>OW121850.1:78118521-83118521 GCA_933228895.1 Platycnemis pennipes | reverse complement strand
CATCAACATCCATCAACATTATCATTACTGATATCGCGTCACGGATCCCCTTCCGTTTCCTACACCAAACTGATCCTGAAAGACTATGCAAGGGATGATTATTTAAACGAAAGGGACAGAGGAAAATAGACTAACAACTGTGAATCTCTTGGAAGCGTTTCATAAAGCCATACTTCTTTTCAAAGGATGATATTAACTGGTGCTTTTTTCAACACGTGAATTACGGTTTCAGTAATTCAATAATTAATTTAATTTTAAGTCAAAGATAATAATCAATCTAGCGTGTTTATTTAAGTATTTTCCTAACTTCATCATATGATTTTACGTAGAATGAAACAAAGTTGTGATTCATAGATTTAATATATCAAGTTATTCTTATTTATTAGAAACTTAATACCATTTTAATTGTTCCAGTCCGCATTTTCTGTACATTTTATACATAGTCCAAGTGGTCTCTCAATTGGCGTTTCAAGATACATGCTTTAAATGCATTCTTGGAAGAATATATAGTTTTTTTCTTTTAAAAAAATGTTAATGCATATACATTTATTTCACAGTAAAAAGTCAATAGAGCGCCAATATATAAAATAGCGACAATAAATGTTCAATGCCAGAAGCCATACCTCATACTTACAGCATTGAAGTAAAGTATTTAAAGTGGCTGTTTTTCCTAAAGACCTAATTACGTACTCGACTCCTCGCTTTTGCATTGGCATACAATACTAGAGCGGAAAATCACGTTATTGTTCGTATCATTATTTTATGTGTATTGTGGTGTCCCTTTAATGCTCATTATGTAGAAATTTCCTTAACGTTTTCATTAAATAAAAAGTCACAATGTTCCTACGACCCGCAGACCTACTAATGTATGTATTATGCTTGTGCCCGAACTAGATTGAAAAGGTATTTACATTCTCACTTTTATAATTGAAAGTATAGGACTGAAAGTTTAGCATGCATCCGTGTCAAATTACAGCAATTCCGTCAGTAGAAGAGGCCAATTGTTTACTAAATGTTACCATTTGATTCGTTAGAAGAACAGTAGAATAACAAAATGATCAATACGTTTTTTATCATGACGAATCATCACATTTCCAGAGAAGCAAACCACATTTGCTAGTCTAGCAAGAGCAGTTTCTGGAGCAGCGTTTCAAACATTCGACCAACCAATCGCAGCAAATACCACTAGATTTTTAAACAAGCATTACATTTGCGGTTAAATAAAATATAAATTCTACTGAATCAACGCAACCGGCCACCATAATATACATTCCTCAAGTTGCATTTGTATCTCCCGCGGTAGCCTACACCATGAAAAAAGCCTAGGCATAATTAAAATCCTAGGGAACTACCTTAATTAATATTACTTATTTTAAAGGTCCGACAACTCGATAATTTTAACCTCGGGAACGTCATAATAGCCTCATTGTAGCAGTAGTTATAGGGTAGGAGACTAACAGCTGAGGTAATTTTTTAAGTACAGGTGACTAAATGGTAAACAGAGGAATTTTTCTGGGAATGGAGGAAAAGTGGATACATCCGGCATCGGCACAAGCCTACTCCTAACAAACAGGTTCAAAGGGAACGACCCGACAAGCACTGAAATTGGTGTTCTCTCTACACAGCACTCAAGAAGGAACCGAGCTAAAAGTGGGATTGGACATATCTCTGCAACAGCCAATACTCAACCTCTTGTCCTCTAGATTGGAGACCCATGTTTAAACCGCTACACCAAACCGGTGCCTATATTTTCTCATGCATCCTTTTATGCTATTTTGAATCCTGAAGTTCCTTCTCCTAATCCGGCATATTTGACCGTGACTACCTCCGTTTACATCTCCCTTCAATACCATTCACCTTCTTCCACTCATGAAATGATCCGACTATCTTCCATTCTCTTCTTGCCACGTCAACCTTGATTTTTGTTCACTGCCGCTGAACCCACTTTCATAATCACTTATCTTATATATTTATTAAAAACCTATTTATTTTTATAACTGAACTGCCATGACTTAGATTTTCTCATTTAAGTACACGTCCAGAAGCATTTTTAAATAGGCACTAAAGAATATATGAGTGAATTGAATAGGTTTTAATGATAATTAGATTCAAGCTTTAAAATATCCATATTTTTACGTTTATTCATGAGATTAGGAATATGAAAGATTTCATAAAGTATTAGCACGGATTCTAAACTTCATTGGGTGTATTCAATGCATAAAAATGGTCATTTTATAGCATTAAAAAACGAATTTTACATTTACAAATCCGTATTCAGGGAGATCGATAAGGAGTATTCATCGTTTCTTTTGTTGCTATGCCAACAAAATCAAATTTTAAACCAACAGAGCGGATAATGTTTCAGTTAAAAAATTTGCGTAAAATATGTGCATCAAAAATATCATTATAAACCAATAGGAAAAAGCATTTGACATGAATCAAAAGGCAGTCAATGAATGCTAGGTTTGAATACTCTTGGCCATCAAAAAGATGGACTATAATTTATATCATACTTCCATTTATAAGCATTTTGACCTCTGACTCGGGTTGCCAAATAAATTCAGGTTTCATTTCCTACTGTCACCGAAAAAATTCAATGGAACTCGAAAGAGGGATAAGCCTGGTGAGGAAAATAGTAAACGATAATCATAGAATGAAAGGCATGCCGGATTATTCAGTAATGGGCGAACAATGATTATGGCCTAAAACGAATCATGCACACCCCAAAGAACGCGTCTAGTATTACATAAGCCAAATACGCTAACATCCACTAATTAGCTAATGGACAAACACTCCCAGGTAAAGCAAACCTCCATTAATGCGATAAGAACTATCGTATTCCGTCCAATCGATTTCATTCGAAGCGGATACAAATGAAGATCCTTTCCCCTACACCACCATTCCCCAAGGTAACCGGTTGGCCCTCCCATCTTTTGAAGCTGACGTACTGTTTAATAAAATGTATACCCCCGCTACGATGCAAAGAAATTCGTGGCGTACCGGCAAATATAAAAATAGAGCGAATGCCAATAATATAATCAAAAAAGGGTTCACCACCGGAGCACTCTTTGGCGGTGTCGGTGAGGTGTTTGGACTATATTAATTAGCCGATACAGAGGATGGGAAAGGACGGCAAGATAGGCGGGGAGGAATCCAGAGCCATGCTCCATTTCCTTCAGGACCAACTCCCAGCGAATATATCTCTTCCACCGAAAACTTGGTGCCCTTTTCAGTCGAGCGGAAAGCTTCCCTCTTTTTCCCGGCTGGGAAAGGAAATTAGGGAGGCACGCGATAAAGAGGGTGGCGGATGAGGGGAAAAAGGAAGGAGAGACTGGGGTTGGGACTGAACCATGAGATCGGGAGGAGGGTACGGAAGAGAAGGGGGAAGAGGCTCTAAGCGGTGAAAGGAAATGGAAACCAAAGTAGGAGGGCTTAATTGAATGTATTCAACCATTTTTTAGGCGCGCGTGTACGGAACCATGAACTCAGCTTAAAAAAAAGAAACGGAAATATTGGTAAATGTCAATGGTTTCACGACGAATTAGCTTACATCAGAACAACAAAGGATTGGTGTGAACTTTAGACTTGTCACTCGAAGATATAAAGTTCAACTTCATCAATTCATTTTGATTTATTTCATTCAAAGTAGGATATTTAATTTTCTTAGGTACTCATCGATTCATTCCCTTATTTGACACATTTTAAAGTGTGCAGTTGTTTCCAAAATAAACTCACACCGTATGTATATGTGCCAAATACCATAGATAAGCGGAAAACCACTGTAATCCTGTTTAATAGGGCAATATTTTAAAAAATTACAGCTGCGAAACGACATAATACAACCAAATCTTTTGACAACCAATTGTTTTCTGCATTCTTGTCATTTATACTATACGCTATACAATACGTATTTCTGTTCGCTTTCATGATCAGCACAAACGAAGTAAATGAAATATTTTCGATACTTTTGGCATGCTGTAGGAAATAATTGCATACGTTTATAAATCGAATTTTAAGTATTCCCATTTTGGCAAATGAAAATAATATTAATTTTTGATCATATGATTCTCCGGAATTAATCCTACAAGAGTAAAATCAGCAAAGATGGTGTTGTGTTTCTTTTTATAAACAAGCCCGATTTCCAAAGGAAACTATCTCAAGGCGTTTTTTATAACATTTATAACATTAAGAGAGTGTAGAGGCTAAACGTAGAGCAAAATAGACAATATATAAGTCACTATGACTCTGTTACATGATCATACCCAAGCAAATATAGTTGTGGGATATTCTGCAGACATAAGCACAGTCGTATCCCTTACACAAAAAGTAAATGCTTATAAATAATTCAATTCTCACTTAAATATTGAAACCTATTTGATTACAAATTAAGCAGATCTATGAGAAAATAATATACCTATCCATTAAAAACCGTCAGTTTAACTGACAGTGACGTGAGTCATTAGTAAGAAACGGCAACAGGGAGCTGCATCGCAGTTTAATTCATGAAAATATACAACATATGATTAACCCGAGTTAAATACAGACATAAACGTTTAAAGCCAAAAGGTGATTTTTAAATACACAAATATCAATTAGGAAAAAAATAGTGGAAACCACTAGTGGATTTGACAACCCAAGCGACGTCATGTAACGCACCATGATTTGTGAAGTTTTAGACAATTCCTAACGAGAAAAAACGTATGGGGGAAAAGGAATCGCGGTATAAATCAAATAACCAACCTGCTTGAGGGCGTTTACATGCAATATTTTGCAGATGGGACGAGGAAAGAAGGGTGCGAGTCCGACAATCAATATTAATGCACTTGATCTCAAGAATCAACTTCCCAGGAGGAGGAAAACTGAGATAGAGAGAGAGAGAGAGAGAGAGAGAGAGAGACAGAGAGAGAGAGAGAGAGGAACGGAAAAGGGAAACACAACAGATGAACTGGATGAAGAAAAATGAATGGGGTGAGCCCAGGAGAGGAAATGGAGGGAAAGTAGGTGGAAGAGAGAAAGAGAGCGGCGTATGGGGAAAGTAGGGGGGAAGGGGTGGGGTGGGAAGGGGTGGGGTGGGCAGGAGCGCTGTTCTTGGGAATGGCTCCGCAGAGGGGACAGGGATTCCCCGGAGATGGGGGAGAGAAGGGAGGAGGGGCGAGGTGAGATCGGACCGGCAGGGGCGAGTTGATCAGGAAGGACGAGGCTCCGGAGTCATTTCCTCGGACGCGGTCTAGGAACCGTGAGAACTGAACAAGCCTCCAATCCAACCGCACCTTTCCTAATTCCCTCTGCCGGGCGAGGAGGCCGCCCGTACCCTGCCGCCGCATCCCTGACCCCTCTGCCATTCTGCTTCCTTCCTTCCTCCCCTCCCAGCAGAACACAGCCCTCTTCCCTCCCCGGCCCACCCTCTGGAGCCTCCCACCGATGTTTCTTTTGATTCCGCCCCCGGATGCCTTCCATTCTCCCGGGCCGAGGCGGAGGAACGCTGATGTTAATCAACCGACGAGAATATATCCCCGCCCACTGCATGCAACGCGAAGATGCCGAGCAGTATAATTTTGTTAGAAAGGTGTTCTCTTATTTTTTTTAATTAGACGTTCCCACGTTGCGGACTCGAAATTAATGAAGGAATCAAGAACTCTGCGAGCTGAGTATTCCGAAGAAATGGGTTGTGTGCATTGCAAGAGAGCTCGCCTGGGTCAGGAGGTAAACATAACATGAAATAGTGTTTATGTTTGTGGGTCGCTCATAACTTTCAAAAACTTTAGACACTTTTCAATCTAAATCCCAAAAAACGTGAAAGAAACAAGACGATAAATTAAAAGTCGTATTTAGCATTCACTTGCATTGATTTCTACTCATACTGACAATGAGACAAGGGCATGATTTTCCAAATGTAATTTTTATCGAGATCTGGATGTCGATGCTATCCCATCGTGCTCCAGAGTCTTGGCAGGAGATTTTGCGAAAGAAAAATTGTGCGTATTTTTATTGTTGCTAGTACGGATTTTATGCAAAATCATCCGACTCAGAATAAGTTTTATAATGCATTCCAGAAGAAACTTCGAAATTTACATATATTTTCCATGCATGTCATTCTTCAAAATCTCGACAATTACACTTGCTGAGCTACGACAAACCATTGGCATTACGAATTTATCTGCACAAGATGAAATTACATGTTTACTAACAAATATTTAGTTTAGACATATTTTCTCGGGCCTGAACTTAAAAGCCACCGAGTGCGTCCACCGGGTTTCGGATGGTGGGACGACCTCTAGATATAGAGGCTAGCTGTACAGAAGCAAGAATAAGGAAAGGAGTGAGGCAAGGGTGTAGTGAAGCAAGAAAGGAAGCCAGGACCAATGTTCAACTACGAAAACAAAAAAATCGAGGAGGTGGAAGAGTTCTGATACCTGGGAAGCCAAGTAACCAGGGATGGACGAAGTAAAAGAGAAATTGCCAGTAGAATTGCCCAAGCAAAAAGGGCATTTTACCAGGAGAAGATTCTGCTTACAGCTGCAAATACAAGCGTTGAAGTAAGGAAACATTTCACCAGAACATACATCTGGAGCATTATACTATATGGCAGCGAAGCATGGACAATAAAAGCAGCAGAGAAGTCCAGGCTGGAATCATTTGAAACATGGTGCTACCGAAGAATGATGAAGATAAAATGGATCGATCGAGTGACAAACGAATAAGTGTTAAGAAGAGTGGGAGAGAAGAGATGTCTACTGAAAACATTAAAAAGAAGACGGGACAACTTAATGGGCCACATCTTGAGACACGATGGCCTAATGAAGACAATCGTCGAGGGAAAAGTGAACGGGGAGAATGGAAAAGTCAGTCCTCGTATGAGATACATGGAACAGGTTGTGAAGCATAAAAAAGGGAAGAATTACGTCAATTGAAAAAGTTGGCCGATAGAAGAATCGAGTAGAGGGCTGCGTCAAACCAATCCTAGGATTTTTGACCGATGATGATGATGAGACATGTTTTGGGTTGCAAAGACCGCTGAACAGTTAAACGGGTATTTCAAGCCTTAAGTATTACCATGTTTTAGTTACACGATACGTTCAACAAAACCGAAATAAATAATAGGTTGAAAAAAAGACTTTACAAACGAAATTATAACAGATTTAGGGGATTTTCTCATTGCATAATTTTTGGACAATCTTTTAAAATATAATTTTCCCTCACAACTTGAGTATGAAGACTGACTTATTAACTTATTAATTGATAACGATGTTCAGTGTTAGATGTTGCATCGTTAAGCTATACTATCTACTAAGTCAGCTGAGAATCCAGCCAAGTAAAATGAAGTAATATAAAAAAACTCTCACAAACACGTCCATACTCAGTAATTTGCTTTTTAGCCCTGTACCACTTGAAAGCGCCATTATTTTCATTCCACGCATAATTTCACTTCAAATACTTTTATTTTCCCAAGGAAAGTGAATGAGTGAAGGGACTAGCTCAGTGGTCAGGCAACCGCATGGCAAGGGTCTGAAACACGGTCCAGGGGAACTAATTCTGATAGCAATGTTCTCCTCTCTGGGTCTAGCCAAATTCCGCATTGCACTCACACCTTGCGCCATCTAATTGGGAAGGGTAAAATAAAAGTAGGTAGGTACCAATATGCAAAACTGAAAAATTGATATTATTTAAAAATAGGTCCTATCATGATCAGATTCTATCTGGAAAATATTACCTGGTCAAAATGGAGGCAATATTAAGAATTACATAAAAATTACGTAAATACGCGTAAATTAGAAGGAATGCTTGAAAATGAGGGGAAAACAGTCTCGTATCTACCCTTAACACTTGAGTTCCCTGCAAGTTAAGGTTCATTCGAAGGATCCTATACAGGTTTTACATGTTGCAATATCAATAAAGAAGTTTATTACAATGCAATGATGTATATACGTTCATAGCATGATACAGGAAAACCCCATTCATGGTAGAGGATTCGAATTCCGGCGAGATGTGGTGGAAGTTTTCCTTTATGGCTAAATGAAAAATCGTAGTGAACTACACAGTGAATTTTATTGCGATTACCTAGGTTTCAACACGTAGTGTCATCTTCAGGTAACTTATGCACTTCAACTTCACTTATATATACAAATGTTGGAGAGAAGGGGGAATGAGTAAAGGGAAGGTGGGGAAAGGTTTTGAGGACTTGTGTTTGGAAGGTTAGTCATTGGGTGTGTTGCTGAGGTGGGGGGGGGTGTTTAAGGGGTTGGTATTCATGGTATTTAAATACGTTTAAACAGTCTCTCATCACTCTCGCCGATAGTTATTCCTGTCGAAAATGACTACACATTCAATCACCTCAGAGTACTTGTATTCACGCACTCTAACTCCTTCAAATTTTCTCCATCAACATCCTTGACTCTCAAACATACCAGTATCTCCGTTTATTGCCATTTCTCCCTATACCTACTCCCTCAAATAGGTTTAAGATACATATAACGTAACGCTTCAGATAGAATTTTTTTATCCTCTTCTAGTTAAAAGTTACTCAAAATACTAGCCTGTACCTGTGCGACTACAAATTAATACCGCTGGCAGAATAATTATCTCCAAAAATGTAATAAATACCGAGTCAATATTTTTCGAAGTAAGGAGGAAATATATTTCACCATATTCACATGATATCTGTAAAAATCAAATTTAGAAGCGGCGCAATAAAACATTCTTGTGCTGGTGTTGCCATTCCGTGAATGCAGCAGAAACTGTGCTAAGAGTAGACATTTTAGCTTTATTTTTCAAACTCAATATGATATTTTCAGTGTTTTTCCTTGTAAGTACACAGAATATTATTTTATTTGAATTTATGACTTTTTGCTGGAAATATGTCTTGAATGACAAAATAATTAGCCTATAACTCTTTGCTGAAAATTTGTCCTCAAATCTGATAAATTCGAAAAATGTGTTTACGACAGACTAGTAATTTTCTACCATCGGCAAAAATTAATAAAACATTTTTAACAATCTATTTACAGTCATAATGTCATCGTCTGACGCGCTATGGAATTGTAGGAATGTCCACAAGTCAGGAAAAATAACTGCACTCCCCTGACTAGCACTCAAATATAACATTCCCTAGGTTGTACGGTGGATTGGAGCCGAAACTTTTTCCGATAAGGATCCAGGCTTTTATTTCCATCCCTTCTTCTCCTTTTTATTGCTATTCTTTCCGGTTAGGTTACCGTTTTCATTATTCCAGCTTCTTTTCCATTCCCTTCTCCACTCATGCGCCCACTACACCACCCATTTCCTTTTTCTTCTACCACCACCACTTTCCTCTTCCACCTTAGGGTTTCCTTTTTATCCTTTCCGCATCACGCAGCTTATGTTTCTTTCCTCCTTCTCGAGCCCTTAGAAATTTCCCCAGCCAGCCCAACACTCCCTTTCTTGAGCCCTCCGCTCGTACCTCCCCCAACCCACATCCCTTCTTACCCCTCGCCAGTGCCTGAAACTCATCCCTTTCCTACCAGGCTGTCCCCACTCCCCCTCTTCCTAACCTGCCCCCTGCCATTCTCCAACGTTTCCACATTTCTGTTTCGCCCCCATTTACCCCAACCACCTCCTGCATCCCTCCTCTTCGAATCCCCACCTCCACCCTCCCGACAACGGGAGGAGGGGGGAGCCAATCCCCTACCCAACCCCCAACAACCTCTCTACAACAGGCCTCCTCACCCTCCCACCTCCTCACCCTCCCACCTCCACCAACATCCCTTCGTATCCTTCCCAACCCGTCCCCTCAAATCCTCTCCGGATGAATTCCGCCGTCCCCGTCTCCGGAATAAAAGAAATCTCGATCGAGGACACCGCATTCCGTATCTACTCCGTCGCATCCCAGGATGCTCGCACGCACACACCCAGGCGCGGCGCGGACACGAGACGAGAGAACTCACGCACGTCTTGCTGGGTGCGGGCACACGCGCCGTCTGAAAACACACGGGCACTCCTCGGAAGTGTGCGAGAAAGAATCTCTCCAAAGAAGTGATTCTGCGGGAAGGGGGCGGAGGGAGGCAGCGCCGGATGGCGCGACGAGTAACATCCCCCCATTTCTTTTCTCCTGACCATTTTCCTCCTCCTTCAGCTGCTGGGGCATTCCATTTTTAACGCCCGTTACCCAGGGCATATTAAACACTATGGGAAGGTGACAGGGAAGGCTGAGGTCATTGGCACTTTTAAGGACTGGTGAATAGCATGTTAAGGAAGGGAGTGGCGAAAAAGGTTGGCTTTTCGGCATTAGAAGGCATTCCGGCATTGTATAAATTAACTGAAGCTGATCTAAACATTTCCCCCTCCTGACCCGTGTAGTACTCTGCGACATTTCCTAAATTAACCCCCCCTCGATTAAGTAACGCTGCCAATGAGCCTCGTCTTTTTTATGATAAAACATCTAGGACACAAGAATACATTAAATATTTCTCAAGACGGCTATGCATTCATCAGTAATAATTATTGTATTCAAAATTGTAATTATTATTGTTATATGAACAAAAAATAAATTCATAATTTATCACTCTCCACCCTTCAGGAATGTTAGATTCCCCCTCCCTGTCGATAAGGTATCATAACATTAGCGTTTCGTATTATATTACGCCCATTAAACGTTTCGGCCTGTTTAGTATTCACCCAGTGTCAAGTTTAGAGAGATCTTTCAGGTTTCAATTTTCGCCGTCTTATCCAAGGCATTGTACTTATATTAATAGTCTCTAACAATAAAAAAACCGGGACACAGCGGAAACCTCTATTCCATAGAAGCAGAACGAACCCAATCTTTACGCTGTAATTCTAGTATTCCAAGATTATCCACCATTCGCACACTATCACCTAAAAAAACATTTTAATACTAGAATCAATCCTCAATGAATGCCAAAGTTCATACCTAAACAATAAGGAGGTATAATGCATTTCCCTAAATATCTCTGTATAAGAGTACTAATAGCGTAACTGATTTAGAGGCCAATCAAATGGAGTGACATTTGTTAAAAACTATGGAATTGCTTGCAATTTCTCAAACGGAAATAGCTCAAATTGCTCAACGGCACTGGATGACTAGTTGAATAATTATTTTTTAGCACACTCTCCTTTTCAAACTTACAGCGAATATTTAGCCAAAGCTTTATGATAAATATAACGTTCTGGCCCAACGTGGGTTCGAACCAGCAAGCTACCGGTTTCAAGAATGATATTTAAGTATTGAACGTAGCCGGATATGGTCGAGGTGAAACTAGGAGAAGGAGGGAAAGGGTGAAGAATGTTAGACGGATGTATTGACAAGTTTGTTTCCATTTCCTCGTTCAAACTGATCGCTTTTCCCCTTCTTTGCTGCGGCCATTCCTAAGAGAGACGGTGGTGGAAACATAGGAATGAGGGAGGTAGAATGAGGAAAACGTGGTAAGCTGGTGCAATGCTAGGAGGTCTTCCTTTGCTACACTCATACTCCGCGACCTCCTTTTTTTTCTCCGCTGGAAATCCGTCCAACAGACTCTCCCCGTTATCACACTCTCGGCACGAAGCCCACACGACTCCGGCCTGCTCCCGCCACGACCCCCACTTAATCTCACCACCGCCATCGGGGGAGCCGTGGAACATTTTCCGGGATTACGGGGCTCGCAAGCGGCGACACTGGTCGGGCACGAGAGGGTTGCACTCGACGCGCTGGGTGCAACCAAGCCGACGTGACGGATGGCGAGGATCCTGCTTTTCCATTCCCGGAAACGACGGGACGACTTAAAACATGAGACGAAGAGTCGGATGACGCTCAACCGAAGGACCAATCTTAAGCGCCAACAATTCAGATAATTGCTCGCAACTAGTTAAGACTAAGTATCATTTTATGGGCCCCTAATGTAGTATTTAAGGCTACACAAATACGCAAAAATATAGCACTATTTCAAATATATTTTTACAGTACCGCACAACGCGTAAGTCATCATCTCGCCGGAAGTGGTTACTAAGTCTACTTGATGAGTTCATAACAGAAGATGCTGAGGCATGCGCATGGATAAATATGTGCAAGTAAAATAGATGAAAAAGAATGCAAATTAGAGTATCAAATAACGAAGGAATATTGGGATGAAAAATTAGAGAGGGAGTGCATATAAGGAGAAGGAGCTCCCTAATGCTGTAATTAATACAGAGAATTATCATGCAAAAAATGAACATGCATATTGAACAGCATAAGAGAAGAGAGAAGATATGATAAAAATATATTCATGGCATGGTATACCCACTGCCAAACACCGTTGCGGTGGCTTACAGGGTATTACGTAAATATGGATGAAATGTTAAAACGATATATATTAGTCATATGTGATACTCTGGGATGACAATAGGTAGCACGAAGTATCGGCATGAAGGTGAGTTACCTATGGGAAAATCTAAGAACTTATATTCAGAATAATTTAACAAAATAATTTCCAGGACAAGCATGATGATGATGACACACCCCACAATACATTACGGTCACTGAAAACTACACGAAAAAAGATCCTTGTGTGTAGTAGTTGATTTTGGGGACCGGGAAGAGTGAGGATCAAAATGAATTTAGTCATACAATTTTTGCAAATCGGGGCATGGCTCAAGAAATAAAAAGCATTTTTTCTGAACCAGCCAATGTGACTTTTTTGATAAGATGGTCTATTTTCTGCCATGGCAGGAGTGCAAATCTTACCCAGCATTATCATATTACGATTTACTTCAGTTACTGTTCCTGATGGATTCACGAGTAGCTTAAAAGAAATTTTGCCCGAAAAAAAGATCTTAATATTTATTTCAAAGCCTTAACTCATTGCCATCTTTCACAGAACTACTCCAAAAAGCAAAAGGCAACTGCTGAAAACGGATGGATGCTAACGAATTAATTGATGATGGTAAGATTACTACAAGTAACGGCGAACAAAAGACATCCGTAATGAGAGTGGATATTATTATATTTTTCTTCTTGTAACTCTGAACTCTGATATATATATTGGGCAGATCAGAAAAACAAAAGAATAAATATTAATGGCTTCTGAATTTGCATAATAGTCACACCGAGCTATTCCAAATTACATTGGCTAATATTCATGCTAAATAAAACGATAAATGATGAGATCATGCAACAATCAAAACACATAAGTCCATCAAATAAAAGAGAAATGTCACGATTGTAGTGGCAGTTATTTTCGCAACTAGGAATGTATGACTTTTTCTAATAGTTCCTCCCAATTTTAAATACGGAATGAATTATAGTCATAAGATATAAAAAAGTTCAAAATGGATATTTTAATGGATAATCCATTATAAGTTTGGTGGCAACGTTTATAAATGTACGTAACAATTATTTAAGAGGGTTAAAAATAAATAAATAAGCAAAAACAAATTAATAAAACACTACAAATTTTAAGTAATGAAATGTACGCAATGAGTATAAATTGAAAAAATAAATAATGTTAACACACAACAGCTTTATCCTCATCCTGGAATTTCGGCATTCATTCATCATGTATGGACGTCAACCGTCATTTTTAAAGGAAATGTTACCAACATATCCCTTCATTTTGGATATAGATAAAAAATTATCCGCCATAGTTCATTCTATTCATGAGAACTTGCAATTAACCCTGGAAGTCTATATTTGAACATTAGGGAATTATAAATCCCTTCGTTAAATTACCCACTCTTCTGCCAAGTAATACGATGCGCACTAATTTATAATATCTAGTCTGTATATTTTTCATTCCCTCCTTCCGACTTCCACCTTCTCCAATTCCACTATTTTATTTCAGTAGGATGACATTATAAAACTAACTCACCAATATGTATTCTATATCCTAAGCGTGTCCCAACACCTTTGATCCAACCGATCGCAAAGATTGGCGGGGCAAGATATAATGTACATACAATGAGCAAAGAAAGGCATAAACCGGTTCAGAACATTACAAAGTAAAACACTAGAACTGAAAAAAATGTCTAAGGAAGAATCTCTTCTGAAGCCGAGCAGATAACGTCCAATTGAAATAAGAATATTTCAGTGATTTGTGGCACCGCGCAATAAGAAACAAAATGGTATCAAAGGCCTATGATGAGACGTCACATTGTACCCCACTAGCAACCACATCCCCATATTCACAAATAGACAATTCACGCAGGAAATGAATAATTCTCGAAACTTTCTACCTCACCTTTAAGTTAAGAAAATCCGAGCAAATTAAGCTGATCAACAATCGCGTTATTTCCAATTACCAATACTCTTTACTATCTATTTTTGTCAAGGAAATAACTTGCAAATACCAAAAGGGTGGGTGGTATGTGATACATAAGTGTACATGTTGTAATGCTAAGAGATCATTACGTTTCATTTTAGATAGTTGTCTAAATTTATTGCAATATGGTCTCCAAATATATGTGGTAAAAATGTGTATTTATATTCATTAGCCCTTGCATATACCCTGGGTTTTTAAATTTTCTCAACTGATAAAGGAGTCTAATATTTCTTTTGCTATTGCAGTATAATTTACAATAATGGAGGTTCAGCTATTCAACATATAATAAGGGGTTATTTATTAGCAGTTGACGTGAAGAATCATCACTTAGGACTGTGCGAAGATTCAGCCGCAATAATTTTTCATGCGATGCACGAAATTTTTACTGCTGCACATAGGGATCCTAACATACCTACCCTCGCAGGGAATAACTTGCGTGTGCTTGCGTGTGTGAACAAGAAAGCAGTTGCAACCAACTTCGTTGAAAGATTCCATTCAGGATTGCGTTCGCAGCGGCCTTGCTCCGAGGAGGAAGAATGGAAATAAGATCAAGAAGAGCATGAAGAGTGCAGGCTCGAGTCGAGTTACAACTCCCCACCTATTCCCAGAATCTCCCATGCGTTCCTGCACCCACTCCAAATTCCTTCTCTTTCCACAGTCGTTCGTTCGCACTGGACCTTCCCCCACAACAATTGCCCGCGTCCTAGTACCACCCGGCCCGTCCCGCACATCTCCCTAAGCGGATCCCCGCATCGCTGCCCCTTAAGGGACGAGTTCCACCTCGAAAACCTACTCTGACTCTACAGCTCTCATTCCCTCTCCGCCTCTAGGTCTTTCTTCCGCATGCCACGAAATCCTTCCTATGCTACTCCCTTCTCAATCTCGGCCTCCTTTTCCCTATTCATCCTTTCCCTTCCCACCACTCCTTCGGACGTCCCTTGCACCCTTCCGGCCCTACCTTTACTCCTCATTTCCTCTCCGCTTCCGTCTCCCCACTCCTACGCTGCCACGTGCAGACAGACCGCCTCTTCGGTCCCGGACAAGTCCTCTCGAGATGAAAGCGCCGAGGATCGGGTATAGGAGTTCGCTACCTTCAAGGATGGTGATCGGATAAGAGAGTACGAAACTGCGTTGCGGTACGGCTTAACCACAATCTTCACGCTGAGAGCTAATTCGATCGATGAGGGTAGACCTTATAAATTACAAAGACCAATGAAATGCGAAATTAACGTAACTGGAAATGGAGGTCAGTACCTTGCTTAGAGCCACTAGTGATTTCCCACAAACGCAATGAAGAGTGAAAAATTCTAATTCTGGTTAAGTTCAGCAACTTTTTGAATGTGGAGCCTTGGAGACTCCACATTGTCAAATGTAGAAGTAGACGCAGTTTATAAGTCAATTCCTCGACAATTTCCGAATGGAGCATTATAAAAAAGCCGTTTCGGGGCTCAGGCGCCACTAACTCAAACTTTTCCTCTCTCAAATATATCAAGCCTTTTCTTAATTAGGCTCATGGCCACCAAGATGCCTCATTTCCTCAAAATTTTGCACATCAATTACAATCACCAAATGATGCAAACGCTAATACAGGCTACTGCTTATAGCAAGGATGAGATTTCTTCCCTCCATCACCCACATAGTCCTCTACACCCCCACACGCGATTTCATTAGTCCCTTCACCCTTCTTAGGCCGTAAACCAAAAGCTCGTAATTAAACCTATGATAATGATGGTGTACAAGCGTTGAAACGGGTCGAGTTAGAGTAAATCTGGGAGAATGATGCGGAAGTTGTTCAGTTATTACAATCTCAACCTTCACAAAGAACAGCCAAGTTCAGTGGACTAAATTTCTTCCAACTTTTGCTATCCAGAAAATCACTAAACTTGGGTATTACCCCTAACGCTGCCCCAAAATTTTAAGCCCGGGCCTCAATTTGGTGAGAAACTGCACCGTATCACAGTATGATATCAAAAGTGATACATTTACTTTTTGATAGCATGCTATGAAAAAAATGAGGTTACTTCATGACTTCATAACGTTAATAGCACAAAATTACCCACACAACTGTTCTGCCATTTCCAAAAATATTTTTGATTGTCCGTACATTTATTAAACTGCTGAAACATCAACTATTGAGAGATACATATTGTCTTTCAGTTTACATTATATTTCTGTTTCAACCAAGAAAAACTCAGAAACCCAGTAAAAGGTTTGCAAAGTTACATAATCGTACCTCCATTAATCCTGAAAATGAAGTGTGGAACATTTTGTACGCCAAACTGACTGTGGTATGACCCACATAAATATGAGACCACATCTAAAATTTTGCTTCGGTTACTTGGCTCATGAGGTAAGTAAATGCCAAAAGAGCATTTAAGAGGGAGTGCAGTGAAGGGATAGGGCAGACAATGATTAGGCTGGCGATGTGAAGGAGAATGTCGTAGTATCCCTATAGGAATGCCCGGCAATGAGAGAGTAGATAAAACTAGGATAGTTACTCTGGATGGGGCGTAGAAATTAAAAACCATGCTTATCGTAGAATGGGACAGAGGGAGGAGTGTAATGACACATGTCTCAGTGCGTGCAGAAATACTTTCATGTCCAGACGATAAATTGCTGAACGTAGATTTTCGCAACGTGGGTAATATCCAGTTTTCTCTTTCGGGAGTTTCTGCGTTTGGATCTTTGTCTTCAAAGTTTTCGCGCCTATTAAAGGGTTCATCATCAGGGTTATAATAACTGTTAAAATACTAAAATAATATTTATTTAACTCTGACGATGCGGCATAGAGTGAATACGAAAGCTTGGAATGCAAAGCACCACACGCAGCGGCTCCCGATTAAGACAACTGGACCCAGCCAATCAACTTCGGCAGAATATGTGTTCGCAGCAATACACTGCAACGCCCCAAGCAGATAAAATTGTTCCCTCCAGCAAGGGTGAGGATTTTCGATGCGAAATTAGGGTACCTATGTTATTTTCCTGAAAAGAGTAATGTGTGTGAGGCTGATTCTGAGAAGAAATTGTTTCATGCAAAACCAACCAGCCTTGTTTAAATAGCCCCAATAATAATCATAAAACGACAATAGCGTATGGAAGCGTTCTCTTCAGCTAATGAAGCGTGTGGAGAAATACGCTGCGAACATACGCCGTTTCCTCGAGCCAACGGGGCGCGGCAAACAAATAGAAATGATGGCGAGAAAATAGGGTATGATAATTCTGACGGCAGGAAAAAAACTGACGCCCAGCCGTGCTGTGACCTTCGGCTGCGAGAGCGAGCTAAGTCGATCCCCGGCCACCTAAACCACCCCCAGCAACCCCACCCAACACTCCCGTTCCACCTTCCGTGCACCCCTCGGCCGTTTCCCCGGGAACAGGCGATCCGATGTCACGATCGTCCTTCGTCTCTCTCTCTCACGGGCTTTACGGAGGGGGACGAGGGGAATTGCTCGCCCGAGAAATTATCTTCCGGCCGTTATGCGACTCGAGGAGTGGTGATGGGGAGGTGGAGAGAGACTGAGCAAAATCGACTGGCTGAAAATTTCTCTCACTCTCCCTGGCGTGAGCTCTACCTCGTCGAACCATATACTGCGGACCACGAAGGTCCGACGGGCAAATGACGGAACGGTCATTTTTACGACCTTTAAAAGGTGGGGTTATGCGAGAGCGATAAGTCTATTTGGGCATGGCCCTTTTACACGGAGGATATGGAGGATTCCAGGCCCATTTGCATCAGTACCTCCCGGGGCGAACGACCACAGAGTGAGCACTTAAGTTTTTTTTCCAATGCGCATGGTTAACCTTGAAATGCGAGGGTGGATTCGAATAGCGGTAATTATCAACACCAGCATAATTTTTTAGCATTATATAATGGTTTCCTACTCGAATAAGATTTTGGATTTAAGTACAGATTTTTTTATAATGCTTAAATCCTCAAAATAATCTAAGGAATGTTCTAGCCCCTAGCATCTTCCTTTAATAGACAAGGGTAAATGCACGAGGGTATATGCGTATAAGAGTATATGTACAGGTTCCAAAAAGTAGGAAAATCTGTAACTATTTGGCCAACAATACGGATACTGAGATAGGTCTATGCCATCCTGAAAATGGTACCGATTCTTACCGACATTATTCCACGTTTGAAATTTAGTACACCCCATTTTTACTGTTGATTTGTAGTTGATTTCTTCTTGAAAATTGAATTCTGAAACATGAACTAAGGAGTGGTGTTCAAATGCTTGTTTATCTCAAAAATCGCTATCCGCTGGATTTTTCCTAAGCCCCGAGAGCGGAAGTATACTAAATAAAACTGTATGAGAAAAATTATTAAGCGGATCAAGCATTTGAAAAAAATATTTCTTTATTCACTTTCTTTAAAGACAATTTATCCTCAGGGGGCTGGCATGCCCGAGTTTATTTTTCTTCTCTTTTGTTACCAACGGTGCAAGGGACAAGCGAGAGCAAAATCTATCAATTCAGCAATTCTATCTTTTTAAAACTCCGGATGCGCAACCCTTCCGGAAAAATTTTCGATTTTATAATCCTCTACGTGCCCAGAGTGTTAAAGGGCTCTGAGAGCTATAGTCGAGTTCATACGTTGTACTATTATTAACAGAGGATTCAGTTCTCAGGGGTACATTATCGATTTCTGGGATTAAACAGTAAGTTAACTTATACTCATCCATCATCTGGAGTCTCCTATTTAATCTAGCAATTATTCTTCTTTATATTAATCCTTTAAAATATATTTCAAGCAATTACGGGATTGTAGATTCGCAGCCACGCAAAGTAGAGGTAGCCATCACCATCATCTTCTTTCAAATGCTAGCATTAAATTAAATGTTAGATATATTTTTTCAAATATGAGAGAATATTCTACAGCCTTCATGACGGAATTCCATAGGAAACATGTGAGTATTAACTGGGTGTGAAATCTAATGTATTTCATTAATGAATATTGTAAGGCTCATGACGATATATTTAACAAAATGGATATAAAGAATAGGGTAGATAAGGAAGAAGGGTGGGTGTCGCAATTACGAGGGGTTAATAGAAAGCCATGAGCAAATTATGCGGAGAATGAGTGAATAACTATTCATAGCGCAGGGCAACAGAGGATTGGTAATGGCGGAATATATTTCTGCAGTAAAATCATACAAAAACCGCAAGTGACTTAAAGAAGGAATGCAGATAGGTCAATGCTGGAAATACAAATAAACATGGAGCAAATTTCTTAGATCTACCATCAAATTGTATTATATTTTAAAATGCCAACCAACAACGCCTTACACAACACAAAATGCAGCCTTAATTGGTTTTATCTAAGTTCCCTGTAGCAAAAGTCAGGAATTAAATGGTTTCATAAAGTTTTTATCCAGTTCTTCCTAAGATAGAGCCTGACATGTGAATTACTTAGCAACCATTAGGGGTATTCCTGCAAAATATCAAAAAAATTCGTAAATTTTCAATAGAAGAACAATTACATTTGCACTATCTTCTATCTCGATCAACGGTAATTTACTGTATGCTCTTGTTGCAGCAAACGCTTTAAGTTGTGGGATAATAGTGGCATTGGTACTTTCTTTTTGAAAATATTAGCATCTTACTATAATTTCCCATTGAACATAGAAAAAATTCTATGACTGAATTCGAATTGAAATCCAATCGTAATTAAACGAAAAGAAATCATTTAATTACGTGTATTGTTATTCCAACCCTTTAACGACAATGGTAGATCGATTGATATTTTCGCATACATCTCTAGACTCTTGAAATTCTTCATAATCTTTTTTACATGGAGCATGATTCCACCATCAACGTAGAACAAAAAAATGATGTAGAATCGCCCGTGCACCGACCAATATCTTCACGAACCTCCCACATCGCGTCAAGTTTTCAATTTTCATTCTATCAACCCCCAGCCTTTTCCCTCGTTCCATCGTGGATATTACCATTCTTGGAAACAGCGCGTATTTTTACGCCAGAGCAGCTCAAAATTCACTAGTTTGTATTTATTAAAAAGAAACGAAAAATTCCGTTTTCCCATTTTCGTAGCATCTCCCCCCGCCCCGTAACTGAATTCCATTCTCAGCGGAGAAAAGAAACGAATGTAAACGTACATCTGTTATAGGTCCTCTTTTCCCCTTGACATGGTGTAATTCCGCGCTCTTTCCTCCCTCAAAAACACGAGTCGCTGCGGCGTTCCCACTTGGAAAGCGCTCACCTGGTTCCCCCATCCTAACCACCCTCCCCCGTCTAGTGCCCCCTCCCATCCAGCCACGCCTATCCAATCTCACACGCTCCTTCTCCTCCTCCTCTTTGTCGTACGTACTTCGTCCTAGCCCCGATCCTCCCACCTACTTCCCACCGCCACCCTCCCCCGGAGAACGTCCTTTCCGGTGCCGCCCCCTACACACCCACATCTTTTCCTTCGCCTCCTCCACTCGCCCTCTCTCTCTCTCTTTTTCCCGCGCCGATAAGAAGGGGGACGTGTCGGTCGTTGAGGGAGATACGTAAGTACGATATGTGGTGGAAGGGTTTCCGCGATTTAACCCCGGACAATAAAACTTATCTTGGATTCTCCCGAAAAGAAACCCATTGCCCCCTTCCTCCATTTCCTTCCACCTCCCGCTCTAAGGATCCAGGTGGTTAACCGCTCTTAAATTTTAAACACAGGTGGGCCACGGCCATGCAGCACTGAGCATCCCCTTTTGTGCGCGGATTCTTATGGAAACTTCAATATAAATTCTAATGCCATTCGATACATTATTGACAGGTCATTCCATAACGTGCTGTTTCGCAAGCAAATATGGCTCAGAGAATACGAATGGATGCAAAACGAATGAGAAAATTATTGCTTGACTTCATGCAATGCTTTAGATCAATAAATCGAAATCTTAATGGAAAACAAATATTTATCATTGATTCATCCATCTCCTAAATTATATCAACAACGAAAAATATTTAAAAAATAATTCTTTTGCTTGTGAAAAATATGCTGTAACGTTTACCAGCACAATGGAATTATATTGTGTACTTAAAAAGGGAAAATTTCATTTAAAATTCATAAATGTTTAACTCCAGAAAATTTGTTTTAAATAAAGAATCAATACTACGAGTGTAAAGGCATGACAAAATTAGAATCATTGACCTAATTTTAATTAAACCTTAAAATCATGCTTGGAAAGCGATCAGCTAAAAAAATCCATATCATTCTGCTTCGATTCTGAATTTACCATTTAGGTGGCATTAAATATGCCGACGTTTATTAAAAATGTCTGTTTTCCGGAAAAAGATCAGTAATAATTTAAACATACAATAATGCTTATCAATATCAAAAAATACAAATGAGGAAAGTATGTGAAATACGGAAGGGATCTAACTAGAATTCCAGCGGTCAAACAGCTCAAAGCCTAGTACTACATCACTTTGCTGACATTTTGAGAAGAATTAGGTGATGCAATACTTCAATGGTAATGTATAGTGTATAGCATATTCAAGCTTAAACTTTAATGGAATCAGGCAAAGTACGTACATTTCCTTCGGAGAGATGGAAATAAACGCTCAATTATTAATAGATTTAAGGAGTAAAGGAGTATGTCAAAGGAGGAGTAAAGTGAAGAATGTAGGAGGAGTAAAGTCAATGTGGTGGTCCTCAGTAGAAAAGAGGGCTCATCATAATCTACATTTCGTCTAAACTGCAAAATTGTATTTCCTAGTAGAAGCAATATAGTAAGGGTCGCGCACCACTAGATCCCTTCTTCCATTTTGTGCGTAAATCCGGAAAAACTCTTCGGAGCCAGGTTTGGTTACTTCGGTACTTCACTACCTTCTAATATGAAGCCGAAACGGCAAAAATGAAGCAAGAAGTTTCCCGGACACCACGAGGATATGTTGGTTTACGAATTTCAGCACTAAAATAGAGTGGTATATACCAACAATGGTTTAAAAAATTATTCAAAGCCCGAACTTAGAGCCAACCTTGAACTTCAATGGAATATTTTGCACCTTGAAGTGCAACATTAAATGAGAAATATATTTAGAAGAGGTACATCCGAAATCAAGAGAAGTACATTCTAAATGTACCCGTACATCAAAGTGAACTTATTGGCTTGCCATAGGTGGCGTTGATCATGAAACACGGATGGTTGGTGACCACTCGACATTTCAATTCACGCATAAAACGGATTGGTAGCGTATGCTGTGTTGCAACTTAATGGTTACCAATTTGGAGTTCCTGGTCATGGCTTACCATTGCTAGTATATTGGATAATGGGAGTAATTGCATTCTGAGTAAGGGGCTAGTTTCACTTTTCTCGGGCTGAGCGCTTGAGAATCGTCGTCCCTCATTCGAACGTGGAACATTGGGCCGAGAAGACATGGCTCAGGTAGACAAAAACAAAGAAGTATGAAATCCATTCACATTCATACACCTTGCACATGGAAAACTTGCATGTGCGATAACGGTCAGTAAATTTTTAACCCTGTAACGTTTAAAACAGCTATACTAGTTTATCACCAGTCAATAATCCTTAGATTGAATGTTTGTTTTTCCGGGATTCATTCCACGATATTTAAAATTGCAAAAAACAATATTTCGCTGGTCCTCCTGCTTTATCAGGTTAACTACACTGGTTATTTATTCTTCTTCGTCTTTATTTATATTAGTGACAAGCTGACCCGGCCACGCGTTGCTGTGGCTCAATCTGGTTAAATGGAAAGCGCACGTTTATAGTATGTTTAATTTCACAATTCTTATGGGTATACTATATATCTCAGCTGATCGATTGTTTTGCAGCTGGACACGCATATTTGTGTATAATTTTGACGTCTTTACATGTCGTCACAAAGTATAATATTTCAGGCAAGCATTTATTTCATCCGCTAGTGTCAATCGAGGAATTACAGGTAATGTTTGCCTGAAATGTCGTGCAAGCAATATTAATGCGTTCTCAAATGGTCTCAGGATTCCACGGAAATCTTGCAATGATCGATCCAGAGCCTCGAGCGATGCTTTGTGCACCATTGTGCATTCATCCGAAGCAATAAGTTGGCATTTCTGAAATATTTGTCCCATGCCGGATGATTTGAATATTTTGCACGTGAGTGTTTCAATGAATTGCAACTTCAATGGGATGCACATCCCGTCTCCAGTGTCGATATTGTATTCTCGATATTGTACAAACCTTCATGGAGTGAACAAAACAACTAACCAAAGCTTCATGGAAATTGGATGAATGTTGTGGTAATGCATGAAGTTATCAATATTGTATCAACACAGTATCGATATTGTAATGATACTTTATAAAACTTTGGAAAAAAACACCTAAATAATTTCACCTCAATTTTGTATCAATAATGTATCGATGTATCAATATTTTATCGATATTATATCGATACAGTATCGATATTGAATTATCGATTTTATAGAAACCTTCTCGGAGCGTACTCAACAACTTTCCAAAGTTTCATGGCGATCCGATGAATGGTGTATTAATGCATAAAAGACAAACACATTATATACATTCGATACAGTATCGATATTGCAACGATACATTCCTTTTAAAAAACTAAATGATTTCACTTCAATTTTGTATCAATAATGTATCGATTTATCGATACTTTAGCGATATTATATCGATAAAGTATCGATATCTAAATATCGATTCCGTAGTCCTCTTTTCGGGAATGTACTCAACAACTTCCCAAAGTTTCATGGCGATCCGATGAATGGTATAGTAATGCATAAAGGACATACAGACACACACACATACATTCATTTTTATATATATAGAAGATAGATAGATAGATGAGGACTCCCATTGTTGCTTGAATTTTTTAGATTTGAAAAATTCGTTTAAGTTTTTTACTTAATGTGTAACCGTCTTCTCGTTTGACATTCTCCGGTCTCTTCGCAATTTCTATAGCTTCCCTGATTAATCGTGGGTAATAGCGTACCTCCTTTGATATTAATTTTGTTTCCTCAAAATTGAAATTATGAGTGGGGCCGCTGAGATGCAACAATGGGAGTCCTCATCACTAATATAAATAAAGACGAAGAAGAATAAATAATTAGTGTAGTTAACCTGATGAAGCTGGCAGGAGGACCAGCGAAATATTGTTTTTTGCAATTTTAAATATCGCGGAATGAATCCCGGAAAAACAAACATTCAACACTACATCCGCGTAAGCCTACGAGCTAATCCTTAGATTGGTTTGACGCAGCTCCCAGCTCGATTCTCCAAAGATCTAAGCTTTCGTACTCCCATAATTTACTCGCCAATATAGAAAACTTTCTGCAATTTAAATATTTATGCTTTTTAGAGATTTAATAAATAACTCAGCTAGCCATAATTCAAGACACAAGACATAATTCCCAAACTTTAGGGGCATTGTAGGTCCGCTGTATATGTAGACGAAATGGTGAGAAAATCAGGTAGTGGAAGACTTACCATTGATAGTAGATTGGATAATGGGAGTAATTGCATCCTGAGTAAGGGGCTAGTTTCCCTTTTCTCGGGCTGAGTGCCTGAGAATCGTCGTTCCTCATTCGAGCGTGGAACGTTGGGCCGAGAAGTCTTGAGGGGTCAGTTCTCAACTGAAGCTAGGTGATCTGAAAGAGAAGAAGAAAAGGGATTGTAAATGTTGTTATCGTGATAAATACTGAGGAAAGTATGTATTAGGATTTTAAATACAACCTAATTAAGAGCAGATTTATTACTGAAACCTGATATTAGTGCGCGCAAAAAGGTTATGCATAGAAGTCATCTCGCGTATTGTACAAAAAATTGCATACGGTGGCCGTTGCAGAATACATGCCTTAGTAATATACTAAGAAGAATACATGCCTTATTAGGGCATTTTGTTCTTGCATAATTATAAATCTTGACCAAAAAATTAAGACTTAAGGGAATACCATTTCACTTGATGCCATGAACCTTCTATTTACGTGCAAAAGAAATTTAGTCTTTATTTTAAAAGCCATTGACTGTTTAGTAGAGATTGCGCTACGTAAAAATGAAATAACTAATAATCTAAATAATTATGCATAACAGACGCATTTTACATTCACCTTTGAAGAACAGAACATCCCGCATTTAATAGGGCGTACCATTCGAGAATGAAACTAGCAACATGGGTCCTACGGTGTTGCTTTCTCTAGGGCACTGAGAATCCTACCCAAACTAGCATCGCGGGATCGTGAAGGAATGAAACAAACTAAGTGACTACGTAAGCAATGAGCAAGTTTATGTAAGTCTTGAACTGAAGAACTTCATTGAATAAAACGACTTTCGTCAGAAATGTTGATGCCCCCAGTTATTTTTCATTCGACTTAGATATCGGCGGAGACTTCTGTCACCGTGGTCCCCCAAGTTAACAACAAAGACGTTTGGATGATACATTCGCGGGTAAAAGGGGAATTCCTTTTGCTCTGTCACCAAGAGACTCCAAGAAATATCTGGAATCTAGCAAATAACAGTCTAGGTTCTGTTGGAGGCTAGTTCCTTTTGCTGTGAAGCTAATAGATTCCAGGAAAGACCCGGAACCCAGAAAATAACACACAACATAGGCTGAGTTGGACGTGTCCAGAAGCTTTGCCAGCACATAATTCCAGAATCTGCGAACAGCAGCCAAACATTCAAATCACGTCGTGTAATATATTGTAATTACCGACAAGTAGCTATTTTATCAGCTGTCGTGGAAGTTTGTGAGACATTCTCGGGTCGTGACATCGTATTCTCACAATCGCCTTTAACTTATGCATGAGAAATTTTGCCTTTTAGTAACCCCTGGTAGCCGTAGTGGTGATACACCAACCTGCCGATGCAAATGTTGCTGGCATACTTCCACCTTAATTGAAATCATATTTATTCTAAAATAAACCATTTTATTAACAAGTTTGACCTTGGTTCGTATGAGTTGAAGTGGTTAAAATCTAATTCTGACAACCTAATTATCTCCATGTGCCAAGCATATGCATGTATATGTTATTTTTTATGTAATATTGATGGAGAAAATAATTCAATTCGATTCGACCACTTCTTTCAATGAAGCATACGTATCTTCCCAGCATCCTTTGATAAACCATTAACATTATTATTATTATTTTTACAGCAGGCTTCAATTAAACGGCTTTCAGCCCCACTCCTTTTGGCAATACACCCAGAAATATGAAATCAGCCTTTCGTGAATGTTGAGGGCCAATTGGAGAATATTACGTATCCAGCCGCAAATTATGGCTTCTGGCTCTGAACGCTGATAATTGATCTGAATTGAGACCAAATGCATTAATATTGAGTAAGCCATTTTGTATTCACACCTGAACGATCATGATGTTGAATCCAATTACAAGACAAGCATTACAATCATCCATTAATATAAACTGAATTTCTCTCAACTGATTGGATGGATATTAGAAAAATCGGCTATTGAATATGCGCAATGATAACAGGGTGATCAGAAAATCCAACTGCATGCATTATATGTGAACTGGAGCCCTTTCATAGGTCTTTGAGGAAAGTTAGTGGGATTTAACACTTAAAATCTAGAAGATAAATCAAAAATAATTTTCACGGGGCAGGAAATTCTATTGAATAACATGTGGCAGCAAAAAAAAAGCATATCTCAATTTGAAAAATGTATAAGAAAAAACTTATAACACTAATCCGAGGAAAAATCTTTATATTCCTATATTCTTTTTTCTTTAATATTATATTTTCTTTAATATTCTTGAATATTCTTTTTTCATTGATTTTACCACAAATTACTTCATTTTCACCAGCACATATCACCTTCGAGAAATGTTCAAAGTTCACAAATGAAAAAATTACAAGGTTAATTTGCATCAGAGACGTAACATGTATAATAATGCATACCTAATATGCGTCTCAAGATAATAACAAATGAACTATAATGAACGTGACGAGAACATAGAAATAGAGAGCTCTGATTTGAAAAAAAAATTAATAGTGATAATACGTAATACCAAAGAGGATCGTCACCAATAACATCATCATCATCACACAGCAATCTAAAGACTAGTTTCGCGCAGCTCTCCATTCGTTTCTCCTATCGGCTAACCTCTTCATATTCACATTATTCTTCGTTCACATCATTCACTACTTACTTTGTATTTCTCATGCAAGGCCATCATTTCCATTCATGTTCATTTTTGTACATAAAAAGGTTTTTAAACCTAAATACTTCCTATTTCTCAACTCTTATTTCTTTGAGAACACAGATTATGATGCTCTTCTCGAATTATTTAGGAATCTCTCCTCTTGACTGCATGCAGCTAATGGGGTTCTTCAGCTGGGTTACCGCCTTCTCTCTTGAACTTTTTTAATTAGCTAAGCAAGAACATCGTCATTGCCAAAAGCCTTATTTAGCCGCTGGCCCTTTGCTGATGCGTCAAATTCGGATCTTAATGCTGAGTCTCCCAAATCACCCTCCACAAATTTATTTTCCACTTCGATTATCTTTGCACTCGGATTACTCCCATTGCGAAACTGTTCCAAATTTTCCTTCCACATTATCACTTTATCTCCAAGTTCAATGCTCAATTAAAAATTCATATTCTTCCCCAATGGCATGACAACTTGCAGCCCTTTTCTTGAAGTGGTTTCTCACTATCCTGTAAGTAACTTTTACCTTTCCATAAGTGGGTTTGTTCTGTATATCATCGCATGGATCCTTCATTCACATTTATTTTGCTTTTCTCACCTTACGACTTATTTCATTTCTTATTCTTTGCAACAGTTGTTCTTCTGCAGTTTTCGCATTTTTGTATTTTCTCCTATCTTCAATCAGTTCAAAGACTTTTGTGATGCATGACTTCATATTAACAATTTTATCCCTCCCAAGAAATTATGCTACTTCCTGTAGTCCGTTTCATTATCTCTTTTCCGCTGATTTCAAAGTCACGTTCTCTTTAGGATAGTTTTCCTGCTGTGTTTTGAATGGACAGCCGATGTTGTGACTCGTTCCATTTTTCTACTTTCCATATGTTTTTCATAGTCTTCTTCATTTTCGTGAATTTTACATGACATTTTAAAGTCGCTAAATTGTGGTCATTGCCAACATCTGCACCCGCGTAACTTTTGCATTCCTTGGCCTGGTATATGAATGCCTGCTTCTCTAAACTGCATTCAATTATAAATCTTGTTCTCCTCGCATTTTCCTTGCATACTTTCTTCGGTTGCTGTTTTAAACAATTTGTTTGCCACCTCTAACTTGTGCTTTTCTAGTGCCCTTTCTCTTTTCTCCATTTGTTTCATTCCGATTTCCAAAATTAACATTAATACTTTAAATTAATTTTCTAATTCACAAAATATTATATACACTAAGAGGAAAGTATATAAAAGGATTTCCGATAAGAAATGAAAAACAATATACGACTTCTAATACAAAGGGCAAGCGGAAGCGCTACCATAATATAAAAGAATAATACCAAGGCTGTAGTACAGCGATATGGAAGGCAAGGGGAAACCACCACATTATCATCCCGAGGAGTCGCAGCAACTCCACTCTTTTCTTTCTTATCAAGACGTGACGGAACCCTCTCGAGTAAAGTACTCCGGAAGTAAAATAGTCCCTCAATCAGATCTTCGGGCGGGGTTACACGGGAGAGTACATCAGTCAAATGTGATAAACTTTTTAGGGTAGGAACGTGGAACGTGAGATCGCTTCGGACCTTAGGAAATCCGAAGAACCTGAAGGTGGAAATGCGAAGAATGGACCACGATGTATTAGGAATCAGCGAAATGAAGTGGCCCGAAGAAGGAGACTTTTGAAGTAGAGGCTACAGGATTATACATACGGGATCATTAAATGGTAATGCTGGAGTAGGGATCATACTCAGAAAGAGCGCCGGAATACGAGTGAAGAGCTTCCTGCATTACAATGAAAGGATAATAATGGTGAAGATCGAAACCGAACCTGAAGATACCGTAGTGGTGCAGGTTTACATGCCTACGACGGACTATGAAGATGAAGAAGCGGTAGACATCTACGAAGATATCAGAGAAGTTATAAAACAGGTAAAAGGAGACGAAAACCTAATTATTTTAGGAAAATGGAACGCTATCGTCGGCGAAGGTCAAGATGGAAGAATTACTGGAAAATACGGATTGGGAATCCGAAGCGAAAGAGGAGAAAGACTGATGGAGTTCTGTACACAACATAAGTTAGTGGTCACCAACACACTGTTTAAAAATCACAATCGCAGAAGATACACATGGAAAATGCCAGGAGACAGAAGAAGATTTTAAATAGACTACATTTTAGAGAAGCAGAGATTTAGAAATCAAGTGAAGTACTGCAAAAGCTACCCTGGGGCAGACATCAACAGTGACCATAATTACGTGATGATGAAATGCCATCTAAAATACTAGAAAATGAAGAAAACAAAGAAGAATATATTGCAAGTAGAAAAACTAAATGAGTCTCAGCATCACCTGGCATTTCAAAAAACAGTAGGAAACAACATAGGAGAAGACGTGAATGAGAAATCAGTGGAAGAGCGTTGGGAAAACATTAAATGTAGACTACAGGAGGCCCCAAAGGAAGCTCTTGGAAGAATAAAAGATGCCACGAAGAAGACATGGATCACGGAAGAAGTCCTAGACCTGATTGAAGATAGAAGAAAGTACAAGAATGCGAAAGTGAAAAAGGGCAGCTTTGGTACAAAGGGCTAAAGAACAAAATAAATCGCAAAGCCAGGGAAGCTAGAAAAATATGGATTAAAAACCTATGCGAAGATGTACAAAAAATCTTGCACTTGGAAAGGTGGAAGCTGCCTATAGGATAGTGAGGAACCACTTGAAAGAATGGAGCGCAAGATGCAATGACGCAAGGGACAACAATAGAGAACTTCTGATTGAAAATGAAGACCAAGTGAAGAGATGAAAAGAATATCTGGAAGAGTGATTCAACGGAAACAGTCTCCGCACAAAAGTGATCGAAGAGGAAAGAGAAGTCGAAGTGGATGATATGGGAGCAACAGTATTAAGATCGGAGTTTGACGCAGCAGTAAGGTACCTTCGCATGAATAATGCTTCTGGAATTGATGATATTCCTGCAGAACTAATTAAAAATGCAGGAGAGAAGACATTAGCCCATCTGTGATATGTAATATGTACTCAACAGAATAAATACCCAGGGACTTCGAGAAATAAATCATCATTCCTATTCCCAAGAAGAAGAGAGCGGAGAAATGAAAAATTTTTAGGACTACACGCCTGATGACATATGCATTGAAGATACTGACCAGGATCATTTACAGAAGAATATAACAAAAAGCTGATGAGCTCCTGGATGAAGATCAATTCGGATTTAGGAAAAGTAAGGGTACAAGGGAATCAATATTGACCCTTATACTGCTCATAGAGAAGAGAATGGAGAAAAACAAGCCGACGTTCAATGCATTTGTGGATTTAGAGAAGGCTTTTAACCGCGTGGATTGGGATTTAATGCTTGAAATTCTGAAGGGAATTGCAGTGTCCTACAATGACCGAAGAATTATACACAGTCTGTACAAAAACCAAGTAGCTGTGATTAAATCTGGACTCAGCTGTGAAGAGGCTAGAATAAGGAAAGGAGTGAGACAAGGATGTGCCCTGTCTCCCGCCATTTTTAATGTTTACATCGAGAGAGCCATCAATGAAATCAAAGATAAGTCTTCTGGAGTAACTATCCATGGAGAAAAAATAAGCATGCTGCGATTCGCTGATAAAATAGCACTCATAGCAGATAATGAAAGGTGCCAATATTTCCCACTAAGCAACGGAATTTCTTAAATTGCCACGGCAAAACGATATTTTCCCAGGGCAGTAAAGAACTTCATCATTTCATGCTCCATTTAGGGAGAAATTTTATTTCTCTGCCTGCTCCTATCACAAAAGCTATTCAAAGCAACAATTTTCAAGAATCAACAACACGTACATTGCATTTTTTTAATGGGAACAAATAACAGCAAATTAAGCGACTCTATAAGGAAACAGGACTGCATCGGTCAAGAATAACGGTAGAAATCAAGGTTAGGCTCGGGACTGCCTAGGAAAGAAGCTTCTAAAATACCCTATAGAGACGATAAAGATTTCTATATTATGTTAATATTAGAAGAAAAAGAAATTAGCTGTAAATATGTGGCTTTCTAGGGGAACAACCGAATTAAAGGCGGAGGAAAATTTAAAATCGTAATAGACGGAAAATTTATGAAACACTAAAGTCACGCAATATGGAATGAAAAGAAATCACGTACTTTACAAAAAAGTAAGAATATATAGGTTTCATAGTATAATGGCCAGCCATTTTTGTCGATTAATGTACCTCACTTCCCAATTTCATGAATTTAGAAACTCCATACGTTAATGATAAAGCCGGCGATGAAGATAAATACGTATTAAGCAATTAATTAAACCTACGGGGTAGGAGAGAAGGGGAAGTTCATTTCCCTCAACTACCGGTAGTTGCCCAGAATTATCTAGTATCAATAATATCTTGTGTAGCGCACATATATCCAATGAGGGCTCTTTCAGTTTAAACCCCCATCTCCAGTCAGTAGCCAGACGCTCGCCTTCATAATACGTGTTTTTTTAATGCAGTTCAAATACAACAGAAGCGGTTTCATTAGAAAGGAAGAAAAAATTACCACTTGGCAACTTGAAGATAATAAATATCCACAACTCGATACACACGTCACCTTTGTAATCCACAAGAAAACAAAAATAAAAAATATAAGGCTAAAATGTTAACAACAATGTCAATGTCTCAGAATTCACGTTACGGGAGAAAAATTACTTACGGGGAAGCTTTCACTTATATTAAAAATAAAATATCGAATTAGAAATAAGCAGATATGGAATTGTTTAAAAATTGTGATAAAATATATGTATTTATCTCATAATCTCCAACCTCAAAAATAGTAAAAATGACATCACATATCCAGTATTATTTCCGCAGAAGCTAAATATCCGAATCAATGTTCTATAAAAAAATGAAGTAAATTGAGACAGATTTATCCTTGGCCAATAAAAGCAAAAATAAACTTGCCCCCTGAAAGAGTAATTTCATTTTTTAGTAAGTTTTTAAAATAGGTATAGCTTTGCTTATCATTGAAAATATTTACACAATTTGGAACTCATTACGCAAAATATCCATGCAATATAAGCATTTTTTCTCATTAATACTTTGATCTGAAACGTTTTGATTTGAAATCATTACTATTCTATGGAATTTTAAATATGATAAGATGAGGCTTACTTGAATCGAAAAATGGGAATTGATGAGTCATGCATTGTAAACATGCTAATGTCGAAGAGACTTGAGGTATCTACAACAGTCGCACGCTTCTATCTAAGCAATCCACTGCTAAAAGGTGTCCATATTTAAAAAAGGAACATATTAACCAATACTTTCACTAACTTTCTGTTCCGTGACCATCGCAGCCAGGAACGAAATTTCCGTAAAGATAACTTTGACTTTTTTGGCAAAATTGACTTTGAAGGTTCTCGTTATATATCGTCATTTTTTAATAGTCAGTTCATTAAAACCAATTAAATAATTAAAAATCTGTGATCCCCATCAGCAATGACAATTAAATACTAGGAAAAAATCAATGAATGGCTTTCAAGTAGACCGTGAAAACTACTAATCAGAAAAATATTTTTGAAGCTGCACGTAAGACTTTTAATCGCTTTAAAGGATGGGAATACTTAACAGCTCTCCTCATCTAAGGCACCAAAGCTGGCACTGCAGTAATACCTTAGAGCGAAAAAAACGACACCAATGCTTTTGCAGATCCAACGAATTAGAAGATGCAAGACTTAACTGAAAAAATGGCGGAGAAAAGTGAGCTCAAGACACTAGGTCAATCTTTTAATCCTCTTGTTAATAGAAGACGCTCCCGTATCGCGACAAAGAGATCTTTTCTAGGCCGCGGGAGTGAGCGCAGCTTAGAAGATAAGCTGTGGAAAATGAGGAGGGAGGGGGAAGTGGGAGGCCAATGCATGTGGAGGGGGTGACGAAGAGCTAAGTGAGAGGTGTGCTTCGGAAGGGAGGGGGGAGGGGAAAAGAGCGTCCAAAGGAATGAGGGCGCTTGCTTCACGACACAGAAATTAGTCTAAGGAAGCGAGAGTCGGGGGGGTGGAGAGGACAGAAGTTGGCGTTAATGGAGAAATGGCACGTAGACAGAGGAAGTTAATTAATAGAGAAAAAGAAGGAGCAAGGGAGTGTGGGAGTATTTAAGAAAGAATCCTTAAGTTATGAATTATTTACACCTCAGTGGTAGACGTTCTGCGTGCATTTCTTAGTATAGGTTGTCGAGGAAGACAAAAATGGAGAGAGAAAAACTTGGCGATAGGGAAAAAGAGGTATCTTCAGTTCAGAGGAATGAGTGGAAAGAGTCTGAATAAAGCGGAACAATTAAAAACAGTTTTGAGTCATTTCCGAGGCCGCAGGAAATTTGCACGTTTATTCATTCAATGCATTAATAGTCTACCAAATGTCTCAGCCCACAAGAAATTAGCGGTTGGAGGAAGCCTACCTCTGGTTTCTTTCGAACTTTAGACCACGAGTTTTTGACGATAGGTCTCGAGGTGAGTACGTAATTACTCAGACTTTTCACCATACAACAGCTTTAAATAAATTTAGGTCATCAATTCGTAAAAAAATTAGGCTTTTTACATCTACACCCATAAAAAACTCTTTAAGCTAATGAAGGATTGCGAAGAAAGAAGAAAGATAAGTGGTGAGCCAACACCAGGCAAGAATAAATTGCAATAAAACAAGCCTTTTACATGTAACTACAGTGAGCTTCTGTTTCTGATCTAAAATGAAACGAATTAATCAAGGATCAGCAACTAATGAATAGTTTTTACCCTGGAATATCACCGTGGATAAACAGATGAAATGAAATATAGTTAGGAACTGAGCATTAAATATGAATACCACTAGATTTCATTCGGTAAAAAGTTACGTTACTACGCTAAGTTTTTCTCAGAATGTCTGCTCTATGATCATGCGACTCATCACTCATTCATGTTCATCCACAACTCGCAATAAGTGCTTAGCAACAAGGCTTATCGTTGACTTAGCCATTATATCGATTAGGAGATTTTTATGATCTATCACTCCGCTGTCTTCTTTAAATTTAAGACCATCAAACTCGTATAAATGAATAAAAAAACACTCATTAGAAGAATTTAGTCTAGGTACCCTATTGCCTCCAATAACATTAATGCATGCAATAAATAATATCAATTTAGAAATATTTAAATTATTCAGGGAGGATGTCTTCAGCGATTTGATTTGAAACATTTTAAATTTCGTAAGCACCGAAGTCACTGGTCCGTTAAGCGCTTACGGTAGAAGCTACGCAAAATTTAATTATCTTTTGTCCCTTCATTGATTCTTTGGTGATTTGTGTCTGACCCGCAGGAAAATTATATTATTTTGTACATAATATGGCATCCATTTTTTTTCATTTAAGTCTTCATCAAAATGTGAACCACCTTTTTCAACTTTTCCAATTTCCCAATAGTGGGCAGTTGTTCGAAAGACGGAGTGAAATGAATCTAGAATTCAAAAACTTAGAATAAATATCAGCCGATAAAATAAAATGAGCTTACGATATAAAATATATCTGGCAGAAATATCCATTAGGTACTCCGAGCTACCCATAAGAAGGTAATGTTAGAAAAAGTATACAATAAAGGGTTGACGACACACCATTACCAAATGATTTTTCATCTCACTCAGTAGATTTCAATTAAGTCCTATAATTGAGAATTTACTTTGATGAAGCGTCATATTCTGATGCTTACAGACCATCAGTACATCTTGATCTAAATATTTGTCAAAAATAAAATAAATACTAATTGAAAGAAGTGAAAATGATTTATACCTACTGCGAATAATTATATGAAGGATAATGAAGCTAAACCACAAGAATGCGGTAATTGGAGGATGTTCAAAATAGTGCTTGAAATCTGCTTGACAATAGACATACAATAAATGGCTCAAAATAAGAATTAGTAACTCACAGATAGCATAAATAGAGGGAACAAGACTTTCCCGAGGCTACACACACACACATTCCCCATGATTACCCATAATTCCCTGCCGTGGATATCAATTTCCAGAGGTTATTCAATATTATGAATCTTGAGGCCATTGGCATAGTCGGTAAGGGCAAAATGAAGACAAAAGGACTTCTATATTCGTCGGAAAACAGGGAGATAAAATGAAGCCGTCCCACAGTAAAAGGAGAAATGGTAATCAGATTAATTGGCTGCGTGAAATATAAAAACCGTGAATAAATGCGTAGGAAAACTAAATTAAGGGGAAATGTTTTTGCATGCTCCTCGATGTAGCTACGGTTTTAAAAATGCTTAGGTATGCCTAAAATCGGGGAACGTGATAAGATATATTACTGCCTAGCGAAATGCGGACGAAAATGCAAAATAATTGAAGGGGTAGTGACAGAATTTTATTGAAATTAAGTGTGGGAGCAAAGAAGAAAACAAATGAGGCGTTCCTATCAACGACCAAATTAAATAGGAAGATGCAGTTAAGCAGTTCGCATAAAAGTGCAGCAACTGAGTTACAAATGACTTCAATTAGGCAATTAAGTTTAATGTATATGTAATTATCATCTCGATACAAAAATTACTATGCACGTTCGAAGTTTAGATAACTTTGCATAATACGAATAATGGTAGATTACATTCGCAATTATTATATTGGTAATAATTTATCAAGAGACGTGTAAATGTCGAAATGCAAATGAAAAAACTAGATTAAGTAACAAGTGTTTGTGGGTTTTTAGTGGGTTATTTTTACATTCAACAGCCACATAATTATAGAAAAAACTGGTTACGATTATCCATATGAGTTCAAGAAAAAACCTTCAGAAATGTCATATGCATGGTAAGCCCTTAGTTAAGAACTAAATCAATATCTACGGTATCTATCTTAATATTTCCAGCCAATTGTGTCGTTAGTGCTGACGAAGGGACCTTAACTCCCAAGTAAAACATAGTTCCTAGTAATATCCACCTCTATGTACGTTCAACAATTGTATGTTTACCTATCAATAAATTTGAATGAATGCCGGTCCCAGCTTGCAATTTACCTTCACAATGAAATAAAAAAATTAAAGGTCAAGTTAAGTAACGAAGGGTACCATTTAGGGAAGGAATGCATAAAAAGATTCAGTTTATCAATACCCAATCAGAAATACATAATCGACTTGTTCTCAACAACATTTGCATTTCGTGATACTTCTCTTATAGGATACAAGAGAACTATACTATCATGAAATGTAAATATTTGAGTTCGATAACTAAATTTCAAAATATTGTACTCAGCAGTGCCATTCGTCTTGTTTTGTGTATGTTGTAAGAGAACATACTTAGTGTATACCGATTTAGCGTATAATATTTCGAACCATTTATAGCCATTTCTTCCATTTCGCGACCTTTTCTCCGCCATTTATCAACGTACAAACACCATTTCTCGGATTTGCATGTGCCTCGGTGTATACAATGTCTTTAAAGTACATACTAGGCCAATGTTGAGCACATGTTTTTGCAGACTGGATAGTGAGCATGCAAGTGTGGGTTTATTGACAATGAGAGTAAAAGCGGAGCCGGAACCTAGTTGTCGTTCAGTGGTATCTGCCGAATGCACAAGAAAAAAAGGAGATAATGAAATATATGAGAGCTGGTAGATGAAATTGGGGAATCATGGGAATAATGCATTAATACTAATGGAGGATCTGAAGGTATAAGTCGGGGAAAAAACGGGTGGAAGTGAGGGATGGGACTTTGGATTGAGGGTGAAAAAAGGTTCTTGGATAAAAAACAGCGGATTTATACAAGTTGTACAAGAATGACCAGACATCAGCTGAAGATCAATAAGAAGAAAACTAAGATATTGGTGTGCAGCAAAAGAGAAGAGGCGAAAACCAACGTTAAACTAGGAAAACAGAAACTGGAAGAGGTGAAAGAGTTCTGTTACCTGGGAAGCAGAGTAACAAACGATGGACGAAGCAAGAAAGAAATAGTGAGTACAATAGCCCAGGCAAAGAGGGCATTCTATCAAAAGAAGAATCTACTAACAGCTGGAAATACAAGCTTGGAAGTAAGGAAGCAATTCATCAAAACGTATATCTGGAGCATGTTCCTTTACGGCAGTGAGGCATGGACGATGACAGCAGCGGAGAAGAAAAGGGTGGAAGCATTCGAAATATGGTGCTATCGAAGAATGGTGAAGATAAAATGGATCGACCGAGTGACATATGAAGAAGTCCTAAGAAGAGTGGGAGAAAAGAGAAGTCTGCTGAAAACTATAACAAGAAGACGGGACAACCTAATCGGCCATATCTTAAGACACGATGGCCTGATGAAGACAATCGTCGAGGGAAAAGTGAACGGGAAAAATGGAAGAGGCAGGCCTCGTGTGAGTTACATGGAGCAGGTCGTAAAGGACGTGAAAGAGAGGAACTACGTTGGTATGAAGAGGTTGGCCGATAGAAGAATCGAGTGGAGGGCTGTTGACCCTTGATGATGTACAAGAAAGTAATATTTGTCATTGAAACATGGCTCAAATACCATCACAGTAGCAGACAAGCTTAAAATATACCCGGACACCCAGGGAAACATCAACTGGATCACATCATGGTTAGGCAACAATTCATCAACAGCGTAAAAAACTTGCAAAACTTCCCATTACAGATGCAAGATTTAACCATCACCTAGCGGTAATGTAATGTAAGGTATGAGTCAAAATGTTATGGATGGCATAAGGAAAATTGGTTGTTCATATGTCACTAATAAGGATAAAATGAAAGGAATATCAAAAGCTAATGGACTGGTCAGCGTTGGGATATTATATTGGGATATTGATGAAGGGTAACATATGATAAAAGATACAAAATACAAAAAAATAATAAGAAGAGCAGATGAGAAAGCATTAGAAAGGTTAAGGATTTAAAGATTAAGAATCCACAAAAAACAGAATAAATTGATGAAAGAATAGTAGAATCAAGCAAAAATGGAGCTTTTTAGAAGAGGATGTTACGAGATATACAATAACTGGGAGCAAAACAACAAGACGCAGTTAGTTTTACGGTAAGGACAATGTGACGACATGGAGATGCATCCTGAATCAGGAGAAACAAGTGCCCAGAAATGAGAGAAGCTAAATTAAATATTGTGAAAGATAGCTATAGAGGGAAATCTATTGAAGGTAGTGGTTAGAGCAATCCCATCTCGAGGCTTAGATTCGAATTCCGAAGGAGAGAAAATTTTTATTAGAATATCATCTCCTACTTCAGTGCTTTGTAAAGAGGACTCAAGTCCATCATTTTGCATCCAGTATCCATAGGAAGGGGCAGGAAACCAAGGTTCTCTTGGTGCCTTACGCCGACGCCGGGTCTCTCTCCACCCTTCCTCCATTCCCGTAATAATTCCTACCTATCGTTGAAAATCCACCCTTCATTTATTTTGAAACTGGTCTCAGTTTACGATCGCTTCCACAACTAACAACAGCAACACATTGGAGGAACAGGAGACGAATACGGAATTTTTACACTGCCCAGATTACCATACATTTTCTATTGAACATAAGCATGAAAAAAGAAGATAAATAAATTTCATAGCACAAATAGTGTCAGATTAAAGCTAAAAGTAGGTCACAAGCTCGTGGAGCAATTTAGCAGCACAAAAAGTGCATTGAGGGAAATACATTAAGGCACATACGAAGTTAGCATGATAATATGCTTGACAAGAGACGTTTCAGTACCAAAGTAATTTCAGGGTCCACAGGAAGCGAGGGACGGGGTTTACAAAAAGTAGTAAGAAGACTGATAAGGAGCCTGGCACGGATTGCTTTTTAATATCATAGGATGGCATACATGTTAGATTCCTTTGTATGTTCAATATTGTTTTTTGAAGAATATGACGTGCATACAAACATTCTCTATGCTCCACATTGTACGACTGGGTGCTTTTTTAACTCTAGTGGGGCAGCAATGACGGCTATATAACAACCCCAGGGGAAAAACTGATTTGGCACAATAGAGTATAATAGCCAAGCACTTGTTTTCAAGCACAGTAATGGCGTATGTGAATAAAAGTTTGGAAATTGAAGACATTATTTCTCTATAAAGTTTTCCTCTTAAGTAAGTCAAACCCTATAGCAAGGTTTAATTATGAATATGCTCGGCAAAAGTTAAGCTCCTCGTGAAAGCTTAAACCGTTCATTTAATAGTTCTACCAAACCAAAAATACAATAAAAATTATAGTTAAATTATTTTCTTCCATAAAACTATTTCCATTAGTTCTCCACGCGCTAAACATTCTTCCTCTTGTGAAGCAAAATTCGGGCCCAGATTATTAGCATGTAATCGAGATCTGTTATTAAACCTACTTCTAGCAGAAACAGCCTTTTCAAATTTTCAAAAGAGGAACGGGAACGATCGTGGAGGCGAGCCTTCCAAGGGACGAGCACTAGGATGAGGTGAACAACGAATTTAATGGATTTTCACCCGGGAAAATTGCATCCGTATCATCCACATCATGCTTCAAATTTTAATGTAGGGCCAGAAATTGTACTGCAAAACCAGGAAAGCATTAGGCACCGAAAAATTTCAACAGCGTGTATGTCTTTCACAATGGCTCAGATCTCGAATATCTACTCCCCTATTCTCTTATTCCTCCACTTACGAAAATGCCTCCATCATCTCCCGCCACCCCATCACCAGGAATTGTCCTTACATGCACTTCCTGCTTTCAATCGCTCCCCTCAGAAACACTCCACACTCATTAAAACGTTCCTAGAATCCCATTCTGTCTCGAAAAATATAAAATGCAGAAACATACTCGTATTTCCAACTGCTAAATTTCATGGAAGGACAATTAATGCAGAATTCTTACTGCATTACTTAAAAAAAGGATTATGCCATTCGTGCATTCATATACACTATTATAATCACGTATCAATATTTTACAAGTGCAATAAATGTCATAGACCAAAAACAATTATAAATGCAAAGGGTAAAAGACCTCTAGAATAGAGAGAAGCGCCGAAAATATTTATTTTCCTAGTAAATTATTTCATGCCTAAAATTTATTATCGAAGTTTAGCAACTGAATATATGCATTTTCACGGGATAGTAAGTATTTAAAGGTTTGAACGGATCTTTAACATTAAAATACAATCGCATGATAAGATTACACATAATTCAATTCACTGAATTTAGGAACTCATCACGCTTGCCAATGCCATTTAAATGGGGGAAATCAATTTATTTGAGAAATTAATATTCCGAGTACGCCTTCACACCGCAATTGATCCCTCGGCTGCTCAAGTATTGATCAGCATTTCCAATCGCAACCCCATGTCTCCCATCTCCACTATCGGCACGCATCTCTCTCGTTTCCTTTTCAATTCCTTTGTTTTTTCTCACACATCATGCCCCTTTTTCCTACCACTCCGCTGGAAGTAAAATCTATGCCCTACTGGTGAGAAACCATTGACCTCAAATCCGGGACACCGTCCCTTCAGAGTAGTTATTTGTCCCACGAGGAACATCGAACCTTGGTCCCCAGAGTTAGCCGAGGAGAACAAGGGCTCTGGATTCCCAACCTTTCTCCATTCCCACATATTTCCCCTTTCACATGTATCCCTCTCCTCCAGTGAACATGGCCCCGGGTACGTCCTCAATCTGGGTTCACCACCCAAAATTTTGGTTCTAAACGGCATGCAGTTTGCTTTAAAGGAACAGCGAATAAGAGGTGAGCTTTCCAAACGGAATAGGAGTTCGCAATTTAGTAAGACATTGAGCGTAAAAGACTTGGTAAAAGTAATGACAAGTGTTTAGAATTTTATTTTGAGAAGATAACTCTCGATTTTTAACTGATAAAAACCTATTTGAAGTACCTATGTATCGCGTCAGCCATCAATAAATTGTTGACGCAGGAAAACTATTTTAAAATTACTGAATGCTATCAAAAGTAAACTAACAGAATTAACACCCAAACAGATTTTAACGATAACGAAGGTCTGCTAATAATATATCACAGAAGCGAATTTCGGGGTGTTGCGATATCGGTTCCATTTAGATTATTATAGCTTTCAAGAGATTATTTTCAAATAATTCTGCCTCAGAATATTTACGACGTACAATTTTACCACCTGAGGTAGTGCGTATTGGTGCATTATCACAGAACCTAGATATACTTCACATCCTATCCCCGAAAACTGGTTTCCACTTGGCTCACATTCTTAAACTTTCTTTTCTCTGGCAGGTCTCTTTCCTCCTTTGCAAATCTCCCACACTCCGTCTCTCTAGCACTCTCCATTCACTTGGATTCCTCTTTCGATCTATATTCTATTTTCCTCCGCACAAGCCCTTCCACCACTCTTCCCGCTTCCAACCTAAAAGCTACCGAAACACGCGATCTCCTCCTTTCCCTTTTTTCTATTATCATCCTTAAAGCGCTTCCTTTGAAATATAATTTATTCCTCCAGGAATTCGTTTCGCCTGCGCGCGTGCTCAGTGACGCGATGTTTAACGCCTCCTCCCCCGGACCTTTCACTCCCTCCTCCTTCACGCCCGCCACCTCCCCTTCTTGGCGCCGCTTCCCGACCGAGGAGAAGTAAGACACGCGCTGTATCCGCATCTCTTAACGGGGTCCATGCTCACCCATCTCCTCCTTTCCCATTTAACCCCCCCACCCTTGCACCACGCTCCCCCCATCCGTATTCCATCTCCATTCTAGTAGAAACTATTTTTATCGCGACTTCATTTTCGGCGCATAAATCTCCACGGTTTCGCGGATTTTCCCATCTCCACCCCGCAACTCCAGTTTTCTTTTTTTTTCCTTTCTCTCTCTCACCCTCACACACTCACCCAAATCTCACCCCGACGAGCATTCAATTCCTCACTCCTGCCGGAACTGATATAGAAAAATCTCCGTACCTTTCCTCCCTCCCCACGTCGAACTAACACCCCCTTGTGTCTCCGTCGAGACAAGACGCCGTGTCTGCCTGCCGCGTGGAGGTTGGGGAAGATGAATTCGGCGGAAAGAAATGAAGAGGGAAGAACGATACGGCCTTTCGCAAAAAAAAGGTCTCCCTCTCTCTCTCTCTCTTGTCACTTGATCAAAAAATAATTCACTCACGCGCCAAGATAAGAATGGAAGCTTGCCATTATTTATTCCACGTTTTCCTTTTCCTCTTTCGTAAGATTCAGTAGAGATGAAGGCAAATATTTTTTTTCAAAGGGAGCATTTTCCAATTTCGTCTTTTACAAGAACGGTTGGAAATGAGAGCAAGAAATATTAATCACTTTCCAAGGTCCCCAATCAATGTTCCACGTGGAAGATCAAAGTGAATTTTCCCCCGCGTAAGGAAAGCGAAAGTAAACGTGAGCTCAAGTTGAACGTAGCCCATGCATAAAATTTTCCTCCCCAAAATAATATTATTCAGACAAGTATGACACTTCTGCTGCGGGATTTCATGTATTTATTTTCCTGCGGTTATAAAGTTTGTGTAAGCATTAATTATGGCGCGGAGCTCAGCTTAAGACCACATTCGATCCTTCAGGACCTTACCAGTCAGCCTTACTAATATCAAAAAACGAAGGTCAGTACTGTGAGTTAATGTAGTTTTACAGCAGGTCTCTCGAAAAATATCTCTCAAGAACACATCATGGCTTTCCGCTTGCTGATCACTAAAAAAATGTTAGCGTTTTAACTGATCTTAAGAACAATACCACTTTCTGAGCCAAACTGTTTCAATTACATTATTTTCCTGGTATTTTTTTGATTATTTTTCCATCACTAACCTTCGTTACGAAACTGACCCGCATGCCCCAGAAGGCAACTATTTATATCTTCACTCTGGCATTTATACCAGCCTTAAACTGTAGCTTTCAGCAGGGGAAAAATTCCGGGGCATACACGCAGAAATGAAATTAATAAATTTTACCCCACCCATGAGCCCGTTTCTCATCATATAATAATGAACCTTATTCAGCGAAATGCGTTGAATGATTCTCTTTTAAAACCTACTCCCTACCCACAACCTCACCCCGACCTCACACCCCTCGCTTTCTTTAACCTTTTCGCGCCACACCTCGCATCTATTCCCCTCATACTATCCGGTCAACTCCACCCATAGTCTCATCCATCCAACACGGCTCCCCCTTCCACCATTGCTTCCTCCCTTGCCCCCCTCCGTCCCCAAGCACACTATCCTATCCCTATTCTTTTCTCACCAGTACCCCCTCTGCGTCACTCTCCCGTACCGCCCTCACCTCCGCTCCCCCAACATTTTTTTTTAACATCAACCCTTTGTCCTCCTATCCCACCCCCACACAAACTCTCCTCGTTCCTCCCACCCATCCAGCCCACCCCCGTGACCTCCCGCATCCTTCCCCGGTTGAATATTTGAGGCCGGGTCGAGGGCCCGGAAGGAGAGAGTGAATTTTTCAGGGGCCGAGTGTCCCGTTGGACAATGGTCGTGGGGAATTTCGTAGCGGCCGTGTGACGAAGGGGAGGAGGCAGCGGGAGATGGGAAACAGAAAGGTGAGGGGGTTAAAGGGCATACCGTGAAGTAGGGAGGGGGGGAGGGGGATAGGAGGCTGCGTTTGTGTGCGTGATGTGATGGTACGTGAAAGGAGGGGGGATCTAGTGGACCGTGCCCCGCGACCCTTATGCGAAAACCCTTCCCGCTCTTCGCGTCTTTCACTAGCGGAAACGGGAGGAGGCAGGAGAGAAGGCGGGGCAACGGCGAGACAGAGAGGGGGTTTAGCAGAGCTGCCGAACGGGGTGGGAATGAAGGATATTGTTAGCAGGTGGATGTGTGCGTTTGATGGCAGAGTAGTGCCCCATCCTCGTGCACGTAGGGAGTCAGGCTCGAAACTCTCTTTCTCTCTCTTGCTTGTCTCTTAACTCCAAAAGCCCTTTTCCTCCTTTTCTCCTATGCATCGTGAATGGTTCGTAGGAGAGGGTCTCTCGCACTCTATTTAAAAGCAGTGGAATCAGTAGGAACGCCCCTCTCGAGGGTCGCACTGGCTTTTATTAAGGGAGTACGTATGCATGCATGTGCGCCCTAAGCAGATGTCTCAGAGAAATTAAACCGTCGCTAAACGGAGCTTACCGGGACAAGAGGGAGGAGGGGCTCGCAGGAGTCGAAGCGCTTACTTTGCGCTGCCTGAGCTCGAAGACGAAAGGAAAAAATTCGGCACGAATAACGACCTCGCGCCGTCGCCAAATGGCTGAATCATTTAGGTGAAGCTGCTACTCGAAACACAATGCGCGACGGAGCGAAAATGCGTGAAATAGTGGTTTTAAATGTTTCGCCCAGAGCTCTCGCGAGTACAGCTCTGACTGCTTGTTTTGGGGTATATAAACTGAGAACTATGATAACATTTAACATCGTTCTCTAAGCCAAGATCATCAATCCATCACTTTCCGGAAATAAGATAAGAAATTAAAGAGTGCTAGCGAAGAAAAAGCTATAAAAATATGCTTACGTACTTGGCTGCTTGTAATATATGCTCAAGTCACCCATACTGCCACCTGCATATTTTGTTCCAAATGGTGTTCTATTTGAGATACTTTGCATGTTCATACTCCGAAGCTGGTCATAATGAGGCAGGCGTTTACTGCAGTTTTACAACTAAGTTATCTTGGGGTACACTCTACAGTATCAGGCTTTACTACGTGAAATCGTTATGTATTCATATTTATAAGAAAAACGTGAACCCTTCCACAGAAATGGTGCTCTCATTGAATCGTCAAAAGACTAATTCCCCTATTTTTCTGTTATACTTTATAGCGTTCCAAAATGACAAAAGGAAGAAAGCAAATCCTTCCAGTAAATCAGTTTATAGCGGAAAATTATATGGTATTATCACATCATGAAAGAGTTTAAGCAAGAGGTAATATAAAGAGCAGTGGAACATTAAATACTTAAATGAATCTTTGATGTGATATTCCTTCCATAGAAGTCTTTTGCATGATTTTATCAATGGAATCATTGTACAAGCTTATACTTATCTATCTGCCGAACAGTGTTGGCATAACTGCCTAGGTATGTTTTTCCAGTTTATGGCTAATTCTGATAAAACATGTTGCATTAATTTTTCTTCTAGAGGCAAATGCGACCGTCAAGCGCTAAATATCGGCCTCGAAGGCATTATTCATTTAACGATTCAAATTGCCGTTCAAACAAAATATCCTGTAAAACTTTCATTAAGTCCAAATGACTAATAATTCCCATCTACATATCGTCTAAACATCTACATATCGTATATCATATATATAGAAAAAAACTGCAGGCTCAACTATAATAATTCAGGAAACCTAAAGTTACTTTTCTGTCCCAATGAGCATGATTAGAAAACACAAAACAGCATAGAATATCAATCATTTGCCATAAAGGGTCAATCGCGTCACCACATTTCCAAAAACAAAAAAAAAACGCCGTAGATCAATACGGAGGAGAAAGAAAGAGATGAGATAATATTCTCCCTCATGACCCGATTAGGTAAGGTTTCCAGGCAACGGTTTCCATATAAATTACCACTCCAAATGAAACCAAAGAGCTGAAAATACTAAGTTTGGTGGTTGCGGCCGCACTTATCCCCTCCTTGTTTCAAAGTTTCCGCATCCGCATGCCTTCCATAGGTGGCGGTGATACGGCGCCATACATATACTATGCAATGGTTTAGGAATTAAGAAAGTGGGGCGTGAGCGTGGATGTCGTTTACCCGCGGGGAGTTTTAACGGAACACGGATGCAGTGGTGGATTTTAATTTTGAGGTTTCCGGATTAAGCCAAGGCTTGACGGATTATTTTAATGCGCCGCGCCGTTAGCCACTACGTTATCACTAATGAAGCGGGCGGGCCCGCTTATCGCTTATGAAAATTCACGCCAGGTGGCTCTACACACATTTCTCCTCCTAACGAAACGCTGACTCCTTCATCCGCCGAAATGCCAGTAATTACGCTTACCAGACGTGGCTCGAGCGATAATTAATAAACATGGGATTAAAATACGCAATATAATTCCCCTGCGTGAACGTGACTCGTTTGTGGCTCACAACTCAGCCCTCTGGAGGCTGCCAACACTGTTTTATTTTTAAATGCACGGGCTATGTTGATACCTTGAATTTATACGTTAATCTTTCGTTTCCTACTTGCAATGAAATTTCTATAAATCCCGTTGACAGCAGAAAAGTAATGATTCCAGGTGTAACGATAATGAACAAGGCAGATTTATGATCTAAGCATCTTTTAGAACTGCACTGTCTTGAATTGGAAACCACGGTAACCATAGTTAATTTAAAAGATTTAAAGCTCTAAAATGTAATAAATATTCTTATATAATACTAATAACTACCATGTCATAATAAACTACTACTATGTTACGTCAAATAACCATGTCATTATTTCATAGCAAGGTTAAAAGCTATGATTAAAAATCAATTTCACACTTCAGAGCGATATAATTTCCTCACTGTAAAATACCTCGAGTTCAACAGTCTAAAATACACTTAACTACGAGCAGAAAACTAATATGGTAGGTACTATTAATTAGGATTAAAAGTTTATAAACTGCATGATAAAATTCCAGATTTTATTAATTTTACACGGTAATATCTTTAAGTGATTTTAAAAAATTAGGGTTCATATAAAATGAATACATTAAAGCCACCAAAAATTGATCATGTTATCTCTTCCTACAATACATGATGATTTATTTTGCGAAAGTACCAGGGTGAAAATTAGCAATGGAAAATAAAGAGCAGACAGATAACAGAGCTTCTGCAATATTTAATGCTTAAGGGCATTTATAGCAGTAGACTCGGGTTTTAGATGCTCCAACAGCTAAGGTTATATCGCACCATGTAACCTAAGTTCCCGAACCCAATATGACCACGTCATCTATGCTCGTGGCGGTATTCAAACCCTCAACCCTCAGACTGGCACCCACCCTGGTATTACAGTTGGAATGCACTCTTATTCCCATCAGGAAAACTATGGATCAAATGAATTCCTGGAATGCCCCATGGACAATTCTAGACAGTGGGTATTCATAGCAGTAACACCGTCATAAATGACAAAACATACTAGAAATGGTTTTGCCATAAACACTGTTTTTTTCTAAGATCACTAAGATCTCTACTCAAATGCCATGTGATGTGATATTCCTTATAAATATCGCAATACTGGAAGAAACGCTTTTGCTGTCGTAATGCTTGTCAAACTCTCACCGTTAAAATAATCTCGAGAAAAAAAAATAAACAGCGATACTCCATGTAGCGTAACGTGTGTAAAAATAATCTTTCCAAAAGTATTCGACGAGTGGGTGCAACTGAAAATAATGCCTCGACAGAAGAAAACTCAAACTGATTTGGACGGCCGCTCGCGGTAATAACAGCACATCCACCATATTGACCTGCACACCTTCCGCAGCAGTACTCCCAGCTCTTGCTCTCCTTACTTTCATCCTAAACCCCCTGCTCCACAACCTTCGACGGCCAAACAATCCATTTCCACTTTGCTCCCCTTCCCCAACTTCACGTTTGAAGATCTCCCTGCGATGACGCCATCTCGCGCAGGCTCCTGGAAACAAGAGCGCGGTCGTCCGACGAAATGCAGAGCTTTGGAAAGATTGGGAGAGGGGTAAATAGGGGACGTACGGGAGGAGGGGGTCAGGAGAGAGAGGAAAGGGTAGGTCTGCGGACCTGAGCCCACCCCTTTCCCACCTCAGCCGACAGAGACGTGGGGAAGTGTGACAAGGGGAGTCAAGGAAGGAGAGGAAGCGCGGAGTGGATGAAGGAGTCGCGAAAGGAAGAGAACACGGTGAAAAAACAAAGGAGGGGAAAGCGGAAAGAAAGCGAAGGACGCGAGGACGGGCACCCGAGCGATCCTCGTCGCCACAATACGTCCGTCCGTCCGCGAAAGACAGCGAGAGAGAGGGAGAGAGAGAGAGAGAGAGTTGAGTGGGACTAGGAAAGCAGCACAGAAGAACGGCAGCAGTAGAAGCACCATCTCTCAGTCGAGCACTTGGTTCTCGGACGAGGACGGCGCGCGCTGAGGCTATGAAATGACAACGTCACGGGAAAAGAAGAACGCTCCGGCGCGAAAGCGGAAGTCTTTCCATTTTAACCCTCTCCCTATCAAAGTTTAAATGCCTCAATTCGCTCTCCCTACTAACCCGGCCGAAACCGGCCGGTGGTTTTTAATCCTCTCCCTCCTAAGTCGGCCGAAACCGGCCGTCTTCCCCTGCTGTACTAAGGGCAATCTTTTGAGCCTTATATGATTCCATTTCAGCTTGAAAGTGTTTATCGTCGCTAATGCACGCATCTCTCTTATCCTTAGTTCCTCTGAGATGAAACAGAACCTCATAATATCTGTCACAACACCCACAAGATCCCGAAGACCTAATGAGTCTTTGGGATAGCATATTATCACCAGCGAAGAAACGAAAGATGGTTCTGGAGTCATTGTAGAGGAGGGCTTGTTCGCTGAGACGTGATGAGCCATGGTTTCCTGAATGAATGAATGGGACACTTTGTGATGAGAGAATAGAAGATGAAAACACCACGGCTGCTATGGCTTGCTTAGGCGGCCCAGGCGTCATCTCTCTCTCTCCTGTAAGATAGCCGAAAATGGGTGACCAGCATTGGCTTGAGAAGAGCTTTCTTTCGGTCCTTCCACGCTTCCGCCGCCTCTAGGGAGCATTTGTTTTTCTAACTAAACGCCCATTCCTACATCACGCTCTAAGAGACATGTGGCGCAAAAAAAGAAAAAAAAATCTTTTGGTACGCCGGACGCATTCTCAGGCCCCTTTCGAGTGAAGCGCTGAGTGATGGCTCCTTAGGTCATAAGACCAGTTCCCTTGACCTGTGAGGTCTATGCGAGGGAGCGTTATTGCTGGGAAAAGAGACTTAAATGTTATACTGAAAAGAAACAGACCCAAGTTGACCTTAGAATTTCTTAAAGATGTCTGGCCCCGAGGATTTGTCATCGCTAAACATGCATTTTCCTTATCTGGTGTTCGTGGAAAATGCAGAATAGTTTCAGAGCAAGAAACTTCTTCCAAATGCCCCTCAGTTCTGACCATGGCTTCTTTGAGTGCAGATGATATAGCGATAGAAGTGGGTAGAGATGTTTCCCTTAGTGATACAGTGCCAAGGCTCTTCAGACGAAGAGGAGGAATTGCTTGAACGAGCCAGTTCTGGTGATTGTGATATAGAAGAGGATAATACCCCCAGTGTCAGTGATGCGACAGGTGATAATGCACTCCGCCCTAAATGGGAATATATTCATTGCATTACGAAGTTCCACGCGGTTTTGTTGGAGGGAGGGGGCCAAAGCACGACTTACCCGTAAGATGGAATGAATTAGATTATTTGAAATGTATGTTAGGAGGTGAAGAGTGTTTTCACAGAATAGTAGGAAATGTTAATAAATAGGCAGAATATCGCCAACGAAAGGCTGGAAAAATAGATAGGCATTGGGTTGACGTTACTGATGTGACGTTACCAACCTGAGTGTGATGGGTTGGGAAACTGGGTTGGGTAATATGTAAACATATTCTTATTCCGTGCCCAGAACCCATAGTAAGGTATAACACCTTAATGGGTGGAGTTGATAGATCCGATGAAAAAAGGTCTTATTATGATTTTGGAAGGAAGACGAAGTGGCGGAAATATATTTTGGCGTATGTAGTAAACACAGCCATTGTAACGAGTTACAAACTTTATACAGAAACAAATGCTCCCGCAATCTTCAGGCATGGAACAACACAAAAGGATTTTCGGCTAGCTCTATACAGACAGATGATAGGGAACCACTCCTCTCGCATGATTTTAGGCAGCAAAAGAACCTAAGCTCGTGCCGCTAGTTTTCCGGTGCCTCCCCACCAACTTGTGAAAATTGACGGAAGAAAAAGAGTGTGTGATTGCTGTAGTGCCCAAAAAAGGAAGACAAGAGCTGGAAGGAGTGTAGAGACCTCTTTGAAATGTCTTCAATGTGATTTACCATTGTGTAAAGTAGGATGTTGCTTCGAGTACTACAGATAAGTCGTTTAAGAAATGGAGGCCAGCCGTAAACCATTAGCTATGAACCTGGAGGTATGTCCATCAGTTTTAATAATCTATTTTTAATAAAAATCTGTTATAAATTTGACGAAAGGGTTTCAGAATTTATAGATGTTCACTTAGGAGCACTGCTAGTGCCACTCGGGAATTAATAGTCTGAATTCTGGGGATACTGGGCATTTAAATTCGGCGAGAAGGCAGAGAACACCATACGGCCGGTTTCGGCCGAGTTAGGAGGGAGAGGGTTAATGAGCACGGGGAGGGAGGTGTTGGGAGGGGGTGGGGAAGAGAGAGTGGGGAGACGAGGAATGGGAGGGGGGGGGAGTGAGGCGGAGGAGGGAATGTGGGGAAAGTAAAAGAAAGAGGCTGGACAGACACTGGGGGGTGGCGGCGGAGAGAGGAGAGGGAAAGTAGAGAGTGGGAGAGAAAAAATTGACGATCCTGAAGGAGGGAAGAAAGAGGAAAGAGCGGGGCGCGTAGGCAGTTGTCAGAGTGGACACACACACGGGTGGAGGGGTGGTGGGGCCCTGACAATAAGGCGACGACGGGGTCTCCTCTCCTCCGTTTGAAGGGGTCTGTAAAAGCGAGAAAGAGGGTAAAAGTAGCGGGAGGTGGGGAGCACACAAAAGAGTAAACGGGTGAACTGGCGAGAGGGAAGAGGGGTGAGGCAAGGCGAGAGGGAGAAAAAAAGGAAGGAGACGCGAAGGCGGATTTAATGAAGCGAGCGTCATAATGATAATATCCCAAAAGAGAGCCGGGGAGTGCGACGGACTCGGAACGCTTGGGATGCGAGGATTCGACCAGTGGGAACGCTCTCCCCCTCCCCGAATCCCCCCTCTCTGCTAATGTCCTCCTTTATCCCCCCTTCCCGTCCCCCCCCCCCCCCCCCCCCTAGCCAACCAGAGGAAAAAAATCTCATACCGACTCGCCCCCCTCGTAATCTGGGGCAAGTCTTAGTGGAGCAGTTTAAGGACGCCGGTTTTCTAAACTGGCAGGACCCGGTTCGATCCTCCCCTCCCGCAACTGGGGTGGGGTTGACAAAATGGTCCCATGAGAATTCGACACACAAATAAGCAGTACGGAGGATCGTGACCTCGACCAGACTTTCAAAGGACTGGAGCAATATACAGCTCGGCTCTGATGATTCAGCACGCTCCTCGCAGCCTCCATGCGGCCGAGAGTATGTTACATTATACGGGATAGGGCTTGTGAGCACATTCCGACGGCAAATGTGCAATTAAAATACAACACTGCCATAATTAAGGCCAAGTCTCGGCTCACAACGACAGACATTTCTGCTAAGCCGAGAAATATTTAAAGGAAAGCAGAAAGCGTGGTGAAGACAAGCCCACAATTGGGCGCTTAAGCTCCACATTTCGTGATATAAGGTTAACACAATACTATACAAACCTATATGTTAACATTTCCTCGTGAAATACAGATGGAAACCATACCGATCAACATTCAACTCAAATAAACTTCAAGTCCATCATTATAGCCATGTTAAATAAAAAGACCACTGGTACAATGTCCTCACTTTAATCACTACCGCACCTTCTACCATGATTTCGGCACATTATGCCATAATCAGGGTCCTAATGATGGCATAATGTTCCGAAGCCATGATTGGAGGCGTGGTATTGATTTGAGTGTAGAATTTGTACCAGTGATTCTTTTGATTTAACATGGATATCAATCGTTTCCATAAATTCAACGCCTACCCGCTTTCATATATCTATCATCATATGTCAACAACAAGTCCTAGCAATAAGATTGGTTTAACGCAGTTCACCGGTCGAGTCCCCTATCGGCTAGCCGCTTCATGCTTATATAATTCTCGTTTACATCCTTGACTACTTGATCCATATGTAGCTCATGAGAGAGACCTTCTTTTGTAATTCTTCCCATTTACCTTTCTTCCTCAGCGATTTTCTTCATCAGACCATCGTTTCTCAAGTTTTTCCAATAAGTTAATTTTCAAGTTTTCGACTGGATCTCTCACTCTTGCCCTTAGGGCATATTCGCTTGTCAATCGCAATCGTAAAACATTTCATCTTCTTCTGCAACATCACATTTCGATTACTTTCAGTCTTGACTACTCTGCTGCTGTCATTTCCATACCTCTCTGCTATAAAGAAGCATCCTCCATATATAATTTCTAATTAAGTGTTTTCGTACTTCAAAAGTTGTATTTACAGCTGTCAAAGGATTATTCTTCCGTTGAAATGTATTCTCTTCCTGGTCTATTCTACTGAATATTATCTCCTGACTTGGCCCATCGATAGCTAGGCATTCATGACAACAACTCGCTCATCTCTCCTAACTTTTGTTTCTCAGATCCACAGATTTTTACAGATTGGTGTTGGCCTCAGCTCTTCTTCTGCATACCATGAACCTTGTTTTCTTTTTTCTTTAACCTTCTCTTTTTATTGAACCTCAAGTGATGTCTGACCAATATCCTTTCTAGGTAAGTGGAAGTCTTCTTTAAATCTCTTTCTGTCTTTGCAATGCCTGCTGTACAAAGTGAGCTTCCATACACGCTTCATTCTTTTTATCTAATTTTCATTTCAAGATCAACTCTATTTATATATTATTTTTAAATATTTAAGCATTACCATTGCGTACGTGTACAGCTACACTTCACATGGAGGGATATTGGCTTGCTTCAGCAGTGTTGATGCCACATTTAAGAAAAATATTCGATTCTTTTTGGCCACCAAAAGGCGACATCGTCATGTTTTCATTGCTTGACTTCTAGTAGGAAGTACCGAAATAAAATGGTCCATCAGAATCCATTCTCAAATCCTTTATACATGTATCGCCTATAAGATAAGAAAAGTAGGATGCTGTATTGTAACATGCATGACGATTTAGTGAAATCCGATATCCCTAGAGTAAATCTATGTCTGTCTCTTCTGGCCCATGGTATTCCAGGAATCCATAACTTCAGACATCCTACAAGTGAATCTAAAAGATAATTGCATACATTGCGACTTTAGTCCCATTGCATAAATTCTCCTTTTTTTACAATATGGCGTACTTGATTAGGACTGCATGCAACGAAAGAGGTGTCATTGCTTAGCTGATGCGTTTTTCTATACATGTTCATGCCCAGGGATAATGCATATTATCAGTATATATTGCATTAATATTCCATCGTTTAAAAATAAATTGAGAAATCTAAAGTAAAGTTTAAGTAATTTTCTTGATAATCCACAGTTTTTATATAACTACTGAATCCAAAGGTCAACTATTTCCTCCGCAAGAGGCCAATTATCATGCCGGAATCTGCAAAACGAAGTAAGCCATAAAGAATGGAGACGAAACAAAAGCAAACTCTTCAACTCTCTAAGATGCATTCTTCTCTAAAATGAAAATTAAAAATTTAATTACTCGGAGTTAATTTCTCGGCGCTCCAGAGAATTTTTCTCGTAGCTACAGGGCAGGAGGAGTTTAAAAAAAACTCGAGAAACAGGGCAAGGATGTAATTACTTTCAAGTGATCATTGAGTCCATCCTCTTTAATGTTGCATCCCTCTTCGTAGCCATTCTCAGTAATTTAGAGAGTGAGTTGCTCTTAGGCATGAGGTGAAAGACTGCAGAGAAAATAATTCGTTAATTAAGGAATAACTGGTCAACATAGGTTTTTTACACCATTTTGATTATTCTGCTGAAAGATTCAAATTCATTGTACTGGATTCGCAAATAATGTATAACTAGATCAACGCCGACAGAGAGAACAAATATAAAATCGCTTGGGTATTTGAAAATTTATAAATTTTCAAATAAAAAAATTGCAGTGGGATTAACTCGAATAGTGGACATAATGAGAAATACTGACGTATTTAACCTGGGATAAAGAGTGACCAAAATTCCCTTCACCTACATTTATATGTTCATAATATATAATAACTACCAGATGCTAGCCAATAACCTTATGAATCGTTGAGACAAAAAACAGCTTGACTTTAAAACAATAATGAATAAATTTAACATTTTATGCAATAGCTGCGTTAGGTTATGTACCTGGCTATTAATAACTTGTCATAAATCTGTATACGTATCACAAGAGGGAACAAATAACTTGGCCTTCTTTAAAATAAAAAAACATTTAAATTGTTAACGCCAACGTGAAATATGGTGATGTAAAAAGAATTTAACATCAAACAATGTAATATCCTCATTCCCATCTTCTTTTCCAATTCCTTGATTCCTAAATACCTATGGAAATACATGGGTAATATTTTTAAACCAGGGTTTTAAGTGGGTTGTAGAATATTCAGATACATGTGAAAATCAATTATAATTTACTCTTCACCCTGAAGAAGATAAAAAATATGGAGATCCGCAATCCACCGACAATTTCAAATTTCCGTTAACGGAGTTGTTCCGGTAATGTCACATATTAAACACTCAGCATTTTTTTTATCCTTTATCCCTCCCTTCAGACGGTAAGAGTGGAAAGCCACAAGGAAGGGTATAGAAACCGACACAGCTATTAACACCCGAACTCAGATTTTGGTTCACGTGCAAGTAATTTCCACTGGTGGTGCTAAAAAAAAAGACTGCAACGTAAAAAATGGCCTATGTGTTTCTTGATTCGTTTGGAGACGGCAAATTTGAGGAAAGAAACTACTCAAATGTAACATTTTTCTTAATACAAATATGTTATTCGGTTAAAGACAAAAGCAGAACAAAATTTTGAATGATGGATATATATAATCTTTTCATCTCATATTTCACACTCGCCTTTCAAAACTCAATGGACAAGTAATAAGTTTCCGTAATGAGATTGGGATAAGATTACCGCAGTGAGAAATGTCCAATACTTTGAAGATGCATATGCGAAATACCAATTTAGGTATATTATAGAAGTCTCATAGTATACTCAATGTTGAAAGGGAAATGTATTAAAAGAAACTATAAAAACTTTTGACACGTATCCAGTACTATGTGATGAATGAATAATACAAAAAAAATACGACTCAGAAAACGGATCCATGTTTTTAAAACTATTGAAATGTATACTAAATCAAATGATGCTAATTTAAAATCGTTTTTAATAGTCGTAATATTATTAAAATCGCTTTCCTCCATCTGAATGCTCATTCTCAACAACCTAATATACAAATTGTGGCGAATTCATTAATTCAGAAAAAGGATTTTTCTAGTCCGAATATGAAAACATCTTTGGACATCGGTGTCATGCGTTTAAATTATAATTAACTTGTACTTATCAACGAGTTTGGCATTTTAAAACAACCGATCCATCTCTTGTGCTATTCTTTATCCCATTCCTGTACTTGCATAGTATTTCAGATGAATTAATGGTACCACAGACGGAAAATTTGTAAACTGAAGAGTTTTGCAGACAATGTGCCTTAAATGATTAATTAAGTTATTTTAATTTCACCTTCCAAATCCTAATGAATATTTTTATCAAATTTTTGTAATAAAACTTGGTAACCTAACGTTTTCATGAATAGAATATTCTACCTCGAAATCTAACCTCTTTTCCTAAAGTTCCTTAAACTCAATCTGAAATCACAATGATGAGGCAGGAAATGAACAGTAAATCTTCTCCAATTATTTTCTGGCAATTATTTTATGATCGAGTATTAACACCAATTGTCACATTTCATTCATTTTCATGAGGTAGACCTACTATGTTTCTGTTACATATAAAGAATATATTATGATTAGACAGATAAAGATATATTAATTGCTTTCTAGCGAGATACTTAACTAATAATATTGTTTCTTATGGATGAAGTACTTTACTAATCAGTTGAAAGTTCACATAATGAAAGGATGAATAAAACTTGAAATAACTTTTGAAATATAAATTATTACATCTAGGTAGTCATCACGAACTCCAATAATCCAAAAATGAAATAAATGCTCGACACCTAACATCCTGAGCCAGGGATGCAGGGTTTACAACTAACCCAAAAAATTGATAATTTTAAGTTTTAAAGATATTACCTATTACAATTGTAAACTTTACTTGGAAAATGAAAACTTTTATTCAATCCACTATGATGACATGCGTTTCCGATTAATCATTATTTTGCAATGTCTAACATGGCCGAGCAAGTAAACACGCTCGCAGGTCATATGAGTTTTGAGGATCAAGCCTGCAAACACATTGAATGGCGGACCCGTCACCGGAAAACTAAGACGCACAGCGAAAGAGCGAAAGGAAAAGTCGCTAAATGTAGCGACGAGATTGTTAAATTGGCAGCACTGGACTGCGGTGGGGGAACCGTCCACCACCTCCTACGCTCCTTGGAGCGAAGACAAGACCGACTCGAAAGTTTATAACGAGTCCGAAGAAGTTTTGAGAAAGCATGTTCAAAACGCGTTAAATGAGGGAGACTTGGAGAGAAGAGACAGAGGGAGATAGGGTTAGCGGCGAGGTCGGGGAGCGAAATGGTTAGGTAGGGAAGGAGCGAGGGCCGGGGTGGGGAAGGAAGGGTCACGTCGGCGGCACGCACAGGAAGGGGGCTGGGGAGGAGCAAGCGTTCTCATTCGCGGCGGCGGCGGCGCTGGCTGATGAGGGGGCTGGAGTGTACATGACGACAAAGTGACGAGTGTGGGGAAAGGGCAAAGGGGTGCTGCACCGGAATGGAACGCATTCGAAAGGGAAAGGGATGAGGTGGAGAGGAGGAGGGAAAGTATTCAGAGTGAATGAATCACATTGGCGAAATGCTCTCAAGAAGGATTTACACCTTGAACCCATGATCCATGCAACTCGAGAGAATTCTCTCTCTCCTCTCTTTCTTTCCTCACGCCCTCCGAAGTTTTGGTGAGACTCGACCCCCCTGACCCCCGTCTTTACAAAACATAGATTTTGGGCATCTACAGATGCTATTCCTTTTTAAGACATTTCACGGAATATAATACGGTGCATATTCGGATCAACGAAGAAAATTTTACCAACCGTCACCGGATTATTTAGCAAAAAGTCCCAGATATTCTTTGGTCAAACACACCGACTGTCCAGCCGTTCCTTTGGGCGGTTATTGTGGTAAAATTTTACTGCGAAACAGCAGATAGACTGTCGAATCAGCCGTTAGTATCCAAAATGGAAATTATGTCTATCCACGATCATCTTTGCTTACTTAAATTGAATCAATCAATTGAATGTCGCTCGATATTCTACGCCATAAAATATTTGTGGAGCAATAAATTTTGAGGTAAATAGGATAACGTCATAATATTGACTTTTTTATCATGGAATTTCATCATAAGTTACAAGATGAACAGGTAATACACAACTAAAACACCAAGGTATCAATTAAAAACAGTTCTTAAATAAAGAATATATATTATTATTAACGGTCATTCAAGCAAGGCTTGTGGTATCATTGATAATCCCTTCCTATTATTCCGAGAACCGTTTCAGGGTTATTAATATCCTTTGCTGTCACACAAAAATATGTGCTCCCTTCCTCAATGCCTCTAAAACATTTCATTACTTACAATTTAAATTACGCCATAAAAGTTCCAGATTCTTCTTCTGCGTATTCTCGCCTATTCTTTGTTTTATCCACTGTTTCCTGCTCCTTCCTATACGTATAACCCAATCATCACAGGCCTTCATTTCCTTGCCGCCCTCACTTCTTTCCGTTTCTAACCAAATGAATACTTTTTTTCTTCTATATCCTCTTAATTACTCGCTATGAAAGCTTTCTGTGGCAATAATCTTTTTTCTGCAATGATAATGTTTATAACGGTAGAACCGTACACTCCATATTAAAGCAATCTTTTGACTAAAATTTCAGTTTCATTTGAATTTATTCAGTCTAAATTTTCTCCATTATACCATCAGCCGGAATTCAAATGTCACACAATTTTAGCGCTTAAGTTGGCCATTTCATCCAGTTTCCAACGTTTTTTCGTGCATTGGTCAAATATTCCAATCTCTCCGGAGATATTTTTGGGTTTCCAAGGCTCATCAAATTCCTTCCACTATTTCATTTCTTTAGTCCTAACACATTTCTGCCATCAAAACTTGTGTACTCATGTTCCCTCAGAATTTCAACACCACCATCCTGGTTTAATTTCTTATGTACGGGGACCAAATGTTACCATTTCTCCAGAATACGTTCCTTTGAAGGTACACATGGGAAAATTTGTAAAGCCTGTACTTTATAACGATTTCATTTAACAATAATTATTATTAGACTTAAAAATGGAAAATGAACAATATTTTGAATACCGCTGCACTATAATCAACAAATATTTGCATAATGCGGTCATATTTTAAACTTTTTCTCTTATCATCAAACATTTCCCTAGAAAATTATTTCTATTATTTTTCACATATAATAGAGTCGGATAAGGAAGTTACGTATTATGTATAAGATCACATGTAATAATCTTAGGTAAGTATTCCTGTCTTATTTTCTACTGAACATAAGAGATAAGTAAGATATGCATGGCTATCAGACATTTTAAAAACTGTGAGTTTATAGAGAGCAAAAATGGGGAATCAATACGGATGCAATTGAAAAAAAAACAAATATTCTCGGGATCGGCCCAATTTTTGCAGTGAGTCATTTTCAAACATGATATTTTGAGTTTTGCACAGGTATGAATATCCGAGGAGGGTACGAGTGAATAAGCCGTACTTTTTAAGACAATTATGTACATGAGTACACGTCACCGTTAATACGGAGGAGGAGAACTCTATTCCGTAATTTCCCCGTGTAGATAATGACTACGTTAAAGAATGGCTCCGGGACCAGAGCCAAAGATTAAGACAAGAAAGAGAAGCTGGGAGAAGAATGATTGATGCTGGCAAGATACGATGGAGACGCGAGGTAGTGGTGCGGAACCAGAGGAGGAAGGATGGAGAAGTAAGACGGAGTTTTGAGGAGACGTAGCGAGATGAAAGTTACAGGATAGGGGTGAACGGGAAATGAGGATCATTTTCATTGCATTAGGACGCGAGAACGGGGTCTGAGAGGGTGAGGGCATTATGGAAATTAAATGGGTGGGTAAGCGGCATTTTATTGGGAAAGTTACTCTGGGGCATGAACCGGTGGTTTTTGGTCACGAAGATGGATGTGAGGAGGGTGGGTCGATGGTAAGTAAACCCAAGTCTAGGGGAGGCTGTAGGAGATGCAAAACGAGGCAGAAGATAAAGGAGAAGGTAGTGAGAGAGGGTTAAGAGTTTGGTTTGTTTGCCGAAGGAATGTGAACGACGCCTTTTGCGCAGAGCAGAGGTCACTATGGCTTCGATGGCATAGGAGCAATTAGGACGGATGTTAGATGAATTGAATCAGGAAAATTGAGATTTGGCAGTAATTATTCGGATTTAAAACCAAGGACGCAATACAGAGCATTTGATATTGTGGAAATTTTTTACGGATAAGTTCATCACCATTACCACGTTTTACGGTCTTTTCTCGATGAATTTTTATAAATTACTCACATGCAATACAGCCTTGCTAACCAGGGGAAGTGCTCTCCCATAGAAGTTACGACACTCCAACCCAAAATTATAACTAATGGTAAGGATATGCAAATAGCCAAATTTATGGACTTGTCTTTTAAATATGTATACTCATCCTTAATTGGACAATTGGGCATGGTATCACTGAAATCAATTGATTCCTCCAGAAGGAATTGATTACCAGATTTTATAGAAGAATGCATGGTGCATATATCTATTTAGGTGCCAGTACCGGTGTAATGGTCCAATTCTTAGCGAACCGCTTTTCTAATGGTGTTTCTTACAGAATATAGATGAGGTTAATCACAACAGTGGAAAAAAAACACTGGGTTAAGATGGTTACAACGTCGCTGGATCCCGTAAAGTGCCGAAATCAAGCTTACATGTTATTAGATTTGATTGAAAACTCCAATTCCTTATAGTTATGATGCCTAGAAGGAAAATGAATGATAAAATATTATAGTAAAAAACAAACTTTACGCAGCAGAAATCGTCAGAAACATCTGATTGTTTGCCCATAAATACCTCTCGCATGCTTGAAATTAAGCATTATCCAAGTTATTGTCTACGCCTGAGTATCTCCGAAACTGAAATGCCGCTTCTACGGCTAGCGGGACAAATATTGAGAATCGGGGATGTTTCTAGTAGTGTATCCGTACATTGAACCCCAGATTCCTACACTGATAATTTTTAGAATATTTCGGCCATGCCTCGGTAGGAAAATGAGCCTCAAAAAGCAAGCATGTGTCCAGGACGGTTGGTTAGTTGGTTATTTAGGGGAGGCGACCGACAGCTGAGGTCATTTGCGCCATATAGGATAGGTGGGTAATTGGGTAATGGTAGGTATTTTTAGGGAACGGAGGAAGAGTGGAGAGAAACCCGGCGTCGGCATTAGCCTACTCTTAACGAAAGACGCCAAGGGGACCACGGCTTAACGTCCCATCCGACGGACGGAGTACTGTACTTGAAATGCCCTCCACTAGGCACTCAAGTGGGGACCGGTTTTCCACTGAAAAATCCGCCACTGCCGGGAATCGAACCCGGGCCCTCGGGATGGGAGGCCAGTACTCTAGCCACCACACCAACCCGATCCCCCCCAGGACGGACGAGCATGGAAAGAAGTCCAGCTGTAGCAACAGAATGGAAGAAAGGGTTCACAATCGATGAAGCAGTATCATCAGCGAAAAACATCAGTACTCATTTTTTAGTAGTTCTCTTCATATGTCTCATCGTATGTCATACGTAGTATCTCTGGTCATATGTATGCCTATAAATCATAGAAAACAGTAGTTCCAACCATTCCCGCCGTTCCTGCACTTCTGCCAAACGGAACAATGATGACATTCTAGGCGAGCAAAACTCGAAAACTTGAAAAAGCGAATATATAAAAACTGTACAATTTTTAACCTTTTTTGTCTTCAAAGAACAATGGCTATCATTTGCAAGTAAGCGTATAACCTACTTCATGCCACCATTGTTTTGGTGATGACCATTGTGGATTTTCCATTCAAAGACCATGAAGGTTTTTGGATGACGAATATTTTGTCGAATCAAATTATATTTTATCATCTGCTGAGATTCCAAATACTACTTTCATTTTATGAATCTAAATCCTAATCTTCCAAGGAAATAGCAGATCACGTCGAAGAACATTCATTCTCCAACCATTCATTTAAATTTTTGTCTCATTCGAGACATGGAAATATGATAACTTGTGCGACCCTTCTGAGACGTCCTAAATCCACTTAATCATAGCAGCGTTGCGTTTGAAAGAGGAAGACGAGGGATGGAGAAATAAAGTGAGAGAGACATCTATTTCCGTACTTTAACGCCACCGAGAGGGTGCATTTTTATGCGGTTCGTTTTCCAGGCAAGACTGCAACAACGCATTTGATAGCGGCACAGATGTGCCAAGGAATGACTTCGCCCGTGACGGCACCCTTGGGAGCACCTAGCGGGCCAGCCAAACCGCTCGCTCTTACACCCGACTGCTCAGCACCCGCTCCCGTAAGCCACACCCCGAACACTCAATAAGAGCAGCACAAACACACGCCCATGAACACACTCACATACACGGCTCGGGGGCATTTGAACTGACATCGCACGAGAGGTTTCGACTGATGTCGCTCAAAACCATTCGTGGACGACCGACGCGCCCGGTCACAAGCACACGGTTGCGGCGAGGGGGGACAGAGGTTTGTGGGGGCTCTCTCCAGACGAGAACCATAAACTTCCTGAGTCCCGTGTTCTATATACCATGTAGAGCCGGCAATTTCCTCCGTTTCCCACCTCTATCCCGATTTCCTTTCCATTTACAATTACCATTGGTTTCCTATTCCGCTCTTCTCACTCTCAGATCGTTCTTATTCTCAATCGCTTGCTTACTTGGTGGTACCTGCTGTCATCGACATTAAAATCTGCAACAACACGTTTGTTTCCGGATTAATTAGCTTCTCGCCGGCAACAATTAATCGAGTGAATCACACACCACCAAAAATACAATACTGAACACAATGTCGTGCATAACTTAGCTGTATTCATATTGAAAGGAGTATTTTGCCACGTTGTCCAATGTTGACAAAACCTGCAAACACAATGTTTGAAAGCTGTATAGAGACAACAATCACGCTACAAATACTTGAGGCCTTCTTTACCTATAATTTACGTATGAAACTGAATCATAATGAATAGGAAATTAATGAAAACTAATTAACCATCTCGTAATAAAAATACAAATACTTGAGTCCTACCTTAAGTTTTATAATTTACGTATGAAACTGAATCATAAGGCATATGAAACTAAAGAAAGCTAATTATCAATCTCGTAATTTAAAAAATTAGTCTTCTGCCAAGGTTCTAAATTTAAATCTTCTTGTTAGCTACAGTTATCTTGTTAATATTATTAGCTTCCTGCATCCTAATTTTCCTCAATATGTCAAAAGCTCGGGGTAATACGCCAGTGGTGTTTTTGAACATCAGCTAAAATTAATGGAGACACTTAAGTCACGAGAATATTAAATAATGTGTGGTAATATAGAGCTCCATTTTACTATAAATAAGTTAAATATCAAATTTTTGTTACTTTTATTGGCGGGCGAATAATGAAAAGTCCGTCTGTTTGTGTACATTGGATCGTATTCCGAATCTTAATATCCGACAAACAGCTTATTAAAACTCGTACTCAAAAATCTTCATTTCTTCAGCGATAAAATTGAACGGTGGTAAAAACTGAGCACCTAATTTTATTCATTCCTTTGATTTCGGGACCTATGAATCCCCATGAATTTCCGCCACTAATCTACTACTTAACATGAAGTAGATTAGCGGTGGAGTTAGTATCCACACTTCTTTTGCTGTTGAACTCAATCTTCTTTTCAACTCCAACGTTCTAATGCGTAGTCTCCGTCTCTTCGACGAGCGCGAATATCTCCCTCTCGCTCCCTTCTCTCCCTCTCCACGCCCTCACTTGTGTTTCTTTCTCTCCCTCTGTCCCACTCCCCGGTCCTAAAATAGTGGCCCCCATAGATCAGAGCGAGGAGAACACGATAGCTTACGACCCAACGTGACGATGTGCTCAGGAAAAGATTTACGACATCGAGGAGAAGGAAGTATGAGATGGGAGGGAGTGGGGAGGAGTGGGGGAGTGGTATTCGCTGCAGGGATGGAGCAATGCACGGAGATGGACGTCTTTTTCCCGGCGCGGAAGTTGGCAGAAGGAGAGGCATGAAGACAGAAAACAGGAGAAAAGAGGAAAAAGGAAAGGGGAAAATGAGGATATGGACAGTATGGTTAATGCCTCGCATCCTATGGGAAGCGTCAAAAATATCAACACCTCACCAAACCACATTCTTGACAGTGGCAATTCATCGCTCTTTTTTCAATAGGCCCATCCTCGCTTCAATATCCTTTCAGACTTATGAAAAACAGGCGATGTAGAGGCGATTCAAATAAACACATGCGCGTGGCGATGCTGCGCCATTTCTAAATGATTTATTTAGAGGATTTATGGTCATTGAAATCGTTGAAAAGGGGAAAACAACAATAAATATAAAATGCATCAATAATCAGCTATTAGAATAAACGCTAATGCAACATTTAAATTCACCATAATTTTCAAATACCGTGCGCACCAAAGGATAACAGAAATTAATGTCTCCCCGATTAACATTTACAAATGGAATTATCTCACAAGTCTACGTCGCCAAAAACAAATCTAGGCACCTTATCTACAGCGCCTTCTTACAAAACCTTCCGCGATGTGTACCATGATGATTGAAGAGAATTCTTATGAAATAATTATAACAATTCAGGGGTTTCCCAATTTTAAAGCTCAAGACTCTGGTGAGAGATCCTTTGGACTGCATTTGAATATATCCTGCTACTAAGGGAATAGATTAAGTTCAGAATTAGAGAAGACGCATCGATATTACAAAGCATCATCACCATGGATAGTGATCGAAATTAACTAGTTAAAAATGAAAATTGAATTTCAATAAATTGAACTCCATACATTTAATCCACTCGAAAGTAGCGGAATTTTCTACCAAATTTTAATGCCAGGCTTTTTTTATAAATCTTACACAATAGATATAAATTCCAATAAAAGGTATCTAACGACATTTCCCTCTTAGGAAAGTATTTCAGCTAAGGAACCTCACACATTTAAACCTTAATCCTAAATCCAAATATAGTTCGTCATAAAAGTTTTATAACACACTAAGTTGACTCAAAAGAATGGTTCACCAGTTCTTAAGAATACTTAAGGTTCTTAGGGTTCTTAAGAATTAACCGGTTCACGGTATGAAACTGTTGTAAAAGAAAAACGATTTTGCCATCTTAGCTTTTCTGTTAAACCTATAAAGGTTTTTTTCAGCATAAAAAACAGCAGGACTTTTGAGATTCGTAATGGTAATATCTGTAGTAACAATATGCATTTTAGTAAACAAGAATGTATTTTGGAAGGGATTTTACTACCTTTTACTATGTTTTTTAACGTGTGTCAACAATTCTGAGTGCAAATAAAAACATAAATAAAAACTTGCTGTGAAACCTTTGAAAAAATGTTTAGAAAAGCACGATTACATTAGTTTACATCTAATAGCACGTCAAAGAAGCATCGGCATGATTTTAGACTGAAATAATTTACGAGATAAAGCTATTATCACTATGATAGTTACATAGTTCAAATGTATTTATCTCCTAATGTACTGAATGTAACAGAAGTTACACCATACCTAACTCAAAAACACATAACATCCAAGGCCACGTCATCTCTCTCTCTCTCAATGAAAATGGGTTCAACCTAGAGGTCTTTGCTTTTGTTTTCCAAGCCTCGGTAGCGGTCCACGCAGTAGAAACACATTTTTAATTTACAACTCATCAAGCTCCTGTAGCGAGGGCTTTGCTAAATTGAAAAGTGAAACCGAGTTAGGCACCCGGCCTTTCAGGAACACCACTAGGGCCTTCATCATGCGGTGAGCTTTGTGATGGCGAAGGCTATCGATTGATGGAACACCGAGGATGGAAAAGGGAGTAAAAATAGACAGTTAGGTAAAAGACAGTTATAAGGACTATTGAAGGACTTCTGTTGAATGGAAAGTGCGCGTTATACTTTTACGGCAGTTGAAAATATGCTAAATAAATAGCAACAGAATTGCATAGTATATGTAATGCATTGGAACTCTAAAATAACAGCTTAGCATTCATGCGCGGGAGATTGGCTCATTAAAGCAAGCGAAAACGAACATTAGCATATACCTGGCTTACACACCTGCAATGAGCGTGTTTCACACGCTGTGAGCCTGCATTCAAAATAAGCTGTATCCTCACCGATCAAAGACAAATTTTGAGCAGTTTAATGCAATGATGAAGCTAACGAAAGAGCAGGGTTCTCTGTGATGAGATGAGAGGTATGACAAATGATCGATCCAATTTAAGTTGATTCATCACAGATTAAATTACATTGTACACACAATGCAATAGTAGGCGTAATACCTAGAGATTTTACCATCAGTGCCTGATATGATAATTCTCCCTCATGGCAAAATATTCATTGCTGAATTTGATTCAACGAAAAAATATTAATCATGTATCATTCTGTTTATGTTTTCCATTTCCAATTAACACATTTACTTATAGTAAATGTGGCTGTGAAAAATCGACTAAAACTGTGTTACAGCCCTTACATATAATATACCACTAAATAGAAGAAAGTAAAAATTTAACTGTCTTAACCTATATCAAAATTATCTATATACTCACTCATTGATATCACGACATTATTATTATCATGGGTTATTATGTCCGGAATTCTCATGAAATTTCAAATTCTTGCATTTCGATAAAGCCTTGGTCCTTCAACTAACAAGCAGGTGAGACGGTAAAAATATCCTGAGGGTATAAAATTTACATAGGTTTATCATCAAGACATAACGTTTAAAAATATACAAAAATAATTACACCAAGAGGTAGATATATATAAATAAGAACAGCCTAGTGGACATAGCGCATATACCAATATCAATCACCATGGACCTTATAAAAATAATATATTTTACTGATTAAATGTAATGCATCGTCCAATTATGATTATACTTAACACTAACTAATTATGAAAATCATAATAACTACTGTTCTTATTTCACTACCACTTATCCATGCACGATGTGCTTTCCTGCGTAACACAAGTATCACGGCTTATTTAGAAGACACTTACTGCACAATATAATTAAATTAAACCTACTGTAACTTTCAGTCAAACTCTAACTTTCCCCGTGGTTCGCGGATCGAAATTTCAAAATGTCACAATCATCTGAAAAAAGTATCAAGTACATATCTCACCGGAATGGTGACTCATCAAATACGCCATTAACCTTCGTGAGGAAAATCATGAGTTTTTAAAGACCCGACTGTCCTCTTAGGACGTGATGACATGTAGATGCACGACACAATTGGAGATCAGAAGGGAATTGATGAAAGAATAAATTCCGCCGTAATAGGCATCGATTTGAATTCCATCGTCGCGGCGCGGCCCGGCATTAGCGCTGGGGGAATGACGGGAGCCTCGACAACAAAGGGGCAAAATCCTGGAGCGGGCGTCAGATGCTCGCGAATAAAAAGAAAAAAACACTAGAAAACCTTCGGGGATAAAAGAATGAACGATTTCTCTTTCTGTCATTATAGTTCGAGCGGGGTGGGAGGAGGCAAGGAGAATCCACCTCGCAGCCCCCTCCACACACACCCCCTCGCTGCTCACCAAAGCATTTCCCTCCCCTTCTCTCTCTCTCACTTCCTGTCCACCTATTCGCACCGGAGCCGCACCGCAATCCCTCGCAGCAATCTCCTCATTCCGTCCCCCTCAAAAAGAAAACCCCGCCGCCCTCCCCCGACCCACCCTCCTCTCAATCTTCAGCGCCCATTTTTCCGTCTTCCCCCGCTCTCCATTCCGCCCCACATTTCCCACCCGCCCCCTTCCATTCCTCCATCCCCCGATTCCCGCCCCGACCCCACCCGTGCACCTCCGCTCACTCTAATTCCACACTCCAATAACGACGTCACATTACGTATTCAAGAGCGCAGGCTGCCGGTAATTGGATGGGAGTCAAAAGGGGAGGTCGGCAAGGGGAAAAGGAGAGGCGAGAGAGGGAGAGAGGAAAGCAGGTAGAGAGAGAAAAGGAGGAGGAGAGAAAGTGAAGTAGGGAGCGTGAAGCGGTGGTATCCTCTATGGTTGGGAGGCAGGTAGGAACCCAGAATGACTTCCCTCCTTTTTCCCTACGTTGAACACTTGTTTGCTTCCGCCTCCTCTCGGCGGTTGCCGCCGCTTCTGCCGCTGCTAATCCCCCCTGCTTCCACCCGCCAACCCCGCACTCGACTGAGTTTAAGGCGCTTCGATCCGGATCGAACGATACCAAATTGAAAGAAAATTGAAAATAAATTTAACGAGTTGGGATTCTTTTCGGCGCCTTAGATCAACTAGTAATTCCCTATTCCGCACTCCCGCCGCTTTCCTTGCTCGAGCTACCCCACACCACGAATCCCGTAACTCCAAGGACGACGGTTTTCGAATTTCGGGCCAGGCGTAGGAGCGCGAGAGGAAATGAAAGCGCGGATTTTTTTTCGCGACACGGAATCGCGACGAAGGATCCTGGAAGATTCGCGTTTCAAAGTGCTCCTGGTGCAAAGCCGTGCAGTTTGAAGTCCCTCAGATGAGCAGTGCAAATACTTAGTTCGAAGCAATCCGGATTTTGTGAAGCCCGATCTCGTCTCAGGTTACCCCCTCGGATTGCGTCGAAGGAGAAACTGTTGACTATGCAGTCGATGAATTTTATGGAAATAAACCTGAGCTCATGAGACAAGTCTAAATGTACGGGATATCGAAACCATCAAAATGCTTTTCAAAGAAAACTCGCCTTCACAACTGCGATCTTAGTTTCTCTTGCTCTTTTATCAGCTTCCTACATTGAAATGAGAAAGCAAAACAAAGCTGCAATTTTAGGATCTATTGAATGGTAAGGAGGATTTTTGTGAAAGGGTGCGCGCAGAAACCGAAAGAAAATCGGGGCAATTACTGTTTAAGTACTTTTTCTTTTTCAATAGCTGTAGAGTTAGGTTTAAGAGTACTTAAAAGTCGAACGTTATACAGTATATTATAATCTAACTTAAGACTAAGTTTAATCAAGAGGTGAATGCAATACCTATTCCTAAGGTGGTATTCGAACTTGCGACTTTTCAATCGGCAGGACGCTTTACCGACCTGACTACCATCCCTGGCTTCTTTCCCGGGCAATCGATGAAAACAATTCTTACATCATCATTCTGGAAGGCGTTTAATATCTCATTTCCCTTCTCCCGCCGAATAAAATTTACTTTCGCAGCAAAGAGCCTAATCAATAACAGCACTAATTAATTTCCTATTTAACATATTTTTTAAAAGCTATCTTTCACTGCATCTTCTCTTCTAAAAATGGAAATTATTTTTTGACATAATTCGTGTTGGGTCCATCATTTATGCCTTTGAATAACCGATCACAGGTTGAACACAGGTGTGCTCAGAGATCCCATATGGTAAGTCTACTAATTTAAACTCCTCTGTTATTCAAATTGTGTTTTCCGACCAATGGTCAGTTAAGGTATACTCAAGACTTACTATTTTAAGTAACTATCAAAGATATGCATGTGGGAGTACATTGGTTATGGCTTCTATTTTGTATGACGTCATCTCTATTTCTATTGTTAGGAGCAGAAATATATGAAATTACTTGTTGACAAGCGAGAAATCCATATTTCTCCTTAGCAGGGAAATGAGACTGAAATGTTAACTAACCCAAGAGTAAGGTACATAAAATATACAACTGAGGAGGAACCTCAGAAAGCTATTCCAAAAGGAGAGAAAGAAAGGCGGAGAATAATAGAGAAATAGTTTAAAGCAAAACTACTTCTCTATTATTGCCATTAAATTCATTGATAGCATAAATGTATCTAGTTCATCCTAGCACTATGGCACATGGAAACCAAGTAATCCATGCTTCAAGTCTCTCCTATCTTCCCTCTTTTTGAGAACATTTTCAATCTTAGGTGTTACGTTAAAACAGAGGTTAAACTTAAGACTAGATGAAGCGTCACTACCAACCTATTCTTTATGCATGTTCGGTTAACTTCAACACTAATGGTTGGTCACCAATTTTGTTCAATCGGAATATCGCATTAACTGGGATCCATTACAGTCCTACAGTCGTAATCTCTGAGATACCAATCTAGAAGGGAACGCATTCAGAACTTTGGCCTCGAACACATTTCTCACACTAAAAAAATCGAAAGGTGAAATTCTATTCGCAGTTTTCATTCGCAACCTTAGGATACATAATTCTGCTGCCGTCGTCCTTACACTGGCTCAGATGGACTAAATTGCATTGCATTATGTTCAAAAGTTATAGTTGTAGGATTATTTGGCAAAAATTTTGAGTTCCCGAATGTTCCCATCAGAGGACGAAAGTGATGCAGTATTTGTTTTTTACTTGTGTGATCCTATCTGATCGCATCTGTTACTCTGTGAGTCTACTATTTTAAGTACCTCCTACCTTAAATTTGGGTTTTCCGACCCTTTGATAGTTAAAGTATACTTTAACCTACGATTTTGTCATAAAGATGGGACGTATGCAACTGTACATGCGCCATACATCACCAGCAAAATTGTAACTTCCAGTTAATCAGGTTAGGCCCTTCATTTTGCATGACGTCATCCTATTCTAACGAACTGCCATATAGATTCCACAGCCGCTCCATCTGTTCTTCTTCAATGAGAAGGTAGTTTTGTGGATGACACTGCTCGCTGCTGCAACACCCCATCGCGAAGCTTGGCACAGACAATACTAAAATGGATTCAATAATACACTATCCGATAGCTTTGGAATGTTAGCCACGATTAAGTTACTGAACAACCAAATTCTAAAGATCTAGGTCACTGGCAGTGAGCGGTAGGTATGCATCTCATCCGAGTTTAATATTCTAAGTGTTTCAACCAAAACTATATTTGCATATTTTTAGAATATTCACCTTATATTCACTGAAGTTATTCATTGAATATATGCCTTATTAATGCAGTAATCGAATCAGGCACGATGGAATAACAGAAAATTTCGAATAATATCTTGATCTTCCTTCCAAAAAATGAACCAAAGTGATCTAAGAGCATGATTAAAAAGAAAAAAAAATCTTCTGAAACAGAATTCTATATTGCACAATGCAAATATTCCGAAATAACGTATTTTCTTATTGCACTCCAGTACTCATTATAGTAACCTGCAGGTGATCATTATGGTTCAGGTTCCCATTGGATAGCTCCACATAATAAAGTGCCCGGAATATCTTATATGGATGCGGAAAATAATAAAGCTGAATATAACGGTTTCTCAAACGTGCTTAACTGCATAGGAAACAAATCAGAAAGAGGTTCATAAATAAGAAAAAAATATCCAATAGTGGATGGAAGACGAGGTAGGATTTATGGGATGCAGGATAAGAGAAAACGTATTGAGTTAAGAGTAGGTAGTCGACAAAGGAAAGAATATTGAATAGCACTGCTTCTCTAGAAAGAAGTTACCACGGAAATCGAATAAGGATGATCCTCCAATTTTTTTCTTAAGAAACGATGCAGATAAAGCGATGCACCAGAGAAAAATCATCCCACTGGATTCGTAACAATCAGCCCATGTAAGACAAATTCAGATCTGAAGGCAAAGATAATTGTGCACTTGACAATAAATTGGTGCTTATTTGGATCCAAGCCACGGTTTTCCCACTTGAACTCTTCGGAAATATCAGGATTTACTTCAAGGACGAGGGTCTTTCCTTGAATCACCGCCAACTTATAGAAATTCGTACACTTGAGCATGAATATCTGAAATAAATTCGGCTGAAGCAACCCGAGCACCTTCAAGAGTCTGAGTGGCGCTCTGGCGGCATTTTACATGAAGCCTTAGAAATAATCCAGAGCATTGGAACACAAATGAATGTAGATAGGTGTGGGTTGTTTTTATCCCGAGGGCAACAACCCAAATCGCCCGCGGAAGGGTCGCGCCCGAGTCCGACGTAGTGCTGACTGTAAGTATTTTTGTATTTTAGTTCATAATTAATCCTATACAAAGGCTGTCAGTTCCTACAGAAATGCAGTAACGTTATCCTTCATCATTTTTTCACAGCTTGGTGCTGTGAGACATTCGGGTTTATATGCCCTCATCACTACAATTGTATTTATGATGCGGACAAATGCGATTGCGAGTGTATTACAGATCATATCTGGAATACGGCCAATGCAGTAACACTTAATAAGAAAAAGTGATGTTTTTCGCATAACTACGAGGTAGAGAAGAGTTGTTTTTTCAGATTCGTGGGATATCGAGATTTCGAAGACAACCCCACTATTAAAATTAAATAAAACTAATTTTACCAAATCTATGAAGCACATTTCTACAATTCCATTCCAACACCAAATTGATTATGGATAGCGTGCAGCATGAGTCCATAAATACTTTTCTCATTCAAATTAGGAGGGACTGCAAGTATAGTAAGCATAGCAAGTTTTGGGTAAAATAATAATTGAGGGACCAGATATTTTGAAAAAGTGTATCTACACTATCATAAATATCTCGAAAGGAGAAAATTCATTTGCAGTTGCAGTTATTTAATTTTAAAATTTTTGAAGTTTAAAAATTTTCGAGTCATTTCCCTCTATTAAGCTATTCAAAGTTTTTAAAATGGATTGATAATGATATGAATGGTAACCACACATGATTAAATTTTATATAACGTTTAACTTAATGTATCCACGTACTCTTGATGCTAGCAGTCGTATTTCAGTGGGAATATTAACCAAGAGTTACTATTCCACGGATTTTTTTCACACAGAAAATGATTTAACTTGAAATATTTGTTTTTTGTCAGTATTTGTTCACTTTATTTATCTCGCGTCTTAACTTGGTTGTATATATTCATCATCATTGGTCAAAAATCCGTTTGTCAACAATGCTTTCCGTTTTATTCTTCAGTATATGATCCTGGTCAATGCAATGGTCTTCGATGCATGAGTCGTCAGGCTCATAGTCCTAAAATTTTCCCATTTCTCCGCTCTATTCTTCTTGGGAATAGGAATGATGATGTTTTTCTCGAAGTCCCTGGGTATTTCTCCTGTTGAGTACATGTCGCAGATGGTTTTGTAGAGATGGGTTAATGTCTTCTATCCTGCATTTTTTATTAGTTCTGCAAGAATATCATCAATTTCAGAAGCCTTATTCATCCGAAGGTCCCTTACTGGAGCGTCGAATTCCGATCTTAATATTATCATCTTTTTCCACTTCGCTTTCCTCTTCAATAGCTTTTGTGCTGAGATTGTTTCCGTTATATAACTCTTCCAGATATTCCTTCCACCTTTTCACTTTGTCTTCATTTTCAATCAAAATTTCTCCATTCTTGTCCCATATGGAAATGCATATTGCATTGTTGTTCCTTGAAGTGGTTTCTCACTATCCTATCGGCAGCTTCCACCTTTCCAAGTACAAGGTTGTTTTGTCAATCTTCGCATAGATTCTTCATCCACATCTCTCTAGCTTCCCTGGCGTTGCGGATTATTTCGTTCATTATTCTTTTGTAGCAAAGCTTCCCGTCTTAGATTTCGAATTCTAGTCTTTTCTTCTTTCTTCAATCTTCTACTTCTACTTCTACACGATACCCTGCAAGCCACCGTGAGAATGTGTGGCAGGGGGTGAAGATCACCAAGCATGCACTACTAACAATCAAGTCTAAGACTTCCTCCATGATCCATGGCTTCTTCTTGGCAACTTTTCTTCTTCCAAGAACTTCTTTTGCGGCTTTCAGTAGTCCACATTTAATGTTTTCCCAACGCTTTTCCACTGATTTCTCATTCAGGTCCTCTCCTATGTTGTTTCCCACAGCTTTCTGAAATGCCAGCTGATGTTGAGCCTCCAGTTTTTCTACTTGCCATATATTCTTCTTTTTTTCTTCATTTTCTACTATTTTAGATGGCATTTCATCATCACGAAATTACGGTCACTATCGATGTCTGCCCCAGGGTAGCTTTTGCAGTACTTCACTTGGTTTCTAAATCTCTACTTCACTAAAATGTAGTCTATTTGACATCTTCTTCTGTCCCCTGGCATTACCCACGTGTATCTTCATCGGTTGTTATTTTTAAACAATGTGTAGGCGACCACTAACTTATGTTGTGTGTAGAACTCCATCAGTCTTTCTCCTCTTTCGTTTCGGTTTCCCAATCCGTATTTTCCAGTTATTCTTCCATCTTGACCATCGCCGACGATGACGTTCCAGTCTCCTAAAATAATTAGCTTTTCTTCTCTTTTCACCTGTTTTATAACTTCCGTGATATCTTCGTAGACGTCTTCCACTTCTTCATCTTCGTAGCCCGTCGTAGGCATGTAAACCTGCACCACTACGGTATCTACAGGTTTGGTCTCGATCTTTACTATTATAATCCTTTCATTGTACTGCAGGAAGCTCTACACAAGCATTCCGGTGCTCTTTCTGAGTATGATTCCTACTCCAGCTTTACCAATTAATGATCCTGTAGATACCACTCCAAAAGTCATTATCTTTGGGCCACTTCATTTCGCAAATTCCTAATACGTCGAGGTTCATTCTTCGCATTTCCACCTTCAGGTTCTCCAGACGTCCGAAGCGATCTCACGTTCGATTTTCCCACCCTAAAATGTTTATCACATTTGACTGATGTACTCTGTCGGGTAGTCTCTGCCCGGAGATCCGAATGGGGGACTATTTTACCTCCGGTATATTTTACTCGAGAGGGTTCCATCACGTCTTGATAAGAAAAAAAGAGTGGAGTAGCTGCGACTCCTCGGGATAATAATGTGGTAGTTTCCCCTTGCCTTCCACATCGCAGTTCTACAGCCTTGGTATTATTCTTTTATATTATGGTAGCGCTTCCGCTTTCCCTTTGTATTGGAAGTCGTATCGGAAGGTAAAGTTCTTCATTAGATCTTTTTGCAATTTATATATCCTCCGAAGTCAAACTCTGTAAACAGCAGGTCTCTTTCAAATTACCTTGAAATTTCAAGGTAATTATTAATTATCACCAGCTCTTTTCCAAATCTAACGAAATGTGTATGTGATATTGATATTATTATTATTGATAATTCGCCCAACACCATCCAATTCAGTCACAAAAAAGAATGCTTTGGACAGCGCCTATACGTTGATTCAGATGCTATACTTTACACTTTATAAAGGCAACTCTCTGAACTTTAACAGAAACAAATCTACTAAAAGGTAAAGAGGTGCAATGACTTCATCTTACTCTGTGGAGAAAAAATGTACAAAAAGAGATAAAAATAACACCGAACGGGACATTCGTTACGTAGTGTTCGGATGTAAAAGCATTAAGCGTAATGAAGCCGTGGCAAGGAAGCACCAATAAATTCTGCGTGAAAGTTATTACCCCCTAGGCAGTTATTGGGGAGCACAACTCAAGCCTTTAGGATCCCCTAAGGGAATAAATTATTTAAATCTACCTGGTGGCTGAATTTGCGATAACGTAGGCATTGGAATACGAGGGCCTTTACTCTGCTAGGCATTTATTTTCAGTCATTTAGGGGAGAGGTGAAAAAATTTAATTTGCGAACTTGTATTTTAGATATAATTTAGAGATAGTATAGGGTACAGTTGTAGGCTTTTCCTCTGCAAACTATCAATCACTAATTGGACCTAATGAAAAGTCTTTTTAATAAGTTGATTGGCAATTCCCTAGCAACATAACATCTTACACACTGAATTGTAATACCATTAATTATTACACTGAAATGTTTTACGGTGTTCAATCTACGAAAAAGGCCTTTTTTCTCTCAATACTACAAGAAGAAGCAAACAAGTTTTGCGACTGTTTTGTATTTTCCCCAGCGCATAATGTATACTATACAAATCTCTTAACTAGGAAGTTTTTATTTCAGTGTCTAGAGATATTAGTGAATATAAAGTAATATCCGTGAATGGAAACACCAATGCCATTTCATCCACACCTGACACTCCCTGAGAATTGAGTCAAGTAGAAGTCAAGTATAGGTTTGTAAATGTGGTTACAGAAGAATGATGAAGATAAAATTGATCGACCGAGTGACTAAGAATAAATCTAAAAAAGAGTAGAGAAAAGGAGAGGTCTGCTGATAACTTTTAAAATAACGGGAAAACTTAGATACCCATATCTTGAGACGTGATGGACTGATGAAGACGATCGTGATTAGAAATGTGAAAGGTCTCTATTTATATGTTTAGAGCAAGTGGCCAAGGATGTAAAAGACGATTACGCTTACATGTTACCCGATAGAAGAATTGAGTTGAGATTTAGTCGAGTTGGGTTGAGTTTAGGCTTCCGCGGGTTGATTGTAGTGAAGATGCAGGTCTTCCGGGTTTTCCTCCGCGTTGGTCCATGATTTCTATTCTATTCCTGCTGGTCGATTCTGTAAATGTCATAGGCGTCATAAGAAGCGATTCTGTAGATGTCATAGGCGTCATAACTTCGTCGTCGCCGTCAAAACGTTTGACGGTCAAAATTCTCCGTCATACTCTGCCATAAGGACTCAGAATAGGAGCGTTTTTGTTTAAACGATATCTTGAGGTTTTGTTTTGTAAAAAGGACAGAGATAAAGGTGACAGGTAAAAGCACAGCTATATTGTAATTAAAATTGTGAATCTGTAGTGTTGTAATACGCAAATCCTCCTTACATATTTATTATCGATAGAATGGAAGCGCTCTACTTCCTTGCTTTTTGGAGAGCAATCGAAGGCAAAGACAAGAACGATGACGATTTCGCTTTATTCACCGTTAGTTGAGGGATACACACGTCCTTTGAAATAAGCGAAGAATATTTTTGAACTCTCTTCTGCATTTCAAAAGGGCTGGCTCGCGATCTCGAGATCACCACCCAGCTCAGCCCTAAAATCTAATAATAATTAGGCGGACTATAGTTTGCCAGTCCATTTGTAGGTTGGTTCCGTGATTTCAAAATGTTCATTCCAGTATTTGAAAACTCGAAGGTTCCGTGCATATGAGTGCATGCAACTTTTACCTAATAGCAATGATTTATTCAGACGGCAATAAGATTCATGTCCCATTTCGCGAAACTGCATTGAGTAACTGTTTGGTATAATGAAAAGTACTCGGTTATGTCTGCACTCAGACAGGGTACTACACTATAAGCCAACTCTGCAGCAAAAATAATAATTTCCTGTACCGTGGTGCACAGCCTAATGTTGATGCACCGCCTCAACACGAAGGGAGGGAATATCCCACAGCTAGAATTTTTGGAGGAGGTGGTTGTTTTACCTAATATAGGTGGAGATTTCAGGGAAGCTGTAATAAGGCAATTCTTCACATTAAAACAAATTCATTTTAATGCGGATATTCTTAAACTTTTTTAATGTAACACCACGGTAAGCTCTGAATATCCCCTAACGATTGCTTGTGATTGATCTCTTTCAGCAATCCTTTGGGTCATGCAACAATGACTGTAGTCCTATGGCTGAATGACTTACTGAAGCTCGACTAAGATAAATCTGACTTCATGAAATACCCACTTTTAATCCTACTTCAAGTTCTATTCACGCACCCTTAACCGTTTCCTCTGCTAGTACGATGAAATTATGAAAATACAAGCCATATGAGCCGCTAAGAGAACATATGCATGATCAAATCGTATTTCTAACACTACGCATTCACGAAAGTATTATATTTTAGTGGACAATTTCAGATTACATCCGTTTTGTAGAACGTCCGTACTACTTATACTCTACGTTGGATTTGTCACCATTAACTAAAACTCATTCGTTCTTAAGTTGCTATTCAGCCACATTAATACGAATTCATGAATGAAAATAACATCAGTACATGACATTCAATAACTACTTTTGAAAGATTTGACTTTAATACTCTCTTGAACGGACTCCCTCTTCATTATTTGTTTACAAATATTCTCCAAGTCACAGCTGATGAAATGTGTCGAACGCTTCCATTGGCTTTTCTCATTTTCTTACGACTACCAACATTCGAAATTCTACATTTTCATGGCGATGCGCAACTGTTCACTCGTCGTCGGTCATAGGCGTCATAAGCCTTATGACGGTAGCTTATGGAATCGCTCGAATGTCATAGCCGTCATAAGTTGCCCGTCATAGCTATCACCCTTATGACGCCTATGGCATTTAAGGAATTGACCCGCTGGGAGTCCAAGGAATCATGGACCAACGTGGAGGAAAACCTGGAAGACCTGCATCTTCAATAGAATTGAGAGCTGTGCCAAACATTTCTTAGCATTAACAGCAAGGCTTCCGCGGAGATATTCTGGTGAATATTTGTTTTTTCGATACTTAAAATTACGCGGAATAGAAAAACAAGTCCTACACAATCTCAGGATTGATGATGATGAAATACAACTGCAATATTTTTCTTCATATTTTTTCGTAAATGTCTTATGAAAGAAGATTGCGCGATTTTGATAATCCGCTAAAGTAGTCGTTATAGTTTACTGAAGCAAACCGATAACTTTTCAAATTGGCAAACATTTCGCTGAAATTAACTTCAGGCCACTATTCTAGCCACTATACATTACTCGAGGCTGACCGCAAAATCTGACAATAAACACCTAAACCTCCAACTGAAGCTGAATGGAAAGTTCTCACCCAAGCCATCGGGTCATCTCTCATAATTGGCGACTAAATCAATTGTGACTGCGTCGAAGCCACAACAGGAAAGCAAACGGATGGACTAGGACGATAAAAAAGGACGGAGAAGAAAGGCGAGTGGTAAAGGGAATGCGAGAAATTGAGGGGAGAGGGCAGCGGGCTATCATCTGTGCTCGGCGGCCGCTGGGGCTTAACGACCCTTTCAGGTTGCAAAGGTCGAGGACATGGGAGGAGACGGGTGGGCGTGGTTGTGTGAGAGCGAAGGGGGAGGGAGGCGAGAGAGAAATAGAGACGCTCATTAGCCGTCGAGTGGCAAAGGAAAACTTCGAATTCGAAATGTGCCCTACGGAACGTTGTTACTGCCGGGCAAAACGATTACTAAATAAATACACCACGCGAGACCCGCGTAAAACGAAGCGGGTAGGTATTACTCCAGTCCCTACGCTTAACGAAGCGCTAAATGAGCAGTCAGGGTCAAGGATTGAAGCGTGTTTTTTACGACGCGAGGAGGTCGAATGAAGCGCAGACGGGACCCGTCCCCTGGCACTAGGTACTAGCATAAGAGAGAAGAAAACGATGATTTCTATCAACATGGGATTGAGGGACTACAGGGAAGTAAAATAAGCCAAATAACGGGCTACGCAAGGCCGAAAGCAAATATCATAAATGAGAAAAGAATGAGTTTCAGATGTCCGATGCATCAAACCGATGCGAATCTTTACATAAAAAAGATCTTCTGCGATCGGGATTATCATTTGGCAATTAACCTGCAAAAATGATGACCAAGGGTCGATCAATATACTCCCAAGTATCAAATAGACTGCTGCGAGATACTGGAGCACTTCGGGGTACAAATACTTAAGGAGCTTCGCCATTTGAGCAAATCTGGAGCCATCATGGACTAATGCGAACACATTTTCGACAATAAATCTTTTGTAGAACGCAGGCGAAAAGTAATGGCTCCTACAGCGGTAGCATTATTCCATCTGAAAAAGGATCGAGGAAACGGATATCTTTGGACGTGAAAATGTGCCCAATGGAGCAATCAACCTGAGTTCACAAAGTTGTATTCTGGTTTTTACCGTGATTACCAATGTAAATTGAAGAAAAATTTACTTACCATGACGCTGGTACTTTTCACGTCACATAAGACTCCATAATCTTTTTTTTCTAACGGTAAAATATTTTCGAATGGTATCATTTTGGTATTATTATTAGTATTAGATGTATAGATTAGAAGTATTAGATGAATCTTCTAGTTTTTATCAACATAAACACTTCGTAACAATGAAGAGGTTGGCCAAAGAATTAATAAAGGGAATACGCTGGATAGCACCACAATGAAGCCATCTAATACTGGGTGTGGACAAATAATATAAAAATATACACCTTAAACATAAAACTAGATTATTGACATTTTTTCACTCATGCAATAGTAATATTTATTCCAGCAAGGCGACTGACATAAAAGTCAATTGCGCAAGTGTTAGTTTTGGCGGCAAATCGAATAGAGGTAGAATATTTTCAGGAAATGAAATAAGGGGTGAGAAACCGGGCGCCAACACCACCCTGCCCTAAACAAAAAGCGACAAGGGATCCACGGTTTAATATCTAATCCGATGGACGGAGTACTCCATCTAATGTAATCTCCACAAAACACTCAAAAATGGACTGGTATAACAATGAATTATGTCAACCACACCGAACATTCCAACCCGTATCTCCTGGGTGGGAATATAGTGCTCTAACTACCATACAGACGAATAACCTTTCCACCAAGTTATTATACAATAAATGTAAATATTTAATTACCTGTGTAAGCGGTCATAGGGTAATGTTTATAATAACAGATTTAAAATGATGCATCATAAACTTTTCCTATCCTGAATCTTAAAAGACAGAATAAAATTATTAAGAATTATTAAAATGAAATGTACTATGATCTATGAAAAATGAAATGTACTATGATTTATACTGCGCGTTAATGTAAAAATGTCTATATTATTTTCTAATGACCTTCCTATAAAAGTAGCACATTCAATAATAAATCTACAAACTGCATCTAATTCATCACATTCTCTAAATTATAAAGGTCAAAGATCAATAATAGACTATCGATAAAAACCTCGTTTTCATTAGAGTTTTTTCACGTATTGTCACTTTATAATAAACTAATAAAATCCTCGGGATTTGGTCATCACCTAAAGATAGAAATATAATTCAAAAGAGGATTAAAATACCATATTTAAATGGCCATCCATAAAAATACGACCACCTGAGGCCAAAAAGTGTGAAATTCTACCAGAGAAATGGACGCCAGGAGTGGAGACAGGTTGGACTGAGATAAAAACAGTTCGGGACCTCAGAAAGTTGATTAATGTCCCTGGACTCCTATAAACCCTTGCTGTCGAATGGACTGAACAATTTGTGACGACTTGACATAGCATACATTTCTCTCAGAGAAAGAAGATGCATCCCTAAAAATTTACGCTCGTTTTTTTTTAAATAAAGCCTTATATTATGAATGGACTCACCCTACTTCCTCAAATTTGCAACCGAGATCACATGGAAATCCACTTTAGGCTTTTCCTTGCGTGCCATGTCTTCACTAAAAAGATTTTTCGGCACACGTTTTAAATAAAAAATCTTGGAGACATTTGATTTTGGTTTACCCAAGAATAAAATTTATAAATAAACATGGGTTGACCACTGGAATACTAACGGACCAAAATGTTTCCTAAATTAGCAATAAACCATAGGGGGTTTACTCTGGTAATGAATAATGGCCAATGAGGATGAATACCTTTTAAGAGAAATTTTTATAAAAAAGATAATTCCGTTTTAGATGACAACATAGTTTCGAAAAAAATATATAATATCTCACTCGCAGTCTCCTTTGATGCAATAGTAAGAAAGCTATTCTCCTACTTTATGAGAGTCATAAAGCATCCTCCATCCAATGTCCAGATAATTCCAATGATTTCATTTAAGTCCTTCCAAATTATTCCTCATTGAATCCTAGTTCATATTGCCCTTAAACTTACTTCTTTTAACACTGTACTAATATGAGATACTTATTTTGTTGTATCTTTTATTATTCCTAGTTTTTTCTCAATTTCCAGTCTTGTCTCTTTGTATGAGTATCTTCTATCTTCTTTTCCCCAAAAAAGACAACTTTTACCTCCAAAACACTTCCTGGTTACTCAACAAGAAAATCAGCTCACTCAATTCACGAAGACTTAATGCCAGATAACTAGACTCATTATTGCAACATCATCTTCTTGTGCCTTCATGGCCTTGGGTATTTGAGTTCACATAGCATCTGGCGGGGAACCGAGTATATGGACAATCTCTTGATCCACTCTCAACGTCTCCTCTCGCATGGCCGTGAACACGATATTATCCATACGTATTAGATATCGATGGGGTTTGCTTACTTTAATTACTACGCAGTCTAGCGAACGCACCTGAACCAAGGCAAGGTCCAATATTTTGTAGGATAATGAGGATGCTATACTTATATTTCCAAAAACGATGGGAGGCACGAAAGGATCCAATTGCCATAACTTCGTGGAATTCTCATCACTAATTTTGTAAATACTTCATTATGCTATGTTCCAGAACACAATAATGTATACCTACATGGAACCCAAGAGAAAAAGAGACAAATATAGGCTAATTCTGCCGTGTAAGCTAGATTGGGATACAACCCTAAATTCATGGGTTTGAATTCATCCCACGATAGGTTCGCCCTTGGATTAAAATCATAGGTTAAGACTAGCGATATTACCTTATTCGTTATAGCACCTAAAACACTATTACTCTTACTACCGGCTATGTAGGGAAAAAGATCACCAAACGTGAATACTCGTTATAATGATGTCAATTCATCTCTATAGATTTCAAATAAATGTCAAGAAATCGAAGGAGTTTTGAAGCCTTCTTAACCTAAAAGATGGGATAATTTTTATGTTTGAAGACGAACTAGAATGAAACATGTGCCCTATTTTTTTGCATTTGACAATTTCATTCGCTAACCACATATATTCCTTTCCCTCTCTGCATCATCAATTTCACCGCATACTTCTTTATAACGCTTCCCCATGCCAAATGGATCCGTGATAGAGGATAAGAATTCCGGCGAGATGTGGTGGAAGTTTTCCATTATGGATAAATGAAAAAAACGTAGTGAACTCCACAGTGAATTTTATTACGACGACCTAGGTTTCGACACGTAGTGTCATCTTCAGGTAACTTAAACACTTCTCAGCTCACTTGTATTACTCCTCAGCAAATTGCCAACACACCCAATGACTAACCTTCCAAACACAAGTCCTCAAAACCCTTCCCCACCATCCCCTTACTCATTCCCCCATCCCTCAAAGATTTTGTATATAAAAGTGAAGTTGAAGCGTATAAGTTACCTGGAGATGACACTACGTGTCGAAACCTAGGACGTCACAATAAAATTCACTGTGGAGTTCACTACGTTTTTTCATGGATCCGTGATAATGCTTGCGGCGTAAGAGATTTGCGAAACAAGTCCCCGTCTCATTCCGCGAAGTGGGGAGAGAGAAAGAGGAGCAGCCGAAGTCCCAACCTTTAAGAACCTTCCGGAAGCTCCTCCCGACCATCACACCCTGCGGGAGATGAAGCGAGAGGTGTTCAAGGGAGCGGGAAGGACGTCTTTCCTCCGTCGCGTCACGTCATGCCCTCGCTTCCCTTCCGTCAGCGAAACTCCTCCTCTCATCCCACCATAGATTCATTCCTCTCTGCTCGCTTGGGAGAAGGTGGAGGGAGGGCGAAACAAGAGTGGACGTGGGGGCAGGGGGGAAGCGAAATAAAACAAAAGTGCCAACTGGAGGCATGCATGAGAGTCGAGGAGGGGATTGTTTGGAGCTCGCGTGCCATCTTCCAGCGGTTCCCGCAAGAAAGTCTTCTCAAGAATGCCGAGAATGCTGTGGCAGGCGTCTTTGTCCGCTCCTTACGAGTTGCCTGACGAGGGAAAGATGTGGAGTCGCTGATGGGTATAGAATCATGATCGGCGTCTGAGACAGAAAAAAGAATCATGAACAAGGAGTGATACGCAGAAAGAAGGGGATTAAAATCCCGTTGCCATGAATAATTCACCCCACGTGGATTTGAGGACCTTGAGGACGTCGAAGGATTTGCACCTTCCTTTGCCTAAAAGCAACAGCAAAGTTCATCGGTGAAAAATACACCAGACCGTAGTTGGATTTTTTTAAAATCATATCCGCACCTATGAATTGTATATATTGTCGTTCGACTGGGTTGGAAGAGTGTTAGTCACTGCAAAAAAAAGAGAGGCAAAGTAATAATCGACAAGTTAGATTGGGCCGTAAGAGTGTAAGTTACTGCGAAAAAGAGAGGCAAAGTAAAAATCAGCAACTTAGATTTGATTGGAAGAATGTAAGTCAATACGAATAAAAGAGAGGCAAAATAATAATCGGCAAGGGTACAGAATAAATGAAAAACTGCTTTAAACATTTAATGGTTAACTGTCTATGCTAAGAAAGTGACAAAATGATGTGTTAAAAATGTACCTTGCATTAAACAGTCTTAAGAAATACCTTTTATTATGTCATTTGGTCCATACCTGCTTATTTGGGGCACATATTGCACGTTCGTGTAAAATCATAGGCCATCAGGTTTTTAGCAGATCGCGCCATGGTTTTACGTTCCCAAAACATTGAGAAAGAAAACAGCAAACTAATATTGAATATTCTCCCAAGATTGACAGAGTTCCGGACCAACAAAGAAATAGACACCGGATAGGATGGAGTCCACGCAGAAGAATAGAGGCGGAGGGAAAGAGGAAAAGGTGATGGGCAAAGTTTCCAAAGGCGGAGGGCAAACAAACGTGGCGGATGAATACTAAGATTTCATTCCAAACTTTCGGTGGATTCCAGTACAGAATCTAATCATTATTTTATGGCAGGAATCTCTAACAACTAATTATTTGCTGAGATTGAGAGGGAATTCCGTTCCTTCTTTACGGTAAAGGAATAATCTTAGGAACCAAAACAGTATCGATTCGACGAGTGCAGACAAAGGTGGAGCACGTAAATTTTGGAAAAAGCAGTAATGACTATCGATGATATAGATAACCTTTATAAAAACAATTCCATAATAAATACTCCATTTTACAAAAGACTTTAACAAATGGAAAAAAATGTTTCCGAGAAAATCTCGCCACTATAATGAGATCACCGGAGATTTATTAGGTAGAAAAATAAATAAGTGCGAATATTGCACTGAATTTTATGCATGGAAAATTGAAAATTAGCTATCAAATATCAAATTACGAATAGATGATTAAAAGCTATGTAGAATTTTATGAATGATAACGCGCACTATAATGAGATAATAACAATCCAATCATTAACAAAAACTCAATGAAATACCCAATAATGCATATGCAAAAAGTCTTGTATTAATGACATATTAACAACACCAAAGCAGTTATAATTTAACAAAAAATAAACTTCTCATTTGTCACCGCGTCAACAGCTTCGTGGTATATTCATGGAATAATTATACATTTAATAGGAGGTACTGGATATTCCATAAAATACCCCAATTATGGAAATACGTATTTGAATACCATGTACTTTCCCAGCGAAACTAATGCCAATTAATTTGACTAATCATCTAGGAAGCTATTATATGATCTGATTATCACTGGTGAAAATTTAAAACATGTACGGGAATGTATCAAAGGTACATGTACATTCTCATTGACTTAGATCTCTGAAGTCTGTAATCTACCTACCACTTAAAGTATCCTCATGACAAGGTCAACGGACTGAAATACGTGGAATATATCCTATATATATTAGGATATATTCCATCGATATTTTATATATAAAAAGGACACAATGAGGTTGATAATGCAGGGAGTAAATCGAAGGAATGACACGACGACGGCAAGAGATGGGGAAAGAAATATTCCCTCAGATTAGACGGGGCCATCCATTTCTCCCATTTCTCGAGCGTCTGCGCCAAGCGGAAAATTACAGGGCTTCCGAAAGGTGCACTTTTTCTCGGCCCCGGCGAGAGACGTTGCGGAGTAATCGCTCCCTCACCGGCCTTCGCAGTCGCCAAAACACATCTCCCCTTTTCCAGTAATTTACTTTCCGGCGCAGACGCTCCACCCCCAACTCCCCCTCGACACGGCTCGCACAAGAAGCCGGACCCGAAACCGAACCGAACTCCTTTATCTCGCGATTCACACTCCCTGGTCTCGCCTCTCCTTGATCCACTGCGCCGGAAACTTTTCCCTCCACCTCCTTCTCCTCTCTTCCCTTACGACGCCCACGTCACCACGGGCGGACTCGCTTAAAAATCCCGAGCCCCTTACCTCTTGCCGCTCCGAAAATAAGCACTCTTCACGACCCCTTTGCTTTTTTTCCCCACAACGCCCCACTCAGACTTCCTCCTTTTTTTCCCACTTCATGCATGCTTCCTTCCCTAACGTCTCGGCTCGCCTCCGCAGAAAGCCACCCGCTCTTTGATCACGGGTCCTTGCCTAATATCCATCCCGGCTTTTTTTTGCCGAATGATACATCACAAGGACGACTTGAAGACGTGATATTTTCCACCTTTTTAAATAGATATGATAGGGTTAACTTTTAAAACTAATGTTTTCGGCCAAAATAAAATACTCAGACCGAGAATGAGCCACAAGAAAGATAATTCTCGACAGATATATGCACTTGAAATTGTTAGCTCCACATTATGTAAGTTAATGCGGAACCTCAATGTTGGACCATATAATATTTTGAAATTTAACTTTCAAATGAAACATAACATAAACACAAGGCCCTCTGTGACAAGCCAACATTAGTTAGATGGATGACTTGACGAAGTTAGGCGAGTCCGTAGATACTTCTCTTGCAAATGAAGTGCAATCTTTCGCAGTTGACTTTTTCAGGCAGGCATTTGCGATATATCAGCACTGCTAAAATGTTTTCTTTCCGAAAAAATCGTATAATATATGTATACCGAGGTAAAACATTTTTCAATGTGGTCTCCATCCAGACCAGTTTACCTGTCCACTCATCATAGGCGTTCATTACCCTTATCCTTTCCTCTCTTCTTTTCAATAGCCTTATAATTTAATAACTACATGTCTTCCTTCCGACGCCAAGCATAACTTCTATGTCACTCTTCATCATTCCTTCGTCATCCGTCTCAAACGCCCATCAATGGGGTGTCCTTCTTTTTACACGACATTCCGAGCTCCACCTTCATCTCGATTATCACCCTCCACTCTTCCTCCACGTCTTCCTTTTCCGCCCTTTCTTTTTCACTCCCGACTTGATTCTCTCCACCTCTCCTTTCCTCCCTTCCATCCTCCTCCTCCTCCCCCCTCACACCCTCTTCGCCAATTCATATTTTCTCGGCAGTTCCTCCAGACTTCTCCTCACAGCCGCCACGATCTCAGGTGCCACTCAAGGGCTCGCAAAAGACAGCCCATGCGGAAGGGATCCCAGTCTGTGGCAGCGTGTTTGAAGTGGAGGGAGAACGGGGCCTGGGAGAGGGAGCCACGAGAGGAGAGCGGCGGTATATCGAGTAATATTTGAAAAGTGCCCGATTGGCTTTTATTCCCAAGCGTTGGCATTCAGTGGCTGGGATGAAGGGTCCACGATCGGAAAATCCAATGACAAAGGCAGTCGAGATAAGATCATCTCTGTAGCAGTCTTTCAGTATGCTCCAATCTTTCTTAGTCAAGTGTTTGAATCGTTGAAATAAGCCATTCAATAATCTTAAGAAATACGTCTATACGGGTTGAAACTATTCGTGTGGAAAGAACCTGCGATTTAAATGGGGTTGATCATGGAAACCAACACTACTAATACGGGAGAATATTCTGCCTCACTAAGCACGATGTAAAAATAAAACCGCAAACTTGAAAGAGACGTATGTAAAGGAAGATGTATCAACAAATGGTAATCTCATCGCTATAATTATTTTTAATGGACCTGTTTTGCAAGCTTATATTTTCCGATGATGTAGGAGGTCGGTATTGAGACTCAAAAGAAAATATTGGCTTCATTAGCATAAAGTAACTACATAAGAGTAGACTTTATCACCAAATTTTTAATTTTTGAAATTATATGATCTAAATTCAAGAGTTAGTTTTAAAACGTAGCTTCTAGCATGGTTTAATCTCGTACCGTAGTCAAAATTTATAAAATGATCAGGGCAATCAATATACTGAACTTACTGTGGATTATTTTACCTAACACCTAGTCCAGTGTGTGTACATTCAATAACCTAAAATGGTAAGTGTTAGCACGCGTGAAATTCTACACTCTGTGATTATCCTTGCGCCCAACGTTAGGCTACCATAAGTACACCTTTGTAGAATGAGGTTGCATAATCACAAGGTGATCATGCTACCTCATTCTGCAGGAGAAAAAGTAGCTCACGAAACGCTCGCCAATCGTTGAGAAAGTTGCGAAAAGATGTCTGATCTCTGTGCCATCCAAGTGATAGTGCTGCGTCAAAAACTTTCTTAAGGAAAGTGACGGAGAACAACCTCAAATATTTATTCCACGAGAAAAAGTAGACTTTCAAAGCAAGGAAAGGAGTCTGGAAGTTACGGGAACGGATCAAAGTGGCCCGAAAAGAGATTGGCCTAGAGGGCCTAGAGTAATGAGCAACACAATTACTAATACTCGACCAAGAATACTCGTGAGCTCTTTCATTTTCCGTAATTACGTATGCTGATATTACCATACCGAAAGGTTTATATCACAGCTTTATCAGGATAGATCAATATAAAAAATGCTTGTAAAACATATATTTCTTTAAATAAATTACTAACCCTGAACGCAAGAATACCTATCTGTGAAGAAACCTAATCAAAAATCATCAGTACACACAACACAGCGATGTCGAAAGATAAGTTATAGAGAAAATGTAGCTCACAAAACGCTCGCCCATCGTTGAGAAAGTTGCGAAAAGGTGTCTAATCCCTGTGCCACTCATGTGATAGAGCTGCGTCTAAAACTCTCTCGAGGAAAGTGGTGGGGAACCACCTCAAGCATTTATCCCACGAGAAAAAGTAGACTTTCTAAGCAAGGAAAGGAGTCTGGAAGATACGGAAACCGATCACCGAGGCGGTTGTTTAGGCTGGCAGTATGGTAAAAACAGCCTCTGCGGTTATTACTTAGAACGGGAAATCAATAAAAGATCAAACGGGCAAGGAGGGGGGACTAGACTCGACAGTTTTAAGTGAGGTTAACTGTAAGGATAACGGTGACTACTAGAACGATGATAATGGTGGTAAGAGTTGATCTGGGAGGCGACCGAAAAGTAAGCTCTTTGCGCTATTAAGGTTAGGTGAGTAACTTGGTAGGGGCAGGCATTTTTCAGTGCTCGGAGGAAGGGTGGAGATGAACACGGTGACGACATTTGGCTGTTTTTTACCTCAGTTGCCGAGGGGGGACCGTTTTACATCCCACCCGACAGATAAAATACTACATCTAAAGTAATCTCCATTATACAATACTCAAATGGGAGCCGGTGTATCACTGAATGATATCTGCCTATAAGGATTCGAGACATCAGGATGGGAATAATGTATACATCAAACAACACTGCCCACGATGAAATTTCTGTGATTAATTTTGAAGGGGGACCTATTTCAAAAATATGGATACGGCAATAGGAAAAATGGAAGCACTGAGCAGGGTGCAGAAATTTTAAAACACGCGTTGAGATATGTGATCGAATCAGTAAAAGACAATACTGGAAAGCTGGAAACGAAAGAGATAAAAATTCGGACAGGATAGGAAGAATGAGTTGAGAATTCTGGTTGCATAGACATAAGACCTGCTAGCTTGGGATGTGAATAAAGGGACATTAATGTTGATATTATGGTTTCAGAAATATAAAATAAAAAACATATAGCATGCACCGAATAGAAATTCGGCTAGTTTAATATATACACCGCATAATTAAAGAAGAAGTTTTGGTACAAAATCTATTATTCTTTGCGGTTATTTCCTAGAATGGATTTAGTTATGAAAAAGATGAGCAACCAGAAAACATGCTCCTCATTTTCATCCCCATCGCAATGAAGGCAAAATTTATGAAGATTATAGAAACATGGGTGAAATTTCTCACAGGGCAAAAGTAATTTCTCGTGTTCCGCAATGCTCGCTTTGGTTTTATGTGTTAAGAACGCTGACGAAATAGACAAAATAAGAACGCCATAGATATTTAGTACAGTGCTAGATGGAATATTTGATTAATGGAGAATTAAATGAGATCAAAGAGGGGAATGGAAAGTGATGTGGGCTCTCACGAGAGAACTACCGCCGGTGGACAACTCGAGATAGAATGGGTGGTAACCACATAAGCGAAGTAATTAGATTAAAAAACAAACGTTCCCCTTGCAGCGCTTTACCTCACGCATCCTTGAATCAAAATGTCCAGTAACAGCCAATTACTGTGCATGCCTAATGCTTTGCTACTAATCTTTTTATGCACTATTTTTAGACTATATTTCTTACGCGCTTGGCTTCTTCAACTACGCTCTAATACAGTCAAATGTGAATGTCTGTAGGAAAACTTTTACATTTTTTCCATAAAGAATGTCCCCGCTAAGTGAGGTAACGAAAATAAATTTTATTTATCGGTCAAATAAATTTTAATTTTCTCAAATATTACGCCTTTAAAATAACACTTAAGTTCTTATTCCAGCATTATCAGTAATTAGCGATAACTTACTAAAATGTCCTAACCACTATCCAATTACGTGATTAATCAACCACTAAAGGGTAATGATGAACTATTTTCCGCTAAAAACGCTCATGCCTTGGTTAGGCGAAAAGGAAATAAGGTGCATGATTCAGTTCTAAAAACAACCTCAGGACCAAAACGGAGCGAGAGCAGGAAATTACAGCAAAATTATTAAAAACATTCGATAATGATGAAACCGCATAATCCCAGTTTTCCCGTCATAGCAACCCATGCCAGAGCAGGGCAGCAGCCGCGAGCAGAGGCGACACGATGATGAATATTTTGTATACGCCCCAGTTCTCAAAGAGCGAAAGTATTCTTTTCTGAGAATAGGCCCGCGGGAAATGGGTGGACGGGAACAGATGGGAATGATTCAAGAGAAAGGAGGAGGGGATGAATAAAAATGAGAGAAGGGTGAGAAGAGAAAATGCGGACAAACACTCGGGTCTTAATTGGTTCTTTTTCATTACCCTGCTGCCTCTGGTCCCTTCTTTTGATCTTCATGCGGAGAAATTTTTTCGACGGCACGTGCCATAATTCTGAGGCATAAGGGGGGCTTTAGCCGAATACACTCGAATTACTCACGTGCCATCCATAACATTCCAGTGGTTTAACTCCTAAATAGCTACATTACTCTTATCCACAATGCTATTACTACCAATTTTACCGGGAATAATTTCCTACGGGTAAGTTATAATTAATGGAGAATAATAACCACGAGGAAAGAAACAAAAACACTTTCAACGGATCTAATTAGAACGTATTTCTTCACTCCCGTTCACGTTTTCGGGAGAAAAATCCCTTGATTAAATTTAAATAGATCCTAGGTTATTCGAACAACTGCTTTTATGACTGGGAGAACTGTTTTAGCAAAGTACAATACTACATTTTATTTAAGAAGTTAGTTCAGCAGGTAAAACAATTCTTGACGGTCTAGTATCATGAATAATAAGATAACAGTCCTAAACTATGTTGAAAAATTGTTATGTTCCATTAGAATAACTTATCATGAAATATAATTCTCAGAACAAAACATATAATTTGAAAATTCACGGGATTAATATTTGGAAAGTGGCGAAACTGTTCTTCAACTTAGCAACACATTAAATCAATAGCAGGATCGCGTATTTCGCGGTCCCCATCGCTACTAATAGCATAAACTTCCGCATAAACAAAGTGCTTATAGTAATCGTACCAAAATCTCCATCAACCAATGGAAACTAGTGATTTTAAGCAGCAGAATAAAAAGGTAAAGAATATCGAGCACGTTTACGCTCTACGAAGTGCAAATTAAAAAATAACAAGAGCGGTAGCGCGGTCGTATTCAATGCCTATGATCGAGTCCTAGCTCTTTCTTTTCCCACACTCTGACGAAATTTAAACAAATAATACTATGCTATCCACAAAAAAAAAACGTTTTAACCGTCAAAGGACATGACTATGCGTAAATAACTCGTCTAAAAATCATATTCTGAGAGAGACATCTATGAACATGGATACGCGCCACAAATAAAATTAGCAAGTTTTTTCCGAAACGTATAACACAGCTTTAATTCGCAGGATTTGAGGACTCTTAAAGTCGCATCCTGCGGCAAAATATCACGAGAAAATTAGTTCCTCACCCCACCCGGGTTCCTTACCCCGTCGCCGTTACATTGCACCCGCCATTATTGGCTGCGGGGAAATAGCCGGCGGCAGGGTGGTTCTCGCGCGCATATGAAAATTAATTTTCAGCCGCGGAGCTGGCGGCGGAGCAGAAGAGGAGGAGGGAAAGTGTTCCCATGCGAGAACGGCGCGGCACGTGGGTGTAGTCGTCTCAGGCTCCCGAGATCGAGTCGTCGTCGCTAATGCAAGGCAACGCCGAAAGGGTCAAAGGGAGACGGAGGAGCTGCTTGGTACACGCCGCCTCCCACGCTTACCGTCATCATTTAATTACCACCAGAGGGAGTGCAGATCATTTGGCAAAAGGCGCGGGAACGGAAGTCGCTCCACTCGCGGGACGGGAGGAGAAACGCGCGACACGCAGATTTTCATCGGCCAAAACACCGCGAAAGGTAAATAAATGGCCGAAATTTGGTCGGAACGTTTGCAGTTGAAGTGAAAATGTGTAAATAAAATAGTAGATCAAGCGTGATAGTCATCTATTTAGATAGTTTAGATATCTAAGGAGCTCAAACAGAATGTCTCGTCGCAAGTGAGAAAATAATCGTGTGAATAATAATACCTATATTGTAAAATAATAAGAATATTTTTATATTTAATTTAAATGCTCACCAAACCAAGCATTCTCCTTTTTGAACTATTTAGTTACCACCCCTTTGAAACCTCACTCAAATAAAAAATTATACATATTTTCACTGATAGCAATAAGCGGTGAGTTTTCCTGGTAAACATACATACGAAAGTATTCCCTACATTGAATGCGATATTAAACTTCAGCAGCAATTTATAATGGAAAATAGTCCTCACATTTATTTCTATAGCTCTTAAAATAAACAGAACTTCTGCAGAATTTACATGTGAATTGTATACAAGACTAAACTTTTACCATCTAAAATCTTTCAACTATGATGAGAATTGAAGGGTAAAAATTTTGAGTTGAGAGAAACTCGGATTTGGCGTTAGCCTGTCCAAGCGTTTGCGTCCAATAAACCAAGTCTTAACGTGCTGTACTCGAATGCTCTCTACAAACTCTCAAGTAGGGGGCGGTTTACCAGTGCAAAATATCTTCCGTTTCCACGATTCAAACCCAAACCCCCCCATCTCAGAGGCCAGTACTTTGACCACTACACCAAACCATTCTTCCAGCACTTTTGGAGTATTTTCATTTGATATATAAATGCGACAACACTCCATTCAAAAAATATATTTCCATTTATAAGCTATTATCGTCTCTAATTTCAGAGAACTGATTATCATAATACAAATATTTACCATATATCTACGTTTGCTATGTAAACCGTAAATAACCGTAATGACCCTTTCAAAACTTTTTCACTTATCTACTTGAACGGAGATAGCATGATTAAACATAATATCACATTCTCTAGTATACATTTGTATTTACTGGGATGAATGTGATGAATATATTTAGTCACCAAAAGGACATTTGTTACCAGCAGTGCCATCACCATGTAGTAACAAAAGGTATAATAAAATTGAATAATAAACTGTTATGCAAGCGATATATTTGATATATTTCATTACCAGAAGGAATGGATCGCAATGAAAAATCAAAAACCAAACTCTGGTTTTTAATAGCTTGTGCAACAAATTGTACTAAGCAGTTTACAGAAAGGGCAAATAAAAATCCATGGGAAGTGATAATTCCGCTTATGGGACAATGAGATTCGTGTTCGAGGTTGAATGGAGAAAATTCAGGTGAGAGAAGGGGAAAAAACAAGTCCTTGAGGTGGTGAGGGGAGAAAGGGAGCTGTAAGAGGAATTTATTAGACAGAGAATTTAGATGGATCAAGTGATCAAGAATTATAAGATTATGATTACAGTTAAAGAAGAAGGAATTCCAGAGAAGCAAAGAACTAAGAGCAAGGGAATAAGCATTTTTGACGGGAAGATATAAGGTAGAAAAGACACTAATCTGAATGCGGAGATAGTAGAGGCGACGTTCAAAGAGTGTAGAGGACAAGAAGTAAATCTGTGTAGTAGTTTTCATTATAACTAATCTAGTCAGTAAAATCAAAAAATTAAAATATAGCTTTCTGACAGTTATAAGATCAAAAACATTTTACCAAGTACACACTCAAAAGTGTTACGGCTTCTCAATGGGCCAAAATAATAAGGTTCACCTCATCAAAGAACACAAACGCGGTAAAGGAACAATTGTGGACAAGTAAAAAAAGTATTCCTTTTGAAGATGGGGGGCCCAATTGAAGTCTGAAGTGGATGATAAGAGCGGAAACAAATGATGTGGGATGCGGAGAGCACGTTTGTGGATGCTACGGCCCCTATTATCCGATTTCCTCGCAAGAAGCGATAAGAAGGGTTTTTTATACTCTATCCTTATGCATAAAGGAGTCAAAAGGAATCCGTCGCAAGAGGAGACATGAAGAAAGAGAGAGAGACATTGGGGACGCTGAAGGAGAGGAAGGCAAGAATCAGAGATGGGACTAATGCAGCCGCATATCCGAGGAGGATGAAAGGGTGGGTGGCATTGGGAGAGCGGCACGTGACATTTACGGGAACCTCGAGAGGAGTCGGACGTGATGCACGCGGGAGAGATATGGGACAGGACGGGGAGCGGGCAAAGTGAGGTCGGGACGTGATAATGGCGAGGGAGGTGGATGACTATTAAGGAGATGACGGGGAGCAGGCAGTTTGGAGGCTAGAAACAGGCGATCTCCCCCCTTTCCAAGGTCCCCAATTACGGGGACACCCACAGAGGATTTCCTAGGGTGACTCAACCCTCAGACACTGGACCCTTGGCCCAAAAGCGAACGCCCGATCTCCCCGCAACGGGATTCGCTCTCCAGCCCATCCAAAACAAAGTCACCACCTGATCTCCTCTGCTCCCCTCTGGCGCCACCCCGTTAAACTTACCACCGGGTTCCCCGCCTGGTTCACCGTCCAGTAATCAGCGCTAACGCAAGAGGGGTCAGCTCGGAGTGGCGCTGGAGAGGAGTTAAGGAGGATGAGGGGGCGGGAAGGTTGATTTTAGGAGCCCGTCTGTCTATGTGTCAAGAGCGTGCTGTGCTGCGGGAGTAGCAGGAGAGCGACGTCGCCTGGCATTGAATATCAATGATTTAGGGCCGAGGGTTCGATAATGGGGGCAGGGTACAGGATAGGGAGGGTGAGATAGTGAAGAAGGGAGGTTTCGGGTTAGTATAAAGTATGGAACCAAGCCAAGAAAGAAGGAAAAAAGCTGAGACTTTAGAAACAAAGAGAATAAGCTACAAAGCCAATAGTTCGATGAAAATGGTACTCAATGAACCGACGAGAAACCTTGTCTTGAACTGCATACTGAATACCGGAAACAAAAAATACATACATTTTAGATACACCATCAGTTAGCATTAGCAGTTGTAAAAAACTCCAGACGAAGAGAGATCTAGTAACTGCGGGAAATACCTATACGTTTTCAACTAAAGAAACACTTTATTAGAACTTACATTTAAATATGCTACTTTATCGGAGTGAGGTCTGTGAGATAGGAGCTGGAGAATTCAATGCTGGATTCATTCGACACGAGTTGTTAGAGAAGAATGATGAAGATGAAACGGCTCGACGAAGTGACAAACAAAGACATCCTCAAAAGAATGGACGACGAATATTCTGAAACCGTTAAACAGATGATCGGACGACCTACTCTGCTGTATGTTGATGAAGACAGTCATCGAGTGAGAATTGAACGGGAAGAATGGGAAAGGAAGATTTCACATGAAATACATGAAGTTTAAAAAATAATGTAAAAAGAAATACTTAAGTAAATAAGGAGAGATTACCCGATAAAAGAGTTGAGGGGAGAGCTGCGCCAAACCAACCCCAGGACTGGCGATGAAAATATAAGCAAGTACATCATTGGAAGGGGCGCTGATGAGAGCTGTTCGAGAATGTCGGAATTTTTTACACCCAGACTGGTGAAAGAGAGCAAGAACCACTCAGAGGAAATGAACGAGAAAAATGCAGAAACTACTACGGCCAGGGAAACGAACATTCCTGGAGAGATAGTACGCTGGAGCCTTGGAGAATGCACGGAAATATGAATACCTATAAGAGAACGGGGAAAGAGTCGCACAGGGAAGGAAAGTGGCAGGGTGGGAGAGACAAGGAGAGAGACATATGAGCGGAGACGGGAACTTCCGAGAAAACGCCACCACAGCCAACTCGTAATGCAGAGAATTCGGCCTGTCAGTCCGGGCGCAGCTTGCGACACCACGGAGAGAGGAGGGTCGAGGGCGCGCCAAGGAGGAGAAGAACTATGAGGGCCCACGAAACGGCAGCGGAGTGGAGACGCGCGGAGGGGTAATATTAGGTTCCGTGGGGGGGAGCCCTCCTAGGAAGGAATCCGGTGGAAAGGGGCGGGGAACAATCGAAAGGGGCAATGAGTGCTGGAGTGGGGGAGGGGCTGGGGTGTAGGCAAGGTTGCTGTTGGGGGGGGGGGGAGGGGGGGGGATGGGGGGAATGAGCGTCAGAGAACTGGAGAGGGAGGAATTGAGAGTAGCCGCGGGGGAGGGAGGAGGGGGAGGAGCCGGCTCGGGTGCATTCCTGCGGGCAGGTCGAGAGAGTGTGGGCGAATCGTGATGTGCGCTGAGAGGGAGATAAACGGAGCGAGATTAGGAGGAAATGGGGTTTCGAGGGGAGAGAGCGATTTTCTAATGGTCAAGGGTACCACTTAATTTCACCGTAGCATTCAAAAGTCCCGCAAAGATTTCAAGCGGCGTAAATTTTCAAGGAAGCAAGAGTAGAACGAATTTTAACACAAAAAGTGCTGGTGTTCACTTAGTAACGATTGTTTCAAAATACATGCAATTCGAAATGGGACCTGACAAGTTCTTAAATATTTTCAGGAACAAATATGTTACTCTCTTCGGAAATAAAGATAAATGTTGGCATCAATTTTGCAGCAGAAAAATGGGCTACGCCGGGTAAACTGCAACATGTCTTAACTTATCTACTACACTCTAATAGTTACCTTAATGATTTACTATTGGTGAAAAAGGTGCGACATAGTAAAACATGAAAAGATATTGCAAATACTTCGCCAGCGGTAAGTTCGACGAGATGAAATAAAAGTCAGATACAGCTCCTTCAATTGAGAGAGACTGTTCCAACACGGTCTTGACGATACAACCCCCGTCGAGAGGAGGAAATTGATGGAAGATATAAAGGGGGAATGAGAGGATTTTGGTGGCGTCGGCAAGAGCATGAAGCCAGTCGATGGCTGGCCATGCTAATGACGCGAACGGGAAACATCCACGTCCACAGACGAAGACGCATCACTCCGGAATAACAAATGAAGGGAAACGACCGAGGCGGTCGGTGGCCATAGGAGACGTGAGAGAGGGATGCGGAGGCAGCGGCGAAAAGCGGAGGGAAGAAGGAGTTAGTTAGCAATATACTGGCGTTGGGTAGAGGACGGGGAAGGTTATGTTATTCAGCATGTGCGTCGCGACGATTCGGGCCCTCGGTGCGGAGATTGATGAAAGAACGCATCCCTGCACGCAGGCGAAAGGCACAAGAAGCACGCAAAGGGGAGGAGAATAGACCCACCTAACGTCCACCCTCACGACCTCCCTCCCTCCCTCGCGCCTTCCCTTCATCAACCAACCCAGATAACCCAAATTCCCGGAAAACTCCACGAATTCCAGCTCCCATCGTCCGTTCCCACATCTCTCAGCCCTCGACCCTCCTGGGTGATGACCCTTTTATTACTTGCGCGGCGCTTTCTATATTTTTTCACCCGACTCCAACATCAGTGGTGGTTTTAGGGAGTGATTAGAGGTAAACCTGAGCTTACACTTCCCTCTGAAATCCCTAAACCATGTCGAAACCACTCCTTCCGATTTCCTTTAAAGACCCTTCCCTATGCGTTAATCACCACTCACGTTCGCGGCCATATGGTGTCCGGACGAAAAGAGAATAAAGAAGCCATCAGGCCGAAATCGGTCGCAACTCCTTCGTTATCTATTTGTTAAATTTTTCCTTCTCCCGGAAATACGGCCGATTTTCCCGTTTCTCATTGTGTTTTCGTCCTCCTCCCCCGCCTTTGGTACCTGCAAACGGCAGGAAGCTCGGAAAAATATTTCTTCCTGTTTTTGCCAGATTTCCAATTTGGGAAGTTCGCCCGATTTGTTCCCAATCCCCTCCCGGTCTCCACTCGGCATCTCATCTTCTCCCTCATCACTTTCGAAAAATTGAATTCACCAGCTTCCCTGTTCCGTGGATCCTCGATGACGTTAACGGTCTCTCCCCGGCGGCTTATTTCTACTTTCCGCTGTTCCGCTCGCGAAAAACAGTCAACTAAATCATCCCCCAAGTTAGTTCCGGGAATGACTTGATTCTTACAAGTGAGTAAATCTTGAAGCAGCCTCCTGACCAGCATTACGAAACGCGAACAAAACTAAAAGTTAAGCGAAAAAATCTGATGCAACAAATAATTCGCAATTTCAATACTTGAATCTAGAAACAAAAAATCAATATTAGGATTGAAATTAGTATGTTCTTCTTGAAATCCATATGAACTGCGATAATCTTTACACTATGTTCTTCATAAAGTAACAATAGATTGTATATTATTAAAACGCTTAAAAAGAATAACAGGGAATTTATAATAAAGTTACAATAAAATATATTTCAATATAAAATTCAACGCTGCCTCTCGCACAGAGGATTTGGCAAGAGGATCTATTATCCTTTAATTTATCTGGCCTGATTAGAGCGACAAATTTTCCGGCACAATTAGTTCTGACCGGAAGTGGGGGAAATCGACAGATTAATTATCGCACCAAACAAACCAATGCGGTAAAGGAAGAAAAATCTTCATTTGAAATAAATTGGTCACTCTCATTCTGCAGGATAAAATGCTTCACTACGAGTGATGTCACATATTAAATAATCATGTTCTTTTAATTAAACTTTAAGGGTCAATTTAGCATCAGCAACAGATTCTACTGTTAAACTGCCAGGATATTGCTCAATACTGAGAAGTTTATTTACACTGATAATTTTCTGCGACGCCCAGTTGTGAAGTACCCCTCGTGGCTGTTATCCCGTAATTCCAACACTCGGCCGATTATTCTGAAAAACCACTTTCAACTAGTAACAATCCTAGCAATTCATAGTGTTGTAATTATATCCTCATCACACTTACAATGTCAAACAATAAGAGACCCACGAGTTGTACCCATTATTTTACAGTACACCTGAGTGCAATGCTATATTTAACGTGAATGCTGCTCAATCAGATCCACAAACTTTTTGAGGGCAGAGGTAACCAAAAAATATGTTCAATGTCTCGACAATCACATAAAAGAATCAACTTCCACAGCTTTGCACATAAACTTCTTTGACTTACTTACAAATGGAGTTTTGAGACAATGCCCGAGATTCCTTGCTTGTAGGAATACAGTACCAAAAACCTTATGGTACCATGTTCATTTTGCCTCACGGTCATGAAAAAGTATGGCACCGTAAGTTTAATGAGAATAAAAACTATTTTTCAGTAAGAGTTGAAAAGTGTAAAAATATCTCGAGAGATTAGGTACCACTCGGTCGAATTTGCTCCACTTCCCCCGACGATCTAATTCTCGCCATCCACCCACATTATATCCTGCGGACGCTGAAGTCCTTTAGACTGCTGACAAGCTGCAGCTAAGGGAGAGAATACCTTTATTATTCCACGCCATTACTCCGGTTCCACCGCGAACACCTCGCCCCTTCTACGGTACACAACGCTTCGCCGCCCCACCCCGCACCTCTGTTGTGGCGGCCCCACGCTCAGAAACAAAACAAACGCGGGCGCGAACGGTAAACAAGCAGCGCACCCCTCCTTCCGGAGCTCAAAGATACACGCGCGTGGGCCGTAATCACACCCACTACCAGAGAGCTCCCGCCGTGACGCGCAACCGCGCACCCAAATCCGGGTCCTGTGTTTTCGGTGCAAACGGATGAATGAAGTTTAAATGGTCCGCGAGTGCATAACGCTGTTCTCCGATAAAAAATCCTACCCTTTGCTTTGCTTTATTATTTTCTCCTCGTCGTCCACTTCCTCCTGCCCTCCCCCGAATCCTTTCCCGGGTGAAAATGCGCGCGTGTGCGCTCGTGCCTCTGGCAACCTTTGCCCTACCTGCGACAGACGCTGCAATAGGAGGGCTTTACTTCCATTCCGACGCGTCCGTCGCCGTGCGGCGCGAATCACGCTTGCTCACGCCTTCACCTTCCCTTTTTTTTCCACCCGAAGATCGTGATTACACTCCAAGGGGTAAAAAGTGATTCTCCCCTACCCGCAACATTCCGCCCCGGAAAGTGCGTCAGGAGTCGCGAAATTTCGAGCCTTTGAGTCATATTTACTCGCCGTTTTAAAGTGATGTTGACGTGAGAGGGGGGGGGGGGCGACCTATCCCACTCGTCCAAGTGATCTCGAACAGAAGTAACGGTTCACATCCACCCCTAATATTTACAGATACTCCCCGAAGGGGTAGAACTAATGCCTGCTGTAATCATTCGCTTTGAGCAGATAAAGGATGTCTCCTGCAGAGCACAAAGAGTCTATTTCCTGTTTAGAAGAGAATTTATTTTCAAACTATAATTTATTCTATGGTAACATTTTGCTTCCGCAGGCCATTACTGTGCATGATAAATACAACCGAAAAATCGTAATATTCAATTAAATCTTTTAAATTAAATTCAATCGCAATTAATTAAATTGACAACACTGAAAAATAAGTTTCAAAGGAGTAATAGGCTAATTATCGGATGTGGATGAGACAGAAGGGAAATGCATTTAGGACAGCGAATATCAAAAATTCATATTCAAATTTCAAAAATATTCGCAGCATTTTAATTCCATGTCTCTCTTTAGGGATATTCTCAGTGAAATATCGAGGATGATAGGAAAATTAAACAAAATTATCCACCTGCTACCATTTAAATGCCAAAAATAACAATTGTGGTTTGGATAGTGGTCACTTCTGTACATAACTATTTACTAGCTATCCCCCACTACGATAGAGTTGTCACTGCCCGATTGACTGAATTAGCCGTTTTTCCTCCGAGTACGTATTTTGTGCTGCTAACGCCTTTAATTTTATTAAAGCTACATCAAATACAGCAAAAATCCAATTTCATCACCCATTATTTATAGAAATTCTAATGAAAAACCTTGCTTTCGCCCTATGTTGCTTCACCTGATGATTCACGCTGGCTCGGATACAACAATCAGCATGGGATACTACAGCTAGCTCATGGTGGTACAGCTTTTATATTGACTATTACAGCTATTAATTCAGTTGACTTAATTCGTTCAATACAAGTAATGATTTGCAGTAAGATGGACGACATGAACTTGATATTTGCATCTGAATACTTCGCAATGAAAACTGTAAGTACGAATTAATCTCTAAAAATGCTACACACAAATATCTTGTAATATCCTACTGCCTGCAGTTGCTGATTGCTACTACACTAAGGCCTTTTGGACATGGTGTGAAAGCTACAAACGAGACAACAAAAGTTTCTTTTAATGTTATGTTGATACAAATGATGTTCTGGAATGTTAACTATTCCAAAACTTTATTTGCGATATCAATACTACTCTGGGAGCAAAATCTTCAGCAAATTATGAAATATTGGCTTTCTTAAAGATTCTTTTTTGGGGGACCAAATCATGGAGCTAAATATAACAATGGGGCCAGGAAGACCAAAGAAACACAAAAGAATTAATGAATAACAAGCATACCTGCGGCCTGCTTTGCAGTCAGTCTCTGTCTGGTGTGCTCTTGAGGTGAACTTTGTGTTCTAGTGTCAAATGAGGTTTTACAAAGTGTTTGGAAACTACTGATTACACATTACCAATAGGTGGCAGTAGTGCTTGTGCTTCAGGCAGGCAGTTACTGCTTCTCTACTCAAAGTAGTCTTTGCATTTTTTTACACTTTTGTGCACCAACTTTTCATAAGCATTTCGTATGAAGAGAGAAGGAAATGGCTATTTTATAAATAGAGAAATGTTTTTGTACTTTTTCTACACAATATTTTCATTGCGTTGTCTCCCACTCACAAAAACCACGTTTTTTGCATTTTCTCTGCACTACAAACTGCTAATAATCAAAACTATTACCAAATCATACAGACGGAGAATCCACACTCAACACACCAAACTTCACCCTTTTAGCTCAAAACTTAGGAGAGAACGAAACAAAACGGATACAGAATAACTGACTGACTGACACGCTTCAAAATTACACCCAAATTACACCCAAACCGATGCAAAGGTGGCTGTGATATTTTTCTGGGATCGTCTGGGTGGTTTAAAAATAGAATTGGTCCTTTTAGCTTTTTCATAAATTTTACATGTGTGCATGTAAGTGAGTATCTTTTTTAAAATTGATGAACAATGGAATGTTCTAGGAGGTTTTAATATAGTCGATCGAATGGTTTTGACGAATATTTGGTAAATATTATACCCAAAATGATGTAAAGGTTGGTGTAATATATTTCTGGAATCGTCTCGGTTGATTTATTTTAGAATTGGTTTTTTTTGAGCTGTTAGAAATAATTTAGGTGAAACACTTGCTTGTCCACTGTGTAAAATATAGGATGGAACGCAACCACCACAAAATACTTGGGGATCTGACCAAGGTAATGGGTGACAATTTCAAGAGTGTCGATTGCGTTCTAAAATTTCTTCATGAAGTGAATTTACTACCCAAATTTAAGACGCATTGTAATCTGACCAACAGTTCTAAATGCAACTCTTTTTCCATATGACCAATACAGAGTTGAGCCTATCGCATCCATGCATAGTTGACACTATTTCTAAGTAATACTTATATACTATTCTACATACTTACCTAGTATTGTTTTTACACATGCTTTTAATCTGGTTTATTAAATGTGCGAAATGACCTTAGTAGTCACAGGACCTTAAGATAATTATATCTATCTTTTAGGTGGAAATATACCTAAGTGAATGTTTTATTTTAAATTGATAAAAAACGAAATGGTTTTGGTGTAGGACAGCAATTGATAATTTTAAAATGGTGGGTGTATTTTAGAACTTTAGCAACGAACATTAATACATAATAAACGTTTTATAACCTTCTTTCAACTATTAGAAAAGTAGGTACTTCAAAATGCCTAGCTTTGATATTCACATTTCATACACAAGATCGGGGCCAGTAGGCAAAAATTGTTTTATTTCACTATCTGCACATCGAAAACGTCAATTAATATTTTCATACTTGCAAAATTGATTGATGAAACAAATTCCACTTTCTTCAAATTCTTCAATCCAATTTATTTCCTTTTACAAAAAACGTAAACACATTTACTTAGCAACGTAAACAAATATGCATAACAACTGGTTTCCCATGTTAAAAGATAGGGAAAACGCCATTTCTCTCATGCCTTTTTCTCTGCACCACAAACTGCTAAAAATCCAAAACTACTACCAAATCATACAGACAGAGAATCCACACTCAACGCACCAAACCTCACTCTTTTAGCTCAAAATTTGGGAGAGAATGAACAAAAGCGATACAGAATGACGGACTGACACGCTAAAAAATTACCTAATATACCTATATAGAAAGAGAAATTAAGGAAGTACACAGAAAATAATTAGGTGAAGAATTTAGTTTGACAACAGGACACGATGAACTACGCATTTTATTACGTCGTACAATATATGAGTTTTCGTATATTTTTTCAGGCGTTTCACTTATTGCAGACAATGCAAAAAAAGACTGTTTGTTGGACTTAACATAAGAAACCCCTATTTGAAAAGTATCAACATCCTAAAAATTGCATCAGTATTAATATATCCGGAGAATAATTACGCAGAAACGCCGTATTCGTAATATGAATCGTAAGTGAAAGAATAATATTTCCTGGAAATGAGTGGTGATAAAACCAAGCGTGAATTATTTCAATTAAATGAGCAGAATAAGCGTGATTGCAAGTATAAGGGTGGTTGAAAGTATCGCAAGATTTGAGGGGTGAGTATAAAATTAACTTTAGTCGCGTAGTAGCTTCACCTGCTAACAGTGAATATTCCAAATTATTATCTTTTACCTCCAACCAAAATGGCAATCCCTTTTCTATGGTAATTTATAAATGTTAATAATATAGTTTTCCCACTTTAACATATCGAATTCATACTTTAATTATTCTAAAGTATAGTAGAAGAAATACGGTAATCATTACGAATATTATATTTCCTAATCATTCAAACGCGAATTAAGTAAATGATACTTAAATAAACGCATAAATTTTACAAATATGTCATGTTAAAAGCAGACGAACAGCGACCATAAGTCAATGTCATATACAATCCCAATTATTCCATAATTGTTTTAGAAAAAGTGTATTTTTACCCACCATTGCTCAATGTAGTCCAAAAGTATAAAAACTGCAAAATTATTTACCTCTTTGAACTTTACAATACGCTCACCTACAGTATCAATTACGTTGAGGAATACTCAGCAATAAAATAGTAGACTAATCATAGAACAGGAATTGGACAAATTACTTTTCATCACACATCGCTCTATGAAATGATTTCTTTTAATTCATACATTTCCTTGAGAATCAAATTGAAGTGACCGAGAATTTTTATAAAGCTTATACACTGGGTTCCAATCCAAGATAGACAAGGGCTTTGGCAGTTGTTTTAAGGCTCAGGGAAAATGACATTCATGAATAACAAAACCACAACATACCATATTATATGTACTACAATGAAAAAAAGCCACATACTTATTTTTATGATTGGCTTCTCTCTTACACTTATTCTTATATCAGTCCTGTCGGTGGGGAATCATACTAGAAATGTTTATGGCACAGGGCTGAAGAAATTGGGATTAATAGAAAATATTGTGGAAGAGTGTTCAAATGAAAAAGTAAAAGATATATGCTATTTTACACTAGTAAGGCCTCACTTAGACTATGCATCAAGAGTTTTCGTCCAATGAATGAAGATTTAACTCGGGAATGGAAGAAAATACAATTTTAAGCCGTGTGGTCAATGAAAAACTCTTGTGAACGTACCGAAATTGTCACTCGGCGAATAAAAGAGCTCGGTTGGGAAACCCTACAGGCTATTAGGTTTTTTGAAAGATCAAAGTTACACGACAATTTCAAATTTCACGAATTATAGCCTTACCCTGAAGGCATATTACTACGCCCACACTAAATCAGCGGGATGGACAGAAGCGACAAATCAGGCGAGATCAACTGACGGACCGAGCGATACTAGGATTCCAGCTTCCCACGCACAATACTAAAACGTAAACAAACTGTTATTCTTTCAAACACATCGCACGGAATTATTCATTGGTAATTAACAATTTTTTTAAGTCAAACTAAACTGCACGGCTGGTGCCCTACCACTCGCCCCTGCAGCGAATCGCAGGTAAACATGTAGATGTAAAGGACTTTCAATCCATTCACCTCGCAATCCAGGCCTCTCACCTTCTTGGTCTTCTAAACAGCTAGCCTCGTCAAGTCTCCCACACAAGTCATTTTCTCACCCTTTCGTACCTCTCGTTTTGCATAATTGTTTTTGCAACCCTGCGCTGCCGCTTTTTTCAGTCAACTGTTTTGCAAACTAAATGAGTAGGCAAACGAGGAAAAGCAGTGGACTTCGAACACCTCCCGAAGAAAAGGCCGGATGTTGGGACACCGCTGCGATTAGCGCCCGAGGAAAAGCATGGTAGGTATGACGGAACGGAAGATCGGACTAGACAGTGCCAAAATGAAAATATAATTTAGGAAAGGAGATTGAGTTAGAAGAGAGGCATTTGCAGTCATAATTAATGAGATAAAAAGTGAAATCAAACATTTTAGATACTTAATGTCTTCACTTTAATCAAAGCCTTGCGACAAAAAATATTAACAAATTACGTTCACTAGTTCTCGCAAAAACAGTCATTCAATTGATTGAGTAATAAGAAGAAAGAAATAGTTACACATTTATCAACGAATGTTTACATATTTAAAGGAGCACAAGAACAGTGCTACTCGTCAATGTGCAGCTACAATGCGTATATGTGTTACTACACACAATGCTAGAGAGGATTCTTACACAGTTCTTTATACATTCACAATACTGCATAAATACCATACGATTCCGAAGCCGGAAGTTTTTGTACCATGGCGTAAACCGAGACACACAGCTTCCCAATATGGGGATCAGAAAACGTATACATTCGATAGATAAGTGATACAGACTTAGGAGCAGTAGGTAAAAGATAAGTGGTGTAGCATTCTATGATATGATATGTGATAAATATTGCAGCATTAATGGTACACGAGAAATAAATGTTAGTCTAGCCTTCCCAGAAAGGAAAAGAAGCATTGCTCTTATTTCTTTAGATGAGACACACAAAAATATAAAGGAATTTCAAAAATTTAAGTTGTAGTTGGGTTTTAAGGTCATTAAACAAGTTAGAAATGCAAACAAAGCAAGGGAGTTTAATAAATTGAGGGTAATCACCCCTCAGAATTGGACTTATACCTTTTGAGGGAAAACCCATTTTAGAGTAATTAATAAAATGAACGAAAGTTAGTTACCAGCTCAAACTGTATAATACCACCGCCAGAGCTTAAACTGGTATTTTGGAATGGTTCTAGGAATTTGAGAATTGTTATTTCTTTACATCGTTTTTGAAAAAATAAGAAAGCAAGTAACCACTGATTTCGCTATTTTAAAAAGGTCTGGAGTTATATGAGAGCTGATAAACAAATAATATACAGGGGGAAATTGACTGTGAAAAATGTCACCGTTAGTCGATTATAACGAAATTTGACGACGAAGTTGATTTCGGAAGGTAACTGGGAAGACACATCCTACGATCAATCGCAACACGCGATAAGCGACCCATCGTAAAGTTTTCTTCTTTTCTAATCCTCGTGGACAGAGTCTTCCTTGAAGCTCATTTCTGCCTCAAGAATACCTTGATGGATTGTAATTGTGACTGAGAGCTGGTTCCAATGGATCCTCCAAAAATTGCCTCTGGAACCAGAAATTCAGGGAAGCGTGATGGTCTGCGCTTTGTGTCGTCAAGCCAAAAGTCCGGGAAACCTTTTTTCCTAAGGACCTTTTCTACGAAATATCTAGACGTTCATTGGCATCAGAAAGAAATTCTTAAAATCAAATGACTGCTTAAATTGAGATATATGAGGTAATGAAACGCAAGAATCTACTTTCTGAAGTCCAAGTGTCACTTGAGTTTATACAGCTGCTTACGGTACGTAAATAGTACATAAAATTCCAGAACTCGGGAGATTCCCTCTTTCCTCTAAGGGATTAATGTTCATGACAGGGTGTCGTTACCTCTAAGAATAATTTTGTGACTTATATAGCAAAAAAATGGGCAAATGTAAATAATTCCCCATTTAAATTGGAAATTTTGATAATTATTCGAATCAGAGTACTAACTGACAGATTTCAGTAGTAGTTTTCAGCATTAGAGTATATTGAAATAGTAAATGTGACAACATAATATTACGGAATATGCTTACGTGGGTAAAAATAGACATTTAGTTCTTCTGTTGTCTTTTTTACATGATGTCCCTCCTTAGTCCTGAATTCCTCCCATCAGTCATTAGTTAATTCAAACTACTCCTTCTTCTCCCTCAAACCCGTACACTCAGCAATCTCTTCCCCATCATGACCTTCAAAATACTCTCACCACATATCACTAGCTCCATTCACCCTGTATGCCTTCTACTAATTTCAGCATTAAAATTCCTTTCCTCCCGTAAAATCCCTGTCCTTTCTCGTTCTTTTTTTTCTCCACCTTAACTTCACCATGTTCATATCCTGAAATTGCTTAATTTATTTCCATCCTCTTTCTTTTCTGTGAGTCCAAGATTCTGTAATTATATCTGGAGTGAAATAAATTTGATCTGATGATTCTATATTTGCAGAATTCAGTTTAAAATAAAACTTTATTAATGGCCCTAACAAATTACTGGCTTTCTCGTAAAATAGCATATCTTGTCACGGATGAAATATAGCCAACCAATTATTAACAGGTAGATTTCCTTAAGACAGCCAAAATTAGCAAGGAAAGAAAGCTTAAGTAAAGAACTAACTAACTAGACGAAAACCGATTGTGTTTACCAGCTAAAAACAAGATAATCCAGGTTATAAATGGTTGTAATGACATACATGACTTCCCGTTCCCACAAAAACTCAACATTTTTGCGATAACAAGGACTCATTGGAATTTATTATGAATAGATTCCACCACGTTGCACCTGAAACCACAAATATAAATGGTTGCTGATCGAAATTGAACGCAATATGCTGCTTTTTGAAGCAGTTTATTTATACGTAACAAAAAGTTCTAATGATATGATAACAGTGTTGTTAAAAGCTAACTGACAAATGTTATTTACTTAAACGTTTTTCAAAAGTTTTGTATTGTCCATCAAAAAGTCACTCAACACGATGAGATTTTAGGTCCATACTAATACGGCTAAACTTTGCTCACGTCGCCTACTAATCTCCGTAAGAAAGTGATTATAAACACCAAAATGTATGTTTTCAACCGTGCCTGATTCAGAAGTTACGAAATCCTTAACTAATATACCGGAATTTTCCTCAGCGTTTACTTACGTTACTGTGTGGCTTATAAGTGTCCTACGTTAAGACAGACATACAATCCACCTCTTTAATACCTATTTGAAAAATGCTTATTCTTCCCTAACCACAATGTTATCTAAAAGGCATTTGGTGTCACATTTTCGTCTCATGCATTTTAAGCAAAATCATTATTAAATTGGGCATAAAATTCTTAAATCCACATTAACGGAAGCATGAACTATGCGCATGTATATCAATTAATTCGAAAAAGAAAAAAAAACGGAAAATATAGAATATAAGTCCAGATGAAATAATTATGACAACGAAGGTATAAAAGGGTAAAAGCCATAGGTTCATCAACATCGGAGGTTATTCCAATGATGACAGAATCCATGATAGCTTGAAAATTGTCACAAGCGCGTTCGACGCAGCAAGTAAAGGCTCAAGCTCCTCGTCGGGTCGTAAACGCTTGTTTTAAGTGCCTTTCTTCAACCCTTTCCTTCCCCGTTGCCTGGCGAAAAGAGCTTTATTAATCTCAATGTTACCTTGGCACGCTTTGTAGGAAAACGGCGGGAACGTGAGCGAAAAGTGAAGATAAGCGATGGATGTTGACTTGTTTTCTTTGCTGAGCACAGTCAAGGCTCACCTTAGAGGCCAACACGTAACCAACTGGTTGGGCATGACCGCAGTCGTCCGCAATATCTATTCTCGCTCAGACATGGCAGACAGACATGGCAGACAGATCGATGCTTCGGGCTCAGTTTTGAAAAAAAAAAAGATTAGAATTAACTTTCTTTTTGAAAATAGTTAATGAGCTATATTGGAAATTTTGTTAAATGAAAATTACACCAAATAAATGAATCATTAACTGATTAGTTGAACGGTCATAGAGTATCTAAACAAAAATCATATGCAGCCTGTATGGAAATGCTGAATTTCATTCAAATCATAGAATATGTTGCAACTAAATATATGACAGATTTCAAACTCATTAAAAGTAAGTTTGGAAATGGTAAGGATAATAAGTAGAAGAATAATCTCTCTCCCACAGTTATTAAATAAATATGCAGAAATTTACAAGGTTAGGGATAAAAAGGTGCTTCTGAAGAAATAATATGAAGGATCAATGATGGTTCGGACTTAAATGGCAGCTTCATCGACGGTTATGCCACACCGTGGTGGTACGTTATAGCAATGATGAAATTGGAAGTCATCATACGAGATGCAGTGTAGATTCCCTTCTGAGCACCAATATTGTCCCTGAAACTTTTGACGATAATAATTCAAAAATCGTGTGCCATAATCGTAAATGTGTGAATTGATTTTCCACGATTTTATCTTAACTTCACTTCGAAATAGTGGGCTAAAAGATTTCAGTCCTCTTTCTTTTCAGTTTTCAGTCTTCAACTTAAATTACCAACAAAAAATGTTGAGGCACTTTGCATTGAGAGTAATGCATACTGTAATGACAATGCACACAGTTGGTAATGACTCGAAAATTAAATGATGGAGTCGGAAAGACTGGGTAGAAAGGCAGGTTAGTGCTCTAGACAGGATTTTAATTTTTCTCTTAACGTTTCCATCAATGCATATGACATAAACAATAAGCGAAGTAAAATGTGACTTTGCTCATACGCCAAAAGTGTATAGATAAACGGCAGCTAAAAATCAAAGGAGAGTATACCAAGAGACTGCGTAGAACACATGTACACTCAAATCAAGCAAAGGGCGAAATTGGGGTAGTGAATTAGCATATTTTTGTTTCTGTCAGCTTAAAAAAAATTGACTGACCCTGGCCCCAAAAAAAAATGTTGGTGAGATAAGCGGTTGTACGCACCACGTGCGTCCACGCTCGACTCAGCGAAGAATAAAGTCGAAAGGAGCGAAGGAAATAAAGGGGGAGAAAGTTTTAGACACGAGGAAAAAAATCAGGCTGGAAACCAAGGTGTGGGAGACCACTTAAATGGGAGAGAGAGAGAGAATGGAGAAATTATTGGAGGAGACGGGAAAAACGAAAGATAGGAACTAGAGCAGCATGGATAGGAGAGGAGGGCGGCAGTGGCGTGTCTAGATAGAGAACTGGCAAGAGGGTGCCGGACGGAAAATGGGGGAAAGTAAATGAGGGAGAATATTTCTCAAAAGAGAACGCACTCCTTGAGGCCGTAAAACGCAAGGATTTAAGGACAAGGAGGAAGACGCTAAGGGGTTGAGGGCGATAAGCAATGGAAGAGAGGCGAGGGGGAGGTGAGGGCAGTAGAATTGGAGGAGGAGAAAGAACAAGTGAGAAGTGGGGGAGACGTGGAGAGGTAGCCAAGGGTGAGCTGGGCGAGAGAGGGGGAGAAAAGGGAGGGGAAGAAAAGGAGTGAAGAGATGGGGGGGAGGCAGGCGGAGTAGGGAATTCCGAGGGGAAGGGATAGCAGTAGCAGTCGGTAGCAAATGGGTGGGAGGGAGAAGGTCTGAGGCCAGGGTGGCGGAGGTGATGGCGTGGTGAGCGAGGATTAGGGCGGGATCGATAAAGGTGATTTAAAGGAAGGAAGGGAGACAAATTAGAGGTTGGAAGAGGGAGAATGAGAGAGAAAGGAATAGTAGATGGAATGGAAGGAGTGAGGGACGCAGGGTTTGGGAGGGTATGAAAAAAGGGTAAGCGCTGCCGGGCGGGAAGAGTGAGGAGGGTGGAAGAGGTTGACTTCTCGGGAGATGATAAGGATGCGACATGTCCCAAGGACGTTGATCGCTCGATGAATACTCACGGAAGCCATAATGTCTCCTCATCCTCTCACTCCTCCCTTCCTCTTTTTATGTCCCGAAAGCGATTTACGCATGAACGCGGGCTCGCTCCCTTTCGAAAGTCTTCACACTCCGCCCCTATTTAGACCCTCCATCGATCAAAGGCCTACAACCGACTAACATTTCATTTGTTTCCAATATGCTATATTCACAAATATTCCACAGTCACAAATGTATTTGAGGTCGCTAGGCCACAATTTTTCAAGGATAAATCAGGTTGAAAAAAATAGACAAAAAAATTGCATTCGATGTTTGAGAATATATGTCCGTTTTGGGAAGGTTGCCTTTTTGAGACACCACTCGCAGGTTTTGAGTCACCATTAAGGAAGGTGGGAGAAAAGAGAAGTCTGCTGAAAACTTTGAAAAGAAGATCGGACAACTTAGCAGACCATACCTTGAGACATGATGGCCTGGTGAAGATAGCTGTCGATTGAAAAGTGAATCGGAAGAATGGCAAAGGATGTCCTTGCATGAAATATATAGAGAAGGATATGAAAATGAAGAATAACACGAATAGTAAGAGGTCTGCCGGTAGGAGAATTGTATGTATTGCTGAATCAAACCAATGTAAGGATGGTTGACTGACGATGATGATTAAATTACTTTAAAATACCACCTTCTGATTCATTTAGCAAGATTTTTAAGCGCCAGCACCATAAGTAAGATATTTTCCAGTTAGCACTTTCATCTTTGCACATAAAGCCCAATGATATAGTAAAGAATATAAAAAGTATGCATATAAAACGGCACAGTTAAAACAAATAAAAGGCAATAAAATCAGGAAATGGAATTATGATTCAGTAAAAGTGATCGATAGGATTATATCATGCACCATCTATGATATAATAAAAATGAAAAGCATTAAGTATAACATTGTTCTAAACCAAAATCCGAGGAAAAGTTCAAATGCACTGCCTTCAGCTAAATCATAACACAAGCTACGCACTAGATTCTCATTGTCAGTTCTTCGCTTAACAGTATGTTGGGGAATATACCAGGATGCAATACTTGCTCGGGATGATAGAACGTGCAAGTTTTTTTCTCTCAGACAGAGGTCCAGATCCACATTTAGCTCACATGAAATTCCTTCATCGCTTTTCACGGTCAATATATCACTTCTGGAAGGATAGGTACACCGTGAGAATAAAAAGTGACAACAGTAAATTAGGATTATATCATCATTGGTCAACAATCCTAGGATAGGTTTGACGCAGCTAATCCACTCGATTCTTCTATTGGCCAACCTTTTCATTGTGACGTAATTCTTCTTTTTACATCCTTCACAACCTATTCCATGTATCTCATACGAGGCCTGCCTTTTCCAATCTTCCCGTTCACTTTTCCCTTGACGATAGTCTTCATCAGGCCATCATGTCTCAATATATGGCCAATTAAGTTGCCCCTTCTTTTTAGAATTTCCAGCAGTCTTTTCTTTTCTCCTACTCTTCTTAGGACTTCCTCGTTACTTACTCGGTCGATCATTTAAACTTCATCATTCTTCTGCAGCACCACATTTCGAATGCTTCCACCCTTTTCTTCTCCACTGCTCTCATCGCCCATGCCTCATTGCTGTAAAGAAACATATCTACACCAGATGTACGTCCTGATGAATTGTTTCCTTACTTCTACGCTTGTATTTCCAGCTGTAAGTAGATTCTTCTTTTGATAGAATGCCCTCTTTGCCTGTGCTATTCTACTAACTATTTCTTTCTTGCTTCGCCCATCGCTGTGTACTCGGCTTCCTAGGTAACAGAACTCTTTCACCTCATCAAGGTTTTCTTTTCCTAGTTATTTTCTCCTCATTGGTTGAAAAGGATTTAAAAGATTTAAGGTATCTGATAACTGAGACTCATTCATAACGTTGACGGATGTCCAATCACACTAAGACACATTGACTTCATTCTATTGATAATTTGAGGTCCTAAAAGTCACTACTGCCACCATTTTCTAGTGCATGATAATTCAGAAGCATTTGATATCTGCAATATTGTGATAATGCCAATTTGCCAGGTGAAGTTGCCTGTTAAAGTGCAATGATTTCAAAGTTAGCGAAAACCATAATCCCTGCAGCTAGGTAACAGAACTATTCCACCTCTTCAAGTTTTTATTTTCCTCGTTTGACATTGGTTTTGGCCTCTTCTTTCTTGCTGCACACCAATATCTTAGTGTTCTTATTTGTCTTCAGCTGATATCTGGCCATTGTCCTTTCCATAGTTACTAGAATCTTGTTCAGATCCCTTTCTGTCTCTATTATGAGTACTATGTCATCAGCGAATCACAGCATGCTTATTTTTCTCCGTGGATTAGGATTATATACCTTCACAAAATAAATTTTTCGAAACAAAAACTCTCGTGAAGCCGCTTCTCACACAATGACATATGGTTTCCTAGTATTACCTGACACTAAAACAAACTTAAAATGGACCCAGAATCAGTCGCCCAACAACATGCACTTTTCAGCCAAAAAGTCGAAAGTTTGGGAGAATTTATCCATCTACATATGCTATAGCTCTCAGCAAAAGTGTCTCACAATATACTCTCTGGAGACCAGTATCCAGGTGCTATTTTAAAACCAAATAACACAATTATCCCTGAACTCATCTCATAAATAAATCAATTACCTTCGCTTAATTGACTGTGGCATTACACGTCAAGGAAGTCGAAGGCATAAATAGACAATAATTAAGCCACTTGTTTGCCATTATCTGGCAGATTGTTTGTATTTTTCACTAATTTTATCCAAACTATTGTCCATCAAAATCGTTGCCAATCAGGGACTCTTGCATTAATAGACACCGGCATATTCACACTAACTTCAGTTTCCAGGGAAGAGAATTCGATGAAGTGAACTCGATGTTTCAGCTCAAGACATAATTAAGGTCTTTTCAGAAAGAAGACATATTATAGCATAACATTAACGCAAAGCATCTGTGGAATCCAATTTTTTTCCTGAATATTTTATAATTTTAGTTGGTTCACTCTCCCATTCATTTCAAAACGGCGCATTAGAATTAGTGCATCAGAATAAAACCATGATCCTACTCGTGACGCATGTAATGGTGTGAGAAACATAGGTAGCACAGTATTTATTTCGAGAATACAGCCAAATAAACTAGATAACGCAAACCCGAGGATGTTAGAAGTTATTACTATTAGTGCAAGTATGATCTTATACGTATCTGATGAAGCATACGGAACACAGTTACATATAAAAAGTTTGAAGGAAGACATTTTCCATTCAATTACTGTTGTGATCATCGTACTAATCAAGGTAGATTTAGACGGACTTTCCAAGCAATCCTATCTTTCACAAGACTATCTTCTTTACCTCTGCCATCTTCCTACCTCATTATTTTATAGCTACAGTAAATGTAACAGATCAAGAGAGTCTATCCCATATTCACTATTTTTATTCTCCCTTTCATCGAATCATAAGCGCCTGAAGTGCTCCACTTTTTTCCCCGTGGGCCTCCAGGACGTAGGAAGCGATGGAATCAGGTACACTTCTAATTAAAAAACTCCACAGTTCCGAAAATAAAACTGGCAAAGGAAATCCACTAATCATGCGCTCACACAAAGAATAGCGGGGATACATTTCCCTCCCTATTCAGCCTCCCACAGAAATCTGGGGCTGCGGCGTCAAACGCACTAACCATGCGGAACGAAACATGCCTCGGAACACTGAGCAACTGGCCGGAGCAACTGACGCGGCCAATAATTTCCCAATTAATAAAATCGACTTGATTCATTGCCTAGGGAGAATTTTGTAACCGCAGCGATGTCTGTCCGAGAGTGGAGTGGGGAGGGGAGGAGAAGGAAGGAGAAGAAGAGGGGGGATGTGCATTGGAATGAGGGAACTGGTGTGCACGAACGCGAGTAGGAAATGGTAGCGTAACCGAATCGATAGCGGCGGAATAACTGGGGCGTAGATGGCCAACGCAATGAAACTTTAGAAAGGACGAGACGAAGGGAGGAGGACGGGCTGAGGAGGAAACAGAACCCGATCATAAGGACGGCGAGCTCACTGCGGTCAAAGTGACAAAGAGAGCACACTTCGACATAAACCAGACCAGTAGCATAATACACATGAAATATTTCGCGAAAGAAAAAGTTTTGGAGCATTTATACATTTATGTTACAGTAAAAAAAGGACTACGCTACTTGACAACGATATGGAAGAATGCCTTTACTAAACTACATTTCAAAGCATTACCATATCAGGCCTTAAGACGCAGAGCTTCTCTTTTCATGGGAAAATATTCTTTTTTGCTTATTTTCCCAGCTAAAGTCCATTATCAATGCAGATTTTAAAAATAATAATAAACAATCAATTTGAACTCCGCTATGTTCTTCCATGCATTGTAAACATTGTTCCTATCTATCAAGAGTATTTTAATGGCTAAATAATTGAGAATCAGTTAGATGGAAAAGTAGTAAAATTACACAACATATCGCCATTAATACCCCTTTTTAGTTAATGGAAAGATAAAAATGTTTTTATGAAAGATTTACCGTCATAAGCAATTTATTTATCCTCTTACAAGTAATTTCATTATAATAATTCTAACGCCCGATGTTCCAGGTGATTCCTAGCACCTTCCGCAGCATCGTTATTCAAAAAATTTTGATACATTTCCCCTAGAACTGTGACGTTTTCTAAATGCTGTCAGTAACAAATAATAATAATATTTATTTATCCTATGAAACAACATTATAAGCACATCTTGCATTTCATTTAAATAAGGATAAATTAGGAATCCCTTTTAGGCATTGTCTGTATTTCGGATATGCATTATCCCATGCATTATCCAAGGCAATGTCTCTCAAAGCATTTAGATTCTGTGAATCTTAACATAGGAGTAGAAAACAAGAGTGATAGACAAAGATGGAAAGCAGATGAGAGGATAGGTATTGATTAGCAAAAGATGTTCACTAGCAGTCCAGTTATAAATAGAATAAATTGGAAGCATTGAGTGTGTTTAAAGCATTAGAGGAACATTCTCGGCCACACCTGGAAGAGAGTTTTCCAGTCGGAAGATCCAACTAGCCTCTCATCCAATCAGACCTAACCTATTATCATAATCATCTAACCAGACCTAGCCCCCAGGCCCCTATTGACAGTTTCACCTCAATCATTTATGCGCCTGATTCACCCTTTCATTACAGGAAGAAACGCAAGGGTAAAAGTAAAAGACAAGATGTCAGAGTACTACACACCAGAGTACTACACACCAAGGAACTGTTATATATCCAGTACTTTACACTTTGTATTGCCACGACATGCCAGTGGATCGCCAAAACGATGTGGTGACCGCCAAATACGCGAACGATACGGCCTTATGTACCTCTGGGAGAATCCCTGAGAGACCTCTATGGAAAATACAAAGGGCCACGGACAAATTGCAAGAGTGGATGCAAAAATGGTAGCGCAAACCCAACCCTGAACAATCTTCTATCGTTATATTTACAGCAAGACGGACGACAGCAAGGACTTTACTATAGGATACCTCACTCTCTGAGACAAGAAGATAACTCCAACCAAAGGCATCATCTACCTGGGAGTCAACATTGACAGACACCTATCCTTCAGAAAACACATTAAACAAGTAAAAGGAAGATGCTTAAGAAGGATGAATCACGTAAAGGCTGTAAGGGGAGCAGGCAATGTAGTATCGCCATTCTGCGCTCTCCACATTTACAAAGATTTCGTGAGACCGGTAATGGAGTATGCCGCGGCAGCCATTACATCGATCTCAAGTTTGGATCCATGGGCCAGCCTCGAGAGAAGCATGATACGATCCGTCCATCTGCTCCCATTTGACTTCCCGAGGCAACTACTTTTCAAAGAAACTAATCTCAAACCTCCCATTCACAGGTTGGCACGGACAAGGATGACTACATTCCATAGAATCGCAACATCAAACAACGCACTGGCGTAAGAGATCAATGGCCCACACCATCCGGATTTACTATGACTACACTGTTCAGTCACCAGCCTCATGAACTATACCTCTGCCGGCATATCTATTACCAGATCCCGCGCTGCCCCCATGGCCGCCGTGGAAAAAGAGAAGGAAGAAGGAGCCAGCCGGCCCACTACAACTACCAGTGCTCCCAGAACCCAGTGAAAGTTAAACTATCCAGTGATCATAGTATAACAATTATTTTTCAAATTATATATCCAAAGATTTATATATCCATGTACCAATATTTATACTAATATATTTATCCAATGTTAATTTTCAAACATGTAACAATTGTTATTGTTTAATTTTGAAATTATTAATATATATTATATTTTATTGCCGGTCCGTGAAGGTTTTCCTGGTTTCCCTGCACTTCGGACAAATGCCGGATTAATGGCACTTCCGTGACGCTAATGTGAATTTATCGATGAAAACAATGTAAAATGGGCAAAGTAACAAAGCCCTGAAGAGATCAAGAACATGATCCTAGAGCAATGCTCCCCAATATTGTTATGGTTTTCGTTGTTTTATTGTTGTTATTTTGCTGTTATATATTTTATGTAATGTTATATATTGAGGAAAATATACGTTTTTGACTTGACTTGAACGCATCGACACTTCTGATCAGAAGACGCCAGCAGAATGGCTGGAAAACCTGTTGTCGCCTAGAGACAATCCAACGTGGAGGAGCACGCAGAAGCTCACTTCCTTGATGATAAACCCTGCGAAAACTTCAAATCCAAACATTAGAGGAGTTTAAGGATGCATGGATCAAGAAACTATGGACAACAAAGTCATTTCATTCTCTTTAAGTTCAGGAAAGAGGAAAATTTAAGTTGAAATCTTGTATCGTAGTCCGACTGATAGACACATGTTTAAAGAATTACATGGACAGAATTTAAGGGAAGATCGCACAAGACAGGGATATAAGAGCAGGATGAAAAGTAGTGGGTTAGGCAAAGGTCGCCCATAAACGATCGCTGGAGTGATGACGGCAAAGCTCTCTTCGTAATAAACTCGGCGACACGTGATCATCACGTAGGTACTAGGAGCATGAAAACCCATTAAGTTAGAGCACTATTTCTCAAACTGTTTCCCGTGGAAGCGAGGAGTTTCACGAGAGGGAGAGAGAGAGTGGCGGAAATGTGGCAAATTTTAATTATTATAATGGCCAAAAAATATACGGAATGAAAACGCTCATCTCATCAGAAATGAAAAATTTCCCATAGATTTAAGTTTCAAAAGCCTATTTTCTCATAGTCTAAGTATCTTAATAGGCACTTCGAAAGAATGGAGTCTTTTAGACGGATTTTGTTATTTAGCTAATAGCTACCTAAAACGTTTCTCTGCCATTATTACAACAACGAGTATACTTCAAGTCAACATCACAATTTCAATGCAAAATACTAATCGTCTCAATTCAGTCACGTATGCGCCTGTAGGCTAATTAAATTTAGAGCTAAACTGGTGGGTACATTATTGAAAATTAAGCGTTAATCTACGAGCATACGCATTTAATTTACCTTTAGGTTTAATTTTCAGATTTACCTAGAGTACACCAACTACGATCTCACTGCCCTTTGTGAATATGAACGTAGCTCGTTAAATATATTGCATGGTAAAACAGAGGGGTTATAAGGACAATAAATAGAATGTGGGAGTATTAAATTAGTGCAATGCTTGCAAATTAGGTTTAAATATAATTTGTGAATAGCTAATAAATGTGTAAAAAATACAGCACATAATTAAAGCTGAGATTTTTACAGCACAAGATAAATTCGTCAATTTTGGCTAAATTTACGCCTCAAAATAATGACAGAATAAAGATTTAATTGTGTTATAATACTCAAAGTTTAATCGTGTTTAAAGAAAGTTATATCTTACATTATTTGGTTGACAGTAGTAAAATAGTTTTCACAGCTAACGAGAATTATAACGCTTCTCTCTAACACTCAAAATCGATATAAGCATGTGGAGTTTTTCCTGAAATTAAGCGTGATTCCCAGATTTATATGTTAGTATACTCTTTTATCAATTTTATGATGAATCGACATTTAGTTTTGCATAATAACTAATACTTTTTAAAATTTCGAATTTCCGTGTTACATTGAAGTAATTCTATCACCTGTTAAGGTTTTTTTAATCTAAAAGATATGATAAAAAAGAGAGTACATTGATTTGAGAATACTTAGCCTTAACAGCAGAAATTTGACACAATTATCAGCGGCCTATGTGCCACTCAAACCAAATTACTTTATTTAATGAAAACTCATCATCATCATTGGTCAACAATCCTAGGATTGGTTTGACGCAGCTTTCCAATCGATTTTACTATTAGCCAACCTCTTAACTGCGACGTGAAAATGACCATTTGCGGAAGCTGTGGACAATTTTTGCGAAAAATATTTCATTTCAGAGTACGGCAGACGCATTTATCACACGTAACAAGTCAAAGAAAACAGCAAAATTTTTATGCAGTCAAAAATAGTCAAAAGAATGCAAGAATCTTTAAAGAGTTGACGGCTAAGGTTAATGACAGAAGAAAGCTAATCATTCACAAGGGGGGATGAATGATCAAAGTATTTTTGCTTAATATACCCAGAATATCAAAGAAGGAACGAAAACCAGAACTACCGGGTACATTTGACGTGGTATATTTTCTACGACGACCCCACATGGCTTAGGATAACAATAAGAGGGGAGACCGAGGACATTAATGAGGGTGTGTCTCTCCCATGATTCCTCAGTTACATGGCTGGGGTGGGGAGAGAGAGGGGGGGGGGAGCGATGGGGATAGAGAGAGAGGAAACCTGCGGCGTGTGAAGCGGGCCGAAAGATTTAGGGAAGCGAGCCGAGGAGGCTGGGGATGGAACTGACAGGGAACGAGAGGTAAAAAGGGGGAGGGCCGGCGCGAAGACAGATTTGGGAACGCCGTGGAGATGAAGGGCGGGGAAGGGGGCAAGGAAAGTCAACCATGCGGCAGTCCGGTAGGGAAGCTATTTTTTCGTCCGGGGGTAGGCAACAGAAGAGGGCGGACGGGAAGAAAGGGAGAGATGGGGAGGGAGAAGGGGTAAAGGTATCGGCGTGCGGCAAGAGCACGGCAGAGGGGGTGTCGGGAAGGAAAGGAGGGAGGCGTGAGGAAATGGGGAGAGTGGCGGGAGATTGGCTGCGGGTAGCCGGGGATACGAGAGGTAATCAAAGCCTCGGCGAGCGCCGCCAAGCGGCAGTCCCTCCAATCAGGTAATCGCGTACACACACGCCGCCCGAGATGATTCAATCACCGATTCGTCCGTCGGGGAATTAAGCAAATAAACGACCCGAAACACGTCCACCAACGCAAGCCAACCAGCACATATCACGGCAAAAAGTCACACACACGGAGACGGACGTACACATGCTACAAGCCACACACACACAACCCATACACCATGAACCGGATCTTTTTTTTCATTCAACCACGCTCCACGCAGCACGCTTGTATTTCCACGACTTGGGAAATGTTCTCTCCCGGCAGTCCACACGAACGCACACACGCGTTCACCAACACCAAAGTTAAATATCTCGTACAGCGGAGGGAGGGAGAAGCTCTTATCCTTAACATGCACCAAGAGTGTAGAGCTGGAGCAAGGAGGGGGCTACTCTTCTCTTTTTTATCCAATCCTTCCCCCGGCACGCACTTAAGGTGCCATTACGATTGCTTCGTACGTATTCCGACGCCATTCCCTCCCGAGAGTACGCTCATTACGATTTCAGTTTTATCTCACGAAAGAGCCGAGCACTGATTGGCTTGATACGAGCTCCCCCATTGCTCGTCCGGCTTGATTACAATTGGTGCCTCACAGCTCGTTGAGCTCCACGTGATTTTTTTATTTTTCGCGATACTGCAGCGGATGAGTTTTATGAAAGGATCGAAGAAAAGAAACACAGTTCTCTTAACCGAGCAGAGATTTCTCTGCCTCAGGTCCTCCGATTTTTCCCTGGCTTTGATTTTGAATATGCATGATGAAACATCGTGCCAAGGAGTTTACTTCCATTGCCATTGAAACACACGGTTCGAATTTTCAAATGAAAAGCGAATAGTGGCGAGTTCTAAAAACACTTTCTATTCTTCTGTTTCCCAAGATATGGATATAATAAAGTATGCACCGTTGATCTTTAATCTGCAACAAGTATTGAGAGTAACTGGAATAAATATCTCGCGTTATTGGCCATATCCGATTGAACGGAAGGGTGGCGTGGCAAAGTGCTCTCTATATTATTGGTATATGAAAAAAACTCCGCTATAAAAAAACATAATTAGCGTAAATATGTTTTTGTCCAAAATGCACTACAACAGAACCATATATATTTCATAATATAAATATATTATTTCAAATTACATACAATGCATTTATGCCCACTATTATTTAACTACTTAATTAGACTAAAAAAACCGGATATTCATGATCAAAAACTCTGCCCTGCTCCTCTGCATGTTTACATCACAATTTTTAATATTATTTATTGAAATACGAATTTCCAAAATTTCTGAACTACTATGAGTTTTGCGAATCATTTTTTAAATGGTAATAATATCATTTAAAACCAAAAACATAATTCCAGTACCCGAACAATCAAATTTAATTTATGTGACAATAGCTACGCCTATTTTGACTATGCAAGATGAACGCATTGAGGAAAAAAAATTTAAAATATGCACATTCGTGCTGCAAAACCGTACCTTATGTATCTCTCAATGCATCGACCTGAATTAGTTAATATTCATATATACATTAAACACCAAGTATCTGCATTCCGAGAGCAATTCCATGGTAATAAGACACATATAATAAACAGAATTGAATGATATAATCCCTGTAGAAAGTCATTCTCACTAAAGTTATGATAATGCAAATGTAATACCGAGTTAAAATTCGCTATCAATACTATCATGCGAGGAAAGGAATTAAACATCCCGATCACTTTTAAGCCCGACATCAAATTATTAGGTACGCATGTCAATTACCACTTGTTTTCCCACGCTCACATCCGCTTTATCCATCTCACCGCTGTCATAATTATTTTTCACCCGAAACAGTTACAACTTTGTTCCGGGACAAAGGATTTTTTTGCGTCCCCTTAGGCTCCGCGGTCGTTTGTTATATTGCCTTTGACACACACCCCTGAGGGCTGATGTTTTACGGACGGGATTATTAGGCCATGACGTAATCAAATGCCTTCCTTCTCTCTGCCCTCCGCACCCGACCCACGCTACACTCAACTTTTTTCGTATTCCCCTAATGGTCATCGGTGAGGGATTCGGTTACTGAAGCTGGATTCAAAGGTGAGAGAGAGAGAGAGTGACAGAACTGGAAGGGGCAGGAGAAAGATGGAGTAAGAGATATAAATGTAGTGTGGGAATGGAAAGGGACTGGTGTGCGGAGCGGAGGCGATGGTGCGAGGCGTAGAGATGGTTTTTCCGACGCTGGAAGGCTGTTGGGAAAGGAGTGAGAGGGGTGAAAGGAGAAGGAGGCGTGCAAAGAGCGAGACTGGAGAAGCAGTGGAGACGCAGATGATTGATGGGGTTCGTTTGCAATGAGGTTGAATATTCTCTCGGTGCGTTCGCCAGGGGAAACCTCAGGTTGCCCCGTAGTGAGTGAAAAATTGATCATTTGAATATAAGTAAATTTTCAAATTAAATATTTCAAAAAATGCTGGATAATGAACAGGAGAGTTGACCTCTGCTCACAGTTATTCTCACTCATTCACTGAAGTTAGCGCACAGCAATTTATCTTTGTTGATTAACCGAGCTGAAATATTAATCCATTTCATGGATCATTGGTCGATAATAATAACTAGACAAAGTAGGGGAAACATTCTTACGATAAAAAGAGTACTTTTTAAACGCACAAGACGAAATCATATATCGGAAAGTTTATTTATGGTCCCTCCACTGCGCTTCTTCATTGTTTCAAATCAATACAATTTAGAGATAGCTTTGGAAGTTCTCGGGCAGTTTAGCCCCAAGATATAAAATTGGTACCATTCCAATGCATTTTTACAGATCCTCCTTGCCCATTTGTCGCGATTTCTGTTGATGAAAAGGCATGGAAGGAATTCTCTTCGATTGCAAACAGCTAAGAATTTTCCAATGGATGCCGTTTCACTGCAGGTATTTTTCAGTAATGTGTAACGGAGCATGAAACAAATACTATATGCATTGAAAAAGTTAGTCAACCCAAAGATTGGTCTATTGCTTAAGATCTCTATCAAGTAATAAGCCCATCGGCGTGTATACAGAGGGGGGGGCAGTTTATTTCCCTAAGTCGTTCGCGCTCTGCGCTCTGGGCTACCGCGCTAGCCAGATTAGTAATATATTATTCTAAAATCTTTTTTTCTCCAACCACAAGTAGTACACTAGAACCTTCAAACAGAGCAAATCATTCTTCGGGATGCAAAAAAATTAATGGTTGGATTTACGCGTCAAAATTAAAGCCAGTAATAAAAAAATACCAAACAAAGAAAGATATCATTGGATTTTTCCTGTTTCTGAACGAGTTATATGCTGAATTCACCATCTCTACACTTTTTTAGTCATCAATTCCCTTCTTTCCACTAAAATGACTACAGTTTGCAGTTCTCCTCTATTAGCTAAACGTAAGTATATGGACTTAAGGAAAAATTGTTTTTTCCCCACTCTCTTATTCCGCAGCCCAACGAATGTGGAATTCGTTGCTTGATTTTGCTGTTTGATTTATTCACCTGTAATGAGTAAAACCTTTGCAGATTTCCTCATACCCACCATAGGATTTCCATTATTCATTGAACCCTCATTAACTTCGCCTCCAATGAGATAAATCCTCTTTTCTCTAGGTGTCCTCTGGGTTCCAGGCGACCCCATACTTTATATCTTCCTTCTTAATAATCCCTTTTCTTATTTACTAAGCGTCTCCATTGTATCTTGTGTCCAATTATCCTCTTTTGCATTCTCAATTACTTCCTAAGATTAACAGTTTCGACCATAACATGCCAGAAAATTTTTCAATCAATTATCTCAGTCTGACTGTTTTCTGGAATAATGCAATGTTTTTTATCTCCCTTCTCAACGACATATTCTATTTCTTCACAGAAGATTTTAGCTCCTAATTATGATACATATGACAAACTGTGGGAGAATATTTCAAGCTAAAATCTTGTACATAATCTCTATCAACAACTAGGGCAGCATTGCTTACATACCTTGTAACTAGTGATGGGTACCTAGAAAAAACAAACCGTTTCAAAATTTTGACTAAAACACTTTTTTTATTTGATTCGAAAAGAACGCGAAATATCTTTTTTTCGTTAAATTGAGAGGTGGCTCTATCCATTTCATGTTAGCTTATTTTAATACTATGATCATTTTTTTGTACCATTGACTTGTCCTAGTGGCCTTGGGAAACTTCACCGATTATTTGGTAACTTGGTAGCGACTATGCCTTTAGAGACTAAGTGCTTTGTTTCATATTTTCGCAAATTATATAATGTTTATAAGCTCCTGTAAGGCAGCTTTCATTCGGTAGTCGAGATACTAGCAACTGGTCAAGAGGACAGAAAGATTTCACGGTCCTAATATTTCATGAACGCCGCTCGCAACTAAGACTGCCACCTGAAAGCAGCGTAACCAAATAGAAATAAAGTGGAATAGGTTCCCAAGCTTCAAAACGTGATCAAATGTGATTCGCTAGGAACCGCTGAGTTTTATATTGGGGGAACAGAAAGAAGCCTGTAGCCATAATTGTCTCCTGACACTATGCATTGCATTTCACCAAATTCATAGATCCGCTTCAAGTCCTCAGGGGAAGACGCGCCCATATCTTTCGGGGACAACCTTAAATTTCAGTAATACTTTTTTGAGTATACTATCGTTCAAAATTTTTAATTTCAAATTCATGGGAGGGCAGATTTGATTATGAAGTTTTTTTATGACAAAAGAGTACATAACTTGAGTAAATATTGTTAACTCTTGTTTATAAGCCACGTTAAAATCTAGAAGTTGAGGTAATTGCTTTGAAAACATCCAAGAGATATCGAGAATCATGGAAAGTCATCCTCATCAAGAATAATGGTATGTAATGTTGATATAGTATTCACATATATTTATAGTCACCAATTAAATTGAAATAAGGTCCATCGTCTTTAGCGATCCTGGAATCCGAAATCGACATTTCGTCACTCATTTTCAAAGAGGAATCCGATCTCAAAGCTGATGTAGAGGAATTTCAGGACTCGGATGCAGATGAAGAGAGGAATGAAACACACTAATTAACTCAGAAAATTAGAATCGGGAGGCACATTATTTTGTTCTCTTGTATTTGCTCTAGAGTTATAGATAAATTTTGGATCATTAACGACCTAGTACATCTAAACTACCTGACGATACATCTTATGCGTAATACTTAGTACAAACATGCCAGAAGTTGATTCTATGGAAGATATTACCCAGGATTCCGTGCAATTACAGTGTAAAAATATTTTCAAATTCTTCTCAATCCCTAAGAATCTAATATCCCTCTTTATTAAGTATTTATAATATTGTAAATTACGAGGGTATGAGGAGCAAAAGAATGTAACTCACTCAATACTACGTTCAATTAGCTCAACGAGCACTCGTTCATTCCCAAAACGAAAACGCTTAGAGACTAGAAAATCCAATTACCAGCTACAATCGTCATCGCTAATAAAACAGATGCTCTAAAAACATTTAGTTTGGAATATCCATGCAAATATGTGACATAGTTATAGACTAAATGCCATCAACAAATTTGAATGATACGCATGCTATTATGGGTAAGTCATATTGTTAATAAAATACTTCGCTTTTGTCTCGACAATGCTAAAACTAGAGAATTTTTCAGGTTTCTAGACAGGTGTCTAATACAGTTCATATAATACCACATTAATGAATTGTCTCAAAATATCGTAAGATATAATTGAATACAACTGTTATAGATAGCTGAAAATCGATGTAACCGATATCAATTATTGTGCTCACTCGATTCACCTATAACATAAATCGACAACATCATCCAGTTTTCTACTTTGGCACTTCAAATATAAGAATCCACAAGATGTATGTGTTCATGACCAAGGAGTGTTTACGTGTGATCTTCAGCACGACACATTCCTCATTTTATGCACCTACATTAGAGAATGTCATATATTATGTCAATTTTGCATACGAAGAACTTTACTTGGAATAGATAACGAATCAATTTAATCGGCCAAGTATATCCGAGCCATAAATACTTGTACATGCTAGATTTTCAAATAAAAATTAAATATTAAATGAATAAATTATAAAAAAGTTTTTTTCTCGAATGTTTTAAACATATGCGTGAATGAAGCTTTTTTCCCTCACTGCTAGCAACAAAGGGATAACTTGAAAGTCCCTGCTAATCCCTCTAACTAATAATTTCTTAAAGAAATAAGGAACAAAAAACTGATGGTTCAAATTACTATGTCTCAAAAATGAAATGAATTTCATTCATGTGGGCTTCTTATTTGTGATAAATTAAGCGCATGAAAACAGTTTCAATAGTCTGTCACTCTTTACCCACTAATTAATTTTAAAGAAAATCATGCATGTATATTGAATTACATACTGCCTGGGAGAAGGAAAAATCCATGGGTAAAAATCTTTGCCAGTGAAATGTAAATTTCCTGGAACAAATTACCCACTCATATCAAGGTCAGTTTCGATATTGATTCGTTAATTCGAAGAACATTAATCAAAGCTTTTTTGAAAGGATGCAACGAATTTAAAAAAAGACCACTGTAATTCCCAGTGGTTAGTACTTTTTTGCTATGATAAATGTAAGCTTTCCAATTCATGATTTTTATAGACAGCAATGTTCAAAAATGAGCACAATAGCAAAAAGAAAGCATTTAACGGAGGATTAATTCCCAAAAATAATCTAATCCGAAACGCGTTAAAAGCAACTACAGAACGATTCAATCTCATTAGCCCTATCATCAACAGTCTCAATTGACCCAAGCCAAGGTTTTCCCCGATATTGCCTGGGGCACCGAGGTCAGAGCTCCAAAGCTTTTGATGAACGAACTGTTTTAGGCTGCACGGTTCCTTCATGAAATTAAGATTTTTCGCTTCGTTAATTATTCTCTTTTGTATTATGAACAGATATAATAGATAAAGTGCGTTACATACTCTAAAAAGTAATTGTGCATTTTTGCTGATTTTCATCCTTCTCAATACGGAGGCTAACATATAATATCTACGGAAAAATTACGTAAAAATGTCGCGCCTGTCATTTTTTCTGTGAGAGAAGAACAGCGACAGCAGCCAGCTATATTATTCTTTAGAATAAATGAGGAAAATCCACAATATAAAATACATGTAAGTAACAATTGCTTGAAGACATCAGGAATTTATCTTTTATCCTAAAAACTTTGGCCAACAACGATTAGATTATGTTTTAATTTGGCAGAACTATGATTATCAGTACCACAAAAATTTTTGCCGTTGAATGTTTCAAATATAATACCCTTGGAACTATTCCATACAGTCTCGAAAAGAAAAGATAAAGTCGGAGTCCCAATAAATTCCACGTGTGTATATATTTGTTTAATTATTTATCTTTTTATTTATCACGAGATCTACGGTCATTCGCCACCGTAAAGACGGTAAATATGACAAAGTTGAGATTTATCTACTGACTATCCTTTAAGCTCCTCTAAGGTATTGTCAATGCGTGCCGTTTGTTTCCAGTCTAAAAATTCTTGCTTTCCAGAGCGACGGTAATATTCAGTCCATATATCAATGCGACGAAAACGTGCCTTTGATCGGCCATTTTGAGTTCACTAATTTATTTACAATCTTCCATTCCCCATTACTTCCATTTTCACACTTGATTCCTTGATTTTCGATTGGAGGAGCTCACTCTCCCGGACACCTGCCAATTTCCAAAGCTGACACCACTGTCGCTCTCAAATCCCTCCCTACCAAGTTCTCCTGGTTCTCTCCCAGTTTCCAAGAATACCTACCACCATTTTTCCACAATTCCTTTTTTCAATGTCTCTCACTCAAAAAATACTATTTTTCGATATAATCAGCTTGGTAATTGGAGAAATAACATCAAGAAATAATCTTAGAAGGAAAGAAGATGGAAGAAGGAATAGTCCTTCAAGATACTGTCAAAGTAACAGAGTGGCTCCAATTCCTCTAATGTATTTTCTCCTTTTTCTATAACTGACTTGCACTCATTACATTCTGGAAAACCTCATTACTTTACAAATGGCTGAGTCTCATCTCAACCTACCATCCTCCATCCTCTCATCCTACATAAATGATAATGAATAGGATGAAGTTTCGTGTCTTGTAGTGAATGCAACCCGTTGGCAAACTGGCCAACAAGTCACTCATTGATGTACCCTCGGAAGGTAAATCAGGTTGTTGGTCCGGATTAAAACATCGATATCAAGTGCTTCTTAAATCCTACCGCTTATAAATTATCTTATCTAAAAGAGGATGGTTGAATAAATCCTACTTGCCGTCAAATGGGCACATTACCTACGAATTCATTATCGGGATGGGAGCAGGGAACTTCGTATAATCATGGGCGAGTTTGAAAATTTTAAGTTACAAATACAAATTGAAATCGGGTTAATGCTTTCGTAAAAAAATACAGCTAACCTTACGCACATTATCCAAGTTTGTGGCGTTCACTTTTCAGAATAAGACCGAGTACGGAAGTCACCACGAAGAATTCGGTTTCCAGCAAATGAGATGCAGCCGCGATAGATAGGCAACGACAAAATGGGATTTCTAAGAATTGGAAATTTCAACACATCGATATACAAAGCAAACCCATTAACTTGGGAGGAGCAATTGAATATGCAGGTGGATCATGTGCCAGGAAATGAGTGGAGAAATAAGGATGTTGGATTTGGTGGTACGAGTAAGGGAAGGGATACGTAGAATGCATGGGCAGAAAGAAATGGGTTTAAGAAATGATGGGAGGGGATTGGTCTGGCGATAGGATGAAAAGAGAAGTGGAAAGAACTAGGAAGATTTGGGTTGACAGCGAGCGCTAGCGGAGGAAGATATGAAAAAATAGGTAACTAAGGGAGCTGTACGAGAAAAAATGGGACGAGCGATCCTGAGAGTAAAGATAAGAAATGAAAGTTATACCGAATAAGAATAACAACCGTATTTATCCTCACAACTGAATGGAACTCTTTTTATGAAATGCCACACTCCACCCCTTTAGGCAAATTTCCAAAGAAATCACGTTTTTGCTCAGTATTTCGCCAGAAACCATGCCTGGCCAGATATGAAGAAAAGGGAATATAAATACCTCGTCCTACGGTACTATCGTGAGAGGGAGAACACCAAGTAGCCGAATACTCTTCGAAAAGGGAGCGTATTATACAATAAAAGTAGTATGCATACTGAAATGCTAAAGGGACTCAAAAGGAGAACGATCGCCCAATAAACCGGAAAAGAAAACTGGGATATAGAGTATGAATAAAGAAAGAATCCTTATTTTACCGAGTTTAATATCACGATGACTAATAGAAATCTACGGCTTATTTTTATTTTATCATTAGTATTTTTAAAATATATTCAGATAAAAATAATAAATCAGATAAAAAGAGAAGTGATTATAAAAACATGCTGCCTTGGCCGTAACATTATAGAAAAGATGGGTTCGCGATTCTGGAGGCTCAAAACTCAACTCCAATTGAAGTCACTCATAATACAAAGGAAATTGATAAAAACCGGGGGAACGTCCAGGAAACGCACCATGAAAGAGATCCGACGAGTTGTATTCACTATAAGAAAGCTTATGTCGTATTTATTGATCTTCCGTATTTGGAGATATATTAATAATAGCAATCGACAGGGCCTCTACATACCACACTCTTCAAGGTTTTTAGCCGTTTAGTGCACTCAAGCAATAATTTCACAAGCACCTATTTTAAAGCTCTAATATCATGTAGTTTTAAATCGAATACCGACTGTTATTGCCGAGGTTCTTTTTAGCACATGAGCATTTCAAAGCTCAATGTATAAATAAATTATAATATAATTTAGAAATACGATCACTTTACCATGGGCGAAGAGCTAAACCTTCACTCTCTTAACAGCTTGGTAATCTCAAAACGGAAATCAGGTTTTGTTTTTACACCGAAGAGGGTGGCTATTTCTGAACTTTTTAATTCCTGCTGCCCAATCTGCTCACAGTTTCTTTATACCCTTCACATTTTTCTTTTCTCCAAGGTAAAATCTTTAAATCTAATTTTACGTAAAGCTCGTAGTTGCGCAGTTTTATGCAAGGCTGTACGTAAGGCAACCTCTGTTCTATTTCCACGCATTTATCCATGCAACCTTCACGATTGTGAGCGGCTTAAAATTATGTAATCAATTGCTTCGTGTAAAATAGCCTTAATACACGGCACTCGTAATGGGCCAAATGATTTTCTAAGGTCAACTCACAACACAAGCGCTAAAATTGCGGCGTACGAGTCAAATCGGGGCTGAATGCAGTTGATAGGTAACATTGCATTTGATGGATCACCAATTACGTTTAGACCCATTTTAATGGCACCTGGTTAACCTTAGCCCTCATCCTGAGATTATATTTCAACATAGTCACACATGACTAGCTACGATCCATCAAGTAATTTCATATCATTCATTCGCGGCTACAATGATTACCAGGACACTAAAGGACACGACTGCCATTCGTTGCCTAAAAATGAACAAAGCCAATAATACGGGTTATTTTTACATACGCTCATTACGGTAACATATAATTCAAATGTAATTGAGATTCAATCTCTCACGCCCAATTTTCTTCTTTTAGCTATGCTCGCGCCATGCATGTAAATACGCAAAACAGTACGTTAACGCAACATGAAACTAAAGTAATTACAAGAACGCAGAGAAGTAGGAGCATTAATTAATGGGATTTTTTGCAGCTAATGCTGCAGCTGATATAATTGATTCCCTAAGATCATCCCACCACACGTGCAGCCAGATTTCTTAATACAATCTGTATTTATTATATTTCTCCCTCCCATTGAGTTTCAACGGGCACCTTCAGCCAATTGAACAATCATTTTTCATTTGACTTTTTGAGCTAGGGGGAGGCAAGCGCCCCACCCTGCCCCACCGTGGCTACGCCTATGCATGCAGCCCACGGGTCTAAGCTGGAATGAACCCAGTGGAGAGCCCATTGGATAGGTAACATTTTATTTTACGAATCTCTCATTATGTTAAGGCCCATTTCATTTAAATGCTTCTTAGTGAGAGCGTTAAGTTATTATAAAGATCATCGAAACTACATATTCCATTATGCAATAATATTTCTCTACGCCCACATAAAATGTAAAAGTACAATTTAAAACAAAACAGTTTAAATTGGTTTTGAAATAAAGAGAATAGAGTACTGACTAAGGTTATTAGTACCACTAGAGTGGGTTACACAGGTGCTTCTTCGAAACCCACCGATACGTATTGCATGAATACGTACCAGTACATATTGTACGATTGCGTACCGGCATACTGAATTTGTACCGGTGTATTGTGAACATGAGATAAAAAAGGCTCAGGAGGGATCAAAGACGGGATGAAAGAGTACTACGTTCTCCTCTGCACCTCTACTTCAATTTATTATTTAAGATTCAAATGTTATCCAGATGCGTGCTTCAAGTGGAAACCGAATGCACATAAGCCAAGAGCCTATCTTCGAAAAAGGGATGAGCTTTAAAGAAGATTTTTTGTATTCCCATGTGGTTATGAGATTGGCATGGAAATTAATTAGGTTGTAACATCATTTATACATTAAATTAGCAGCGTACATTAAAATTTGTTAATAAAAGCTGAATAAACTCAGAGTGAATGGGATATTAATATTTTTGAAAGAGGAGGCGGGGGGGAAAAATTAAGGACCTAAAATCAACAAAGTAATATCAAAAAATAACTAATAAAAAGTTAATCTAATAAATAATGACCCTTTGCCATTTTCGCCAGATAAAAAGGTATATTTCATAATTTGGTAAAGCAGTCTTCGAGCAAGTCATTGAAGACCTATTTCATCGACCTAGCAAGACATAAACCCCTTCCATTTAATTTGGTGACTTGAGGTGACGACAACGAGTGAGGCTGGATTTCTTCAGGTAAAACACGCGTCTGGCAGTTCAGATATATAGTGATGGATGGGAGCATCTGCGAAACTGTTGCGATAGAGAAGTGAGAATGGGGAAGAATCCCGTCAGACCTCAAATCGTCCCTCAGCGGAAGTAAACAAGAATCCTGAACGTCTTCATGTGTTTAAAGCGATACTGTAAAGTTCATTTTACCTATCTTTCTGCAGGAAATAACAGACTTAAGCTCTCATTGATCTCTTCCATCCCCTTGTTTCACCTTATCTGAACATCCCCTATTTACGACCTTCATTCTTTCAGTATCTTACGAGTTTTTTTTCGCAGTTTCCCTTTCATCACCTTCTACTTAACAAAATTCGACAAACTTCAGCGTCAAAAGTAACAATACTGTTTTTAGCCACTTCTTTCAATCATTGCATGCCAGGTTCAACAGTAGGCTCTTCCGTAATATTCTTAAAATTGTAACGTATTCAGATAACAATTAGCCACAGTCATTCATTTATAGCTGAAACTATTGCTCATATTTCAGGCTTATCATCCCACAAATAGAACGATTGGCTTTTCACTTATTACCGTAAGAGATAAAAAGACATGTTCAAACAATCTAATACGATAGGCAGTTGTTAATCAATGAATTTAACATATTCAAATATTTAAAGGTTCATTTCCCATCTAAAAATAAACGACACATATGACACAAGATCTCTTTTTTTCAAGCAATACAATACTGATGGGACAGTAGCTTTAATTTGTAAGTTACATACTGAAAATTGAAAAAATTCTGTAGTCTTTTACTTAACATTCACTGCTTTCAGCACATTTCGTCAGGAAAATATGCACGGGAGTATGGAATTTCCACCAACATAATATTATTACACTACTGCAAGACTTCCACAGAAAAAAAAACATTCACCTTAAATGGATTGAACCCCTTTCAAGTAGATATTTTTTTTCTCTATGGTAATCTTGCCATTATGAATATCTGCATGTAACACCATTACATTTTCTAGGCTATTTCGATACGCTTAAATTAAGCACTAATTTGCCGCTTAACATAGAGTAAATTTGTAAAACTAGTATTCTGTTCTCTGGTGTATCAAAATGACTCACAGCAAACAAGGTGACGAGTAATTCACTTAAGATTAATTTAAAATTCCATACAGAAAATGTATATGAAGAACACTGACGGAAGCATATAGCTGTGTATCCTTTTCAATCCATAAATGCTATTTTAATAGCAACATCACGCAATGCGTGCGTAGTGGAGACGAAATAAAACAAAGTGAATCTTCATTTATTAAAGTTCCTTCCTTTAGTTTTCAACCCCTCACAGCACAAAAATATCCATGCTTAAAAAGGAGCTTTCAATACATAATTAATTATAAAAATGGAGGTGGATGAGCCTCGGCGAAAGACGAGACGAGTGCCATTAGTAAGGGCTGCAAGCATTTTATCCACAGCCCCCTCTGGAGCGTGGCGTCACTCTTCCTTTCCTCCCACCGAAGGCAGACAACACTACCCTGTGCCCACCCACCCTCGACCGCCGCCGCCCCCACTCCCTTTGTCCCGCGGCCGACTCACCGCCACCCTTCCTTCACCTCTTAAAAACCACCCCACCGCCCTCGCTACCCCTCGTAAATGCTCCTGCGCCTTGCAACCTTCCTCCTCACCGCATAAACCCCTTCCCTTTCCTTGAACCCGCAACCCCTTGGAGAAGAGGACCGGAGCTGCGCCCCACAAGCACTGGAGTGGAAATAAGGCCCTGTTCCTCCTCCCATCCTCGGCGTCTCTTCTATGGCCGGCAACCCTTTCCATAGCATCCACCTCCGCCACGATTGAAGCGCTCAACCTCCCCAAATCCCCCCCCCTCCCTCCTCACCTTGGTTTAACCCTATATCCCTTTCTCTCCCGAGTCCATCAGCGAGGGCGAAGGAAATATTTCGCGAGGGGAAGGGAGTCGGAGGTGATAGAGAGAAAAATTCTATCCTCCCGAGGCCTAAACCTCTCGTAATTCTTTTAAAAGGGAGTTAAGCGGAAGCAATCTCCTGCGCTCCCTCCCCCCTCCCCCTATAGCCCTAACCCCCCGCACCCCGCCCTCAATCCCAGAGCCTTATCTCCTCTCCTCCTTCAACTTCCTCCCTCCCAACTCCTTCCCAGCTCCCCCTCCCCAAACTCCTCGTTCCCTCACCGTCTCCTTTCCCTTCCTCCCCACCGAACCACCGCCCCCTGCATCCACTCTTCTTCAAGATGAGCCTCTTCACAAGTTCGCGACCTTAGTCTCGTCTCATTTTACGCCGCGGGAGACATTTGCATGCGACGTCACGTATTTTATTCCACGAGGACGACCGAAAAGCAGTTCTCGTTCAAGTTTCTCGTGGGGCTCAAGCAGGAGGCGCGGGGGGCAATAGGAGCCGTGCGGAGAAGGGAATGAGGGAAGGAAAGTGGGTGTCGCGTGTAGAAGCAGAGGTGGAAAGAAGGTGGAAGGATAGAAGAGGGCGAGCGGAGAGGAGAATGGAGGGTGGCGGCTGAGTGGAAGATTAAAGAAAAGAGGAAATGGGGCACATGAAAGAAAGGGAGCATCAGCATAGCACTGAAAGAAGGGGTGTACACGCGTAATTTAAGTGAGCATGGGCTCAAACTTCGTTGCAGAACGTTCAATGAAAAATGGCTCTGAGAGGTAAAAACATACTCCATGTTTAATAGTTTTGATGAGAGCAACAGTGCGTTAGAGTGCGATGAGAGCAACCTTTAAATGCGTTAAAAATGTTGAATTTACTACTGTGATGGAAATAATAGCAAAAGTAAAAGGGTTCCATGTTATTTGAATTCCACCATAAATGCTTCAGCTTTACACGTAGTTTATGCCAAATATTCCATAAAATGACCGAAAATAGATGTCTATGACTTTAATACAAGTTAAACGTTCGAATCAGTGTTCGCTTTACAGCAGCTCCACAGTATAATCGCTAATTTGTAAATAAAATTCCACTATTTCCTCAATTATATTCAGGCAGATTTTATGCACATATTCATCTACCTTTTCACCGGGTTTACGCTTTTACGCTTTTTACGCTTAGCAGTAAATAGGGTTGAAATAAGACTACATAAATGTATTTGCTATCATGAGAGTGATTCCCAAAAAAAAGGACTCGTTTATTTATATTTTCTTAGCGTTAGCCATCAGTTAAAGTAGTGTTAAATTACTTAGGTGGTTCCGGGTTTAAATGCGGACGAGTGTGTGGCATGAACATCAACAAAAGAGCGCACCCACCTTCACTTTCAAACCTCGAACATATTTTGTCGATTTATTATAAAATAGCTGACATGAATGTGCTCTGACAGAACATCTTTTCACGTTATTCGCACAACGTAACTCTTAGCATACGAATGTGCCTTACGCTCTCATCACAACAGCGAATAAGTGTATGGCTTAATTGATGATTTATTGGGGAAAAACCGATGAAATCAAAATATTACATTTCTTAGTCATCAGCAAGAGAAAAATTATTGTCAAATAAATAATGGGTAGCGCTGGGAAGTAAATTTTCGGTAATTTTCCGTTCCCGCGAGTGTATATAACATTTTATTAGATTTTCCTATCATATCCTTCCATCCATTTGCGAGAGTAATGAACCTTTGGCACGTCTTCGGTGAAAAATTTTACGATGCAGGACACGTAAACAGTATTTTAATAATACGGAATAAATTGTACCAAGCAGGATTTCCGAGGGAGAGAAAAACGAAAACCCGCAGAGGAAGGGCACTGGGCCTTATTAGGTTGTTATTCGGAGACCATCAGGGAGCTTCTCCCTTTCACGCTCGACCAACAAAGGAAGAGGAAGAGTTGAAGGGCAGCTGTGGTTAACAGAGAAGGCAACCCGAGAGAAAGAACGCGTTACAGAGGAAGGGAAAGCAATAAAGAGAGGAGGAGGCATGGTAGGCAGTAACAGACGGAGAGGCTTTGAGAGGGCCGATAAAAGAAGCGGGTGGTGGAGGAGAAAACCAAAGAAGTCAAATGAGACGAGAGGATAGAGTAGAGAGAGGAAGTGGGAGATGGCAAACAGAGAGAGAGGTAGATGGCTCTATCTATGCCAGTGGAAAAAAAGAGAATGAAAGTTTCGAGAGGAGACGAGAGACTACGGAGGGTGGTTTGGGACGGAACGCGAGTGATAATGGACACTAGGTAATAAGAGAGAGGAGGCAGATCCCAGAGGAACCGAACTGAAATCCTGCTGGAAAAACCGGCACTCTAAATGGAGCGGTGGCATCACACTGAATCTTCATGGCAAGGCCCTGTGCTGAATTTATGCGGTGGGAAATTCGTAACCAACATTACTACCCTGGCCAGAGATTACTTATCTGTCAGAGGCTAAAACTGTCAAACGATAAAAACATGCGACATATTGGAAAACGATATGAAATATTGTCGTTAGTTCTCAATAACCGTACTTCTATTGACCGTGGGGACCACTCTTGACCGAACACAACTGGCCATGGCTTGAGTCATCATTTGGCATTCACCCCATACCATACTTACGTTCCGTTTGGTCCGGTGTCAGGGTAAAACTTAAGAGTAAGTTGCAATAATCAGGAGCAGTTTTTAGCCGAATTGTGGCAAAAGCAGGACAAGCCTTCTCTTGTCATTGCGGCCAATGTGCAACGAGGAGCTTTGTTGTTCATCATAGATATTCCACCTATTTGAGGTAGGCATGCAGGAATATTACAAAGGCATTTTGTAGACAAAGAGCATTCCTAAGCATATCAAATGTCATTTTACTTGCTTTTTCTCCTGTCACTCACGATATTGTACTTTTTTCTCGGATAAAATAATTAATCTCATCCATACTTGGCCCAGCAAAACTCCCCCTGATACGGTTCACAAAATACTATAACATCTTCGCACGCATCCATCGATCAGCCACATTTAAATTTACTCCCACAACTTACTCTTAATCATGTTTCTCTACGTCTTTCTAATGCTTTCTTTACTCATCCAATCCACTTGAATTAAAAACCTTAATTTACCCCCATATTTTACACGCCTTATATTTCTGAAACATGTAAGGCATTCATACGAGTCTGATCTTTACTTCACCGAGCAAATAATCGCTGTATAGAAGTCTCCAATATCCTTCTTTAGCCTCGTTTCCCTGGGCATCTGTCTCTATCACCATTAGAAATGTTTTAGGAGACTAATATCATTCTTATGACCATGTCAATACCATGCCCTATTAGCTACCCCTTATTCATGTACCACGATTTTATCGGTGCCCTCCCTCAGAGCTGGCCAACCCTGACGTGCCATGGCCCAGAAATCGGCGTACTCCCTCACTAATAGCTACCACTATGAGACGTGGATGAGGTGGCTCTGGAGGTGATGAAGTCTCGCGCTCATAGAGGATGAAATTACAATGGGGATCAGGGGCAAAGAGCCGGGAAAAGGACGCAGAAAACGGGGCTTTCATCTTCAAAGAAGATAAAAGGGGAGGGGAGAGAGGAATGAAACAATTAGTGCTTGGACCCTCACCGTTCCTTACAACTTATCCCTTCCCAACGGCCCTTGAGCCCAATGGACAACACCAGCTTACACCGCACCCATGTGAACTCATCCCGTCACCATCCTGTAGCCGCCTAAACTCCCTCTGCAGGGGAGACTAGTAAGGGAGAGTAAGGGGTTAGAAATGAAATTTCGATCCGCGACTCTCCCTCCTACCCTTTTCGACGTCCAGTAAAATAGTCAGCGAATGTCCCTCATTTTCCTTTTGCTTTGACTGACAAAATATGTATATAAAGGGGTAAACCTCGTCGAGAACCAAGAGATTTTTTTCTAAGGGTGAGGCACAGCATTCATCCCACGCACCTCAAATCTTTTTCTACGCGCTCTTCTATCCTCCTACTTCTCGTTCCTTGAACATAATTTACTTTGTTTCTGAAAAGCATGCTGTTCAAGGCGTGTTAACAGATGGATCCATGCATCCTGCTGACACATGAACATCCCTTTGAACTGATGCTCGTGTTTCAGGAGTCAAATTTATAATTATGTTGAACTTATTCCCCTTTCTTAAACTTTTCAACTTTTACCCTATCTCACCATTACATCATGAGTTTTCCGTCAGAAAAAATTTAATTTCACTGCCTAACGTTTTTGAAAAGTAAAATAAGTATGCATTAAGCATTAATGCAAAAAGTCATTTCATCAGTATGCGGGAAAATTCTCAGGAAATTTTAGTACTAAACTACTAATACTACTAAAATACTACTAATACTTCTAGTAATACTAAAATACTACATTTCAGCTAATGCAGTATTTTAGTATTTATGTGTACAAACCCCACGAATATATGTTTCGATTTGATGTTCCATTTCTTAAGTATGAAAATACCAAAATTACTTTCGGTGGAAAAAAAGTACCCGACAAAATCTCAGTTGAGGCACAAAAATCTCCACAGTACAAAAAACGAATTTTGAACGAAAGTTGGACGCACCAACAGCTTTCCTTCCTTTATTTTTCATGGGAATAGGAAGTCTAAAAGCAAGTTAATACTTTTAAATGGTAAATGATATCTACCTTAAAATAGACACTAAAGTGCTAATCCCAGATATACAATGGGTACAAATACAGGTAACACCACTGCATGAGTGCCTATATAACCCTAGTTAAACATATACATAATTATAGGGTACTATAATTATGTATATGCTGGATGATCGTTAAACACAATAAAGAAATAAATTCTGTACTAGCGGAAATTTCGATCATGCGTAAAATCAAAGCATCATGGAGGCAAGGAAAGAAGAGCCATCATGAAATTCCCACAATGAAAACGCTTTCCTCGACTTTTCAATACCCTTTTCATAAAAATATTGGGCAGTCATGTGTTGAAAATAAACCACGTCGTGCAATACCTGAAATGATGGAAATTCCCCAAGAATGAAACTACCTTAAAAATGTTTGGAGGCGCACAAAATGACAGAGGCTTACAATACGCAGCGCATAAAAAATACACCATAATCAGTTGGAACGGAAGAATGCGTTTTTTCCGCGACAAAACCAATTGGTAGAAGCACATGCTTCAAAAATTTTCCTCACAATCGATCGCGTGCTAGAATTCATTTGGGACCGAGAGAAAAATTCAGACACATATACGGCATTCAATACGGGTTGACCAATAATGTCCGGAAAAAAATTAATTTAAAAAACGTTTTGAATCGTCGATGGACGCAAAGTGTGACTGAGTGATTGGCGGAAGAGGGGGCGCGAAGTAGAGACGGTGAAAAGCACAAAAGTATGTCAAAAAAAGTATTTAAAAAATTAACAAGTCACGCGGTCCAAAATCCCAAATTCTCGCCCGAGTGGATTTTTGCCACCGCAGTTGAAAAGACACGGTTTCATGAATTGTCGAGTGATGATCAAGAAATCTCGACGAACAAAGAATGAAGAGGATGGAGAGTTGAGGCAAGGGAGAGTGGAGAGGGGACAGGTGGCCAAGAAAAGACTCCTGGTAAGGGAGGAAATATATTAGGGAAACGAAGACTATGTAATGGCAGGGAATTTAGGTGGGGAAAATATTAGAAAGGACGGTCTGTAAGTAAATGGAAGTGAACAGATAGAAATAAGGGAGAAGCAAGGCAGAACAAAGCGAGCAAATATTATCAGGATGCATGGAAAAATTGATACAGAGTGCGGGAAAAAAGATCCCTTCATTGCCACTTTTGTAACTTGTACTAGTCAGTGATCAAAGGGAAAATTGTAACTTTCATCTATCCTCCATTTCTATAACAGAGCGCAAAAGTAAATTCGCAGAAGCAGGTATTCCCTGAAAATGCAAGGTCACGCAAGATCCGTGGTGTTGAAGCATACAATGTTTGTAAATGGCATACATGTTAAAGTCCTTATATATTAGAGAAATTGTGTAATGTGGTAAACAAGATGGAAGTAAAAAGTTCCTGCAAATTTAATAGCGTAAAAATATAATTATTCAGGATCACCTACGCTCACATATAGGTATTAAAAACCAGATTATTCCAAATTCAACTGATGACATCAACTCAAATGACTGCAAGACTACTACAAACCTAAAAATAGTGCACTCTGGTAAAAAAATTAATACGGCATCATTTTAAAGTCGATTTTCCAATGCACGGGGTGGAGAATGCCATCCGTAATCCCTCCATATCCTGAAAAGCATAAGCCAAATGGTTTTTCCAAGAATTCCGAAAGAAATGTAGATTTGAGATCAAATTCAAATGTACTTCAGAAAATCGGGGTTGAATCCTTTGCCCACCCAGTGCTTACATTTTCTTAAATCTTCCCATTTTCAGGGCACGGCGTTCCTCTCAACAGAATTTCAATCCCGGTCTAAATACAGTTTACGACGCGAATTAGCGCACTCCATTAACTCTTTAATTAAAAACGGCGATGAGAAGAATAGAGCGGCACCTCGCACAGCCCCATTCCACTCCGTGTGGAAAGGATTTGAAGGCGATGAGAGCACAAAGATTGAGAGGGACTCTCCGGTAGCCATTAAGCAACTTCCCATTCACTTTTCTGCTTGCTTATTTTTTTCTCGTCTGCCCTCTTGTTCTTCATTGCTAGTAATCTTTAAAGGGTTGAGGCAATGACGATGAGCGGAGAGAACGTTACTGTGGGGGAAAAGCAACGGAAGGACACGAGGAAGACAGATATGGAGTTCGTAACGCCGCTCAGATAATACCAGTATGGTCGGCGTTTTTCCGAGCACGGAACCAGAGAATTCTGTTTTTCCAGACTATCATCCTCCCAAGCCGTCCTTTCGCCGGAAATGTTTTTGACATGGAGACCTCTAAAGCCAGAAAGTTAAACCAGTTTAGTAGGAAAAGCCACCACTCAGTGGCCATTTTTACGACGTACGCTGGTGAAAACCGTCATTAAACGTTGACAGCATCACAAATCATTCAACTGCTGCTAATTACATAACCTACATGCAAGAAGACGTGACATAACGTGAAAAAGAGATTATTTTTTTCAAAAAATAGGTAAGGTTGATAAGAAGGTATTTCACCAGGGTGAAGAATTAAAAAACAATCAACATCAAATAACTGAGTCAAGATAAAAATATGATCTAATAAGATAATGGATAATTCCACATACCAACACAGCAATTTTTAAGCCGCATGTTGTTTGCCTGGCAAGGGTAATTCTCACACAAACGATGTCTGAAATACGCATAAGGGTTGAGCGGCTTATTGCTTTCCTTGGGTCACATGTGGTTATCTAAAAAGTTTTGGTGCTCAGATAATAACTCAATCTCTGGTTCCCCCCTCCCACCCTCCACTCCGTTGATACGCAATGATCAACTAATAAGGGCCAAGGTGAAGACATTTTATGAATGAAATGTGAGAATAAATGCTCTTGTAATGTTGCTAAATACTGAGATCATTTAACTAACTTCTGAACACAGCCTCGCTTGTTCCCACTTGCCCACTTGCAAAGAACCTGTACAGATCAGGTTTTGTACGGCATGAATATTATCAAATGAAAACGTATGCTAGATAATAGAAATGGTAAATCAAGAAGATTAAATTAAAAAATTCTACTACAGCTGAGGATGGCATTTTTTCTCATGTTTCTGAATGCTATTTTAATTTATACTCAGTATTGGTTTTATGCCAGAAAACTCGGCCATTTCGCGACAAGAATTTAAAAAGCGCATGTTTTCCAAATTTTATCCGTCGATAACTGGCGTAGGTATAGATGCTCCTCCTCTATTGATCAACTAGAAAGAAGACAAAATAAAGACCGATAAAAAGTATTTTAAACTTTCCATACTTAAAGATGAATAGTAAATTTTTTCCATTTAAAGGACTAAAATTTCCGAACAATTATCGGCAAAAACTTGTCCCAGTAAGTCTCGCGGCGTCATTCCAATGGATCGATGAAAAATTATTTTACCCACAACTTCGGGTTTGCTTACAAGAGTCGGAAGGGCATGAGGAAGTTTTCGCGTTGAGTTTATACTCAATTCCTCGTGGACGTGATTTGCACGGCATCGAAACCTTAAATATGGCTCAGGTCAAACTTAAAACACAAAGAATCATCCTTTCCGTCAACATTCTTCCCATTCTGAGCGTCAAATTCTCTAACTTTGAAAGAGGCCACAGAGACTAGAGGAAAAATGAGGGTGATTTTTTTCCCTCAGAGGTTCTGCCAGAGACAGGCAGATAGGAGAGACGAATGAGGATCGGAAAGTGTATGGCTAAGCCGTCCCAAGACGGTTTTGGGGACGCAAGACTTGGGAAGTATTTAAAAAAAAAAGAGCCCCAGTAAGGAGAATCACCAAACGGAATTATACATGCGCATCTATATGAGGGATTGCTTAAGTTTTCTATCGGCCAGAATAGGTGCTAATATAAATTTATCCATGCAGCACGCATCATTTATTCACCTTAATTCAAAGAAAATTATGATGCGCAGAATTTCAACCGAAGTTCCAGAAAACCATTGGCAATATCAAACATTTGAAATAAATTGATGCAAATCATTGCCCCCTGGAGTTCCATATTTTCAAAGGAATGTTTTTATTAAGTTTAAAATTTGTAATATATTTTTACTTTTCAGTCTTTTTTCGTAACATATGCGTTTATGTTTTTCGCCGTATTTTGTTCAAAAGTACTTATAATCTTAAATTTTAGTTCAAATTATCGTGAAATTTTGCATTCAAAAAAAACAATTAGGAGTTGTATGTACACTCACAGATCATTATTTGCGCGATGCTCCATTTCCATTTATCGCACACCTGCTACAACAAAAATATCACAAATCCCCTGAAAAACCTTCCATGGGGAAAGAACTGAAAAGCTATAACTTTCCACCGACAAATAAATTAGACGGCAATTGGGGACAAATAGACTATATCTGGTATTAGACTATTGTGCGGTTTAAATCAAAACAGGGAGTTTTTAAAAATTTTAAAGAAATTATCAAAGGCAACCGTCTCCTCCTTGACTGAACAGCCTTTTTCAATCCATGCCGTTTTTTAATGTTGTGAACTATCACAAATGGATTCCATGCCAATGAAGTATCGCCATCTAGGAAATAAGCTACGCTTTTTTGACCCATTGCTCAATAAAACTTGTTGCATTCGTTCATAATCGCAGAGCTACATTATATGCTTATTATAATAAACAAATAACGTTCCACGGATGGGCTCTGACAACAACTTATAAACTACATCGTTGGACCAAATGTAAATATTTATTTTCTCCGGCGCGAACCATTCTCGTCCGCAACAAGGCATAATCTTAATGCTCAAGAAGAACCACAACTAATCAAGCAGTACGGAAAAGGAAAAAATGATGCCACTGCCTGACCGAACAAGAAAAAAAGTCAACACCACAACTCCGGTCAGGTTGAGAGGCCTCAAGAACCATCGTGTCGTTCTCCATCCTATCGGAGCCTATGCTAATGCAGAGGAAAAGGGGATGAAGAGATTTGCCCCTTGCGGGCAACCGGCGTTGATGTATCGCAAAACTGCGCGAAAACGAGAAATAAGGGGGAGAAGGGAACGAGGGAATTCTGAAGAAATGGGGGACGCTCAGGAACAGAAGCTAAGCGGGGGTGTGAGGGAGGTGCCGGGATTGGGGGCTGGAGTGTAGGCGCGGGGTTGGGAGCGGAAGAGGAGGTGGACCAGGGAAAGGGAATAAGCGGGCAACAAAAGAGGAGCGGGGTGAGAAGCCATCTATATCGATCGGGCGGGAAAAATGGCCGATAAATCGATAGTCACAGTCGATATTCCAACGACATTTATGAGCAGCCGATGAAGGAGAGAGAGGCAAGAGAGGAAAGCGAGGGCCTCGCGAATGAGGAGGCTCGGAGAGGCCATTTTTCGTGGTTGGGGTTATGGGAAAGGAGAGGAATGAGGAACAAGTAGGGAAGAATGAGGGGAGAGAACCAAGGACGATGTGATAATTACGGAAAATGCGTGATAGCTGAGTGATCCGTCCTGAATATAATAACGGGCTCTGAAATGTCACTCAGGTACGTGGTTTTCGGTTCGTTTCTTCGTTTTATCTTTTATTGCACGACCTCCAATGATAAAGGATGGGCGTGAAACATCTCGACGCGTTCCATTCCACCAGCTCAGTTTTTCGGACATTTATCCAAAAGATGTTCCTCTTAGCTATGCATATTTCCTTTATTTAGCCCAACTAACAAGACTATTATCCAACTTCTTCCACGATGAGGTTTGAAAATATTGATTTTAACTAATTTCAATCCACTGCATGTGCCTCATAGTTCTAGCCAAAATATCCTCCCCTTAACGAAGCATAGCACTTCCTCACTTCTCTTATTTTTCATATACCATACTTTCTCTTGCAATTCCCATGCATACATCTGGTACGCATGAAAAGACGTTTCTTCGTTCCTCTTTACTGTTCCACTTTCATTACCATAAAACGCAACGATAAGCTTAATACCGAAGAAATGTATCTTTGAAATAACTTAATACTACGTATGCCACATAGTTGGGAATGGTACCAAAAAAATTAAATGTTTAAAGTTAAAGTTAATCTCTATAAAAAGTAGCTAGTTAAAGTTAAACCGGTTAGAAAGTTAATTTAATATATAATTTAGACGATTTAACGTTAACTGTTCTAAAAAGTAATGGTTAAGTTAAATAGTTAACTGCGTTTTTAACGATTAATTTTAAACGTTAATTTTTAATCGTTAATCCAAGCTATCGTTTACCATAGCACATCGCAGGGTGCATTGGGTTGGAATACACTGGGAATTAAACCCTGTGAGCGAACAGAACGCAAAACAAGTGATGAATTTTCTATTCACGGTCGGTCAAAAAGAGTGCCAAACGTTTTGTGTCCGCAAAATCTACCAGGGACTCTTTCGACAACCTTCCACTATCCACAGCGTTTTACAGAATAAGAAACCGAGGGGCCTCCAGTTTTTTTTTGTGAACGAGGCTTTTCTTCGCTTCCTTGACATGTCTTCAAGTCTTGAAAGCGGTGAATATGGCACTCGAGGTCACTTGGCAGTCAATAGAGGACGGCAGTGAGAAGGCAAAACCCTCGCGACAACCTCCTCAAGTGGTGCCCGTGTTTACGGCGTGCCCCTTATCCGCCACCCGAATCCCCTTTGAAACCACCTTTGAATGCCCTAAATATGCCGAGGAACTTACAGCACCGTCATGGCATAGCGGGGAAATTGATTGACCCAGCGGAGATAAACCTGTCATTCGAGAAGACAATGACTGATATGATAAATGTTGATTTTACTTCAATTTTCATCGATAAAGCTCAAGCGGAAAGATTTTTATTATTACAATAACAAATGCATTCAAATTCCGATTATTATCGGTGCACGTTTGTGGCATTGAGAAAGTTTTCTACGTCACAGAACAGAATAGGATAGATTTTTTTAGAAAAATCAAGCGCATAGCACAAAAGAGTCTGCAGAATTGTACAAAAGGGTCTCCAAGAAGACATTACTTCATTGAATTACAATCAATAAATATGTAAATGCGTGGATAATAAATGAGATCACAGCTCTCATATCCTATGAAGGAGCACTTGAAGTTCATAGTTTCCAAGGCTCTCCTAAACACGACTTCTTTTTGGAAAATGCATCCTTTTTTCCTCCTCGATTAGACCATTTTGAATAACTTTCAGTCACCTCACATGCTAAAATTGCAAAAAAACAAAGTTTTCATGACATTAAAAAACTTTTCCGAGAGGATTCAAGCTTACGACTTCCGAGTGAAATTCAATGATTCAAAGAGATGCATCAAGTTTTGAGAGTAATATAGAAAATATTATTTCACCTAGAATATTTCACGTCACATCAAGTGGCTCTTGCGCTGATGGATTATCTATAATTTTTGTCTAGATCATGAAAAAATATATATTGTCACACATGATAACACGCGGGAATAATCGCAATAGAAAAGCTTATTCATTTAATTCACCGCAGCTTAACACATAAAGCTACCCTCTCTGGATGTAAACTTCCTTATTATTTTTTCTAAGATCCATCCCTTCATACCTGTATACATACAACAACGAACAATTCATCCAAGGCATAACATTTGACAATTTTTGGTGAGTGTAAAAGATGGGGATATGAAACATAGATATAACTGCAATACCATGTTCTGTTAAATTTCCACCTCAAATAAGTTTATCAAAGAATGATAGATAACTATCAATTTGCGCATCCAAAGGCGGCACAGAATGGATAAGAAAGAAAGCAAAGTTTAGTACTGGCTTAAAAAAGAGCCAAGGAAGTAGAGAGGGAATAAAAATTGACATGTATTACTCAACTATACAAAGTTCACGGCTTTTGTTTAGATACGCCATAACAGTATTATTAATTATCAAGAGTCATTTTCCAACAAATTACAAAAATCCACATTGGTGGCAAAAATTTGAATTAATGAATTTGAATTTTCCTCCTTTAATATAACCTATCAGAATACATTTTTCAAATCCTCTCGAAACCCCCCTCCTGTATTCTGTAAACCTCTTCATTCGGAAAAATGAATCTAACGTCAACCAACAGATTGCCACAATTTCAAGTTGCATGGGTCACTTGATACCTGTTCTACTTTTACAACATCTACTTCCAAGCAAAAAAAACGGGAGCTAATGGCATTGCATAGTTTTAATTCCTCTTCCTTATCAAAAATAGACGATTCCGGTGATAACTAAAATCCAAACAAACTTTTTCCTTATTTTTGAAAACAAAATACATTGATGAATACCCTTTATCCTTAACAAAAACAAAAAGTGAGTTCTTACATGATTATCCTTACATTGATAAGAATATTTTTCAGGGTCCTTCTTCTGTAGTCATCACTGAATCATGGTGATAACCATTGCACTCGATCACTAGTGTCGCTCCTTCATAATGACGACCTTTTTTATTTCCATTTTCTCTTTTTTATCGCGCAAGGGAACTCATAGGGATGAATCACATTTCAGCAGTCGTCAGTAGGTAATGATCACTGTCTTGCTGATGATAGCCTTCCTGATTCAGGAAGGCTATCGGGCAGGAATTGTTTCACCAACCCTTCCAATTGAAGGTATTCGAGCAGCTCCTTCCGAATTACCGTATCCCAAAGCTTTATCTTGAAAGGAACAGCAAAATGCAGAAGTATATTTCGTTGAAACCGGTCGATAGGTATAACCTTGTGGCCAGAATACGCGTAACCAACTCGCACCCTCGTTTTCTTTCCCCTCTTTTCTTTGTTGTCATCCCCTCTCTTTTAACTTTGGTTCAGTTTTTTTTCTTTGACTTCGCACGGTTGAGTTCGTTTTCACCCGACGTTGTGCCGAAGTGTGAGAGATTGACAGCTAGTGGTGTGTGTTAGGTCTGTGATTGTTCCTGGTGTGGAATAATATTCCGGTAAAAAATAGTAGAAAGTGTAAAAGGTTCCCAACTATGGGTTGAGTGTATCAGTCCTGTGGTTGGTCACTGGCGAGGAATATTGCGACCTGGTGTATGATCCTTGATGGTCACTTCTTCAAGGAAATGAATATCCGCTGCCGATGTTAAGATGTCGTAGCTCATAAGAATTATCGGGTTTTGCCGCCTCTTTCATTGTACCAGCCCTTTGCTTTGTACTCAAATGTTGTGGTAAATAAGATTATATAAAAACGTGAATTAACAATAACAACATATTTTTGAGACAAATGTTTTTCCAATGAAGAATTATTGCAAAAGTACCTTAACAGTCTTTACACAAAAATCAGGTTCACCCACCGATATATTTGTTTTGACGTCGAGATAATACCAGTTTAACAGGTTTTTGATGTCGATGCTAAGGATTTTCGATCACGACGGAGTAATGACTCTACAGATCTCGCCATAAATATGACCGATAATATGTGCAATGCATCTTCCGATGACAATTTATTAAATTGATAGTAGCCGTGATAGTAATCCTCTTTAAGCACGACAGGTGAAGCATGCTTGGTGTAGAGACACCCCTTGTCGCACACCTTTATGGAGACTTACGGGGCATTATATAGATATATTCTAATGCTGAGAGAGTTATTCTTGTCCACGAGATACACGAAACGCATTTTGCAATTGTGGAAAATTTCACCATGCGGAACTAACCTTCAGAAACGGGAACTGTCCCGTCTAATCGGGAACGACTGGCTGCCTTAGCTCTCCGTTAAGTAATTAGGATAAGAAGTGTACTTTTCAACTTAAACTTATTAGTTTAAGAAGCAGTATAAACTCTACTATTTGGAGAGTGTAGTTAAAAAGGAGCTGAAAGTAGCTGACCTACTTTTTGTAAGCAGCTGCAGTGTAGCTGCTACATTTTTTTGAGAAAGTAGCTAAAAATTAGCTAGCTGCAATTTTTTTTGTAGCTGACCCATCCTTGGTGAATAGTAATTCCGTATGTTCGTACCTACCGAAAATAGTCAAACTTGCTTCAGGAATCGCCTGCGATACCTCCTCCAGTACCTTCTAACTTTCATTGGCCTTCCTTCTACATTCAGTCCGTGCCTAGCAATACAGCCAATCTTATTTCATGAATCAGCTGCGATACTGCCCCCAGTAACTTCTAACCTTCTTTTATAGGCCTATCTCTCCCATGACTTCTTATGAGAGTCAACCTTAATAATGCCATTGGTCGTCAAGGTGAAGGTTTCTCAAAAAAACTTTACTATATTCAGGAATATATTTTTTGGAATATTTCATGATATGAATTTGATTAATGACGGTATTTCCTTCCTTTTCATTTAAATCTCTTTTCTGTAGGATAACAATGCATAGTTTAAATGTCGAAAAGAATACAGCACTATACGCTGAAAACCCAATTTTACCGTTTTGTCTTTTAGGAAAATGAAAGAGTGCGTAAAGTTGGAACCGCGTCTATCAGGTGAATACAAATTAACCTACACTCTGCACGTTGACGACATTTAATGAAATACCAAGTTTCAAGTGCATGGTAGGTAATTATAGTTATCTAAATAATTATCAAGCGTTGGACGTGACGGTTTTTGACTTGTCATTTTATATTAGAGAATAGATGTATTCGATACATACGCATTTTATATTTTTCATCAAAATATCTACTTTTAAAACTCCGTTTTAATTTTATTCAAAGATACGCTTGTACCACAGTGCCTAGATGAGTACAAGAACTAATGTTTGCTTTGAAACTTATTTCATTTCGTCTTATAAAGATTGAAATATAGATAAGATGTGCACATGTGGAAACGCATATTGTTTACCTTTCTTACTGTCCAAATATGATTTTCAGAGATTCTTTGATGACAACCTTTACATATTTGCTCATGGTATACCAAGTTCATTGAGTCCTACGTTGCGGGCAACACTGAAGTCATCTTTCTGTGATCTGAACTATACCTTGACATCTAAAGCAGGAACAACAAAGGGAAGTTTTAAAGAAAATTTATATTCTTAAACAAACTTTTGGTGCCAGAAACGATGAAGGAAAGACTTAATAATACTCTCATGTTACCATATAAATAAAACTCTACGCTTGGTTTTCGTAATTACGAGCTACAGGAAACTTTAAGGAATTCAAACACGGTAAGAGAACACTTGCGCTTGACTACATTTGAAACCGTTTCGTTACTCCTTGCCCGTGAATACGGCTACCGTGTTCGTTGAAGTCGCTAACGAGCTTATTAAAAAATCTTGAGAGAAAACATCCACCAAACATCACATGGTTATCCGTGGCATGCACTCAACAAAGCTACCAAGGGATAGAAAGAGAGATATCGACAGACTTTCAAAAACGATCTAAATCCTTGTAGCCATAAAAAAGTAGACATATAGATCTAATGTACCATAACTTGATGACTCATTCAGCGAATGTATTGGCCCAAGTTTTATAGTAACGGGGAGGGAGTATGGTAACAGTGAATCGAAATAAGGAGCGTTAAACTGGGTAGTGAGACAAGGTTGGCAAGGACCACATATGCATCGTATTTTAGCGTAGTAGCCAGCCACGATAGTAGGTGACACAACGGTCTGGAAATCCAAATGCGCTGTTTTGCGTCCTACGTCAGGTACTTGGATTATAGCGTATACTCCAGCTGAAATACACAATTAAGTTGAATTTTCATGTCATCTTTAATTTATTTCACAAATAAATTCGGCCTGGCAATATTTTATTTCCATTTCATGCTAATTCTGAGGGTATACGACCAATCCATTCCTATTCCACAGGATTGAGAACTAAACCCCGACCATAATTTCACATCCACAAACAGTCCACCGCTTCTTGGATATTCTTCGGATGAGACGTTTCAGCAAAAAGCGGTCAAAAAATTATCGAATGAGAGATATTTTATTTCTTATGCATAAGGAATAACCCTTTTATTATTTTCAGTTAAGATTGAACCTAAATTTACACATATGAAATTCAATTTATTTAATTGTAACAAAATTTATTGGTTTTTCTGGTGATTTTAGCGCCATTATATGGTAATCTAAGTTCACTGACAGCTGGCAGCGAGTGACAACACCCGCGGCATCAATGCCTAAATTCGAACCGCACTTTGATCAACTGCCCGTACATAAAGGAGTATAAGTGATGAATGGTCTTTTTGCTCCATTCCTACGCAGTGAAAGCATTTCAAGTGGATACCTGACCAAAAAGGAAACTTTATAGATGGTCGAAGCAAGAGAAACGCACCCACTCGTTGCATATGAAATAATACACGGTAGTAAGAACATCCAGTAAATATTGATTCTGCGTGGTCCTAAATGGCCCATTCGCGGAGAGAGTGAGAGAGAGAAAATAGATCTCAGAGAAAAATAAATGAGCTGGATCTTAAATTAGTAGCGCTGACTGAGAAAGATAATCTGATATACGTAATTATGTGTGAAGGCTAAAGGTAAATGGGATTAGGGAGAGAGAATGTGAAAAAAATATAAAATGAACAGATGGCATTAGGAAAGTAATGACGAGGACAAAGAAGCTGTCGGTGGCGGGGTATGATTTCTGAATAGGTTGAGGAAAATAGTGAGAAGATCAAAAACAGTGTTGTTTCGGAGTGGGAGAAAAAATACAGTCTTCCAAATACAGTTGGGAGATAAGATGCTAATGTGAGTGCAAAGGACAGTGGGATTTGAATAAAGAAATAGGAATTAAGAACGAGTATGGGAAGAAAAGGGAATGATACGATTGTACGAGAGGAAGGAGTTTGGGTAAGAATTTAATAAAAAAGAAACTCCTACGATCGCAAGATATTAAACCTGCGGGAAGCCGGGACGGCTCTCGAAAGAGATGATCGAATAGACGATAATACTATCCTGTCTAAGAAACAAGCATTCCTGTGACCTAGGTGCAATGAAAATATAAATTACTTCCGTACACTTGTTTAACCCCAGGAGCAAGGTACGTGATAGTTTGTAGGATAGTACGTTCGTCTGAAATTCTAAGGGAATCGGCTTTTCTAGGACGAAACTCACGCATAAATATTACTTTAAGAGCATTTATTAAGATTAAAATTTGAAATCCATTAGCGGGAGACTCGTATTTGGAGGCTTTTGGTAGAGTACTGCTAGAGCTTTGGGATATTATCCGAGAAAAACACAGCGCAATCAAAGAATAGAGTGTAAAAATAAGGATCATTCCAAACTCCCCGTCTGCCACCTATATCACATCTGAATTAAGCAACGACGTTGATGTAAAAATAAAACAACTAGACTGCATATTTCTGCCCATACGGAATTCTCGAAATTAAACCCGAGGTTGTCACAACACCACCGATGGATTAGATTCCAAAACAGGTTCGAAATAGCAGTTTTGAATGCACACAATGAAAACTGCACGCAACCACGATGAAAACCGTAAATATTCCCCGTTATGCGAGCCTCATGCAAATAACAGCACAGCAAAGCCGAGCTTCCGTCCTAGATGATGTATAAAATGATGGCGAAACGCGCTCCCAATTGCGGTTCCGAAAGAGATCGTAAAAACGAGGAGCCGCTCTCACGCTTCCCCACACCACAGCATCGCTGATTAATCCGAAATATTTCCTTGCGCTCGGAATTGCCGGACAAAGCGGGGGAAAGAGTCGTAAATCTGGCTACGGAACCGCTGAATTATCAGCACACGCAGCGAGCAGGGTGATGGATGCGAGGATGAAATTCGAAGGGAGATGAAATTGCAGCGAGAGGGTGTTTGTCGATTCGAGCCAGATAAGAGGTTGAAGGGGAGTGGGGGGATATTTTCAGGGTGAGAGCTTAGAGGTGAGCGAACCCGCGTCCGGGAGTAAAATACAACGCAGGGTAAAGATATGGGGTGAAAGGGGTGAATGTAATGAGCGAGGCCGTGGGACACGTAAAAAAATAATAATAAAGGAGATGCCCGCATTAGTGCACCGCCGATGCTAATGGTTTGGAATGGTGAGAGGCGCGCGTTCACGGGGGTGAGTGAAGTTCGGGTGGGAATGAAAGTGGGAAGATAATGTACATAAGACGGTTTCGCCGGAGAGGAAAGGTATGAGGGGTTGGTGGCATACGTGGTTGGGAAGGCGAGGGATGGCAGAGGGAGCGAAGGGGACTTTGAAGATGAAGGAGAGCGGAATGTCGAGCGAGACGGGCGCTGGAGGAGTAATGGCGGAGAAGTGCATGCGGGCGCCTTGAGGGTACTGGCACTCAGCTCGCGGGAGGGAGAGACATACACAAGATGGCCGAGCAAAAAGTGTTCGTGACTCGAGATCCTGGGATGGATTAAAGTGAACCGGAGAAGGAGCTAAGAGACCGTACGGGAGGAGGTTGACGTATGGTAAAAAGAGAGAGAGAGAGTACGAGGCCGAAGAAAGAGGAACGACCAAGGTGTCGACGAGGACCGAAATTTCCAACATTTTTACCGCCACAGCTGAAATTTTACCGACAACTTTTCAAGTTTTGAAGAAGTTACGCGGATAAAAGGTTGAAGCTATTATCATCACGTAGGCTGAGAGATAAGTGCCCTTAGCACTAGGTATATTCTAAGGGTAGAATGCCGGGCCGTGGACCTGGAAACTAATGTTAGTTAAGCCAGTGATGCTTCGATGGAGCAAGTGTACCCAGGGGAAGCTCATAGGCCGAATTATATCTGTCCACCGGGACACAGCGAGGTATTCGCTTCCTTTGAAATTCTCTAAATCAACCCATGGACCAGGAAAAACTAGCTCAGCTCTCACTTATGTCAGTTTAAAAAACGCAATGGGAAGGGAGCAATTTCTACTAAAATTTCAATCATTTCAAAATTCATCCTCAATACTTTAGCGAGAAGAAACAAACATTTTGAAAGAGTTACATAGTAATATTGAAAATTATAAAAAATATGTAGAGTACCTAATGTTGATCAGATATTCATTTCTCTGGGGTAACGATCCCATGACTCAATTCTTCACAATCTAAAGGCTAGGTGAGCATTGAGTTCTTTTTTCTAATGATTTTACGACAAATCAGTAAAGACTATACTAAAGTTTTAGGTTCATGAACCATATAGAAGCCACGTCAGTAACGTGGTTGCTTCGAAATCCCTCACAGGGAGTGGATGTAGACTAGTTTTAGTATCTTAGGATGCTAGTCTTAGATCTTATGCTAGACGAGGCACTATCACACTAGCCGTTGAAGCAACTAAAAACCCATATCCACCGCTCTTATCACCAAAGGATATGAATCCCTAAAATAGACAACTATACAGCAGCTCGATAGCTGAAATCACAGGCATGGAGATTTTTGGTGACCAACCTCGTTTCAATGAATGGACCATTATTACTCGTCTAAAATATTACCTACAATCTTCAGCCAACGCCTAAGACGTAACTCACAACTTGAACTCGTGAAAAATCTCACCAAAAGAACGGAATCGAGAGATTTGAACCAACAACCGGTAACATTTCTAGAAATTGTAGTATATCGATTTAAATTGCCTTTAAATAGACAAATGGATGACAATTAACCTTGAGCTTCGCCTGTGAATAAAAATTACTACCCATATATTTTTACTACAGCTTTAGATGGACATTTCAGGAAAGAAACAGAGTACTCCCCTATCCCAAGACTGATTTCATATTTTATCGCTTTCTATATGCACTATATGTTATGAGATCGTGAGAAATTTTATCTTTATTATACATTTTATCGTTGCCTTCTAGATCAAGAATTTGCATAGTAAAACCTAAGTGAAACGCACAAGCCATGTGCTATGCACATTAACATAGTCCGAGATAAGGAAAGTAATTCAATGAGGTAGAGTAGAAAAAAGAATTCACTGGCAATGACAGAGAAAATAGGGAGAGAAATGGAAAAGAGCAATGTGATGCGAAGTGGTAAATTAAAAGGTGAGAGGAAGAGAGAAGAAAGAAAGGAAGCCACTTACAAGGTGAAAAACAAGGGGCAGGCGGTAGGGGGAAACGCAAAGGAAAGAGTTGGGAGGTCACACGCTAGCTACTGAGAAAGAAGAGGAGGCAGGTATAATTCTTATGGGGTTTGGACCGAGACGCAGATCTAGGAAACTCTACCAATCTGCTGAATACTTAACTTATCCCACCGAGGAACAGACCACCCGGGACTTAAAAAATCAAACTCCATTCAACCTAGGTGTTTCTGGGTCTCTAATTCCGTTTAAAAAATGCATTGCCCCATTTACCCTTAAGGCTTCTTCCCTTTTAATGATCTAAACAAGAGGACTTGGTTACGAAACACTGCACCAAGTACAAGCAATTACGAGTTCGGATGCATCATACATTTCTCGGATTGTTCTAAACAATTAGGTAAGTATTGAATATGCATGGTTTGACTTTTCTTTTCTTAAAGCCGATTAATATTGGCGTGATTTCGAGCATAAATACAGTGTCCCATTGATCGTGTGTCATTTTTGACCTCTAATTTTAGACACTTTCTTTTAAGCCACATGGATGAAATTTGGTACCAGGCTAGAAAAAGGTTGCAAGTTTTGTTGAATTAAAGCAAAATTTTTAAAATATGACCTTTTGACCCCAGAAATGGGGTCCAACCTAAAATCCAAATTTTGCCTTATGGGCTTTCAATGTTAAACTATTCAAAATACAAAAAAGACAGAATTACTTAGCGAAACTTACAACTATTATGTTTTTGGGCACGAAGAACATGTGGAAGAACTTTGGAGTTCAAAAATTGCATCCGTGACCCCTGTAAGGGCACAGTCAAGGTCACAGGGGTTACAAAAAATGAATGAAAGAGGGTGCCATGTGGGTCTCATAGGGACCCCTCGAATCTGTAGATATGTGTTATTATTGAAGGAGAAAGCATTTTTTGTTAGGACAAGTTCTGCTAGGCAAGTGATAAAACTGGTGGAAGGAGAGTGCCGGACGTTGTGAGAGGAAATAGTGGAGAGATTCTACATCTTCATGGTGGGGAATGGAAGTATAGAGTGATACCACATCTATCGTAGCCATGAGAATATTGCTGTCTCTGGGAATGGGGGTGGAATTAAGGATTTCGATAAAGTGGTAGGGTCTTTGATGAAGGAGGGGAGGGAGGTAACTATCGGTTGAAGGTAGTGATCGAGTAGAGCAGAGATTCTTTCCGTGGGAGCATTGCGGCTGGATACGATAGGGTAACCAGGGTTACTTGGTTTGTGTATCTTTGGAAGCAAGTAGAAGTGAGGAGTTTTGAAGTAGGTGGGAGATAGAAGATTGATGTCTGAGGTAGTGAAACCCTCAGCGGGGTCGAACTCTTTAAGGAAGGTGAGAATATCATTTTAGAATTGGGGATTTGGGTCATGTGTAAGGGAAGAGTGGAAAGTAGTGTCATTTAGTTGTCTTAAACCTTCGGATACATAGGCTTGTTTGTCAAGAACGACTACGGTAGAGCCTTTATCTGCTGAAGTGATGATTGTCTTCGTTAGCTTAGAGGCTTTTTAGGGCCAGAGATACAAGACGGGTGAGATTTTTGGGTAGAGAGAGGCATTGAAGGAAATTTTTGTCGCTTAGTTTGGTGAGGAAGAGTTTGATGAAGATTTCCACTGGGCGATTACGATGAAGTGGCTTAGGTTCACGTGTCGACGGGGGAAGGATCCCGGTAAGTGGGCGGGTGGGTGGAGGGAAGGGAAGGAGTGTTTTGTTGGGTCTGCCAGAATCCCTTCCATCGAAGATTCGGGCAGAAGTTTATGGCGTCGGCCACAATGGTAACGTGGTCGACCCTCGGTGTGGGCGAAAAGGATAGTACTTTTCTGAGAACTGCGAGTTCGTTCGCCTCCAACAAATGAGAGGAGAGGTTTACAACTTCGTGGTCGACGCTGAGAGGGTTGGGGGCGAGGGGGCGGTCGTGGCTTTCATGAGTTTCGTGAAACAAATATTTGAAATGCAAAACAGGTCAAGAGAAATAAACGTTAATTAATTCAATACTAACATTATGCAAAACAATCCTAGAATTTCATAAATGTATAATATCATCATTTTCAACATAGGTTGTTAGTATATCTGCCTACCTTGGAGGTTGTTCAAATAACTAGGCCTCTTAAGTGGATAAAGCAGTTTCTGGAACTGAAAAAAAAGTCTAAAGGTTTGCTAAATATTTTTGCTACCCTTCATATCTCCACGTACGAACTACTATGTGAATAGCACTAGCTATTAATAAAGAGAAACACAAATGTTGGAATCAAATTTGAAAATAGTTGAGCATACATGATAAAGAGATCAAGCCTAAAGTGATCATGTGAAAGTGTAATACCCACGCATAATCACTGAATGCCATTAAACTTCACTATCTTAACCTCAGCAATGAAGTATCTCACTATTACAGGTTAGCATTAACTAAGAAAACAGAGGTCGCGCAGGAAGGTCATGATTACGTGAGTTTCACAAGCACTTTGGCTCAATGCAGTTAGGTTTTACTCCCAGCCTTAAAACCAACACTTGGATTTAATACCATGTTTTAAGATTCTATTTATATTCATCCAAGGGAGGCACAACGTAAAAATACATCACAATAAAAATAATAAGAACATTTCTGGCGCTGCAATATAATAATTGCTTATAACAAAATTATAGCAGTCTGATATCACTGTTGGTAAATTAAGACTCCCAGCAAATTAAATTATTTTTAACAGTCAATTTCTCAGTTCTTTGACTAGTTTATTAATAAAATCAGGTACTTTCGTTGAAGTTTATTCTGCATTAATTCCAATCTCTTCGGTTTGAAGCATCAAAACATGCGTAAAAATCATCCTATGTATATATGGGTATCCTATTCATTATCTGGATAAGAGTAAATACATTTTCCTTCATCTTTTCTTTAGATGAGTTGATGTGATCTGTCACTGATAAGGCACAGGAAATAGGAAGCGCAGGCCTATTCATTTCTTCCTTGCCAACACTTTTCTTGCCGGAAAAAAACTACAATATGGTACGTTGGACGCTATTTTATAACTATCGACCATGATTTCGACACAAACAATGTTGTTATTAAGGTCAGTTTACCTTGACAATATTGTCATGGTACCTTGATAATGACATTGTATGTGCCAAAACCATGGTCTATAATAATAAAATACTGAGGAACGTATTAAATTGAAATTTCTTTCCTGTCGGTTCCATAAAGTTAAGCCTGCAATTTTAAATCGTACTCCTTTTGCCGATTCTTGCTTGTCCCATCGAGCCAATCGTCCCAATACGAATGAGGAAATCTATCAGGAGCCCTAGTCCCAAAAACCACATACTCTACCAAAGCTATTCATAGTTTAAAGTCTCTCCTTCAATGGATACATAATACAATCGTTTATAAAAATGAGAATCTGCATTCTTTCTCCGAATATTCCCAAATACCAAGAAAGTTGAGAGCAATCAGAGTAATGATTTGTAACTATTAATATTTTTCCCAGGTAATTTAGCATTACTTTCATTATTAACGCTGACATTCAAAACTTACCAATTTTGAATTGAATCAAAGGAGTATATATGGAATTTAGTTCTGGAACATGGCTATTTGAGCTTACTCATCATGGAGGCACATGACCTGAAAATATTTCTTGTCCTAAGCAATTAGACTCTTAATAATAGAAGGCAAAAGCTTCCAAAGGCCTATTTTTATGTTTTTTCTGCCGTTTTCTGGGAAAAAAATTGCGTAAATATTTAGGCAAACCGGATACCTTCTATGAACACTATTACAACGAATATCTCTGTAGAAAGCATGCTCCTTTAACGCAGGCTTCTCGAGGCTCGATTTTTTTCCTGTAGTAGTAATTGTATATTCCTACGTTTTCTTTACAGCTATCAGTAGAGTAAGTGTTCAGCACTGAGAAAATCGACCGTTCAACCAGCCTTGAAGTGGTCGATTATCTGGTCGTCCATGAAGACTACACGAGGCTACCTTGTCATGGTAAACATCTGGAACGTCGAGATATGCTCGCACATACTTAAGTCTTCTTTCAGCTCACCATCCTCAATGAACCACCTAATAAGCGGGTACTCCTCTCCGCCCTTCTTGGGAAGGGGCAGTAAATGCATAGTTTAATAGCATTGCGTTCGCGATTTTAATATAATTTGAAGGGGTCTGTACAGTTTCCTTCCTCGTATATAGCGTAATTCCTCAGAAAACATAAAAAGGCATAGTCAAGCAAAAAGAACTTTTTACACCAAATAAAAAATATTACTCTGAAAATTTCTTCAAGAATTTTCATTAGTACATGCAAACCGATAATCCATAAGTATCCACAACTTTGAAAATTGAGAACTCTGCAAAGAAAAAAGGAGACCTAAGCGCTTTCTGTCGTCGATTAAAGGAAGCTCTGAAGTTGCTCATTTTGTTGCTAGGAGCGCTGTTGGCCACATATCAACCATTTCTGTTGTCAGTGCAAAGATGGCGACTGCTCAGCAAAAAGCTTTTTGTGTTATCAAGTATGGCAGAAGTGAATCGGCGACAGTTGTTCAGCATGCATTTCGAATCAAGTATGGTGTTCAACGTCCTGATAGGTGGTGTATCAAACGTTGGTATAAACAATTCACAGAGAAAGGGTGTTTGTGCAAAGGGAAAAGTTCCGGATGGCCGCGCACGAGTGAAGAAAATGTTGGCCGCATTCAGGAAGCATTTGCTCGCAGTCCAAGAAAATTGACCCGCCGAGCTAGCAGAGAGCTGCAAATTCCACAACCGACCATTTGGAGAGTCCTAAGGAAAAGGTTAGTAATGAAACCTTATCGTCTGAAATTGGTTCAAGCTCTATCTGAAGCTGATAAGGTGAAAAGAATCGAGTTCTGCGCGTTTGTCCTTCAGCAAATGGAAACAGATGACTTGTTCATTTCGAAGCTAGTGTTTAGCGATGAAGCTACATTTCACATAAACGGGAAAGTCAATCGGCACAATGTCCGTATATGGGGCACTGAGAAGCCGCGGGAAACAATTCAGCATGAACGTGATTCACCTAAGGTGAACGTTTTCTGGGCCATTTCAGCCAATAAAGTTTTTGGTCCCTTTTTGTTCGAGGGTGCAACTGTAACTGGGGAAACCTATTTGGCAATGTTGCAGAATTGGCTGTTCCCTCAACTCGAAGAAGAAGCACGTCAATTCATATTCCAACAGGATGGGGCACCATGGGGCATCTTTGAACCTTTTGGGTCACTTATCTGTCCGTGCCTATTTGAAAGAAAAGTACCCACAGCAATGGATCGGCCGCCAGGCAACTCGTGACAGAGCACTTAATCACTGGCCTCCAAGAAGCCCTGACCTCACCTCCTGTGATTTTTTTCTATGGGGGTATGTTAAAGACATGGTGTTTTGACCACCTATACCAGCTAACATTGAGGAACTAAAAAAACGAATAACTTCAGCTATTCAAACTGTTACGCCGTAGATGCTACAGAGAGTGTGGAACGAGTTCGAGTATCGAGTTGGTGTAACTCGAGTGTCTGGAGGGGGTCATATTGAACATCTATGAACTTGTTTTCTACTGAAAAAAAAACTTTGTTAGTACAACTTAAAAAAAAAAACTTTGTAAGTAATCTTCATATTGATTAATTACCAAAGGTTGCATCATGTTTCTTTGATTAAATACAGATTTTCGAAGTTGTGGTATTCTTTTTGAATCGCCCTGTATATTTGAAAGCTAACGTTTCCAACTATTGGACGTTCTAAGGATAACGGAGGCTTTTTAAATCATAGATATATACGATTAAAAATGCTTAAAGGGAGCAGCTATCAAAAATGGCAAATAAAGTCTTACCCCAATACACGCTTTACTTCTTGTCTAGAATTTTAGTTTCCAGTTGATATTGTTAAAATATGCGAGAAGGTTTATCGAGTCCTCCACAGGGTTATTGCGTCCATGTCCGCCCACTTTTCGATTCCCGACTCGGTCATCGTCTTCAGGGCTTCTGAATGAAGGAGATGACCACGTCCGGAATCGAAACGTCGGCGGACATGGACGCAATAACCCGGCGGAGGACCCGAGAAACCTTCACGCAGCAGATACGCCGGGAAAGCACCAGATCTTTCTTGTCAAATATATTTCCCCAAATAAATAAGTATTTAAATAATTTTAATCAGTCCTACCTTGTCGCAGAAATATCTTAATAAACCGGCCAATTTTGGAACCAATATTGTTTCCCAGACAGGCATACCTACACTATAACGTAATACCTATTTCTTATTCGATTATTATAATTATTTGACGGATACATCTAGCAAGTTAAAAAAGAGGGAGTTTTATGAGGAAGAATAGGCCCATATAACTAAGGTCCAGAAACGTAATTGCACATTGATATACACACAATTTTACGAAACGAAAGTAACTGAAAACATGGTGAATACGGGCCAATATTTATTGTAAATGGAAAACAATAATTCAATGACCGTGAATTCAACTTAACCATTCCAATTACGGACAATAGAAATACCTATTTAAATTTCCTTTTCAACAAAGAGTAACAACCACCTAATCACTGTCTCTGCATCATTAGGCATATAACGTAATATATTTTCACGACTTTTTTTTACTCCATCTACTAAATAGGGAAAGCGATGGAAAATGAACCCGATGAATTATTCACCAATAAAAACATCGCCACGCTTTTGCACTGCAGAACATCGGCCTCACGAAGCAGGAAAAGTATGCCTCAAATTCTCCCTGCGGCCATGCTTTTCAAGGCGACAGAAGTGAAATAAATTACAAGTGGTTCACCACATGGCTAATAAAACAAAAAATATAGGAAAACAGCGATCATGCCGGGACCGAAAGATAGAATGAGGCAGCGAGATGAGGTTGGAGGATTAAAGGAAGAATAACGGGGGAAGGGTAAGAAAAATACTTCCGCGCACTTGGAGGAGTTTTTCGTCGCAGAGTATATTTCCGGTACAAGGGGACAGTGACAGAAAAAAAGACGCGGGGAACGAGAGGGAAGGGGAGGAGGAAAGGGAGAGAGAGAGACCACACTCTAGACCCGCAATTGGAATAGTGAATGCAGCGGGCGCCCTCGCGCACACCTTTGGACCCGGAAGATACATTTCACGCCTTCCCTCCCGCTGCCGCCACCGGAGAGAATTTGCGGCGAATACTTATGCGGGGGGCGGAATGCTGCAACGATCCACCCTCCCTTCCACTACCCCCAATCCTACGGCTCCGGAATTTCCACCAAACCTTCTCTTGTCCCTCCACAACAAACTTCCAAAGGACCCCCTCTCCCCCCCCCCCCCCCAATTCTCTCCAGCTTTAAAAAGATTTCGAACCCCCGACCTCTCTCTCTCCTAATCCCCACCCTTCCTCCCAAGTCGTCCCCTAACACCGTCCCCTCCTTACGACTCCAATTCAGTCGCCGAGCAACGTTCCCCATCCGGCGAAGCCGAATATCCCCACATCTCCTTCCCTCCCCTTTTTCTCTTCCACCAGCCAATATAAAGAGGGAGGAAGACGGAGATATCCCCGGCAAATCTCTTTCTCTCTCACGCACACATTATGACGACCGCACAGGCGCGAGCATGTACACATCGCCAATCGTCCTCCGAATGTGGCAAAACATGTGGTGGGGATGGGGGGAGTCCGCGTGTAAATCTCTTTAACGGCACAATCCTTTGGTGACCCGGGAAGCGCACTACCGCAAATTTTTATCCCAGCCTTCAACCGTTCTGGATGTCCGTTGGTTTCATCCTCGCACAAAAACCATATCCGCTACTCCATTTATGAATTCCTGAGTGTTATCTTTTCTCTTCGGCTTCCCTCTTGCTCTAACGCGACGTCCAGTGTCATCATTTCCAGTTCTAAAATTTAGCTTCCGCAATTTCTTTCGCCTGTGCGCGTCTTGAACAAGAACGTGTGCGTCATGAAATCGAGATTCGTACTACTGAATCAATGGTTTAAATAGCATTTTGTTCCTCAAGGCAATCGTTTAGTCAGAAAACTTGGCGAGAAAAGCATAATTAATCAATTAACCATCATCTACATGGAACATTTTTCTCAGGAAGAGCATCATCATCATTGGTCAACAATTCTAGGATTGGTTTGACAGCCTTCCACTCGATGATTCTTCTATCGGCCAACCTATTCATATTAAAGTAATTCCTCTGTTTCACATCCTTCACAACCTGTACCACATTACCTCATATGAGGCCTGCCTTTTCCATTCTTCCCGTTCAATTTTCCCGCAACAATTGTCTTCTCAGGAAGATAATTCACCTTAAAGCCTGCTCTTTCGTTGGTAAAATAATCATCCTTCTCAAATACAAAAATTACTTTCATAAATCATCTAAACTCTAACCTCAATGGCAATATAGACAATAGTTAACTATCTAATTAACTGAACCACAGAGCCAAATATATGATATAATTGTTTAAATATGTGTAATGATCGAGTTGAATTCTTCAGCAGGTTACTCAAAATCTGCCACTCCCTCTATGTTCACTGCCTGTTGATAATGCTACATTAATAACAATGTACTTCAATTCTCATCCCTCTGTCAAAAAACAGAATTGAACCGACTACCAAAATTTCTGTTTTCGTATGCAATATACACAGTAGGTATTATAGTTGTATTGAACTCTTTCACGCCCACTACGCCTCATAAATACAATAGCACCACGCATTTATTATGCTTATCATTTTTGTAGCCATAAAATTACATTGTGATGCCCAATCTAGTACCGAGAGGTGAATAAAATAAATTAAATTAAAAAATTAGGAACGAGGGTATCCATAGGACACTCACACTCATTTATGCATCAAAAAAGTGCGTAGTATTCACAATCAGCGAATATTACCAGCACATGTCGACGCACAAAAACGTTGTGTGCCAAGGAAGTTTTGTGGAAGATGGAAAAGAAAGGAGCGGAAATTTATATTTTGTGAAATTGTTCAGCAAAGCTACCTCGATGTCCTATAATCCAATTTGATAAAAATGTAATCAATATGTGTTCCTTATTTAGCTGTTTTCGGGGTCGCAGCGGGGATCGAGTCGTTCGATGACTATGACGAATTCAAATCCTACCAAAAAATAGCTGGATTTTAACGATTCCATACAATGCACATTTGCTGAATTTTGTGCTGGCACAATTGGCTATTGAAGTCATGTGCTTTGACGATAGGAGCTGAAGAGTATATTTCCCAAATATTTCCCACTTTCCAGTGTACCCTCATTCCGAACCTTACGGAGTCTTGACAAATGCCTACTCTAGGCTTTAATTTTCTTCACTTCTTGGCCTCATTACACATCTTCCTGCCGACTGGAATATTTATCAAGTTTTTCTTCGACTAGGTTCAATCAATAAAGCAATAGGCACTCACCAAGGATACAGACCGGGTTGGTGGGGTCGAAAGAGTCCTGGTTTCCCATAATAAGAGCCTAGTGCGTATTCTAGTGGTAGTAGGTTTTTTTCAGTGGTATACCGGCCCCTATTTCAGAGCTTTGTGGACAGCAATTTTAAGTTCAGGAATGCATCCATCGAATCGGGTGCTGCACTGTTGACCCGTAACGCCTTTTTTAAAGCTAAATCCGACGCCGGATTCACTTCGCCCTTATTTTGATCCCAACATAACTCCACCACCCAATTAACCACATACGCTCTGCGGTGGAATTGACCTTAGCTGTCCGTTACCTATGAAAAGTAATGAAATAACAATAGCGTAAGCGCATGTTTGTTTGAAGGATTACACCGTTAAACCCTTTCCAGGGAATTCTTCTATTTCTCGATTCTAAGCACTAGAACACAACAGATTTATTTAAAAAATTTCAAAGTTTAAAAATTCACTCTGAACTATTGTTTAGCGAGTATTTTCACCGCTGATCTAAAGGGGTGAGAGTAAAGACAACAGGATCCCTCCCAGAAAACGATAGAGGTAATCGTGGTGGAAAGAAAGACGTTTCGCAGGAAATTAAACTTAATTTTGTCCCTTGGGCACGGAGCCCATAATATTCACGAAGTTATAAATGTAACAATCATCTAATTGACTCCCATTTAATAGTGGGTACCACATGATTGAAAATTAAAGAAATTTCCTCCGTCAACGCACTGTCGAAGTTGGTAGCATATGCGTGAACACTAACTTGTTTTTCGACCACTTTTATCACTAACTATTTCTTTTTTCTTAAACATGCTGGAAAACACGATCGATAATCTTTCTTTTCATAAGTCACGCTATAGAGCCAATTGTATTTGTTTACCAATCATAATATGTACCCCGCTATGTAAATATTCTGCTGGGCAATCTTTATCATTACAAAGATTCCCCAACACTACATGCTGGCATTATGCATATTGGATCAATGGACACGTTTTGGTGAACTGTCAAGCAATTTATCGAATACTCGGATTGATCAGCCGGTTTCGGCAGTTACGCTATCAGGTACAATGTTCGGGACCTGAATATAGCCTAACTTTGGACTTCTGAGTTCAAACACTTATTTATTATTGATGCTTAAATGTTATCAACAAAAATATAGACAAGAATGAAAAATACGATATCGTCACAATGTACTTTTATAGTGTGTAAATCCTACGTCCATCAACTGAGCTATAAGGACAACGCCAAGGGTCATGTTAGATTCTTTAAAGAGGAGATCCTACAGCCAATACCTAAGATAAAAGAAGCCGTAATCGACGAACTCAACACACGTTTAGTACTGCACTTCATGAAACATGAGAGATGAAATGTTTATGAGTACAGAATGAAAATAATGATAAGAATGTGTGAATGCAAGGCTATAACGTGCTGAATGATATATCGCAATATTGAGACTATCTAAACATTTCTCGATCGCTGAGAACATTTTCCTTGTACCAGCGCATGACCCAATGTCTACAGGGGCAATCGAGAGAACGGGACCGCGGAAAACTGAAAAGCAATAAGCTCAGAAGTGGGGAGTAGGGCATAAAGAGAGAGAAATAGATGGCAAAACATCGATCCCGAAGATGTGTATGGACTCTCGTGGCCATATCAGATTCCATCACGCAGAAGTTGGCATTAATGCACTCCGATCACTTGGGATGCAAGACACCCTCGAGAGAGAGAGGTAGAGATATGTACGGGGCAGCTGGGAAAGAGTTAAAAAAAACGAGCTGCATGCATACCAATACAGGAGTTTTGCAGGCGTGAATATTCCCTGGCATGCATCTTATGAATGTTTATCCCAGTTTAAGTATACAGCAGCAGGAATATTAATGTATTGCCACACACATGTCGGTGGCAGTGAAACACATTTCGTAAAGTATGTTTTCATAATATGAATACGTGTTCTCGACTACAAACTGCCAGTTAAAGTGCTCCGTGAAAACCTAAAATAAAATCATACCTTAAATATAAAGACAACATGAAACCAAACAAATTAAAACGATATAAAAGTAAATAGAAAGTAATATGCGACATTAGGAGAATACTAGATTTATTTTCCAATTCTGTAGAACAACTTATTAAAATTGAACTAATCTACCACCACACGAGGACGGTAAAATCATATTATCTTCCTTTCCTTAAAAATAATTTAATGACTGTCTTTGATCTGAACAGACATGAGAAATTTCGCTCTCGTTTTATTCATAGATACAACAGAGAAGATGAGTATCGTTGGCACACATTTAACCAAATTTCGAGATTTTAGAGAGCGATAGTTTATTAGGCAAATAAGTGCGCCCACAAAATATCTAAATGGTAAACCTGCCCTGGAAAATATAATATTTAACTTTGCACCACATTGAACGAGAAATAGAAAAAATATTTCAAATATGTGCATCAAAAGTAAAAAAAAAGGTTTAAATAAATGTGTTTAAATACTATAACGATTATAATTTATTGCCAAGTACTTGTATGTAGCTTGGGCTCACCAGTATAAAAACGTACTAAGGTTGAGGTGCGAGAAAATTTTTTAAATAAATTTCTTTTGCTGCACCTATGACGAAATGAAAATCTAACAACAAAGACACTCAATTCCAACATAAAGTCGTAGAAAACATAAATACTTTGGGTCCAACTACCTATCTATAACATATTTCCGCGTACGCTGAGCCTTTACTGCATGCTATCTGAATCTCACCGAGTATTTTTTCTTAGAAAATATGATGGAGCATATATATATACTACGGCACATATGTTCGTGTGTCCCACTCCCCAATACTCCCGAGGAAAAACCGTGATCGAGAGGCCCGAGGAGAGGAAGGGGGGCGGAGAATGAAAGGAGGAAAATAAAGGCCTGGATGTGGGTCGGAACACACATGCACACACCCAGGATCGTCGCAGCGTCGTCGTCGGCTGCGGCCGCGAACACACGCACGCATTCTCACAAACAGTCCACCCTCCAGTCTCTCCTGCTCCCGCTCGCCACCCGTACACCTCCTTCGGGGGCTCCCCCGCCAGTGTGTGTGACGACATGTGCCCGGATTGCGCCGAACGAGGCCTCTCGAGTCGAGAGCGAGGGGCGGGAAGCATGATCTCGGAGTGAGAGAGAGAGAGAGAGAGAGAAATTGATTTTTTTTCCTCGCTCCCAATACAACTGGATGAATCGGGAAGGGGGCTGGAGGGACGGACGGGGAGACGGAAAGTGCGAGCCCCAGTGCTCCAGCACTTGAGCCTTCTTCTTCTCCTCACCCCGTCTCGTCACCCGCGCGCGAGGAACACGTCCAAACCCATTCACTCCCAACCCCCCTCCATCGCACACTGGATGGATTGGTATGGCGGAAAGGGAGATAAACCATCTCCATCTCCCGGATTCTCCCGCCCCCAGTCTCCTTTCGCTGCCCCCACGACGCTCCCGGCGCCATTATATTTCGCACTCCCACTACCAGCACCTTTCTTACATTGCCACGGGCCCTAACTCCTTTCCTAATACCCCGCGCGACCCGGATTCCTAACAGGTTCCTCCCCATTCTTCTGCTTCTTTCGTCGGCACGACATACACGAGGAGGGAGCGTGTATACCTTACCCTTCTTCTCTCCAAGTCTCATCCCTCGGCCGCCGCCGAGTCGAATCTACCCCCGCCTTCTACATGTCCTCGGCCGCGGAGGTGGTGTTTGGAGGCCGGCAAGCGAAAGGTTTTCTCCTGGGGATCTGCGCGTCGGATCCCCGCAGTGCTCGAATCACCTCTTTTTTGAGACGGTGCCTCCGTCAATGGAGACGGGTACATCTGAGCGAGCCCCCAAAACTCCTCCCTGCACGGTCATTCGCACGGGATTTGAAAGCGGCATCGTTGTGCCCGGATGGGTCCCCCGGCACAATTCTCGCAAAAGGGAAGTGGATCGCGCAGGGTAATCGGTGCCTCACTCACTCACCCCGATTTTTTTCCTACTTTCAGAGCAGCAGAATGACGTCTCGCAAGGTTTTCCCTTACCAGGAAAAACTCATCCTTCCACTCGTCAGATGGAAAATATAAATTATATTTTGCGCCCTGCGCCATTATTTACTCAATGCCGTGCGATAAGTAAACTGCCCAGCCATCTCGATCGCGTCAATCATTATTCGGCTCTCACTTTGAAAGCGTGAATCCAATGAGGTCGCATTCAAAATTTCCAGACTACCATCCGAATTTCAGATTCAGCTAACGGTTGTAACGCCTGCTGCAAATCACATCGTTCAATGTCAAATACCCTTGCCACAATAGTTTAGCTTTTAACTAATATGGCCCATGGCAAGGGCAATATGCAAAATCTGGATGCTCTACAAATATGAATTTCACCTTCGAATTGAATTATTTCGGTTCTGCTTGAAAAACATGCGCGAGAAGAATATGTAGGCCTAAAGATTTTCTTGGCGTTAGCTGCATTTAAAAATTCCCTCTAGTAGCTTTTCAATCGAACGCTGAATCGTAAAAAAGATAACCAACTAAAAGTGTTCATTAGAGTTCATAATATGTTTGCCGAGATAGTGGTAAACTCATCCAAATATAGTTTAAATAACAAAGCATAGCTATTTTTATAGCTATTCCGTATTTAAGCGTGAAAACAATCTCACTCACTCATTAAAACTAATTAGTTGCATTTCTTAGGGTAAGGGTGACAAAAAATAAAACAGTGAACTTCACCTCACTCAAATGATCGTTTTCTTAACTATAAAAAGAAGGTTGAAGGCCAAGTATTTCCATTTTTATCCCACTTAAGTTTGGCTTTACCCATGGAATTCATTTAAGGCCAATGTAAGGCCAATAAAGGTTCAAAATAATCCAAAAGAGCAGCTTGAAAACTCACTGTGTAACCCTGCAGAGAAAAAATGGAGCGTAGTAGACGAAAATTCATTCTTGATGGTGAAAATATAGCCTCGTTACGTCACACTAATCATGAGAGCGGGTTAAGACGTATCTATTTCGCAAAATAAAATTTGCCGTTCAAATTTCTTTCTAAAAATAGTATTTTGTAGTATCAATTACAAATAGATTTAACCAAATCCCGTTTTTTAACTTTTGACAAATTAGTAGAGCCATCTATATGATAATATTTAATTGAAATAAAACGATAATAACACGTGATAAGATTGCAATGTTGACCTAAAAATGAATGGTGTCAATTATTATGACTTTTTACCAGAGTTAATGTTTTTTTGAAAATGCTTCATAAAGCTTAAGATAATCAATAACAACAAAAAGGACTGTGATAATGCAGTAAAGTAACATGAATTGTTGAGATATGAACTACCCTTATTCATCTTCTCTGTGACGAATCCAAACAAACTAAAATTGTCATTAGTATTTAATTTCAAATGAAAACATTTAACTACCTTCTAAAACGTAGGTAACTTCCTATTTTTAATCACATTTCATAGACTGAGTACGTCGAGGGAAGATAAAATAGGATAAGAAAATAGAGGTACCCGATGCCTAATGGAATAGCTACCTTTATAGAGAGCACTTTAGGTGAATTACTCCGTCCGTTGGATGTGACGTACAGCAATGAATCCCTCGGCGCCTTTCGTTATGAGCAGGCCAATGCAGACGCCTGGTTTGCCTTCATAGTTCCTCTTCTCCAAAATACCCCCCTCTTCCCAAATACTAATTCTTAGTGGCGCAAATGTCCTTAGTTGTCGGCTACTTACCCCAATAAAAAAGCAAGCAATTAATGCACTAATAGGTTATTTACACTACCGCGATGAAGTAGGCTCATTTCTTCCATATGCTTGAATCCGTGCGTTTAGTTACACACCTAAAAAATTAATCACAACCATTGTCTGACCTTTCTCGAAACAGGTGTATTCATTGGGCCCCAAAGCGAGTGACTGTATTTTTAATGTGCTGGAATAAAACACCTCCCCCGAGGCAGCTGTGCCGGAAACCCATTTTCCACGTTTCCACGAAACACCTCCTCATGTAAAAAGGGACATCGTATTTCCCAGCCCACCGATCGCCCGTCAATCAGCCATCAACTCGCTCAAATGGTCATTCTCGAATTCGCGAAACGCCCACGGAATAAAAAATAATCGCGAATCACCTTCCCATTGAGGTCATGCGTTGCTCTCCAACTCACATCTGCTGGTTCAACGAGCCATGGAGCGTAAACCTAGGAATATGACAGACCAGACTATTGCTTACGCCCAATTTAAGCGGCGGTGGAGAACAATTCACATCAAAACCACGAAAAAAAGCACCCACAGTTTTTATACATGTCCTTCCTTCACCGTAACTACCGCCTATGGTTACATCCCTGAGAAGAAAAGCAACGCCATGAAAAGGTTTCCATTAGTGCTTTTTCATGCGCAGAAGAGAATGCAATTAAGTTCTGGAGACACAGCGACAGATGACAATTTAATAGAATCGTAAAAAAAATCCCGGACACACAACTTTTTGGATCTCACTACTACCGAATCATTGGATCTTCATTTCATGCAGTTAACAAAGCATGAATCAACAACAGCTTATGTTCTTTCTGTGAAAACCTTTGTTTACGAATAAAGTCCATTAATAGTAATCATTCGCCTAATATTCCGAATAATATTCCCAGTTTTCTGCACAAGAGCGGCCGAATTTAACGAATTTTCAACTCCACCATTACAAATAACTTTAATCTTAAAATATTTATTTGATAAATCTGCTAAAATACCAACTATAATGAAAAAAATACTATAGAAAATAAATATTCGCGTCACCAACTTTTTTTAATATCAATAACTATATTACAAAAATGAATTGGATAGAGCGAATACAAGTAGCTCCTGATGAAGTGCATAACTCGAATTTCTTCTGATAGGTCTCTAAAGTGAATGCATACACGAGTGCAAGGCGCTGTATGACTTTATTAGGGAGTATATTTCTCAGAAGTGGAAGTAATAATTCATACCTTTACATTTCATACGAAATTAAATATCGTTTTTAAAAGCTTTCGGTGGCACTCATCTAAGGGCGAAAAAATGAATATTCGCACCTAAATTGAAACAGAAAGTATGCTTAGTAAAACTGCAAAATAATTTTTTTCTCTCCTCCGAATAATTATTATCACTGATCATGCAAGGATTGATATTTAAGAGCATCAATTCCTAAAATTTTCCCCAGTTTCATGTAAGAAACACTTTCTAACTCTACTCCGTAGAACTCCACGATAAAACCTAAAGAAATCACACCGTCATTGCCATAAAAATGTCTCTCATTTTAATACTGATCTTTAAACACACATAATTTAAATTTTTTCCACGTTTTGATATTTTTAGCAATATAAGATACACCTCTTACCCCTGCCATATACTATTAAACAAATTATTGCGCATTGTCATCGATTCAAGCTTGACCGTAGCCTTTAAATGGATTTAGCCTCTTTCAAAATGAGATCATATTACCCCAGCTTACTGTAATTTTACAATTTATTGCTGCAGCATTATCCCGGTAGTGTCACCATCGCTTCGGCAAAAAAACAGTGGAGGTGAAATTTTAATGTTACCTGGGAACCGGCAATGAACGAAGATAGATGGGAAGAGAAGAATATCCTAGACGAAGAGGGTATTCGACCAAAACAGAATCTACTTGAAACTGGAATAACAAGCTTTGAAGTTAGAAAACAGTTCATCAGAAATAATATCCTAAGCAAACATCTCTGTGACAAGGAGGCATGGACGATGACTGCAGGAGGGAATTCAAGGCAGGAAGCATTTGAAATGTTGTGCTACAGTGGATCTGGAAATAAAATGGATAGATCGATTGGCAGAAGAAAGAGTCCTGATAAGAGTGGGGAACGAGAAGTTTGACGAAAACTTAAAAAAAGACGCGTCTACCTTCTTAAGACTCGGACCATATCTCGAGACACAATGGTCTGATGAAAACAGCTGTCGAGGAAGAAGCAAATGGAAGACTTGCGAAGAAAAACCTCTTGGAAATGTATGGAGCTAATAGTGTACGATGAAAAGGGAAGACGATAGATAACTGAGAAATAAAGTTGAAGCTGCTAACCAATCCCAAGATTGGTTCAAACCAATCTTAGAATTGATAACTTGAAATGATGACTCTCCCGATTTCCGTAAATATCTCTTTAGAAGATTATCGCCTCAGGGACGAGACCCTGTGAAGACGCAGTTACACTTAAGTCAGACTCTGCATACTATCATTGAGTAATACATAGTCCACAAAGTTAAATAATATAGTAGTTTCGTGTGTTTAAATTTAAATTAAAAAACAGTGGATAAGCTTTTCCACATTAGAAAATTTCTATTCAACGCATTTGTTTAAACCTTTACTCAAAAAGAAAGCATCAAGATTTATGGCTTCTTATTTCCATAATGAACATAGTGGTATTCAATGTCATCTAAGTTTATTGTAATTGGATTTTATCTCCATTTGAACTCCTCACGAAAACCATTTATGTAAATAACAGTCTTTCTGGAATCAGTAAATTGTTTAAACATTCGGTTACAGACCAGTCAGACGATATTCGCCCGATTGGATAAAAGCTGCTACCCATAAAAAATAGTAATACCCTAAGTAAACAAAATAAAGATAAATTACGAGATTTATTATTCGTGATTAATGTAAATAAACGACATTACTCGTTAAAGGACTGAAATCTAATATTTACGCATTTTATACACACATCAGTGAGGTGCTCTATGGTGTTTGGATTTTGATTTCGCTTTCATTTCATGGATATATTATTTATTTAACCTGAGCAAAACAATTATATCTCTTCAAACGAATGAGAATTTCCCCGAATTTCCAAACACATCATTTCAGTGGAGGGATAACTATCCTTTTATTAATAAACAAAAGCATTTATAGAGTTAAGAAATACATCGTGTTGAGGTATTACATGGCCTTTCAACTACATTCGTTTTTCAATATTGCTCATGGCCTTCAAATAGAACAGGTAATGCTTTTTTTTTTGTTTATGGATGCAATATTATAGCCTCATGCAAATGAACATTTGTCAGCTTTCTCATCTGCAAGGAACAGAATCTAAAATATGAGGAATATCAATATTTTTTTCATGCACATCAATTTAATTCCGAACTTGATGCACAGTTTTCAAGTGGCGAACAATTTAATGTCAAGGAATGGGGTCGTTTACCATATGTTTTCTATTGCCGAATCCGATAGAGTTTGTAAAATAAAAGGACCCGTATTTTTCCGTTTTCTGATCCGACAATTATTTCGCGAGTTATAAGCGGCGAAAAACTGATGTTGTTAACCCTTTCGGAAAAGTGGGTGTGGTGCAACCTCTGACGTATATCTACTTCGTCCAATCACAGCTGAGCCCGCGAAGCTACTTCGCCTTATCGCAAAGGGGGGGACACAGCTGACTCGGCGAATGGGAGCGATTTCGACAGCATCTGTGCGAGCAGACCTTCCGAGAGCCCCCTCCACTCCCTTCCCCCTCCCCTGAAAGCAGTCAAGGACGGGAGGAAAATGACGTCAATGTTATCACAGCAGCTTTTTCGGTGGGCGTCACCTTTTGCTTATTTTAATTTTTGATTTATGAGTGAATGGTTGAGGTTAGAAGATTAATTTTTTCACTAAAATTCGTTTTTAAGTTTCCATCTGACGATTTCGTGTACAAAATTGCGATTTCGGTTCCGAGTACACGCCCCCATTCTGTGAGCAAAAAAATTCATTGGTTTTATAGTGTCTCAATCATACATTTTAATGCTCTGTATTCATTGTCCATATCCTCACACTACTGATCAAACTTGTAAATTGTGCAAATTTCCTTCAATGGTTCTTACTCAGTGCCAGTAAGGCCACAGTAGTGTTTCACTGCCATAACTTAACCAAAAATAACCTTTACGAGCGCTTTCAAAATGAATTGTAGACCAGATTTATGGAAATCATTTATGAAAGTTGTAACAAAGGCCTCGAAAAAGTCTTTTCGGAAAAATGTTTTTTCGGAAACAAAGTTCAGCGCTGGTAACTGAAGAATGATATTTGCTTTATCCTCTTCGTTTTTCATCTCCATACTGGTGTTCCTGCTATATCCTATGCCCATCTCATTTATGTCATTGAATATGTTGTTCCTACTCCAAAGTCTGCGTAAAAAAATATTTTTCACTTAATAACTTTTCACAAATATTTTAAGAGAGGAGACACTTCGCCGGATGGCTATAAAGCAACGACCAAAAGGTGGCATCAAGCACTTCGACCGGAAGACGCCTGCTGTCGAAACTGTTGTCATCTAAACGACTACGCGGTGAAGCATGGAAGATGCAGATTTCATTGTCATCACACCGCGGAAGCCTTCGCACCAACTTCAAACATGCTACTTATCATTTTCCTTGTCCTGGGGGAGCTTCGGTTAAATTTAACGCTACACCTGAATGGGAAACACAACTATGACGTAGGCTAAGGATAATGATATTAATTCCTTTTCCATGCTAAATCATCATCATTAGTCATCAATCCTCAGATTGGTTTGACGCAACTCTCCATTGAATTCTTCTATCGCCAAATCTCTTCCTATTAACGTGTCAGGTAATAATACTTGATTATCTTCAAGCGAAACTTAAATACAACAATCGATTAGAGAATCGATTTTTCCCTTTCTGTCCTTCAACTTAAAGAAAATCACCCACACGTCATTTTGTAAGCGGTTCCCTGCTCTTATGCTTGGCAGGGAGTTGAAAATTTCATTCTAACCTATCAATAACCCCTTTATTATCATTAATAAGAGTTCGAAGCGTCAAATATAACAAACATCCACTGCTTCACTACGAGGTGCAAACTTATGCGAAAATCATGAAGACACAATAAAAGTATTTCGTTAATTACGAATTTCTTATAATGAAGTATGTTATCGACCACTATATTTTTTATGTAGAAATGGATAATTTGTGTGGATTAGTTTGGTCGTCAATACTTTAGAAAAAAATTTTGGTGGCAGCGGGTGAGGATTCAAATAAGGTGGAACACGAAATCGTCGGGATCCAGAAACAGTGGGATCGAGAACTCGGCGGATTCCAGGAACGGTGGTGTCCAGAACCTTTGGATTAAGAAACGGCGGGGTACAGGATCGGTGAAATCCCGAAAAGCCAGAGTCCAAAGGCTCGACAAAGGATTCCGGAGTTATCGCGGCGAGGCGCTTGGACTTGGACATCCTACGTAGTCTACGGAAGAACGCCATAAGTTGGACGAAATTACGGCCTACGAGATAGGTGAGTACCAGGTTTTGCATTGGTAATTTTGGTGGCAAAGAAAATCCGAGAATTTGCTTTGTAAGAAAGGCATTAGAAAATGGCGTTCTTAGGGAAAGCTAAGAAAGAGGAGTTGAGATATGTGGCCGAAGAATCAGGGGTTATAGTGAGTGCTGCTGATAAGATTGTGCAGTTAAAGAGTTTGGAAGTAAAAAAGAAGACGTGAAATAAAGAGGGGCAATGCCCAAATGAGTTATAAGAAGGTTGATATTACTTGAGGGATACCGACGTCACAGAGGTGAATATTTTTGGTATTTTTTTTACCAGGAAGAACCCTGAGCTCTGGAATAGCGGCAGAAAGAAAGTGGGAAGGGTAGACCAATGCATCAAGATAGGCATATGATTTTTCAAACCTAATCTGTATTCTGATCCCAGAATATACTTTTTTAACCTTGAGATCATTAGCCAATTAACTATAACTTTTTATAAAATACAAAATACACCAAAAATACAAAAGTATTAACGACCAAACTACTCCAGACAAATTATCTATTTCTACATAAATTACGAATAATATAAATTATCAAATATGGCATACCCGTTGCAATAAAATATCAAAATGATGCAATAAGCAAGGAAAATCATGATTCAAAGTCTGATTCTGTAATATACTTCTTGGTTAGTGAGAATTATTGATTAGTTAGAATACTGACGTAATTCCACAAAAAAACTCACCGTTCAAGAGCCGTTAGTGGGCATATTCAGACCGCAAAATCTTCCAGATATTTCACTATCCTGTAAATAAGAGACCGAAAACATTTATTAATAGAAAATAAATAACGGCCCCCTCTTTCATGAAAATATATCACAATGCGAGAGGGCATAAATAAAAATTAACAGCGCTTTATACTGATCATCACAGCATTCCTTTTATTTCCAAACATACATTTTAATAATGCTTTCCCGTATTTGTGTCCATCCAAACTCCCTTGTGGGAACACTAATGCATTCCTACAAGGAAAATGTTCCTGGCAGAGATAAATTGAACAATGCCCATACACTCTGGGTATGGTCACATCATTTTTCACAGCCCGTCATGGCAAGTGAAAAACCTCACAAAGATTTCAGGCCACACTTTTAATTCTCCCCGGCGTAATTTAAGGCCCTGGGAGCACCGACTACCAGAAAATAACATTAAGGGAGAGTATGGAAACCCTACTTCGGCGCGATTACTTCTCTCACCGCTGCTAAAAAAAATGAACGTTTCAATGCTTCGTTTGAACTCAAGTTAGGACTCGTTCCACTCGACCTCGAATCAAAAAGCAACGCTGGGAAAAATATTCATTAGATTTGATATGCTTCACGTCAACCCACCATAACATGCATTTAATTCTTTATCTCGCACTATGGTTACCGTCGACGACTTATTACGTACACTTTCCCGCTCCCGGAAAACCGTCATTCATACATTACTGCCACTGCCAACTTCTGTCGTACAAAAGTCTCCATCATCCTACTTCCCAACCTTTTCAACACTATGCTAATAAAATAAAATGATGAGGAGGTGACCGTGCGCGATACAGTACCGATAATGGACGATACTTCAGAGAACATCTCCCGTATAATTTGTCAACCTACGATAACTTTTGCTACCCCTACCAGAACCAGGAAGCACCCTGAGCTCTGGAATAGCGGCAGAAAGAAAGTGGGAAGGGTAGACCAATGCATCAAGATAGGTATATGATTTTTCAAACCTAATCTGTATTCTGATCCCAGAATATACTTTTTTAACCTTGAGATCATTAGCCAATTAACTATAACTTTTTATACCCCTTCCTACTTCCTATTTATCCGCTTCCAAAACTAAAAAAGAATTAGCATAACAGAATCATAACTAAGATTTATCCGTGGGATAATTTTGATATATATTCTATACTTAGATAAATCATATATATCATATCACACTATTATATGAAAAAATGACATTTCAGATTCAAAAATTGAGTAACGAGACTAATATGTAGCAGTTAATATGGCAACAGCGGCTGTCAATGAACAGTGGGGGTTGATAATAAAATTGTAATATTATTGAGAATTAATACTACAGTCTATTTTTAAGAAAGCGACAAAAAGAGCAGCCCGCGAATAAAAGAGCAGTATTTGTAGTATTAGCAGCACCGGGATGCTACATCATGAAAAGTCACTCGTAAATCTCTTACTCTCGTTAATCTCGTAACTCTCTTAAATATTTAGTTTTTGAGAAGAGAAAAACGTTTTCTTTTGCTCCTTATCTCCCCTATTCACCTGATTTGCGTCCCTGTGACTACTTTTTCTTACCAACGTTGTAAAAACATCTCAATGGGCACCATTTTGGCCTAGAAATACAATATCAAAGAAATAAAACTATCCAGCAGAAGCGTATTACAGTTGCAGAATTTCTACATAGGAGAAAATCCACTCTCTTAAATTCGTAAGAGAATCCAGTTTCTGAGCCCCATCACTGCTATGAATGGAAAACCTCCTATGTATAAAGTGCTGTGAGGATTCTCAAGGGAGCAGTTTTAGATGCGATTAAGTCAAGATATAGTTCTATTGTTAATGAAAGGTTTTCCAGAAGCAGGCTAGCTTAACAACCTAGTTTGATTGTGCGGCGGAGAAAACCTGTTTAAATATTTGAGATAGCATGAAATAAGAAGAATGATTAGTGACCAAGTTAAATAAGCCACTAAAGTTAACTGCTGATTTTAATTACGAAACACAACCTTGAAGAAGGAGGAAGTCATGAGAGGCATTGGAGATGCAGGCCTAGAGAAGAATAGGGAAGGGTGAAGTATAGGAAGAAAAATAAATGAGCAGGGGATACTGTGCATAGCTGAAAACGAGAGTAGATATTATGAGGAGTCATTGGTAGATAAATGTAATGAGTAATAAAAGGCAATGACGAGGCTAAACTTGAAGTAATCTCCGCGCTTCCATGCTGACAGCACACATGCTGAGTATTGGAATAAGATTGGCAATTTTCCACAAAATAAACTTGAATTCGACTAGTTTCGATGTACTACATCATCCTTTCCTGAGGATGATGTAGTACATCGAAACCGGTCGTATTTAAGTTTATTTTGTGGAAAATTGCCAATTTTCTTTAATTATGTTATGCCACCACATCAAGCCTGAAACGACTCTTTTTACACATGCTGAGGGTTGATTTTCTAACATTTATTCAACGTGGTAGATAATAATTTTACCATTGGTCATAGTCGGAAGCATGAATATTAATTTAATAGATTATAGTGAATTAACCCCCTTAATGACACATTGAAATGCAAACATCACACGCGGTGATATTGTGAACCAGGTGACCTCTCCATAAAAATGCAATGAAAATCGCCAGTTAAAAATCAACTAAATTCCGTCATAATTACTGATATATCACTACGAATTTCTCCGGAAATTTTCTTATCAAATGAATTTTTTCTTGGTTATAGAGAAAATTTAGTATCATTGATTCCCGAGAGAATGAAATAAATACCAATGTAAAGTACGTTGTAAACATTCTAAGAAGAAAATTTGCGAATAAAAGCATATCACAGAATTGCGAAGCCCAAAGTAATATGGAAACTCCGAGAGTAAAATAATAATGAATAGTACCAAAAATATTCTATTCAATATTTCGATTGTATGGACATCGCGAAAATCTGACACTTTTGATTCAAGTGAACTTTTGGAACCACTATTGAATTTTATCGCTTTTCCATCCAATTTATTGCATTCATACTCAGAACCCCAAAGCGTGATAATGCATGGCTATACTATATTAATGCAGAGAGAAAAAATATTTCAATTTGAGACCCTTACAGGAGGGATGAAACATACACTTATGCCTAAATGAAAATTCAGGCAAAAGATAGAATCCATTCTTGATGATTTAACAATTTACCTAGGAGAAATAATGTGAATTTCCACAGGAAGTGACAGCTCTAAAGTAATTTAGCTAGCACCTTATTGTGCAGCAAATATCACGAATTGCGTCATTTTTGTCAGGAAATATGTCAATATCGAAATTGCAGATTTCATTAAAAGGGATGGATATTCTTCCTCAATAGGAAGACGAAAATATTCTGGGATTAGAACACTTCAAGCGATTTAGAACTTATTCAAACAGTCATAGCATTATTCTTGCATCCTGCGAAATATTTATCATAAAATCTCAAATAACCGCATTTCAAATAGAGAATTAAAACCTTTCTGAGAATTGAAAGTGTGGAAACGAACGGATCCAGATCGTATATGATTAATTAACAAGTGTAGGTAAATGTGGGAAAAAGACGAGCTTAATCCAAGCTACAGATATAGGGCTAGAGGATTCCTAAAGAAATCATTCAATCAATGATAACTCTAATACATGGATCCTTAGATCATTATAATATGGGTTTCACATTATTACACACATTCCCAAATCGTCCGTGAAATTATAATTGATCTCCAATTGGCTGCTTGATCTTATGATTTTTCTTGGAACATACATCCTGCCTTATCATTATTATATATTTAATTAATTATAATTAAATTTGATTTATTATGCATTCATTTTCTTTACACATATGGTGAACACTTACTTAAAGCTTTACAGAGTTTCAAAAGGCTGAATGGCTCGTAAACTTTGCGTTTCCACGGCATACAATTTCTTAGCCATAAGAGATTTTAAAGGCTGCATCACTCAAACTAATAGCAACACTTAAAATTAGCCCCTACAGTCATGGAAAATTGCATAAATTTAAAATAAATATCAGAAATAAAAAACATAAATATAAATACTTCAAATAATTGGAACCAGATTCAGAAAAATATTTTTATGTAATGATGTTTTAAACGATGAGTTTTGGGCTTTCATGCGTAGAGATAAATTTTACTGAAACGCAACACCTTAAAGATGCATCGATAAAACTTAGAAGCCTCATCAGATTAATGCTTCATGCAAATAAAAGAGGTAAAATTAAAATTTCTACATTGGATTATTTAGCAACACCGCGATATAATGATGTAAAAGTTGAATGAGTGGCTGGAAATCAAAGGAGTTACTAAAAGCATCGACTTCCAGTTACTTCCATCATCTGGAAAGAGGGATAAAAAGAAAAATCATTAACTCGGGATACTTTCGACTCCCACTTTCTCATCATCCCGACGTTCCCATAATAAGGAAGGCATAAGACGATAAAAGTTAATCTCGCGTCCCCATGGCAACAAAGATATTTAACCGCAAATGCGAATCCTCCCTTTTAACTCTCCCCGCCGCCGGCTTGCGTGGAGGAGCGGAGGGAAGTGGGGTTTTTACCCATTCCACCCCTCCATCAACGTTATCACCGAATGCTACCTCCCCTCTCGCCACTCACTCCGGCACCAAACCACCCCTCCCCCAACACCCAACCTACTCCACCCACCCTACCCGTCACTCCCCTCTCCCTCCCCCGGGCTCAACCTCGTAACAGAACCCCCACTTCAATCACTTCAATTCCAATATCCTCCCTCCGTTCCGCTCCGTTTGACTGAAGCATTCGATAATCTTTTATCAACATTCGTACAGATTCAATTCGTCCTCTCGCGGTCGAGGGGGGGAGTAGTGATGGGTGGGGAAGGAATTCGTGGAGGAATAAAGCGCGCATTGCCGGGGAGGGAAGGAGGAAAAGAGGGGAAACTATCAGAATGCGAAAGGGTGGGTGGAAAATATACGAAGGAGGGAGAAGGGTGAGGGGATAGGATGATGAGAGGGGGGAAATGGAGGAAAAGAGAGGAGAGAGAGAGAGAGAGAGAAAAAAAGGAAAGATGTCACTGGAAACGAATCGATCGCATTCCTCCTCCCCTCGTATTCTCTCCCCCAAACTCCTCTTCCCACTGCCCCTTATCTCCCCCATCCCCTAATCTAAAACTACCCCCACCTATGCATACACATCTCTGCCTGTACCCTCCCTCGTTTTCTAGATCCAGCGCTTCTTTCCCATATTCCACTCCCTCTCCTTCTCAAACTGCAACGCACCCCTACATCTTCTAGTCATCGGCTGAGGGAACGCGTCAATGCCACACACTCCGAGCTTGTTGGGAGAAATATATGATTCTTTCGTTTCCTCGATTCCATCGGTGTACGTTAAGGCAAAGACGCTACACCATTCGAGACTAAACATGGTAGTGCGTCACATGATGCTTGGCCACTATCCTCCATTTTTGTAATGATATCAAGTGGGCAAATCGCTTGAAATTCGATTTTCTCCGCATTGAAATAAGCACAAACTTCAATTCGGTCGCCAGACTTATCAGTGAAGGAAAGTTGGTTGGTTGGTTATTTAGGGGAGGCGACCGACAGCTGAGGTCATTTGCGCCATATAGGATAGGTGGGTAATTGGGTAATGGTAGGAGTTTTTAGGGAACGGAGGAAGGGTGGAGAGAAACCCGGCGTCGGCATTAGCCTACTCTTAACGAAAGGCGCCAAGGGGACCACGGCTTAACGTCCCATCCGACGGACGGAGTACTGTACTTGAAATGCCCTCCACTAGGCACTCAAGTGGGTACCGGTTTTCCACTGAAAAATCTGCCACTGCCGGGAATCGAACCCGGCCCTCGGGATGGGAGCCCAGTACTCTAGCCACCACACCAACCCGATCCCCCAGTGAAGGAAAGGATGCTATAATAATAAGTAAAACAGAATGTATGGAATTTAAACTCTATAATGTAGGAACCAATACTTTGCTCCCTGCTGCAAACGATATTTATTGTGCCAGGGACATTCAATCAGTTTCACTGGGCGAAAAATTAGAGGCTTCCCCATATTTGAACACATCAGTAACTAAACATCTGTGCGACTTACCCAATGCCCAAACCCAAAAATCATTTCGTAATATTTTCTTTGATTTTGTGTCAATGGCAACCGATGTAGGAAAATATACTGAGGAAACTATAAATAACCCTGGCCAAATGAAGTAATAGAGTACAAATGTGGGTGCCAGATCAATTTCGCAGCTAAATTAAAACAGCATTCAAGGCTTCTAAGCTTTAGGGATAAAATTAAATCCGTATCACTAAACCAATTCATTTCATGGGTTATGTCATAATACAATGTCGAGAAAAAACTTTGGATTCCGGGGCATTAAAGAAGTAGTTTTCACAGAGGAAGAACCGAAACAGCAAAAGGTATGAATGCCATACATAAAAGTCAGTGCACTTTTTACATAATAATTTAAAATTACTGGCTAGATTTTTAGCAGTCACATCCGACCCGATGCTAACATGGTAGACCTACGGATAAAGAGTTGGGCTACTGGCCGGGAGTGTCGTATTCCGGAAAACGCCTCAAGGCAACTTAAGTCCAAACTAAATCGGGATGAATAAATAGGTATTTGACACTTTCATAAAAGCACACTTTCACAGCATTTTGAGGGAAAAAGTACGTATCTGAATTGGTAAGTTATTTGGGGTATTCAGTGATTGTATTGATGTTTTCCCTTAAAATGTCGAAATATTTTTAAATAGTTCAATTAATGGAAAAAGAAAGCCGCCACGCATGCGATCGATCGATGGAACAAATTTTGTGAAGGCTGTGAAAGTGTAGAATTTAGCCGCCGTTGCCAAAATTATTCTTTGGTCTGCGGTGAGGGCATACGATAATGCGAAGAACTATACGAATGTAGAAACGGTAGACAGCGAGATATATAAGTCGCGGTATCATGCGATACACGATATCGCGCTATATCGTGCGGGATACTAAATTACTCGATATAGTCTATTTATGTCGCGAAGTCAATATATCGACGCTTTTGCGATGTGAAGTTAATAATGGAGTGCGATATCCAAATTTACATACAGCACAGACCCACTGGGGAGAGGGTAGTCGTTGTGACCTGAGAATAGCACGCTGTCTCATAGGGAGCGAAGTCAAGACTCAGCAGCACACACAGCCTCCCTCTCTCTAATTTCTCCCGTACGGTTTACAAGAATCGAGTGGACAGCTGCGTATAATAAAGCTTAGGAATGATAACTGATGATGATGAGTTCAATTGAAGTTATTTTAGTATTTTTTTTATTTACATTTAAAATTACCCGATTTAACTTTGGTCCAAACATTTCCTCAAATTATTAATCCAACTGCACTACGGCACTTGTAATTTTTGGCCCAATAGAGTCAGTTATACAGGCGCGGACAGTTTTCATGGCAATAAAATTACATCGTAACTTCTAAAATATTTGCTCAGTAAAGTACGTATAGTGTAAGACATTTCATAAAATGCAAGCGAATTCAGAATGATATGCCATTGAAATATTATTTGCTGGAAAACAAGAGATGAGAATTGGCAACGTGATGCAACAAACTTCACATTTTCAAAACAGCTATTTTTACCGGTTATGAAGTAAGCACTTTGAATAACTGAGAATAATATTCAAAGCGACACAAAACCTCATAGATGATTATGCATCCCATTGATTTATCAAAAGGAAGCAATTTCCTGTTTTAATTCAATTGACAATGATTTTTGAATTCTCTACTGCTCTAGAGTTCCAACTGAGTTTCAAAACGAAAACCGAAGAAAAAATAATAGAATGAACTTGCTAAGCTATATTAGTAATATTATTAACTGAAATATCGGCCGAAATATATTAAATATAATAATAAATGTATTTACTTGATTATCAGGGTTATACAGACGTTAAACGGAAAAACCTGCGTTCCATCTCTCGCTTTCCATTTTTCTCCCCTAGCCAACTACCCCAGTGAGTTATTGCCCGAAATATATTTATGTTTTTCTCTGATTTGAAATCGAACAATCACACAAGAAAGACACTAAAATTCATAGGCAAAATGGAAAGAACTTGAAAAAAATCAAGAAAAAAAGATTTACTGCACATATATAGTGAATCACTTCATTTTGTTTCTATCCCAAAAAGCAAATAAATTCTCTTCCTTATTCACTACCAGAAAGTACAGTGTACCTACGCAAAGTCAACATTTTTCAAGGAGGGTAAAACATAAGGAAACAAGGAAAGCTAACTCCACAACGTCAGATCCAAATTTTCACATCGAACAGTATTATGGTGTGGTGGTGGCCTAGTGGGTAGAGCACTGAGCTACTGACCGGAGGGTCCCGGGTTCAAAACCCGGGCAAGAGCCTTTCTGGACACCCCCACCTATAATCCTCGCGATTCGATTTTCTGCGCGTCAGAACTTCGTAGTAAATCGCAGGTGGCCCAGGGAAAGGAACTGGCGCCCTTCCCTGAATGTGTGAATTTTACACGCCATTGGTTTAGTACGAGATGAGCTCTACTCTCACCTATCTAAACATTTCTTCGGGTTGAATCACTGAGTGAGTGACAGAATTATAACGAGTAAATGCTATTAGTATTAAACTCAGTTCTTCATCTTGATCACCTCCTAGGATCCATGAGACTACGAGTAATTTAAAAGCTGAAACATATCCAATTAACAAAACAAAAGCTAGGGAAACATATCCAATTAACAAAATAAAATGTTTTCTATAGGAAAAGCATTAGCAATAAAAGCAATGTACTCTACTTTAAAAGATATTTTTTGACGAAAATCCATTGGTTAAAATACTTAAAATTGTTCCCAAGCACACATTAGAGTATTTGGTGTTTAAAGAGAAAGACCTTCAATTTTTTGAATCGATTCGCGAAAAATGTACATGACAGAGAAAGAGCTTAACACTTTTCATCGTTAATCCATTTAAATGCACCGTGCCATGCTTCAATGGGATCTTTATTGACCAATTGACTTTCATTAAAAATGCAAATCAAGGTTGTATTTGACACGCTGAATGCAAGATTCATTTCATCTAGGGAAACACCGTACCGTATTAACGCCATATTGAACGAAAGACAAAGTCGCTGAAGTTTCTTGTAAGTTTAAATTATGTCTCAGAAGAGATCGTAGAGACACACATGGGATTTTATGTTTAGGTCAGTGATCGAAGCATACATGAACGAACTGCAAAATATAACCAGAAGCGTATTAAGGAAATAATAGCAATTCTCCTTTCAACATCATCAGTATTTCAATCCTAGGATTGGTTTACTGCACCCCTCAATTTTACCCTATTCAGTGTTAATTTCCTCACGCCCTGGTATGTTTTCTCTTTCATGTCGTTCTGTATTTGTCCTATATATTTGTCCCTTGGTCTTCCTCGCGGGACCTTCCCTTCTATTATATTTCTAACTACTTCATTGTGCCTCAAGGTATGTCCAAACCATCTGGTTCTCTGAACTGAATGGTTCACGTTTCAAAGAATCTTTTTACCTACCATACTGACGGATCAAATTGTTTTTGCACGCAATAGAGCCATGAGTAGTAAGATGAACGATGGAATTCATTTTAACATTCGTTAAATGAGCAATGTAAAGTACAAAAACACGCAAAGCAAACCCTGTTACGTATTTTAAATAGTTTATAGTTTCACCAGCTTTCAGCCTATGAAATGATACTACTTCCATTAAATATTCTTAAGGGGATTATCTGATACACCTGCGATTAATTTAGGATATTAAAATACCGTTATTCTTGTTTTACTAAACATGAAATCTTGATAAAGACATAGAAAACGCGACATTTTGTCCGGGCGTAGCGGGGCCTTATCTTTCCCAACCTACTGCAGCTAGCAAGGAGAAAAAAACCGCTTCGTAAGATTAAAAAAGTAAGATTCCACAAGAGGACGATTGTACTGCAATCGAAACATAGTAGTTGTACAAATAAACTTGTGGAATCTTACTAAGTGGTTTTATTCTCCTTGGTGCCATCATGCGGTTCCACCAAGTAAAGCCTAAGGACTTCCTTTTTACTACTACAGCTACTCCAGCTTCATTGTCACCCGTAGGCTAGCATGCATGTGACCCCTTTACCTTCTAAACTCCTTAGTTTTTCGCTGCCTCACAGGTCCAAAAGAACATTCCCGTTTTTGTGAATCCTTGGGTAGGAAGAACTCTTTTCAGTAGGAATGCACTTACATTTGTTTAAATTATATTTCGCATACCGATATACAATTAAGCCACAGGTTGCAAATTCAGCTTCGGCTCTTATTGGGAAATGCCAAAACTACCTATGTATTTTAGATTCTTCTCCCTGCCATTGAATTTCAACGGCACCTCAAGCAAATACCAAGGAGGTACGATTAGTGCTATTGGGCGTCATACGAGCACAATCTTGCTAAAACAAAAGTAAATGAAGCTACATAATTCACGGCTGAAGTATCCTGCGGTGGCATTTTAAAATAAATTATACAGATCCTCTACAAACATTCCTCCGAATATGTACCGTCATAAAGACATAAATTATCATAAGCTAAACTTAACTTTATACACCAATTGAACGACCAAGAAATGACCGCAAGAACCTTAACATCGTTACACGCTGAAATGATTTTTTCTCTGTGGAATTAGTGCTATTCTAAAATTTATACTTTTAGCGTAAAATATGCCACAAAATATAGTCTTATGATTCTTAGAGTGAGAAAACCGTCTCTCCATGGAATTATTGTCTGCATGGAAAAGAAAACGTAGGCGATAGACGGAGGCGATATGCCGAAGTTCAATTATGCGTCCACCGATGAATTCCTCCAGTAGTTCGTCGGGAAGAGTAAGTACAGCGAATACCACTTCGGCGTCCTAAAATCGAATCCTTGTTCGGGAAAATTCGCGATTTCTGAAAGTCGCTGGAGTGTCAAAATATTCGTCACCTAGCGCACTGCGCCCGATGGGGTATACGTGTACGTATGAGTGAGCTTTGGTATGACGTATCGGAGGGCAACGCGCGAAGTTTTCAAAGTAGGATATTGAGTTGCATAGGAATCAGAGTTTTTGAGCGGCACAAATGGACAGGAAATGCGACAAAAAGGAAATTGTCCGCGTTCTCGAAATCATGAAAAAGATACGACTCGAAGTTCCCCGCCCAAATAGGCCGACTATCATCTGCTGTCAAAACTCTCATTCATTCCCATGACCTTTGCGCTTCAACTAGAAGTATAAGTTATATCTACACCAAAATGTTGCCCAGGGAGTGGCCGTAAGGGCGTCTAGGGTGGTACACCAGCAGTAAAGTTGAGTTTAGCTGAAAAAAAATTTGTTAATAAATTATTTATGTAGTCCATTAAAATAATTACCTATGCTTTATTTGCGTTCATGTTGGATATTGTGCGTGAAAAAATCTCACTCTCGTATCTACCTGGCAGTCGATTTCTTTTAATTTGTCATTTCTGTCTGTCAAGATAAGATATGCCAAAGTTATACAACCATAAAATCAAAAAGATAGGGGCTACTCGATCAATACATAAGGATCCGGAACATTCGATCAGATTAGTATTAGTTTCTCGGCTTTGTATGACTAGTATGGGCCGTTTTCAAATGATAAGGTAAAATAGATTTTTATTTGAGGATAAACGTTTCGGCTAAAATCCGCTTAACGGTCTCTGCATTCTTTTTTAGCCTGTTACTTAACCTCTGCTCTGATTCATAAATGTTACAGTTTACACCAGTAGGTATAAACAACCATATAATTCAATATATGTCATCAACACATACTGGAAGAAAAGATACATTGATAGAATCCGAGGGACACTTCCTAGAAACTACTCCGATTCAAAAATATAACTCTTTAAAATCATAACTCAATTAACACTTGGGACATCTGAGTCAGATATTCGAATCCAGATGTCCAAAATTCGCGCCACGTGCTATGGCTAAGCTGCCAAGCAGTGATTTATGCCAGTTAGTTTCTAGATATTTTAAAGAAACTAGAAATTGTAATTTACTGCTACAATTGCGAATATCAGAAGGTAAACGAGTATAGGTTTTTGCGGCTAATTTGCAATCCCATAATGTTGTAGATGTCATCGATGATCTCCCTACGATCATTCACAATTGCATTAGAACAGAAACGACCTGCCCTGGTGTAATGGTCGTTCAGAACGTTTATCGTCATCAACTGAAGTTTGGTCATTTTTCAGCCGTTTAAACCAGTCATAATTCCCAAAATGTCGCATCATTTAACTTTGTGAGTTTTTCTGCGGCAGTCGTACCAAATTTAACACATAACTCGATACAGATACGCTTTCCTTCCAATCAGGCATTACAAAATCAAAAGCACATGCCAACACAACAATGCAAATCTGTTCACCAATAACGAACAAGTCTATTTACAATGAAGCCGCTTGTATTACCAACTTACAACGAATTTGCAAAACTCCACTTAGACTCGTTCAACAATAGCTGGTTCCGTTCACTAGGGTGATTAAAATTTCAGGAACTTTTGGGTAGCACCTCGTATTTCTTAATAAAGAACGTTTGTTTTTGTTTGTATTTATTTTTTTAGTCACTATTATAGGCAAATTTTTATTTTAACATTTTCATGATACTATTTCATAGAGAATAAAAAAATCTGCTAACACGAAATTACTAAAAACTGAGGCCAGCATGAAACATATTAACAACATGAATCTTTCATATTTAAAAAAACCTCCTAAGAATTTTTTAAGCAGAAGATAAATATTAACTTCATTTCATATCCCTATTTATTTACAGGTACAGAAAACCGGGCTCTTTTAGATAGGGCAAAATATATTGAAGAACTACAAGTTTCAAAACACGTTATCAAACAACATTCGCAACCTTGAAAGTATTCAGTTATCAGGTATTCAGAAATGAGATACCTAATAAACCCTATTTCACCTTGCAACTCGATGTTAATTCTGTTACTATTGATATTGATTTACAAAACCTAAAAGTATCTGTAATTTTGTTATTACGATCACAAAAACAACCTTTTAAAAATCTGAACAACCCTCAAATCCCGATTGAAATACTTCAATAGGCCCGGAGCATAATCTTCCCACTCTCAAGTAACAGCGGCTCACTCCCACTTTCTAAAACAGTGAAATAATTAGTTCGCCGGTCTCTCTACGATTTATATAGTAATTTTGTTTTCCAGTATTCATCTTCCTTGAAAACTAATTATTATCCTTAGAATGAAAATTGAAACAACCATATTGGTCCACTAAAAAATACATGCGGCATAGGTATCGATCTAGTATCTAAGATAGATCTGTCAGCATTATAAATGATACCGCATCATTTTTATCCGTAACGCACCGAAGAAAGAAAATAATGCGTTTAAATCGTTAAAGGCCCTTTTTGTTGCAAGAGTCTCAAGGTGACCAGCTAGTCGACATACGGAAAAAAATAGCCGTTACCAATAAAGCCAACATAGCCAATGCTTGTAAGTCCTTCATAATGAAAGGCCTATTATCCTGCAAACGTTCGAGCCTCTGCATTCCCTACGTCACGCCATGGACCGCCCTATATATCCAGCAATATTAATTTCACAGCCCATCTTACGATTCATGAATTAGGTAGCATGCAAATTAAGGCCTGGCCCATGTGTTGCCCATGGCGAACTGGAGCCTGCCATCCGCAGTCGAAGAGTGGAGAGAATGAAAACGTACTGAAAGGGAGGAAGAGAGAAAAAAACTGTGGATGATGAACCGAGAGAAACGTGAATCCAGGGGTGAAAAGGTGAGCCCGGGTCGCGAAAGAATGGATAACGATGTCGCTGATTGGCTGATTTGCACGTCAGAGGGGACGATAACCTGCACGCATGCACAACTGCGACAAATCGCTTCTCTCTTTCTGTTCCTCTAACCCTATCACGGTAAATCCCACACAACAGCACACGCACGTAATGACTGCCCTCGAGCATGCCTCCTTCCATCGCAAAAGGAGCGTCTAAGCCCTTTGCGCCCTCGTTCTCCCATCGTCACGACAAAAAAAAATGCCTTTCCCCACACCGAATGTGCTTAAGGGGTGACACACACGCATACCGCACGAAACTCTCGCTCAGGCGACACCATTAGGCAAATCTCACGCGCTCTCGTGCACCAGAATCAACGCAAGCCGTCACGCCATCCCCACGAAGGCATCGCCACGTCATAACAATCAGAATTTCCTTCCGCTTGCCCTGTTCCCTTCCCCCCCACCCTTCCACGACATCACCCTTGACCCCATCTCTCCTCTCTCTCGCACTCATCCCCTCGACCCCAAACCATCCGCCCCCCCCCCCTACTCACCACCGACTCCCCCTTCTAAACAGAGCGACCACAACCATCTGGAATCTCAATCCTTCACCCATGACCTCCCTATCCTTCACCTCCACCCACTCACAGTTCCGCCCATGCCCTCATCACCCCTGCCCCTAGGAGTCCAAGTAAACGGCACGAGACGACAGTAACAGGGGAATTCCAGGGCGATGGGAAATTTTGTGCGCGTCAAGGCATCAATTCAGACGAGGTATGAGATCCATTGTAAGAGAGTGGAATCGGAGAGGGAGAGGTATTATTTGTCGTGCGGGGGAGTAGAGCCGGAGGGAAGACTCTTCGAATGGAGGGAGAGGAAAGAAGAATGAGACAAGATACGGAACAGTGCACATGGATTATTGCATCCGATCTCGGCATGGATATCTCCCCCCCATCGGTCGGATGGAATTCCAAAGCATTGCGTCGCGATTCAATCAACAGGAAAGCCCGCTTGCAGCATTTTGAAATATTGAACCCATAATGTGATAAAAATGAGACCCTAAACATTTGCACCACTGCGAAAATGTCAAATTCACTCATCGGATTCATCAACATAGAGTTTTTCAATACTTAAAAGCTTAGTAAATTAAAATTTATGGATTCAATCTGTTTATGCGTGGATTCGATCAGCTCAAAATTAGCAAGGGATTATTTTAACTGGCCTGGTAAAATCCACATCCAAATTACATCAACGTCATCGTCCACTACCTCATCAGTTAATTCTAAAAGGGAAGGTGTCAACAAACCAAATGCCAAATGATAAATTTAGTAAAATCACTGAACATTTTGTCCTACTAATGGGCGAAATTAAAAGCAAAGTAATGACCCCCAGGAATAGCAACGGATGGCTCCACTTACATACGGGATCATTGGGTTCAACTACTAATGGCTGTATCCCATTCGAATCGAGGTGCATCCTCCTTAAACTCCCTCAATTCACATCCAATCGGCTTTCTTAACTCCAGAATTTATTAGTAAGCCGTAGGGGCACAGTAAAATGAGTTGTTGCCATGTTCAGGATAAGTGATAAGTGGCAACATTTTGGTGAGAGTGTGCAGTAGAAGGTTCTTCTTTCAGCCATGAAATTTTCTATCGCTCTCAGAGTGAGTGAGATACCAAAATAAACATTGAAGTCCCAGATAAATGTGGAAACAGGTCCACCCATGGAATATCTGATCAATAATTGGTGTGTAAAGCCATGAATCACGCTAGAACTCAACACAGCGACTGTACGTTTCAGCAAACCAATATCCGGATCTTTGAATGATTAAGATGTTCTTTTCAGGTATACCCAATATTTATTCTCTATCAACATAAAATATCATATTTTGGTGGTACAAAGAAAACTCAGCAGAAATTTTAATTGCACGATTCATTATTATTCAGTATTTTTGTAGTGGCAACAAATAGTATAACAGAGAGACATGAAGTGCTGACCCCACGAATTATTTCCTCCGCATGTCTTGATGTGGTGCATGCCTTTAGACTATCTAGAACAAGGCAAGTCCAATACCGGAATGTGTTACACTTCACTACTTGACCAATTGAAGAATGCGATTAAGTCTAAACGTCCACATCTAGAGAAAAAGGAAGTCTACTTCACCACGACAACACGCTTGCACACAAAACCGGGGTTGTTACTGCAAAACTGCATGGCCTGCACTTCGCAGTGCTCCCACATGCACCGTTTTCACCGAATTTGGCTACCAGTGATTACTTCCTATTCCAAAACCTGAAGAAATGGCTTGCTGGACGATGATTTATTTCAAGCAATGAGATTAAAATCAAGACAAACGCTAATTTTGCAAATTTGGACATCATCAAAATCGCATACTACAAAATGCATTAAAATGTTTGATAGTCGTTGGTCTGTGTTTTGAACAGCAAGCAACTATGTTGGAAAATGAAAAAAAGTTTTTGCAAGAATCTGAGAGCAGCAATTCTAATGGCAGAAAGAAGGCGAAGGCCGTGAGCAAATCCGAGGGAAATATGGGATCAGGAGATGGGTCGTGCGGAGGGCAGAACAATCGCAGCGGCAGACAGCTGGCCTTAGAAATGTTCCGTGGGTCAACCCTCAACGATCGCAGCGCGTCCATCTCTCCCGCGCGCCATCTCTCCCTGACCTTTCCCGTCAACCCCAGCCCTCGGTCTCCGTGCTCCTCCCACACCAAAATCCTTCCTCAAGCGGTACACCCGCCATAGGCGGCATGTGGGCAGGCGAAGGAGGAGCGGGGGTGAGAATTGGGAGTCGTGACACGCTTGACGTGGTGAAACTGGGGAGTAGGACTAGGCCTGGCACCAGCAGGGAAGGGAAAAGAAATCACTGCGGGTGAAAGGGAGTTAGGGGTAAATGGCTTGGGAGAGGCATGGAAAGGGGGTCAAAAGAGGTGGATGGAGCGGTGGTTGGTAAAGAATTTCGGGAAGGTAAATGATTGTGGCAAATAACTCCGGACAAAAGAGGGGATGGTGGGAGCTGGGGGCAGTGAGGGGTGTTGTTGAGGCTTTGGAAGGATGAGGGTGGCAGTGAAAAATCCGGGTGGAGGGATCATCGGATATGACCCAAAGGATCCAATCGGGAGGGTGTGAATGGGATGGGGATCGGTAGGGGGTTCGAGGATACTCTAATCCTTTGCCTCTGGCAAGATATTTACAAACGATCAATTAAATCCTTTCGAAAAACAAGAACGAAACGCTTACACGCTCTTATCCGCTTAGGGGAACACGTTACGATCGGAAATTAACTCCTGACAGTAAGCTGTGCGATAAATTTTATAGAATGTTAGTCTTCCGTCTTATCAGCATGGAAAATAAGAACAACGAAAGTAACTTTATTTTCATAGCAATATTGCGGCTTACTATGAATACATATAACTTTTAATTACAGAGCTTGTCCACGTGAGCATTGAACAATAATAGTTTCCGGCATGTTGACAGTCTTTATTCTCTTTTTTGTTATGAGTTTAAATTCTGAAGTACGTAGTTTTAAAATGATAAAGTAATGATCCATCATATCTCATCCATTTAATACGCATTAGAATCATCGCATATCTGGAGGCCTCGCATGACCAGGTCAACTTAAAAAAAGCGAACACACAGAAGGAATCCGTCTCATACGCGTTAAAATATTCATATTTCTATTATTTTATTCATAAAATCAATATTTGGCTGCAATGGGTTATATTCCCATGAAAAAACACAATGCATATTGCAACATAGTAGATTATAAATACAGTCCTTAATCATATCCCAGTGTAATCATAACTCAGGGGAAGTCCTCTAATGATTTAATATGCATGACCTATCCTCATAATTATTTTGGATTTATGCTTGCTGTTGTGAATTCAAAATCATTAGTAATTTATTTGTACTAATGGTTGACAAGGATGCCCTGCAGTACAACGAAAAAGAGAGGAATAACAGCTCGAATTAGGGTAAGTTATGGAGTATTTAGAAACGTCACTTCATTATTTTAACTTAGAAATCTTTCCAGGATCTAAGAATTAGTTATATTAATTTCTTTCAAAGTCTTAGTGCTTATTTCTTTTTTCTGCCTTTCATTTATAAATCTGCGATTTTATGCTAAATCCATTAGAACTTTGCGTAATTTTACGCCCAGGGTTTTTCGGAAACATATTGATGCCGTCTTCGGGATTTTATGATAATGCAGTGAAAAATAAGTTCAAAGGCGTGATATTATATATTTTCATTCCATTATCCATGACACAAGAATTAACAGGCAGATAAATCCAACCTCTATCCGTTAAACTGTCGTAATGAAAGAAAAAACTTTGAATAAAAATTTTATACCACAGAACGCGAATGTCATCAGTAACAAATATAATTCCAATGGAACATTTTTAAGAACGCAAGTGATCATCCAGCAAAATAAAAAATTTCCTATGCAATAATTTCCCAGGAGATTTACCTAAATTCGTTTTATGTCAAACAGCAATTCATTAATTCATAACCTAATGGCATATGTTTCATCTTCTAAAGGGTTTTAAAATTACAAAAAATTAACAGCTCATGCATGGATAATTTAGATAAATATTCAATGCACGAAAAAAGCGTTCAGCCCAGCCAATTAATTGTTTTAATTCACAAAATATGAAAGCGATTAAGATAGATTATCAAGTACATTAAATACGGACTTTTGCATTAAAACAAGCTTACCCAAAATGAACTAAATGCCAATACCTCTTTCATTATACTCTTGTGAGTTGAAAATGCTAATTTGATGACTAAAATAATGCCTCATTACCTTAATTAGAATCGTGTTTCAGTTTAAAATTAGAACTAGAAAAAAATCTTTCTTCTTGAAATAAATATTTGCCGGAAACTCCCTGAACTTACATTTCCTGCGCCAGTTTTCCGATTTCTACCGAAGCTATTTTTCCACTGCTAAGAATCAAATCTCGGAATAATTCATGCAAATCAAATTCTTTTCCTAGTAGTCATCACGAATATGCTTAGTCGTGAAAGAATACGCATTTCTCCCGGACATTTTATTTCTTTCAAAGGAAAATTAACCTCATTTCTGTAGAGTTGCAAATGATTAAACCAGCCATACTCTGGTTCTAGAATAATAGCTTCTAAAAGTACTTGGTAACAAGTTTACTCACCTCAGATAAAATGGAACAGATCTTTTAAAAAATCCTCCACTAAGCTGAGGAATATCTTCAAGAGTTTTCCACCTGGTCAGGTTGTCCATACTGGCCGAAATTTCGATTCTCACATCGGGCACCATCCTCGATGAACGTCGGCCAGTAATGACCAGTAAACCAGGAAACTGGTAATAGATATTTAAGAGGGCAATTCAATGAAAATTCGTTTTACACAACCAAATAAACCACATGAAAAATATGCAAAAAGTGTTCCACTTTCATTACGATTACGGTCATACACCTTCATAATTAAGAAACCTGGAAAGCGACTCCTTAAAATATGCCATATTTTTGGAATCTCTCTCGGAGAAAGTCACATAACATTTAAGCTCATAAAATTATATGCAACAAGCAAAAATTCCATTTATTATGTACTGCAATGAGCTAATTGGTAGTACCAAATTAAATCTCGTACTAGGTACCCTTAAGCTGATGAATCACAACGATAGCAGCAGAAGATGATAAATATTGGCTTCAGGTAGGTACTCCTTCGGTATGTACTTCAAATATGGGTGACCCTCCTATGTCACAGGTCAATGCACGCAGTTGAATTCATAGGGATTTCCACATCAGAAAATTAAGCCAAGAAGCAAGTTTTAAGTTGCTAAAATATACAAGTCTCATTTTCCAGATATTTCTGATTTCCCACATACTACGTGAAAAAAAAGCTGTTTCGCGAAATCGAAACCAACTGGATCTATAGACCTATAGACATCCTATTGTATTATTCCATAAAATTCTTGTTCGGACCCATTGCCGAAGATTTCTCACGATCTAAAATGAGATTGAAATAAAATAGCGTATTCAATGTAGAGAGTAACTTCACGACTGGGGTCCACTTCCCAAGTAATCTCGCAAACGTCATTCTTAATTTCACCTCGTTTAATATGGGATTCTGACAGCCGGTTAAAAACAGGAGAGATAAAGAGGTGAATTAATGGCTCATGGAGGGTTATGGATGGGATGTTTCGGAAACGGAAATGTGTGATATTAATGTTACCCGCAAGTATTTAGGCATTCCGAGTGAGTGGAGGTGAGATGAATGACCGAAAGTCAAGTCGCGAGAGAATAGTGCGATATGAGCTACACTGCGTGATACCACGATTGAATACAGTCAATGAGGCGGGTTATTGTACGACTCTTATAAATAGAGTAATTTGATGCGATGCATAAACATGACGGGATACTAGCGTAGGCATGTATAGAGTAGAAACTAGCAAATGTGAGAGGAAGCGGGGCCAAAACCCAATATTATGGCATTTATTCTGATCCCGCAAGGAAACATCGAGAACGGTAAGCCTTGGTATATTCACTGTCACTTGAAATTTTATGGGATGCTCGTTTATTTCTTGAAGTCAAATTCTATACGAGAACTGCGTTCTCCTTTGGAAGACGTGTGACGTTGAAATAAAATACGAATGGCGTAAGAAAATGTTGACACTGGAAAAAATAATCTCGAAGCATAATGCTAGAGAGATTTAATGTGAAAGCACGAAATCGAGTGAATAAATGAGCACCACTAAAAGAATGGCAAGAGTAATAAGAGATGAATACACATCGCCAATAAAATACTATTATTCGTCTCGTGCCCTGCATCCCGAGCAATCGATATCCTTTCCAATGCGCGTCTATTTTGGCCAGCGGCGCAATTTCTATGGTATAATTTATGTCGCGAGGAGGAGAGCGAGGGGGATGGCGCAACTTTCCATTCCTAATCGACCACTGGGTGACCACGAACCCCAAAGTCCACCCCTATATTTCCGTGCCAATACGCCACGCGACGGAGATATTTTTTGCGCCGATTCCGAAACGGACTCGGTCGCTCGCGGCCACTATCCCGCCCTCACGCGGGTGTCGCTGTGAGAGGGGGTAAATGTTACGCGCGTTAGATGGACGAAGGCCGAGCCTTTCGATCGGAGCGAAAGTGAGAAGGGATCGGTGTCGAGGACTGGAGTGAGGGGACAGGTTAGCAAAGCGTTGGGAGAAAAGGAAAAAAAATACAATTAGCACAGCCTTTGTCGGGGGCGAAGATTTTTACATCGGAGTTCGATCGGAGTAAAAAAAATCATTTTTTTCACACTCGATCATCAATATGCATTACTCGATGCGGGATCGGTGAGAGAGGGGAGTGATTTAAAAAAATGCCGCATCGGACGATAGATATTGGGGAGGCTTTGGGTAGGAGTCGAAAGGGGGGGGGGGCTGTGGGCCCTATTACCGCTCCCCACCCCACCCAGAGAGGATGTGGGATTGGCAGAACGTGGAAAGGAGTGAATTGGATGGGAGTGGAGACTGGGATGATGAGGCGGATTTGCTCAGCGGTTCAATTGGCGTGCCGATGTGCCGCGATCGTGTTCATGAAGAGGTGAAGGTTGAAACGGACTGCCACCGAAAATGGAGTAACGAAGGGACCTTCAAAAGGACACTCCCCTACCCTAGCATCCCCCCACCCATTACCATTCGCATGCGTGCCAACCTGAACTCGGACGCACGCAAAGCGCGTGGACTGACGCACGCACAAGCGGGGTGCCGAGCACAAAGGAAGCGGGTTACGTGCCATTGTTGGCGGACAGAAGCCGTTATGGCGCTCCGTCCGAAAAAGGGTTTCGACAGCAGATATGAATTGATTTCGACTTGATTCCCTTTCGCGCGGTCTCTCACTTTCCCTCGCAAAGGACAAAACGTTTGCGGTCGCGTTTTTTTTAGGCGGGGGGTGTTTTCAGAGGAAGGGGGCGGAGAGAATGTTGGATTAACCCGAACATTCGTTATTTTTTGCATCGGGTCTCTCTCCGTGAAAAGAATATCGGGCTTAAATTTTTGGAATGAATGTGACACACCCAAAGTGAAAAGCACGAAACAAATCGAGAGCATATCGTTAAAAGATGGTAACTAGGTTAGCAAGAGAGCTAAATTTGCCAAAAGCTTCAACCTATGCCTTTTTACTGCTAAATGATATATTTTCCCTTAGCAAAAGATTGTACTTGGATTTATAGCATTACCTAAGACAGAGTGTGCACCAAAACTGCGAGCAACAGAAAGTCTAACATTTCTTCGGCTTACCCCTACACGTTGCTATTTTCATTGTTTCGTATGTCTTTTTAAAATACGTCAAATCTTCATACAGAGAGAATCTAATCAAGCAGTAAGTTTTGCATCACAATATTTCTGCCATATATCTTGGGAAAAATAGCCAACAAGTAATATACATATATTGAAATAAATATGGCGATGAATAATAGGATCTCCGAGCCTCCATCCCCAGGCCAATACAATATCCGAAGAATCATCTACACTTCAAATGCTTGTATTCTCCGGCGTTTTAACCTTTCCAATCGATTCAAAAACGTGGTCTTAAACCTCCTGGATAGTTTTACCTTAATTCATAAGAAAATGGAAATGTGACATTTTCTTCCACAGTCAATAACCCCTGTAGAACGTTAATTTCCAAGCATGGAAAACCACCGTCTATCCGTGGAAAATCTCCATCAATTGCCTGCTCAATATGCGTACTTGATCTTAACTTTAAGCCTGTCCAAAACTACCATTATCGGCCAAACACTTATTTTTGAAAAGTAGGTGCTCGAGATGTGGTTGTTAAAGGTTCCAATTGGTAGTTATTAGCAACATCTCACGTTGCAAGAAAAACTGGAGAGAAATTGCCGAGCACGTAACTTACTTGTAACCGAAACTGAACATTTTCTTTCATATCCTAGGGCTTATTCGATCTATTTTTACCTTCTGATGGTACGCGCCATGGAAATGGCGTACTAATTTCGTCCATTTTTGTAATGTCATCAAATTAAGCAGCATGTAAGCGAAGACGCTCTTACTATTACAGTGTGTTATCGAATGCGGCTCAAATCCACTTTATTTCATACCCACTGAAATACATGGATGTTTTGCATGCGACATAATGCAATCATTTTAGAACTTTGATTACCGTTGTGAATACATTACATCTGTCCTTATATGAAAATAATTACATCCAACCGAAACTCAGAAACTCAAATGAAAGGGATAATCACGTCCAGCTAAAACTATTCCTTCCGTGCTCCTCTAGCGGAAAATTTTGCAACATACTTACAAAATAGAACAATGTAAGTTCACAATAAAAGACGTGGCACTGTCATTACTCCCCATGAAGTACAGATATGTTATATGAGGGAATAATGAACATATAACTCAAGTATTTTAGGCCTTAAGATGACCTTTTCGCGAAAAAAATGGCGGTATTAAAAACGTAGTGATAGCTGAACTTTTGTTTCATTATCAAGTGTTGTGTTTTAGTAGTCCCATGATATTGTACACAGTATTGAAATGGTGCGGTCTAACCTCGCAAATAGGCTAAAACATCAAAAAGATCTCCTCATGAAAACACCTCCATTTTAATCTTATATGAAGTTGCACGGGGCAAGTCTGTAGAAGTATCAATTGAAAATGTCCTATAAGTTTCAATACAATTCACAATGGAATTAAATCTTCAGCTCCCAGTATCGTAACGGGATAAAAGTCTTTTCATTCTTATCGACTTAGTCTTGAATATGCAACAGAAATATGTGTTTCTCTATTGAATGAAAATAAAATAGTCGTGGTAGTGAGAGAAATATAAAACTATGATAATAGAAGAATCAAAATACTTTTTATATATTCGTATCCTTAAAAGATATTTTATAACGTTTTACCAGGGACGTAATACCTACTGGCTATAACTATTACGATGTGAAATATTACCTCATTTCTTTATTTCCCATAAATAATTATCAGAAAAAATAATGAGTTTATTGTAAACAAGATTTTCGATCATTTAAATAATTATAGGTAAATCTTGAATAAAGAAAGAATTACTTTCAGACCTATCAGAATGTCAAATCCTTCGCATGAAATTTTCCTTAAAGGAGTAGTAATTTATTTGATGCAGCCGATAATATATGACCTTTTAACTATTATTTCAAACAACACTGTCTACTTGCTACTCCTTTCACTGTTAATTTTCCACACAAAAATACAAAAAAGTTACAATTGAAGAGGGCAGGGCTTTCCGTAGCAGATCTCGCGACCTTTCCTTCCGAACGAATTTCCCCATTCAGTTAAGATCATACCCTCCTTTCCATCTTTCAGTTCTTCCCATTGTACAAAGAAACTATATCCGCTGCTTCAATTGGAGACAAAAGGAACTTGGACTTTTACTTCCTCATTTGCCTCGAAGTTCTTCAGAATTCGAACTTCAGCAAAACATCTACTTTCAAACTTCACTAAGTAAGCAAAATGCCATGCATACACCAACAACCACGGAAGAGGAATGTATACCTGACCAACTATCTAATCATTTCCAACAAAATGCAAGGCAAGCGATGATACGTGAAAACATTTCAAATAAAAGCTAAAAGGAGCAAAGTAAATTCCTAGTGGGAAAAACAACATAGTGTGTACATAATCAGTAAAATAATCACATCTATTTAAAGGATTTCATACCAACAACCATAACTACGAGCGTTCTAATAATAAAATCTGAACATTTAAAATTAGAATGTAAAATAAATTAATTCGTCCCGGACGTTTTTTTTTAAATATTGTTTTACACCTACACCATAGCCTGCAAGCCCGTTGCGGCTAATTTCCAGCCAACAGTGAGCGGAAAGATATGCCGGAATAAATACCACGTTTAAATTCAATATTATAATTTTCCGCGGTAAATACCCTCGCAAGACTGAAAACTAAGGCCTATTTGCACATAAAAATGGCCCATTTTAGTACAAAAGCTAGGGAAACGAAGAAAGGTCTTATATTCATGCAGATACTAACGATTCCTACGATCGCACGAAACAAATCGAAACGACATTTTTCCAAGCAATATCATTTTCCCTCTGATATCCGGGGCTACTCAGGGATCCGTTTCAATCAATCCACATGCTTGAGCTTAAGCCTCCGATGTGATCTTATCGCTGTGATTGTCGTTGGGTGTCTTTTCCTCTCCGGCGCGGTTTCCTCGAATGTTTACTCCGCAGTCCCATTCCCTGTGTGGGTCGATGGATGCAATATCCGAAGCAATATACATATATAAATATATGAACCTTTCATTTATTTCTATTTGTATTTCACATATGCATATATATTTGAACCTACCTCAGTAGGAGATAGAGCCAATTGATTCCCCTCTCGAAAGGATTTATAACGATATTATAAAAGATTTACATGCAAAAAAAACTCCAATAGGCAGTCAGTGCTGTGAAAATTTGATGGGCATATTAGGGGTTTGCTCGAGTCCAAAGATATCTTAAAGTTCCCCTTTCTCAAAAATAGAGTTGATTGATAACCAGTGTTAAGTCATGACGACATTTTTCTAAAATAAAATGAGAGTGGTATCTAGCATATCCCACGTAGTGGCCATTGGAAAATTTCCTCCGTCTGACTTTCTCACAGATGGCTTCGCACGCCTCACGGCCATTCAGTTAACTGCCTCACCTTTTAGTTTAGTAACATATACAGTTTATGCCTTTAAAAAAACTGGCTAGTAAGGCATTTATTCGTCATTTTTGCGAAAAACATCATTAGATGATAACACCCTTCATCTAGGTTGTATTTTACTTTACAAAATAAGTGCAGAGTACTTATGGTTTGCAGCAGCCGGATTCATAAATTTCAAGCTCTCTTTCGAGTCCTTTTTTCGGTCTTCACCGATATCAATTAATGACTACCTTGATTTCTTAGTAAATATAGTTTCTCAATTGCCAAAATGTCTTCACTTGTATCATTTTTCTTTGGCGTTATCAATAAAAACTCAGGAATTTAGTAATAATTACCTCGCCGAAAAAACACAGAATAAAAAAGTGATGCGTAAGAAATCATCGAACAAATGATTTTGTGATTATACCCGTCACTATTATTTTTTCGTGAGAAACTACAATAATAAAAACGAAACTGTCAAAAAATGTATCCCGCCATTTAAAGACGGATTTTCGCTAGCACAGTAAAAGATGGCTCGTGTGGCATTAATGTAAAATAACGATTGAATAATATGCAAAAGTATTGCGCTGATTGCATTATTTAGCTGCATATTTATAATAGGTAATCAGGATTGTAATAGGTCATGAAATTTTATAATGTAGCAATAATGTGTTGAGATTTTGGTTAATAAACTATCTAATTCTTGCCTTCACCATCATTTCGATTTAATTACAAATCATAATCATGACAATTATAGGCGTGAACAATTACCATAAACACCGGTGACGGAATTAACACGCAAATAATAGCCACTTAAGTATCTACTATCTATTACAATAATATGACATATCATGGAACATTCCTAGTACATTGAATTTTATGCATTTAGAATTATTAGTAAATTTAGGCTAACTTAATCGCAAGGACTTCAAAAATAAATCATTACCACATTTCTGCAAGTTGCAGGCCAGATCTGAACGCAAGTTTTCTGAATTGAACATACACGATGGTAATTAACCGTTTTGGAAAGGGCCTAATGAAGTTCACAGCTGGCTCTCGACTCCGATCACCGAGTAAAGGGAACCAGGGAACAGAGATAAAACAGAATTCATATTACCCAGAAATAGTTTGATGGACGTAGTGTGGTAAGTACAGAATGTATCTAGACGAATCAATTGAAGTAAATTTAATAAATAAATTACGTTTCAAGGGTGTTGTTTCCATAATATGATTACTAAACCTTTGGTAATGAACTGGTGGGAATGGACTTTAGAAAATTAAATATTATAGTAGTATGAACTGGCAAAGGAGCGGACGATAGGCAAAATCCGAGAGAAGAAATAAGGAATGGCAACCTTAAACCCTTTGCGTAAAATCAACTAAACTCGACCACAGAATAGCTCAATTTATAACCCTCCATCCATTAAATCGTGACATGGATCTCCCGTCCATCCATTTACAGCGCAGTTTTTCAATTTTAGACCCTTACTATAGCATAATGCATTTTCAAAACCAAACGTCCCACATTCAAATTGCGCAGTCAAGAGTTACACAGTATGACTCAATGCTGAACTAAACAAACAAAATTTCGCTAAGCCACATCATATTTCTTTATTTAGCCAAGATTTATTTTCAAGTATATTTTCATGACAGTGACTGTTCCACTATAATGTATTTCGCCGTAATTCAAAGAGTTAGTAGATTTGAATGCAAAAACAGCATAAAATGAATACAATCTTGTCTTTAAATTTCTAAGTAGCATAAAATGAATACAATCATGTCTTTAAATTTCTAAGTCAAGGTTTGAACTAGCAATAAGCGAGAGGCTCACTTAAGTGAAAATAACGTATCGAACACGGGAATAAGAACTAAAAGATATTACACGGATCAAATACCTACTTTGATGGATTGTTTTTCAGCACCTTACCTCACAAGATATTTATTTTAAATAATCTCACTGTCGGTTTAGCACACATATATTCCTTCTCACTCCAATTTAAAATTCCTCTCCTCCCTCTACTTCCCTACTCCGGACCCTCCAGACTTACTTCATATGTCTTTGGCAACCCATTGCCCCCAGTTGCCTCATCTACCCAGAGTTTCTCTTTACGGGATATTTCCGACAGAATCTTGATTCTCTCTGATATTATGCCTAGTTCATATTACAGCCTTGCGCGCTTAATGAATTTCAAAGAAAAAGATTCATTCTCACGAACAAAGTTCTATCACTCACACGAATTTCGGAAGGAACTTTAATGAAGTGACCGATCATGGGGCAAAGCTGTTTTCAAAGCGCTGCCACGAGAACGGTGAAATTGGCAACACCGATACGCAGACTCCCTCTTTTCCTCCCCCTGCCACCTCCCCCAATTTCATTGCAGGGATATCGACCATCTCCCTCCATCCCTCTTCTTCCTCGCATCTCTCCCTCTCTCCACTCAGCCATACATTATCCTCCTGAAAAACCCCAGCCTCCGCGGAAGGTGACCCTGCATCTCAACAACAAGCCCTTTCCCTCTCTCTCTACCTCTCCCATCACCCACTTCCCCTGTTCCCCCCTCCGCTCAAATAGTGGCTTTGTCCTTCTGGGAGATGGAAATGCCCGCGCGAGATAGATAGATAGATACGTGTCTTTATTGGGGCGACATTCAGATTAAAAGTGCCCTCTTCCATCCCTCTTCCTAACCACTCGTCAATCCATGAAATATAGTGTACTTTCTAAATACTCAAAAAATACATAAAATTTCAATAGTAAAAAAATAAAATCACAACCAGAAAAAATGTAGATAAGATGACAATGAGAAAAAAATAATATAGTTTTACAATTAGAAAAATATAAATTTAAGGTTTCGATATGGAAAAAACCGGATAAAATCCACAAGATGCAAATGATGATATCTAAGTTATGTGTAAATGATACGTACAGTTGTGGGAAAAAAAACGTGAGGATTTTGGCTGATTTCCATCACGGAAAAAACCCACTGCAGGAAAACACATGAAGGGAGTGTGAAAAACCTGCAAAAACCCTGCTGAGAGAAAGCTAATGTATTTAAAATTAAGAAACAAATAGTACATAAATAACAGTTGAAAATGTAGTAAAACTATCTTGTGTTTTTTGGCATAGTTCATTTGTATTTGGCATGAATGGTAGAGAGAGAGACCTGGCAGGAAGGAGAGGAAGAGATGGCTTCTTCCCACACAACTGCCCCATCCATAAAGAGAAAGAGCCCATGAAGAAAGAGAGCACAGACTATACGCGGAGAGAGCTTAGTCAAAGGGTCAAATTAAATCCCCCTCTTCAAACACCCTGCATACCATTTCTCCATCTTTTACCCCCCCTCCCCTATCTCAGACTCATAAAAATCTCCTTCATTCCCAAAAATCATCACACCTCTCCCGTACCGATGCCTCCTTCTTCACCCTTGTTTTTTTCACGAGCTTATTTTTCGATCGTTGCGACCGACACAGTCAACCCCTTCCTCTCCTTTCTTGCTCACCAACGCGGTGCCTACGTTTTAACCCAGCCACACATCCCATCCCGGCCCAAACCACCTCCCAGCCCCTCAAGGTAGCTTCGCCCCGCTCCATCCCAAGGAAACACTCGCGGCCCCAATTAGCCGCGACCACACCACTTGACCGAGGTTGGATAACACCTCAGGAGTGGCGGAGGGATTGAAACAGAGCGACTGGTTTGAAACGTGTGGGATTATCTACGAGAGGTCTGTTCAAAAACTCCGTCACTCTGAAGAAAAGAATGAAAGCTAATGCCTCGTAAGAGACTTTGGACACGAGACTACGAAGGACACAAGCTTATTTATGGCTAGTTACTCTCAATAGTTAGCAAATCGATAACCATGCATTTCATTAACCAGAAAACCAACCAATTTTGTACTCCTAATTGGTGAGGTCCCTACACCGGTTTTAATACTCAAGCGTAATATTTTATACCGACTTCTCGAAATTACGTCCAAGACTTGGTCAACCATATTTTGAAATGCATGCATTGACGTACAGAAAAATATTTTTTAATGGAATTTGATTTCTGAGTTTACATGGAAAGTTAATGGAATTCTATTCTTTCAGACCACTTACTTCGAACTCACTGACTTAGGGAGATCATTATGATTGGCCTCTAATAGCACTAATTGTAAGTAGGGGCAGTATTTTGACACGCATTCGCGTGGTTACTGTAGAGTAAGGTTTATCAAAAATTTTAAGAAAATATTCTCTCCGAAGAATATCAAGAATTTAAATTTCCTAGTGAGGAATATAGAAAAAAGTTTTCATGCGCCAACAATACGTCAATCATGACGATCATGACTAAAACCCCAGTGCAGTTTAGGTGAATACTGAAAATCAGGAGGGTTTACGTTGGTTTCACAGCTACTATAGACCGTATTTGCACGAATTCAAGACGAAACCTTGATAAGACGATTCTCTTTCCATGAATCTCCGAGGGGAAAATAATTTCATTATCAGTAATAATTAGCAATAACAATACGGGTATTTTCAGTTGAGATAATGTTGATTAAACTTCAACTCGAACAGCCATTGAAAATGTGCTTCACTGGTAAGCGTAAATAATCAGTTTATGCAACCAAACTGAAACTGAGTATTTTGATTGCGTTTCTAAGACTTTCCTTCGGATGCCCGGATGGAATAAAATGTATCATCTTAGATTCGAGCAAACACGGTAAATAAAAACATTTAATGCTGCAGACAGAGCGTTAGGAAGAAAGCAGCGGAGTATTGAGGAACTAAAGATGAGAAAATAGACGAGTAGGGTGAAAGTAAGACGATATATAAATAAGAGTATGGAAGTTGCATTAAAGTAAAGATATGCTGATGTAGTCTCGACTCCCGATGTCAAGGCAAAAAGCATTCCCAAAATGCGAAAGAGAAAAATTTCCCCCGTAGCAATAAAATAAGAGACATTGCGAGAAAAAACCGACGATGAAAGAGCCCATAGAGGTTAAATTTCAGGATATTCACAAAAAAATTTGATTTTTTATGCCAAATTCAGCATATCTGAAAGTATTCCTACGGAAACGAAGGAAGATTTATGCTGAAATCCCAGTGACGTTAAAATAAAATAGGACGATTTACTTCAATGAAGATAGAAGGAATAATAAAAATTCAGGGAAATTTTCGCCAGTTGCGAAATGAATGTATTCTACCTTTGAATCGAGGCCTGCATTGAAAAAAACCCTAATTTTAAGTATTTCGGGACTGAAGTATGGGAGGAAATTTCACTGCTATATGCAGAATGCAATGTAACATTTTTCCTCATAATAGGATTCCATTGTCAGAAATGAGAGACTGAAGGAATATAAATCATTTCCTTGAGAAATTTTCAGCCGTCAATGGGTAACTCTTCGATTGTGGCCACTGCAATTTCACTCCACTTCTTTCAAATTTCGGCTACGCCACTCCCTCCTCTGATTCACAAACCCATTCAAGTTACCCAGCTTTTACTCACCCTTTGCCTCTCACCTTTGATTTCCTTTCAGCCCTACTTTCCTCACACCCAATTTCTTATTCTTTAGCGAACACAAACGAAAGAAAAGAATGAACACTTGATTAAGGCATTCTTCGTCGACATACGTGCCAAAACCTTACGCTATAATAGCAAAAGTCACCAGGCTTTATTACAATGGCGAAGCGTTCTTCGGGAAAATGAATTCATGCGAGAATAAAAAAATGCTGTGGGAGCACTCGCCGATGGCAAAGGATAGAATAACGACGACATTTCGTGATCATCATCATCATCATCATTGGTCAACAATCCTAGGATTGGTTTGACGCAGCTTTCCACTAGTTTCTTCTATCGGCCAACCTTTTCATTGTGACGTAATTCTTCTCTTTTACATTCTTCACAACCTGTTCCATGTATCTCATACGAGGCCTGCCTTTTCCAATCTTCCCGTTCACTTTTCCCTCGACGATAGTCTTCATCAGGCCATCGTGTCTCAAGATATGACCGATTAAGTTTTCCCTTCTTCTTTTTAGAGTTTCAGCAGACTTCTCTTTTCTCCTACTCTTCTTAGCACTTCCTCGTTACTTACTCCGTCGATCCATTTAATCTTCAGCATTCTTCTGTAACACCACATATCATATGCTTCTACCCTTTTCTTCTCCGCTGCTGTCATCGTCCATGATTCACTGCCGTAAAGAAAAATGCTCCAGATGTATGTTCTGATGAACTGTTTCCTTACTTCTATGCTTGTATTTCCTGCTGTAAGTAGATTCTTCTTCTGAAAGAATGCCCTCTTTGCCTGGGCTATTCTACTCACTATTTCTTTCTTGCTTCGTCCATCGTTGGTTACTCTGCTTCCCAGGTAACAGAACTCTTTCACCTCTTCCAGTTTCTGTTTTCCTAGCATAACATTGGTTTTGGCCTCTTCTCTCTTGTGGCACATCCATATCTTAGTCTTCTTCTTATTGATCTTCAGCTGATATCTGGCCATAGCCCTTTCCAGGGTCGTTAGCATCTTATTCAGCTCCTTCTCTGTCTCTGCTATGAGAGCTATGTCATCAGCGAATCGTAGCATACTGATTGTTTCTCCGTGGATTTTCACTCCAGGACACTTCTCCTTGACTTCATTGATGGCTCTCTCGATGTAAACATTAAAAATTACGGGAGACAGTGCGCAGCCTTGTCTCACTCCTTTCCTTATTCTTGCTTCTTCAGAGCTGGGTCCAGATTTAATCACAGCAACTTGGTTTTTGTACAGACTGTGTATAATTCTTCGGTCATTGTAGGACACTCCAATTCCCTTCAGAATTCCAAGCATTGAATCCCAATCCACGTTGTCAAAGGCCTTCTCTAAATCCACAAATGCAATGAAGGTCGGTTTGTTCTTCTCCATTCTCTTCTCTATGAGTAGCCTAAGGGCCAATATTGCTTCCCTTGTACCCTTACTTTTCCTGAATCCGAATTGATCTTCATCCAGGAACTCCTCTGCTTTTCGTTCTATTCTTCTGTAGATGATCCTGGTCAGTATCTTTGATGCATGTGTCGTCAGGCTTATAGTCCTAAAATTTTCGCATTTCTCCGCTCTCTTCTTCTTGGGAATAGGAATGATGATGTTTTTCTCGAAGTCCCTTGGAATTTCCCCTGTTGAATACATGTCGCAGATGGTTTTGTAGAGATGAATTAATGTCTTCTCTCCTGCATTTTTAATTAGTTCTGCAGGGACATCATCAATACCTGAGGCCTTATTCATCCGAAGATCCCTTACTGCAGCGTCGAATTCCGATCTTAATATTGATGCCCCCATATCATCTATTTCCACTTCGCTTTCCTCTTCAATAGCTTTTGTGCTGAGATTTTTTCCATTGTATAGCTCTTCCAGATATTCTTTCCACCTCTTCACTTTGTCCTCGTTTTCAATCAAAATTCCTCCATTATTGTCCCTTATGGCATTGCCTCTTGCGCTCCGTTCCTTGAAGTGGTTCCTCACTATGCTGTAGGCCGCTTCCACCTTTCCAAGTGCAAGGTTGCTTTGTACATCTTCGCAAAGATTTTTCAACCACAGCTCTCTAGCTTTCCTTGCTTTGCGACTTATTTCGTTCCTTATTCTTTTGTAGCAGAGCTGCCCTTCTTCAGTTTTCGCATTCTTGTACTTTCTTCTTTCTTCAATCAATTCTAAGACTTCCTCCGTGATCCATGGCTTCTTCTTGGCAACTTTTCTTCTTCCAAAAACTTCTTTTGCGGCTTCCTGTAGTCCACATTTAATGTTTTCCCAACTCTCTTCCACTGATTTCTCATTCAGGTTCTCTCCTATGTTGTTTCCACTGCTTTTTGAAATGCCAGCTGATGTTGAGCCTCCTTTAGTTTTTCCACTTGCCATATATTCTTCTTTGTTTTATTCAATTTCTTGAATTTTAGATGGCATTTCATCATCACTAAATTATGGTCACTGTCGATGTCTGCCCCAGGGCAGCTTTTGCAGTCCTTCACTTGGTTTCTAAATCTCTGCTTCACTAAAATGTAGTCTATTTGGCATCTTCTTCTGTCTCCTGGCATTTTTCATGTGTATCTTCTGCGGTTGTGATTTTTAAACAATGTGTTGGCAACCACTAACTTATGTTGAGTGCAGAACTCCAGCAGCCTTTCTCCTCTTTCGTTTCGGTTTCCCAATCCGTATTTTCCAGTTATTCTTCCATCTTGACCTTCGCCGACGATAGCGTTCCAGTCCCCTAAAATAATTAGGTTTTCTTCTCCTCTTACCTGTTTTATAACTTCCGTGATATCTTCGTAGACGTCTTCCACTTCTTCATCTTCATAGTCAGTCGTAGGCATGTAAACCTGCACCACCACGGTATCTACAGGTTTGGTCTCGATCTTCACCATTATTATCCTTTCATTGTACTGCAGGAAGCTCTTCACACGCATTCCGGCGCTCTTTCTGAGCATGATCCCTACTCCAGCATTACCATTTAATGATCCTGTATGTATAATTCTGTAGCTTCCACTCCAAAAGTCTCCTTCTTCGGGCCACTTCATTTCGCTGATTCCTAATACGTCGAGGTCCATTCTTCGCATTTCTACCTTCAGGTTCTCCAGTCTTCCACAGGTCCGAAGCGATCTCACGTTCCATGTTCCTACCCTAAAAAGTGTATCACATTTGACTGATGTACTCTCTCGGGTAGTCCCCGCCCGGAGATCCGAATGGGGGACTATTTTACCTCCGGAATATTTTACTCGAGAGGGTGCCATCACGTCTTGATAATAAAGGAAAGAGTGGAGTAGCTGCGACTCCTCGGGATATTAATGTGGTGGTTTCCCCTTGCCTTCCACATCGCAGTACTACAGCCGTTAAAGTAAATGTTACCACGCCTGTAGTGAAATGAGTGTCGCTGTACCGACCACTGTGGTCTCCACCTTCACTCATGTGAAGAAGAGCTGCTGCCCTCTCCTCCGGGTGATGAGAAGCGTAATTATTGGCGGCCTCCCGTCGCCAAGTCACGGCATCTTCACAGGTTCTGTATTATTTATAGGCCTATCTTACCCAGGGATAGACCAATACCCCCTCGGAATGCCGTCGCTTTTTGTCCACGACTGCTTATTCGACGAGTAAACTCGCTTATCTCGCAGCTAACCTCTATATCTAGAGGTCGACCCACCATCCGCAACCCGGTGGACGCACTCGGTGGCTTTAAGCTCAGCCGCGAGGACATTTTGTGAAGGGAAACAATTTGGATTAATTGACATCCAAAAAATATGCAACTGCAGTAAAATTTCATGAATACACGGCCTCAACTTCAGGAATGAGTTATGGACGATTTTTAGTGCGTTTTCAATTTTTTGATCAATCCCCATAACAAGCCAAACGAGAGGATCTCCAATGGGTATAAAAAATAATATGGTTGTTTTAAATGTGCCTGTGTAAATATTCTCCTAGAAAAATACACCAAACAAAATAAAGATGCACTGCGAGACGAAAATTAAAAGTCGGAATTGACAGCACTAAAGATTAAATGTGGACCGCGGGACATCTATCCCTTGCGAACAAATTTTTTAGTGGAAAAGGATATATTCAAATTGTTGCTTCTTAAAGCATGTTGAATTTAAGGTCATATTCACTATTCCACTGGGCATTAAATAGCTTGAATTTTTTTCCAAGACCAGAAATCTCTGCTCAACGATCACATGGTTTTTTCCAGTGATTCATTAAAAAGCGAACTGAAAGAAATAGATTTGTAAAATTGCCATTCAAATAAAATGAGAATGATTTGGAGTGAAAGCTATTCAAATTGATTTAAATCGATTCAAAAAAATACAAACACTAAGAGATTCAATCAACCCTACGGGAAAAGCGGAGTGAAAACGCAAACATTGGAGCCAAGTTCGGAGCTTATACGTTTATATATATTTGAAACTAATTTGGCTAAAAACAAACTGTTTTGTAACATGTCCAATCATTTTACAGTCAGGCATGTAGCGTCACTTCTGATTTAAGTCTACTGTTTATTTCCAGATTCTTCGATGGTGAAGAGTCGGCAAATACGTGGTATACTTGCAAAATAATATCGGAAAATTTTGTCATAAGTGAAAACTGTGGCCAACCTATGGTAAGGATATGATTCCCCTAATTTCCTTAAATGTTGGCTATCTGAAAATAGTATCCAATAGTAGGAGGAAAAAGCTGTTTTTTCTGTTTGAAAAAGAGAAAAAAATGGGGTACAATAGAGACCGACCACGGTAGTCACGTTCATAAAGTGCTGGCTTGAGAAATGGAAGGTCACGGATTCGAGTCCCGCCTTGGGACCTTGAGAATGGGTGTTGTTTACGTGTTAGTATAAACCATTATGCTAGCTTAGATAGAGCGATTAGGCTTTAGTAGACGTAGAAACTCAAATATCTAAACTGCTAATTTTATTCATAGGCGCTTATTGGCCTTTTACGTTTTAAAGGAACATTAATCTCCCAAATCTCTCAAATACTTATTCCCCACCTTGGAAATTGGTTTTTTTTACGCGTTATGATCAACCATTCGATTAGCTTAGATGGAGTAGTTGGAGAAGCTCAAAAATCTAAAGCTAATAATTTTAATGGCAGGCGAATACACAGGCCATTAATATCATTAACGTAAAATTATCACCTGAATAGAATACAATAAAGTTGATCAATCGCAAAAAAAGTACAAAAGTTTATCAAAATAATTATTAAAACTGAATTCTCAAAACATGCTTATTTATAAAGGAATGCGCCCTCTAGAGAGCTTCGATTAAACTAACTGCAATTATCCTTTCATTCTCCCATCTGCACTTGAATTACGACGCTTTTCAAGTTAATAAATCACATTCAGGAAACCATTAAAAATTCTATCAATTTGCCCATGTACCTTACATAACCCTTTTCATTTTGAAGTATAGCGTAGGAAGGTGAGTAAATGGCAACTGCAATGCAGGTGATTTCAACCTCGCATGGAAAGTGCTCCTCCAATCGCTCTCATCACTCACCGCAAGTATAACCACCGCCCACACCCCACACACATAGGCAGAAATAGCGAGAGGTAATAGACGTTGGAAGATACAAAGGTGGAATGGAATTTTTTTTCGTCAAAATCTACTCTTAAATACAGGTGTCTAATAATAATTTCATCCACTTAAAGAAAATCCTAATTATATTTCTTAAGAAAATAAATGACTTAACGATCATCAAATTTTAATGAAAATATAGCACAAAGAATAGGAACGCGGAAAAAGTGAGAAATATTTAACACCACCAGGACACACAACGGTAAAACCAACTCCGGATTCCTGCTTGATGATCCACTTTGTTTCACATCTTCTCATCAATGGCTATTGGTAACCCTTTCAAAAACTGTTCCCATGTACCCAATCAACCTGCATGCATGAACGCCAAAGATACGAGCGGCCATTCAGAACAACATCAGGGGACACCGAGAACAAAGCAAGCGTGAATCCCCGCACCCGTATCCTTATTCTCCACGATTCCGACCTCGAACGTGCGTGAGACAAAAAAAGGCCAAACCCAATCCGGAGATTGGGCCCGCACCGAATTTCCCGGTCAACCCCGGCCAAATCCCGACCTCCCGTTCCGCTCCACTCCACGCAATCATTTCCAATCAAAAGTCCGACCTCGTCCCCTTTCCCCAGCTAAAAATCACACTCCCAGGCCATCTCCATCTCAATCCCCCACGTCAGCCTCGTTTTGTGAATGGCATATGAGTTCGCGAGGCGTGAGTGGGGGTGGACGGATGGAAGGAGGAATACCGTTCAGAAGGCAATATCGGCATCTGAGGCGAGAGATCGTTGAAAGAAGCGGAGGAGAGTCTCTGAACGGGTGAGCGTGAGATCGGAAGCCCCGCCCACTCCTCCCAACGAAGAGCAACCAACTTGCAACAGCCCAATGGTGACCTTACGACCCGCGAAACACTACGCAAACTGGACCACACAGCACGTACTCTGACGTGTTCCGGCAGCGAACGAGAGAGGAGGCAAGATGGGAGGAGATGGGGGGGATCGGGAGAATGCAAATTGAGAGCGAGGGCGTCGAAAGGAAATCTTGTTTGCGATATCACCCCCCACGAACGCCTTCCCCTCCACTCTTTATTTCCCGCAGCCAAACCCCGACGTCCGGGATGGGTTTGGAAGGAAAGCTGGGAGAGTGAGGGCAGCAGGGGGTGGAAGTCGGGAAGGGAGAGAGCGGGTGAAAGGGTGAAAGAGGGGGAATGAAAAGAAACCGATGAAAACCGAAATTTGTCCACTCTAATTACATTTCACTGCCCCGGTTACCTTGCTCCCAAGGGTTTGGCCCGGAATTTCCTGATTTTGCGGCCTGTTAGAGGACCAGGAGCGAAATCCATCGCGTTGACCCGAATATTGGGACATAAGTGGAGCAAGGATAAAGAGAGGCAGGGTTATGCCAAGTCACTATGTGCTTTAAGTGAAGCTCCAAGGTAGTGTTACATACATCCATCACATACCTATATATTAAGCTAATATAAATTGTCACTTAACAAGTCTAACAGCCATTACAAGTTACGAAATTAATCCCGCATTTTTGTTTCGAAAGAGATTCCCAATGACATGGAAAAACTATTCAAAGATAGCAAAGGATATGCCATGGAGGTAGATTACTTACGAGAAAGATAATATGAATTCCCACCGGAGGAAACCATCAATAACAGGGGGTTCCGGCGGCCATCACATTAATGGAAATAGTATTCCATAAATCATATTCTTTGGAGTGAAATCACTGAAATAAAAATGGTTTAAATATTGAAAGGGATAGCAGTTTAAACTCAATAAAATTTTAATAGTTAAACTCAATAAAAATGTTAGCAGTTTAAACTCAATAATTAAGTAGACAGTCTTAAATAAAGGTACCGCAATTATTCCATTACTTCCCTTTAATACAATTTTTCGTGCATGGTAATGTTCTTGCAAAACTTTGGAATAAGCAGCAATTATTTTTTTATCGGTATTGAGGATTATTTTTTGGGCAATACTTTCCTCATGTTTCTTTTGAATAGCCAAACTGCAAAATAAAAACTGCAACCTCCATTGTAATACTCGAACAAAAATCGGGAAAACTTTTGAAGCCAGAATTTCTTTTATGCTACCCTGCGAATCAGAACTGGGTATATCTTTAAGTAATTCCATTAAATGGAGAATACCAATTGGAATTAATTACTTTTTCTCAGTTACTGAAGATAATCATCATTAGGAGAACCTCTATAATTAAAATACCAGTAGTCCTCGGGAGGATACACTACTTTTTACAGCACTGGGAGAGGACGAAGGCAAGAGACATAGCGTGAGACACCTGTGGGGTTGTAGACTCTATTTAAGATTCCGCCCACGGCTAAATTTTCATAGTAGAAAAAAAAAGAACTTTTTGGGGCGGAATACCGAGAGCGGAATCAACAGGGAAAAAGCAAGAGAGCCAAAATGAATCCCAAATTAAGAGCTTTTAAGAAAGCAGACGTATTTTACCGAGAGAAAATAGGAGCCTTACGCTCATTTATTTCCTAGAGTGCATTCAACACCAGTCATAAATCATGAATGCCACTCAAGACCTCGATTTCAACTTTCAAAGGCATGCTTCCGCTAAATATAAAAAAACTTTCCTTGACCGGACATGGTACAATGTATCGAAAAACGAAAGTGTCAGCTGCACAATTGGCACTTGGAATTAGGAGGGACTAAGGGAAAAACTTGGGTGGCGAGATTTTGCTGTATCAAAGGGCACCATTGTTACCAGGAAATAATAACGGAGTGCAGGATAATCTGGTCGTAGACTAGATTCTAAAGAAGGAATTTTTAAAGTAATCAAGAACAGTAGATCCAATTCCCCAAGATTGTTAATATTTCGCTTAAAATAAATAATAGTGTCCTTAAGTCATCCTTTTTTTTAGCAGTTACGCTCCTGTAAGCGTTGGCAAAAAATTAAAGGTGTATTGAAAGGCAAAAGTGAACGAGTTTTCCAAGGGAAACTTCTCAAAATGATAGCATTAGATTGCATGACGGGCTACTTTTATGAAGGATAAAATGCCTCCGCGTTAAAACTCTTGACAAAAATTCACGGGATGGTTTTCGGGATCCTTTGCGCAAGAGGAGATTTAGTTCAGTAAGAAATTTAGTAAACGCACAGCGATTGAACCGCAAGTTACGCCTCAAAATGTTTACACGTGCTAATATCTCGCCACAAACTCTAACAACTACGAAAATAGAATAAACCGCCTAAGTTTGATAGATTCTGAATTTTAAGTCCATCATACTTCTACAACTGTTTTAAATGCGCCTAAACTATTCTCTCTCCTAACATTGCTCCCCCTTGAACAAAAACTAACTCAGCTTCTTCCTCTGTCTCTATCTCTCATCGATTCCAAGATTCTTAGTTGTAGACGTAACATTGTACTTCATTAAGCATCACGCATTTCCTTCCCAAAAGCAATTTTTTTTAATAAGGTTTTTTTCCATATCAGGAAAGAGAAACATTCTTTAAGGGTACAAAAAATTTGAGGCAACAAGTGATTTGGAAACAGAATCGTTAAACCGCCGCCAGAAAGAAAAATCCCCGAATAAGAACTTTTAGGCTATCTCGGGAGCTCTCTTTTGAAGCACAGATTTTGAAAACGCATACTCCGTATCGACAATCCATTTCCCACGAAATTTCTTCTCGAGTTTCATTTTGTCATATTTCCCTTGAAGTTTTCTCAGCCACATAAAATGCTTCTGCAATGCGTTACATTCAACTTTCCCCTCTTCTTTACCAAAGCCAACTTCCTCTTCCGATCATGATATACGGCAAGTACCACTCTTTTTCGATAATGCCGTGGCATTTCAGATATTTTCTCTTTTTTCATATCAGTTCACATATTCTGCATTTGATTATAAACCCATTATCTATTGCTTATCATCTAGAGATTGCTTAGCGACTTCTAGCTACCCATATATTTTGCTTTGCTACCTTTCGCCCATTGATCTCATGCAGGAATGCTATTCAAAATCCTCTTCCAAAGTCCATCTGAAGACCATTATCGGATGAATTTCCAACATTTTTTTTATTTGCAATCCACCCACATGATTAATCACATAAATGCCGATGATATTCGGTTAATAAAGGGTGGCAGGAAGAGAGAAAGCCTAACGTGTCAATTTGCTTCATTCATGGAGTGGATCAGAGGCGATCAGCCTCACAGCTCCATGATTAATCAATATTTACGTGTACAGCGAGTGATAGGGAAAAAGAGTACTCTTACATAACTAAAAGGGGCCCACTGCGCAGGCCGCAGTCCGATTCGGAGGGCTGCAGCAAAAATGGTAAAGGCCTTTTTACTTTCTCTAGCAGTGCATATTTGGCGTAGCCATTGAAGTGTTAGATAAAGTCCTGCACGCATACTTAGCTGTAATATAACGCCTTGGTATAATTTCAAGCAGCTGGAGGTATGACCATAGCAATTATTCCAAAATAATATTAAATCATCAGTAACGTAGACATGTGTTGCTTCTTCATTGTTACTACACAAGCCAATGATAAAATGTTGAATGCTAAACCTAGTTTAATTTTCAGGAATGGAATTTATAGCACAATCACTAAATCGCATCATTCGTACACAAATACCTGGGAGTCAGCTGAAAAATAAAGCGTTTCAAGTATTGTCATACGTCTTTCAGCCCTGTAATAACATGGTAACTATCAATCAGCAAATTATACATAACCTATACATATTTGGACAAAATTAGATATTCATTGAAAATTAAAACCACAATCAATATGAGTACGACTAGTTTAATTATTTTAGGCAGTATTGTGGTTTCGAAACTTCGCAAACACGAATGCCTACGCTAGGGAATTGAAAATTATTTTATGAAAAACAGATTTACAAGCAGAAAGTTGAATTCAGCTCTGCTTTATTTTATCCCCAACGTTTTAGATAATTTAAATCTTGTCTAAAATATAAATATGGATAGGGATTTGAAATGACATACGAATTGTTAAAAATGTCGCATGGTCAAGTTTTAATCGAAATTTATTTTGTTTCTTCGGCTAATTTTAAATTGACCTCCCTAAGGCCATACGATAACCTAATTACAGAGAAAATGAAAGTTTAATCAACGGCACACAATCGTCCACATTCAACTACCGATGCTTCCGACATTCAAAAGCAATTACAATTTCATTTGCGTCCATCGACCTGCCATTGTGAGCATCTGCTGACACTTAACCATTAATTTGCTTTTCTCTGTGCCTTTTCGGTAATAAGCTCGGCTTTAGTGCACCCCATTAATAAATTAGCTTTCATTTATAATTACGAAAACTAACGTTTGGTATACATGGTAAAAGGGAAAGAAATTCACAGGCTGTCAATCCTATGGCAGCTATGAAATATAGGTTATAGGATAAAAAAATAGTGCAAGTAAGACGACTATTTCATGTAGACGTTCGTTTTTGTTTATAAATCTCTAAGAAGATTCTTGAGTCATTTGATCGCTCGTCCATTGATTGATGTACCTGCCGAAACTAGCAAAAACGTCATCAAATCGTCATGATTTAAAACCTCGAAACAAAGGACCAAAAAATATTATACGAAACGCTATTATTCATTACATAAATTACTCTACATGTCACAACGAAAAAAGTCTAAGATTACTATCCTCATAGGAGAGACGTTTTTCATGGCATACCTGTCACCAAGCAAAAATGTTTCTTTAGAAAAAAAAGCCTTAAAAGCCTTAATTTTGACCAAGGAGTATGAGAACCTGGATCATACTCGACACAATAACATCTCTGGAGCAAAAATATTCCCAAAATCAGGGTACATTTTTATCAAATTTAATATCACGTAAATTTCCCATATTATGCTAAATAGAGTACGGTTTCTGCATCCGCCGCATCAATGAATATAAGACGTCCATCCAAAAGGAGGACGATGAGTATTTTAACGGGGAGTAGTCGCGAGGAGCTTCCGGATTCCAAGTAGTAGAAGTATAATTATGTTTTATGTGCTCCAACTGCTGAGGTAATATTGCACCTTCTAACCTGGTTAATGTAACCTTAATCCTAACCATGCCCGAAGTAAGGTCAGGACCCACGACCTTTGGGCCGCAGGCCAGGCGCGTTACAGATCTAACCACTCTGCGACCCGACCGATTTTCAACGAAGCGTAACTTATTCTTGGTTGTGCGATTTAGAAGCAGTATAAATAGTAGCAATATTACTACAGGCTGAAAATATTCCCTCAGTGACATTTTCATTCAGATACAAAATACTGCATATCATAGTTCAAATCATGAATGAAAAAAACGAAGACACACAGATATATTGTAAGAGAATGTCCTCCTAAGAAGTTGGATACAAAATGATGGAGAAAAATAATTGATGATGGATAGGAAATAAAGAGCTCCACACATGGCATGATAAGAAGATGGAAACGGATAAATTGACCGCAAAATCCTCTACAAATCCTAGGAGAAGAGAATTAATTGTAAGCATCGAGCAAAAGAAGGGAATCAAAAGGGGAAGCTAAAACATAGCATCAAATGAATTTAACAACGATCGCAGGCATACCAGGCGATTCCAGCGTACTTTTTGAGAGAGGCGCGTCAAATTCGAAGTGAACAAACGCCTACGAGGATACAGCCGTCATCTTTAAGAATGCAACTGTGTTTAGGAGCGGGTGGACAAGAATCGGTGACCAACCACAGCGTTCAACAGTTTTAGTCAATGATCGTGGGAAAATCTGGGGTTGAAGGAAAGCAATGGCACTAATCAGATGAGGATTGGCGATAGTTGTAAAGGTGCGCGAAAGTTGTAAAAGTAAATTATAGGATGACTAGGGGAGCATTTTGGACCATCTCGGGAGAGTGGAGAGAGTAGGAGCGTTGAGGACGTGAAGGTCGGAAAGGTGCAAGGGCAAAGGAGAAAATGCAAAGATGAAGGGGCGGGAACGGCGGAGAAAATGATGGAGAGGGTTGCAGCGGAGAGTAGTTTCAGGAACAGGGAGTGATAAATTATTTTGAATAAAAGTGTTGCTTTGGCCAGCATTGAGGAGAGAGATTCAGAATGGTGAAAGAGGGAAATGTGCATTGAGCTAAAGGAAACTGTGCAAGATAAAACTTCATAATGACGCCAAGAAAACTTCTAGTGATAAACATTAAGCACGCTCTCCTGGTACAAAAGCACAAAATCCAGGTACAAAAAAGAACAACCAAGATGACAGGGCGATAAGAAAAAAAAGGAATATCACGGCTAATATGTGCAAAATCAATCTTAGGATGGCTGAATATTGACTATGTCTTATAGTTAAAGAAAAGTGTGGTCACAATTATATTTATATTAACTGCAGACGGAAACAAATTAATCGAACAACCCTTTTGAATATTAAGCATCTGTAATGTGATATTGTGAGTCATATCTCACCATTACGATTGTACAAAGTAAAGTACATAAAGTTTTCTCGATCATAAGTGAAAATATATAGTGCCAACGTACGCTGGAATTAAAATATAATTAGAGATAACTCTTAACAAAATTTAAATAATATATGGGTTTCAAGATGATGATGATGATCAGTTTCAACACATAAATTGAGATGTAATTGATTCATCTTGTGATTTAGTTTAAGTTAAAGAAAAAAAAAGACTCCAAAAATAATTGGAAGAATAAAAGTTTATAATCTGATATACAAAACAATATATACACTAAATTACCAAGCAGAAAAGGAAAGAGCAAAATAGAAGAGCATTAATTTCTATTTAAAAATGTAAATCGACCAAGAAATTTGCAAGCTAAAATTTGGATCGTAGTATGGCCTCTCCAAGAAGGGTAAATTGATTTTTCTTTTTGACTTTACCGCACTTGGATACATTTAAATGCCCATTATTTTAACTAATTATGAACATGTTTAACTAACTAAAAATTGGCATTATGGACCAAAGGGGAATATAAATGTCATGGAAATAAATGAGGTTTGTTGATGAAAGCAGTTAACATCCTTGACATTTTCAAGACATGTGAATAAAAAAGGTGCAATAATAAGGGACTGAGAATAATCAAATGTACGGTGATAATTTCAAATTCTCAAAGGAAAGCCACCCATAAAGAACTTAAAATTCTGAAGGTTAAATGCATTGAAAAATTCAGTTGCATAGAGTTTCCAATATTTTTCCCAAAGTGAGATCCTTTGATAGTAGTGCATTTAATTAGTCAAACAATACGCATCAGTCCTTCACAAACCAGAAGAATAAGGCGCATCCATTCCAAAAATGATCTAGATCGGAAAATCGATTGTAATGGAAAACATAGTTAGAAATAAATCAAACACCAACGGAGTCCCTAGCGCTAAAATAGTGAGAGGCTGAGTTTGAGAAACTAGGCCATGGAAATTGCCAGCGACTAAAGTAATTACGGATCGCTTTGATGGAGGGATACATGGCACAACATCACATTAGTTATTTTTTCGATGCAGGTTTCAGGATTTACGTTTTCCTCACAACAGTCAAACACGAATAATATCAGACTGAGATAAACATTCTCTTGGAGTATTTAACTAGGAATTCATGTCCATAATTTCACAAGAAGACATGAAGTATGTGGCATTACGACGCATTATGGCGCTCCATATAAATAATGGTCACATTTAGCATTGCAATAGATACCTATGATATTGTTTTCTTCCCCAAAATCAGTCTATAACCCTTGGGTTGGTTTGGCGCAGCTCTCCGCTCAATTTTTTTATAAGCTAACCTCTTCATATTTACATAATTTATTCATCCATTCTCTAGAATAATTAATATGTATTGAAAGCAACTCCAAACAACAAAATACATCGATGTTACTGCTTTTCCTCAATACATTGCGTACAGAATGAGAAGCAACTCGATAGTGACAAATGTCTTTTACGGAAAACATTGGGTGCCAATACCTTACCTACAATAATTCTTTTACACTGAAAAACAAAAAAAACAGCTCAGTGCGGCAAACACCACTCCATCCTATTCTTTGAGAGCGACAAATCCCTAGCGAGATGGAATGCGAATCCTCCGTCCTCAAAGATACCGATATAAGGTGCCTAGCCATTTCCATAGCAAAATTTGTAATATACATCGAGAAGATGAATGGGATACCAAAAGTCAATGGAGGAAATGAGGTTCCCGTTTATTATGCAGACAAATAAGAATATGTCATAGGTGAATGGCAAGTGCGGCATTGCAGCGGTATTAATACCCAAAGGCATACATAGTAATCGAAAGAGAGACAGTTCTTACCATTGAGGTTCTAACGAGTGAATAAATAAAGGGAACATTTCGCTTCTAGCAAGTATCAATGTAAGTTACAGGACAAAAATTACACATTCATTAGCGCATGGGACCCTAACGTTTATTTGGAATTAAACATCAAAACTCATTTAAACTTTAATGCCGGCAACTAAACAAACATCCACATAATAGGGCAACGAGAGATGAGAGACAATGAATTCGATCTCATTATAAGTATTACAGGTACTGATCTTGCTTTGTCACACTGGGAAACAAAACGGTATTTAACGTCATAGCGGTGATTTAATCACATACCGCACTCTGCATTGAACTGCAGGTATGATGGCCGCGTTAGGATAGTGCATGCGATCATAACGTCACTCATTACCAGCCGACGGGAGAGTAAAACTTAGGTAACAACGAAACAACAAAAAACGGAAATTCAAAACGTTTTAAGTAAATGCTTGAATTTTCTTCTGCTACCATCCAAATTAAATTAAATTGAGGAATTTACAACTCCAGAAAGTTGAGCTATGAGAACATTCCTTAATTTTGGCCCGGGTAAGTTTCACATATCGGTTTGATCCATTCCTTAGATACGCTCCTCAGGTTATATTTACTTTCGTCCCCTCCTTTTACTGGAGAGTGGATGTTGAAATTACGTTACTCTTTTCTCGCAACTCAATGTCTCCATCTAACGCAAGGAAATTACGAGCTAGATGAGAATTTTAAACCAGATTTTCACCAGAAAAAGTGACGAGCACATAGTAGACGGCGACGTTGAAACAGAATTACTGAACAAGAAACCAGCACACTGCATGCAGTTTGCTCTGAAAAAAGTTGCGATCTTTAGGCATGTAAAGGTGATTCGAGAGCTCATATACTCGGACGTATTAAATAGGAATTTAAAATATAATGAATAATTAAATTCCCCAATATAAAAGGGCCAAAAAGAGTCTTCATACAAACTAGTGGCTGTTCACTAACGGGCTCCACGACGAGCATATACCAGTCAACGAGAAATGTACATAAATAATCAAAAGGTAATAAAGTGAAATAACTCTAGAGCAAGTACAGAGAATCAATTATGAAGATCTTTCCCTTATAAAAAAGGAGTTTCCATCCTCAGCAATCATAGCCTTAGCGATTACTTACATAGGTCACCAATGTAAAATTTTATCATAGGTAAAGAGCTTCAATCAAGAGCTCAAGATGTTCACATTCTATCGTTGTTCCTTCATCGGGCATAAGAGAGCCAAAATATTATATGTTTATCAAATTGTGCCTTTTAGCTCATATCAATATTTTCAATCCACCAAAGACATCGAAAAGCCTCTAACAAGTGGTGATTACGTTAGGAATGCACCGACATAGAAAGGCCGATGTTTCTTTACATACATTTATATATAAATAAATATATATATATTTAAAGATGTATAAATATAACTATGTATTTAAATAAACATAAATTATACAGAGAAATTAACCGGTTCATGCAGGCTCTTAAAAGGCCAAAGTATTGTGATAAAACAAATTATTAAATTTTCTTAAAAAGTCAAACGGAAAAAATTGCTGGCGTAAAAATTTTCACAAATAAAGTTATATCCTCAACTGCCGAATTCCTTTTCTCAGTATTTTCTCATATTTTTAGATCAAAATTTATGCAATAATATCCATGCATACTTCGTAAATAACATACGCGATCATTTATTCTCCGTTTCCGATAGACAATTTAAAGTACCTAAAACACAACTGACCGCATTCCAAGGTTCACTGCGGATATTCAAAAGGTGAAAACGATTTTCTTTTTCTCGCCTGCATTCATTCGTCTCTGAAGTAGATGCCTCTTCAGGGCGACGTGCGTAATTCTGGAAATAGAGCGCTCCCCCTGAAGAGGTTGGAGACCCCTCGCATCTGAACGCGTGGATGTCGGACTGGAGGGGAAATCGAGATTTGTGGAGAAAGAATTGCCTCTCTCCCTTCCCCCATTCCTCCCCCACCCTCACATTCTTTCCCATTCACTTTCCGTCTCCCCCTCCTCCTCGTCCGCTCACTTCCTTCGCCTCTCGGCCCTTCACGCCGCCTTCTCACCCTCACCGCCGTTTCCCACACCTCCTCGACACCGTCCCGAGATTCGCGAGGAAAAGGTGCCGGAGACTTTTTCTCCGACGTTATATTTCTTTAACGCGAGTCCGACCTCAGGTCCTCCCCGCCCCAGTTCTCGGTCCTGCCCCTTGAGAGGGGCAGGTAGGACTGAGAGGGGAGAGAGAAAGAGGAGAATCATGGGTCGGAAGGAGTTGGCGGGGAGATGGATGGCGAACGGCCGATTTGGGAGGCTACGGAGGGGGGGAGGGACGAAATTTACGCCATTCCGGGCAAGAGGTTGGATATAGAGGTAAGAGAGGAAGAGCTCGGAAAGACAGCGGAGACGGGGAAATGATTGCAGGTGAGGAAGGTGGCGGGACGTGAGGCTTGGTAATCGAGGTGGGAGGTCAGAGAGGGGGCGGGAAGCAAAGATAACGTAAGAAGTCTACGAAGTAGCAGCGCAGAGAAAGCGGATGGATGAGGAAATACTTTAGGAATCTCACCTGGAAGCCTATATCAACCTAGTTTCAAACAAAAATAATCATTTTCACAGCTGAGCTCTATCATTGTGTAACGTTGCCTGAGGCGAATTCGCACTCTCTCAAAATCTAATTTCAATCAACACCAACTTCTCCACAAACTCATTTCCCCTCTAACACCTCGAGATGGCTATTGTCAAAACTTCCAGGAATAAAAATTAGTTTCATAATTCACAAAAAAGTTTTTACCTTATGGAATTCAGCATAGAATATCACTGAGTAGCTCCTAATCGGGTATATTCAAAATCATTTTACACAAGAGGGTTAATACTTTTAATCGGTCATCTTCTAACTGCTCCTTCGCCAACTTGACTAGTTTCGTTCATTATGTACACTAATGAACGTAAGTACCGAAGTACTGCCCAGTGCATTCGGAGTCGGTCGACCATATAATTATAATATAAAGAGGAGAATAATAATTCACAATTTCGAATTACGGATACATTTCAAATTCAACTTACCTTTAACAGTAAAGCAGTTTCCAAGGCAAAAAGACTACTTTCAAAAAACCCTCTACCTAAAATGTAGCTTTTAATAGCATGCATATAAGCTAAAATTACCTCCTCTGCAAATGCAGTAAGTATTCTGGGGCAATATTTATAACAGAGATTTAAATATTTCAAGGAATTATGGGGTATCGAGGTAAGATATGCAAGATTCAAGAATCATGAGAGCCCAAACATGTTGACTTTTGGTTCCTTACGTACAACATTGAATTATTAAGACAAAAAAAAACACAAAATGGGATGCCAAGCTCATCTCACTTCAATACACAAATATGGGCATACTCGAAATCAAAAATATCGTAATATTACCGAGAGAAAAAATATTTAATTCACGACTGCTCATAGCTCCCAGTTGATCAGTCGGTAAAAAGACGTCAGCAAGTTACAGAGAAGTGGTCCGTGGGGCGGGGACAGGAGGAAAAACGGGCAAGTTTAGGCTCCATTATACGCAGTCAGATAATTAAGCACTAGTGTGGTATACTAGACTATTGTAGACAAGATATGCGAATTCCAAATTTGGGTCCTGCTCCTCTATTTATTACCTACCCTATCCATGTGCAAGAAAATGTAAGTAAATCCAGAATGTAAGAAAAGACCTCTTGAGCGCGTACACTACTGTCTCAGGTAAGTCAGCCGAAGGAAATGCGCCCATACGAGACTGCAAATTAAAATTTTTATAAGGGCATTTTTATTGAAATATTAGTTTCCTTGATTTCATTTCTGCTTATTTGGTACTCAACATATAATAAAAATTAAAAATAGCGAAACTTTCAACAAAAAGATCACACCTCTACGCAATAAAATAAATGCTTAACATCACGTTTAAATTCTGGACTACGAAAGGGCAATTGAATAAAAAGAAGATGCAGACTTTGAACGGGTAAATATTCTGCACAGGTAAATATCATGTGCGAGTATTTAAATTGTCCGTAGTTGCTAAAATCAAAATAGTAGCCCGCAAGAATAATCCGCACGCACGGGGCATTTTCGGCATTTCCGCGCGATTTACCTTGAACAAATGCCACTTGAAACGTCAACCGATTTCTATTCATCAGAATGAAAACATAAAAGGCCATTCCAGAGATTGATTAATCATACTAAATTGCTTACTCAACACACTCTCATGCAAAGAGGAATCCTGAAAATGATGGGAAAACCCTGAGATAACATGCGACTGTGATATGAAGTGAGCGAGCTCGTTGATTTTTCTCCTTTGTGAACAGGTTAAAACATCAATGCGTGGGAAACAACAATGAGTGCAAAATACATGCAAAGATTGCAGCTTCAGATACCTTTGTGCAGAACATGAGGTCTGTTCCTCCAACAGCAGAAGTTTCGCCGTCTCTCTAGATTTTACACTGCTGAGCGACTCTACAGCAGAGGAAACCAGTGTGCTTTGGAACTCAACAGTTGAGGTGAAAGCAATAGTGCAGACAGAATGGGACGAAAATAAATGTCTCAGATGTGCCAGGGAACTATGAAAAAAAAATTTTAACCCTAGCCGGTAGAATTAGGTCAATTGGAATTGGGTTTATTTGCAATATGTACTTATCACCTTTGTTACTGACTTCTCCCCACCTTCGCTTAATGCACTAAGCACTAGCTAAAAACCGCAATGCATTGTGCATTTTTTTCTAAATTTCTCCCACGAACTTCAATTTTATATTGCATAGTAAGGAAAGAAATATTTTTTTCACTACTCATGCTGCATTGTAAGCATATGGAACATTCCGCTGAGGCTGAAGATTATAGAAGTAGAATCAAGCTTATAGTTCACAAAGCTGTAGCAATGGGGAAAACTCGCAACTTATAGAAGGCAGGCATGATGAGAAAAAAAATCCAAGTGTGTGATTTCGCCGAGGATAGGATCATAAATATAAAATGTACATTTTAAATGAAAAATATATCAATATTGAGGGAAAATATGTGCCGAGGTGAAATTTATATTTAGGTGTAATAAACAGAGCTATTAAGCAATTGCAACATGGGCAAAGTCTCACTAATGGACGACATTCAAAGAACCCATAAGTAATTAAAACGAAAATACCCTCATAATTTACCTCACATACGCTATATGTTGAGCTTTTCGATATAACACGACATGAATTGAGAGCTGTCGAGTATATTTTTCTACGTGTAAATGAAACACTTGGCCATAATGTGCTTCTAAAAAAAACAAATTCCTGTAAAGACGAGTAAAAGTCGCCATATAGATAATTACTCCCTTTTACGATGCAAATGCTTCTCTATATTGCTCAGGAGTAAAAACGTTCGCTTAAAATGTTCCCACTGAAAATGATTTTCACCCCTACGCTTCGTACAGCTTGCGATACAAAAGGATTGTGAAAGGCCGTCAATAGCGTTTTGCGTCACTCTTCTCTTTAATCACCCCCTCTACCTCCTCGCACTCTCTAATATATAAACGCACATTATATGAATCCGATGCATCACCTATTTGAAGCGAAAATTTCAGGCACAAGTCCTTTTAGTTGATGAAGTTGTTTCCCAGTTGAAATTGGTATCATAGTTCCTCTCATTACTGCTCTCCGGTGCACGAATAGTATGTACAAGATAGGAGAGCAAGGAAATTCAATTAACTGGATTCAAAGAACGAGCAGCTCTTCTAAGGAAGGACGATGCGCAAATATACCCCCATCCTAAAACGAAGACTATCTGCAGTAGAGATGCAACTTTTTCTGGATTTATTGTACCTCACATATAATCTTTTGCATCTTACGTTATGCCCTGCACCCCACCATGAAGGTGTGTGGGAGGGGGTAAATTTACACTAAACATGCATTACATATAATGCTTAAATGCATCTTTATTGGCTTCAGGTTATCAACGTTAACCCTGTCCACTAAGGGGAATTTTATATTAAGTATGTACCTTCTTATCAATGTAAATACTATACCGGAAATTCGAGCAAATATAGGGCGTGATTTCCAGTTATGAAAATTGTACCCACCTTTCATTATTCAGAAAATATGGAACACGTTAGAGCAGAAGGTAGCGATCTGACTTTCCATCTCGAAAGCCCGAGTTCGAATCTCGGCTGTGGCAGAGATTTTTAGGGGTATGTGACGAGCACCTAACCTATAGCACTTCGTCCGTCATATGAAACGTTAAATCGTGGGCCCCTTGGCCCTTTTTGATAAGAGAATGCTACTGCTGATCCCGGATAACGCTCCTCCTTCCTTCGGTTTCCAGAGTTTCCTAACTTTACCTAAATACGCACCTATCCAAAATGGTGATAACTATCTCAGCTCAGCTGTCGGCCACCTCTCCCAATAACAACAAAACCATATCAACTAGAACATTGATACATTCCAACAGTTGGCCGAAGGCAGCAGCCAAGTCAAAAATTCAGAAAGATAACGAAATGAATGTATCTAAAACGTAATATTTTATAAAAAATGGAAAAAAAGCAGCTAGCAGCTTCCGACAACAGTCCCGGGTTAAATTTAGGATATATACAGTTTCTGCAAAAATGATTCGGCTTCATGACAAAGGAAAATTACGACATAAAATAGGAAGGATATAACTTTCACAGCTTCGATTGGATCGTCCACACATATTTAATATTGGGGGCCCGCCATTGGCCAGTTTTTGTTCTCGTATTTAAATGAAGAAAATCAGTCTAAGCGCGGAGATGAACAACACAATTCTAGAAAATAGATTTCGGGCTATATTAAAACCAGAAACACAATAGACAAGTCTATGATGGCATGGCAACAGCAAAAAAATTATGCAATACACCGTCCCTTATCTTTTCTCCCCGCATTCTTACCCTTCTGCATCACTGAATAAACAATAATGATCCAATAAAAAGATGAAACCTAATATATTCCATTTATCACTAATTATACCTACGCCTTCATACATTAATCTCAATTTTAATTTTCTGAAGTTAAAAAGGAAATATATCACTGGATTATATTTATGTGATTCATTAGAAGGGCTTTTAACTAATCTACCAATACCAAATTATTTCGTGGCATTATAGTGACATATTCCAAAATTACACGTTGGCGGTAAAATATTCCTTCCTCAAATTATTACAAAAACAGATTTACTTGTAAGTAGATTACAGATCAGCTACCTAATTCCACGAGTTATCCATAAAAGCTAAATCGCAGAAGTTAGGTTCCCAGTTTTACCATTTATACTGAAACTTTGAGTTTTGTTAGTTTTATTTGAAATTCTGTTGGTGCGGTTATGTGGTAGGATTTCATGGACAACTTCCAGTCATGTGTTTCTATCCCCACTGATTTCTGTCGCGCCCACTTACCTACTTCATTTTTACTCAATTAATTAGTTTGATATCAGCAGATGAATTGCGTGTAAAACTGTCGTTTTTCCTTCTGAGAATTCAGTTGGCTTAACCGTAAAATCGGTAATGCAGAAGTAGAGTTAGGTTTTTTACTCGATGGTAATGATTGAATGGTATCAAGTCATTCAATGCCATGTATTCTTGCTGTGGCCTTTAGTGTGCTACGCGGATGTACAATAATTAATTAACGCTACGTCGGATATAATGGCAGTGATGTACGATGAGTGACAGAACTCTCTTCGTAGACAAAAACAACTTTATATACTAGGTGATAATAAAGGCGTATCTGCCAAAAGTTGGCATAAGGAGGAAGATGTAGTTTGAATATGAAATGAGCAGCTCGAAAATATGTACTGATGACTAAACTAAATGAAAATATTCGAGGAATTGGAAATGGGATCACCGAGTATGGTCTAGGGATGTTAGAAAAGTGACCGTTTCAAGAAAATAGCTAAATTCTGAGAAATTCACAAATTGGTGACCACAGATACCCGATTCAAGCACCATCGCCAATTCAGGAAGGGTGATAAGGGTGATATAGGACGATTTTACGCTAAGGTTTTACCTTGGTTAGGATCTTGCATTCAGCATACCTATACGTCATCAGTCGTCAACTCTCCCAATGCAGCAAAGTATCAATGCCTTGTTACCTTACCTATTAGATCAGGAGAGATTGCAGATTAGCGATCAAATACGTACCGGTGCTTTTCACCAAAAATAAAGCTTTTTTATGATGAATTTCTTTTGGATAGCTCATGGCGTAAAAGGTACGCCCATTTTCCGTCGAGAGATTTGCTCAACCTCGCTGTCTCAATTCAAAAATATTTTCAAAAAAGCAATGCAGAGAAAGGAATTCCTCATGGGAAGTAGGAAGGTATGAATACCTCTTCACGTCGCAATTAACACTAAAATCCCAATACTCCATCCACTCCCTTTCCTTGGCCCCACATACAATAAAAGCGAAAATAAAAATGTTTCTCACGGGTATCGAAGTGGAAGAACAGTTCTTGCGGTTGAGAAAGAAGTAGAAAAGAGGGAACGAGGAACAAACTTTTTAAGCAAGAATCCCGCGTGCACCATTATCCTTTTCACTCACGAGTTATGAGCAGCCCAGAGCTCTGAATGTGTATTCACTCGCGAATTGATTCGAATTTTGATAGACTGGAAAAAAGTCCAGATTTTATTTTGAGAGGAGGATGTTACCGTTTCCTACGCTCCTCCTCCAATACCGCGTCCCTGTATATACAAGGGTCCAATAAATGCACCATAAAATACCAAGACTCACACATCATATGCCCTTTCGAGTCGACTGATCAACTCCCATCTGCCCGTCATCTTCCTCGGTTGGGATCGTAACATTTCCTCTGTTTCACTTAAAAATAAACAACACATGATATCTCTCCGGTCGTTTTTTCAATTACAATCAGTGTGCTCTATCAGCAAGTCATCGTTGGGCAAACTTTGAGGAACGTGTCTCTGAACCAATCCCCAATTAACTGCACGGCTACAACATAAGTATATCGATAAAGAAGACCAAATGGGTGGCTGTTAAAGAAAGACGCATACTTGACTTAGAATTAAATTATCACAACCACGTGCAATTAAAATAATCAAGTAAGGAAGTAATCAAATGACCATGTGACCAATGTAGACACTAGCCATGTATGCAGACTTGGAATGAAATAATTCAGCAAGCAAAACCAGCCAAAGTAATGAACTCCATTGGACCTTAAGTGACCTGCCAATGCTTTTTCACTACATTACTAAGTACCACTTTAAGGCAAAATTTGATAGATACTTCACTCCAAACTGGTTTTGCGCAACAGCCAAATAGTATTCAAAACGTAAACGTGATGTGTCAGGAATAAAAAATTATAAGACCGATGTCATCAGCTTTCTCCGATTTCTCCATCATTTGATTGTAAATCATCCTATGTAGCTGAATAATTGATATCGCGAATGTAATCACCATCTCAGATGTAAGAGAAACCATGTTATAATTCAAAACATATGATCACTGGTAGCTTTAATATCCAGTTAGTAAAATGCATGCCAATTTCAAATGTGAAAATAATGTATTTACTCCTACTTTACACCCCTACAGTGATGCATGGATTTCACATCCCTTTGCGCTTAGTATTGGTGAGCACTACCCTCGTCAACCATACTAACCTTTGGTTTCAACACAACTATCAACCCTAGGTTGAGATTGTTAGGAAGGGTGTTTAAACCAATCATTGTAGAGAACTCCTTGGTTTAAACTATTGGCTTCTTTATAGCTCGAATGTCGTATTGCTCTTGTATTGTATGTAGCTTCCCAAATGAAAATTTTAAGGAGGAATTGAAATTTCAATAAAAAAACATCCATAATGACCAGAGTATTTTAAAATGAAATCCCCGCGCCGCCAACTCCTCCTAAATCCGTTACCTTTCCCTCTCAAAACCCTGGGCACTACCGAAAAAAGTCTTCTGCCCCCTCCCCGAGGTGTGAGCGAGAGAGGAAAATCCGCCGCAGGCGCCAAGTGGAAATAAACTGTGAGAAACGTGTCGCGAACCCCTTAGTGCTCCCTCCCTCCCGGGTCCCGCATTCCTCCAACCCACATTCCCCACCTTGCCTTCGCGACTTCCCCACTTTCTCCTCCCTATTATCCCTCAACTTCCCCTTCCGACCCTTCCCAGAACGCCGCGGGACCCAGTGGAATGTCCTCGGCCACAAAGCGCTTCCAATTCAAATGACTCCGAATCTAATTTTCATGAGTCATGAATAAAGCAGAAGATCATTGAGACAACACTGTTTTCCGTGGCGTTCGTGCTTTCCTCACCCACCCCCTTCCTTTTTTTCTCCACGCGACTTTTTTTTTATTTTCAATTCACCAACTCGGCCGATAAAGCGAATAAAACAATTTACTCGGAATATATTAACGGATTCTGGAATGGGGAATAAATATTTATACCGTCTTGACATTATCCCCCAAGCTAAACGGAGAGAAATGGTTGGTCATAAGTTTAGTGATGCTGACGCGAGCGTTTAGTCCGTTTAGTGCCCCACTTGGCGGATTCCGCCGCCCCCATGATAATCAGCCATAAAACAGACTGATTGTTCTAATTCCAAATTAAAGGTTCTGAACGAGGGGTAAATTTCCCCCCAGAGAGAATTTTGGGTTTATTGGGGAGAATTGGGAACACTACTCAGCAAATTGGGATACACCTTGTGAGGTAGATTATTTTGGTATGGAGGGAATGGCTTTCTGAACTAGGTGTTGTAGAAGGGACGTTGAAACAAAAATGTTGAGAAACTTTGTTCGAAACGTACTACGAAAACACTCATTTTTTAGTTAATTACAAACTTAACCTATTGCCTTGTTGGCCAGGATAGATTTAAAGACTAAGCGAGTAATTAATTAAATTATCACTATAGTAATTAATTAATTATCGATAGGTCTGAAAAGCGAAAAGATATCGCCTGAGTAATAAGATGCGAGTGTAAAATTCATCGTCATACCACCTATTATACTAAAAATACTGCTTTTTATTCGTTGGAAAAGAGAGTACAATGTATTGATTAATTAACAAAATTCATTAAAGCTTAATTATATATTACCATTCATGTTAGTTAACGCCATGACATAATTCACAATGGAAAAACGTATAAACCTTTGAGCGTATAAACCAATGAGATACAGCAATAACAACCCTTAACTTGAGAAGCACATTTCATAACGCTCAGTAGATGCTTACGCCCTGAAGCCAAATGAACCAAGGAGGAACCATGAAGGAACCAAGGAATTAGTCAAAGGAATCGAGGCAATATGAAAAATAACCTTTGAAGAAAAAGAAAAAGCAGCAGTGGCGAGAGAATGGAAATAGGCTAAGTGCGTCCGCGCCCTCCACGAGATTGTGCGGCTTGAATTTGGAAGCACTTTCCTCTTTTGCATGAATATTTACCCGTTCGAGCAAAATTAAAATTTGCGCATCGTTTCCGAAATAGATTGGGTTTTATGAATATACTTGTAAGGAGAACAGAATCAAAACCTATATCACACCTTCCTTGTTAATTTTCAAAAGCTTCTTGAAATACTGAAAGGTTGAAAATACAGAAAAATAACCTGAATAATTTTTACATCCTTGGAGAGGAGTATCAAAGTCAGAAGGAAACCTCTGTGTTCTGTAATAAATTTATTCTCGCTATCCTTCACTCCTGCATTTCAATCATCCCTCTCGAAGCTCACAAAACAAGCCATCAGCTTCTTTCTACACGTATACATTTGGGTAGGTCTGTTGCTGTGTTCATTACGGGGAGAGAGAAACCTCCACAGAAATCACAAGGGGAAAATGGTAAAAATCCCGGTGCTTGACTTCCAAATATTACAATTTTCCCAACGCAGAAACGAAAGTATTTCACAATTTTCACCAGGGTTTCGCGGATCAAAAGCAATGTCATATCTACAAGGACCATCCAGTTCCGTTTTCTCAAGATGGATGATAAAAAAATACCAAATTATGGAAAGTTGGCCCAGGGCAAACACCTTCAGTTTTCCACTCCATTGATAACATTCACAGTAATCAGAATGTCTAAATGCCACATTCCAAATATATCAAGTATATATCGCAAATAATTCCAAAATGATGACCAAATATGATATTTTTGTTGGAATTAATATTTTTCTTCGAGTTAATGAACAAAAAATTATCGGTTCATTGGATGGTTGGTTATTTAGGGGAGGCCACCGACAGCTGAGGTCATTTTCGCCATATAGGATAGGTGAATAATTGGGTAATGGTAGGAGTTTTCAGGGAACGGAGGAAGGGTGGAGAGAAACTCGGCGTCCGCATTAGCCTACTCTTAACTAAAGGGACCACGGCTTAACGTCCCATCCGACGGACGGATGTACTGATCTTGAAATGCCCTCCACTAGGCACTCAAGTGGGGACCGGATTTCTAGTGAAAAATCCGCCAATGCCGAGAATCGAACCCAGGCCCTCGGGATAGAAGGCCAGTACTCTAGCCACCACACCAACCCGATCCCTTTATCGAATCATTCTACTATGAAAAGTAACTCGTCTCATGCAATTTACCAACATAATCCTTTGCAGAGGAACCTTCTTCGGACAATATTTGCCATGAACATCGCTTGCAAAAATACATTCACCACATTTCTATGTATTTACCACTATAAAAAAATTAACTCCAAAGGAATGTTTCTTGTCTCTCCTCACTAGTTTGGAATTAGTTAGTAAACATTTTACCACATGCTACCAAAATATTCAGAAGTTTATGTTCCCTTCCTGAGTGCAAACTTGAAGACAAGTCGATTCCCTAAATTAGGTCAAACAGTAATTCATTACTAAGGATACCTATAACCTCTCAGTCCATCCGCAAGCCACGAAAATCTGATGAAAATTAGGGAATATCCTTTAGCTTGGCAGGAGTCTTACAAAACAGCTGGAATAACTTACAACACTTATTTGAGGTGCGTTGCAAAATTTCCGTAAAACCCTTTTTTATCTCCCAAACCGCAATTCCCCTGGTAGCCATTGCTAGAAGCACTTTTACTTTAATATCATGTAGAATGTATTATCGCGGTCACAAAAGTAAGGCTGTCCAGAGCTACCCAAGTAAAGCAAAAAAAACAACGTTGTCGCCCGTACCAAAATGTTAAAATTTCTTGCAAGTTTTTCTTTTTACTGATTGCCATCAAGTTCTTCTTTTCTGCCATCGAAAATCGCTTAGGCCCGGTATTAGAATGTCTGTTGAATAGTTTCTTGGGTTGAAAATGATTATGGGCATCACGACAGCTCTCCTGCTGATAATGTTTATGTGAACTAAATGCCTCTGTTACGTATAGGTATTTATTACTAGGAGTGTCGTAAAGCGTATTTTTATCTTAACGTCCGTATCAGCTGATAATTTTCAAACGGGCAGTTCCTTATGTTAAGTATTTAGATAAATCGAATCCAAATATTTCTATTCATTAGGACCCCATTACATCAATGTCTTAAGGCCGTTTCACCCGGCGAATGACCATGCGAATGAATGTAAGTGATGACCTGAAATAGCTTCTAGTTTACGGCGTTTTACACGGCGAATGATCTTTGAAATTAATTTCTTGTATTTTCTGCACTGAAAGGATGCGCATTGGTAGGCCTGTGGATAGTACAATTCGATTCACGGGATATTTCCGACGTACGCAGCTATTTAGATGGTCGGAATGGTTGGTTTAGGTCACCTGATATATGTGATTGATGAAATAAAGAATGATTTATATATAGTAATTTTAATATCCATGAAATTAAGTTTTTTAGAAGCTGAGGTTTAAGTTAATCCAAAGGGAAGTAGAGCTATTAATGATGGATCGGTATGGTTTAATGTTCATATCCACTGCTACAACGTCCATTACAATGATGGAAGTCACAATTTTGTCGGAGAAAGCTACAAAAAGACAGATAAGAGAGGGAAAATAGAGGTCGAGGTATGTTAATACTGATTCAAACTTAACTGTTATTAAATGACTGTGTGACATATCGTACTTTATTAATAAAGATGCTGGAGCAATTTCGTACTGTATTAAATCTCACCCGAAATAATTATGAAAGATCGGACACGACGACGAGAGGAGCAATTTCTGTGATAAGAGGTATGTGCATTCATTTTTTCACGCTTTGATTTACAATTTGATCATTAAATAGATATTTTACAATTCGTTTCCGGCTAGCTGTCACGCTAAAATTTTTAGCGACGAGCGAATCGTATCTATGACCGTACCAGGACTATTCCTCCTGAATGGCATGAGAGCCAACAGAAAAGTGCCGTTGGAAATATTTTAATGCATTTTTTCCAGTTCTGGTTTTCATGTTCAGTTGTAATATTTTAGCGCTTTATACTTGTAACAAGAATAATCATAATAATAGAATAGCTACATCATCATCATCGGTCATCAATCCTAGGATTGCTTTGACGCAGCCCTCCACTCGATTCTTCTATCGGCCAACCTCTAAATATTGACGTAGCTCCTCTCTCTTTTTTATACCTACATAATATACTATAATAAACTCCGGCTTGGCCCAAAACGTGATTAATTAAAGAACTTCAGCAGGTGCATGCTCATCGATATTACCTACAAGATTTATATTAGATGTTATGTATTCTATGGGCACGCCAACAAATTAGATAAGTAGTTATGAAAAGTACAGCTTGTTGGATATCGTTCTACAGTTGTTTGAATCTTCGGAGTTATCCCGCTCATAAAACAAAAACGGACATCATGTGCTCTTACCATGCGATCATTCAAGGAATCATGTGATCAAAATTAGAGCATGCTATAATTTTTATTGGATGATCAAGCGAATGAATTTTCATGCGAGTAATTTTCCGTATAAAATTCCGCATAAACTCATGCGCAAGATGGTTCGCCGCGTAGAATGACCTTTACGATTTCAATTTCTATAAGTAGGATTGCGTATTTTCTGACGTGTACTAAAAACCTTGACCAAGCAGAAACAAAAACAATCATTTTTTCTCTTAAACATTTTTCTCACAAGCTATTCATGTTTAAAAATATCTGCATCACAACAGCCAAATAATAGCGACCTCGCAATGCCTACACCGCAACCTATAATACAAGTATCATGCTATAATTATTGCATACCGTGAGAGAGCCTGAGAAGGGCGATGTCAAAGAAATGCGAGGAGTGAAATACAACGAGCTTAAATGTCAGAATGAATGCGGGAGAGTCAAAAAAACAGTGAATAAGTAGTGTCTAAATGCATAATTAACTTATATTTCTTATTATAGTTATATATAAAAATGAAGTGGTGTCTGTCTGTCTCCCAGCTCTATGTTACGCATCTCCTCAAAAACTACTGAACCGATTGAGCTGAAATTTTGTATGATTCTAGCGTATACACTAGAAGGTGCTATAGGCTATATAAAAAAAGGCTCAGGGCCCAGGTTCGATTCCTGGCGCATATTATGTACTTAAGTAGTTTAAATGGACTTTTTCAATTTATGGTAGCGCAACAGATTTTATTTCGCTCAGTAAAATAACTAAATATTAGTCGATTTCTTTCATTCTTTCTGTATTTAATGGGAAAATGTTTTAACTTTCTTATGCTCTTAACCGATTTACTCTTTTTTTCTCCAGGTTTCTGGGCATTATGCAATTTTTGTCCTGGTGAAAATTACAGTATTTAAATGAATGCTTCAGTGGTGTTCAAATTTTCGAATTTTTTTTTTTTTTAATTTATTGACGGGTTTGTGCATTTGAAACAACCTAGGACATGAAGAGAAGTGATGGAACGCTTTCGGAATCATCGTTGATGAAGAAATCTTGAGATTTGAGATAGTTTAACAAAAACCAGGGAATAAAATTCAAATACCAATGGAGCATATATCCTCAGTAAGTATCCGTGTGATGTTCATTGATGTCACTGCACTGATGCTAAAAAAGTTCGTCCAAAAGCGATGCCCTAAACAGCATTGTTATTTTCGTGAAGGTATTGAAAGGTACAAAAAGAGTTATCGCAGCTAATTATTGATCTAGATCGGTCATTTAATTCGGAAAAATCATACGGGCTTCCTTTACGCGTTACTCCCAGAACAAATAGGTTTATATTCGGTAAAACTAAGAGTATTTAATTGAAAGTTTCTACGGGGTTCAAAAGGTGAATATTTTTATGATTTATACCATATTCCGACGTTAACCGCTTTCAAAATTGTTTTCTTTTGAGACACAATAAAGTGACAAAAAACTTAAATTAAGTGTAATCAAAAATGTAGGCCAAATATACAGTAGAAGGTGTGAACATACGCAACCGAGCGACAAGTACCTGGTTTAAGTACGCAAAATCTGTGCTAGAAAATAAGAATAGAATTTACTCTAAATAGAATAAAATGCATTAATACCTATCCGTAGGAAGTTCATTGACGCCATTGTCATGAAGTTGGAGAATTGAGACAAACATAACATACATAAAAGGCCAGAGAAAAATTTTTTTGCCGAAAAGGCTAACATTCCCCAAACCCGAATCTGCCCTCATTGTCAACAACAGACAGACATACATTCGTATGAACCCTCCCTTCTACCCCACTTTGTATCTTATGGCCTGAAAGTTTCTAAATAATATTTTTATTTTTGTTTAGGCCCAGGTGAGTCCAGGCAGTAATTATATGCTAACATTGGTTTAAATTATATGTATGGTTCCGATAGTGACTTGGGGCCGTAGCTAACTCCATTACACAAGTTTGTTAAAATTTCTTAGCACAATTTGTAATTATTATATTTCTCCCTTCCGTTGAATTTCAACGGGCATCTTCAGCTACAATATGATAATTTTTCCCCATTTCACAAGGCAAATAAGAAAATTTTCACTCAAGACGTCACCATCGCATCAAAAACTGAACACTTGAATTTTTTCCAGAATATACGTTATTCGACGACAAAATAACGAACTCCTGCTTCCAGCTATAGGATGTGTTTGCTACCGTTTCATCTTGAATAAATTGATCTCGTTAACTAAGGTTTCATGCTTCACATTGTTACACAAGGCAGAGCGAAATTGAGAATTACAGGTGCCTATAAAAGAAAGAAGGATTTGGAGTAGTCTGTCACCGTTGCCTCTCCTTCCCTCCCTCTTACTCTTGAGTGTTCTTCCCACTCGAAATCCTCATACGCACGCGTAATCCCCTCTTTTCCTCGCCTCAAACCAATCATCTTCCTCCTCCGTTTCCTCCTTCGCCCCACCAACGCGTCTGATCCTCGCCAACGCACTACATGCAAACAAGCCCAGCAAAGCTCTTCCTAAATGATGGAACTGACGCGCATCAATGGTGTATTACCACGAGAAAGGGAAGGAGAATCTAAGAGAAGGAGAGTCCTCTAACTCCATCCCCTCGTTGTCACAATCCATCCAAACGCCTTCGTTTCACCAGGAAGGAAAGTAATTTTTCCTATCAGCAGCGTCTAGCACTCTTTTTCGTCCAACGGCGTTTCCCTTCGATTCTCCAATGTTTCTTCGCTATATTTATGCCAGGAATCCTTGTTTTCGAGTAGGTCTCTCTTAATATTATCCTATCCTTTCAGAATAGAGCGCTAAAACAGGTCTCTATCAGGGTTCATCTACCGAGGTACAGACAATAATTGTAAGTAAAAAACAGCATCCTCACATTTTAAGCGTAAAGATAAGTATAATACAGCTCATTCTAGAGACTAAGCAATGTGAATTACAAGGAAAATGTGGTCTTAAACACCATCACTTATCCCACACTTCGTGAGGCACAAGTCGATATAATATCGACGCTCATTGGCAAAAAGGATTATTAGTACAGTAGACTTGGGTTTTTAGTTCTTCATAAGCTGAGGTTATATCACACCATCTAACAAGTTCTTACACCTTAAGCGATCACAACAATAATTCGGACTCGCGACCCTTGGGTTGTCCGGCACCTTTGGTTGATTCCGACCTGACAACGTGCCGGACTCAACAAAATGGATGGTCACTATCTTTCACTCAAATCAGCATACAATGACACAACCTCAATACTGATAAATGCACCCTCTTTCCTTCAATTTCATACTTTGATAGAAGAATTCTGATGAAAAATAAAGCTTAGACTCAGTTAACTAAAGAAGGGCAAAAAGCCAAAATCACCATGCAAATACAAGTCATGGTTTTTATTAAGGACAAAAAATCTTGTTGGATATTTCTACTGCCTTTCATCTTATTAGATTCTTTCCTTTCCTTCATAGCAGCGGAACACATAACGCCAAAAAATACGCGTCGCTCTAATTCAAGATATAATGAGTCTTTCCGATGACCACATGTTTATTTTTGCCAGATTGGATCGCCAGAAACACATTTCTCAGTATTATTATCAATTATTAAGTATTCGGCTTTTTCTGCCACATGCATATATCCCAGTAACATAGGTAATTTTTGAAAAAACTATTCAACATTCCTCAGTTTAGCATGGCAGTTTAGCCTGCTAGGTACGTTACTCCATCCTTACTTTATTACTTTACGTTACTTAAATAATAATAGTAAATGTTTATTTATATTCGTATTAGGTAGCGCAGGAATATTTAACCACAAGCTGTTAATCAAACGCTAATAATACAATATTAATAGATAATAGTAACACTACTAAGTTGCAATTATTAATCATTACAAGGGAATAAAATGAAGGAAACAAAATGATACCTACTATAAAAAAAATTTAATTTTAAAAACTGCTACTAGAGGGTATTTCTTAGTGCCAAATGGCATTTACGCTCCAAATCATTTAGAAACTAGAGAAACCTAATTAACAGTGATATTTTGGCTACTGATACAAGAGAAACAATGGCATTCGTTGTCGAGGGGCAATTTCAAGACAGCACAGTCCGAAACATATATATGCAAGAAACATGAAAAAATGTTCAATTCGCAACGTTATTTAATCGTAAAACTTTTGCAACAAAGGTTTCCCCATACGTGTTCTTCACATTAGAAAAAGTGCTATTAAGTTCTGTGAAAATGTCGAAAAAATATTCACGGCCTCAGGGACTGCCATCCTCCCGCTGCGGGAGGCAAAGGAAATCATGGAATAGAGCCCTCGAACACAGCGCACAAGGAAACAAATCCGTTCCGTCGTTTCATCATCGATCATCTCCACACGAGCCCCGCTCCGCGGCGATGCGAATACATAAGGTTCAATTTCCATGTCGCCCCCCAACCGCTCCGTTTATCCCGCCAATATCACCCACAGACAGGCCTCCTGGGGGGGAGGGGGTGGGCGGCGGAAGTCCGGAATAAATACGTTGAACGATAAACACACTCGGTGTGGGTGGAAGCGATTGGTATCAAATTAGGAAAGGAGGACTTGTCGCATTTTGCGCGCGCCGACGATTCAATCTCGCAGGGGAGAAGAAAACGAGATAAAAAACACGAGTTCCCCAGCCCTATTCAGCTCAGCATCCCTGTTAATCTCCCGCTAACGTCAGACAGCATTGCCAACGCTGTGTCGAGAATTTTTTCACTCCAACGCGATACGGTTGTTTCCTAGTAAAAGTCGCCCTGACGTATTCAGACCTCCTTTGTTGCAGTCATCTACGCCTTCACTTTCAGGCCCCTCATTTAAAAATGCGTTTCGCATCATTTCTGGAGGAAGAGACATAAATACTGCCAAATATAGTCTGCAGTGGGAGTCCACAGGAAATGGTTGGTAACACTGGAATCTCGTTATATCTTTTAAAAGAGAGAGAGAGAATCTTTTACGGCGCTCCCTTCGAGAGACATCATCCGGGAGTAACCGCAAAGCTGAATGGAGGGGAAGTTTTTGTTCAAATAAAGGAGAGAATGAAGGGAGTATAGGGTTCGTGCTCACGGTCATAGCGAAAAAGAAACGTTTGCGGATGGCGAGCGAATGGGAACCGCAGATACAGAGCCAAAAATAAACATGGTGAAAGCAAACAGAAAAAGAAGAGTCAGACTCAAGAATGGGGAAGAAGGGAACACGGTTTCGCTAATGTCCAGGAACATTAGCCGCCGGAGTCTATGGAAAAAATATTTGGACTATGTGGTTGACAATAGCATCTCTCATGTCGAGACTCTTTTAATGCGTATCAAATTACTTCTCTTGCCACCCATTCTGTTACAAAATATGGCTTCTAAATTCCCGGTCTGAAAGACTTTCAATAATGTTGCAGTCGCAATCTATTTCAATAGTTAAAACCGAATAGTGGTAATATATCAAACAAAATAAACGCAGTGGATACTGCAGTCATAAATGCTTTTTAGGTTTATTCATTTCCAGGGATCAGGTGTGGAAATATACTGTCAATCGAGCACTTTACTGGTGTATAAATAACTGTCATGATTCTACAAGTTTGTCTTTTACGGCCCTCCCTTCGAGAGATTTTATCCGGGAGTAACCGCAAAGCTGAATGGAGGGGAAGTTTTTGTTCAAATAAAGGGGAGAATGAAGGGAGTAAGAGATCTGTAAGTAAATTACAGATATTACAGAGGAAATTGGCAAAAGGGTTGTCCAGAAAAAAAACGCTCGTTAAAGAGAGGAAGTTAGTGGACAAAGATTTCAACTTTCCCTCACTAAACAGGTAATGCATGAACAAAAGGTGATTTCAGTCTATAATCAAGAAGCATATTCCCCGTATTGAACCCTGCCACCTTCCAAAACTCATGCGTTTGTGTACCCCAAATATCTTTACATAATTAATTATTAAATTTACACTTCACTTTAATGGTTTTCAAGTATTTCCTGGGCTGAGATTCAGGTCTAAAATGTATGTATGGACGGTCAGGTTTCAGACAAGCCGGGGACCGTTCTAGACAATCCACTGTCAGAGAGGCATAGTACCACTCCGAGAGAGACGACTCCCAACTACCGTGTGAACTTCACTCGTGGAAATATATAGGACCAAATGATCAAATATATAGGATCAAAATTAATAGTGTTCTCCGCCAAGTTCAATCGGAAAACCCCTATGGCTCGCAAATCAAAAGATTACAGAGGTGATTACAGATATTACAGAAGTGATTACAGAGAAATATTACAGAGGAAATGTCACTGATCAGTAGTCGAGAGAGAAAAATGAAATGGTTTACCATTTTTGGTCATCATTTTTCCTGGGACGACATATCCACAGCTCTTTATGCGAAAGGGTGCCATGAAAAATTGGCTTGTTGATTCAATTGGCAAAAGGGTTGTCCTGAAAAACTAGTTAGTTAAAGAGAGTAAGTTAGCGGACAAAGATTTCAACTTTCCCTCGCTAAACTGAGGTAATACAGCACTAGTAATTGTCCTTTCGAGTATGTGGTTGATTTTTTACCCTTTTATATATAACGCATTTATATCCTCCAGATGCACAAGTAGCACAGGTTTCCTTAGCAAAGATTTTTCAGGAATTCTTTAAGATTGTTAGGTAAAGAATAAAGGAATTATTCTTGCCATTTACTACTACCCAACAAATCAAAACATGACGAACGATACGCACACTTCCATACTTTTGTATAATGATTTTTTAGATTCGGTTTTGACAAATGCTCCAAACTCTCGACAATCGTCGGTAAATTATCGTCATAAAACGAGCATGGAATTGACGACGGCTGGTATATAAATGAGACGTAAATCTATAAAAGACGGCACAGGGAAACAGAACGGAGAAGAGAGAGAGTATTGGGACGAGATGGTGACATGGGAAAACTGAAGAGCGCTCAGCATTACCGATCAAACGAAGAAAACTCTGGTTTTCATCGTATGGCAGACAACACTTTAAGAAGTTTGCATTGCATAAGTATGATAGCGATTTAATTCCCCAGAGGATAGTCAATTATTCACATCTACATTTACATAATACCCTACCAGCGATCATAAAGGTGTGTGGCCTTATACTGCATCCTAAATGGTCCACGCGAAACCGCAGGCTGAAGACTTTTTCTTCGCTCATCCCCATACATTTTAGGCCAACCCCGAGGATATTTGGAGTAAAGTTGAACATATTTAGGTAGCTAAAATAATAAAGACCTTGATGACATTTTATTCGCCTTGGCGCTAAAAACAGGAAGGTAGCGACAGACCAGGGAAATTCAACAGGCTAAAATAAGGCTGATAAAATAGTAAAAGATTATTACGCATTCTCTTTTAAAAAAATTGATTTCCTGAATTTTCGCAATTTTCTGTTAAGAAAATCGTTGGGGAGAAGAACAAGCATGAACCACATAAGTTAAGGAGAGACGTAAAAGGGCAATCAAATATGGCAATTTTTTACAAATAAATTCGAAAAAGCATTGTTATTAATTATGTTCCCTATCATGTTCCTGGTTACAAAATTAATAAAGTATAGTTATTCCGAGAGGAACATAAACATGCCCCAATCAATGCTCTATATATTTATGTGCAGATAATAACTGAATACAGCGATAACGGCCGAATACGATTTCAGAGAAAGATGGATACAGTGCGGGTTTACCAAAGGAAGGCCAACCGAAGGGATCGCAAGGGCATAAAGTCGAGGAACCTCCATACGTTAAAAGTGAAGGATTCTATCTTCATTTCCCCCATCCTTTCTCCTTCGCCCCCTCCCTGCATCCGACCCCCGCGCGCTCACGTACCCACTGAATTCACGCAGCGGTTTCAAAACGGTTGGAGAATGAAAGGTTTGATCGATGACGCACTCTAGCGTTACAACGGCGTAGCAGAACAAGATAAATATGTTTTGCGAGGGGTGGTTTGAAAAAATAGAAAACAGAGAAACAACTGCAGATGAATAATCGATGCTCTGGTCCCGGGGAGAGAAATATCAATGAAGCGAACTGAATGGAGTACGTGTCCGGAAGGAAAATAGAGTGTTTTGAAGGGAGTGGGCAAGGGATAGAAAGGGAGATGGAATGGCGCGAAGGGAAGAGGGGAGGGAAATGGGAAGGGAGAGAAAAGGAAGAGTACGACAGGAGGAACAGACAAGGGATTGGGAGTTTAGGGCAAGGGAGTTGAAAAAAAAGGAAACAGAAAAATTGGGATTGAGAGTTGAGAGCTGGCGTAAGCACGAGCCCGTCAGTTTCTTCGCGTAACAACTGGCATGGATACACACATAGAAACATTCCTCAAACATTCACGGGCATTTGGAGACCCGAAAGTCCTTCACCGAAAGTATACAGCAAAATATGGCTAATTATTTAAATACGATAAATGTGCAGAAAGAAAAATTCGCCTTAAAATAAAAATGTCACATGCTGTTATACCATAATATTTACTTGTATTATACCATACAGTTTATTATGAGGTGACTTCTTAGGAATCCATTCGCAATACAAATTTCGGTACAAGTGTTGAGAAAGGATGAGGACATAGTGCTAACAGAAAATATGATGGAAGAGAGATTCAAAAGTACGGATACCAAAAACTTAAAAAAAATCAGTATACACGAAGCAATGTAAGTGGGAAAAGTTTTATTTGATGCTAGATAATTATTTTCTAGGTTTCATATCATTTTGGTAAATAACATGTACATACGAGGGAAGAGGAAATCTCCCCCACCCTAACGTGTGACATCTTTGGAGTTTAGAATTTTAAAAGCCTTTGGGCTCAACACTCGGTGAGCTAACACCAACCAGACACTAGCGTCTAACAATGTGGTGAGGGCGCTGGGTAAAAAGCATGTCTTTTGAGTGACTGTGAGCGATATGAATTAATAAATGCATGCATCAAAAAGAAGAACAAGTGTCCATAAGAGGATATCCGTTCTCCATGAATGTTACTGATGTCAGACTTATCCAGGATAACTTTCAAGCTAGGACAACTTTCGGGAAAATGCAGAATGTATGGGATACTCGAAGCGTGTTCCTGTAGAAAATACGATTGATAGGGTGATTAATAAATGAGTTATGAATAAGTAGATCAGATACTTCGGTATAGGGCAGCAATGATAAGAAGGTAATTAGAGGAAAAGGTCATGATAAAAGAATAGAAAAAATCAACGCAGTGTAAGGAAATAGTAGATTAGGAAAGTCACGGATGAATACAATCGAAAAACTCTATAACGGAGTCAATATAAATACGCCAGAAAAGAGAAAAGGGAGAAAAAGTTAAAGCAAAGTGCAATTTTTAGATTTTCCACATATAATAAGATTTCTTTCTCTGCATATATGTAACCTGAAAGTGAGAGGGGTGAAGGGTAATTAGGTTGAAGCCATATTTATACACCGTCACAATAAAGGCAAGCACGAGAAAATAATAAAATTCCTGAGAGTAAAACAGAAGTAAGAAAAAAAGCAAATCGCTGAAGGAGTATTGCCCTGCAATAAATCGGAAGCGAGTGAGATACGGATCCTTCTATAGGACGTATCACCCAGATAAATCGTATGTTTGCAATACGAAACATATAAGCAGTGGCAAAAGAAAATAACGGCACATGAAAGGACAACTGTAATCCCAAAAGGATACTGATCAAACTTATCAAACCTAAATTGTGAAAAACGTGTGCCATAGAGAGGACGTGAAGAATTAAGCAGGAGTAGAGGGGTGAGGACACGATACGTTCGATGTATTCAGCGTGGACTACTTTCAGGAGAGCGGGAAGAATGATAGAAACGAAGGGAGTACGGAGCACATGGCATCTGAGCCTGTGTGATTTCAGACGCGGGTGAAAGGGTGAGGTGAGCTGGGAAGGAAAGAGCTGCTGGAGAGGAAAAATAAACGATTCCCTCAAAAATGGATGGCTGAGGCGGGTCCACATGTGAGCATGTGTGCTTGATTCGTGTGCGTGAACACACATGCATACACATACACTTCACATAAGTGTGTAAATAGGGGCGGAAAAGACGAAGAAGCGGTTAAAAGAGCGGAGGAGACAGAGAGTTGGGAAGGGAATTGGATGATAGGTTGAGATGGAAACGTCTGCCAATAGCGTTGAGGAAAATAATAACAGTAAAAAAAAAGATGGATGTTTCTTCTCTCCGTCAGAGACGGTTTTCTAAGTCCCGACAACCGCAAATATAATATTCTCGAATGGAATGGATGGAGAATGGAGAGAGTGTGATCGAGGATCCAAGAGCATCGCTGGAAGGTAAGTGGGAGGAGGTAACAGTGAGGGAGGTGGGTAATACAAAAGGTAAGTCAAGGAAGGAATTAGGAGACGGGCGAAGAAAAAGAAAGATAAGAGTGGAGTGACAGAACTAACGTAAAAAACGTGTTGGCTGCGTAGGGCAATGGAATAACAAGAGCACCAATCCAAAGCAGCGGTTGATGGAAGGACGTGAAGTTTTGATTGAAAAGAAAAGGAAAATAATCGCAAGACACGTTCAACAAGAGAAGACCTGAAAGAAATAGGTAAGTTTTCCAAGCCTATATATTTCGAGAAGCAAAAGAAACCATTACTTAAAAACAAGTAAGCAACTTCGAGTGGGATTACAAATCTAATCGCGAATATTACCCATTGCTGACACATTTAGACTCAAATGCTTACCCTCAACCTGTATTCCAGGCATTGAGTCAAAGTATTGTGTCAGTTGATTAACGTATCCCAGCTTCTTATATCAAGGGCATGTGTTTAAATCCTGGCAATGATGCAGATTTTTAGAGGAATACAAGCACCCCCATAATGTCGTACGGAGAACTCATATACTTTTCGTTCTGTTCTCAAGTAGATGATTCTTATTAATATCCCCGATGCGTGTCGTCAGGCTTATGGTTCTAAAATTTTCACTGTTCTCCGCTCTCTTCTTTTTGGCAATAAGAATGATGAGATAAGTACGGAGATATCTGAACGGAGAAGTTGCTGGAAAATATCTGATCTGAGATATCTGAACGGATCTAAGAGAGATTTGAACGGAGAAGTTCAGATCTCCATACGTTGGATGGGACGTTAAACTACGACTCCTCTAGGACTCCCTTGGCACCTTACATCAAGAGCGGACTTATACCGATGCCGGTATTCTCTCCACTGCCTTTCCATCCCGTCTCATTCTTACTACCCTCTATTTGATCAGTGAGTCTTCATAGTTGACACAGACGAGCCCTCACCACTAAAACCGATGTTATGTATTTGTGATGGATAACGCGGATTCCTGCGTATAAGCAGCATATAAGTGCACACATACTTATCACCTATATATTTCCCTTTTCATTACAAAAATATTAAGGCCATGCCCAAATTATATATCATCCTCATCAGTAACCAATCCTCAGATTGGTTTGACACAGCTCTCCACTCGATTTCCCTATCAGCAGGTCTCTTCAAATATAGGTACTTATTTCTTCTCTTTCACATCCTTCATCACTCGTTCTTCATATTTCATATAAAGCTTTCCTTTTCCGTTCTTCCCGTTTCTTTGCCCCTCGACGATTGTCTTTAGCAGGCCATCATGTCTCATGATATGGCCGTTTAAGTTGTCCCGTCTTCTTCTTAGGGTTTTCAGAAGACTAATCTTTTCTCCCACTCTTCTCAGGACTTCACCGTTACGCACTCGGTCGATCCATTTAATCTATATCATTCTTTTGAAGAACCACATTTCGAATGCTTCCACCCTTGACTCCTCTATTGCTGTAATCGTCCATGTCTCACTGTCTTAAAGGAACATGTTCCAGATGTAAGTTCTGATGAAAAGTTTCCTTACTTCTACACTTCTATTTCCAGCTGTAAAATGATTCTTCTTTTGGCAAAATGCCCTCTACTCCAGGGCTATTCTACTCTCCATTTCTTTCTTGCTTCGTCCATCGTGAGTTACTTGGCTAGCCAGGTAACAGTACCCTTTCAGCTCCTCAAGTTTCTGTTTTCCTATTTTAACGTTGGTATTGGCCTCTTCTCTCCTGCTGCAAACCAATATCTTAGTTTTCTTTTTATTTACGTTCAGCTGATATCAGTACATTTTTGTCTTCTCCAATGTTCCTACTATCGCACCTAACTTGTTAGTTATTCGAAGTTACGGGAGACAGTGCACAACATTATCTCACTCCTTTCCTCATTCTTGCCTCTTCACAGCTGGGTCCAGATTTAATCACTGCTACTTAGTTTTAAAATAAACACTGGATAACTCTTAAAGTGTAGAATACTTAAATTTCTTTCAGAATTCCAAGCCACGTTGTCTAAAGCCTTCTACAAATCCACAAACGCAATAAATGTCGGTTTGTTCTTCTCCATTCTCTTCAATTTTCACTGTACTCCGCTCTCATCTTTTTGGCAATAGGGATGATGATGTTTTCTTCGAAGTCCCTGGGTATTTCTCCTATTGAGTGCATTCGCAGATTGTTTTCCTAAGATGGGTTAATGTCTTCTCTCCTGCACTTTTAATTAGCTCTGCAGGAGTATCATCAATTCGAGAAGCCTTATTCATTCATAGGTTCCTTACTACTGCTTCAAATTCCGATATTAGGAGGCTCCCATATCATCCTTTTCGACTCTCTCTCCGATCTCTTTCGTGCTTAGATAGTTTCCGTTGTATAACTCTTCCAGATATTCTTTCCATCTCTTCACTTTGTCTTCATTTTTAACCAAAGCTTCTCCACTCTTGTCCGCACCGCATCTTGCGCTCCGTTTCTTGAATGGTACCTCACTATCCCATAGTCAGCTTCCACATTTCCAAGTGAAAGGTTGTTTTGCACGCATTCGCATAGATTCATCATCCATATTTCTCTATCCTTCCTCACTTTGCGACATATTTTGTTTCTAATTCTTTTGTAACAAAGTTGCTTCAAATTTCGCATTCTTATCCTATCTTCTTTCTTCAATCAGGTCTAAGACTTCTTCCGTGGTCCATGGATTTTTCTTGACAACTTTCTTCTTCGGATAACTTCTTTTGCGGCTTCCTATGGTCCACCTTTAATGTTTTCCCAACCTTCTTCCACTGGTTTCTCAGTCAGACCCTCTCCTATGCTGTTCGCCACTGCTTTTTGAAATTCCAGCCAATTATGAGCCTCCTTCCACTTTTCTACTTGCCATTTGTTCTCCACTGTTTTCTTTAGTTTCTTGAATTTTAGTTGACATTTCATCATCACTAAATAATGGCCACTGTTATTATCTGCTGAGGTATTCTTTGCAGTCCAATGAATACAAGGATAAAAGGGACTATCCGACGCGCTAGAAGCCTCATTTTTTAAAGGTTTCATTACAATCCACGAAAAAATACAGTATCTAAGGAAATCTTCACTATTCCGACATAATATCGATATGCAAGAACTTCAAAATGCAGAAATAACATCTATATCATATCATTCATTATGTTACTTGAATCGCAAACACAACTAAGGAAACAGAGTAAATATCCTTATAAGGAAACCACTAACCATCATAATTAATTATGTATACAAACAATTGTTGTATACAGACGCATTAGGCAATAAATTAAGCTAAATGAAGGGAGCATCGAATAAAATAAGTTGAGTGCAGAAGGAATCCTCATACTAGTTACACATAAGATGGCGCAATACTGTACATAAAGAAAATTTTTCAGGAACTAAGCTCATACTTGTAAGTAAACAAATTTAATAGAAAAAATATTGACATTCTAGAAACAGTAAATTATAATGACTCAGTCACCCACATCCATAAAAGGTGAAACAGTAAATGTTTAGAAGGGGAAGATGTGATTGGAGAGTGAATAAAATATCAAGTAAATGACACACATTCACGTGGACGAAGGAAGGCAACGAGTACGTCTTGGGAGTGGTTCTTGGAATTCTCAGGTAGGTAACAGCCAATGGCATTGGATGAATGAAATATTTACTCTAATTCCACAAGTATTTCAGTTGCGCACCCAACTGCGATACCTCAATTTCATTCTAATGTGCTTAAATAACTCATATTTATTTCATGGGCAGGGCCCTAGCCATTTTAACCTTTTGATAAAGTACAAAATCGTTGAAACTGGTCAAGGTACACTAAAACTCAATGTATGTGTAATTATGAAGTATTTTTCAAGTAGCACTATCGTCTATGACCTTAAAGGCCAAATGTAATCATGCAACCAAATATGAATCATCTAGGTACGCTCTATGCTATGAGGGTACATAATGATCATGATGGCGCATCAGATGAGTGAAACCATCCGATCGTCACTATCACCATTTGCGTTTTCTATGGTCACTCACTTTTTATGAAGAAAACCTGGAACTTTTGAATTCAACCGTATCCGGTGAAATATGGTGGAACAGGATTTTTAATATTAAAACCAAACTGAACAAGTTGTACAAGTTTACTAAATTTTAATGGTCGCACTTACTGGACGCCTTAGGAGTTGAAACACGTGTTGTGTGTGCATTAGAGGTTGATTAAAAATAAGTGGGCAGCGCAACCGCTACAGTTTAATTTTACTCCTGAAACGTATGAAATGGAAGAACTTAATGGTGGCTCCATGTTCACACGAGTTAGATCACTGATGTGTCCACATCTGCAAAAATTGATTCTCAAGAAGAGTCGCACCAAACTGAAGGAGAGTGACTACAATCCCTCAGCCGGTAAGGAGGGAAGTATGAATAGCTGTAAACGGGAATAAAAATAAATGAGTCTGGAGAAACAAAGATGTTATTGGCAAGAAACAAATACTACCACAGTCACTTCGTAATTTTAAAACACTCGTGACTATTTGTATTGGTGTCTGCTGGATAAAGATCTACCACCCTTCTAGTAGATTTACAGCACCTAAGTGTTTCAGCCGAAAAAATGCGAGTCCCAGCAAAATATTCACATCCTGCCATTTCCTACGGCTCGAGAACGCCAAGAGTGAATTCATCTCGCCATCCACTCCCGAATCCTTTCGTTTTATTCCGAGTCAATCTCAAAAAAGATACGCCTGGATCAAATCGGTTCCGTTTTCACCGGAGCATCAATAACGAATACCAAAACGCTTTCCGGATTTCCCTTCTCCAGAAGGAAACGAACAATCCACACCGACACCGAATGTTCGAGTTTTCACCGACGATCGGTAAATGACGAGATAACTGACTCATTCGCCTCGACGAAGAAAATTCCGGACGCCAAGATGATTAATCATAATATGTTTAGTATTGAAGGCGCCTAGCCTTCATCACTAAACTTAGCGGAATGGAGGAAAAAAAATGTAAATGTAATCAATACTCTACAAGCTTTGCGAGGTTCTTAAAACTTTTTAAATTGTTCTGCCTTGCGATATTATAAGCTATTCGCATTCGTAAATGCGAATAGCTTATAATATAGGAAGATTCAATCATTCACGAAGGTTGTGTAAACGAATGGGATCCAAGATTGGGCCCCTGGCTTTCCTCGATTGATGTCAATGACAACACGGACGCAGACGCTACGAGAAAAAGGTCCGATAACTCTCCATGGTTCGATCAGCGGTGAGAGGCTCGGAAGAGGACGCTCCTTCCATCCACTCGCTCCCTTAATGCGCTCTCTTGACAAACGACTCCCCATACCTTCTTGAGGGCTCGTTCCACCGTGAGCCAGGGAAGGTATATGAGGGAAAGGGGCGGTAAGACGCAAATCTCTGACGCAGCAGCGTAATTGATGCCCGTGCCCGAAAAATTGCTGATGATGTGGGAAACAAAAAAAATATTCACGCACATGAGCAATATGACCGATCCCTTCCATCCAATCCTCTCCCCCATCGCAATCCAACCCCATGCCTCGATCTCGCCGGAATCGGATTGGGGTTTTTTCCCCTTCATCCCGTGGACCTCGGCGATTCCTTTGTGGGTTTGCGCGCCGACCGTATATTGAAAAGGATTGAATAGGCTTTTGGAGTATGAGAGGAGGATGGGGTAAAGGGTACGGAGGATGGGCAGGAGGGGTGATGAGGGAGGTTGGAAGTAAATCGCATTTCCGCGACGGGCCCGTAACTTCTCCCCCTACCTTTCTCTCTTACCCCATCCCATCAAACCTCCTCCTCTCCACATGTCCCCTCCGCTCTGAACCCCCTACCTCCCACCCGCATAAAATCCCCTTTCTCTCGCGGAGATCGATGCGTCTGCTGCGCTCGCATGTTCAAAGGATCGTAAGTACAGTTATGCGCACGTAAAAAAGGCAGTCGAATATCGCTCACAGAAATAAATAACTCCCATTTGAATCGGTGGGAGCGACTTTTTCCCGCGACCATTACGCGCTCGGGACACGGGGTTGATAGCTGAAGCAGAGGAGGGAGAGCGGAAGAGTATTTCTGGGAATCGGGCTAAATCCCCTCCCATAGGAAGTAGAAAATTTTCTAAAGACAATAAGAAACTCAAAAAAATAACTGCTTTCGTTAAATTAAAGTTTAAATTTTCTATGTTATTATTCACAGTTTTTTCTACTCGATATCATAAAATCTACCAAAAAAAATCTTGTATTTCATGTCATCCTCACAATGCCATGAAATCCTACCAGAATCAAGGGAATCGAATAAGTAGCTAATCATGTTGAAGTGAAGGCTTTCAGAGAGTTCAGATGGTGAAGGTTTCTGGTGCTTCTAGCTAGAACGCTGGCAAAACTGTCGCAGATGGACATGAACTAAAACAGAAGAAAACCCGAAAAACATCACCATGAAGAAATTGCGCAGTGAAAAGCAGGGTCAAAGATGACATATTAGAATAAAATATAGGTGCACTTTTCCACAACTAAGTGAGCCGAAACGCGTCGTACGCATCAATAAATTAGTTGTGGAAAAGTGCACCTATATTTTATTCTAATAATATACCCATGTTAACCTCCTGAAATGGAACACTCTTTCCTACTCTCATAAATCTCTCAAGGATACAGCCACCGAGGGTCGTATTGAATACCAAGGCCTAAGGGGTAATGATAACGACCAGGCTTCATCTCCATTATCTCTCAAGTAATGCCAAACTATAAACATCAGCCGTCCATGTCCCCAAACCACTCATTCACTTATAATAATAAAAAAGTGATCCTGTTCAAAATATCCCTTGATAGAGCTTGAATAAGCCTCCATTTGCCTTTTCAGTTTAATTACTATTTATTGATTAACAATGGTATTTTGAAGCAAATATAAAAAAATTCTACAAATTTCCATGAAATGTAAATAAATCACAGCTACACGCATTTACCACAGCATAAAGTTTATGAAGCTAGAAGTCCTCTGCACTGTTTCCTTGTCTTGATGCTTAAATCAGCTGTAGTTTTTTTAGCTGGGCTTAAAAATTGGTAGATATTTCCAATGTCATAACTTAATTCCCCAAGTAATTGTTTTTTTTGCTCTCTATGCTAGCTGAATAAATAATTTTGGTGTAATCGCCTAAGGCTGATCAACCTCAGAGAAATTTAGTCTTTATTCAACAAATCCATTACCTAGCAAATAAACTGAAGAAGTGGACACAAAACAGTCAATGAATAATAATTAAATTTTCATTCAATGGAACGTAACTCTCCAAATTTTCAAAATAGTACAAAAACAGAGATATATAGGTAATCCACCAATAGGCAATTGCCTTTAAAGGTCATGGTAAATGTTTAGTGTTATAAATCTATGTTACATGTCCTAAAATTGACAGTGATATCAAACAATGAAGAAATTGAAGAACAGAAGTGAAAAAATTAAATTCCAAATTACTGAATTATCATCAGTTATGGTAAAGAACACAGACCAATCAACAAATGTTTAAAATTCAGCTTTTGCAATAATTTTGCACCAATCACATGAAATATCAATGTCATAACATGTTATGTTTGGAAATGAGTATGACGCAGCCCTCCACTCAATTCTCCCATAGGCCAACCTCTTCATATAGTAAACGTAATTCCTCCCTTTCACATCCTTCACGACCTGTTCTATATAACTCATATGAGGCCTACCTTTTCCATTCTTCCTGTTCACTCTTCCCTCGACGATTGTCTTCATCAGGCTATCGTGTCTTGGGATATGGCCGATTAGGTTGTCCCATCTTCTTTTTATAGTTTTCAGCAGACTTCTCTTTTCTCGCATTCTTCTTACAACTCCTTCATTTGTCACTCGTTCAATCCATTTTATCTTCATCATTCATCAGTAGCACCATATTTCGAATGCTTCCACCCTTTTCCTCCCCGCTTCTTTCATCGTCCATGCCTCACTGCCGTAAAGAAACATGCTCCAGATATACGTTCTAATGAATTGCTTACTTACTTCTAAGCTTGCATGCCAGCCAGCTGTAAGTAGATTCTTCTTTTGATAGAATGACCTCTTTGCCTGGGCTTTTCTACTCACTATTTTTTGCTTGTTTCCTCCATCGTTGGTAACTCTGCTTCCCAGGTAACAGAACTCTTTCACCTCTTCCAGTTACTGTTTTCCTAGCATAACATTGGTTTTGGCCTCTTCTCTCTTGTGGCACATCCATATCTTAGTCTTCTTCCTATTGATCTTCAGCTGATGTCTGGCCATCGTCCTTTCCATTGTTATTAGCATATTATTCACATCCTTCTCTGTCTCTGCTATGAGAGCAATGTCATCAGCAAATTGTAGCATACTGATTGTTTCTCTGTGGATATTCACTCCAGAACATTTCTCCTTGATTTCATTGATGGATCTCTCGATGTAAACATTACAGGAGACAAAACACAGCATTGTCTCACTCCTTTCCGTATTCTTGCTTCTTCAGAGCTGGGTCCAGATTTTATCACAGCTATTTGGTTTTTATACAAACTATGGAAAATTCTTCGGTCATTGTACGACACCGCAATTCCTTTCACAATTCCAAGCATTAAATCAATCTACATTGTCAAAAGCCTTCTCTAAATCCACAAATGCAATGTAGTCTGTTTGTTCTTCTCCATTCTCTTCTATATTAGCAGCCTAAGGGCCATTATTGCTTCTCTTGTACCCTTACTTTTCCTGAATCTGAATTGATCTTCATCCAGGAACTCCTCTGATTTTTGTTTTATTCTTCTGTAGATGATCCTGGTCAGTATCTTCGATGCATGTGTCGTCAGGCTTATAGTCCTAAAATTTTCACATTTCTCCACTCTATTCTTTTTGGGAATAGGAATTGTGATATTTTTCTCAAAGTCCCTGGGTATTTCTCCTGTTGAGTACATGTGGCAGATGATTTTGTAGAGATGGGTTAATGTCTTCTCTCCTGCATTTTTTATTAGTTCTGCAGGGATATCATCAATTCCAGAAGCCTTATTCATCTGAAGGTCCTTACTGCTGCGTTGAATTCTGATCTTAATATTGACTCTCCCATATCATCCTTTCCGGCTTTGCTTTCCTCTTCAATTACTTCATGCTGAGATTGTTTCCGTTGTACCACTCTACTAGATATTCCTTCCATCTCTTCACTTTGTCTTCATTTTCAATCAGAAGTTCTCTATTCTTGTCCCTTACGTCATTGCATCTTGCGCTCCATTCTTTCAAGTGGTTCCTCACTATCCTATAGGCAGCTTCCACCTTTCCAAGTGCAAGGTTTTCTGTACATCTTCGCACAGGTTTTTCATCCACATTTTTCTAGCTTCCCTGGCTTTGTGATTTATTTTGTTCTTTAGTCCTTTGTACCTAAGCTGCCCTTCTTCAGTTTTCGCATTCTTGTACTTTCTTCTATCTTCATTCAGGTCTAAGACTTCTCCCATGATCCATGGCTTCTTCTTGGCAACTTTTCTTCTTCCAAGAACTTCTTTTGCGGCTTCCTGTAGTCCACATTTAATGTTTTCCCAACACTATTCTACTGGTTTCTCAGTCAGGTCCTCTCCTATTTTGTTTCCTACTGCTTTCTGAAATGCCAGCTGATGTTGAGTCTCCGTCAGTTTTTCTACTTGCCAAATGTTCTTTACTGTTTTCTTCAATTTCTTGAATTTTAGATGGCATTTCATCATCACGAAATTATGGTTGCTGTCAGTGTCTGCACCCAGGTAGCTTTTGCAGTCCTTCACCTGATTCCTGAACCTATGCTTCATTAAAATGTTTATGTTACGTGCAGAACTCCAGCAGTAAAATTAAATATATATTTATGCTCTTGAAAGTACATTGTGGTATTCAGAGTGCTTTTTGGCACTTTCTTTTCAATGGTTCCTTCTAATATGGATCCAGTTTATGATATCCTTGAATACATCATGACACAAACTGTTTTTGCTCCTCATTTAGAGTCAAAACCACAAGAAAATCTTGCATTAAGTTATTACCTCTTTTAGAAGAGTATTTAACAGCTTTTAAGAACTAAAATTTGTGTGAGCTGCTAAATAGGAATTGCTGGTCTTCCATATCAAAGGGAAAAACTTGAATTGAATAGACATTCTAGGAGAAAACTAGTGTTTATGATTAAATAGGATAAAGCGATCTCTGCTCTTTAAAGACAAAAAGAAACTGCATTAACTCTCTTTGTTTGTGATTGTCAATTTAATCCATCTTCATTGCTTAATGCAAGCAAAAATTAGATCAAAATAGCCAACAAATGGCAATGGGCCCAGGGTGTGATGAAGAGGAAATAAAAGTGAGTGGAACGTTTTCAACATTAAATTGGCCAAATCAAGAAGTGACAAGAGAACACATTTTTGACTTTCATCAGAATTCAGATATTTTCAAGAAACAGCAAGAGAAGTGACTCAACATTGAAAATTCTCTTGGCAACTCGATTGCAAGACTAAAGGGACTTGAGAATGACCAGGACTGGAAGTTTCAAATGAAATATTTTCTCCAGCTTAAGGGGTTATGGGATGCCATTGAATACCTACCCTGTGAACAATGAACAAGAAAAGAAACCATAGGACAGCGACAATATGAAGCCCAAAAATATTATTAGTCTTCTGATCAAGACCAACATAAAATCTCATGTTGTGTCAGCTGTGACAGCAAGGTAAGCATGGATATAACCTCTCCAATGTCTTCGAAAGTAAGGGGTGGAGTCAGAGATTCACATTACAAAGAGAATTGTAGAATGTAGTTGTATTGTAGAAATTGCAAACACAAAAATTTAAGAGTATGTTCGTGTATGTGTCAAGGATCAAGGATTTATGCCAAAAACTTGCTGATATTAATGCCAAAGTTGACGGTAGCGGGCAGATTTCAATTTTGCTTAGTGGTTTGGGTGAGGACTATGATCCATTGGTAATGGCATTAACAAATAGTGTCTCAGATATAAAATTAGAGACGGTGGTTGCGGCTCTTTACCAGGAAGCTTCAAGGTGTAAAAGAAGGTGCTACTTCTTCTGCACAGCAGTCAAGCTCCAAAGCTATAGCCATGCATACAATGCAAAATAAGAACCCCAAACGGGAGGAAAAACAGGCAAGTAGCAGTAATGAAGAGTTCATTTGCTATAAGTGCGGGAAGGCTAATCACCTGGCTCGTAACTGTCGCACAATTCTAAACCCTAGAAGTAAAGGAAAAGTTGAGCCCAGAGGAGAGCCTAAACAAGGCAAGAAGCAACAGCCGGAGAAGAAAAACATAGCTTTATTTTGCCCAGTGCAGGGCTTAGCAGCTTAAGTTGAGCCAGATGAATGGTATGTTAATGCTGATTCAAATGAAAATATGACTCCGAATAAAAATGCAATGGAGAACCTCATGAAGATCGAAACTGACATGAAAATTGCTATTGCAAATGGTGCAACTTTGAGGCCCATAGGAATTGGTGATGTTCCTATTACTGTTACAGCAAATCCTGAAGTATCCAAGATCTCTTAAATATTATGTATATTATGCTGTAGTTAAGGTCAAGGATAGGATTTGTTAGAGGGAGGGAAGGCTATGGACAACAACGCCAAGTCAAACTGGAACACAAATTCATTTAAAAGGTTTACATTCTGGTCATTTGATGCTTTCCTAATCTCCAATTGTTCAAGGAAATTCAGTTTCCCTCCTTTTTCCTCCCTGTAGAGTACTTCAGGGGTGAAGTCACTCTCGTGGTCGTTCTCAATAAGATGTTTGGCGAAACTTGATCTGATGTCTGCATAAAAATTATTTTAAATTAAAGATTTATTATTTCAGTATCTATATATACTTCTTAATTGTATTTCAGTTTAACTCACTAGGTATCCGAAAATCGTATTTGGCACTGACATAGAATATCTGGAATTAAAAAGGGCCCCATATCTTAAATAGCTTAGGGCCTTATCAAGTCTAAATCCGGCCCTGATGGTCATGTATACCATTTCCTAATTGCTGCAGTGCAGATTTGATTGTATGATGTATTGTTGAAGGCTCCCTCAATATCGAGAAGGACTCCCATAACATAAATTCTATGTTCCAGAACACTTTCAATTCTTCATACACGATTGTGGAGTGCATCTCAAATCTCCACATATTTGCCCTTTCAATATGCGTGTTGGTACGGATGTAAGGGATGGTCTTTCAAGGACCCATCTCTTATGTAGGTACCTATCCACTATATTTTCAAATGCCTTCAAAAAGAAGGACATTAGGCTGATTCGATGGAAGGAGACAGCTTTGGTGGAGTCTGTCTTCCCTGGTTTGGGAATAAAGACAACTTTAGTACTCCTCCAGGTCTTTGGGACATTTCCATATACGAAGTAAGAGCGAAAAATTGTGACAGTAGGGAGTAGCAGAATCTCCTGCCCTTCTTGAAGAAGTGCTCGAAAGACCCCATCCTCTCCATGAAAATATTGTATACACTAAAAATACACTCATCTATTGGCAGCATTGCCATTTTCTTTATTTTTGTCCGTGGGCTGCGTAGCGCATGGGCTAAAATCACGTCGCCCATCTATAAATAATTTGTTTGTGTAATTATGATTTTTATATCAATGTTATTTTCCATATTTTTGTTTATTTATAAGCTGAGCACGTATATCAGTTATCGACGAGAGAGGATAAAACACAAAACAAACAAAGACACAAAATAAATAAGGGACACTCACACTTGCTACGAAACAGTTGTAGTATGAATTGAAATGAATTTCTGTTTCTTTGCATTGCTCTACATGTGATTGATTTTTCGCAGAACACTTACCAGTTTTAAAACATCGCAGATTATTCTTTCTTGAATGGTGAAACCGACAAAATTATCACTTTATAGCCCGTCTTCTCTCCAATTCTCACTTGTACACAGTTCACTTTTCCCTCCCCGAGACATATCAACATGCGCACTACAACGGTCATTTGTTTACACTCGCAGGCGCTTTATCCGCTGTAAATGTTTCGCTATTTTCGCTTTTTAAGCTACGCATAAGTTTCTCGGATAATGTTGCAGTCGTATTTGAGTTCTAGATTGTACCTACGATCCTTTTCTGTAAGGAGGAATTTGAGAGAAGATGTAAACGTATTTCAACGTGCTTTTTTTAGAGTATTTTTCAACTTACTGTTTTCTTTAGTTGGCGTCTCGTGTGCTGACTGGAACACCAAATCAAGGAAATAACAATAGTCAAAGCGAGAGGGAGAATATTATTAAAAGAAAACTGAAGACCAGTTTTCCGAATGCCAAGGCTATTGAAATAGTGGATATATCTGGTGAGGAAATTTGTTATTGGTTTCAGTTATAACTCAAGTCATCCTGGCTTCTATAGCTGTGATTTTTATTCAGGTGGCTGTGGTGCAATGTATGAAGTTACGGTCGATTCATCGGATTTCGAAGGATTAAGTATTGTTAAACAGCATAGGCTTGTGAATGAGGTAACTACTTAGTACGACTTCTTCTATCTATTATGATGAGATTGTTAGCCTTCGTTTTTGTTGCCATCCAAAGAAGCAATTTCACTGGGGTGCATCAATCTCAGTGTGGGAAATTGAAACTCTGATTGCTCGTGTACAGTATTTTATTTCTTTTACAGGCTCTGAAAGATGAAATAAAAGATATGCATGGATTAAGGATACATACCTCAATTCCTTAACTTAAATGATGTGTTTCAGAGTAGGAATTTAATTGTTAACATTTGTAATTTTCGGTGTACTTAGTCTCAATTAAATAATTTAAGAGGAGTTTATAATGTTATGTTATTTCTTTCTCCATGTAGCTTAATATACTTTAAGGACCCTTAATTTTAACCATTCGACTCCTATATACTTATGTCCCGTTTCTGCCGGGACTGTCTCGTTTTTAATGAAAATGTACTGAGTTAATTCGTTGAGTGCTACTTTTTTTAAGTATCTCTCGGTGAAATATTTGAGAATGGATTTTTCACGTTGTAAGCACCCATTTCTATCGCACTATCAATAGTAATTATCACTGATATTTTACATGATATCCTATAAAGAAGAAGATTCTGTTTTTTCTTTCCATTTTTATAGATTAATATTAATACTCGCTCATTGGAGTAATTAATGAGTACGGGTAGCATTAATGTTTTTATATTTGAAATGTCCTGTTTCCTTTTCAAAATATCCCGGGTTTTATGAGTAAAATTTCAGAATTTCCCGAATTTTTAAACACTGGGAACCCTAGATGCAATCCTTTATTATCCTGGAAAATCGTGAAGAGTGCCTGGGCATAGTGCTTTAAGTGAAATAATATAATGAAAGCTACCCTAGTAGCAGAGAATGTTGTCACAACGTTGCATGCACGTTACAATGGGAAGAGCCTTAGGTGTGCACAACGTTGCATGCACGTGCACAGCACATACGAAGTTCCCACGACAGAACATTGTCACAACGTTGCTTTGTAACATCCAAAAAAAAATTTGTTGTGGCAGGGTACTGGTGTGCACACAGTGAAATGAGCACCTTTAAAACTGAAAACTTTATTTCTTTGGGATTACCTGCAATTAGATTTATAAATCCTAATGACCCTCCTTTGCTGGACATCTCACTAGGGTTTGCCTTCTATATCAGAATTGATACTCTCAAGGGGGAGGAGGAAGTAGGTGGACTACTTTCTGGGTGTTTTTTCTATCCAGAGTGTACTGGAAGCCATTACTTGCTTACCTTCAGTTCCAGATCTAATGTAGTTGTATTTCTTATTTCTATGGCCTCCCTAAACATTCAAGTCTTTCAAGTGCGGTAAAATGTGTGAAATTGTTGGTAAAGCCGAGTCTAGGCGACAACGTTGCATGCATGTTGAACAACATTACACTCTGACGTTGCTTTTGGAGGTTCATGCAACGTTGCATGCACGTGCACGTTACAAAGTAACCTTGTGCACGTGCATGCAACGTTGTGACAACGACTTCTGCTACATGGGTAATGTAAATTTGTCTCCTAAAGTATATACTACCATACGTGTCATAGAAAAACACAAAAATAGACCATGCATCATAGTTCCTTAAGGAATGGAATCTGTAGACGAAGCTATTGCTATGCCTAATTTTGAAGATGGTTTCTTTTGAGAATAAACGTATTGCCTTTTGACTTGCAAATTTTTATTAAAGAAGGTACCACAGTTATATTTTACTTAGAAGAGTATTTTCCTACTGTAATGAAAAGTTTCGTAATTAAGGTTCTGGATGACTTGCTGTAGGAATTGGCTGTAACCTTTTCTGGTCCTGTGATTCTAAATGGAATCATATAGCTTTATTGCTTCAAACATCGATTCAAAGCACCCACTGACTTAATATGGTCTCATCAGCTTTGGTATATGATTAATTTTCCACAACTTGTTGTAAAGCCAAATTATAACCTTCAACTGTTACTTAAGATGCTGTAATTATGTTTGAAATTTTTTTAAATCTTATTGGTAATTCTGAGCAGAAAGGGTGAAAGATTCTTATATCTGGAGGTGACCATTGAATTATATAATTCATGTTTCTTCGCAACAGATATCTGTTACGAAGAAACATGGGGTCTGCTTGAACTCATTTCACTAGCTGAATCATGATCATGACTGGTGCTATTGTGTATAAGGTATTGGAAGTGTCTGAATTTAAGTCAACAATGCATAAAGATGCCGGGCATGACCACTGTTGGACGAAAGTAGTTGGAGGCAGAAATTGATACATATAACTGAGTCAATTCATCTAGCTTGTTTGATTACGGTTTCAGATGGTACCATGTCTTGAAAAAAGTTTCAACTCTTCCAGTGAAAAACCTTTTTGAGATCTCTATTATGGATCTTCTTATTATTCAATGGTGGTTTTTTTACACTCCCTCCCTCATTTTCCAACCTTTCTCTTTTCCACAAGGACTCACTCTGTATTCTGATTACCCATTGTCCCTGCTTATTAGTTCGATTTGACTATTAATAATAATACTATTTGTTCAGCAATCAACCTTCTAATTTCCTTCAGGAACTTCCTTTCATCCCCCACTTTCCCAAGTATTAGGTACATTGTCTTCCTTTTTCTCCATTGCACTTACTCTGATCTCCTCAAACCTAGGTAGGTACCTTCCATGAGCCTCAAGTATTTTTCATCCTCATTTCCCATGGTCTAAGTCTCAAGTGACAGGTTCTTCAATCTTGGTTCCTGGTTCCTTCCAAGTCATGAGTTATCTCCTCTTGGCAAATGCCTCTTTAGCTAGCAAAATGAACTGCTTATAATATGTAACCCTCTTCATACAAAATACAGCCCAAGTAACAAAAGTGATCAACATGTTCTACATAAGTACAGCTACTTAAACTTTTTTCCGAGAAAAGTTCATCTATATTTTATAATAATTAATCTCTCTTAAAATACTCTGCAAATGTATAATACAGACCATAGTCTCTTAGCAGACTGGCTTAAATCCACTTTATCAGCAATACCGAATGATTTTTTTTGCGATGCTTCTCCTGCCTGCACAGTTATTAATTCAATATTATTTTATTTCGACTCTAATGCTTTCTGAATACATTCTAAATTAACACCACAATTTAATGCTCCTCAACACATGCTCTCCCCATTTCTCATTCATTCTCTATGTAGGCATATATTCCCTTGGACCTACTTATTGTCTTCATCGTATATTTTTCAAACAAGTCTATTTGGCGTGAAAGTTCTTTGTTTCCTCCAATATCTAGGCATAATCTTCATAGGTTGCATTGATTTGCTGGTTTAACTCATTAAGCTCCCTAAAAATTATTAAGGAGGGGTGGGAAATATTAATATTTTAAATTTTGCATATAACACCTATTATATGTTTAAGTATGAGCTCTCACATTTTTCCATTTCACCTTATTGCCCTTTCCATCTCACCTTTCTGCAATTGGTTTTTTCAATCATGTTTATGGTTCAATTGTCAGGACAATCTCAAACCTGGTGTTGTTTCTACATTCTTCCGCCTCCTCCCTTCCACCTTCCAAATCATTTCTTCAGTTGACCAATTCTTGATCTTACTGCTCCTACTAGTAGCAAAGGGTGCTCATTTAACTTTGAGAAAAAGAATGCAATGATTAGAGATTATTGGATGGTTACCCATCTTCCCTGTTGAGAATTCCTCATTGAAACAGAATAAATCCTTCAGGATATAAACTGATATTGAAAATTTTCATGTAATTTAAATTTCATTTAATTGGCTATTAAGTAACTATATTATGTATGTACTTCTCACAAACTACTTGAGGAGAGGAAACATTTATGATACCATTATCAGCCTATATCAGTAGAAAGAAAATAATATCTTATCTGCATATGAAGCTAGGAAAGAGCATCTCAACATTTCTTTTATCAGCAACGTCATGATAGCCAACAAATCTGCACTATTAATCCTCCCTTCTCATGTAGTATTTGTGGTGAAGTCTCATAGGAAGCTGAAATTTACATTACTCAAATAACTCCACCTTGGTTTCATTTTATGACTCTTCATGTTTAAGAGATAAAAAAACAAGGTTTTCAAATTGAAAAATTTAGATTTATTTCCCAGTGTCTAAACCTAAAAACCAAATCTTGGCTGAAAATCTTAATTCAAGCATATTTAAGTCAATGAGACAAGGTCTAGAAAACCCCGTTGAATTTAAAGTAGCTTTTTCGTATTTTTTTGGACCTAGTCATATTCACCATACATTTTTATACAGTGCATGGTTTACTTCCCATTCTAGCTTAAATTAAATAGGTTTACACTGGAATGAACTCCACCTTAATGATATGTTTTCTGCTGTGCCAATCATTGTCATGATGATGTTAAATTGGATTCAGAACAGCTACCTTTTGATTTAGTTTTGATGGCTATAACACTGGCACGTCTAAAGACGACCGCAACAATTGAATCTGTGGTAGCAACCATGATAATGTCAGTCACCATAGCTGCGATAGCAACACAGGGGAAAGAGATATGTATCTCTTAGGAAAATTTACCAAAGAACACTTTATGTTTACTTAAAGTGAATTGAAACATCATCCTAAAGTAAACTTTGAAAAAACTTAAGAATGCATCTATAAGTTAAGAAATACAGTCAAGCCCACTTATATCACACCTGTTTATAACAAAGTTCCTGTTGTAATGAAGTGAAGGCTATTCCCCATCAAAGAGAGGCTTGGAAAAACTGGGCCACATATAATGAAGTTCGGTTATTACGAAGTAAATATTTGGCCCCCTCAACTTAGTTTTAAAAACTTTTCAATTCAAAAGTGAACTTTAAAAGTTTCAATTCACTTTAATTAAACTTAAAGTTTTCTTCGGTAAATTTTCCTAGGGGTAATTTCCACTCCCTCACCTTTTTCACACTACGCTTTCAAAGAGTTGCATTCTCACTCGTTTTCTCAAAAATCAATTACCCCTAAGGTATTTCAAAACTGATCATGAAACTCAATATAAAACTAAGTTCTTATTTGTCTGACAGCTATAAATTCATCTGGAGATGTACATGTATTTCAACCAAGTAATTGATAGATTCATTAGATCTCTACCCAATATTGCTTTGTTTCTTATGGTTACTCTCCCACACAGATACTGGTCTTTGGGAACCCCAAGCCTTATATTTTGTGCAAAGAACCTGTATCCAGAATGGACATATATTGCGGAAAAAAATAATTCACCCGAGCGTGCACATAAATGGGAATATATAAAGTGTTTGAAATTAAACAAAACAAAGTGTTGGTAAAAACAGGGTGTCCACCAAAGTCAAAAATTACGGTATTTTCAAGTCTGATTACCAAATATTCAAGGTCAAAATCTTCAACACACACAAGAACATCTCATAGATACATAGGTATTCCTTTTGGTGGAAAGGTAGGTAATTTTTTGCTATGAACACTATACAAGACAGTAAAATGAGCAAAAAAACATAATTTAAATTTCAGACTACCATCAAGGTTCATGTGCTATCATCAAGGACAAGACCTAACAAAATGCATCTTCACACAACTCTAAGTGGCTTCACCGAAATAAATACACCACTGTAAGAAAAAAATAAACCAAGCAATAATCCAGAAATTTTCAACAACTATGCCACAAAATATTCAGTTAGCAGCCTGGAAGGGGTTACTCCATATTTGGCACTTATTGTAGGATTTGTAGAGTTCTGGGAAGAGGAGGATTTTATCTCTTCCCTTGCATGAATTATCCATAAAAAGTTACCATATTGTACCATCGACAACGGTCATATTACCAACATGAATTGAAATCCTTAAAAATACAAGGCTGGTATGCAAAATCCTGGTTTTGGTAAACACCCTGAAAAATAATAATCCAAGTCATGGTCCCCTTTGATGTAAAGTGGGCCATGGCAGAGTTCAACCTGAAGGTTGGTCTTGACAGTGAGAATAGAGCTTACCAAAAACTGACTATGCCAAATGGCACAAGAGATGATCAGCAGAGGGACATGTATAAGGCAAAATTTAGTATAAGAGTTACTAACAGGAAAAGCAAAACGGTGCAAAGAAAACTGGAAATAATATGTTGTGCATGTGCCTGCAGAAAGAGTACCAATACGAGCTATGAAATACAAACCAACAGAGAAGATGGATGAGATGGTGAAGCCAGAAGTAGCGTAATCCTGGAACAACAGGAGGAAGAGTTACCATGAAATCTGAGAGTTGAAATAAAAGAAATGGGAGACCTTGATCTCCATTTTTATTTCGTGTTTCCATAACTACTCTTGTCGGTGAAGCTTCTCCTAGTTAAGTCCATTACCATAAACTATTTCAGTTCATGAAGTAATACAATACACAACATGGGTAACTATTAGATGAGGGTAGCATGGGAGCATGAAGTTGTTTTCTTCCTGTCATTTTATTCAGCATCATGTTGTCCGATAAAAAATAATCAGCCATCCATTGTCTTAATATTGGAAGGTTTTCAGATAGAGGTTTTTATTTCACATCTCAATTGCTACCTCACTATAATGAGGTAGCTTTTTTCGCTGTGATCCAGTTCCTAAGCACCAGGTCCCCTTGTGAGCCTGCCTGGATAGAAAACTATTGACTTGCTGGAATCAAAGGGAATGAAAGAATCTCAAATTTTCATATATGGTGTAGAGGGAGGTCCACAGGTATATTTAGGCAACCTTCAATTCCCCATATTCATTACCAAAAACACCATATGTACTTTGTTTACTTAAGAACTTTCGACCAAAATCTCTAGATAAAATTTATGCTCTCTGCATGATTCTGGGAATTCTCTCATGCAGATTGACACACTGACAGCTTTTCTGACTCTCCTTTCAGCATCTTCAGGTCAAAGGTGTCAGGATGTGGTTTCTGCCTTGTTTACAAGGCACTGGGTGCTGCACTCAAATTGGATGTCTCTTTGATGAGTCTTTTACAGGCACTGAAGGGGATACCCATCCTCTCTATGGAAATTAATCTAAGTTATATGAATCTTTATAGCTTTCCTGATTTGCAGAGGGAAGTTTCAGCACTTCTTGGCCAAAAGTTTGGTCTCCTCAAATTTTATGCCATGGCCAGTTTCTGACCTTGTGTATTCAGCAACGGTGGAAAGACTGAATTGCTTGCTTTCCATTGCCCTCTGGTGTTCTTTGATGTGCACATTCATCATATGGCAGGTTTGGCCTATGTAGGATTTTCCGCAGGAGCAAGAAACCTCTTACACACCCTCATAACTCCTGCAGAATGGTGTCATAGCACCTGGAAAACTCATCAAAGACACAGTCAATCAGAGTGCAGCACTCAGACAGCCAAAATTATATATCAAGGCAGAAACCATATCCCGACACCTTCAACCTGAAGACACTGCAGGGACAGTCAGCAAAACTGTTGTCATTAAGCCAACCTACGTGGAAGAATTCCCAGAATCATGCAGAGAACACCAAACCAACACCACGGAAACCTTCAAAATAGATCAATTTTATTTTGATGAAAATAAAAAAACATATAAAATGCTAAAGATGTGAAAGGAAAAAAAAACCACAGCGGCTTTACTGAGATGCCATATCTGTCTATCCTAGGGGCATCGGAACTATATCTGCTAATAATATTACCGTATTTTTTTTATTGCCAAATCTGATATTTTGTAAAATAAAAAGACCCATATTTTTCAATTCTCTCGATCCATCAATTAGTTCCGGAGTTATAGGCAGCAAAAACCCGAGATTTTAACCCTTTCAGAAAAGTGGGTGCGCAAAGGACTTTTACATCATCTGTTCAGACTCAAAATTCTCAGTCTGTGGTAGAGATGTCACTGTGGTGTCAGGTGCGAGAGTTGACCCCCCCCCACCCCTGCCAGACAAACGAAAGTCGCCGACGTGCCTGCCCTGAGAGAGGACATGCCTTTGAGGACAATTCTCACTCTTGTGTTATTATCAGTGTTTATTCATTCTGTATGTTTGCGTTCACCAAGATACAGTGATCAATTTGTTTGCATGTATAGAATCCAGTGATTGTTATCACGACCTAAATATAAATTTTACAGTACACTTTTCATTTCGTTTTAATCACAAACATCAAATTACAACTGAGACTGCTAAGCTCCTTCGCCTTATCACAATGGGGGAGAGACAGCCGACTATGCCAATGGAAGGGGTTACCACAGAATCTGTGCGAATAGACCTTCTGGCCCCCCAACTCTACTCCCTTAAAAAAAATTCAAGGACGAGAGGTGGAAGAAATAGTAATCCTTAACAGAGCTCATTCAGTGAGCAATGCCTTTTGCGTATTTTGATTTATGAATGAATGGTTAGAAGAATTTTTTTCACTAAAAAAATTTCATGTACAAAATAGTGATTCTGGTTTGGTTTGGACCCCCATTAAGGACAAGGATAAAAAAACACTACTTTTTGTTTCTAGTATTTTACTACAAAATTTATTCAAAAATTCGAATTTGCTTACAATCAAGATTTATACAAAGGTTCTTTTGTTGACTTCATTCTCTACAAAATATTTTTACATGCTGTCTTGCTCTCCTCAGCAGACAAAGTAATAAAATGCATTTTCTTTCTCGCTTTTATCATCTTCTTCATATATTTACCTATTTTTCATCAAGATGAACTCTCATCAATTTACACTAAAGTCAAAACCCATGGGTTAATAGTGAAGCAGAAATAGACACGCAACTACATTGAAACTAATAAAATCACTCAAATATTGAGTTTGAAATTTGTAATTACCAATATCCAAAGCATTATAAAGTGCATTACAAGTAAATTATAAGTAATTTTCACTTATAATTTTTTAAACTAGTAAAAAAAACCAGTTTGAGTGACCATTTTTCAAAACACATCCACAGACAATAGCACGTTGGTCAATGCATAGCATTCAAAATTCTTCGTGACAAGTAATCTTAATTAGGTGAGGCTAATGAAATGGTTGCATCTTTTGGTTGACTTAGCCTACAAGGAAACATTAATATCAAACATTACCTTTATAAATTGAAGTAGGTACATACTTTCCTGCATAATCCAACATGTTCAAAGGCACAGCACCTCAATAGTTACCTTCCATCAACACATTAACCAACAAGGCACAAAAATCACAGACCTCTGAGTTCCTTATAGATGATCCATATCATTGGATTCAAGAAATTTTCCAAAGACCAGTTCCTTACAGTGTGTAGCACAAAATACCACAATTACATCTCACCAAATCACAACGTTACCAGGCAACTGAATATTTAACATAAATGAATAAAACTCTCGGCTATACACATATATATATTTACATACTTCTCAATTATAACATCTACCATTAAAAGGAAACCTTGAACCAGTATCAAGTGCTACAAATACAATATAATGATACCTCATAAACATAGACATCTATTAAAAATATATTTACTCAGAGCCCGCTCTGTTTCATTAAAAAGAGACAAAATTTGTACTGAACAGCAGGACTGCAAAACAAAAAAATACCTTACTGCATACCCTGCTTTTGAGGTAGATTGATAAAATGGTTAAGCAAAATATAATTAACTGGGCTTAGAGCCCTCTCAATTGGCATTAAAAATTCTAACGTTCACACAGCTGAACAATCACCCAACGGTATAAAAGGAACTTCTTTCCTCAATCCATCAACAAACACATCCCTCGTTATTAAAATTTAAAACAATAACAGCTTTAGCTGATGTTCTTCCATACAATCAACAGTGTCACTGGTGCACCAGGCACAAAATAATACACATTTTCTGCACTGATAGCTACAAACTGGTTGCAATTGACTTAATGAGCACCAATGGTATCATACAATTTCAAAATAATTCATGACACACCAATGCTTCTGGACATTGGATTTGCCTTGTAAGTACTATAAAATGCATATAACTATAAAATATATACTCTATTGAAAACTGAATAATTCACCTTTGGTATTTTTTGTCTTCCACATAATCTAAAAATAATTAAACGGACACTGTATACAGCAACTTTACAAATACCCGGAATGAATTGAATTAGATAAATGAAAACCAATTCTAGTTAAGTGAAAGAGTATGATAGCATGATAATAAATTTCCATGCATGACATTTAAAGTAACAGTTGTGAAAAACTTTCAACGTAGTAAAAATGGAGTAAAGCCCTTGAATAATTAAACATTTAAAGATAAAGACATAAGTGAACTTCCTTGATTACAAATATTATAAATGATAAATAAATATGCTGATTATAATTTTATAAGGGTAAAATCAATGTGTCTGGGCAAGTGAATGTGACCTTAGCACCCGCACACTGGTAGTATGCAAAAATAGAAATACACAATGCCACTCCAATGTATTTACAAGTCACTTTCTACCACAGGTAAGAAATATTCTAGTATTTTTGTTTTTAATAAACTTCTTCCCAAAATACTGCATTCAAAAAGAAAGTACAATGAAATACCTACATTCATATATTTTGACATTCCATAACTTGCCAGGTTCTCAAATGTCTAAAACAAACACAAAATCTTTCCACGATTGTCAGGTACAGCGACATCATGTAAGCTCCGAAAGACTAGTGACTCCCATTCTCAAGTGCCTTATGCTAAGAACTGGGAAAATTCATTACCACATCCTTCACACTCCAAGCAAGGCTTCCTCAATGAAGAGCATTAACAAGCTACATCAAAAAAATAATTTCTGAACACAAATCCTTACTCACAGCATTAACAAAAGAAATTGCCCATCCAGTAGCAAGAACACTAGCACAGCCTGGAAATGGAGCTAATATGTTAACACTTCAAATACCTAGCATTCATCCCTTCCATTAAAACTAGCTGCTTTCCAGGCTGATTCACATAAATAAAATTTCTTGGCATTTGATTAACATATCGATCATAACAGAGGCCAAGAAAGAACTAGTAATTATCGTTTTTAAGTAGAAGGAATGATTTAAATTGGATAGGCTCAATAGAAATCTCTAGAAATATCTTTGAGCAAAGACTTTTCACAACACCAATTTTACTTGATCCAATGTAAAAATAAGTATTTTAAAGTCAGTAGTTCATTCCAAGCAAGAAGCTCGGAAGTACTTTCTAACTAGTCTCATCAGCACAGGGACAATAATTAAGATAGAACAGCTAGCTTTCTGGAAAAGGGTCAGCATTACCGATTGAAGAAGATGAAAGAGGCTTATGAACTTATGAAGCATTAGTCTACTATTCGAAAAAAGTTAAACATCTGAATGTTTGCCACCCATACTCAGAAGCCATATAACAATGCAAAACTAAAATAATGATTGGAATTTGAAAACACATAAAAAAAAGGAGTGAGATAATTCATTTCTGCACAAATACCACTGCCATTATGCTTCATTCTTGGACATACAAGAACAGCAGAGTTTAACAGCATGCTCCGTTTCAAAATTTCTATTTGCAACAATTATAAATTTAAAAGTTATACACTTTTTATTCACTCCTGAATTTTCTTATGTCTTTCTCAGATAAGTGATTTCTATGAAAATGTTCAGAAGATTTGGTTTTCACAAATCTTTACCAATGATAAAGGCCATATTTTTATGTTTACCTCAACAATCACAAAAAAATGTAATTCAGCAAATTATCCTGAAAAGACAACTGAGACGGGCAGTGAAATAGTACATAAAGACAGAAGTTGTGTGTATTGAATTGTATGCTAGATGTGAACTACACCCAAAAATTAAAACAAGTTACCTCTACGAAAAAATTGCCATGATGAAGAGACAACCACAGTTGTGCCGGGTATCAAGTAAGATAGGTTTTACAACATTAGTCCTGGAGCACTTATTTGATTCAGGAGTCTTTGAAATAAAATCAATAGGGATGGGACATACCATTTGTTCTTAAAACTCAATACTTTAATATAATACTTTTTCACGAATCATGATACCTCATACCCTGTATATGACACCTTTATGCTACCTATGCACAATAATACAGCTACTTAAAGAAAACTAAGTCACGAACTAATCATACTTCGGCACTCCAACGGAATGAGATATTAAATAGGACTTAAATTTTATCAGCCAATGGCTGGTTAAGTCAGGTGGATTAAAAGAACTTTTTCCACCTGGGAAAATATTCATTAACTTTTTCTTTAAATTTTCTTCCCACATTGCTTCTTCACTAGAAATCACACTTCATCTTGATGGCAACTTCAATAATGGCTCAAGAAGTATAAGGCTAAGTCCTTGGTTAGCGATAGTGGACAAACTTGATCTTTGAAACTGCTGGTATGCGAATCCAAATATCAAGTTCCAGGTTTGCCAATTAAAAATTTAACTTGCAAGTTAACTTAACACATCCCATACAGACACTCTCCAAGTTCATGGGTTCCCAAACTTGACAAACTTAATGCAGGTCAAAAATTACTCTGGAATTTATGGTCAAAGCAGAGAAGCTCATGTCATTATTAACAGTCAAATTTCATTCATTTCAATGTGAAATTTAAGAACTTTTATGCATTTCTATTTATTTCCCTAAAACAAAAACTGCCCACAAATTGCAGTGCTACAACTCCTCATCAATATGAATAATTTCATCACATATCACTCCAAATAACACAGTAGCAAGGCTAAATAAAGGCATGGAAACTTAAAAACATGATTATTGATCAAATTCTGCTGATGCAGAAGTCATTTAATTTACTAACCCTTAATCAATTCAATTCATATCTTCTACAATAAGTTAGTTGATGACAGTGTTGGCTTCATCAAAACAGTTTACACTCAAAGGAGAAGGGTAGAGTTCTATACCAAAATCATATGTAAATATCCTTACGTCACTATCAAACCCATATCCATGTCTACAGTATCACTCATACTTTGTATTTCATGTATTCACACATTTTTATCTGCTCTCACTATAAAATGATATCATACCCAACATAAAAGTGAGATGAGTGAAAGTGAAGCATTTTGTTCTCAGAGTTGGATAATTTATTAATTCCAGTAATTACTTGAGTAGATGATGATGAGTTTATCAAGTAAACTGAGAGTCAACAATTGAGGAACAACAATGGAATAAGTAATGTTTTACCAGGCAACATAAATGATTAAGTATAGGCAAAGAACTCCTCTCATTGCAATTACGTTAATGGTTCCATTACCTGTGATACAAGCATATGACAGTAGTAGTGACACTAGTAAATTATAGTAGTTTTATTAAACATTTTAACAGTGAATTTGATTGATATTAATGACAATTCATTGTGAAGAAGGTAAAAACTGGATTGAATTGATTTTTGGATGGCTTTTCAAACTGTAACCATACAATATTTTTTCCATTTGCAAATATATCATTAACATGCCTTCTTCAGTGCTTACATTTGAATACTATGAAATTAAGAACGGCATCTTTTTGCACAAAGTCACCAGTTACGTACGTATGGATTTACTTATGTCAAGGCTTATGCAACTTAAGAGACTGTTCATATTAAAATTTAGGCAACATTTTATAATTACTCAAAAATTTCATGATTAAAGCAAAGCAATTTGATGAAAGCAAAGAAATGAAGATACGTTTCATTGCTTTCAACACTTTAACTAATAACCAATTTGTAGAGCTCCACAAAACCCTAAATGCTGGTAACTTAAGCATCCAGCACGCACAATCTGTTCACTTTGGTTGACCAGACAAAACCTAGGCAAAATGTTCAACTGGCACAATAAAATTAATAGTAAAAATATAGCAGCAGTCACACCATGTGCTACAGAAGTATGGGGAAACTTGACCGCATGATTCTAGATAGTAAAGGAACTAATTATGGTCAATCAGAATTACATAGTTGAGGCACACTAGCAGAGAAATAAAGCAGATAAATAGCTTTGTTACTGTTGAGGAATGAGGCTTTAACCACTACAGTATTGCTAACTGCTGCAGAATAGGATTGCTTTTTGGAAAGAGGTAAAATCCTTCACCCATTCGCATACTGATATGCACGCTACATCAGACCTCAATCGCCACAAGCATACAGGTATGCATAATGTTACTTGTAAGTTGATCCTTCGGCTATCTGATGTTTTTTTTTAAACTTTTGGGCCAGTTATCTGTACCTGTTTAGCTGCAATCTGACGTCATTATCAGCAATTCTTTCCATGCATTACTTTATAAAGTAACTTTTCTTGCTTGTAAAGTTTTAGTATCTCAAAATGGCCAGCCACAGGAATATAAGATTTAGTGTAAATTTGATGAAGAATATATCAGTCAATTACTTGACATTTTCAGCTCTAGTGATGATGATTCAAGTAGTAAAGAAGAATAAATCTTTCCAAAACCCTAAGGGCTAAATAATGTTATTGATATATAATTCAAGTGAGAGTGCTTCAGAAAAGGTAAATGAAAAGGACTCTATTAGGGATGAACTGCTATGATTTTTGGAACTGGAAACAAGATCTCAAGTTTCCAGTTATCCATCCTTCCACTGGTTATACAGCAATGTCCTGTGATGTAGGCGAAAGTTGAAGCATGCTTTTGAACTTTTTAAAAGAAGAAATTGTCCAACATGTAGTCTCGAAAACAAATTGGTATGGATCATCTGACTTTGATAATGTGACTATTACAGCTGAAAGTGTATTTTGGTCATATTATTTTTATGGGTATAATTGTGAAGCCTACTTTGCAAAGATATTGGTGTAAAGATGCATCTATACGTACACCATACTTTGAAACAATCATGCTTAGAAGATTTCTGCTAATTAGTAAACACTTTGTAAACAAGAAAAACCTAGGCAGCAAAGACCCTTTTAGAAATAAGTGAAAAACTTTAAGCACTTTTCCACAGATTTATGGATACCTTCCACTACATCAAGCCTGAGTCTGTTGACAGTACCCTCTTAGAAAATTGAGGCCAGTATAGATATGACGACTATTGGTAAGTCTACTCTACTAAACAAGAGATACTCCTTGTATTTTGATAATTGGTATAGTTCACTAGGTTTGTTCCACAAGTTACATACCTAAGGAACTAATGTCTGTGGCACAGTGAGAACCCAACGCAAAAATATGCCAAGAGATTTTAGCAAAAAAACTTCAAAATGGTGAAGCCTTATCATATTGTAGTTATAACATTACTGAAATAAATTGACTCACAATATTATGGTAAATATTAATTCTTCTATGACAGTAAAATTAACTTGGTGGAATACTACAGTCTTATACCACTTATATGTAGTACATAATATACTTTTTATCAGGGGATATATACATTTCCACCCTGTTACTGACCCAATACACCCCCTTCACAGTAGCAGTCACCAGTGTTCTCTGTGGCACCAACTTTTTCTGCTTCCATCACATACATGTACTCACATCCACTCTAATCGCACACTTCCCCCGAAAATATTTTTTTCCAAATTTACCGAAATTTTCAGCAGTATATTTTAGCGACTTTTAATATGACCTCAGCACAAAAGCAGAAACAACTTTTTCTCTGAATATTTTCAATTTCTGTTCAAATTGTTCCTGTCACTCCTCAATTTCTACCCTTTTTCCACCCACTGCGCTATTCTGTTTCCATTACAAAACTTAAATTTGAGGTAAGTAAATCATTGTATGGAATTTCATATCATCATTTCAACATATTGTAACCAATTGTGCTCTTTAAAGAATGCCCAAAATTCTCAAGTCTGTGCCCCCACCAATAGGCTCTTCATACTAGGAGGAAACATACGAGGATGGGAATGGAAAGGAGAAAGGGAGGAGAGAAACCTGGCACCGGTATTAGCCTGCTCTTAACAAAAGGTGGCAAGGGGACCACGGCATAACGTCCCATCTGATGGATAGAGTACTGTACTCAAATGCTATTCACAAAACACTCTAGTAGGGGCTGGATTACCAATGAAAAATACCTTCCACTGCCAGGATTCAAACCCCAGTTCTTCAGGTGAGAAAAAAACATGGCCATTCATTCACTCAAAAAGAAGGAAATGCAAGAATCAATCAGGGATATTGCAGAGGATGATTTGAGAAAAAGTAAGGGGGAAATTGAGGAAACAAAGTGAAAAAAGTTACAATATACTGTGACAATTGCCATAAAAAATGCTTTTGTTTAGTCGCATTCAACCCGAAGGTTGTTTTTTGATAGGTAAGGGTAGAGCTCACCCCATACTAAGCCATAGGTGTGTAAAATTCACACATTCAGGGTAGGGGGGCCAGGTCCTTCCCCTGGGCCACCTGCGATTTCTTAAGAAGTTCTGACAAGCAGAAAATCGAATTGTGAGGACTTCAGGTGGTGTCCTGAGAGGCTCTAGCTCGGGATCTGAACCCGGGATCCTCTGGTCAGTACCTAAGCACTCTACCAACTAGGCCACCACGACCCTTGTTTAGAGTTCTTTCATAAAACTCATCTGTAAAAATGATAAAGTTGTCTATTGCGACAATAAACACAGGTAACTGAAACTAGATGCATATAATTTTTTTTATAATTGAAACTAGATGTATATAATTTTTATTAATGTCTGCATGAAGATTGCCCACGATGGCTGGCAAAGTTACTGCACAAAGTTGAACTACGATAAAAGCTATAAGATATTTCACTATTTTGCTTCAATTTATTTCTAGAGATGCAATATATAGCTAAAATTACATATAAAAATACAAAAAAATTAATAGAAAACAATAATTCATCCTTCAAGGATCAAAAGTTAAGATAAAAATTGTTTCGCAATAAAATATAATACACACAATATTGTAGTTATTTGTTAATGCATTATCTTCCTTGTTCTGAGTCCATAGTGGACTATAAATAAATGTAAGATAAGAGTAAGAACATTCCCTCACTGTTATTCAATGATTACCGGAGTCAGATACATAGTAGATGAAAAAAGATATGGTTGAATATTGTTAATACACATGACAACCGAAGAATATTAACTGAAAAACATAACCATAAGGAGGCCATTAATGATGCCATAGCATACACAAAAAAGGTGCAATAATAAGAAATCAGCGGTCACTAGGTGCACTGAGGCCAACTTTTCTCTGCGGACACCAGTGTCTACCACAGCAGTAGCGACAACCACCAGTCACAAACCAGAAGTTCAAATTGAAGGACAATATCTAATGAAAACTTCAATTCGTGCATTAGTGTCCATAGCATCAATCGATTTTAGCATTCCCTGGTCTGGAACCCCTCTCAATCCAGACAACATTACAATCGGAATTACTTTTAAAATTTCCACCCCTGCCAGACAAGATACTTCGGGGGTCATTAGATGTGTTCCAGCACTCATTGCATTGATTTTTTACAATAATTCTTCTATTTATTTTTAATGCTGGTGGTGATTGATGAATATTGCTACATCATTGGATAATTTTTCTCACATTTGTATGAACTTGTATTGTTTAGACCTCTATTTCATTTACTCTCATGTGTTTTTAGTGCGTGCTTGCAAACAGAAGACTGCTGCTAGGGTTTATAACCATTTTGTTATCAGCTAAACAGATCAGTATTCAAATTACTTGAGTGCACTTAAAATGTCCAGCAAAACTCCCAATTTTATCAAATTTTTACCCATCAATTTGAATTATTTTTACTGATGACTGCATATAAAACTATACTGAATTGTTACCACTTGAGTTAAAACATATTATGTATTTAATTTTTACTAAATTTTGTATTGCATTTATAAAAAAATTATGGCCACTGTAATATTCCAACAGCACCTAATTTGAGCCTGTATCCAAGATTTAGAGATGAGTGCAGTGATTGCCACCCAACAAGATTCACTGAATATAGGTACTTGAATTGCAAATAAATGAAAAGGAGGTGATAATTGGAAAGGAGGAGAAAGGAAGGGAAACTGTAAAGCACTCCAACAGGTATAACATTTTCTTTATTATAACAGCAAGCACCCATAGCTAGAAATCTTCTTGATACGGGATATGTGTAAAATCAGCCTGGGAGGCGGCGTGGTTAAGTCCTCGCCTGCTAACCTGAGGGTCGCGGGTTCGAAACCTGCCTGAATCTGTATTTTCACCACTCAGGACATGGATGTGTGTGCTCATCCATTGTTAATTGTTAAATACACCAATATGAAAGGCCATAGGTGCTGTTTTCGATGGTAGTGGAAAGTAAAAAATTTTTAATAATAAACTTTTAAAAAATAAACAATATTTTTTGAAAGTTTAATTTTAAAAAATATTGTTTATGTGCCAAAGCATTCTACACCAGGGTAAAATTGGTCCAGTATACAATGAATTAAATAAAAATTTCTATGGCATTCCAAAAATTTCATTGGAACATCAAATAAGAGAGAAATTTGTCATTTCTAAAGCATGTCACTGTGACGGAAATTTGAACCCCTATGTGACTTCCACAGAGTTACAGTAATTAAGTACATCAGCCGATCTTGCATTGCCTGTTGCCAACTGAAGACTCAACATTCCACGTTGGAGACAAAATTTGTAAATGATGATCTAGAGCCAACAAGCTACAACATTTCATTAGTTTTTACATGCTCAATTTACCATATTTTCACAAAATTCTGTTATTATATATTCTCCTGTGTTCGGCATTAAAAAATGAATAATTTTATATATCTATTTAAAGAAACAGCCACAAAGCAGCCGCAAAGCTAGGATTAATAATGATTTCGTTATCAGGGTTAATAATTGCCACAGTATTTTTTAAAGAGGCCTCAGATAAAATCCTTCAAAATATAATTTAACCACAATTTATTGTTATAAAACACAACCTAGTTTTCAACATGAACCTAGGACATGTAGTACAACAAAAAATGTGAATTACACAGTTACAGTTTTACTGCCATAGTTTTCATCCAAGATGTTTCACAAATTTCAGTGCTAAGTGCTAAGCCTGATTCAGTAAGTTGGGAAAAGATTTGATCCGGTTTAATGCTAAAAAAAGAGAGCTATGGGAACCAATAATTCTACTAATCTTTGATTTAATGAGTACAAGAATGATATGAATCACATAAATTGGTGCAGAGTAGAAAATTTGAAAATAAGGTATACTGCAACTGACAATGTTCTGAAGCCACAGATGCTCACTTAATCAACCACATTCATAATGAATGCAATAAATTCAATATTGTTAATACAAGAATTGCCACCTAGCCGTGAATATCTAAGTGGAGTCACCCATTGCTGCAAATGCACAGCACCTGCTACCAAATTCAGCTACTCAATATTGCTAGTTTTCCTTTTATTCAAGAGCCAATAAATTGATAGGTCTCTGGACATAATTTTGACATGTGAGGTGCATTAGCAAATTTAGTTTGGCATACGGGTAGAATGGGAATGGAGAGTGGCTAGTGAAACATTTTGTGGACAGGCTATTTGAAATTTAATTTAAAACAATTCTTTTAAATACTTACAAGTACAAACTAACCAAGCCAAAAAGCAGGTAAGTACTGGTTGAAAAAATTATCAAAAGTTAAGGGTAAAAAGTAAGCTGTTCTTTGAAAGGATTATTTTTTTCACTCTTCATGACTTGTAACTTTTTCAACTTACAAGGAAATATAATCCTCTCAATTTTCACCAACCTGGCTAATTTTTTCGAAGTTAGTAGAGATGGCGGGCAATGAAATTCTGTCAAACAAGAGTACCTGTCTCATTGTATTAAAATGCACAAGTAGGCAACCCCGTATCACAATGGGCCATGGCCCAAGCAATCACCTCCACACAAGGCAACAGAATTGAATCACTCAACCACATTCTTACCCTACATCACTTCAGTTTCATGGTATTGTTAATATGTAAAAGGCAGATTTCAGAGGTATTTATATCCAGCGACTGGCTTAATTTGGTAGGATATTAGCAGAAGTGTAACTTGCTGGGATATAATATTGCATCTGTCAAATGTCAAAGCAAGTGAAACATACTGTTAGATGTCTCCCCATGAGGAGGTGGATGAAACTAGGAGAAACACTAGTACACTAGAGAGTTGGGGAAATCTTCAAGAAATGACAATATAAAACCCATGCAAAGGTCCATCATCATTAGTGTGCTCTTATTTTCTTAAACACACTTGAGTGGGTGCATATACTGCCCATTGGGCTACCTGGTTAACTACTTCTTCACGAAATTGACTTTTTTTTAAGTTTTTAAATATTTTTTCAAAACTATTGAGAAATGCACATTCTTGCTTGGTTTAATTAATTTACCTCCAACTCTGTATACTAATAAAAAATGAGCCAGATCAGTGACACTTCTTTCATTGACTCCTCATGTGAGAATCAAATTTAGAACAAAGATAGCCATTGACCAGCAAAACAATAATAATTTAAAAAGAAATAAAATTAAAGGCAACCAAACCAACTTCAAATGAGGTCAGTGTGATAGAAGAGAATTAAGCTTAACAGTTACACAGTCCCAAGGCTCATGAAAGTGATGAAGTATTAGCAGAAGGTGAGTTACTTAGCCTGTGCAGCCTAGTTTTTACCCAAAAAGTCACAAAACATAGCACAACTTGGATTAAGCTGGGTATGCAAAGGCATCGATTTCACTGATCAGTTACACAAAACTACTCGGTTACAACATTACTCCCATTAGCCTGCACAAATTAGATCATTGAGGATTAATCAAATCATAAACACATCGAATGCCTGATACTCCTATTCAAAAAACAACTAACAATACTAAGTAATACATAAGATATATGCCCAGTTCACAATAAATTCCCAGGCAATAAACTCTTATAAGTTGTAAGCACTATATAGTGCTGTTGATCATAAACATTTCTAACAAGCTGTCTATTTACTTACAGCTATTGTATCACAGGAACTTTGAGCATATACCACATTGGAACTGAGTCATCCAACAGATACTAGGTAGGTCAGACAGCTTACCTATTAGCACAGTATATGGACTCAAGATGACGTAAAGCAACTAGGACAATTCTAGTTACCGGGAAATCATTAGCCCATATACAAATATTTTGTCACATCTATATAAGCTATCAAAGGCAAACAAGAACTAAAATATACATACAACTAAATAAAAGAAATAATTTTAAGAATTTAGGTCTAAATATCATTCTTTTTGTCAAAGAACCTAAAAGAATATGGCTAAAATGCATGGCATTGAGCAACATACCATACTTAAAGCACCAAATCATTAATATTAATGCCATATAGGTATCAGGGTATGGCAGTATCATGTGTAGGTCCCATCCCTAAAAATAAATTAGTTCCAGTATGCTTCTGCTATGAATCATCCAAAGACAACCTCAAGCAAGTTGAGTAAAAGCATACAAAACATACTGGAATTCGACAAAGAAAATAAATTTGCAAAAACAGAATAAAACTACTTCAATCATGGCTGCTGTGGATGAAATACCTGATCAAAGCGTGGTAAAGGTGTTGACTCAGGCTGAGAAATAACTTGTGCTGTCACTCCTGAAACGCTTTCTGAAAGAAGTGCTAGTGTGTGGGAAGCCAGGATAGGAGTTTCACGATCAGGAGGCCGAAGAGAGAAGGGGGAATGACCTTGAGAAAGAGCTGCTGACTCTGACCCTGATGGAGAGGAGGGAAGGGGTGGAATGAGGGACAACAGATGGTCTATATCTACTCTGTTTTCCTCATCAAACATCCGATGTCCTTCACCCATGGTCTCCATTCGCAAAGTCGGCAAGTCTGAAGAATTCGCAAATGCCTTAAATTCCACTGGAGATAGATGGGGGAGAGGGGAGGTGGAAGAACACGGCTCACTTTTGAGACTGGATGTGGACTCAATTATGGGAAGAGTAGTCAAGGTTGACTCACTAACCCTACTCACAGAACCCCCAGAAGTCTCTCCAACCACACTAGACTCAATATCCATCCCATGACCCTTTTTTGTGTGCCTGATAAGATGATCCTTCCTCCCAAAACGCTGTGGACAAAACTGACAGAGGAAATCTCTGCGACCCGTGTGAACCACTAGATGCCTCCTCACATCCTTGCGAGTAAAAAAAGTCCGGCCACAGTCACTGCATGGAAATCGGCGTGGCCCCTCCGCATCACCTGAACTAGTCGAGGGCCGTGTCTGTGGAACATGGACCTCACGGAGGTGACGCAAAACATCACTGGCACGAGCAAACCCCTCAGCACCACACACTTCACACTGGAGGACACCCTCCCTAGCAGCATGGCCAGCCAAGTGCCTCCCATGAGCAGCTGCCGAACGGAACTCCCGGGAGCACTGAGGTCGGTCACAGCGCAGGACAGGCGAGGACACAGTCACTGGGGGTACACTCACATCCTGGACTACACTCTCACCAAGGGTGCTGCGGTGCACTCGCTCATGGTTTCGAAGGTGGTCTCGACGGCGAAAGCTCCGGCAGCAAGTTGCACACTGGTGTCTCCTCTCACCTGTGTGAATGAGTTTATGCCTCTCCAACTTGAACTTGGAAGAGAAAGCTTTGGGGCAGTCAGAGCAGCCAAATGGTCTTTCACCTGTGTGCGAGTATGAGTGCTGAGCCAGCTTACCCGGACTACCAAAAGTCTTCCCACAGATGGCACACCTGTGTCTCTTGGGTGTCGTTTCAGAGGTAGAAGGAATGGGGGTTAGAGGGAGCTCCGTGTCCCTCCCACTTTCACTGGTGGTTTCCGCTTCAGCTGGTGGTCTCCACTTACTCTCCCCCATATGTGTGGTACTCTCCGATGATCCCTTTGGCTCCGATGCTTGACCAGTATCCTTGGCTCCAGAACGAAGTCTCCCACAAAGACTCCAGTCCCCAGCCATCTCCTTTGTGTTTTTGTTCTCTTCATTCTTAACCCCCTTCTTGCTTTTCCCCATGTGAATTTCAGCAGCCCTCCTAGGTGATTCCCTCAATGCTGGAGCTTCACTGCGGCCTGAGTTTCCCTTTCTTGTTCGAGGAGTGACAGAGTCTCTCCACTCTCTCATAGCCTCACCTAATCTCTGCAGTCTCCCTTCAGAGCGCAGAGATCGTCCACGACAGCCATAACTTTTGCTTGGTGATGTACTTTTGCTTGGTGAGGTACTTTTGCCAGGTCCAGCAGATGGAGGTCGGTTGCTGCAGACTGCTTGGCTGGAAGACAAACCTTTCACCCTTCCCTGCTGTGTATCTTTTTTTCTCCCAACGTCCTTCCTTTCTTTTTCTTCTTCTATATATTCTACAACAACATGACATCAAAACAAAAGGACAACATTAGATATTATTTATAAATTTTCCTGGTAAGTAGTAAGACTTCAGCAATAAAAAAATATTTTTTTTATGTTCATACTTCTAAAATCTTATCAAAAAATACGTCCATCCAAAAACAGTAATTTAATGAAACCACTCTGTCACATGGAATCTAGCACAATGTAGGTTTATGATGTAGTGTGACTTTTTATACCTGTTTAATCAATTTTTAGACATGAAATTAATAGTTGACAAAAAAAAAGATTTTATTGACTTCTATTTTTCAAGCATAAGATATTAAACTATGAGCTTACCAATACTTTTCAGAGGTTTAGTTCCCATGCAGTAGGCATACTCCCGTGCATACCATACACGCAACTCTGTATTTGGCTCAATGTCCTAAAAGAAACATTATGACACTGATAACAGCAGAACAATTATTCTTAACTAATAAATGGGTCATTCCATACCATTTCACCAGATTTTTAAAAAACTTATTGCCGCACCATTTTAGAAACAATGAAAATTTAACACACTTACTGTCTTGTCTGTAAGGTACATAACCAATTTTTGTTAATTTTTCCATGACCTCAAGGACAAGGAAGGATGACCATAAATTGAGCTTTCATTTGACATAGTTTTGAATAATCTTACTATGTAACATCTATGAGAATGATGAGTACAAAGTATTGATACAAATTGCTGTCTTTTACAACTTTTGCCACATATTTTCTTACAGAGGGGTTGTGATCATGAGGTTCATATTTTTGTTATAGTATATTTGGGTACCATAGTAAATGTGCGTAAGAAAAAAGTTGTGTGTTTGTTAAGCCTTCAGCTGTTACAAGCTTCTACAAATAGGAAAAATTGAAAATTTACCATTTTACTATCTCTGGTGGGTGACTTCTTAAAAATTTGAAATTTTTAGTATAATAAGACATGATCGATCCTATTATGATACCCTAAAAATTTGGAGTATGAGTTTTGACTCGTTTGGAAGTTACATCAAACGAATTTGCAAAAAATTTTCTCTCGCTCACTTTGTAGAAACACTGTACAGATTGATGCATATAATTAAATGTTGCCAGAAATAAGTCCAATTTTGATTGATAATTAACAAACCAGTTACCTACTCAAAGTTTTGATAGTTGTAGATTTCATGTATCACTCTGAATAAAAATGTCTTGAGCAGAATTTTGGCGAACTATTAAGCCTCCATTGGCTTTTCCACTGAAATTGCTCTACGATTGCTCTGTTACCAGTAGGCTGATAGGAAAACAATCTTAAACATTAGTCTAGTTTACACCTATTGTTTTTTGAACAATATCCCAATAGATTTGTGGTAGTAATTTGTGTAGGTAGCTTCAGGGAATTTTCTGTATTTCTCTATTTCTCTGCCTAAGGTGGCACCCTGGCTTCTGATTGGTTCTCGTAACAAGTGACCTACTCCATGGAAAAAGCTACACATGGAAAAGGTACTTATGATGGTATAGGAGGAACTGTTAAATGTTTAGTGTCTAAAGCCAGTTTACAGAGAACAAAAGGCAGTCAAATTTTGACCCCAGAAAATGTTTGAATTCAGCAATGCTAATATCCATGGCATAACATTTACGTAAGTAAGAAGTAATGAGATCAAAGAGGTAGAAATATGATCGAGTGATTGGTTTGATAATGCCTTAAGGATTCCTAACACTCAGGAAAAACACTGCTTTATTCTGATTGCTTGCAATAATATAAAATTCTTTGTAACATGTAATTCAAATAACTGTGAAGAAGTCCAAATAGCAAGACTCAAATCGAACACACAACTTAGTATCAAGGTAAATGATTATGTGGCATGTATTTAATACTCAAAGAGGCGGCTAGGAGTTGTTGATAGAACAGACATCAATGAAGGAGACAACTTTGTGCACTTCTTCCATCCTTTAGGACCTAACACAGAATTCAAATTATCAAAAAAAGACAAGGCGTGGGTATCTAATGAAAATATAAAAAGGGTTCTTTCTCCACTCGAATTATCAACGCCAACTGGTCGAGTGCATAACATTACGGAACAGCTAACCCAAAAACTTTCCAATATGTTGACAAAGTAGTAGACACTAATTTAGAATTTATTATGCGAACAACCTAAATAGTCATATTATCATAATGATAGCTGATAGTAATATCATGTTGATAGCAATTACACAGTAAGTCCAGTGGAAAAACGATTGAGGATAAATAGGTTGCCTACGTTCCAATGTCCACCTACATATTTTTTTCTTAGTAGGCACGTAGCCGAGGGAGGGGGAGGGGGGGGTCGTCAGCCCTCCCAGAAATTTTTTTCCCATAATTTTGTTGCAGGCTTGCCACTGGGTACTAGATGTAGATAGGTTAAAAAAACGTGACTTTAGTGACCTTCGTGCGTGAAATAAGTGACCAAAAATAATAACACCTTAAAAAGCGACAAAACAGATCAATCAAGGTTCAAAATGGAAGTGAAGGCTATTTGGCACCCGAATAGCCTTCACTTCCAGCGTACACCGGGAAAGCCTGCGATCTTCAAAAGGTTCAAAATGTCGAGAAATGGGTAATTTGAGGGTTTGGTGCACATAGTTTGTCATGAATTATACACTTTTTATGGCAATCCTGGCGGAAGGAGTCGGGTATATATTTGGGCACAGAAAAATTCTAAAAGGACGCAAACAGGGACTTTTATGCGTATTTCACATAAATATACTGAAAAAATACAAACAAAAAATTGAAACAATCTTATTACTGCGTAACACAACATTATGTTACAATTCACATTAATAAGATTCATAACAATAGTACGAATGCAATAGGCCTACAGACTAGGTTCACTAGGGAACCGCAATAGAGATTTTTCCTCTAGCACATCAGTAAAAAAAACACAATTATATAATTAAGATGAACAAATGAACATTTGACTAAATGTACCACACTTTATAATCAAATTTTAATACAGGGTTGTTACACGAGTTAGGTTTAGAAATTTCCTGACTTTACCCCGACTGAAATTTAGATTTTTAGTTATGTACTTTTAAAAGTGTAACAAGGTGCCAGGCTGTGCAATTCTACATGAAAAGGGACAAAATTACTGAAAAGAAAAGAAACAAAAACCGTGATTCTACTACCGTGACTAGCTGTCACCGAATATTTTTCATGCCATATTTGAGTCTTTAAGGTTTAGCGGCCGCCAATTTTTCAAAATTTACTGGGCTCTGCATCCGATTTCCCTGATTTACATCTGATTTTACTGGCCGGTTTTGAATTCCCCAACTTAAATGATCTTCCTGGCATATGTAACAACCCTGTAATAGCTACTACAGAAAGACCGTGTTCCAATCCAACAGTATGCACCCTTTGAAACTTCATCCGCACTTTTCGATCGCCATTTATCGGAAGTGACGTAGGGAAGTGTGATTCCAATCCGTTAGCTACGGTGTAGAGTGAAAGTGCCCATGGGATGCATTCTTTAGCTTACGGTAAGCTAAAGGAGGCATTGGCCGTAGAGTACGAAAGAGTTCCACTAAGCACCCTCATGTGCACTTTTACCATCACCGGTGTTATATCGAATGGAAATTTGGTGGTATGGAGAATAATGGTGACTAGGTAACCCGTGCGAAAATTTTGCACTTTCACGCTATCAGGGAATAAGTATGTTAAGGAAACGGTGTAATTGGGTTTTAAATAGAGAAGAAGGTGATTCACAAAGTACTTTCTTTATACTTGTTTTCTTGCAAAAATATACAAAACATATGAATACAATACAGGCAAGAGAGTTTGGTACCAGTAGGAACAATCATGACGTCTGTTACAGAATAATGGCACGCAATTTACAAAACTTCTTTAAAGACAATATTAGAAGTAACAATGTTATCGCCTGTAACTTTTTGGTTATGAGTTTCTTTAACACAAACATAAATATCACGGAAAGTACGAACTCTAGAAAATGCTACATACAACTGTCCATGCGAAAAAACGGGTTCTGGCATGTACAATCCGGCTCTCTGAAGAGTCTGACCCAGTGCTTTATTAATTGTCAATGCAAAGGCCACTTTGGCATGAGCAAGTTATGTTCATAAATGTTTACAAACTATTTTTGTAAGCGAATATCATATAAATATGAAATCAAAAAGTTTTAATTGCATTGACTTACCAGATGACCATTCACCCATGTACAATCACTATGTGCATTTTGTACTATTTTCATTTTGAACCTTATTTTGAAGTTTAGAATAAAAAATGTGTGGAGTTGATATACCTCGAGTGAGTAATTGACATGGAAAAATCGAAACTTTTAAGTCAAATTAATGGGTAAATAGTGAAATTTGAGATTGTTTTTCGTCAGAAACCGGTGAGTCAACGTTTAAAATGATACTTCATTTGCTCGTTGAAGCTTCTACGAAGCAAGAAGGCTACTCTTCTCTGCCAGTTAGCCTTTCTGACTCGCTGCCGAGAGGACAACATTGTACCAAAATTTCTGGAACTTCATCACCACCTACGTTCCTGCCTGACGCCGAGGATCCTTCACCGTGCCAGTACGGATCTACTGCGTGCCACCATACAGGAAACACGCCGGGATTTGGACAAGATTGGGAAAAAACTCCTTGATATTCATTTTTTTCTCGCTAACTCCATGACAAAAGAGGATTTCGACAACCTCGATAGGATAACTGCAAGGCATATGGAATCCGTAGCAGAATCGAAGAAGAAAAAGCAACAGAAGAAATTCAACAGCCTGAAAGAATCGCCGACACCCTGCAGGCGACAAGATATCCCCAAGGTCGTCTTCAACCTCTCGAAAGTGCCACTCAACGCCACCTGTGAATCTGTTTTACAAAAGGGACTCAACTTTGCATTGACCCCCACGCATGTTCCCGCGGAAGAAATCATCAGTAGTATCGATAGCGCCATTAGCCATCTTTCCCGAGATGAGGCAGAAATAATTCGTCAAGACGCATCCCGAATCCTACGCACGGCTAATGTCAGAAAAATAAAGCACAATATAACCAAACAGGAGAGAATGGCACTCCGTCAACTCAGAGAAAATGAGACCATCGTCATCCTTCCAGCTGACAAGGGGAACGCGACCGTTGTTATGGACTCGGATGAATACGAGAGGAAGATGGAAGAAATGATAAAAGAAGGCCCCTACCAAAAACTAAAACGCGACCCAACCTCCTCCTATAAGAGAATAGTAACTGAAACCTTGAAGAAACACATCGCAGACCAGGAAGAAAGAAAACGCCTGACACCACAAGACCCTCGATGTGTTAATCGAGAAAAAAGAAGACGGAACCCTCGGACACACTGTATACAGGAAACCGTCGTCAACAAATCGTTACCTCCATGCCACATCACACCATCACCCAGCCCAGATAAATGGTGTAATGCACAGTCTAATACAACGATCCATACGGATAAGCGACAAGAGAAATTTTCCAAATGAAAAACGAAATTTAGAAGCCGTTTTACACCTTAATGGATATGACGAAGGAGCCATCTCCCGAACTTTCCATAAAATCAAGGACAAGGCCAACCGGAACTCTGCAGAATCGTTACCGACGAAAAATGACGACACCACCACCCCGAAGAGAGCCTGCCTTCCCTACATTAAGGGTGTGACGGATAGAATAGGGAATATCCTCAGAAGACACGATATCAAGACCACTTTCCGGCCGCACCAACAAATAAAATCATGTTTGAGAAATGTGAAAGATAGGACTCCGCTGCAAATTGAGGGAGTCTCTGAAATCCCCTGCGGAACATGTGAGAAGAAGTATATCGGGGAGACAGGACGCAGCGTCAAAACCCGGCTGGAAGAACACCAACGAGCCACTCGACTGGGACAGACATCGAAGTCGGCAGTGGCAGAACATGCAGCTCTGGGGCATGAGATTGACTTCAAAAAAACTAGAGTCATCGCGAAGGTCAACAAATTCAAACCCAGGCTATACCGTGAAGCTATTGAAATAATAAAGAACTGAGAGAATTTCAACAGAGATGGTGGCCTCCAAATAAGCCACACGTGGAGGCCCACGCTTTACAAATATTTCTCAATGACATGTCCATCCACCCCCCATCCCTCTCCCCCCCTTGACCCACCCACCTAAGATATATAATACCCTCACCGGCAACGAGGACCTCATATCCCTTTGAAAAAGTGACCAGCATAGGTCACGAAACGTCGGGGCATACCTGAATATCACGCAGCACACCCGAACAACTTAGATACTTCATTTATCACTGTAGGTGCAGTATTAACGGAGCATATATGGAATGACAGAAAAAGACCTTTCTGCAATAATAATGGTGATAATGCATGGACATGCGCGTATAAATGAATACTTTTTAAATTTTATTATTACGTAGAAATTAATGTTTATTCATAATTTATTCATAAATGAATGTTTATTCAAAAATTTTCATATTTTACATGCCACTTAATGTTGAAGCTAGATGCCATGTGGGACCTGTTAAATTTAACACTCCTGTACAAGTCAAGCTAGTTACAATTTCTTTTTTCAATAATTATTTTAAGCCATGAAAATTTTGTGAGATAATCTGCCTTTGCTTAAGTATTCCATGAGTCTGTTTAATCAAACGATGGCGGCGTGTTGAGGCATGATTCTTTGTTAGGTATAGTAGTGTGTGCCTTATCACCCAAGCAATGAAGAATACCATGATGTTCATAGAATTTATTTTTAATGTTCTAGGGACATGATAAAATTATTAAATTCATCCACCTAAAGAAGAAGTATTCTGAATACTTCACTGGCCGCAGAGGAATGCAATATCTCGCACATGACTGCTAAAAATAGAATTAGCAACGTAGTTTCTTGTGATGTTTTCCCCAATAAGTACTCTAAAACAATATAATCATCATTTTGGGGCATAGCGGATAGCTAACCATTCTTCTGTGGAACAATGACAACACTGCTGATATTCTTCGTTACCTTGCTGATAGGATTAGCACCATTACGTGCTGCAATGCTGCGTGAAAATCTCTATAGTCCATGCTTCACATTAATAACGTTTTAGAATCTGTAACTAACCAAAAATACAGTGAGTGTACTGGCTATCCTCAGTGACGAAATGCAACACTCAACTTTTTATAATTTTCCGAACTGCTGCTGACTGGCAATGGCTATTGGCTAATGGCTAGTGACGAAAAAGTGTGTGAAAGTGTGAAGAGCACATAAGAGCAGGAAAGTGTAGAGTGCTAGGGTACACACTTGCTGATTGAAACACACCCTAGTTACCGGTTTTAGTTTTATTGTTCACGTAGTCCAGCATAGTGGACTTTCTTTTGTCCAGAGATTTTTGGACTGCCTTCACTTCCTCTCTCTTCTTTCCTGCTTCTTGGTTTATCTCAGTGACTCCTTTGAGCATTACCTGCGCTAGGGCAATTTCGTCCATGTTTTTGGATTTGACTGCTTTTCCTAGTTGAGCACTAGTTTCCTTCAGGAGTTTATCAGCCCTTCTCATTCTCTCATCTTCTAGCTTTTTTAGCTCTAGCAACTTTTTCTCCTCTTCTTGTATGTTCTTCTGTTGTTTGTTCATCTTCCTCAGACTTTCCGCCTCAGCTTCCTTTCGTTCCTCTTCCAGTAACCTTTCACCTTCTTTCTTCTCCTTCTGTCTTTCATCTTCCACAAAATTTTCATAGTTTCCATGAGCAACACGTGCCATGCTAAGGAGATCCCGCATTATCGAGACGGCGTAGGGCATATTATTATACTTCCACAGCAGGTCTTTCACATTTTGATGTGCATTAAGTGTCCTCTCAATCATGCGTGAGCGATCACATGTAAGTGTATTTGCGGAATCCAAAAACTTCCACTCTACATCTGCATTGCCACGGGACAAAGTTAATAATGCTTTGACAACTTTTGACACAGTTGGATACTTGGACCCACCAACAGGATTGCGCATGGAAAAGAACCTTGCCCAGTAAGCGTCAATACGTATGTATTCTTCATCTCCATCCTTCTCTAGCTGGATAAACTTCCACTCATCACGGAGAAGCTGAGTCTCAACAGCCCATGGCAGAGATTTCGCAGCACGCACTATCCAATCCTCACTACGAGGCTTCAGCCTTTCCTCAGGATGAAGACATTGCAAATAACGCAAGAGGCTATTCTCAAGGGAAGACTTTTGAAGCACGTGCTTGCATACTGCAATGTAATACATCTGTGCATCCTTTAGGAACTATGTTCTCTTCAGTAATCTTTTATGCTGCGAAGCTCTTCTTTGATGGCATCACTCAAGTTCACTTTCTCTGGAGGAAGGAGGTTGGAAGTTTCAAAAACATCGCTGCATGAAAGATTCGTGTCCTTGCACGATCTTCCAATCAATGTTGTGACAAGTTTCTTGAGAACAGGGTAAAGTAAATGCACGAGAGGCTCTTGCTTTTGAAATGTTTCCATCAACTCTGTAAATATGCTGGAACTAGAAACTACGAACATGAGTTCAGCCTTCATGGTGCTCTTTTTCAAGAGATTGGCGACATCGCTGTAGGATCTGGTCTGGTGTAGCTTAGAGTTCTTTTTGGTCTGCAGGAACTCGAGAAAATACTCCCGGGCAGGATCTAACAGCTCCAGCATCCTCTCTGCCATGGGTCCAAGGGTAAGCCACCTACTAGGGACGTGCTTGATAAAACGCTTCTGAGGAAGACAAAATTGAGGAGAGGAGAGAATCCTGCAAAACTCTTCCCATCGACTTGGATAATCGCCAAAAAATTTATTAATATAAACTAACAAGTCAGAGGCATCTTCCCCCAAAACCTCCAGGCCCTTCTGAAAGGCGTTGTGGACTATATGAATGTAGCAGGAGCGGATGCTGATAAGGGGAGTTTTCCTAGCAAGAAGCATGGCAGCATTCATTTTAGTTTGAACACTCTTGTTGACATTTGGACCGTCGCTTCCTAACAAGAGCAAATTACTCATAGGAAGACATAAATTCTCCATTGCAGAGTTTAGCTTTTCATAAATGTTGCTAGCCATAGCAAAGCCGATAAAATATGTTTGTAGGTGCTCAAAGGTGACACAGTTCGAGTTGTTTGACCAATACCTCACAGCAGTCTGCAGTTCCTTCCGGTGCGCGTTGTTTGTCGTTTCGTCATACATACGAAAAGCCAGTATAGCGACAAAAATACCACATTTTGAGGGTTTTCCATTTTTTCCTTTCAAAAAAGTGACTTTAGTGACCTTTTTCCGGAAATAGAGACAAAATAGTGATCCAGCTAAAAAAAAGTGACTTTTAGTGACCCAGTGGCAAGCCTGTTGTTGTTCTAATTTTAAGTGGACATGGTAAAGTAATAAGGATTACACTGTGTATAATTCAAGTGTTACGTGTCTTGAAATGTGATCACTAGTTTGATACGTGTGTGGTTAATACAGTCTTGACTGTTTATAACCAAGTTGAGGGGGCCGAATATTTACTTCGTAATAACTGAACTTCCTTATATGTGGACCAGTTTTTCCGAACTTCTCCTTTCCAGCCTTCACTTTGTTATAACCGGAACTTCTTTATAAACGAGTTTGACATAAGTGGGCTTCACTGTAGTTGTTCTTTTCAATCTGATATGTATGTATGCGTTGAACTATGTTCTGGGGCTGGTCAAATGAACTGCTTCATAACAGGGTAAACAGTGAACTTTACCAGTGAGAAAAGATGGGAATGGGCAAGGTGAAAGAATACACAAAGCAGTGAAAATTAAGGCAAGAGTAAATTTTTTGCAAATTTAGTTTGATGTAACTTCCAAATGAGTCAAAACTCATTGCAGTTGTGACAGAGATCATATGAATTACTACTCTCGCTAGGTAGTGTCCCTAAGGACTTGGATTTCCGTCTGAATTAGCATAAAACTGGCTTTTTTGTCACCGTGTTCAATTAGTCTCATATTTGCAGAGTAATTGCAATCAAGGATTCTCTTTATCGATTAATGTGGATTTACAAACAGTTTGCTGATTTCAAGATAATGCCTAGGCACTCGAGCCAACAGAAAAGCCCCTGGCCATGGCCGAATTTCCTCCCAAGACTTCACTGGTAAAAAGCAAATGGGTCTCATACCTAAAATCATTATAATGCACGCGATACCTACAGTAGCTTATAACTTGGCAACCTCGAGCAGCTTATCTCTCCTGGCCAAAAGTCCTGTCATGTGGAGCCTCGTTTCTGAAATTATATACACGTTGAAAGCATACCTAATTCTCCCTATAGTCATTTTATACGTGCTTAGTTTTCTACCATGAAGAATACCGCAAGCTGAGATAGCGCATGTTTTTAAAATATGTCGTAGCATAATTGTTAACTGAGTAAGCTATTTTAAACTTTTTTTTATCTAAGATAAATATATGTTCCATATCTTATGCAAAGAAAAGAGAAGTGGCTTTTCCTGTTTATTTTCAAGCAGGTGTCAAAGTTACTTTCTTCCCGGAATTTGAAAAAAATCCAGCCTTTTTATTAGTGATGGCCGGATCGGATCCGTCGGATCCAAAGATCCGCGGATCTTTCATTTTTTCGGTTCCGGATTCGGATCCAAAGACACGGAGCAAAATCGGATCCGGATCCTAGATTTTTAAATTTTCGCGGCTTAGCGATCGAAGCTCCTCGTGAATGGAATGCAGTTGCGGTAGATATTGACAAGAAGAGGATGTGTAACTCAGGTCACGAAATAAGATGAAAATGTTCCCGTGCAACTAGAAGCAAAATAAAGAAATATGACTTTTTTCCCCATTACCCCGGTATCGCGGGAAAAATTACGTAGGGTGTCACGCGGGTAGCCTACATTCGCCGGGATCAGGCGGACTAGTTTACTGTGCGAAGGTCGATCCCTATCGCAGTTTAATTTTTCTTTCAGTCATTGCATCGAAATGTTATCATCTTCAATTTCAAACCATAACATCTGAATACTCACTTTATTATACTTTTGTTGTTTAAATTAGATTTACAAATGTACCATTAATAAATTAAGGATGGTCGGGTCGGATCCACGGGACTTTCATTTTATTCGCTACCGAAGACAGTCCGAATCAATCCGAAGACAGTAAAAATTCAGATCCGGATCGGAGATTTTAAAATTTCGCGGCTTAGTGATCGATGAGCCCCGCGAATGGAATGTAAGAAAAATAAATGCAACGCATTTATAATTCTAGTTTAAACAATAGAAGTACAAAAAAGTCAGTATCCACACACAAAGGTTGGAAATTAAGGATGATAATTTTTTTGATTCATTGGCTGAAAGAAAAATTTTAAACAACTACATATAAGAATCGAACTTCATTAGCTGCAGTCCACTACCCCACTCTGCTATTGTCGGCTTACATGATTTTGGAGAATACATGCTCCCCACATGCCATTCTACTTTTTTCTTGCAAACCCTAGCCAATGGAGAAAAAATCGGAGACTTTTTTAATTTTTGCTTCTGGTAGCATGAAAAACGACTAATCTCATTTCAAGATCAGAGTTACACAACCTCTCCTTAGAAGTATAAAATTCTCAAATTTCATTTTAAAGGTTATTATTAATGAAACATTGCAAAACTACTAGTTTAGCAGCTTGAAATATTCTATAATATTTTTTCGTCTTAAAAATGGAATCCCTGGATATTCCATAAATGGGACCCTTTGGCCGCATTAAAATATTTTGTGTTTCTAAAAAAGCATTTGAAAGCATTCAAGGATTTGATTAATAATTGGAAAATAATTCCTTTATTAATGAAAATAAACTTACAATGTTTCTTTTAACTGCACTCTAGAGAATAGTTGTTCAGGTTTCAAAAATGTATTGCATGATGAGTATGTGATAAGGAAGTTGATCTTTATATTAGAAGTAATAAGATATAGTTATTGCATCCGTAAATCTTGATCCGGGAAAATATTATCCACATAGGTGATAGGAAGTTGATTTTTTCGACAATAAATTCACTTTTTTTGGTAATTCTATTGTTGCTGTATTTATATATTTAAAAAAAATTAGGTTTCGAAAATCAGAATCGAGTATCTGAAACTAAGGATCCGAAACCGAGACAAAGATCCGAAACCCAGGCAAGGATCCGGTTCCGGATCCGGATCCGACAAAAAACCTGGATCCGTCCATCACTACTTTTTATGTCTCGGTCAAAAAATTCATTAATATAAACAACTAATATATATATATTTTTGACATTAAAAAATGTATAAATAATCAAGATTTAGCTTGATATACTTTATTTTAAAATTGAACGACCCATTTGAGATATTGGCCTTCCAATTCGGGGGATGGAATTTTAAACGGACATTAGGTGCCTTGAGTCTGAATATAGTCCCCCTTCCCTACCCCCCAGACTTTTTCCACGAAGATTGCGGCCAAAAAGGAAGGGGGAGACTATATTCGGAGGAATAAGGTAGATATGGGGTTACATGCACCGTGTAACCACTGATTCATCCATTCGTTCCCGCAACCGTACATGAAAACATTCACGCAAATGTAAATGAATGTATGTATATTTTTGTATGTGTTAATCTATCGTGTAACCAGAGCTTCACACAATTTTGATGATAGCACTTCCTGTTGGCAGATTTCTGAACCTATTGGCCTATGTCACCAAAAATTACTCGACTCGACTTTCGTAAAGATACTAGAAGTACTCGAGTTGAGTACCAACTACTCGACTTGAATTTTCGAGTACTCGCAATTCTCGCAATTCCCTAATGGTTTTCTTGTCTCAACATTATCACCAATCCTCAGATTGGTTTGACGCATCTCTCCACCAAGTCCTTCTATTGGCTAATCTCTTCATATTTACGTATTTCTTCTCTTTCACATCCTTCATCACTTGTTCCATATATGTATATCGCATGAGGCCTTCCTTTGCCATTCTTCCCGTCCACTTGTCCCTCGACAATTGTCTTCATCAGGTCATCATGTCTCACGATGTGGCCGATTAAGTTGTTCTGTCTTCTTCTCAGGGTATTCAGAAGACTACCCTTTTCTCCCACTCCACTTAGGATTGCCTCATTACTTACTCAGTCTATCCATTTAACAAGTTCACTGCGGGGCTGATTAAAGCCCTACTCCTCACAGTGCGGCGTGATCTACCGGTGGGTCACACTCAGCCTTTTGCATGGGCGGTGTGACCCACTAGTGGGTCACAGTCCTTATGAGCTTCTGGCCACTGCAGAGGGATGGTGGTTGAAGCGGCAACACTCAGCTGTTTTCTGAGATTAGAGGAAGGCTGGGGGAGACGACTCCCAGCCTTGCCCACAGCCCGCCCCTCCACCAGCCACGTGGGGCACGTTATCAGCTAGACCCTGGCGTGGGATGGGGGAAGAGAGGGGCAACAATACAATGCATGTGGTAAAGATTTGCTGACATTCGGAAAACCCAGGAGACTCCCACCCACCTCTGTTTATTCCACCTGCCCTCGTTCACGCTCATCTGTGAGACGTAGATGCCCGTCCCTGCATCACCGATTCCCCAGCCCTGCTCACACTATGAGAAAGGGAAGGGGGATCCTTTGGAAAGAGTACATTGTGGTTTGTTTCACTCAGAAAAAAGTAGTGCCTGCATTTCGGAAGACGTTCACCCGGCAAGGGCACGGTCACTCATCCACAACTGAGGGATTGGCTCAAGAACGCTATGTGATGCTTTCCCAATTGCCCTTCCGTACAGGGGGGGGAGTGGGGGGAGAGTCTCAATCTCTCACACAGCCAGGCGAGTGCAGTTCGGACTATTTAGTCTATGAGCAACTGAGATCAATTTTAAACGGAAGATTAACAAGTAACAGTCCAATTTCCCTTAGAGAAGTATTTATTCGGCACCTTTTTCCCCCCTGGAAACGAGACGAGCAGAAAAGGATAGGGAAGGAAAGGAAACTTCTCCTCTTATCCGCGTGCTTGACGGCAACCGGTGTTGGACGGATGTTTCAGCATTGTTCCGCATGCTGGCCTCTAAAGCAATGAGACCCCGCCTTGGCCAGCCCCTCCTTTATATATCGAGGCTGGCTTTTGACCCTCCGCCGGGGCCCCTATTGGATTGGGATACTGCTTTTAGTGGCCGGAGACTCGGCTCACCCTTCGCGCTGTTTCTTGCTTCTCCAATCCCTTTCCACATTTGCGGTAAACAAAGGGGGGGGGGGGGGGGGGGGGGGGGGGGGGGGAGACACGGTTCACAATGGACGGACAGCCAAGAGGTTGAGGAGAATAAATTTTCCTGAGCATTTTCATTACTTTTAATAAGTTGATTTATGTTTTAAAAAGAAACAACAAAATAAACATATTTTGGATATAATACACTAATATGTAAATTTGTTCGTGACCCACCAGTGGGTCACACTAAGTGTCACATAGTAGCCTATTATTTGAACTGTGACTAACCTCTGGATGAAGTCACTCGAGAAGTTCTCGATTCCTACTCTCACAATACTCCTCGCAAGTTACAACAATTCATAGAATTTTATGGCGGCGGCTCTAGATGGTTTAGCGTGACCCACCAGTGGGTCACGCCGCAGTGAACGTGTTAATCTTCATCATTCTTAGCACCACATTTCGAATGCTTCCACCCTTTTCCGCAGCTGTGATTATCCATGCCTCACTGCCATAGAGAAACATACGCCAGATATATGTTCTGATGAATTGTTTCCTTACTTCAACGCTTGTATTTCCAGCGGTTAGTAGATTCTTCTTTTGATAGAATGCCCTCTTCGCCTGGGCTATTCTGCTATTTCTTTTTTCTTTGTCTGTCATTGGTTACACGGTTTCCAAGGTAACATAACTCTTTCACCTCTTCCAGCTTTTGTTTTCCTAATTTAACGTTGGTTTTGACCTCTTCTTTCTTTCTGCATACCAGTCTCTTCTTTCTTTTTGCACACCAGTCTCTTCTTTCTTTCTGCACACCAGTGCCTTAGTTTTCTTCTTATTGATCTTCAGATGATACCTGGCCATTGTCCTTTCCATGGTTATCAGCATCTTATTCAGCTCCTTCTCTGTCTCCGCTATGAGTGCTATGTCATTAGCAAACCACAGCAGGCTAAATTTATCTCCGTTGATATTCACTCCAGAAGACTTCTCCTTGATTACATTGATTGCTTTCTCAATGTAAACATTCAAAATTACAGGAGACAGTGCATAGCCTTGTCTCACTCCTTTCTTTATTCTCGCTTTTTCACAGCTGCATATAGATTTAATCAGAGCTACTTGGTTTTCATACAGACTGTGGATAATTCTTCACTCATTGCAGGACACTCCAATTCCTTTCAAAATTCCAAGCATTGAATTCCAATCCACGTTGTCAAAAGCCTTCTCTAAATCCACCAATAATATAAACATTGCTTTTTTTTTCCCTTCTCTTCTCTATGAGCAGCCTAAGTGCCAATATTGCTTCTCTGGTTCCCTTACTTTACCTAACTCCGAATTGATCTTCATCCAGGAATTCCTCAGCTTTTCCCCCTATTCTTCTGTACATGATCCTCGTCAATACCTTCGATGCATGTGTTGTCAGGCTTATAGTCTTAAAATGTTCACATTTTTCAGCTCTCTTCTTTTTGGAAATAGGAATGATGATGTTTTTCAAACTCCCTGGGTATTTCTCCTGTTGAGTATATAGCACAGATGGGTTAATGTCTTCTCATCTGCATTTTTAATTAGTTCTACAGGAATATCATCAATTCCGGTAACCTTATTCATGTGAAGGTCCTTACTGCTGTGTCGAATTCCGATCTTAATACTGATGCTCCCATATCATCCACTTCGACTTCTCTTTCCTCTTCGATCACTTTTGTGCTGAGATTGTTTCCATTGTACCACTCTACCAGATATTCCTTCCATCCCTTCACTTTGTCTTCATTTTCAATCAGAAGTTCTCTATTCTTGTCCCTTACGTCATTGCATCTTGCGCTCCATTCTTTCAAGTGGTTCCTCACTATCCTATAGGCAGCTTCCACCTTTCCAAGTGCAAGGTTTTCTGTACATCTTCGCACAGGTTTTGCATCCACATTTTTCTAGCTTCCCTGGCTTTGCGATTTTTTTTGTTCTTTAGTCCTTTGTACCAAACTGCCCTTCTTCACTTTCCCATTCTTGTACTTTCTTCTATCTTCAATCAAGTCAAAGACTTCTTCTGTGATCCATGGCTTCTTCTTGGCAACTTTTATTCTTCCAAGAGCTTCCTTTGGGGCCTCCTGTAGTCTACATTTAATATTTTCCCAACGCTCTTCCACTGATTTCTCATTCAGGTCTTCTCCTATGTTGTTTTCTACTGCTTCTGAAATTCCAGCTGATGTTGAGTCTCCTTTAGTTTTTCTATTTGCCAATTGTTCTTTACTGTTTTCTTCAATCTCTTGAATTTTAGATGGCATTTCATCATCACTAAAAATTATGGTCGCTGTCGATGTCTGCATCCAGGTTTTTGAAGTCCTTCACCTGATTCCTGAACCTCTGCTTCACTAAAATGTAGTCTATTTGAAATCTTCCTCTTGTCTCCTGGCATCTTCTACATGTATTTTCTTCAGTTGTAATTTTTAAACTATGTGTTAGTAACCACTAACTTATGTCGTGTGCAGAATTCCTTAAGTCTTTCTCCTCTTTCGTTTTGGTTTCCCAATCCATATTTTCCAGTAATTCTTCCATCTTCAGCTTCGCCGACTACCGCATTCCAATGTCCTAAAATAATTAGGTTTCCTTCTCCTCTACATGTGATATGACTTCCGTGACCTTCGCTGACAACCGCGTTCCAATCTCGTAACATAATTAGGTTTTCTTCTCCTCTTACAAGTTTTATGACTTACATGATATATGCATAGACGTCTTCCATTTTTTCATTTTCGTAGTCCGTTGTAGACATGTAAACCTGCACCACTATGGTATCTACAGGTTTGGTCTCGATCTTAACAATTATTTACCTTTCATTGTGCTGCAGGAAGCTCTTCACATACATCCGATGCTCTTCCTTAGCATTATACCTACTCCTGCATTACTATTTAGAGATCCTGTGTGTATAATCCTGTAGCTTCCACTCCAGAAGTCTCCTTCTTCGGGCCACTTCATTCGGGCTGATCCCTAATACATCGAGGTCCATTCTCTGCATTTCCACCTTCAGGTTCTCCAGTCTTCTGCAGGTCCTAAGTGATCACACATTCCACGTCCCTACCCTAAAATGATTATCACACTTGACTGATGTACTCTCTCGGGTAGTCCCCATCCAGAGATCCGAATGGGGTACTATTTTACCTCCGGAATATTTTACTCGAGAGGGTATCATCTCGTCTTGATTGAAAGAAAAAGTGGAGCAGCTGTGACACCTCGGGATAATAATGTGGTGGTTTCCCATTGCCTTCCACATCGCAGCACTATATACGTTAAAGTAAATGTTACCACGCCTTTAGTGAAATGAGTGTCGCTGTACCGACCAATGTGGTCTCCACCTTCACTCATATGAAGAAGAGCTGCTGCCCTCTCCTCCGGATGCTAGGAAGCATAATTGTTGGTGGCCTCCCATTGCCAAGTCACGGCATCTTCATAGGTTCTGTATTATTTAATAGCCTATCTTACCCAATGATAGACCAATATCACTCGGAGTGCTGCCGCTTTTTGTCCATGACTGCTTATTCGACAAGTAAACTCGCTTATTTCGCAGCTAACCTCTATATCTAGAGGTCGACCCACCATCTGCAACCCGGTGAATGCACTCGGTGGTTTTAACTTTAGCCGCCAGTTTTCTTATCTATGACTCTCAAAAATGAATAATCTCATTCAGACTTGAATTTAATCATTGATTTTTTTTTAATCTGGTCATTTAACCAGGATTTAAATCATCATTTAAATCAATCTGATTTTAATCCATATACCTTGCAGACAATTTAATTAAAAAAACACAATTGGCTAATGACGAGTCAATCTAGACATGTTTTTAGTTCTACAACACTGCTAACAGAAAAGATGCTAACAGCTTCAGTCGATAAAAAATACTTCTACAAAAGATATATCAAATCAAAAACCTGATGGAAGGTCTACTAAAATGTAATGAATAAGTAACACATGTAAACATGCCTCGTTTTGTCATTTGGAACGAATGGATGGCAAGAGCACCAACCTACACAGATCAAGGATAGAAGATACAAGGTGAGATATGAATTGCAAAGGCAAAGAGAATCATGGATGAAATAAAAGCACCTTGATAAATTATAGGAAGCATAAGAACACCTTAAACGAGTGGGAAGCCTCGAATGAATGCCACATATATAAACTAAGTTGGGAGGGTCAATTAAGTATGAAACCAAACCCAAAACTTACTATTACAGTCAATAACATGACTTGTACCTTAAAAAATAGTAAGAATGGACCAAAGACAATTAAATACGTAGCCTATCAACTTAAAACAGGACACCAGGGAAAGTACAAAGCTTTCACACTGTCTCCATAACAATAGCAAAGTAAACACAAAATAATTAAAGAAGTGAAATTTACGCATTTTATCCAAATTCCTAATGCGACGTTCGCTTACCTTTGTGGTGACAAAATATATCCCAGCATGATATTGAAAAGCCACTAGATTTTGCTCCTCAGCATTTCTCGCAGGACGAACCATGGCCATCCAGTTGCAATACTCTTCCCAGTTCTCTGCACGGCCCAAAAACACAGGCTCTCGGCCCTCCAGGAAGAGACCAAACTCAAGGCTTCCACCGAATGTATTGCTTGAAGGTTGTGAGCCCAGTTCTTTGGCTTGAAGAGGCCCAAAACGTGTCCTCCTCCTCACAAGCTCACGGGCAAACACAGAGGGTCCATCTACAGCATAGAATAGAGAAAAAATTTGTGTGGGTAACAGAGAAATAAGAAGGATATGGTTCTGCCGAATTCTTAAATACATAATGACTGATGGAGATTAAGGTAATCCAGTTGATTTGTAACTATTTTCATCATGAAAATAGAATCAACAACATACAAACATGCAGAGTAATGATTTTGAGGTTCTTTTTATAACTTTTTTCCCCAGGCACACCACACAACATTTAGCCATTTGTTTACCTTTTGCCTAACTCGGCTCAACCTTTTGAAGGAAATGACAACTAAACACAAAATATAATTACTGCATTTCCTCACAACACCTCCTTAATAATACATTTCCAAAAACTCTTCTGCTAATTTCTGTTGGAAAACATGAAAAGTTTAATCTTTTCCCTTATTTACAAATTCATACACAATGCATGTGTTTAGTAGCACATATTCAGTAAATAAAACAAATTTCTTTTAAAAGCTTTGTTACATCGCTGCATACAATGAAATTTACTCGATATCTTAACTCCAACATCTACTCCACCCATATTGTCATTTTAATCAATCACAGCAGTTGGTTTACTTCGATTTTTTTGGTGTTTCAAAACTCCAGGGGATGCATAACACCGAGTATTACAACATTCCTTTTTCGCTTAATTTTAATGCAGTAATGTTATTACTAGAAATGTGTCGAATAGCATTATTCTGGAATTCGAAAATCGAGTTCGAATATCTAATATTTTTTCGAATATTGCACTCGAATATCGAATACTACAAAGGCATTTTTCGACCAATTTTAAATGTAAACGACAATTCAAATAAAAAATAGCATACAACTACTATTTCTGAGAGCCTATTTACAAAAGTTACAAAAAAACTAAATTGTAAAATTAGCTGAACAGAATTTATTAAAATTCTGAAGTATTGAAGGCTCTAAAAAGAAACAATGCTCTTGACATTATATTCACACATATTTATAATTGGTCACAAATCTGTTGGAGCACAGCCATCAAAATAATTCAATCAATGTAAAAAATATCACAAACTCCAATAAAAATCTTGCACTATTTATCCTGCTTTATAAGAATGAACAATTTTTTATTGGCACTTCACAAATAACTTGGCACTTAGTTAATTAAGTACTACTAAAAACACAAATTACACCTCCCAAATAAGGTATGTACTAGAGATGGGTCTAAAAGAACAGAACAGTTCAAAAAGAACTGTTCCGAGAAATGAACAGTTCACTAAATGAACAGTTCCCTAAATCTCCCTGTTCACCAAGTTTCACCATACACCAAAAGATGGCATAGAGGTTACATGGCGTTCACGAAGGAAGAACCCTGTTGAGTAGAGAACTGTTCTTTGCGGAACAGGATGAACATCACTGTTCAGTAGAGAACTGTTCTTTGCGGAACAGGATGAACATCCCTGTTCAGTAGAGAACTGTTCTTTGCGGAACAGGATGAACATCACTGTTCAGTAGAGAACTGTTCTTTGCGGAACGGTATGAACATCCCTGTTCAGTAGAGAACTGTTCTTTGCGGAACAGGATGAACATCCCTGTTCAGTAGAGAACTGTTCTTTGCGGAACAGAGTGAAAAGCCCTGTTCAGTAGAGAACTGTTCTTTGAGGAACAGGGTGAACATCCCTGTTCATTTTCTTCAGTGAACAGCCTACGTGTTAACTGTTCAGTAGGGAATGCAATGCGTTCTTAAGTGAGCAGATTGTACTACAATGGCAAATTGTTTCGCGAAATTGCATACACTTTGAAAGTTACAGTATTTTGAATATTCCTGTAATAATACGTTTTCACTATATATATAGTGAATATATTTTCTCTCATTAAATGACCAGTTAATCAAAGGAAGAGGTATTTCTGCTTTTAATAAATATAATAATTCTATTTATGTTATAGTATAAAGCGTAGTTTTTACACAACATGTTCATTTTAAATTTATATTCGCGCTATTTTCAAGTACTCTTAACTATTAAAACGTGTATATCACAAACAACTACGCACTCGTTTCGGCACGTCAAATTGTAATTGCAGCATAGGTTTCATGTACAAATGCAATGGAGAAACATCGTAAGGAGAAAATTAAAAGCAGATCTGGACTAAATTGTTTTGCCCCAGGTTTTAATTGAAAATACTTGGGGTCGTACGTACTTAATTCAGGGTCGCATTATATTCCGACCAATACGGTTAATCAATAAAGAAAATAGTTTTAATACTGATTTTTTAAAATCAAGTCCTCACCTTGTCAGCTTCGAAGGTTTTTGGTCCTCAACTAATAAAAATATCATAAATCGCTGAAATATGCCTCTCAAAGAAACTTTTGGACATACTTATACGCAGTTCATATTTAAACATTAAGAAACAAGTACGTCACAGTTTAAGTGCAAAAAATGTCACTACTCCACTCTCATCGTATGCAAATTGTGGCATAGAGGCTGCATTTCTATCTGATTTCAGAATGTCATATGCCTAATGTCATTTGGCACTGTCTTTTTGCAAGTCGTGATAAGCACATATAAGGAAAAAGTTTAAATGTAAGTGTCCAATCATGTTTTCTAAATAGATGTAGTTTCTTAAGTATTCCTCGCTAAATCAACATTTGCTTTGCTGCAAAGGTGAACACGTTTCCGCGAGCTTGGTAAGAGCAAGTGGTTCCTGCAGCCGGCGCGGCTTCCGAACAGCGCTCGTTTATCGGGCTTATTTTTGGAACTTAATACTATTTTATTATGCTGGGAAATCTGACGAAATCTCGTGGAAAAGAAATGTACTTGAACGCTGATGAACATTCTCTACTATGCTCTCAATATCATGAGGCAAATGACCCCCTGAAAGTTTCTGGCCAGTTGCATCATGTGAAAAATGTGAGGACTCCAGCCTCCTGAAGCGTCGGTGGATGAGAGGGGACAACATTCACTTTCTCGTCTGAAAATATCAGCTGCAGTTGGCGGCACTTTAAGATCTTTCCCTACAACTCCTTGTATAGCACTTAGGGTTTATGACACCCTTCCCAAGAGAGTGGACCCAGGGTTTGACCTCAGGCAAGCATGCTAAATGTTCACTGCCGATCGGTATGTTTTGCTCGCATCTGGTATTGTGACAATAAAGTTTGGGTGTGGGGGCACTCGAGCTTCAATTTATGTTTAGATGGTGCAGATGTCGCTTCTACGACAAACCTTAGCCAGTCTGTCGTCCCGAATTATCAAGTGAGGATCGTCGTAGTGCTTCTGTTAACTTTTAATCTAGTGCAACATTTTTTCTTCTTTACACTGTGTTAACTTTGTTTCTTTGTGCGAACATTCGAACCAGCCTTTGGCTCGACTATATTGTGTTGCTCCATATTATTATTCTGTCGTTCCGAATTATCAAGTGAGGATCGTCGTAGTGCTTCTGTTAACTTTTAATCTAGTGCAACATTTTTTCTTCTCTGCACTGTGTTAACATTGTTTCTTTGTGCGAACATTCGAACCAGCCTTTAGCTCGACTATATTGTGTCGCTCCGTATAACCGTGATCATTAGTGAGCCCGCGATGAGTAAAAAGTCACGATCTAGTCTTATCTGGTCGTACTTCACCGATTTGGACATTGATTTGAAAAAAGCTAAGTGCGATTTATGTGGGCAAGTGATGGGTTACAGTGCATCCATTTCAAATTTAAAAAGACATATCAAGTCTCGACATCCCACAGTCGACGTGTCTGCATTGAGAGGTCCTAAAGCCATGGCCTCAGTACGTTCTACGGTGAAAGAAGCAGTATTCAACGTGGAAGAAGACGAGCAGATTGAAGGTCCTCCAGCTGATAGTACCCCTGGTTCCCTAATAGCCACCGCAAGACCATCGACATCATCCAACGTGACTACGACTGGTCAAGCTGATCGCGGTAACATTCCTAATGTAGTGCAGTCGACTATTTCATCGTTTGTTCAAAATCACAAAATTGGTGAAATGCAACGGAAGAAGATCAACAAATGCTTGCTGAAATTATTTTTTCAAGATTTTCAGCCTTTTTCCGTTGTCAACGATCAAGGTTTTCGGAGTTTTGCTGCAGCCCTTAATCCAGCATACACACTTCCCTCGAGGAAAACAATAACATTCGCCCTTATTCCTGCTGCGTATGAACAGTGTATGAATGCAGTAAAAACGAAACTGGAGGGTGTAAATAGTATTTGCCTGACTACCGACGCCTGGACTTCAAGGAACCTGGAGTCATATGTCGCAGTTACGGCTCATTACATCACTAATGACTTTTCACTGCAGTCCATCCTACTAGGGTGCGCATCGACCGAAATGCAACACACCAGTAAAAATTTAGCTACAGAAGTGCGGAGAATCACTGAAACGTTTTCTCTCAGTCAAAAAGTCTTGGTGGTAGTAACGGACAATGCAGCTAACATGAGAAGTGCTGTGATTAATGAGCTAGGATGGAAGCATTTAGGCTGTTTCGCGCACACATTAAACCTAATTGTTCAAGGCTCGTTGAATCCGGTGAAGACTTTGTTAGATAAAGTTAAAACAATTGTGGCGCATTTTAAGAGAAGTACTTCAGCCACGGACAGCTTATTGCTGTTTCAACGAAATTCTGGGATAATTAATCCAAAAAAATTGAAGCAGCATGTTTTAACGAGATGGAATTCCACTTTTTTTATGCTCCAGAGGATGATTGGTGTAGAGAATGCGGTGAAAGCCACTGTAGCCATAATCAACAAGAATTTGCCAGTTCTGTCGGAGGAGGAATGGAAACTCTGTGCTCAGCTATGCGCTATTTTGAAGCCATTCGAGACAGTAACACGGCAATTAAGCGGCGAGAAGTACATCACGGGGAGTCAAGTGTTGCTATTTACTCAAGGATTATCCTCGATTTGTAAGAAGATGTCGAGGGAAGAATATTTACCCCCGATAAAAAATGTATTAAAAGAATTGTCCTTAGGAATCACCACAAGATTTGAAAATTTGGAGCACAGTAATACTATATCCATTTGCACATTCTTGGATCCTCGCTTTAAACTACATGTTTTTTCCGAAGAACTAGCAGCAACAAGGGTAAAAAATACTGTCATCGCACTCGTTAAACGATTAATAGAGGAAAATTCTGCTAGTGACATCGCTTCCAGCTCAAGGGTGGAAAATGATCCAACAGATTCCTCAACTGTCAGCCAAGACCACTATGATATATTTGAGGATTTCGACAGAAAGATAGCATCAAGTCAGCCTAAAGGTAAATAATAATATCCTATACTTCTTGAGTCACATCACTATCAAATATTTATGTATCTCTTCGTTTCTTTTAGCCGATTCTACTTCGACAGCGATTGCAGAGGTGCAAAGATATATCGAAGATGTTACCCTTCCTCGGCAAGAAGATCCTCTGCTATGGTGGAGACAACGTCATCATATGTATCCAAATTTGTCAAGTTTGGTGAAAACGAAATTTAATGTGCTGGCAACCTCAGTTCCATGCGAAAGGATTTTTTCTAAAGCTGGAACGGTTGTTAGTGACCGTCGTACACGCCTCAGCTCTCAGCATGTTGAAAAACTTTTGTTTCTGAACCTAAACTCGTATCTTGTTAATGATTATCTGTGAACGTCAACATTTATTAAAAAATTAATTTTCTTCAGACATCTCTAGCCAGTCGTCACAACATGTGGTGCTTCGTCCTTATATCCCATCTCATAATTTAGTGACTTTTTGTAAATTTGGTCAAATATTTTATCAATTTAGTGCGTATCCAGCTACCCCCAAGTTTTTTTAATGATTACCTATTTATTTTCTGTATTAACCTGTTCTTCCGGAACTGTTCTTTTGAACTGTTCTTTTCCCAGAACAGGATCAAACTGAACTGTTCACTAAAATGAACAGTTTGGCCCATCTCTAGTATGTACTAACTTCTAACAAAATAAATTGGACTTCGCAAATAAGTATGTAACCTACTAACTTCTAAAAACACAAATTGTACTTCCCAAAGAAATTATAACAAATGTACTAATGTCTAAAAACACAAAGTAGAGTTCCCAAATAAATAATAATAACAACTGTGTAAGGCTGGTAAGCCTGGAGTGCCTTCATGACAGAATAATCCTCAATACGGCGTGCTGCGTGTTCCACAGCACGGACCCCCTTATGCTGCCCATAAAGAAACATGAGCGTGTAGGCAAAGGGGTGTTCCTATTCCAGGCGGTGAAAAGGGCAGAAGACTTCGGTTTGGACTTGGACCTTACTTCCAGTGGATAAGCGTGCAACAAATGAATCTTGTCACTGAAGGCAGACGTGTTAAAGCTCGAAATAAAGAATGTGGAGCAAAAGACCCTGCTCCGCATGCAAGCTGAGAAGCCCATACATGGAAGTTTCTATGGAAACTTGGAAATGCATGGGCTATCGATGGAGCTCACGTTCGCCTTCCTGTGCTCAGCAGGCCTGAAGTCCGAAACCAAGGGATTCATGCTCGCGTGCCAAGGTGTCATCAACACCCTCATGTACCGTCACCTCATCTTTGGGGCAAATGTGACGGACACGAGATGCAGAGCGTGCCAAAGGCAGTCAGAGACTTTAGGTCAACTAATCTCCGGCTGCAGCTTTATGTGAAGAACGCATATATAAACCGGCACAACTTGGCTCTGCCGTTGTTGTACTACTACCTAAGACACCATTGCGGCACAGACACGAATCCGGTGCTGCCTTATGCCCCTGGAGACATCGAGTCCGTCGTGGAGAATGAGAAGTGTAAGATCTGGTGGAATTATTCCTTCTCCACCACCAGGCAGTTGGAGGTGACAAAGCCTGATATCGTTCTCCTAAACAATCTCTCCCATGCCATGTTCATGATCGAGTTTTCGGCACCGGCCGAAACTAACAAAGCAGCGAAGGAGATAGAAAAAAGGACTAAATATCAAGTTCTGCCGTGTGAACTCCGGCAAATATACGTAGGCTACTCTGAAACTGGTAGTCATCGTGGGCGTGCTTGGTGGTGTTAAGAGCTCATTGGTTGAGAATCTCAAGTATATCCCAGCGTGCAGGGCACGAGCGGATGCACTAGCAAGTGCAATTTCAGAAGGCTGTCCTTCTCGGGTCCCTCCGCCTGCTCCATGCACATGACCCTAATGCTGGGTAGCCACCTATCCGACGGTGGCAGATGTGGCTACCCTTAGGCACGACTCCTCTTGAGTCTCCGGCAATTATGACAGCAATGACACCTGATGCTAGCCAGAGACTCGGAGCAGGAAGTTACATTATAGTAACTAATTCCATAATAAAAATTGTACCAACTTCTAAAAACACAAATTGTACTTTGCATGTAAGTTACTAATTTATAAAAACACAAATTGCCCTTTACAAATAACGTATTTACTATCTCCTAAAAACAGAAATTGCACTTTGTTAATTAGGGACTAATAAAAATATAAATTGCTTTTGGCATTAAGACACTTGAAAAACGATCAACATTATTTAAAGTTTAAGTTTTTGTTCTAAAAACATACATTTTCACTCTGTTTGGGTACCGTCTATTTCTTTTTTTATTGCAGATTACCCCAGCTGTGCTATCATTTGCTATTACCCTTGTTATTTTTTTTTGCATCTTGTCCCCTGGCTTGAACTTCCCCTTCTTATCCATGAAACTCGGCAAGGATAACTGTCTTAAAGGATGATGATGTTTTTTAATTTTTCCTGGCCAGAGATGCTGCTTCACCAGCTTCACTTGCTGACGACGATGGCAAAGAGCACTGAGTAGATGACATAACTTCAGAATTGTTGTCATCATGGGTCTCAGGGTAGCCTTTGTCAATCAGCAGCATAATGTCATCTTTGTGCCTTTTCAAATGATTTTTTAAACCTGAAGTGGTACGTGATGCAACACGTGATATCTCCGCACTTCAAAAATTACAATTTGCGAATTTCTCTTCCAGTTCACAAATGTGAAAATGTTGCCACACTTCGCTGGTCATTCTAACTTGATAAGTTTAAATGATCATTGGTGGATTACAAATGAACGCAAGTTTTACGATGGCTTATATACATCTTCTACTCAATCCTTACACAACTGACAAACCACAGCAAACTTGCGCGCATGCAACACCATGATTCTTTTGTTTCTTATTATAAGCATGTGGAATATTTTATTATCATTGGGTCATTCCAAATTTTTTTCAACCTTCTTGGATTTTTGTGAAATTTGGTACAGTTGTTCACACCATACTAAGTAACAAATGTGATTTTTTTGTATTTTTGAGATTATCGGATAGGGATTTATGAGGGGGTCAAAATTTGACCTTTTGGTGGCCTTTTCGCACATTACTTTTGTTTACTGGCAATAAGTCAGTTCCTATCCAAGCTATAGTGTAGGGATTGGGCTCATTGAAAAGGTAATTAAATTTCCTATTTAAAGGATTGACTTTCAAATACTCATAATTTCAAAAGGCATCACAGCATGGACCTACATCTACGTTTGGTCAAAGGTCAATAGGTCTAATACACCATCTTCGATTTTTTTAATACTCGGCATTATTAAACTGCACATATATGGGTACAAACACACAAAATTTTGAGATGGCTAAAATCTGGTCTTCAAGATAGGTAGTGATAAGTGAACAATAATTTTCTTTTAAGTGTATGCCAATCCACCTCTTTTCGCCTGCTATTCAAAGAAATAGACCACCAATTAGTTTTGCTTGGTTCATCATTTTGCAGTTGCACATACAAGTAAGAACTGGTTCCTCTGTAATCTTGCCTTGATCTCATTTCATTGTGAGCCATCTAGTAACCACTTTGCTGTCCTCTTCTGTGATTTTGTATGTGCATCCAACATCCCTCCTAGTTGGACACTCACTCTTATGGCTTAGAGGAAGCATGAGGTCATCGTCTTTTGAGGGGTAACCACATGGCCCTTTCCCAAGCGAGGTGGCAACAAAGTGCCACTTCTTTACTTTGGCACTTTTTTGCATAGAAGGGGTATTACCTGCTTCTGAAATTAGTAGATTGCAACAGTTTTGTGTGTGAGGCAGACATATGAATATAAAGCTTGAATGTTCCAACTAGCCAGCTTCTAAGTAATAATACACACACAGTTGGAGTGTAGCACGAATATTATTCGAATGATACCCCTGGGCGTCATTCTGAAGAACAAAACTGTACTTTCTGTGAAGTCTCCACTGACTATAACTCTACCAGGCTGAAATGATCCTATCGCTTCCTGGAGGAAGGTGGCTTGTAGTGTGGCGATAAAATGATGACCACGTAACACAAACAGTTTACTGACAAAGGTGTTGATGAAGTCTTTGGAAGGCTGGTGAACTGTTTCTAAATTGCATCGCTCTGTAATTAGCCATTGCTTATAGACTCTTTCATCAATAATCAATAAACAAATCATAAAAAACTGTCTCCAATTCTGCTTTGATATTGTAAATACCAGGGCAATCGGAACACACCGAAGAAGCATTCAGGACAAGGTGGATTGCATATGATCATATTTAGAGCGTCATGGTATGTAGCGTATGGAATTCCATTCATCATTAATGAAGGCAATTTAGCTTCTTCGATCATTAATTTTAAAGCCTGGTGAACCGTACATGCACAAACGGCATGGGTACCTGATGCACAGGGAAGAACGCAATATTCGGGTCACATTTCAGCGAACTTAGAGATTCCAATTTTAATACAGTAGAAGCTCGTTATAGTGAGTACAGCATATAGCAAAACTCTCACAATAACGAGTGATTAGCAATGTACCATCGAAAGGTCTATGATTAACATGTAAAAGAAAACGGATATAGCGAGTCCAAGAAGCTCCTGCCATGATATACGCTCGGTATTACGAGAGATATTTCTTGAGGGGGGTGCACTGCAAAGTACAAATTAACGCATTGTATTTATCTTTAGTGGCATTATTTGTCAACTACAACTTTGAATACAATATTTTGGCCATCTCTACATTATTTAAAGCCAATTCAAGTCCACACATTGACGATTTACGGCTGCCTCTGGCATACCTTGCGCATGCTTGCACTTTTTAGTTGTTCTTTTGTTTAGCCATGTTCACATCGGAGGCATAGGAGCGGAATGGGTGGAAGATGGACAAAAGCAGGAAAAGCATTTAGCCAATCACACGACAGCGGAGAACTGTGGTGTGGGTAAGGGGCAGAGTTCATCCCGCCTGTCTTTTTCTGCCAGTACGGGAGTAGTTGACGGATGAGGAGTTGATTAACTCAGTGACAAACGAAGATGACCACAAAACTAGTTCTCTTTCGGAAGAAGAAGCAGTGCCTATGCTGACTAGAGCTAAAGCACAGCAGGCTCTTAAAATAATTATTGCCGTTTACCGGGCTAGTGATGCTTCCCCAATGACTTTAGTAATTTTAGTGAAATGGAAGGGTCTGTGCTTTCAGCAACTGCCAGTGGACTGAAGCAGACGATGCTTGAATGATTTTTCACCCGGGAATAGAAATTGAATGTACTGTGCTGTCAATGTGTAGTGTGTGTATGTGTGATACTAAAGGTCCGGTGCTTGTTTCGTTATGCTTTTGATACTCGTGATGAAATCGTCAAAATTTTCTGTTGCCAAAGAATTATTTACATCCTTATAATTTTATGATTCATCCTGGTTTCAATTATTTTTCCTGTTAGCCGAAGTAATGGGAATACTTATGTTTTCTGGTAGATTTGTTAATTTGTGCATATTTTCAATGTTTTCGTAAATATTGCGAGGGCCAATGTTATGCCAATTATTGAAATTTATCACGTTCAACAAGTTTTTATTTAATGATTCCTGAGTTCATGGATACAGAAAAGTTTGAGGGAATGCATTGATAATTCTCGTCAATACTATTTCACAGGAGTTACCTCCGTTCGCTCTAGATACTCCAGATGTCAGCACTAGTACGATACACGATGTGCAGCGCAACTGACAGAGGCATTTGATTGAGTAAATAAATACTCGCTGCAACTAATTTTCGAGAAATAACTGGATGTGAATTTTAGGAATAGGTAATTAGACAAGAAATATTTTCGATGCCGAAAAAATGACGTATTTCGGCAAATCATTACGACAACTTACCTAATCAATGTATGTATTGGTCAGCACTCGAAGTCTTCAGCAAAGCGTATATTATTAATTTGAAAGATTTAATTATCAAATAATCGATAAATGTGCAATTGTTAATAAAAACGGCCCTCCTACCTGTTTCTAATAACATGATAACGAAAGAAAAATGGAAAGTAAGAACAACTGTGGGAATTGGGAGGCTTAATTCATCACCTTCGGATATAAGGAGCGCTCATTATACCGAGCTTCCACTGTATCTTGGTTCTTCATGTTGAAGAGTGCATATATTTCTTTTAAGTTTGACAACACCAATCACTTTTGTTCATGTATTTTCTTACAATTTGTTTCTGACTGACACAGTCTTTCTCTCCAGGCATACACTGACTGATATTATCATTTTTGTAGAAAGCAAACGCTATTTTAGCTGTCTCTACAGGCAAAAATGGGCCAGGATTAGGTTTTGGTGGAGTAAGAATACCATTCTTTTCAACAGCCTTCTCAACATTTCTAATAGTGTAGTTGTAAACGCCAGGGAATTCCACCCTCACTTTCCTTGAGTTGCATGTTTTTGGCAGCATGGACAAATGCATTAATCATTACTGTTTCGTACAGTCTGGGTGGTTATGCCTCTCTTTCAGCTGGGTCATCATGGCCTGGTCACATTTGACATGTTGTTGCACACGTTACTTTTATCAGATGAAGATGAAAAATCTTGAATTATCGATTCTCCTGGAGAAATAATCTTCATTTTTTCATTATGTTGGTCTTCATTTTGAGTAACTTCCTTTTTGGGTAATTCTTTCTCCGTAACTTGTTAAGTGGATGGGAGGTTCACCACATAAAAACAGCAACTTGTTAAAGATGTTAGTACACAATGGGAGGAAGTGCACTTCCTCCCATGACGCACATGACCATGGTCATGTGCTTCTTTGGACTGAACATCAATAGGCCAGTAAAACAATCAGAAAATAGAACCATTTTTGTTTCCCAGTTCCAGAATTCATTCCTTCCTAAGGGGCGATATGAAATAGCATGCTACAATAGAGCCAGTTTATCTGTGAAATAATTAACATAAAAAATTACATATCTAAAAAAAATAACAAAAAAGCAATCTCTAAATTTTGAATGATTGTACCTAAATACATGTAGATTGATAATACCAAGTTTAAAAAAAATCTAAGATGGTGTATTTGACCTTTTGACCTTTGACCAAACGTAGATGTAGGTCGATGCTGTGATGCCATTTGAAATTATGAGTATTTGAAAGTCAATCCTTTAAATAGGAAATTTAATTACCTTTTAAATTAGCCTAATCCCTACTCTGTAGCTTGGATAGGAGCTGACTTATTGCCAGTAAACAAAAGTAATGCGCAAAAAGACCACCAAAAGGTCAAATTTTGACCCCCTCATAAATCCCTATCCGATCCTCCCCAAAAAAATACATAAAAAATCACATTTGTTACTTACTATGGAATGAACAACTGTATCAAATATCACAGTAATTGAAGAAGGTCGCCAACAAAAAATATTTAATTTTGGTTGATTTCATATGGAATGACCCATTAGTACCGTATTTACTCATGTAAGCCGCCACCTTTTTTCCCGAAACACCGGTGAAAAAATAGGGGTGCGCGGCTTACACGAATCCTCCAGATTTTCGTGTAAACCGCGCACTATTTTTCCTCAAATTCCTGTTGTTTTTTTCTCCTAAGTTTCGCATTCTGTAAACATATTGACGTTAATTGGTAAGTATGGTCTAGTAGTAAATCGTACAATGTAAAGTATTCTGAAATTTCGAAGTAATTTCTAATAAAAATTCAAAAGTCGGAGCGTACGACGGTACTTGAAAACGCTAGATCCGAAGAACCGCTAGATCCGAAACACCACTTGACAAATTAATAGATTTATCGTGTATAGATCGTACTTAGGACAACACTTTGTAGCACTGATATGTATTTAAATCTACATTGTATCCTGTAAGCTGCCACAAGGGGTCGGCGTCTTTATGTCTTTTCAAAGTCGTAAGCGGAGTTTGTTTCAGGGTCACGTATCTGTAGCAACATTTTTAAGCAATAGATAGCTCCTTTTGTGTACACATTAAAGCTTCATTGCAAAGATACGACAAAGAATTTGTTACATAGTGGCAAGAGTCGTATGCTGAGAGATTATACCTTCTTACTATCCGTGTGTGAGTGTAGTAAACGAGTTCGAATCGTTCATTTAGCATTTTAAAATAATTTGCAATTATCACCCTAAAAATGAATTCTGATGTGAAATTGCGATCGTTTCCCGTGAGTACAAAACAACATATTATAAGCGATGCCGAAAAAGTAGAAAATCGAGCTGAAGGAAGGAAATATGGTGTATCTGAATCTAGCAGTGACGAAAACTAAAAATGGGAACTATTATGATATGAATATTCATTAGTGATTTACGATTCTATTTCCGCGAATATGTTTTTCCTTAGTTTTATAAGAATAATAATTGTTATTAAATTGAGCTTAGTCGTTTCCGTGTTCCCAAGACTTTCCGGTGTTGTTAAATCGTCCAAGTCCACAGCTACTGCGCAGAGAGCAGACGAGACCACCGCTATGGTACAGATCGTACGGATGGTGTTCTGCTTTTATTTGTTGATATGCCAACGGATTTCCGTAACAATAAAGTAATCACGGGTTGAAATTGTACATATTTCTGCAATTATTCCAGTTAGATGTCATAAATGCCATTTTTATAGTTGGATGATGTGTCGTATGTAACTGTGATTACTGTGAGATGCTATGAGAAAAAGATGCATAGTAAAAGAGGCTGTGGAGGCCGTGCATCGATGCACGACGCGATGACCTTCGTGACGTTATTTACACGTAATTAAATCAATTAATGAGAAAGACGTACATGTAATATAGGCACAGCATTTCCCTTAAAGAACGTGCATTCATCTTATGACAAAATGATGCAGATTCAAGAGGAAAATAAATAATTTTCTGACAAATAATTTTTTTCCTCACGAGCCTTCCCGAAAATAGGGGTGCGCGGGATACACGAGGGCGCAGCTTACACGAGTAAATACGGTATTTTACAATGTTAATCACAAACCTGAAATTAAATTAAGACTGCACAATTATTTCAAAAATTGCATTTATAAAATGTAAGTGTAGTCATGCAACGATGAGTCAAAAAAAGGAACAACCAATTTTGCGAGCGTTTGATCATTTGCTTTTTCATGTAATTCTCGTGAAGTTATTACGGCTTTATATTTTCATGCTTAACTTAAAGATGAAGTTTGGTTTGAAATATTAATTATTGAATTGGTACCAACTGCTAGCCCAAATGCTTTGTAACATGTTAGCCAACCGATGCCTGCAAATTTTAAAAGCATTGTTGATTTGTGTGTATTCATGATAGTAAAATTATTACTTCGTGTCCTCGAATATCAAATAGTGCAAATAGCTCACTATTTTAGGTATTTGAGGATTTGACTATTCAAACGTCCCATCTCTAGTTATTACAGTAAAACCTCTACCTTACAATTCCTGCTCAACAAAAACCTCCAATTAAAGAACAAATCCCATTGGTCCCACCAACTTCCTATGTTAATGCATTAGTAAATTCCTCTTACGAAAGAACTTCTACTTTGCAAAAACTCCAGATTAACAAAATGAAATATTGGCCCTGTCCTATAAAATGTACCTCTTATTAATGACATTATTTCTTAAAAAAAGGTATTTAAAAAGTAATTTTTGCAGAATACGTATGAGTTAAAAGTTAAGAGGGGCAATCAGAGATGTGGTAATAATAAGCCACTCAGAAAACTCGTTCTTGGAGTGGAATTATCATGACATTTCCGGTTAACCGGTTAACGGTTAATCTTCTTCATTCTTCTGTAGCACCACATTTTGAATGCTTTCCTCTTTTTCTTCTCCGCTGCTATCAACACCCATGCCTCACTGCCGTAAAGAAACATGCTCAAGATGTATGTTCTGATGAATTGTTTCCTTACTTCAATGCTTGTATTTCCAGCTGTAAGTAGATTCTTCTTTTAATAGAATGCCCTCATCGCCTGAGCTATTCTGCTATTTCTTTTTTGCTTCGTACATTGTTGGTTACACGGTTTCCAAGGTAACAGAACTCTTTCACCTCTTCCAGCTTTTTGTTTTCCTAATTTAACGTTGGTTTTGACCTCTTCTTTCTTTGTGCACACCAGTCTCTTCTTTCTTTCTGCACACCAGTGTCTTAATTTTCTTCTTATTGATCTTCAGAGGATACCTGGCCATTGTCCTTTCCATGGTTATCAGCATCTTATTCAGCTCCTTCTCTGTCTCTGCTACAAGTGCTATGTCATCAGCAAACCACAGCATGCTAATTTTTTCCCCGTGGGTATTCACTCCAGAAGACTTCTCCTTGATTTCATTGATGGCTTTCTCGATGCAAACATTAAAAATTACTGGAGACAGTGCACAGCCTTGTCTCACTCCTTTCTTTATTCTTGCTTCTTCACAGCTGGATCCAGATTTAATCAGAGCTACTTGGTTTTTTTATGCAGACTGTGGATAATTGGAGATCTATCAATAAGAACTCTTAGCACCTTCCATAGAAATTTATTTTACAAAAACTGGTTTCAGCAGTTATGGGACCTATGAAAGTTATTTTAAACCATCCGTGACAGCTCGATGGAATTTTTGATTCCAAATCTAGAAGAGCAACTTGACAAGTTGCAATAGAGCGTGTTTAGCTTGTAGGCTAGCTTATGTGTCGGTGCTGTAATATGGGATACAACAGGCCTGATTGGATTACCAGCTTTATAGATTTTGAGCCGACCGTAGAATCTAGGTGGTAAGGGATTCATGTTGACGAGGGGGAACTTTTCTTTTCCGCTCATGAGGAAGTGACAGTTATTAAGATGTTCTTTCAATTGCTTTTGGTATGCTGGTGTGGGATCTCTCACTAATATTTCACAGTTGTTATCAGAAATGAAATTATGGCACTTTTTAACATAGTCTTCACGATTTAAAACAACTAAGCCGTTCCCTTTGTCACTTCTGGTGATGGTAAGATTCTCCTTTTTCGTAGATTCTTTTATGCTTTTTATCACATCCCCAGTAGTTTTCCCAGTGTCACCACAAAATTGTATCTTGATCACTTGCGAGGCACATTTGGAAATCGCGGAGGCTACAGAATATTTGAGAGTGAGGGGTTCTTTGTGAAGAGAAGCTTCACAATCCGTCACAAATTCACTGAGTAATTTGGGTGATAGAAGGGGTTTTCGCGAATATCTGGAACCTTTGTTGAGCAATTCTTGTTGTTGTTTGGAGAAAGTGTACGTAGATAAATTAACAACTCGGGAATGGAATTGGAATTGAGAGGGGGGTGGGCAAGGAGTAGGGTGATGATTCTTTGTAGCACACAGTTTAGCGAGTTTCCTGCAGATGACAGTCAGTTTTTCACTGGTGATTTCACTCACTCGTTGTGTTACGTATTCATCCAGGCACCACCACTCGATGATATGTAGAGAGCTGGTAAGTTCTTCATGGAGGAACAACAGGTAGTGGGATAAGGAATCCCTCCTGCCATACGAGGTCTTCAAATCCTTCTGGACCCAAGTACGTTCGGCTTTCCGGATGGCACACATCGATGCTGCTGATGATGATTTCGTTGAGATGTTCACATAATTTGGGGTCACCCCAATTTTCAGGCACTGCCTATTAAAGTATATGTTCAGGCTGACAACCTTGAACTTCCTTGATAATCTGAGATAAAGCTTCGTTTTTTGCGTGACACTCGCATTGGCAATAAAATCGAAGTCCGAAGACTAAGAGTTCCTATTGATAGACAACATGACAACCTTCCACCACGTCAATGCTTACGTATTGGTATCCTTTGATGTGACTAATTTGTTTATTTCGGTGCCAGTTGACGAAGCTATTAAAGTAGCAGAAAATTTCTTAGACACTTCGACATGGCCATCGAACTTTTAAACCTAATGCGACTATGCACCAGCCAAAATTATTTTTCATTTGAGCACCAAATATACCGTCAGAAAGATGGGCTAGCCATGGGTTGCCCTCTTTCACCCCACCTTGCCGATATCTTTATGGATGATTGGGAGAAAAACTTTTTAATTCTGACAATAGGTTACTCAACAATGTTTTATACTGGTACCGCTACGTGGATGACATTTTATGTTTATGGACGGGCAGCAGACGACAGCTAGACAGTTTTTTCTCTCTTTTAAATAGCCTTCATCCTAAGATAAATTTAACAATGGAAATAGGTGGATCATCATTGAATTTTTTAGACTTTACCATTTTTATTCAAAATAACAGACATAATTTTTCAATCTACAGGAAACCCACTCACACAGATGCGGCCATACCCAGTGATTCGTGCCACCACCACTCCCATGAGCATGCTGCATTTCATTTAATGATCCACAGCCTCCTACATGTCCCACAATCAACTTCAAATTTTAACCTAGAACTTAATATCATTTGACAAATTGCCCACAATAACGGGTATGAAGATCATTTAATTACTAGAATCTTAAATAAAAAGTTGAAACGCCTAGCTTCATTACATTCCAGCTCCCTGTCACCCACTAAACTAAAAATAAAACTAAATGGTTTAAAATACCTTTCATAGGTCCCTTATCATATGCGGTATTAAAGGCTAACCCTCAGGACACTCTCAACCCATGTTTTTACAATACTCATACCTTGGGCTGTTTGTTAAATAATTCTAAGGATTTTATTAAACCAATTTTAAGAAGTGGAGTATACAAACATGCATGTAAGATCTGTAAAGGATTTTATATCGGCCAAACTGGACGTAATTTTAAAATAAGAGCTAAAGAACACAGAACGTGCTTCCAAAACAAAGATGATTCTTCGGCATTTGCCTGGAACCTTCAAGAATTGGGCCACCAAAGTGACTTCCAACTGGAGGTCATTCAATATTCAGAAAAAGGACGTAAATTGGACGCCTGTGAGCAGCGGGTGATCGGCCTAGCGAGGAACTCCCAACTGCCTCGTCAACGACGTCACCTTCCCTAACCAATCTCCGTTGCTGCTCGTCACCTTACCTGCTCCCCACCCTTCCGCTCCCGCCACCATGACTATATATACTGAGACTGATATGACCATTGTTACCTGAAGATGGCGTAACTGCCGAAACCAGTCGTTTGTAAAATAAATTTCTGTGGAAGTGACTAAGAGTTCTTATTGATAGACATCATGACAACCTTCCACCACATCAATGCTTCGGACTTCGATTTTATTGTGGTTATTTCTACGGTCATTGCAGAACACACCAATTCCAAGCATTGAATTCCAATCCACGTTGTCAAAAGCCTTCTCTAAATCCACCAATAATATAAACATTGGTTTTTTTCCCTTCTCTTCTCTATGAGCAGCCTAAGTGCCAATATTGCTTCTCTGGTTCCCTTACTTTACCTAACTCCGAATTGATCTTCATCCAGGAATTCCTCAGCTTTTCGTCCTATTCTTCTGTACATGATCCTCGTCAATACCTTCGATGCATGTGTTGTCAGGCTTATAGTCTTAAAATTTTCACATTTTTCAGCTCTCTTCTTTTTGGAAATAGGAATGATGATGTTTTTCTCAAACTCCCTGGGTATTTCTCCTGTTGAGTATATAGCACAGATGGGTTAATGTCTTCTCATCTGCATTTTTAATTAGTTCTACAGGAATATCATCAATTCCGGAAACCTTATTCATGTGAAGGTCCTTACTGCTGTGTCGAATTCCGATCTTAATACTGATGCTCCATATCATCCACTTCGACTTCTCTTTCCTCTTCAATCACTTTTGTGCTGAGATTGTTTCCGTTGTCCCACTCTACCAGATATTCCTTCCATCTCTTCACTTTGTCTTCATTTTCAATCAGAAGTTCTCTATTTTTGTCTCTTGCGTCATTGCATCTTGCGCTCCATTCTTTCAAGTGGTTCCTCACTATCCTATAGGCAGCTTCCACCTTTCCAAGTGCAAGATTTTTTGTACATCTTCGCATAGGTTTTTAATCCATATTTTTCTAGCTTCCCTGGCTTCTTCATTGCATGAATAATCATCAACAGAGCTGACAATGTCAAGTAATTGACTGATATATTCTTCATCAACACCACTGAATCTTCACTGCCAGGCATTTTGTGGAGACCTAAAATTTTCAGGCAAGAGAATGTAGATTTTTAAGTAATAGTAAGAAAATCTTGCCAATGAAGCCTTTAGATGGTAGCAGCAAACAGGTACAGACGACTGACCAAAAAGTTAAAAAGAAAGCAGAAGGTAGCAGAAGGGTCAACCGACAAGTAACACTATGCATTATGATGATGAGGCCAGCTCCACCATGCCAACCAGTATGCTTATGGATGTGAATGGTTAAGGGATAGTTTAAAAAGAATTTTTTCCAAAGAATTTAAGAAGAATAAAAGGTTTAGCCAAAATTGAGCCTACAGAATAAGAGAAAAAGGAGCTTCTGTTGCATATTTCTAGTGCCAAAGTTATCTTGATCCAAAAGAAATGTTACTTCAAAAATTGTTACATAAACAATACCATTACCATATGGTAAACATTTTTCTCATCTGGAAGCAAAAATTTGATCCTAAAATTTCAACATACTTTTAAACAGCTGGCAATGGAATTTTCTTTTCTTTTGGAATTGTTGACATACATGTAAATTTAGTTTGATTTTGGTCAAAAAACACCAAAATACAGTAGAAGCCCGGTATAGTGAGGACGGCTTATTGCGAGAATCGCGTTATAGCGAGTGATTGTCTTTGTACCGCCAAAAGGCCTATGTTTTACATGTAAAATAAAGCGGATATAGCGAGGCCAAAAAGTTCCTTCCACGGTATACGCTCGGTATTACGACAGATATCTCTCGAGGGCGATACACCGCCTAGCAAATATAAACTATTGTATTTTGTATTATATGCGATTTAATTAAAAATACAAGATGTGTGCCATATCTACAACACCTAAAGCCAATTATGTCGAAACATTAGCGATTTACGGCCTTCAGTTCTCTCTGCGCACTCCCATTTTACGTCCTTCTTTTGTTAGACCCAGTCATCAGTGGGAGGGGAGTGGGCGGACGACGAGCAAGATGAGAGTAGGAGAGGGAGTTAAGTCTAGGCACGGGCGATATTGATAATCGGGGCACGATAAGATAGCGGGGCATGATAAGATATCGGGGCACGATAAGATATCGGGGCACGATAAGATATCGGGGCACGATAAGATATCGGGACACGATAAGATATCGGGGCACGATAAGATATCGGGGCACGATAAGATATCGGGGCACGATAAGATATCGGGGCACGATAAGATATCGGGGTACGATAAATATCGCTATACATATCACGATAAAATAACATGATATCTCGTCCCGATAAAATATAACGATATCGCGCCCCGATAAAATATCACGATATATTATCACGATAAATATCGTGATAAAAGATTGTGATATTGCGCTCGTTCAAATGTAGCGTATCGCGCCCGATGAATTATCGTGATATTGCGCCGGTTAATCGTGTCGGAAAAATACTGCTGGAGCTAGTACGTTTGAAAACTTACTATTCTGCTATCTGCTAATTCAAATTCTCAGCAGTTCTCTCACACTCTCTCTCTTTCAATTTCAATGGTCTGATAGTTGACGTACTTGCGTGGACAGATAGGTGACGTACTTGCTCCAGCTTAAGCGAATGCCAACCCAACGGCTGTCTTTTTCCAACACGATTAACCGGCGCAATATCACGTTCTTTAATCGTGATATTTATCGTGATAATATATCGTGATGTTTTATCGGGTCGCGATATCTTGATATTTTATCGGGACGCGATATCATGGTATTTTATCGCGATATTTATCGTTTCCCGATATCTTATCGTGCCCCGATATTTTATCGGGGCACGATAAGACGATATTTATCGAGCAACTATATATCGTCAATTTTGAAAACTCAAAATCAACTGATGGACGTACCGGTTAACATTCGAAAACTCGACAAAGCTGGTATTATCGTCATGACATATTCGCAAAATTATTCAAAAACTTCCACAGTATACCAATATTTTAATTCCGACTAGTTACGCTGTCTTTACAGCTTTCTTCGGCGTTAGAAAAATAGAAGAAAAACACCGAAACTGGGGGAATTAATATTTCATAAAATTCTTTCTTGAAATATGTTGATATTCTACCAGATTGTGCCTAAAATGACTTTTTTGCTGTTTACCTTCGTCAAATACCACGGAAACAAAAGAAAAACTGTAAATACGAACGACTATGAGAATTACGCTGGTTTTTTCAACACCTTCGGATATAACGAGCGCTCGATTTAGCGAGTTATTTCCGAGGGATTATGAGCACTCGCTATACCGGGATTCCACTGTATGTTCTAATATTTACTGATGATTATTCTTGAAATATCTTTGGATATTTTCATAGGGTGGAAGGAAGCTTGTTAACAATTTTGACAGCTGAAACAGTAAGCTGAGAACCAGATTGTTGTTAACATGAGAAGGGTACAATCACATAATGGTACAGAGCTTTGAGATTCTCCATTTCCTACTTTGTTTAGAAATGCCAGCATAATTCATGAGACTATTGTGTATACAAAAGAGCAAAATGGTATGCAAGAATTAACAAATCGTACAACTAAAATAACTAGGGCTTGACTCAATGACTCAAGTCTCCCTAAGTTCATCTAGTGAAGCAGAATACACAGAGTCATTCCATGTTAAATCGACAAATGGTCCGAGCTTCACCATCTCAGATTTCAACAAAAATTGGTGCATAGATACTGTCAACCTTCCTGAGCCATAAGCCGTTCCCTGTTTCCGCAGAAAAAATTTCGCCCCTGGATTATAGGCAGTCGTGCATAGCGTGACCGCCTGAAAAACGTCTTTTTACGCTGTTTTTCTACATGCTACAGCAGACTGGTTTTACGTGATGCACACATTCAAAAGGTGTCTATAGAAAGCTTATGAAGTGTTCTCGATAATAAAGTGCTTTTAAATGGCCTTTTCGCAAAAAGAAGTGCATTTAAGTCGCTGTAAATGTAACTGCCAAAACTCAATTTTTTCACAAGTTTAGTCTAAAATTACACAAAGAAATTATGAAAAAAACGGGCCTGTTTCTCTCACATAAACACTTATACGTGTCTACTGTGAGAATATATTAACAAGTTTAAAATATGAGCATTGATCACTCAGAAAAAATCATTTGAATTTGAGACATTTCGAAAAAAATGTTTTTTTGAGGCCAAAAAAGTCTATGTGGGACAGGGAGTAAAAATTATAAAAGCATTGCGTTAAAAAGTACTAATATTGTTCTTTTAGGGACTGAAAGAATTTTTCTGTGTTTTTTAGCGGTTACGGAGATATGGTTGGTGAAAAACAGTGGTTAATTTCCACTGGCAGTGGGCTTAAAGACACACGCATTCCAACAATACTATTTTAACCTTCATTTTACGATGTGGAACAGGGAGTAAAAATTATAAAAGCATTGCATTAAAAAGTACTAATGTTGTTCTTTTAGGGACTGAAAGAATTTTTCTGTGTTTTTTAGCGGTTACGGAGATATGGTTGGTGAAAAACAGTGGTTAATTTCCACTGGCAGTGGGCTTAAAGACACACGCATTCCAACAATACTATTTTAACCTTCATTTTACGATGTGGAACAGGGAGTAAAAATTATAAAAGCATTGCATTAAAAAGTACTAATGTTGTTCTTTTAGGGACTGAAAGAATTTTTCTGTGTTTTTTAGCAGTTACGGAGATATGGTTGGTGAAAAACAGTGGTTAATAATAGAATTGCGGCCCAACTACTACAATTAAAGGTACTTTTTCAGAGCAGTTATAAGCTGGATAAAAGTAGACCTTAAGCATAGCAGGGTTTTAAGATGCACAGCTTATGCTCAACTCCCAAACAGTTAAGGGATATATTTTATGCTAAATTCAAACCTGGCCCCGGGGGCAGTGGCGTAAACCCCTCGGCTGTTAATCCTAGGGTCACAGTTTCGAATCCCACCCGAGGAGGATTTTCAATTCCTGGGGCATGGATTTCTGTGCTCATGTATTTGTTGTTGTCATGTAATTTATTTAGAAGGTATCATTCAATCCAAAAAAACTCTCAATCCAAGAGTGATTTTGATAACTAAAAACCTATTTCTTATGAATGGAAAGTCAAAATTTTAATTCAGACTGACATAGATGACTCAATTTTTTAGAGCTGGTCAGTTCAGATAACATGCCCTCAGACTCATTAAATTTTTATGTTCAGACAATGAATTCTCACGGTATTGTAGAAATCAAAAATACAAGACCATTACCCAAGGTTTCACTAAGTTCATCATCTATGTCTCTGACACATAAATCTGAAAGTCTTTCAACAAATCAAGGATCAAATATTACAGTCAACTTATTATTAAGTTATTAAGCTATATGATTCATGTCAGAGCAACAATTTAACATTAGGATTGAACCTCTTCAGGAGTGAACTAAAATGACTTCATCATCCTTAAAAAAATAGCAATGAACAAAAAATTCCCCAATGGGTACAAACATACCAGCATCTACTGTGGTTTGTCTACTGTCAGCCCCACTCCCACTGGTTGGAGGACCAATAGACAGCATGTGAGGGAGTGATTGGCGAGCTCTACTCTGCACCACATTGTCCTGCACAACCAGCAATGGTCCATGTTGGTTACATTCTCCAGCATTACTGTGTTCACAATCCTCACACCCTTGAGAAAAATGGCCAAAATTAACTATAGCAATACAAAAATACATCAGTGATGTAAATGAACCTCACAATCAGCAGAAAATCTATTAGCACCATGACTCATACCTTGAGTCACTATTCCCTGTGAAGCATGAATCTATGTATGACTCACACATGTGAGTCACCCACAGTGAATGGGTAAATATTTGCCATTAATATCAATTATAAATAAATATTTGTCATATTTTTCTGACATTTACTCAAGAATAATGAAATTTGTAAAACAGTAGTCAACTTCCTGGTTGCAACTTTTGCAGGTCATTATAGCTGTATATATTCGTTGTTCAGGTGTACCCCACGCAGTTTACCAGGTGTGATACCTAATGTTTCATGGATGTTGCTGGTCACTTTATCAAACAGAATGAAGTATCTGCCAAGTTGGTCGAGTTTACAAAGTGGTTTCTTGAAGGGAAAAGGATAGGAAGGGGAGGAGTGGAAGCAGTAGTCATTGTATTTTTATTTAGGTTCAAAGCAGGGTCCCAAATGTGCCTGATTTGGCGGCCACAGTCCCTATTGTAATTTGCTTGCTTTCTGAGATAAGAAAATGCATGTAAAATTACAATGGGGACTATGGCCTCCAAATCAGCCACACGTGAGACCCTGCTTTGAACCTAAATAAATGCAATGTCTACTTCCACTAATCCCCTTCCCATTCTTTTCCATCCATGAAACCACTATATGAACTCCACCAACTCGACAGATACTTCATTCTCTTTGATAAAGGGACCAGCAATAGCAATGAAATGTCAGGTATGGTAAAGTACGTGGGTTACACCCAAACAGTCAACTGTACGAATACGTACAGCAGTCAACTCATTGAAAGAAATGAGTATGCATAAAATTTCAAACTATTTAAAATTCAAAACAAAAACCCTTTCTAAAACTTTTTCAATAGAATAAACATAGCAATGATAGAAAATACCAAACCTAAGCTATCAAATTTGTAAGATATGAAATGATTTCAAATTTATAATAGAAAATCAGGATTTAAGTAAAATGATGGCACTCAAATGTTTTAAACAGCCAATTAAATATTACAATCCCATTATAATAACAAGTCATGCAATAAGATGTTATGTATCAGCAAAAATAGATACCTGAAATGGCAATTAGGGAGGAAAAAAAGACAATCCAAGAAACAACAACAATACTACACATTATTTGTGGAAATTTGAATTAAATGATGTTATGAATTAAGAATATCAATTAGTGCGAAGTTCTTCAAAGCTTCGCAAATGGAAAAAAACAAGTGGTTATCCAACTAGTATGACTGCCCTTATACATAGAAGACCAATTATTTGCGTAGCATAATATATCAATGTTATATAATGTATCAATCTTAACATCTACGTGTAGATGCTATGACAGACAACACAGGCATTAATATGTAAACATGGACGGAACAAATAAACAGAGTCAGAATTTAAACATGGTAGCAGCAGTGAAGTTTACCATCGCAGCATTTGAATATTGTGCTTAATATTGGAGTTTTTGTACGCTATTATTCTGCATGTTTGCAGAAAGTATGCCCGACAACTCTTTATAATGGCAAGGTCAACGGCAGTATATTCCCTGGTGCCGATGGAGCATGGAGTTCATGTGGCAGTTAGTTGGAAATGATACAAATGTCACTTTGTGAAATTTATTGATGCTTATTATGATAAAGCCTCTGATAAAAAGAAGGTAGCCATTTTGTTGAACAGAGCTGGTGATCAAGCAAATGATGTTTATGATTCTTTTAATTTACACAAAGATGAAAATAAGTTGTATTAAAAAAGTTACATGATTATTATATGCCTAAAACTAGAATTACTATAGGCATTTGTTTTTCATGAGAAAGTAAGAAGTAATGGAGCTGTATGAGCAGTACATGGCTTCCTTGATGAATTTGAGTAGGGTTTGTGAATATGGAGATCTGATAGATGGACTGGTTTGTGACACCTCTATCTGTAGAATCTCAGGCAAAGATAAGCAAGTAAGACTTTTGGGTATGGGGAAATTATCAAATGATAGGACTATAAAAGCTTCACCGAATCAGGCTACTATTCACAAACAAATTCAGGAAGTGAACTTGAGCGTAAAGATGAACCAGTAAATGTGATTCAATGCAAGTCTTTTAAACATAATCCACACAAGTTGAACTCAAGTGACGATAAATGCAAAGTGAAGTCGTCAGTCAATAGTCAAAATCAGCTGGTTCGGAAGATAAACAAGTATTATTATAGTGGATACTCCCAAGTGAAAGGTTGCTGCCCCACATATGGAAAAGTCTGCAAGAACCGTAGCAAATCAAATCACTTTTCAAGAATTGCTGGGGCAAGAAGACAGGTTAATGTGTTACAAGACTGGGCAATTATTATGAATATTAGTTTGAAATGGATTCGCTTCAGATCAAATAGTGTCAAATGGTAAGGAGTGGTGCACTGTGAAGCCGGAAATAAATGGGAGGTCAGCTGTATTTAATGTGGACTCAAGACAATTAATGTAACATAATGGGAATCACCCACTTTCAAAATTTGGGTTTTTGTGAGAGAAGGTAAAGGTAAGGTAAAAGTGAAAATAAGCTCGTTCACTGAGAATATAGTTCCCATCTTAGGAAAATGTTTAATCCAGTGTTACTATGGTAACTTAAGTTGTCTTCTTGTTTTATACTGTAACAATTTATTGTGTGAATATTTTGGGGCTTGATATCAAAGAAAGATTACGGCTGATTACTCGGGTTGACTCAATGGGATTTCAGATGGATTCTGGTATAGCTAAAATGCTTTGGGATTTACTGATGGGGAACCGGGTTGTGCTCCATATACAGCTAGTATTGAGATAGACTCGAACGTTAACCTGTTGTTTCACCTGTCCAACGGATTCCCTAGAATTACTTCCCAAGTTTAAAATTAAGCTACATATGACGCGGAGAACTGCCATTATTGATCCAATTTCAGACTCAACAGACTGGATGTATCAAATACTTGTTATGCATAAAGGACTCATCACTTATTCATTAAAAAAGATAAGATGTTGTATAACATGTCAATGTTATATAATATATCGATCTTAACATCTAGATGTACATGCGAAGACAGACAACACAGGCATTAATATGTAACCATGTATGCAACAAATACACAGAGTTATAACAATTTGTACCATCAGAAAAAAATTACGTGACTGATAATGTGGATATGATTTATTCAAAAAAATTCAAACATTTAATAACATGAATTACAAAAAATCATTGGTAAATATGTCAGTCAATTATGAGAAGAAAGTGAAAATAATTGTTCTCTTTGGAAGTAAAAATTCCTCAGCATATAATTACAATCAGCACGAGTCAGCAGTAAAAACTTTACTAATGAAAAGATGGGATAACAAGATTAAAAAGTATATTGCAATTTTTGAAGCTTCCACGATTTTCCAATAACATGGAGCACGTTGTTAGATGGTGCAATAGGTATAACCCAAGTTTTTGAAGCACCTTAAGCAAAATATCACAAATTCTGAGGTTTCAGGCATTATTGAGTGGAAACGTAACATAATAGTAACTTGAAAAATGGGCAAAATATCACAACCACTTAAGCCGCATTTACACCATGTAACAAAACCTGCTATATAGGAAATGTATAACATTTAGCAAATTATATAACATTGGCTAAAAGGAGAAAAAGCCACTTCTGAAAAGTGCTATATAACATTGATGTATTTAGCAGATCCTGCTATATATTGCAAAAATTGTGCTATCCATTGGGAGTGAGTAAAGATCAAAAGAAATCTGAGCTATATTAAACTTTGCTATATGTAGCAATATTATACGCAAGTTTTTCTTCTAGCATCTGCTATATGAAGCATTTTCTGTCATCGGTTCAGAGTTGTAGCTTCTTGTATTATCTAGAACATTCGTGGACATTTGAGACTTCTCTGTACTGTTTGACGTATCTTTCCTCTTAATTCTATGGCCAATCATGCAAATAATAAATTCAAAATCTTCACTTGTCATACGTAAAAGTTTATGAAACTAACGTCGCACCGAATTTCTCATCTTAACGACGGATCACTAGTGTGATCATCAGCATACAGATCACGTGATAAATCAGTGCCAATGTATTTCACTCTACCAGCCAGCGTCAGACGAACCCAAAACCTTCGCCTACGTCTTTGACTTGCCAAGATCACAGTGATGGTGGCTGCGAGCACTACAGCTCTTCTCCACAGCATTTCTGATACTGGGTGCGGTTGTATGCTATATATAACATATAGCATGGGCACCGAAATCACCGACTATAAAAATGCTATACAACTTTTTGTTGCATAGCAAAAGTTATTTAACAATGTTATATAGCAAAAGTTATGTAGCAGATTTTTCTGCACAGTGTAAATGCGGCTTTAGAACCATGAAATACAAGATACAAAAAGACAGGAGTTGTTGGAATAGGGAAGTAAGATTGAAGCTTTCAATGATGTAAAGCAATTGCCAAAAGCAATGCCAATTGAGTCTATTCAAATTGCTGTTTGTAGACACAAGGCAAATTAATAACTAGAAATCAAAAGCTCTAAGGATATTACTCTCATTATTTTAGGTAGAGCAAGCCATTCAATACCCACAGTCCCTCCAGAATAAAAAGACAACCCATTCGCTCAAATATTTGCTGCCCACTGCTGCACCCTGAGTCCCACTACAAGTGCTCAATACACTTCACTTCAAAAGTCTTCAGATAGAGGTGTGTATACTCAGGCTACAGCAATACATCATATAAGTACAGAAACATAACTGACAAGGAGTGCTTTGAAAAATCATGAAGCCTCTTTAGTTGCATTAGCAAATAGATCCCACTACCTGACACCTCCCTCAACCACTGTATACGATCTGTACTTAAGTATTCAGCATCACCTAAGTCTTTCTAGTAGGCAAATACTATTAGACTATCGACAATTAGAGAATGAAACATGAGACACAGAATACCAATTCTGTTAGGTGCATTACTATATTTTATAAAACGCAACTTGGGGTGGTTCAAGGAAATGAACATTCAGCAAACCAAATTGTGAAATCAGTGAGGACTTAACTACAACAAATACTAATCCCATTTTTAATTTGCCATCAAATACATAAAATCTATTAGAATATTCAAATAAATTGTGGAACCTAACCTCTAATTTGCCTGGAAATTTTAATTAAGTTTGGTGCATCCTTTACAATCAAGTCGATACTAAATGTGTACTCCTGTTATTCATTTAATGACTATTACTGCAAACAAAGAATGTTTACCAAACTGCATCGAGTTTTCATGATAATTTGCAGCACACAACCAGGATATATCCTTCCAACTAATCTACAGAGGGAGGTTAAATCTTCATTGAATAACTTCTTCGGCAACATTCATTAAACGTTTTCTGCTTCTGATCGTCTCCCAGGAACTAATTGCACTCTTAGCTATAGTTAACTGACATCATAAAATATTAAAAACACATGGAACTGTTTACCAAACCAAAATGAAAATCTAATGCTATAGCGGACTCTTTGAATCATCCGACATCTAGGCACCAGAGACTGACCCCTTTCATACTTTCATTTCCCCCACAGTTGGAATGCAAGAACCTAATCAGAAGACACTACATATTTAGCACATGATCAGTGAAATCAGAAGTTGCATAATGTCCGTCACTTTTACATCCAATTCATAAAAAGAGCTTAGCACTCATCCCTTGCCTGCGACAGGAAAATACAGCAGTGCTAAACTCCAAGAGATCCTTCGTCAACACCAATTTTCACTAGGCATACTACTTGACAATACGAAAATAAATATACATACTGAATAAGCAAAATGTAAGACGAAAATAACTTACATAGATTTGAATCATCGAACATGATATGCCTACGTGGTAAGAACGATTTGGCTTCTTTATCACCTTTCTTTCACCGTTTGGGCCATATTGAAGTACCTGAAAACAAAATAGTAATGCATTCGTAAAAACTTCAAATGATGCAAAAGATAATCGATCTATTGATGAAGATAGCCATTGGAAGTATTGTTGAAATTACCGATTCCACGGGCGAGTAAATTGCCTAAACTAAAACTAAGCATATCTCGGCGACGTTGTCTTAAGTAATTCATCTGACAATATACACCCAACCACTTTATCTTAACTCATATGAGTAATCAATATTAGTGTGAAAAAGTAACTCCATAAGAAGTTTTATAGAACAAAATGAGACACATCTCACGGAACAACAAGCAAAAGGCAGAAAACTATCATTGCACGTGAAAATAAAACTTTTACGTTTCATGATAATCCAATTCAGAAGGCAAGACATTCCTTTGATTGGTGTCAAAAGGCTTTTAAATATTACAAGGCAGTCAATCTTCTACAATATTCTTTGCTTACCAGCTTCTAAGTCAACCACTTGTCACCTTTTATTGTGTGAGAACGAACACAACGAGAAAGAAGACATGTCTTCTTCAGAGAATCCTGAATCATGGGAAATTTTACGCGGGAATATTCGGTCACGAAAAAATTCTCTGGAATTGGAATGGATAGGCATGTATTTCCGTCACTCGCCGCACAGATGTCGTGACAGTACTTGGTCTCCGTCTACATTTGGTATAAATTATGGAAATATATTACCTACATCTTAATTATTTCCTGCCCATTATTTGAATGGCTCAGGAGTCAAGGTTGCCCAATGAATAAGACGGGCAAGTGCGCGCATACCCACTGTATTGAGTTCATTGATGATAAATCTAATCAAGTTATGAGATGATAATGGAGGAACGGCGTTTAGTTAATACTCGACGCTTTAGCCAAATTTGTTTTGGAAGGATTGGGTAGCTTTTTAATGGTAGAAGGCATTTAGTCCCATGTGTTATTCTAAGGGGTACATTTATCCAGAACAAATATTTGTTCGTAATGTTTGTAATTCGTCAAACATTACGCATGTAGTTCGTAATTGTTATACTATGATAACAATTATAGTGTTAAAATATTTTTCCTAATTAATGCATACAAATATTCATTTTTCAACAAAAATCATACTCGGGACGTGGAGAGCCATTGATCCTTATTCTTCTCTTTACGAACGGACTCTCCCATAATCGAACTGACTGCGCAGGTTGTGTGGAAACTTGGCTCTAAAACTTATATATGTGCGCTTGTACAAAGTGTGCTAAATTACTGCACTGCTATACGGGCACCTGAATCGCTCATACGGTAATTGTATGTTCCTGCTGAAACATTGCCCCTATGACCTCGGCAGGTTCCTCCTGTTAGCGGCCTTGCTCCTGGGGGCAATCTATGTTCCAGGAGGGAACCTAAGTTTCCTCCTGGTAGGTACCTACCTATATTTCATATTGTAGGTTGAGTTCCTCCTTGAGGAAGGTGATACTGTTGGAGATCAACGATGGGACTCCCATTAATAGGAGCCCCATCGTTGATCTCCAACATCTCAATTGAGGACGCCACCCCTACTACCTCATCCTTGCCTTTGAGGATCCCATCTGGGAAACCCACAATTCTCAGTTGCCCTTCAGGGAGAGAGGAGGACAACATCCCTTACAACTTATCCGAGTTCACCATCCTAGAGGCACCAATCCTGGGCTTCCTCAAGGAGGTAAAGTCTGATTCGGGACCCTCTACGGATGGGGGAAAGAGAAGGCTCCATTTCCCTGGAAGGGAAGATGACCAGGGAGAAAAAATATGCAAGGGGGCCTGAACCATGGCTGGCATAGCCATGCTTCAGGCCATCCTACAACATGGTAAGGCTACCTCAGGAGTCCTGCAAAGGATCCTCTCGGAAGGCAAGGTCCTGATTCAGGGACTGGAGTCAGAGGCCTGAGTATGACAACAGCTAAAATATTTTATTGTAAGACTATTGATAGACCTAGAACTTGTAATTATGTGACTGGGATAAGTGCTATGCATCCATCTGAATCTACCACAAGGGATCAAACAGTAACTTGTCTGCTGACCCTAGGGGAGGATGAGAACAGGAGGGGGGTGGTCATATGCTCTTCCTACCTGCCATTCGATGCACCAGACCCTCAACCATCAGGCAAGATGGAGAGGTAGGTGATTTACTGTAAGACCAGTAAATGGGATCTTCTTATCGCATTGTGATGCCATCTCACACCACATTGTGTGGGAAGTGGAGGCACCAACAGTTAGGGGAGAGGCCCTTTCGGAATATTTTATGTCTACCAAGTGGCATATACCCAACAAAGGATAATGAACTACCTTTGCAAACAGTGTTAGGGAGGAAGTGATAGATATTATACTCCGTACCAGTTCTATGATACACATGATTGAAGGGTGGAGGATGGCAGGGGGGATGATAAAATCATACTCTAAACTCTTAAGATCCATTTCCAGGCAAGTGACATTTAGGACCCCCAGGACTACCAACGAGGAACTATATTGGGAGAGGCTGGGAGCTGCCCTAGGGGGTGCACCTCAGTGCAAGTTTAAAAGCGTAGATGCGATAGATGCTGCTGTTGATTATCTATAGGGAAGCATCATCTCATGCTTCAAAAACAACTGCCCTATAAAGACCAGGAAGGATGGGTGTAAATTACCGTGGTGGAGAACAGAATTCATTCGTCTCCATAAAGATACTAGGAAACTCTTTAACAAGGCAAAAAGGACAAAAATGCCTCAGGATCAGGAAAAACAAGGTAGCACAACAGGAGAACTAAGCAGCAATTAAGTTCTCTAAGTGGGATCTGAGTCAACTGACGATCAATAAAAAGAAAACTAAGGTATCGCTATGCAGTAGGAGAAAAGAAGCCAGGACCTACATAAAAATACCAAAACAAAACCTTGAGGTGGAGCATTTCAATCTGGGAAGCTGAGTAACCAGTGATGGCTGAAGCAAAAGAGAAAAATGTCAGAATAGCCCAGGTGAAAAGAGCACTTTACCGAAAGAAGATTCTACTTACAGCTGCAAATACAAGCATGGAAGTCAGGAAACATTTCAATAGAACATAAATTTGAAGCATTCATTCTAATGGCAGCAAAGCATGGATGATAACAGCAGCAGAGAAGTCAAGGCTGGAAGCATGTGAAATGTGGTGCTACCGAAGAATGATGAAGATTAAATGGACTGACCGAGTGACATATGAAGAAGTCTCAAGAAGAGTGGGAGAGGAGAATAGAGAAGTCTGTGAAGATACAGGTGTTCCGGGTTTTCCTCTTTGTTGGTCCATGATTACTGGGACAACAGTTTTTCCGGCATTGCAGTAGGCTTCTTCATGTCGAAGTGTCGATGCAGTAATCTGGCTGTCTTATGTACTCATCTGTTGGAGTCAGGTCTTTTCTGATTGGCTGTTGGGATGTCTTTCGTCCTTCCATGTAAAACGTGTTGGTAGACAAAAGACGGTTGAACCGAGGGTAGGAAAACACAACTGCCTACTGCCAGTTGTGTTTTCCTATCCTCTCAGCCTAACCTTTATTTTTGCCAGGCTATTCATTTAATAACTCTATACTCAGAACAGACCCTATCAAGTACTGAAAAAAAGGCTTGCATAATCACATCACAGTAAGGAGCCAGTCCTTTCCCATACCTGTGGATTCTCAGAAATATTGGAGGTGTAGATACCTCATCACTCAATAGAGCCCAGTACGGAGTACCACTACGATTCGTAATTGGAATACCCCCGTTAAGCAAAAGGAGTCTTTTTGCAAGCCCATATCTACTTAGGTTCTCCTATGCATAATTTGGACTGTCATAGACTCAGTATGCTTCTTCAGACCTCAGAATGCTGTGCTAAGGCTTAGTCTGATTTCTGTCATTCCAGTCATATTGGGGTAGGAATAGGTATTTGTTGCTCTGGTCCAATTAGATTATGGCTTGATACAACCTTCACTAGCTAACTAGCTATTTTGCTTCCCAACTGGGAAAGTTCCACTACCGCATTTGACAATCTCTTTGAGTGCCTCACAACACTCCTGCAGCAGCTGTGATTTGTACCATGTTGATGTCAAGGTTTTTTGAGCTGCCTATCAATGCGCATGTGTATTGGTCGGTTAAACATCCCAGCCTCTTCGATAGAATACGAACAGGTCAGAAGTGCATATACCTGTGCCTGGAACACCGTATAATATTTTCCCACGGGAATTGAGAGGGGCAACCATAATTCTCATTCACATAAATACATTACATACCTATAAAATGGACCTGTGTGTCTTACCCACCTACATTGAGCAACCTACTACGTTTGACTACAGATGTTTAATGCTTTTCCATTAACAGCTGAAGGTTGGGAGGTCATATATAAACAGCTGCTGGCTAGCATTAATTCAGTCATGATAATTAGCTTTACTAAAATATTGACAGTGAGGTATTTTGTACACTTAAAGCATTTCCCCAATTACCATTTTATGGATAAAAATAAGCGTGTCCATTATGAATATACATAACTGATATTCTTTCAACTCCAGGAGAGATAAATAAGAGTTTCCTCAATTCAAGGGGGTAAGGGGTCAGTGACTTCAGGGAGGGACAAGGGCAGAACATGCCTATGGACCACCTAGACCGTCATGTGTGGTGAAGAGCCACATCCTCTTCAAGGTGCCCCTGGTATCGCTGAACAAGACGGATCTAGACCTGGCGGTCAATAAACAGCTCCCATCACCACGGTGCGTCTCTGTGCTAAGGGTGACCGCATCTGCGGGGCGGAGGGTAAGTAGTCACTAACAGAGAGACTCCAGATACTGGGCGACCTCCGGTTTTATTTAGCCTTACCCATGCATGCAGGGCTCTGCATGGGCGGACAACATATTTCCCTAGCTACTCGTGGGACCAAACTTGGAACCCTCAAACAAAACTATGGAGGGTGCTAAGAGGCGCACTCTTCACATGGACTCTTGTAGTCTGTCTTCTTCCTTGGTGGATGCGATACCGGTGGAGAGCCCGGATGGTGATCCCAGTAGGGACGCGCCCTCTACTACCTTAACCTTGCCTGTGGGGGTTCCTTCTGGGAGACCCACACACCCCAGTTGCCCCTCATACCCTTCGTGGGGAGAGGAGGACGACATCCTTTTCAACCTCTCTGGGCCCACCTTCAAGGAGGCACCAAGCCTGGTCTCCCCCATGGGGGTAGAGTCTGACTTGGGAGCCCCTATGAGTAGTGGCCTAAGGGATGGCTCCATACCCCCTCGAAGAGAAGGAGACAAGGGAGGAAGAAGATGTGGGCGGGGCCGAACCATGGCTGGCATAGCCGTGCTTCAGGCCAACCTACAACACAGTAAGACTGCCTCAGGGGTTCTGCAAAGGATACTCTCTAAAGGTATCGTCAAAATAGCTCTGATTCAGGAACCCTGGGCTTTCCAGGGAAGAGTCAGGCGCCTGAGCATGACAGGGGGAAAAATATATTACTGTACCACTGTTGATAGGCCTAGATCTTTTATCTATGTGAATGGGATAAGTGCTTTGCCTCTATCGGAATTTACCACTAGGGATCAGACAGCAGTTCTGCTGACCCTGGGGGAAGGTGAGAACAGGAAGAGGGTGGTCATCTGCTCCTCCTACCTGCCATACGATGCACCGGATCCTCCACCATCAAATGAGATGGAGAGGCTGGTGAGTCACTGTAAGGCCAACAAGTGGGATCTTCTGACCGGTTGTGATGCTAACTTGCACCACATTGTGTGGGGGAGTGGAAGCACCAACGGAAGGGGAGAGGCACTGTTGGAGTATCTTATGCCTGCGGAGTTACAAATACTCAATAAAGGATCACAACCTACCTTTGCAAACAGCATTAGGCAGGAGGTGATAGATATTACAATGTGCACCAGTTCTCTGCTGCACAGGATTGATGGGTGGAGAGTGTCAGGGGAGATAACTTTGTCCGACCACAGACACATACTCTTCACTCTTTTAGAATCCAATCACAGGGAAATAACATATAGAAACCCCAGGACTACCAACTGGGGACTATATCGAGAAAGGCTGGGAGCTGCCCTAGAGGGGGCACCTCAGTGCAAGTTTAGAAATGTGGATGAGGTAGATACTGCTGTTGATTATCTACAGAGAAGCATCATCTCATCCTACGAAAACAGCTGCCCCCTAAAGACCAGGAAGAAATGGTGTAAATTACCCTGGTGGGGAGCAGAATTAAACGGTCTCCATAGAGAGACTAGGAAACTCTTTAATAAAGCAAAGAGGACAAGAATGCCTTGGGATTGGGAGAACTTTAAGGTTGCCCAACGGAGGTACAAAGCAGCAATCAAGCGCTGTAAAAGGGACTCATGGGGGAGCTTCTGTGAGAGCGTAGAGACTGTTCCAGAGATGGCAAGACTTCATAAGATCCTATCGAAAGACTCAGAAGCGGTGGTGGGTTCTCTGTTGCTTCCCTCGGGAGACCTCACGTCTTCCGACAAGGAAGCACTAAAGCTAATGCTGGAGACCCACTTTCCAGGCTCCAGGGAGTTGAGGGAGATGCATCATGGGAGGAATCCCATCCGTCCGGCTCGGATGGAATGGAGACTTTCCTCCAGCATCGTGACGTACTCAGTTACAAAATGGGCAATCATGAGTTTTAGCCCCTTTAAGGCTGCTGGGGAGGATGGGGTATTTCCTGCACTCCTTCAGGAAGGGCAGGATCTGCTCCTCCTTCCAATGGTAAGAATATTTCGCTCCTGCCTGGCTTATGGATATGTTCCAAAAGCCTGGATGGTCACCAAGGTGGTTTTCATACCTAAACCAGGAAAGACGGACTACACAAGAGCAGACTCCTTTCAAGGAATCAGTCTTATGTATTTTCTATTGAAGACACTAGAAAAGATAGTGGACAGGTACATAAGAGATGGGCCATTAACGGATCACCCCCTGCACCTGTATCAACATGCCTACCAGAAGGGAAAATCCGTGGAGACAGCGCTCCACAATCTTGTTAGCAGGATTGAGGGAGTGCTGGAACACGGAATGTACGGACTGGGGGCATTTCTTGATGTCGAGGGAGCATTTAATAACAAGTCCTTCGATCAAATCTGCATTGCTGCAGGAAGACATGGTATCCATGCTCACATTGTGAGCTGGATTAGATACATGTTGGAACAAAGAACTGTAAAAGTAGTCTTGAGAGACAGTTCAATGAAGGTAGCTGTGACTCGAGGCTGCCCTCAGGGAGGAGTGTTATCTCCACTCCTCTGGAATATGGTAGTCGACAGTCTTATTTTAAAATTGAATAGGACTGGCGCATACACTCAAGGGTACGCAGATGATGTGGCTATACTCATCACTAGAAATTACCTTGATACTGTCTCTGGACTCATGCAGAAAGCCCTGGATAAGGCAATGGGTTGGTGTGCAGAAACAGGGCTGACTGTAAATCCGGAGAAAACTAAGCTTGTATTGTTTACCAATAGAAGGAAAATGGAGGGCTTTAGGCCTCCCTCTTTGCAGGGAAAGGTTTTATATCCCTCACCATCGGTCAAGTATCTTGGGGTTATTCTGGACTCCAAGCTTAACTGGGGAGAGCATTTGGAGACCAAGGCAAAGAAAGCTTGTGCCTCCTTATAGATGTGCAGGAGGACCCTTGGTAAAACATGGGGACTTCAGCCAAAAGCCATTAGATGGATTTATATGGCAGTCATTAAACCTAGTTTCTTGTACTGCTCTATAGTTTGGTGGAAGAGAGTCCGGCTCAAAACTGCTGGGAACAAACTGAACTACCTTCAAAGAATGGCCTGTATGGGCATTTCAGGGGCTATGAGAACAACCCCAACACTGGCTCTGGAAACGCTGCTGAACCTCGCTCCACTCCATGTGGAAGCTGAGGTACAGGCAAGGACAGCGGCTTATCGTCTCAAATGTATGGGACAGTGGTATGGCAAAGGAAGTTCCTATGGTCATAGACAAGTTTGGATAGAGCTCATGAAGTCGAGTCCATCCTCGGGATGGGCAGTGATGGAATGATAGCCAGGTTCAACCAAACACCCCTCTACTTCAAAACCCACTTCCTGGATAGGGAACAGTGGGCTAGAGGAAAAGGGAAAGAACTTCATTCTGGGGCCGAAGTATGGTATACGGACGGCTCTAGGAAAGAAGTAAGAGTGGGAGCAGGGGTCTACAATTGTAGCACACCAAGGAAGCTCTCAATCCCTTTGAGAAAATATGCTACAGTGTTTCAGGCCGAGGTATATGCACTTCTGAGCTGCATGTATGCTATTAAGGAAATCGGGATGTTTAACAGACCGACACAGACAGACACATATGCACGGATAGTCAGGCAGCTTTAAAGGCGCTGACATCACCATGGTGCAAATCACAGCTGCTGCAGGGGTGTCGTGAGGCACTCAATGATATAGGCAGATGTGGCAAGGTGGAACTTTTCTGGGTGCCTGGTCATGCAGGCATATCCGGAAATGAGATGGCTGATGAGCTGGCAAGGGCCAGTTCCAGCCGAGATCTGATTGGGCCAGAGCCAATCATACCTATTGCTACGTCAATAGGGATAACGGAAATTATAATGTGGGGCTTAGCCTGGCATTCTGAGATCTGGCGAACTACACCAAGTCTTAGACAGGCTAAACTACACATAGGAGAACCTAGGCCTGTGCTTGCCAAAAGACTCCTGTCACTAAACAGGGGTCAATTACGAACGGTAGTGGGACTCCTCACGGGGCACTACCAGGTGATGAGGCACCTGCACCTCCTGGGAATTGTAGATTCACCTAGATGCAGGTGGTGCGAAGAAGGGGATGAAACTACATCCCACATATTATGCGAGTGCCCTGCTGTGATGAGGACTCGAAACAGGTACCTGGGGTCTCCATTTTTGGAACCCAGGGAGGTAAGGGAAATCCCCATAGGGGACCTGTTGGCCTTTAGCAAGGCAATTGGCCTTTAGCAAGGCGATTGGCCTTTATGGGTGATTTCCTTAGAAGGGTGGTTGGCACAATGGGCCAATAGGTCTGAGTGCCTCAGGGCCTCCTTGGAGGGACTCCACCGAAAAATAATCTATCTATCTATCTTCCTCAATTCAAGGGCAAGGGCCAAGCCACTTGAAACACCAGGTCCCATTAGATCACTGAAGTTAAGCAACGTTGGGCCCGGACAGAGGTTGGATGGGTGCCCTTCTACATACCTCTACCGCAGTGCTCTTGCCCACTGTCTGCAAGTGTCGGGCAGGTTAAATGTGAGTTGGCACAATGGATCTAAAGAGGTTTAAGTGCCAGGGGGCTCCAGGAGGCCCTCGCCCACCCCCTCCAATTTATTCAATATGGCTCGAATTGTATAAGAATAAGGTACGAATAAGAGAAAGGTAAGTGGCAAGTAAGCTGTGTGCATTCAAGCTAGGGTAATTCTACACCTTATTTACATTCCACAGAGTGTAAGGGAGGTGTAGCATAGGGGTAGGTGTAGGGTGGGGCAGTCATGAGAACACCAGGATGTATAGATGGGAGGTACCCTAGTGGTAGGAGCTACCTGGTGTGTAGGTCGTGCGAATTCAAGCAAGGGTAGAGCGAGGGTATGCAACACCTCACTTACACTCCACAATGGGTAGCCGTGAAAATTCCAGGAAGTGTTGATAGAAGGTATGCCTACCCTCCATGGGGTGTACTACCATCTCTCTACACTCCACCTACCCAATACAAAGGAGATTACTTTGGCCAGGGTACCAACATTTATAAATTCAAAAACTGTGTTAAAAGGAAGAAATGATTGAAAATTAAGGATTGCAGCAAGGTCTAATAATAATCTTTATTCGTCTGTTGCAAAATTACATATGAAATAATGCCATCTAATTAAATAAAAAATAATAATAATAATAATAAAATTAAAGCAATAAAATAAAAATAAAGTAAAAAATTAAATTAAATGAAAAGTACGATAAAATATATGTGATCGAGATTAGAAACTATAAATAGAAATTAGGAAACATCACTAGAGAAGTCATTTAGGTAAAATACATTAAAACTTGTTTAAAATGAATTTTAGGGGGTCAGCCTTTCATTTCGTTACGTCCAAAATAGTCAGCGGCATCAGAAGTGGGGGGCATTTGGCTCCCCCCCAGAATTTGCCCCAGGCCCTTGAGAAATTAGTCTTCATTATTAAAAATTAAATTTCACTTGTTTCCAGCTTGCCTTTTCCCTTCGGACACATGTTCTACCACCTTCATGTGCACTTTTAGCGGAATTCTAATCTCTATCCTCTCTTATGCGCAAAAAAATTCCTTTTCAGGTTGGCCCCTCCCAGCATAAATAGTTCCAACGCCCCTGAAACTAGTACCTATATTTTGTTCTCATCATAGAATCACCGATTTTTTTGTCGTTAATAATTTGTATTATTGGAGCGGATCCTTAACAAATTACTATCACCCCCAGCATAACATTTATTATTTATGCTATTATTGCTTAAACATATTAATTTTTTTACTGATACTAGTTAATCATTAACAAAACATTGCACTAATCTGCTCCCAAGTTAGAATTCTTAACCAATAATAATTTTAAATATCATTGATGTCTTCTGGTGTAAGAGTGTCTTACTATGATCTATTTGATAATAAATGTTTACATACGCTCCTTTGTTGAAGCACACCATCTCTTAGTGAAATGCCTTTAGAAGTTTACGCACGTGGACTTTGGAAATCCAAATGAGAGGTTTACAGGTTCCTTCAAGCTTCAAGAAATTTAAAATGCTGTAATCTAACAATAAGTGAAGAATTTTGTTGCACCAATCCTGTTCCACATTTTCGACACAAAGTGTTAAAAAGAAATGAAAGAACATGTTCTAAAACTTGAGATATCATGAATTTTAGTTTGATGCATGACGATGAAATCAGTCGTCATTCTGTACTGGAAAAAGACAGAGTGGCAAGGAAGAGGGAACGTTCTTTCCATTACTCCCAAGTGACCAGCATCTTTCCCACAAAGTAATCAAGGTACAGCACATTACTTTCTCTTAAGTTAAACACCCCCTTAATTAAGGCATTGTACCTTCATGTTTACAATAAGGGATATGAAGTTACACTCACAGCAAAATTATCTAAACCTATGACTTGCGGGTGGTGGGGTGTTAACCACCTGTCTTTTTATTGAGTCAGATGGTCTTGGATTATAAGGAGGGCTGGCTTTACTTAAACATAGATTGTGATGCTTTGTTCTTTGACTACAGTGTGTCAAAACTGCTGATAGGTTGCAAGTAAGATTGCACTGAGCGCTCACATCCTCCTCCCTCTAAAAATTTACGCAGCACAACATTACCACTTAAGACCCCAGGAAATCAACCAGGGTGTGGAAATTGTTTACAATTGTTGTGATAAGTTCAAGAGAATGTCTTCAGTTCAGGCTGCAAGTAAAGAAAAAAATAAAACTAAAGAAAAATCTCTATCTATTGATGTGAAGGTAAAAATTCTAAACGAAGTGGACAATAGTTCTAAAGCTTCAAAGAATATAGCAGAGAAAGAACATAGCAAAGAAATATGACATGTCATCTTCTATGCTCTCTACTCTTTTAGCTCACAGATGGGCTATTGAAAAAGCTGCAGTTGAGGGTAACATAAAAAGAAGGAAATGAAAAACAGCAAAGAATGAGGAATTAAGAGGACGTGCTTGTGGAATGGTTTCATCTAGCTAGAGCTAACGACATACATCTCAGCGGACAGCATCTTAAAGAAGAAGTGGAGAAAATAGCTAGTCGTTTGAATGTTCAAGGATTTGCAGCTACTAATGGATGGCTGGATGTTTAGAATGAGAAAAGCAATTGTGTACCGGCAAATAACTAGTGAATCCAAAGCTGTTGAACAGTATCCATTGATATTAATGATATCAATTATCCAGGATGAGGAACGTTTGCCAAGGACTCTAGCAGAGGGGATGGAAGTGCTGGAAACATTTTGGGAATGCATGTGACAGATGAACATGGGTGAGGAGGTGCTCAGGATGATTCCCCACCTTGAAAATGCTGCCTCAGACATTGCAAAATGCCAATTAACAATCAATTATTTTTTTTTTGCTATGGGTTGAATTCAATGAAAAATGTAATGGAGATGCTCGACAAGTTAGATATTTTACAGAGAATAATTTTGTAGCGCAGTCTTATTAAATTATCAGATAGTTTTTGGAAAAGTGATGTTGCATTAGTTTTCATCCATTTAGTTAATAAGATTAAACTAGTGTGCATATTTTAAAATTATGAAACTATTTCACGGAGCATTATGGAGTTCTCAATGAAGAGTATTCCTTTGCATTGAATATTTGAAGGGCAGCTGCATTTCCACATGTAGTCACTATGAGGGAGGCTAAATTGATGGTTATGCATGAGAACAACTGGTGCAGAAAGGGGCGGTTATGTTACAGAGATGGTGAGAATTTCATCATGAAAGAGGCAATAATTGGCCAAGGGACCAAAGAACAGTTCGCTAGTGGGGATTTCATATCATCTGTACTCGTTAAATGTAGGATATTTAACATCTGCAATCACAGGAAACTCCCAAGGGACCAAGAACTCATCTTGTTATAGGCGGGATTTCATTACATGCAAGATCGTTATAAACAAGTTTTACCGAATTCCTCTTCACCACATTGCAAGAGAAAATTAACCCTCATAGTGCCACAAAATTTTGGTAGCACTAGCGAAAGTGCCAGCATGAATTTGAGAGTTTTGCAACTCCTTTTGAAAAATATAAACAATTAGAAGATACTTTTTAGATATAAATGTAATATTATTTTTATTTAACAAAAATGGATTGTTTTTTCATGGTATTCTGATACATTGCATAAAAGATTAAAGTAATTATTACAACAAAAATAGTTTAAACATTAATTTGCTCCTCGAGCTGATTTATGGGCCCGTGGCACTAATAGGATTATAAATGTATGGATTTCTTTCAAATTCTTTAATAAGAAAAGTAATTTTTCTTCCAAGTTTCTGGTTTAAAACAGTTATCCATTTTTTTAAACTGGGTTTTTTATTCATTACTTTTTGGTCTTATCTCGAGTGATAATCATTTTGCAATCTGCAGAGACTTTGGTTATCAAAAGGAGATACAAAAATAAGCTGGTGATTTCCAAACATGGCCAATTGGTATAAAAATTTTTATTGATAAAAAACAAAGCAACACAGTACATCCAGATCCCACAATTGCTGAAGTCTTTGATATGGAATATAGAAGCATCATATCTATTAATAAAATATCAAAAATATAAAATATTTACTTCTTTAACAATTGTCTCCACTAAACCAACATATTAAACTAATACTATAAGTGGATATTATTATTTCCACCATAACATCTTATCAGCAACTAACTTGGAGAAAATAAAAAAGAACACTGCAATTCTCTTCTCTACTCCATCATGGAAAAATTCCACCAAGTTAACCCGGAAACATTTTTTTACAGCAACTAACTCCTCTTTATTATGTCCATCATTAAAGAAGAATAAATGATCAAAAGAAGCCTAGTAACATGAATGGGAGAACTTTATAGATGAGAGTTTTTACAAAAAACAGCATCTCTGTTTAATCATAAGTAGGTTATCACTGCAGCCTCGTATAGTGCTAATTACATGGCGTTTTACAAAGCTTTAACTGGTGAGGAACTCTCCCATGTATAAACAAAACCTCATGGGAATTAAGGGTAACTTCCATAAGTAACAGTCAACTTATATTTATTAAATTAGTGCAAGATAAATTTTCCACAAAATAAGGTATAACATCATGAATGGAACAAATCACAGACATATGACATCAATAAGATAAAAATATATATCTTATTATTTTTTCAGGACTAATATCACCACAACAAAGAACCCTCAAGACCACTAGAATTATAATTTACTAGTGAGAGCAATATTTTCATTTCTTGCATTCCAACCACCATCAAATGCAGCTAGTAGAACTTCATCAACAGTAGACACTGGGATAAAGATAAGGTCTTTCTGCAATTAAAAAAAAAATTTAAGTCACTACCAATGCACAAAATTGACAACAACAATAACCGCTGGGAAAAAATTTGGTTAAAAGTGATGCTCTGGGACCATGTCTCAGGTAGTCGCCAGAAGGGTGTGCCCCACCTCAGGAAGGGTCCTAATCCGAGACTCTTTTCCATCTTAAATCGAAAAGGCTTGCCAAAATTCAAAAAGTGATTTTTTCAAGCCAGAAAGCTGAAACTTAGCATGAATATTCTCAGAGACCTGCGTATGCAATGATGCAAGACATTTTCCTTGGTACTCTACAGTTAAAAATTTTCACGAGGTCAAAGTTGCACAAATTTCGCAAAAATGGCCTACACTCAATTTTCTCATGATGTCTTCAAAACCAAGCCCTTGCTGAACCTTTATGGATGAATAATTGAATAAAAAGTGATGTAATTAGATGAAAATAATATTCATCTTTGTTTTAATGTAGACTAGTTACATTTTTGTAATTACTTACCAAAGATATACAAACACAATTGCGGACGCTCATTTTTGGTCGTTTTTTAAATATATGTAGAGAAAAAGTTAGTTGCATCGCCAAGCATCACAAATAACTTATATGGGGAAACTCTACATAGCTTCCACAGTGCGAACCCAATGAGTTATACTGCGACCGTTTGCAACGCCGAATTTCACATCAGTTTTTCGATCACGCGGTCGAGTGTGGTACAACGTGCCTGCAACGGGGCAGCAAGTGCGTGGAATGGATTGTAGCCATATCCATGCTCCGCTATGCAGATTTTCGAGCTCACTCTTTTCGAACTCACTCCCTGCCACACACCCTTGAGGTGGCTCAAATGTTATTATCTAGATGTAATTTGCAGTTACCAAATGTTCTAATATTAACAGACTATGAAATTCATGCCAAATCCATGTAAATCACTTGGTGATAACCTCGTGACATCGTGAAAGTTATTTTCATGTCTATGCGGATACATAACTGCAATATCTTGCATCGTGGAATTCTTAATTGATCACAGACAAGTTGTTGTTTTACCTATAGAAAGGGGGACAAATAATGTTGGAAACATTCCCTCCATACGAACTCGGTGAAGACAGTGTTATATATCATTCATCGACGTCAATAACATCAAAAAGAAAACTACATTCAGTAGACGTACGTACACACAATGAGGGAAACGTTAGAAAATACCCCAGAAAAAACAAACTTCGCGGACTCACCTCCATTTCATTGCGAGGTTGCCATTTTTCCCGCAGTCGCCCACCGCATTTTTACCAAAATCTACAAAACTGTTATTTTTCACCGTAGAATGACGATTAAAAGACGTACGTACTCGCATGATTATCAGGAGTACGATGAAAACTAGTATTTATTGCAATTTTATTTTATTGCAATTGCTGTTAAAGTTTAAAATTATACTGAGTAAGTTCAGTTTTTGCAGCGGTAGCCCCCTGCCGCATGGGTCGAGGAGATAAGACAAGAATTGGGCCTCGGAGCTCGGAGAAGGGTCTCAGATTAGGACCCTTCCTGAGGTGGGGCACACCCTTCTGGTGACTACCTGAGACATGGTCCCAGATCATCACTTAAAACCAAAAATTTAAATATGAGTACAATTAAAACTTCACAAGTTCATTTAAAAAAACAATTTCAGACCCTGGTATGATCTCATTGATTACTATAGGAGACTTCATTGACCAAAGGAGCAAAAAATGTACAGAAGGAGATCTAAATTAGTAAAGAGAGAGAAGGTAAAAGTAATAGAAAAATATTTACTTTTTTCTTGTTTGAATTTACATTTATTATAATAATTATATTTTAAAAATATACAGTACAAGCTCATTATAGTGAGTTCAGCATATAGCGAGAATCTCGCAATAATGAGTGATTGGCAATGTACCTTCAAAAGGCCCATGATTAACATGTAAAAGAAAACAAATATAGCGAGTCTGTCTAATCAGGTGGCAATCTTCTATGATGAGGGAATACAAAAGCTAGTTGTTCGATATGATGTCTTAATATTGGTGGAAATTATGTAGAAAAATAGATGAAAGTGTGGGCTTTCATGTAATAATAAAATTGTTACAATAAGTTAACTTGTTTTTTTTGTGTATCAAAATGGTACTATTTAAAAAACATGCCTCATAATTCACGGGAGTTACCTCAGCTTGTTCTAGATTCTCCAGATGGCAGCACTAGTACAACACACGATGTGCAGCGCAACTTACAGAGGCATTTGCTTGAGGATATAAATATTCGCTGCAACTAATTTTCAAGAGATAACTGAATGTGAATACTAGGAATGGCTAGGAATAGGTAATTAGGCAAGAAATATTTTCGACTGCCGAAAAATGCTGTATTTTGGCGAATCATTACAACAACTTTCCTAACCAATGGACATACCAATTAACACACAAAGACTTCAGCAAAGTGTAAATTATTGTTTTGGAAGACTTAATTTGTAAAGTGATCGATGAATATGCAATTGTGCACGAAAACGGCTCTTCTACCTGTTTCTAATAGCATGGTAAAAAAGAAAAACAGAAAGTAAGAACAACTGTGGGAATTGAGAGGCTTAATCCAGAACCTTCGGATATAACAAGTGCTCGCTATAGCGAGTGATTTCACAGCTATTGTGAGCACTCATTATACCGAGCTTCCACTGTACATGCATTTTTATACCAAGTCGTGATCTTGCCTCCCTCAACTGGGATGAAATTTGTCGAAAAATGAAAGCTATATTAAAGTGGCCATTCACATTTTTCCTGCTATATTGTTTAATATCATTTCATCATGTGTTTCATGCCTTTTTTAACACTTGTGTAAGATAATGATTTAGGATTTAAAGTCTTTAAGGGCTTAATGGCATATGTATGTCCTCAGGTTTTTGCTTTTTACGAGAAGAGAATTCCAAATGTTGCATGGATTGACTTGATTTATAATCCACTTGAGAATACTAAATGCAAAAGATCAGGTAACATGCCATATCTCAGGTTAATATGTTTCCCATTTTCAAGTACACACATGTAAATATCAACTCTGATACAAGATTATACAAGTTTTTGTAAGAGTATCTTTCATTAGCTTTCACATCAGGTAGAATAATCATTTTTCATATGAATTTGTTTTCTTTCATTGCTTTTTATTATCCTATTAGTCTCCACTCTGTCTAAAGTGCCAATGTATTTCAACTGGATATTTCGCTGGTCGCACATGAACTCTCTCTCAATAATAGAGACCTTCTTTTCTTCATCACATTGGGTTTAATCATTTAAATTAAACTGAACTAAAGAACTAATTTGGTATGTAAGAGTTATACATTTTTTGGGGGTTGAAGCTATGCTATAAACTGCCATTCTATGACTGTTGTGTAAAAGAAAAACAAAAAAATTTAAAAATATTATTTTTCCAGAATTTCAGTTTGTGTCAATTTTTTTCAAACTTTATGCCATACACGTGAACTGGAGATGTCAACTTAAAATTTTTCAATTATTTTTTTTTATAAGTATTTAGGATACCAAACTGCAACTTTTGAGGGCTAATGTGATTCCAAAATAAAAAAAATCAATTTTTTCGATCCACCCTAGTGTATATTCTTCAAGATTAGGGTACCCAGTCACTTCGGCATTCACTCTTACTCTGTGTCACTAGTACATCATGTGATTTTCATACTGACAATCCCATTTCTCACCTTCGCCACCATGTTCTTGTCAGATATTAATTAGGATAACACGATATGGCTTCCCTGATGGAACACTGTATTGTGCCATCTCAATCACACCTGGTATTATATGGCTGAAAATATATTGGCCTCTTTTATAAACTTTATTACTAAAGAAACTTTCTTGGGTACATCACCAAGTATCCCTCAGCTCACCATTTATGCTATACTTCATGCGTTATTTTCATATGCTTAGCATTTGAGCAAGAGGTGTTTTACTACATCTGCACTTGTCACAGATACGTGGTTTTTCCCCCACTGAGAATAAGTAAGAATGGGATTATGCGGTGTGCCAAATTATGAGGTGCGTAATTACAACCTCTTCCCTTCTACTGTCTTGGAAAGAAGATTCCCAGTCAGAGATATCTCACTTTATGCACCTTAGTTTGTTTGAGGCAGTATTTTCCCACGTTGTACTCCAACGATTGTAGATCACTTTCCGAAAAATGGCCTTGATGTCTTCAGACACAACAGTGTCAATCTATCTGCTGTTTATTTAAAGCTTCTATGATAGCTAGATCGGCCATATCATTACCTTTCACTCCTATATATCCAGGTACCTATGAAAAAGATATCTCTATATCCTGCTGGCATAGGAAAGCCAATCAGCAGGGTATGTCTAGGACAATAAGATGTGACGGTGAGTAGGTCACTATTGACTGGAGAGCACTTGTTGAGTACGAGCATATTAAATATGACCGGGACCTGGTATCTATGCTCTTCAGAGCCATTTTGATCGTCATTAGCTTAGCTGAGTAGACGCTGCAACAAGGGTCTAGCTTAAACGTAAACATGGATGAGTTATGGACGAAGGCACATTCGCAAGCTAGTGAGCTTTTAGAGCCATCAGTGTATATCACCTCATGTCCATCATACTGATGTAATCTTTCGGGGAACAGTGCTTTTAGCTCACAGGAAGGCACACAAGGGCCCTTTGTGTGCCTTGCCAAGTCTAGGCTTATGGATGGCCAAGGGGTTCTTCAAGGTGGGGACTCCCCAATACAATTGGGTCGTACTCTTGGGATATGGACTCCTGCATCTTTGGTAAATTCCAGAATTCAGACACCTAGGGGTCGAGTTGCCTTCAGTTTCCATGTGAGTATGTCAATAAAATGAGGGTTGAATATCACATATGGATGGGATTTGAGACTCATAATTTTGCTGGCATAATTGCACATTAGCAGGTTTCTTTGTGTCTCCAGCAGAATCTCACCTGCATCACAGTAAACACTTAAAATTGGGCTGGTATGAAAAGCACCTGTGGCCAAGCGTAAACCCATGTTATGCAAGAATGCCAGTGGCTCTGGGCTCCCCACCCACCACGGAGCCACACATTTGAGATGCCACATTGCAAGCCAGTGTGGTCGCCAGATCAATTAAAGATTCCACTAACACAGAATGTGGACATCCACATCTTTGTTGGATCCTTAGACATGTTTCATGGTTACATCTTGACCATGATACACATTTTTTTGGTTTTAACCACTCACCTTAACACTATCTGGAATCTCTAAAAGAGCTTTTTCACATTTTTTGGGAAGAATTATTCTCTTGAGCCCTGCTCGGTGTGCTGCTAGCACCTTTTCTTTAATCCCTCCAACCTGCAAAGAATATTGAGTTGAGGAATATCATTATGCTTTATGCAATATTATGCAAACATGGCTTAAAGCCACTGATTATGATAACGATATGTAATATGATGATAAATATGGGTACCTACACTACAATTAATGATCAAATATAGCAAAGCAAAACTTCAAGGTTAATCAACACCAGTCACTAACTGGAGTCTTTGTAAAGATTGATTAATAGTCACCTGATTAACACAAGCTAGCGAACTTTGAACACTACACTTATTTTGATCATTTTTCACTAGTATTAAGAAAAATAAACTTTGAAACTTCCACAGATGTATTTATTTAAGGACCAGGTTTCATTGAATAGTCGGCATTATCAAGTCATGTGATCATCTGATGATGTCGACTATCCAAGAAAAACTGGTCATTAAATAAATAGATCTGTGGAAGTTATAAATTTTTCCTTGATACATTATGAAATTCCACAAAGTTAGGCCAGAGACCATTTTATTTTCCATATAATCAGAGTATTAAATGATTCACCTAATAGTCCACCACATTTGATAAAAAAATGTTGACACTGAAGATGTTTTTAAAAAGAAAGTAAAAACTTTCATTATCACACACACATACAAACATGAAAATTTGCCAACAAGCGTATTCAGACACAATAAGGATAGTTATTAGAAAAGAATAGGTACACATAAATGAACGAACACACTTTTTTTTGTCCACAATGTCCACATTGAAAAACAATCTGCTTTGCCATGAATAACAAGTTTATTGAAATAGCGATTGTATCACAATAAGTTCTTTTTAAAGATTTCGTTAGGCCCTCGACACAATTACAGTAATTTTGTCGAGTGTATATGTACAATGGTAGTATAATACAAAGGACTGAAAAAATGGGTCTAATGAAGAGTCCACATATACCAACCAATGTGAATATATTTATATGTCATTAGATGGTTATCACCACAATAGACATCGTCATGCATATATAAACATTCTCACAATCAGTTGTCACTGCCCAAGACTTTTTAATTTATAAACCTCAATGTGTTGCTTCTTCAGTTTCTAAACATAAAAAAAATGGATATCAGGGTGGATGGTGGTATTCTAAACGTCTAAGCAATGTCTAATTTTTCGCTTCCCCTCATCAACGGCTTGGAAAATTGCTAATTTAGTTTGTTGTTTCCAGCTGCCTCTTTTTTTTAAGATTTGTCATGTCCATCGTGGACCTAACATTGATGCAATTTACCTTTGTGTGCATTTTTAATGGCAAATATTTAAAAATTGATAGAAAATTATTTAATTGAATATTGATAGAAAATTATCAAATTAAAAATAGGTAAGCACATTCATAATATGTATAAGGCCAACTAATAAATAAATGGTAATTTCAATGCAGAAGTGAGGCCTATTTCACTGAGAGATATCTGATTATCTGATCAAAAATGTGATTATAATCACAAATAATGTTGCATATGGGGGACGGAAATAATTGTTTCAGAGTAGTGTGAAACTGGAATTATGTAAGTGAACTCATTATCAGATAATACGAGGCATGTTTTTTAAGTAAGTACCGTTTTGATACAAAAAAAAACAAGTTAACTTTTTGTAACAAATTTATTTTTACATGAAAGCCCACACTTTTATCTACTTTTCTACATAATTTCCACCAATATTACGACATTTATCATATCGAACAACTAGCTTTTGTATTCCCTCGTCATAGAAGCTTGCTGCCTGATTAGACAGACACTGCAACAGGGCCGTTTGGAAACTGTCGTCGTCATCGTGATGATGAACCTCCTGTGACAATTTGGCTTAAGAAATCGTCACCTTCAGTATGATAACGCTCAAGAAAAGTCAAGGCGCTGCTTAAACGTTTGCTTTGTGCGCCTCGGTCAGCATTTTCGGTACCCATCGTGCACACAATTTTCGATAACTCAAACACCCAGAAACAATTTCATAGAGAACACTTTTTGAAGCTTGAGGAAACAAATTTGTAATGAGGAAATCGTGATTCGTCTGTTCTTTTTCATTTCTTCGTCCACTTTCTGCACCAAATCATCAGTGATCACTGAGGGTCGCCCACTCCGTTCATCATCATGAACGTTCGCACCACCACCTTTGAAAGCTTTTACCCATTTCAGTACCATGCCATCACTCATAATGTTTTCTCCGTAAACTTCACAAATTTGACAGTAAATCTCTGCTGCTTTCACACCTTTGGCACTAAGAAAACGAATAACCGATCGCATTTCACAGTCGGCGGGATTCTCAATCGGCGGTGGCATTTTAAACACGCACATAGAGACATAAAGACAATCGATTGTTGCCGTAATGGCATTAGTGGCTTGCCAACATATGTAAATACACAAGGGCATGCGCAGGACACTGACCGAAACTCTGCCGCGGTGGAATTTGAAAACGGTACTTACTTAAAAAACATGCCTCGTATATTAATTTTCAATAGATGGCATTTGATTGCTGTCGGTAGATCTTTTATGTGTCTCCAATGAAGTAAGGTACGATGGGTACAACCAACTCATGAAATCCATTACCCAGTGGTAAAGGTGTGCCCAAGAAAATTGCACCAGTAGGACACAAAAAGAAGGATTGAAATGCACTGTAGGATTATGCAATGATTATTTTGCACCATTCCATGTATGGCAGTGATTTAGTACATTAGGCAGTATGGCCATGAAATGAAGTTTTTACCTTGGACAAATTTACATTTAATTTTAAGTTATTATTATAATGGCAATAAAGTTTTTGCATACTTATTGGCATCGAAAGGATCTTTTATGTAAAAAATTAATATTTAGGTAATAAAATATAAACAATACGAAGCATTTTAGACAGCTCGTTTAATTTTAGGAGATTCTCTAAATTGGCTACATTTTATACCCTCACACGCCTAGCTGTACCGTTTGGTACCAGGCTGTATCTCCATAAATACCAATGTTTTAAGCATAAAGGTTAGACGTCATCTCTCAGAAAATGATTAAAATTGAAATATTAGTTTATCACTGAATTCTGAGAAACATTTTTTCCAGATGTTACCGGATTAATATTTTTCCGACTAGAAAGCTTTAAAGCAAGATTAGCTTAGATATATGGGCACTTATTTCATAGTAGCCTTTATATAATCATTAAAATCAATCTAAATTTACAAAGTTTTGGACAACATGACAAACTCTGGGTCCTGAAAGCAGACAAGATGACAGAACTTGTCTTGGTGTTTGGTGACAGATCTTTTCTGTTGGTGGTAAATTAAGCCTATCATCCTGGAACTTCCAATTATCTCCCTACTAAAGCTCAGGCTGGAGACATTTTCTTAAGTTAAAAAGATTTAACGCTCAATATCAACACAAAGCTTATCATTGCTATGCCATGCAAGATATGTCAATCATAAAGTTTTCAAACCTAAGGCAAAATCAGTTAATTGTATTACTAAGGCTCAGAAGTGAGAATATGCAAAGGGAATGAAGTTAAAATTAAATAATACACTAGCAAGCTGAATTATACTTCACTTTTAATCAAACCGAATCTAACTTGAGATCAAACTAATTTGAGGTAAAAACAATGCCGGAAGTGAAACTACATATGTAAGTTAAAAATCTATCCAGATATTCATCATGTATAAAGAATGCACATGCTCCAAAGCCTAGCAATAAATCAAGGTAAAACTATTTATAATATGATTCCACATTCACAATTGCAACAGAAACTGAATCAACAAATCCACAGAACTACAATAATACAGTCGAACCTTGATAAGTGAAGCCATGTTCTTATAATACCCATTGAAAATGCACCACATAAAACAAGAGCAAACTCACAGGTAAAACATCTCCATGAAGAGTCAATTCTCCTGTCATAGCAGTTTCATGGGTCATTGGACGGCCAGCAAAAAGAGATACTAATGCCACAACAATGGTGATACCAGCAGAAGGGCCATCTTTTCCCACGGCTCCCGCTGGGAAGTGAATGTGAACATCGGTGTGTGACATTTGGTGTTCACCAAGGCTGTCCATCAGAAGGCCATACTGAAAAAGACAGAATTAATAAATGACAAATATTGCATCATGTGCTATCCTTATTACAGCTTAAATACAGCATGATCAGATTAAAATGGTAATGTACGACTTGTACACATAATCTAAGGTGCATGAACCACATTATTTACCTTCTTTAAAATATTCATTAACAAAGGCTTATAAAAATGAGAACACAGTAGGACAATTATTAAATAATTCACTCCCAAATAAATGTCGGCAGGTGAAAAAAACTTAATATTTTAATGAACAGTTTTACACAACAATTTTAATTTCTTTTAATATTTAGTTTACTAATATTTTTACTATTTGTCAAATAATGCAATTTTAAAGCCCCTCTTTCAAATTACCCACACCAGATTACAAATAACATGCTTTATTTTTATTCAACACTATATTTATCTGAGAAAGATTTTTTTGGAAACTTTCCACACAGCCGTGAAATCTCAATAATATTTAAACACTTGGATAATTAAAATGCATAGAAAATAATTCAAAGACCGCGAACTGGCCGGTCAAGGCGAATGATTTTTTCTCTGTGGAAATTCTTGCTATAGTGCATAGAAAATATTATTCGATATGCCTCATAACATCAAAAAGACAAAACCGGGACACTCAAGGCGAAATGAAATGGAAATTTTATGCTCATAATAGTCATCATAAGTTGAAAGATGAATTAGTGGTGATATTACAAACAATATGCTAGGTAATTCACGTTGAAGCTCATTGTCAGATATCGGCTCGCCATTGAGATGATGCAATAATGGGGATATCTTGTAAAATTTTCATTAGCTATTTTATGGCTATTACCAAAAAAGTTCACGATCCATGCGTTACTCACCCAACCTGACCCCATAAGAGCGGTAGAAAAAATAAATTTTATGGCGTTTCTCAATAGCAATCAAAAGTTAAATTATGATATTGAAAATTACCTATTTTGTGCCGGACTATTTTCCTGAAACTCGATTCCTGGGAAATGTGTCTGACGTCATAATTAATAAAAATAGCAATTTTTTCATGCACAATTTAGACCGATTCACCTTTCACTCAGAATGCTATCAGAGATTTAGGCGATGTAAATATGAAGAGAAACATTTTAGTGTGGATTTTCATTTAACTAGCCCATCCAGAATGTAACCAAGAATTTTTTTCAACCCAATCCGTTAACCTCGGAAAGATTAATGATGTGATTACAATCAGTAAAGAAAAATTTATAGATTAATCTTCATTCCAAACAAAAGTTTAATAATTGGTATCAATACCAATAGATAGATATAAGACATTACAAGACATTATGACCGAGGAAACCACTATCGAATGCATTTGAAATAATGAAATCAAAGACCTTCTGAGTCAAAAGACTCTTCAGAAGGTACCTAATTTATTTACAATTGGTCAATTTTACCATATGTGATGCCATTGTCATTTTTGAGAATTTGATGAATATGTATGCAATACATGTAATACCTGTTGTTATTGGTTATTGGAAATTAATTCCAGGTACAAATTTTCTCATTCAAAATTACTCTTCCTACAATTTTTAAAAACAAATTTTTTTAGCAACGACATAGATATTTTGTCAGGTCTAAACATCGTAATCCATGGTGTCTACTAATATATGAAAAAGAAATTCAAGACTTTTCAAGACAAAAATTTTAAAATTCCAGACCAAAAAGGCTAACTTCTTAATGTGTCCTCGGGACTGTCAATAGTTCAATGCCCAGTCCTGTCTAATTTTTCATTTGGAAAGGCCATCTTATTACATACACATTATTAAAAGTTCAAGCACAGCACCTTATCGATTTCCTTCATGATTTAACTCCGACTAGAAATTAAAACGCCGTATACTTGAAATGGACTGTACCGTGACATATACGGCTGTTTTTCAGGAATACACAGGGGCACGCCGCACAGCGGTGCAGGATCCCTAATAATTAGTATTTTGGATTAAAAAATGTTCAATTTATATGAAATTTGGTCTATATAGTTTTTCAAGGTCGCTGAATAAGAATTTAGATTCAAAACTTTTGTAAACTAATTTTTTCGCAAAAATGTTTGCAATTTTTACTTAAAACTCAAAATTCTCGTTTCATTAAAAATTAAGGCACAAAGGTTTTCGTGATCTCAGAGCACGAATTCGATGTTAATATTTCCACAAATTAATTATTTTCAAAAATATAAAAGTGAACTTTCAAAAAAATTCTTTATTTTTGAACAAGAAATTATGTAAAAAAAATAATTTTGCAAATTATATTTGCAATATATTAATAAACTGTTATATGGCACTCACCATCAATTACAAAACTCATTTTTCAGAATAAGAATAGGGGCAATACACATTATATTAGAGAGAATTGAAGGTGAAGCTGTGCCTGCTCCTTTCAAATGATGCACTTGTTACCAGTGCAACATTTTCTTATCTTATCTATTAGAGGTGTAGCAACAGCATTAAGTCCTTCCTTAAGATGGTTTTGAATTCATCAATCGCATCTAACATATATGCACAAAAACCCTATATAGAAAGTTTTTCTAGACTCATAAATACCAAGTATTAGGGATCCTGCACCACTGTGCACCGTACACGGCGGTCGGGTTCGAGCCATCCCGTGTGAAAGGAGCCTTTGAATGAAATGATGTCCGTCGCCAGTCCAACCAAAGGCACCTCTTGAGCACACACCAACTCGAAGACTGACGAACCAACTCACTCGTCCTGGCGAATGCCGAGTTTTCCAGTAAAAACGAACGATTTTGTTGCAAACTCGCACATGCCAATGGATGAACCAGACTTTCTGGCAGTTTTCGAGCTAGCGAGCTCGCCATCAGATGAATAAGAAAAACATTCCACCGCACTAGCTGGCAAATGGCGAGTTCTCCAGTAGGTATATCATCCAGGAGCCAACGACATATTCGTCGGTGGCGGCACGTATGGCGTCGTCGGCGAAAACGTAATATAATGAGTGAAAGTTTCTCGGGTCTTCCACCGGGTCAAAGGCTCCATCTCTGCCTACGTTTCGGAAAACGACTTGTTTTCCATCTTCAGGGCTGTGAGCCAGGGACATCTTCAGTCATTTTCGGAAGCGTCAGCAGAGATCGAGCCTTTGACCCGGTGGAAGACCCGATAAATAAACTTTCACTCAGCTAATCCGCCGGGAAAACACCAAAACGTAATATAATGTTTTTACTTTCCAGGGGCTGATCTCTGTTCTTTCACGAAGACGTTATGCTTGCGTATAGAAGCAACACAATTCAATGGGAAATGCTAATAACAAAATGGCAAACGGTAAACTTTACTGAATGGATCAGAGAAAGAAAACATTCCAATTCCACAGTAAAGTTAATTAATCCCACCCGATTATGATGATGCGCAGCATAGAAACTTAGGACGCGATGGTTTAAATATAATATTTCTAGTGGAATTTAATCGAGTTACACCCTCAGAGGCATGGCAAAACGCAAAATGTCAAAATCATACTAGAATACGATCTATGGATTGCATGAATCTTTGGGAGTGTTGTAATAACCACAGTCAAGGTCATTCTTTCGAATAGCAATCATAGGCAGGAGGGAAGTATGCGATCTTCAACCTGCAACCGACCGTGCTGATTTGTCACGTGGCGGCATGCAGGAAACGGTGCCCATGTCTAGTGCAATCAAACGACGAAAGTCACGATCTCACAAACACTGACCAGAGAGGTCTAAAATAACACCTCTTTGATAATGACAAATAAAGAAAAAGGGAAACAATATCTCATTTCGTAATGCTATGTCTGCCGATACAATTTTTATCCTGACGATTTGCAAGCAACCATTTTTCCCGATTTTTGAATATTTTTCAGCGAATTCCCAACCTTTTCCAGATTTTTTGCCGACGTTAATAAATTCCCGACTTTTTCCTGGATTCCTGACTTTTCCCGACTGGTAGACACCCTGGTAATCCAATTCATCAATTTGGAACAAGTACACATGTTCTTCTTTCTCCATACCCAGTGTTTATAATTGGGATTTCTGATTTTTGATGTCCCTCTCAGTATTTGCTAGTCACCCCTCTGAAATTTTTAAAATATTTTGCCAAAATAGTTTTCAGTTATTAGTATATAATCCAATCGTTTAAATATGGGCAGTATTTGTAAATATGTGTGAATTTTAACGGAATCGGGAATCACACAGCATTAAATATACTAATTTCGCAATAGAAGCATGAGTTAGGCGTTTGGCGACCGATTTTTCCATTACGTATGGGGGTCAAGCCATTCATTACCTAAGAACGCACCTTAAACATTGCATCATCACTTTCCTTAATGGAAGTTGAACGACCCGGAGGATCTCTCCTCGTTTCCCCAGCGCCATCGGGGCCGACCTCCTGTTCACCCCTACTAGTAGATGCATCCCCTTGCATTAGGGAAAGTACCAGGCGCAGAAACTACAAAGTGCTGCACACACGACCCTTAACCGTCGAAAGAGCCAACATGCTAAATCAAGTTGCTTAGCGGAGAATCACCAACTCCTTCACAGCGATCGGAAATTCGGCACATCCATGGTAGTACCCACCTACTTCCATAGTAGAAATGGTTCTACATCTACATCTATGTGATATCCTGCAAGCTACCGCGAAGTTGAGCGTGGTGAAGATCACCAAGCATGCACTAAGGAGGTTAGGAAGACCCATCTCATGATAGCAATCGTGTCGAATATCTATCAACCCTGGCATAGGATATGAAAAACGTCCAAATAGACGTTACAAGTGAACCTATGTAGGAGTTGACTCTATCGTGTAATCTCCGCTTTAGGGGTCGATTTGAGTTGAGCTTGAGGGCCGACTAAGGGTCAGTGTAAAACGTTATTCATAAACCACTACTACAATGAACGCATAACTCTCTGAATGATTTTAAATAGTACCTACTGGAACCATCTGTTTTTAGTGCAGTTCCGTTACTAAGAGCTGTCCATTAATAAAATAACTGCAAACTAATATTATGGGAAGTTAAACTATGGGAACCTTAGTGACTTACATTAAGAGCAGGTTGTAACCCTTATGCCAAGTTACCTTAATGTATCCGTCGTCTAGCTAACTCAATTATCCCTTACCTTCCACACACACTCCTACACATAAATCACATACATATACTTATACACATAAGTCATTGGCAATAAATAATAATCAGTTGATAATAGATTAAGAAAAAACACTACTTAGATTATTCAATCGTAACAGATAGAGTATTATGAAGTGGGCGTTAATTCTTTAAATAAAATTTTAAAAGTCCCGGTTCCTTTTCACTTATCGTGAGTAGTGTGACTGGACCTCCCTACATGAGACCGGGCCGTAGTGCGCCTTACCGTGTAAGCCTCCCGCCGACGCCTCCTCGGTTCACCCTTAGTCTCGCCTCGTCAATCTCCTTTCCTCCGCTTCGCTTCTTAATCTGCCCAATGTCCTACTCTCGAGGCGCCCGTCTTAATATCAGTCTTACTCCGCTGAAGTGACCTTTCCCGTGGGTTCTCGGGCCTACTTTCCCTGATGCGTCCGTCTCCCTCCGGTTCTCACTCTCCCTCCGCGTCCTCGTAACTACCCATGCTCTCGTCTCCTGCATTCTTGTATATTATTATGATCGTGTGCATAACTCATTATTTGGCCGAGTGTAATTAATGCCAACCCCCAGCGTTTAATATGCAATTCCTATTGTTGGCCGTGCGTAATGCCAACCCATGGTGTTTACCCTGTAGGTTTACAAAGTTAATACCGAAGCCGAAGCTCAATTACACCCTTTCTCAGTTCCCTGAAAAATCCCAGGTTTCAGCAATTACCCACCTAACCTAAATGGCGTAAAGAGCCTCAGATGTCGGTCATATCTATTGAATAATGACTACGGCGTATCTCCAAAGAGGTGGGTTAAGTTAGAGCCAACAGTTACAGTGATGCACTACGGACAGGATGCGGTAGTCCATGCTAATATTTCTATTAAATTGTTTTTTTTTGTTCAAATAATAGAGATGATCCACCTAACAATCAGTGTACTGAGGTATAAATACTGTATTTATGAAGATTGTTAACTTGAGACATTTTGGCCTGATGAAGACAATCGTCGAGAGACAAGTGAATGGGAAGAATGGCAAAGGAAGACCTCACAAGAGATATATGGATCAAGTAGTGTAGAATGTGAAAGAGAACTACGTGATTAAGGAAATATTGCCAATGGGATACTTGCGTGGAAAGCTGTTTCCAACCAATCTTTAAATTGTTTATTCATATACAGATAAAGGTAGGTGTTTTATTATTCACGAAAAAGGTATGGGTCAACGGCAGTAAAAATTTAAGGGCGTCTTAGAAAATGATACGGAGCCATGAATCCTGTGAGTTTATATCCTGATATTAGACACAAGATTTTTGCTCCTATACTATTCTTTAAATGTGTAATCAATTGGCTCAATTTATATTGTAAAACAGACATTAAACCTGGTAGACACCACTAATACCAAAAATGAGGATCACATACTATATAGGTATCTAATAATAATATTCTCAGATGGTAGGCTTAGCTATAGAAAGATGTTTTTAGTTTTAGCTAAGGAATTTCTTTAGTTTTTTTCTCCGTTTAATTTTCAAGTAAAATTCCAAAAATGGATTTTGTTGCTATTTTCTCAGTTTTTACGTAGAGGTCGTCCATTAATTGCCTAACTCGGATGGGTAACGTAATGTATGGATCCCCAACTTCGACGCAGGGCTCAAAAATGTGATTCAATCAAAACAAGATGCATGCCCCCAACCTGGAAGCTAAGGGGTTCGTTAAATATTTGAGAAAGAGATTTAATGATCAAATAACTTTGGGGGTCCCTGTGTTGAAGAATGTATAGAAGCGGATGAAGAGAGTGAAGTCGATGCCCTTGATCATTTTCTTACAATAGCCCCATAAAAGAAGAGCTCCACTAAAACATCGCTGTTGCCCTAAAAACTCCCGCTGAAAAAAATAGGAGAGGAGGGAATAGAGTCCAAGGAGAATAGTATCGATGGGGCAGATGGAGGAGAGATGTATACAGGCACATTATTGGTCAATGACAGTCATGTTCACGAGACGAAAACTCACTTTCGACCAGAATACAAATAAATAAAAGCTCGAAAAACTTTGAGGAGGACTCTTTCCGAAGGTACTCGAAACGATTTGGAGGGTCCAGAATGCCAACCAGATCCTTTTGGCGAGCGACTATGGAAATGGCTCTTTCGACGGTTAAGGGTCGTGCGTGCAGCAGGCCAAATTTGGAGAGGCCATCAAGATAAGAAAACAGAAAGCCAACTTCAATAGAGATGGTGGTCTTCAAATGAATCACGCATGGATGCCCGTACTAAATAAACTTTCTACCTCAACTTCTCTCCCTCTCCTCTTCTCCCTATCACACCCAACCCATCAACCTGAAGTGTATATGTATATACCAACCCACACTGGCTTGCATTACCATTCCCTCCGAGGAAGTGACCCGGAGGGGTCGCGAAACATCAGGTTAACCTGATTATGCGGTAACACCCAAAAAGTTACTTTAATCATCACTGAACTGCGAAAGCCTCAATGAAGAATTAAGATAAAAGGTAAATGACATGCAGAGAGCCTGCATTCTCCGAACTCGGGAATGCCGACAATGGCAGAGAGGGGTAGTGTACTGCAGGTAATGAAGTTCAATTCTTATCGGTTTAAAATTTTTTATTCAGCCATTGAATCAAAAATTTTATCATCATTAACTTCCAACACTTGTATGTGGATACTCACTTTTTGGTACTTTAATCGCTTAAACTAGATTTACAAATGCATCACTCAAAAGTACATAGTAAAGTTAAAGTATTGTTTCCAAGGTTTTCATTCAGTAGTAAAATATTTTTTCCAGTTACTTTCACTAATGCCAAATTTTATTATTTTTGTTTATTTTGTTGACATATATTGATATGAAATTTCTGATAATCTACTTTTTTTTAACTGCCTGCTTGCCTTACCCTAGGAATACAGCATGGATGGTATTATTAGGCAGTGTTAAGGATCGAACGCACGACCAAAGGCACACTAGCTCTCATTTTTAACTACTATCAAAAATTCATGCAAGTCTAGCGAATGTAGGTGACCTGCGAGACATTTTACTTTATTTTTTTACGTTATGGAGAATAATGCCAAGATGTGTATTTCTTTATTTTGCTCTAGTAGAAGATTAAATGGGTCAACTGAGTTATTAACGAGGGAGTCCTAAGAAGAGTGGAAGAAAAGAGAAGTCCACTGAATACCCTAAGAAGAAGACGGAACAACTTAATTGGCCATATCATGAGATATGATGGCCTGATGAAGACAATCGTCGAGGGACAAGAGGATGGGAAGAATGGCAAAGGAAGGCCTCCTGCGAGATATATGGAATGAGTGATAAAGGATGTGAAAGAGAAGAAATGTATAATAATGAAGAGATTAGCCAATAGAAGAATTCAGTGGAGAGCTACGTCAAACCAATCTGAGGATTGATGATGATTGCTCTAGTAGTACGGAAAAAATTTCATCTCATTTCGTGACCTGAGTTACAAATCCTCTCCTTGTCAGTATCTCCCCTGCCACACATCCTCATGGTGGCTCGCAGGGTATTACATAGATGTAGATGTACCATACCTACATTCCATTTGCGGGGTGCATCAATCACTAAGATGTGAAATTTAAAAATCTCCAATCGGGATCCAAATTTTTACTGTCTCCGGATTTGATTTCAGTAGTGAATGAAATGAAAGAACTGTGGATCTTTAGATCCAACCCGACCATCCCTAATTTTTGAGTGTTCATTTGTAAATCTAATTTAAACAATATAAGTATAAAAATGTGAGTATTTAGATCTAAGGGTTTTAAATTGAATGATAAAATTTTTTATGCGATGACTGAAAGAAAATATTAAACTGAGATAGGGATCGAACTTCCTTTAGGACACTAGCTTTTGATTTCAGCCTGATACCGTTGAATGTATGCTATCCACGTGACATACTACGTATTTTTTCTTGCGATACCGGTGTATTGGGGAAAAAAGTCATATTTCTTTATTGTGCTTCTAGTTGCACGGAAAAATTTTCAACTAATTTCATGACCTGAGTTACAAAACCTCTTCTTGTCGATATCTACCACACCTACATACCATTCACGGGGCGCTTCGATTATTAAGCTGCGAAAATTTTAAATATACAATCAGCATCTGATTTTACTCTGTGTCTTTGGATCCGAATCCGAGTAAAATGAAAGATCTGTGGATCTTGGGTCCTGAATGATAGGTAGGTAGATTTAAGTTTGTATGGGTGCGTCGACGACTAAGGTCATTTGCACCACGCAGTCGATATAGTGTACTAAAATAAAAATTGGATACGTCGGCAATAGAAATAAATAGGAAAAATATGAAACACTATATTAAATCTTATTTAGAAGTCCAGTTACTTTTAAAAACGATATAATTCCGCTTAGACGATCATGATCGTCTCCTAGAACTTGTTCTAGGTCTCCCCTAATACCCAGCTTTTCGCGCACAGTCCGGAATTTGTCACACTCCGTCAGGAGGTGTCGGACACTGAGAGGAGAGTCGCAGTCATCACAACGAGGCGTTATTTTCTCTTCTGTAAAGAGGAAGGAGTGGGTCAAGGCGCAATGCCCAATTCTCAACCTTGTGATGACGACTTCCTCTCTGCGACTGTTCCTGACGGAAGTGGGCCACACTGACGTTACCGGTTTTACGCTGCGTAGTTTGTTATTACGCACGTCCCTCCAAGATGTACTCCACTGATCTAGCACTTCTTTACGAAGAGTAGCCTTTAGGTCCTGGCAAGGGACCAGCGTCGTCGTCTGTTCAGGGATCTTTAGAGCCCTCTTCGCAGCTGCATCGGCCGTCTCATTACCGGCAATTCCCACATGTCCAGGGACCCAGAGGAAGGTTATGGTAATTCCTCTTCTATTAAGGCATAGGAGGCTGTAGTGTATGCTCTGGACAATGGGGTGATTGGAGGAGAAGGCGGAAATGGATTGAAGAGCACTCATAGAGTCCGTACAAATAGTGAACGCCTTAGCACTCTTCCCGATACCATCAAGGGCCATCTTAATGGCCAGCAGCTCGGCTGTGAATATGCTACACAGTGGGCTGAGTCTGGCCTCGATGACGCCGTGGTAAGAGGAGGTAACCGCGCATGAGCAGGCTGCGTCCGATTTAGAACCATCGGTGAATACGGGGATGAAGTCGGGGTGGCGACAGAGAAATTCATTGAAAAGACGCTGGTACTCTAGATCAGTGGTGTGGGCTTTCGGGCGGCTACTGAGACCCATGTGGATTTCAGGGGGTGGAATTATCCACGGTGGGTAACTAGAGTACCCAACCGGATACAAATCTGGGAGCCTTAACCTGGTTCCTTGAATAAATAAATTAAAGCGAACACCAAGCGGCTTGGTGGCCCTTGTCCGTCTGATAAAAAGTTCTAAAAAACGAGGGTTAGAAATCACGTTAAAACACGGATGGTTCTTTGTCGCTAAAATTTTGGCCGCATAGGAGCACATTAAAATGTTTCTACGGTGCGACAACGGCGGTTCACCGGCATCAGCATAGATGCTGAGGACCGGACTGGTCCGGAAAGCACCAGTGGATATCCGAAGCCCTGCGTTGTGCACTGATGTCAGAGATCTCAAATACGTCTCGCGGCTGGAGGCGTAAACAAATGACCCGTAGTCCAGCTTGGAACGTACGAGTGAGCGGTACAATAAAAGCAATGTCCTGAATGATTTGATCAGACCATCCCCAGTATCAACTGTATCGGTATCGACTTTATGCGATTGATTCTTGATACTGATACCAATCCACAAGAATCAGTGGTATCGAGAATCGATACATCCCTACTTATAACTATTCTTTCCACCAGTTCTGTATCTATTTCAGAAGTCCAATGATTTAATGCTTCTTTAATATTAATTATGTATATTAAATTTTAATTAAAATAATTTACAATGCTTGCTCTTCATAGATAAGATCCTGTACCCATTTTTCCATCTGATAACATTTTTTTAAAATTTATTTTCCACTATCGCCGAAAACAGCACATGTGGCCTTTACATCGGGGTATTTAACATGTAACAACGGACGAGCACACACAACCATGTCCTGAGTGGTGAAAAAACCCACTCAGGCGGGACTCGAACCCGCGACCCTCAGGTTAGCATGCAAGGACTTAACCACGCCGCCACCGGGGCCGACACAATTTTAATTTTACATTCAAGACATTCTATCATTTCTCAGTAATTTTTCCATTTCCTCACACTCATCTTTCTTGCCACTACATTTCTTAATTAAATTTACTGTTTAATTCACCTTACATTCATAAACCTAACTCAATACTAACATTCTACTTTTTATTTTAATTATCTACTGCCCTAATCATTTCTGTAGTGATCAAAATTGATTGTTCACACAACTTCTATTTCAATGGTTTTTTCTTCAGCTTTCATTGTTCCAGATAATATGCATCTTTTCCCTTATTTTCCAGTGTATTTTACTTTTCTTCCTCTCACACAAAATACCATCAACTCTTGAAGTGCCCTTTGAGTAACATCTGTTCATGCAGCTAGATTCCATTTTGGCCCTTCTTCCCTCTTTCCCCTTTTTACCTGACAGTGCATTTTAACACTATATACTTATTATATTATATCCAAGTCTTCATCAGCACATATAAAGTCGTTGATCCCATGATGCTATCGCTAAATCTAGGCATAACAATTAAACATCTAACAAATATTTCTCAGTGTTTTGAAAATTTTTCCATGTGTAATTGTGTATGTGTCTGTAACAGTATTTAAACAATGCATGTTTATTTACTAATCTTTTTCCTGCAAACTTGACTGTTTTTTCACCATGGTTATGTATTTCCTCAAGCCTGTATTCTCTAACCTCACTTCAATCCTATCTTTGTCATCAGTGGGTAACTCAATTAAGGTTTTTCATAGCTAGTTTGAAATCCTTGAATTCGTGAATGGTTGTGAAAACTGGTGTTGATTGTTGGGGTAAAGAAGCTGAAAGTTCGAACAGGTAATAACGAAGTGATGGATGGCAACTTAGACTTCTGGATGGTCTAATTTTTCAGCAGGATGGTGAAATGGTACACAAGAGCCTTTCGATCCTGAACAGATTCTCAACAGTACTGATATTCTGGAGAAGACCTGACCTATTTGAGCCCAGATTTGAATACCTAGGACTACTACATATACAGTGTAGTTGACAGGGTTGCCAACAAGTCATAGCATCCCTATATGATGTAATTAATAAGGACCGTTGTTGAGGCACCATTCACCACCGTTGACAACACTGCATTACAGTGTTTTCACAATCCTTTCAGATTGAAAATAAAAGTATAACTCATGCTATTGAGAGATGTATTGAATAAACGTGCTCTAAAGAGATCTGCTGAGTGTCGTAACAAAGGATATTTTTAGTACTGAATATTTTACTTAAAAAATTTTGCATAAAAATAATTCAATGTCACCAGATTTCTGGTGACACACCATATAATCATTATAAGACAATATATTTCTACATCTGCATTAAAAATTGGGTAAGCATGAGATACACAAATACCTGATGTGCATGAGTTCTGACCCAGTTGAGGGCCAACTTGGCAGATTCTTTCATGATGTCTCCAAGTTGACCAGTAAGTACTAACTGTCCATCGCCTTCATATTGGGTTGCTTCAACCAACAGCACCTCACCACCAGCAGCCGTCCATGCTAAACCAACAGCTAAACCTGGTTCTTGTCCAGCCCTAATCCAGGAATCATAGCTATCATAGGGAGGGGGCTATATAAAAAAAAACCACAGCAGGTGAAAAAATGAACAAGCTTACAACCTTAAGGTCTTATGCTATAGATCCAAAAAATGGTTAAAATGTTTCCTCAGAGAAAACTATGGAAGGAAAAAAGAGAGCATGGGAATAAAAGGATGTTTTCCACATGGTTTGCAAGAAAACCCTCTTTTAATCTGACTTCACAGGCATTAAATAATTATAATGAAGATGCAGCCAATATCATTCCAAGTCTACATGCATTAAGTCTAGATGTAAACATAAGGCCATAATAGAAATCCCTTAGCCACCTAATCTAGCTCGGCTACACAACAATTACTTAGTCACCAAAATACATATGTTAGGTGCATGCATAATAAAGGGCAAATTATAAAATTCAAGGACTTGGATTGGTGAGAGTAATGAAGTATGCAAAACAGAGGATCAGAAAATATGAAAAATTCAATTTGATTCATTTAAGAAAGGAAATTCAGCTTACCCCCAAAATTTCCTCCAATGCTGCTTCATCTAATACTATTGTAGCATCCAATCCATGGCCCTCAGAACCTACCATTAAAGTGAAACACAGATTTCAGTATGAGAATTTCTCACACACATGTGTACTAAGCTGCATCAAGGCATCACTCACACTACACAGCAGAAATTCACCAAGTTGATAAAAGGTTTTGTAATCTATTATTTTACCAAAAATTTTGGTCACCTTCTTCAAATAACTACTACCACTACTAGAAGTAACTTGACAGCAGTTAATACCCATCTGAACAAGGAAGTTGAAAATTCAAGAAAACACACCTTTGCTAGGTGACTGCCTCTCAGCCACCCTAACCGCAACTGCTCGACAAAGAGCTCCAAGTTTCCTTTCCAAAGTTCTTACACCAGCTTCACGAGTGTATTTTGTGACTGTAAGAAAAATTGAAAGGAAGAATGGTTAGTAATACATTTGTATCATAAAAAAGGCATGCAGTAAATTAGAACAAAACTGCACATCCCTACATTGCATATTCACCATAATTTTTGATAGATTAGTCAGAATACATAATTTACATTTGAAGATCTACCATTAGGGGGGTTTTGGAGGTTTGTGGCAATTAAAAAATATCAACAACTGAGTAAATGAAAAGATGAAGTAACTGATTTCTTGACAGCTGTAACACAAATCATCGAAATACAGTCAAACCTCCCTTAACGGACACCTACAAAAAGCAGATGCCTCCTAAAATCAGATAGTTCTACAATCCCTGGCAGCAGGCCATGGAGACTTAAGGAACTAAAACCTACAAATAGCAGACACTCTCAATAACGGACATGGAACAGAAGAAAACATTTTTCATGCTATTGCCTCCATTAACAATCAAGTTAACCTGTAAACACTTCTTTCCCCTGACCCCAAAACCCCATTTTGAAGCAAATATGCATACCTAAGGGACTTTTCCAGAGAAAACTTTATCTTAGCCATTAGGGAGCAATCTGTTATGTATCTACGAGTTCATGCTCCTGCCCATTTCCTTTCCACTCACCGCTAACTACGGAGCACATTTTTATTGTGAGATAATACTATCAGTAGTGGGTCCTGTTATGACCATCAGGAGAGATGTTGGATATGCTTCCGCACGTGACAGCAGGAAGTGTAGGAGAGGAGGGAGTGAAACGGAAAGGTCTCAGGGCTCTGGGAGCAGCATGGCCAGATGAGATCCTCTGAGTTATTTAGATAAGAATGTTCCATTTCTGAAGGGAAAATAGGGGACCTCAAGACCTACCAGCATCAGCTTGCTGTGCTATTCAACCTTTGCTTCTATGCTTTGTTCCCATTCTGCCTTCTATGCCACAATTCTTTTATTCTGCCATGTTACTATTCAAGCTTACTGAAGCCTAAATGTCTCATTTGCATTTCGTGAGGTAACCTGTGAAATTACCGGAACTGGAAAGTACTCGGACAATATCCATTAAAAATAGTTTCATTGCATAGGAGAATGGCTGGAAAAAAAGCTGAGCGAATGTTGATATTTTGTGTTTGCCAGAGGCAGAGAAATTAACTATTCATGCAGTTGGAGAGAAATTTGACATCGGAAATACACCAGTGAGTGAGATCATTAAGAGCAAGGAGAGACTAGAAAGAATGAACTACATAGAACCAAAGGTGAAAACCTCAAAAGAAATATTTCCAAACATTGAAGGGCTAGCAATTTATAGTCTTACATGAGTGGTTTTGTAGGGTTCGCTCATTTAATATCCCAATATCTGGACCATTAATCCAAGAAAAAGCTCTTGAATCTGAATGAACGATACACTTTTTATTGACTTCGTGTTGTTTGCGGTGAGATACTGCTTGACATTCACAATCTCTGCTTTGACTAATCTTGGCGATGGAAAACTTGTTTACACGACAGTGAAAACACTTCCAAAACATATAATTGGCTCCATTTAGGGATTTCAAGTGAATGTCACTCATTCCGGAGCACTTTGAGAGAATAACAATCATGCAAAAACCGGAAGAGATAAAGTTTTCACTAGAAAAAACAGTTTTGGCAGGAGCCACAGCTAGGCAATGCCGTTGATGCCACCATCTTTTTCAAAGTCAATATAGTCACTTTAGTGTAAACTAAAAACCTTACTGCAATTTTTGAATGTATTGATCAAACCATCGTAAATGGCTCTTCCACACATGAACCTACCTCCAGTTAAATATGTACTCCATACCTATTGACCTCTTAGCAACTGATTCTCAATCAACAAAATTACAAAATTTAGGTTCCATACAATCGGTTGATGAGAGCTTTTACTATACCATTTATACACTTAGCAGGTGCATCATCATCAAGGGTCAACAATCCTAGGATTGGTTTGACGCAGCCCTCCACTCGATTCTTCTATCGGCCAACCTCTTCATACCTACGTAGTTCCTCTCTTTCACGTCCTTTACGACCTGCTCCATGTAACTCATACGAGGCCTGCCTCTTCCATTTTTCCCGTTCACTTTTCCCTCGACGATTGTCTTCATCAGGCCATCGTGTCTTAAGATATGGCCGATTAGGTTGTCCCGTCTTCTTTTTATAGTTTTCAGTAGACTTCTCTTTTCTCCCACTCTTCTTAGGACTTCTTCATTTGTCACTCGGTCGATCCATTTAATCTTCATCATTCGTCGATAGCACCATATTTCGAATGCTTCTACCCTTTTCTTCTCCGCTGCTGTCATCGTCCATGCCTCACTGCCATAGAGGAATATGCTCCAGATATACGTTTTAATGAATTGCTTCCTTACTTCCAAGCTTGTATTTCCAGCTGTTAGTAGATTCTTCTTTTGATAGAATGCCCTCTTTGCCTGGGCTATTCTACTCACTATTTCTTTCTTGCTTCGTCCATTGTTGGTTACTCTGCTTCCCAGGTAACAGAACTCTTTCACCTCTTCCAGTTTCTGTTTTCCTAGTTTAACGTTGGTTTTGGCCTCTTCTCTTTTGCTGCACACCAATATCTTAGTTTTTTTCTTATTGATCTTCAGCTGATGTCTGGTCATTGTCCTTTCCATGGTTGTTAGCATCTTATTCAGCTCCTTCTCTGTCTCTGCTATGAGAGCTATGTCATCAGCAAATCGTAGCATGCTGATTGTTTCTCCGTGGATGTTCACTCCAGAACACTTCTCCTTGACTTCATTGATGGCTCTCTCAATGTAGACGTTAAAAATTACGGGAGACAGTGCACAGCCTTGTCTCACTCCTTTCCTTATTCTTGCTTCTTCACAGCTGGGTCCAGATTTAATCACAGCTACTTGGTTTTTATACAAACTGTGGATAATTCTTCGATCATTGTAGGAAACTCCAATTCCTTTCAGAATATCAAGCATTGAATTCCAGTCCACGTTGTCGAAAGCCTTCTCTAAATCCACAAATGCAATGAAGGTCGGTTTGTTCTTCTCCATTCTCTTCTCTATAAGCAGCCTAAGGGCCAATATTGCTTCTCTTGTACCCTTACTTTTCCTGAATCCGAATTGATCTTCATCCAGGAACTCCTCTGCTTTTCGTTCTATTCTTCTGTAGATGATCCTTGTCAATATCTTCGATGCGTGTGTCGTCAGGCTTATAGTCCTAAAATTTTCGCATTTCTCTGCTCTCTTCTTTTTGGGAATAGGAATGATGATGTTTTTCTCGAAGTCCCTGGGTATTTCTCCTGTTGAGTACATGTCGCAGATGGCATTATAAAGTTGGGTCAATGTCCTCTCTCCTGCATTCCTTATCAGTTCTGCGGGTATATCATCAATTCCAGAAGCCTTATTCATCCGAAGGTCCCTTACTGCTGCATCGAATTCCGATCTCAATATTGATGCTCCCATATCATCCTTCTCGACTTCGCTTTCCTCTTCAATCACTTTCGTGCTGAGGTCGTTCCCGTTGTATAACTCTTCGAGATATTCTTTCCATCTCTTCACTTTGTCTTCATTTTCAATCAAAAGTTCTCCATTCTTGTCCCTTATAGCATTGCATCTTGCGCTCTGTTCCTTGAAGTGGTTCCTCACTATCCTATAGTCAGCTTCCACCTTTCCAATGGTAAGGTTGTTTTGTACATCTTCGCACAGATTGTTCATCCACATTTCTCTAGCTTTCCTGGCTTTGCGACTTACTTCGTTCCTTATTCTTTTGTAGCAAAGCTGCCCTTCTTCAGTTTTCGCATTCTTGTACTTTCTTCTTTCTTCAATCAGCACTAAGGCTTCTTCCGTGATCCATGGTTTCTTTTTAACAACTTTTCTTCTTCCAAGAACTTCTTTTGCGGCTTTTTGTAGTCCACATTTGATGTTTTCCCAACGCTCTTCTACTGGTTTCTCAGTCAGGTCCTCTCCTATGTTGTTTTCTACTGCTTTCCGAAATTCCAGCTGATTTTGAGTCTCCTTTAGTTTTTCTACTGGCCAAATGTTCTTTACTGTTTTCTTCAATCTCTTGAATTTTAGATGGCATTTCATCATCACTAAATTATGGTCGCTGTCGATGTCTGCACCCGGGTAGCTTTTGCAGTCCTTCACCTGATTACCTCTGAACCTCTGCTTCACTAAAATGTAGTCTATTTGAAATCTTCCTCTGTCTCCTGGGTTCTTCCATGTGTATTTTCTTCGGTTGTGATTTTTAAACAATGTGTTAGTAACCACTAACTTATGTTGTGCGCAGAAATCCAGCAGTCTTTCTCCTCTTTCGTTTCGGTTTCCCAATCCATATTTTCCAGTTATTCTTCCATCTTGTCCTTCGCCGACGACAGCGTTCCAGTCTCCTAAAATAATTAGGTTTTCTTCTCCTCTTACCTGTTTTATTACTTCAGTGATATCTTCGTAGACGTCTTCCACTTCTTCATCTTCGTAGTCCGACGTAGGCATGTAAACTTGCACCACAATGGTATCTGTAGGCTTAGTTTGTATTTTAACCATTACAATCCTTTCACTGTATTGCAGGAAGCTCTTCACACGCAGTCCCGCACTCTTCCTGAGCATTATGCCTACTCCAGCGTTACCATTCAGTGATCCGGTGTGAATAATTCTATAACTTCCACTCCAAAAGTCTCCTTCTTCGGGCCATCTCATTTCACTGATTCCCAATACATCGAGGTCCATTCTCCGCATTTCCACCTTCAGGTTCTCCAGTCTTCCGCAGGTCCGAAGTGATCGCACGTTCCACGTTCCTACCCTAAAATGAGTATCACACTTGACTGATGTACTCTCTCGGGTAGTCCCCGCCCGGAGATCCGAATGGGGGACTATTTTACCTCCGGAATATTTTACTCGAGAGGGTGCCATCACGTCTTGATAATAAAGGAAAGAGTGGAGTAGCTGCGACTCCTCGGGATAATAATGTGGTGGTTTCCCCTTGCCTTCCACATCGCAGTACTACGGCCGTTAAAGTAAATGTTACCACGCCTGTAGTGAAATGAGTGTCGCTGTACCGACCACTGTGGTCTCCACCTTCACTCATGTGAAGAAGAGCTGCTGCCCTCTCCTCCGGGTGATGGGAAGCGTAATTGTTGGCGGCCTCCATCGCCAAGTCACGGCATCTTCACAGGTTCTGTATTATTTAAGGCCTACCTTACCCAAGGATAGACCAATACGCCCTCGGAATGCCGTCGCTTTTTGTCCACGACTGCTTATTCGACGAGTAAACTCGCTTATCTCGCAGCTAACCTCTATATCTAGAGGTCGACCCACCATCCGCAACCCAGTGGACGCACTCGGTGGCTTTAAGCTCAGCCGCGAGAGCAGGTGCATGCATCTCAAAAATCTAACATGAGATATTTTCATATTAGATTGGAAACATAATATGAGATAGGTAAAGGCATGCTGGCATCTTGAAAACACAATAGACTTAAGCCCAATGGTAATTAGCTAAAAATGTACTCAACTAAGCATTCTGATGCTCTCCTCTGGTAAGTTCATCACTTCTTCATTCAGCCCATGTTCCTCCAGTTGCTTGGGAAGCAGGTGTCTGATTGCAATGTGAAGTTTTTCTTCCTATAATATTTAACATAAAGTAAAGTAAAATAAGATTCAGTTTACATATATAATTGCCATTATGCCTATTATGTGTATAAATGTGTCGGAAAACGAGCTACATACACTCTTCAATGTGCTGTGAAGTGTGTCTTTGTAATGATTCAGCTGTCATGTGAAATACTGAGTGGTCGTTCTTTGTAAACAGCTGTTCAGTAAAACCTTACATGGTGCTTTCAAGTAAGTTTCCATAAAATACAGGATCCTTACTGGATATCTTTGTGGATGTAGGAAGTGATAAAGTGAGTTTGAATAGACTCAGTGAGAAGAAGTCCATAGGCATAATTTTTCAATACTGAATTCAGGAATTCAAGAGTGAAATTTAATGGTTTTTGTTTTAATGGTACTTTTATATTTTTAATAAAGCTCTATTATGAACTAAATATGCTCTCTAATCATCTTCCTTATTTCATCTCGTATTTGAAAATTGCCCATGTCGAACAAGGCTTAATAAATTAATATACTGATGTTCTCCTTATTTACTTAGTGTCAATGTATGCCTCTTTTTGCCAAGGATTAAAACAATTTTAATCGGTGGAACAGAAATCCGATTCTTTGATATGACAATATCACATTAAGCCATTGTCTTAAATTTGCTATTAAACCTGCTATAACTGTTTTTTCCTGCAAAATTCGCACTTGAAGTACTTATTGTAATAGGATCTATTTGTTTTGGATAGTGCCCTTCGCATAGATACTCGTATTGCCAACTTAGGTCGCTTTTGTGAAATGATTTTATTCTACTCTAGCATACCTATTCACTTGAACTAACTTATCTGGTAAGTTGTTATGCATAGGGGAAGCTGAGGTAAACAGAACATGGGTAATTGAAGCAGAAAACCATAAATTATTTATTCGTAAAGCATATGACCTAAATATCATAAGGGACCTGTAGACACTTGTACCTTTATAGATTTTATTTTGCAAGTATTTTTCCCTTAACAGTGCAAAAACCTTAACCTTTGACTTTGAAGCTAATAATAGAAAGAAGTGTGCAAAAATAATTTGTCAGCTATCAGGCAAAACCATTATTGTGATGTGAAGTATTGCATTACTAGTCATAGAGTGGGCAATTATTTTTTTTTATCTTTGACCAAACCTAATTCTTAGGCCATGTTCTAATTACCTCAAAAATGAATCACTGGGATATAAATTAGAACAATTTAGATCCCAAAGATGTCAAGATAATTTGTATTAATGAGTCTTAGTCACTTCCACGGAATTTTTTCCCACAAATGACCGGTTTCGGCAGTTACGCCATCTTCAGGTAACAATAGTCAGATCAATCCCAGTCATGGTAGGGGGAGGGGAGAGGGTGGGGAAAGGGGAGAGGGTGGGAAGAGGGAGAGAGGGGTGGGGAGGGAGGGGTGGGGAGAGAGGGGTGGGGAGAGGGGGTTGAGGGTAGGTAAGGTGATGAGCAGCAACAGAGGCTGGTTAGGGAAATTGACGTTGTTTATGAGGCAGTTGGAGTTCCTTGCCAGGCCGATTGCCCGCTGCTCACAGGCATCCAATTTTCGTCCTCTTTCTGTGTATTGAATGACCTCCGGGGTGGAAGTCACTTTGGTGGCCTAATTCAAGAAGGTGCTGGGTGAATTCCGAAGAATCGTCTTTGTTTTTGAAGCAATTCTGTGTTCTGTAGCCTTAATTTTTAAATTATGTCCAGTTTGGCCAATATAAAATCCTTTACAGTTATTACATGCAAGTTTATATACTCCACTTCTTAAAATTGGTTCAATAAAATCCTTAGAATTATTTAACAAACGGCCCAAGGCATGAGTAATGTAAAAACATGGGTTGAGAGGGTCCTGAGGGATAGCCTTTAATGCCGCATGTGATAAGTGACCTATAAAAGGTATTTATAAACCTATAAAAGCTAAGGAACTGGAATGTAATGAAGCTAGGAATTTCAACTTTTTATTTAAGGTCTAGTAATTAAATGATCCTCATACCTATTATTGTGGGCAATTTGTCGAATGATATTAAGTTCTAGGTTAAAATTTGAAGTTGATAGTGGGACATGTAGAAGGCAGTGGATCATGGAATGAAATGTGGCATGCTTATGGGAGTGGAGGTGGCACGAATCACTGGGTATGACCGCATCTGGTGAGTGGGTTTCTTGTAAATTAAAAAAATATGCCTGTTATTTTGAATTAAAATGGTCAAGTCTAGAAAATTCAAGAAATGAAATTTGATATTACCAAGTGTCGACTTTTCCCATCCTGTTGACTTCGTAATTTCAAGTTTCTACTGTATTATGCATGTATTCATCTTTTCAATCTTTCATTTTATATACAGAAATTGTGTTCATTAAGTAATTTTTAAATTATAATCTTTTATTAACCCTTTCACACCGGAGTCCTACGCAGGAAAAAGCTTTCCTTTCCACGGGTTCCTCTAGAATTTTTTTCCACCCCCTGTACGAAGCTCTCTTGAAGCAACGTTTCGAACAGGTATATCTTTCCCCCATTTTGGGACCGGACCTAGCGGGGTTCCCGACCCTTTCCTCGGCCACTGAGCAGAGATTGTCTTCACCCTTTTGCAAATGAGAACCCACCACGGCCCTCGTCCGCAGTCAACTATTTTTAACACAGTGATTTTTCTTAAAAAACTAATAGTAAGACTCTGAGTGCAAGTTAATACAGAAATGAATTCCTGTTGTTATAAGCACCATTTAGAGCTTTTAAACAAAATTCTACTGTTAATATTAAGATATCTAGCACAATAGACATCATATCAATGGTTACAATAATAAATATTTTGCGGTTTTACACACTAGGAGACAAATCTGCGCATAATCCAACCATATACGTGTTTAATATAAAAAAAAATTTTTTGGTGCTATACCTTCTTCAGGAATCATTTTTAAGCAAATACATTTGCAATGGTAGTGCGAAATAGATTTTTCCATAGAGCAATTATTTCTTGAACCTTCTTGACTTTCTGTACTGGATTTATAGAACCTGGAACTCTGTTAATAATAAGGTTAGAGCTCCATTTAAAATTTCTAAAGACTCAGAAAAACATAAGGAATAAACTTCTGGTACTAAATATCATGCGAATTAAACAAATATTTTTCTGATTGTTCCATTGCATAAACAAACAAGTGACCGCGAACAATTGCCGAGAGTGAGGCTGGCGCTGCGAAGAAGGGTCGAGATAATCCCCGCCTCTAAGCCGAGGAAAGGTCTTCAGACCCACGAGGAAGGGTCCTTTATGACACCTTGGACCTTTTCTGCCTACCTGGCACCAGCGAAATTTTAAGACGCCCTTTGTTCTCTTGCATAGAAAAATCTGCGGTGTTTATACACGGCATTCATTCCCAGGGGCAAAAATTCTGCAGCGTTTATAAACGGCGTTTGTAGCGAAAGGGTTAATGTTAGTTGTTTTACTTGAATTTGACACTAGTTTGCGGTAAATTAAAAACTGGAAACTTGAAAGTGTATTGACACTTTCTGCTCACTCATTATCAATTATAGAAGTTAATGTATTATACAATCAATAATAGGTAATAATAGGTAGATATAATAATACTATTACAGTAAAACCCCTTATTTGCACTTTTCTAGGGACCACTAGAAAAAAGTGTAAATTGTGGGAATATGTAAATAGCAGGAAAAGGACAATTTTCAGTTTCACATGCATACTTTAACCCTTTCGCGACGGAGCCACATGTTAGAAAATGCTACTTCCCTCACGAATGCCATAAAGTATTCTTTGCATTGCCAGTACGGAGCTTTCGCTACGCTAGGATCCTCTCCGGTACCTGTTTCCCTAAGTTGGGTTGGGGCCCAGAGGGGTGTCGAACATTTTTCTCGGGCACCGGGCTGAGATAATCTTCACACTTTCCCGCTTGGGGACCCCTTAACAGCATGCCGTCGCGGTCAACTGTTTGTTTATGCAATGGTTTTGCTAAAAAAATTGTTGCTGCAGCGTCGATATTAATTTTATCGGAAACGAATTATTTTAGTTTTACAGTGCCTTTACAGCTTTTAAACGAAATTCTACCATTAATATTAAGCTCTCTAGCAAAAAATTCGTATCAATGGTTAAGCAAATAATTTTGCCGTTTGTCACACTCGTAAATTATTTTGACCACTTTTCAACGATAAAACTATTATGAATTTAAAAAAGCCTTATTCAGGCCTTTGACATCATCAGAGCGCGAATCAAAGAAACGATACTTCGAAATCTTCAGCATGTTAATTCATGAGATGTACGGTCTACGGAATCCTTAATTTTGATTCGAAGGACTACCAGAAATCACTATTCTTTAGGCGGAAACCATTGACCAACGAAAGAAAGTGAAATAGTCACCTGTCATGATTATATTAGACTGAGTAATTGCAGGGAAAAATAAACATTGAAACTCACGAAAAATATGGCCATCAACACATATGAAAAAATAGCATTCAGTTGTTGAACCTAAAAACATTATAACTTCCTAACTAAATAAAAACATGAAAAAATCACTCATAACCAACTAAATAATTAACAAAAATTTGTTCAGAGATTCTTTTACTCACGAACTACGTTAAAAATAACGGTAGAGCTCTGTTTAAAATTTGTAGTTGTAGAACTAAACATAAGGAATATACTTATAATGCTCAATTTTTAAATTAAACAATAACTTCTTAGCTTGTTATTCCACTGCACCAACAAGCAAATGACCGCGGACCCCTGCTGGGATTGGGGCGCGCACTGCAACGAAGGGTCAGGATAATCCTCTCCCGCGGACCGAGAAAGGGTACCTAAGACGTCCCAAGAAGGGGCCTTTATAACACACACCTTTCAGGGCTGCTTGGGGGTAGCATAGCGACTACGACTTGTTAACACGTCGTTCGTTCGTTTGCGTAGAAAAATTGACACCGTTTTAACATGTCCTTCGTTCGCTTGCGTAGAAAAATTGACGCCGTTTTAACACATCCTTCGTAGCGAAAGGGTTAACAATATAAAGTAAATATATAAATAAGAAACATCGATTAACTGAATTAGAGCAATATTATTAATTATTTCTTAAGGTTAAGAGCTGTCCTGATTTATTTTTGTACGATATATTTCTACCAATGTTTCAGCCAACCCAACTAACCATTGGAGGGTTTCCATAATTACCAAACTTTACATTATTTACTTTTTTACTTTACATTATGCAATGCCTTTTCTCTTATGGCAAAGCCATTCACAGGGTAATTGGATGATCTAGAACAGAGAAACTGCTTTTTAAGTTGGTATTCCTTCATACCATGATTTATTGACATTTTCTCTTTTTCGAAAGGTGTCTGCACTAGCTAGCATGTTTCTAATCACATAGCGATTTTTCACAATTGCATCCATTGTAGTGACCGGTAATCTTAGATGTTTCACTATATCAACGCAAATTTCATCATGAGGATACACAATTTTTATTTACACCAAAATAGAAAAAAAATCTAGTAGCTGTGAAGATTTCCGCAGTGATTAGAAGATTACTCTAGAATTTCCGTTTTTTTTCGTGTTGGTTCATCTCACTGCACGACAGTTTCGCCGGCATTCCAGATGGCATCTTAAGGTCCAAAGCATAGGAAATATATGGGTAGTGTGAAGATACGGGAAACATATGGAACGAAGATATAGGAAATTTGATGGGAAGAAATCTTTGGACTTGAAGATTCTGTATAGAATACCAACGAAACTGTGGTCCAGAGGGATGAACCAACGAGGAAGAAACCTGAAAACCCTCGAGTCATCTTGAAATATTGTAATTCGCATCCATTTCCATGTAGATTAAAATTTACATTCCGGGGTAATTAAGGATAACATAAACAACACATGATAATATTGAGATACCTCACTGGTCGGCAAGCGCAAGCAGTTATCTAACGGCAAAAAATTTCTCAACAAAATTATTTTATTTATTTAATGCTGTTTTCAGGCGATAAAACTAGTTTCAATAAGTTTTGTTTTGTAGTAACGTGTACTAAACTGTTGAGTTAATGTAGCGCGATGGTCGGTTGAATGATCCCCTGTTATCATCCACCAGTTCAGTTAATGTAGTTGTAACATTTCATAATGTCTGGGTAAAGTTTCATTTTCCTTCTTCACAATATGAACTTCCGTAAAGCTTAAATATACTCCCGCAGGTGTTCCTAAATTACAGGGTGCGGCAACATAACTTCCTTTTTTCAAAACTTAATAAAACCCATTGTATGAATCAGAAATTTTTTATTTCTTTTTATAATGTAGCCACATATCTAAAGTTCTGCTTAACACAATTTTGAAGATCAAATCAGGTAGGTGACGTCCCCCATTCTCCATACACTGAGTAAACCGAATTCTGGTTTGTCATGACTCTTGCCAGCATAGCAGGGGTTATGTTGGCAATTTTTTCCTGGATGTTGGTCTTCAAAGCTTGTAGGGTCCTTGGACGGTTCACATAAACACAGGATTTCAAAAAACCCCATAGAAAAAAATCACAAGGGGTCAAATTGTGAGAGTGGGCTGGCCACTCCAAATTGCACCTAATTGAGATGAGGCCCTCGGGGCCTCTGAAGTGTTCCCTCAAAACAGCCATCGATGTTCTTGAAGGTTGCACCGTCTTGTTGGAACCAAATGTCCCCTGAGTCTAACTCATCTAGCCGTGGAAAAAAAAATTCCTGTAACATGTTTATATACCGGTCTGAATTCACTGTCACTGTGACTTCATTTTCCTCAAAGAACCAGAGACCAATAATTCCAGCTGAGGAAATTGCACACCACACTGTGACTTGAGGTGAATGCAAAGGCCTTTGATGCAATTCTCGAGGATTGGTGTCAGCCCAGTAGTGCATGTTTTGTTTGTTGATGGATCCACACAAATGAAAATGGGCTTCATCACTAAAAAAGTCAATAGCGTCCTCAGGAACGATTTCGAAAAGAACCTCACACACGTTCCTCCAAGAATTGAAGTCACGTTCAGAAAGTTCCTGCACAGTCGCCATCTTGTAAGGACGGTAATGAAGATCATCATGAAGAATTCTCCTCGCAGAACGATTGGAAAGTTCAAGGGCAGATGCATGTTTGCGCACCAAATGCTGTGGTGATTGCAAAATTGAAGCTCTCACTGCCTCAATGTTCTCAGGTGATCTAATGGGTCGAGGGACTCCAGTTTTTTGTCTTGTCGCACTTGCAGTTTGTCTGAACATAGTGACCTATGTAACAATTGATTTCCGGTCCGGGACAGGGGCCAACGGGGCTAAATTAAAGCGATTCCGAAAGGCACGCTGGGTTGGGATCACAGAACATTCGCTCGAAAAACATGCCTCAACGGCAAAAGCACGCCCATCACTGTTCCAACGCATGATGGCAACTGAACTTTGTGGGAACAAAACTTTATAGCAACGCTACTCGAACGAGACCACTAGCGCTCTGCTATGACATCAACCGACTGAATGGCGCAAATTTTAAAAAAGGAAGTTACGTTGCGACACCCTGTATAAATTGCATCCTATACGCATACGCATTGTAAGAATCTTTTCCTGGCTAAGAATAGCAAGTTTCAATCGCGATAGAAACTCGCGATCTGAACTGATCTGATCTTGCGAACTGAAACAATTGCGAGTGATATTTAAAACCAGAAATCAGAACCAGAATTTATTTTTTTAATTTAATCAATTTGTAGCTTTTTCACTTCAACTGGCAACAAATAAATGATCAGATTATCATTTAATGCATAAATTGCAATTCTAGTATTGGAGGTATTCGAAATTCAGGATATTCAAATATTCAAGTTATGATTATTATTGGAACGTCTCAAATTTTAGAATAAGCTATTTTTTCATATTTACTTTAGGATATTCTTTTAGCCAGGAACAGCAAATTTGCTTCATAATTTTGAATACATGCTGTACTTTCCTCACATGGCCAAAAAGGTACATCTTGATAGGAACAAGGTTATAATTGTGATATTTTGCATTCCAACAATACTAAAATTCTCAAGCCCTGGATCATGGCAGTTGTGATGTCGCTCCGTTACCCATCCAAGTACTTGTCTACAAAGATTATAATACACAGGACTTGTCAGGATCGCACTTTATTGAGAACTACTGAGAACTGCCCACGCCACAACAACCATCACAGACGACAAAAGACAGTCGAAATTAACATGGTGCTAAGTGACATCTATTGGTCACTTGCACTAAGCATTAGTACAATTAATTAGAACTTAATACATTACATCTCTCCACCACAATTTGGAACAATGTGAGAATGGAACTATGACAGCAAATTGATCAACATAAATAAATAACTTGGAGAGAGTATATAAACAATACTTCAACAATGCCACTGGTAAATCTTAACAATAACACAACAATTAATAATACCCTGAACAACAATACAGTAATCTTAACAGTAATACAATAATCAGCAATCAACAAGACCCTAAACAATAAAACAATTAGAGGTCAAGTCTTTCAATTGGCTTTCTTGGTCTGGTTGATCTCCTTAACAGAACAGGAGACTGAGGTTTATTTACCTGGTGATCAGCTGAGTGAGGGCTAACAGGAGTGGATAGTTCTTGGCTTGGAGGGGTAATTGAGTGACGTATGTGATGGGGAGAACACTTTGAACAGGGTTCGTCATCACGGTTATCACCACCAAACACTGAAGGAGTGGAAACAACTGATTGATTGGTTTCCACGATCAGCTGGTCATCAAATCTATCATCTTCACTTGTAGCTAGCCCTGAGTCCATAGCCACAATTTGATCTATATGTCTTTTCCACAATAACCCGGAATTAATCTTAATGATGTACATTACATTACTAATTTGTTTGATTACAATACCTTCAACCCACTTATTGTGTGCTCTGTAATCTTTGACTAGGACACATTGATTTACACTTAAAAACCTGGTTTTTGTACCCCTTGCATGATCTTTCTGCTTTTCTTGTTTGTTTTTCACTACATTGCTTACACTGGGACGTATCAAATCAAACCTGGTCCTTAGTGACCTATTAAACATCAATTTAGCTGGTGTTTCATTAGTGGTTGCATGAACAGAATTACGATAATCAAATAATATCCTACTTAGTGCAATTGATACATCACTTACATTATCCTTAAGGACACATTTTAATTTTTGTTTAGCATACTTGACTGAGTTTTCAGCCTGGCCATTGGATTGAGGGTGATACGGTGCCGATGTAGTATGTTTAATACCATTACATTCAAGGAATAATTTAAATTCAGCAGAATTAAACGGTGGGCCGTTATCGCTGTGAATTGAGACTGGCAATCCAAATCTCGCAAATAATGACCTTAATTCTTTAATAGTATATTGAGCCGCGGTGGAAGGTGTTTCAATAACTTCCAACCATTTAGAATGAGCATCAATTAGTATCAAATATATTTTTCCTTTAAAAGGACCCAGAAAATCCAGGTGCAAACGTTCCCACGGTCGATTAGGATAATGCCACACATGTAATTCAGCTGAAGCGGGACTCTGTCGCTCTGAAAGGCAGGACGAACAGCTATTTGCTAAGCGCTCAATGTCTAAATCTAGATTAGGCCAATAAACATATGACCTTGCTACACTTTTCATTTTGACTATTCCCATGTGACTGATATGTAACTCCTTTAAGACATATCCTCTTAAACTTTCTGGAATAATCACTCTGTACCCCCACTTGAGTACACCTTGCTCAACAGTAAGCTCGTCCCTCCTTTGAAAAAAAGCTGATACAGTAAAACCTCTCTATATCGAAATGGAAGGGACCAATTTTTTAGTCATTTTGATAAGTGGAGGTTCATTATAAAGAGGTTTTAGCAAAATGAACACATATTTCCGCCTTATGAAACTTTTTGGTAGTAAAATGTGCTGCTTTCTCTTTGATTACTATATTTGTATATTTAAATATATGCAATTATGCTTTTTCATAGTTTTAATGTTTATAATAATAAAAACAAGGGTACAAAAATTACTTAAGCAATATCCGCCGAAAAAAATTTGTAATTTCTGTTTGTTTCATTTTTTTTCAAATTCTTTTGAGATGATATCTTCCATCTTATTTAATAATAATAGATTTTCACTGCTGCAGTCCTCCATATTAAAAAAATCTTTCCATCACACCCAAAGCATCCTGCACCTCTTTTTTGGTTGGCTTTGGCATAAAATCCTCACCATCACTCTCTTCTTCTTCCATGTTATGGACTACTACTTGAGATTCCCCGCCAGCTTCTTCCTCCATTTCTTCGAACACCTCTCCCTCATTTGTGGCACATGTTAGCTAGACATTGTCAACATTAATAAAGTCGTCAAATGATGACTGAACATTAATTATTTTGTTTATTTCAAGCCATTCTGTTGGTTCGTCCTGATACAAAATATCTTCCTCACTGCTGTCCCCCATAAATCCAGCCTTTTTAAAACATTTTTCGATAACTTCTGCCTTCAAATAAGTCCACAAAAGACAGAGCCTGTGCATGGCCTGAATTATGTTCCAAGAGCACTTTTTCAAATCATTTTTCTAAACTGTTCGCAACATGTATGACACCAGTTGCTGCCTGTAATGTCTCTTCACAATGGAAATTATTCCTTGATGAAGTGGTTGCAATTTGCTGGTGGTGTTTGGAGGAAAATATACTACTTTGACGTGTCGTTACACAATCCCTTCAACTTATGTGCTGTGCACTGATCAATGAAGAGAACTATTTTCCAGTTTCTCACTCCCATCTTTGAGTCCAGCATGGTCAACCACTCACAGAATAAAGATGCTGTTATCCAAGAGTTTTTTTAGTTTTTGTATGAGCTAGGAAGTTTTTTAATATTTTTAAAGCATCTAGGCTTTTTATATTTTCCAATCACAAGAGGCTTCAATTTCTCTGAGCCATCAAAATTAGCACAGAAAATCACTGTGAATCTTTATTTGCTTTTTTTCCTCCATGGCATGATTGGCCTCTAACTGCTAAAGTTCTGCCTGGAAGCAAGTTACAAAAAAAATTCTGCCTCATCGGCATTAAAAATGTCTCGTGGTTTATACCCGGCTAAAATCGTCTGCAAAGCTTTTTTCCACTCTTCTACCACTGTGTCACTTACAGAAGCTTCTTCCTCACTCATCTTCAAAGTTTTGATATTCCACCGCACTTTAAACTTTTGAAGCCATCCATTCGATGCATGAAAATTTCCAATGCCCATTTTTACTGCTACTTCTCTTGCCTTTTGCCTTAGGTCCAGAAACAGGAATATTTCTGGCTCTACCTTCCATCAACCAATCAAATATGTGTCTGTCTAATTGTTCACTTTTCACCGCCCGCAATTTGTTATTTATGTATCCTCGATGTGCTGCATCTTCAGTTTCTTTACGTTTTTTTAATTTTTTTAAATAGACGGTAAATTTACACAGAAGTTAGGCGTATTTCACTGACCGATGTCTTAAACTACAAAATTGTGGCTCAAATAACTAACAATGTTGTATGTGGGGGGACGGTAATGCACCATTGTTACGGATTGAAAGATAATAGAATGGTCGAGTTACAATTCGCGGCGACAATATCCAAAAGTAAAAGACGACTGCCTCGAGGCGCTAGCATGAAAAAAATGCGATCATTCTGGTACGGCCGTAATAATGTCGAGTGTTCATAGTGAATTAAACTTCGAATGAATAGTTCAAAAATGAAACAGAATAGGCCAAATTCTCCTTAAAAGATCATTTGAACGCTAAAATATAACTAATCTTCCGATACGGTACATTAGTCGCATCAGATGTTAATCTCGTACGTGGGTATGGGTCTTTCATAGCTCGGCGTTGCGTTGAACGCTAAAATATAACAAATCTTCCGAAACGGTACAATAGTCGCATCAGATGTTAATCTCGTACGTGGGTATGGGCTCTTTCATAGCTCGGCGTTGCGTTATCACGAGCAGCAGGCTTTCATAGCTCCGCGTTGCGGAAACAAACGAAAAGCGATAGGCGTTTCGATAAATCTGCCGCAAACTCACTGCAATGCTGTACATATCGCATTAGTATTTGATTATAACTGTGTTAAATCATGTCTACATACAGATAAATAAATATGCAAGTATTATGAGTCGCCACCAGAATTTTTAAAATTCCATCTGCACACTCGCTGACTTGGAACACCATTATTTTAATAAGTAACTTCAATGATTCAAAATATGAACTCAGTCGCCAAATCCTGTTATTTGTTAATATTAAGTCAGTGTAGAAGAAGAATCGTATTAGCTAAACTATCTAGATTAAGATATTATCCAGTCACTTGCGCTTGAACAACTCAATTGCAAATGTGTATAGTATGAGATTACATCGGAGTTAAGTTTTCTGTGTCGTTAAGGATTGGTGAGGGTAAATGCAAATAGAATATGCAGTGGTGTCATTCGTGATTATTTAAACCTAAGAATTAAACCATTTTACCGTATAAATCAGTCTGGGAGTTGTAAAAACTCTTAGGACCCCGGGTCTAAATCCAGCAGGACATTTGTCGTAAATATTGTCGTATGGATGTTTTAATGATGAATATACAAAACGCAAGCAATGCAAATCGCGTAAAATAAGTCTTTGACGCATATGGTTAATAACAAACACACTAACGACTGCCCAGCTAAGCTTCACTTTTCAAGCGCTGCGGGTTTTCGCGCTCCCAACGTAGAAAAGTCGGAACGGCCGGACGGAACTTTCTGCGGCTGGCGCCGGCTGAATATTTCATTCCATGGAGGTAGTTGGCTCGCCATGGGGGTGTATTCTCAGTACGAAGAGCAGAGGTTTTTCGAAAACATAGAGGTGCGATATAGAGAGGTTTCTCTATATAATTACATACACATTTTGGCGGGACCAAGAAGTTATTACGATAAACGGAGGTTTACGATATGAAGAGGTTCACTAGATAGAGGTTTTACTGTAGTTCCTTATCTCCCTCAGGCAAAAAATTTGGCCAACCATGCATTACATATCCATACACTCTTTTTAATAGAACATCTTTTTGAGTTTCTTTTTTTACCTGATCACAATTTAAGGGAATTGAACTTTCTTTAATACAATGCAGGTATGTTCCTACCCAATCTAAGTCGTTATTGGTTACTGAATGGTAACATTCAATGGTAATCTTGACAGCGCATCAGCACTGTTGTCCTCTGACTTGACATATTTGATGTCAAAATTATAACCAGACAAAAATAATGCATAGCGTTGTAATCTACCTGCTGCGAACACTGGAATACCTTTCTTTGGACCAAAAATACTCAACAATGGCTTATGGTCACACTTAAGAATAAAATGTCTACCATACAGATATTGGTGAAATTTCTTTACACCATACACAACTGCAGTTGCTTCCTTGTCTATCTGGGAATAATTACATTCGGCAGGAGACAATGTCCGAGAACTATAGGACACTGGTCTCTCAACTCCTTGCACATCGATAATACTTAATACACAACCTAGTCCTGTTGAACTAGCATCCACCGTCAAGACGGCTGGGGCATTTGGGTCGTAATGGGCTAACACAGGCGCGGTTGTTAGAAGTTCCTTGACCCTGTTAAATGAGTCCATACATCGCTTGTCAAACACAAATGGAACGTCCTTCCCCAAAAGTTTGTACAGTGGACTCATTACACTGCTTAAATTTGGAACAAATTTACCATAATATTGTACTAAGCCTGCAAAAGCTTTAACTTGGGTGACATTCTGAGGAACCGGTGCATCGATTATAGCATTAACTTTAGATTGAGAAGGGTGTAACCCATCCTGATCTATAATGAATCCTAAATACTCAAGTTGTTTCGCAAAGAAATTACATTTCTCTTTTTTAACAGTAAACCCGTTTAAGGAAAGGCGTTTACATACTTCCCTAAGCCTACTAACATGGGTTTCTTTGTCTGGAGCAGAGATTAGAATATCATCTAAATATGATACAACACCAGGGATACCTTGGAGAGTTTGTTCAATTTTTTGCTGGAAAATACTCGGTCCACTACTGATACCATAGGGCATTCGCTTATAGGAAAACAGTCCTTTATGAGTAGATATGGTGCACAGTTTTTGTGAAGCTGTGTCTAACCTCAGCTGCATATAGGCCTGACTTAAATCTATCTTACTATAAAATTCACCATTTTGCAATTCACTGAACAGATCTTCAATTCTGGGTAGCGGATAACGTTCTACATGTAGGTCCTGGTTTAAACTTATACGATAATCACCACAAACTCTGATGGAACCATCCCTTTTTATTACGGGAACTATAGGGGTAGCGTACTCACAACTATTGACAGGACACAAGATATCCGCATCTACTAACCGTTGAAGTTCGGCTTCGACTTTAGCTTTAAGTGAAAAGGGTAATGGCCTTGGTTTAACATACTTAGGCATAACATTGGGTTTTAGAACAAGTTTAACTGAATCACCTGTGTAACAACCCAGCTTATCAGAGAATACATTAGGAAATTCCTGGTACAATTCCATAACAATGTCATTAACACTTTTGGTATTTTTAATTTCACCTCTTTCTGACAGAACAGAATTTGTTTCCATTGGAATATTGACTGTGATTTGCAACTGCTGAATCCAGTCTCGCCCCATTAAAGGATTAGCTCCCCTTCTAATAACAAATAAATCTAAATTCCTTGAAACATTTTTGTGATTAACTAACACATTAATTTTACCCATTGGTTTGAATTGATCATTTGTATACGAGCTCAATACCAAATCAGTCGGTTGTAAAGGCAAATGGCCTAAGTGCAATTTGTAAAAGCCTTCGGATATGACTGAAACACAAGCACCACTGTCCACTTCAAAACACATTTGTTTATTTTCAACATTCAAATTAACCTTAATTGCCTCTACTTTCATTCTGTTGATAGCTATCACAGGTTCCTTAATGTTAAACATTGGACTTAAATCAAAATCAAAATCATCACTAGGGTGAAGCTCATCGTTTACTTTACTTTCTTCCACATAATTTTGCCTATTCATACCACGCTTTAACTCCTTCCGTTGTGAACCAACCCGCTGAAAATTATGCCTACCCTTAGTATTGACATAATTAGGCTTGGAACCACTTGGAACAGACTTACTTGCATATTTGGCCTTACAGATTTTTTCTAAATGGCCTATTTTATGACAAAAATTACAACTGTAATTTCTGAATTTGCACTCTTTGATTATGTGACCCACTTTACCACAGCAGTAACACAATACATCACTTGACACTCCTCCTCCCCTTCCGAAGTCGTGAGGTCCATGTGGCTGGCTCCTGTGCTGCGTTGACCGGTTGTAGCCCTTGTTAATGCTGTGTAGACGCCCTGTACTGCCGCTGCCCTGCGCAGTCAACGTCGCCGTATCTCTGTCTGCGGTCTCCATAGTTGTAGCGATCTGTGCTGCCTTCTCGTAGGTTAAGTCTGGTTCCCCCAATAGACGTTTCTTGATGGCTTCATTTTTCACCCCACTAACAATCCTATCCCTCAGATAGTCGGGTAACTTGTCATTGAACTCGCAATTTACAGATAATTGCTTCAATTGTACAATGTACTGCGCCACAGTCTCATGCTCGTGCTGGTTGCGGAGACTAAATTTGTACCGTTCGGCAATGAAAGAAGGTTTCGGAGATAGATGCCCTCCCACCATTTTCACAATAGCGCTGTAAGTCTTTGTTGAAGGTTTGTCTGGCGAGCATAGATTCTTGAGTAAATTGTAAGTTTTTACACCTACTAAAGTCAAGAGCGTAGATACTTTCTTCGCCTCCTTAATTTCATTGCAATCACAACACACCTCAAACCTTTCGATATATGTTTCCCAAGTTTCTTCCGAATTATCAAATGGCCCAACATTTCCTAATATCGCCGCCATGTCATTTAGCACGTTACCGATCAAGAGTTCAATCAGATGGATTTATTCCGCCCGTATGTTACGTACCGTACTACATAACCCGTACTTGCCAATTTCGCTTTATTGAAATACACCTTACTGTATTCCACAACGCAAGGTAACGCATTTCGCTGACTCGGGACGTAATGTACCTTACTACACACGCCTGCAAAATTACTTTGCCCAACTCGTCAACTGGGAGACGATCTCACGCGACATTAGCCAGAATATCCTCGTCGCCACTGTGATGTCGCTCCGTTACCCATCCAAGTACTTGTCTACAAAGATTATAATACACAGGACTTGTCAGGATCGCACTTTATTGAGAACTACTGAGAACTGCCCACGCCACAACAACCATCACAGACGACAAAAGACAGTCGAAATTAACATGGTGCTAAGTGACATCTATTGGTCACTTGCACTAAGCATTAGTACAATTAATTAGAACTTAATACATTACAGCAGTTAGCATTTATTGTCTCACTGATCACACTCAATCTTCACATCAGCCAATTTGGTGGCAGAGAAAGTTAAGATGACTTGCAAGTAATAAGAGATTTATACATCTTATTCTATTGAATGGTCTAATAATATCATCAAAAAAAATCTCCCTCAACTATTCAATAACTTTGCCATTCCTAACCATTGCCGAGAAGTACTTTGAATTAAATAAAAGTATAAGATAGTTTACTAGTTAAGATTTTCTTTTATGGTCAACAAGAAAATATTCACAATTAGAAGTAATGCCATGCCTATAAGATCCTTCGCATATCTCATTTTCCCAATGTCAAAATCAAAAAATTCTTAACAAACTTAGGACAACTTACATGAGTATAACCAGGAACACGAATTACTTCCATTCGATCCAAAAGAGGAGCTGGAATAGAGTCCAAGGTATTTGCAGTGGCAATGAACATAACCTAGGAAAGAAAAAAAAATTATAATAATAATTTCTATAATGATCACAGGTGACCCCAATTACGAATTGAAATTGAACCCCAATTGAAAGAAAACACTGCTTGCTATGATGGCTAATACTCTGGTCTCTGATTCTGTCACGTTACATTTACAAGGCATCACATAAACACACTTGCTAGAAGGGAAGACTGCTTTTTATGGTCACATTTGCATAAATAAATTTGAAAGGATGAAATGACAATATTGATGCATTAAGCTGTTTGATAACAAATATAATTCTTGATTAACCAAGTCATAGCAACAACCACAATCTTAGAATACAGGTCTGGCAACTCTGCTGTTGTGGCCATTCCCTTAATGCGGCTGTTGTTTCTCGGTTGGCCACTAGAGGTGCTAGTAGTCCTTTAGGCTGAATAACTTAGAAAACAGATTCACGGCTTACCCTTAAATGATGTTTTTGGGTGTCATACTTCGTTTAACATGCATAAATTTCAATCATAGGTGGATATTTTCCATACAATGTGAATGAAGGCACTTTCAATTGATTTTCTGGGGGGCATCTTCGAATAAGGATACCAAGGGTAATTGGGGAAAACAAATTGCACAGGCTAAGTGCAATCCCTAAGCATAAGTTTCATTACGCGACTTGTTTAAAATAATTAAGGATTCAGGTAGAAACACATTGTTGGCCTTAGAAGTGTGAAAAACCAAGAATGGGCAATAAAGAATTTTAATAAAGGCTTAATACGAGTTTCATTGACCCTAGCTACAATGTTATCCTCTCTGTCTGTTACTCCTTGCCGCATTGAATGTAGAACATGTGAAAATGTTTTTCACAGATAAAATCATGAAGACTCTCTACCATTTCAGCCATAATACTTCATTTTTAGGCATGTCAATATCGAAACTTTTCGACACACATATCGTATCCACTCTTGTACCCAAGAGAAATGCAATTGTTCAGCATTTTCATGGCTTATTCATGACACTATTTTGGAAGTTACAATGATTTATTGCACCCAATGATGGTAGAGAAAAAAATTCCGCCAGAAACTTGCTCAATTATCACAAAAACTAATCTTACCTGAACTGGTAAAATGTGAATTTAAGCCTAAAGATGCAAGTGCACCTAGTGGAAAAATGACGAACTAGAGCCTCACTAAGAGACAGCGAGCTCCATAGGGAATTAGTGATAAGTGTCCAGACCTGTATTCTAAGGTCATGGCAACAACTACAGTAGCAATTTCTCTGCCTAATTTTACTCACTCTGTTGAATACCTGATTGTGTTAAAAAAACTTATTTGTAAAAATCAATCATGTTTGGCCTTTAGGGCAGTATTGAATGAAAGACTTCAATCAAAGCAATGATTCTAATTGAAAAAATTAAATATGTAATCAAGAAGCAAAAGTAACTGTGTACCTGAGAAAGGTCAAATGGAACATTTAAGTAGTGGTCCACAAAGTGACAATTCTGTTCAGGATCCAGTACTTCCAGGAGAGCAGCAGCAGGATCACCATGCACACCAGCACACTAAACAAAGATTCAAACTTCAACTTTGTATGCGTTTACAGCTTCATTTCAAGAAAATGTCAGCTAGGCCTATTTAAGATGGAAAATAGTGAATATCTTTTCAGGAAGGCTCACTTAGGCTACAAATCAAAAAACTATAACAGTACAAAAGATTAAAGGAAGGTTTCATTTCAATAAAATGACAAGTTATAGGAGATGGACACAATTTTTAAAAATTAATTAAGAAGTGAAAACAGGTAGGTATACTTAGGCTATTACAGTGAGATAAGCTATTAATTACTCTATTCCCTCATTTCCATACCATTTTGTCAACTTCATCCAAAAGAAACACAGGATTATTTACGCCAGCCGTTTTCAAACCCTGAATGATGCGTCCAGGCATTGAGCCAATATAGGTCCGACGATGTCCTCTGATATCAGATTGATTACAGACTCCACCAAGAGAAATCCTGACATCATCACAAAAAATAAATGAAACCATTAGTAGATGATCAATGATAATAGCAAGATTATTTAATTGAATCAATAATAAGTTTCAATTTATTGATAAATATGAGCATGGGGTGCAGTTTTGCAAGTATTCAAGTAATCCTGGAATTTCAAAGCTTTCATTCCGGCATGTACTGGTTTTACAAGTACTATCACTTTCCTCTCCAATGTCAGACCTTATCTGGCAATTAATTTTCCTATTCTACTCCAATGTTGATGACGTCTGACACATACTTTTTGTTATATTTCTTCGCCCATTACATTGTTAGGGCTTCTCTGATATTTATCTATTTCAGCACATAGGTACTTATGCCAAATCATTGCACAATTTGTACTCTTCCTTGAACCCCATGTTTTCTAGGGTAAATGGTTGAATGTTAGACCTCTTTCTCACCCAAAATAAATAGGAGTTGAGGGGTGAGCAGGTTGCATAAAAATGGGATTGAAAAGGGTATTGAACTCTACTGAATTCCAAAATTCTTACTATTTTTCTGCACAGCATGTTCCTATTTAGTAGTGATATGCGAATACTACCCACGAATACTCTAATACTAGAAAGTATTTGATATTGAGCTGCATTTGGTGTACTGATGAACTACTGCGGATGTCCCATGAGGAGCCAGTGAGGGTAAGAGTTTGTTGATGAGTTTTGCCTCGAAATGTATGATAGAAAGGCAACAGTTTCAACAAATGCAATTCCAGCCCAACCGTTGCCTTTGCACCATAAATTACGTGCCAAAATTAGACACCGCTAGTCATGATTTAAAAAAAAGAATAATGTTTAGCATATAACTTATAATTCTAGTATTTGAGGCATTCCAAATTCGAGATATTCCAATATTCAAGTCATCATTTAGTAATCATATTCAATATTTAAATTCGAGATATCTGCTATTAGACCCATCTCTGCTATCTAGTCATATACTCTCCACTACAGTTTCATGAGGTTTTGATTAACCTGCAGCCTATAACAAAAAGCAGACTGCTACATCATTAATCAAAACAGTACTGCTGAAAAACTTTAGAAAACCTTCACAGCAATAAAAACAATGAGCACATATTGTAAGGTTTCCCTATAATTCATGGCAAGGATATGTAACTGCTCAAATTAAATAAAGACAACTTTCCAGCTTAAGTATTGAAGCACATAAAGTAAAGCCCCTCTTTTGCACTTTTATGGGGAACTAGAGAAAAAAGTGTAAATCGTGGGAAATTGTAAATTGAGGGTTTGCATAATTTTATGAAGGTTATGCCTGAAAGAATAACCTCATGCTTCTTGATTTTGCCCACCCAATTCTACTGTTTATTGAATGACTAGTTTAAAAAATTAAAATATAATTCGAACACAAAACCTCTTTTATAACACCAAAATATCTCATTTGAAATGCAGGAGAACACGGGGAGATATATCAACTAGATTACATATGGTTGGGCAAAGATTAGGAACAGTGTGAAAAAATTGTACAGTTGTAAATCAGACACAATATCAGGAATTAGATTAGAAGTGTATGAGGGAAGAATCAAAAGAGCAAGTAGTTGAGAAAGGATGGGGGGGGGGGGGGGAAATGGTGCAGTAGACACTAGAGTGGTCAAGACACATTGGGTGTTGGCACCAATTATGGAGAAAATTGAGGAATGAGGGTACAGAATGATTTAAACATAGCAAGGTGAAATAAAATGCAAGGAAATAAGCAAAAGACCTAGGATGGATTTGAAGAGAGTGAGAGAAAATTGGTGAAAAGGTCAATGTAACTAGGTTGAGAGGCTCCAGATAGAGAAATAGGCACCCTGTACTCAAAGGATAGAAGGTTATTCAACACCAAGAAGTGGAAAACAATACTGTGCATGAGATTTATGGCAGGGGAGCTGCTGATAGAACTTATAAGAGATTCAGCATAGGGATAGGGAATACGTAAAAGAACTGCATGGAACCAACGATAGGCAAAGGAACTTGGGAATAGAAGAGAAGAATGACAGATAAGGATGAACTGGGACCAGGAGTCTTGATCCAGTCTAGATAGTAAGTTGGGGAAAAAATTATAAGAAAAGAGGGTGTGGAGACTAATCATATCCTATCAAAGCTACTTAAGAATCAAGGTAGAGAAGAACAACATGATTTTAGGGGTTTGTTCGTAGGATGCATGAAGAATAAGTTTGGCTGCAGGATTTTTTAAATGTATTAATACGTAACCAAAAAGAAAGACAAGGCCAAAAATGCAGAAAAGCATACACTTCACAAATAAATGAAAAATTTCATTTTCTATGTGATATCATCAGCCAATCTGTGAACTATGCAACCTGGACAACAATTGCGACAAACATGACGTACATATACTGTAATCTCTCGTGGAATTACAATTGCACAGATAAGCAAGGTCACGATAACTGGTGGTACATCTTTTATTTCTCTTTCATACTGGTAAATCACTGAATGATAAGTCTTTCATGGAGCTTTGAGTCCATCCAATAGTTATGCAACCAGGATGACAATCATGACAACATCATCTCATTAACACTAGAATGCCGGTGCTGTAATTTTGACAGCAGTTGTGATTCTATATAATTATGTATATATATTTTTTGTCAAAAAATCATTTCTTTCTGTGACTTTTCCTAACTTCATGATGACATTATTTTGTAGTAAAACTTTTTTGATAGGTCTATTACAAGTTATTTTTTTAAAATCAGTTTCACCTAGAACACTTGTGCGGTCATTTTGACTGCAGGTGAAATGTGTGAAGCTAGGCTGTATATATTTCTCACATGCAAACAAAGTATCACTTGCTCAAACTGGTTCATAAAAATGTTATGCTGCATTATAAGAAGTTTTCGCTTGTAATCCATCATTCAAACAAAGTGACACCTGTTCTTACTGATTTTTAAAAAACATTGAAGATACCCTCTGTCATGCATTTGAACAAAGTATCATTTGTTGTTACTGAATCGTAAAAATAATATGCTGCATCATGGCGTAAGATGTTGTTGCTCGTGAGATATCAGTGGACTGTCTTTACATGCAATATTATCTCACGCCAGTAAAATTTGAGATCGCTATGACCGAATTTTGGGGTCAAATACTCAACTGTGATTTCAAGTGTGACGAGGAAGGTTCTCTTATGATTGTGTCTAGCATTTCACATAGATGGAAAATTGAAGTTTGTGCACCCTTAAGTATATACTGAGAGATCTATGCAATATTGTGGAAGCCGACTTGGATATAGAGATATCTGAGAGGATCTATTGCAAAGTCCATCAGTGTTCATGATTGTTGGTAAAAAAAATGGGGGCCACCAATTTTTGGCCAGATCACGGAAAGTGCCCGCTTCTGTGCTATACTGAAATTTTTAAGTTGTGCCTTAAAATTAATGAGCAAAGAAAGAATAAAAGCCAATGAGTTTGCTTTGGCCTCAGAAGTTTGGGATGAGTTCTGGTGAGATGAGGAATGATATTCGATGAGATGGGATAAGCTGTGGTGCTTGTTATGTGCCTGGTCCTATTTGATCGTAGACAAGCAACTTTTTCCTTCGAAAGCAAGATGTCTCTTTACTCAATACATGTCGAACAAGCCTGATGAGTTTGGTGTCAAATTTTGGATACTGGCTGATGTAGACTCAAAGTATGTGTGTAAGGTAGCGCTGTACCTCGGGAAAGATGAATGGTGCCCAGATAACTTCCCCCTTGGTGAGCACGTGGTCATGAAACTCGCAGAGCCTTATCTAAAAAAAGGTAGGAATTTCATTACAGACAATTTTTTCACTTTTAAGAATCTCACCAAAAATTAAAATCTGCAGATACAAACTCTTTGGTACTCTGAACAAGCAACGTCGCGAAATTGACATTGACATTGTCTCCAACTTGAAGGCTCCACTTTTTGATAAAAAAATTTCTGATAAGATATTCTGTGTCATTAATATTTTATCAAGGAAAAGTCAAGAAAAATGTGTTGGTTCTGAGCACCCTTCACCACTCAATTGAAATTTCCACTGGAGAAAAAAAGTTTCCGAATCAGTGAAATTTTACATCTCAACAAAATATGGTGTGGAAATTGTCGACCAAATGGCCCAAAAGTATACAACCCAAAGTCCAACTAGACATTGGCCTGTTCACATTTTTTCAAAATATCCTAGACCTTTGTGTAATCAATGCGTGGGTCCTAAGAAGTCACGGGAAAGAAGATCTCATGTCGCAACTTTATTTTACGCATAACTGATGAACTTCGATGTGAAAAGACCTCTAATTCCACTTCGAATGTGATGATTTGGACTGTGATAATACAGCGATCGATGAGAAAATCATACTATTGGCATATATAGGTTCATTTTAATGTATTTATAAATTATTTTAAATGTATTTGCTATAGTAGATATTTTATAAGTAGTTTTTCACAGGTGTGACCATATGGTCACGCTAGGTGCGTATGGGGTCAATTGTTTTCAAATTCGGGGGTTACTATCTTCTTATTGTTTCCTGTGTACATTCATATAATGTCCTAATTTGGAGGTATTTATATACTTGTGCAATCGTCAACCTCATTTTTAACTAGATAAGTTTATATTTTTTGTAGAGACTTGACATTGCAAGAAGCTCTTGACATTTTGGAGTATGAGGATGTTGATAAAATATACATCAAGCCTCCAGATGTAAACAACCTCACGGACGAAGATTCTGCCGATGAGGATGATGGTGGTCTGGTTGATAACCTATGTGGCCAACAGCTCCAGTGCCCTGCAGAAGTTGTACTGTCCATGCCTCAACGATGGCAAATATCCCAGATCACAAGGTGGTCACTGAAAGTAAGTCCATGCCAAAGAAGAGAAAGAAAACGTTGGTGCATCGCGAGTGGCATACATCGGGTCTGCTAAAAACCATCCCAATTTTCCCTAATCCAGATTACACCAATGAACGTAATTTGAGTCTAGTAGAAATATTTGAATCAATTATTGACGATAACGTTCGTTTTCTTTGTGCCAAATCTAATAAGTACGCCCATCAAAAAATTTTTTCACACTCAAATATAACCATGGAAGAGATGAAAATTTTCGTTGCTATATTGCTCCTGTCTGGATACAACAATGTTCCTTCTAAAAAATCTTACTGGGAATCAAAGAGAGATGTTCACAATGATCTAGTTTGTAATGCTATGCGTAGAGACAGATTTATCCAATTTTGCCGCTTTGTTCACTGTGCAGAAAGTACAAAACCGGACCCAAATGATAAAAGGTGGAAGTTGAGGCCCTTGTCTGATATTTTGAGGGACAAATTTATGTCTAAGTTTAGATGTGAAGAGCATTTAAGTTATGACGAATGCATGGTGCCTTAGCAAGATTTGAATTTTCATGGTGCCTTACTTTGGCCATCATGGATGCAAACAATTCATCCGAGGAAAGCCTATCCGATTTGGCTATAAGATTTGGTGCATGAACATTCCAGCAGGTTATCTAGTGTCATATGATTTTTACCAGGGAAAGTCTCCTAATCCTACATTCAGTATGAGAGTGATTTTGGTAAGGCTGCCACACCCATTGTCAAGATTCTTAATAGGTTTCCTGAAGAAATGAAAGTACTGCCATTTCAGCTGTACTTTGACAATTTGTTCACTGGATTTCCTCTCCTCACTCACCTCAATGAGCGAGGATATGGAGGTATGGGAACAATTCGCGAAAACCGAATTCCTAGTGATGTCCCAATTACTCCGGTAAAAACTATGAAGAAGATGAAAAGGGGGTCTCTTCATGAGATTACAAGCAGCAACGAAATCTCAATAGTACGCTGGGTTGACAACTCAGTTGTGACAATCGCATCGACGTTGTATGGAGAAAATTCTGCGGTCAATGTGAAATGATATTTGAGGGAACAGAAAAAAAGAATTCTCATTCCCTGTCCCCACTCTTTTGTTAAGTACAATAAATTTATGGGAGGTACTGATCGAATGGATCAGAACATCAGCTACTACAGGATTAAAACATTACTTCAGGAGTAAAAATTGGTGGTGGCCTCTCTTTACATGGATGATTGACACTGCCACGCATAATGCATGGATCCTCGCCAAAAAAGCTGGTAGTAAAATGTCTCAGCTAGAATTCAGAAGAGAAATTGTTGAGACATACCTTACAATGTACCAAAACGCTCCTCAGAGTAGTGGAAAACAGCCAATTACTAACAGCTCAATCCAAAGCCGAGTTGTAGAAAGTGTGCGATTGGATGGTCTAAACCATTTAGTCTGTCGATGTGGGAGTAGAAAAAGGCGAAGGAGTGCATTATGTGGATCCTCCATGCACACAGAATGTGTTAAGTGCAACGTTGGATTGTGCATCGAGTGCTTTATTGAATTTCACACAAAATAATACCATGATAAGATATAAAGCATTCAGTAATTTAGTAGTTTCTTCAATATATTCCCATGCTATTTGAAGACTTTTATAGTGTTGAATTGCTTTTATAATTTCACCATGTTCTGTAGTGTTCTTCAACATTCTATTGCTTCATAAAACGCACTTTTTTGTTGGATAATCTTTTTGCAATTCAAAGTGTTTGAATTGAATTCAAAAGTAAAATATTTGTGCATTTGCTTTAAAATATTAATAAAATATAATAAATCATTAACAAATTAAAATCATATTGCTCTAGATGTTTTTTTGTAAGATTAATAAAAGACAAGATAATAAAATAAAACTTATTCATCTGGAAAAATATTGACTACAACCACCAAGCGTTACCATATGGTCACGCCCCATAAGTCTGCCATTTCGAATATGATGTAGCTAAGACTTTGTGATAAGAATATATAGGTGCTCTAAATAGTAATATGTAAAATTCAAGAATATCGGACAAAAAAAATTTCCTCTGTGTTAAAGGGTTATGGAAGAGTTCATTAAAAATTATCCATTCCATTGCTTAAAAGAAGTAGTTAAATTATAATAATTTTTCTCAAATAAATGCAACCCGCATTCCCCTCCCTCTCCCCCATTATGACCAAATTCGAAACAGTTCACTCTGTGAAGCTATAAATTATTTCTTGAAATATAACTCCTATAATGGTCTTTCAAGAGTATTAAAATAAAACAATGTTTTCACGATTCATCAACTGCAGTCAAAATGATCGCTTACGCGTTCTAGATAGGAAGAAGGGTTCAGGCGTTCTGGTGTTAAATGTAAATAATGAACCATTAAAAAATTTGGTAGTATAGGGAAGACATTACATTGCGGAGATATAGAATTTATTGGGACTTGAAGAAAAGTTGTTAATGGTGGGAAAATGTTAATTGCGGGGACAAAAAAGCAAGGTTACTGCACACTGTTCATTGCATTACACCAAGAGGCAGAAAGTGTGAATAATTTGCAGGAGAATTTTTTTATACTGAATAATGTATCTAAATGTTTAGTGTTTTGTTTTAATTACCTCACATAAACAGAGCTTTCACCAAATAACATATTATATACATATACATATATACATATGTATGTATATAATATTTAGAATAATTGATGTCTCTAACTTTTCTTTTCCTTGAGGTGAAATTACTAACTTTTTCTGAAACATTTATTTCACTTGCTTTACTTTTCAGTTCCATAGAAGCCAAATGAAAATCTCAATATTGAACTGAAAAATGGCAGAGCATTCAAAATCTAGCAATTTCATGAGAATGCCTACCTGAGGGACCTAATGGCAAAAAGATTTTACACAGCATAGAAGTTGGTTAGAAGAGTAAAAACAAACAGTCTCATATGAGGGAAGAATGGAAATTTCAATTGTTATGTTCATTGATTATGCAATTCATACACCAAGGGGTTTAGAAAAATAGCACTTGTGGTATGACATCCTATGGCAATTAAAGCTGCAGTGAAAAAAAAACAGCTGATGATGGAAATAAGTACATACCTCTGAAATTCTCTTCCAAGTGTGTGAGCAATTGATCTTCCAACACTAGTTTTTCCAACTCCTGGAGGACCAACAAAACATAAAATTGGTCCACGAAGTGAGTTTTTCAGCTGCCGAACAGCAAGGTATTCCAGAACACGCCTTTTTAATTTGTCCATGGCATAATGATCTGCATCTAAGTCCTTTAGAACAATGTATCAAAAGGGAACAGTTAAAAATTTTCAAAGTATCTTAGTCAGGATGAATACTCAAGCATACTGTAGTTACACTATGGGAAATATTGTCTTAAGCTACAAATTTTGTCAGAAAGCTAAGTATTCTACCACAGAGGAAGAAATATTTACACTTAATACAAGAGTTCAAACCTTATTCAGCAGGGTTTACAATCACCTCTATAAAGGGTAAGGCAGGGAAATTACTGCTGAATACAAAAGTCATTCAGCCAAGGTGCATAGTGTATGTTGTAACCTACTTGTTGCGGCAAGCTTCTCCTGACGATTCGGGGGGAATGGGAAGGGATTCCTTTTTGATTCGGGTTCTGACGTTTTGGAGGTGCACACGTACGGAAGGAAATGCAAGGATCGTTTTTCATTGCTCAGTAGGGTTTATTATGTCAACCAACACACTCTTGTGCGGACAAAATTGAACAAAACAAACTGATATAAATGAGAAATCAAGACACATCAAGAAAAGTGTTTAATTTAACAAAGCAAACTGGCATAAATTGAACATCAAGAAAAATATTCACATTTAACAAAGTAATCTGGCATGAACAAGACATCAAGAAAAAGCATTAAATTTTAACATAATAAACTGGCATAAGTGAGACATCGAGAAAAAGTATTCACTTGTTCCAAATGGTTCCCCCAGGTACCCCAATACAACTGACATAAAGAGAATGATGCCCAAAAAAAAAACAGTACTCACTCATTTCTTATCATTGTTATGGGTAACTCAACACAAAACGACCAAAGGAGAAAATCAAGGGAAATGCACTCCACTGCACCATGTGATTCAATACCAGAGACCAGAGAGCAAAGCGCAGAGAGCCTAGCGTGGATAGCCACACACAAAGAGACTGAGACCCGAGAGCAGAGCAAAGAAGAAGAGCTTACTTCCTCATGCAAGCCCTTTTATAATAACCCCGGGTTCGAGTTTGCAGCACTGACATGAAACTCAACCGTCGCGATGCACTACGGCATTCCCCAGGAGTTTAAATTCCTCCCAGATGGAGGACATTTAGGGTACAATGTAGAGGAACACAATGATAAATATTATAGGCTTGCACACTAAGATATTTAAAATGAATTTGATGTAGACAAAGGTAACGAAGATCTATGAATAATAGATTGCTATAATAAGAAAGTGCTGAGGGAAATGAAAATGAGAAAATCAGTAAGAATACATAACATGCCAGGATAATAACTGCTAAAGAGTCTACAGAAAATTGAAAGGTAGAGATTTTATAGATTATTCATAGTAGGTATATATGAAAGAGACCAGCTAGAAGAATATGTGAGCATTTTTATCCCAATTCCTAAAATAAGGAATGTGTTAAGTATGAGAACTCAGTAGATAATTTGCCTGACAGTACAAATTTTGTTCTTACAATTATAAACAATGCTGAAAAAGGGGGAAAATAAGTCTTGAGGCAAGATCAATAAGGGTTTAAGAAGGGGAAAATGAAAGCATAGCCATGACAACATCAGTGGAATGGAATACCGAGAACAATCAGGATGTTTTTGTATTTTTTTGTTGACTCCAAAAATGTGCTGATAATGAAGTCTGCAATGACTGAAGAATTATACACAGTCTGTACAAAAACCAAGTAGCTGTGATTAAATTTGGACCCAGCTGTGAAGAGGCAAGAATAAGGAAAGGAGTGAGACAAGGCTGTGCACTGTCTCACTCCTTTCAATGTTCACAAAATGCAATGCACAGCAGAGTAGAAATACAGGTAACCCCAGTTTAACACCACGCTTAGTGAAGTAGAATACCAATACTCCATTAAAACCTACCTTACAGGTGAAAAACTCCTTGTAAATAAAAGAAAGTAATTTAAATAAAATTAAACTCTAACATGAATAGTTGTCATCTTGGTGGATGAAGCTGATAATTTGTGGAAGTCATTAGAAAAGTAAGTATGAAGACTTTAGCTTCCCACTTTTGTGGAAGAGTGGAAAAAAAGTTGAAAGCTTAAGTATTTTACTTACTTCTGGTTGTTATCTCATGTATCATTAAATTGCAAATGCATTTCAGGATCTCATCCTAAGGCAAATGAAATAATTAGGTTGCTTATGGAATTTATAGATAATTTTCCATAACATTCAGCTAACGGCCATAATGAGGATGATTAATGCAAACATTTCTAAAACAAAACTTCTAATAAAATTCAAACACAGGCATTCAACGTGAAAATTGAATGTCTAGACAATTATACCTGATTTAACAACGTATTTCATAAGTGATTACCTTTCGTGCCTTCTGTATGTCAATTGTTTCCTTCGATGATCGAGACCATGGTAGGTCAGCAATTAGTTCTATGTATGACCGAATAATGCCATCTTCTGGACTAGATGGACTAATTCTCTTAAGACGCTGCAACTCTTTGAAAGCAACTTTACGAACAAGGGGAGGCAATCCAGCCTTCCTAAAGAGAATAAAGAAAAAGCATCAGAGACCAAATAGATTACGATTTATGCTAATTTAAATAAACATTCCTATAAACAGCTGCAGAGGAAGCCAATTTGGTTACTAATGTATTAATACTCCTTAGCATGGCCCCTTAAATCCACATTAATGACTATTGGGTGTACATGTAGTGTGGCCGCCTCTTGCAAGGAATTGCATAAACTTAGGCCCTTATTACACTAGGCCGCCAGGCGGCGCAGCCAGCCGCAACACTGGTGACGCTGCTCGTCATTGGGCATTGATTGTTATGGAGCCTATTAGATTAGGGCAGCTGGTGGCGTCGCCACAAACTGGCTGTTGACTGGCTGCCGTGCCCCACGACCAGGTTGGCAGCCACTGGTGGCGGAGAGTTGTGGCGGGGCATAGTATCATACTGAGCCCATTACACTGGGCCCAGTCCCGCCACCACTCGGTTTGGCCACCACGTGGTCAGTCGACTGTACACTAATGATGAGAGCACATGTCGGACAACAAGTATACATGCATGCTCCTCCTTGTACTTTAATGAAAAGGAGAAGGCGAAAGGTGGGAAAGATGCATGCACACCCTATGCTATGGTTAAGAGGATCTAAAGCGTTGTACTATACTCATTTTGATGAACTGTGTTCAGATGAAAACAAGTTGTTTAATTGCTTAAGAATATCTAAATCGTCTTTCTTTGAGTTATTGTCATTAATAAAGGTTCACAATATGGCTTCATGGAACTACGGTACGACCAAACGAGTGATTGGCTGCACCACCGGTTGCCCTGCACTTGTCACCAACTGATCACTGGTGGCACCACCTGGTGGCCTAGTTTAATATGGGTCTTAATGATCAGTATTTCACACCAGCGAACCACTTTCGTAAGAAAGCTTACCTCAGCTTAGCCTGGAGTTCATGAATTTCATCTGTTTCAGAAATCTCATCTTCACTGTCTTTGCCCCCAGAAGATACAATGTCATTCATGGGTCGTCGTCCCAAAATGAAGGAATGCTGTTGTTTTTTCTTGTTCTGCATACCTAATAACCAAATGATACATTAATATGTTATTCATTTTTCATTGGTATAATGCTGAAAATAGTAGTGCATTGTAGAATTGGGTTTTAGGTGCTCTAACTTCTAGCCTATTACCTTAATCCTAAGACAAACTCATTATCTACACCCTGGGTAGGATTTGAACTATATAGTTGGAAGCACAAAAAGTAAATAAGCCAAGAGAACTTAGAAATGCAAACTTACTTTCAACATGTCGTAATAGGAGCTGCAATGCCTTTTGAAATCGGTCAGTCAAGTCGATAGCATCCAATAACTCTAATTTTTCTGAATAACTGGCTTTCAATAAGGGGCTGTAAACATCAGCAAGGTTATGCCCAGGAATGGAATCAATCATTCTCTAAAATAAGCAAAAGGGAAAGAGCATGTTAAAGGTTACAAACAAATGCACAAGAATTACACTTTTTAACCTTTTCAGTTCCAGTCCTAATTACTAGTAATGTGCAAAAGTACCAGAGCTTTTATTTGAAATTTATGTTACCATCTGCTGATAACTATCAGCTAGGAATATATAAAACATAATACATACATATATATTCTGTAGTCATATTCCTCTATATGTGCTCTATACAGTTTTGGATATGTAAAAAAATAGTATGCATATTTTTTAGCAAAAGAGTAAAATGTCTTGGACCAATAGATAACCAATATCTGGTGCTAAAAGGGATATTGAGCAAAACTAATTTTGAAAAGGATTGTTGAGGCAGAAACTTTGTATGTAGAATTTCACAAAATTTATTTTAATTACAATTATATTCATGTGTGACCAATTTATTTGAAGACTAAAACTTTATTTGTGTAAAAGGCAAAGTCAAAGAAAAAAACATGAAACAGCTTAAATCGAACTCCTTCCTGAGGAACACAAGGACTTGCAGTAAAAAGAGGGTGCCCATTGAAAAAGAACAAGACAAGAAATTATTAAAAGGACACCATGTTTTGCATAATTCAACTTCACATGCTTGATACTGTTTTATCTAATACAGCTATTATTCCGAATGATTTAATGAACTATCATACTAGGCATAGGCCAAAATAATGAAGCACAGTTAACTAAAAACCAATCAAGGAGGCTATTTTGGATTAAATGGCAGTCCTAAAGCATTCGAAATAGCAGCCAAAGTGCATCCACGAGGTTGATATTAATAGAAGTTAGCCATAAAATAGGTGAGCTAACTAATCAAAGAAGCGGTAATGAATAACATGTAGTGTCAATAAAAAATGGCATGGGTTTATCCTACAGTGACAAGAAGCTACCAACAAACATGGAAAGTTTGGTTGGCAACAAAAAACATGAGTAAAATTTGTACATGGAGGATTGGGTCAGTGTCGTGACTTGAGTATTGGCCTTCCATATAGAGGTCCTGGGTTCGAATCCTGGCAGTGGCAGAGATCTTTCAATGCTGCACTGGTCTCTACTTGAGTGCTGTGTGGAGAGACCTTCATGTTCAGTACCTACTCGGCCCATTGGATGGGACCTTAAATTGGACTTCGTGGTGAATTTTGTTAAGAGCTTCCTAAAATGGTTCAAATGACCTTAGCCATCAGTTGCCTCACCTGAATGGGGTCGTTTATCATAGTTTTTTTATTGCCGAATCTGATAGAGTTTGTAAAATAAAAAGACCCGTATTTTTCTGTTTTTTGATCGTCAATTCTTTCTCGAGTTATAAGTGGTGAAAAATAGATGTTTTTAACCCTTTCGGAAAAGTGGGCATGGTGCAACCTCTGACGTATAATGACTTTGTCCAATCACAACTGAGCCCGCGAAGCTATTTTGCCTTATCGCAATGGGGGGGACACTGCTGACTCTGCTAATAGGACAGTTGCGACAGCATCTGTGCGAGCAGACCTTCCGAGAATCCCCCTCCACTCCCTTCGCTTCCACGAAAAGCAGTCAAGGACAGGAGGAAAATGATGTCAATGTTATCACAGCAGCTTTTTCAGTGGGCGTCACCTTTTGCTTATTTTAATTTTTGATTTATGAGTGAATGGTTGTGGATAGAAGATTAATTTTTTCACTAAAATTCTTTTTTTGTTTCCGTCTAACAATTTCATGTGCAAAATTGCGATTCCGGTTCCCATTACTACTACAGCTATGGTTTGTGATATGTGCACTTTGGACATAATTTATTTCAAGAAATGAGACTGTATTTTATGTAAAATCACTATGTTCCGTAGGTAAATTATTTGTTAATGAGTAATTAGTAGCATACTGTCGTGGAAAAAAGTCATGACACTCGAGTTTACAAGTCAATGACAGTTGTACGCGTAGTCCCAAAAGAAAACAAGTTATATCAAAAATTAGCAAATTTAATTCTGCGTTTAACTGTGGAAAGTGAAAATTTTTATTTTAACTTGTTAAAATTGTATTGTCTGTGAAACAAAAAAGTGCCGGTTTTTTCACCGTTTGAAACGGAATGCTCACTTTAAAAATGCATAACTTTTAAAGTATTCATTGGATCGTAACCAAACTTTAATAAAACATAAAGGAACTTGTTGTTAAGGTATGTACAAAGTTTTAAGATAATCGAAGTTTAAATAAAATTGTTCTTGTAAATTTTGTGAAACAACTTTTTCTCAGTACTACGTGGTCATATCGATACGAATCTTGTACGATACCTATGAACTTTAAGCATTCACTGCTCAGAAGTCGATATGCTGTATCGACAGATGCGCTACTGACGGGGGGGGGATGGTTAATGCTCAAGGAATACCTGGGAAGGCAATACTATAGCACTTTGCATTGATAAGCTATATAACATTATTATGTCCTGAGTGACATATGTCACCCACGTGAGTACTCTAAGAGTTAATATGAAAAATGAATGCCTACAAAACTTGAGAGCAATAGTGCAATGAAATATTACATCTCTTAGTGGTACTGTTTGGTAATTTTGTTAAATCGACTATGGCTGTTATTAGAAAAAAATGAAATTAAATCTGAAACTTAAATGAATTGACAATGTCAAATGTAGAGAACTACTGTTGTCCAAACTATAATAAAATACAAGCCTATATTAAAACCGATGACAGAAAAAATATATTCAGATGAACAGCAAAGTTCTCTTTCACAGCCAAAAATGTCTCAAGACTGGGCAAGTGCTTTCAATTGCTACTTTCAAGATATTACCTGGAAAGTCGCAAGTGATTTAATTTGCATTACTTACAATAAAAGGCATGTATTGACAAAAGAATTCTTACCACCACCATAAATTGACCACAAAACATTAAAACAGTATATATACTGCAAAGGAATTACCAACAAAATCAATGATGAATGGATAAGGATGCATAAGATGAGATTTATAGTTTAAATATATTGATGCAAATAGCAATTTACCAAATGATATTCACTTACTCACAACCCAGGTTAAAATATACTAGGTACATTTCCTTCAGGTTGACCACACAACATGAAGATTACGTAGTAGGTACGTCAAAACTCAGGTTGGGAGTAAATCTTTCTTTGTGGTTGATTGCAATTAGTTTCCCAGGTAAAAATATTTGGTCTGTAACTACTCTGGATCTGGCCTGCAACTGGTCTGGATTTCAAAGGGGCAAAAGAAAATGGTCTGTAACTGGTCTGAGATTCTGGCCTGTAAAAGCGCATACGCTGTAATATTCGATAGTGTATAACTGATCTGGATCCATTGCCTATAACTGTACTGCAATATTCGATTGTCTGCACCTGGTCAGTATTTATTCTGTAACTGTGCTGAAATATTCTATGGATTTTAACTGGTCTGGAATCTGATACGACATGGAGATTTGATATTTTCTATGGTGATCTACAATAGCTCTTAAATTTATTTTTAACTGTTCAATGAATAAAATATATTTAAGGCATTAATGTTTGATATGGATTTAGGAATCCTGAGTAATCACTTTATAATTTACATTAGTTTTTTCAAGAAGAGTTGCAATTTATATTTGCTGTCACATAAATTATTAACATGGGTTTAAGGGTACCCACTGCCCATAACTATGGCTAATGGAGAGTTGCTTTACTTCGATAGCACAACAAAAGGCTGTCATAAATATACTCTCGGATATCAGAAGTACTTTATTTCAAAGCATCTAGTTAGTGAAGATAGTGAAAAATGAACACAAGGTAAAAATAAATATTTTCTAAATGATAGCTGAAGTAACGAAGTAAAGGATGAAATATCGAATAGAATTGGGGCAGTAGTTAAAATTTTCACATAAATTTGGTATTTGCTAGCTGTATAGCAAATTACTTAACTCTTATTATTCATTTTTTTTCTTTTGTGATGTTGTTCATCAATATATTGATAATAGTTCATATCTACATGCTAATCGCCATAAATCTTGACCAAAGATTGTTACTGAATTTGTTGACACATAAGTTCTGATAATATGTTGTAGTTCCACTTACACATTTAAACTGGCTCGTTAATACATCAACAATATGAAATATGGCCGTATTGTAATTGATCAATACACTATTGGCTTAAATAATTCATGAATGTTAATGACATATATCATCTAGTTTGTTAATTGTTTGGATCGAGCCAACCGATCGGTTTTCCAACATCAACAGCATGAAACCAGATGTTTACAAAAAGCCTCCCACCACCTACTACTTAAGCATTTGATAGATTAAAACTCATTCATATAATAGTGCCAGTAAAGTCATATGGAAATAAAGCAAATAATAAGTATTGATATAATTTTAAAATGAGAATAAATGATTAGAAAATTATAGTTCTGAGGTCTTAACAACCCTATTTTGAATAGGGAACATGCCAACTTTACTCTGAATGTATTACATGAAAATGTCCCTTTTGGATCATTGTGTAAGTGCATTTCACTCACCAAAGTGTTTTGCATCATTTCGTGAAGTTTTGGTTGCTACTGCATGTGGAGCGGAAAGCCACCTCATATGTGGTTAAAATAGTTAATTGATAAAAGGCAAGTGAGCTGAGCCCACATTGAAAATAAACAGCTCCATGCCACGTGTAGATCGTGAAAATAAGGAAGTTTTTTGACCTTCGTTCCAGGATTAAATTACAAGGAAAACCTTGATGAAGCAAAAGGAACGGATAGATTTTGCGATTTGAAAATCCTCCTTCTAGGAGGCATGATTTGAACTGAATACTGATGTGTTCATCTAATATTATTGAGAAGAGTATGTTCGCTAACGGCATCACTGAAAATATACACCTTTCTCTTAGGATATGTTTGATAAATAGTTGTTATTTTCATAGATGAAACTATTATCACTAATATTTCACGTAAGGTTCCAGGACTAAGGATGAGATTTTTATAGCATTGTGAGCATCGTGCATCTTGGTGCAGAAAGAGACAAGGGTGAGTTAATTTGTTGAGTAAACTTTCATAAGTGCGCTTTGCATATTTATACACATTTACGCTTTTTGAGCCATGTCCTGACAGAAGGTCGTTGAATCATATTGAAAAGAGCAGCTGCAAATTAATAGAAATTAGCTATTAATAGTTCTTTCCTGCTTTTAATAATAAATTGAAAGGCATGTTGTTATAGCATATTTAAGTCTTCTGATCGTACAGCTTTCAGATGCCTATTTATGGAGGAGCTAAGGAGAAGATAAAATGCCAAAGAATGTATTTGAGTAACAGTGTCACCAGTGGATGCAAGATAAACGTTGATTCCTCATGGAAATGTATAATTAATGACTGATAATAAATGTAGAGGTAAATAGATGCAAAAGAGTTTAAATTATTCACCCTCTTCTTGTTGTGTAACTTTCACAATGAATGTTATTCGAAATTATACTTGGAATGAGTGCATTTCGAAATCTAAATAGAATAGTGTAACCAATTTCCTTTGCTACATTCAATAACCGTAGTTGTGAAATTTTACGGAGAACAGACCAGTTACAGAAAAGATAAACCCACTAACCCCAGTGCAATTCCAGAGCAGCAACTCAAGTGGTACAGACCAGTCACAGACAAGGTTGCACAACCAGGTTCAAGACCAGTTACAGACCTGGTCTGTAGCTATGTTTCGATTTCCTCCCAGTTTCAGACCACCAACACACCTCTAGCTCCACCCTGGTTCCAGTTTAGTGACAGACCAATAATTTTACCTTGGTTGGTTCATTTCAACGATGTAATAATGATTAGATGTAAAATTCTTACCCTTAGCTTCCCAACCATAGGAAGAGAAGCATCAGATAGTTCAATAAGTTTGGATAATTCACTTCTGAAATTTTCAATAAGTTCATTTAATTCTGGATTTTCATCATTCACTGCAAGGAGAACAACGAATTAATTCACATATTCAGCCAGTGATTTTTATCCTAAAAATCAACAGAAGACGTGAATAATAAATTACATTCAGGCTTTGCTTCATCGTCCTATTTTACTTGAATCACACCAATGGCAAATATAATGAAGGCTCAATAGAATCAAGGGATTAGGAAGCACGGCTTTTGCAAGTAAACGCATAAAACAACGAAATGTTGTCCAACCTTCATTAACGGCGAACTTATCCAATTGCGTCACAACACCAACAACATAAGGTTCCTCCATAACTACTTTCTCTAGTCTAAATCGGCAAATACCAGAGACCAACACTGTGTAATTTGTGACTGGCCAGTTTGTTCCGGTAACCTGTACAACCATTGCAGCCGTACCAATGGGATGTAGAATCCCAAGATCATCAGGGCCCTAAAATAAAAAAATAAAAACAATGATAAAGGTGAGAATTAAGACGAAAATGTTTGCAAAGATTACCAAAATGACGAAGACCAAAGTAGTGAGAGACGATCGAATGACTGACATTCGGTTACGGTTAACATATGAGTTGATGATACATTTAAAAACAATTAGATCCAAAAATTAATGCATGAATATACTGACTTACAGCGTCGGTATCACTTCCAGGCTCCCTTGGAATGACACCGATAATTGTACTCGCCAAAGTGTTTTGGCGTAGTCTATTTCTAATCATGTTTATGCTGTGCAACAAAAGAATGCCATGGTAAGTGAGTATTGTCAACACTAATATTTTAGTTCTATACTTTCGTGGTAAGCGAGAGCATAAATAAATCTTACTTCCTTGAATTGGTAATGGATAATCTTTTAGAGGCTCCCGGAAAGAGGACTTCATTACTGATAATCAGTAGCGGTAATTTCCTAGGAATACTTGCACTCGGCGACATAATGGAACTGCTACCAATGACGATATATTTGCGAGGTAAACTGGAAATAGGTTAAATTACTATAATATAGTTTTCCTATTGTGAAAAATATCTTCAAAATCTCTTACAACACCGATACCTTCAGAACAGTGTTAAATCATAACAAATGACGAACGTGAATGCGTATCATGCGCTTCGGAATGCGCAGTGGCAGAGTAGGAATTGCGCGCTAATCATGAAGTGCTTAACACTCAGACTTAATAATTGTAAAATTCACCGTCGACAGTGAATATGAATTCGAAAATCACATTTTGACAAAGATTTTAGTTACATTCTGCGTAATTCTAAATGTAAATCTTATGGTCTTTCGACTTCCGGGGCATTAAAGAAGAGGATTTTGAAGACTTACTTACAGCACAGGCATGAAATGCAGGCGTCAATGTATATAATGTATATTCCTTGTATATTGGTGGATGTTTTACATAATATATCTTAAGTCAATACATATGTATTGCCTAAATGCTATATAATGTACATTTAAATGTACCTGTGTATACATGTGTATATTTATTTTATGAGTGTTCAACCCGTTCAACCCGAAGGTTGTTTTTTTTTATAGGTGAGGGCCGAACTCATCCCATGCTATGCCATTGGCGTGTGATATTCATACATTCAGGATAGGGGGGTCAGTTCCTTTCCCTGGGCCACCTGCGATTTCCAACGAAGTTCTGACGCGAAGAAAATAGTATCACAAGGAATCGCTCTTAAAGCGGGGTGTGCAGAGGACTTCCACCCAGTGATTTGAACATGGACTCTCTGGTCAGTAATTCATCGCTCTTCCCACTACGCCACCACGACTAACCACGACTCCACACTAATATACGTATCCATATGTATATTTATATTACAAATTGTATATTTACAGCATTTATACAGAAATCCTAGGTTACGAATTGAACCATGGGTAAACAGAAGAACCAAGAACTGCAAATATCGCTACCAACATCCTGCAGGTTGAAACTGTTAGAAAATGTTTATTCCATGGTTAACTTATTAGGTGAGTGTCACTTCTTTTCACTTTGCATGACTTAGCTTTTATTATTTTTAGTATTATTATGCTTTACAAGTGCTAGATTAGGCGTGCATAGACTATTCATTTCGGGAGTTAGGGGAATTTCCAGCAAATAAGACATTCAAAATCCTCCAACACCCAATGAGAATATCTGCAGTCTCATTGCAGGATCGAAATAGTACCGAAATGCAAACGCCTGTTTCCATTGAAATATTTTAATTTGATATAGTGGGGATACATTAATGCGGATGATTTTTTTACCCTATTTAATTGTTGATGAAAAAGGATCTTATTACTGCCCCCGAATTGAACATGTCTTTAGCCCGTTAATTGTAATTACTACGAGAACGTGGCAAAAGTTTTGCTTAGAATTGTCATGTTCATTATTCATAGATGGGAAAGAAACCCATTTTTCTCATATGGAGTACTTTTTTGTGTGAAAACTCGTTGTTGTTATAGGAATATGAGAAAGGGAGCTTCCTATAGTTATCACTATAAAGAAAGCTGTAGCTTCCAAGGGCTATAATTCATGATAGATGAGGGCAAACATCTCCCACTACCATGTAAATGGGGGTGACATCCATCGTAGTTTCAACTTACTGCTATATCCACGATCACAATCGATTTAAACTGAGGAAAGAATGCAAAAGGCATTTTCGCGGAAAAAAATTTAAACGTCCGAACGTTGCTAATTTGAGGTAAGTTTTAGCATGGAAAGAGTTAATGAAGTTTTACATATTAGTTAGCATGTAAAGAACTCTACACTCATCAATGATTCGCGAGTTTACTTTGTGAAATTTCATGACAATACGAGAGTAAAATCGAGTACACTTAGTTCATCCACGCAATTTATTTGGTAGAGCCCGACCGGTTTCAATACTGTATGTGTCATTTTCAAGGGTCAAATACGAATTTGACCCTTGAAAATGACACGACAGTGTTGAAACCGGTCGGGCTCTACGTAATAAATTGTGTGGATGAACTACTTGTACTCGATTTTACTGTCGTATTAACTCCACACTGCTTGGCTTTAATGTTACACGTGACATATAAAGGACACTTTTCCACGAGAAAGTATATGTATGTATGAAATGCGAGAAGGTGACTAGAATGTTTCGTTTTACTAATTTATGGCGCGTGTGAGATTTTGAAATCACGAGTCGAGATGCGAGTAGAAAATAGTGGGTAATCTGTGGCTCGCGATCCAAGCAGTATCATGATATCGGCCCAATATCATTTTTACATCGTCGCATATCACTTATTGGTGAATCCGATATTGACTACCGATATCGGTAAATGTCAAAAGTAATAACATTTGCTATTATAAAAATGACATTTGCTGACGATATTGGGCCGATATAAATTTGATGATAAAAAGGCATCTTTCACCCCTGTACAGTGGCATAAAATGATATTGGGCCGACGTATGTTTGATATTACCATGGACTGGTTTTTCATTAACATGATATTGGGCTGATTTAATAAGTAAGATAGTTAAAATGTATCCCGGATAAACATGTTAAAAATATTTATAATCAGGGACGGTCGTACAATTAAACTGCGATGGAAATAGAAATGGCAAGAGGTAGTTTCGATCTAAGAATGCTCATATTGTGAACCCTGCACTTTACCCCAGACCAACCAACCAACTCTCCTTGTTAAGAAATGGGTAATGTTAAGCATTTATGATAGTAATGAGATATCATACTTTACTCCTGACCCAACTTCGCTTAGTGATAGATGCATAACTTAAACGTTATTAGTTAGTTGGTTATTTAGGGGAGGCGACCGACAGCTGAGGTCATTTGCGCCATATAGGATAGGTGGGTAATTGGGTAATGGTAGGAGTTTTTAGGGAACGGAGGAAGGGTGGAGAGAAACCCGGCGTCGGCATTAGTCGGCATTAGGGGACCACGGCTTAACGTCCCATCCGACGGACGGAGTACTGTAGGTACTTGAAATGCCCTCCACTAGGAACTCCAGTGGGGACTGGTTTTCCACTGAAAAAATCCGCCACTGCCGGGAATCGAACCCGGGCCCTCGGGATGGGAGGCCAGTACTCTAGCCACCACACCATCCCGTTTAAGCGTTATTATTGTAATAAAATATTTCAAACTCGTTCTCTGTTGAAGTCATTGGAGTTATACCCCAATATGGGGGGTTGACATTAATTGTCAAGCTACAAAATTCACCTGGACCGGGAATCGAACCACGGAACTTTGTCTTTCCGGGCCCCTGCGCAGACCACTACGCTACCCAGGATCCCTAATTCGCATGGCAATTTTTACCGAGGTTCAAGGTGCTAGATGTTGAGCCCTCGCGGTCCATCAAGGATGGCAACGCAAGGGAGAAAGGGCTTCGAGGAAGCCACGACCAATGGTGAACTCCATCCAGAGCTAAAGCTGCGCTTGGTGGTAAATGTAGGTTATTCCAAGCCTGCCGCGTGAGTGGCAATTTGTAAGCAAACTTTGAATCCTTACTAATTCTGACGATTCAGGCGATATGGAGTGGAAGCGAAACATGAAAACACAGGCTCGTGTTTTTTCTTTCTGTGTTATCTAATCCTTAAATAATCATATTTCTTATTTTATATGTAGGCCTCCAAATGGTTTCTGAAATTATGATCAATCAGGAATATTTTATTTTCTTGTCTCTGACGTCGGAGGAAAAAATATGGATACTCAAAATTATAAAATCCAGTGACCAGAAAAAAAAGGATCATTTTTATGCCCTTAATAGTCAGCTCAGCTGACTTCATTTTTGCATCGGAAAACGATTTCTATTAAATATCAATTTAAGATACGATCGATTATATCAATTTTACATCGGATAAAGTTATCATTTTTATATCGGTATTATCAGCTGGTGTTAAAACGACATTGGTGACGTCAAAATGACATTGGACCGACGTATAACTGCCATACCATTCTGCCTGAGGAGTCACGGCTTTTTATGCATTGGTTCTGAGATGGTTTGGTTAAATCGTCACACTACTAAAAACTAATGGTTGGGCGTTAAGACCTAGGCATTTTTCACGCTAAAACAATGCATATTAAAAATTATTTCTTAAATTATTTGTTTGAATTTTTCCCTTGGTATTTTAACGATGGCATTTTGAATTCAAACATCGCTACAATAAATTTCAGCAAAATACCTCTCGTACGGCAATTGTCTATTGCAGCTGGAATTGGAAATGAAGTAACAGTTTCATTTATACTTTTTAATAAGACCTTATGTTTTAACTTTACTTAAAACATTTCTTACTTGCAAGCATATATTTATGGATCTCGAATAATTTTTAAATTGTTGTGAAAGCTCTTACGCCTCCAAAGCTTGCCGATTCCGGGTCTAGAAAATCAAAGTCTTAGCATTTATTAACTAATGCCCATAAATTCTGTTACGGTATTTTAAACATAATTTGGTAGAGAAATTATTGGTTTGGAATTATTCTGTTCTTTTAAATGTTTTTTTACTATGAGTCCCTATGTGGCAATGTGCATAACATTTGCTTTTTCCTTCGAACATTTCATTGGCGTCATTTTAGTTTTTTTGGGTAGGGGGTTACTTTTTCTAAATAAGTTTTTCTAATGATAAGTTTTCTAAAATTTTATTTTTGTAAAAAAATTTTTTCTAATAACAGTTTTTATAAGATAATATATTTCTTAGACAATTTTATTCTAATAAATTTTACATTGTTATATAATGAGATAGATTACGAAGATAGGTCGAAATATCATTGTTTTCAACAAATTCGTCATATCGAGAGACTACATTAAAAATTCTATCTTCTGCTTGTTTCCTTTTTTGATTCGTCGGTGGTTTGACCCGTTGACCCAAATCAAGCTGCTCCAACATCGTGGTGGTATCGCTTTGCTCTTTTTGCAACTCAACTAGAAAAGATATAAACTTGGGTGCTCTGCAAACGGTTATGCCAACCTTCTGATATGTTGTTGGTTCTTGCAGTACGATCCAATACTGCTTGATATTGAGACCATAGCTCCGGCCTATAACGGGGGGCTGCAGCTCTTCTTCTTCCACGAGCAGAACGGCCTCGAATGTAATTTATTTCTAAATAATCGGCTATAGGTAGCACCTCCTCGGGTGAATCTTCTAGCAATGTCTCAAAATGTTCTATGACATTCTCCGGGGGCACAAAGGCCAAAGCACATAACTGGTGACAAGCTGTTTTAATCGATCGATCTTCAGGATTGTTGTACGCTGCTTGTAATCCTGATGACTGTATGTGTCTATATACAGACTGGCATAAGTGGAAGAAACATAATCTAACACTATCTTCTGAGATACTTTTTTTTAATAGCGTTTATCAATCCCACTTCAAAATCAGTCATAACCTGGGCCGGCATAGTAATGCGAATTCCTAATGCTCGTGACTTTGCCACAATTTCTTCAAAAACTTTTGTATACCAAGATTCATGCTGATTTTCCAGAAGAGAAAAAACTAAAGGCAGAGCAAAAACTTTATCTTCCTGAGTAACCGAACCCATGATAGTGAAAAATTGATAAAAAATTGTTGGCGCCACACTAAAAGTGCCATCTGCAAACCACATATTACATCGAAATAGTCTTTTTAAATCTGCATTAGTAGCTAAAATTAAAATTCTTCCGTGTTCAGCTTCTCCGTATTCAGCTTCTGTATCATCACGTGAGTCGTATAATAGAAATCTATCTCCTCTAATTGTTTGACTATATTCATTAGGTATGTGGGTAAGATCCTCCAACCTTTGTGGATTAGACGGCATACCTTGCAGTCTCTTCCGCGTAATTGCTTTTCTAAGATTTGGTCGGTCAGGTAACTGAGACAATATACCTATTTCAAAATTATATTGTTAATAATTAATAAATAATTATCGTTGTAATTTCAATTTATTAATTTATCTGAATCAATACCGTGCAATTCAGTTCTTATTACTTGCGCAGGTGGAGCTTCAGGATGCTCTTTTGCAGTTCGTTTAAGGTTGCATAGAATTTTCAACACACTAACTTCTTCATGATTAGGTGCATGAGATAAATGTTCTGATGCCTTATGGTATTCAGTATCTTCTGGGCCTTGATAAACAATCATATTTTGTCTCGCAGTAGATGTAATAGCTCGTGTCTGACAAATTTCTCCGATTTCGGCATTTCCAATAAGTTCTGTTTCCGCTTTCTCTTACGTAATAATGAACGTATCCGTCAATATGTAAATAATCTCTTTTGCGTGCTTTTATATATTCCACAATCATGTTTCAATACTACAATTTGAACACTGAATACTTGAAATTTTGAAATTATAGTTAGTCTCAAAAGTATCTACGTTGTTGTTAATGCCGAATTTAACCTATTTCATTGTTATTTGTTCGTTGCTATATAGAAGAGTATATATATTTTTATATATTTATAGAAATACATAATCTTTCTAAGATTGGATTTTTAGAAAAATAGTATTTAGAACATGATTACTTTTAGAAAAAAAAATTTTAGAAAAACTTTTTTAGAAAAACTGTACCCCAACCTTTTTTTGATACGGCTGGAGGAAATGTTTTCTTAGATGGTGTCTATATTTTCTGTTGTGGGGGTCATTAGTGCGCTAGACATGTCCTTGTACGTTTGTAAGGGTTCTCGTTGGCCATTCATCTTTAAATTGTATTTATTTGTTATAAAAATGAATGCATCACTGTCATATGTTCATAGGCCTGTCTTCTTTTAGTTTAGAACATCATATATTATTTTTTGGATGAAAAATTTGCGCGGCGTTGATGCTCCGCAGTAACAGCTATCGGGTATTTCTCCGCGTTTGGTTATCCCTCGGCGACGACAGTTTTCCCAGCCAACGAGCATCTTCAACCATTCTGGATGGAGAATACGTCGTTGCAAAGTTACAATTCAGCACGGAGGAACGCCCCAAGTTACAAATGTTTTACTCAAAAGCCAGTAACTCGGGGGCTAAGAGTAAAGATTGCTAGCAGTACTGTGGAATAGAATTGGCAATTCTACTGTGCTGGTTTGAACCCTTATTCGAGCCTTTATATCTTGTCTTAAGATCTAGCTTCGGTTATGATAGATTAAGTTACGTTGGTTATTGGAAAGTCTTAAAATTGGTCTATTTGTGATTCTACTACGGTCAGTGCGATTCTACGTCATTACTCTAGATGTCGTTTTCTCTTTAAATTCATGTCTTATGTCATGACGGGATGGAATTGAAAGGCAATATGTGTTACTCCCTTGGATCTCAAAAGCCTTTGGAGGAGGGCTATGTAACTAGATGTATGAAAATTTAGAAATAACAATGGCAACTCAATGAGGGAATCGTGCTAGAATGATTTAATGTTTAAATAATTATATGTTGTGATCAGGATTTGTCCAAAGAATTAAATATTAAAGTGTTTATCTGGCTTAGCTGCAATCTATCTTATTTTTGTAACTTTTGATGTCCCAGTATAGAATAGATATCATATTAATACCTGTAGGTGGACTGCCAGAATGTATTTAACCTTATACCAAGTTTGATTTGGAGGGGAGGAATAAGAGAAATGGTTTGATTTTGAAATGCAAGGCAGAATAGAGGATACATGAACAATAGATGTACAGTTTTTAGTCAAATGAGAACGGGAGTTCTGGCAAGGTTTTTCCAAGGCTACGCAGGCAACAGGCTTTCGTGCACTAAGTTCTCCTAGTCTCTCCAACGACTGACGGGTAGATGTAATTCGCCGCTTTCGCCCCGTTTTTTCCCTCCCACTTTCACTCAACTATGATTCTTTATTCACTCCACTATTCGCGTTTTCTCACCCCCACGTTCAGTTTCTCTCATTTGCAAATTTGAGAACTCTTTCGGAATATTAAAAAAGTAATAAATGCGAAATAAATTACTAAAAAATGCCTTTTGTTTATGGAAGAAGACTTAGATTTTCTGGAAAAGAATGTATAATAGTAAAAAAAACGGAATTATTTCTTTTTTTCTGGATACGAGCGCGAAATGGGAAGAAGTCGATGGAAGGGTTATAGAAGGGGTGGAAAAGAGAGCGAGTCGTGGGGTTGAAAGAATGAAAAGTGACCCACAGTTGGGGAAGTACCTGCCCCATTGTTTTGTTTTCCCGCGTGAAGAGGTGTTGCGCTCCAAACTTTCGCTTGGTTTACCTCTCCTGGAAATTCCTAATCTCTTTTGTTTTTCCGCCGCACGCCCGTTCCGATGCAGCGCGAACTCTCCATCCTTTCTCCTTTCCTCCCCAACTCCTCCATTAGCCCTCGTATATCTCTACCAGCGAGACCGACTCCTTTGCTTCCCCCCACCATCCCTCGCTTCTCACCCCACATCCTTTCCTTTTCCACCCTACCCACTCAGCGCTAACGCTAACCCCGTCCCTTTTTATTCCGTCCCCCCTTCCTTCCCCTTCCTTCTCCACTTCTGTCTTACAAAGTGCCTCGGGGTAGACCGCAGACCGCGCTCTATATACCTCAACGAGTGCGTAAGTAATTAAAAGTTTTCCTAATGAATAAAACCTCAAAGAAATGGCGATGCTTCTGTTGGGTTCCACCGCCTCCTTTCTCCCTTTTACCTTTCATCCGACCCAACTCTCTCCTCCATCAGTAATCCCCTGCTAAAGTTATTAATAACTCGGTTAGCGTCTGTCGACCACGTTGGACTACACAGTATTGCGTGGATTGGGTGGCCACTGAGTAGTTAATTCTATCAGTATATTCTTTTAATGATATTGTGATTCCTGAGCCACCATTGGTTATGCCATCAACTAGGAATACACTTTGAAGTGTTATCATGAGCTATGGAGGCTGAGTGGAACATGCACATTAACCAGCGTTTCTTAAATTTTGTCACTACTTTCGGCAATATGTAGAGCTGTTAACTACTTGCTTCATGATTGTTTTCTGTGTTTTACTGATGCCCAAACAAGAGAGGGACAATCGGAGTTCTATAGTTTCACAGAGGCTTTTCTTGGCATACTTCCTAGCTTTTTACGAGCACTACGAGATGTCCTTCATCATGGATGAACGACGTTCAATCGACTATTCACGACGATTTTTCAAGTAGGCTGAAAACTCGAAATCAAACTTCAGTGATGATTAATTTACAGTTGTTAGGCATTCATTGTAAAAGAGTGTATTGTCGCCGAATGCTGTAGAACACATGGCAAGAAATTTTTTTGTATCACGTTCAGTCACTCAAAATCTTTATTATTGTATACCATGCCGCTCTAAGAATGGTGCAGCTTTACAGTGGAAGAACTACCAGTTATTAGCCAGCATGTTAGAAAGAGTTGCTCTGCTTGCACCATGGTGTTGAATGATTCAAATCACCAATGTGAGGAGATGAAAGAGTAATAGAATGTGTTCCTTTTCAGGTAGCCTGGTAACAATTTAGAATGGAGAATAGGTATACCAATGTAAAGAAGGAAATATGATAGTTCTCATTTTGAGAAGTTATTTTAAAAGATTTAGTCCAGTTTCTACTAGTGAAACTCAATAATTCCATTTTGGCGTATTTATTTGAAAATTGGGTGGCCAAAAATTTGTCTAATTTCCATGATTGGAAAATTAAGGGTCACGGTTACCTTGGTACTCCGATCACATTGAAAATGCCATGCATTGTTACTTGACAATGTTGTGATATGGTGATGGCAATGTGTAGTGAAGTATATGGTGAGGTGAAATATGAGTTGGTTTTTCAATTGGCTTGCCTATAAACGGCTTATTTACCATGGTTGGAACAATGATGTTGCAGTAGCCTTGGCAATCCGATCATATTGAAAAATAAAATTCTTGTAATGAAGCAAGAAGCATTCAGTGAGCGTAAATGTATTTTCGTCATTTATGTATTGGAATAAAAAAAGAACGACTCTAGAAATAGAATCACTGCGTGAGCTAGAAGAAACTTGACAAATGATCGCTGCATTTCCAATGAACATCTCAGGTGTCCGCCGTGAATCCGTGCGTGCCTTTCCTGCTATTTATTTCTCCAGTCAGGAACTAAGACGTCTCTATCGACGAGAAGAGAGCAGATCTCGTGAGGAACAATGATGCGAGGAAAGTTTGTCTCTGCCGCTTTTCATGGACTTCCCTTTATTCAGCGTTGATCCTCGTTCCACGGGATGACAGGGAAAGGGAAAGATTTGCGTCACGGGTGACTTGGCCCTCACGTCTGAAAAAATTCATCTGTGGTTTTTATTCGCTAGGTGCCATTAATCCTCCACCGCTGCCACCTGAACGCAGCCGCGAGAACAATAATAATTCCACCCTCTTCTCACCTTTTCCCCCATTCCCTTTCTCTTAAGTACCCAAAATCCACCTCTCTGTCTTATTTTGCTTTTCCCCTCTTCGCCCTTCTCTCTCTTCTCTCACGCAACCACAATGCGCCTGTTTACTCGCCCATTCCTTCCCTTCACCCTTCCCTCTTGCCTCCCCCCGAAACGAAACTCATTTCAAACACTCAATTGTTTCTATGCAAACTTCTGTTCCTCTTATGCGCAATTTTACCGCCCTCGGCGCTGGCTTTCCGCGCCATGCAAAGTTTTCTTTCTCCTTCCTTCTCGACTACTCTCACCCACTTCAAAATCGTTTGCATGCTCGCTCATTCTTCAATTTTTGATCGTTTTCCGCCACAAACCTTGCTCGAGATCGCCTACGAAAACGAAATTCTGCTATTTTTGGGTTGATACATGCTTATTTATGTTCGTAATTCCAGTTTTTCTAATGTAGCTTGACTTTGTAGGCTTATGCCAATTTTTCAAGACGCATAAATGTCTCTTAAACATCTCTTTCTCATCGAATATTTCGAGTTATATGGTGGAATATAGCCTTAGCCGTCGGAGCAGTGAAAATCCATGGCAACAATTATTAATCAAACATTTCGATGCCGTCCGTCGAGTGGAAACGTAAATCCGTGAAGTAGTTATTAGACTTGTTGGTTCAGTACCTAGGTTATGCTGTCTCTGTACCAGTACCTTTTTTGTCAAACACGTTTAGATTAACTTAATAGAGTTACTTAAGTGATTTTGTGTCGTGTCTCGGTATGAATGAAAAATTAAAAAAAAAATATCTGAAAAAATTGCATGCTGGTGTAGTCAAAGCATGTAGAATTGCATTTATGTTACCCTTAGGTAAGAATTGTTAAGAAAAATAATAGAAACTTATTAACAATGAATTTTCATAAAGATGATAATTCATTTCCCTGGGTGATTTTATTTTAGGACGAGCATTTTATCCTAAATATATTTTCGGAAAAAGTCATGCCGATGTAATTGAATTTCGTTTTACTTTATGATATGGTCCTGATGTCTCAATTACAAACTAAATTTCTTGGATACTCCTTCCAAGAGTATAAAAAAAATGAAAGGAAACACGCTGAGCTCTTCCGTCGAGGAAAAACGACCACGCCGAAGATTTTCTTTGTAAGTATCAGTAATGAATTCTTTCACGAGTGAATCTCTTTCTTTTGAAATTGTACCTGTATCTCGAATTCCTTTAAAGAAGGATTTACCGCTACTCATTCAGCTTAAATCTTAATAACTAATTGGGAACACCAAGCATTTCGGCTGAGAGGGAGGTTTATTATGCCGTACATGGTTCAGCGGAAGGAAGAAATCAATTAAGGTTTCCCCAAACGCCCGAGGCGAATCTGCTGCCGTGTCTTGGCAAGAACTTTATCCCAAAGAAGAGAGCGCTCCTTCTGGCACGAAAACCAAAATCTTGGATCTTGATAATTCGCTCTGATGCCCATTCTCTCTCGCTGAGGTGATTTTAGAATGAAATTGAAAATTTGACCGGGATAACTAGTCATGCATTCAAGGAGTTGCTGCTCAAATAGTGGAAGCGTGCAACGAATAACTAAAAATATTTGAATTCTCGGGTGAAAATAACGTGTGAACAAATAAAACGTCGAGCATTTCATACGTCAGTGGTTTCAAGTGCCTCATTTTGAAATTTCATCAATTTTTTCTCAAGAGATCTAATGTTGTATGGTAGTATAAGGAAACAGTTTTCAATCCTCGGTTTCGAAAAACATTAAGATAATGATAGATAATTTTTCATTCACCATTGATGCTAATAATCACATTTATTGAAATATGTATTTGGTTGTTTTCAGTAGCGTACATTAAGAATTTTCATCGGTATTTTTAAACGTAATAGCAACTTTCCTTAAATGTTTCTGCGGAATTTCGATCAGTTGACTTTGACAACAAGATCGTTCAAGCGAAAATTGTATGGGACAGTTGGCAGTGTATGCTTTTTTGGAACTACGAAATTTTTACTGTCGAAGAAGGTATCAAAAGGGATAAGTTTTAACCCCCACCCCATCACCAAAATTGGGTAATTCGCATTACATATGTAAGTCATAACACCAAAGGGAATTTATTCACATAGCTGGGATTGCGATAGGATCCGCATTGGGATAGGAGACTTTTCAGACGCGGAACCACCTTTATCGGTATCTTGCATTTTCTTCCAAAAGCGAAAGAATAATTAAGAACCACTCTATTACCGCCGACTGTATAGCACTTATACGACTAGAGGACGTGGACTCCATTATCGATGGATTCTAATATTCGTTCTTCCCTCGCATAATTCGCGACCAGATCTTGCCACCTTACCAACTTCACAAAGATATGTCTCTCCAGTGTACTCTCAGAGAAAGATATTCCCTTCCATGTGATAATACAGTTGCACACACTGAACATAAACCGTTTTCTATAGATTAAACAGGAGTTACCCAAGAAATGATTGGCATAGGTTATTTGAATTTTTGGGTTATTTGGTGTCTGCATGGACAAGTAAGTTAACAATGCATGTTTGCAGTTTTCCTTGAATATTTCACTGCATGTCATGTAAAAGGTAGAATTTAGTGTCTGTTCCGTATCATAGTAATAGTAATCTCTAATTGAGTCTTGTGACCACTAGTGTATATTCACCCACCATTGTCACCTACCCTCGACGTGGCCTGCAAGTTACTCAGTTGATGTAGACGCTGGGCACGAATTCGAGTAATGAAAAGTATCCCCTCGGAGCTCCTTTTGACCCATCTCCCGCACGCATTTCGCGTCGTAACTTCTTCCCATACACTCAAGGTCTGAAATGCTAGAGCTCTCTATTCCTAAAAAAAAACACCCACTTGCTTTCCCCTCCGTTGCTTACTCCGCTTCATAAAACCATATCTGCTCAGACTTCAAAAATGAAAAAGACAATGGAAATAATAACATACATTTGCGCTTAGAGGTCAAAAGGGTAGGGCAGCCTTCTCTCCATCCCTCGGTGAAAGCAAAACCACCTTGCCCTCCCCTTTCTTTCGAAACCTGACGTTTTTTTGAAATCGGCCCGTCGGCTCGCAAGGGCAGAGGGATGGTCTTTGGGACCACCAAAGCAACCCCGACGTCCCCCCATCCGCCGCCGTCCTTCCTTCCCTCCCGACCTTTCCCATCGTCGACCAGACAACTTTTTGTGCTCTACTCTTCCACCCTTCGGTAAGGCACAAAGGCCTCACCATCACTCTCTCACCATGGAAAACACCCACGCCCCCTCCCACCCCAACCACCCTCCTTGTCCGACTAATTTCTTCCCCCTTTTTTTTAAACTGCTCTCCTTCTATCTCTTTAATTCTACAGTACCCACGCGCCCACCACCTTGGGCTATATTTCAGCAAAGCTTTTTTTTTGGGTGAGAAATCAAGTGTTAGATGGTTGTAGGACTAGATTACTTGCAATAGGTACCTTATTCACTAGTAGAGGATGTTGCCCGGGTCTCTTTCTTCTCTCCCACGTAATTCGTGATTTGAGTTGATGGTGTCTCTGTTGAATGTTTCACATGTGGGCGAACAACATTTTACGTTCGACTTGCTAACAGCTAGCATGTCAATTGGGAAAGGTTGTAAACTATTTAATTTCTCTCGCATGGCAAATGCCTTATTTATGCATGCATGGAAGAATTTGGATAGCTACATGAGTACCTCTTTGAAAATCATGCGCCCATTTACCGATGCCGATAATTTTTTGCTTGGATTGGGTCACCAACGGTGGCGCCGTTTACAGGCCAATAGTCATCGTGAGGTAGGATGAAATGGTTAGAGTATGTGAAAATAAATTGTGAGTCCATTCGTTTTTCACAAGTGAGATGTTAAGACAAATGTGTTTATCAATTTATCAAGTTAAATTTTGCGTGGGCTACTTATAGGATTTTTTTCATGGGTGTTTTCAAGTCTGTTTCCGCACAAATAGGCGCTTCATACCGGGAGGAAAGGTATAAGGATAGGAATGGAAGGGATGGGGGACCTCTCTTCCATAAGGCACTACTTACAGTGTTGCTGATAATTATCGAATGGCGAAGAAAACGTTAACTGAAAAGTATCCCGGAGTGATTGTTGATAATGTCAATGCAGGGTATGCGAATTGCATGTCCCTTTGATTTTTTATAAATTGGAACGTTTGATGCAGAAAGGTGACTAAAAAGGTGATATTTTCTCTGCAATCTATCTGATTTAGGATATATTATCTGAAAATAATGCAGTCACTCAATGGTGCCACCATAATTTTTTATGGGGGGAGGGAGGACGCCATCTGCCTGATCTTTTGCAATGTGTAACCAAAATTTTATTTTAATCAGTGTATTTTGAATGTCATAGTAGGCCATATTTTCTTATGTGTATGAAGTATTCAACAAACATGGCCATCTTTGGTCTAGTCATACTCGAGTATGATGATGCAAAGAATTTTTCCTATTTTTCCAATTGATGCTACCATGTGACTGTGACTTGTCAGAGCTAAGGGCAGGACCCCTTTGCCCCTCCCCCCCCCCTTGGGTGCGCCACTGCTGTGACTGGCAGCACAGCCACTAGCGTATACGAATATGTATTCACTCACTTCATCATCGCCGAGGTCCCAAGTTTGTCCTGCATCTAAAGGCCCCTCAGACAGGAATGAGAAATGTAATGGTAGGATTATAAGGGGGGTGAGGAAGGGTGAAGAGAGAGGGGGATCAGCATTAGCCTGCTAATAACAAAAGACGCCAAGGACTCCATAGTTTACGTCTCATAAGAGGGAAGGAGTTGGAACTTCGAATTGCTCTCCAAACAGCCTCTGGAAACTAGGGAACATTCGCAGGAATTTAAAGTTTGACTTATGGAAAGTAAGCAACTATTCTTGCATTTCGATTGCGATTCAAAATGATGAAAATGATTTTGCATTTCATTTGTGATGAATAGCTTTGTATTTCATCGTTACAAATAATTTATGTGCGAAAGTTAGTGATTCTTATATTTTGCATATTTAACTCAAGTTATAGTTATTTGTTCTCAGATTCGTCATGATACACGTAGTTTTACTTATTAATTTTTATATATTCAAAGATTTTGAAAGCCCCAAAAATTAAAAGTTCCCACGAGTGCTCAAAATCTTTTCAAAAGTCAAATTAAATATTTATCCCCAGGCATTATATTAGCCTCTTTCCCCAATCATTTGTGTTTTCTATTCTAGTGGTTAAGGGTGATGGCTCTTCTGGGAATATCCTTTTCCTCTATATTCCCATGGCTCCTCCAGAGCGTCCCTCCTTCCTTTATAGTGTGATACACTCATTCCCCACTCCTGACACCCCTTCCTCTGTCTCATCCCCATTCTCATACACACGCTGAAGCACAAACTTTCCATCTTCGCCCTTCGCCGCCTCCACCTCATTCTTCATCTTTCGTGTATGCTTTTTTCCCCATAATCCCTCGGGGCTCCCTCCCATCCGAAACCGAAAGAACCCGTTCGTAGCCTTTGGCGCCGCCCGGATAGCTAAAGCTGCGTGCCCTCTCACGCTTCGGGGGGAAGGAGGTGGTCGGAGGGTTTGTGGTGAAAAGCAGGGAAAGAGCTGGAGGCAGGAGGGGGGAAATGAAGGAGATGGGGGAGTTGAAGATGTCCGTCTCAAGGGTGGAGCCTTAGGCTTTTTTTTTCGGGCGCTTGGTGGGAAAAATTCTTCCGTAATCGCCAAGAATCTCAAGCCCTCCCCCAATCACCCTCACTCTTTTTCACTATTTCCCGAAGTCCACGCGTCGGCATTTTTTTTACCGATAATCCTGTCTCCCACCTAAAAAAGGGAACATTTTGCGGATTATTTTCTGTGTAGGTGGTACTTGCCTTTGAGAAATCTTTACGGCCACATTCTCTTACTCTTGGGAAAGTCACTAGGTTTTTAACATTAATTGCTCTGGGCGCTCTGGGTAGTATACATGTGAAGCTTCTTTGGACACGTCTAGATTAAAAGGAACTGAGCCACATTTTGACTAAAATATCATTCTCGGAAACCTCAAAGAGTATTGAAACGAAAGAAACTCGCCCCCTGGTTTATAAATTTTGCTTGCTGTTGTGTCTTGGTTGTATTATTGTTACTCTTTGAGCTACTTCGTAGCTCATTGTTCACCTATTGCACATAATTTTGTCTTTTTTTCATTTTGAGCTGACTTAGTTGCCTTTTGAGTGTGAATTTGGTCACATTTTTATGCCTGCTCATCTATTTGTCCGTGGGGTATCTCATGGCTGGAAGTGACCATGGGAATTAAATGGAAAACGTTTTTTTTTTCCTAACCCAGCGTATTCTACTTGAGTTGGTATTGCGTATACACTTGTCAATTGAACGTTCTCATATTCTTGTCCAGTATCTGGAAAACATATTGAAGTGATTTTGAGGATAATCGTAATAATATATTTAAGAAAAAACTTCAGATAGTCGACTATCTTCAATTTTCATTTTAATATTCGCCATATATTGTTATCAAACAAACCAGCATTGATTTATTTCCGTTTGAAGCATTTTTCGCAAAGCCTTTGTTCGTGATGAACTTCAACTGGCATCATTAAGGTTAAACTTTTAATCAATTATGGCTACTTTTTAGTCATGGCGATATTAATAGTGAACGAATTTAGTTTCTTTGGGATGATATTAAAAACATGGGGACGAGCACAAAATAAACGATGGAATCCATGTTTTTATTTAATTAGACAATTTTAGATTGGAGTCCCAAACAGGCTTAGGCGATAAAAACAATCTCAACGGTAAGGATGGAGATGGCCGTTTGTTTGTGTTCCTTAGCGTCGTTCCTTATATCTATGTGAAGGACGGAAGAAATTTTCGGTGTGTGTTTGTGGTCTCTAGATGTCCCTGAAAAGGGATTAGTTTTTACTCTACCATGGATAGCTTGTTTGAGAATCCAAGCATGATGTATATTTTTTATGCTTTTGATGATACGCCTGTTGCATAAGCTGGCCATTTTTTTTACTTTCCATTTATTTATTTATGCAGTGCGGCATGCTTGCTCGGTGAGGAAATTGATGACGTTCACGGTCAGCACTTGTTGTTTTGCACTCAATGGGTACGAAGCTCTTAGGCTCAATTAATTCATTTTAGAGGACATTACATGTCCCTGGAGTGTCGCTAATTAATGTTAAACATGTACTTGATCGGCGTTTTAGAATACTGTGCTCAATCATATAGTTTTAAATATGACTATTGGCATTTATGTCGCACCATTTAACTCGAGGTTTGATACTAACTATCGGAGAAAGTTGACGTGTTTTTTATTGACATATTGGTCATGGTTTTATCAGTTTTTGCCCAACAGAAGTTTTTATGTGAGGCTTACACTATTGTGCATGTATTATGGGAGTATCCGCAAGAATAACGAGCTCTCGTATCATCACCGTACTTGAATCATTGCTGAGAAATTGAGGTCGAAGCTCCTCACTGTTATTCTTCCACCAACATGCTGTCCAGATAGCTCATAACATGTTGGCTGTTGATCTTTTTCTGTGCCTTAGCCCTTCTGCTTTCCGCGCGAAGTTCGTTCGTGGGGGATAGGTCAAGAAGGAGGGGGGGATGCACGAAACATATATCACTTTTACCACCACTTTAAGTGACGGTTGTTAAAAAAAGGGACACACGAACGGAGCGAGCCGCCCCTCGAAACAAAAGGCGGAGGGAGGGAGATAGAGCGTGCGAGAGTTGAAGGGTGATAATTAAAACATAAAGAGGGCGGCGAAGTGAACCTGTGGAATTACAGCTTTTGGACACGGCGATACTTTCATGCGCCACTTTCCTCTAAACTCTCGGAATCTGCTCGACCAACACCCACTCCGCCCACAAGGTCGTAGCAAAAATGTGTGCGCGATATGGGCAGTCCTCGAGAGTCGAGGGGAAACGGGGCTATGGGAGTGAAACTGGAGTGGAGATGAATGATGGATTAAATCAGTGCAAGGGATGGGTCCTGTATGAAATAACGGATGTATTCTCGTAGTACGTGGCATTGGCCTTGGTTCTGATCCGAAGTTACTCTTTGACGTTTTATCCTTCTTTTGACCTGGAAAAACATGGAATTTGAGATAAAATGTATGAGATGGAACTTCTAGGGTACCTATTTGTTTCTCTGGCATGTAAAATTGCCAATATTCATGGAGACATCTGAATGCAGTATCATTTGGTGTAGAAAATAAGTAAGTGAGCTTTTTTTTAAATTATATTCTAACTTATAATTTATCTACTATATATATTCTCACTGCGTCTATTCTTTTCCAATGAAAATCATCTTTCAGCGTTCATTTAAGAGAGGAACACAAACATTGAGTTTTCAATGATTTCGTATGAGTTATGAGTGTAGGTTCGAAACTTGTGTGTTTAAATGGTTGCCATTCAATGCTTTGAGCACTTTTCCTGAGTGGCTTACTTTTCTTTAGTTTGTGGAAACTTGATAACCATTGTTATAGTTAGCGTTACCATCGTCCGTGGATTACTCTATGGTACCTAGTTGATATTTCAAGAAAAAAATGATCTAGAAATCTGGCAGGTGATTGGCAGCTTGAGGTGTTATTTATTCTTGCTTACACAATCTTAATAGAATGGCTGCAAGGCAAGCAGAATCTGTTTGAGCTATATTTTAGATTTCCTCATTTTGCTCAAAGCGTTTTCTTCTATAGATTAGAAAATACCGGGTTAGAATTTATATGCTACGATAAGACTTTTTATTTTGAAAAATAGTTGTTGCTGAATCGGAGAGCTAATTTGCTGCACTTTTAACGTTATTAATCGTAAATAACAGTTTATCAATCGACATATTGTTCCTTTCTAATACGTAATCCTAAAACATTGGGATATCGCTTCATAATGGATTGAAAAAAGAATAATGAATGAAGATCATCATTTATTTGCTATATTTAGTGGTCAGGACATGTTAGCTGTTTGTCAAACTGAAAGTAGCGACGACTATTGATTTCTATGTCATGCGTAATGAAAGGATTTATACTTGATTCGCCAGGCAAATATTTAAAAGTCATAGTGAAATAATTAATTATCATGGAAGTGGTATTAGGCTAATTTTGTCAAGAAAATTTTAATATCAAGCTTAGAACTTCCAGTTTGGTTCGATTCTTTATGAGATTAGAATAATTAAAATAGTTGTGACTGTATTAATATTAGAATATGGGAATCAATCACGGATATCTATTACGCGAGCTCTCACGTTATCGTCATAGTTTGTGGCGCTTTCAGAGAAAAAATTAACGCCATTTTCACTCTTTCTTGCACTTTTAATTGATTCTCCAAATCTTTCGCGTGATTGGCAGCAAAATTGATTTCAAACAGTGCTCTTCAGGAGAGCATGACTTTACGGATACTGATAGCGATAACATGGTGGGAAGTTATCTGATCCTGCCAATGATTTTTAGCGGAATAGAAATACGTTCTTAGAAATGAGAATAATTGAAACATTTTTCCGCTGCTTTCCCACAAAATGCATGATGACTTAATATAACGACTCGCTATCGCTGTTGATATCATAACTTTAAAGTATAAATTTACAATTTAGTAATCTTTAACGTTATTTTATTGCTCGACACTGTGCGCTGAATTTAGGCGAGTGCAGTGCTTTGAATGAAAAGACTAACTTTGGGAGGAGATTACTGTAAAGGAAACACATTGGGTGTTCAAGGAAAATGTGGGAGGAGTAGACCTGTTACAATAGGGGCATGGGAACCAGAGAGGTGAGTGAGAAATTACGGCCTAGAGTTGTGGGTGGAGGAATAAGCTATCGATGGGAATTCTGGGAGTGTGGGGGTCCGCTACATTCGGGGAAGGTTAGGCGCCAGTCGGCTTCCAACAGGTCGGTTGTGGGCGGTGAGTGTTGGAATTAAGTTCCATTAGGATCGTTTGATGGTGTAGAGTTGTCAGTAATGGGCAAACAACTACGTGATGGGTATGTTCTAATAAATAGGAGAAAAAGCTTTCGTTTTCCCGTCTATCATCAAACTAGAACTGAAAAGAAACATTCCTTGCGTAGGAGATTATCCAACAGTGCTTAATTCTTCTTCACAGCAACTTTGGATCAGGATTTTGCTAAGAGTAAATCTGTAACCATTGAGTACCGGCGAGTCAACCATACCAGTTGGAGCACTTAATTCGAGCAGTTAGGTAATGATGAAGCTAAGGAAATGATGGCGTCAGAGGTACAAGTTTCAATTTCACTTTCGCAAAAAGTACTTATTTGCTGCCAGCTTATTTCCAAGTTGTATGAAATAATTTGCATATTTGAATATATATTTGTGAGGCATGAGTCACATTTCTTGCGCGATAATTCTAATACTTCCTTCTTCTAAATCCTTGTCCTTCGTCTTTACAAACTGATTATTTACGATAATATGAATTGTTTACTGAGGCAGTCTCTTATATCTCCCTATTTGATATCACTCCAGTTTCGTTCTATATTTTCCTTGAAGGAAAAAAATGTCTTGACCGAACCTTCACTCCCTTGTATATCGATTATTTATTGGTATGCATCTTTTTACTTACAAACGTATTCGCCGTAAGAATAAAGATTGCAGACTAATTATATTGCTGGTGTGAGTGTATCTTTAGTGAATAATACGGATTTGTCATAATATTTGGTGTGGTAATGAGGCTTACGAGATGAAAGTAATACATTTAAACGTCCTGCCGTAGTGTAATGGATCTATTAATAAATTAAATTCCCTTGCCTCTTGGAGATCTTTAATTTTAGTCATTTTGAACAAGCCCCCAGGAATGAAATATTGGCAAATATGTCTATTTATATTTGTTTCAGTACATTTATTCATTCACGGAATTGTATGCAATGAAATATGTGGTTATTTAAGCAACGCAACAGATCATAAATTATACTACTGTGATATTGTATAGCATTTCCATTGAGTTTTAGTGAATTAGTTATTAGAATAGCTCATTAGTCATTCATTTCTATGTCAAGGAAAACTGTCGCTATAACGTTTGAAAGCATTTAAATTGATACCTGTCGTAATGAATTAATTCAATATTCGTATGAATTGAATTGAATTCAATGAATGAATTCAATTCAATGTCGTAATGCGGCTCGTTTCAAAATAGCAAATACTTAAATATAGTTTAGGTTCACATGGCAGTTTTTTTTAACTAATCTCTATTGTTGGTCGATAGTCCACAATCACATTCTCATCCATGAACACACGGAAGCGTCTAAATTGTTATCTCCAATTTACCAAATTTCGATGAATTAAGTTAAAAAAAAATTTAACCAATTGAGTGTCAAATTCAAAATGCCGATTTGTGCGAGAAATTGGACTCGTCGGAGCGTGTGTTGTGCTCACTATTTGAATTATAACATAAGGACTTGATTTTGAACCTGACTATAGAAATGGACTAGACAGACAAGTAAGATAGTCAGATTTGGCTCATGATATGCCATTTCTCTTGGTTAATTTTCAAAACTGACGAAGAAGAATATTAGTTCCTTAATATTTCATGGGAAATATTTTTTTTGCTTTTAAAGGGAACTTTTGGTGATATTTTCGTTACATTAGTACCTCTCGAAGTTGCAATTGGAGGGTAGATGGCAACGCAACTACATATTGGTGAGCCATCTAATTTAATCTGTGGTTATTGGGAATGGAAGGATACTGGTCTTGCAATTGGTTAATATTAAGCTTTTTAGGCTGAACGTTGAACTAAATTCTCTACCTATTAGGCAACAAAAGAAGGAATGATATCCATACCCTTTGAAAGGCGTTTACGACGAAAATATTATCTCACTTCATTTTTGTAATTCGACATTTTTTGGATAGGAATATCCCCGATTCCCGGTGACTTATGCCCTTATACTTGGTTCAATGTATGTCAGAACCTATCGTGAAATCGAGAACAATGTAAGTTCCAAGGCAATTCTGATCCGCCTTTGATTTGCTCATATGCCTTGTTGGGAGGGGAGAAGAAATGATATTGTTGCTACTTTTTCTTCCCTTACTGCTTCAATATTCCCTCTTCGAGTCATTCTGTTACAGCGCGTAATTATTGGTTTGAACCTTGCTGGCCGACCTCCTTGCCGAAGCCGTTTACCTTCCTTTTCTCACATTTTACATCCATCCTTGTCGCATCTCTCAGTGATTCAATCCGAACGTTGGTTTTTGTAGGTGAGGGTAGAACTCACCCCAGGCTAAGCCACAAGCGTGTGATTTCACACATTCAGAGTAGGAGGGCCAGTTCCTTTTCCTGGGCCACCTCGCACTCCGAGGATTTTTCATTCGGGCGCGTCCAAAGGCTTCACCCGGATTTGAACCCGGGACCATTCGATCAGTAGCCAAGCGCTCTGCCCATTAGGCCGCCACGCCCTTGTCGCGTATACATCCCAAAACTGTTACCCCTTTACGCCTTTTTATTTGTCACCGCCGGTTTCTCCTATCAGTTTTTTTTACACGGTCGCACGTTATTCAGCAAATTCTCTTCTTACACTTAGTCTCTCCCTATTTATTTCTAATGCTCGATATTTTCCTTATTCCCCTTGTCACCTTAGTGTATCTGCTCATGTTATATTTTTGTTCTAGTTTTCTTTTTCTCTCCGATTCATATCTACCCTCCGTCGTTATCACCATTGATTCTGTTTCAACTTTCTTCCTTCTACCCTCTCACTATTCCCTCCGCTTCCACTTTCTCGTTCCTCGCTTGCCATCGCCACACCCCCGCCTACACCGCACAAAAAAACGAGACCAATCGACTCCAGTTTGCAAAGAGTAAAAACTAGGTTCGCATCATAAGGCACGGATGTTTTTTTTCTCCTTTTGCGTCCGCCTCTGGGGCAAAGAAATAGCAGAGCGTAAAAGAATATGGGTTTTCGGAGAACGAAGAAAATACAGTAATGGCCGCAGACGTATCTCAATTTTGGTAGTGGGGTAATTTATGTCGTTTTCGAAAAAAATGCGAGCTAGCTTAAAATTAGTTCTATATATTCCTGTAGCCTCAACGTGTCTGCTGCTCTTGAGGATATTTTGGAGCGAGAGATTATTTTGCTGCTGCTGTAACATGGATAAAACCTTTTAAAAGAGTCAAACCGCAGGTGAAACGATGTCTATTTGATATCGTTGAACAGGTAATTTCCTTAATCGACCGCGTAAATCTTATGCTCTATTTTCCTCTAAAATTATATTTTACCTTAAGATTTGTGCTATAGCATTACTTTTCCTTGTTGCGTGTAGCCTATGTTTACCTCATGATTAGGCGAATTTAGATTAGGAGACATTTTTTATGAAAGAAGCTCCTAGCTACATATATTTTTCTCGGAGGTAATGGAAATTGAATGTATGACTTATGGTTGTGACAGCCATTTACTCGATAGGCAGTAATTAAAGTAGTGGTTTAAATTTGAGAATGAGAATAAATTTACATTCCGGGCGAATACTTCCTAGTGGTCTTTATCTATTTAGTATCTCCGAACTAAATTTATTGATTTATATAAAGTAAACCATTTAATTACCTCAAGCATGGAACTCTCTAATAAGGACATTTTTAAAAGTGTAATATTAAAGAGAAGTTTAATGCCTTAAAAATGAAATAAATGTTTACTATCATTACACATTGTGCTTACAGACATTTTACGAGGCAACGACAATAGATTTTCTGAATTAACAATTTTTAAAAACTGAGTTGCCTCTTATATACTTATATGCGATGTGTAATTAACTCTCTGGAAAGATTTTTAAGAAATCAAGAAAATTTAAGAGAAGATTATTGGTTGGTTGGTTATTTAGGAGAGGCGACCGACAGCTGAGGTCATTTGCGCCATATAGGATAGGTGGGTAATGGGCTAATGGTAGGAGGTTTTAGGGAACGGAGGAAGGGTGGAGAGAAACCCGGCGTCGGCATTAGCCTACTCTTAACGAAAGGCGCCAAGGGGACCACGGCTTAACGTCCCATCCGACGGACGGAGTACTGTACTTGAAATGCCCTCCACTAGGCACTCAAGTGGGGACCGGTTTTCCACTGAAAAATCCGCCACTGCCGGGAATCGAACCCGGGCCTTCGGGATGGGAGGCCAGTACTCTAGCCACCACACCAACCCGATCCCCAGAAGATTATTAATGCTTAATTAATTATTAATGTGCGAAAAACAATCATTCTGATAATGATAGTGGCGAAATATTGCTGTCTTTACTAAAGCAAATGAACATTTAAACATGTTTGTTGTATTATAAAATATCAACAGTTACTCTCGCTTGATAATAAATACTATAATAATCTTATCAGTCAATCACTACGCAGTGCGATCTCGTAAGCTGAAGTTCGAAAGTCGAGTGGTCAAAAGTCGGGGTGGGTGCCGACTAAAGACGTACTCTGTTGCTATCCTGTACTATCGGGCACAATACCTTTATCGGATCCTCGCTCGCCGACCCCGCAACTACACCCTCCCTCACATTCTCCCGACTCTTTCATCCCTCTTTAGGCGGATATGTTTCCCGCCTCGTCTCCCCCTGATGCCATCCCTACAGTCATTTCCTTACTCGTTTCCCCGCCCCCTTCGCAGACGCCTTTACGCAATGGGGTAACTATACCCACTTCATCTTCGGCACTAACAGGAAAATTATAGCATGCAGCGGGCACGGATGTGCTCTACCTCCATCCCTCCCCATCCCATCCGCCCTAACATCCCCTCCTTCCTCTCTCCCTCCCTCCCTTCAGCCGCACTAGACCGATCCTTCCACTCCCTCCCTAGCCATTCCCCTTATCCATCCCACTTCGGAACCTCAACTCGTTCTCGATACTCTTCTTCTTTGAACCTCTCTACCCTGATCCATTGTTCCAGTGCGCGTTGTGGTTCATCGGTTCCGAAGCCGGGATGCGGTATTATGATACGGCGCCGCACAAAGGCCGCGCTGAAGGTGCTGCTTGGGAATGTTAAATAGCCGAGGAGAGTGAGAGAGAACCATATTGATTGCGTTACTCGCTTTACTCTAAACGGGCAAACACTCCATGCCCTGCAGTTATTTTGGCAGAGCGGGTGGATATTCTGCTTAGATATCGGCGTTACTTTGGTGCCACATTGAGTGGAAAATTGAATAGCTGTATCTCCTGGCAGCAACGTCTGTAAGGGTCCGTAGCGTGCTCTCTTCCTCGATTATTACGTAAGCAACGATGCATTGAAGCGCGCTCAGAAAGAGCTGGATGCTCTCCCTTCGAGCGTGCGCGCTTGGGAGAGTCTCAAATCACGGCTTTTAATCTGCATAAACGTTGCCGATTGGAAGCGCTTGTTTTCTCGGGTTTGGAGCGAGAGAATAGAAGTTGGGATACTCCCTCTCCCATCTTCGTTATAAACTTCTTTGCTGTGTTCCTGTGTTTAATTCGTTTCCGAAGTTCACTTATATTCCTTGATGAGCAATGAAAAGGATAATGCTTTTCCAAGTTTCTCATTCTAGTTATTTTTTCTTAAGTAGACTAAATAGAATGTTGGGCTCCATCATGGAAAGGGGCGACTTCCCATATCTCCGCTGAAGTACTGACACTAAAAACTGTGAGATGTTTTCATCCATTTTTAGCACACTTCACAATCATCATATGAAGTTTATTTTTCAGCAATTCTGAATGGAATTTGCGATCATAAAGTCGCCCTATTTAACTTCGAAAAACTTGTTTCATTCATCAGTCATTTGCGAAGGCCTTTTATTTATTAAAAAAGTTATTGAAGTTTTTTCTGGTAAAGTTAATTAAAATTTCATATCAACCAATTAGATGTACTCAAACACGTTAGAAGTGTACGACAGTGATAATGCGCATTTATAAGTGCACGAAAATTGCACACATGCTTCGAATAATTTCGCCTTCTTTATACACTTGTTCTGTTTTATGATCCTCCTTTTATAGTCTCCTTTCACTTGCCAACGAATATTGTTATTATTGATATTGCCATTGTCTTTTGCTTGGCTATACTGTAGTTTAATGGATGGATTTTGTTGTTTCTTTCTCTTCATAATATAATTGCCGATGACCCAGGTCACCCAGGAATGATGTTAGGAATTAAAATTGGTTGAAATAAGTCGTACGTTGAACTCTCTTATTATTGTTATTACACAATTCCACTAAATCGTAGCGTTGAAATAGCTGTACCTTGCAGTAGTCTGGGCCTGCGATATACCTCCCCAATTAATTCTATTTTCTTCTCTTCACTGCCACTTCTATTTGCATATACCTATGTACTCATTAGAATCGCATGAGTTAATTTAAAAAGATTATTTCGGTAATCCTAGGAGTGTACACCGCAATGATACAGTGGAAGCGGGATAACTTTTTTTAAATGAATGAAAACAGGAACAATTTTTAATTTTATCTAATACATCAATTTTAACTTCCGCAATGTAATTAATGTTCTTCACAATTACCGTGATGCTTTTTACTCCCAATTTTTATCTTCAAGTGATCGATATTCATCATCTGTGGAAGGGGAAAATATACGGTATAAATTGTATAGTCGAAAGGGCAATTACTTACGGTAGCGATGTGATAGGCGTATTGCATGTAATATGTTATTGCATCGAATATCAATAATCGTGTAACTAGCCCCTTAGTGTCATTGCCGTCCTACTGTAACTTGCGACATTTTTCAAAAATTATATTTTGTTAGTTCGCACAATAAATTTCCTTCGCAGTCGTTGCAATCATTTCTGCTGATATTTTCTTGTTCCACAAATGTAGCATGAGTTTAATAAAGAGAAAATTCGGAATTAAGGAGAAGTACCTATATAGTTTCCTTACTTAACTGAGTATTTTCGCATGTGGAAAGCGCTACCATGATACAAGATCATGATTTCTTGCCGTGTACTTGCATTCCTTTTCTCCATCTGTCGCTGAAGGAAAGAGGGTGTATTTTATTCGCTGCGTATGCATCCCCATGACATCTTGACAAATCCAATAAATGGTGCCAGGGTTGGCTGCCGCCCAGATAAGTATCAGTAAACGATGCCACGGAGGGTGAGCGTTCGTTGCGGTGGGTAGTATTAACGAGGGGGGTTGACCATGTGACTCGTACGTCGAAGGGTGCCTGCCGTTGGCCACCTCGAAGCGCACGCCCGCAACGTTCTGGGGTGTGTGTGATGGGTGCAGTGCGCAAGGCGGGGACGGTAATCCGGTTGTCTGAGAGCGAGGATGCACCGTTCGGGGACTGTTTCCCACAGGATACGATTACAGCCACCCTCGCGCAGCCGGAGCGGTCAGGGACGGCGTTCCCAGGGGAGGAAGCGTCAATAAATGCCTTCACGGTGCTAAAGGGATTAGGTTTTTCTTGCTTCCTTGCATGCTGAAGGGCCATGCACGAGGTGGTCCCTCTTTCCACTGAGAGAATGAGGCAGGGAAATCCTGTGACTGGCGGGCTCTTCTCCCGTATCCAGGAGGGATGAACTCGAGGGATTACGTCCAGAAAATACTTCCCTCTTGTTAAAGCTTTTTGTTATGTTCGGGAGAATATTTGAGAGTTTCCAGCAAATAAGAGTCGTCATGCGATGCATTCGTCTTTTGGTTTTGGACGAATTATGCCTATGATCATTTGATGTGCGATAGTCGTTGCGTTTGTGTACCAAGGTACTAAGGTGTACTAAGAGCCAGCATCTACTAAATTTTTTGTGTAGTGGGAGTATAACATTTTATGCATATTAAATATTTTGACAGCGCCAATTCTGCAGGGACAAAATTTACGACCGTTTTTTCACTTTGGAAGTTTCATTCTTCAAGTTATTTCATTAGTGTTTCGGCAGATTTAACGAGGTGGTGTATTAAAACGGGGGTTATTATATCTTAAGAAATGTTTAAGAGAGTTGTTGTATTCCTTGGCGTCACTTTAGCAGAGAACTGATTTATGTACTGATGCTATTCACGTTACATGTAGGAACCTGTTAAAATTCTTAGAAGTCTCACTGGTGAAAAATTTATAGTTGGCTATTAGATTTTAGTTATGACTAGTAACTTGTATACATACTTTATATTAAATTTGTTTTGGAATGTGAAGAAGACAGAAGCATGATTTGTAACGAAGTAATATCCAGATTGCAATTTTAGCCTTGGGTAAAAACGGATCGGCAAATTTAGATGAGGGTATCAATAAGGGTGCTCGAGAATCGATGGAACTTTGGATACGGAAGCAATTGAGGGGATTATTTGGGCATCCGCACTCGTTTCCCTCAGCGTGTCGGTTCTATCCGTTTAGCGGCGTCGCAGTGTGACGGATGATGGACGTCGGCGATTTGTCAGCCCCCACTCATTTGCCACGGTCCGGAAGGATAGTGAACGCTGAGTTCTGCATCCCCTTGTGCAAATAGTTCCGAGAATGCCTTGCTGATTATCGACAGCCGGATAAGTCTTATGGTACACCGTGGAGGCCGGAGATAGATGGAAACGTGTCCAATTGGACGTACCATGTCCAAATCTACTTATCGTCCGGAAAATTAGATGAGAGTGAATGACTGATAAGGATGGAATATACACTGTACGTGTGCATATTTACATGGACAGCGTGAGAGATGAGCCTGAATATATGCATGCGTGCTTAAAGTGTTGTAAGAAGGAAGCGAATGTGAATCCAAAAAGTGAAAATGTTTTCGTTCGACTTCAAATACTAGCTGTTTGCAAGAACATTGGAAAAAATGTTTATAATAAAGAGATTTTAATACGTTTTACGGAATAAATTGATTTAAGAAATGTCGATATGATGCCCGTTAAGGTTAATTCACGGTTAATATTCACGAGAAACAGATACTTACATCGGAAATCATTAGACTCGGTAAGAATGAAGGAGATGTGCCTTAGGTCCATTGATTTTATATTACAGCTTGAAGAAATTTCTGGAATCAATTTTATATGGCGACACCACATTCTGTCTTGAAAATAGGAACATCGCGTTACATTTGAAGACTGCATTGCTTCAGATAAGGATTGTTGTCTAACGAGAACGGCGTTTCTTTACCTGGATTTAATGGCGGTCGAAACAGCAATTATTCATGCTTAGATTTTACCTTGTAACGAAGATCACGTTTGAAGTTCATAAAAACCATTACGGAAATAACAGACTTTTCAAAAAATACATCTTTCTTACGTGCAGTGTTGTAAAGTGTTTCAGTGTCATGGGAAATGTGGAGGCATTTGCAGTACGTATCTTCTAATAATACACTTTATCACCTAAAAAGGCGCTTCTCTCCTCCAATGATTTAAGACAGCAAACCAAACAAACGCGCATGGTTAAAAATTGCATTCAGGAGCGAAGGACTATCAAGTGGACGGTTTTTTGTTGTTGGAAAAATTTATCTTTAGAAAAAATAAGTGCATCACATGGCATGCATGGAACTATTTGTATTTTGGTCAAATGAATGTGAAGCAAGGAGAAATAACTAAGGAAGTGGTATAATTCAGAAAGGAATGAGGAATGTTAACAGGGAAAAAGGAAGATTCGGTATTATTATTAAATGCAGTTGTTTGTTCCTCAAAATGAAAGGTCACCTCAAAATTCAAAACTATGCTTGCAACGATTGGGTTGGTGAAACGGTTAATAGGGTTCGCTGGAGGGCCTAGAAGTTTAGGAAATCTTCCACGAAGAGGCAAAAGGTTTGGCGACCTTCATTGAGGAGTGATCCCTTAGTGGCAAGTGTAAATTTTGACCCTTTCCGATTCGGGGATGAGGATGAGCACCGTTATTTTTGGGCATTAATTGAAGGAATGATGTATGGATTGGTTGAAAATGAGGACGGAGGTAATGATTGAGTCAGTTTCGGTGTATCGCTCTCGGAAAGAAATATATAACTCGACTCGAATACATAAACATGGACGCATCAAGATACCACCATATTTAACATGTATTAGAAAGGCATTCCGTTGCCGTCATTATTTTTAGTGTAGCATATTGATGGAAGAATCTTGAAAATTACTTTGGAATTTTTATGATTAACATGGGAAGGATTTTTTTGTCTACCCCTTAAAAACGATGAGTTTCAAGATTCTGAAAACTGCTATTTCTCCTATCAACAATGTATGCGGGAAGTATCGACTTGTGGTGAAAAATATTCAAATTTATTTTACCTAATTAAAGGGGAAATATTCTTTTGTCATTGGAATAATGGCACTTCGATTTCTTGAGCAAGAGTTTAATCCTTCACGAGCTTAAACTATCGAAAAATCATACCAAAAAACACATTTTTATTGTTTTCTCTTGCTTAGTTGACGCCATTTTTATCAATTTACCTTTCGTCTTTCCCCATGCCGAAGACTTCTTTTTGTAGGAAAATTAGTATAAGTATTCTAGCATTGAGTTTAACTATATAAATGGTATAGTAAACGAGAGAGAGAGAAGTTTGCGAGATACTTGAGGGAAAGCACGGTTATCCACCTTTTGCTGATATTTGCTTCTGGCAGTATCGTTATTGATAAGGTGTTCACTCGTTGGAAAGGAATTAACATAGGTCTCTATCTCCTAGATCTCTATTTTTGTCTAGTAAGATTGGCAGCTCTCAGGTTAAGAGATAGCAGAGTTTTTGAAGCTCTAATTTTAAGATCTTACGATCACAGACTTTGATAGCATTAAAGAAATCTTACGCTTAAGGCAAAACAGGAATTACATATCAGCGTATAGATATGTAAGTACACCAATATGTTTGTGAGAGAGAAGGGGGGAACTGAGTGAAATATACTGTCCAGTGATTATTCGCAATGAGCAATTCTATTATAATAGCTATTGAAAAAATAATATCTGATATTGACCTGAGCTTGATTTTCCCAGGAATAAATTTAGTCGAGTCAGAAAGGTATGTGTTGATGACTCTGTGAAAAAAAACGAAGTAATCCCGCTACCCCACATTTTTCCTAATAGGGTGGCCTATATTCTATTCGTTTTACTAGTGAGCTTGATGCATTTACGTTACTGAGTGTAGGGAGTAAATGCTTTCATGTTAAGTCGGATATTTGAATTGATGTGTCCACGTATTTGTTTAGATCTTAAACAACATTGTTTATTGTAGGGATGAAGGGTGAAATAGAAACACTGCACGCATGGTGTAGAAATCCCTTTTTTGGCTTTTTAGTATGTGTGGAAATTAGTGTTTCTATTTCGCCCTTCATTTTACGATGAAAATTTTTCACAACGTTAAGCCCGAGACTATTAGCCTTGTTTATTGTTGTGGCACTGATTGTGCCAATACTTTAATGGGATTCCTATTAGCATTAGACGAATTTAAAGGTGCGACTCATTAAGGTGATACGCTTTGTTCTACTCATGTAGTTGTAGAAGCTATGTTTATTAAGTGATCAAGACACGTCTGTTAAACCGTAATGAATTCAACTTCATCTCCAAACTCATATTCATTATGAATCTCCACGCTAAATCTATCCACGCATCATCCCTCACTGGCAAACTCACTACATTTACCGGGCGCGTACTTGAATCCCTTTCTTTCCCTGCAGTGTCTTGACCGTCGCCACAGTTTAGTATGCTAGCTCCAAAATCTCCTGGGAAATAATTAAAGGGGAGGAGACGAGGTGTCTGTCTGTGCATGCGTGCTTGCGTTACGGCGTTAGTGCGTGGGGTGTGAGCGAGCGAGAGAGAGCGAGTGTGTAGGGGACGAAAGAGACGCCGATTCGCCAACTACATTCCCTGGGGCATTCTGGGGCTCTTCCATCTCTCATTGCCTCCCTTCATCCCTCCTCTACACTCTGCCGCCTTCTCAACCCCTCCTTTCCGACATCCCTCTTCCCACAGCACTTCTCTCGCACACAGTCATCTCTCTCACGTGCCTATCCTCTCCCTTATCCTTCTGGACGATTGCCACCCCTTTTTCTCCAATGCTGTCTCCCTTCCACCTTTTCTACTTGCCCCTCCTCGCTCTTAACCCAACACCTGAAAAAAACCCTTTGCCTCGAGGACACGCATTCGGGTGTCGGCTTCCTCCCTCCCGTTTACCTCTCTTTCGAGTGCTCCCACACCCGGTTAACTCTCTGTCATACTCTTCCACCCACTTCACTCTTACCACCGCCGAAACGCACAGGAGTATGTACTCTCACTTTCCGTGCCAACTCTTAAACATTTCCCTTGCTTGGCGTAAGTAATTGGTTATGATTGAAGAGTTCACGTTTTCAAAACGCATTCATTGATACTTGTTTATTTCTCCCTACTCAGAAAACTAGAATCGAAATAACAATTATCAAATGAGTTACCCAACCACAGAAATACGGTTTCAAGATTCGCTCCTGGCATAATAAAGAACTTGAAATTAAATGGACGATAGTATAGATTCATATGATGAAACAAAATCATACTTCATTCTGAAGTTTGATCGGATTGATTCGAGTAGATTTCCTCAAGTGTGAACACTGACGGGGAGTTCAATTAGCAATCTAAATGAGGGCAACAATAAAAAAATCAGGAAACCCTACCCCCACTGAGTCGCGTGTTTCCTAAGGAATCTTTCCTGGTTCCCATAAAATCACTAAAATTGGGTTTGGTCCTACATATTCTGAGAAGATACATGTGGCTTTAAACTTTGGATAACTTTGGAAACTTTAAACTGATCGCCGCTGTCCTCTGGGTTATTCTTCCGTCGTCACATAATAGGTATCTTCACGACTTAAATCACATTTCACTCCCGATCTTTTTGACTTTCATCAGCCAAATTTCTTTACTCTATTCCTCTTTCTACTTTCTTACGCTTCCCATGCTAGCTATGGCCCCATGTTCTCACTCATCTGCTCTTAGTTTGATAGACTGATTGTATTTCTGATGGAGCAAGTATCTTTTAGCTGTCGGACGTTGAAATCTCCCTGGTTAGCTTCCCCTCATTACTATTTCCAAAGTATTTCAAAGAAAAGTCTCTAATACTACCTACTAACTCCTATAATAAGTGCAGTAGCATGTGATCTGAGAGTAGTGTGAGAGTAAACATTACAGAGAACCGGAACACACAGAAAAACGACATGCGGATGTATGCTCAACTTTAATTTCTCTCTTTGATTACTCTCTGCATTCAAGTAGGGGTATTCTGATATTCCTCTGCCGCTGCCGAGACTTAATATCAGTATATGAATGGCTGCCCCACTTGGGGTTTTAAGCCTTTTTGTAATTATCTCAGAGAGAAAAGAGCTGTCATTCACCTGGATCGACCAATTGGTATACGAGTGATGACGAATAATAGCTGCTGCCACCAATGCCACTTTAGTGGTCATCAGAACGCGTAATTCCTTACAACACGTCTTATTGGCAGCTGAATGTAAATTAACGGCAATAAACAAAAGTTATTTGATTCGTACTGAAAATAATATTAGGAAATTAAGTAGGCTGCATAAATGAAACGAGACGTAGCAATTAGCATAGCAGAGAAGAATTGTAGATTAACTTTACGGTGCTATTTGCGAAGTAGCGAAGACTTTTGAGATAAATTGCATCAGAAAAAGAAACGTTTTTGTAGAGAAATTAGATGATAAACTGGACCCTGAGTGAAGATGTGAACAAAATATATGCTAATGAAATAAGAATTTTGGTGGTTACTATTATATTCCATAATTCCATTACCGTGCATTTCCTAAAATGGAGTTCAAGCTCTCATTCCAATTACCAATTCAAGATCCTTGTCTAAAGTTTGCTTTTTATAGTTTCTCTACGGCGTCAGCACAACTCATGCCGTCTCTAATACTACTGCACGAGCGGCAAAAAGACGAAATTTAGTTATAATCTCCAGTGTGAAGTTGCCGTCTAATAAAATCACCAAGAAAAGTAACTTTTAAGTGATGGTTTTTGTTTTTTTTTACTTTAATAGTGTGTATAGAAGAAAGCGACAATGGGACGGTGTTAAGAGAATGTCTCCAGATAAAAGAGGAGGAAGGCATATAAAAATCACATGTAATAGGAAGAAAAAAATCAATGGCACATACATTCTCCGGTGCAAAGGCTGTTGTGTGTTAAGGCGTACGGCTGAATTTTGGTTTAGAGTCTTGGAAACATTAAGCATGTACTTTATAAACTTGTGAAAAATTTTGCTTCGTGTAAAACGCCTTAATAATCAAGGAACGTTGTAATCGTTTAGAATCCTGTAGAGTGGATGATTGTTCGTGACCTGACATAATGGCTTTTAATGCTCTTCTTGGCGTAAATATTTATTCATGTACAATCTTATTCTATTCTGGATTATTTGTTTACCACGCGGGTATTAATATAGTTGGCCTTAATAATACATTAACATTTATTTCAGCGACGCTTTCCATTAGTCTTTTAGATGACCAAAATAGTTATAGTTGACTTTTATTTAAGGCATTGCGAAGTCTAAAGTTTGTTCTTTTTATATTTTTAATTCCATGGTTATTACGTACATTTGTACATAAACCTTTGGGTAATTGAGCCTTCTAGTCTAAAGAGAGCTGAGAGCATAGATTTACCTGGTTTCTTCATTATTTTGCCATCGAAGTGGAGGGTGACCTATTTAAATTTAGTGAGGTTACCGGTGGCGTGTGCCAGAAGTTTTAACCTAAGTATCTCGATTGAGATGAGGAAATTTATGATGTGCAATCTTGATTTTTAATATCATAGATTCTGAGTTTATGGTCCGAATAGACGTTAAGCGTCTAATCATCTTCCAAAAACTACTTAAGACTTGCGTGGACGGGATAGGAGTGGTCGGACGGTCCCTTTTGCTCGTTTTTCTGTCCCCCGTAGGAACCTTTCCCCATCCTTTAACCCGTACCAGCCCGTGACGAAGTGGACAAAGGAGCCCATTTGGAAGCTGCTGGTGCCGGAAAGGGGGTAGCTTTTTTATACGGTCCGCCACGCGTCGAAGTCGCCCGCTTCTCCCCCTCCTTAACCATTTTCCACTCCTCTTCATGTCACTTATATCCTATAGTTCCACCCTCTCATTTTTTGCCTTATCTTTTTTCCCATCTCGCCCAAGTCACCATTGCCGTATCTCTTTTACTTGCATGTTATCTAATATTTATTCCAAAGTATTCATGCCACATGTGTCTCTTAGTCTTGTCGCTTTCTTTTTCTTTTCATTTTTTCTGCGATCTCTTTCTCTTGTATTTATTTTGGGATTTTACGTGAACTTGCCTTCTTTCATGAGTTGGGATTGTTTACACGAGACTGTAATGGTATAGTTTCTGCTTTAAATCATTAATAGGTTAGTTTTACGTAGAGAACTTTAGATAGGAAAAGCAATTTCAAATTATGTGAAATCACTGAATTCCTTATTGCTATTTCCTTAATATGACAATTGTTATTAGTGACGCTGCTGTTTTCAGTCTAGCTTGTCAATTACTTTTAAAGTGTATCTGTTAGCTGAAGGTGCTTGAAAAACCTGCACTCATAGGCAGTTTATGAAAATATTAGTATTTCATCTCGATTATAGCGTTCATAACCATTAAAACGTTCGTAACTATCCTTATTAAACTGAAGATATTAAAAATTCTGGAATAATGCTTTGAAAACGGTATGCCATTGTTATTTTCTCCTTATATCGGGACATAAAATGTTACTTACCATAAATTAATTTTGTTTATCACCTTTGCAATCACAAGATGCGCATCAGCCGCAGTTCGGAAGCATTTCTTTATTCTAAATGTTTTCACGTTAGTGCTAATTAAAGATATCATCCTGTGTGAAACCCGAGAAAATTTCATTTTAACTTTTTTTATTCTTTTTATGGTAGAAATCGGTGCTTTGTGTTGCAGTGATTTTGAAAAATTTTCTCTGTTAATTGTTCAAAAACTCAGTTCTTTAACGCACGCTAGTTAAGCAAATAAAAATGTTTGAGACAAACCTGAGATATTTGGTTATTCTGCCAGTGAACTTCATGCTAATTTCTAAAATCTGTTGTTTATCCCTAGTAAGGTTCAATGATTTGACAAACTTGCCTCATTTCTATACTTCAAAGTCAGGTGGGCTGGAAGTGTGTATTTGATATTGATGACTTCCATTAAACATTTGTTCGCTCCGAAAAAAATACGTAGAGCTTATCATTTTAAGTCATATTAAATCACACATACATCTACATAAAAACCCTGCTGGCCACCGCAAGGTGTGTGGCAGGGGGTGAGCCAGGTTTATAGCGTTAACAAATTTTAAATTTTAAAATGGAAACGGATCAATGGGTGTCTGTGCTGCTCCTTCGTATGCCATTCATGCTGCCCCTTTCTCATTTGTAGACAGCTGAGTAATTAGAAACCAGTAATCTCTCGCTGTTTCGGAGAGCAGGTAGGGAGAAGGCTAATGTATCGTCGAACAGGGTGGGGTAATGGGTTTTCGGATTTCGGTCTAACGTCAATCCCGACTCCCCTTTCATTGTCCCCGTCCCTAAAAGGGTCCGACCACTCACGTGTAATACCCAATCATCTCTCGCTCGGGCCGAATCACTCTCTCCCATCTTTTGGTCAATGCGTGGCATTTATCCCATTCATTTTCCTTTGCTTAGCTCCTATCGTGCATATTCTGTTCTGTATTACATTCGCCATTTTTTAGGGCATCATTTTTGAAGGTTTATGAAAAATTATCGGCTTTATGAAAACCAACCTTCGGGTTGAATCATTGAGTGAGTGATCTGCTAGTGCCACCGTTTTTTGCTGGTACTGTTGGGTTTGAGCTCATGTGAAGTGAAATATTTGAAGGTATGTTAGCTTGTTATTTTTGTTGGCATTGCAGACCTGACCTTTCTATAGTTATCCTTTCACTCTCGAATTGCGAGTATGGTAGTAAAAGGAATATTTTTAGGGTACTCTACCTGCTAAATCATATCGGGTAGTCTAAGCTAACATAACACTAATCAGAATACTAAGGCAAATAACTTTAACCTCCAAAGTTAACAGCCTCGGGCTTAACGATATGGATACCTTTCATCGGAGGAATGAAGGGCGAAAGAGAAGCAATACAATTTCCCTCCCAATTTTATTAATCAGGTCTGAAGGCATGAACACGTTTCTTATCAACTAAACCATGGTCGTGATTATAATTATAAAATAATTATTGAAACAACGTGTTAACATTATAGCGTGCCTCTTTCACCCTCTAACCTCCAACCTTTGGGTTGTTGGAGCGGCGCCTTACCGAATTGATTAACGCCTCCTGCACGATATAGTTGCTCATGGCGCATCCACATTTTAACCATAGAATATTTGATGATGCTAAATTCAATTGTTTCTAAAGAAAAGAAAGAGGCATAAAAGTCTTTCTATTCATTCTTTCTGTTATGATTGCCAATAATCTCTGGACGAATTCATTGGCCATTTCTTTAAAATTGTGGTTCGAGCGATATGTTTGACTATATTTGTGCTTTCTATTGCCACTAAAATAATGCATTTTTCTGAAGTGTTTTGGGCTTAAACTTCAATATGTGTTACACTCAGATAAATTCCATTGTGGTGGAGATGAGCTGCAATCGATAAAGAGATTCCCCACTGTTTAGACAATTAGAAAACGGGCTCATGAGCGATTTATGTGGTTGATAACCTGCAATCAAACGTTTATCAATAATCATTTTAATAAACAAAAAAGGTGTTATTTGCTGATAAACGCTTTATATGTATTAAAATATTCTATATTTTTTCTTATTTTCTTACAATGCTAAGCTTTAAGGCTTGTCTCTGTGAAGAAATAACGGGTCCGGTTCCCAGTCATTCTATTGGAATCACTGAGTGTTATTAAAGGACTATCGTATTCCGCCGAATAATTGACAGTTATTTAGGTTTCATAAAATATCTGCCCTGAAATTTCACGAGTTCTCTAATGTAGTTGTTTTTAATTTTACTGCCAACGCCCATGCAGCCTTGTACTATTTATGCCGTACCTGGCATTATTTAAAACGTGTCGCTTTCACAGTTTATTGTAATTTTGTTCCATATGAAGCTAGTAAGTCTTAAAAGAATGTAATTACAATTAAATTAACATCAAGGTCCTTAGAAATCCTAGTTGCATGTCAATAGTGCACATTTGGTGATCTTCACCCCCTGCTACACACCCTCGCGGTGGCTTGCAGGGTAGCACGTAGATGTAGATGTATTCTGTTCCATTGGAAATATACAGCTCTCAGTTCTAGAAAATTCCAGCCGTACCTGAATCATTCAGCATGATTTGTCCAAGCATAATCGTGTTTTATGACGTAGAGGATAGCGTCTTAAGTATGCGTAACATCCATGCTTAGTTCGTTGTTAATTGGTCTTGCACTGGCTGAATGCATAGATTTCAGGCTGAGAATGGGCTTTGTATGCACCAGGATAAGACAAACTTTGACAAAGGGAATTGCTGCCTGCTGGTGCTAACAAAATTCTTTACCTCAACGAAGCACCTATTTCGGACTGAAATCGTTATTTTAAAGTTTAATGCGAAATTAGAATAAATGACGTTGATAGCGTTGGCAATTACTATTCTTCTCTCTTTCAACAGTCGACGGTGATTTGCCCATGTTCCTTGCGAATCCAAATTGAATTGATCATACTAACACTTCAGACGTATGTTAAGAACTGGAATATAGTTAGCTTCTTATCTTGACAGATTTTCTGTTATTTATGCATGGACTGAATGTACTATACATCGAACGGGCAACATGGCAGTGTCCATGGTGTTATATCGTCGTAGAAATAGCCACTTTCCATCGAGTCCCACTCCCACTTCTCTCGAGACGGCTTGGTTTTCACCCCTCTATGCCGGCTAATTTCGCCCCACCCCATTCATATCTTATCCTTTTCACTCCCCGCCACCAATCCCTCGTCCCCCCTCCCCTCTCTGCTTTTCATGACCGCTGCCGTCTTGTTTTCTTCTTCCGCCTGCTTGCATAGAAGGAGGACTCACCTCTTTTCCTGCCTCCCCCTCCTTTTGAGCGTCTTCCTCCTATAGCTGCAAATCCCCTCCCCCCTACATCTCCCAGCGCCTCCCATTACCCTCTGACCTCGCCCCATTCCACCCCGAACCCCGGATATGAGATCCCCAGGATGCTGCAGTCCAAATAGCCAGCGGGTTGCATCATGGGAAATGAGGTGGCGTGGCGGAGATGGGGGCTGGGGTGGGTGGGGGGGAAGAGGTCGAGTAGGTGGGTGGATGGGTGGTTGGAGAGACTGGAGAGGGGACGGTTAGCGGGGCGGGGGTGAATAAGTAGGGAGGGTGACGTGCATGTGTGCGTGCGTTCGCTGTGTATGTGCTTGACGTTCGGTGGGTGGAGGGAGACACGATAGGGGCCAAAGGGGCGAGGTTTCGTCGTGATCATGGGAGGGAGGATGGTTGGGAAGAGCAGGTGAACCGAAGCACGGGGACGATGGGTTTCGGAGGGGTGTAACGGTGTGGATTAGCTGCTAGTTGGGGATCTGTATCATCTTTGCCGCTTTTGCTACGGGTAGAACTTCGCGCCCTTCTTTCGCCTTCTCTCTCGGGAATCATTTCGAACTTCTTTCTGTCTTGTGCTTCCTTGATGTCTTGCTTCCGCGTTGCCTTTCCTGCGGCGTTGTCTCTGACATCAACCGCAGTTCCCATGGCTACGCCCGAAATCCTTGGTGCTCTTTTCAAATTTTTCCTCAGAGTGTCTCAAATTGATCGGGATATCTGACGAATTTCACGCAAAATTGTGGTTGGTGATCTGGCATAACTTGTTATTGCGTATCTCACCGTGGTTGATTCCATGTAATTACGAGAATGAATGTATGAGGTATTCTACTCCTGCTCGGATGGTTTACTGCATAATTCTTCCTTCATTAGTTTCATTAATCCCGCTTATTTATGGCATTGAAGAAAGTCGGTATCGGTAGAGATAAAACTTTTGCCAATGCTGGGAGTTGGCGGATGGCGGATATTAAAGGGTAGTTTTATGATTGATTCCTATTTATATAAATTAATAGTTCATTTTTTTGATTGATAAAGCTTCTAATGTGAGAGTTGTCCTGAAAATTTCATCTTAATTCTCTTTTGAGATTTCCTGACTTTTTATAATATGTGTTTTAAATTCTACTATAACGCCAGGATGTATGGGAATGAGCTGCTAGACTGCTGGTTACGGCCGTGCTCTTACCTTGGTGCATAGTTAAAAGGCATTATCACTTTTATTCGGTGTGTAGAGCCCTCCAAGTTCAGTGAACCGTCCGTCAGATGGAAGGTAATGCTGCAGATACCTCGGGGACTTTCGTCTGGAGTTGGCTAATTCTAACGCCGGTTTTTCTCTTCACCCTTCCTCCTTTCCATTCCAAACTTTTTCTTACACTTTTTGTCACCTTTCAACTCACTAATTGGTACCATCAAAAATCGAAGAGATGGCACTAGTATACACAACGAGTTAGTATTAGAGATACGATACTGTATATTTACGATTACGCTTTTGGGGTTGGTGGTCAGCTGCACTTCGCAAACCACTACGCTTACGGATGCGAATGGGATAATGGAGGAGCAAAGTGCAATCAATGATGATCCCCAAATTCCCAGCGTAATACGGTCAAGTCGTTCCAATTCCTTTCAGATAAATTATGATGTCATAAATTATCATTAAGGGTTGGTGTGGTGGTTAGAGCACTCGCCTCACTCCTAGAGGACCCGAGTTTAAATCCCAGCAGCGAAAGATATTTCTCATTGGTAAACCGGTCCAAGAATACTCTGCGGTTAGCATACAAGTTTAGTAATCCGTCCTTCAGTTGGAACATCAACTCGTGGACCCCTTGGCGCCTTTCCTTAAGATCAGTATAATACCGGCACCGGGTTTCGCTCCACCCTTTCACCTTACCCTTCCTTCTCATCCTTATACCTTTCCTCCCGGTCTGAAGGGACTATAAATGTGGGTACAGATTTGAAAACCAGAGAAAAATATATTCATTCGTTGAGTGTAATTAAATAGAAATTGAGAAATACCTCGTTGCACAAACTTATCGCTCTTCCGATCCATCTCTTTTTCAACTGTCCGTGCTCTGTAAGAATATTTGGGTACAGAAAAGGCAATGGGTGTGAGAAGTTTGTTGTTAGTATTTGAATGAAGAATATGGACGTTGAGTTACAGGAAAAGGAAGTGTAGGTTTCAACTTGAATGGCTTAATTCTCAGCTAGATATGCTTCAGCTTCTTTATAATGCAAGATTTTTGGAGATTACTATTTGGGTTCTCATGTAAGAGAATCTGCAACGATAAAGGCTCTCCCTTGAAGAGGGATTGGCGTTCTCAAATTCTAAGGCAAGGCAACGAGATGTGTGAATTATTGAAAATTATGATTGCTGTGACCATGCTCTAAACAATTATGTTTAAATGTTTCATTGGATACTATATTCAAATGCCATTGATGTGAAATTAAAGGCGACGGGCATAAATAATTTCGACTTTCGTTGAAGAACCAAACGGTATTTATTCCGAGGATATTTTTTTACTATGCATATCACGGGGTACCTCGGTTAAGAATTTTTTGCGGCTACTTCGCAATTCTTGTATAAATCCATGCATGGATAAATCATGAACTGATATGTTTTTATTTCTAAAGTTGCCCATGTGAGTGAAAAACGGTGTCAACAAAGAATAATTAAGACTATTGAATGTATTTATCACCCATAATCTGCGATCATCGGCTTGTTTCGAGAGATGTGTCAATTGTGGTAGCAGTTGTTGGCTGTAGAAGGTGCGGTATTGTATCATCGTTATATTTTGCATGATTAGAGTTATGATCTCAACCCTTTTGACACCATTTATTCATTAGATATGGTATTATTTTTGCTTGATCTTCATTTATTTTGTTTTACCAGCCCATTATTCAGAAAGTAAAATATTCTGGTGATATTATTTTTCACTGTCATCCCAGCAGTAGCATTTATGGAGCGAAGTACCCTAAGCGGTTGGAGCATATCGTAATATAATTCTTCCGCTACTGTAATATCAGCGACCATTTTCTTTATTATTGGGACTTGGGGTTGACATTAAGATGATTAAACAAACCAGTCTTAAAAAATATAATAACCCTCAGGAACGCGATTCCTTCCTGTTTGTTAGGAGTATAGTGTCCTTATTTGAGCAGTTCGACGGTGGTGTAACGGTATGAAATAATATTGTGAAAATAATGGTCATTTAACGTTACGAATCCTCATTTCACTTCCAGGTTAGGCAACGAAAAGTAATTTTATTTCAGTTGGATGCAAGTGAATAAGGAAGGCTTCGGAAAGAAAGTTAAAATATTCTTCTACATTTGGATAAATTAATAGGATTGTATGTTAAATCACATTACTTTTTCTGAATTATAGTTTAGCAATTATTAAGGCAACAGATTTGCCATTGATCCATTATTCGCAAAATAAAAGAAAGTTTGTAAACCTCCAATTAGTCTTTATGAGGAAGGTTTGTCGTTTTCCAATTATTCGCATCTTGCAGTCATGCGTAGGATAAAAATTAATTCTCAGCTGCCTATTTAAGTGTTTAAAACAACAATTCTACTCTAAAGATTTATCATAGGTAGCTAAATCAGATGATTTGTTGATTTGCTGCACTTGAATGGTATTAAATTTTTCATATTGTGGACGTGATTAATTCTTGAACAAATGTTATTAGAATTACCTACATTAATATTTATGTACAAATGATTTAATCATTTTATGATCTGGCTTCAAGAATATAATATGCCTAACAATATAGTGAATACATCAGAATCAGAAGTCAGTATCAGAATTACTTCTAATCCACGTTACCGAGATCATCAGTATTCTATTATCGACATGCGATTTTCGTATAGTGCTGGCTCCTATGTTAGCATCCGGAATTCAACCTGCCATGTTGACTTGAGCATTTGAATACAAAGGTTCAAAGCAGGGAAACTTAGCCGGCACTCATTAACATCAGACATCTATAATCTGCACCCTCCATTCATTCTATCTGACTTTACCTTCGACTGAAGACTCATGCGCTTCTCCCTTGAAAGCATCTTTTAACACAGAAGGAAGTACCCATGGATGACGAAGCTCTTGTGTTTCCTTTCATCATTTCGTTCAAGCAGAACAAAGCGGCATGAGAGCATTTTCCGTTTGATCTGTTTCCTTAGTCGCGTACGGCGCTTCGAGGGCGTGTCTTTCATATGCACGCTATCGTAGAGAGAGGGAAGAATTTAGACTTTCTTTTTGACAAAGGAATTTAAAATATGTACTTATTTCCCTAGCCGTTTTTGGAGGCGGCCTGGTAAATTTTTGCAATAATGCGTGAAAAGGGAGTCGCGTAATAAATGTGAAATTTAAATCTGAACTGTCAGTTATTCAAAATTGCAATTAATTACGATCAATGGTATGCTAAGCTCATCAGGATTATACGCAATCATGCCACCAGAATGCAATGATTTATTAAAATAATGCTTGGGAAGCGAGACAAAAAAGGCGCGCTTGTTTTTCGCTCGTCATGTTTCAAGGATATTCTGCCAGTTTATGGGTGTTGTATGCTTGATCTAGGTGTTGTATTCATTTATGTAACATGAAATCCAAAAGCAGCCAACGAGACCTTTATATTGGATTTTTTTTAACAAAATAACACAATTATAAGACATAGGACAAAAAAATAAAGCAAGAAGAATCAAATTAGGAAGGAAGTCTGTTGATAGCGGTTGTGAATGATGAAATGGATGATGTTATGTCAATGGAAGGGGTATTGAGGGAGTTGTAGGTAAGAGGCAGCCGGTAGGTTAGGGATCTCTGAGTCACAGATAAACGGTGGTGAGGTAGATGAAATAGGGACGAATTCCGGGTTTTACGTGAAGGGACACGAAGAGAGCACATTGGGAGAAGGTCGTTAGACCTGAAACGGCCATTCATGATTCCGTGGAAAAACTTGAGGTCACTAAGTGTGCGCCGACGTTGCAAATGAGCAATATTAAGGTCCGAGAGCAGTGGATTAGCCGAAATATTCCGAAGAGGGGGGTTGCGATTTTTGACAATACTGATAAAGAAGTTAAGAGGCCTATTGAGAGCTTTCAGATTGGTAGGACAATCAGAGGACCATATTGGCGAACTATAATCTATTATTGGAAGAACACAGCCGGAAAAGATGGATTTTAGATCCATATTTTCCGTATCTATTCGTCGGTCCATCGTTTCCGTATCTCTGTATGCTTGATCTCGTAATTGGATAATTTGTAGAGAAAAGAATCTACGATTATAATGTGAATAAAATGTGCTCTTATATAAGAAGTAATTTGTCCAAATATTTAGGAGAATGAGGTTTTATGTCATAATCAGGTCCTAAGTGGACGTATTTGCCAAATCTCTTGCAAAGAGGTACGGCGAATTCTTTTTCTGAAGGTTTTTCATTGTGAAGAACTCTCATTAGGCTACAGTTTTTTGCGTCAAAAATAAAATAGGGAGAGAGGAATAGAGTGAGGTTCAAATAGCATTTTTCCGAATAAAAATGATAGACATCGCCGGAGAAGCAATTACTTAGGATCAGTCCTGAAGATATTTGGTTTATTTTATTATATTGTTTTGCACATCCGGACTGATCTTTTGGTCTATATGCCCCTGGAATCCCAATAGGCAAATGCCTGTCATCAAGTTTCCCTGGAGCTGAACCAACAGAGCTTGATTTGCAGTTCTATTTTTGAGTGGAAATACTTACGACTAATTTTATTTGTTTCACACATTCCTCTCATGCTTGGTAGGTAACCACAAAGGTATGGGCCAGATTATTGCTATATTTATCCCACATAATTATAGTTTGAAATTATATTGTATTTTTTTAAGATTCTTTATTTGGCAAAATGTATTAAATAATGGTACTAAAAACTGGTTATATATTTACCTGCAATAAAATTTTGTTCGCGGCGGTTGGTCTTTCGTAGGGTGGAGTCATGCCCTGGCATACTCTCTTGCGGTTGCTGGCGGGATTCGACGTAGGTTACGTGAACTCTTGTCGGAAAAACTTGCTACTCATGAAATATTAGCGCTTTAACTAAAATTTGTTATAAAAGCGTTGTTGATTATCTTTCGCGAGTCTGAGTTGTGTTGAAAGGAGTGAAGAAATGCCAAAATACTTTTGTAATAGTAATTTGGACCACATTCCGTGTCTCGACAGCAAGCTTTTCGCGTTTTTATTTCACAATGAAAAGGGTATGTTAACTCTGCTAGGAGAGACTAATAGACCATTACTAGACGAGGGAAGGTGGGAAAGAAAATGGGAGGAAATATTGTAAGGTAGAAAAAGTGTGGACGGGTAGCTTATTTCTACATATTGCGCTGAAAAATACCTCAATCAAGAGGAATACTAGGTAAGCATGAAACTTGAAGTGGAAAAGTAAATCATGTTGGACGGAAACAATAATGGGAGATTATGAGTTAGCATATCCCCGTAAGTGTTGATTTTCTGTGACCACCCAAGGATTGTGGTATGCAGAAGGAAAGCAGAGTCCGAGACCAATCTCTGGAAACAGCAGTCTGTAGAGGGGCAAGATTATCTAATAATACGATTAATTAGCGATGGACAGAGCAAGAAAGAAGTGGTCAGCAGAATATCCCAGGTGAAGAAGACAATATACCGAAGTAAGAATCTACTGACAGGAATAGGAACATTTGAGCTATACTGCCACAAAAATGAACAGCAGAAGACAAACAAGCAGAAGTAAGGACGTACTTTATAAAACTTTTATCTGGAGCATATTTTTTTTGTAATCTAGATATGGACGGCAAATATCGCTCAAAAGTTAAGACTGGAAGCATTCAAAATGTAGTGTTACAGAAGAATGATGAAGGTAAAATGGAGAGACAGTAAAAAGCGAAGTCCTGAGGTGAGTGGAAGCAAAGTGATCTCTCTGCTGAAAATTCTGCAAAGAAAACGGGATAAGCTAATCGGTATTATGTTTTTGCACGATGGTCTGAAGAATATAGTCGTCAAGGGAAAATCGAATGAGAATAATGATAAAAGAAGGCTCCGTATTAGGCATATAGAATACGTAATGAAGGATGTAAATGAAATTTCTTAAATATGCATGAGGAAGTTAGCTAGTAGGATTATTGAGAGGAGAGCTGCGTCAAACTAATCTTTGATTTGATCTTTGGTTTCATTGGTATGGATGACCCAAAGGGTAGGATTTCAACAAACTATTATTAATGGCGAGATCTAGTTGAAATTTTTTATATACTTTTTCTTGACACGTTTATGGTAGTTTTTTATTGTATTTCTCACATCTGTACGAGTCTTCGAAGGTCAATTTTACCTCTGCTGATGGAAGTTGCTCTGCGGATGTCGTAGGCATCCCCGTCTCGGCCACCTGTTCCGGATCCGTTGAACCTCCCTGCGTACAAGGAAGTGGGATCAATCGGCCTGGATGAAATCGATCTCTCAATTTTACCCTCGGCTTTCCCCCCCTCCCATTGCACCTTCCTTACGGTTTCCCCGTTTTCTGCCTGCAAGGAAGAAGCATCAATCTCTCTCTTCCCTCCCCCTCATTTATTTTCTATCCTCCTCCCATTTCACTCTCTGTACCTTTTGCGGGCACGGGATTGGGAACCAAAGACCCACATTTTTTTCGATTTATTTTTTTCATTAAGTCGAAACACTCCTTCATCAACCGCCTGTCACCTGCCATTCTGTGACCGTAAAAGGACCGTGACGGTTTGAGGGGGGACACGACCCCTTTCCGTTTTAATTCCCTTCTTTCCCTTGTCTCACTCACTCTTCGAATCTTCCCACCATCAGACACGTATGAACACACATATGTACACGCAGTAATGCGTCAAGAGTTTCGAGGAGAGGAAATGAAAAGGAAGGGAAAGCCCGATTCCTCTGTTTATCCCCTCACTCCCTTTCATTATACCATCGTCATTTAAAGCGGTATTTACTTCTTAAATTAATTTAAGAAGTTAAATTTTCTTCCACCGTGTCTTCATTTCTTTGCGAAGGCTCCCAAATGAAAGTGCCGTAATATTTCGAATAGTGGTTTGCAGGAAAGAGTTCCTCTAATTGAAATGGGGATAATTGGTCGATTGAACAAACATCCTTTAAGTAGTTATCGGTCCTGGCTTTGTTGTTTACGGGAACTAAAATCAAATTTGAAACAGAGTGAATTAATTTATCAAAGAAATATTAAGCAGATTTGCAACCAGGGGTAGGTATTAAATAATATTAGGGGTAGGTAAAATCAACTAATATTATTTTTATTTTGTCGAATTGAATTTCTGTCCGTTGGTTGTTTTGAGATTGAATTCATATTTGAATTATTCTCTTGCCTTTTAAATATGAGACGTGTACTTTAATTTCAAGTGATCTCACACTGCATTGATTGCTCGTATGTTTCCCATATCTGCAGTTCCCTTAGTGTTTCATTCCCTGAGTCACCTACAAAACGTAACATGCCTTCACTCGTCTTATTTATATATCGGTGATGATCATACAAGAATGTACCATTCTTTTTGTGGTATAAATTATCTATGATCAGAAAGAAATTGTGTAATCGTATTAAATTGTCTCCGAATTGAGTTTCAACCTTCAAAAATCAAATCATGATTTACGGCATGGGACGCTCATCCGACCATGAATGAGAAAAAAATAGGCGGAGAACAGAAGGGAATGGCATACTTTTTCCAACGAACTTTCGTGCTGACAACTACGAAAAAAAAGAATCAACTTATTCTTAAGCATTCGACCTTTTGCATATGTCTTTCGGCTTTTAAGACATATTTCCGTCCATGTTAAAATTTATTATTATAAATTTTAGATATTTTTAAATACCCTATATTAATGGTAATTTTATCACAAAATGGGTGATTTGAAAATTTCGGGCATATATAAGAAGTTTGAATTGTTTTAGTCACATGTAGTGGAATGACGCCATACGAATACAGAAAACATAAACGTAGAGTCAATTTCTTCCCAGAAAAAAACTTATTTTGCTCTGTCTTTTGAATCCCAACCTCGTGTTAAACATCATTGATTGAGAACACCAACTGGTGCAACAAATGTGTAATGAGTCGGAAAATTATTGGATTTCAGTATCTGGAAAAAACTGATCGAATCATTCACTTCCACTTTGAGAAGTATCCTCTAACCAAAAAAGGAAATCAGATGAATTGAATTTGTATTTTCCGTGAAATAGCCTGCGAAAGAAAATCGGAAAGTGACTGAATCATTTGAAATTTATTGTAGTAAGTGAGGTTGTTTCATATTTTAGCCCTTTTCTGAAGCAGAAAACTGTATTTGACGCAGATGAGGATTATATTTTGATGCTATGACTCTTGGATCGTGAACTGTGAATAATAGTTATTAGCGTTTCATCACGATGGCCCATTGTGTGGCACTCAAGATACCATCGTTATTGCCCTAAATTATGGGCCAGTTGGTCGGAATATGCATCACAGTATAGTTTTACTTGCTGTTTTACGTGCTGTTTTATGGCTGTTCTGTACGACTTCTTCCTCCACATCATGCTTCAGGTAGTGACTAGAATAGCAAACGCTTCAAATTCAAATACACAATAAGACCATTGGCTATTTAATAATCCCACCATGGCTAATTTCGTTCGGCTAGCTCATTTAAAGCATTTTCTGCCGTAAGAGATAGTAGGCTAGGCATAAGCTTGAGCATGTATAGGTTTTTTGTTACAAAATATGCAATGCATTAAGACTAAGGTGTACGTTTCCATATTAGTCGATGAAAATGCCTTCCGTTTGAACACATTGTATTGGTGGAATCGTAAGATTTGTATGACTCACAAGTGCTGAAATCGGGAAGGAATATTTGCTGCCTAGAGAATTCGGAATGCTTTCTGCAAGTATTGGATACATTTTCACCCTAGTTGAACCCTAGGTTATGGAATTTTCTTTTATACTGGATTTAACCACACTGTTTTTTCCTCCTATTTTCTCTTAAACTTTCCTTAATATTTTGTTTTATCCGCGTACTTGACATACTTATATATCCCACCATTCTCACGTCGTTCACCCCACTTTTTTTTAAACCTCTCACATCTCGTACTCCATTTGCCTCTTCCTTGCGTTTTTCTTCAACCTTTGGAGCTTAATTCGTCAGCCTCACCCTCTTTTCCATGAGCCTCTTGCCCCCTCATCTTCTTCTCTCCCTTGTCCTCTCGCATCCTCTTCCCTGTCCGTCTTCCCTAAAGACTTTCTACCCTTTTCCACCCCTTCAAACCGTCCAGCCTCCTACGTCGTCTTTCTTCCCCATCGCTCCGATTCGTCGCCTTGTTTGCCGTCCCACGCCCAAGGCGATCTCGAATTCTGTGTGACCCTCGCCCTCTCTCCTGCGCTCTCTTGCACTACGAGGCATTCTGGCCGTCGGGCGAGTGTTGAGTGAGCGGGTGGAGTGAGTTTGAGGAGGACGGAGAGGGGGGCGGCGGGCTCTTCTCCTCCTTTGCAGAAGGGGGGAACGAAGCGAAGATGGGCGGGTGTTTGCGAGAAGGTGGGAGGTTTAGTCAGGAGGCATAAGGAGAGGGGGATCCGGAGGCCGGTGGAGGTGGGGATGCGGATGAAATGTTAAGCGGAGTGGAAAGGGGAGTGCGTGTGCTGAGGGATTGAGGGAGTCACTCGGGAGATGGAAAGGATGAGAGAAGAGTTTGGCCAAGTAAGAAGGGGGAAGGAAGGGCGAGATTTCTCCGCCGAGCAATTGGGTGAAAAGAACTATTGCTGCGAGAGAAGAAATTATCTCAATGCAATTTATTGGTGCGAAGACGAACTCCTTTGCGGAAGTACACGTTTGTGAAAGACGTTCAATAATTACTATCCGCGAATCACGAATCTCCAGTTTAAACATTTTGGATTTTTCGCGACCTGACTGATTTATTAGGCCCAAAATCGTACTTCTGCATTATTCAAGGTCTAATTGAGAAAAGTTAGACAGCTAGTTACCTGTATTAATCTTCTATTTGATAAAATATTAATTTTACCTGTACGCTGAAGGGCGTCAGCCATTAGACGGTGTCCTGAAAAGTACCCTCGCAATACTATGTAATTTCGGGTGGCCTTCGAGCTTGGCGGAATTAACGGGGCGAGTAATTTTCAATACTGTTTATTTAGGGACTTTCGGGTATTTTTTCATCAACAGGTGCAGACGTCTTTTTAGAGAACGAAGTGTCACTACCTTAAACGAGTGTTTGAGAAAAACGTGACGGTAGTATTTGAGTATGAGAAGAAAAATACGTGGTAGTAAATCTTGGGGAAAAAAGGTTCATGAACCCAAACTTTATGTTCACTGTATAAGTGTAGTGAATCAAGTAAAAATGGTTTCAGAACTCTTGCCTGACATATATTTTAGAGAAATCACTTAAGTAATAATTTCAGATATATATTAAAGAAAATAATAAGCATACTACAAATCGTGTGAACTTGCTCAAGCGAAAAAATGAAGGAGATACTTTCTTTTTTAGAGTTAAATTTAAAATAAACATCGAATGATTATGATACAACTAGTGCTTATTGCATCTCTTTTACACATTTCATTTTTTAAAGCTGAAATCCTTATTCCCTAAGGGCAGATCACAGGTAATATTTGAGTATAAATGAAGTTTTGGGTGAAATACGGAAGAAATTCTGGAGTCTTACCTAAAACCTCTGGCTGCTTTGACTTCTCTGTTCAGCGTGTGTCGTAATTGGCTGTCCTTCAATGGCATACAGTGATTGAAATAAAGATATGTCAGTAGCTCATTGATACACTAAGTGATAGTGCATGTCTCGCACAACTAGCTTAGTGAAATAAAAAATGGGGCATTTGGCGTAAATCAGGGCTCATTGCCTTGCTGTTCATAATCTAAATGGGCATAAAAATGAATGGGTTAGCGTATTAGATGACGTGATCTTCTCATTGTTAGCTTCTTTACTTATCTGTCCTGCACAGACTTAGTTCTATCTCTTCACCAAAGAATGGAGGTAGAAAATCCATTAGTTTATGCTTGATTAGATTATAAGTTGGCTAATGGTGACCCTGAGCTGCCTTGTGTCCTTAATCCAAAGAAATTATAGCAGAGGTCATCTTTGGAAGTGGGGTCGCCTTTTTGTGTTGTTGTGAAAATTTGGGGAACCCATTGTCATTGTTTCGAAAGGATTCAGAGTCATTGCTTCGTGGACTGTTTTGGGGGGATAAAACTTATTCAATCAAACCAGCATATTGACCAGCAAACTTTTTTCGCTTGTTGGCATCGTTTTATTATGCTCAGTCGTTAATTTTAGGAAGCGCAAAGGTAATTCAGGTCAAGACATGAGATTAAAGATGAAGTACTTATTACACGTGACTTAAACCTGAGGCCGCTGTGAATGAAATACCTTATCGTATCGACATGAAAATCGCTGATGAAGACAATCATCGAGGGGAAAGTCAATGGGAAGCAAGGGAAGTCCTCAGAAGAGATATATGGAACAAGTACCTACTGAAGGATGCGAATGTGAATAATAATTTAAATATGAAGAGGTTAGCTGACAGGAGAATCGAGTGAAGTGTCCCACCAATCTTAGGGTTTTTCACTTGTGATGATGATGATGATCATTCGTGTAGTCCTTTTTTCAGCATATGTAGTGTGTATTGAAACCTGACAAGCGTCCTGCGATTACTTGAGTTGCATTGGAGAACGTAAATTGAAACACGAGGATGAAAGAAGCATTTGTGAGTCAGCTTTAAAACTCTACCTCGCCCGCGGAACTCCGAAACCGTGTAGCCAGACGACAGGAGGTGGATAAAGGGTGGTGCAGTACCTAGTGAGGCTAAGCAGAGAGAAAAAAGAAGCAACTACTCTCTCCTCCGTGCTTCACCCTCGCGAGCACAGTGTAAGGCGACCATTGAGATAAAAGTGGTCTCTTACTCCACGCCTCCCTTCAGCTCTCTCGACAGTCCTTTTCAATCCCTCCCCCCTTCATTAGTTTGCCCTGCCTCTCTCGAAGCGGCCTCGCCGTGCTCCGTCCTTCTTCCGTCCAACCTCGGACCGTTCCTACTTTCGGACAAATCCTTCCTTTTCCCTCCCTTTGCGTCGACTTGTGCGTCCGCCTACTCAGGCCCGCGGTCCCAGATTCCCTTCCTCCACCATGGTCTCCGCGTCGCTCCCTTTTCTTCCCACGCACTCTCTCTCCCCTTCCACTTCCATTCTTCCCTAACTCTCTCTGCCTCTTCGAGCTTCCAGCTTCCCCGAACCCTAGGATCCTTCCCGCGCAGCACACAGAGATGATCTCCCCTTTCCCCCTCTTTTCTCTCTCCCTACCACTCGCAGGAGATCTTCCCTCAGCCTCCTCTCTCCCCTGCCACTGCGCTCAGCCTCTCTCCTTTTCTTTTTATAACTTCTTACTTTTTTTCGCCGAGCAGCTTTCGGACATTCGCCCCCAGGTCATGCTCCTTCCCCCCCCCCTTTTAGTGTGTTCGGAGCAGGGTCCTTTTTCTCCCTTCCTCGATCCCTCCTTTCTATTCTGTCCACGGGTCTTCGCCCTCATTTTTTTTATTTCCCTCGTTCCTCCCGGACTGGGTGACCATATTTCACCCTGGTGCTTCGCGAAGACAATCCCTAGAGCAAGGAGTAGAAATGATGCCTCCGACGCAAAATTTCTTGTAAACTTGGACATTATCTATATCTTAGGTTTTACCTTCCCTGCTGATCTGCTGGGGCTTTAGTGGAGTTAAAACATCAATGTTTGGTTAATGTCGTGATTTGATCATTTAATGAAGGTGATAGCTATAACTCAAATAGCCATTTCCAATGGTGAAATAAATGCAGCCATAAAGTTAAGGTCACTGAACAGGAGGAACCTAAGCCAATGCTTAATCGGTTGTAAATATATATGCTGCCATTTAGTCCTAATACGTTGGATGAAGTGTTGTTGATAAATAAAATACAATTATAACCTCTCTATTATTCATTTTCAACATTGCTACGAAGAGATATAACATAATCCGTTATTTTGTATCCCACGCTCATGTTATGGCCAAACCCGCTCGGTTAATTAGCCAAAAAAGAGGCTAATTCGTTGGAAGCTGTGTAATTTTTTCTGCTGCCAAATTATTTTAGGTGATGTTTTTTCTTCCGGTTTTCAAAGTTGTGATTTCTAATTTCCGTAATTTTTACAGCCGCATTTATGAAAGGAAAATATCCCCAGTATCAAACGCGACGATGGCTTCTTGACTCTGTAGAAGGCCCTACAAGCCAGTTCGATGGTGCGTGGTAGGCGGTGAGTAATTGAATATATTCCTTCACTCTTTTGATATTTTATGCCTGTAGTTGAACTTACCCATAGGTAATAATATTTAATATTTGGGAGAAATATATAATCATCATCATGTATGTTTACGTATCAATCCGAAGTTAGTCTTGATGCAACCCTCGATTCGATTCTTCTGTCGGCCGACCTCTTCATATATTCATCATTAATCTGGTGCACATTATCGGAGCGATCGGAAATGTAAAAATTTATTTGCTCCATGTATCTCGTGCGAGGTATTCCTTTGCATTCTTCCAATTCACTTTTCCTTTGACGGGACCTTCATGAGACCGTCATGTCTCAGAATATGGCCGTCTAGGGTACTCCATTTCCTATTTTGTTTTATATCTGAAGATCAGGATTCTCTTTTCTCAAAATCTTCTTAAAACTTTTCCGTTTTTCATTAAGACTTATCTTTTCTGTCTATTATTTTCCTGCTATCCAATTCTTGTACGCTTATATCTTCCTCGTAATGGTCATATAAGTATTATTAGAATCAATTCTGTGCATCTAAATACATTTGACTCATGGGTATGTAAATCACCTATGATCGATTTTGGTTTCTATTCTTTAAAACAGGTATTAAAAAAAATATATATATATATGTTGATGTGATATATTTTTTCTAGGAGAGAAGCAATGAGTTAAGTATTGACTACTAAAACTTTTGGCGTTCTTGCGCGTATGGGCTGAATAAAACTTACACATTGTATTCAATTTTATAGGATAAAAATAGCATCTATCAATCTATATCGGAAGCCTTCAAGAAAATATATACTTTTTTTCCCCTCCCCCTTGAATAAACAAAATGTACCGGCAATATAAGCCGTGTTAAGTAATAATACTGATTGTAAATTAGGGTTAATTGTTTATTTGATTGCATTTTGTCACAATCTATGATAAACGAGACAAATTAGTTTTTAATGTTGCATAATATGATGTAGGTACCTATGTCGATGTTGACATTATTCAGGATATCTTTCCACTACTCTATTGTTTTCTTGCCTCTGCACATTTTACGAGCTACTCTCTTTATCTCATTCTTAAGAACTGGATATTGGGAATAGATTTTCTCAACATACTCTCTGTTGTCTTTCACCGTGAGTGCCCCTTTCTCTCTCCCCGACAATCCCTCGGCAGCTTTTTAGCGGAAGTACTAATTTCTGATTTTTCTCTGTGTGCCTCCTGTATATTTAAGGCATTGAGGCATTTGTGTGTCTACATAATTTTCGAGTGTATAGGGCGATCGGAAATTTAAAAATGACGAGCTTCTGACATATTAAGAAAATTGGGCTTTTATAAATTCAAGAGGAAAATATGGGATAAAAAATCGTTGGCGGCAATGTGGCAATAATAGCTTGTATCACTCATAAAAATCCTTTAATTTATGACACACCCGTTAGTGACTGAGGAAAATAAGGGTGAGTCCTTATTTATCATGGATTTTTGTTGATTTAATTCGAGATAAATAAGGAAATTATCTCCTACCGAAATTCAAGGCGGACACGCTCCTGGAAATGTAAAAACAGTACAAAAAAAACTCCAGCCAATATCGTTGGTATGATTTTAAAGTTTAATGGCCGGGGTATAACGTGGGTTTAAATGTCAATTGTCCCTTGTAGAATAAGGGATAGAATAGATTAGTTTTAAGCTTCCTGGCGTTGCATAGATAGGTAGTGCAGATGTTTGCCTGTTTTTGCCATTCTGAGTGAGGCAGAGGGCACACCATTCCATTTATGCATGATTGTCAAGAAATGACAAATATTTATAAATGCGCGGTGACCGTCCCACAGGACGATGGATTTTTATTATTAGTTGTATTATATATGAATAGTATTTATTTCTTAGGTGAATTACATTTATTTTGGAGTTTAAATTATCAAAGATGAAATTACGAGCACAAATCAAATTCCCTAGCATTATCGCATGTTGCTTCACCCCCTGCTCATCATTTCAGAGCTAATTCATAACTCATCATTTCGGTAGCTTGAAAATTATTTCGTAGATGTGAAGGATACAAATGAGAGATAATCCTTGAGGGGTACACCACCGCATTTCTTTTGCTCCTGTTGTGACTCATTTATCGTTAATTTGTGCTGCTGAGTATGTTAGCTATTGTATTATGCACTTACGCACATCTTATGCTGTGCGTAAGATGTGCGTGTGGTCCAATGAATGCACTTTGACCTTGTCCTCTATGATTTTTCTATAATGGCTGATGTGGGCGCGCCTTGAAGTGGTGTTCCTCATCCCTACGATTCTGCTGTTTTCAAGTATCCTACATGTCTGAACGATGAGCTGAGAACAAATATTATGGCATCTCTTTTCCCTACCCTATAATGACTGTCCCCTTAATTGCATTTGAAATATTTCTACTATATATTATATTTTCCCTCTATTTTTACTTGAAATTTTCTTTCAAGGATTTTCTAAAGAGTTTTATAAACCGATTGGTTTTCGTACAATGCACAGTTTTCTCACTTTTTTATTCCACAGCTTTTCTTACTTGTGATAGAAGGTATTATTCCTCTTTATGCTGCCCTAATGAATTGGCATAAGTCGTCCCTAGAATCATTTTACTTCTTTTTGGTGGAATGTTGTTATGAAGTACTTTCATTAGTCTGCGTTAGGTTCCTTGCATCTAAAATTAAATCTCTTAATTCTGGAATTGACCAAATTTCCATCGCGGAATGTATATATTCTAATCGCATCTACGTATGCCAGGTTGGAACGGCATTTCAATTTGATTCACGTTTAATTTTTCTCACAACATCTTGACAATTTCACTTAGCTGTTTCGTTTGAGGAGAGGGCTATGTTTTCAAAGTGATATCTTATGAGAAAAATAGGGCCCTGTTATTTTTCCTAGCATGGTGCTTCCAATAACGCCATGATATGTCATATCTTGGGAGGCTTGCTATCGTGGTGCCATTTACGAATTCTAAATCGATTTGTTCGTTATTCCTCGAAGTTTCTTTCCTTTTTACGGTTGTATCCATTCCTTTTCATCGTGCTGTATTTCTTGCTTTCTCCCGATATCTCCGTCCTGTATCTTAATCACTTGGCCTTCCCTCCTCTTTCTCTAATTCCTCTTCCCCTTCGTCCTTACTTCCCCTTCTCTTAGAACAGTACTCGTTCCCTCTCCCGAAAAGGCCTCGCTCTCCCCCAAACCACTCTTTCGCCCATCCTTTCCCCCCTTCCTCCCGATAACTTCCCATGCTGTTCCAACCGACTGCCTTGATTGTGGCTTCGGGCCTATCTTCAATTAGTCCTTTTCCTTCCTCAACATCCTTTCTCCGTCCCCCTTCGCATCCTTCCCTCCCCCGCCTCCTCTGCCCACCGACACCTGCCTCCCCCCCTCAACCAATCCCTCTTCCTCCCCTTCTCGTTTGCTTCCTCTCCTCTCCCTCCCTCTGCTCTCATCCACCGTCGTTTCTTACATGGGACTCCGTCTACCCTATTGCACCGAGGGGAGGGATTTCTGTCATTCATATCGGTGTTATCTATATTGGCTCTTTTTTTTGCCCTTGGTATCCAAAACCCAAGAGATACATTTCTTCCACTTTGCTGCAATTTCCCATTTCACCTCTTGAGTGATTGAATAGTTTCTATAATTTGCCGTTTATAGGTATGTGATGCTATATTAATTTCAGTAACCAAAATCTCGCTTACGTTTTCCAAGCTTCAAATATTGTCCGCTATGGAAGTGGAAATTGCGCGAGTGATGCAACATCAGAGGAACCTGTCTTCTCTTACTCACTAGAAGGTTTTCAGACCAAGAGACGAGGTGTTTGGTATGGGTTTGAAAACAGAGGTGGAAGGGCAGATAGAAACCAAACATCGGCATTTTTCAGCTCTTGGTGAAATGCTCAAGGAGTTTACAGCTATACGTCCCATCCACGGATGAGGTACTCAACTTAAAATACTTTCCTCACGGTCTCCAAGTAGAGTTAATGACTTCGATTAATATCAGCTTGGATTAGATTGTTCCGTTAGGTTGAAAACTCGAGATTCATTCTTCCTACTGACTCCAACTTCTCGCTTGCAGTGAATTACCTTTCTTCGTAATGTATATTCATATACTTTGGATGTATTGGTATTTCCTTCCAGGTATTGATGTTGAAAAATTAGCTTAAAGGACCTTATGGTCTTTCATTACTAGCATCCTCTGTTAATATGTTGAAAAAACTAGAAAATTGTGTATTAAATGCCGTCACTGATACCTATACCCTCGTGCTGAACATTTACTGAATGATGATATCGTCATGTCGTTTTCATTTAAACGAGTTGTCGCGTCGCAAAGCGGCGAAACCCTTTGTACGCCATCAACAAAAGAGAAGAGGAAGAAAGTGCATCATACTCCCCTCATCCTCTCTCTTCGAGATGTGAGAGGGGATGGGAATGAGACAACGGCAGAGATAGAATAAGTGAGAGAGAGAGAGCAATGAGGATGTACGGGAGGGATTGATACTCTTCCCTAAGGGACCCGTGATGGCAGGGTTACGTCACTCCATCTACCTTTCGATCCTTCGCCGGGTGGGCGGATGGGCGGCGCGGTAGGTAGCGCCTCGATGCGGCGGCGTTTCCATTTCAAGGAGAATCGGGTACGTTAAAAGGCGGCCGTTAACTTTCGGAGTCTGTCTTTACGGGTGTTGGAGAAATTCAAGGTTGGTGGACTTGAACTCCCCCAACCTCTCATTCCAACTATCGATAAAATATACTAGTTTAGAACTTCTGGCTCTAGTTGAATTTCACACTCTCTGCTGGTAAGTGGTGCGGAAATTCAAATGCCCGAGTTAAAAAAATAGCAATTGAAAACCAATGGTGATCGTAATCTTTGAAGTAATTGAACACCAATGGAAATCTTAGTCACTGGCATGTCATATTCATGCCGTTAGCAACACACCGCAGATATTGCTTGAGTTCCAAATTCGTATCAGGTGGTGAGCATTATTTGTTATAAATTACGGCTGCTGTTGCTCTAGGAAGTACAATTGTATACAATTTCTTACAGAATTCATAACCGAAATGAGGAGTCTCATGAGAGATAGAAACACCTGTGAGTGATGAACCATAAACATTTCAAAATTTTAAATTATTTTTTAGACAATTTTCATATTCTCTCGACATTTTGATGGCGGGTAGCATAACACCCTTTGCTATTCACCCAGAGAACGTCTGAAAGAGATTTTTGTAGGTAGTTGTCTGATCATGTCACAAATATTATAGATTGCTACTCAGTTCGAGGTTTCACAGACGTGATATCATTTCAGGACTATAGAGAGAGAGAGAGAATGCAGGGTGAGATATTCGGAAGGGAAAGTGGAAGCGGTGAATATGTAAAAGGGGATGATGGGAATAGAAGGGTCGGAGGGTGCGCCAGAAGTGGAGAGCAGTGGACCAGCGGAAATTTAAAGCGGAAACCTTAATGCAGGCGTGGGAAGCTGGCAGATGCTTTGCAAAAGGAAACGGATTTTTATTCGGAGATTCTTTTTCCACCTCAAGTTTGTTTCGTTCCCCTACTGTTTCCTGATTTATCTCTATCCCTCCTCCCGCTCCCCTCGCCTCACCTCAGCCGCCGTAGCGCCGGGGAGTCCCTATCCGGGCGCCCCTCCACCCAAACGCCCCGCCGTTCACTTCTCGCAGTCCTCCTCCCGACTCCCACTCGCCGTCCCATCGAGGCTCCCCTTTCGGCTCGTCCCTCTCCCAAAAACGACCGATTCCGCAAAGTTCCTGCGTCCGAATTCCCAAGAGTACTGCTGGAACCGGGGAAACTTTTCTTACAAGAACTCCCCTTTCCCCTCATTCTGTACAGAGGGTCTCTCTCTCTCACTTCGTGAAAGGGGAGTGGAAGGGTGAGTGGGGGGGTGGGGGGAGGGGAAGAGGACGTCGACTTTTCAGCGCATGAGAAGGGGTACCCCACGATTTCTTTGATTTAAAAAAAAATATTTTTTCCCCTCTCGGAATAAATAATCTCTTCGAGTAGGTTTTTATTCCCGTCGTTTATTCCCTTTTCGAAAAGGTAAATAGATTTTCCGTCATGGAATCGTGAAATAAGTCCGGTATTTCTTCGTATATTTTTTATTGAATTCCGAGGAAAATATGAACGAATATGCTCTTGCCGATTCTGCCTGCGTAGATATTAAATCTGGAAACGGGGAACATTTTACGTATCCAGTTCGATCATTTGGACGGTGGCCCTTTCTTTCCATCCTGTTGTTTCGTTTTGGTATTATTATTCATCTTATTTTGTGTCAGGGGATAAAGGCGAAGGGATATCTCGTAGAAAACTGAAGAGTGGAGTCGGTGAGCAGCACTGATGGCATAAAAACTGGAAGTTTTCTTCAACTTAGTCATCCCTTGGAGCCACATCCTCCAGAGAGTAGCAGTTTGGAGTTGTAAACATAAAACTCGCTGGATTAATTTATTCATTTTGACTTAATGCTGGCTGGGAAAATATGCCTCTTTTTCAATCCACTGAACTTCTCTCCAAGTAACGCCAGGGTTGTAGTCAAATTAATGCAAATAATGTTGTCATGATGTTTTGCAGTGGTAAACTCTTTTCTTATCCTGCTATTTAAATAATTAATATCACTGTAAACTTATCCGTTTACTGAAACTGTATATACGTTCAGTGTTCATTAATATTTATACGGAGCTCAATGGTAAAAAACACCTTATTTTTGTAATTTTGCCTCGGAATAATGGTGTTTACTTACCTCCGAATTTTCCAATAAAATAATTCATGCTTTGAAACCTTGTTTATTCAAAATGATCAACGCTGTTGAACTCCAAACACCGCTAATATTTGAAATAACAGAGGGCCAATAGGGTGCAAGCTCACCGTTTTCATACTAGTTCCCCGTGGAAGGGAAGGGAAATTCGCGAGCATGACGCTTGCGAAGTGGATTCAGATTTGAATACTTGATACAATATTGAGATGGTCCTAAAATTGGACTTTCTCAACCGTTTTCTTGTCCTGCGTCATTGACATTTTTTTGGCTTTCACTGAGATTCACTAGTAGATTACCTGTTAGAAGATATCATAATAGAATATAGTGTGTAATTTCTTCATTTTCCATTTAAGAATACGTTTTCAGTAAACAAACCACTAAGCGTAGATTATATTCTTTGGTACCGCATGTGTAACTATATTTTCCTTCCAATCTGCATGCCCTTAGTTTGTATGTTAAACGATTATTTCATTCATTCTTCATGTTTTCTGGCTCAACTAATGTCCTAATCATCAGAAAATTTTCAGATTATTGTTTTTCCATCTTTGTAGACAATGGAATCATTATCAAGAATCCATATGATGATAAAATACCACGTATTTAGCGATGGAATTGGTTATTTAGAGTATAAATATAAATATAAGTTCTTAGAATTGGTTATTTAGAGTATAAATATAAGTTCTTCGAATTTTCATTTTTTATTGCCTCGCTTTGTATGATTAATGCATCACGATGGGAATAATACGTAGCATATAGGTATTCTTAATGATTTTCTTTTACCGAATGTATTATTTTCCCAAGTATTTTTTTGTTTGAGGCCTTACGTTTCCTCAACATTCTATGGTTTTCCGATCTGCGATATTCCTGAAGCCTTAAAGTGCAACAAAAGTTTTCCTACATGATATGTTATTCCCAACTTACATCTCAAACACTAAATAGACTGATGTTGATGATAGGTATTTTATTTGCTGAAAACCCTGATAATTTATTGCCATATACATTGTATGATAGTAGGTATATTTACTATAAATTTATATAAAACGTCCTACGAATTGCATTTCCTTTCTTCCAGACCATTGTGATTCTATCTTGGAAACAGAACTGGGCGAAATTGACTGTGATACCATGAAAAAAGAAATTACTGGAATTCCATGCTCCGGAACACACAGGATACCATGCCTCTTGGTCATGTGGAACAGGTAGGAAGTAATGTTTTTTCAATATTCTGATTTCCTAAAGCGTGAGATATTGTGTGTATTGTCGCATTTGGAAGATTGCATTCGTGAACTACCCTTGAATGTTGCCTTCTACCAGTGAAGTTTTTCGAAGAAGATTATAGATTTTGCCATTAAAACAACTTCTCTGATATCTATAGTTAAATATTTTTTCAAGCTATTATTATAAAGGAACTTGTTTGTCACTTTTACAGCCTTTATCCTATTTCCAAATACGCGATACAATTCCTTTCTCTCGTATGATATGCGTTTTGTTGTCGTCGTAAGTTAAACTGGATGTTATATCTGACATTAAAACGTCTTGTGGGGTTTCTGAGTTCAAGATTTACATCCGCTTTACGACGCAGATTAGCTTGCATACTTACTCTTCTGCGATGCATTTTCACCATATTTTTGTCCCTTTCACGCTAAGAATCAGGTGGCTCAATGTTTTCACTCGAGGTATATTTTCGTCTCTTGCGATCTTCCCCTAACTAAAGTAATTCTTGGTATCCGGAATCTCTTCCGCTTTGCGAGTCTTCGGAATCCTTTCTGCGCCCTACACGCGCAATGTCATCTCAACTGAACCCGCACTTCCCCCTTCACCCTTCCTCGCCCCCTTTTCCTAAAATGCCACTCCGCACGGCACCCAGTCCGTCCATTCCCGTCTTCCCCTCTCTCCCCCCCGCCCCCCCCATCGCCGCCAACCGCACCGCACCACCTCATTCCCCGCACGATATATGTGTACGAGTAATAAATATGTAAATCAGGTTGGAATATCATCAAACGTTCATTAGCCCGCGGCCCTCTCCTCTTTCGGTACCCTTCAAAAGGGACCTTCCGACAAAGGTTCCCTTCGCCGACCCCCTCCCCCATCTTTTTACCCCCTCCTCGCCGCAAAACTCCTGCGTCCCGTGGCGCCCTTCTCCCTCCACCCCCGCCTCGATCTTCTCCTTTTTTTCACCCCCCGACTGCCTCGTCACCGACCCCCCACTCATAAACATATACTCACCGTATCTCTCGTTCCGAAAACTGTGCACTCTTCTCGCCCCCTCTTCTCATTAGTCCCTTCGACTTCCTTTCAGCCCTTTCTCTCGCTCGACCATTTCCTTCTCCTCTCCACAACCTCGGAGTTCTGACCTCACCTTGACTCTTACGAGTTTATTCTTCGCACTTCACATTTCTCGGATTTTCTTCAAACTACACGGTGTCGGATTTGTGTGTGGGGAGCACTTTCACTTGCAAACACTTCATTATTTTTAGTCTTCTACCAGTTGTACAGCTTGTGCAACAGCAATGGAACATATCTACTACGAATTTTCTGAGCAAACCCATTTCTGCTCATATTTTTTCTTCTGGTGCCTTATCCAGTATGTGCTCAAAACTTCAAACCTCATGACGAGACGTAGCTTCGGAGTCTCAACAAACGCAGCTCCACTGCCATACACCCTCGCGATAGCTCGTAGAATTTTTACGTAGATATAAATACAGATGAACTGTTTGCTTGCCAATCTTAGGGCTTGTCAAGTGTGATGATGTCAAAATTCCGTCATTGTTCACGCTTAATAATGCCGAATCCTTATTGTACAAGGTCCGAGACGGTCATATATCCTATCTGTGGTCATGACAACCGAATTGCCTTTTCTTTTCTCCTCCCTTCATGTTTTCCACCTTACCCGCCCGCAGAATAGCCACCAATTTGAGACCATTTAAATCAGTGTTAAATTTTTTGCTCTAATTTAAATTCCAAATTAGTGCATATATTATTTAGAAATCTTTCCGCTCTCAAACGTCTTTATCTCATGCTTTCGAAGTAACGTTTTTTTTAGTTTTCTGCTTACGTTTAACAGATGTTGTCTAACTACTATTACTGAAAGTATTTATTCTTAGTCGATGTGTTTCGTGACTTTATGCGTGTCATTTTTACTTTCATGAGTTCAATACACTTGGATTTTAGGTAGTGGAACTGATAAGCTCATATCGCAACGTCTAACTGAACTCTTAAAATTAAAAAAAAATCAAGGGCTGTGAACTATCAGCAAAAAACGTAATGAAGTTACTCTCTGGTTTCCGGTGAAGGTGAATCATTTTTTTCGTGTGGAAGTGTTTCTCTTCAGGCTAATATAAAATCCATGTTGTAAGGATTCCAACCAAGCGTTACCAACCTAGCTATATCAGGCCGAATCATTTTATGCATCATCAATCGTCAACACTCCTTAGATTACAATGCAAACCACCGAAAGGGAGTGTGGGAGGGAGTGAACCATTACCAGACATGTATTTCAAATCAGAGAGAATAAGTCTCTCAATAAATCCGATCTACCGGAAAGATATTCTGACAGGTCTAAATATTCATTTACATGTCGATTACATGCTTCCATTGTATTTATTTCATCAGGGAAGGAATGCAGCAGTAAGCTTGCGTCAATAGCGCTTTGATTTTTTTTAGATATACACTAGATTTTTTTTATATACACGTGAGATTTTTAGTGATTACACTAAAAGCTGGCTTGCATACGGTACCTACGTATTCGTGTTTTATAACGCCAATAGCCGTCACTTAGTGTTTGATTAAGATATTTTCAATTTAACGGTTTTGCGTTTCATCTTTCTAATCTTGTATTAAGGATAGACTTGACTCCAATCATCGACAGTTTTTTAAATATTTATGAATACATAAAAATATCGGCTTTACGTCCATGAACGGCTTTAAGTTTACTGGAGTTGTAAATTTTAACTTCCACTCGTACTCTCGTATTTTATCCTGCATATTATTCCATTGCGTGTAATCCACGTTAAAAGTAGGAAAGTTATTTAGATTTTCCCTGTAGTTTCGCGCATGCATCTTAATATTGTTATCTTCAGATGGCTTCCTATTGGATCACAAAGTCTTTTTTTTGTTCTACTAGCTCTAGTTTCATAGAAATTGTATTCTTTCTTCTTATGCAGTTTTTTCCTGCGTTGGTGAATCACAATTCTTCGTTTTATGTTCCACTTCATCCTGTTACTCAAAGTCCTACTAAAATAGAATTAGCGGTAATTATTGCATAAATCGAACTCACCTCACATATATGCTGAGACTGTCTTGGTAATGAGCAAATGATGACGATAGAGCCGAAGGCCTTGGTTGAACACAGGCAGCGTTTTTCAGTGATCGGAGGAATAGTCTACGGGGGCCAAGCATCGATTAGTATTTCAGTTGAGGTATCCCCGGATCTCGTAATTCAATAGGAATATTTATCTGAGAAATGTTTCCATGCATACTCTAAAATTATGAGTTTAGAACTACATTGATGGACTTACTCATGATTTTAGTTTTAGAGCTATTGAAATTAACGTCCTCTATAAAGGTAGGCAGGAATTTGAAATTGTCACGAAATCAAGTCTTCGACGCATGATACCCATATATGTCTAATTAAAACAATTTTGCTGAAACCGATTCTACCTCTGTTGAGCCAGCGAACCTTTAAGGTATTTTAGAGTATTTTAGAATGTTTTCCCATATTTTTTTGTCTAAGTGCTTTGTTTTCTTCACGAATTTATTCGCTCATGTCCTTTCCTGCAACCATAATCGCCTTCATCTATTCTAAAAGATGAGATTTTGGTTCGTTCACCATTAGACTCGTCTCAAAATTCCCACCGTACCTTTCTGACCATATTCCCTTGTCTTCCCTACGCTGCAACTCCTTTCGCCTATTCTTTACCCCTCCATCCTCTCGTCCTGCCCTCCTTAATTTCCCTTCTATTTCATTTTGCCCTTTGAGTCGGATGGATTTTTTTTTCAAGAAAAAAAGGTGGGTTTTTTCTTGGGAGGAGCGGCTGTAGCAGAGGAAGAGAGGAAGAAAAGGAGGGGGCTGGCCGGGGTTCATGATGGGTTTTACGGAGTGTTTCCGCTAGACGATAGACTTTTTGACGGTGGAGGCGCTGACGACACTGTTGAGGGACGAGGTTGGGCTAGCCAACGGTTTGTTACTTGGGAATTGAGCCGGTGTGGCGGTAACTGTCTGAACTCCGAAATGGCCTTGCGTGCCCAACCAACCGTCTCGTTTTTCTCCCTCCCTTTTTTTCTCCTACTTCGTGTTACACCGATCCTGATTTTCGCAGGCAATCGAAAAACTTGAGTCGACGAGCCTCTTGGGAGAGGGAGGGGAAGTTGTTATTTTCTTTCTCGGAAATGTCACCTTCACCATCTTACCAGCCAGCATGCGTGGTTAAAGAGTTTGTAATCTTGGGAAAGAATATTCTGCGCTGACATCTCCGTTAATGAATTTTTGTCGCGAAGTTTTGACATCCTATGTTCTTTTCGTATTTTCGTAAATTTTCCTCCGAGATGAGTGTGATGCCTTGAAATATTTTTTTCCAAAATGTCTTTTTTTAGTTGATATAAATAAACTAGTTTAGTTAATATAAATAAAAAAATATGTATTTGTTATACTTTGCTTTGATCGAACCCAATGATTAAAATGTTAGTTAAGTCAATAACAGTTTGAAGCAGTCAACTCAAGGCAAAATAAACCTTTTGCACTAATATATTTTAAAAAGACATCTAGCTAAAAGTAATGCAGCAGGGCGTCCATTTCTGCGTAACATATGCTACATTGGGATCTATGTATGTTTAGTATTTGTTTGTATTTACGTGCATTCATCAACATTGCATAATTTACCTCATGCGGCATAAAATGCCTAAACTTTCTACGCTTGTCCATTCTACCGTGTCTGAACGCCTTTGAATTCACATTGAATGCCCTCTTATTCTATTCTACATATATTTCTCTTAGTCTTATAGTCTTCTCAATTTCCTCTCTGATTTCCCATTCTTCCCTCATTTTCCATTTGTATGTTCAGTTTCCAAGGTTTCTTTCTATTCTCTGTCCGTGATTCAATATTCGATCTATAATCCTTTTTCTTCAAGTCCACTTGTAATGACATTGATTTTCATACTCATCATGTCATCTTTTCATAGTTAATTCAGGATATTTTTTTGTTATCCCCGTTTTCAGCCCCTCCCTGTTTGAATTTGTTATTTCGCTTAAAGCATTTCCTGTTATTGCAATATTCTTCTTTGTCCAAGGTACCAAGATGTACGTGCACTATTCCTACTACTTTGGTCTAAACCTTCCTTGTTTATGATTATTGTACGCTTCATTGGTGAGAATTCAATGCAGAAGGATATATTTCTGCCAATGAATGTGAAAAAATAATGATCATGTTGACAACCACTCATTGTGTAAACCTTAAGTTCTGTGCTACCCCTAAGCAAGAAAGTGAATGATGTTCAACTACCTATTAGTTTTGACCCTCCTTATACATATAACTGTAGTACTTTGAACGCTTCGTACATTTTCCAGAGATGATAATCACTGCTTATAACTGTGGCTGGCTATGATTTTCTTTCGGATACCTAATATACCGCAACACGGTAGAAAAAAATATTATTTTGCCTCAGTATCGGGCATTCATCAAATATCTGAATGACATCGTGTTTAGGCGAAAATTACATGATGACTTTCAAGAGAAATTGAGTGAAGGGCAAACGCAGTGAGCTGGATGGTTATGGACTCAGCTGGAAATAACATGAACATTGGATGCGGAGTCGGAAGAAAAGACGGTGGGTCGAGGCCCATTCAATGGACCAGAGATCGGAATGGGTTTCGCCGTCGAGTTTTTCTTATGCTTGGGTAGGATTTTAAGGAGCGCGTGGCGCTCCGCCGTTGATGAGGCCATTGTTTCTCGGGACAAAACGAACAAAAGAGGTCGCTCTGGCGATCCACAGATTTATTTTTCCTGGGAGAGTGAAGGAAAGGGGTCTTCTCGCGGTTGAGTGAATATTTTTACCCGACTGACATGAGTGGCGAGTGAGAGGAAGAATCCTCACCCACACTAACCTTCCTCGCACCGCTCACTCCATCACGTAGGCCGCGCTTCCTTTTGTACCTCTCACCCCTTTCGGGCTCCCATATTCTCGCTCATTTTCTTGCCCGCCCGCATATTTCTATTGTTTGTGTTCCTCCCAGGCACTGTTAAATGTCTTTCGTTTGGCAACTTTCACCTACTGTTCTATTTCCAATCTGTTCGTATATTATTTTATCGGATCGTATTTTTACTCAAGCATTTTCAATTGCGGTAATGCATGAATATTTAACAATTAATCATTGCAGGAAAAACAAAAAAATATGACAATATGGAACTACGATATGACAGTTGATTATACTGAGAGTGAAAATTATTCAATCCTAACTGCTATAAGCTGGCTTCCGTATGTAAATTATCCTTCCAGAAGGTTAATGTCATAATTCTAGGAAACTTTTTTGACACTACTGGCTCATGTAATCCATTTTGGATGAATATTAATTCTGGATGACGCCATTTGGGTTTAGATGCCTTGAACGTAAGCTTTTTTACTTTAGTTTTTGATAGACATAGATTTACCGCCAGTATGCAATTGAGTCACATTTTATCATTCACACCTACGTATTTAGAAATTTACTTAAAGTGACAATTTCTCGGTTGAATGATCCTCTAAAAGCTATATAAGGCACTGGCCTTTATTGATATGGTTGGTGAAGGGAAGAAAAAAACTATAAGGATTTTCTAATGAAAAGTATAATGGCAAAGAAATTCGCAAAACGGAGACTGCCGAGAAATATAATTCCAAGCATGTGGTGGCTAATCTACCTTGTGGACCCTTATCTCCGCTGTGTACCTGTAATCAAACTGAGGTTTTTCTTCTACTCTTGACAGTTGCCCCTGCAGGATTTTCACTTATAGTAAAACACCTGCAAACGAGCCTCGATATTTTTCGCGCTTCTACACCGATAACCCTGGTCTCCCGACTCGCGCGTGATAAAAAAATAATAAGTCACGAACAGGACGCGAGTGACGCCTACGGATTCCGCATCCAGAGAGGGAGAGGAGGGAGACTTTTAAGGCTCCTAATAATGCAGGGAATCCCCTTTTCTCGTTTTCCTAACCACCACCCCTCGTCTTTCTCTCCCCTTCCCGAAGCACGCGCGTTAAATCCCATCCGAGGCACACAATAAGGGGCCTCGAGAGTTTATTTCCCTTCCCCCCGGCGTCCACGCGTCCCGCTCCCGCCATTCTCCCCCGTCCCACTCCCGCCCCTCTCTCTCTCTCTCATTCCCATTGTCCTCGTTTGCCGTCACTGTCAACCACCAACCCCCACCCCCCTTCCTCCCACCCCCACATCCCACATGTTATCCCCCAACTCCTCCTCCGCTCTTACCTCACACACACACACACACGTCCCATCCTGTCCCACCACACCACCTCCTCCATCTCCCCTCAGTAAACCCTTCCTCCCTCTTCCAATCACCCCCAACCCTCCCACCGCCACCCGCACGGACTTCGCGGCTGTATTCTCCCTCCCTCCTGTCAACCCATTCTTCTCCCCACTCCCCTCGCACCCCCCTCCACCCCCATTCTCCTCGTCCTCCCCTCGCTCGCCACACACAAAACTCTAGAACGTCACCACCCTTTCCGCTCCCAATCCGTCACTCCCTTGTTTCTTGCATCCAGCAACCGTCTCCCGGTCCACTCTCTCTTCCCCGGCAACCGAAGTCCCACCTCAGACGCCCTTATCAATCAACGCTTGGCCGCTCACTATAGTTTTATACTCCCCCCCTTCCAATATGCTTCTTCGTTGGCCAACAATACCTCTGCACCAGTTGGTGTTCTAGTCCAGTTATGGTCTCAATGCATATGTATATGTCTTGGCCCTGTTGAATGCACTTGATTGCTAATACTGTGCTCGCAAACGGTAATTGATTTGGATTATTTGGAAAATACTATTAAGGTAAATGACGCTGAGTGCTCGACACCGATGCATCGTCAGTGGGTCAATGTAAAATTGCTTTTAGGGTTTTGAATGTCTTCTCTTTTTTCGGGAAATATCAAAATGAGAGCCCTTCCGCAATTTTTTTCGGCATGTAGCATCGCTAAAACTATTAATTAAATTTACTTGACAAAGAATTATTTCATCAAAGCCTCTACCACACATTTAAGGCATTGCCGTTACTCCTGGGATCCGTAGCTCCTAGCATATCAGCAGTTTCGATGTTCCACCATCCAAGTTGCGTCTTCTTCCATACATACTCTGAAAACCATTCTATATGTGCGGCGGGGGATGAATGATCACAATGGATGCATAAACCTTAGTGGCCTGTTAATACGCAATAAAAGAACGACTTTCCTTATCTTTTCAAGGACAACATGGGTAATGTTGGCATTTAAATTTTATTCCTAAAAAGTTATACCGACCGACCGAAAAAGTATTCTGGCATAACCATTAATATTCTAATTCTTAAATAGGTGCACGTTACTCATCCAACCTGTTGAATTTCTTGCATCTACACCCTTAAAAAGGTCTACGCTTCATGAAGAAAATACTATGAGATAAATCCCGTAAACCCTACGTACAATTAGATTCAGAGCACCGCCAATAAATTTTTTTCTTGATCCTTATGGTTTTTTTTTTTTCGTATTCTTACTACGCGATATGAGTTTATATAGCCATGCCAATGACGGAAATTACAATAATAAACTATGAATTATAAAATTCAAAGTAAATTCCGAGTAGAAAGTGGAATATGCACTGATACAATTGGTAGCTTGCAAGTTTACCATTCCCTATTATCCTGCCAACTATCCATTAGGATATATATCCTCTGAAACCATTGCTCTCATTTTGCTCGATGCCTAATCTCATGGCATCCGTCAAGTTGCATTCTTCAATGCAAGTCTGTGTGTTCCCCAATTGGTTTCATTATTACCGCCTTCGACGGGTGTGGTTTCCTCGAGAGCCTTGATTGTTCTGCCCTGAAGCACGCTCCTTATGAACGTGGACAGGGCGTGTGTTGGACACGCGCCGCTTTTCCCCACCTCCTCTGGGAACGCACGTTTCATCCACGCCCCCGTTCCCCCTGTCGCTGCCGCGTAGAATTTTCGGAACTCCACCTACTCTTTCTCTTCTTCTAAAATGCTTTGGAGTCAACTGTGCGAACTCTCTGCACATTTTTGGACATACAGAAAATTTTGCCTGTAGCCGTTATGCAGGAAGTTCATTTGTATTCATCTTTCCTCTCGTCAGTGCATGTTTTCTGAGTGTGTCTTAGCAATTGTCTTGGCGGTAGAATCTACGAGAAGAGATTGCGCGCATTGCTGGTGTCATCATTAACAGTTATTATTGATTTTAGGGAAAACAATGTGTTAAACCACGAAGGTTGGGGTTCAATCTCGTACTAAGCCATTGGCGTGCTAAATTCACACGTTCGGAGTAGGGGCCCAATTCCTTTCCCTGAGCCACCTGCGATTTCCTGCGAAGTTCTGACACGGAAAAATCACGAGGCTCTTCAAATGGGGGTGTCCGGAAAGCTTCTTACCGGGATTTGATCCCGGATATTTTATTTGATGCAGCGCAGCACTCTACTTACTAGGTCACCACGACCCCCATATTGATTATAAGGAGTGCAGTCAAAATAAGCGCGCAATGTTATGTTTTAATAAAAAATGGTTCTTCTGTAACAAGTGTTCCTTAATCGTCGTCAGAGGCTTTCGGGTCCTTACGCATATCTGTCGCTCCCATCTTAGCCTCCGTTACGTAATATAACTGGCAATGAAGTAAGTGGAGGCGAAAGGTAACAGAATCAAAAACTCTTTAGCCGGGTTCTATGCCAATTGAATATTTAATACTATGTGTCCGTGTCTCGTGCTGGGCATGGTTGCCAGATTGGTAACGCATGGGCAACCCGAAGGTTGTGGATTCAAATCCCGCTTATGGCTTGGATATCGTATTCGTCCTAGAATTAAGAATTTAGGTTAGATAGTGCAATATAACCTCAGACGGTGGAGCATCTGAAACCTAAGACTTGTAAATAGCATTCATGTCGTACCTGGTAACAGTATATTAGGGAGTCTTTTGAATGCAAGATTTATAGTACATACAAATCCTTGGTGAGCCCCCGTTCTCAGTTTAGACACGATTTTCTTTTTATTGCATTATTTCCCGTGTGTTTTTCATTAATAATCTATGAGTGCGTAGTCATTTTATATGGCGTCATACAGTTGCATGCTCAAATGGAATGTAATGCGGCATCCAATGCAAGTGTACTTATATGAATGCTTTATTTATGCTACTTCGTGTATGTATGTAAGACCATCTGGTTGACAGAGAATCGAGATCGGGAAGCGGCAAGTATGGGACAAGTGCAAGAAGTGCATGAAAGCCAAATAAAAGAGATAGGGAAGATTTTCGGAGAATATTCAACGTCTGTCGGCGAGGCGCGCCACTCTTTGGCGAAAGCGATTAAATTGCCGAGCGAGAAAGAGATGTGTTCGGGAGATAAGAGGGAGAAGGGGAGGGAGGAAGTGGAAAGGGGGCAGGAGGCGGAGAGGGATTGAGGTGGAGTGGGGTGGAGGGGGCGGTTAAAGAGAAGGATGAGGATTTTTTGAGAGGGCCGTTCCTTTTATCGAAAGGGGAAGGAGGGAAGAGGCGAAAGGGTGCGCCGTCGAGAGCGGAATAAAGGGGTCGTAAGGAATAAAAAAAAGGAACAGCGGTGATGAAACCGCGATTTGGGGATGGAGACGTGAGTCGGAATCATGCTGCAGAATCACTGCCTTCTTCCTTCCCCCCTCACCCCTCCGCCCCCGCCAACCCTCCTCGGCTGAGTCCCGCCCACGCCTCTCCTCCCCATTTTCGCCTTTATTATCCTCCTCCGCCTCCTCTTTCCTTTCCGCACCCTCCTTGTGTTCTTCCCGGCGGGCCTTATGGTGCCTCCTTGCTGGGACGTTCCCCCTTCGCGTGTTCGGAGGTCGTAAGGGCTATTGAAAGCTCTTCCTTACCACTCTTTTTTTTAACCTCTTTAACCTTAGATTTTAGCAGCTTGTGTGGTCAATGGTGAGGATTCCGTAGACACCATCCGGCGTCAGCCTACGTGTGCTAAACGTGATCAATCACCTCACGTCTCGTCCACGAATGTTCTTCCCCATGTGCGTAGACCGGACGACCTTTGTTCTATTATTGGCCTTAAAACCGTTATTCGCTGGTGCCTGGGGGCAGTAATTAAGCTGTCTAAGTTCATCGGTGTGGTTCTATTCGCCTGCCGTTTTGCAAGGAAAATATAGGAAAGGTGTTGTGAATTTTTCGTCCTGTGCTGAAAGGGAATGCATGTGGAAATGTACTTTTTAGCAATTTGGATAATTTTATGAAAAAGTAAAATTTTTACTTTAAAAAATTAATTGTAAGAAACGACTAACACCTTGGTTAAATTTTATTCTTTAATGAAATGATCATCAAGCGAGTGTGTTGAAAATTTTGGCAGAGGTGGTTCTGAGAGATAGGCTTAAAATGTCTCTAAGGTGAGACAGTTAGGAGGTTTGTGAATAGTCCGGAAAACCTAGGGTTCTATTTTCTCTGTAGAAAACATTTTTCCTCAGGAAATTTTCAACTATAACCTTTTCCATTGCCATTTTTTTTATCCAACATTTATTTCGATGAAAAATTTGAATGCGAAAAGTTAATTTAAGACCTGCCAAATTCAACCAGGTTAAATCATCCTCAGGTACTCTAATAGTTCCCCTTAATGCCAATATTTTTTAGACATGTAATTGGACCTTGTACTTCCTGTCTCTATTTAGATCATCATCACCGAGTTTACTTTTGCTGGCAGGTTTTTACATATCAACATTTCAATGGAATTTGTAGTACCGCAGTTAGTCTATTTATGAGGTTCAAATATCTTTTCCATTTTCAGAGTTGTGTGTTGTTTTCATGATAGTATTTTTTTTACTTTCTTCAGGACCTGTTAATTTGAGGAAAAACAGAAAATACGTGGAGCTTTGTGTTCTCCTTGCATTGTAAGTGAGTTTCAGATAACTTACTCAAATTAAAGTTTTAAAATGTTCGATTACGGGAATTATCAAGTCATACTTTCATGGTCATCTGCGAGTATTCTTAGTTTTTATGTGGAAACTCGGTAAACCACAGGGATGGTCATTGAAATCGGATATGAGTTTGCTTCCAATTTTTCTTTACATTGTTAGTTGCGTAACAGTCGGAATTAAAAACAACGGAGCAAAGAACGGAGTAGTTTTGCTCATCTCATAAAAGCAACCAAACAACATAGCCGTCGATTATTTGTCGGATATAATTCTGGTAAGGTTAAAAATAATCGAATACCTAATATTTCATTCGCTAATATAGCTATTAGTAAACTAAATTCCCTATCCAATTTGCAACGTACTTTCTTCGAGTTCAGGAAATAGTGCGTCGCGTTATATCGTTATTGGAAAATAGAAAGAATGTCATTTTCTTCATTACTGAATGCGTTGATATCACTTGACTGCGTATATACAGGTATTTAAATAGCAATGGAAAGTGATAAGGATGGAAGTTGTGGAAAATTATGGGTTGGATGGGATGGATTGGGGATGGGGACCTATGGAGCTTTTGCTCTTATAAATTATGATTAGCTTTCATTTATGGTGGTTATGCTAACTATGGTGGTGCTAATGCTAATGAAGTAAATATTTGCTCAGTTTTACGACGATTTAAACAAAATATTTTTCACTGAATCGATCAATTGTAGAGAGACAACGTAAAATGTTGAGCAAATCCGACGTGTTAATAGGGTATATTTCCAAATCTTGTTTCCCCGGAAACCGAATTATCAATCAAGTGCTCATTATTTCAAGTGTTATACTCCAGATATTAATTTTGTGTTGTTGCCAACAGCAATTATTCACTTATTATTGTTTGCATAATTGACGGATGGTAATATAGTCGTCAGCGTTTAATAAATAAAATCTTGATGAGGAAAGATTTGAACACAATTTGATTGGACAAGTGAAATCAGCAGATCGATTGTTGAATTGCTTCCCCTGAAATAGGATGTTTGGTGAAAACACCTTCATAAGTGGTGGTGATCTAAGTGTGGTGTGGATGATGAATTCATGGACGCGTGTAAACTGAAGTTGATACCTGATGTGTAGTCATTTTACGCATGAAAAGGAAGGATTGAGTTGATGCACTCTTGATTTTGAGGAACCAGAACTGCGAGGTGGAACTAAAAGTTTGGGAAAATTATCACCGGTGGGAAAAAAAATGTTCTCTTAAACTTTTTGTGAGGTGAGGTTGAGCTGTCGCAAAGACGTTTTCTTTCGCCTTTCAAGAACCCCTTTCAAGGAGGATTTTAGGCTAATGTGTCTTGAAGTATATGGTGTTGGGTATTAGGTATTTGAATTTCATTCTAGTATCGCCAAATTTCTTCAGTATTCAGTGTTTCAATGAAATGGCAGTTTTTTTCTGTACCTGTAGTGAAGGCATGAGTATCGAAAGTGTATGTAGGGTGTGTTGAGGAGGAAAGAAATGCTGCAAAGGTCAATCAGACGGAGAGCGTTACACTCACACGTAAGATGGAGGAATAGAAAATGTGTTGTGGATAACATTAAGGTTGGTAAAAGTTATGAGGGTTTAAAGAGTTTAAAATAAAGTTGGTTTAGTATAGTAAAGATTTTAAAATAAAATATGGTTGGTAAAAGTTATGAGGGTTTAAAGAGTTTAAAATAAAGTACATCGGTGGGCTGGGAAGGTAACAGAGTATCTACGTCAATAGGAGATTGCATTTGGAGATTGTGCACAAGTCAACCAATATTGTGGCATTGGTACTCTTGAATAAATGGCGGGGTGGAACCTACTTGGTACTACACGGTATGTTCTATACCTGTAATGTTCTAGATATTTAAGGTAAAGAAAATAGCTTTCTTCACTTCCGTGAATGTACAAATATCACCAATCAGGCTCGTCTGAATCAAAGTTTTTGACGTAGATATGCTTGAAAATCAAGCTTGCCTACCCTGCCACCGCAAGATCTGTGGTAGGGGTGACTCCACATTAGACCCGTATTATTCATGCGTAATAAGAAAACAATCCAAGTGTTAGTAACTAAACTCTTATTACGGTTGTTACTCTTAGGTCAGCTATACCAGAATTATACGGAAAATAGCATCCACCTTATACCCACCTTCATAATTGACCGATACAGTATGTAAGGAGACGACTTTTATCTGAGGACGAGGTGGAGTATTAAAGTGTTCTGCGCAGAGATGTATGGATATTTATCGTTTAGGCATATATTTCTCAAATCAAATTGAAAAGTAGTGAAGTTACGTAAAGGTGGGAAGGTTTCCATGAAATTCATTTCGCTAAATAAGTTTTCTGTCTTTGCTATATGAAATTGTGCAGCAAACCACTTACTATTCAGTAGTTTTTTGTACACTGGTACCTTTACGTTTGAAACGTTTCTTATTATTCTTACGTCGTATTATCTATGATCGAAATATTGGCAGTGGATTTATGAAAATACACAACACAACTATGGAGTCAAGTGTGGAGATTAAGGTGGTAGTGAGTTGCGCGAGCGCTGAGTCTGTACGACATTATTTATAATGATAATAAAGTGTCTTTATTCTGGCGAAGTTGTGACTGTGAAGTCCTCTCTTCCGTCTAACCCATAAATAATATATAATAATAACCTGCAGGAATATATTATATATTAATATCATCCTGTGGGATTGTCCATAACGTATCGAATGGTTAATTATCTTTGTGGAGTAGGTTACACTTGGGAAAATATTTTGTGGAGGCAATAGTGATTTTTTACTTGCTGCATTGATTTCTTTTCGTTGCTAAGCGTACAAATCTTCTTAGTTTATTTTCAGATAGCAGTTTTGTCATTTGTCAAAACATCTGCATCTAAACCATTTAAAAGGCTCCGGAATAAAGCCCCTGACTGTAGCACTTCCACGTGCTTGCTGTCTTAACTTCATCGCTATGATTAAGTTTCTTTTGTAGACACTTCTTAAACGAATGATTACTTCTAGCGTTGAGCATGCTATTACTGCCATTTACAGCGTGGACTCGTTTGCGTGTTCATGTGTTTCCTAGTGTTGAGCGGGATAGAAGGATGAGTTGATTTTTCAGGAGCACCCGAGAAGGGTAGCAGTAGGTGGAGAGATAGGGGGAGTGAGAATAGTGGATGCGTTTGAAAGCAGTGTGAGAGGAAGGGGTTTCGACGGTCGCCCAGGACGGTGAGTGGGAGAGGAGTGGGTGGTGCGGGGAAGGGAATGCGATGGTTGCAGAGTTTTGGTGGGGGACGGCGGTCTGACGTAGTTGGGTTGGGGGGCTGGTAGGGGGGAGGAGGGTGAGGATGGGAGGTGAGGGGAAGGCGCGCGGAAGGAAGGAAGAGGAACACAGATCCGTAATCTCCTCTTCTATACGTGCTGTCGCATGCTATCGCGCCCTCATTCATATAAAAACCATTGTCTCCTTCCCACACCCAGTCCCTCCTGCTTCTCCTCCCCCCCCCTTCCACCGCCACTGTACCTACTCCCATTCCATTTTTGCCACCGCCAACATTCCTCCTCTCTCTCTCCTTCTCTCCCTCCCTCTTCATACACACACTCTTCCACCCCCGTCGTTGGCAGACCGAGCCTTCCGGTCGCTTCCCTCCTTTTTTCTTTACTCTCTCTCTCTGGAGCACTCCCCTCTCTCTCAGTTCCTCTTCGAACCTCCTCCTCCTAGCTCTCCCAAACTATTTAATGCTCTCTCTCCCACTGCCCCTCTCTCTCCCACACTATCCGCACAGTCTCAATTTTCAGCATGCCGGTTTCGAAGGTATTGTCCTTTTACTCGCTGCAACTTTCGGTTCCATTCATCAACCTTTTTTATTTTTTGACTCCGCTCACTCCTCGCCCCGCAATCTATTTTCGCCATTCGTCTTCATTCCACCTCTTCCATTCATTCTCCCCTTTCCGAGTTTTTTCATCTTTCCGTTGCTCTTCGTGAAGCTGTTCCACTCTGCGCAGACTTTTCAAAAAGTTTTCGTTACAAACAATGCAGTCGTGGATGACCTGACCTTCGAGATATTTTTTTTTTTAAATTTCTTTGCCCCATCCCTTCTTACTTAGATGGTGGTAGTTCTCATTTCCAGCTGCTCTTGCTGCCGTTTTTTTTCTTCTTGGTAAACATTGCCCAAACAAATGAAAGCGTCGGGGATTTGTTTTCCTTCCCAACGATCGCGTGCGATGGGAACTGCGCCGATATTTTTATATTAGGTAATCAGGGTCCCTGCTACCCTTAGAGGAGAAACAATATCAGCTTCCACGCTTTCATCTCCTAGGTGGTTGACTATCGGAGATCAGCTACGGTGAAGAGCTTCAAACTTACATGCATGCAGCTCAGTAAATTTGAAAACTTTGATTGCTTTCTGAATCGTTATAATATTCTATTGCAGCCTGGGGAATGAAGTAATTGACTTTTTAGCAAATGGTGGACAGAAATATGCGCAAAAAACACATTAGAATTCTCTTACCGATATGATTGAATATTATATGGTTGAAACCTGTTTTCATGATCACATAGACTAATTTTTCATCTATTAATTAGCAATGTTTCCAGAAAATGCCACTGTCCACATAATCAAGTGGCCGTAGAGGCATGGAATGGCAAAATCTGTAATGAGTTACCTACATCAAAATCCTGTTTCCCTTGCGGACTAAACCAGAGAATGCCATTGTCCACATAATCAAGTGGCCGTAGAGGCATGGCATGGCAATATCTGTAATGAGTTACCTACATCAAAATCGTGTTTCCCTTGCTGACTAAACCAGTGAATTTTTCGGAACTACGGCTGGAACGACGAGGACGTTGATGCTTATTTCATTTCGGATTTCACTTTTAGTCAGCATAAATTCTTGGAAATCGGCATGGTTGATGGCGGAAGTACAAATTGCCAGAGTTTCTATTCGGAATTCTAGCGTGTTGATTCAGTTTACCTAAGTGAGCCGAGCCTTTCATTGATATTAAGTTACCCTCATGACCCTAACATCACGTTTTCGAGGATCGGCGAAGAAGAAACGAGGACCTCCGAGAAATATCACAAGCTCAACCCAATCTCCTCCCCCTAGCGATCGCAATTACATTTCCTTCCCGTTAAACCCCACAAACAATCCACCCACGCCGACGCCGCCAACCGACGCGACGTCCACAGCCCTCATGCTTCTCCACCCGACCGCTTCCTCCTCTCGTCTGTGAGGTGAGGCCGGGTCGGCTTTTGTCGGCAGAAATTGGAGTTTCCGGGAAGACGCCGAGAGAGGGCGCCGATGAAGGCCCCTCGCCGCAACACACGCTCACACACGCACCATCGCCGCCGACCTCATACCTCCCACAACTCCCAGTAACTGCGATGGAAAAGGAAGGTATCTCACTCCCTCCCTCTCGCATACACACACTAAGGTCAAGTGTGAGGGCAACGCTGGGACTCCTTCCACACAGGACGCTCGCGAGCGCGTGGGGAGGAAACCATCCCTGCCCCTTTCCGCTGGGGAGAAGAAAGGATACACGCCGTGGGATGAAAGAGGAGGGATGCAGGTCAAGTTGGAAATGAAGGGGCACTAAAAAGGGAAGGTGTGGCGTCTTCTGTGATGACGATGAGATGTTGAGGAAAGGTTGTAGGGGGGAGTTTTCCCGTGGTTCCCAAGTTCTACGTCCGAGACGCTATGAGTCCGCCGTAATCACTGCCTCTAAAACTGACCCAGCGTGACCCCTGCTGTTCACACATCCGGACTCTCGTCAAGGATTCTTTCTCTCTCTCTTTTCCGAGAGTTAAGAAAACAAATTTACGAGCGTCGCTGGAGGTATTCTCAAAAATAGAAAGGAATGCGACGTCCGTACATGTGTCTTCGCGAAAGGTAATGTGATTCTATTGTGATAGCATGTATTAAGAAACTTATTATACTCTGCCACCCGAGCAGATATGTACGAAGGATTTGGTACACGTGACTGGAGATGAGCATCTGAAGCAAACAATGACTCGCACATGAACGAGCCGGGAAATGTGCCACGTGATGGCAGATTGAAAATAGAAGCATTAACGCATATCAAATCACATTAAAATTCTTCTGCACCATAAAACGCAATCCACCACAATGATATGTGGCAGGAGGATAACTTACGCCAGGAATGCATAAATGTCAAGAATTCAAAAAGTATTCTAACTACACACCATCCGGTTCTATTGTTAATTCTAAATTCTATAATACATATATCGAATTTGCTGAAGAAATGAAGTAAATCTACATGCGATAGGTAGGTACTGATATTAATGAAAAGACATCATCTTCTGGGATGGACAGCGCACATATACCCATAATTGATTTTTTTACTATCATCCAAAAAATGAAATTGCCTAAATTTAGTCCCTTACAGGTATGCAAAAACAGAAAAAATCTATACAACCTATCTTATGTTGCCCAAGGTTTTTTTAAGCGGCATGTAATGTGCATGAAGCCTGTGTTTCTTTAGTGAATTCACAAGGAACAGGATCGTTTCCTGTACTAGTTTGTGGTGATGTAGTCGAACCCAGGCACCAGCCTTTGTGGTGGCTCTCGGGGAACTAGTTACATATGGATGATAGTTTGAAATAAATATTTCACTCAATCTTCTTTTTTTGAGAAGTTTTAATATCCAAGATTTGGTGTGGTATATCTTATTCCTCCCATCATAACTCTGCAATCAGACGGAAACCACAGAACAATGAAGTATTTAGTGGAAATATTTTAAATTTCAAAACACTAGGGTAATCTGCAATAAAGGAGTGAATAGATGTAATTCGGAAGTTAAGCCATTACATGTACTTCGGTCTTCAAACATTTTGAAGTGGAGTTGATTCATTAACTCAATTTGTTCGCCATTGGACTCTGCATCTCCTTCATACTGACTGCTATATTATTTCTCGGAAGTAAAAAACATAGCGAATTTGTTTAGCATCCATATAAATATTGTCTTGAACTTATAACCAAAGCAATGGATGTGACCTAGAGAACCCAATTCTTGATTATTTTTGAAATTATAAGTGGCGAGATTATTATAGACATAATTATGACAATGCATAAATTATGACACCTCATTTAATAACAAATTATTTGATATAATTTTGCCTGACAAGACAATTAAGTGTAACTTTTTGCTTCATCCGGGCCTCAGGAAATATTAAAATACTCAATTATTTCCATTTATTTCTGTGTGAAAGTGATAATTATTGCTGAAAAGTATGCGTCTCATAGTGTCCTATTTTAATAATCTCGTGGTTTGCGTTGTACGCTGTACTTTGACTTGCATTGAAATAGGCTCCGTCCAGAAATAAAATATAAGTAGGCTAGGAGTTTGCTAGTTATGACGAAATGAATTGATGTATGAATATACCTAGGCAAACAGTTCACAATGTGGAGCCAATACGTTGATCGACTGTTAAGAGAAAGCATCAATTCGTGTAAGATTCCTCCTGTTCATTAGAACTGAGAACTGGATTGGATCATCAGAACTGGGGAGTACTTTTGGAAAAATCTATTCGTCGGGTTTTTCTTTGATGTTTAAGAAGTTATGTTAGGCATTAATTAAATGTATATTTCAAATAATGACGATGATTCTACGCATAATAGGATTGCAAAAGAAACATAAATTACCCTATGTTAGTGGCCATGCTAATGCCATTCGGTTTGAGTACATTGATTGGGATTTTAGATTTCTATATAAAATATTAAATACCTAATTAATAAAATAAATATTGGCTCTTTTTTCTCTCATTTATTTGTAAATTTATCCTGATCTCTATGCAGGTACCACGATTACATTTTTGATTCGTTTCCAAGTTAGGTATTCATACGCTTTATTATTTTTTGCTGTTCTTAGATTTTAATTACGTTTCGTTAGGAATTAAATTTGTTCATTGGACTCGTAATAGGAACATTTGATAGTATAACAACAATATTGTTCCGCTCTTTGCCGTTAGAGAAGCTCTTAGATTTGCCTGATTTTTCATTCGCATTCGCGCTCCTATGTTCGGCCCACGTACTATTGTATTTCGAACATCTCTGTTTAGTGAAGGAATTAGTTTTGTATACATTTCTCAATCTTTCTAAGTTTTTGAAGTAAACAGTATTTTGAGGATGGATAACGTCTTGTGTAATTACCTCGATGTGAAACGCGCATGGTAGATATTGGAGTGCGTCCAACTGGACAGACACTTAAAGCTCGGAAAACTTGCTCCGAAACCCGTCCCTGGCTGGGTTGCGAGCGTGCAATTTCAGTCACCGCTGTTATGATTCACGTCTTCGCGTGGCATGGAGGCAATGGATATCTAACTGCTAGAGGAGTTGGGAAGGAGAAGCAATAAAAGGCATGGTCTGTGATAAATAAAGGTAGATTGTAAATATTGACTGCGAGTTTCCCGAATTGCCTGTCAGTAAACGCATCAAATTTCTTATGGCTCTCTTAAATACTCGTAGTCCGAAATGTCTTCGATACACTCCAGAACGCGTAAACTCTCTAATTAAGTAACTTATCCTCACTTCAGGCCCAAAGCGAGAATATATCTGCTCAAGAATTTACTACTGCATTCATTAAGATTACCATTCAAGGCCTTGCCCTCAAATCGAGCCATGTTCTTTTTTTACTATTCATCCTACGTTTCCTCATCTCCTTTAAAATCTTATTTTTAAACGTTTGCTACAACTCGTTTCTTGACGTTCAAATTCAAAGCTTTGAGTTTATCCGTTGGCGTTTTTTAAATTAGTACCTATTTGAAAATAACTTACGAATATGATTCTTGATATCAGTAAGCGATGTATTTGATTGAAATGGGTTTGTCATATTTTCGCTTCAACCAAACGCCTGATAGATATCAGAGCAGTATTTACATTAGTTTAGCTATTCACACATTTTATCAGTCAAAAATGTTATTTCTATAACTAGGTGCCTCTAAAAGGATTATTCAATTTGCCATTTTTTCTTTTAACCATCGCGAATCGGTTTGGTCGCTCGTTATGCATTCCTTGTCTCCTCCTATATACATTTTTTTCCGTTTTCATACATATCTGCATTTAGTTTTTTCAAATGGCGTTGCTTTATGGTATTTATTCAGTGATAGTAAAGAAAAAGTGAAAGCAGGGCGTGGTGCTGGATTAAGCCACTATTGTATCACAAAACACGGTGCAACATTCAATAGAGATTTACAGCTAGCTAAGAGAATATTCATTTAAATTATTCAGCGATATTCGTAATCCGATCGAGGAGGCAGATAGGTACACCAGTTGACCACGTTCAAGAGCAGGATGTCTTGTCTTCATCACGTCATTAATAGAAATGTGTTTATATGGAGTTGTTTGGTCGTATTTCTGTTAAACACCAATTTGTGCCAACGTTTCGCCAACAACAACATTGTTGTTTTAAAAATATTGTCACCAGAGTTATATAACAATATATTAATATTTTTCTGTAACCTTCTTTTCTTTTTGTTCTATTCTGTCTATTCAAAAGTAGTTTAAATTTAAAAACTTACATTGTGTACTAAAGGGCCCTGAAGAAGCCAAAATAAAGAGGCGAAACTTTGGCACAAATTGGTGTTAATCAAAAATACGACCAAACAACTCCATATAAACACTTTTCTATTTCTACACAAATAAAGTGGTCAATAAGAATAATTCAATATAAGTCATTAATACATAGATTGATTGTTCTAGGACACGCCCTATAAGACCAATGAAATTCAACTAAAAGATTTGTTCTGACTTTTCTCATCATTATTGTCAGATATATGTACGATATAAAAATTATGAATACAAAAGTACAAACTTTTTATACATCAACCATAGTAAGAAGCATGCGCAATTACCAACATCACTCAATAATTCAACATTGATAAACGATAATTTGAAATCGTTTTTACGAACATGTAAAGCAATGTAATTACAAACAAAAAATATTCTTACGTTTAAGTCAATCACATTTTCAATTTGTTATTTAATTTATTAATTCAACGCAACTTACGTACACATTTTTGCGTAATTTTTACGCTGGTGAATAATGTATAGGTTTACAGATAGATAGTCCAACTATATTCTTATTCGTATTAGATTTTCGTATAATTTTGTTTTTAAGCATTGGAATGACGAACCTTGTATCAAAGTTATAAAAAGGGAGTTGCAACATTTTGGTAATGATATATACTATGGGATGAGTTTTGAAAAGTTGTGGTGTGGTGACTGAGGCAATAAAAGAGATCTGGATGATCGGATAAATGAATTAGGTCCAGAGTTTTGTATTAAACATTTCCAACCGATAAAGTGGACTTTTGCTTTCGAATAGTATGTATAAAAGCACACACAAGAAGTATTTTTTCTATTATTCTATTTTTTACCTTCAAACTCCTTATTTCTTTGAGGTAGGGCGTTATGTGTTCATTCTTGGCAGATTATATGTAAATCTGACGCATGAATGTATTTCTTTGATTGTATTCGTGGCGATACTCCGCGCGTCATCAGTACCTACAGCTACTGCGTTGTCTCGGTGATCCGCTTTCGCCGCCCATGCGGGCTGTCCTTATATAAGCCGCTTCTCCTGCCACTCAAGGCAGTCTTGTACGAGGAGTCCTCCAATATACAGCTATTCTCAACACAGAAACAACATTTCATTCCACGCTGCCAACGTTAATTATTCTTTGAAGCTTTTTCTGATGAGATAAAGTATTCCTTAAGTTGATAAGTTTTTCTCATTTATCGGTGATTCCGAGTTTTCGTAGTTCTCTCCACATGCTGCTAGTATCGAAAAAACAAGAGAAGTTGCCGTTTGGAATCAGTTTTACCCAGCTGTTTTACCCTATTTCTTAAACTCTTGGTGGAACATCGGATTCCTAGTGCGTACAAAATAACAGTGGAAGTTTATGAATTGACTTTTGATCAATTATATCCCCATTTGACCAGGGGGTCAAAGATTGAATTTGGAATTTATTACGTGTAGAAGCATGGTATTTCATGCAGTAAATAAGGTTCATGTTAAATAGCTCAAGTTTGGAGTTGATAGGTGCAACTGAGAAGACCCCATTTTAATCCTTGGAGTTTAGGTCGGTATGGATGATTTCAATGCCGATATTCTTAAAGTCTCGGTAGCTGAATGGCGTACTAAGAGGATGATTTTCTGTGATTTGCATGTAAAAGACACATGGTCGTGAGCTCATAAGAAATATATGGGGTTATGCGTATTGAAATCCAAGGAGATGAGCTCTACGGCCTCTTAAAGTGGCAAATAAAATTCTCCAATGGCCGTAAAATTGGCAACCCTCAACAAGGACGAAATGCTGTGTTGGATTGCGGGAGGGTCAATTCGACAGCAGTGACCAATTATAGCCTCTCAACCAGAAAACCCTCCTGTGGTGGTTTATGGGAATGTTACTTCCTCGTCAGTGACACTACCACAGACACACACACTCAACCCAATTGGGATCATTCACAGGGCTGATGGGACCCTGGTCAGGATGCCTGGGTTATGAACGCAAACACACTCACAAGCACTCAGAAAAACCACTCACATACTCAGATGGGCACACCTTCCTGGAGAATAGAGCTCAAAAAGAGCGTGGTCAATGTGGAACGAGGATATCTCCAACACAGCAATTTGTCCTTGACGAGGGTTGCCAATTTTACGGCCATTGGAAAAATTAATTTTAATGTTATTTGTCACTTATGCGTATTGGTTGAAACTTTCTCAATGTCATCACCTCAAAAATTGTAAGTTACATCGCTCGTCAACGTAAGAGGTACTTACTGGCTGTAATTGGCGTCAATCTGGAGGAAGCTGTTTGCCAGACCGCACAGACGTCAGAGTAAACAACCCTGTACCTATGTAGCACCGGGTCAGGGAACGGATTTAGTCCCTAGAACTATCTCTGTTTGTATGATTCTTGTGTTTTTCGGGTAGCATTTCCTTCTTTCACATTTTATCCTAAATTCAACATTTTCATTTTTCATTTCCAGTGCACTCTTTTTGTTGGCATTGTTAACACTTGTAATATTTATGTCTTCATTCATATGGGGTACCGGGTTTCATTTTTTCCATAACGTGTCTTAAGGGTAAAAAATTGCAGGTAATTTTCTTATGCAATTGATTTTTCTGTTTTGAAAGTGACTATATATTAATATCAACTTAATAATGAGGGAAGTAAAGGAAATAATTTTGTTAGTTTGAAGAGGTTTGCCGATAGAAGAATCGAGAAGAGAGCTTGTTCATACCATACTTCATAGGTTGATGCCCATTAATAAGCATATGCTTCTTAGAGTCGTTTACAGATTTATTGGCTCTATTTTCTACAGATAATACTTTAATTATAATTGATTAAAATAATTTTTGCCTGTATTTTAGAATGGATTTCAGTGCTACCCCTGGGTAATACTCAGAAGAATGAAATGTTATCCTTAGACTTAGGGCAACTTTCGTAAAATCGGAATTACCTAAGATATTTAATGTATCTCAAATTTCTAAATCGACTCCTAAAATTAATTTTAAGTCAATAAGCTATTTTGTTTGATGAAGCAGGTGATGCGTGGTTTTAATCTCGCGGTTTAACATGAAGTGTTATCGACTTACTCGCAAAATCAGTAATTGTCTATTGTCGTGTGGACGATGGTATATTTGGCAGTTGATGTTTGACGTTGCGCGAACATTACGAAATATTTTCTCTGTATATTTTTAAAATCAAAATTAACTTATGTAAACGGCTAGGGGGATTTTACCCTTCCTTGGTATCCTTTGTAAGGAGAGTCATTGAGCCACGCCATTGATTGAATGATTCCGAATCGTTAGACATAAACTAAATGCCACGTAGGTGTCTGGATGTTGATTCATGTGTGCTTAAAATGTAAACTACTGAGGATTTGATTCCTGCCCAAACATACGAATCCCCTTTGCCTTGCCCCGAGCCATCGTGAGGGCGAAAGAACAAATTGGCCCGTAATTCATCCTAAGTGCCCTCCTTCGGGGCCTGAGCCTAAGGGGATGGGGTAATTACCCGAGGGACCATTCCGCTGGGCCAATCACGGAGTCTGTCTCATGGCGCTCATCTCTCCGAAGGTATCGCTATCAGCGCCGCTTTGGCTAATTGACGGCATGATTGGTTGTGGAGGGTGCAGTGTATCAGGAGGAGGAGGAGGCAGGAAGCGGGGAGGGGGGGGGGGCGGCGGGGTAGATGAGGGGGTGACGTGTGGAGAGGAGGAGGGTCGTGAGTTGGCATGGAAGGGTTTTGTGGGGACGAGTCACCAGCGGAGCGCGGATATCGCTTTACGCCCCGCAACTGAAGGAAGATGGATGAGCCCTTAAGGGCTCTATGTTGACCTCGACAGCGTCAGTTCATCGATTTGCAGGTGACTGCCGTTGACTCGGGCGATAAGAAACGTTGAGTAAATGTCGAGCGTATAGAAAAAAAAGGATGAGCGAGAGAGGAGACCGGCTGCTCATTCATCCAGCTAATTCCTTGCGGTTCATCGTTTTTTTCTCAAATTTAATCTACACCACATATTGACGGTTTCATTTAATTTTGGACAACTCGCTGAGTTAGGAGAAGTACACGTTTTTCGGGTACGGAGGCATCCTTGATTTCGTACAATGATTACTTCTGCGTGCCGAAACTGTTATTGCATGGCGTACTAAAGCGCTATTATTATTGAATTATCTTTGTATTCTCAATCATCATCGGTCAACAATCCTAGGATTGGTTTAACGCAGCATTCCACTCGATTCCTCTATCGGCCAAACTCATTAGTATATAATAATATGAGTATCATTCTCTATCAAATCCTTATTAAATATTGGTATAAGTAGTCTACGAAGTGATCTATGCTATTCTTTTCATTGCGATAAATTTTCTTAATGGTTTTATATTTAGAGATATACCCTGAAGTTTAATCAAAGTTTAGGAAAAGGAAAGTTTAAGAAAAAGAACAACATTGCACTGGTATGCTGTATAAGAATATTGGAAAAAGAGTGAAGGAGTATTACCATATGGGAGGCAGAAACACCAGCGACGGGCAAAGCAAGAACAGTATACAAGGAAGACGAATAGTGTAGATAAAACGGGAATTCTATCAAAAGAAAAACCTGTTTAAAGATGGAAAAGGAATGCAAAGAAGGCCTCCATCAAAATACATAAACAATTATCAAAAGAGTTAATTGTAGTTTGTCAAAATGTATATTAAAATGGTGAGCTTATTGAAGAATCGAGTGGAGAATCGCATAAAACCAATCTTGATAACCAGTGACGATGATGAGTGTATATTTTCAGTCACTTTATTTTATTGCCAGTTAGTTTGGTTGTCGAAAGTGTTTCTTGATGTAAAAAACTTTCAGTTGTTGAATGATTATTGTCTTTATTGTTTCAAAAATTTGAAATGTTGCAAACAACATTTAGAAGTATTTTTTACGGCTTGAAGGCATTAAATATTCCAAGTGTTATACATTCACTAATTCGGTGTTGATAAAAGAACGATCAGTTTTTAGCTTAATAGCTTTGTTTGGGGATTGGAGAGATCCCAGCTTAAATTCATGCATTGGCTTTAGCCGTTAGTCCTAGCATAATTCCAAGTGGTATGTTTTCGGGGGTGAAGATATTTAATGGGGCACTACCAGCCGGGGAAAGGGGATAGTTTTTCCTACCCTGAGTACGTAAACTCTTCATCTTATATCGTACTGGGTGAACTAGGTCATTGTCCTTTCTAATAAACAATTATGTTATCCTCTACGTAAGTAATATCGGAATGCCAAACAGTCATTTGTTTTCTTAGTTGTGGTAAGACATGCTCCGTGGGAAGGTTCTTAACTGCCATACTAAACCAGTACATATTTACCATAAAATACGTATGTATTCGAATTCAATATGCCTTCAAATTGAGCTAGTGAAGTGATTGCAGTAAAGTCTCTTAGTAGTTCTTGATATATAAAATATTTGAAGGCATGACGCTGAAAAAGGCCTACAAGCCTGGCCTCGAAGGCCTTTTTTCTAGTTTGAGCTACTGAGAGTTGATGCTGCTGAGCGTTTAGAAATTCTTTTAAAAAATATTTCTGTAAAAATTCTAGCAAAGAAAGTGACAAATGTTCTCGCAAAATGTAATCAGCTCTTGATTTTTATCTCAACACGTTCGTTGTGTCCGGAATCATCATAAGAGTTTATAGTTATTTTTATAAACTCAAATCTAAAAAAATTGTGCACCCATATCATGTTAATACGTACCTTATATAACTATTCACAGTACACGAGCGTTCACGAGCACCACGATCTCACTGTACACTAGCATGTGTTGTACAGAAGTATGATGTTATCGAGATCTTTCACTACTTAAATCATTTCAAGTTTTAAATCACATATTTTATCTGCACCGATGATACATTTTTGTATGTAGGTACATGTAATGGAGCAGCAACCTGCTTGTATATAGAATTTTAGCAATCAGATGCATTTTAAAATCTCGGAATCTTAATTCAAATAAAATACCTATTTAAATAAGTAATTATTTTCATCCACATTAATAAAAATGTTATACTCCACATTTTTATGATATTATTATCCCAGTCAAAATTATAGTTCCACACGGTGTGAGAAATGTCAGGAATAGTAATTACTTTGAGAACTTTATACGACAATTGTTAATCATACCAAAAGAGTACATGCTCAATTTTTAAAGACGCTGGAAATAGGTGAGAAATACTTTAGGAATTATTTTCGTATCAAGTATTAAGTGATTACCTTTGTCTTATAAATGCCTGGAAAGATCAAACTGACCCGGAAAATGTTCCAGGTAATAATTTACGGTCTGCAGGGTGAGTATGCATGCCATTCTATAATTTTTTTAAAATTTCATTACCATTTTCTATGGTAATTCGAATGCTGACCGTCCAAGCAATTACGCATCGGCTAGTAGAGGAGGCAGTTTTTTTCGAGGCAAAAGTTCTCTCAACCGCTGCCGCCAAAGTCACCGCGGATTCCACTCCTCGCACGCATTGATCGATACCTTTTATTTTCGGCGAAAACTCTCATTCATTCAAATCGGGAGATTAGTTGGGAGAGCGGGGAACAAATCGGCCGACCGCCACCTACCTTCTCCCACTCGTTCCCCAACTGGAGAACCCAGCGACACGGGAGACGAGGAAAAAAAGGGAGCGTGGAATGAATAACGAATAGCGCTGCAACATTCAAAACATATCGACACCAGCCATTTCGGGGGAGAATTTTGGGCAGGGGCGATGATTGAGCGAGTGAGTTAGTCCGGGGGTCGTAATCGAAGGGGCGCGGAATATATATGCGAGCGGTTGGTTGGGGGGGAGAGCGGCAAATGAGCTTTCCGGGCGTTCTTTTCCATTCGGGAAGGAACGTGGGCGGCTTGGACCACGCCAAGGAGAGCCACAAAATAGAGCGGAGAGTTGGTATGTCCAAGAATCTCCCCTCCTCCGCTGTCGCCTCCACTCCTCCTGACCCCCCACACTCATCTCGTCCCATATCCTTTGCCGTCCCTCGACTCCCGGCCCTCTCACCAGAACCTCCACCACCTTTCCCCCCACTCCCTGTGCCTCTTCTCACTCCCGTTTGTTCCACCATTCCATCCTTCTTCCTCCTCTTCCCACCCTCCTCCGCCCGACCACCACCACCTCCTCGAAAACACGCGTTCCATAATGGATTCCCATAGCCGGGTCCCGAATGTAATTTGGCGCGGACGGGTGAGCGTATGAGTGAGGCAGTGTAGGTCCAGGTAGAGATTGTCAATTTTCGAAAAAGGTGAGAAGGGGGTGAGCGGGTCTGGACTCGGATGTAAGGAGTAGAGGGAAGGGTTGTGGAGGAGGAGGGGAAACGGAGGAGGCGGGAGCGAATGAAGAGAATGGAGGAGGAAAAAGCGAGCGAGGTGGGACACGAGAGAGAAAGAGAGGCAGATATCAAGTTGGGTAGTGAAATCAATAGAAAAGATGCTGGGAAGAAAACGTTGACATTTCGGTTGGGGAAAAACTACAGAGATTGAAGTGTGTGGGAAAAGAGAAGTAAAGAAAAATAGCTCGTATGGAGATCGCTAGGAAATAAAAAATGAGTGGAGTGAAAGAGAAATTGACGTGTGATTATTACGCGTTTCAATGATATATTTACGCTGAGGTCTATGTCATATATTTATTTCTATATAATTTACCACCTTCCCAGGGTTGCATGATGGGATGATATTACATTACAGCACACGAGGACCACATTTCAGAATTATTAAATTACCATACATAAAATAGATTAATATATTATATATAAATATAAGATACGGGACAGACTGGCTGGAGCCTAAAATGCGCCACGGGCCAAATCTTGTATACCCATGCTTAGGACCTTCCCATTTTGCAGCATCCAAATCCGCGTACATTAAAGTATCAGGCTTTCTAAAGAGCCTTCATCATTTGTCAAAACGTTTACTATCATAACATTCCATTTTTCGTATTTCCCTCAAGTATAACCAAATATGATATTTCTCTCTTCTTAATAGTTCTTGATATATAAAATATTTGAAGGAATGACGCTGAAAAAGGCCTACGAGCCTGGCCTCGAAGGCCTTTTTTCTAGTTTGAGCTACTGAGAGTGAACTTAATGTTTCCGATTCACATGCCACTGTATCGAGCGCTAATGTTCGTTTTCCGTTACTTTATATCCGGTATCTATTCTTTCCGCAGTTCGTATGCTCGTAGGCTCAGGAATATAGTAGGAAGTGGGGGATAATGGGTGGGTAGGGTTTGGGGAATAAGTGTGTGGGAAGAGGAACTGGAGAGGGAAGGGAAAGAGGAGGAAGGCAGTGTGTTATATCTCGGTTAACTACGTTTCTCGGATGTGAGGCCGTTCGTTGTGTGGCAGTGTGAATATGCATGAAGTGGTTCTGGAGCGGTGGCAGATGAGAAAATGCGGGGTGGAGGGTCTAGAGGTGAGGCTAGTGGAAGGTGAGGGGCTGGGGATGGGAGGAGAACCGAAGAAGAGAGGTAGTAGCCCCAAAACAAGGGAAACGGATGGTGTTTTTTTTAAACGGAGGTATAGGGCTTATAATGCGTTAAATGGAAATCATTTTCGTTGACCTAGTTAAAATTTCTTGATAGACCCTTTCCCTGCAGTAACTCATCGGCACATCTTATCCTCTATCTTTACGTGTTGTAATAAGTATTTCAACCGACTTTTTGTCACTCATTATGGTCGTGTTAAAAAATTCCGTTCGCCACTTTCGTATTAATCTGATGTCTTAGCGGCCATGATTTACTTTAGCGTTTATGAATAAGCTCTTCTTCGGGGTATGTCTTTTTTTTAATAGTACATTCATTAATTATAGCCGTAAATATAATGGCAACCATAGGTTTTAGGGTATTTGTATTATTTTCAATTTAGTAAATAAAAAATCGCCTTTCTCTTGCAATAATATTTATGCGTTTTTTTAATACCTATGAAGTAATTAACAAACTTAAAACGCTCTCCAAAATTTTTTAAGTTTGTTAATTGATAAATAATATAGGGAATCGAAGAAAAATTATGTTTTTGCTTTCTAGTAATATCTTATAATAAAATTGAATACACAAAAGCAGTTTTATATATAATTACAATATAATTACCTCATAAAGAATTTAATGAGGTTTTTATCCTTTAACAATGCCTATTCAGTGATCGAATTGGCATTGCTGGTCACCGTTTTATGTTATACAGCTTTCAGGCATTTTCATGTTCATTCCCTACAGCTTAGTAAGCAGTTGATTGAAATACCTCTTTTGAAGCAATATTTTTATTTTTGATGTTGTCTGTTACTGATCAGTAACAGATAAAACTTCATATTACTTCATTTAATATAACTTTAATTATTTGACCAAACAGTTTAAATTTCCTCTCAATTTTTTAATTTAGTTGACATTTGTTCCTAATTATATGAAACCACCCTTATTATCATATTCAACGAAGTTATGATCCGAAGGTCTCATTAACTTACCTTTAATTTTTTATGTAACATGAATACTTTTAGCACTGCTATGCTTGTCCCTACTGCTATACCTATGTAGAGTAATTTTTATACCTTTTTTGCTTGCTTTTTATATTATTCGTTTTCAGAATTTTTTCAAAATCCCCCTTTATTTCCATTACTCGATATTTATACAAATGTATTCTCTCTTCATCCTGAGGGGACAATTATCTACAGTAATATTGTCTCGATCCCTGCTGCTCTTATTATCTTGATGAGAAGCTTTTAATTTAATATAATGTTAGTCACTTCTCCTTTCATATCCTAGCAAATTATTTTGATCTATACCTACCCCTCACGAATGAATCTGTCTTTTGTATTTCATACTTTCTCTGGAATGTTCTTGACATAGATGCGAAATAGAAGACACACGTTTACACATTCGGGTATTTCTGTCGAACAACCTCTTTTCTCCACGCATAGAGGCACCCACTCACACAAGCATATTTCAGGTGACTGCTATTCGGTGTAGTTCTACCATAATTTATTTCTAAGATTCCAGATTCATTTCCTCTTAATTCACTTGCCATTCCCTAAAGGTTGAGTTATTTTTTTGCAACGCTGGGCGCAATAAAATTATTCACTGTCCTTTTATTACCGTCTCTGTCATCAGAGCCAGTACAAATTTACAACCATACGAATGTCCTCTCCGTTTTTTTTTTACTTTCCGTTATTGGTGCCATTAATTATATCTTAAGCTAATTTTGCAGTGTGCTTCTTATCCTCAATGTTGGATGTATTTTATGCGTGATTTTTGGAAGCCTAGACTTTCATAGGCGTATTTATAGTCGTATGGATATTGCAGACTTTAAACCCTAGTTTTTTATCCGTGTAAAATCGAAGGCTTTCATTTATCTTTCAGGTCACAAGAATGCGAATCTGACACTGTAGACATGTTTCTACTTACTCACTACTTATTCTTCCCACAATTCATCAGTAACACAGACGGAAGTCACAAATTAAGATTTAAGCCACAAATTAGTCACAAGGGATATTATTAATTAAGAACCTTTTTCTTTCATTGGTGTGTACTTATTTGGTACTATTAACTCAATAGAGTTGCTTTTTAATTGTTCTGTAATGACGGGCTGATCGCGGCAAAGGATGCGTAATCTTCTTTAAGACCTAAGTAATTACGCTAATTATATTCCTTACATCCTGTAATGCGAAGATATTCGTCGAAATTTATCCTTCTATTCATGAAGGCTTTCTTAAATAAATAATTTTCACGATTTGGAGTTATATTTTAAAACTTCATTGCGGGTTCAGGGCTCTTCCTGTCTCTTCATTATCTGCCTCATTGCCATGACCTACTTACTCACAAAAAGGCAATAGCGTTCCCTTTCACATTTCATCGCATCTTTCTCCGCATGTTTACTATTACTTATGCTTAAGTTTTAACTGTTATTTTCGTCCGAAGTTGCGAGTCACTTAAATTATTTCTACCAAATTGAATGCATTTATCGATCAGGAGTTTTACGAACTAAAAATAAAATAAATTTCTAATTTATTTTCAATTTTAGGTAGCTTTTATCTAAAAGTTTTCCTCAAACTTATTTTATTTATGGGAATTTCTGAAGTACATTGTACTTTTTAGACAATTATTATATTCTAAATGTTTAATGAAATTATGATTTTTCTTATGCAAAAGTATGCCAAATCTTGTGTTGTTAAACCTGCTGGCTCCTGCAGTGATGTTAATGTTAGAATTTAGAATTTAGCGTTAATTCCAATGTAAAACAACAATGTGGCAGACTATCGAAAACACATTTCATTATGCAAGAAGGCGAAACTTGCCCGGATACTAGGGTTAAAGGCCAGCAGAAGGCAATTATTGTATGGCAGATAAGACGGCTATTTTTCTTGCTATTTTAGTAATTGTATAAATCTTCTGCTGAGGGGTATGAGATATATGTATCTCATTTCGTTATATTTTTGCAGGTATTGACGGTTCATAAATGCTTCAAAAAGTCGGTGATGAACCGTATTTCTAATCGTAGAAATAACCTTGTCTTTCAACTGGCACTTATATTTTTCTTGTTTTAGAGCTCTTTATTTTTCTGTGCAAACATATGTTATATCATATTTAGGAGAATAATTACTAATCACTGAAATTAATGTTATTTATGACTGTAGCCTTAGTTAATTCTTTGAAATGTTTTTATATTTTTACGCTATGTTTGGCTCCCTTCCTTTCATTCCATTAAAGTTGCTACCAGTAGGCGAGTGGCGACGCAGATAGCATATCAGTTGAGAATTAACTTTCCCGTCTTAACTCGAATGTTTTTGATCATCTTTATTCGTGCGCATCCCGTCGACTGAAGTCCCTCCTTTTTTTCTCACTTGCTCTTTCCTCAGTTTTTTCCTCGCTCTAAGCGTCTGCCTTTTCTTATTCCTTCTTCATCGCTACCTCCACCCTCTCCCCATCACCCCATCTCCGAAGGCTTGCTTGGAGTCCCCTCACGTACCTTACCTCGTTCAGTCTCCTCTGTACCTCCACTTCATTATCACCACCTCTGCCTCCACCGCGGTCATCCATCACCCACCTCTCACCGGCCCCGAGACCCTCACTCACCCTCCGGATGACCTCTCTTCCGCCGTCCCTCCATCACTCCCGTCCCCACACCCCCGTCCCCGGCATTCTTCTCCTTCATCATTACCTGGAGGGAGGGAGAGGGCGCTCGCCGACCATATACTACTCCTCCCAAGCCCTCTTCCCTTACCTCTCCCCGCCCTCGCTCCATTCCCTCGTTCATACCTTCGCATCCAATGCCCTCCGCAACTGAGCCTCGAAATTCTGGCTTCCTCACTATCCCTCCCCCTCTTTCCCGCTATCCCCAATCTTCTTTCACCTTGGGCCGTCTTATTTTTCGATAACCTTCGTTATTTTTCATTGTCTCCCGCGTAATGACCGGCATTTAATTTTTCAGAAGCAAAATATTCCCTCTACTTCTCTTTTCGAGTGATTCTCATGCTAATCGCCCCGATATTTTTTTCACAAAAGCTGTTATAGAAGTTGAACATGCATTGTTTTTTTCTGGCTAATTTATCGCCTTACCTTTTCGGAAATCATGGTGTCCGTTGTGGAGTTCACCTAAGATATTTTTCATGAAAAACGTTTCGCTTAGCTGAGGATGTTTTTCTCTGCTTACAATTTCCGTCAGGACTAACTACCGGCCATTCCGAGGTAACATGGGGCATGATCAGGATGTTTAGGCTTAAAATTGTGCTATCATTTTAGACAATAGATAGCATTCATCTTTACAAATCATCGCTGTTAATGTATTTTTCTGTTGAAATACATTACTCTTTACTAGCATGTATAAGTTATAAACAGATACTATAAATTGATCGTATTTATCGTAAATATTGTATGTCACTAAGGTAACTTACTAAAACAAGCTTTCCCCTTAAGCCTTTGATAGCATGCTTATATAGAAGCTCGTATTATTAACTGCTGTGAAAATTTTAGTTTACATCTATATTAAGAGTTACCGATTTTATTGATAATGACATATTTCTAAGAAACCACTTCGTCGATGGGGATGTGAGGGTATATATACGTGGCGGTGACTGGCCAATTGATGCGTGAAAAGTTCTCTTCACTGTGAATGGTTTTCGAAAGTGACACCGAAAGTTAATGTGTTACAATAAATTTTAACTCCATATACAATTTTTAATGGTCAAATTTTAAATTCAATTTTTTGTCACTCTTTTCCTTTAGCAAATAGATTGGGGATCTAAGAACGTTTTTAAATTAGTAATTCCAGTAATGGTGACGCACAAAATACACGTATCGCTTTGAGAGCTGATAAAAATAAAAAAAATAAAGCATGGCCACGGCCTCGGCCACACTTCAGGCACGCGCATCTTCAATAATCGTCCCGTCGCTTATTTCACCCATGACGGCGGCGGCTCGGGGTGGTCTTATCAAGGTGGCGAGCCTGTTCACTTTATTAACCACCTGCGACCGCCGCTTTTTCCTGTTTATCTCCTTACCTTGCTCTGGACGCCGGTAGTGCCTTCTCCACGGCTGCTTCCCATCTCAGCGAGCGGTCCGGGCACCCCGCGAAGGTCGGGGACAGCCTCCCTCCCCCCTCCGTATACCCCGCCCCCCGCGGTGGATTCTCCCACCCGCTCCTGTACGCGCCGATCCAAATGGGCTCCCGGCCCAAGGAGAGGCGTGAGGATCCCCGCGGTTCAATGATGGCGAGGGAAAATACCAGGGAACTTGAATGGCTCTCGGTCGGGGGTCCTGACCGCGCGCAGCCTCCCTTACGCAGCCTCCGGCTTCCTGGGATGGGAAACGCCGTGAAATGCCGCTTAAGGAAGCACGGGTGATGGACCGGAATACAAAAAAAGCACGATTTCTGCTGGAGCAGATTAAATGAAGATTTTATGTCGGTAACTCCATAGTAACACTAGTTTTATATTACACTAGCTGAAAGTGCCCGTTGGAATTCAACGGTAGGGAGAAATGTGATAATCACAAACTGTATTGAGAAATTTAAAAAAAATGTGTTATGGAGTTAGCTATGGTTTCAAGTCTCTATCGGAACCATAAATATAATTTAAACCAACGTAAACATATAATTACTGCCTGGACTCATAGCTGGGCCTTCACAAAAATAAGAATATTATTTAGAAACTTTCAGGCCAGAATATACAAGTAGGTTAGAAGGGAGGGTGCATACGAATGTCTGTTTGTCTATTGTTGACAATGAGGGCGAATTCGGGTTCCTGGGAATGTTAGCTCTCACCTTTTCGGCAAAAAAATACCTTTTATGCATGCTATATTTGTCTCAATTCTCCAACTTCATGACAATGGCGTCCAAATTCCTACGGAAGGGTATTAATGCATTTTATTCCAATTAGGGTAAATTCTACTCTTATTACCTAGCATAGATTTAGCCTAGTTAAACTAGGTACTTGTCGCTCGCTTGCGTGTATTCACACCTTCTACTGTATATTTGACCTATAACTATAATACAATGTTTTCATCATACTACTCTTATTTTTGATTAGACCTAATTAAAGTTTTTTATCACTTTATTTTATCTCAAAAGACAAACATATTGAAAGCGGTTCACTTCGGAATATAGTATAAATCATAAAAATATTCATCTTTTGAGCCCCGCAGAAACTTTCATTTAAATACTCTTAGTTTTACCGAATGAAAACCTATTTGATATGGAATTAACGCGAAAAGTATGTCCCTATGATTTTTCCGAATGAAATGGCCGATCTATTTCAAGAATTAGCTGCGATACCTCTTTTTGTACCTTTCAATACCTTCACGAAAAGAACAATGCTGTTTAGGGCATCGCTTTTGGTTGAAACTTCTTTTCAGCATCATTGCAATGGCATCAATGAATCCCACGAATACTTAATGAGATATTATGCTCCATTGGTATTTGAATTTTATTCCCTGGTGTTTGTTAAACTATATGAAATCTCAAGCTATCTTCATCGATGAAGATTTCGAAAGCGTTCCATCTCTTTTCTTCATGTTCTAGGTTGGTTCAAATGCACAAACCCGTAAAGAAATCAAAAAAACATTCAAAAATTTGAACGCCACTGAAGCATTCATTTAAATACTCCTAATTTTAACCTAATGAAAACCTTCTACATGCGTGAGTAGGGCTAGCAGTCAGCACGTATCGTTGTGCGGTAAAATATGGCTCATCTTGCTTCACGAATAGCCTACAAACGCTTCAGTACCCTCCTATATCCCTGCGAAAAGCACAATGCCGTTTGCGACATACCGCTATAACGAACTGTTTAAGCATCAACGATGTTTTCATTTCAGAGACGACAATGGCAATGGCCTTAGCAATGCTCGGAAAAGAACCGAAAAAAACTAAATTTCAGCATAAAGTACACAATGCCCAGAAACCTGAACAACACAGAGTAAATCAGTTAAGAGAATAAGGTTTAAACATTTTCCCATAATACAGAAATATTGAAAGAAATCGACTAATATTTAGTTATTTTACTCAGCGAAAGAAAAAACTCTTGCGCAAACATAAATTGAAAAAGTTCATTTAAACCAGTGTAAATACATAATTGGTGCCAGGAATCGAACTAGTGCCCTGAGTCTTTTTTTATATAGCCTGTAACACCATATAGTGTATACGCTAGAATCCTACAAAATTTCAGCTCAAACGGTTCAGTAGTTTTTGAGGAGATGCGCAACATAAATCTGTCAGACAGACAGACACCACTTCATTTTTATATATTACTATGATTATATATGCGCGACTTCTTCCTAACAGGTTGTCAGGAATGAGTGATATCCATCGTTAAAACTTTATCCCTTGATGAAAAATCGTTTCTAGGAATTATTAATTATTTTAGGTTCCCATTTTCAAAACCTGGAGGTATATAATATTAAAAATTCCCTCCCTCATACGGTTGCTAACAATGAATTGCACCCATTTCCGCAATCACATTACCTCTGAAAAACTGTTATTGCCGCATCATAACAAATTCGAGCTAAATTGAATATTAATTATTTTTCTCTGCATTCGAACGATCAATGAGTAAAGTGATGTGGTGGCACAGATGGCAGTTAATCACTTGCAACGAGATGTTGACATTATGTCCATGCCAAAAATTGCTCCCTTGTAAACAATCGTGCTGTCTCAAATGTTGGAGGTATGTATATTATCTGGATTGGCGATTACAATGTGCCCGTATCTGCAAGAGAATTTTTTTTTCTCACCGGAGGGTTTAAAACTTTTCGTCATCGCCCAAGGTGGTGTCGTGCGGTGACTCCCCTTCTTCCTCCCCGCTCACCTCTCACCACGCTACTCGCCCCTCCCCTCTCGATAACCTTTTTCCGTTCCCCCCTCCGCTGAGGGGGCATTAATCACCGAGTGACCGCCAACGCTCGTGATCTTCCTCGTTCATCCCCGTAACCCAGGCCGCCCTCTGCCCTGCAATCCTTTGCTCTCTCCCACCCCGCTCTGGTCAGCACTCCATTCTCCACGCACTCCGCCGCTCCCTTGATAAATCCTCGTTTCCTTAAACTCTTCACCCGGAGAGTTATTCCCTCCTTTCCATTCCCCACCTCTCACAGGTCTCCATCGCCACATCGCCGCCCCTCCCGCCTCTCATTCTCTCGAGGAGACGTGCCGATAGTTTTAATACAAGCTGTGCCTCCGAACCTTGGTCTAATCCGATTAAATGATAGAACTGGACAATGACCCATTGTTTTCCGGGGATCGGCTGTATACTTCAGAATCGTATTGTCTGAAGACCCCCATAGAGGCTTCGGGGAAGTAGAAGAGCGACTATAATGATCGGAATGAAAAGTACGAAAAACTTTTTGAAATTGGTATTTTCACTCTCGATGACCCCTTCTTCTTACTGGCCCCGGAAACCTCATGGTTTAGTCCCTAACTGGCTACAGATTGTATCAAAGAAAATGAGAAATTTAGAATTTTATTTCTTGAAACTGTAAAGGAAATTCATCAGAAAACAATCACTGTTAAAAATAGTGTACCTTATCTTTCGAGTTGTTGGTTCAGCTAAAAATGTTACTATGTAATGCCAATGCAGTCTCTTTCTTATTGTGACATTTATATATGTTTATAGGTAACATGTTACTGACTTTAAAACAACCATCACCTGACTTAATATTTGGCTGAGGGATGTCTTTTTAATTTCCTCCTGTCCTGAAGGTTTATTATCTATCTAATTATAAAGCAAGTCTCTGGCCTTAATTTGTAAGCACAAAAAACTTGTATCTCGAGTTTTTCTAGCACTTATAGGATGCAGTTGGTCAAAAGACAAAAAATGAAAATTTGATCGATTTATAACCTAATATTCAATATTCACTCTTACCTACTAATAAATGCTATTGAATAACCTACCTACGTGTAAAGAACGCGAAGGTAAATTCGGTTCACTTGTATAACCGATTAGTTTTGTCCCATGGAGGACTCAATTGCAGAATCAAAAGTATTAGGAGTAATATTTTCTATTTAGTGTGAATTAAATATTGAAAAATTACCAAAAAGTTACATTATAGCTGGTCTCGACACGTTCAAGAACCTGCTTGTGTTCGGTGTGTTTTTTCCGGATGCATCGGTTATCTATTAATCATCATCAAGGGTCAAAAATCCTAGGATTGGTTTGACGCAGCCCTCCACTCGACTCTTCTATCAGCCAACCTCTCCATATCAACGTAGTTCCTCTCTTTCACGTCCTTTACGACCTGCTCCATGTAACTCATACGAGGCCTGCCTCTTCCATTTTTCCCGTTCTCTTTTCCCTCGACGATTGTCTTCATCAGGCCATCGTGTCTTAAGATATGGCCGATTAGGTTGTCCCGTCTTCTTTTCATAGTTTTCAGCAGACTACTCCTTTCTCCCACTCTTGTTAGGACTTCTTCATTTGTTACTCGGTCAATCCATTTTATCTTCATCATTCTTCGATAGCACCATATTTCGAATGCTTCCACCCTTTTCTTCTCCGCTGCTGTCATCGTCCATGCCTCACTGCCTTAAAGGAACATGCACCAGATATACGTTTTGATGAATTGCTTCCTTACTTCCAAGCTTGTATTTCCAGCTGTAAGTAGATTCTTCTTTTGATACAATGCCCTCTTTGCCTGGGCTTTTCCACTGACTATTTCTTTCTTGCTTCGTCCATCGCTGGTTATGCGACTTCCCAGGTAACAAAACTCTTTCATCTATTCCAGTTTCTGTTTTCCTAGTTTAACGTTGTTTCTTGCCTCTTCTCTTTTACTGCACACCAATATCTTAGTTTTCTTCTTATTGATTTTCAGCTGATATATGGCCATTGTCCTTTTCATGGTTGTTAGCATCTTATTCAGCGCCTTCTCTGTCTCTGCTATGAGAGCTATGTCATCAGCGAATCGTAGCATGCTGATTGTTTCTCCGTGTATGTTCACTCCAAAACACCTCTCCTTGACTTCACTAATGGCTCTCTCGATGTAAACATTAAAAATTACTGGAGACAGTGCACAGCCTTGTCTCACTTCTTTCCGTATTCTTGCTTCTTCAGAGCTGGGTCCAGATTTTATCACAGCTACTTGGCTTTTATACAAACTGTGGATAATTCTTCGATCATTGTAGGACACTCCAATTCCCTTCAGAATTCCAAGCATTGAATCCCAATCCACGTTGCCAAAGGCCTTCTCTAAATCCACAAATGCAATGAACGTCGGTTTGTTCTTCTCCATTCTCTTCTCTATAAGCAGCCTAAGGGACAATATTGCTTCTCTGGTTCCCTTACTTTTCCTGAATCCGAATAGATCTTCATCCAGGAACTACTCTGCTTTTCGTTCTATTCTTCTGTAGATGATCCTTGTCAATATCTACAATTCATGTGTCGTCAGGCTTATAGTCCTAAAATTTTCGCATTTCTCCGCTCTCTTCTTTTTGGGAATAGGAATGATGATGTTTTTCTCGAAGTCCCTGGGTATTTCTCCTGTTGAGTACATGTCACAGATGGTTTTATACAGATGGGTTAATGTCTTCTCTCCAGCATATTTAATTAGTTCTGCAGGAATATCATCAATTCCAGAAGATTCATCGGAAGGTCCCTTACTGCAGCGTCGAATTCCAATCTTAATACTGATGCTCCCATATCATCCTTTTCCACTTCGCTTTCCTCTTCGATCCCTTTTGTGCTGAGAGTTTTTCCGTTGTATAACTCTTCCAGATATTCTTTCCATCTCTTCACTATGTCTTCATTTTCAATCAAAAGTTCTCCATTTTTGTCTCTTATAGCATTGCATCTTGCGCTCCGTTCCTTAAAGTGGTTCCTCACTATCCTATAGGCAGCTTCCACCTTTCCAAGGGTAAGGTTGTTTTGTACATCTTCGCACAGATTGTTCATCCACATTTCTCTAGCTTTCCTGGCTTTGCAACTTACTTCGTACCTTATTCTTTTGTAGCAAAGCTGCCCTTCTTCAGTTTTCGCATTCTTGTACTTTCTTCTTTCTTCAATTAGCACTAAGACTCCTCCTGCGATCCATGGCTCCTTCTTTGCAACTTTTCTTCTTCCAAGAACTTCTTTTGCGGCTTTCTGTAGTCCACATTTAATGTTTTCCCAACGCTCTTCTACTGGTTTCTCAGTCAGGTCCTCTCCTATGTTGTTTTCAACTGCTTTCTGAAATTCCAGCTGATGATGAGTCTCCTTAAGTTTTTCTATTTACCAAATGTTCTTTACTGTTTTCTTCAATTTCTTGAATTTTAGATGGCATTTCATCATCACTAAATTATGATCGCTGTCGATGTCTGCACCTGGGTAGCTTTTGCAGTCCTTCACCTGATTCCCTAACCTCTGCTTCACTAAAATGTAGTCTATTTGAAATCTTCCTCTGTCTCCTGGCATCTTCCACGTGTATTTTCTTCGGTTGTGATTTTTAAACAATGTGTTAGTAACCACTAACTTATGTTGTGTGCAGAACTCCAACAGTCTTTCTCCTCTTTCGGTTTCGGTTTCCCAATCCATATTTTCCAGTTATTCTTCCATTGACCTTCTCCGACGACAGCATTTCAGTCTCCTAAAATAATTAGGTTTTCTTCTCCTCTTACCTGTTTTATTACTGAAGTGATATCTTCGTAGACGTCTACTCTTCCTCCTCTTTGTCGTCCGACGTAGGTATGTAAACTTACACCACAGTGGTATCTGTAGGCTGAGTTTCAATTTTAACCATTATTATCCTTTGACTGTACTGCAGGAAGCTCTTCACACGCAGTCCTGCACTCTCCCTGAGCATTATGCGTACTCCAGAATTATCATTCAGTGATCCGGTGTGAATAATTCTTTAACTTCCACTCCAAAAGTCTCCTTCTTCGGGCAATCTCATTTCGCTGATTCCCAATACATCGAGGTCCATTCTCCGCATTTCCACCTTCAGGTTCTCCAGTCTTCCGCAGGTCCGAAGTGATCGCACGTTCCACGTTCCTACCCTAAAATGAGTATCACACTTGACTGATGTACTTTCTCGGGTAGTCCCAGCCCGGAGATCCGAATGGGGGACTATTTTACCTCCGGAATATTTTACTCGAGAGGGTGCCATCACTTCTTGTTTTTATTAATGTATCTCAATGGGGTCGTTTACCATATTTTTTTATTGCCGAATCTGATAGAGTTTGTAAAATAAAAAGACCCATATCTTTCCGTTTTTGATCCGACAATTATTTCCCGAGTTATAAGCGGCGAAAAACTGATGTTTTTAACCCTTTCGGAAAAGTGGGCGTGGTGCAACCTCTGACGTATATCGACTTCGTCGAATCAGAACTGAGCCCGCGAAGCTACTTTGCCTTATCGCAATGGGGGGGGGGGGGGGGGGGGGGACAGCTGACTCGGCCAATGGGAATGATTGCGACAGCATCTGTGCGAGCAGACCTTCCGAGAATCCCCCTCCACTCCCTTCCTCTCCCCTGAAAGCAGTCAAGGACGGGAGGAAAATGACGTCAATGTTATCACAGCAGCATTTTCGGTGGGCGTCACCTTTTGCTTATTTTGATTTTTGATTTATGAGTTAATGGTTGTAGTTAGAAGATTATTTTTTTCACTAAAAGTCTTTTTTCGTTTCCATCTAATGATTTCGTGTACAAAATTGCGATTTCGGTTCCGAGTAAACGCCCCCATTATTGTAAAACTTTCACCACTTGCAAAGCCTGGCGATACATCCACTTTGTCGCACAGTCTGGCTTGTGGTATACCGTATGAATGTGAATGAAATCCATGAATGTAATTTATATCTAAGTAGATGCTCAGACCACGGTTTTATGGAGTATTCCATGAGACTTGACTTCCTCTACGGAATTCGGTAACTTAGTTAGTTTGGTGATATAATATCCATATGTTCATTTGCCTGATATCCAAATATTTTGCTGTATCTTAATTTCACAAAACAGTAATTTTGACTTTGTAATATTGACTTTTATGGGAAAGGAATAGTGCTCATTGTTAGCATATGAAGTAGATTTACCGTTGACTTAAAAGGGATAAAAAAACAAATATTATAAATATTATTCAATAAATTTGGGGTATTCAAATACGTGTAAAAAAATTCGTGTGACTATTGGAGGGTTAAAAGTAATTTACGCGTAAATTTTGCTGTTCTGATGAAGTAATGTTTGTCACACCTCTTACGCCTGAAGGTATTTCTTCGATGCAAAGTTAATTGATTCTTACCATGTCTAAAATCAGAACTTATTCCAAGTAATTGCATGCTTCCATGCCTATAATATGGATTAAAATAAGGAATTATTTTTGTAATGACTAAGTGATATTTAATCCTAAAAGTGGGGGGTTTTTGACGGTAATTAATTTATTTCAAGTTTGATTCTGATTATTCGCTGGTAGATTCATTGCCGATCAGATACGCTCCTTTCTTTATCTCGGATCTAATTTGGTACTTCTTTTTACACATAGGTCTCAGCTGCCTTAACCACATCTGTTAATCTTTTAGCACGCAACTGCCTCTTGTTTTAGAAACTGCCTTTTAAAGCAGTTTTAAAGAAAAAGAGAGCTAAGTTACTAATACATTCATAGAATGTCCCACAAGTCGGCAAAGCTCATTATAAAGCAAAATAAACTCTGTACTATTCCACACTATTTTTAAAGACCCTCTCCGGTTTTAACGCTTTCACGTCATTCTCATGGGGAAGAACATTATTTTCCAATGTCTCTTCATTTTATGAGTATACCTCCTAAAGAGACAGAAAAAGAAATGATGACGTGAAGAGGTTGAAGTGATCGATTAGGTCAACATTTTTTCAATGTGAAGTTAGGAGATAGGTCATTGTAGAGGGACATCTGTAATATCTAGTATCGTACCCTCTCACACACATACGTAAAGAGAATTCAAATCTGGCAAAGTTAAAAGAAGATGGTAACTATCCTCAGGATTCTACCGCTTTTTTTCCTTGTATTCGTCCAATTTTTCTGTCCTAAATCATTTTTCATGTCCAGTAACTTACTCTCACTTCAGTAATGACTCGATGGCTAAGATATTTCCTACTGCAATGCATTTAATATCTTTGTTACAAAAATAACACCACACCCAAAAATATTTTGAATTTAGCATAGAAAGACATTATCATCCTTAAATTAGTCACCTATTCTGCACATCAGTACAAACATTTGATTCACAAAAGCAGGGTAATAAATCTTGCAAAATGCAAAGGATCTGATGAGCTGACATAATTACCTATTGACTAATGGTGATACTTGTTTTTGTTTATTCACCTCAAACTAATTGTTTATTCATAACTCGTAAACCGATTAAATATTTGTCAGCAATTCGGAAGTAGAAACTTTTGAAAGTAAATGGTCATTCCTTGCCCAAAGACTGTGTTGTCAAATTCATCGTTCACAGTTATCAACTTAAACTAGTCGCTGCGACATAGTTAATTCAAATCATATTTTGAGACGAGTTCCAAACCAAAATTGAGGGTGTTCGGTGAACCGTGGCAATTATTTTATTATTATTTTTATTTTGATGCTTTCATATTTTCATGCTAGGATCTAGCTAAACACCATATTTATACCACCTAGTTTCCTATATATGCGTTCCTCATTAAATTATTTCATTCATACCGTACCGCTAAATTTTTCTCATTGATCAATTTTTCCGCTAATTAATGTCCTATTGTTATTATTATGAAAAAACACAAATTTAGCAATAAGTTTTAATGACAATCTTGTAATAGCCGAGTTCAAGTTTGTAGCCTAGGAAAATTACAGGTATTGAATTTTTTTCATGTTCCGTGCTGAGGCTTAGAAACGCTTGATTTCTTTGCTGGCAAGCCACTTACTCTCTTTATTTCCATTTGATTACACCCAAGCTCTTAAAACTATTTTCTTGCATTCTGCTTGTATTATGACAGTATATGATTTTCTTCTAAAGACGCGTACATTCATAAAAATAAAATGGACAAAAACTAACAGCGGATATTTTCGGGCTCCGCCAATTACCAAACGGAAAGGTAATTTCCGGTTACCATGGTTATTGGGCCTTATTTCCTGTTTAAGATTATTCTTCTCTTTTAATCGTCATTATAGGTATATTTTTCTGCATTATTTTACTACTTAATTTATCTAAATATGTTATGATAACTGAATCACTTCTCCCGTTTTATTCCTGACCTTTTTTCGTACACCTTGATTGCTAACGTCTTTATTAAGAATAGCCATTCCCATGGAGTAGTACCTTTGCGGCGGAGGAAAATATGGGATCAGTATTTTATTATTCACGGTGTTTATTAACAAGAGATAAGACATTTTAAGAGACGAAATAGATTTCCTCTTTTACGTTACTGTACATACATAATACCTGTAATTTTTCCACATCCCCGTCTCGGATTTTTTTCTTCTGGTTATCTTATGTTTTTTAAATTTATTAAGAACCCCTAAGCGTATGCGTTTACTTTCGAAATAGTTGACAAGGTCTATGCAGTGCATTTTTTGGTTGAGATATCATATTTTTCGGCTGTATTCATTAGACCGTTTTGACTCAAAATATGGCCGATAAAGTTTTGGTATCTTTAAAGTTATTTACTGTCTATTTTCCTCTCTTCATAGGACTTCTTCGTTTGAAATATTTCAAGCTATTCAATCTACAAAATTCCTCTGTGACGCCATGTTTTAAATGCTTCCAGTCAAGATTATTCAATGGCTGCTATCGGCATGACTGACCACTGGCCCCCATAAAGGAGCATTTTCCAGGAGTAAGTTCTAATTGATTGATTCCTTACCATATTTGTGCTATCTGTAAATCACTTTGTGAATTTTCTCGGTATGATTTAATATGCATAACAAAAAACATAAAGGAGCGTTTACATGCAGGGTTTTCTTTACTTTTCTTTTATAAATCTCATCTTATTGTCGAAGACTATAACCCCCAATGTTGAAACAAAGTTCCTCCCGTTGCTTCGGTTCATGGTTTCAGCCAGGGGAACTGTGATTTTAGTTCTTGAATTTGGTAGGTCGAGGTCGTGGTGCAAAAAATCCTATAGATCAGGAAGGGGAGTTAAATTTTCCCTACTTTGCGATAGTGGCTCCGCTCACTTTGTCGGAGTACTTTTGATTACGACAGTTGGCTCATGGCGAAGATCTGTTGGAGTATAGTGTGGAAAAAATTCACTTGGGAAATCATAACATTCAGGAACAAGTTCGGTGTCGCTGAATGAGACAACGTGTGGTCAACTGAAACGGAGACATAACCCTATTGACATATAACACGATTGTATTTCCTTCCCCGTCCACCTACGCAGTGATTCATGGCTGTGATAGGACCAATGCGGCTATTGTCTTAAGTGAGGAATCCGAAATGGAACGATTTTTTACTTTTCGATTGCTTCATCATCATCAGTGAAAAGCTGCGTCAAACCAATCCTAGGATTGGTTCTACCAAATTCATCTATCGGCCAACCTTTTCATTGTGACGTAATTCTTCTCTTTTACATCCCTCACTACCTGTTCCATGTATCTCATACGAAGCCTGCTTTTTCCAATCTTCCCGTTCACTTTTCCCTCGACGATTGTCTTCATCAGGCCATCGTGTCTCAAGTTATGGCCGATTAAGTTGTCCCTTCTCCTTTTTAGAGTTGTCAGCAGACTTCTCTTTTCTCCCAATCTTCTTAAGACTTCATTTGTCCCTCGGTCGAACCATAATCTTTATCGTTCTTCTGTAGCACCACATTTCGAATGCTTGCGATTAAATATGGATTCCTCCCCATAGAAGAAGTTCGTGCGTTCCTTTTGAAATGATAGTGCTCAATTATACTCAGTGCTTAATACCAGGGTGCAGTCGAACATTTCGTCGCCGAATATTTTATATTCATGAAATTTGCGTCATGCCTCGCAAGAAACTATCTGTCGTTTGAAAAATTCAAGTGCAAAACCTGACGTCTCTCAATCTCATAAAAAGTTGAAATATATCCTTTTATTTCATAGAGATTTATCCTTCGTATCCCCTCTTACAGGTAACTGAAGGAAACCTACTCTCGGTGTTCTCCTAACTCTCAGTTTTAATAGGACAAACTTTAGATGACAACCATTCACTTCTTACTCTGTTTGAGACAGGTGATGCTCTCAGCCTTGCGATATTGATCTCATATACCCAATTTACTCCAAGTAATTTTCTCTTGACGCAATATCGTATAGCCGCTGGCGTTGATTGCTGATATAAATATTTGTTTACGCAATAGGCCATGCCCATGTACCCATTAGAATTCCATATGAGGATTTGTTTACCCATTAGGAGGCCATGCACATTTACCCATAGGGTGCCATATGCCAGGTATATGTATATGATGGGTACATAATTTGAATTATTGAATATTGTCAGGAGTTCAAATCTGAGTCTTTAGCAGTTGTTATTCTCAAGTATACCCGCTGTTTATTCAAATGGGTACCAAATTTATCTGAAATGTTGAACACTGAAACGTGGTCATGTGGTCTTTCCTCTACGCACTTGAGTTTGACTTAATTCGTGTTGCATGAGGTAGATAAAACTTATTTTCACACGAATTGTATTGAGAAGAGCGTGTATCGTTTAGAAAAAGGAAACATCTTAGTTAAGAGGGTGTAATAAAAGTAGTAAACACTTTTAAAAATAATAATCTCTCATATATTCACTGTAATAATATTCTCCAATGAAATAATGATAAACTTAATGGAAATATTGATAAATTAGCATGTATGTTTCTTAAATAATTTTAATTGTAAAAATGCTTAGGTCAACTTCTACTCTTCTGAGGAAGGAGCTGCATTACCCCGAAAATTTAAGAAGTATGTTTGTTTTGTGTAAATCTACGCGATATTCTGTAAACTACCGCGAGAGTGTGTGGCAGGGAGTGAAGATCACCAAACATGCACTTTTGCCATGCAACTAGGCTACTACATGGAAAGATGCTATGTAATAGGGTCACATGCAGTTAGATGGTTAGTATCTACATAGTAATAAAGGGATTGGTTGTTATTACATGCATCATGCACTACAGACTACTCTACAATATTTCACCTTCCTATCCCTTTGCTATGCGGCCTATTTTGTTCTTTTATAATGCCGGGGAAAAACGAGTGTGTATTTACTTTTTGTGATGTCACATCTGTCTGCCCAGTGATTTTTTATGAGTGTAACGTCCATTTGGAGTTTTCGTCATTATGAATCTATATATTTAATTATTTACCTATATCACACTACTCTTTCGCTTCGATATTTTATTCCTATCGCCTACTTCTTTCTCACCTCCTGCCACTTCCTCGGACCCCATCCCTTCCTTTCGCGCCCTGCGACTCTCTCTTCTCCTATTCTTCCCCTGCCACAAGGCTCTCGTCCGCAAAAAAGTACCTCCTGCACACTTAGAACCCACGCTTCTACTTCCCGTCCCTTTCTCCTTCCTCATCCCCTTTCTTTACTCCTGCCCCCCTTCCATTCCAGTTTCCTTTCTTCCCGTCCCACCTCCTCTTTTCCACACTTTACAAAGTATTCTTTCTCTTGCTCACTCCAAAGCTCTTGAAAAGCTCCCCTCGGGGGGAAGTTAATTATCAGTATGCCTCCGCCGCCTGCCCTTCTTCAGCTTCTCTCCCTCGGCGCATCCCTCCACCCGCCTTTCCCATCCTTCCGCCCTCTTTCCTTTGTCATCCAGACTACTCGTCCAAGGGGTAACTGTTGTCTAGCAAACGGCTTGGGCGGAGACGCCAAGCACTCCCCCTTGACCGAATGAAAGAAAGACGGAGAGGGAGGGAAGAATGAAATTCAGTAAATCGCTCGATATCGTTAATGTGATTTCATGCCGTAGCGTCTGCCTTTGTCGTCGTCGCGAACGATTCGAGGATTTCTTTCGTTTTATTCTCGTTCACGTATAATTACTGTTGGGGATGACTAATTTCCGCGAATGGAAGCAATTTATCCATTTTTATAACTGGGTAAAATAAGGGTAATTTAGTTATAGTTCATTACTGTGAGTTCACGACGCTACATTATATTCTGTGCTAGCACCTTATAACTATTCCAATCATTTAATATTGTTTTCATCCACTTAGAATGTTCTAAGTATTCTATGCTATTGATACGAAAAAAATAACTACCTCATACTAAATTCCACAGGTCTGACTTAAGCATGTCTTGTTATGTATCTTGTTTATATTCCAGAAAATATCAGATTAACGGAAAGTGACTGACCTTGAAGATCAAACCTCGTGTTGTTGAACTTTTGTGTTACTTACTGATTATGGTTTAGTACGTGCATCAATTTATCCTGGTATGGATTTTGGCGAACGAGAAACAATAATATGTTATGCGAATTATAAAGGAAGTGGAAGGTGGAAGTGTGATACCCGTAGATAAGGTGTTTGAAATGTTCTATCTTTACCTGTTTGTTAGTAATGTTTATAATATCTAGCTATCAGTTAACAATGAAATTGATTTGATTTTAATATCCGGTTTTGCTTTTTCCATTTTATCTTATGCCGTTCATGCTGCCCCAGTAATATTACATTTGACTACTATATTGGAGCCCATAAATCTAACGCCATAGTCACAATCTCTCTTCGTCTCATTCGGTAGCCCGAACTATTAAATTTCTTTGTTACTTGATCCCCGTCCAATAGCTTGTCGTTTTTCCCGAACCAAACGTTAAAAAATTATTTAATCATCTTGTGAATTGTATCTAGTTCTCTCATTCTCAGGAATTTTCATCATTTTCTCCAAGCATATCGGCCTACTGTCAGAGTTATCTAAAACATATTTGTCGGTTGACAGAATGTTTTAATTTTATTAAATGTTAACATCATGGTTATCTTGCTAAATATCCCTAGATTACACCCAGTAAACATTAATGGGATTTTATTGTTGTATTCTCGGTTACATTTTCCTTATCAAATCTATTACAATGCCGTGATTTTATGATTCCCATTTTCCTCTTGGTTGCATTATCTTTATTAAATGTATTGTAGCTCATGGATTTATTATTCCGTTCATTTTTTAACTGACTCCTCGTTTATTTCATTTTAAATTTCACACCTCCTTCGCTTGGTTCTTTTATTTTCTCATTTTTCATTGATTTCTTGGGTTGATTTGTAGTACTCTTTATTCTTATAACGGCTGCAGAATTTGCATACCATTCTTGCACCCTAAGTCTAAGGTTTAGCATGTACATTAGAACTTTACAGGCACCTCAAAACGTTGTCCTGCTATGGAAACTCCTGAGACATGGGATGAGTACTTAGAAGAGAAATTTTTCACCGTAATAAGCAGTCCTGATGGCATATATGCATATAAAATCTGTACCTGGAGCCTGGAAAAAAATTACTTTTTATTACTTTTTGAATATGATTATAGATAATATTGTGGAGTCTTTGTGAAAGATCTTGTACGGGTGCTCAATTTTTAAGTACATATGATAAATTATAGCTTTAAAAAATCTTCACTGAGGTATAGAACCATTTAGAAAGCGGAACAAATTGACTGACTTCAATATAACTTCGCTTGTAATAGTGCAGCTGGATTCCTTCGGCTGTGCTGATGGGAAAAAAAGAGGTTTTCAAGGTGCAGGGTGCTCCTATAAACTTTGGCTACCGGCTTCTTTTTCGCTTCTATCCGACCTTCATCCCCCAACCCTATAGTGCCGTCCTCCGGATAATCATGGGGCCTTCAGCTATATCCGATGCCTGCAAAAGTGTTCACAAGCGATTCGACACGCGAATCACCGAGGTCGTTTCCACCCACGCGGAATAGGAGACCCACGAGAGGTAAGGAGAATGCGCCGCCCATTCATCCGACGAGGAATTTTTGCTTGTTTTATTCTCGTCGCCGACGGAGCGGTAGGAGTCGTCTGCCATGGAATAAGGACTGGTGTGTACTTAAGGGGCTCCTTGAAAATATTGAGGCCGCAAAGGGAGAGAGGAATCACCCCAGCATCGACCCCTCCCACTTTCTCGTCTTCGTCTTCGTTTTTTCTCTTACCCTCTTGTCTCTCTCTCTCTCTCTCTCTCTCTCTCTCTCTCTCACACCCGCAGCCGCAGTCGAGCAAACAGGCTTTTTTTCCTGAAAAAGGTGGTTAGGTCTTCCGTAAAAATGAAGAATTTTGTGAGGAGCAGTAGCAGGTCATGAGAAAAATGGAAGGCTGAAGCAAATCCCGCATTGTGGAATATAAGGACCCATTGTGCCTCGCATGGGAATGGTACTAGTTTTTTTTTAGTTGATGCATAGGGACCGTTAGGTTTGCGGAAAGACTTATTTTAGCCCCTTGCCCACGTAACTTGAAGACTTGGTTTTTACATTCGTTGGATTCCTGTGCCCTCCACTCCTTTTGACGGGATCAATGGAGAAACAAGGGCACCGAGGGCCATCTTCCGAGCCGTGTCACTCGTTGGGTCGGGTGTAACTAAGGGATAATCCTACCTAAGCCTTTCGCAAGAAGTCTTCCACCCGCGGTGGTCCGCTGAATAGCTTCCTCAGCCGTCGTAGACTGAATCGTATTTGTTTGCCTTTTAAGACCCTACGGTGAGTTTTCTTTGAAATAAAATTGGATCGCCATGTTTAAGTTCTCGGAGCTGACGGGTATATTTCCAGAGGCCTATTCAACCCAGAATTATTGAATTTTTGCCATAAGGTTGGCTTAGTAACAGACATACTTGCAAGGATTTGGAATAAGCCCTCCCGAATTTTCTAAAGAAACTGATGTTTTCAATTCCTTAATGTTTTTTGCGCCTGAGAAAGGTATTTCGAGTGTGATGAAGAATGATAAATCTAATTGTGACTTACGGCACAAGTGCTGAAAGGAATAATGGACTCGTGCTATCGTGGACTCGTAAGGAAGTCAGAGACTGCAGCGTTTCCAACGTAAAACTTGCCATTCTTGTGAACGCCTGTAACTCTAGGGTAAACCTTCTGACGCTGGTAAGATGCTACCCTATTCCATTGCGCTTCGTTGTCATATGAAGGCAAATCATGCTTCAAATTAGAAAATTCGGTGACGTTTCTGATTATTTAACTTTGGTTCTTATGAAATGTCTCTTCTGCTAAATGGTGTGCACTCAATGTATGCACTTGGAGTATGTTTTGTCATGTCATGTGACAAGTGACCCACCGAACTGAAAGGAAAAACTGTAATTGAACTTCGTTATATCGTTCGTTCATTTTCACCTTTTTTACTTCATTATTTTTTCTCCACTTCTCATGATTTCTGCCTAATTTATTGGTAATAAGGATGAAGGCAGAAATGTCTGACTACCGCCAGAATTAAGTATTGTCGGACTCAAACGCCGACCATAAGTGAAGGAGGCTCGTATAAAATTGCGTTTCGTGGTTTTTCAATTATAATCAACGTTTCTTGTTATGTTGATGCGTCATAATTTCATGTCAGTTATAACATTATTTTCTTTGCTGCGACGACAAAATTGGTCAGGGTAGTATGATGGCTGGAGGCAGGATCCCCATCCTTAGTGACCGGGTTTGAGTTCCATCAGTAGTAGATTTCTCAGTGGTAGGTATACCAGTCCCCACTTGATTTCTATGCAGTGATTACCTTAAATTCAGCACTCCGTCCATAGGATGGGTCGTTCAACTATATCGTTCAACCTCGTCGCCTATCATGAAGAGCACACCATTGCCGACGCCGGGTTTCTCTCCGCCCTTTCTCCACTCCTTTAATCCCTCCCTCTTCCCAACCAATTACTTCCTCTCCTTCTATCCTCAATAGCCCTCAAGACATTCGCTACAAGTCGCTTCCCCTTGTAACCACAACAACACGAAAGCTGGTACGAATTCTTGCAGCGTTGACGAATTTATGAGGCAATGCGATAAAAATTGTAGTCCTTATACGTGCAAGACTTGCCTTTGAGATAGTAGAAGAAAAAATGAAGAAATTCCCTCATTCCTGGACGGTTTAAAAATGTAGTAAGATACTTAGAGCTTACTATTTAGAAGTTTTAGTAATTATTAAAGATTATTGGTAAAAATTAATGAGCCATTTAATGTTTATTTATTTTATGTTCACTACATTAATTATTTTTCTAATCACCAGAGAGGGATATACGTTTTTTTCTAATAGCATTTACTTAAATGCGAATGCAGGTCAGACGAATAATGACGCTTTTGAGACACAATTTCTTACGTAAACAGTGGTTTTTTCCATTTCAAATTTCCTATGTCGCATGCGGAATCTCATCCACAGAAGGCTGTTGGAGCATATTTTGAAAAAAAAGCTCCTCAAACCTTATCGATGTGATTTAGGTACCTATTTTGTAGAGTGACTGAATCTCGTACGACGGGATTGTTTATTATTTGTCCTCGCTCTCGGGCCACGAGAGGGAGAGAGAGATAGAGGGAGCCCGTATCTTCGTTAGCAGCTCTTCCCCATGGCAACTGGGGTTAGGGAGGGATACTTACGTGCGGTGGGAAGAAAAGCAAGAGGAAATGGTTTTTGGGTTTGAGGTGAAGCGAGTGAGCAGCGGGAAGGGGGTAGGGAAAGGGGGGAGAGGCCCACTCGCCATCCCCCTCCCCCGCTTTCGCCGTCTAATTCACTCAAGAGAGTTTCCGAGGGAACTACCCGACTACCTTACTCCTCTCTTCATCTTCGAAAGTTTAAAGGTGAAGTTTGGTTAAGAAGGGTCTTGCGGAGGAGGAGGGGGAGAACCGAGTGGGGGGATTCTTTTGAGTGGGGATGAGGATGAGGGTGGAGAAGGAAGGCAGGAAACAGGCAGCGAGGGTAGCGAATGGGCGAGAGAGAGAGGGAGAAAGAGGCAGCATCATGTGTGTGAAGGGGAATGGAAGGAAATAATGGGATCAGGGGAAGCGGTCGTGGAAGACTTACGGAGTGCGAGTGGGGTGGGAGGATGAGGGTGGTGTCCTCTCTTTCGTGGGACGCGGTAGAACAAGCTAATATCGGTGACAGCGGTTAAGATGCAAATTGTCCGGAATAAAGTTAGTGCCGTGGTGAGGTAGGGGGTGTCATCACTGCTGAGGATGGGAGGGTATGCGAGGGGTTGAGTAGTTGGTTGGGGGAGAGAGGGATAGGGGAAGGTTTGGCTTGGGTCCCCTGTGACCTGAGGGATAGAGTTAGGGGCCAACCGAGGGTTGTTTCTGTTGCGGAAGACGTGGGTGGAAAGAAACCCCAAAACTTGAGCCGAGATGCGTGTGATACTAAGGGAGTATAAGTACGATGGATAAAGTCACAACTCTGCGGAATTTAGTTGGTCATTATTTCTTCAGATTTTCTAGAAAAATGCTAACATGAGAGCCCCGGGAGTAGAGAGAGAAATTAAAAAAAGATTTAGAACAACTGTTTGTATAAAAATTAAGTGATTAATGTAAAATAAAAATATCCTTTCTAAGGGATCAATGATAAAAATCTCGTGTCAATACACAGATATTCGTAATATAAATATGAGCTATATAAAACATTATTTGAAGTAAGAAATTATTTTTTCTTCTTTCGATTTGTCTCCGTTTATCCTCCCCTTTCTTCATGGGCAGTAATAAATTTGGTGATAAATATGTGAGCTGCAGCACGTTTCATCGCTGAACTTAAAATTTTTTAGGGCTACTATTAGCACGAAATAGTCATTTAGATATCTCATATAATGCATCAGTTTTCTCAACTTCTATTTTAAGTAACATGGAATGTTGCCTTTTGCCTTTTTGATAACACGTGTATATATCTGTATTCAGAATCGCTAGAGCAAACGCATTTTACTTCCTTAGTTAAAGGATATTTTCATGCCGGAGAAAATTGTTTTCAATTCATGGCAGTGTTGATAATTCCGTGTTTCCTTAAAAAGATAATTTTGGCAAAAATGCGAGAAACAGTGAACTTACATTAATAGGACAGTGACTCCGTTTCGCATGCAAAACTCTGCATATTGAATTGAAGTCCATTGGAGGAGATCATTCTGCGAGGGGTGGCCCATTGAAAATAGAGGAGAGGGTACAACAGCAGAGAGTAGGGAGGCCCAGAAAACTGGGGAAGGGAGGATACGTTGAACCCACTTTCTGAGTCATCTATTACCGGTACTCCCTCGGACGCCAGAGGGCCGGGAATGGGAATTAACTGCGGAAGGATGCTATGTCGTTTGATTCTGTGAAATTTTAAAACTTCCTATCTCCCCCAGACGAAGAGGGAGCCAATTTTGGAACTCAATGAGATTTACTAACAAACTGTCGAGCTTTCTTTACAAGGGATGGAGCCTTTCTCGCTCGGGCTTGTTTCATATTTCCTGTAGGGTGCGGTGGTTTTTTAATACTCATCGTATTATCCAAAATCTTGCTAGAATTTTTACCTTATTGTTTTTCTTTTTGGTGCGAGGAGATGTTTAGTATTTTACAATTTCATGCCATTGTCATACCCTTCAATCAATACAGCAGGGAACTTCAAGGTAGTAAGTCACTGCATGTCACAACGCGATGTGTTTGACCGCTGCTAAAAAATTGCAGTATTCGCAATCTCCTGCTCTATAAAACGAAAATAACTTTATCCCAGCAGATATTTCATACTTTATTTAATGAAATAATAAAAAATAGTTAATTATTTGCATATTGTGCCGAGGTATATGAATGGAATGATTTACCGAGGATGTGACATATCCTTAAAATAAATGCCTTAATATCGTTATATATTGACTGTTCATATAATCTAAAAATTGCTAGAAAAGAAAGTGACTGTTAACAAAAGATATGCGGTTTTCGTTATTGGAAGGGTGATTTGAAGCAACAGTGACGCATGAGACCTGCATTATTTAAAAACAATTCTTTTTCCGGCAGTCGGAGCTATTTTGAAAAAAAGAACTCTTGCTGCTTTTAGTCATTTCATTTTATTTTTAAGGGTTTTGAAGCATGCATTCATTCATTTTTAATTGTTTTCAATATGTTAACTCATTTATTCAAAACTGGGAACGAATAATTTCCTCAATATAGGATAGTAACTACCAAGCCAAGTATTAAGTCAATCCCCGATTTTCGTCACACTAAAGTTTAATATTTATAAGAGGTAAAATATTTACTTTTATGCATAAATTGCTAAGCTTGCAACATATTTTTTTATGCACATAAAATTTACGTGTGAACATAGTTCTTCACTTAAGCGTGTTTTAGATTTCGCAGTATTTCTAAACACAGTAATATTTTTAGGGAAATCTTTCAAATCGTGTATTAATGAAGCAGCATCTTTCATAGAAGTTGATTTTAGTTTTCGTTTTATCACGTTGAGATACCCTTATCTCATGACAACATATTTACTTAGCGTTCCCTCTGGTGATTTATAGAGAACCTGCTGCGAAGTCGTTCGAGACCAAATGACTGGTTTCTCTGGTGATATATAATTTACAATTCTAAATTACTTGGGACCCTTTCCATCAACTGTTTCCAATCTCAATAGGAGTCAGACGCCTGGCTTTTTATGGAGACCGATTCCATCTCTCCTTTGTCGCGGCACCCTGCTGAGTAAAAGTGCAATTACCATCGGTAACTATGGCAGTTGCTTCACATTCAAACCCTCCTCTCGATTGGACACGCCTCCTACACCCTAATCGAACAACAGCTCACCCCTACTGCCCTCCATTACGCTCACCACACTCCAATTGCATTCTAAAAAAAATGGTTCCCCACTCCCCTCACAAAGCATGACGCGTGGATTGCTGTGGATGATCTCCGCAGCTGACTGTTTTCGTATTACTGCACTAGATATTCGAGTATTTTGGTCTTTTAGAAATTAGGGACCAGGTATATGCCTGAGCCGCTGGTCGTCAAGATGCTAGCAATCGTTTTAATTTCTTTTATTGAGGATTTTCCCACCATATATTTTTTGGGTTATCTCGACTTTAAAACGACAATAATAGTTGAGTGACATCACTTGCCAATCTTGGTTCCGCTAATGAGGGTAGGTTTTTATGCCTAGTTGCACTATAAGTTGCAGTTATTGTGTAGTTGTAAACATCAATGTTAACCACAGGAAAAACAAAATATGAAGTTTTGCTGCGTGTGATCAAGCTACGAGTAAATACAAACGTAAAGTAGTTGAGGTTACAGTCGCTTGACAGTGGCTTGATGCATGGTGGTAATGCACTATGGAGGATCTTTGCTTTGAGCCTACGGCGACTCTGTGAATGGACAAGTAGATGAGTTAGTATTCAGTACCTGTTTAAAAAGATAGGCAGTCACCGAATATGCCGTAGTGCTCGGTTCGTGAATAGATTAGGGCGGAATACCTGGTAAGTGGGATGCTGGTGAAATGAAGACGGAAGTTATTTGTTCGAAAATTATTTATTAAGCTAGTATTGGTGGATACATACAAATATATATTATTGTATGGAAAATGCTTAGTATTCTATGAAGGCGTTATGGATGATAGAACTTAAATTTAAAGTAAGAGACGAGAGTAAAGAGATTAAGTACGAGACGACCGCGTACGCGCACCTGCTCGGTCTGCTCCTTCTTGCGTCTTTAGCCATATTTCTCCACACTTGTCATTGAATTCTTAGCATAAGTTTGCTCATCTTAAACTGATCTTCCAAACTGCTTACGTTTCAATTGCCGCAATGGAACCTAAGGGTGATACTTAGGTTAAACACGAGATCTCGGACAAACGTCACTTTTCGGCCACACAATGCTCACACCATAAAACAGTGAACTTATGTCTTGAAATTGTATGAATCGTCATTTTTTTTCAATTTAAGCGCTATCTTGCTACAATTCGTCGAGCATAACTGATGTCATAAGTGATAAAAAGTCCAAAATGTGACTCATTTCTCTCACCACACGGAGGAAATGAAAGGGGGGCAGAAGTGGGTTTGCGGTAAACTTTGTCAACGCGGCCTTTCTTTCTATACACGATGCTAGGTTATTTATTCCCGTAGGCTGATTCCTCCTGAAGATATGGGGATTTGAGCTATCAGAACTTTTCGTAACGCGCAGGCTCCTGCCGACCACCCCCTGAATGCGCCTTACACACTGGACCAATTTTAAAGACGCATTGACGTGAAAATGTCGGGTGCGCTCAAATTACTTTGACTGGTGTTTTCGCCACATAAAGCATAGTCAATTCATTGTTCGTAACCCAAGGGGTTAGTATGTATAATTTTTTTGCGTACATTTATACAAGTCTTCATTCGCTGAACCTGAGAATTTATGCTTCCAAAACCCGGTTTTCTAGCGCGTTATATGTTCCCTTTTGCTAAGGTTTCATGGGATCTCTTATTTTTACATTCATAATAATCATATAGTATTTTTGAACTTTGTAATAGCATGGTTGTCATGGATATACATAAACATGGATAGGGAACAATTTGCTAACTGACGGTATGTCGAGCTATATAAAACATTACCATATTTTAACCTCCGCATTAATGGATCACTGTCATTCGGTAATGACTGGATTTAAGCTGTTAATAATAAACGGGCTAATATTATTTCAACCTGGTCCGTGTTGAAGTAGGTGTATATTTTGGTGTGAAATTAGTCATGACAGCTTCATATGATAGCACTGAAAAAGTATAGCATCATAACCATTTTAGGGATAGCAGTTTAGGGAGCCTCCGGCTGCTTTCTAAGGATTGGCGTCATATGATCTTTCTCGCGCTCATGTTTCCATTTGTTTAGTTACTTCCTAAAGTTTACGGTGGCACATTACTTATTTGATTGCCCTGCTAAACTAGAGAATAATTTAGCGGGAATTATTGCTTTTTCATTTTAGGTGGAGAATTATGTCCAATTAAAGGTAACAATTTTGAACTGTAGCAACGCCTGAAAGGGACAATTTCCGCATAGAAAAAATCAGCCGCCTTAACCGAGACGGAATCTGTGGAATTTTCCTGTGGACATTCTGCAAATTATCAATTTCAGCGGAAGACTCCGTTTAGATTTTTGCGCCAAGGTCTCGATCCTTGAATTTTGAAGAAAACCTTCGTTGACTGCTGAGACACTCAGAATATACTTTAATTCAACGTATTAATAGACTAGTTTGGAGAAAAAGGCGAGTATTTTCGAGAAACTATGCATAAACAGACACATTGCATTGCCTGTTGCGGAACCCAAATTTGGTGGCAAGAAATTTCATTTTATCTTGAAAGCTGAAATTGGAAGACATGGGCGAGCACCACAACTTAAGGTGGCTCCACCGAATTATGAAGTAGATGTCATTTTTGTGAAAATTTCAGGAAACATCATTTTTTGGCCCTTCTATCGATTGGCAATAAATTAATTTGGCCTTTCCGTAATATATTTCGAGAAAAAAGAAGTTGAAAGTCTGCTATTTTATACGTGGCTATATGGCAGAGCACGGCTCTTACAGTAAAATTTGCAGATTAATAATTCAAAGACAAATGTCGTTTTGACGAAAAACTAATATAAGATGCGCAATTTTATGTAGAATTTAGCACTATGAAAAAGTGCTCGCCTTACCACACTTGTTTAATTGATATTAATAAATGTTTGCTCGAAAAAAAGCAGAAAAGCCTTAGTTACATGAAAGTGGCGCTACAGTATGTTGTTATCATTGGCAACGGTACTTGTGATGAAATGTGCTTACCAGCCTATTTACGGACTTAACTTAGGAATATACCTTACCAAGGTCCTTTTTATATTTTTTATGTAATTTAAATATTTCATTGGTTATTGACATGGTGTTATTAATACCAATGATTCCAAATGGTAGCAGCGTCATTGTTGCCAAACAACTTTCAAAAATACAAATATTAATAAATTCAAAATAAAGAGTTGTATTTGCAAGGGAATAGTTTAAAACTAAGTAAGAAAATATTTAACCAATTTTAGAATACGTATTAGCGGGATTGAGCATGTATTTTCACTTTGTAAATTAAACGTGGCAACAACACGTCAGTCATGTTCCGAAGTCAAAATGAGTTAAAAGAGCTAGTAAAAAATAGAATGCAACTACAACGCGCTATATAATAGCATACTCATAAAATTATTGATCATGCGTTATCACCCTATGGATGATTTTCCATATAGGTGTTTTTCTGGATCGGTATTTTTTCATTAAATAACATAGCTCTTTTACGGGATATTGAATCGCGGAGTCACGGTGGAACCTCCTTAAATGGTGGTCCTTTATTTGAGAACATTTTTATCATAATTTTCCGAAGATTCATTCCTCAGTGCTGTGCTTATATGGCTTAACTGTCTCCTCCTTTGATATATATTCTGCTATCTAGAATGTTGTGTATTTAGGAATCAAAGAAATTGATAGTGCCGACTTTTATTTGGAATATTTCTATATCCTCCGTATCTTAACAAAATGTTGTTTCTGCCCCACCGGCGGAGAATCAGTGAGGGTAGTTTGTGCGTAAGGGCATTAGGTAGTATATGTAATCTCTTTGAAGTGAAAAAGAACAATATTTACCCCATCATCCATTTCCTAATATCCGTACATGGAGGAAGCGGATGGAACTAATGAATTGTCTCACAAATTTGTGCAAATGCTTGCATAACCGCACTGAATTAAGTCCAAATTTTGTCAGTTGCTCATTCGCCGTTCATCAGTGGTAAATTACGAGTATGCACCATCGGAAGGGAAGAGCTTAATTGAATGATTGACGCAGAGGGCAAAGCAATAATACCCCCTCGACAAACAACATTTAAGTGGTACCGAAGAGATTCTGATCCTCTGGGTAACAATTAACTTCAGCAAATTCTGGGTGTTCCACATACTACTTGGCAAAGTGGATCGCGAGGGGTAAACATAGTACCGAACTCCTCTTCTTTTTTTTTTTGGGGCTGGTCGGTTTTTCGCTCGTCTCGCGAAAAGCGGTTTCCCTTGCTCTTGATTCGCTCTTGCAGATGAAATGGTTAATGTGGGCCTGTCTTTGTCAGTTACCCTATTAATATCCGCGTCTGCGTAACGGTGGAGCTGTGCTGCTTACCCGTCATGCCCGCTCTCTCCATATTGGACAAGGGATTCGCTCGCAGCTAACAGCTGTTTTGGCCAAGCGCATTGTCAACAGTATCCATCCGAGGCTATTTCATTCGATTAAAGTGAAACGATTTCGCTCTTTGAGGCTCATTTTGAGCATTCGCCCTCTCCGAAATTCTCTCCCGTGAATAGCAAAATACGCTTGCCACCTATGCTTCTTCCTTGTTTATCTGTTCGGTTATTTTTTCAAGTATACGAATCTGCAATATGGTTTCGTATTTGTTGGTGTACTATGTCTTTCTTTGGTATCCGCTTACCATTTTCATCAATATTTACCATTTTCACAATATTTACCATTTTCAGCCATGCTATACTGATAGCTAAACTCTGATAATCACAAAATCGCGAATTCGTATCCCCCTCTGGGGAATAAGTTTGTCATTTGTTATCTGAATATTATTAAACGACATATACCTAGGAAGAAACAGAATATAGTATATAAAATGTCATTATCTTTATTACTTAGTTTGATTATTTATTATGAATCATTAGCCACCTTTACCCACACATTGAAACATACATTGTTATTATTATTTTGAGGTGGCATACTTATTGAATGAAATACATTTCAAATGGCTAGCGTATTTTTCCGGAGGTTTTCACCCTTTTAGGCTGTAAATAATGAATAATAATAATAAGTTTTAGATGCACGTGAGCATTCAAAGACAATCGTTGAAGGACAAGTGAACGGAAAGAAGTGCAAAGGAAGGTCTCGTGTGAGATGTATGGAACAAGTGATGAAGGATGTGAAACAGAAGAAATACGTAAATATGAAGAGATTAGCCGATAGAAGAACTCAGTGGAGAGCTGCGACAAGCCAATCTGAGTATTGATGACTAATGATGATGATGAGCATTTCAGCGATTTTAATTTAACATCACCATTTTTTTTAAATGGATCCTTTGCTTGTCGTGCGGCCTCTTTCTTGGGTGGAAAAATGTTGAAGCATAGAGAGTTTTCCGTGTTTAAGATCCTAAATTTTCCACAAGGGGGGAAGAAAATATATTTTTAGATGTCCTTGTCATGAATTCGTAGGAGCATTCTAGACTTTTTTCTTTCTTAATTTATATATTTTATTGAACCTTCATTTTTAAAATTCGTGTTATTAGCTGTTTTTCATAGACTGGTCTTTAGCCATGTTATGAAAAGTAGTCCTCCCCTCTGTTTCTCTGTCGTCTACCTTCATCAAGGATTTTCTCATAGTTGATTTATAGTGTAATGTGATTCTCAATTATTTATTTTTAATTATATTCAAATTACAGGCACATTATTTTCAATACGGAATTCAATATGCATTTCTTTTGCACCCTAGTTTCACAGTGTACACCTTAAATGGAAGTCATCAATGGCTCAAGAGCTTACTTTGTGGAAGTTCATGATCGAGAGTAAAATCAAGGTTGGTTCAATCAATGCTTGATTTTCCTTTTAAATTGAAGTATTTTTCTAAATGCAATGAATGTATTTCAAAACGCATTCGTTACGAAGACTTAACTCTTCTAATGGCTTTTGTTTACGATATGGTCAATAATATTTCACGTTTTTACTCGTGATAAATGCTCAACTTTGACGGCGAAATTTTATTTGCCATTCAATTATCCCAGCCGTTGCTGCTGAGCGGTATTTATTTACCTTGATATTTGTCCACGCCTTTGTGTTTAATTCGAAATCCACATTTACACCATGTTATTTAATGGCGTTTGAAGAGAGGTGGGGAAAGGATCGATTTCTCAGAAGGTGGCACTGGAAAATATAAGAATATTTCCTCGATTATCACCATTTCCTGACGGAGGCGTCATTTTGGATCGTCGCGGCAATCATTTTTTACCCAGTCCGATCCCCCCGATGACCGTCAAATCTTCTGTTCTTGCATTTAAACCCAACACGTGAACAGACGCCGAACCACTCTCTACTTGCGGCGATGGCGTCCCCAGCGTATCAAACCACGCTACATCGCAATAAGATTTGAGGTGACGAGCGGGAGGTTAAAAAGGAGCAGGCAGGAAGAAGGCGAGGGGATTGCCATGACGCCACCCCCTTTCGCTCTTAAAGAAAAAAAAATCGAAATAAACCATCTCAGCCCCGCGATCCCTGGTGGCGCTGCTGCACCACCCCGCACCGCTCTCCAACATCTACAAAGATTGCCGAGGCAGTGGGGGAGGGGGGAGAGGGGGCGGAGGAAGGGCGCGGAGATCGTGTGTGCGTACGTGTTTGCATTTGCGTGGGGGGGGGGGGGGTGCGAGAGAGGACGCTCGCTTGTTGGGTTTCAGGTCGGGTGGAGCGGGCAGGCAGGCCTCGACGGGCGGGCGTTCTCTCTCGTCGTGCGTGTGGCTTACGCGCCGGGCGAAATGAGCTGGGGGCGCCTTTGGGGTAGGGCCGAAACGGAACGGAAGGTAAAGGGGGGCGGGGTGAGGAGTGGAGGATGGCGGAGAGGAGGATGGGGTAGAATAGAGAGGGGTGCGGACGAATCGCAGCATTGATCCGTGCCAGGCCCCCGGGCGGGGCTTGCGTCCCCTCTCTCTCTCTCACGGCCTCCGCCAGCTACCTTCTCTCTCTCTCTCTCCCTTGCCCCAAACAACCCCTCCTCCCTGCGACTCCTGCCGACGCACACGTTCGCGGAGCCTCAAACGGACTGTTCACCCTCTCTCTTAGTCCTCCCCGTTGCGTCTGTCCCTCGTCCTACGCACATACATTTCCCTCCCCGTCTCTGCATTCCCCTTCTTGGCATGGTCGTTTTCGGTTCCTCCCTATCACCTGCAACCATTTTTTCCCCAGGCAGGTTCATTTTATTTTTTATTGTTGTTCCTGTAACGGAATGTGCCTACGAATTCGACTTGATTGTTGTAATGAATGACCCATATTCTCCGTATCTCTCTCTGTTTTTACATTGATGCATTTCTTATTCTTCCCTTTTTGATATGCAACTTTTTTTATGCCTTGCGAGCTCAAAGGTGAGCTGGCGAAGGTAATGTTATCGGGTTCTACGAGGAGTGCGGTTCGGTTTGAGGCGCTGATCTGAAAGTTTTGGCTTTTAGATTTCGTAGAGGTGATAACATCCATCATCATCGGTCAACAATCCTAGGGTTGGCTTGACGCAGCCCTCCACTCGATTATTTTATCAGCCAACCACTTCATATTAACGTAATTCCGCTCTTTTAGTATGCAAGATAATTTGGCGAAGATAATGATAATCATCAATATTTAAACTAATTATTATGATCTTATTTTTGAAAAACTAATTAATATTAAAAAAGTAACTTTGTGTCTGTGCTATGTACTTTGTAAAAATATTGCAATGAACGTTGGAATCGTGATATTATCTTCATCATTATAGTTAATCTATTAATAACGCGTATTCGGAAGTAAAGCATCATTTTAAATAAGTACTATGTAACGTAACTGGAAAAAAATTGAATCAAAATTGGAAATATCGGAACGTTTACTTTACTACGGAATGATAACAGGTACTCGCGATATTTTTCATTGGTGTAATGTATTTCATATTCATCTCTTTGGTAACCTCTCCTTCAATAGGTTTCATCACATAGTATCTAGAATACGCCTGAAATCACATCTTATATCTGATATTTTAGCTACTGTTCAATTGTACTCGATCATAAGTTTGATTTTTTTCCATCTGAAAGTATGTTATGGTAGAACATCTTCAAGTACGGATCCGAATTATAGTTACGTGGGATTTCATCCATATGTTTTCCAATACTGGTGATTGGCATTATACTAATCTTACCGTATGCGTCAATTAATTGCTTCTGAAATATTTCTGGCCTATTTTCCGACCAGCTCAAGATATACTTTCAACTTTCCTGCATTTTATTCGTAAAATGAATGCATGTTTTCCTTTTTAACTGTAATTCCCCTGCTGTTTTAATGCCTCACGATTTTTTCTTTGCCTTCTCCTAAATCATTTTTACATTTTCCTATGCTTCTTTCTATGAGCGAATGAAAATTCTCTTAAGCGATTTTCAATACCATATATAATTCCTGGAAGAAGGGACGGATATCATTAACTCTAAATAGTATATTCCTTGAATGTTAAAAGGATTTCTTCATGGCATCTCATCAACTTCAAAGCTGATAAGAACGTTTTGTTAGTTTTACTCCGCTGCGTTTGCAAGTCGACTTTTAATCGGTAGATCCGGTAATCATATCCATAAACGAGGCACGTTCCCCCACTCTCCCAATTTTTTTCGTTTTCCTCTTGTTCTCGCTTCATTCCCGTGTACACAAATACCTCCGTCCCTCTCCGTAACTCCGCATGTTTTCTCACCAACGGTGCCACACGCTTTGGGAGCGCATGAATAGTTTAATTCATCAGGGCCCACGTACCGGGAGAGGACGCACGAAGCGGATGAACGGAGGCTGGGGAACAGATGACGGTGCGACGCGCACGGTTGAAAATATAGTCTGCTGGGTCACACCAAGTGTTAGTTACACTCTGGAGGTGGGGCGAGTAGATGGAAACTTCTGCGCTATATCCATCCTAAGGTTATAAGAACATGTGGGGAGAATTTACACTTTTGGTTTGTTGAATTAACTATTCCCACTGACGATGAGGAGAATGACTCCCTACTCAGTTGCTGAGGGTGTTTTAAGGGTGACAGACTCTCCAAATTACACAAAATATGGTTTATATATGCACTATTTCCTAGTATTACCTCCTTCAGTTACATACAGTTGTCGGTGGGTACATTTAATTACAATGAAGATAAAAACTCCACTTGCTCTAAAGTTTAGGGCCAGTGGAGTTTTAATTTGCATGGATACTTGTTGTAAGGTTTTAGATCTACATCTATCTATTTAAGATGGGAGCATTAACACTTTGGAAGTACTTAACCTTATTAAAATATTTATCAAAAATGAAGAATTAAAATTCCAATTTACCACAGATTAAATAACTAATCTACTACGACCTACGTATCAATGATACTGCATCATCGTCAGGCTACTTTAATCTTTTTTTTTAGTATAGTGAAAAGCAATTGTGAATTCGTTTTTGTTTAATATGATAGAATTCCACGCAATATTGCCGGAATACTTCGAATTCGTTATGTTATAAAATTTAACCTGAAAACCCTAGCTGCAATAAAATATTTCTCAATTTTATATTTCATAGAAGGTAGGTACTTTCTTCTTCCCTGAGGTCCTTGAGGAAAGCATATTTCAACTGCATGCACATTGTTCCTGTTTCTTTCGCTGAATAGTATCTTGTAATCCTCTCCAAACTATTTTTTTATCGGTCCTCTATTTGAATCAACTTCTGGAATTTAGATCTCTCTAAAATATTCATGTCAGCAGCTACTCGAATTTCGTTCACGATTTTCATATTCTTGAATTTCGTTCATTGATAACTCAACTTTAGGGAACGCACAATGAATTATGAATTTCCCTTTGCTTAAAATATTTTCTTCATACATCGCCCGTTGAATTCCGTTTGCCGGAATGAAAATGGACGGTGGCGCTTGTCCCTTTAATGGCTAAGCAGGTGAAAGGTTGTGCGTGAATTCTTCAAAGTGATGAAAACGATGAAGGCGTGTGTATTTTTGAATTTATTCATTGCATGTAAAGCACTTGTCATCACGGAAATTTTGATGCCGTTTAATATTACCTAGAATAGTCCTGATTTACTAGTCACCCTGAGAAATATGTAACTGTGATTTCGTATAACATATGAGATTATTAGTAGTCTTTTTCTTTAGGTATTCCAACGGATGAGGTATATCGCACTGTCTAATCTAAGATATTCATCGTAGGACAAACGTAACATCCATGCCCTGGGTGAGATCGAACCCGCGACTTTTTGGTCGCGGGCCCGGCTATTGCGGCCGGCATTTCGAAAGACTCCAAGAATGTGCTGACTATCTTCAGTTGTTGCCCAAGTGCAGTTATTAACTTTGCCGTCACCGCGTGTTTTTGTCATTTCATCGCCGTGGTTACGTATGGTCTGAGGTTTTCAAGTAATCACCGCCGAAATCTGAACTTTTTGCTCGGTGCCTCACCTATTTTTGTCATATCTCCTTCCCCCAACCGCCACATGATCAAAAGTGCCCAAAGTCTTCACAGATGTTCACTTCTTTCTGCTTCCCCCCGGCTTCACAGTGTCACTCCAATCTTTTCCCTCCCTACCTCCTTTTCATTCTCTAACCCACGGTCTTGCGCTCTTCCGTCCAACCCCTCTACACCAATCACCGCCGCGACTTTGGTGGGGATGTGTTACGGAGAGGGGAGGAAAGGAGAGAGCGGGGGCGGACGAATGAGGGGAGCTGAGGGTGGGAGAGGGTGCCGAGGGAGGGGGGGATCGAAGAGGAGTGTGTGCCGAGAAGGGGATGGGAGGAGAGGATAATATTGAGTGAGGGCGGGGTTGAGAGCTTCGGAGGATGGGACGTGGGTAGCGGCGTGGCGAAGGGTGGCGGGGTGGTGGGAAAAGATTGAGGGGTATGGAGAGGAGTTAGGGGAGGAAGGATATGTGTGGGAGGCAAGGAATAAGAGGAGGAGAAAAGTGCGAGCGGTTAGGAGAGAATGAAGAGTTAATTTCTGTGGGGTATTGGGAGGATAACTTTGAATGGACTTCGTTGTTTTAATTGTGGAATGAACAATAGATTAGTGAGTAAAATGTAGTTGACTCTGCAACGGGAGGGGGACAATATGATATCTGTATCCGATGCTAGAACAGAATGCTGAAATATTAACTCACAGGTAAATACATCTCATAAGCCGCTTCATAGAATTGAAATGAGCAGTAAATTGATAGATGACATGTAGTTCATTCAGCAACGGAAGAGGGATGATATGGTATCTTAATCGATGAATGACATATAGTTCATTCTGCAACGGAAAAGGGATGATATGGTATCTTAAACCGAATCAAGAATCGAATTCTTATTCTGTAAATTAATTTCACAGGTAAATATAACTTCTTAGCCTCTTCAGTATATCCTTTACGTGAAATATAGTCTTTATTTTTACTCTATTTCCTCTCGGGTTACCTAATGCTTTGCATAACGTTATTCCTTTTCTGTTGAAGACATTCGATTATCTTGAAATTTTATTTGCTCAATTTTGTTCATTTAAAAAATTTTGCTACTAGCTTGTTGCGAAGTCATCACTCACTGAACAATTCTTTCGAAGAGGAAGCCACGCAGGCCACGTAAGACGATATCGTCATGCATGATTGGACGACGTTAGTGTAATACGCAGTGACAGGACACTCATTTTTCTCTCCAAAAGGCTGTGAGAACTTCCCATTAAAATCTTCGAGTTTTAATTCGGGCCAGAAATCGAAGGGATCTCCATTTTTTCCCCTTCTCCGTCATTTTCCGTGATTCTGTTTTTTGGAACCCCGCTAACATTTGAGCACAGTAATCGTTCCCCTTCGATTCTCTTTTGTCTTTCCATTCCCTCTTCCTCAATCTCTTCTCCACCTCTCATAACCCATCCCTCCGTCACAATCAAACTTCCATCTGGGAGCCTGCATGTTGCGTTGAGAGAGGGAGAGCGAGAGAAGGAGAGAGAGAGAGCAAAAGAGAGGGAGAGGGGAAATTGTCGGTGGTCGAAGTTGAGGGACTCGATGAGAACCGATGAGAGAGAAGGAATTCATGGCAAGCTGGGATCAATGATAGAGCGTCGTCACCCAAGGGGTCGTTAGCCTTACATTTATAAAATATGAATGGCAATTTTAATGTGATTCCAAAGCATTAGCTAGCAGGGCTGTCTCTTCATAGCAGGACCCTGAATTTGATTGTAGTATTTTTATAGTCAGAGAAAATGTTCAATAGAGGAGAAAAACTTTAGAAACTTATCAGTTGTTGGCTCCTTTGATTTCGCCATATCGTAACTATTTGGTGCTAAACTACGCGTGTTTAGTTCGTAGATTGCAAATTAAAACTTACGGGAAATATCCTGTGTGATTATGGTTGATAAAATGTAATATGGTTTTGCTTCCCGCGCATATTTCTCTCCTGGCTTTTCATCGGGTAGAAAGAAACTTAATTCTCTTTTACATCATCTTATCTTCAGAGGAAAGGTGGCGAGACCCAAATTTTGACCGTTTTTTTTGTTTGTGTTGTAAAAATCTGGTCTCTATCCTGTCTTCTGTGGGCAGCAACTTAATTTTACTGTCATTTATTTAATATATCAGAGGGTAACTCCTGGTCAAATTAGTTGCTATAATAATGGCGCTTTTATAGATTCATTTTCCCTCTTACGTAATTACGTCAATGAATCAAACGTCAATGAATGATAATAAATTTTACTTGCCAGTATGGAGCTAAATTTAGTAGGGTGTAATTCAACATACCTTTTAAAAATGCAACGAATAAAACATATTATTACTCGAAGCGCAGGTTCGAGCAATAATATGTTTAATAGCATCAATTCAGAAATACTTTCTCGCTTGGTTGTTGTATGTATACGGTATGTAATTGGTCAGTGTTGCCTAATGATGTTATCATGTAACGAAACTTGGGTCGTACTCAATGAAATTCTCTAGTGAGCCGTACAAAGTGATTTTTTTTAGCATTTCCGGTACTTTTAAGTGGCTTATAAACTGTAATTTTATTTCAACCAAAAATAGTATGAATGTCGTGGTATTATTTGATGAGTCACTGACGAGTTGCCTTTATAAATCGCTTATAATAACTTTTAGTGATAGGTCTCATCCTTTGTCTTTGCATGGGTATTTTGCTAATTATGGGAAATAATAATAGTTAGATCCAGGTTTGAATGCGGGAAAGGCCGGAATTTGGGCACAAGTAGGGTTTTTAGAAGTAAAGGAGAGGTGAAGAAAATCCTGACGCCGGCGGTTACTTATTCTTAGCAAAATACTCATGGAGTCATACACAGAGTATTTATATTCCATTCGAAGGATGCAATATTGAACGTGAAGTTCTCTTCAAGGGCAGTTAACTAGGGACTAGAATTTCACTGAAAGTCCTCAGCCATTAGCAAATTAGCCCTCAAGATGCGAGATTAGTGGTAATATTGGCTATAGCAACGTAAAAACCCTATTCTAGCGTGTATAGTTAATTCGTTTGAAAAGTTTTGCAAGTGTACATGATATACCAAATTATCACATGATATACCTACTAAATTATCACAGTATCCCGTGAAACGTCTTGAATATTTCACTTTAGTGTTTATATTCTGTCTTTCTCTCATTTTCTCCTCATATGTTAGTATCACAACTGTATTTCAGCATTGCATCACCTGTGGGTGAAATAGTTAAGAATTTCCACAAGCTTTTTCCCAATTAAAAACAACCCTAAAATATTTTTGCAAAATTCATTAAATTAACTGCGACAGAATTTCGTTTCGCAGTAATTATTATCTCTCTAATTGGCCGTGGAAGGAAAATCTCACTCATTTCTTGTAAGCGGTTTGGAGTCTTTCAAAAACGAATGTTAAGCATTTCGAAGGACAAACATGCTTTTTTCCGAGAAAATGCTTATGCATTATCATAGAAAACATTCCGTTTGCCCGAAAATGATTTTGTGGTGAAAATCGGTTTGGTCGTGAAACAAAGTCTTCGGTTTTTTTTCAAATAGTTCTCGAATCCCTTTCACATCATCGCAATGAAGAACGGTCTGAGTTATACGATGAATGAAGCTGATGGCATCGCAGTACGATTTTAAGTGAGAAACGTATGGAGACCGAATTCGGATGGGGAAGTTCTCCGTTCCAATACGCTTATCCGATCACTGTTTCGCCTCATCGCCTTTGACTGGGTGAAGTGATTCGAGCGCTGAAAATCTCGCACTGGCGATGAGACTCGATCCTGCTTTCTCTCTCTTTCCCTCGTAATCATCTTCCTTTTGAAGCCGTCCTCATCTCTGGGTTGCTGTAAAGACGACGGAGCTTCCTTCCTCTGAATGAACGCTTCTCGCCGCCGACTTCCACCGCCGTTATATTCCAGCCTCCCATCCATCCTGCCTTGTCCTTTTTTTTGACGCTTTTCCGAAAAATCTTTTGCCATTCTATTTGATCTCTCACCTCTGTATCTTCCTTTACTCAGTCATCACCCTTCCGTTGGTATATTTCTTTCTCTCTTCCTCTATATCTCTGATATACTCCCCGACTTTTTGTTCCATTGAATGTTTCCAACTTCAATACTACGTTTACCACCTTCTCCTGTCAATTGTTTTTGGTCTCTCATTCTTAATTTCGTCTTGGTTTAGATATATGACCGGCCTCGAAGCCTATATGCCTATGCGTTTTCCATCATCTCAAAGCGTATGTCTCAATTACGTTTCAGTGTTTTTGCAATAATATTACTGTTATATTCAAATTTCTGTATGTTTGAATGCAAATGTAACATACCGTCTCTTATTAATCCTTTAAATTAGTTTCCAATTTACTACATTCGTCAGCGTTAGTGAGGGAAATTTATCTATAGCTACTTACCTCTCTCAAAACCACCGCGAAGTTGCCTGGCATGGAGAATCTCCATTTCGGGTGATCACATTTAGTGTCCAATATTATTGTTAATTAATGAATTACCAGTTTTACTTTTAGGTTATGAAATTTACTGCGGAACAAAGTAGCAGTGAGTGTACTTCTGTTGCTTAGTTTAATCTATTACTCTATTCATGCCATTTCTCTCTCCTCATATAAATGTCATCCTTATACAGTTTTGTATTCATTTCTGTCAATAATATTTAACTGGTACTATTTACTATGAAATAGACATCATTGAAATTTGAAGTGAATATACATAATGAGTGAAAGCAAATACCATAAAATAACGCCTGAAACCATCAATTGAAGTGAATAACTATGCGCCATTTATGAACGTTCTATAAGACATGTGAATCTCTGAAAGAGATAACCATCCACATCGACTCTTTACTCGCGTCTTTCAAAAAATAATAAATATATTAATCCATTTTATAGTGTTTTAATTTCCCCATAAATTTCATAGATTTCCAAAGTGAAAACTCATGTATTCTGTGCTATTTAATCATATGGTATTTTCAACGAAAGACACATGGGATCAAATACATTACTAACAGCTGGGAATTCAATGTGTCCGAACATATGATAAGAATGCGCTCTTTCCCGTTGAGCTTTATGGAGAAAAGCCTCTCTGCTTTTTGACGGGGTTAGGTTATCCATACTGGCCCGTATTGCCCATGACTGACCACGGTCTACCTGACCCGCTGGAAAACTCGAGTAGTTTTTCTCCACACAATAGAGGTTTCGCTAGACAGATATTCTGATATTAGTGTTGGTTATTCACGAATAACTCTCTTCTCCCAATTTCCCGTAATCGAGCTTACTTGACCAAATATCTTTCATGGTATTTGTGAGGGCACATTGTTATTGGTTGAATCATATTACTATCGATGTATGGGTTGTGTTAGCCATTTTCTAGTCCAAGGGTACTTAAATAATTTTGTGCGTTTATTGAACGCTCTTCCGTGAGAAGATGCTACTCTGTTTCCGCAGTATTATACTCTGGGCTGGAAACTTGATCGAGACCAGAACGTTTAGGCGGTTCGATTCTTTTAACAGGCGTTACGTTAATTAATATATATATATATATATTACGTCTTATTATATTAAATAATACGTCCTCGACATTAATTCAACTCGGGTATTGGTCGTTTAAAATCACCATGCAGCGGTTCTGTTTTGTGAGTATATATTGAAAACGCATTGGAGGAGACATTTATCTAATAGAAATTATAATCTGTATCACAGCCTATTTGAATAGATTTTCATTAGGTAACTTGGGTGGGTTGTTCCCCCGATGCCAATAAAGTCGCGCCTCTACAAGCCGAATAAGAATTTCTGTGGTTGGGAAGGGATATTCCAATTAGTATAATGAAATTAGCATCCGACTATTTAAACGTCCACTATTAGGGTACATACATGCGTCATTTTGTTTTTTCCAGCATAACCCGCAGTAACTGGGCAAAGCACTAACTCGGCTGTAGATGACCCTGGTGTCGGCTACTTTGTATGTCATTAAATGCTCTGATCTGTTATATTGCTATTAACGAAAATAAGTTAGATACAATCTTAAAAATTGAAGATTACAGCTAGAATCTCTAGGTTCAGCTAATGATAATCTCACGTGTAATGTAAAGGAATGCTGTCTCCTGGTTTTTCAACAAGTTTTACTGCTAACCGCTTTCCGTTGTCATGCACTTATTTAGAAGGGGATGCTAGCCACAAAAATATAACAATTGACATACTTTTGAGTACTCGGTTGCTCAGTAAAAAACATAATTTTTTATTATCATTAGATTCTCAATCGACCGAGCTCTTCGTCTTTGAAGTCCGCAACAGTGTATTTGGTTCCGGTATAGAGAACGACATATTTTCTCTTATTCTGCTAGTAGTTTGAAGAGAACTTAATAAATGTCTAAATGACCATTCATCACTGTGTTCTATAGTAAACGTTTTCCAGAGTGATAAACTGAATTCGACGGAGCACGTTTTCGATTCCACTTCCATTTCTGCTCTTTTGTTGAACCTTGTTACATTTTTCAATGGTATAAGACTTTTACCATAATTAGTTGATTTTTCACGATTTGAAATCACTCTGAGACGAAAAAAAGGAAAATCGATGGTAAGGTAATGCTGCAATAATATTCTCCATTTAAATTAATCAAATCTAGTTCACCTTTTCCCGCCGAAATTCCCACCCTTTTTATTCCCTTCACCATGGAGATTTCCGCAGTTCTTACTCATTCTCTCTTAATTTCTGCTCTCAAACCTGTCATTCACTTTCCGTTCGTTCCATTTTCCATCCTAATTCCTCCGGTGTGCCATTCCTCCTTTCATCCTTCCTACCAGTCCCTTCATCCCCGTGAATCTAGATCCTCGCTGTCCTTCCTATTTTCTGTCTCACTTTTTGTACCCCCTCTCGCCTTTTAACCCCCTTTCGTCCATTCTCTCCGTCAAATTCCCTCCTTCCTTTCATGCCATTCCTTTCTCCCTCTCCGCTCTACACCCATCTCTTACTTCCTCCCTACTGTCCTTTCTCTCTCTCCAAACCGTGCGCTCCCCCTCTTCTTCTTTCTCCCGTAGACACACACACACACTATACTTGCCAGTTTGGCCGCCGGCGCGCCGTCGGGAGCATCCCATTTCCCTCCCCTCGCCACGTTTCCCTCCCTTTTCCCGCGCGCGAACCCTCCCTTCCTTCCCTCGACCCCTCCCCTTTCGTCCCTTATCCCTTTTGCCACGGTGCTACTGCTCCTGCTCCGTAACCCCTCCCCGTTTTCCCCTTTCCCCCCACGCCCTTCCTTCCTTCCCTTTCCCACCTTCTCTCTCTCTCTCTCTCCCCCCCCCGTTGCGTTGCAAGCAAGCCTCCGAGATTCACCTCCGGGATACATTCGCTCCGAGACTTCCCACCCGCTTCCCCGCCGCTCATCCTCTCTGCCGACAGGGCGCGCGCATTCACATACATGCACTCACTCACACACGCACGCACACAAATACGTGCGCGAAGATCTTTCGTGCTGTCTCGGTCTTCCCTCTCCCAATCGTTCCGGTTCGGCGTTCGACTCCTTATACCCCTCGTTCCTCTTTCCGCGCGGTGGCGTGGAGTCCCGTTTCCCATTCTTTCAGGGATCCCGGATTCTCACCTTCCCTGCGTGGTATACTAGTTGCCGAGTTTCTTTCTTTTCCCTTTTCGTCTTCTCAATTCATTTTCCGAGCATTGGCAATCGCTTTAAAGGATTTTTCTCCTCTTTGATAGACAAACGCAGTTGTCATTGCCTTAAAAAAAACATTCAGCACCATTCTCCGTCATCTAATTCTTATCCATGGCGGTGGTCAGGATATAATAAAAAAATCTTTGTGATTAAGCCCGACTTTAAGTTTAGTATTTTTTGCTTTCTTTATTTATCTCAGCATGTTTTCCTTTGGATTTTGATTCGCTTTAACGTTTTTTTTTCTGAACCTATTCCCCTCGACGAGTCCGCTCCCTAGCTGAGGGAATTCCGAATCAACGCCGGCGAGTGAATCTTCCGAGTGGTTCTTCATCCCTCTGTACCCCCCTCCTCCACAACCCCTCCTTCTCTGCCCCATCCTCTCCTTCCCTCGCCATCTTCGCGTCTTCACTCAAACCTTTTGCCTCCCTCCCCCACCACCTCCCGAATTCCCCCGTGACCCCCTTCCTCCCCAGAATCGTCGTTCGCCCCTCCTCTCTCCTCGTATCCTCCCCGAAAAGGGGAAACTTCCCCTGAGAGTGTTCCGCGCCAGGGAGGAGTGCTTCGGCCGTCGCGCGGGTATCGCCGGGACGAATACTTTACAGGCGCCGCCTTCTTCTACCTCTCTCGTTCCCATCCCTGGTCTCTCTGTTTCTCTGTCTCTCTCTCTCCATCGCCTCTTCGCCGTTGCCGCTCTTCCCGCTGCACTCTTCGTCGGCGACAGCTGCCGACCGCTCCCGATCGAGTCCCGCGCCAACAGACTCTTGTCGCCTTGCGCGCGGCGAGTCGTGTATGTGTGCGTGTGTGTTAGTGTGTTTATGGACCGCTGCCGGGAATTTTTTTTCGGCAAGGGTTTCCTTCCCTTCAAAACTCATCCTCGCAGCCCCCGTCCTAACCTCTGCACTCCTGCTTCGTCGTCTGCGGCGGGGGTTTTCTGTGCTCGGCGCGCCCCGCGCGCGCTGAATAGAACGCTCGTAGACGCCACTAAAAAGTCCCACTCGATCATCTCATCTTCCACGGGACTGGGAAGCGAGAACAGGGAAAAAAGCAGGAAGTTATCTGCGTGTGGGATCCTCACTTCGCTCGAGTTTGATTTCGTTTTTTTATAATTTTAACTATTTGCGTGCATTAGTCAACCAGACGCCTGGAAGAGCAGATTTATTTCTACTCAGTGAGCTCAGGGGTTCAGACGTTGACTCAAAACGCGTGAATCGTCACACTCCAGTCATTTTCTCTTTCCTGCCCTCACCTAAAGGTTGAGGTTTGGAGAACTCATTGGACGTCCTTGCAAGTCATCCCTGAAGAATCCGCCTATCCGCCGTCCCCGCATCCGATACTCCGGTCGTCGGCTCCGGAGCGCCGGGGCTTTTCCGGGTCCGACTCCGGCAGATGCAGCGTTGCGAGCTTCCTGAATTGCGGGCCTCGTCCTTCTGATTGACGTGTTTTAAGGCGCGGCGAACGGCTTCAGGATGTCCTTCCTCGCGTTGGACTCCAACTCATGGCAGGTCAGTGGCAAAACGCTCGTTCACGGACGCCGGACCCCCCAATTCTCCCCCCCCCCCGCATTATTACCCCCTCCACCCTCCTTTGGTCGGCAAACCACCCTCTTCTCTTCACCCCCATTCCTGTTCATCCCTCTCCATATTTCGCCTTCGAACTAGGAAGCAGCACGCTTCCATTTTTGGTGGTGAATCTATCCCTCTCCACTCCTTCCATCACCCCTTCGGCTCCCACGCCCACCCCTATAATTTATGGAGCCAACTCATTACGGAGTCCACGCGATCTCTAATTCAACTTTCGCTCGTCAGTTTGCCTCGCGCGTCTGAACGCTCGATGCTGCGAAGCGGGCTCACGAACCTACGGAACTAGGCTGTTTTACGAATGCAGTGGATATGCTTTTATAAACAGGAATGCATTGATTATGTTGTTACATTTGAATTATCTTTCAATAGATTCACATACGTTCCGACGATGAAATTTTTCTACTCTTGATTTCTATATTGTCTAAAATACCCTTTAGCTTCAAAAACCTTAATGCCGTTTAGTAGTTTGCGTTTACCAGTACTGAATCCTACTACTGTAAGACGCTAATATTAACGTTTTCCTTATGCTCACCAAGGACATATGTTTCCCAAGTTTATATGAATATAAATATATGCGCTGTTATTCCAATGGAAGACCATTTAATAGATTAGCTTTTCGATGTCCTTGGTTTATCCATGACTTTATGAAATCCATGCATTACGTTACTAGTTTTCTTTCAGAAGTGGTGCTGTAAGTTATCAGAGGTTTTTAATTTGTGCAATGCCTTATTCTAAAGCTGTAATAGTATTCTTACACTTGAAATAAACATCAAGTAGATTATGTTTAATCTGTGTGTTACATTAGTTCATGATAATTTTATCCATTATTTGGAAATAATCAAACTGATAAAAACACGCAAGGAAGAACATACAAGAATAATAGTCTCTTTAGGAATTGATTTTGCATCGTAACAATTCCGTTTGCCTTTTCAGTATTTTATTTATATTGCGTAAAAATTAATGTTAAAGAAAAGAAGGGGTCGCGAGGTAATATTTTTTATGACCATGTTCATTAGAATTCTATTCTTCTCGTTAATCCACGGAATCTTCTCTTTTGGCTTATCATAATGGTGCGTATGATAGAAAATTATTGAAGGGCATCCATTAATTACATAGTATCTTGGCAAAATAATATCGATCATTGCTTTCGCAAAACAATTGATATTGATAATATCAGAAAATCACTCCGTCTTCTCGGCTGTGGCTCATGCGGGTGAAGTATCCTGCAAACCCCGTCAATACTCTCGGGCGTTGCGGCCTGAAACTGTAGCCATAACGTGGAATTTTATCTGACGTAGTAAGTGATATTTTCCGCCGCGACGATGGTTATTATTTATGTATATAGCATTTGCTCTATAGAAATTATTCATTTAGGAAGATATGCTTTAATTATGGCGCATTTTTTACGAACTTCACTAAGGATATTGACATGACAACATTTTCTCGTCAAATCAAACGCGTTAATTTCGAGAGCATAATTAATTTAGAACCGCATTGGTCGCAAGTATTCGAACTGTTTGGTATTGTTCTCCGATGGATGTTTTGATTTCTGCTGTTTATCATCAATAAGAATCCTTTCTGCGCATTCAACTCATATTATCATTTCATATTACACTCTTATTTTACTCTGATCGTTGTATTCCACATGAAGACCTTTCATTTAAATAGCATGCTGCACTGATACCTAGTTTAGATCATTGTAAACTTTTTAATTCTTATTTGTGCATCTTGTGCTTTGGGCGAAGAAGTAATGGAAAACTATCGATGAAATCGAAATTGGTACATAGGTTTTTGGTTCAATTAACTCAAATTCATATCATTACTGTTCCACTTTTTCCGCCACTAATGGTGCCTTGCTTTATTCTGTATTGTGAAGAAAGAAAACATTTCATTTTCATGATTTCGACTTTGGCTGTCGTAGCTTAAAATGCTAGAATTACTTGCAATTACTTTATGAAGTTTAAGTATATTTAATTCCAAGTCAAACTTCATAATAATTTCAATTCATGAACGCAGCTATTTAGCTACAATACTATGAAAATAAATCGCAAGGATGAATTTCTAACCCTAAATATAGCTATAAAATTGTCTTTTGTTAAAATCATTAATCACTGCGCATTTGCAATGCTAAGGGATCAAAAATACACAATTAAAGTGATGTAAAATTACTCTCAGGTTCATTGCTCGCCGTTTGCTTGCTGAGAAAATCTTTCATTATTTTCGGAAAAATATATGAACTGGAGAAGATACTCATTCAATTCAACCTCCAGTGTTCTTTTGGTTTCATGCAAGACTTGATCTAACCTCGAAAAATTATTAATGCACGCCCAAAAAGTTGTCAACAGATTTTGAGTAATAATCAATCACTATGCTGGTCTGGCGTCGTCCTGTCCTGGATTTTCCTGTATTCACCTTGTATTTACCCCTACTAGTTGAATTTATGAGTTTCATCTCCATTCTGACAACTAAACTCATGCATCACAATCTAATTCGAGTGGTACGATTACTAATTCTTCTTTTCTTAACTCTTGTTGGGTGCCATTCACATTTAATAGTTAATGTAATGTAATGAAGAACGTAAAGTGACGAATGTTTATTGCTATAACGTTTATTGCTCTGTCTGCAGGTTATAATTTCTTAGAAAATCTAATACCCTTCTGTATAAGATGTCATTAGTTGGAAGTGGGCACTGAATTGATGTAGAATTAAATAATATAATTCTATTTTTTGCATGCGTTTTTGGAATAAATGTATTATCTGGACTAGAAATTAGGAAGATATGAAGAACTTAGGCATGGTGACCGGCGCTGAAATTCTATTTCTTATTACCATTCTTAATTCAATTACTATTTAATCAGAAATTTTAGCGGTTGCAAGCAAGTGTGTAGCTTGAAGTAATAGACTCATAATCGTGAATGTTCATCCAGAGGTACGAATATTATTTTTGCCTGAAAATTATCTTGACTTTCAATCAACTCAGCCATGTATGCCATTGAGAGTAAAGAGTTGATTTGCATCTCGACAGTAATTATATTTCTTCGCTCAGAATAGGGGACTTCCATGAGGGTCCGATTGCCCACAATTCGGAGGGGCTGAAGGACTCGCTTAGGATAGCTAAGAGGGAAGGTTCTTACGTAGGATGGCTAAAGTGGACCGGCACCGCAGTTTCCTCCCAAGGGACGCCCGTCAAATTGACCGCGAAAGTGGCCATTTCCCCATTCACTTCCCCGCCCTCGGCTACGCTGTACTTCCGTTATTCACTTATTACTCTCAAGACATCAAAACCACCCTCCACTCCCATTTCTCTCCATCCCCCTTTCATTTCCAATTCTTTTCCTCTCTTCCCCTTTTCCTCAACCTGCCTTACAACTGGCCCTATTCCTCTCACTGAATTAGCAACAACTTCACCCACTAAGGTAATTCTAACCTTGTGAATCAGTCCCTCTGCAATATTTTTCCACCCGACGTCGGTAATATTGACGCTATTCTGAGTCATGGCTACTTTCATCTATGGTGATGCTCAAAGCATATTGATGGTTTCAACACTATTTCGTTTAATTAAATCAAATTGTTTCCAAGAAATGCTGCTGTCAAGAAAGAGCCGTAAAAATTGATCAGAATGAGTTATTTCAGAAGCATGCCTAATTATTTCCCAATAACTCTTTTGTTTCATTAAAAATCACCTAGAAAGAGCGCATTTCCGTAAATTACATGCTCTTTTCAGATACTATGGACGGAAAAATGAATACGCTTGTAGTTGCCTGCAGAAAAAAAATGATTTTGCGTTAGGATAGCCAAATAGTTTTATGACTGAATAGGCTAAGGAACAGTACCTATAGCTTTTAGTCATATTCGTTAGTGAATTTTTTTTCTCTAACCTCAGGTTTTTCGTACCAATTCTAGTAGCCTAGGACTTTTTTTTTTGGTTCACTGTATTTCTTATAGTGGTGCAACAATTCTCGGCTGAATATCATTACTTGTTTTCTATATGCCAGTTTTTTTGGTCGCACCAGCTCAAGCATTTCTTTTATTTTCACTGTTGCTCGGCTCCGTCTTCAAGCATGTCTTCAGAAATACAATTACGAACATACTCAGTATAGATGACAGCGCATTGGTTAGATGCTGGACATGATGAGCGTTTATGATATTTGTGGTAAATTCAATGAAACACGGTAATTGCTCGGTAAATGAAGCCTAGATGTTAGCGTGAAAGTTCTTGTCAGTTCAAAGAAATACCCACAGGCGTTACTTTGTGGAATGGAAACATGATGAAAATAAAAATGACTTGATATATTCCACACCTTTTATTGCAACAACGGACCGCGGTTTCGACGGCAAGAGCGTCATTATCAAGGCAAACCTGGCAAACCCAAAGTGGTTCACTATATGGTTTGCCTTGATAATGACGCTCTAGCCGTCGAAACCGCGGTCGGTTGTTGCAATAAAAGGTATGGAATATACCAAGTCATTTTATTTCCTTCTTGTCAGTTGCTGGAATAGTATGTAAAAATAACGAAAAACCTACTTTGACACACCTCTGGATCTGATTGCATCTGAGCTATGACCGGAGTAGAGTGCAGGGCATTTAATTTTTTTTTAATATTATTAAGAAGGACTGTGAGTAGAGCTTCAGGCTTTTGACCGCAGCTTCAAATTTGGGAGGGTCTAGCATAACACAAGTCATGTGAATTTCTGATAAAACACAGGGGGCAATGAAAAAGGAATTTCTTCCCCAACCCTGAAGCTTGACTGTCACGCGCCACTGAGCTCTGTAATATGGTGAGCTCCGCTCTCATCAGCGACACTAGCCTTCGTGTTGAACACTATGGTTGGGAGATGTTGGATTTGTGTGGTACTCGTTGGAATATTCGTTGAATTTATCGTTTTTTGGAGAAATGAAGTATGGACCTATGGGAGTTCATAACTCTAGCTTGGGGCTCACTTATCCATCTTAATTAATGATTCCCTTAACCAAACTAAGAGAGTAAATTACTCTCAATGTTACCATTTCAAGGATATGACTGCCTTGTTAGGAACGAGAATTTTTTTAGCGCCACGTTTAAACGTTTCAGATATGTTGAAGTTTCAACGCCATCCTAAGATGGGGAGAGATGCGCTTTTAGTATGGTATTGGCCACTGTTTTTTTATTCTAAACATAATACAAATCTGGTAGCGATTCTCTCTCTGTACCTTACGTGGCACCACGGAAAGTAATTAATGCTGCGTAGAAAAAAACAACCATCTAAGTCCTTCACGACGCCTAAGGCCTTCCTCAAAACCAGTCGATCCTTAGGATAGCATCACTCTACCAAAAGGACCTGCGAATTGATTAGTAGGTTGACAATATTCCCAGTGTTTAGTAATGCTAAAAAAACTCACGGGCAAGTTTTTATTGTGAAATAAACAATTTCTCGTTTTCAGCAAAGTAAATTTGAGACTCCTTTGCTAATCATTCCAGTACCCAACATTTTTGACATTATTGAATGTTCATCTCGCAGGTACTAGAAATTGCAACAAATTTATACGACCCGCATTTCAAAATCTATGCATATCTTGCTGTTAATGTTTCCATGCCCTTATAACGCGTTCCTTATATTTATTGAAGAGAAAGCAATGAAGAACCGATCAGGCCAATTTATGAAATTGCTCAGAATTTTGTATTTGATGTAAAAAGTATATTCTCCTTTTTCTTGTGGTTAGCAGTTATGTAAGTAATATTAATTTTTTTACCCACATGCACTCCAAAATTAATTTCCAATTGTTGCTGTAGTGAATAATATTCTAAAAAAGTACCAGCTCTATGTAATCATCAAAACGCGAACTCCTCTGATATAGTACTGACCACAGAAACCATACCAGCGTTTCGATTTTAACAATGAAATTAGCTAGAATATAGGTAAAATTCGAAGGAATGGCATCTTATTGTCATTATTCTGAGCTCAATTAAAATATAATGATAATAGGATCGCACGCGCCACAGGGTCCGTGATAGAGTTCCATTATTATCTTATTCCTATTTATTTACGTGTAGTTAACCTCACTGTGAACGAGCAGCGTAACCAAAATTATTCGCTAAACTGGAGAAACATGTGCGTATGAAGTTATTGATTTGGATTATCAAATGTATGTGTGTGCATTAACTCTGAACTCCATAAACTTATACCCAAAGATATATTTGAACGTGTTAACCTCATGTATCTGTCCAATGCTTTCATCAAAGTGTGACACACATATTTAAGAGATTTGGATCAGTTTCTTTCCTTATCTCGTCTAATATATTCTTAAAATATTTGTAGATTAAATTCTTGAGAGTAATCTGCTTTGAATCTAGCTGGAATTATCATTAGAACATCTCTCTAGTCCACTAGCTATTTTCAAACGCACTTGGCTGCTTTGCTGGCAAATTTTTTTTGCCACTATTTAAGTTAGTTTACCTACCAAATCTCCTTTACTCATTGGTACTCATTATAGATTGTTAAAAATTTTATCTAGTGTTTTTTCACCGTTGTATGCATTTATATTAATCGTTTCCTTTGCCTTTTAACATTATTTCCGTATGGTTATAGAATAATTTTGGTGAGAAGGATTTTACCAAACTAAAAATTTCAAGCGCAAAAGGGAGTTATTGATTTCGATCCATTTGAAGTTTTTGTTCGGTTTTTAATGGTAATGAACATTATCATAGGTAAAGGTACATAAAAACTCTGAGCGCCGGAATGCCATTTTTACATTCGCGTAAGTAACCACTTTAAAAAAATGTTTTGATATCTTGGGTCATTGGTATCTATGTGTCTTCTACCCATTACATGCGATTTGATTTGTTTCTTCTTATTATTCTTTTGCTGGTTTATGTGGTAATTTGTATTTTAAAATTAGTCCGCGTTTATGGACTGCTCCTCATTAGTAAATATGTTTCAATTACTAACTGGTAAAGTGAAAGGAATAAATTGAGCCATTCATTTTTAGCGGCAGTTAGTTGAATTCTTGCGAGAAAAACATGCCCAACAGTGGGGGTTGTGCCTTTTTTTCCCCCCAAAGACCTAAAAGCCCTCCGGCGTTCTTAATCCTAACTAAATTTCGCCTCCGCATTGCCACTCAGCTAACCCCCGGTGCCTACCCAACATTCTCTCTCACCCCTCCTCGCCCGCTTCCTTTATCCATCCTTCTTCCTCTGGTCCTCAGACCCCTCTTTCACACTCCACCTACCTCGAAAAACTTAAAGCAGGTATAATTTGACTTGGAAAACACAATTAGCGGCTTCTCCGCTTCACCCTTCCCTGCTAACATTCTACTCTCCCTTCTTCCTCCGTTTCCAAGATCTTCGTTCCATCCTCCCTACAATTTATCCCTCTATGTGTCGAACTTTCGAATTCTCTCATCCCCTCTTCTCTTAGCGCAGTTTGAATTATGTCTGGTCAAAATACGTCACCACTGTTATCTATTCGTCCACTCATTAATTACTTCTTTTGTTGGTCCACCATTTTGTGACGGCTGAATTGACTGATAGTGTTTTATCCTGGTCAGTAGATTTCATTATGTAATTCGGCGACATTAAAAAAAAATTATACCGCAGCTCAAGTACGAATTTTTTCCCCCTCATTGTAGGTTAAGTTAGTTAAGTGTCTTAGGTTACGTTTGAGGATAATAAATGAGAGGATCAGAGGAAACAAGAGTAGTTACCAGCCAGTTTGCCCATGTTACCGTCGTATTTTTCGGTATTTTCGAAGATCACTTACATATTATTCAGCCACTCCAGGATATTACTCAGTCATTTCTGAGCGTAATTTTCAAAAAGTATGCTTATTAATGGAGCTCTGCTTATTCATTCATGTTATTTATCCATCAATAGGATCAAAATATACATTTATACTTATAATGCATGTCTGGGGATGGTTCACCCCTGCCACACACCCTTGTTGTGGCTTTCAGGGTATTAGTTACATTGATATAGATTCTAAAATACGAATTGTCCGAACATTGTTACATTTTCCTTGGCACGACTTTATCCTTTATCGTCTATATTTCTGACTTACTGAAGTACGTAGTCTTGCTCAAATGTGTAAGGAACAGCATCTACTCCTTTCGGCCGAAAAGATGGCGGGTACCTATATTTCATATCTACTATCGTACTCCTTATTACTGTGTCGCAACAAATCGAGGGATTTCTCTTCCTCATAAAACAAGAAACACAGTATCTTCAGAGCTTTATTGAAGTTAATCCAACGTAGTTGGCTCAAATTTTAGTTGGCTTCCTTCGTTATGTGGTATTCTGTTTCCCATTTCCCTTCAGTGCTAATATGTCATTGTATCATTTGACCTAGATCTTCAGAAAAACATACAAAAAACTGATCATTGCCTTTGCAGTCCTACCCAGAGAATTTTAGTGAGACAACTAGTCAAAGTTTATCCTCATCTCGGCTAAACCATGGTTTACGTAGATTGAAACTTAAATTTAACTAGTTTTCTATGATCTTAGTAACTGATGTAACGGATTTATATTGCACTGTGAATTTATTTCAACTATTTTAGTGTGCTATCAAAAGCCCTCCCTATCCCTCTTTTCCTGAAGGCTTTATTTATCTTTTGGCCAGTGGCATATGAGCAGATATTTCACCCTGTGGAGGCAATATTTTATGAATATTTATACTATGCAACCGAGAAATATTTAGAATGTGCTAGCTGAGTATCAACCTAAGCTTAATAATATGCATCTGTGAGGTAATATAAATAAATAATTTCCAACTGGTGTTCTTCCTTAAATGATCAAAATATTTTACTGCGTTTTCAAACAATCCTCTGGATATATGTTTAGTCTTTTAAGTTTTGAAAAATCTACTATTATTCCTGGAAGACACATTCTCGAGTAGTAAAATAAGATTTGTATAGCATGCTGACCAAATATTTACTGAACTCATTCTTATGTATCTATTTTCATTAGAGTAACAAATTCCAGGCATATTTTTTTAGAGTAGACGGTGAAGGAGGTGAACACAGAAATAAGCGTTGCAGACATTACCTTATTCTGCTTTGCATATGACGTAGCCATCTTAGCTGAAAATCATGTTTCTACAAGGCTTATTGGATGCAACGAAGCAAGTACATAAATAATATAACATGGAGATAATCTTGGAGGAAACCAAAGGTATAGTATTTGGTAGAGAAAAGTTTAAAGTAAACTTTTATTTACGAGGGAAGGAGTTAGAACAAGAGCGATCGGTCTCCTACCTTTGTGGAGAATATCACATGGGACTAAAAAACTACGGTTGGCTTAAGCGCAACATCCACTCTCCACCCTCACGTCCACTCTCCTCTACACAGAGAATATCCACTCTCCACCCTCAATCGAAATCAATTTGTCAACAATATTGGAAATGGTAGAAATACAGCCCACAGAAGATTAACGAATAAATACGTACCCCAAATGAGGAGGGATTAAGGAAGGCAGCAGTATGTGTTACTGAGCTAGCAATGTATGATAAAAACTGGAGGGTTGCTGTTAACCAAACATATGATCAAAAAACAATGAAACGGAATAAATGACCTGCTCATGAAGGTCAACCATCTATTAAAATTTGGGATAATATCCAAAATTTCATTTGCAATAATCAGAAAATGATTTTAAAAATTGAGGAATTATTTATTATAACCCTACTTTTTTGCTGATGTAACTGCTGAATACCACGCACCCAAAACCCTAAAATTCCTTGCCCAATCTCAATTTTCTGAAGTCCTCCTTTTCCTTATTATTTCTAAATTTCCTTGAAAGCTCAAATTTTTTTACCCTCTTGAAGGCTTTCGATAGCATTTAAAACGATCTATAAAAATTAGTTTTGACGGCCAATTCAATGTGCTATCTCGGTTCCTGTGCCATATTTTCCAGTATATCATCCATTGTCTATGTGGAAAAGATCGATGAAGTACTTCTTTATGCGGTTGGATTTTAGTTCACTACCTGCGAAGTAAATGAAAATGGTTTGTGTTTTTGGTATCTACTTCGTTTTGTATTTAATATTACAAATTGAATGGAACCCATGATAAATGTAGTAGAGACTCTAGGTCACCCATCTACGATTTTAGCAACCCGACTGCATTTGGCAGTTCCCAATTTGTAGAGTAGTAATCAAGGGGTTGAGACTTTGGGACTTGAAACAATGTGGCATTTGGCAATCTTCTGATTATAGGAGTATTCATGACCTTTGCTTTCTCTATATAATTTTAAGAATATGTTGCATTGAATATTTTAAAGGGTGTACTTACTCCAGGAACAACCAAACAGCCGATAAAATCGGTGAGGTTCGCGGATAGCGTTAGTCAGCCAGTCAGCTTAGGGGTTACAAAAAATGCAGGAAGCTTTTGAGGGACAGTGCAAAAAATAAGGAATGAAGATAAATTTGAATAAAACGAAAGTAATTATATATTTAAGAGCAAAAAGTCCAGTTTAACTATGAGGTCAGAAGCTAGAGCAGGTTGAGCAATTTAGCAATCTAGGTAGTGTGTTGAATGAAAAAACGGTATAACAGTATTGGAGTGAGAAGGAGAATCGCAAGAACGATGAAGTGCTAGAATTGATAAGAGAGGAAAGAATTCTGATTTTGATTTGAAATTTGATGGAATTAGGATAAAGCAGAAAATGTGGATGGAGAAGGTAATTAAGGGTCGATGGTGTTTTGAAGGAAGTGATTGAGGAAAGAAAGTTGGGTAAGCGGGTAAGAGTGAGGAGAAGAACGGGTAGCTTGGATAGAATGATGGGAGGTATGAGGGGCTGAGGAGCGTCATCGTGTAAAAATTTAAGGGTTTGGGAGAGTTAAATGTTCATTTAGACCTACCTTCATCTAAACTACTAGATGAAGGTAAACTACTAGCAATACCATGATATGCACCTAAGAATTCAAACACTGAGCGATTTGTTATGGTGATATTTGCGAATTCACCCAATCACATCCGTTAAAACGACTACATTGCAAGTGATACCTCTTTCTTACATAAAGGTTCCGTTTTAAATCTATGTCCTAAGAAATTTGGTTGAAAAATTAATCATCAAATAATTGCTAGAGAATTCCGTTTGAAAGGTTGTAATATAAATCCAAGTGTATGATGACAAAAACAAATGATACTCTCCAAGCTTGTTAACAGTTGTTTATTTCTCGTCTACCGCGTTCAGCTTAAAAAATAGTTGTAAAAACATGGCTAACGAAAATGTTAACGAATATGTTTTAACATATTCTGGAATGTATTTTGCTATAGTATATAAGCCTCGTTTATTTATCATTAAGAACTATTTAACGTTACTGGCGTTTTTCAGAGAAGATGCTTTTCACTTTTTAATTCATCTGTTTTTCTGAATTCATATTCTTCCATTTGGAATTGACAGGAGATTGACAACCTGGTATTGCTCAGTTTGCCATCTTATGTGTCTCACATATATACATATATATATATGTATGTATGTATGTATATATATAAGCTATATATAAATAGCTACGTCACAGGCGTGACAAAACAAAAAAACCGTTGTAATTTGCGGCGAAGCGTCTTAATTGATTCTCTCTAGTCATTTTCTATAATGGTGAGTTTTCCTCATTAAAAATGAATTACTTATTAACAGATGTTGCTCGTCTATACGTTTCGCTTTTAACTGAGGAAAAATATTTGTTATAAAGCTCATATGGGAAGAGGAATTGGAAACCATTTTATGCTGGGAAGCCCTAGATCAATAACATTAGTCGTTATCGTCCTTGTAATATCGCGTTGTCAGTTTTCTCCCAGTGGAAGTAAATATTTGACTCTTTTCTGATGATATGAATACATCCTGCCATCCGATATATGTAATTTATACTTGAAAGTCTCATTGTTAGTTGTGTGGCATGCATACTGTGAAGGAAGACGTTTGTTGAAATGAAACTCCAATAAAATGTTTTCAATCCTTATAGACGTCGTGGTGAAAGAATCGAAAATATTTTAGAAAGATGTCAATGCACTTATTATTTTTGCTGTGGTGACGGATGATAGATGGTAGCGGAATGGCCTCCACATGAGCATTTCAGTATCTCCTAACTGGATTATACAGTTGGCGAATGATAGTGACCTGTGAGGCCCATTTCATCGAGGTAGGCTGCCGAAGGCAATTGACGTGTGGGAGAGGGCGGAAGGCGATGTTTAGCTTCTGACGTCAGACTTCGAATAACCGTGCGCTCTGGGAGATTTCGTTGGCGCCACAGAAAATTTCGAGGTTTCAGTCAAGGTTCTAACGGTCGTAGCTAAACATATTTTCCATCCTCATTTTGTCTCTAGCATTTTTACTACGAAATACAACACTGTCCTTATAAAGGAAGAGACTATTATTCGTAAGATCAATGTTGAGGCATGTACATACATTAGGAAATTTTGATTTCCTCAAATTTGAGTGGTGGTGAAAAAATTAAAAGCAAAGAGGGTGAAGAATGGAATGTATTCTTTAACATCTATAGGCCGTCTTCTTGTATTAAACGCTCCTTTGAAACACGTGGTTACGATTAATTTTCGCTAAAAAAATAGCTTCGATTTTTTGGGGCTAGTTGTGCGCAGAAATATGGTAGTTAATGGCTAACTTTGCAATAATACTTATGCCATTGGGTTTTCCTTAAGAGGCCTCTCATTTAATTTTGACTCTGTGGGCATATATTGAAAGGTCGATTTTCTGACATTCACGTAAATACAATGACACTGAATAAATAATCACCGAGAATCGTAAAATTCCATTATTTACAGGGGAGATGCAATTTAAGTACCTTTATTTTAAGTTATTTTGGCCAAATACCATTCATTATTCGTTGATTTAAATTGTATTTGACCGTTTTTATAGTATTATATAATTTATTGTAATTTTTCAACGAAATAGACATCCTTATATCCTGACGTGGAAAACCGCTAGGGAATATTTTACTGTCCCTTAGGGGAACACTGCATCTCAGCGCCATAAACTCTATGTCACCCACTCCATCAATAACCTGAGAATGTCTCAAGATTTTACCGAAATATTGACGGAATGTTCTTCCTTAAAATTTCCTATTTTTTCCTGTAAAATATTAATGTGTACCTTCATTGATAAAAACTCCCATAACTTAGTTCTCCCCCGCGGAACAGCTCTTATTTTTACTGAATGTGATTTTTATTACTCTTCAATTTTTTTGCTAAGATTTTTTTCTTCCACGTTCTACTCAGTTCTAACAAACTACTCTTAAACGGGATAATGCTATTCACATGTTGGCTCAGGCCAAACGGTGATTCAGATGCAACAATCTTTTATTTTTTGCCCCAACCCATAATATTCTGAACCGTCGTACGTCGCTTACAATTTTGTTAGTGTTGTAGTTTCGGTTCCTCGTTCCTATCTCTCTCCGCCGCTCTGAGTTTCCGCGGCCCGCCCTCTTGTCCGCCCGCCCGTCCTTCCTTCCCCGCAGAGCGCTCGCATCCCCCCCTCATCCGATATGGTACCCGAAACCATCCGACAGAACGAACGGATGGGAGCGTTCATTCGTTTCCTTCGAGGCCCCGAGGGGACTTTCCGTTCCCTTCCCTTCGGTTAGACTAGTACCTATCTCACGCGCCACGTTTCTCTCTCCGCGCCTCTCCATTCCTTCCAATCGGCTCTTCATCCTAACAGTCGCACTCTCGCCTTCTCTCTCTTCCCTTCCCTCTCTCTTGTCCTGGTCTCACTCCCCTCCTCCCCCATTCAAGCCAACTCCTACCTCCCCCTCTCTCTCTCCTACTTTCCGTCTTCCCAGCAAATTAACTAATGCACTCGCCGACACATCGCCGCCTCCCTGCTGCTCTACACTCTCGTGATAATCCTCCGCCAAAAGGGTGAATGCTTTAGCGGGGGAGCCGAAGAGTTAATCACTGCCGCGCGTTGAGCGGCGTAGGAGCTGGAAGTTGAAAGCGAGCGCCGAGAGAGAAAGGGAATGGTATTGAATGTCGTCTTCATTAGGTTGACGTCGATAGGTGGTTTCTACTGCCTTCCACCTTGGACCGCGCCGCTACCATTGCGTGCTCTCCTGGGATCAAGGAAGCGGATTCGTTCATTACCGATTACACTACTAAGATGTCAACTGTATGATGTTGAATCAATTGAACATAACAGTAGACGTGATGCATCGTATAAAATTAATTGGTTAGGTATTTGGCTCTGCATATTTCGGCTCGGAGGCGATTACGATTATCAGTCAAGACTCTTGCGGTCTTCGAAATATATTTCATCGAACTTCATTTAGTGCCATTGCTGAAGGTGGAATATGTCTATATGGACTGTAGTTCACCTGTGGTTTTCATGGAATTATGGAGGATCTACCATGGTAGGCATTTGAATACATTTAGAATTCAAAGGGAATGGAGAGCATATCGTAGACTTTGAGATTTAAGTTTCTATCCAATGATGATGATGATCTTTTCCAATGATTTTGAAACGCACCTTAGGTAAATTAAACTCTAAAATGACTAAATGAAAAGAACCAGTTAATGATGACCCTTATTTGATACGATATAAGCATAATCATTTTGAATTTAAATGTGCTATTTTTCAGCTATTAAGACATTTAAAATCAAAGTAGACTATTTATCGTGCTCCTACGCACTCAATTATCTCAACATTTCCTGATTTTCCTGGTATTACTTGGCTTTCATTAGCCATCACTTTATTTTTATTTCGTAACAACTTACTTGAATTCCTGACAAATTCTCTATAAAATGTGAGACAGCTTCTTGAATCCAAATATATCTTCACGGCGTTGTCGCTCGACCATGCGTAGTTTTTGGTCAAAATACGAACTTAATGTCACAGCCTTCGTCATGCATGGGGGCTGTTCGTTCTGGGGGCGCACCCAGACTCGACTAGCTTATATCCATTTTTCTGCGACAGTGATTCAGCTGTCATCCTCCCGTCGGATTCTTTCGCACTTGTGCACGTAGGGGATGAATTCTCGAGAGTACAAATGCAAATGAACATGCCGCATACTCCTATCCGGCAGGTAGATGGAGGAATTTCAGCTGTCGGTGGCATTACACATCAAGGAAGCCAGTGTTTGATCGACCATCTGGATTCTGAATGGCCGCCGGCATAATACAGCAATCGAAGCGCGAGAAAACGAGAGATCGAGAGACAAGCGACTGTCGTGGCGGAATCCGCATACACGCGGAGAAGATAGCATATTTTGCCATCTGGATGGGTTCAGCAGATCCAGCAATTCTGGTGAAGGTATTTCAGCTCGAGGGGTATGCGTAAATATTTTAATCCTCCGCGCAACGATTCAGGGATTTATTGTTTTCACTATGGATGTGACAGACTGTCGTTGAGGATATAGTTCCTACGTACCATTTATTTGTTCAGTTTCTTAACCACTATTCACCTCATGCATCTCCACCCAAGGGTAACAGATAACAGAATCTTCCTTTAGTTTTCCAATACGCTGTAATTTTAGCTTGATGTTTTCCCGAACATGAGGTAAGTTATTTTCAATTTTGGAACAGACGGCTTATTGAAAGATCAGATACTCGGTTTGCATTGTGCCATTGCAGCATTTGATTATTTTTACTCCTTCATAAATATTTATCAGATATTATTTTGCTCTTCATTTTCTGTAAGCAATAGCTTTTTCAAAAACTCTATAGTTAAATACTCTTATTTAGTAAGTCTATAGGAGAAGAGATTAATTTTCATATTTATAAGTGCCAATTAACTAATATGTCAAAATAACTTCAATATGGCGTACCGTTATGATTGTATCTTTAGAAGGAAGCGCTTATGAAGAGCGTTTGGCATTAATATGGTTACATCATCTTGAGTGGGTGCACTTTAAGTTCTCAAAAGATAAATTAACTTACTGTTCCCTTTTGCGCTGAATAATTATCACTACCATTCAAGTTTATAGTGTGAAGATACTAACAAATATCCTTAATTTAGTTTTCAATTTAAGAATCCCTAAAAATGAGTGTAGGTATAACTCTGATTTTTGAGCCAGTGAATATTTTATTCAAAGTCGGTCATATTTTTAAGGATGCCCTCGTGGATTATCATTACTAGCATCATTGCTTGTCGTGCAATTCCTCGGAATGCCCTATTAGACGCACAAGCTGATCTTAAACTGCATGTTTACCAGTAGTGATAATTACTGGAAGCCAGGCTCGAGACGTGCCAACCGGCAACCCAGGGGTCGGTGAAACGAATCGTTCTTAAGAATTGCTGTGTGATGGACTTACGATTTTGTCAAGGCTATATTGTTGGATAGGGCCAATTTCTGTTGCTGCAGTATAAATACATTAATTGACACACTTTCAGTGATATCTGCGGTCGTAAATGCTAGAATGCAAAGGAAAAAATCATCTAATTTTTTATTGCAAATGTTGTTTTGAAAGACCTCGGAGTAGTATAAGTGATCTCGGGCTTCATTTAGTGCAACACTTCCATAAGCTAGTGAAAATAATCTCGACCACTTAGTAAATATTACTAAAAATATGTTATTGTACGTCCCGAGTTTCGACACTTTTGTGTAACGTTGAGGTTGAATTGAGCCTGAATAACCAAGAACCTGAAGATGATTTATTGCATCAAATCATAGCTCATTAGTAAAATGTTAATGTAGTAGAATATTACATAGTTATTCGATCCGTCAAAGTGTTGAAAGTGCAAATTATTTCGCCTGATACCTTCTTATTCAGATATAAATGTATTTCCTCCCAAGCAATATGAGAGATAATGGACATTGTAATAGCCGAATAGGTTAAATTGCAGTTAATCAAGACTGAATCGCATCCAAATAATATTAATAATACTGTGGACGAAAGCTGATCTAATGCTTTGAATTAATTGCTCCGGTCTATGCTAGTAAGGGTGATCAAATACCTCAAACCTTTTAGTGATCTTCACCCCCTGCCACACACCCTCGTGGTGGCTTGCAGGGTATCGTGTAGATCTAGATGTAGTGATCTAGTGGTGGGCTTTCATTATGCGGTCTAGTCTATTAGTCTACTATAACGCCAAAACGATGCCTTTATTTCTCAGGTATTTCAATTTCTCCCTCTCACTATCGGGGATCTTGGATTCTTTATTTTTTCATGGCTCTTTGTGAACAATTGGACTGTGTATATGACTCGTTCATTAATTTTTGTCTCTCAAAAGTAGATTTGTTTTCTGGTTAAAAATCAGGTTTTATTTAATTCTCATTGCATGTAAAATATATTCCTTTTAATAAAAACACTGAAGGTTCCATTAATTTAACTTTTGCCAGATTATACATATTAGTTGTAGTGTAAGTGGCAGTTTTCCTATTTTTATCAATGGTTTTCGGTGCAGCGTTTTCAGATGTGATCGTATGTACTTTTTAAGGAAATTTACAGTTAATCAATGAGGATCTGAGACCTAGAATTGCATTTTACTGCTTGCCACGATGTTGTGGCATACGGGTGATAACGTGCCAAAAATGATTTGCCATGTTATAGTAATGCACAAATGTCCTGGCAGATATCAATAATACGAGGTATAATATCTGTAAAAAAAACCTTGTATATCTATAAATAGATGCGGTGATAGTGATAGATAGATTATTAGTGTATAGAATATTAGTAGCTTGCTCGAAAAAAAGAACTAGTGATGGAAATGAAATGAATATGAATGGACCTCAGCGAGTGTGAAATCAAGGTGAAAAAGAGGGATACATAGCAATCGCTATATTATAATTTGGCTTTGACGCTAGCATTAGCTACGATCAAATCCTTGCCTAGTGCTTAATATCTTTTCCCATTAGAGTCACCCATAACGATCGCTTTTTTCACTGGCAGGGGGCAATCGGTTTTCATGTACATTTTGATGAGAAAAGTTCAAAATATATAAACGTTATTTCCTGTGAAATTTCTGTTCCTTTAGGATAGTTTATGAATCTGCTATACATTTAATGCTTATGGCCATAATGGTCAGCTAATGGCCATAATGCTTTGCGATAAAAATCGAGATATTGTTTAGAGGCATATAGTTTGTGCCACTAACGGTATTATTTAGTAGATTACATTTGAAGCATACGCCTGTGCGTAAAAAATGCTTCATACTCTCTTTATTTGATAATGGAATTCTGTGGTGAAAGCATTATTTATTAAACAAATTGTCTCTACTTGGGAATGTATTGAAATGTTTGTTCCTCGGTTTGCTTTCTTCTGTGAAATGTTGACATTAAAGGGATAGCAATAACTTATGCTGTTATAATAGTTATTGCACTATCTTAGAATTGCTATGTTTCATGCTCTTTAAATGTAAAATATTTACTTATTATTTGGAAAATTAAGCGAGTACAACAAAATTCTCAGCATGCATTTTTCCTCTCAACTCAATATTCTAATGTGACAACACCCTCGGCCAATCGGCCTTGCTCGCTCGGTGCACAGTGTCTCTTTGAGGGATATTAACTTGTAAATCGTAAATAATGGAGTTAATGCGATTGAAATCCGCGAATTCATACTAGACTTACGTTGGATGTATGGGAAAATAAGTGCTATATACCGCAATTTACCTACGGGTTAAATCCTGCAGGTGCGTATTCATTTGTCATGAAAGGGAGTAAAGCTTTGTGGTTGCTTAAGATTGTTGCTCTTAGTCACTGCAAAATGCATTGCGGTTGACATGGACCAGTGTTTTAGTGAATTTACTGCATATCTCCAAGCCATGCATTTTCATTGGGGGCGTCGAGGGCATAATTCAGTACCCTGGATATCCCGGATCTATCGGCGCGATGCATTAGAATGTTTATAATGATATGCGGAATCAGTGCTAAGCTATCTTCTTCCTTCTATACATTACTCAAAATAAATATGTCCTAGATATCGCACAAATACACTTCTGTGTCACCATGTCTAATTTCCTGCAAGTAACCTCGCTGACCATGGATTTAATTTTAATGTCGTCAGTTCTCCATTTATTCCACCTCTTCCTTATATTATTCATTTGATACTTAATATTTCAAACCAATATAGATTGCTGTAACTATGATACATAAATTTATTAAAAATAGAAAATATAATACAGAAACAAATACACGCTCTGGAGACGGGTTCACGGAGGTACCAGAAGAAACGTTGTTAGTTGTAATTTTCAATTTCACTTTAAGCTCTTCTTTGGTGTATCATGCCCCATCGCTATTTGAAATTAATCTTGTGTTCAGGATATTCCGTTGTAATGAAGTTATTGCATTTGTTTTAAGAAATTAACTTACTTTGAGGAGCTAACGAAATTGCTTTTCCTGTTTTATTGTCCAAGAGATTTAAGAGAGGCCAATTATTAGTTCCCTAATTGTTTAAATGATTTCGGTGGATGTGAAATCGTTGAAGCGAAAATTAATCAACAGCCGTATCTTGAGCGATGTCATGACTCCATACCATTTGGAGTTAACCCCACGACAGGGTGCGGATAGGAGATGATCTGTAACAGTGAGCGTCAGTCCCTGTGAGAGAAGAAGGTCGAATTGAATGGAAGGGGAGCAGGGGACATCAAGGACAGTCGAAGAGAGGTTGTATTAGCAATTGGGGCTGAGCCCTTGTGGGTGGGGGAGGGTATTAGGACGACGCCCATCTCTTTTCACTATCGTTTCATTTTGCTCCTATTTTTTTATTAGTCGCTGCCCCCAAACAGTGAGAGACAGCTCTCTGCCCTAGGGCGGGATTTTGTGGTACAAGGGACACGGCGGAGGGACGGGGAGCGGCGGCGAATGCGGGAGTTAGCCATCATAGCCACAGAGTGGCTGAAGGAAGAAAGCGAAACTTCGAAAGAAGGGACACGCCTTTGTATTGAGCTTTCCTATTCTTTTATTCTGCACCTTTTTTCTGGCTCTTCCTTAAATCCCTTCTTTCACTTCTCGATAGATTCGGATCCCCTGTTCATTCTCTTTCTCTTCCTCTTCTTTCGAAGATTTCCTATTTTCTCTTGCCTTCACTTCATTTTACCCCTCTCTTTACAATTTTTACCTCTCTTTTGCCACTTTTGCACTCATATCGGCACCCTATTTATTTCGATTTCCCTCATTCTGGTTTCCCTGTTACCATCACTTTTAACTCTCAAAGGGTAGGAAATCATTGTTTTGTAAAACTCCAGTTTTACAATATTCTTCTGATTTATCTGAAACACTGTGCAGGAGGATGCCGTCAGGATCGCAATTTTATCAAGAAAAACATTCATCTCCGCGGATACCTTTCATTCTTTTGTCATTTTCAGTTTTATCTATTTTGCTTTCTTAGCATTTTGTCGCCAGTTTAGTGTACCTCTTGTGACTGAGACAAACATATCCTCTCGTTTGTATAGTAGTCTGCATCGACTGTGTTAAATTACTCACTTTTTTTAGTACTGCATCATTAAAACGTCTGATTATTCTTCCACTAAACATTTTTGTATGGTCAAAAATGAGTTAGTTTATCATGCTGAGGAAAAAAATGCTCAGGAGTCAAATAGAAGGACTGCTCTTTCTATTAGACTCTTGAGAGTTAAATACACAGAATAGATTTACCAAAGCGGTTGCACGCAGCTGCAACAGACTTTAGAATGTGAGTGAAAAGGTATTGAGCTTGGCCGTAGCTTTTCGATGAAAATTGCTGGCGTTTATGGAAGGAAGAGATATCGGTTTACATTCCCAATCTTCATTCTACGTATGTAGAAAAACTTTACTCATAAGTTTCAGGGACCATAACTGTATCCTTTCCGGAAGTTCGCTTACTCTCATTAATTTGGAATAACTGTTCTACCAACGGGTCTTTTCGAGCTTAATCAGATCAAAGCTCAGCGACGAAATTTTCGGGAATAAAATGCATCCATCTAGAAAATTCTGTTCGCGAAGTTTTCCGAGGTGAATAAAGAGCTGATGATATATATACCTACACAGAAAAAAAAGAAAAATTCCCTCCAAATTATACTCGGACGCTGGAATTTCTCCCTCTATCCCCTTTCCCGCGGAATTCGACATCAACGAGGGCCCCTTTATTATTTTTCCCGACTCTAACCTTCGACAAAAACACCTCTCCCTTCAACTCGGAAAATGTTATTTCCAGCGAAACTGCCATGCTCGTGGGTTCCCACTTCCACGGATCCTTATTTTAATTAGCGCTGAATGAATGTTTTGGCCGGGTAAAAAAAAAAGTGTCGGGGTGGCGGAACCGCGAGGCGAGGGAAGAGTTCGGGAGGGAAGGAGTGGGAAGAGGGATGAGTGGGAGTGAAGCGAGAGTGTGTGTGTATGAGGGGAGTGAGTCGTAAAGGGGAGGATTAATCCTCGGGATGTGACATAGGGTGTGGGGGGAGGCGGCATTTCGTGTACCCTGTCCCCCCACCATCCATCTCACTCTTCCCTTTCGGTTAAGCCTCCTTGATCCCGGAGCACCCACACCAACACATGCGCAGTCCCCTACGCTGCTGCTCTTTCCTGTCCCACGCTCATCCCCCCGTCCGCCGGTGATAATTTCGCGTGTGTACGTACGGATGGCCTTCCCCTCCCGGCTCTCTTTCAGCCCGTCCACCCGACCCCCCACAACCCGTTTGATTCCAAATCTTCCCGCCCCATCCCACACCCCATTGCCCCTGCGTTTTCTCACCATCTCACCCTGTCCCCGACTGGCTCTTTACCCTACCAAACCCATACTCCTCCCTCTCGCTCGATTTCTTCCGCTCTTCCCTTTGCCACCACCTTGAACTCCCACACACACCCCCCTTCTCCAGCACACCCTACTCTCTCTCTCTCCCGTTCCCCCTTCCACCACCTAAACAACCCCTTTCACTCATCCCCTCTCCCCCCGCCCCGTTAAATCCCCTCCTCGTCCCCCATCCATCCTCCCTCCTTTCCGCCGCGACGCTTCCAGCATAATGACATGACAACTACATTTCCCCCCGAGGAGGAAGGGCGAGCGGGAAGTTGGGTTCAAACATAGCCACCGCCCTCGCGCGCGCGGATGTATTCTCGTATGTGTGTGCGTGTGTGTGCATTTACATCAAACTTGTCTCTAGAGGGAGAATGATTCTTGCTGCGTGAGAGGTGGCATGTGATGATGCTGCATTAGCCGTATGTTTAAAATGATTAAATGGGAAAGGGATCGCATTCGAGAGTCGTTTCATTCTCGCAAGTTTTGATGAAGTCTGAAACAAGTAGCAATTTCGTTTGAGGTCTTGAATAGATTGTCACAAAGATTCAACTGCGTCTTCATTCGCACCTGGTATCTACTTGGCTGTATGAGAAAAGAGAACCGGATTTACAATGGAGAGGCTATGCCGATTTATTTATGTCGGATCCCCCCAAAACTGTGAATTTAACTTTGACGGCAACTTGAATGTTTTATGCAATGGAAAGCTAAGAAAAAGATCAATTTAAGGAATGAATATAGTTCTATTGTAGCAACCGATTACTTTTCTGCCAGAAAGGATTAACTCTTTTTGGAAACATGTAATTTGGCAGAGCTATAATAATGTAAATTTACTTTGAGAATATAGCTTTGCTAAAATCTTCTGTTGGTGAGATAAGTACTGAGTTTGGTTTCAAGAAAGTACAAACAAAACATGAGTAGTACATTATCTATGCTAATATTATGAGCTAATAACTTAAAAGTGGAAACCAAATATGGATTGCGTTTTGTAGATCATTCAAAACTACTTAGGTATAATCTGAAACGAAATCCATCAATGGACTTTTTCTTTTAAAATATGAATTGGTTGCGTTCAAGTGATAGTTCTTTGTACCGTTGATACACTTGCTATTTTTTCATAAGATTAGGATTAAATGTACATGTGTCGATTTCTGACTTCAGATCCATAAAAAATATTCACAAATGGTGATGATGGGTTATTTTTCCTTTGAATCGTGAAAAACAATTTTGCTAAAGAGAACCATACCACTGCTCTTCTGGGAAATCACTGGGGGAAACGAAACGAAATTCGCGGAACAAAATGGTTGGTCAGAATCGTTCTCAGAAGGTTAGGAATCGCGTGAAAAAATTTACGTTAATAGGTATGCTTAAGGGTACTGTACAAATCAAGCAACAAAATAATGCGTGATATCCAAATATGATGGAAGCACACTGATATACTTTTTTTCATTTCTAATTTTTTGGTCCGGAAAAATGTTTATTTTTTATAAATATATCTGTAAAAGACAGTCACGTGGCACTCCTCAGTACTTAGTTTCATCGGGAATTATTATTTACCAAGTATATCCCCAAGTAGAAAAGTATGTATTGATTTGATTGACGCTTCAGTCATTTACTCGTTGCGAACTGATTGATTTCGAGGATTATGATTTTCAGCCTTTCTCGACTTCATCCCCGTTTTTCGAGCGGGAAGCAAAAACTACCCCTCCCCTACACGAGTCTTTTGCTGTCTCTTGCAGTGAAATACACAAAACTCGTCGGTAATTTCGCACTTGCTCTTGTACCTCGCGAACCGGACGGTTTGAATCGTGCAAAAAATACCAGATTGGCAGTCGACTGGACAGGTTTTTTGGGGGCGGGAGGGGAGGGGGGAGGAGCTCACAGGTAGGTGGAAGGGGTTTTGCGCGGAGAAAAAGGGCGAGCGATAGAGGGTGGGAAGGTGAATGAAAAAAGGAGTGTTTGGTGTGGGGAGTACAGAGGGGGAAGAGAGGGAGGAGTCGGGAGAAAGGGGCCCTTTGTCTGAGTCTGGCAGGAATCCGCTTGACAAAGCCGCACCTGTCATCCGACATGAGCGCTCGCAAATGCGCCTTCCTCTCCTTCCCCCCATTCCCTTCCCTCCTCGCCTAACCCGCCAGTGCCACCCTCTCACTCCACACCCCCTCCTCGTGTGTCAATTCCTCCTCCATCCGATTCCCTCTTCGTGCCTCCTGTTCCCCACCCTCCCTACGGTTTCTCCCCTTCTGCACGCACCTCTTCCATCCCATCTTTCGCCACCCCCCCTCACCTCCACCTCCTCTCTCTCTCACTAACACACTTCATCCCTCTTGAACTGCTATTTCAATCATATCGGGTGGGGTTGGATGCACGGAGGGAGGGCGGGAAGGGGGGGTAGGGGGAGGCTGTTTGCCGCCGCGCGTTGAAGAGTGATAGAGTTTTGAAACGAATCTTCGATTATGGGTTAGTCACAGATATATATGTGATATGCGGTCGAATGCATTCAATTTGTTGCATGTTAAAAGTAGGATTTTCCTTTGTTGAAATCCGCGCGTTGATTTATTTCTGCGCGCGTGTCCATGTGTATACGTTTTCTTTTTCCGGGATGCCTCCTTTTGCGTGATTTGATTGGACGTGACACTCGATGCTCAACGTTCAATGTCCTTGCTTAAGGATTTTTCGGCGCATTTCAATTTCGTATCCGGTTTCGGTGCCATTTCAATCCGTTCCTCGATTTGTTTATCTCGCGGATTATTGTCCGTTTGATTCGGATTCGGGATGATTTTCACAGGTTGTGTTAGGTAATTCATAATTTCTAAAGCAAATCCGCTCTTTTTGGTGAGTAGTTATTATAAGTTCGACAAGATTGGCAATTAATGCTTTACATAACACAGACGGGATCAAAGGTGAGAAAACGTAACTTTCGACTCAGGTAAATGTTTTCAAATAATTTTTCTAATTACTCAGTTTTTGCCTTATCTGGCATAGTTGATTGAGTTGATGACTGATATCATTAAAGCGTAAAAGTGCTAAATTTATTCTCGTATTACACCAATGCTTATCCCATCGGTGATTGTTTTCTATCTTTCAGCAATGTTTAACATAGTAAAACTATTTTCCTTTGCAAAATCTATGCCTAACAGTAGTGAACTATTAAAATTTAGTGTACTTACTCTTTTCGTAAATTTTTTAATAGTATTAAGTAGAAACTGTGGAAAGATTTTCTCGATGTTTTTTTATTTACTCGGACATTGCTGGATGTTTGAGGAATACTAAACAAATGGGAATCCTCCTCGGCATTTTTGTTGTATGTGATATGCAGGTACCTTTGGTGGTGCCCTAGTGTTATATCGAATGAATGTAGGTCGATAGAATCTTTTTCAGACGCGTTGCGGTTGACTTTGAATCCTGAGATCCTTATAAGCGGCGCATACCGGCCAGTCATAAGCGACGAAAAACCAATTTTTTTAATTCTTTCGGAAAAGTGGGCGTGCTAAGTACTTGTATGTCATTCACTTCGTCCTATTACAACTGAGACTGCGAAGCTTCTTCGCCTTATCACAATGGGGGACACACAGTTGACTCTGCCAATAGAAGTGGTTGCGACAGGAACTCTTCAGTCAGACTTCCCCTCCCCACCTCCGCTCCCTTCCCGTTCTTCCCCAGCACAGTCAACGACGTAGGTCAGGTCAGACGGATGACGTAGATATCCTTAACGCAGCTCGTTCGGTGGGCGTCACCTTTTGTTTATTTCAATTTTTGAACTATGAGTGAATGGCTCTGGTGAGAAGATTAATTTTTTCACTAAAATTCTTTTTTTTATTCCTACAATATACAAAATTGCGATTTCGGTTCCGCGTAAACGCCCCCATTGCATCGAGTGAAATTTGTTGAACCATAGACCACTTACCGGGGGACTCTCATGACTGCTCAGCCAAGCTGGTAAATTTTTAGTTAGCGGAAATGCGTAACAATTTTCGTCATAGAGAAAGGAGAGGAGATTTTAATATCATGAGAGTTTTATGCGGGGGCAAAGGAAAGTTTCCTAGAGGGTAATGTTTCGTCAATATATATATATCAGTTTTTAAGGGTCACAAGTTAGACAATGAAGATGAGCGTGTTTCTAGGTTTCCAGCATGTCAAATTAAATGTTTGTAAATTACATAATTGTAGTTTGAATCGGGTCTTCATTTTTCACCTCCCTGTCCCGGTCACTTCCGTAGGTGAGAAGGTAATCTTTACTCACGAGATCGTTTATGCGGGTGAAAAAATCGCCAAACCGACAACGGTCCTGATCATTAGCCCAAAAATAGATGAAGAAAAAGTTAACAAACATGTTGAAATATCAAAACCTGCTGAATCGATCCCCCAGTTTCCTGGGATTCTCTTAATTAGCCATTAATAAATGGGATGTCAAAGCAAGGGGAAGATATTTTCTCTCCTGTTCTTCCCTTCTGCCTCGCCATTGGAGGAGGCGAGTGTTTTCAATTCAATCCGTTGGTCGAAGCAAGGGGATGTTTTCATTCACCCCGTTCTCTGTTTTCATGCACGGCTGCTTGTCGTCGTAACAAACCCTTCGCGATCGTTGGCGTGGAAAAATGCGTGTCGATCGGATTGCTGAAGGGGAGGTGTAGTTCGAAAAGGGTTTGGGGGGTGGTGACTTGCGGGCTGGTGAGCATGTGGCCGTGGGTAACACGAACGGGAGTAAAATAAACGCGGATGGGAAAAAAGTGAAGGTTTGGATATGGCCGAAGAGAAGACAGTGAACGCTCGTGGGTTCTAGCATGTATATAAATTATGGACAAGTATCTTCTATTTCTCTGTCACAATATTTATTTCCACTATAATGTTATTTCATTTTGAGTTATTGCCTCGTAAGGTTTTCCACAAACTCACTGCATGACATTGCAGTAATTCTGTAGGCAACCGTGACATGATTGACATCTGCTTGCATCTAGCGATCGGATAACTTTTTGGTGGAATGAAGTGCAGATTCCGATTTCCTCGTTTGCCTAGCAGATACTTTTATGGCTGTGACCTATGAGAAAGGAACGGATTTAGTTCCATTACATTCATGTGCTCTTAGCATGATGGAATGAATCGTTGTCTCTACGACCGACTCTTTTTATCACGCATGTATCAGAAAAACGTAAACATTACTGTTTCAAAGGGAACATACATTGCAAGCGTTCTCTGGACCAAATTACGATCTTTATTCTATTGCTCTTGGCAGTTAGCATTTATTTGTTAACAATTGATCACAAATTGTCTTGCTTATCAAAGTATCTCATGTACTGAATTGTTCACCTCTTATTCATATAATATCCTCCGTGGAACTTATTTATTTTTTACATTCTTCTTCACATTAGTCACCTTAAATTAGTGTCCTATCTCATATTGTGGTATACCTAGTACCTATATTGCTTAAAAACGAAATAATACTCGATATGTGCGAATTATAATTTTATGGGTATGTAATGTTCCTCTTTCGTAAAATATATTCATGAGTTTAAACCTGATATAACCACTTCTGAATGCATAGATTTTTTTAAAGTTCTTGAGGAATATACCTATTATTTTACTATTCGTTCCAATTATTTTCGGACCGAAAACTTTTGAAAGATAATTTTACTTTTTCCGATTCACCCAAATATAATATTTAGCTCCTACCGTACAAGTACTATTCAGGGGCTATTGGAAACTAAGCCAACTCCCAACAGAGGCTGGCGTTGCTTGTGGTAACCTCTAAAGGGTATGGGGTTAGAGTGCAGGAGGATGGATAACAACCACCATTCAACCGAAGCGTCTCTTGTTCAGAATATATGCGCGCTGCGGGAAGCGAGGAGCGGAGGCACGCTTTCGTGAGCGTGGACGGCGGGCAAAAAGGGTTCGGACCGGGCACAAAAGGGATTCGGTTAATCCGGGCGGAGAGGAGGGATCAAGGATATGGAGATGGGAGTTGCAGGAGTGTAGGCGGCGGATATTCGTGGATGATCTCGGGGTTAAAAGAAGGGGGGACCCTGGTGTGTGTTGTTGATGACATGGACACCAAAAGGGTGCGGCGATGGGAAAGGGGATGAGCCGGGGAAGGCCGGGTTTCGAGAGGGCTCGGTTTTAGTTGCGGGAAATTGGTGGGAGTGGGTGTCCGTGGCTGTGGATCGGATAGACATTTGGACGCTCTTTTGCGTCCTCTCTATTCGGCCTGCCTGGGTGTGTGTGTGTGCTCGTGTTTGCTCGAACACGTGTGTCATTTGTTTTCACTTCTTCGGAATTCTCATTTTTTCTCCCCCCCCCCCCCCCACCCCCCCCTTCTCTCTCTCTCTCTTCCCCTTTTAACGCGGCATGTGGGTGTTTTTGAGAGGGAGCGAGCCCAACGCCGCCTTTGTGGTAGAGCCAGTTTACCGCTTCAAACCACTCCCCCTCCCAGACCTATCAGGGACTCCTCACTTTCTCCACAGCATCCATGGAAGAGCAATGTTCCCTTTTCACCTTCCCCCCTCATCTCTGCGGCACTCTTACAAGCTTCCCCGTCAAACATTCTCTCTCATAGTTTGTAATCCTCACGACAAGCGCTCTGTTTAGTAACCACAATGCACTTGATGTTGAGCTCACGGGTTGTAGGAAGGGACGGGGCTGGGTATGATCCTTTTCATAATCTCAGGAGTGTAAATCGAGCCTTAGGTAGCGTATGAAGTGGTTTGGCGTAAGCTAAATGCTTTGCAGTAGAAGTCAATAAAGACGATTATTAAGTGTTTCTAGCGCACTGACCTGTCAATCAATGCATTTTGGCTTTTTTTCATTATCAGGAATAGCTTTCGTTTTAAAGTCTGGTCATTCTTAAAGGGGTCAGTCAAGATAACATGAGTAAAACAATGTATTGGTGAAGCTTTAATGCCTTTTCCTATTTTAGCATATTTCCTATGATCTGCGATGATACATTTTGCACCAATGCTTCAAAGGTCCACCTTTCATTCTTATAGATACGACGGTGTATGTTTTTGTTTTTCATATTCACGTACATAGTGTGTTGCCTTTATAAATTGAAAATCCCTTAAGAGTATATTTTGCCTCGTCATCAAGAATGGAGAGAGAAATGGAGTGTGGATGATTGCAATGCTCAAGAAGAAACAATATCCTGTTAACATTCGGTGCCTTCGGAAAGAACTGACGTTGAAAATGGTCTATTTTCTTTGCTCTTTGAATGAGAGTGGTTTCCTTATTCTTCTTTGAAGCTATTAAATTATAGGAAGCATTCATACATGTTTAGAAATATTTTTCATATTACATTCATGATTCTTCACTCCTACTCGTTTAATTTACTCCTGGAAGGTTAGCGAGACCATTTGCTAACTGGAGTATAAATTAATGCTGCAAGGTACCTTGGCATATTATTGGCTACTTTCGTATCACTACCAAGAAATTCTGCATGAAATACGCTGCTTTAGTTCATTTCGTCACTTTATCTTCACTGACTCTACGATCTACTATTTTTTCGTAATCGAGAAACCCGTATTGATGGGAGTATTCCATCATTGAAATCATTTATTTTTGTAAATAAATTTCAAAAAATCAGTTCTCTATCTCCATCTAAAGCCCCGTACCTACCTGAAAAATAATAACCGTAGTGGTATGAGTCTAATAAGTGATTGATGAGTAATCGATTTCTCGTAGTATGTAATGTACAATTTAATGAGGTGATGATAGGTGGCATAATATAAGGAAAAATAATCCTTACAGTATTTTCTTCACTATCTTCTATTCGTGTCGAAGAATTTCTGACCATGAATTCTTTTCATCATTTACTCTCGGTTTCAGCTAGTAGCTCCTATTTTTCCCTTCGCTGATTAAAAATCCATTTTAAGTTATGTGCTTTGGGTCAGCAGCTGCTTTCCGTCAAAAATCGGGATAAAGGAAGTATTTTGATTGCCTGCTCTCTTTTCAAGGTGGGGTGCGGTATTATGCATGAAAGCATTCATACTGAATGCATATGAATGTAAATATATTCCCCGGCGAGGGATGTCTTCTTGTGTTTTGACGGTGGGACTGGGTTTAGGGTGGGCTACTCTCCTATTTACTCTTGCCGCCTTCTCTCCCTGTCACTCCTGAGCCCTTCGCCTCCGCCCCATCGACCCGTCGTAGCTTCTGTTCACACAGCGGCCGCCGACGGAGGACGTTTAGGAGTTGTAGAAAGGAGAGAACGTGTGCGTGTGTATGAGAGAGAGAGCGAGGGCGTGAGATGCTGTTAGGAAAGATGGTGATGGAGGAGGGGGCGAAGATGGTGCTGGACGGAGGCGGTAAGTTTGAACCACCCCTCCTCGCATATGCAATGCGCGCAGATCAAAGAGATGGCGCCACATCCCTTAGCGACTGTTCCAGCCCCTTTCCGCCCACCCCATTCGCGACCTCCCGTCTCTTTTCCACTCTCTCCTTTTCCTTTTATCTCCCTTTTTCTCAAACCCTTTTTCCAGCCTATACGTGGGGTCCGCCTTGTTATTTTTTCCTCGTTCGCTCCGTGTGGCTGCTTTGCGCGCATTACCCCTTTTGCCAACTGCCGACGCCACTAGGAGACTTTTCCCCAGCGCGCCGTTTTTGAATGTATGACACCTGCTCTGAGACGTCCGCCAAGCCAACCTCAGACTGAATTTGTCCTCTAAAGTCGAGTTTTCCTTTGTACACAAGTGATACATTGTGGACACATGATGGGTTCTCCTGCTAAGATATTCGTTCCATGTGTGACGTGAAACTTTCATCCTCATTTAGCTAATCTCTGTGAAGGCGAGCTGGCTGACTTTTGCTCATCCTCTCCTAGGGTTACCGATGGCCCATCCATTGCTTTTTGTATAGATACTGAATATTGTAGAAAACGAGTAGCTGCCTACGCTCACTACACTTCTGTCCTAGCGAATTTACGTTTGGAATTTTGCTGTAATGGAAGTGCACCTCAGTGTAGATTCCAGTTAATTGTATTTTTATAAATCTTGTTTGATGAGATTGAATGGCTGCAGATTAATACTTATATTAAAAGAGGAAATTGCTAGGATTACCTCGAATTTTACATAACTTTTTAAACTGTATCTTTCAAAAAAATCAAGAAAATCACTGCCCGCCACTCATATAGAGGTGGGGAACACTCGATATTTATCTCTGAGAATCATTTTGAGAGATTATTATTTATGTATTCCTTTTTAAGTAAAGAGAGTTTCGATGTTTGACATCGTAGATTGGAAAGCTTGAACTGCTGTTTTGCCGAGGACTAATTTAAAACCTACTCGTAGCAGCTGCGTTATAGTCCACCATCAAAAACTACTCCGGCTGAACGCTGACACTGGATGAAGTATTGTTTGAATCACGACCACCTCATGCATTTATTAAAGTAGTATCTATAGATTCAAGCGATTAAATCACCTACGTTTTGCCATTTTCTATCACTGCATTTTAATGAGTGAAAATTTGTAAAAGGATTGATTGCCACCAGGAAAAGTGGGGATTGCTCACTCGGTGCTTCTGGCGTTAGGCGTCCGAGTTGAGTGGTGAGCAGAATTCTTCAGCCCCCAGCTCTCCATACAAGAGTGAGCAAGTGAAGTTAAAGTTAAAAAGAAGGCTGTCATGAGCTTGAGGTTAAATCCTCCCTAAGATCTCTTAGTGGCTAATTTTGGGTAATCCTAAAATTCTTATTACCTAATTTCTGTTCTAATCTGCCGAATTTCTTATTTCCTAAAATTACGAATCAGCTGTGTCGTTGAAATGTCAATACTTTAGTCTTTGTTGGCTGAGTGCCTGTGCGGTCATTCTGAAATACCCAAAGTATGTAGACAAAATTGAAAGGTGCAAAATGACCTTAGCCGTCGACGCGCTTTAAAAACTACTACTGAATTTGAATACTACGTTTTTCTTGTTTGTTCGTGAGCTTCATCCATTTTATCTGATAGAAGTAGCACCTCAATGTTCGTGAAATATCAGAATCACCTTTCAACGTTATATAAAGCCCTCATTTCTATCTCTTAGCTCTTTCAACCGCTCGGGCGCGGTTAAGTCTACTGCCTTCCAATAATTCCGTTTTCGACGCCCCTGTAAGGGGAGGTGAAAACCATAGCACACATTCGCATGAGGCAGGCTCCTTTTGTGTACCCACCTGGAAGGTAGCTTGGCTAGCCTTTAAAAATACGCTACCCAGAATCCCTATTTGTCTCCTTCCTGCAAGTCCGGTCTCTCTATTTGCGAAAACCCGTTTTTGTTCTCCCTCCGTGTGTGGGTTTGAGAGTGTATACGTGTGTGTTAGTGTGGTTATGTGTGTGTATTGGAGGGAGAAAGAAACTGGGTGTATCTCCGCGTGAAGCGCCACAATGAACGTTATTGTCACTCGCACAAAGTGATTGCGCGGAACCAGACAGAGAAACAGTTTAATTTCATGAGCTTTGTCTTCCCACTCCCAGTCCATTTTGGTCCTCCCCTCCGAACCATTGTCCCTCGCACCACGTGGCCAGCCACCGCAAATGGCTCAGTACCGCCCTCCGTCCCATAAAGGTCCTCCACTTCCGTCGTTTATTCCCGCCCGCCCCCCTTGACGTTGGAGCTCTCATCCTTCCACCACCCCCATCCCCTCCCCTTTTCCTCTGCCACCGGTCCTCGAAAAGGCCCTGAGCATCCTCCTTTTCTTTCCATCCGTCGACTCCCCCATCACCTCTCTCCCTCCTCCCTTAGGGCCCACCTCCCTTCTCTCCCCGGCGTCTTCTCCTTCCATCTTCCGCCCTTTAAGGCCTGCCCTGTCAAAACAGAGTGGGTGGAGGTGCACCCTGTCGTCAGAGACTCATCCCACCGAAGGCACGCGATGACAACATGTTGAGTTTTCGGCTTCCCACCTCAGTCAGTCGCTTCCTTCCAGTCTCCTTCTCTTAACTATCTTACCTATCCCTTCCATTTCCCCGCTGGTCCACACCCTCCTCCCCCCTCTTCTCAAAAACGCCTCCTGCCTCTTCAATCATCTCCTCCCTCCCGTTCGCCGCCTCCCTGCGCCGCTTAATGCGGCAAATATCCCGGACCCTCCGGTCACCGCCACTCCTCCTCTCTCTCTCTCTCTCATTCCATTGCTTTCATGCCGGGGATGCTTCTAAGTCATTTTGCTTATCGCTCCGTAAATGACATCAATATTTTAAGTTGCCGTCGTCCATACCCCACAATGCTTTTAATAGCTGTCTCGATTCAACAGTTCTTCAAATAGCGTGATGTGTAGCTGAAGTGAAGTAAAGAGTCACGTTGTTCAGCGAATCGCTGTCATGAGCTAACAGCTTGACGTTTCTCTGTGACATTTTATTATTTTTTTTTCAAAATAAGCGTTTTTGCGCAAGATTCATTTGACCCTAAAGTAAAATGAAAATTAGTACATTTTGATATTTTTATTTATGAGCGAAATTTAGCAAAACATGTCAGATAAGTCAATTGGTCAAAACTAAAAATCCCCAAAAAACCACGTCACTCAGATGTCAGATAAGTGTAAAATTCGCTTCGAGCGCCACTGTTGTTCCGGAACGTGGGTGACTGTGAATATCATTAATGTTATTATTACATCATTGCCGTTTTCGGCGTATATATATTCTTAATGCTTCTCAGAAATATCATTGTCGGAAATTTATTCAGTTAGTAGCTCATTGAAACATTTCTACAGTATACGATTGCATCAAAAAACGTACACGTTAGAAAAATTGTCTTTAGTGATAATTGCAAGAGTAGAATGCTATTGTTTGGATATTATTTTATTTGTGTCATTTTACGCATATTTAAAATAAGCGCATTATGCACTGAAACTTGAGTATCCGGGCGATAATTACCCTAATAGTCTTTGTACCCACCAAAAAATATTTCAGCCCGTAAGCAATAGGGTGAACATTTTAAATGTTAATAAACATATTTTTTGATTGTGGATACTTTTGTTACAAGCTTATGAAACCTCCCATCGGCTGACTTCAAAGGCCATATTTTAGGACAATTTATTTTCATCGCAGCTCAGTAAATCACGTTCCGTCCAGTATATCACGACCGAAAAAATAAAAACGATAAACAATAGCTACCCTCTATTGGTTCATATATATTCCTCGCCCGGTGCTGGACGAAAAAAGCAGTGTCCAAGTAACGTCCGGAGCCGAGGAGAACACATCGCGCAATTATCCTTCGATCCGGTTGAAATATGACCGTAGATAATCGAAAAAAAGCGTCTGGAGGAAGAATGGGCGACTGTTTGGAAGGGAGTGAAGCCATGAGGAAGAGGTGGAGGGAGGTTTTCGATGGTTGGAATGGGTTAAATGAGTAGGGGACGTAGAGGGACCGCTACGATCTTGACCTCGGTCGTCCCAAGGACTTCCCCTTCGTCATTATACCATTCATTATTCCAACAGCCTTTTGCCGATCCCTCTTCGATCTGCCACGGCCGACAGTCGCTAGTCGTTATAGATAGGGAGAGAAGGGGAGGTACGGACGTTCCCCCTCCTTCCGAATCACCCGAGTAACAACCACTTGAACATGTCGGAACTGCGTCCGGAAAAAGACTACTTCTCCACCCACCCGGTCCCGAGTCTCCCCTCCACCAGACTTGCCCCTGCGGATGGCCGTTGCAATAACTCTTCGGCTGCCATAGAATCATCTCTCTCCCTTCCACCTTCTCCTCTTCTCGACCGAAGGTTGGCGGGGGCGGAGGAAAAGGTGGGTCGGGACCGAGAGGCTTTTGAGAGCCCCGAGCACTCTCCATAGAGATCTAACGTGCCAGTCGCTCCATGCAAATAAACCCTCATCTCCATTCCAACAATATTTTCTACACTCTTTATCTCCCGTGAAACCCGCCGTTTTTCTCGAAGACGGTGGCGTGTGGTCGAACGTTCATCTTACCCGTGGCGGTCCTCCGTATTATATTCCCGTTTCTGTCATTAAATAAGCTGGCTTGCACTTCTAGATTCACTCACCCATTGACATCGGCACGATCATGAATGTTGCATTATGGAAATGTAACAGTTGGGACGGTTGGGACTAAGTAAGCGTAGTTGCAATTTAGCGCACGTAAAATGAACGAATGTTTGCTCCCCACTCCCATGTGGGCATAAAAGGTATGGCATAAAATATTTATCTGCACATTCTTTATGAGTTTTTTTGCAATAAAACTAGTCACCAGCCACAGTATTTTCTATTGCGGTGAGAGGTTACCGCCAGTTAATGGGCGTCTGCTTATTTTTATATGTTTCGTATATCCATTAATGGTGCTGCAATTAATTGAACCGATTACAATCATTTACAATTAATAAATTCTAAAAGTTACTCATACGTTACTATCCACTCTCTACTATCACCTGTTTCCATACTGGCACAATTCTTCTCATTTTACGTCCTTTACTACTTTTTTCATCTATCTCAAACGATATCTTACTATTTTACCTATTCTTTATGGTTACTTTTCCCTCGACCGTGGTCTTCATTATACCATCATGTCTAAAAATATTGGAGATGAACTTGTCCTATCACCTTAAAATTTTCAGCAAAATTTTTCAGCTGGAATCTTTTTTCCATCTTTTCTTAGGATTTCTTTTTTTATCTTTTCCACCGTTGTTAAATTTTTGTTTACTCTCATATACATCGTCAGTATCTTTACTTTTGTTGTTCCGTGAGTCATTCTGAAATATCTTTCCCCGGTTTCGTGACTTCAATGTTGTCGGAAAATCCAAGCGCACTAAATTACCCGATAGTTATTCACTTTTGAATCCTTTGCGACCTTTTTATGGCTATCTCAAAATGGACATTAAAAATTACGCAGACAGTGCCCAATCTCATCTAAAACAAAGTATTTAATTGCAGGCCTGAGATTTTATAAAACTGTGCTGCCTCACTTCGGTTATTTTATGGTACTTCCATTGAACCATTCCTATCAACGTAAACACAAGTTTCTTCCAAGTATACAAAAAACGAACGTAGTTTTGTTGTCCGTACTTCTCTTCATCAGTGGGCTGAGGGCGAAAATGTTTTTTCTTCTAACTTTACTTTTCCAGGGTCTTAATTTATCTTCATCTAGGAATTCATCGTCCTTTTGTTATAGTCTTCCTTAAATAACCCTTGAATTATGGTCCTAAATTTTTCAAATTTCTCTGCCACCAACTTCGTTGAAATAGAGTGCATGTGTTCTTTTGGATGTACGTCGATATCTTTTCACCTGGTGCTTGTCGGATATGATTTTCTAAAGTCGTGTTTATGTCTTCCCTGTTATATTTTTACTTAGTAGTTTAACCTTGGTCCTGGCTTCTTTTTTCCTACTGCATACCAATACCTTAGCTTTATTTTTATTCACCTTACATAGATCGCATTAATGCGTTATGAAAAAATGTTACAAGACATAAACATTTTAAGAAGACTTCCCGTAAATACTTTTCTGTATATCTGATATATAATTGGCTATGTTCTTAAAAATGCGTATTTTACAAAACTGTAATATACATGGTATTGGTGTCACCATTTTGGAAACGGCAAGTAACTCTTAAGTTTAAAATTTGTAATTTACCCGCCGTTACCAACGCACATGAAATCTGTGCCACCTCAGAGTGAGATAAAATTCCCTTCCCTATGATAAAGAAATAGAGAAATTTTTAGTTTGTATCCATGATGAATTTACCAGATTTAAATTACGATTATGTATTATTTTTCTGGCCAAAGGGTGGTATATGTGCGTAATACTATGTAAAACATTCATTAACTACCAGTTTCTCTTCACGTTTCAGATTCGGATACAAAATTTAAGGGATGCTATTATGAGCATTACGTTTTTGTCTCAAATTGACAGATGCATTCTATGAATTCTTTGTGTATTAATTATCTAATTCACTGGTCAGTGTGTCCTTACATTCTTGGATATTTTGGAACTCTTAACCTTTGGAGTAAGAGCCACATAAGACAATTCAGCACACACTGTGAGACCTCGTCAACCCATTCGACGCCATTTTCTCCCGAATGTTTGAGTTAACCATCATTTCTCAGCTTTTGTGTGTAAAATGGTATCATGCCACTATTTTTCCTCCTGAATTTTTCTGCTGCAATTATTTTCGCACCCCTTGATATTTCAGGTTTGACCCTGAGATTACGAGTGTCCTCATCATGGTGCTTCGCACCTCTCTCACGTTAAGCTCTTATTCTCGCTCTCTCTGCTTCTGCAGATGTATAGTGGGGGAAGATTAAAACAATGGAATTTCCCACGATGAGTGCGAGTCCAAACAATAAGGTTCGTTTCGCTTAAAAGTTCCTCTCTCTTCTCAGTTTCTCTCTTCTCAGAGTGCATGCATTTTGCAAAGTCCAGCTCATTACCATTCCTCGCCCAAACACTTCAAATTCAGGTCAACGTGAGTGAGCACATACACCTGCGAGGCGGCGCGTGCTACCTGTCTCATTCCCGTACAGGAACTTGATGGCGCAGCTATCTTGGAAACTTTCTTGCGCTCGTTTTTTCATCATCGCCGTAGCTTAATGCATCCTCTTTCGATGTTGCTTGTGTAGACTTAAAGATTAGTTGCTATTTTATGTCGTATTTCTTGTAATGTATCTCTCCTACATGACGCGAGGAAGTCAATTGTGTCTAGAAATAGGTTTTAAGCGTTACTAAGAGATTATTGTAAATATTGGATGCAATATAGGTTGGATTATAGCAAATATTTTGCAGAAAGAATCTGGTGTTTTAAAATGCTTCCCATTGTCTTATTTAAACTGCATGTAAACAGCTCAAATTGTTTTTTTAATGCAGGTTTCCCGCAGACATGTTTTGCAGAAAATAATTTTATATCGCGTATTATTCGTAGAAACACGGAGTAATTTGTCTTTGATATTCAAATGGAATGGAATGCGCATGAAACTATTTCTTTGCTTTTCATTGGACCCATTGTGGAACATTAGTATCGAGGCGAATAAGATATGCTTATAAGAAATTCTATCTGGGCACATTAACTAAGAAGGACGTAATTAGACTTTTCAGCTTTTTTCAAGAACCTTTCGTTGTGGAATTGACAAAGTATTAATGAAAAGAGGTAGAATAAAGTATACTTATGACAGAACAATGCACAGCATCAGTATTTAGCACCATTTTATATTCATTCCTCTGAAAATTTCTAGTTTTTTGTTTGTAGATACATGCTCAGAACATATTTTTTATTGGTTGGTTGGTTGGTTATTCAGGGGAGGCGACCGACTTCTGAGGTCGCTTGCGCCATTTAGGACAGGTGGGTAATTTGGTAATGGTAGGAATTTACAGGTAATGGAGGAAGGGTGAAGAGAAACCCTGCGTCGGCATTAGCCTACTCTTAACGAAAGGCGCCAAGGGGACCACGGCTTAACGTCCCATCCGATGGACGGAGTACTGAACTTGAAATGCCCTACACTAGGCACTCAAGTGGGGACCGGTTTTCCGCTGTAAAAATCGCCACTGCCGGGAATCGAACCCGAGCCCTTGGGATGGGAGGCCAGTGCTCTACCTACCACTCGAACCCGGTCCCCTTCTTTATCGGTGACAAGGCAGAAAGTATGAATTCTAAAAATAAAAACACTTATTACGTTTTTGGAATAGCCAAAAATAGGGAAAAAATATTTCAACGTAGAGCAGATGCTATACTAATAAATTTCAACAGTGTGACGATAAAAGTAGAAGTTTGTGAGAAATAAAATAACATTGCAAGACGGATGTCCGCTGCTAATTTTGACCCGATAACGGAAACCAAACTTTGTAGCCATACCAAATACTTCTAGCCATAATAAACATTGTATCCTGAGTGTTTCGACCTCATCCATTCCCATTCCCGTCCTGCACCCCAATCTGTCGGTCGCTTTCCTCTTGCACCTCCACTCCCTTTCCACCTATCGTGAGAAAAGGATGATAACGTTACAAGAGGCCTCCTGAAGTGCCATCGCATGCATTGTCAGAGGAAGACGCGATTTATTGTGAACAAAAGGTCGAGCTCTTCTTCTCTCCCATCCACCCCTCCTGGTCCATCTCTCCCTTACCCTCTATATTCTTTCTTCCCGCAGCCCCATTCTCCCGGTTTATTTCTCTACCTCTTCCAGAGTCGCAGCATCTTTTTGCTCTTCCCCAAACGGATTGTCCTGAGCTACGCCTCCCATTTGGTGTCCTCTTCTCAGGTGATGAGTTCAAAAGGACTGTACAGCAACTGTTTTTTTATTCTCCTTTTGCGTTCTCGAGAGGGAGAGAGAAAGAAAAAGGGGAAGAGAGGACGGAGATTCCGGGACGAACTTGGATTAAAGTGAATCTGTGTGTAGAGAGAGAGAGAGAGAGAGAGAGAGAGAGAGAGAGAGAGAGAGAGAGAGAGAGAGAGAGAGAGAGAGGGTGAAAAGGATAATGGAGGAAAGAGGGAAAGGGAATGTGGCTGAGGAGTATATCATACAAAATTCACGTGCTACCCTTTTGTCCTCGTCACGGGGCGGGACTCGTGAAAACACTGCGAGAGGTTTCGAGTGCACGTTGTGACGCCGGCGACGGATGGAACACACAAGGAGTGGGGACATGGAAGGGGAGGGCGATGGGTGGCAGCGAGCTTGAGGACGAAGGGGGAGGGGGTGAGCATACAAGATGTTGAGTTGAGTCGGTGGAGGGGGAGGGAGTTCGGGGGTAAGATGGTTTCCGGAGAGGTGGGGAACGCGGCGACAAAACAGAGGGAGAAGACTAGTGGATGCTGGGGAGGATGTGTGAGGAGGAGAAGCAGATAGGGGAGGGTGGCAGGCATATATGGAGATTTGCTAATTACCGCCGCGCCCACTTGCCGAAGAACGGAACGAGTGAGTTTACACCCGGTGCACTCGAGGAGATCCGTCTCACGAGTGGAGGATGATGGAGTGAGAGCTACGGGAGGGATAATGCAGGGAGAATGCGATGGAGCGAGAGAAGGTGGAGCTAGGCGACAGGAAAGGGGGAAAGAACATTAATTCCACAATAGGAAAGGATTGCTGAAGCAGTGGAATCCAAAGGCTTTCGGTCCCGAAGAGGACACGATAACGGTAACAGAATGACAAACAAATCTACTAATGCTGCAGTAGGCTATGATAAATTATAGCAGGAAAAAATAACCCTAGGTAGGGTTACATCTTTACTGGTACCTATCAAATATTGCTGGGCAGATGATTTTCTTTCATCGGGGTCTGATGTTGAGGTAAATAATTTAGTAAGCTGAGCATAACGCATTTTGTGATTCAAATGGACTCTGATTTTGACGCTAAGATACTAGGCGTATGAATTATCAAACTATTACATAAATAAATGATTCTTTTAAATCGTCTTATCTGAGCCAGTGAGGTTGCGTAAAATTTCGAAAAGAAGACAAAATTTGCAATTTACCGCAGATTAAATTTTAATCTGTGGTAAACTGCAAATTTTGTCTTCTTTTCGATATGTTTGAATACTACTCAATATCGCCGGAATCTGCTGAATTTATTGCGTAAAAGTGTTTACTGGTTTTGTGAACACTTGATTTGTTCTAGGTAATTATCCCTTGGTCTATCTCGTGGCGCTTTTCCTTTAATGTTCTCTTCCAGCACGTCATTTACATATATGCAGTTTATGCTACATAACCAGATTGATCTCGCATCTTAAGGAACTGAAGTATATTTTCGAGTAGCAAAATGGTTTTCTTATTGTTTCTTGGATACAATTTAACATGGTAAACGTATCCCTGGAAAGTGGTTACAGTTTGATATTTCGGGACAAATAAATTAAGTCCAATTAGATCGAAATTGCAGAACAGCTGCATTTTCGGCAGAATATGGAAAACTATGACATATTTTCTTCCGTTAATGGCTTTCATTACCCTGAATACAATTATTCTGGTGGTTGTATAATATGATGTACCATCCGCTCGTGCATTGGCATTGAACCGAATGGAATGGGGTCGTTTACCATATTTTTTTAATTGTCGAATCTGATAGAGTTTGTAAAATAAAAAGACCCTCATTTTTCCGTTTTTTGATCCATCTCGATTTATAAGCGGCGAAAAACCGATGCTTTTAACCCTTTCGGAAAAGTGGGCGTAGTGCAACCTCTGACGTATATCGACTTCGTCCAATCACAACTGAGCCCGCGAAGATAGTTTGCCTTATCGTAATGGGGGGACACCGTTGAATCTGCCAATGAGAGCAGTTACGACAGCATCTGTGCGAGCAGACCTTCCGAGAACCCCCTTCACTCACTTCCCTTCCAGTCAAGGACGGGAGGAAAATGACGTCAATGATATCAAAGCAGCTTTTTCGGTGGGCATCACCTTTTGCTTCTTTTAACTTTTGATGTATGAGTGAATGGTTGTGGTTAGAAGATTAATATTTTCACTAAAATTCTCTTTTCGTTTCCATGTAAGGATTTTATGTACAAAATTGCGATTTCTGTTCCGAGTAAACACCCCCATTCATCCCCCCGTCACCCCGTCAGTCGACCTCTAGATTATTTCAGTGAATACTTTATCGTTATATTTCTGTGCAGATCTTGTTTGACGAAAGTTAAAATACAAATTACTTCTTTGCAACCTAAAATCGAAAGCCATCGTCCAAGCTAAGCAGACAGACAAAGGTTCGCTCCCACAAAATGCATGGGAGCATGGGAACCGTCCAGTTTTTAACAGACTGCAGATTAAGCACTAGCGTTTAAATTGAGAAGATTGTCGAGAGAGCAGAGGGGAGGGAGCGAGCGGGACTTGCCAACAGTGGCAGAGGGAAAATGTTAGCCAAAAACGAGGCAGGAGGTGAAGTGGGGACCGGGAGGCGAGCGAGAGCGGGAAAGAGTTGAAAGAGGACTGGGAGGGTGGTTGAAAGTGGGGTGGGGATGAGGGAACGCGAGGTTCTTGTGCCTCAGAGGTGATGTTTACCCAGCAACGTCGCCTTTCCGAGTCGGTATCCTTGTCCCCATCCCTCCTCCCTCTGGACCCGCTCCCGTCTCCCAGGTACTTCAACTCGGCTTCGTCCAATAGCCGTCGACTCTCGGCTGGAAGCATAAATCGTCACCGCCTTAACTGCCATTGGTTCCGGGAGTTTATGAAGCCTGGCGTTTCCGCTGTTGATTATTCAGGAGTTCTGATGAATTATCTTGAGTTGCCTTCCACGGTTTTACCTTTGTCATCAGTCAGAGAACCTGTGCGTGAGTTTAGTGAGCCTTGTACACTAAGTGGAGTTGCTAACTCATGTACGACTCCTAAGGCCGTTTTACACGGCGAATGATCACGTATATGATTTCATTCGCGAATGAATTTAAGCAACGACCAGAAATAGCTTCTGATTAGGGCGTTTTATTCGTCGAATGATCATTCGAATTAATTCCTTGACAATTCTGCGCTGAAAGAATGCGCAGTGGTAGGCCTATCAATAGTACGTAGTATCAATAGTACTATAAGTAGTAAGTACATATGAATTCCCCACCAACGCAGGTATTTCAATGGTCGAAATGGTTTATGTACGTCGTCTGATGTACGTGGTTGATGAAATAAAGTACGGTGTATATGTAGTAATTATAAAATCCTTTATACAAAGCTTTCTAGAGACTGAGGTTTAAGTTAATCTGAAGTGAAGTAGAGCTATTAATGATGGATCGGTGTGGTTTTATTTTCGCATTCACTGCTACAGTGTTCATTACAACGGTGGCAATCACAATTTTGCCGGAGAAATCTAGAAGGAGACAGATAAGAGAGGGGAAATATGTATGCGGTAAGCTGTTTTATCTTAAGATCTCGCATTATCAATGCAATTGATTCATTAAATGGTTAGGAGTCTTCTTTTATTGCTTGCAGCACTTGTAAAACATCTGCTACCAGCATACAAGCTAAATCCTTGCATATTCTGTATGGTCTGCTTCAAAATAATTGAATTGATTTCGATTCGTAGATAATTTTGTTGAATTTAGGTTCCAAAGTTATGAGGTGGTATAGTATGGTACGAGATCTGATCAATCACAATAGACAGAAGGGTGTAGAACTTTAATCCGAGAGGTCATATTGCCATCCACACTTAAAATATAAGCCGTGAGCTAATTTATTTGCCAGGGCTTTGTGGGTACTTGTGGTTGACCCCGGGGAAACGCTATCCTGTCTGCATGAAGTTTCGCTAGCCGTATAGCACTGTAGCGATATAGTTCCGCTAGCTGTAGTAGCGCTTAGCAAGAGTTGAGTTCTTTCCGTTGATAAAAATAACCTAAACAGCCGGCAAGGATCTGTTGGCAAGTTTTGGACTTGTTCCATTGAATGAAGTTTGCAAATGTAATAATTTATGGATCACGCACATTAGAATAAATCATTATTTACGTGAAAATGGGATAAAGAGAAAGTTTTTAGGGTATTTTCCATATTTCATTCTTCCGGCAGTTGCAATTTACTCATTTGAAATCGACATAGTTACTGCCAATGGGTGTTGATTTAAAAGGAACGGAATTGTTGTGTGCCCACAAGTGTTTCCGACTTGATGACTAGAAAAAATAAATTTCATGTGGGTATCTCAGGAGTCTCAGCCTCTTAGTTCTTTTCCTTGTATTTTGCATACCGGTGTTTGTTGGAGACCATTCGTGTATACATCAACAAGGTTTTGAACGAGGTTTGAAGTGCCTTTATAAGGAAAATTGTCAAAACAGATACCTACTGTAAGTGACAAAATGTCGTAATGTAATACTTACATTATTTTGCTTCCTTTCTTTCTTCGTTCTTATTTTACCCTATCGTTGGTGAAGAGAAAAATAGTTCGAAACTAATGCTTATGTAAATAGCGAGCTAAGTAATGGATTTTTGAAATTTTAACAATTAAATTATTTTATTCTTTACAGCCTTATATGCGGAATTTTTATAGGTTCAGATCAAATTTTTATCGATTTGTACGAATTCGTATTTGTATCTCCCCGTAACTGAATGATTTCTAAACTTGTGCTCAAAACGTTTAAATGGTAGCTAAATTGAATACGGCTCGGTAATGCAATTTACAGATTTCAGAATTGTGAGGAAGAAATTTCTGATCTCGAATCAAGTTTTTTTTTGGTTGGCCATTGGCCTTTGGTTGGCCATTATCCATAATTCACTGAACTAAGGCAAAATGTGCACTTTCCGTCGTCGACCTTACGACCAACGACGTGACGCTGTAAGCCCTTGCAGTTGCTGGGCCATGTCATAGGCTTTAGGGTACTATTCCAATTCTACCGCGAGTTTTTGACGTCGGTAGCGAAAAGAGAACGGTTAGCCTACCCTAGCCCTAGTATTTCCTTCACGCAAACCTCATCAAACACCGCATCTTCTCTTTAACTCCCTCTCTTTTTCTCCCACCTTTAATATCTTCCTCCCTTTTTCCTTCAATTCCATGATAGTGCCAAATCGAAATGGCCACGGGACCTTCCCGAAGAATCAAAACAGCAGCGAAAGGAAAGTGAGGAAGAATATATTTGGCTTGGGTATGGGCCACAGGGAATGTTTCCCTCTCCACATCTACAGCTGATTATTTTTTATTTTTCTCATCGTCTCTTTTATCAAAGAATTGATTATAGGTTGAAAAGAATTTTATGATATCCTAGGTTTTCTTAAGAAATCCTTCAAATGGCAAAAATAATTAGAAATCAGCAGGAAACATGTAAAGTGGAAGTATGTTATTGTATAGCAATAATGTAAGTACAACACCTATTCAAAGATGTCGAAAAAAATATTAAAATGATGGTCAAAGTTTTTTTAGGAATTCAAGTATGTTACCGTTTTCCGCTAAAATGGAAAATAGGGTAGTTATTGTTAAAATACATTGTAAAACACTTACTACAACGTATAAAAAAACATTTTGACGTTTCGATCTTATATTGAAGAAACAAAGAATAGCATGATTCCTTTTGTGTATCATAAATATTTGAATTGCATCTTATATTATTGAATGTTATACTTTGCGCGAACAAAGCATAACATTCAGACGATTCACTCCAGTGCTAACGCAGTATGCACTTCATTTATACATTTATTGAAACTGAAATTATCGGATCAGGAAGCGTCCGAACCTTTGCACTCATATTCTTCTAATTTTTGTCAAGAATGTCTCTTGATTGAGATGGTTTAAAATGCCGTTACTATTACTGTTTACTCATTACTTCAACCTTCTTGCAAAAGAATATCGAAGGGTTTAACTTCATATTTTGCCTCCGTGCCGATATTTTAACCTTTAGCTTCGATTTGCATATTTAGCAAGGAGTATTATGATTAACCTTCCTTCTAACTTAATTCCCCGCTTTCATGTTTGCATTTCATTTAGCTTTAGAGCTTTTTCAGGCGCTGTTTTGGTTCCTCCTTGGCCAATTTATCAGCTCCTACCTTTCTGAGCAAAATACGCTCATTCTCACTGCGTTTGTCTAATGTCCTTTTTCGTTTTTCTGGTTCCATTTAGTCCTCCAATTTGTTTCATCTCTCTTTCCTAGAGCAAGGGGGTTTGGCCAAAAGACTTGGTAACGATGGTGACATACCGCGCCCCTTTTGCTGATCCAATTTAATGCGTCGAGTTTCCCAGCACATGCTAATCTTTTTCACCCACTCCCGTAATCACCTTAAGTGGACATCAAAGAGGACTCGGACATTCCAAAGTCTACTTTTGTGAATACGGTTTTAGACGAGAGAAAGGTTGTAGTATCCATATGGCGCGTTTCACTGCAATGTTTAATTATTACATTGACCGCTAAGATTCCTACTCTCAGTTAGAAAATTTAATTAATATAACGAGGGTTAAACTTTATATGTAGCTAATCTAACGACAGAATTTGGAGAGAAATAGTAGCTGCTGACATTTGAAGATCATATTTTCCTATAGTCAAAAAGTATTTACTTCAACGATATTTGAAAGAAAAGATTCGATTATGCCTGTTGAAATTTTTGAATAAAATAAATAGTAAAATATATTTCCATTAGAATCTATAAATATTTTGTAACTCAAAACGTTGATTTATTTCCCTGTATTTCGTCTTCTCATATATGTAGCTATGCATGGAAAACTTCCGCACTTTTTGGCTAAAGCAGCAATTTACGAGTAGGTCAAAGAATACAGAATCACATCACCTACCATTTCTATGGCTTATTCCCTTAAATTTTATAAAAGTTTACAACGAGCTATATGGCCTAAAAATTTGCCTGATCAATTATTTTTATTGCCTCTTTAGTGATTTCCATTGACTGCGTCGTTTCGTATTCCTCTTAAGAACATCTCTTCGTGTTTTATCCAGGTAGAGAGACATATTTTTATTTTATATGTTATGCAATTATACGAGATTATTGCCATATAAATTCTATTACTATAAGTATTGTTTTTACTGACTCCACCTTTCTTGCCTATCATATTTTGATTTTTTTATATCCTCTCGGGATTTCGAATTCGTACACTCGTGATTAGCGGTGGAATAATATTTTCTATTTGCCAAGTGCCTTCTTTGTCTTTGCTGGCTGAAAGCTCAAATACGAGGCTAAGCCTTAAACCATCGAGTGTCCCCAGCGTGTTGCGAACGGAGGTCAGCAAAAATGGAAAGAGACTGATAGAGGTTCGGCTACCAACCCGGTCGCTAGGGATCAGGTTGGTGTGATGCTTAGTGCTTGGGCTTTCAAATTCCTGGGACCAAGGATTAATTCCTTGCTATGACAGAAAGTATGATTTATATATTGCTCTCCTTTTTGAGTACATTTGGGAGATTATTACGAGTGCAGTAATCCTTCGTATGGGATGCCAAATCGTGGACTCCTTAGCGTCTTTCCTTAAAAGCAGGCTAATGCCAACTCCGGGTTTCGTTCCATGGTTTCTTTGTTCCCTCAAACATTCCTATCCATATCCAATGGGGTCATTTACCATATTTTTTTATTGCCGGATCTGATAGAGTTTGTAAAATAAAGAGACCCATATTTTTCCGTTTTTTGATCAGTCAATTATTTATTGAGTTATATGCGGCGAAAAACTGATGTTTTTAACCCTTTCGGAAAAGGGGTGGTGCGACCTCTGACGTCATTGACTTCGTCTAATCACAACTGAGCCCGCGAAGCTACTTCGCCTTATCGCTATTTATGAGTGAATGGTTGTGGTTAGAAGATTAATTTTTTCACTAAAATTCATTTTTTGTTTCCATCTAACAGTTTCGTGTACAAAATTACGATTTCGGTTCCGAGTAAACGCCCCCATTACCTACCTAAGTGACACCCACCCATCCTAAAAGGTGAAAATGACCGAAAATATTGGTGCACTTCCCCGAATTACGATAACTAAAAGGAAGCTGAAACTGTTTTTCGTATACAGTCATGAACAGGAAGGGTCGATTGTTGACGTTGATCGCAGATATTTGCCATTGGTTATGATAAACCCATTTCCCATGACGCGATTTGGACATGAAAATCCTTATACTTCTAAGCCGCCTATCGTTTATATCCTGAGGATCCCCAGCTACCGGACTTATTTCTTCTTCTTAGCGTTGAATTAGAACAATGATTGATGCAAACCCCCGAGTGAAAAATCCCCAGGCTCGGAATCCACTTACAGCCACTGCCACAGTAACCTGGTGGCCTGGAAATCATAAGATTGCAGATTTGGATTCCGCTCCTGGTATGGTACCTGATTATCTTGGTATTAAGATCTTAGGTTTCCCGGTGCGATTGAATATTAGATTTTCGATCACGTAAAACCAAAATCTATCACTGCTATACAAAATCCCCCAATCGGATATCTATGAGAGCACAAACAAACGGATAGGATGGGTAGAGGTAATAAGGGTGCAAGATCTCCTCAAGCATGCGAGGAGGGGAAAATCTAATAAGGTATATCCAAAGAATTTATATAATGTTATTGGGAATAATTGAATTAAAGTGTGACGAAGAAGTTTTGTTACGAAAGCTGCGGAGCCATATCCGTCTTGTATGTGAATGGGATTTATGGAGTGGGAATCATACTGGGACGAGCGCTGAGATGGGTGTGAGTCACTTCAAGCAGTGCGACTTAGAGCAATACTGTAGCGAACGACATAGCAAAAGATCAGCTGGTGTACATACCAACACCCAGTATGTTGAATGAATTCTGTCTGTCAATGAAGTCTTTGAAGCCATAAAGAAGTGAGAGAAGAAAAAAATTCTCTTAGTGAAGATTATTTAACGTTTTCTTCTTGAGCATAAGAGCATTTATGCATAGGAAATGCGTGGGGATAAGTTTTTAACAAAAATCATATCGTAGTGGCATAGGGATAAAATGGTCTAGTCATTTACTGCATCAGCTACCTTAAAAGGTGTATCTATTGTTACCGATATATGTTTGCTGCTTATCTATGATTAGATACAATTTGAAATGCAAGGGTATTAAGGAAAATATGAGGGTGCGTGGGTAGTAGAAACGTCGTACGATCCCCTACACATAGGTGAATAAATGGCATTGCGGGGTCATTAGTAATAATATACTAGTCAAAATTTGGTGCTTGCGTGATATCGCGCGCATATACGCGAAGCGGAAGACAGTGTAGGCTTCGGACCTTTCGTTAAATTGAATTTTCATCAACAAAGGAGAATCCTTAAATAGACCTTGCAGAAAGAAGTTTTTTCATCATTCTTGCGGAGGTTATTCGATTTTATTCAGCTAACACGGTAGCTAATTTCGGAGATAACTTTTGAGACTCGCATCACACGCTACGCTGAACATATTTTGTTTTTCGACAATCAACTCAGAGATTTCATGCTTCAAAAGGGATTATCCTGTGTAGAGGATGGCTCCTTTGATCTCCCTCTGCTTACTCAGCGAGCTCGTCCATAAAAGCCGAGCAATTTTTATGGCTGTCATCTTTTTGATTACCAACTTTCCCTCATCCCATTATTCTCATTTCCATCCTTTCCCTTCTTGTCCAAAAGTTTCTTCTCAATAACTGCCAGGTCAATGTTTGCAAAATCAGAATGAAAGAGTATGGAATATTATTTGAAAGTAGGAGATGAAGCTTAAGGATGTTAAGTAAATAAGTGTAAAATAGGGATAAATTATATTCTGGAGAAAATGTTGTGGTAGGAGTCTCTCTTTCGTATTTGTTAGTGTTGTTTTTGTACGTGGTGTAATGGCTCCCAACTATTTCTATCATTGTCTTTATTTCTCATGAGAGCTCTGATATTTTACTATTTAAAGAATGATGTGACACTTAAGACATTAGATGCTATTCAAACGATCATATTGTGACTACCGAGGACGAGTACCGTGATTGAATATGCTAAGAAAACTAGGATGAAGGGGCTTGAAGGCTTGTGCGTCTATAGGGTCTGCTATGAGGACCGGTAAAGATGATAATAACTTGGGGGCATTTAAAATTACAGCATGTAGAGAATGGAGAAAATATTATGGAACAATAGAAGAAAGAAGGAATACCAGAATAATCTCTATCCAAGTGGATTTTAAAATACAGAAAAGTGCCCAATATTGGACCTTTTGGAAAAAAATAACACCAAATTCAAAATAGACGTGGTGGCTCTAAGTAATTAGGAACATTTTCGATCTCTGGGAGTCTCACTAACAACTAAACGTACTGGAGTTCACATGAAAAAAATTGTGGGATTGCCTTCAAGAAACTTAGATTCATCATGCAGGTTGTGGGAGTGTGTAACGTAAAGAACACGAGAGGTATTACTTCCTGTTAGTCATGACAACATTATAGAAGGCCCACCTTGAGTATTGGAGACCCCCCTGGGAAAAGGTGCTAATAACAAAGTTAGACAAAATTCAGAGAAGACAAAATAGTTTTTTAAGCAAATGTTACAGGAAGGGGATTAGTCTAACTTCGTTGCTAGGGTCAATGGCATAGGAAACCATTCAAGCACGTAGACAGCAAGCCAGAATAATGTTTTGCATTGGTACAAGGAAGACAAGTTTAGCTTCTACACCAAGATAATTAAACAAAGCCCCAAAAGTAGACAGTCGGATGGCAGAACCTCTCCGAGGAGATTTAAGTAATAAGTTGCATGAAAGATAGTTTCAAGTATTCGTTCTCTCCTTCCCTGATTAACTCCTAGTGCAGTATATGTAAGCTTTAGTGCATGACCATAGTGCCATAGTTTCGTGAAACTCGCCCCCTCCCCACACCCTCGAGGTGGCTTGCAGGGTAACCATTCGATAGCGTAAATTTAAACGTGTTAGGGACTAAAATATAATGTAAAAATGGAAATAAGTTAATATAATTCCCAATTTTACAATTATATTGGAATTGAATATGAATATTGTATGCGAGTACTTAAAGTGAAAATCCCTCGTAACAGCTGAAAGTGTCCAACTGAAATCGATCTAAAATCTGTGGTTCGTAGAAATGAGGTTGTATCCCTGATGAGCTACATTTTATACGTTTTAAGCAGTTTATCAATAATTTTAACTTTATGATAGAGAAAAGGGAGTGCTATTTACTCTCTGAAAATCCATTTTTAAGTAATTCTTTTCAGTTTGATGGGAGGTTTCAGTTCTTTCATTGGACATTATTTTCCTGATGAAAATTTCAGAATACGCCGAAATATCGGCGAAAGAAAATACCGAATAATTTTTCATCAGTGAAAGACTAGGGTGGAATATGAAAACAGTGTATCGGCGTGGTACTGGCTATAACAAAGTGGTGGTGCCCCTCATATGAATTCTAGGACATCTTAAGGGTTGGAGTGTTGGCCGAGATCCTTATTTGGAAAATCTCTTCCTCCTATTGCCAGAATGGAGATCTACTATATGTATTTCATCGTCTCTCCTTTCCTTTCGCGTTCACCCCCGCTCCCATTTGTACACCTTTTCCTGGCCCTACCACCCAAACCTTGAAACTCCATTTCACGCTCAATTTACTTAACTGCATTTTTTTCGAGGGGGTGGCGCAGGAATAGTGCGGCGTTGAGGGAAGATCGGAGTTCGGAAAAGGGGGGAGGAGGTTGAGAAGGAGCCGTGACGGGAAGGAGAGTTGTGTGAAGAGGCAGGTCTCGTAAAATAAATGTAGGGAGGGAGGTGCATTGGATTGAAGAGTGCGGTGTTCGCGGCTTTGATTGTGAGCCCGGATGGGGGAATTGGAGTGGAAGGCTGTTGTGCAAATCGAGAACAAAAAATAATCACTCCCCGCATTAGTCAGCGGCGTGTGTTTTATAAATGAAAGAACAAAACTTTTTCTCAAGAACAGTAATTCGAAAGCATCTGATCACACGTTCCCCGTGTTAGTGCGGGTCAACGTCTGCTGTGGCGACGTCGTCCATGGCTATTTATGCATGGGTTGAGGAAATAGTCCCATTTACGACCTCAAAGTCGGGTGAATACAGCTTCTGCCAATTGTATGTGTATCCATACGTATTTCGTCACCACACGGAGCTCCATTTTACCGAAGATCTCTATAGAACGCGAGCGCTGAAACTAATTGCGAGGTTCTTTTCGCTCGTTAAATTCCACATACCTCCCACCGGGTCTTTCAAGTTTCAAGTCTGTCGTTCAAGAAAGTGAACGAGTGGATCGCGGGATTTTCCGATCCCTAATCCGTCTGCCTCCAACCTCTCTTGCCGTCTTCAGCTTCGTCTCTCAGTCTCTTTCATCCTCTCATTGCACCCACCCAATCTTACCACCCTCTCTCCAGATCACGTCATCGTCCATCCCCCATCCTTTCACCGATCTTCTGCTATCTGCACATCGTTAGAGTGCGATGATCTCGTTTCGTGACCCGTGAATGTGCATCTCGTGTCGGGGAGGTCGAGTCGTGTCCGAGAGCGGAGTGGAGGGTTCTCATGACCGATCGCGTATGGCCGGACGCGTGCCGATCTGTGGTCGAAGACCCAAGTGAACTTCGAGAGTAACCCATGCTCAAAGGTATTGCACCTGTTCGCTAATTTTATTTGTTCTTGGGAATCCGTTATATTTTAGGCATTATAATAGCCAGAACAGAAGTATCCTACGTTCGTATCAGAAGTATCCTATCCCATTTTCGTGCACACAATCAGTTCTGTTTGCATAAAAAATTATGATTAATACTACTTACATTTCTGATGCGAAAAAAAAACACTCTTTGGTACCACAAAGAAGTTATTTTCGCATACGCCATTGGTGAGAGAGCAGATTCGAGTTTTTTCGAATATTTTCTTCCAGCCTTCTTTTTTGGAGCTAAATTTAAGAGGAAATCCCATTTTATTTGCCTTTATTCGCCTTCACATTAATACGCGTTTGTTTTCTCAAATATTTATACTGAAATTCTCTGTCTTTGATAAGTACGCGTAAGATGTTTTTGAAGTGTATTTGGGAAACCTTTAATATCTTGGTATTGTCCCATCCGATAGCAGTAGTTAAAAACGTGGATATAAAGAATATATTTTTAATGTTTTTCATGTTACTATTGTTGTGAAAAAAGTTATTCTTATGCTTTTAGCTATCTTGACTTCATAGTACTATTTTAAGCAGGTTTAATGAAGTTAATGGGCAGTAAGAATATTGATTCTCATAAAGTATGAAGTAAAAACCAGTTATTAATGTAGCTGTGGTCTTATGCAAAGCTGCAGGTATAAATCATACATTATAAATATTTAAATGCTTGGGACTATTATTAATATTTAGGCCTTATAATAGTCAGATATTATTTATACAGATAGTAGGCAATTTTTTCTCTATACCATTTTAATATTAAGATTGTGCATTCATTTGTCGATATATAAACGGCCTTTGTTGGTTTGACTTTATCTATTTCAGTAACGTATAGCTTTGTATACCTTATCGTTATTTTTATATTTTAAATTCCAAAAATAAAAATTGTTTCATGGCTTATTAAATCGGATGTTATCAATATTGTGGTGAGCTTGGTGACAGACAAGGAGGGTGATCATTCAGTTTGAATAACGTGCAAGCGAAGTTGACAATCAACCTCTTCCCTCAGGGACCTGCCTTTGGCTATACAGAGATGTAGATGATGAATTTGGATTTAGTTTATTATCATTTGTAATTTCAATGTTTTTAGTGCAAGTAGTGACGTGATTTCAATTTACAAAACGTTGCAGCCAATTAAAATTCGGACCCTAAGGCTTTGTTCTTGTTCCTATGCTTACGCAACATGTTTTTGTAAAATATTTCGTTCCATCTGGTGGAAGCGATTCCCCCTACAGGACCTACATGGATTTCAACATAGAGAGGAAAACTTGATCTATCGATCATGCGAGTTCATGCTTCATAACAAACTTCGTTTTTGTCCCATCTGGATATCCATGCATGCATGTAAGATTCCTGGTCCCCTTTGCGCCTTTCATCTTTCTTATCTCTTCACATCACTCGACGTAAATTGGGTTTTTCAAGAGGCTTGACCGCCTCGGAAACGCATACATTGCATGTGGTCCTCCCCTTCTCCCTCGATCATCGAGCGTGGGCGTTTTTATTCCGGCGAATACATCGTTCGCCCTTCCCACTTCTTCCATTCTATTTCCCCGTGCCTTATTTTGCCCACCCCACTTGCTGACCCTGTTTCCCCAAAAGGGCACATTCGACCGTGAGGAACCGATACACTATCGTCGAGTGCCTTTCGTCCGGTTCCGCTGACCGGAATAAGTAGTTTGGGAATCGGGGGAACTTTGTGGAACGGCTACTATCATGCTATTTACTTTCAATATCTATGAACATTTCGTGCCAAATACCCTTTTGATTAGATGAAAATTGTTTTTCCTTACTGAAAAACAGTAATTGTACTTTCCATGCAGTTACTTTTCTTAATATAAGTATATTATATTCCTTAAGAATCACAGAAAAATCCCCTCGAGTGTTTCTTTGATAAGTCAGCATGTACTATTTTCCCGTACTCAAGTAGCAACACTTGCTCCTTTCCACTGAGCTACTAGTTTTAGCTTAGTTTAAGTATATGATAAACCTAAGAATCACTAAATCACTAACTCAGTCCATTGTGTGCGTAGTGAATATGTAAACAAAAGTATGGTTTCGGTTCAGTGCACATATTAAAACAGCAAAAAATATTCCATGGCCATTTTTATATTCCCTTAATGTATGCTTAGCAGCGGGGAAGTAATTATACTGTAAACTTAAAAGCATAATGCTTCAACGAAGCATTATGCTTTTAAGTTTACTTAAGAAAAGGAAGATTGAAAATTGAAAACTTAAACATATTTGTAACTACTCGAGGTTGAGCTTGAAGCCGCCCAGTGCGTCCCCTTGGTAGAGGATAGCTGGTTAACCTCGAAATATTGAGGTTAAATGTATAATAGGAGGTATTGAGGTTAACTGTATAAGAGTTCACTCGGAAAATGAGCAGTTCTGGACAATAAATGGAGACCTTCAAAGGTGAAATTGATCTATTCTTGGTGGACCAATAAAATGATACGGAAATCTACGAAGATACCATTAATTTGCGATGATAGGCTAATGGAGAGCACAGTAGGCTTTTTTAATATGAGAGAAGTTGGGGGCCACAGTGGTTGGTACACTGGAATTAATTTTATTACTGGCGTGGTAACAATCGCTTGCACGGCTGTAGTACTGGGATATTAAATGACAGTCGTCTCATAAAGGAATGAAGGCCAGTAACAACATGACAAGGGAATTATATGCGGTGAAAGAGCAGCCACTAAAGCACATGTTGAACTCGATATCCAAAATCTTCAAGAGTTGGAAACTATTGTTATTTGGAAAGAAGAATGACCAGCCATAAAGGAGGGAGGACGAAACAAGAAATAAACCGTGAGTATCCCGAAAGAAAAGGGTACTATGTCAAAATAAGAATCTCTGATAATTTAAATAATAATCATCCATTCTTTAAATTATGTCTTTGCAGTAAAATCTGTAGTAAGAATACCATGACGCCGAAAGTGGGTATCCACAAGGAAAAGATGTAAGATCAGTTCTCTTTATAATTGATATATGCTTTTCTTCCTTCCGAAATCCATCCTGTCATCATCCATAAGCGAGAGAACTTAGATCAAAGCCCTTTGACTTTCTCGGAAGCAGATCTTTGCAAGGATAAAATTCGACTTGAAGAGACGTGAAAATCCAACAAGAAAAAGTTAATTTTGAAGAGGAAAGTGTAAGGCTCAGAGTAAAGTATAAGTGACTGTATTGAGGACTGCAAAGTAAAGCGGGATGCTGCAATGAAGACGTCAAGAGACTTGAGACCTGGGAAAGATGACTCCAGATGATTGTTTGGCATTGAAAATGGATACTCATCATTTCAAGAGCTAAATTAGCAAAGGAAGGCATCGAAGATAAGTGGAACTCGCGAGAACTTAGTAAAACGCAACGAAGAAAAACTGTCGAGGTAGAATGTAGTTCAAATAGAGTGACGGAAAGTGAGATATGTGATTGCAAGGGACTTTTTGCGAAAAATTCGATGTGGAAGATGATGGTCATGCATTCGCCATGTCATGCATTCATTCCATGTCACGTCATGCATTCATTCCTAGTCTTCCCGAAAAGCGATGTAATGACTTACTTGTACATTCATATGGACGTCCATGCTCCTGGCGTACACCAATAATGAGTTCTATGCATAAAGCTCAGGGTCGATATATCACTTATCATATCAGAATGGTTCAATTTAATTTAACCTGCGGGGGGAAACTGGCAAGTGATTATACAATGTGTTAACAGTATTTTATTTTGAGATTATGAAGGCATTCCCAAGTATATGTGGTCTTAAATTGCAGACAATATTGTACTTAGAAATTTCCTTGTGGTTAATATTTAGGACACAATTACTTGGTTATATGCTAAGAATAAAGGCTCTCTTCTTCGAATAATACCGTAATTGATTAAATTACCAAAGACTAAGAGATATAACTTGCGATTACCTTATAACTGCAGTAATGCAAGTTTGCATTGTTTGCACTCTCACCATAGGGTTATTGATTGCTTCGAAAATTCTCATAGCTCCCCCATATCGAGTAACAAAACCCGGATTTTTGGCACACCCGGCAATTGCGCTGACATATATGTATTACTAACTAAGGTTTCTTAGTTTCCAACAAGGTTTCCTGATCCAAAAGCTGTTTTCTGGAAGATCTATGCTAGTAAATTTACACTTTCGATTACTCCTGGTCCACAGAATCTTCGTCTTCGTGCATTACTAGCGTATACTTCCATCATAATATGAACGTATGTACGGAATCCGTACTAGAATGCCGGGTAAATCATTCGTGCAAGACACACTAGTATACGTGAGGCGAAACTTACATCTTATACAAAAAAGTCTTTTACGCCTTTAATGAAATCATGGCGGGTTGTACCACCGTGAAAGCGTAGAGAAACTGGATTGGCGGCAAAAGTAAAAAAAAAACCGGTGAGAACGTGTGTTTGTCGGGGTTGGGGAGGGGGAAAACGGAGTGAAATGGATCTGAGATGAGATGGTTGGATTGGCGAGGAAAGGACAAGATCGTGGGGAATAGCTTGTGTTTCCGGCAAGGTTGGCCTCACTCGAGCACAACGGAAGGCTGGAGCTTGATAGTGAGGCGGGGGGAGTAAGGGAGTGGGGGGGGGGGGGGTAGTTTGAAAAAGAAGTTGCGGAGGGAGGGATTGAGAGTCCCGCCCCCTTTTGTTTCTTTCCAAATGTAGAAACCGCGTGAGAGAGGGTGAGGTCGACTGCCGGATAGACCGAGTGCCGTTTCTGCACGTGACTTTGTATTCCGTCCTTACCCTATCGGGCACGTAGATGTATCCGTTGTACCGAATTCCTCTCAGTAGCTGAAATGAACACCAAACTACAGCATTTATGTAGCTGTCAGCTGTACAAATAGGAACTCTGAGATATACACCGGAAGTAGTTTGGCCTCCTGCATCTTCGATGTGAGATTTTTTTTTTCAAACAATGGTATTCATGAAAGGACTCACTATCTCTGGATTAGAAGCTGAACTGGTGCGTGGTAATTGTTATCTATGGGTTCTGATGCGATATGCCCTCAATCATGCATTTTAGGAAGCAGAAAAGCGCCGTCACTACTTCTGAGCACGCTTTATAATTTTCGCCATCACATTTTCCTTTATAAAAGACATTTTAATAAAAAATAATCAGAAAATAAAACATCTAGGTTTCTGCGAAGCGAACTCAGCACTTATAAAGGTGTCAGCAACTGTCAGAGACTAAGTGAAACACCTCGTCTTATTTTCCTACACCTAGAATCTTCTTAAAATGCTTAAATGCTCATTTTCATTAGGTATTGAAAGTGGTATAATTAATCTTGATTATATGAGTCGTTGCCTACTATGTTATCATGGAAATAAATAGAAAATTAGAAAATTTTGAAAATTATTGCAGGAATTATGAGTGACTATTTATCTTTGTTACTCGCGGTTTCCGTGAGAAAAATTGTATTTCCTTGTATTTTTAACCACTGAATGGCATTAAATCGCATAGTATCAGCTGGTGGAATTGTTATTATTGAATTAAAAGTTAAATTAGAATAAATGGCTTGAAATAACATATTTTCGATCATTCTTCCACCTTTACAAATGGCATCGCATTTAGAAAGTTTGCTTTTTTGAAAATGATGATAACATGAAGAACAAATTAAAATGTGTGTTTAAATTTACATATTATCTTTATCTGTAGCATTATAGGGATCTTCCATGGAACGGCCAAATATGATTTTAAAGTATGCCCTCTCGGTAATTGTTCGAGGGCGCCTGCGCTGTGCCAATCGTTATTCCCCATCTTCATCCTTCTCCCTACTTAAGATACTCGGACGCCAACCCACCCTTTTTCCTCGGATCACGCTCCCCTTCCGTCCCCATCATATTCCACGTCCGTCCCTTCGTGTCATCCCCTCCCCACTTCACCTAAAAAAAACCACGAACCCCTTCTCCGACCCTCTATATGTATATCTAACTCTCTCTCCTCCCTGCTTACCCTCCCATCCGTCGTAAAAGTGATAATCATCCGACTGCACTTTAATGACGACCGGCGGTTTATGGGATATGACAATGAGCGGTGGGGGGATATGGCGCGTCGGGAAGGGGAGGAGGGAAAAATAATGCAGTGGATAAGAGAGGGGGGGAAGGTGAGTGATGGGAAGGGAGGAGGGTGGGCGAGGGTTCTTTCGTCTATCGGGGACCGGTGGGGAAGGAGACGAGGGGGTGGCTAACAAAAGGAGGGGGCGTAATAGGAGGGGTTGTATAAGTGGATGATGATTCTGGCAAAGGGTGGCGGCAGCGAAGGGAGAGAAGGGGGTGGGGGTGAGGCAGGGAGGGTTTTTCGTGGAGAGTTGAGCCGAGAGATGCAGCGGGGTGAGCCGAGCAAGACTGCGGGACTCCGGGGTGACCGGTTGGAAGAATGACAGACGACGAGAATGTGAATGGATGGGGAATGAGATCGATTGAGAGAAGGTGCAAGGTGGCTGAGTCGCGATTGCGTGTATCATTTTACCTGAAGAAACGCTCCATTATAAATTATTCCGCTAAAAATATACCACTTTTACCGTTGGTATGTCTCATTTTCTAAATTCAGATCGGTCATGTATACTATATAGCAATGATTTAAGATCCATTGATAATCATTATTCTTTTGATCAGTTTTTCCAAGGACACAAAACGTGCCTTATTTCGGTAACGGATGTAACACAGCTTTAAGGTCAAAAGCGTGGTAATCCATCAATTACAGCATTTTAAAAAAATAATGGGTGGTTGCATTCCATTTTTCACCATTTACTAAATTAATTTAATTAGTAAAGCATATACTAGCTGTTTTATGCGTAAAAATGCCTATTTTTAATATTTTTTTCTACGTAAATGGGGACTCGATATGATACGGAAGTAATTTCTTCCCCATGGGACATTCATTATTGCTATCAGGCCAAAGTGATTTTTTTGGCAATTTTCTGATAGTATAATCGGTATTGCTTAAGTAAGAATGACGTAATTTGCATGGGAAAATTTTTATAGAAGTCCTGTGATTAGAGGAAAGAAAAAATGGAAAAAATATATAACGTATGGTAATTTAATATACTCTCCGATGATGTGATTGAAGATGCTGCTACAATCCGAGTTAGTATATTGTTAGTATAGTTAGTTAGTATAGTTAGTGCATTATATTGTGAAATGAATATCTTGTTGATGAATTTTCAGGTTTGTGGCACAGTGAATGGATTTAAACATAAGTGAAAGCGTATTTGGAAATAAAATAGAGTAATTGTTGTCGAAAAATCCACTCCACGATAAGGTAGTCGTCTTTTTCCCTATAATAGTTTACTCCATACGTCATTCAAATCCGTCGTTGGAAGGATCTGATTAACGTAATACCTGAGTCCAGTTATGACGATTATGCGGCTCTAAAAATCTAGCTCGCGTCTAGTGTTCAACGGAAGATTTTTTCTCCAAGTACAAGCTTTTCTTTCTCGGTGTAAACATTCCATTTGTTTGCATTTATGTTTATGTATATCGTGGCTACTTCATGGAATGTTCATATCGTTAGGAAAATACCAATCGTCAGCAAAAGATGCCGCCGGCATGGAAAAAAATTATGATATGCAATCACTTCGGGAAACAGCTCCTTCATGGAATGAATTGAAGCCTCAAATCTACTCAGCGCCCTTGCTTCTCATACTAGATTTCAAGATGTTTTTGTGTGGTAAGTTGTCACTGAATTACTTACTCAATGCGGAAGCTAGATTGCTGCAAAAATAGCTCGCACATTCGGGGAAGAGAAATCATACTAACGTTAAGAGTGAGAAACTTGACTTGGTGAGAAAACATAACCGAAGATGGACTAAAAGCAGTTGTATTATTTTTTAAACAAATTCGTCGAAAAAACTCAAACTCATTCTCCGACATGGTAGTCAGTTGGGGGCAAAACGACTCTGTGCCATGCAGAATTGGGGTGGCTGGCAGAAAATGAAGGGAGAGCGTGAGGAGAGGAGGAGGATAAAGGGAGGGAAATGTGTGAGGGATGGAAGGTAGTGAGTGGAAGAAGGAAGAGGGTGAAGAGGTGGCGGGGGAAGTAGATGGACTCCACCGCTGCGAGGTCTGTTTTACGAGAGGGTGGCATGCAGGAAGGATAACGACAGTCGTTTTTTTAAGGTCGTATTTCCATCATGGTTAAATTGAGAGGTTGAACGCGTGACGTCTGTATCGCCCTATCGTTGGAGCCGGGGGTAAATGGCAACAAGAGAAGGGGAGCCATGTGTAACCAAGAGGAAGTTATTCCGCCGGTAGTAAAAAAAATATGGAGCCGTTAAATCTTAGCTGAAGGGAACTTGAATAACTACCTAATTAATATAGTTTTGGTCGTTAAACAGTTGTGATTTAGAAAGTTGAATAAATTTAAGGAGATGCATTAAATCCTGATATCTTATCTTGTCTTATCATTATATTATTATATTACATAATTATTCATTCTACTTTTAGCGCTTGACATTCTATTTGCTCTTTCTTGATATTGTGCATTCTATTTGCTCTAAGATGTATCTTCTACGCCATTCTGCTATCACTTTTCTCCAGAGAATATTTTACTTCGCACTATTTATTATTGTATTGGATATTTGGGCAGCTAATCCGTATCAAACATGTTGTTAGTATCAGGAAACTTATTTTACTTTGGTCGGAACTAGGTAAAGAGAAATAAATTATATTTACAGGCAGACTTTCCAGAGATTTTTGTACTTTGGTAAAAATTTCTGTCCGTAACTAATTAGCCATGCTGACGTATTATGTTTAATCTTGTAAACACTAGTATATGTTCATCCTTGAATAACGTAGATTTAACTATAGTAGCCTTAAAACGGACCAGTAATTTCGCGAGGACTATCTGCATTTACATTTTGCAGCTAATTGATGTTAATTTCACGGTTGGCATTCATATCTCCTGCATATCATTCGAGTTTTTACTTATTTATATGCGCTTACATAAACTATACTTTGGTCACGTAAAAAGATTGTACGTACCTTTATGCGTTACCGATGATGGTGGTTTATTGATAATCTATTGATAATTGAAGCATCTTTGTTTTTGGAATACATTTGGAAAAAATATTTTTTGTAATTTGGTCATCACATTATGTCACTCAGACTAGTAAATCATAGTCATTGTTTTATAAAGTAAAATTTCTCTTGGTCCTCATTCACTTAAATATTTCGTCATAGTTTTTGCATTGTATTTCATAGAAGTAGTACTTAGTTGTTTTTTTAATGGGTGTTTTCAAGTCTGTTTCCGCACTGTTAGGCGCTTCAGACCGGGAGGAAAGGAATGGAAGGGATGGGGGTGGACTTATAGTACTTAGTTTCATGGGTGTTTTCAAGTCTGTTTCCGCACTAATAGGCGCTTCAGACCGGGAGGAAAGGTATAAGGATAGGAATGGAAGGGATGGGGGCTCCATAGTACTTAGTTTTTTAACGGGTGTTTTCAAGTCTGTTTCCGCACTAATGGGCGCTTCAGACCGGGAGGAAAGGGTATAAGGATAGGAGTGGAGGGATGGGATCAGTTGTTTTAGCTGTTTATTCCTTTTATATTTCATTAATTATTTTAAAATGACTTATCAATCTTGTTAAATAATAATGTTAATGAATAATTACCCAATATCTTCCAGCAAATCATTGTCTAAACGATCGCCTACTAGCAGGTTGGCGTTCCGTTGATTGATATTTGCTCACCATGGAGCTCACATAGGCGCTTCACTTGGGAATTAAACGTGTGTAAACGCTTATGAATCCACGCCATCTAGCGGAGAACCAATGCCGGTGTGTTCAGACCACACCATATTGCTTGCCATATGACCTAATGCATAGTGTGGCGGGGATCCGCCACTCACGAAAACACTCGGACCTCATTTCCGCCCCTTCACTCTGCCCTTCCTCATCTCCTCTAACTTCCCCCTTCGTGCTTGCTATGCATCTTCCTATTCGGCATGCTCGTTTGATCCGCGAAATTGCCGGGTGCATTGAGGCTCGGACCCACATTTATGGCTGGCATTTATACATCCTCCGGTGCACGGCCATGGTACATGGTACGTGCTGTAAATATTAATTTCGATCATCTCATGTTGCTCATTACTCACCTAGTCTCAGTACGTCCTTTCGGGCTCCGCATCTTTTTCCTTATCCGTCCATGTTTTTGTTTCTTTTGATTTTTTTTAGCCCAAAGCTCTAAAAAGAAAAGGCGATAATTCTTTGTGAAATCACCAAAAGAGTGAGAGAATTAAAGCCTAATGGGGTCGTTTACCATATTTTTTATTGCCGAATCTGATATAGTTTGCAAAGGAAAAGGACCCGTATTTTTCCGTTTTCTGATCCGACAATTATTTCCCGAGTTATAAGCGGCGAAAAACTGATGGTTTTAACCCTTTCGGAAAAGTGGGCGTGGTGCAACCTCTGACGTATATCGACTTCGTCGAATCAGAACTGAGCCCGCGAAGCTACTTCGTTTTATCGTAATGGGGGGGACACAGCTGACTCTGCCAATGGGAGCGATTTCGACAGCATCTGTGCGAGCAGACCTTCCGAAAATCCCCCTCCACTCCCTTCCCCTCCCCTGAAAGCAGTCAAGGACGGGAGGAAAATGACGTCAATGTTATCACAGCAGCATTTTCGGTGGGCGTCACCTTTTGCTTATTTTAATTTTTGATTTATGAGTGAATGGTTGTGGTTAGAAGATTAATTTTTTCACTAAAATTCTTTTTTCGTTTCCATCTAACGATTTCGTATACAAAATTGCGATTTCGGTTCCGAGTAAATGCCCCCATTCTGTCTGGAATCACCATATGTGGTAGAAATTCAAAATTAATTAAAGTCTCTGTGAAATAACTCAGCGATGGAACCAAAAATTAAGTGAGACCTTGAAAATGGACGTGAAGCTATTTCAGAAATCTTGTTCTTAATATATTTACTGGTGGTGCTAGTAAATTAAACCAAGCTTAGTTTGTATTTTACTCTAACCATTTTGATTTTTCACATTATGTGATATTCAGTTCGTCGTGATTGGTAGTTTCTCGATCTTAATTCCGTCTCAGTGAGCTGAAGGCTGTACTAATAATGTTCCATTGAGTAAAGTATTGCACTATATTTTTATCGATAACAGAAGTGGAATTTTTTTATTCAAAAGAGTATATGCCACCAATCGAAACCCATAATATATTTGAATTTTATTTATTTATCAGATATTATATACATAATAATAATAATTTCTCTAATGATCACAGGTGCCCCCAATTACAATCATTTTAATATGTATGGACAACACATTTAAAAACACCCATGCCCTGGACAGGTAAGTTTTTACCCAGGCAGGACTCGAACCCGTGACTTTTGGGAAAAGCGTTGGTCTCATAAGGATTTGGTATTGTAGGTTGTCATGGTGATCCTTTGTAGGCTATAAAATAATGAGGTGATATCATGAGGGCGAAAAAAATGTTTGCATTTTAATCCATTCGTGTATTTAAGTGCTTCCTAGAAAAAATACTTCTGTATGCTCGATCGAGTCAACGTTTAAACAAAGGTTAAATTTATCTTAATAAATGTTGAACACAGTAGGTATGTGTTTTTAGTCGAATAAATAGTTATTTTTAAAAATAAAGGAAAATATATTTTGGGCCTATATATATTACTACTTGACTACATTTTCTTTGGCATTCGAAGTTGTTTGTCTGTGTTTACTCGCAAGTGAAATCGAATTAGTCAAAGCATTTCTTGGCCAGGTTCATGGATATTAAATGCGCTTCATCTCTGTTGCTCTCACAAATCCATATTTCTCCAGAAAACTTTATTATCAAACGCTCTTTCAACACTCCGCGCCCATCAACGTTTGTGAATTGAGCCGTCAGACAAGTCTTATTGAAGCAGTCGCCTAGTTCTTCTCCCATATCTAGTGAAAAAATTCTCTCCAAGTGCACGTTATGAAATGTGAGAAATTTACCTATAGTAATAAAATTCATCATCATCACAAGCTAGCAATCTTACGATTGGTTTGACGCAACTCTCCGCTCGGTTTTTCAATCGGATAACCTCTTCATATTGGCATAATTCTTATCCTTCACAACTTGTGCCATAGTTATCATAAGAGGCATGAGCTAAAATCGACCGAGCACGTCCATCGGTAGCGGATGGTGGGTTGACCTCTAGATCTGGAGGTTTTCTGCAGAATAAGCGAGTTTACTTTTCGATTAAGCACTCGTGGAATAAAGGGATGGCATTACGAGATGGTATTAGCCTATCCTTGGGTAAGGTAGGCCTTTCACATGGTGCAGAAAGTTGTGAATATACCGCAACTTGGCCGCGGGCGGCAGAAAATAATTATCCTTTGCATCACCCGTAGCAGAGCACTGCAGATTTTCTTTATATGAGTGAAGGTGGAGATCTTGGTAGTCGATACAGTTACAATCATTTCACTACAGGTAGGTAATAAATGCTTTGGCTGTAGTACCACGATGCAGAAAGCAAGAGAACAGCACCACATGAGGAGTCGCAGTTACTTCTCTCCTTTCCTTTTATCAGGACGTGGGCATTAGATTTATAAAAATAATTAATAATTAATCTATCCATGCACATGATTTCCTCTTGCGCCGAACCGTGTTTCTCATGTATATTTCGCTCTAATTTCCAATTAACCTCAACCCTCCCAGCTCATCGTCCAAACACAAACCTTCCCCGCCTCTCCCTCCCATTTTGTTCAGCCCATTCTCAGTTACGTACATCCTCCCCTCTATCCTTTTGGTTCTCTCGCCTCAATTGGTACCGAAATCACTTTTCGAGGTCCTCCCACGACCCCGCCCCCCTTTCCAGCATCCCTCTATTTCTCCTCCAGCACACCATTTCGCGGCCTTAATCGGACAAAAGTGGCGGAAAATTAATTCCCGCCCATCTACCTCATTTCCAAACCTCCGCCCTCCCCGCCCCATCATGATTTCTCTGTGCTATCCCTTCTCATGCCCATACCCTTTCGAACGGCGTACGTATACACACATCGCACAACATTCCCCCTCTCCTAGGTTTCTCGCATCAAACCCTACCGCGATTCTCTGTTCCGTTGCCAAAGCATCATCGAACCATCCGACCCCGTTCACCACCCCTCTCACCTCCACACTACCATATCCTCCCTCCCCACTCTCTTTTTTGCACAGACCACGGAGAGTGGAACGGCTCGCCGTCGCCTTGTCACGATGCATTAAAACCATTTCCGTCGCTAAGCGTCCTCGGCTTCCCCCACCGAACTCTCTCACGCTCGGAGGGCGTCGCCTCCGTCGTTATCGTCATCACCGTGCGGGCTGAATCAATCTTAAGATGGGACCTTCTCCTTCATTCCGTTCTACGCCGCTGATGTCGCGTCACTCCCTCTCGCTCACCTTCCACCCCCCACCCTCCCGCCTGGCTCTAGCACCCGGCGACGCCAAGGGCGAAATTAAAAACGTACCGAGGCGGAAGTGTGAGATGTTCCCGAAAACGTCAGCTTCGTGCATTAATGTCAGATGCGCGGGGCTCGTGCGGTTAATAGAACGTTTATCATGCGGCTCTAATGCGAAAGACTTATCACCCTGTGCGTCTGTTTGCAACGTCAAAAGTGGACTTTCTGCCGAATTAAATGTCTTGCCCTGTATTCAAACTCCAATTTCAACTTATTTGCCCCGATAAATATTTCATACAAGCCTGTCGATTTTCAGAAACACAGTTGGCCTATCCAATTCTTTCAGCTGCTTTTTGTAAAACATTATATCTTCACAGATGACTAATCTTTTACCGCATCTTACAGAGACGAGCAGCCTTCAATGTTTTCTTCGATATTATATCGTCCTGTGGTCTTGTACGCGATGGTAATGATTATACCATGCACGCCAGCGATAAAGATGGCTCAATTATGTGCTCCAGTGGGATCTATATTCCATGAAATCACCCTCGAATTAGATAATTTTGAACGGAAATATTCATGTGAGTCACAGAATTGCGTGGCAGACTGACGAATATTCAATGAAACCGTTACACGGGTGGACTGGCTCCGTACGCTCTCCCTTCCGAGAAATTTGCCTTTCGCAAATGCGTGTGTTTTTAATTCTTAATCCCTAGGAAGGAACGAATTTGATCTTTGCCAAGGGGCGCGGGTTGATGAAGGAAGAATGGATAAATGTGGTGAGTGCACGAAAGGGGAGTGGGCAAGGATGGAGATGTGGCAGGAGGATCCTCTCAGTAACCTTTGTATCTCATGGCAACGGGATCGATAGGAAGATCGGGGAGGGGAAATGAGGGGTTTAATTTGATGGCGCCGGAATCGACTCCTGCCCCCCTCCCCCCCCCACCCGTGCCTCGCTCCCACTCGCCCTCCACCTACGCAACGCACATAGGGTATTGGGGAGAGGGAGGTGAGGATGGATGGGGGAGGGTGGCGGAGGAGGGGTTGGGGGAGGAGGGGACGGGGGAGCCGATTGCTCATTCATGTGCCGTATCCCACCTGAAAACACCACCCTGAGCCGCTCTTTATTCGCTTAATCCAACGAGGTATTGGTTTTTCCTTTGAATGGCGCGCACTAAATGATGGGAAAGAGAGCGGAAAATATGTTCCCGATGCTTTCCCTCTTCAGGAGATTGGAGTTTTAATCGGCTTTTTGTTAAATGTCTTAATCCTTTGACTGCTCGCAATAAAGGGCTACTTTATTCGCTGATGCAGCCACGTGGAATATTTTGAGGTAGTTTTGACGCAATCCCTTAATGGACCATTGACACCTTGCCCTTGAGGGATTCTTGAAAGGTTCGTCTCTAAGGTTGAGGTTTAATGAGTTTTGAGATGGGAACGCAAGAGCTTGCGAAGGCAGCGAACATCGAAACGCACGGGATTAAAACTGATCTCTGCTTGGAGCTGAAAATCACGCATTTATTTTGCCGCTGATACTCCATTACGAAGGAAAATATTTTTTCTAGTATTCAAACTGAAATTACTGATATTTAGCGAGTTTAGTCCAATTCTTTGATACTGCAACTCATTAAAGAATACAATACTTTGTCATAATTGGTTGTTGTGAATGAAGTAATAGGAAATTCGTAGGAATGAAGGTAGAAATAGAAATCATCTGAAAGCATGTTCGTGGACAGTAAAATTGTGTGCGGAAATTACAGTGTTTCTATTTCTACCTTCATTCCCACGTTGAATGATTTCCACAGTGTTAAGCTCGAAGCAGTTAACTATGATAGGAAATTGGTGAATAATAATTGTTGTCTCTTAATCACAAACCTTGCAGTCTGGGGGTCAAGCTCTCAATACGGTACTTATTTATTATATTTTTTTCTTTTGCTTGTTTGTTAACTCCTTTTGCTCTTTGCATAAAGAAGAATTTTTTTAAATTCAGAAATCGTGGGCAGAGTTGCGTAATTGTATTCTGCGATTAATCCGCTTGAATACTCTGTAAACAAATATTTTTTACTCATTCAGTGGAACTAGGTGAGGGTTGCCAAAATACGCTATAGTGTGTTTCATCTACCACTATTTTTATGCAAGAGTGCTGAGAAGGTAAATGTAGTAAGTTACTGCAATGATACCAATGCATTGCAATGCTAAAATATCGTGATGCTATTTCTCTGGTAGACACTTTGTACAAGTAATGTCTATATCCAGCTTATTCCTTAGGCACGAATTAGAAGAGACATATAGTGGCGTGTTAATTAACTCCAGGCAGTTGGAATTGGAATAAGTGTTGGGCCTAAGGGAAGAAATATAAATTAATAATTGATATGCGACACAACGAAGGATCCACACGCCAGTCTTCTATGTTTAAAGCCGGTCCAATAATTAGTCCAATTGTCGCGCCTTGGGCACTGCCCGAAACTAAAGATGGTAAAATAATGATCGCGGTTGCATGCTTTCGATTTTGAATGAGACAACTGGTGCTCCTTCTGCAGGGGTGCCGGCACGCGATGGCCAATGATCAGGAACAGGTGTCCATGAGATGACATACCTTCTCAGCAGATGGACTCTAGTGCATACGCTAGTGTGGGTTCGAAGAGGGTATTATCCGTCATACCTTTCCAAAACTATTTCTAAATCTTCAATCAATCTAGTTGGAGAAGAATAAATAAATATATAATTTGGGATATATATGAGTAAGAATTCGGATGGGCTTCCTAAATTGGTGCTGCATTTCTTTTGCGACTCCACAGCCTCCGTCCTTTTCCGTTGACGGCCATTTCATTCTTGGATCAAAGTCATTCTGTCAGATTAGAAAATAACGGTGACAAAAACCACAGTAATTACAACTGCAATTCAACCCAGTAGAATCTCTTGTACCTCACTTGGTTCACATGCACGTCACGCACGTTATGGATGTAACCCTGGCTGGAAGATTCAGGAATTATTTTTAGAATAGGGTAATAGGAATTTTCATGGAAATCAATGATCGTTTCATGTTTTTTTGGAAATGCCGAATCCTACTCTGTAAGGATTGTTTTCGTCAAATAGTGGCGTAAAATAAAATGAATCGTGTGATGCGGTTATTAGGAACAAAACGCCTGGGATACAGAGTCGTTAGGCAGTTAAAGAATGATAAACCGAGCGTAATTAACTCATTCTTAGGATTTTTACGTATCTCTGCTGCCAATAATGCCTGATATTATTTGCACTATCACCTGTGGTTATGCTTCTAGATCCATTGAATCATTTTTCCTAATGGGATTTATTACAATGTAGCGTTCTCTCGTTGCTTTCTTTCGAGCGTTGATATACCTGAAGGAAATTTAACTTACAGAACGTCGTCTCTGGCTACCTTAAGACCTGAAAGTCGAAGGTAAACCAAATGTATTTGTAACAGATTTGAAAATTATGGGTAAATGTGTGATGACTCAGGAAAACGAATTTACTCCACTTCTTTTTTTTTCAATGACCGCAATCCAATTATTTTTTCAATGGATGTCAATTATTAGCCCTGATGAAAGTTTTTTTTCGGAAATGCACTTTAAAATTTATATTTTTAGTACTTCTTAGATGCCTACAGGTAGCTGAAGATATATTACATTAATGTAGTAAATATGGTATTTTTAAGGCATTTGAATTAATAAGTACATTATTAATTCTCTTTGTCTGTATCCTAAGATGAAACGATTTCCATTTATACCTGTTGTTCTCTGATAACTACCTGCCACGTGGGGGCTAAGATTGCATATTTTTAAGTGTCACTAATTGGTTTGAAATTTTGAATTAACCTATCGCTATTATTAAGCATTTATAATTCGATGCATATTTTTTGATATCTTAGGGAACACGATGTCATTAATTGAGCAGCCTTCACCTATTTATCTCCTTCAAATCAAACTTCAAATTTCATATTTTCAAAATCGATGATCGTAACGGCGTCGTTTTAACCTATATAAAATAGAAGAATCTATGATGCCTTTTATGTAAATTAAGAGGACTGTAAAACATTTTTTTCATATATTTTATTTTGATGGTCTCATGTCTCGTTTTTCTCGAAGAAAATCAGGAAAAAATTAATAGGTATAAAAGTCTTACGGTATATTAGCTAACTCAGTGCTTTATAAATTGGCGCTGAATATAGCTTTAGACCCATTTAATAGAGGTTTTTATTCCAATGGTAGATGTTTTTACATGGATTTTTTTTGACATGTACATTTAAATGAGAATGAAAATTGTTAAACGTCCACCAAACGTTATTTCGACTTATCTTTGCGTTGTCAGAAAGCGGTTTTTTAATAATGGGCGGAGCCTCGTAGTGTCAAAATAAGATTGGCCTTTGAGGATCAGATTCAACCAGAGTGACGTGGGTGGAGGAGCGTATTGCCACATTAACTCTCACTGGAGCGGCGATGAAAACGCCCGGACATTCGTTGAACCTGATTCAAGCTTTATGCATTGGGACGAGGATCTCATAATTGCATACTATTCCCCATAAATGATTTGCATGCTAATTTTCTTTTAAATTGAATCCTTAATGCATATTCTACTTTGGAGCTATTCACAACGAGATTTCTCTGTCTATCTTAGGATCGTAACATTTTTAAAGGCAACATTTTCTTGAAATTAGATTTTTTTGTTTTTTTTTTTATCAAAGTATGATAATAAATTGTTACTATAATATTTTGTATGAACATTAATACGTTACGTTAGCTACAAAGGCAGTTATGATATCTCAATAAAAGATGCTGTCTGTCTTAGGCTATAGCCATATGAACGACTGTAATGTGAAATGTATTTGAATCGCATTTCCCAAAGTTACGTTATTTGGCATCATATATTTTCTCAGCGGCTGTCAGTGCGTAGGAAAACGGTTTCCTAGCCTCTAGATTATATTATTGTGCATGCGTGAAATTACTTGAATGTGAAGGAAGCCGTCCTGTTTAGGAGATGTAGATTAGGCAAGCGCTGTTATAACATTCCGAGACTTATGCATTTAGGCGATGTTTTGTAGAGTTCATCAAAGGAGTGGAACGCATTTTAATTACATTTCTCCATCCTTAGGATGGGTTCAAATTAAGTTTCGCATTCTTTCGGAAGATGTATATGCCATCTGAGTTTCCGATCTTTAAATGAAACTGTCACATGGGCGGGTTTCCAAAAGAAAAACTTGTTATCTCCGAGAAGAATGATTTTTACCGGAGCCGCGCGGCAATCAATGCTTGGTGAAAATTAATAGGGCTAACGAAAACAAAAAGCCGGTGCTGAAGCGCGAGAGTTATGAGGCAAATAGTTTACTGCCGGTCAACCAGTTAACCGTTGCACGTTTTTTTTTTGTATCAACCGTTTTTTGCGCAACGTGTCCTTGTGTCCATTCATCCCTGCCTGTGATTTAGTAAAGGCGTTCCTATTATTATGAATGAATGAAAGATCATACCGTATTGTCTGTTGTTTTGTTTGCTTGTTGACGCATGGCAATCATGCTAAAATAGTAGCAAGGATAGAATACTGGCTTTTATATTTTTTGTTTCTTCCGATTCCTTAAATCGTCCATATTGTTGTTCATTTAATTATTGTTATTTATGATTTCGTTATACATTTTTGGGACGAAAAATTACCTTTGTGAATTGATTATCAAATATCTTTGTTCTTAAAATATTATATGAGATCTCATTATGAATCTTACATTCATCTAGTACATCAAAAAGCCAAGGCTATGATGACTAGACAACAGAGTCAGAGGAAATTGATTAGAAATGATGCTCATATAAATAATAATAATAATTTTAACCTGTAAATTATTGATATATTCTACCAGATTTTCATGATTACAATATTAATAGTCGAATAAATTCCTGATATGCTGAGCGTTTATATCGTCATGTTGCAAAGTAATTAACAAAATTTCCATTGTTGTGTTAATTTCAAACCGATCCTTCCAAATTCGCATGTGTTTAGCATTAGCAGAGAAAACGACGTGCTTCATCACTCATTTCGTGGAGATAAAATCAACGGGAAGGTGGTTGTGCCGCACTGAAAATGATTCTCCCCCAAGGCAGACGCCAGGTGCGAAAATCCCTCCCGTGGTTCCTCGACGCCCTTACGCACCCATGCTCGTACCCCGTGTTCACCGATACCGTGGTAGTACTTACCACGGTGCAGGTACTTCGAAAGATTTCGTGACGCCTCGCGATTGTGTTCAATGGAGCATGGAGCTAGTACGGGGTAAGGGATGAAGGCGGGGTAAAGCATCGGCGAGTGCAGGATTCTAATTCCCTCTCCCTCGTCAGTCAAATCCTAAAGTCACTCCCGCCACCGACCGAAACGTTCAACAAAACCTCCTTCCTGCACCGCAACACGTGCTCACTGCGTTTAAGCCGTGGATTCCCCATCCCTCCTCCCCAGCCTCTGTCTCCTCTCGCCCAAGCTGCCTCCCCGCTTCAATTCCGACTCTCAGAAAGACCCCTTCATTCCCCTCCCCTGACTTCCCCAAGATTCCTTCCATCTCCTCCCGACGTCCACTCTCTTATACTCGCAGGCCTACGCCCAAGAGCTGGCTCGTTATAGCGCGACGGGTCATTCCAGCGAAAATGAAATTCATGGCTGCGCATGACCTTAAAAACAAAAGAAAATGCCACGCGGGAAGATGGGAGAGAAGGGTTTCGTTCAGAAGGGGGGGGGGGGGGGGGGAGTGGGGGGCGAAGGAGCGAGTGTCCGTGTTTGTGTCTGTAGAATCGTTTCGGTGAGAGAATGAAAAGGAATTAACAAACTACCTTTTCGAAACGTCTCTCTCTCTTTTCCACTCCGTCCCGTTCCACTGTGAGCATGCGCCCACCTCCTCCTCTCCTCATAACCCTTTCTTTCCCCAATCACATAGGCCGGCTCATAAAAAAGAACTCTCATGAATTAACGAACGATTCAGTCGTAGCTCGTGTAGTATGGGAATGACTTTAGCTTAGGAGAAGGGGAAAATAATTTTCGAGTACAACCTCGAGTGGAGTTGGAGTTGAGTCTTGCTGAGGGTATTTGGGCATACCGCGCTCAAGATATTTTCATGAGTCCCCTTTAGGAGCTATGAATAATACAGCTTTTATTTAGCATATAAATCAGGTTACACATTTAGGATAAACTTATGCTAGATTCGGTTGTGTTTTTCCGTTATGCAGCGGAAATAGAGACGATCGTGGATTCATGAGCGTCTATAAATACACGACATAGGATATCGAAATGAAAAAAATTCATAGTCAACGATCATGGATTTTTTCAACTTGAAACTAACTGATTGATGATACTGAGGTCTAAAGCTAAACATTTTCAATTTTATGGAAATGAAAAATTTGCATCTTTCTCGTTCACTTTTTGCGAATTATACCATTGCTGTGATGTTGAGAATGTTAATCGAACAAGGACTATTTACATTTTTATGAAGCGTGTACATTTTTTATATACTATTAGACGTTAAATCTTAATATGTTAACAGCTTTTAACACAAAATATGACCTCTAATACAGTATGTAACCTACATTAATAAAAATTTGTTGGCTCATGCAGTCCGTGACTGCTTTGTCGGTGACGGATGGAATATTATAGGAAACTGAAAGGTTTTCCTCGCCCAAATAACATCTTCATTAAGGTTGATTTAAAAAAAACTCCATTTTACCTCTCCAAAGATTTTCTAGGTACATGCTATACTAAAACATACCAGGGCGTGAGGGAATTAACACTGAATAGGGCAGAATGGAGGGCTGCAGTAAACCAGTCCTAGGATTGAAATACTGATGATGATGATGATGCTATACTATTTTTAAAATATGCCAGTAAAGTATAATAAATTTCGTTTCCATCGCTGATGTTTATTCAAACGATAAGAGTCCATAGTCTTAAATAGAAGCATAACATTTTATATTATCCTGTCCCAGAAAATGCAATCGAATCCGCAGAAATAATGAAAGGTTTCTTACAGATATAACGGTGGAGTTCAAGACCATACCTTGGTATTAAGAATGTTGAAATTTCCTCTAAAACCATTACGGTCAACGTTATTTCTCCGGCGAGGTTACCTTATGGTGGCACATTTCATTTCAGTAGATTAGTGGGGACGTTTCAATTTCCTCGTGTAATGAGATTCCATTGCTTCCATCTCTCCCTCCTGTGGTTTGGTGAATCTGTTTATTGACTAAGATGTAAATTAATAATGCACCAGAACCTGTGAATTGGACATCTCAATTGTAAAACAGCAAAATAATAGCCTGGTAGAAAATAATGCGCGCAAGGAATGCAATGAAAGAAAAATATGAACGCACTCATTCGTGCTATACAGGTGGCAGGACATGTGTAGTGGAGCGTACAAAAACGGGTGCCCGTAGGCTCGTATCTAATTTCATTTTGTTCTTGTGAGCATTTTTAATCAACACATTATTTAATGTACAGAATATTAACTAAATCAACCACCGTTGGCACAGATACATTTTTTTACGAGGTTCAATGGAGTCCGCGACTACATCCTTTTTTTTGGAAGGATTTACTTCTAAATTTTTTATGACGGATAATGTGACGACTATTGAGTTAGGATTGAATTCTGTAGTCATCCGTTTTCTATGTTTTTGAAACCTGTTTATTATGAATATTTTACTTAATTGATGCTGTGGCCGACACTGCATATTAGATGAATTTGGGCGCGAGCATCTGTCGCAGTTCTGCTACGAACTCAAATATACCATTTTACAATGTATAACAGTAGATGTTAATATTCCATTTTTGTTCCGGCATATAAGTTTAGTCGCATTAAGCTACGTTTTCATGTGGCCGTTTTTACGTTGCGTTGCCGCTGCGTTGTGCGGCAGGAAAATATCGTTTTCATGTCACCGGCAGAGCCAGCAGCAACGCACCAAAACATATGATGGTGCTAAACCGTGGTATAGGTGATAATCTGAAGCGAAAGAATCACGTGACGATCAAATGACAGGCAGAATGCGTTGTTCCTCCCTCTGACGCAGCTGCGTCAACGCAGGCTGCGTTGAAAAACGAAAGATAACCAACTCGGACGGCAACGCAGGCTGCGTTGTCGTGCTCGCTTCTGATTGGTGGCGCAGTGTAACGCAAAAACGGCCACATGAAAACGTAACTTTATACTTATTTTTTCTAGTGGAATATTTAGTTATGATAGCAAAAATTAAGGATATCATAGGGCTATATGTAAGATATCATATGTAAGTTAATGAGATGCCTATGGAAAGGGCACACCGTTTGGTATACGGCGGAGTTTTTTCTTTTGATATTAGTCGTCCGTAACTGCTATTACTAGATATGTAGGGAACGGAGTTTTCCTCATTTTTTATCTATCCTTTGTGCAACTATTATGATATCAACCCGCACCTCTAGAAATTGACGTAGAGCAAGGACCTTCCTTTATTCATCGTCAAAACTCCCCATATTCTTATGGGTAATGTGTCGTGGCGAATCTGGGTTTGTGTCCGCGGTGTCGACGCAAATTTGTTCTCATTTGGTAGTGGATCCACCCTTTCGCCCGCAATGCTTTTTTGTTGATCCCTCTCCTCCCCCGACCTCCTGCCTTCCATCGCCTGCGATGTGTTGACTCCTTCCACCCTCATCCCTTCCGACCGAACTGAATCCCTTAAACAAAAGCGGGACCCAAGAGGGTTGTGTCCACGCACACGCCCTCACACGAAATAATGAAAAGAAACCGGTCGCGTTGAGGGAGAAAAATATGAGCATCGGGCCCCTTAATGCTCCCACCCCACCCTCGTTTTTCTTCCCGTGGCCGGGCGGGTGACGTTCTTCTCATATCCTGCACGCATCCTCTCCTTTGGAAAGCCATTTCTCCATCTCTCTCCCTCCCTCTCGTCGCCCTCTCCCTCCCATCAACCGCCACCACCCCTCTCAGAGAGCCGCCACCGATTTCTCTCCATTTCCCTGCTCCATTACGCCTATATGGCGGTCCAATCCCTCCACCCACCCACCCACGCTCCCCCCACCGCCCGCCCGAAACCTTCGTTATTGCGCGGGGCCTTTCCAATCTCCTCGGTTATCCCTGCCGCTCCGTTTCGACCCACCCTACTGCCAGCGCCGACTCCCTGTAACCCCCCTCAACACCCTTCCCACCTCCTTTCCACCCTCTCACGCTCCGTAGAACAAATTAATGGATATGCGGGAACCTCGCCCGACGAAAATGAGGGAGAGAGGAGGCTTGAGAGAGAAAAAAAATAAAAAAAGGCGAAGATGGGAAGGAGGAGAGTGGGCGGAATTTGGAAATTGGACCTACGTCACCTGTCATGTTTCCGGTTCCGCCGCTCGCATATGGCCCACGCAAGAGATTTTGGGGCTTTTTTTTAGTCCGGGAGGCCCCTCTCTTTTCCTTCCCCCGTCCCGGCGAGTCCTCGTCTCCGTCGTCGCCCGCCGTCTCCTCGACCTCTATGACCTCACCGCAGCGCCGCCATCGAGACGGCGAGGGCCCCCGTTTCGAAGGGCCCGCACTCTCCGCCCTTTTTCCATTCCGAATGCATTCCCATTTGGCCGGACACGTGCTCCCAGCCGCTCCATCACCAGATTCGGTCCGCACCCAAATGGGAGCGGCTGATTGGATGCTCTCCGGTTATTAATTGATCCACGGACTCACGAATTCGGTTAATTTTTTTTCAAAGGGCAGGTCTATAAACTGTGAGAGTGATATTTTTCTCGTTTCCTTTCCCCTCCGTGAAATATGACCGGCTCTTTGCAGATTTATGATTCCCGGATGCGCTGATAGTTTTCGTTCGGTCCTACAATGGTCGAGGAAGGGTTGGTTTCTGCGAGAAAAAGTTTAATTTTTTGCGCTTGAATGTGCGCCGTGCTCTATAAAGTTTTGCTTGTAGAGAATTTGATATTGAGTATTGAATAAGCATATGAAACTTGTAAAACGTAAGTTATTTATGATCAGTAATTATTTGGTAGCTTTGAGGTAGATTTTGTTTATAAATTGATAATTTTAATGACTCGTCCGCAAAGAAACTTTCAAAAAGATCCATGCACTTTCTATCAGTATTCAGTGTTGTACAAATGCTCTGTTCAATAAGAATGGTGCAATGTTTTACGAAAAGGTGCAATGTTTTACGAATTAATCGCTTTAGATCAATAATGGAGTGGCTAAGATTAAGGTTAAGATAAATATTCCCAAAGTGCGAGATTATCGAAATGCATCACAGTAGTTGTGTATGTGTTCTAGGCCGCTGGATGAGGTGGTAACTTGCATGTTTCATGGCAACATTTGTTGAAAATAGCTACGCGGTTATTTAAACCTTCAGTAGGATCTACGTTTAAATTCAAAGAGGACATACGTAAAGAATTCTTAGACTCCGAGACTGTATTTTTTGTTGGTCTAAATTTTTTATTAGTTCTGATATACTGTCAAAGTAACGTATATTAGAGAACCGCTGGAAGCCTATTTCTTTGCATTCGCTGCATTCATAAATTCATTTTTTATAATTCGTATTCATAAATTCTAACTTACACCTGACTGGCTCACTTGCCTTTCACTTATGGAAATATACATATAGTATACATGTGTTATAACCAATAATGTCTTCGGATATTCAGAAGTCTATACCTCAATTTCCCTTAACAGCCTGAAATACTTTATATCTCTCTCTTGGAATCTTCCCTAAATCTGGATTATAATCTTTATTCTTTCTCCCTTGGAACTCCTAATAACCAGCATTCTCATTTGGGCAACCTTCAGTTATCCCTGTTCTTTCATTGCGTCATCATGATGTCATGATATGACATCATGATGTAATTATGATATGATCATGATTGACACCAATTTCATGATTAATGTTAGCAACTATTATAGGAATAATGGAAATAGAATAAAAAGGCTACTGTTAACTGATACATCGGTACCTCGAGAGCTGAAATTTTTTTCGCAGCAGTTTCAACCACGTCAGTAACATTGCGTTCAATTCATTGAGTGTAATATAATACATAAGACATTTTATGCGTTGTTTCTAAAAGTATACTTCATAGGTACATATTGGTTCTTTGAAATTCTGCACTGTAGTTAATGTTACTCATAATTACGTGGTTTTATTTTTTAAATATTTAATACATCCTTAAAAGCCCTTGCAAATATCTACGTGCGCAATGCCTTCGATACCTGCATTGAACTTCCTTGCTGTTTCGTGCTAAATTTATTTAATTTTAACTTTGTGAATTCAGCGCTAATAACTTGTGAGAACGCAGTGCGGAGCTCAGAATACTTCTCTAAAAAGCAGTTTAGAGTTTTTCAATTTCCTCACTTTTGACTAATAGACGTACCTACGTATTATTACGCGTATGTGGTCCGCTCTCATGCCCGATCAACTATGAAAAATATTTTTGTGAGCATTTTATTGTTCTGTACCTGAACCTGAGGTGCTTGCAGCTGATAATTCATCCTAAATTTTATCTTTTATTCCCTAAGTGTCATAGTATGAGAGTTTATGTCATTGTTTGTTGTTTGGTAATCGTATGTGCAGTTACTTCGTAATTTGCATAACTAAAATGTCTTTATTAAATAGTTACTTATCGCTCTCGTTTAGAAAGGTTGGTAATGAAAACGTGGCCCCTGGTGATATTGAATTATTAGCTGGAGAAGTTTTCCTTTTTCCAACATGCAGCTGTGGACGTTGAGTGGAGCGAAATGGATGCAGTGCACAAGAGGGGAGGGATTGACGAAGGAAAGGAGAATGGGAATGTGATGAGGAAGAGATTACAGTCGGAAGGGAGTAGGGGTCATCTACGGAGAAGGATGGCTTTATTATGCTGTTTGCTCGATTGGACCAAAGGGGAAAGGTATAAAATCCTATACTTGGATACCGCGGCTCTGCGAGTCTCGTATTTTAATGTCCACGATTTAATCACCGCCCTGACCCACAGTGACGCGGGGAGTTGCGAGGGATGTAGCCTGTGGGGTGAGTCCGGGATTAAAACCAATCTTTTGCGGACTCCACTCGTCTGACCAGTGAACCTCCCGTGCAGACTGAAGTGATGCAGTCTGATGAGTTTCATCTTTGCGTCCCAGGGATGGGGTGGTTGCATTTGTGGCTAACAAAACTTACGCCCACTTTAGTTCCATGGCTGTATAATATTCTTAAAGTACATACATCTTTTTTCATTCAAGTGCCGTTCGCTCTATATGTTGAAATCACACGATTCTTGGCTTCTATATGATTAAATTCGTATCGAAGGAACCTTAGCAATATTATTTTTCTGACGGAAGTTACCCAATGTCCTGGTGACGTCGAGAACGGTAAACATCGGTTCGGAGATATCCGTCCAAAACAATTATTTTTCCTTAAGGAGATGCTGATAGTCTGGAGGATGATAAAAAGACTAATAGATATGAATGTTAAGCTATTAAACTTCCCGTAAGGCTTACGAGTTATTAAACTCAAATATCTATGTGCAAAATACTTTGCATTATGTCATATACAACTCTGTTATTGAAATAATTCTGAAGTTCAGGAGTAATCAGAATATAGGAATTGAGAAAAAATCATAAATGACTTGTTTTTTATGCCACTAGAATAGCATGGTAGTTACCGTTTCAAAATCAATAACGTTATCGCAAAAATATGACCGATCATCTTATAGCTATCGTCCATAGTTGGACTTGATCGTAATTCTACTTTAAGTGTCGTGGTGTAGTTGGCATTAAGAGGCTCCAGTTATGAGATATAATTGAAAATGGAAAGCATTTGAATACTTTTCCAGTGACCTGTGGGCATTTTGAGTAACTAATGCGACTTTCATTCAGCGTTACAACACAATGCAACATTTTGGTGGGTAATGACCCACATAGTCAAATTTTGTAACGCTTCACGTTTTGTAGCTGCTCGAATGGAATTCCATGCTGTGTACTTGCGCTTTTTTATGAACATTCTTCTTTATGGCTATCCGGAAGAGAGCCTTATTTTCCGCAAAGGGGAGCAAAATTTGCTTATCACTTACTTCTCCAGGTTTGCAAATTAACCTTGCTTCTATGCATAATGGGTGGAATTTAGTCCAAAATGCTATTTTCTTGGAAATAGTAGGAAATTGAGGGCAGGAATGTTGGCATAAAAGTATTGTTTCACAATTCCCCTGTGGATCAATCACTGAACAGTTAGCGAAAGAAGCCCCAAAGTCTCTAGTAATAGGAACAGGTACGAATGATATTATATTTATTTCCCATGTGCCTCAATAAATAAACTGGAAAAAGATCAACAGCTGCAGATACTCGGCCCTTTACCCTCTATTTCGAACTTTACGATCCGTACGAACGCATCCCTTGCCATGTGGACCAATATGGGTAACCGTAATAATTATTTGTAGTGATACTATTGAAAAACATTTTGTTCAAATGTATGTACATATAATCAAAATTTAGCAACGGTAGGAATATGCTCTCAAGGAACATGGTGTTATTTTTTTACAATAATTACTTTTTCCTATTGAAGTACCATCGACTAATGTTAAGCTGAGTGGAGCCAGGCTGGAAGCATACTTTTTTTCAAGGCTAAACAACCACCCCATTCTCCTCATTAAAGTCTCTTTGATTGGAAGCGTTAACTAAAATATTTGGACGAGAAGAGAGACCCTCTAGAGTGATGATAAGTGGGAGCTCCGCAGCCCCGAGGGGTGGATAGGGCCCCTTTACTAACCCTCGCCTCACAGAATCCGAGCTTTTTTTTTGAAGGACCAGAGTGGAGTGGATGCAGCGAGCTCGGGGGGATGAAGGGGAATGGGTGGTAATGAGGCGATTGTCTGTAGAGTATGGGAGGGTGAGGGGGGGAGGGGCGACACTGAGTTCATGGAGAGGAGGAACGAAAAAGGGGAGGAAAGAGGGTCTGGTAGGGTAGGGAGGGGACTGCAGGGATGGATGAAAAAAAAGGAGTACCATTTCGTCCTTTTATTTATTGTACACGACCGAAATAGGCCTCTTAATGCTCGCCTTATTTATATGAACGCGTGCTGCCGTGAGAGGAAGAAGGAGAAGGAGGGGTTGCAGGGTGGCAGAGGGAGGGAAAGGCGTGCGTGGGGATCACAATCGCCGTGTCCTTGTGTACACATGTGCTTTGCGTGGTCTCATGATTCAACCTCGATCCAGTTGCCCCAAGTCTCCTCCCCCAAGTCATATCTCCATTAATACCATATTAATTTGACCGTAACAGTTTCTCCCACCGTGATTCTCTTTCTCTTCTTCCCACTCTCTTTGTACACCGTAGTAACTCCCTAATCGTATAATTAGGTGTACGCGTTCTCTCTATGCATTCTCTTTTCATTACTTCTAATTCTGAAACAATCTGTCTTTTCATATCTGCGTGACAATACCTTGATGAAGATTGTTTGAAAACTTACCCTCTCTGGTACTGCTTCAAAATTGCGCAATTGTCAATATTTGCGTTTCGAGAAGGCCACGAATTTCAAAATTTCCAAGGTAGCTTGTGGGAAAAATTCGTCAAATAATGCGGCAGCAATTTTCTCTCTCTTCATTTATTTGAGATGATTGGTCGTAATGTTCGTCTGCTCCTAGAGTTACTTTCAAGTTGAACTTGAACTACCCGCTTTCATATTCCACTGCACACAAACTCATTCGTATTTAATCAAAGGTTTTAGATTTAATTTTTCTCATGTAATCTTTCAGTGTTTTATATCGAACATAGCAAAGCTTGGGAATCTCGAATGAAGATAAAGATACCTTCTCAGGCATAAAACGTAGAAAATAACGGGTTGTATTCAACTAACATCACCGCCATTCACATTATGCAAAAAAGATACTTATAAGTATCTTTTTTGAGACGCATACATTTTTCGGTTTGTTTGCATGAAATAATTCGTGAAAACCAGGGGTTTCATCAAATATGTTTATAGCTAGCTGGTTTTCGTAATCACAAGTTTAGTTGTACGTGGGAGAGATAAAACTAATCGATATTCCTCAAGTTTTTTCGGGTGATTCAAATCACTAATCTATACCTGTTTAGTAGCTTGGCATGACGTTTACTTGGTACTGCTTTTATAAGACATTTCCTTGTTAAGAACAAAAACGTAAAAGACGGATCATGGTCCCAGCCCAGAGCCTTCTTCCCATTTCTAATTAAAGATATTCACTCGCATCATTGTGCCTAACTCTGCGCTTTTTATATTCTCATTATTCCGTCCATGTTTCTGTAACGCGTGTTTATAAACGTCCTTTTTTGTGCATGCGTATCCTTCTCTCCCGTTTTAATCATGAAAAAAATTCGCTATGAACTCCATTGCTTTGTCTTTCTTCGAGCCACCCTCCTCCCCATTAAGCCTTGCCCTCCTTAATTTTTTTGTCTTCTACGCCTTGTTTCGCTGCCTCATCTAGTGCCTACATTTCTCTCTTCCATCAACTTGCCGTTTTATACTTAGAATCGTCGGGTTTGCCGTCTGAATTCCTCCCTCCCTCCCTTCACGCCTCTCCTTCGGCTCCCATCCTCTACTATTTTTTCCACACCTCGGCGGGGTTGGCGCCGGAGTGTTGGAGAATTCAGGCGCCGTCCCGGGAGTGTGTCTCACGATCTCTGGTGCCGCTCTCTTCCTCCCTCCCTCCCTCGGTCCCTCCTCCTCCCTCTCAGACTTGTGTTTTCTTGTGAGCGCGCGCTATGAGCATCACTCTCGCGTCTGTCTCGGGAAAATTTGTTTACAGAATTTTGAGTGTCTTTGACTCCTCGTTTCCCGCTCCCTCCAAGCTCCCTTTCGGCGTCGTTCTCCTTTTCCCTCCCTTCCCATCCGACCAAACTCCAGTATCAGCTCTTCCCATTTCCTAGCCAACTCGCGGGCATTTACACGCATTGCACATGAACCTCGCCTATTTTGTGGTCAAATGAATTTGAATGTCCAACCCAGGGCATGATCGTTCCACTGTTTCTTCACCGAATGGAGTGAAGGCATTCCATAGCTATTACAATTTTTATTTACGAAGATGGTTCATGTATTTGCTGAACTTTGGGCCCTTTAGCTTACCTAATATGTGGTAAGGTTAGAGAATTTTGGCGTTAATATTTTCGTGTGTTTACAAGTATTATTATGTATAAACATTTAGAGCTGGCCATAGAAAGGTGGAGATTTTTGCCGACGGTATCGTTGATTCTTGCCGTGTACTGACTCGTAATTTAAGGTACAGATAATCGGTGAAGCGCCTATAATGCAATTCTAGCATATTTTTGGCCTATTCATTGTGTACTGTAGCGTTCACTAATTTATATGTTGACTCACATTTTGGAGATTTACGTGGAGAAATGTAGCACTTATTTATTCGGGCAAATGAATGAAAATCTGTGCGACGTAGACGTTTTAAATTATCATGTAACTTGTGAAATTTAAACGCTTGGAACATCATCTCGCAGAGGTATTGGATATAGACAAGTTAAAAATAATGAAAATGGTATGCATCTTTTATTATCTATTTAGACCAGGTACCGACATACACCTATAGCTGATTTGTAAGCGATAGCTTACGATGTTTATTGTTTTATCCTCAAAAATTATTGAATGGGATGGTAACTACTTGTACGTCAATATGAAATATTTCTTGTTACTGACATGCGTCCACCTATGCTTCTCCTATTGATGAACCGATAGATAATACAACTTTGGTTTTAGATAGTTATGTTTCCGTTTGACGGCAGTCAAAGGACCTTATATTGCGTGAATATATCGAAGTACTTAGACCTGAACCTTGGGAATGTCTGATAGTAATGAATGGCATAGAGGCTTAATTTCTGTTCATTATGTAAGCTAAATAAATTTTTTCGCCCACTCTTCTCAGGACTTCCTCGTTATTTACTCGATCAATCCATTTAATCTTTATTATTCTTCTGTAGCACCCCATTTCGAATGCTTCCACCCTTTTCTTCTCCGCTGCTGTCATCGTCCATGTCTCACTGCTGTAAAGAAACATGCTCCAGATATACGTTCTGATGAATTATTTCCTTACTTCTACGCTTGTATTTCCAGCTGTAAGTATTTTAAGCTGTAAGCAGCTTTTGATAGAATGCCCTCTTTGCCTGGGCTATTGTACTGACTATTTCTTTCTTTCTTCGTCCATCATTGCTTACTCGGCTTCCCAGGTAATAGGATTCTTTCACCTCTTCCAGTTATGATTTTCGTAATTTAACGTTGGTTTTGGTCTCTTCTTTCTTGAATTATCTTAGTCTTCTTCTTATTTATCTTCAGCTGATATCTGGTCATTGTCCTTTGCTGGGTTACAAGAATCTTATACAGATCTCTCTCTGTCTCTGTTATGAGAGCTATGTCATCAGCGAATCGCAGCATGCGTATTTTTTCTCTGTGGATAGTGACCCTAGAAGACTTCTCTTTGATTTCATTGATGGAAATGAATGAATGAATAAAATAATAATTTATTTTGTGTGTCCTTGACCTGCTGCTCGTTTACGTTCTAGATATTTCAAGATTATCTTCATATCCATTAAAAACTCTCTGTTACTTGCGGATCATCGTGAATTCTATTTTTGTTTTATTCTCTGCCCATTCCTAATCACATGTGAGGCTATTTATGATTATGTGTATCTCTTGTCTCACTATACCACTGTGTAGATTATTGAAGTAAAGAAATTTTTACCATTAAGACCTGAGATATATTGGGAATGTATTAGGTATACCTTGTTACACAAAGGACAGGAGTAAGAGTGGGAAGAATTTCCGTTTAATGTTCAGTCTTATGTGTTATTTAATCTCCAAGAGATCCTCCATTTAACGTTTACTAACGTTTTACGGCTCTCCATGCATGATTAAAAAAGCGCCTCGGATTCTTTTGAATTTTCTCTTCCACTGTTGGTATTCAATCCGGGACCTCTAAGGTGTAAACTTATTTATCTATCCCACACATCTCCCAGAACACCTAATTCTATTATCTCTTGTAGTGTTCTTGGCCATAGGCACTCTTTTCCTTCTTATTACTTTTTATTATCCTTATGGATTAAGTATAGGAGCGTGGTGGCCTAGTGGGTAGAGAGCTTGGCTACTGATCGAAGGGTCCCGGGTCAAATCCGGGTGAAGCCGTTGGACGCCTCTGATCGAAAAACAACCCTCGGGAGTGCGAGGTGGCTCTGGGAAAGGAACTTACCCTCCTACCCTAAGTGAGTGAAATTCACAAGCCTGTGGTTTAGTCCGGGGTGAGCTCTAACCTCACCTATCAAAACCAATATTAGGGTTGAATCACTGAGTGAGTGATGGGTTAGGTGAATGAAATGGTGAATACTAAATTACTAAATAATGGAGGCAAATATGCGGTTAATTTGACGAGTAATTATTACTCGGGGTTGAACTTAAAGCCACCAAGTGCGTCCACCTGGTTGCGGAGCTAGATATAGCTAGGTTAGCTGCGACATAAGCGAGTTAACTCGTCGAATAAGCAGTCGTGGACAAAAAGCGGCGGCACTCCGAGGTGGTATTGGTCTATCATTGGGTAAGATATGCCTTTAAATGAAACAGAAGCCTGTGAAGATGCCATGACTTGGCGACAAGAGGCCGCCAACAACTATGCTCCCTAGCACACGGAAGAGAGGGCAGCAGCTCTTCATCACATGAGTGAAGGTGGAGACCAAAGTAGTCGGTATAGTGACACTCATTTCACTACAGGCGTGATAACATTTACTTTAACGGCTGTGGTACTGCGATGTGGAATGCAAGGGGAAACCACCACATTATTATCCCGAGGAGTCCCAGCTACTCCACTTCTTTCTTTTGGAATATGACGTGATGGAACCCTCTCGAGTAAAATATTCCGGAGGTAAAATAGTCCCCTATTCGGATCTCCGGGCGGGGACTACCCGAGAGAGTACACCAGTCAAGTGTGATAGTCATTTCAGGGTAGGAACGTGCGATCACTTCGGACCTGTGGAAGACTGGAGAACGTGAAGATGGAAATGTGGAGAATGAACCTCGGTGTATTACGAATCAGTGAAATGAGATGGCACGAGAAGGAGACTTTTGAGCTGGAAATTATAGAATTATTCACACCGGATCACTGAATGGTAACGCTGGAGTAGGCATAATGCTCAGGAAGAGCGCAGGACCGCGTGTAAAGAGCTTCCTGCAGTACAGCGAGAGGATTATAATGGTGAAGATTGAGATCAAGCCTACAGATCACCTTGTGGTACAAGTTTACATGCCTCCGTCGGACTACGAAGATGAAGAAATGGAAGACGTCTATGAAGGTATCACTGAAGTAATAAAGCCCGTAAAAGGAGAAGAAAACCTAATTATTTTAGAATATTGTAACGCTATTGTTGGCGAAGGTAATGATGGAAGAATAACAGGAAAATATGGTTTGGGAAATCGAAATGAGAGAGGAGAAAGACTTATAGAATTCTGCACACAACACAAGTTGGTGGTGGCAAGCACATTGTTGAAAAACCACAGAAGGAGAAGATATACCTGGAAAATACCCGGAGACAGAAGAAGATTTCAAATTGACTTCATTTTAATGAAGCATAGGTTCAGAAATCAGGTGAAGAACTGCAAAAGTTACCCGGGTACAGATATCGACAGTGACCACAACTTAGTGATGATGAAATGCCACTTAAAACTCAAGAAATTGAAGAAATCAATGAAGAACATATGGCAAGTAGAGAAACTAAAGGAACCTCAATAACGGCTGGCCTTTCAAAAGGCAGTGGAAAACAAAATAGAAGAGGATTTTACTGTGAAATCAGAGGAAAAGAGATGGGAGAACATCAAAATCGGGCTAAAGGACGCAGCAAAAGAAGCTCTGGGGAGAAGAAAAGTTGTCAAGAAGAAGCCATGGATTACAGATGAAGTTCTAGAATTGATTGAATATAGAAGAAAATATAAAAATGTGGAAACTGAAGAAGGGCAACTTTGTTACAAAAAAATCAGAAATGAAGTAAATCGTAAAGCGAGAAAAGCAAGGGAATGGTGAATGAAGGACCTATGCGAAGATGTACAAAGCAACCGCGCTAATGGAAATGTGGGAGTTGCCTACAGGATGGTGAGAAATCACTTCAAGAAATGGGCTGCAAGATGTAACAGCATCAGGGACAAGAATGGAGAACTCTCAATTGAACATGAGGATAAAGTGAAGAGATGGAAGGAATACTTGGAAGAGTTGTACAATGGAAGCTATCTTAAAGCGGAAGTAATAGAAGAGGAAAATGAAGTCGATAAGGATGATTTGGATGCCCTAATCTTAATATCAGAATTTGAACAGCTGTAAGGGATATGAGGATAAATAAGCCTTCTGGAATAGATGATATACTTGCCGAACTAATAAAAAACGCCGGAGAAAAGACATTAACTCAGCTGTACAAAACCATCTGTGGCATGAAGTCTACAGGAGAGATGCCCATGGACATTGAGATGAAAATCATCATTCCTATTGCCAAATAGAAGAGGGCTGAAAGCTGTGAACATTTTAGGACCATAAACCTGATGACACATGCCTCGAAGATGTTGACGAGAATCATCTATAGAAGAATCGAACGAAAAGCTGAGGAGTTCCTGGATGAGGACCAATTCGGGTTCAGAAGAAACAAGGGCACAAGAGAATCGATTTTGACCCTCAGGCTGCTTATAGAGAAGAGAATAGAGAAGAATCTACCGACGTTTGTTGCATATGTAGATTTGGAAAAGGCATTTGACGACGTGCATTGGAGCATGATGCTAAAGCTTATGAAAGAAATTGGAGTATTATACAATGACCGAAGAGTTATCCACAGCTTGTATAAAAACCAGGTGGCCATAATCAAATCAGCACCCAGGAGTACAGAAGCAAGCCTAAAGAAAGGAGTGAGGCAAGGATGTGCACTGTCTCCCTCCCGTATTATTCAATGTCTACATCAAGAAAGCCATCCAAGAAGTCACAGAAAAGTCTCCGGGAGTGAATACCCACGGGGAGAAAATCAGCATGCTATGATTCGCCGATGACATAGCAGTCATGGCAGAAACAGAATGAGATTAAAAGAAGACACTAGGAAATGTGGAATAAACAATGACCAGATATCATCTGAAGATCAATAAAAAGAAAACTAAGGTATTGGTAATCTGTAGGAGAAAGTAATCCAGGACCAATGTTAAACTGCGAAAACAAAAAATCGAGGAGGTCGAAGAGTTCTGTTTCCTGGGAAGCCGAGTAACCGGCGATGGACAAAGTAAAAGAAAAGTGCCCGCAGAATTGCCCAAGCGAAAAGGGCATTTTACCAGAAGAAGATTCTGCTTACAGCTACACATACAAGTGTGGAAGTGAGGAAACATTTCATTAGAACATATATCTGGAGTATTCTACCATATGGCAGCGAAGCAGGGACAATAACAGCAGCAGAGAAGTCCAGGCTGGAAGCATTTGAAATGTGGTGCTATCGAAGAATGATGAAGACAAAATGGATCGATCGAGTGACAAACGTAGAAGTCTTAAGAAGAGTGTGAGAGAAAATATGACTCCTGAAAACCTTAAAAAGAAGCCGGGACAACTTAATAGGCCACATCTAAGGCCTGATGAAGACAATCGTCGAGGGAAAAGTGAACGGGAAGAATGGAAAAGCAGGCCTCGCATGAGATATTTGGAGCAAGTTGTGAAGGATGTAAAAGAGAGGATTTCGTCAATATGAAGAGGTTGGCCGATAGAAGAATCCAGTGGAGGGCTGCGTCAAACCAATCCTTGGATGTAACTATGTTATGAAACCCGGGTCGTGCTTATTCAAATATAAAGTGAACCTTACAAAGTTTCATTATTTTATTTTCCATTATGGAAAGGTATGTACAATTGAATTGTATTTTGGCGCTGCATACATTTACATGAGCATTAATTATGGAATATTCTGTTGATAATTGCTTTCCTACGTGATTTCGAACGTTCCTAGGTCAATTCTTATCTCCTTCATTTAGTATGATGTCTTAATTCCTGGGTTTCTGGCACTTTTAGGATGAAATAAATTTCTTATGTGTAGAGTTTCCAGCTGTGGTGGACACCAAAAGCTGGTGTTTCTATGTTTTCTAACTTGCCAGCAGGCGATGGCCATTTGTATCGTTCTCACTGAATCATGTATTTTGTTCCATTGATTTTTGTGGTGCGCGATATATTTCGGTTGTCATTTAAACTGTTCTTGCATGGGTAACATTTCCGAGGTCGTGTCCCTTAATCCAGGACATGCAATGCGGGGCTCCAACTTCCGCTGAACAAGAGTGGGGACGTGGAAAACGCTAAAAGGCCGACTCTTGAGGGGAGAAAGACCACCACGCTGCGCAGCGGCTAGCCCTCCGCGGCTCCTCGCAGCCTCCCCGCCGACAACACAATCGCATCCGCTCCATCTGCACTCACCCTTCCCGCCCCGAAAAAAGGAGCGTGAATGGGCAAGGGATTGATGTTGGCAGAGAGAGGGGTGGAGACACCGTGGGGGTCGCGGGGGATAGACGATTAGGCCAAAGTGGAAGGGGGAATGAGACGGGAGGGAGAGAGGGGGTCGCAGGGCCTTTGTGGGGGTAGGGCAGGGGTGGGAGATCATGTCACCGTACGTGGGAGAGGGGGTTCCGGACGAACCAGAGCATCTGCAGTTTGCGGAGAGCGATGACTAGTTGTGTGTGTGTGTGTGATGCGCGCGGCGGAAAGGGAAGAAGCGTGAGGGGAGGTTAGGGGCGGTAAAAAGATGTTTCGGGGGCGCGGGCAAGGGTTTTCAGGGGGGCGTGAAGGGGTGTTCCAGCGGGCATTGCCAGTGGTAAAGCGAGCGTGAAAAAGAGACATGCCGAGGGGAAACCGAAAGAGAGGGTGGTCGGGGAGAGGTGTTTGGCTTCGGTTTGAATAATGGAAGCAGGGATAGAAGGTGAGTGGAGGGTGACAGGAATCCGCGCAAGCCTTAAGAAAAGAAGGAATCCGTTTGGCCTCTCTTGACGGCGGGAGAGTTGAGGGGGTGAAGAATGGAAAGGTACCAATCGATGTGACTTTTTGCGTAGCATTTGACACTTTTATGGGGAATTTTGAAGCACGGTGGTGGCGGGTGGGGAAGTCCTCTACTACCAATCATGAGGTCGCGGGCTCGAATCTCTTCCGGGCGGGTTTTTCAGTATCGGGTGCGTGGATTTGTGAGTTTATCTGATGAATAGGTAATATTAGGAACACAGAGGTTTACTCATTCCTTCTGAACTTCCCCAAAACTGGGCGTAGTGAATTGGTAATGTTGTTGTTCGTCATAGCCATATAATGTGGCTGTCCAAGCGATGATTCTTTCTATACCAGATGGAGGATTTTCCCTGAGACTCTGAAAAAGTGGGCACCCGTTTCGATTCTAGTTACTTAAAGTGTATTAATATAACACCTACTAATATTATTCATTTAAAAATCCCGTGCTTGGTTAGAAAAACCCGGGAGCTTCACTATATTGCTCTTGTAATTTTTACCAAACCTTTTATATATGATTTATGTGGAAGGGCTATTTTTTAGATGAGTTTTATATCAACTAATCTGGTTTGAGGATGAAGAACTAAATATTCCTTAAGTAGGTGGTTCAATTATCTATTCTGTGTTATATCTGACTCTTTTGTTTTCTATTTCTTGGAAAGCTTTAGAAAGTGAGCCAAAAATGAAATTTCACTTGATTGTCAAAGCAAGTTGTGTCTTTGAATAGCTTGATTTTGATTGAACAGCCGGTGACACGTGTACACCGCAGTTGAAATTTTGTTAGATTACGTTATGCTCCACCCCGTCATTCAGAGGGAGTAATGATAACTAATGGAATTTTAATAGTCCCCTTGAAGTTGAGTAGCCTCTATGTAACTCTTCATGAGCAGTCAAAGCTATTTTTAGTAAGAAATAAATCCCTTGTTTTGTCAGATGAATAAATTTGTTGACTTATTGCGCTAGAAAGATGCATTTTAAATGAAAAAGTTTCGTTTTCATTCATCAGCGAGATGGTACAAAGAAAAGGCAATGTTATTGAATCCATGAAACTACGGTCTCCGCTCTTATGTTTTGCCGACTTGAACCTCCTCCAAAGGCGGAAGTTTCTTCCCCAACCCTCATTTCCCTGAACATATACCGCTTCACTCATCCCTGACTTTCGTTTTCCGCCCTCCCCATTTCAATCTCCACCGCCATTTCCACTCTCCGTCCAACCTCACACTCCATCTCCGCCCAAAAACCCGGCTTCATTCTCCAAGGCAAACTACAATGTAATCGTTTTATTTCGCGTATTTACACACCAGAGATGAGACATCAAGAGGCTCGCCGCTAAGGTTGCAAAAGAGAGGGGCCGGAGAAGTGGTATGAGGGTTGCCCCTCTCCCCCCCTCTCACTTTTATCAACCGACGCCCCCCTCCCCGTCTCTCTCTTTCTCTTCGATATCCCCATCCTCCCTCTCCATGCCCTTTAATACCCTTGCCCGTGCCGAATGTACTCTGACCCCCTTCTGCGGGCTGTCTTTATCCTTAATCGACCCTTGGCGCTGTAACCATTATCTTTTCCTGCCCTCCTCTTCTGGAGAACTATTACGGTCTGACTTCACCCCTCCCTCCCTACATCTCTTTTGCCACCTCTCAGCAATTATTCTGGTCGAAGCCACAGCGAATTGGCAGATGATGTATTGCCGCTTCAGAAAGCTTTTCGATAAATGTTGCGGGCCGAATATCGGTTCCGGAGATGCCCATTAGTTTTCGGACGGGCGGCACCCGCTTTTTCGACGATTCTCTCGCCGCTTGTGCCATTCCGGAAGGAATTTAGTTCTGTTTAGTGATTATCGTGTACTATGAATATCTATTGATTTTTCCGGGAGATGCGAATGCTTCTAACTATATAACTATATAATCTGCGCTCTAACTATAATGAGTGTCGTGAGTTGTCTAGATTACAAATATGTTGGTTAAACATGTATGCCGATAATCTTGTATTTTCATTGGAGTTTCATTGGCTGGGGTACTCGAATCGATGGTCCAGTTTATAAATGAGCCTTTAGAATTGTATTATTCCTTAGTATCTGGTATTGTCCTTGATGTGAGCTGGATATCATAGGTCACAACTTTATAGGCAGCGTGTGGGGCTTTCATTTTCATAAGAACAGGTGGATGCATTACACCTTCATATTAGTGCTTTGATTGAGATAAGCAAGTGAACTTATTTTAGCGGAAATAAGCTCGCAGGCCTTTTTTCGGGCAAAAGCTTGAATTTACCATTCGCCTCCATTAGCCAAAATAATCATTATCTTTCATAATCATTATCGTCATCTTGGATTATTAGAGAATTATGAAAACTGATGGCATGTCTGATGGCGCAGAGTCATGTCGTCATATTTGGGGATTGCTTTAATTATTTATGCTCATGGTAATCGCTTAGCATTTGTTAAATATTTCAAATGTCAGACATTCTAACGTTTATGGGAATGTATACTTGCATTTTTCTTCTTTGGGCCACTAACTACCTGTCATGCGTGTCTTTTATTGAATCGTCGCTAATTGAAGAACAAAAGAGCATTGGTCCGTGTTGTAGATACCCATTTATCTTACATGCATTAATTAGAAAGGGTCTTTTCAGCTTTCTTTAAATGCTCTTAAGTTAAATTTTACTTAATTTCAACACGGCTGCTTAAGAAAACAAGTACATACGAAAAGCGAGTGCAGCAAGTATAAGTTAAATGATGAAGTTACGTGGTTGTGTATTTTGTTTTAGCCATATTCAACAATAAATTATTAGTGACATGCATGTAAGCCGTAAATCTGGCATGTATACTGTCACTTATAGTCTGCTAATTATAATTTGTCTTTTAAAGGATCCTGAAACGCATTGAACGACTCCAAGGACCTTTCGAACTTTTCTACGCCTCTAAACATAGTGTCAAAACGCGATTAATCATTGAAACTCTATAAAGATCTTCCATTTCCTTTCACCTGTTATTCAATTTATTTTTCTCTTTCTTCTGGATTTCCTTGTTTGCCATTAATTTTCTATCGCAGATTTCACTATCTCTCAACATCGCGTAAATATCCATGAACTGTTGTTGTAAACACGATTCTGAAACTATTCTACTACTGAGGATTGAGAATGACTTTTTTTAATTTTTTTGAACATTGTCTTCACAATCATCCATCCATTTTAATTGGTAACAATAAACCCAGAGCGGCAGTAAATCACACAACTGGCAGACCGGGAGTTCAAACTCTTAAGAATGAAGGAAGATAAAGCCATAAACGTTCTTCTGTTTGCTACGATCACTTTTCCGTATTCCAGTCCTTATTTGGCACAACTTGCTGAAAATAATTCTGAATGAGAATGAGATTTTTCCTAATTCCACTTCAGCCGTAAAATCTTATCGTTACGCAACTCTAAATGATAAAAGGGCCATATTTTTTTAATGTTGATAAGTAATCTTTTGTGTGTGAACGTGCATCTGTTTATATTCATGCTTTGGTGCTACCTTCATCAAATATCATAATATTTTCCGTGATGGCGTAATGTGCTGAATGTGGACTCCTCTTTATTATGCGCTACTCATTCCCAAATATCTGAACCTTTTATGAGCCAGCGTTTTCAGTCTTGTGAAATGTTCTTATGTTATCCCTTTCATTGAGGCTAAAATGTAATATAATATGTTATACTGCATCGTGCAAAATTCATTGCCTAGGAAAAGGACCGAAAACTATCTACGTACAATTTTCTGTCTTCTTGATTAAAATAACTATTACCCATAAAAGGCTATAGCCGAGGGGTACCTAGTATTATATACAATTATATTAATTATATGAAGTTTACATATGTCCTGTAATACCCATTTCATCAATATCACCATATTCGAGAATCACTTCCCAGAAAGATTTCATGGACCTATTCTATTGCTTTTCCCATCCCCTAATATTTTCACAACAACGCAATCGCTCTCCTCTGCATCCTTCATAAAATTACGTCCTTCTTTGTGTATATCTCATACGATGATTCGTTCTGCTGTTCATTTTTCTCTCGACAGTTGTCCTAATTATGTCATAACAACAAAATTATAAAATTTATTTTGCAATAAGTTTGCCCCATCATATTCACAGAATTTTTAGCGTAGTTGCGTTCTATGTGAGTGAGTGCTTGAGGCCAGCAAACGGTAGCTGGTAAAAATTGATGGTTTCAGGCGTTACTTTATGGAATTTGCTTTCAGGCATAATAAATGGTAGAATAAACTTTGCATTTCACTGTATCTAAGATCATTGAAGCTTTAAATTTAGGTGCTAATTGGGTGCAAATAAGAATCAAAAAGGAGCGGAGGAAAGGTGGATTGAAACAAGGCGTCAGCCAGAGCCCGAGATCTAAAAATATTGCCAGAAGTAACACGGTGTAACGTCCCTTCCAAAAGACGCAGTTTCAGTAAAATGCTGTATCCTCGGCACCAGAATTTTTAACTGTAAAATATCTCCTAGTGTTGTAAGACAGAGTGCTAGTTATCACACTAATCCTTTCCCCTCGAAAGTAATGTTTTCCCGAAAGCTCTCTTTGGCATAACATATTAGCTAGGTAATTTACCTCCAGAGAAGAATAGTAACATTCTAGTTTGACTCAGTAATTTTGATGTCACAATCAGGGAGGAGTTTGCAATACCTGGGATGAAAATTCTAGTCACTTTTTCATTTTTCACTTTTCTTGCACTTCTTTCAAATTTAGTGATTCCGACCATCGGTAATTTAATCTATAATTTAAAAGCCTTTAGCGACCGCGTTGATTGAAGCTCTGTAGGTTTTCTCATTGAGGGAACAGCATAGTAACAAAGGGAAAGCGTAGCTGTAAAAATATTTAGCATGACGAAAGGCTGTAATAATTTCCGCGACAAAAACTGTGCGAAGGATAGGGGAGAGAAAAGTGAAAGACCGTGAGAGGAGGGAGGGAAAGTACAGGAGTTACAAACGACGTAAATTACTCCTCTGATCATACTATTAGCTCCTTTTACCCACTCCACACCATAACACGCACCAATCTTCCCATCTCCACTCCGTGAAAAACCTGCCAGGAGCTCTCCTCCATCCCTCCCCAGCCCCCGAACCCAAGCCACCGCTCTCTTTTCCATTGATAGCCACGACGGTGTAATTCAGGAAGCCAGGAGACGCCACTCCACTCATCTCTATCACCCCCTCCACCCAAGAGTCCCTCTCTCCTCCCACCCTCTTCCCCGCACACCTCCCATCCCCCTCCCCACTCGTACCTATCTTCCTGAGGTATACCAGATGGGCAGCGGGAGAGAAGAAGGGGTTTTCATGTAATTCTTTTTTCACTTCCCCCTCATCCCAGTGAATGCAAGGAAAAAACCTCCCATTTAATGATTTTCTACCTCTCCCCCCAACGGTAGCCCTGGCTCGTTCTCCTAACCAACTCCTTCTCCTCCTCCGTCCCGTCCTTAAGGACTCGTCCTCATCCCCACCCCACGAGATCCACGCCCTCTCCCTACCACCCGAGGAAACACTAATTTGCTAAACACTACCTCTCAGCACCTAACTCCCCAGCCCACCCTCTTCTTAATCCGGGACCTCTCTTTCTCCTCGCCTTCCAGTCTTACCCTTAATTTAACTCGTTCTCCACCCATCCACACAGATTCCCCTTCCCTGCCTCGTCCCAATTTCTGCTCCTCTGGCCCTCTACACCTCACTGCTTGCGTCTTCTACAGACCAATTTTCCTCGCACTTTTGATACCGTCACTCCTTTCGTTGCCCTATCTTGCACTTCTCTGTATTTGACTAGTTATCGCTCACTCCCTTCCCAAATTATGTGCCGTCTTGGAAACTGTAAAGCTTATCAAGACAGTGTTTTTGTCCATGCATCATGAGGAAAAAATCCGGATGAAGTCAGCGATTTTTTTTCTCCCACAGTTTGATTTCTTCCTATCACTATGCATGTGGACGCTAAAAATACAGCATTTATTAGCCATGGATGTAATGCATGTAAAGTACGAATACCGTATCCGCCATGCGTTCAGTATCCTGTAAATTTTTCCTGATATGCATGTCCTATTTTCAGTGGAAATTATTGAAGCTATCGGTAAAAGGTTTTTTCAATCAGTTAACATTTATTTCATAATAAAAATACTTATGTTTTATTTCACCACTAAAAAATTCCTTGGATAGTGCCAACGTTCTTCCTGGGGTACTAGTGACAAATGTGGAGGGTTAATTAAAAAAATAAAATAAAATGTAGCACCTTAGGAAAAAAATTTTGAAGCTCTTGTGTTATATATCCATATGCTGTTTTTACATTATTTAAGTTGAACTAATTAATAATGATACAATTTTTTTACATTGACTAAAAAATAAATGCATGATTGCAGTGGCATAAAGCTGAACAATATTAGGCGTAGAAGCCGATATATCTGCCCGTCGCACTAAGAGGGTTAATATGGCTCCTACACCTTTCCGTATAACTTTAATCAATACACGTGATGATGAAAAAGGCTAGTTTCTTGAATAATGTATTTTTAGTGTAGCTTAAGAATACTTGTCTGAATATTCCCTGTGACATGTTTTATTCGTGTGCCATATCATCAAACATGAATTCATATCGATGTCCCAAAATAACTCTATTTGGTGCGATTTGATTTTTACCCATCTCATCTTACTTGAAGAACATTCATGCATTAGCTATGTGCATTTTATTTCCGTCCGTTATTTACGATCTCTGTTATTTAATTGTGACGGATTTCTCATCATCTTCCAATTTTCCCCAAATCACATGAAATCACTGAATTCTTCCCATTAAGTTCTCTCCGCCCTCTGACCAAAGCCGTATTTTTTCACTTTATTTTTGGGTCACCATCCGATCATGTTTTATTCTTCCCTTACCGCTTAATTCCCGATCCTTTGCCTTCCCACTATACTTCCACAACTCCAACTCTCCCTCTTCTGAACCTACCTCTCCCCACTCCTTTGAAACCCTTAAGGGCTGAAAAGAGGTCTTCCTCTCCCCTTGTACCCGCCGGCTAACGTATAATTTCCTTTCCCGAAGCTATTAACTTTAATTGTGTACCTTTAGGAGAGGGCTGAGACACGCTGGCTACGAGGTAGGTTATGAGAAAGCTTAGGTAACAAAGCAAGCAGAATTGCGGAGGCGTAATACATGATGAAGTCAATGATGATTCACGGTCAGAACAATCAGTGTCCTAGTGATAGATTAACTGGCACAATATTGAAGGCATTTATCCCGGAAGCTGAAAAGAAAAAATGCTTCATCATTCCGTTACTTCGTCATGCCTATAAAATTACATGAAATGGATTCTTGTAGAATGAAAGAGGGACTGAATATCTTTTACTCATAGGATTGTTTTCGATGGTTTTATTACGAAATCAATAATATTTTGGAGGGACCGGATTTCGTGGGGGGTTTACGTTTCGAATTCGTATTTCGAGCGCCCGTTATGGAATCTGTGGAAGGGCAAAGATTTTTTAGGTCCCTTAATCCCGGTCCCTTCCCGAGTACTATTTGACGAGCAATCTATGTTCGGTACTCCATTTATTGAAGGTGGATTGGATTTCATGAAGCCTTCTCTTACTTAGGAGGATATTGTCAACGCTGGGTTTCACCTCACGCTTTCTCCTTCACCTCCCTTCCTAACACTTCTTTAGATCCATGTGTGGGATAAATATGAAACACCCTCATTGATTGCTTTATTGAAAGTCATGTTTGACACCAATGCGGCCGTAATTTCTTACGCATATAATACGTACATCCACCGCCATTTTACCTTTGATTCACTACGGTTAGGGTTGGCCTCCGTTTTGGTGCCATTTTGACTGAGATTCCTTTTTATTCGTTTGCTGCATATTTTTTCGGAAAAAAGGTATGGAGGAGATTCCGAGAGTCAGTATTAATCTACACATTTCAAAATTAAATTTTCATTAGTCATTCTTCACGAGTGGGTTGTGCGTATGTAGTGTTGTTTGCGTTTAAAACCATTGTATTTTTTTATTATCCGTCAACCTTATGGGAATTTATGGTCGGAGTCGTTGGTATTGTGAACTCTCTTTTCGAGTGGCAGAGTTGAAATCTGGGCAGTGATGGATTCTTATCTGAAATACGGCCTTTGCTTGAGTGCCGTACTGGTAGCAGTCCGAACGCCATCTATTCTATTCTTCAGATGGGACGTAAAATAGTCTCGTGGCACTACTTTCTGGAGTAGGCTGATGTCGGCGTCGCACAGTGGTCCAGATTCCAAATCTGACTGGACAAAACTGTCTGTGAAGGGCCTTGCGTGTGGAAAGTGATTTTGTCGTCTTGTATGATGTTAAAACGTTTACTTATGCCATTTGGCATAAGTTTACAAATTTTATACAAATATTAATTTTTTTATTACAATATCATTAACTCGCTGTCTCTCTGGCGAGTGAAATTCTGGAACCAGGAAAAGTTGGATTTCAATGTTTTAAAATTTTCATTATGCTAAAAAATCAGAATGTTAATCCACTGATGGATGAAATGCATAATTTAAAATTAAAAACAATACCTGCTAAATATCCACAATACCAATGATGAAAATAACTAGAATATGGACATAAAATGCAACCATAGAATCCAATACATTGACCATTTCACAAAATATCTTAAAGTTATTATACAACTGGATTAGGTATGAGTTATAAAATTGACAATGGTAAACAATAAACAATAAAAGTGAATACAAAAAGTAAAATAATAGCAACATTTGGGATCGTAATCCAACGATTGATCCTATAATTTACACGGTATTATTTACGCTTAAAAAATTTATATCACTCACACATGAAGCTTACGCTTTAAAATTTATAAATTATGAATAATATTACAACAAAATATATTATTTAATTATGTGAACAATCAAATTGTAAAATGTGAAAGTGTTCTAGCCTTAGGCAAAAGGGGATGAGAAATTCAAAGGCATTAGCTAAAACATTTACAAACAATAGTCCAAGAAAGTATTTCTTTATCTACATCTCAGAAATCAAAACTGTCAAAACTGCCGTTAATTGTGGGAGAGTATCTGTACCCAAATTCAGCTGCTTGAGAACTTCATATTGCACGCAAATCAGCCGTTTTACAGAGTGATCTAGAAGGGATTGCAGCTTTATTTCGGGGGACACTTCGGTGATATGTATGCTTTCCGAGTAGCATTGTTTTTTGCTTCAATAATTGAATTGTACGTGGGATATATGTCTGCATTCTGCCTTTTAGCTTAATGGCGTATTGAGAGGTATTGATTTTTCGTTAGCCTATTGTCAACATACGTCGCCAGAGCTTGTTGAGGTGTAAGTTTATTTGGAAGTTTAACACTATACGAAGTGAAGGCTTTCTTAATTCTTATGGCCCTCTTCAGGGAGAAATTCGACACCCGGTTCTCAATTTCAGCTGAGCATCTTCTTCCCTCTGATTACAAGCTAACCTGAGTGGCAAAAACCAGTTCTTTGCATGTTGTATTTGATATTAGAGACTCAATCCTTTTTTCTTTAGTTCTAGCACTGCTTCCCTCAAAAACCTTTTTCGGGCGACCAGAAGGATTACAGGGTGAATCAGACAAACCTGGGGAACTTCGAGATGATTGTCGACCACCAGCGATTGCATTACTCACAATATCTGGAAATTTCAATACCCATTGAAGCCACGTTGAGTTCTTTGGCATGAATTTAGACAGTACAGGAAAATTAGATTACCATCTCTAATTAACTTTCAAACAAAAATCATCGCTAATTCTTTTCACAGAAGCTCTCACATCGTCACTACAGTCTTTTTAATTATAACGATTCAAAATATATTATAGCACACAAGAGTTTCTTCTAATTGTATCAGATTCACTTCGCCAAACCTCAAATAAATCTTGATGAGAAATGATTCCTGAAAACATAAAAGGATGCCTAAGTGGTGTTCATCATTTTCAGCCAATTGTCAACTCATGTTACCTTAAGGTAACCTATGACCTAATTGAAAAAGTTTCCTATTTTTCCCGTTTGAAAATGCGAAACTAACATCATGTCATGAGGCAATCATTTCTTACCGAGGAAATCAATATAAGTATATCATACCTGCATCTGCTATCTCCATACCCAAAATAATGCACATTTCAGTTGAGTGTTGACTATCAAGGAAGCGCAGAAAAAACCACGATTGAGAGCAGTTACGATGTGTAACGAATGAGGGAAAAATTGCAATGTACAATATTTCAGCAACGGAACCCTAGACACAACACTCGAACACGTCCAAAGGTGACGCACAAGAGACGCACAACTGGGGAGATTTTTCCTGGGCACGAAGAACTAGGGGACCATATGTGAGGGTATGCACTTAGGGTCAGAGGGAGCAGAAGGGTAGATAAGAAGTGAAGACGGATATAAGAAAGTTCTCCCTCTCTCTTTCCTCGCCCATCCTCTGCTGCTTCCCCCATCCATAAACTGACCGCTAGTTTTCTCCCACATTTTTATCTTCTTTACTCAGCTTCTAGCCCTAATAACCATTACCCATTCAAGACCAGAGTCAACGTATAAGCCATCCGAATATTTATTTGTACATATTATTGAAATATAAATGAAATATGCTCTAAGGAACTTTACCATGTGATCAGCATATTGCGTCACACTATTTGATCCACTTTTATAACCTGTGACGTCACAGATAAAAGTAAGAATAACTTCAGAGGTTGCGCGAGGTTGCAGCTAATTATTGTTTGTAAAGATTCTCGGGTGTAATATTGTTCACTGGGCGAAAAATTATCGCAGAATGTCGCGGCGTTTTTTATTTACGGCTTGCGAGAATACTTGTTTTTATTCCCCTTTCACTTATAGTTCAACTCATCATTTCTGGATTTTTTAACCATGCTTACATGAGAGAAAATGCTTCTTTCTCGTATCAAAATAAAAGTAATACTTTCAAGGTGTATAATGAAGCCAAAAAAATGAAATAATCACACATAATAATCATAATATCATCATTATTGCAGAGCGCTAAAATCTCGGCCGCCAAGATATGGCGCAACTGTCAAACAAAAACCCCAAGTTAAACACTCCCATGATTGGCATTCCCTTGACAAAACGTAATTTAATTGATATCTTATGGTTCCACCGTTATTCTACTTTGATCACCCAATGGCTGAAGACATTCCTAAAAAATCGACTTTTGAGGTTTTGTCCAGTCAGATTTGAAATCTGGACCACTGTGGGTTTCTCATAACCTACCTTCCTTTCACAAAAATAATTCCTATACTCCGATACACGCACATCCTTAATAGTGTATGTATGGCGTCAGATATTAGCTGCATCCTCTGATAACGATTATAGTTTCGTGAGTGGTCACGAAATACTAATCAGCCGTGGTCGTAATCACGTAGTTCCTTCGATACCATGCGATTAATTATTTTTTTATTCTCTCTTGGCGAACGAATTTTGGCACATGAGACGTCTTGCCTTTGGAATTATTTTCTATGAACTTAATCATTTATTTTATCAACTGTCATTCTGTGAACTCATACGAACTGCGAACTGCGTTTTGGTCTCTTTTAAACTCTGTTCTCAGCAAATGCCTCGCCTTCTTCCCCAAAGCAAGTCTCCTTTAAGCCTTAAACTTTCCGTTATTATTGCCCACTGCCTTCCTCCATCAAACCCTTCTTCCTTCAGGTTACTTCCGCCAATCTTTTCGTCCCCTTTCTATCTTATATTCTTTCTCACCGCTCCCTCCTACTTTCTGCCTGTGCTCCCGCTGAGAAAGAGCGCGTGCTAATGCACAGCATCAAAGTGCTAATAAGCCAGTTCCCGTTTGACTGGAACACCTTGTAATTTAACAATGGGTAAGCACACACACACTCACCCACTGGACGGCGTGCGCCAGCTTTTCCTGCTTCTCCGTCTCCCAAATCCTTTCTCCGCTACCGTTCTCCTCCGGGCTGCAAATCACCGAGGGGTAATTTTCCCTTTTAATCCAGGGTCTTTTCCAACTTGCCCCCGGTAAATGCCGGGGCTGAAAATTTTTGACCCCTTCAAATTAATTATGGCTTCTCAGAATTCTCGCGCTGTGTCTACGAACGCTCGCTCTCTCCAACATTGGGCTTTTATGCAGGTGCGAAAAACAATGGGGGTGGGAGGTGTATTCAGGCGTGAGCTTTCGCAGATTCTTATGATACCGGACCATTAGGCTGATATTTAGCAAACGTGGGTGTAAACGCTCCACTCGCTCCAAGATTAGTCTTTCTGAGGAGGATGAATTATGAACTGTGATGAGTTCTCTGGGGCCTTTCGGTTGTTGCGTCATTTACAGTCGTTTTTTTTATTTTATGCCAGTGAAAATGGGAACTTGTACCATATTTTTATTACCATACCGTACCATATTTTAGGCAAGAAATTTATTTTTAAAGAGGTTACCTACGATTTCTCTTATTATAATATTAAGTACTCCTATTTCCAAAGTAAATGATTTTATAATATAATTTGAACTTCGGACTCTCACCCATTGAAAATTAGCGAAGAATATTAGAAATAGTTTTACGGCAAAATTGCAGATTGCCTCTGCTGATGTCCGTCATGCATTCATTTTTTATTTTGATTTACGTATTACTCATCCGAGTTAGTTGCGGATGGTAGGAAAACCTCTAAATAGGTTAAGGTTAAAATAGGTTAGCTTCTCGCGAACTTCCTCGTCAAATAAGCAGTCATGGGCAAAAAGCAACAGCATTCCGAGTTGGTAATAGTCTATTCTTAGGTAAGGTACCTAGGACTTTCAAATAATACGGGTACCTATGAAGATGCCGTGACGCGACTTGGCGACTAGAGGCCGCCAACAATTATGGATCATATCACCCTGATGAAATAACAGCAGTTCGTTTTCATGTTTTTGGAGACCACAGTGGTCGGTGCAGCGGAACTAATTTTATTACAGGCGTGGTGACAATTATTTTAATGGGTGTAGTACTGATATGAGGAAAGCTAGGGGAAAACACCACAATATTATACATTGCCACATTTTATTTCGCATTACATTTTATTGGTTAGAAGCATTCGAAATGTGGTGCGATAGGAGAATGATAAGGATAAAATTGATTGATCGAAAGACAAACGAAGAAGTCGCAAAAAGAGTGGAAGAAAAGAGAAGTCTTCTCATCATCATCAGCATCATCATCATCGTGGGTCAACAATCCTAGGATTGGTTTGACGCAGCCCTCCACTCGATTCTTCTATCGGCCAACCTCTTCATATTAACGTAGTTCCTCTCTTTCAGGTGCTTTACGACCTGTTCTATATAACTCATACGAGGTCTCCCTTTTCCATTCTTCCCGTTCACTTTTACTTCGAAGATTGTCTTCATCAGGCCATCGTGTCTTAAGATATGGCCGATTAGGTTGTCCCGTCTTCTTTTTATAGTTTTCAGCAGACTTATCTTTTCTCCCACTCTCCTTAGGACTTCTTCATTTGTCTTAACTTTGTGTTGTATGATAGGAGAGAAAAAAAGTCTTCTAGAAACTTAAAAGAGGAGATCGGACAACTTAATCGGCCGTCTCATGAGGCAATATAGAAAATCATCGATGAAAAATGGAATGTGAGAATTGGAAAAGTAAAGCCTAGGATGAGATACATGGAGGAAGTTGTTAAAGATGCGAAAGAGAAGAGTTACGCAGGTACGAATAGGTAGGCCGGTAAGATAATCTGGCGAAGAGCTGCATCAAACCAATGCTAGGATTGTTCACTCGTGGCAATGGATTTATAATCACCTCGTATTACCTGTTTGGTATATGTTATCCAATATTGTATGAGCATGTTCATGGTAGTTACAAATTTCAATATGTGTATCCTTTTGTGAACTGCCGAACTACTTACGTCTTTAGGGGTTGATTTCGAACATTATTACCTCTAAATTTTTCTTAATTTGTTATGTTAAGTTTTGAAGTTTGAAGTGTTTATTTTTTACGTCATTATTTAAAAGTAATTATCAGTATTTTCAGTGACGTAAAGGTAAACTGCTGAATTTTATTCTTCCTGAATCCTCATCGGTAATACCTATTTCATTTTCAAGCCAGGCGAAAACATTTTTTGGATTGGAAATATATCCAAATGTTCCATAGTACAGTGGAACGTAAGGTTACTGTGTCGTAATATGCTCTAGAAACATCGAAAGCTAAGATTTGATCTGGGTTGTGAGAATGTCCTAGAACAGGAACTTGGGGGTATGCTATCCTTGTCAGGTATACCTGTGTAATGGCGCTGTTGTCCTTGCTGCTTCATAAAAGCTGAATGCTGTTAGAAATTGAGAGGTTGCTGGAAGCTCCATTCCTAACAGTTAGCTTACTATTCGTTTATTCTCAATCTTGATTTCAGTTTCATCATTCACCTTTTATATCCCTTTGATTAGATTATTTTTATGAGCAGATATCTCTTTGGGTGTATAATGTAGCCCTAGAGGCCAGATCTCGTGTAAAACTGATGTTTGTGTCCTAGTCCTAGCAATTAATGTGTCTACAGCATAGTGCATTCCGAATTTCGTTGGCATAGAACATATTTTATTAATATTAATCATTTATCTAGCGAAATGTGACCAAAAAATTACACATTATTGGCCATTAGAGAGGGCTGGTGTGTGATGGTGTAGTTGAAAAAGGCTTCTAACTGTATGCCCAAATGTAGGAACTCGTCGCATGGCCGGAATGTGTTAGACCGTAAACGAAATGAAGAGTATGAATCGATTTCCGGCGAAAAAAATCATGATTTCATGCTAAAATCCTTTTCTTGTTTATTTTTTCGCATGAATTCTCAAAACATAGGGTTCATCACGTTATTCCTGGTGAGGAGTCAACTATTACCTGCCCGTGCATAAGCTTTCAGACATGGTTATTGCATTAGCTCCAGCTGTTTGTTGTCCACCTGGTCACTGGAAGAGCAGGAATGTTTCCACTGCCCAGTCTCCTCCCCATTGCGTGCCCTAAGGCGCACGCAGGACGTCGTGATATGCCACGGCTTTCGGAACCTCGGGAAAACTGTTCAAAGAAGCGATTTTCGAACACGTCACTCACGCGTGACCCAGCGCTGACGTCAGATTTGAGCCACGCTAAATATATCCGTTTCGCTTCACGGGCAATAAGTACCTGCCAGTTGGTCTCCCTGGACTTAAAGGCCGGTGATGTGAGCTGGCGATCACACCTGTCTGAATGGTGCTATGAAATGCGATTTGAGCTTCGGAGTCTCCTTTTTCTCCATTTTGCCATACTTTCTTGAATTAAGATCCACGGATAACGGAGAAGTAAATAGCAATATGATATGTGGCAGTCGTTACCTATTTGTAGGAGGCGAGCAGCAGCTAAGGCCATGTGTGCCACATTTGGACAGGTGGATAATAGGCTGTAGGTAGATATACTTTCGGGAACAGAGAGAAACCTCGCGAGGGCAAACCGGCTCGGAAGGCGCCGGGGGGTCCGCGGTTGGAACTCAATCCGACGTACGAGTTACTGAATTTCAAGTGCTCTCAACAGAACACGCAAGTGTTAATGGTATACCAATGAAAAAGATCTGATACTGTCGCAATACGATCCCGGGCCCTTAGAATGGGAAGCCAGTACTCTCCTCACCAACTCGATTATCAGAAACATCACACTCACAGCTACTGTTTTCATGGCATTGTTTAGTGACATATCCCACGGCTGTCTTCAGCTTTTCGTTTCCTCTATGAAACTTAGATTTTTTATGTGAAAATACTTTGTGAAAAATAACCATGCCTTAACACTTAAAATTGCGTAAATATGCAATTTTTTAGGGATTATTAAGCTATCTTCAGTGACAAAAATATATAACAGGTAATTTACGGAATAGCTCAAAGCTCTTGTATCATGTGGGAAAATCTTTAAAGCTTTCGTATTAAATTTTATTGCAAAGTAAAAGAACATTTGGATTTCTTTTGATTGATTTAAGGACCTCAAAATCTCACAATTGACACCATGACAATATAACACTATGACACCTGATTGGTGGATTAATAAAAAACAATTTCGTAAAACTACAAGAATTGGTAATGTTGAACCATTATTTCGCTGTGTAATTTGGCATGTTCATGAGGAAAGAATCAGGAAATGTACATTATGAATGAGTGAGAGGAAAAATTTATACTAATGAGAAAAATGCACACCTGAATAGATTTATTTACTTTTTACTTATGTTTTTAAAAGCATATTTGATGTGAAATCGATTATCAGGCAAATTAGAAAACAAAGATTTTATAGTTTTGTTCAAAGGTTATTATTCATAGCCTTAATCTTGAAAAACTTTGCTAATGGAGATCGACAATGGCAGACGTAGGGTCCAAAGCCATTCTCGTCAATTACTTTGGTCCTCTTTAATCAGTTCATGGATTCCGCATTAGATATCAAGTTAATGTTATGTAACGCGTAGTGCTGATTTTACGTGTATTTTCTCTATACCTGTTTATCTCCGTTCTCACTGTTGCCAACCATTGCATTATGCACTAGATTTCCACTTTACTTTATTAACGGGTTCTTATCTACTACCTTCTTAATCTTTGACCAACTTAGTCTAACGCTTCATATTTTGAATCGACGTAGCCCATAGCACCATTTTACTAAGTTGTATGCCTTCTTTGATTGTCGGCCTCAAGGAAATTGCACGCAACAAAACGCACTAACCCATAGCACCGTTTTACTAAGTTGTATCCCTTCTTTGATTGTCGCCCTCAAGCAAACTGCACGCAACTAAGTGATTTTTCAGTTTATTACTCTGATAATTTTATAGCCCAGCATGGAGAAATCTTGGTTCCGTTGGCCTTGAAAAGCGGCGCGAAGTTTCAGATAACGCGAATCCTTGCTGATGCAGTCGTCCACCTCCTCCGCTCCCGCGGTAATGCCTCGCCTTCCACCACCGAACCGCCAAACAACCCCAACCCACTGAGTGTTCACTCCCACCTCTTTAACCTTCCTTTTATCCACATCCCCGATCTATTCCCCTCACCCCCTCCCATCCCTCTCTACTCACTATTTTTATCCACCCCCTCCCGATCCTACTTCCTATCAAACGCCTTCCCCACGCCCTCTCCGATCCCCTTCAACTCTAGACCCTCAGCCTACTCACCCTGCTCCTTCTCCTACTTCTCTCTTTTCCCCATCCCGTGCCTCACCCATCCTCGGCCCGCAAACTCCTTTTTCCGAGTCCACCCCTTGCTCCCATTCTCTGCTCCAGCGAGTCTCACCCTCGGTGAGTCTGCCGCCTGGGGGCGTCGTGTGAGGCACAATCATCGGGGGCGTGGGGGGTGGAGGGGAGGGTGGGAGAGACATGAGAAGGGGCTAAGGGGTGTCGGAAAGGGGGGTTTGGCAAGGGGGAGACGGTGCAGTGCAGACGGGGTGGCCATGTATGAAAAAGAGTGGAAGGTGGAGATGGGGAAGAGGGGTTGGGTACGTGGATTTATATGTGAGAGTGTGTGTGTGTGTGTGAGCATGGGCGAAACTCTACGATTGGGGCTGTGCTTCCGAGGAAGGTTTTACCGAGGGGGAGAGTTGCGGGCATTGTTGGGGGAGGGTTACCAAGAGGCGGAGGGTTGTGGGCGAAGGGAAGGGGGCATGCGGAGTTGCAAAGAGCGCGCTCGCTCCGTGCTCGCAGTATATGCAAGCGGGAAGATTGAGGGTGCCGGATTTTTCGGAGGTGGGGTAGGGTTTGTCGAGCGTGCCGAGACTGTGAAGGGCCTTGGGTGAGGGAGGAAGCGATATGGAGGGACAAAAGAAGGCAAAAGAGGGATTGAATGAGGAAAATTTAGAAGAAGGTATTAAGAGACCAGTAAAGATAAAAAAGCATGGAAGAAGATTGCGTTGCTGCCTTGGTGGGGCGCGTTATGAACTCTTTAATCTAGCCTTCCTCCTGACACATGAGATATTACGTCACGTAGCACGTCTTGCTGAGGTCATTCAGCAAAAAAACTTCTGCTGTGTATAATGTGTCACTTTATGTCTGGAAGCATTGTGAATGCGTATTAAGGTTGTTTTCTCTTGATTTAAATTTATTTATATTATTTAGCGTAGAAATATGGTGGCTTTAAGTGTCCGCTTATGATTATGCTTATTTTGTTCGATTCTGTAATTCAAAAGGTCAAAAATGTGCCTATAAATGAAATAAAATTCATTTCAGTAACACACCATCTGGAACAATAATTCTAATAGGAGCTAGATTGGCCAAAACTTTTAAGTTCCCATTCTTACCTTGTCGCTGACCACATGGTGATCTTCTTGTGTTATGTCTAATGAGTGGTATTTATGTTAGAAAAATTGTACTCGTTAAAAAAATATAATGTGCGTGAATAACAGTTGTGTCTTGATTCCTATTGTGTGCATCAATTGGAACATGTGTGTATCTATGTTTTAAATCACACCCTTTAGGAAAGATCAATAGCAATAAAATGGAACGGATTCAAGAATTGTAATAATGCCTGGAAATAAAACAGTTTTCGGCGTCTTGATCGTTAAGCAGGTGAAGTTGTTTTATATGAACTCATTGGCTTTATTGGACCGGTAATGCACAGAACAGATAAAAACGATACAATTACATTTTAAATTTACTCTTGCAGTCCCTAATATTATTAGGACCAGAACGTCGTGGTGGGTAAGGAGGAAACTGTAGAAAGGCAGTTATGTGGTGTAATGCCTTTACTGGGAAATAATAAGTAATATTTCGATATATTAATGGAACTATGGAAATTCTCTTTACTAACACTATTCTTATTACTAACATTAAACTGGCAAAGCTATATACCAGTTAGATCAATAGACATTAATGTTTTAGACCAAATAGAAATACCGCAACAATATTGTGATCGTAAGGGCATTTATTCTTGGATTTTATAATATTACTAACTCTAAATCGTCAGATACTCTCGGTACCGTCGATATAAATTGTATGTACTCATGTGAATATCCTACCTAATCTTGTTTATTTATACGGACGTATAACTCTTAAATACTACTTCGTGTATACAAAAAATTTGAGGGCGTAAATTATGTACAGAAGCACAAGCCGATAAACGATGGGACTTTACTTCGTGTTCCCCTGAGATTGGACTTATATCATCCACTCTTGTTATTCGCAAAAATTATTTCTCTGATTCACTTATCGTACTTTGACATACTTCGGAGATAGGATGACGTGGCCACTCGATGCAGCACAAATACGTCCAAAGATGCGGCATGCGATTGAGCAATTAATGTACGTTTCGCTTCTAGGTGACCGGTATCGCAACTAACTTGGATTGGTCAAAAGGTTCTACTTGGATTTTTCGAGTGTTACTACATTTTTTTAAGGTATCCGGTTAGGGAGGGAATTGCGAGCAGGAGAGGGTTCCTGCGAAGAGGGCCTCCCCTGTGGAGTTCGTCGCACGCCGAGCGCGGTTCGAGAGTAATCGGGACCCGTCGGTGAGGGGTGGGAAACGCGTGGGGGTAAGGCGACGGGAGCGCACGGCGGTGGTGCGGGGAAGAGGAATAAAAAAGGGTGGTTGATTTGGAGGATGCCTTGCACTGTTATTTTTTTTCGTACTCCACTGGGGAAGGAGTTCGGGGCAGGGCGAGGAGGGGGAAGGACGAGGGAGATATTTTCCCTCCTTTCATTTTTGGAATCGTTGGTGGGGTGGAAGAGAGGGAGATGGGGTGGGGAAATAGGAACGCAGAGAAGAGGGCTTAGGGAAAGAAGCGGAGGGGGGAGGGAAGGGTGAAGTGCAACCAGGAAGGGATGGGGTTTGTGGAGAAGGGGGTAGGTCGACGGAGGGTGTGGGGGAAAGGGAAATCGAGGGAGGAAGGGTCCGCGGCGGCGTTGGCGGTTTTTGTAATGGAACGTAGCCTCGGGGTCCATGCCGGGAACAAACATATTTCCCCTCTCTCACCCTCCCTTTGCCTCGCCTTACCCTCTCACTTCCCAATCCTCGTCCCCCATTCCTATTCTGACTCTGCTACACTATCTATCGGGGTCCCTATCCCTTCTCTCCTCTTCCCCTTCCTCTGCCCTCCCATTCCTACCCCCTCCTCTAGCACTCTCGCATACAATTCCGGCTCCCTCCTTCCTCTCTACCCTTTTTCACCCCGTGCCCTCCCTTCGTTCATCTCTCCCCATACCCTCTTTACTCTTGCTCCAGCTTCATTCGTCGGGGAGAACCTCGGCTCGGTCGTCCGCTGTACGCCCTCCTTTCCGCGTCCCACAATGGGCCTCTTGAAAAGGAGTAAGGGCTTCCAAATATCTTACTCTCCCCTCAGCTCTCTATTCCTTCTTCCCTCTGCTATTTCCCTTACATTTTTGTTATGCCATGGTAGTGTACGACGTGTGGATTTCGCTTAATCAGCGCAACCAATAATTTAATCAGTGGATCGATTCAGTCAAGAAATTCTTTGGGAGCCAAGGAATCCCTTTGTTTTTCCTCAAGGAGCTTTTTAAAATTCGGTCATTGTTTCACTACAGATATAACCTTAATACGCCGAGTACATACATGCTGCCCAATTTTTAAATCAGCGCATATTTATCTCTTCCCGTAGGTGTTGAGTCGTTCGTCTTTTTATAGTTATCAGCAGACTTTTATCATAATTTTTTCGTTCGACCTTTATACAACTTTATGAGTAATGAAACATAGATATTTAATGCCACCTCGAGTGGCTCAGCTACTCAGGGAGGGAATTCAATTCCTTTTGAGAAAGAGCAATATAGGAAAAGATGAATGAGTGTGTGGAGGAAAGATGCTAAATTGGAGTTGGAAATGTGGCATATGTGAGAAAATTTATCAGCTCTCTAAGTCCTGTTATATATTTTATTTGATTTCTTAATTAACAAACGATTACGATGGGGCGCTTGCCCCCCCCCCCCCCCCCCCCCTGGCTCATTAGTCAAATGAAAAATTACACGTTAACTAGCTGAAGGTGCCCGTTGACATACAAAGAGAGGGAGAAATATAATAAATACAAATTGTATTTAGAAATCTTAACAATTTTCATGAAGGGGCAAAAACAAACTTGTGTTATGGAACGGTTATGATCGCTAACTTATTCCCCCCCGGAGAACATCCTGGCTACCTGGCTACCCCACTGATAGCTTGTGTTCTGAACTATATTAAGGCATTAGTACTTTGATAACTGCTATGTGGAGTGAGTTTTTAAAAGTGTAAAATAAGTATTCCAAATATTGTATCCTACGATAGATCGTATGATTTAAAGCGTATGGTATCACTTGTAATGGATATTGTCCACTGATATAACTGAGAGTAGGTACTATGCACATTAACTTACTTTAGCTTTTCTTAACTAATAGAAGCGATGTCCTAGGTTGAACGGTAAACTTTACGAATTAGCATGGATATTATCATCAATAGTTGTCGTACATTTGTTTTTTAAGGCACTACAGTTACTGGGGTTTGTTTTTTCTGGTCTACATTAAATCTTAAGACAAATACGACTGTCACACGATATCCGATCCCACGACTTTATGGCATCCAGGCTGCTATGGTACCCACATTGTAACTGAGACCGGATACGTTGTATGAAATATACTCGTGGAAATGCAACGATTGAACAAATATAGATGCATTCCATTGTAATTGTAACGCAATCACTGTGTTATATTCAGCTTTATTTTCAAGGTTATTCGCTGTTCCTAACCATAATGGATGTCATGATGTATGCACGCGCTGTCAATGTTTGGGTAGTTATCATTCTCTGGCCTTCGCATTCTCAGCCAGTCCGTTCTGCCCCCAATTCGATTCGCACTCGTGGGGGTGCAACATGATTGAAGCACCTCAGAATCTCCTACCTGCCTTGCATGACAGGGGCTTGTAACCGACTGGTTTTCTGATAATACTGAACGGCGCACCTAGGCGGTTAAGCGTTTTGCCTCGTCGGGAGATTCGCATCCTTCCCGCTGGCAACCGAAGAAAACGGGGCAGGTACAGTTCTTTTTGATGAATCTCTAAATGGAAGGAATCATTAATTGGTGGGAAGGGACCGATGAAAAATTGAGTCGGATGGGAAGGTAGGGCAAAGGAGTGAGCGAGAGGTGGGTACATTGCTGTGGGGCGAGGGTTCAGGGCAGGGGAATAGAGAGCTGGGAGGGGGCGCCTGCGGTGATTAAGGGCCAAGGAAGCATTTGAGAAATTATAGGGGTCCGGTAGTTATTAATGAACGAAAGGCATGATCAATTTGTTGCTCCATCTCGTCCGGAGGACAAGTAACATATTGCCGTGGTAATATACCTGTGCCCGAAGAAAGAGAAATGTGTTGGCTTCTGACAATGACTCTTGAGTAGATGCCGATTGACAATTTTTCCTGCGCCAACAATACCAATGGGGTTCGTTGTTAATGAAAGTTTCATTTTTATAATATTATAGGCTGATTATCAGTTTAATAATTATTTCTGTTGAACTTATTAACATTAATTGGCATTGAGTATGGCAATGCTAATTTTCTTAATGTAGTTATAAGTGTTGTCAAATGGATGGAAATTATTCCGTTAATTTCTCTGTACTATTAAATTCATCGATGGTTTGCGAGGTCTGCCGAGGTTATAATACTCGCAAGCTTCTTCATTTCAGCCTAGAACATCATTCCTCTCTCACATTCATTCGAATGTCACAATTGAAATGCAAATTAGCGTTCGTGAAGTTTAGTTTTACGTTAAGCATCTTAACGTGAAGTTCCTTTAATAGAATGAGTGATGATCTTGAATTTCCAGGTCTTTATATTACAAGATTATTGGCTAAAATAAATTATGTCGGGAACCAACTTCTCAACTCCTGTAAAGATTGCCATATTACTCTTATTCTCTATCAGCAGAGAATTGTACCATCACTTTTTATAAACTCAAAAGTTATAAAACGCATAGCTGTCGAGAAAAAGCGTGAGTAGTTTTAGCATCTTATTTTCACTTTGTAATTAAAAGGTAACGTGCACTATTTTCCTAAGTGATTCCCATATAAAATGATAGAAGTAGCCTCTGCTCGTATTTTCATCCAACTGCCTCGAATTTGTACTGTACGTTCTTCCACTTCCACTGAAAACTTTTAAATATACTAATGTCAATGATATTTCAATCAATAATGATTTTGATCAACGTTAATTAGCATATGTCATTCTCTCCCTTATGGTTTGTAAAAGAAATATCAAAAGAATGCCTTTCAGGTGAATTCCACAGAATATAAAGCTGCGCATGATGGTATTTGATTCACTCACTCACAAAAAAATACTAATCTGCGATGCGCCTGCTTAATTTTGATTCCTATAATTACGGCGAGTCATTATTTTTCACTTAGAAAAACTATGTGGCAAAGAAAATAGCTGCTCTCTCAAACGATACCGCATTTCAAGTATACCGCCTGAAAAAAATACCATTTCATTTCCGCTGCGCCAGTCCAGCAATGACGGGATAAAAAAGTTACCAACCGCTTTTACCAGGTGTGCGGCAAGTGTTCCTTAATACCCATTACCTCTGCATTGAACGACGTACGAATGAGTCAGAGGTTAGTCCTACTCGGCGAGAAATGGGATGTATTCGCTCCTATTAATAAGCTTTTCTTGCAATATTAGTTCTTCATTTAGATAGGCAAAGATTTTATTTAATTACGGTCTTAAACAAACCGGTATAAGTCAATGAAATATCTGAATGTCTTATAATGTTTAACCATGGTATCAGAATATGATTTTGCTTTTTCGAGATCAATTGGCCTTGAAATCTTCCTCGTATCTATGATCATGGCACATTTGATGACCTATGTAGATAATTTTCGAGATAGAGTACCTACACACTGTGTATCTTACTAAGGAGCTTAAATGAGGAAAAGGAATTACACTTTTTTGTAGAGCTGGCTAAAAATATATCTATACAGGTTTTTGATATGTGAACCATCCATGTAGTTTTCCCCATCATCATTAATGTAATTTCTTTGAATGCAGCTCTATACGTCATCATTTTTTGGGACGTGATTTACTCTATAGAGCTGTGGCTCTCCCTCGACATGTTTTCAGTCATTTTCTGATGAAAATATTTTGAATAATACTGTAGTTACAATTTTAAATATTCAGTAAGAATACATTCCAGAGTTGCGACTGCGGATTATCTCAATGGCATCAAAAACATCTACGCGATACCCTTTAAGCCACACGAGGGTGTGTGACAGGGGGTGAAGATCACCAAGCCCGCACTATAGATATGCATACATGCTACTATAGGGTCTTAGGCTACTAGATTGTTAGTATCTACATAGCAATTAAGGGATTGGTTGTTAATAAATGCATCATGCACTACAGACTATAAAATATTTCCCCTTCCTATCCCTTTGCTTAGACTTGCTTAAAACAAGTTATTCAATATCAGATAGGATATACACATGAGGATAAGAATTACCTATAGTGTTTTTGAAAAAAAATAGGCTAGATTTCGATCAAGTAACTTTTATCAGACATTGATTCCAGACATGACATTCAACCCTATGAAGGCCAGATATTGGTAATTCTGATTAGGACCCTTTATTATTTATGGTCTATAAATTAATCCTGGCCTATCCATTATTATATTTACCGTTGACCTACCGTGGATCGATGACGTTAACTTTACATTGATGAAAGAAATAATTTACGAGTTTAATTTACTCGGAATATCCCAACGTTTAAGGATATATAAATCAGGCCTCGAATATATAAATTAATAATTTTAGCTTTGATTTGTATTAATTTAACACTCGCATATAAATCTCACTAGCTAGTTTTCTTCGTTGAATTCATACTGTTAATCTTTAATTCGTCTCATCATAGTTCCACATAGCGTTTGGTTAAACATGGCAAACCTTAAATACGTAACTGCTATTTTACACTCCTCTTAATGTGTGATTTCTGTATATTATTGTCGTTAATATTATTATTTCCGGTGTTTATAATTAACAAAAAGGCGATTGGGGAAGGATTTCTGAGGAAGCAGCAATTTTTTTTTCACTGCAAACCACCTTAGGGGTTGTGCACATTTCTGCCCTAACTATCCTATCGACAAACGATAGCTCGCAACCGAGAATACTTGACGGGATCCAAGATTTACGATCGCCGCGTAACAGTGGCGCTCAAACATGAGATAGGTATTCCACTGCTCATTTATGAGACGAGACGTCTGAAATGGTGGGACATGGAAGGTGGAAGCAGGGACATGGTGGATGCGGGGAGGACGGGATGGTCCGCGGTTCGAGAGAGTAGGTGGCAGCGGGGGAGTAGTGGGACGTGCACCACATAGGTCTCACCCACAGCTACACGAGTCCCCACTTCCCCACACCACTGCCTCCCTTCTCCTTCCCCTCCCCTTGTTTCACCGACGGCTGCCTCCTCCTCCCCATCTCTCTCCGGCCCCACCACGAACCACCCTTGCACACACACAAACACATTCTCACTGAACCATTCGCCGAACAGCCAGCAGCGTGCGACCATCCCCTCCACGCACCAATCCCAGTCCAGCAGCAGTCTCACCCCACCGTTCCGCCCACTCACAAAAGCTGCCCTCCCCTCTCCCTCCCGGCTCCCCTCTCGGCACCCAACTTCTCTCTCTCCCCCTCAAGCGAAACAGGCCTTGGGGCTTCCTTTCTCCCCCCCGTACCCCTTCCAATTCCCCTCTTCGGTGCCGCCCGAGGCTAAAGCTGACTGGAGGGATTATAGGCCCCTCCCCAGTGCCTTCTCCCTCCCTTCGCCCCGTATTTCACATCAGTCTCCCCCTCTCTCTTTCTTTCTCTCTCTTTCTCGCTCGACACAGCTCTTTTCCTCCCTCCTCGACCCTGTACACCCTTCTATTGCCACCCTCTCCTCACCCCTCCCCGTATGTCCTCCTCTTTCCTCAATCCTCCCCCCCTTGACGGAATACGCCCCCTGGCTACTGCCTCCGCCAATAAAATTCCAGCCTCCGAGATCCGGCCATGTACCATTCCTTCCTCCCCACACCCCTTCCCCAGACCCGCGGTAACACCCTCTCTTATTCCTTTTAGACTCTCTCTCTCTTCCCAGCCGAGATATTCCCCCGTTCCTACCCATTCACCATACGATGTGGCCCATAAGAATTATCAACCGGCATCTCGTCTTCTAACGATTCTCTTTTCAGCCCTTTTTTTGCTCATTTCTGACCTTCCCCCTTTTATGGCCGACAACATCAGGACCCTTTACCCCTTCATATAGTCTCTAGTTTGCCTCTAAATTCTTAGTCCAGCGACTCCTTCGACGAGTGTACTACTTGCACCTAGCAAAAGTATACTAATAGGACGCTTACATCTACACGTGCATAAATATTGTGGTTTTCATAACAAAATCTCAATTCCTCAAGAAAAGGACAATATTTTGTTTCTTGGGGATTATCTGGGACTTTCGTAGTAGCCTCCATTATTCCTCACACAATATCGCTTTAAATTAAAATTAATTAAAAATGATTTACTAAAATCTAATCCTCATATGAGGCCATCCCTTGCCTTTTCGTATGAGGTGTATTAAACTAGTACGGGATGAATGAAAAAGAGAAAAGCTGTGCAAATTTGAAGAGGTTAGCTGATAGACAAACCGAGTGGAGAGCTGCAGCAAACCAAAGGATTACTCACTTATGATGGTGATGGTATTGAAGAATATAATGTTCATTTTTTACTTGACAAGTTGATACCTATTGGTACCTACTTGAGCATATTTGTCCAAGCTGCGCAAGAAAATGGGACTATCGAGGTTATATATTGAATCGGGGGAATCTGTGTTGAAATATGTTGCCGGACGTTGGTGTGTTTTTATGGATACATTTCTTTCACGGATACTTGTTTATCAGTATAATGGGGTCTCTTTAAATTATAATGCAGGAGAAAATTTTCATGAAGAGAACTTTAATACCTATTCCGTGAACATTTTGTTTGGAGTGTTATTGTTTGAGCATTGTCCATATCTCAGTATTAAGTACTTTTTGAACCGTGGGCTGATTTTTGTTGTATGAGCGTAGATGGATAGAATGTATCAATATGTACAATCAGATACAATAGGTATATCAATATGTTTCTGTGACAGAACACGTCGTTTGTATACTATTTATTCCATTTATCCACAAACTAAACGGTAGAAACTCATATTTTCCATAGGCAGGTATATGCCATTCGTTGGTAAGTATATGCTCGGGAATGCTTGCAAATTCAAGCATTGGTTATTTAAAAACTATTATTTTATTTTGAACGTCCATTTTCTCCTCTTATAGCTTTCCCCTAAATCATCCTTTTCGTCCAGAACAACAAAAAAAGACTCCAATTCCTTTCCACAAACGACGTCCATAGCAGTAGTCTTTTGTCTGTCATCTTAGCTCTACCGGCCCCCTACTCGAAGTTTGAATTCAGTTCTTCACTCACACAAACACCCATTTTACTTCCATTCCAACCCTTTTAACCCCTACCTCATCTCTCACGTTCCATCATCAAATCTACTCACTCACCACATGAACCACTGCGCAGCCTGGAGGCTAACGGGGAGGCAAGTCTTTACGACCCGACTTCGAATAAGAACATTTACTTCCTTCCGAGCAGTGACCTTTCGCTCAATTCTCATTGTGCGACCTTCACTGTTGGCTGCTTTCCCTTCTAGCCGTCCCATGTTCGGATGGCTCAAGTGTGAAACATAGTTCCTAGATCGACCGCGTCGTCACAACGATTAGAAAATATCACAGCTCCAAAAATAACCACTCTGTGGCAATCTTTCCTTGCAAGCGTTATTTCAGCCCTTCGTCAATCGCTCTGCCATCTCTGCTTAGGGAATTCCATTAGTGGAATGGTGGTATCTTTTTCAATGAGAGACCATTTCTGAATCATTCTTGCCCTAGTTACCAGCACACACGTTAAATAATCAATTTATATTTATCAGGGGTTTGATTGGTAGCGAGTATGAAATATTTTAATTAGCCTACACAGCTGATTTTTTAGATACCCATATGAACCATTTCATTTTTAGCACAAGTATACACATTGCTCAAAATTATTCATTGAAACTGTTTAATGTATATGGTAATTTGTACTAGAAATCACATTTTTATTCCAGAACTTGTCTGGTTTGGCTTTGTCGAACTTCTCATTACACGGAATCATAAAATTGCCTTCTGCGTTGTTTATTTAGAATTTAAATGCGTTTAGATTTTCAGGTGGAATTATTTAGCATGTTTAAATGATATCCTCTGGAATTATTTTATTACTTCACGTGAAAACGAAGAGATGAGTGTATATTCCCAGAATTATTCGATTATTTTTCCCGTAAAAAGGAAAACTTTTTTCTTCATTAAAATTCAATTATATGAGGATTGACTCGATATTAATAAAGCTACGACAATAAATCCAGATGAAAATTTATGTTCGATTCGTTTTTGAGTTCGTTCTTGCATAATAAAGCCTCATATTTTCCCCAGTGCGAAATGTTTATTCAGAAATTTGTTCGTTTCGCGCTGACATGCGCAATATTTCGCCTTCGCCCTCTTATTTCCCAGAAGTCTCAATTTTCCCTTTCATTATGAAAATACTCGCATGAGTTGGCATCACATTTCCTCCGGAGTATTTAATTATTCAGGCGATCACGGAATAAACACCACGAAGGTCGAGAAACGGAGATAAGCTCGAACCCAAGGATAATCAAGCATCTCTTGTTTAATACATATAGTCTTCCAATTTTTCGTTGTAATGATTGGGACTGGTCGGTGGAATTTATGCAGGAGTCGGAGATATTCTGTTTATTTTTATGCAGCGTCAAACAAATTCCACCCAAGGCCCAATGGGAAACACAAAACAATTCCAGTGTCGAGAGAGAGAGAGGGAGATGGAGACGGGTCTGTTATTTCTGCCCAACGAACTCCCACTCTTCTCGCCCCCCACCCCATTTTTCTCTCGCTCGTTCCCCCACCTTTCCTGCTCCCAAATACTATTTTTTTCCTCTCTCCCATTTCCTCTTACTTCCAATTTATTCCTTATTGTGTTTCAGCGGTATCGTTTGTTACTTACGCATCAGTGCCCTCAGCATTTAAGATTCTAACCAAAGTGTAGCTAACATAAAAAATTAACTTATTTATGAATATTTACAGACGTTGAACCTTTCATTTTATTTAAAATAGTAATGCAACACGAGAAACAAAATGTATGCTAGCAGTTATAAGGTTAAAGACGGGAGGGTATTGGGTATGAATACTTAATTATTTTTTCACCTCTCGTAATTGAGATCTACGTAATTTAATTTTTTTTTTGGAAATTAATCATTGGGAATTTATATTACCTCCGTATAGTTTGAACCACCATGCAAAGTACAAAGCCTGCAATAGACTCTTTCAGTGGGCACTTGCCTTCAATGTATTTCAGTAACTGCTGAGTTATTTTTTACTTCGGCTAATTTGTGAGGCATCAAACTTTTCCAGACTGACTCTACTATTCTTTTTCACGAATTATGCTGCAAATATGATCGCGCAACTTATTTAAACAGCTTGGTTACTCAGTTCTTAGTTAGTCAGTTAGTTCTTTAGAACATGTTGAAATCCAGATTGAAATACTGCAATGTTTTTGTGATGGATGATTTTAATATATGCGAAATTATTTTTAAAAACCTGACATTTACATTCCAATTTTCAACTTCTATACGGTTTTCTTTATGTTATTTGCATTATCTATATCTACGACATACCCTGCAAGCCACCTCGACGGTGTGTGGCTTGCAGGGGGTGCATCCACACCAGGAACAATGAAACAACAAACAAAAATGAATAACACAAAACAAACACCACACCTTTAAAAGTAATTAGGGTAAAAAAGAAAAAAACTACCTTTGATGCATTACTTATTGTTCCGACTCAAATAATTTGTTCGTTTTTTGAAAATCCCAGAAATCAGAAATTGAGTGATTGTAAATTAATATCCGAAGTTTTTAGTAAATCGTTAATAGCATCATTAGGCCATGCCGTTCATAGTAATGGCGTGGTATTTTAATTTTTTGGCATCTTATTCCACCATCCCATAATCTTTATCACACTTGCGCCCAAATAACCATACCCCATTGTTTTTAGTATAGGTATAGTGTTACTATCTCGATGTCATTTTTCTATAATGCAATACCTCGTTTCTTACTCCAGTATGTACTTGGTATGCCATTTGTCATAAAAACGCATGTTTTAAGTGACCCCTCATTCTCTATTTCCTCCACTTTTCCGCATCCATTCCCTCTCTGTTTTCGCGTATTTACTCTTCGTTCTTCTCTCGACCTTTTTCCTAACTTCCTCTTGCCGTTTTACTTCCATTTCATTCCGAATTGTATTTCTATTCATCCTTCTCTTTCACACCCGCTTCCTGCCGTTCCTTCTTCATCTCCGTAGCCACTCCCCCGAAACACGCCGCGGGCTGGATATCCAATGTTGAGCCCCGCAAGTGAGAGGGAGGGAATGCGCGCGGCATGGCGCCGGTGTATTTTTCCTGAATTATTGAATACGTAATTACTTTATCGCTCAGCTATAAATACGAAGGCAAAAGAGGATGTGGGAGAATAAAAGACAAAGAGTGAGGTCACTCGTTCGAAGTGTTCTCTGTTCGCTTTTTCTCTCCTCTTACTCTCTGGGACCGTTCCGACGCATTGTTAGGCGTCCTTTGGCCATGCCAAAGGTTTTATTGGTTTAATTTTGGATCCGCTTGGCAGGATTTAACTGAAACCTATCTGGGGCGCAGCCATTGGTGACGCAACTAAGACAATATGACTATCATGTCAAGGTGATAATTTTCAAAATTGAAAAAAAAAATAATTTCACCATGTTTAAGTATTTACTCAATCAGGAAGACACCATGGATGTAATATTGTTCATAATTGCCTAACATTTGATTTTGAGATCATTTATCAACGCCTTGAGTTGTTTATCGTCTTTAAGTAGATGTGTTAAAAACTATTGTCCATAAATTTGCCCAAGGATGGGGATGCGTGTTTCTCAAAATATATTTAAACGCAATGAAAACCTAGCTATTGATATGGTTTAATTCAACTTAATACCGCTGATGAGAACGCATATTGCAAGCTCATAATTGTTAGTTTTTATGTGCTCTTCACTTCCTTTTTTCCTTTTGTCTGTCAGTGATATTTCATGGTATGCTTATTTATGATGATTAGCTTTCGGGATGAGCTTAACGAGCTTTTTCCTCCATTTTGAAATTATCGAGAAAAGTGTGTTAGGTTATATAGGCATCGTTGTCCCATATAGATGAATGTTCCTTATCGTCCTTGTAAAAGAATTAGAGAATCCCTTTATTCCTTCCTGATAAAAGAATTAGAGTCACCAGCAGTGTACCTATAAAAAGCCAATTCTTTAAACACCTTCATCCAAAGCGTATTCAACTCATCGTCACATAACGCAACGCAACGGTGGAACCACCGCCGAACACATTCAGTCAGCAAATGCCCGAAATGAAAATTTCATGTCGCGGAATAGAGCACCAGTTAAAAAACATTAGTCAAAACAAATCACCTGGTCCCGATCAAATTCCTTCCAGAGTAGGTATATAAAACATTATTTTCTGAAATAGCCCCCTATCTAGGAATAATATTCAATAAAACACTAAAGAACCACAGAGTACCCAAGGATTGATAAGTAGCAAACATTACACCTATTTTGAAAAGCGGTGATATGGAAGAACCTAGTAACGACAGACCCATTTCACTCACATCAATATCTTGTTAAGTAGTCAGTCAGTAGTGACATTGTAGTCAGTTCGATCATGGGGTATTTGGAGAGTCAGAGGTTGCTCATAAACAGCCAACATGGGTTCCGGAAAGGTAGATATTGTGAGACACAATTAGCTTTATTCGTACACGATATTTTAGTCTCCGGCGAAAACTGTACTTAAGTTGATGCGATATTTTTAGATTTTAAAAAGCCATTCGAATAAGTTCCTTATGAAATATCAATCTTGAAGTCAGACAGTTTTGGTATAAATAAAGACGTTGTATGCTGGGTAAAAGAATTGTTAAGTGGGCAAGAGCAGAGGGTTGTCATATAGATGTAGATGGTATCATGTCGAACACAATCAAAGTCACATCGGGAGTTCGCCAGGGTAGCGTAGTAGGTCCGCTTCTATTTCTTTTATACATAAACGATTTGGGTACCGTAGTTAGTAGTAAGCTTAGACTTTTTGTTGACTATGTGGTAGTGTACAGGGGTGTGTCAAAAGAAGAAGAGAGGAAATCTCTTAGAAGGATTTAGATGCAATTCAAGAATGGTGTGAAAAATGGCAGTTAGAACTTAACCTTAAAAAGTGTGTAGCTATCATTTTTGGAGGAGCAATAATTCGGTAATGTGATCCCATAAAATTAGTAACACGAAGATCGAAAGCGTTGAAACCATAAGGTATTTATGTGTAACAATCACTTAAGATTTATCGTGGGGAAGGCACATCCGGAAAATATGCAGCCTAGCGAAGAGAAAGCTAGAATTTATAAAGAGTACTTGGTAAATGTGATGAGTAGACAAAAGAGCGATGCTACTTTTCAATAGTTAGGCCCCACCTTGAGTATGCAGCCAGTGTATGGGATCCGAATGAATTAGGTTTGATCAGAAAACTAGACAGTGTGCAGCGTAGAGCAGCTAGGCTCGTTAAAAGGTGTTACGATAGGTTGAGTAGTGTTTCAGAATTAATACAAGAATTAGGGTGGGAATCATTATCAGAGTGTAGGTTAAAGTACAGATTAAATCCATTAGAGAAATTTCAATCGGATAGCTTTTCTGAAGATGTTAGGCACGCATTAAAAACACCAGCGTATTATGCTAGATTCGATCAGATAAATAAAATTAGAGTGATAGATTGTCGTACTGATAGATTCAAAATTGCATTTTCCCCCGTACTATAATAGAACAGTATAGGCAGCATAGCAAAGGGATAGGTAGGGGAAATATTTTAGAGTAGTCTGTAGTGCATGATGCATGTATTAACCCCTTAAATACTATAGATACTAACAATCTAGTTGCGTGAGACCCTATAGTTGCTTGTTTGCATGTCGGTAGTGCATGCTTGGTGATATTCACCCCCTGCCACACACCCTCGCAGTGGCTTGCAGGGTATCGTGTAGATGTAGATGAAAGTTTTTGAACAATGACAAAAAATTATTCTTTTATCATGCTATAAGCTGGAACGACAATGCAAACTAGTGATAGGAATGATAATAATCCTTTCGAAGAGCTGCTTTGAAAAATATATGTACTTGCCTCTAACTTGACTCAGTAAATTACATGCCGTTGAAGGTTATAGGTAATTATATTATTTACTTATAATGAGGAGACTTATAGCATCGTTTTTAAAACTGAACGAAAAATAGATCAAGTGCAATGCTTCTAATGAAGTGGGTGCACAGTCATAATTTTCCCTTTGGAGAAACAATGATGCTGCCAAGCACAAGTTCCAATAATTGTAGAAAAAGCGTTCCTGAGCGACCGTTGTGGAATCCAAAATGGAAGCTTTTTCCGAATGCTCTACCAGATCTGCAGGGGCAAGCCGAGTGAAGATGCTGCAGCTGCTCCCACCACTACGCGTGGATGAACCACTTCTTCCCTCAAAAATCAAACGGCCATGAAATTTGTTATGCTTCCTTAAATAGCCGTGAAAAAAAGCTGATGCAGAATCGAGTATTCCTTGAGTTGGACATCGGGTCAACGGAGTGTGTTTTACGTCCATAGCGGGGTAGGCTCGAAAAAAAAGAGTTGCATGGAAGGAAAAGATGCGCTCTCGAGGGATGGGCTTTGGGGTGAGGGATAGGGAGGCAGGCATATGCTCATGAGTCCCACGAAAAGAGGACCCAGGGGACTGGCTTTCCCATGGCAATAGTATCATCTCGCGCTTCAATGAACCCTATCCTGTCAGTCCGAGAGTGGGGGTGACTTCTCCCCCGCCGGCCAAACTTCCCCTTGCCGTCTCTAGCCTACCTCTTTCACTTACCTACTCCTCCTTTGGAAAAGAAACGTCGCTTTGTATGTGCATTCCACACACACGTTTTATTGACTTCGACCATGGTTTCGACAATTTGGCCGGAACCAATAAAACGTGTGTGTGGAATGTACAAAGCGACGTTTCTTTTCCAATCTCGTGGTTTCACAAAGTTAAGCCTCGAAAGTTGAACCGCACTCCTCCATATTCTCCCCACTGCGGTGTACTGGTCCATCGGTAGCAACAAGGTAGATGACTTCGTCTTCAAAGAAATGGAAAGATCTTGATAACTGGGAAGGAGGGAATCAGGAGCGTTTTGTACGCCATGCACTCGGGAGCTCAAAAGATATTTACTTTATAGGGCAATTCATGGGCAATTCATGCCCAGAAATGTCGCTGGCGACATCTTCTGGTGATAACATTATCGTTAATTATGGCATGACCTGGCACATCTATTTTTTTAGCCCTGAATCCCTTCTTCAAATTCACACTCTCGCCGGGTCGTTTCGGATCCTAAGTGTTCTTAAATAGTAACTATAATGATAGCGGACGAAAAAAATTAATTTTACTACGAAGAAGCTAGGCCACCTGAATGGAAAGGCGCAAACGTTTTCAGCAAGAAAATGGGCCGTGATGCAAAGTTATTTGTGTAAATATACCAGAGAAAAATGGCGCAAAGGCAGTACCTACTACCGAAGTAATGTGTTACAGTGTTACTCGCTTAGACATGTTTTAATGCTTAAATATTCTGTTTTAGCATTTTCTGTAATTAGATAGAGAATTAAATTTTTGGCTCGGCTGAATAATAAAGACGATCGGTATCAAAAGTTGAATCTTTAAATAGCCTTTATTTTTTCGAATTCTTTTGCTGTCGTAAACAGAGGAAAATTCAGAACTAAAGACGATAATATGTCTACTGATTTACATCATGTCACGTTAACAAGTGCCGGTATATTCAAACGCAAGAGATAATACCTGCCAAAGTGTAGGAGATATGCATACTGATTTTTATCATGTCACTCTAAAAAGTACCGTTGTATTCTAATGCAAGAGTTAATACCCTCCATAGTGTAAGAGAGTTAAATATGAAATTGAAATACATAAGTACCTCTTTTTTATTTTTAACTTGCTCTCACACATCACTTTTGGATTTGAAAAAAAAATTATATGAAAACCACACGTAAATCCTACAATCACTTTGAAATACATTGACACATTCATGGCATCCAAACCAATCAAACTAAGAAACTTGGATTTTTTGGACCTAGGATAAGATTTGTGAATATATCTTTCATGTTTTCCTTAGACTATAGGCAATCTGTAGCAAAATCTTCCTCACCATGTCTCTAATTGTATGATAATTGTCAACAAAATGCCAAATTCTCTGATTCACGTGTTAGAATTTGCTATTTACACTGCCCCTTCTTATCATATCTAACAACACGTCACTTTCACAAATGCATCCTCGCCAAGTTTACTAAATAAGAAACATATTATGTTGATTGACAGGTTAAGCTCCCTGAGATAAATTTGACTGTCACTCGGCAGATCACACCCTTTGAAAACAATCATCGATGCTATTGGGAAGGTCCTGGCACTTAAAAGGGTGAGCACATAAACCTCTGAAGGGGAGCATAAATCGCGGTGAATGAGTCGAAGTGGGAGGAAAGGCAGTTCGGGGAAAAACGCGGAGCCGGAGAGTGCAACGCGGCTCGAAAAGTAAACACTCCCCTTTTAGGCTCACGCTGCGGAGTATTCCAAATGGAGGGAAGGGCGCCTGAGCAATTCATTTCCTTGGACAATCTTCCCGCATCACATCCTAATTCTCCTGTGTCCTTTCATCCTCTCCTCATCGCCCCGAACCCATTCCATGCCAATCTCTTTACCTTTCCTCTCAGCTTTCTTACCTCCTACTTCTCATCCTACTTGCTCCGACTCCAACCTTCGCCTTGGGTTCCCTCGCCAACATATCCTCTTTACTTCTTCATCAGTTTCCAGTCCCATTTTCTCGGCCCCGTTATGTCTCTCTTCTCTTCCTAAGTCCCCCACCCATTTTTATTAATTTACATTCGCCCATCTCTACTCGTATTCTTCAAACTACGACATTAAATTCAAGAACATTGCCAATATATTTCTTCCTCGAGTTGTGTTCGGCATTACTCTGAGGGGTACTTAATATTGTACTGATTTGATCTTGTTGTCCACGCTGTTTGATTCCTTTCTTTTCTTGTTTACGGGGGTGTTAGAAGACTCTAAGGACAGTGTTCTCCGTGGGGATAATTTCTACCCCGCGATTCTAATATTTGTTTCGACGCCGTAGTCCGTTGCCATCTTTACCCGCCGTGCAGCCTCTATTCTCTGCTCCCTCCTTCCCCGTGCCTTTTCTCCATCCCAGTGGGGCAAACAAACCAAGGCCTTCCACTCTCAAATTTCCGCACCCAAGTAAGATTGGGGCGCGGGTGTGTGCCGTGGCGAGATTATTTCTGCGTCGCCCAAGACTGACGCCCCACACCCTCCCCACAGTGGGCTTCCCGAATGCACCCATCTTTTCCTTCCCTCGATTTCCCCCTCCGGAATCAAATGAGGTCACCCACACCATCGCCTCCTTGCTTTTCGAAGGAAATTCACCCCCGTTGCGTCCCGCCGCGCCGTCTACCCTAACATCAAAAGCCTTTTTAGCGGTATGTGCCAAGCTTATGCACGAAACCACATTGCCTCATCTAACCTCCGTACCATCCAAATCGTCTTACTTTCTGAGGTTCTGCTTAGAGTTACGCTGCGCCAGGGAGAAAACATTTTTTATAAGACTTAAACTTTGATACAATCAATAGTGGTTTGTAGTAGAGTTTCAGCCATTATTCGATCTGCAAATATATTCATTTTTGCACTAGAGAATGAATGGGTTTATACAAATCCCTTGTAAACATTCTCTAGTGAAAGAAATGAATACCAAAGCCTTAATACTTAACCAGCACCTTAATACTTGAGGATGAACTAGAAAAATATTTTCGTAATCAACATCAACATGAAAGCATATTTATAGGGCGAAATAATCATAATTTTATGAATGAGGTATGTCATATTTTGTTACAATATCACAAAGAAGCTGCAATAAATAACCTTAATTCTTTTTAAATAATTGTGATAGCTAAAAAAATATATATGTAGAGTTTCAAATGTCTTGAATGGGCATGGAGTGCCAAGCAATAAATGTATACCGACTGATTCCATGCAAATCATATGTAATTTAAAATATGGAATCTGTTCGTTTCTTCTCTAGCTCAAATCAATTCATCAATAAATTGCTACTATTACTTTTCTGAAGCGTTTCCTCTTCGGTCGTAAGCTTTTATGTACTTAATATGCATCGGTTTTATGCTTATATTTTCAATAATACTCCAAAACCTTATTCAATTATTCCAATAATAATGTGATATCACTAAGTTTGAGTTATTTAAAAAATAGTATATTTCACATATATTTCAAAATAGTCTTTCTTCCTATTTCTTGTTTCAATTCCACAAATACCGCTGAAATATGAAAAATTCAGATAAATGGCGGTCTCGCTTCCGCTGAATAACGCAAACGTTCTTTTGCTTGGCCTTCGCTCAAGAGTCACCTGCAGGTTGTAAATCACCCTGTTAATGTGAGATTATTGTCAATTAATTGTTCTCAACTTTGATACATTAGTAGTAAGTTTGCAATGCAATATTTTTAACTGAGGGCATATTTGTGCAGTGGAAACACGATTTCGGGTAGATAAATGTCGCGCTTGATTTTTTAATCCTAATGTACAAATCCTTAGCAAACAGATAATAATAAAACTGTTTCTTTAGCACTTTGTTGAACATGCTTTAAAATGACACTTAGCGCGACTAGTTTATTGGTCTCGGTTACGAAGATTTTTGGCTATCAATCCTTTCGTTGCACTTTTCAGCTTCTCTTCAGCTTTCTTGATCGTAGAAGCTCATTAATTTCAAAGGAAATAAACTGAGGCCTTTCAGAAGCGCGTCATCGCACTCCGCAGACCGCAGCTAAAACCTTGAACAGATGAAGTCTTTTGTACACATTATCCCTGCGCGGGGCTGGCTATTCGGAGAGGCGCCCCCTCATTCCTTTCATCTCAACCCATTTCTCTCCCCTGCCAATAACCCCCCTCCCCTATCCTGTTCATTCTCTCTCTGTCTTGTCTCCGCTCCGCTACCGTCCCCTATTTGCCCAACCAAAACCCTCATTCCGTTGTGCACACCTTGTGCAGCGACTTTGCATGCAAGCCTTTCACCTCTCTGTGGCGCCTCCTTTTCTACTCCCTGCGAGTGGATGAATACACGGTCAAATTATGCTCGTGAAAGGGAAAAGCCAAAGTTGTCCCCGTTGACGGACTTCTCCCCATTGCTTACACACTTCTCTTACCTTCCTCCTCTCTCTATGCCCCGTCCACCCTCCTCCGTCACCTCGTTTTTTATTGCTCTCATGGCCCTCCCGCTCTAACCCTCCCTTCTCTTTTGGGTCTCCTGCAGCAAAGAGTAAACGTAAAACTCTTGAGGAAACCAAAATTGGCTTTCCGATCTCAGTGTCCTGGTGCCAAGTCCTGGGTCTTCGCTGGGTGGTTACTAAATAAACCATAAAAGCAAAACCTTTCGCCCTCATTTAGGTATATATGCTCTCTATTTGTGAGTTGACAACGGTTTCCATTCTTCATCTATTCCATACAACCTGCATCCATCTGCATTTTACAATAAGAATAATCTTTGCTTATAAATTTATGAATTTTTTATCGGCATACCTGTTCATATGGTATCTTGATGTCTTGGCAACCAGCGGGTTTTATTTAAGCTTTTACAACGCTGTTTTACCTTTCAATATTCTGACATCTACTTTTACGAAAAATATTATATTTTATTTAGTGTTTGTTATTAAATTCACTTGATTTGCTGTTTCATTAGAGTATTCTTTCTGAGGATGGAAAGAGTCCATTTTTGATATATCAGTTCATTCATGTAAAACTTCCTTTAAGGAGTGATTGGCATTTCTTATACTATATGCATGTTTGGGCAACCGGGTAAATCCTAATTTCTTATTTATGCAAAAGAAATGTACGCGAAGTGCAATGTAGGTTCAATTTTATTTCTAGAAGGATTTATTTTCAGCATTTAAATGTATATGTTTTGTCCTGGGGGAAGTGTTAACGTTAATTTTTTACGTTATTGTTTAATAATCTGTAAAAATAATAAGTTTTAGTAAGCCAGTGAGTCATTTGGCTTTCAGTTTTTTGTTAGTAGATAGGTTGTGGGTATAAGATCTAGAAATAAAATAGGCTACTCTCATAGACAGGAGCAGAATACAAAATTGTCATTTTTTACAGTTTATCTTCATATTGTGAGCTACCATAACTTCATTTGTTCAAAGTCATAATCTCAATTTCTTTGGTTGTCTGTATTGTCTTGCTGATTTTCCAATTTGTGATAATGAGTGTGGTAGACGAAGGACTAGGTTTGACAATGGTATATTTGAAATATTTCATTGCCTTTCTATCCTATTCTTCTCGTCTTTTTGCTCTCGCGTTCTCTGGCAGCCGTTTTAGTAGCAATTTTTAGACCTAATCGAAATCCGCTGACTATTAACTATACAGAAGCCTTTCTTTAAATCAGTTTTGAGGACTCTTGGCTGAAAGTGTGCCTCCTCCCTCATTTGGCATAGAGTATTTTGCAGCGTATCTAATAGCTTCGGTGAAATCTGTATTATAACATTAGAACATAATTTACCAAATTTACCGACCGTAACTTAGGTTTCTCAATTTTTTTTTTAAATATTTACTGCTTGAGTGTGCATTGCTCATTTTTTCTCGACTTAAAAGCTTTGATATGATGGTATTAACATTCGCAATTGATGAATCGCCGTTCAAGCATACTTCCTTAAGAGAATAAAATAATTTTCTCAACTGTAAAACCTACAGTGTAAAGGGCTTGAAAAAAAAAACTTTTAAAGAAAACTAACGAAAAGAAATGCTCTTAGTATAATTTAGTTCTCATAAATTGTTTATAAATAACGAATTACATAATTTCGACAAATAACATGGAAAAGAGAAAAATCTTTAGCCGAATAAAGAAGGAACTACATGGCTTTATGACAGAAGTGTGTACGGAATATCAGTGATATATCCAAGAACAGAGTTAAAACATTACGAACATGTAGATTGTTGTCTAAAATAGTTAAAATTGAATGGGATTAGATAAAAAGTCATAAATTCCTATTAACACATATGAAAAGTGAGTTTGTCTTCAATTCCTTAAGACTCTCGAATGCTTTACGGAATTAAAAAAACCTTTCCTGCACCAAACAATTACATTTCAAAATATTATAGGTCTACAATATTTTTGTGGATTGTAAAATTAGCAATGAATATTTAAATCTCGTTTACGACGGAATTGTTGAATGTTTGATGGGTGATTGAGATTACTAATTAGAAATTGGCAGATATTTAGCCAAAGTATTAGGTTGCTGACTTTAAACATTACACTCATATCTTCCTTCACACTTGACACACTGCTTACCGCGTACACATGATTCAAGGGACTACTTTTCTGGTTGTCGGACGCTCAACTCTGGCCAGGTTTCTTCTTATGGAATGAACCACGTCATTGTTCTATCTCTTTACAAAGGACTATTCAAGGCATGGCGACCCTCCTTAATTACTGCCACTCTTCTCGGGAATTTGCTGGAGCATATCTTAATTTTGCGTGTTTGCAGCTCTCCTTTGGTCTTGTCGTGACGACGAGTGGAACGGACGAACACGCGTCAAGTCTCGTACGACGGCGTCGGCCCCGCTCATTGCGCTCCTTCCGCACGCGAAATGAGGTCCACTTGGAGGCGGCTTGGAGCACTCGGGCGACCGAGAGAGATCTCTTGTCGCGCTGCGAAAAAAATCTAATTTTCCCAGCCCTCCTGCTCCCTTTTCCATCTGCGTCGCGAATTGTCCTCGCCCAGTTTCCACGAGAGGGACGACGACTTGGAATAAGAAGTAGAATGTCTTATTTTTTGAGTGTTTCTTGGCACAACTCTCTAATCTTGAGCCTCGCAATTTTTTCACTGTATCTCACTGGTTCTAAGCTGCCTGATCAAAATGTTTGGGGAGCCTCTGGCAGACTCGAGGACCTAGTTTCTTTGCGAACAGAGGGAAGATATTTTCTAAGAGTTTTGAGTATAGGATTGCACGCATTATGCAGTTTCATGGAACTGACTATATAGGGATCCATATCAGCTGTTCCTTTTGCAGTATGTTCACTCTTGAGACTATTACCTATTTCATATTATTTTATTTTCGACTTCCCATGTTTCATGTCTTTTTAAAAAATATTTTTCTTCTTATATTTTTAAAGACCTATGGAGGAAAATATCGCACATTCGTTTACATAATCAAAATCATGCTTTCAGTTGGGGTAAACTCAGTAAGAAAGCCTATTTCTTGGCAGTGAGCCTAGGATTTTGTGTATGCTTCGTCCTATTTTAATTTCATCTCACTGCCCTATTCAAATGATATCTTCGTTTTTATTTTCATGCTGTCGCAATATTTCTTTGCGTTTCATTTTCATAAGACTTTCTCATCTTTTCTCACATTTTACTGGTTTATCTTCCATAGTGAATTGATGCGTAGTTCTCTGAGGTATTTATTCTATCAACTTATCCTTTTTTCTTCAATCTAATGTCAATATTCCATTCTTTCTGATAACCGATGTGGCCAAAGATCAAAATGATGTATTTTTTCAGATAATAAAGATAAACATGATAAAGTTTTTACCAATTATGTCCCAGCGTAGACTTTTTCCTACTAATTCCTACATTTCAATTCCTACAATTTTTATACTTTTACAAATAAAAAATACTATATTTAGTTTGAAGGATTCTATTTTGTAATCGGTAGTTATTCCGGGATTGATTTGAATACCTGAGAAAATTAGTAAGTACATTTAACCTTGTATCTATCCTTGAAACTGCGATACAGGGGGCACTCCAAGTGCAGAATAAAACGTGGTTTTTGGATCTATCATTCCTTTCCACAGTTGTTCCGATTAGAGCGGAATTATTCAAAGGAGAAAGCTAATGCCTCGTAAGGACGTATTTTCTATTTGAGTCGTGAAAGTTAGAAGACGTAGCTGAATGGGTAAATCACTGTGGAGAGGTCTATCGAAGGTTACCACCAAGTATGGACTAGGTACGGAGAGAGAGGAAAGGAAAAGTGGAGTTGGAGCAGCGCTCAGTACCTATACTGGCCTTTTGTCCGGGTTCGATACCCGGCAGTGGAAGATATTATTCATTGGTAAACCAGCCACCACTTTAGTGCTTTGTGGATAGCATTTGAGTTTAGCACCTACTTTGTTCGTCGGGTGTGATGATAAGCCGTGGTCCTCTTAATGCCTTTCGTTAATACCGGCGTCGGGTTTCCACATTTCCTCCTCATCCATCCATTCTCATCCTTGTACCATTCCTCTCTGTCTGAAGTGCCTATAAGGCGAGAGCAGAATTGAAAACCACAGATAAGTAGATAGAAAAGGGATCGTGAACGGCATGAAGGAAAGTGGAAGAGACGGAGAGTATTAGATGGTTTAGATAATATTCTATGTTGTAGCCAGAAAGTGTGCAAGAATCAATCATGAATTGGCAGAATCCCCATCGTGATACGTGTGCCGGTTTCATTTCTGCCCACATATTTTCTCTCCCCTTGCCACAATTTTGCCATTCGTATCCCCATCACGCACTCGTTCGGCACAGCAACTCGACCCCCATATCAGTCTCCTCCCGTAAAAACCACGTGGCATCATCGTACCTACCCCAGAAAACCTCAAACCCATGTATTTATCCAACCCACGATTCCAACCACCATCCATTAACCCTGGAAGGAGGAGAGGGGTCAATAACGCGAGGTAGTGCTGGGCTTAGACAGTAGGCAAAGAAAATAGATGGCTTAAGAACCTGAATGTTATTGAGAGGGAATGGGAGTGTTGGGTGAAAGTAGAAGAATGACTAGAGGAACGAAGACTATTTGGAAAATTGGAGGGGTATTCTGTGCAGAAGAAAGGATGTGAGGTATTTTGTGCCCTAGAGATCTCACTCGGGTGACATTTGATGATTTCAATGCCTAGACATGTTCCGGTAGGGACAAGAACAAGGAAATGACGCATTACAATAATCTTGAATTATCCATGGCAGAATGACTCGAGGTAAAAAGAATCGGGTTCCAAATAAGATCTGCATGGGTTGGCATGAGAAATTAATGCGTCGAACAAAATAGACGTTTTTCCATCTTCCGATTTGTCACCTCATGATATTATGTTTACCTTTATCTCATCTATTATACTGACTATAGTTTTAGACCATCATCCACCAAATTGATGACAAAAGTGATTTACTAGTTATTCCAGAAGTTCATCTCATGGAGTTGAGATATTTACTGGCAATGGGGAACTTGCTGTTTTGTCGCCTCACACCCGGGAGGGTGCAGAATAGATTAATTCACATTCTAGCCAATTTTTGTGTTGCAATTCTCGTGTATTATTCCTCATATCTGCCTCAGGTCATTGCGGAAAATGGTTGGCTATTCATTAACATCAATGCAAACGCTCCAATATGAATTGGATAAATATAAATTGACGCTTCGTCACAGGTTTGTTCAAATTGACACATTCGATCACGTAGTTTACTTAAAAACTTTGTGGATATCAAAGATGACTTAATTAAAACTTTGAAGAGAATATGTTTAATTGAGCGGAACATTGTTAATTTTTCATTCGAGCCTCAACAAAAACCAGTTATAGAGTACGTGGTGGCTAAAATTGAGGTGACACGTTTTGTATATAAAAAAATTAATTGAAGTTGTTTTGCTTGCGTTTTACAGTTATTATTAAAAATGAATAATAAATATCAACTTAAATTGCATATTGTCTCTTCACAAGAAACTTGCTACTTGGGGCGATTCACGTATAAATAAAAGTCCCTGGAGGCATTAATATAATGTTGACAAACGAAATGTATTGTTGTGTCCAACGCGTATTTAAGACTCTGCGCTTACCGTGTTTTCAAAATGAATTTAGGGCTGCACTTTTAATTGTGGATTGTTTTCATTAAGAGTTCCAATTATCTCCGAATATTTTTAGCATTAAATCTGTTTTTTCAATGCACTTTATTTGTTTTGGAGTTTTCCTCTTATTTCTCATCAATTTTATCTTTAATAGAATTTTCCCTTAATTACAGAATATCATCGAGTATGCAAGCCAAAAAACAAATTTTAATTGTTAATCGAAAACGCCTTAAAAGTCGAATGTGCATTTTTTTAACCATCCAGTCGAAATATTCGTATATAGTCATGAGGTGAGGGAAAGAGTTTGGGCATGGTTTATGACCCCAAAGAATGATTAATACCACTTTTTTATCTTCTATAATTTTCTCCTATTGCGTGCCTACAATGTGAAAAGAATTGGTTTCACTCAGATGTTTGAGAGGATATCGTGTTTCTGTTACTAGGTGGTCTAATCTAGCTACCTTTTTCCGTTTTCCAATTAAACTGCAGTTGTAAGGTTCGGATAATGACGTGGAAAATAACGATATTTTTATTTCACCAAGAAAAGTAGTCCATAAGTTTGTTATCTTGAATATTAACCCGAAGCATGCGAAAAATGACTCGTCATGGCGCTAGAGTTGAAACTCCTAAGAGAATGCAGTATTTGGAAGCAGGCTGGTGATTGGGCCCCGAACTTTAAGGTCGTTACTTAACTTATATCATTCTCAGATTGTAATGACTTACATTGATATTGATAAATACCTAATAACACAACTTTTGTCCTGCAAAATTGTCTACTTTGGCATATTAGAAGCCTGAGAAATAGTAGATACATACAACACACTAAATAAATGCGATGAGTTCGTGGGACAAGCGTGTAAGGATATCCTAATGTGGATGATATTCATTATTGAAATATGTATGTGCAGGTTTTTGAATGTTTTATGGATTTTTATGGCAGTTTTCCGTTTAGGGAGCATTGTAAAAAATACGCATAGTATTTGTAGGGCATCTGATTTCATATGTTTCATGGCTTTGCGAGTAATATTTGACAAACTCGTAGCTGCCGGAAATATATCCCTGATCTCTAATAAACCATTGAGTGACGCCTTGCGCTATTTTATGTGCGGCATTCCATTCAAATTGGCCGAGAGCAGACATCGGTGAAACATTCCATCAGCTATGTGGCAGTGCACGTGATGTTTTATCGCAAAAACGCCGGTGAAAAATCAAAACCCTACTGGCGAAGAGTCGGCTACTCACGACCATGGCACCTCATTCGGTCGCCGTCTCGTCTTTCCTCGGCGTCCATCTGCTCCGCCCATCGCGGGACGCTCCCCGCCTTCGAATTTGAATCATAATGAAGAGGAAAGGGAGCCTTCCCCGGGTCCCACCCGCTGACACGTTTGTCCGCCCCCCCTGGTTTATCCGTTCCCTGTCCCATTCCCTTCCTTACCGGTCTCCGGAGGCCTATCGTCGCGTCCCTTCCGACCACGCACGACCAATCGCTGGGGTCTGTCCTTTTTTTTTTAAACGGGTTGTCACCTATGGAAATAGGTGAGCCGGGACACCTGGAAGGGGATACCCTCTTCAGGTTGTCGCCTTCCCATCCCACATTTAGTCTTCACCCAGCAGCATCATCCATTTCAACAATAGGTGTCCCTCCCCCAATAAGTGTGCGTGTGTATGTGTGAGAGAGAGAGAGAGAAGTGGCTTTTTTTCCCAATGGAAGCCAACGCGCGCTATACTGAATTCTTCCCCTCCACATCCCTCTCGAGCTCACCCCCCTACGTTACGCCAGCCTAACCATTCCGCCCTCTGCTTCGAGACATATTTCTTTTCTCTCCTCCATTCTTCTTGACACGTCCTTCCGTTTCGGTTTGCACCGTGTTTTTGATGGTAGGCACAAAGCGTCCATTGGCTCGAGTGCATCCCGAGTAGGTTGTCACTAAAAAGTTGTCGCAGTTGAGGGACATGAAATTGACCTCGCCGCGCCGCTACGTTGATTGTGTGGCTTTGATGGCCTGAGCTACAAGTATAGTTATCGGGTGGCATGAGGGTTGCGGTCCTTTATCCATTGCGGTTATCCGGTTCTACGCACGCTCTAGTAGCGGGTGAAATTTCGCCCCGTAAAGCCGTGAAAAGAGAGAGAGAGAGAGATGCTTGTAATTGACCATCCCATATTTTTATGTCATCGCATGCCCGCAGGTGCCAAATGTGATGTAGCGTTTGTTTTCCAATTTTATATGTACAATTTGGACAGAAACAGAGCTCTTTTATCTAAATAGTCAAGCTAACATTGGATTCGTCATGCCTTGCTAATTGGTATAGAACTATATTGCAGCCTTTTCATTTTTCTCCATTTTGAAATACATTTTTAGCAAATGAAATTCCTGTCAATGTTTCTATAACACTCAATTTGCAATGCATTGCTACTAATTAATGTATTCATGAAAATTTTTAGAATTTTACAGTGTTTACCGACCTTGCAATGCCACCTTGAATCATAATTTACTTGAAACTATTTCATTTTCAATAAACATTCACTTTTGCTTCAAATTTTACCAATGTTAATATCATCCTTATAAGTAATGATTATCATTACAATAATATCGGTGGTATGAGTAAAACTGCTTCTCATTAATTTGACTGGTACTCGCAACTGAATATCTATTGGAAGATAACCCTTATGCGATGCCTTAACTATAATTATTTTAATATTGTTCCATGATATCGCAGGTATTGTCTCGAACTATGTATTGCAATACTTTTTCATGCTCACTTTATGAAAATCCTCTAATATATATTTCAGGTAAATTGCTGGACAACACCTCGCTCCTATTGAATGATTCCCATGAAAAGCTCTTCATGTGGTAACGTACTTTTATATTTTATTTATTATTCTTTTAATATGTATTAAAATCAAATTAGAATTGAATTTATATATTTTTACCCTTTGAAATGACAGTGAACGATTAAAAATTATATCTTTTTATATATAAATTCGTAAATTAGTTTATATGCCACGCAACATAGCCGCGTTACATTGTATATTGCCTTTATTACTGAATACCCTCTCATTAACGTGTTGAAATGCAGTCCCATCAAGTTAACACCTGAGATAATCAAGTATACGTTATCCATGAAATCACTCTCCTTCATTGCCGAAAGAATTAAAGACTTTTACCTGAATTAAGGAAGAAATACATGGAAGAATAACTATCCAAATTGGTGAAAAATCATGATGCTTTTTATGCCCCAGTTGGATGTATTTAATTACGTCACATAACGCATTATAATCTATAAAAGGGAAAAGCTATAAATCGGAATGACTATGAGTATCAAGATTCGGGAGTCTGTATTTGCCCTCTCTCTATAGAAACAGGTGCACCGTTCGTTCAGTCATGCTTTCCTCTCCCCTCAATCCTTCGATGACGAAAATACTCTTGTACCCTCATTCGGTGACCTCCGCTTCTCGCATTGGCCGCGATCATCCCATAATATCTCTCTCTCGCCATTTTTCTTCCGCTCTTTTTATGGCTTCTCCGAGACCAGGCAGGGGAAGCAATTCATTTCACATCCAGCCGCCAGGGGACCAATAAGAGTTGAGGATATAAGTGCCATTTGTCGTCAGAAATGGCTTTTTCAGCTGAGATGTTTTATTTCCGCTTTTGGCGACCAGAAATGTTTCATCCAACGCCACCTCCACGGCCGCAGAGGGAGCACTCCCGAGAGATATACCCACCGTTCTGGGATTACTGCGTCCATTCCGGTTCCCCGGTCGAAACTTACAACCACCCCTTACTTACTTACCTACTCCTTTGGAGTGTGCTTTGTGTTTGCGGTGAAGGGCACTTGGAGGGGCCCCACCCCTTCCGGGGTGGGCAACGGTGTCCCAGTATAGTATCCCCATGCTCATCGTTTATCACAAATGAACTGTCCCAAGAGGATACGCCGTATGGAAAATTACCCCCCCACAGACAGACTGAGGGGCACGAGGGTCGACAGTGGGAAATATAGTTCGGACGGTCATAGAAAAGACCAGCAGCGCAAGGGCGGTCATTTTATGGCCGTGTATCCAGAGATTTGTGATGAAGGAGGGTGGGTGGGTGAGTCGGAGAAGCAGAGATAAGGAAAGACCATTGAAAATACGACGTAAGAAATATTGGATTGGTTGAAGGATCCAAACGGTCTTGGAAAAGGCATGAAAAACACTTCCGCCAAATCAAGTCGTGATATGCTCCCGCTATCTCTTTTAATGTTACATTTTATGGTATGGTTTGTGCTCTTTGCGTTGTTAGTAGATATATTTATTGGCTAGAAAAAAAATATTTGCACTATATCCTCGGGATATTCTTGTACGTTTTGAATGCATTTCTGAAACATTTTTCACGAGCTTTCCCATCGGGTAATTTCATACAGGAAGTTTCCGTATTTGATAGAGCGAGATTTGACTCTCCTGTGACTTAATATCTCCTTTTTTACAATTGCTGCTTTAGTTGAATTTATAAAAAAATGACGTGATGCGGTACAGTTTGAAACTATCCATAAATCAGTAAGTATTATGTGGGCTCTATCATTAATGGTAGACTATTTTACGGTTCCTACCTGAGGTCATATTCAGAAAGGGCTAGAAATTATTGAAACTCCACTATTCTTAGATCGTTTCCACAAATTCAACAGCTTTCTCACCTGAATCGGTAGTTGTCGAGGCCATTGCGATAAAATGTCGTCGTCCGTCCCGTTGTTAACCTGTCTCCTAACACAAGTAATGCCCTGTATTAAGTCCTTATTATTTAATTGCCTTCAGAGTCTGCACGCTCTTAAAAATAACGTAGAGTACTTCGTTAATATTTGGCGGCAAACAAGTGCTTTCAATTTTTATCTCCAGAGTAAAATTCACGTTGTGTTTAAAATAAAGACTTTGCTGTCGGATGTTACGTATTTACAGAATCATTCATTCCAAGCGTTGAAGCTATGAGAGTTTTGTTTTACTGATAATACGGTGCGTTTATGAGAACAAGCAATTTTTAATAAGTACTTCAAACTTAAATTCAGGTGGCTAAAGAGAGAGGAGATGACTCTTTCATGAAAGTTACATGGAATCATGTACTCGCAAGATTTTTCGCAGCAACATTCGCAGCATTGCCGTCGTTGCGATCATCTCCGCTGTGCATGAATCTCTCAGGGAACTCATACATCCCTCGATAGGGATACATTCCGGAAGAGGCTGCAGGTGCGAGGGTGTGTGCCACTTCGGTTCCCATCTGTTCCACGCCGCGCTGCCTTTTTGCCCCTCCATCTAATCCGGAGCTGTAGTTGCCCGCCCGACCCTCCTCCGAGCTCTCCCAACACCCGCCTTGCTCTTTCTACACTTCCACCTTTTCCTCCTCCATACATACGCATCCGCCCCCAGTGTGCGGTATAAATCCTCGGTTGGGCCTTGGGCTCTGGGCTAAAGCAGGCATTATGCGCGATGGTAAAAAAAAGAGAGGGAGGAATTTCATATATGTAATTTTTCTCCTAAAAGGCGGGTGTGGGGGTAGTTGGTTGGAGAGCTCTTTGGCTCCAGGCGCGGACTTTAGGTCTGGGGAAACGGAGAGGGAGTGTTTAGGGGGAAGAGGAGGTGGCGGAAGGCAGCGTGAGGGGTGTGGGTGGGCGTGGGCAGGGAGAGATGAAGAATTGTGCAGACTCAAACGAGCGAGGGGGGGTGGAAAAGAAAGAGGTGAGTCAGCTCTCGAAAGGGGCGAGGGAAGGAAACGCAGAAGACTGGTATAAGCGGATGAGTAAATAAACGGGAAGTAAAGACTGAGTGTCGTTGTGATTTAATGGGTACTTCATTAGAGTGCACGAATTTACCAAATAAAAGCTTTGTTAATACTGTCTGTGAACAGACGTCCCGTAACTTAAGACACGCACATTGCCAACCCTCAAAGGTGACTAATTTTTTAGGTGACATTTTGGAAAAATCCCGATTGCATCTCTTCAAATCGGGAATTATCGAGGTTGGTCACAACCACGGCATACTGCATGCTATTTATGTTGAGTAATTCTTTGACAAACTCCCAGTTAGCCAAGTAAGCGAAAGAATCCTTTCATAAATATGGTGCACCGATGATTCTGAACAATATTTGTGTTAAATGTAAATCTGATTCCTGTCGCGCAGTGTGTTTTAATATATTACCAAATGTCCGTATTTAATTTTCCCTGAAATCGTCCGATTTCATCATGCCCGTTTGAAAGTTTGGAAGGTATTAAGGAAAATGTTTGATTTTTTAAAAACATTTTGAACAATATTAAAATATGGAGCCAGTAACCTCCTGTCATTGAAACGAAGGTAAAGTTTTTATATAACTACTTTCTTTAACATCCGATTTTTTGGTAGGTGACGTTTTACAAAGCGGCCTAAGCTTTTCAAAATTTGCACCTTAATCATATTCCTTTGTTACAAACCTTTATCAAAAAAATGAGGCAAATATCAGATCGTATGGCAAAACCTTGTACAACAAAAAAATGTTGTCAGTGAAAGCAAATCTGAGCGATATTCAATGTCATTGCATTCATTTTAAATTCAATGCCACAAAATTAATTACCATGTGACTCGATTGGATGGTTTTCTCCCATTGACTACCTTTCCATAACACATAGGTAACTTCGCGGGCTGATTAATTCAGTTCTTCTGATACAGCTTGCGGTGCTTTACAAAAATTGTCGATCTCATGTTTTAGAAACTATATCTTGATAATTGAGTTTTTGTTAACACAAAGTCGTGAAATTTCGAGGTTATTCTAGACAGAATACTAGTCAGATTATTATGTTATTATTGCTATTAGTTTTCTACCGGTAAAGGTAGATCTAAATGGGCCCTCATATCTCCTGCCTCCCATCATTCTATCCAAGCTACCCGTTCTTCTCCTCCCTCTTCCCCGCTTACCCAACGTTCTTTCCTCCGTCACTTCTTTCAAAACACCATCCCCTTTTATTACCTTTTCCATCCATACCATCTGCCTTCTCCTAATTTCATCTATCAAATTTCTTTCCTCTCCTACCAATTCTAGCACTTCATCCTTCGTCCTCCTTTCGACCCACTTTACTTTCTCCATCCTTCTCCACACCCACATCTCAAAAGCCCAAGTTTCTTTTCATCTTCCTTCCGCAAAGCCCACGTTTCACCCCATATAGTGCAACGCTTCATATTAACATACTTGTCAGCAGTATTTTCTATACTTCCCTACTCAACGCCCCTGTCGATAGTTCACGCCTTCGAGTGAAAGCTTCTCTATATGATGAATTTCTACTCAGAAATAGATAGACCATCAAATATGGCTAGAGTAGTACCGTTTCCATTTAAAAGCCAATATTAGCTCAATATAGGTCTGATAGCATTATTGCCTGGCAACTATTTCTTCATTAGTTGCCACAAATTTTTCCTTCGAAGTTTTGGTTTTTTGAGTCTTCCGCAGGTTCCTCATGTCGAGAGTTTGTTAGAATCTATTGCCTGTCGGATTTTTGAAATCTCTAATTTTTGTTCAAAACTATCAACTTATAAAACTTTGATACTTTCAGTTACTTCGCCAAGAATCATACTTAAAATTCATAGCTTGGAAAAATATTCTAATGAAGATATATTTTTCATTCCCATCACACCACAACCTTTCATAATATTTTGGGACGATTAGTAATGTCCCGATCGAACATGCATACAAAAAACCTTCTGTATGTTGTACTTTAGACATTCCTTCGTTGATAAAATAAGCTTTTATTATTAGCGCTTCCTTAACTTTTGAGTGATGACGCTTCCCTAACCACACATCGCGTCCTTTTTGTTTCCATGCATTGCGCGTGTCAGCTTATCTTTTATTTCTGTCTTCCCGATGCACAAAGGCTACTTCGAACTGCCCTCCATAAATCAAAATATAAACGAGGAAGGCGTGAGATGACGGCAAGCAGGCTGTTGCCAGTCTTGAAGCAACCTGGTGCATAAATATTTCTTGCCAACTAGATGCGTCGATTCAATATCATTTATTTGTAACGTGAAATATAGTTTTGTTGGAGGAAAGACTGCGAAAGGAAAAGGAGATGGCCGCAGCGGTGAGTTGGGAGTTATATAAAACGGAAGAATCGTTTTGTTTGAATTTTTAAGGTGCAAAATATACAATAAATGGCTCCAGGATCAAACAATCGCCATTTTCTGCTCATGCGTTGACCTTGTGTATGTATATAAATTATGAAAGCATAGAATATGTTGATATTTGGTAAACTATTGCTGTGTTGAAAAACCTCCACCTTGATGATCAAATTCTAAGACTCCCATAAGGAAGCATAGAGAAGGTTGACTTTTTGCATATGAATGGGAATTAAGTGCGGACATGCTGCTAAAAGAAAATCATTGCTATGAATTGGTAAATAAATGGCGGATCGAGCGAATCAAGGACCGCCGCCTAAGCTCGACCGTCATGGAAAATATAATAGTGAGTCTGTAGAACCCGGGACTAAAAGTTAAATAAAATGTAACCTGTACTCTACAAGTAGATGAAATTTAGTGATGGTCCAAGTTTTAATCTTATGCGAATCAATGTCCCCTAAAATATCGAACTTCTCGTAAAAAGTTGCACTAATACGTGACGGTTTTTGACTTATGGTATACTTATATATATGGACACAAGCACACATGCATTCATACATGCCTCTCTATTCTCCTTATACACTTTTAACTTGCCTTTACTCACTTTATCTCTTGCCATTCGAAATATTTGGTCCAGAGCACACTTTCTTATCGCGATTCGTTATTCCACAGCCATCCGTTTTTTCTACTGCCAAACGATCTCCACTCCCTCGAAGCCCCAGGCGATTCCTCTCTCCCTTCACTCCCTTTCCTATCGCCATCCTCTCAAAATGCCCGTGATTTTCTCGCGCCCTCTCTAACTGACGTGTTTAACCCCCTAATCTCCCTCAGGTTATGACGGCGTGTCGTTGAGAGGCGTATTATTCCTTTTTTTGCGGTCAGGAGGGAAGGGGAGGGTATTTCGACAAGAGAGTCAAGGGGGGCCCCATATAGCACGCCCCGTAACCATCATCATAGGACATTCTCCTCTCTCTCCTTCCCTTTCCGTCACTACCTTGACTATGGTTTCGCCGAATAGATCCAATCCATTGACTCTCCCGAAGGATTTAGATCTGCGGATGGACGTGGGTGGCGGTTTTGCCTCCCCGGTTCGTACCCTTCTTATCTTGTTGTCTGCTGAATTTTTTTCCTCCTCTTTCAACCTTTTTTTTATTGAAACCTTCGCCGGATAGCGGTTGTTGCTGATCTAATCCATTACCTTTGCCAAAGGAATGCTTTGGATTCTTTCGGACTCTTTTGAGGCCAATGGCCAGACTCCCTTTCTGGTCCAAACGTTTTCTTCAGCCCCGCCTCCTTCGCTTCATGCTTCCCAACCTATCTAGCCGATTTTAAAAGCACCCACCACCTGTCAAAAATACCCTCCTCTTCCCTTATTTATTTTCTAGTTCACCTTTATCTGCCATTCTCCCGTAGTTCTCTCACTTACAAGTTCACCCCGTTCACGTTCGTACGTTGAGTACAAGAATTCTTAAGTGGGCGAGAGCAGAGGGTTGTCATAGATAGTATCATGTCGAACACAATCAAAGTCACATCGGGAGTTCCCTAAGGTAGCGTAGTAGGTCCGCTTGTATTTATTTTATACATAAACGATTTGGGTACCGTAGTTAGTAGTAAGCTTAGACTTTTTGCAGACGATGCGGTAGTGTATAGGGGTGTATCAATAGAAGAATATAGGAAATCTCTTAGAAAGGATTTAGATGCAATTCAAGAGTGGTGCGACAAATGGCAGTTGGAACTTAACCTTAAAAAGTGTGTAGCTATCATTTTTGGAGGAGCAATAATTCGGTAATGCGATCCCATAAAATTAGTAACACGAAGGTCTAAAGCGTTGAAACCATAAGGTGTAACAATCACTAAAGATTTATCGTGGGGAAGGCACATCCGGGAAATATTCAGCCGAGCAAAGAGGAAGCTAGAATTTATAAAAATAGTGCTTAGGAAATGTGATGAGAAGATAATAGAGCGATGCTGCTTTTCAATAGTTAGGCCCCACCTTGAGTATGCAGCCAGTGTATGGGATCCGAATGAATTAGGTTTGATCAGAAAACTAGACAGTGTGCAGCGTAGAGCAGCTAGGCTCGTTAAAAGGTGTTACGATAGGTTGAGTAGTGTTTCAGAATTAATACAAGAATTAGGGTGGGAATCATTATCAGAGTGTAGGTTAAAGTACAGATTAAATCTATTAGAGAAATTTCAATCGGATAGCTTTACTGAAGATGTTAGGCACATATAAAAACACCAGCGTATTATGCTAGATTCGACCTAAATAAATAAGATTAGAGGAATGGATTGTCGTACTGATAGATTCAAAATGGCATTTTTCCCCCGTACTATAATAGAACAGAATAGGCAGCATACCAAAGGGTTAGGTAGGGGAAATATTTGATAGTCTGTAGTGCATGATGCATGTATCAATCCCGTAAATACTATAGATACTAACAATCTATTTGCATGAGACCCTATAGTTGCTTGTTTGCATGTCGGTAGTGCATGCTTGGTGATCTTCACCCGCTGCCACACACCCTCGCAGTGGCTTGCAGGGTATCGTGTAGATGTAGATGTTCACTCTTGAGTGTTCAGTTGCCCTCATTCCAGTGAGAAATGATGAGCTGAGCTGTTATTTCAAGGAAATGTTTGGAACATGCTAGAAACGAAATAGATCGAAACAGAACGATAGTGAAGCTGATTTTTGCCCAATCGATAATTTCATTTGACAATCATTAGTCCAGTTGTGAATATTGTATGCATGAGGTCCCTTTATATTTAACTTTAACACATCCGGAAAACGGAGAAATCTTAAAGACCACGTAAAGTACATGACTTCTCGTTTATAAAAATATATCTTCTATCTATACTCTACCAATTTAATTTCTCATCAATTTACTTCCTTTTCTTAATTCTTTACACCTAATTCCTTCTTGCAACTCCCTTTCTTTCTGAACCATGGTAAGTGCTTACTTTTCCAAGCTGTTTTGTTTTTGTTTTTTGAGGAAGGTGACAAACAGCATAGGTCATTTGTGCTCTTTAGAATAGGTGGGTATTCGGGTATTAGTGGTAATTTTTAGGGAACGAAGGGGAAGGGTTGAGAGAAACCCGGTTTCAGTATCAGTCGCCCCTTAAAAAAAAGGCGTCAACGGGCACATGGCTTAACGTCCCATCTAACGGATGGGATTCTGCCCTCAAAGGGCTCTCCACACACTATTATGAGTAGGGACCGGTATATCAAATAAAAACCTTTTCCACTGCCGGTATTCAAACCGGGGCCCTCGGGAAACGTGACCTGTACTCTATTCCCTACACTGATCCGATCCTCTTTCGCCTTCCTTTCTTTGCACTGCACCTCATCAAAACTTTCTTAGGTATTCTCCTATTGATTTGTACTCTTTGCTAACTGTATTATCTACCTAACTTTTTTAACGCAAGTACATCCAAAATATTACCAAGTACCTTATTTATTTAACCAGTTCTAACCAAGCTACCTAATTAAATGTTTTGCTTAAACCTCCCTGTCACTCGCCTGATTTCTATGAAATCCAATTGTTAATTACATTTCCTCCTATCTGAATCTTTATCCAACACGTTTGTTTTTTATGCTTTAATATTGACTACAGTCCTTCAAAACGCTGGCTAGTTATCAATCGGTCATCAGCAAACCTGCCCCATTTAAACATGTTTTCTTGTGTATTTATCTTCGTTAAACTTCTTCTGGGGCTCATTCAAGATTTCATACCCATGTATTTTGTAACTGCAATGGAGTAGCTGCAGTCTTTTCCTTACTTATCTCACCTCACGGATTAAGTTTTCCAACACAGATTTTCAATTGCCTACCTTACGCTCTCGTAGTAATATACATTATCTATGCTTTCAGGTCAGTATCCGCATTATCCGCATTTGCAGTAACAAAGAACCAAGTTCGACGACGGCAAAATGTCGATTAAATCTTCCATTGCGAGAGTTGAATCCCATTTTCAACGATGAACTTCTTGACTCTTCCCGATACCCCCGATCCCTATCCTCGTGTGGTAGATAAATGAGTCATCTGAATACATGCATAGTATTTATTTCTACCATCTTACCTCCCGGTGCAATGGTAAAATTATTCTTCCGAAACCATAACTTATGATCGACCTCCTGTCCGAGCCTGCTGTATACAAGCCTGTTGTACAGTTCTAGACACACCTTTGGTGCATGGTATATTTAACTAATGGTCCTATTATTTTCGTAAAATTTTCATTTTCAGGGTTGGGATCAATACTGGCAGAACAATGTCTTTCGGAAAGGAAAAATTCAGTCTCAAAGCGTTGTAGTAATATTAGTGAATGTCTATCACCCACATCATGTAAGATTCTTCAGAAATTTGGTGGGTTTAAATACAACTGCCTTTCTCGCCAATATCTCCCCAGAACTTTCTCGTTCTCGTAAATTAGGTACTATTCCTGGAGCCAAACTGACAAATTATGTTTTGTAATTGATTTTCTATACATATTACCGGGCCCACTCTTTTTACCACACGCTTCTTTTACATATTTTTTCCGGTACGTTAAGTATTTCAAGGCTACTTTATGCTATTTAGGATATACGTGAATATGAGATATTTCCATGGTAATTCGTACAAATTCATGATAGCGGCGAACTGGTCGCAATATGGTTATCACCTTAATTTCTTGTTTAACTGGCTGATGTCGTATTTTAATGGTTTTATACCATTGAGAAAAATAGTAGTACGTTATATTTTTCAATCACTTCGTGAATTAATGAGTAAATTGTCATTGATTCAGATCTGAAGTCGATCTAGTGAGCTTATAGTCTCCAATTCGCTATCAAGTGCTTTATGAAATTGCCTCTTCCCTTATACTGGTAATTGAGAGGAATCCTTTTTAAAATCGTAAAGAAATTTTTAGCTCTATTTTTGCACGCATCCTCATTATTGTATTTACTAGAAAACGTGCATTAAAAAAGAATTATTATGCTATACGTAACAACGGCACTTGTAGGCCCGAAACAAGTAATGAATCTGCATTGCTCCGTTACCACATCATGCTTTTTATCGATAGTCTTATTTCCACTTCTCAGTGAAGCTTTTGATTTTGGCCTATGGTGGAAGTCTTTCTCTGTGAACTCTTTTCTACCTGTTAGGAACTGCTTTTTTGATAAATGTCGTGAAAACGATGCGCATGAGTAGGACTTTACCAGCATTGGATGCATAATTGACAAACTGAAAAAATGTATGAATAAAAATTGTATTGTTATTCGTTCGCTTGCGAACTGAAAACGAATATATCTTTTTTCACCATCTTTTTCCTATGGTCTGGGTACGCTGTGCATATTATAGAAGCCAGGAGAAGTAATGTTCTTTTCTCTCAGAATTTTCAACTTCTGTCTTTTCTCTCTCCGCCTTTTTTTCCGTTTTGTTCACTTTCCTCTCTTTTTACCCTCAGTTTCAATTGTCCCTGGCCACCTCACGCGCAGCACTCACTTCCTTGTAACTCCTCCCCCACTAATCGGTCCAATTATGCATTTCCCCGGGGCCGGAACCACCACTGCTCCTCGTGCGGTGCTGAGCTGTTCCGGGTCGTTCCAAGTGCTCCGGGGTCCCCTGCCGCCTGGCCGACGAGATACGGTGGGAAACGCTTGGGGGCTCGCGGGGCCCCCGTTCTACCTACTACGAGTGCTCGTTTCAATCTCATGCCCTCGCTCCCCCTCGCCCTTCCGTGCTATTTTGCCGAAAAGGGAGCCGCCTCATGATTCCGTGTGCCATGTGGCAAAGTTGAGCAGGGGAGAGCTTGACCAAAGCGTACGTTCTTCTCTCCGAAGATATATTTCCTTTTCTTTTTTCGCTCGATACACGAACGAGCCTTCGCTCTTCGGAGTATTTTGCCTTTTTTTACCCCATCGCCTCTTCGGGACAAAATGGTGTGCGTGACCGGACCCGATGCCCCGTCACAGCGAAAATATTTCATTTTTGAGATTTTTGGGAAGTTTGGGTATTTCGTGACGGGAATTCTTTCGCTGGAAAGCGTTATTTGGGAAATTGGAAGGAAACCTGTCAAGTCAGATATCTTATTGATGAGTGCCAAATCACCGTAGGCACGAGTTCCAATTACCTGTCTTCCCAGATGCGTTGCTTGTCTGCAATTAAAGGACTTTTCTAGATGCAGATCCAGTTTTATTCCCCGGAGGTGACAAGCGCAAGTGGGGCTTCTCGAAGAAAGCACAGCATGATGCAATGACTCGATCGCCGTGAGGCATTCTAACAGATTTTCAGAAGAAATTTCGTTCCACATTTCTACGAACGGAAGTGTTTTGAAGGTTTGTTTTATTTTGATTGCATTTGCCAATCTTACTTTTCATGAGAGGACCGTCTATTTTTTTCGACGATTTTTTATGAAGATGTGAACATTTTGGATTTCTCAGTCGGCATGTGCCTTTCTTTTTAAGGTTTGAGGCTAATTACACCAAGGCCAAGGCGGCATTAAGCTCTTTTGTTTGGAATTTGTTGTGATTCTACATATTCCAATATACTTTTCATCCTCGTATTATTATTTTAACTATGTACGAAAAAAGGAAAACGCCTTTTAAGACTAGTGCGCATTGAAATTGGTGTGATGAATGTTTACGCATAATAATAAGATTTTTGTGTATAATATTCATAGAATTACTGAACTTGAGTGTTCAAAGACTCGGCATTCTTTTTATCTAAAACATTCTCTGCAAGAATACTACGGTTTTTGTCAAGAACTTGCAATCATTGGGCTAAAATTGTTAGAAAACACGGTTTCCATATAATTTGAAAACATTAAACTTACAGCACGAATAATATTTCAAATCACTGTGACCAAAATTAGTCATTAGTGGCAAGGAAAAAAAAACGTTAGAAGTGCATTGTACTACACTTCTAGGAAATCTTAAATGATTGTATCATTGCGATATGGTAATAAATAATGACATCCAACATTTTTAGTGAATACTCCATGAAATTCCGAGAAATAGCTTACCCATATTAAGGGAATCGGGTTGGCGCAGTGGCTAGAGTTCTGGTCCCCCATCTCAAGGGCCCGGGTTCGATTCCCGGCAATGGCTGATTTTCAGTTGAAAACCGGTCCCCACTTGAATGCCTAGTGGAGGGCACTTCAAGGCATTTCTAGGCAGGCAAGGCATTCATTTCAAGGTAGGGCATTTCAAGTTCAGTCCGTCCGTCGGGTGGGACGTCGTGGCCTCCTTGGCGCCTTTCGTTAAGAGTAGGCTAATGCCGACGCCGGGTTTCTCTCCAACCTTCCTCCGTTCCCTGAAAACTCCTACCATTACCCAACTACCCACCTATTTCAAATGGCGCAAATGACCTCAGCTGTCGGTCGCCTCCCCTGAATAACCAACCAACCAACTAGCCCATCCATAATAAAAGGATGTTTTAGACAAGCGTTTAGTACCCGGAATGGAAATTTTAAACGCAGCATTGGGTAAAAATTAAGTAGAAATGAATTTATGATTAAAAATAAAGGGTAATTTAAGCACAAAATAGGCGAATTCCAGTTTTCTTAATCATGCCAGCAACTGTAAGCCAGAATTATGTCCCTTTTTTGGAATATGCCCCTGAGATGGTGCAAAAACTCTCATGTACCTTTTTCGATTGTAAAACTAAGATGCATTATGTCATCACGCAAGACGTTATCAATGCGATATCCGAATAAACTTTTGCGCGATTTCAATGGTTAAAATTTGGTGAATACATCGTTATACATACCATTGCATTAAACTTATGTTCTTGTATGCTTCGTTCACTTGACAGCTAGCTGTGGGCATAATATCTATTTCTAGAATGGATACGTCTTACAAAAATCATCATTGGATTCGAAATAAAATTCTTTAGGTGTGATGTTTTTTTATTAATAGACGATAGGATTTCATGAAATGTTTCAAAATAACAGAAGTCCACCGGTTAGTGAGAGAATAATGACTGATTTGTAATGGCCAACCAGTAGTACGTATTGCGGCCATGTATCTTTATTTTATACTGCTTGCATAAAATAGCTTTGAACGCTGCGCTCTGCAACGACTTTTATGTACCTTCGGATGTCTGGCTGGTTACTGCTGTAAACTTGTCACATTTATCGTCCTTGGTTAAGAAAATATTCTTCTGGCTTTACTGAGCAAATAAATCCATTTTCCCCATTTCCTACGCTTAAGGTCTTCCTTGGCGCAGTTTTAAGTACCTCCTGTAAGGCTGTTTGAACGAATAAGTACCTATATTTTCGGTCCTCCGGGAGTCCTAAAAAGCGTTCCTCCACCCTTTCACCCGCTCTCTCTATCCTTCTCCGTCACTCGTCCCCGCACATTCCACCCTTCCTCGTAGGCCGCCCAGCCCCTAGGGCCTTCCGCTGGCGTAGAGAGGGGGAAGTTCTGCGACCCACTCACAGCTTAATTCCGAGAACATCGACACCCCTGAAAATGCTTAAAACTACACTTGCGCTAAAGTCATCCGGCTGTCAGCCAGGGCCCAAGTCAACCTGCCCCTCCATTCCCCCCTCTCTTTCTCTCTCTAAACCCCTCTCCAGACTCGCACAATTCGCCCCTGCCCTTCGTCCCCATCTCCCACCCCCATCCTAGCCACTCCGACACCAGCGCAGGCACTGCCTCGTGTATGCTTCGCCACTCTCCGAAATTTTTTTTTTCCCTCTCGCACCCCGGCGAACAAAATCTCCTCTCCAGGCAGCGTGTTAATTAACTTTCACCACACTTCCATGTGTCCCTTGCCCTCCACACTTCGCTTTCCGTTCTCTTTCCCTCGCTCTCCCACTGGCATTTATTAAGCATTCGTCGGTCCTGCTTCTTTTTCGCCTCTGCTCGTTCCCTGAGTCGTCAGGCCCGGTGAAATTAAGGTGAAATAAGTGAGCCAAGGCTTCCCTCCCCCATGTGTCCATTCTCTTAAATTTCCGGTGAGGGTTTAGAGGGTGACGAGGTGTACCCCTCTGTAACGCAATTTTTTTTTACGGAATAAAACCAAAATGAATGAATTGAGGCTCGGATATTTTCTCTAGATTTCATATCTGGTATATGTTATCCCTTTTGTTACCAGTGTTCTAGTCAGCCTATGTGCCTTCTTTATAATTAATTTAGCGAAAGAAAGGTATGTGCACTGTAAGACATTACCATATGAATTTTCATGTATTCAATTGGTTACGAAGCATAGCTCTTGAGGTCTAATCCCAGTAGTAATATCTTCAATAATAATTGCCTAAGGTTGTTTCTTGTCAACCAATCCGTCCGTCCGTCTGTACGAATTTCCCCCTCTATCACGGAAACTATTAGTCCTAGAGAGATGCTGTAAACTGCATTTTGTTTGTAGCACCCTGAAAAACCCAGGAAAACTGTTACAAATTTTTTTATGTCTGGCTTCGATTCCTGATGGTAATTTAACTCCATACAGAATCTGCGGAATTTTATCCGAAAAGAATTTGTTCAAATTATATGTATGGATTTAAGAGAGTGGAAGACTTTTCTTTCACTCCGTCAAATTCTTAAATTTCAATAGATCTCTCTTTTTTATTCAACGGGCAAGGCATCTAATCATTGATTCAACCCGAAGGTTGGTTTTAATAGGTGCAAGTAGAGTTCACCCCGCACTAAGCCAAGGGCGTGTGAAATTAACACATTCAGGGTAAGGGGTCCAGTTCCTTTCCCTGGGCCACCTGCGATTTCCTACGAAGTTCTGACAAGCAGAAAATCGAATCGCGAGGATTTTAGATGGGGGTGTTCAGAGGCTCAAGGCTCATGCCCGGGATTTGAATCCGAGACCCTCCGGTCAGTAGCTTGCTCTACCCACTAGGCCATCACGATCCCCAAGCATCTAATACCTATTCTTATTCTAAAGCATTTGTTTAAATTCTATGTATGGATTTAAGAGAGTGGAAGACTTTTCTTTCAATCCGTCAAATGCTTAAATTTCAATAGATCTCCCTTTTTTATTCAACGGGCAAGGCATCTAATACCTATTCTTATTCTTGCAATCCTTTTACGCTTTATAACCCTGGTTTCTCTAAAATACATAAATTGCGAAAAAATTCATTGTTTTCCCAGATCTGTTTCGAGCGTTACTAAGGGCATGGACAATAATGCCTCCAAATAGAAACATCAATTATTCTTAAGGTAGAACCTGCGCTTCGAAGTACTACTTTCATAGGACAAATATAGCATGCCGGAACAATATGAAGTTGCTCAAAATGTTGTTAATAATAATTTAAAACGATTTTCAACCTTTCAACATGGCTATACGAAACATGAGTCATATTCCAACTGAAGTAATTTGGTGACATGAAGAAAGGCTTTTATATTGACGCCATGTGTCAGCGGCATTTTAAAAACTTTATCAGGAGCAACAATAAAATTTAATAATAATAAAATAAGATATGAAATAAAATATCAGACCTAAAATTGCTTTTGATATTTTCATAGAAACTTAATTAAAAGAAATTTATTAGACATATTTGCCGACAACGAACTGGACAACACCGTTAAGAACGTGTAAATATTGACATAGGAACCAATGTTTCACACCGGTTGGACACCCTAGTTCGCCTCATTGAGATTCGTTGCCTTCTGCTATTAGTTTTCAAGCATTTTACTTCAGTTTTACAATATGGTATTTTGTATTGTAGTTACAAATTACACTTTCTCTATTACTTTATAGTGCGATAACTTTTGTAACTGATCTCTTTTGGGCAGTGCAATTTGCCTTTTTGAATCCCTAATTCCATTTGAGGGATAGAGTAATGGCTTCATAAGTTCGTTTTAACGACAAATTTATGTCTAAATGTAAGGCTAATAGTTTGTAAAATCTAAAGGGACGGAATATTGCTGAAAGTATTTTTTTAATCAACTCTTTGAGTGCATTTATAGATGAATGTCGAATCGTGGAAGTAAATGTTTTGGATAAGCAGATTATTTGTACTGCGTGTAATTCAGTGTTATTGTTAATTGATATAAAGGCCTGGTTACACGATACATTAACACGTACGGGTTCATATACATTTGCGTGAATGGTTTTTTAGCGCAACTTGTGTGAATGCATGAACCAAATAGAACAGGTTCTATTTTCTGTTCACACATTCATTCATTTGCACATTTTGGTGTGGTTACACGGTGGATTTTCGCGTTCATTCTCGCGTTCATGCATTTATACATTAACTCGTACGTGTTAATGTATCGTGTAACCAGGCCTTAACAGAAGAAATTCTCATCGGACCGGAATGTAATTGGGGTATAAAATGTAGAGTGAACGGCGTTGCAAATACTGTATTGTCATCGAAATCTCAACCCAGCCCGAAGAGGAATAGGCAGTATTTCGATATTAATCAATCGAATAATGAAAAAAATACTATTCATAAAAAGAGGAAGGAATTATCTACACATCCTATTGCTGTTTATACCATGGTGGGTGGAACGTTACTATCAGGTTTATATGGATAAAGGCAAGGCTGTAGTGAGTGGGAGGGGATGGGGTTGTAAACTCCCTCCAAATATTCAGTTAGAAGGTAACTGTATGAAAAGTTGAAGAAGGAAGTAGCATAGAGGTGATATTATTTGTTGTGTATGACAGATAATAAAAAGGCAGTAAAGATCAATTACTATTTTGGTACTGTACAAAACATTGTTTTTGTAGAGGATATGGTCTTTAGATCCCAATCAGTAAATCCCTCCTCAATTTTTGTCCTGGCTACGGGACTGGTAAAAGGTATACTGATACTACTAGTAAGGACTCCATTGGTATATACAATATTGTTCATATTTCATAAGTGTTTATATGGTTTGACCCGTATCATAAAATTGTAAGGGTTATGAACTATCAGCTAAGTTAACTGCCAATAATCTGCCATAATAATTGGGATCTCGCGAAACAGATATACGGCTAAACAACTCTCTTTTGGAGGAACTAGAATTAAGATATCATAATTTTCATCAGAACTATTAAGTTTTCCCTCGAGAAACTATTTTATTCTCTTGGAGAATGCTTATGTAGTTGATCAGTGAACAGGTTTGGGTAATTGTATTACCAAACATATTAGTGCCTATTAACAGTATGCATCAAGTCTAGTTCAAATTCCTACAACTATGTTATTGACTTATATTCTAAAATTTACTCATTTGATGAAATATATTATGTGCGTGATAATATATACGTATTCAAATCAAGGTATTATTTAGTGCTAGGTGAAAACGATGACTTTATATTACGAAATATACATTGAAACATTGGAAATTATACTCTTTTAAAGAACTCTCTTAAAAATGGGAGATTCTTAACATTTGAAGAAACACTACTTTCTTTAAACGGGCCCCATGGATATGAAACTACGGTTTACTTGCTGTATGTTTTGAGAAGAAGTTAATCCCAATAATTAATTCAATAATGTAGTTACCAAACATCTAGTTGCACTTGATCCTTGCATCTAACAAGTGTGCATGAAGGAGAAATGGATCTCATAGTTGCATTTAAGTAGTGCATTTTTGGTAAACTTCACCCCCTGCCACACACTCTCTCAGTGGATCGTAGGGTATTATGTAAACATACACGTAAACTAATTCTTGATTTTCTGTCATGCAAGGTATGATAACTTTATATTTTTTAGGTAATTGCTTTATTTCTAATAGTGATGTGTCTTATTGCCTGGCAAATATCTCACAAGAGGTTTATTTCTATGGTGTTTTGGCGTTTTAATGCCCTAGTGGTTGAACTGAGAAGTTACTGCCGACGTTTAAATATTTAACAATTCAATGTTACCTTTAACTACACTCATGCTTACGCTGCTATTTGGAATTGGATGGCTAATGGAAATAGGACAAAAGGAATAGGAGATTTAGATAAATGGTGCTATAGGAGATTCTTAGGGTCGACTGGACAGAGGCATCCAAAAAGAAAAAGGTTCAAATGGGCATTTGGTGTGAGAAAATGAGCTACTCCATTTTGGTTCACGCTTCGGTACAGAATGGATTGTTGAGGAGCTTAGGGTATTAGGAAACAAATGGTTAGAGCCATCGGGGAAGATTAAGAAACCAATGTGGGATGTAAAACGAAGAAAAATAATGTTCAGGAAGAAGCAGCGTTGAATGAGAATGCAAGGGTGATAAAGATAGAGCACTATTTTAATTGTAACGTGAATAATCTCTTCTGTTGGTGATTCGAAAAATTATTCCTCATGCTCTTTTCCATGATAAATGCATATAAGATCAATTGCTCTCTTCCTATTAAGCTAAATCAGAGAAAAACTCCTTTCCCAATCTAGCAGTATCCGAGGTTGCATTCAGAAGGAGGCTTTTGCATAATGTCTATGATATCCTTCTTGTGCTCCGCCAGAGGTTTTTGTGTATTTAACCCGATAAAGATTTTAATATTGATAGTTTGTTTATGAAATCGATTTCCATGATTGTTATAAAGTCTTGTCTCTAGACATTGCTCCATATATTCAGCCTTCACTTCCTAGTACAATTGGATAATTCTATGACTTGTGACGATTTGTGTAACTAAGCAACATTTTCCATTCCAAAATTTTCTTTCAAATTAACCGATTCACTCACGCGAAGGTTTTTAGTTTTAGTCTGCGGTGTAATACTTATCTTGAACCACTACTTCGATTGATCCTTGTTTCACATTGCCTACTTAATCGAGCTGTAGACCATATTTCTCCGCAGTGATAATTCCTCCTGTGACTTTGTTCTTAACTTAAACATATTTGCCCAAAAACTGATCCTAATTCATTATTCTACTTCCGTCTTACATACTTTTGGACTTGCGGCAATATGAGAAACACGCTTTCTCCTCTGCGACTCTGTGGAAACATTTAGTACTATATCCTCAATCCTAGTCCTCTGGCTCCACATATGCTCACGCCTTCCCTCTTAGCGGTGATCTCGCATCTCAACAGCGCTCTACGCGTGGGTTAACGCACTCCGCAAGTGAAATTACGGCTGTTTCCGCGCCTTGGACGGACCCAAGGCTATCTAAATACGGCACAGAGAATCTTGGCAACACCTGATCGCATTACTCCCAATGCAGAACCACTTTAGGTGAATACTTGCGAAGCAACCCATATGTGACCTAACCTCCTGATCCTACTTCCTATCCACTCTTATTATCTAACACAGCCCACAGTCATCTCATGCGCGTCGCCCAGATCATATTTGTTTATATTTGTAATATTTTAACTTTTGGACTTTAATGCGGAAAAAGTTGAAAATATGTTGGTGGAACACTATAAAAAAGTATTGGAAGCCGTAAAGTGTCCATTTCCAGAATCAATATTTACGGATTTAACTAAGGGTCATAAAAAATCATCAGAAAAATGTCAGTATCTTATATATTATCAACAAGGGAAGATTCTTCACAGTCAAAATTACCATCTTCGATAACTGTTCTTTTACACACTGCATGAAGTTTTAACTGATAGCGATCTATTATCCATAGGCGCAGCTCCTGTGTCCGGTGTGCGAAGGCTTAGTTATTGCAACAAAGATAGTTTTGTCTTAGTCCATGTTCACTATGCTTGTCTGACAACAGAATTATGCAATCGTCTGGTTTTAAGCGTCGACACCGAGGTCTTTGAAGTTATTCTAATTATTTTATTACTACTGCAATAAGTAAAATTATTATTCGGATTCTTCTGGGCCCCGAAATTCATCCAAGTCTACTATCCTTTCAAAATGTCTGTTGTGCCTACGATACCCTTTCCAACGCTATTGATGTTGCATTTAAAGCTTTTCAAATATTCTTGAAATTGACTTAAAAACTAGCTCTTATCCTGCCCCTGAAGTACAAAAATAGCATCATTTGTTAGCTTTTAATTTTGTAGCCTAAAGATTGTAGGCACTCCAAAATATATTCTGATGATGAAATTCGTGAAATCCCATTAGGTATCGAAGCATGAGAAGGCGTTTCCTTAATATCCATTGTTACAAGAATGTTCAGGTTCAAGTTCCTCCGCAGGCTATCCATGCTTGCAAGGGTGCTTAGGTTCGTATTTCTTCGCAAGCTATCTGTAGTGGAACACCAGTCTAATGTTGCAATCTGCATATTCGAAAAAAGTGTGTCAGTTAATGATTATTCTTTCAACTTCAACAATTTTCGTTGCTAAAAGTTGATAAAATTATATTCCTACTTTCTTCCATTTCATCACTTCGCATTAATTATTGTTCCCAGGTTACTTTCCCATCGTAAGTATTCTGCTTTGCGTGCATGTCTAATGTATCTATGCATTGTTTTTTATGTTGAAATCTAGATATTCCACCACGTTTCACATTTCAGGACACTTATCGTCGCTTTTCAATGGGTGAGTAACGTTTAATCCGCTCGCCCTTGACTCGTTTTTCATGAATGGTTTTCAAACCAGGAAGAAAACCAATTTCTATTCACTTTAACTTCCTAAAGACGCGCGTCACTATTCTTTTCATGTTTTTTTTCTGGTCGCTTTAAATTTTTATCCTGTCGTCATCCTCCTTCCCTCAAATGTTCTACCCTTCTCTTTGCTTTCTCTTATGATTCTTGTAACCACGCACTATTTCGCCTCGCCCTTTCCTGGCGTTTGGAGCTTTTTTTATTATCTCCCTACTCCCATCCGCCCCTTTGCATCTCTTTCTTTTCCCTCCGTACGTACGCCTTTTCCTGCGGTTTAATGAGCGCGTCACGGGCAGATGACTCCCTCTACCGTCGTAATGGGATTGTCACTCAGGCGGCGACGTTGGGCGACCGGTCGTGAGTGGGACGGTAGAGCCGGAGGTGGGAGGCTGAAGTGGAATGGGGGAGGAGGGGGGGGGGGGGGACGAAGGAGGAATTTGGAGATTGGGAGAAAAGAGGGGGAGGGAGATTCATTTTTAGGGAATAATTTAATCGACGAGGGAGGAAGGTTTTTCGGGGGATGACCTGGGACGATGACAAAGAAATGGGTGCGTCACCATGAAATGACGGCGAATCGATCAAATGAAAAGAGATACCCACTTGTTTGTGAACACCACAGATTAAACTATCATATAGAGTATTTGCATTTTACATTTACGAAGCCGGAAGAGTAGTTGGAAACCTCTCTCCTGTTTCCCATTTGGCTCTTATTCGAGTCCTTATCATGGCCGCTAATTGTTAAAATCTCTACTAAGGGTAACTTTGGCCCAAAATGGAGCTAAAAATATGATATGCCATGATGTCCCTATATTGAACGAATTTGACAAAAATTCCAGTTTGTTCATTCTTAATTTTGTAAACAAGCATGGTAGGCTGGTTGGTCTAACGCTGGTTCCGGAAAGGTAAGGGGGGAGGGGGGATGTGCCCGGTATTAATTCGGACAACGTCCTTGAACTCAGAATGTGTGCTATGCTCTGTTCGATTTCCTGGGTGTCCGTTCATCATTAGTAACCAAAGACAGGTCAGAGGAAAGACTGTTCCCATGAATGATTGTATTCCTAACGGGACGTCAACCCTTACTTATCAAAAGTAGTTCACTTCGCGTTGAGAACCACTTAGGGTTTGTAAGGACCGGATCCTGCGACTTTTCGCATTTCTTCTAGGGCCAATTTATAGAGCAGTTATTATGCGTGCACTTCTTTGAGAAGGCTAATTGATGTCTTAGGAATCGGTTTCAGGAATCTAAATAGGTACAGGAATCACTTTTTTCCGAGAATCAGTTCTGCATCCTGATGTATCTTGTTCGGGTGTGTCATCCCATAGATCAGTTGCGGAATAAGCCCAACTACTTCCCAGAACTATGAACTAATAGATATTTGTTAAATATTTAATCCTTAGAATTAATTTCATCCTTTATTGATCAGTGGTTGTAGTCATCTTTTATTTGTAGTATCATCTGCATCCTTTTCATTCTTGAGAGCCATCTATATTGTACTCCCAGATACTCTACCTTTTCTGCAATGGTTCTCATCTGTTCAAGAGTGGGAAGTGAGTTGTCAGACATAAATGCTCTTATTAAATCAATTTATAATGCATAAGTTTGGAGATTCGATAAATGTGTGGAATCCATGCGTTCAATAACTGGTAAAACGAGTTTCAAAAGACTACGTACACTGCGTATTTCTACTTTTTGGGGCGCATAATTTATCCCTAACATTATAAATTCACCCACGTTAACGGCGTTGGTGAAACATTTCTTTTTACTCCCGGCTTATAATAACTGCGCATGCACGCAGGGATTGTGCTCGATATTTATAATGAATGGAAAATTACGCTTCTCTGATTTTTACCCATAATAAGAGCATTCCAGGTCTCCTACCACTTGTGTATAAGATCAAATCTATGTTGTTTCTTGAAGGCGATTTGGAGGAAACAATTTTTTTCCGAGTGCTCAGCGTCTCAATGTCAACGCCAAAATCGGGCATATGAAATGAAATGGGTTCAAGAAGAAATAGAAAATTATTCTCAATTCTGATAAGTTATTTGAATATTGAAAATTTTTGATGTTATAGAGGCCATAGTAGGTATTCAGTGATAATTGAGGCACATGATATGTAAAGAAACATCATTTCAACCACCTGAAATAACTCACCATTGCGATGCTTGGGGACATACGATGGCTTAATACGGTAACTAAACGTAATTGTGTTATTCAAATCATCCAGTCAATCAATAACATTCTTGACGCAAAGACCAGTTATTTAGGAATGCTTTAGTGCTGCTGAACACCTATTTTGCAGATCTAAAGGTTTTGACTAACTTTCAAAATTAAATGGCGTATTTTCAGGTTAGATTTCGGTGAAGTCGATTGGTAATCTATGTTAGACGACCATAATATCTATGATTAGAATAGAAATAAGAATCTATGTTAGGTTTCGATCTTACTACAAAAATCTGAATATTATGGAATAGCATCAATAACCGCCGTAGAAAATTACATGAAAACACTGGAATAGTGTCACTCAGTTTTTAATTAATTTTAAAAAATCCCAGAAAATTATATTCCTAACATAATGGTAGCAGTCTCATATAAGATCATTTAACATTTTGCTAATGTGTACTCTTCACAAGTACCTACCAACATAGAGCATCTTAGGAAATAAATTATCCATTAAAAGATGGGGTATACTTGAATGAACTTCCGACTTAACAACACGAGATCTTCAAAAGTGTATTGCATCCGTTATAACAGGTGAATTTATGGTATGCATGCTGGAGGCATATTTGAAAGCAGTCTTAATGTTCTGCAAACGATAGGTATCTATTGATCTAATTTAATCTTTGTATACGTAATTTATCTCTATGCTAATGTTATGAAGGAAGGAGAGAAAAAATAATGAGTGCTAGAACTAGAATTTGTCGCCTGGATCAGGAAAATCTCTAGAAATTCTTGCCTTATTTTAAGGCCTGTACGTATTTGTCGGTGAAGCTAGCCTATTTATCAGATTGGCCTTAGATGGATATCTTTCGGGCCCGAAAATTCTTCACCTCATGTAGAGCAGGTCTAAGTTTAATATTCGGGATAGGCGAAAGAAACACATAGAGAATTTTGATTGGTAAAAACCCAAAGCAGAAAAATACCTCACGGAGAAGCAATAAAATTATTGCAACTGACGTATTGCAAGTACTAAATATTTCGGGCTGTCATGAAATCTTGCCAAAAAACGTGTCAAGTGTAGAACACTAGCAAAATACAGGGAGTGGAGGAATGTCAACTATGTTACATCTCACGTGACGAAATCAGGTTAGTGTGAATCAATTCCAGTATGAAGAAAGGGAGGGAATAGATTATATATGAGGGAAGCGGGATTATTTAGAGGATAGTGAACGAAAGATTAGGAGGGAGGACGATGGGGATGCGTTGGGAATTATCGAGGCCGAAGATATGCGATAGAGGAGGCGAATTGAAGAGCGGTGCAAGGGCGTGAGAGGCGAGAGGAAGTGGGGTGGGCGAAAGATCATTCGTCGGCGGAGCGAGCGGGAGAGTCGCCGGGAGGCTTTCCGCGGCCGTCAGTGGCTGCGGACGCCGCGGACGAAGGGAGCGGAAGGACGGCTTCGCGCCCGTCCCGCGCTCTCCCCCTTCGGCTCCCGCGATATCATCCGCGCGAATCCGTCGTGGCTGGAAGCGATATCGCTCAGGAGGCGTGCGTGGGAGACAATGGGTCTGTCCCACCCTCCCTCCCCCTATTTATCATCCTCGACGGAGGACGGGAATGCATATTTAAAAAGGTTCGCCGCGGCGGAACTCCCCAGATCGATCTCGAAATTAATTGCGATCCGCGGCAACTGTAACGCACCTAAATCGATTCATATTTGAGGGAATGAAAAAAGTGGCGATCCGTCTTGCGTGCGGGAAACATTGGAGTTAAAAGGCTATAGGAGATATTCATTGTCGATCCCAAATGTTTATCCGGTCTAAAGTCTAACGTTCTATGAATTCGGGCGTTATGATCAATGTATTATCTTGGGGCGATGGAGATTTATTTGAATTAAAACTTTAGGGTTTTCCGGAGTCCTTTGATTTGGTGTTTACGTTTTGGAGTCTTTCATTACAAATTGGTACTCCAAGCTTCAACTAATATCCTAAATTTAGGGTCTCTTGCATGTTTATGGCAATTTTTCATATTTAACCACCCATTTGCGTCATTTATCTGTATGTGTACGCCACTTTTAAATGTATGAGTGGGCTAATTTGCCGGTGGTTAGTTTACATTAGGTTCATAATTACTCTTCACGTTCTAATTTGTCTAATTTCCTGAGATTAGATTGTTCTTAATACTCAGAGTAAAGTGATAATTCATATTCTTACAACCAGGATGGGCAAATGAAATCTTTGGAGGCATTTGAAGGAGGTTCATAAGACTCTATTGCCAATCTGAGAACGAAACTTGGGTAATTTCCCAGATAATGTCATGAAACACCTATGGCCACGGTACCTTGTTAAATGAAGTGAGAAATCCATACCGGCCCCCTATTTTAATTTCTCTTTGAATTATGAAAAATACTCCCATGTTTTCTCTGTGAGTGACGTTCTAAATTTTAGAATCATAATAAACATGATATACGATTTTGAATAACTAGATTTAAAATAATAACGTAAGAATAGTGTTCTTACAAAAAGAAAAGATCCATACGAATAGTCTGTTTAAGGTATTTACATAACTTTTCAAATAGAGAAATACATACAGTATTTAAGGCTCGTTAGCAGTAAGGGCTCGTGTCACATCTTACATAGTGTTACGTTCACCTCAGGTTTCTTAACCACCAGCTGCATTCTCCGTTCTGCATTCACCTACTAGCTTGAAAATCTATGTCAAAGATCTGAAACTGTCGGAAACGAGTAGTAACAGTCGAATAAACTTAATCAATGGAGAAAAATCTTAACAAAGCCTGTTTTCGTAATGTGCTATCTTTAACATTGATATTCTAGCAATTTAATGAATGAATGAGAAATTGGTACGCAATTCAAGGTTTCTTCCCTAAATTTGACAACATTTAAAGGGATCCATTTTCTATGGTGAAAATTCAACCTATTTTGGTAGTTAAATAGGTATTCATCGCATAAAATGAACATATTCCATACTATTGCAAATAATTCTCTTTTGACCTTTATTTCATTGTAACATAATTTAGGAATGTCTTCTTCCATTTTATAATGACTTACTTCGAATATACGTTACCTGTTGGAAGTAATGTACAGAACTCGTGCTGAATTTAAAAGTTCTCTTTCTTATTTTTTCTGTCATCTTTTTGGTTTTTGTTACAGCTATAAATCACCTGAACAGGTACAACTATTCCATCTATGAAAAGTATTTACATAATTGCATAGCATTCACATTTTGTACAGAATCTCGGTCATTCGTTAAAAAAAGAATTGATAACTTGATATTAAAATGTTGGACTCTGGAAGTCTAATCATAATCATCAGCATTTCAATCAGGAGTGCCTTAACTCCCGAAACATCAGTAATCGTACGAAAATTTCGCAAATAAATGACTTATCGAGCTAGATATTTTAGTGAGATCAGCTAGATGATTCTACATAAGAGTAATCATGATGCATCATAAGAGTTTGATTCATTTGTTGCTGCGGAAGAGTAATCAAAATTCCAGTACCACTATCGTATTTGACATTTAGAAAGAGTTTTACTAATATAGGTCAATAATATATCAATTAGGTTTATATAGGTCAATAATAATATCAATTTATAATATAAAAACATAATTATATATAATAATAATTATGTTTTTCTGGTACCTCACACATTGTCTAGCAGTCGATTCACTCAGAGCCCATGGAAGGTTATTTCTCTAAAACGTGATTTTTCGGAGGCAAACGTTTAAGATTTGATTCAACATCATACAGAAATACCAATCTGTAGGCATGTGCCATCAACCTGCATCCGAAGTAGAGAGATAAACTACCATGGCTACTCCTGAATGAAAATAAATCAACGCCTGATGGTAGCATCGTTTGCTTCAAAGAATGTCGCACTTGGTGCCAATGGGGTTCCCCACCTTGTGCGTGTATCCTATTTCAAAGCGAATCATTTATCTGGCATCATGATCACCTGCGGTGCACATGCCCAAATAATGCTTTCGGTGGTAACTTGATCTCTAGCAGCTGACGGATGTCGAGAACGCCCGAAGGGAGGTAATGGAAACATCTTATTTGTGGCTCTGATTCCAAATAAAATGGAGGAAATTGGTTCATAGTCAAATAACAACATTTAACGCCTGTTAAAAGACCATTTTACTGTATTCAATTTCTACATAGCATTTTATTATAAGTATTAATGGTGCATTGGAATCTGCCTTTTCATCTAAATTCAGTGAAGTAAAAACAACTTTGTTCTTTTGCATCTCCATTGCTCCAATTGATAGTTCTCTATAGTTTCCTACAAGCACTGATAAGCTATTAAGTATTGATGCTGACATGCATTTTCGGAAACCAGGACGAAGATATTGGATTATATTTTAGCTCTTTTCCTTTTAATGCCAACTGCCATTCACAGCCTTATTTTAAATGCTATTTTGAATACTGACAATATAGATGCGTATAAAATCGTTCACTGTGTTGTATCTGAGAATGAATCACTGAATATCTGACGCAATGGATTATTGTTTTAACCACAATCCGTGTTCAAACCAAAGAACTGCCTTGATGAGGAATTTAGGAACAATGCTGGTTTCAGCCCAAATGTGTGTGGTAATTACTTCTTTTGGAAGTAATGTACGAAAGTAAGAACCTGCTTCTATGACTATGGGAATAGTTCTTTTCGTGGAAGTCTGCTTTAATAGAATGTTCTTGCGCCACTAAATTTGGATTTAGCTGTTTATTTTCAAAGAGAGGTTTTCCGATATCTCGGATGTTCGGTGTTTAGATTCAGACTCAGGGCCTCCGGTCCATAAGCTAACCTTCCATGAACTAGGCCTACATATGGTCATATGACCAGTATATTATGTTATTCTTAATATAAATCCCGTGCGGTCTACCTCAGTCTTTTGATTTACTAATATTCGCAAATATTCAATGTGCTCCAAATCTAGTGCAGCGGGATACGGTTGCGCTTTGCAGGTAGCCATCTGTATACTGCAAACGATGTTAATAATTTTGTTTTCATTATATCTTTGGAACACCATTGTAATTATCTGGTGAAACTCTATAGCTCCGGTGGAAAACAATTTAAGGCTGATATATCCTTTGAATTTCTCACAATGACGCTGCCTGAAAATGGCTTGAGCCACAATAATACTTATACACAATAATACACAATACACAATAATACACAAGAAAACTAGTGGTGAATACATCCATCTGATGAAGTATCGAGGATTTCAGGCGTCTCTCCACGTCAGTATCTTGACGAAAACAGTTTATCCAGACGTCCTGCTGGTTTCTCTTGGTCCGAGAACATGTCACCTCGTCTGTGTCGCGGAGGCACACCCTGACTCGCAGTAACGCCCGGAAGCCGTTTTATTTCAAGATAAACATCACAGAACGTGATCAACGTCCATTTGATATTCACTTGCATGCGTTCAAAACGGTGGGCTGTATTCTTTAATTCGGCCAATTAAACGAGCTATTTCACCGAAGAAGAAAAAATTAATTGATACCGAATGGTAATAATATATCGAATTACGAATGAGCGTAAACAGGTGTACACTCGAAGTATCGATTCAATGGCACTTTTCTCTCGTACTCCCTGTTGCTTCGATTCTCTCGCGTGGACCTGCGGACGGGTGCAACCAAGCGGACAAATCGCCTCATATCTCGATTTCACAGGTGTTCACTCCCCACTTCCTCCTCCCACTTTACCCCTCCACCCTCAATACCCCGCGGCCCATTCCACGTCCCCCCCACCTATTCGTCCTGCCCTCCCTCTAACCCAGACGACTAATGCCCGCGTTCCCGTGGAAATGCATCCTGACAGTCAGAAAGGGCCTCGCATCTGCATAATGACTCGCCCCGAAACTGACCATTCCGTGACGGTGGCCGAAGATATACTTGTGCATTCGAAGGGAAACCAAAGAAGAAAAAAACCTAAGATTCGTGATCCTATTGCTTTCTGTGTGATTTCTTGGGATAAAATGCTGCTATTACCTTGTCATCTTTAGAATGATCTCTCGATACAGTTAAAAAAAAATGTTGTATCATCCGAGTCCTTTACAAAGCTGGATGAGTATTAGTTATAGTGGCTGATTCGGTTGAATGCTTTTGAAAAATCTTGTCTCGTAATTTTCAGAGTTTATGGCCATGGAATGGGAAATGAACAGGTGGACTCCCGCAGTTTGGATTGAACGGACAAGATTCATTAAAAAGTTTAGGCTATTTGCATAGTAAATATTATTTAGCAATTAGTCGGATTCATGCAGCTGTGCCATCTAAAACATTGACTCATATAAAATTTGATTGGGCTTTAGTTATGGGGCGCGAATTTTCTTAGAAAGATAACTTTTTCTTCCTAGAAATCGGTGAAAGCCCAGAATTTAGTAAATTGATGTACCTACCATAATGCTGTAAAATGGATTTAGCTTGGGGTTAGCTCCTACTCAGTTTCAATCTGACCGTCATAATATTTAATTCGTGAGTCAATAAAATTTTATTAAGTAATTACTTGATTTCTAAAAAATGCTTTTTAAAATATATAAATTTCGTTTAATCCTATAATGATTTTTTCACTTGTGATTCTTTGTTCATTTTCTTTCGTGGTCCCAAGTTTACTTCCATTATTCTCGCTCGTTTGAGAGATTAGTTCCAAAAATTGCTATTGAAAAGAAAAGAACGACTATACAGAGCGAAAACATTTTTTTGTATAATGTATGATGCAGGCATGAATACAGCTATATTTTAAAAGTTGTATTGTATAAGCATTATTATATGTAAATATATATTACTTTTATGCACTAATACATTTTCCATTACGAATTAAAGATGCTGTACCAATGAAGACTGGTTTAAACAAGGGAAGAATGACACATTAAACCCTAAACATATGTCGTGTCAGATTTTAATAGGTGATTTCTCTGCCTAATTGTATGAAATACTCCTATGTAGTACTTTTTTAATTATGTGGAGTGCTTTGCTTTTGAATAATATCATTTTCTACGTTAGTTTTTTTACTTTATTGCATTCTTGGCCACTAGACATTCATTTTTGAATAACTATGACCTGCAATATCGAAAATTAAAAAAATAAGTTTAATTATGTGTTAATGATAATTATCATTAGCATTAGCATTAGCAATTGAAGGATAAGAAGTAATAGGGAGTGAAAACGTTGTTATGCAGTGTATCTTTTGGGCTATTTCTTTTTTCCCTTAGGAATTGCAAAATTTCCATGTTGTCCAGTTGTTTTTTCTTCGTTTCACATCGAATTTCCATGAAAATTTGTCTTTTCTCACGAAAAGAATTGAAAAAGATACTTTAAGCCCCCGTCGGATCCACTCCCAAAATATAAAAATGTTAGATTCATTAATTAATTACATACCTACTTCATTGTGTGTAAGCTCGATTAAAATTTTAGAGCTTTGAAGATTCAGGAAACATTTATAAAAATTATTCAAATGGAGCTTCTACATATATTTCAATTGTTATGAATGCTTAATCGCGTAAAAAATAATCTCAGCTGCCATATTTCTGTCTTAGTTGTTGAAGCTACAACTTATTGATTCCCTACATGTTTCCCTCCCATAAATCAGTTGCTTCCCAATTAGTTACGTTGAATTTCGCTTTCACAGATACTACGGGATAATCTAAAGTATTCACCTCAATGATTCCTGAGGTTTTTGCTCAAATTGGAGGAATTCTTGGAAATGCGTTTTCTCTATTTTGAATGACGATTATTTTTTATTCACATTTTCTTATTGAAAAATCGTCAAAAAAGACTATAGTTTTAAAACTCCGATATGATAGATGTAACCACGATGCATTTGACTTAGTGACACAATCACTTGATCTCGAAGAAAAAATACAATTCTATGAACCATGCGATTTACTAACAGTCGCTTTTCCTGAGTTATATATTATAACATTTAATCATTCACGCTGTTTTCCGAATTCTTTTCCGATATTTTGTTTTCGTCTAGGCCTAAGAAAGGAATTGCTTTTTAGAGAAGGGCCTGATGGAACTGGGCATAAATAATACCTCATTCGTTTCTTCTCCACCTATATCTGCGATAGGATATACATAAAGCGTCGCTAATTATTTAAATATTTCTTTAGAAGTAGGTATCTAGCCCCTTTTTCGCCGGTTGTCGGAAGTGGGAGGGGTTAAGCTGCACATTTTATCCTTTACCCTCTGCCTCCCCTTCCCCCCTTCCAAGCCCTCCCCACCCTCAAACATTCATCCTCCATCCCTTGCGCGGAGCGTAACCTTCCACATTTACCCCTGCGGCTGATTAGCATTAGGCCGCATTATATAATCACGAGACCCCGTCACGGATCCATCACTCGCCGCAATCCAGATCTCCTCGTGGAGATAAAGGCAATTTATATACACGGCAACGGACAGAGGCAGCGCAGTAGGAAATTCGAATAGAGAAGGAAGGTGGACTGGTACTTGAGGAGAGAACTCCGAATGTGTGGAGATATGTGCAAGAGATTCGATCGCAGTTGTCGAGAGCGATTAAACCAGAGGAAGGCTGAGTTGTACACCACATACGTTTAGTGATCTGGTTGAACGTGTTATGCTGAAGCATAATGAGGTGGGCAGCTACTCCACTGTGAAAAAATAGGCAGATACGCCTGCTGTAGGAGTATTTTTTTGATAGTGTAGTGGAAGCTCAACGTGGTGATGCTGATTCCTGCAAAAAAGATGCAACATGATGGGATCTAGAGATTAATTTTGTATTCAACGATGAGAGTCGCGTTTATTTGGACTCGAATTTAAAAGGACAATATTTAGGACAGTAGGTAGATGTGGTCTGGGATGCACATAGGTTGTAATTGATGTGATTCATGCAAGGTAGGGGTTGAAATAAAACGCTGTTGATCCTATGTAGTGTCTAATGTGAGGACGGAGAGAAAAATACATGAGGGCAAAAGGTAGAAAAGGAAATTAGATCAGTTGTCTTTTTAAGGTGATGTTAATCATGGTGAAAAGGAATTTTAATTGCTATTTTTCGAAAGCATTGGATTTCCGGAGTGATGTGTTCATTAATTTCTTTAGTGCTGTTTGTATTTTATTACTAGTGCCTTGTGCTACATTAATTTCTGTAAAATAATTAGTGGTATTAACTAGAGGTATAATTGTAGGGATTTATTGAAAATGGTTTAAGGCTTTTAATTCATATAATGCTAATATAAGTAGGCTATAAGTAATGCAAATATAACACAACTCAGTGTTATTCCTTAACTTTTCTTCTTTAAATGCTCGTGCTCCTAAAATTACACTATTTATTCAAATTCATAAATATGTATGGAATACACTTGATATTTTTTTGCATTCCAGGAAAATGTCTTTTCTTAAACTTATCTAAAATTCCCAGTCCCTTTGAAGACGGTATAATATGTTGTATACCTACGCATGGCTTCATCGTTACTGGTCACTGACCCATACTTTTACGGCTATGGTTTCCTCTCTTAGAACAAATGCCGTGGCGTACATAATTAAATTGAATTTAAAACCAACGATGTATTTTATATTTAGCTTTATTCAAATTGTTTAAGGTCCCCGCTTCGAAATAAGTCAGATATTGCTAATGTGGAAATTCATGGGAGTCTTGAGAACTTTCCTCTCCCATTTCCATTACATAAACCCCTACATTTCATACAATTTCTCATTCAAGTCATTTTTATTCTACTTGTTATTGTCACCACCTTAATCATTTCCTCTACTATTTTATAAACGCTGAAAATTTTCTAATTCTTAACTATTTGGTTTATCCAATCTTATAACCGAGCTATAAGTGCATAAAGTTGATTTCATTTACAAATTACGAAGGTGAGTTTGTCTCACATAGTTTGCGACAGTTGTTGTCCTTGTCAGTAACTCTAGTTTGCTCTTATCTTTCTTCAAACACAAGGGTGATGCCCTTAAGGGTTCTTCAGGGGCCATGAGAGAAGGGACTTGAAGAAGAGAGATGAAGAATGGATTCGAGGGAGAGGAAGATCACGGGGTGAGGCTGAGGCATTGGTGGGGCGGGAGATCGGGTAGGTGGGTGGGTGGGCAGAGAGGGGTGGAGACTCCTTTTGCTGCTCCTCTCCTATTCGTCATCCCCGTTGCAAGGGCCATTAAAGATTTCGACGTAGCGCCGTCCCGTGAGTGGCGTGCTGACAGGCTTATCCTTAATACTGATTGCCCCGTAATTCGTCCCAACCGTGGTTCGCCTCCGTGGTAATTTATATTCCACGGCAAGCGGTGCTCGGCGCGTTTCATAAAAACACATGGGGAGATGCCGGAGCTTTATTCAAGTGGGTTGAAAGCGATTGCCCAGGTGACAGTGTGTTTGGGGAGGCCTCTGGTGTGGCAACTATGTTGCTACGCGCCACTCGCATGGGCAACCCCAGCAGTAACTCGGGCTCAGACTTTTCCGGGAAAAACTCATAGAATCTAACGGAGTCGCGAATTGTGGTGGACCCAAATAGTAGGGCCGAAATATATTGGTGGTTACGGTGGAGTTCTGCTTAACGCCTTTGCTTTTTAGCTTTGTGTTCAGTATGACTGATCAGGGCTTGAGGGCAACCCTATCGTGAAGAAATCTGAGGTTGAAAATTCCAAATCGAAATTCATTTCCATTCCTACGAGAAGTTTTCTGAAGCATTACTTCCACATGTGCTACTGATGCATTTAGTTCTGAGCATCCGTGAATAATTTTGAAATGATAGCCACGTACATAATTTGATAAATTATTATGATTTATTCCTCACTATATAATACACCATGAGTGTATAGTAGTGGAAAATCTCCCCACTTCTTGGCCTTTTCATTTTCTAGGTATTGGTTTTATGAATCCATAAAAATGCCACATGTATACTGGACTATCCATAGTGGTATTGTTTGTCATACAAAGCTATTTTCCAGTTTATCATGATCTATATTTTTGCTAAATATTTATAGAACAATATAATACCGTAAAATGTATGAAACAATAACATTCTCATTTACCATGAAAAAGAGAGAAAGTACTTGGTGTAAATATGAAGTAAATAATCACATATTTGCTGTACTCTTAGGTAATAGTAAAAATAAGAGATTAAAGCTACTTCTATATGTTCAGGGAGCGTGCAATACCGACCTGAATGCTTGAATTTTTACTTTGGCTATTTCTGACTTATGCGAATCCACCGAAGGCAATTCAGAAATTCATAGCAATAATCTCCATCTAACCTGTTATGTAAAACTTTTTTTAATTCTTCAAGTAGCTCAGCTTTCTTTAAGTTTTTTCTTCGTACATTCTGTGGCAATGTCAAGATTCTCTAGCAGGCCCCATTAATAAATTGTCTTTAAAATCTACTTTTAAAATCGGAAACAATTTTTCTCCTAGATGCATGTTCTTTCTTTAGGATATATTTGATATTTTCCTCACTGTAGTAATTTGTTCCAAAATTTAATATTATTTTAAGAGTGGCTGAAAAGGGATAGTGATTTAAGTATGCTTCTAATTCAGGACTCATTTTGCAAAAGGTGAAGAGGTTATTTTCTGAATCAGTGTTTTTTTATTTGGCCTTGCTTATGATATGTAAATTCTTGGAAAAATGTTGCTAGCCACTGTTGGATTAATTTTTATTGCCCGCTGCTATCCGAAATAGGGTTTTCACCATTAGTGTGTCATTCTAAAATACCAACATCCTTATTTTGTTCCATTTTTCTTTTTAGTTTTCTGCCTGGTGACTTATTTTTTTGCATTCCTCTTACCCATTTGCTTGCCTACCCTGAAAGGGCTCATCTGTTGGTTACCGCCTCGGGACAATGCACACAAACCATGTATCTGTTTTAGATGTTTCTTTTTGCTTAAACGCTGTTCCCATTCTGAATACAATTCATATGAGCGGCACGGCTCTAGTTCCCTCTTTTCCCCACCCTCCATTGGCAAGGAGTCGTCTTTATCCGTTTTATTCTTCTTTCCATTTCTGCTGATTGGTGGTGTGGTATTTTGCCGTGATGTTCGCATCTGGTTCATTTCAGTTTCCCCGTCGGTCGGTATTCCAATCATAGTAAATTGCCTCACCTTCACATGTGTTTATCCCATTCAGTCGTTGTGTTTTCGCTAACGTTATGATTTTGATGACACCGAGTTAATTCGCAAGCGAACTTTCCTTGCTCTCAGTTTTGCCCCAGTAATGATTTCGACCCTCTGTCCCTCGATTCCCCTGCCCACAACTGTCCACTCCATAGTCTCCCGTCCGCCTTACTCCTTCACTTTCTCTCTCCGTTTTCTTTTCGTCGCTTCTCCCGTCTGGCGGAATTCGGACCTCACCCTAATAATGCTCCACTCCCTTCTCAGTGCCATCCATGTTCTCCCTTCTCTTTCGGACCCCACTTCATCATCTTCGCTATTCACATTTTCCACTCTCTCTGATCATTTTTCTCGCTCCCTTCTCGTTCTCCACCTCTCTTTCTTTCTCTCTCTCTCTGTGCATCATCCATCCCCACCCAGAAACGCTTCCTCATTCAGTCCGCTTCCTATTCCATTTCAGCCTTGTCAATTCCCCTCCTCACTTTCCTTACCTTGTGCTACTCCCACCTTACCGCCGTTGCTTCCATCCCATTCCTCTTGATTCATTTCTCTCTCTCTCTCTCACCGTTCTTTCTCTCTCCCTCTCTACATTTTCTTTTCTTGTCCTCCCAGTTCGCTTTCTCTCTTTACCAGCCGATCAACCCACCCGTTGCCACCCTGCTTTGCATATAACAACACAGTATGAGTTTGTGTGTGTGAGAGTGGTAGGAGGTTGGAGGAGGATGGAGGGGGAAGGGTGGAGGAGACTGGTGAGCCTGTGGAAAAGCTTTGCCCGTGGAGGGAGAGGGGCGGGAGTAGTAGGGGAAGATGAAGTAGTGTTTTTTTTCTACGGAGCGGGCTGGGGGTTTGGGAGAAGACGTGAGGGTGAGTGTGGAAGGTTTGGGCGGGGTGTAGTGGGGGCAGCGGCCGCGGTGGAAAATAATGCCTGTGGCAGAAAGGGAGCAAAAAGGAACGGTTGGGAGAACGAATCACATTTATAAATTCCAATGTCCTCCGCTGAACACCCACACGCACTTAGTCCCACCCTTCTCTCATCGTCCTTTCCCTCCTCCCTCTCTTTGTCTACTTCTTTCTCCCTCATTCCATTTCGCATCCCCTATTTCCATTTTTCACCCTTTGACTCAATTTTCTACCCCTCTCTCTCTATTCTGCTTAGCTTGTCGTTTCATTTTTACTCAGATTTTCGTAGTCTACGAACAATCTTCTCTTTTGAATTCGCATTCTTTGGATTTATTTCTATGGGCTTCGACGTTGACCGATCACGAGTCAGCCTCGTAATGTTGTTCCGTTCTCTTTGTTGCATGGTTCATTCGATTTCGTAAAATTCGACACATAAGAGTGCGATGTTTCCCTAATGAAGTTAGATATGTTTTTCGAGGTGTGGTTGATACTCGAGGCGAATGCTTGTAGTTCTGACTAAGTGAAGGAGCATTCGCGGGATTGAAGAGAAAAAAGTTTGGTAGGGTAGGCTTTATATCCTTCAGGCTAGCAATTTGGCACCCTTTTCAGCCAAAATAACCATGAATTAAAATCACTTTATCTGTTTGAGTGGTGCAATTTTATTTTGAACGTTTGGGTAAAGAAAATGTATTCTTGATTTTTCATTTCTTGATCCATTTCTTGCATACACAAAAAATGTCTGCATGCTAGATTTCACAGGACAGTAAAATTCCGTGGTACTTGTTCATAGCCGGAATATTTTACTGTTTTTTCCTACATTCCCTTCAGTATTTTTACTATGCCCTCTGTGTTTTTCACTTACTATTTCACTGAATCATTAAATGGAAATAACTTTCTTAATTTATGCCTCCGTCTTTTTTGGCGAATGAACGATGAAGAGTGTGGGATATGTTCACTATGTATTTATGCGTCAAATTAGCTCCTTCTGCACAAATATTTCTCTCTTTATGACTACTTATTAGTTCCTCATCTTAGATTTACATCTATTATCATCAATGTGAATTTTAGTGATCAGCATTTCCAATGCTTACAACTTTCTGCTCTTATATACCTGCAGTTTTTTAAACGAAGTTATATAAGTAATTAAGCAATGGTTTTCTCGAGTTTAGCTACAGCAAGCGCAAATACATGACAGCCCAAGCTATAATTGGCCCCATCGTCAAGTGTTTCATCAAAATTCTTCGCTCTATGGGTAATCTTTAAATACGATCCCACATCCCCTAATGTGGGGCCATCTGTACCATTCCCTTCAGCGAGTGTTCTTTTTTCAAGTGCTACATCCTTCTGGACTCATCGTATCCTCATCTCACTTTCTCACCATATTCATTTCTTGTTTTTTATTTCTTCTCTACGTACGTGCACTATACCATGTTGAACTTTCTTTTGCATTCCTTTACCTCACAGTCCGGCTGCCGTAGCCATGTTGATAACACGCTGGTATGTAAAAACAGAAGGCGGCCGGTTCTAATACCTCCTCGAGCATCGATGTCGTGTGTTTGCCTAAGGATTTAGACCTTAGATTAGATGATGTGGTAGCCGTTGAGTCACCTTAGACCAAATTATGTCTTATTTACCTCTCTCATTCCCTTATTCTTTCTCATGAGTGTTCCTCATTCGTGCTGACCCCGACGACTTTCCCTTGCCTAACAGCTTTTCCACTGTACTTCTCTCCAAAGTTTATTACTTTTTCTCTTTATTTTCACTTTTTAAAAAAATGATGTTATACTATTTCATTGCCGGAATCGGTGGCGACGGAACAATGCCTGCTCTCCCTGGGGTTGTGGGTTCGAGTCCGGCCTTGGTCAGATTTTTACCACCCAGGGCATGGCTGTGTTTGTTGTTTGTTGTAAGTTTGTTTTCGCTTATATTACCCGATATAAAAGGTCATATGTGCCATTTTTTGTGTATGAAAATGAATTTAAATTCCTTCTACACATTTATGTTTATCTCTTTACTAATGTATACAAGTAATATCTATCTAACAGTACGTATGCGCAATGCATGCTTGGAGACTTCACCCCTGCTCCACACTCTTGAAGTCGCTTGCATAGTACTGAGTAGATGTGGATGTAGAGCCCCGATTCACTGCTAGTTTACCAGTCCTCTTGTTTCTTTCGCAGCTCTATGAAAAATTTGAAATTACTTTTGGTTAAATGAACTTTAATTATGCAAACGGTTTGTTAAGTATTACTATATTTTATTTTTACTAATGGATTTCAGGAGGCTGCTAAATAACTTTTAATTACCAACCACGTGATGGTATTAACTTACACTGTATTTAGCTAAATTTTGCCCGAACATTTTGAATCAATATACGATTCTAATTCACTATTTTATTCTTTAATACTTTGTCATTTCGGTAATCCTTCAGTCTCCGAACTCCCTTGTTTTTTTTCAGGTCTTTCATAACAAGCACAATTGCTAGTCACTCATTTTCGTGTAGGCTTTGGAGGCTTTCCTGGATATCTGACATGCGAAATAAACTCGTTTTCCAAACCCATTTATTTCAGGGTAGCAATGCATTGCTCACAGATCCGTCATAGGTTTGAATCATGGCTGCTGGAGCAGGAGGAAGGTTGATATAGGGTGAATACCGAGCTTGGCCATTAAATCGATCTCGTAACTGCCCCATCGCGTCCCGAGGTATAAATCATTCCCGATGGCATTTTCTCCTAACCTTTTATAAGTGTCCCCACCAACGCGCAAGCAGTCAATCGAAAGCATCTCTCCTTGTTGATACGCATCCCACGCGTACCCTACCCGTAGATTTTGAGAAACCACTATTACTGTTATAACTTTGATATTTCTATTAGTTCATGCGGCGATAGGTGGTTTATTCTTTCATGGGCTACATGATACAATTTTTGATCTCTCTTATCTTCGGGTTTTCTTTAAATACTAGCTCCGTTATAGTGAACTCTAAGCATAAATTTTCACAATAAATGACTGTACATATAAAACTAGGTTTTCATTTGTGATTTTACGTAGATTATTCTCCGTTTGGACGTATTATCATGTTCTTTGGTATTTACAGGATGCTCCTACACCTCTCCGTCGTGCACTTATAAAAGTACAGCGTTATTGTAGTTTAACCAACGAGACGAATACCTCTTGAGTGGAATGAAAATATGGCAGTGCTTTAGGCATTCTATTAAAATTCAAAAATGTTATCAATTGCAGCCGAGTTTTCTTTCCTGCAGTTCAATTACTCATTTCACCCGCCAATATAAATTCATATTCATTACCAGATTATTTTAGGTGGCATTTACTGCTGAAATTATGTTTCCATGGTGAAACATATATTATTATTTTCGTCTACCTCTATCTCGACGTGATTGAAGCCCTTAAAGACAAGTCCTATGGTAAAATACCGAACGAGTTTCTTTTTTATCTCTTTCGTTTTACGCCTGTAATTGTACATATTCTTCTTCAGGATACTGACAGTCAGTGGAGAATTATGCTCATCCGATCAAGAATCAGGGTGGCTTTACATTACATGACGTCTGGCTTGTTGAGGAAGACGGTTCTGGTAATCACGGGACGAGCAAGGGACTTGAATGACTTGAGGTTGCAAATACGCCAAGAGAAGGGGGATACCGCGCAGGGAAAGAGATTGCCGCATTGGGACGAATACGGCGGTGTTGGGAATGAGGGGATTCACTGGACAATTGAACGGTGAGACGAACCCCTTCCCCCAAACCTTTTTACTCCCTTCCCTCCTTCTCTTATTTCCCGGACTAGAGCCGCTTCCAAACCTCTCATTACTGCCCACTCGCGGTCTCGCGGCAAGAAGGCCATTCTTCGGACATTCCCTGTCGCGAACCGCTCACATCACTCAAACCACCGCCGCCGTCCTCTCCCCCTGCTCTCTCCTTTTTTCTCTCTCTCTCCCCCCTCCCACCCTCGCTGGAAATGCGGGACTCCTCCCCCTCGTTCATTCGCTAATGAAATAGGATTACCGGATGCCAACCGAAAAAGCATGCCAAGTGTGTTCCGTGGCGTATAATAAGGAGCAATCACTGTGGATATGATGGAGATGGAAAGCGATAGAGGAGGGGTCAGGATGGAGTTGTAGAATGGGCATTTGGGAAGTGAGGGATAGTCCCTCGTCTTGAACCACGTGCAAAGTTATTTTCGCGCATGGCTTCTTTAGTCTTTAAGGGAGTGGCTCGCTTGGGCGATTTCTCTACAGTCCCCCATCGTCTGGGCAGTTACTGAATCTTTTTTCCTCGAGAAGGAATGTTAATCTTCCACTTCTTTGGTGAATGGAACAGCTTACCCATGAGGTTCTTTTCGGCATATCGCGAGGCAAAGAGGCGTCGCAGTTTTCATGTTGCTGCTGACCGCTTTCAAGCATTATCGGATGGAAAAAAATTGGAAAATTGGGGATTCCTATTCAGATTCATCCTAAGTACGACCGAGGGTTCTGCTCATTTTTTTCATCTACAGCTCAAGATTCAATCAATGGATCAAGGTGCTGAAACACAAATTAAGTCTTGAATAACTCTGATTTATCTGTAGAAATAAACCTGCAAAAAATTAATTAAAATTGACGAGGTAAATTCTCTTGCTTTTTGATATGGATAAGTTTCATCAGGGATACCTGACACCGCTCAATGTGCACACCCTTTATGTTTGCTACAACTGAAAGATGGCCTTATGCACGACCATTTTTGTGGTGCAATTTTCACGTGGCATGTTTATTACTATTCAGGTTTCGACCCGTGATCTAATGACTACATCGGTATATCAAAAATCTTTTATTATAATGAATATTTAATGTGGAATTCACTCGCATAGTCTAAGTGTAACATTTTAAAACAATTTTATTTTGTGCGTCCGGATACGCTTAATTACATTTTTAAAATTTTACTTGAATTGCGGGTAAAAACTGTTAGATAATTTAAGTTATTGAATAGATGTTTTCGTACGGGGAAAAGAAGGCCTAACATGAGATATATGGAACAAGTGATGAATGTAAAAGAGAAGAAATACGTAAATATGAATAGATGAGCCGATAGAAGACCTCAGTGGAGAGCTTCGTCAAACCAATCCCAGGATTGGTGACTAATGATGATCATTGAATAAGGAGTCGGAATTTTTTTGCGCACTTGAACAGAGATATATTGCGAAAACCGGGTTATTCTTTGTGAAAGTTCTGTCTGTTGATGAATGAATAAATTAGCTCCCGCGAAACAAGAATAGTTTATATCATTCCTGTACGCGTTATACTATCATGTTTTCTTTCAAACAATTTCACTTCTTATGGATACGAGTGCGAATCGACTTTAGTGTAGTTCCCCCTGCCACACACCCTCGCGGTGGCTTGCAGGGTATGTCGTAGATATCGATAGTTACGTGTTAAAAGTTAGCAACAGAGCGTCTTGGCAGAGACCTTTTTCTTCACTTTGTTGTAATTGAATTGAAATTTTGCAGAAGTGAAGGCTGCGAAAATTAAAACATTTGTTAGCCACGAGGCTTGTCGTAGTCGAAGACGACATTTTGTTCTGGTAGTGGAAGGGTGGGACGTGCATTGCGATGGAGTAAATTATTGACCCAACGTCGTGCATCCTCAATTGCCCGCACGGTAATTTTATGTGCCTATAAGTTACTCGCTCGGAGGCACCGATCGCTGGTACACATATACATGCAAGTGACGAGCGCGAAGGATGCAGAAGGACTGTGGAGAAGGGACGCTCTGGACGGTTGGGGTGAGGGGAGCGAGTTCGTGCGAAGGCCGGACTGGAGGAAGCGTAGGTGTAGGTGAGTCCGGAGGGGAGGAGTTAGTGAGGAGGGAGTTGGGTCGAAGGGGAAAATATAAGTGTTGCCGGGCACGGGAGGAGGAGGAGGTGGTGGTGGAATAAAATTGGAGGCTGGCCGGTAGGATGCGGGTGGGGGGCTGAAGAAGAAGGAGAAGAAATGGGGGAGGGAGGAGGGTTATCGCGGGGGGGAACGCGGACCTGTTTCTTCTCTTCAAGGCCTCTAGGGTGGGGCTATTTGTAATTCCTCTGTGCAGTGACGTGATTGGCCGGTAGGGTGGACTAATTGCCGGCAGTGAGTGTTCTCTCTCTCTCTTTCCCTCGGCCGCAGTCAACGGGTGGGAGGAATGAGGTGGTGGATGGGGAAGTGGATGAGGAAGAGAAGGGGGTCGGGTGCGAGGCGGGAAAGAGTTTGACGGCAGTAAGAGGAAGGGGGAGTTAGGAGGACCTCGTGGGTGGAAAGGAGGAGTTGTGAACGCTGTGCAGTGGGCAAAGGAGAAGCCGATGGAGCGGGTGAAGGCATCGCGGTGTATGTGTGTGTCTGAAATGACTGCGGGAAGTTGTCGCGGTTTGGTTTATGGGTTGCCGAAGGGACTTACGGAAGAGGCGGACAATGGCGGCCGGTCGGCAATTATGCTCGGCGCGTCCGCTAAAAACCATCGACTGGCTCCATTGACGGCGTGTATAAGTTTTGCGCCGGGAGTATGGCGCGCGTAACGATTGTTTTGAGTGCGAAGCGATTTTGAGCCGAAGAGAAAACGTAGGGTCCTGCGCATTCGACGATTTCCATCTCAGGTATCTGATGGATGAATATGTCCTAAAATGAACTCTTAGTCAGATGGAGTATGCTTCAAACGACCCACTGGAACCATCGGTTGTGCTTTATCTAGGGTTTTTTTCTCTCGATCACAGTGTGAAAATTGACTTTCTCCTTATTAGTGGTTAATACTCACTTATCCTATTTAATGTTCCATTTTTAATGTGATTTGGAAAGCATAATATACGATTAGGCAATATTAAATTTGAGTTTACTCTTTCATTCATATTGATGATTAGTTTTGATAAACTTGATAATCCTCCCGCAGAGATTTTCTAGCAAGTGTTTTTAAAATTCTCAACTCCAAAACTAGAATTACTTTGAATGAACTAAGTTAGTGGAGAAAATTGTGAATCCACCAGGTGTTAATTTTTTTATTTTTTAATAGCCATACATTTGTTAGGCCATGATATGGGGAAGAATTATAAAGCAATTTTACTAACTTTTGCTTCTTTATGGAACCATTCTTAAACATTCTATTATCTTTAAAAAAAGACATTCTTCCATTCAGAATCATGTTTTATGTCACTTTCAATTGCATAAAAATATTACAAAATTACTCTGTATTGTCACGAATTGATTAATTTCTATTATTGGTTTTCCACCAGTGAAGGTAGATCGTAATCAACAATTAATTCTTCTTACGACCCCTACATTTCTCACGATGTCCCTCTTCAGTCCCTCATACTTCCTACTTCCCATCATTCTATCCAAACTACCCGTTTTTCTCCTCCCTCCACCCCGCTTACGTAACATTCTTCCTCCTATCATGTCCTAGCACCCTAGACCTTTATTATCTTCTGCATCAACACCTTCTGCCTTTATCAAATAACCTTAATCAAATTTCTTTCCCTCCAACACTAACACTTAATCGTTCATCCTCCTTTCTACCCATTTTACTTTGTCTATCTCTGTGTATACCCGCACCTCAAAAACCCTTCTCAACCCTGATAAGGAAAAAGGTTGTGAAAAGTCTTTTTTTTCAACCTCTTTCCGTAAAGCCATATTTATAACCACAAATTTTATTTTTATCACAGTTTCAGAATCATCACTATTCAAAGTGAGAAAATGTTTAATAATCCCATAAGCATTGTCTATTGCTGTCCATATTTTCTCTTTCATTCCTCTAATAGAGGTAATTTTTGGTAAAGTTCGTAGTCCCATGGCAGATATATAATTTTATTGTTAATTGGCATTGATGCGACCGGAGGCTCTGATCTTCCCTTTGATGAGGGTATAAATTGCATTGATCAAAGCCATAAATTTAAATCCTTAGCTATAAAATTTTGCAGGAAGTTACTTATGATTGATTGCATTTATTGTTCTGTTTATTTCAAGTTTCTTTTATAATTTCTTCCCATAAACCATTTAGGCTCAATTATGACTCAAATGATAACTTAGTGAACTAGATGACAGACATTTTGTCAATGTCTGAATTAAACATCACGTGATATTATGAGCAGTAATCAATTGACATACCTAGTGTAATTTTTGCTCATTACTTTCCATTTGCAGTACCGTTCTATTATTGGAAACTTGATTAAGGATAGGGAATCAATAAGGCCAATTTACAAGAGCAAACGTTGTATTTAAAGTGAGGACATATTGTGGGATGTTGATATCGCTTTTCCATGAGTTTACATTTTGACGCATTTTCATGCTACTGCTGAATTTAGATAAATGCATGGAGTTGAAAAGAGACGTAGTTACTGAATACGAGAAGATTTAGCAATTTTGATTAGAATCAAACAAAATTTTTCTGGAGCCAACGATTTTGAAATAATTCTTTTTTCACTTCAACAATATAAATATTCAGTTTTGATAGAATTGATACGCTGATTCTTTCTTGCATTATGCATTTTGAGAGCAGTTAATCGAAGAGGATAATTCACATACAAACAAGTCTTGATTCATGTTATTTAAATGTGCTGAATCGTTTAAACCATTTCGAAAACGTTGAATACATATTAACTAGTGGTATTTTGTTTCGTGAAGACTCGTGAATTACAGTAGCAGTAAGCATCTCTCGGAATATATAAATGGATTACAACGCACTTTTATAATAATTGAATAAAAATCATTCCCGACTGATTTGAGTGGCTTCGTAGGTTGCATTTCTCTCTCATGTTATCGCCCGTGCATCTGCTAATCTCCGCCGCTCTGGCCTCTGGCGCAGGGAAAGCTTATTCCACCCAAGGAGCGAAACGTCAAGACTTCTGTTGGAGAGAATCTCGAAGAGTCAATAATCTGTCGGCGGAAACGGAACCAAACACTCTCCTCGAGGGCTAAATGTGAGAGGTGGCGAATGAGACTGGAGCTCACGCTCGTCCTATCTTCCCATGTTGATGTGGCCGTCGGGCACCGGCGTCGGGTTGCCATAGCTCACGCAGGTACTCTGAGTTAAAGACGCGTGGGGGCGAAAGGGAAAGGGCGGCCGGCGGGCAAGGCGCAACTCCTACTTCCATGCAGCTTCTCCTTACCGCCGGGAAAGAGACGTCATATCCATCGTCAGAGGTAGCCATCAATGCCCTCCTAAAAGTGCCTCTTACTTAATAAAGTGGGACGAAATCTGTCAGAGTTAATTTATTATTTCAAAATCTTTCGCTGAAATAATCATGGAATATTCACGAAGACGCAACTGTAATGATGGTGGACGAAATTCACAAGGCAATACGAAATCGAGAATGCTATTGAAAGAAGAGGGTCCCTGTCTACCTGTCGCTACATCTCAGACTGCTGAAGTTTATTGCCTGTTTATTGCCGTTGAAATCTTCAAGCTGAATGGAAATTCATTTCAATTGAAAGCAACTGGGAAAAAATTATTTGCGGAAAGCATTTGAGCCATTACTAATGCGTACATAACCGAGGAAATGCATAACATCATCTAATATTCTTTTTTCGGACATATAAATTCATGAACAAATATTATATTGCAGTTGTTTTAAATATTTAATCGCTTTTCCTTTATTCTTTCTTCAATCAATGAATAGTCTTTTTTGTGATCTCACCGAGTTATACGCCAGCCTTTGAACTGCTTTTTATGAGTAGTCGGCGAATGTCACGAATGAGGGATAAGTACAATGGAATACTGTGCGTAGCTATTATTTCTTTACGTGCTACAGAACTAATTTTGAAACTATTCACACCCCTACGTTTCATTGCTTCTTACCTTCATGACATCGAAGAGGTACATCTCATCAATGTCAAATATTTGAAACTTTTAAACAATAAATTATGCATATCAGTAAATTGGTTAACGGAAAAGTACAAAACAATGCCAAATTAATCTGAAACTGAGCCAAATTAAATTAAATACCAAAATAATCTTAATCATATTCTTTTTTGTGTATATCCCGTTTTTATTAACGAAGTTTTTGAATCCAAAACGTATTTGCAGCCGAGTTACAAATCAGCAGTGTAATCCAAAGTTTTTCCTAATTAAATCGAACGATCCCTTCAATAAATTTTGGAAATATGAAGTTTTAGGGAATCGATGGATGTGGATAGTAAATATTCAAGGAGCATACACGTAATGCAATCGTAATGATTTTGGTCAAATTTCTAAAGGTATTGCGGAAACAAGATATGCGATATAAGTTCACTAAGCCATACCAACTTTCAAGTCATATAGAAAAAGATTTGATTTAAATTTGCTTCATAGCAAACAACTTGGCTTAGATAATCTTTAAGTTATGATGTTATCGGTGTATGGTTAAAAATACTTCTTTCCCCTAATAATATCATCTCAAAGAACTATATTTTGCTATACAATGATGATGGTAATTAATCTCTGAGCAACTTGATTTAACTAATTCAAGCTCCTTGTGGTAATTGTTTGAATAATTTTGATGAAATTGAGAGGATCGGAAAAATTCGTCCGAATCAGACGAAAACAAATATAAAAACGAAATCATATACCTTCTCTTATTAATATTGCAGACAATATTGCGAATCGGCTAAAGATTCCATACTTGTATATTTTTAAAAACGTAAATGCGATGCCCAAATATTTTGCTGGCCCTTTTTAAATTTGTTTATTAATATTTCTTTGTCATTCAGTTATCTTTGAGTAAACTGACCTAAAGGGACTATTTAAAAATGGAAATGCGTTTTTTATTAATATTTTAGTAATCTTATCAATCAATTTTCAGTGGAGACGATGGGAAATATCTTGTTTTGGTTTGAATGTATTACATTATCTTTACTGATAGTGATACAGCACACAAGCCGTGAATAGCGTGGTAGATGCTGAAAAATATTTTACCGAAATACATTTTTTGGGAAGAGTCTCTTTGTAATTTAAAACTAAACGACACGTACAGTGTATTTAATCTTTATTATTATTGTGCTATCATTGTGTTTATGTCATATCTCGAATGAAAAGTATTGAATAAGAAAAGAAACCGCCAAAGCTCTCAAATATCGTGACCACCGTCATATGTTCTTCATTGATCAAGTTTGACCCTATCTTTTCCTTTATTGCGATAGACGAAAGAAAGAGCGGTGTTATTTCGGACGAATCTCGCGAGGATTGCTGGTCTAAGTCTGTAACTTTAGACGGTTTTATAGAAGGCCCGAGTCGAGCAGAGAGTTCGGTAGGGCCCAAGCGAGGGGGTTATAGAGGGAATAATGAAAAGCGGTGGAACGGGAAGTGGAGGGCTGACTGGGGTGTAGGGCTTTTAAGAGCCTCTTCCTCTCTCCCTCCCGCCCCCCTCCTCTCTCTCACCCCCTTCCACAATACTTGCACCCTCACCAACCCCCTCCTCCCTTCCCCACCAGTCGTCCCCCTCATCAACGCTCCATGCATCATCAAGGTCCATAATTGTGCGGAGTGAGTCCCTTGTCGTCATTTTTCCTTTGTTGTTGCTTTCCCTTCCCCCCCTCGTCCTTCTCCCGCCAGCCCCCCTCGTTAGTGCGCTGTTTTCCCTTTTGATATCGAGATAGGGCGTAGGTAGAAGTGCGGGGATGGGATGAGGGTGTAATGCAGAGGGAGAGATGTAGGAGAGACGTCGGGAGTTCGTTGCTCGGTCGGTCTCTTTAAGAGTTGCACATTGCTGCGGGTCTGTGTTGGCGTGTGTGCGGGCTCGTGTCAGTGCTCTGGTTTTGCGCGGCTTTACCGATTGAATTAATGAAATTATGAAGTGCTTTCGAATATTTATTACATCCATAAGAGATTTTATTTTTTTTGCAGAGAAAAAACTAACTAGACGCCGTATAATGTATAAGATGAGTCATGGACATCAAATACCTTCGTAATTATTTTATCAAGTTTTTTCCGTTAACTTTACGAGGAATTATGTTTGCTGAAAATTTTAATTTGCCGGAATTGCAGAAATTCACTTTGAAGAGCCTGTTTTATCACGACAGTCTATTCATCTTTCCGAAAATTTCACTATGGATGGCTGATATTCAGTTTTAAGCAATTCAGTCCAAGTCTATTAAGTGTAATTTTTTTTTAATTGGTAGAAGATAGGCAACCATGTGTGATTGATAATATTTCTTTATCTAATCTTTAACTACTGCATGAATAACTTGTGGCCCACTACTTGTACCATGCCTCATTCAAAATGCCACATTTGCGTGGAAGTAATAGGGGCAAAACAGTCTTCTACGTCGCGGAAACGCCAATGAACGGTATGTAAGACGTGTTTAAACGTGGCTAACATTTAAGATTTGTTGCAGCTCTCCACTTGATTATGTAAGCGTGGGTCCTTTTATCATTGCATAATTCTTCTCTTACATTCTCATTGCTTGTTCCATCCCACTCATCACATATTTTTCTCCTCCTTTCATCTTCTCCTGAACTACTGTCTCTATGAGACTATTATGTTACAGTATATGTCCTAAGCGATTGTACCGACTTATTTTTTGAATTAACATGATTTTCTTTTTTAACTTTTCATTGAACTCTCATTTCTTTTGCAATTTATTCATTCTAATTTCATTAGTCTTTTTTAATTCCACTTTTTTAATCCTTCCAATCCCCCTATTTCCTTACTCTCTATTGTTTCACCCTATTCACTTGAAGAGACAAGCTTCATTCGTACTTCCTAATTGCTAACTTATACACAAGATTCTATTTTAGCTTTTTGTTTACTTTGTTCTAGTATTTTTTACAACTTGTGCGAGCTAATATTCATATAATAGCTTTCTATCTTCAACTGTCGGTATTGGTTACACGGTAATTCTTCCTCTTCGTAATTTATTTACATCTCTCTTGAAAACTGCGGATCTACTTCTTGGAATTCATTAATATTTAAATATTTTGCTTAATTTTTTTGCGTTTATTTTTTCAAATCTTTACACGAATCATAATAAAAAAATTGAGTACACTTAAAAAATACGAATAAATGAGTGATTTTCCAGTTTTTTTCAATCCTCCACCTCTCTGTAATGCTCCGTACCATTCCCTACGATCCCCCTTAAATAATGTAGCACTGCCAATGGGCCCTCTCTTTTTTGTGAATTATAAAGCATGTACAATTTATGGATATCTCTTTTGTTTCTCAACAGTAATATTTATTCACTAAAAATCATATGTATCATCATTACCAATTGAAAGAAAGAATGATTTTTATGTCTATATTTACCCAACCTCACAGTAAACTGGACCCCCATCCTGCTAATCGAGCATTTTGACTGTTCACCCGACCCCCTTCCCCATTAAGCGAAGCGTAATTTGTGGACAGCCCCTCCGGCAAAAGTGCCAAAATTTCTGAGGCTTACTTAGGTAAGTGATGTGCATAGGGAAGCAAACTATATGCATTGAAATGAATTTAGCCGCCCATGATATCTTGATTTATGTATTGCCTCGTATCAATACGCTTCTCTCATATTGTAGAAATATGGCATGGGAGGGCTTTTTCTGCATATTTTCTGTGAGAATAAGGGTACAATGGGTACGAAAATCGATTCCTTTAAAACGCTTTCTTCCACTCTGATTTTTGGAGCGTAGCGATCAACGACGTTTCAGAATGCTTCGAAGACCTTGGGATAGAAGAAACTGCCGTCTATCAGTGGGAGGAAGGAATATCACCGAACTCCGTAAATGAGAGGCGATGCGGAGGGTGAATGGAAGCAGGAATGTAATGGAATTTTCGAGAGTGGGAGGAGGTTGCGCGACGTGGGGGGAATGCGGCAAACGGTTGAGACATCGGCGCTTAAAACAAAAGAAAAAAGAGGAGGTGCCCGAGCAGAAAGCAGTGAAGATACGAGAAAGAGAGTGAGCGATAGGGCGAGAATAGGGGAGGAAAAAGAAAGGCAAGTTATTATCAATGTCAGGAGGAGAGCAGTGATTAAAATTCCAGCGTGCATTCTTCCAGCGAGGCGTGTGCAGGCGGGTTGGGAGGGTAAAGAATAAAAACATTGGCGGGGCGGTGTGAGGAGACAGGTGTCCCGGATGCCTTAGGTGGAGGGGGAGAAGGGATGAGAGGAGGAGGGGAGAGGGATAGAATTGGTAGCTTTGGCTGGCTGTTGATGAGGTGGCCTCAACTTGAGCGGAGGGTGAAAGAGATGCGAGGGAGGAGTAAGGGTAGAGAGCGGGGTGAAAAGCTTTCAGGGGTGGACGAAGGGATCATAGTATAGTGAGGGAAGCCTCGACGTTTATGTGTGTGAGTGTTTATATGTACGTGTGCCTCCTTCTTTCCTTCCCGCGCTTGGAGAAAGGTGATGTTGATGGAAATCGATTTTCGCTCAGCAGGACGACATTCACGTCGGATGACGATTCCTGCATCCAGAATAGTCTCACTCCCTACATAGTCGCAAACGTGCTCTAAGCCATTATTAAAAAAAATAGCGTTGCAAATGCAGTGATTATTATTACTTTATTCTAATTATTATACATTGCATCATGGTATGCAGAAACCTTATGGAGCTCTTTAGCTAATTGAGCTTTATTATTGGCATTAAATATCTTTCACTTTTCAATCACAGTGAGGATAAGGTATAATCAAGTCACAAAGGATGAAATAGAAGGTATTGAGTAGAATCAAGTCATGAAGCTAAAAACTTGTTAATTGCCTTATTCGCGATTCACAAAAGAGAATGAATTCTTAGCATTTATTTACTCATGAGTAGTATATTTGCACGACCGGTTTATAACATTTTCAACATGCAAGAGGCAAACCATTTTGTATTGTGTAAGTTTATGATGATGCTATTTCGTTATTCTCAATTTCTATGCCTTTTTATTGATAGAGATTTTTCATATGATGCATTAATATTTGTTTTAATGTACCCAGAGCATCCTTTGGAAATGGAATTATCTTCCTTGCTGAGGCTGAGGCAAATAAAATCAATAGGAAGCTTAAATTGGTGTAGAATTTTTGGTGAAAAATGTGTTCTGTAGATGCATTAGTCGTTTCGTGCTTCTGTTCTACACTTTGATGTTTATCTTGACGACTGAAATTGTTGCTCCATAAAAAAGGTAAATTGAGGTTCGTAATAAGGGGGAGTAATATCCGAGGAATTTCAGGGAGAGCCTCATGTTGAGTCTTTAGTGGCCTGCTCCCTCTTCGCCCAGACGCCTTTCCCAGGACATCTCATCAATTTCTCACGCCAGCCAAAACACCTAATTTTTTCCATCTGTGCCACCTATTAAATATAGCTCTGCCGTTTTCCACCACCGTCGTAAAAGATGCCCTTTTTTCTCCCCATATCGATGAGTAGTAGCCAAAAAAGATGATGGATCGTGTAGTGTTAGTATTTTTACCACCCATTACTTTTGTAATGATTTTTAAAAGCGTAGCGTATTGACCAATAGGGTGGACCTAAAGAGGAGTTGTAACCATTGATGAAAGTGGCTTTTTTTGGTTTCCTCCTATTACTCTTATGTTGGAATGAAAACTTGTCGAGAGTTTGCAGTGATTTTTATGGATATTTCGTCAGAAAAAGATTCTGCACATAATCCTGAAAATTATCAATTTCCCCAATCTTTTAAAAATTTTATTTTCAGCATTCCTTCTGAAGTGTTTATTCACGGGCATATTATAGAAGATGCCTATGAATATGTATGCATGATGAAAAATTTCACGATTTTACCTTTTCTGAATGCAAAATTCTTTCAGTATACCATATTTGCCCCTTAAAGCATTACATCAAAATGCTCGTGGCAGTGCCGGCAAAATCTTGGGGGATAAAACATAGATTTTAGGGATAGCAAAGGATGGAACGATATGATTTTTTTTGCTGAAATGATTTGAGATAAAATCAAGCCATTTGTTAGTGACAGGTAATTTTACCTTTCTCGATTTATGATTCAAAATATTCACTTATACCACCTCCGAATCACGCCAAATCCAAACTTTGTAATTATTACGTGCTGTGAGCAGATTTAGAATCCTGATTTTCGTTCAGCCTATGTGAATTGGAACTGTATTTAATGACCATGAGTAGTGTCTCCTCAAGGTAAAGCCTTATTAATGATCATTTTCCCATCATTACGTAACTAAAAATTATGAATAATGGTCGATATACTTTTATTGTTGACATTATTGGTGCCAGAGAGTTTTTTCTTAAATATTACTAACGGGTTCAAATCACGGACTTAATATAATGAGATGGTCCAAATTTAAGTGTTTGAGATTGTTTTGCAGAATTATTTACTACTTTTTTGTGGACAAAATCAAGTGACCACATGCTCTTTTAGTTTTGGCAAACCTTTCACTCTCGTTAGTAGATAAAAGAACAGCCTTTAAATGTTTTTTTTCATATTAATTGTGTTTTGAAATCAACTGTTTTGCGCAATGAGAGCAACATTTTGTATTTGGAAGTATCCTATTACTCTGCCTCAACTTTCCTAGTACATCGTTATTTTTCATTTTAGGAAATATGGCGCTTGCACTAAGATTGCAATTTTAATGCACTCATCGTGCATTTTTTTCTTTGGAAATGTTCGAAGAACGCGTCAACCGCCGCTTTTACTTGCATCGGCGAGTCGACTGATCGAAATGGAGTCCCCAAGAGTCCTAGAGTCGAGAAATAGCGGCGTTAATGCATGCTCGGCGTCATTATGTCTGGCAGTGCCTAACAACTCCAGCCCACTTACACACCTTTTGCTCTTTTTGCCGCCTTTTACGTATATCATCGCCGTCAAAACTCCGTGAGCCCTTTCGTGATCAGTTATGCCTTCACGGGCGGAATCCGTATAAAAAAGATGGATCACAATCATCTTTCCAACTCCTCTTGCGATCGTGGCACAAAAAAGAGCCGCTTCACTTTCAAATTCTTCGTTATCCGTCGCAACAGCGCATAAATAAAGCTCCGTTAGGAATTACACCTACGTCCGTTCCCCATTACGGTCCGGAAAGGGATTAGGTTGGGTGTAAGGTTTAGGGTTTTCGGGGTGGTAGGACAAAGTAGGTTAGAGGAGTTATGTAGGGGACGGGGTTAGCGTATGCGTATGTGTGGCATAATTCTTGGATTCATCCATGCATTATTAATGCACGAGTGAGAACACGGTGATCCCCCGAGGGAAGACATGAGGAAGAGAGGTTAGGAATTAAGGGTTGAGGTTTTGGATGGTCGGTAAGGGAAAGTAGGGTTGTGAGGGTGGGAGTGTAGAAGGATGGTTTCGGCAAAGTGGTAAAGATTTAAGCGAAAAAGGGTTTTATGGAGGAAACATTTTATGAGAACGATTATGCTGAGGAAAGTTTATAGTAGAGATAAGGCATCTCAAGTCGTGCTAGCTACTATGTCGTATTTTTACGGAGAAGCCCCTGCAAGCTCCTCCCTTTTTGAATTTTTAACCTTATTAGAAATTTAATCCATAATCAGAACTACGCGTGGTCCCTTGCTTTTCTTATTGAAGAAGTGAAATGATTGGCTGTTCACACAGACATTAATCGAAATATTAGAGGGCTTTTGCTTTTATTTGTATTTAGACGACTTCGGGCAAAAACATTTACATAAACCTCTGTTTTTAATGACTGGCGCCAATATCATTTTTTCATTAATTCAATTAAATGTTTCCTTAGTTTTGGAGATTAGAAAGGCGAAAACAGCAGTTAATGAATGAATAAGAACCAAAATAAATATAATTACGAGCAATATATATTTTTCTCTATTTGGCCTTCCTTTAATTGTGGAATGAAATTTTGCATTTTGTCTATTTTCTATTAATATAATCTAGAGAGACATTTAACTGCCATTGCTTATATCGTTGTCTGATGTTTGATTTCGGGATCGTCTGGGAAACAAAATATGAAAAAATATCCTCAGTGAATAAAACAATGAAATGAGAGTGGTTCTTGCGAAGTGAGGAGAAATTTCAATGGTTTATTCTCGGTGCATCCTTAGCAGTGTTAGAAAATAATCGGTATGAAGTATCATTTTACGTGCTAAAAATTCAGTGAGAAAGTCATCCTTCCTACGATGCTTTTATGAATTGTCTGTAAAAACCGCAATATCTTTTTTTGATATCATGTTGGTGACACTAAATATTCAAACTTATTTAATTTAATTATTATCAAATACTTAAAATATTCTCAAAGTATTTGCAAGAAAGCAATTTATGCTGCAAGTGCAGAATTTATGTCAAAATTTTTCCGGCTGGTTTCAAGATGCCTGGGCATGCAATTCTAGATTCCTATCCGATACTCAGATCGCAGATATACCAGAAACAGGAAGCATCATATGGGGACGATGAATAAGGAGGAGATAAGGTTTGCTTGAAGAGCAGTGAAAGGAGTGAGGTGCAAATGAGCGTGGAGAAATGGTGCACGGAGTGAGTTAAGGAATGGAAGGAATAAAGGAAAGTAGCTGCAAACGAGTGTGGGTGGGAGAGTTTTGTATCGAAAGAGAGGTGCAGCGCTGAAAGACGAAACGTGGGGTATAAGCAATTGCGGTTAGCCGAGGTGACAACTACGAAAAAGGAATCTAGAATTCATACTGTTAGCTTCAAAGCGTTTTTGTCAGAGTACTCGGGACATTGATTGGGAGTTACAGTAAAGGAGATGAGATGATGGAAGTGAAAAGATGTGAATGAAGTGGAAAAATAAAACCTAAATATTGACGTCGGCAAATACTTGAAAAAGTGATTTGACAGACAATAAACACCCAGGAATTTCTGTCTTATAAAATACCGACAGCATTAATAATAATCACTGGGATGCATTCTTAGTATTTAAGGAAACAGGATTTTGTGCGTTATGAGAAAAATCAAGCAATTAAAATTAAAATAACTATTTCTTTAATGATCACGAATAAATTGTTATTAATTATTGTTGTTAACAAGACTAATAGAAAATACAGCTTGTTCTTAGATTGTTTCTTGTCTGCCAACTAAATACTTTTCTGCTATATGAAAGTCGCTGTGATGGTAAAAATCGCAACAGGGCTGCAAGGTATAGATAAATTAAATCTGATATCATAATGACCGTATCGTATACGGTCGTATAGGTGTTCTTTGTCGTGTTTAAATAAACAATAATTATAATAAACTACTCAGGTAAATTAAATTAACTAAGAGAAAAGTTCGACTTAATGTCTGTAATAATAAGGATTTATCTCTGTGTCCTTTGTATAAAGTTGTTGTCATAGATACCTACATTACCAACTTGGCCTTCCGATGTGTTATCTATAGTCATTAGCTTATTTCCCTTGCTGGATATTTTCGAAAATTTAACGAATAGTAATTTTATTTATTCTTAAATAGTTAATATATATAGTGAGTATATTTGCTTGAATCCGCCTCAAAAACCTATTAAAATGTAACGATTGTCATTTAATTCACCCTAATTGATGCGTTTAATTGATCAGTCTTGAATCAAAAAATACGCTGTATGAAACGCAAAATATTTAAGCTTAATTTCAGATGCTAGCCTTTCTCTTGAGATTGTGTTTGCAATAGTATTATTGACAAGTTGTATCATGGGTTTGCGCATTTATTTCAGATATACTCTTTTAAAATATATTGATTCTATGAAGTATTGTAATTCCCTGGATATTACGATTAAGAAAATTGTCTAACTACTCTGTGACGAGTTCTGTGCTGGAGAATGAGTATCTCTACTCAAGTACTTAAAATTGATTGGTTAGCATGGAACCAGCCGTTATTTCTAGAGATTCACTCGTACATTCGTCCAGTTCGATGTACCAATTGTTTGTTTAATTAAAAGCGTTAGCCAACACTATTGCATTAATTTGTTCGTGGATTCAATTATGGCGCCATTGAGTTTTTCCTTTTATTTTTCAGCAAGAGACTCCTCTCATTATTTCTCACTCAACGCCACCATTTGTATAGAAAATGTTGTACATACGAGTCACGGTTGGACTACATTTTCATTTTACCAATAAAAGCTACAATGAAAACTTACTCAAGTGTTAGAACTTGATAGAAGTTCATCAATTTTACAAAAACCATCAGTTTTCACTTTTCTCAGTTCATTTTTGCAAAATGATTTTTTTCTACCTTAACCAACCCCAAGTAGCAAAATCTTATGTAAAAATTATTTTAAAATATATTGTAACAATATTTTAAAATTATTTTGAAAACATATTAGCTCTCTCTTTTTAAGCTTTTAAAATTATTTTTTCATTATTTCAAAATGATTTTAACATAAGTTTCAAATATGTCTAACTCTTGAAAAAGCTATGAATTATTATTTTAAAATTGTTTTAAAATATGTTGCAAATATTTCTGCTTCCTTTTAAAATGATAAATAATTATTTTAAAATTATTTAGACATTTCGACTAACGATGCAGCAGTAAACATTACTAAATGGGTGTCACACTAGGAATTCAATATGAATATCATCTCATAATGACAAAGAGCATCTCAAACCACTTGTTAGTGATCATTTAACAGGCTTTAAGTGCATAAGAAATTAGAAATGCTATTACTTGCATTTTAAATTTTATATAAGATAAAAGTTGTCCTTGAGCTGTTCGAGTGATACCGATGATCACTAAGGCGTATTCATGATTTTCAGAGGAATTATTCAGGGAATTGAAACATTCATATAAAATATTTAAAGACTAAAATCTGTTGATTGTATTAATGGGTGAACTGGACTAAAATAATTAAGTCTTCAAGAAATATTCATGACAAAAATTATTTTTTATTTAGTTTGCTCTGGGTCTGGGCAAACCAGCCAGAAATACATATTTCTAATTTGCTGTTTATGTTAGGTACCATGCCCCTCCACTTCTTCTTAACTGCACCTGGAAACAACCCGAATAAGCCACGAATAAAAAAATACTGCATTTTAAACATATTACATATTAACAAATAGAGTAAATTAAGTAATTCAGTCTGAAAAATCCATTGATATGGATCTCAAAATAATTTTGAGAGTATCTATCAACAGAAAGTAGTTATTTTATCTATTAACGGAAAGTAGTTTTTTTTACTTACTCATGACTGCCGAGCAGATGGCCAAATTATGAAATCCCAATTTTTTAATGTTATGATCCTTTCTATTTTGTCCCTTCCAAGTGAAATTAAAAATAATTTCATTCGATATAATTGACCTTAAAATGCTAGTCGTCATTCTGGTGTAACTGGTCTTTTGTGAGGTAGAGAGCCAAAACCTATAACAAATAGCATGACCATTAGATAAGCAATAGATCTGTACTTAAGTATTTATAGCCAAATTAGGCCATTAGAATAATTTTAAGATGTGGGTTTTATTTTCCTCGAGGAAGTTATTCTTCCTCGAGGAAGATAAAATCCTTATACTTCCTCCTCTTAGTTCATCTTTTTAGAACATGAATGATTGCAATAATGTTTCAATTTACTTAGTATCTTTTAACTTTGTATGTAGATTTCTAAGAATAACTATGAAAATTGCTGTAAGACCACACTTCATTTTTAATCTTTTTTGCACAATAAAAAAACATGCAGCTAAAACTTTGCTAATAATGTGCAAACTGTGCTTGTGCAAGACCTTGTCATAATTTTATTGCAATTTAGAGTTTATTTTACTGATATCATAATTGTTTGCATTGGGAATGGTAAGAGAGTTATAATTTATCTATAGAAAGTACTTACAGTAGAATTCCTTAGTTCAGCTTCAGTTTTCAAGCGGTCTTCAAACCTAATAAAATCTTCCATTGCTTTAAATGGTAAGTGTTTAGTGATCTCCATGATCTTTTCATCTGGCCACTCATCTTGTTCACTCCCCTCCACAATTAAATCTTTTCTCTGCTCATTCTCCATTGATTTCACTGAAAAGCTCTTTAGCTGTTCTTGGATGTCCTTCACTGAGCTTTTTAATGCCAATAAGGTTCCTGAAAAATAAAACTAGCATTATAAAAGTAGTTCGCATTATCCGAGAAAAAAACTACGTAAAAAAGTAAGAGTGCAGAAATATTTTATTGCATGTCATGCATGTATTTAACTTACTTGACACTGAACATAATTGTTTTGCTACACAAATGTCTCGGGACTCCCCATGAGAAAAGGTGCAGACATGCCTACTTTTAGGCAAGGGGCATTGATACTCTGCTGCCTTTGGTGTTATATCCTTGGATTGCCTTCCATTGTTGGAGTTTAGGGACTTCGATACGGTTTTGCATTTGGCCCTGGAACTACCTGCATCAGCTCGTTCTGAAATGCACTTAGCTGCACTTGACAGTTTATCTTGTCGCCCTGCACGACTGACGTCAACCGAGGAGTCATCTCTCCTCCTTACATCAATATCACTCCCTGATGAGTATTCTTCAGATGAGAATCTTTTACGTTTCCTTCTCCCTCTTCCTCTTTCCTCATTCTCAGAACTTGTCATGGAACGTTTTCCAGTTTCTAACCGAATGACATCAGCAAATGCCCTCTCAAAAACATCTGTAAAAAAAGCAGAATAGCATGTAAAGGCCCAAAAATCTTTTAAATTATGCATTGCTGAGTGACAGAAGTCCCATCACTGTAGCTGTAGTGACAAACTTAACCAACAACTGTTGGAAATGACTTACCAAGATCCCACTTAACTATGGATATGACAATTTCATCCCAATTATCTTTGGGAGGAGCACACTCTTTCGCCAATTTTTTAACTGTGGCCTTACTCTTGTCTGGGTAAAGACATTTGTTTGGTGTGACTAACCACCCATTTGGAACACAGTCATGCTCCTCCTCATCATGCTTCAAAATAATTGTCCACATGGTAACTGGAAAACCTATAAAAAGTTAGGACTGACAGTTTAAATTGTGCACATATAGGTGATGCATACAGATATTGACAACAAACCAGAGTAAACCATTCAGACTATTTAGCAGGGTATTATTTAGCTGGCATTCATTCCCTCGTTATGGCCAAACCTCTGAATCATGCTCTTTTTATACATGCACATCCATTACTGGAGCATGCACTTCACATTCTTTCATCACAGACTAACTCCTAACCCTATCCAACGTACGCAAACACTTCTCAAACCCACGACATGTAGCCTACTCTTGTATTTATCCTAACACACACAAGTTTCATTCCCATTCAATAAGAAGGGGTGAGTTAGACTTCGGTACAAAGTGATTTTTGCTACCTTAGACAAACATGCATTCCTGCTCCAGTGGTAGGTAGCATGGTCCTTGGGTGCTATCTATCCTTCCACCTTTTGTAAAAATATGGTCCACATACATACAATACTCAACTTCTTCAATTACTTACTTCATGATTCGTCCGCATCAGACTATTACGATTCCCAGTCTTCTATTAAAAAACCATGACACAAGGGTCTCCAAATGGCACAGCCACTCTCTCAGATGCCTCTTGCCTCACACCAACCTAGCCATTCATGTCACCTAGTTCAATTATACTCTCACCAGCATCACAATCATTCAAAACCTCGGTCAGTTTTCCCAAAACTCATTTTTCATTCTGTCACTCTCTCCATCCACTTGTGTCTAACATGCCACAATCACGAACCTTCAAATACTTCATTTCGTGTGAACCAAGAGTCATAATATCAAATGGGGAAGTGATCTTGCAATAACCAATCTACACAATTTGAATACTAAAATGTATTTACATCGTGAAATTTGGATAGTGCAAAAAATAATTATGAAGGACCTTTGGGTACAAAGTTCCATACAACTGGCTGGAATTCTAATGCAAACAATAATTATGTTGTAAGTTAAGCAACATCACAGTGGCGTAGTGGAAAAACAACAAAATTATTTCCTTGTGGCAGGCAAATGTATTTGCCAACAATGTCAGAGAACAGCCATGCTTTCATTGATGATAGCTTTCTCACCTTAAATATTCCTGATTCTGAACTATGAAAATCCTGGACTGAAAAATAATTTTCCTTATGCACAAAATGTCTACCAATAATGACAACTTTATTAAATTCTTTAGAAAAAGCAAAATTTTCAATTAATATAACTGAGCCACCTTTGCTACTGCAGCAATTGTTGGGTGAGCTGGTTGTTAACTCAAAATCTTCATAAGTAATGGTCTTGTATTGAGGATCTGTACAAAATGCTAGCAATGGTCCATTGTTGTGAATATTTCTAAATGATGGACTTTGTGGCATGGAAGGCTGCGGAAATGTTTTAGTAGATGAAAAAATCTCTCCCATTCTCCTACCAATTTGCTGCAAAGGTTTGACCCTTCCCCTCACCATTCTCTTGACTCTCTGAAGATAGTTTTCAAATGGGAATGCTGATAAATCATGTAAAGTAATATCAGGGAACATATCAGAGAGGTACTTGATGTCATCAACAAGGTGAACAAGTCCATGAAAATTATAAGTTACAAAGCATTCTCCATATAAACTTATGACATTAGTCACAAAGTATTTCAGTAAATCTTTAACACGCTCACATTGTTCACTGTCTCTACATTTTTGTCTGCTCATCAAAGTCGATAATGCGATATGTAACTGTAAAAAGTGATAGTATTTCTCAGGAGTCAGAATATCTTTCAGGACTACAGGACCCAAGTACAACAGAAAAGTACGGTATTCAGTTGCTTTCCAATATTTTAAAATGGTCAAGTCCCTAGGCCTCCGAGCGAATTCTTTTGGAAAACAATCCCTTAAAGAAAGAAGATTTGATGAGACAGTGGCTTTCTGTCTTTGAGAAATCTTGGTTGACAACGAACCACAACACCAAGTAAATAGGAGAGTACGCATAACTCCCAGGCAGACAAGATGCATGTAATCAATCACGAATGAATAAACAAAATTAATTCCATGGACATTGACAAGTGGTGTGTCACGACTACGAAAGATTGGGTCAACTCTGTTCAAAAATTCTTCATGTGTTCTAGCAGAGCAATTTGTTTCTGGAAATACTTGTCTCTTCTCAACTCTCTTTCCATGTACGTTACATCTAGTACAACTTCTGTAACCATTGTGAGATGTTACTCCCATTATATAGCTCTTAGCAACAGCATCGCAACAAATACCAAGGAGAGTAACATTCACTTTCGTATTACCATCACAAAACCCATTCTGCAAAACATCATTAAGCTCCACGATGAACAAGTTCAAAAAAGAAGAAAGATTGAGTGGTTTTGCTACACCATAGTACAGACCAACTGGGAAAACTTTGCCCTTACATTCTTTCATGGTAGGCAGAGAGAAAAGAATTGGGTAAACCTCACTTGCTGAGCTTCGATATAAGGATAACCCATCAACATTGAACAATAAATTCAACGAGTCCACTGGTTTTGTTAGCTGAGCAATAACCACAGACAATTGCTTTTTCAGACCAATATGGATATAATCACCAGGGGGAACAGAATGCAGGTTAATATGAGCTGGAGTTTTCAAAATTGTTCTTCCATCTGCTGGCAAATCACTAAAGCAAGATGGGTGACATGTTTTTAAACCAGAACATAGAGCACTCAAGGCAGTCAAAGTTACATTGTTTTTTAAAGCCCAAACACGCAAAAAATGAGTAATGGCTATAGATGGTGAGGTGCAGTCCTCGGAAGAATCAGATTCATCATAGTTAATATCTTTTTCACGGAGCACATTGTCCAGGACATCATCTACATCAGTCCAATTTTCAGTATCAGTTTCTGAGGGATCTGAAATAGTCTCTCCACTGTAGCTGCATACGGATGAAGATGTTGAACTGCTTGATTTTTCACTATCTGATAACAATTTATCATCATTTACTCTAACATGGCCACTTGAATTGGTAAAAGATTGGGACTGGAGAAAATCATTTCCACATGAATCACTCCCGTCTGATGCACCCCATTGTAACTCACACTGATCTACATCAACTTCTTCATTGTTACGTTTCAATCGCCATTTTTTGCCCGTTCTTGATAGTAAGTGATATGGTGTATTACTTCGCCGCTTAGACATTTTGGACCTAAAACAAGTTGGGGTATATTACATCAGAGAGAAAATATCAATGGGTCGCACTTAGCTAAAACGCTAACCATGTCCTTAATCTAACCTTTGTAAAGGCCATTTTACACGGTGAAAGTTTTTGTACAAACGAATTAATCCAAAATTGTTTACTGGTCTGATTGGAACTAAGCCAGTTCTATTTACCGGTCAGGCATTCGCACAAGCGTTCACACAATTTGCCGCTTTACATGGTACAATTTAAATCATGCAAGCGCTCACGCAACAGATTGTGCCAATAAATGCACCGTGTAAAACGGCCGTAAAGGATGTTTTACACGATGCACGTAACCGCTGGGGTTGATATTCGGAACGCATTCACCGGATTAGAACAGAAGATAGTATATTGCCTCGCATCTAAGCGTTTGCACAACTTAGGGTAGTCACAAGATAATAATAATGATGACTTTATTCTCCAAAGACCAACGCGTAATTTAGTATAGGATTCATCAATACAAGCAGGATTATAGGTGCAATAAGGATTTCGGTAATCATTGTTAAGACCTATAATAAGCTTAATTTGCTACCACAAAGGAGCTCAATTATTAAATAGACCACGCAATGTAATTTTAATGGTGAATGCTTTCACACAGCTACAAGAGCGGGTGCATGCGTCCTGTAAAACTGTCTTGTACATCCCCTACGCTTACCTGCCAAATTATTAAAATTGAACAATAAAAGACATAGTACTAACACTTCCTAGTGCCTATATACTATCACACTCCCTGAGCACAATCATTCCATTCCCTGGTGATGTTTTACCTCTCCACTTAAAATGCCGCCTAATATTTAGCACATTCCCATTATTACATTAATTCTTAACATTTTCATCCATTCACAACCTTATTTATCTATGGTAAGTACATACCTGTTCACAATGAAGACCACCAAAAAGTAGATGTTCATCCGTTTCTCTAATTCTTCCTGCCACAGCCACATGTGGTCTCACGACAACAGCAAAGAACAGAAAGGACCGAAAGGACGCGAGCGCAACGAGACGCTAAGTAATTACGATACTCATTTTTTTAAATTCCATTACGAGGCGCGTTGTTTAAGGACAGGGAAGTTTCACAAAACACCTGCTATAGCGAACTTTAATAGGCAGTTGCATGTTGATAGAAGGTATCTCAATGTATTATATCATTTTTGGAATTAAGTTTTTAATGAACTATTAATTAATGTATTTAATATGTATTCAATAAGTACTTACCGTTACAATTACCTACCTTTTGCCTGTCGATAGGCGAATGTCTTGATCAAGGCGAACGATTTCCCCTGTGGAATTTTTTGCACTTACGTGCACTTGTGGGTGACTCCGTAAAGGTAATGACATCGCTAGTCCCGGTATTTTAAAAATGCGCAAAATGTAATTCACTGGGAATCCAAATCCGATTCAACGGTTGTTTTATGCATGATTGCACCTATCGATCACCTCACTTTCACCTCGAAGGTATGAGAACTCTTAAGGCCGCTTTACGCAATACAATTTCTTGTACAAATTCTTGTATGAGGAAATTGTACCGTGTAAAGCAGCAAATTGTACGAACGCTAGTGCGATTGTGTGACTGACTGAACGGGAAATAGAACCTGTTCTAATTCCATTCAGACAAACATACAATTTTGTTCAGTTTATACAAATGTTTGTAGTACAAAAATTGTATCGCGTAAAGCGGCCTTTATACTAGTTTATTTTAACACTTTGAAATGACTAAAATTATCTACCTATGCAAATTTTTATGAGGGTTTTAAAATGATTTCAAAATAATTTTCCAATTATTTCAAAATAATTTTAAAATGTTTGGAAAATAATTTTGAAATATTATTTTTCTATGAAATTAAAAAAAAACTTTTCATGCAAAAAAATAAGTCCATTACTTCCTACACATCCGTATATATGTTATCAACAAAATGAGACGTCATGATACTGAACATTAAAAGAGCAATACCTCATACATTATTTTAAAATTATTTTAAAATATTGTAAAAGTCATGAATTTAGCCATCTTATGACATTTTGATTTTAAAATTATTTTAAATCATTTTAAAATCATTTTTCAATATTCTTTTGCTACTTGGGACGCGGAGGCAAAAGCTCTTAAATGTTTGTGTACTATAAATGGGAGTACATTTCCTTCCCAGTACGTTCCTGTTTTGGTCAGCACTGGGCAATGCCTTGTGTTAATCGTCGGGTCGTAAATCTCTTCTCCGGACTTGTTGTGACTCTATGGGCGCCTGAAATTGAAGCCCTCGGTGCCTTAAAACGGGGAGGGGTAGAGGGTGGGGAGGCGACGGGTTAAAACTAACCGCAGACATCGAAGGCTCTTATGAACTCGTTACCGGCGCGCATACCCTCCCTTGCTATCTACTCTCCCTCCTAACTTCCCCCGTGAGTTATCCTCGTTCCTGACCTCCTCCCTTTCCCTCCCTTGCCTCCGACACTGCCCAGTGCCCACTCCAACTCGGACACCCCGTCTCCAAGACCGATTTCTCTCCGTGCACACATGCACCCACACCACACTACTAACCCCCATTCTCTCTCAAGAGACCCATCCTTCACCCCTTTACCCCGGTCTTTCCAACCACCTAAACCTTCCAAGTTCTACCGTCTTGGGCAGAGTCAGCCGGCCCTACGGGCACGAATCTTCCCCGAGACTTAAAAGAAGTGGAGGAGGAGGCGGCGGCGGAGCGGGCGGGGGCGGTTCTTGAGTGCGCGGTGAAGGAGGGGGGGTGTGGGTCGGGTACGGGGGCGAAGGTGGCGGCAACGGTCGTGGACGGGAGAGGGAGGGAGAGGAGCACCTCTTCAGATTTACTCCCTCCGCCCAACCCACCCCTCTTCTTTCTTACCATATATATATCTATCCATCTTTCCCCGGAAGATTGCGGCGTTGCGCGAGGTGAGGTATGAGGTTTTGGGTGGGTGTCGGGTGGACTGCGAGGGGGAATAAAATGGAGGGGGAGCAGGTGGTTCGGGAACGCCTTGAGGCAGTGGGAGTCGCCCGCTTGGATCTCTCTCTCTCTACCTTCCTTCATTCTCTCCTCCTCTTCCGAGCGGGAGATTTGGGGGGGGACCCACTGGAGGTGGCGAGCAAGGAGCATCTTTCTCGAGGACGTCGGCGGGGTAGAGGTTTAACGTGGGGAGTGTGGGTGTGGGGAAGGCATGGGAGGGGAGGAGCCGGGGTGAGTTCTTTGTAGAGAGTGGACCACGAATAGCAGTACGGTTAGACGAGGAGATAGGGAGAGATAAAGAAGGGAAGACCAAAAAAAATGGGAAAATTTATTAGATCCTAGGACGTCATCCCCTGCGTTCTCCCTCCTCATGTGATTACAAGTAGGCATGGAAGAAGAGACGAAAAAAAAGATGTGTAAAAAAGTATAAAAAGTAAATGCTTCACAGGGCAGCAATATGGCAACGGGAGAGATATTTCGAATCGGGTCATAATTTGTCTATATATAATGGCGGTGTAATAATATTTTCTGAACGTCACGATGATAGTAAATTGCTTCAACCTGAAGGAAACGTTTATCAAGTGAGAATGGAAAACCGTATGACAACGTAGTCAGAATTATAAGTCTAGTTTCTGTTGCTTTTCGTGGGTGAATTTGAAATTTTGAAGAATTTCTCGTGGTAAATATTACATGTTTCTCCAGGGTAGACGTTGAAGAAAAGAGCAGGAAATGAAACAATAATAGCGAAAATAAATATAATAATGAAACACGAAGAGTGTCGGCAAGAGAGACGGCCTCGGTTTGGACTTGGACCTTACTTCCAGTGGAGAAGCAAAAGACCCTGCTCCACAAGCATACCGAGGAGCCCATGCATGGAAGTTTCTATCGAAACTTGGAAACGTATGGGCTATCGAAGGACCTCACGTTCTCCTTCCTGCGCACCGCAGGTCTGAAGTCCGAAACCGAGTGATTCGTGCTCGCGTGCCAAGATGGTGTCATCAACGTCGTGTACCGTCGCCTCATCTTTGAGGCAAACGTGACGCGAGATGCAGAGCGTGCCGAAGGCAGCCGGAGTCTTTAGGTCATCTACTCTCCGGATGCAGCTTTTATGCGAAAAACGCATGTATAAACCGGCACAACTCGGCTCTGCGGGTGTTGTATTACCATCCAAGACACCATTACGGTATAGACGCGAATCCGGTGTTACCTTACGTCCCTGGAGACATCGAGTCCGTCGTGGAGAACGATAAGTGTAAGATCTGGTGGAATTATTCCTTCTCCACCTTCAGGCAGTTGGAGGCGACGGAGCCTGATATCGTTCTCCACGACAATCTCTCGTATGCCATGTTCGTGATCGTGTTTTCCTCACCGGCCGAAACGAACATGGCAGCGAAGGAGATTGAAAAAAGGACTAAATATCAAGATCTGCTGTGTGAACTCCGGCAAATGTACGCGGGCTACTCTGTGAAACTGGTAGTCCTCATCGTGGGCGTGCTTGGTGGTGTCATCTTGGATGACCCGAATGCTGGGTAGCCACCTATCCGACGGTGGCGGACGTGGCTACCCATAGGCCCGAGACGCGAGACTCTTGAGTCTCCGGCAATTATGACGATAACGAAACCTGATACTAGCCGGAGACTTGGAGGTGGAAGTTACTAATTGTAACAAAATAATAATGAGTAAAACATTGTGCTCTATCATACCGTTCTTTAATTGTGGAGTTGAACGTTGAATTTTTTCGATTTTCTAATAATACAACTCTAGAGAGACTAAATGTCATTACTTATACCGTTGTTTACTTCGGGATCATCTGGGAAACAAAATATGAAGAAATATTCTCAGCGAATAAAGTAATGAAATCAGAGTGGTTTACGTGAAGTGAGGAGAAACTTCAATGGTTTATTTTCAGTGCTTCCTCAACTGTGCTAGCAAGCAATCAATATAAAGTATCATTTTATGTGCTAAAAATTCAGTTATAAACTATCTAGGCTTCTGTGGATGATATACAAGAGAAATATTGTTATTACAAAGCTAAATGACTATAGCAAGATTCGAATTAAATGGTGAACCATTTGATGGCATATTTTTATTTGCATGTATATATAAATCATAATGATTCTAAGTTCAGAAGACTTCAATAGTATTGATGGAATACGCAAAAATTATATGGGGATAATCTGTTATTATTCCTGATTCAGACACCGGACAAAAATCAGTCACATTGTAGCCGGGACTCATCACATAACGCATCTCTTTTTCATCACTTTTGACATCATTTCACATTTCATTCACAATTGGCAAGGACCAATAGTCAACGTTTTTGTGGCTATTAAATTTGATATTGATACAATAACTTTAAGAATTCCTTAAATACATGATTCTATTTGCCATGTCCTTCAGTATTTAGTTCTTACTTAGAGTTCCCTTAGCAATGGTATTTATTTTTCATTGTTATATTTCCAGTGCCTTTTAAAAGCAGTTACTCTTGTGTCTAAGTAGCCAACTATCCTTTAAAATGAGCGTGGTGAGAACAAAAAATACAAAAATGACAGCTTACAATGAAGGAAATTGGAAGGAAATTATAAAAATGGATTTTCACGGGTGGGTATTCATTTCTCTCCTGCCGATTGTGATATCGCGGGAGGTATTTCTGAGTCGGAAAATTCCGTTAAAATGAGTGAGTAAAGCATTAAGGGTTCAGGGAAAGGGTCGCAGTGGATATGCGGAGACGAGAGAGGAACAGAAGACGTACGAGTGGGAGAAGGGAGGGAGAATGTGAGAGGGCGAAGGGGGATAAGGGTGGGGCTAAAGAAGTTAAGGGTGGAGGCCCCTTTGGAAATGACGGTGGCCGGTTTTCGGAGGCCTTGTGCCCGAGGTACATATCTACCGTTGGGACAGGATTCAGTTGGGCGGAGAAAGAAAGAGAGAGGGAGAACGTATCGCCGCTTCTGAGTGAAAGAGACAGACTCGGGAGACGGCATTCGGGGAGGGATGGGTTGACCGTCGGTGGGTGGTGGGAGATGAATGGGTGTGGCACCCAGTTCTGAAAAGGAGGAGGACCCGGGAGGATCCGGCGCGGCGCGCCTGCAAGGAGGAGATGGCCTACATGGTGTGTGTGGGAGGTGAAAATTCCCTCTGGCGGAGACGAATGTTATTTTTCCTGTCTCAAACGGGCGATCTCTCTTAAAAAAACCGCGCTTTTACTTTCATTTTCGAGGCAAAGCATAAAATAAATGGTACGCCACTTCAAGTAAAAGTAATTTTCCATAAGAGCAGATCGTTACTGGCTTAGGAGGACTTTCTGTATTAATGCTATGTCCTCTAAAATATGGAAAATTTCTTATCATTAGTTCTTCCCATTTCGTCATATTCCGATTCAATTAAATGTAGTTCATTTTAATACCATCTCTTTTCACCTTATTTTACATTCTGTTGAAACTCTTGGCTACCGGGAAAGAAATAAACCCTCATATCTAATGAATTTCTCAGTAGAGTGGTATGTTATTTTGGTGCTCTTGGCATTTATTGAATTATAATTGTTATTATCATCTACTGGTTAGGGTAGGTTGAGTTCAACTCGGTTCCGATTCAGGGTTTGCACCTATCTTTTACATGGTATTCTTCTTTAATTCTGCGCATCTATTACACCAGTTACACACCGAGTATTTCTTTAGAATGCGATTACATTAAATTTTTATTTAATCGTTAGGTTTCATTAATATTAGAAATTTTATTTTGGTCACTCTACCTCTTGATAAGATTCCTGATTTTTTATGCAATTTATGTTTTATGCATGCATGTCTTGTAATTTTAAAATGATCATTTTATGGCTTCGTTCGATAGAATAGTGACAGATTTAAATTCGTGCTAGATGTTTATAATACTAAACCATGCCATTGAATCCCTTTTTAGCAGACATATTTGTGTAACACTGGTAAATGTTTGAAATAGTTTCTGTTAAGGAGTCTCATGACCATTCTTTGGAATCTGCCAATAGAAGGTGCGTAATACGTGTGCGTCATTTGAAAAACAGTTTTCACAGTTTTGTAAAATATAGTCCGTTACTGCATTTTTTACTAAGTACTCCAATGCAAGAAATGAGGATAGAGAAGAAAGCGGGCTGGAGATGAAGGAATGGGGAGGGATTGCACGGAGGGGGAGTGGCTGAGGGCGCTGGAAGAGGACGGAGAGGTCGTTTGAGAAGAGGTTATGCGCCCGCAGGGGAAAGGCTCCAAGGTTCGCTATGGAAAAGCCTTGATGATGATTATAACGATTAGGTTCGTACGTCTAGCACGCGCAACAGAGATCCGAACTACGAAGGGAAAGAATGAAAAAAATGAGCATCTAAACTACGCCCTCTCTCCCTCCTCCTCGAATCAGTCTTTTTACCCTTTCCCTCCTTCAAAGCAACCCTTTTTATACGCTATACGCCTTTTTGCTTTTTTGTAATGGTTCGCGGCTCCCTTTTTTTTCAACCCACAAAATATCCCCCTCTCCCTACCCTCTTCCCCTTCTTCTACTCCCCTCGCCCTTCTCCTCCACCACCCACATTTCAAGCCCCACGTACCCTCTCCTCTCGCCTTACAACATCCCTGCCCCTACCTTTCCTCCCTCCCCCTCCCAACAGTCTGGTACCTCCTCGGAAGATGCCCACCTCGGCGTACCACGCACCTATTTTTTTCAACCCCTCCCTTCACACCCCTTCCCTCTCCCTGCTCCCATCTCTTCCTCCAATCAGCTTCTCTTTTTCCTCATCTCTCTCTCCGCCTGACCTTTATCGCTCTTCTCCATCCTCTTATTTTCTCTTTTTTTATATTCCTAATCTGTGCATACCGCCCATTATGTTCCCGCTCGTATTATCGCATAAAATAAAAGAAATGGACTTCTTTTGCACCGCAGTAGGCGAGCTCTAAAATAATTCCCTATCCGGAGTACTTTACTACTGACGGTTTTAATTACATGGTTTTCCTCTGAAGGCCTTGAGTGAAAATACACTTGATGACTTTTGCATCTTCAGGATTGATACGAAAGCAGCTGTTGGTAATTCCTATCTCAATGAGACTGTAGCCGTAACGTAATAAGTACTACAGTGGTATCTGATTTTCCACATATTTGATGTCTCTTGTAAGAAAGTATTAAATTCATAATTCTTAGGATTCATATCATTAGGTTGATTGTTATATTTTTAACCACGGTTAATTCAAGAAGTTTTTAATTTCTGGAATATTTTGATGCTTTCCGGCTTTCTGTTTAAGGATAATAAGTAGCGTAATGACCTTCTGCTATTGGTGAAAAAATTCTCTGCTCACAGTGTAAATACCTTGTAAATACCTTGTAAATACCCTGGTTCTGCGAAGGATGTTATATTCTATTTACATTAACCTTATGCAAATGTCAATGGTCTTGTTGAATATTCCTGAAGCAGGCCTTATAACTAAGAAATACACTGCTAGATAAACCTTGATGAAAGCCTACGTAGAGTGTTGCAGTCGAAACAGCTGGGTTTCCGGAATGTATTTCCTCGTCTATTCAGCTTCTCTGACGTTGGGAAAACTATCAACAGAGAAGGGGAGCAAACGCGGAGGACATCCCAGAACCCAGCTATGTATTTATACGCTCGGTATATTAAATTTATTTGTATCCATCCCTTCAGTAAATGTAGGATTTCTCATACTAGCCACGTATCCTTCGAAACATTTGAAATTTTAAATAACCAAGGAATTTTAGGATTTCCTGCATTAATAATTTGAGAATAGTAATTTAATTGAATATGTATGATACTTGAATTTGAGTGTTTTGGTCCATCAATAACATTCTCTTTCCCATTTCTTCGTTTCTTAGCGTAGTGTGGAAGTAATAGGAATAAAAAGGAAGTCCTCGGGCTTCACTTAGTGGAATCGCATGATAGTAGTAAATGGAACAATCACTTTGTAAGATTCCACAAAATTTTTATTTTAACACCGACCTAGGTTTCGATTGGTTTACCAATCATCTTCAAGGTGTTAAAATAAAAATTTTGTGGTATCTTACAAAGTGATTGTTCTATTTATTACTGTAATAGGAGTAGTCGGTGGGCATGTTCTGAGTGGCACATTGTTCAATCGGTCATCATCATCGTCAGTGAAGAATCCTTAGATTGGTTTCCACTCCTGGTTTTGCAGCTCTCCACTCGATTCTCCTATCAGCTAATCTCTTCCTATTTACGTATTTCTTCTCTTTCACATCCATCATCACTCGTTCTTTATATTTCATACGAGGCCTTCATTTTCCGTTCTTCCCGTTCCTTTGCCCCTCGGCAATTGTCTTCAGCAGGCCATCATGTCTCCTCATATGGCCTACTAAGTTGTCCCGTCTTCTCCTTAGGGATTTTCAAAAGACTTCTCTCACCCTTCTCAGGACTTCTCCGTTACTCACTCGGTAGATACATTTAATCTACATCATTCTTCTGGAGAACCACATTTCGAATGTTTCCACCCTTGGCGTCTATACTGCTGTCATCGTCCATGTCTCAATGCCATAAGGAGCATGCTCCGGATCTGTTCTGATAAATTGTGTCCTTACTTTCATGCTTGTATTTCCAGCTGTAAGCAGATTCTTAGTTTAGTATAACGCCCCTCGCCTGGGCTAATCTACTCACTGTTTCTTTCTTTCTTCGTCCATCGCTGGTTACTCGGCTTCCCTGGTAACAGTAGCTACTCTTTCACCTCCTCAACTTTCGTTTTCTAGAAGTTTTGTCAGTATCATAAGTAATATTTTGTGTTCTATCGTTGTTGTAGTAACTACAAACATGCTTGTCTTCCCCTTATCTTTAACGAAACCTAATTGATACATGATGGAGATGGCATGTCTAGCAACTAAAGGTGCGGAGCGACCTTACTATCTCCCTCTGTGTTTATCTGTGCGGTATTTGAAAGAGATGACAGTCGCGGAGAGGAGAAGGGGATAATTTGGGTGAAGTGCTGGTGATGTGAGGGAAAAGTGAAGTTCCGACTCACGAAGTTGCAAGCCATTTCGGAATTATGGGGGTCTAGACTGCGCGAGGGAGGAAGTTTCAAACAAGAAGGGAGTATGAGATGAACGATTAGGTCCAGGACGATTATGCGTTTGAGTGCGCGAGTGAGTGAGTTGGCTCACAGTGTGCTGAGTAAGTCCCACGTATTACTCATCTCATGAACCTACGTTCAGTGCTTCCGCTCCTTAACGCTTGAATCTCAGGCGATTATGGGCATGGAAGTCATGTCATTAAATTGCAATTTGCACTATATAGCGGCATAATTTATGCGCAGGCATCTAAAATTGCATTTTAAAATTTATAATCACTGTGGGACTTTTCTACTAGAATACCCATATGCGATTGATTTCCACGTGCATATGGTCATGACAAAAGATTTTAGGTATTTTATTTCGCAAATAAGCTTGAGTTATAGAGCATAAAGTGTTTTGCTTAATGGTGCCACTTATATTGATTTCTGAATTGTGTATGGTTAGCAGTGGAGCTTCTGAGGGATTACATGAGCAGAAACATCTATGAAAAAATCAGCTCTCTGAATTTAATTGGTGATTAATTCGGTCTCCAATTAGAGAGAATTTACTCAGTGCATGTTTTTTACCCTTTACCAGCGCTTCTTTTCTCCCACTGACTTTGACACTAAGGTACAACTGAGGCTCTTAGTCCCTCATCCGTAATTTTAATTACTACTCTCCGGTTTCCTTCCTGTCGTGTGCTATCGCCTTTTTTCACATCAAGCCTTGCCAACCATCAAAAGGGATAAAAATGAAGGTGGCCGGATGGGCGCAAGAGGAAAAGTTGACATGGAGGGCATATCCGTCCTTCGACCCCTCTAATAATAATAAAATTAAAGCCGAAATCACTGCGGGCGAAAGAACGAAAGAGAGAAAACCGGTGATCCACGAATGGGCGCCTGCCCCCTTGCTGTATCACACACAGGCTCCGTTGTCAGGTGGCCCGACCTCGGTCGGTCGGTCGGATGCAGATGCGTGTATTCCCGCATGGTACGCGGTGTTCCGGAGCTGGGAAGGGTGTGAGGAAAGTGAGGGAGGGGCGGGGGGAGATACGGGGGAGGGAGTTCCATGCCACCCCTTCCTCCTCCCTCGCCATCAAAACCCTCTCTCCCGAAACTCCACGATCCAAAACTCCACCCTCCCTCCCACCAAAACATCCTCTCCCCCATAATTACACAGTTCGGGAATGGGGACGAGGGAGGTTGGCCTGCTGGCCAAAGATATGCGAATGGCCCGGAGGCAGAGGAGGAGGAGGGCGGGGGGAGGGGCGAGCGGTTGGGGTGGAGGGGAGGGTGGAGGAGGCGGTGGACCAGAGAGAAAGAGAGAGAGGAGTGAGGGGTTTTGAAGGTACGGTGTTGGAGATCTTCCAGCAGCTCCCCCCTTCTCCCACACTTCGGTCTCCTCGCTCCTTTCTCCTCCTCCATCCCTCCGCCGTCTTCTCCCTATCTCCTCCTTCGTCTCCTATTCAGCTGCCTCCAAATCTCTCCGCCTCCACCTGCCCCCTTCCCTCATCTTCTTCCGTTTCTTCCTCTCGCCTCAGACTCTCTCTCCTTTCGCGACTATTTCTCCGCAATCATTTCGTCCTCTACTGTTTCATGCCTTTTTTTCACAGATATATATTCACTGTACGACTTGCCGTCGAAATGAGCATTAGTTGGCGCTCACAGGCATCAAAGTTACTCGGTTTTGGGTTGATGTTTTTCAAATCTGTCTGCCCGTTCATGAGGATGTGCTTGTGGATAGCGGACCCCTACCTGAAATCGGTACTCCCCTATGCTAGCTTAAATTTATAATTAGCAAAAGCAATCATTTAAATTCATGTTCCTTTGTAGAAAATAACAGACCCAAGAAATGAATATACTTTGAAAATCATTGCAACATTTGGTGAAATTAAGTAAAATATAATTGTTATAGTGCGATACCACCTTTAAGGAAGAGATGGATCAGATTCCTTGAAACCTTGAACAAAGTGCAAACGTCTCGGAAATGTGCTAAAAATCATGTCTCTTTTTTCTACACTTCCTATTACTAGTCGGTGATTTTGGATGTGGTGTTTAGACAAGAAGAACACAAAATAACGAACACGAAGTTAACTGAGTCGAAATTCGAGCCATAGATCTCCAAATTCACAGTCATTCATATATATCCATACATATTGCTACTGCTCATGATAATTGGGGACGTATTTTATAAGTTGAACAAGACTTACTCCGGAGTAGAAAATAAAAAAAACTGATTTTATTGCATAAACATCCGTTTTCTCCTGGTGGTAAAAAAATATGAACAGTTAGTCCTAAATGTCTCCTCGTATATCATAATAGTGAACAAATGGTTTTTTTGTGCTGCACATTGTTTGACATTTCGTCAAGAGCGCTGAGCAAAAGATTTTAATACACGTAATTTGTTGATTATGGACCAATCTCTGGGATACTTGTGAAAATATCCCATGGTTAGCTGCATATTCTGTAGTAGCAACATGCTGCTCACTGTTTTCAAGTTGTTCTGCTTTTCGGTAACACCGATTCAACTTTAATTAAGCGCGAGTTTTTACCGACCCTTCTGCCGGCTTCGTCAGTTAAAAATAAATTTCTCAGTGCATTGATGTTTGGCGGTCGCAAAAATGGATACCGTTAACCATAAATTTAAAGGTCCACGAACTAGCCTTGCGCACTAGCGGTGGCGCCTTGCGCACAACTTAGGCTGCTTTGTGACATTGATATGTCTAACAGTCCGTTTCTATCTTGTTCCTTTAAGGCTCTTTAATTTCCACAGAGTAAAAGGATGCCTTGGTAGCTCAACTGGTAGAGCACCTGGCCGGAAATCAGGGGGTCTGGGTTCGAGTCCCGGTCAAGGCAACTGATTTTTTATCTGTGGAAAATTTGCTACCGCTAACCATTCTAATTTGAATTTCCGTACGTATGGAAGCTGGTTTGGTTTGGTTTCCTCCATCCCTGTTGAGATTTCCCGGTCTTCTCAATATGTCTATTGCTTTCCTGATTATTATTGGGAAATATTCCATTTTTTAACATATATTTTTAGTTTCATCCAACTTAATTGTTTCCATTTCCTCTAAGCATATGTGTTCCGCGAGTAGGTTGTCATGCTAATCTTTCTTCCTTATCACCCTTTCATGATCCTAGATAAGTTCACTCGCTGAGCGACCAGATTCTCCAACGTGCATTCTTCACTAACTATATGGGATTTCATACACGCCTTCGTATAAACGTATTCTGCTCCATGTAGAATGTCACTTTTCCCCACTCCAGTGTTACAACGGCAAATGATATCATATTTCTTCAAAATTATATATGTAATTAGACGGTGCTGCAATGGGTTCTCCATTGTCGCCGGAAATCGCTAAACTTTTCATGTACAAACACCTGTTTTCAAACCAACCCTGGGGTCAAGATATGTGAATGATACATTCATAATCCGGCCACGTGGGAAGGAAAACTTGAGAGGCTTTTTAGAACACATATAGAATAGCCGTCCATCGTACACTTCACAATGTAAATCGAAGGAAATGGAACACTTTCCTTCCTAGATATCGCAGTTACAAGACGGAAAGACCGAACGTTAACACCCAGAGTTTATCTAAAGAAAACCCATACTAATCGTTACTTGAATACCGGGTAAAACCACCAATCGTGTCAAAAAGCGTCAGTAAGGAAAAAATCCGTCTGTACGTGCCAGAAATATGTCCCATCCGTCAAGCTTGAGGTAGTAGAGAAAACACTTAATAAGTGTCCTGGCTTCAAGCCGTTACCCTAGTGTGATCAAAAACGTCTCCGTTGTTATCAGCAGAAAGAGAAAAAGACTTCCAGGCCAGCTGGACATAAACATTTCCTTACATCGCTGGAATCACATACCGCATTGGCATAATCTTGAAGGAATAATCACTTAAAATGAAACAATGGGAATCAGCCACCTTCATTAGCCATAACCGCCATAACTAAACATATTTTCTTCTAGCTTTAATTATGAAACCGTTTGTCTACATTGCCAGCATTACCTCTGATATTACTGAGAGTCCTACGATTTTCACTATCTCACATTTTAATTTTGTTTTCGGCGACTGATGGTATTTAATCTTATTAATTTCGCTTTTTACATATTCTGGGAGAAACAGCCGGACGATTTTCATTTTCCCTCCATCTTGTTTTGAGTCCATCAGAGCATGTAATCCTTTGTGAATATATAAATATGATGGAGAATTATGGTGGCGTTCTTCAGATATGCATTATTGTTTGGAGATAACTGTAATTTTTCGATTATTTTGAATCCTAACTATATTCTTCTTTTGACCAGAGTATACTCTAAAACAAAGGATATAGACCGAAGTAGCATTATACAGGCCAAGACTACCTTGAGATTTGAAGAAAGGCTTTCGTATTTATTGATGATCGCAGGTGGTTCTAGGGCAGGGGCTCCCAACCTTTTAGCAACTGCGTACCACTTGAAATTTTTAGAAATTTTGGCGTACCAACAGTCACATTTTTTTAGAAACAGAACAGGTCTTAAAGGACGTGAAAGAGAGGAACTACGTTAATATGAAGACGTTGGCCGATAGAAGAATCGAGTGGAGGGCTGTGTTAAACCAATCCTAGGATTGTTGACCCTTGATGATGATATTTACTGTGTCCAATGGATTGTGGAAAAGTGCCCAATGGCTTGTGGAAAATTGCCCAATAGCTTGTTTTATTTTAATTAAAACTGAGAAAACTTCATGTTTAATTATTAATGATCTTGTATCTCGGCAAGCATTTATCAACCCTTTTTCAAGACAATTAAAAAATATAGATATTTTTTCAAATTTTTCTTGTTAATTTTTATTTAAAAATATATAGAGATATACTATATGGCGGAGGAGGGGACAGCCAGCGCCCGGCATACGGGCAACAGAGTAATGTTTGCGTGCTCACGCACACAGAGGCCCTTACCAGCCTATCGCTCGTATCACCCACGCGTACCACCAGAAACGTTCTCGCGTACCAAAGGTTGGGAATCACGGTTTTAGGATATTACGTTGGATTAATTGATTATTTCATAGAAGACTGGGAGAAAAGACTAGTTAGATGAAATTTTTAAAGACGTGGGGATCACCTATCCGACATGCAGTGTTGACAGAAGAAGATAGTTGTAGAGGGAAAATTGAGTGAGTTGGCATAGGAAAGAGTCGTAATGAAGTATGTGAAATTGATGAATCATGTAAATGTGAAGAGGCCTGTATAAACTACCGCTACCAGTATCGCGTGGAGAACCGCGTCAAACTAATTTTGAAATTACTACAGATGATGACAATGATTCGTTAACTTGGGCGAAGTTGATTCAACCTAGGGCGCTTTTTTATATTGCGCTGAGCATAAAAAAGAGAAGAATGCCGTAAAATGGCTGTGGGTCATGTATTTTTACATTCTTACCAATCGTACCTAAAAGGGCAATACCATGGATTATTTATGGAGTTACTTTGAAGATATATGAGGAGGAAGAGATAAATATTTTTATCAAATTAATATCAACTGCTGACTTTGTACCAGAGTCCTCTGGATTTCCAATAATAAACTATTCACATTAATCGCCATGCGAAAAAATTCACGTGGACCGGGAATCGAACCACGAACCTTTGGCTTTCCAGGCCACTGCGGGGACCACTACGCAGGATCCCTAATTCGCATGGCAATTTTATCGAGGTTCAGGTACTAGATGTAGAGCCCTCGCGGTCCATCAAGGATGGCAACGCAAGGGAGAAAGGGCTTCAAGGAAGTCACGACCAAAGGTGAACCCCATCCAGCGCTAAAGCCGCGCTTGGCGGTAAATGTAGGATATTTCAAGCCTGCCGCCACAATAATAAACTATATTGTTTATTATTGGCAATCCAGAATTAAAAGGCAGAGGACTCTGACTTTGTACGTGCGGAGGAGGCCATCAATGAGATATAAACAAAAAAGTAAATTTCAAAATCTTTGTAGAATGTATATTAACTTCAAGGTTATCTATGATTTAATTCAAGGTTATCCTTTAAGTTCAGGAAGAACGGAGATTTACATTGAAATATTTCACCACTGAGCTTTACTATCTTTAGCAAATGGGAGCTAAACACTGTTTAGATTGCCTTTAATATTCCACAGATAGTTTAACTACATTCATACTAAAATTTTTTATGAGTTTAATGAAGAAAAACTACGCAACAGTGTTCCCGATACGATATTCTTTTCCTAATATTTATTCCTTGAAGTAAGTTCATTATTAGTTGGTAACCATTTTTCAAGTAAATTATGTTAATTTTTTTTGAGCTCCAATATTTTCACCAAATTGGTGAATTGGTATAACACTAAGTTTTCACCAAAGTTTATGTGAAATTTAGCAAACCTGAGGACTATATTTCGAAATCAAAGGTAGGCCGTAGACCAATAATAGTTTGTATAAGTGGATAACTTCTTCATTTTGGTAGGGGTATGATTGCTGATTGAGTAAAACAAGTGTATTTTTTTCAAGCGATACTTTCTTTATCATTCGAAGAAAGGTTCTTAGCTGTTGTTAATGCCTCTTAGTCTGAGCTGTATTTATCATATAGAAATTTGAACCAAACTTTTACATGATTGATTAATGTTCTATTCCACTGAATAATGTAAAAAAAATCAGTATCTCCTGAGTTTTTCCACTCCATGACTTTCAACGATGCTGCGTAGTGGCTGAAGATTCCGTGATCAGGACCTTCGTGGTTTTGTTATAATGAGTATTCGCTTATATTGGGGAACTGGATGACCACCCATCCGTTCAACTTTTAGAAGAAACATATTTTTTCAGACTTGCTCAGTGTATTTTTGCTGCATATTCGGTGTAATACTTTGCTTCTTCTGCATCTCGGAGTCTTTGGGAAAAAAACTGCATTCTATGATCAAAATATTGTGTTTTCCCTCTTAATTTAAATATTTTATTTAGAGAAGGCAATCATCTTTTACGTTCTGTCCAAATATATAAACGGCGAGTTTTATAGTGCAACCCAAGGATTGGCTATGGGCTCTTATTTATCACCTCTGATCGCGGATCTAGTAATGGACGAATCCGAGAAAAAACTGTTTACGTCCATCCCAAGCAGAACTGAGAACATTAGCTTCAGGTACAGATACACTTACGATATCCTTACGGTCTGAATTGGAACAGACTGACAGCTATATTTTTCGTCGGATACTTGAATTCTTTATGCATGAGTATTCATTTCACCGTGGAGAAAAATAAAAGGAGGGAAACTTAATTTCTTGGATGTCATCATCTCATTCTGTGGGAGCAGAATTTGAGATTTTAGAAAATCTACTTTGAAAGACCAAGTGATTCATTTCAACTCCCGCCACCATTTGTTGCGAAAGCGTTCGGGATTTCATTCAATGGTAACCAGAGAGACATCCCACTTTGTGACGAAAGCTTCAGAAGGGAATTAGAATTTATTGAACGTATTGCCAGAAAAAGCGGATATAAAGCGGAAAATATTGACAAAATCCTAGGGAAAAAGTCCTCTCCCGTGCGAGAAAGGAAATTTACAACGCGGGAAATATTTTAAGTTTTATTCAAGGAAATTGGTAAAATCACGTATCTAGGTGAGGTTACGGAGAGAGTTTCAAGGATTTTTTCGAATAACAAATAGAGTTTAAGTCTATAATAAAAAGAGCATCAAAACCATGGTCAATGCAACCAAGGGCAGAATAGAGCTACTCGACAGGAATTGAATATATATGCTGGAATGCCGTGATAGTGACGCGACATGCATAGGTCGAAAAGGAAGGTCATTTATATTAAGAACCAAAGAATACAATAGATCTTATGTAACGGAGCACATATCACAGTTATTTTTCGCAAAACACCCGTGTGAAGAGGGCCTCAGGAATGATTTCAATTCAAAGATCGTTCGCTTCAAGACGAAAGGCAAAAAGCTCGACATTTTAGAAGAGCTGAAGATTAAGAAAAAGTCATTCCATGGTCATGTTGAGAATGACGTTTTGTTTTCTGAACCTTCCCCCTTAATCGGCATCGGACTACCTCAAAACCTTTTTGATCTTTCCTTGGCTCTGTACATTTGACTTGAAGAAAATTCCGCCCTTCCGCTATTCTTGCTTCCTTACTCACTCCACCAATAACAGTGTATAGAGGACTGAAATTGTCTGTACAATTGTGCAATCACCTGATGATGCCCTCTTGTAGATGAAAACGATCGTGTTTTACTATTTCAGTATGGGTTTTACAAAGTTTTTAATTTCATTGAAGATGAATTTTCACAAAGTTGAGCCTAATACCTTAGAGTTTAATGCCTATAAGATTCACAAATCCCTCCGTTATATGATACGCAATTGGACCCGTTAGTGTCTTCCTCTACAGCAGGTTAACTCCGATTTGAGTTTAATTTTCACCCTTGTTTCAATCTATTCCCGAAAAATAAGTGATAATCACATATAATCCAAGATTTGTGTGAATGCTGCGTTCCATCTCTTTCGACTTTTCGAAATATCAATCCGTATTCCATAATTTTGATATCTAATTGGTGTTTTGTATGTTTTTCATAAAAGTTATATTCTTACAACTTGCATATGTTTTACTTCAAATTAGATCGGTCATTGTAGCAAAGGCCAAGGAAAAAAAGAGAGTGATTGCCATCCCTTTGTATACGTGATTGCTCTCTTGAATTTTTCTCTCGTAAGTGTAAAGTTGAGGCATCACTCTTCACCACATTCTTGACACCTCACTTCCTTGAAAGAAGTCAGTTAAATCCCGTCGGGGTGCAAGATTTATGTCAATCAGTCGTCATTCTCCATTCTTTGGAAAAATCTCCTAAACTGCAGTGAAATATAGTAAAGTAGTAAAATATTTTGCAGTGTTCATTCGAAAATAAATCGCTTTTGCGTAATATTCACGATTTTGAACAGAAAATAATTTTTCTTCCTCAGTAGATGCAGAAATAAATCAGGTTGATGATGGGCACTCATCCTCTTATGCCTGTTTTATAAGCTATAATATTTGAAAAAAAATCAAATTTATAAATACGGGTTACATTTTCAACAGAAATCAAAATTGTTTCACGAGCACCAGCCAATTACATTTAATGCCCTAGGTGGAGTTAGTAACTTTTTCACATATCTCGGAAATAAAGATCTTATCTCTTGGAACATCTTTCCCATCTGATCTGGTATATTCGAGGAAGGATATTCAGAAATTTTTGGAACTCAAACGTCTGAAGTGCGTCTCAAGCTGAAGATCGCATGCATTCTTATTTCGGATATGTCATTTATCAGTTAACGGTTTTTTTCTCGTCCGTTCATTTTCACTCGAGAGTAGCAATTTCAGGGCGTTCATTCCTATCAAATATTACGGAAAGAAGTCGAAGGAGGAGGGAAAGGCTCGGGAAAAAGGACCAACAGCCCATGGAATTCCAACCGCCAATTACTTTTCAAACCGCTCCCAACAGTCGCATATTCCCTCACAATGGTTGTCATAACGACTGCTATTACGAATCCTCTCCTCTTAAGATCTCGATTCCTGACTGTGACTGCCCTCACGCTTCATTCTACCGCCCCCTCCCTCGCCCACCTCCGACCTTTCCCTTCTCCTCAGCCCTGCCATTCTTTCCCTTCGGAAGCCGTCCGTTTATTAAACTTCCCACGGACAAATACATTCACGACCGAATCACAGGCCCCATCGAATAAGCAGGGTCGCCCGTAACTCGTGGTTCCCGGAATCGACGGTCCCCAATTGAAGAAAAGAGTGGAGAAATGATGGGGAAGGAGAGAAGGTGCGAGTGGAAGGGGGGGCCGGGTAATGGGCCTTACGAAACCCTTTTGGTTTCGTAAGGCCCATTGGGCGGCAAAATAGAGAGACCGTTGTCTCGCTCCTTTTCAACCCCCCGGCGGCGCCTAGCCCCCGCCGTCGCTTCTTCCCTTTCCCGCAAGGGCCAAACCCTCTAGATCCCCACCCCCGCCTCTTCCTCTTCACACACGCCCACTCACGGAACGGCCTCCGCTTTGCGAGCGCCACAAAAAAATCAACAAATCAAAGGTAGTTCCAGAAATTTCGTCGCGCGGCGGCACAGTGCTAAAGTTCTCTCGTCGACCCCAAATGGTTTGGTCGCTCCTCCTCCTCCCTTGTACTCAACCCTGAAACGCCGCGTGCGGAATGTAACCCTCTCTCTTAACCGTACCGACGGCCTAGGTCAAGGTGGCGCCGAAGCCTTTTGCGCTGCAGGGGCCAAGCGAGAGATCCCAAAAGAAACAGTGGGCTGCATCAAGGCTTGGCAGCGTGAAATTCATTTATAAATTATTATTCCTACACTTTTGGAATACTTTACAATGCGTGCATCTTTTTTCCCCATAAATCGATATTTTTCATGCCAGTATAATCTTGGCTAAGATTTTTAAACATTGCAAGATATTGTTTTCTTCCACCGAACGGCAGTATGACTAATCCTGTTCCCTTTCCTCCAATAGGTGAGTGGCTGCTGCGGAGAGGCCGTCGACCGGATGGATGGTCGCGTTCACTCAATGGTCAGTAAATGAAATAGCAGTACATACCATATACTTTTATTTACTACTATTGTATTTATCCTATGCTTTTTAAATGGAAATTCCCGACTTTGAATTTTCTGTACTTCGGATTCTCGTATATAGGAATCGCATTTTGGATGTAAAATCATAGAGCATTAATTTTCCCGGGACATCGCGTTTTATTCGTAAGAATAGTTAAAATACCCGCTAACAACCGATATTATGATTTTCTGTGTAATAAATTGCGTACATTATGAGCTAGAGTAATCTGTTCTTCATTGAATTCTTGAAATCCCTCCGTCGGGTATAATTTCTTCCATTATTTTCTCTTGTACCGAGTCAAAAGTTATTCATGTGAACGCAGTGATTTGTACATTTTACTAACTCAAATCTGCTGAAGTGAGCCATGCGTACCTAAACATGGAATTTTGTTGTTTACTCTCAGCATGAAAATGTTTGGGGCATATAACTTTGCTTCCATAAACCTTAAACAGATGCATTCCTGAATGAATGTATTCGTAAGAATGAGTTTCATGTTTTAATTTGATTACTAACACCTTTGGAGCAAAAAATCGCGATTGTTGAAGGAATCATTAAAGATATTTGAGCTGCCACAATGATGAGATTTTCGAATACAAATTTCGAAAGATTCTGTTCCAGTAAAATCTGGTGTTTACCCTCGAGCTCTTATGGAAAGTAAGCTCTGTAGTGGACGAAAGGCGAATGAATTAGAGCCTCCTCGAAGAGCGCATCCAGCTTTATTTTCACCTATTGCGTCTTTGCTCTGTTTTTCTTCCAGATAAGCGTTTAATTTCGCATTTAGTTTTCCTTCTATCCCTCATTCCCCGTGCTGGCTTCCTACCCTTCGCCTCAGGGGGAGCTCCGGAGCGCGGGGGTGGGTCGGATGGTTTATGCGGCGCTGTCCGCCCGAGCACCGCAGCAGTAAACTAAATGGAGCATCGCTCGCCTCCCATCCTCGTATATATAACTACTCCCGCTGCATTGCCATCCACCTCCAAAGACTCCGGCTCATGGTCCATAGGGAGGCAATCATCGTTCTTCCTTAAGGCACAATCTCTTATGTTGTCCGTACCCTCGATTACACCCTACCTTTTCTATCCTGCCGCCCCCACGTATCCCACGGGCACCTTCTCTCCTCCACCACCTCTCTGCTCTTTGCGTGATCTCTGTGCTCTACGCGTGCGTGATAAACCAAGATTGTTCTCTCCCTCTGTCTCTTTCGACCGTAAAAAAATGAGAAGCCTCGGTATCTCTCTCTCTCTCGTCTTTTTTCTTGGGCCACAACAACCAGCGAACGCTGTGCGGTTCGGGCCTTAAAGAGAACGAGTGATACAGAGGGAGAGTGGGGGGAGGGGGAGCAAAAGTAGGCGGTTGGCGGGGGCGGTGCGCGGGCGATCTGGAGAGGCAAGGGAAAGTTGGTGTCAGGGGCTCTCAGTATAAAATCCCCCAAGGGACATTCTTCCCGATCTCCTCCTCCTCTTCTTTCGGCTGCTTCCGAGGGAGTAAAATGGGAAAATGAGGGGGGTTGCGGTCTGGAGGTGGAGGGGGGGGGGGGCTGCTGTAGAGATGGGTGGGGCAGGTTAGCTCCGTAGGAGCCGGGGGATGCTGGCCTACGCGAACGATGGGTGTCTATGTCGAGATAGATTCCATTTGGGTGGAGTGAGAGGGAGTGAGTGGTTGAGGTGGCTGGATTGGACGTTCGGATCGGCATAACTTCGTTCGGGGACAGGCCGCAACTTGAGAATTGAGAAAATGAGGCACCTCCTCAGGATAGTAGCTGCGGAGAGTATTTTGGACCCGGTAGCTGTAATCCCGGCCCGGTTCAGTAACGCGCTGGTCGAGCAGTGCAGAAGCCTTGGGCTTGAAACTCGTGAGGGGCGTGGATGTTTTATTTGTCTTGGGAGCAATAGCTAAGCATACAGGCACCGCATAACTATAGCCTTTGGAACTGTTAGTCATTAAAATAGATCGCTATGTTACTTTCTTGGTGAAATTAACTCATTGCATAGGAGGGTAGATAGGTGGCTACGTATGAACTGTTGCGCAAGACGATAGATTCCAAATCTATTATTTTCTATTGAGAAGGGCATATAGTCATGAGCTTTATTTCCCTGTGATTGCGATAACGTGTACGTAAATTTGATTATTCCTGGAAGAAATTAAGACCCACCCCCTACACCTCTACTGGTGCCACAGTCGAAGTATTGAGTTAGCTCTCCCGGTTATGTTTGAATTATTCCTGGCGAATTAGACCAGTCTTCGAGCGCAGCAAAGATGATCTAATAGAATTCAATCCCATAATGTTGTTTTAAGGTCGTGTTATCTTCTTACTACACAAGCAGGCTAGACTTTGCTTATACACGGTATCAAGATCTTGATTTTGACTTGCTCAATATTCCTTGATTTGATCATACCACGGTCAATTTTTGCCGTTGACCTCGCCAAACTATGCCTGAAAGTGTCCGGCAAGTTCTGTTCTTTCTGTTTTCGGAGCAAAGCCTGTGGCTAAGGATGCGTTTATCTCGGGAAAAAAACAATTCGTTATGCGATATTTGTCATATTATTTGTTTTGTATTCCTTATTCATAGATTATTCATCGTCGTCGATCATATTCTAATCCTTATTATTTATATATAAATTCCGGGTAGCAATCTGAGATACATTAACAGCATAACCTGGTTCCCTCGTATTTTTATTCCCATCACCCAATAGATTGATGATTCAAAGAATGTAGTTCTTTCACTCTTATTGAAGCATGGTTTAGAAAGGTACAGGTAAATAAGTCAATAGAAGCACTGGTGAACGGTTTCTTGATGTGAAATCATTTTCATTATGCCAATGCGTGGCACTTAAATATGTGGACTCTAATGCCTGCTCATTTGTAGCTCTCTCGTTCCAATCGTGATTAGGAAGCGTAATGCGGCTGCCTCTGCTTGCTCGAATAGTCATTCATCCAAATCACAGCGCATTACCTAGATCTAGTTCGTGACATCAGTATATTAGCCGCCATAATGCATTCGGGTTGGTTATACGTCATTTAATAAATCTGAACAATGGTAAGTAGCTTAGAGCTTGGAAAAATAAGGATGGCGAAGAAATGGCTCATTGAGCGAACGAACTTATTTCCTTGCGGTGATTGATAGGTGGGTTCTGCATCTCTTTCGACGTCGCCGAGGAAGACGTGGGTTAAAAAAGAATAGCAAATGTGGTGATAGAGATAAAGTTATTAAATTAGTACCTGGAGGATATTAATAGCAGCTTTTCTTTCCTAGAACCGTTGACGGATGTTAATGAATAACGAATATAAAAATACAATCTGTAAGGCTACCAAATACTCTTTCGTGCATTAAATTACTTCATGTACAAGAAACTAGCATGATGTTCTGCGCGTAATATGACCATTAAAAAACAATTTCAAAGAAAGCGTCACGAAATTTGCGAAGTACTGGTGTAAGTTAAACTTTCATTAGTGGGGAGACATCAAACCTGGAGGACCACAAGAACTTCCGCCTCTGCAATCATACACATTATCCGACACTCCTTGCAAATTACTTCCACGCGTCCACGGTGCTCGTGATCTCCGTTCCCATCTTGATGGCTTGCGTTTTTGAAAGGTAGAATAGAACTTGAGTTGAACATGCATTTGCTGTAAATTCCTCTGCAACATAATGATCACGATATGGGCTGCTTACTTAGCGAGCAAAACCTTGCATACTTCTTATGAAAAAAGCATCTCAAATAGTTTCTGTCACACTGTAAGTTATTTAGAGTGAATTATTAACGACTAAGAAAGGAAATGTTTAAATGTACGATAAAATATTTTCGACACCGTGAATTGGATGGGTAAATTTTAGAATGGGGGAATAGCATCGCGATAAAAGCCACTCTTAAGTGCTGGACCGCTACAGGGATTCTTATGACTGTTTTCTCTCGGTGATATTTGGAACGTATTGTGGTATAATTTGCGCTTCGTAGACCAATGTTTGGGGAAGGAGATTCATTTTATACGTCGGTGATATTTGGGACATATTGTGGTATAATTTGCTCTTCGTAGACCAATGTTTGTGGAAGGAGATTCTCGTGACCTGCTTCCAAATTATACAATCGTTGGTTACTTCAATCTAAGCACACTGAGGTACTCCAAGCCATCAACTCTTGGCGCAAGCAAGGCAAGCGTCTTCAGCGAACAGACATAAATTCAATTGTAATAAAAGGAAATCTTAAGATTATCATGGATGAATGATTATATTTTTTGGACGTCCCCTCGCATTCTCGGATCCAGATATATACGTTCTTCAGGAGAAATATGGAAAAATGTGAGCGAGTAAGAATGTGATGATATAGATTGTGTGGATGTTCGCAGCAAATAGGAATGCGACAGTAAAAGAAGTATGCAAAGAGATTTGGAGCCGTTCGAGCTTGCGTCGAGTTGCGTAGGGCCTAGAACAAGGAATTAGGAGGAGATGGGGGGTCTTCCTTCCCATAAAGTCCGTCCCCGCCCACTCTTGGCCCGCTCCGAGAGCCCACCGACGCCGCCGAGGGATCGGACTCCTAGACTCCCTCCCGCCCGCATCTATCCCCTCCCCTCGACTTTCCCCGAGCGATCGTGCCTCCATCTCCGCATATGGCCCACGGCGTGTGGGGGTCGATCGATCCGTTCGTCCCGCGGCCACCCACTCGGGGCGCCCCTCGGCCTCCCCTCCTCGGCCGCCCCCCCGGCTCTGCCTGCCGGCCACCCTCCTTAGTGCGCGGCCCCTCTCGAAGGGGTGGTATCCCTCCTCCCCGTCCACCTCCCCTTCGTTTTGCCCCGCTCTGAGGGCCTCGAGGCCGGGCCCGCTCCGGGGGTCTCCTTTCTAGTGACCCCAAACCCCTCCTCACCTTTCCGCGGCCCCTGCGAAACCCCCTCCAGGTCGCCAAGAAGTCTTCCTGCGGTGCCTCAGCCACCCGGAACCTTCCTAAGTTTTCCCACAGTCTGCAAGAGAGAGAATTTTAAGGTGTTATATTCGCCTGGGTTGGATGGAAACGATGCATGGACGATACTGCTAACATAAAGTTTAGACTGCTTACGCTTCACGGTAGTAGAGGATAAGACGACGAGATTTTAGGAAAGTGGTATGGACTATCGTATTCAAATCTTTCATGCCGTTTTTTTCGTTTACGTTTTTTTCACACCGCTGGCTGGTGATATTTCGCTTACTAACAATAATAATCTTCGTGAATCAGATTTTTAACTCATTAAATTACTCTCCTTGGTAGATATGAGTATCGAATTCATGAAATGCATTGTAAATTCCTGCTGATATTATAACTAGATACGATGCATAACGAATTGAAAATATAAAAATCCTGTTTTTAAGTATATCCGTCGACGTCCTTGTTTAAACATTATCACTCCAGCGGAATAGTTCCAAGGTTCGGTCCTCGGTATTTGTCAAAGCAGCACGCTTTGGCAAATACCGATTATCAAACTCTTCGCATGCGTAAAGGTAGATAATAGTTATATTCACCAGAATAGTTATATTCAGCAATATCTTTACTGACAACACGCCCCATATTTATTATTGAGCATATATTTGACTTAATGAATCAGTTATAAATATAATAGAAGGGCAAATTGAAGGGAAGTTTCCGAAAGGAAGACCAAGGGACAAGTATATAGAGCAAATAAAGGACGTAAAAGAGGACACCTATCAGGAAGTGAGGGAATGACCACTGAATCGGGCAGAATGGAGGGCTGCAGGAAACCAATCCTAGGATTGAAATACAGATGATGACATAGGCATTGGTGATTTTTACAAAGCAAAATACATGGCCTTCATTGTCGAAGTAGAAATTGCCATGGAATAAGGAAGAGTGTGAATATCTAAAACTCTAATGCACTCACTATAAACATTACGGCATTTCCTTCTCTTTCAGAAAGGGTCTGTTCCAAGATACATACGCATACCTTATGTAAGGGTTCATTCTACCGAGAGAAGAATCTACTTACAACTGGAACAAGCTTCTCTATGGCAGTGAGGGATAAACGATTATGCAGCTGAGAACTCGAGGCTGGAAGCATGCGAAATTGTTGCTGCAGAAGAATGATGAAGGTAAAGTGTATCTACCGAGGGACTAATGAAGAAGTTCTGAGAAGAGTGGGAGGAGAGAAGAGTCATCTGAAATATTTCATAAGAAGACAGGATAACTTTCGCGGCCATATCTTGAGATATAACGGCCTGATGAAGACAGTCGTCGAGGGACAAGTGAACGGGAAGAATGGTAAACGTAAATACTGTGCAATGAGAGAAGGATATATATTTTATAAATATGAAGACGTTAGGTGATATGAGAATCGAGTGTAGGGCTGCGTCAAACAATCTAAGCATTGTTGACTGTTGATGATTATGATCGTTGAGATTATTATAATACGCTAACCGGTATCGTGAAGTTTTGCCTTCAAGGGATAATTTCATTTTTTCGTATTTCGTTCACCTTTCGTAAAATTTAATAAGTAAGAGCATTATGTTACTTGATGTTTTAGTAACACAATCTTGTATCTCAATTTCATTTCTGTATCTCGCTTTTCATTTAATTTTTATTCAAAGTTCTTCTCAAATTGAATTAGGTTTGAAGCTGCTTTATTGCCTATCCTTTCCTTAGAATGCAACGGGCAACCATCTCAATAAAATTAAACTTAGATATAACCGATATAACTATCCTAATACGCGACATTGTGGAATCAATGTAGTATCCTTTCAGGTATATGCATTTTACCATATGACTGTATACAATAAGTTGCATTTACGGAATTGTGAGTTTCATATATTGCAGTTACGAATTGCTCTGGCCACGAAAAGAATTAGAATGTAACTGCCCGTTAACGGAAAGTAGATTATGGTATGTCATTTACAAAACAATCGACTACGCTTTGATGTGAAACCATGTTATGAATATACAACAGGTTTATAGAAGAAAACCATAACGTCTTCATCGGAAATATTTGCTTCATGGCAATGGTGACTAATATTCCATGATAAACATATTTGAAAGTACTGTTGGTAGAAAGTAGTGTCATCATCAGGTGATGAAGACACTACGTGTCGAAACCTAGGTCACCCCAATAAAACTACTGTGGAGTCCGCTAAGTACTTTCATTTATTCATAATAGAAAACTTCCACCATATCTCGCCGGAATTCGTTTCCTCTATAAATTGTTCAACTTATTTTTTTATGTTTCCTATTTGTTACATTTACTAAGATGCCAAAAGATAAAATGCGTTCTCGAATGTGAGTCTTCAAAGACTACGTTACGTTATTTTACGTATACGTTGTATGTACCTCTCAGGCGTAATTAGATGTGAGTACTCAACCTCTCTATACACAGGCCATTTCCAAGAGTTTCATCTAATACCTGCTGAATAATTACATAAAGTTCGGCCTATCTCTTACAACACTTATGGAGAGGCTATAGATGTTAGTATTTTTCACTATATTAATAGCACGAGCACGATAAAACAGAGTCACTAAAAATGTCAGTGAGGAATTGAGTTCTCAATATCATCTACATAAAGAAATATTCACTTACCGAATGCGTAATTGTAATGTCGGTTGCATAGTTAAATGCGTAGAATGTTTATCTCCATTCCTCAATACGGTCTTCGCCAATACCACCACGACCCAATACGTTCCAGCTCCAGCATCCTCTCCCTGGACCCTGCGGACGACCATGCCAGCCTAAGCTCCTGACATCTCCTCAACCCCTTCGGCTTGTCTCCCTCGAATTGATTCCTTCCGACCGCTTCCTGAGGGGGCGCGGTCGGACGTGCACGTCTGTGTGTGTTCAATTGCCTCTCGGTGGACTCCTCCTCCTACCCTACTTTCAACGCCCCCCCCCCCTCCCTTTCCTACTCCCTAGGGTGGTGGGCGTTTCTCCGTCCGCCTACTCCATCTCGCACTCCCGGGATCGCTTCCCGCGCTCGGTTTTGCTTCCACGTTCCACTCTCTCACCGCCGGCCAGAAAGCCAACCATCCCTCCTCTCGTCTTCTTCTCCCTTCTTAGGAAGTCCCCTTCCTTAGCAGCATCCCCTTTCCCATCCTCCCGTCCCCATCCCCGTACTCGCGTCCAGCCCGATCCGAAGAGAAGAGCGCAGAGCGATTGAGAGATTGAAAAGAGCGGGGCGTTATCCAGCCCAGTGCGCTGGCCCCGGGGGGGAAAAAGGAAGTGGGTAGATGTGGCCTGAGAGTCCGCCTCCCCCGCTGCACCGGCGCCCGATTTTATTGGTGATTAGGTTCGCGGGTGGAGAGATGTCACGTGAGTGAGGGGAGAGGAGGAACAGATTGGGGGAACGGGTTTTACCACTTGATGTGCTGGACTTCCTGAGGCCCTCCGCATTATATACGTATCTAATTATAGCCTACTAGGATGGGTAGATTCAAAGATACAGATGATTTTCTTACGGTTAATGCTAGCTAGTCTCTTTCGCGAAGGTACCACTTTCAGAGAAAATGATGAGACCACACAATGCTTATCGGCTATCGTATTTAATTCCATAAGGAAAGAACAAAAGTATCTTGTAAGACGTACAGCAGAGGATGAATTTTAAGTCCCATTGTGTAACTTCCGGGTGCTTATTTTCCTTTTTTCATCTAATTAATTCAGCAATAGTTTCATGATCTCACTCGGAGAAATCCCTTATTTCTGTTAGAGCGTTTCACGGCCAGAAAGTTATATTGTCGTCTTTGCACAGCAAAAAAAGCGGTATATCAGAATTGTTGACATAATAATTATACTATCGTTTACCTTCATGAATTTCATTGAAATTGATACACACTAAATGTTTTCCCATTTTAAGAAACCTCATCATAATATGGAGACTTTGGCGATAATTATAAGTGTGCTAGGTATGTAAAAACAATGCAAACTAATATAAATTTCCAATTACTGAATTTGGTATTAATTTCGATGAGTGATATCGACTTCCACTCAAGTCATGAAAATTCACTTTATTTCTAGCGAGTCACTTATTACAAATCCGCAACAATTAATTTGAAGTTATCCGAAATAATTGGTAAATACCTCAAAATTCTATTAAGTAAAGCATTATTCTGGTAATTCTATTAAATAAGTCTCCCTGCCTTTAACGGTTGAAAAAATACTGCTTTCAGGTCTATCCTGTACATATACGCATAAAGATTTAAGGCATTGGTAGGGAAAGTAAGAAAAGTGCAGAGACGCCTGTAGTCGGATTTTTAAGAAAGGCGCGAAGATGCCCACAGTTAACGTCCCGTCCGACGGACGGCATATAGAACTTAAATTGTCTCACACATAGTCCAAGTTAGGATTTCGATGATCGTTTCGAGTTTCAAACATAGTCATTAGGTGTGGGTAGTTTGTATTCTTCCTACCACGCTGTTTTCAATGGCTGAAACACAGTCTGCCACACGTATTATACATGCTCCAAGTGTATTAAGTGTAGATATGGATCATGTAAATCTCCTGAGCCTTTTGATTAATGTCACTAAATCCACTGGTCTGCATTTCTCCGTAACATGTCTTCCGAAGAGCTATTCTCTTTTTATCCTATGTTATTAAACGGCACAGTTTCTGCTTCAAAATCAATTTTTTTCAGTGGCTGTAAATTCCACTATCTCTCCTGATAAGTAAATTCGATTAGTTTTAGTGGATAACTTTGAGGAATTTTCATTGGCCTTTTGGCATTCTTTGGCTTTAAATGAAACCCATAACAATACGATGTGCCTGTTTCACTAGTGTGTCAGCACTATGCACTTTGAGTGAGAGTCAGGCCCTTAGGCCAACATTACATGAACGTATAGTAAATTTCTGTATCATGCCTTCAGCTTTTGACAATTGAAAAGAATTTGAACTGTATCATTTATTTCGAATTTATCCTCATTTGCAAGTCATAAGCAATTCAGGATGTACCTAAATCAAACCCTCTAAATACCTAAGTTCCTTTTCATGAACTCTTAGTTGGTATCCGAATCTCCGGCTGCTTTACGCCTGGCAAGTTTATCAGTGAGTTATCCATAGCAAGAGAACCTACAAATCCTTTTACTTAGTCCTACTGTATTCACTCTTTTCTATCATTTTGTCTAAAAATTCAGTTGAACTTCAAATTTCAACCCTGTGAACACTATATATTTTTTTGCCCGTTTGTCGGGAAATTTCAATCCTTTCAAGCTCGAATTATCGCAATTTTCCTTTAAATATATGCCTAAAATGTACCTTCTCTAACAAGTTTCTATATCAGATTATCCGCTAGTACTTGAAATATGCAATAGTAATTTACTCTCAAAGATTTTTATGAGTAATGCGTAAAATTCCAACTCTTGATGAGATAAATCATCGATGGCATTCAATCATCTGGTACTAAAGAACATTTCAGTCCGTTAAATTGTAGCTATTAATTTTGTGTGTTCTTAAGTTACTAATCTATCAGAAATCCTGATTTTCGACATATTCGAGATGCTATCTCTATAAGTGACGAAACGATATAATTTACTCATGAGTTACGAACTGCTTTGTAGGTGTTTCTTCTATAACACCATGCCAGTAGGTATTATAAATATTTTAACGTATTTAAGTTCATTTTTTACTTGAATTAAAATGGCGTAAAAAAGTCTGTGTCGTTTTAATTCGACGCGAGAGAAGATATGTTATTGAATACATGTATCATGAATAGAGAAGAACCAAGGGGGATAATGGAGGGATAGGTGATAAGAGGGTGATTGTCTACTCAGTGTTAAGAGTCCTTTTTTGTACAGTTCACTCGAAGATCCATGGATCTAAATGACCGTGAATAAGAGAATGGTTTCGGAGCCTCAGAATGAATTCGGGACTCATCAGGATTGGAATGCGACTTTGCGTGTCCAAATGGGAGGGCCATGCCAATTTGGGAATTCTAAGTCGGGCACATTGCGATCCTTCGTGCTGTGAACCTCGAGAGTGGGAGGTGAAATGCGGGCCCGGCAGCGTATCCGGAATCTGTTGGGATCCCGGCGATTCGACGGCCAAATGCCTTGCCAAATGTTCTCTCCGCCCGAAGGTGTCCCTCTTTAACATAAGCTGTAACGATCGGTGAAGTGTCTTTCGAAGCGTATCATCTTGTTTCTCTCGTGGGGAATTGTTGCTGCCAGTTGGCTCGAGGATAAAGAAGAGAAAGAGTTATATGCATCTGCCTTCTTTTCTCGCACTTCACCAGGTTTTTCCTGCATTCGTCAGATCTAGCTCACGCCATGTCTTCAAATTTTAAGGTTCATTTTTACTTGCCATTCCATTCCACTCCCTTATTCTATTGATCTATTGTTCGCGATATCCCAGTTGCCGTCGCCTCAGTGCCCCCCACCGTAATTTCATTAGACTTCATGATTTCTATACCCCCCAGCTTACTTTCCCACCTTCAAATTTTCTAATGACCCTCTATCCTTTAACTCGACCTCATTTCTAACTTCCAACCCAAAATATTGACGCTGTGACGAATATAGGTATCCTCTGCGATGTTCTCGGTGACATATCTGAAGGTGTGAGAGATGCTAACACGAAAACTTCGTTGAAAAGTTGGCCCATACTGTTTTTAAGAGATAAAAATGTGGCATTCATAGTAGTGTAATTAAATTTGAAGGCACTGTTGAATACTGAGCATATATCAAGCGTCTACTCATATTTGAGACCCGAGAGAAACAATATCCCTGTCAGAGGTGGGATTCGAATCCGTAATCCTTGGGTTTTCAGGCCGTGCAACGCCAACGTATTTACCGCGGCCGGAGAGACAATATTCTATCCAGATGTTGCTGGCAATGAAGAAAAACAAACCACGTTTGTAGTAATGTGGCTGTAGTGACTCTATCCCATGAGATGTTATCCTCACTTGTAGGAAATTGGGCAATGGATCTTGCCTCGCTGATTTTCGTGGCTGTTTTCATTGGGTCGTAACTATTTGGTAGCTCACATCTGTTTGGCAGTACTTCATGCTCATGGCCTACCATATACCACAGAATCGTAAGCGCCAGAGTCCTTTTAATGGCATTCTGAACACTACTCCTAGAAGTACTATATAGTTATTATTTGGCAATCCAGAGGACTCTGCGTAAGCGCTTCCTGAAAACACCATCTCGTGACTTTTCGTCAAGCCACACTCGCACATTTCCTTTCTATGAAACCCTCATCTGCAGTGCGGCGAATCCTATCCATCACTACTACTTCGGCATTTGGGAGGTTAATGTTATCGATGTTACTCATAATGAATTGCATTCTGAGTCAGAACCGATGTATTTACAGCCCAATAAATATCATTTACCAATATTTATTACATTCTATATGTATTTGATGCAGTTGACTGGATTTAGCATACTCGATCGTTTCCCTATATGGTTGCACAGATGCATCGATTTGTTTGCAGGTTTAGACTGCGTCTTTCCCTGAGACAAATTAAATTTATTTGTGGTATACAGGTTGTTTTGCAATTTTATTAAACATCTATTATGTTAGTTCAAGTAATGACAATATGATTTCGTTTTCCCAGTCCTCCTCTATAATATTATTTCTTTTTGTGTGGGATGGTGTACTCGAGAGGGCTGTGTTTAATTTCTTTTATGATATTTATTGGAGAATATATTGATTCCCTAAATAATATCAAAAAAATTTTAGGAATGCCAATTCATCATGATAAATTAATTCGATGCTTAAATTTACACTGATTTACCTTTACAACTTAAAAGTGGTTTTAAAATTTTTAGGCAGTATTTAATATTACTAACTTTTGAAGTAACTTCCTCCGTAGAGCTCCGTTGGAAAATCAGATGGTCGTAGCTTTTCTTTCTGCTCAATACCTCTTTAAAATCAGACTCTGAGAGAACAATTCATCTTTGTTTCCAACATTTTACGCTGAAAAGCAGGGGTCAGTTAGAGAAAATGGTGTCATGATTTTTTGTAATGATATTTCCCAGAATACGATGAAATTCGCGTATGAAATAACTCTTCTTAGGCATACTGTGGGAATTATGAGTAGAGGCTAAAGCTTCTTTTTTCCAAAGACGAGATATTTCATCAAGTATCCCACAAAAGTGAATCTACGGTACTACTGATTTTTCTGTTTTTGTTTTCTCTGGATAAGAATATTGATAAGGTATTTTACTCATTAGGTATTAAATGTAGCACAGTGGTATTTCCTATTCTTACAATTAGTATTCAAGAATGATCCATCCAAATAATCTATGATTGGTAGAAAACCTACTATGTCCCCATTTTACAATTTCTGGCTAACGTTGATCGTCTGTTCGTTCGACGTTAAGATGCTTAGGAGGTTTTCGAAACTCCAGGCTACAAATATTCATCGGACGAACAATTTGTTTTTATGGACCTTTATATAAAAGCAGCAAATATACAATTACTTCCGATCGTCGGTAATAATTAACAGGTCATCATATAATTAGGTACATAATTAGCAACATGGAAATGAAATAATTTTATTTCTCTCGCTTTGGTTTTCTTAAGCATTATCAGCTACAATTTACTACTAGTGTTGACCGTAACCAAAGCTAAATTAGACTGTATTCAATTAATGTAGATGTTGAATTTTACATGTCCTGTAAGTTTCACCTGGTTTATTTGTTAAACGTTAAGTTGGGTTGAAGTTGAAGAATATTCAAAGATTTTTCTGTACATTCGTACGATTCCGTTTTGTTTAACCGGGTCTCTGAAGCTATAAATGATTATATATTCATGGCTTTGGTTTCGCCAACATCTCTTTACTCGATAAGTAAGTTTTCAGAATAATTTTTACTGTTATGAGAAATTCTTTCATTCTGAGTTTTTGAGGTAGGTGCTCTTTATTTGTATTTTTGGAAATAATTTGGTCTAAAATCGAATAAAGCCACTCTTCGAGAGAAGACTGTCAATAACTTTCAAATACGGAAGATACCTTTGCAGAAATTTTAAAAGGAACTGAGTCTATAGCAAATATTTCACTCGCCTTGAATGATTTTTTCTCTGTGGGACTCAAACCCGGACTTCCTGATTTCCGGCCAGCTGCTCTACCAGTTGAGCTAACAAGGCTAAAGTTTTCACGGCTAGTACGTGATCTTTGAATTCGTTGTAAGGAACTGAGTCTCTTTTTCGGCAGTAGCGATGCATAATCAAGTGGTTCTATTGCAGTATGCAATATACGTTCTACTAAGCGATGTATCTAACCAGAGGATAGATTTTATCCATGAGGGTTAAATTACTATATTCATTTGATAAAACTAATATTTCTAATCCGATACTCCTACGGCTCCTGCAGCCCCTTGCGACGAGGTTTCTTTAGGGAAAGTCTGCTGAGTTATAGGGAGAGTGTTGGCGAAGACCTTTCATCCCTCCCCTCTTTCACCCTGCCCTGCCGCCCGCTTGCACTTGCAACCCCCGCCCCTCCCGACGACCTTCTCCCCCTTCTCTCCTTCCGAGGGAGGGTCCGTCCGAGTCGGTCCCCCACAGCCTTCAAGAGCCTCAATAAGCGAGGCTGTGGTTAGAGCACGCGCTTGGTTAGGCCATAAAAGAGGCAGAAAGAGAGGGAGAGCAGAGGAAAGGAAGTGGAGTGCCTATCTCATTAAAGAGCGAGAGTAAGAGGGTAAAAAAATACCCTTGCGACGGACGAGCTTTCCTGGAGGTGGCGGGGGTGGAGAAGGAGGGTCCCGGACGGACTGGCTGGTGGGCGACGGTGGGCAAAAAAAATTAAGGACCGTGGGCACATCACATCCAGATCGCTTTGCTAAGGCTGCACGCGATGCGGTACTCGTCCCTTATTCGGTCGGGCACCATCGCAAATTGCAGGGCCGCTCTCTCCCCTCCTTCCCTCTCTACCCTCTCAATTTCTCTCTCTTTCTCTCCCTCCTATTACGTCTCCTCTCCCATCGCTGACTGTCCCTCTCTCTTCTACTTTCTCGTCCCCTCCATCTCTCCGAGATCTGTCTCTCTGGCGTCTAAATCTGCTAGACCAGCCGATGGCTTTGTTCATTCCCATGTGTTGTCATTTCCCATGTCTGTTGTGGAGTTTTACTCCCTCTCCAACTTCACCAACGAGCCTTCGTTTGACCATGTGTGTAGGTTACGGGCAGTATTTGAATTTAACTTAAGTTGCAAAATCAAGGCATTCATCGCAGGCATCACTCTGGACAAAATCTCATCTTCATTGTGCTGCATAACTTATGTCTTACAATAATAATTTCAAAATATTATTAGAGGCGAAAAATATTACTTCTAACCACAGAATAAAATGTGATCGCCATTTTGAGTAGAGGTCATGTATTCTCAGCCATAATTTTCCATGTTTATGAAGAAATATGCATCGCACTTTCTAAAATAACGCATGAACTGTTGTAAGATAAAAACCTGTGAACTCTTCGTAATTTGTCAATCTGGTACAGCAGTCTGCTGATATAAAAATAGGCTAATAAGTATAAGATACAGAAATGTGTATCCTCTTTAATAATTAGAAAGGAAGTACCTATGTTAAGAGAAACTTTGTGAGGTAATGAGGGAACTAAAAAAATGTCGTCTTACGTATTTGGCCCTGCCTTTAATTTATATTATGCATATAAACTCGTAAATAACAATATTCAAAACCATGAGAGATATTCTAAGGAAACTCAAAAGTTACTAATACCTACCATGCTATCTGACTAAATATCTCGTGTATTCTTGCTTGCAGTAAATTTTTTTAAAGATTTTCTTTTTTGGTTCCGCGTATCAGGCCCTACTTGCCATTTAGGTATTATGTTTGCCTGTTTACTCTGCTATGCATCGTATGTTTTTTTTTCTTTTCGCTGTAGCCTTAGTCTAATGTACACGTATTATTTTTGCGATTCCGGGAAGGTTTTATTCATTGAATGAGAATATCCGTCATAAGCAATGGCTATCCAAGCATGCCTCTGAATCTTAAAGAGTATTGTACCATCAAATTGGCCATACCGTGAGTTGCGCGCCGAGCAATGACCAAGGTTTCAGTTTTCTAGAGAACGCCAATGAACCCACTACCAAGATCACTCCCAGAAAAGCCATTCCCGCGCCTCCCCTGGCCAGTCAGCCGTAAAAGCGATAGGCATTTCGCGAAATTCGTACGTTGGGGAGGAAAGGGAGGGAAAAAAAAAATAAAAAGTACCATGGCTCGTTTTTGGGGAACTTTCGGAGTGAAGTTGGAGTGGATTGAGCGGGGTGCAGGGCGATAAAAATAAAAAATGTAGGGTTGAGTGAAGGAGGGAACGCTGGGGTGAAGGATATTAACGTGACTGGGAAAAGGATCAACTAGGGCGGATGAAAGGGGAGAAGCGGCGTGTCTTGTGGTGGGAGAAATATCAGTCATTAGTGCTCAGTAAATCGACACTTAAAGAAACTTTAAAAGAATAGTTCGGTCGGTTCGGCGGTTGGCTGCGGCAAGTCCTCGTAAAAAAACTACGGTTAAAGGGAAGAGAGGGAATGCAAGGTTGGTTCTGTAGAAATTCGGTTTTGGTGAGAAAAGGCTTTCTCGAGTGATAGCACTCGATGAAGACAAATTAACAATTAATCATTGGTTAAAATTTACAGCCAAATTTTCCTTACCTCAAGGAAAGACTGTAATATTCCTAATTTTCTATTGTCTCTATCTACTCGATCCCTTCACATAATCTTCAAATGGTTAAATTGTCTACCGAAATCGTCGAAGGCAAATAGTGTCGTGGTATATTGCAAAGTCTTAGGAATAATTCATCAATATTATAATAAGTATTGAGGAGAACATATTACTGTTAAATATGGGTGGTATGATCAATCCTTTTAAGATACTCTCATGATCCAATTGATTTCGATGAATGAGATTCGGTTGGGGTACGAAGCTGAAAGGATTAAATAGTGATGATGTATCTTACCGTCGTTTCACCTCTTCAATGATGGATAACGATGAAAGAACCATCGTGTAAAAATAGTTTTATTGAATACGTCATTGCAAAAGACCATGGGGAATTCCAGTTTCCATGAGAATTACTGTCCATCAGTAGTACTCATTTTTCCCATACACACAAATGTACAGCTTATGTAAGTTGGCGTTTTCCTTCCATGGAAATGGATTACTCGCCCTGTTCCGGATTTTGGTAGCGAAAAACCCTGTAGCGTTATTCCGCAATGTACTCATTAGAGTAGATGTATTCTTTTGAAAAAACTGAAACCAATGTCTAATTTTGAGTGACACTCTGTTCTAAAGTTTACATTTGCAGTTAGTGATCTACTAACTCGCAGTAGGTATGCACCCTTTTTGAGTTTCCACGGTTGGTAAATCTAGAGGCCACTGACGGAAGCAACAAACCTCACTATTACGATGTGAAAACCATTTTGTCCTCCGACGACCGTTTTACAACTGTTCTACGGCATTACCTGTGATGTGGAGACGAAGGGTGCAATCTTTTCTGAGACGAGAAGAGGAGAGGCAGAGAATCGGGGGAGGGTGGGAGTGCCGTAATTTCTATATGATTGCAAGAGAGAGTGCTTAAGGTTAGGGTCCTCTCGTCTCATTCCCCTCCACAGATGGCGAGGAAATGAAAACGGGGAAATCATTATAAGGGATCGTGTTATTGAAGCGAATCGTCCTTCACTCCCTATTTTTTTTCTTCCCCTTCACCCCTTTTCCATGATCACGTGATTGCGGCAGGGAAGGTGAGATGGCTTTCTGGCGTCGTAGGAGGGTACCGGTCTCTAGGATTTTCTCTCGCCCCGCTCCAAATTCCTCGCTTGGAAATTTTCCCTTGGGAAGAATGCGGTGGGAAGGATTCAATCACTATGTGGCGTGCGTGAGAGAAAACAGTCATCCAAATGTCGCGTTTAATTTGGATTGAATACATTAAAATCCAAAATTTGTACCCCCGTCCGCCGGTCACTTTTATGTGGTTTTAAGGCTCCAATTTTCCAAGAAATTGGGCCGGGGGAGGTTCCTACTTAGTATATATTTCAATCTTTAGGAGGAGGTATTGATTATAGAGAAGCGCCAAATTTTCATAATTGGCATCGTGCGCGCGCGGGTAAGGCTTCATTACTGTTTTGTCTGGGTCGTCTCCATTACCAATTTCATTCAAAGAAGCAATTAAGAAAGGAAGAGCGTAGTAGCCGTATTCTTTGGGTATCTAATTATATCTTCTTTCTGGTAGGTATCTTGTGAATAAGCACGTCACATTTCATTTGGAAACAATTCTAGGGGAAAATATTCGTCTGAGTACATTCATTTATGGTGATTTAGACGACATATGGAATCCTAAGCTTTTTCCGATGCGTCAGAACTAAAGAGGTGAAATCCGGTATTGTGCAAAATTTAACGTGTATATAATGCTGCTATCGTTTCATTTCTCAAATAGTTTTGAAGCATTCAAATAGTCTTTACTTCCCACCGTTTCAATATGAGTTTTATATTTACGCTTTAATTCTGCTGGAACATAACTTTATTGCTCCGTAAAAATGTTTTATTAAAAATGAGAAATAGTCCTGCGCTGGCTGTAAAGACTATTCCTTTCCTCATCGAGTGCCCAGGAAAGTTAATGAATATGCTACGCATAAAAATTGAAGTCATAATTAGCGTCCATGTTGATAAATAATTTGAGTGCATGTCCTCCAACTACTCTCCGTCAAATGTTGTCAATCCCTAACTGATGTTTTAAAGTAATTTATTTCTTTGAAAATAATCACGTTTTGAATTTACAGAAAATTGCATTTTCTATTTTTCATACAAGCATTAACATGAATGGGTATCAGTCTTTCCTTACAGCCTTTTTATATCTCCTTTGTATATGCTAATAAATGTTTATGCATATTTTCATCTTGCCTGCTGTATCTAAAAAGATACAATGAAGTGAAATGGAAGGAGTAATTCTATTACTTACTTCAGAATAATAAGTATTTTATCCGACATTTGTAGAAAGGTATTCACGCATTTAGGTAGCATTGCAGTTTAATTGATACTTGCGTTTTATTCGACAAAACATCATTTAATTTTTCGAGTTTTCTTTATTCTCTCGCTCTTAATTGTCCTGAAAAATCTCTCCATCATTTGTGGTAATCACTCAGTGAAATATGTCATTGTCATTTCATGCATAGTATGTACCAAGTGATCTCAATTTGAGTATTATTCCCCGTTTTAATTTTCATCTCCACTTTTAGTTGTTTATAGTCTTGCTGAAGGCCCTCAAAGTCAGCCTTCGACTCTTGTGAGAAGCCATATTAGAAATTATAGATTCCTTATCATTTATTTGTGTCACTAAAAGGAGATATGAAAAATCAATATTAGCCGTATTACTTTTCATCGGGTTAAAGGTTTTTTATTATATTTACATGGTGATTTTTCTATTCTGTATTGTAAAAATCAGTAGCATTGGTATCCATAGAAACTAAATTCAAAATTTATGAGTAGTACTAGAGTTCAATAAGTTTTATTTCACCAATATGGAGATAAAATAAATCTCACTGGTAACGGCGTCGAGTGACGGATTAACTAGCAGCTTTTGGTTGTAGGTAAAAGTGATCAAGAGACTTCCAGATGTTACTTACAATTAGATATTTCAGAGTCGCTTAGTTTTTTCCAAACCAAGGAAATATTTTACTTAAAGTAAGACTCTAAAACTGTCTGCTCCTGATTCACGCAGTGCATAGGTATACCTTGAAAGTCTCATTTGTCTTCCATGCAGCCAAATATAATGGACCATTAGTGGAATGTTATTGTTTCATATTGGCTAATATTGATTTTCGTTATGCACAAGAGAACGTCATACTATTAAAACAAATGCCTGTCAAGGGTAGTTCAAGGTTGTTTCCAAATATTATTGCGTTGAATTTGATTATTCATGCTAACAGGGAGTCCACGGGTGAATTGAGGGATATAAATTCATTGCCACAGAACCAATATTGACCAGCAGTCTTGTTACACTGGTCATCCATGCCTCTATGAAAATCTACCTAAGCACTTCGGAGAATTGGAAGCAATATTAATGCGAAATGAATACGTTTGGTTGAAGAATTGATGATTTTACGTGCTTCACGCGCGAATCATTGCTTAGAAATCAACCATTGGCCGGAGAATTGGGTATCACAGCGAATAATTACTTGAGGCCAAGTCATTTCTCTTCAAATAGTCTTTTTAGCGAAAGTACAAAGCTGAATGCTAACATACTTTGAAATTTCCGACTTTTATGGATAGAATATTCATTGAATATTTGAATTCATAGAATTCAAGCATTCATAGAATAATTCAATATTCTGCGCATCAAAGTCGAAACAAAATGTATGAATTTAACGACAGTTATTTTCGTTGGCGTAACCACTTGGAACAGTCAATATTAATTCAAGAAATATATTTCCGTACACATGACTTATTAGAAGGGCCACTGTGAAACAGAATTAAAGAATTGTCAATGTTTTCTTAAAACAATACTATTTCCTCTGACGAAGTGGCAATAAAAGTATAAAAATGATCACTGTTTGTAGAGGCTGTGATAAAAGGATCAAACACCCGACATTTATTTTTGAAATACCCGTCGCAAAATGTATAATTTTGCATCTTATCAACCGGTTGGTTTGCTGAGGGAAAACCGACTCTGCCACGAGGGAAAAGTGGGCTGTCATCGATTTAGCAAACTTTTGTAGGGTTCGATGGACAGCAATTAGGAAACGCGACAGTCTAAGGGAGTCGTCACGTCTCTCTCCACGCACACTTGCCGTTTAAAAACAGTTAACGTGCCGTACTGTTGCTCAGAATTACCTCCCAGATGCTCACAACACGTAATCGGGGAGATACCAGGTTTATGAATCGGTATCAGTGATTGCATTCCGATGACCTCCAGTACATGGAAGCGCAAGTTTTTCTCTTGAGACACCTTGACCGCATCCTCGCTGACCGGAAGCGATTAACAGCCGCTAATTTTTACTAGCTATTAAGCTCCGCACCTAAGCAATAAGAACCAATTTTCACCGTTGCCATATTCAAGTGTACGATTTCCGCATTAATAGATGTTTTCATTCTGTTTGAAAACATTTATGCTGTAATTGGCACACTGACTGAATATCAGTGGCAAAAGAATCGAGCTAAATACCGTAGCATCTCGGGCTCAATTGTTGATGGGTTTCCTTGGCATACATCCCACCTAAAACCTTCGCGGTGAAGTTTTATTGCATTGAATTCTTCGTGATAAATTGCACATGGCTCAGGGAAAGACTATGGCACCCTACCCTCTATGTGTGATATCACACGCTGTCAAAATTTTAATGTTTAATATTTTATGTATTTTCCCTAAGCATTTTGTACATTGATAGTCATGGTATAGTAGGTCAAGAGGGCATAAGCTGGATCAAGTGAAATATATCACGTATATAGGATTTATTTGGAGTGAAGATATATTTAATAGATAGGTTTTGCTGTGAAGTGCAAATATAAAAGGATTTTGATGAGGTAGGAAACCCAAAAGTAGAATAAAATGGTATTTGGCTAGAATAAAGAGGAAGAAATGAGGAACTAATTAATAAATATGTGAGTGACAGCGAAGGAATATTTGACGATGAGTGGTAAAATCTGCGTTGAAAAATTAGTAAAAGAGTGAGAGTGAAAATACGGATGGTTTCCACGGTGAGAATCAGGAAAACATGGATCGCTAATGGTACGATAAAAAAGATAGAACAGAGAAAGAAGTTGAAGAGTATCAAAACAGGATAGGGTACAGCATAAGTATGTATTTATGCATAAAACACCAACTGATGCGGGAAACCAACTAAGTGAGGGAGGCATGATGATCAGAACAGGGGGTTTTGAATAAACTCAGGGGAGAGGGTAAATTCAATTTTAATGAAAATTTTAGAATTATTAAATATAGAAGAAAAGGCTATTTGCTAATAATCTACGCTAGGAAATTCACTCTTAGAACTAATACAAGTTCAAGCAAGTTGAAAATAATATCTTCGCTTACTGTAGTAAATACTAGCCGACCAGTCGGAAAATCGGGCTAAAATTGGCACTTGTTTTGTCTCGAAGCATTCATAAAATATGTGAGGATGAAAATGTGGGGATCTCTGACTACAGAGTGAGGAACATCGATGTCAGGTTTGTACGAGGATTTAGCGTCTGAAATAAACGGAGGGTTAGACGGTATGGTAAGGTGGATTTTAGTTTTAACGTACTCTTTCGGCTAAGATAATATAGAACTAGATAATATAGAACATTACTGAGAGAACGAATTGTAAGATATAACCCAGCTGTGGCTTTCAAAGACGCTATGAATGACAGGGGCTCTCGCGAATCTCACTGATAATCATAGAATTCTACGATGGTCAATAATATATATTACCAAAGCAGTAACATTGCCTGAATATGTACGGAAGGTGAAGCTCCAATGGTGGATCGATTTTAACATAATTGACAAAATAGGTGTGAGGATGGCAGTATCATGACCTCTGTTTATTTTACAAGTGGTCATGCTCAGAGTATCCAACGCTCATGAAGAAAGTGTTGTGGTGCGTGGCCACGTCAGATTTCTTTTTGCGTCGCCATGACTCTTTCGCCATTTCACGTGCGCTCGGTGGGTCGACGTGTTGACGCACGCTAATCGTAGGAGTGAGCTCTCACGCGCGCGGACACACAAATTCCCCGCGGGGGCGAGGCGCCTGCCTGCCCGTTTCATCCGTTTCCCTCGCAGTCACGCAACCCGAGGCACGCCCGGATCCCCCCCGCTACACACCTAACCTAACCTTCCCCCCTCCCACCCTCTCCTCCCGACATTCCTCACTGCCCTCCCGCACCCTCCCCCTCACACATACAAGTCGCCCAGGCAACAATCTTCCCCGACTCTCTCCCCTCCCCCGCCCTCCTCCTCCACTTATAATCCAACCATTCGTCCGCGGGACTGACGGACGGACGCATATATAATTTCTTTCCTTATCTCCGAAAAATCTCGTCCTTTTCCATCGAAGTCATTTCAATGGAATCCTTTTCGGAATCCCGCTCCGATCGCCTTTACATCCCACGAAAAATTCCGGTCTCTTTCAAAGAAGTCGTTTCGCCCCTGAATGGTTAGTGAGATTTTTGCTTGGCCCCCCAATTTTTTAGTATACCGCACCCTCTCGTCCGCATCCGGCCATGTTCTCCAGAAACACTTGGTGAAATCAAATTTTCCACCCATAATTACGGCATTCGGTCTGCCTACCGACTTGAGTTGTCATTTTGTTTTCATTTAGATCCGTGTATGAGTCTTCTGAATAGGTTGCTAATTTATTCCGTGGTGAATTTGTGACTGAATTGCTGCTGAAGCCATGAAATTTTGCAGCGGAAATATAGGCGTAAAATTCGTGTGCGTCTGGCATTGGTTCAAATGCAAAAAACGGTGGTATATATTCCGAACTGATGTAGATAGATGTTGCTTTCCTTTTTGGTAATTCTTCGGGATTCCACATTAAGTTTTAGCTGGCTAAACTAGCTTTTGAAAAGCCCAAAAAAATGGTTTTCCATCGTTCGATTATATGTAGCAGAAAAAATTCCCTCTGGACTGAGACTGAGCCTGGACTGAGTTAAATTATAGAGCATCTGTTCGTTGTTGAAATGGATTTTTTTCCGCGATCCCAATAGTTTACAAACTATTAGGTGCCTTTAATCGCTGCTAATTTTCCACTCGAGGAAACTATTCGTAAATTATGATATAAAGGAAATGCAACTCACCACGGGGAGATTTAATGCGCTACCGTAGGGTGTTGCTCGCCGAAGATTATGTTCCAGATTATCGCTCAAATCACCGCCTGTTGCTTTATGAAACGTGCCACGACCGTAATCTGAAAGATTCGTCTGTCGTTCGCTAAAAAACTAAGCCGAAATTTTGAGCTCTGACGGCTTGTTAGTCTGTCATTCTGTTTCGACACCCTTCGTGTTTGACCCAGGATTTTACAGTCCATTTAAAACAAATTGACCTAAACTCAGCAAGGAAACCAAAAAACAGTGCGCCGGAAAATTATCTCTCCTTGCGTGTATTTAAACGAGTCATTGTTTGACGTGAAAGGGGGTGTGAGTAGGAGGAAGGATATCCGACCTCCTCCCATGTTAATTTTATGAGTCCTGTTTACTCGGATTTGCATAATTGATTCGCAGTTGTTTTTTCGCGTATCCCTTTAACCAGGGTGCCGCCAATGTTTGCTCCCCGTAACCGTTAATACCGTTTGGAGTTTAGATTATCTCGTTTGATAGCGAGCCAATTAAACCGTCCCTCGTTTCTCAAAGCCATCTGCTCCGTCTCTCTTTTTCTTACGCGTCACACAGCCAGCAGTTGTTTTTCGGATCGGCTTTTGAGAGACTTAAGCCCTTCCACCCTATCATCCCCGTCCCCTGTCCTCACCGTCATGCAGACGCCTCCCCACCCCGATCCTCGTCCCACCACCGCTATTCCCTCGCTCCTCGCTCACTACCTTCCTCCCGTACCTCTTCTCTTCCTCTCTCTCTTCCCTCCTCCCTGCAAGTTCCATTACGTCTCGGGTGCGTGAAAAAAAGCTGGTCGCTTGAAGTCTGCCTTTCCTCCCTTTAACGCATTCTAATTAGCGATCTTTTGGAGGATATTGGAATTCGTGTATTCGCTTTTTTCACCTTTGTGAAGCGCGCCGGTCTAATTTCAATGGGGCAGTCCTACTTCGCTTTTGGGTGTAAAAAGAAATAGCGCACTCTTTTGCTCTCTTTCTCTCTCTTACCTACTTCATTCCGCCTTTCTTGTGTCGCAAAGGTTTCCTCTCCTCATCATTCTCTCTCTCTAGTGTACTTCTGATCCATCTTCTGATCCTTAAATCACCGTTTGAGGGAGATCTAACGTGGTATTTCTGTTACTAATGTGTCCCCCTTTACAAATTAAATTATTCCCAACGGTAAATTATAGCCATGTTATGGGTTTCTACTTCAAACTAGCTGTTCTATATCTGATTCTCACATTAGATGGGGCGACCATACTTCGCATTTGGGAGTTAAAATATGCTAACTTTTACGATTGGCATTAAAAGGTGTTCATAAATATCAGTATATATTTGAAAATTTCAAGTAAACACTATTTTAGCAGAAATAAGAGCTCCTTTTACGATGAGTTACTGTGGTAGCAATTTAATCCCTCGAATATATATTGTGGTCATTATGAGTGCAAATGTTTAATTTTGAAACCCCATTCCTGGCTTTACTTTAGTTGAAATTTCTATGTTACATAGTAGCTACAGATGCAACCTATTAGATAAAATTCATTTTGTTAGAGAAATGCTGTGTAATTTAATTCACCTTCAAGTACCTTGTTTTGGAATATACTATCAATTATTTTAAAACTATATTATGGTAATAAATTTATTGAAATATAAACAATAGTACAGAAGTTTTTTTTTGAAAGAAGGATAGTATGTGAGGTTTATTCGGGTGTTTTTCTCTTTGATATTTTTACTTTGATAAGCGTTTTATAAACTTTTATGCAGTGTTTTTTGTGCTAAGGGTACACTGTTCCTCTAAATACCTTTTGGTTTTAACCATTTTATATGTATGTTCTCGTCGGTAAGCATAAACTTAAGACTTAAATGTGGGGGTTTCTTTCTATTCAGATTATGTGAATGATCGAGTAACATGGTATTGGGAGGAGTTTTTTTTAAGGTTAAAAGTTTCATCCCCAACATTTAAAATGAGAAATTCATTTAGTCCCCTGCATCACGCGGAAATATTCCCTTTTTTTGTTCACCATGTCCCTACGATCCAGGAACAATAGATTTTTATCATTTATAGTTTACTTTTACTACATTATTTGGAATGGACATGTGTTTTGACATCAATTAAATTAAATTAATACTACGAATAGCGCAAGAATCAGGATTCACGCGTTTTAATTTTGTCTTTGGAAGCACACATGTGCATATACTCCGATTAACTGTTGCATTTTTAATCGTTAGGAAAGAGTTTCCATTGCAAGGTGATTACTGAAATCAGCTTGCATAAATTACCGTGTTTTTCGGTAAAAACGTAACGTGAGTATTTTCTACGGTTTCATGTAACTCCGTTCGTGGTTTCAATTCCGATGCACCATTCATTATTGTGATTCCTCTTCAATGTTGAATGGGATTATGCTTTTAAAAACCTATGACTATTTTATGCTCATGTCAAATTAAATCGTCACCTGTGCTCTCCTTTTTATTTTTTTCGCAAAGAAGGACGAACAAAGTTTCAACTGGGTCCTACGTTTGGTCATGGGGTTTGGCATCGTCTTAAATTGGCGTATATTTAAGGGCTTGCGTTTTTCTCTTTTGCGCAGTTTTATTCATTCCTCTACCCAAAGTGTCCCAAGGCTCCTCCTTCAGAGCCCTCGAGGTTTCTTCACCGTTTCAGCAGAAGAGCGAGTGGATGGTGCCGCCGCCGTAGGGGGCAGTCGTTTGGCAAAAAAAAGGCACGAGGACACCTCTCTCTTCGGTCTTCACCCCACTTACCCCACTGCACGCGACCCAAACCCTGAAGAGGCTTATTTATTGACAAGTTGCCCGCAGGTGGAAATTTTTTCCAACCAATAAACGTTTCAATTATTCTCGAGCCATTCCGTCATTATTTCCTTGCTATGAAAAAAGGCTGACGAAACAGCTGGCCGGAACCGTGATGTACGCACTCCTTGTAGTCTTTGTCTTACCACCTCTTGGCATTTTCTTTATGTGTCACATACTGCCCGATGATTCACAAAGCCTCGACTAAAGCTACAATTTATAACCATTTACATAATACCCTGCAAGCCACCATAAAGGTGTATGGCGTGGGGCGAATTCTCACCAAACATGTACTACACACCATTCATAAAAAGGACTAGTAATAATATACTAGTCTAAACTTCAATTTTTAACATAATAAAAATAGCAAATCAAGCATGCTAAAACATGCTGTTGGTTGGGTTAGCCCAAAGTCCTTATGCCAACATGCAACCACCTATGCTCTCTATTGATACACTCGTTTTGGATATATTTACCGCTATTCATATCCCTAATTGTACGAGGAAAAAAGGACATTTTAAATCTGTCAGTTCGGCAATCAATTTATCTAATTTTATGATTATGGTCCAGTCTACTATAGTAAATTGGGGTTCGCAAAATATTTTTAACGTCATCAGTGAAAATATTATCCTGGAATTTGTTTAAGTGATTAAGTCTAAATTTCAACCTGCGATCTGACAATTATTCCCATTTTAATTCATTTAATAGACTGGTTACGCTAATATAGTTGTCATCTTCGCTGCACACGTTCAATTTCACTATTTAGGCCTATCATGTACAATTTGCGTGCCCTAATATTATTTCTTACGATTCGCCTTCTGAAGATATAATTTGCAACGAACGATTAATTGCGATCGACAGCAGCTACTTCAAGGGAAGACAACTGCAATTTTCTTCTAACTGAAAGTCATGTCAGACAATATTTCAACAGAACTATTAGAATCTTGCCATCTCTGGTTTCCCGCTATATTCACCAGGTTAGTGTCACTGCAGCATCCGTGTAATGAGTACCTACCTTAAATAATTAACATTTGCTCTTTAGTCACTGTAGTGGACTGTTTTCCAGTGACCAGGAGTCCTAAGCCGACAATACATGTAAATAACATAATTTAGGAGGCGTTCCTACCCCTTCTAAGAGGCTAGAAAAATTCAAATTATAATAATTGCACGCTGTTTGATTTGTGCACGCCAGGTATTATCATATTGGACGGCTAGAATCACTGATAAATGCGCAAGTACTATATTTTAAGAATCCATCAATCAATCATCGGTTAGGTATCATTTCTCTTTGCAAGGCTCTCCTATTTCTCTCTGGAAAAAAGTTTCGTGCTACGGACCTGAGCTATACCGAAATGGAGGATGGGAAGGACAAAGAAACGAGGCGAAGGGCGAACTTAATAGCTGCGCTTTGGGATTTTCTAACCTTTGCTCCAAAAGACTGATTTGTGGAGCATCCAACAGGTCCGTATGGAAAAAAAGAAGCTTCGCTTTTTCCCACTCCAAACAGTGCCTTCGAGAGCGATCCGACGATAAAGTAAGCAGGTCTAAGGGCCTCGCTGTGACGTATAATATTCACTAATTCGATTTGTGTGGAGTTTTATTTCCCGAAAATTCGACCGTCGAAGAGTTTTGTAATGATCGGTTTTGGGCTTTTCCCGACCCCTCCCCCTCCTCCCTTCCGCCCTCCTTGCCCATCCGCCCTCCTTGCCCATCCGCCTGAGCCCCGTCTTTACCCGACCCCTCTCGCCTACCCTCCCTTTCCCTTTTTTCCGCCGTCCGTCTCCCCCACCTCGCTCGCCTCATTACCCGGACTCTCTCCCCTCTTGCTTATGGCCACGGCACACTCAAGGCAAGGTAGATCTGCTTCTCGCGGAGTGCGTCGTTACAAAGGGTCCGAAAAGGGGGTGCGTGGATAGGAGTGTGGGGGTGTTTTGGTTTGGAGATGGTTGAGTGGTTTCGGGGAATACGGATGTTCTTTCAGGATCAGGTGAGGGAGAAGAGTATAAGGTTTAAGAGGAGACAGACAATGGGGAATGAAAGTATATGAGTCCCAGTGGGAATGGTTTTGAAATTTGACTCTAATTTCAATCGAGGGAGGGATTCTTACCACTTCTCTCTAATGAATCTGAGCTTGTCTTTCTTGTTGGACGAGTCTTAATAGATCCATCAGGAGATTGGCCTGATGGATTTTTGGTTCTGCCGTAATTAGCAGAAATTCAGGCACGGAAGTGATTTTTTAGTTTCACATTAATATTTTTCGTTTCCATCAGTTATTGGACCTGGACTGCATATATTATTCAATGACACGCACAGTATGCACATGTTTCGTGTGTTGTGGTTTTTTTTCATCTTCTACATCCTAATAGGATTGTCATGAACCAAATAATGGTCGTGCATAAAAGTGCTTTGGCTTCATGTTCACTTTACAAATTAGCTATCATTCAGGCTTACAGACCTCCGCTGTCCATGGCATGCATATTTGCGTAGCTTTCTCTCGTACGTTTGTGGTTTAATCTAAATAGAGGGAAGGTAGTTGAATGCTGTGTCGAATTTTTTCTAATGTTAATGGGAAATACGGTGTCCCTTATTCTGCGTAACCATTTCAACCCTTGACCTTTTGGTATTACTCGAATTTATTGGCTTAATGTATGAGTATAGTTCATAGAAGACAACTAATGGTTTATCGAAGGTATAATTGCCGTCATGAATGGTGTAAGAGAGTAATCGTTTGAAATAAATTTACATGGCTTTATCTTTCTGATGATACTTAACTGCCTTGAGCTGTATATCAATTTTAGAACATTTTTCATGACCAAGAAGGATATCTTCGCTCGCGCCCTCATCCGTTATTCCATAAGGTCACCATAACAACCAGAACGGACGTGAACAGAATATTAAAAAGCCCCTCGTCGTGAAACCTCGGCGCGGTGCACCAAAGTTTTTCCTGAAAGGGATTTCCTCTTGGGAAAAAAAAATATGATTCTCTCCTTCCCTCTCCACCAGAGGACTGCGGTGGGTCACTCTCGGTATCGCCCAAAACGGTTCCATGGAACGGGGACGATTACTGGGGTATTTTTTGGCGTCACTTCTCCGAGGGATGGAGTTAAAAGAGGGAGGAGGAAATTCTTAGCGAAGCGCCGAATAAGGAGGGAATGGTGAGGCAAGGAAAAAAGGCTTGAGGAGAGAATGGAACCAGAAGTAAAGCACGAGGACGTAGCTGAGGTCCGTGGGGAGCGGTTGATTTGGCGGTGGGGAGGAAAGAAGAGGGAAGGAGGACTGAGGTTTTAAACGGAGGAGGAATGACGGGGAGGGAGAGCGATTCATCTGAGAGTCTGAAAATGATGAGAGGGAGAAAGAGTACAGGTGGAGTTAGATTAGTGCGGTGGGGTGATAGTCCGTTCCCCTTCGCTTGTTCTTTCGAGGCAGGCAGAGAGGATCGCGTAATGACGGCCGTGGGAGATGCGTATGAAGACGGGTCTGGGTCGTAGGGGGAGGTGTACGATGAACTTGAAGCTCAAGGGCGGAAAGAGGAATATGGGTGGGATATGGAGGAAAAGGAGGGAGGAGGCTGGGAAGGACATGTTATGACGTTTGCGAACGCAACTATAGGGAATTTCTGCTGGCCTGAGTTCCAGACCCTCGAAATCAAGGAAACTGAAGAACAGCAAAACGGTCCCTCTGCTGAGAATTACCAACCGAATTAAAAATATGGTATTTTGAGGCTGTTCATACCCATCCACGGAAGGAAATTTGTTCATTAGTATTGGAAAATCCCCATTCTAGTTTCCGAGAATAAAATAGCCTTCTTGCTGAGAAGACGCGCTCGATTATGTTTTGACGGCTGTCTATTAGCTATGTGAATCGATAAAAGAAGAAGATGGAGTCATGAAGCGATTTAAGTGGACGCTGTTGATATTTTCCCATTCATGTGACAAGGATAGAAGCTATCCGAATCTATTTACTGTGGCCAGATGTGTTAATTCATCTTACAACTTTTGGTACAAAAAAACGTGAACTCATCAGATTATATGAAGTTATGATAAGTTTAATCATGGCTGTCTCAAAATATGTCGTTTCCCTTTAACTAGAAGTAGACAACTAACATCCATCTGTAAGAGTGCTCAGCGGTTGTCTGACATGTTGTGCGCTATGTAACCATTGATAGTGTTGAAACTGAAATACTAATTTGATAATTCTATTTTTAACGTAGTGCGAAATGGTGCACCAGGTAATATCATTTCTTTTCAGAAATTATGATAAACTCAGTAGACTTGAATTGCAACAGTATCTGTTTATAGCGGTGAGAAGTATCGAAGGGCATATGTGAGAGCACATTTAAGTTCTGAGAAAAAAATATTTTGACGACAGTAAGTAAATGTGTCAAAATGCCTTCATGCCTTGTAAGCGTCTCTTTTTTAAAAAGTAATTTCCGAGAAATAAATTTCGTATTGTAACATATGTATATCATCGATTGAATCAAAGATAATGATGGGTCATTATCTTTATGACATTTTTATTAACTGCTCTTTACGTATTATCTTGATTGCCACCACATTGCATCGCATTTATGATACACCCGATGACAAAACAGGTATCCAACTCTCCTGGACTGAATGACCTCCCGCATACCTTCCTCATGTTTATTCAACATGTGTCTACGGATGAGAAGGGCCAATATGCATTTGATTTCCATGTGGCACGCATGAATCAATATTAAGGCATTCGATTGAACTTGACCCGAACGCCTTAATTACTAAGGTAGAAAAGTGAGAACATATCGTTCAACTATAGGAATTTAATTTTCTTATCGTTATTTCACATCTACAAATCCTCCTTCCTGCTCCATTGATAATAACTGCCGTGACCAATTTATCACAACATCTTCGATAACTATGACGTACCTAGACAAACGATTGTTTAAGTATTGCTTTATGTCCACCATATCATCTAAATCTACATAGTACCTGGAAAGCTACTACAAGGGTATGTTGTAGGAGTTATTACCAGGCATTCATTTTAAATCAAAAGATAATTAAGTTTTCACGTGCTAATCATGCAAACATTCTAAAATATTGGTACGTGCGTGCAATACATCTGATAATGATTGTGCAACTGAGACTGCAACTGCAATGCTGTTACGTTTTGGAAAAAAGCTAGGTATGCATTATCTAAACAAGTGTTACTACAATGTTAGCATCCCCAAATATTATAATACATATTGATTAGTCAGGTATTTAGTTGATATACTAATTTATAATTCCCAAAGTATGCATGAGTTAGTAAAATCAAAAAATGAACATAATAATACTCTGGGGCATCGAAATCTACAATAAATATTGTGAATGATCACTGGTATCTTCGCTGTTACGTATTACCGTCCCTAATTTTTTCGCGGAAAATCATTTTTTGAACCTTTCTGTCTTAATATCTATCTCTAATCTTATCTTACGGATTTAACCTCTCATAGTAAGCTGGCGTTTTTAATATACCTGCAACATCTTCGGAGAAGCTGTCCACCTTAAATTTCGGCCATTGTTTCTATGGAGACAGTCAAATCATTTAAAAGTTGGTTTCAACCTCAAAGATCCTCGTATGTTCACTAGTGATTGCATTTAGTTTCTTCAATTTCCATTACTTAGTGTGGTTAGTTCCTGTTGGGGTAGAGGAGATTTTCGAGATATTTGAGAAAACGCTAAAATTTTCGCTTTCGCTTTGATTATTAATACCTCCGATACCGGATTATTAATACCGGAAATGAATGGTGATTTGTGGTGAATTTAATTCCACTCATATTCCACTTCTATTCACTTCACTTATTAGTTAGTTGAAAGTAAATACTGACGAAAGTCGTATTTGAATTTCCCTTTAATCCAACTCGCTTTGTTGGCATCAACTCTCTCCAACTATCCACCTCTTCTCACCTGCCATCTAGAATGCTAACTTCTTTCCTCTCATCCAGTCATTAACTCTCTCCTCTTTCCGAACGCATCTTTGGCCAGCGCAATTATCCGTCTCTGCGAATAACTTTGTCCTTCGGTGAATTAAATTATACTCCACTCAATGACCTATCGATTCCGATTGAGATTTTTTTGATAAACCAAAGCCTAAAACATTTAATTATCAAGATAATTTTTTAGGGTACATGTATTTTAAAAGTTTAATAATCTAACCTATAATAGAATGTAAAGTAAATATAAGTGGTAAGTAATCCCCCTATTGATTAAGTGCACAGTCGATCCTATTTCTCCGAATTGACCCCATAGCTGGCTAAATCAAAGGTTACATTTATACACGGTGACATTGAGAGGCCTTGTACTGATTTATTGAAAGGATGACGAGTAAACTAAGAAGCAGTCTTCAATTAGCAATTTTTAACTCCCTATGAGGGAAAATAGGACTAGCGTGATAGTGTGTGTTCATGTAATAGTGCATGCTTGCTGATCTTCACTCCCTGCCACACACCCTCACGGTTGCTCTCAGTGTATTTCGTAGTTGGAGATGTATATGCATGCAAGGCACCGTATACGTAGTCTTTAATCGTCAATCATGCTCCCTTGTAAAGAGATTGAGGAGCTAATCCACTTAAGTCCTCAATTATCCAGTGAACAGTTTCCATTGTGCCCCACGCGGTCACTTTAGGTGGTTGTACAGGACATGATTTGATATACGGCGTCTGAATGAATAGCTGGTACCTTTCCGTGGCAATTTTGGTTTATTTGTCAATTTTGGTTTATTTGTCGACTATTAATCTCAGCTAACTCAGGCGGGAGATAACATAATTTTTTTTCAAAAACAAGGTAGGACTTCTTCTGCTTTCCTTCCTCTCGAAATTGGGGTGCATCTATCCACTTTTTCAACCCGGAACCATTTATCGATTTCCTCCTCAACGAATCTGCAGTAATGGATTTCGGTGCCAGGGGTTTCCTGCGATGGGCTGTGTCTCTCTTTTGGTGCATCAACTGTATCCCTTTCCTCGTTCTCCCTTCCCTCCCCTCCCTCGCCAACCCTTTTTCCTCTCCCTCTCCCTTCAGCGCTCGCTCGCCAAAGGGCTTACCATTGATCCGTGGAGGTCCCAACCGCCGCCCGCCACCGCACACATGCCACGTGGGTATCGATCGCGGGTGCGGGGGAATGGGCCGGCGGCGGCTGCCGCTGCTGCCGCCGCTCGCGGGGGGCCGGAGGGGGCGTGGAGCCGCAGGGAGAGACAGAGAGAGATATGTACAGGGGAGCAGGGAGGGGGGGAGGAGGACGGGGGCGTTTTCAGGGAGCGGGGTTGCTCTTCTTCCTCCGGAGGCGAGCGAGCGACGACGGCGAGATGCGAAAGGGGAAGCGGTCGGCTCCCACGGCCCTGCTGCTACCTTCGCCATAGAATCGCGAGGATGGCAGAAATGGGTTGCGAATTGATGCGCGGACTGGAAATGGCGCTCTTCTTCTCTTTGCCTCTGGGATTAGTCATTTCAGGATTATCCGTTTTAGATATCCACAGATATGGAAGAAAAACATGATATTCAAATTTTCCGCGCCCTCAAAACTCATATGGTCATATTTCCCTATTTTGTACATGTGCTGAAAGGTTTCTTATTTAATCAAAATTTTAATGACAACCAGTAAAAAAAACTTAATTCGATATGACACTGATAATTTATTCAATGTTTCAACGTTCAATTCATTTTCAACGTTCAATTTATTCAATGTTTCAACGCGGGAAAATCTGGCGGTTTTCCCGCGTGTATGGTAATTAATAATTGTGGCACTAATTTCAAATACCACCACCTAAGTCATTATTAACCTAAGTAACCACCTAAGTCATTATTTAAAAATTAAGTGACTTAGTACCTTAGCTAAAAAAAAATTTATTGCATTGCCTAACAGGCATTATCCAATATTTTCTTACTATTAGACGTGGAAAAGGTTTTCTTTAGTTAGGTATACTTGGAAACCTTGGTGACCAGCCCCGGGATATCTTCGTGAATGTTCATCCTCATTTGTTGCAATAACATGCATTCATGTCCTATCTTGTCTCTGTATTTCCCCCTGAGTTATTATTAACAGCGTTATACGATGGGCAATGGGCATACAAATATTTACGCAATATATAATGATAAGGCCTATCGAGGCATCAGTACCGACAAATACTTTTAGAAATTACCCCAATCATTACTGCAGTTTTCCTATTAGAAAGTGCTACATTTTATACTTGCTTCAAGAACCTTTTGGAGATAATGTTCTAAATCTTAATTTCCCGTATTATTTTTCAAATAACCACAAAAATATACACGAATGTTGGCTGTTGATATAGTTTCAGTTTTCAATATTCGAGGGGGGAGGGGGGCGAGTGGCACTTCTGATGTCACTCAGTCGACGGCTCTGCCGCGGCAACCGAATCAACGGATATTTTTATCGCATCTCCGTACAACGGTTTGCATCGGTCATAGGAAAAGTTCCAGATATGTCCCCGCACCCCATAATCCCTCAAGTCCAAGTCGATTTAGTAGGCTCTGTGCCCTCTGCTCTACGAAAATAAAATGATTTTGAAACAAATTAAATTACCTTAATGAAGTTAGGTTTTTTAGGGGATCGGGCGCACGTTCTTAATATGACCAGCTGGAAACGCAGCGAATACAACACGCTCGCAAAGGGGGAGCTGCGTTGCGGAGAAAGAAAAGAGAGGGTTGAAAAGGGTGATAAACTTTAGATGAGGATAACTCTGACAAGAGAGAGAGGTATGAAGGAGAGATAGGAGAATTGTGATGGAGGGGGGCGTGTCGCGGGGGATGGCATAGGGAAGGAACCGGATGGTCCAGCTTTGAAACCGGACTGCGCTATGGATGGGAGTCAGGGAGAGAGAGAGAGGCTACGGGCGGAGAGCGGAGGGAGGAAGGAGTTAGGCGGGGGAGGAAGGGATAGATAGGAGAGATCGTGCAGCTGCGCCCGGGAGGAGATGGGGTTTGAGGGGATCGGAGGAAGGGGGAGAGGAAGATCGGAAGGGGAACGGGAAGGGGAGCGCTTTAACCCCGCCCCGAGGCCCCGCCGGTTTGTAAGCCACGCCTCCCTCCATCCGCCTCTCCCCCTTTCCTCCTCCTCCTTTCTCCCCCCTCTCTGCTCCCTCCCCGAACCACTGCACCCCGCTTCTTCGTCCACTACAAGCCTCTCAGGGCTTCTTTCTCTCTCCCTCTCTCTCCACACCAATGCTCCCACCACTACAGAGATTCCACGCGATTCATCTCCTCTGCCATCTCTCGAATTCCTCTCTCTCTCGCAGGATGCTAGCGCGGAGAATGGCGGGAGGATATATGTAGGTACTGTTGGAACCCATACGGGTGTAGGGGTATGCTAGGGTCTACCAAATCTCCACTCCCTACCGCTTCGTCTTCTCGACCCCGTCAAATCAATTGTTTTTTTCCTCCATTACCTCTTCCTGTGTTATTTTTTTATGAGGTCCGCGTACACGGTGTTTTCCCTCTTCATCGCATTGTTTTTATCTCACGAGATTTCACGTATGGTCGCTCCAATCAACTCTCGCACCCACTGTTCTTGTCGCACATTAATGTTCCGCTAAATAGTAGCCGGGCATGCGTGATTCTGCACTCATCCCGTATAATCATCACTGGATTGCACGCAAATAATCTTTTGTATCTGCTAATTCTATACCGAGTAGACGAATGATGGGAATACCTACTCTTTATTGAAGGTGTGTAATGAAACCATTGTAAGATGTTCAAATTGCCATCGGCCACTGGCCATCACATGACACGTAAGGAATTATTTCCATAAGTAGTGTTAGTAGTCATAAACCTTTCAGAAAAACTTTCTTTTAAACGTTATTTTATCTTCCTAACTTTATGGAACTATAACGCTTCGCATTCTGGGAGACCATTTGATTTGGTAATAGATGGAGATAACCAACAAAAGTAATATAGCCTCTGTAGATTGGCAGTTCTGTCACCTACGAAAATAACCTCATTGTCTATTAAACGAGGGAAATAAATACAAAGTTTCTGTAAACCTATTATATTGATGGCATTTTAAGCCATACTTATTTCAAGTCCGTTTCGCTGTGGATGACACATTATTAGGCAAATGCAGTGGATGCAGCCTTAACTACTGCTTAGCGACTTATGCCGATATATGACATAATGGCCAGCAATTGAGTGAACTGAGCTGAACATCCGGGTCATTTATTATTTTATCCTCGGCAAACATCAATTTGTGGAATTGATGAACTTTGCCTCAGGCTAATGAGTTGCTTTAGTATCGGTTCGTAATTTAAAAACTATTGTAAAACTTCTGTACTTATTTCATTTGTTAACTAATTATTTTAATGAATCATGAATAGGACTTCACATTCAGCAATGAATACGAAACTGAGTAAACAATGATTTTGCTCAAAAATATGTTTTAGACCAAGGAAATAGTACTAAACACTGCATTTTTGGAACTTGAATACTTCTAATTGCGTGGAATTTTATGCTAGGTAAATTAATGTTCTCTTGAATCGCACAAGGTTTTACATTACTCTTAAAAATGAGTGATTTTTCTTACAATCATTGTTGGCATAGATGCTAGCTGGAGCATACTGGTACTGCTACCTGATACTGGTGGATGTTGACTTTTCTTTGACTACTATGCCTATGGCATCCTTAATGTTCCCAGGCGATGTAAAATATGTTTCTCTCAGTCCTCAAAATGATTAACATTGTTAAAAGTTTAATTACACCCAGCGCTAATGATGACTCCTCTTTTTACTCAAATCGCTTTTCTAATTAACAAAAATTTCAGTTGCCAGCAAAAAAGGAGACATTTTATCAAACCGCTTTTAGTACGTCCCTCTTTAGCATCGGCTTGGGAGAGGGTCTTTTTTTACGGACCGACCAAATGATTGCCTCGAGGAAAACTGCTGATCTCTAATGACCGGCGATTCCCGTACACTTTTTATCACTGCCGCATGCACTCCGCGCGGCGTGAAAGACATGGCGTGCACCCCCCAATTAAATCCCACTTTTTCTTTTGTTTCGTGTGGACCCTCCCGATTTATTTGGACCGACTGTTGTCAGTTCCTTATTTGCCGGGACAGTCGATTGATTCGCTGACCAATTTATTCTTCACGTCCAGTGTGACTGCGTTCGACTGGGCCAATGAGACCCCGAGCCATTCTTGGAGTCATTAAAGGGCAAGAATGATGAGGCGCAGTTCCTCGAACCCAGTCATTAAAGATCTACAGGCCACCACCGCCACACGAACGAAAATGGGAGTCTTTTATTTTTTCCCCTTTCATCCAAGTGGAATTTAGCTAAGGTGCTGGTCCCTTTTCTCTCGATTGCCGGTGAAATCCACGAAGATTAGGGCATTGGTGGGTTAACGTAAGGCACTTGAGCCAGACCTCTCATGAGTAATTACAGCAGTCGCATTTCGATACCGAACCCGGATTGCCGGCTCATATTGCGATCCATATTGCCATGTCAACGCTAGAAAGAAACACTGAAACGGGCATTCAGCCAAAGGAACCGTAGAATATGTTGTGTACTTGTGTTCACACACTGTGTTCCTTTTCTTCTACGCAAATTACTTCTCCATCTGCCCTGCAAAAGGTTTATACTAACAAGTGTGTCTTCTTTTCGGGAGAGTCCACTACGTTGGTGGAATTACCTTATCTAATAAGTAAAACTTCTGCCAATCAAGGATGATGTCAATTAGCAAAACAAAATTGTAGGAATATAGGTACATATTCAAATAGCTATATCGGATGAGGCTAGTGTTTAGCAGGTAATATTACTTCCGTGATCAATGCCCTTATAAGCGTACTTGAAGGTATTCTAAGTGGTGCGCAGTATGATTAAAAATAATTCTGCATTCATTGCATTCTTTCGTGTGTGTGAAATTGAAGCTCAACGCACGGTATTTTTACGGCGTAAAATGAGTAAGTCATTTTGATGAAGGATTAACTTTCCCTACACTCCAGATATTCCCTATAAATTGCAAACCTTAATTTATTTTCAATTATACGAGTGAAATTTATGCAAAAAATGTTTGTTGAAAAATAATGTTAAACCAAATATTGTTGTTCAATGGAAAAAAAACATTTAAAAAACGATGAGACAAAGCAGCCGTAGTTAATGAAAGTAGAATTACTTGAAAGTGTAACGTCGACGGCTGTAATCGTACACACATATATTAGTAGCATTTATTTTTGCCATTGTTTTCTGAAAAAAAACCGTATAATATTTTCCAAGCGCGTTTTTGCTAAGAACTGAGTGCAGTCTAAATTTGGATTCATCCTTATCCTACCGCGGTACACCTCTTTAATTGCCATTCCTTTATTACATTTAGCCTCGGAAAAAGAAAATTGTTTACCCAGGGATTCGCTCCGTCGAAGCACCTGCCTCGGCATCCAGCGTATGAAGGCAAACAGTTGATCCCATGTGCCGCAGTCGCTCTCAACGGTTACCCTTTAATAATAAAGCACATTTCCACTCCTCTCTTTCTCAGACGGTTTCCCGAATTTCCCCTCCGCGCCGACTAATCTTCCGCTGCGAAAGAGGCGACAACTTCCCGTGGGAGTCACGTGACCGAAAACCTCTTTTTTCCATCCATTTCCATTAACACTGCCTTTCCACAGTCCCCTCCATCCCCAAAACCCACCCTCCCCCTTGCCCCCTTTCCCCTCCACGGCTCGTACCATTTCACCCCAATTTGCGCCTCTTGCTTTGCTCAGTCAATGAGGAATCGCCTTCACGATCGGTGCACGGATAGTATTTCTCTCTCCATCTCCTTTACAGGCTTTTCAGATCTTAGCTTTGAACAAAGTCACTAGGAATATAGTTATAACTTAACTGATGAGAAGACAACAGGTGGGGTATTAGGTAAGCTTATGCTGAAAGGTTAAAGCGTTAGCTGAAACCAAAGGAAAGTATGCAAGGTCTCAAGTTAGGTGATGAAATGGAGAGATTAAATAATAATTGAACAGACAAAGCACATTCATTCATCTAATTTATCATTCCTGGTATCGTATTCATAAGTATATTTGTAATAAAACGATTTTTCAGAGTGTTTAAGGTAATTTAAAATTGTTTTCCTTTATAAATTCAAAAAATATCTCAATGGCGTTGATTGGTTTGTTTCTTCTACGAGTTTTGAAATCAAACCTTTGACCTGGAGACATTTGCAGTGTTTTAATTACAGAAGATCAAATTAATAAATGTGAAGAAAAAATGAAAAATTGGATGAAAATGGATACAGAAAATCATGGTACCTGTTTTTGTGAGCTGTTTAATGCAGTATGCTTCCCATAAATGTAGAATTTTATTTAATTTGGAGCAGTGAAGTTATATTCTCCATGCCTCACAAATCTGACGACGTGAAGTGTAATCTTTAAATATAGTTTTGAGAGGCCTTTAAAGGGGCAAGGATTAAATGGAAACTGTTGCCTAGATTGAAGTAAAAATATATGGAAGATAAGGATGATAAAGCCTCTTTACCGAGTTTATTACCGATAAAAACTAGGAAATATTTGAGTGAGAATGCATCTTTTCTACTTTATACCGAAACATTGTGATTGAGTTATGCGCTGGTGAAATCATTAGAAGTATTGATAAATGGTTGAAAGTTACAGGCAAAATACGAACGAAGAAACAAATTAATGTAGGTTTATACTAAAAATTATTTTGGGACGATACACGGAACTTCATGAAGCACAAGTTCATAAATGTTTCAAGCCAAATGCATGAGATTATTCTTCAGATACCTGATAAAGAGGAAAGACTGTTACCTAAGTCAATAGGGGAAATAAAGAAAATAATATAAGATGGTAAATGCCTTGAGTTTGTTGACGCATCTGTTTATCAGTCGTAACCATCTTAATGAATTCGCTTGTAGAGGTTGAAAATTTTAGCCTAATTTTCGAAAGTAGACAATTTTTTTACGTTTTCAGTATTATCGTATTTTTTCAGAACCTATGTGAAAAATCTGGTGCTCTAGCATTTGTGCGACTCATACTGTAAATGGAATTTTACGGCTTTCTTGTAACGTCAAACGTTCAATGCATCCCTGTATGAATCGAAAGTATGCAAGGAGTTTCCTTGACGTTGACTCGGGAATTACAATTATTTATTACTTACAACATTAAGCGCTGCTAGGGTTATCCTATAGGCATACTAAATTGCTATTGTGGGTTGATATTGTTAATTAAAATTTTGAAATATGTCCATAGAAAATATGCTTTGATCAATAAAATATTCTAGATAATTATCGTCAAACTAAATAATTATTGGTTAAATATGCCCATCAGTATATTTTTTTGCATAGCATGAATATTTGAGTGAACACACAGGGAAATAAGCAGATCAAAAAGCAGCAATTCTAATTTCTTCGACGCCAGGATCAGATATTTAGAGACCCTTTTCCGGAGCGATGCAGTTAAGGTCTTTTTTTTCTCATCGCACGCTGAAATGAATTTCGGTACATTATGGAAAAATGTTCACTTCATCCGTAAGTATATCCATTACTCCACGACCGCGATGTTTTACACTCCCGACCAACACGGAATCCTAACCTATCCGTTAGGCACGAACCATTTGTCTAATCAGCTGCACGTCGTCCAACGCTCGTCCTGATTGCTCCGCGTCGCAAATGGAATATTTGCTCATCAAGTTTCCGAGGGTCGGGTAAAAATATTTACCTTTCCCCTCCTCACCGATACAGTCGCGGCCGAGAGATAAAAACCATGCGGGAGAATAAGGTCGTGCGGGGTGCTGGTGAGCACTCAAGAGAAGGAAGGGGATGGATGAGAATAATAAAGGTATATATATATACATATTTGTGCATGTATAAATATTGGGAAGGGGTGGGCGCGAAGGAGCGGACCCGCCACGAGGAGTGGGGGCTGCGGAGGAGGGAAGCGGTGAGTCAATGACGACTGGGGGGATAGGAAAAGGGTTCCGTGGGGGAATATCGCGAGAGGGGTTCTCGGAGTCGTTGTTTCCTCCCGGGTATGTGTGCATGTGCCGAGGGGTGAGTGGGGCCGCCCCGAGGGCTGAGAGGAGGGGGTCGCTCTGGGGCGGAGGGAGGGATGGGGAAGGGGAGGGGGGAGGCAGAGAAGCGACGCAGGCGCGTCGTATCGCCCCAAGGGGCGGGACCTGCGTGGCCAAAGGGCGCGATGGTGAGGATCTCTCCCCCTCCCGCCCCCACCCACCGTCTCCTTCCGGATACACGGCGTCCCCTCAGCCTCTCCCTTGCCCCCCTTCCTCCCGCCTCCCCCCGCCCACGCCGCGAAGTCTCTCACATACTGCCTCCGCCATCCAAGGCTTCCGATCTCTCTTCCCTACTCTCTCTCTCCCCCGCCGATTCCTCTCTCTCTCTCTCTACCCGGCACAGCGGCATCTCACCACACTCCTCTCTCTCTCTTCTCTCTCTCCCCGTACACAGAACAGGAGTGCTCCGGCATCATGGCTGGCGGCGCCATTTTGGAGAAACACACTGCTTTCCCTCCCTCCCAGTCTTCCCTCTCTCCCTCTCTCTCTCCTTCCGTCTTCCTCGTCTCCTCCCACTCCACCGCTCCGCTCATCTCCTTCCTCCTCTCCATCCTCGTTTCCTTCATCGTCCTGCTCCATCCTGAGGAGCCGTCACCCTATCTCAGCTTCGTTCTTTCTCTCTTACAATTTTCCCTTCTTTTCTTTGGTCTCCACTCTCTCTTTCAGAGTGGCGACAGAACCGGGGAAATCATGAAATTCCACGGATTTGTCCGCTCTATAGCGAAATTTGAATTTTATTCACGAATTGCGTCGATACGCGTTGATACGACGTGTTGATTATTTTTCACCTCAGAGGCTATCCATTTTTCCGATGACGGACTTTGGACATGCTTTGAAGCTGTCGTCACTTCTCTTTATTATCTAATAAACTATCGATCAACTCTCCGCTTATATAATGATATCCGTTATTCATTCAGCATCTGCGTAGTAGGTACTGAATTTATTGGCATAATGGCTAGTGGTCTTACTCTTTCAATAGAGAAATTTAGTATAGCCTCCTGTAACCGCGGTCACTACCAGCTACTGCTACCCCATGCCTTCAGTTATTGAAAAGTCATTGTAAATAGGAAAATTATTAATCTACTGACGTCGCCAAAATAAAGTTGAATGTTGAAAAAGAAAGGAAGCTTAGTGAAATGTTAACTCTGGGAATAAAAGAAGTTGAACTTGGAGAATAAGAATGAACTTCCCAGTAATACCCCAGGTGATTTTTTAAATTGTCTCAGGTTTTATCGTTATCCTTCAACCTTCTCTTTTGTTGACTCCGACTATAAAAGGATGGATGTAGCTATCAGCTGCCATAAACTGCCGCAGTTTCGTCGGTAATTTATGGCACTTGTGTTTTTGACGACGTTGCTATAAATTTTCGTAGCATGGGCTTCACACTTCCGGGGTTGCTAACTAGCGGGAGCTTTTAAGTATCAGCGGTACGAATTCGTCAGCCAAATTTTTAATTGAATTTTCTACTATACAGAAAATGTATGTATATCTCCCTTGAAATATAAATATGAGTTAACGTCATCGTCTCACTGTTAGTTTCATTTCTTGGTATTATTAGTGTGGTTAGCTTCAAATAAACTTGGACTTAGGGGTACGATTTTTGCTTGCTGTATTCATGCTCTCTATCTATCTATCGTTGATTTTTCTTTAATTTGCCGAAAACTGATAAGTTTTTACGCTTCACAAAGGACATTGGTTTTAAAATGCGGGATTGGTTTTTTACTACATCAATGTTAGTTCTCTACCCCAGGGTCGTAATTTATAATTATTGGACAATCCTTTATGATAAGCCATTATCATGAGTCATTCACCTTGCGTTCTCACCCGGATCTTTCTCCTCTTAATTCTTTCCCGCTTGACCCCCTCCTTTGTGTACGCCTACATCTTCATCCATGGAACCTGAAATTGATTCTTGCCTGGAGCATGAACCCTGCTTTGTGACCTTATGATCCCATTAAAGGCGCAGTTATGATGGTAAATTACGTTACTCATCGACTTAACCAGGAAAAGAAGTTCTGCTTCCTCTATGTTTACACCTTAACAAAAGTTCATCGATTTACTTCATTAATATTTCTTGAAGTCCCTCTCGCAGCGTTATTCGTATATGGTTCGATGTTAATATATCATGGGGATGGGGATCTTTGATTTATTTGCAGCACGCTTTTTGATGCGCAACTTTAATGAATGGATAGCATTTTCTATCGTAGTCGACTTGAAAAATACTTCATAGACATTTCGTTTACGTTGACTTGTTGGGTGTGGTTTTTTATAGATACCTATTTTCTTTTGTTTATTCCCGTTTGAAGTAAAAACAACCGTTGATTTCCCGTAAAAATAATAAAAAGATTAATTTTTTCCTTATGAGAACTACAAACTCAAAGTTCAAACTCAATTCGGACATGGAAGATTACCATCTGGACTGCGGATACTGTGGGCAGAATTACCGTGTGGATCTTAGGTTTCCATTTTAACAAAAGAGCTAAATGTTACACTGAGCGTAGTAACTTTTTCAAGGCCTTAATCGGTAAGTGATCAAATCATTTTTACGGATGACTTATTTTTTGAGTCCGTATATATATCGACACGTCGATGCACGATTGTCAATCGCAAGCCGTATTAACCTTAATAATGATTTCCATCAAAGTAAAAGCAAGATTTATTAGAGAGAAGAGTGGTGTGCATACGTGGCTTAAGGATGATTAGCCAGATATTCTGCCTCGAGAGAGGAAAAAACGCTCCCCAATTCGGCTATCTACGATCGCTTTGAGTTTCGCCTTGCAGTGGGGGGTGTGGAGGGGGGAATTAGCATTCGGATGTGAGAGGGCAAAGCTATACGAGAGTTGATGACGAAGTGCTTTGAAGAGGGGAAGGGATGTAAGCCCGGTCGCGGGGAGCATTGAACAGTTTATAGTGCCTCCGCTTGTTATCACAGCGGAGAAGGGGGGGGGGCTACTGTGACCTGGGAGAAGAGGGGAGAAGGCAAGAGAATGGTTGAAAGGGAAAGGAAATAATATCTCCGAAATATCTGGAAAGGACACACGTTGGAAGTGTATTTGGTGGGGAAGGTGGCTGTGTTAACATAGATACAAGGTGGCACGACCATGGGGGTAAACGTGGTATCATTAGGGTATCGGAAGAAAGATTCGTTCAAAGGTAAAATTTAAACTGTTTTTTTGTACATTTTTTCTTCTACGGCCATTTAATGCCGAGTCTAAGCGCAAGAAGGGGCCGGAATTAACCATAGGATTTGCGGGGAGGAAACCTTGATGCAGTGATGGCAAGATAAGGCTTAGTATTACGTGACCGTTAACCTTTCGGAGTGTAGAAATTCGTGGTCGTGAGAATCAGTTCAACAAACTGCCCTCTTGTATATTCTCAATCAACATGGCTCCAAAAAATCTAACCTGTGATTTTACCTATGGTTGCCATAGATATCATCCGAGAGTCTTTAGTTAACTACTGATAATTACCAATATTGGACAAAAATGCATTCTGGATAGCTAGCAAGTTTTCGTCTAAATCGTAATAAAATACGGAGCAAATATAATATTAACCATGCATATAACTTCTCTTAGCATTTATTTCCTTTCTTAAAACAGTTTCTTTATACCTTCCTTTTCATTATCAGCGTATTTATTATTTTGGCTATTCTCTGTTGACTCAACTCCCCCTCTTTAAACTGCTAATCAACTAATTCCAAGTCACTTTTTTCATTGCGTCAGCCTTCCTTTCACTATCGTGTCTCAACTCCCTGTTCCTCGTGTTCCTCAACTCCCATTTTTGTAACGCTAACCAGTTACCCCGCACTCGGAATAGTGCTACCATTCCATAAATCTGTCTATTCTGTTTATTGTGTAGCACTTACGAATTTCTCTCCTCTTTCTCGGCATTTACTGCTTTTTAAGAATTTTGTACGAAGACGACCACCTTCTCGTCCATACATTTGTTAGGCACCGCACCCTCCCCAGCGAGCTATGTTCCCCAAAAAACAAGTAACGCCGTCACTTGAGACTACGAGGTGAGATGCCTTGTCTGCAGCTGCCTCACTGGTCACTGGACACGGCGAGGACAATATTTCGTTAGATCTATCATAGTTTTTAGACTAGAATCAACTAATATTGCTCTTACCATTCTAGGACTACATAAATGCCCTAGCTCTCCCATCACGCCATGGATATGGAATGATATCATAAAATGCGCCAACAACGCAAGCAACATAAAAATAAGGCAACCGCACAAATAACGATATCGCTACAGAAGGTAATTACAATAAATGTATTTACTCGTAACGACTAGTTTTGCAGTGATAAGAATAAAATGACTCTGACGCCAACAAAAAGCGCAATATATCCTCTAGGATGAAAATAGTGACGAAGGGGTAAGTTGTTTTCCATACTTTTTCACTAACATTGAAAAAATATTTACTGTTAAAATCGATTTCTGTCATTGAATCCTGCACGTCGACAATTTATTCTTGATTTTTTATTTTATCCGTGATTCTTGAGTCTAGTATATTCCTGGTTTCACCTAAGACCATGGGTTCGAATCTCGAATGGGTCACTGATACTTGAATTCACGCGCAAGTATCTGTGTCGAGGGAGTATTTTAGGAAGTTTGCTCTGGTAATTACCACCTTGGGGAGATAGAGGTACACGGGTGGATGAGGAGGGTGTAAGTAAACTGTGGTCGTAAACGAGGGAATGGAGGAGTTAGCGTGCATAGAGAAGCGCGACGTTGGAATTTTGGGGGAAGGGTATCAACGGTGCCAATTCCCGCTAGAGTGAGGACCCGGGCGCATAATCTTAACCTCCCGCGCAGGCCCAATCCACTACCCATCCCCATTTCCTCAAGTAATGCCACCCTTCCCACTCACCACCCGAATGCGAAATCGAAAAATGGAAAGCAGCGAGGAGTCCTCTCCCCGGCCCTGTTGCTCTCTTCGCCTCCGAGATTTCCACATTATGCCGATCTGCATTGGTAATGTTCCATGCGAATGAGAGAGGGCCACTACTACACCGCCATCCCGCTCCCCTCCATTTATTCGTCCCATGGAGGTAAGAATAAAAAAATGCGGAGGATTTCCTCGGGTGGGAACTTAAGTTTTGACCCTTGTTTTTATGCAAATGGTTTTAAACAATCCGGATCGAGTTTTGGGAATAACTTCCTTTTGCATTCTCTAGCGGCATGTTATTTTTTAAGCTAATTTTGGTTATGATCGGTAAATTATGTATATCATGCAGCAGAATACCCTTACTTACGAACTTTCGACAATGAATTTCACCTGCATTTGTCAGTTCTGTTGAAGTACAAGCATCATTTTGATTCTAGCAATTTTATAGTAAAATTTTATAATTTCACTCACAACAACACAAACAGCTGCACTCACCTTTGTTTTTCAACATGTCTTTCAGTTCATTGCTAACGTCTTCTACTATGCTAACTCCACTATGAATCCGAATAAATTAAAAGTATTAAACAGCGGAAACGGTCAAAATTAAATTAATTTAAACAGGTGCACCTAGATTTTATCATACCGAGTTAAATATTTGCATTAAATGACCACTGATACATATACGCTACTTCTACGCTACTAGTTAAGGTTCACATAGCCTACTGTCACTTACCCTTAAAGGAATAGGAACTGTCGGTGACCACGGCATGAACGTTTTGCCCACGTACACTACCGGGTACGTAAACTAGCGATTATAAATCCTGGAATTAAATTCACATTCTAGTTTGTACCTTCATGCCTGTTGATGAGGGTATTATTTCTTTTACTTGATAGTTCATCATGATGAGACCATTTTAAGCAGCTGCATACAGTTTTATTCAAGACCAAGTAGGATTATTATTTTCCTAACACCCGTTAAATAGCTTACCATTGTCTGCCCTAGTTCTTTACCTCCCCTTAAAATCATAATTGTTTTCACCAGGGTCAACAATTTCTGCCAGAATGAATCTTGTCGTCATTATCATTACTCAGGCCTACACCACTGCCATGTATGGTACCTGGAGGAAAACCGTGCTTATGCGGGATGTTGCCTGGTCAGCACCAATGGGCTCTTCAGGCTGAAGCGATGCCATGAATGGCCATTGTTATTTCCTTCAATTTAAGAGTTCCTTATTAAGTTTTCTCCGAATCGCTATCGTCTGCGAATTTAACTTTCTCGTCATTGACACTTAGATACCAAAATAACGAACGACTTCATCACAAAATCAAAAATTGAAGCATTGACATGGTGGAAGGTGATGTATATTAATGAGTACTCTTAGTCACTTCATTAATCCGTGGTCACTTCCAAAGAAATTTATTCCACAATCGACCGTTTTCGGCAGTTACGCCATCTTCACGTCGTATGTGAAATAAAATTCTGTGGAAGTGACTAAGAGCACTCATTAATAGACTTCATTGCTGTCAAACGGAATTTCTCCATTTTTTGCTTGCGATTATAGAAAGACAAACAAGCTCGTATAATGTTAAAGATGAAAGATCTCAGTGAAGGAAATATGTAAGCTGGTAAGGGTGTTATAGTTAAATGCAATAAATTCGGAATAATGTGTAAATAGACTTTTAGGTAAGAGGGATATAGACGATAGGTGTGTTGGATTCCATAAGCGGTGGAAGGAAACTCATGGAGCCTACAAATGAAATGGCATAAATCAATGAATTTTGTCTCGATTGTTTATGATTTACTTGTAGTCAACTATAACTCAGGTGTTACCTATAATGCAATGGATAATATTATGCACATATGATAGATCATGGAAGTATATTAAAAACATGTGCGCAAAAACGTTTGCACTTGCATTCTAATGCCATTTAATTCCTTTCTTGCGTTGTTACATTTTATCGTACATAGCTAAATTTCAATTCAAAAAGCTTTTTCGCTTAAAGGCCCTAGTGCTGGTCCAATTGGCCTTTCGTTGAAAATTTCACGAATGTGAGATAAACGCATATACCTAATATTTAATCATAACGATCCCTGCTAAAAGTAGATAATAACTGCGGAATTATTAAAATTGTCAACCTAGTGAGGCATTAGAATAATATTGATCGAATAATAAGGCCAAAGTGAATCTGTTTAGGAGTGGAATTTTGGTTCGAAAGGATGCTTTCCCAAGGCCACTCTCTCATCCTCTCCAAAGAGAGGAGAAGTACGATCCATCGTCGCAGTCCCATTACCCCGACGAATTCCCGCTGAGAAATATTTTCGCGCTCACCGCATACGCCCCAATCCCCTCGCGATTCCTCCACTTCGCCGGCCCAGCCCTTCCTCACCAAACCCCCCGTTCTCCTTCTCCCATCCTGCCCGGCTCCCTTCACTCCTCCCCCCCTCGTTCCCTCCCTCTTAACCACCCCGCCTTTTAATCTGCACCCCCTCCTTCCCTCTTATTGTCGCTCTGTATCTGCAAGTGCGTTTGTATGTTTATGCGGTTCCGCGGATAGATGGCGCCGCAGGCTCACCGCCGGTTGGTTGCACGGTTCCGGGGGCGGGAGGGGAGGTTGGGGAGGAAGATGGGGGGGAGGGGGGCGTGTGCGTGGATGGCTTCGTGGAGAGGGAGGGAGGTGGGAGGTTGAGGTTTGATATGGAGTTGGGAGCAGTGCAAGTGCTGGACGGTGAAGGGGAGGTTGGCTGGCGGGTGGTTCAGGAGGAGACGAGCGGGGGGGTTGTGGCGTAGTCGGGCTTGGGAGTGGCGGGGGTGACGTTTGGGAGGCTGTTGTGGGATAGGGTCGGCTGTAAGAGAAGGGCATGGAAGGAGAGAGAGAGGGAGGGAGGGTTGTGGGAGGTAGGGGAGGAGGGGCGGGAAGTCCGCTGCCGGGGGTTAGGGCTTTGAGCATTGATTTCCTCTTTCAACTCCCTTCCGAAGCAGACGTCCTCTCTCTCTCTACACCCCCTCTCTTCATCTACTCCTCTTTTTTCTCCCTCTCTGTCCCACCCTTCCACCTCCCTCCTTTCCGAGCGCTCAGTTCCCTTTCTCTCGATAATGGGCCATTTACTCGTTATTTACGTTGCACTAGCGCATTTCCCTTCTGCGTTTCATCGAGGAATACTTGGCCCATCGCTATGAAAATACTCGTCTTATCCGTCTACAATCTGCCCTTTGTGGCGTAAATCGATCTCCAAATTGAGGGAGAACTTTTGTTAAATCGGTGCTGAGTTAACTTTCTCAAAGGCTTGTTGAAGCCTCAAACTGGAGCTGGTTGGTTGCGATTTACGAAGAAAGCGTACGTTTTACTTTCTTGATCGTATGAAAACTATCTTCATTCAGTCCTTTTTTCATTATTTTAAAAAGAGGTCAACCTATAAAATGTAATGATGATATTTTAACATTAAAAATTCAAGAATTTACCATTAGTATGTGTACAGAAATCTTCTTTTTTCTAGAATACGTAGTTGAGATTATCTCATCTTTTTTCTCCTTTCATTTCAATACGGCCGAATTATTACGATCTGGACTGCGATTGGTATGGAAAATAAACGAATTAATTTTATTAAGCATCCTCATTTACGTACAATAACATATAGCTCTAGACTTGGCATAGTTGCAAAACATAGAGAAATGATTTTAACACGGATAACGACTTAAAAAGAATATAACTGAAGTAAGGTTTTAGCACTCTATGATCAAATAAGGCAGTACAGTCTCAAAAAATACATGCCTATCTTCAGTGGCATCGCATGAGTGCATTTATTCTCGAAATAAAGATATAATTGTTTCCTCTAGTGCTTTGTGTTCCATGGAGAGGCAGTGATATTTTTGTAACAGTTTCCTATTGTGATGTCTCATTCCTTGCGACATATGGAGGCGATATTTTTAATGGTTTTTTTGACGGTGGCTGACTACAAATAAAAAAGCAAACAAAATCAAGTTTAACAACATGCGTCTCTAATTTCTTTCTTTTTCATATTGTTTATTTATTTTGCTCTAAAATATTGTCTACAAACTAAGGCTTTAAAGGATAATGTAAGATCGCCGAATTGAGTATAGGTATGCAGCTCTTTGATACTTGGATAGCAAATGGAAAGATTTAAATCCCTATAATGTATCCCAATATATGTTGCGGGTTTGATTTCTACGTTTTTTAGTTTTTCACCTTCGTTAGAGCATTCGTCTAATTTTTAGTAATTCAGTACATTGGGGTGAGCGCTGACCATGATCAATGTAACCATTTTAATGAATATATTAGCTCGTCCCTCATCTCAGCATAATTATTACTTAAACTTCGTCTTCTATCATTTCTTGGAGATAACAAGGGGGTGTGGGCATCATGTATACCATGTGACTAAATCTCTGGAAGGTGAAGACATTCGCCGAGATGGCCAAGGTACGAGCCACCGGGAATGTGAGCGTCTCGAAGAAGGCGAAGGAGAGAAGATGGAGGTGGGGAGGGGATCAGCAGGTCGCGAATGGAGGAGGGATCGGGATATGAGGAGGGGGATACGAGATCCGCACTTGCGAAGCGAGGTCGGCCGAGTGCCAAGTGCGAGGCGAAATGAAGACCCGTCCCTCGCCCGCCCCACAAACCCATCCGAAATGCCCCCTCCCCCTCTCGGCTCCGCCAACACGCGTCACCCACCCCCCGCGTTCCTCAGTCCTCCCGCGCCTCCCTTATCGCCCGGAGCTGTGAATATTGGATTGCCGAGTGAAGGCGTGGACTCGGATTACCAACTTCCCAGCCTGTCGAAAAAAAATCTCCACCTTCCTCCGCATCCCTTGGCTCCCCACACCCTCACCAACCACCCCGTCGTATTACCCCGCTCGAACCGAATTTCCCCGCCCGCCCAAACCCAAAAACTTCTTTATCCCCGACTCCTATTTCTGCTCCCCTTTCCTTATCCTATTCCTTCTGAGCCGCCCCATTCCCCTTGGTCTCCACCCCCCTATCCGTTACCCCCGGACCCCTCTCAGTTCTTTTACCAACCCCTGTTTCGGTTCCGCTCTCCCGTTCCCCTACAAGGTCCACCGCCCTCTTTTCCTGAGAACGAAATCATTTTTTTCCATTTTCCCATCGTCCTCCCCTCACTTCCCCCACCGCCCTCCTCTCTCGGTCTCTTTCTGTCGTCCTACGCACCCACGCAACCCATCAAGTGTAAAAAAAAATCTCTCTCTCGCATTCAATGCATTCTTGTTCCTTCTTCCCCCACCCAAGACCCTTCTACCCTTAGCTCACACATCCCTTCGACTCCAATCTCTCTCTCCTTGGTCGTGGACTCCTCGTCCTTCCGAACGGAATCTACACTTCAATTTAGATCCTCCATTTATTCATTCGCCCCTCGATCTCCAGAGAACTCATGATAGGGGAGAACTCATGATGCGTCGCAGAAGTGGTGATACTGAGAACTCACTTCACCGCAAGGAAATGTAATTTCGGCGGAAACGTAAAATAACATTGAGTAGAAATCGATTGTTACAGCCACCTTGCCTTCACCAACAAAATATAAATCTCTTATTAAGATTAAATTTTTTCTCCATATTTTTCTCGTCACTAAAGTTGGAAAACCGATGAAAATTCCTCTTTAGTAATTTGATCGAGCCCCTTTGCTAATGATCGTAGTAAAAACGGAAGCCTTTTATTAGTTTTTGCGTGAAAGTCAATTAGTTTTCAAATACTACAGGTATGAATGTAAAGTTACAATATGCCTCATTAAAAACAATTATTATGGTTGCAAGCAAGAGAAATTAAATCAATTGAATACAACGATTAATTATGAAAACATTCGTAAGTTCCCAAGTAGGTTTCAGTTTGTCTAAGATGATTTAAACGTATATTTTAAATGCTCAAGAGGCTAATATATTTGAAATTTTGAGTACTGGCATTTGCCGAATATCTATGAAGTCTCAGAGGAACAGCAGCGAAAACATACTTCAATATCAATAATCGGTAAAAATCGCATGACACATAAACTACGTTTTCGTTAGTTATATATGTCTATGGTATAAAAGAGCATTAAATATTAAATATTTTTATATTTCATGATCCCATAAATGAATTGCAAACATACTCATGATATATTAAGCATGTACTTAATGATATGTAGGGCTAGCTTTATAGCGTAGCATTTTGTTCGATGACCTTTTATGTACCATATTCAGTGTTTTTAAAAATTTACGGTCACTGGAAGTAAGTGCCAATGAGAGAACCAGCATAATGTTTTTAATTGCCATCCTTCACGTACTAACCTACCTCGCATTTTTCATAATATGATTTTAAATGTGTCTTTATTTCCACTGCAGCACGAAGACCAATATACCCGCCCGTTAACGTTTATTTAAATACTCACACCTCTTTATCATAAAATATTCAGAGACTTACTTTGGCTTACTGCGCTTAAACTTCATCCGTACGGGAACCGTGCTTGAAATAAACGAAACTATAGGAAACGCAATTCATTTTCCAATTACCTACTTTAACTCTGCTGTTTGTATATTTAATTGATCTATTGCTCTTAATTGAATCGAAAAGTTTAAGTTTTACTTGTCAATGCTAAAGGCATTGCCCGAATTCGTCGTTCATACTTATCGGACAGTTGTCAATCACACCAATCTTCCCGGTCTTCCATTAATTGCCATGTGAAAAAATTCACCTGGTCCAGGAATCGAACCACGGACCTTTGCCTTTCCAGGCCACTGCGCAGACCACTACGCCACCCATGATCTTTAACTCATATAGCAGAAGGATTCGGTGGAGTAGTGGTCTGAGCAGTGGCCTAGAACGTTAAAGTTCCGTGGTTCGATTCCCATTTCATGTGAATTTTTTCATATGGCAATCAATGTGAATTTTACCGCCGTTCACTATACCGAGGTCTGTTATGCCTTTACTTTTAAATATGTAATGATATATTTTAAGAAATTAGTCACCATTTCTGTCCGTAAAAATATTCTTTTTCAATTCTTTTATTCTTTCACTTTTATCAAGCAATAAACTCTTGTCATACCGTTTTCCGTCATTGAATATTTTAATTTCGCCCCAGTGGTCACAGAAGCAGTTTTTCGCATCCTTTTTTTTGCTATGATTGTACTTAACTGGTAATTTTGTTCTTTGTGTTTCAATCTCGTTTTCAACGTGTATGATAATAAGAAAGAAAAAATTTATATTCATGACTTGCCAAAGTATTAAAATAACCAAAAACTGTTCGTTACATAGATATTCCAAAACCTAGAAAGTGTGCAATGGAAATAAAAATCCTTCGCATGAAACGGAAAATAGAACTGGAATTAAATATCAACCCAACGGAAGCTAATAATAATCGAACAAAAACAAATTAAAGTAGCCATATTCCCTTCGCATCCTTCTCCTGTCTCTACAAATAATCGGTCGCAGATGTTTTTACCTTGTGAAAATCTTTGTCAAGCACGCCGGAAGTCTGACCTTCATCAACAGGTCCCAGGTCGTAGTTATGAGATGCTCATGTATTGTAAACATCCTTTCAAAGACGCACCATGAATTCGCAGAAGAGCCAGTCGAAGCACTTTCACTTGTTTATTTGCTTTACATAAGGCCAGCATTCCTTTGCGACCAGGCGGAAGACCGTCTTCCTCGTGACGCAGTCACCAAAGACTAAAACTTAAGGCGATGCGGAATCGCAAACTCTTTTGGCGATAGAGCGACTTTTTCGCCTAATTCTACGCACTATACCTAATGATTTCGCGTATATTTTCCAAAATAAATCCCCATGAATCGTCAATACTTAGCAAAAAAAACTTTAATACCATTTGTATTCCATCTTAAAATGTAAGAACGCAAATAAACTATTAAGTAGATTTTCATTTGTAACCTTTGATTTTTCTTAATTACAGTTCAATTACAAATTGGTAGAAAGTCCCTGCACCTTATTTATATTAATATCTAAGTCTACGAGCTAGATTGTTGAATGATTTGCGCTACAGGTAGAACGAAAAGGTACGTTAACAGCAACGAAAGGGTTAAAACTGTCCAACCAATCGTACCGCAAATGAACCTCAATGTTAATGCGATATATTCGATCTTAGCGTATGTAATGCGTGGTCATTACAGGCAAACTATATTTAGTAAGAGGGATTTTATTGTAACTGCATGGTCTTTATTATCTTTGGAGATTTGGAACTGGAGAGAGCTAATTAATTGCTAGATTGTTGTCTATTAACGCACATCACTTATTATATCGTTCAAAATTAAGACGGTTATACGATTTATCCTGTTCGGAAATAAATGAAGAGTTAGTATTAGACTATTTGCGAATCATAACGCTGGAGATTATACAGAAAGATATTTATTTCATGTCTTTACATTTATTAGCTACGTGGGGAAATCACAATAATAAATGACTATAAAATATTATTTAATGTGTTAATTTCGTCTTTTTCTACTCTATATTTACTACTCACGTATGCTGATCTTATTTGCTGGAGGCTTGCCAACATGCTTGTATTATGACTCAATCCTCTTGGGCCCCGATAGTGAAGTGATGGTATAGGCTGTCGCATGCCCTTAGCTCCTAGTTCTGTACCGGAGGGAGAAGTAGTTTCTCCTGCTAGAGTCAGCTTTGGTCAAACGTTTTAACAACGCTGGATGATCAAAATTAGCTGTACAGAAGGTGTTCACTCAGCATCTGCATCCTCCCGTGCGGCTGCCGCGTAAAGAAGTTTTGTCTTTATTGGAACGTCCAATAGAATTATGGTGTTACAAAAACACTGCGATGAAGTTGGTGATGGAAAACTACCTATATAAACTAAATTTGTTGAAGATATGCTTATGATAAGATGCTTATGATTTACAACAATAATTAAAATTTCGTACCATAAAAATTAATTTAATTACCTCCGTCAACTTGGAGACGTGGATGAAGGAGGAGAATGTGTCATTTTAGGGCAATAAAAAATGAAATTGTGTGATAAAACACAGTCTCCAAAAAATACAATATTTCCCTTTCTTAATTTAAACAGGAATAATTATAAGCGCCTGCTTTACGCTATTGGATTTTATTTGTGTCGCTCGCTTCTAATTTCCTTTGGCAAGTCAAGCCATAAATAACATTTATTTTTGTATTGTTCTGTTCAGTCGAAGTGAGTAACACAAGTGACGGAGTAACTTAACCGTCGTACCGGCGACGAGATTGGCTGATTGCGCTGATGTTTCCTTCATAAAACATTCAATGAAAAACGTCATTTCGGACGGCGGCCTTCCTCAATCCCTCCATCGACGAGATGCAGCGGAATTACCTGTTGAACGAGAAGATGCATTTCACATCTAACATAAGAGCCGCTTCAAGAAGTGTACTAGGAGTTACTGTTCCGCTGAAAAAGCCTTAAAAATTATTCTTTTTCCTAGATTGCCCATTCACGTGGAAAGACGCACATTTATATGTATTATTATTCAGTGAAATTGAACGTTTTTAGCTGCTGATTAGGTTCAAATAGCTGGTAATGCTTCCTTAATTTTATGCCATTATTTTTTAATCAATTAGATTTCATTTAGTGGCCTACGTAGTTTTAAAGACTGCATGTGTATTTAACCGCGAAACTACTTGGTAAAGATACTTGATTTCGCCTTACTCTCTAAGCCAAACTAAGATAATAGCGTTGTTTACCATGCTTTTTTATTGCCGAATCTCATAGAGTTTGTAAAATAAAAAGACCCGTATTTTCAGTCTTTCGATCCATCAAATAAAGTTATAAGAGGCAAAAACTGATGTTTTTAACCCTTTGGGAAAAGTGGGCGTGTATGCGACCCTACGTCATCCACTTAGTCCAATCACAACTGGTCCCGCGAAGCTACTCCCCCTTATCACAATGGGGGACACAGCTGACTCTGCCACTGGAAGTTGTTGTGACAGGATATGTGTAAGTAGACCTTCCGACACCTCCCCCTCCTCTCCCTTCCCTTTCCCTTAAAGCAATCAAGGACGAGAGCTGGATGACGTAGTATGTCTCAAAGCAGCTTGTTCGGTGGGCGTCAACTTTTGCTTATTTTAATTTTTGATTTACGAGTCAATGGCTCTGGTTTGAAGATTAATTTTTTCAATAAAATTCGTTTTCGTTTCTGTCTAACGATTTCGTGCACAAAATTGCGATTTCGGTTTCGAGTAAACGCCCTCATTCTAACTACCCGAGTTGGAAAAAATTTCGATTTTAATTATCCTTGGACCGCGTTCAATTCTACAGTCAGATGACTAAAACGTTTTTCTTTTTGAGTTTCGTTTTCCTTTCGTGCCATTATCTCCTCATTCTCTTGCTCACCTTAAGACTTTCGTCATCCGTCATCACCCTCGTTACCTTTTGTTGATTTGTCCAAAGGAGACATTTCACCACCTCCAGTTATTTTCCAATGGCGAGGACCTGGAATTTCATCCTTTCACTTCGACGCGGTCTTTCCTACTTCTCCTACCACTTCCTCAATCCCTTCTCATAGTCCCTGACATCCAAACTTTTCAGGTGCCCATTAGCATATTTGGTTTGCGTATGGTCTCGATGATCAACTTCTTCCTCCAGTAGTGTAAATCCTCATTCTTTCTCTTCTTCTTAATCTCTGCTTGTGTCTTTATGGCACCTTCCTTCCTACTTTCATGCCATCCGCTTCCCCTTATCTGCCGCTTCTCTCACCCACTCTTTTCCCAATGCCACGCGTTCGGATCCATACAAATCTTCGAGTCTCACCATGCTGCCGCAGGGTGTGAACAGTGCTCAAAGTGCTACATTGAGGAAAATGTACTTGATGTGTTGTAAGAGAGAAAAGAGTGAGGAGGGATATTTTTTGGAGAAGCAGTGGATGGCTTAACTGCGACGATAGACGACCACCAATGAACATGTACGATCACTTATGGCTCACTTTATTTTGTTACCTACTAGTTTCGTACACGGCGCCGCTGAATATTTCCTTCGCCCCGTCATTCCCACATGAAGGGGATCGCGGTTTCAAATAAACCAAACATTATCTCTCGGTGAATATGAACGGGCTCACAAACAAGCATTCATTCTTTTTCCCTTGCCTCCCCCCCCCTCTCTCTTACACACACACACGCGCGCAACTCTTCCTTTATGGAAACGGAAAATATCGATTATCTCTCCATCTTGTTTTCTCCGTTGCTAAGGCCATAGCGAGAGAGAGAGAGGGTGGGGGCACTTGCCCTCCGAACTCCCCATCCTCATCTCCTCGCTAAAAGATGCAAAACGCAGGCCTTACCCTGTGGTCCTCTCCAGCCCCCGGCCTCCCCGCACACCCTCGCTAAACCTCACGTTTCCCCGAGTGGCCGCGACCACCTCTTACCCTTTAAAACCGCCGTTCTTGCGCTTACCCTTCCACTTCACCGGATTTTCAAGCCTTCCCGCCCCCCAAGCGTCCTCCTCCACCTCTCGCCCGCCCTTTACCCTCTGGTTATATCGATTTGTCCCGCCGCTCCCCTCTCTCTTCTTCAGGGCCTTTCACCCCCTCCCGGTGCCGCAGGGTGTGAGCAGTGAAAGGGGTGGCTCCAGGGAAGGGAGGAGGAAAGCGAACGCGATGATGATGATCCCTTTAAACGCTGTGGGAGAAAGGAGAGGGAGGGGGGAGGGAGGTGTGCTGTGCCACCACCGAGCACCCTTTTCTTTTCGCCTCCAGGGTGTGCCGCGACTGTTTTTAGTGCTGGGTGGGCCCTCCTCAATAGGCCTGCGAGAGAGCCCTCTCTGCTCCTTCTCTCTTTCTCTCGAGTCCAGCACGCAGGTGAGGACAAATAGCTTGCGTTCCGCGCCTAAGCAAGGGATTAGAAAACACACGTGACCATGTGAAACATTCGCTTCCCTAGTAGTCCCTTGCGGTGAAAATTCTGTTTATACCCTGGAAGAAGATTCTGTTTATACTAACTTCCCTCTCGCCCGTTCCAGTGTCTTTTAGGGCTTTTACGGCCACATCGAGTACCTTATTTCATCCATTTTCACGTTAGTATTTTTTCAGATCCAACTCTCCGACGCCGATCTCTTGTTATCAGGAGTAGGAACCAGAAGTGAAATTCGAAAGTGTGGTTTCGATGTTGATGATAATTCTGTAATGAAAGATGTTGATGCCAAAAATCCGCAAAGCCTCGCTTTGTACTGAACTTTCCCCAAGTACAAAGCCTCGATTTGTACTTATGGAAATTTTTCTCGGATCTTCGTGCTGGATCCTTGAGTTGTTTGGGATAAGGCGTTCTTGTACAACTTTTGTTATCGCCTCACTCATAGTTGCAGCATTTTTACTGCAGGGCTGTCCATATTTGCGACGCTGGTTGGCATGTATCATGCAATATAGAAAATTCGGGATGAGTTCAGATTTGAGTGCACACAGGAGATGGAAAATTAAAAAGTGATTTTTGTGCGCCCCACTACTGGAAGGACAGAATAACAGGACATAGTAAATGATTTTTTTTCAATTCAAGTTTCCCTAAGGGTTAGGTTTGAAAGGGAAAACATTTTTAATTGGAGAGTTTAGCCGGTAGAAGAAAGGGATAGAGAGCTGTATCAAATCAATCCTAAGATTGATTTAATATGATTAAGCTGCTGAAGATACAGATGTTAATTCAGGGTGAACTGCACCCTAATGAATCTAATCCGATTTATGTTCTTGATAGTGATTATACCTCCGATTTTCGGTTGACAGGCAGCTAAAGGTTGATTTGCAAATAAGAGATAGGGAATAATAAAGGGAAGTGTTCCAGATATATTTTTCTGTAGTGTTGTTCTTTACATACATACATAGTATTACCATTTCTCCCTATCCCATGCCTGTTCCTTCATTTCCCTATGGTTCTTCTTCCCCGTATCCTTCTTTGCTTGCCCTAAGTACTTGTCTCTTTGTCTTCCTCCAGGGACTTTCCCTTCAATTTTCCCTCAATTATGCTACCCACGTAATTGTTGTCTCATGACATGGCCAACCCACCGTGTTCTTCTTTGGCGTATGGTGCTCCACAGTGCTTTTCTTCTCCAATTATTCTGCATACCTCCTCATTTCTCACCCTATCCGCCCATTTGATTTTCAGTATCCTTCTCCAGTACCAGGTCTTGAAGGCTTCTATTATTTTCTAGTCAGTATTTCCAATGGTCCATGCTTCTGATCCGTAGAGTCCACTGCCCACAAGAATCTTTTCACGTACTGTTTCCTTGTCTCCAGTCTTATGCTCTTCGAGGAGAGTAGTGGCCTTTTGGCCATGAATGCCGTATTAGCTTGGGCTATTCGGCTTGAAGTCTATCGTGCTTATTCCCCCCCAGATGATAGTGCTCCCGAGGTAGGTGAATGATTCCACTTGCTTTTCTCCTTTGAGGCGGACGTCGGCCACTGTTTTCTCTCTTCCGCACACAAGTATCTTGGTTTTCTTCTTGTTGACTTTCATGTTGTATTCCTGGAACACTTTTTCAATTATGTTCAGTGAGTTCTGTAGGTTTTCCTCGTTTCCTGCTACGATAGCGATATCATCAGCGAAGCGTAGCATGTTGATTTCTTCTCCATTCCCTTTGATTCCTTTGGTACCTTGTTCTTCTATTTCTTTTATCGCTTCCTCCATGTACATATTGAAGACTGCTGGTGACAGGTTACATCCTTGTCGGACTCCTTTGTTAAATTTTTGCATCTATAATTTTTCTGTCTTGCGTACGTATTGTGGCCACTTGGTCCTTGTAGAGCTGGTAGATGATTCTTCTGTTACTGTAGCCCAAGCCAAGTTTTTCCATAGTATGGAACATCTTATTCCATTCGACATTATCAAATTCCTTCTCCAAGTCCACAAAGGCTATGTATGTACAATGGTTTGCTCACGTGGATCATTTTCTCTACCAGTAGTCTCAGGCATAGTATTGTCTTCCTTGTCCCCCTATTCTTCCTAAATCCAAATTGGTTTTCTGACAGGTTTTCTTCGGTTTTTCCTTCAATTCTTCTGCCGATTATCCGAGTAAGGATTTTGGAGGCATGTGACCCTAGACTCAAGGTTCGCTGCTCCTCACATTTCTCAGCCCTTGCCCTCTTCGGCATGGTCACCATTGAGCTCCTCTTGAAGTCTTCTGACAGATTTCTGGATTCGTAGCAATCTTGGACTATTCCATATAGTGCGTCTTGCGCTATTTCACCAGGTGCTTTGATTACTTCTCCGCTGATTTTATCTTCTCCGGGCGCCTTTCCAGTCTTCAGGTCTCTTACTGCTCTCTCGAATCCGCTTCTTAGTATTGCTGGACCGCGGTTGTCTTCCTCCACTTGGTTCTGGTCATTGGTGAATGCTTCTCCCAGGGGAATCGGGCCTCGGTATAGCCCTTCAATATACTTTTTCCATCTATTTCTGATTTATCTCTCGTCCATTAGCAGTTGCCCATCTGAATCTCTGGTGTAGAAATGTACTTTCTCCGAAGTGCCTCTTGATTAGGCTGTATGCCGTTTCTGAGTTCCCCTTCATCATATTTTCGTTGATGTTCTCACAGCAGCTTTCAATCCATTTCTCTTTGGCCTGTTTCTATTCCCTGATGACTTGATTCCTTAGCTTCTTATACAGTACTTCTTCTGTTTCATTTCTGGGGTTCTTATACTTTCTTCTTTCTCCTATGAGGGCTATAATGTGCTCCGTTATCCATGGTTTCTTATTTCGACCGGCTTGCTCGCCAGTTGTACCTCTGCTACTTCTGTGATACTCTTCTTGAGGCTATTCCATCCTTCTACTCCACTTTGGCAGGATTCCTTTGCTATTTCCAGCTTTCATTGTACTGCCAATATGCCTTCACTCTTCTTCCCCATTCTTTCTTCAGAATGAATCCAACTCCTGCAATCTTCTGGTTATCCTCGGAGTATATTACTCTATACCCATCACTGCAAGAGTCGTCTTCTCCCGTCGTCCACTTAGTCTCGCTCACTCCTACGATGTCTAACTCCAGACTGGCCATCTCCATCTTCAATTTCTCCAATTTCCCGCACACCCCAGGTGATCTCAAGTTCCATGTCCCTATCCTGCATTTGACACCTCTGACTGGTGTACCCTTCCCAGTAGTCCCTACCCGGAGGTCCGATTGGGGGACTATTTTACCTTCGGAATATTTTACCGAGAGGAAGGAATGCCATCACGTCATGTTGAATGCAAAGCTTCTTCCAGGGAGAATAATGTTCCCGTTGCCTTCCACATCGCAGTACTCCGACCGATTCCGTGAACATCCATCCTCTCGCCCGAAGCTATGGCAGTTGATACCGGACCAATCCTCCCAAGCCATCAGTGCCTTCTGGTGAAACTGCTGCCTCTCACCAGTGGAGCCGAGTAGTTGAGGATAGCTTGTCATCGACTCCCAAATATAGAAAATAATTCGTACTCATACTTTTTAATATTCAAATTATGATTGAAAAATGTTTCTGATATATTATTCATCGATCTCGAAATATGCGTGTAGATTTCGCACAACAAATATAATGCCATGACTTGAAGTTTTTTTTCTCAAAGACGGCGTACAAAGTAAGCTCTCTGCTAATATTATGCCGAAATTCATGTTTCTGATGCTCTTAACCACTACCACGAACCTGATCAACTGAATGACTTTGGAATCGTTTCCAGGAGAATGAAATGTCTCTGATAATTGAATTATGAAGCATCTTTAAATCTTGGGCACTGAACACAAGTTTAAAACTTGCTTTGGTTAAGTCTCTGAACCTAGGGCATTTTAATGGTTTATCCCTAGACTTCGTATGACAGTATAATGTGAGTTTTCATGAACAAAATGTTAATCCCAAAATCTAAAAAGAATGATTCTTTACTTTTGCTGCCCTCTAAAGTACGTAAATAATAAGTATTTTGCTAAAGACCTGACTTTTAAATTAATGTGTTGAATGATTTTAATATAATAAATTTTGTGTGTGCTTACTGCCATGGAATACGCCAATATTTGTATTCGTTTGTGTTGTATAGAAATATTCCACAATACTTCAGATTTAGGTAAAGTTTTTGACATTTATCGACTTCAAACGGTGTTTTACCAGTATTAAATTTGGTCGTCACCGCTAAGATATTCTACGTGAAAAGCAAACATGCGTTTGGCAAGTCTTTTTTGAATCCAAATTATTTTTTAATATTGAATTACGAAAATCGAATCCTTTTCAGATTAATTATTTAATTATCTTGTCTTCTACTTTCATATAGTTTTCATGTCATAGCCCCCCCTCTCCATTCCACCTCTCCTCTTTCTTTTCAGAGGCTCATAATTCGTTAGCGATCGATTTTATTCTTTTATTTATATTTCTTCTTCCCTTTGATGGTGAGTTTATTATGAATGGAAAACAAGCGTCTAAGCTTAAGCGATAACTCCAATTTCGTCAATTATATTTTCTTCAGAACGTTTTAAGCTTTTATTTTAGTTTGATGTGTAACTGGCAATATCAGAGAAAATTCCTAGGTGATGACGATGATTTAATTCTAAGGTCAAAGCGGAGAATAAATTAGGATGAGAAGTTTTACATTGAAATAGTGATGAACTCAGGATGCAATGTCTTCATTTTACAAGGCATATAGCTAAGGAGAACAGCAGTTATCCATTAGCCATCGACAAATTCTCATTTCCGCGCTCGTTTAGTTTACTAAACTGATTCGTAATAAAGAAGAAAGAATAATTTTCCCACTAAGCGAATTCTAGTGAAGCCTGGATCTTGCCGGAAGATTCCACCCTTCAGAAAGTATTTTTCATCAAATTTAGAGAAGCGTCCGGAGAGACGTGGCAACGTGGCTCGTTAGGTATCATAGTTCTCGTCTTCTCTCTTTCCCTCTCTCTCTCCCTCGCGGTCGCTGCGTCGTGGAAAAAGCCCGTGAGGTGGGGATTTAGGCATTTCGACGGAAGTGGAGAGTGAGCATTAACTCGCCTTACACTTGTGGGTTTCCCTCTCGTACACGTATATTCCACCCCTCAGCCCGCAACCATCCGCCTGAATCTTACTTCCTCAAGGGGCATCATAGCCCTGTCCAGTACATCCCCCTCTTTGCTTCCCTTCAAAAACCTCAGTGGCTGCCTCTTTTTGCAGAAAGGAACGCTATTGATGGCTTAGCTCGTTTCGGGAAGATGACTGGAGCAATATGTCTTTTATAGTTATCTTTACATTGGGCATCCTCTCCCTCACTTCCAGGTAGTCAATGCGCATGGTCGGAGTTTAGATCATGCATATTGAAAATACTAATTTTATCATCTACATCTGCGCGATACCCTGCAAGTCACCGTGAGGGTGTGTGGCAGGGGGCGAAGATCACCAAAACATGCACTATTGACCTGCAACTAGGGTACTACATGGATGAATGCTAAAATTTCATGCTTATTATGCAGTTCTGGAGCGGCATTGTGAGGCAAAGAACACTTGGGCCAGTGACCGAGTGAGAGGTAGGCACCTAAAGTAATTTAAATCAAATTATTTCGAAAATCGTCGCCTGTAGAGTTTAGACTAAGTGAGGAGAAATAATGAATTTGAAATGGTCTTCCAGAGCAGGAGCTGCCGTCTTACATTAATAAATTTGCAACTACAACTTCGAGGGGCGTCTCCCTCGAACTGCATGCGAGTTTCTCAAGTATAGATGGACGTTGCCTTTGTTTTAGGATAGAGAGAGATTAGGCTAGATATCGCGCCAAAACTTAAACCATCGGAGCACCTAAAACAGTTCTACTTCTGCATATCATTGCCAGCATAATTATTCAAGGAAAGGGAAGAAAAATTGGAAAGAATAATGAATCACTGTAATTAAACTGTGAAGTGACTAAACCGGTGATTTACTGTGGATGCTTCAGTTGCATTTTATTAAATTTAGCCTTCTCGTCGCTCACATTTCTAAATGCGTAACTGGTCTCTCCTTCCAACGCAATATATTATTGGATAACAGAGTCAACAAGCTAAGATCCCACTATTAATGTAGCATTGTCCTGTAAAACGTCCGCATTTCAGTCATGGTCATATTGATCGGCTGGACAGAAGTTCAACTATAAAGAGAATAAAAGAAAGTAATAGTGAATTTGTATTACCTTTTTCAAATTGAAAATTTCTAACTCTTCTGGTGACCCAAGAATATTTATATTGACAAGCATTTCTCGTGCTTTATTCACCAGTTAAAAGTCAAGTAATAGTGAATGTGTATTACCTTTAGCAAATTGCACATTTTTAACCCCTTTGGTGACCCAAAAACAATTGTAGGTGTATACAAACATTTTTCATACTTTATTCAGCAGTAAAAATATTAATAAGATCTGTGATCTAGACTACACAATAGTGGTGCCCCCTCTAGCAGGTTGATTATTCCGTTCTGAAGAACAGCACATGGTGAGTACTTGGCAAATTGAATCGGATACCTGCGAGCATGAACCAGTGTTAGGGGTTTATGCTACGTTGTGCGAGACCAGAGTGCTGATAAGTAGCCGATACCTCGAGGATATTCCAGGGCAGTGCTTGAGAGGTGGCAACTCCTTCCCACTCTAATCTCCTGCCTTCTCTCCTTCGCCATAAGCCACTCCTAAATCTCACAATCTCCTCCCGCTCCGCTTCCCCACCTCGGCGATCTTTTCCTCGCCCCCTCTTTCTCACCGCTCCCACCTTCCTCACTCCCACCTCCCGTATCGTTTGATAAGGGTGCCGCCGCTGAGGAAAAGGAGGATGGAGTAAGACTTAGGAGTTTGGTCTTGGATCGAGGAATAGGAGGGGAGGTATATCGGACGTTGGAGGAGGATGGGGTACGGGTCAACCATTGTTTGAGGTCACTGAGCCCCAGAAGAGACCCATTTATGAAAAAAACAACAACGACCGCTTCGGAAAAGCTGTTTGCGAGATGCCAAGAGGAGATGCTGGGATCCGAGAATGCTTCGGCCGCCCCATAACCCTCTCTCTCTCTCTCTCTCTCTCCATGTTTCGCCCCTTCCCATACCCTCCCAGTCTCACATCAACCTATTCCCCCCCTCCCCCAGCTTGCCCTTCCCCTCTAAGGCCCTGCTGACCCTTCCCGACACCCCCGCGGGCTGTCCACTCACGGCCTTTTTCCCCAAAAGGCACTTCGTCGGTGGAGAGGCAAAGAGATGCCCTCCGCCAGTATTATTCTGTCCGCCCGCCAGGCGCGTGAATTCAATTCATGCCCGATCCTTCCCCGAAACGGGCCGAAGCCTTGGAGGCCAATACTGTCGAGGATTGTTGGTAGGAGGGAAGTCTCTTTTTTTTTATAATTTCTCCCGCGCTATTATAACTCTTCAATCTTTTTCTTCGAGGAGGATCATTCCTAAATTTTTGGCTAACGCCCACAAGAATCAAATATTCAATGCGGTTAAGTGTTAGTCTTTCCCCAAATATCATAACACTCTAATGGCCAGAGTGTGTTCTGCAGCGTCACACTGAATGAGGGTTAAATTAAGCGTTTAATAGTCGGGGCATGCATTCTTCCCCTTTTTTCCTGTTGTTATGTAATGTGAGCGTATTTAAATTTTTGAATCAAGGTATAAAAGCAGCAGCTGCTTTGATAGAAAAGATAATTGTATATTTTTGAGAATGTATGGTAGTTTATTCGGTGACAAAACATATGAATTTCCGTTTAAAAGCATCGTATCAAAAGCCTCTGTTGGGAAAATAATAAATATTTTTGAAACTTTATAAGTTAATTTCAAGGATGTGAATACAATAAAATTTGAAACCCCACAGTCTAAACATTCTGACTGCCTCAAACCAGGCTGACAGGCTGTTGTGGTATGATAAACCGATTTTCAGTAATTCAAGAATAGGCTATTACTCAAAAGAATGGGGTCAATTCTGTAAGTTAAAAAGTTAGAATTTCGAGACATGATGCTAACAATGGGCCGACATTTAATCTGTTTTACCTGGAAAAATATGCGTTGTTTTGGTAGCTATTGGTGCCATGGAGAAGCTAAATTCAGAAATAAGCGATGAAAGAGAGTTGATGAAATCTGTCAGATTTATATACCATTTTAAAAGTTGACCTACATATATCATTTGCTATCTCCCAGAAATTATGATTCTGCAGACGAAAGCAGAGATACAATACAGGGAAAAATGAATTAAAATAGTGATTTGATAGGTGTGGAGAATAGTGCGCTAACGATGGTCAAGATTTAAAAAAATATTGGCTCTCGTGCCAATAGCCATTATACGGGTTCTATTAATCTGAATATAAGTTACTTGCTGTCGGGACCTGAACTAAAGTGTTCAGCGTTTTTACATCAGTCAGTCTCCTCAGCAAAAGTATAACTATCGAAAGCCAGATTTTGTATTAGTTTCCCCCACAATAACGACGACGTAATTTTACGACTAAATGGTGAGTCACTGGTAATGAAATTCTCAATGACGTACCGACGTGGAATCGACCATTAAATTATGTGATGAAGAGTATTGCAGTAATGTATCGTATTTCTGTCAGCAGCCTAAAGTTCACCACCTTAATTGTAGTATGCATTTTGAGGTCAAAGAGGTTAAATGATTTATGTCGTACAATTGATAGTGTGATCGACAATACATTGTATATTCTTCTACTAATCTTCTACTTCTATAGAAGTTGTTTTGCCTCAAAACCGAACATCATTATGATAAGGAAGAATTCTGAATTTTATGGAACAACTTAAAAAATGAACGAATTTTCCCAATTTATTATGTGTAATTGTTTTATGGAATTATTTATGGGAATGTTTCCCGTTTACTTATCCTTAAACTTAGATTCACGTGAGCCGTTCCCCATATCTCAAGTTATGATAAATGAGTAGTTCACCTGGATCTCGTAATCACAGAATTCAACACGCTCCAATCCTTTCATCGCTAATACACGTTTTCATTTGTACATTCCTCTCATAAGACCTCTGCCCTACAGTTCTTAATCCTTGAAGTTAAAATAAAATCTTCTCCTTTGACTTTTTAGTGTTTCCTCGATAGTGACGGTAACGTCTCATGCGGTCGACGGGTAATAAAATGATTTGCCTGCGTAGAATAACTTCTGCGCCTGCACCCTTAGCTTTTGATCGCTGCTCATTGATAATGGCTTTAGAATCTAGAAAGATGGCTATTAAATCAATCACTCATCTAGAAGTTTTTTTGTTTTTTTTCTGAAAGTGAGAATTTCCTTTAGTCAGTGTCTCCTTGTACCTCTTCATAAAGTAGCGATGCCCGTCGTAGTCAAGGAACTGAGGATGGAAAGACTGGGGGAATCTAATGTAAGGAGAGAGGACGGGTTACTGCACGTGCACGACGCCGAGGAGGGCGCGCAGATGGAGCGGAGTGGGAGGAGAGATCAAGTGGGAAGGGAGGTAAGGGAGTTGGGAGGGGGGAGAGGGGAGGAAGAGATGCGGCGGCAGCGGCGGAAGGTTGGCCGGGATGGATGCACGAGTGAGCATGGGGCAGAAATAATCGTGAAAGAAACTGGGGGAAGGAGAGGGTCAAGGAAGGCTCTTGAGCGGGCGGGGCCGAAAGGGGAGGATTGAAGCGAGGGCGGAGGGGTTGGAGAGTGAGGGGCGAGTGAGGGAAGGGTGTGCGGTGGGTGGTTGAGGGCAGCGGTACGAAGAGGGGGGTGTGAGCAGGAGTTTGGTCCGTAACCACCTCTCCTACTTCTCGCAGCACTGTCTTTCTCCTTCCCTCTCTCTCTCTTTGCCCTCCTCTTTGACTTGGGGCAGTCACGATTCTCGGGAGATTTGCTCAGAATCTGAGGGTGGCTGGTGTGTTGTTATTGCTTCTTCTCATCCTGCCGTCCCTTTCTCCTCCCACCACCCAATCCCGATCTCCTCCATCTTTCTTCCCCACCTTTCCTCTTCCCTCTTCTTTATTTCCTTCAATTGTCTGTCCCCCTACTCACTAGATGCGGCATTCACTATCCCTGAATTGTCCCTTCACGGTCCTTAGGAAAATTTTCGGGCGACGGTTCCTGTAAGCTTTCTCTATCTGAATTTATTTTTTCAAGTCTGAACCCGCACTTAGGCCAGGAGGAAAGGTGGGAATAGAAGGGTAAAGAGACGTATGTGTTAGCCTGCTCTAAACGAAAGGTGGAAAGGGGACGAAGGTTTAACGTCCCATTTGATGGATAAAGTGTAACATGTTGCTGCTCGGTCGGTCGATGCTGCTTTCCGGAGGTCCCTTCATGGAGTATCATTTATTTTCTCACGCAGTGAGTCCGCGCTTTCGGATCTTCAGATTACTAGTATCTACATTCGTTATAGAACAAGACTCTCATTTAGAGTGCTGGCAAGTATCTAACGTCAAAAATTGTGATCAAGATGGGCCAAAGCTTTCAGTTTTTAACACGGTTTAACGTTTGAGGCTTAACTTTTTGGAACCACGAGATTGGAAAAGAAACGTCGCTATGTCCTTTCCACACACACACTTTATTAACTTTGACCATGGTTTCGAAATATAAATTTTAATGCTGCTTTCCGGAGGTCCCTTCATAGAGTAGCATTTAGTTTTCACGCAGAGAGTCCGCGCTCTCGGGTCCTCCGATTACAAGTATCCACATACCGTGGTAATGATATTTACATGTGGAAATCATGGTCAAAGTTAATAAGGTGTGTGTGTGTGTCTGGAATCTACATAATTAGCGACATTTTTTTCCTGTAAGTTTTAGTTATATGCCAATATGACTCCATATTTACGATTTGGATAAAGTCCTCATTCATAAACATATTTTTTTTTTATGCTATTTAGGTCAAGTTTTTGACAGCTTTTTCTCCTCATCCTCTTAAAGCATCGGTTAACGAGTGGTTAAGGTGTGTGATGATTAACAGACGTCTTCAGAGTCTTCAACAGCCTAATTACTCCAAAAATTCTTTTTTAATCATAATATTGCTATTTTATCTATTTCACATCATTAATTTAACTCGTTTAAAACTGTGGTCTGAAAAAAGTCTTATCAGTAAAGAAAATTTAGAACTATTTTTCTGAAATTAAAATACACTTATAGGTGAAACTTTTCACCTATAAGTGTATTTTAATTAATAGTATTTCCTTTTTTCATCATTTGCATGCGTTTGGCCTTCAGTCCTTAGATTTCAGGCAAATGGATATCAGATATAAGGTTCCTGAAGCTTGCGAACTACTGTTAAACTTAGGGATCGTACCCCATAACTCCTGAAAGTACCTACTGAAAATTTCACGAGTTTCCCTCGGAAGAAACTCCAGCAGCTTAATGTATGTACATTATGGCATCGCAATTTTGTACTTATTATAGTTTCAGTTTATTAAGAAATCTATCTTGCAGATTGCCATGACAATAGAAAATTATATCAAATGTATTATGATTCATTATGAAAAAATGGAAATGTTAGTACTCATTTTTGGAAAAGAAATGTATTGCGTAGTATCATTATCATCTGAATCTGCATTTGGCTGAGTAACACATCTCTAAGGTAGCCGCTGAAAGGGAGAATAGTATGGTATGATTTACAACCAACATTTGAAAGCAGGTACTGGAAAAACAGAGGATGTTGATTATGTTGTTAATATTCTTACTTGAGAAAATTACCTTTCAAATCTTTATCAAAGAATAATCCGGCATTCTAAGTTTCACACGTCAATTAGCGTAGTTTAACACAAAAATTTCACTCCCAAGAGATTCCCATGTATGATCTATTTACTATAAATCATTCGTAATATTATTTTATGTCAACTCATCTTCGGTCCTTCCTGGTTAAATATTAGGGATACATGAACGGTATTCACTTTGCTATCGGTATGAACACACTCTAAGATTTCTTTGTTAGTATTATATCGGGTATGGTTTCACACGGTATAATCGGCAGCTGATCTGTATGATCAACAACTGATTATCTAGGAAGCACTTTAATGTAGCTCTTGGTTTGGTATGCAGCTTAGTGTAGGTAATGGGCTCTTGCTTTCGGTGTGCAGCTTAGTGTTCAAGGATCTCCGTTCGATCGCCGGGGTATCCTCGCTTCATTTCACGGACATAACCCCATTCGACCATTTACGCCCCAACTCCTCCTCCACAGGAATACGATTTAATTTATTCCCGCCGCGCTGCCCTTCCTGAAGTTCCGCTCTCGGCCTTCCATACCTCTCATTACGGCCTATCTTCCTCTCTCTCTCTTTCCTACTCTTCCTACCTCTTCTCCCACTTCCTCTCTCTCACACTCCTCCCAGTCATCTATTTCATCCGCCTTTTACACCTGCTCCATGGATACCCACCAATCGCGTTATTCCCTCGCGCATCTCACGACTCCTCCCATCTCCTCGGTTCCAATTTTGACTACAGACCCTCCTCGCTCATTCCCGTGCCTTTTTTAACCAAGGTTCCCGCCTTCTCCATCAAGCGCCTTCGCGTTCATCCACTCTCAAGAGTTCGCTCGTTAAAAAATAAACGAAAACGGGAGAAGAAGAAAAAAAAGTGAGCCCCGCACCTCCGATTAAAGGCTTGATTGGTCCCTTTAACAACCAGCCCCCGACCAGTGAGGGCCTTGCGTGCACAAACTCTCGTACACACACACACACTCACGCACGAGGCTAACTAGGCGTAGCATGAGAACGACGCCGCGCTCGCGGGGGAAAGGGTTGGATAAGCCCGCGGCTGGACACGAATATCGCCGTTTGTCCCAAAAAGCGGGGTGGGCAGTGGATGCCAAGGATTCGTCGAAAACTATATCATTCCATAATTTCGGCAAAATCTGAGATATCGTCATTCTGATAGCGAAGGGAAAATTATACGCGGCGGAGGTGCCGTGCCCCTAATTTTTGTCCGACGGCGTTACCAAGGTCCCGGAAGATGCTGAGATCTCACCTTCCCATGCCATTCGATCGTTTCCAGAGTCAGAGGAAAGTTTAGAGGGAATGACATCGTCTTATTTCCATACATTTTGAGAGTGGAATTGCTTCTTTTTTTTCTGGCAGGAATCTGGTACCTACTCCTGCCTGGTCGGGCGAAGGTATCAACTGTGGAGGCTCATTTCCCAAGCATACGTTGCGTTTATGCGATCCATTTATATTGCTTCAAGGTCTCGAATATAAACTTCATGACCTAAGTAAATTAATTTGTACTGATAAACCAAATAATTACGGCCATATTTTAACCTGTTGTTGTTTGAAAAGCATGATGTAGCAAGTGTATTTACAAGGAAAGTAATCCACTACAAAAACTCGACACTACCTCACTCGATAGGGTTATTCATACGTTCGTTATGTCCATATTTCAGGTGTTTAATCATTTTGTTGTGTTAAATGCATGAGTTTTTAATATCATAAAAAATACCTGTTTATGCTTCATTTTTTTCATTGAGTATTATAGCATTCTCGATTTGCAGCTAATCGAAAAACAATTTTAGCGATGGATATCAATTTATTCTCTGTAAATACGCTTCAACGGGACTAATGAGACTAAATATTTGTTTCCTAAACGGAAAATGAAATTTTTGCGTGTTATAGAATACGCTTAAATGGAATACGGTCTTTTAAGTCAGCTGGCTATTTACAATGTATTTTCCATTCACATTCCAGAATGTCATCACTAAGTATAATATTAGTAATCAGTGTTAATGTAGAGGAAGAAGGTTTTTACTTTAGTTTATCGGTGATGAATAGGATACCTTCGTAAAATTCCATCATGTGCGTCTTTATCAAAAGCTGGTTTCCCATGTAGCGGGAAAGTGAAAACGCTGTTACACAAAACGAACTATATTATTGCCTACGTTTAATTCGTTTTCTTATAGAAATACTTGTTTCTTTTGAGTGATGAGTTTTACTGAAAAATATCGCAAATATCATAAAATTGGATATTACCACTGATGTTTTTCCATGGCGAACTTTATTCAAGCGTTCTTCTTCAAGATAATGAATTTACAATGCAATTCATAACTTTGTGAATCTAAACAACAATAATCAATGATAGAACCTGAAATTCTAGCAATCATGGTAATTTATTATATCTATATCGTCAATGCTTTGATCTTAAGTCTGATTAGTTTCAATCCTCAATTATTTCTAAACATATAGACGGTGGTCATTGCCTACTATGTATCGAGTCATTGTCCACTCTCTCCATTTCCTCCCTCTCTATTGACATGACCATCATAACGGCTTACTAAGATTGCAACTATTAAATCTCTCTTACCCTTCTCCCAGGCCTTTTATTTGTCATGCTGGTATCTACATGTACATAATACCCTGTAAGCCACCGCGAGGGTGTGTGGCAAAGGGTGAAAATCACTGCTACACCAGCTGAGAAGTCGCCAGCCCCCAGTCGACTTCTTCCTCGACTGCGAATTGTGTCCTCTCTAGAGAAAAAAAATTCTACCCATTGAAGTCCCCACGTGATTTTCGAGAAATAACCCTGCGACCGACTAAAGGCAATGCACTTCCTACTGTCTGCTCAAAGATTTTCGGTCTCCCCTTGCAAGGTAGTGCCAGAACGATCCATGCTCCTTTTCTGGCATTTTTCGCCTTTCTTCTGTCTTTTCGTTTCTGTTGCTCTGAACTCCACTTCCCGTAAAATGCGCTGTGTGATAACAATTTAATGTCTGCCACGTTGGGGAGTGGACAGCCTAGACGGCTAGTGACCAGGATTCGTTACTCCATTTCTCAAGTTCATATCCATTTATAGAGAATTTATTTCATATAGCTTTTTCTTTCCCTCCTCGAGATAAGTTCCACAAACCTGCATAAAATGTATCTTATAAAACACGAAATAAAAACCAGTTGCAAAGAATAAACTCTGGAAAAAGAATAATGTTAGTCTAGTAATTTGAGAAATATCTTTCGCGCTCAAATGGATCTTCAACAAAGCCATTTCTTTCCAACGCAATTGCCTTCCATTTTTATATCCAGCTCATTATTTCCTTATATCATGATTCACCATTCTAATTGTAAACATATTTGGTCTTCTTTCGTACCTACAGTAGATCTCACCTTGATTAAATAAAAATCTCAAAGTGGTTCAAAAGTAAACATAGCCATGTGCCCGTCATTTAGAATACTCATGTTTAAAGGTTGAGCCAATGAAAGAGAAAGAATTTTGATTTGCAATCATTTGGAATGGAGAATTGACAGATATTCGGTTCTTATTTGAAAGGCCGTGAATTATTTTGGTCTTCATCATTCAGCGTTTCAAAACCTTGATTGCCTTTCATTTTCTTAATTAATCTAATTTACCCGAAAACACAATCACATAAAAATATCAGGAATGCAAAAGGTCATATTCATCGTCTTATAAATCGACGTTGACAGGTGCTGGAGGAAGCCAGGGTGCTTCGGCCTTTCAATTACAACATATTATTCAATTTTTATTTCAAATTGGTTCACATCTTCAGTAATAACAGAAGGAGTGAAGATAAAAATGTTTAGAAAGCTGAACTTCAAATATATCGATAGTAAATTCCCTCAGAATCACTGTGCAGTCTCCCGTAATACCCACTTTGCTACCCGTAGAACCGTAATTATTCTATAGTTAAATTGCTGTTCAGTGCCTTGCGATTGTGTTATTTTTATAATTCCTATAATTAATACGTGCTCCAAAAACGAAATCAATCTCGTGTGTTCCTGAAACGTCTGCTGAATTTGAGACGCGTCGTTATGATTATCTGTCATAGTATCTAATTTTGATTTCGGGGCAGATGAATGCCACTTTGGCAGCGGGGCCTAATGATTAAAAATAAATTAAGAATTTACTGAAAGGATGTCATTCAGAAGTTATGAAATGCAACAGCTTGGACCCACCTTAAGTCCTCAAGGGCTGTCTTCAAAAGAAAATGTTGCCTCCGTAATCAGAAGGACACTCCCTCGAATACGGAAATGTTAACAGGGTGTCTGTCGTTCCTCAGCTGGTATAGATTTTTTTCCTTTTGTCCCACAATTCCCTTGAATCGAAATTATCGGAAATTTATAAAAAGGAAAAAAATTAAGATTTAAGGTGCATAAAAAAACTACATCGTCATCTGCATGATCTCTTATGCGGATATGGACATTCAAGACAGCTCGGTGGGTAGTACTCATTTACTGACAATTGTTTTAACTTTATTTTCGATATTGTGGAAGTTTACCAATATTTTGTGTTTATTTGTTGTTAGAGCATTTTGATGTCGCATCTTCGAATTAGTGCGAAAAAATTTCAACGCATTCAGAGTCTTTGGCTCCTTCCATAATAATGTATCTCATGGGGTTATTATTCGCTAGTTTTAAGGCTCTGAGTTAAATCCAGCATTGATGGAGTATTCTGAAACATATTCCAACAAATATATTTTTGAGAACATTCCCTATAATCTTAGTATAATGAAAACAATGCTATTCAGTCGTACCTAAGATGTAATACCTATGCTCCGGGGATCTGGCATTTCAGAGAGTAGGTATTAAGCTCCAGCGCGCAAAATGGTGCGGTCTACAATTTATTATAAGAGGCCAATTATTATAACTTTGTGAATATGATGACGCTCAGTGTAAATTGAAGGAAAGCGAGAAGAGCTGCCTAAAACAATTTAGGAGTTGTGTTGATGTTGATAAATACAGGTAAGAAGTCCCGAAATTATTATTTTGAGAAAGATCTTAGCTTATAAACAAGGGAAATTGGTGGGTTTTTGATGTAGCGTACGTCGTAAAAATACTGAGAGAAAAATAAATGGTGCTTTTCCACAATACTTTTTAATGCCTAATCGGTTTTGAATGCCTTCCACATCATCTTCATGAGGTAATATAGCACTGTCTTAAATTGTTAATATTGAAAAACCTCTTGAATACAATGTGAATGAATATAGAAACCAGTGTGCTATTAAATTAAGATTGTGGAAAAGTAACGAGAGTTTTTATCGTAGTAATCCATAATAGATACGTGACTGAAGAAATTGAATGACTGTCTTTCAAAGAGATGGCGGATTAAATTGAAATTATATACTGTTTGTAAATAAACTATATTTATCTGAAGTGCTTATTTTCATGAATGGTAGGTTGACATGTTTTGCCTATGGATAAAGCTATGCATCAGCCTATACTTCATTCACCCTTTCATTATATTATCGGTTCTCATTAAATTGGAGCGGCATTATTGCGTAAATCATCGAGTTCACTAACGTCTTACAACGGCAATTGCTCTCGTAGGGGGTGGTTCACCCCGTTCCTCACGCCCTTACCGGTTGCTGGTGTGGTTATGATTAGGAGTCACGTAGGGAAAGGAGGAATAAATCCTAAGTTTGTTTACAGTCACAATAGTCGGATGGTGGTCAGGGAGTTCATTTCCGCCAGTACCGCAAATTAGACTGGAGAGCGGAATACCTATGCAAGTACCTACTGTCCTACGTCGAGGCAACTCCTCTGCCGTCATCTCTGAACACATCCCTTGGGCTGTCTTTCGATTCTTCACGCCTATCAGACCTCTCTCCCACCACACCCACCGAATCCTCCCCCTTTTTAATCCCCCGCTTCTCTTCAGAACGTCACCCCGAGGGCGTCCTCCTCCATCTCCACCCTCCCCTTCCTCCCCCCCCCCCCCAGCATGAATGCCCTTCTATGAAGTCCGAGAGCGCGGGGGTTCCGCGGCTGCTACCACGGTTAACGCACGCTCGCCTCGGGATGTCACGACCTGGGATCGTGACACACGGGCTTCCATCCGTGAGAGGACGAGGAAAGGTCTCTTGCGATTTCCTCAACAAAAAAAATGCGGCGAGCCGTCCGCCCAAATGAGCGGCAGAGTGGGAGGTGCCGCGGCCTCATCAGACTCCGTTCGAGGGGAAGAGGGAGTGAATGTTTGTGTGTGGGTTACGGGGGATGTGGGGGGTGAGTGGGAGGGAGAGTCGAATAAACTTCGGGGGCGTAGTTGGGGAGGGTCGAGTCCCCCTCTCCCCTCATGGTCATGAAATGGTCGCGGAAGGTAAAAGGTGGGTGGAGTATGGGAGTAGGAATCTATTTCCGAGAGCATGGGAGTAGCTCGCGTGCTATTCCGGTACTTCATTCCATACGTGCTAATTTGAATTCAGTAAAACCTATCAGTATGTCTTTAAATTCTTCCCCTTGATCGTTTCTCGTATGTTCAATTAATTCAATTACTCTACCGTTGTGTCCGCACGAATTCGAAGAAATAATCCAGTCCCAATTATGCATTGCCAGGGGTCGAAATATGAGGTGATTGTTTGCAACGTGATTGAAAACAAACTAAATGTATGCTTTGTTGAACGCTTATTCAAGACTTAGCTGTAATTTTGGTGAGAAATCTGCCTCAAAATTGAAGGTGAAGTTGACCTAATGCTTTGTCAAATAAGCCTTATAGAAGCCTTTCTATCTGCTGCATAGAAAAGTCACGTGGAATATTAAGTGTTTTACAGACGTGAATCATTACTGGCCAAAAGGAAGGATTATCGCAGTCACGTAGATAGATCCAAAGTCCATACCATATTGATAAAAAATTAATGTATCTACGCACGATGGTGATCTATATAGCAATTTGCTTCCTCCTTAAAAAATCTACTTCATATCATTGAGAAGGAGAAGATTTTAAGGAAAGAAAGAGTTTCTGATTTGAGATTAGGGTGAGGAGAATATCGCAAAATAACAAAACATAAGAGAAGCCTTTTTAATCAAGTGAGCATTGAAGCTCTGATTTAGAAATAAACGGTGTGATTTAATTGTTCCTGTCTTATGAAGACAAAACCTGGTATTTGACGTAATTTGTCATACTTTGGAGAGCATTTAAAATAAGAAGTAAATATTACCCATTTCGAAATAAGATGCTTGCATTACCCAGTATTTCAATAAAAATGAAACTATTGGAATAAAAATATTCAGTATAAAATCTTATGAAACAAATTAAATTACACACCAGCTCACCGGTACAGTTTGTCAGTCGAGCTAAATTATCATCATTGCATCTTAAAAATATTATATTTCATTACAGTTGAAATAAATGCCCTTTCCCAAGATTGGAATTTACATTGCTTTTGAATTATAATTGAATTTTGATTATTGCTCAATGATGTCATTTTAGGAAATGATTGATAGACATATCGATAGCTTACCGAAAGCCCAAGGTGACTTGGAGAATTACTGTGAAGATGTGTTCTATCCGTCAAAAGTGATGCCAAAATCATAGGCTAAGATAACTAGCAATAAAAAAACCTTTTAGCTATCGATACTATTCGAGATGATGGGTCCCATGCCAGTAGACGAATCCTGTCAAACTGAAACTGCCTAATCATGCAAAATAATTCCAATATTTAGCACTTTTTCAATATTCGTAAGTTTTTCTGATTTATCCCATTGATTACTTTTCTATGAGTAGGTATTACATTTTTAATAGTATAATAACTAAACGTTTTGATTTAACGATTTTATTCTATATATTTATGATTTCAGGAGGTGAATGAAGAATTAAAAGCATGGCAAATTTGTTGCAATTGTGTTTAAAGTGGCGTAACGAACAGAACCCATTTGTCTTTTACTCGTCCATGAAGATAAAAGAGGCCTTACCTACGTGTATATACACTCCTAGACGAAAGATTTTAGAAGACACCCTGGGAATGCAACGTTTGGAAAAATTGAAGAAATTTTAATCTCCGTATTCAATTAAGGAACTAACTGAAGGTATTTCATTTTTTATCCCTTAGCTTATGTTATGATTTATTTGGCAGATAAGTGAAAGAATAATTATGCCTAAAAAATTATGTACATCACAAAAAAAGCTAAGAAACTAAAGAAGATATATTATTCTAGGAAACTGTTGAAGAAAAGTTTTGAACGTTGTGAACTCCAAATTTTAAGTTAACGGTGTCATAAATCTCTTTTTTGATTTGGTTAAATTTTCTTATAATCTTTTTTATTCTTACCTCTTTACTAAGTAACGGTTTCGCCCTTTTGCTACTTATTGCTTCGCCCTATTGGTGCCATATTGCGGTGTGATAATTAAAGATTTTTAACAGAAAAGAAATATTCGCCTTGATTGGGCATTGAAACCTGAGCCTCCAGGTTTCCCTCTAGGTGTTTAACCAATTTTTCTTCCTCGGTGTCATATTCCCCGCGGATTTTTGAACTCCCTGATTACTTCACCAGGGCGGAAAACTGGGAGTTCCAGGCTTCAATCCCGGTCAAGGCGAATTATTTTTTCTCTGTTGATTCACTGCTTGTGTGCATATCAGCGGATAACTACGCTAAGGTTTTCCGTGGCTAGTTCGCAACCCTTGAAGTGATCAATCTTTGCTAAAGGAATCCGCTCCTAAGTTTGGTGTAGTAGTGGGTTCCACATTTTTGCAATTCCTGCCCAAATATTTTCATACCAGTTGTAGACGTGCTCCTTTACCGTTTAGGTTTATCACGTCATTTTTTGTCTAATCTGGACTGTTAACAAGACGTTTACCTCACAACTTCACAACGTTTTGGGTAGTGTTAATCAGGCACTATTAATTATTAACATATGTACTTTTGTTAATAAGTGATCATGTCAAGCTTTAGTGGACTGTTGCTCATTTGATGTCTCTTCCCCAGTTTTTTCTCATTGTTTTATTCATTTGCTTTCATTGACTCGTTTCCATAAAAAATTCAAAAATCTTCGCCTGCCAAACGGATTTTTTTTCTGTTATGATTATGTTTAGTTTTATTTAGTTGCCATGGCACGGGTCGGATAATGGTGTGGCCGTATTTAAATATCCTCATCCCCTTAGTCCATTTCGCTGCCCTCGTCGGAAGCTCGTGGGAACGAAGCGGCTTGTTTACGCGGGGGGGGGGGGGTGCGGGAGGAGGGGGGAAGGAGAGACAGGAGGGATATCGTGTGCAATGCACACTGCTGCGGTGTTTTTGTGCCAAGGGCGGGGTGAAGTGTTGAAGAGGGTTGGGTATCAGAGGGAGGGTGAAACGGACTGGCTGGGGCATGCGCTCAAGTACGACACTCCATAACTCAGCACGTGCCTGTAAATGAAACCCAATATTTTGGGAGGCCGACACTTCAGCTATCCTCTCGCTGCATTAAATAACATCTTCGGCAAAGCTCCACAGTGTTGCCAGTGTTTCTCCTTTCCGCGGTCGCATTTAAATTAAATGTTTGCACCTATTAAATTCAATCATAAATTATTTTATATGCCCGTATTAATGCTTTGCATTATCGTATTGAGCTAAATTCTGAGAATGGCATTTTAATAAATTTATTAACTTTCATTCATTTAACGATAATTTTCACTCGGCAACATTAATGCTTCATGTTTTTAACGTTGAAATATTTTATTAATAATTGAGTTTTTTGCCTTGAAGGATAATATTTACGCTAATAATTTACAATATACGCTGTAGGCTATTTGATGCTCTCCCGGCGAATCGCTGCTATGAAGTCTATTCGAGGATGAGGATTATGAGGTTGGAGAGCGACTCGGTCTCCGAAACGTTGGCAGGAATGCAGGACCTGACCCGGTGGAAGACCTGAATAGACTTCATAGCTGTAGGCTATTGTTCACCCCAAGAAAAAATATTCCCTTTCATTCATTGTATTGGTTTAATTAAATTTCTGAAGCTATGGGAAAATAGCGCCTTTTAAAGTTAATTTATCGATTGCATTTCACTGTTTATAAGGGTTAGCAAACGCTCTTTTATGCCATAATTATTTTCACAAATTCTTTCGGGAAATAGTCGTAGTTATTTTAATCATTGAATGACATTTAAGCCCATAATGCGTTGCTGCGTGGAGTTTATTGAGGTACCGTCGTTGGCAACACTGAACTCTCCTCGAACAAGTTCTCACCCTCCAATACCTACGTCGCAGCTTCTCCGCCGCCGTGTAAGCTCTTCACAACCCCCATGGAGTAGAATTGCATTGCTCCCCCCCTTTTCGCCTAAAAGCCTTACCCCACTTCATTGGATTCTTCCTTAGTTGGGCCATTGAAATAATCCGCTGCCCATTTCAGTCCTCTTACTTCCTCTTTGATGCGAAAAATTTTAATGGACTCACGTGCACGCATATCGGAGAATGCTTTTCCTGTTTGTTTGTATTGATTTTATCTCGGATTAACGAACAATAGGTTGTTTGCCGTCATTATTTTTTTGCTTCGCTTTCAAAGCCTCATGACTCTGATGTTTGCCATTGGAACCAGTCAATGTTTCTAATTGTTTCAAAAGCCTTCAGTCAATGGCAATGGTTAGAAAACGAACTCGTAACCGGAGAGAGTTTCTCCATCTAAGGGCAGTCTGGTTTCATTTTTTGATCCGAGCCAGTATCACCCTGAATATTTGTGATCTTCGATGACCTTAGCTTGTATAATTTAAGAGTCACGGTCTGTATTTTTTTGGTGATTAGTTTAGGGAGATAACGGCTCATGAGATGGTAGAGCTTTCCCCACGACTATATTCACGGATCAACAAAGTACCTTAAAATATTCCGTCCCCGAGGAAGGAATTTGAAAATTTTTTGTGGACCATAATGTTCCAAAGAAAATTGAATTCTAGGAAAATCACATAATTTGACATCGACAAGATAAAAGGAAATTAATAAGTACTAGGTAAATATGGAACCTGAAACCTCCGGTCGGCACCCTATTGCGCGCTGGACTCCAGCAACTATGAAAGGAGCTAAAACTGAATTTGTTTTAGTGTGAAAAACCTTTTTTAATGGCATTGGAAAATTAAGATTCAATCAGCTCAGGCATAATCTAATGATGATAAATTATGATTCCGAATGTATTTTTTTGGGTAAAGACATGTTTGTACCTAAATTACCATATTTTAAGAGGAACATACTATCTTTTTTTCCTCCACCAAAAAACTTTTACTACCAACGAGACATTTAGTAGAATTGGAATCGTGTATTTCAACTTCTATTCCTCCGTTCCATTATTTTTTCCTGAAGTACACCCGCAAAGTAATATGCGAGGCATCTCAGCGGTCAACAAGCGGCCGTGAAAGGCATCGAGTGCAATACAAGCATGGGAAAATAGCCCTGGCCTGACAAACCAAGGATTTTCCCATCAAATCACACCACCATCCAAAAGACCCCCTTCACCTCTCATCATAACAACCCACCCCATCTAGACCGTACACTATGCCGTAGTGTATCACTCGCCCCTCCCGCATCTAACTTCCAGCTCAACCTTAGGCTTTGAAGAGGTCTCAGAATAAAAAGTTACTTCGTCGAGTGGAGCCACGTGAATGCTGCACGCTCCCCTCTTAGAGGATCTCAGTGTCGAAACGGGGAAAGGGTATTACGGTCGCCGACGTCCCCCCTTGCTGGCTGATCCCAGGCTGGCCCACCACCGCGGCATTGTGTGCGTAATGGCGGGGAAACTGGCGGGAGTGGCAGTGGTTGATGCTCTCTGCCATAAGAGGGATTCTCTGGGTCAATATGAAGGGGGACGGAGTGGCTTTTGGTTCATCGGTACTACTGGAGGCATTGGTCACGTGTCCAAACGCACCTCCGACTCGACCTCATACCACCTTCGGACCTAACATGCTAGCGCTCTTCAGCATTTATGCCAAGGAAATGGTGAAAGAGCCTTGGAAGGATATATTTGCGTTCGATACCTGTGGCCATTGGAAAAAGGTCAACAATTGGAGGCTTTTGAAATCTTGGATTAGATTTGAAAAGAAAATTTGTGTAGCAGAATAGTGCAGGAAGTTCTTAGTGTGGTGAGGAAGATAAAGACACCGCTGTAAAGAGTTGCGAATAGAAACAGTAGGGGAATGAATAATTAAGGGAGGAAACAGTTTCAGGCCTAATTTTGTGGAATTTATGTATCGACGATTGATTCTGAATTCGGTTATCGTAGGAAAAAATACATTAAATCGAAGAACAAAATGGGTTTTTCGGTGGGATGAAAGTGGAGAGAAAAGCTGATAATTTGAAGCGTGCAAGGAAAGTGGAGGTAAAATATAGTGGAATAAAGGTACTCCTTTTAATCAGATTCTTAACTACAGGAAACGAAATACAATTAAAATAATGTGCATCAATTCTTGGAATACTATGCCGATGTAATATTTGCCCTTGCATTCAAATTCGGGCTATGATTAGTGATTTTTTAGCTTTGACAAAATATAATATACATTGGGGAAAACTTAATTATAGGTATAATGATATGCCACTCCTGAGATACTGCATAATTGAACTGTGACAGTTGGCTTTTTTCAATCCCATGGATAACATTCTCAAAAAGGCACTATTGATTGATATGCTAATTAATAAAACTATCCCACAGTGAGCCTGAAAACAGTTTCTGCGAGCACACTGAATTAAAAGCTGATTCGATGATGAACTTTCGACTGGAGTGCCGGTGGCGAGAAAGTTAACGCATCACAAATGCCTCGATTGACACGCCCTTTTGAAATTACTTCAGTTTTATGGAATTGTTTTCCTCAATTTAAGAATCGTGCTCTCCAAAAACGAATCGATGATGTTTGCTCAATTGTTCAATTCTCAATTTAAAATGTGTGGTAATTACTTGGACAATTGAAAATTGTGCGGCACGTGGTGCATTTAAGAATTATACACCCGTGCGTTATGATGGAAAATTTTCCGTTAAAATAGGATTCCATCTCTGTCAGAATACCATCCTTTTCTGCATTACTTCTTCTGCGTTTCATTTTCACGCGTCATAATCAATCCACCCTCATTATTTCCGGAACAGCCCAAAGTCGATTTGAGGTGACGATATTTTCGAACTTTCACTTTTCAAAAACGCAATTGCGCGAGGGCTGTAATTACGCCCACTCTCCGACGCTTCCCCTTCTTGCTAATTGACTTCCCTGTCACTTAAATCCATTTTTTGTCTTTTGTCTTTCGATGAATACTGCATCGTAAAAATCCAGAGTTTTGCCTTTTCTCCTGGAATCTGACGCTAGTGGGGAAACAAACGAATGCGGTTTACATTATCAAGTTAGCTTCAACTGAGATTCATCGGTATCATGCGCACATTTATCGCTCGGCTTTTTCTCCTGACCTCTATGCTAGTGTTTCTTCCATTGGAACAAAAATACACCTTTTTCATAATACAGGACTTCTGTTCCTACTCATTGAGCTTTTTAATTGACACATTAGCTTTTTGAGTGACATTTTAAATGGGGGCGTTTACTCGGAACCGAAATCGCAATTTTGTACACGAAATCGTTGTATGGAAACGAAAAATGAATTTTAGTGAAAAGTTTATCCTCTAACTAGTGCCATTCACTCATAAATCAAAAATGAAAACAAGCAAAAGGTTGCCTTGACTTCTTTTAGGGATAGGGAAGTGAGTGGAGGGAGGGTGTCGTTAGGTCTGCTCGCACAGACCCTGTCGCAACTGCTTCCATTGGCAGAGTCAGCTGTGTGTCCCCCAGTGCGATAAGGCGAAGTAGCTTCGCGGGCTCAATTGTGATTGGACGAAGTGGATGACGTAAGTGGTCGCATGCGCGTCCATTTTTCTGAAAGGGTTAAAAACGTCAGTTTTTCGCCGCCTATAACTCGAGAACTAATTGACGGATCAAAAAATGGAAAAATATGGGTATTTTTATTTTACAAACTCTATCAGATTCGGCAATAAAAATATGGTAATCCTCATTTGGACTCGATTAACGAGTATCTGTAAAAGGCAGCTTCAGGCGTTTGACCGCATTGCTCCGGAGCGCTAGTAATTGCAATCGGAGGATATCATGCAGGAGAAAAATAACTATATGCTCTAATTAATGTACTAGAGATGTTACGTATTTTGATGATATCTACATTAGATAATGACATGTGATGCCTTAAAGTACAAATTCTGCAATGATTTTAATATTTCCTTTCACACAAATTCTTCCAGGACTAAATAATTAATGACGATCAGAACAATTGTAAATTAATGAAAAAATGACGTACCTAGAATAGAAATATTTTTACGTCTCATTCGGTAAAGATTTCATCCTAGAGAACTGTCACGGAAACTCTCTCCTTAACGCTGTGAAACTTTGATATACTCAATAAAAATCTTTTATTTAACCATTACGTATATCGTAGTAGACGATTGAGTGTAATGAAGGGCTTCTAAAGTTGCCCTTAGTATTATTCCGGAGAAAGACTCCGGGGAATCCGGAGGATACCCAAGCGATGCGTTTCTCTATGCACGAGCTCATTATAGTAGAGCATTGGCAGATCTACATCTACATCTACATAATACCCTGCAAGCCACCACAAGGGTGTGTGGCAGGGGGTGATTGCTCACCAAACATGCACTACATATCATGCATAAAAAAGGAATAGTATTAATATAGTAGTCAGAACTACACTATTTAAAAAAGATAGAAATTGCAAATAAAACATGCAAAAACATTCTGTTAGTAGGGTTAGCTTTAAGTACTCATACCAACATGCAGCTACCAATGCTATTCATTGCTACTCTCCGATAGGACATATTTACCGTTATTCGTATCTCTTATTGTGCGAGGGAAAAAGGACATTTTGAATCGGTCAGTTCGGCAATCAATTTCTCTAACTTTATGATTATGGTCCAGTCTGCCATAGTAAGTTGGGGTTCGTAAAATATTTTTAACATCATCACTGAAAATATTGCCTTGGAATTTGTGGAAGAGATTAAGTCTAAATTTCAACCTGCGATCTGACAACAGATATTAAGACATGAAACGTCCTGCTTAACCTTGACATGTGATGTTTGCAAACCGCTTAGCATTGTGCTTGGTGAGTTCTATCATCACTAACTACTGACATCTGGTGCTCACCCGTAAACACCTCGCAAGCATATAGACCATATCAACCGAAGCATAATTTTTACAAAAGAAATAAAAAAGGACCCGAAATTTGCGGATATGGGAGACTTGACTGTGCCCTTGTTATTTTTGCCAGCGCTTCCCATGCTCTGGCCTCGATTGCCGCCGCCATCACCCTTGATTTTTTTTCGCCCGTCCGCTAATCACGCGCTCCGTCGCTATTCTTCTTTCAATCCATCGCACCCATATTTCCCCCCATCGACTCATCACTTATGCACACAACACGGAGAGAGTCCGTCTCCCCGGGGGCCCCGAGCGGCTCGTGCGGCCCGCAAAAAAACTTGAGTCCTCCCCGCCCAGCCCGTGCGCCAAGACGGAAGAGGGAAAAAGATCTCACTCACACAAGTCTCCGAAGAGAAAGAGAGGGCCCCGAGGGAGGCTCACCTCCTCACACCTCGTTTCCCTTTCTCTCTCTCTCCATCCTCCAAAGTCGCCCCGGGCCAGCTGGGGCGGCCGCCTTGAGGGGCGAAGACGCTCTCCTCCGTGATCGCCGCCGGGGCGAGCAGGCGGATGGGTGGCCCAGCTCTCCGCTTGCCCCCTTTCTCCCTCCCCGGGGGCACGAGCCCAGCGCACGCCACGGTCCCTCTGGGCAGCGCGCCAAAAGAAGGAAGAGGCCGGCCGCCTCCTCTTCTTCCTCCTCGGCCTGAGGCCTCTTGCCCCTCTCGCCCCCGGACAAAACCTCCCGACCTCCTTCCCCTCTGCCTCTCGGGGCGCGCGAGAGGAGCTGGCCAGTCCCCCGCCAATCTCCCTTACCTTCTGTCGCTCGCGAGTCCGTGTGGAGGAAAAACGCGTCTCTCCTCTCCTCCTGGGAGTCGTCGGTTTCTCGCGCCTCTTCCCTCCCCCAATCCTCCCCCATTCCCTCCCCCCCCCCCCCCGCGGCGGGATAGTAGGGGGTGAGAGCAGCAGATTCTCGCGCGCGCCGGTAGAACACCTGTTGCGAGAAGTTCGAGCGATATTTTTGAGGGCTCAGGAGTTAGGCGAGGATGGAAGCTGAGGAATGTGTGCATTCCGCAGGAAAGATCTATCTGCGGAGATTGGCGGACGAATGCAAACAAAGAGGCGGGTTTGTTGGATCGAGCGAGATGGTGCTGCAAAAAAGAGCAAGCTCCATTAGCAGTCCGGAATCGGAGAGACAGGACTCCTATTCTCAGTCATCCCTGGGGATACGATAAATGAAAATACCTACTACAAATACTCGCTCTTCTACTCTTTATTCTGAATTCGATGAATCTACAGTTTTGTTCTTTAATTATTTAAATATTTAGAGGTAATAATTATATACCTTTCATAAGATTTAGGCTGTGTCCCATTTCGTCATTTTGTAACCTACGAACACGAACCCAGGGAGTGTGTAATATAGTATCCCTGGCTACCCGCTCTTTTCGAAGTCAACTCTCGGATGTGACGTCACGTAGTTTGGTTCCAGTCCGTTGCAGAGTGCATCGAGAAGAGCGCGAGGGCACTTAAGGATACGCCCATACTCTCTTTTGTGCCCTACGATAATTGCAGAGGAGGTTCAGGATAAAAAATCGTTAAGAATGGATGATAACACTGATTTCTTTTATGCAAACTATTATTATTTGACATTTTTATGTTATGAGAACCTCGTATATTTCGAAAACACGAGAAACATTTTAACGAAATTCAATAGTTCTACTGAAAGTGCACAATTGGTTGCAAATTACCTTTAGTTTGGCGAAGGAAGTTATAAATAGCAATTAGTATTATATATAGGAAGTATTTTATTGCAAAAGGACGTTAAAATGCTACGGTACAAATTATGTTCACGAAATGAGTATTTATTCCTTTCTATGGTGTGAGGACCACGACAGGAAAGCGGAACCTACGTGTTGTACATACGTAAATAATTGCTATATTATTGTTACTTATTGGTACATGAATATTGGTTTAGCCCAAATTCTGTAATTCCACTAACCATACAATTTTATGGTCATGGATTAGTACGTGGCGATGTGAAAGAAGGGAAAACAATGTATTTGCCGAAAAAGATCCATATTCAGGCACCAAATTTATTATTAATTGCAGGTAGGTACGTACCATTAATTCTAATACTGTGTACTTTTTTAAGGACGGCATAGGGTACAACTAATCATATTTCCATTGTTTAATGAAAGTTATGCTTTATTTGCTTAGTTATAATTTAAATTTCATGCGTACAATCAAGTTATGTAAATTTTTCCGAATTTCATATCAGGACAGTATTGATATATTCGCGTGGGATCCTACATTGATAAAATTTGTTTATCGAGGCGTGAATAACATGTTTAGCTGTTCTTGGATATTTCGATTAATGCCTTGTTTAGTAATAATATGCGTTTTGATTCGCGCCTGGTTAATATTTTGCGCATCAGCATCCGTCTACATTATGCCAACACCGCTGCGACTCTTCGTATCCTTTCACTAAACACCGTGAAAAACCCCTCGATAATAGCGTTTAAGAGTGCATGCATAAAGAGAGCAAAAAATCCCTTAACAACCCGATTTTGCTTACAGAGAAATATTTTCCGACACTACACGATACATGCTCGTCAACTTCTTATAAAAAGACCACTGGCACATAGTGACCGGATTTAGATTTTTGATCGAGAATCTATCATGTTACGGGTTACTGGCAGTTCTTTACTGTAAATATGTGTCTCAAATATATTCGCTGTTCATTTGCTGACAGATGCAGAATAACATTACCATGCGTACAAATCCCACAAGGAAGTTTTTTCTGTACTGAAACTCAATGTACTGGGTATAGCAAAGGGTACTTACCTATGTGTCACAAATCATTGGCGTACAAATTATTTGAGTAAAAATATTTTTATATGGGTTGAAACGTGGACATAGAGTATGATGTTGTTATTTATATATCGATGTTTTTATGTCTTGCATAAATATCTGAGTAAATAGCATCGCTATATGCACTTGAGTAATGCAGTTTCAAAACTAAGGATTTATGAGTAATTAATGTATTCAAATATTAAAAATTTTAATGGAATGCTTGACTTGCAGTTATATGGCTTCTAGGTCCAAATATAAATATCTTGTACTAATATTAAACATGGACGACTAGTAATGAAGAGCATTACCTATTTTATACTGATTAGAAAGTCATCTACAAAATTCAGAGAAAAATCCCTTGTTTAAAATATAGTTTTTCATGTTTAAGGGCAGAAGATATATTTCTCTCATCTTGTGAAGGCGTTTCCAGTGTTTCTTGCCCTTTTCACCGATTATCGAAAGTATGTTAAATTTAATATGACAATGTTGCTCCTATTTAGCTGTCTGACTAGCAGTCTCTTGGTCAATAAAAGCCCTAAACATTGGGTACCAGTATTTTTTTCCATCGAGAAGGTTAAAATGGGACGTCCGTTTTATTTTGGATAATGAATTTGAAGAGAATGAATGAAGATTTTTTAGTAAACAAATCATGCAGTTTTGCGAATAAGGTTTCGTGACGAAACCAACTCTGAATACTCTATTAAATCTGGAAAAATTCTGCTTAATCAGTTCGTCGTAGAGGGATGTCGTAAACGGAATCGTGCTTTTCGCAAGGATATAGGAAGGTACTGAAGGCATTGCAGGCTATTCGTGAAGCAAGACCAGCCATATTTTTCCTCTCAATGATACGTGCCGCCTGCCAGCACTACTCACGGATGTAGAAGGTTTGCACTCGGTTAAAATTAGGAGTATTTAAATGAATGCTTCAGCGGTGTTCAAATTTTGAATGATTTTAATTATTTCTTTACGGGTTTGCGCATTTGAACCGACCTGGGACATGAAGAGAGATGGAAGGCTTCCGAAATCATCGTCGATGGAGATAGCTTGAGCATTGAGATAGTTTAACAAAAACCAGGGAGTAAAATTCCAATCCCAATGGAGCATTATGTTTCATTACGTATCCGTGGTATGTTCATTGATGCCATTGCAAACATGCTAAAAAAGTTTGTCCAAAGCAATGCTGTAAACAGCAACTTGTTCTTTACTTGAAGATATTTAAAGGTACTAAAAAAGGTATCGCAGCTAATTCTCTAATCTAGATCGGCCATTTCATTCGGAAAAATCATACGGACTTACTTTCCGCGCTACTCCCAGATCAAATAGGTTTGCATTCATTAAAACTAAAAGTATTTAAATTAAAGTTCTGCGGTGTTCAAAAGGTGAATATTTTATGGATTTATACCGTATTCCAAAGAGTACCGCTTTCAAAATTGTCTTTTGAGACACAAGAACGTGATAAGAAACTTAAATGAAGTCTAATCAAAAATAAGAGTTTCAAGATGAAAAAAATTGTAATATAGTTATTCTTTAAATATACAGTAGAAGGTGTGAATATACGCAACCGAGCGACAAGTATCTGGTTTAAGTAGGCTAAATCTGTACTAGGTTATAAGAATAGAATTTACTCTAATTGGAATAAAATGCATTAATACGTATCCATAGGAAGTTCATTGATGCCACTGTCATGAAGTTGGAGGATTAAGACGATCATAACATACATAAAAGGCCAGAGAAAATTTTTTTGCCGAAGAGGTTTGTCGTACCATTCCAAAACACCCGAATCTGGTCTCATTGTCAACAATAGACGAACATTAGTATGCAATACCCCCCTTCTAACCTCCTTTGTTTCTTCTAGCCTGAAAGTTTCTAAATAATATTCTTATTGTTTTGTAGGCCCAGGTATGGCAGTAATTATGTGTTTAAATTGGTTTAAATTGTATTTTAGTCGACGATAGTGAGAGGGAGCCATAGCTAACTCCATAACACAAGTTTGTTTTCGCCCCTTCACGAAAAATGTTAAAATTTCTTAATACAATTTGTAGTTATTATATTGCTCTCTCCCCTTGAATTTCAACGGGCGCCTTCAGCGAGTAGTATATAAATGTGATAGAGTTGAAATGCCCTACCTCAGAGAATTTTAGTGTCAACGTTACGTAATATTCTGAGCTTTAGGGATATTATCGCTATCGTATTTCGCTTCCGGATTGTAAATGTACCCAAGGCCCTCCTTTTCTCTGTATTTTATCACACAATTGTGGCTTAGTGGGTCGAGAAAGTTTTGCCAAAATTGCCAACGCGAAAACAATGTCATTCCCATGAGTGATTAAATAAACATCTCGATTTCTCTAATACCCTTTTCTACAACCGAATCGCAGACCTTCCAGCAGCGCTGCAAGGGTTATGAAAGCGGAGCCACATCCCCTTCTTTCAATTCCGACCGCTTTCTCACCAACTCGCCTCGCGCACGATAGGTAAGTACCCTTTCGGCCATTTGCCCTCCGCGGCTCGGAGAGTCATGCCTGTCTCTCCCTCGAGCACGGGGCCTGGGAAAAGCGGCGGTGGCGGCATTACACCGGCGGCCATCTTGAGATCCAGGAGCGAGGGCGGTGGCAGAAGGAGAGGCTGGAAGGAGGAGGAGGAGGAGGTCCGGTTTGGGAGGACCCGTCGTGAGGGGGCGGGCGCGGGGCCTCTAGAGGTGGACGGGGTAGTCGGTGGTGGCGGATGGAGGGGGGAGGGGGGCGTGGAAGTTTTATACCGCGAGCGGCGAGGGAGGAGGGGAAGGGGGGGAAGAGGATAAGGAGTTAATGGGAAGGAAGAAAGCGGGAGGAGCGGATAGCGATGCTGAGGGAGTGGGGGAGCGAGATGCAGGTGTGGTCCGTGAACCGAGCAAGATTGTTGTGAGCCAATGGTTCCCTGAAATGAAGGAAGATTTGCCTTGTAATTCCCCGACCAGAATAAGGGGGGGTTTTGTGGTTTGGTCGCCTATAAATTATATTAAAAAACGCCTGTCGATCCCAGCCGCACATTATGTTTTTACAAATTGCATACGTGGGATGAACGGATTGGGTACACGAAGGTTTCGAATACGAAAAACGATCAAAGTGTTTGATGGAGGTCCATCACACCCCGGTCAACATTTTTGTTCCTCGGCAGTGGAATCTTTTGACGCATAGATGACCGATTAAAATAAATGCCTCTTTCGATAAAAAATGGCTTCGTCCATCGGTACGCATTCATATATTTATGTGCTAAAATTCCTCTGGCTTATAAATTATTACACGATCATAATTTGCGTGTGTTCTGCCTGTATATATTTTAATACTCACAAGATAGTTTCGCAAGCGGTATACTTATTAACATTAGGGTCTGTCAGTGGTGCGAAGTAAATCATTTGATAATTTTTGCAATAGGTTCCTTGATGTAATTAGGTACTATTACGACTAATCTCTGTTCTCATACGAATTGCATGATTTATTTAGAATTAGAAAAAAGTAACATTACAATTATTATTCTCTTTGAGATCCTAAGAAGGTACATCTCGGAAGTCTTGATCAGTTTCCTCCCAGTGTGATTTTCACATTGAGTTCGCAGCATTTAAAGCATTATAAAATGTGAGAGGACTCAATTTCCAAGATTTATTGCCATTATAAAAGATGACTATGTTTCGTTAACCGTGCTGCGAAAATAATACTTCCCCGCTTCCACGTCGAGAGTGACTAAAGGATTTTTTTTAACGAGATAGCATCACCAATGGCAAACGACACTCGAGGCAAGAAACGGATTCCACGGGAGAAATCCTATCGCACCCAGAGGTACACGACTCTGGGAGGGGAAGCGGAGAGCCAGAGAGCAAAGAGAAGAAGGGTGGAGTGGGCTAAAAAATAATTATAAGAATGGAGGAGAAGTAGGGTGGGAAAACGAGAGGAGCCTGGGAGCTAGGAGTAGAGGAAAGAGTTTGAGGCGGAGGGGGTATGTGGGGAGGGCATCAAAAAGTCAGCCTCCATTGGATGGTTCTCAACTTTGGGATCTGAATATGTTGCTTTCCTTGGTCTGGCGGGTTGTGTTCAAGACCTTCCGTGTGATAAAATGGGCGGGGACCGAAATCCGGGGGCCGTGACGTTGGCCGAGTGGGAGATGAAGGGGAGGATGGAGGAGGGAGGAGACGGAGAAAGAGTTAAATACGGGGGAAGTGGTGAGAGGAGGGATGGGGAAGGGTAGCAGAAACTGCGGAAGAGAGCTGACGGTGAAGGAGAAAGAGGGCTGACGCGTGAAGGCGAAAGAGGGCTGACCAAAAATTAAGGAGGTATCGTAAATGGAGAATCTTGGGTGTACTTTGAACTAGAGGCTAAGTAACTGCACGGAATATTATTTCGCATGAATGCCTATAAAAGAAATAGCGCAGTAATTACGAATTCTCACTCTCAAAAGTTCGAAATTTCGATTTACGAATTTCTCCCCGATGCCAACTTTACTTCTTTATACCATGCTTTTTTCATATGTGCTCTTTCGTTCCCAGCATACGAGGCATGTATCGTGACTCTTTTAGAATACTGGTCCAAAGAAATAATTTTAAGCAACAAAAAGTGATGAGAATGGCAAAAAACTCTGATATATAAAAGATTTGAAAGTTTAAGATGTGGCAGAATTTAAAACCATCAAAACCAAATAGATCAGATGTATGAAATTCAGCAAAGTAAGAGAATTATTTAAGAGTAACGATACTTGGTAGTAAGGAAATCAGCCCGTTTTTTTTTGCATTTGAAAGTTACGTCTTCCTTCTTGCTGCCTCAGCCAGCATACCATTTTTTAATGGAATAAGATAAGGTTTTTTATCCACTTATTCGTCTGTAATAGTTAGTGGTGCTTACGTATCATCTATGTTTCACAGCCATGCTGCATTCACGGAGTAAGAACAAGAAAAGATTCCTGGTAGAGGAGGCGATGGCAATAGGTAGGGAGAGTTAGGGGAGGTTGGTGTGGAGATTAATTAGATGGCCGTTCGTCATCGTCCGGGTATTGCTTTCAGGTTGATTGAGGACTTGGGGCAATTTCCTCCAATAAATCAATTCGATAACTTGATGCGAGGAAGGACCCTCCACTGGCCGTCAGAGCCCTCATTCCCGCTGTGGGGAGCCACGGCTCAGAATGCTCTAAATTCCTTCCGTTTTGACTGATTGTTGTTTCCTTGCGTGTCCAGCTAGCGTAATAAGGAGAGAGACTCGGCTGACCAGTGTTACAAGTCAGCATCCCCAAAGCGGGGAAATCATCGGAAGGGGATCAGAGCAACGCCCAATTTGGAGAGAGGCAGCACTACATCTTGTCTTCTCACTCGTTGTTTCAGAAGAGATGAATTTAGAGTGGGTAAATTTTCGAGGGATCATGAGACCTGGTATGAGAGAAAGTCGGGAAAATTAGAGAAACGGAACATTTTTAAGATTACTTTAACACATTTTGGAGAAGATTTACTGGCGTTAAGATTACAATGGGTAGCTATGGGTTCATAAATGTGTATTCCTATTGTTAAATTAATGTAAACATTCACAAAATAGTTGACAGACAGTTCAAATTATCATTAATTTGCTCCAAAACATTTACAAAAATACACCTTTAGTTATTACTTTTTACTATTACCAACTTCATTTTCCTATCTTTCCATAAAGTATAAAATGTACGATAATCCATAAGTACTGTTAATTTAAATTATGGAACACCTACTCGGGCGTAACTATTTCATCAGAAGGTTTTTCTGAGGCATGTAATTTCATATAATGTGCAGAAAAAATAAACGTGCCCCATATATTGAATATGTGCAGGCTTTACAGGGTTTCAAAATGGTTACTGTGGCAGAAATTGTTGATTATATCTAAATTGACGAGTTATCGCCATCACATTATTTATATTAAATACCAACTTCAGTACTACCTAACAATGAAATCCAAGTGCATGACGAGAAATAGTGTCATAGCTTACCAGTCAGTACAAATTTTATTACCTACTATTAAAATACATTGAGGATGTCCGTAATGATGAGGAGAGCCACCTAAATTAAATTCATTTAGCGCTGTGTATGGTACAGAACTTAAGCTGATGGAGCCCATGATTCCTGGAAATAGGGGCTTGGGATCTAATCAAAAGCCTCAGGACACCCTCCTGCCACCAGGCTATGTGATTTTCTGGGAGGCGTGTAATGTGCAGAGAAAATAAACGTGCCCCATGTATTGAATATGTGCAGGCTTTACTGCATTTTTGAAGAGTAATGTGAAGACTGCGTTAATGTTCTCATGCGGTTTTTAGTAACAATAAAATATTTAAGGTTTTATGTTATTATATTCTGTGTAAGGTTATAGTTATAATTAATTCTAAACAGTTCTTTAACTAATCCAACATTACAGGACTGATGTCCTTGAAATTTAAGTATTATGAGTCATTTTGCACTTAAATCAAGATTAGCGATAAAAGCGAGCTAGGCCTCCTCAAATATCGTTTAGTTTTTGGTTAAAGTTGATCAAGGTCATTTAAGATGAAAACTGATGTCATATGTCACATTTTATTTCTAGAAACAGAAAATAAAAGTAGCTACCTACCTATTCTGATGCATTAGCGGGAATTAGGTACATTCATTGAGAATTTTAATTGCAGGCCTTCTCAATAGATTGTATCGTTTAAAAAAAGCTTTTTCAAACTTTTAATGACCTTTAGTAGACGTGATAAAAACTTTCCTCAATTCATAACGTTACGCCCTTTGATGTGAACATATGTGTAAGCTTTGTCAACAAAGTTCCTGATGCTGCCGCTATCGACACCGCAAGGGCACGTTCTTCATGCTACGAAAACCTTCGTTCCTGCATTCCTACTGAGGTCTCCAAAACTTCGTTCGCATGTTCTTGGGCGATAGCTCAAGAGTAGAGAATATTGATGGAGGACAGGAGTGTGTGATCAGACAAATCTTTTGGAGTTTATTTTTTTCACTGGAGGCACTCTCCTCGGCTTCACTGCGGTAGTAACCGTCCGCGTTGGGGCACCCTGAAACCCTTTTCTTGTTGGATGGATGGCGCATGGATAATGGATGGAGATGAGCATGACGGCTTGAAGGAGTGGGTCCAGAGCACCCGAGGGACCGCCGCGTCAAGCGTGGGCTCCGCGATCGGAAGAAATTGACTGGGGAAAAGAGCGGGTGTTGCGGCCGGGTAGGTCGAAGATGATGGGCGGCCAAAGGGGAGGGGGGGGTAAGAATGGTCCACGGGGAGGGGTGCTTCGGACTCGGGAGGGGGATGGGGACCGTCTGCGCTGAGGGGCGGCCGGTGCGTGAGAGGGTGTCTTTGTGGACGGAGCACGCGATTATTGCCTCGCGGCTCTCCTTCCGTGCCTCTAACCCCTTCTTTCCGTCTCTTCTCAGCCTCCCCCGCTCTGCCCCCACTGCCTCTCCCCCTGGCCATCTCCAGACCTCCCCCTCGACTTATCTCACTACATCGTCCGAACTCCCGTCCCTCCCCAGTACCCCTTCCCATCTCCACCCTCCCGACATACACACCACCCCCAACTCCACTCCGAGTCTGACCTCTCGTTTATCCCCCACCAACCCCACAGCTCGTGTATGAGTACCCCATCTCCACAGCCGTAGCTTTCGATGGCATGATTTTTGTTGTTCTGATAGTTACTCAGGTTACTTAGGTGATGGGTCAATTTCGGATGAGAATTAATTCGGCGGTGCTAAGTTTCTTCCACACGGAGAACATAGACGTTGTTCGTTTGATAACCCTTTAGGGAAAACAAAAATTCCAATATCCTCGATTTGCCGGTTTTTCGATGATTCTATCGAAATAGAAAAAGTTATTTTGATGTGGCCTAAGCGTAGCTCATAGGCTACATAACTTGATATAAGCAGTATAAGGTTCACTTTAGTGCATGTTTGGTAATAACTCACCCGCTGCCACACACCCTAGAGGTTATTTGCAGGGTTGGCAGTAAATATAGGTATAAATTGTAAAGTTTACTCTCTCAGTCATGGTGAAGAGGATGCTGTCCACTCGTAGGAAAAACACATTCATACCTTTCTCCACTATCATGTAGTAGAAACGTGTTATTTTATGGCAAAACCATTACTTTGACCACCACCATGCACACATAAGTTCCCAATGATGCACGGACTCGCTTCACCAGTCGCTTATATTGTTGCATTCGGATTCGCATTCATATTTTTGCGGTGATTTAACATTTATTTTTTCTTTTTACATTTCCATATCTTCCGGCGTCAAGGATATGGGTTCCGCCGTCCTTCAGTGTAGTGTCTGTTTCAACATCAAATAGATTTTCATAAGCTTCAAAACTAGATCGTTCGGAGTATCGAATATGACGCGTTTATTGTATCCTTTTGAAAATTTCCCCCTAGGAAAAGACTACCGATTATTCGTTAGACATGCGGTGAAGAGCGTGTTCTTCCATCACTCAAGCAGGAATAGGGGCAAATCCAGTTTGAAAAACCACCTCCGGGGTGCTGCTTTTATCCTTCAAGTTTTTTCCCCAAATGTCAGCTTGTGTTTTCCCCACAGCGATAGACTTCGCTCTTTGATCGGTTGGCCGAAGGTCACTAAATTGCCAATGCTGCCGAAAAATTGATAAGGTAGTCATCGCAGTTATCCCATATAACTATAATAAAACGTTGTGATATTCAAAAGGAGCTAAATAATTTAAGGTTTCCCATATTTATCTTTGACGTTTTAGCTTCCTCAGTATTTCGTGTCCTTTGTTGATGATCGGCATTGACATTTACATATTTAGACAACTGGCCTCCACATTTTGAAGGACTTAGTCAGCCGGTAGCAGTAATCAAGAAAATCATGTGTAAAGCAGAGCCACAATTCATCGCTAATCGTGTATGCCAAATTTTATGTTCAAAATCAGTTTCACATTTAACCCGGAGCATTTTTACGCAGGTAATTTTGTAGAAGTCGTTAAATAAGAGCCAATGTGTTCATTGTCAAGCACAATATTTGTTTACTTATTTATCTGAGCACTAGACCGTAATCGAATCGCGGCTGTTGTCGTCAGTAGGGTTCTCTAAACTCCTTTTCTTCAAATTACCCTTTGTCTTTACATTCGAGGTAGATCTGTTATTCATTCTCTCAGTAATCTCCTTATTTCTCATCCTAACTTATCCATGATAATTTCCTTGTGCCTGGTACTATTTGGAGTCTTTTTCTTCCGGCCATCAATAAATGTATTTCTACGAGCCATCCATTCTTCTCAATTTTCAGTTTTAAATTCAATTACCTACACATTAACTGCTTCAATTTATTCACTGTCAAGTGATGTATATAAGTTATTAATAAGTAATAAGGGTACTTATCTCTTATTATTAATTTCTCAATTACTCTCTTCCAACTTTTTTTTTTTTAAACTTGATTAACTTATTTGAAAAGCTTGCACTCATTTTTATTCACTGCCTCGAAATTATACACCAAGCTGAATGTTATGCCATAGGGATAAAATGAGATCAGCTCATCTACTACCTTAATCTTTTTAAAATTACTGTAACTAGGTGGATATCGCTTAAGAATTCATTAGTAATTCTAATAGGATAGAAGACGATGGCTCAGGTTTGTTACATGACAACTGAAAACTGATTGAATGCTCCTTAATTAGCTCAAGTGTCTTGGTTTCGAGTAAATATTTTTAAGTAAAAATTAACAAATAATTATAATTCAATGCAAAATCATGCGGTACGTACAATATATTCTTTTTTAAAATATATTCTTTTTTATTTAAAAATGTATTCTCTTTATCTCAATTTGACTTTAGATTGTCTTCGTTACTCCTCGTCCATTCCTCCTCGTTACCCTCTTTGATTTTGGCTAAATTTTAATAAATACCGGGTGTTTTACAGCTTCACATAGTCTACATATACTGGTACTAGTACATGCATAAATACTACTACAAGTAGTATCTCACAGTCTACTCTTTTTCATTCTCACAGAGATTTTTGGCACGTATGTAGTGCCTTAAAACTTCAGATATGTAATAAAATAAGTATAAAAATGAAAGTGGATATTTAGGAAGTATGAATTCACACTGTGGGTTACTGATAATTTTATGTTTATACTTTAAAATCTAGAAAAACGTTAAATATGTTCCGAAAAGAGACAACCTGTGTCCACACTTGTCTGGTTATTACTAACAAGAGTAGCCATATGCGAGATTCGACGGTGTAAAGAATAGTTTCAATCCGTTTTCAGATCATGTCAATGATGCCATATGATCTAATTTTATCGTCACGCTATACAGCACCGTACTTTTAAGGTTTCAGTGATAGCTACATATGTATTAAATGGCCCATTTTTAATTTTGTCTTAATTTACTAGAGATGGTCAAATTGGCTTCCGATAGGTAATGTAATCGCTATCATGGAAGTATCTTATGCCTCAAACTCACGTGTAATTATCATGAGGTGGAAATGTACGTTAACCTAATCCATGCAATTCCTAATATAAATGATCTTGATATAATGAATATGTGAAGGAACCATTGAGAAGAAGATGCCAAATTTCTTGTAAAGAACAGCATTTTGATTTTAGGTCTTTCCAATAATATATCCTCTTTTTCTTTGATAGCTTTCACTTCCAAAGCTTCCGAAATGTTTCTTTTTAAGGTCCAACACCTTACTCCTTTTATAAAGCATAAAGATACCATATTATCATCAGGTCTAGTGCTTTCATGTCTTAGTCGTGAGAAGAACCTCAAAAAGGCTATTTCATGTTTCTCTATATTAACATATATTAAATACAGTTATGTGAATGATTTCTGGGTTCCAAAGGTTTTTTCTGCTGAGTTATTATGGCCTTTTTTCCACTTTGAAAGATGTATTTTCCAGATAATTCTATCCTCCTGTCGGTATAAATAATAACTTACAGCTACATATACGCAATACCCTAACAGTCATTGAGAGGGTATGTGGCAAGGGGTGAGGATAAGTGAGCATGTACCTACTACTAATATGTTAGTCAGAGCTACAATGGACACTACAACATGGAAACATTTTAGTTAATTGAATCACGTGCAACTAGTAGTCCACATAGTAACCAAGCCATTACCGGTTAGAAAGGCTTTTCTTAAGTATGTTTATTTGTATTTCCTAGCATGTATAGGTTAGTAGGTAATGCTAAAACATTCGTCACGCACTACAGACTGCTCCAGCAATTTTTAGCGTCCTATCCATTTGCTACGCTGCCTGTTGTGTTTTCTTGTGGTACGTGTAAAAAAATGACATTTTAAATCTACCGCCATGGCAATCTATCTCTCTAACTTTTTCTAAACGTGAAAATGGTCATTTTAGTCTATAATAATATTTTCTTTCTATGTAAATTTCGTATTTCCTGATAAGGTATTTACTAGGTGGCTTTCTACTTAGTAAATCCTTACACTTAGGACAATTTGAACGTGTATCATATTGTGGATATTGCCGGGGTAATTGAACACACCTACATATTCATCAATGTTATGTTGAAGTAGTAGTATTGTAGCTCTTAGTTGCATGTAGATAGTACATAAAGTAGGGGTTGGTGCTTTCCCGGCGTATCTGCTTCAAGAAATGTTCTCGGGTTGTCCACCGGGCAAGGGCGTTCATTTCGACCGACGTTTCGATCCTCGACTCGAGGGTCATCTTCAGGGCGAGATGAGTGCCATACTGAAATTGTCCGCCTTATATACATGTCCTCACGGGTCAGGTGACTCGTGATTGGTCGATGATGTAGGGCATGTCATCGAGTCGATGATCGAAACATCGGCCGAAATGGACGCCCTTACCCGGTAAAAAACCCGAGAAAACTTCTTGAAGTAGATGGTACATGTTTGGTGATCTTAACCCCCTGCCACACACCCTCGCATTGGCTTACAGTGCATTATACAGATGTAGAATACGGTGTGAACTTCGAATTCTAATCCCCGTACATCATACTGACAAACATGGCGCTTTCAACATTTGATAAATGATTGATTGCTTGGAATAAACGTCTAGGTAACCTGGGGAAACCTCTTTAATTACTTCGTCGCGTTGCGCTAATTTTCCGGACGTGTTTTGAAATCGGCCCAAAGTGACCGGTTTGCGGACACTCCATCATGAAATGGTCAACAAAACTCCCCTCGAAAATCATCTGCGACTTTCACAAAATAGATCCGTAGTTTGTTCACCCTTTCGTTATCCATTATCGCCCTTCGAAATATCCTCCCGCCTTCCTCGTCGCTCATTACCCGCTGTCAGTCCTCTCCCCCGCTCACCGCTCATCCTCCGCCCGCTGCTCATTAATCCGCCCTCGCCCTGCTCCCCCATCCCCCAGCGCACTCCTATCCCATCACCGGCGTGAACTCTCATTCCATCCTCCACAGTCTCCCTGCCGACGAGTTTTCAATAATTTTAATTTAATCACGTGTCCGTGAATTGATAAATAATTCAGTTAATACCTTTTATTATTCTAAATCGATGAAAAATGGTCGCCTTTTTTCCTCTCGGAAAATGAAAGCGTTCACAATTGGTTAATCCACAAATTATGTAGCTCCGTCACTCAATAAATATCAAATCTCCGGTAATAATTCAACAGGTCGTAAATTTAAAGTTGAATTGTGCATATACATATCATACTCCCGTTATTACTCACTATCATTGCATTCCTGCTCTCCAACCTCTCATTGGCCATCCTGCGCCTCGATCAACTGTAGTGATTCGTAATTCGTGATGTGCCTAGTGAATGGTTTCAAGGATGAAGTGGATGCTGGTTTATTACGCGATAGGTGAAGCTTTTTGAGCATAAGCGAGACATGTGCTTTGAAGCATATATCTTGCTTCATATGAATACTTTTTTAATAATAATAATGTATTTTTTTCAATTACCAACTTAAAATATTATGTTTGACAATTTATATAAATCAATGGAATGTAGGTACCTCAGAGGAACAATACCTGTATTGGGATTACCATTATAATTGATTTTAGACGGGCAGGCAAGGTGCTAATTCTGCTTCTGCAGTTACCGTATGCAGTATGCGATATGAAAAAAATAATAAAAAAGGCAATTTAAGTGCATTCATATTCAATATTGATTTCATCGGCTATAACAATGAAATTCATTCCTGCGGTATGATCACACTCTATGTATATGCTGATGCAGACAACAAATCAATCCATAACCATTCTTTCTATTTTAGAAGATTTACTCCTTTAAATTCGCTGCTGTTGTCCTATGAACAGCCTTTATGTTCCATCAATGGCTATGTGATTTTTTCTTCCGTTTAAAATTTCACTTAAGTTTCATACCAACTCATATTGTCTACTATATGGATTTCGAAGCATACAGGGGCTAAAGTTGTAATCTACCTCAACATCTATATAATAACCTGCTATCCACCATAAAGGTCTGTGGTAGGGGGTGAATTCCCACCAAACATGCATTACATATCATGCATAAAAAGGATTAGTAGTTATATTCTAGTCTAAACTTCGCAATTTAAAAAGATAAAAATAGCAAAGCACGCATGAAAAACATTTTGTTAGTTGGATTAGCCTTATACCAACAAACAACTACCTATGCTCTCAATTAATACACTTTTATGTATACTATTCGATATATTTGCAGCTATTCTTATCCCTAATTGTTTGAGGAAAGAAGGACATTTTGAATTTGTCAGTTCGGCAATCAATTTCTATAGTCTTATGATTATGGTCCATTCTACCATAGTAAGTTGGAGTTCGCAAAATATGTTGGTGCCACGGGAAGGGAGAACTTGGCGAAAGGGCTAGGATGGATTGCAAGATTCGCAATAGTAGTCAACGCAGCACTGAACTATAACGTAAGAAAGTTATAGGCGAAAAGTGTACAGACGGAAATATTTCTCACCGACAAGGATAACTTAAGATTGAAAACCCTTGGCTCATTGAAATGTAGTTGTAAATTCCGAAAAAGTCCGGAAAATTCATTTAAATCCAATCCACCTAATAATTCAGTTTTGGTATAGGTAATGCAGATTAGAAGTTAATCATCAGCAAAAATGCTAGAGCCAGCTATCTCAGTTGTTGAAGAAAGTGATTACAGGTTCGTAATCGCTGGGGGAAAGGTTTTTTTTGACAAATACCGCATTACGGTATACCGTGTGGCTTCTTTTTCCCGTTGGAAAGATAACAAGGAAAAATCATGCTATGTCGCGCTGGAAATTCAGTGCCGATGTGAATGAAGTTGGCAGCCCTGTGGCCTTCCCCATTTCTCAGCTTTCCTCGCAAACCCTTCCTTTCCCAACCGTCATATCGTCGAAGGTCTCGCACTACCTCCCTTCCGCCCTTCGAGTTTGCCTCACCCGCCTCTCTCCCGCGAGGAGGTTCGTCACCAAATCCCTTTTGCCCGAAATTACGCAACCTGGGACACTGAGCTCTCCTTTTCCTGGAAATCGTTTCATTTAACCCAAGTAGACGCAACTGCGATTCCAAAGATAAGCTCAAGAATTCCTTGTTAGAGTTGTTATCCTTCCATTCTCTTCAGAGATAATCCATCGCAGCCATGGCGACACATACTGCGCTTTATCCCAAAGGTCTTTAGCCCCTGTGCCTCTGAAGCGAACACGCAGGTACCTTCGTTTTCGTTTCCCTCTGCCAAGTTTATTCCATTGCTTGAGACTACCTGTTTAACCGAGGTAAGGTAAAGGAGTTAGACAACGAGTCGCTAGTTGCTCCCCTGCGGTAAAGTTATTTTAAGTATTGGCCTGTGAATAGTGTCGACATATAAAATGTTAGTAGGATGGAGCGTTAGTGTTTCGTTTTTGATTATATTTCAAGTTACATATGCTGGACATGAACGGAATCATGTTAGTCCGGTTCTAGCTTGAATCGAGGGACCTCTAGTATTATTTTCGATAGTGTCCCTCTAGTGCGTTGCTCCCAGCGAATTACGCGAATCATGGTATTTCATTCAACTTTATTTGGTTAATACTTCAAAATTGTGCAGTAAGTCAATGACTGTTGATATATATCTTCATTGATCTGTGACGTGTCAAAAACGGAAGGAATGAGCATCTGACCGCATGTCATTGGAATGCTATGGAATGTTGTTGCTCAAAATACAACTGCTTTGCCGTCTTCTCCCTTCTACTCTTTAGTGCCGTCGGCTATTATGGGGGATAATTTGGCAGCCCGGTTGTTGTCAACTGCATTTCCTTCAATTAAATTCAGCAAGCAGATGACAAAAACATCCGTTTTAATGGTTCCCCCTACTCATTTTCCCACGCTCCTTGTATCTATGTTTTCAAATCCAAAGGAAATGGTTGGTTTCAACCTTCAAACTTTTACAAATGAATTCTGCCATCGAGAAAATACGCTTAGATAAATCGATAAGAATTAGATACTTGATAAATGCTCGTGATAGTCTATGGTTGATTTCTCCTGTTAAGTGCGAAGAAAAAATTTATTTTGGTAGCGGAAGTGTGCGTACAATAAAATAAATTTATTAGTCCGTTTAATCACTCCTGTAGTGGTAGTAGTAATTTTATATTTAATTCAAATCTTTAATATGGAATGCAAGGAAGAAAAATGCATAAAACTTATAAGCGGAAGGCTGGATTCGAAGGCTATGTCCGAGTCATCATCATTGGTCAACAATCCTAGGATTGGTTTGACGCAGCTTTCCACTCGATTCTTCTATCGGCCAACCTGTTCATTGTGACGTAATTCTTCTGTTTTGCACCCTTCTCAACTGAGTAAGCTGCTTTTTATGCCTTATAATTAGATGCTCTGATCGTAGGCATTAGATAGAATACTTCTATGTTTTAGTCGAATTACAGAAATATTTAAAAGCTTTCAAAGCAGAGGAAACATGCATAAACGTGCTGTCAATTGGAATACTTAAAAGCGTTTATACCAACTTAACTACATTTAGTACGTACAGTGTGTAAAATTTCATTGTTATATGAAGGGAAGTTCTTTCTATAAAGGCATGTTGTAGTGACATATTTTGAGGCTGTTACATTCGTGAATTTTGCAAGGTGAGAACAAATATTTAAATATATTATTGTTGAGTCTATTTCTCTATTTTTATCGGATTTCTCTAATCACCGTTATAGTGGCATTTTTAGACATATTAACCTCTAAAAAGGAAATCTCGGAACCATGGCTCGATGTTGTCCAGATTTTTTTTACAGTTTAGACGAATGAAGAAGTGACTGGAGAGGTGTATGCATTCTATGATGATACGTAAATCACCCACCCATAAATATAAGGTATTACATGCCTTCAGTTAACTGTAGACCAATGGAGAACTGAATGATAAGCACTGCAATGCTTAAACATGCTGTCAATGACTAAACATGTTGAACTGACTCAAAGCGAATCAAATTTGTGGGATGCCTTGAGTACTACGGAGTACTGGCTTCCCATTGCGAGGAACTAGGGTTGATTCCTGGCAGTTACAGAGATTTTTCGAGGGTAAACCAGTCCCTTCTTGAATGCTGTATGGAGGGCACTTCAGACTTAGTTCTCCATTCGTCGGTTGGGACGTTAAACTGCCCACCCCTTGGAGCCTTTCGTTAAGAGGAGGCTAATGCCGACGCCAGGTTCTTCTCCATCATCCTCTCCTTCATTTCCCTGGAAAATCCACACCCCTATCTTACCTCCCTCCTACACCAAATGGTGCAATTGACCTTAACTGACGTTCGCCTCCCCTGATAATTACCACTACTGCTGAATATAAATGAATAAACGAAAATACTTCCGAAATAGTTGTCAGCCAGTACGTCGTATGTCTCTTTGACTCCGTAATTCATTTTCAAAATGCCCTCCTCCTACCTGAAATGTTCCATACCACTGATTGCTCGCGAGGCAATCATATGAGACTCTTGTTTCGTCTCTCTCGTTTTCCACTTCTGCCTGCCAACACTGTCCACCGGGTCCGTCAAATTCACCACTCCGCCCATGCGCCCACCCCGCCTCACCTTCACATCTCGCCCGCATCAGTCCGCCCTCTGCATTCCGGAATTCTTCCGGCATTCCTCTCTCACGAAAGGCCCCCCCTCCCCGCCCTCCTACACCTGCCCCCGACCATCCCGTGGCTTGGCTCGCGCCTCGCAGGTATCCCGATCGCCTCCCTCCTCCGCCGCCGCTATCCACGCACTCAATCCCTTGTGCCTCGCCACTCCACCCCCCGCCCTCCACCAAATCGGGGCGACCACCCCAGCTCCTCTTCATCATTTCACGTGGGCCCCTGCGCGCACGGATCTGATTTGCATGCGTAATGGGTGGGGGGTGGGGGGGGAAGGGGTTATCCCGAGTGGCGGGACGCTCATCTCCCGCGTGGATTGGGGGCGGAGGAGCGAAGACACGGGAGAAATCCCCAGCATCCCAGGAATGCGTTCGTGTTCCAGGCACCTTCTTTTTCCACTTCCCCTTCCGCCGACACGCCCTCTCCTCACCCCACCCTTTCATCCCCGCCACGGACGATTCCTTTTCGAAAATTTCATCGCCCTCAACCTTCTCCTTTTCCTACTCGTCCGTCACTCGTTTTTATTTATTTTTTTAACCCCCTAAGTCTCCACTCTGTCTCCTTCTGAAGACGTCTCGAATCACTAATTTAGGGACGTTCCTTGCTCCTACTTTTTATTTTATCCAAGCCTATCCATCTGACTTGACCGATTTTTTTTCGTGTAGGCGTTGCTGTTGCTGTATATGAAGGGTTTTATGACAAAACCCCATTGAACGGCTTGAATAACTCGAGATCCTGTGCAAAAATAAACGTTTAAATTGCCCGAATTCGTCCTTCACGGTAACATGTACGTAATACCCTGCGAGCCACTGCGAGGGTGTGTGGTAGGGGGCAGGGTTCAGGGAACATAGGAGCATTTGCATTTAGTTATAGTTAGAGATATCATTATTTTTAAAGACTTTACACTCCCGTATTAGCTACGTTTATGTGGTTCGAACTTATTTGGTATTTAGGTGTAATTTTGCGTCTTATTGTGTACCCAATGCAGTGGATCTTTTCTCTTATTGTTAAAATATCGCATGGAAAAAGGTAAATCTTGAATTACACTAAATCCATATCATTGTATATAGTTCCTACTTGTCAATGAAAATATCCAGGAGGTGATTTTGAAAATTTTTGAAGTGATAAACATTTTTATAAAGGTTTAAAGATAATGGTTATTTTACTTTTCTTCAAATGTAACTCGATTTTACAAAGCGTTTGGTTTCATTACTGATACTTCCGCACATTTTTTCAGCAATATTTTTTAGAAGTGTCTTGCCATTGTACAGAAATGTTTTACTATTTAAGTGTTTCCCTCATCCAATCAGGATGATTGTGTTAGTGATATCAACATGATATATCAACTTATAGTACTTTTTAAAGATACACCATAGACTACTGTACTACATTACCACCTATTTATTTGATCTTAATGCGGCCTCGGTGGTGGCGGGATAAAGCCCTTGCCTGCCATTCCTGGGGTTATGGGTTCGAGTCCCGCATGGGCTGGATTTCCACCACTCAGGGCATGGCTGTGTGTGTTGTTCATCTGTTATTTGTTATCGAGCTCGATGTAAAATGGCCACATGAGCTGTATTCGAGTCGATGGAAGTATTCTTTCCTTAATCTACTTCATCTGTGTCGAATGTGCTGAACATGTGCTGGCTAGCAAGTAAAACGAAATGAAACCACTCTTCTCGTCATATTTCCCAAGTATAATCTTTATAAATCTTATCAATTCTTTTGGCCTGCCCTCATTTTTCATAGGTGTGCATTTTCCACTGTAGGTCCTTGGTAATCATGATACCCAAATATTTCTGTATCGAGCTAATGATTTTGGATTTGTCATTGCAGAAAGTTCGCCCGAGTGAACTATTCTTTTTCCAAAACATTACTGTCACTCATATTTTAAGACTTGGCTCATTAATTAAACTATTTGCCCAAATATATTTGACATTATGTTTAAACTGCAACTGACGAATCTTTGAATTGTTTGGAACGGTAATTGAATAATAGGTTCAGGGAGGAGAATCAGGTCGGAGTTTTATTGAACTCGAGTTGAGTATGTGGAATTGAATTGATCGGGCTATTAGGACTACGTATTTGATTGATACCATTTGATATTCTTTTTATTCGTGGCATAGAACAAACATTTCGTGAATTTTCTCCCGAAACTGTCTAGTAGTGATTTAAAAGAATTAGTGAGAAATTAGTGAAAACTCTCGAAAAGTAGGTGCTTGGCTGAAGCCCCCCGATGACTTTCTACTGCCATAAATTATTTACCCCGGGGCAAGAAACGCAATTAGCCAACAGCACAATGCCTATGAATACAGCTTCCAACGCAGGCATCTTACCACCAAAACTGGCTAGTTGCATTTGATATTTACTTTAAAATTAAATTAGGCATCTACATTCAGTGGCGCACCCAAGGGCGCTATCCGCAAAACCCAAATTTATCTTTAATTGACAAGTCACAGTCACATGGTAGCATCAACTGGAAAAACAGGAAAAACTCATTACATCATTACACTCTAGTACCACTAGACCAAAGATGGCCATGTTTGTTGAATAATTTTTACATATAGGAAAATATGGCGTACTATAACGTTCAAAATATACTGGTTAAAATAACATTTTGGTTATACTTTGGCTATTCTTAAGAGGCTTACACCCTCCCCCCCACCCCGTAAAAAATTCTGGGTACACCACTGTCTACAGCTATATAATGCCCTGCAAGCCACCGTAAGAGTGTGTGGCAGGGAGTGAACCATCACCAGGTATAATATGCCAATCAGAGAGAATTACCCTGCAGGCATGCAAAAAATACTACCCTGTTTAAACACTACCTATATGACACCAAGAGTGAAGCAGTTATTGGGAGGCTCGCAGTTATCAGAATTTTCCCTGTCGCCTGTTTTGAGTCTTTAAGTAGTATTTGCTACCTACCACACTGAAAATTATTTTCAAAATATGGAGCTATTTCAAATACCAAAGCTTTATGATTCTCTGCCACAGTCGCTACCACCCCCGCGGAAAATATAAAGCATTCATTTATCAGACAGAAAAAATGTTGTCTACAAATATAATTAGATTTTTAGTTGATGTCTACCTAGTAATGTAATAGTTTTTGATTAGTTAGTCGTCTAAAAATATATTATCATAGGTCGTGCATGAGGTAGTAGTGTTGAAATATGTACACGTTGAAATAAATAAATTACTACATTCTAATTTCTACATCAAAATCTACAATGCATACTCGAATTTCCCCATGCACATGCGCTGCACTCTATTATTGTCCCTAATTTAGCGCGGAAAAATTAATAATATTATCTTCGAGTTCTAATCTGACACAGTAGGCTTTTGTTTTTAATATACTCAAAACGTCTTCAGTGAACTTGACCGTTTTAAATTCCTGCAGGAGATTTAATTGGAATTTTATCCTTCTGTCTAATAATGGCTGCCAACCTAATTCCTCGATTAATTTTGGTACACTGCTAAACCTATTGTAACACTCTGTAACAAACCAAGCTACTCTACGCTTCACGCTGTCTAATTCTGTGATAAATCCTAATTCATTCGGATCCTGGCTGGCTGCATGTTGTAGGTGGGGCTTAACAAGTGAAAAGTAAAATTGCTCTTTTGTCCTCTGGTCACATTTCCCTTTTAATCTTTTCACAAGTCCTGTTGTCTTGGTAGCAGTTTTCCCCGATATGTCTTCCCCACGATAATTTTTTAGTAACTGTACCACCTAATTATCTTATGGTTTCAACGCTTTCAGTTGTCATTTACTGATGGTATAAGATCGCTCTATTAAATGACTTATCTTCCAAAACTTTTGCTACTAACTTTTTCAGGGTCAGTTCTAATTGCCATTGGTCGCACTACACTTGAATTGAGTCTAGTTTCTTGCTATGTGAAACCCTAATGAGCCCAATTGTTTCCGACCGTTCTTGTCCTTCATATGAAAAGCTCTTTGAACTATTCTATCTGAATAACGTTTTTAATCCATACAAATTATCAGGGGGAGGTCGTCATAGCATTTTTAGCTCAAGGTAGGAATCCACCATTGAAATGTTTACCCAAAAGAACCCTAGATGCTCACTATTGCCATAGTAGGGCTAAGGATTCTCACAATACCTATTAATACCGATAAAGGCATTTCATTGAAATAAAAACTTTTGTGTTTATGCGAATATAGAGCTACAGCTCCAGTTATCCCTGGAGCCACAGCAATGTTTTAAAGCAAGGGTTGCGGTGCCACAACCCTAGTTCATGCATCCCTTCTCGCTCGGTATAGTAACTACAGAAGGTCGGTGAATTAGTTTGGACAATTATGCAATTTCGATGCAGTGTCAGCAGGACAATACATTGCCAAAAATGATTAATTACTTAATCCTACCCAAGGAACGTAAAAAATATTCTTTGTTGATTGAGCGAAAATAGATGGAGTGATATAATCTGTATATTCTTCATGGCATATGAAAATCAGGATGTTTTCAAACACTGATAAAGTGATGAATATATACTCATATACCCTTTCATGCATTGTACCTTCCGCACATTTTCCCTTGCAATCTAGGATGATAATTAAATGTTATTATTGGACGGAAATGGACGGAGCTATCATCTTCACCGTCATTCTGTAGGCCATTTGACTCCTTTTGAATGATACCACCTGTATTGTAGCACTAACAAAACCGTGTTATAAACGTGACTAGCTGAAATAAGGATAGCCCTTTAACTAAAGTAAATCCTCGTAACTGACGTTTCTGAGTAGGTACAGAGAACCTATTTCGGTGGTTCAAATTGGACAAGGGAAGCGATTCTTGATGGTGAAGAGATTAGTTTTGAAACCTTAAGTTTTGCAGCGAAAGTTCAGAGACGGAGATATCGTGCATATGAATTAAAAATTCCTCAGATACGAATCTAAGATAAACCAGAAATACATTAGAAAATGTGATGCCGCGCACCTGGAATCTTAGCTCTGTTATTTGGCGTGGGAGGGTAACACACCTACGAACCGCCGCACCGCCGAGTCCCGTTTCTCGGCCTAAATAATTTTATTTGAAAATTTTGGGAATTAAGGTCGATTGGAAATCGGGTAGGTAGTTCAAATAGCGTACCTAAGTGTTCTAGTTATTAGATATCACAACGCATACGTCTTCCATATAAACTCTACTCTCCTTAGATAATTTTACGCTGGAAAAACCAAATGGATTTAAACACTGAAACATAATAGGCTGGATTGGAGACTTCTTGAATAGATGCGTTCAAAGGGTGGTATTAGATGGTGTTAGATCGGGCGAAGCAATTGTTACATCATGCCTTCCCCAAGAGGAGTGATAGGCCCAATTTTATTTATTCTTTACGTACATGACTTTAATATGCCTATCTTTAAAAAATAGTAAGCTTCGTCTTTTTTCCAATGATGCTGTAGTGTTTAGGGAAATTAGGGATAAAGATGACAATGAGTCTTCAGCAAAGGATTTATATGCGATTGATGATTGGTGCAGCTAGAATTAAATTTGAAGAAATACGCGGTAAGGAACGTTTGGAAAAGGAATAACTTTTCCCTAAATAATTATTACATCAAACAATATTCAATTATCTATCTATTAAATACTTAATCGTCACCATCGCTGAAGATATGTCATAGGGAAAACAGATCAGGGAAATAGCGATTGTAGCAAACCGTAGAGTAGGCTTCGTAAAGAGAGTAATAAGCAAATGCGAATAGAGAGTACGAGAAAGATGCTATGCTTTTACCCTTGCCATGCCCTACTCAGAATATGCCACGAGTATATGCGATCCATACGATGGTACGGTGAAGGAATTAGAGGGAAGTAATAAAATGTTGTTGTAGTCTGAAGTGCAGGAAGCATGTTTTAGTATGACTAATATATGCATGCTAGGGAAATACAGATAAATGTATGTGGTGAAAATCTTTCCCACCTGTAATCTCTTCGTTACTATAGAGGCACTAACCATCTAGTTACACGTGACTCTTATGCCTAATTTGTTTCCATGCAATAGTTGTAGCTTTTACATGTCAGTAGTGCATGTATGTTGATCTTCACACCCTGCCACACACCCTCGTGGTAGCTCGCATGTTATTACGTAGATTAAGATGTAAATGACTGAGGTAAATGCTACACTGGGTGAATTGGACACCGCTGTTTTAGACAATGTTAACTACTTCAGTAATCAGGACTTGAAAATATGCGAGGTAATCCTGGTTTGCATCGAGTTTGGAATGGCACGACGTAGGGGGAGTGCGGCGGGGGTCAAATCTGCTATGGTAATCTGCGAGGTTAAAAGAAATCCAGATTCGTTTGGGGACGACACATTCCCTTGGCTCTTCAGCTTCTTATTTCAGTATCTCAGATCCATCAAGAAGTCTCTTCATTGCAGCCGTTCGAAAATAGTGAGTTAAGAAGAGAGCTGAGGGTTGGGAGCGGGGTGGAGACGTCCCAATCCCCCTCCCCCATCGCATTCCCGCGCAAAGCGTCACCCGCCCACCCAACCACCCCCTCCTCCCCCCCCCCACACTCCGTCCGCCTTCCCACCGCGGACCTTCCAGCCTTGCACCCCATCCCCTACCCACCTCCACCCTCCCACCCCTCCTCTCAATCACCTTCTATCTCCTCCCACTTCCCATCACTCTCCATCCTCCGGATCCACTCCCTCCTCATTACGCGGAGTCGCGTAGCCAACCAGGGGCTCCGCGGGGAGTGTGTGGAGAGGGTAAGGCGGTGGGCGAAGGGGGAGGGGAGGTGGACCCACCAGGAGGAGGAGATGGCAATGAGAAGTGTTCGCGGGGAAAAGAAGAGTGCGTGCGGGAGGGAATAAGGGATAAGCTGAGGACGAGAAAGGGAAGGAAGAGGGCTGATGAGCGTTCGTTTCCCTCAACGCTCGGAACCCCCTCTTCCAAACCTTATCCTCGCCGTAATTGTTCTTACGAGTCCGCCCCATTTCCATCTCTCCCTCTTTTGGCCTCTTTTGACCTTGTTCCATTACATTTTACTTTCCCGGAGGAATTGGTACGGATTCATCGGTGACCTGTGTGCCCGTCTGACATTCAGCGATGTTGTCTGGACATAAAGGCGCCTTTCTTCGCTTCGAGACTACAGCGGAACTCTTTCCTAATCCAGGTTTATTTTCGGCTTCCTACTCGTTTAGTCTGCTCATGCCGTCTGGTTACCAATCATTCCCTCCTCGAGAGCCGATCTAGAACCAGTAGATTAATACCATCTGTTTTTTTTTCTGCGAGCTCTGGTGCTGCTCGATTCGTTTCTTAGCCTCCCAAACCTTGAGGTACATCAGTCTTTTTTTCCCAGAACTGTTTTGGTCATGTTATTCAATTCTCATGATTGACAATATTTGCGTGCATTTGGTTATTTCTGTTTCAAAAGCTAATGTGGATTCGACCAACCATTGGAATTAGGCGAGACACGTTGAAACGTTGAAGAAGCAAGACACGTTGTGAAACTGTCTCTGCAGAGTGGCGAAAAAAATAATCCTGATTTTTTGCTTGTTTATCCTGTTTGAGAACCTTGAGACTAAAGGTTAAATAAGTACCTTGTCCGACCAACTTGAGCATGTTACTTAATTAGTTGTTACTTACACTTAATGTGTAACTAGGTTCTTACATTTATTTTCCACGGTGATTGAGCATGTTACGTTGACCTACTAGGTAGGTAATATGCAGGGATACTATATTAATTTACACACTCCCTGGTAATATGGTTATTTTTTAAGCTTTCTCGGCTTTAATTCAGTCACAATCAACACTATTTAAGCTACACGGATATCCACCTAACTTTAGGTCTTTTGCATATTGCTTTACTCCTTAGCTAGGTGATGAATTTTATTCAAGTGTCCAATCATACTCGTGAGTTGTTCTTCATCCATTTGTCCAGCATTATTTGTTAATTGAGTAGTAGAATGTGGGCAGAAGGAAATATGTCAAATGATTTCAGTATAATTTTGTTACATTTTGAATTATTTCCATTTTCGAACCAAGTTACGATGGTACCTTCTAAAATGAAAGAAGTGAGGATCTGATAATTGACGATGCGAGAAAATTAATTTGCTTATACTTGCGAAATATATTTAAAACTTAATAAACTTCTTTCTAAATATACTACTTCACTCTGATGAGGATTTTGTAAAAATTAAAATGGACGGAATTCAATGGTAAATCGATACATTTCTGGTAAGGTATAGTATATATTTATGAGATGTTTTACATTTGAAAGCAAATAATAATGATAAAAATACAGTGAATTCTTGAGTAATATTTGAGAACACGTTCTAATCAGTGGGTACTTATCGGTGAGTTGCTTCACCATTTCAAAATAGATGACTAGACCTCATCTTTGTTGAATGAAGCAATGTATTCTGGAAATCAGATTCTATATTTCTTATAACTCCTTTCATCAGTATTTTTAAATGAAAAGTGGCTCGATTCCCTTCCCATGTTTTGTTTTTGTTTCATTTCCCTATTGCTTTTGGTCAATGGGAATGGATTCCCATTACCATTAGTTCATTACCGTATTTGATCGATTCGCCACTTTCTGCGGGTCATCACTTTCGCATGTACTTCTTACTATTATCACATGAGCGGCATTGATTTTTAAATTGGTGAACCAATACAGCAGTTTTCTGCTAAACCTGTAAATGATTAAATTTCGTATAATGGGCATAGTTACTTGACCTTCTCGGCCTTTCTCTATGAATCATATTCTTCATAAATATTTGTTGCTTAACCGCATGGCAGGAATTCCCACAGTGCCTTCACTTAATTACTTCCTTGAAACATTGTCATTCTTGAAAGTGGAATGTAGATTTTGACACTACGGAAGCGATATTTATTCGTCGTAAATGTACCGTGCATAACATATAACCTCTGAGTGTTTTCCGTATAGCATCAAATTGTGTCTAATTGTAAGTCAATTATGGTAGTTATCGCAAATTTTCCGCGTTAGCCTGGTCGGTAATACTCCGGCCTGGCAACCCAATGGTCGCGGCTTTGCATCCCGCTTCGGGCATGTATGTTGTTTGTGTTTGTTTTTTAACATTAAGTTGTAGTATAACCTTATCCATTGGAGCACCTAAAAACCCAAGTCTGCCTCTACATAGCCATTTTATCAATTACTCCTCTCCATTGTCCTTACAGCGTTCAAATGTCCCTTTCACCGTATATTCTTCCTTGGCTGCTTCCCTCCCTCGCTGATAGTCGCTCCCCATTTGTCCCTGCTTTCCCCGACCTCCCACCCTTATAATGCCCGTCACTCAGCCGTACATGGCCCAGCTGAGGGACTCTTGCACGCATGTTTTCCGTTCCGTGTCCTGTCCCGTCCAATTCTCGACTCCCTCTCTCCTCTCACTCCCGCCTACCTCCGCAGGACCGTGTTCCACTGGATTCGCCCCCGTCCCGAGCTGTAATTTTTGGACAATTTCCATCGAATTAATCGCCAATTATCTCGCGAAGATTTTGTAACTGTGTGCGTGTTTTTTTCTTCTTTGCTCGATCGAAGACTTACTTTCGCGTCGGGGGGATAACTGAAGAAAAAATTAGTCCTAGATGGCGCAAATAAGAATTAATCTCCAAATTATACGGCATCTTGGAAAAAATATGCGGTCATTTTTGTATCTACTGACTTCCTCCCAGAAGGTTGTAAAAACATTATAATTACTCAAATGTCAATATAAGTTGACGAAACTGCCATTAGTTATGGTGGAAGTGATAGGTTATGCCTCAAAGTAAGTTTTTGGAGGGCTCAAAGAAAATGGCAGATGTGTTTTCACTTTAGGCATTTTCAACCATAGCGTATGCACTCATTCACAGTCATGACCAAGAGAGTAAATTTCTGTCAACATATGAGGTCGTATATACTTATATTGAGTCTGTCCTTTCTTGTTTTGTCCTGTTTTGAAAATCACTTGAGTTTCTAAATAACAAGTTACGCATTCTTGAAGCACGTACAATGTGACTTCAGTCCATAGATCGATTGGTGGAGTATTGTGGAGCATGAGACATGTTTAATTAATATTTTATTATCCTTGAAGGACTTGGTATTATAATTGGCGCTTTATCGAAACCACATCGTCAACAAAAATGTCGTATCGCTTGGGTTTCAGCTTCTTTTGTGAACATGCAGCGCCCAGGTTTATACATTTTGAAGACAATTGTTGAAGGACAAGTGGATGGGAAGAATGGCAAAGGAAGGCCTCGAGTGAGATATATGGAACAAGAGATGAAGGATGTGAAAGAGAAGAAATACGTAAATATGAAGAGATTAGCCGATAGAAGAACTCAGTGGAGAGCTGCGGCAAACCAATCTGAGGATTGATGACTAATGATGACCGTTAAAAACATAGCAAACAGTTCTACCAGTTATCTGCTGATATTAAGAAATATGGAAATAATTTTAGCCATTGAATGATTCTGTTATATATAATGTATAAATGGTATTTACGTGCGGAACTGCCTGTCAATGTAAAATATTTGTTGCAGCTAAGAGGTCGTAATTTTGTTTATTGCAAACAGGTAAATGTAAGCATTTCAATCATGAATCGTGATCAATTTAATACGCAAAATAATTGTTCGCGGATCTGAACTACCTATATTGTTAATGTGTTAATTTGGTGTATTTAATCCTTCCTATAAGTAAAATTCGTACCAAATAATGATTCCTTGCTATATAAATTCAAATATGTCAAAGCAGCATGCCACTGTTGCATCCAACGTCAGTGAAATTATCTTCAATAATGGCGGTAAAGAATGTGCTTGAACTCGTACTTTTGAACTCACAATTGATGTTGTATAGTAGGTAATGGATAACTAGGAACTATACTTTGAATTATGTGGATATGGCAGGTATTCATCTATAGGGTAGTGGTGTGAGTGAAGTGATGATGTGAGCTATTGTTGTTTCTTTTTGAACTTATTTAGGCACCTTTTAAGCTAGAATTTTGACAGCAACGAGCAGGTTGATTGGTTCAGAATTAAGTATTTGTGTGTAGGTTTCACATTATTCTGCAGGAACATGGTCCAAGATAGGTGGATACTTTCTTTGATAAATAATGGCAGCTGATCATTCCTATGATAAATTTCATGTCTAAAGTGAGCTTTATTAGAGAAAAAATAAGTATCGACACAAGCCTTATATTTTTGACACGAATTTCGTGTATTTATTCCTTCTCGTTGGCAAATAGCGCAGAGCAGTTAAAATTTGAATCATACTAATCACTGTAACGCCCGCCTTAGATTTACCTTTCTTCGTTTTAGAAAATTAATTCCATTGAAGCAAAGTGGCCTTTCTCGACTTATTTGGTATGCCTCAATATAATGACATCGTGGGGATGATAATGACAGATTTTTTAGTTTCCTGTACACTTGAAGCACTTGAATTTTTACTACACAATCATAAATCAACTTTCAGAGATGAATTAATGAAATCCATATCAATGCTTACAGTTTAAACTTTTAATTCACGGGCGAATAATTCTTGTGAAATCTCTGCTGTCTTTGAAAAGTTTATAGTTTCCAACCAACTCAGCTGTTAGAGAATCCGAGATAATTTCAATGAATAAATTCAATGATTCTATAAAATTTTTAAATGTATACCTTGATAGGTAAGTACGTTTTTCGGTCCAATATACTACGTGATTTCGTATTATGTAAAGTCAATGATACTGTAGTGAACAATATCGCATGGCCAATGGATAAATCCCCTGCATCTGCCTCTTTGATCCCATAGTGATTCATGCCTGGCGGTTACTGAATTTCAGAATAAGATAAAGAAAGTCTATTTCTACGATATGTCACGTCAGCCACCTTACTTAATTAACTGCTTTATATTGCATGCGTACTGCGCTATATATTACATATTTAAGCTCTTATAATAAATAAGATACCAAAAAGAGCGAGGAATCCAAAATGTGTAGCGACTTCTATAATTGTCCGTGAAATGGATTCTCCGTTAGCGGAAAATAGCCGGTTTTAATTCACTCGAATCGCCATCACATCAAAATCTCTTCCCGGTCTACAACAGATTTCTTGTACCCTCGCGAGTACCCACTCTGTATCTCTTCGTATTTCCACGCTCTGTCGCCTGGGCGCAAATGATAATGATCAGCGGCGGAAGGCAATTAAGTGAAGACATCCACGCGATCTCAGCCAACACTGTGGAAAAAAGTGGTCCCAAAGGTATCGGCGAGGCGGCAACGACGTTTGTGGACCCAAGGGACGGTTTTTGCTTCGACGCCCATTTTACGGACAATTAGCCCACCTCTTCGGCCGACTCCGGCAGCCTTCCTCCACAGCCGTGGTCCCCGCTCGCTGACGACACCTCCCCGCTCGCCGTCCTTCGAGGCTCTGCGCTCTCGTCGGGAGAGAACCATCGCACTGCCAACCCTCCCCACCTCTTCCCTCCTCCCTCCCCTCTCCCACCTACGGTCCTCCCCCGCCCTCGAACCCCTCTTCGTCCTCTTCCCCTCCGCCCTTTATCCCTCCCTCCCGCCCCCTAGAGCTGTTCCTCCACTCCCCGCAATACCTCCCCCTCCGGCCTTACCCGGCAAACTCTCCCTCCAGCCGCAAGGGGGAGCAGAGAGGGGGTGGGGGGGATTTTGGCCGCCGTCGCCGCTGCTGCTCCGCACACACGCTCGGCGTTCTCCCTCTCTTCTGCCCACTCGCTCGGCTGCCGTCACCCCCGGGGCATCATCATCATCATCGTTCCTCCTTCTCTCTCCCTCTCCACGTCACGCCGCCGCTGCTTTTTCGCCGGCCCCACGCACCGAGGTTCCGTCCGCCGCGCTGCCCGCGATCGCCGGGCGAAGTTCGCTCTCAAGTGCCCCTCTTCGCTTTCTGCGAGTACCGGTCGGAGGAGGAAACCGAGGCCGGGAGACGAGAGTGAGAAGGGAGCGATATCGGCGCCCCGTTCGCTTCTGCCCAGGGAGAAGGAGCGGCGAAGTCAAAAAGGGGGGCGCAAGGGAGAGTTGGAGGAGTCACCCCAGGCGGGGTGCAGATGAAGGGAAGAAGGGGGGAGGAGGAAGAGGGGATCTTGGTCTCCTCTGGCGCGTCTTGCGTCTGTGTTGGTGCGTGGATGTGATCCGGGAGGAAAGGAAGGTTCCTAAGTGTACCGGGAGCAAAACACGGCGCACGTGTTTTCACAGCCGATTTGATCCGCCGCGCGATACCTCGAGTACATTGAAAGGACTGCATATATCTTGTGGACAGTCGGAGTTGTTCGTATTTTCCTCTATCAACACTGTCAACTGATACTTGGCAACAGAAGTTATCTCCTCCGGCGGTATTTGTGAATGTGCTCGCGAGTGAACAAAGTGTTTAACATTGGTGTTGACGTGTGTCGGACCGGGTTTTTCTTCCGCGATGTTATCCCATTTTCCCTCGAGACATGTACGCCACGGTCACTAAAGCGTTTTGTTGCACTGTCCACGTGCTGCCAGGGGGTGTTTTAGTATTGGATGTGAATCGTTCTACTCCAGCTCGGACTAATTCCTCTACAGATCATTAGCGCGTCACTAAAACTTGTATTTTTCCCGTCGAAATCTTCGAATTTTGGCCACTGTACCTGATGACTGTTTCTTTCCAAAAGGTACGGTCTCCTCAGCGTTCGATTGGGAGATTACAACGCGTGTCAGCGGTGGAATGGAATACGTGTGTCCGGTGATTGATCACTTCATCAATTTTTGAAAACTGGTGCCCGTGCTGAATCTCGTGGCTGACCGACGTGTGGAGGGAATCAAGAGATGCCTTACGCGCAACCGTCCATGGCCCTAGCTCGGCCCGCCGGCGACCGCTGCTGAGAGTTGCTGCGCGCCGAACGTCGAAATCCGGCCGCTACCGCCAGGAGAAGGTCCGCGGCCGAGAGTAGGGTGTGAGACGGTTTCAGGACTTAAAAAGGAACCAAGAAGAAAGTCACGCTGTATCCGTACCAAATAAACCCCACGATGGTAAGTTTCCATTTCATTGCTTTCGGCAAATCGACGACGACTCGCCCGCGAGTGTACCGCCGCAAGGCATTTATTTGACCCAGGATACAATTGTGTCCATGTTTACCCTTGTCCTGGAAATGGTGTTGAAATATTTGCCATATTTTATATTATTAGTGAGATAGTTTATTAGCGATATCATCTTGAACCTTAATGAACTTTTTTTGCTCTTTATTTGCCTCGGCTCAGTGCAATTAAGGAGGATGGTGGTCGAATGTTTTCAGCTCCTCGTACAATAGATAGCGCCTTACGGAAAAGATACATGCATGGTTAAGATACATGCATGCATGGTATTCTGCAACGAGTGTGACTATTCCGTTAAAACAATTGCTACATGATGTTTGGAACCCCATATAAACATTAATCTTCCACCCTGTGGCGTTTAGTATTCTTGTTTGATGTTATCATTGAAATTTGCCTAGTTCTTCGTATCGTTATCAAATAATACGTGAATATCGCCAACCTCTCCGCGAAAACTCCGCCGCGATCCGATCATTCAGGCGAAATCTTCGAGTGAACTAATCAGTCAGTAAAATTCAATATATTTACTTCGGAAATGATGATTCACAGACTTTGTTTACGTTTTAGCAAAGGATTTTAATTCTAATATTCTTACCCGACGAAAGTCAAGAACATACGATGGTGCGGATCTCGATTGTTGAGTTTTTGACATTGGCATTAGATTTATAACCTAGCGTAAATCATGAAATGTAAAGAACTGGTGAAGAGCGGTATGCATATAAATCGCATTCTCGTGAGCCAATTAGTTTGACGTCCATGGGGCATGCGCGTATTCGTATAGAAGTGCGCATGCCCCGGACAAGGATCATTCATCACTTGCTTGGACCGATTCCTCTGCTAACACGTTAAAATTTATTATCTCTTTGGCAATAATTTTTATTCAGAAGTACGTCGGTAATAATTAAAAAATAGTTGCTAACTGTGGTTGTTTCTCGCACTTGGCAAACGGAAGGAATATTTTATTCGTTCTTTGGTACTCTCGAAATAGTCATTTCGAGTTGAAGATTACTTATATATGCATAAACCTTCTTAGTGTACTACGTATCGGACTCAATTATGGTGAGAACTAATATCGACGATTATGCTTTTCAGAGGATTAGATTCCATGTGTGCAGTTAATCATGCTTTAATTATGCGAAATTATATAGGTAAGGGTGAAGGGGACATGAGATGCCAGTATTTTCAATGAATGCCCTTATGCTGTCCAAAATTTCCCCATTTCTGAGGCATTTTTCACCCTTCCGTTTGATATAATGCTGAAATTCGTGCTGAAATTTTTCTCCTAACTCTCACCATACGTATTGTTGAGAAAAACCTTAAGTTTCAAGCGGTCTGAATCTTCCTTCCTCCAACCGGAGATGGCCGTTTACGCTGATAATCCTAATTAAATAGGTAGTATGCCGTATTGTTTAATGATATAGTGGTGTCGCACTGACGAAAAAAGCTTTCAAGAATCCCGCGAAGCTCTTTTTATCCCTTACGGTTGGTGCCGTGGCTATAGTATAGCGTCCATTTTCGAGGGCCAAGGTTTGAATCCTGGCTGCGTTAGATTTTTCACTGGTACACCTATTCCTGATTGCGTACTTTTCGGAGAGCATTTGAAGTTCAGCAATCCGTTTATCGGACGATATGCCTTTACGAATTAGGACGATAAACCGTGAACCCTGCGGTGCCTTTCGCTAATAGCACGCTAATGCCAAGGCCGGGTTTCTTTCCAATCGTCCTCCGTTTCCTGAAAAATTTCTACCTCTGCAGAATTACCCACCAATGGTAAAGCGCGTTAATACTTAAGCAGTCGGTCGCCTCGCCCCGCATAACTAATATTATCTTCCTGCAAATTCCCTCACATCTTCTCAATTATACCGGGAAACATAGTGCAGTCATTGATGAGTCAAAGTGGGATCTATACTCGAATCTTTGTTAAGTTTTTTCTCCTCGATCCATAACATCATCGCATGTATTCCTAATTAAACGTCATATTAGTTTCCAAGTTTCCAATGCTTTTATCGTTGGCATATGTTAACTTTCGTCGTTATTATTAATTCACTTTGCACGATGCATTGTATTTTTATAATTACCAATAGTTTAATAGTTAGCACGTTCATAGCACAAACTATCATGTAAATATCATAAATTTTACATCAAAAACATTAGTTTTTGCCCATCGTGCGTGTAATAGTTTCTTTCTTCTTTAGACCGAAATAATGCATATTACCTTTAGCTTGTAATGTCTTGGAAATACCTGGAAAGATCACTAAGATTGGAGAAAACCGATGATAAGTTAATAAAACAGATAGATTGGTTACCTCATGTAAGGATTTAAATTTTACCATATAACTCCCTTGAAACCTTAATCTGGTGGGGTTGTTCTCAATGGAGGAATTAAGGCACAGCATCCATCATGAATTTAAAAATAATGTTACGTTGTAGTCACAAGTGATCTTGATTATGCATCTGTGCTGTGAGGGTTTTCATTCTATAATAAATGGAAAAGGTTTTGGTGATAGTTCAACCCAATGACGTATTTTGTTGCTGAGTTGGAATTGAAGTAATTAAATGTCAGACGGCCACGTTCATATAGATTGCTTGTTTGCAAAAACAGGCTTAAGTGAAAGAGTGATAATATTCAAAGTTTTTTTTTAGTAGCGCTTCTCTTTTCTATGGACCTATGCCTTCTTCAGTTTTCTCAAGGATTTCAGCCGTAGATTTATAATGTTTTGAATCTTTACTCGGTTAGTGTGTTGACCGACAAAATATTTACGAATTTCTATTCCAAATTACAAGCACATATGCCTTACTTTTGCAAAGGACTTGAACCACATGTGTTAAAATTTGAGAAACTTTTTGAGGCATTATTTTTGTATCTTTGATAGTGAAAAAAAGACCATGTCTGAGGAACCAAACGCGTAACTACTGTTGCTCCATAAATTTGAAGGATTTTTAGACTGTTAATTGGAATTATTACCCTATAGTGGCGTGGAATGTTATATTAAATTGAAATAAAAGGACACGAAAGCATATGAAATCTTAGTAAATGTGCAAAATAAATCGTACGAATAGTAGTGAAAGATATTTTCACATAATCTGCTCAAGCTATCCTTATATATTGCCGCCATATGAAGTGCCCTTAGCACACATGAGATAGTGTCCCTAAGTATGGACACATGTTGTCAATAAAACTTATTTTTGTCTCTAGTGTTTCATTTGAATCAGCATGAGGCAGGTTTATTTCTTTTCACGTATTTATTTTCCATTTTCTCTGCCCAACTATTGTGGAAGTATTTGACTGTTTGTAGGTTTTAAAAAAAAACTTTGAAGCAGGTCTTAACCCATTTTAAGGGATGGAAAAGGGATTTTTATGCTTCAAAATTTAGAACATTACTCTTATTTCCTAGAATTTTCATGTAGACTTTAAACATCAATATTTTATTGTAATTAAAAACCGACATACATGGGTTTTTAGATGCGAGAACTGGTGTGCTAAATTGCTGAAGAAATTATACTTTAAGATCAAATGTACCGTGCACAATCTTGAATTGCACAGTAATCAACCAGGGATGGTGCGTGAGATATTGATAACAATGATTTTAGAGTTTTGTGTGCAAGCCATTGCTCTCTTATGGGTTAGGTTGTGAGTTTAGTGTTCGCATATATTTTCAAACCTTATCCATTTTACCGGGCCTCAAAATTATATTTGCTATTTACCTTTATTGTAACAATTTTTAACAAATCTATCTGTTTGCCAAACACTAATTCTTATATATTTAGAATAAAAATGTGCGCTCTTCAGAAAACTTCATAAGATGCTTCGAAAGGAAAGTGATCGATTTAGCATATATTTCACTTTAGTACTTCAGATTATCACAACTAAGTATATGTTGCATTTGAATTCAGCGGGTAACTAATAGATTCACGGCTGGTTGAAGAACGCAAGTAGTTGCACATTGGTGATCTCTTATATATTCCTGATCTAAGCAGATAACGTGATGAACTAGATTGCTGGATCGAATACGACTCCAATTCTATCAATTATTAATCCTGAATGAGAAAGGGAGTTATCCCCTCGTGTGAGCCGAATTGAAGAGTGAAAAACCCCGAGGTGTTGTCAGCACTGGCTTCAAGAGAAAGGGCGTGTGATGCTCGCGAGACAACCTCAACCTCTGCCCTCTCTCAGCCTCCATTCGTTTCTTCCTTTCGTGATCTAACTCAATCAATCGACCCCGGAGCGAATAAATAGCGAAAGGCGAACGAATCGGCAATTCTCCACCCGAGCTGTGTCCGTCTAGTTCATTTTTCCTTCACTGCACCGTCCGACCGACCTTCAAATGGAATCGGAGATGAATCGATGCCGACAGGAGAAAAAAAATAAGTGCACATCGCCTTCCCTTGCCGTGGGCACTCGTATTCACTTCTCTATTCGCACGCCCGTGTGCATACCTTTATGTGTGTGTGTGTGTCGAGCTGCGGAGCAAGAGTACGTAATGCGGAAGTGAAACAATGAGGTAGAGAGAGAGACCCGTCTGGAGAGATGGAGAAAGAGTGAGTGAGTGAAAGAGAGAGGGAGAGAGAACATTGAATGCAGGCCACCTGTTGAACGCCTGTCTTCGCTTTTGAGTTCCGAATCCGCGGAGTCTCTCGCGAGGATTGCGACGCCTCGTCCTCTCCCGATAAAAAAAGGGCCCAAAGGCTGTAATTATTTTTTTTCTCCCCTGCGGACTTTGGGAAGGGCTTAATGAGTCGGGATCGGATCTTCGTCGCATCCCCATTGCGCCGCTGCGTGTCCGAGTTCAGCGTACCCCTGCCCCGAGGGTCGGCCGACTCCGCGGGCACGTCACTCAGGGCCGCAGGTCCCGCAACCATGATCTGTCGGCCTCGCGGCGAAGTACGTACGTTTTGGCCGGTGTGAATGCCTGGACCCAAAAAATGTTGTTGATTTTCTATCCGAGCCAAAAATTACTTCGCAAAACTTGTTTTCTCTTTCCTTACTTACGGTTTGCTATTTCTTTTGAACTTGGCGATCATGATATTTACTGGCCTGGATTCAATCGCCAGCGGAAATTTCTTGGCTTCGAAAATAGGAACCCCTTCGATATGTAGGTAATCTCATTAACAATTGTGGTTTTAAGACGATGCTTATTAAAACGCACCTTTCGAAGGTTCGATCGAAGATGGAAATTTTGTAGAAGTACGAAGTGGCAGTGTGGGAAAAAGAGAATTCAAAAAAGTACAGCAGAGAAGCAGTAGTCCACTATATTAAAATATACCATCTCCGGTGGAATAACTAATATTAAACATTACACAGAAAGTTAAAATGTAAAGTTTCAGAGTTTTTGGATATTAGTTAATTCCTTGGATAGTCTAGGGAAGTAAATAATTATTCATTATATGTAATATCATTATTAGTCTGGCTACTTGGGACGGAGTTTCTAAATACTCTTCATCTTAGCGCTAGTTTTTGGTAAATACATATATCCAGCATTTATTTTATATGCAGGATCCATTGAACACATTCCTGGTATTAATATATTTCTGCGAAGTAGTTTATCACGTGAGAAGATAAAAACTGTTGAAATAAGGGCAATGTTAATTGGTATTTGAGTTTAAATTAATGCTTTTCAATATAAAATTACACCTCGGGACACAAATGTACGGATCATCGATCCCCGACAGTAAACAAAATGTATCCTCCGCTTGGATTAACCGCTCTTTTGTGTGTTCATTCCTAAATTATAAATACAAATTAGGTGATTCCCTATTTACTAGCGTAGGTACTAAGCTCACATCGTGGCATAACGATCCTTTAATTTATGTCATCAGTGTTATAGATAATTTTTATTTTCTGAATTATTAAAAATCTAACCAAAAAAATTAAAAGTGCTGAACAAATGTGACGATGGTACATACTGGATAATTAAATGTAGTCAAGAATTTTAAGTAATAAAATGATTATGTTGTCAATAGAAGGCACATAATATATTGATATAAATAATAGTCTTCAATATTTGTCGTAAAATATTTATGGATATTGACGTCTCTTAATGCCATTTTTTTCTTTTAAAAGGACGTCAACATTGATTGTTTTTGAAAGCACGAAAATTGTACTGGGGTCATAATTGAGTCGTTCTTGCTACGTGGAATAAAAAAGGGTATTGTTTGTGTGATATACGCTAAAGGCGGCATTGCTAATCAATTAGTATTCTCGTTACTCGCAGCATACGCAATTTGATATTTATTACCGATGACCTTTTGAACTTGTGAGAGGTGGCAAGTGCTTGATTGAAAGCTTTAAATAGAATCACTACCATCTAAGAACGTTTGCTCACAGCAATCAAAGTCTCAAAGACAATTATGTAACGTGAAACTTTTGAAACGGTATCTTTTCAATTGTTTTCCCTCTCGAGAAAATGAATTGAATTAAAAGACACCAAAGCCATCGGATAGCATAAATACTATGTTACATGTAGGACCATCCTTACTTTATTTGATGGCTTCCGTATTGCTGATGTCGCGACGAACAGCAGTTATCGTAGCTTTTAAAACTCGATAAACGGAAGGGATACCCAAAGTGTACCTACCACTTTCATTTTGGCATTGAAAATATGATTTTCATTTGCATGATCCGTTTGTATTCGTATGCAATAAATAACCCCAAGAGAAGTAATTTACAATGTAAATGCGTACCCGCCCGTTTTTCGGGTGGAGTCGCTACGAAGTTTCTCTTTCCTCACCCAATCCAATGCGGGGTCCGGAGCCGGGCCAATGATGGAGAACGTTCTCGTAATTCCGAATCGGTAGACGTCGAACTTGCGCGATTACGTTGTGCCTGTTAAGAAAAGTTGATTGCAACTAGGTGCATCAATGCATTAGAAAAACACTTTTATTTATGTCGTTTGTAACATTGATCTAACTCTTAAAATCCATCTGAAATTGAAAACAGGAATTCTTACAAATATGGAGTAGTGGTAGATAAAATTTTATTAGCCATTTTCATCAATAAATGAATCATGTCATCGTACACAGAGCCTTTTATCAGCAATAATAGATGAGATTGGCTAAAAACAGTATGACGTCGGTGCCCTGAGGTGTTCTTCATTTTATTTCTTGTTGCAAATACGTGTATTGGTTGTTCTCTAAAAATTATTTCAAGTTACGGCTCGAAAAATAGTCATTCTCTTTGAACCGTATGTTGCCTCATTAAACCTTTGTAAACTTCAAATGTGAATGTTGGAAACAGTGAGTTGCAGTCGACAAGCGGGAAGTTGATCCACAATGGCCAGAAAGTTGACGTAGTGACACAAATTTAATTAAACGCCGAAGCCTCAGTAACGGCGACGTTCTTCCGCAAAGAGGGAGTAGACATGGATCTTTAAATGTGTGGTTGGGGGAGACATAAACTGAGGCCGAGGAATGTGTTTAAGTGGTTGAATTAAACATGAGGGAGGGCGATTAATGATTGTGAATTTGACGCCGCCGTCGTGGTGAGAGATCCAGCCTAGGATAAGGGACACGACACGGGGTTCGAGTGCCCACGTGCCGGTCATCATTAGCTTTCACCCCCGTGAACTCGCCTTTTTTCCGCGTTTTCAACCCCGGGGTCTCCCGCTTCAATCCCATCCCTGGGGACATTCCCCGGGCTTCCTCCCTCTCCACGCCGTTCACTCCATTCGATCTCGCCTCCATTTCCAGCCCCCACTCCCGATACACTGCCGGCCCCATTGCCCCCGATGAATTTGACGTGTAATTAACAGCGGTCGTCGTCCATCGCGTGGTCATTAACGAACCGAGTGTATTACGTCCTGCCCGGGTTTCGAGAGAGGGGTGTTAACTGATGACTCGCGCCCGCAAACAGCGAGTTAACCCCCCTTAAATCACCACGCGGCGTGCGAGCTTTTCCGTGGCATCTGCCGGCATTCGGACCGGCGCTCCTCAGTCGATCGGGACGCCAATTAAATTCCACCCTTCGTCGGGACGTGCGTTTATTCTTTATCTACAGCATGCCCAAGTGATTCTGCGCTGTAAATCGCGCTTTTCGGAGAGGGTTTATAGAGGGAGGCGGGGCGATTATGTTGGGTGCGCTATCCTCCCGAGATGTTCGGAGAATTTCGTGTCCATCACCGATTGGATACAAATTCATTGCCATTGTGTCCGACGACCTAGCTATTCCGGTCGTGCACGTGTTCATTTTTGGAAGTTCCTAACCTGGCATTTAAAAAATGTGCTGTTTCATGAACCCATGTTGCAATAAGTTTGTTGAAATTATACTTGAATTTCAGGCACTCAACGGCTTAGGTTATATTGCACTATCGAACGTAACGTAATTCTTAAAATCCATGCCAGAGGTGGGATTTGATCTCGTGACCTATGGATTGCCGGGCCCTTGCGCTACCAAATTGGCTACCACGTTTGAATATAATTAATGCTAGTAGGTATCATTGAATAAATTGTTTTTTTTTCATTTATCTTACATAGATCATTTCAGATATCTTGGTTGGTTGGTTATTTAGGGGAGGCGACCGACAGCTGAGGTCATTTGCGCCATATAGGATAGGTGGAAAATTGGGTAATGGTAGGAGTTTTTAGGGAACGGAGGAAGGGTGGAGAGAAACCCGGCGTCGGCATTAGCCTACTCTTAACGAAAGGCGCCAAGGGGACCACGGCTTAGCGTCCCATCCGACGGACGGAGTACTGTACTTGAAATGCCCACCACTAGGCACTCAAGTGGGGACCGGTTTTCCACTGCCGGGAATCGAATCCGGGCACTCGGGATGGGAGGCCAGTACTCTAGCCACCACACCAACCCGATCAGATATCTTACATAATAACTAAACGCATCAGCGGGACGAAAGTATTTCTGATGTACATACATGAAACCATCGTCGAAGAGTTCCTGACGATTACTGAGTGCAAATGCTTTTGAAACTCGCAAGGGTGATCTTGTGATAGTTGCTGTTTCCACGTCACTGGTCATCGAAAAATTTTTAATTCTTGCCAGATGGTGATGCTTTATTTCGTTGATCTGGTCGTCAATCAAACTTTTATGCCGCTCTCTCGTAGGCATGATGCACTCAGAGCCGTAAATCCGCCCTCGTCGAATCCGTGCCAAGCGAGAGAGAGCAAGCACGAACGTCGGTACTGAATGTTCATCAGCGGCGCAAAATGCGGCTAATTACGTCGTTCCCCCGAAGAGATGTCGAACATGGCTTATAAACTCTGTCTGAGCCACGCCAAAGCCGTAATGATGCCTCGGGATGATTCGGCTGAGTCCGAGAGCGGAGCAAAAAATAATAAACCTCCCGACGAACAAAAAAGTCGAGTCTCACCCGTTACAGATCCAAGGGTTGGAATCTTCAAGCGGCGAAGGGGCAAGAGGTGGAAGAAGGTATGATTTCGGGCAGGAAGACATGAGGGGAGACATTCGCAGGAAAAGAGAAATAAAATTATATCTCATAACTCGGGGGAAGCGAGGGGAGGGTGAGGGAGGAACGGCGGAGGAATGCGAGGGAGGGGGCTAACTAAGGGGTTGGGGGAGGAGGGTGAGTGAAGGGGTTGGTGGTGATGGGGGCTGCCAGAAGCCTCCTTTCTCTTCTCCCCTCCTTCTGTCCCCCTTTGGTATTTTTAGAGAAATTCAGGCATTGCCACCTCCTTCCTTTCCCCGTGTCTTCCCAAGGAGTCGCTCCTATTTCTTTCCTTTTCAATCGTATCACTGCTTTATTGCATACCCTTCCATCGATTCCACACAATTTCCAAACAAAGTCGAAAGATTCACTTATTTGGTCTCAAATGACTTTCCGTATCTCTTGAGCTCTATGACTTCAGTACACATTTCAGTATTTAAAGCACTTTTGAATTTTTTCTAGAACGACTCAGTTATAAATACAACATCCACATCTAAACCGTTGTATACAATTGGTCAACATTCCGAGTTATTTTGTTCAATCCCGTCTTTTGTATTATATGTATTTTCCTTAGTTTTTCCAAAAAAGGTATTATATTTCAGATTTACTTTTAATCCCCATTTCTTGTGCGAGTCCCACATGGAAAATTCATGGGAAAAGGAGCATATTTGGAAGAAAAACCTAGCAAAATAAGATCAAGTTGGCTTTGATATACCCCAATACCTTGTGGCTATTTTAGAAGCAACTAAGCCCATGTTTGTCAGATGTCAAGGATTGTGTATCAATAAAAGGAGTAATAATATTTCGAGACATAAAACGTTTTTATTTGTAATATGTAACATTGGATTAATTCATCACGCTAAGCGCATTAATTTGAAGCATTACTCCGTTTTATTTACATCATTGCAGCTTTTCTTAGTAATCTTAGTAATGCTGATTGCCTGTCAAAGTCGTGTGACATTGTCAGTAATGAGATATCAATAACTTTTCAAGGAAGAGCACGTGAGCAAAAATGAGAAATTAAAAAAATACTCCTAATAATCAATGCTAATTCCATTTCTTTCCAATTTTGCAAATATATTGATCAGATGGCAGAAAATACCGTGATAATTTTGCGATCAAATTCTGCAAATTAACGCGATTGGTTCTTCAACGAAAAGGAATCGTTTTCAAACAAAAATGAACTCTATTTTGCATCGCATACAAGTTACCACGTGAAGGAAAGTGAAAGCAAATATCGTTGAATGGAATTAACAGTGTTAATTGTTTTCTTTTCCTTTCATTATGGCTTCATTCCTTATAGTAAATCATAAGACCGTTCGATTAGTTATCATATGGTATTACTCTTATGACGGTAGTTTAATGAATGGAAGCCGTTTTCCCTTGATTCTTTCCTCTAGATCCGAGACCAAGTTTGGGCTATTAAATTTTGTTTAGGGAAAATTCATGTTTTCGTCCTCTCGATATTCTCCGTTCCTTATTTGGTCGAATGCAGCATTTGTGATTTTTTTGGAGTTCATCCTCAATTTGGACAAGGGAGTGCCCACATTACCTGCCTCTCTAGAACTTTCGCAACATCCTCCCTCTGTCACTTTCAGTTCACCTGCCAACATCACCTAAATCGCCGATGTTTCCTTTCCTCCAGTTCTTTCTCGGTAATCTTCAGAATCTTCCTAGTTAGAGAAAATATTTTTGTTTTTCCGCTGAAAGGACGTTTTCGGGACGTGTGTGCGTTGTAGGATTTTCGACGTGCTGCAGTGGATTTTTGAAATGGAGCATAAGGAAGTATTTTTAGAGGACGACTGTTGCCACGGAATGGAGAATATAAGTGACAGTGATTGGGTGAGTTGGTGATTGGTGATAATTGAAGTGTTTCAGTGGTCATCATCCTACTCATGGCTCCAATAATTATAAGATTTTTTTAACCAATTTTTTTACAGCGATCGGTGACGCATTATCCACATTAAAAACACCCAACGAGCGTTTGACAATCCAGTAACAATATTGTATGTACATGAAGCGTGAACATATTAACGTAAAAACGAGGCTAAACTGGATGAGAAAAAATCCCACTTGAGAATATAGGATATTTTTCATGTGCAGACTATTCAAATATATTTATTCCGAAGACATAAGTGTTGGAATGCATTAAGACTGTAAGGAAACGCCATGACTCACAAGAATAGTTAATAAACGTGAGAAAACGTATAATTGCAGGGAACTCTTGCAACAACGCTGTAGGCAAGTGTACTCCCACCCTTGGTGGCATGTCTGCATTGCTAATGAAACCACAATTGCCATCAGAATGTGTGTGATTGCGTCAGAGGAGTTTAATTACAATCTTTTAACGCCCTAAAAAAGGAAGGCAAATCAAAATAATCACTTGTTTCTAAATAATGGCTATGCGGAACTTCAGTGGCCTCGTGCAAATGAATAGGCAGATTCTTTGAAATCATGCGTATTTCTGGTTACCAGAGGTTATTTTTTTGCCGAGGCGAGCGCAAAAAAATTCTTGAAGAAGCTGCAGTTCGGAATGGAATCGAATGTATTGTAACCGCAGAAATTTCCATCCCTAATAAGTGATTTTGACAACGTTATCATTAGCTATCAGAGCCATAACGACATTTGTCCCTAAGATGTGCCTTGAAAAAGCACCCATAAGTTATGAGAAAGCACAATGACACGCATAAAAGAGTACTAGAGGAATAGCTGAAAATTAATAATAATGAACTCCCTACACTTGGGGCGATATTGAGACTAAATGGTCTCTTTTCCCTAACCTCTTAATTAAAGGGTGCATAACAATGAAAAAATGGAATACGATATATATTCTGCGATCACTGCTGAAAAAGAAAAGCATGACTTTAGTTATCGCGGTATAATTCATAATGAATCCAGCCCTTGTCATACTGCAACTAATGCTGTGAAATCCCTAAGGGAAAAAAGCAAATCCTGTTGTATCCTCTTTTAGATAAAAGTTGGAGGAGGATATGAAAATAGAGTTGTTTTGGCAATTTTCTTAGTTAATTAAGCCTTACAACCCTGATAATCAAACTGTCTATTAGGTGATTTTCAAGCCTTTGTTAACGTCACAGATATGCTCGAAGTAATGGATCGCATATTTTAAATAAACCGATTAGAGTACTGCAAAAATTTGTCAGCTTTATGCGGCTTCTCTTAATTTTATTTTACAATGAAACGAATTTATGTGGTCTTCAATGCTAAACGACGCTGCTGAATTTTATGAAAACTTTTACAATTGGGCAGCTACGGCTGACATAATTACCAGCAGCTTTACAATACAATTCTCGGTTTTCCCCAAATCCAGTCCAAGTCCAGTATTGCACCTTATGGTAGAATTTTCATCAGCGGAACAGCAAAGGAAGTGCTTATTCTGAATGGAAGTTTTTCGTAAGAATGGCAGGCAGCAAGTATTTAGAAAAAATCAAGGTGGAATTTTGCAATACGGCTATATTTGAATATGCATATCCTTAAATAATTTACAGTCCCAATGTACATACCTATGGTAATATATTAATCTAAAAAATGTGACAATGACTAGGAAAAGTAAATTATAAAAAGTAAAAAAGGCAAATTTCAGAAAACCTATTTAGTGAGTGTGTATTCTAGACATACACAATGAACCATTTTGCGACAAATAAAATCATTGCTTTTGCATCTTTTGCTTAAAATATATGCTTAATAACCGTACTACTGCACGTAGAAACATCTCCCTCGAAGATTATTTTTAATTATTATTATCCCTTGCTTTTCTATCAGTATAATCCTTTAGAGTCATGTGATGTGCAAAATTATATTCTAACTCTTTTTCATCTTCCCACTCCTCAGTCAGTATTATCGGCATGCTTAATCTTTACCTCAACTACATTTTGCTGCATATAGTCTATCCGCAGAAAAATGTTGCAGAGGCGTGAACTTTAGCCTTTCCTCTTAGCGCTGCCCGCACTACGACCCTGGCCAACAGCCGAATTTTCGTGCGTAGAATTTTTTTAATGACCGTCGAAGGGGTGAGGGAGGCAAGAAATGGAACGGTTTTGCTGTTTGGACACCGTTCTAGCGATTGCCGTGGCTGTCGACGTATTATGGCGCGAATTTGCATCGCTGCGGGCCGTTTTCCCTTCTGTTTGTTTTCGCCGTGCAAGGGGGGGCTTTAGAAGCTCGAAAATTCCCACAGACGACCAGGGGGCGTGCGCTAGCCCACGGTCGGGTTTCTCGCCGCTTGAACAATGTTATGGTGCCCACCAGGGACCTCCGAGCTACGGGCGAGTGAAGCCGGTGCTTAGACAACGTGCCCGAAGGGTTAAGGGGGTCGAGAGGGTAGCGGAGGGATGAGTGTGAGAAGGCTGAGGCGCAAACGGACGGAAGAGGTTTGGAGGCGGTCTGTGTTCAATTGGGAAAAGATGTGAATGGCTCGCTTGGGGTGGATAGCTCGAAAGCGAACCTGAGGATTAATTTAGAGGTGCGCGCATCATGTCGACGAGCTCTGTTGGGAGGGCCCCAATCGAGCGGTCGTGGGTTTCCGGCTTGTTTTTCGCATGTCTGCGTGGGCGAAGTCGGTTTGTGGATTCGACCCCGACGTTTGCCAATGTGCGGCGCGGGAGTACGGGTCCACCGTTCCGCGGACGCCCGAGCGGTGGCGGCGACCGCTCGTCTGTCGGCGGGGCCTTCGCCCTGTGGGCCGGCGGGTGATGGCGGGCATTTTTTGGGGCGGGGATTCGTGATTGGCCGCGCACGCCTGGATGATCGCGCGCTAAATATTTGACGCCATTGTGATGCGATTGGTACGGTGCCGCGGCCGGGAGATTATCCCACGCCGTCCGTGTTTTGATTGGCTTATCAACGAAAGGTACGTTCTTCACCGTTTGCCGGAACATAAATGTGTACGCTCCGGCGTGCTGTAAACATGCCCTGAGCACTCAATTTGGGAATCATCCGCGAGAGCGGTCAGTTGCTCCACCAAGGTGATGATGATCGGCCCGTAATACCACGTTTCAGGTATTAACAACAAGTGAAGATGAAAACGCTCGAGCTTCCCATCACTTGGCTGTCGATAGGTACGGAATTGAATTTTTTGAGCGTGCGAAAATGAAAGCTTTTTGAACTGCCTCTGTTACCGAGTGGTTACCATAGTCTGTTTTCGCCTTAGTTGTAACTAATTTCAGTTCAGTGTGCGAATGTAGGAAAAAATAAATATTCAGGCGTATTTTCGCTATAATTATGGACTATTCGAGCACATTTCATATGTAATTATTTGTAATGACGTTTCTTTTAAAAATCCGTCAATATTTTAAAATTTCACTGGTTATCAGTTTTTGAATTTTTGATAAGTTTATCTGAAGCCCACAAAAATTGTACGGCAAGTTTCTGAGAAAATTAAGACTGTGTCAAAGTACGAAATATAGACTCTTCGGGAACTAGTTTACTGTTCCAATGGACATATATCATAAAGGTTCTAGATAAACATATATATGAACATCGTAAACATAAAAATGAGTTAAATTGCATTATGGTGTGATAATTATATGGAATTTTCCCGTTCTGTGCCACGTTTCCTGTCATTCATACTTAATATCAGGTAAATATTTTGGCGATTTCAATATTTTTTGTCATTTGAATTTATAAGCAAAATTCCTTTTTTATTTTATTTTTCCCTTAATACTTTTTCAGTTCATAGACTTTTAACAATAGACACCGATTTCCTTAGTCTCTCCATTCCACGTTTAAGATTTTTTTCCTTAGAATAATTAATATAATTAATTTTTACTCTTGTGATCATTATTTTTCTGTTAAAAAAACAGAAACTGTTCAATGAGCCTAAATTAAAAATCCAATAACGCCCTAAGTTAGAAATTTCCATATAGATATCTTTCAATAACAATGTTCTAATTATATTTGTAATCTCGTTTGCGTTCATCGGAAGAAATGCACCCGATCGACCCAAATTGAATGGCTTTCTGAACACAAACCTAATTTGAAGTTGACTATTTTCCTAGATAGCGCAGGGTTGATTCTCCTTTAATGTTTGTCATTATTTTGTTGAAAGTTGCTTTCTCGTGAATGGCGTATCGTAATGGTGTTGAAGTATCCATTAACTTTGAAAATGTCACGCAACATCTGCAACAGTTATCTTGACTTCCCACGGTAAGTATTTTGAGCAGTTGAAGAATAGTATATGAGATTCAGTCTGGCTAACCATCTGACCTTAATTAACCTAATCGAGATGCTTAGCTAAATTATGAGCTTGAGAGCGATCCCAAAAGTTGTCGTATTCGATTACGGTCTCGAATTCAGTTACTTCGTTGTATACACCATTGGTTCTGCATCTGTTAAATCATTTTTCGGCGTAGAATGGTCTTCTGTGATCACAGAAAAAATAATAATGCGATATTTCCAAAAGGCAAACACCATGTATCGAAAACTAATGTTTCTTATGATCTATTGCAAGAATAGATAACATACTTATCCTGGAGAGTATGCAGATCAAATTTGTCGAATAACGATGAGGTAAATGAAATATACCTTGTATTATTCCAAATTATATATTCACATCTTGAGTCGGCTCAATAAAGATGTGAGACCATTTATACGTAACAGACGAACTTAATATTTGTAGGTATAACTTGGGACATTACTAATTTTGCCTCCAAATTACGTATAAACATAGTCGGTATATTACTATATTTAAATTGCTATAAGAAAAAATATAATGAACGAATCCTTGAGATTGTATTAGTTTGATTAACGAATCCTTGAGATTGTATTAGTTTGATTAACTCCCATTATATGCTTAAAATTATTCCTTAAAAGCGAAGGTGTGTAATAGTGCTTCCTTATGGTAATTCCTTTGTATTCATCGATTTATCGACTACTCGGAGACTAAATGTGATTTGATACATAATTTGATCGGTCTGGTCAGTGATGGCAGAGTTCACCGACTGCTAAGCCCAAACGCACGTGAAATTCACTCATCAATGTAGAGGGGATAGTTTTTTTTCCTGATCGGCCTGTTTTTTAGAATGATCTGGTATCCAGACTAGAACTCCACTTGGATTGAAGTGTCATCTGAAAATCTATATCTGGAGTAACACGTTTCTTTACTGAGCCAATACCAAGGCTTTTCCTATCCCTTCTATGGTAGAAATATCACATATCCGTTTACCTCGTGAACTGCAAAAATTGAAGCGAGGATTTCCATTACCCGTCCTCAGTCATTATAGACAAGAGAGCTCCCAGTGAACAAGTGCGTGCCATCGTTCTGATTGCATTTGTAGTCAAAGCGAGTTCCTCCTCCACTCTTTCCAGACTTTTCCTCGTGAAACTGTTGCGGATAATCCAAATTGCAGTCTCCCTACCTTGGAATTACTCGTCCCTAACAAAATTAGAAACGATGAGGGATAAAAATTTGTGGTTATTACAACCCTATGGACTCCTCATTGACCAATTCACTCATCCAGCATCGTGTATCGACTGGCGGTTTTGTCCGCCACTGACATGATTTTGTGAATCATAATCGTGCGGCGATCCAGTACCTCGATTTATCATTTCCCGCTCGCCTTTGTAGGTTCGATTAATGTGCATTAGCCATGGATTAATGTGCAAAGCCATCGTCAAATTAGGATGGCATAGGTACATACATTTGATAGAGATACAATTCTTCTGTCCTTAATATTTGTCGATATACTTCTCTTAGCTGGTTGGCTACTCTATTTGTTTTTAATAACAAAGCCAACTTGTGACCGTATGCTATTTATTCCTGCTGCGGATGGTATTATTGCTGTAATTCAGCGTCTATAGTATCACATTAAAATTCATGCCGAATAACTGAATCACGGCGAGCTGCATTTAAACTTAGCTAATCTAGTAACATTAATATATGCTTTTCAAGATTATTTAATAAATTTAATTTACATGGAATGATATGTTATAGTTCACAGGTTGTTAATTACTTTCACTAGTGAACCCGTGCGTGAATTATTTTGGTTAGTGCATAATTTTTCATTTTACCGAGAAAATCTTAACCGTTTCTCTTGGCTCAGTGGTCTGGAATAATTTTTCTTATGAATAGAAATATCTTGTTTTTTATAATAAACGGTTACTCTAAGACAATATTAACTATAAATTAACCGAAATATGCACCTCAGTACATCATTTTTATTATGTCCATTAGAAAATAACGTTCAACGTAAAGCTCGCTAATGTTGCACCTCTTTCTAAAGTGGCATGATATTGATTGTCCACCTAAGTAGTCCTTGTCCTTGGGCTAACACAATACTGACTGCTTAAATTGGCCGAAATATACTATATAGTGTATTAATTTGATTTAATGAGGCCTATTGAAATTACCGAAACTACCGTTGAAGTAGTTTTTCGTAAAAAGGAAGAAGAGATTTCCATACCATGAATGTTTATTTATTGTCATATTCAATGTTTTGTACCCTTCCTGTTGTTCAGAAGTCCTTTTGTGAGACGATATTTTTGCGCTGTGTTCGACGTAATCTCATAAATATTATCACATGTATTCATATTTTTATCTTGAAAGTCCCTTCCCTTGGACAAAATTTTGTCCGTTGAGGTTCAGTATGCATTTGTAATATGGAGCATAATAATAATAAGGAACCTTGTTCATTTATTTGGAATATTTTTTAAGAGCATGATTTGGCGTGGTTTTGCTTTTCTATTTCTCGAAATGAAGAGATGCGCTTCTGTGCCATTTCCTGAAAACATCAAGTAATATCTGTGCTCTGTGCAAGCCATTTGCTCCAAATAAAAACTATTCCAATGCGTAAAGAAATGCATCTCTTCCGTGTCACTAATACTGGTGGTTTGGGATAATGAATCGTCCGTGGCAACGGCGGCACCTCCGTCATTGCCTGGTAATGTGGGTCAGAGAGTGTTTTGTCTAATTTGAACCCAATCACAAATCCAGTTGAGTCGGCGGGCGAGCAGAGAGGTAGAGGGGATGGAGGAATACCCTGTCATTTTCCCCCAAAGATCCTTCGATCCCCTTCATTCTCCCATCCTTTCCCCTTAACACCAACTACCAAGGTATTCGCCTTTCAGTCTATATACGTAATCAGGATACCTAACCCCTCTTATGCAACCCCTCCCTCTTTGTTGTAGAAGGGGTACAGGCAAGTCTTTTAATCTTCCGCGGTGTCAGTCTTTGATGTGATTGAGAGCATTTGGAATGAAAGGATGAAAAACATGTTTTTTTTCCAAGTCTTTACTCCCCACTTTTAGTCTCCTATATAGCCGTGGAAGGTTAAAATTTCCCGGATTGCCGTCATTTTGTCCAGTAGCCAAAGTTCGAGTTAAAGAAACTACCTACTGAATTTAAGTAACACTCCCTTTGACTGGGTCCTGAATATCACCATGCATCTGATGAAAGACTTACGCTCGAGGGAGGATGTTTCCTTTACAGCATTTGGTTTCAAAAAGGTCAGTTCTTGAGGCCTTCTAAGTTGCCTAATAATTAAAACGGATAAGTATGCGAAGTTGTGGTCTAATTAGTGTTTACAGCTTGGTAATAATGTAGGAGATAAATTAGGTGAAGAAATATATTCAACATCAAGTTGAGTCGCAAAGATTTCAAATTATGATTTCATCGACAGCTATTGGTAATGATATTTTTCATATAATCAGTATACATAGCTTTATAGTAGGTATGAAGTATACGGCGCTGAGATACGATGCAGTAATTTCTAATTCGTGAGTCGTTATAAATCCATTTTATGCTCAGCCTAGCCAAGTTATGCGCCTTATCGTTAGGAACATAGTATAATCGGCCTTTATGATGAAGTAACAATTACGGCGCCTCAAGGTAGATTTGCCCTTTAGTGTATCGAATTGCTTAAGTAGTATTTTTATTGATCAGATTGTTTGAATTGTCGTTTTAATTTATTATAATTCCCTAGGACCTTGAAATGAAACTGTTGTGTAATCATCAAGAGTAAAAAAGGAGGTGATTTCTGCTTCCATTGGCTCTCCCTAAGTGTAAGTAAATGTTGTACATGAGTAGAATATCTCCAATTTAGTGAGTTGTATGAGTGATTCAACGAATTCGAACATAACGGTTTTCCACATTTCTTATGGGAAAGGTATATTATTAGCTTTCGAAAATTCCAGGTTCGCGTGTCCGGATGGCATACAGAGATCGCTGACATTTTCAAAGACATGGGAGTCGTTCAAGAGTTTGGTTGTAAATGATTGCTAGATGCCGTTATAATAACTTGTAATAGATAGAAAAGCAACCATGGCTAGGCATATGTCCTTAACTTAAAATTCGCACATCTTCATAGAAAGAATTTCTTCGTTCCTTACTCTCAGGAAACGCGTAATGAAAACCCTAAAATGAAAGTGTTGTCTGGAAAACAATTAGTCTTAGTGCTTACATATTTGGGTATTTCGGTATGTCTTAATTAATTGCTGAGCGCGTGAAAATGATATTTTTTTGTGGTCATGTGATCTTTGTGATCATGTGATCTTTGCTAGTTATGCTAGCCTTGAGGATTACGTAAAATGATTAACAAGGATGAACGTTCTACGTTAGTTAAGCTTATACTATCACCGTGGTTTTTCATTAATCTTCAATGAAAATCCACCGCGCATTTTGTTTTTATTTTTGGTGGATTACAGACTTATATGCTTAGCTGGAGTTTTATTAATATTCAATCTATTTTATTTCCGTGTTCCTCAAGTTTATTGGAGAATAAAACCTGCTATTCCCTCTGGCTGAGATCTAGTATTTAGTGACGATAGTATGTTTGAAGGAGAATGCTTAAAATGAAAAAAAAACCTTACTGATTAAATTAAGTAAAAAAAAATATTACGAATAAAACCTCTATGCCCGATAGCTAGTATTGAGTCGCTACCGATGTCCATTGGTTTGGTCAGATAACCCTCTATAAATTAAATTGATTGATATTAATGTCTAGGTCATGTTATTTTGAAGAAGCCATGATGTCCATTGGTTTGGTCAGATAACCCTCTATAAATTAAATTGATTGATATTAATGTCTAGGTTATGTTATTTTGAAGAAGCCATATATATAATATATATATATACCTAGTGTATCAATTGATTGTTCTGTATGACACAATAGATTTATGATTTCAGGTCGCTCACAGATTTCAAAACAATCAACAACGATAAAAGGTTTAACATTATGAGAGATGGAGACTAGGATGTTCATCTATGGCTATATCGTGAGAAGATTTTTAGAGGAACTTAAGGGATGTTGGAGAAGAGTGTGCGTAAAAACAAAACATTGCGTAAACGTAACAAAGGATGGATGGATATGAAATGCATTGGTAGCGTTTTAGGATCTGTGAAGCATTATTTTCCATGTCTACGACCGAGAGTTAAGATTTTTTTAGTGAATTCACTCCTAAAAGGTATGGCGTGACCGAATTGTGGGTATAGGGATGTGTACCCTTTTCTAATCAAGGCGAATTTCCGAAGGGGTTTGTGCGAACGAATGGTATTTATCCCCCCCGTTCCATTAAATTTGGAATCCACCCTTTCCTTACGTGCGCAGGCGCCGACCGAATGCAGTTTTTTTTCCTCCCGTTCCTCCACAATTCATGCCTGCGGCGTCCGAGGGTGGTTTCTTTTTTTTCATGCGGTGGCTGGAAAAAGGGGTGAAAATCTTCTCGATTCTGGGGGAGCCGCGGCAGCGAGAGCGGAGCGTGAGAGGAGCGCCTAGGCGGCGCCTCGTGGGACCGGGTCCCCACTTTCGTCAGCCGCTCCTGGAGGAGGCCGGCGCCGTCGAAACGTGCGTGCACCGGTGAAAGGAGCGACACGGCATGCATTGGGGGGGGGGGGGGGGGGGGGGGGGTGGTACCCTCCAATTCACTTCCCCTTTAACGGTCCTTTTCACGGTCAATTCCTGCATTCGGATCATCGCCATTATAGCCCACCGTAGTGGTTATACCGACTTCTCTCTCGTGAGAGTCAGAACCAAACGGAATGCAAACTCGGTACCCACGCATGACACGCCCACACAGACGGGTCTAATGTCTCTTGACTCCCGTCTGCTGCGAGCCGCCCTCCGCACTTCAAACCTCGCCCATGACGCAACCAAACCTCCCTACGTCATGCATACGCCCACTTCGGCTGCTCAACCCCTCCCCTCCCTCTTTCCAAGTGTTCCTAATTCCCCTTTCCCACCCCTAAATCAGTGTCCATGTATTTTTTTCCATCTCAATTATTCTTATCCTTTATAGTAATGTTTCTCTTTCGAGGATTTTTTTTGTTTTGAGTCCGATTTTGAACTAACTTTTATAAAAGGAAACTATTGGATAAATGAGATACTTTCTATTGGAGTAACTAGAAACTATTGGAGTAAGGAGATCGCTGTCTTGGAAGTGTGAGAGGGTCTTTTTGCTGATTTATTGCATTACTTTTTTTATTTGGCTTAATTAACGTAATAACCTGAAAAAAAAGCACGTTTTTGTGGGAGAAGGGTAGATATTATGCATGCCAGATGCAAGTTTGCCGTGATATCGGGCACAGGATTTATTTACACCTAACCAATTGACTGCGAAACCGATTCAATATCTCCCATAGTTTACTGCCATTCTACATTTTTTTCTCTTGAAGTGAGATATATTGGTATGTGGTCACATTGAAGGCCTTCAAGCAGCATTGTTGGCCATTCCAGTGCTACACAGAAAATAATCTGCTCGTACTCATCAAAGAAAATTTTGGGTTCAGACACATATTTTGTTGTTGTTGAGGGAGGCAACTGACAGCGATTGACAAGCGTGCCGATAAGGATAGAAGGGTTTTTGGTATGAGGTGAGGATTTGGGGTTTGGGGAAGGGTAGAGATAAACCTGGCGTCGGCATTAATATGATCTTCACAAAAGGCACCAAGGTTGCCTCGGTTTGGCGTCTCGTCCTACGGACTGAGTACTGAACTTGCTCATCACTATATTAGGGACCGTTATACGAAAAGAAGATCTCTACCACTACAGGATACTCTAAACCCGGATTCTTGGAATGGAAAACCAGTACACTAGACACCACACTAACTCATGGAAATGAATTGGGTATCCGTTATGCGGTTTTAAATCAGTGCGCCATATAAGGTAACAATACAAAAGGTGAAACAGTTTTAAGCATATGGTATGAATAATACTTGTAATATAATAAGAACATAATCTTGAAGTTTCTTGGGAGTGGGTTAAGTGGTCAAAAATTGGTCTGCACTTCTTAGAACCTATTTGTTAATACTTGGTATCTAATTGACCATGGTTGTATTTAGGCTTTATGTATTAAGTCACAATAAATAATTCTTTTACGGATCGAGCAAAGAAAATAATCAATGTTGTGGTGCGTGTTTCAGGTTTCTTCGGTAAATTGTGAGGTACTATATATAGTTATTAAGTTCCAGTTCCTGGAAAAAAGTTCCAGTTCCTGTGACCGTGCATATGTAATTATGGTGAGGCCATTTTAAAAGTCGTATTCAGTGACCTTGAGAAGTGCCGATATGTCAGGCAAGGAATTTATTTTCACGAACGATCCGTAATTTATATAGCATTATTTAATATCACCTAGCAATTATGGAATGTCTGTGCATCATCAAAAATAATCCAAAAACTGCTAAATAGCGGGAATGGCACTCCTCAGTGTACCATTTCTTTGAAATAAAAATAGCACCATGAGGAAATTGAAGGCTATAGATAGTGAAACTAAAATATATATAACCTATTCTACTCCAGTAAAAAATTGCATAGTAAGCATAGCAAACACAAGTATGGAAGAGAGTGTCTACAATAGAAATCGCTGAAAATTTACTAAAATACCCTGTGTTATTTCGCCGTTGACTCAGTTTCTACCGGTTGATAACTTTTTATTTTATCCCTTACAAATATTATCTACTTAAATCAAGTTTTTCATGCAAAAATTGTATTACAGCAACAATTAATGATTAGTAATATGTGAGAGAAACATATATTTTTGCTCAATTTACTACCAAGCGTACCGGCCGATTTAAGTTTCTCATTCTCTGAAATGTAATTGGTGCGGATAAGAGCTTTTCTCGACATGGAAACGGCACTAAAAGCCGTACTAGAACACATGATTGTATCCCACCAAAGTGCATTTCCTTGATACCCCGCTGATAGCTAAAACTTCATATTTTTAACGCTGAGCAGCGGACGATTTTTCCGGAGCGGCGGCGCCAAGGAAATAGCCCCTTTGGATCTCGTGCCTTTCCCCGTTTCGCCGGAATCGTCCTTCTCAGGATCGGGACTGGTGTGTGTGTGTCGGTCGGGTGAAGTGTGCGAGAGTGTTTGTCTATTGCACGGGTCAAGTCGTTCTCTTGGTGCCCGGGCAACATTATTATCGCCCTCTTTCTCCGAAGGTCACCCAGCCTGGAACCGTGGGAGTGTTTGCCTCCTCTCAAATCAACGGAAAAGTTTCCTAAGGATATCACATGGCTTGTTATTTCCGCGGTCGCTTTTACGGGCAGTTTCCCCCCAAAAGGAGCATCGCATGATCTCTTTCTCTCCGTGTTAGCCGATGCCTCCCCTCACCCACCCCTGCCCGCCCCCAGTCCCAACCCCGCCCACGTAAACTTGGCCATTTCTACCTGGCCGTGTGCTCAAGAGGTGCGGTCGGCCACACCGCAGATTGGGGTTCCCCGAAGCTTTCTACTTTTTTCTCGCTCTCGCGTCGTTTTTAAGTTCAATCAAATTGTGCTCATGCTATTCCTGTTTTCTTTTTTTTTCGTTTGCTACCTAAGCACCACACGCACTCTCCACAACACGCCGTAAAGGGGACAAAAAAACTAAAAGAAATCGACGAAAAAAATAGATTTACAGTGTCGGGAATGGTGCGGCACATCCCCATGTGTGTTTATTTATTCAGACATATCGATGTGCTTGAGTATGCCACGTAAAGGTGAAACCACTTTTTATCAAAACTCTATTTATTCTCATTGAAATCCGAACTTAAACAGATCAGAAAATCAGGACACTGAATACTTCTTGGCTATCAGGATACTCAAGCTGCGTATTTTTAATCATTTTTGTACGCTTGGTATCCATCAGCACGTTTGTAGACGTACTATTTCCTGGTTGGTCTCTTAGCGTTTCTTGATCTGACTATGCATGCAGTTGAAAGGTATGAAGATTCTCCTGTTGAAACAAGATCAAATAATAAAAAACGCGCTGGAGAAGTATACCCTGAGGACCAAGACCTACAGTAATAAACCGCTCTGAAATTCATAATCAGAAATTCTCTCCTCCTATTGATTGTACGGTCTTAAATCTCAGTAAAGAATTTAAATCATTTATAGGTAATACATTTAAGTAATAAATGAGAAGTTTCTAATCCCAGAGTAATTAGCTTCTAAATAACGATTGAGGTTTCTGCGGTTTGGTGTATATGAAGCAGCAGTGCTCACAGGTTGTTCTCTGAGTCAGTTTCTTGTGATGATTTTTGTATCTTGTGATGACTTCTCCAACGTAGGCGAAACTATCCTCAAAGAAGATGCACAGACGCGGAAGACATCCCGTAAACCCCATTACTTCATAGTTATTTGCTAATTTAGTACTCTTTATTATGTTCAGTATCATCATCATCATTAGTTAGCATCCTATGATTGATTTGACGCAGCTATCGCCTCGATTCTTTTATCATCTAACCTCTTCACGTTTGCATAATTATTTTTCTTATCCTAAATAACTTGGTCCAATGTCTCATCCTAGGCCTTTCATTTCTATTCTTCCGAATTCCTTTTCCCTTGACGATTGTCTTCATCAGACTCAAGACCGATAAAGTTGTCCCGACTTCTTTGCAAAATTTTGTGCAGGCTTCTCTTAACTCCCACTCTTCTTAGAACTCCTTCGTTTGTCCCTCGGTCGATCTATATAATCGTCAAAGTTCAATTTAATCCTGCGGTCATTGAGAATTGGTGGTGGTCTATTGTTTCATCCTAAGGGGTGCAATAACAAGAGTCGTTTCAGCCGTGATGTGGTGGAATCACATAAATAAGATTGACAATTTTCCGCAAAGAAAATTTCTTCTTATTGCCAATCTTATTTAATTAAGGGTGCAATAACAATTTCACTGTTCGATTTTGGAACTTTTTCTGTAAAAAACTGTCTCGTTATTAAATACGCTGTATCAGGTCGATATGCAAATGCCATAGAATGTTTTCCCCGTGTATGAGGAGCTCCCTTGCCGTTTTAGCACTCTCACCGATGTGCCGTTTCTCATCGCTTAGGTGTTTCTCTCCCTTTTCCACGGAAATTCTCCTACCACTCCACCGCTCATCTTTTCCCCACCCCACCTGCTTCCCGGAGTTCTCGTATATAAGCCGGCCGTCCGCCCCGGAGAGTTCGTGAGAACGGAATCTCGACCAAACCCCTCCGATTGCACCCCTTCTCGGCTTCCCGTGAGTCCCTCTCCCAGCCAGCATCAAAATCTCCACCCACCCCTTATCTCTCCGCAACCAGACAGTCGCTCCGCGGTGCTATTTTTGTAAGCTATCCGCGCGTGAAATGTAATTTTTCTTTCCTCGCCAAGTGAGTAACCAAGCATCGTCTCGCGCTTTCGTCGTCGCGTCGTTGCGATTTTTTGACGTTTATGAAACATCGCTTTCTTCGTCCGGTGCATAATGACGAATGTACGGAGTGGCCATGGTAGGTGAGGTGGTTGGAGAGGAGAGACGTTGAGTGAGGATCGTTAGGGCGTTAGGATTGGCGCCATATCCATCACTTTTCGATTGACTGCTTGGATTCCAAATAAATAAATGACGCCAATACTGAGGTCCGGGCGATGGATGCAAACGTTATTTGCATTTGTGATTGCTCTCAATGTCTTACTTTTTCAGTACTTTAAAAGATAGAAAACTGTGATATCTTGAGCTGATGATTAAAACATTTTTTCACTTGAATTGATGTTGTCTTTAGTCTCGTGTACAATAATGACGCATAAACGTTTTTCCTTTCGTGGTATCAACTTGATTATATTAGATTGCATGCACTAGCTACATGGTACAAGCAGAAATGGATGATCCAATAGTAGTAACATTTATTCTTCCAAGATGAAGTACACACGGGGTGCATATGACAGCAAAACATCCTTCTGAGGGAAACGAAATTCCTTAAAAATATGTAAATTTCTATTTTTGACGTTATGTCATTCCTTCTTCTTCAGCGTATTCCTCCTCTTCTTTCGAAACTTTATATTAAACAATCTTCACAAGTTAATGTACCCGCATTTGTGGGGAAAGTGTGTTTTCACGATATTCTACATGGGCATTTACCATTTCCCTACGTGTAGGTACGCCACCCATTGCGTTTCAGGAGTGGGAGAAAATTTCCTCAGCGCCTGAGGAAAGAGTGACGCGAGGTGGAATTGAAACAAAACGACGTCGTTTTATGAGCATAACCCGAGGTTCATGGTCAACAAATCTGAATAGGTTCCCTTCACTCCTTCAGCCAATTGTTTCCAATTGCGTGGGATCGCATGCTTCGTTTGTTTTACTTCTTTTTTTTTTATTTCGGTCGGCGCTTTTCGGACACCGTTGGCTATCGAGCTTCCACCTCGGGGGTCGGCAGTCGATCGGTTGGCGGTCGCACTCCTGCGGACGTAAGTAAATGCTCCCCTTTGACGACATTTACGGGGGTTGATAGAGAGAGAGAGTGAGAGGGAAGGAGAAATGGAGAGATATGCTCGCGCGCTTTATTTAAGGCATATTTTTTAGTGCTTTTTCCCCAGTAAACGAAAGTGTGTGGAATTTTGAGGGGGCGTGGGTGGAGAAGGGGTGAGGATGCAGGGAAACGAAACGACGAATCAATTCCGTCGTCGTCCTCTTATTTTTCACCCCGCTCCCTTTAAAAAAATTTCTTTTTTTTCTCGTGGAACGAGTTTGTGTGTGTGTGTGTGTGTGTGAGCGTATATATGTTTGTGCGTGCGTGTGTGCGTGAGAGGGAGGTCGCCCGGAATATCTAAACAGAGCGAGGAAGGAGACGAGGTTTTTTTTCTGGGGTGGGGATGTAGAGTGGTGGGTGACAAGAGAGGGGATAGGGAGGGGGAGGCGAAGCATGTGCGCGATCGTTGTCCGTCAGGAAACTGAACGTCAAAAAAAAATAAGACTGGCAATAAAAGAAGGGGAACAAAATAAACAAATTGAAAACGACGAATGTAGGTGGGGGGAGAGAGGGAAATGTTCCCGAAACGTTGAAAAATTGAGGCGATACCACCGTCCACGGGAACCCCTTAGGTTTTCGTATCGAGAGTGAAAAGAGGGGGAGAAAGCAGCGAAAACAAATTCATCTCCTGGACCCGTAGTTCCAACCAACCCCCACACTCTCCTCCCTCTCCCTCTATTTCCCACACTGTATTCTTTTTCGTCCGCTCACTCTCACCCTCCCAGAGAACCCATCCCACCACCACAATCTGAAATCAACCCTTCCTCTTCCTGCGTTCTCCTCCCACCCCTTTCGTCCGTCGTTTGTTTTGTGTGCCCCGTGGTCCTCCCCAGAAATTCGAATTGGCCACAAAAGGAGTGGCGCCCCGATCCACTGGGTCGCCCCGAACGACGCTCGTTTGCGATTGTCGCCATGAATAAACAAAGGAACGGAGCGTGCAAGGCGCGTCAGTGGCGCAAGGGAGGTAGTGGGAGTGTGGGTAGGGAGGGAGGCGAGAGAGGGTGGGTGGAAAGCTATCGCCGGCGCGGAGTGCGAATCCGTCTCTCATCAAAGCGTAAAAGCGCGCATGGGACGCTGAGGAGAGGTTTGGAGGGAGGTGGAGGAACCGATTCGTGAAATACGTTCCAGTAATCCGACGTGAATCGCTGCAGTGGATTTAGGATTTTCCTTTTTTTTTATTTTCCACGGTTTTAAGTTGATTCACGTCGCAATTTGTAGTGGCAACTGTCGTCCCTTTACATGAACATTGTCGTTGTGGCGATTTCTGAGACGTATCATTGAAAATCTCTCGTCTATCACGCTAAGTGTTCCTATCCTTACAAATAAGAGAAGATTGAAAGTAATTAAGCATTTAAGAAATACATTTTTTTAATTCCACAGCGAGATATTCATTCTCAAACGTTTTTCATTGTGAGGCTGATCTCAATTTTGAGACCTTGTGTCAAGTGATATGATGTAATGGAAAATATCTCGAGACAAATTTACTACATTGAATTATTTCTAATTACCGTGAATGTCATTGAAATTGCCAGTCTAAGTACATATTCGTCGCTAAATATTTCTACTATTATAATATTAATTTTATTCGCGATTAAATGTTTAGAATGCAATACTTAGTTATTCTTTGATGCTCCTTGTTCTGCAAAATTTATTTGATGAAGATTTTTTTCTAGCAAAGATCGTTGTTAAATTTCTTTCGTACGTATTTATATTTTATTTTCTTCGTTATCGAAATTGGAAAAAATAACCTTGTTTTACGTTCGCTCAGAAATTTGTTTATTACATGAAACATCGTTTGATGTCATTATATTTATTTTCATGAAATTAACATCAGTTATTTTTTTGTCGATGAGGCCCACGAGTGGAATGTGAATGAAATTTTTTAATGCACGTACATGCACTTAAAAGGAGATCAAAATCGATGCTACTAATTTTATTTTCCGCTTTGTCTTCAAATTTCCACCAGTTATTTATGCAATCGCAAGTAGTATCTGCAATGAAATGAGTACAAGACTATAGTACCAACTCATTTATATGGCGTAGCAGATTATTGTCGTGAAACAGACCTTACTCGAAAATCACTGTCTGAATTGATAACGACCAAAATAACGCTAAATAATAGTAGCAAACGTATTGTTCGCCTTTTGCGTGAGCTATACTCGCGCGTGAACCGTGATTTAAAAAAAATATATATAGCGTGAGGGGGCGTTCAAATTAGATGCATTAATTCAGTATTAAAAAAATGGTTCCGAAGCTGATTTTTTTTCATACATTTCAAAGTGAGAAGAATAACTGTATTATTCCCGAAGCCGAAGATTCCTGGAAGCACGTGCGAAGTGATTTCTGCGAGGGCGTCCCGGATCTGAGCTAGGAGGCGAACGTGCGCGGCGCGTGTGTGATAGAGGCGTCGAAGAAGCGAGCGGAAGAGGGTGGGGAAGGAGGATGAGCTGGCTGGAGGAAGTGGCTCGGGTGGAGTGGGAAGGAGTTTCCAAAGGTTTTTTTTTCTCTCTCTCGGTTAGGGGTGCGGGAGCTTGGAAGGGATGACGTAATGAAGAAATCAACGAGCTTCCAGTTTTTGCGTGAGAGAGAGAGAGAGCGTTGAGGCGGCCGTGATTGAATTGCGTCCACCCGAGCTTAAAATCCAATTCGCGAAGCGTTCATTGATTAACTTTTCGGCTCACGGGGCGTAAAAGAGAGCCCATATTGGCGAAGGAACGCCGAGGAAGAGAGGGAGAGGTTTGGGGGGAAGGGACTGGAAGCAGAAGTGCTGGGGGGAGTTGAGTGGAATGGGCAGCGGAGGAGAAAGGAGCGAGGTGGAGGAAGGGTGTTTGTGGGTAGTTTGTCCGTTGGTCGGGTTTGGAGACGAATCCTTGCGTTGTCGTGAGTGAGCGGGATGAAATTTCTTTCCTCTTGAGGAGCTGTAGTGTGTGTGCTATGGGGGAGGAGGGAGTAAGGCGAAAGAAGAACTTATCAAAGCAGGATTCCTGCCCAAAATATTTATGCTTCCAAACCCCATCGAGTTCGAGCGGTGACTACTGGTGACAGTCCAATTTCTCTTTCCGTTTACTTTCTCGCTGAATATTTATCTTCGGGTTTTCATTGCCCTGTCAAACTTGAGTTCAAAGTAAAAATGTCAAATTTTGGCGTGATATTCCATTTTGAATTTACTTTTGTGTTGAATTGGTACCTGTTTGTGTTTCAAGCGGAGATAAATCAATCTTAGAACCTAAGTGACTCACATATTCATATTCGATGGGAAAAATATGAATATTTTATCTTAGAAACAGTCACTTGCTAGTTTTATTAAATATTATTCATTAATCAGGAATATGACATTACCTCGCAGCACAATTTTGGCCTTAATTTTTAATCAGTCAGCTCACCTCATGAACTTAGCAAAAATTATATACCGCGTATTTAAATTAGGTTGGATATAAGTTTTGAAATACTAATTTTTCAGGGCGTATGCTAAAATGGTGAATGCATGATAGAATAAATGAAGAAGAAAATGCTTGATGCCTTAGTAAATAGTTATCGAAATTGGAAAAATCCTATATTATGAATATTTCTGAGGCGGATATCATTCTGAGTTGGTTCCTTGTGAAGACTTTTCATAGCGTTGAAAGGTGGAGTTGAAGATATTTTTCTTCTGGGATGAATTTTAACTGGGTCCTCCTTGCACTGTAGATGGACGGAGAAGACAATGGCAGAAATTGTTTACCATCATTATCAAGGGTCAACAATCCTTAGATTCGTTTGATACATCGTCGTCAGAGGCTTTCGGGTGCAGCTGCGTATAACGCGTTGTCGGTGCGCGAGCTTTCGCGGCATTGCAGGGCGCATCATCAGGCAATAATGTTCCTGATGATGCCTCCTGATCATTGTCTGATGATGCGTCCTGCAATGACCGCGAAAGCTGGCACACCGACAACGCGTTATACGCAGCTGCACCCGAAAGCCTCTGACGACGATGGATTTCGCTGAGAAAACCTACGTTCCAAATTCGTTTGATACAGCTCTCCACTCGATTCTCCGATCCTATTTTCTCTTCATATTTATACAATTCTTCTCTTTCAGTAACCTACTTCAATTATATTATGAGAGGTCTTCCTTGTCCTTTTTTTTACCATTCACTTTTCCTTCGACGATTGTCTTCATCAGATATTCACATCTCAAGAAATGGCCTATTAAGTTGCCCCATCTTCTTTTTAAAGTTTTCAGCAGACTTCTCTTTTCTTCCACTTCATAGGACTTCTTTGTTTACTACTCGGTATATACATTTGATCTTCATCATTGACCGCGATTCTAATGCTTCCAACCTTGACTTGTGTGCTGCTTTTGTCGTCCACGGCTCATTATTATCAATCAGCGAGCTTCACGTATATTGTACGATAAATTGTTTCCTTACTTCCACGCTTTTATGCCTCGCTCTACAAAGATTTTTTCTTTTGGAAAAATGCCCTCTTCGCGTGGACTATTCTACTAACTACCTCCTTTTTTGCTTTGCCCATCGCTAGTTAATTGATTTCCTAGATCGGAATACTCGCTCACCTCATCTAGATTTAACAACCAAAGTTTAGGTCTCGTCCTCCTTTTAACTACGGCATAATATTATCTTAGTTTTCTTTTTATTTATCTTCAGTGATATCCGGCCAATTTCTTTTGCGTTTTAATGAGCGGAAATCATTTGTCATTGGGGCAATTTTTAATATATTTAACCCGTAGGAGTCTTACCAATTCCCTTATTTTTTCAAATCCTCTTTCATAATTGAACAGCCTCTAGTGGCTATCTTCATTGTTAAGGGAAGCGATGATGAAAATAGATTGGAGACTTTCGGGAACTGAGTGTGAGCAGGGTGAAGAAACTGAGATGGATAGAAAGGATTTGATGAAGTGATGATCACAGTTGGTCTGAAAATAAATTCCTAGGTTGAAAGAAGTCAGGGTAGGCAGATTTATTATGTAATGACGGGCATTGGGTTACCGAGGGCCGTTAACGAAAAACGAATTCTGGGTAATAAAAAGGAATGGCAACTTTATACAGGATAAATAGGCATAGTGCGCGAGTTTATATGAAGAATGAAATACTGTAGGGAAGAAAGCGTGGTTCGCAAGGATCCAGGTATCCTTTATAGGTTATGGCCGTGTTTTACGCGAAGCGTATCTACTCAGTGCTCATCATTGTGGTGCAGATCGAAGCGTTAAGGTTAGCAGAAGAACGCATAACTAGCATGGGTTACTCGGCATTTGAAATATAGTTACTGATTCTCAATCATTATCACACGCCTGAACGGAAGAGAAAAAGCAGAATTAAATCTTTGGTAGGAATGTGTCAACAGATGTTTCCCAAAATGGCAACGGGTCCCGGAATCGCTCTTGTATTCCTTGTGCTGTTTGCGGTTTTTGCGTGTGGATGAGGCTGACGCTAGTACAACAAATAATGGCCTTCGGCTAGTTAAATTTGCATGATTGATTTTGACGTGGTCATATATATTTGCTCAACAGTCTACAAACAAACAACTGATATTCATCGAGACAGATAAGAATGGGCTTCGTTCCAAGGTAGTTAAATGTCGAGGTAATGCTCGTTGAAGTCTTCCTTCATTTTCACAAAATGAGCCAAAATAGTGCTGAGGTATTACGCTAGATGGTTTTTAAACCAATCTTATATTTTTAAAATTAATTTTAATTATGGCATTAATGTAATACGATTTAATTAACTTGGTCAATCCTCTTTATATATATATATATACTAGCGTCGTCGGAAAACAGCTATTTCCTTGTAGATTTCCTTAATATGACGCAAGTATGTCCTCTATTAAAGCTTTCCCTTAACTCACGTGCCTTAACCAATTTTACGCTGTGAATTTCTTGTACTGGATTACTTGAAAATATTGGTTTTAAGACCTATGAAATTTACCGTAGCTAATGATTTACTAAAATGTCCATTCTCACAGATAGGGCCACTCGTGGGACTCACTCAGATTACGATCGAATATTTGAGGATTCACTTCGTGGAAGTTGCCAATATCCATATTAAAAAATACACTTCGTACTTTTCCTCAAATTTCCACTTGATGCGTCAACTAATCAGCCCGATTAGTTGACTTATCAAGTTAAGAATAAAAGTATGCAACCTTGAATATTTCATTATCAAGGATAATCGTTTTTGGGCTAAAGCTCTCTTGGTATGCATTAAGTATCAGCCATCCACGTTGAAGTTTGCCTTTAGATATTTCCGGCTATCCCACCGTAAAAGCCGATTGCATTTTAATTCAGTTTTTGTCAGTTGAAATATTTTTAGTGAGTTGATGTTTTACTCCGTCAGATTGCGTAATAATTACCTATAAATGGGCGTATTTGATGGCAAAGTTGAAAGTGGTGTTTTATCCATTTAGTACCTACCCTTTGACCAGGAAAATTCGCGATTCGAGCAAAACTTTTAGAATGAGGCGCTAAAGTTAAATAATATCAAAGCAAACTAATTTCTAAATACTCAGATATTTTACTATTTTTTTCTTCTCTTTAGTAGCGATTTTTCTCACCTCTTACTTTCTTATTCTTGCCTAAAGCTCAAAATTGCCTCCGTGGAGCTGAGAGTTGTTACTCTAATCACTTGTTTAAAGAGTTGTGAATGCAAGAAATTTTCCACTCGTTATATGTTAAATAAATATGGTTAATGTATCAGCTGCATTCTCTACCCCGATTTGAGTGCTTTTCGTGGATGTGGAAAATGTATGACGTTAGTTTTTGAGATTTCCGTAATTTATTTTCGTCCGGTCATCCCGTGAATCGGCTTCATGTAACTAAAATAGTTAACTTCTCGAATCACAGTTCTTATAGGTATCTTTCACTCTTTAAAACTCTTCAATTTCTATAACCCAAAAGGGCACCCCTGCTTATGCTTTGAAGATTGAAAATACCTTTATTTTATTCGTCCTTATAGTACCTAATTTGTAACGGTTACCAAAAGTATAGTATGCATACGAAAAAATAAATACTCAATAAATCCTGAATATTCATCGCCCCTCATTATTTCTTGGAATTATTTGGTGGAGTTTGAAAACGGATGAATAGGTGAACAAAATTTCCAACTTTCTATAGTGATCGTTGGATGTTAATTGAAGTTTTTTTAGATTGTGACGTAATATTCTCATTAGTAAAAATATTAGCTTACTGCTTACTGTGTGTTTTGAGAAAATATTTTGATATAAGAATGGAATTCCCCAGCATCATTTAATGAAGTGCATGTTGGTCGTAAATGCATTTTATGTCGCCAGTTCTGTGGTACATACTTCGCAATTAAATATTTTGTGCTTAAAAACAATTTAATACTAATTTTGTCGTCTATTCTTATGGTCAGGAACCATACGAAAGGCACAATTTCGGCAATAATCGCGCTCTTTAGGATCAAGTTACCTCCTTAATTTGTTCTGTTAACTTTCATTGTTTGCTTTAGAGTAAATTGAAAAAATTCATGTTTTCAAATCATGCTGGCGTTTAAGTATGAATTTATTCATAAATTGTCTATATGATTGCGTGGAAATGTTACATATTAGCTTCATATATGAATGCAACAAAATTAAACGCCGCGCGTCGCAGACTGTCCTCCATCTTACATCCTACCCTTGGGCGGTTTTCATCAATATGTATGCTCTCCGTATCCGATGGAAGTAGTTCCAACGTTTCCCGTCAGATGCCACGAATAGCTGGCTACTGCAGCGCTCGGTCGGTGGCCACTGTGCATAACTACCAGGAGGTGGCGGTACCGTAGCGAAACGCCGCTGGGTGAAACGAAAGAGAGCGCCTCCATTCAAGTCTATTCGATCGCTCGTTCGTTTTCATAGAGATTAAGTGACCTCGATGATTTTTTTCTTCAGTTTTGTTTGATTACGTAAAGTATATAATAACATGTATGTCCCACGCTATCAAAATGCTTAACCACAACTTTATAAATACCGGCTACCTACAGAGTTTGAACTTTGGTTACAATTCAAAAAGTAATAGCGGTCAACGTTATTTGTGGCTCTGATCCGTTATACGTTTCATGTGAGTAACATGAGTGTAAAGTTATAAACTAAAGAATTTGTTTGTAGCAACATTTAATACCGTCCTTAATTTTATTGCAAGATCAAAGGTGCTCTCGCAATAATTTTGTTTGACTGAACATAAGAAAGGCGCATGGGCATCAAATCTCCTAAACTAATGTTTATTTCACCAAACGTATGTTAAGTGGGCTTTAGGTATTTAATTTGTCATACTTTCAAACATGAACCCACATCATAAAACGTAGGACATTGCTCCCCCTTTGTGATTACCCTAAACGCTCAATTTCAACGCAGACGTTGCTAAATGACTCGTATTGATAGCGTTTTTCATCTTCATAAGTATATACATTGAAAAGCTTACATGTTTAGTTCCGTTTAATACGTTTCTTTTACTTCTGATTTAAATTTTTTGCTCTATTTTAAATGCCTGATGCTGATTTTCAACTGCGGTCATCAATTGGATAACTGTTTCGGCAGCTGTAAGATAGCAGAAACTTTTTTATTATTGGTTTTAGACTTGGAATATAGTACAGTCTGAGAGCTGAAGGCAAGCACACCATCCATGCCCTGGGTGAGATTGAAACGCGTGACCTATATGTTAGCAGGCGTGCGAGAATCCGCACTTGCTACCTCGGACGGTTTTTATTTCTTTCATAGAATTGTAAATATTCTTTCAATTAGCATCCTCGGACTCCCAGTGAAACTACAAGTTGTTGAAAAATTTGTACGAATTTGTAGAATTCGTAGATATTTAATTGGTCAAGCTTTCAAATATGAACCCACATCACGAAACGTAGGGCATTGCGCCTCTTTGCGATTGCCTTAAATGTTCAATTTCAATGCAGACGTTGCTGAATGACTCGTAGTGATAGCGATTTATTCGTCTGAAGAAACCTGGATATTTTAATAGCTCAAATTTTATGGGGTTATATTCAGGTTTTCTTTGATAATCCATAAATAGAGTCCATTTACCATTGCGGTTAAGTAGTCGGCAACCATAACTCAAAGAATGGACAATGCCCAGTCTCTAACGACTACTCCCTCACGAAATTGCCTGAACCTTAACTTCGTGGAGATTGGGTTGGTGTGGTGGAGATTGAGTTTTGTATTTTTCAGTGGTATACCGGTCATATTTGAGTGTTTTTTGAAGAGCACTTCTAGTGCACTACTCCGTACGTTGAATGGGCCGTTGAATTGTGGACCCCTTGGCACCTTTTGTTAAGAGTAGGCTAATACCGGCACCGGGTTTCTCTCCAACCTTTCTGCGTTCCCTGAAAAATGCCACCTAGGCCCGCTAAGCCACCTATTCTAAATGGCACGACTCATCTCAGCTGTCGATCCTCTACAGCAGCATATAACTAGGACTGCAACCTTAGCATTGTTGCAATGGTCTAAATGTTTAATTCATATCAACATCCGTTACCCCCGACTCTGATACGATAATCATAGCCACCTGGACCTGTCCATTTTTTCTATGTCATCTAATTTGCATTGCCCGAACTTTCCTCTCTTACTCACCTCTCCGGGAAGAAGGTGACAGGGGCTATTGTCATGTAGATTATTCCCCGCAGAGTGCAAGTCTTCGCTCCTTACTTCGTTTTTTCTTTCGTCCTCCTACACTTTATCATCCACCAGCCTTCCCCTTTTCCAACTCCCCTCGAGCTCAAATTCACCCGCCGCCGGTCTGTTCCATTCGTCATCGTCATTGTGCGCTAAACCTACTGCTTAATTTCTGGTATTTTAATTATTATGCTCTTCCACATTACTTGCTACAGTCAGGTGAGACCTATGATTGTTGCGCTGGGGAATAAGGTTCGTTTTAATACGGTGAATGGTAATAAAAGGAATCTTTGGATTTATATGGAGGTTTTAGCTTTCTCTTTTCCTCCTTTTGAGAACATCGTTACTATTTATGTGCATAGAATTCAATTATTCTCTTTTCTTTAGAAGTTCGGGGAAATATGAAGAAAAATTGGTGTATTAAAAAGAAATATTCATTGATTCTGCTCGAAGAGGAGATTTTTACTCGCGCTAGAGTACGATGCACTGCTGCCGATGTACATATTTGTAGAAAAATTCCTTTCCATTGGCCATCATTATGGACAATTTTGGTCTCATAATTTCAACCAATTGGGATAGATCGTAAGAACCGGCCCAGGTTATTGAGAATCTCAGTCCCGCGCGTAATATCACACGTTTTCATATGATGCAAAAAGTTCATCTTGAAAACCTCTCCAATAATTACATGGGAATAATTAACTCTTTTATCCGTAACTTGTTTTTTGAATTATTAATTGTAATATATCTATAGCACTGAATAACCATAATTTATTAGCAAGTTTAATTATTGTATACTTTTATTAATGAAGACATAATCTTCATGAACGTTGAAAATTTCCAAACGAAAAAGGTGTCTTGAACCAGGAATCGAACCACGGACCTTTGGCACATCGGGCCAAATCGCATACCACCACGATTCCGTGGAATTTTGGCATGTAAGTTGTTTTGATAAGTCAGAAATCCGTGGTTCAATTCCTGGTTCAGGAAATCTTTTATATTTAGGAAATTCGAAGTATTCATTAACGTAAATGTATTAGATTGTTTTTAGTGCTCCGGACGAAGTGAAAAACATGAGCAGGACCTCTAAATGAGATGATTATCAGGATGCTTATTGGCATTCTGGTCATCAGTAATCATTATTACTGATATCATTTAACCCTCATTTACCTATTTGAGGGATACGTAACAAAAGGATTGGGTGAACATAGTAAATGCTGAATCATTTTGTCACTCAATCCCGCTCGCCTAACAATCCTAACCTTGCATTGCTTGCCCTCCACATTCACTCAAATTGTACCTAAGCTGCCATATCTTAAATAAATGAAACAAGGAAAAATTTACAAGGGCATAAACAAAATTATTGAACTTAAGATATCAGCCAATCTCTTTGAAGAAGAATCAAGCAGTTAGAGCCAGCCATTATTGTGGAGGAAAGTTCAATTTTCGGATAAAATGCCGTGAACCTTTACGAGGGCGTAATGGCATGTGCTTTTTATCAAATTGATTGCCCATTTGATAGAACGGCACCTTTGATTCCCATAAACTGAGGCAGAGAGCTCATTTCTCGCGCGCTAGTCATTCAATCTCCCTCCGCTCCGTGATAAACAACCTCGAGCGTTGGAAAAAGCTCAGGGATTTTTTTCCGTTACTTCAATCAGGACTCGAAATCTAGCGTGCACACTTATCCCCACTCTCAAAACAGGTCTCGCCAAACATTAAATGCTATTTTGAAATTTATGGATAAATAGCACAACCTCCTGGATGACTACCATTTAATATCAGGAGGAACCCGTCATTAGGTTGTTTTATTAACGAAGCTTCCGCCGTACCGCGTCATCCTCGCTTTTCGAAGGCGTTTGAAAGATGGAGGAGAAGGAAGAAATCAGATCAGGCGATGCTTTTTTCCACGCGATTAAGTCTGTTTCCAACGCCGTGGAGGGGGCGCAAAAAAAAAACGAGCGGGGGATAATGAGGAGCCACTCGGCGAAAATATAGGGGGGGATCGAAACTTCGTGGCATCGGAACTTCCCGTTATTGCGTCTCTAAAGGGTCCGGGGAAGAAATGCTCGTGTGTATTTTGGTTTCTTGCGATTAGCCTCCGCGGGACACGTGCCCGGAAATATGAGGCGAACTCCGGATTGGGGCAAAATTGCCGTCTCTCCACTCTCTCGCGTAGCGAATCATCCTTTTCTTCCTTCCCAGATGCGATAGTCCATTCACGAACATGCCCAACCCACTTGGAAGTTGTCTATGCGTTCTCGATGGTCGTTGTTGGTGAGATGCCCTCTGAGATTGTGCGAAATTAGGAAAGGCCTTTCAAAATACACAATTTGCTTGATGACCGGCCGTGAATTGTTACCCGTGGATCCACTCGATAATTCGCAATTCTCTGCGCAAATAAAAATAACGACCCCGTTGGCAATCACTTGATAGATTACTACATCTACATCTACATAATACCATGCAAGCCACCATAAAGGTGTGTGGCAGGGGGTGAACTCTCGCCAAACATGCACTACATATAATGCATAAAAAAAGGATCAGTACTGTTGCACAATAAAAAATAGCGCCGTGGGTTTACGTTCTGCCAGATCAGGTACTTGTTATATAATTCGCACATACCAAGAATAATTTTGTAAGCTATATTATCTTTTACATTTATGCCTGATCTATATCTATTTTCTGTTCGTAACTCTCATGCCTACGGACCGCATTGAAGAGCGTTAGCTCGCGTGAGAAATCGCCAAAGAATTTCCGAAAGATGCTCCATTCGCTTATGAAGTGAGGAAGAAACTTCGCTACAACTCGATGCATTTGAAATTTTCTGGTCAAATGTCACCCCACGACGCTAGTAAAATTATTGCCTTCTTTTGAAAGACCTCTGGGAGTAATACGATGTTTTTCACGCAACAGATGCTTGATTTTCTGAATGTGTATGCCATCGGTTGAGGTCGAGGGCTCTCTAGGTCAAAGGTCATCTAAAGTTGATTGACGACCACTTTCGTGTTACTTAGCGCAATCTAGAGTGACACTTCCGTAAGCTTCGTTCAAAAGTTTAAAACGCTTCCATGAAATATTGCCTAGTATCACGTAAAACTTTACGTTCCATTGTTGATTCTTCAAATCGTACTAATTTCAAAAACAGCCCTCATATCGACTCACTATTGTCCGCATTCCTTTAACTGTGGACAACGAGGGCTTTTTATTGGTTTGGGGTCGTTCTGACGTAAACCTCTCTCTTTCTGAATAGACGCTCTAAGATCAATTTTTTCAATCAACCACTTAAGTACTTTTTACTGTATTTTATGCAGTCGATGCCACTGCGAACATGTTACTCCAAAATTGTAGGGTGGGATATGGAAGCCCTCACTTCTTACCCCTCCCTAAACAGTTTCAAATAAATCCATTAGAGTGTAGTTAATGATCTTGAAAGTCAAACAGGCGATGGGAGCGATGTTGTCCCAAGTGTACGCAAGTGTGGGGGCTGGGCTTTCATTCAACCGAAGGTGCCTCGAAACTCAGAGAAGAAGGATGCTTTTATTTGTGTTGACCCAATGGTTAGAGCTGCTGTTTACCTAGCAGCGGCCTCTCTCTGAACTTTGGGGCACTGTCTTAATCTCTTTTCAATTTCGGTTTACCCTTCTATTCTTCAGTCAAACGCATGGTGGCGGCCTTTATTTTTCAATCCGACCCACCTCCTGTAATTTATCCAGTTGAGACACACGTTTTTTCTGTTTAACAGGCCATTTTAAAATATATTTTCCTTAATACGGAGAGGAATCGCTCCCATTAAGGTCAGTTTATCAATTGATAGGATTTTACATATTTTTTCATAATTATTACACTCCAATATCCGTATACACTGTGCCACCATTTTAATTAATGCGAAAAGTATGACGAGGATAACACCGAGGATATATGAAATTAAGTAACATTCACGCATAATTCCGGTTATTGACTGATAATGAAGTGTAGGTATGCTACATCATGCTGAATTTCACGCTTTATCATGGCAGATAGAATCGTTCGTAACCAAGATCGGCGTTTTTTTGCGGATAGCGAGCATATTCTGTATTCAGAGAGCCGCAATTCGTATTATCTGCAATCTCTATCAAAGGGCCCAAAAGATCTTTGAAGAAGTTACCAGTGGTTCCTCCGGGTGCTTGTGAAAATTCTCCTAAGGATACTGGCCGCGGATTCCCTGCCTGCTTCTCGAAAAAAAACTTGTTTCAGGAATCTGAGGAAACGAAGTTGATGCTCCTCTGACCTTTATGGGGGTCAAAGTAACTTCCTTCTCGTAGGAGGAAAAAAAGTGCTATGTTGATGAAGGCATAAATAACTGGCGAAGGTGGAAAAGAAGAAACAAAACGTTGGAAGGGGTGCGGAGGAATCGTAAGGAAGTATGGGGAAATAAAAGGAACTTTGGCTAAGGAGCGAGATATAGAGAGTGGAGAAAGGAAAAGCGTGGCGGAAAGGGAGAACATGCGACTGAGAACGGAGCAATGCAGAGTGGAAAAGCAGAAATAAAAGGATTGAATGGATGCACATTACTGGCTGATCTAAAGGAGTCCCACGATGGAACCAATGAATGTATAAATGAGGTAAACAAAACTCGTGTCGTAAAAACAAAGGAAAAACTTGTAAAAATGAGGCTGTAGTTCACAAAATGAAAATAAAGGTAATGTTGTAATTAATTCCAACGTCACCAGTAGCACATGGGGAGAAAACGTGACGCTCGGTTTCCGTAACGGTATTGATACCGTTATAGTGCATCTATAGTTTTATAGTGCTAATATATAGTGCTAATACCGTTATAGTGCATCTATAACATATAGTGCATCGGTTGTTATTGGACCTTGAATGACAAAAATATTTTTTTTAATGACCTAGGTGGATAAAATAACTTAGTTCGACAGTTGTGAAATAAAACCAATAAATTGTGTTGGTTAATAGTTTACTTCAATAAATATTCGACAGTGAGGTTAAAATTTAAACAATTGTGACTGCAATGAAATTGTATTGAAAAAAACGTAGTAACCTTAGGATTGATGCAAGGAATAATATATACATCTTCGGAGAGAAAGAGAGAGATTCGGCAAAAGAGCTGGGAGACGAGATAAACGAGAAAGGAAGCAAAGCAAAGCTCGCGGAAGAAGACTGGCTTCGTGAAGGGGACAGGTCCCCTTGTGATGGAAGAGGGAGGTGAGTACGAAGGAGTGGTAGCTGCGGGGTCGGGTGGGAGGGCGGGCCACACGGAATTGGGAGAAGTGTGCGTAGTAGCAGGGAGGCTGCGGGGAAGAGGAGTGGGGGGTCGAGAGAGATGAAAAGGCGAGGGTGAGGTGGTGTGGGGAGGCGGGGATGGGAGCCGTGGGATTCGGAGGTGAAGCACGCGGTCTGCTTAACGGTACTCATTCGAATATGTGCGTGCGTGTGGATGACTGCGTGTGCGCCGCAGAAGGATGGCTTCTTTCTACATCTCTCTCGTGCGTGCGTACATATGCACGTATGTGTTTATTTATATATGTATTTATCCCTCTATGTAGTGGCAGAACAGAAGATTACGTTAGATCTCAGGGTAGGAATTCAACAGAGCCCACGCAAAGGAGAATCTTGCGGGAGGAGAGGAAGGTCTGCGCTGAAAAGAGGAGGATGAAAATAAAGATTGGGATTTTGAAAAAGGATAAATAATGATAGAGTTCATTCTTTGAAACTTGGGACTCGCTGCGTCCCGAGAGGATCTCCAATGTGCTTCCTAAAAGGTTATGTAGCCGATTTTTCTAGAGGTCTTCAGTAGAACTTCTCTTCTTATTCCTGAAAAAGGATCGGTAGGTTGTGTCGGCATGCTCTCGCTGATTTCTCTTGCGGTTAACCGGATACACAGGAAAACGCCTTGTAAATAAACATCGTTTTGCGATAATGTAACATTACTGCATTTCACGAAATATTTCCGACGCCCACCACGGAAATGAATGTTGGAAATCAGATCTTTTACGAAATGTGATAGGAGGTAATCAACTAATGGGGGTATCGAAGGGCATATCTCATACCCATGCGAGTGCAATAATCCTATTTTCATAAAATTATGTTACGGAATTCTTTATCGTCATCACCACTGGTTGTCAATCCAAATCTTTTTAATAGTAGTATACTTTTTTGGTAAGAACTTCGACCGTTAAGGTTTTACCGTTCCAGCAAACCTAAGCTTTTAAATCTAAGACGATCACAACATCCATGCCTGAGGTAAGATTTGAACCCGCGATCCTTGGGTTGCGAAGCAGTTATGTTGCCGACTTAGCTTACACGCCCGGCCCGAAGGTTTATTTTCATGATTATACTCTTCATGCATCTGTTGGAAAACCTCTTCGTTTTAGCTAATTTATTTTCAATCACATCATTTATTTCCCGTCATATCGTCGCTTGTCTTTCCCTGTAGTTCTTTTAACCCACATTTAACTCATATCGTCTTAAGTTGAGTCTGATTACATTGGCACATATAAGGTTATTTTAATATCACAGCATTTGTATGCTTTTCCTAGGCTCTTTCAAAATATACCAGTCTTTTATTACTTCGAATTAATATATATTGCACTTTTAAAATGTATTATCACTCTTTTAATTGTTAATTATCAATATGATCCTCTTTTCTCATCATTAAATAATCTTCTCCAACTTAATTGTGTCTCCTTAAAAAATTAATTAATTTCCTGACAAAGTTCTTCTCTCATAATATTTATTACTTACCCCTGAATGAAAAAACATTTGCGACTCTTGGAATCATTTATCGAAATTCGAGTGCCGATCAATATAAAAATAACATTTCGCTAATCAACTTGAATTTGAGTATTTCTTAGCTTAATTGCTGTTAATTTTTGGAAGGCAGGCAACCTACATAAATATCCTCCAGTTAACGGACGGAAGGAGTTGAACGGAGGACAACACAAAGCATTTTTTGCGCGCATGGTTAGCCCATGCTTGCATTGGCAATCACATGCGAAGAGGAAGTGAAATGAGGTTGACGAGGAACAGGTATGGGGTGGCAGCAAATGGGGTAGGGTGAGAGGTGAAGACGGCTCACCCAGCCGTCTAACACCGAGGGCTCCTCTAATAGTTTGCCGATTGCAATTCATGTTGCCGAAGATATGAGCCTGATGAGGTTGCGCTCGGAATTCCGAGGATGGGTCTTAAGTGGGAGTGTGTGGTGATGGGGGAGGGGGGGGGGCAGGGCGTAGGGTAGAAGGAAGAATGCAGTCCAGGGTGCCGGAGGGATAGGTCCGCTTTAACGATTGCAGATGCATTGCTTCCTGCACGTAAGGACGCGGAGTCACGTTGGCCGGTGGTGTAGGAGGAGGAGGCCCATTATCGAATGGGTGAAACATGGCTTTGCTTAGCCGCGTTGCCTCATTCTCCTCATTCCATGCTCTTCTTCCTTCTCTTTTACTCTCGTCTCCCTCCGCCTCCGGCACCCCCGCGGCTTGTGAGAGAACCAACTGCGGCAATCGTATTTAAACTTTAAGAACAGTCGATCTCTTGTAGGGCGATTGAAAATTGCCGGCGTGATGAATGTTGTTGGTGTGCGCAGAGAAATTAATTGGTGGAAAATTATTCAGAAAAAAGCGGGACCGTGGGCATTTATTGTAGCCTAGTCCGCCTAACTCTCTCCAAACGTACGTCTTTATTACCTTCGGAGATATTTATCTCTTTCTTGCGCACCTAATCCATGTCCTCGTGAGTCTCCCAAGCTCCTCCATGGTCTGAGAGGGAAATACCGTTGCATTCCTAAGTAGCAATTAGTAAGTGTTGTGAATTGCGCGGTTAAGTGTGTAAAACATCATATTTATGCCCATGTTAATGTGTATCGTAATAATTCATGATAATTTTTATAATATCCCGACTCAAATCTTGGCAGAAATATGATCAGTTAAATGCACAGTAACTCCTCCGATTATGTGAAAGTTCCTGCATTCAAATGAACTTACTAAGCTTTAAATCTAGTCCACTTTTTGCTTATTGTTAGTGCTAATAAAAACTTTATAGTTCTGTCGATTTCTTTTGATTATTATATTAATGGAATATATTTATTACCATCGGAAATAGATTTTCCAGTGTTTCAGCGACTTAAGTGACTGTAATAATTAATTCTAAAAACGTTGTTTTCAAAGTTCCAACGAAGTCCTTTCTTGCGCGTCCTTATGAGACTTTTTATGTATCTACCAGCACACAGAAACCATAATCGCATTTTCACGTCTTGGGGAGAAGAAATAGTAGTTTATGTACTTATTCAAGGCTTAGAACCCATGTACTCTGACTTGAGGCCAGTCTGAAACATTCATCAACAAAATCTAACTAAATGAACGAGGGAAACGTGACCAAAGGATATGTGTGTAAGCCACGAGGACTGGAAAGCGATTCGACTGGGCCACTTTAGGAAGCGCTATTACAAATTAATGAACTAGTTTACTGGTTTTGTTGGTGTCCCTCTTCTTTCTCGGAATATTCATTTCCTTTTCCTCACCTCACGCCCCGCTACCTGCTTCCGTTCTGCACGTACTTTCTCCCGCTGTCACTGATCACCCAGTTTCAAGCGTGAGTCGCGAATCCTCTCGCATAATCTCGCAAGATTTAGTGGAGAGACTGTAGTTTATAGTCGAGGAGATGGTTACACTTGGTAAGGGTGTGGTGACGGAATACGGAATATATTGTCGATGTACAGTTGGGAGAGCAGAGTGTGGGAGGATCGGAGAAGATCATTTCACTCGTTCAACCTGTCTCGATGTTAATGACTTCTAAATTGGCGGATGTCGAAGAAGCGACGCTTTTATGACAGCGGTAAAGATGAGGGTTTTAGCGCGCTGAGTTCATTGTGGACATTCCGTTTGTTGCCTCGCTTCACTAGGTCTTGTTCCGTTAATCCCCAGCGGTTTCATGATTTTCATCCGCAGGTCCGGTTATACAACTTGGTACTTGGCCCAATGAAACATGAAATTCTCACACTCTAGGAAAGTGTGTGATACATTTTCCCAGCAATTTTTCTCAACCATAAAAGGGCCTGAAAATTAAAAAGCTAAGTTTCAGCTATGGGAATCCAGAATCACCTGGTTCCCCCTGCCAGTAGTCAGACTATGAATTTTTTTGACTATCATGTTAGAACTTATTATTCAGGCATGTTCCTATCGTGAAGTATCTGAGAAATATTTTTATTCGTTTCAATTTTGCTAATTGAGTAGACTAAAAATGGTGACTTTAAAATTTTTATCGGTGTAATAATAATTATGAGATTCATTGAATATATGCATCTATACCTTTTAATCACTCAATTAAAAATGTGGTTGAATTGGCATATTAGCATTGATGCTAACTGTACTTGCTTTTTTTTAGTAGAGTGGTCTATTTACTCTTCACTCACGACTTTTGTTACCCATAAAGGTGACGGCAGGTTGATCATTCTCTGTCTTATCAGAACTCCGATTGATGGATTGATTGATATTATTATTCCGTAAAACTTGATGACTATTCAGCCGATGTTCTGCAGATCGGTGCATGAATGTTCGAACGGTTTCCAGAAAATTACTCTTAATTTGGTATCAACAAAAAATATTTCAGACTTTTATGATTTAGTTAAGTTAGACCATGAATGTATAAGGAAAGGAAATGAAACAAAATCAATATACCTAGGAAGACATTGTTGCAGCCATTTTTTTGTTGCATCCATGGCTGCAAATTACTAAACAGTGCTACGTAATTTCCCTTTCGAAAATCAATATTTACAGTAAATTGCGCTTAAAGATAGATTTTAGGGTGGCGGAAAAGTTACCTAATTTGAAAAAATGAAAGAATAAAAAAAGAAATTGTTGAGCTTCCAATTATTCCATTTCGTTTTTAGCCATTATCTTTTTGGCCATTGCTTCCAGTAACTAACGCTTACAAGGAATGAGATAAATAGCTTACCCTCGTCGTTGACTTCAGCTGAGAAGCCGAACGTCAATTGTTGGAAGGCTACACTTGATATCGAATTCTGTGCCAATCAGAATGTAAAGAATGTACCCAACATGGCGCTTCAGTGTTTTTGTTGTGCTACATGCGCAACCGTGTTCTATCACTGTCTCTTGCCTATTCACCCATTCACATCTCAATTCATCTATTGCCAACATAATCTTTGGAAGAACACATAGAGAAGTCCTTCCTAAGGAGTATTCCTTGCTCATGCATCACCGACATCCAGCAGCCATCGGATTCCGCGATCGTCATTGGAGGGACGAGTCCCGGGTTCCTTAACACATTCTTCACCGTATTTCCAACGGCGTCCTTACCTTTTCCATTCATCGCACGTGTCCCTCGCCTCCTTTCTTCCTCTATCTCTATCCCTCTTCAACACAAGCAGAAACGCTCAACCAGTACAGTCCTGTGAGTCGCGCATCTTGGTTAAACTTGCTCCCTGTCAAAACAATCCTACTCTCAGGTGAAAGGTCGGATGTTGGGAAGGATGGGGGGGAGGGGATTCTTTGGAAACCCATGGAGACATGCCGCATCAATTCTTGTCTTCCAATTTTATTCCCCGTATATTTCTCCCCTCTCAATATATTAGGTGGTTTATCCGAAGGCCTGTCATTGGTTAAAAATCGAGCTATCACCTTAACTATTGGGATTTACAATTCCGCAATAATATCGTGGATGATTCCTCATTAAAAAAACACTATATTTTATGCAATACATACCGAACGAGGTACGGGAATTTGACCACTCACAATCCACTTTTTCATGTTTTACGGGCTCTATAGTATACTCATATTTACCTATTGTAAAATCTGCCTTCCTGACAACCTTTTCTCAATTTTCCTCGTTTGCATCCCGCAATCAGTCCTTAGCGAACCTTATTATTTCCGATTCGGGTTGCATAATTGCTTTTTTGGATTACGTAGCATTATTTTTTTCCTAGGTAATTGATGTTTAGCAAATACTGCACTGCTCAATTCAGTGATATAATACTCTCCAGCTAAGTGGATTGATTAATTCAGGACAGAAATAATTAACAAATAAGTAAAGAGGCTGAGAAGTGTTCTGCTAAAAGTTGGAGAGATGGAATGAGAATTGAGTGGGTGCAGGGAGAATGTGGATTGAAAGTTTCGGTGGAAGTAAGCACTTTTACTCTGGCCGTATAGGATGAGTAATTCAGAGTCAAACCAGAAAAAAATGAGCATAGCGGTGGAGTAAAGGTACAGTATGGGATAAATCGATACATGTCACTTGCGGATGTGCTTGAAGTCTTTAAAAAAAGATATTGAGTGCTGGACAATTTTCAAAGCAATTAATTGGAATATGTGATATTCTAGAAAAGGAAAGCAGCTGATGGAGTAGTAAAGATAGTATCTTCTCGGCTCACGGTCAATCGTTGGCTCTTTTGACTTCACGTTCCCCAAAATGTAAAGACGTGAAAGCTACGAATGCGCATATTATGCAATAAGGTTGATTGACGCCCGAAGACGTTGAAGAGATCGAATGACACGCCAGCACATTCAGTGACAAAGCGAGATCTCTCCGGTATTCCTTTTCCTCATCCCTTTCTCAATCTCAATAACCCTGTGAAGCAACCCAACTCCAACCTGCGTTGGACCTTATCGCCCATCCCCACCACTAAAACCAAACCCGGGCAACTCTTCCCTCTCAACTCCAGTCCTCGCATTCCACGCCCGTCCCCTCCCGTGTTTGGCTCCCGGATGTGCACGCAGACACATACCCCCGAGTCTCCGCAACAAGTGCCCCCGTTCCCTCTCCCTCCCACTCCCCCGAACAGCGCCGCACGCCACCCCGCCCGCCCCCTTTCGGTCGGGAGAGGAACCGCGACTGCAATTTGTGCGAGAGAGAGAGAGGAAGAAGACCGATGAGAGAGACGTCTCCCGCAAACACTCCCTCCTTCCGAACCTTCCCGACTCCCACGTTTCTGTGGCCGCACATTACCTCACCCCCTGTTCATCCTCCTATGGATTGATGGTGAGCGAAATGCTAAGTTGAAACCATCGCTGAAAAAGGAATAAGTCATGGGATCCGAGGGGAAAAAATACCGGGTCATTTGGATGGAATTTGACAGCAAAAATTATTTTTTATTGGCCTCTATTTCTTCTACTGTTGAAACAGTGATGTGTCTTACTGGAAAGAAATGGTTTCCTTGCACTCAGTGACGATTTTTGACGCATTAAATAAAAAACAAGGCAAAGCATAATACCCACACAAATATTTGGCCACAATAAATCACACATCATCGAGTTGCTATGAAATTAACCTTAACGACACGTTTACCTAGTAGAAGGTATTCTTCTTTTCATTACGTATTTATAGTCATTATAATACCTGCTGAGGAACATCATGGGATCAAAATCTTTGCCGATTTTATTACAATCGTAAGTTTCCCTGTTGCCTTTGGTGATTAGGCGAATATGTATGATTTCTTTGAGAATTATAGAATTCGAAATAAACGACGCTCTGCATGAAGACTAATTTTCTCTCCTAGCGTATGAGCAAATTACCATCAAATACGATTTAGCTGTAAATTTTATTTCGACCTTGATACCATGCTGTTCTATTTAAATGTTTTATACGGGTATTTATTTATGTAATTTTCTTTTCTCTAGGGCGCTTTCGGATACGATCCAGTTTAACGAATGTCTGTCTGCAGGAATATATGGTTAAACTGCAACCACGATCTCCTAATTTTTTATTGTAGATTTGGCCACGTGAGTGAATAAATCGTGGAAAGCGATTTGTTTTCTAAGTACAGACTTGCGTAATCCTGCGAGCAAGGTCGTCAATACTGTTCGCATTCCAACTCATTCCGCATAGTGAGCACACATGTTCCAGGAACTCTTTCTCTCCAGGTCTCTATTGGTATGTTTTGCACTTATTAACGAACATGAGCTACATCACTCAAGACTTCGTCTGGTAGTTTTATGTCTAGAAGCTGGGACATGGGTGCCAACAATCAGTATTGATCGTATGCCCATCAATACACCCGTTCTAACGAGTAAAGAATTTTTTGTGTACTGGAAATACACACAGAGGATACGCTTCCGCTTCTCCAGGTATCCATTTGTTTCCATTCTCTCGCAGGAAACTAAAATACTGCTTCGAAATGTTCAGTAATTCATTAGCCTCTTGACTACAAAGTAATTATAATAGATTAAAGAGGTTTTAATAATCCAGAAATATGAAAATGTGTAAAGAAATGAAAGACAATCTAAAAAATACTTTATTACTTAGAACTAGATTCCGGAGATTAACACAAGATGTGATGTGAAATTAAATTCGTTACCCATTGCACAAATATTAAGACCATCCAATATTATTGACACATAATACTCGCATATCATCCCCTCGTCACAACTTGGGAGTGATCTTCCCCCCTGCCACACACCCTTGTGGTGGCTTGCAGGGTATTATGTAGATGTAGATGATCTAGCAGAAGCAATTAGGGCAAAAACAACTGTAAAGAAGTTATCTGAAAACCCGAGACGGGGGCAATGGATGGAGTTTTCAAGGGCTTAAAAAGGAGTGGTTTTTCCAGCCTTGTTGTGGACGCAGTGGGATAAGTGTTATCGAGGTCCGACTGCTAGTGGATAATTCCAGTCGAAGGGGAGGGAGCGAGTCGGAGATTCAAGTCTTCCTAAGAAGAGAGAGAAAGAACATCGAGAAGCCAACCAGCTGAGTGGATGTTCCGCCGAATTATCCTTGCCCCGAATGTGTATATACACGCCCTTTGACTGCTTGGTTTCGGCTAACAGGCTTAAGATGCGCGACCGTGCCCTCCATATAGTTATTCGGACGTTGTTAATCCGGTTTTTTTCGGAATGTTGGCGCCTTGAGTAATGACTCCGTGAAGCACTTTGAGAATATAAATAGCTTCAAAAATAGTGGAGCTAGCGGCAGAGAGGGGAATTCAAATTAATGCCGCAGAAAGCTAAGAGGGACGATGCAATTGCCTCACACCCAAAGTTCTTCCGTTTCCTCTCTCAGTTATCGAACAGATCGCAATTTCCGCCACTTGATTTACACGTTTGGTGCGTGTAGTTTATAGCCATCGGAAATCGTGAACGGGACAACATTTCACTCTGCTCTTTGAATAATGGAGCTTGAAATTTGCGCCGGTTATCGTGACAATTGCTGACGAATTCGTTCAATATTTCATTTCTCATTCAGTTTCAGGATGGCGATCGCCCTAGCTCAGAATAAAGGATTTGTTTGGGATTGCTCACAGGAATGGATTGCTTACAAGTGCCAGAGACGTAAAATCCGGACAACAATTTTAGTGTAATGAGATATGATTGGTGAGTGATAGACGAACGTGAAAAGTAGGGATAGAGAACGTGTCGTACGCTAGGCATTTACTGATTCAAACTTCTTTCAAAAAGTCTGCGCACAGAGCACTTCAGTAAACATGTGGGTGAAAGCCCATAAGGGTTTTAACTATCATTTTTCTTTTGAGTAGTTATCGGACGTATTTTTTCCATTTCGATATTTATCATTGTCCATTTCAAATGGATATTTAATAAACAGGGCAGCTTATGAGTACAACAATTAGATATTTTGGCTGAAGAAGCTGAATCAAATGTGATGAAAAATATATTCTATAAATTTATAGCCTTAAATCACCATTTAAGATGGTAGAATTACTTACGTGCGAAAGGATAAAACAGAGCTATTTATACTATAAAAATAATTTCACACTGTTAGGTTTACCATTATTTGGATTCACTCCGATGCATGGAGATTTACTCTGCCCTCCCCCCCCCCCCCCCCTCTTCCCACATATCCGGAATTTAAAAAACATTTTTATATTCAAATTTTAAATGGGAGAATTACATTCTGATGAATGTAAATCTTTGAAAGGCGAGTGGAGTCGGCTCTTTCTTGGCTACCTCTTATTATTCCTAACTAACCACCCCCCCCCCCCCCCGCCTCGTGAAATTCGTCTCCCCACTCGTGCAGCCCCCATCAAATGAAAACTCATCCCATTTGACTCCTTCTCTCTCTCTCTCTCTCTCGCTACAGCCCATTTTCAGTGCGGCCTAATAATTCTTGTCCGCGTCGTCGTTCTTCGCCCATTAAAATTTTAAAGAGCCTCCTTCCCCGAATTTTCCCGCCCTTCTCTGCTCAGCCCTCTCCCTCCCCCTTTAAAAAAAACCACCCTTGTGCTCCGTAGAAGAAGTGCCGGCTGCATACGCCCATTTCGCCCTCATCACGCCCACTCCCTACCGTTCGCATACCCGCGCCCCCGCCTCCCATGTCCCCTCCCTCCCTCCTGCCTCCACGACCACGCGGAATCCTCCTTGCGACGCCCCACCCCCAACCCCATATTCAGAATCTCAGCTAGTCTCGCTTCTACTGCTTAAGTCCTCAAATCTACTTCGAATCAAATTGGTGTGCACATTAACCATGCAAAATTGGTATTACCACGCTGTACACCGTTTCGGTCTAGATCAAGGAAAATTTGTACATGATAATTTTGTATTTGACAGCGATTTTATGACGAAAGCAGTGGCAGTGAGACAGTGGTTGAGATTCTGATATGTCCCAGCCATATTCAGAATATCAACTCTAATCTCAGCGTCACGTTAAGAAGTATTACCACCTTTGCAGTTAGAATATGTTCACCAATTTGACTCGTATGAATTTTAGGACGTAAGCAGTAGAAGCTAGACTGTAGTTGAGATTCTGAACATGACCCTAAGTAAGCCGACTGCTGCGTCGATATCCCACTCATTCCTCTATAGTATTAGTTTTACCCAATGTTGCACTTCTTGTATGTACCAGTTATGGTTCTAGTTCTCTATTCGCGGCCTTGTTTTCCGTGTTTAGCGTACGAGGACGTAGTGGACAGCACCGTGGATTAAACGTGGAGATACTGAGCTAGGCTTAAGCTAAGAAAAATCTCTCTGAATACGTTTTGCATAACCCAACTTGTATGATCTGTTGGATATTGTATGATTTGGGATACCGCAGGTGATCTAGGGCGAAAACTCTGCCGCAAAGGGGCTCTTAACAAACTCTAAAATGTGAATTACACTTATTATTGATCTACTACAACTGAGAAATCCGAGCTGAACTCGGGTATTTTTATTATCTACAGCATATCTACAATCATCGCATCACTAAGTTACAATCCTAAAGATTTGTTTGACAGATCTCGCAGCTTGATTTTTCTTTCACCTGGCTTTTCATATTAGAATAGTTCTCTTTCACAAACTCCACTACTTCCTCCACTAACTTTTGCTAACCTTCAAATTTAATTTGCCCTCGACGGTTGCCTTCATCTAAACTTTCAAATGCCTAATATTGGTTATCATAGCTTCTCCATCTTCGGTGCTTTGAGTTCATGAAGTCACTGTATATACTTTGTCATTGAAGCCATCTTCAGAAGATGGATATGAGTAATGCAGTGTGACCTAACGACCGGAAAGTTATTGAAACTATTTTCATTTTAAATACTCATTGAAATTTTGCTCTGTGAAAATCGTCATGTATCAAGGAATAGGGACCATACGTCATATATAAAAATTGTGACAACCTAACGTGGACATAATTGTCAAATTTCGAAGGAATAGGGACCATACGTCATATATAAAAATTGTGACAACCTAACGTGGACACAATTGTCGAATTTCCAAGCGACACGCTTTTCGTTTTATTCCTCGAATATTTATTTGTACCTTTTCTCCGACAATTTTGCTCATTTTATTTAGTCTATTTTCTTCATCTCACGACGTCTTCTGTCTTTCCTTGCCTAATATCCGTTTCCTTAAGCATTTTCTCCTATTCTTTTATTAATTTTCTCATCACTACTCATTTCTCTTTGCCGTTGCCTTCCATGCTTCCCCCAGCGTCTTGTCTACCTCTGCTGTCCATACTTTCGCTTTCCCTCTCCCATTCCGCGGCCGTCCGCTTTCTTCCTCATCCGCCTTCCTTCCCCTTCCGACTCGCTCCACTCCCTCCCAAACCTTATGCCCACCATCGCTTGACCTCCTCCGACCGGTTCTCGTCCGAAGGGAGTTCCCAAAATTCGATCAAGAAAGAAGCTTTCGTCTCCGATTGAAAATAGGCATAAAAAACTGACACAAACGCACACACACACCCTCGTGGCGGAATGAAAAACGTGAACGGAGAGAGAGAGAGAAAAAAAACACGAGGGCAGTGGAGCGGGTGTGCGAGAGAGGCCGAGGCAATCAACGGGAGAGGAGAGGGAAGATGTTTGCGCGCGACTCGCGTGGCTGTGTCGTGAGAAACGGGAACGGCCGCGGGCACGCGTGCTATCACGCCCCTCAGGGAGCGCGCCGAGAAGTGAAGCCGGTGCGGTTATTGGCGATCGAGACGAGGGCTCTTGAGTGTATTCACATATCCCTCCACGCCTTCCCCCGTCCCCCTCACCTCTTTGGACCGTCCTCCTTAAAGCTGAAATATGGAGATTTTGCGGGGAAGAGGAAGGGGAGCAATGCGGGTAATTGAAGCGAGCGTCATGAGCGATCGGAATACCCACTTGGATGAAGTCACTGCGTATATAAATTAGAGGTGGCGCGCACGCAATATTTCAAAAGGTGCATCGGAAACCTACCTAAGCAGCCAACTGCGGCCGGTGCACGAAATTAAGGACTGAGCTACATCATAAATAGTCTAAGTATCATTTCCTTAGCATAATGGGAAGGAAAAATATTTCCGAACGCAGGTTAGAGTATTGGATCAGTCGGTGGAAATCTGCCGTAAACCGCGATGTGATCTTTTTTTGTAGATATTTCCAGTAGTGGATTAAGATTTTTTAAGTAGTTGCTCTTTTTCTCATTTGTCGATATCTGGTTAGAAAATGCAGCTTTCATCACGTCCTTATTAAGCACGTTTTCGGGCAGTGAAATATTACTTCTCAAATGCCTCGAAAGATTTTAAATAGCCTGCCTACCGTTAGTTCTCGTGATTCGGTGATTTCGATAATTTATTCCTCTCTCTGTCAGCCCTGACTTCGTTCCCAGTCTCCCTGCCGGATCCTCCTCCTCCTCCCCCGTCTCGACTCCCGGCGAGGTTCTTGGCGCGGCTGGGTGTGGCTCTTCTCCTGACGACTGGGAACCTCCCTCCTTTCTCTGGAGCCTCGGGCAGGGAAAAAGTCAGGAGGGCAAAGCCGCTGGGTGTGAGGAGGCGTCGGGCCAAATCTTCCTTGAGCTCGGGTGTGTATGTGTGTGCGCGCGTTAGAACGTGTAGGAGGGGAAGTGGGCTCTAAGCCTTTCAGATGGCCCCGTCGGCGAAGGGCCATCTGTTTGATGCTGGAGGCCGTGCCCCTAACGGCTTCGCCCAGGGCAATCGCTCCGTCAACGTCACCAGGTCTCCCGTGGGTGTGGAAAGGAAGCTCTTTCTCCGTCCTTGGTCTTATCCTCTTTTTTTGCTTTTCCATCTTCTCTCTTATCTACTCTTATCTCAGCTGCGGATGCCGTCATCCTGGGAGGGACGCAATAAATGTTTTTTCTGAAGTCATTTTTGTCGCACATTTTATCGACCTGCAATCCTTTCTCCAAGAAGCTTCGTTTATGAAAGGCTTCCTTTACCGTTTTAGCGCTGATGTGGAATTCGAACTTACTTCTATCTCCCACAGCGATAATTGGCAAAATGTCGTACTTAGCTATTTTCGGTATTGAAATTTATTGAGCTCATTTTAGTGTTACAATAGATTCTCGTGAGATTCAAATTTTTAACCTTAATTTCGAAATGGTAATGTTATTTTCTCCTATCGCTCGAAGCGTTAATTTGAATTCGATTTTATTCTAAAAATTCGTTCAATGTTTAGTGCATTCATAATGTTTATTTTTGGGCAATCTCTTTACAGTGTGAGTTAAGGTTAATCGAGGGATATCCAATTTATTTATCTTCTTCCATTTGCCCTGTATTTCAACCAACGGCTAATAAAATCATTTGATTCCAATATTAAATAGCAATTTAAAACTTTGTTTTTAACCCCTTGGCCTTATTTGCCTTCTTTGTGTATTTTTTACGAGAAAATATTGCACGCACGAGACATTTTCCACTATTTTCCAATTATTACACTTAAGTCAGGCTATAAATCGTAAATCGTTTTTTCTGGTGCTAAACCTCTCCAGAAACGTGCTTCTTACAATATCCAAAAACTATGATGTACGACTAAATTAAATAATACACCTTAACTTCTAAGTAGTACAATTTTACTTCATCTAGCGGTCAAATTTGTTGTTCACACATTGTCTAAATCTTCTAATTTTTCTATAGCCTTATTAATATTACGGTTAAAATGAGGTCGACATATATGTAGCCGCTATTATCTAAATAATGACCATTAATGTTGACATTTAAGTTAAAGGGAATTCATGTCTCGCAGCAAAGTGGACTAGAGAAGGCTCTGCGGACGAATCATTTATCGCACGCGAGACTTAATAGAGCTTGAGAGGCGAGCGTAAGCTGTTTACTTATCCCCTTTTATTTTCTCCTTCTATGATTTAGCCGAGAGATTACACAAATCACGATTCATAGGAGCCAATAGATTTTGAATGTGGCAGGTCAAAAATATAAATGGACCCCGGGCGGCCCGACAAATTGCTCTTAGAAAACTTGGAGGCCGCTTATGCATGCTACATTTACGCAGCTGGTGGTACGGCACCCCCTACTGCCTTCACATCCCGGGCACCGAGGAGGAACACTTTCTCGCATGCGCGCCTTCCTGCGCATTGATTGTGACGGGGAGGATGAGGAGATGGACAGCCTTATGCATTTGAAATGCGGACCGTGTCATTTTTCAGAGCGTCAAGAGAAGACCACGTCTAACGCTTTCCGATCATCCGCAACCCCTCTCTGTGCGAGCGAAAAAGAAGAAATATAAGTGAAGGTAGGTGTGCTGCGTACGTAAGGTTGGGTGTTTGCACGTATGTGATTGGCGGTTTGTGAGAACGGGGTGACCCCAAGTTGTGGGCCTCCCTTTCCGGACCACTCCCGCCGTCGTTGCGGACCGAGTCGGGGTGTGGCCGGGGTGGTTGGGGTGGGAGGACGGGCTGCTAAGACGGAATTGCGGCGGCGACAAGAAGTGGACTCGTGGGAAAATGATCACCGACCGTTGAAGTCACCCGATGTAGCTTCCAATTGGGAGCATCTCTCACTTCCTTCATTTGGGATGGAAGTAGATTTTTCTTTGATTTTTCAGCGGGTCGCGAAAGTGAAGCAATGTGGGTCACTTGAGAAATTGTCTTTGGACTCATCATTTTAGTAGTCGTTGAAAGTACTGAAAATAGTGTAGTGGAAACTTGTGATCTGTAGCTGCCTTGTATCCGTTGTTACGTTACTGCTTGCTTGCAGGAGTTCACGTTATAATCGTGTGATGGTTTTTATCAACTGATCCTTCCTCAAATAAAAAATTGAAAAACTATGGGAATTAAAAATACGGGTTAGGAATTTCTATAATATCGTTTCCGATAAATATTATATCCTTCAAATCACTGAGAAAGATTGATTTAAACTATGATTCTCCATAATCCACAAACTATATGAATTGTTTCTATTCATAAAGAAACTCCTATCCACAAGACAGAAGTGGATGAAAACGAGTACGATTCGGGTAATATCAGTATTCAATTATATTCAATTCAATATTAGGATAATAAAAGTTGAGATGCAAACGGGTACGATTATATCTATAGTCAATAATAATCAATCTATTATGCAATAAGGGCCCATTATATTGCAGTCATATGCAATCATTACATTTACGTATACATTGAATGCCGGCCCTCCCTAATGAAATTTTGAATACTCCCTTCACATTCTATATTCATCAGCATTTTAAGACAAGATAATCTTTCACTGCCTTCGTTGTCTCTAATGCTATCGTTCGTGGCTCCATCTCATGTTGTCGCGACTTCCATACTACTCTTTCCGTACTCTTCAAATTCTGCTTAAATCCTCCTTCCTATCATTTCCACACGCCCTCCCTAAAATTTCCTCTGCTCAGTTTCTTTCTTCCACCATTTTTCGCCACTTTCATTTAGACCTCTTCCAAAATTACAGCTGTTCTTTCTCGGAACCTCCGTCTCAAAACGATCGACCATAAACTCCTGCAACTTGTGGTCGTAGGGCCGTCTTTCTTTTCACCATCACCCCCTCCTCTCCTCCCCGCAAACATTCTGGCAGTTGATGGGCGACGGTGTAGCCGAGAGAAGGTGCAAGTAAGGAAGGAACTCGAAATGGAGGGGTCGAGATGGACGTTGAAGGCGACCACGGCACAGAGGATAGAGAAAATGAATGGTGGTAGGTGTTTCAGGTGTATCAGGTAAAGGCGAGAATGCGGATAAAAGAATAAGCAAGGAAACGCGTGTTTCCTATTAAAACTAAATTTATATTTGCATTTTTTATGTTCATGTATTCACGGCATAGTAAATACAATATAGGCGAAAAAATCTTACTGAAAAAAGTTATTAAAATGTCGAGTGCATACAACCAAATATTCACAATTATTTACCGCAGGATAGGTGTTTCTACTTCCTGTTTTTAAGATAATGGAATAAGATTTTAATTTGCAGGAATGATGACATCGAAAGGTGATTTCTTAAAATATGTTTCCTCAAATTTGGCATTAACTTAACTAATGGAATAACCTTTCCCAAATCTTCAACAAATTATTGAAAAAAAACCTTTTACTGATGCCATTTTGTGTGAAAAAACTGCACTGTGTTTGCAAGGATGAGCAAGTGCCGTCCATTTACGAATCCATTCAGAAGTCATGAATAATATTCGTAGGCCTTACACTCTTCTCAAATGCGCTGCCATTTATTCCAAGGGCTAATTGTTCCTTTTAGAAACTACAGATGCGAGTGGAGGATGTGGACCCAATAAAGGGGAGAGTTGAGACGAATGCAAATAAAAATTAATACTTCGTGATTGAGAATAATGAGGGCGATAAGAGCCGTGGAAATTAATGGTAGTGTATAGGTTACGGTATTGAATGCAACGTACAAAAGGTTATGGCATTGCTGTCGCTTCCATGAAATGAAATTGCTTCAAACTGATCCAGAACACAGCGTGTACTGCATTCTTCCCCATGGGTGAAACTTTACCCTCCAATAATATCCTCCCTGATATGACGTTACGCAAGTTTTTACTGGGTAACTGGGTTTTTGCGAGGTTGATCGCACATGTGCGTGAGGGAGGTCTGAAAAAAGTCGGCCTAACCGGTTGAAAAGTATCGAAGGGGTGAGCGTGGTAATTGACTCTACTGCAGACAGGGTCTCACCCTGCTCAACAGTCGAGGACTCGCCGCCCGACGGCGGGGATGCGGTGCAGCGGGTAGAGGTCAGCGGGGGTGGCGGTTCGGCGAAAGAACGAGGGATGTGGCGGAATGGGGGGCGGTTGTGTGACGGTGGGGAAAACAACAGGGTACCTACGCCGGAATGGCAGGGAGGGTAAGAGTCGAAAAGCATTCCTGTTCGGTCGATCCACGCTCGCCCTCTCCACATCTTCCTCCCTCTGCTCTCTCTCTCCCTATCTCTCTCCCCTTCAAGAGTCCCTCGGACCTCCGCCCCTCGCGCCGGGCGTTGAACTTGTATCTGCAATGGGGATGATGGCAGGGTGGGGTGGGGTGCGGTGGGGTAGTTATCCACGCAGTACTTCATTCCTAACCATCTCCTTCACCTCCATTACCATTCGACATGCAACGGAGCGCTCTCATGCGATGAGGCTGCCGCTTCTAATTCCGCCACCCTATCTTTTTTTCCTCTCTTCCGCTGTCCCTCTCGCGCGGCGAAGGCTTCGACGATTAATGCGTAAGCGGCTTTTGCTATGTCGTTGGATGGCATATCTGGGTAATATCTCTTCCTTTTTGTTTCTCTATCGCTGCTTATCTCGCTTTCAAGGAGAATTTCCGGTCTTAGATCAGCTCATACTCAGGTCCCTGCGACGGATGACGTGTAGTTAACGCATGCGTCTACCTCTCCGATGTATGCGTATGCCTATAGTTTATAGCATTACGTTTTTTCACGTGTTATCTTTAATTTTTTGGAGTGATCTACATCGAAATGAATTTGATTTTTCCATCAGTGCCATCATATCTATCCGTAGACTTTGTCTATATGTGTGATAGTGGATTCTTGAACAATTGAATGCCAATACAAAATTTAAATGGATTTAGACTAAATAAAATTATTTTTTTTAGTACTAAGGAATTTTGGATTAATAAGCGATTAAGTTTAAAAACACAGCACTAAAAAGGTTTTAATTAATTAGGTGGCCTAATTTAGTCAAAATTTACATTCAATAATTCTATGAACACCTAACGATTACCCTCTTGTTACTGGGATAATTGCTTGTTAAATGTGCGTTTACGGAATAGCCCCGATAGTTGATTCACTTTATCTTTATTTGCATTATCCTCTCCAAAATTTTGTGACGCATGATGAGCGAAAGTTGAAAGTTAGTTTTCCTTCAACTAGAAATCGATATATGAAACTACAATTTTTTCACTAATAACCTGCGTTTTTGAAGAAAGTATACTCTATCCGACTCAGGCGCGCATTATCGCATTAATCGAGTCTTGTGAGCATCCTATTTTTGCCAAAGGCATGTAGTTGAATCATTTTATATCCTAGAAAGCCTAAAGAGATGGAGATTACATAAATTTTGAGAATTTGTGGAATGAACATCTATGAGGACCGTCCAAATTTCCATTAAATTCGACAATTTAATGAATTAAAGCTGACAATTTTCTACTTTTTCATAAATTATTACCAGCCTATATTAATTTTTATCTCCTAAGGATAGTCTAAGGAAATCTAACAGGAAGTATCAGTAGAAAACATTACCATGGGTTTTTAACTAGAGCAGTATTTTAGATCCAAAACTTATCCACAAAAAATGAGAATAAATGAAAAGTCGAATAAGATACGTGACAAAAACCATACCACTTGATGAATTTATGAGTTTCTTATGTAATTATATTATTTTCCAACGAGCAATTGTAATCTTATAACCGATAAAATATTTCATGTTAATCGTCAGCTCAGTTGAAAGTGCAGCGATTTTTCTGGCAATATTCCTGTTTTTAGATGCATCGACATATTCTATTTCAGTAAAGATATAAATGAAAGCCTACAAGAGCCCCCGAATCCAATAAAATTGAGATGCTACGGAGCCACGGCAATGACCTTAGATAGAGATATCGTCAAGTCCCATAGCTTCATGACATTTTACTTGAAAAATTCCTGGTGATCACCACGTTTTTATTCCGATAATGTTAAGCGTTCAGACCAGCGTCATTGTCAAGTCGGCTCTTTTTGGCGGAGAACACTTAGTTATTTATCTGAATGGTAATCCTATTTTTCCGAAACGCGCATACATATTCATGGTGCCGTGTTTATTCGAATCTCTCCTCGGTGAGTGATTGCTCCATTACCGAACAATGCTCGGCACATTTTTCCGAACCGAAGAGAGACGAACTGACTCGGCACATAACCCAAAAAAGATTGTCGTGGCATCTGTCAAAGCAAAATAGGCCCCGGCCTTGCAACACACACCCTTCACCCTCCCGGCGTCCTATCTTAGCATGCGAGGAGAAGAAGGTTTAGGGAGAGAGAGAGGGTGGTTATACGACGGAGTCATGAGGGAAGTCGCTGAAGGAGAGGGGCGAAGAATAGGCGGATAGGAAGGGGAGGGGGCATGCACTGAAAGATGTTTGAAATACTCCCCCCCAAAAACCCTCACCCTCCATCCCCTGTATCCTTCCCCCACACATCCGCGCCGAACACCATTACGGCCCCGTTCTTCGCACCCGAGGGTACATCACGAGATAAGGGCCCTTTTGAGCCACAGCACTGCCGGAGGAAATTTTTATGGGGCTACAAATGGCTAATGGGCATACATTACTCACGAAACGGCACCCACCCCTACTGCCTCCTCATGCTCTCCCTCGACTCTGCACCCATACCCAACCCCATTCTCCCATAACGCAACGATTTGCTGTTATGGCGGGGGCGCGCAATAAAAAATACATTTAATAACAGTTTTTTCCACTGACTAGCTGATATTCGCCGAAGACTTTTTTTTTCTTGGTGCAAAAGATTAGTGAAAACCGCAATCATTTTTGGCCAAATGTTTCCGGGCAAAGTGAAAATAAGAAAGTAATAATTGTGCAGATTGTGATGCTCCGTCCTCCTGTGCGCTCATATTTTCAGACTGCTATTGTGTTTCTGAAGCAGACAATACGGTGGCATTGTGCAGGATTATTATAATACAATAAACTGTATCATTTTCAACATCTGGAATAAAACTTAAAAGAGTGCATGGGACTAAGAGAGCGAGATTTAAAATTAATTTTTGTCTGAAATTTGTTTTCATTTCGGTTGTCATCCTAACTTTTTAAGTTCAGTGTATATTTTTCCAGAAATTGGCTGTTTTTACGCCACAATAATGTTCGATTGCATTTCTGAAACGAATTGATGAAGCGCTTACAGATTTTATGATCGAATTAAAAATGAATTTTATATTTTAATTGTCGTTTGCTCTTTACATCGATGACTATGACTATAAATCTTAGGTTCGAAAGTAAGAGAGAGATGATTTAATTAATTAAGGTAGGGGATGAAAAGAATGATACTGAAAGAAGGAAGAACAAATGTCATTGCATGGTGGAGGAAATAAGAAAAATATGAGCTATATTTTGTCACGATAGGTATGAAAGATCGATACAAGAGCTCACGTGAAGAACCAAGGCGAAATAAAGTAATTAATTATGTCGTGATCCCTCATCAACTTTAAACTCGAATAAACTCGTCCAGTTTATATGTAGAATTATGTGGACGAGATAAAACTTCATGTTAACCCGATGACAGATATGTAAATGGCAATGTTGGGAAGAAAAATATAAAAATGAAGATCAATGTGAGGGAGAAATCATGCAAGATGAAACGAGGTATGTAATGGCGAGGGAAATTCGATTCGACGAATGGACTCTGTCTACCTCATATAAATGTATGGAGTATGCAGAGAAATGAGCAATAAATAGTGGATGGAGTTGTGATTGAGTTTGTAAGCAGAGGTTGCATTGTATTTTAGTGAAATTATTATTTGAAAAGTAGGAGAGATAGAAAATTTCTTTCCTTGAGTGTACTTACCGGACCTGAGATGCTTATTCTGGGGGGCATATGTAGGTAAATAGTTCTGAAGACAAATGTGGACCTGTCTCTGAGTATACTTTTGTATCCATGGAAGAAGCAAGGAAGGGGGAGGAGATACTTTATTCGGACTCACCTCTGCCCCCCATAACCGACACCCACGTCTTTCCACCGGTCTCGCATAATTCGTCGTAAATGACATCAAAATACACGGGTGGCTTCTCTTTAAGCGCTCATATTTTTTCCCATTGCCCTCTCCAATGTCCTTTCGGAGCGAATTGAGTCATCTTTCTCGTCCTTCTCTTCCGTCGCGTCAGCTCATGAAGACCTCCCTGGGAAATATTTTTTGTCCCCTGATTCACACCCAGATTTCCAGCCTCGGTACAGCACGATTCGTGTGTTCCAGATTTCCACGGTGCGAAATGAAAACTCCGTCTGGGAGGAACAGGATTGGATGCAGGTGAGGTAGGTAGGCGAAGGCGGGTTTCGTGCGAGCGAGTTAGGAATGCGGATGCATTTTGTCCTTTGGCCCTCACCTGCCCAGTGTGGGCGCTGGGACTTGGCTGGACAGTGGCCATCGGAAATCATTGCCATGAAAAAAGATCATTACTCCCTCAGTGCGTCAGAGTTTCTTAAAAAATATTCCTATCCATTTTCTCCTCGATGAAGCAATTTGGAATAACTGTGTATAAAGTACCGCTTTTCAGGTTGTCTCTTCAATTGAACGGCTGGATTATTATAGTAAAGTATTGCATAGGTATTCATAAACTTAAATTTCGGGATATCATCTGCTGTGTGATGATAGCATACATTTTACTCACCGCGAAATAGTGCCTGTAGTGTAGCATTGATGAAATTTTCCTTTCATAAGTATTGACAAATGAGTCATAGTAATCGTCCTTAGATTTCAAGAAAATTATCACTGTCGTTATAAGTAGTCCATGAGGAGGCTTTATGATAGTGGATTAATGAAATAGTGGCCTTCTGTATTCTGCCGAAAGGTCAGCTTTCTTTCACGTAGCTGAAAGGGTATTCAAAACGTTTCTATGCGTGTTCATTATTTACAGCTGAATATACACTCCATGGCCTTTCTTATATCGCACCCTTATCCTGTTTCCCTTCAACCTCGATCAAAGATTATTCTCCATCTTCACATATAATCTCGGACTCGGCATTCATCATGGTTAACGACGTGCCGTTTTTAACCATCGAGTTTTTGCAAGGTAAATATGGCCCCAGATGGTTCCGTCTGTCGTATAAGGTGTACGTACTGCGCTAGCCATTCGATGTTAGTTACGAGTAGTTGGGCCAACAGGCGAGTGCAGTGAGGCAGTCCATGGTATCGTTACGACATTTATGGCTGGAACACCGCAGCGGAAAGATAAACTTGTTAAAGGGTGTCAGTTCTTTTCTACTTGACCATTTTTACCATTCCTGCAGTGTTTATGCTCAGATTCTTGCTCGTAACTCCAGTCCAAAAGGATATGACCAAAGAAAAGAACGAGTGAAAGATTCCCTGTGGAGACAATATTAACCAATGGCACTTAAAGAAGCGAAAAAGAAAGGGGATATTAATATTTAAATATTTAAGATTACTGCTTAGAATAGGTAGTAAGAACTATAGTAGTAAGAACTCTTACTTATATGTTGCTTACTTTTACGCGTGTTTGTCATTAATAGAATTGAAATATTAATTTCAATGCGTTAAAATATTTCAAAACTGTCCAATCATCCTTCATCTCCGATCTGGCTACTTAAATGTGCTTTTTTAATATTTATTTTCTGCATAGATTACAATAATAGGCTATGAAATACTCATTTTAAGAATGTGGAAGAATTTTTATTAGAATTGAAACAAATAGAAACGCGTGTGAAACGGAGTGTAGTAGTTCACCACTCCGTTACTTCATCTTGAGGAGTCAAGATACTTCGCGCTACCAGGTAAATGCGAGCGCCATCTCCGAATGAACCAAATTTAGAAGCAGACGAGGAAATGCTTTCCGTTCAGGAGTTCCGTTCAGAATTGAAACAAATAGAAACGCGTGTGAAACGGAGTGGAGTAATTCACCACTCCGTTACTTCATCTTGAGCAGTCAAGATACTTCGCGCTACCAGGTAAATGCGAGCGCCATCTCCGAATGGACCAAATTTAGAAGCAGACGAGGAAATGCTTTCCGTTCAGGAGAGAAAATATGGACGAAAGACATCCTCGGCCTATACAATCGAGCGCTGGCTCATCTGGTTCTGCCGATTCGGAGAGTCATTCTACCGCACGAACCGAGTATAATCCTCTCTTCCAATTCCTCCTGCTCTCATTTCACCATCGCATTTACTCCTTCGCCGTCTTCTCTAACTCTTTGCCTCTTCCGAACACCTCTCTCTTACCAGGCCGTATTTTTTTCCTCTTCTCTCTCTTTCACTATGCCTTTCTTCGCTGCGCCCGATTCATTTGTTATGAACCTCGCGGCAGGGACCCCCTTCTGGCATGGGCTCGCTTGTCTATCTATCGCCGCTCCCTCCTTCTACCTACTCACCCAAGATCCCCGTCCAACATTGAAATTGAAATATACCTCTCTCCCTTTCTCCTGCCGTCACAAGACAAAGGAGTAACTCTGTCCGAGTGATGAATTTGATGTGAAATAATTGGTTTGTCCCGTACTTAATGAAATCACATTCACCGCGTGTGTCGCCGCCTTTGCTTACCGCTCCTCCCTGTCCCGAATGGACCTCGTCCTGAAGCGGAGTAGTCCCGCCGAAGAGTGTCTTCGTTAATAAATTCAATTTGGATACCGAGGTTATAGCAGGACATAGTTACTGTTCACAAATCCTGAAGCATGTTAATAGGAGTTATATTCTTCAGGAATACTGATTGGTGCCGTTTTATGCACAGCAGATCTAATATTGCTTGCACGGAAATTAGCTCAGACTCTTACTTACTTGCAATATAAAATTGGATGCATTCAAGCACAGATTTTGATGAAATACTGTTACAGCATTCGTTAAATGCCACAAAATCTTTTTTTTAAGTTGAAGTAGTACATGAGATTAATATGAATGCTGATTTAAAATCAGGACTGTCTGGTAAAATCAGGACTGATTTTGATTTTAAAGTCGCTAAAGATAATTAGTTTCTTGCGTAAGCTTTGAATGAGGAAGAATATTTCAGTGATGCTCTTATACGGCGAATGGGCCGTAACTATGCAGTGTTTTTACTGTCTTCAAATGGTATGCCACTTTTTCAAGAATTAAGTAACGTATAAAATCCGAGGATTCTTGCGAAATTGAGTGGAATCTGTACATACTAAAATAAAACCCGGTCAATTTTCCACAAATAAATTCAAGAAAATAGGAAAAAAGGTTGTGGTAAATTGCACGGGTTTTATTTCAGTAGTTGAGCAATAATGTAAATCAGTGCAAGCGCTTGTAGCATTGCATTTACTGGGAAGGAGGTTATGCATTAGGGTAGATGGGGAATTGAATGTGATAAGAATTGCTCCTCCGAGTAGTCTACCTCACGCTCTGCCCGATTTGCTTTGTATCATGAGAGAAAAAGGAGCCTTGGATGGTTTCTGAAGAACGAGGTAGGGAATCCTCTTGGGGGAAAGGGGGTTCGATTCCATAATGCACGCCGCCGCTCGCTTATAAACTCCTTTCTTCCTCCGTAGTTGAGTCACGAAATTCCTCAGAATGGATTCTCCCAATTGTTTCGTGCTTCAGTCCCTTGCCATTATTTCACTCTCATTCTCCGTTCTTCCTCTTTACGGCTCCTTTCTGCAGCATTTAGTGACGAAAATTCGAACGTCTTTGTGAAAGATGAAAGTGTAGGCAAAAATGGCTGCGCGTTATGCGGAAGTTGAGTTCAGAATGGAAGGTGCGCAAGATTTTTGTTGGCGAGTGGGAGAGATATTGTGAATTTGTCCTGCTCTTCTGATGACTAGTCCCAGGATTACCGCACATAATTAAGTTACAAAGTCATTCATTTAGAAGATGTTTTCCTGTTTTAAACATCAATTATACTGAACAGTATCTCACACTATTTCTAATTATCTCGACGGATGCCTAAAATCGAATTCTGGTAGCATGAATTTGACCCATATTCAATTGAAATATTCAGACATTGGAAACGGTTACATTATGGTTGAGTTATATAACTCGTAAGATGCTAATAAGTCATACAATAATGAAAATGACACCATTGTTTTCATGTACAATCTCCTCTGTATAAATTTTCTGTGTAACACTGTAATATATTTTTTACTATGCTCAGGTTGTAAAAATTGTTGGATTTCTAATTTATGCATTGAAAATTTTTGCGAATCACAAGAAAAGGGTATGACGGTACTTAAAATGAACCAGAGAATTGTTGGAAACCACTCCCGGGCCCGGGGAGAGACACCTACCTTACAAGTGTGAATTTAACATAAACTCAAGACGGCATGAAGCTCAGATAATATGGGTTTGCTTTGGATAAACTTTTGGCTTATCGCTTATCAGAATAAAAGAAATTAAGGTTATGTAGGGCCTGGTATGGAGGACTGCTAGCTTGATGTTTTAGCATAATTGAGAGAAAGCCTCCGGTGATCGGGAACGGTGGAGGAAAGTGCGTGTATTACTCGGGATCGGGGCGTAACTCGTGAGGCCTAGGACGCGTGTATATGGCCACGCGTAGAGTGAATTATACATCGGCGGGTAGGGGTGCCCACTCCCCTTGCGCTGCGGACGGGACGATCTTGGCGAGTGGGATGAGTTTTGACGCGCACATATACAAAAGGGAGTTATCCAAGCGGACCTCCGGCTCGAGGCTGAGACGTGCCGCAAGGGCGGTGCTGGCAGAGAAAAACAGAGGGAAGAGGATAAATGATTACGCGGGAGGCTGTGTGGGGGAGGGCGCTCCTCCTCCCTCTCCACCCAACCCTCTCCCTCTCCCTCCCCACCTAGACACCCCGCCCATAGAGCCCGGACTCATAGCGTACACCGGGGTTGCACACGTCCCTTTACGTCACGGGGAATCACGGAGGGATGGGTAGAGGGAGGTGGGGTGTGGGGATGCGGCGGTGATGGTGTAGGTGAAGTGGGCGTGTCCTGTGTGAGCACGTGACCGCGCTGCGAGAAACCGTTTATGTCGTCACGAACCGTGACTGAGGGATCTGCCGTGACTTAATTTTTTTTTCAGCATCCCACTTTCCATTTCTTTCTTTTTTCTGTCGCCTTACTTTCTTCTTCCTTTTTTATCTATTTCCCCATCGCCTCTCGTGTATTGCTTTAATTACACTGACTCTTTTCTCCATTTAGGTTAATTTTAATTTGTATTCTGAGTAATTTCGTTCACGAAATCTTGGAAATTTTAAGAGCAAGGAATGTCTGAGTTCTTTTAACACTTTTAAACCCCTATAGTTTATTCTTTTAAATTCTATTCATTCTGTTAAAATTGACTCGGACCGTTATAGTTTAGGGTAATTAGCCTTTTAAACCATCATTACTACTTAAAAGATGTTAGTTATATTATTCTACATCTAATTGTTTATATTCTACAAATTCTCCAATTTCCTGAGGATTTCTCCCACATTTCTGTCCCTGGATCATGATAAATAACTCTATAGCTATAAGATATTATGAATCCATACCGCAGAATTTTTCCATTCATAATTTATCATTTACTACAGAGCATTTCATGAAATTATTTTGCTGTGAAAGCATTCCTCAGCGGATGCATGCAAAAATACCCTTCGCTTTTCTTTCAAATGGAATTTTCAACAAATTTTCACTTGTCTGATCTACTGCTGCCCCAGGGCTGCACAACATCTGCAGTAGCGAGCGAGCACGTAGCCGTGTGGAAGAGCCTTGTCTCTGTTCGTAAAATTCTTAATATTTTTTCGTACCATTCGTATCTTGATTTTTCCGTAGAAATGATATCTTTCGGTTGCGCGAAAATATTGCGGTAAGAATCGGGCAACCGAAAGCGGAAAGTTTTTCCGAAAAGAGCGCACTCGATTTAGCGTCTTGATTATGTCACTCGAGGGTTTTTAAAAGAGATGAATGCAGCTTTGCTGTGCATACCATATGCGGGGCCAGAAAAGTTGAGCGAGGGCACGAATCTTGCTGAATAGTCATGCGGAAGGAAAATACTATTCTTACTCGTGCGTTGAATGTATAATGCCTTGATTTTCCTTTCCTAGTTCGTGGTTTTCGCCTTCCCTCCCAGTAACTCAATATGTGGGTCTAGCGGAAGTGCGGGAGTACGAGTAGATACGAGCGCATGAGCCGCTGACACCGCCATTTTTGGATTTTGATGTCAATAAAATATCTCAGTGAAGGATAATGTTGATTTCAAAATTAGAAGGGACCTTTTCATCCCTGCGCTACGCTAAACGTAGCTAAAGGAAAACTTCAAATTTGACGCAATTTGAGGGAAAAGATGTGACGGGAAAGGCGTTATTTTTTCTTTTCTATGAAATTTTGAGGCAATGAGGTAAAACAATGAGGTACTCTGAGGTTATGTGACATGTAGTCCGCAAAAACTATATAAGGGAACTATTTAAGTGGTAGCTATGTATGGGCATAAAATCAAAAAGAATGGACGAAACTTTAATGAGAAACTTTGATTCAAATTTGAACTAAGTAATAATTTACGCGGGTAGTTATATTTCACTACCGTGTATCTACGTATTTACTCGTGTAATTACATGTAATTCTTGTGACTGCAGCAATGAATCACAAACAAATGCGTGCAAAACGACAGCTCGTTAGTTCCCTCGTGACTGAAACGACGCTTGGCGGAATATCTCAACGCCAGTCGATCACAAAAAGACCACCGGGACATCGATGGGTTCGCGACCTCCCTGAATATTCACCGGGCAATTTAAGAGGCATACCCCCTTTTCGTGATTTACGCACTGCACCCATGCCATTCGGATTCCGAATAACATTTTCCTCCGGAATCGGCTCATGGTCTCGGGAACTACGAATCCGTTTTCCTTCCCCCTTGCATTTATTTCTCCTCTCGTTCCTCGCGCTTTCCTTTCCTCATTCCTTCGTCTCATTGGGGTCTTAGTCCGCCCAACCTTGGACCCCGCAGCATGCTTCGTCATTAATCCGTGCGACCGCCGGGTCACGGTGGTGCCTCCAGTGAATGACCCACGCGCGCCTCTCTCAAAGTGCTCCTTTTATTCGAGTCGTGATCACCTCCCCCTTCCCCGGCAATCCGTATCCGACCACGGTGCGGGCCTAACTTTAAAGGGCAAGGGGTAAAGTCAGTGAGTGAACTGGATGCGCGCCGATGTAACCGTTGTCCATCCTTTCCTCAGGAAGTTGAAGAAAAAAAAATGAATGAATTATCTCAGGGGTAATGCTTGGTGAACATCGTTAACGGCGATGTTCTGTGTAAGCTACGGCTCGGCTACATGCATAACAAACTTTGTTGATTTCGCGAGTGGGGACCGACAGTAGGATGGAGTCCATGGCAGGGAAGAGGGTCGGGATGGAAAACAAAAAAACTCTCTTTTCCGTGAGGATTGAATGCTTTTGTGGCGACGGAACCGGTTGCTACAAGAGACCGCCCCTATGTATGGTCTTTACGAGTTACAAAGCGCTGATAGTCGTGGTCGGGCCAGTGCTAGTTAACAGATGTATGTACCACACTTAACCGATCCTCTCGTTATGGATAACCATGACGCTACGGTATGAGCACTTACTATTGAGAAAAGACATTGGGCGCTTCCTCAAGTCTCTGCCATGCACTTCTCAGGATCTGTTAGAAAATTTTAAAATAAAAAAGGAAAGAAAAATATTTAACTTTTTAATTATAAATTTTTGTACTCAGCGTTGGGTTTTTAACTGTCTCAGAACCTGTGTTGGGAGAAGCACGATTTACCTATTACAATAGAATCTATGGCCGTATGATTATTGTTTTTAACCGATCGTTGTTTATTTCATAGTTTGTCCCATTTTTCGTAATTTTTGTATATTTTGGTTAAGTATGCAACTGGTTAGCCGAGGAAAAGCTTAGTACTGAATCAGCGATGGCTTTGGACCATTCTTGTATAAATTCTAATAATGTAGACCATATTTCATTTTCCCGCGGCCCAGTTCACGTACTCAGTATGGTTGTGCATGTATGGTGACTTTCACCCTCTGCCACACACCCTCGCGGGGGCTCGCAGGGTGTTACGTAGATGTAAATTACCACATCATGAATTTTTATGGTTCGTTGAAATTTGTTATAAACGTGCATTAGTGTTTTCAGAAAGACACTTACTTGCAATCTACTTTTTCACTTTGTCCATTTCATACTAAGGTACCTCACCTTATATTTCTATTTTTAATATTCGTTTTTTTTTAAACTGCTGTTACATTTTACAAAGTGGAAATAACTCCAAGGTTTATTTAAAACTTTTACACAAGTGGAAATAACTCCACAAATTTTTATATGGAGCCCAATTCTACGAATTTTTCCTTGAAAACTTTGCAATAATTGAACAATTAGGTTTTTAACAGTGTGTGTGATATTTTTACGACGTATGTCTTCTTTCTAAGGAGATAATCACGTGAATATTAGAATATAACTCTGACTCCATTTAAATGAGTGTAAGTTGAAAGAACCTGAGTGAAGCCCAATCTTGGATCTCAATGACACTTACTTGTGTAATCGGAGTAAAGTGTCCTTTTCCAGCCATTTTATTTCATTCTACTATTACATCCTCAAAATAAGGGTTCACTTCGGTCCCAATCTAATTTCTACCTTTCTCTTTTCTCCTTTTCTTCTCTCTCTCTCTCTTCTCTCTTTATAGGTAAGCTTGGGTGATTCTGGCGTCCGCGACCTGGAAGCAGGGTCCTGGCTCAGCTTTGCGGTCAAGGTAAGGAAATATAAGAATTTTTTGGCTTCATATCTTATCAATAGTTTCCTAAATAAGCCATCTACAGTATAAAAGGTGAAAGTGATAGCGATACAATCACACTTCATGATGCCACATATCAGTAGTAAAATTTGCCAACATTTAACTTTAATAACACTTTGGATTCTTTATTTATCCAGTTGATGATTCGTGTGACTCATTTAGGGTATTCCAGTTTGAAGTGTGAGTGGCAATGTGATCGTGTGTTTCGCTAAATGATTCACCAATAAAATGGTTGTGAAATTGGTCCATCCAGTGTGATAATAATTCTTTAAATATCGTTGCCAGTAAATATTTGTTATTATCCATTAATGGATATTATTCCATCCCTTATGCACGAGACAGTTATACCGTTCAGTATGCCTTTTTTCGTCCAATGGTGGGATATATTGTGATGTTATCTATTGCTAATCTAGTCGTTCTGTCTACTTGAATTCAGATGAATCAAGGTTTTTCATGAGTATTTGTACATTTGTGTTTCTGTGATGCTGTATATGTTGCGAAAATGCTTGCGAGGAGCTGTTACCAAGTAGGTACCTCCAGTAGGTACCAAGCGAGGAGCTGTTACCAAGTAGGTACCGAGTAGCTCCAACTCACTTCACGGAAAAGATTATGGCTAGAATGGTAGGTCATACATTTTACTTTGGTAATTGAAAAATGTTATAAGGACAACGGGAGCAAATGTTTTGGTGGTTAAACACCATAAAATGCCGAATAAAAAGACCCATTTTGAATAATTACTCGAGGTAATAACAGCAAGAGCCTAGACAGTACTCAACAGACTGCAAGCGGCAACGGCACTGCTTGTCTTCAGTCTAATTTAGATGTCCTTACTTTTGGCCATGTGCCAATTTTTCACATCTAAGGATTGAATTTCTGTGATATTTCTTCTTCACGAAGGGGTAAGTGGCGTTATTGCGGCAAAATCAGAAATGGAAGTGGTGACGGACGGACGTAATACCTACCTTTTAGTCTCGTTGAAGACGCCAAATTTCCTAATTATGTTTTCGCTTTGAATATTTGAAAGCCAACTCATTTTTATAATACCTACCAGATACCGATGAAATAACTCGAATTTTGATAACTCCAACATCACCATCGGTCTACAATCCTAGGATTGATGTAACGCAGCCCTCAACTCGAATCATCTATCGGCCAACCTCTTCATATTAACGTGATTTTTCTCTCTTACATTCTCCACAACTCTCTCCATATATCTTATACGAGAAACATTTTAAATATTTTACTAGGCCAGTCATGAAAATCTCATTCGATTATATTAATGTCTTTTATTTCTTTTGTGGAAAAAAACAACTCTCTAACAGGCTTCCAGCAGGCCTATATTTTTCAACTTTTCAAAATGCTTGCTTTTTAAAAATATTCATTCATTCCTTACTTATTACTAACTAGAATATGATATATTATTTCTTTATTTTAAAAATTTTATCATTTATAATAAGGGTAGTGATTTCTTAAGTAACTTAGATTTTATTTATTTTTTGATCCAAACAATTATTTATTTTAGGGAATATACTGTATTTTTTAGTCTTGCTTTTTTTCTTTTTGCAAACTCTACACTGAGCTTAGAATTGGGTACACAATTTTAACAGATCGTAGGGAAATAAATGAACACTCAAACAGGACACCGACTGCAAGAGACTAAGTTGAAGGCAGATCCTAAATGTTTGGAGAATGGCGTTTAAGGATGTGATTTACTCGCTCAAGTTTACATATAGTTACGGTTTAAGGTGATCTCTACTGTCGAGACTAGAGAATACAAAACTACGTGAGTAATATGAATGAAAGCAATGATTGCTGGAACTGAGCACTTGGAACGATCATTTACTTGAATATGCGAAGGTCTAGAATTGTTAAAAGAGGTTATGTTTATGTGATTAATTTTTATTCAAAGCATTTCGTTTGGAAATAGCATATGTACATATTAAGTACAATTTCTTCTTCGGCAAAAAAATTATTCCTGAAAAAGTCTACAATTCTTTATAAAAAAAATTTCCTATTTTCTTCATCTCCACACAAAATTGTGGAGACCACAAGATATTTATTTATTCTACGATATTTATTCCACATAAGGATTAATAGTGTGGTGACTAGCATGATCTAGCATGATCATGACTAGCAGAAAATTATTCTTTATCCTGCCATATTAGTGGGAAAAAACTCGATTGAACCCATAGAGAAAGCTTGTAGTACAGTCTCTAACTGCAGTGGCATTATTTGTAAACCCACGTCACTGATCACTAGGCTCCTTCAAGGAGAAGGTGACGACACTGAGTGGATATGCGGAAATAATTTCCTGGCCGAACGGCAAATTGCAAAGTAACTTTCATTCACAATTTCAGCTCGTGAGAGACAGTTTTAAATTTTAGTAACTTAAAGCAAAATTTTTGATCGTGTAAAAAATGGGACGAAGAAGCACCAAGGGCTACAAAATGTGAAAATGAGGGAGTATAAAAGATATGGTACCGACAGGGAGAACGGGGATGTAAAAAGAGTTTTTGGGAGTCCGAGGGAGTGAACGGATGGGATAATGGCGGAAAAGACGAAATACGTAGGTGGGCGGAAGCGTTTTTAATTCGTTCCCAGCTCTTTTCCTTTCCCTCCCACTGCCATTACGTGCTGAGGCCTAAACCCGAAGCTGTAAAAGTGCATTACTGCTGCTTAATGATAGGTGTCTATTTCTTCCTGCTCATCCCACCCCGATCCTTCCCACCGCTTCTCCGGCCTCCTCCACTTCCGTTACTTCATTCGCCCGTCTACCTCCTGCAGCACCCCTCGGACCTCTTTTGTTTTCTCCTCTACCCTACGAGTGATTTCCACGCCAGGCACCTCAAAGTCTGGTTGGAGTGCGCACAGAATGTACCTTTGAGCAAAGCTTCCTGCTCTCGTAGAAAATGAAACATTTGTCTTTGAGGCTTCCCTAGCACAAGGATAATATTTTGTTGTTTTTCTTCCTGATGCTGCATACAATATTATCAAGGATTTTGAGTGCATATATAGCCTTCTCTCTCTATACTTCTGAAAGTTATATACTTGTGTTATTTTTATATAACCCCTACATCTTAAATTTTGGCGATTCCATGAGTGAGGCAAAATGGAAACGAGTGGCTATAGTTTTCTTCTAAGTTATGGAAATGGGGTCGGCGGGTATATGTTAAAACCAGTTTTTGACTGAATATGGGCATATTTGCCCGAAATGTTTTTTTAAAGATATCCTCTCATTTTTCCGGCGAATAACAAGTCATTTTTAATGATCCCCACAACATTCTATCGTTTCTATAAGTTTAATTCCACTATAAAACATAAATCCCTTACATTGAAATGGATAATTTTCATATTCTAAAGCAAGTAGCGAGCGAAGAGAAAGCTAGGATTTATAAAAAGAGTACTTGGAAAATGTGATGAGACGACAAAAGAGCGATTCTATTTTTCACTAGTTAGGCCTCATCTTGAGTATGCAGCCAGTGTATGGGATCCTAATGAATTAGGTTTTAATCAGAGAACTAGACAGTATGCAGCGTAGAGCAGCTAGGTTCGTTAAAAGGTGTTACGATAGGTTGAGTAGCGTTTCAGAATTAATAAAAGAATTAGGGTGGGAATCATTAATAGAGCGTAGGTTAAACTACAGATTGAATCTATTAGAGAAATTTCAGCTTTAGCTTTACTGAATATGTTAGGCACATATTAAAAAAACCAGCGTATTATGCTAGATTCGACCAGATAAATAAGATTAGAGAGATAGATTGTCGTACCGATAGATTCAAAATGGCATTTTTCCTCCGTACTATAAGAGAACAGAATAGACAGCATAGCAAAGGGATAGGTAGGGGAAATATTTTAGAGTATTCTGTAGTGCATGATGCATGTATTAACCCCTTAAATACTATAGATACTAACAATCAATTTGCATGAGACAATATAGTTGCTAGTTTGCATGTCGGTAGTGCACCCTTGGTGATCTTCACCCCCTGCCACACACCCTCTCGGTGACTTGCAGGGTATCGTGTAGATGTAGATGAAGTGTTTGAATTAATTAGAAATGATTGACAGCTGATAGAGACTTACGACTTTTTTAGTAGGCATCACTTTTGCCCTGATATTTTCATCTGAGGGAAATCACGATCACGTTAGCACCCATCAGCAGTGAGAAAGTGTATCTAAATGACAGTAGGAGGCAGGCATTATATTCCCAACCATAGTTCTAGCCACCGACTGCGGTGAAGTGGGCAGTCACGCAAATTGACCTACCACACCCAATGAAAGTTTGTCGCACGCAATTTGGCCTCCTGGCCTCCCACTTGGATTAACATTGAACTAGTCACTTAGTGTAAGAGTTTCGGCTTATAGTATCTACAGTTGATTATTTTCAGTAAAACGTAGCCTGTGTATGTATACTCTTATCACCGAGTATTCTTTCAAGATATCTATACCCTGGCGAAACATTTTTGCGTAGTGTTTGTGGAACAATTATTCCTGCTGGCAGTTTTAGAAGATCGAGGTAGTCTTTTTCTGTGTCATCATGCAGTATATTTTTTGATTTGGTATGGAATCTCCCCTACCGCCCATATGCAGTATTTTGGTTTCCAAAAGAAATCTAAATATTCATATAAGTAGCATCTTACATTATCGTAATGTTCTGAATATTTTTAATAACACTTTTTGAAAGGATGCCAAATTTAATGTTCAGTCAGAGAAGCCAATCGTTTTTGGAAGAGAAGCATTAAACAGACAGCTTTCAGAAATGCAGGTGTTCACGTGATATTGGAACCAAGATACCATTTTGAACGAAAAGAAAACTTGCATATTTGCAATATATCGCAAATTGGTATCAAAAATTTGCAAAATTTGCATATTATAAATAGTGCTAGTCAAGAGTGAACGTATCGTCTGTAAGGATAAGTTCCAATTTGACCAAATCTCTGAAGATATAAAGTATATTCGGCCACTATGGTGCGCAAATGTCGCCAGTATGAGGCATGCTCCCTTCTGATCTTTTAATTTCACCTGTTCGACGAGATCTTTTTTTGCCCCATCGAATGCAACGTGTTCTTACTATCTTGCACGTCCTTGTGTCTCTAAAAAATGAAAGGTGTGAGAATGGTGGGCGTCGTCTGGCGACGGAGATTGCGCGGGATAAAGGAGGCCTGCTATTAAATGCAAATGTGCTGGTCGGGCAATTAAAGTCACATACGAAATGATAAACATTCGCCAAGTTATCCTCCGCGCTGAATTGAAGCCACACTCCAAATATCATAGGTATCTCGCCTAACACTCCTCAGCAAGACCCATAGGCCCCTTCATTTCTCCTGTCATAACAACCCAGTCTTCCCGTAAAACTCATTTACTGGGCCTGTGTAGTTTTCATTACGCAAGCTATGGTTCAGTCAAGATTTTCCCACATTGGCTTCATCAAAAGAAAGCAATATTTTTGTTTCAACTTTGAACAGCTGGTTGCATTAATCTATGCACTTGTTGATGCGTTCTTGCGTTTTACTTGGTGGATGGGACAACGACCAACCAATGGCTGTAGTACCTAAATTAACTGGTAGAGATCCATACTTTTCGCAGCAAATTACCGATATCCTGAAATGAATAACCAAGCAGCTTGCAGCTTCCAACTCTTAAACCAGAAACCGATTAGGTAAATTTTAATCCCTTTATTGAGGCTAAACCAATTTTACTATTGGTAATGGTAACCGAAATGTGCGAGTTCCAAAATGACTCGTCTTTTACCAGCGGATTTTTGTTTCACTTTTCCATTATGCTGAAAATCTTTCATTGTTCATGTTAGCTTTTAATTTCCATATTTAACTCAATGTTATCATTTGTTTCTCTTTGTTTCATTTTTGTTTCACTTTTCCATTGTGCTGAAAATCTTTCATTGTTCATATTAGCTTTTAATTTCCATATTTAACCCACAATGTTATCATATTAATAGTATATAATAGTAAACGTATTGTTTGTTGACGTACACATTAGTTAGCCATGATTCTTTCTTTGGTGAAAACTTATATGAGCTAAGTAAGGAACGATGGAAATACTTCATCCAGGATATGCGTCATAAATTTGCCTCCTTAAAAAAACATCTTAAGCGATAAATTATTTTTCCTTCTCATCCTTTCAGGACGACATTTTCTGTGTTCTCTAATCGAAATACCTATGGTTCTCCTGGATTAATCATTACCCTCGTCTTCCTTGGCAAATGAGTGTCACCTAAAAATTTTAAAAGCAAGTTGAAAAGAAACGTTGCTATCAACTTATTTACTCACAGAGAGAAAATTGAATGAAAGAGGAAAGCCGACGCCAAAGAGGATTGCTAATGACTTTTACATTTTTTTTATCTCCGGAGGTAATTTTTTCTCTCCATAGAATTGAGTCGTACATGAATGACTTGGGTTTTTTTTATTTCCCTTTTTCTCGGTTAATATTACTTGCGGAGAATCGATGGAAGAGAAAATTTGATTTTTTACATTTAGTCAGTGTTATATGTCAACGGAACTTTTTTAGTACCGGAAATAATCATACCGCGTGCATAAAATAAAAATAATTTCATGGGAAAAAAGGCAGCACGCAATTGTTTTCCATCGACATTTTCTGTAATTCACGTGTTGTTTTTCTGGAGCAAAACGTTTCATTAATCGCTATTTGGTGGTCATGAGCAAAATCTTTATTCTAACTCGTGGTCATAAGAAATGACGCATTACGTATCGTGACTCCGTTGAGCGATACAACTATTGTCTATATTCCCTTCTTAGTCTATAATCAATGATTTTGGAATGAGTTCTTTTCCGATACTTCATTCCGACGGAGACTATAGTGAGACCATTTTATGTAACCATAATGCCTTGATGATAGTATTGTATGGGATATTTTCTTTCTTTATTGGTCTATTCGCCATACTGCTTTATATTGGTGAAACAAAAAGTTATACTGGACTAAAATCGATATTCTGCCTTCCACATATCACCCCAGCACTTAGCAGGTGTGTACGCGAGACGTTGTCGCCGTTAAAATGAACATTTTCTAGCGGCGGATCTTAGTTTTTTTTAAGTGATAAATATTCGGCCGGACGGGACTCCCTAGGTGCTATCGTAAAAAAATCTTGCTGAACAATGCTTTTCCACTTCGTAGAGGAGGTAGGAAAAAAAAGCGAGATAAACATATTCGGTAGGATGGTCCTTAATTATTATCCACAGGTTTTATTGATCCTCTCAGTACCAAAAAGGAGTTTCGATTTTTTGCACCTCCACTCTTCCCTCTACCAATAAATCATCCTTTATATTCTTCTGTTCGCATAAAGGAAGTATCCTAACTTCTACCTTCTCTTCGCATGCTCTTCCCTTGTCGGCGATTCTCTCCGTTTCCCCTGACCTCTCGTTCTCGTCTTTCTTCGCCTTCCTCGGTGCAAGCTCTCCCTTTTTTGTGCCACAAATCTCTCTTATCGCAATTTATCGTTCTCCAAGCTCGAGGTCATAACTTGCGATTTTCGAAATAAGCGAACTGTGCATTGCTTATAAGCTCTCTGGTAAGAAAATATTGATTTAGAGTAGGTTTTCTGAATCCTTTTTGTTGAATTCTTGAAAAATAGTGAATGATTAAAATAACGTTGTGACAGCTACAGCGAAAAAGGAATTTTTGGGTCGCCGGAGACGGAAAAATGTGCAATATAATTGATTATCTGCGGAATTTAGGAAGAGTGGGTTATATTTCTTTTTTTCTTAAACTTATCCAGTGGTTTATACTCGCGTGATACTAGTGATGCTGGAAAATGAGACTGGTGCTCAATATTGTTAGCATAATCTTTAGTGGTGGAGAAAACAAACTTTGCAAATTTCACTTAATAGATTTATTCACGACCCGGGTTTCAACACATTGTGTCATCATCAACAATGTGTTGAAACCCGGGTCGTGTCATCATCAACAATGTGTTGAAACCCGGGTCGTGAATAAATCTATTAAGTGAAATTTGCAAAGTTTGTTTTCTCCATCATGGAAAAATTTCACAAAGTTACCCCTGAAACAGTTCGTTTTCTCATAATCTTTAGTGCCCAACATTGACATTTACCCTAATGATTTCTTTTCTTTATTTCAATGAACTAAGAGCGCTAATTATTGCCATACCTGGGTAACCCAAATTCGATAAAGTATTGAATGTTATAGGCATTATATATTTTTCTGATTTATTTCCAACCTTAGGTAGTTCTTTTACGCACGAATATCAAAACCTTTACGAGAGCAATTTCAACAAAGCACCACAAGGAACGAACAATACATTCGGTTTTCGTGCTACTTCTGAGATGTGTCTCAAAAAGATGGCTTTAGTCCTCCTCTTGGTTTCCCCCGTTGTCTCAGAAACTACTCAGAGTGTTGTAAAGTCACAGACACGGATACTTGTTCCTTAGAAATCAACTTATGCTCTGAAAATAAGATACGAATGAGTTTTGAAACGCATTTTTTGCGACCGCTATCAAACGGAACAAAATCCCAGGATTCTCAATCTGCTGGTGGTTCAAGGCGAGAGGAATGAGAGTATCAGATGCGGAGGGGAAAGGAAGGGAGCGGTGTGGAAGAAGCTAGGGTTGTCGGGAAAGATTCCTTTCGCTCGTGCTGCTTACGTACACGTTATTCGAAATAACGGTGGGACGAGGACATCGTCCGCGTGGATAAGGATCCAAATGCGAGGCAGTGGGAGTGAGCGGAGGGGTTGAAGGGGGTCGCAGTCTGATGGGAGGGGGGAGGTGATGTGGCCAGGATGAGGGAGTGGGGGAGGAGTGGGAATGGGGAGGGAGCGGTGGGGTGGGTTGGTCAGCGGGACGGAGATGGCCGGCTCTTCGGGAAAGTTTAAGAGTGGGATGCCCGAAAATAAAAGAAACATTTCCGGGGGAGTGGTTTTAGGCTGGCGGAGCGACGGGGAGGGCGATGAAGGGGAGGTGGTTGCGGGGGAGAGAGGACCAGAAGGAGGGGGGGTGGTTGAAAAACCGGATTACATATCCCTTTCGGTCCTTGCGTCCCCCCTCGCCTCCCCCAGGAAAAAGACCCCTTCCGAGCGCAGGGGAACAGGACATCAAACAGAATAACCCTTTCCCACTCCTCTGCGACTCCTCCTATGGCATATCCTCCCCCTTCCCCGAATTCACTGCGTCCTTGTTTTTTGGCTCTTTTCCCCTCTGACATCCCCCCTATTCTCTCCCTCCCCACAGTCATCCCCCTGCGGTACTTCATTTTTTTCCCATCCTAATCTGCCTTTGTTAACTTTTACCCGTCTGACCTATCTAGAGAGTGCTTCACCGCCCTATGGTGACCTTGCTCTGGTAGTTGTATATCTGCGTTTCCCGTCCCAGAAGGTTAGGGCTTTTCACTCTATTAAGTTTTTCGTTTCAGTATATGGAAATAAATTATTTTATGCTGAACTAAATTTATTATAAAATTTAAATTAAACGATAGAACTAGTATTAACCAATTTAACCAGCAATATCAGTTTTGAATTCTTGATATTAGTGCATGACTTGTGATAGTTCATGTCACTTGTAGTGGCAGGGTTTTGTGTAGTTGTAGATGTAACAGTATTGTTAATGCCAGTATTATTATTTCGTACTGCTCATGGAGCCACCACATTTATGAAGTCATGAATAACCTAAAATGACTGAACTTAGATTGAGTAAGTGCGAATGTTAATGAAGATCTCAGATCGTGGCACGGAACCTCGGAATACTGCAAACTGCATGTATTCCCGTTACCTTATGCTCACACTCAGGAAGTAAAAATGTAGGTATTTTTTTGCCTCCTAGACGATCTCTCGGCGAAAGATATCAACCAGAGAATAGTAACATAACGCTTAAGAAAACTATCATTGTGTCAGTTACCTATGAAACTACTAAATAAACTCATAAATCTAAAGATATACCTAATATATTCAGATTTATAATGCTGCGCATATAAGCTTAAGAGCTTTCAATAGGCAACAATATTAAACTCCTCCTTGGTGCCTTTTGATCCTCTACCATAGGAAATATTCGAAGAAAATATTTTTAGTTTCCCGACCAACAGCAGAGCACCATCTTATAGCTCATAATGAATGCATTAATCACGCGTAAATTCTTTTCAAACCCGAATGCTTTATATTTTCTAGTTGTTCTATATTTTGGGGTTTGGAAGGGAATTAATTCCAGTTTCCTGAACCTGTGTTCACATATTTCAAGGTTTTTCCTTTAGCTCAGTGCATTTCCTTCCCGGAAATGCTTTTAGATGGATGTTTATACCTTTTTCGTATGGCGTTGTTATAGCTTTTCCTTTTTATTCAGATCCTACAGTATCACTGTATAATTAAGATAGCTTTAGCATTTTAGCTGGCCAGAACTTTTAACGACAGATCTCTTTCTAATATTTTTTTGGGTCTAATCGCTCGACACGTGTTAGAAATCCGTGTGGCAGCCACCATAAACTTTTTTCTTCGGCCTCTCAAACCACGACAAAGCCTTTCTCGTCCGATACCCGGACGAATAAAAATAATTCACATTCGTCCAATAAAATGGAAGATTCCTGCCTTCCATTCCGGCGTCTCCATTGCTATCCCCATTCTCTTCACTCAAGTCTCTTTCCCCCACACCCCCGTGGAAGCTTCTGCCCGGTTCTCCCCACTCCCTTACCCTCTCCCCACCCCAGAGGCCATCCACCTCCCCTCTTGCCTTGTATTGGCTAATTGTAAATTGAAACGTTTGCCTTTGTATCTTTTTTGTAATCGTTCCTTATCCTATTCCCCTGCAGCCACGAATTAGTTATTTTTTCTGATGCTTGGGGAATTTTTTGTGTCCTCACCCCCTTTTCTCCTTTTCCTCAGTCCGTTAAAATCTCATTCCTCCCCTTTCCCCACCCCTTTCGCTCCGTTCCCCTCCTTCTCCCACTTCCCTCCAAAAAAATCAACCCCCCCCCCACTTCCCTTTAGGTAAAGGTCTCAATCCCATTCCCTCGCCTTCTCCTCCATTCTCACTTCCTCTCCCTCCTTCCTGTTTCCTCTGTGCCCACCCGTAACCACAACACTTTCCCCGTTCGAAAAACATCCCCTGCCTCTATCTTCCTCATTTTCATCTCCCCCTGTTATGCCTGTATTTCCCTCCGTCTCCACCAACTCTTCTCTTTCCATTTATCTACTCGTTTTCGTTAATTAATGCGATTAAATCAATTTTGTTTCCTCTTGAAGGCCTCTGTAGTAAAATTTGTACTATGTATTTTGTAAACCCAGAGGTCGTGATTTCAAATCCCAACTTGGGTGCGGATGTGGTATTTGGCTTGGTGATACCATTGTCTAGATGTATCAATATACCCCACACAGTTGGATTAGCTAGAAAATACAATATATGTTCTTCTACTACCATTAAGCACTTTCCTCCAGATTCAGATACCGGTTTCATAACCAAGTCTTTGTTTTTTTTGCTTTTTACTTTGAAGCTTTGTTGGTTGTTTTTTGTTATCTACTCTTAAAACTTAATTTGCCACATCAGCCAACAAAAGTGTCCATGCTATCAATGGCAGCCTAATAGTGGGCGTAAGATTAATGTGGTTACTAGTAGTAACTTCTTGCTAGTATGACAATGTCTACAATTAAACAGGAAAATATTTCATCTCTCAACTTATCAGCAGTAATTAGAGTTCTTTAGTCATACTTTTAGATAAGAACGGGAGAGACTTCGGTTCACGTGCTATTCAAAAATGTCTGCTACAGGATAGAGGAGTAATTTAATCGATACTAGCACCCGTTGAGGTATTTCAAGTGAAAAAACTTAAAAGATCTGGCTACTCCCCGTGTACCTGGATTTATTTTTTGGCGTTAAAAAGACGTATACTGAGTTTTCATTTTCTCACTGTGCAGCATTCAAAATTTACTTTTATTTTTTTCTTGGTTGATTTTATCGTTACTACGCATATTATATGTAAAATAGCGCACCACCGGCTGGGACTTGCTATCTCTTGGCCTGAGGTTGGTTCCGTACGGAATATGGTATCATGAATACCTTAAATTAATCTCAAACTGCTCACCAAATTCATGATGAAATTATTATTCAAACGTCAACAGATTATTTTCGGAAATGATTCCGTTCTGACTCAGTTTGATGTGGTCTATTCGAAGATTTTACAATTTTTGCTGTCAATTGGCACACTAAGTTGCGGATTAACTTTTACCTTCCAAGAATCCCTTCATCTCGCCGTATGGGAAGTTCGTAAACGTATAACGCAGTTCTTTTGAGCATATTGATATATTTATTTCAATTTGTGGAATATTTTCTACTGCTTTTCTAAAATATTGACCTTGAAATCATATTTTATTGGAAAACATCTCTCACAAATTACCTCGTACCTTTACTCCTTAAATGCTTATCTTCTATACGCACATATTATAGAAATATTTTCCTCACTTCTTGCCACGCTCCTTGGTCATCTTTTTCTAAGATTATCATTTCCAGCTTTCCCAAAGGTATTGTTCTCTAGAAAACGATATTTTTCCTAGAATTACCGACATTGAGAATGTTCTGAAAAATTTATTAGATACTTACCTATTTAATTTGCCGTTATCGCCTCTGTATCCACAATCCGCCGTTCGTTGAATTGAATGTAGTGAGGGTGGAGGTTTAGCGTTCCTATTTTACTCCCCTAAAATTCTTTCACCTCTCCTTTAACATCCTGTATTATCTTCCACTTTCGTCTCTTTCACCTCGCCCGCTTTGGCTTGCTCGCCTCCTCTCCCACTCTCTCGCTCTCCCTTGTCCCTTCCTTGAATAACCTTTCTCACATTTCCCATTATCAAATTCCATGCTGTTTTCTCTGCCACCAACGCCCCCTCCCGTCCTCCACAGTGTCTCCTACGCCCCATAGCCGTCTCACATTTCTCACGTTTTTAATTTAGACATTCATCGAGCCTTACGGGCCCTTTTTTGCTCATGACGCGGGGAATCCATCTCTCCCTCTTTTCTCCCTTACAAAAAGTCATGTCGTCCGCCACCTGGAATGCCTGGAATTCTTCCTGTGCGAGCGCCTCGACGCTCATGTGCCCGCTTGCTTAAGCTCGATGGTGAGCACTGACTAAACAGTGTTCACCACGCTTGTTGCGATGTGCGTCGTCCCGGAACGTGCTCCGCCGCCCCGGGACTTGGATCAGCGTCGTCGAAATACGGAGGGGAACAGGCAGGAGTCGACAGACAAGCGGGCCTCGAGAGTGGGAGTTGGTCAGTCCTTCTCCTCATTTGAATTTTATGGCGGCAATCCTTCCCACCCTCAAACTTCTCATCTTCTCCCTCGTAGGGCCACCCCATCCTCTATCTCCCAGTCTCCTACGCTTGCTCAGCAAACTAGCCGAGTACCCTTGCCTGGGATTTCGATCGGCATATTTTAAGTGCCCTTGTATAATCTCCTGGACAGGGTTTCCGTCCCGCTTCTCGAGTGTACACCTAGGCAGGAAAGGTAATCGGGTGTTGGATGATCGGTTGCAAGGCATGTCATAACATCAAGTCAAGAGAGCTTGAATGAATGTTTCTATCGTATGATGCTCTTGTTTTCTAACTATAGTTGTTTACTCTTACGTGAGTTTTCATACGAAGATTAGCCTTCATCGTCACTATAGTACATGTAATTTTAAAGTTTATTGTGATTGTTGTCTTTGCAAATAAGGCATTACATAGTGTTTGTATTTTTTCAAGACCCTATGGCCATAAGTTAAGTCCGTTCAAAATAGCCATGTGTCATGTAAGCCAAATAGGGTGCTATGGTATGAAGGAAATAAGAGTTGAAAAATGTGACGTAATTAATCTTGTTTGTATGAATTGTTTTCAAAGCTTTCTATATGAACGTATTTTTCAAAGAATTAGCAAATGCAACAGAATTTTTTGGTACTGTTTGCGCATCAGTTAGTCACATCAATCTTCTTTCTTGTATTTTTTCCTTCATTTAAATGCTATCGTATGAATATAGTCCTGTATTCACTACAGATTTCTCGCATCCCACTCAAGACATATATAAGGGTACAAGGTACAAAATGTGATGACCCTTTTCCTTGGGTTGAAAAGTATTAATTGTGCTATGTTCATGTGCATTGATGCTTCTTGAATATTGAGAATATATTAAAGAATTCCTGGAAGACCCCATCACGGAGAAAATATCTGTAAATGAATGAGGAAAAATTGAATAATAATGAGGAAAAGTAAAGGCTCTTGAAATTGGTCGTTGGGGTGAATTAGATCCTTATTACTAACGAAAATAGAGGGGTGACTCAATTTTCGATCGTGAGCGCAATAAGTCACATTAGTTATCTATAAATAACAGTACTTAGAATATTTTCTTTATCATCATGTAAATTAAACGCCAGTGCGAGGCGCTGCATCTTAATTCCTTACGTCGGAAGTTGTTTTTTTTATTTACATTGGTAAAGAATAGTGCCTGTCGAAATTTATTATTTTCAATAGGGTGTTATTTAAGCAAATTCTACCCCGTTAAATTTCTTTTTGTGCAAAACGTTATTGTTGTAAGTAAGTAAATTGACAAACTCTGTTTTCAGCGTCTTATCCGATAAAAATTCTTAGCACTCTCTGAGCACCGTGCAACACTCTCACGACAGAGATCATGTCCCAGTATGAATGCTGTGTGAATCCCAGTGTGAATGTCCCAGTGTGACTTCCTTCCACCTTCGAGGTTAATGATTCAGCGCCCTCACGCTTCTGAAGACCTTTTCGGCTCCAAGATTCTCGAGTTTCGCATCACCCGTGGCCTTTTACTCCGCGCCGGGAACATTCCCGGAGCGGGAGACACAGAGTGGCAAATTCAGGGTACTCTGACACGCACGGCACGCAATTAATTTTCCCTCGAAAAATGGCACCCCATTCGCCCGAGAGGCTTGGCCGAAAAAAAAACAAAGAGCGGGCGGAATCGTCCCCGGAATACGACGACCGCCAAGACGCTTGATGCCGGCGGTGAGAATCAACCCGGAAGAAGGAGCCGAGGGGGACGCCGAAAGGGGGGAGGGACACATCGAATCGTCGTTTCCACCAGTCCGTGCGAGATGAGAAAGAAAGGAGCGGGGACGGCGGAGGAGAGGTATAAGGGAGGAGAGGTGGAGGGGGCCATCTGCCCTCTCTTTCTCTCTCTCGCCGCATGGCTCCAGCATCCAGAGCCAAGGCGAATGCGTGAGTGCCGCGTGTGTGTGGGAGTGCTGGGAAGCGGGAGAGGAGTGAACGACCTGAAATCTTAAAAGAAGCGGAATGCGGGGGAGGGGAGGAGGAGGGGCAGCAGAGGATAGGGAGTGGTGCTGAGGGGGAGGAGGAGTGGTTCATTCGAATCTCTTTCGACTCTTACCGCTCGACCAACCCTTCTCCCGCACACAGTGCCGATCTACCTCTGAACCCCTCCCCACCTCACCCTCATGTCGTTTTGCCACAGTCGGCTCGTACTGCGCGACTCCCCACTCCCAACTCGCCAGCCTTCCATCTCCACACCCCCGACAGCACCACGACCGACCCATTCCTCCCTCAACCACCCATTCTCTAGGCCCTCTCTCTCCCCCCTCCACCTCCTCCAGTCCACTCAGCTTGGCCCCCTCCGTCAACCTCCAGACTCGCCTCTCCACTGCCCACGCTGTCTGCAGACCTATGGTCATCTCTGCTTGCTGCTCTCTCTCTCCCCCTGTCTCTCTATCTACCTCAACCCTCCGCAGGCTCTTCTAAAGCATGGCCAACATCGCGACAAACTAATATGTGCAGTTATTTCGCCCCTCTCATAAGTGTGTTCTCCGAAGCTGGAAGGAACTACGAAGAATTATTCATCGACAGGGCTGTCTGGAAGATTTACTCTTGGAATCTAGGGATCGAATCTGCGTAATTACCCTGAATTAGTTCCTTCCTACATGAGGTCTACTCCACATCCTGATGAACTCCCTCTTATAAACTGGGACATAATGCTCGCCAGACAACCGAATCCCACATAAAAATTAAACTCTCTGATTAATGGATCTTTAACTTACAACGTTCAGACAATTCTATAATTTTTCAACTTATTGAATCTTCTTGTATGAAGCAATATCTCTGTATTTGATGTTCTGCTCAGACCATAAGTAAGTCATTCTTGATTACATTTTCCTTTATTCTTTTACTTCCTTTTTGTTCCTCCTTTAGTCAGTCAATGCAAGGTTTACGTTTAATCATCTGAGGTATTATTTAAATATTATGTAAACATTTTTCCTCAACAATCTAGCACTGGCTTTTTCGTGGACATGTGAAAAAGCTGTTAAAATTTTTTCTGGGCTTCCGATGTTTTCCATAGCTCCCTCCGAGAGGAGCAGTGGGGTAATATCTTATGCATTAGATCAAATGTAAGGAAGTCGAAATATTGGAGTTTTTGGGTTCTGCAGAGCTCCAATATTTGATCTGCAGAATATCCAATGGTTGATCACATCGCTAAATACCCGACACAGTGTAAATAAATTTTTAATTACTTTCTATATAAGCCAACAGCAAACAAGGTGAAAATTTCCTAATTTATCTATTACACGACTATTTCTTTTGGAATTTGGCGTCTAATTGAATGTTTGAAGTCAAAAACACTTTTGCATAGCATAAATATTTTTTCCTCTTCTAGCCACATTATAAAGATCTAGTTGGCCGAAGTCCATACGTAATTTTTAGCGAGTGTTTAAGTATCCTTTCCATTTTTCTAATGCGTACTGTTCTTCGCATTAGTTCTGGCAAAAGGCAATTTCTTCGCATATCTGTTATTGAACCTGGCATTTAACTTTTGGTCAAATGCATAACATGAACTCAGCGACAATTTTAGCTGTTTAATCACTAGTAGTGTGTATCCTTCGTGAAAGTGTGTTAAGTTTGCTTCCATTGTCGTTGTCACTTATGCAGCTTACGGATAATTTTTTCACTTTTCTATGATGAAAATCTATAGCCGGTAAAATTTTGAATAGCAATATAATACTAATTTGGCAGAAATTTTGATTTCATAAAGGGTATGGAGTCACAGTATTCATTATGCCGTAAATTGGCGCAGCAATTTAACTGCAAAGTAACTTAGATAGCCTAATCACTTAACTGCAATAATTACAGTTTTCTAAATACAATATCAACGTTACGAATGTCATGCAAAACGTCTATCTCGCCTCGACTAATACCAACAGCGTAGAAAGAGCTATTCATGTAAAAAAAACGCGAAACCTATAGAATAATTTCAATGGTCTACAAAAAGCAATTTACGTCGGCAATGAAACGGAAAAAACATGCAATAATGATATTCGTAGCAATTCACAGGTAAATATCCACTGAGGTAATATCGTCATGCGTTATTGAAGTTAAGGGGGTAATTAGGCGTACCAAAGCGTGAAGAAATTATTTACACACATTTTCCGAATGAAATACATGAGGATAATATTATATTAAAAATTGCATTATAGTACAGATGAGAGGGGAACAATTAGATCGCAATTACGGTAAACGTTTCCACCAGAGCGTGCCTGGCTTAATGATTCCCCAGGGCAGTGAGAGAGGATAATAAGAGTAAGTAAGATAAGCGAAGGATATATTAATCAACGGCAAGGGTAACTCATGGAAGCTTATTGCGTGAACGCAATCTAATTTGCTGTATTCCTTAAAAGTATCAATCGATCCTCGGAATGATGTTATAGACTTGTAATGTACTCCACATGCGTTTCAATGTGCATGCTTTAGAAAGTAGTCCCCTTAGAGAAAGAAACTCAGTCAATACCATTCAGAAGGTCATTGTATTTTCCCCTTAATTCCTTTTAAAAAAACTTTTAATTGGGCGTGCTGAATCACAAAAACCAGCTTCAGCGCAAGGGAAAAAGGAAAAGGTAGGCGCAAAGTATAACGGGAGGGTTGAGATGACGAGGAAAAGATTTGGTTATGTAGAATGAACTGATGGACGAAATACGGTTGCTTTCGGCTGAAGTGGAAAACATTGCGTCGCGACGTAATGTACCGACGCTTCGGTACATTATGTCTCATTACACCTGTCACGTCCATAAGCCTAGTTCACCGGATATAATAAATGGGAACATTAAAAGAAATGAAATAATAACCCCGAAAATCAATTGCGAATGATAGAGAAGCAAGACATTAAGAGTCGGAATTTGAATGGGACCCGTTTAGAGAAAGAGGCATGGAGAAAATAATAAATTGGATTGAGGAGACAGAAATATAAGGAATTGAACTGGAAGGTGGCGTGCGGGAGATTTCAAGGTTGTCTCCTCGCTATCCCTATATTCTCCCTTAGATTCTGTAGCTTCTTGGAACCGCACTAGTATAAATGTTGTCACCCTTAGTCCTCCTTCTGATACTGTCTCCGCCTTCTTTCATTTTTATTTTCCTTCTTCCTCTTTGACTTTGCCGCCAGCTGACCCCCTCTCCCCTGAGACACTTCTAGATGTTTGCGTAAGATCTAAATATTGTTTCCATGATTGTTGCATACATTTTCTCTTCTTTCCCTTTCGAACGTGTAAGCGTGAAGTTTCTGCGGCGGATCGATCATTATATCGAGTGGGAATTACAGAAAAGAATGATATACAAAAGACAAAATGATTAGGGGGGTCCAGAGGGAGAAAAAGTAGACAGTAGCTCACAGTTGCGCTGGAGGTCAAACTGGTATTTGCCTTTCGCTGCTCAAATGTGGCATCTGAATTATTTTCTTGCAAAGCATGCGTTGCAGAATCCAGCTGGCTCAGGGAAGTGAGTTATGACATCTGGCTCCTAGGTTAATGAAGGAAGAGAGGAGAGTGCAACGGGCAAGTAGGGAGGGAGAATTTTTGTCGAGTGCCAAGTATGGACAGTTAAAATGATTATATGTTCACAAGAAAGAGGAGGAACTTAAAGACGGCCTCATTCACTGATCAAGCTGAAGGTTGCTTGGTAAGTGGGGATAGAGATCCCATCGCACTAGGTGTTTTATTATGAGTATTATGGATTTTCTACCGATTGATACAGGTTTAGAATCAATTTCAATATTCTTTGCTCTTCGCAGGCATTAATCGGCTACCACGATTCCTAAATTTCGATATCCCATCAAAAAAAACATATTCTGTTCTTCCTCATTTTCCACCTTTTTCTCTCAAGGCCAACCCGTAAGCCATCTATATCCGCTTACTCCACTAAAACTCCAATCAGCTGCTATTCATCCCTACCATATTAAGAACTTCTTCGTTCACTCCCCTTCCTCCTCCAGACTTTAAATATTCAAGGTAAGGCGAACATGTGAAACTCTGATGTCATGAAAATCATACCGCTTGGTTTTAACAGAACGAGACTGATTGTTCAGGGTTCAGGATTCGACTATACTTTAGCTTGGGTACGGCAGGACTAAAAACGACCTGACCTCGCCTCTCGGAGACATGAATTGGGAGAAACTGGAATAGAGTGAGAGACATGTTCGCGCATTCCCGGAGGCGCAGGGTAAGAGGGTAAGACCTGTTGCGTCCCGGTTTGCCCTTTCTTCCAGCCCTCTCCGAATGCAATCTCGCGCTGGCGCGGTAGCCGAGCGACCCCTTGCTCGCGTGCGGTCTTGCTGTTGGCCTCGCCGCCGCCTCCGACCCTCGTTATACATGCACACGCGACGTTCCGCGGGGCCAAAGGGGGAAGATTCATCTGTCTTCTTCCGTGGGTGGCACGATCGGGAAGGGAGCGAACCCGTGGCCCCAGGCCGGGGCAGGGAAGCTGGCCAGCTCATCGCCTCCCTCCCGCCCTTGTCCCGGGAAGAGCGGGAGGGATAGGTGGAATAGTCGCCCTTTTATCTCCACAATCCGAAGGTCCCACAGGCACGCCGCTGGCCTCCCTTTCCGTATCTTTCCCTCCCCTTCCGCCCCTCTTCCCGACGCCACCTTCGAGACACACGCCCCCTTCGCTCTCAGGTTAATGTTGCCCTCCGCGCCCCCACTCCCCCCTCCGTCCTTAGCCAGCGTCCTCCTTCGGCCGCAGCCTCAAACCACCCCTCTCTCTCTCTTCACGAAATTCCCCGGTCATCCTCTCCCATTCCAGACCCTCTCACACCCTCCTCCTCATTCCTCCTCCCTCTTTACCTCCACATGATGGTAGGGAAGAAGCGAGAGAGAGACACACAAGAGTCCACACTCTATCTCCTTCCATCATTCTTCCTCCTCTCCCTCACCGCAGGCCGCTCTTCTCCCTTTCTTCCCTCTCTCCACTCCGAGTCCACTGACGACGTAGAGGCGGAGAAACAGGTAATGGAGGGTTTGGGAGGGGAGGAGGAGGCGATTTGGGGAGGCGGGAGGGAAGTCTAGCGGGGGAAGGGGTGGAACTACCGTGGAATGGAGAGGAAAGGACGCCGGGAGTCGGAGGGTGGGGTTGAGAGTATCTGGACTTGGCGCGGTGGGTTGGGGTGAGGGCGGGGAGGCGTGTGGGTCGGCGCTGGCGAAGGAGGGTGTGAGTGGAGTGGGCCTTTTAGTGGGGTTCAGAGAGAGAGGAAAGGTGGGGATGGGACTCGGATGTATCTCCGCCTGAAGGTGGGGATGGGCATGCAGCATGCGTTACTCCCCTCCGACTCCTTTAACTTCCCCCTATCTCCCCCTAAAACGCCCTACCACTCTCTCTCTCTCTTCCTCTCTCTCTCTTCCTCCCTCTCACTCCTCCTCTCTCCTACACACTCCGTCTCTGAAGCACTACTTGCTCGATTGCCTTCATGCAGCAGCTCCTTCTCCTCTTCCTCTTTCCCTCTTCCTCCTTCCTTTGCGTGCGTTCTCGTTTCGCTCGTTTTGCTTTCCTCGCTCTCGAGTCCATCTTCAAGGCGGCCGGTGGGCCTCAGAGGGTCCCCGCCGTTGACGCAGCCGACGCCGCCCAGGGTGGAAGGTGCACGAGGGAGTTTTCCTCCTCGCGCTCCCGCCTCCTTCAAACACGAGCCGCGATGCAGGCCGGACGGTCGCCCATCGGTGTGTTTCGCGCGTGCTCGGCAGACCTGTGCACGTAAACACAGGACTTTGCGTGCGTGCGGGGCGGGTGGAGAGGGTTGCTCGCGTCTAGACTCGATGACCCCCGGCTAACTATGAGGACCACCAGTGTGGATGTCCGAGAATGCTGAGGGTTGGGATTTTAGCAGCGCCATCGGCGTCTTTTAGAAGGGAAACGTCGCGGTTGATATGTTTAAAGAACGCTTTGTCGCTTTAGTCGAACGGTGTTCGACTAAAGTCGCCGTTTTCATCGGGCCTCGTCCCGCTTCTCCCCAATTCCACCGACCTTCCACACCTGTTGGTTTGTCGCTCGAGAAATGGTGCATACGTATTTATGTTTGTGCGTGCGTGTGTGTTCGAGCAGGGTCACGTGACGGCTATCCTAGTGGGGGAGAGAGCGAGACTCGATTTGACGCCGCCCGTGGAGGCTGAGTGCTCCAACTGATCGCCTCTACCGAGAGAAGTCCTCTCTCCTCCGCTATATCCCCATCCTCCTTTCACCGCCCACCGCTCTCCTGCCCTCCCTCTCGCCTCCCCTCCTTCTCTCTCTCTCCCCTCCGCCTTCCCTTCCCTCTCTCTCTCTCTCTCCCACTTGCCTCTCTTTCCCTCCTTCATTGTGAAGCGAGCGCTTTCCTCGTGTCGCACCCCGAGGGCAGTACGTATCAGCTGTGTGCGTGTGGCGTCTTTTGCCCGCCTGTTCGCGCGTCTAACTCTCCCGCGCGTGTCCGCGATATTCTCCAAACACAGCTTAGGAAGACTGTTGAAGTTACCACGAATAAGTGCACTCGTTCGATTTCTTCGGTCGCCGAGGAAAAGCCGCCGGAAATGACACGGACTACCGCAGAACGAGGAGGGACCATGAGTGATCCTCGCGTTGACCATTGAGGTCGGATTCACCGCCACCACCTCCCACAACGTTCTGACCTCACCCTCCCACATCACCTCTCTCTCGTTTCACCCCTCCCCCCCAACTACTCCTCTCCCCCGCCCACACGGAGAAGTAATCGCCAGTGTTTGGTTTCGACGTGGTCGCACGGGGCGAAGGATCGCTAAACTTCCCCGGCGGCGCCGGCACCTCCGGCGGGCTCTCCCCGGCTGCCCTCGCGGAGCCCTCCGCTGGATCCTTTCGTACAACGCCCGGGGCTGTGGTCCACCGCTTGGATGCACGAGGCCGCGCGGAGGCGTGGAGGAGGGGGCGATGGCGGTCGCAGGAGGAACCGCGGCGGCAAGTCGCTCTATCCCTCCGGCATGACCCACGTGAGTCCGTCGCGAGGCGACGGGGGTGGACGGGGCGGCGTTCGCGTGGACAGCCCCGCCTCCTCGTCAGCCTCCAGCGTCTCCTCGCTCGCCTCGTCGTCCGTGGCCGCAGGCGATTCCCTGTCCTCCTCCCTGGGCAACGGACACAAGAGGAAGTTGATGTCCGACGTGGACGGCCTGCTGCCGATGAAGATGGAGGCGGTAGAGGATGACGACGACCTAGTGGACGACGAGCTGGAGGAGATGGACTCAGGGTCTATAGTGGGGGTGGGGGGAGGTCCTCACGACGACTCTGGGGCCAACGATGCCCACGACAACAACAACGACGTCGATTTTGTTCTCATGGGAGACGGGGATGAGGAGGACGTGGACGAGGTACGTGTCTTTTGCGGCGCAAAAAGAAGGTTCGTGTCTCGCGCTCTCCAGTCCGATTGGCATGTCCACATCGGCTGGTTCACCGGGTTGAACCCTGTCCCAGAAGAAGAGACCAATTCGACTTTTCTCCTGAGTCGGAATTTTCATCACTTAATCTGACCACCTGTTGTGAGTCGGCCTGTTTGGCTCCTATCCGGTCGGAAAAATGTGCGCGATTGAAGACTACAGCTTGAATTTGTCTTGGCCATAGCCGAGAATATTCGTGTTCATCAATTTGGGTTACGCTCATCAAGAAACCGATATTGTTCTTCGCCTGTAGTCATACATCCTTGATTTCAGTTGAATAGCGTCTTTTATAAGGAGTCAATTAGTGTGACTGTCAATAAATGTGGCATGATTCATTTCTTCTGTCATTTATTGCCTTGCGAAGACAATAATTGTTCCCTTTCGGTGGTTAATTTGGAATTTTTACGAATATAGCAATTATTTATACGTTAAGATTGTGTGGGAACGTTGATTAGGTTTCTGAAACCCTTTGGAAGTGATTTTTGTTTATTTATATTATGAAATTTTCGTATCCTTATTCTGTACCATTTGACAGTGCTTTCTGAAATTATAATTTAAATATCCGGATTCATATCTGGTAGTTTACTTCTGTAATACACCCCTTCGTATGAGAATGTCGTTTACTAAATTCCGAACGGGTTAAGATACAATTAACATGTTAGCCTAACCTGTTGAGACAATTCCAAATTAGGTTTATGGGTTAGGTTTCGAGGGAATAAAACGATCAAGGCATGCATTCCATTTCCCCATGCATGAAGTGTTTATTACTAAGTGAATTCCTGAGGTGCATTGTAGTCTGTAGTATGAGAAGCAAAAGTTCTGAAAATTGTTTTGCTGAAGACGTGTTGTGGGATTTAACTGAGATAAATCATAACTGAAATTAACACATTACATCATAACACCATATAGTTAAATTTTAAAAATATAATTAACTTGTTAGCTCATTTAATTTTCCTGCAAATCTTCTTGGATTACATTTTTATCTGTGTGAACTGATCGTGCCAGGTCGATATCTTGTGTAAATAGCTTTTCTGTTATTTGAAGTCAAAATTAGGGAACCTGAGTATTGTTACTATTTCATAAATCTAATAAGTATCATTAGCGTTAGTGAATCATTTAAGTTCACTTGTCCCGTCAACTATTCTAGAAAATGGTTCGTGGTAAAGCCGGGAATGTACTATCTATAAAATTTTGAAGGCCGATTTACTCATAGAATGTAAATACCAATACTAAAATGTCTTAAATGAATCCATCTTTTATTGCCAGGTAATAGTCGTTCGTTGGACGGAAAACAATTTGTAGAATTTTCAATTTTGTGCAGCTAGTTTTAAGTGATACAGAATGCGTCGTATCTCCTGTATAATAAACGAATAGAGAAGTAGCAGCATTTCCCAGGCATAATATGTACCCTTCGCTTCTCCCACGTTCTTAGAATAACCATTGCAGTCAATCAGCGTCGAATAAGGCATAGTCAATCTCGTAGTTTCGTTGCTAATTATATACCCTCCGGAAATGGGTAATCTTTCCCTGTCCCTTTGGGCTAAGGGACAGGGAAATTGCCTCATCCTCAGGCATGCGAAGTAAATGACCTCTGCCATTGGCAAATTTGAGTCTCCCCTTCATTCAAATTCGTAAGCTATTCTTCTCGACACGCTGGCGGTGATGAACTCCACTTTGCCACCAATCTTACCCTCTCATCTCTTTACCTTCCTTCTCCAAAATTCTCCAAACCCCCTACTACTCGCTCAAGATCCTGCCCGCAGATTTTCTTTCCTTAAGTCCTTTCATTGGAAACCTCCCGGTAGGTGTGTAGGCATCTCGTTCAGTGGGATTGGGTTCAAATCCCGGCAATGGCAGAAATTTTAGTTAAATCCCTGTTCCAAAATGTGAGCATACGTTCCGTCCAACAGCACGTTTGGCTTTGATAGTTGCCGTAAGAGTTGGACAATAAGGACTGAGGATTTTCTTCCAATCTTTCTTCTTTCCCTTCAAATCTTTCTCTCTTACATCTTTCCCGCCTAGGTATTGTGAATGTTTCTAATTTTCTCAGCTGTCGGTTAATTTCCCCTAGCAACAACTGCTACTTCCTGTCGCGGAAGTGATTTCTTAAATTTCAAGTACGATCAAGGGTTTTTATCATTTACCAGCGCTGGAGGCTTCTCTCAATTTTAGACCAGACAAATCACAAATACATCCCCACAATGTTTTCTACGTGATAAACATTAAATTTGAGACATCTTAGAAGTCAGATCATTTAAAATCATAAATTTAGTTCCAATTCACAGTGAGAACTAATTGAATGTAAAAAACAATCCTTGTACCTCTAATGCAGCTCTGGAAATATAGTGTTGCACATTATAAGAACGCGTCCACATGTTTTTTTCAACAACTGCGGTTTCTTTGGTTGAATGACCAGAGCATCTGCTTCTGGTTGTGGTGAGTTCATGACAGCAAATTCATTATTTAACCGCAGAGTTACTCAATACCATTGCTAAATCCTCGGTTTGATGAAAGTCTTTATCGAAAAGCTTTATTTTCAGCTATTGATTTGTTGAAAAACATTGAACTGCACGTTTAAATCCAAATTTCGAGTCATTTTCCAGGGCCCTAAAAAGCTAGTAATGCTCATTTGCCTTTTCTTAGTTCGCGGAGTGGTGCAGTCAATTCCTAAAATGAATAAACTTTAAATAAACGTTCCTCTGTTACATACGTATTATAAGTGCATTTTGGAATCTTCCTTTGTTCACAAGGAGTCTACAATATTTTTACTAGGTTTGAAACATTTTTTTCAGCAGTCAAGCATTTATATACGATATCATAAATATAGATTCAATCGAAAATTTTTACTTTGGTAATATCAAGTAAAAGATTCGACAGAAAATTTATGTATGGCCTTTGGGAATTTTGTACTAACGTTCTATTATCTGAATTAATGATGTATTTATTTATGACTAGCATCAATTTAATAGTTTACTTGATATATTCGGGGACAATATCGTATGTTTAAATTTGAAGACTTTCTAGAATCATTGATCTAATAATTGCAAATTAAATCCAAAAATCAATGCGTTAAAAAGTCTTGCATGTGAGATAGAGGTGCATGCATTTATTACTGTGATTTTATTAGGAGTAAATATACTCCAACGATTATAATTGTCATCGAATTATTTTACTCTTACATTAAATTTTGTTAATTTTGCTCAGTTTTTCAGCTTTGTCAGTCAATTGAAACTATTCTGGGTGAATCAATGTTGGCAAAAGATGCAGGAACATATTACCCTCGTAGCACTGTCGTCGTTGCGAAAATAAATTCTCGTTATAAGTATTTAAAAAAATAACTTCGGAAGCAGTTATATTTTAGCTATTCATACTTGAAGGAATTTCTGTGGATCCATTTCATGATGATCGTTTGTTAGATTCAGACTTGGTACTACCTTTTAAGTTGCATCTTACGTTAGTTTATGAAAGGTTTAATGATTTTTTTCCCTTAAATAGTATGAGGTATGGGTTTTATCTGTTCCCGCTTTTTGGGATGCAAACTCATGGCGTACATAACAGTTTTCATTGGCAGGGTGGGCCCAATCACCACAACTCAAAGGTTCTAATGTATTAGAGTAGCGTGGCGTTTTGGTCCATGCCGTTCAGTTTGCAAAAGTTCGCGACAATTGCTCTTGTTACTTCCTAGTAATTATCCGTGTTATACTTCGTGCGCGCAACGAGCTCTGTCCGTAGTCTGACTGGCTGGACCATATAATTTCCGAGTCACTTTTATGGCCGAGCGACCTCTGATGCTGGTGTCGAAGATGGTCGTCACAGAACTGTCCCTCCCGGTTCCCTTGGCAACCGCTAGTGCCAAGGAAACCAAGTGGGACCTCACCGCCCTTGCTACTTCGGTGATGCCAAGCCGGCGACGTTGAAATGCTTCCATTTAAATGGAAGTATCGAGTAGATAATAAGCGTGGCCTCGGTACCATTGATGTTTAGGACCAGAGATGCTGATTGGGTACGCTAATAATGAGGTTTATAGATGTGAACGTGACTCTTCTCGCAGCTTGTTCAGCTATTCATTCGTTACGTAAGCGCAATCCAGGACTGTTTGTATTGTTGGACATTGGTTTCATCGAAGATTCGCTTGTTAGGCAGTGTTATTGAGAAATCCAATTTAAAAGAATGTATTGCATTAAATTTCTGCGCTAGAGTATTCTCTGAAAAGATTTTATGGTAGCAAAGCGAATCCAGCCATGAAATGTGTAAAGCTTGGCTTTGAACCTTAATTTTCTCAGTCCTTGGTAAAAGTTATAGCCGATTGTCGTTTTATAACGGAAAAGCGAGGTCAAGTGACATTCAAGAATTAATGGAGGAAATCCGGATGCAAAGTGAAAGTTGTAGTGATCTCCTGTGACGCATTGTTTCGTTCAATATTTGCCACTACAGAAATGATTTAACTCTTGACTGTTATAATAGGTTCGACTTTAATCAAGTTCATTTCCTTACTCGTAATTATATAAAATTTATTATTTTGAGATGCGATGTTATGTACAAAAAGGGAATCTATGATCATTGGAGTTCTATGGAAACATTAATCCCGATTCTGAATGCTTTTGTCCATAAATAAATTTTCTGTACGATTTACGATTGTGGCATTTGAGGAAGCTGTATAACGGTCGCAGGAATGTAGATAGGTTATGATTTGAATGAAATATCTCAGTAGTATTATCTTTTTAATTAACTCAAAGGCAGTTCTAGCTCGGATATCATTATTTTGAAATAATGATGAACAAACGGTTGCATCAAGAAAGAGTAACTAATGAAATTGCTTTCGTTATTATATTTTTTATTTTCAATTTCTTGAGGTCAGTCATTACTTTGGGACAATGCTAAAGAGGATGATTGAGAAATTTTATTGCGTAATATATAAGTTCATTATTCCGTTATATTAATCATTTATTTAAGCATATTTTATTTTAATTTGTGATTTGAAGCTAAGAAGTACCTGCTCCTTATTTCCTGTATGACTTTTCCCCCTACTCGAACGTGATTATCATACTTTAAGACTTTCCATTATCGTGATTTAGCCATAATATTATTTGATACTGAATTCGGTCGTCATTAACCTTGACATTTTTTTACTAACTCGCAAATGATCGGTGGAAACGGAAATTATAATGGGACTGTAAGTTTACGAAAAAATCTGCTTGGTCGGTGGTATTCAGTCATTGAAGTCGCCGCCGCCTAAAATGCTCACACTATGGTGCACAAACGTGAAATATCCTTGACAGTACTTTTCAAGCAATGGGCAGCAGATACAGATCGCTTGCCTTCCGTCATTCCTGATAGTGTTCTTTTACTAATTTTTAGTTGTCACCACGGCTCTAACCGAATGATAAAATGATCGCAGATGCCCCTGTGTGTGACGGCATTATAGGTTCTTGAATAGGACCATTCCCTTTCTTCTCCTTTCTTTGGAGTAAAGATCCAAAAATCCGAAAACAATATTGGGGTTATTGCTCGAATGCATTGTTGATTTTACTTTTTCAAGTGATTTTCATAGGATAGCCGATTGGACAGGAATCTTGTATTTTCCTTCCTTCTTTTCCTTGAAATACATTTTTCACTTGATATGCGCAGCTCCAACGATGGCTGTGCCGGCTAGCACATGGTAGAAGGGAAGGTTTAGGTGGTTTTCATCCTATTGTTATTTTCCTAAAACAACTGAATTTATTACCTTTTGATGGTATTTAACTTTTCATTTTTTATCAAAAGCATGATTTTCAGTAGTTGTTACTTAAGAGTTAAGTATGAAATTAACTTATTTTGTGATTCTTTTACTGTTCATAAATGATAGGAATAGCGTTTACGAATTATTTTGAGTGGCCGAAATGTTAGCCGTTGTTAATACATAACCGGAATATTCAAAGTAAGATTCTGTGGAGAGAGATCTTGTAATCATTTTAGTGCATGAAGACAATTTTTTATCATGTGCTTCACATTCCAGAGAAAGGGAACTGTCGCCGCTTTAGCACATAGCTGTCTGTAAAGGAATCTTCAGACGACTACTTGCTCCTTTGATGTCGTTCAAAGCTTCTTTCCCATCACTCCTCCCGACACTCTTGGATGCTTCTCCCATCACCTTCCATTAAAAATAGTGTAACTTACGAGTTTCATGACCTGCATTCTTAAAGACTGTTTCTCTCACAATTGCACGAGGGAGCATCAGCAAGCGTTAGCTCATTATGCAGCTACTCTGTCAATTCCTTTTTAATCGATTTCCTAGTACACCTCAAATGGGAAATTGTTGACTTATTACTGTCGAAATCCTGAAAAAACTAATAACCCTCTGTATGTTTTCGTAATGGTCAAATTTATTAGACATTTAAAAACAATGGAAATTTCGTACAGTGACGGCCTAGCAATAAAATTCAGAAATTGTGTATATCCTGATTTTAATATTACTCTTAAGTACTAGCTGAGGAACTTGCATTGATTACTTATTCATTTTAAATGCTTAAGAATTATGTCGTTGATACATTTTAACGGCTATCGAAATGCATTCTTATACTTATCCATGGCGTAAATTGACCTCTCTTATTCGAATTTTTAGGAGCTGTTCACAGTCAATATTACCTAGCTTCCAGCGATGTAAAAGCGTCTGCCACCTTTCATGGCATGAGCAAAATATAATAATAATTTATAGCAAGAACAAGCATTTCGGACTCGCCAGCGGGAACGAGAAGAAAATCATAGGGGAAGCGCCGAAGGTGTGTACGCGCGCTGCGTAATCCCGCTAATGGCATCTTCCAGTGCCTCCTCCGCGTCACTCGTTTAAAATGCTGATCACCTTCGCGGAAAGTTAGTAAATCTATGTCTTTCGCGGCAGAGCGCGGCATTCGCGACTTTTTCCCTCCCTTTCCCCTCCATTCTTCCCTTTCCTCGTCATCCACCCCCACTCATTCTTTTCCCTTCTCCCTCCTCGATGTCATAACAAATCCAGTAAGTTCTGCAGTTTCCTTCGTGCTCACCAGTAATTGCGTCGGGCGCGCCTTCCGGGAGTCGAAGATGGGGAGGGAGGGAATAAACTATCCGCGTGCCTTATGGACTCTCGGCCGGGATATATGGGGCGGGGAGAGGAGCGAGAGTGATTCCGTGCCTGAAATTCCGATGCGACTGTCCTCGCGCGCGACACCAGGGGGGAGAGTTGCCACAACAAGTGCAGTGAAGGTGACGGTCGTCTCTTTGATTCCTTCCGTGGGAGTGCGTAGCGATCACGTCCGCACGTATCTCTCTCGCTCATTCTCTGCCTCTATTTCACTCCTGCACCTCCTCCATCCCTCTTGAATGAGCCATTTCCTCGTGTTCTGGTTTTTACCTTCTGTGAAGCATTGACGTTTCAGGTTCTACGACCGGAGAATGATACTCCTTTCTACTCGTCATCCGCCCTAGAGGTGACTTGAATGCGAGCCGCTTCATCGTGTTTTTATGGCGATTCCAAAATTAAAGCAATCGATGGGTATATTTCGGACCATTCGAATTTTGAAATTTAGGAAAGGAATAATAAAGATTTATCAACTTAAATCAGGAAGCCAGCTCATTATAACGGTATTGAGATAAGCTTTTACCAACACTCTTTAACATCATGCTATAAACATACTGCCAAATGATTCGCAGATACCTAATACGGCCAAACCATAAGAGTTGTTGCAAGAGTATTTTGGGAGGAAGGTAATTGTGTCATATTTTTAGTGTTTCAAAGAGTATTTTCCTTCTGTAGGGAGTGTCACAGCCGCTGAGGTGCTAGTACAAAATAATTTCTAGTTTACTTTATTGGCCGTTTACAGATCTTAATTTTATTTCTTTGCCTCAAAGTCTAAAATTAACCTTACCTCAGTCTTACATGAGTGAAATCATAAGATTTTTAACTTTACTCGCCATTCTTGGTGCTGAAAGATATAAACCCGTTTAAAATGAAACAATCTTTTCTTTAGATTAATGTGTATGTCACCAATGTACTTTTCACAGTTTCTCATGAAGCTCTGAGGAAGACCATCCACGAATCTATCCGGCCTCCACAACAGAAACTCCTGCGGTCATGTCAATCGCCAATAAAATGTTTGTCACCTCGTATGCAAAGTGTCTTCTATCCTTAAGAATCCGTATATTCAAGCATCGTGGAGCGGTTTAACGAGAAAACTCTGTTTACTGTGCCGCATTTTTCTCTCGATCCCCCTTTGCATTTGCATGAGAAACACGGGCGATAAACAGTAGCCAATAGGAAAGACGGATCATAAACGTCCGGGGCGGAGGCTGCGACTCAAAAAATCAAAATAAAAAAAATACGAAAGAATTTCGCTCCTGCCGTGAGTCTCAAGGGCGCCCGGTCCACCCTCCCTCCCTCCCAGGTCTTTCTCTCTCTCTCTCTCTCTCTCTCTCTGTCTCTCTCTCTCCCTATTTCTCTGCCTCTCTTTCCCTCTCCTTCCTTTCCCTCTCTTTCCCTTCTTCCCCGAACCTCTCTCCCCATCCCTGAGGCTGCCGCCGCCGCTACATCCCTCGTGGAGAGGCGTCCGTCGATGTCCAGGGGGACTGGGGCGTCAAGAGCGGTGGTTGAATGATGGGTGGGCAGTAGAAGCGCCGCTACTCCCTGGGGAGAATCCGAGGCAATGGACGAAGCGCCCGGACGTCGACCGTTGGAGGAGGGCATCGGAAAGGGAACGAGAAATTAAGAGTCATCTCCGATCTGCGCTCAGAATATGCCCTGGTCTCCGAGAGAAGTGATAACTACTCAAACTAAATGTCTCAAGAGTTTTAGTGATATTTAAGCTGATGAATAACGTGGATTAAATTGAGTTTTATAGGAAAAAGATCAAGATTTCGGTGCAAACAAAAGTTTTTGTTAATGATCCCTTTAGCTCTTTGAAGTGAGATGGGAAAAAAGCTTCCAATTTCGACCAATTCATAGTCGGTCACATTTCGGGTGATTAGCTATGATTTATTAAATGAGGAACGGTCCTCAACGTACGTGTTGGCTTGACTCGTTTAGGCACTTAAGTTGTGTGAGAGCGACTCAGAAGTATGTACATTAACAAGTAAGGTGTTAATGATTTGAACATTTTTTTAATCAGAGTAAAAAATTTAATTCTTGCAAGCTTCTTTTTTTCGAAACAAAATTACCGAAAATATAAATGATTGTTGGCAAAGTAATGTTGGGTCCTATATAATTCTTATAGGTTGTCGTTATTTGCTTTTTTAAACGGTATAAATAGCCACTACAGTATTCTACGTATATTAAATTAAGAGGGATGATCGAGGGTGCAAATCATGCTTCAAATTTTACTATGCCGTTAACCTATTAAGACAAAAAGACTATGTGACTAAAAAATCTAGAACACATAATGCAGTGAAAGCGGTAAAGTCAAGTAGTCAGATTTTTCTTACATAATACATTTGGCTGTGAGCGACCCACTATAACATTTTTTTAACGTTTGATGTAATTTTACCCCTGCTCTCGGTGATGGGTGTAGACATTGTTGATTTCAACAACATTTCAACAATCAATCTTTTGTCCTTTACAAAAGAGAAGTAAATAGTGACCTTAAATGAACACAAGATTTTATATTTTCTGGGATTTTATAAAATTTGAAATACTTCCTTAACTACTGTGGTAGGTTTTATTCTCATTAGATGCACGAAATGGAGGCTATGTTCAGATTCAGCCCTAATTTTAACTTAATGCTGCGTCATCAGCCGTATCACCTAGACATATGAAACTCTTTTTTAGTAAATTAAATTACAATCGTGACTCGACGCACTATTGTTTAATACCAATCATAAAAACTATGGAAACTTGGGGTGATGATCGCCGTTGAGAAGTAAAAAAATGAACGATACCGCCTTCAGCTTTTCGCCACAGTTTTTGCCCCGCATAGTTTTTATTCACACCTGTGGCTTCCAGAGAGAAATGCTTAGGTAAGGAAGTTACCGCCCAATGGAAATTTCAGAGTGAACGATCTCGCTAAACCCCGTAAGGAGTTGGCGTATCGGGATTTTGTCAAATATGTTGGTCATATGATATCCATATACGTCTCGAGAGGCATCTGCAAATTGACCTGCGCCGAAGAGGGAGAGATGATGCGGCCAGTGCTCTGCGAACCGTGGGAGAAGATGAAAGGAACGCGCCGCCGACTTGCCATGCAAGCTGAAGTTTGCGCTATAACGGCGTTTCATCGCCGCAGACGACCATCGAAGGGCTTCCTCCCCTACTCCCTCCCCTCAGCCCGCCTTCCTTACCCTTCTCGCTACTCTCCCGTTAGGCCTCTATAATATTTTCTGTCCGCAGTAATGCCAAATTCCTTTCTCCGGTAACAATGGGGAAAGAACAATCCCGTGGGAGGCGTGGATGAGGGATGTATAGCAGTTTGTGGTGACTTATGGAAGACTATCGTGCACCGTCTCGTCTCAAAATATTCTGCCGATTTTAGGTGTGCGTGACCATAATTTTTACATTCGAGTATGTTCCTAATCCATTCCAAGTTTATCTATAAAGCTAATGAATTACTTCATATTGCCCGAGCTGAATTGTATTCGATGTAAGATTTCCTTGGCAAGATAGGGAACGGTGTCCGGCATTAGCCTCTATTTTATGAAAATTTTCGCTGCTTCAATAGCAGTATCGATTACTGGGAAGTATTTTGTTTTATATTAATGGTCGTCATGCATTAATAAAAAATCAGAATATAGCTTTAAATGATTGTGTTTGGGCTGTGCTAAATTTAGAGTCAATTACAATGGCATTATATTCATTTAACTTACTTTTTGTAAAGCTTGATATAGGTATTACCATGGCAAAGCAAGATTATGATGGATTATTTTTTCAGTGTTGTAGTATTTTCTATCATGAGGTGCCTGTTAATTGATCATTTGAGGGTGCGAGTATTAGAAGTATATGTCAATTATGGATTTATGGCATACTCAAGTGAGTCATTGTATAAATATCCACAGATATATTTATTGCTTGAATAATTGCAGATAATGAAAGGTAATTCTATGGTCAATGAACCTGCTGAGACGATATGTTCCGAAAATTTCAAAATGTATTCGAAGTTCGCATTAATTGCCATGCGAAAAAATTCATCTGGACCGAGAATGGAAACACGCACCTTTAGCTTTTCGGGCCACTGCAGAGACCACCACGCTACCCTAATTCGCATGGCAATTTTACCGAGGTTCAAGGTACTAGATGTTGAGCCTTCGCGGTCCATCAAGGATGGCAACTCCTATCGCATACACTATTTCGCCAACTAAACTTGGAGGTGTTGATGGTTATCGTGAGTTCATATTTCAACTGTCTCATGTACGTAGTTCTCTACGAATGCAAGTCTGGGGGTGGCACCGTTTGACGGAGACCCCCTCATGTGCCACTCGGTCAAATTCACAAAGCCGGTGCCGCCCAGTCCTCGAGCCTGACGAAATTTTGAATATCTAACGGGGAACGGAAAAGTTGTGAAGGAAATTGAAACGAAAACAAGAGGCGAACAAGTGAACGATGTCCCCGATGACGAGCCCTTCGGTGAATGAGCCGGGAGACCGCCCGGTTTTTCGTCTTTATTTTTTTTTACTCTGTCTCCTACCAACCTCTCCCCTCCTCCCATATCCCCTTGTGCTCCCTGAACCTCTTGCGGTCTCCTTTAAAGACGTCGAGAGGAGCACGGAGGAACCGAAACGGAGAACTAGAGGAGGGGGGGGGGGGAGAGGAGTAGCCCGGAGGAGGGGGGGCAACGCACCGCTCTCACTTCGTCGGGGAAGCCGTCACAACAGCTCGGCGGTCGGATGGACGCCCGGGGGTAGGCGAGGTACGAGGTGAAGACGGAGAGCAGGCCTTTTGGCCCCGGAAGATGGAAAAAAAAGGTACACGTATGGGCATCGGGCAAGTTGTGAGAGGGAGAAGAGGGTATTCCCCAGTTGGCCCGAGGGTAGTTGAGGGAGAAAAGGGAAGGAGGCGAGGCTCAGGCCGCGAGACGAACGTAGGAGGAGAGAACGGTCGAGGGCCGAGAGGTTAATGGGAAGGGGAGTGTTGGGGAATGCGGGCTCCGAGGCAAGGCGGGGGCGTACTCTCACGGGAGTCGGCCGAGAAATCGAATGTCCGTGACTCTGTTAATTCCGCCCTCCTCCCATCGCGAAGGACTTCGAATCGCCCGCGGTGTACGAGGCCGACGGCTGCCATGCGAAAACGTTTTCTCTCACTCGACACGAAGTCTATGTAGGAAATAATGTTGAGGCCGGTGGTGGTCACAGTTGGGGGTTTTAGTTTCTGCGCCGATAACGCAGGGATTCATTTTTGCCGCCGTCGCGTCCCAGTAAAAAAAAGCAAAAAAACTCTTGTATTTGACGATACCTGTGGCGCGTCGATTGACTGTAGATTGAAGTGATTTTAATTGCTTCGAAGATTGAAGTGACTTCTTTGGGCAGTCCGCGCACTAGCTCTACCGTTAGAAAAAGGTTGTTTCTTTGGCTGGCACTTACATACCTTGCTGCTGTTACCTGTTCATTTATTTCGAATTGCTTTGACTACTCCGTTCATCATTACTTGGGGTGGTTTTTATACTAATAGTTTCAACTGAAGGAAGTAACTTCAGAATCGAGGCGGTAATGCATATGAGGATTGATGAGACGCCCATTGATTCGTTCATACTATTTAACTCAAAACAAACAATATTTGCAAGTTATTTTTGCAGTTATTTTGTTTGAAGCGCTAAACGCTTTTTAATTCTAGTAATTGAGGGGAAATTGGCCGTCACGTACCTGTGGAAGAGTTAACTGTGATTAGCGATAGGATTTCAAAGCTTAAGCTTTGATCTTGACTCACAGTTGTGTAACGGAAAGTATATTGAACTCTGGCTAATTTTCGTCCTTTTCGTATGCAAACCTTGCCTTCTCTCTACCTTCATCATTCTCGCCACCCTTTTGACCTTGGTGGGTTTATCCTAAGGAGATATGAAAAGGCAGACGTATTGCTGGTGCCATGAGAAGCGGAGGAGGAAGAAGGTGGATGCTGCATTGAGATTCGTGGGTCAGATTGCATCCTGCATTCCTCCGCGTTTTTTGCAAATTGTGGAGTAAATGAGCCAAGTGAACTCAGGCCCATAATGGACCTTGGTAGATTAACCGATAGCAGTGATAAGGGTGACGAAACGTGCTGGAGAAGGGGTCAGAGTGCACCGAAGTTGGTCCAGGGTTAGTTCAACGTATTCATTCTTTCGGTTTGAAATAAATTGAGAGCTTCATTTTGAGTCTTAGAGCCATTTTTGCAATTAAAAACAATTCTAGTGTGAACCAATTGTATATATTGGTCGTATTGCTCAGCCAGCAAAGATCAACCACAGGTTTTGAATCTTTTAACTAATGTCTTTCGATCGTTAATTGAAAGGTAAAATACTCACCAATCCATCATGCAAACTAATATTTTACACATTATGGTAATATTTTAGATTTAACCGTATATTAGATGCCGGTAATATTTTAGATTTAACCGTATATTAGATGCCTCGGGAAGAGATCAATACGGCATATTCATGGTGAATTGAGTGACATGTCAGCCGTCATGACGTAACACAATTGGCATAGAACCAAAGAATGAGCTGCTGAATTAAGTATTCCATTTCAATGTCTGTAGAATACAATTGTCCGCAAAAAGTAATAATTTCTATATACTATGCCAAGTAAAGCAAGTCTGTTTTTTCCAAGTGTGCAACAAATTAGTTGTAGTCATCGTATATAAAGTTTGTTTATAGTGTCGGAGGTCGTTTTATGTGAGCAAAAAGACTAAGATTTGTCCGAAATCGTTTGCCTTATTGAAGGATTCTATTAACCTAAAGCTTTTATTGAAGCGCACTTTACTCTTGACTCCATGGTTACTTGAATTTCAATGTACTAATCAATCCACTAAAATATATTAATGATTTTCCTCAGTACTATCGGAAAATAGGCTATGTACACCACACAGGAAAACTACCTTCTCAAGATGGGGTAGCTGCCGATTAGAGAGTAATGTATCTGTCTCAATTAATAATATGCTATAAATTTATTCCAGAAGGAACAATTTTACGTATATGTCCGTTGCAAGCATACATGTTCGTGTTTTGTGCTCGGCGGTAAAGGAAGTCAGTGTCAGTGATGTTTTTAGAGTTGCGTATATTGGTGTAATCAATTCCTTTCCAAGTGTTCTTGATCAATACGGGATGTTTGCTGAAGGGAAAGTATTTCTTGTGCACGTGATGTGTTCCTTCAAGGCCGACATTAGTAGGCTACGCGGAAAATGACTGGAACTATTCCTTGTGCACTCCTGCGTAATACCCATTACGGATGATTCTTCGTCAATTTCCACGTCACCTAAAATTAAGGCTGTTATATAATTTCTTCGAATGGTAATTGTGGAGCGATATTTCGTCAATCGGGGGTTTAAATGTTTCTACTTGGAACTGACTAGCGTGGTGTATGTTTTAATAATAAAGAGACTGTTTTCTTAATTTTCTATGACGAAAATGCTATTTACCTGTCCCTAGATAAATGACCTTTTCAATTTAATTGCGTTTTCTTTGTTCATTTATTATTCTGTCACTTTTACAGTGCTACTCCTTACCTAGGATTATTAATGTCAATTAAAAATCCTTTAACCTCGTACACAATTCACCACAATAGATAGATACAATTGGCTCAAGAAGGGGCCACTTTTATTTACGTCCAATATTAGGTGGGTACCAAGGAAAATCTTTTAGCGAGGACTTTTTATCTTAGAATACAAATCTTGGATTGCCTTCATTTATTTCAATGAATTACAGCTGCTGTGTGACATGATTTTTAGCATGTCACTCTATCATCCATCTTTTCTAACTGGACTCACTCTTTTGAGCCTACCTCCGTATTTAAAATCTGAGAAATGTTGGGATGGCATACATCAATTTCCCCTCAAATGGTATGAGAAACCAAACTTAACGGTAACCGAAGAGGCTACGTCATATTTTCTCTGGTTCTTAAAGACGTCAGCGAGGAAAAAACAACTTAGTCACGGTCCGAAACTCGATCTTAATATCTGTTTCGGACGTTCCGTTCGTCCGTTTCAAGAGAGAATTTTAATCTCCCCCTGGGAGGAGCCAAGCTCAAGTCTCCCGACGCATCTCTTTAAGATCCCAGATGGCGCGAATTCTTGCGCAAAATGAGGAGGGAGGGAGGGATGGAGGTATGTGTGGGTGAGGATGGAGCACTGCGACACCCCCCTCCCTCACCCCACTCCTTTACCCCCCTCACTTCATCACCCCTCCCCACACTGTTGGGACCGACGTATAGATGTTTGGACTGAAGGGCCGACGCTCAGAACTCACGCTTTTGCCACTTTCCTCTCTCTATCTCGTTTTCCTTTTTTATTCCCTCACCTCCCGAGAGCGGTTTTCGTGAAGGAGGACCTCCGAGAGGCCAAGGCGTGCTCCTTGTGGTCTCCTTTCATCCAATCCTTCTCTGTCACGTGTTTGTTTTGTTCCGAAGAGTCCGGGGTTAGGTGCTAAAGGTTCAGTTGGGAAGTTTATTCGTTGCTTATTGTTTTTTTTTTCTCCTCGCTTTGAGAGACGACGACTGCGGATGAGTGAGTGGGGGAGGGCATGAGGTGCAGGAGGAAGGGTTGTGAAGGCGCAGTACAGCGTGCGTATGTGTATGTGTGCTTGGTGGGAGGAGTGGAGGGGTCGGTCGCAAGAAGAGGGAATCGAGATTTTTATGGGATTGTGTTGGGAGTTCGTTGACCTTCGAGAGAGGGAGCCCTCGCAGCCAGCGTCCCTTCCTCAACTTGGGTCACGGCAACAGGTGTGCGTTCGCCCTTCGTCACTCCTCCTCGCCACTCCCGGACTCTCTGCCGACCTCCCCGGCTCTCCTCTTCTTCTTCGGATGAGGATTCGGGTCGTGGGACAGGGTCCTAACAGGGGGTTGATTTCAGCCAGTGCGCGGTTCGGTGCGGGGTTGTGGGACGGACTGGAAAAAGATCGAGATGAATCGCGGTAACTCAGTGCTGACTTTTAAATTCAGCATTCCTTTATGATCACCAATTATTTTCTGATTTAACCATGCTTTAAGTTTAACTGAATCTAAGAGAAAGCTGTCAACATATTTTCAAGGAATAGATATCCATCGGTCAATGGATAACGTTGGCCCTAAAGGTTAACTGTGTTTAGAAATGTGGTCGATATTGAAAGTGAATAAATTGTGTAAGAATCGACTTATTGCAAGTGTCGGTAAATTTGGACGGAAGTGATCAACTCGAAGGGTTGGTGTATTATGCACGAATGCATCGACATAACAATAGTTGGGCTAAAACAGCAGCGAGGAAATCAAGCCTAGAAGCATTCGATATGTGGTGCTACAAAAGAGTTAACAAGGATAAAATGGATCCACCGAGTGACCGACGAAGAAGTACTGAGAAGAGTGGAAGAAAAGAAAAGTCTTCTGTAAGCCTTAAAAAGAGGGTGGGATAACTTAATCGGAAATATCTTGAGACATAATGGTCCGATGAAGCCAATCGTCGAAGAAAAAGTCAATGGAAAGAATGGCGAAAAACGCGCACATTAGATATAGGGAGTAAGCTTTGAAGATATAAAAGAGATGAATTTTGTGAATAAGGAGTTAGCCGATAGGGGGCCGAGTGGAGATAGCCGATAGTGGAGAGCTGCTTTAAACCAATTAAAAATTGTTGAATGATGATGATATATACATTGTAGCAGGATTTGGTGTTGGTTGCCCAAACTGCTATGGTTCTACCGTACCGTCTAATCATAATCCTAAGACAAACACAATATCCATGCCCGAGACCGGATACGAACCAAAGACATTTGGGTTACCAGGCCGGTTCCTTACTGACCTGTCTACCGCAGTCGACGACGTCAGGGTTGGTTGACTATATCGTATCCATAGGCCATGACCTGGTTCTCAGGAGTTTATGACATCCAGAGAATCTCGTGGACGAACTTCGGAAGGAATGGCCATATTAGTAATCTTCTCATTTAGATTGATTTTTTGGGACATTTTCTATACTTAGGCAATAGAAATCATCAGGCTTTCACCCCTATATTCATTTGCCATTTGGAACAACCATATATGAAGGTGAGATAAAAACTGGGTAGTTTAGGATATTACTATATAAGGTTTAAAAAAATTATTTTGCTCAAATGGGAGGTCTCTTCCACGAGGTTTCATTGCTCAAAAAATCTTTGTATAATATAGTTAGAAGTAAAATGTATGGCTGCAAACCAAACTCTAAGGATCAAACAATAAATTCGTCCTAATTAATCTTTGAAAATATGATTCTCTTTTTATTGGCAATGATAAGTTTTGAATATTGTCTCTCTCATAAGTTGAGTGCCATTTTCTCTGATGATTTCTTCAATGTGGTTGTGATTTTTACAATCGCTTGAATCGCAAAGTTCTTACCCTATCGTCCATATGCTCGATGCTAGTATTTTATGTTGAAATGAATCATGAGGAAGGATTTCAGGTTAAAGTCGGACATGTGATCATTCGTTTTATTTTGAATGAGTGTTTTTTTTCGATCAAACCAAACAAACATCTGTTTTGCCTGCTCTATACTGTTGGGCATTAATATTCTGTTAATTTCCGCATTCTGACGGTTGTCTTTTTTCGCGGCTAATGCGTTCACCCGGAGTCTTGCCAAAACTCATCGAGGAGCCAGGAGATGGCGCGTCCGTATACGAATCTCTCGCTGCGTCCACTTTCTTGCGGCTACGGTCCAGCCACAAGCATTTCAACTATTCCCATCCTCCGCTCCCGCCATCCAATCTCCTCGCCCGAATCCCTGTGGCTTCCTTATTCCAGCCCTCTCTCCCTCCGCCCGCCGTCTCCTCTCCCCACAAAAAGCCCATTCTTTCCGTGTCCGCCGACTAAACTAATGACGACAGGCGGTACCCGCAGAGATATATATGCACCTGCCTCATCCGCCCTCCTCGCCTCCTTAGTATTCCCTCCGTTCACTCGCATCTTCCCGTTTTTCCTACAGATGGAACTGTTTCTTAGTTCTCTTCACTCCTGCCACCCCCCTTCTATTTTTTTATCATTTGATTTTTGCCTCCATCCTCCACTCACAGTGCCGGCCGTGACGTCTCTTACCCTACCTGCACGGAAGCGTTCGCTCCGGTAGCGAGGTCCTGTCTCAGGAAGCACTGCAAGGAATATATTAGCGCATTTGGGAGGATATTTTAAGGGCAAAATCCAGCTTTGTGGTTGGTATCAAGAGAAAATTTTGGGTTTTTTCCTTGCCTCTTCATGACTTGTAGGCGATAAGAAACATTTTTGAACAAAGGAGGCGCGTGGTATTGCCATACTTAATAGAACTCCGTCTGAATGCAGTAGTAAATTACCTGACGCTTCTTCTCGTCTCTAATTGACCGATAATTTGGGATTAATCAGATTCGTGATGTAATAGGAGCGGTTGGAGCTGTCATTTCTTGATGATGTGTTCGATTGTTTGTGTCATTTGTTGTGTCATTCAAGAGAGGTTTGTCGGGTTTTGTATTTAAGTGGTGCAGTCTCAGTGGCGCCGAATTGGCTAATGCTCACCCTACATCCAGTGAGTCGTCGAAAAAATTTTCCAGCATTCCCTATTTGGCCAACGGATTCGGTTTGCTTCCCATTGTTCGACTGTCAGAGACCTTCGGAGTCTGGTCTGTTTTCCTACCACCCTCTTTTTGCCCAGACAAGAGAAGCTTTCCGAAAATTTGTAGATACCAATAGGTACATACATTCAATTACGTCAAAAGGTATCGATGGTTATTTTTGAATGGGCGAAATTCAAAGCTTTCCTTTGAAACAACCGGCCTCGTCTTACTATACTATTGAGACTACTTAGATGAATATGAGAATTAATTTCCTTTACGATCTATTGCCATTGAATTTTATAAATGTATTGTGAAATTGAGAAGGTGACTCACACTGAATGATTCTCCTTAAGGCTGAATTTGATACTTTTGATTTTTAAAGCAGTTTTTCGGACGTTAATTTATGAATCAACGGCTTCTAAAATTAATGATTAAAATGTTAATACCTATCATTTTAAATTTGATAGCCAGAATTATAGCCGTGTTATCAATCGAGAATATTCGCTGATTCTTGGCTTGGAACCTTTGCATGCTTATTTTATATTAGATATGATGACAAGTGAATATTGTGTGTCTATTGTGAACACATCCCTTTCATCCCCAACAATCCTCCACATAAATTATCACGTTTCGTAATCCGGAATTCGGCGAAAATTTTAGCGTTACTTTCGGAGCTTCGAAGAACGAAGGGACAACGGATTTATTTCTTTAATTTTTTTGCCGCTTCCTAGGAGAGGTTTCGCATTCAGGGGTTTTTGTGGAGAGACATCAGCGGCCACGCAAGAGGGAAGAGGACAATAAGAGCCGGAATAAGGGGAAGCATTCGAGGGCAGGGAAGAGGATGGAGACGAAGGGAGCCATCCTTTTGTGTTCCCTTCGCCAATTTCCTTCTTTTTCTTGACTTGCCGAGGCGGTTTGGGGCTTCTCCTCCATATGGAGCCCGAGGGATGAGACTGTTTGCTAGGCGAGGGGCGGGGCGAAGAAAATACGGGGGAAAATACGAAAAGTCTTCGACTGTAGTGCTTGGGCGTTCCTGACAGCGAAGGGGACGGGGATGGAGAACGAAGGGGGTGAAGAACGAAGTTGGGGGTGTCATCGGGGAGGTATGTGGAGAAACTTCAAGGAGCGAAATGCTCGCCGGAGGGGGAAATGAGGAAAAAAGGATTCAAAAGAGGTAGAAATTATTCCATGCGAATCCCGTGGTTAATAAGTCGAATCGCTATTTAATCCCCTGGACCAAATGTTTAGCGCAATCTCCTACCGTTTATTTCACCTTGCACACCTAAGTTTCATTAATGGCGTAGCCTGACATTTACTGTTGAAGGCGAGATGTACCCAGTTGCGGTGTCAAGGCTGACTTTACCGGTTAAGAAAAGGCGTGCATAAACGTATTTAGCGTATAAGTATGTGCTGTGTGATGGTAAAGAACAGGTGTCTTTGAAGAGGGAGGATTTACTGTAGATCATTTAAGCGAAAATTTCCCGTATATTCTTTAAAATTTGCATCGATTGACAAACTATTATTGATACTTCAATACAGTTTTTATTCCTACATATCTTCAGTTTGTCCATTATGCATCCAATGTTGATGTTTTAGGTAACCAGGTGAAAAAATCCTCCGGACTTATATTTAGGCTATGCAAGTATTTTAGACTTATTTAATTTTTTCAATTACATTCAATGGTATTTGGACTTTTTTCTTGACGCGATTCGCCAATTTATGGTGGAAAGGGATTTGCGAGTGCAATGATTTAAAGCATTTGCAAACACTTTCTCCTCTCCAGGTTCTTTTTTTTTCAATACCGGAAGGTTGGTGGAGAGATTGCTGGTGGTCATGAATACGGTTCCGCGAGGAGGTGGACAAAGTCGGACGAGAGGAGGAGACCGCTATGGGATGAAAACAAAAAGAGAAGGGCGGACGGGAGTGTGGGAGGTGGGAGGAAGGCGAAGTTGGCCCACGTGTGCAGGGAGCCGCTCGCTGGTGTTTGTCCCGGCGCGAGATCACGTTCCCGTGGAAACTGTATGCACACATGAGTCAGCGTATCCTTAGGCCTTCCTCTTTCTCCCCTCCAGTCTCCCCTCCCTTCCGTCCTTTCTCCCTCTATTTTTTTATCTTGCGATATCCTTTTCTTTTCCACCCACATTTCCACAAACCCTTCTCCTTCCCCCCCTCCCCCGTTCTCCCTTGAATTTCCCTCGCTTAATATTCCCCTGCACTCCTCTCGCAGCTCCTCGAGCTGTCTCACACCCCGCACTGCTGTCGCCCACGCTCTCATCCTCCCCCGCTCCTCTGTGCGACTTGTCTCCTTCCCCTTGCCCTTAGGTGCGCGTTCCACTCGTCTCTAAGAGCAGAGCGCGGAAAATTCCCCCTACCCTCTCAGGTCCTATCATTCTGGGTGACGCGCCGTCCAGTTCCGACGTAGGTAGTTACCTACATCGGCAGTGTGAACGTCGCGGCTGAGATTCCGTTCCTTTCCTTTCAGGTAGCTCGATGAATCCCCTTTTCTTTTCTTTTTGAAAGGCGGCATGATTGAAGGGTGTTGACGGCGCGGAGGGAGGAAGAGATAATGAAAAGGAATTTTTGACAGAATTTTTAGGAGACTTCGATGGCCTTCAAGAACTAAAATTACCAGAGTATAGATTTTATCTCAGTGCAAAGCTAATGATGAGCATGAGATTGATTCTGTAACGAAGGCCTGTCAAGTAAATACTGGGTCACAAAACCTACTTGTAGTGAAAAACTTTGATGAATTGGAATTTGCAGCCTGATGAGTTGGGAGGTTATCGTTTGAAGTCTTAGTTGTACGTTGGCGTCCAATAAATCTTCGACGTTTATGTATGTGTGCGAAAAAAAACCTATCGGCCAATTGCAGTTTAAGCTATCAGTGACGGTTATAAGCAACGGATATAGGCAAGCGACCTTTAGGACCATGTTCAGAATCTCAACTATAGGCTCACTTCCACTGCTTACGTCCTAAACTCCTAACAACGAGTCAAATTGGTGTAAAGTTTCTACCTGCAAAGGTGGTAATACTTTTCAGCATGACCCTGAGAATAGAGTTGTGATTCTAAATATGGCTGGGCCGTATTCAGAATCACAACTATTATCCCACTTCTTCTCATTACGTCATTAAATCTCTATTACGAGCTCGAAAGCGTATACAAATTCTCCTCGATGTGGTTCGAAGTGGTATACAGCGTATACCACTTCGAACCATTCGCCCTATACCAACTTTATAGGGCGAATCTGTACGCCAATTTAACTCGAAGTAGATATTTTCGGACGTAGGCAGTGGAAGCGCGACTGTAGCTGAGATTCTGAATATGGCCCTAGATCCCTAACGTTATTATACTTTAACATGTGTACATATAAGGATGACTCTGAAGGCTGAGCGATAACTTGAAAGTCTAAATTAATTCATTTAAGATTAATTCTCCGAAGTTTTTAATCATTGTATCTCGTCATTCAAGTTCAGAGAAGCATAAGAACTATGCTGGAATCTTATAGAATAATCAATCCCGTAACCTATAAATGCTCGCTTTTCTTACCTCGTACTTCTCAATGCGCAGAAGCAATTGTGCAAATCTATACTAAAGTGACCTTCGATTGAATGAGTGTGGTTTAGGTGAACTAAACGATTCTTAGCTAAGTAATCATGTTACCACTCCAACAGGTCCATCTTTTAAGTATGAATTGTTATTATGACTAGTTGTTGATCTCACGGTAGTGAAATCTGTCACGGAAATTAGTCACCTTGCCAACATATTCTTTGACGGTAATGGGAAATAACTGTGATTTATTCATTTTGCCTTCCAAAATATGTCATTTGAAATGCAGATATTCCCTATTGAGCACGTCTTTTAAACCTCTCCGACTCTCATGACTAAATTTTACCAAATGCTAAGGAATGATCTTGTTTTCTTACGTTTTATTTTCACTGTCGAGACGTTGAATAGGTTTTCTCATGTTGACATACGTATGTGTGAAAATAACTACATTTAGGTCCTCTGTTGAATTAAATTGCAATGCGTATGCTTCAGTTTTTATTCTTCCTACTCAAATCACGTATAATCATTCGTCCCGACTGCAAGGCAATTTCACGAATCTTGGCTCGTAGTGGGCATTAGTTAGATGTTTGCAACGATATCAAAATAGGTAACGGTAAAGGTGCCAATTGGGGCTGTAATAGAAACATTCCCAGATTTTTCACAAATACGCCGGCATGCATAGCACCTTTCATGTATATCCCGAAACAATCCCGATAAATCAGCCATTTATTTTTGTAGGAGGTCATAACGGCCCGTCCTATTTCAATGAGAAAGCAAATGAAAGCCATGGAAAACTAACTGTAATCTGTCGACCGTAGTTAAAATCGTATTTAGAAATCTCTCAAAATTAGTGCGTCCGTTATAGTACGCGTCCTGGGGTTTACAGAGATATAATAATAGCATATTTAAATAACGAACTTCTTGGGTGGGAAAGAAGAACGGTTATTTTTATGGATGCATAGTTTCCTAACGACTTTCGTGAGTAATTACCCGAGTTGAGTACGTATCACCTTGTTAGAATATTTCCGTAGCCTCGAGGAATATAGTTTCAAATTTATTGTGATCAAAGTTCGTGAGCGATATATAGTTTCATGCTGTTTAATTCCGTTTCAATGACATAAATTTATTGCAACTCTTTGGGTATCAACACACAATTAACATTTTCTTAGAAGAAAATCAAAATGTAGTCCCCTTTAGTTCGCTAGATTCTCGAATATAAATAACGTGATGCAAATGTGACGGTGCAAGATAAACGATTATTCGAGTAAAATTCTTACAAAAAAAGTAATTTTCTAAAGCTAGTTAGTGGAAAATCATTTAGATTCGGTCACCATTTTGATCAAGCATGGCAAGCACAGCACGGAGATAAAATCAGACTGCACGGCGTGTGTCGCCATCAGACGGGTTTATCATGCGCTCGTACGATCGGTCTGCTGGAGACGGCGTACACCGGTTGCAGCGTTCCTTCGCCCGGCCCTCTGTCACCCTCTCCACCCGCGTAACTACCGGTGTTCTCCGTAAAAAAAATCATCATAAAATTCTTTACTCTCTTGATCTACCCTTTGCCTCATCCTCTCCCCATGCGGTTCCTAAAAAGCTAGCTTCCTCTCCTTCTTTGTACTTTAAAACCTCATCGTGTTTCCCTCGTCTGTGGCATATCATCCCCCTTTACCCTTTTCCCATCTCTCTCTCTGTCTCTCCTTCCATCACTCACGTTCTCTTGTCTCCCCTCAGAGACCCACCCTGGGTACGTTCCCGTCCCAGCCCACCGCGAAATAGGCATAATAAAAAAGTGCGGTTATTGACGTGGTCGGGGAGGAAATGAGAGTGGACCTCAGAGTTGAGGGGTTTCGTAGGGAGCGGGATCGAGGCGGACAAGGGTTGAATCACTCAGGAGAGCGGCAAAGTTGTGCACTGGGTTCACGTGGAGGACTAGAGATTATTTTTGCGCGCTCATACCTTGATGTGTTCTCGTTGACATGTCCTCGCGTTTGTGTGTGTTCGCGTGATATTTTTAGGGAGGTAGGAGATGTAGAGTAGGGGTGGTTGTGAGAAAGATAATATTGAGGAGAGGGGCAAGGGGCTTATATTGGCTAGCGAAAGAGTCGGCCTGGATGTCCATCCTCTTTGAGTCGGCGGAGGGTATAGAAGGGTGGGGAGGTAGTCTCATCCCCTTCCTCTCCTTCTTCAAAAGCCAGTTTCCTCCCCTCTCCTTCTCTCGGCATCATTATTTTTTTCATCTCTTCATCGGAGGATGTTCGACCGCGGTCATCGCTTTCTGCTCCACCCCTGTAACCCCAGCCTCCTTCTTTCTCCCCCAATCGCTCACTGCACGCCTTTTTTTCCTCCGCTTTTCCCCTCACGCCGTCTCTTTCCGCTGCTCTAAAATCGACCCCGACCCCGAAGCATTTCCAACTCCTGTCGATGAAATGAATCATACTTTTATATTATGACGAGCATGCATTCCATCCTCGTTTGCCTCTCTCCCAAACAATTTACCTTTCTACCAGTCACAGGTTCTTCAATGCTATGATTGGCTTTCGTATTTTTCTTTAAATTGTTTCGCTCTCTCTCCTGCACACCTTGAGCCACTTATGCTGTCATTCTTTAGTATCCCCTGCGGATCATAAACTTTGCGTTCCTTCTGCTTCATCTCTTTCTCTCGGATTCTCCTCTTCCTCCTGTGAAAACTTCTCCTCCTCCCAAATCTCTCCCTTTCGGCAGGGACCCCGATTTACAAATTCAACAACTTTCAAATGACAATAATTATCGTTTTTTCGAGTATTAGATGAAATTCTGCTGCTTTATATACTTTTAGTAAGTGTAGAGAAATATAATTAATGAAAAATATCATGGTAGTGTATTATACAGAACGTAAGATAACAGACTGAAGTGTTGTAGGTTAATGCCAAGGTAATGGAATTAGATCAGCTGTTCTCAACGTGTGATACGAGTCCCACGAAATGTTTAGCTAGATACCGTTAACCCTACATCTTCCCTAATATTATTTATATTTGATTCCGAAAAGGTGGGGAACCGATGGAACCAACCAAAAGCCATTAGGCTTGATTATTTCATTCTCGAATGTTTCTTTTAGGTCCTAATATAAATCCGAAACATTTTTATACGAGTTTTTGGGGAAGGGAGATTTTTAAAACCAAGTACAGTACAGTAGTTTCAGTTCAGTAATTCCAAGAAGTAAGATAGCGCATGCCTAATGAAACGCCCCACTATTGCGGTGATACTCTTGCTGCTAATTGTCCATAAAAATTTCTCAGTTCCACGCTTGTCTGTTATTGCATCCAATTTCACTATAATACACCCAAGGTACATCACGGCAGAAATATTGGAATAGAGTAAATTATTCAGTAAATCTCTGCCGCAGGTTGTCCTTCCTTTACGTTTTTTACAAGTTACGGTGAGTAATTTTATCTTGTTTACATCTAGTGATGGCGATTACTAGTAAATTTAACTACCTGCCACAAAATGTCTACAAAGTCCTCCCTTGAATTTAATGTATCATATGAGATATTAAGTTGCCGGTATAAATCGCTGAAAGCGAATTTACTCAACTGTGAATTTAGTTAATGCATCACTTTTGCCTTTTTAGTGCCTATGTTAAGTGATCAGCCAATACTGTGGCCTAACAATCATTCATATTGAACGAAACTTAAATCCCAGAGAGAGCGAACCTCACGGGTTGTTGACTTTTTCTTTAGGCCACGATTAAGCCCCAATAAAAACACCCATATATCTGCTTTTATTATCCTTTCTCTCGAGTGCTAATGACTTAAGCCGCGGGACGGAACTGTAAACAATACCCATATTGCAAATGCTTGCACCAAAACCCCCTCGAACCTTTCACCATTTCAGTCAGTCGCCACCACCCCATTCTCGTCACAATTCAATATACCGTTTGAAAACGCCTCGAGGGGTCTCTGCCTGCGCTCTGACCGATTCCTTTCCCTCTCCAGCTTTATTTTTTTCCTCGTTTTATCACGCGGGCACGTGCCCTTTTACTTATGACTCCTACTCCTCGACTCTCGTGCTTTCTATGATGAGTGCCACTCATGGTCGGAGAGGCCGATTCCTTCCTTCCCTCTCGGGCTCGTTGGGGAGTGAAAGGATCTTCGTCAATATACCTTAAAAATGCTGTCGGTATTTGTGACCGGGTGGCCAGACTGTGATTGATCGCCGTTCCTACGTTTTTCCTTCCTTCTGCAATTTCGTGTTTTCGGCCGCTCTTCGTTCCGTTTTCCTGCTGTGATTAATCCGAGTTCCAGGTATCGGCTACGCATGAGCTCCGGATCTGTTATTGTTCATTGTTCGAGAGAGGAGGCGAGGTATTAATGGCATAGAAATTGCCTCATGTCGTCGCTTACGTGACCTTGCTCAAGCTCTGCGATCGGTTTGACACCGACGGTACGTGGGAAAGGGACTGATAATCTAGTAGATTTCCATCCACATTCCTCGGAAATTGCTCGTAATCCGATGATTTAGCTTGTTCGACATCATTGAAACTGGATCGGATAATTGCATTGTCTGAATATATTGAGTTTTGATTTAGTGATATTATGGCTAATGAAATGAAGTTAGCTTGGTGTATTGAAAGCTTCGATATGACCTTCCGAAGAAGAATGGCGCAAACGTGAGATAAGTAGCAGATGAATTTGTAGGGTTAACCGACGAAAGGGTCATTTTGCACTAATCGTAAGATAATATGAAAATTGGGTCATCGCAAGAGTAGTAGAAAAATAAAGGGGGAGCTCTTAGCCATAGATTTTTCCCAAACAATGTTCGGCATTTCAAACTAAGACATCAATTAATTTCTGCGTGGTGTCGTTTGTTTCCAATATTTGAAATTTGAAAAAAACAGTATAACTTTATGTGGGCGGATCTTAAGAAATGGAGGTAAGTTGAACATTAAGGAAAAAAATTTAATGGGCTGGGGATAAAGCGTAGAACAATTGTATGAGGTAAATCTGAATAGAGTTTTTATGGAAAACTCAGAGAGGACATAGAGATCGTTAGAGTATTGAGGTAGACTTAATGGGAATAGAAGTTTGGTAGTACTTGGGAATGAATTCCTCGACTAATTGGACTCGATTAGCGCTGGCTAGAGGGTGAAACTATGGTTATACGGACGGCACAATAGATGATAAGTTTTGAAAAGTGTCAACTAAGCAATATTGCAGGTCAAACGGAATGTGGCGGTGGATATGATTTTTTGAAAGTGTATTCTACATGGACTGGCAAAAAACCTGTATTCGCCAGAATGCTTATGAATGAAATGAATACTGGTGAAAGTTTTGGAAAAATTTCGATGATCTGGGTTACCTTACAATCACCTATTTTTAACCTTCTGAACGAACTTTATAATTATTTACGGTCGTCCCATTCATGTTGCTGCAGTTCATATAGCTCGCAAGAGGTCCATTAGAACGGTAGAACGGTAGCGATAAGAGGTTATGATGCTGCCAGGGTAAAAGCTTGAAGGGAAAGAACTTTATAACGATTGAGAACGCAAATGAGACTAAAAGCATCAATCTTTACATCTACGACTTTACGAAGAGGCATTTTACCGACATAAATTCGGTCGTGTCCATAAGGGGCTACGAACGATCCATGAGTGTCAACAATCTGAAGCGTATAAATATGAAAATATTTTGACGTTTCCGCGAGTAGGAACTCAAATGACTGCAAAGCCTTACATGCGGTCTATAACCTAACCTTATTAATTTAAAATTAATCTCAAAAAGTAAAAATGTCTTGCTATGCATGGCCTTCTGTGTTCACAATCAATTGATATGTCAATGGCATCAAACATGTTTATTTAGCTCTTTTTAATTCCAAAGAATGAACTATCATTTCTTTGAGTTATTTCCGTCACCTGTTCCGATTTGGGGTCGTCAATGCTGCGACATCGTGGTGAATAGTGCACGTAGCGAATATCATATTCCTCTCATGGGAAGCTAGGAGACTTGACCCAAATATTTGCTCTTTTAGTTTTCTTTCCCCGACTTTCATTTCCACGAGGAGACGTAGCGTTGCGTATCGCAATCTGACACCCTGATGATCTCTCTCAGAAAGTGAGCGTGTCGTTTAGGTAATGATCCGGGTGCGATAAACGTACCTATTCGATTATTTTAGGGAGAGAGCCTCGGGGATCGTGCATTTCTTTTCGGTGTTCTCTGCTGGCTCATGAATTTTACGGTAACCTAACTCTGCCGCAAATGGGCGTGAGTCCTCTTTCAGGGGATTAATTACCAGGCGATAGACGTAGCCGTCCGCTCTGCCTCGCCAGTCACCGATTTTATTCCGGATACATGTAATTAAAACATCGACCGGTCGCGCCTCGGGCATATAACACGGCTCGAATGGCTTCCGAGGGACCATTCATCACACTCTCGCTGAGAATGGTCGAATCCGATCGCTCCAAAGATGGCTTCAGCGTACGTAGATTCATTTGGTATGCGTGGTGACGGAGAGAATGAAACCTAAAGAGGGTGAAAGGCGATGCGTATTGTGATGCCGCCGCACTGGTAGCAATACCCTTATCCTGTTTTCATTGCATGAAATTTAAAAGGGTATGCTAATAGCGTTCCAGACTTCTTTCGTTCATTCATTTTAGTAGGAGCAAAAATGTGATGGGCATCGACAGGGGAAATATGTTTGTGAAAAAAATATCCTGGCTTTTGCGTAAAGTGGGTTTTTTTTATTAGTGCGATCTAGGAATATCAGGCATTATCAAATTCGATTTGCTCCTTACCGGTTTCTCCTTTTTACAAAGGAAAATTTGCTTAAGGGATGAAACTAGAGGTAATGGTATACGTCGATTACAAAACAAATGCTTACATAGTTAAATTTCATTTAGTACGCTGTCTTTTATAGGAACACATTAAAAACGTTTTGAAGGAATCCCCCGCCCAGTCAGTAGTTTTGCTTACAATAGAGTTAAAGTTAAAATGATGAATAAACTTTTAGTATTGTGTCTAATTTAACCAGTTACCGCCATTTTTAAATAGTATTTGTCATGCCGTAATTTTAATTGTGTTGATTTAGATGCCATCAGGTTAATTGTCGTCGCTCAGATATGATCATTAAAAAAATATTTATTCATCCTTAGAATCATTGATCACATTTTTTAAATCGCTGGTAAATAATATTACAATTTGACTTTCCCTTGTCGGGTAGTACTTCCCCAATTCAATACTTAAGTCCTGCTCCGCCTTGACAAGGAATTACCGTAAAGTCAAATCCTGTTGACGATTTGGTCAGAGATCGAAAGAAGAACGGCGGCATTTCTGAAGTCATTGACCGCAGTACATTCGCTCTATGCGAACTGACGTACGTCCATTTGCTGGAATCGCCGAGGGAGACGGCAGGGGGAGCTCACTCAAGTAGACGGGGTGCGTGTCCCGTGGAAGGCTCTGGGAAGCAAGTGTCTGTAGCACAGTGGCGTCATCGCACGTCAGATCTCCGAGAGAGTAGGCGATAAGTTCGAGATCCTGCCACAATCGGTGGCGCTACGTGTGTAGCCGGTTGATACCAATCGCGTCGTCGAGGACCAACGCCCCTCGCATCATCCAGCTTCTCGACTCCGCTCTCTCTCCCGAGGATATTTCGTCTGCATTCCAGTCGTATCGGCAGACGCGAGAGGTCGGTCGGCTAGCGTTCGCGAGCAAGGTACACTTGTGTGAGTGAATCGAAAAGTCAGGTGGAAGCGAGCTTAGTCGAGTTGACAGCTATTGATATTAAGGCGAGAACCTGCGAAGTGAATAATTTATTTTTCTCCCTCAAGCATCTTGAGGAATGTTTTTATGAATTACAGTGCCAATATTATCGTTGAGAATGAGTCCTTCCGTGTTTAGGTCATGCCTAGTATTCACTCTGCCAATAATTTTACGCATAATTATGCTTAATATTTAACAAACATTGAAGCGTTAAAAATCAGAATTATTGTCCTCAATTTTTACGTATTAGTTAAACTTACGTAATAACTCATAAATTTTCATTTTGCTATAAACTACCTAAGAGTTTCCATTTTAGAATGGTTGTCTCGCAAGCGCGAAGTTAGTGAACACTCTTCAATTGCAATAGCTAGGGTGAATGTTGTGTGATGAAGATATTGTTGATTTTTGGCCATGATCATATACATGTTTGCTGTTCTATATGATTTACTCTTGCATTCTCCTTTTCGAAAATGATTGTCTTATACGCTGTATCAATCTTAGACTGTTCCTTTCAAAAATGAATTTTATCAATGTTCATTAAACAGTGTAATCTCTACACTACACTAACACTACATATCCCATTTTCCTTCCTATTGACAAGGTTCCTCTCTTTTCTCTTCAATATTTTGCTTGGTCATTCCGAAATTGTGAATTTCATACGTAATTCGTCACTCTCAAGATCTTCAGGGCATGGAATCATGCTCCGTAAAACACATTAAAATTACAATCCGCTCATGATCCATTGCAATTTTCATTGCATCCTTCGACTGGCATTTCAAAAGTATTGATTTGACTGTACATAATCATGTTAACTGTGAGACATGAGCTCTACTCCTTGACTTCTGTCTCCCCCTCCATATTCATTTCGATATCGCTTGTCAAATCTCTTGGGACTCTTTGACAGCACATTCCAGTGTTCTAGGACTAGTTGAGTTGTATTCTGGTTTGAAGTCATACCGACTGTTATCTACCTCTTCATAATCTCTCTTCATTACCCCCGGAAAACATTTCAGTGTGTATTTATCCCTTCAGTGCAGTGCTTAATCTAGAAATTAATTTAGAAATTATTCTTCCCATGGTGGCACTTTCTTTTCGTCCCGTGAAATTCATTCCGATGCTTCTTCGATTCCCACGCCTTTACTTCCAGAAATAGATGTGGCACGAATATTCCAGCAGTTGTCTCTTCAACATTATGACGGCTGCAGGGCTGCATTAGCTAGTAGGTCGGATACCAGCCGGTCAGCTTAGCATTCCAAAGGTCGCAGTTTCGAATACCTCCTCAGGTGCAATGTTGGGTTTGTCTCTGGATAAACAGCTTGAATTAGATAGTGTGGTATGATCCAAGCCGCTGGAGTGGCACTTAAAACCAAAATGTATTACTACTCCGAAATCCTCATTCACTGGTCCATTTATTTCACTTTGTATGCAACTACGAGTGTATAGGTTCATCATTTTAAGTTCCTCTCTCATCAATTATAGTCGTTTATAAATCTTGATTCATATAAATCTTAATCCACGCAGTAGTCAGTAGTTTTTTTGCGCACTTAAAAGATTGAGTAACCTTCTGAGCAGCCCTCTCTTATAATTTGTTTCGGGGATAATTTACTAGCGAAATACCTATTTTACTGGAGAGCGTTTATTTTTGTCTGCTACTAACACACCTAATGCGCAGGAGAAGAGGAGGTAAACTGTTGTTTCTCAAGTTATAATGAGGTGGTTTCCTTTTGCCTTCTGCGTCGCAATACTAATGCCTTTGAGCTAATTTTCTCCACGTCTGCGGTTAAATGAGTGCTCCTGGTCCGACCATTGTGGTTAGTACCTTCACTCTTGTGAAGCGGGGCCATTACCCCCTTCTCCTGGGTTATCGGAGATCTATTGGCTGGTGACAGCCAATCACCACGTCACAGTTCCAACGTGGGCAGCTATATGCAGTATTTTTACCTCGGCTTACCCGAATGTTGACGAATTCAGTGCTTTGTTGAATGCTTCTTCATTGGACACCACAACTCCACATTCGTCGGAGGCATCCTTCCTCCCACGGCGAAATTTGTTGCTATTGACGGTATAAAACCGAAGTAAAAGCGATATCACTAATTTTTTTATAAATGTTCTGATTGCTATGTTACGAATTAATGAAATGTAACGTTAGCGTTAATGAAGTGCAATTTTTGGTGAAACCATATTTCGCCGCTGCAGTTTTCAACAGTCTACTTCATTCGCACATGGACGCTTTTTACTCAGTGCGAATTTCAAATTTGCCCATTCCAAATGTTTAGCTTGCTACCTATCCCTCTTTGTAAATGTAAAAGTAAGAATTAAGTATATAATCATGTCATTGCTAATGAAGCATTTATATTAGCTTAATAACCATTATCTGGTAGACCCAATTGAAGTGAAGTCAGGTCTGCTCCATGTTGATTTAGCACCACTCAAGGCTTGTCTTTATTAATGTTCCAGCACATGTAGTATAATTATTTAATCCCATCATTAATCCGAACTTCCATGGCTTATAAGTGTGTTTCTAATTTTGAGCAAGTTTAAATAATGCACATCGGTATTTCTTCCATTTTTAATGCGTTGTAAGAGGATATTCGTGGCTCTTGTTAAATTTAACTGATATAATGTTTCAGAATAGGTGCACGACAGCTTACTGCATACAGCCTTCATAGCATTCTTCTGCCTACAGTTGAGTCGCGTCGCGGCATTGTTGCAGAATGGTTTTGAAATTGAATCTCTTAAAACCAGTCGGGGATTCCAAATATAGAGGAAATTTGGAAAAATCTAAGTTTAGTGTAATTTAGGCTTAAATGATTTGTTAACGATATACTCTATTACCATATAGGTTTTATTCGGGTTCTTACGAAATTCCAGAAAAAGATACATTGGAAATAGAACCCCCTTGGTTCTCTCACTAATTGTGAATGAGTGTTGAAACTGTGAACGTGCGTTTCAACTACTGCAAAATATTACGGGTTATTTCGACGTGTAATCACAACCCGAGCTGTATTTCATTCAATGGTGCCCTTTCATAGTTTTCTTAATCTTCCAATTCCGATTTGTATCTAAGATAATGGAAAATGTCTATCAGGTCACGGCGCGAGAGAAATGAGGTGGATACAATAACCTATGAAACAGCGCTGGGTCACGCTATTCTCAATTTCCTTCTCTTATGGTCCCCCACCTCCATCCGGCATAATGTTACAGGCCGTGTTGAATATGGCTTGCCTGAATTCCCTCACGTGAGATGGGAGGATGACCTCTGGAGGTCCTAACCGTTGGTTCGCGGAGAAGAAAATCCTCTCGGCCCCGATTCCTCCTTCGCCATTCCTTATTGTTTGTTCCTTCTTGTCTCCTCCCTCCCTCTTGCGCGCCCTCCCTCTCTCTCTCTGCATCGCCTCCCCCCCTCTCTCTCCCCATCCCTCTGATGCTCAAGCGTTCCTTTGCACCTTGTTCCCATTTCTCGCCTCTTAGAAATGCCTCGGTTCTTCATTCCGTCATTAGGAGCGCTGGAGTTGCCATAACAGAGTTATCACTTGCTGTTCGTTGTCTTTACGCCAAGGTGATGCGTCTGGAATTGAGTGGGTGCATGTACTCTTGTGGTCGTCCCATGCCACTCGACTCCGTCAGATCATCGATAAAAGGTTTCTTTTAAAAAGTTCACGAAAGTGTATTTTATTCTTGCATTCCCTTATGGCCATTTTATGCTAGTTTTTGTGTGAATCAGCGTAGACAGTCAGTTTCTTGAATTTTTTACAACTCTATTTTTGAAAATTAATAAACACTTCGTGATTGTCAAAATTTGTTTAATATTATTACTGTGACGAAGTGCTTTTTAAAATATGCTAAATAAAAATAATTGTGTAAAGTAAACTTCACCCATTCTTGTTTTTGGACAGAATAATAATGGGTTGGATGGAAAATAAATGTAAGAATGAGAATAGGATGGGTGTAGTACCTAATATTTATTCTAAAACCAATGGTTTATTGGTTTGGTTCTGGTGAAGTGGGAGTTTATTTATTAGTGGTGTGCGATAGCAATAAAGTGTTTTAATAGTGTAGTAATAGTAATAAAGTGTTAGTTTACCCTATTTAAGTCTATATAATTTCATTACCAAACGGCACCTGCTTTCAATTCCGACCTTCTCATTGAACATATTAAGTGTGTAACCCCGATTTGAGTAGCAACTTAAGATTATCAACTCTATTATTTCAGAAATGATTATTTTTCTACGTTTAATGTATATGTAAGCATTATCTAAAGATTGGTTCTGACTGTCGGTGCACTAAAAACTTAGAACTTAGTGCCTGGGAGATATGTCGGCGACTGACACTGATGAAGATCCTTCTCCTCCCCCGGCAGGCTGGCTGTTTTTGATCTGGAATAGTTAATGCTTTAATATCTATATCGTCCCGTTCTATCCGTTGACATTCCGTCCTGCAGAGGTCTCACCCTACGTAAATTAAATTCCTTCTATCCGCCCGGCTCTTCCCGCTACATCCCCCGATTTCCATTCTGCTCCCCGTCTTCCACCTCCATTCCCCCCCCAACCCTTTTTCATGCGCTCCTTTTTCCTCACCCCATGATTTCCATTCTTCAACGTGCAATCCGTCGTTACCACTTCGTCCAATAACTAGATGTCCCGTCCCATGCTCCATGTACTGCCTCGTTCTCCCCGCTTCCCCGCGACCCCACTCAAAATTTCTGAACCTTTCCCCTCACAGAATGAGGGGGAGGGGGTAGGGTTCTACGGGGTCCTCCTCCCCCTCTGGCCTCCCCCTTAATCTGTCCGCCAGCTTTCCAGCTCCCAGCCTGCAAGGGAGAGAGATCCTATTCCATATCTTCCCCTCGAAGTCTCCCCTTTATCGCCGTAATGGCTTCCCTACCCACTGTCGACCCAAATCTCATCCTTTTGACCCCTTCTCCCCCTCATGATCCCTTTAATCTGCCCCCGCCAATAGGAATCTCGTTTAATATTTTTTTTCCAAGTATTTATATGGCGATGTGACGTTTGGGGAGAGGGAATTTTTTCATGAAATTCCAATTTCAATAACGAAGTGGTGAGAGACGGTGTCACTTCTGTTGAATTTCAGGTGTGGGGTTCTTCATTTTCAAAGTATTGCTGTCTCGTCCGCACGGCTACAAACAAATTCACGTAGCATCGTTCTATGTTTTATTTAGGAAAATTATGAGGTAAGATCATGTAAAATAACTTTTGAAATTTGTTTATGGATGCGAATCGTTGAAAATGTCAATTCCGTACTTACGGTACTCAGTTAATCAGTTGAGATCTATAATTCCGAGATTAGATCTCACCTTTAGAGGGAACTTAAGTAAACTTTTTTATTTCATTTTATTGGATTGTTTTTAAATGTGAATCTGGCTCTAGCTTACCCCACGCATTGCGTCCAGTTCTGTCACTTTAAAGGCGAGAGGAAGTGAGTGAAAAAATCCCTCATTCTCTGTTCTCATTTGTTTTTGTTGCTACAGTTATTCTTTACGTTTATTAGATGCCCGAATGTTATATTTTGTCAAAGTTACGTATTTCGCTTAGATAAGAACTTCCTTACCTGTAACCTGTAATTACACCGTAGATCTCCTCCTTCATTATTATTCATTCTTCATCCTTTGCATTATAAAAGTCGTGTAATTGCTCTCCATTCCCTCCTACCTACTTTATATGCAGGTTAATGTGGTTGAGGTAATGAATAATGGAAAATGTGCAGTCAATCACCAATCTAAATTGTGAATAACCATTTCGAATGCATAACATTTATGTGATCTACAACCGCTCTGTGAAAAATATAGGCAGCTTTGAAGCTCCGTTTGGAATCAGTCAACCTATGACTAATCTCTTGCACTTCGTGAACCAGTCATGCAAATATTCGTGTTTTCTAACCCATTCCTTGTCAATAAACACATTTTTGGATGGCTTATACTCGACTGATGTTACCGGCATAGGAACGAGCTCTGCTAATCCGTATCTATGCCGTAATGCCGAAGTGTAGGTTTCAAGATAGTATGCAGTATTTTACGGCTTGTAATGAATTTTTCCGTTAGTGCAGGGAAGTACTTGGAAGGAAAACTACTCCTATTTTCACAGGCTGATTGAGTGTTAATTTGTACAACCATTACAAGAGAGAGGGGAAAAACTTTCCAACGTGCTGATCGGTATTTATGACCCAAATCATTAGGTAATGAAAGTGATCATTTGTACCGTATGTCCTTGGAAAACCGACGGTTTCTGTACTCCTCATTGTCCATTCCCTTCCCAGGTGTTCTGTTTTGCCGTACCTCATCTTTCCTCTCCTGCATTCTCTTCTCCCCTTACCCCATCCCGTTGTTTGCGGATCTACCGTCTCCGCGACTACCCCTCCACCCCTCCATTGCCGGGCACCATTTTTTTCGCTCTACCATTTCAGTCATCGTCCCTCCCTGAACTTCCGCCTCCTTCCTTCCGGTAACCCACCCAACCCCTATCAAACTCAAGAACCTCCCCGTTCATCTAAATCGCAGTCATTTCCTTAACTCCACTGTTCCACTACCCCACCTCCTCCTTCGTTCCGCAACCCATGTTCCGTCCGACAAGAACCCAGTGCAAAGCCAACTTCGGTCAAACGGAGAAGGAATCGCGATGAAACACCTGATAACACATTGCCACATCTCCTGGCACTTGCCTATATTCGTGTGTGTGGTTAGGTGGCAAACTGGCTTTTAGTAAACACGTAACTGTACCAATTTATTGAGCTTCAAAAGAGATTTTCTTTTCCTCGAATGATTTTTACGTGGTTGCTGCTGTAAGAAGCCGTGACCCAGTGTAGCAAATATCAAGGTGTCATCAATCGGTGAAGGAATTGAACTTATTTTGCATCCCACACGAGGGATTTTAGCACTGATTATAACATAATTATACCTATCAATTTAAAGTTAACGTGTATTTCAGAAGGAAATATTTCGGAGCGAGTTGGCGGAAATGTTCCTGACTACTTCTTTCTTATATTCGAAGATAGGTTTTGACTCAAGGATAGTAGTCCTCACCGAAGGCTTATTTCATCTATAGTGAGAAAGTGCACACAATCTTTGGCCCAGGGGCCAATTTATTATTATTTACACATCGGAGCAGAGAGATGTTATTTATCTGTTCCGTTGTGATTTTGTGACGCAGTCTTGATCCAGAAATTTACGCATGCTCTGAATGTGTCCAAAAACCTGCGCAGATTAGAACCCAAATCTGGCAGCATTTGGTGAACGCGGTATTAACTTGGATACCTAGCTCACTGTGGTCGATTCTTCAAGAAGCTACAAATTATGTTTTCATGTCAAAACTTCGTTTTTTCTCGAGATTTCTTGGTGATTTCCATTTAATCTTCTCACTTGTGCAGCGGGGGACGGAAGGAGATCCACCTATGCCGATCAAATGAAAAAAAAGAGTCCAGTTTCCTGTCAATTTTATTCTAGTTTCGATCATCAAATTTGGGCATTTATCATGCCGCTACACTTCTGACTCCCCATCCAACTGAATATTCCTTTATCACCAATTCTGCAATCACCCGGATCGCCTCTTCTCTCGAGAAGATTTTTAATTCACCCATTCATAACCCTACCTCGCCTATTTCTATCCCTACTTGTTTCAGCACCCCACCCCTTCTCCCTCTCCATCTCCGAAATATGTCATACCACCCCACCCCCTTCTCTTATTCCCTCATTCATCTCTCCTCTTCCTCGCCCTTCCTCTCTCTCTCTCTCTATTTTTCTCCCCTCACCCCGCCGCCTCCTTCAAGCTTCACCGCCCCCCTCCCCTCCCTCCTTCGCTCCTCTGGCGATTGCCCGAGGCAACAGGAAGGCCGCTGGATGGATGTAATAGTGGGAGGGGGGACTCGAGGGTACGGAGTAGGGGAGGAGAATGAGAGAGGGATGGGAAAGGAGGCAGGGGAGAGTGAGAAGAGGGACTGAGGGGTGCCCGCAAGAGGAGGAGGAACGGGACGTGTGGGATGGGACGGAAGGTGGGGCGGGAGTGAGGAAGTAGGAATAGGGTTGGGGGGGAGGGCCTCGTTGCGTAGAAGGAGACGGGGTGGAGAGGGGTCTCCCGTGTTTCGTACGGGCTCGTGGGGTTGGGGCCGTTGGGTGGTGTTGGTGCAAGCGAGCGCGTGTGGGTTTGGGTGGCGATGTGTTTCCTGGGGAAGGGGGGTGAGTGAGGGGTGGGTTACTTCTGTGAGGTGGGGGCCGGAGGGCCTCCTATGTAGGATGGGGTGGTTGGGAGGGGGGGTGAGAGATCCAGGAGGGGAAGGGGAGGTGAAGTTTGCTTGGAACCCCCTCCTTCCCTCCCTTCCCCTTTTTCCACTGTCTCTCTCTCCTCTCTCCTTCTCTCTCTCTCTCTCTCACTCGCACGCCGTCAGTTTGAATCTGTCGGGTGGATGGTGTGGTCTCGCTGCCTGGCGTAGTGAGGATGGACGACTCTCGTGGATGAGGACCGACTTCACCTCTTCCTTCTCTCCGCTGTCTATCCCCCCTCTCGCTCAGCCCCCCCGCGATCGCGTGCCGGGTCGGGCGAATCCGACAAAAATCTATTTATTGGACTTAGCTTCCCTCCAGCCGTTTGACGCCCCGTATTTAGTGGGGAGAGAATTTATGGAACCCTCGGCGGAATCTCATTTCGTGATGGGAAACACCAATTTGGCTGCGGCTTGAAGATATTGGAGGGATTATGCCGATAAAAACCTTGTAATCATAAAAAAGGGAAAAATCTGAGCTGCAAAATACCCAAGACGTTCGTAAATAACCAGGTTACGATTTCGGCGGTTTTGCCTTTGCCAGGCTCCCATTTACTTTGCAGGCAATAAAAAGCCCGCTGTTTATCGTCAAATCTCTGACATTTCCTTATGAAGTGATCATTTAAAATCTGATGTCATACTCCGCGCATCATGTAAATTTCTGCCGTTAAATACATCAAATTAATCTATTTAGAGGAGGATCCGATTGCCGGTTTGTTCGTGACCACTGCTGCCACTGACCTACTTAATAAGAATGAAAACCATGATTTCGGAATTCGTGAAGTCCTGCCGCAGTTGTCACCTGTGTTGACGCGCTCATCGTGAAATGCTTATCGGCTCTAAGATCGTGCTGGTAAACGTGATCGCTGGTGGAGTGAGTGTCTTCGGGATTTTCCACTTCCGTCTCTCGTCATTCCTCAGAGGTGCTTGGGATTTCCTGGAAAGTATGCTGTGCATGATCGTCTCCATTCATTCTATTGAAGGGCATTGAGAAGAGTGAACGAAATTATTATCCGAGTGTTATTATCGATTCTTCTAATCGCGTGAGAATTGCCTGTTGTGCTTTTAGTGCTTTCGCCATATCGTGTGTATCGTGGTTATGTGTTACTGTAAAACACTTCAAGTGTTACCCGACAGAGGTGAGGACTTCGCCGGGAAACTTTCTGGCCGCGGTCGCATCCCGACTTTTGGAGTTGAATGCCTGTCATCGTTTCTACTCGTGTTCATATTTCGCTGCGTCCGAAATGCGAAACTCTGATTCCTCGAGAATCGGCAGCAACTCTCAAGCCCATTGGCTGTTGATACCTCTCCTCCTGACGTCAGACAGCACGTGACCACGGAGATGACGCCTCTATGGACGGCCGTGAAGTGATACGTAGTTCGACGTGCGACTGCTTCCTCCCACTCCTTCAGAACCCAACCCTTCAAACCTCCCCCCTTCTTCTTCCCTACGTCAGCTCTCCTTGTCTCCTTCTCCCCATCCTCTCTCCCCCTCTTCATTTTTTACTCCTTTCCACGATTTTTCCCACGCACCTCACTCGACCGATAAGCTCGCGCGCGTTAGGCACAGCCGCCAGAGGGACAGTCACCGAGGTGGTGGAGTGAAAACATTGCCCCTCCCCCTTTCGTATTCGTCCCCTCCCCCTCCGCCCGAACCCCTCCCCGGTACTACCATGCAAATGAAGCGGTGCCTCCGCTCTCTCGGAAGCTCGGTCCCATCGTCTTCGGCAGTCCAACGCTTTGCCACCGGGAAAGGACCACGGCTCTCCGCGGAGACGTGCCGAGCCCTGAGCGAGACCGCGTGATTGAACGCGCGCATGTCGGGACGTGGGAGTGTAGGGTGCGTTCAGCACCCTTTCCGTATCTAAGGGTCTCCTGCCCACTCTAGTAGCATAAAACCCCTTGATGTCCCGGTGCGAACCAGTGTGCTGCGGTGCGAAAGTGTGTTTGTGACCGCCTTGTTTTTTTTTAATCGTTCGTGTTCCCCTTCTCGCGGTGGCAAAGGACGACGACCGGGCCAGTTCGACCCCCCTTGGAGAGCGGAGGGGTCCTCTCCGCGGAAGTGGAGGAAAAAGGAGGTCCGGGAGCGGTTCTCACGAGTGATGTGTGTCTTCGATGGGGGGAGGGCCGCGCGGGGCGTGGGCGTGGGGCGAAAGGTCATTTCGCCGGGAAGCAGCGTTGATTTCTGAGGGACGTGTGTGGTCTCCGGGTCCGCGGAGTCTCCCGCGGGGCTCGCGAGGGAATTTGTGGGAGTGCCCCGTCAACGGGGCGACTGTGTGTTGTTCGGTGATAGAAGTGGAATACCCTTCTGTTTTTGTGATGTTAGGCCTTCGGCTTTGCTGAAGGAATTGCTCAACACTGGCATCCCCGTGCTTTGGGATCAGCATGTCCGCGATCATGGAGGTACGGATATTGAGAATGTCACCATGATTCAGTGTGAAGGGCTTTGGATTCGAGCCCATTATGAGCTGAGTTAGAGTGAACATATCTTTACTTTATCTCACATAGGATAACAACGTGTTTTAAATCAGAGTAAAATTTTATATGATCATAGGATAATATCTTATGCAAAATGTCTTGTTTACCCGTAAAATGGGTTAGGTAGCGTGCGTCGGCTGAATTATCTGAAAAATTTGTCCAATTTAGTTTTTATTTCGCGCGTAGATATCCTCATGCGAAAAATGTGAGACCTTGCTGATGTTGCTTATGTGATTCCCCATTTGGCTTCCAAAGTTCTCTAGTTTTTACGACACGCTGAAGAAATATAGGATAAAATGGTTAACAGTTTTTTTAGGCCTTCTCAATTTTAAAACCTAGTTTTGGATCGGCAAAATCTCCTACGGAAGGCTTTGGTGGATTATTCTTAAGTATGTTATTGTATACAGATAGCACTTTATTCCAATAAGACGACAAAATGGCTGCAAATACTACTGCTACGCTTGGAAAGTTAGCAGAGCATCATAAACCGTAAAACATACCTGATTGGGCCTCGCGCTAACTTCACGTCATAGGCTTTTGAAAAGCGTCACCATACCTATAAGCCATTATGAGAAGCCGACTTGCCTATTTGTATCACATTAAATATGCCTTAAATAGCGCAGTTCGTTGAGTCTCGCCGTCAACTCTTCTCTCCGGCGGCCGAGCACCTTTAGGGATCGATCCCAATTTCCTTTGCCTTCCGTCGTGCCATCATCGGTCGCCAGTCGCCGCAATCCGTCCTTACATTCCCCTCCAATCGAACGCATTTCCTCTCTCAATCTAATCCCGGCATGAGAGAGAGAGAGGCAAGGAAGGTGGGGTGATAGGGAGAGACGCAACGAGGGAGAGTGAGAGAGAACAGGACAGAGTCGTTAATTAATGCCCCCCCCCCCCCCCTTCTCCCTGCACCCCCCGATCCGTCCACGTGATCCTCCCGTTTACAAACCTCCTGAATTCATTCCGCGCTTCAATTTACTGCCGCGTCCATTAAATCCGCCGAGATTAGCAATTCGTTCTTTCGTTCTCCTCGTCGGCGTGGGCGGGTCGGGGACAGAGCGCGGGAACCGGCGGCGGAGATCCCGGGCGGCGATAGTCCGCGTCGCACGCTCCCGCTCAGCGCCGTCTCCTGGCTCGCTCTCCCCACGGACGCGGGGGCAATCCGAGCGGAGATTTCAACGCGGGATAGTGGGGGGGACGAGTGCGGGAGGCGTTCCGGAGAAGAGGGAAGTCAGGCGGACGGAATATGGGAAGGGGCCGCGAGGGGGATACGTGACTTACACAGCCTCTGGCAATTATCCGCCGAAGAGTCCTACTGTAGTTGCGTCTTCAAAGTGGGCGGCGGTCCTTCACTTTGCTCTCCCCTTAGAGATGCATCCCTCATGGAACCCTTTGGCTTCAGCTCTTATTTTTGTGTAACTCTCTCTTTCGTTCCCCCTTGAGCTCCCCCGGTGAGTTGTCGGGAGGTTAACCGTCTCAGTGCTGCGGCTCGAACCCGTTTCCATTCAATTTAGATCTTCCCACGATGGGGGAAGAGGATTTCCATCAATTTGGTTTGTTCTGTGCGTAGGTGTGCGAGGTGGCTTCGATAAACGGCAAAATTTAATCGAGCATGCGATCTTATTATTTTGCAAGGAATGGATGAGTTAAAGGAACTCGATATTTGCTTTCCATGATGCTAACGTTAAAAAAAGGCTGATTGCCTCTCATGCTTTGGGTTGCGGGATTAATAGAAATACTGCTGTCTGAAAGATCATGCGAAGTTTGACACCTTGTTTCAGTGCGCTCTTTATTTTAACCTTAGTGTAATGATAAGAAAAAGGTAGTTGGAGCAATTCTAAATATGCCGGTCATTATTCATCTCATATGTAATTGATATTAAAATCTATTATCATAGGAATTAACTTTCCTTATTCAAACGTGAAATCTTCAATTTGGATTTGATTTGCCATGCCTAAGAATTTAATATTTGTCATTGAGATGGTTTCAAACATCCCCACTAAATTTTGCATTGCATTGCTTTTTCGAATCGCGACAATCAATGAAATTATGATCTGGTAGTTAGGGTTGTGCAACGGGTTGTGTGGATTATTGGCAATCAATTGTCAATGTTGCGTGTCTTCATTTGAGCACTCAGCTAGTGAGAAAACAAAAGGTATTGTTTGGTTTCCTGTGGGTTAGAATTATGTTCCTATATATCATATTGTTGGAAAATCATGCACTTGAACAATCGATTCGCTTATTTATATCAGTTGATATTATTAATGTACAGGTGAGAAGCACGAATATTGCTGTCTTAGAGTAACATAATAGAGAAAAGTGGCTGCATAAAATTTTATCGATCACCATAGTACCTATATTTAATAAGATTCTCATCATTACACCTAACACTATGGACCAATTTCTCGGCATTTAGTATGGCCCAAAATTTCTAATTATTCTATAAATTGCATTGATTGTTTCGCTTCCTGTGTCGCACACCACGTACTTACACCTGGCTTCCTTTTTGCCGCTCTCCCCGCAGGACCGAGTCACGGGCCATTCCGGCGGCCTGGGCTCCCTCGCTTCCATCGGATCCGGCGCCGGGGGCACGGCCTCCTTCACCACGGCACCCAGGATGACGCCGACCGCCTCCGACTTCCAGCCCCCTTACTTCCCGCCACCCTTCCCGCCCCCTCCGCCCCCACCGCCACCCCCCGCCCCCTCAGAACCAACAACCCCAGCAGCAGCAGGGCCAGCAGCAGCAGCAAGGGCAGCAGCAGCAGGGTGGGCCGCAGGGCGGCCAGGGCCAGCAGGGTCAGGGGCAGCAGAACCAGTCGCAGCACCTCGACTTCCACCACGCGGCCGCGGCGGCGGCGGCGGCCGCCGTCCACCTGAACGCCGCCGCCGTGGCGTCGGCCGCCGACCCTTACGCCGGCCTCAACTCCCTGCACCACGCCCACCACGCCGCGGCCCACGCGGCGCACCACCACGTCGCGGCAGCCGCGGCGCACCATGCCCACGCGCACCACGCCGTCGCCGCCCACCACGCCCATGCTCACCACGCGCACCACGCGGTGGCTGCAGCGGCGGCCGCTGCCCACCAGCCGCACTACCCCGCGACGACGCACCACCAGCTGGGAGGCCGGGCGGCGGCGGCGGCTGCGGCGGCCGCGGCGGGCGCACGACGTTCTGCGGAGGGCGGACGGAGACCCTCTGCACGTGGTAAGTCCATTCCTATTCATTCCGGCATTGCACGTCAAACTTTGAGTTATTCTGAGGGTTTAAGGCTCTTAGTGTCGCAATAAATTAGACCCGTTTGCACGACTGGCCGAGAACTTTCATGCTGTGACTGTCACATTCAATAGTTATGTTATTGACTCCCTTTCCATTCACTCACCGCATTACTTTAAATTTCAAGCAAAGCGATGGACCAACCTACCCGGGATTCATTTAATTTAATCGGAATGTCCTCATTGTGTTGGTGCTTCAGGCAGTTATTTCAGTTGCAGAGGAAAGATCAGTCTAATTTGAATTTCCTTCTAAGGTAGTTTTTTCATGTTTGACTTCTCGATATTATTACTCTCGCTACTTTTTATATGGTATTTTTTTATTCTTTACCGACGCGTTCGCTTATCATGTAACAGTAGAAAAAACCTATTTTTTAAAGTAGCATTGAACTGTAATTGTTTGAATGCTTTCATTGTACATGACATTTCGATTGACCTCAGTAATCCACCAAGCAGGCCACCTTAACTTCCAATTACTTCACCTAAGTATCCCTTTTCCTGTCCACTGTAATAGGTTGATATTTGGGTAGTCTTCTACTCAGTTATTCTCTAGAGTAGGTATTTTGTTTTGTGCCACGGACTTAAAATGTCATAATTTATTTTGTAGTAGGTACTCCATCTTATACACACGTCCCTTTTAGATTTCACTTGTCTTTCGTCAACGCTTTTTTGGAGTTCTTACGCTCTGGTGCATAAAATATGTACATGTATAATCTTCTACACTGCCCTTTTTTATCTATCTATCGTGGCTCTTCTTATGTGATTCGCCCTATCCATTAATTTTTCATTTATTCTTTTTCTGCTGCAAAACATATATGTATTATGCCTTTAGTTATTTCAATCTTGCTCATATCCAGGCCATTTCTTCGTTACTGTATGTAAAAAGCATCCTTGTATAACTGTTTTAATGACATGCTCTTCAAGTGTGTATTGCCAGTTCCAGGGATGCATATTCAAATGCTATCTGACATCATCTTGGTAGTCTAATATCCCTTTTTCTATCCGTAGACTTCATATCTATTTTCAGGTGTTTAATTTTGATTCATATTCGCTCTCGATACTTCACTTCCTCTGTCTTTATTGCCTCTTTTAATTATAGTTATGAGACATTTTTCGTTTTTATTATCGGGGATCATGACAGTAAACTGTTTCCTTTGATTTTTGATCCTCAGTCCTTTGTCCAACACTGGAGGCTTACTCAAACTACATAGTTTTAAGGCTTCATGGCATGAAGGAACTGAATATTCATTTTGAAAATAAACTCGTACTCTTCCATTCATAATTTATTGGTACGACGCGTTTCACTTCATCAAGGTATCTTCAGGTACCCTTTAACCTTTAATGAGAAGTTGCTGAATATCAATCTTTTCAGATTGATGATAGCATTTTAACCTCAGTAAGCTCCTTAAAATTATGGATATTTACTTCCGTCCCTTGAGTTGATTCTTTTTCTAAATTTGAGTTATTATTAGTATATGAATCCTTACGCCTATGATTATAAACTCTTATCACTAATCCAAATTAAATTCTGACCAAAAACTGACGATCGGTATTCTGTCATTTTTCACTATCCAAATCACTGTGTTATGAATTATTCCGTAAATTATGACGAAAAACTATCATTACATTTTTAAGGATAGTAATAACTAAAATCTCTCAAAACTATTGATAGTATTTTGAGGTTGAGTATGTACATACCGCCATGTTCTTCACTATTTTTGCTAAGCGTGGCTTGCTGATATTAGACCGGTTCACGTGGATACAGAGTATTTTATGCGGAATAATCCTTCAATTCCTCGTACTTAATGTTCCATTAGCTCTTCCTAATATCAGGTGGGAAATTAAACTCCTTGTTCTCACGTGTTGGCATTTTATTATTTTATTTGACAAGATATGAATAAAAACCATGCTGGTAGGCTCCTCTTAACTATTTCAGATCCATCTAAAATACTTTCTCTTCCATCTAGCAGTTAGGGTACCTCCTTTCTCGTTAATCCTGTGAAATGTATGTATTTGTAGCTTTGAAAAACATCCTTTACTTTTGAGGGCTAGTCTTGAAGGAGACCCTCCTCTTATTAATTATATTTCTATCTCAATAAAGGCATCGGATCCTAATGGTTTAATGTATCTTATGTTATATTAAACCATCTTTTTCAATCTTCAATGTCTGCTAGCATGATCCTCTAAAGGCCAAAATTAAGCATTAAACTAAGTTTCAAAAAATACCTTCATGATAATAATTTGAGCATTGTTGCATATAATAACATTCAGCGATTACTCATATGACATCTGCTGGAAAATATAATTTAATGCAATTAAGTTTGGGTTCATAAATTAATGCAGGAAACTTAGTATTTTAGTAATATATCTTCAGTAAATGAAACGCATTAAAGAACTGATGTATGAAATGTCATACGGTGAACGCTTATGATTTAAGTTTCCTTCAGGATCCATCTTTGACACAGTGCAAGTCATAATTATAATACCATTAGTTTATTTTTTCTCGTTCGTTAACGATAAATTTGTCATGCAGTTCATTTACAGAAATTCCTTAACGGATGACCTTTAACATAGTCATGGCCTTTTGAATCAGGCCATGATTATGTTGAAATACATTAGTTTTAATGTCAGAACTTGTAAATCAGGTATTTTTAGCATGATTTTGGATGGTTTTAAAGGTTTTATAGCCTCAAACTATTTCATTATAGTGTTTTCAGTAGTAAAATAAGTTTTGATATCTTCAAATAATACCTCTTGTGAATGCGTTGACCGGGAAAATAAATTTATATCTCTACCACTGGTCCAAGATCCATTTGGACTGTGGTATTCCTATTCTATCATCTAAATTTTTAAGTGACCGTAAAATTCAAGATTCTTTGCCAGATAAAACGACCCAGCCGACATTTATTTCGACACAACTCATTTCCATTCCCTTTCCCTCGCAAAAGAAGGTTCGACACTAAAATTGTTATTTAGTTCCTCCGCATAAGTAGCCAAAATATTTACATTAAAAGGACGCCAAAATATAACGTATAAATTGCGAGGTATATTTGGGTTTTCGTTTCCGCCATCGGTTACAATGTTGCAGTAATACAACTCGTTGCCTCAGATTTGCTGTCCTTCTGTCATCCCTGAAAATTTATTAATAATTGCGTATTTTCCTTGGTATTAGGTACATTTCCATTTTTTGGTATTGCCATCTTTGATGAATAATATTCTACAATATCCATTTTTGTGATTGGGTCCTCGGGAAAAATTTTCTTCGTTATAGATGGAGTAAATTGATAACTAGCACATGCCTCGTTGTGCTGCTTGCTGATTATGTAAGTGATTGCTTCCTGTACCCGTTACACTGATAAAATTCAGCCCACATACCCGCTCATTAAAATTATTTACATTTTCTAGTCACCTTTCCTACGGTCGCTGATGACAGTTTAATTGAAAATACTCAATGTAGCACAATGCAGTTTGCTAGTTCCTTATCGCGTATTGCATGTTGAAAGATGTCTGTCCAAATTTTCTTTTACCCCATGGGAAGGTACAGTCAGAGAAACTTCCTTGGTTTCTGAATTTGTCTATTTTTCAATGTTATTACGTGTTTAGCCTCTTGTTCAAAATTCTTATAATCCAGTCTGCCAACCCTTTTCAAATTAGTTTGAAAGAATCCTGACGCTATATAAAAAAATTCTATTTTTTGTGGGCTACATCAAATTCTTTTGCCCCATTTATATGGGTTGAGTTTCCATGATTTTTCCTCAGATCATACACTCCTCGTTACTGGAATTCTTACAATCCTTATTAATCTATTTTATAGGCATCTGTATAGGTAATTATTTAACTATGAAATTATCCACTTCATGTCATTTTATGAAAGCCACTATTTTTGTATAGGACAGTTATGATGAAACATGAGTGTTATTGGAAAAAAATCTATTTTAAAATAATCATTCCGTCTTCCCGTTGGGTACCTGTCGTCGACTTAATTCACAGAAAATATCAAATACTCGTTAAAGTTTCCTATTTATCTCCCGCTCAGCATTTTTTAAAGAGTGAGGAGAAGCTTCTAGTGTCATATGGATGAAGTCATTTATTTTTCAATGAAACAATTAAGTTCTCATATGTAGTTAGAAAGATAAACGAACGATTTACAAAAAGACTTGTTTTCGAGGTATCAATGGTAAAAATTCTCTCTTTAGTTCATTGATACTCTACCTTGAAATTCATACGCAGTTTTAAATGCGCTACAACTTTGTTACTTGTGTTTTCTAAAAATTTCAAAGTGAGAAGAACAGATAATAATGCGGAAATGTTGAGCTATACTAATTACTCCATTGATTTTTTTAATGATTTAAGGGTTATAAATGATTGAATTAAGCGTCATCAGGTTATTATCATTTCTTTAAAAATATGTTTTCTCTTTTATTCTGCCAACCATATGCGTAAGTTTTAATTTATTCCCTGCTAAAAATAAATCTTTCAATGGGGTCGTTTACCATATTTTTTATTGCCGAATCTGAAGGAGTATGTAAAGTGATAAGAATAGTAATTTTTCGGTTTTTGATCCGTCAATAAAAACTGATGTATTTAACCCTTTCGGAAAAGTGGGCGTGGTGCAACCTCTGACGTATTCTACTTCGTCCAATCACAACTGAGCCCGCGAAGCTACTTCGCCTTATCTCAATGAGGGAGACGCAGCTGACTCTGCCAATGTTACGACAGGATCTGTGCGAGCAGGCCTTCCGAGAACCCCCCTCCACTCCCTTCTCTTCCCCTAAAAGCAGTCCAGGACGGGAGGAAAATGACGTCAATGATATCAAAGCAGCTCCTTCGCTGGGTGTCACCTTTTGTTTATTTTTATTTTTGATTTGTGAGTGAATGGTTCGGGTTAGAATATTAATTTTTTTCACTAAAATTCATTTTTCGTTTTCATCTAACGATTTTGTGTACAAAATTGCGATTTCGGTTCCGAGTAAACGCCCCCATTCCTGGATATCATAAGTTTAGCCAACGGCAAATTTATAGATGAGTGAGAAGCCGTTAGTTCTCATGTTCTGTTAACCAGCTGTCGAATCTCCTTTTTAGCAGTGAAAATATGGCTATAAGAGATGATTGGTTTCAGTGGAATAAAAGACGGACACGTTGAGGCTTCCAGCTAGAAGCTCTATGCCAACAGTGGATATTGGATTTTAATTGGATATCGGAAGAAGACAGTGGTTTGCTGGACTTTGCAATGATGCAATGAAGTATTGAGTACATTTTGGTGAAATTAAGAAGCACTGGAATATTTGGGAGACGAAAGAACGAATTTTAATTTTCACCTTTTGAGATTTTAAACCGAGAGTGCTCGTGGTCACTTAATTTTCTTTTCACCAGTTTAGTTTAGTTTATTCATTCGACGAGATAGTCGAAGGTAATCAGTGAATGAAAAACACCATGCATCCAGGTACTGTCAAATTAAGCGCGATTTCTGTGTGTGGGGCTGGTAGTACCTAGCGTTGACATAGACAGTTATTCATAGAAAATCATTTAATGATAAATAGATAATATAGTTCATTACATTAATGGTCATTTCAATGCCAGACTAAAAAGTTATGCATTCTTATAGCCTACTGTCTAGTGTTTTCGTTATAGGATATGAAATATTATAATCGTATTATTTAGCAGGATTGCTGGAAATGTTCAACTTCTACTCTTGAATAATCTAAATTTATGCTTTTTTTAATATCTCACGTTTTCTGTTACAAAATAGTTATTAAAAGATGTATGTTATACAATTGGTTTTCCGAAAAAATTTAGTCCACTCTCGATATTTTTGTCACTTAATGGAAATAGTTGAACTTCGAAAAAATACTGCTGTGTCGTCAGTTGAAAAATTCTTCCCGTACGACTCGAGGATTTAACTGCAGTGGAGTTGAATTTGTGTGGGTGGGTGGATGACTGGGAATGGAGAAGAAGTGATCGCGGAAAGAAAGAAGGTGGAGAGCGAGGGGTTCGCAAGTGAATCCGAGGTAGAAGGAAAGGGATGATGGGGAGGAACTCTCGATGGTGGAGGAAGTTGCCCCATCCAGCTAGTTCTATAAGGCGGCCATAAAATGCCCGGCCGCGAGGAGTGAAGGGGCGAATGATAGGTGCGTGTGTGTGAGGGGAAAGCGGTGCTCCAGTGGGCGGGGACGAGGAGGACTTCCTTCCCCAGGGAAGAGTTGGGAGACGGTCGTCTCCGTGGCAGGATGCAGAAGAAGATGCTCCGAGACAGGGGGATAGGTGCCCCCACACGGTCTCGCCTCTTTAGTCCGTTTAGTGGCGATCTGGATGTCGTTGGGTGGAGGTGGCGATGCGGCTGCTCGGCGGGAGGGCGGCGGCGCGCCGGTGCACTGGGGGTGTCGTTTAATGGAGGCCATGATGAGGGTGCGGTTGGGGAGGGAAGGCGTGGGGATGGGCAAGCCCTATGCGGCAACCGTCTTAGGGAGCGGTGATGGGGCCGTAAAGGTGCCGGGAGAGGGAGATTGGAACGAGTGCTCATTCAGTCCGCTCGGGTACTTCTTTAATTAGGAGACAGCTTGAATGTGCAGTTAGGATCGCTGAGGGAAATGTTTGCCGCGGGAAGCGTTTGACTGAAATGGGTTCAGAGGGAGCGCGAGTCTGTCGTGAGTGTGATTGAATACGGCAGCGGAGATGGGAGGAAGATTAGAGGCGCTACGATTGCTGGCATTAGTTTATATGCATTCTAATTTTTTGTGAAATGTTTGAACAGAAAATTGCCCTCAAATTAACCACTCGTTTGATGGAATTTCTTGTATGATTGTCCTATTTTGATTCATAAATTCCTTTCGCTATTACACGGGGTTCGTTATCTCGAGCGCAAGTTGTGGCGCGGATGCCTTCTGTTGCTAGTTAAATTAAAAATTATGATCGGTAGTAAGCCTCCCGCTAACAGAGCACCTCAGAATTATCTTCAAGTGTTTACTTTGGTCTTTCTGAGCCAGTTTTATCTACTTATTTCCCTCTGAGAATGAGAAAATTTAAAATTTTCATTTGCATATATCTTGCTGGGGTAATCGATGAGTTCGAGTTCTATCCTGCAGTTGTTAATGTAGATCTGTCTTATATTTTAATGAAAGTTCGCAGGTTGGCATGAAATCACGTTGAATTTTTGCTAGGAAATATCATATATTATGTAATCTATTGCAGGGTGTAAAGGGTATGCAAGTTGACAGAAGCTTGAGTCGTTTCCGGGTTCTAATTCACAATGTCCTTGTCAATTGGAGCAGGTTTTGGAAAATATTTACAAGCTTACAAAGCTTTCATCCTATTTCATTCGCATTATATTTAAATGGGATATTTTGTAAAGCTTGAATTTCTTATCTCTTGCAGTTTGATTTGATCCAAAACATGAGGTTAAAGGTGATTAACCAAGAAAAATCTTCTTGATCGAGGACAAAAATATGCTCTTGAGTTCGACTAATGGGATTTATTTGTGTCTGGTCAAAATCCTAGAGATTAGTTCGGGCGAAAATTCTTTTGAAAATAATCTGTAATTTGCGATGGTCTTGGAAATTTTAAGGATTTTCCTTCAAAGTAAATGAGTCGTCCTTCAGAATGTATCAATGATTTTCAACGGCTTTAATCAAATATATTTACTTAACTTGCATTCTCAAATGAGAAATGTTGAAACAAGTCCCTATGCTTTAATCCGTGCTCAAGAAAGTACTTAGGCTACTGACAGTATTTCATTTAGGAGTTAATGTCGCAATTCACCTTTTTAAAGTCTAAACCAATGATTTTAAATCGCTGATAAGGCAGTAATAGGTGAAGAAATTGCTTGGTAATTCGCTTGAAATAAATACCCAAGGCCTGGTAATGGAATTATTTGAAAACCTTAACAACATTCATCCTCAAGGTTGATATTAACGTGATATCGATTTTAATTGGCTATTAATAAGGATTTATAACTGTTTCTGAGTAAGGCATGGTATAAGGTGAATTAGAAAGCAGAAGACTTTATTTTCAACCTCAGTCTGTTTTACATTTAGTAGGTGAGTTTTTGAAGCCGGTCTAGTTAAGTAAAACAGACTATGAGTTGATTTAATTATTCTCCTCGTGGTGGAAGTAGCACATTCGTTTTGTTCTTATGCATCTCCCTATACAGTATAAAATTTAGTTTCCTGAGAACCTTTGTAAGAAAAGACTGAAGTAAGTGCATTTAGGAAACCTAAAATACGGCACATTATTTCTTCGTTCTCAATCTCCTAGCGCTGTAGAAAAGTTTTTATGATTAATTTTCGTATGCCGAACTATAAAACCTGGGAAAATATACTCCTGAAGTATCACGTAATTTTAATTGTGAACCCAGTGGCTCTCGTTGCCAGTAGAAATAACCACTTAGCATGCAACTACTATTAACGAGCATAATTATTCCAACGTTACTAAGATAAGGGACGACGAATATTATTGCCCACTTGGGAAAAGTACTCTTTTCTGCGGTTGTCTTGTTTGATACAATAACTAAACGTTAGAAACCTACTATTTTTAGACTGTCCGCATAATAGAATTGTATACCTCTCTCTAATTTTATGTTGGCCTTGTAGTATTAATTGTCATAGTTCGTCTTTAATTTTTTTAAGCGAGAGTGAGTGTTTGATATAATAACAGAGGCTGAGAATGTGAAGTGTTTTGGTGGCCATAGTTTTGGGGTTCATATTAACGGGAAGAATAATTTCGATTGGAAGATTCTTACGGACCTAGAGGACGGAGAAGAGCGGAACGAGGAAGGGAATTGGCCTTCGAAGTATTCTTTGACCGCTCCATTTCTCGCGCCACCCTTACGGAAAAAAACTCTCAACCTTCCTTTTCGCATTGCTGAAAGCCTGAACTCAAACCGTTATACTTCTGTGGTGTCACTTGCCCCTTCCATAGCGATATTTTGAGGAAGCCAGTCATATACGAGGGTCGTTCAATAAGTAATGCCCCATATTTTTTTTCTCCACAATGAGCAAACACTGAAAGTTGTACTTCTAGGTACTTCAAGTTCAGTATTTCTCCTCCAGGTGGACGAAGTTTCATATCATTCCAACAGATGGCAGAGCTGTAGTGAATTTTTAAAATGGCGTCTGTTAGTGATCCTCGTTACAAACAGCGAGCAGTGATTGAGTTCTTTATTGCAGAGAAAGAAACTGTGGGAAATATCCATAAACGTTTGTGTGCAGTGTATGGAGATTGTGCTGTCGATAGGAGCACTGTCGGGAGGTGGGCAAAGAGAGTTAAGTCGTCAGAAAGCCCAACAACTCAACTCCAAGATCTGCCACGTTCTGGGCGTCCTGTCAGTGCCACCACTCCAGACATCGTGAGGCGCGTGGATGTCATTATTCGTGCGGACCGCCGCATCACAGTGCAACAATTGGCCTCACAGCTGTCAGTCAGCAGTGGAAGTGTGTGTGCAATGATCGAGACTCTCGGATATTCAAAAGTTTGCGCAAAATGGGTCCCAAGAAGTCTCACAGCAGAACACAGAATGCAAAGAACAACCATGTCATCTGATTTGTTGGAGAGGTTTGATGCTGAGGGGGAAGCGTTTGTCCCGGATTGTGACGGGTGATGAAACCTGGGTGCACCACTTTGAGCCGGAAACCAAAAGACAGTCAATGGAATGGCACTATCCTCAGTCACCAAGAACGAAAAAATTCAAGACAACTCCCTCTGCTGGAAAAGTCATGGTTTCTGTTTTTGGGACAGTGAAGGGGTCATTCTTGTTGATGTGATGCCAAGAGGGACAACCATTAATTCCGAAGCATACGTGAAGACCTTGGACAAACTCAAGAATCGTTTCCGGCGTGTAAGGCATGACAAGAATCCGGCTGAAATCTTGATCCTGCACGATAATGCACGCCCGCACACAAGTCTCAGAACCCGGGAACACCTCACCAAATTGGGTTGGACAACATTGCTCCATCCACCATACAGCCCAGATCTGGCACCGTCAGACTTCCATCTCTTCGGACCCCTTAAAGACGGTTTGAGTGGAAGACACTTCAATGATGATGAGAGCGTATTTCAAGCGGTGAAAACATGGCTTCGCTCACAGGACCAGAGTTGGTACCAGCAGGGAATACAGGCACTTGTTTCACGCTGGCGTAAGACCATACAAGTTGATGGAGACTATGTTGAAAAATAGTACGTGTAGAAGAAACATGTAGCTATGTTTTCACCAAAATTAAACACTTTTAAATGAATAGTTTCTGAGAAAAAAAATATGGGGCATTACTTATTGAACGACCCTCGTATATTATCTAGGCACACCTGGTTCGGCTATGACTATATTTTTCGTAATATGCCCATCGTTTTTTCTCACCTATAGGCCATTTGTTTAAGCTATACGAACTTACTTCCTAAAGCATGATACAGTATTAGCATTGGTTTTAAGTGTTGAAGTGATTAGACACAAAAATTTGAGCACGTAAAGTCTCATCATTCAATGCTTACATAGTCACTTCATTTTGATAAGATTCAAGTCTTATATGATTTAATTTACTTTGAAAGCTACAGGAATGCGAGTTGGAAAGCCATTTATTACTCGCTGATTGGAAAATATTGTTTAGATTGCATCAGTCTTCAAATAGTGAATAAAAGTCTATGGAACTTACCAGCACATTTGATTTTACGGTTCCATTCTAAGGTTCTGGTGCTTTTTTGCATCTCTTCATAGAACGTGAGGAGAAAATGCTTTCCAATGAGCTGAAATTGTCTTTGCCATTCACATTAGATCATGATGTGCCATAGGCCACAATCCCCTTTGATGCAACTCATGGGAGTATAGGCGTGGGAAGCTTACTTGTAGAAATGTCAACTTAGTTATGAATTTTTAAAGCATTTAAAAATAAGTGCCAGAGAAGTCAAGGACATGATACCATTTCTTTTTAATGAACTACTCTCTGATAATTGCGAATCCCTTGCAATGTTATGTAGCCGATGAAAACTTATGTGTGCTCTGGATGATGTAAAACTAATCGTAGATTCTATGTGCCGTCATAAGAGTCAACTCATGAGGGTCAAACCCCGCTGCTGCTAAGGACAGAAGATATCTCACTATCGTTCTACCGCCTTTTGCAGTAATATCGAAGTTGTGATTTTTCTGTAATTTATTCTTTCACTGCTTCATTCTCCAATTAATCCACATCCTTTAAAAGGGTGTGAGTTTTGGAAAAATAGGATAGCTCTCCAATCTTCCTACCTTCAAATCATTCCTCTTTTCCTCGCTCCAACTTCTTGCATCGGGTCTTGCATTGCATCGTGCTATTTTTACCTGCATCCTCGGTCACACTCTTTTCTCGAACTGCTTCTCCTCTGACCGCTATCCTTTCCACCTTTCTTATTTTTACACTTTTCGCTGTAGTATTCAAAATAAATATGAGTTTCCCTCTCTCCACAACTCTTATCCCCAGTTCTCAAACCCACCTTCCACAGGAGTAGGATTTTCTTCAGCACCTTGACTCTTAATCAGATTCATTTATGACGTAATTGCAGATTCTTGAGCTAGTTTTTTTTCGAAATGAATTAGTGCAAAATGCGTAGTGAATATTTTTTGTTCAATGAAGGTAAATTTTGGGTTTATTGCTTGGCATGCATTCAGAATATTGCTGTGAAAACTGTACCGGGAGTGCCAATTATATTTGCGAAAAAAGTATCTGCTTATAATACTGGACGGATTATGATGAATTTTGCACAAGTAGCATACAATATTTATTTACCATCATCATCATAGGTCAACAATCCTAGGATTGGTTTGACGCAGCCCTCCACTCGATTCTTCTATTGGCCAACCTCTTCATATTGACGTAACTCCTCTCTTTTATATCCTTCACAACTTGCTCCATATACCTCATACGAGGCCTGCCTTTTTCATTCTTCCCGTTCACTTTTCCTTCGACGGTTGTCTTCATCGTGTCTCAAGACACGATGCCCTGATGAATTTTATTTATTTACCACTGTCACTTAAAGATTATGTCAATGCTTGCGATCGTTATATGAAATATTTTCTCAGCCCAATGATAAATGCATTTTAAAATCCTTCATATCCTCGTAGTTCTCTGGCATCGGGATACGTTGGTGGTGGTGAACAATGCAGATAAAGTAGAAAAGATTAAATGAATGCCGTAGCAAGACTTGATCTTTTGCGTCTTCCGGTTTCCCAATCCCCTCTGGCGTCAACGTCAGCACTTTTTTTATATCACAGTGGCGGATGGCAGAATTCCATCCAGCCACCTTTACTAATTGTCCGCCAGTGTTTTTACATATGCACTCCATCCCCTTTTCTTCATATGAATTTTAATGAGTATTTGGGGTAGAGAAAAGATTACCAGAAAAGTGTGCTGTAGGGATAGCTTAAGACGGATAATTTATTGATCGGAAACGTCTCAGCTCTAGAAAATGTCAGGCGTTGCATAAACCATGAAAAATAATCTTTATTAATAGACAAAAAATCCGGAATATGAGAAAAATCGGATTATGTGTGAATTAAAATTGTTCAAGTTTCAGTAGCTCGGTAAGAAGTCACTTTTAACATGAATTATTATCGACTTCGTTAATTGGTCAGTATAAGACTGACGTTGGATTTTCAGCTTCCAGAAAATTGGTGTATCTAAAAAGGGCATAAATAATCATATATAAATTAGAAAGAAACTGATTGCATATAATCAACATTCATCTGGTGATAATATCCCTTAGAGAATGTGGACGATTACAGATTTTTTTTAAAGCTAGGCGAAATGCCAGGAATTAAGTACAATATAAACTACGTCTAGCAAAGGGAAGGGGTGATTTTGGGTTTCTTTTTGATATTGCTCAAGATAATTCTACCGTAATCAAATAAAATTGCCCTAATCAAATACTTACATGAAAGATTCTAATGTTGTGCCCATGGAGTATCGTGAATCGTCTTTGGATAGTTAAAAAAAGGCGTGAAAACTAGGATTTTGCGGTAATAAATCTAAATTTTAGGATGACGAAAATCAGATTGGTCCGAAAAAAAGCTGATAATAGGAAAGAGTATTGCTGAAAGAAAGGAAGAAGAAATCAAGTCGGAACGTAATATAAATTAATGCTGAAATAAGATTTGCTCCACGGGAAAATTGAGTCTTGAGTCTATACAAGGAAGTAGCCAAAACTGGAGAGAGAGGGATAAACATAGAAAAGACGAGAAATTTGAGAAGCTAGCAGATTAAGTGGGATTTATTTTGTGCTGCTCTTGTGATTTGCTATTCCCTACCAGCTAAAATTCGATACATACCTCCCGGAGAAAGTGCGTATCGAAATTGTTTTTGCAATGAACACAAAAAAGTATTTTTTTGCCGTCGATGAGTGATCGCTAGATGCATTGGCCGTTTGGTTTTACGAAGGACCGTGGCAGGTGCGGGCGAGTGGTGCGATGTAGGGGTCTGTGCGCTCGCGTAAAGTCTTCCGCGGGTCGCGAGAAAAAGGTTGAGACGGGAGAGGGGAAAGGCGAGGGTGGGGGAATACTCCGGTCGCTTGTCTCTTTCCGATTCTGTTCAGAGATAGGCAGAGGCGAGGGGCTGTGTGGAAGGGCCTAGGCAGTTGGGCTGGGACCCCCCGAAGCATGTACATCACCCCCTTCTCCAACTTAGCTCCCCCCCAGTATACGCAGTCTCGTAAGAGCTACCTTCTCCACCCATTCCTCTCTCGGTCACTTCCATCTCCGGCGCCCATCGAATAGAGGTTGCTGGTTCTCCGTAGAAGATAAATCTTGTTCTTATAATCCCCCTTATCTCTCCTCTCCGACCCGCAAGTGAGGATTAGCTTGGTAGCTCAACCCCTTCCCATAAAGGGTTGAGTTCAGTTCCTGGCCGCGGTAAAATTTCACTAGGTTCTTCACCCGCCACAGGTCTTCTCAGCTTGACTGGGATACAGATGGTTAAAATTATTCGAAGACTGTGATAAAACTTATTCTTTACGGGAATCATGGAATATTTTCTGTCCATCAAGGTTCAGGATACCATCGTAATTTGATTTTCGCTCCTTGTAATACTTGGGAAAGAAATCTTAGTACATTTCTAGCACGTTAAATGAGGGGGTAGTAGATTACATGAATAATAATATAATTCACATGATTAGCGATCAGAATACCTATGTGAAAAAGGACACAGATCTCACTTCCCTATATTAGGTCTCCAATGGTTGTTTGAATTGAATACTTTCTTGCTGAATCTCCATGAGCATTTGAGAGGGGATATGTACGTAATAAGGCCTCGTAATAGTCTATGCATTTGATAATAATTTCTCCTTGGGTCACGAGTTCCATTTATCTCTCGAAGAGTGGTATCTATTCTGATCTATAACAAAAAGGGTATCGGGTCGGTAGGGTGTTTGATTGGCTTTCCATGCCAATACACGTGGCAGAAATCTTTCAGTTGAACTCCGGCCCTTTCTCGAATGCTGTGCGGAAGGTAATTAAAGTTCACAAGTCCGTTCATCGGTTGCGACATCATAGCAAGTATTCTTGGCGTCTTTCGCAAGGGATAGGCTAATGACGAAGTCGCGTTCATTCCACCCTTCCTCTATTCCATGAAATTCCTACCTATACATCAACATTCATCTATTCTTCATTGTACAAATACCTTCTGCTGTCGGTCGCTTCCCCTGAATGACTAACTTCTCTTTACTACTGCCAAGAAAACGCATATGGTGTGGCGTTAGTGTTTACTGAAAAATACATTCACGATATCGTCCTTGATGTTGTCTTCAGCGAAATGTGTTTGTAGTTTATCTGAGGAAGGAAAATGTTTCAACCCTAAAATTCCACTGAAGAATTGATAGATGACTACAAAGATACAGTTCCATATAATTATGACTAAGAGATTATTAAACTATGCGATCTCTAGATTTTTAGGTGCTACCAATGCGTATGGCAACTAGTTAATTACCTAATTGGATACTGGAAACAGTTTTGTTTGTATCTAGTTGGATATTGTTCATGAGTGAGGCCAGCGGTTCCTTTCCTATTGTAGCCTTTCATTCCTGTTTTTTCACATTTTTCCAATGTGGGTAGCCTATTAGCTCTAAAAGGACTTCAAACGATACCGCATATATTTTCATTACTTTTCTACATCGGCGAAAATAATTAGCATCACTTGACAGCCCTTCGTAAAATGTGGTGACCTAGGTGTCGACTACACTTCATTTATATTTCCTCGCCTTGGCTTCCCAATCCTCCTCTCCTAACTCGTACCCCTGACCTTTTTCACGCCGACGCCTCCGCGTTGTTCTTCTCCGGTGACGCTCCTCTTGAGCTCTTCAAGTATGAGATAACGAAGCGAGTCAGGACGGGTTGGCTGGTCTTTCGGCGCGCGTGGGCGTAGCTGAAGGGGATGTGGGGCGTCGGCCTACCGCCGAGGAGGCGCTTGAGCGGCGGCGGCGACGGCGCTTGGAGACGCTCCAGACGGGCGCGATAGTGCAGCGGAGTTGTAGGCGTGTTTCCCCGCGGGCTTCTGCTCCTGCCGCGTATTCGATATTAATATCCTCCCTCTGTCTGGTGACCTCCTTCTTTCGTCCCCTCTACCGTCGACAAATTATCCCCATCTGGCGATCCGTTTTGAAGAACCGGCAGCGATGATGTTCGCAGATCGATTACTTCATTAGCAAACGACTTGAGGTTGGAGTGGTGTTTTTTTCCTGATTTCCGCAGGGCACATTCTTCAAACAATCTTTCCCGTCGAGAGCCTGGAACGGTGTAAAGTAGAAGTCGATAGTTTTGATCGATGGTCCGTGAAGGAAGAATTAATGCGGAAGGCACGTTAAGGAGTTATTTCTGAATTTTATGCTGAATGGTTACTGTACCGACTTATTTATTTCTCCTCAGATCTATTGAATTATTTTTATGTCACTTAGCGAGCTAGACGTGATGACAGGTGTAGAAAATAAAAATATTGGCGGTTGCGTAAAGTTTGTTAATCCTTTGGATTCCGCTTCATCCCCCCTTGTGGTTGAGAGCATCTCCGTAACTTTAACTTGCATTCTCATTTCAATTTAAATCGTCAGCTTCACCAATGGCGTATTTTATAAAATAATTAGACAGTGTTAATTAGCTTCTGGGATTTAAAGACGTTGTAAAAGAAGATTCATTTACTACAACCTTTAAGGTACACAAACTGTGTTGTATTTCTCTCGCCCGTCGGTGTCATGGAAGGAAATGCAAATACATCACTTCAAGCGATGAAATAAATAACCCTGATTAACCTGTACCATATTTGCTTAATTAGGCGATTAGCTCAAGTCATGACTCAACTAAGTACAAGCGCCGTACGTCGCGGCGCGTGATGGTTAAAAATTCTTGCTTCCAGTGTAATCGGCTTTAAGGGTATTCTCGACTCGTTTTTGAGATCCTTTCCCTTCAAACTCAACGGTGATGAAAGAACGCGCCGGTGCGTTGCGTCCAACGCAGTGAAGAAAAGGTATGCTCGTCATATGAGTGCTGCGTTCATAAATACCGCGATTCTCATCGTCTTTAATTACGAAAACTCGCCCATAAAGTTCACCCGTTGGAGGTGCAAGACGTTCCGACTCCCTCTGAGCGGAAATGTGGTTGAATTAAGCCGAAGGGAGGGGCGAGTTACCCAGCTGGGAACGAGCGCTGGGAAAACATCAATTACTCCTAGTTAAGAGAGGCTGTTAAGTACTCCAACAGTTGCATTCCTACCCTCACCCTTGTCCATTCTCCTTCTCTCCCGTTTCCCTCCCGTTCTTGCCGCCCACTATCTGCTCCTTTCCTTCCTATTTGACACAACTTCTCACCTCCCTTGCCTTTTTCCCACCCTACTTATCGTACCAGCTCACTACCGGCTGAACTCCCTCGCGCGCTCGCAGTCGCCATCAGACAGGAATATTTCGCTACTCGACTCTTGGGCTCCAGGAAAAGTGGGCAGACGTTACATATCTACAGGGGCATCTGAACAGTTTTTCACACTTCAGGTTTTATCCTTCAATTGTGCACGAATGGCAATAATATTATAATGATATTGTGGATCCCGTACCCTGAAAGAAATGATTTTTTCGCTTTGAAAAAATATTTTCCTCATTCCTCATTTATGACTGGAGTTTTTGCGATACAGTTGAAATTTTTAAGTGGTGCAATTTACCGTAACCGATGATGATTACACCCTTCGATTCGTGCAGATATAAATGGCAATCTTTCCTCCATAGTGGATGTATCAAATTACTAATTGGTAACAGCGTGCATTGTAATCAATTCACAACAGAGTAGGCTTCTTACTATATTGGTAATAATTATATTATTTAAGAAGAATAAGAATAAAAATTTCCATCAATGAAATTAAAACTTGGAACTAATATTGTTTGGAACTAAATTTGTTTCGAGTATAGTATCATTCATATCGTAGGCATGAGTAGGGCTTTTCTCCGTGTACCCTGTTTCAAATAGGAGGGTACTTGACTCCTGGAACCGGCTTATTCCTAAATGGTGGTGATGTTCGACCCACCTTGATTTCTCAGACCTCGACTTCCTTAATTACCTTCTTGTGTAAGGTAGTAACGTTATCATCTTTATCTTCGAAGAGGTTCACGTGTACGTTTCTGTGCGTGTCTACCCCAATGCATCCGCACACTGTCGAAGATAGTGGCATGAAACCACCGCTGAGGACAAAGAATCGAAGACCTCCAATGCTAGGCGGACGGCGAACCGAATTGTGAGTCGTGACTCACGGAATACCCGAATGGTTCGTGGTAGAATTCCGCCTTCTTCTCGCTACATAAATGGGCATTACTTGGATTAATATCCCTTCTCTTTGCGCTGTCTGCAGTAGTGGCGTGGTGCTAAAATTATATGGTTCATTTTTCGAAAATAGAGTTTACAAATTACTACGGAGAAATGAAACAGTGTAATGCATTCATGTCTACGTAGCTTTTCGTTTTCCTTGTTTTTGTATACCGTATCTGCCAGAAAGTTTGTAATATTTGTTGCAATTTCAGCTGAAGTGCTCATGGTTCCAAAATAGCGGATTCAGAAAATAATGGGCAAATATATTCCTTATGTAGTTCAGGGCCAACCTGGAAAACCCAAATAATTTACTCGTACACGCTCATTTAAAAAAACACTTATTTTTGTCAATGGAGTGCGGTTTATTATGCTTTACCTTCAACTGCGGATAAATATTAATATTTTTCAAAGCAGCGCTTCTCAAATATATTCTATTTGTAAGATAAAGTTGATTTCATTTGCTCCATCATTTCTCAGAATCACGAAGTCACGTTCAAGAATGAATTAGATACATAAGAGTGCCCAAGAAAAAGCCGTTATTGTGCTCAAGTTTAGGCTCTTGAATTTCAACTAATGTGATTTTTAAGCCAATAAAGTATGTAATTAACGCTGGCCGTTCTAAAATTATTTTTATTGACCTGGTATTTTGAGTATTAATTTGATTGCTCTCCCATTTTGATTAGATGGTGTTGCATAGCCTAAATATTTGGAGCATATTTAGGCCTAATTCTATTACTTATATTTCAGTGTAGCTTGGAGGATTTGGAAAGGAATATTAAAAACTGTTACCTAGAGTGACGCTACATCATTTTTTCAGTCAAAAGCGCTCCTAACTTTAACATTTTCTAGAGATTCATAGTTTTGCCTGTTATCGGTAAATCCTTCCAAACGTCTCCGTGAAGAATTTTTAACTCATTACGGTGTATTAAATTAGTTTTTCCTTTCTCCATTCTACGTACTCATTCTACTGGCAGGAAAAAGACTGTGAATGAGAACAACCAAAGAAATTTTGCTAGTGCATATTAGTCGTCCGTACATGGTACGATACAAGTAAAGGGATTACTGCACCACGTGTCTTTCGAAATTATTTTTTGAGAATAAGTATATGAAATATTTGTAGAGGATATATATGAGTCAACATCTGGGAAAAATATTTTTCGGAAGTAAGTATAAATGCAATTTTATTCCCAGTTGGCCAATTCCCCTCATATAGAACAAACCTGTCGTTTTAATCAAGAGAAAAATATTTTGGATAACTATAGTTAAGTTTTTATAAATGCTTTTATCTTACACTTCTGTTTTTAATTTAAATCGGTCACTTAGCGGTATTTTCATCATATTTAATTTTCTATACGCCTACGTTTATATCTTGACAGTATGTTTCATTTTCCGCTTCTTCAGGGCATAACAACGATTCACCTATTTCTTACAATATCAAATCTAATTGAATTGAGTGGGTTTTTACCAATAGCACCATTGTCCATAATATTTGTTACCCGCGTGTGTATATTATGTACTATATATTAGTATATCTATATACACATATAGGAATTGATTTCTCTTCCACAATCTTTTGGCATTTTTTTAATTCTCCTTTGGTTTCTGGAGGGGCGACCGTTTCTCATTTTGTTCGCGAAATGCTGAGTTACTTTTCCTCTCCCGAGCCGGAAAACCGATTTTCTCAATTCTTCTCGAGTAGATGGAGAAACAGTTGACTGAGCCGGAACGAGTAGCGAGAAGAGAAAGTGATACGGGAAGGAAATGTGAGTGCAGAGGAAATATGCGGCCCGCCGGAAATGTCTGAAATGTTTCGGGGGATAGGAAACCACTCCGAGATTTCTTGAAAAAAGAATGCAAGAAGTAGATGGATTGAAGGTCTTTCCTCCGTAAATGGCTTTTCTATGATTATGCCATACCTTATTTCATGAAATCATGCTTTTCGCATATTTCACGCCGAAGTTCCTGTAGAAATAATTTTAGTATTAAAAAATTAATTTGCTTTTTTTCTCCTGCGTACACAGAGAAAATTGAAAAAGAAAATACAATTTTTAAAAAGGTTTATGGTGTGTGTACAGTTGTAATATAATTAAATACCTGGATCCCTATTATATTAATACACGTATTTGTGTGAAAATAAGGCGCTAATGTTATTTTAAGATCCCGTAGTATTTTTCTTTAAACGAAGAATGTATCTTAGGATATATTTATTATAAATATGTTCAAAATACTGCTCTGAATTATTGATATTAAACATTACCTCATTAACAAAGAAAATCGCTAGCGACTTTTCAAGGAAACGTTTCTTAACTATCACCGGAATTTCATTTTCGCGGAAGAAATATATTCGAGTCCAGTGGTACACCAGAAATGCACCGCAATTTTGCTCTGCTCTCAGATCGAACATGGTGACAATGGATGGAGGGGGGAACCATCAAGTTTCCCATGAAACTGGGATAGAGAGGTCCATGGTTTTCAGTACGGAGGGACGAGAGATTTTTCGGGATGTAGGTAAGGGTAGGTTTTGGATTAGGGGGTCAAGTTGCTTGGCAGAGGGATGGGGGGACGAGCGGTGAAGAGGAAAGGAAGGGGAGAAGTTATTGTGGAGAGGGCAATGCATAGGTTTGGGGTGCCAGATATGGGAAAGGGGAATGCATGGATGTGTGCGTGTGTGTGTTCAATGTGGGGATGGGGGTCGGTCTGGAGGGGCGGTGGGTGGGGAGTTCGAGAGGGTGAACATAGGCTGCCTTGGGAGGGAGAGGGGCTGGAAGAGGGTTCGAACATATCTTCAATGCTTTCTCGGCTTCATTATTGGCTTTTGAGAGCCGCGTAACCCTCCCGTTCGCCACGATGTGTTGGAAGCTCATACCCCGCGTCCCTCTCCGTGGCACTCCGAGCCCCAGTCCCTAGGATAGCGAAGGGAGACGGCGAAAAATGAGCTAGGGAGGGATGCGTAGACCTCCTGACTCATCCCAGTTTTTCAGGAAACTAATCTCTTTTCCTGGGGCTCACTCTGCGCTACATTAAATCCTTTTGCGCTCGACAATGAAATAAACTGCCGAGGAGGTGGCGAAAATATAAACTTGCTCAATGGAGATGAGATGTTCAAATAGCACGCAAGTAGCCTGAGAGTGGTTGGTATAAAGAGGTCATTGCATATTTGAGAAAAACAGTCTAGAATACTAGGACCAACTTATTTTGGGGAAAAGTCTCTCGGGAGCATAAATGATATAGTCATAAAACTTGTATTGGGAATTACTAGTACTATATTTTGCTTTCAGCTCCAATTGCTGAGGTTATATTGAAGAACCTAAAGTTAAACTTATAAAATTATGCTAATACCTCGTGTTTAATTCGAGCCCGCATAATATTTAATGTCAGGTTAATGTGTTTCCAATGTGATGATGGCTCTGTGGCAGGAGATGAAGAGGGAGTTTGATTCTACTAGTAAGTCCGCGATGGTATTAGATTGGCGTAGGCAGGTTAGAATTTGCATATGGTGTCATTTGGAGAATCAGACGTTTTTTTCTATCGCTAATCAACGTGATACTAACAAATCCGCTATCTGTTTATTTTATCTTTGAATAAAGCTAGGATAGAATGGCGCTATTGTACCCTGTGTACATTAAACTCTTATTGTCCATGGCACATGACTAAAAGGTGGTGTCTTCTGGCTGAATTGTGAATGTACATATGTTCTTATTTCCTCTCGAAAGAGGTCGTCTTTGTGGCTGTTTTTTTTAACTGCACACATTCTTCCATCTTCCTTTCCATTTGCTCGAGCCTCACTCCACGCAGGGACCATATAACCTACGCTCCCCACCTCTCGGCAGTTACAAAGCTCTTGAAAAAAATGGCCTTCCCTCGCTTCCACGTATCTCTCTGCCTCACCCATCGCTTTCCAGTTATCCTGTGCCCCACCGACCACCTCCTGCAACTATACTCCGGACTCCTTTCCTCCCCCCATTCTTTTTCCGCCACCCCTCACTCACTTCCTCAATCTCTCCTACCCTCAACTGCTGCCACCCCCCGCCCCATATCCAACTCACACAATCACCTTGCCCTTTACGAATATGTCTATGTGTATCGTCTTTTACCTCCCTCTCCACGTGGATATTTTTTGCGCCCTCCTTCCAACCGGGTGGAAATCCCTTAATGGAAGATTCGAGAGATGAAGGCACGCGGAGAACGAAGGGAAATACCGCGTGAAGTATTTAAAATAAAAAAAAAAGATTTTATATATTTATATGTTGGGATTTACCTGCGTCGGATACCTCTAGTCCTTTCTCCATTTTATGGTCATCCGGTCTGAATAAATTCACTTTTTTATACTCTTGGGCTTTTAACTATATGAATGAGCTCTACCTCACGTGTCAACGGAGTTCCCTGTCGATTCAAATCGATTTTTCTAATAGTGGACTCAAAATAACTTTTGATATGGTTAATATTATGTTGTCTTGTAAAGTATAGCTGGAAATTTATTTAAAGTGTGCTCAGCCTGTATTTGTGAAAAATACTGGCTTGGATGAAAAATGACCGAAAAAATGTATAATCGAGTAAAAAATATTTGTGAACTCTTAATCATGACTCTAATTATGAAATACCTTATTATCATTTTTATTACAATGAAAATGATCACTTTAAATATTGTTAGTATATTGTGAATGTCAATTGGCTAATTCTGAGGGCTGATTAATATCATACGTCTACGAAAAGAATTTTTCTTGTAATTTACACGGTTATTCTTTTATGATATCATTGATGAGTCGGAATAAAGATCTTTAGTTTTTCATACTAGGTGATATCTTTAGGTTTGCTAGTCAGTTCTTTTTTCTGGAGGCAGTCTTGGAATTTGTACCCCTGATGCAACCCTTTGTCGTTCACCTGCCTCCTGTCGTTCAGCCCTCCTATGTTACAAAACATCCCTGATTTAATTTGTTGCATTTTTTACTTAAACCCTAAACAGCGCTATTGTTGTGTATCTTATACAGCTAAAATAAAAATTTCCAACATTATCTCATCAAAAATAGAAGTTATGCATTTTAAAATTATGTTTTAAAATTTTACATTGTAAATTATTCACTCATGATTCGCATAATTAATAAGGTTCGGTGGACCAGAATCGCTTGTTGGATTACGAATGTCATGGTAAACCCGAAGAGTGTTGGTTCAAATCTAGTTCCAACTGTTGCTTTTGCGTTGTGCCATAGTGTTGTATATAGTTGGGCACAGGCTGCGATTTGAAAATCGCTGTGTGCTATTTTGAAACGCATTAAACTCGCCTATAACGTACGTTTAAACGTCCGCTCACGCTAAGTTTCTGTCCTTCCTTTTCCTTAGGCGAACATGCACCCCGCCACAGCTGCTGCTTTCCCCTACGAATCCACCAACCACCACCATCACCGCCGCTCCGACTACCTCGGGGGCGGCGGGGGAGGGGCTGGCGCCGGAGGCGGTTTGCGCCTCCTCCCGGGTTCCGCCGGTGCCGGGGGCCTGGACCCCAACGACCCACTGGTGCTGCACCATCACCACCACGGCGGCGGGGGTCCGCTATCGTCGTCAGCGGACGATCCCCACCAGGTGAGCAGCGACCACAGCTACCGAAGTGATGAGGATGCCGCCTCACTGGTGAGCCAAGAGGTTCATATTCATTTTTTATTATTTTCTCTTTCTCTACATCTTTCGACAACTATCCACCTTTTTTCTCTTGCCTTCTGTGATCACGTTCATGTTTTTGAAGCGAAAAGGTTTTCATGTGAAGGAATTACAGTCAGTCGCTATAGTTAACGCATATTTTATTAGCGCATTTCTCAGAAATTGTTATGATCCCTTATATTTCATAATAACCCCCCTAAATTCACTCACGCATGGTATGTTTCTCCAAAGAAACATTTTTTTCCATTCCTAGTTCCTGTGATTCTTTTCAATTCTGTTAAATTATGAGTCACATCTATTACCTGGAATTTATGTGCCGTTGAATTGTGTTACATTCTTAATTCAATCACTTAAGCCTCGCCATTCCGAGGGCTTGTTTGGAATTTCGGTATATTTAATGGCACGAGCCTATAACCAATGAGAAACAGCCAGCTTTCAAATTGTGTTCGCAATGAATTTTCCACAATTTACCTTACGTATTTTGTTTCCATAATACCATTTCCATGTTGTCTTTCTTGAAATACGTGTAAGCATTATTTCGGCGTGTAATGCATTATCTTTTCTCCAAGCCGTTGCAAATCGAATCCGGCGTTTTCGCAGGAGACACACCTGCCCATATACGCTCACCGCTGCCATTCCTTTCAGGGTGGCACGCAGAGCGAGCAATCTTCGGTCTCCCCAGCCTCCACTGTGGTGTCGGAATCGTATTATGCATTAGCATCCGCGAGGCAAAAACAAGAGAGCGTCGCCGAGCGTGTTAGAAGAGCGAGCTCGTTAAGAGATGCTGCCGCTAGAGGTCGGGTCGTTGACCATCCTCCCTCCCTCCCACCTTCCCACCTTACCTAGCCTCCTCCTTCGTCCTATTTTATTTCCTCTCGCCTTGCTCTTTTTCTCATTTGGTAGAGAACCTGCATAACGCTTGCTAGCACAGGAGTCCCTCTTTCGAGCCCCGGGAGGTTCCCCGACCCCGATGGAGCTTGCCGCGGCACGGACCAATTTGCATATTGGCTTCTCCGAGACATATGTTCTCTCGCGGTTCCGTTGGCACTTCTCGGGTCCAGTCAATGATTTACGAGGCCGCCGAGTTAATTTGTTTCTTTTCGCCACGGATGTAGCTTCCCGCAATTAGGGTGTAGTGCTGTGTCCTCACTATATGTGGAGTTTATTTCCTATACATAATAGATTTTTTCGTTAGTTCTGAATGGGTTATATATTCTCACTCACACCATCCCGCCTTTTTCTCAGCTTCCGTCAGCGCTGGCGTTCCTCCTAACGGTCCGAGTATCTTTTCAATTAGGGGGTCGCAGTTTATAACTCGGACTTCCATTGCTTGCACTCAATTGATCTGGCATGGAGGGTAACAAGTCGGACATCAAATTCGCATTAGTATTCCGCAGGAGGAAAAAATAGGTTTCAGTGCGTAGTTATCCAGCGCCCAAACCTCGAGGCTACCCTTCCCTATTTACTGAGCAATTCCTTTATTACCTCGCTGAGCTAAGTGGATGAAAAATATCGTCAGCGGAGTATTGTATATAGTTTATTCTTGGGCACCCAGGCAACGCAATATCCCTGGCTAGAGGGGTCATAGAGAAAGGTGTTGTATTTAAATTATGACGGTAGCTGAGAGCCAACGTGAGCATTCTCCACCATCCGCGCGTAAAAGGCTGGAATGGAGATTTCATAGGCCGACGTAAATGAAAGCAATTGACGATGCATACGAACCAGCAATACATTTAATGAGTTGTTATACCTTTCAGGTGTTATTAGATTGGTATGTGAGATTTAGCTCACCAATACCAAGCATCAGTTGTGTTCGCTCTAAGCTTGTACCTGCCCTTAAATCAAAATGGACATATTCTATTCTCTTTAAAGAAATTTAGATAAAAATCATTCATGGAATCACGAGAAAACGATGATATATTAGTTGAATAGAATTGAGCATAACGTTATTGAGGAGTTTAGGAAAATACTAATTCACCTCTGACAATGATACCCCTTCCCAGGCATTATTTTACTTTTCTTTGATAGCTAGTGAAAATTATTAATGATGGCTTTTCAGTAGAATCTATAGTATTTCTCTTTGACTTTATCCAATTGTTATATAAATTAAGTTTCCCAATGTATTGGAGACCGAAGGAGAGTATATCATTCATCATCAAATTTGAATTTCATTTTTCCCAGACAAAATATATCTCCTACCAAGCGATGGTCTACAACCGCAGGCGCTTTTCCCTTCTTGTGTACTTCAGTGGCAAGCGGAATCAAATAACTCCTCGTTAACTGGAGTAATCAGCCATTCCGAGTAGCACCCGATTTCATAAGGATTCCAACAGGTGCCTTTTCGGAATCTACGTGGCTAATTCGGTCAGAATCGAGTTCCATTTTCGGCGAAATAATGGGTGAAACCTCGAAATAATGCACTCAGGACACTTAGCGTGGAGATGTAGGGGAGGGAACAAAAAAAAAGGGAGAGATCGCGGAGGCCGACGGCCCAATTTTCGCCTCGATTGGTTGTCGCACGCCATTAAAACGAGATTTTTCCTCTCCGCATCCCCCGATGTGTGTCCCGGCCTACTCGAACCCTCTTTCCGAGGAAGCAGCGCCCTTCATCTCCTCCTTACGCTCAACTCTCCCCTCCTTCCCCCCGGGCGGCGTCGTGACCTCGATTTTTTCGAGATCCGCGGCTTCTTTTTTCCGCCTCTCGCGGGACCGAAAAGTGTGCGTATGTATGCATGTGCGTGATGCGTCCCCTCACCCTCTCCTCTTCTCCCTCACACCCCCTTCGCGCACCCGTAGAGCTTCCCACGGGCTCTCCCCAACCTCAACTCCCCTCGCCTTTTTCCTACGCGGCCTCCCTCTCTCTCTCGGTTCATCCGTCATCCGCGCTCGGGATGGTCATGTGGACTCGCCCCTCCTCTTCGCAATCGCTGCCCGCGTGAATTAAGGGCGCATGTGTTGGCGCGTGTGTCTGGGAGGTTGATCATCTCGGGAGTGAGGAGATGGGTATGTGTGGTGGAGACTTAGGGCTGTTGGGTGGGGGTGAGTGGAGGGGAGAAGGGTAGGAGGAGGAATGGGGGAGCTCTTCAAGACGGTCCGGAGGCTGGGGGCGAAGTTGTGACTCCCCCTTTCGGAGCGTGCCGTCTAGTCGTGCGAAACTGGTTGCCTAAACGTGAGCGTAAATGCCTCCGGCGCCGCGCCGTATCCTCATGTTGCGTAAATATCCCAGTCGGAGTCGGAGGAAACGTCGCATGCAATCCAGATGAAATATTCTCGGAGCATGTTTGATGGCAGGAGTCATTATGCTCGCACTTTTCCGCGAGCGTTGACGCAGGCATCAGATTCACTCCAACGACGTGGAGTCTTCATTCATCGTGCGGTTCTTGCGTTCGCCATCTCCGTTTTATTTCGCTCGTAAGACGATTTAATTAAGATGAACTTCGGGTCTTCCAATAGATGGATGCTTAAGATTGATCATACTTACAGAATTTTATTTCATGGAACACAACCAAATATCTTCCAAATTTTTAGTGACAATTATTACGAAGATAAATGCCAATAAATATCATCCAATAAGCTTAATCACCGCTGACTAAATATTAGAGAAATTGTTAGTCTAATTTATTTATTATTGGCATTTTTTACTTTGGTAATATTTAAATGAAATAAATATTTCAAATTTTCAACTTCGGCCTCTTCTAATTCATTTATCTTTAGATTCTGATATTGCTTTTGTGTTTTCTTCATAGCAATCTCGTGCCCCATATCGCTGTGATTTCTCCTCTTGTAACATCCATTAATCTAAGCTTCTATTCACCATTTTCGATGAGAGGTTCATTGATGTGCTGAGTTAACTCACTCTTCATCGCAAGCCATTTTCACCGACAAGCTCAACCGTCTGTTGAGTGAACTAGTTCTAACATTATATATCTGTGACAGGTCAGCTTATAAATTTGATCTCATTAGCATGCACGGTATTTGACTTGGTTTTCGAATTATGACTTTGTCGATGCTATTTATATACGATGTAACTTCTTTAAAGTATGGGTAGGCTATTTTTTTTTGCTTTGTATTAGGTTCATAAAAAGAAATAAGATTTCTTAAATGTATGTAAAAAAATAAAATTTCTTTCTTACATCTCGACCCTACGAGATGTTTCGAACCTTGCTTATTAGTCCAAAAAACAGTTTCTGCTTTATGGTACCTGCGATTTGTGTCTGCTATACTAAGCAGGAGGAATATGTATGTAGTGAAGGATCGGTCAAGAAAACGCTACACACGCATTTGTGTTTTACGGTAGCAAAACGGCATTTTCCGTTCGAACTCCCAAATGTATATGGAAAGGAAGCCGCCTATTCGTTCGTATAATTTCTTGCTCGAAAAAGGTTCATAGTTGTTTAATTATGTACTACAAGCATGGTGTTTCAGTACGCGAGACGTTTACTCCCGGACCACAAGATTTTTGGATATTATTCACATGATGCATCTTGATATATCCTATTTTGATGCGATTTTATTAATATTTCAGCTCAGTGAAAAATTCATTTTTAGTGCACTGCTTTTGGAGAATTTTCATGCATTGCCACTTTCAAAACCATAAGAGCATGCCACTCTTAACTTCAATGCAATTACTTCCAGTTCTCTGGGCTAAATACTTTTTTTTCGGAAATTTGTTTATTTTGGAGAATGACAGGGGTTAATAGCCAAGATTTCACTTCCGGAAAGGAGTTAATAAATAAAGAAGTTAGAGAAGCCTACCGTTAGTTGAAAACACCTTAACTTCGGAGTTATTGCCCAGCGTGTATAAATTATGTACATCTTTTTCTGATTAAGTTCGCTAAAATTGATAAGGAAGTGTATTTTATGCAGTAAGTGTAACTACGGTCTATTAGTGTTAACATAACGGACCAATTAATTAATTAATTTTATTTTCACAGTCCTAGTTTCTATTTCAATATACCATTCCTCCAAAATCAAACTTTTCATTTTCCCTCCAATATTTTCGTACTCTGACCCAATTTGTCCTTCGTATGAGTTAATAAAATCTGTCGACTGTATTTTGTACCTATTTGAAATTTAATTATTAGAAGTTCCTGGGAAGAGTATTAATACTTAAACTCGGGTTAGGCAAAATGGTACTTCAGGTTCGACGAAGCCTCAAACTTCTGTCGATGATTCGCTACCATGCCTTTAGTCCTGGAGGCGAGAGATCCGCACGCAAGCCTTCTATATGTAGCGATTGTACTCATCATGGACCTCTTAACCGTTTCGTTGGCGTGGTCCAAAGCCTAAGGGAGGAAGAGAAGCAAACAAAGGAAATGAGTCGATGCGTGGTTGATACCTGATGATTCCGTCTCGCGCCGCCGAGGGCTACCAGACCACACGCCGGAGCCCGACCTCCCACCCATTTCTCCCCCGCACGTGCATGGCCTCGTATCCCGAAGGGAGGGGGAACACCACCCCCTCCCCGCTCCCTACACTCTCTACCCACCCTAGACACCTCTCCGGCCACCACCACCCTCTCGTCCATTCGTTTATTTGTCAGTCAAGTTGTTAAAACTTATCGTAAAACCTAAGTAAACGAGATTGCTTCGTCCGAAAATTATTAACGGAGGCGGCGGCGGTAGCGACTTCACCTCTCCCTTCCCCTCGATCCAAATTAAAACCCTCGCAACCCTCCATTTCCTCGGCTGGGATGAAATGGGATGATGTCGGCTACACCGGCGGGATCGGCCCTCACCGCGGCGCTGAATATTCATCAAGTTGCGCGGGGAGGGGGGGAGGAACGAAGGGGAGGTAGGAATGGAGAAAGGGGGAAGAGAGATGGGGCAGTTTATCTACTTATTACTTCGTGTCCTGTTAACCGCTTCTGGCGCCGAATACCAGACACGCCCCTTGGCTTCCCAATCTGCCATCCTGAGAGAGCAGCGAGAGATAGACCCCGCGTCTCGTATAATACGTAGCCCGTTCATTTCGCCGCACCTAAGTCCCCCACTTCCACTGCCTTTCTAGTTACCTTGTGTCACTTTCTCTGCATCGATTACCATACACCTTGCATATTATCCCGGTAATATGCTTTCTGCATCCCCTACCGACGAATCTGCATACGTAATCACTGTGAATGACGAAAAATCGTAACAAAATAATGGTATCTACGGAATTTTCATGCAGCGGCATAGTATTATCTCGGTTTTGGTACCGAACAAAATACACCTTAAGTTCACCTTCGTGAAGTTTCACCCACCAAAATACACCCTTGTGTGTTCATGTATATCGTTTTGGCGGCATCGACAGGCATACGAGCGGATTTAACATCAACCTCCCAAACTCCACAAATATAAACTCGCGTATTAGATTAAGTGTAAACATATTGAAATATTGTAACATTGGGTAGTTTTAAAATTAACCCAGAAATATAGAAGTGCAATACATATATATCTGCCGCACGCATACTCGGCTCAGGCAGATTTCATGTAATGAAAGCGGTTGATTAAGTGCCTACAAAAGTGAAAATTTCTTTTATCTGGGTATAAAAATGAGCGTAGGAACCCAAAATATCTGATTGGTGGCAGTTTGCAGCGTTCAGTAGCTGTTTTCGGAATGTTTTTTGTTTTATAAAAGTCTTATGAAAGTTGTTTTGTTGATCGCACTCCTGTCCCTCCCTCTACCACGACCTGTTTGCATCTGCTCCCAAGAAATATTAATTTAAATATTTGTAATTCATATTCATGGCTTTAGTTTTGACGAAACCTGATATCTTGATGCCGGATATTCAGCTTTTTCATGTAGTCAACGATAGCACTTGTACACGAGTGAACAGCATGTTCACTGGTATGTTAGAAAATATCAATCTTTCAGAGACCTCCTTTTCTATCCCAGAGACTTGAAGAATATTAATCCGCCCCCTTTCGCCTAAATGGGATCCTTTCCCACGTAATTGGTATCAAGAGAAATATGAAGTTAATAAAAAAGGACGTTGTCGCCTTTTGACCCTATTTTTCATTGTAGAGGGAATATAACATTAGTTATATAGCAGTAATTCAAGTATTTATCTCCAACTTTATACCTATGTAAATGGCATTACTCTTTAAGATATTGTTTCATGCGTGCATTAACAGCTTTTGCGTAGCTAATGTTATACATTTCTATTAATATTTATTTTATAAAGCGAAGTGGTCGATGAAATACAAAATTATATCTGGATTTATCCTGCTTTTGTGATGGTGCAATTTGCGCAGAAAATAGCATTAGGTTTATATGTAAACAGAAATCCACATCTTCTTTTGCCATTAGCATTTCTGAGCTTTCAGAGTTTTTTTTATGTTATTACATATCTCTCACTTGACTTTTTTAACTCAATACTAAGTATTTTTTTCGACTCACAATGTTATTATATTGCTCACATTATCTCATCTTCAGTATCGCTGCCTAGCCACCCATGTTTTGAACTAAATTTGCAATCTGCGCCGTTTAAATTTTTCTTAAACGAATTCGTATGCTTCATTTTCTTATCCTCCCTTTCGGGGTCTCGCAAAATAGTTACTTTTTCATTTAATGCCAAAATTAACCAATACTGCATTAATTAAGGGGCTCGACGAAAAATACTAGCCCTATGCGGAATTTTTATGTAAGGAGTATTCATAATATTACCAGAGTAAGAGTTATATCTCTACACTTTTTAATAAATCCTCCTCTTCTTTTATTTCTCCTCAAAAGATGAAACCTTCCAGAAGTTTTAGCGTACTCAACGACTCCTTTGTGTCCCTTCTACTTAAGTCGTATCACCGGTCAAATCTGGACTGATTTTTTACTGTTTTAGCGCAAGCGTTTATCAGGTTCCTCTAACATTAATCTAGGCCTTTTAAGGAGTAAAGTAGCATGAATATATTTGAATAATTTCATCCTAACTTTTAGGATTTTAATGCTCTTATATATTAATTTTTTTGGTATAATAAACCAACACAGCTAAACGTATAACTCATTGCTTTTTTTCGTAGAATCAATGGCATTTTAAGCATTTGAAGCCCCTTCGATGATCACTGAAAGAAAAAATATACTATTTTGGTGTCAAAATCGTGTATTTTATTCAAATCAAATTAACATTTCAACGCTTGGCAGTAAAAGAACTTGAGGAAATTAATGACATAGATTATGGCATTTCAATTTATTAAAATATTTTACTTTTATGAATTACGTTGTATTTTTTAACTCTTTTGTCCTAGAAAAGTACTTACTTCGCCATTCCAGTGGTGATGGTTTGGAATACTTGCTCCGGCATTTAACTACTTTCTAGCGTAGTTAAATACAAATTGCAAGCTACCTCCTTGAGGAAAAGGGTTAAAATAAGTGAATAAGAAATGCTCGATACTCACCCAGGAAAATTAGGGCAGAAGTGAAGTGATGAACAGTCGATGTGTCGGCTCAATATCAAATTATACTGGGGATGATTAGCCCCCGGCCTTAGAGGAATTCTTAGGGGCTTCGATGACCGTACAAGATGAGTGGGAAAAGGTCGAGGGCATCGGAGGAATCCACTCCCCTCCTTTTCCGCTTTTATCTTTAGCCCCCGTCCCTCTGCCCACCGATTGCTGTTCGCCCATCAAAAGGAAGCAGCAGCAGCAGGGCTTAAATGCGGTCCATTTGAATTTCATTGCGCGTTTTTTCTAAGCATTTTCGTTTTTTTTCCCCGAATCTCATCTCCTCACTCCACCCTCCTTCCTATCTCATCTTTTAATTTTCGCCGTGAGAAGATTTTCGAGTGCGTGGTCCAACCAAAATATGAGGGGGGGTGGGGAGAGCTTGAGAGGGGGTGATAGGCGAGGTGAAATGGGTGAAGGGCCGAGAAAAGGACTAGGACGAAGAGCAAAGGTGGTCGCCGTGGTTCCCTCGAGATGGAGGGAGATGGACTGGGGCGGGGAAGTGGGGTATTATGAGGGCAAAGGGGAGGGTTTGGAGAGGAGAGGGGTTTGATGGCCGTGGAGAAGGGAGGGAGAGGCGATTCCGCCATTAAAAGAGTCACCTCGGGGAAAAAAAGGGCGCATCAGAATATTCCGCCTCTAATTGGTCAGCGGGAAATAACCAGCTTCCAACATAATCTCCGCTCGTCCTTTTTTCAATTTTTACTCCCCATTTTCTTCCTGCTTTTGTTTTCGTGCCCTCGCTTCCCCGGGTCGGGAGGGGGAGGGGGGGAGGCGAGAGGTAGGAGGTAGGAAATGGAGTGGGCTGATAAAGGACTAAAAGGAATGGAAAATATTTCCAGGGGAGCTAGAGGTGGAGAAAGAAGAGCAGGAGCGGGGAGAGGAATGAGAAGGCTTGAGGTCTGGTGGAGCACAAAAAGCAAGAAGGTGGGAAGGAATGGGGAAGGGGGCGTGGAAGGGAAATAGGCGGGGTTCGGGATGGGAGTGAGGACCGCGTTTGCGTTTTTCGGAAGCCCGATGCCCCCGCGTAATTTATTTGTAGCGGTGTTCGTTTATTTACTTCTTATTTATTTCGGCAGCCTCTGTCTTGGTTCCCCGTCCGGTCTAGCTACTCTCGCGATCTTCAGCGAAGTCTTCTTCTACACCCGCGAAACTGGGGTTGGAAATGACCAGGGATATCCTTTTATAAGGGTACGGCCCGACGGCGTATAAGGATTTAAATAATAATATTCAGTAATCAAGAAATATTGTGGAGTCGACCAACTGGTATCAGTAATTGCTGTCACAAGAGACAAATAAAGATCAATGCCTTTGCAATCGCTCCGGAGAGAGAATAAGAAAGAGAGGAAGTGAGTTTCATCGGACTAATAACTTTTCTTTTCTATCCGTCTTACGAGTATGTAAACGAAATTAGCGTGAGTAGATATTTTTGGTGAAGTATTTTATCAAAATAAACAAGTGTAGGCAATTTCAATCTTTGACAAGAAGAGTCCAAAAAATGCAGCATCAATTAAGGTGTTTGGGCATTTGTTTATCTGAAGGAATTTTTATTCAAATTGCAAAGAACTCAATTTGGCACAGTGTATTTATTATCTGTCAACCCGCCAAAGTGTGTTGTTTATATATGTTTGTCAGATGTATTCAATAATTATTTTTCGTATAATTGTTCGCTTATTCAAATTTATGAAGATGATTCCGCCGCTACGATAAAAGCGTAGTTACCCAATGATGCCAACACATTTGTTGAAATTCACAGCGAATATTTTACTTGATTGACATTTTCTACGGTAAAAATCCTGTACTATTGTCCGCGTTTGAAATATATCAACTTTCCACGCAAGTAAACTAACCCCTCACTCAAGTAAGCATTGCTTTTTTGTGGTGCATTTGCATCCACCCCTTGCCGTTTACTATTGAGGAAATATTGTACACGTTGAACTTCGAGAGTTGAGGGGGATTCCTTGAGTAGTAGCTCGCTTTTTCCCTTCCTTCATCTTTATATTTTTTGTCAACTTTATTCCTTAATACGTATATTTCTGACTGAAGTATTAAAAACTTTTTGTATCCTTATATATTCATAAATGCTGGTGAGTGTAAATGGACAATCAAGAAATTTCGTTCAGCGGTTGGTATGACTGCCTGTTAAACTATTTACTGCCACTGGGAAACGATTTAGTTTGGCTCGGAAGGGAGCTTAACACACTCGCGCAAATTTACTACAGATGTAGCTGAGTATTGGAGACAGTTTAGGAATAAGTGGCCTCTTTATGTATTGTTTTGTGAATACGCAATCAACGTTCCGATTTTCCGACAGTGCAATCCATAACAATTACTGCTGCATAAAGTAGCGAATCGGTTAATTTTCTTACAAATTCATTCCATTGAGGGTGATCGTCGTTTGCCTCCCATAACTCACTGATTATATCTTCTATGGTTATGGACTGTAGCTGCAATATTGAGCTGCTTCTAGTCTTTCGGAGATTGGATGAGTGTAATCGGTCACCTCGGATCAAACTAAAACATGCATCCACTCCCGTGCCATTTGATACACCCTAGTAATGAAACGGTAATTTAAGAAATTTTTGGAATGATAGATGCACTCAACATCGTATACGTACGTCTTCATTGACTTTCTCAGAATGGTGAATGGGTGAATTTCTCAGATTTTCCCTCAGAAAGCATTCCAATGAAGTGCCGAGATTAGTTATTACTACGCCGCAAAAAAATTATCAAAAAGAGGTTATAAAATATTATTCAAGCAGAAAAAGTTAGCTTATTCTGTGAAAGAGCATGTGTGTGTGAAGATAAAGCTATTATCATCGCACGTATTACGCTTGGATTTTGAAGTTTGCGCCTTAGAAAACGACTCGGAAGAAGGTTTCTCTTCGATAGTTCATGAAAATGTGTCAAAATGTTTGTCGACCTTTCAAAGCTGGAGTTTTAAGTTCTGAAAACCAAACGGGCGATTAATTAGAGGGCGTAGAATGGCCCAATGCTGTTTGGGATGATTAGAGGGGGAGGACAGTGCGTGGGAAGGAGGCATGAGATATCGAGCGAAAGGTGAATGGAGCGTGAGGAAAGAAAAAAGATTCGCAAGATGGTGATAGCTATCAGAGAAAGATGAGTTTTTTGGGAGGAGAGGGAGGTGGGTGTCGTGGGTTGGAGATGGATGGGGTAGAGCTTGAAGGAAATGGCTCAAGAGGCTAGGAGTCAGACGGAGTCAAGAGAGGAAGGGGGAGGGTGATAAGAGGTGAGAAACCGGAGGGTGACGCAGGTGGAGGGGGGGGTTGTTGGAGAGGGCTTTTTTGAAGGGGCTGAAGGAGGAGAGGAAAGTCTGAGGTTGGAGGGGAGATTATAAGGTTCTGCGGGAGGGGCATGGTTGAGGGGGAATTCTCCGAGACGACCCCGATCGTAAATCTGTTCGCCTTAAAAAGATCCCCTCTCCAGAATGCAGCCGTTTTTTTCTCTTCGTCTCTCCCCTTCCCTCGCGCCGAAGAAAGGAACCGAAACCACGGTGATGTGATGTAAATGTGCCGGATTTTTACTGCACCCGTGTAAGAGGTCGAACGTTCCTCCCAACCTTCCTCCCCCCCTCTCTCTCTCTCGAGCGCTCTCCACCACTTCATTCGGCCCTCTTCGACCGAAACCACATGTGCCCACACCGGCTGGAATGTTATGGGTGCTGGAAAACCTTTCGAACCGTCTCAATGAGAATCAATCTGTTTTACATACACCTACCAAGCTGATAAATGGACTATATTTTTGAAACTGAGATACCCTTGTACACCTGTGTGCAAATCTAGAGGCGCGACGGTTGTTATTCATTCCGAGATACAGCATTTCCATGAATAATAATCGGACTGGTTGAATAAGGGATTCCTTGATTATATTTTAGAAATAGATTTGAAAGGGAATGCTTGACGACAGATTTGATGAAGGGGATTCTAGTTTGTTATTCCAAATACTGATTTGGAGTGGAGGAAGAGCTCGTGTGCATATAGTATAAATTTACTTTTCTTTATATGGACGAGTTACTATATTTTGTGACGTTTCAAAATTTATTTAGTCCATATTATGATTTCTGTCTGTTCCGTTTTGGTCTTCTCAACTAAGTTTTACTTTTTACGGTGATTTTTTCCAGCGACCACTCTCGTGGCGTCTCGGTTCTCACCTTTGATAATTTCCTGGTGGTATATTTTATCCATTGCCGACGAAAAAGGAATCACCGCGTAAAAAAAGCGAAGGAAACGAATTGCGATTACCATTATCACAAGTAGGCTTTTGGGGCCTAGTGCTAGTAAAGAAGTAGTCGACCCTACCTAGACTACAGTGTCTTTGCCTGAGTAGAAACATATGGCTGATATAGCAATTGCCACAAAGATGTTTTTCTGAAGAATTCTTGCCCTAGTGTGTATATTCCTGGCATATGCCTTCCTTTCCCCACACTGTTCTCTTTTTGGTTATTGATCATTTTCCCCAAATCCGTTCTTGCCATCTCTTATTGTATGTTCTCATTATTGTTTGCCTTGTCGGACGCTTTATCATACACTCTTCCATTTGACCTCCAGTCACTCTTTATTTTCTTCCACGCCAAATCACTTCCATTCATTCCCGTCACATCCGCCCGAAATACACCCTTGCTTCTGTTCATTCCTCACCCTAAACTGCTTCATGCCTTGTTGAGTCCATTTTTTGGCCCATCTCAACCCTCGGAGGCCATCAATATACTCACCCTTCTGGGGTGTCAAAAGCCGAAGGACGAGAGAAAAATCTCCTGGGGGGAGTAGTAAGGAATAAAATTAAGGTCAAAGTGATATGCGCTCCACTGCACCCCTGTCGTTCCTCACACTTAATATCCTGCATGGTGGAGTCAAGTTCTGCCCTCGAGACGAAAATGCTAGATACCTCCTTTGCAAAGTCGCCTTTGCTCCTTCTCCTCCGCCTCGTAATATTGCAGGAGCGGTCTACCTCTTGGAGATAAAGAGTAAGCCCGATACCTATTATTTTCCTAATTCCGCATAAGGTCGTGTTCAAGGCGTCCAATAGTTTCTTTGATTACATTTTCTATGCACATTTCAGTATGAAATGGCATTCTCATCATTTTTCTCGAATCCCTCACAGGAATAGTAATTATTTCCTCAAAACTGGAATATAATTTTTTTAATATTAATCTTCAACGAAAGCGTGTTTTTGATAGTAATCTTCCGAGGATAAAACGTGTGACAGTTTCGGGAATAGGGGAGAAGCGATATAATTGCCTTGATGTTTTTCAAAGCAAATAATGCGGGGCGGGATCCCGCCTTTAGCAGGAATATTAAGTTTGTCGGAGGGTTGATCTTAGGTTAAGTAGGCCTGATACTATCTTCGTGGTTGGAGCATCTAAAAGTTGAATCCTTCTACTTGTGGTTATTTGTTCTATTCAACGCAGCAGTTCAAATCTCAGAAACAAATTTTTTCAAGTCTCAAGTTTTTTTCCCAAGTTTCCGACCCTTGAACGAATTTATGACACGCGTTAAACTTGTTATTTCTCTAATGTAAAATTTAGGAACGAAAGAACATATATTTCAGGATTGATGCATATTATTTGAACGTACCCATGTGAAAAATCAGGTTAAACGAGAAACAACGTTTTGCACAGAATATGTTCCATGCGCACAGTTTACTTCACAAGAGGCATTTTTGCCTATCCCGGAGGTGTTATATACCTTAAATCCTGATCTGATCTGATCTGGCTTTCCTGATCTGACTGTTCTCATTCATCTGTAGACGTTTTTAAATGAACTCGAACCCAAAATCCAGTTTCAGGTGATTGTCTCTCATGCCACTAAAATCCGAAAAGTAGTCAAATTCGCTTCCGGATATGGGACGCCAAGTAAAAAGAATTGCTTCTCCTGTAATTTCTTTCCATTTGATTTGTTAGGAATGAACGTCGAGCCATGATTCTTTGATACTTGATGGTTTTCAAAGACCCAGTTGCGGTCTTACAATCATGAGACACTTCTGAAGACGCGAATTGGCTCAGTTAAAGTGCCACTCGCTCAATTTTTATCCTTTAGTTCTTTCCTGCGCCATATTTTTATCTTTCTGACTCCTCCCCATGGCGGAAGGGAGTGCATTTGATTAAAGCAAGAATTGGAGCGCGATCCGTTTGAATTGAATATGCGCGACGATTACTTGCGTGACTCATCGAGATTGAATCGCTTCAAAATATTTTAACGCGGGCTCTGAGGCGCGTCGACTTGTCAGCAAACTGCGGCGTCACTCCTTCTTTGAATTGTTGGAATGGCAGTCTTTCCGAAGCATGGAGCGCAACAGAAATACAATTCGCGTATATCCTGCTGGTTGCTCAATATTGACATCCAGCCTCCGCGGCATATTAATTGTCAATCGTCAATATCCGTATTATCCGTAAACCTATTTTGATTCCTAATCTTTCATTCCCAACCTTCTTTCCATGGTAAAGAGTATTTTGTAAACCATATCAATTGCTTTCCCGCTATATTACTTGAGTAAAGGCTTCACCTTCCTTCCAACAGGATAGAGGATCCGTTTCAGCCGAAATGCAACTCGCTCGTCATCATCTGAGTTTATTAGTTGCGTTGTCCGATGATGAAGAGCGACTCTTTCTTCGGAATGACGGCAGAAATAGATACAATGACCATATGGAATACCAGAGAAGCCTTCGCTCTTTTTTAAACTAGCTCGAATCGGCTGGCTGTCATTGTCAAAAAGTGTGCTGTTACTGATTCGGTTTAGCTAGAATTCGAAGAAGAATTTCGGATTGGCTCCTGCCGTCCCGTGGCTCCTGCCGTCTTTAAGCGCTGATCAGCTTTTTAAAATCGCGTCTTGGATTTCCGCGGCCCCCATTTTTCGTACGATTACTCCCACTAATGGCTTATGTCTGCTTTCTACGAATAACGCGTTTCGAATTGTCTCCTTGGAATCATTTCAATCTCTACTTCCTCCAGACCACTTAATTCGCAAAAGCATTACCGCGTCGGTCGGTCGGTCACGGGAAAAGCTGAAAGCTCCGTTTGCGCTGTTTTTTTGCTCTTCGAAATTTTGCCCGTTGCGGTCTCCTAGGCCCTGGTAATTTCGACCGAAAATAGGTTTACGATTTCAGTCACCGGCAGTCGTTGTGGCATTGTGGAGAATCTTGCAACGAACGGGTTTCTCCAGATGACGATCCGTCTGAGCGCGGAAGTAGAGAGCTTTCAAAATAATTAAAAGCGTTCTCCATCTCCTTCAAGTCTTGGGTTTGAATGACTGGAGAAAACCCGAATCCTCTGCAATTCCCCAGGCTTCCATCCATTCTCCTCCGATCTTCGTCACAATGCTTCCCATTATTTGCACCCAAAGGACTTTTTTTCAAATTGTTTGGTTCCTCTGCTACCCACAAAAAACCTTTCTCAACATAAAAAGCGCTCTCTCCCCGCTTGGTCACATCGCATCCTTTCTTATCGTCTCCATCCATTGCGTGGCTATTTCATTATCGTTCATGGATTCGATATCCCGCCCCCATCCTCTCGCGGAAAGAAAGATGGTTCATTACTTCCTTGGTAATCTTCCCTGACCATTCCACGATCTCTTTCCTTCACGTCCCGTCAGAACAGACTTTTCTAATCAAGCCGCGCAAGAGCCGCTTGTTTTTTTTTATTTCTCTTCAAAACATATATTTGAAGAGGGTGAAATTCCGCCAGTCATTTCTGCTTCGCAAACAATACAGATGACTCTTAAGTATTATTTTCTCCTCTCTTTAGTATTTCTCGCGACCATCGATGCCATCACAAATGTTCTTTCCCATTTAGATCGGTGATGGTTTCACAGGCATCTCCACCGCGGTAATCTCGTTGAAATTTCATTTCAACGAAATGAGAGATCTACTTTGCGAGACATATTGTAGCTTTCATCATTACCTCTCAGAGTACTATCTTTATTGTTTTATTGCGGAAGAATTGAAACCCATTGTTCGGCTTGAATGCTTAGCTGCGTGATAGCTGCAGATACTTCCGTCTGGTCTAAATCGATGGAAATGATCTACTCAATCGTAATATCTTTTAACCTGCCCCTTTCTGTGGTGCCCCGTTGGTGACCCAGGGAAAGGAACTGGCCCCCCTGCCTTAAATGTGTGAATTTCACACGCCAATGGCTTATTATGGGTTAAGCTCTACCCTCACCTATCAGAAACAAACCTTCGGGTTGAACACCGATTTTCTTTCTCTGTGGTGCTTGAAACATTATTTAAACCAACATTTCATCTGCAAAATCCCTTAGAAAGCTAGGTATTTGTTCACTATCAGAATAAACGACCTCTTGCCAAACTCACCCTCAGGAAAATGGAGGAGGAGGTAATCATTGGCTGTGGTTATTTGCAGTATTCTTGCTCATCCTTCGACATTGAGCTGACTGTGTTCTAATGATATGGTTTAGCTCTAGTTGTTGTGTTGCTCTTTCAATGTACCCAATTGCTTTATGTGCTAAAGATTTCCTCCTTTTAACCATTTACAGTTTAAACCACTATAAAAATTGAGTCACATTGTTAAATGCAAGAGGTCCTTGCACAAAGAGGAATTAGATAAATTTTGTTGAGCCAATAATGTTTGATTATTAGGAAAAGTTATGTTGAAAAAGTTAGTGAAACTATCAAGATAATTGACCTGTCTCATTCCTTAAGTAACCTCTGATATATGTACCATTGGGATGAGTTTCTGTTACCTTCCCACCTGTGTAGAATAATCACATAATTTCACCCTACTTTCTCTTATCAAGCATACTCTCGTATTTTCTGCTGACTCACCGATTTTTCCGTCAAAATATACTCCTGCACCATCCGCGCCTTCCCTGCGATGGATAGCTATTCCCCAGATTTTTTCGAAATGAAGATATGATACATATTCCAGGTTACCGTTCGCTAAGCACCGCACCGCTCGGAGTTTCGGCTACGCCCTTTTCTCCCAACCTTTTCCCCCCTCTTCCCCAAACACACCAGCGACATAGGCGGTAAAGAATAGACTCGTGTGGGAGAAAGAGGGCTTTTGCAATCTCGCTCATGGTTCTTAATTTAATTAGAAAAGTTATCTTTGCTCCCCTCATCAAATGCCTGGTATGAAATTTTGGGAGGAACTATAAGGATTCTAATTTTTGAAAAATGGCCTCAGCAGCAGAATTTTCCCATGGAAAAAATCAATGAAGCTTCTACCGGGAATCGATCGCGGATTCCCCTGATTGGTCTGGTGTTTTAACCTCTCAAGCTCCCGAGGCGTCCATCCTCCTTGTGGATTTCTAGAGACTTTCTAGAGGAGCCGGACTGCTGTACTGTTTTCTCTGTGAAAATTACACTATTTTGCAGTTTTAGGGGATAACCCCGTTTAGGTTTTCCCAGCTAGTTCTCAATCCTTAAAATGATAACGTGATTATAATGCCTTTTTTGGAGACCTCGGTAGAATTTTAAGCAACCCCCATCTGAATGCATATTTTTCATAGATAGTGCTCGAGCAGGCAGAAGCTGTCAAAATATATTTCTTATATTCCTATACTTATATATTTCGCATCAATCGATAAAGCTGGTCATATACAGGATTTTGAGAGGTAAATTTACGAAATATTGCAGCTTTCAGTTACCCGTTTTAAGAGAAGGAATTTGAGCTCCTATCTTGGACGATACTTTTATAAGGACAGCGAATGATAATACCGTTAGTACTGTAAAACAATCAATTGCTAAACTATTCTCTCGAATCATTATTATTTCACCATTAATTTTCATGGGAAATCCTCAGGGAGTGAAGAAACCATCACCTAAAACTAATTAACTTCTCTTCCTAAAACTCATGGTCCGTTCCTGATTGTAGTCAGTCATAGGTGTACATTTCAGATGTTCAGTTTAAACCGTATCAAACTATAAATCTTTCTCGAAAATTCAGTGTTTCTTTTAAAGGCCATGGTGTTGAACTGTTTTCGGGAGTTCTGACCCTCTCTCCTTTTTCCTCGTGTTTTGATGCCTCCTTGACCGATTCCTCGCATCTATTCAGTTTGTTTCTGGGATCAGTCAAAAATTTCTCCGCATCCTCCTCACCCTTCCTCTTTTATTCTCTCTCTCTCTTCTCAATCTCTCTCTCACTCGCTCGCTCTCTACTCCTCCCCCTTCCGTTCCCTCCCTTCCCAGTCACCTGATTTCCATAATTACGCCCTTCAACCACGCATCCCTCCCTCTCTTACCCATAAATGACAGATCTCCGTCGTGTTACGAGCACGGGAAGTGTGTGCGCAACGTATCATTCGATTCGAAATTGCCCCGAGTTCAAGAAACTCCGCTACGAGATTCGTGGGGATTGCAGGGGCCGGGCCTGTGGGCCCGGAGGAGGAATTCTCTTCCCTCTTGCCTCGGGCCACCCTCCGCGATCGTGCCCTCCTCTCGCCTCGGGCATAGTGAGGAGGAGAGAGAGAGAAGGCAATGAGGTGCTAACCGAAGGTGTTTCGGGAAGGGGCTTACACCGATCATTACTGGTTTACATTTCTATCCTCCTCCTTCGCTCATCAATCTTGTCTTTCTCTCTCTCTCCTGCCTCTTGATATTTTTATCCTCTACATCCCTTTCATCAATAGCTTGAACTCTCCCATTGACCGGAAGTTATTTTGTTTCTTTCATGATAACAAATGAAGATTCATTGTTTAGAAATTTCTATGAAATGACTGAGGTGATTGATCTTACTGAGTGTTACTGAAAGTACATAGTGGAATTCCACCGTTATAAATTTCAACATATCTTACTTTCGTACCTCAGATACCAGATTAATAACAAATAAAAACAAATAATTTCTACGTACCAAGTGTGATTAAAATCATTAAAAGTGCACTCTTCAACAGGGCTATGTTCTATGTTAGCGATTAGATAAAATTTAATAAACTGGCGAGGAAGAAAGCCGATCACACAAATCAATGATTTCTTCATAGTCATACACCTAAAACACTACTTTTTCTAAAATTGGCTATGCGAATCGTGTGAACACGAGTTTTTAGTGTGAAATTCCATGTTCTATTTTTGCTAGACTTTTTACTTCGTATGACAGCTTTCGCCGTATAAAAGCTCAACATTCAAACGTGAAATAACCTCTCACTGTGAAGTGCGGGTGATATCCTATTACCTTTTAATCGCAAGTGAATGAAACTGCGGTTAAGAAAAGAAACGTATCTTACATGATCGCACTCCGCGTAAAAAAAACTCGGCTGAGAAATGCCTTCGCCTGGCAATGCTCACGACGCGTGAAAACCACGCGCGCAAAAACGATGTCGCGTCCGATTGAGTTGCGGGGCGACGCGCGACTGTGGCGGAGGAGGGCCAAAGCTCCTTTCCCATTGCCGTCCACCCTTCGTCCTTGCTCTCGCCTCCCCCAAGAAATCCTTCCAACCCGAACCAGACCGCGAGAGACCAATTGGAATCAATTAAAAATTCGCTTCCTTTGACGTGCGGTCGGCTCTTCCCCGCACGTGCTCACCACCGCTTGCTTCCGAAGACTGCCAATTTTCTCTTTGCAGCAGGTAAGGTCTGACGTCCGAGTCAAATCAAGCGAGTGGGGGGTCAGACGTACTTTCCTGTATCGTGCTCTTGCCTCAAAGGGGTGAAGTTCTGGTGTGAATGAGTGAAGATTTCAGAATGAGAGTAGCAAAATTAGATTTTACGGTTCTCTAACAGCTTAGATAATATTGCATCGATTGATCCAACTTAATTTTAAGCATAATCCATACACAAACACTCATATCCGAGGCGGGAACTGAACCAATAACTTCGGGGTCATAAAGCTGGAGTATTATCGACCGGAGTACGGCGACCTCCTTTTAGCAGGATGTATCAGTGATAATCAGGGAAGATAGTTGACAGCTTCTGTTGTTTGCACCAGTAAGCATAGTTTGAAATTTGAGGGCAAGCAAGAATCCGAACGGATAGAAAGAAAAGGTGGGGAGACTTGGCCTGTTCTTAACGATGATAACTGGCCTGTTCCAAACGGACCTCCGTTTAACGTGTCATCCGACGGACTAACTATTAAAGTCTAGTGCTCTCAATATCACGCTAGGATATCAATTGGAATTCCATTGTAAAACGTCTGTAGGCTCCTATATATGTACCTATAGTTTCTATTCCTCCTGTGGTCTTTCCCGCGTGAAGGAAATTGGTGGCCGCCTTGTCGGTTGGAGTACGAGATATTTTCGCTGCACCTCATCGCACCAAAACAAGAAGTTGCAGGTGTTAGCCTTTCCTTGCGCAAATGACCTTCCCTCTCTCTTCTCATAGGTAAACGAAGTTGATGGGGTATTAATAAAATTTAGATCGCGCGGCTTGTGAGAATCGTATAAGGCCGCCTTGCGGTAATTCTAAAATTTATTGTCGTACGACTAGCTATGTCATGGAGAGTGGGTGCCGAGAGTTTCACCTTATGTTTTCACTTCCTTGCTTCCCTTCATAGGTTCGTTTATCAGGATTAGCGATTGTTTGTGTTGATTTGAATTTTCCTTATATGTTTCCTCAATTATCCCATGTTATCTCGAAATAAGAATAGCTTAGTCCTTAAACGCTGATGGGGGTTCACTGCGTTAAAAGCTTTGGAATAGTGTTTTGTTCTTCGCGAGAATGCTTGCTAGCTTCGAACAAGAAAGTAACAAGTGCTTCCGTATTTGACCAATTTGCTTTGCATTTGCTATTTTTGCTCTGATGTTGAATGAGAGAATCTTGCTCTACTGTAACCACGTGATTGTTTTAATCAACAGAGAGATCGTAGTCGAACTTCTGGCTTTAACCTTAATGCTTTGGAACGGAATCAAATCTCTCGTCATCTGTGAGGAAATGTATCAAAAGTAAGCAATGAGAAATGAGAATTCTATTCAAACATCACCTTGTTGTGCCTTTAATATTCAGTCCTTCCTCCCGACGTAAACCTAATTTTTTTCACTTCTACCGCGTATTATTTTCTTTATTACTTTGTTATAATCAGTGCAGTCTCATTTCAGAAGCTTGGGAAGATAGAGATTAGGAAGTGGTTGGTTTGTATGTTCTGAGAATTTTGCGAAGAGCAGGTCCCTAATCGTTCACCCTCTCGAGTGTGCTTTCAAATTGAAGGGTGCCCCAAAGCACTCCGTCAAATTGCCTTTCTCTGCGGGTTGACATCAACAAAAACGTCGCGGGAGGTAGGATTCCCCCGCTCCATTGCATTGATTCCGTTGTGGAACGGGGTGTAATTGGAGTGGGTGGAGAGATTAGCTCATCGTGAGAGTGAGTTAGTGAGTCATGAGAAGCGCAGGAACGCAAAGGAAAGAGAGGGAGAGCCGATGGGCTTGCGTCGGAGCGGGCGGTGTTAGTGGCGCTCTGCAACGAGGAACGCCGTCTTTTGCGACGTCTGCTGATAGCCCGGAGGGTAGAAGACCCCATACAGGAAGCAGGGAAAAGTGCTCCGAAAGGTTCTAAATGAGCGTCGGGGCGAGGGGAGATGAAATGCCTCAGGGGAATCGAAACGTACGCTTGAAGGTATTAAGGAATGTCGGTCAACGGACTTCTTACCTAAATAGGAGAGAGTCCGAAACAATTGGCAGGATTTTTTTTGCTAGGTGAATGAAGAGAAACTATATTTTGATTTCCCGTATGCGCTCATGCCTCATCACAATTCCCTCACACCGCAAAGTCGCTCATCACTGTAATGAAAGCTCCAAAAAATGTTGTTGCTTTCTTTCTGCATGCTAGATGTGAACCTTTATTTCCACCATGAAAACTATGGACATTATACGGTGACTGATATATGGCAAATTATTGTGCAAAGAATTTGGCTGCAGAGTCAACAGTTCATGGTCAATAATGTGCGTGATTCTTACGGACGTCTTCAGCTGAATTAAAAACAGCAAGAGCTCTGTGGGAAGATAAAATCGCGATCACGAAACGCGCTGAATGAAATGTTTGTTTCAGCAATTAAAAGTTCATTTTTAATTTAATTCTGCTAGTATGAATTTAAAAATCTCATCCGTTGAAAATAATGGAAGAGGTTTTTTTTTATTTCGATTTTTTGCATGTTAAATAGAATCCTCATGCTCTGCCCGATACGAAAGAAAAACGCTGGAAACATTTACAAGCATAAAATTCCTTGTCCCTAAATTGTTGCTTCTTTTCAATATTTGCTTGTTTTTATTTTCCTCAGTTAAGGAGTTAAAAATCAAGTGTAAATTAATTTTTAGGATGGTGTCAAATACATTTTGAATTTTCTTCGAAGGGTAAAAAAAGTATACTAGAACATACCCATGAATGAACATCCTGCACCAGAGAAGATCTGATAATTGAACCCCCTTAAGCTTCTCACAGCTTTAAGACAATATTAATTAATACAACCTGTAGTGGTGTCATTCTCACGGTAATTGATGTCCTTATCGTGGCCACACATTCACTACGACACTCGATTACTCATTGGCTTCTTTGCGAGACATTTTGATGTACGGGGGCAGAAGATGCGTTGCTTTAGAACTATTCCCATTCATGTTCGCTAGAATAAATATTCCTTTTTTTACATTCAGAGATTTGAAATGACCAGAGGGAACATGCGAGACTGGAGGATGCGATTCAGCTTTTATTCCTGGTAAAAAATATTCAAAATACGTCTTCTGGACTTCTCCGTGTTCCTACTCTCTCGGAGACACATACGAATGGCCATCCTCAATCCCTCGGCTATCCCTGCGTTAAGGGTAGCGGGGTGGTGTTCTTGCACGGCTTCAATGCGGTGCATCCTCATCTTTAAATGAGAATTCAAGGAATTATCGTACAGATGCTGGGGGGAGGGAGAAAAGCGGCCTGTGTCAGGTTGTGCAATTGCAGTGCCTCTCAAAAATTGCCCTTCCATGCTCCGAGGCTCTAACATGCACCCCTGTTCTTTCACTGCAGCGCTTCTTCCCTCTTTATTCGCATGCAAATCGGTGATCATTAATCACTGAGTGAAAGCGTAAGTGACTCATTCCCGGTGGATTAAAGTGTGTATAGGATTTTTATCTTCATTTCACGATTAATAATTATGCGTCATTAAGGCTTCCACTTCAACTTGTGCACCTAAGGAGTTTCTCCTATAGGGGTTGCACCTTATTAATTATTATTAGGTAGGGCCTTGATCTTATCTGCGAAATTATTCTGGAAAGCATCATTTTACTTACTAAGCCCTCCAGCATTATACAATTTACCGTGTGCTTCTATCTACGATCCATTTACATACTTATATTCCATTTCTCACTGTTAATAATAATTTAATTTGCAATCACAAGTTCGTTTTTTCATGATTCACGAAACGGGTGGAGTGGTTTTCTGTAGGATATTTCCGATTTTACGGAGATAACCATTGGTTTTCGGCTGTGGTTCAGTATATACGGATAGCGAGCTATCCATTGAGAAAGAATCTGAATTGTCCGTATTATAAATTCAACTGCGCGATTTGAAATTTTTGTTATTTTTTATATTCCATTTTAAAAATGTAGGCTTTATTCTACAATATGGGACTAAAGGATACCTTCCCATCATTCGGTTACGAACATTTGTCGCCCAAATGCAAGGTGCTTGACTCCTTGATGTTCCTCAGTTATATAATATTTTTCATTTAACTTATATCTTTAGGGTTATAGAGCGTCGCTTTTCCGTAAATATACCTACAATAAGTTTTTGAAGAATTTTTCCACAAATATATAATACTACCGCCACATTACCACGCATTCACATTATATTTGTACGCCAGTTTGTTCAGCTCTTAATTTCACATCTATTTCGTGTCTATCACGAGCACATATGGTAGGTACCACTGAAACTCACGCAATCAGGGAACATTTCAGGTAGCTACCATTCAGACCCAAGTGTTTATTTGATGGCTCATAATAGACGGATCATCATTGAATTTAACTTCTCTTTACTGGAAGTTGTCATTGAAGCGTTGCGTGATAATCGTGGGTTGCTACCGCTGTCCAGCTGCTAATACCCAGTCTTTCTCTCTGTTTTATTAGTACTTACTCACGCGTGTCTCAAAGGCAGGTTTGTTTTTCCTTGGCGGAAGTTGCAACGGAACGCCTGAACGCAATAAGGCGTTTAACTGAAAACGAATGGTTCGTATGTAATCTTTAAAAGATGATTCAATATGAACCTAACCGAGACTATGAGTTGTACGTCTGGAGAGCAGTCAGCACTTTGTTCTCTCTGCTGGTGGGACTTTAATTCGCAATTTATGCAAGCGCGACGGACCAAAACGAGCCTCAGTCATGTCTCTCAATTTTTTGTGCGTCGTGCTCGAGGGAAATGAAGGAGGTGAGCGATCGCGGGTTTTGTTTTCCCTCGAGGAACCAGGAGGCAACTTGCGTGTCTTAAACTTCCATGGTCAGTCATGCTCTCTTCGAACGGTTGCGCGAGAGTAAATAGAATTACACGTGATGCCCACAGCTGGAGCTTACTTGGTGGGTCATAATATATCCTCCGCTATGGTCTTTATAAATACGGGTAATCAACGGTTGACCAATTATACTGGAATATTTTTAATATATAATATTTTCTTCGACGTCTATACTATCTATTTCAATAAACGATTAAACGGCTTTATATATATTTTTTTATTCAAAATCATGGTAAAATATGCCTTTTAGTAAAATATGCGAGTTTCTCGCTACATTGGCGTACCTAAGTTGGTAGTAGTTGGTGAGTACTTCCTCTAGATTCACAAAGGGTCTGACCGCTTTTTACGGAATGTAAATGATGCAGTCAAAAATTTGTATAACTTGCGACAACACGTTGACTAGACTTTTATCTACGAGAGGTTTATCGAGTTCACGAATGCTTTTATTATTTGAATGATTTGAAAAGCCTCTGACGCCGTCACTGCCCTGTTGCCTATGCTTTATCATGGTTTGAGTTATGGTTTACGCTATTTCCATTCTTCTCCTATAATTTCATTTTCTAAAATATTTTTCTTTAGCTAAATGGTCAATTCGGGGCACTATTTCTTTCATAACCCAAAGTTTTTGCTGCTTCCAACGTGTGATATTTTTCATCATTTCAGGGTGAGGAATCCACATCACTGCTTGTAATTTCAGTTTCCCTCGGTGCCGCTAAATGCTTACCCCAACAATCCACTGTTCACCTTGCTCCATTCTATTTCGTTTACCTCCCTTTGCCTCCTATTCTCATACTTCCCTTCACTCCCTCCCTGTTCCTTTCCCAACGTTTCCATTTTTATTTCTGCGGTAGCTCCACCAGCCTTTTCAAACGGCACCGCTTTCAAAGAGATCACCTACATTTTTTGGGGTGTAGAATTTTTGCGGTTGCCACTTTTTTTTCATCGTGTAGTATTTCCGTGTGCGTGCAGTGTGTGTGCAAATCTGGAATTTTCCCCCCTTTTCCTTTTGTTGTGGGCAAAAACATCCATCGTGGTACGCTCCTGAGAGATCTCGGGATACGGAGATCGCTTCTCGTGTCCGTTGCGGCCGTGTTCGAGTGTTGCGGCTGTTGTCGGAGAATCGGTTTAGCTCAAAGAAGAGGAAAAGTTATTCTTAATATTCGTAGAGAGATGATTAAATTTGTGTGGTGCATGTGCACGCCCTTCTTGCGAGTTTCATGTGATTTAAAGTTATCTATTTCTTGCCCCGGTTACCACGTAGGTGAAGCGAAAAACATAAATGTGACCGGTTCGCACGCTGACACAACATATATAGTTGGGCTGATCTGTTTTATCAAGCCCATGATGGAAGGCTTACGAATAAGCTCACGTACACCCGTGTAAATCCTCATTATTGAAAATGGACGGATTGATCACACAAGAACTATTTCTTTCTCTCTTCTTTCATTCTATCCCTCCTTTCCTCCAGAATCATGCTTGATACTATGCTAAGTAATGCCTTTTTTGTTTCAGAACACGAACGTCGAGGATAGTGCGGGATTCATGAACGACCTCCCCCTTCTGAAAAGTAAGTACGCACTTGTTGTAGCTTATTTTTGCTGTGATTGTGGTAACTGTTAATTGTTTTAAACTACCACGTAACTTTGATTTTAGAGAATCAGTTCATAGAAGTGATCCGAGGGATATTTTTCACTATCCTTCCCATAAAGAATTGAACAACATTAATAATCAGTAAGGTATAAAACTCCACGAATTTAAGGATGAATGATAAATATGAGTTGATTTGACAGCTTGAAGCTTAATATCTCGCTTGAATAGCTTGATGAAAGACGTCAGAACAATATTTTTAGATAAATTCTTCATCTGCTGCGTCACGATCCTATGTAGCAATTTTATGCTAATCTTGAAATCATGTGATGAGTATAGGTTGAGGTTCTCTCGTGCCACCATCAAGATGGAGAGCGCATGATGAGGTAACGAAATGCTTGAGACGGTGGAGGAGAGAATATTAGATCAGCGCGAAAGAGAGAAAAAATAGGGCTTATTATCGTTATAATGATATGTGTAAAGTGTTTATAACTACAACGAGAGATAATATAGAGTCAGGGACTGTCGGAAATCGGTTAAAATATATTTAATACTCTGCTGATTAGGAGTGCATCAACATTTCAGCATATCGTAGTCACTGTGCGCTTTTTCCAGTATAGGCGGGTATTTACTTAGAATACGCATATTCATTCGAGGTTGGTAGAGTTCTTTGACTCCAGATTTTAAGCAGTTTGTGCATCCGACATTTTCTATATAGATTACCCTCTCACGCCGTCTCCACGTACGCAAGTGACGATCACTCCCCCAATTTCGGAATGATTTTTTTCCTCCCAAAACTCTCTTGAAGCAAAAGACTTCCTTGTTGTCATCTCACCTGCCCCCGAGGTCCAGTCGTTCGTCTGCTCCCAATCCGTTCAAATTTCTGATGCACCGCCCCCCAACCCCTCCACACGCGACATCGGCTTCATCTCCGTCGATTGGCCGGTCTCTAATACGACCACAATGCCCGCGATGAAGCGAGACTCTCCACTGTCGCACAAAGGCGCTCTAACTGGTAGATGGGGGCTGGGAAGGAGGGGGATGAGCGAATCAAGGAAGCAGCGGCCTAATCGGACAGCAAGCTCTTCACCCCCCTCCGCCTTATCCTCACATGTACGCCCGAGGGTTGGTATTTATAATGCCCCAGTCTCTTCTGTCCGCTCGCTGTGCGTACGTGGGCGTGTGTTTGGAAAGGTCCCCCCAGGCTGTGAATCCATGCGTGCGCTCTTTGCCAATAGCTCGGGGGCGTGGATCCGGGAGATCTCACCATGTGAAGAGTGCTCCAGTTATATATTAGCCATACGGAGTCCCTCCTATTTTTTTACGTGTTACGTGGGGCTCGGGGATGGAGCAGTGACTGGGGATGAAATGGGGACGAGGGAGGTGGGTAATTGCGGAGATGGGGGAGAGGCGACCATGAAGAGAATTGGACATTTTTCGTAGAGTACCATGATTTTTCTGAAAATAGCTTTGTTGGTCGTTTCGGAAAACCTTATAATCATGATTTTTTGTCTCTTCTTCCGTCTTTCATTTCTGAAGTAACAATGTCCTTTCGTTTTCCATGCTTTAACCTATCTTACAGGTTACATTACCCCTAAATATAGATGATAGATGACAGGATGACAAGAAACAAATGGAGTAAGGCTAGATGCTATATAGGATTCTAAATCAGTGAGTTGAGACGTATGTTGGAAATGAGAGTTGCTTTCTTGTCGTTAAATGCCTTGATTTTATGCTAGGCACCATCACCACTAGTCATCAATTATCACTGGTTTGACGCAGCTCGGTTTTCCTATTAGCTAGCCTCTTCTTGTTTATAATTCCTCCCTTTTAAACTTCAATATTTTCCATTAATCTTTTCTTTCAACGATTAACTTCATCAGATGTAGCATTTTATTTAGCAAAATATATATTCCGCTAGTTTAGTGTGTGATGGAGATGAAATATGTTCACTGGAAACGAGAAGATATGAGCTCTTACATCTCAGATTTTAAACTTTCCTCGTTCATATAAGGCCGATAAACTTTTTCCTTCTACGATTGTGTTCATTATAAAAAACAGTTTTGCGAAATGATGTATTTCGGTAGACATGCATTAAATTTGGAATGGGAATGAAATTTCTTTGTTGAAAACGAGAAGATGTGGAGCTCCTACTTTTCAGATTTTAAACTTTCCTCTTCCATTAAAAGCCGATTTGGTCTTACTTTTCCTCACAAATTTCCCTTGGGCTCCACTCATGGCACTTTCTCAACTCGATGTTTCTGTTATTAAGTTCAACTTCCGCAAAGCCTTTTTTATTTGTCAAATAAAAATGTCGTGGTGATCTGTAATTATTCTGTAAATGCATAAAATTTATTTCTTGGTCAGGGGAAATTGTTGCTGAATAGGATTTTGATACGTTACCAGGTATGATATTTGCATTCAGATCCGCTCGATGTTCAAATATGCTAGCATGAAGTCGTCTTCTGTAGAGCTAATCTGGTAACAAAATGGCAGCAGATAAGGTAGAATAAATAAGTGCTTCTACTTCCCTGTAGATGACAGCAAAAATGCCAAAAATGATTTTTTTAAATGTTGCCCCTTGGGTGTTTATTATATGTCTCTTCATTTATATTATCAGTCAGGTTTGAGCACAAAAGGGGAAGTTCTCGCAGTAGTGCGTTGCTGCTACGATGATTTTTTTATGGGTGGCTTTTATTCTTAGGTACCTGTTATGCCATTTGCCCGTCTATAGCTCTACGCAAAAGTCTGTAAATTAATTTCATTTTTTTCCTTTCCCAAACAGCATTTACATACGTCTTACTTACGAATTTGTCAAACTACTCTCATCCTCCTGTTATCCATTTTTCTCGTGGCAGTAGCCAACGCTTCCTGACCTGTCTTCTTGCGTCAGCAGTACTTTCCCCGCGGGATGAAATCCTTTCTCTCATTCTGCCCCCTCCCTCATCGACACTTCTCCCCCGCTTCTACTTAGGTCTCGCCTGTATTCCCCTCGCTAAGCTCCTCCTACAAACACATAACCATGTGTCCCCGCTTCCACGGGTCACAATGCTCCAAACCTCCCTCACCCCGTGGTTCTTGCCCACCCTGCAGAAACCCCTTCCCTCATTCATGCTGATGTTCGCAACCCCTTGGTCTTTCCCTTCCTCTGGCTATGACCTTTGAACTCCCCTTGGGACAATCATTCTCCGCTCACCTCTTCATCCCTGACCGCGCGCCGTCTTTTCACTACCCGGCCCAGGCCGCCTCCGGGCCCTCACTCTATACCATACGGGACTGCTGTTCCCTTACCGCCATCCGGTGAGATATTTCACTCCTCTCGTCTCAATCTTCCTACTTTTCCCCTCCCACCTTCCCCATTCATCCTCCCCATTCTTTCCGTCCCAACCCCTAAAACCTTTTACTTCGAAGCCTTGCATCGTGCATGTGCGCGATCCTGTCGTCTGATTTGTACCATTTCACCGGTTTCGTCACGCTCCTTGTCGAAAGATTCTCAAATGTCAAACGAACTGTTTCCCTTTTTCGTTGCCAATAGGCACCAGCGCAAATGCATTTCACGCTTCGGAGCCGCCTCGTCGAATGCTAAATCAAGTGAGAGTGCATTAACTCTCCGAGCGTCTGAGCAGATTCATTCTCGCCCATTTCAACATAGCCCGCATGATGAGTTGAATAATGCCAGCCGTTTTAGTGTCGTGCAGACTTTTACGGGAACAAAATCTTTGCATGGGTTTGAAAATATACTTATAAGTAGGATCGTTATGTGAATAATGAATGTAAATATGTGTGTAGGTGTTTCTCATGGCGGATCGGTGAAACGAAATGGGCGCCAAAGAGTGATAATTTTCATTTGAACCTCTCGATCTCCGTTTGAGCAATGGCATTAAAATTGTATCCTTTCGTTCATTTAGACATAATAACTGTTCTGAAAAACGTCCGTACGACTTTTTTCGACCACAAAAAAAGAGATCTGTAGGTACCTACAAACATTTTTGAGGAAATCATCACCCTGTAGTTAAACTTTGCAAATTATCATTTGGAGAATTAGATTTGATATAAATTTTTTCTTCCTATTTCCTATATTTCACGCCGTATTCCATTATAATGCAATAGAATCTTCGTAAATCTATGCCTCATTGAAGATATTCCATCGGTAATTGTCAAATTAGGCATACCCTTGGGGAAAAATTTCCTTAACGCGTTATGCTTAGAGGCCACTCGACGAGCTGGGAACGACTAGTGACGAATTCAACGACGTCGTAAAGTCAATGAGCCGTCTCGTGAAAGGATAAGCTTGGCTCGTGGTAAGGATCATTTCCCTCGTTTACCGATGTAAAAAAAACGTAAAAAAATCTCAACATTGGAGAAGTCGCAATGCCATTTGCTGGATTGTCCAGCGTTTTCTGAAATTGGATCGAATTTTTTTTTCGGCGCACTGAATACCTTTCTGGCCGGGATAAGACAGCACTAACGTATGTCGTATACCATCATGGCACGCTACCCACGCATCGGAAGGACGCGGTTTCGAGTTTCAATGCTGCCGTTGATATATTTCGTCGCGATCTTATATGAATCAAGCGTGAAATAGTATTCCTTAGATTTCGCGGAGGTGGAGAGAGCGAAGTCTGCCTTAGCCATTCACATTGCTTTGGCTGGAAAACAACGTTGCCACATTAGAGATGCTTGCTTAGGCATCATTGCGGAGCGTGCACTGTTTATTTTACGTCCTCGTAAGTGTACCTGCATCTCTTGGGAAAACCGAGTTCGATTTATGCTAATTTGCAATTGAGGAATAGTAATTGAATCCGAATTTCATTTCTACCCACTTCTCTCGTACTATACTTTGCAGAAGGAATTGATGTCCACTAATCCGTCCCGCATTTCAATCATACTTAAAAAAATAGAGAGTTATTCCTTGTCCTCGGAATGGTGTAACTTTAAGGATGCCCAATGGATTGGAATGCCACCATTGGCTTTGATAAGAAGCCCTTCCTCTATAGCGAGGGAAAGGTCGGTGTAGGGAGCACGCCCTTACCTTTAATCCCCTCCTTATCCTATTTCCATCATCTGTTTACCTTTTCAGCGTCGTCTCCAACCTCATACCCTCTCGCTCCACCCTTTCCCGCACTCGACGTCCTAACAGTAAATCCCCCTCAACACTACCCTCCATTCTCGATTTTACTCACTCCCCCAATTACACCCTTTATTCCCCCGTGCCGCCGCCTCTTTCCTCCCCCTCTTCCCCTTTCAAATCATCCCCGACGACCTTATTTCCACCACCACCCCTTCTCCACCCTCCTTTCTAGACTCTCCCCCCCCCCCTCCCCTTCCGAAACGAAACGACCCCCAGCTTCACTACTCACCCCCCGACCTCTTTTTCGCACCTCGCCCTCCTTCCTGTCTGAGCCTCTACCCCAACCCCCTCCCGCCCGCCCGTTTTGTCATCCACTCAGCCCCGGTGCCGACCCGTCCACCTTCCCTTCCCACACCCCCAGTGCTCCATTCAGACGGGGCTTTATGGGTAATTTCAGGGGATGTTGCTCTGAGGGGGGCGTGGTGGACCCCGGTGAAGCTGGGGAGGGGAGCTGTATATATCCCTCTCTCTGTCTCTATTTCTCACTCTGCCGTCTGAGGAGACAGACAATGGGCATCTGGGAGCTGAATGGGGAGGGCGTCGAGGGGAAACACGGCGGTGGGGCGCGCACGCATTTTGCACTCGACTCGGTTTTCCTGGGCGTGGCGAAGACAGTGTGACGTGCCGAAAAGGGGAGGGGGGAGGGGAGGGGAGGGCAATGGAATGAGTGGTTGCATCCCCCCTCCACAACCCTCCCTCTTCCTCTCTCTTTTTCTCTCCTTTGACACAATCTGTGAGCGCGCACACACACATACTCGCTCCCTTTCTTCCCCTGACATCTGTTTGTAGGACTCGAGGAATGGAGGAACTCTGAAGCGTTCTCGAAAGGTCGGAGCAAGGGCGCGAGTGAAGGCTCAAGGGGACAAGTATCCTTCGTACTGAACTTCGGCTGGTGTAATGAGTTGAGAAGGATATGGTTTTCGGGAATGTGGCCCACAAGCCTGGGCGTGCCTGAAATTCATGTTTACGGTTGCGTCGAATATGCGTATGCAAGGGCGACAATTGAAGTACGGTGTTTTTGTTGAAGCATGGTGAAGTTTAAAAACTGATAAATACTGACAAGCAGATAAATACTTAAGTTCCTTAGAGTTAAAATACAAATGATAAGTACTCAAATATGTAAGGTTTGACAGTACACTGAAAGCAAATTTGTGCGAAATTATTGTTAAATTACCTGACGACTCAGTTGTTGTGTGCATATCATAGTTCCTCCTACTTCTAAGTAATCAATATAGTAAAGACAGAATGGTAAAAATATGCACGTTGGAAATGATCCACTAAAGGAGATTGTTTAGTCGTTATGGAATGTAGTTGATGCCTGAAAATAGCTACACTTTTCAGGTATTTAATTATTTTGGTTTGAAGGAAATAGCTACCTATTTATTTTGGTCACCCAAATATAGCTGCGCAAATATGATTTAAATTTGTCGCCTATGCGCCTGAGTAATGACAGCCAAAATGTATCCATTGCATCGATGATTGGGCGTAAAATGCTGATAAACCTTGGTGGTAGGTACTGCTTCTCCACTAATTGAGAAATACATCTTTCCGGATTCTACGCGCTTCATTTTTTTCGACAACCGGTTCCTTTGCATTCCTCGGCAAAAAGAATTTTTTTAAAGGCTAGGTTTTATACGTGAACAAGAACGTCGGAAATTGTATGGATGGTATTGAGGGCGTGGATGATTTTTTTCTGTAAAGAAGGCAGGAATGAGAAGTGACACGTTCCTTGAAGAGAGTCTTTCTTATCGTTCTTGATTGCTCCTCATTACTTCCTTCCCTTCTTTGAGTTTTCATTCAGCCATTCAAGATTTCGGGTAAATTGTTTATCCTGATTAGAGTAGGTATGGGTCCAGCTTTTACCGGACAAGGTTTCGTGATCGAACTCGGAAAGGTGTACCTCCTTCACACCCGTGCGCTCCATTAGAAGGGATTTACTTTTTTTTAATGCCTATATAGGAAAATTATGCATTACAGAAGTATGCCATTACTTCTAGTTGAGGGTCCGTGACACTAAAACCTTGATCACGATCGAAATCGAGTCGTGATCTTTCCCAAAGTAAGTGGAAAACTCACCGCAAAACTTTCTGCATCACATCCCACCTAAATGTGAACTCCGCATCCGTACTGTCTCAGTATTTATTTATGATTGACATTTTCAAATCGGTTTGATGTGATTGAATTTCAATATACCACCAATTACTGGTAATCAAAGTCATAAGGATAAAGTATAAGTTGTTTCTATGAGTAAAAGGTGTGTCAACATCCTTTAATGAGTGACTTTTATGGTTCTCTGTAATTTAGATGGGGAAGGTGAAATTTTTTATGAAGCGCGCATTTCGTTATTCCACTCAGGCAATTGGTTCAGACTTGATGATTTTAAAGTCATTTGGTTTTATTTGCTTGTAGTCAATGAGTCAGTTATCTACTTCTTAAAGAGATGATGTTGATGATATACAGTCCTGAAAGACGTTTTCTCTAATGGGTTCTGTTAAAAGTTTGAGGCCAAGGATCATAGTGGAAGAGATCTTAAGAATTCATTGTAATTCTAATGGCTCAACCTTTAGCAATTTTTCTTTATATTACTTTAAGATCGAAGAAGTTACATTTATTCTTCATATGATCGTCTTCTAACCTTTCCGAAGATAATTTAGAGACTATTCTCAGAACGATTCAATCAAACACGGTATTCCATAATATTTCCTTGTTATTAATTTTCGTCAGAATTTGATACACAATTCCTCTTTTTCTCGAGAACATTCCTGAGTGTTCGAAGGTAATTGTGCTAATGCTATCTGACATAGGTATCCGCAAAATTTTGTTTATCACTTCTACATGAGATTGTAATTTTGATGATTTTCATCTTTCGTAAAAAATGTTCTAAAATAAGGACCAATTTGCGAGTCCTTTTCACACTTAATGCATCTGATGCTATTTCAAAACCCTAGGAATTGGGTGTAAGAAGCGACTTAAAACTAAAAATAGCTACCGTGTGCGTGATTATCTTAACTCTTCAGCAAATAAGTTCTAAGGTGTTTATTCGAGGCAGATGATGTCTGATTTCTCATTGCTATGGAATAATGTTTGACTAATAGTTTCGCAGCTCCATATTTTTAAGTAAATGAACTTTCCTTTTTTGGATTGGATAGGAGCTTTAAGTGATTTCTTCCAGGAATATCTTGTGTAATAAGGTTTAGGGCACCTCAACTGATTGCTAAAATATCTCGCAGTTTATAATTACTCTAAATAAATTATGGATAATAGCAAGAGATAGGGACTTTGTTTCTTTTCCCTGCCACATCAAGCTGTTGCATTAAAATACATGACGTTATTCCTGATAACATTACTACATGATAGCAATTTAAGTACCTATAATTTTGTTGGCTGGAAGAAAGTGATATTGACAATGTTCCTATGGTTGCATTAATTTCTTTGAAGTATGCCCCAGAAAAAAATACTAATGTTTTCACGTCGCTTTAATTTGGTTGAAAGTATACCAGTTGCGATTCTGTAGAAATAATTCTGTCAGGGGATAATCATGTTGCAAACGGGATGTCAACATTGCTTTTGATTTACTCTTCCATGTCTGACTGATTTCATTTTTATCTCTACACGATAGGTGGTTCGCAGTATTTCTCGTCATTGAACGGATTTAGTCCGCTTTTCTCTACCAAAATTTATAGTTTGTATTTTGAAGTTTGAGGAAGATTCTTTGGGCGTAAATAAGCCCGAGGTGCAAAAAAATTACCTCGTTTACTCTTTTCTTCCAATAGCATGCGAGATTAGTCAAGAAGGTGCCAGCAGGAGAATTTCTCTTCGGTGAGCCGATTCTTTTTGAGCGCCACATCCCACGCTCTCCCGCTGCAAAAGTTCAACTCCTCCGCCTCCTTGCACCCGTCCTCAAAATCCCTTCACATCTTTTCTCGTCGCTGTCGTACGTGTTGGCTTCGCGCAGCCTGTGGTGCGTCACGTTGCGCCTTCTCGTCTGTCGCTCTAAGTGCCGCTTCTTGGCGCATTCCTGAGGCATTCGTACCTCAAAGAACATCTTTCTTCTCTTTGCCTGTTACGTCATGTGTGCTTCAATCACCCCGAGAAGATCATCAGGGATAAAATATGCGAATATAATGGTTTGAAGCGTTGGGGGGGGAGGTTATTAATATTTTTTGCTTCCTTCTCAATAAAAAAATAGTGTCGTCAAGAATGACTCTTTTATCGTAAGAGTTTAGAGAACTTTTGAATTCCATGCAGGTAGGGTTTTACAATGATACTTATCTATAGGTTTTAACCGTGAACTGGAAAATGTGACTTGTTTTGGCAGCTTATAGTGAGAATAGTGGTAGCTCACCACCAACATTCTTTCGGCGCATCTTTACTTCCTCTAGGAGAGATAATATATATTCTAATATGCTAAGAAAAAGAGAGCAGCCATTATTTTTACTTTCTAAACAGATGCATGCCTATATATTTAAAACGCTGATGCATCTATTGTCGACTTCTCTCTTTGTAGCAATGTAACTCAACCGAGAGATTCGGGGAAAGATAGTTGCGATGGATTCGCAGGGGCTTTAAATGAAACACTTCATTGTGATTCCACAAGGATTTCCACAGTATCACCAAGCTAAAGCGTTTCGTTTTAGGTATGAATCGGTTCCACCACGCCACGCCTGATGCCACGAATTCACAGCGACTCTTGTAATCGATGGAAAGCCCGCAAGTACTGTTTGCTGGCACTGGAAAGATGGCGATATTTCTGTCTCATTTCTAGCGCGTGGATTCGGTCCCGTTGGAAAGGGCCGCGGGTCCGGCTCGTAGCTTCAATCACTTAATTATCTACGCCCAATTATTGGCGCATTTTCCGTTTCAGTCACACAGGGTCTTTCCAGCCTCGCTCCCCTATTCTCGTCATGCCCCTCTGGCCTCGGGGCAAATACTTAATATATGTGCATCAACCCTCAATATCAACCCTCGTCACCTTTCACCCCCTCCCACCTCGTGCATCTGCCTCCACCCCAGCCCGACCTCCGTTGTCGAGCTAACGCTGGGGAAAGGAGGGGAGAGAGGGGTTGTGTCGCCAAAGGTGTGGCAACCGGAACAGAATCGCACACGCCCATGAAGCTTATCTCTTCTCCCTACACTTTGCGTTCCATCCCGCCGATCCTGCTGCTGTCCAAAGATATAATTAACTAGTGACGTGCAACGTATTATTGCGGTTCTAAGTACGTCTGTTTCCTTTGCCTATTACTCGTCACTGCTCGTCGAGTTGACAAAAATGGCCGTACCATACTGCTCCCTCTGGAAAAATATCGTTTTCGTCCATCCCATTTAGTGCAATATCTATGTCTTGAAATCAAGAGTTTTTTATATTTGACTTACATAATTGTGCGCTGCAACCGATCCCTAGCTACCGACTTGTTTGTAGTCCTTTTTTTTAAATGAGTCCAATGCATAAAAGATTCACGCGTGATGATAATTTGATACTTAATGTGTGACTAGATTTAGAGTTGCAGCTGTTTACTGGATTATTTTCTGCTATCGTCCCACCCACGGATTAATATATAGGATAGGAATGTCAACAAAGAAATTCGTACCCTTAGTGTACGGTTTCCTTCTTCCGCCGCAAGTTGTCGCTAGTATCTAGCGATGCTAGCTTTTGAGCGTTGCACTGAAATAATCTAATTTAAAGAGTTGCAGGAATGAATATATGGTTCCCAAAAATTTGAAACCCAAGCAAAGTACACCTTATCTACTCGTACTAATTTTTCAATTTCTATCCACCGCGAAAAAAAATAATTTTAAGTTGCAAGTGGGTGGAAAACGTGGGTGACAAGTGCACAAATCTCGCATCTATGTTTGCATTTTTGGAACAAAACATTATGGTGGATTTAAAATTATCTCAGCTTCTTTCGTCATAATGCAGAGAAGCGTTTGAACATTGCTAAGTTTGTTTCTTATTCTCTCTAAGTTTCATATTGTTACGTATGATTAGGTCATAGGAGGCGCGCCAATTTTTTGTGACATTTATAGGTGCATAGGGGTTTGCGGAATCCTTAAAAATCAAAGTAAGTTTAACAGAGAGGCAAAGTGTTGTTAACAGGAGATAATACCAACGGATGGACATTTTAGTATTTATATTTAATATCACATCATCAGAATATTCAAGTAAAATAAGCACTTTTAACCAGTAAATTTCAATTATTTAAATTCGAACCTTTTAGGAAAAGTTGACGCGCGCTAATTGCAATTTAATTTAAATCCTTTTAATGCCAATTATAAGTGTAGTACCTAATAAAAACATAAGCTTGAGTTTTGTCTTCAACATGCGTGATAGTGTTATAAAATTACTTTGATAAAGAGTATCCTTTTATAACTTTAAGAACCTCATACTTTGAGGCATATTTCCGCTTTACCTTCACAGCACTTTAACGACATTAAAAAACTATTCAAGCGTTGTGGCAATATCGTATACATTCAGAAGCAATTATTAATAATGTAGTTATTGCACGAATTATTAAAAATGCGTAAAAGAATTAACTCATTATGCTTATAACGTGCATTTTTACCATTTCAAGCTCACTCAACATATTCAGAAAATTCCTACGTGGTACAGAGAGATAAGATGAGACAAGGAAATCCATGATTCGGAGAAGATACTGATTTTATTTTATTGTCAAATAAAACATTTTTAAACACATTGAATTTAAAATGCAAATCAAAATTTTAAATTGCATCATGATTTATGAAAATGAGAGGATTTTTCGGTAGACTGATTTTTAAAAAATTAAGTCGGCATTTATTCTTTTATACTGCTGCCTAAGTCTCATTAAAATGAAATAATGTAAAATATGTGTTATCATATCAGTCCCATGTGTTTCAGAGGGAAATGTAAAACATATATTGTCCAAACATAACTCTAATGTTCTGGAATAGCAATCTGGAAACATTATATTGCTAATAAGGATATGCTCCACTTGCCTCAGCATAATGTAAAGGTTATTTTGCTCTATAATAGAACTCCTAGAATTCAACAATGCTAGCATATTGACGTCACTTTTAGATTTGTATTAATCCAAAGAACTGGAACAATCAATGCAGTGTACAAATTCTCTGAATTTCCTACAGAGAAATCCAACCACATTATAGATGGGTGGATATCTGGATGATATAAGGTACCTACGCCATATTCCGACACGGGAATAATTCCGACACCCGGGTGCATTGCTAAAAGTACTGAAATTGGTGGACAGTTGTCATTAAATATGGTACTGGCGTCTATCAACGAGGAAACACAAAAAGTTACCTTGTTCTAGGTGTGGCGCTGGTTGTATTAGTGCACATTTTGTGTTCTAGTGCGGAAGGTGTGCGTCTTGAGGTGTCATTTTAACCAATTTTCTGTGTTTCATTTTTAGAAAGTGATATATATTTTATATCGCTTAGCAGCCTATTGTTGCTGTATAGTGCAGCATGTATAGTTAGGAGAAATAATGGATACACAGTGAGAATTTCAAGAGTGAGTTGGAAAGATCGTGGATTCCCTAATTCCGACAGGTGTCGGAATAAGGACTAGCGGCTCTTAATTTCCGTTTAACTCGCACGTAACAGTACCGGAGATCGTTGAATTACGTGCTAATTTTGTAAACAGCTATTGTGGTTTTTCAGAGCTCTATGATTAGCTGTTTCCTTACATAAAAATATTTAATGAGAAGAACGAAAATTCATTGAAATAACTGTTGCAAGTTATGCACGAATTTTCTTAATTCAGAACATAATATGATCAAAAAATATTGGTCGTCTGCTCTTTTGGGTTGTGATCAAGAGAAGGAATTATGCCGGAGAATTTTTTTTCGGAGAGGTAGGGATGCCGGTAACTGGTCGACTGAGAAGAAGGGTCTATGCCTACTGTGAAATCAATGGAATCACACATAATTTCTATGAAAACGCAGGATTAACTGGTAGAAAGTTGATGAAGTTATTTTTGAACAGACGCATGGATGTATCAAAGAGAAGGGCTTAGAGAATGAACCAAGGTAGAGCCATGAAATTAAAACGCATGCTCGTGAAATATTACTTTGAAAATCTAAAAAGTATCGTGATTGAACACTATGTAATGCAAATGCCGGGAAATAATTACAACATTGATGAAAAAGCATTCCGGAAAAAAGAAATCCTGAACTGGAGACGCAGGCAAGCCGGGTGCTAGTGAAATGCCTTCCAATAAAAAAGAGCACCGGTATTTCACCATTTTCAGAGAGGACAGGGTGCCGATATTAGTCTGTGCAGCGTTTGCAAACAGTATGTCCATGAGGAATGTGCAGATGCTAAATTTCGTACAATTTTCTTCTGTCCTTAATGCTATGACTAGTAAAATATTTTCAAGTATTGTCATGAACGCTTTATTATGAAATTATTGCTTTCTTTTGCGTAAATAAAACTTATTTCATTACAGTTTCCTTCTCATTTTTTGCTTTTTAGTTCTTAAACTTACGAACCACACACTGTCGGAATTAGAAGCATATATGTGTCGGAATTCGGGCGAAGGGGTCCAAATTCCGACATTTTAACATATTTTATTCAAATTGTTGCAACTGTGAAAACAGTGCAGATATTACCAAGCAAATCATTTTTGAGTATTGTGCACAGCACGGGAAAAATTTCGTACAAATATGGGCTTTGTACTAACTACAGTTTTTTTTTAATTTTTATCATGAAACCTTAGCGTGTCGCAATATAGATCAGTTACATTATAATAGAAATACGATGAATCGTTATTTATGGTTATATATACGTGAAATGCCATGAAAAAATATGGTTTTAATTCTTAATATAACGAGGCTGAAGATGTATGTGACAACAGAACACCACACTTCTTTAGGCATTGTCCTAGTTTTCTTTGACAAAGAACTCACAGTGACAATAGCGCAAGAGTTGGAAATGTTTTCCTGCTGAAATAGCCAAAAACTAAATTACGCTAACTGGCGACTAAATAATTAAACAATTCATTACTAACCGATGTTTTCACATGCAAGCAATGCATCCAGAAAAATTCTAGCATCGCTAGGCAGTAGCGACATCTGGTGGCGAAACACTGAAACCGTACACGAATGGTACGCTTTCGCTATAAGGCGATAGCATTAAGCTTCAGGGGGCTGGTCCCACCCTATCTTTAATATTATCCTGTTACGAGTTATTCTCAGTTATTTCCTTTGTCTGAGCGTTGACGTGGAATGTACTCGCTCTCTTTCTCGTATATTTTGGTTCAATGCATCAATTTTTCATTCCTCCATCTTGCTTCTTGCGTATTATTTATTCCCCGCTTTTAAAGGGAACTACAGTAATAATCTACGCTATTTTCGCTCTTTCTCTGTTCTCAGAGTTTGTCTGAGTTCTCAGAGTCTCAGTCTGCAACCAGAGTTTCATTATTCACGGATTTTTTTTCCTTGTTTTCCACCCTTCCATCAAGTCCCATCACTCACTTATCAACGTGGAGAAATTTTTTGCTTTTTTTTTGCCTCCTTTCTCCACGCTTGCTTGGGCCCAAGGTATTCTGATCGGTCTCCTTAAAAATGAGTTTCCATTTCTCCTACGGTCTCTACTCAGCTCAGCCGAATTAGCAGTGGTACTTTTTTCTGCGTATCCCGACCAAGAAAGAACCTGCCGGAAAAATGCGCCGAACCACTGGTGGGTTATAACGTTGATGTTTGAGGATTGCCCCCCCGCTTAAAGAGTTTACCTCTTTCAATCCCCTCTCTTCTCTGTGGGTCTGTGGCTAAGAAGTTGTGGCGTTGCAAATGCTAATGGAGGAACCTTTCTTGCTTTAACCTTCAGTGCACAGAATTGGATATGGAATGTACTTCTCTTTACTCTTCATTTTAGTTAATGGCGGTTAATATGCAAGTATGATTACCTCTCCAGATGGCCATGTTTTTTCACTAAATTCACGCAATATTGGATGATTTTATGTTCATATTTGCGTCTGGACTGGCGTATTTCCATGGAATTTAGAGATGAAGCAAACAAATGTCGAGGTCTTGATTTTTTTTATCTTCATTTGAATAAACTGTCCTGGCGTCTTAAATAAGTCATCATTTGCGAGCCTCTCTCTTTTGTGTGTTGTTGGACTCATGAATCAAGGGCTAGGATGAGATATTATTAGGATCAGATTTGTTTCGCGAGTCGTGTTGTTGCTATCACGCCTATATGTGCTAGAAATTGTAGTCCTTACAAAAATTACTTCTGGAAATATTTCTGTGGTTATTATATTTTTTATTACATAGGCCTACTTTGGGAAAATCTACTGCATACTTCGGTTTTAAATATACGTGTAGTTTATTTCAAACAGGAATTAGTGCCTGATTAACCCAACAATCCCCCTTCAATTCCAGGCTTTAAAATCCTCATCCTACTAAAAATCTCGTATTACTTTCGTCATTCGAATTGCCCGTCTCCTTCCTAGTTCCTCTCATATTGTTTATCTTTCTTTACGCAGAGTGGAAACTTTTTTTATGTCGCTCGGTATGTGTCATCATCATAAGTCAACAGTCTTAGGATTGATTTGATATTACTCTCCACTATTCCCCTATAAGCTAGCCTCTTCACATTCAGCCCATTTTTATCCAGGTCCATGTCTAGAGGCGTGGTTTACGAGAAAAAAACATTGAAAGATAAATTATTTACCTCATGTTGCACACCTTTTTTATCTTTGTAGCCCATTTTAGGTTATTTATCTACGGCACTTTGGTCTTTCGGTTCACTTGTGAGTCATCTTCTTAAAAAATAAAAAGTAATTTTCAAGCATTCTTGGTTTACGTTGTTACTGCCTTGTAATGATGACGTTGAAGTTTGAAGTACGCTCAGCTGATTTACAGCAACCGTTGCTCACGAAAATGGCCTTCTCTGGGTTCTTCAAATGTAGAATTGGAATGAGTTTCTGGTGTCCTCGAACAGGAGAAAGCTTACTTATTTTTACTCCCACACTGCTGAAACATGCTTCTTCTCGCGAAATACCAATTTTAGGTTCGGCTGGGGATTCGGAAGCAAAACGTCTACTTGAAATTCATCGAGTCCTCAATCATTGCGAAATACCCTGAGCTCAGTTTTGTATTCGCTGCGTTTAAACCAATTATGGATTAGAACTTGGAAGCCCCTTATATCTCCTGCAGGATATTACATTTTGTGTCAGTCATATTGCCCCGAACGTTGATAGAAATCTTTCAGTGGACTGAAGAACTGATGCAGTACAGAACCGTTATTTGCTCCAGCAAATTCAACGTTGTATGTATATCAATAGAAAATAATCCTTAAGCGTGTTTTTATGGAAGCGTCTACATTCAGGCATTGGGAATGAAAGAAAAAAATAGTCATTAATCAACATTTTGTCACATTTGAAAGCGTGAACACGAAAGCGTGTTTGTCGATTTCAAACGCCATATTAACGGTTTGTCAAGAATATATGCAATATTGAAGCTATATTTCGCTAACGAGCCTGAGTCTAAGGCCATTTCAATTACTGTTCACTTCAAAAGCTGATATTTGCATAACGTAACTAGATTTCCTCGCTAAAGGTTACAAAAATCTTTGTGAGTTTAGGTTCACTAATCACTGATGGAAGCTTTCCCCTGAAAATTTCACCAATTTATTTCTTCTACCTCGGCTTCAGTCTTATACCAGATCTGCATTTACAAATTGTGCCGTTAAGTGACGCTGAATGTCTTGTCATACCAGCATTTGCCTGTTGATTCCGGTCGTTACGTTTCCAAATTTTCACCCATTCCTCCATTCGAAGGTACTACGTAGGTACCTTAGCGGGTGAGGTGAAACGGTGGGACGATGGGATTTTCCGTTTCCTCACTCCATCTCGGCCTCTATTTCACTCATTTCAAGTCTCACAATGGTCTCAACTCAACTCGTCGAAAGTCCCAACCTCACCCCCTTTCCGCCCGACCACCACCCTTTTACCCTCGACGGTAATTCCCCCATCCTCCCGAGGTAGTCGCCTGGATTCGCCGACCTCCCTTTGCAGAGCATTATTATTAGCACTAGAACGAACGGTGGTTTCGCTTATTTTTGGGAGAGAGCTGGAACCATTCCGTTAGTTCCTCGCGACGACTCCTGGCTATCTCCGAAATCGCGGAATGGACTCGGCGACGTCTTGTCGAAACAAGAGCATTCGCTTCGACCGCTTCTCGGCGGTAAAGTGAATTGCAATCCTCCGTCTTCGGAATTTCGACTCCTAATGGAAGTTATCCAGTTAGGCAAGGTGGAGCGAATGTGGGAAAAGAAATGGGGTCGTCGCCATTCATTTCTTCAGCCGGTCTAATAACTCACCGTTCAATCTTGCAGAAATGTGTGCGTGAAATTTAACGGTGTCCTTGATGCTTCATCCACGCTATTGACTGAACTTTTATCTTCTGGATTGGAAAAGACATGTCGAGAGAGAGAGAGTGAGTGAGGGAAGCGTCGTTTTTTTCGAAGGAGACCCAAGCATCATTTTTATGGGATTTTATTGTTTCCACGAAGTTTATGAAAATATCCTATTTCAATGAGACGAATATTAACCACACATGGCTGAATGATTCTCCACGTTGTATTTACTTTCTACAAGTATTTAGTCAATGCATAGAATGTAAATTCTTCACCGGAGGCCAGCTATAAGAATAAAAAAAATGAAAACTAAGTTTCTTCGATTGTGTCATTTCGAGAAACAAGCAGTACACGAGTGGTAAAACGCTGGTATTAAATTTCTTTAGTATGTTGTTTTACACTTCACAAGATTATCTATTGGGCACAAAGTTTTTGGTCCACCCTGTTGCTGCTGTTATTTAGGGGGGGGGGGGTCAAAAGAACTGAGGTCAATTGAGTAAAGGTGAATAACCGGGTAAAGGTAGAAGTTTTTAGGGAACGGAGAAAGGGTAAAGAGAAACCTGGCGTCGGCATTACCCTGCTATAAATGAAAGGCACCAAGTGGACTGCAGCTTAACGTCCCATCCGACGGACTATTAATGTATGAGAATAACGAAATTTTTGTTATACCTGGAAGGGAATCATCATTTTCTCAATAATTTAATTTCTTCTAGCTTGAAGCATAATCTTTTCTGAGCATAGCAGAATTGTTTCTAGTCATCGAAAGAAAAAAATCCTGCGAAACATTTTCCTTGTCTCACTTTTTGCGTGCATTTTACACAAAGCTGTGAAAGGGTTGAAGTAGATACGTGAATGGAGAAGGAGAATCAATTGCATAGATTTCAACTGCCTTTCTCAGGCAAGAGAATAATGGCAAGAGAGAGCTTTAAAATGTCCTGAAAGCAAAAGGGAAATGTTGGTTAAGTGCAACTACTCTGTCGTAAACATTCTTCCTTATTCACTGCATCACTATCATTGTCATTTCCTTATGTTTTATGGTCACTTTAAAACACTCACTAAGATTCGAAGTTTTATTTCATGGGAGTTCATTTGCCACGTGGCTTTTAAGGTAGTGATTTTGTCTCGGAAAGTGGTCTGTGCTTCAGTTATTGCCGTTCGTCAAAGCACATTTTTCAACTTGGTTTTGACGGGCAATTAAAATGGTTGATCTTTTTTATCACAAAAGTGTATTCACCGTCGAGGAAATTGCAGTACTTTTTGCTTAACAGTAGCGTTTTCGTCAGTTTGCTGCACCAGATTCTTTGGATACAACAAAAGTTGAAATTAATTGGAATATAACCTAAAATATCGAAAGGAGAACGTGTAGTATTCGTAGAGAATGGGATCTCATCGGCTGATTCTATGCTCGTATTTGCAATATGTTTTTCATTGTGGTTGTGATGTTTGACTTTCATTTGGCTGCGAAATAATCCCTTGGAAAATGTTCTTAGATATCTGGCTTGATTTCGATTCCCGAATACCTACTAAAAATCTCGTTTATACTGTCGGACATTCGAGCTCCAGCTGCTTAAAATGCTAATCGCATCCAGATACGTCGTAATTAACTCTCTCAATGATTTGAGACTCGATTACCCAATTATACCCATTATATGGGATTGATTTGAGTGGGGTGAGAATTGAACAGCTACAACACTATGTTTGTGAATGCATAACGAATTGCTGATTTGCATCAAATTGAAACTTATAGTCAAGATTTAAAAAGGAGGATGCCCTTAATTGAATGTAGATTTGCATAAAATATGAATGACACAGTAAAAGATGTGAATAAACGATCTCAACTGACAACCTTGGAATATTGACGATGACTTTTGGTGATAAATGTCCAAGCTGTAAGTTATACTGCAGAATTTCAGCCCCAATGGAAAAGGAGACGAGAGATGAGACCAATTGACATTGTTGGTAATAAAATCAATGGTTGACGAACTCACTTAGTGCAGCAATTAACTGAAGACTCCTTTTGGTAGAGACGTGAAGGTGTTGAGGTAAAAATGTAAAAGTCCTTGAGGAGGTTTACATAAAAACGGTAGAGATTAAATAAATGTGCATAGCTAAATTGTTTTTAAATTCGTTTTTATGATGGCATTGTTGTATTGGCTATGGCTTAAATATATTCTTCTTTAGAAAAATTATTCGTTAGCTTAATTCTTTCTCTCTAGAAAAGTTTTGTCTGTTATAGTGTAGTTATATGTTTAAAGAAATTTTCTTTTCCCAATTTTTTGCCAAACTAAGGAATAATTAGTTTGGCAGTAGTTCCGGCTTTCTCATGAACACTAGAATATTCGTCAGTTCCTAAAATTAACATGGCCTTATTCCGAGTAGCTGATACCACAATTTTGGTCCTTCAGCTGCGTGCCACGAATTTTAATTGAGTTTGTGCGAGAATCTAATTACTATCCCAATCGTGGAGAAATTTACTCAGCGTCCGTCTAAAAGCTTTCAAGTTCGAAAACTGGCTGAATCGAGGTCGTGTCGGAAAAGATGATTGGCTCTTAATATTTATATATTTCCAGGTAAATAAGTAAGTTGAATTGAATGAACATGAGCTGACAACACACCGTAGCAAAAATTATTTTAATTTGAATTCTGAAAGGTTAAGTGGTTATTTCTCTAACCTAGGGCATGCAAACGCGCTCTTTCCACAGATCTAATTCCTGAAGTCCAGTTCTCTCTCTCAAATTCCGGTTTTAAGGCCCAATTAAATGCTTTTCTCATCGATCTTTAACTTCGTCTATTGTTTATCATTGGTTTGGCGACCATCATCAATGTCATCTTTTTTTCGTTGAGTAGGTACTATAAAGCTTACGAAAATGCAAAGTATTTATGAAAATTCAGGGTATATATCGGTAATGCTATGGCCTTGAAGCTGCTAGTAATTGAAGCGAGGATGCTAAGATTCGCGACGGTTTTTCCCGGAAGCGGAATTCCACGTCCGATCCTCTTGGGCAAAGGAGATAAAGAGATCAACTATGTCTTTTCAGTGTTTTCTATGAGTTTGTTATCGAGTCTGTCATGTGCATGTAAAGCGCCGGCCGGAAAAAACGTGTCCTCCAGCAGCTTTTGAGCGACTTCTGGATTACGTGATTGGGAAGATATATGCGAGGGAAGCTCTGCATGGCCTTAGGGGTGATGTCAGCAAAGGGGGCAGCAGCTAAAAGAGAGGTGGGAAAAGATTAGGGATGAGGAGGGAATCGGAGCCACAATTGACACCCTGTCCATCCTTAGGGTTACATATTTATGCCGTTAATCTTAATGGGGTTTTCGACACCCAAGCGTGTGGGAGTCGGAAACACCTGTCACCCCCATCAAAGGCTACATATATAGATTAGACCCTCTCTCCCAAAGCTTTATCTTCGATTGACACGCTCTTCCCTTTGAATCCCTTAATCAAGACACCACTGGGGACACCATGCACCATCATATTCCTGTTGTTTTGTATTGTGGGCATTTTGGAATCTGAGTGTTCGTTTTTAACATTTAATATCAATGCAAACGTATCTTTAGAAATTTATATATTTATAATCCACAAGTTTTTAGAGTGAATTCGTAATAATTAAGTACCGATAACGAAGTATTATTACAAAATCATCAGATACAGTCAGCTATATGAAATAAGATTTAACCGATCCGGCACAAAATAGCAAATCTTATTTACGTCACACCGTCCCGCCAATACTTCTATATCTACTTGACGTTGTCTCCACCTCGTCACTTGTTTTTCTGTTTTGTCCTTTCTCTTCCCATTGCTCAAGTAATTTGCCTCATCCTCCTCGAACTCCCTGGCCCAGACTCGACGACCGCAGCAACAAAGACGGTCGCCGTTCATCGCAACCCGCGCCGGCCTTTCTCTCCTTTCCGGGGTGAATTTCTTTAATAAGCTGCACAATAGTGAGCCCTTTCTCCTGTATTTGCCTGCGGCCTGGAGGATCGGTTTGTCCCTTGGGTGAGGATCAATTATGCATTCAGATATCGATTAACGTCAATAAAAGACTCCATTTCTGTCCTTTTCCCTTACTTGCTACCTACTGGACGATAAAGTAGGTATATCCCTTTAGATCTGGCGTGACAGACCTGCACGTATTCTTTTCCCTTCATTGCTGCAGATGTTATTATTCATGTGTAGCATGGACATTCTCCAGAAATATTATATGAAGTATTAGGAGAAGTGTATTTCAATTATTAATCCAACGGACTTTGACGTATTTTCTGTAACATTAATTTCAGATTCATATATCCGTGTTATTTGTGTTTAAAACTCTTTTCCTTAGCATTGAAGGTGATAGTAATTATATAGATGTGTCTCAAAAATTCTAGTAAAATTTATAATTGTTTGCTAAAATCCTCGTAGTCTAATCTGTTCCCCATAAATTGTGCCTTCAGTTGAATACGTTTAATTCGCCTGCATATTCCTGTGATACTAGCATTCAAATAGAGGGGAGAGTCCCTTCTGTCTCCAATATTGTGTTGAGGAGGCACGGACGTAGGAAAGCGAATTGGGGAGACGGCTCGATGGCAGCTACTCAAAGCCGCTTCACCTGAAAAGAGAGGGCTTTGTGACCGCAAATAATTGTAAGCTACTTATAGTCCCTTCATAGATTCGCCAAACCACATCCTTTCTTATTGAACCGCCAAAAAAATAGGCCATCTCATGTTTATCTCCCCATGTCTTTTCATTTTGTTTGCCATACCCACACAACTGCTCATAAGGCTACTCAAAATCGCAATTTGACACAGTAGGTGCATTTGGTCTCCGTCAAACTCAACCCTGAAGCCTTCATCTTTATAGAGCCGTAATAAACGCCATATTGGTCATATTGATGTATTAACTGGCCAGAAACTTTCTTATCAGCAAAACAAAACTTCTTTTTGAAGTAAAGTACTTTGTATGGGTAGCTTGAATATTTTTGTAGGTGAGGATGTCCTGGTTTCGAGAGCTCAAAAATGTGAAACGTTCGTCATTTATCTCGCGCAAAGCAACGCAGAGGCTATATCGTTCGGCCAACAAATTCCTCCCAGTGGCGGTGGTAGTTCAATCGCTGTCTCTTTGTCGTGGGTATCTGTGCGAGCGGGAAGTGTTTCGCCAGACGGAGACAATTTCTAGCAGAACTCATCGTATATCAAAGTTCTGGAACCCAATGGTGTAGTGGCGTCCGAGAGGGCGGTAGTAAAAACGAAGTGCCTCGGGGTGGGACCAACGGACTCTCCAACTTGTGCCAACATCCCAAAGCAATGGTAGAGACTACGCCTTTCTTCTCCGATCTTCTCCGATGCCGGCCTCTTCCCGCATCCAATATCTCTTCCTTAGTGAGGCGACCAACCCTTTAACCTTCTCTACCAACCCCTCCAGCATCCCCCTCCTTCGAACAGCCCTCCTCCCCTCTCGGTAGTTTTTCTTTCCATGTCCTTGGGGATGCGTTCGATTTTATCTTTTGTATTTACTGTACTTGTTTTTACGCTACACTTTCCCTTTGAAAACGTTTTCTCAACCGCTGAGCCATTATTTCTGTCGCCGAATATATTTTTTCTCTCTCTCCCGCCGCTCTTCAGGTGTTGCCGAGTGTCTTTCTGAATATTTACCTCTCAATTGCCGAACGGAATGTTATTTTTGGAGTCCCACGCGCCGGTTTTTTGCTCCCCTTCCCTAGCCTCCGGAAATAACACCTCCGGTTTCCCTCGCTTTTTCCTTGCGAGTTCGTCGAATGTCCTCGCACAAACCCGAAGAAGAGGCAATTGCAGTCGTCGCGGCCCATTGGGAAAACAGTCCGTTGACCTGTCAGTTTTATGCGGTCTTTAATACTACGTGACCCGCGGGACGAAAAACGCCGTTGAGTGGGCGCGTGTGTGTTCCGTGGAATAAATCATTCCCTTATTTGGCTGCAAGCTTCATGGCTTCCCTGTCTAGTTTTCTTACTTTTTAGTGTTATGGAATTTTTTTCCTATCCACCTCCTTGATGCAGTGGCCATTTAAAAACTTGTTAAATAATCAAATGTACGGAGCCCAAAAGTTATGTCTTATAGTTCTTTTCTCTCTTATAGTTAATTTTTTTTAGAAATTGGAAAATTCTGAATCCTAATTGTAGACAATACAAAAATAGTGATGGAAGTATTTTGCCTGTTTAGATTTTGCTTCTGCGTCATCTCCCACAGTTATATAACATATACTCATGAGTATAACATACATATTGTTCCTATATAGGTACATGCCACTTCTGTCACCTTATTACACTATTACCTGAGGTAACGGAATGAGGAAAAATTGGCATTTGATGCGCAAATATTCAGATACTCCATTCTCTCGTTTATTTTTTCAATAACCTCATGTCTCTTCTGGGCCAAAAACATTACATTTTCTGTGGTCACTCTTATTAAGTCCCGTTTCAAACTAATGATTGGCAGTAATTTGAATAGCGGGAACGATGAGAAAAAACTGGTGCATATTAATTCGTGAATTCTCGTGCGTCACATAAATCGGGTACGCCTCTTGGCCGTTGTATAAGCTTTATCATCGTAGTTTATTCAGGGAGGAAGTTATATGTTGCCATCTTTAAGGTGATCTTTGTTCCAAAATCCAAAAATTCTAAAATTGCTATAAACTGCCTTCTCTCTCCGTGATTTGTAATGTCATGTTTATAATATCTGGCGACTGAAGTACATCCGAGTTTTTTTAGTGATAATTTCTCCATGCATTGTAATATCTCCGGCACTGATTTTTCTCTATTCACGTTTTCCAAAGATGTAAATAAGACTACTGACCGCTATGGGTATTACTAATTTAGTCAGGAATGGAGATCAAGCGTACTCAAACGCAGTTGTTTCCGTATTATATGCCTCCCTCCGTTGCATGACTTTCAGCACTCTTCCGTAGTACGTATATTATTATAACTTGTCAATTATTTATTAAATCTTTCTAATGTTCTCAAAAACACAGGGGTAAATTAACAGATTTATAAAGGAATGAATACCGTGAGAAGTAGCGATGAGTTTGTTGGAAAAGGCTGTAATATTGTTAATCTTGGGAAGAATTATGATTGCATAAATCAGTGAATTTAAGGGGCAGAAGCCAAATTAGTTCATAATAGTCAGTTGATGAGACAAACATAAATAAAAATGCACAATTTTCTTGGCTCTCGACCAAAACTGAATCCTACCGAGGCTGAACTGTCACTTAAGATACCGATAAGAGCTGAATGTATGCACGAAGATATGTTTCAATGCTTGATGAGTAACGGAGATCCGATAATCCCATCTATCCCCTGGGTAGATTAATGTACGCCTAGCATGTTCTCAAAAAGTTTTTGAGCCCGCCTTCCCGCCCGCTTCACCTATCCCGAAGGCGTCCCCTTACGCGGAGTGTCGTGACATGAGGTCCGAATCCTTTTCAGTGAGCCGCTTTACCCTGAGGACGGTGGCTAATGCGGGCCAAGTTCAACAGCCCTTGCCCTAAGTCCTCCCCCTGCCACCCTGTTACGAGAGAGAGACCCCTCCACCCGTAGCGCATCTCCACCATCCCCTTCCTCCCCCTTATTCCAAAGAGGAATCTGCCCCTCATCCTCCTCCTCGGCCCCCTGCGCCGTCGCAACCCCTTCTACAGTCCTCTTTCCAGTGTCTTCCCCACCCCCCTGCTTTGCGCTATCCACCTCCTCCACCACCCTGCCCTGAACGGGCTGCCGGCCCCGTTCCCTCCCCGCCTCCTGCCCCCGCATCCCCTCCCGAATAGGCGTGGCTCGCTCTTAATTCTCTTCCTCAACAAATCGCGGAGAGGAAGTACGCCCCCGAGCTTCCGCGCTTCCTCCCCGCCGCCGACGTCGCCGGAGGGCGTGTCTAAAATGGAGCGCGGAGGAGGGAGGCGATGGTGCCGCAGGGGAGTGGGTGAGGCGTGTGTGTTTGTGGGGGGACGAGGAGGGAAAGAGTCGCGGAGCGGGGAGTGGGTGGGAGGGAGATGGCCGACGGCGGGGGAGGCAGTGCCTCCCGGCGGGGAATTTTCGCCAAAGCAAGGGCCGCGAGCTCCTCGGGTAAGGACTGAGATATTGGTGTGGGCATTGATAACGGGCCGTTTTCGCGTCGGTTGGCCGGGGGCAGTGTGAACGAGCTTGCGAAGGGTTTGTTGCAGTTGTATCTCGTTTATCTTGTTTGTAGAGCAAATGTATGAAATGCCTCAAGGAAAATATAGTAATATTAAATGTTCAATAAAATTATTTAATAACCATCTTGAGCATTAATCATATTATGCAGGCAAGCAGTCCCTGACAATAGTTTCCAATAGGAGAACGTGGAAATCCATGGTAATACCGAGTATTTTGAAGGACTTCACGAAAGCCAATCTCACATTCTCCATTAGCATTAGTATATTGTCAACCGCTTACTTAAGCTTTGCGAAACCGAAGATAAAATATGGCGGAGGATTAATTTTTCAGATCAAGTGATTGTTGCCTAATAGTCGCGCACCAAAAAAATTATCATTAGGATATGCTTTTTTTAATATAAGCATGAAATCGGTTTATATGAATCATTAAATGCAATAATCTTCCGTAAAATACTGAACTGCTCATTTTGAAAGCTAATTTATTTTAGAGATAGTATTGTAATACATCTCAATGGATATCAAATACTTGTTGAATATTGACATTGTTTACAATTAAGGCTTTTAATTACTCTAGCAAATATACTTTTAAAATGGGTAGTTGCTTTTGAAACATACTAATCTCAACTTAATTGATGGTCTTATACCTTGAGAGGATTTGTTGTCTCTTTCAAATTTCCCACATTTTTACTCTCGTTGTCACTTTCTAATGACTACTTAAAGTAGGATAAAATAATCCTGCGTGGAAGAAAAAATTAACAGAAGACAGATGCGCTATCTGGAAATTTCTAAAGGGAGATTGGAGGAGCGCATTGAGTCATTCTAGTATGTAATTGAGGAATTAATGAATGACTAAAGCCGGGTGTAAAAGGAGGATATAGGAGACAGCCTTGCATTAGGGCAGATGAAATCAAGCATGAGTGGTGAAGTTATGTTGGGAAAAGAGCTGAGAGAGTTATGGGCGCCCGGCGTTGAGGGAGGCGTTAAAAGAGTTAGCAGCGCGCTCTCGTTATAGTGGTGGATGCTCATTCAAGATGGCCGCCCAACCCCCGAGGGCATCGAGCGAGGCGAGCCTGACGAGGATAGGAAAAGAGAGCGAGAGAGGCAATAGTCGTTTGCGAGTAGGGGGGGGATCTTGAAAGCCCTGTATGCATCTGTGGGGGGGAGCGGAGGTGCAAATGGACCAACAGATGCATACGCCTTCCTTCCGCCACGCTGAGCCTTTTTCACCCGACCCCCTTACTCCTCACGCCTCCCCCCTCCCCCCCCGCGGGGAGGCAGTCTTTCCCAATCCACCCCTCCCTACTTCACCCCCCCTGGTCCCCATTTTGTCTTTCATTTCCCTCTCATCACGTCTCACTCCTCCCCACTGCTGCACTTACTCTCGATCCCACGCCTCGCTCCCCTCTTCAATGTTCTCCAGCACGTCCCTGCGTTCCAGCATCTCCTCGATCACTTCCGGATCCGAAGGCTCCTAATTCGTCGAGCAAATGGAGAATCGCGCGGGTGATTCGATCGCTGGTGACGTATTCCGTTCGTCAAAATTAGGCGTTCCCCTCTTGAAAGACACTGGAAGTGCATTACGATTGAATACAGAGGTGGCAAAAGATATTTCGTAAACTTGAAGGAATACGATTTCTCTCAGTGCCACCTCATATTTGCCGTACACTCTTTATATTCTCGAGTTTTACTGTGATGTAGATTAGTTATTCCGTATTGTATTGCACATGGAAAGCAAAAGCTATGCTCTTAATGTCTTGGATTGTGTCTTGTGTCTGAGTGTCTTGATTGTCTACGTGACCAAGTTGAAAATTATCTTACTAGCAAGGATTTTTGGTGCCTTGGTAACTTCCTATGCTGATTTTTTTTAAATATGTGAACTTGATTGGGAGCAGGCCTCTGATTGATTTTTGAATTGTCTTCCGTTATTGGTAGAACACTCATGATAATGATCTTGAAATATAAATATGCATAGGGGAAGGTTGCCGAAATTGGACGGTTCCCTATATTGGACCGCATTTCGTATTTCCCCCCCTATGAGTATATCAAGCAGTTGAGGTGCACGTGAGGGCACGAGGAGGGCACGTGACTAGACAGTCAGGGAGTTGGAGTCATTTTTCCGGAGTGGATGGTCGTTAGCGTGATTTGATTGTTAGTGCTATAATTATTTACCCTCAGTACGTAATAAAGGTAGTTGTTTCAGGCTTGATTTGGTGGAATATCATAGCGAAAGAAAAAATGGCAATTTTCCACAAGAATAAAGATATTTAATTTGACCGGTTTCGGTGTACAACACCATCTTCAGGTCCTGAAGGCAGGAGTTAGTTGCATTCTGGGAAGAGTTGTGTGAGGCTGATGGGTTAGTGGAAAGGCACACAGCGGGGATTTAAACATCTCCTTACTGGCTTGGGAAGAGTATTTAGTGTGGTAAGTTATATTGTTTTTCAAAAGTTTGGACTCACACAATGTAACTCACCTCATTGCAAACGCTTCCCTAATAGTTAGGGGTCCAACCTATGAAACTGTGAGTCCAAATTAGGCAACCGGTTTCCCGATTTGGACCATTGGCATTAGTTCGGTTTTTTCCACTCAATTTATCTCAAGAGTAATATATTGCAAACATAAAATTAGTAGATGAAAGGGAAAACTGCGAAGTATGTTATACAGCATCAAAGTTTGATGTGGAATAATTAATAAAGGAAATATACAAGAAAATAAAAAAATGGTCCAAATTAGGCAACCTTCCCTTATATTTTGGATATCGGGAACCATGTAAGAATCTCCCGGATGCTAGTTATTTTTAGCTGCCATCTCTTCCCCTCATCAATATTTATGAAAGCCATACAAGAATCTTTCACGGTAGTGGTTTTTCCAAATTTCAAGTGATTTTCTGATGATATAATTTGGGAAAAATAAAAGTCCTGTTTTCTCTAAAAAAACCTTCGAACAACTCCGTGCTAAAATAGAATTCATTGCGAGTCTTTTCGCTGAAGCTTTACTTAAAGTAAGCTCAGTTCCGTCAGTCGTCTACCACTTTAGACGATATAGGGTCATTTACAGCAGTACTTCCTTGGAAAAATTCGTTCCTTCTATTCTGACACTTCACCGTTAATGACCTTACAATAACTCAAGGTGACATGCAAGCTAACCGGGCTTTAAATATCGATTTTTTTGAGGCTTTGGGATGATTAATTTGCGTAAGCGAGCGAATGCTACTTGTATGTACATTTCGTTCTTATCCAAAACTTTTATGGAAAAACTGCTTCGAAACGCACAAAGATGTTAGCTGTCAGTGATCTCTTGGAGGAAATAATTTTACGTGTAGCATAAAGAGAGGTAGAAGGGGTAGATTTTCTGATGCATTTAAATACTGGTTATTGTTATCTTTATTGTGCGATCCTCCTATTACAGTACGACGATGGTTCAAATAATTTATTGCAAAAGTAATTCTTTTTCCACTTAACTTACAAACGTCAATTCTGGATACGTTTTCCTTTTAAGCCAACCTATGTGTTTTAGAAATTATCGAGTTTTTATCTACAGCTGATACATGCATAGAAGAAGATGGCTTGAGCATTCGCAAAAAATATTTCCGTTTTCCAATGATGAGTTTCGCTTTCAAAATATCAGCAATACCTTGGTCAATTCTTTACAAATTAAATTTTCGCGTTATCAAATTTTACAACTGAAAGATGATACCATCAACGTCATAATTAGTTAGCAATCTTGACATTTGTTTGACGCAGATCTCCACTGAATTCTTCTATCAGTTAATCTTTTCACATTCACGTATTTCTTCTCTTTCACGTCCTTCAGCACTTGTTTAATACATCTCATACGAGGCCTTCCTTTGCCGTTCTCCCCGTCCACTTATTCTTCAACGATTGTCTTAATCAGGACATCATGTCTCATGATGTGGCTGATTAAGTTATCATAAGATGATACCACGCAATGAAATTAAAAATACCAATCTAAGTTCTACGTGTCCTAGTTCCACTCTGAGAACCATATTTTAATGGCTTACGCACCTATTACACTCTATGGTACGAATCTGAGGAAAGATGTGGTTTTTCGTGCTTTGGTGAAGTTAGTGTGCCTCCATCCGCGCTTTCGTTTCCACGCCGCCGTATGCCTGCCCCTGGCAGTTTTCTATCAGAGCCCGGGATTCATCCGCTCTCTGATCTTCCAGGTTATGTACACGAAACGCTGGGAGACGTAAACTACCCGCTCCCCTCCTTCGCCTTATAAAACGCATGACTCCATCCACCTCTCCTCCCCCGCCCTGCCACAGCCTGTCGCACGCTCACGCAATTTCTCAGCTATTTTACTGCGTTCCGAAGACAGGCGCTCTACCCCACTACCCCTCCTCCTCGCATCCTCCGGTTGCACCAACGGCCGATCAAGCTGCCTTTTTCTCTCCCCAACCATCACCCTCCCTCACTCTCTCGGGATAGATGAAGTTATTTCCGTCGCATTTTGTCCTTCTCTTGTTTCTTCGAGCCCATCACTCCATTGCTCACCGACCCCGAGTTCCTCCTACTCCGCCTGCATCGCACGATTGCGACTTCTGTATCTCCTGCCTGAAGACTATTCTCATGATATCGCTTCAAATATTTCCCCTTGGCTCTTCTTGGTGTTATTTTTTTTCGTTTCCAAGGACTTAGGAATGCATAGCGAAACAGACGTAGCTTAATAATTAGCTGGAGACATTTTAGGGTGCCGCCGTGTTTTCCACGTAACATTTCTTTTAAATGACTAAATTGACAACATGAATGTTTTCCATTTTCGCTGCTGAAGTTTTGTTGCAAATGATTTAAATGTTTATTAAAAAAATAAATAATGGAAAATAGTAAATTAAAGAGAGAACTTCAATCACTGTATCACATATATTACTCAATATGCAGAAATCGCACCGTCTCTGACTGTCTTAAATTAATTATAATAGTAATACCAAAACAGGTATTGGTCCTCAGGGGTACCTATATTCCATTAATGTGTATAATCTATCTAAGATAATGTTGTAATATCGTTTTAATGAAGTCAAATAAATTATTATAGTATTTTTTTAAAATCCATGATGGTGCGCTAATTCCAAGTCTTCTCGGCATTGCGTCAGGACTATGGCTTACCGAAGTGCTGGGTTTATTTAAATTGTTGATAACTTCTTCCGTATACGCAAATAAGAAAGGAAATATCGTTTAGATAAAAATTGGCACGTTGATTTCGACGCGTAGAGCGTTTCCGCATGAACTATTTTCATCGTTCCACGATCCATGGATTCGAATTTCGCGCAGCATCCCCGTACATGCGCGATGCGTGAGCAGCGTCCCTTCTCGAAGTCTCCCGCGAATCACCATCCGTGGGTGCATACTTCTCCTCCCCATCTTCTCCGCCTCTTTGCCATTAGCATGCGGAGTTTAAGATCCCTTCGGTCGCCGCCGCCGCCGCCGTGGGCCCTGACACTCGCGCCGCTCAAACGCAAGATAAGTGTCGTCTCCCCCTCGGCGAACATTTCACGCGTCTTGCCCGCTATCTCATCCTTCTAACGCTCCCACCTCCCCAACGCCTCCCCCTCGCTCCCTCCCCACCACCTCTCTATCTCTCTCTTGCAGGATTTTGCTCTTTTAAGCGTGACATTGGGTTTTATTCCAGCTCTCCCGACAGCCTAAGTAAGTTTGCGTGTGTCCGCGCGCGAATTCTTTCGGCTCCGCGCGTCCACCGAGTGCTCCGACTTACGGTGCTATAATGCTGAACCGCATAAGGGCGCGAGGGGATTTTCCCTTCCCTCTTGCTGCTACTCCATTCCCCCAACCTTCTCCTTATATGCAAAGTTCCACAACCTTACCCTTCCCTCCCAACGCCCAGCACCTCTCAGATCCCTGCCCGCATTCCTCGCCGACAAATTCGACAAATTTATGTTGATTCGCGTGCAGGGGAGGAAATTGCTCGATACTTTTTAAGCGGTGACTTTTGTGCGAGCGCCATCAAACGCCCGAGTCTCCCCGATTCAGTTCTAGAAGTAAAAATAGGGAGGCGACGCGGATTGTGGGAATGCGTGCTGCAGTGAGGAGGTAGCCGCGCCTTCATAAGGTTGTTGGGTTTATTCTTCTCTGTATTGCGCGGTCGTCTCTCGGAAGGAATTGTGAACGAGGATGAGGGTGCCAGAGTAATCCGAGACATCCACGAAAAAAATTGTTCGTTTGCTCGATTGCGCGAGAATCGATTTGAAGCTTGAAATATGTATGCAACGTCCCTTCTCCTATCGGGAGCGTTGCAGTTGCATTCCCTTTTTGTGGTAACCATGGGTAGTTGTTCTCCAATGACAGAGATGCTGCGATGCGGAGCCTTGTTCTCATCTCCAAAGGAGAAAATTCTGACCTCCAAAGGGTTTATTCAAGCATACACTGCACGACTGAGCATACTCAATTCAGTTACAAAGAGCATCTCATAATATCAGATGAACTATGATGCCATATTTTGAATGTTCAAAAATGTTTCATTTGCTTTAATATTTTTGTTTTTTTTTAATTCTTGGAAATACCGGAAATATTTTTTTTTTCGTTTGAGTCCTTTATCTCAAATTAAACATGCATTTCGAATTTGCGTTTATATTGAAAGAATGCTCTCACGATTTTAAGATATTTTAAGAGTTAAAACGATGTAGGAAGCTTAATTTATTGTATTTATTTGCAAGCAGGTTTTATTGTGTGGTAATAATAAATACTCATTCGTAAAATCGTCATTTTTTCTCGAGGCTAGAGAATTGAGAGAAAATGCGTCTTTTATGGTCACAATGCTAAGTTTGGCAAGTGTAGAAAAAGTGCACCTCCAAATTGATCAATTAATGTTGAATAACTTGAAAGTCCTAGTTAGAGACCTAATTGGTGTTGTAACATGTGAAATGTCTGAGTATATATCAACGAGCAGAAAGATGTTTAGGAGTTGGAAGGGATAGCAAGAGTAATTTGCAAGCAAGCAAAAAGCAAGTGCAATTTCAGCGGGAAACGACGCTGTTTTTCGCGGCCAGTTCGCAGTCTTTGAATTAGATTGACGGGAGAAAGATATAGTTTTGTAGCCTCCTGAGGTGCGAAGGAGGTAGCAGTTTGGCCCTGCATCCAAAGGCATTCCGACCCCAGAGTTTCGACAAGTGATCCTCGGAAAGGCCTTTCCCTCTCCCCTCGCCCCCTCCCTACATTCCCACGCCCCTTCCTTCCCTTCAGCCTCCGTCCTCCCAAACCGTCGCTCAATAAAATAAATGGGATATTCCTCTTAACACCACTTTTTCACACCTTCAGCTCAGAAATCTCTCTCTTCGCCCTTTCGAGACCTCTCCCTCGCACGCTCTCCGCAGAGAATTCTCCACCTTCTACTTCTTCCTCTCTTTCATTTGCATATACACGCCACTCTTTCCTCTCTTCGACCTCCAGTCCCTGCCATCCCCTCCCTGCCCACTCCTGCGAGTCGTTCCATAGCAACGCCGAACGGTTCCAAACTCCCTTTTCCAACCTTCTTTCTTTTTACTCTTCGCCTCGTTTCTCTTCTCCCTCCTTGTGTCACCCCGTTCCTCCACCACATTCAACGTCTTCCTATCTGCTGCTTGCCCTCGGTCTTCCTCTTGTCTTCATCTCCTGGCGATCCTCTTCCTCTCATTTTTTTATCTCCCGTGTTCCATTCCCCTTCTTCCGTTCTTCCGGATGAAAATCTTTGGCGCGGCAGGCGAGACGGTGACACTTCACGAGTCGAGGGAAGGTGGAAGGGTTTCTGCCCTCGTCTCCCGCGGCGTGTGTCTCAGGGGGGATGCGTGGGTTTTTGCAGATCGGGTGGGCTGGAAGAAATGGAACGATCTGACCGATGGGCACAAATGATCGCGGAGAGGGTATCCCTGAGGTTAGTTGCGCTCGAGTATCGGGTGACTCAGTGGAAAGCTGTGTAGAGTGGACATTGGCGACTTGCGTGGCAAAGACGATCTTTCACCTCGGCAAAAATCAACCCATCCATTTTGCAGCTATAAGGCTTTTCCCCGTTTCTATTATAATCAGTGAATTATCGAGTGGCGTGGTTTTTCTGTGAATTATTTAAAGTAACAAGAATAATTACTGTTTTGGGGCATTAAATTTTAAGAGAAGAGCGAAAAGCTTTAAAAAGTAGGCTTCTGTGCTTGCAAACCGCGGTAATGCCGCATATCCCCTGCTATAAATTGAGAATAAGTTTAAAGTAACGCATTGATCTTAGAACCGGATGACAGTAGTCGTCATTTACTGCGATAAAATAAACAATAATGCACCAATCAAGAAGAAATAAATGCCATTATGCGGAAAGAAGGGGCACGGTAAATAAGAGAATATGGTACCCTGTAATAATCGAAAAAATGCTAAATAATTACCATGCTGTGACAGCAATTGACTTTGCCTTTCTCTTGCATGATTATGACACCAAGTGTGTATACTGCTGAATGTAAACCTTTCGTTATAAAGTTTTTAAAGATTATTATGGAAAATAATGAAAGACAACAAGAATGGCTATCTAGTATCTCCATCTTCTTATGGCATACACTGTACTATTAATGGCACTTCTTGACAAATCGTCTAAGAACACTTTTTTCCAATGCATTACTAATAATTATGTCTAGGACTTTTATCGTGAATTAGTATAAAAAGAGAGAGATGTAACCATGAAATTTCACATAGATACGCTACCGTTCATTAGTAAAAAGCGTCACATACAGCTATCATTCCATGTGCATAGCTAATAAAAAATCCTTTCCTCAACATCCGTTCTTGTGTTATTCGTAATAAAAAAAATCCCCAATTCACTCTATCAGGAAGGAGAATTGATAGTTTTTGGGCATTAAGTGGAGTAATTTAAATATAAATAAAATGATGACCCATGGAAAGGAAATAGTCTACCGATGCATGAATATTCATGTTATTACTAAATTGGTTTCTGAAGAATGGCCTGTATTCGAAGGAGAATGGTAGGCATTAGCAGCGAAAGAGAATTAGTGAAACGTGAGAAGAGAAAGTGAAAAACTTTGACATGAGTTGTTGAGGCTTGAGTTATTTTTTGCCTTCAATGATTTTTTCTCATTTTGACGCAATGTTTGTCTATTACTAAAATGATCTTTGATAATTGATTATGGTAGTTTATTGCACCTTAAGAGCCTTCATGTGCATGTATATGACAGAGGTGAACGTGATTATAATTATTGCAGGATTTCCATTTCCCTCATTCTGAAATTTGAAACAAGCCTGCCTGCCAAGCCTATTTATGTGGTAATAATTAAAATATTTGTCCCACCATTCTCTTAATATAGGCTAAGGAAAATTGAGAGTGACGGACGGAGAGACTCGTAAAGCCGGGAGCCGAGGGAACTAATATATTTTGGTAATACTGAATCACATTACCTAATCATCGGCTTTCGACGCTATGGACTTTAACGCCATTTCTTTAATTCTGTCCGGAAATTATATTTTTTCTTTGAAAAACTAAAGTAATTTACAAGTAAAATGAGGTTCTGAAAAAATGAAGGCTATAAAATACTTGAGTGGGGCTCCGTTAGGATAAACTCATTAAAAGACTTTGATCGCTGGTAATATAAATAACCTTCGTTGAAGGTGAATCAAAGAGGTCATTATCACTGGGAGCGACTAAAGTTAAAAAAAAGTGTTCAATAGCTCTTTGGTGTTTTTAGCTTCCTTCTTTATACCAATCGCATTGTCCCCACATTCATTCATCCAGAGTGTTGCTACCTTTACGTCCTCACATTGCCCACGATTCCATCCCCAGTATTTTTTCTTCTTCTATTATCGGCTGAGGCGAGATCTTTCTCCCTCACTTTCTCCTCGGTATCTATGTGTCGGTGGAACCGGTCTGAAGTCCTTTGCATTGATATTAATGTAATCATTTTCTTTGATGATCTCCACTCGGAAAATGTGCTCCTTTGCTGAATAACCTGCTAAAGCTACATATGAGGCTAGCGATTAGAATCAAAAGAGTGAAATGCGGGGAGTGAATGCACGTATGGGTGAGGTTGGATGGATAGAGGAGAGTGGGCGGGGGAGCTGGGACATCCGGTTAGATGAGTCGGGAGCGAAGGAAATGCGAGCAGATGCCGATCGGAGGGATCCGATGCTTACTCTGACGAAGACGTTTTGAAGAGTCTCGGGTGCGCGGTGATATTGGGGAAAAACAATGTACTGTGCCAAATGGTAAGAGTTTCCAACGGCCACGCGAAGGGGGCTGCAGGAGTACGGAGTGTAGTAAAAGGATTCATTTCGTGATCACTTTCAGGAGCTCTTCACGGTGTTGTATTACACTTCTGGCAGAAAAAGTGACCACCACCTCAAAAACTATAGCGTTGATGGAAGAATGCATGTGTAGCCAGTAAATTTGAACATATCGCTCATTTTACAAATCAGTTTTGAGGGAATTATAATCGAAGTACATACTTGTGGCATGGTTTGAAGAGACTGAGTATTATTGCAATAAAAATTGCAGGAAAAGTTAAAGAAGTGATATTGTTTTTCTCATTTTGAAGCAGTATATTTACTTGCTATATTTTTCGTTACGTATCATTTTTCTCGATGGTAAATGTGATCATTAACGCATGGGAAAGAGAGGTATAGGGTTGGTAAAAGCAGTGGGAGGGAAATGGAGATAGTTGAGGGAGATGATGGCCGAAAAAGAGACGTTTGCGCGTTGGGCTTCAAGAGCAGCGTCTTGCGCCCCCGTCTTGAAGGTGGAAATCTCTTCGGTTGTGGTGAGGGGGGACAAGTTTTCTGTTTCTCTGCACACGCTCGCGAAGGCTTACACTCAATCTCCCGTCTCCTCAGCCAGGGAATGATCAGGAAGCAACCATCTTGGTCATCACCTAAACACACTCTCGGGTGAGATTCTCCGCCTTCCCATTTTTTTTTCTCTGACCCTGCCCCCGCCTCAGCTCGAGAGGTTGTATCAAGTTACGTGATGAAGCTGGTCCCCGAGTGTGAATCTTGGATCCCATTTATTTACTCGTGTAGCTACGCGCCCGGGAGGCTCGCTGCCGAGACGGAGGTGTGGGTCATTTTCACTTCTAAGCCCACTCGAATGGAACGTCAAATGAGGGACCCGTGAGGGATATACGGAATCTCTTTTCCCTGATCCCGAGTTTCATCATCCAACAGTTAGTGAGTCTGGAATACGAGGATGGACTCTAGTATAAACGTGATAAATGTCGGGGGAAATTTAGTATTTTCGTGACGTGATGGATAAAACTTCGTGACTTCTATGTTTGGTGCTCATGACTCCTAGTTTTAACAGCGTCACTGTCACTTTCCCTTGAAACGTAATGCCGGGTAGGCGTTTGCCACCATTCTGCATATCCGCACTCGTGTCTGCACTAAATGCTCTGTCCGGTAGACCTAATATTTGAGTGGTCGTTAGAGCTCTATGCGCCGCAATGGCTTTCGGCGTAACCTCATCGATTTCTTCGTTTTCCACATTTCCTCTTTGCGTTCAACTTCCTCTCGCAGCGGCTGGAAGGTAGGACGCAATAAATATATTGGGTGTGGGGCTGAGATCCAAATCTCTCTTCTCGCTTGTTGTTCATTTTTGTGGCTCTCATTTTTGACTTTAATAAAAGCTCCTATTTTTATTTCTTGCCCCTATCTTTCTCTGCTCTATTGTGACTTTTAACGCTCTTCCAACTCATTGCCTGGTTCCACTTCTCGCTCCCTCGTAAAACGTTAAACCTCATGTAAGCCACTCCGGTTTCACCTTATCTTTGGTGGTTCTTTCAAGTATGATTCTAGTTATCTTACTTGATCTAGTCCATTCATGGATCTGAATGATTTAATGGATTTATTTTGTGCCTGTGGAAAGAATACAATCGTAACATTCCGCCGATAGTCTGTTTATGTGTACACTCATTCTAGATATAGCAGCTTTATCACATTTTGGAAATTCAATACCAAAATTGTAAACTTGAGGTTGAGATATGTCTGATCATGTCAAAAGTTTCAATAATGCTTTACGGTTGAATTGTTAATGCCTTTAGTTTCAGTGGCACAGGCGTTGAACTTTATGATTAGTTATTTCTAGCTTTTTCTCTGGTATCTATTTTCAATTAGCCTTTGCCGATCAGATTCTTCTTCAGCTAATAAAATTATTGTGCCATTAAAACATAAATGTGTAATTTCTTCCTTTTTCCTAATTGTATTTTCTCAAGAACCACTGCTGCCCAGAAACTCAGGAAAACGCAAGGAAATGTAGAAGACGGATAGTGATATCTAAAACACTGAATTATGGTTAATGATGTTTAGGTTATTATTTATTTTTATTATCATATGATTTTCTGCGGTATTGTGAATATAGATAATTTTTCCAAATTCTTCTTTGTCAATTCAAGATTCATTAGGCTATTTTAGTTGCTTAGTTCCGCACATTTCCAATTTTTTTTATCTCTTTTGCCCTGTCAGTGTGTATCACACCCAGATCCCCTCCTCTGGTGAGACCCTTTCTCACTTATTTGCTTCCTTTCTACAAATTGTCCACCCTCATACCACTGTCTTTGATATCCAACATTTCATGCGCCTTTCTCACTTGTACTACGAATCCGACCATCTTCTGGTATCTCCTACTTCTCGCTCTCTCTCTCTTTCAAGCCGGCCATTATTTCCTCCTTTTTATGCGTCTTAATCTTCCACTGGTCTCTGAGATATCGACTTTTCTTCATCGTATCGTTTCGACTTGGTTTACTACAGTGCTAGAAAGTCTTTAAGGAGGTGAAAATTGTGTCGTCCTCGTGGCAATTCTGTGTAACAAACTGTATTTATTGTTCCTCTCCGTCAGAATCCACTCTTCGTGGAGGACTCGCGTATCTCCATTTATTTACGTGCGAATGGTGCGTATGTATTAGAGGTAAAATCGAACCCTTCTAGCAATATTCTAACACCTTCAAACGAATCGTTAATTTATTTTTGCAATGTTGGAGTGTTGCTTCCGGATTCTTGCGCAAAAGCGGAAAAACATTCAGGAACATTTTCTTGGCCGTAGTTTTGTGCTTGTCACCGCGCCAATAATAGTATTTATTGCTTTAGTTTTCGTTTCTGGCGCAAAATCCAAGGCATGTTCGATCTTTATATTCTCGTTTTGCTTCAATTCTCAAAGCTCTGTATTCCTGGGAAATTTTTTAAAAGGAGTTTGAAATACGTAATTCGAATCAAAGGTCGTTCCAACACCTTGTATAGGTCTGCATTCCAATCAAGTTTCTCCGGATTTAACAGATGCTGGAATTTGAATGGGTTATCTGCTTCCTCGAATCTGAGAAATTTTAGTGGATGAAAACAGATGAATTAGTTTTATGGGAGATTATTGTGTGAAAGGATGCTTCCCAGCTAAGTAATGGGAATGTGTGAGGAATGGGAGGACTATAAATGTGCGGCCATCACTCTGGAACTTCTTCACCGTACGCAGTTCTTAGATTAAAGGCAGCAAACACAATTACTAATCACGTAGATTTACCTTAGTTTCATTTCAGTGAGCTGAAAAAGGATATTTATGTGGATTAATTTGGCTACAAAAATCAAGTATAAATAGTTGAAGTGTTGCTTTCTGGGGAAGAATGAATGAATTTATCGTTAAAAATTTATTTTAATTTTATTTGCTTATTTTACAATAAAACTTAGACGGTTTTGTGATTAATTTTTACTATACATTTTTCGCCATTTTAATTTGAAATTTGGGTAAAAGATTATCCTTATCTCATTCGAAAACAACTGTGGAAACTTGTCATCTTATCCAAATGGATGAAAACCCGAGTACACTCTCACCTAAAGACTTCAGAGTTGATGAGAAAACTTCATAGAATTCTCAATTTAGTGTAATTTGATGTAAATACCTACTACCCGGAGGTTTGGCTTTGTACAGTGCAATTTTTCGTATAAACATCTTGTAGAGTCTCTTTCTATGGGTAGAAACTAAATATCTCAGAGGTTGTCCATTTGTGAAGATATTTATATAAATTGATTTGGTCTTCACCATGGTCGTCTCAACTTATAGGTGGATAAGCGTTCGATGAAATTAAATTGTTTTCTTTGCATATTTTCATTTGGCTCAACTTCTCAATGTAATGCTTTAATTGTCATTTTTATTCACATTTGCGTTAAACCAACGAGTACTACCTATTAAAAGGAAGGTTTTCTTATTAACTCAGTGGGTCTCCTTTTTAATGTCTAAAAAGATATATAGTATTTTAGTAAACTCTGGCTACTTCATCGTGGCCATTTAAATGCATAAAACCTAGGGCCGTAAAAATCTCGGCTGCTGTCAGTTCGGTCGCCTTGAAAGCAGAAAGAAACTATTATATTCGTAATAGTAAACAAAAAGTGAGTAAATGATACCAGGTATTTAGAAAATCGTATGCATTTTAATCATGCAATGATGATTCTAATGGTTTGCAATGAAACAAATTGTCCCAATTTTTTCACTGGAGAGAATATTCACCATCATAAAGCTAAATAAAAAGAATTACCTTTTAATTTAACCTAGGTTCATTGCTCATTTAAGTTTTACACACCTGCGCAATTAATTGCGTCCAAAAGCTTTCCCTATCTCATGCAGCGTTTCACCAATGCGTCGCCTTGATTTATACTATTACCTCTCGATCTAGGAAATGATCGTATCGTAGGGCTGAAGTATAGCTCATTGGCTCGGGCGATGAACAACGCAAGGAGGAGCCTTCACACCAAATGGACACTATTAACGTTAAAGACAGGTTGCCGCGGAGAGAGAGAGGGGAATCACGGGACGTGCGGATGCCATGATCGCTGCAGGAGCCGCCGCCAAGATTTCTCGAGTGGCGCGGCTCCGGATGGCCGGCTGTTGGGAGAGGGTGACGGGGAGGCGGTGCAGCGGCGGCTGGCCGAAGAGGAGAGAAGGCTTTCTCCTTCTAATGACCGGCTACCGAGTTGAGAGGAAGAGGCCCAACCACATTAATACGTTTGGAAAAGGGTGGAAGAGGAAATAAGGGCGGAGTGGGTGCGGAGCCGAGGAATCAGGGAAGGGAAGCCTTTGCAGGTGGCTGTGAGATCATTGGTTTTGGACTGCGGGGATAGGAAGCGAAGGGAAGGAAAAGGAATTCGGGAAGGGTGAGGTTGAGGGTGAGGACTACACATAGCCATAGTGATGTGAAGGAAAACCTCTGATGACCGATAGGGTATTAAGCAAGGGAGAGATTTCGGGTGAAATTCTTTAAGAAATACTATGTTCCAAGTGGTGGTGCGCCCCCTGAATGGTCCGCAATTGTCAACAATAACACTGTTAGGTCAGGTTTTCAACGGTTAACGTAATTTGCTATCGCAAATAAAGACTTGTTGGCTACGTTTTTGCCCTCTTTTCAAGCCCCTTATAACTTCTAGTGCATCAATGTCATTTAATTTCTGAGATTTTTCAGGGTCCTAGAAAAATCAGCGCTATCCTGAAAGAGGTAGTACAAGCAAGTTCTAAAATAACTCTCAATATCTTTACAATGTGCGGGTAAAAATCTGAAATTATTGGGTTTAGCAATCGATTTCTATTTCCACAACAGCTGTTTTTTCTCATTTCCTAGTTTAACGAAATTTTTCATGAGAATCTAATTGTAAGTAGGCTTACAAACCCCGGCATTTAATTTCCGGAACCTTCATGCAGGCTTTTTGCAGTTTGCATTACTTTATCCCATCGCATGAATGATCTGAGAGAAAAATATTTTTCTCTTGGTGCAGGCTTTTGCAATTTGCATTACCTTATTCCATCGCATGAATGATCTGAGAGAAAAATATTCTTCTCTTGGTATCACTTGTTCCTCCAATCGATTCTTCCTTCCCTATTGAGACCTTTGGTGTTCCAGAGAAAGAACAGTTTTAAATTCATGACTGGAGAAAAAGTTATATTTTAAATGCTATGCATAGCCTAGGATAAACTGATTAGGCCATGAAAATGTAGTACGATATTAATTGTGCGTATTTAAATTATCCATTGAAATTTTCCTGAACGATTTGTGTGAACAATCATATAAACTAATCGTCTTTTCGGCATTACGTTTTTAGAACTTTTTGCAGACATGTTAGATATTTTTATTTCAATTTTCAATGCCAAACCAAAAGTCTTCTACAAATAACTCATCATTTTTAGTTGTTGATTGCATCCGGGCAGTACTGTCTCAGGTTTTAAATTATAGCTTGATTATGCACACCCTTTTTTGCTTAGTCAATCAGTACTTCTCGATACTTAAAAAATCCTTAAACTGATAGCCCAATATGCTTATGAATACGTTTAAAAAGCTATTTATTTGCCTGTTGCTTGCTCATCTGATGAGTTTAATATTTCAGAAGCGTTGATGATAAAATACTTGCGTATTTCCATGTTGTTTAATGTCTAGGAAGAAAGCGGTGACATTTTGCTTTTGCTGCTTGTTGCATGTAATGAATCGAGTGTCTTTTGAATTGTTTCGTACAGAACCAAGTCGCATCCTTCATCATTTTGACGAATTCAAATACGGATAATTCCACCCTTCCTCCGACATTCCGCTGCTGGTCTTTCGTGAGCATATAAGGACCACAGTGTCGATCTTTCATTTCCCAAGGACGGTAATTTCACTTAATTGGAGCACCGAGAATTGTGTCCAGAATGCAATTTTATATATTTCCTCGTCCCTCGACCAAACGCCGCCGCTAAATTACAGTTCTACTGTTTCCCGCATTTGGGTGGTGTCAATTAACGCTGATTATCCAAGGGGTAAGGGAGACATTGTGTTTTGGTCTTCGTTTTCTCCGCCCGTTCCTCTCCTCTTCCGCTCCTCCGTCTCCGTCACAGACAACCGCACCTTTCCAGAAGTTCTTCCCCCAGTCGGACCGGGCAGAAATCACTGACTAATCGGAATGTTGGCCCCGGGCACCCGAACGACGGCCGTAACATCATCGGTAGCACGCGCGTTTTCCTCGCGGCGGGACGATTTACGCGGGTCGGCTCGGCCCACCCCTTTCGGAACGGATTTCGTGCGTCCACGGGGGCCGGCGAAAGGATTAGGAGGGGGAGGAGAAGCAGAAAGAAGTGAGAGGCGATGAGGAAGTGAGAGGGGGTGTCGGTTGCCTGGCAACGGTCGCAGAGGCGGGGCGAGTCGGGTGGGGTGTGGGAGGAGAGAGGTGAGTGGAGGAAGTAGAGGACAGGCAGTTGATGCAGAGGTATTCTTAATGATAGGTTTTCTCACTCGCCTGCGCAGTTTTCTCTCTTCTTCTCTCTCACTCTTCCTCCTACCCTCCTCCTCTTTCTGGACATTTCTCGGCCCTCCTTTCATTCTCCACTCCAGCCCGCACCCATCTCCATCCTCCATTAATTTTCATGATTTTCTCCATCTGACCTGCTCCCCTTCTGGAAGAGTCCGACCCCATGACTTATCATATGCGTGGCCATTCGTAAAGGTACCCGAGAAGCATCTCTCTCCTCTCTCTATCTCTCGCCACTCCTAGAGCGAACCGTTACATTCAAGTTTTTTTGGTCGATTCTATAACATCGTGAATCTAACCTGAGCGCGTCATGTGTGGCATCATAGGGAATCATTGACGGTAAGAAAAATGGTCGATAAATTTTCAATACGACTTAATTACCTTTTGCGTGTCATATTATTCGAATGAGCGATTTCTTAATAATCATCCATTGATTAAGGCTCTAATATTTCATGTTTGATGAGATACATCTCTTTCCTTTTTTTGCTCCCTTGACTTCCTTGATCGAACGGCTGGTTATTAGTGGGAAAAAAATTAAGTTTGCTTGAATTGAAAGTTATCAGCGGGCATTTTTCTGGTTTTATGACAGGATTTCCTTAACTTTATATCGCGTTGTGAAATTTTATTCTTGTAGGCAAAGCTTTTACTTTTTTTTTAATTTTTAGTAAAAAATGGACGGAGTATATACGTCTGTTATTCGTGTTTTGATTCAATCATCATAAGTATCATTTTTCGAGTACCTACAACTTCAAGAACTTTCGGAGTGCTCCCGTAAACGGTTGCGGCATAAAATACACGTTGGAGTGATCGCGATACCTAATATATATAAAGCCTCATTATTCTCTTCATAGTTAATTAATAGATGCTCCAACTTGCTCCATTTTAAGCTCCAAATATCTCCATCCTCTCCTTAGGTAAATCTTATGTTTACATTTGGATGTCATTTTGGGCCTCCCTGGTTCTTTTAGATCTTTTCTTCTTTCTCGCTCTGATTCTGCCCATCAGAATTCTGAGAGATCAAAATAAAGACATTCTGTCCTCTTCTGGGTGCCAACAGAGATTTCATCGAGAAGGCGTCTCCATCGTGTTTAAAAAAATCGGCCTTATGAGAAACACCAGATTTCGTCGATATCTTGTATAAACATCCATCCTCTATAAATGGCCCGAACTCCATTGGCCACTGCATACACACAGTGAAGTTAGTCAGTTCTTCCAATGCCAAGAATCCCATAGTCGTATCAAAACGCCCGGAAATTCATCGTCCAACAAGGCAAGAACAGCTTCCATACCGCTTCCGTTTCTTGAGCGTTGAGGCTTTCCCCAGCTAAATGAATTCTTTCCTTTTTTTATGAGAGTAAACTGCAAAGCTCCCGATTCGACTTTCTCATCTGATATGTGGACGACCCTAATCGATTTTTTTGTGTAAAATTAGCCAATTTGGGAATTCAGGACGAAAATGAAAGAGATGCTGAAGATATGAACGACGAGGAAGTGTAGGTTCAACGTCCTACATCCCTAATCGATAGCACCCACTCCTTTTGCTGTTCTTCTCATTTTATCCTAATTTCAAGCGCGCCTCCTCGTCTCGCGTCTCTTCTCTTCTCGTCCCTTCCTTCATTTCACTTCTCCACTTCGCCATCTTCACGCCCACTTGCCTCAACCATCACTCCTCTCCCTCCCCCCATCCGGGGTCCACGTCACTTGCATGAACGATGTCAGGTAGCTGGGCACTCCTCCTCAACCCCGTGATTTTTTGTACGACCGTAATCTCATGCTTCCTTTTTCTCCTCCTCTCCATCGAGATTGTATTTTCATTATACTTGCTCTCATATTTTTTCTTTGCCATCGCCGCTATAATTATTGAGGATGCGTGGTAGTTGAAACCTCTCCCGTGAGTCGCTATTACTTTTGTTTCTTTTTCCTTTCGCCTTTCCCCGTCTCTCTCTATCTGCCGCATTGCGCAGTCTCTTTCTTTCTCCTACCTTTCTTCGTCCTACTCTTTCTCTCTGATTTCCACATCAGTCGACTTCCATTTCTCTCCCTCCAAAGTACTGTGTAGCCCTATAGGTGTTTCCCAATCCCCCTGCGTTCACCCTTTTCCTCAGGTTTCTCCTTTTAAAACTCCTTGCAACAGGCGAGCACAAGGCTGATATTGTGGCAGGCTCGATCTCCGCGGCATGGCATTATCCCTTCACGCCCTTACCCTCTTCGACTCTCCCTTCTTCCTCGCCCTGATACTTACGATACTTCGCCTTGAATGATAGGGAGGGCGGGCATTGAAGTCTCTGTTGATTGCTTTTTCCGCCCCGCTGCAGGGTTTTAGTTTCCATTGAGTCGTCGTCGCTGCGGGATAGCGCTAATCAAATTCAACTTGCGTCGGCAATTTACTCGCGCGCTCCACTTTTTGTTATGCTGTCGTTTTCTGCGTTTCTTACCCTACGCGTTGCTTAAATAGCTTTAGATCCAACTGAGAGCTTTAAATGCCAGGGTTATTGTCATTCAATGCATAAACTTTCCTACCATTTCAGCAAAGATGAGTTTCGGAGTCATTAAGCCCTGTAACGATTTCGCTAATTGCACGTGATTTAAGATTGCGAGACACCGGCTTAAATTCATTAGCATTGAATATAGCACTCATTTTTCTATAAAATTCTGCTCGTAGGTTCGTTGTTCCAGTGTGGTCACGAGAGTGATGCATTTCTAAGTGGCCATTTTCCCTACCCATCTGATTTTTATTGCTAAAAGCATTATTTTTCAATCCTTTATTTTATAAAATTGTTGCTAACGTAAATATTATAGATTTTCATACATTTTTGCCACCTGATATTTAAAAAAATCAATCAATTCACCTCAGCACATTTAGACGAAAAAATTTGTTTTCTTGAAAATGCTTCATTTGGGCTATCACTTTCCGTCTGGAGTTTGTATTATTCTGTTTTAAATAAATACCACACTGTAAAGTCATAAACGTGATATTTAGTACTTAAGGGATGGCAATATTCTATGAAAAATACTAACGTTTATACGAAATACAGAACTTTGTTATTATTTATAAAGGTCACTAAATCTCGTCAACGTATTTACCTTAGCAAAATGTAACGTGTTGTATCCACATTATCGTTGTTATTCATTTTATCGTACTTAGATCACCCAAAAATCTTTACCGAGTATCATTTAATCCATTCATTCGAGCCGTGGCATCTCAAAATTCCTTTATCCTTCTTAAAGAACGCTTCCTTATCGCTATCCTCCCTGAGCGCCCTTCCTCCGCACTTATTTTCCGGCAGCTCATCCCTCCCCACTCAACCCCCTCATTTAGTATCCAGAATTCCTTCCCGCCCACCGTGCTTTGCTTTTCCGGCCAAATATTCCGCTTGCTCCCTTTCTTTTCTCGCCACCCCTCTCACCCGCCGCAAGACGTCTGCCTGTACTTTTGGCTCCCGCTTCGCCCTTTTCTGCTTCACTCTGCTTATGTCTTCTATGTTTTTCCCTTCCCTCGCTTCCAAGTTTTTTATGCTTTTTCCATCATGTGTTGCAATTTCAATTCGCCAATTCATTATTCTCCTGCTTTGATTCTACTCTGATGACGGTGCAACCAAGTTGAACTTTCGTTCCAGGTCCTCATCACACCCTAGCTATCTCTTCATCTAACATAAGTGGCTGGCACATTAGCTGTGGCCATCACCAGCATATCATTTACGCTCACCTCGACTTATCTACACTCCGTCGTCGCTGCCTTAATTAAAGCGTCATTTTGATTATACCGCATGGTTTAACGTTACTATTGTGATGAAAAGAACGTGAATGGCTCAAAATATTGAATTTGAAATAGCTATCGATTATCGATAAGTATATTACTTTGAAGAATTGACATTTGGTTGGGTCTTACACCAGAATTTTAGTACCGTATGTGGAATTTATAAGAGGTATGTGTTTTGTGTGAAATATAAGTGCTTATTCTCCTCGTCTCTTTGATTATATTTAGCTTTTTGCTCAAAATCATCATCACACATATATCTGCGATGAAGAGCCCGGGATATACTTCTGTTTTAACTGCTGTTGGAGGGTATACATGAAATAAACGCAGCATTCTACTATCGGAAGCTATATTACAAAGCATGAGGTAACTTACGTAAGTAAATAGTACTTACGTAAGTACGCTTCGGTTTAAAGTGTACGTCAATTTTTTTACATGGTTTTTGGCCACATTTTCCACGCAACTTCGTTCTTTACCAAAAAGTATTTTTTCCTTGTACACATGAACTAATGCCTTTTCCATCCGCCTCCTACTTTCAAATTATATACCATTCTCATGGAAATAAGTATACAAAAAAGAATTTGATGTTCGATCACCTCATCTAAACTCCGTCCGATTTTTCCTTCATCTTTTCCCAAATCATCTCGATACCCCTCCCCCCTCCTTCCATCGTCTCGAAAACCCTCGGTGACCCCTTGTCTCCCCCTCATTTTCACCCCTCCCCCTTTCCAAATTCGATCCTTTGGTTCCCCCACTCATTCTCCGAAACTCCTCACAACCCCTTAACATGATCTCCCCTCCCTCCTTCCTACTCCCCTTTCCTCCTCACTCCCCTCCCTCTCCCACCCCCGATGCCCTCTCTATTTCTCAACGTTCCCCCCTCTCCACCCTCGGACACCCCCTTCTTTACTCCCCCCCTCCTATTTTTTTCTTTATAATGATTGAGGACGGCCGATGATTACGGAGTTTACGATCATTATTAGCATGACGGAGGATCATGCACGTAGAGCGAGGTGGGGAGGAAGCTGGGTCGGTAGTCGGTTGGGAGGAGGGGGACGGGGTGGCCGAAGGAGGGGTGCGGGGAGAGAGAAGGGTCGTCAGGGCAGAGGGGATGGGGGAGGATGGAAGGGGGGATTCGGAACAGGAGCGGGGAAGGGGTCGAGCGGCCGTGTAGGCTCTGAGGACCGGGGGAGGGAGGACTTGAGGAAGGGTGCGGGAAGGGGATGGGGCGCCCGAGTGGGGAGAGAAGAATTGATGGCTGAGAAGCGGTAGCTGGGGAGATTCTTTCAGTTATGAAAAGTTTCGTTTAATAAAGATGAGTGTGTGGGGGAAGAGGATGGGTGGCAGTATGAAGGGGGTAGGAGGAACGTTTTTGAATTGGGACGGGTTGGAAAGTCGTTATAAACTTCGTGCACGAAGTTAATCGCTGTAAGGAAAAGGGCATCATTACATGCAGGCACTTTCGTGTGATTACGCGTCGTTTTCGATTGCTGCTTGTCATTTATTTGCATAGATGGGAAGATGTTACTCTTCGATAATAGAATATTATAAATAGGGTTCCGGATTTGCACTCTCTCATTAGTCTTACCTTAGGTTTTAAGATTTGAATCAAACTTTGCTCCTCCATTTATACGAGTACCAACATTTCGGACAAACACAATTAATCTCAGAAAAAATGTTACCAATAATCTGAAAATCAGATTTGGCGTATTTTATTTGCATAATTTGTTCCGTACGTCTACAATGAAAGTCGGAGAATACTATATTAAGCTCAATTAAAAAAGGTAATTGCTGATAAAATTCAGTGTGACGACCAAAGTAGAGAATTTAGTAGAAAAGATAAAGAGCAGAGTCATATCTAGCTTCAAAGCGATCTCTTGAGGCTATTTTTTATTCCAGATACAAAGGTCAATCTTTTTTTTAAGATTCTATTACAGATTGATGCACTTTGTCCATCTCTTTGCTGCTGAAAGAAAGGGGAATCGGAATTATGTAAAATAGACATAAAAATATATTCTTTCTCCATATATTAAATTATTCGTGTGAAGCTAATATTACTACTATTTACATAGCCTTAAATGGATTATAGAACATTTTGATGGGGGAATATGATTCTTGAATTCACTATTGTAATATTTAGCCTATTCAGTCTAATAATTTAAAAAATAATCTAACCCTGTAACTTCTTATTGGATTTTTTTCATGAAGTAAAGTTGTTGTATTTTTTTAAATTTCAAGTATGCTTCGTTGATAGTTTAATTCATAAAGCAATCTGGAATAAAGAACTAAGCATGGTATTTATGGCGAAATGTAATGTTGTGACTCTCCAAGGGGCTATCTAAATTAAAGGTGAACGATCACGCTTCACTGAAACGATATATGAAATTGCCTGTTTATTATATCATATCGACGATACAGGATACTTTACTCCCCCATATCTTAGGATTCATCCATCAGATGCTGAAATATCAATAATACAACGGTAAAATAGCCAAATGTTGTTATTTTTATGCCTCACGGGTACTTAAAAGTTGAGCTTGTAATTTTTTTTCATTTGTGAATTAGAGGGTGCGTAAAATTTATCAATTAGAAACTCATTCAAGTATGGAAACCACTAACTTCCAATCTTTCATGGACAAATATGCCAATATATAATGAAAAAATGTAATGCATCGTATGATTTTTCATGATTTCTGTTTGATCGGACATAAATTTATTGTAATTATTCAGGGTCATATGCCGAAAGGAATATTTTTTTTTCCACCTCATGGGAAATTGGAAGCTACAATTGCCATCCTAGTCGTATCGTGGAATCGATTTACGTATTCCATGACCCCGTCTCTGAAGTATCAGTGACCTTAAACGGAAAACCTCTCGATACCCGAAGACTTCGTGATTTTCGGCGAGCCGCCCAAGGGCATGCAACGTCCGCCACCCACGCTCCTCTTCCCCCGTCCACTGCGACTACCGTTCCAAGGCCCCGCCAGACGCATCTCCCTGCCGCCTCACGCCCCGGCTACTGCCTTTCCTATCCCCTTGCCTTCCTCTCCTACCCGTCCCGGCCCAACTCCCTCAGCTCAACCCAGCGCCTATCCCGCCCCACCCACCCCGCATTCCTATCCTTACCTTCCTCCTCCGCATCATCCCCCCGACCCCTTCGGGTCCGCCGCCCCCGTACAATTTCGGTGGACCCGTTCCACGGCGCGAGGGCCGTTGAGTCGGTGTCTCGGTCCACGCGGCGATTTCGTTTGGGACATGAGATACATGAGCAGATAAGGAAAATTATAGCTGAAGTTGATGCCATCGTAAAAAATTGCCCGGAATTCTTTTAACTTTTTTTGTAATCTCTTGTGCTTCTCCCTCCCTCCTCCCCCCACATAGTGGGGAAGATTATCGGGATTTATTCATTATGCCGAAAAGGATTTCAGAAGATGCCCTCATTGCCAGGCGGTGCGAATCGAAAAGTGTCTTCTTATCGGATCTTACGACGCTTGTATTTATGCTAGCATAATTGATACGATAATTGGTAAGTAATTTTTTTGAAGAAACAAGTTTACTTCTCTCTCAGTGGCTGAAATGATAATGAGTGCATTATTAATGATTCATTATTACGGGCTTTTTAAGAGCAAAGACAAGCAGTGGAAGGGGTTAGTAGGGAGTCGAATATTACGGAGCTTTGTTTAAAACAGCTGGAAACCAAGTTAATGTCACACTATTTTTCTTATTTCGAGTAGTCGTTTCATACAATAAAAAATCGTTTTTTGAATACTCCCTGACGAATCATTTGCACCGTCCTGTGTCTCTCAGTACATAGAAAAGTTAAATATTATTTATAACTTTCCGATGACGTTATTCTTTGTTTTTGTTAGTTTATTGACATTGATGGGTGAAAAATAGACCTTATTACAGGTTTGATCAGGTTGAATGCATTAAAGATGAAATTTCAATTTCTGTGTGATCTTTATTATAGTATGTTGCTTTAATTTAGCGTTAACGTTTGTTTTTCGCTTTGAAATAATGTTTCAGCGAAAGGTGCAATGAAATACTCGAGGGAAGCTAAATATTCAAATAAATGCTTCTATTACCAAATGATGAGATGCCCATGAGAACTTTCAAGAAAGTTCAATGTATTGCGCAGTAGCCCAGGTTTCATTGCGTGTGCCTATATCTCATATAAAAATACTCGGGAAAGGAGTATATATTTCCACGGGCCTTTGATTGGACAGTTGCCATTTAGTATTGATATATCCAGGAATACCTTTCTGGTTTCACTTCAGCATCTCAGCTTAAGGAATGTGGCCACAGTTATGTCGATTCTTATCTGTCCGCTGATAAAAGCAGTGTCCCTGAGGATCCACAATTGAGACATTTGCTTCTCCTGTCGTTGACATGTCTTTCTTAACAGCCAATTTCTTGTCTCATGTTGTTTAATTGGTTTGGTTTGAGTTCACGTCAGAAGTTGTCTCCTCATCCGATGTCCTTTCAATTTTTATCATTGGCAGCGATCATGATTAACATCGTTATTTGGAGATGTTTCGGATATTTCTTTCTATGCTTTGGGCGCCTATTTAAATATTCAATCCTCAGGTTCAGTCATATCTGGCCGCAAGAATTTTTCCTCTTGCTGATTGCTCTCGCACGTATTATTTCATCTTGACTTATCTGGAAGCATTTCTGTGGCGTCTTTTTTTTATATGTAAACCTCTACGTTTTGTATTCGTGTTACTTTTTAATTTGGTTCGCTTCCAGTCCAACTACTGATGTTGGAAATGCTGTTTCTGTTTAATATGAAAGCTTCAGGTATGTCGCAGACAGAAGTTGCCTCATAAAACCAAATTTTTCAGTGCCGTGGAATGCAGCTGGAGTTCCACTAGGTCCAAATATTTCACCCAACAGTTTACATTGCGAGATACTGAAACAATTTTTAAAGCCCGTCATTGCTGGCTTTATTTTTTCTTTTACATTAGTCCCTTCCATATATCTCTCTCTAATTCTCCATACCTTGTGAATGACGAAGTTGGTCACTTTTACAATCTACAAATTATCACAGCTTGCGTGTTACAGTCAAAACTTACTTAGTTTTAGGCATTTCTTTCATTTTTTTTTATTTTTACCTTGACACATCTATCCCCCTTATTAAGGAGATTCTTGTGACGATATTCATAAGGGTTGCATATTATTTTGAATCAGTTTTTAATGATGAACATTTATGTTGCGTACGATTTCTCGGGATAGGTATTCAGAACAACCATAAAATTTGAATGTACCTATTTGTCGTCTATCGAAACGTTTCTAATAGTAACTGCGGGTGTCTTGGCTACCCTGCAAAACTACTTGGCTGCCCTGTCAAACCGGCCATTGGAGCTCTTGGTTGACTGATGTTCTGAGCCTATTACTTCCATATTTCCAGAATCTTAATTTTCTCTCTTCGAGCATCGTCTCCACCATTCCCAAGCCGATCATTTTGCTTCGATATTTCTAAACGACTCGCCAGCGCCTGACTGTCCCCCTACGACGTCTTGTCCTCTCCTATTCCCCCGATAGAACAGTAGCTCAGAGAGGTTGTTTGGAAGGCGTTCTTGAGCCACCGACTCCTTCATCATCATCATTATAATTATTGCCGCTGTTCCCGCTCTCACTCCGTTACCTTCCTCATTCCGCCGACGCCCAGAGAGCGCTCCTTTACGTCATGCAGACCTCCCATTTAAGTATACACGCCACCCCAGACCCGTGCTCTCCTCTCCCTTCCCAATCTCACTCACCCCCCCTCTTCCACCTCCTCCCTTCATCATCCATTCCTCTCGTTCCCCACGAACCGTCCTCACCTCTCCCATCCTCATTTGCCATCCACAACTATAATCCTTCCCCTCTCCTCCACGCTAATCGCCGCCTAGCGTTTTACCCTCGTGCACATTCCTCTTTTTTCGATTCTTCGGAATTCCTTCCCCTTCATGTTTTTCAGTAGTTGCTCAATGGTTTGCACTGATTGTCCTTTATTGCTCCATAAACTTTACATCATAAAGGTATTAATAAGGTAACTTGCCAACCTCCCCCCCCATGCAATGTTAAATCCTAATAGCTAAGTAATGGTGGTTGTTTATCACGCGCAGGTGGTACAAGAAATCGTTTTCCGGTCAAATATTCCTCTTCCTTTAGGCAATTAAGTTATCCCTTTAAAGGAGGGTAGAAGTTTTTGTCCGCAGAAAAATTATTTTTTCCTCTCATCCGTTTCCTCTCAAATGGAACCTAACACTAATATAATTTTTTCCACATGTAAAACGTATCCTGATTATGAATTTAAAGTATGAATTAATTCCGATCCTGGCTACCCAACCGTCTGTTAATCAGGATAAGAATTTTCAATTATGCTCCCCAATTTGGTTAAAAAAAAACTCGTTCTTGTCTCCGTGTTTTGGCTTTTTTCGTGTGTGAATATCTAATTTCGCTCATATTTCGTGTAGCTACAGGACCGTCCCATTCGTGGAATTCTCCATTCGAATCAAGCCTTTCTGACGCCTAATAGGGAGCCCCGAGGTGAGCAATCTTCTGATCCCCTCCCAATTCCTACCCGCAAGGAGGGCATGCATCGTCTCCCGCGGCAAATCTAGAGACCTTTGGCTTCATGCCCGCACCACGGGGGGCAACGCTCCGCCAATGGCATCACCACCCACCCGGTCTTTTACCTACTTCTCAGTTCTTCCGGTGTCTCGCTGTTTTCCCTCATATCTGGACCGCTGCCTCCAACTCGCCCGAGTCCGGCAGAACCTACCGCAGATTTTCCCCGACTGAGATTGAGGGTGAGGATAAAGGGAGGAGGTGGTAGGGCGGGGAGTTTTTCTACCCCAGCGAGACCGATGCTCGCAATGGGACTGTATTCTCCTCGGGTGCGTAAATTGGTTCTATCTCACCGGGCGGTTGAAGGAGAAGACCCGTGGTATAAAAGGTGGAAATTCTCGCCGGGCAAGATATCAGTTCAGTTGTTCTCACCTCGATTTTTGCCAGGAGTGAAGTCTTAAAGTTAATTGTCAGGCTTGAGAAAACTCTGGAATGATGTAAATGATTTGGTTTTAAAAGATCAGATTTTATCATCAGCAGAAAGTCCTCAAGCAAATACTGTTGTTTTGAATAACGTTTGTTACCATATTATTAGCTATGGACAGGAAACGGTCAAATTTGTAACATTCTTCCACTTAGCCTGGACCAGATATGCCGGTCTCCTTCGATTTAGATGAATTCCCTTAAGTACCGTGTGATATTTTATGAAAAATATTGGCTCAGTGATATGAGAGAGAGCCTACTGGGAATGTTATCTCACGTGTTTAACTACCTCTCCATGGGCCTACTTATAATGTTAATGTCCACATTTTTAATTTTGATATCTGTATTATAATGTCCATACTCAAGAATCATTACTCAGATAATTAAAAATGTTATCATTTTTTTCGTACAAATTACTCTTTACAGCACTGAATGCTGTTTGTTTACCCCGATTATACTGCTAAACATTAACAAAAGTGCTCTCGATGAGTGGGCCAAAAGGAGATTGTTTTTAATTTGGTGAAAATTTTACGACATGGAACGGATAAGAATACCTACCATACTTTGAAAACTATGCTATTCGATACTCGCACTGGAAGTGTGAGAAGTAAGAACTGCCTTGAGCATCTACTCTCCGTCAACTTTCACTTCGGCAATTTCTCATCGCATACTTTTCTTTCAAATTATTATATATTTTCCTTAGTTTTTTTTCTTTGGAGAATTTAGCTCCATTTTTCAGTGCCTTATCGTGATCACGGCTCATTAAGTTTTAAGAATGTTCCTCCAAATAATTGTAAAACTTAGGCCGTTATCTTTCTATTACTCTATCATCATTCCTTCATTCTCCTTATCCCCTCCTTTCAACCAATCAATTCCTCCGTACAAGAATATTTCCTTCTCCCGCCTAATTCTGTCTTTATATCCTGGCACATTCATTTTAAAGTCAAGTCTCTTTTTTCTCACCCTCACCCTATTTTGGAGCCGAAGGGTATTGAGCAACTTCTTCTATTATATTTTAACCGCTAGTTCCTTGTTCATTGAATTTTAATTCGTTGATTAGATGCTTACGTAATAATTTTCAACCGATACCTCCCTCATCAATGCAATATTTTCTTGGTTTTAGCCACTCTACAAGTTAACATAGCTGTAAATAATGAATGTATTCCAATTTATCAATGATGTTAATGTTGAATTTTTGTAGTTTAGGTTGATTGTTTTCTAAGATTCCATTTATTTGCATTAGCATGTATTTTAGTGTAAAATACTTGTTCTGGAAGCAAACATAAATCTTACTTTGGGAGGTGGCTTTGCTCAAAAACGTGGTTAGTGCTTCATTCTCGTGTCTGTCCATCAAGAAGAATCCCTACATTGAGCCAAGTGGTAGATTTAAAGATACTTACGCGTCGTAACAGCTGTATTCTTGCAGGCGTAGTAAAAAAATGGGACCACGAGCCCTCAAAATTCTTATTGTTAGACGTATAGTAAGACTCATTGTTCGTAGTTGGAATTTTACTTTATCATGTGTTTCTCACATTTTGAAGCCTCTTTCTATATTTTTCACAATTTTTTATTAATTCGCCGTTGTTTTTTGATCAACCTATTTCTTCCATTATTTCATACTCATCTTCTCTTCATCCATTGTTTTCCCTTCTTTTCCTTTCTCGCGATTTGAACTATTTCCGCCTTTTCCCTCGCCTTTCGAATTCCATTTTTCGACGGATTTCCGCATCACTCGAAAAGGAGAAGGGGCCCGTCTCGGCGATGGGGGAGGATTTTTGTCCTGCAAAATCGCTCCCTGACCATAGGAGCTCGATATTGAAAATTACCATTCCTTGCCTCGTTTTATTTTTACTTAGAGACTTAATAAGAAGGGGATCGCTCGGTATGGGAGGGAGAGGAATATTTGCGAGCGAGGGTCCCAACATCCCGATAGAGCGAACCAATCCCCGCGGAATGTCTTTCTTATTATTGAATTCATGTGACTCGGTGTACATTGTTGCGGGCACGTAACACTCTCTTCTTCTTGTTCCCGCTTTTCTTTCATATTGGCTGTTAACAGGCGTTGTCGGAATGGCCCTGGGGGAATGAGAGAGTCATGAAAGCTGGCTAAGAGAATGTTAGGAAGTTTATTAAACAATTCTTTAGTTCGAATTTTTTCCCGTTTATAAATAAAATTGTACAAGGCATCTAGTAGTCTGCAACTAATCATGCAATAGAGATATAAGTGAATCTCCGTATAAATAAAATTATCCTGCCCTTATAACCCTATTAGGTTACCTATTTAGCGAAAAAAAGTCATGTTTCAAAAGTTATTACTACAGTTTCAGACTCGCTGATTTTGCAACACACGATGTACGGGCGTTAAAAAATCTGAATTTCATGCAAACGTGTACCCTTGTTTTCACTGAGTGTGGAACAGTCAAAATAGAGTTTACGTTAGGTGTCGTATTACAAACGAATCTAATTGAGGTAATGATATGCTTTGATGAGTGGATCATTGAGTGTAGGCGTTGAAGTAAAAAATACATTTGTCATAGAAACTTAAAATTTTCGTCCCATTGTAATGGGTGTTGGTTTGCAGTAAGCTAATGATCCGCCAGGGTAATCACCAAGCAGTCGCTCTTTTCATCTAATATAGAATATCTACGCACGATTTGGGAACATATGACGCGTAGAGCTATAGAATTCCTGTGCCTGACCCTTTTATGGTTTGGATCAGGAGATAGGCTCATTGCTGTGAGAAAGACAGCAGATATCGGGGGTCTGAAAAGTTGTAGGAGGATGAGAAGAAAGTGGAGCGGAAGAAAGGATAAATTGAGAGTAGGAGAGAGGGAGTGGGAGGGGCAAGGAATTAGTGCTTCTTAAAATGCGAGGGCGATGGGGAAGGGATTGTAGAAGGTGCAGGTTTCTCTTGTATAGAGAAATATTTTTTTACCGCTCTCCTAGATAGAGAGAGCGGAGGGAAGGATGAAGGGACGGAGAGAGAGAAAAGAGGGAGGAAGATGGTGAAGCGTTGGCGGTTCATGCATTCCTCTCTGGGATAAGTCCAGGATGTTTGGAATACTTAGGATGGTCTGAGAGGGGGGGAGGGATGGGATGAGGGTAAAAAGCGGGAAGCAAGGGGCCTTTTGGGGAGGGTGGCAGGGGTTAAAATTGGGGCGGATGGGAGGGGGGCGGGGTGGGTGAGGCGGTTTTGGGATCGGAAGAGACGGCTTGGGACGGAGGGGGCGTTAGTGAGTGCGGGAGGTGGGGCGGAGATAGGAATGGATTGGGAAAGGGATCGAGTGGGTTGCAGCGGAAGGGATGAAGGGGAAGGGGGGTACGGCGTGCGCAACGTTTTAATTAAACACGCGTTTATTGAAGGACAAGATGTAAGGGGGGTTCTGTGGAGGATGAGGTTGAGAGAGGGGGGTTTGGAAAGAATGGCATGGACTTCGGAGAAGTGGGTGAGGGGGAAGGATGATGGGAATCATACCTACCCTGTTCTGTGTATCGGGAGTCGTGAAAAATAAATCATGGCTCGTATTTTATTTTTTTTTTCAATCTTGAGCTCGACTAACCTACAATGGAATGAGAAGTATAACAAGTAAACTTGGGCATAGATCTTTCAAGATGATTCTTTTAGGAAAGCTATGGATTTTCAACAGTACCTCTTTATAGACCTTAACCCTAATATAGACGATACTGACGATAACTTACAATTTCCTTATTAAACCTATCACATCTTTTTAAGTCTTGGAATTAATGCTTGAGCTAGACATCGGAAGCCAAGTCTACCAATATTTGGTAAAGGGCTAAACTTTGCGACTAAATGGGAATTTTCAATTTATCTATATGTAAATTTAAAAAATAATTTATAAATATAAAACGACGAAATTTATCTTTTTATTTTAATATTTACTAATGACCTGTGTGGCCACCCCAAGAATAGAGAAGGGAGCTTCATGTAACATAAGAGATCCACCAGGATACATAGATTCAGCAATTTAATTTCCCTTAATTGTATAAGTATTTATTAGGTTAACTTTAAGGACATTCATGTGAATGTACCTATTTGGATTATGTCTATTATGTTATATAAATGGAAGGAAAATATTATTTTTTGCTTAGCATCATCATCGTCATTACAGAAATAGATTATAGGCATTTTGCCTTATTGAACATGAAGCCAACATTTTCTTGCCCTTACTAGTTGTAACTGTTTTCGTGGAGCCAGAAGATTGAATGCGTAGTTGCTTTCATATTTCATGGTGGGATTGGTGTTCAAGGATCAAACTATTCAACTATATAACCTCGCTCGCTCAGAAATTCACTTGTCAATTGTACAATCTGATAGGAAGGCGGAAGGAGAAGATGACACTCAAACGCTCTCATTTGTGATCAAGAAACTGTTCGATTGTCACTTAATCCACCGTGAGTAATAAAGCACCGTGAGCTGGGGCCGCAACCCTTTGTTGCGCTCCTTAAAAGCGATACGCGGCTCCTTTGAGGCCCTAAGGTCGTCTTGAGTACGCCTCCCGCCGTCTCTAATGAGTTCTCCCTCCTTTCTTTCTGTTTTAGGCATGAAGCCACGTCACGATCAGAAGGACATGCTCCTCGGGGGCGTGGGTGGCGGCGGAGGAGGGGGCGGCGGGGGCGGGGGAGGAGCCTCCACCACCACCGACGTGTTCTGCAGTGTACCCGGGAGGCTCTCGCTTCTGTCGTCCACGTCCAAGTACAAGGTGACCGTGGGAGAGGTCCAGCGAAGGCTCTCCCCGCCGGAGTGCCTCAACGCCTCCCTGCTTGGAGGAGTGCTCAGGAGGTGAGTGCCCTTAGCCCCCCCTTAGACTCACTTTCTCGCTCCATGCTAAGTTTTCCTCTTCGCTGGTCTTCACCCTGTGTCGCGACCGTGCCCTTGCTCGGAAGGGGTAAAGACTGAAGAAGATGGATCGGCAGAAGGGATCCTGCGTTGCGCGCCCATGTTGCTGATCCAGGCACGGCGGATGCCGCCATTAAAAACACCTCCTCAGCGCGTAACAGTGCATCGAAAGCCTTTAAGTGGGATAATTCTCATGATTCAGAAAGTCATGAAGCTTAAACTACCTCATACAGCTCACGGGAAAATATTTATCTCCTTTTTAATCAGAACCGGCTGAAATGGATAACAGTATTGTATCATAATGATATAGCAACTCTTTCAGTATATTTTTAAATGTTCTAGATTATTATCGTTTCTCTGAGGCACTTCGGAGAACGGGTCACATGCGATCTGAAGTAAGTGGACGAATGTACCAATCGTTCTATTTGAATGGATAGTTTGTCGTTATTAAATTAGTATAATTGAATGTGGATATAATTCCTGCCGCCGAATTATTTCTTTTCATCGTTACTTCTGTTATTCCTTGGGTGTATATCGTACATATTGCATGCCATTTCTTCATATGAATGAGAATTAGTGCCTTTTAACTCATCTGGAGTACATATATTTTCACTTGTGTTGATTTCTAAAACAATGATAATTAGTCATACATGTCAGCTGATGCTTATGAACTAACTAATGAGGTCAAATAGCAGTTTATCAAAAAGCCTTATTGAAATGTAATTTCCATTTTTGCCTGTTTTCATTAGAGTTGCGGTGAAATTTTTTACCCAAAAGCTAACCTGCATTGGAAAATTCTGACCGAAAAATGCGGGATAATCTCTTCTCGTGGTGTTCTGTGTCGTGGACTTGGAGAGGAAGTGGGCATGAAAGAGAGTAAATAAACAACGTGGGCGAAGGCAAGGGGAGAAAGGACTCTTCGCAGCAGGATGAATGAATCGGCGATAAGTGATTTGGGCCACCGTTCAAGAGTAGGCCGTGGGAACCGACTTCCCTTCCGAAACCCATTGGCAGATGTGCACCGTTCGATGGGCGGACGCGTATGTAATTTCCCCTCGGCTCGCGAAAGAACCACACCCTTAATTTACCGAGAGCAAAAAGAAGACATAATTTTCGGTAACGAAATGAAAGAAATACTCCGTGAGGTTCCGAGACAGTTCAAAGAACCTCTATCTCTGAATGAAGACCACTCTCCGATTCGAAACTTCATTAATGTTCTTCCTTCAAACCTTGTGGGACATTTGGAACTGAAATTTTCCGCTATGGTGATCGTGTTGTAGATTACCGTTGATAAAAAAAATCTTTCTCTTTTTTTAAATTGGTACAAATCTTCTAAAAAGCGTAGTGAGTCTCCATTTCTGAGGCATAATGTAGTAGTGACAAATCACATTGACCTTGATTTTTAGAATGTGTCTTGGTATTTCAATGGTCTGGTTGGTCGGGAATCAAATACGCGATATTTTATACACTCTATTCTTTATTAATTCCTTCCTTTTTCTGATGATGGGCACCTGCATAGGATTCAATGAGGAGTTATACTTTACTTTCTCAATGTTATACATTAAGTCCCTTATGTACCCCTGAAGCATATGAAATCGTGCCTGCGCAGACATTTTTCTTTGAAACAGCAACTAATAACTAGCTAATTTATATTCTTTAAAGACTAGTTCACGTCTGAAGTTCGAAGGAGAGCGATATAAGCGATATAGGGAAGAAACCAATCTTACCGTATACCAAAGATGAATTCGCTCAGATTTAGTTTTTATACTAGAGACAAGTCGGTTGTTTAAGCTTAGCAACTTTCTTTGCGATAGGTGACTTCACGTGTATCCATTGTTGGGGAAAGGCAAAAGTAGTCATCGGTTTCCAATAACTCTGCTCCCCTGACAGCGGGTGGTGGCAAAGAGGCCTGACTGGGAATGGACCTAAATGGCCCCATCTAGAGGGTCTCAACCTTTGGTCTCCCGCTGTGTTCCGATCACGATGATCGGGCGGAGTCCGAGATACAGCCGGGAGAGCGGCGGCCACTTGCGGGTGGAGCAATCGAGTTCGCCAGTGCTCCGCACGATCCTTTCAGCTTTCTCTCTTCCTCTTCCCTATGTCCATCTCCTCCCCTTATCTGTCAACCAGTCCCTACGCCAACCACTCGCCCTCCATCAGTGATGGGCTCAACGTCGCGAAAGGCCCAACTTTCTACGATTCTACACTACGAATGCCCCTTTCAATTTTGAAAGCTGAAAATGTTGCGTGCGTGACATTTATTGATAAATACTTTTCTTTCACCGATATACGTTTTCAAGGTAACATTTCCAAAATATGCAACATAGATTTTATCTGGTACTATACACTGATATTTTCCGTCGAAGGCCCTTCCGAAGTAAAAATTGCACCCTTATATAATAATCTCTTTGTACCCAAGCCCTCAAGTCTTGTAGATAGCAGCAATAATTCCCAGTCATCACCTCGTATGCCCCTAATACTTCATTGAAAATGTTTTTACGCTGTTCATCCTCTGTTGCAGATATTGAATAATTTGAAATATCAAATTTATCTTTCTGGTATTATCTAAGACCTTTCTGGTATTTTGGTCAATCATCTTGCTACGAATAAATGTATGTATTGTGCTGGTAATTTAAATGGTACTAAGATATACGTTGCGTAATTTCCCAAAAACCAGAAGCCTCTTAGAACAGATTTTTGTGCTATGAGAAAAAGTTCACATGCTTTGTCTTTTCAAAGAAGACTTGAGAATTCAAATTTTAAAAAATTGTCTATAGATCTCCATGTGGATAAAATTTTTGATAATTATTGACAATTTCGCAAAATATATCAAAAACTGGTAAGGCTACAAATTTTACTTTGTCTAGTCAAGCTTTACCATTCAACATTTGAATTCGAAAATGGATACCCGGGAACGCGACGATTACAATAACTTGAAGACATGCACAAGCATGGGTAATTTCACTTTTATTACATAAATAATTAGCATAGTACTACGCGTGACTATTAATATCTTAGTCGCTTAGTTTCTCTTGCCATTAAAAACAAAAATGTGGAATAATATTCACATCTTAGTGACGTCGTGTCACGTTCAAAATTCAATATCGTGTTAGCTTGTAGAGGTAATTAGTTGGCGCTTGGAGAACGCACCTAAGTAACTAGCTTACTCTTGTAAAATAGCTTTTTCCCTCACTTCCTGTTTTTATTTCCGTGCAGGAGCAAAGAATCCATCCCAACTCTCTGAGGAATGTCTGAATGCTTCTTTCGGTATAACTCAAGAGATAGGTTTATGATTGAGGAGTAGAATGTAATCACACGGATCTCTGTTCGCTTGGCGGATAGTACGTAAACAACAGAGAGATGTAATCACGGTAGCGTCTCACTCTTCATCCCTCCCCATTAATTCCTTCCGCTATTTTCTCAGTGATTCCCCCATCCCCATCCGTTCACATCTCTCTCTCTCTCTCTCTCTCGATTTTCTTCTCTTCATCTTCAGATTGTCAATCGCTTCCCCCCGAAAACAAGCGATTCTCCACTCGCCCCTTATCATATTGAGCAGACGGAGGCGGAACGGTGAATTATTGACTGATCCCTCCGTTGCGCGAGACTCGGAGAGGAGGTGGAAGTGTCGTCTCTGCGGCCACGCAATTCGCGACTGGGATCCCGCGAGCTGGGGGAGTATCTGAGATTCCATGCGGAAATCGGCATCCCATCGCGTTCCGCTTTATCGTATAATGCTTCAGCTGCTGTCACGATACGCTTCTCTCGCCATATAATCTTCCCTTCTTCATATTTATTACCTGTGGTGGAACTACATTAAGTTGTGGCTCGGGAACCTCACCGCCGTATGAATTGTGCAGACACTTTCATTTGGATAAAAAAGACATACATTTTTTCTCAATTACCCTAATTTTTATCTTTTGTAGGTCACTGCGACAGTGGACGATGGGACAATTTCGCAAAGCGATAGTGTTTTAATTTGATTTCACCTACATCGGATATTTTTTATCTCACAAAGAACTTTTGATTTCAATTCGTTGCTGATACGGGTTTACTAATTTTAAACACCAGTTATCTTAAGGCTTCTTGTATATACCATTTTGAATTATAATTATCAATTCTTACTAGTGAAAGACTGCGCGACCTTACGTTCAGGTTAACAATCCAATGGCTCTAAGGGTCGTGTGAGATTTTATTTGGTGTTCGAAATTGTTGCATCTAAGTTTTAATCATGCTTGAAGCTATCAGATAAAGCAAAATCATTACGAGGTGCCTCTTGAAGTATTTGCAGTTCTATAGCTTATTCAAATTTTGCCTATACTAACGCAGGCTCATAATTTACTCATTGTCATAGGTGGTCGGCGTCCAGCCGTGCAGTCTAAAAATAGTTCAAAATGACTCTTTCGTTTCGTTCTAGGTCAGAATGTTCCAGGCGTAGACGGGTGAAATCACATTGGTGGGCCTTGGTTTCCTCTCAGATCTGCTGTCAGTTTTTCGTTGTAGTGGTCATTGAATCATCGGATCATCGGCTGAACACTCTCCACTCTAGCCTGAAATTTTCCATTCAACATTCCTCTGTTCTAGGCGGAATTTTCGACAATCTTTAGTCAAATTCTGAATTTTTATTTTTACATCCTCATAATTCAACATTTATATATTTTCCTGTCGAAGTGCAAATGCTATGGGAATTTCTCATTTATAAAACATTTTCCAAGGGGAGTCGTGGATGAGTTACGATTAGTCCGCGAGATAGGTTTTACTTCCTCGGCATAGTGTAAGGTATCATAGATAGATACGAAGCAATGACCTCCAGACCGCAATCGCATATCATTAGGATATTCCATGTGGTTAAAAGGATTGCTCATCTTTAGAATATTCATGCATCATTAATTGATATTATTACAATTCCTCAGATATTTTGTTGGAAAATATCACCGTACTTCCAAATCTACGCCCTTTATGCCTGAACTAATATGCTCTCTCTCTATGACATTATGATGGACTTTAACGTATTTAAATCGAACAGACCTTGCTTAGCGATAGAAAAATTGCCGTGCATGACATATCTGGGCAATTATAATCGACCAGTTCTCGATTTAATGTTTCTTTTCATACCAGGGTAACCTAAAAAGCATAAAAAGGGGACATTAACTTTCTTTGAACCGTCCGAATCTTATTGAACTTCGTTTTTCGTTTCTTGGTGTCATGTATTGATTTTTCCATCATACTTTTTCGGTGATATGTAGAAATATAGTTACCTCGACACTAAATACATATGACGCCTTCAGATACTCCATGCTGAAGTCCAATAAGTATTTGAAATTATAATATTATATAACTATAAATCTTGATATTAAGCATGATAATGTAAGGGAGAAACCATTCGCAGCCCCTAACCTGAATCCAAGTGCAGTTTCCTATGCTGTAAGTCTAAGAGTGAAGTGTCAGTTGAATTCTTATTAATTTAATCAACTTTCCCAGGACTGAGTAAAAATTCATTTTTTTTGGTATTTTTATGTAATAATTTGTGCATTGATTAAAAACGTGTATTGCCTTTTTGGATCCATAGCAAAGCTACACATTCAAAATAAGCAGCGAAGAAAATTATTTACCTCAGGCACAATTTTAAGGAAACAAAGCATATTAGAAAAAAGCTAGAGCCACGGTTAATTCACCAAGCAGTGAATTGAACACAAACCCAGATTGCTACGTAGTGTAGTGTTGCACGGTAGCGAAATGTGGTGTATGAGGAAGGAGAACAGGCACAGGTTGAAGGTTTATGAGTGGTGGATTTGTAGGTGAGTGGAGAAGCAAAGTCGGGTTGCTAGGAAGACGAATGAAGAAGTTTTAGTGAGGAGAGGAAGCTGTTGGGTTGAATTCGGAGAAGGCAGAAGATGAATGAAGTATTATTGAAAGCATGTGTCCTCCAGGCAGTTGTGATTGAATGGAGAATTATGAGGAGAGGAAGGAAATGTATAGGGATTTTGAACAACTCGAGGGAAAGTAGAAATGTTAGGAGTTTAATTAGAGTATAGTGGTGTGAGGCCTTAGTATATGCTTAAGAATAAGACGACTGGGGGATCCTAAGGCTTTCCTAGATCCTACCATTATAGATGTTAATTACTCTAATGATAATGACGACAGGAAACTAATAAATAACCGTTTACTCCTTTTCAATTGTGCACTTGTTCTTAGACCCTAAGTATAAAGTATGGTAATAGATAATAGAGGTGCTCATGAGATTATTTATGAATTTTCGGTCATAAGATCAATGCTTGAAAACTATGATGCTATAGAAATGGAGGTTAGAATTCTCACTTCTCTTGAATAAAGCCAAATCTTGCGTTGTTATTTTCCGTTCCGTTATACGGCCAAGGATCATTTCTGCCGTTAATTTTTGTAATGGTTGTTTTGGTATCCTGATCCAGCCTGTGAGTGCACGCCGTTAGTATTGAAATATTATGAATAATTGCCTCAAATAATAGGTTTTTGAGGTTTTTCGGAGGAAGCGACAAAAAGAGAAAGGAATCCTGTCGGGCGGATACGGTTTGACTCGCATTTTCACTTTACGTGCTCAGTTATGTCGAAATATCTCTTCCCGTGTATTTTCCTTCGTGCATATTTTTTATTTGCCTTTCTACGTATCACTCGCCTTCAAGACTAACGGAGCGTGCCGTATATTCCTGAGTCTTTGCTGTGTAAAAGAATCCTCGAGAAAATAAATAATATTGAATGTCGCTTATTATTTGCATGATGATATAAAATTAAACGGGTTCTTCCGCAAACGAAGTTTGCAGGAAAGACGATCTCTCTCCCAATTTCCGCTCACATACGGTGTCTAACTCCTCCCCATCACCGCGTGTGAGATAGCGCTGTTCCGTGCTTCATCTTTTGCTGTAATTGAAAATAAATTATCCAACCGTAAGTTTTGCGAAGCAACTCAACAGATTTGCTGAGCTTGAAGTCAAGATATTTTTATTCACGATGTACCCTGAGATGGCCATCCTCTGTCAGATCTGTGGGTCAAAACAGAAGCCTTACAACTCAAGTACTCTAATATACTTCTTAAGTTGGTTTGAAATTATCGAGGATTTATTGTTTTTATGTGAGGAAATTGTGGTGCCTTAAATATGTGATGACTAGTATTTACCAGGTGGTGTCATATATCTTTGATGCTAATGAAGCAAAATTCTTCAAAGCTTTACAGTTAGAAATTCAACTGATGTCGATCATAGAATGTGCCAATGGCGCACTTACTCTACAGCACTTGAATTGTGGTAATTTTAAAGCGAATAAAATAGCTCGTTTGGCATGTGACATCCGGCTCATAATTATCAGTGCCTTTCAGTTAGAATGTGTGCAGAACAAGCTACTTTCATTTGTCCATTATAATCAACATTTATTGGTACTTGTACTTGGAGAAATAATGAACTTGCTTACCTGAAGTTATAAATTAGGACCTGGTGCCAATTTATCGCAAATATAACGTGTATTTATAAATCTTAACTTGATGCTTTATGGCTGAAAGTTAGCGATAAATAAATGCCGTAATGAAAATCGTTGGAGCTGATAATATGTTTCATACGTTCATTCAAATTTCTCTTTCAATCTCAGCGTGACCGCAAGGCAAAAAGTTTGCATTTCTTCGCGTTACGTTCCTCAATCTTTGTATCGTTTTGGTGCTTGACGTGCTATTTCTCTCCTCCACCTCCTTCTCACCCCTCCAAGCACCCAGTGCATGTGTGTAGGTGTGTGTAGCAAGGGGAAGGGCATCCCGCTGTTGCACAGAATCTTGCGAAACTAACGGTACTCACGGAACACCCCTGGCGAATCCGCCGCCGCCTCCGAGACGACAGTTATTCTTGTCGGACGAGGCGTTGCATGTTTTCGTACAAATAAAAAGCGGGGAAAGATACAAAGACTCGGAATGAGACGAGAAGAGAACAGACGCTTGAGGGTCTTGGTATTTTTTCGACTTCGGAATGGCGGACAGTAGGATCCGCTCGCTACTCAGCGTCTGGGAGGAGCACTCCAATTTGGAGCCATTAGGCCTTGGGTTATACGTTCTCTCCTCCGGTCTCAGGAAGCGTCTCTTTGCCTTAATTAGCAATTACTTTCATCGCGTGCATTCTGTTCATGATTAGAGGGCTTCACTCACCTCTCGTAGGAGTTCAACGGTGTTTTTATTTTACCCTTGTGGTTTGCTTTTATCTTGAAGAAATTCCATGTTCCTCTGTTACTACCAAATTTTTGGCCACACACCTTTCATTTCATACTGGAGGGGTGATTTCGGTACCAATCCAATTGGAATCAGTCTTTTCGCGTATTTCTGCTAAAAACCTCAATTCTGAATCGTGCATGGGATGCGCGATCTTTGTGTTAGTATTAAATTACCTAATATGTAGTCTTATATCGTTAGCTCTTGTAACACCACTGAAAGTCATGTGTAACTGCGTGTGCATCGAGTTACAGAACCATGAGTGTTTGTCGCGGTATGCCATGTGAGAGAATTTTGTGTCGCGCAAGTTTTAAGGTAAAAGAAAGGCTATAGACAAATAAATAAGTCAAGAGTCGCTATTCTACAGTGTCAAACGGAAAGAAGTTTTAATCTCATTTATTTTTAATACGTGGTATTGAAGAGAAGTATTTAATAAACCTTCGGGTTATTTCCTTTCTAATGGTAAACGGTGTTTCGAGATGCACGGTATTTTTCCTCCTTCCCGTTCTAATCTGGAGACCTTCGAAGATAATCTTGCTCAAAAATGACGTATTATAGATAAACATATCTGTTGAAGTTGAATCGTGAAGGGTGTGAAAGAGAGGAGTTGCGTTAATATGAAGAGATAGGTCGATAAAAGAATCGAGTGGAGGGCTACGTCAAACCAATCCTAGGATTGTTGACCGATGATGATGATGTTGAAATCTGTTTAACCACTAATATATGAGTGAATTTATCTCTCGATAACTTAAAATTTTAACCACTAATATATGAGTGAATCTATTATCTTGTCTTCCAGTAAAATGACCATATTTCGGAACTGAAGATGCTGGCTGGAATGCCGGCGAAGCTGTAGTCCTCAAAATGAATCAACGCGGGGAAAACCCGAATAAACAAAAGCCAGAAATTCACCACGAAAGCCTCCTTACCAAAATGACCATGTTAATCACGTCGTATTACAACCTTCAGAGAGTGAATCTACTCAATAATTACTCTATTCTCAAATAGAACTCTAATTTCTCTGGTAGTGGTGTTTTTTGCTCTAATTTTACCCCAATTGTAGTTGGAGGGAAAATTGCGATTTGCGAGGAAGTATTGCTTATTCATTCCACCATAGAAATTCATTTCCCATTTAAATGACTCATAAATCATAACAGAGAATCAGAAACGAGTTTTATGGATGCAGTTAAAATAGACCAGTAACAGCTTTCTGAGATGTGCTCATGCCAGTCGAACCCCGGGTTATAAGTAACGTAGTTACAGCTCTAACTTGTTCCTGTGGCTAGTCCTGCTCCTCCGCCTTTCCCATTCATTGCTGGAGACGTTTGCACTATTTCCTCCTTCACATGCGAGAGGACGGACACAAAACGTGGAACACATTGTGGTGGATTTCTCCTATAATTTCTGAGGTGGAGAGCCTGTTTATCTCCTCATACTTGTTTTGACATTTTTCAAAATTCCACGCGATCGTGCATTCCGGTAAACATGGACGAAATAACTTTTGGTCGAAAGTCCAAATAAGCTTCCACACGAATTTTAGAGAAAAAATAATAGCAGTTTTAGCATTTTTCGGATTGGTTCACTTTTCTTGCCGCTGGCTGCTTAGTTATTTTTACCATTAATATCCAGCTCACGTCTCATTTACTCTGCCTGCCAATTTAACTTTTATACCAGTTATGACATATGCCCTTCCCGCTTAGGAATGAAGGTAATACCTGCGGCCTATTTGAGGGTAGCATTTCATGTTTAGAGAATCATTAAGAAGGCTAAGTAGTTTTCAGGCAGCATTAATCTATGTCGGAGCCAATTGTGTCGATATACTAATCAGGCGTTTAACACAGCTTAGAATTCAAGACAAGTATGTTTTTAATGATGTCACGGATTCCAAATAGTTTTTCTTGTTGCCAAATTATAGTAATGTACATATTTTTAACGCCATCTTGCGGATAATCTAACATTAATCACTCCATCCTGAATGTTGCTCCCCTTAGATGGAGAAGCAAAAGCAAGTAAGCTAGGATTTTGTGGAAACTAGCATTCCTGAAGGGTACATGGCATACGACTATGTCTTTTCTTTTCGCCCGATTTTAGCGTGAAATAGGTCACATTGCCAAATCGTTTCGCAGATTGGGAAGTTTTTTTATTGTATACCTCCTACCTTCTTCGTTGGCTTTATACCAATCACATTCTCATCTTTTTTTTTCGCGCTGAATTGCTGGAAGTATCCGACTATTTGGTCCCTTAACGCGGAGAATATTATCATCCCGCGAGGCGGATGTTTGTATTATGTGCGGTTTCATTCCGGTCCACGAACCCGGAGACGGTGCGGCTGGCATTCGCGTACGTGCAAACGGGAGATTTCGAACGGGAGATAATTCCATGCCTTGTTAAGGCCGCTTCCCGAACCACAAGGAGTTTTCCCTCTCCCATCATCATTTTCCTTTCCTATCTATGGTATATCTTCTTGTTCAAGTTGTTTATTGTTTTGCGATGAGCATATTTTCTCAGTGTCCTCTCCTTCCCTCTCCGCGTCGAGGCATCGATTCTCAGTTGAGTTATAACCAGCTGTGCCGAATTTTCTGCTATTGTGAATATTTTGCTTGCGAAGCAGAACTTGGATGGATCCATGAAGGCATTTTTAATGCCATCACGGCAATGCATTACTACCTATTGTTTTGGATTTCTCCGATCATTTCTTTAATTTGTGTTTCGTGTGTATCACCGATAACTACTGATTCCTACCGCTTGCAGATATTTCCATATTTATTTCTGCTAAACTCTGCTGTATTATTTAAGTGTGTTTATTTAAGCGGCATATTATAGAGGTTTTCGAAAATTGCAGTCCAGATTACAGTTATTTAATGTATCATATTTTCTGGGGTACAACAAGAAAGTTTTAAATTACCACTAGTTAAAATTTTATTAATATTTTTGTCGATGAAAGGTGTTCAATTCGACTCCATATAAAGTACTTTAAGCACTAACCTCAACAAAGTTCGTTTATTATGGCAGTGCTTTGACCAAAAACGGAGGTAGTCAAGGTAGCTAGTTAGAGTGTATTTTCTGAGTTTTTTTCTATTCTCAACGCATTTCCATTCACCATCTCTCTGTTCTGCGGGTGCCGCTTAGATTGGAGAGAGATTGGAGAGATTTTTTTCTGCGCTTTCCATTGCCCTCCATGTGAACTGCAGTACCCGTCCCGTCAGTTATATCCCTTGTCAGGGATGGACGGAGAAGAGAGACGAGAGAGAGAGAGATGTCAGGTTCCTTTCTTTTCCACTTGTCGTGGATCCTTCAGCTTTTTTCCGTGGACTAGGTGACTAGCGATCGTCGCTGGAGTCTTCCGGCACGTGTATAGGGAGCGAAAGGTGAAAACACGAGAGACATCACTGCACAGGAAGATGAACCTAGAATGAGTTCAGGTTTGGAGGGAAAAGCTTTGGACCACGTAGTGAGGAAAAGACTTGCGCAGAGTTTTCATCGGAGGGACAGTTCCTGAATGAAAATAACTTAAGTTCCGTCTGAACTCAATTTCTTGTGGTAAAATAATGTATTCAGTAACCAATAACATTCTTCATGTGCTGCCAACATCATAGTTTGGGAAATAGTGATTATTAGAGAACTAGTACCCGGAAAAACATAGATGGTGAGAGTCCAGAAGGAGGCACTGCAATGCCTAAAATAAATAGTTTTTTTGCAGAAGGCACATTTTTGAGAAAAATAGTAAATGAATGCAAACAGAGTATTTGATGTGAAATTAAAGAGTTATACCACTTATTATGAGTAAAGCACGTGCAATATGCGGCTCAATTTAACTTGCTTTTTGTCGGAATAAGTATACAAATGAAAGGGAATGAACGTTTCACTGCATTATTGTTGAAAATAAGATGGCTAACAGTTTTTCGGTCTCTAATTTGAAGTTTTGCGCGAGAGACAGCGTTTGCTAAAACAGAAAAAGAGTATTTATAGTTAAAGGAACGGAACAAAATATCTTTGTCATGTTTAGGAGTCCGTGAAAAGCTAAAATCCGTATCTCTTAAAATTGTCGTACCTATAATTGTAAACGGTAAATATATCGCACGAAATTCTCTGTATGCAATAATTCAGCATGCTATTGTAAATACAGCTAAATTTTTCACGGCCATGCAATGGTGGACCTGAAACCTCTGTACAAACACCAATGGAGACTACAAATTAAGAGCAACTAAAGGAGAATTTTATCTCTAGGAAGAAAAGCTACACGCTGAATGTCTGAGAGTAGTGAAAAGACGGTAAATTACTGGAGTTGAAACGTGGTGTGTCAAGATAAGACAGAGGAAACCAAGTGTTTCGAGTCTCATTAAAACCCTTTCACTATTATGGGTTTGATATATGCAGAGTAGATGATGCTCATGATACTTTTATGACCGGCTTTTTTCATATTAGGGAACACCCAACGTAGAACGTTGTTCGGTGTGAAAACCCTTCGGTAGCTACGTCTTCGGATATTGCAATAGGTGATGATTTGGAGGAGTTTATTAATCTAATTTCGCTAGTGAGAAGTGGATAATTTATGTTTTAAAAATACTTCAGAATGAAATCTCTCTTCACTGACCATAATGGTTGTGGCCAATAAATCTTAGTTGTAGTCGTCCTGCAGATGTTTTTACGTTAATATGTGAAGACGATGAACACTAGGTCGTCGATTGTTGGTGAAAATTTGGTCTTACTTAAACACATCTAATTTTTTTACTTTAAGTGTATGATTCTCAAGTTAAGTGGGTTAGAGATTTTTGCAGGAAAAACTAATGTTTTGGAGAATAAACTAAGCATAACTACCCCACTTATTCCGTTTGCGTCATTTTTTTCAAAGTCCCATTGAAGATTCAATATCGAGAGGCGTGTACCGGAGGACACGCTAACCTGAACATAACCACTCGACAAATCAATGAATTGCGGAAGCTTTCGCAAAAAAAGACTGAAAAAAACTTGTTCAATCGGCGTTGTATGTCGTCTTGCGCGAAATTGTTCCGTATTTTTTTGCGGGTGAAGCTAATATTTTCGCGGCATATTTGAACCGGTTCTTGGATGCTTAGCCTCTCTTTATCGTTGTCTTAAAGCGCCTCTCATTACGGCAGACCCTCTCTCCATCTATCTCTCCTTCTCAGCCTCTCTCTCTCTCCTTTTCCCTGAGCATCCTCGGTGGATTCCATTCAAGAGACGAGGGATCAGTTGCGAGATAGCGATCGAGAAACTTCTCAAAACTCGTTCCCATCCTCTCCCTCTTTTTCATTTCATTTTATTTTTCTTTCTTCTTCCCCTAAAAACTTCGAGCGTGAGCATTTTCCATGAACAAGAACGCATATACATGAACGATCTTAATTTTGATCGTTCGTGCAGAAAAACAGGTCGTCTGCTGATAACAGTAAACAGAAGGTGGCGTCCACCATCACCTTGCGTGATTTAGTTGAGTAATGTAATTCCTACATATTTTTTCTCCGTTTCCCGGTTTAATTGCTCTGTTGAGTGTGGATATGTCCATTTTGTGTCATTAACTCAGTGAATATAGTGCTGAATGAATAGAAACATATCTGGTTCAACTTAGAAAGCAATGTGTATGGTCTCCTTCTCGCAATTTATTGTCGAACTAAATGAAAACTAGACGTTTTCTCCTCGCGTAAGCGTCGAAACCGCACAATATTTTGTGGTGGAATTAATTTTCTCCGACCAGTATACACTCTAACCGCGGTATGCTCACTATTCCCTTGGGTTTGTCGAAAAAAATGTATGCATTGAGTCGCTGCTGGCTGAAGTACACTCGCTCCAAGCCGCATGGCCCCTGAGGGTAACAAATCGCGTTCGTGAACGTTGGCCATCTAAATATCCAGGATCAACGAACCATGGGGAGAGGGTCCAAAAGAAGAAGCAGAACACATTTAATGTCCGGGCAGCACATGCGAGTGAATCGGAGAAAATCATCTAACTCCGCAATGTCCCTCAATCTCTCTCCCTCCGTGGGTATCCACGTCTTTTCACATTGCGAATAATGATGAGTTTCCAACCCCGCTCCCTCTCTTGTTCTTTCGAGCGTAGCTCTCTCCCCCTCTCTCTCTCTCTCAACTTTCCCTCCCCCTTACACACCCGTCTCCATTTCCCCATTTTGCGAAGATCTCCGCGAAACCGCAAAACATAAGCCTATCTCGCTGCGAAGGACTGAGTCGCGCCTATTTTCCCGCGATCGGCATTTGTGGGCAGTCCGTCTTGTGGCTTCGAGAGATCGGAGGACGGGTGTTGTGGGGGAAGGGAAACGCATGGATCGAAAAAGGAGGAAGTGAGTGTAGGAAGCGGTAAGGGAGGGTTTAGGACGGGGGAGAAGGGCAGGACAGTGGGAATACCCTTTGATTGAGTTCATCTTCCGCGGCAGTTTGGATCCCTTCTCGCATCAAGAGAAGATAGGAGGCGTGCGCATTTTTTTCCTAGTTCTCTTGAGCCCTGATGTTCTGCTCGTAATGGCTCGCCTAAGGAATGGTTCTTTGATGCGTGATTCTATGCAGGAGACGGGAATTTGTCTCCCTTTCTCCGCCTCAACCTCACATGGCCTCGCAAGTCTTCATCCTTCTCGCGTGTCTCCCCCCTACCGTGGCAGTCAAGTGCGGTGCTTCCTCTGTCGAATTCTTCCTCTCGTTCTCTCCTCGCTCACCCGGAGCTCCCGGCGAAAAAATCGCCATCGAGAGGGAGCGTGCGTTCTCCGTCTCGATCCCGATCGCGGATTTGAAAAGTGGGACAAATGCTGCGGTGTGCGCTGCTTCCCGACGGCTGGCCACCGCATGTCTCGTTGCCCGGACGTCGGCGGCGGCCGCAGCCACGCCAACGCTTGATGATCTGTGAAACCTCAAAACAGCAACACGATCGGGATTGCGATGGGGAGTATCGAATTCTTGGGGCGGGGAAGATAATGGTCCCGTGACGTCATCTGGATATGATTAGACGTTACGGTGGTGAGCAGGACAGGTGGAGATGGAGGGTTGGAGAATGAGAAGGACCTTTTGTAGAAAATGATAACGGGTGTGTTTCTCTACCCCCCTCCCCTTTCCACGCCCATCCGCGATTTCTCCGGTTGCAATTTTCGCTGAATTCCGGAGCTCCTGCACTGCGGCCTGGAGCTTCTTCCGCGCGGACCGAATGCGTGTAATTTGCGATGCATTCATGCTTTTTGGGCATTTCTTCTGTCGCTGCGGGTTGGTTACATTAGCGTTTGGGAATTGTTTAGAGAGTAGTTTGCGAGGTCGGGTTTCGTATTCCTGTCGAGGATTTGATTGAGTGTTCACAAGAGATAACCATCCGCGTGTTTCGTGAGAAAGGAAATATTCTCATTAGTATATTCCCCTAGTTTTATAGGAAACTTTGGCGGTCTCGTGTCACTACTCGCTGATAAAAATTAAAGTGAAAAATATGATTTTTCTATGGCGTTATCATTTTCGTAATTCCCTGCGTTTGTAAAACATTTTATCAAATCCTTCATGTTAATCGGCATACCTGGAGCTCAAGAAACTTTTACCTCAGGAAAAAGTTCCTTAACCTTAATTTATGACTATTTGGAGCACTTATCAACTACATTAACCCCATTTTATCATATTTGTTTTACCTTCATCAAAATATTGCCATCATAATGAACTGCAATTAATTAATTACTGATTGACATCACCTTAGTGTTTTAATTAAAGCGACTCTAAGCAAGTATCTCAAACAAAAAATGAGAGTACTAATAATTCCATGTATTGAAAATCAATGGTTAAAACTCACCTGATTCTCTTCGAAAACAAACTTTTTAATTTTGTAATCGTTGCTGCTGCACGCAATAGGAATCGCTCACGTTTTCCTTGGTATGATGCGAAAGAAACTTCATTCATAATAGGCCTCGTTAGAATTCCAGATGATATTTTTATCAAATCCAGAGCATCTAGTTGGTTTCCCATCAATGCCGTCAGTTGAGAACATTAGTATGGGTGCTACATCTGGATATGATGTAGCTATTTTCAGACTGTTCATTTTCCGCTACTTTGATTGAAATGGGGAATGACGTACCTTCAGCCATCTGAACTATCACAGCTGCACTCTTTCGCGTGGTTGGCATCTCGGGTGCGCGCCCTATCTCCGCCTAGGTTTCTCCCTTGGCAGCAGGTGGCACGCTTACCGTTCACCCTGCGTCCAGGGTCACGAGGTCTTGCCATCGCTAAATCGCAGTTTTTGAAGGCACGTCGCAGCCGCCGGCGAATAGGTCTCGAGTCTCGGTCTCGAGGATTTAAAGTGCGAGAAAAGGGAGTTGAATGAGGTAACACGCCCTTCCTCACGCGAGGAAGACGGAAGGAAGAGATATAAATCAAGTCGGCATTCGTTGTATGAGCTCTTCCCTCCTCCGCCTTCGAATCCCCACCCATATCCACCCGTTCGTTAGAAATGTGGTTCGGTGTGGCCTAATTGGGGGCTCTGATCCAGCGGCACTTGCAGCGAGAAATATAAGATTAGACACGAACGAATGGATATGGGCGTTTATCTCCTGAGAGAACTGTTTTTCTTCGAGTATGTACAATATATAATTATAGCGCATTGGGAGCCTCTTCCTAGATATTTGGCTTTAGGAAGGAAGGGACTGGCAGCATGCAGTACGTCAAATTATTAATGGAGTCCATTGAGGAGACTATGTAACCTAGCCGGATTATGTCAGTACTTTTACCTTATCTATTGGTTTAATGATTAAAACTATTGGTAGTGAATGGTTTTGTTGAAGTCGTGATAAATTTAAAGCCAAAGGGATCCAAAAAATTGGTCATTTGAAAGATTTTTTTCTTTCTGGCAGTTTTCCAGTTACATTAATTTATGGGATCGGAATAAAGCGCTAGTCCTTACCAAATAAACATTATGCTTTGTGCCCAATCAGTGTAGATATATTAGTGTATTGAAAATGATTTTCTTGATTTTTTTATGTTTCATTAATTTATTTCGGTAGTTATCATTCGAGTTTTTGCTGGGAATGAATAGTAGGTATTGTTCAGTAGAGCGTTCAAATTATCTCCACCGCGGGCAACTGGAGCCATGAATTCTTCCACTTTCGTCCGCAGGAGGGCCTAGAACCGTGCGCACTCCATGCTTCAACACCCATGCAGTCGGTATAACCCCATAGGAACCGTGTAGATCCGGGAAGAGCCTCTGCTGGTCTCACTAGGCGCCCTCGGCGTGCGTGTGGTGGTATCGAGGCGATTTCGTTCTCCTTTTCCGGGTGATGTCATCTCCTCTCGATTCCACCGCCCCGCATTGACTCATCAAATTGCCCGTCGCTTTCGGGTCCCTCCAGTTTTTCTCATTCCTTCGGAAATCGTTACAGTGGAATTTTTCCGCGAGGATTGCATATTCAATGCCACCCAAAAGGTTTCCTTCTCTTTCCCTTTTTTCCACGTCCCGTTAAAAAAACTCCTTTTCCTCACCATGTCAGATAATAGCACCACGCTTCACGCTTGGATTTTCTCGAGGAACATTCTGTTTTAGCTACTTTATAGATTAACTTCCCTGCCGCTTTAACAGGATTTCGAATGGTTTCATAGCGTTGCGTAGTAGAAGAAAATTTCTTCACGTCGCTTAGAAGAGTTGCAGTAATTGTTAAATGCGTCTTTACCCGCCGCGAGCCTGTTTAGTCCTCCCGGATAAGAGTGTTTCAATATGCACTTAACTGAGTAGATAATAGTTTGTACTTCCCGTTGACTTTTAATAGGTTTCCTACTGCCTTTCTCCGTGCGTAAGACAGTAAAAGTTTCATTTATAGAATCTGCTACCGTAGAAAATGAGGATTTATAGTTAGCCATACATCACTCATGCCTTTAATCATGCTTGTTTTCGCAATCGTTATCGTTGCTTAGATGCTTATGAATGAAACTAATTTCATCATCGGCCTGACAAGCACGTTGCAGTTGAGACTAATAGCAATGTTGTGGCGGTCCGTAGCGGTACTTCAACATTCAAAATATATGCTAAAAGCTAGTTTCCCCTTCCTATTGTTTTTCTTTGGTCTCAATGTGGCACTAAATGTCAACATCAGCCGCATGCGCTGCCTCTAAGAAAGGCATTTTGCATTTAAAGTTGTGTGCTTATGAAGCGATGGAAAGGAAGGCTATACATCCCACTAAGGAAGTATTTCCTGATTCACTCAATCAACTTCCTTCTCTACTATAGCAGCACATCTCCCGTCTTCTTTTCCAATCATATTATATTCGACGTTCTCCGTATCTCCCGCAGAAGTCACCGATATAATGTCATCTTATTTCCTTAATGTCCGCGTTTCGATGGCATTCAATGTCACGCTTCATATCAGGCATCTGATTCTATACTGCTTCATTATTTATGGCATTAGTTGTTATCTCCGTTAAAATTCACAGGATTTAAATAAGATGTAAGAAGTACAGTCGTAAAAGACCATTCATTTAATGCATGCGCGTTCAAAAAGGTATTTTTCTATCAGCTTCAGTTTTTGTTTTTGATCTTTAATCTTGAGATCTACGGCCTCGATGTGTAAGCTAGACTCCAGTTGTCACTGAGTTTTTTCCCTTATACTTACCCGTTTACCCGTATTTCATATAATATGATCATTATTTTTCATTGGATTCTCACCGTTGCAAAGCCAAGAATATCCGAAAAAACAACGTTATTTGAACAAAATGGCTACCATTCAATTTCTCTGATATGCCAATTTAGACAGATATGTGAGGGAGAAAAGTTTTTCTTGTATATTTCAATACGTATTTGTAATTATGTCTATCATTGATGGAACGCTCTTTTTGAAGGAGCCTCTTTTTTATTCTTGCAACCTCTCTCGTCCGTCTTCTCTTCATATCTCCTCCAAGTACGTAGTTTGAATCTACCTACCCATCCACTTTCACAGTCTCAACCTTTCATATTTTTAATCTGGTAACCTTCTCCGACATCCTCATGTGTGTACCTTTAAATTTTTCTCTTGCACCGCATCGAAGTCGCCGATTTATTGCCTCCTCCAAACGGTGGCTCCCTCGGGGAGCCAGTCATAGAGGATTTATTCTTCCCTCATAATTTATGGTTACCACTTTTATTTCGCGGGTGCCGGTGGAACTCGGAAGATTATCTGCTGATCAAAGGGGACGAATGAATTATTTAATTTATGGTTTTTTGGTAATCTAACTCAGAGCTGATCCATAATATTTAGCCTCCGGGACATAGAAATCAGAAATACCTCTAGCCCCTAGCTGAATAAGTAAAATGCCATGCTTTTTCTAGTCTTAATAATGCGCATATATTTGGTGAGAGTAGTTTCCTGATTTGGCAATGTCATTCGCAATATAAGATTACTTATCATATTTCCACTTCTGGCAAAACCATTCTCTCGTGGATGGATACAATTAGGTGTTAAATTATAGGAAAATAATAATGATACCATAAAAGAATGAGCTCCTTTCATGCAGTAACGGCATGTATTTGATCAGTCCCAATCGTTAATGTTTAATTTACGCAAATCTGTCGGCATGAATGTGTAAAAATTAAATATCAAATAAATACCTAGTTTTCTTAACTTTCAGTAGTGTGTAACGTAGTATCCAAAAAGTCTGGAAACACCCCACGAGTATACCCCACAACTGCATAAAATAACACATTTAAATAGTTCCAAGGCGTTCGTGGCATGATCGTAAGAAAATAGGTCAGAAGACATCATCTACACCTTAATTAACCTAATTTTCCTTTAGTTTAAAAGGTACTACCTTGAAAGGAATAACAATACCATTAAGATATAAATTATTATAAAAGTTGCCTGTGCTATTTTCGCGTTATATGTAACAGTAGGAGAAAAATGGTTGATGAGTCGGAGGATATGAGTGAGATTGAAATAGAGTGTACGTCTGACATAATTTTTGGAATGCCCTAGTAATCTTCATGAGATTAATGCTGGCGGCTTAAGAAATATTCCGGCAACACACTCGCTTTAACACCAGTGCTCGGTCCGTCTCCATGCCTGCGCGCTTTGAGTCATTCGAGGATCCAGTTTGTAGTGGTCTGTTTCATCGTATACACTTGGCTCTCTTTGCAGCATACGACGCATCCCCTGCCTCAATGTATGTTCTCATACCTCGGGCATCCCTCCATATCTGGTTCATAGAGCCGGTTTGTTCGGCATCCTCTATTTATCAGGTAATGCTATTTGGGAGTGTGTTCGCGCATATTTTAGAGTTGGACTCTGCTGGAGGAAGCGTACGAATCGAATCGCATCTTGGGAGCGGACCGTTAGGTTTGTTGCCGCATTCCGAACTTTAACCACGGATTAAAAGAATCTCTTGTTTTTTTTGGTGCTTTGTATGCTCATTATTTATTCTTGAGATCGCTTAAGTCATTGTAACTTCCGCAATATCTGCTTACGATAGTGTGCCGAAAAATGTTTGCCGGGCCATATTCCAGTGAGTTTCCATGTAATTTAGTTAAAGCCGATTGAGAAGGTGATTACTTGAAGTTTCAAGATTGAGACTCATGTAAATATTTATTGGGTGGTAGCCATTAACCGACTGTTACATATAGATGGAAACATAAATTTGACGATTGTGTTATTTATTACATTCCCATCAGCTTCATCTCAAGTTAGGAAGTGGTATTTTAATTTTGCCTTCGGTCAGGCTAGGAAATTGTCGACCAAATGGCCCCTGAAGCTCTCGATCATCATTCAAGCCCTTATCCTCACTTTTCATCTCTCCTCCCTCTAGTCCAATCCCATTTTCTCAAGTCTGTCTTCAGAGGTGAATTCTCTTCTGAGGGAACTTCCGAGTTTTCCTTCGCTCTCTCCACATCTCCAAGCGTCTCCCGCATCCCTATCTCCTCCTACGGACATCAGAGCAAGCAATATCTCAGACTACGGGTCGGCTTCCAGTCCGATACAAGCGGCCTGCGATCGGCCGGCACCTTGAAATTGAAAATGGACAGTTTGTCTTACACTATCTTTGCCTTAGAATCATCCTCATCCCTTCTAGCTACGCCTTCAATCCCTTCCGTCGCAACCCCGGTTCCCAAGCTTTTCTTATCTTGTTCTTCCGTCTTCTTTTCTCTTCGTCATTTCCATCCCTTTCTCATTTCAATGGAACAGAAGGGTGAGAACCTCATGATATAGGTAGGAATTTTCAAATAGTGTACCATAGAACATCGCTCCAGATGAATTTACATTTATTTTGATGTTTCTTCTTCATATTTTTAAAGAGATTTATGGGACCGCTTGTATCAATCGGTAAAAATTTACGGAGGAACGTAATAATATACCGTTTAGTACTGAGATAGTCTAAGTATCCGAGTTGTAATATTTTACAGTACATTTAACGGTGCAGTGCTAGTATGCTCTAAAATTATCATTTTAGATAAATGCTAGTTTTACAATCACATAACCGTAGATGTTGATAAATAATCAGTTAGATTTATTGTCCTAGGAAGGATTTTTTTATGAGTAAAATAGTAATAGGTTGATCATATCAAGCTTAAAATAAACGAATAACTTGTTAATCTGATTAAATATGAAAATTAAATCGACCTACGCAAAAACCTAATGATGTAAGTATACCTGCTCTGTTGTATGCATTCAATCAAAATGAGATTTAAATAGCAAGACGTTAGAGTGCGCTGTGTTAGGGGTTCTAATTATATGACACTCCATCATAAATTACTTTCGAAAGGTTAACTTATGTTTTGATGGTAACATTATAAAAGTTTCATATCTATTCATTGTAATACCAGAGACCAATATTTTTGCATTTAGGGTACTTCTCGAACTTTAGAATCTGCAATAAAAAAAAGGTAGCGTGAATATTTTCAATCCAATGTATGTTGGCGAATGAAATATAGATTCAGTAATCGGTTTGACTTTATCTCAGCAATAGAGCGATTCATTTGTGCGCAACTTCAGCACCTTTAAAAAATGTACAAAATTCCTCTATTCTTTCGAAAGGCATGCGAGAGGAAAGCCCTGCGTCATTGTCCGATTTTATTCATAATTTGTTTTACATGGAATTGATTACACAAACCACTTTGCGAATCAGTCATGCGCAGCTGTGTGACGGGTGGTACTTTCCACAGGAGAGGACGATCAAATTTTTTTCGTCGCTCAAAAATGTTTTGGTGGTTATTAGAGAGACGAACAAGAGTGGAAGAGGAGGAGGGAGAGGTGACGGTGACGGTGTTGGTAGGGGAAGGCGGACAATGGAAGGAGATAGCCTTATAGCATGGCCACCGAAGGTAATAAATCATGAAACAATCGATCTGTTATTAGTCTTTCTTCCTTCTCTCTACCTCGTGCTTTCTTTCGAGATGTACGCTGGATGCAATCAGTAACGCCTTGCAGGAGACTTTTACCGTTACTCCCATCTCTTTCGCATTCCCTCCCTCCCACCTCCCACCTCTTTTTCCTCTCCGTCCACAGTCATCTTCTCTCTCATCCCTCTCTTTTTGGGCTCATCCCTACCCTTCGCATCCGCTTGTCCTTTTCGTCAACCTCGCGCGTGGCGGCGAATCTAGTTTCCAATCTCGATCCAATTCTCCTTCACCCTCCCCCTCCCTCCACCGTTCTCCCATCTTCCTCTTTCGACCTGCGCTTCCGGGAGTCATCTCGGAAGATCATCCGCTCATCTTCTCCTCCGCCCTCCTTGAGCCCTTGGTCACCCTGTCTCTTTCCCTAGAAGCATCACCTTGATAGCCGTTCTCCATTGGAGGTTCGATGGCATTTGTTTTTGCGCCCGTGGCGTGAGATGCGTAGCGAATCCTTCTATTCTTCCTGAGCGAACATATTTTTTTCTGAATTCGTCGGCGCTCCCTTTGTGGCCGCGTGTTTTGGAGTGTATTTTTGATGTTTCGCAAACGAATTACCTATCCATTAAAAATATATCGTTTCCTCAGACCCCATAGTGACTTACATTCTCTATTCTGGCACCGGATTTTAGTTCTGTGTCCCGCACATAGTATTGGAAATAGCATATTTGAAATGCGTAGAAACGAAAGGGAAGTATTTTAGCTGAATTATCATAGGCGTGCCTTTGAGTTGTTTGTAATCAGTATAATAAAATAACCGTTTCTTTAGGCGTTGTTAGACACTAGTAGAACATACTTTTCAATTGTATAAAGGTTTTCATCCTAGGTTTCTGTTATAGCCACAATATTCGTTTTTCGCTAAGCGATTCTTTATTGGCTTGCTATTTTTTACGTGTTTAAGTACCGGTATGTAATTGGAATTCATTATTTGGAATTGATTAGATCATTCATACTAAGGAATTTTAGGAATGGCAAAATTAATAGTTTTCAGAAATTCACTTTTAGTTCTTTTTCTTATCTCGTTTCGTACATTGGTTAGTGAACGTTAGTCCTTTCGAGAACCACGGAATCACTGAAACTCAGAATTTGTGCTAATTACAAAATTCTTATCGGCGCGCGCTGGTTGTGACAAAATGTCTATTATAAATCACAAATATTCACACACCATCCTGTTTTTCCTCACAAGCCCCATTCTCTTTTTTTTCGTCTCCGTTTTTCAGTGCAGTAAATTGCTTTCATTGAACCTTAGTATGGCCACATCTAAGACTGTTCCAAAATGATTGAATGGTAGTGCTTCTCAGCTTTTACATGCATTGCGAACTAGAAAAAGCGCACAACTATTGCATGTTAGAGGTTAAATATGTGTGCAAAAAAATAAGTCAGCGTTTTACTGGACGACGAGTGTCCCTTTCCAATTATCGGGATCTCCTTATAAAGCCTTGTTCATGTGCCTTAGTCTCCCACATATTTTTCCCTGTGTACTCTGCCTTCTCTGTCCCCTCTGCTGCCTAGCGGCAGGTTGCCCACCCAAACTAGCCGCATCCATTGCACCCTCCGTGCACTCAGCTTCGCTCCGCACTCCGACAGTTCTTTCCGCGGGCCCATTGATGATATGGGACAGGGTTCGCGGGGCGTGGCCAATGGCGGGCGATGGGCTGCTGGCCTCCTCCTCCCTTCGACGAAACGAGAGTACCGGGAGATGGTGGGGAGAGATGCTTTTTAGATCATCCGCGACTTCCTACCGCCTCCTCCACACCCATCGCTCCTCCCCGGACCCCTATTAACGACCCCCAGGGGACCGGTTTTCCCCTCTCATTACGTTCGGCCAGCCACCTCGGGACGTAAAACGGTGATAAAACAGTTTATTCCTCCCGACCCTCCTTCTCCACCTTCGGATCCTCCTCAGCCTCTTTTGACTCCTCTCCCATAGTCCCCGCGCAACCACTGCTTCGTTCTCGCCTGTACACACCCCCTCTTGCCTTCCCTCCTCAGTGAATCTCACCAACCTGAGCACCTCGTCCATGCGAGGACGACCCGTTATAGTTATTGCCCACACCTCCCCTTCCAGACTCCTCTCATTTGCTCCATCTTATGTGCTTTCGTCTTTTTTCCTCTCCATTTCTATCCTCTCCGCTTAATGAATATGGCGACAGTCATGACCAGGCTGATGGTAAATAACTGCGCAATAACTGCCCCTCTTGTCTTTTAATTTCCTCCGTTTTCCTTTTTTTCCATTTTCGTCTCCTTCTTTGAGGTTGGCATCAATGAAAAGTAACGATATTGCTATAATTTTTATGTAAACGCTCGTTTTTGTGAACCGTTGCCTCTTTTTTGTTTCAGTAATGTGCATTTGTGCATCGACAGGTTATTTCCGTCGGTAATATAGAATACTGTGTGTCGTGATCCTGCGTTGCAACGTTTACTTTGTGATACTTGAGACGAAATACAGGTTGTGGAAGTGACCTTGGCCCCAAAACTTTTACAAAGCGAAATCTCAAGGTTAAATTGTTGTGAATCTCTCTGCATTTTTATGTATCCACTTTAATTTTTGATTCTCTTTAATTTGATTTAAGTGTGCATACTTTAATATTGCGTAGTCACTCATTTTTATCTTGTCTTATGGCACCGCTACTTGATCCTCTGGTCATTGCAATTGCCGTCCTCTCCTTGTTAGTTCCCAGCTAGAATCTCTTCGCCTAGAATCTCCGTTAGATCATCATAGACCGAGCTTCTCGACTCGGGGCTAATTACGTATTCTGGAATTTCGGGTTCAACAGTCGGAAATTGCATTGAATGATTGAGAGTCCTCTCTAGACTTGTTTTCTTCTCTCTACTTCGTTGGATATTCTCTTATGTGTTTCTCCTTTTTGCGGGTGTTTCGAATCGACTGAAGTTGAAACTCTTAAAGAGGGGTCTTATCTCGTATCCTGTATGTGAATTCAATTCTTATTGTGTAACAAAATATCAGGCAAACTTTGGCTGTGCTTGTAACACTCACAATATTGTTGAGGTACTTTTTCCGTAGTTATATGTGGTAGTACATTTATCGCCCACTGTTGGCTTGGTGCTGTTTTTTGGAGGATATATCCTCACTCCCATTTACATTGAAAGTTCAAATAGTGTACTATGTATGTCACCACATTCAACAATATGACATAAATACCCCTCATTTACTTGAATATTTGAATAACGTTTTTTTTTACCCGATGTAATTTGCCGTGCTGGGAGTACAAAAAGAGGATGATCGGAAGTTTTTTTTGCCACGACTACGATGAAATTCATGTCCATCACTAGTAAAATAGATGCCAAGTGAAAATGTGGAACGGGTGGTCAACAGCTCCTTTCCTTGCGTTATTCCGTGCAATTTTCCCTCTGCTTTCTTCCCTTAATTATTCCCATCCTCCCTGTCGAGATAATTTCGTCTCTCCTATCTCTCCGTAATAATATTTCCTCCCTTGTTCACCTCCCATATTAATAACCTCCCCATACGTACCTTCGCAATTCCTGCCCCACCGATCCCCTGTCCCTTCGCCCCCTTTCTGCCGTCATTTCCTCCTCACACTCCTCCTGGGACTTAGAATCATCAGTCTTCGTCACTCCGCACCAAACTTCATAACACCCTGCCCACGTACCCCCTTTGGTTCACCTCTCATCTATCTTTCTTCATCTGCATCTACATATTACCCTGCGAGCCGCCGCAAAGGTGCGTGGCAGTGGGATTCTTATCGTTTTTATCCCTCCTTCACCCTCTTCCATCCCCTTCTCTTTCTCCCTGACCACTACGCCTGAAGATGTATGTTGGGTGTTTCAGTGTACTTTTACGGTGAATTATTCATTACTATATGGTATCTTACCCAAACATTCTCGTCAAGTAAATTCGGCTCACGCGTGTCAAGGAACAGTCTGGTGATTCAAAGTTTGTGTGGAACGTACAAATTGAATTTTCATTTCCAACAGTCTGATGATTATATTTTGGTGAAATGTCGTTTTTAGTGTCCTGAGACTCTTTATAAGAGATGGCTCAGTAGTAGAAAAAATATGTTTCTTATTCATTTCATCACCATCAATCAGTCAACCATCCTAAGATAGGTTTGACGCAGCCTTCCACTCGATTTTTCATCGGCCAACCTCTTCATATTAACGTAATTCTTCTCTTATTTATTTAACGTTCAAGTATTTACGACAGAAAATAATTCATATTCCCCAGTTGTGTTTCCCAGAATGTTAGCTGATTTATTTCCAATCCAATTTCCGTCTTTCTATGAGTGCCTACAATAAGTAGTTTTTCGGTGATTACTTACTTGTTTATTCCATTTCCAGTAGCCTCTTACAATATGTGTATGAAAGTTAAATGACAGTAATATTTAATGCATGTTCTCAAAAACTGTTATAGAGTTGTTTATATGAGGTAGTACGCCAAGTTAACATTCCTAGTAAACAGCTACTTGAGCTCTCTTTCACTGAATTCCTTTCTTCGACATTTATACCTGTCTCGTTTAATGGCAATTTTAGCAAAAGCTACGCAGAGATGGGCCTACATACAACTACTATACACCCTTATAGTGTCTTTTGTCGTATTCCATTCATTAAATCGCCCTTGGGATAAAAGGGTACTTGAGAGAAGTTTCATGTAACCCTGCCAACAATATTTTATATTTTTACTAGGAAACAATTTTCCCTGCGAGCCTAAATTTTTCGAACTGATTTTCTGCTTTTTTTTAATATATCCATTCTTGTAGATTTAAAATCTTATTAGAGCGTCGATTTTTTCAAGCATGAGAAAAATCGAAACAAAGATGATGTTCTCTTAATCATACGCCTGTTCAACGAGTAGTGCCCGGTTGAGTCGTAAAATAGGTATCTTCTCTTGAGTCTCTTTCATCTGCAATGAGTTTATCAAGTTTTTTTTAGAAACATTATTTTTTGGTGCCGCCGTGGTAGATGTACATACATAAGGATGTGGCCCACAGGAATGCTGCATGGTGTAAATGTCTAGGTGGCTGTGGCCATGAATCAGCACACAGTTATACATTTCGAACAAGACGTGTAGCAATTTAATAGCCACCGGGGGACAAAACGGATGCTCTATCATCTGGAACCGCAATAACATTTTGATGGCGAGGCCGAGACTCGACTGAGATTACCTTCCTTGCGTTTGCAATATTTTTTCACCAACGTTACTCAATTAAATGACTAAATAAACACTTACTGCTGCATGCCAAATGTTACTTTAGCAAGCAATTACGAATTTAACTTTATCTTACAAGCCATTACAGTGGCGATGGAATATTTCTTTTATCATAATATTATGGCAATTTCTACAGGCCCTTTTATGCTAACCGTTAAAGAAAGACATATAAAATTGGATTTTAGGATTTATGCAACATGTACAGACAACCACGTCATTTAGTGCCTGGTTTAACGGTGATAATGGAAGTCTTCCGAATGAATTTTAATTGGCTATCGTAGTTTCAAATGACAATATAATAGATTTAATAATTAAATTCTTCATTTTTCGCATGTGTTAATTCTTTTGCAGTTCGATGCCATTTTTTGGGCTGTTCATGAAATGTTTCATTTGATAAAAAATTTAGCCAGATTTAGCAGAAGTGGTATGATCATAGGTTGATTATGGACAAAGTGCTTTCTAACATCTTGATTAGCAGTGATAGGAGCATCATGGGTTCACATCTATCATGACATTGCTTAAATCACGGAGAATGAATGCCGTTACTCTTCCTCAGCGTTAGCAAATTTTCTGAAGAGGTTAGAAGCGCCCATTAGTATGATGAAATTTAAAGGTATTGTTTCTTTTTGTTTTTTTTATATTTATAATTGAACTTAAGATATGTTTGTTGGTTGGAGACTATTTTTCTTATCTTGTGACTTTTGCGCAAGAATATCTAAGGTTCGCTCGCTTTGACGGCTTTAGGATAATTCTAATACGCAGCGCGATGTGAGAGGTGAATGCTGAATTTCTTGCTGAACCCTAAGGCTGTGAAGTCCCACTCAAAGCTTCAGGGCTATTTTTATGTTGAGATGAGATCGCAGCTGGATCTCGGGTCCGCCAAGTTCTACTGTATCGTTCTCTCAATCCTACGACCCACTTTTATGGCAATCGCTCTTTTTGTCCAATGACAGCCGCACCCTAGTCACCCTGCCAATCAAACATTCTGATTCCGAAGTTGATTGGAATCGGCTATTCGGATTATGTTACCGATTTAAAAGGACAGACCAAGAGGTGAAGGGTTTACTTAGTACAATGACCTTATACACACTATGTGTATGTATGATTTCCCGTCTTTACTGACCTCATGATTCTTATCAAGTTCAGTGACACCAACTAATGATAATTAAATATTTGGGTGAATACATCTGTCTTTGAATTGAGTCTTTCGTTTCAAAGTTGTATGCATTTAATTAAATAGAAGAAAACTAATGCACATTGACTCAGAATTGTGTATGGCTGATTATATGGGATGGCAGAAACCCATATGGAAAGTTAATCCCATCATAGGTTTTCCCTGTAGTCATTTCGGTACATTCTCCGTTCTCTTTCTGTTGTTGATTTCCTCTCCAAAATGCTGTTTCCATCTACGAAAAAACATCCAACTGCAAAGGTCATAAAACCACGTTTGTTAACACCCCAGCCTTAAGCATTTCCACCTCCAAATGCGGAAGGGAATCTAGGAATTCTTTGAAATCCGCTTGTCAATCCGTGCGTTATTACCGCAGAGAGCCATTCCTCGAGCACTTAGAGGGCAGAAGCCATTCCATTTCTGCTTGCACCATGTGAGAGTGTTTGTTAGCGAGATGAGACCCGTGCCGACCCGTAGTGGGATTTCTATTGTCCCATGGCCTTCCGTCGCCGTCTACGGCGCCGGGGTTGTTTCCATGACGACGGGGGACCGCTGTACGGCGTTGCCTTATTACGCTAGGATGCTGCTTGAAGTACCTCTGGAACTATTCATGGTGAAGGGCTTTTCTTTCATTTGTGCTGCTATTCCTTTTGTCTTGCAAATAACTCCATGAATTTTCTTCGTTCGGGCAGAGGCATCCCCAATTCCCGCGTTCAATTTGCTTTCCGCTACTCGCGGGTTCCAAGAGATTTGCCATTAGCAATTATCTTTATCCATTAGGACTTCATATGATTTCTTTGATGAAGTTATTGCAAACAATTACGCAGTTTAAAGATTGAGGTCACTGTTACAGAGTTTATCGTAATGTATTCAAGTGCATCCGCTGATTATTTATTTCCAAAACTTTAAGCAACGAGGATAAAATATCTGTCGCACATCATCCATGGTTTATGGCCTTATTTTATGCTTCTGGAAAATCTAAATTCAAGAAATAATTCCAATTAGAACTAACTTTTTCTCCTCCTGTTATTCCCATCGAGTTGGTTCCCAGTACTAACCCCCGTAAGTCATTTCTGAGACGTGAGTGTGTTCCTGTAATGGAATCACTCTCAACCCTCTTTGAGTTCACATCACCCTTCAAGAAGTGCGTATCATTACCCCTTCGTCTCCTGTTCTTTTCCGTCCTCCTGCTTCTTTGACCTCACAATCTCAGTCATTTCCTCTTTCCCTCACCCCCATCTATGTCTTTCTCTCACTCTGCTCTCAACCACTACCTCTCCTTTACTCCCGTCATTTCCTTCCAGCACCTGTCGCGTTGAGACGCGGAGCAATTGCCTCTCAGACCCCTGCAAGAATTGTCCCGAGTCTATATGGCGCCATTGTGAGTGTTTGAATACTATGGCTGCCATCAGCTCCAGGCATATAGACTCGGGCCATATAGATCAATCTCCAGATATTTATGGTATTTTCAGAAGAAAAACAGTTCCGCTGCACGAGGAGTCAACTTCAGTAGCCCAGTCAGGAATATTGAAACAGTGGACCGGTATCGTACGTTGCTTTAGTTGTAATAAAGGAGTACACCTAGCACCTGAGTAGCCGTGGAATATTTTGAGCTAAAGCATGGTCAATGTGTCACGTCGTTTGAAAATGGTGAGATGCTGTAAAGTGCTGAACATTCGTTGCATTAAAGATGAGGAAATAAAAGAATAGTTCCCTACCTGTTATTAATCTTAGTGTGCCCCTGTGAATATATGGGTAGTCGTTTTAATTTCTAGAAAAATTTTTCATTGAATATGTTACACTCTGTTTCAGAGATTATCCAATACCCTAAAAGATTATCAAATCATTTAGGGCAGATCCAAGGAGAGTATTTCAGCAGTCCATAGATTTTCATGATTTGTTCTACAATTACATGTATTAATAGCAGAAAACAGTAGACTCACTGTCATGCAGATGCACGATAACGTTAGTCATTCATTTATTGTCTACGTATAGAGGTGCTAATTGCCATTTTTTCTAGTGTATGGAAAGAGTTCCAATATTCATACGCATTCATTTCTTCATTAATCGCCCTTAAATTTTTCATATTGCTTGACTGCTTTTTAGCTCCTTTAATACCAACGTATTTCACACCTTCCCTGCTCTCTTGCCCTCCAAATCACGCATTTGTGGCGGATTCTGGGGTGATATGTAGATCCAGATCTACATTAGCTACGCCGGTCTATGAAATGGACATTGCCTCATTTCACTGTGCAAAAAAATTATGGTGTCACTTAAAATGTATACTGTGGATATTGATGTGGAAGTTAAGCGCGAGAAATTATATGCTCCTAAAAGGCCGAAAGTGAAGGATCCATGTTATATGGCTTCCCGCATAAGGAAACGTTGAGATAATGAAACCTAGGAGGAGGTAAATCAATATTTTTGGCGCTGATGCTAAAACTATTGGGCCACTGGTTAAATGAATTATGCCAGGATACCGTTGGCGTCCGGAAAATAAATGCAAAGTAGGCTCCACCTACCCGGATACATATACTAAGGCAATCGTGGGTGGAGTTGACGCAGTTCATGCTGGGAGAGAAAGGGGAGGCGTTGGAGGGGGATGAGTTGGGAGAGAATCAGAGTAAGGATTCGTTGTTTTTTTCCGTCTTGGCTCTCCGTCCCCTCCCCTGGTGCCACCCAAAACAGCCAAGGCCCCCTCAACTCCCCACCCCTCTCCCTTCCAATCTCTTCGCCGTCCTGGTGGAGCCTTGATTAATGGGTGTCCGGAAAGGAGAATGCAACGTTCAGAAAGTAAATGATAATGTAAAAAAATAGTGGATCAAGAGATGGGGAGGGGTGTTTCTCCCATTGTATCATGTGGTGGTGTGAGAGACAAGGGCGGAATAGAAATAGGGAGCAGAGCACAAAGAAGTTTTTGAGGTTTAAAGAAGCAGAATTGCGAAGGAGGACAGAAAGACACTGATGGGAAGAGTTCAGAAGGCTAGTCTTCGGAGCTATACGACGTAGGAGGTGAAATAGTAGTTCAGTGTATCAGGAAATATTTATGGAGAAGTAGCGATGAATTAATAAAGCAAAGGAGGGGCCTTATACGGGCAGTGATGAAGTACTAGAAATCCCGAGAATCCAATAGGAAGAGACAAAAAGAAGCAAAGAAACACAACGCATATTTCTATTTGTTACTGATTGAATTGTCATGAACCGCTTTCGCCGTATTGCGCGGGTAAATATTGCACAGGAAATGAGATACGGAGTGATTTTGGTGACGATTTATTATAGTAATTACAGGTGTCACTTCGATATATCATCATGAGAGTAAATGAATTATTATCAATAGTATTTTTTTCTTCTTCTTTACAAATGGCTTTTTTAACCGTAGTCTCCTCCATCTTGAACTTAATTCACTATTGATCTCTCTCCTGTAGCTAAAACCTTAAGGAAACCCTACTAAGGACTCTCATATATAAAAAAAAGAAACTCTCCTTCGATCCCTACACCAAGCCCCTTGAAGGAAGAGTTATTTCCTCCTTTCGCTTTCCCTGTATCTTATATAAAATCCTTTGTTGCAATATCGACGGGGTCTAAAGGAGTGAAAAAGTCTGGGGTCTAATGACTTGAGAAGATGAAGGCGGAAGGGGAAGCGGGGGCGGCGGCGGACAACAGCAGGGGGTGTTTCAGGGGCTCGGGTTACGGAGGTGGATGGCAAGGGAGAGAGGAGAGCCGCCAGAGGCCGCCGTCTCGGGAAGAATAGGCCCCTCGGAATGGATCCCGAAGATTGCCTTCTAATACCGCGGTGGCGGCGTTCCTCCTCTCCGGCACGGCCCGTGACCCGGCTTTGAGAGAACGAGGACGGCCACCCGTAGGGGGGTTGGGGAGGGGAATGGGCTGGGGCTACCCGTGGAGGAAGGGGATGAGTGTGGGGAGACGGTGGGGGAGTTCGCGGGGTGTGGTCGCACTAAAAATCGCAGGCTAACGGCCTCTCAAAGTGAACGAGAGGAAGAGAAAAATATACCGGTCACTCCGGATATCAAAAGAGCGCTGAAAAGGAGGATGGAAAGATCGAGAACCTCCGTCTCCTCTTGACTCGGACGCCGACGAGTTGCTGGAAGAAAATGTAATTTTCGACCTCGCATTCTTTTTGGGGGGTGATTTTACTCTATTTGATTTACCTCTAAGTTTCAACGATAACGTTACGTAGATAGGTGCTCTTAGTGCGTTTTTTTTAGTTTTATCAAGCAGAAGCCTTATCTGCATACCAATTTCACTAGCGTGGTTTTAGTAATTTAACGCTATGTAAATGTATGTACGAAGATATTGTAATTTTAACGAAAAATTGCATTTCCTTTGGTCAGGTAAAATATTTTTCTCAGGAAAAATATCTCAACTCTTTGTTACGACAGCATTGCATTATAGGGTTTTTTTCCTAAGGAACTTATCACTAAAATTAAATAAATAAATTTATTATTATTATTAGTATTCTACTGGTGAAGGTAGGTTTAAGTGGACCTTTAATTCTTCCCACCCCCTAAATTTCACACGATGTCCCTCTTCAGCCCCTCATACCCCCTGCCACTCATCATTCCATCCAAGCTACCCGTTCTTCTCCTCCCTCTTCCCCGCTTACCTAACGCTCTTCCCTCAATCACCTCCTTCAAAATACCATTCCCTTTTACTAACTTTTCCATCCAAACCTGCCATCTCCTAATTTCTTATATCAAATTTCTTTCCTCTCCTACCAATTCTATCACTTCATCGTTCGTCTTCCTTTCGACCCACTTTACTTTCTCCATCCTTCTCCACACCCAAATTCACATCTCCACATCTTAAAAGCTCTAACTCTATTTTCATCTTCTTTTCGCAAAGCCCACGTTTCCGCCCCATACAGTGGAACGCTCCATATTAAACTTTTCACTAGTCTTTCCTTCACTTCCCTTGTCCTCCCACAGAACTCCACTGCTTTCTCGCCCCGGTCATTCCTTACACCCAGACCATACTCCCCTACTTCACTTCCGTTCCTCCCTTCCCCTACTACAGCGTTCCAATCTCCCATAACTATTAGGTTATTCCTGCCCTTTACACTCCCGATTAATTCTTCCAACTGGTCATATACTTCGTCTACTTCTTCTTCTCTATGTCCCCCTGTCGGCATGTATACCAGTACTACGACTACATTTGCCGGCCTTGCCTTGATTGATAGCTAGTATTCTATCGCTTACCTGTTCCACATTCATTACCCTTTTTCCTAATGTTGCATTCAGTACAACTGCTACTCCCCGCTGACTCTCTTCCCCTCCACTTTATACAACCCTGTACTTTTCACTCCAGAAGTCCCCCTGGTCTCTCCATCTTACTTCGCTTAATCCCAACAAATAGATCTCTTCCCTCTCCATTTCACGCTTAATGTTATCTAGTTTTCTTGCCCTTAAAATTGTTCTAACGTTCCATGTCCCGATCCTTAGCATGGTTGCTCTCTTTTCTGGTTTCTTCTTCACTGCTGCTGCTGCCGTTGCTGCTGTCTTTCTTTTCGTGCAAGGATTTCTTGAGATGACGACTGCAGAGTCCTTGCTTACCCTGCTGCCGGGCACGACACCCGTCCCACTAATTTGGTCCCGGGTCCCGTAGTTGCCAGGATTCAATTCTCTATTGTTCAAGTCCATTGTGTTCTTGGGAGAGTTTAATTGAGGTGGTTTCCCGTTGCCTGCCTCAATAGTGTTTTTAACGTGACACCATCACTTGATAGGCCGCTCCACTGGGGTCAGACGCCTTCTCACAGCCGCCTCACTAAGGAACAGACGCTGCGAGTGCGGTACGTGGACTACCTTTCGTCAGGCTCCTACCCTTCGACCTATCCGGCATGGCTGACCCTACCAGTATCAATATTAGTTGATCCCGCCAGTGCAGCTCTAGGGGTCACGAACGCGCGAGCCCCAATCCCACCACGACAAGGCGTAGTCCATGGAGTAGGGTTCACTTAATTAAAAAATAGTTTTTTTATAGTAAGGACTACTACTTTCAATCAGTAAAATTCAGAATCAGAATCACGCTGAATATCATATTTAGGGGTGGACCATAGATTAATATTTTGAGCCAGTAACTATTTTCACTGCGGTTTTTTTCTAGAAACGCCTCTTAATCATTATCAACTTTAACCGTAATGCTCTTGCGCCAAATCATGGAGTTTAAACAGTACCATTAGCATTTTAACTCTCCAGTCTGTCTTGTCTGCTTGGTTCTCTTCATAAATTTTTCTCCATGACGAATGTTTTAATTTTCGGCCACTTTCGATGGAATAAGGTATATCCAAATATCGCCGTATTTGAAGGTTTTGGGGGATGGGATTTTGAAGTGACGCGCATGGTAGCAATTAACATTGGTTTTTCTTCCCTTTTGCCGCCATTTTCCTCTTTCGTTCTCTGCTTGCCTCCGGATCGTTGCACAATTCTTGCAAACTGTGCCAAAATGCTTGTTTGCGAGATGTTTTTCTGCTCATTCGTTGAAATCTCTCGCCTAAATCATGCGTAGGAATCTCCAAAGCTAGTTGGCCCGCTCTCTCTTCCCATGGTTGTCCACCTGACAACTGCGCTTGTTTATCTGCCAGATTATTATCTCTCTCTGTCTTTTGTTGTCTTGATCCAATCTCGACGGGCTAGGAAGAAGCTACTCGCCAACTCACATGGCGCTACCATGTGAGCGCATGCTTAGATGCCTTGCCTGTGGAATGCAGTGGCCATCAAAATATCTTCTCTCGAGTGACGTGAAGGGCTGGAAAAGGCACCACGAAGGCCACCGTAATGTAGTATAGAATCCTCTCTCCTTCAGTGCGTCCTACGTGCTGGATCTTAGTATGGGCAATTCCCATCTATTCAGCCATTATACTCAGTGAATCCTATCTTTCGCTCCTATTTGTCTCCCTGTTTTTTATGCTCCTTAAAAATAGATGAAAATTCTATTTGTTCAATTATTTAGTTCTCCAAACTTGTAAAATCCTTTTATGCTATAGCTTGTGTCTTTGACTACATATTACCCCGGATTTCTGTCATGGGTTCAGTTAATAAATTTACTTGTATTGTTAATACCTTCCGGTTGATTTATATTTTATTTTTATATCTTATGGTGGGAGACCATAAAAATTATGTAATTGTATACCAGATGATGTGTAATAATTTAGCACAGAAAGAGATAAAAATGTAAAAAATTATTTCTCAGTTAGCTGGGTCAACGCGACCCTTTAAATCATTTTAATGTTTCTTAATATCCATTATTAAAGAGTAATAATTATTCACAGTTAAGTGCTTTTCATTTTTAACGCTAAAGTCGGCAGAATAAAGTCTTAAGGTATGTATTGCTATTGACGATTTGGTGATTATTAACTGGCAATAAAAGTTGTTCATAAATAATGGGCGCGCAAAAATCTTTGGTCTCATTGCTGCATTTATGGATTACGATCTGCTAAAGAAAGTGTACTATAGGTAATCGGAGCCGACACAGACACGTGACCTCGGGAAAACTGAAACTTACGAAAGAAAGAAGCCTTGAGCTTAGCCGGAAAGCGTGTGTGTGTAAGGGTTATCTCCGCTCCTTTTGGTTCCGCGTCCACGCTAATGAGAGTGACTGCGCGATTTCTGGGACTCAATGCGAAGCGGTCACGGGTTTACTCCATCGTACGTGTCCTTTTAGCGGCGCGCAAACAAGGGAAGGGTGGCCAACCACGCGGCTTCCTCGAAGGTAGCTGCTTTAACCTTTCCGAGAGAATCTTTAAGAGTAGATGGGATGAAGTGATCTCCTGAGAGTCTATGGACCAGAGTATAAGATTAGGCAGAGTGAATTTTATTTTGCTCCACGTATATACTTCCCGTATAACAATCAGGTGGATCTGTTGATTTGTGGCTGCGTAGTGGAGAAAATTATTTTTGCTTTCTTCAGAGGAAAAATTAATATAAAAATAGAGTAAATTCTTTGATATCATATCAATGATTTATAATTTACCCTGTTGTCTTTTAGCCGTATAGAACTGTGTTTAGTATGCAAGTATAGTAGTTATGGCTTTTACGGTCCAAATTAGATCACAACAGCATAAGTCTCTTAACACGTCGGATCAATTTATGCTTTTTTTTACGTTGAAGCTTTTTTGTAGATAATGCTCTTGTAGGCAAACTATTTGGACTTTCCTTCTTGGTGCATCCAGTAAAACAATATAAAAATCTTCCGCCAACCCATATTACATTTTAACTGTTAGTTAAATAGTGGTGAATTTATCCTATTTTGTGCTGTTTCAGAAATTTCTAGTGTATATTCCTCTTTTTATATTTTTTCCAATCAGAAAAAGTCGTGTTATGTCTTGATCGGTTTGCTTTTGTTGTAATTTTAGCTTCAATCATTATATAAAAAACATTGTAAAGTTTTAGACTCGTATCGCAAGAACAATTTTGATGGAAGTTTTTCAGAGTAATTTAATGCTGTCCGGGTGAGCAAAATGAAACAAAGGGCTTCTTAGAAGACCGAATCGGTGAAGGAGGTCAAGCCATCACAACTCCATTGTCCTACGCAAGATTGGTCCACGGAAAGCCGCGGTATTTTCTAAGAGAAGCCTGTTTACCGTCGTCTTATGTCCATTTCAGCTGAATCACGGTGCTTTCATCAAATGGTGGGAACTCAAAGGTGCTGTTCCGTACGAGTCACTGAACGTGAGTTAGGATGGGGGTATAGGTTCGTAAATAAATGATTTATTGCTTCGACCCGCGTATGCTGTCGTAATTACTGATCTATTACCATTGCTGAGAAAACTTCAGTGTAATGATGGAGTTTCTTTAAATGAATATTGCAACTACCATTGATTTTCAACTAATTGGTATCAGCATTGACTTTTATATGGACAGGAAAGTATATGAACATAGATTTTTTCACATATGGCGTTTACCACTTTTCATCATACAGATTTCCATAATACTTTCCAAATCTTATCGCCTATTATTGCTCTGAATTAATATTTTAGTAAATAGAAATGTTAAATTTTTAAAATTTATTTTTCATTGGTATTCGGAGAATGGAAAAATATGATTTTTAATGTGTGAATGTAACACATAATAATAAAAGATTAATAATTAATCAATATGCATGAAATGTCCATAACGTATTAATATCCTACCAGTAAAAACGTAGATTTTCGTGGACTCTCATCGCTATGCTTTCACCCAATGAACCTCTCCTCTTGCTCTGCTTTAATCTTCAGCCCTACGCACTTCCCGCATTTCTTCATCCCTTGTACATTCTCATTCTCTTTTTCCCGTTACCGCTCATTCAATTTATGTCCTCCCTTCTATCGCAGTCTACATCATGTTGCCTCTTATCAGTCCATCTACTGAAGGCACCTGACATTTTTTATAAAGTTGACGTCAAAATTTTTCTCTTCATCGATTTGTCGTGATCATCCCTTTCGTACAAATTATAGCATGCCCTTTGTCAGTCAGTCAACATATTAAATAGTAGCAGTGACTGTTTTCATTACTCATTGGACCCTCTCAAGAATATGCCCATGTGTGGCAGATGACGTTATTTGTGTGCACGATGAACGAAAAACAAGAAGATCAGAGGTGATTCTTCATGACGCCTTGAAGATACAAAAGGAAAAGATGCAATACAACTACGCTTCATTAGAGAGCGTGCATGAAAATGTAGAAATGATCAGTTATTTTTGATTTTATTTTTGCAGAAGGCGCCGGCAGAAGTTGAAGATCCGAGTAATCTCGATGTCCCTAAACTTAAAAGGAGCCAGCGCTTTATAAAAAAAATGCGTCTCTTTCCCCAAGAAACGCCAGGGTTGGACATCTCCATTTCCATGCGAGCACATCTCAAGGAAGGAGTCGCGATCCGATTTTTTCTCCGCTCCCCTCCGAATCACTCGTCTCTCGGGATGGGGCTCTCGTCTTGTCGTAGGTGGCGCCTCTCGTGTCGTCCCGCCAGCCCTCGTTTGTTTCTGCGCGTGGTGTGTGGTCCGCCTTTCAATTACGCGAGACCAAAGGGGGAGTTACGCCACACACAAGCGTGCACAATGGAGGGAATCCCTTTCGCCGCCGACGCTGCCGCCCCCGTTTTCATCCGCTTTGTTATTTCGCACCCCCCAAGGAGCCGCGATCCCTTCCTTTTCCCGTCCGTCACTCTTCCTCTCTCTCTCTGCCCCTCCTTTTTTCGAAACTTCATCGTTTTGTTGCCGATATCCCGCGCGCATGCGCTCCCTTTTTCTGCCGCTTCCACCCGCTTCGGACTCTCTCGCGGCTTTTTAGAGGCGCAGCGAGAACGTGGCCGCGGGAGAAGAGTCTCTGCCGACGAACTCCTCCCGAGCCTCCTTTTGTGCGAGCAATTGCGTCCTTCTTTCTAATGTTCAAGGCGGATCCCGGGGTCTTCATCCATCCCCAACCTCCCCCTCCTCTCCTCCTGCCCCTTCCGCCAGTCTTCGCTTCTTCATCCCCCGTGCGCATTACATTCATCCCGTCCTTGTCATCCCCGCCGCTCTTCCTACATTCTTTCCGTTATTTTCCGGCGTTGTGAAGGGAGTCAAATTAGTTTTGCTTTCCCTTTGAGATTAAATCCCTTGACTTATTATCCCCACCTCTCTACTTGTGTATAGTCTGGAGAGAGGGTCATTGGATATGATCTTATTTGCGCGCTTACTAAACTGTTGTATTTAATATGTTTTTATAGAAAACGCTGAATACATACTCACAGAATATGTAATTAATAATCATCGTATTTGTGTGGTATTTAATTTTTCAGGAAATTTCGGAGTCATTTTTTTTCACCATTCGACGCTAATATTCAGTCTATGACAATTAAACACTGCAAGTTGTGTTCCTTTTGAAGACTTCCGCGGCGTGATAAATTTGACATACATGTCCTCCGGATGATCCTCCGCGTTTGTTCACTGTGTTATACGCGGGTGAAAATGTCATTTAACACTAAGAACAAACACAGTGGAGAACAAGGAAGCCGTGGATATTCGCTGCAAATCATGTGTTCTTTTTATTTAGGCTCTGGCAACTAAAACATCTCTTGAAATATTTTTAACTTTCCGGTGAATACCAGATAAAGCATGAGTTCGTGCAGTGAATTTTGCGTCTATTTATCATTAATTACGCAAGTGCCATTTTCACGGCCATAGTTGAGCTGAAGAGTATTTCTATTTCTCATTCTTGGAATGTCGACTGTGTGAGTCATCCTTGACTTAAACTTACTTCCTTCTTTCAACCAAAAACAAGGATTGTCTTAGAACCACAATATACTGGTGAATAATGAGTAACGCACCCGGTAATAATTATTTGTTGCTTTGATGTAAACTAAACCTCCCACGTTGAGTTTATAAGTTGATAGAGATATTTAGAATTACCTCAATTTTATTGCATTACCCCATTGTTAGGGAAGAATTATGGGTCGTGTTCCTCTAGATTGTATTTGTTCCAAGTATACTCCATGGTGGTAACATTCTATGATAGCAATTAAAAAGATTTTGCTCAATTTTAACTGTACATACCTTGACAATCCGTTGTTTTTGGATATAATAAAAAAATCATTTGTAAGGAAACTGTAATAATTTTAGAGCATCCTTGAAGATGCACTGGTTCATTCTCGTTGGCTCGCAATTTTCGTAGCAAAAGTGAATAACGATAGAAAAATACAAACCGCTCGTCCTGATTTATGGATAAATAACTGAATTAGTAAAATATCAAATCAATTATCAACACTCAACAAAGAGATTGTTGTTAAAGAGTCCTTTTGAAGCCTGCAGTTATCCCTCTGCACTATTTAACCACGACGGCGTACTACAAGTCCCAGTCTTTCACTCCCTTTGCATCCCTTCGCGGTGAGATTAGGGGCTCTCTGTGCCGTAGTTCATTCAGGGGTTCCCTCTATTCCATTGCTGTCGCGCGTGGGTCTGAGGGTGGCGTCCCCGCCGAGGCGAAAGCCGACCTCCAATCTTTGTGACCGCACAGTTCTCACAATCCCTCCCTCCTCCTCCTCCCTACCCCCTCGCATAAAACACTCCCCACCGATCTCTCTCGCGGGCTCTCTCAATCGCACGCTGATCTTCCTCTTCCGTATCTGTCTCCTCAATATTCATCCGTCCACCGCGCCTCCCTCGCCGCAAAAGGCCTAACCTCCTGTCGTCTCGCTGTGTTTGAGGGCGGGGGAAAGGGCTTTGGGAGGAGGGATGGAGAGGGGGAGAGAGCGCATACACACGGAGGGTTGAATAAGAGTGGCCTTATCCCATCACCCGCCTCCTCTTCTCCTGAAGCCCTCGTACCTAAACTTCCTCTCCCTCAGCACCTCCCACTAGCACACCTCCCTGTGTATCTACTCGTCCCCACCTCACCGCCATCCCGTCCGAGCCTCATGCTTTTCTACGCTGAGGACCTCATCCCGTCATCACAATCCCTACGGTCAGACACATACGCACTCCCCCACCCTCTCTCTCTTGGACGCTGGGAAATTGGCCAGTGTACGCTTACAATTCTTCGCCTCTATTCATCTCGCTTGTTATTTTTTTGCAACCGACCTTTCATTTGATTCCTCCCTGTTATTCTGCCCTCGGGATATTCCCTCCTCCCTGATCACCTCCCCGCCCATTTCTCTCACCTATTCAATCTCTTCCCCTTCTGTGGGCTACCCGATTCTATAGCTTTTCTTTCTTCCGTCTCTTCTAGCCCCCAGCTTTTGTATTCTACGTTCCTCCTCTTCCAACCGCCCTTTCCTCCTGTCTTTACTCATCCTTCTACCTGATCGCCTATACCTCCCTCGTCCCTGCCTCTATACTCCTTTCTCTCCTTTATATTGCATTGCCTCCTTTGTATCAAAAGCGCAGGACGTTTTTTCTTACCAGTGGAATGGACGGTGATCGGCCAATTTTAACTTAGGTGTGCTTTTTTCATCTTGATTTCCGAATCATTATTATAAGCAGAAGAATCCAGATCGGTCAAATTAGAACGTCAAAGACAAATTTTGGGGCATCTCTTCTGTGTATTCGTGTGAATATTGTTTTTTAAAACAAAATTGTTTTGTGCCTCATCGAATAATTGGAATTAACTTTCAGCAAAGTAGGAGGTCATATTATGTCACACATTAGCCGTCTAGAAAGTGGTAAAACATTACAAGGAGATTTTGTAATCTACAGGTCATAAATTTGGACACAACATCTGCGCGTGACATAACGAGGCAGTTTTTGTCGGCACTGTCACCTCATCTTTTACCTTCATGCCATCCCTTATGAGATTATATCTTCGTAATCTCGTAATATGGGCACATCGAATGATTGGAATCATCTCAAATCGTATTTTTTAAGGCAGGGCCGCGAATCCTTCGAGCGAGGTGGGAACGCGCAGTGACGTGGCTGAATCATGCGGATTGTCCGATCCAGGGATACATAGACTCCCTGGTTCGATAGCTCCTCACTTATCGACACGGAATGTCGCGTGCGCCGCCACCCACTCGTGAAGGGATCATTTGCACACGACTCCGAGGGTGACGTAACCCTTTGGCGATCCGATTGCACCAACGGCGTAGGAATGCTCCAATCACAGCTTGCCCCTCTCGGCGCTCTCGCTCTCCCCCCTTCCCCTCCAGTCTCACACTTCACGCCGTCCATCTATCTGCCTGCGCTCCGATTTTTCGGTCTTGCGCGCTACGTAGCCCTGGCTCTTTCCCTGCGTATCTCTCCTTCCTCACTCAACCCGCGGTGATATCTCAATCATTTTTTCGCACCTTTGCCTGAATACGGGGATATTTTTTATCTGAAGCATGTTGTAGTCAAGGGGGTAAATATGATCGAGCGTGAATCATGGAAGCGATCACGGATCTTTTCTAAGCTTTGTCTTCATGTCACAACTTCCTGAAATAAGGAAATTCCATTTTAATTATCCCTTTATCCTCGCCAGATGGGGAAGGAGAACGACCCAATAGAGGGACATTCATATTTTTCTCCACAACTTTGTGAATAGGCATACCCTTTTCATTGTTATTATTATATCATCAACTATTTTCGCCTCAAATTTCACACTTTGCGGTAAAAAATTGGCATATCTACAGGTTTCCCTTTTCTTTTTCAACCAACTATTCATCTATTACATTAAATGTCTTTTAAATGTGTTAAGGTCCAATGTATCATCCTCAGGTAATACCTCCAGGCCTTTGCCTTCCGTTCCCATCCTTATACCTTTCCTCTCAGTCTGAAGCGTCTATAAGTGCGGAAACAGACTTGAAAACACCCATGTATGTAGTTAAACCTCCTTCAGTCGGATGGCACGTTACGGCGTGGTCCCATTGGCGCCTTTTCGTTAAGAGCAGGTTAATGCCGACGCCGGGTTGCTCTCCACCATGCTTCCTTACCCTTCCATTCCCATCCTTGTGCCTTTCCTCCCGGCCTGAAGTGTCTATCAGTGAGAAAACTGACTTGATATTACATATGATAGTGAAACCGTGAAATATGTAGATATCTTGCAAAACATAGTTTTCTGGTCGGTTTCACGCTAGTTGAAAATCAACAGTTGTTGGAGCTTTGTGTGTTTCTTAATGTGTTTCTTAATCAAATGCATCGTCACCACAACTTCCCAAAGAATGACATTCGTGAACTTCCTGGCCAAGCATTACCATTATCACGCAGATACCACAAATTACCTATCAATTTAACTATCGGATAAATGTTTCTAATGGAGCCAGGTGCTCGATAAAAGAACCAGACAGTTTATGCAAATAATAACATCTAAATATTCTGATTCTAGTAATCTCACATCGAGAACTCCGAGCTCCCTCATTTGACACGTGTTGTCAGGAAAGAAGAATCACGATTCCTCCGGGATTATTACTCGAGCTACAACCGAATCGCTCTCTTTCGTTCACCCCACAGACATTCGTGCTCAAAAACCCCGCCCCGTCATCTGTCCCGGCTCCGTCCCAACCTTTACCCTCACCCATCCCACACGCCAGAGTACCATCTCCCTCCAACCGACGCACGGGGCAAACAGTGGACGCGAGAGCAAGAGAAAGACGTAGCGGTCTGCCTCTGCTCATAACCCATTCATCATCTCGTCTCGGAAGGAGTTGATTGGCGTGTTCGGGGCATAAAAGTAGTTTTCCCTTCCAATGTAACCCTTATCCTCGTCCCTCCTCAGTGAGAGCCCCCTCCTTCTCTATTCTTATCCCCTCCCCACCCGTTCTCCCGTTACTGATCTGCATATCTCCTCCGACCCTCACCCTTAAACTCTCCCGACACGGCACATTACTCCATCTCCTCCCACCCCCCTTTCGCCCCGGCGACCCTCACTGCTCTATCCTTAATAATGTCAGCGTCGCCGCTGTCGCTGTCAAACCAAACGTGAATAGAGATCTTGTTTCCCCGAAGCCCTCATCATTAACATCAAAATGAGAGTGTTTGGGTTTGCCTTTCATGCCTCCACTCCGTTCGTGGGAGGCATATATCTAAACAGCTCGGATTCAAATGGTGAAGCGTTTTCTCCGCCCTACTTACTCCTATTTCAGCAAGTACAACTAGGAGAATTTGGTCATAGAGGCGTAGTTTATTTTGATTAATGACTTTTCTACGTCAAGACCTTATGGGACGGAAAAAAATATTTTCTCCAGCATCGGGTCTTCAAACTAACTCGTATGTATATTCAAGATTTCGGAACACGTGAGATAGAGAGCCTAATTCTCAGACGAAACAGAAAATTTTCGCATCCTTTGTGCATCCTAGCTGGTTTTTAAAAAATCCCTCACGCAATTAACTCCGTTAACTTATAGGGTAATCTCATATATGTGTTTTCAAGAATGTACCTGCGCTTGTAGACGATTCATGCCGGGTCGAAAGGTACCAGGATGGGAATGGAAGGGTAGGGAGAAAAGGCGGAGAGAAACCCGGCGTCGGCATAAGCCTGCTCTTGATGAAAGGCGCCAAGGGGACCACGGTTTAGCATCCCATCCGATGGACGGAATACTGAACTCGAATGCTATCCACAAAGCATTGAAAAGGGCCGGTTGAGAGACGAGTGCTCTAACCCGACCCCGTTGGAGATCCTAGGCTATTCATATCTCACTCAAATATGCTAGGTATACCCCTCGATATGTGTTAAAAAGAGATTTTTAACATTTGTCAAGCTCTTATCGTTAAATTCTTGAGGGACAACTCTTAGAATTTGTATCATCTTTATTGATCACCCATTCTTCTCTCAACTCCACCTTCCGCTTATATTCAACTTCAAAGCATCGTTTTGAAGACGTTTAGCACCCACATTCAGTGGTTCTGCCAACTACAGTCATTTCAGGTGTTTTACTCCACTTAAACAACCGGCACATTTGAGGCCAACAACAAATACATATATACAGCGGCATGACCAGAGATACCTTTTCTCGAGTAGCTCTTAACTCGCTGGATAAATACGCCATTGGGTGGGAAAGAGCTCACAAAGGAAAATGCGCGTAAACACTTTTGTTTCGGTGCAGGAGACATCGGCTCTTCCGTATATATTCCCATCCTTCGTCGCAAATGAAGATTAAAATGTTTTCCGTCCGCTTCAAATCGTGAGCATTACTCAAGGCTCGACGCTCAGTGGGATGTACCTACACCTCTGAGATCCATCGGCGGCGGTGGCGGTGTTCCTCGCTTCGGTAAAGTGTCTTGCGTTCCTTAACGAAGTGTTTGGGGTGGAGACTTCTTCCTTCTGGGGAGGGAGGTGGGCACAAAAGCACTTGCTCCATCTCGCTCTCTCTTTCTCTCTCAAGTCAGCTCCCACGCAAGCGGAGAAATTGCTTCCCTACTAGTGCGTAGCTACGTGAGCTCCTCTTCCACAGGCTCCCATCTCGTGTTCTTTCTCACCGCCCAACGAGATTCCTTCGTCCTCGCTATGGGCATCCACGCCCGTGATCTGCCATACATTCCGGTCATCCAGGGATGGCTGCAGATGTTTCGTGATTCCGAGGAATCAGGATCAGAGTTTGCATCATTAACTCTTCGATTTTCATCTCAAGGCGTGCCATCAGGATCAGGCGTAGCATCAGGACAAGCCGGTGGTCTCGGTTATTTATTAACATCACCAACCATCTCAAAATTTTTGTTTTCTATCCTTGCGTGCAGCATGTGAAAAAAACTGAATACATTGTGAGAATGATACAGTAAGGGATACTAATATTATTAGTATATCTATCCAGGAAATCGAAAGTAAGAACGCTATTATTTTTATTATGAAACTAAAAATGAACAGTTGAAAATTCCGATTCGTAAGCGAGTGTGTTGAGTCTTGAAAAAGTATTCACTTGGTTGAGCTCAGGTAGGTGGCGTCTTGCGATCATTCTCGCGACAAAGGTATTCCAGCGAGCTCTTTTTTCTTTGCATCCGGACGAGGGAAAGAATTTTTGCTCGGTAGGTTTTTCTCACGGATCCAGATATTCATTGTTACCCTCACATATTTAGTCCATGGCCTCTCCACACGGCACCGATTCCTTTTCTCAGCTCTGTAGCTGAGAAAAGGAATCGGCTGAATAGCTCTGTTGCGCATTCACTTTTATTCACTGCTCGTGTGTTTGCTCTGCCAAGCGTGACGGTGGGCAAGGGGTGTGGTATCTTTTAAATTTGTTGATCTCTCGTGTTCGATATAAATGAAGTTCTTTTCCCGTGAGTGCGCATGTGTGTGTTTGTGTGTGAGTCCGTCTGCCATCCTCCCGGTCCACTCCAACTCATATCTTTTTAACTCCCCCCCCCCCCCCCCCCGTATTCCCGAGACGAAAGTTTCGGAGTGTTCACCGTTCGCAATTTTGCGTCTTCGAAATCCTCCCGCACTTAACATTCCCTTGCGTCGCCCCACCCTTCTTCCCCGTCATCCCCCTCCCTCGATCCAGCGTGAGCTCTTCGACTCTCCTCTTCATCTTTCATTCCCTTTCTTCCCGCCATTCGTCTCGTCCCTTCACGCCCGTGGTCGCCCTGACTCGCAGAGCAAATCCCGCCCCGTCTCCACCCACTTCTTTCTCCTACCCTCCCCCTTGTCCATCCCTCTCCCTTAGCCACCTCAGTCCCTGTGACACCTCTTCCTTCCCTTTCGTAGCACATACACTCCGTAGCATCCTTCGTTCGTCCTCTCACGATGGAGCGCATTCCGAGCGGGCGACCGACCTCCCAACACGAAGCAATCAATCACTGCTCATTTGAGCGCTCATTTCCCAGTTCGCATTTGAAAGCATTTCTCATTATGCTAACACTCCATTCCTAGAGAGGGAAGTAGAAGGAGAGAGATGGAACTTTCGAATGAGCTTCTATTAATCTCTTGTGGCAATTAAGAAGAGGAATTTTTCCCGTGCTTGTATTATTTCAATAGTTTTGGTCACCTTACGGGTCGACGGGAAATAGCATGCTAATATTGTTTTTCAGAATCTGATTCAAGTTTGTCTCAATATACACATGATTTCATTTGCCTCAGTTGAGATTCCTCGTAGGTCGTCGACATTTGCACTTACATTTACTGAGTTTTGGAAATTAATTCCTCCAAATAATGAGTTTACACTGCATTTTCCAAACAATTCGAACTGCAACGCCTCATTTGTTTTCACCAAGGATTAATTTTATTTCCAAGAGAACTACTTCGGTTGTGGTTGTCTCGCAATCTTGCTGATCCTAGAATGAAGTTGCCCTACTTTTACATTTACTGGTAGTTCTTAAGATACGCGTGCGTTTAATGTTATCCTAACCTCACCTCAGGTCACCTGTTGTGAAGCTGGTAAAAATTATTGAGCTTCGAACCGAGCCCAAGGTCAAAGAGCACGAGGGAAATGCATTTAAATACGAGTTTAATCACCTTCTCTTCTCGTGTGCCGTGCCGAGCAGTGGTCTTGTTGACGCCACAAAAGGATGAAAGATGAAGAGGGAGTGGAAGTGAAAGAGAGATAATGAAAGAGAGAGATGGGACCACGGAGCAGACAAAGAAAGAGGGACGGACGCGGAGGAGAATCATAAATCAATCGCCGAGTCGACTTATCATTCGAGTCCTCCCCTCAAGTCCCCTCAAGGACCGCCCCTGCCCGCCCTCCGCTCATCGACCAGTGCGCGCACTTCATTCTGCTGCCCATGGTTGCTTGCTCGCCTCCCGGGGCGTGCTGGATAGGAGGAAACTAATTTTTTCGTAAATGCTCGGTTTCATTTTTAAATTATTTCTGCCCCAGTTAACTTTCCTACTATGGTAGAATTGGAGATGGAAATAAGTGTAAATGGGATAATAAATACAACGTATTCGCTCGAATCTGCGAAAACAAGATTCTTCCTTCAACCAAAATTGTGACCGCAGAATTGGCTTGCTTCGAATGAATTATTCTTAATTAGAGCTAAAATATTTTTTCCGTCATCTGTGGTAACTTAGCAACCACACCTTTGAACTTGGCAAGAGTTCTGCTCTACCATCACTTTTCAAGCAATCAAATCAGACAAAACTGTAGTCACCATCAAGTGAGTGAGACGATTTTAGTGTCATATTAGAGAGGGGAGGTCAATGTCCCTCCACGTAGAAAATAGTTTTGTTGTATTCGCATGTTGGACATTTTTACCATTACGTCTGATGATCCATTGTAGATACTGATAACGCTGCCAATGGATTGCTATGGAATTGGATTTCCAATAAAGAGAATTAATGATGAATCATCGCGTGGCCAATGATGCTTTGCCAAATTCGACTGCGCCAAGAAAACTCTTTTCCGAACCTATTCTCGGTTCACGTTCCCACCCACTCCCCCCTCCCCTTTCCCCACCTTCCTCAAATCCACGAAGACTGTGGACGTCACGGTGCCTCGAGCCCAGCCAATGCAAACCCGTCCATCTCTTCCTCTTTTCTTCATCTTAAACTTCTCACCCCTTGCCTCCGTCCGATCGTATTCTTTTCAGCGCTGGTTCCACTGTATTATTTATCCCGCTCCCATCCTTACGCTCCGATAACCACGCCCATCATCCCTCATTTAGCGCTGTTCTACTCTCGGCGCAACAAGTTCCCGGAGTCGACAACTCAATCCCAAACGCCCTCTTCCCCCGTTCACCAGTTTCTCCCCTTCGCCTCCCCCGCTGGTGTGTCCTTCTGATGAAGAGTTTCTTCCCGGGTCAGATTCTTTTCCCATCACCTTCTCATCGTTTATTCTGGCAATCTTTGGACGCCCCCTAAAGGTTTCTCAGAATTCAAGTACAGGTGGGAGCTCGCGTCCGCTTCCTTTAACGTTTCATACAGTGCTCTCCCGTTCTTTGCCTTCCAAGAAATTTGTCAATTACCTAATGGAAATGCAAAATGACCTCAGCCGTCGACGCACCCCAAATAAAACTACTACTACCTAATGGAAATAATTTTATGATTGACGCTTAATGAAAGCTTGGTAATTTTCGTTAAAATACGCGAATCATAATGTATTTTTTCTTAATGTCATACGACCAAGAGCGTAATCTTTTGCTTTGAAGTGGCATGCCTTTCAAAAAGTGATACTATACTACTAAGTGATACTATTTGGCTGAATTCGTAAAGCAGTTTACTAATTTTTAAGAATGAGATTAATTTAACCTCAAGATATAATTGTCCCCAATATCACGAAAAGGACAGTTATGTGCCCGTCGGATGGGATATACTCATCATGGGACATCATATTCTCTGCTGAAAATTTCTTACAGGCATCAAAGGCCTTCGTGGAGGAATTCGTTGACATTGAACGTATAGGTATATACATACATATATTTATTTCCAAAACTAGCGGGTGGCTGATATATCACTTCCATTTTTATGTTTTCATTGAGGATTTACTCCCTTTTTTGTAACAGCGCTCTCTTACCACTCTAAATCGATTTAGAGGAGTGCTTGTTGGCAATGAAAATTAAGAAATACGACGTAAGACACACGTTCTTCCTTACTAAGGTAACGATATGGCAAAAAATATTTGTATTTGCAAATAGTTTTTGCTGGAGAAAAAACAAAAACAATAAATCCGTTTAAACGCTTTATGCTGCTGAAATGAGAGGCTAAATCACGCTACCTATCTATCACAAGAGCAGCACTACCTCTGTCCCTCCTTCGCCGATCATTCTCCCCAGAAGCCTGCCTCTACAACTCCGTTCTATTTTAATGCCCTCCATCCCGACACCTTGTTAGTGGCCTATACATGTACGCTAAACTTCCTTGCCTCCCTCCTCCCTTAATTGTCATCCCTTCTACGAATCGCATCGATTTCCACGTTCTCCTCCGCTTCGCCCACCCGCCCTGCCCCGTGTCGACCGCGTCCCCCTCATCCCATCCGACCTCCCCCTCATTTGCCTTTCGATCCCTCCTTACGCGCAAACCCTGTATCTCCCTCTCGCCATCTCCCGCCCCCCCCCCCCTCCCAACGAACCCCTAATGCGTCCTCCGGAAGGCTGTGCCTCTTACCCGCCGTACTCTCCGCCCTTCACGAACCCTTGATGACGGCGCCTTTTCCCCCTTTCGGAGCTGACTACGCTAATCGTCTCTCGCTCAACATTTTAAAGCCCCTCACGCCTTCTCCCATCTCCTCTCCCCAAACCCCCACAGTAACGTCCCCTTCCATTCTCCCCATCACCCTTGCCCCCTTCCTCCCTACCGCGCTCACTCTCTCCCTGCCCTGCCTTAGCATCCCGGCCTACAGACCCTTTTTTGTTAAACCCCCCACACCACGCTCTACTCTCTAAGACCCTTAGCGCCCCGTATCAGAATTATCACGACTACCGAGAAACCATGATCTCTTCCAGGGCGATGATGCGGGGTGGGCCAAGTTTTCGGAGGGAAATCATTACGACTTCCGAGGCGGGTACTGTGTTTAAGTGGGCACGTAGCAAAGTGCAGCTAGCAAATGAGGAAGCGGTCTCGTCGCACGGTTCATCTCGAGACGTTTGCGTACGATGCCTTCCCACGTGCATTATTTCTTCAAGCCTCAGCGTGATCGTGGAAATATAACGTTCCGGTATAGAAAATCGATTCTGGCTCATTTAGAATGTATTAACAAGATCTTTACTGTAAATCGTGTGGAATTGACGTGATTTTTAGGGACTTAAATTGGACTTTAGTTTGTGTTACTGGTTCATTGGTAATATTTATTCATTATTATCACCGTAGAAACTAGGCTTGTTGCCTTCTAGGGAATCAGGATCAGTTGAGCGTAAAGCTCTCAATTCATTGATCTTGATATTTGTGGCTTGCAGTCACTGTACCTTAACGAAAAAATACGTTACGTATATATATTTATGTATAAATCTATATATCATTATGAAATTTAGCCGTACCCTTGTACACCTGATAAGATATCATACTTTACTGCATTAATTTTGGTGAACATAGAGATTTTTTAATTCTTTCGAAGAAAACACCATCTCTCGGTAGTTTCAAGTATGTCTCTTCGTTATAATTGATGACTTCGATGTCTTGAACACCTAAGAACTGAATTTACCCTTCGACGGATGTTATATCATAATTTTTCTGTTTCCTTCCGTATTTGGTGGCATGCATAAAATACTATGTGTACATTTGGATTTGGTCTCCCACGAAAATATTTTTCGTCGAACTAGTCCGCTCGTCACGTCCTCGGAGTGAATATCTGCAATGAACTGCGACAGAGACAGTTCAGAAGGGGTGGAGGAGGCCGAAGCTTAGGGAACGGGCGTATTTATGAACACGAGTGGAGTTGGAGGAGCGGCCAATAGGGCTTGGTAGGGAGCGGGGGAGGTCGAGGCGGGGAGCGGACAGGCACTCGATGTTTTGCTAATGCGATAGCGAGCCGAAAAAAAGGACGAGCTCAGGGCGGACGTAAGGAAGGCGGTGCGGAGGCAGATTTACAGTTCCGAGGGGGGTTGAAGCAGGAGGAGGCGTGAAAGTCCACCTCAGGGGTTGGAGAACCCAGAGAACGGTGTCCTCGGACGAAGGGAAAGCTCTCTCCATGTTCGCTTGCACGTTCCCTCCTCACATTTTCCGTCTTCCCTTCTTCTTCCCTCTCTTTCACTCCTAGTTCGCCTCATTACTGCACAGGGTGGGGACCTGCCCAGACTCGACCGCCTCCGCTGTACATCTTCTTGTTCCGCCTCTCCCCCTCTCCCTCCCCTCCTGTCTCTCTCACCCCTTCCTCTCCTCCTTTCCTCACTTCCCCGTGGCCAGCCCATGAGAATCGGCACAGAAGCATCTCTAGAACCTCCCGTTAGGGCAGGGCTTCGAATCCCTTGGCGGTGACGAAGATTTTATCTTTCGGATGCACTGTTGTCGATTTATCTCGGTGGGCATAAAACTTTAACGGCGTCGCAGTTCAACTGGGCTCCCAATCGCAGCCCTCTTCTTAGCTACGGGCAAGCCCCGAGCGCCAGGTTTCTCTCCTCTTAACTCTAGATTTTGTTCTACGCCGAATGAAAGGTGATGAGATTAATGCCGTTCATGATGAGTGTTCAAAAAAATGTTCTCGGTTCAGTTTTATTTTTATTTATAGAGAAACTTTTTGCTGACATACCTAAAGTAATATATCTGCAAATTTAACAACTGCATGTATAAGTTGAAATTTTATTCCTCTCATGATACGGATGTAGATAACGACTGACAGATATCATTGTTTATCCAATATTTTGTTTATCCTTTCCCTGACTGTTTTGTATCGATGCTTTATTTCCCAATATTTTTTCTTCTATGTTACAAGACTTCTCTGCCCTTCTATCCACCAACATTACACAACAATGCCTTTCTATTTTCCAATCAATTATCGTCCCTATTATGGCCCCTCTCCGTTTGCCGCTGACAATTCCTGTACTTCTTATTCCAGAGGCCACCCAATGCATACCTTTATTTATATCCTGTTTTTATATTTTCCGTTTATATGCATCAAATGTTATTTGTCAAATATTTCCCCTGCTTGCTGCGTTCTTCTTCTCGCCATCGCAACACACGCGAGTTTAATGATCCAGATATTGCTTCAAATGACACAATGTGCCACACGTAACTATGATTATTCAATTTGAAAATAGGATGGTATTTAAAATAGTCACTTTAACCCTGATGGAATGAATGTTCATATACCACCCTTGTTTCATTTTCGTAATTTGATGAAATTAACGCAGATTAAAACTTCTTAGACCCCTGTTGCGTAGAAAATGTACGAATTTGCTATAGGAAGTCGTTTCTAACGTGGCCTCGGCAGCATTTATGTTTCTATTTTAATCCGCATTGGGCATTTTTCTTAGTGTTACTAATGCTTGATATCTTTTTGAAAAATATCTGTTTAAGCACCCAGAGCTGATATTACTCGAATGGAATCTTTTCGTATATCACGTAAAGAAGTGTTGGTTCTTTAAATCCCTATCCGATAATTTCTCATTCTCAGACCGACTAATTTGTTTGCATAATCGTTACTCTCATATCGCTGGATGAGAGCGCGAGATTTCCTCCTGTCCATCCATGTACTCTCTCTCTGATTTTTATGCGCCACGTTGTAGGCCATTTTTTCCCTACTCCGTCTCATACAATTTCCTCTCCGTCCCAACCCCCGCGAGGATCTTCTTCGCCCAGGAAACCCTTCCAACCACGCCGTAGGCACGTATCTCACGCCGCGTACGAAGGCCCCCGCAAGGCTCCAACCGCAGGGACCCAGGGGCCTTTTTGAAGCTCCCCATTCATCCACACCAGCTCTCCCCCCCTCTCCCAACACCTTCGGAACTCCCATACGTTCCCGTCCCCTTTTGCTCCTTCCGCAGCCTTCCCCGCGTTTCTCCATCGCTCCTCTTCCTAATCCTCGTCGCCCTTCCTCCTCCGCCTCTCTTAATCCTCTTCGCCACTCCCCAAATCTCCCTTCGCCCGAGCTTAATTCCTTTCCCTCTCGCAGTTGATAGATTCGGGCATCCCTCGCGGAGGTGGGGAATGAATAAATTGATCATTAAGGTGACACTCGTATTAATTGCTAAGCGCTAAGCGGTGGGAACAGGTGTTTTGACGTGGCTGATATCTTAATTTGTGCACTAAAAGGGAGGATTATTGATTGTCTCATGTGACAGGATAAATCTCGGCGAGTGAGTGCTGAGGTTTGAGGGGAATCTACCCCTGAATCGAGTAATGCGTCTCAATTAGGGGACGTCGTCTCTCAAAAAGATAAGGTCTTGGCGAAGTTGACCGTGGGATCTCTTGATAGGTGTATTTTTCAGAGAGGGCAGGTGACGATTTTGATCGGTATCGGGGCGGGGAATCTTTAGCGTGCCCCACGGCGTGTCACCGGAGTTTATTCTCAAGTTGAAAAATAGTCCATAGTCTAATTCGTCTCCCATCTGTTGCACTTGAGCTAATCACGTCAAGGTAGTTAGTAGATAGTGTTTAGTAATGATCTTATTGCTTTCATTTGCATAACTCATGCAGATAAGGGTATTTGACCGTGTGAAAGAGAATGATTGAACGTTGCAGATGAAATGTCTCTTAGGAACAATTTTTATTGTATGCACGTGATTAATTAAACGGTACTCATAGAACCTCCATTTTTTTAAAGGGATTTCGTTAATGAAATTTTAAAAGCGAAATCATAAACCAAAGTTACATAGTTATAACATAATAAAATGGGTCTAAATTCAAAAATGTAAAACGTTATGTCGAAAAAGCCGCATACAGTGAAAAAATAATTTGAGGGTTCTGTAATCGCCGCCAAAATGTATGTGATTTGTTGTATAAATACAGCGGAAAGGAATAATTCCAAGGCTTTAATTGTTTCAGAAATGTCCTTTTAAGTTCTACTTTTTTTTTAAATGCTTTCACTGTTTTATAAAAAAAATTTCTTTGGCGCCTTCCTGTTATGAGGTCCTGTTTCATCAACATCCTGGGTGCAGCTCTATAATTATCATTCCCCAGCGCCAAGGACGTACTCATTTCCATAAAAAATCGCCTATAAGAAAAGAACTTGACAAATCATTTCTTTCTTCTAAAATTTTTCCATCGAAATCCGTCTATTCTATAAAACTTGAGTTTGACATTCCTTGGAGCTAAAACCGGTAAAAATGGATCCCGTCACCTCGTTTTCATAAGCGTCGCGTCTTTCCAAGGAGTCAACTTTCTTCAATCTCCCCAGCGATGGATACGGTGATCAGGAAGATCATTCCATACAAATGGCCGTGACTTGTGGAATGAAGAAGGGGAGCGGTTATTAGCGACTCCTTTGTTTCGGTCGTCCCTAAGCGGCTCATGCACGGACTCATTCAGCAGAGAATTTATGTTGACAGCGGAGGAGTAGGAACCCAAATGTGGCGGTTCATTGTCCGTGCATTAGTCGTACCGCGCGCTTTCATTCTTCGAACGATACGATCTCTCTCCCCCGTCTGCCTCTTCGCCCTTCCCCCTCGCCACTTCCATCTTCCCTCCCTTGTTTCGCCATCACCCCGCTCTCGATCTCGCGTTCCAGTTTTCCATCCATCCGAGTCCATGTTTTCCTCTGTTTACAAAACTCTCCCTTAAGCCTACCTAGTGATTTTCATGGCTTTAATTTTGCCCGACAAGCACAACTAAAGCGAGACAACTAAAAATGACTTTTATTCATATTACGAGGCTCGCAAAAGCGCGCGCCATGTACGATTAAACATGTATGTATATATTGTAAATCCTATCTGAAAACTTCTGTTGTGTTGATGAAAAAGGAAATTACCTTTTGATAAACAGCATCAGGAAATAATTTTCTTGATTAACTCGGACTAGTGCCTAAGGAGTAATTATTTAGTTAAAAGTTCATTACCTTAAATTTTTGTCAGATTTGCGTCATTGCTTCTACAATACCGAGAAAAAAATGTAAATATTTGGAAAACTCTCTCCTTGTATCACCATGAGCCGTCTGTGAAATTCTGAAATTTAGAGATTTATCTGATTTCGCCCGTAGTAAGTGTAAGCGGTTAATGGAGTTGAAACCACAAAAGAATTATAGACGAGATAGGCCTGCCCTTTCCATTTTTTAATACTCTTGAGAACATACGAAAGTCATTGTCGCTCCTTCTATCGATGTGTTTATCATGAACTGTTAGCTGTTCAATTCATTACGTTTACCGCTGAGCTTATCATAAGCCATCGGCTATGACTCGACTATTTAATCACGTGGGTCAGGGCGCCCTAAAAATTCATCTCCGGTTCGAATTCCGCGCAACTGGTGGGTCATTTAAGCACACTATCCATCAGTCATTATCGTTGATCAAAAGTCTTAAATCTAAATAAGTGGCGAACGATAAAGCCGAAAGAGCTCTTACGATAAAATCTCCGACGCAGGTTATCTATCTACCCTTACTCACCTTTCCTCCTCGTCTTCCTCCCCGAACCCGCTCCACTGTGACGATTCCACCACTCCCTTTTCTCCTTCATCCATCTCCAACGTGATTTCCTTTCCAATTTATTCTCTCCCAAGTTCTCATCCTCCATATTCCATTTCGACTGCAAGTTATCTTCCTTAACCCGTTTCGCAAAATTTGGAGGCTTCCAAGAGAACCTCCCAGCTACGCAATGCTTTATTCATGAAGAATATATAATAATTAATCTAATATATAATGCATGTTATATGTTTGATGACAGGATTATGCATCTGTAGAATCATTGTTAAGGTTTTGTGTAACAGTGATTAAAAATAAATGGAAGTGAATGTTACCATCTTCAAGAAACAGAAGGGATGAACACGGTATTTTGTTTATTAGCATAAAGTTCCGGAAGGTATTGGAACAAAATGTCGCTATTTAGATTTTATTGAGCATACTTCTGTTTCTTGGTTAACATAGGGTTTAACCAATATGAACAAAGGATTGGTTGTTCGGTGTAATCAAAACCAGAAGCATATTGGCATTTTGAATCTTATTTTATTGGCTTTTTTCTGGAAAGGGTTTCCTTTTCCTCTGCCTGCAATATATTAATTTTTTTATTACTCCTTTTTAGTCCCGTATGTTACTCTTGTGCCCTGCGTTACGTTCTTTTACCCTTATTTGTACATTCCAATTCTTTATCCGAGAATATGGCAGTGGTTGGATTTACTTAGTTGCGAAAGACATTGGGGTCGAAGTAGACTCTAATGACGTGAAATTTAGGAATCTGCTTAGAAATGGTGATGTGGTTTTGGTTCTTTATAAGATTAGATCCCATTGATTCTTTTAAAGTGATCCCACCGAATTCAAACTTCCCATAATTCTTGCTCCTTAATTACTTGGACGTTTTTTCGGTCAAATTATATTTTGTTTCCTCTAAGCGAGACGAGGTAAAATGCAAACCTTTAATTAAATTTCCACTTGAATTTCGTCCACTTGTAAATCAACCCAATAATAAGCCCCATTGACAGAGGTATTTTCATTAAGCTCTGTTTTAAGTGACGTAGTATGGTGTTCTTTGTCCCCAAATATTTAATGGTTAAACATTAACATTCATGTTCGTTAATGTGAAGTTAAAGATGGAAACAGTTGGAGGTAAATAATTTTTTACCACATATATCACACGAAAAGGTTGACATTTACCTGATATTATGACGTTTATTCTGATTTTTATTTCTAATGGAATATTTTTCATCCATTTTCCAGGGCGAAGTCGAAAAATGGCGGACGGTTACTGAGGGAGAAGTTGGAGAAAATAGGCCTCAATTTGCCCGCCGGTCGCAGGAAGGCGGCGAACGTTACTCTTCTTACATCACTCGTGGAAGGTGAGTACTTTTTTCAGCCTCCTCAATAGCAATTCTTTTGAAAATTTATCCACTACTCTGATAAAAAATGAGCCATCAACAAAAAAGCTACATTAATAGCTTGTGATTACAAAACCTTACCCCCAGACCCACTGAAGGATTTGTTGCAATAAGCGCACAATACAGAAATAACCTGAGCGTATTTGATTATAATTCTTTTCAATCAACACCGGTTTAAGTTTTACTTGATTTATTTAATAGCAAACCTTCCTGTTGTACAATCATGTAAGGAGCAAGGCTGGTTGGGAGTTTTCAGTGAAGTCCTTGACGCTCTAGTGAAACTTGCTAGTTGGATCGCGTTCGTGCACTGTGGTCTAGTTCAAAGGCAATTCGGCCGAGACGCGTTCAAAGTATTTTTTAGTCAGACCCTTGGGTCTCTGTTTTATCTCCTTCTCTCTCTGTGAAACTAACTCATTATAATGGATTTTTAAACGTTTATGGTTGGTTACGAAGACGCAAATAGCTGCAATCTGATTTCTCAGATTTCTCTCCCGCTGTCAAGGATTGATATAGCCATAGCTAAGGTGACGACGTGCGTGCCACATCCGCTCACGACTTATTCATCGGCGATTTTCTGTAAGGAGAAAGGCACGCAGACTGAAGTTAGATGTCGGAGTTACAGAAAGGTATCGGAGGTGGTTTAGAGACGAAGGTGCCGAATGGCGGGAGAGGCTGAGGTGTGGAATACTTATTACCCCGGTTTTATGGCACGGAGATTGAGGGGGAACTGACGACAGAGTCGTAATTATAAGAACAGGATAGCGAGCGAGCACATATAACTTGTCTTAGTTGGGTGTTACTCGAATTTATACTCACTGCAGAAATAGGGGAAAGAGTTGAAGAGAGTCCAGGGGCACAGTTGAGAGTGGCCACGGGTTAAGAGTGAGTGCAGACGTGAAGCTCACCATAAAACTTTTCTCGTGCATGCAGACGGGAAGGGAAAAACTAATTAAATTTACTCCCGAGATATAAATTACTGCCGCTGTAAATCAGACTTAATTTAAAAAATTGGTGATATGGTGACTCTCGGAGTCGTAGCGGAAGTTTGAAAAAGGGTAGTTATTTACTGTTCATACCATGCTATTTGATGAGAACAGTTTGACTTCTAACCAAACGAATGAAAATGAGTGGTGCTGGTTATGTTTTATTCGTGATATTGGATAGAATTGTTTGAAATGATATTATTTTAACGTTTTCTTGCAAGTCTTACGATGATGAGCTGTTTCATTGCATCCTAATCAGTAATTATTGGCATCATTCATCAAGGGTATTCCATTTTTTGTTTGCAGCAGTCTTCCCTAGTTATCCATATTTAATTCACTTTTTGTGGGTACCAAAATTGACTTGTGGTAGCCGGTCAAAAAAAAAACGATATATATGCAAGTTTAAAAATCACAAATAGTGCGTAGAAAGCAGATTGCAAGGCTCGCGAGGTGGCGAACTTTGTTGTGCACTTGCGTATTCACTACTTGGGGACTTCTTTCCAAGTATCTACGAAGACAAACCTTCCATGCCATACCGTGAAAGTAACTTTAAATTGGTCTTCACTTGGTCCTTTTGTGAAATATCATCTCTTCAAGTCATGAATGAGTCAGATTAAACCTCATTTTACTGAGCGCAATTCATGTATACACGCCTAAGGATAAAACTGGAGAGACTTTTGATACTCGAACGGTAACACCTGCTCCTTGAGTCCATGCTAGGTCGAATACCTTTGCTATGTTTCCACAGTATTTCCTGTCTGGCTATATTTCTCTGTCATCTTCGATTTTTCTTCATATTAGGTTTTCCATCAGTTTACCCACACACTCCGCCGCGTCACTAGTAAAGTTCTCCCTTACGCACGCTAAGCGGAAAGCATTACAAATATATGATCAAAATTCGATTTGCGTCAATAATTATCCCAATATACGAAGGATAGATTCAATACCATTTCCTTTTAGGACCACTAATGTGCAAAGAAGCGATAAAATCATTCTATATTTTATGAAGCATGTCCTAGTGTATCCTAGCTGGTACGAAAACTTATGAATACATCATAAAGTTGACAGCCGTTCGCGATTGGCTTGTCTAACATAAGACCTGAGCCCCAGAGACCATTCTTTTGCACTTCTCGAGTCTACTCTGAAGGGAGCTGGAAACGCATCGATTTGCCCGCCCAGTTTTTTCAAGTGATTCCTGAGAATTTCGGTAAGAGGACGCGGGGTAAATTAGGCGGGGAGAGAGTGGGAGCGAGTGTGGGCAGTGCGGGAGATGGGAGAGGTGATGGGCGGAGGGGAAAGCGCTAAGCAGCCGCCGTCCGGGGTGACGAATCAATTGGCTTTGTTGAGTGACGAGTGATTTCGAATACTCTGGAGGGCCGGCGTTTTTTCGGCGTGGAGCTCCGCAGAGGGTTGCGAGGAAGCAAGAGGGAGGGAGTGCACGGAGAAAGGGGGCTCAACAATGGAGTTTTTAGACGGGTTCCATGGGGTTTTGAGTCGGTTGGATGACGAGTCCAAAAGATGGTACGTGTGGTGGTAAAGGTGATGCCGCCCTTTGTAGCGAGAGGGGGCTTATTGTGTGGCAATGGTGGTGACATCTGTGGGTTCCCTTACCGATTCCATGGCTCCCCTCTCCAGCCCGGTCCCTCCCCGACCGGACAGCCGCCCCCGGAATATAACGTATTCTTCGCTCGTAAAAACGACACTCCAAACGAATGAGTGCAATTTCGTCCCTTGTTGACTGTTTGTATGCGTCTGTGAGTGAGAGGGAGACATTATGGGTCCGGCCACTGAGTGAGAACCGCGTGACAAAAGCGTTGAGCACACGGAGACCGTCGCAAGAGTGTTTCCTGCTTCCATGTTTTAGGAAACGAGGAGCAAATTGCTAGCTGATAGACCTTGAAATATTCGTTGCTGGCGTGCACCCTATATTGTTGCGCAGGAGTCAAAAAGTTTTGTCAATGAGTCACCCATAACTCCATGCTCAAAATGTGACGTAAACTCCTGGAGATCAATCTATTAATATCAATATATCTATTAATAGAATTTTATCGCCGATTTGTAGTTTTTTATGGTTACTTGACTGTTGTTTTACAAGTTTTTTTCCTAAAAACGACTATATTTTGTAATGTGTACAATAATCCCATTTTACTGAGCTGATTATCTTTGGCTCTGGTGTATCTATATGCTCTTTCATTTTTCATAAACGAATGCGAAGAACTTTTTCAGCCTAATCTCCCACCTGTATCCTTGAAGGGTATTCAAGCCATTTGATTTCCTCCGCTATTAAAGTTAATTTGTGTAGAGAGAGACGTATTATGTCTGCAGGATAATGATGGGTGCATCGGTGAATTGAAATGGACTCGAGAGCTGTTTCACAAAAAAAATTCCTTAAATTGTTTCGTCTGTGCCCTTCATGCGTCGCACATCAAAGAGGGCCTTTTTCTGCAAGATTTTTCAGGCTGGCTTCACGACCGCACGCATATCCACGCATTCGTTCTTTCGAAATTCTAATGGCAAATCCATTAGATTCCATTCCGCATTCACAATTTGAAACCGTTATTTCACGAATGTTTACTTGAGCCCATTGCTGGATTCGTTGACGTGTGACGTAGATTTTTGAATAATCTACGTCACACGTCAACGAATCAAGGTAGGGGTAATTAAAACTTCGTTTTTCTCGTAGGTGTCAATATAACTGGTCATTTAAATTTTCTACGGTGCATACTTCTCGGGTCAAGAAAATTGACCGGCGTTTCAAGCATTTACTGCGTTGCACACCCAAAAGATGGGGCACAAATCACACCTATTGGACTCTTCAAACCTCTTCCAGCCTATCTTATTCCACCACCGACTGTTAACCTCCATCGTAGAGCCCGCGATCCAAGCGGCATCACTCACCGCTCGTAAATCCTTTACAAGCCCATTCGTTATCGATGAGACTCACCGACTGAGCGGTGGGCGGCGACTCTTTCGGGAATTACGCCGACAACTGAGGGGCCGTAATTTTTTCCCCACGTCTTTTTAAGCCGACCCTTCATTATATTAAGAAATAGCTTTCGAGGAAGTTTTCGGCGGATATTGGCGTGTTTGGGAAAGCGTTTTCCGTTCCTTCAGCCCGTGATAAGCGGATGATGGTAAGATACGGAAGGAGGAGAAAAAGGAGGATTTAAACGTAGTGTTGAGATATCGAGGAAGTGAAAGGATAGCAAATAAAAAGGCATTAACGGTCTGTTTCGCAAAGATGGGGCAGAAAGAGATTGTAAGGGATGTATCTTGGGATCAGGCATTTGACACGGGCATTAAACTACGCTTCAATCACCTACATGTCGAATGCCATGGGTTAATATTGAGTCAAAAAACTTTGTAGTAGTTATCAGTTCCCGAGTTTATCGTCGTTTACGACTTCCCTCATATGGTTATCGGGAATGAATTGGAAATCAATTAAGAGAAAATATTGCGCGGAAAGTGTTCGACAGTTACCCGAGTACTTACTTTTTTCGAAGTCAGAAATGCATTCCTGCTCTCAAGAAAAATCTCGCAGCAATTTCTTTACAACCCCATAAACCAGTTATATCCGCTGCAACTTCATAGAACACACGTAACGGTGTTGCTCTACAATTTTTCCGCTCCTTTGAAGTCCTATTCTGATATATACGCAATAGAGACCTTCCAGTTCCCCAGTGACTTTTGGGCCATAAATCAGGATTGAAAGCAAAGAATAAAACGAGTCCGAGAATCGTTTGACCGGGAAGAGACGGGAAAGACGGAAAATAATCCAGGAAATAAAAATATAAATACAGATTCCGGAGCCGGGATTAAGACGTAGAGATAAGGTTTCGATAAAATACGCATCTCCACTTAATATCACCACATCGAACGTTTTTACGCACACCTCCAGGTTTGTAAAGGAGACAGGGAGAGGGAGAGATGGGATGGGTGAGTTAGGACTAAAAGAAAAGAGTTGTCCGGGGAGGTGGTACTTGAGAAGCGAGAACGGCAGCAGGGGCGGTCGCACGAGAGAGGAGGGACAGGAAGGGTGCCCGCGTGTTGGAGTGAGGGAAGAGGGAGAGAGCTATAAAATTACGGTTAGGGATGCTAAAACCTCGTCCCAATGGCGCCCACGGCCTGAACGGGAGATAATTTAGGATTGCGCTCCGTTCTCCTACTGCTTATCGTGAAAATAGGAGACGTTGGAGGGGAGAGGGGGAGGGTAGGTTTGTGAGACGAGGTTTGGAGAGTTGTGGGGAGTCGGAAGGGCCAATGGGAGAGCTGGAGATGGAAAGAATGAAAGATCCAAAGAGCAGGGCTCCGCGAGGGGCCGAGGAATAAAAGGAATCGACTCCGGAATGGTCGTGTGTGGAATTAAATGGCACGGAGAGAGAGGGTAGATATATATAAAAAAAATAAGATGGTTCAAGGCGAGGATTGCGGTGGGGAATAATCTCGAGTCCCAGGGTGCGGCGGGAAGGAGGGGTGGGATGAAGCGGGTTGGGAGCGTGTCCGTGGGCGAGGGTATAGTGGTCGCGGAGATATAGTGGTTAACTGTCGGGGAGGAAGGAACCATGATTAAGCGGACGGTCTGACGTAAAAGATTAAGGGTTAGTGTTCCGTCAGTGTCGTTTCTACTGGAACCCCAGTCGTAAATGTAGCGTAGAAGTCACTATATACTAATCAAGTATTAGAATTTCTTATTCTACGAAATAAGAGAGGAAGTTACGCCAAAAGGTTCTACTTTACATAGATTTCTGAGTGCGATGGAAGAGAAAAGGAATTAATGACAAATAAAGGCAAAACTGAGATTGTGCCTCGTGAATATAAACATTTCTTACCTGACCTATTACCTGCGTATAAATAGCGATAGCTGTAACTTTTAGGCTTTGTAAGCAAATATAGCGAAACTTGGTGGAATTAGCCGTATGTATAAAGTGGATTTCAAATATTTCATTGTGAGATTTTCATTATATCGTCAATAGTAAATATTATTCTATACGATCTTAAGGGAAATTTATATAATTTTTTCAATTTTCTCTTTCAATTGGCGAAGATTAATTCAAAGTTTACCTTCTAAATCGGTACCAAAGGAATATTTATATCAACCAACATGAATAAATGTTGTTTATAAATAAAGCTAAGGACCTAAGCGTCTTTCTTTAATTCATGAAACAATAACACTCTTGGCAACAGGAAGAAATGGCCCATGAAAGCTCGGGTTCCAACTCCACTAAAATTCAAAAGTTTTGGCCATTCCGAACTAAGAATTTTGTCACGTACTGTTATATTCTATCATGCGATTGAGTTCATGGTGAATTTTTTCTCTCAATAAAGGTGTTTCCTGTCATTTTGTTATTTTCGTTCCCATCGCAAGAATTTTACTAACTAGTGAGGTATTCAATTCCACTGAAGGCTTGCGAGTCTGAGAAAATGGGACCTACGAAATGCCGAGCCTTACAGAGAGGAGAGGAGGCCATTAGATCCGTAATCAAAATCTTTGGATTTGTTGCTTTTTTGGCGAGTTTATTGCCGTTCATAACTGTTGTCGCGAGTTTATGGCTGGCCTCGCAAACGGAATCATTACTCTTCCATGAGTTTATGCGCTTCTCGAAGCCCGCTTTGCATGGGCATAACAGTATGTGTCCAGAAGTGGTCAACACGAGTGGAACGGCGGTCGCCAAGGAATGGCTAAAAAGTGTCGGATTTCGAAGCTCGAGGACCGGATACGATTGTTGGTAGGGAGAGGAGGGGAAGGAGCGTGGAGCCCGATGGGTGATATAATAGAAGCCGTGGTCTGGGACGTCGGACGAGAATGAAAGACGATGGTAAGTGGACGACGGCAGGTGTGTCTATTTCTCGCGTTCACGTTGGGGAGGTTTGCAGTATATATAAATATTTTTTTTAACTTAAAACCGCTTCGTGCCCCCACAAATCCGCCCTTGGTCCAACACCCTCCATCTTCTATTCGTTCTGCCAGCATCCTCATTCCTCTTGTCACGGTTCCTTTTTCCTGTAGGAAGCACCCACCGAGGAACGACTTAATCCACATCTGAGATTAGAATCTGCTTCTCTAAAGAGATTTATTTTTTATTTGCGATCTTTTGCGCAAATATGTCTTCCCTGCGGAAGGTGATGAATTTAATCTCATTTAGCCATTTTTTCTCTTTAATTGAGTCAATTTTTTTTGTCGCAAATTGAAACCTGATTTTAAACTAGCACCGGAATATTTCATATGGGTTAATCCTAAATAAACAGCGATCGTCTATATTAGACCGCTCGTCGAAATAAAATTGGTTGCTTTCCCCATAATAGCTCTTTTATCGTAAACTTTTCCATGAACTACGTACTAAAGTCAATTTTCGAGCACTAAAATATATGTGTCAATATTAACGCTGTAGGTCTTAATAGGGTTAATCTAACATATTTCAATGTCTGAAAATAGCCAAATCAATTGCATGGCTCAAAGATATGAGGGGATGTATATTATTAGTGATGAAATCGAAACTTTTCACTTCGTGGAAGGACGTCGTAATTGGTTAAAACGAGATGAAAACTTTGTGACTTCAACAGATTTATTCAACCACTACCGTTTGAATGGAATTTAGACTTGATCTCTAAACTAAATTCCAAGTCAATATTTTCACTGATGACGTTAAAAATAGTTTGCGAACTCCAACTTACAATGGTAGACTGGGCCGTAATCATTAAATTAGAGAAATTGATTGTCGAACTGACAGATTCGAAATATCCTTATTTCCTCGTACAATTAGGGATATGAATACTTCATTCATACAAGTGTATTTATGGATATCATAGGTAGTTGCATGTTGGTATTTTTTGCATATTTTGTATGCTGTTATATTTTTTTCATTTTTTAAATTGTTAAGTTTAGACTAGTATATAATTACTAATCCTTTTTAAGCATGATATGTAAGTTGTGTTTGGTGTGAATTCACCCCCTGACACACCTTTATGGTGGCTTGCAGGGTATTATGTAGATATACTGGTTTCGCCAGTCAATACGATCAGAATTGATTCTGATGATGACTTAACAATCCTGGTGATGGCTTGACAGGCAAGACCGGTAGTGTGGTTGAATAGGCTGTGGTAGTCACAAGGTTTTTAACTCGTTTAAATAACCATTAGTGATCTACAACCCCTGTCTATCATACGATGTCCCTCAGTTCGGCATGCCTCCTACATCCCATTGTCTATCCAAACTACCCTTTCTCCTCCTCCCTCTACTCTAATTACACAACATCCTTTCTTTCTTATTGCTCTTCAAAACACCACCGTCCTTACCCTCTCCATTCCTACTTTCTGCCGTCTTCTAATTTTCTTCAACTTCATTTTTTCAACCAACTCCCTTCCTTCCCTGTCATCTCCAGCGCTTCTTTATGCGTCTTCCCGTCCACCCACACTACCTTCTCAATCTTTCTCCATATCCGCATCTCAAAAGCCCTAGTGAGGTAACGAGCGAAAAATCGCCGTGGCAGCGAACGCACCATATGAGTGCTTCATGCGAAAATAACCGTACTGGTGCTATTTCAGCCACTCTCTTTCTCGGTCTCAGCGTCATTGAATTCTTTTGCTTCAAATGTCGCTCTCCTTCGGCTCTCCACTCCCTCATTCGGGACTTCCAACCTCTCTCTTCTCTCCACACATGAGAAACTTCGGGTTCCTTACCTCACATCTTTACGGCTGCGAGACTTTGGTGTCCCGTTTCCGCATTGACATCTTCGCGAGGCCCTGTTCCCATGGCTAAAGAAATTCCGCCGTCCTTTCTCAACTCTTGGGGCTTCTTGCACCGCCCAAGGGCACGGAATGGGATCCAGCTCAGTTCTATCACAATTGAAAATCGGGACTCTTTATCTCTTTTACCTGCCTCAGGGCAAATGCTCTCCTGGCGTTCTCATAAAGGGCTCGCTTCTAGGCAAGTGTTCTCCGTGTATTACGTCGGGCTAACATTTTTTTTGCGTACTGTTATATTCCATCATACTATTGAGTTCACGGTGTATGTTTTCTCTCAACGAAGTGAATTTATACGCCGTAGTTTTTACGATATTACAAGCCTATTCATTCTTCCCTCGATCTACGCTCTGGTGACGGATTGTCCTAGAAATGAAAATAATTGAAGTTGATTCTCAGAATTGCTTGAATGACGCAGGTTTCCTTTTGCGCTAATTATTTTGAGTGCCGCAATCACCGTAGTAATTTTATTCTCTCATTGTGTGTGTTGTCCGATTTATAAGGGAGGCTTCACTGTTACGAATAGATTACGAACGGTGAAACGATGGTGTACTGATTTTAAATATACAAGATGAACATCATTATTGTTCATTTTTGCTTCCAGTAAATTTCTACCTTAGATTAAATCCTGATGAGAGTATTATGGTATTTTGTTAGGAGTAGTAGATCAAAAGGTGAACCATACTTTGCGGAATACGTTTATCATTTTTGGTTGATCAATGGCGAATATACTACGATTGACGTAAAGTTATAAAACTTCTGTCTGTAAAGAGGGAGGGTGGTAACAGTGTAGAAAAATAATTGAAACTCCTTTAATTTTCAAGCCAAAGGAAGGTTATCCTTTAGACACATATTCGGCGGAGGTATTTTACAGTATAGGGGTTTCAGTACTCATATCCTAGTATTTTGATTCGATATCTTCGTTGCAATTGTGAGTATCAAAACTTGATCGATATTGCAAAATTATTTCGGATAAATATATGTATCATTTAGGACAGTAACATCAGCAACATAATTTAAGTATTAAATTCCCTGTCATGTTATGGACAGAAATGGAACGTTCCGCCCCTCTAGTCACATCTTCGTGATAGTCCTTTTGTGCTGGTTCCCTTTTCGTCATTTTCTATCACTTGCTTCTAGGTTGGTTAATCTGAGAATAGCCATGCCTATTCGCAGTATGTTCTGTCAATTTAATAATAATAAAGTTTATTTTCGTGGTCTAATCTCAGCCCATGAGATATTGGAGTACAATCAAATTAAATACACCTTGTGGCAAGGTTGAATCACAAAAATTAAATAACAAACAATTTAAAATTTAAAAAATAAATTTAAGGCTGTTATCCTTTTGATTGTGCTGGAGCTGAAGAAGTTCGGTCAGTTTCTTCTTCTTCGGCTCTGCGTGCCTTCAAACGCATTGTTCAGTTCTTTCATACGTATATCAGCTGTGTTTCTTTACGTTACTCTCCTTGTGTCCGTCTAACTTCTCTTCCTGGTGGGTGAATGAAAGCCTAGGCGAGCCATCTCTTGGCCGTATGTGGGCTAATGGGCAGGATAAAGCCCGCCGTTTTCACTGAGAATTTGCTTCGCAATTTCTTGGTGGTGTAGTGGCCCTGCACAGTCGCCCAGAAAGTGGAAGGTCCGTGGTTCAATTCCCGGCTTTTTTCAGTTGAAATCTGGCTTCTTTCCATCTTCCCCACCATTGGGTGTGTTCGTTCATTTATGTGTACCTATCCTTTTCCAATTACTATCCTTAGTATGTCTGAATACGCTTGTTGGCGAATATTCATGTGTGTGTTGTATATATATATACACACACACACACATATATATATATGGGGGAAGCAGGGGATAGGGTTAAGGCGGTGACCTCCCCATTGTTGCACCATGATGATGATGATGAATGCGTAATTGCGAAGAAATGAAATCCTCGGGTAGGTGGTAGCCATGTTCCTTCTTCAAACGCCTCTCCATCTCGACCTCTCTCCCCCTCACTCCCTCCTCAAAGACGCCGTTCACAATCCCGGTCCTGTTAAGTGCGCAAAGCGTCCGGGGAAGAGTATGAGGTGACGCCACAGATGAAATTCGCTTACTCATACGCGCGTTCTCACCAGCCGTCTCCCCGCTAGCCTAGAGGATAAAAAACGCGAAGATATTCAAAGAGGGGAATGGAGGGCGGGAAGCGGGCGTTAGAAATGAGGAAGAAGAGAGGTGTGATGAAGACTGGGAGAGAGAGAGAGAGGGCGCGAGGAAGAGGTCAAAGAGAGAGAAACGAAGAGAAACCTAGTCTGCATTTAATCCTGCGGCCATTTTTCCCGATTGTGACTTTTTACACTGGTCGTTAAGAGGAGGCTTGTATAGAGTGCATGTAAGCAATGAAGATAAGTGATAAGTGAAGCGAAATGAGAAGTTATATTGCCGCGGCGGGTGAAACAGGAGGGGAGGGTGAAAGGTTCGGAAGAGTGGAAGACGGAAAGGGAATCAGATAAGGCGGGCACGTAGAAAAAAATCAAGAGTGGAATGAGTCTCGGTTGGGGCCGTGGTTTCTTCTTTCTCTGCCTTAAAAGCGCCCTATGGATGGGGGGGATGGGGCTGGAATGGGTGGGGCCATGAGGCTCTGACAATGAATGGTGAGGAGGTCATGGCGGTTTTAAGAGGCAGCAGTCCGGCCCATCCGCCCCAAAGGGTTAAAGGGTGGAGATGAGAAAGGAGGGCCCAAATTAAGCCCTTCCGACCGGCAGGAAATCGGCGCGGAGATCGGGTCAGGTGGCAGAGGCGGGAGGGCGGTGATAGGAGCAATCTTCCACCCTCCATATTGGATACTCTTACAGGTCAAGCATCTAGCATTGTCTCGTTGAGTGGACTGGCGAACAACACTTGCCAACCGAGGAATATATCTCGTGGATTTTAAAGTTTTTCTGGTCCCCTGCGTAACATGAGAAATTAACATTTCAACTGGATATAAGTGATGTATTGAAATATTGCTACTATATTCAGGAAAGTGTTCCTAAGTGCCTGAATTGGAGAGCTTTTAAGAGGCAAAGTAGCCTTTTCCAGGAAAACATGGAAAATTTTAGCATAATTTTAATTCCAAAATCACGATTGGATCGGTGCTTCAATTTCACCATGTCATTCTTAATCCAAACCACAATTTCTATTCAAAGATTAAGTCCTAACTGAATATTTACGTAGTTGATCGCTCGTTAGGAGCATTTATTTTATACAGATATTTTTATTAATGCTAAATTAAATAAAAGATTGGTGTTTTAAAGTCTTGGAATGCACAGAGTCAGAATAACGGGGCACGGTATTTTATAATGCTCATTAAATCCCTAACCATACTTTCTCCTTCACAGCATGCCAGATAGCTTTTTCTAAATTGGCAATTCAGTCATAAAACGTTTTATATAAATATAGGATATCGTGAGCTAGAATAGTGGCAATTTGATAGCCATTCTTTTCCAGCACTTAGTGGAATGGGGTCTAGCAATGAAAATGACGTCTTACTTTTTTTAATGTTGGATTTACCTCAAATATGGATTATGCCATTCCATGATTCACACATAATATCTTCTTGGCGTCCTTATGGTAGAATCCATTTTCATCAAATATAAAATAATTCTCTAAAAACGTTTCCCTCGTAAGTGTAAAATGATTGATTCTTTAGGAGTCTGGCTGAGGAATGATATTCAGTTTCACGTTGTGAGAACGTGACCTCCAAAAATGTCTCAAAGCCTTATGGTGAGTTTTTTTGCGACTTGGTCACGAATGCCTCATTAAAGGGCATAACGCGCTCGTAACCACCGGGTCGCATTTTACCTTCCGCTTGATTCCTTTTTAGATATATATAATTCCGTGTGTGACGGTTCCATTTCGGCAACATTAAATATTCATTTTCTTTACGTGGATAGTAAGACTAACGGAGAAGAATCTCCAGATAGAAGAAATATCGTCAAAATTTACCCCTCTCTTTCTTCAAATTGTAATGATTATACCGAATTACTCCGAATTCTGAACCCTTTAGTGACGCTAAATATATAGATGTGAGGATTTTTGCATAGAGAATTAAAACATATATTGAACGAGTGTTTTCTTCTCTATTAAAGTGTGGAAATTTAGGTGCTTCTGTTGAGCTTTACAGCTTCAAACTGCGGGTTGTATGTTTTTTATGTACATTATGTATAGTATCTGTAAATATTTATGTTTAAAAGTTAGGATACCCCGAAGTAAAACATTTGTAATAAATAAGCCAATGAATCTGTTGCTCTTTTAATTATGCTGGTAATTCTACAGGTATAACTTGGAGAAAGTAATATTATGAGACTGTTTAGTACTACAATTTGGTGCAAAGAATGGAAACATTTTTGGCGTAGAGATTGTTGACGGGTGAACCCCCCTGATGAGGGGATGTGACTTGGCAAGAATTTTGTTTTAAATCAGTTTTCACGCAATTTTCTGGTGCCCTAAAATACTTTCTTTTGTGGAATTTCAGCGTAAGTTATATTCAAAGCGGAGTAATTTACAGGAAAGAACAGAGAAGAGCCTTTTGCAATCGACTTTCCTGGTGCGCATTGCATTCATGAAGTGCGCTCTAAAGATAGATGACAGCGGTGGATACGAAGGTTGCGGGTTTTATTTATTTTTTTAAAGCGGAAGCGAGCATCACTTGGACTCTCCCGGAGTCAATTTAAAACCGCAATCTCATTCAGCGCCGACTTTTTTCGAGTTTTCATCTCACTCTCGCGCTCCGACCCCTCTCCCTCGCCTACACCACCTCCTGTTCCCTCATTCTTATACATATATATATCTCTCTCCCTGCTTCCCCCAGTGCATCGCCGCACCTCCCGATGCTCAGCTGTTCCGCGTTTGTTAAGAGCTCGCCTTGAGAAGGGGGCGAAGTAGTAATCAATTCATCCCTGCTCTCCCTATCATCCCCCCTACTCCCGCACAACGCAATCGCCCTTATTGCGAGGTTCCCTTCTGCGGTCCATTAGCCCATTTCCTCCACCGCCCACCCTCCCTCCCGGACCCCTGTAGCCTACGAACCCTTTTTTCCCCTCCGCGACTCACGAGGGAGTTGGGACGTCGGCATCGGAATCCACGCGCCGATCGCAAATACGATGTCGTGGGTGGGAGAGAGATGGGAGGAAAAAAATGAATGAGCCAAAGCGGAGGCAACGAATAAGGGTGGGATCTCCCCCCCCCCCCCTCCCACTTTCCCCTCCACCCCCGATCGTCTCCCTCGCTCCTCCTGTCCAACGTTGTACGCTCCGAATCGACCCCCTCGACGTTCATCTATTTGTTTGCACCGCCCGCGATATAATCCGGCCAGGCCGGGAGAGTGGATGGGTTGGAGGGATGGTGATGGCCTTTTGTCTGGCTTTTCCTCTTTGCCGCCTTCCTTCCAACTCATCCTGGTCACTCCCGCAGTTTGAACCCCATAAGCGTTCGCGTCGCCCTCCTTTAAGGATTCACCCAGGTCGATCGAGGACGCGGGTTTGAACCCGGAAGGTCAAAGAAGCTGTCACATTCGCGTAAGGGTCGCGAGAGGGAGATTAAGCCTCCCATCGGCGTGATTCCCATCATAAGATTTAGCGGCATACATTGTTACATTTGCCTACCCAGGTCTGCTCCCCAATAGCTTTTTTTGACATCATACGTTTTCTGCGAAGGTTTTTATTGCTTAGTGAACTTCTTGTTGAAGAAAAATCAGTCAAACGGGAGTAAAATTTTTACTACTTTATTTATATAGACCTCAAAGATTAATTTAGGAGTAACACGTCCTCCTGGTTATTTGCGCTTGTGCATTTCGTATGGAATGTTCCTTTTCGAGTTTTCTTGCGGTCAGAACATACACCGTCTACTTCATTCTAGCTACTTAGATAGTAATAGGTATATCCAGGATTTTTCAATTCCTTTTTTTGTCGTTGATGCTGTCGTTTTAGCCGTCATTACCGTTTGTTTTATCTTGGCAGGCTATCGCTGATCTCTTGTACTGGCGTGTTAAACTCACGATTACATCTTTATTTTTCCCACCCATTCTATTCTGTAGTTACTATCTATCCTTACTAAATTCATCGCATTTATAATTACCTATTATATATATTATCCTTTTCAAATTATAGTCCTTTGTATTGCCATTATTAGTTTTCTGGTTTAATTGATGAATCCTGTCCAATATCTACCATTGATAGTGGGTGTGAAAATAATTAAAAGAAAATTTGGGGCCTATAAAATTCACTAAAATATTCCTCAACTTTTAAGCTGAAGAATATTGAAGGTGATCACGTTCTAGGAGACAGCAGGTATTGGGAAAATTATTTTGTATGAGCGCAGCATTACCAGCTCTGAAAAACCAGAGTAAAAATCCTTTCCACTCCACATGACTTAAGAGAACACTTGAAATATAACTCATTAGAAAAAGTGTTCGGTAATCACCTTCATTATCATTTTCTTGCCTTAAATCCATTATTTATCATTTGTTCTAATAGTATTATGATAGACAAAAGGAAGAATGTAGAGATGTTTCTGTTGGCACTGCTTAGCCGTTGATGCGGCGTCAACCGTCTCGCTCGCTTTAGCGTTCTCATATATTTCATAAAATGGCGTAAAATATTGAGAAAACTGTTATAAAGAGTAACGGCTAGTCCTAGACGACTGTGGTGAACAAGGCTATTGACGCCTTCTCTCGCAGCGCTCGTACTCCTATCGGCGCGGCCAGGCATAGGTGGCGCGCACAAAGAAGAGGCAATTTTTTTTACAACGGGAGGCGACAACGCTGCCAATCTGCTGTGCGGCAAGGGGGAAGGGGTATATTATATATGAAATATGAAATTGGCGACCAAGCGGCGCACCCCCGCGCGCGCAAGGGCTTACCCCTACCCCTCCGTGGCCAATGCCACAAGGGACCAAAGATTGGCGGTTTACTCAAAGGCCGAGTGTTTCCCGAGGTACAGAATGCTGTAATAGCGCATGGGGTCAAGGGGTGGGGGAAAGGGGCACGGAGGATATGAAAAGTGGGTGGAGTGGCGTCTACAAGGACTATAGGGTATGCGTGTGGGGGAGGAGGGAGTGGAAGGGTAGAAGATAGCCCTCCGGATGAAATTTAATAAAGCGAAATAAGTTTGCCACCGCACCCCCAAACCATCGTCAACCTCACTCCCCTCTCTTTCCCTTACCTCTTGTGTCCCCCGCCGAATCTCCTTGCAAGGTTCCCTCAACGTCTTCCTCCTTTTGCTCCCCTCCCATCTTCATCATGCTGGCTCCCTCTTGGCTTTTCTTCCCAGGAAGGCATGCCGGGACTGCAAGGGTGACATCAAAGGGTGGATGCCATGGGCCTTAAGAGAAAGGAGAAGGCCTGGTGAGGATGTGTACGGGGGGGGGGAGTTTGCAGGAGGAGACTGATATGCGTTTATCAGCGCCTGGATTACATGAAGGAGAGCGTGTGCTTAGGAGAACCTGGTGTTTTGGCCTCGGAAGGAAACGATAATAGTTGAGCGCATAGTTTTAGGCAAACGCTCGCGTGGTAAAGGAGGCGTCATCGCTTCTTTCAGATCTGCATTACGAAAGGGTTGACTCAACTGTGAGAAAATAATTGCAGCTCTACCTACGTAAGGACTCTAGTAAGTGGTGGTAATGGTCATATGCTATCCTCTCCTCAGTATATGAGCTATTTGGATCTTGGTTTCATAAAAAGCTCATATTTTACAAATAAATTAAGTCATAAAAAACTAACCCATGGTAGTGAACAGCTTTCCTGGCTTTAAATTTACTAAAATTTGCTTAGTACAATTGGTTTGAGTTTTATTAGTATATCAGTTCAAATAAAGATATAAATGTCCTACTTGTGTTTTCAAAACCATACTTATCTATGTCGGAAAATTGATTTCGTCATGAGGGGGGATGCAGCGAACTTAAAAAATTAAATTCTCCTTGAAAGCAATAGAACGGAGAGGGTTTATAAAGATGACCATAAGCGCATGATATTTGGCAAATGAAGAACGCAGTCTCTTTCGTTTGAAAGGGAGATGCGGAGAGAGGAGAAAACGGGAAATATGGACGGGAAATGAAGAAGTTGAAGAGGGGAGACGCTGTTGTGGATAGCACCAACTTTGTGCAGCGCCGTCAAAGGGAGTGTGGCGTCGGAAATTGGGAAGCTCGCTGTTATCTTTTTATTCTTTACCCCCTCTTTCCCTCGTACGCCCTCCGTGAAAGAGAGATTTGTGGAACGAGCAAGATGTTATTGTCATCCTTGCACTAACTTTTTCGACAGAAAAAAAATACCGAAGTCTTTCGCCGCCGTGATTGCGACCGAAAACTTGGGTCATATTGGCGCTCTGAAAGGGAAGTGGATTGGAGAACACTTCCGTGCGGGACCCCTCTCGATATTAATATCGTCCCCGGACTAGCTGCTGTTGCTGCTATGAAGCTTTCCTTAACTTTTTGTTACAGAACTTAGCTTCCACGAAGCAATTTGAGATAAATTTCTTCTTGGAGGAGTAGACGTAAAATTCTTGAAAATGCAATTCAATCTTCAACTTCTAGATTATATAAAAGGTCATTAAAATTGCTTTGTCTTGGCAAAACGTGAGTTTTGCCAAGACAATGCCACTTGGCAGAAAGTGTAAGTTTTTTCTATGATCATGACTTATAACTTTTATCACTATGATCGTCGAAGCAAAGGATGTCTATTGCTGAGGTTGCTGAAGCAAAGTGTTGATAAATCATGTCATTTAGTTTCAAAAATAATTGTGCCTAATGACTTATGATTCCAATTATAATTTCACATAACTTTTGCCGCGTAATAAGGTCTTTTTTAATGTGTTATTATGCGGTTGTATTTCGATCGAAATCGATTTTAGGAATTTTTGGTCAAGTGCCCGTTATCTGCTAACACCAATCAGTGTCGCTTACTCTAAAGATTAGTTTTCTGCGTTGCTTTGGTGGATCATAACTAACAAGACTTTTCTCTGGGTTTCCTAAGGATTTATTGAAAGAACTAATATGATCCTAGCTTTGGTTAGTTTACTACCCTCTACATGCAGCAAATGACTTTCCGAAGAGTAATATCCACTGTGTAGAAGCGGAGCGAAGAGAATTTTATTATTTGTACTATTGATGTAAATGTGCGTCTACTACAATTTTTAAAGCTTAGTCTCCGGATATATAAAACTTTATGACTTTTTCTGTTTTTTACGCACTGTTCCTCGTTGAAGCGTAATTGCTCTTTTAAACGACCTTTTTTGCATATAATGTTGGCCCCAGAAGTTCAAGGGTAGGAAGGTTAAAGAGTAGAGGTGCTGGAGAAGTCATTTTTCGAAAGTGGCTATATTTTTTTTGCCAACCATAAAAATGCGGTTCCTCACTTTCTTCAGAAAATTGTGAAATATTCATTTGTTAAAAGACTCATGACGATCATCCCCAAGAGCCTGTGTATTAGGGTGAGGTAAATATGATCCCCGAAGCACTTCCCTGATTCGTAATTTAATCCTAGTTTAAACAAGGGCGTTGACGATAAGAAGTGTAACCTTCGGCTTCGAAAAACTACAAAAACTAATGGTGCCGCATTGTCCTTTTTACCTTTATTGCCTCTAAGCATTCCAGCCAAAGCAAAATTCCGTACCGTTCTCGCGCGACTACCAGCTTTTGACCACGATTATGTTTGGATATTTCCTCCAACCATCTTCTTAATCCCTGTCCTTTCCCTCCCCCCTTCCGAAAGCTCGGAGAGGCACAGTATTAATCCGTGGTCGTAGCGGATAATCCCACGAAGATCCCATTTCGCGCTTTAATGCACGCGGGTGCCCCTCTTCCTCGTCATCGCCGCCCATCGCTCATCCCGCAATCGATGACGGCCTTTGTTGGGCCGCCGCCGCCGCGGTCGTCCCGCCGAAGGGCCCCCGCCCCCTTTTGCCAACCCCCGGCGTCTTTTGCCTCTCCTCCAACCCCCCCCCCCCCCCCCCCCCCATCAATCCCCCCACCAGGGGTGGATTCCACAGCGACCGCTGTGGCGTACCGAGGATGGTGGGCACGGTGGCGGTGGCTGCGGCATGGCCTTGGGGCCCTCGCTGAACCGTCGTCCGTGAATTCCGGAGCCCTTGCTAATGTCCCGTCGTCGTGTCCCTAGCAATTGGGCCACCTCCGCCTCTCTGCGGAGAGTGGATCGCAAAATGAAAAAAATATCATTTTTCGCACCCTGTGGTACTCGTCGCGAAAATATGTCAGTTTGGTGATGCCTATGATGTTACATGACTCCTTAATATTTTCTGTCAATTGCATTTGGAATTACATGACTGTGGTGAGACTGCAGATGTCTCAGGAAGAATTAGTTTCTAACCGTTATCATTGACCTGATGGAAAAGTGATTTAGAATAGATATTTTTCATTTATTTGAGTGTTACTGCAATTATTTGCTTCTAAACGCGCCATGTAAGGGCGAGTAAGTTGGCTTTACTCCTTATTAGAACTTTGGAATTTCTTTTTTATTTTTCTCTTCAACTTATCAGAGTTCCATGTTTTCTTTTCAGAATACTTTTCTCAAGCAACTTATCAGCATATGTGCGTACCTCTCCATTCATTTCCTCTCCTTGCATTCCCCCTCAATTTTAGTAAGATTGAGTGATAGACTCTCGCAAATAGACCCGCAAAAACTAGTCTCCTTTATAGGGCATCCTTTGGAAGTTTCCATGGTCGTAGCCCCTTTCTTCCCAACCGTTACTACGTCACTCCAAAGAAATCTCCTCATGTTCCCTATTCTACAGCTATCTCCACTCATCCTGCCCTTATACCTCTTCCTTTGAGCATCCAAGGGTCGCAGTGTATGCTTCCTCATTGCCTAGCTCGGACGCCCGTCGAATCGATGAACCATCGATAGTGAGTGATGCCCACAGAATTCCTCTGCGTCAATTCTTCGCTTATCCTCATGCAACGATTCTGAGATTCACCTGCTGTTGATGGGCCTGCTCTACGGCTCTAAATGCGAGTCAACGTGTTGCCAGTGATGTGGCCACCTCGTGATAGGTATTATTCTGATGGCAGAAGTGATGTTTTTTAAACTTTTCCACGTATAGGTTTTTAATGCAAACCGACCATGGTTTGCGTATTCGCATCATCCTCAAGAGCTTACTTCAAATGCAACAATACGCTGAAAGCATGGTTTGGTTGTATCGCTGCATTAAAAATCTAAATGGGAGACGTACGAGTTTTATTCCTGCTGCAATGATCTTCCGAAAATTCACCCCTAGGGAGTATAAACATTGATTCTGGCAGTTGGGAATTTTAATATTTTGTGCTATCGGATCCTCAGATTCTGTATTCCTGCATCTTTGGATCACTCACCGTCATGGTAGCTACAGATGAGGCTTTTGCATGATTTCTATGCATCAATTGTCGTGGTTATTAGTATTTTTCAAAACCTTGATGAGTTGGTAAAAATTTTCCTCTTGTCCATTTTCTCAGGCGATTCATTTATTTTTCCCAATAGTTTCAGCGAAGAGGTTTCAAAGAGGTTTGTTCTCTCAGGGAGTAATTTCGGATGGTATATATTGAGTCTTCATACACGACGGAATTTCTCGGAATGTAAAAAGTGGGTTGGGCATTCCCGTGGATTCTTTTACCGCCAAGTAAAAGTTGAGCACATTCCGGGAGCAGCTGCGGCTCCTTTGACGGTTTCCCTTCTCACTTGTGTGGTTGAGGAGATGAAACATGACTTGATGGGTATCATAATCATTTGCTGCCCCAGGAAGTCGTATTTTATGGTGTTATTGAATGTCTATGCGAAAAAAATATGAATGAATGCTCTGTAAAAAACTCTATCGTACTGTCTTCGAAGGTTCATTTTAATCTGAGTCGGTGTTAAAGGGTCGGTTATGACATAAATGGCAGTCAGTTTATGTGTGTAAAGTTGAGTGCTTATTGCCGACTACAAAACATTGAAATTGCTTCCTATGCTGTAAGTTCCAATATCCACTAGCGGTTTTGATTATGTACCCGTTTCCCGTTAAATCTTTCTCAACTCCCATCGGCACTAACTTGTACAGCTACTTATTCCTGGGACGAAACCATTTAAAAGGTCTCTCCTTGGCGTGACTCAGGGTTTGATCACTTTAGACGCTGGTTTTCCTTTCTTTCGTTGACCATAGAGCAAAAAAAGACCATTCAATAGCTCTCTCGGGACGTGCTGTCAATCACCGCTCGCGGTTCCCACAATCCATTACTCCGGCATCTGAAATTCAAATTCTTCACACTTTGTAGCGGTTAGACTACATATCAACCCTCATGGATGTGAATAGCGACAGATTTCCCAATCTTACGGTGACGGACGGACGTGCTCTGGATAAATCCGTGACAATATACTCAGAATATTGATCTTTATAAATGAGAATGCATAACTATGAAAAACTTAAGGCTTTCTGAGAGTTACTATCCTGATCCCACTCTGATTTGACTTACTTTACTTTTAATCTTAGGAATGTATTTTCCTTATGTCTACTTTTCTCCATTCGTTAAATTTCAAAAATTACCATGTATGTCTGTAGTCTCATTAACTTTTGAAGGCTGAATATTGATTAAGTTTATTTACGTACGTTTTTCAAGAAAATGATTGAAAGCGTGCACTTTTTTCTCTGCATTTTTCGGTCATTGGTGAGTTGAGGGTTAAACTTGGCTTTATGAGTTTAATTTCTTTCTCTTATTGAGGATTCTTTAGTGAGTTCAAGCAAAAAATTATTCTTCCTCTTAGGTAGAAGTTATCGGTGTTTTTCAGAGGTAGTAGCAGGGTAGCAGCACTCAGCGCCTACTAGTGATAATGCTGTTCGAATGACCCAGCCAACTCTTTCTTCACAGTTCTCTCGTATTACTTCGTTGTCATGATTACTACTATGCTGGAAGTTATCACTATGGTTTTCCTCAAGATAATGATCAAGGAAACTTCTCCAATGTTAAGAAAAAGATTTTAATTTCTCAGGAGCCCGAAAAGAGCATTTAACGTAGGCGTGAGAGAGCTGATAGTGATAAAGGCTACCCTCAAATTGTCTCTATTGAGCCACATGAGTCCTTTAGGCTGGCGCTTCCACTAAAATACTCGTCCCGTACCGATAGTAAATTCTAAACTTCCTTGAGTGAGAATTGGAAGGAGCTAAAACGCTCAAGCATCCTTGTAACACCCATCGGACACAGCTTACGTGGAAACTTTTTCATTTTAATACCCCTTTGTTTAGTTGTACTGTAATCTTTAAGCCTTATCAAATACAATGCCACCTAGGGAACATGGCAAAAAAAGATAAATTGTATATAGTAAAACCTCTACACCAGTAGAAAAATTCCTTCGTCATTTATGGAGAACCGAGCTTCCATGCCTGTGAAACCTTACGCGACACACTCGCCACTTATCTGTACAGAGATAAATGAAGACATGGGCCTATGTAGAGTCAGAGGACGAGATAGGCTGGCCCTAAAGGTATAAGAGTGGATGTAGTGGGGAGGATTGTTCTGTGATGAAGGTTGGAGGAGAAATGCAGCTTCGTAAGAGTCTTCTATGCTGAGAATGCGTGAAAAGGTATGAAAACAGACTCATACTAGTAGTTTTAATTGGAGTGGAAATGGTAAGAAAAATCTGCTAATTTGTGACACTCAAATTTGTCAAATGTGTAACACAATAACTAGATGGGTTAATTAAAAATTCCTATTTTAATTAAACGATGATGTCCTTGGTGGTCAGACTGCCTTGTTGGTGATGAATGCCTGAAACCTTTCTTTAAGGTGTGGTATAGTGAGCGTGAATCGCCTCACATCTAGAATGACGAGAGAACGAGCAGGATTTGAATCAAGGAGGTGGTTGACATGGGTAGAGATTTTGTGGTCGCTCGTTGGGATTGGTATTGCGGTGAATGCGAAGAGCAGGTTTGGGGACAAGCTAGGTTAACGGCAAGAGAGAAGATTGGGTGGGGACCTTGGCTTGGAAAAAGCATAAAATTTGGTTGGGGCGGCAGGTGCGGAAAGTGGAGTCAGATTTTCGGTGCTGTTTGAGAAGAGGACAGAAAGGATTAATGCACACCATTTCGTCTATCTTGCCCTCAAAATCGTGAGTTTTTTTTCTTTTGCTTTTCTTTACTTTCTGTCCGTCTCTCCCTGACCTATCGTTGGAGATATAACACGTTATAATTTTTTTGGAACCTTTGTTAAATTTTTATTTCTCCAAGATTCTTTAACAGGATGTTTGCACCACGACAAGGATTAATTGGTCTACATTGAATTTATTCCCTTATTCCTACCTACTTATAACAAGATCCCGTTTAACTTGTAGTTTTATCACTGAATGCTTGCTTATTTTAGTAGAGTTAGACAATGAGAAATTGACACAGAAAGCTCTAGAGTAGCTCACGCTCGACAGCTGGGCCAGCTTTAGCATGTTTTATCTTAAGTTCGATCAAAATGAATAAACGTTGTTTTTTTAATAATGACGTATTAAAAAATCAGTCTAATACCTATAAGTGACTAAGGTATGAAGTCGAGATTGTGGTTATCATATGGTGGCATGATGGATGGCTGTGAAAATAGACTTTGGGATTGGGTTTAACGGCTCTTCGCCTTGGAGTATATTTGAGGATAAACGGAAAGCTATTTAGTTTGTGCGAAGCTACCGTCACCAGCTCCCCCATTTAAGAAAGCAATGGAGTGAATTTCAGTAAAAAATAAATTCTCGTAAATAGGGGAAGAATACTTCAATGCTTCCATTTAATATACATATAATCGAGAAAACTTCTAAAGAGGAGCACTTATCACTTTATTTAAAAAAATGCTTAAGAAATCAATTTGTGTCCCCAATGTAAACGAAATTCAATTTTCTACCTGTGCTAAACAATCTTTCAAACAATTGCATTATTTGCGAATTATAATAAACTGAACATTTTCAGCTTAATCATTATTCGCATTTCTTTTGACATTTTTGACGTATTTTATGACTTAAACCTTTGTCTCTTCACGGGATTTCCGTTTGAAAACCATTGGTCTGACTCATGGTACCGGCACATAACCACATAAATTTCTGGACGATGTTACCATACGCGCGTTGAAGTCTCCACTCTTGAGCTTTAGGAGATACGTGCATAATCTCCATATTTATAAGGAATTAAAAGCGCTTCTACCTCTCACTCCTCCTCCTCCTCTCTTTCTCCCTCTCTCGTTTTGCAAGTATCCGCGATGCGAAGCCTGAGGAATTTCGGACTTTGATTGAGACGCCGGATGTCGGGTGACTGCGTGCACGGAGTGGGAGCGGAAGAGAGCAGAAGTGGTCGGCGGGAAAGGCCGGACCGACGTCGGGTGTTCGCGTTGCGCGAGTGTGCATGAGAGAGAAAACATGTGACGAAGGGAGGGGGAGAGGGTGCGGGGAGGAGGACGAGGACAAGCGGGAAACAAGTCCTGCGTCTTCGCCGAGGTTTCACATGCCGCCCGCCCTCTCCCAATCCTGCATGTCCATCCTTTTAACTTCCACCCTACCGCCTTTGGAATCATCTGCCCCGCACCCCCAACCGTCCACCCTTCTCCCAGACTCCACCGAGAAATTCAGCTTCTTAAGCAACATTTCCCCTTCGCCGTTTCCCTATCTGGTTCCCAGTTCTGGAGTGGAGAGAGTGAGGAGCATGCACACCGACTGCAGGTCGATCGCCGCCGATGCCGACTCGATACTCAGCACTACATGACCTGACCTATCTCTTATCCTTCTTCCCCTCCGACGACCACTCACACCAATCCTTATCCTCTTTCCCGATCCTTGTTCTCGTTTTCTCTGTGCCAGGATTCATTCTGATCGCGCCACGATCACCGATTGACCCGTGACCTTTTCAGTTGTTACATTCTGTGCCATCAGTTATGACATTTACAACCCTTCGTTCCGGCAAATTTATAAACCACGTGTGTCTGCTGCTCGAAGATTGCGGTACTATTGTGACCTCTGAGGAAAAATCCTGGCATCTTGAATGGTGCCTGAGCAATAATTGTTTTATTCTCTGGATCACTGAGTATGTGCACGAGGTTGGGGTCGGGATTGTTCTCTTTTCAGCGTCCACCTTATATTAAGGTCCTTCGTCCATGTGAGACAGAAATGTGCTTGTAAGCTACATGGAAATATATCTAAAAATCTTTCCATTTAACATTATACACGCACAGTGCAGGCGTGGTTACGATTTATCATTCTTACTTTGTTAAAGACTTAAAGCTAAATTTTTTTACCCACGATGGAACTCATGCTCTCTCAAAATTAATGCTCCGCCAGAAGTAAATACAGGAGAATTTTATTTGTAACCCCCCGGTTGCTTTTCCACGTGCCTCCGCGGATGTAATTCGTAAAATAATGAGTCGGCATCGCTTTCTGCCCTTGGGCTATCCTCTCGCAGAATTAATCATCTCTTTTCCCCATGTTTTTCGTAATGGTCACAACTCTATCCACTTTCCAGTGTTAAATTACGTGGATCATATATGGGTTTTTAGTGATACTATCATAAGAGGAAAGTAATGTACAATGAGTGGTCATTTTTTATACTCATCAGCATTTGTTTGATCAAGCTGGATTTGCCTCTTTCATACTAATTTTCCCATCACTAATAAGCCTCGATGATGAAAGTGAAATAGTTACGTAACCAATCATGCTGCTTTCACTGTGATCTTTGCCCTGTACGTTTTCCAGAACATCTTCAATGTACTCAACAAACGGTGTTTCGTCGACAGTGAAGAAGTTAATATCTCCCAGCGAACAGTTAGTAGAAGAGATTCCCATAATCCGGATTTATATATCTCAACTTGCCATGAATCCTACGCAATACTTAGCCAAGAGTATGATCTAGGGGAGTCTATTAATGCCGTATTGGTTCCAGAGGGGGATAAATGACCGTTCCAGGGCCCACAATCGCACATCACGAGGTACCAAACTGGTCTAAGGCATTCCACGTCTTGGATGGCTACAAACAGGCTTAATATTCTTTCCCATTCTATTTATCCGAGCTATCCAATGGCGTCCTGAAATGAAATGAGCCAATCGCCCTGCCTGCACCGGCCGACGATGCTATCAAAGTGGTAGCCGATCGAGTAATCAATCTTGCCCTACACTCTATGGCCTCCCACTGATCTCTCCTCTTCCTCTCCCACTTTCTTATTTCCACTCTCCATGCCCTTCTCCCCTTTCCCTTATGCCCTTACTCTCTTCCTCAACCCCCCCCCCCCTCGCCTTCTCCCCCTACGAACAGGTTTAGTGTTCTACCACTAAAAAGTGCCGAGGATCCAGTATCGCATGTTGAAATTGATATGCTTGTATTATTTTTATACCTTAATACTCCCTCATTTTCATTACCTCTTTTAATTGTATTTCGCCTTAGTTTGCCATTGAATGGCACCATATTATTTATCACCGAAGGGATTTTTGGTGAACTGTATAGTATCGGTAGGAGGGGGTCGTGGTCAAGGTATCACCTTGGGTCGTGGTGGCCTAGTAGGTAGAGCATTGGGCAGCGGAGGGTCCCGGGTTCAAATCCCGGGAAAGAGCCTTTCTGGACACCCCCATCCAAAATCCTCGTGACGGGGTGAGCTCCATTCTCACCTATCAAAACTAAACTTCGGGTTGAATCACTGAGTGAGTGATACGTATCGGAATCCGTCTCCTTGCCAATTAAATAGAGAGAAGTCCTGACACTCCTTCCCAGCACTCCACTCCAGTTTTATGTCCACTTCGCCACGTTTACGTGAGAATTATTTTAATATTTTTTTCCAATATGCTGAATGTTTTTCTGCATTATTTTCCTCTTAATATATTCGTTAGTCTTTTACTCTCTTTGTGCATATTGTATTTAAGAACTTTCTTATGGCAGAATATAATGCTCCACGTGCTGCTCACTCACTCGACCGTTTTACATTATGTCAAATCCGACAGGTTTGACACTGTCGAATTGTCAACCCCTAAAAAGCCTCGTAGGAAATAATATTTTTGAAAATCCTATTTATTCCTTTCATTGTATTGAGACTAAATCGTTCACCCGTCTCCATTCTTCCTCGATCATCTACATTCTTCCAGCCGTTTACATCTTACATCGGGTCAAGATCAATCAGGGAAAATTTACAATTGTTTCGTGCTCGCGGCTCAATGCGTGTATACTTCGAGTTGAATCAAAAACGTCATTTATTTTTTCTATGTATGAGTCGTACCTTGCGAAGTCGTTTAGCTGTTGCATAATAGGAAGTGAGAGACTACGAGTGGCAGCATTAGACGTAATTCTGTTAAAAAATAGCCCTTGCGTTAATCTACTTCGCCCGAGTTGGCAAAATAACTTCTTTAGCTATGCTGAAGCTGTAATGTAATGTGGATATAAGAACCTACATTGTAGTCTTAAACGTTCGTGCTTTGATTCTCTCAAATGTGGACTACTTTTAAATGAGAACATACGCAATGCTTTCAACATTTGCAATCTCACGTCCCACTGGCTTTCAATACCAGCTCTTACTTGTAACTCCAGTTAGTGTCATTAATCATCTGTTGTTCTGGGAAAGTTTTTTCTATCGCCGCAAACGTGACTCATACATACCAACTGCGAAGATAGTTCTTGCTATGTTATTGATTCATGCAACTGGGGGAACCGAGTTCGATTCCTAGCTAGGGTGAACGGTACATTTTTCCCATGCGCGCGGGAAGGAAGTTGGTCGTCTCAGCTTTGGTCGAATGCAGTCGTTTGTCTGCGTAACTGTCAAACACTTACTCTCTACTGATGTCTCCCTCACGTCTCCCCACCTTTTTCATTGAGTCTTACTGCACCAACCAGCCTTCTGCTTTCTCTCCTCCTCCGCTTCCTTGAGGACCTCACTTTTAGTCTCCTGGGTCTCTTGAGACCACGACATGGTCTCCACGCTCCCCTCATCCTCCCCCATCACTCACGGCACCCTCCTCCCCTCCCTCCCTTTAATGCATCAGCAACACATTCGCCCACACGAAAAATGTCCAATGTCAGAATGACATATCTCCCTCCTCTTTCCCTCTCCCTCCGTCATCTCTCTTTCGCTTACTTCTCCCCTCCGCCTCTCCTTCTTTCCATTTCTTTCACCCTATTCCTCTCCGCCCTGGCTTCTCTTGACGCTCTCCCCATTCAGTTGTTGTTTTATTCTTCCCGTCTTCTTTCTATTGGGGAGTATATTTTTATGTTTGCTGTGACGGACAAAGGCTGGGTATCCTTCGTTCCTGCTTTGGTAAACGGGAGTTTTATGCGCCTTTAGTAACCAACATGTTCTCCTCTGACGTTTTAGGTTTCAATGGCACTCGGAAATATTTTCGTCTGGCTCAAGAGACAAGTCTTTTGGTCGAAAGTAAGCTCAGTTACAATGCCTGCAATGGTGATAAATGCTCACTTTGCTTAGTGAATGGTATAATGGCTCATCCCGGCTGGGTCTGAGAAGTAAACTGACAATTTTATACTCACCAAGATGTACAGCGACCTAGCGTAAAAATTATTTAAGGGTGTCGCAGTGAGCTCAGTATTTTTTTCAGTAAGGTCATGATATGAAAGGCCTGACGTATGTGCTGCGTAACTGCCGTGGAGTAGGTACATGTATTCCATTCAAATGGATTTTATCTTTCAGTAATCCTAAAATTCCTTATCACATGAAATGCACATGAAAATTTTTTCCTCTAGTATCAGTCTTTACAAATCTATCCGAAATTTTAGAAAAGTCCGGTACTTGTTAACGCCTGGTTTTTATCGTACTTGCCTACGGTGTCAATACGATCTGACACCGCTTTCATTATACTTTTGTCGTGACACGGAGAAACTAGCGCATGGTGCTTATTTGCGAAAGTTCTCGCGCCTGAAATAATCGATTCATTTCCCTAAATATCCCAGATTTACTTTGAGGCCCAGTCAGTATTTTTGTTTCTGTAAGGCAATCTGTAGGGTTTTTTTATCTTTTTTCTTATCTTATTCTTTTCCTCATATTCTTCCACGTCATTCGTAATAATCTGCAATGCATTGTTGCTTCTTTAGTAGAACTTTATCGTGATAAGATTCCTTGTAGATTTGACTTCCCATACGGATTCCTGTTACCATCGGGTTTTACGCTCTTCGTTCAGCCACGAATGCTGCTGATTTTCCTATCAATATTTGTGAGATCTCTCCGTTGGATGCCCCTCCGAGACCCCTTCCTCGCACTCGCCACTCTCGTTCCAATTCCATTTTCTCACCCGGGCGTCGCGGGGACTTCGAAACGGCCTTCGCAAACTTTTGCACCTAATCATTTCCTCCCTTCGTGGAATTCAAAAAACATGAAACGCCTTTGCAGTTACGCCACCTCCCTCCTCCGCGAAAGGCAAGGGGTGAAGGATAAATTCCCTGGCTCCCTGCCTCTCGCCGCTGCATCCTCGGCGACGACGCACCCATCGCATTTGCCCGCCGCATCTCTTCTTTTTTCATATTGTCCTCCCCTTGGCGAGGGGCGGTGGGCCGTGGAGGGACTGCCGGACGGGCATTTCCAATTACTCCCCGGTGGGTGAGAGGTCATCGTCCTCCATTTACCTCCCCATCCCCTCCGACGCTCCCCCTCGTCTCTGCACCCGGCCTCCTCCCATTAGGTTCCTTTGGTCCCTCCTCCCTACTCCGCCGGGACATTTCCCCACTCCCTTATCTCACCTTTCCATTTTCGTAACCCTTTTATCGCCATCCCGCCCCTTCCATTTTCGTCCTCGCGGGAGGAGAGAAGGAAAGACACCACCCCCTCTCTCTCTCTTTCGTAACTCTCACACACCCGGTGCAAATCTAACCTCAGCTCATTTTTCCGAATCTCCCCACGCCCGTTTTGTCATCCTTTTAGGTTCCAACCCTGCTCTCTCTTCCATGCTTGCTTATCCTTGTCAGCATTCCGTATTTTAACGTCGTCCACCCTTCTCCTTCAATCTGCACCCAACGCCTTCCTTTTCTCCTCACGCTTTCCCCTATTGTTGTCGATCATTCCTCGTCTCGTTGTCGTGTGCTCCAAAACCTGCTTCTTTCCTTCCTAGTCAGCCCTTGATTGTTCCTCTGTTTTTGACGTTAATGAAAAGTTTTTGTAGGAAATTGAGAATTTTAGAACTGGGCGATATTTAGTGAAAACTTTATGTGCAAGAAGATGATAGAAACGGCTAAGTACTCTTCAACCCAAATGTTAACAGTTGAACAGGAATTGCTTATGTACAATGATAAAATAATACTGCATTGAGGAAATATTTCCTACATAATCAAATAAAAGTTCTCTGATCCCAATTCGCCCATTTATAACGCGTTAAGCTCATTTCTCCACTGTTTAAGTGAGAGAAGACGGTGAGTTTCAACCACATAAGACATTTTTCAACAGGCGAGTTCTAGCTGCTCCATTGTCAGCTAAAAATCTTTTCTTTAGTCTCATTCTTACACTTATGTTTTTCATTTTTATTTGCTTGCTTTCTTCATACCACAATCTTTTATTTTTTCGTACTTGATACTTGCTTTTCATCAGTTCCGTCGCCTTCTCTTATTGGGTTTCTCACATGTATCTTATTCTGTTTCTTTTTATCTTCCAAAAATAGCGATGATATGTTCTCGGGTATATTACTCATTCCATCCGGTATAATCCTCGTAAATAACGGGTATACTTCGGTCACAGTGCCCATGTAGAACCTGCTTGTTGTTTGTTTTGCCTTATATAAAATTAGACATCTCTATCAAATACGCTTCTTGATTATTTATGGCTTTTGTCCGTCGAACACGAAATTTCACGGGATGAGGGATTCATTCGATAATTTGACTCGTAATCCTAATCTTTCCAGCTTCGCAGACCCATTGGAAAAGCAACGTCTAATTTATCTTGTCTTTTTTGATGTATTTAAAATCCTTGGAGTGAGTTGGTACGCTAAAAAAGCGTCAGTTTACTTCAAGGAATGATTTGTTATGAATCGTAGAGCATACGCTGTTTTCGCGTAAATTTGGAACAAATGAAAGAGTTCGGAAAATATTGGATTTCATTAATTTAGGCGGCGGATCCTGTCTGTATACATTTAGAAGGGAGAGACGTGGCAGGAGGTCCTGCTAATGCTTCACTGGAGGAAAAATAAATGAGCCACGGCGCGGAAATAAATTGGAAAATTTCTGTCATCCATCAACCTCCGGGACCACTTTCGGAAGCAACGCTAAGCAAATATCGCATTCCTGAAAGTCAAGAGGGGAACCAGGAGACTGATTATCCTGAATTCTTTGCAGTTTTTCTGTTTGGAAGCGTATTTTAGTTGCTTCAATTTGTGTTCCATTTCCATTGTAGGACCGTTATCATTTCTTAGTGTTTGAAGGGACATATCAAGTGTATAGGCACTCGTGAACCTTTCAATATTCGCACCTTTTTCTTTTCTTGGAGCGACGATAGTACATTCACCGCATTCTAATTTAGCTTAATTACCCGTTTGTCGACTCATGATCTTATTCCGCAGATATGAAACCATGCCTCGGTCTACAAGCCACCGAATGTTCTTCGACCCTGTTATTAGAGGCACGCATATATAAACTGTTTAAGCATACTCTCGGTCCTAATGATCCCACCTAATACATTGATCGGAAACTAGCACACTTTCTAATCGGTGCGTAATTCTCTCGAGTACCGAATCGGGTCGAGCAAGGCTTAGTAGGTGCTTGTCTCGTAAATTCATTTCAGTGGAACTATAGAGGGAAATGAAGAGGCTTACACCTGCCGAGCCGTCAGTTCTCCACGCGTTCCTCAGAGTATTGTTTTGGGGCCACTCTCATTTGTGATTCTTTCATACTATATAATGGCGCCGTCGTCTCATCAAAGTGGCTACGCTCATTTTCCCTCCACCATCATCCTCCGTACTTCTATGCCTCAATCTCTTTTTCTGAGGTCCTCCCCACTCTCCTTACTTCTAGATTGCTCTTTCTCGGACATGCCCTCCTTTTCCCTCTATCTCTTTCCGTTCTCTCATTGCCGAATTTTTTATGGTGGAAAAGCAAAATTTTACATTTAAAAAATAAGTAATTGCAATATATATATGCATGTATGTATATGCATGTATATATAGATATGGGGCTTATATGTTATGGTATAAATATTTACTTTGACGTAATCTTGATTTTCTATCATAGTTTCATATATTTCGCGTTTTTACTGTTTAAGTGCAGGAAATTTGCAGCATTCCATGAGTACGTGATGAGATAATCCAATTTTCTAAATCGTGTTGTATTGATTCCGTTTGTCGTACTATGTATTTTTTTGTTCAGTATAGTTACCGGCATCTAAGTAGTTTTCTCTTCATTTCCATTAAAGCGTTCTTCAGGAATGTATCCACACCTTCGTTAAAAATATTCTAAAAAAAAGGAACCCATTAGTTTTCCTGGAGTTTTGGTTCGTAAATTGTCCTTTGTATGAAATTCGATAGAGGATCTTTTTTAGCCACCAATTTTTCTCTAGTGAAAAAATGTATTCGTTGAAGTTCTTAGTCTCCACATTTCATTGACCGATAAAAATGGATTATATGCCGATTCCAACGGCTAAAATTTCGACTCTGAATAAAATATGAACGCAGTCATTCGTCTGAGTGTAGTGAATGAAAATTTGCTCTTCCTGTGTGGCTGTTAATCACAGCAGTGGCGAGGCGTGCGCTTCCTGTAGAACAATGCCAACAGTGTTCAACCCTTGTACTTTCTCTTTTGCCAACTGTGGTTTCGCAGAAAGAAATGCCCAAAAAAACCACATTGCTAATTTAGTGAAGATATTCCGTACCACCCTCTGTGTATTCCTCCCAAAAAGTTTCTAGAATACCCATTTTCAAGGATTCGCTAGTTCAAATTCTCTTTGCGCTGCATATGGTCTTAACCTCAACTTCCCTGTGAATCATTCGTTTTTCATTTTATCTGTTCCTCCCTGATTTTCAGAGGTTTTCTCCAACGCTGGGCTCAAAAAGCTTCAGTTATTTTATAAAAATTTATAATTTTAACGAAACAATATTCGTATGTTTATATTTAAAATCAAGTGGGATATGGATGCCTTGACGGGGGGTAGGATGGAGTAAGTCGCTGCAAACCCTATGAAGGCATTCTCTGCTGACTCGAGTTATACTATCCGTGAAAAGGGTACTGTATTGGATTAATCGAAGGCGTTAATGCCTCGTTGGAATTATTTAATGAAGATAGGTGAATGTATGTTGGAGTTTATATGAGAGTTATGTATCGAGAGTTTCTTTGCTCATCTCCTAACTCTTTTGTTTGTCTCCTCCTCCTGTGCGAAACACCGTAGTACTCGTCGCTTGAATTATCCCGTATTCCGCCTCGCGCATCAATCCCCATAAGATCGACCGTTGATGTAGCACCCTTTCTAGCTATACTTCTCGCAACGCCCACTCACGACCCTCGACTGGAACAACCAGCGAGCACGCCTCCGTTCCGGGAGCTCGCGGTCCTCTTTCACACCCTTTTAAACCCCCTCATCCCTCTCACCCCCAGTCGCGAGGCACGGGATACGTCCATCCCCGCGAGGGTGAGACTCGCGGCAAGGAAACACGCACAACCGCCCTCACCTCGCCCTCTTTAACCGGGTCCACCTCTCTACCCTCTCCCGTCCCCTTTTCCTTGTTCCCAGCTCCCATTTTATCGCATCTCGATGGAGCACCTGCGGGATACTCTCGAGGCATGCGTCCGCTCGCTCTCCGCGTCTCTTTGCCTTTATAAGGCGAACCATCTCTCTCTCCACTCTTCCCCTTTTTTCCTCCTCCTTTTCCTTCTTATTTATCCCCAGTCGTTCCCTCGTTCTCGTGCCCCTCCTTCCTCCCCCTGGCATTCCCTCCTGTTAATTTCAACTCGCCCCCCACACACACTCCCCCCCCCCCTCCCCATATCCTCCCCCTCATCTCCTCCGATGCTCCATTCACAGACTCCTCTATCTCTCTCTCTCATCCATTAACTCTCCTCCCCCCCTTCTTCCACGCCTCGGCAATCTTTTCTCTCTCTCATTTAGCTCCCCCATCTCTCCCTCCTTCCCCTCCGAACCCCTTGAAAATCTCCACCCTTTTGTCCTGACCTACCTGTTGCATAACGTTTGGCCGACCATAACCGTTAATCATTTCCGCGGATTTCGAGCTCTCGTGGGCTCCGGGTCGTTCTCTTCTTATCCTCGCCTCGATGCCACTGTTGCACTTGCCGCGCTCCCGCTAGCCTCGTCGGATCCCGGTGCCAGCCAGCTATGTGGCCTTGTTTTCTTCGCAACTGGTTGAGATACGACTGCTTCCATCTGTTTTTAGGTATTCTAACAATTGTCGCGAGTACAAATTATGAGTTGAAATGTCTTATCCAGCAATGTCGCTAGCTTCATTTGAGAGGCGATAACATTTGCTTTCCGTGCACTACGAGTCTCTTTTCCACTTATTAATGCATGCTTTGATTTAACAATTTAAACACTTTAACTACGTCGAATTTAGACGTAAAAACATATAGGAAGCAAATTAGAGATCGGAAGGACGGATTTGATGAGTGGATAATCATCGTAAGATATTTTACTTTCGTCTTTGTTTGCAATATCTGTGATTTCTGCCTCACCTTCCAAACCTAAATTAAATTTACATTTTCCCGGACTCTGTCAATCATTTCCACTAAAGTAAAAGCGTCGGTAAATATCAGCCTATGCCCTTTCGTTCTACTCTTTTCACATTTGTATATAGTTCGCGGTCAGTTAAGGGTCTTATTGTGATTGCAACCATAGTTGCCACCCATAGTGCCTGAATGATGTTCTGAACACTTATATTTATTGATATCTTTACTGCCTCTTATGTTTAACTATTGTGTATTTTTTGTTGCATACTATAGTTGAAGTCTCTACAATGCAGTGGTAAATACCATATGAGTGCTTCATCCTTTATCATTTACACTTTCCTTTTCTGACAGTCGCGAATCCTTTTCCTTGGAAATTTGGCTCCCGGCCTCTGCCGTTCGGATTTGTGAATTGGGTTTGGTGTTCGTGCTTTCTTCAGCTTTAATAAAACAGCAGTACTTGATTAGAATTACTAAAAATGGAACCACCTTAAAACTTTTATTTTGTTTAAATTTACATTGTATATTGTTAATTTCTACTGAAAATGGAAATAATAGTTACATTACAAAACTAAAAACATTTTATATCCCGAAACATTTTCTTAACCACCAGCCAATATTTTATCTCTGACAATTCATTCTTGAAATACATCTGTAGCTTTGTTTACATAGTACCTACGTATCATTACATTTATGAGTTAATACAGTCGTTCTTTTAGTGTTATGATGATTTTTTAATATGCTTTACCTCGACCATACCTTCCTCTGGCTTGAACTCTAAGGTTCGGGTGATTTTGTTATTAACTGCTTCATCCTTCACGTACAGTCTCTCTGTTCCCTTCAAGTCTCCGCCTCTTCACCCTGCATCGCTCAGGATGCAAATGCTGTGCTTCCCTTCGTTCTGCTCATACCCCTTCTTCTACTCATCATTTGCGGTCGTTTGCATTTCCAAGAACATATCTACCATATGTCATTCAGCTGTCTTTATCTTCTCCATTCCAAGTTCCCATCTCGAAAGACAGTCCTAAAGTTAAAACTTTAGAGAATGCTTCACATTATCATCATTATCACATTACCATCATTATCAATAATTGAAACCCTTCCCAAGTTTGCAACTGGTATGGAGGTGAGCACTCAAAAAAATAGATCATATTTGGCTGAATAGTGCTTTCGGGCTCAACGTGGCCCAATGAAAACACGGGCTAACCCACCAAACACACCCCATCAATCCAATGCTCGTTTCTTTTCCTCTCTTTCATTTGACATGATAATAGCTCTATTCATAGCCCAAAAAATATGGTCTGGTCAAAATAACGTCTCTGAGAAAGGTTTTTGTCCTTTCTTTTCATGTATCAGTACTCGATTAATTTATTTCAGTTTTTTCTTTGTGTGTATTTCGTTGAAGCAATTTTTTTTTATTTTACCGCAGGCTGTATTCACCGACTATGCTCTATGTCCCGAACACGAGTTCAAATGCATTATGTTGCCTTAGATTTAGGCCGTAAATATTCGTCTGCCTAATTATAGAAAAGCAATTCATGTTCACTGCAAATCTGCATCGTGTTTATGGTAATAAAAATGCATTTCACGTGCAAAAATGCATTACTTGTCCCGTTCAACGGAGTCGTGACGTATACGCCTTCATTATACGTCTATCGTTGATCTTCAAATTTTCAGAATACACGTCCAACAATCAACACCTTGGGACATTTTTTCCAGGCTTTCACTATCATGACAAAGTACCACTATGTTATCACTGATAAAAAATCCGTAATTTAACGGGCCTTTCGTAAATCTAAAGCATATTATTCTCGAATTGTAAATCATTTTCGTCATATATGTTTTCCTATGCTTCTTTTATTCAGCTAACAGTTAATCATCGGATTTCTCTTATGTTTTTCTCTATAAGTTTTGGCTTTACACAATAAAGAACTCTGTTTTCATGGAAATTGACTAATAATCTCCCACTAACCGTTTTCATACTATTTTAAGTATTATCCAGTAAAATGTTGACTTATGACCCAAGGAATGGAAACTTTTTATGTAGCCAATAGTTATTTTCATGATTAACATGAAAAAAATTTGGACCAATCCTTGCGAAATAAAGAAAGATTTGATAGGAATGTTAAATATTGCAGATAGATGATAGTACGACAATATACGCTCGATAAAGATAAGTAAATATAGAAGATGGATTATATAAAGGTAGAAATATTTAGAAAAAATTAAGAAAGATTAAATAAAGATAGATAGACGATAGATGAAGATGGAAGATAGATAAAGATAGACGAAAGAGAAATATTGTAGATAGATGGCAGGATGTTGTTTCAGGAGTTCGTTTTTGACGTGAGCCACTCAAGCAGCGTTGGTGGCTACGAACCTGCAGGAACTTCCGCTGGACCAGTGGACCCAATCTTTTCTGTCACGTGTCCCACTTTCCATCCTCAGGGAAAGAAAATTCCTGCCTGGACACAAAGAATAGTTCAGTCTTTTCTACTTTTCGCACGTGTAAATAAATACGTAGGTTATGAATACACGCTCTGTGTAGCTACCCTCGGAGAAGACGAGGGTGCTGAGCTCATTCAGTGTTCCACCTAGTAAGTTTCGTCTAAGTGGGACGCCTCTCACCAGTTGGGGTACACTACTCTAGACCTCGCCTCTTACGCTCGTGACACCTTATAAATGGTTCCTCCTGGCCGCACCCTCATTGTTATTCTTCCCCGTGACAAGGTTAGGGGCGTGGAAAAACCCCCCATTTTAACGACCTTCCACTCGATGAGGATGATGCGACCCGATCGCTTTACTCCCTTCCCCCATCCCGTAGTATCCACCCCGTTGTCGGCCTTAACTATATCGCGTTCCTTTCTCTCCTCATTTAAAACGTCTCGTTTCGGAAAAGGGTCGTCACCACGCCCCCTTCCTCGTAGGGGCGCTCGTAGCGAATAGCAAGGCATTGATCTGAGAGCGGTTGGGTATCCAGTTCGAAATTCCCCTTTTAGCGGACAAGTCGCGATCGCGGGAGGCATCAATTTTCGCGGGAGTCGAGTCGAGCGCAACGGTGCAATCGCTTTTCAACTGATTTCCTCCGACTCCCGCCTTGCGAGCAACATGTTATTGAGATGCTCGGCAGTCGATAGCGAAGTCGAAGGATGATGATTTTCAGACCTCGGTTAAGTACTCTCGTGGTGTTGTCTCGCTCTGGATCTCCAAACTTCCGCTTTCTCGGCAAATTCTCGGAGGCGAAAGAATCTACAGGAATAGTGAACGATTTGAGCTTCGAGTCGAGGGGGGCACTTAATGAGTCCCGTTTTCGCAAAATGAGAATGTTCTTAGAAATGTTTTCCTCTTTGTTTTCCAAGAAATTAACGGTCAAGGTTCGTGATAGAAGATACTATCGTAGGGTGCTGAAATGTTGCCTCCAAGATGTGACCGAATTCGCACCATTACCATTTCATCTTTTTTCCACTCTATCTCTGCAGTAGTAAGCAAATGGAGGCCATCATTAGCATGTCAGTATGTTCATAGCATTCATTTTATTGACGTCACCTTGCAAGTAACATCAACGTCACACCAAACTTAAATGGTGGGATGTTAGAAGGTCGCACGGTGGCATTGCTGACGCAGAAACTGTATCGGGGGGTCGGAACTTATGTTAGTTGACCAATTCCTTTCTTTCTAGAGTCGATCAAACTATAAGGCATCTATCGTGTCGGAAAGTGTTCTTGAATCACGAATTCTTGTGGCCTTTCATTCATTCATACTTGGTGTATATATATATAAACCCTCTTCCGTTGAAAAAGGCGGCATGTCCGTAGAAACGTCCAAACTGTTGTGAGTGTCTCTTTTGCGTGTTTCTATGTTTTCGTCGTCTGTCTGTTTTATTTTGTATTTATTATGACTGCATAGTGCGCTTTTCCTGCCAGTGTGTATGTATATATATATATATATATATATGTATAATATAAATATATATGTTCACAGAAAGGACGCACTATGCGGATGCACAATAATTCACACAAAAAGACACTTAACACAAAACATAGATACATGAAAAAAGGAGACACTCACAAAGTAGACTAGGAGACGTTTCGACGCTCATGGCACCATTGTCGATCCGGAGAGAGTGTTATAAGGTTATCGTACCGTCCCTTTACAAATCTTGCCGATCTTCGCTGCACACGTTCAAGTTCATTATTTAGACCGATTTCGTAGGATTCGTTTACGATTCGCTTGGCCCATTATTTTACGTATGTGTTCTACCCAGGAAAGATCATGTGTCAGTCTTTTTCCAAGATATTTAATGAATTCCACGTTTGTTAATTCATTATTACTTATTTTGTACGTGCTAGGAGGACAACAATTCTTTTTCCAAAAAACTCATTGCTACACATTTTTTAAAATTTAATTCTAACTGCCATGTATCACATGAATTTCCCTGTACACTACTGCATCATCGGCAGTAATAAATAGACGAAGCTTACTTTTGACCATCTTATTGATATCATTTATATACAAAAGGAATAGGAGTGGACCTATCACACTACCTTGTGGGACACCCGAAGTGACTTTAATTGCTGGTGAGGTAACACCGTCCAAAACAACCCTTTGCACCCGATCATGCAGAAAATCATTAATCCATGATATAATGTTACTGTCTAACCCATAAGATTTTAACTTCAAGATTAGTTTGCTATGAGACACCTTGTCAAAAGCTTTCTTGAAATCAATAAATATAGCATCCACTGGAATATTATTTTCGCCAGAAACTAAAATATCGTGGGAAAAGAGAGCAAGTTGAGTTTCACATGATCTGCTCTTCCGGAAGCCATTCTGAACATTGGACAATAACTGTAGTTAGATGGCTGCTCCCTGTCACCACTTTTAAAAATGGGTGTTACATCGGCTGTTTTCTAGTCCATCGATACGACGTGTTCGGTCAGGGATTTATTAAATACTATTTCAAGGTAGGGAGAGATTTCGGAAGCTAACTCTCTATATACGCGGGAGGGAATTTGGTCAGAGCCAGGAGATTTGTTGGGGCTTATACCTTTAGTAACTTTTCAATGCCATTACAGGAAATTTCAATTGGTTGCATCAGCCGCTGAAAGAGGTCAGGTAAGACGACAGTTGAATCCCCGGAAGGTGGGTTAACATCGGTTTGGAAGAAGGAATTTAGCAAGTTAACTTTGTCAAGAGTGTTTGTGGCCATTTCACCCTTATCATTTTTAAGTGAATGGACGGCAGACTTATGGCCTTGCACTTACCCTACGTACGACCAGAAGACTTTTGGATTTTCTTTCAATTGTTCCCCAAGTGTTTTTCTGCAGTGGATTTTGCAATTTTATAATTTTCAATTATTACATTACGCTCATCAGTGGGCATATATTTACTAATTCTTTTCATTTTAGTATGACATATTCGCTGCCGTCCCAGGGATTTTCTCGCTTCGGCATTTTACCACCTAGGTTCAGTGCTTTCTTTTTTAAATTTACTAGGGATATATCTATTGATCCCAGAGCGCATGATATTAATGATCGACTTCCATGAACCGTTGGTACATGCGTTTATGGAACGCTTTTGGAAATCCGATAAGGAATCTCTTAAATAAATTTTAAAGTTTGCAAAGTCTGCTCTTTTAAAAATTGAAATCTTTCTTTTTTGTTTAAATTTTTTTATCTAAAGATAGTGAGAATTTTGCAGTTATAACTCTGTGGCCACTGATTCCATCAACCGTTTCAATCATTGTCACATGTTGTGGGATATTGGTTGCCAGTAAATCAAGAATGTTATCCCCTCTATTAGGTGCTGTAGCTAATTGTTGTAGGGAGTTATTGGAGAACACATCTAATAGAGTCTCACAGATGTCCTTGTCCCTTCCTCCAGCTTTGAAGCAGTATGTTCTCCAGACTATTGATGGCGCACTGAAATCTCCTCCTATTATTATATTACGCTCGCTGTTACGGGACGTTATAGAATTTATCTGCTTTCCCAGTTCTAATAATGACTCAACATCAGTGTTTGGGGGCCTATGGAATGCGCAGACAGATATTGATTTGGATTTATGGCATGTTAATGAACACCAAACTCATTCTAAGGAGTTGTCGGGAAATATTACTGCTTTGGTAATGATTGAGTTCTTGACTGCAATGAAAACACCACCACCTGCTCTGTAATGTCTATCTTTTATATACATATATTTTAAAAGATTTGGGGAATATTTCTGAGTCAGGTATGTCATCCGTGAGCCAACTTTCAGTTCCTATAGTTACATCTGTATCAGGTGTATGAATAAGGTGATGGAACTCAGGTATCTTGTTTTTAAGACTTCGGCAATTAACTACCGCAACGGAAAAAAAGATGCTTCCTAGGGAGCATCGCTAAGATTCCTAGTAGGTACGAATATCAGAAAAACTTGAACAAATTGAGTTTTCCTTTTTTATTAGCTGACTGCTGACGAAAAGATATTCATAGGACCCACCGAATGTTCCAACCTCTCTCTCTATCTCTCCGCTGCTACTTATCCATCCTCCGTACGCTCGCGGGAACTTAGCATAGCCTCCCGCGATCGAGTCGTGAGCGCGTTGCGTGTTGTGTTCGCGGTCACTCCGAGCTGGGCGATAGGACATGGCGGAATGGAGTGGGGAAGGAAGATGGCCGAAGATGCCTCGAGACTACTCACGCTGCCCCGTGTGGGTGCCGTGGACCGGTTTTATGGGAATGTTAGGGCCGGACGATCCTCGCGCGCGACTTTCTACACCTATGTTTGCGTGTTCGTATGAGATCCTGCGCGTTGCCGTTTTTTTCGCATCCTGAAAGGACGTGAATGACGATGGCGAGCGTAGGTGCGTTTCTCGTTCCCTTTCGGGCGTCTGACTTCTCTTTCCCCGATTGATAACCAAAAGTAGCCGCATGTTGGCCGCTGGTGCTTTATAATAAGTGTTTGGTGCCCCGTTGCATGCCTCGCGGGTGGAAAGGGACTTTAGAGATTCTTGGGGGTCCGGATGGAAAGAAAGTAATCCTGAACCTCGTCGCCGGGTGGATGTTTATTCGGTGATAGGACAGGATTTTGGCCCAATTTCCACCTTCGTTGGTCGATCGCAAGCAATATCTAGTGGACTCCCTCTGAACAATTTTGTTTAAAGGCTTTGAACTTTTGCTATTATGTATTCCCTCGACAATGCGCAGCCTTACGCAACGGAAATGTCTGAGCAAGGAAAAAGTTTTAGTTGTTTTAAGAACTAAGGCCATCATCGTTTATCAGCAATGAAGATTCCGTGAAACTGCAATCAAAATATATTGGAAATCTTCGAAAAAAAGAAACATTATGTAATTGTGCATCATAGGTTCCGAGAGGAGTATGGTTGTTCCTCTCTTTTCTGATTGCTTTTAAATAAGAAAATGCCTTCAAACGTCGTCCGTTCAAATTTTCTCCTACTAATAGTGTTTAAGTTTGTGGGTGAGAAATGCCGAAGCCTTATTACCAAAATAAATGCAATGAAAATTATCCCCGTGTACAGTGGACGTAGGGACTTCATGGACAAGAAAAATTGAACTAAATAATTTGATAGGGATATTTTGGTTTTGCGTTTTTCATACTCACCCTCAGTATTGCGATTATAACCTTATTATAACAATTACTTGAATCGATCAGCTTTGTCTCCAATCTATGTAATTTTGCCACTTTTTTTAGTCTTCCTATACTAGTTTCATTCAAAAAACAAAATGAATGTGGATTTAAGCTCACTTCGTTCATCAAATTACCTTGCGCAAAATATTTAAGTGACTTTTATTAACATGCATTAAGTAAGGTCACCTTCATTCCAAACAAGTAAATCAGTCGTCTGCCTTGCAACTCGTACACTCGTGATACACACACGGACTGGATCGCTGAGTGAAATCCAAGCAGCTGGTGAAACAGGCATTACCCGAATCCCCTACGTACCTATAACTGTCATCCTCAAGTGATTTCGAGGGTTTTCAGTTTTTAGAGAATAAGGATGATTTTAGAAGAAATGTTCCTCGCAGGTCACTTTATCGTTTCGAGAATGAAATCTCGTTAAAAAAATTTCAGTCGGGAGATGATTATGAGAATGACATTGTACAGGTATTTCCACTGGAATATCTTCGCCAATAGACAAGATAAAAAGTATCTCTTAGCGAATATGGAACACATTAAGAAGAAGGATTTGGATTGTACGGTGATCACCATGGTTTATATTCTATTCTCTACCAATGCAAGTAAACACCTACTTATGTTCCCTAGTTTCATTTGCATTTTTCATCCTGTATACACCTAGTGAATATGTATGTTTATGTAGCGATAAATATCCTCTTTTCTGTGCGTGAGAACAAATTCATTAGATAATTATATATTCGACCCTCTTTCAGAGCTGTCAAGAGTAATATCATCTGTGGAGTGGCTTTTAATCAAATTCAGTATTTGAGGTAAAATTATTGCAATTTGGATAGAATATTAGACAGCTTTTAAATATTTATTGCCGTTTAATTCAGTTTATGATGAAGTTCTGACCATGAAGTTATATCTCGCTATTTATTCTTAGTCTTTGGTCTATTAAATGTATTTTCTTATGAGGTGATGAATTTTCTGTTACACGTCAAGAATTTACTTTTAAAGTTCTCATGAGAGCCTGCCCGCACTCCAGTAATTTTTATGGAAATGATATAAATCATTATGTTAGTTGCTCAGTGTGGCTGTGGAGTGGCAACCCGGAATTCTCTACTGTAATTTTTCATTGCTTTTGTCGAATCTCCTAAGACATGGTGAGACTGAATCGAGACGAAAATTTACGTCGTTTACTGAAGGATAATACTAATTCCATAGAAAATAAAATGTTTTCTGTGAAGTTTTAGCGTGTGTATTTCGCGGAAAATATATTTTATTAGGAACCTTTCTAAGAAAATAAAGTGGCTGACTAATAAAATCTTGGATTTTCGAGGGAGTGGTGGTTAAAGTACTGACAACCCACTGAACCCGGAGGCCCGAGTTCGAATCCCAGCAGTGACATATTTTCCATTGTTTGGCCAGCCCCTCTTTGAATGCTGTGTGGAGAGCACTTCGAATTTTCTCCATCCGTCTGATGTAGAAAACTCGGATGGACCTGTGGTTCTCTTGGCGCCTTTCGTTCAGAGCAAACTGATGCCTATGCTATTGCTATACCTTTCCTCCCAGTCTGCGACGCCTTTAAATGCGGGACAGACTTGTAACCACAGATGAGATGAAATGCACAACGTCGTTCCCTTTGGTGGTAGGTACGACTCGTGAGTTGAAAGAATTCCTCTCGGGTATTCCACCGCGTTAGTGTATGCGTTCCGAAGCCCAACTTGTTTCAAAAACCCTGAAGATGATGGCAGGGTTGGTCTTCGAAACGTCGGCAGCAATGGAGACACTGAACTAGTGGAAGACCGGAGAGAAATTCTTTAAACATATACGCTGGGACTAGATCTTTCTAAGACGTGAGTTGTTTACGCTCGTAGAGAATCACTACGGCAAGCAATTATTTGGTAGTGCAATTGGGTATTGCTCCCGCTTAGCCCCCCTGTCCTCACACCCTCGAAGAATTCTTCCTGAGAACTCTCCAACTTTTCCCGCTCGTCCGCGAGCCGCATTCCGTGCAGCCTGCTCTCGTCCCCCCTCCTGCCAACGATCGGCGCAAAAAGCGGATCTCATTTCAAAACAAATCTTCCCCGGCTCCCCTCCTCCGCTTGCCTTTCCTCCCTCTGCGGTCTCCGTCTGCGGACGGCGGCGGAGCGGAGATATCAATCGACGCTGCCTCCAGGGCCGCGATAGCGCGACGGTATTATAGGCGCGGTTCACGTTCCCTTCCAGCACGCGGTCGGTCTCGCCGGAAGACTCTTGCCCTTTCTTACCAAGTGGACCAACTTGGCGTTTCCCATGATGCCATGATAATGATTCCCTTATGATGCACCGCTTACCATATTATGAAATTTTCTAGTAGCTCTATATATACTAGCTTTATAAAAATATGGATTACACATGTGTACATCGAAGTGTCTACAAATAAAATAAAAAGTTCTGAATAATGATGTGAAAAATAATTTTGCTTTCACATGATTCGACCATTTGTAGTTACAGTGTGTACTTCAAAATGTGAAAAACGACAAAGTACATATAAAATCTTAATAGAAAATGCCATGGCAGGCATGGCATGGCATGGCAGGCAGGCATGGCATGGCAGGCGATGCTAGTGTTTTAAAATGTTCCCTGACTTTCTTGTCGCGTGCTACTGAACAGATATTCTCGCACCACTGATGGTACCGGTTGCGTTAGCCAGATCTGTGACATGCCAGCCCTGTTACTCCAAGGTCGAGAGTTCGAATCTCGCCTCGTACATGGTTGTCCTAGGTTTAAGATTGGGGTAGATGTTGCGATGTAACTAAGAGAGTTGGGAGCACCTAAACACCGAACACTCCAACACTCAGTACTGCTCCACCTTTGGTGAAACGTATGCCTATGGTTGAAAAATGATAAGCTATAAGCTTAAAGGCGACTTCTAGGCTGGCGGAGATGGGAAAGCAATTCTCAAAAGATTGGCCAGTTTTAGTCTATATTTTGACTGTGTCCTCACCCTAAAGTTGTCACGGGAGCGATGAAAATTCCGAAAGCTCTGAAGTTCCTGTTTGGGTTGCTTTTGTTTCGCCCTCCGGTAGGATGATTCTGAGTCTAAATCCAAGAGGGTATGATTCACAATTTTCTTTGTTCTTCCCTATACTTAGGGGAGGCAAATAAATACGGGAGGAATATAGCGTATAAGCCATGACGGAACTAAAACATTTTTTCCTGGTCCTTCAAGTTCTATTTTCGTATTCTAGTTCGTTGTTCATTGGTAAAAATATGCTCTTCTAGTTGAATTTTCACTTCCTGGGTGGCGAAAGTTTTTAAAGCTAGATAGTTTCGTATCGCCACCCTTGGGCCTGAGAAACACGTCCCTCGGCCTCAGAAAATGTTAAGCGCGCAGGAAGGTCGAAAATCACGCGAGGTCTCACCTTAAAAAAATAAAAAAAAACTCGAGTCTCCTGTGCCTCCTTCACTGTGACCCTGCCTCTACTCACTCTCCGTCGCCCCTTTCTCCTTCGTGATAGGGCGTGAAATATCTCTCTGTCACTGGTATCCATTAATATCCTCGCCTCCCAACATGCACTCGCATTAACTCTTCTCTCGCCTCTGTCCCGCCGCTTGTTCCGAAATGGGTAATTCTGCTTTCCTCTTCGCCCCTCCTCCGTTTCACTTCCCGTTTTCGCCTCCTCTTCCTCTCTTGCTTTGCGGCCAGATGACTCTCAAGGGTCCAGGGCAATTGAACAGAACTTGAAAAATTAGCAGTATCATCAGCTAACTATTTTGCTAAAATTGCGTTAGGTTGTAAGCAATCACAATGACTTATAATTGAGTTGCTTGGTTTTGTCGTTAGTAATGCAGCTAAGTGGATTCCGATAGCCATTAATTCTTATGTTCCTGCATTGTACTGTTATTCACGAAATTTAAAAAATATAAAAACTACCCCATGACTGAATTCTCTCCATTATTTGAAAGTAACGAATGTAGCAATTTTAAGTCGCAGAAAAGTTTTTTTTTTGTTTAGCATTCCATAAACCTATAAATTACTGTAATTTTGAATACTGACTATTATAAAATATTTGTTTAAATTTTGGAATTAATATCATTTTCGATTGAAATTTTCCCACATAAATCCCTATTGCGGGTTCTGAACCAGTTTGGCCATCCGACATAAATCTAGAGGTGAGTTTAACCATTCTCTTCTTTCTCTCATCCCCAGGTGAAGCCATCCATTTGGCGCGGGACTTCGGCTACGTCTGCGAGACTGAATTCCCAGCGAGGCAAGTGGCGGAGTACTTAAGTCGCCAGCACGTGGATCCCTCTGAGTCATATCGCAGGAAGGAGGTCATTCACGCCACGAAGTACGTTGTTTTTCGATTGAGGAACTTTGGCCTGTGGCCACCTTCATCTATTCATTACGTTAATTGTTGATTAACAGAATTATTTCTAACTAGACGAAGGAAGGTAATTATTTCTGCACGTATGTAATTTCGGGCGTGTCAAATGTTTCTTTCAAGCTGTGAAGAATGCCTAATCTATATTCATTTGAAACCTTCCCCTTTTACTTCTATGCAAATTTAATGTCAATTTTTGCTGGAAGCATAGTCCTTCTCCTTTATTGAAAAATTTCGGAGAAAATAGACGTAGAAAAGATATTTTCAAGATAGTGTGCGCACTTGGGAGGCTGTATTTATTGTTGAATCGGGGAGCTCTTGAAAATACCGTTAAAAAATTCTTATTAACGTCGGTATCTAAAAGTTCCCACGATGGGTTACTAGCAGTGGATAATACCCTTTCACTCCCGAAGCGGGATTGTTCGATTTGTTCCCCGTAGCCCTCCGTGCTATCTGACGCGGGATTGAACTTAGTTTCCAAGTAATCTCCAACTCCCTCTCCTGATCATTGTTGCTCCTCCTAACAGTGAGTGTCTTGCATCGCAATTGGTTGCTTCTCAGATACCTTGAATCCATTCCCTCTTGGTAGATGGTAAGAAGCGGCAATTTCCGATTTGTTCAATACAGTATGGATAAAAAACTAAATGTATAGTGCCATGATCGAATCACCGCAAAATGTTGTCATTTTTTTATAAGTATTTTATGCTTGCAGTTTAAAATTTCTCTTCTTTACAGCTGCTATATTGCTCTAGTTGCGTATTTCAGGGCAAATTTTTCATGTGTGAATGAATTTTTAATCCAGAGGTTCTCAAAAAGGGAATCTCTCCTGGGGGAATAGATAGGAATGAGGTGCTGGGCACACTATTCTGCAAAGATGATGGCCGATCTATAGAACCGACCATCTATAAAATGGTAGTTTGCTTAAAATATTTCAAATTATTTAATACGTAGTTGGTAATGTATAAAAATATAATATGATCAGTTCCTATTACTGCATGCATATTGCGTGTAATGAGGCAATTTTGGCCTAGACAATCTTAGAAAGGGTGGAATAATTCTCTGAAATATGGTGAAAAGTTGGGGTAGATATTTTTAAAGGTTGAGAACCCATGTTTTAATCTACATACTTTGCAAATGACTATGTACTATGAATGTAGTCATTTAAGACTTTTATGCCTCTACATCAATATTCATTTCATTACCATATAGCTTCAATTGTTATTGAATGACTTTTTTTTTACAGGCAAGTGACCAAAGAGTTAATGGACCTCCTCAACCAGGATCGATCTCCACTTTGTAACACCCGCCCTCAGATTATCCTTGACCCAAGTATTCAACGACATTTAACCCACTTTTCCCTAATCACACATGGCTTTGGGAGCCCAGCAATAGTTGCCGCTCTAACTGCAATACAAGTAAGTTTTCAAGAGCATATAATCACTGAATTATATTTATATTTCCTAATATTTAGTAATGTCCGGCAATTATTTTATAATTATTTAATGAGTACAATGGGTAATTCTCTATTTTTTATGAAATAACAGATTTAGCTGGCCAAGTTCAAACAAGTAAATAATAAATGATAGTTTCTTGGGTTATATGCGCATAATAATAAGTATGTACTCAATTTCATGATCAACTTCTCACTAGAGTAAATTATTGAAATTTAGAATATCTGTAATAAACTCTAAATTATACTCACAATAAACTTGCAATATGTTCTAACTGGTATTTTTGGTTCATTTGCAGAACTTTTTAACTGAATCCCTGAAACACTTGGAAAAAATGTATCCATCAGGAAATGCACATGTCACTTCTGTGACTTCCTCTCAGTCAATGGACACAAAACCTAAGGACCTGGACAAGAAGTGAAATTGGTAGACCTACCAGACTATGCTTGGCCAGCTGGTAATAGTGGTAGTGGCTAAATGTGCCATCGTCAGTTGTTTAAACTTGCCTAGTGCCTCACCACAGCATTTGCTGATAAAATTTGGAGACACTTTAGCCTTCTGAATTGTTTGAGTTGTGCCCAATCAGCTGTTGTTGTGAATGAAAGGACTCTACCTTGGAATTGACTACGGCAAGCATCTTTCTGAGTCATAATGGCAAGCGGGTCATAATTTTGCCCTCTTTGAGTTTCAAAAGGCATCAGTGGTTGTGTTGAAAGCAGACATGACTGCAATAATAGTTGTTGATTTGAACCATTATGAATATAGAAAATGACTGCATTTTCAAAGAGTGAACAATGCTGCTTTAGCATCCTCAACAATGTATATTAGTTGTGCGCTATGATGTTGACCTACGAGAGAAGATATCCATTGTGGTCAAGTGGATGAAAAAACATTGATTGCAGCTTTTGAAGTGTTGCGAGCAAGTACATAATGTGTGTGTGAGTGTGTGCATGTATATCGTGGGGAGGTTAACTTTCAGGGTTTTTATTTCTTAATTAGTGGTAAAGGAAGGTAAAAAAAAATACTTTGAGTGTGTACTTAAATGTGAGGTTGCTGTTTTGGCCAAAATGGTCTTATCATCTCTTATTGCTGGGTTTTATGGCTGCTCTTTATAGTAGCACTCCCAAAAAATATAATTCCTATAAACAATTATCTTTGTCTCCAATACTGTCATTTCCTCACTTTGTCGTTTTTATTGCTCAGTAATGCACTCCCCCTTAATTAAAAAAATACAAGAAGTCTTGATGAGGAAAGAGTATAGTATCAATGGAAATAGCAATCTGTGCATAATGGACATGGAGCCTGTTTTACAAGAAATGCTACTTTTTCTGTTTGAAGCTGAACAGAGTTAAGATTTTTAGCTTCCTTCCTAAAGAAAGATATTTATTTCTATGGATTGTGTCAGAAGCAAAATGAGTGATAGCAGTCATCAGTGCAATACCATAAAATATTTGTAGATTTCACAATTCTACCAGTGAAAAAGAATAACTATGGGTACCTACGTTAAAAGTCCACAGATAAGGATATCGATTAAAATTGATTATATATGGTATATGATGTTGAATATGTTAAAATTCTGGAAAAACTGTCATTGTTTCACTTGATTTTCTTTCTGTTTCTAGTTAAAATTATTTCCAACTTATGTGACATTTATTTGTCTTTCATTTGATGATTACTAACGCAGTGATACCTGATGCTTCACCACAGAAATTATCTAATAGGAGTAGAATATCTAATTATGACTGCTGGTAGGGCACATGCCAAACTCCTGTGTCTTTCCCAAACCATCAAAAATCAACCCTCCATTTTTCCTCTAATCTTCTCTTGCGTAGCTCAAGCAACTTCTCTAGAGCAGGACCAACCGATGATTAGAAACTGAAAATCATTGCCCAATGCTTAGCGAGAAGGGGAAATAGGGACAGAAAGGGAAGCACTGGCATTATCAAGGAAAAAAAATCTTTTTTAATCTAATCGATATCAAAATCATGTGACTGCTAGACATTTGGAAGCTGACTGGCATTCTCATTTGGCTGTGTTAGAGCCAACAAGTCCTTTTTCAGATGATTGTATTCTCAATAGTCTTCTGCCATGCATGAACCAAGAATAGCATCACACATCTTTTCAAGCAAGAGAGTGTGCTAAAAGCATAAGAAAACAAATGTGTTGCAAAGTCCAAAAAATGTGAAATTAATTAAAATGGGGGAATTTGGAATACATACTACGTACATACTCAATGATAATGAAATATGTGTTTTTGAAAGGCAAAATTTCCACGGCTTTTAAAATAGTTTCAAGTTCTGCTCACTACCTAACTGTTGTTTAAATTTTTCTCAAATTGTTTTAGAAATATATTCAAGTTATGCGTTGACTTTGTCAGGCAACCTGAAAAAATTATTACCGGATGACCTAAAACCTGATTAATTTCAACCTGAAAAAAGGATTTTTGCTATTTTTAAATTCCTTTTTACTTTAAATCCTAACTGCATTTGATGCTGTGGCCATAATTTTTGACAGAAATGAAAAATGCTTCCCAGCTCATTTTTGGGATCTAAATTATAATATATATTGTGGATCTTATCAGAAATGTACTCATAAAACATCAGATATTTTCAGTTTTTCATGTACCAGACCTTTAGATTTTCATAATTTTAATTTTAAATTTAAATTTGTTTAAAGGCATTTCATATATGAAGGAAAATAAAGTCACAGATTTTTTAAAAATAGATTGCATTAATCTTAATGAATAAATCTTTCTTTTTGATATCAGGTTGTTCATAAAGAATTTGGACTGAATCTGTCCCCTTAAATAACATCCCGCCAAGCTTTTTGCACTATGTTCCCAATCTCGGAAATTAGTGTCAATCTGTTTTATAACTTTAAAATAGAATTGGAATTGCAGGGATCCAATGATTGAATAAATATAAATCAAGGCCATTTGTGTTTACACATTAAGCCATTTTAAATATTGAGTGTAATTTAAGCATCAGGTGTTCATAAATTCTTGAAATTGCGGCTGATTAGTTGAATTAGTCCTCACTTCGGAATTGCTACCAAGACTATGTTGCTGAGTCAAAATCATCCTTAAAAATAGGAAAATATGTAATTCATCTAAAACAAAAGATTATTTATACCAATGGCTTCCATTCCAAATTGAATAACTTTCAGGTCTGGTGTCAAAATCTAGGAGAAACTATCATACCAGTTGAATAGCAACTACATGGAACATTTCTCCTACGGAGCAACACAAGACTAAAACTGTCATGAATAATGTGTAAAAATTGTACAGATCTAATTGAATCATGGATGGCAATGTTTTCTCACTTCAAAATGGGAGGATCCAACCATTTTTACTAAGTGATGTGAACTTCCTCCTTGAGTAGAGAATAAAGGCATTACATGGAGCATTTAATATGTGTGGTGCTGTAGACAGAAAATGATCTCATGACCTGTACTCCCAGAGTTATGGAATGCTATGAATTTAACTTCTTCCACATATGTAAATTGTTCATATAAATAATGGATATATATTTTATTTTATTAGTTTTATTGACTCGAATTACTGGTGGTTCCTCCTTGCTATTAGGAGATCTATCATAAAATTCCCAAGTTTGTTTTTATTTTTTAATCAGTTGAAGTGAATGAGAATGCATGTGATGACGGGACATGTGTTGATGAGCATAAAAGCAAATGTTTGTTAATCTTTATTGTGTATCTCATGGCACATTCTTTCTCCTGGTAGTCTTGCATTATCCCACCCACGTTATAAATGATAATATTATTATATTTGATTTAAACGAATTCCTTCTTATGTTGTTGTTTAATGTTTATTATTGTTTTCATAGTATTTGCTCAAGTAATATACTTGCTCTACCTGCTCATGAGTTGTCTAACATTCATTAGAGATTGTTAATGAGATCTACCTCATGCATCAGCAATTAAGGAAATTTATTTTATAGCATCATGCCACAATGAAACTTCAATATTTGCAAAAGAATGTTGCTTTGTCAGCTTTAAGAAATGCTTATGTTAATGTACAGGGCCAAAAAGTAAGGTTTCAATGAAAAACTGGATACATACATTACATAAAATAAAAATATTTCTTGGATATCAGTTAGTGTTCATGAGCCTTGAGGGGTATTCAACCAAGAATCTTTTTAAAATGTCAACCCTCAAGTGATTTTGGAAAATGACAATTCATGTGAAATGTGTTTATGCTCCAATAATGACTCTCAGTTTCATTGAAATGAACTTTTGTTAAATAGTTTAAACTGGATTTTCCAGTACCTACCAATGATGACTTTTCGTAGGTGATTTTCCAATGTGTTTTACTTCACTGAATTACCCATCAACATTTTAAAGTATCCAGAAGTTATTTATTGTTATTAAACCTTATCTTGGGTTAATAATGAATCCTGATTTGAAATATCATTGCCTAAATAATGGGGAGATGCTACTTCAGATTTTGAACAATAGTGGTGTGCAGATAAGTAATCCTTGTCCAGTAATGCATAGGTGCTATGCTATATCATGGTTTGTGATAATTTTGTCCATTGGTATTGGACTGTGTCAAGCATTTTACTACAAGAACCATTGAGCAACTGACAACATTTCTGTGATGTTGATAGTTTCTACTGTAAATCAAGTATTTTACTCTTAAGAGAATTGTGCCACCTGGAAAGAACATGGTGTTCTTGCATAATTTATTTGAAGTGCAATCTTTAATTAAAGTGTGAATGGTATTCTTAATTTGATAAATATAATCCACTACCTGCTTTCATGTTCAATGGGAGCTACCGTTCAGTCTCCAAATCCTTCTACCTTGCAAGCAAAAACATTGGATATGCACATCTTTTTTTACTGTTACAGTTTGCCTTTGCTAGTTTCCTTAATCTTCTATGGCTACTCAGTAGGCCATTTGTCAGACAATGTGTAGATCACGGCTAATTATTTAAAGCACTACCAGGACTTTTTGCCACTTTTAGTAAGACAATATTGTTGGTATATTCCTTTGAATGTGTGTGTACATTAAGAATTGCACATGCCATGCATAATTGTTAATATTTACTTTAAATCAAGAAGTTTATCATCATGTGTGTATTTCTATCTATGTATGGCGATGATTTACCAGATAATTTAAACAGTGCTACATTTCAATTGATTTTTACTTTGCAATTGTGTATATCTATACCTGGAATAAATTCCATTCAATTCTTAAAAGTAATTATTTCATTTGATTAGAAACATTGATTTAGTGCCTGCATCCACCCATGAGTTGAGCTTGAGAAAGAATGTACTTGTTTCAATATGGAGCACCTATGCATTTTCAAGATGCTACACATGCAAAAGACAATTAGGAGATCATTCCTTGATCTGAGTTTAAGAGCACGAATGAAATGATAGGACAACAGCTGAATTAAAAGAAAGAGCTCATTAAATAACTGGAATCTGCTGGGGTAGTGCTTGAAACTGTCGGGATTATCTCGAATAGGTAACCAAGGAGTCATGCATGGTATAAACACGATTAGTTCTAAAATTTTGTGTGCCAAAACCACTGATTACAACCTCAACCATTGTTTACACTTGTGTTTTAACTTCTCTGGGGGCTCTGTAGTCAAGACAGATCAGAAAAACTTAAGTGAAAACAAGTAATGATATTGTAACGAGTGATTGAGATGCACTTAATTTGCAAAACATTTGTGTTTGTACCACGTGACTCCTTGGTTACCTATTCGCGATAATCCTGACAGGTTCAAACACAAACCCCCTGGAGATGAATGCCATAAACTAGATAGGTAGGTAAGTATCACTTAATAACAGGGAATCCCTACAAATAGTAATGATTTTGAGCAAGGAGATCCAAAAATGTAGTTATTTTTAATGTTCTCCACAGATTCGGTTCTTCTTTCACTTTTCTTAATACCTCTTGATTCATCACATGCTCTGTCCAGCTTACTTCATACATCTTTCTATAACACCACATCTCAAATTTTCCTCTCCACTTGTTCCATAGTCCATGTCTCGCTGCCATACAACAAAACACTCCTTTCTAAGGTCTTAACCAGCTTTTTCCTCAGCAATATATTAACAGAGATATAAGTCAAAAGTTTCCTTTTATTGTTAAAAGAAAAGTTTGCTCTAACTATTTTATACCATATATTTTGTACTCTTTCCATAAGAAGCTTTTTTGCTTCCTAAGAAGTCAAACTTTCTCACTCTATCCAATATCTTACATCCTTATCTCCTCCTCTGTTAACAACTAGGACTTTTGTCTTAAGCCAACTCAGCAGGGCATGATACAACAACAGTTTTATCAGAGCAAAAAATGAATGTCAAAAATGCTACCTCAGAACATATGTTAAGGACATAGTTTAATATACAATCTTTACCCTATCCTGGAGAATAAATTACATCAATTATTTTTAATAATATTCAGGGAAAAATAGTTAAGGCAGCTGCTCCATGATTAAAGGTTGTACTAAAGGAGAGGCTAATAAATTCCAAAGTTTTGGAAAATTTTTTAAAAATTGACAAAATCAATGTTTTGCCCCTTTTCACGCAAACATACCTCATAAACAAGGTGGTAGGTAAATCATATAATTTTGGTAATGCAGAAAGCATCAGGGGATCTTTAATTCAGTAGGACACTGCACAGTTGATTTTAAAAACAAAATATTCCAAGCAATTTCCTGTTACACTATGCAAACTATAGGGTGTAGCTGGGGACTTTAAGACAATCAATAAGGTACGTATTCGTGATATATAACATGTAATACTTATTATTTAGCAAATTAAACTATGTTCCCAGTTTTCTACCACAGTGATTACCTATTGTGCAGTGGAAAAATAACTCTTGAAAGTGTACCTACCCCTCAGAAATCCTTATTATTCAACCTTCAAATATAATGTGGACCCAAAATTTTTCCTGGTGCATCATCCCCAACTCCTTCCTTAAAATATGACCCTAATAGTGGAAAGAGTTCCCAATACCACAAGCTACACTGTTTGAAGCAACAATAGTTCTTGCAGAGCCACCAATGCCAGTAAGGTTTCAGGATAGGAGCCAGACAAAAGATAACTATACTACATTTGTTCCTCAGTGAGGTGGCAATTAAAAGTCATATGAGATAAAATATTGTCAATATGTAGTCGTAAATTAAAATATATTGAACATAAATGAAGAAAGGAGATAGAGACATGATAGACTATGCAAGGTGAGATGGAAAAGACAGTGGTGAACTATGGAGTTGATAATAGAATGCATAGTAATTGAGAGTGAGTCATTGGAGAGCAACTTCTGTGATGAGCAAAGGGAGAATGTTGCAACTACAGATCGAACAGGTATATGATAGAATTTACTTGAGGTCAAGAGAGATCCAATGAATTTGACCATAATGGTTCCACAGAGTGGCTACTTCTAAAAAGATATATTGATGAGGTGAGTCAACAGCTTGAGAAATTTATGGGGAATATCCTGAGACAAAAAAATTTAATAGTTACAGGAGACTGGAAGGAAATATAAGTCCAGCACAAAAGAAAGGATGGAAATGAGGTTGAGACATAAGGGCTATGAGACAGAAATTACATATGGTGAAAAAAGTGAAGTTAAACCACAAAAATGTGTTTGAGGTGACATACACATGGTTTAAATTTTACCTTATACGAGTACCACCCGAAAATACTGGATGGTACAGCAATAGATATCAATTAAAGTATGTAACTATTAAACATATATTTATAATGTGCAATTGTTTAAAATGACACGTTATAAATCTACATAGCTTATGGAGTGATGAAGTGTTGCTAAATTCAAAAGGAAAAAAAATGGCCATGTTAGTCAAAAGAATCTAGAAGTCTTATGGTAATCAAACTAGAGAATACCAGGATTTACTTGATAACATTCTGAGTGAGAGTAAGGAAGAGGATGACACAAAAGAAAGCTGGTAAGTACAGCAATACTGAAAGCAGGAAAATGGATGTAATAATATGGAAAATAATAGATGGAGAACAATGAGAAGCCTTGAATTATTGAGGATATAACTTGGAAGATGAATGAGAGACAAAGTTGGAATAATGTAAATACCCAGGAAACACAAAATGTTGCAGCAACGTTGCAGACAGGTTGTGCAAGGTTGCAGAGGTTGCAGCGTTATTCAGGTCACTTTGCAACATCGCTGCAACGTAATAATTACGTCTCCAATAGTTTCGAGAACAAAATTTTTATTAGTTCGAAATAGCTGAGGCAGAAAGTGACTTAGAAAATGTTGTTTTATACGCGCTTCTTAGTCATATGAAGTGAATTAACAATTGCCAGAAGGATATATTTTTAACTCCCTATATGAGAAGACTTGGGGCATTGAAAATATTCTCGCGGGGATATCAATAGAGCGTTCCACTGTAAGCCTAATTTATTGTTGCATGAGAAACCCAAGCACAAGTATTTTCCACTTAAGTCGTTCATTTAATCTTGCATGAGAAACCTAGCGTCGTAATTTCCCCACTCGAAGCGCTATTCAGGTCGCATTGCAACGTTCCTGCTACGTAGTAATTACGTCTCCAATAGTGTTGAGGACTCAGAAAAAATTTAAGTTCGAAATTTTTGAGCCAGAAAGTAACTTGGAAAAAGTTTATTATACGCACTTCATTATCATCTGGAGTGAAAAAACAATTATCAGAAGGATATAATTTTTTAAATGGCACAATTATGAGTATCATTTAAAGGTTGCAGGAAGGTTGCAATAATGTTGTGTGTCAGGTTGCAATAATGTTGTGTGTCAGGTTGCAATAACATTGTGAAGACGTTGCCAGGACGTAGTAGGGAAGACATTTGGAGGCTTTTACGACGTTGTCATAACGTTGCAACAACTCCCAGTAGGTTGCAGTGAGACGTTGCTGCAGTGTTGTGGCAACATACATGGTTTAAAGGGTAATGTGTCAAAGCTAGGAGAATGTATTGAGAATTGAATGAGCAACAAATTTGAGAGTGGCAAGACAAATTAGAGAAAATTTGAAATGTGGGTTTAGCTGAGGATATATAATGGTGATGGGTGGAAGTGATGCTGGATTAAGAAGTCCTAGAGGGATGGCAAGGGAAGAAACAAAGTTGCTGAAGGAGATTATGCAGGAAAAGAGCATGAAAATGGAGGTACAATGGAGGTACTCAAGTAATTGAGGGTGAGGAATCCTGAAAGTGGAGAAGGGTAAATATCAAGTAAGTTAAGAAGAGAGAGGAAGACTATGGGTCTTACTGCAGAGTACTGGCTCTCCATCCAGGTCAGAATCCTGGCTGAGGCATATTTTTCATTGGCATTCAGGTCCCAAGTTGGGTGCTCTGGAGAGCACTTTGAGTTGAGTATGTCGTAAGTATGAGACGTTAAAGCATGGGCCCCTTGCGTTAATAACCCTTCATCTCCTTGAAAAAATTCCTACCCATACCCATTCACTCACCTGTCCTAAACGGCTCACACAACCTAACCTTAGGTTGTGAGATATATCTTCCCCGAAAGAACTACTACTACTAAGAGTATTGGAATCATTTGCGGAATGGAAAGGGGTACCATGGAAAAGATTTTGATTTTGCAGGAACGTGAATGTCTGGGACATAACTATCCTCAATACCTCCAGCCAGCAGAAGGAGGAAGGTATCAAGTTTGGAATACTTTCAGGGTGTCCGGGTAATAATAAATACGAAATACACAACTGGATATTAATTAATACTTAATTAAGTACTTAAGTAGTGAATATAAAATCTAGCTTCTAGTGACTCGTTGTCTACGTCAATGGAATTGTTCTGAATTACCTGGGAACTGGAAATACTAGCCCTACCTATGCGATGAATTCCTCCAAGAATTATTTCATGTTTACCACCAACAAAACATTTTTCATCAAATGTTATCAACTGTCCGTCAGTATATTGTACGCCTGCATTTCATCTTTCAGCGGTAAACACCATAGAGCTTACTGGCTCTATGGTAAACACACGGTCCCTTAACCGTATTATGGGGTGGTAAACATTAGTGCTATAGTTGATTTTTAGAGCGCGCAAGTCAGGCTAATATTTTACAAATAATGCAAGCTTTTCAGAAACGAATTACTTCTGTTCCAGCGCAGCTGCTTGAAAAATATCCATTTAAAATCTGTTCACCAAAGAAACAATATCGGCTAACTAATTTACCAGTTATATTACTTTATCTCATATTTCGAACAATGGGAATCGCGATATGCCCGAGACGCAACCCCAATTGAAGATCACCTAGCGTTTTCGTATTCCGTGCCCGAATCAGAATACATCGAATCGAACCACTGTGTATGTGATCACGTGAACGTGATAGGATTCTTGCCTTTAAACGTTGGTGTCTGGGTATGGTTGTGGATGATTATACTCATTTTACTGATTTGTACTCAGTGTGATAGATCATGCAGTAATGAAAATAGAGACGTCCTGTTGGTGGTGTCAAGGTGAGCAAAAATCAGAATGCTATTTGATTCAAGACGTGTCGCAAATGCCAGAAATCGATCCTGAGATAAGCTCAGTTCGTTTCAGCCCAGCGAGCATGAACAGAAGTTAGTATACTGCCTTGGCGAACTGTGGTCTATTACCGTAAGGATGTACTCTATCAGAATTATTGTTGTTGAAATGATGTGTCGTCGTAGAAGATCAGCTGTTCACTCGAAATCGGAAGTTAAATGTTCCTTTCGATAGTTAAATGTACGGTTTGAAACCGTGAATGTGTTTCTTATTATTGTTCAGTTTTAAGTTTATTGCTGTGGGGTGGTTAGAGGAGATACTGGAGACAAGAAAATCAAGTTAACCGGACTCTCGTATGAACATTAATTGTAGTGTTAACGTTGAAGCGAGACTATAATTTGAAGACTTGGCCCATAAGTGTGGCGTGGTAGAAAGCCAAGTGGGGAAAGCAATTTTTCCGTTCTTATTCTGTAATAGTGATGCCCTATCAAAAAGTCCAACGAGTTCCCAACCAAAGTCAGACCTCACACTGATATGGAATTTAAGTTCCCTATATGAAACTTGTGGAAAATCTAATATCCAAACCGGAACCGATCTGGTGATGCAGAAACTGGTAGGCTATCTTTCGATCAGGAACTTGTAGATAACAATGGTGCAAGACCAACTGCTGTAATGAGGAACCAAAATTTACGAAAAAAGTTGTACAATTGTCATACCTGCTATAACTAAATAACTACAATTATTTAGTTATAGCAGGTATGAGAATAAATTGTTATTCTACCTTAGTAGTATTCTACCTTATATTCATGAATATGGGTAGGTACACAAACATACATTTGGAAACAGTCCTAGGATTGCAGGGAACAATGAAAAATAATCATTCATTCAAGATAGGATTTATATAGGCAATATAATATTATACATTCAAAATTACACACATTTAGCTCTCAGCTAAGATTGATGCTAAAATCCTCAAGGTTTTTAACATCAATCTTGACAGCAACACACTTCGAAGTGTGTGCAACACACTTCTGATCAGAGATGACAAGGGAAAACTTTTCTCACCACCATTTCATATAATTTTCTTAATGTGATGCACACCTCTAACATCTTCTACTTTAAAAATTTGTATCACAAAAAGGGTACCTACTTGTTTCATTGCAGTATGAAAGTAAAATTTTGTTAATTCTGCCAAATATACTGTCAGAAAGTTACACATATGAACTGTCCCTTTTGTTCTTATTCAGAAGTTTTTTGGTTAAACACAACACCACTGGACACCACCTTTGAATATGCATTAAAAATCTGGCCAGGAGGGAGGGAGGTGTTGCCACTATATGGCTTGCCCTAAAGCAACTGCATTACATGAAATCCTTTTCAACTTAGACACCATTTTAAAATTCTGCAGCTTTTCGCAGAACATTTTCACTCTTGTTTCCACAAACTACATTTTTGGAAATAATGGAATTAGGCCAAAAGAGTTCAATATTTCTAATAATTTGTTGGGGTATTCCTTTTCTAGCCTTTATTACCCTTCTTAAAGACCCTATTTTGAACTTGTATGAAAATGCTGTATGTGCCCACAGTGAGCCCCAGCATCTATACACTCTCAGCAAGGGGGAGTAGCTGATGAACATTATATGTCATCTCCTTCTTGCCGTAATATTCCTTGGTTTTATAGGTACACAAACTCTAACAATAAAAGTTCAAAATCATCTATCTCACCTTCCGTAACTGAATCCTTGAGGAGGATACCTCAAGCACATACAAGTAATTCCCAATGTTCATGAAACTGGAATGGTAATATTCCCTCTAGGAGTGGAATGCTATAAAACCAAAACCAATTCTCTAAATCTCTTGCCTTTATGAATTTCCTTTGGCTGATAACCACAGGCAACCTTTTCAAAAAGTGAGGTGGCTTAATTTGACATAAGCACTTGTCCAACTAATTAAGAATAGTAGGTGTACCAATGTAATGGTCAGTATTTGTGTGAGTCATCCAGGTCTCTATTTATCTTTAAACTAATCCTGTGTGCCATTAAATCTTTTATTAGCACACTGCATATAATCAGGTGTGAAACCCCAAGTCATGGAAAATGACTTCAGATTAAGTAGCCGGCTCAAATTATAAATCACTTAAGTCTTCTCACCAGTGGCCATGTATGATGCACGTGCATATTCAAAATTTTCATCAGTACGCTTCTCAGTATAAGGGCACTTGAAAGATTATTTGACAGTGCCTTCAACATTCTCACCTTCTAGGAGGCACCAACTACAACAATTATATCCATTAACACCAGTATAGGTGGCCCAGTCCATATCGATTCAGGCAGGGGGGTTACCTTCATAGTCTCAGATGTTATTGAATTTAACATATGTCAAACTTCAGGACGAAGTAAGTAATACGTATATTTTAGTTTTGTTCAAAAACATTTTTGGCCCAAGATACAGTCCACCGAACATGGGTCCACGAGCGCTATTTTTCACATGCGATTTTTGACAAAATACTAAAATACTCATATCTCAGGAACGGTTCAAGATATTTTGCTCCTTTCTGTTTTATTTCAAAGATAATAATTTTGTGATTAAAATGATATCCTTGATTTGAATATGTGTGTCCACATTCTCTTGCTACAATTTTTTTATTTTATTTTTTTAATAAAAAAAATTATTTTTCTTAAAAACGCCAATCCTAAAAATTTTTATTTTTTTACTGTTTATCAGTACCATAGAGTACTACAATCCCTGAAAAGGAGAACTTCCACTTTTCAGTTTAACAGGTTTTATAAATTAATGTAGTTTTTTACCTTCCATGGTGAATTTCTTGATTGCAAGTTTTTATAATTGGGTCATTCCATGCCAAATCATCACAGAAAAGTGGACTTTTCAACCCGACCATCTCAGATTTACTTTAAATTTGGTAAGAAGTTAAAGCACATGAAATTGTCCTCATACACAAAATCTTAGCCCTCAACTATTCACGAAATTCATATGGCAGGGTTGCAAACATGACAAAAAATGCAAAATATTCCCTCGCATGCTCTACAAAAATAAATCATTTCTTAGCTAATAATTGTGGTAGAACCTTCCTGTTGGTCTTATTTTAAAGCTAAAGGAACATAGTTTGCATAAAAAAATGTTAGATTTAAAAATACGGATTTTTTTATTCCAAGGTCACAAGGTATGACCTTTGACCTCGAGTATCTAAAAAAATGTATCTTTAATTTTATTGGGAAAAATATATGTTATACAGTTAAATGCATTCTATCTTTGGTATAAGTTTCATTTTGGGATGGCTTTGGGAACAGGAGTAAAAAAATTATGAATTATGAGTGAAAATAATATTTTTATGCTCTTATTGCACAAAGCATCCATCACACAAGTTCAAACTTGTCTCAAGGGCTTTATCTCTTTCTGATGCGCAGTATGAGTGGAGCGGCAGAAGAATAAGCAAAGGCTGCGCACCTCCAAATACAAGATCTCAAAACGATCTGGTTTAAAACCCCGTTAGGGATGAGATGAAAACGAGTTATTTTGGAAACAACCTCATCAATTGTTCCATGTGTAATGAGTTCATCGAGAGGGAAAGTTATCTACCGCCTGCTAAAAAACGGCAAAAATTAATTTAAAACTTTAAGGGTTATTAAATCTCTCCATCGTCGGTAAATCACCAAACCTAATGCCGAGAAATGAGATTCATTGAGAAAATTGATTATGTTCCTGCGGAAGAACCAAGCATATCAGTTGATGAAGAAAGTGATATGGAATTGGACACATTCAGGACTGAATCTGCTCTACAAACATTAAATGAAAGTCTGAGTAGTGTTGGTGCATCACCTATCAAGAAGAAGAGAATGAAGGAAGAGCCAAACTGCAGAAAGAAAGCTATTAAAATTGCGAGTTTTTAAAAGAGGAGATATTTCACATTCCAGCTGAAGAACCCATGCCTGACAATGATGGTTGTGATGTCATACAGCAACAACTAAAAGAAAAGTTTGAAGAAACTATTATGAAAAGTGAGAGTTACAATTTTGACCCTCCTTCCTAAACACTGGAGTATCATAAGAATTGAGCAAGAATTTCCACTCGCAAGTAACTACATGATACTTAAAGCTAAGCAATTTGTAAAATAACGTGGGATTTTGTCAACACCAAATCCTAAACCAGGAAGGAGCTTGGATCCAGATGTTGCTGAGTCTGTGAAGAACTTTTACTGCAATGATGATGTCTGCAGAATTATGCCTGGCAAGAAAGACTTTGTGAGTGTTAGAACGGGTGGTATGAAAGAACACATACAAAAAAGGCTAATTTTAAACAACCTTGCAGAAGTGTACGTTCATTTCAAACAGTCATATCCTGGTGTAAAGATTGGCTTTTCAAAATTTACCTCTCTGCAGCCTAAACACTGTGTTCTTGTTGGAGCAAGTGGCACAAACACTGTATGTATTTGTTCTTTACATCAGAATGTGAAATTATTAATGGATGGGTGTAAATTAAACAAGCTAATGGAAGACCACAGTATCAATTTGTCGACTTAAAACCACTATCTGGCAAATATGATGTGCAATCCACCACAAATAAAGTGTTGGTTCCAACAATGTGCTGAATGTGCAGGATCTAATAATGTAAAGACAATATTGGAAAACATACTAGAAGATAATGTCATTGAAAATATTACTTTCAAACAGTGGATTACATCACAAATATGCACACTTGAGACATTTGTCAAGTCCACCGAAGAGCTCATAGAGTTTTTCATTTCTAAATTAATACAATTACAGACACACTCTTTCATTGCTGATCAGCAATCATCATATTTGAAAAGCCTGAAAGATGACTTACAGATGGGTGAAATTATCGTGTTGTGTGATTTTGCTGAAAGTTATTCTTTCATATTACAAGACGAGGTGCAGGGTTTCCACTGGAATAATGCCCAAGCAACAATACCTACATCCATTTGCCATCTACTACAGAGAAATTGGCAGGGAAATTGGCATGTACAAATTTAGTAGTTATTTCAGACTGTTTGCAACACAATACAGTAGCTGTACATACATTTCAAAAGCATCTCATTACATTTCTAAAACAGTACATGCAAAATGTAATTAAGGTATACTATTTCTCAGATGGGTGTGCAGGCCAATACAAAAACAGGAAAAACTTTTCAAACCTGGTACAACACAAAGTTGACTTTGGGATTCCAGCTGAGTGGCACTTCTTTGCCACATCTCATGGCAAGAATTCATGTGATGGACTAGCTGGAACTAAAGAGGCTAGCAGCTAAGGCAAGCTTACAACATATCCGTACTGATCAAATTATGACTCCAAGACAATTGTTTGTCTGGGCAACAGACAATATTAAGAATATGAACTTCGTTTATGTGTGTCAAAAAGACATAATGGAAAATGGGAGGGTGCTACACAGTCCACATGAAGAAGCAAGACCAATACCTGGAACTTAAACATTTCATACTTTCATTCCAGGAACAAGGAATGAAGTAATAATAAAGAAGTTTTCAACAGACACAACCAGTGAAGTGCATGAAACAAATATCCCACAAGAAACATTGTCTCTCAAAGAAATAAAAGGTTTTGTGACTTATGTCTATAGTGATGCCTGGTGGTTAGCTAATGTCATGTTGTGTCATGAGTGTGAATGTAGCCTCACAGGAAGTTATGGTCAGTTTCCTACATCCCAAAGGGCCATCACCATCATATGTGTATCCTCACCAGCCAGACATACTTAATATTCCAAGGGAACAAGTTCTCGCTAAGATCGATCCACGTACTGCAACTGGGCGAACTTTCACACTAACATCTTTGGACACTCAAGAGTTCAGAAGAAGCAATTGAGAGGAGGAGGCACTAAGTAGTTTTTGATTATATATTTTCCTGAGTGTTGTATAGAGTATTAAATTTCATTCTTCTATCTGGTAATTTCCATACGTAAATGCTAAGTTATTACATTGAATATGAAGTATGATATTTTCATGATTTTTTTACTCCTGTTCCCAAAGCCATCCCAAAATGAAACTTATACCAAAGATAGAATGCATTTAACTGTATAACATATATTTTTCCCAATAAAATTAAAGATACATTTTTTTAGATACTCGAGGTCAAAGGTCAAACCTTGTGACCTTGGAATAAAAAAATCCGTATTTTTAAATCTAACATTTTTTTATGCAAACTATGTTCCTTTAGCTTTAAAATAAGACCAACAGGAAGGTTCTACCACAATTATTAGCTAAGAAATGATTTATTTTTGTAGAGCATGCGAGGGAATATTTTGCATTTTTTGTCAAGTTTGCAACCCTGCTCTGTGAATTTCATGAATAGCTGAGGGCTAAAATTTTGTGTATGAGTACAATTTCTTGTGCTTTAACTTCTTACCAAATTTCAAGTACATCTGAGATGGTCGGGTTGGGAGCTGTGATGATTTGACATGGAATGACCCAATTTTGTTACTTTAAAACACCAATCTCAAAAAATTTGTACTGTTTGTAATTAACTAAAAACAACAAATGAAACAAAGTTAGGAACTAGTTAAATTTTGATAAGTTTTTAGATTTTCTTTATTAATAACCTTTCAAATCATTAATGATCTTCTGGAATAATGTGGAAGATTCTAGATGATTCCAAAATGAAACGCAACCTTCTAGAACAATTTGGAAGCTTCCAAATAATTTGAGAGAGGTTAAAGAAACTTCCAGAGTAATTTGGAAGCTCCCAAATAATTTGAGAGAGGTTAAAGAAACTTCCAGAGTAATTTGGAAGCTTCCAGATAATTTCAGATCATAATAGAACACAATTCAACAATCTACAAACTTGCAAATAATTCCAGAATGAAACAAAACACTCAAGAACAATGTGGAAGCTGCCAGATAATTTCAGAAAACCTCTGAGGACAATGTGGAACCTTCCACATAATTAAAGAATGTAACAGAACTTTCTAGAACAATATGAAACTAACCAGAAAATTCTAAACCTAGCATATAAAAGGGAGGACACATGAACTGACAGTTCAGTTGTCAACGGGCAAACAAAGAGAGTAGTTAAAAAAATTTTTGGTTAACAGTACCTGTGAAGCTTTTTGAAAATTCTGCTGACTGACTGAGTTGTGGAAAAGACTATTTAAAATGTCTTCTGACTGGGGCCATAGGAGAGTGAAGTGTGCTGACTTTTCATATCCATAAAAGAGTGATATATAAGACTAAAAAAAGGCAGACTTTCTTCAGGTTGGAAATATGAGTGCTCACTTTAAGACTCTGCTTCAAAGTGAAAATGTTTCCAGTAATGACTTTTTGTGTTCTAAATGCTTTGACACAATATCAAACATGACAATAAGTGAACAAGAAGCCTCCCATGTTGTGTGTGATGCAGATTTTGTAACTGCAGAGGAAGAACTACATATCCTGAATCAGTCAGCTACAGAGGTTGGTGTTAGTCCTGTTAAGAAACCATGAGTCCAAACCAAGAAGTCATGAGATGTATGCATCAAGAAAACACAGAGAAATTTCTGAGGCAGTGGATGAGCATACCAGAACAAAACTGACCAAACTCTTCAAAGTAGAAATTCCAACTTCAGAAGAAAATGAACCAAAAGGAGCTTGTGCAACCTGCCAATATTTTTTATCAAACATCAGTTCAGATGTTGAATCATGTGCATCCTACAATGATAAGGTTCAAATTCTAACAATTATCCCAGTATCCTTTACAAAGAACCAAATTTTGCACCACATTCCATCTGCATCAAAATACATGGTGGACAAGACAAGAAATTTGAGGTCAGCTAAAGGAGTGTTTGGAAAACCAGATCCATATTATGGTCATCCTGTGAATGAAGCAAATGTTCAAATTGCACAGTCATTTTATCTGGAAGGTAAGTGGGACTGTTCTCGCCAGAGTGCCAACAAAAAAGACATTATGACTATTACAGTTGCAGGAGAAAAAGGGGTGAAAGTGAAAAGATACATGACCCGCAGCATTAAAGAAACTTTTGCCACATATAAGAAGGAACATTCAACATTGCATATTGGAAGATCAAAATTTTATGCATTACGACCTAAGTGGGTTGTTCCACATCCACCTAGAGATGTCTGTTCATGTGTGTAATGTGCCAATTTTGAACTTTGTGTGGTAGCTTTGAAGAACTTACTTGAAGATATGACATATGACACCTTGGTAGGACATGTGAAGTCGTTAGTGGTCTGTGACATAGAACGAGAGATATGTTTATTTCAGGACTGTGGTGACTGCCCTGGAAAGGGAGGACTCAACTTACAGACACTTGGTCTGGAAAGTGTAGCAGATAACTCTTCTGAAATTACATATGCAACATGGGAAGAAAATAAACTCATTAAGAAAACTGTTGCCATTGATACCTTCTTAGATGAACTTGGGAGGTGGACAGTGAAAGCAGTAACACACCAACATCTGAAGAAATTGCAACAAGAACACATTGCAGAAGTGAAGGGATGGGTCGAAGCTGCATGTTTAGTGATTTACTGTGATTTTGCTGAGAACTGGTCTGTGGTTCTACCACAAGAAGTTCAAGGATATCACTGGAGTAATGACCAAGTTTCAATTTTTACAGGAGTGACATATTTGAAGAACAAGACCACAAGTGTTGCAGTTATAAGTGATGGCAGAGGACATGACTCAGCACATGCATTGTTGGCAATACACAAAATTATTCAACCACTGCAATCACAGGTAGAGAAGATCATAATTATTTCTGAAGGTGCCCCTAGTCACTTCAAAAACCGTTACCAACTATTTGAACTTACAAAGTCTCTTGTTCCAATGGAGTGGGGTATACAGTGCTACTGGACATGGTAAGGGGCCCTGTGAGGGCATAGAGGCCTGCTGAAGCACCGTACAACAAAACATAATCTTTCCAGCCCAAGTACAGCTGCAATTCAGAATGCTAAGGAGTTTACAAGAGTGGTGCAGTCACACACATCAATAAACCTGATCTTGTTGCCCAAAGAGGAAGTTAAAGAATTCCGCCAGCAGAAAATAAAAGAATGGTCGAACCAAACTACCCCTGTGAAAAGAATTCAGAAGACACATGTCTGGACTCAAATTGATGGGCGAACTTATATTGCACGAACTTTAAAGAGCAAGAAAGAAGAAATTTTATTTGTCCAACCAAGATCTCATAAATGCCAAGAGAATATTCAAATTCACAAACTACAAAAAGGAATGTTTGTGGCCTGTATGTATGACTTTGAAGATTTTGGGTGCCCCAGTTCCTATTGGTTCAACAGGAAGACATCACTCAATATCAAAGGAAGATACTGATGCGGTTGAACAAATTTTTAGTTCATTAAATTGCTAAATTCAGTTCTAATCAGAGTGCACAGAAGTATGCTTCGGAACCTGTGCATTTTTTAACCTGCACATATATTTCGAAAGCTATTGATGTTTGAAACTTGTGTCTGTTACCCATATTTAAGAAGAATTAAAAAAATGTCAAGTAATACTAGAGATTTAAATTTTATGTGACCAATATCGGAGAATGTGGTAATGGAAACTGGCTTTATGTTAGGAAATTTTTTGAATTGTTTGTAAAACCTGTTAAACTGAAAAGTGGAACTTCTCCTTTTCAGGGATTGTAATACTCTATGGTACTGATAAACAGTAAAAAAATAAAAATTTATAGGATTGGCATTTTTGAGAAAAACAATTTTTTTTAATTAAAAAAAATAAAATAATTGCAGCAAGAGAATGTGGACTCACATTTTCAAATCAAGGATATCATTTTAATCACAAAATTATTATCTTTCAAATCTGAGCTTTCTAATCTTTCAAATCAAAATTTCAAAGCTGAGCATGGAGAGTAGTTCTACAATTAGGATTCAATAAGGTCTTAAGAGATGTTGCGTTGCTGGTAAAACGGACACTGAAAAAATGATATTTAATTGTATTTTAAATATGTTACAAGTAGCTGCTAACATCAAGTTATGCACTGTTATTAAAGATAACATCATTAACATTATATACCCAATATTAAGAGAAATTTCCACCAGACCGTGATGAGCGCATTCTGATAGGAAGTAAAAAGTGTCGAAAAAGGGCTACTTTCTTGTTCAATTTCATCTGCATTTTCCTGAGAGATGTTACTGTCCCAGTCATCTTCATTAAGTTCTTCCTCTTCACCGTGACTAATAAGCTCATCATCAATAGCTCCAGCATCTGTATCACTGGAGCTTATATCACAGCTGTCTATAGCATCACAATTGTTCGGTCTACACTCATTTTCAGATTGTATCTTTTCTGTGTCCAAGGCATGCTGTATGTCATGGCTGGTCAATTCCTTTAGAGAAAATAAATACATTTATATGGAGTTGTACACCACTTTTGTGTGTTTCATGATCTTAAGAAAGAGAGAAAATAATACTCTACCTCAGCAATTCGCTGTTCAATACACTTCCTAGTAGTTCGGCTAATAGGTATATTGGAATCTGGTCAAAGATATCTTTTGTATGGGCCTCGCCATTGGTTATCCATTTATTACTAGGTTTACTGGTGACCATTAACTCCCTTAAGGTATTTACAGTAGTGTGCAAAAGTACTGTTCCTAACAGAGTTACATTTATTCATGGCTCCAGTTAAGGGTACACCAAAGGGACATGTCAAAACATTTCTAACTTCCTGAAGTGATATGATTCTTCTGCACTCTATATTTTTTGTGAGACTAAGAAGCAACTAGTTACATCACGTTCGATCATTCGTGGCACAATACTATTCATTGATTATCTTGGTAGTAGTACCATGGAAGAAGGAGTTCCTTCCTCCTTCCATGGTAGTACCACATCATAGTCTCCTATTAAGTGAGCATAAACAACTATGAATAACATTCTCTAATCTGAAAAGTGGATTTTTATAGAGCTTAAACTCTCTTGTTCCCCACGAGCCATACAAGTTACTGCAAACCTTAGAATTGGACCAATTCAAGTTATAGGGGTGTGATCATAAATACGATACTTGTGTATTATAAATTCCTATACACACTTGAATGTAGCTCATTTGATACGTTTATTTCTAATGATATACCTTTTTTGCCAAAAATCACGTAGATAATATTCTATTTCTTATCATCGGCCGTATGTAGGTGAATGAGAGATTATACAGTGTGTTTGTTCCATTATAATACTTTACCTTCAACGGAAGTGAAAGAACAATTGTTTCCAGTTAGGAGTTGTGTTGATTGAATTCAGAAAAATCTTAACACCGGGACAACTCACCAAAAAAGTTCTGGATTGTGAATTACATGGGCTAGTGAAGGAGAAAATTTCAATTTTAAGAAAATCATCCTGTTCGGTTATGGTGACAATCTCCTTTTAAGGTGCAATCTCACAGTTTCATGTGGCGTACATTATACTATTACATGATGGTACGGTGATTATTTAGAGTTTGAGGACTTTATAACAGATGTTCTCTGTGCCTGTCACCTCTGTAGTATTTGCTGTAAGATGCTGTGCAAAAAACGGATGTATTATAAGTGAAAGTGGATCCCAGAATGCCAATTCTTATTATTATAATTTAACATTCGCTACCTTAGCCTTTGCCTCCAATGTTGTGTGATGTTCATAGTTTATAAGCAACCAATATATTGGATGGATTGAAACATGTCATGAAACATCACTTATATCCATAGAAAGTGGCATAGTTCCTTTTTCAGAAATGTATAATGTCTGTAAAAATATACTGTATTAGGAAATGTGCATTTCTTATGGTTAGATTGCAATGCAGGTACTTAATTTAGTTGGTTTTTGAACAGTTTTAATGGAAGGGTCATTGTTATTACAAATTTTGCAGACTACCTTGGTCAAAAGGTTCCACATAGACCATGTGGAGATGTAACGAAGCAGACAAATGAGACAGACATGTTTAGGCAGTCTTTCAGTCTTCATTGTCACAATGTTCCAGATCAAATGCCATTATTAGGCCCTACCTATTCAGGGTTGCTACACAGCTGGAAAAGTCAGGGAAATTGAGAACTCACCCTGGAAATTTACTTTCCCTAATTAAAAATCTGTTTTCATTTAGTGAGCAGTACCATTTTGGCACTTTATTTTGGTGTGGAAGCTTAGTGCTTTTGGTATATTCTTAAATGAGTCCCTGGATCTCTTATTTGGTGTTTAGCAATCAATTATAGGAACCTAAAATAAACATTTAGGTCCTATTCCTTACTCCCATGCTTCAGAAGACTGATTATATGTTTCGCCCCAGATTGGGTACAGGTACAGTCCATTCGCTTTAACTTGGATTACAATCAGTAGTCTACTATGGAGGTGGGCCTAGTTCAACTCAGAGAATAGGAGTGGCAGCACCTAGAGAGGAGAGACGTGCATGAACTTGTACTAGTCCGAGCCAAACTCACTTGCTATCCCTCATGTGCATGATGTATGGAGGGCAGATTCCCCTCTTGTGAGTTTCCATTGGCAGGGCTAAGGTGAATGGACTGTAGTAACTTGCTAGCCTCTCCCATAATAACTTCCAGCATGAGTCTGTAAAATCTAAAAGAATGAACATCTAAACCTCTGGTCCCTTATTGTGGGAGTATTAGGTCTTGAATTTATAAGGAAACATGAGTTTACCTCGAAAGCCTTAATTCTCATTGAAGGCATTTTTGCCATTGAGAGGTTAAGATATGAAGGAAATGCTGGAATTTTCAATGGCTAAAATAGGAGTTTGTTACCTCCTGAAAAAAGTTTGAATGACTAGAGGTAGTAGGATTTAAGTAGTTTCGTATGTGCTTGAGAATATTTTTTATTCTTTGTGAACTTGTGTTTCTGAATGTGCCATTATTATAACTGACCTACATCCTATTAAGTCAAATCTGTGCCTTTATCTTCATACTCATCACTGGTCATCAACCCTTTGGTTGGTTTGACACAGTTTTCCACTCTCTGCCTCTATCAGCTAATCTCTTCACAAAAGTGCGATTTTTTTCTGAGATGCATATAGTCTTGTAGTCATAGCTGAAATTTTTTTCCGAAATGATTCTCTAATTAGTAAGATAATATTTTTTGAGGAAAATGGTACACCGTGTGAGGTCTGCCTCGTGATTGGAATAAATTGAGATGGCTTGAAGTTTGAGAGGCTGTAACTGAAAAACTACCTACTGGAACTAGATAAATAAAATTTGTATTTGCCGTTTAAATTAGTAAGGGTAGTGATGGCATGTACCAAATTTCATCAAAATCCGAGTAGGTGAGTCTCAAAACCTTATTTTTGTGGTTTAATTGACATGACCCTGATATCACTCAGATTAACTGATGGATATGAATTCTTGTTCTTTTTAGTGATTGTTAAGGGCTAGGAGAGCAGTATCTGTCGCAGGAAGTTGATCTTTCCCCAACCAAAATTCCAAGAATTTTTCTTTAGCTACTACATAATGGGTTCAAATGTTATACTTAATTGTCTAATAAAAAGAATCCACCTAAGATATTCAATACTTTCACATAAAATACTACTACTAAAGAAAAGTCATATGTATTCCTTTGTGGTGGACATTCCACTGGTAAAAATATTTCAATTTTTTAGTGTCTTGCAAAGAAATAAATTTGTTCAGATGTAATCTCATGCAGGCAATTTAAACATAGGCAAGATCTACATCACATATGCTATTTTCACCCACTACCTTGGATCTAATGTATTTCTATACCAAATTATATTTTTTAAATGACTTTTACTATCTATCACATTAATTCTGTATTTGTGATCTAACCCAGTGAAGTATGCTTTAGTTAGGTATTACGTAATACTTTATTTCTTCATAAAACCTCTTCATTTCCAGTTTCTGCTAGAGATGTATTGTGTGTTGTACACATAGTAGTTGCTCACGCCATACACCTGAACCACTGCTGGACACTTTTAGGGTATAAACACAAAATTTTAATTTAATGGTTTGGAGTAGAGCACCAGTTAATTAGCATCAGTCAAAACAATCACTGGATCATCAAATTTCTGCCAGAGTGTATAAAATATTATTATCTGAAATGCCTAATTTAAAATTAATAATCCCCTTTCTTCCACTGAATCCGTAGCCCTGTATTCTCCTATATTGTTTTCCAATTCCCTGTGAAAGGCTAGCCGATATTGGGTATCCCTCCGTTTTTCTGTTTACCATTTCATGTTTCCTACTTTCCTTCACTTTCTTGAATTATAGATGGAATTTCACCATTACTAAGTTGTGATCACTAATGATATCTGCACCAAGGAATCTTTTGAGGTCCTTCATGGGATTCCTGAATCTCTGCTTCACTTGAATGTTGTCATTTTGAAATATTCTTCTGTCTTCTCACATTTTCATGTTTATCTTCTTCAGTAATGGCTTTTAAACAGTGTATACCCGAATAAGATGTGCTAACGGCAGAATTCTAATAGTCTTTCTCCTCTGTCATTCCAATTCTTCTAATCCATATTTTTCAGTTAATTTTCTATCTTAACCTTCACATATGACAGTGCTCCAATTAGCTAAAATTATTGTCTTTTTCTCCTGCCGACTATTTTATACCTTCCATGATATTATCCCACGTTGCACTACTTTTTCCTTGTAGTCTGACAGGTATACACAGTAGGGCGGATCGGAAAAATCGATTTTTCGCGGAGAAACTTGGCCCTCTGGAAAAAGTTGTCAAAGTGACTCAAAATGAGGCCAGAAAAATTTGAGACCTCTAGGTCAACCCTAGACCCTCGCGCCGTGGCCATTTATGGGGAGGGGGGCTGAAAATAGAAAAAGTCATATTTTTATAGCGGTTTCCCATGTATTTTGCCGAGTTGCGGCCCTTCGGGTCAAAAATTTCGTCCATTTGTACGTATCTGTAGCCGTTAAGCCACAAATTGTCTATTTTGAGTGCGCGGCCGCGCGTAATTATGCACCACCCACGCAGCGTCGCGGCGCAACGGTCAGAAGGCCGCTCGCGCGCCTCCTGCCGGCTCGCGGCTCCTGCCCGGTCGCCGCGAACGCAGCAAAACTCATCACGGATGCGTCTTCCGTCGTTGGTCTCATTAATATTAGATAATTAAACAATTTCCAGGGAATAACAATTACGGAAGAATTGTATGAAAGTAATATAACCCTACACACTATAACTTTTTTTCCTGTCTCGTCGACATAAACGAATTGACGTTACCGACTTTTAAAGAAGTGGTAAAATATTTTTTCTATGTTCGCGACGCATTGAGATATGAAAGCGCAGGAAGGGAGCCTACGGCTTATCAAGTAGTCTGGTGGCCAAAGTGTCCGCACTTTGGAGACACACCTCTATTCCAATCATTCCGGAGCGTGGTGTGATTAAAATGTTTATACGGTACCATACGACGTACTACGGCTTAAGAAAAAATGCAAGCAAGCCTATGAAAGGTGCGAAATCGACAAAAAATTAATATATTTTTAAAAGATTCCCAGAATCTATGTGATTCTTGTGCGTGTCAGAGCCTAAGAACTAGCAAGTGTAAATTTAGAAAGAGAATAAAGTTCTCACCTTTCATAGGCTTGCTTGCATTTTTTCTTAAGCCGTAGTACGTCGTATGGTACCGTATAAACATTTTAATCACACCACGCTCCGGAATGATTGGAATAGAGGTGTGTCTCCAAAGTGCGGACACTTTGGCCACCAGACTACTTGATAAGCCGTAGGCTCCCTTCCTGCGCTTTCATATCTCAATGCGTCGCGAACATAGAAAAAATATTTTACCACTTCTTTAAAAGTCGGTAACGTCAATTCATTTATGTCGACGAGACAGGAAAAAAAGTTATAGTGTGTAGGGTTATATTACTTTCATACAATTCTTCCGTAATTGTTATTCCCTGGAAATTGTTTAATTATCTAATATTAATGAGACCAACGACGGAAGACGCATCCGTGATGAGTTTTGCTGCGTTCGCGGCGACCGGGCAGGAGCCGCGAGCCGGCAGGAGGCGCGCGAGCGGCCTTCTGACCGTTGCGCCGCGACGCTGCGTGGGTGGTGCATAATTACGCGCGGCCGCGCACTCAAAATAGACAATTTGTGGCTTAACGGCTACAGATACGTACAAATGGACGAAATTTTTGACCCGAAGGACCGCAACTCGGCAAAATACATGGGAAACCGCTATAAAAATATGACTTTTTCCATTTTCAGCCCCCCTCCCCATAAATGGCCACGGCGCGAGGGTCTAGGGTTGACCTAGAGGTCTCAAATTTTTCTGGCCTCATTTTGAGTCACTTTGACAACTTTTTCCAGAGGGCCAAGTTTCTCCACGAAAAATCGATTTTTCCGATCCGCCCTAATACACAGGTCTCTTATCGTCATCACTATTCTATTGCTGTTCTAGGCTTCAAGTGCATAGTGTGCCAACTAGCATAGAAATCAACTACTATAGGTCAGGAGTCAACATCGCTGCAATTGCTGTTGTTCACTTCCACCTTGCCTGAGCAAGTCATTCATGGGAAAGTTCCAGAAACGGAGAAGATTCTGACTGGGATTGGTTTTATGGTTCAAGTCTCACCCCAAGACCCTTGGTTTGAATCCCGGCAGTGGAAGATATTTTAATTGGTAAGCAGACCCCTACTTTACTGCTTTGTGGAGAATATTAAAGTTAATTACTCCATCAGTATTTCCCAGGGATGGGATAATATCAGGGCTGCTACCAGGTCACTTTTTGTCACCTTTAGTCACTTTTTAAAAATAGGGTCACTTAAATTTACTATTTTACTTCTGAGGTCACTAATAGTCACTTTTTCGTTGTAAATATCAGTTGGTTGTATTTTAATTCCGCTGCGATTGCACAAAACAACTCTGCGACCCTATTGATGGTATTCATTTTGAGCACTCTCAGTGCAGCAAGGGAAGAGGGATAGGCCCGTTACACACTAGGTGAATTTTTCGGACGTGGCTTTTTTGCCGTCACTGTTGATCCAGTAATGGTGTGAAGAAAACAATGCAAGCCTTCATGCTAGGCTGTAGAAAAATCGATCGGTAGATTTGCTGCCAAGGTGGGTTGCACTGCCACTACTTGAGTGGTAGTTTTACTGCCACAAGTCAGTCAGTGGCTCACGTTACCAAACGGAGACTTGCACATCAGGGCAGATTTTCTATTGCGTGGAAGCATCCTAGACATCCTTGAGAGTTTTTTGTTGTGTGCCTAATTTTGGAAGATAATTGAAATCATCGATAATGATTTACTCATTTCTTTGGTGGAAGCAAGACCCAACCTTTGGGGCAATGACAAAATAGACATTCGATAATAATTGAAAAACTTAGTGTCGTCATTCCTCAAATCTTCAAATAAGAGTGCAAAATGCTCAACCTCTGCTCTTCTCTGGTTTATTGGATGGGTCCAAATAAGGAAATTGTTTCTTTTCCTATTCCTCCAGCGATGATATAGAAGCAGAGCAAGAAGTTTTTGTCGGTCATTTTATGCTTGAAAAATAAAATTATTTTAGAATACTAGGAAGATCAATGCAGTAATAAAAAATAATTTAAAAAAGCAATTAAGGTCAGCTTTATCACAAACTTGACACTGAAATTTCTGTAAATTACTGCAGTACTATTAACAGGTATTCTCTAGAACTTTCCAACTCGAGTTTACTCTCTGGCTATAAAGAGGCACATCTGGTATCCATTACACTTGGTACCCTGATTACAATTTAAAAGAGACTTCTTACTCAAATTGCCCTGGCTATGCCAACTTGAGAGGTTGCATGGTGATTTACAGCTCAAGTGTGTAAGCACAATTTGGTCAAAGTGCCGCCTCGGTAAATTCGCCTAGTATGTGACGGGCCATATGGCCAGTAAACATTATGCAGTGAGCTAGCAACACACACTGCCATCTCATCCTAGGGGTAGTTGTGGCACCATCCTTCTGCACTATTGTTTTGGTCAGCGAAGACTATTGTTTCTCTGTATTTTTCTGCTGTCTCCGGTAGAAGGTATGCATCCTGTATTTTGTGACTGTCAGTGTTGTAGTGCGAGTGTGTCATTATGACAGTTATTTTTCTCTGCTCCTTTTGTACAATTATAAGATTTTCGGTTTGGTTATCGTTGCTTCCCAGCTGTGTCAGCATAGAGTTCATGCCACGTTGCAAGGTTAACGACAAGCTCCTATCCAGGGACAATGGGCAGGTGCATAATGGGGCACAGAGGAGGCTGATGATGTGCACTTTTGCTGGGTGTGCATAAGTCGCACCAATGTCAATAAGAAGGGTTTCCAAGCTGTGCAGCAGCACGTCAAAACACGAGAGCACATTCAGCAGGTAGCAGCCAAACTTAGCATAGGTCAGCTACATCTGAAATCTTCATCCAGCAACAATGCAGACAGCATCGAACCTTACAATGCTGCTCCATTGGTTGTCAGTCTGCACAGCTTTCGTGATGATGTCACCAAAGCAGAACTAATCTGGATTCTCAAGTGTGTAGCATCTCATTTTTGTGCATTGTCTTGCAACGGTATTGGAGAGACTTCCTAAGTATTTGTTGAAATTTTCAGTGCTATATTGATAGGATATTTCAGTGTTGTGTGTTGTCATCGTTATCACTGCCACTCAGTGCCATATGTGCACCAGCTTCGGAACAATAAACTTAATTTATTCACGTACACTAATGATACTCTTCCCGCATGGATGGGCATTTTGAGTGCAAGATCAAGCGACACACAGTGGTCTCTAATCAAAAAAAGACATCAAGTCATTTCTTCAACTTTCTACGAGGACATTTGGAACGGTGCATTTGTATTGTACATTTAATGGCCTACAATATAGGTTAATGCATAGACCTACGGAAGCCTACCCACTCCTGCTCTCCTACAGAAGCCCACCATGAATGCTGAATTGATGTTCATTGTGTCCACTGCACATGTTTACCCGCTTCACCGGTTTCTTCCAGTGGGAGGAGCCACTAGTTCACCTGCTGCACTCCAGGCTGTCTACACTAATCCAAATTCTGATTGGTAGAGTTTGCAAGAAATCTTTGGACTTAGGAGAGGTCTCCAAACCTGAGAATCTTCTTCCAGCTGCTGATGTCCTTGTGGGAGAAGACATTCGCGTGGCCCTGAACCAATCAATATTCAGCAAAAAGCAGAAATTATTACTCCTAGACCATGCTCGCAAGTACTGTGTGGAGGCATGCAAGCATATCCTGGAACAAAGTTCCTTTAAATCTATGGATTCTTTCTTGAAGAGCTGTGGATGTCTGCATCCAGAGGAGAGAACTTCAGAGAACAGCGTAGGGGACATAGTGTTGGTGGCTAAAGTGATGCCATGGGCGATTGCATCAGACTGACTAGTTGATGAGTGGAAGCTCTTGCAGCTGGAGAAGGATGAAAATGACTCTAGAAATAACCGTATTTATCGGTATTGGTTGAGTTTTTTTCTACTCGCACTGCTTCCGGTGAATTAAAGAACCCTACTGTCTCGAAGTTGGTGACGTATGACAGAACTGCTATGTCTGATCGCACTCGAAAACAATATTTTGTAAAAAGAGGATTGCGAGGGGAAGAGGAGTGTGCTTCTGCTAGGGCAGGCTACCAGCCTGTGACCTAAATAATAGTAACTTTAGTGACTTTTCCTTGGTGAAATAGTGACCAACTAGCGACCAAAAAACGACCAACAATTGACCTAAAAGTGACCAAAATTAGAGAATATTGGCCATCAAGCATGAATAAATATTTCCTACCTGATTTAGGAGATGAGAGTAATAGGAGGAACAAAAACAGGAAAAACAGTGTCATCATTCCTCAGATCTTCAAATAGAGTACAAAATGCTCCAACCTCTGCTCTTCTCTGGTTTATTGGATGGATCCAAATGAGGAAATTGTTTCTTTCCCTGTTCCTCCGGCGATGATATAGCAGTAGAGCAAGAAGTTTTTGTTGGTCATTTTATGCTTTAAAAATAAAATTATTTTAGAAAACTAGAAAGATCAATGCAGTAACAAAAAATTATTAAAAAACGCAATTAAGGTCTGCTTTATCACAAGCTTGACAAAGTGAAATTTCAGAATTGCATGCAGTTCTATTAACAGGTATTATCTAGAACCTTCCAACTTGAGTTTACTCTCTGTCTATAAAGAGGCACATCTGGCATCCATTACATTCAGTACCTTGATTACAATGTAAAAGAGACTCTTTTTACTCAAATTGCCCTGGCTATGCCAACTTGAGAGGTGGCATGGTGATTTTACAGCTCAAGTGTGTAAGCACAATTTGGCCAAAATGCTGCCTCAGTAAATTCGGTTAGTATGTGATGGGCCATATGGCAGGTAAATATTATGCAGGCCCAGTCCATATCGATTCAGGCAGCCAAAGAAAAAATCTTCCCTTCATAGTCTCAGATGTTATTGAATTTAACATATGTCAAACTTCAGGACAAAGTAATACGTATGATTTAGTTTTGTCCAAAAAAATTTTTGGCCAGAGATACAGTCCACCGAACATGGGCCCGCGAGTGCTATTTTTCAAATGCGATTTTTGACAAAATACTAAAATGCTCATATCTCAGGAACGGTTCAAGATATTTTGCTCCTTTTTGTTTTATTTGAAAGATAATAATTTTGTGATTAAAATGATATCCTTGATTTGAAAATGTGTGTCCACATTCTCTTGCTGCAATTTTTTTTTATTAAAAAAAATTGTTTTTCTTAAAAACGCCAATCCTAAAAATTTTTATTTTTTTACTGTTTATCAGTATCATAGAGTACTACAATCCCTGAAAAGGAGAACTTCCACTTTTCAGTTTAACAGGTATTATAAACAATTCAAAAAATTTCCATACATTAAGCCAGTTTCCATTACCACATTCTCAGATATTGGTCACATAAAATCAAAATCTTACTTAGTCTTACTTGACATTTTTTTCTTCTTAAATGTGGGTAACAGACACAAGTTTCAAACATCAATAGCTTTCAAAATATATGTGCAGGTTAAAAAATGAAAAGGTTCCGAAGCATACTTCTGTGCACTCTGCTTAGAACTGAATTTAGCAATTTAATGAACTAAAAATTTGTTCAACCGCATCAGTATCTTCCTTTGATATTGAGTGATGTCTTCCTGTTGAACCAATAGGAACTGGGGCACCCAAAATCTTCAAAACATTGCGAATTGGAAGTGAGCACTGGTGGTGGTGTTCCTGTCTTTCATCTGGGAATCTATATCCAGCAGCTGGTCCATGTGGCAGCATAAAGTTAACAATGATTTCACATAACTCACAACTAATATCTATAATCTCTGCAATCCACCAGTCACAGTCATACACACAGGCCACAAACATTCCTTTTTGTAGTTTGTGAATTTGAATATTCTCTTGGCATTTATGAGATCTTGGTTGGACAAATGAAATTTCTTCTTTCTTGCTCTTTAAAGTTCATGCAATATAAGTTCGCCTATCAATTTGAGTTCAGACGTGTCTTCTGGATTCCTTTCAAGGGGTAGTTTGGTTTGACCATTCTTTTATTTTCTGCTGGCGGAATTCTTTAACTTCCTCTTTGGGCAACAGAATCAGGTTTATTGATGTGTGTGACTGCACCACTCTTGTAAATTCCTTGGCATTCTGAATTGCAGCTGTACTTGGGCTGGAAAGATTGTTTTGTTGCATGGTGCTTCAGCAGGCCTCCTACACCATCACAGGGCCCCTTACCATGTCCAGTAGCACTGTATACCCACTCCATTGGAACAAGAGACTTTGCAAGTTAAAATAGTTGGTAACGGTTTTTGAAGTGACTAGGGGCACCATCAGAATTATGATCTTTTCTACCTGTGATTGCAGTGGTTAAATAATTTTGTGTATTGCCAACAATGCATGTGCTGAGTCATGTCCTCTGTCATCACTTATAACTGCAACACTTGTGGTCTTGTTCTTCAAATATGTCACTCCTGTAAAAATTGAAACTTGGTCATTACTCCAGTGATATCCTTGAACTTCTTGTGGTAGAACCACAGACCAGTTCTCAGCAAAATCACAGTAAATCACTAAACATGCAGCTTCGACCCATCCCTTCACTTCTGCAATGTGTTCTTGTTGCAATTTCTTCAGATGTTGGTGTGTTACTGCTTTCACTGTCCTCCTCCCAAGTTCGTCTAAGAAGGTATCAATGGCAACATTTTTCTTAATGAGTTTATTTTGTTCCCATGTTGCATATGTAACTTCAGAAGAGTTATCTGCTACACTTTCCAGACCAAGTGTCTGTAAGTCGAGTCCCCCGTTCCAGGGCAGTCACCACAGTCCTGAAACAAACATATCTCTCGTTCTATGTCACAGACCACTAACGACTTCACATGTCCAACCAAGGTGTCATATGTCATATCTTCAAGCAAGTTCTTCAAAGCTACCACACAGTTCAAAATTTGCACAGTACAAACATAAGCAGACATCTCTAGGTGGATGTGGAACAACCCACTTAGGTCGTAATGCATAAACTTTTGATCTTCCAATATGCAATGTTGAATGTTCCTTCTTATATGTGGCAAAAGTTTCTTTAATGCTGCGGGTCATGTATCTTTTCACCACTTTATTTCCTGCAACTGTTATAGTCATAATGTCTTTTTTGTTGGCACTCTGGCGAGAACAGTCCCACTTATCTTCCAGATAAAATGACTGCAATTTGAACATTTGCTTCATTCACGGGATGACCATAATATGGATCTGGTTTTCCAAACACTCCTTTAGCTGACCTCAAATTTCTTGTCTTGTCCACCATGTATTTTGATGCAGATGGAATGTGGTGCAAAATTTGGTTCTTTGTAAAGGATACTGGGATAATTGTTAGAACTTGAACCTTATCATTGTAGGATGCACATGATTCAACATCTGAACTGATGTTTGATAAAAAATTTTGGCAGGTTGCACAAGCTCCTTTTGGTTCATTTTCTTCTGAAGTTGGAATTTCTACTTTGAAGAGTTTGGTCAGTTTTGTTCTGGTATGCTCACCCACTGCTCCAGGAATGTCTCTGTGTTTTCTTGATGCATACATCTCATGAATTGACTTCACTGACCATGGTTTCTTAACAGGACTAACACCAACCTCCTTATCTGACTGATTCAGGATATGTAGTTCTTCCTCTGCAGTTACAAAATTTGCATCACACACAACATTGGGGCCTCTTGTTCACTTATTGTCATGTTTGATATTGTGTTAAAGCATTTAGAACACAAAAAGTCATTACTGGAAACATTTTCACTTTGAAACAGTCTTAAAATGAGCGCTCATATTTCCAACCTGAAGAAAGTCTGTCTTTTTGCTAGTCTTATATATCACTCTTTTATGTATATGAAAATAATCAGCACACTTCACTCTCCTATGGCCCCAGTCAGAAGACATTTCAAATAGTCTTTTCCACAAACACCACAACCCAGTCAGTCAGCAGAATTCTCAAAAACCTTCACAGGTACTGTTAACAAAAAATTTTTTTACTACTAACTCTAAAAACTACTCTCTTTGTTTGCCTGTTGACAACTGAACTGTCAGTTCATGTGTCCTCCCTTTTATATGCTAGGTCAAACATTTAGAATTTTCCGGTTAGTTTCAGATTGTTCTAGAAAGTTCTGTTACATTCTTTAATTATGTGGAAGGTTCCACATTTTCCTCAGAGGTTTTCGGAAGTTATCTGGAAGCTTCCACATTGTTCTAGAGTATTTTGTTACATTCTGGAATTATTTGCAAGTTTGTAGATTGTTGAAGTGTGTTCTATTATGATCTGAAATTATCTGGAAGCTTCCAAATTGTTCTAGAAGGTTCTGTTACGTTTTGGAATCATCTAGAATCTTCCTTATTATTCCAGAAGATCATTAATGATTTGGAAGGTTATTAATAAAGAAAATCTAAAAAAATTATCAACATTTAACTAGTTCCTAACTTTGTTTCATTTGTTGTTTTTATTTAATTACAAACAGTACAAATTTTTTGAGATTGGTGTTTTAAAGTAACAAAATTATAAAAACTTGCATTCAAGAAATTCACCATGGAAGGTAAAAAACTACATTAATTTATAAAACCTGTTAAACTGAAAAGTGGAAGTTCTCCTTTTCAGGGATTGTAGTACTCTATGGTACTGACAAACAGTAAAAAAATAAAAAATTTTAGGATTGGCATTTTTAAGAAAAACAATTTTTTTAAATAAAAAAAATAAAATAAAAAAATTGCAGCAAGAGAATGTGGACACACATTTTCAAATCAAGGATATCATTTTAATCACAAAATTATTATCTTTCAAATAAAACAAAAAGGAGCTAAATATCTTGAACCGTTCCTGAGATATGAGCATTTTAGTATTTTGTCAAAAATCGCATTTGAAAAATAGAGCTCGCGGGCCCATGTTCGGTGGACTGTATCTCTGGCCAAAAATTTTTTTGGACAAAACTAAATCATACGTATTACTTACTTTGTCCTGAAGTTTGACATATGTTAAATTCAATAACATCTGAGACTATGAAGGTAAGGCCCCTGCCTGAATCGATATGGACTGGGCCTGCAGTAAGCTAGCAACACACACTGCCATCTCATCCTAGGGGTAGTTGAGACACCATCCTTCTGCACTACTGCTTTTTCGCTTCCCCGTCACCCTCTCCTCCCTTCTCCACAAGCACTGCCATATTATTGTTTTGGTCAGCGAAGACTATTCTTTCTCTGTATTTTTCTGCTGTCTCCGATAGAAGGTATGCATCTTATATTTTGTGACTGTCTGTGTTGTAGTGCGAGTGTTGGTATGACAGTTATACAGTTATTTTTCTCTGATTCTATTGTACATGCACATATAAGATTTTCGGTTTGGTTATCGTTGCTTCCCAGCCATGTCAGGTTAGAGTTCATGCCACTTTGCAAGGTTAATGACAAGTTCCTATCCAGGGACGATGGGCAGGGGCATAAAGTTCAAGAATGGGGCACAGAGGAGGCTGATGATGTGCACTTTTGCCGGGTGTGCATAGGTCGCATAGAAATGACCGTATTGATCAGTATTGGGTTCAATTTTTATCTACTTGCACCGCTTCTGATGACTTAAAGAACCCTACTGTCTCGAAGTTGGTGAAAGCTGTCTCTCTCTCTCTCTCACAGGCTGATGTCGTGAGGGACTTGTCAAAGTCAGGGAGGATTATAATATATGACAGAAATGCTATGTCTGAACACACTCTTACCACGTACATGGTAGTCAAGACTGTGCTACACAAGTATGGCAATAAGCCATTTCTAGTACCTATAACCAAAGATCTTGCAAGTGCACGCTGTGCAAATCAAAATTACAGAGCTTACTTGGAAGAAGAGAGGAAGAAAAGAGAAGAGAAACCCCGAAAGAAAATGAAGATTTAGAAAACTGGAAGAAGAGAGGAAAAGAGCAGAACGGATGGAGAAAACAATATTGTGTAAAAAGAGGATTGCGGGAAGAAGAGCGTGCATCTGCTGGGGCAAACAGACTATTTGATGAAGTCAGTATGCACCTTAAGAATGCCATTGCTAAGAAGAACATTGAAGATGTCGCCCTTGCCCAAGAGATGTTTGAAGGCATGGCAGCCATTCGCAGAGATACAGCAACTTTGCATAAGCATGCCACTGCTGTTGAAAAAGCAGTACAAGAAAGAAAATCTGACCTCATATCAGAATTGAAATTCGAGCAAAAGAAAATATGGAAGAACAATCCATAATACTGAGTAGTTCCTTCCTCATGCTATGGCTGACAATCTTTGTTTTTGAAAAAGAATTTTTTATGCAATGTTTCATTTCATTTAATTTTATTTTCGAAAATGAAAATTTTTATTTTTTCTCTATTGTTTATGTTAATATGCTCAAAAAACGTATTTAACCCAAGTTGTCCTGTTTTTGTTCCTCCTATTACTCTCACCACCTAAGTCCGAAGGTAGGAAATGTTTATTCATGCTTGATGGCCAATATTCTCTTATTTTTGGTAACTTTTAGGTCAATTGTTGGTCGGTTTTTGTCATTATTTGGTCCTTATCTCACCAAGGAAAAGTCACTATTATTTAGGTCACAGGCTGGTAGCAGCCCTATCCTAGTATAAATTGCGACATTATTCAGTGGGACTGAACCTACATTTAAAAAAATATTGTCATCCTGTGCTTGTTTCAGAGGCATCGGGTAATAATTTGCTGGGCAAGGTAAAATATGATCATGTTGTCCATGCATCTTTAACAATGAAGTCTACCAATCAGCTGATAGTTGAGAAAGGTACAAAAAAACTATGTATAAAAGGGAAAAGAGAATATAAATTGTGAGGGTAGGGAGGAAAATTGAGGAGTCATCAGTGGCATAGCATATTGAATGGGCAAGTTAGAGCAAAGATTGAAGCAAATGCTGGAGGAATACAACAGACAGAAATGAAGGAAGAAAGAATTAAGTTGAGGAAGTACCAGGTTAACAAACGATCTCCCTGTAAAAAAAAAACGAAAAAGATGGCAATCATTAGAGTAGTGTAATCAAACTGATTGGTAACCAACGATATTATGTGTATACCATTAATTGAATCAGACTTCCATCATTTCCATAAAGGTGTTGAATGAATAAACAGAATCATACAATAGTATAGAGACAGCAATTTTTGGTACATGATCCACTTTAATTCATTAGAAATCACAACATTATTACCCTACTTCAATCAAGTTAAATAAGTAAAGCTATCCCATATTTGTACAATTAGAGACAACAAAAAGAACTGTCTATGAAAAGTGATAAATTAACTCATTCAAAATACAACTACAGGAAATAACATGGTTTATAAAAATTTGAAACAAATTTAAGATTCATTGCAGGGTAATTTCCAATTGTGAAGACCACTACTAAACATTGAACGATTCCAATCCCAAAGAAGGAAACTATAAGAACACAGTGACTGACAATGCTAAACCCCTATAAAAAATTATCTTTCACCATCATTCAATCATAAAAAATTATTTTAATTTAAGAGATGAGAATCAGCACATTTAAATAAACAATTATAATATGAATTTTAACATTTTTATGACCTAATACACAAAACTAACATAAATCAGACCAAAAAAGCTTGATATACATAATGGCACCCAAAGAGGTAGGTATCATCACATATTAAAGCCCTTGTGAGTGGCACAAGCTCTTTAGTGACCTCTGTACTTTTGTTTTCCATAGTGACACATCAGAACAATATCACAATACAGTTTTGGAATTAATTATTTATATCAGCAGATTTAAAATATAACTAATAAGTCTCTTCTCAAGCACTGTTTCATACCAATGGCCAAACTAAGTAGTTGCATTTTTCAATTACTGGAATTAATTTTCAACATGAAGACATCTACGTTCAATTAAAAATCACTAAGAGCCAATGGCTTCATGCCCAATCCCCAAATTTTGTTTCACTGAAACACTTGGCTGCTGATTACACCGAGAGCATAGTTACAATAATGGACAAACCACCATACCAAAATGATTTTTCAGGTGCCAGTATATCAGGCTTTGGCTCTAACTTAAAGGGTCCATTTAAATCGATTCGACATAAAATCAATACCATGCCTTATCAATTAATACATAGACAACAAATTTTTATGCACATTTCTTGAAAGTAAAGAGCCATGAAATTAAAAAAAAATAAGGCCACTGGACTTGCTCACTAAGATAGGATTGGTAACTATAGGGCAGTGAGCAAACCCAGGCTTTTGTTATTCATCTCTTAATGTTACCAAAGATCAGAATCTTTGAAATCACAACTCTGATCAAATCAATCACCACCATATCACAGGGAGCACTGCTTGATGCACTTAGAGGGTGTTAACATGAGCTTCTGCAGTGCCATATAAGACTGAATATGTACTCATGAATGACATTTCTGATTTGAATATTAATGCAATATTCCTCAACCACTAGCATCATTTATCAGTACATATTACTGGTGAAAAAATATTTTAGCAAAAAAAATCATTTTCATAATGATATATTATGATTTATTTCAGTTATAACAATGTAGAATAATATAGTGTGCTGAATCCTTTTAATCCTCACATCTTGGCATGAGCCATATGCATTCTTTAAGAAATCTAGACAATTGGTATGGAGTTAAGATTATACATTTTAATACCGCTGATAGTTCAAGGTATCATCACTTTACCCATCTAAACCATCTCATGCTATTCAATACAATCAATTCCCATTATTTCTCAGTCTCAATGCTAACAGTATCTTCCTCTGGGATAAAAATATGTAAAAAATTAGATTTAATGGCTGATTTGTATGAAAATTTCAGGATGGATTATGAATTGATGAATATCATGAAAAATGGCCTTAAATAATGCACTGAAACAGTAAAGTAAGATATGCTTCATTTGAACGTAAAATTGATTGTGCACCTGACAAACATTTGGAGCTTCAGGAACATGTGTGGAGAGTGGGTAACTAATGGAAATGCTCCAATGTAATACATTATAGGTCCTATGGACCATACAGTCTTCCTTTACGCAGCAAAACAGTTTCTCTCAGATAAAAATCAAGACGTTGATAAAAGAAATACAAAAACTGTCGGAAAAACTACCTCAGAAATACTTGGATACAAATCAATGTGCCAAGAAAAATATTATCATAGCAACATAAAATCTATATTTAAATATATTATATGTTTCTTTAAAGAATATATATATACATGGTGCATGTGAATGGTATGTTAACCACTAACAATGTATTCATTAAATAAATTACAGGCACTCTTTTTAAGTGTAACCGCTGCACTTAAAATCAACCATAAGGAGCATCTTATTGACACACAAAACTGAAAGATTAAAGATAATAAATGCTACAGCTACCATTCAATGTTCAAGTGAGGGACTGTTCTCTGTAAAGCTAATCCTTACCCCCAACTAAACTTTAACTTTTGTGTAGTACAAGAAATGCTTAAAATGTGGAGTTTCAATTCAGATTATCATATACCAATTAAGCTGACTGCAAACAGAGCCTAAGCCCATCAGCATTACATCATAATGCTGTACAGATAAACAGATCAAATGCGAAATGATTACTCATACTAAAAATATGCTATAACATTCGAACTTCAGATGACGCTCTTGGGTTTGAAGTCACACTTTCAAAAGCCCAAACATCTAACTCTTCATGTTATTTCACACCAGGTAAAAACTGTTAAAGAGGTAAAACAGGAGGGAAAGCCTCACAGCCTTTCAGACACAGTCTTCTTAATATGGTCCTCGTCACACATCTGCTTATTAAAGTCTTCACTTTTCAACATACACAAACAAAACGAGTAAATTAAATATGATGGAAAGGGATTCTGATTGCATTATTGAGAAATGTGCGGGCACATGTGCAACATTTACTCCATCTATAGCCAAGAGGAGCAAATTTATGATATCACTTATCACCCACATGAACTAATGAAAGTAAAATGCCAAGAAATAATTATATAATGGTGATCACAGCAAGTCAATGCCACCCACCCTTTATCTTATTCATGTAAATTCGCTAACATGTTCACACTCACTCTGTATACACTTGTATACAATAATGGGATCTAAATTCCTTCAAATCAGCAGTGAATTTGTGGACAGAGACCAACTTGATCAAAGGAATCATCCAACAAATACAATGTTTCCTGAACTACTGATTCACCTGTGGAGGAAAGAAAAAAGAAGTTACAGCATATGAAATCAACATTACCACAGCATTGGGAAAAACATTTACACAATGATATTTATAAGTGTAAGAGAGCTGTGTGTAGTGCTAAGAAAATTTTTCTGAATGGAAATAGGAAGAGCAGAAAGCTTATTCCAGCAAGACTACCAGGCACATTACCAAGAGGAAGAGCTCTTCCTAAACTCCTTATGCTGCTATGAGACTTAGCATCACAGTTCTATAGAAACTCACTCAAGCTATAGGTAAAAATATATTTGCATCAGTCATTTTCAGGAGCAGCTGAGTGTGTCGACCAAGCTTTCGCGTCCTTTCCAGGCATATATATATATATATATATAAGGCATCCCATATTTATGAGATGATAGGCCTCCATTGAATTATGAATAAACCCTTCCTTTAACCACTAAAATTTAAAAACTTTTTGAGTATAAATATCATATCACCCAATACCTAAGCATAATGGCCTCACCCCATGTTTTAACTTGGTATCTCATTATATGCCTGGCCTATATTCACATAGATACATTTAAAATAAATTAACATAACAGGATTTCAAACTTGAGCTTGGTCTTTATTATTACTTTTTTATTACTTAAATAATTTACAAACTCACTAGATCAGATTGTCGGCCATGGAATTCATGACTGGCTAGGACTAAATAAGATAGAGTAAAATCCGGTTATAACGTGCCCTACTACACCGCGGGTCTCACCATGTCCCCCAAAATGATTAGATTGACTATTTTCGTGCCAGAAGTAGGTAACCTTTTCGTATATTTTATCCCGACATCCCAGCCGATGTCTCAACTTCAAGAGATCTAGACACGGTCGGCGACATGCCTAATACAGTAAAACCTCGTCTCACCATGCCCCCCTAAATGATTCCATTGAATATTTTCATTGCAAGCGGAAGGTTACTCTTTAGCAGATTTTATCCCGAAGTGTCGCAACAGTTCTATTTCAGGCGCTCATACCACTGTAAGCTATCATCAAGATCACACCAATGCGATCGGCGACATCTAATGTGTAATTTGATACAAAAGAAACACAACCGTAAGAATGTAAGTACATACATTGTTTCATAACAAAATTAACAACCCAGCAAATTGAAATTGGTATAATATCTTATGAACTAGAGCTGACAATCAGTGGAGTGAATATACGCATTACTCCCATGCTGGTAGATGTCCACGTTCTTGCCGTGGCACTAAAACCAAGGTAAATAGTCTTAGAGCATTTTTGCAATGAATGTGCTTCACCTCACCTTCGGCATAATTCGTATGAATATGTATATTATGTATTCTTTGATTTTAAGGGAAATGATGTCTACCAAAAGGAAATTAACTTATACAATTAAAGGAAAAGTTGGGCATGCTGACAGAGTGAAACGTGATGATATGAAATGAAGTTTATTCTGGGAGTTAGGTGAGATGCCTAAAATAGAAAAATTGCTCGATCACATCGGTGAACTGATGAATTGGCTAGAGATAGAGAGATTGTGATCGTCTTCATCTATCACACTTGCAAAACATTAAGACTTATGTGACAAAGAAACGCTATCAACTACCACGGCAAAAGAAATATCAGAATATTTTAGCAACTCCCATTAAAGTACAGTGAGCATTTAAACCATTAAATCGTATTCTGCAAATAAATTAGTTATAAAATTTAGTTTTATAGGTCTTATTTACTGTTTCTCACGAGGTTTCCGTTAATAACGCGGGTGTAAACTCCGTCCACCTTGACCCATGTTGTAACCAGATTTTTCTATATCTTGTGTTAACTTATTGGGTGTATGCTAGTGCTAGAAGTAGCCTACGTTCATACATGCACATTTTATGCATAATTTTTAGGTAGGCAATAGGCCTCCGATCACGAAATGAAGCAGGGACTCGGTTAGGTCCTATGCCGAGGCCTAGGCTCTCCTAACTTCTTGAGTCTAAGCCTAAGACTAAGAGATTTCTCGACATTTTGTGGCATGACATCATGAAATTATCATGTAAAAGTACGAGAATAAATATTAATTTACCATGTCGCATTATAAAGCAAGGCCCCGTAAAATTATGTCCACCACGACAGAGATCGCGAGACAAGCTCGAGACTCATTTTTCGAGCGTATTGAGATCGAAATGGAGCAAGATTCGAGCAGTACTTTTATCTCGATCGAATCTCGAAAAGTCAGGACTTGCACAGCCCTAATATTTATGTAACGCACCTACATTCCATTCACAGGGTGCTTCAATCACTAAGCTGCGAAAATTTAAAATACACGATCTGACCCTAGATCAGTAACATTCCACATAATAATAATAATCCACAGTCGTTGGATCCGACCCTCCCTAGTGTCGAAGGTATCGAGAATCAACACATTCCTAGCGTTATCCCACTAAATCGAATGGTCACACATAATACTGTGTTCGGTCACGGGTGATTTTTCCAAAGGACACTTCAAAAAACATAACCTTGTAAGCTATCATAGTTACCAGCATATAACCACATCAATACTGAAAAGTCAAAGCTACCTTACTTCATGTTTTAATAAATATCTCCCAGAGCCTTCATACATACAAGTATACACAGGTATCTAGTCGATTCCCTGGGTGGGACCCACCAGTGAGAGTACACGTCACATGGTAAAGGCAATTTACTTTTATTACGAGATTGTAAGATGACTCAGAAAGGACACAATAGGAGTATTCAGTCAAGTAGGAGAAAGAATCAGAAGAGGTCAAATAGTTAAACAAGAACAATGGAAATAACCGAACAATCTGTTGGAGGAAGTAAAGCCAAGGTAAACTAATTAAAGAGACAAGTAAATACATGATCACAAGGACATAGGGAGGACAACTGTCACATAAGGATAAAGAAAGATATTAGCTGGACTGAAAAGAGATGACAAATGTGGATGAAAAATCAATGTAAAAAAGAACAAAATAACATTTGGGAGGAGGCTTTGTAAAAGATAGAAAGAAAACACTTCCTATGAATGCAGTTCATGTTATAACACTGATTGGAATAAGCACAAGAATCTCTTTTAAATGAAGAAAAACATCAAGTCAGGAGTGAGTTCAAAATGAAGAACAGTAATCTAAGTTTGGAAGAAATGTAAGAGAAATCTGAAACAAACCTTGATGCAACAATGTGGGACCTGAAGCACATAGCTAGAAATCAGCAGATCGATTTCCACAAAAGCAAAACTGTCACAAAATGGCAAAAAGAAAGTAGAATACAAATGTAAAAACCTTTACATCTTAGGTTTAATAACATATGATACAAATAAAGACAAGAATCATCCAAAAAGGAATGGAGTGAATAGCATGGATAAAGACTAGTACAGCATCGTGAAGGGAACAGAAAATATTCACTGACTTAGAGAATAAGAAGAAAGCGCATAAAATTGTTCACTGAAATTAAATACTTCACACATTGAGGAAATAAGCATTCAATGAAATTAAAAACTGTGTAATTCCAATCAAACTGTTTATTTGGTACAACCAGTTTCACACATATGGACATCACCAGGTGTAACATGGCATGTATGAATTTCCTTCCACACTATACCCTGAGTTTGGGCTGTACGGAGAAGGTGGGATTGGGAGAAGAAAGGTGTGGTGGGAGAACTGGTGGGACTGTTGTAGCTAATTTAGATGGCTACTGGGAGAATAAATATCGGCAGAGGTGCACCTGATGATGCCCTAAAGGATGAAACTTGTCATATAGAATAAAAAGTTCAGGAGGAATTAATAAATTTTCTTTAATTGCTTTCTATTAAGCAAAATTTCCACATATTTATGCCAGAAAAAGTTCATTCAATACAGTAAAATGACATGGTAAATATTCAAGGTCTACATAAAAACCAGGTGGCTAAGATTGAAGGATACATGCATACCTTTACCCTACATTTTCCTTCACATTGAGATTGCAATTAAAGAAGTCAAAGAGAATACGCCAGGGGTGAGTATCTGTGGAAAAAATTATGATGGTATCAAAGTATGATGGAAGATGGGAAAAATATAAACTAACAAAAATTCATTGGGGATTTTAAAAGAAGACATAAAAACCTTACTGCAATTACTATCAGACAGACAAGATGTGGACATGGAAAAGTTAGTTGACAGAATCGATGAGAAAGCTGTATCAAACAAAGCACAGCACTGATGACTAAAGAATTATAATTTCATTGCCTTTGTAGAGTACTTAATAGTTTAACACTTAAGGCTGCTTTACACGATCTAATTTTTTGTACTATTTCTTGCACAAACTCTTGCATGGGGAAATTGTACCATGTAAAGCGACAAATTGTACTAACGCTTGGGCGATTGACTGAATGGGAAATAGAGCCTGTTCTAATTCCCTTCAGACAAACATAATTTCGTTCAGTTTATACAAGCGTATGTACAAGAAATTGTACAAAAAAATTATATCATGTAAAGCGGCCTTTAGATTCTCTTCTAATTTATAAGTGATTATATACATACCCTTCCCGCTTAATGGACTGGGGAGCTTCAGCTAACCCTTTAACTTTCAATCGCTCTGCTGTTTTCAGAAAAGCAGGCAACTGTTCTTGGGATACATTTACTTCTCCTGCATACATGAATTCTAGAATTGCCGTTAGATGTCCATAGGGCACATCCTTTAGAATAATAATGGGATGTTTCGATGGGTTTTCCTGAAAAAATATAACATAGGCTGTAAATTTTGAAATCCTTACTCGATAGGATCATAGAATACTTCTCCTGGCAAAGAGAACATGCCTAAACTGTACATTACATACTTATGCAGAACTGTAACTAGTAATTTTGATTAAACCCTTCATGATTTACCATATAGCAACAGATTTCTGGTTTAAAACCATCTCTTCTCCACAGTAAAAATGTTTTTTTTTTTCAGAGAAATACCATCACTCAACCTAATTAATCCAGTATGTAGTGCTACAAATCACTTCTTCAATGAGTTTACTCAAAAATAAAATGAATGGGGATTTTCACATGATGCATAAAACCAGATTTCTTTACATGTTCAACCCCTAATCAGGGCCACAAAATACCTTCTTTTAAAATATGATAACAAGTTAGGCCAGAAGTCCATTCAATTTAAATCCATCTCACCAGAATTAACAACATAATGGACTGAAAACGAAAGCGTCTACTACCCTCATCTATAGTTTCAGTTAGACGCAGAGGTAAAAATAAATTTTTAGGGCGTTCTTATACCACTCTAGTTAATCTCGATACTTCCCTGGCCATATTATGGCTACAACTGCAACCAATAAATAAAAACTAAACTTACGACACAAGCCAAAAATGCGAAAAATGAAGTAATGACGAGTACGTAATTTCATCAATGCACACATCCTTTCATAAACCATAATAAAATACAACACTGACCTCCAGCAGAGATTTGAAGTACGGGCTGCAGGCTGATAAAACCATTTTGTGAGCTTTGCAAGTTTGGCCTTCACAGGCAAGAGTCACATCTGTAAAACTTTTCTCGTCCCTTAAATGTTTAAAAGATGAGACCATATTAGACTGGAAATCATTCCATTTGAGGTAGAATTTCTGCGGTTCGGACATTTTGGTGTCGGAGTGCAACCAGTCTCCGGGGTAATATCTTTCTGCAATACGAAAAGTAAACAATAAATTTAAGAGTACAGACCGCTTCAATACACACTCGCTCCAGAAACCTCAACCTTCACACATTCATAATATAGTACAATCCTTGAACTCATACTAAGACTTGTGTCGAAATACGATTTAAGTTTATCAACACACGAAGAAATAATTTATGAAAGAGCATGCCTTCGTAACAAGCTCATATCAGGCCAGTAATTGCGATTATCATATAATCTCACTTTCGCATATAACAAGCAAGTTATTAGTGACAATCGCTTTCATTTTCTGGCAACCACGTAACGTTGAGAGAAAGTTACCCTCACCTTCCAAGAATGCTGGCAAGAATATCAGCCTCGGGAATAATTTATCAAAACAATTTAAGATAATGTAAAATGGGCTTGGTTAAATATTACTCTATGAATAATTAAAAGAAGGACATAACCATAAAACACTCACCAGCAGCCAGCTTTCAATTAAGTAGAGCAAGCCAAAAACAAAACTCAATATACCCTTCTGCCATCTATCGGATGATTTCTATATTAACGATTCTCATGTGTCATGCAAACGACTACAACAGAGTACAAATAATCATAAATTGAATTCAAATTTTGTGAATTCTGTAGGAATGGAAATAACATTTAATACCGAGTGTTTCTGAGTCTAGAAGCTACTGTTTTTAGCCTGTTTCATGTCCGCATAGTTGACGCTACTCGGAATAAAAGAGGAACTGCCCCGTTTCCACTATACAGAATCTCTCTGTCTTGTTTTACGGTGATGCATAGCTTCTGTGGTAATAATCGTGCGTAAACGAGGAATGTCATCAGCATTTTTCGTATTCTTCGCCATGGATAAAACGATACAACAAATAAGTCGTTCCGATGGCAAACATTTCGCTATACCCTATGCTGGCACCACGACGACCACTTTTGGAAATAAAAATATATATATCTCTCAATATCGTTGGCGGCAAGTTTAACTGCACTGAAGAAAAATTACAGGAAAGTACTCGTGTGGTACATAGAATGACAAGTAATGCTGGAAAGCATGAAGGTAATTAATTAAAAATGATGTAATATACAATTCTTAAATGACATAGGTAGCAGTGCAGTGAAGTATTTTGCATATGCATCAACAATACATCCTCGCAATGAATGGTAAATTTTTATCAAAGGCTACTGAAATATGCCATAAAGTGGATGGCGGGGATCGGGTTAGTGTGGTGGCTAGAGTACTGGCCTCCCATCCCGAGGGCCCGGGTTCGATTCCCGGCAGTGGTGAATTTTTCAGTGGAAAACCAGTCCCCACTTGAGTGCCTAGTGGAGGGCATTTCAAGTTCAGTACTCTGTCCGTCAGATGGGACGTTAAGCCGTGGTCCCCTTGGTGCCTTTCGTTAAGAGTAGGCTAATGCCGATGCCGGGTTTCTCTCCACCCTTCCTCCGTTCCCTGAAAACTCCTACCATTACCCAATTATCCACCTATAGCGCAAATGACCTCAGCTGTCGATCGCCTCCCCTAAATAACCAACCAACATTATAAAATAAAAATAAGCATAATTACAATTTGCCTCTAAAAATTTATCAATGCTGTAATAGCATTATTATGTAGTAATAGCTCTTTAATTTTCAATTTAAAAGTAGACACACTAGACTTATTTTTTATGCTTGTCTGTTATTTATTGCAAATGAGGAACATGGAGTGGTGTAGGCCTTGGATGTAGCCATGGTTTGATTTAAGACGAAGATACCATTGCTAGAGTACTGGCCTCCCATCCCGAGGGCCCGGGTTCGATTCCCGGCAATGGCGAATTTTTCAGTGGAAAACCGGTCCCCACTTGAGTGCCTAGTGGAGGGCATTTCAAGTACAGTACTCCGTCCGTCGGATGGGACGTTAAGCCGCGGTCCCCTTGGCGCCTTTCGTTAAGAGTAGGCTAATGCCAACGCCGGGTTTCTCTCCACCCTTCCTCCGTTTCCTAAAAACTCCTACCATTACCCAATTACCCACCTGTCCTATATGGCGCAAATAACCTCAGCTGTCTGTCGCCTCCCCTAAATAACCAATGATTATTTGAGAGGAATAGTATACCTTTACAATATACCTGGTTAAAGCTCACTAGAGGAGGGATGGCTAACAATCATATATACCCCAGAAACAAATTGTTCAGTGAGATGGAAACCATTCATACATAGCTTTTATCGTCTACCCAGCTGGGTCCTAGACCTAGGTCACAGTTTTCAAAACAATCTTTTTCCTCTTTTCATCAACTTTCTTCCTCGTCCTAGGACCAAGCTTGGTCTCAGCTTTTCTTCTATTGCTCTCCTCCACCCGCGTACGTCATCTCCCTTTTGCCTTTATTTTCGTTCTTCCCCCTATTTACTATTCTCTCCTCGCTCTCCCCCAAACCTACTACCTAACTTTTTTTCGCGTCCCTGGCGACTCATTCTCACGATGTTGATTGGTTAAAAAACCTCAAGGATGATGTATTTTGGTTCAGAGCAGTTTCATGTATATTATCATTTATTTTGATGAGAGGGATGGCAAAACTCCATATATATGACTGAAAAATATCTCATTAAATAGATGGCAAACAATGATATTTACCTATAGGTACTATAGTAGATGATTATTTGATGGCCAGAGATGTATGGCAATTGTTTACAGATACCTGGTGAGATCTCTCAAGAGAGATGACATACAATCATTATATGTACCACCACAACGCATTATTTTAGTGAAGGCATACACTTATGGAAAACCCTGGTGCATGATTATTTGACAGGGATGGCAAACTATTACTTACACGGTACACCTGATGAAATCTCAAGAGAGAATAGGTAAACAATCATATATACCCCAACAATGCTTTAGTGATTGCATACACTTATTGAAATTAGACACTATCACATTGTGGTGCCATCATGATTTTTTCTCAAAGTGCAGGATTACTTAAGGGTTGCCACTTGAAAACTGTTGACAAGTTAAACTACTTTGAGCTACTCATAAGTCACTTTATAGGTGTAAATAACTCAAGACAGAAACTGTCCAGCTGGACAGCACTAGTGCACTAAGTACTTTCAGGGCCAGAAAGTTTCTTTAAAGTCATCATTAACTTATGCAGAGAAACTGTTGAGTTATCAGTACTTATAAAACATTAAAGTACCTTAAATGTTCTCTACAAGTTTCTGGGGAAACATTAAGAATGGTTAAAGTAACTGGAAGTCTTTTTTAAGTTAACTGAAATTTTAAAGTTACTTAAACCATTTCAACAGTTGATTTTAAGGGGATTTCAAAATCTATATATGGCAAACAATAATCTATCTGGATTAAATACTGATCTTTATATACTTTGCCTCCTATAAAAATCTCAAGTTAATATTGCTCAGATATACATAATTCCATTCTATAATATTATTATTAAATAAAGATTTTCCTATATTCTCGCGATTTTATCAACACAATGGAATAAAGTGTATGGGGGAGGCAAACAACAACTAAGGTCACTTGTCCCAAAATGGATAGGAGGGTATGGAGGCCAGAATTAAATTCTGTAAGGGAAGCGATCTTATGTTCCGAGTTCCTATCCTTAAATGTTTGTCACACTTAACTGATGTACTGCCTTGAATAGTACCCGTTTGGAAATAAAATTGGGTCGAAGTATTTTACCTTCGGGATAATTTACTTGAGAGTGTGAGTAGAAGCAAGTTAATAACCCTTACACAGATTTAATACTGATCAGTGATTTTAATACCGGACAGTGATTTTAATACTGGGCCGTGATTTTAATACTGGAAATCACTGTCACCAGTTTTCTTAACAATAGATTTCATGTCAGTGATAATTTTCTGTAAGGGGAGCATGGTGCAATTCTAATTTCCTTTATCCAATGTAAGTTTTACCAATAACGTAAGTTGCAGTATACTGGTAATTCCCCGTTGGTATTACCGATACTCTATAGCATTTGTAAAATAGCACTATACCAGTGCTTTTAAATGTACCGCCAGTGACAGAACCAACCACCTACGTATCGTTACTCAATTGTTCGGTTATTTGACGGCGCGATGTATCGTTGCAGCAACCGTTTTGACGTCGCTGGTGAATCCAGTGAATCTGACTTTATCCCTGTTATGGATTTACTGTAACGTCCATGAAGTAGTTACATGTGATGTGATACTCTGGAGCATATAATTGAAATGAGAAGGTGTAAAAATATTCGTCCAACAGGTATGTATTTATAGAGTTGTGCACGGAGTGTGGGGGTTACATTCTTTTTGACGCCCAAATTCTGTAATCTTCTACCTGGTAACCCCTTGGTTTTTGTTTGTTGTAGTATATTTTTGTTTGAATTTCAGATAATTGAATCCTGCGAGATTTTAGGGATTGGAGGCTGGTAAAATGTCGTAAGTACTTGATTACATTTAGAGGTAAAAAGACCAGTAACTTCGGACCACATTAATTGTCCCGAGAAACGAAACCCTCGAAACTTAGTATTCCGAATGGGATACCATCAAGGAATACGATGTTTTTAAATCATTCTGTGCATGTATTACCGCAAAAATTGGGCCAAACGTCGACATATGACTGAAGCCTTAGAAAAATAACAGTCATACATGAGTCTGTAAGACAAAACTATCGAACAAAACGAAACGAAACGTCTCTCAGTTGTGTCGGGAGGTCAGAATCAAAACAACAAAAACATTGAAACGTATGATAGCCATTGAAATGATCAACCGTACTATTCGCTGTGAAAGATGTATAAGCATATAATCTATCACTGCTTATTAGATATGGCTATACAACAGTGTCGTATTTTCAAGGTCTTTTATCTCTTGCAGTACGGCATGCATCTCCTTTATTTTTTAGTATCAACTGGATAACATATTAGTCCATTATTCAATAGTCAGAATAAATAAATAGTTATTTTTGCACAAATTTAAGGCTAAAAAAATTACTTCTGGTAAAATAATTGTTTCCGCAGCTGTAGTAAAATGAGTGTCCCTGTACTTGGAACAATACATAGAGTAGAGCTGTTCTATATTGAAGATCTATTGTTTGTTCCTTGGTCAATCCATATTATCTCCATTATTCTCCTGTAACGGCACAATCAAAATGCTTTCAGTCTTTACCTCTCTTTGGCTGTAATTTTACATGCCTTAGTGATACGAAGAAACATGCTCTGGATATACATAATATCTGTCAAAGTAGTTCCGTTATTCCATGCTTGTATACCTATCCAGCTGTTGGTAGATTCCCTGTAGCATATATGTATTCTCAGCCATGCCACAAATCTGTACCTTGAAATCTGTACCTATGGCACTGAGTTGCCGTTACCTGGGTCGTATTTCATTAAAGAAATGTGGATTTATACTAAGTGATTTTTTTCAATGTGAATGTAGGTAGATTCTCCTATTTTGGTAGAATGCACTCTTTGCGTGGATTTTCATCTGACTATTTCTTTCATGCTTTACCCTTCGCTGGTTACTCAGATTCCCAGAAAATACTTATTTTAATATTCAAGCTTCTGTATCCAAAGTTAAACTATAGTGTTGGCCTCATTTCCTCTGCTGCATTATTACCTTATGTTTATTTTTATTGACTCAGTGTTTAAGTGTTATCTGGCTAAATTTTGTACCAAGTTAACCAGTCTCTCCCCATACTTTCTGTCCTTGCTATGACGCCTACATTTTTTTTCAAAATGCAGGAACCTCGATACATATTTACAAAGTGAAAATTTTCTGATACAGTGCACATCTTGTGTTACTCCTTTATGTTCCTGATGCTTCACTGGTGCATCCAGATTTAATTACAACCTAATAGTTTTTATGCAGGCGTCAATCCTTGGTTATTGTATAACATTGCAGTTTCAATTATAATTTTTAATGTTAGATCCAATTATTGTAGTAAAAAGGTTTATACAAATCCAAAACACATGGCTGTATAATTCTGAGGTTTGAATTCCAGTCACTGTACTAAAAATGTTTTTATTCTAAAAAAAGTCTGTAATTACGTGTATACAAGGACTCATGGTTTGTTCTTCTCCATTATTTTCTCAGAGTAGCCAAAGAGCCAAAATTGCTCTTTCTGAATCCAATTGATCTTTGTCCGCGAAAGTTCTTGCTATTCATTCCATTCATAATTATCCCAAGCTATTAAGAGTAAGATTGGTTATACATAACTCTATATTCTATTCTCATATTGGTTAGCCTCTTCATATTCATGTAGGTACATATTTCTTCTCTTTCACATCCTTCACTATTTGATTAATGTATGTTATGCAAAGCCCTCTCTTGCTTTCCTTCGCATTCTCTTCCCCTGATTATTGTCTGTATCTGGCTAGTATTTCCTGTGGTTTGGCCAATTAGAGTGTCCCAAGTTTATAAAGTTCTCAACAGAAATATTTTCTCCCTCGCTCGATTTTGTTTTTCATGTTACTTAGTCCACATTATATTTATTCTTCCTTAGCCCCAAATTTCAAATGCATCTCACCTGGACTTGTGTGCTACTCTTATCATCCATGTCTTATATCCATAAAGAGGCTCACTCCACAAATATCTTTTGATGAACATTTTTCTGACTACATATGTAGTCAGAAAACTATATACTTACTTAGTTTGAAACAATGGGGTCGTTTACCATATTTTTTTTATTGCTGAATCTGATAGAGTTTGTAAAATAAAATGACGCGTATTTTCCGTTTTTTGATCTGACAATTATTTCCCGAGTTATAAACGGCTAAAAACTGATGTTTTTAACCCTTTTGGAAAAGTGGGCGTGGTGCAACCTCTGACGTATATCGGCTTCGTCGAATCAGAACTGAGCCCGCGACGCTACTTTGCCTTATCGCAATGGGAGGGACACAGCTGTCTCGGCTGACTCGGCCAATGGGAATGATTGCGACAGCATCTGTGCTAGCAGACCTTCCGAGAATCCCCCTCCACTCCCTTCCTCTCCCCTGAAAGCAGTCAAGGACGGGATGAAAATGACGTCAATGTTATCACAGCAGCATTTTCGGTGGGCGTCACCTTTTGCTTATTTTAATTTTTGATTTATGAGTACATGGTTGTGGTTAGAAGATTAATTTTTTCACTATAATTCTTTTTTCGTTTCCATCTAACGATTTCGTGTACAAAATTGCGATTTCGGTTCCGAGTAAAAATTGCTTGTTAGCTAGAAATCATCATCATCATCAGTCAACAATCCTGAGATTGGTAATGAGTTCATGCCTTACAGTGTGGAACCACTCCATGATGAAATTGAGAATTAAAAAAATATTACACCTCGTGATGGTCCACTATAAAGGTTTGTTGTTACGACCCGGGTTTCGTACTCTTAGTGACATCTTCAGGTACAATAGTCGTATTAGCAACCGTACATATACAAATCTATGCATCTATTAACCAAGTAAATATAATAAAATAAATTAACTATAATTCAATACATATATCTAACCACATATATACAGATTTGTATATATGACTATTGTAAAAACCATCATTTGTCCATCTCATAGAAAGCCTACCTTTGCCATTCTTCCCAACCACTTGTCCTTCAACAGTTGCCTTTATCAGGCTGACACGTCTCATGACGTGGCTAATTAAGTTGTCCTGTCTTCTTCTTAGGGTTTTCAGGAGACTTCTCTTCTCAACCACTCTTCTTAGGACTTTCTCATTACTCACTTAGCTGGATACCTGCTTGTATTTCCAGCTGTAGGTACATTCTTTTGGTGAACTCTTTGCCTGGTTCATTCTATTTTCTTCTTGCTTCACCCATTGCTAGTCAATTGGCTTCCCAGATACTCTTTCCCACATTCCAGCTGTTGATTCCTGAATTTGAAATTGATTTTAGCCTCTTTTTTACTGCATATCATTGCCTTTAATGTACTTCTTATTGACCTTCAAAGATTCCTTGTCAGAATTTTTGCTATGCTAAATAATGCGCTGCTTCTTAAACTGTGGGTTACACCCCTGGGGGTTGCATTTCTATTGAGGGGGGGACAGGAAATTTTAGTACTTATTTATAAATCAAATTTTAGTAGAATATGTATACTGCCAATACCGTGCACATACTTTAATGTAAAATTAGTTATTCAGTTAATAATTTACAAAGAGTACATACAATTTTTAGGATTTAACTATCTCACATTGTTATTTTGTGTGCATTTAATAGTATTACTATGGTGGACAATCAAAATTTTTCTCAGGTGCAGGGGTTCATCATATGAAAAAGTTTAAGAAGCCCTACAGTGGTCTTCTTTAATTCTGTCTCTTCCATAACCAATGTGTCATCAGCAAAATGCAGCATGGAAATTTGTTCTCAATGAGTGTTCACTTCCAAAATCTCTTTGACTTCATTGATGGCTTTCTTGGTGTAAACATTGAAAATGCAGTAGACAGTATGCAGCTTTTTCTTAGTACTTTCTTATTCTTGCTTCTTTACTGCTGGATCCCAATTTAATCATAGCCACCTGGTTTTGAGGAAACTGAAAAATACTGTGGTCATTGTAGGACCGGCCACCTTCTTTCAGAATGCCAAACATTGTATTCCACATTTTTGGGAACCCTCTACGAATCACAAATGCAGTGAATGTATGTTTGTTCTTCCGCATTCTCTATGAGCAGCCTGAGTGGCAAAATTGCTTCTCTTTTAACTTTGTACCCTCTCTTCCCTTTGATCATCTTTTTTTTTTGATGTTGCTGGTCAACATTCTAATTATGCTTCATTTGGCACGTAGTTCTAATTATATTTAACATTTCACAGTCCTCTTCTTGTTGTGAATAAGATTAATGATGTTCTTCTGGAAGGTCTTTAAAGTTTCACATGTTAACACTTCACTGACGGTTTTGTAAAAGTTGAGTCAAATCCTTGCCTCTGTTGAATCCAAATCAATCTTAACCTAGAGATTCGTAAGATTTTCATGCTATTTATATCCTCGAAGTATGTTTTGCTCGCCTCATAATACCTAAGGTCTCACATTTCTGATAAAAATGTTCTTCTGGAAGGTCTTCATAGTTTGTCCTTTGGATTGCATGACACATGGTTTTTTGAAGGTTAGGTCATCAACATGTACCTTGATTTTCTTTTTATGTAGTGTTTCACTATCTCAAAAGCAATCCCTTGCTGCTGTAATTCCAGCTACCTGTCTCATTTCACAGCCGTAGACTTCATCTGGTAGAAACATGCAGTGAGTAATTTTCAGTACAGTTTGCAGTAAGGATGGTATGGGTCTTCCTCTTGTGTTCTATATTTTCCTGCCAATTTATATACAGCCAGTGCCTTTCCCATGTTAACCAGTTTTCCTTCAATTACTGTCTGTCTGTGACATAACTGCTATGTCATTGGTGAAATACGCCAATCTAATTTTTTCTCATTGCAAAGCTTGCTTTTTCATATATATTCCATAGTGTTCTTGAAGTATGTAATGAAATTGATGAGATACAGCCTTGTCTCACTCCTTTCTCTATTCTTGTCCCTTCATTGCTGGGTCCAGAGGCAATCACAGCAATTGTCATTCTCCATTATTTTCCGTATTAGTAGCATGATAGGCCCTAAATTACTTCCCTTAAGGTCAATTTCTAATTCCTTGGTACAAGGTCCTTACAATGCCTGACAATACCAAGAGTATCAAGAGATGAAATGTAAACAAATTTAACCTCTCCATTCTTGAGATTTTCCTGCCGGTCATGTGTAAAGGTATCAATGTGATTATTACCTTCAGCAACTGCTCTGCTCTCACTCATCCTCATGGCCTTATTATTTTCAGTAAAATCAGTCTTTTTCCTGGGCACACAATTCTTTGTATTCAATTCTTTTTTACAGTCTCTAGAGTAAGCAGTATCTTGTGCTGTTTCGTCCTCTTTCCTAGTTTTCTATGTTTTTCTCCTGCTGTGCAATAAATCCACTCAAGGATTTGTTATAAGCTTTGACCCATGTTCAACTACTGAACACTTCGAATGCTGTTTCTGTTCTGTAATGCTGCTATTTACACAGTTTTATCTTCATGACATATCAAAGGAAATCAAGGACATGTTACCTCTTAACTTTGGTTTGGTGACAATTAAATTGACTTACCAAACATGAATGGTTTTCTAATATCTGGCCTAGTAATATTTTCAACGTAAAGTAAGCTTCCAATTCCTCTACTGAATTTCTTACAACCAATTATTCACTATCGTTCTCCTTCACTTTTGTCCTCCAGTGGATTTACTCGGCAACTCCTTAACAGTATAATTACCCCTCTTACATCATTAGCCGATTCTTTATCCATCAGCACAGATTCAGCATTCATAGGTTACATGCTCTTTGACTTTGCGATAATCCTTCCTTTTTGTATTACAAATGTGAACAAGATTATGCATAGGTATTCATTATCAGACAGTAATCCTTAGATTGGTTTGGTGCAGTTCCCCACTGCACTCTCATAATGGAAAACCTCTTCATATTCATGTTATTCTTCTCTTTCACATCCTTCACCACTTGAGTATATATCTAAAATAAGGCCAACCATTGCAATTCTTCCCATTCACTTGTCCCTTGACAATAGTCTCCATCAGCCCATCATGTCACAAGATGTGGCCAATTGAGTCAACCCATCTCCTTTATAAAGTTTTCAGTAGACTTAACTTTTCACTCCCACTCTTCTCAGGACTTCTTCGTTTGATACTCAATTGATCCATTTTATCTTATTCATTCTTCCATAGCACTGCATTTTGAATGCTTCCAGCCTTGACTTTCTTTGCTGCTGTTGTCGTCCATGCATCACTTCCGTTAATGAGAGTGCTCCAGATTAATGTTCTGTTGAACTGTTTCTGTACTTCACTGCTTATATTTTCAGCTGTAATTAGATTCTTCTCTTGGTAGATTGCCCTCTTTTCCATGGCTATTCTATTATTTCTTTCTTGCTTGGTCCATTGTTTGTTACTACTCAGCTTCCCTGGTGAACAAAACTATTTTACCTCAAGTCCATGTTTTCCTGATTAATGTTCTTACTGGCCTCAGCTCTCCTATTGCATATCAATGTCTTAGTTTTCTTTTTATTGATGTGCTGGTAGTATCCGGCCATTCTCCTTTCCATCTTTACTAGAGCCCTCTTTAAATCTATTTCTGCTTCCGCCATAACTGCTATGTCATCAGTGCATCACAGCACATTTTTCCCTGTGGATATTCACTCCCCAAGACTTTTCTTTGACTTCTTTGCTGGATTTCTCAATGTGGTAGACGTTGAATAGCATGGGAAAGAGTACACAACCTTTCCTCACACCTTCATTCTCAGTTCTCCACTCTTGAATCCTGATTTGGTCACGGACACTTTTTTGTACAAATCGAATACAGTAGAACCTCACTTATGAACCTTGAGCGGACAACCAAAAAAAGTTTCATAAGTGAGGAAGTTTCATTTCAGAGGTTTCATAGTAAGGGATCATGAAACCCTTTTCAAATGTCCAATTTAATCTTTTTTGTTTCATGGTTGCAGTTGCATGTTTAGATGCAGAAAAATGAAGCCTAATAATTTATTGTATTACAAGCAACTACACAAATAAATATACAATACTAGGGTAATGGGCAAAACAATTCATATTTCTTACAAATTATTGAAATGGTTAATAATTGAAAATATGAGACTTATAATAGTCGTTGACAAAATTTAAATTCAACGTATTTCCTTACGTAAGTCACTGAAAACTTGTATGAGTGAGGACTTTCCTACCAAAGGACTGGAAAAAAATGGTTCATAATTGAGTTCGTCGTATTTGTGAAAAGTTTCATAAGTGAGGTTAGAAATACATGGTATCTTATGTGGTTATATACTGTAACAAAAAAAACAGTGTATAAATATGGGCGTCATATAAAAGAGGGTAATATATTCGAGGTTCTACTGTAATTCTTTGGTAATTGTATGACACTCCAACTTCCTTCAAAATCCTTAGAATTATATTCCATTCTTATGTTGTCAAGTGTCTTCTCCAAATCCACAAATGCAATGAATGTCGGTAGGTTCGCCCCCATTCTCATCTCCATAAGCAGCCTGAGAGACAATATCGCTTCTCTTGTAACCTTCTTTATTCTGACACTAAATCACCACTCATTCAGGAACTCCTCAGTTTTTTGTTCTATTATTCTATGTAGGATTCTTGTCAGTTTCTTTGAGGCATGTGTCATCAGACGTATGATTGTGTTATGTTCAGTTTTCATCCCTCTTCTTTATGTGAATTAGAATGATGATGTTCTTCTTTAAGCCCATTGATGTGTCCCCATAGTTAACACCACGAATCTTTTGAAATCATCATCCAACTAATGTTTTTAACATTATTTTTTTTGGTAAGCTGATTTCCAGACTTCTTTTTTAATATATAGATGGCTTGCTCTGGATTGTAGGTTCTTGAGAATATGAAAAATTTTAACAATTTGGCTGACGTTTCGGAAAACATATTTTTTCCTTCTTCAGGGCTAAAATGAGATGAACCACCAATGAATATAGGTAATATGATTTACAGTATAGTTTCAATACAAAATGTTTTACAATATAATTTTGTTACAACGTTTAACGCCAAAAAATGACTCAAAATAAATTTTACCTACCTTTAAGTTCTTTCGAGGTGAATTTGTTTAATAATTTGGTTGCCAGGACTATATGTTATAATTTTTTTTAAATTATGATTTATGAAATTGTGATATATTTTACTTAAATTTGAAATGCATAATCTTTTATTGCATGAATTTTGATCTTTAACAATATGATACATTTCTTTAAATAACCTTTTTGATAAATTTTCTTCTGAGTCAAAAACCTTTTTTTTTGGTTGAAATTAAAAGTATGGTTGTATTCGATTGCATGATTTGTCAACTCGCAATATTGGATTTTATTTTTTATAGATGTTGTGTGTTGTGAAAGACCTTTTTTTAAATATTGTGATGTTTGGCCTATATATTTATTATTACAATTGTTACATGGTATTGAATAAACGACATTACATTTTAACTGATCAGGGGTTTCAGATTTTAGTTTTCAATGTATAAGTTTCTGATGAGTTTTGTGATTTTTATACAGTGCTACTTTGTAATCTTTTTTTTTTGAAGACTCCTCTTATTTGCTCTGATAATCCATTTATATAAATAATTCCCCTATATTGGTTTTTAGTGGTGTTTGACGAGTTAGTTGGATTTGTGGAGTATTCTGCGTGTGAAAATGACTTCCTTCTCGAGTGTATTATTGAATGGATTAGTTTTTTTGAAAATGGTTTTTCTCTAAAATTCCATCAACAATTTTAATTTTTTTTTCATGGAAAAAACTATCACTTAAATGAAGTGCTCTGAATTTGAGTGCGTGAGCTATATTTAATTTTTTTCAGAGGGTGGTGGGAATGGAAATTCAGGTATCTGTTTAGTGTATTTTTTCTACCAATCTATTGTGAATGAACAAAGGGAAAGGGAGTTGGTTATTCTTATCGTATTCTATTGTAAATTGTAATTTAAGATGGAAATTGTTAAAATTTTATGAATAGTGTATTCTGGGATTTCATTTGGCAATGTTAAATATAAATTTGTAGTTAAAATATATCACAATTTAATACACCAAAATTTTTAAAAAATTATTACATATAGTCCTGGCAACCAAAATTGTAAACAAATTCACCCTAAAAGAACTTAAGTAAAATTTATTTTGTGTGTATTTTTTGGTGTTAAACTGTGTAACAAAATTATATTGTAAAATATTTTGTATTGAAACTGTACTGTAAATCATGTCACCTATATTCATTAATGGTTCATCCCATTTTACCCCCGAAGAAGGAAAAAGTATATTTCCCGAAACATCGACTAAATAGTTAAAATTTTTATTTTCTCAAACACCTTAACTCCTGAAAACACCATCTATATATTAAATTTTTTTAACATTATATTTTTTAACTTCATTATGCCAAATTTATTTCATGGAAACCACCCTCACCAACCTATTACATGTCGAACTTCAGGTGTCTTAACAGTTAACCAAGAATAAAACACTGCATATATAATTTTGTTATAATAATACTACATAATATATTTATTAACCTTCAAATATTAAAAGGTAAGTCAGAAAGTATATACACAAATGTTACACAAACCCAAGTAGATCAATACTAGTCTTCATCAAAGACTTTAGTGTCTTTTACAAATTAGTTATTACATATGCTTGGCAACACAGGATGTTTTTGACCTGTGATTCGAAATTAACAATATGCAAGTAACAGTATGAATTTATGTGCAATTTGATGTAATACTGTATAATTCCCACCTATGATGGACTTTTTCAAAAAGTGTCACATTGTGCAGTATTGCTCTCAATGAGTCCACTTGCCTTGTGTGGTGTCCGTGAGTACCTTTACAGACACTGAAGTAATCAAAATTTTATTCCTAAAAAATTTGTCTAGCAGCTGAGTTTAGAGCCATCAATTGCATCCACCAGGTTGAGGTTGGTGGGTAGACCTGTAGTTATGGAGGTTGGCTGTGAGATAAGCAAGTTTACTTGTCGAATAAACAGTCGTGGACATAAAGTAAAAACACTCCGAAGTGGTATTGGTCCGTCATTGGCTAAGATAGGTCTTTAAATGATACAGAAACCTGTGAAGATGCCGTGACTTGGTGAAGGGAAGGCACCAACAACTATGCTTCCCATTACCTGGAGGAGAGGGCAGATTCTCTTCTTCATATGAGTGAAGGTGGGGACTACAGTGGTCTGTACAGCAACAACCATTTCATTACAGGCATGGTAACATTTGCATGGCTGTAGTACTGTGATGTGGAAGGCAAGGTAAACCACCAAGGCTTACTTTCCCCTTGTGGAATTTCAATAGGCCTTAAAGGACAAGATGTTATACCAGTTAGTATAGTGTGAGGTAGAAGGATGCCTCGGTAGGTCTACTGGCAGGGTACATAGCTGGAAATCAGGGGATCTTGTTTTTGAGTCCCCGGTTGAGATTTTTTTCCTTGTGTACATTCTGCAATCATGCATTTCAGCAGTGACCTCTGCTAAGGTATTCTAAGCTATTTTGCAATCCTGTGACGACTATTGTTTTTTAGTTGTTTTAATAATGTGAGTTAAAACCCATTGTGAAAAGTGTTACCATGCCCTTCTATTCTCTTGTGATGGCTATTTGGTTCATGCACTTCATTTTATGGGAATCGAGGAACAATTATCCTTCCAGCTGATGGAATCCTTGAATTAGACTCAAGTCCCGGAATTATTGATTGGAAGGATCAGAGGATTTCAAAGAAAGGAAATTTCATTGAATTCAGAGAAAGGTTGACAGCTATCAAATGTAGCATGACAAAATGTTGTATCTCTTCACAGGCGAGTCATTTTTTATGGGGTACTAGTCAGGGTGCCCAGCAGTCGGGGAAAATCTGGAAATCAGGGAAAAGTCAGGGAATTTGGAAAAGAGGTAAAAGTCAGGAAAAACTCAGGGAAATGGGTCCGAAATTCTGTACTCGGAATTCGAGCGACTCAACCAGCCCATCTCACCAACAAAGTTATGAGAAAGACAAACTCACGAAAAAATTCAGTACTTTGGATCGATACTGCTCATGGGCTATGGTAGGCATTAAAGTGTACTAAAATTAGCTTAGCAGGGATAATCAATCTCGAAACTTCCGCAGATCATTATTCCCTCCAAAATATTAAATTGCCTCATTAACGTTCACGATATTCACAGCCAACCACCCTATCCCACATCTGACACCAATATGTCACAGGGGTGGAGACATGGTGGGGTATTGATCAGGAGTGGTTGTAAGTGAGTAGGGTTGAGTATGGAGAAGAACAATTTATTTTAGAAATAACTCTCATAGTTAATAAATTACTTAAAAATCTGGCCTTAGTGAATCATGGCTCTGGCAGGAATTTGTTTTCTGAAATATACTGGGTTTTGCATGCAGTTTAGTTAATAATCACCAATGTTTCCATGTCCAGGAAGGAATCTGTGAATGTTTCAAAAGCATGTTTCCTGACAGTGAAATTGCAAGTGGTATGAAATTAAGCTGATATTGCGGTGTTCCCTGCATGTAATGGGCCCTTATTGCTCTGATACCTCGGTGACAGATGTGAGTTGTCAGCCAGTGTCCCCTCTCCCACATTACTTCAGTTTCGAGCTTCAGTGAATTACCCTCTTGAGCCGGCAGCCTGCTGCACTGGGCGGTGAGGCGTGGCTGGCAGTAGCTCGACCCTTGAGCTGTGTTGTCCTCCACTCCCCCTGTGCCTGCATGATTCAGGCTGACTACAGCTTTTATTGGGCTTCCAGAACCCTGAGCCATGAGGGGTGTTGCATCACTGCTGCTGACATGTTGAGTCTTGCATGGTCTAAGACAGCACCTCTTTTCAGCCTCTACCTCAGGTGAGGGGGCGAAGTTGTCTTCTGGGTCCTCCATCCCATGTGCTTCCGATTACTCAAGTGCTCCATTGATCTTGAGTGCTCCCTCCAGTTCGAATGCCTCTTTTACTCATCCAGCAGTGCCCCACCAGTCAGGAACAGCAATACCATTCAAGAGCGATGAATCTGCGATTAAGACTGAAATACACTGGGTTTTGCATGCATTTAATACTCACCAAAGTTTCTATGTCCAGAAAGGTTTAGGTGAACGTTTCAAGAGCGTTTCCTGACAGTGAAATTGCAAGTGGTATGAAATTAAGCTGCACGAGAACTGTGTACCTTGTAGCATATAGGTTTGGACCTCTGTTTGATGCTGAGTCTGGGAGACTGAGACTTAATGGATGTGGATCATTTTACTGCTTTTTTAAAGAAGACACCAGAAACACTTGATAAGCTGAACAAAGAAATAATCAAAAGATCCAAAAAGTAATTAAAGTATATCTATTATTGTAATCCAGCCTACAGATCTCCATGATTGATTTCCTGTTCTTGTTTGCAACTTTTGATCTGAGGCGTGAACATTTTTTTAAAATTTCCAATATTTCTATGATTTTTACTATAAATTTGTGTTTCTGTTATGCCTGAAACTGCATTTTGCAAGAAGACCCTATGTAAATTGCACATTTATACAAATAAATACACCCTGAAATCGTTCATAAGCCTTAAGGAATCAGAAGGAATTTGTTTTCTACAGGTAGGGTTTGTTTTTGAGGTTTTTTCCTGAGATTTTCTTAATATGTGATTCCAGCAGTATCTCCAACTCACAACCCACAGGGGGAGACTCCCCCCTGACCCGTAGAATTGGATCTTAAATACCCATCTTGAGGTAGTGGGTTGATGAGTATTTGGAGATTAAGCATCTTTGGGGCAGTGAGTAGGTGAGAGGAATGAAATCCCCCTGTCGTACAGAGCATTCTTGAGGCCGAATCACACTAGCGGTTGCTAGTTACGGTTGGTGTAAACAGTTCCAATCACACTGACCGCTTATATAACCAGCCGGTTGTTCAATCACAGCCAATAGGATCTTGCCTAATAGTAACGTGCTGATTCTATTTTTATTTTATTCCTATGCTGCCTCAGATGCAGGATTTATGCCTCAAATACAAGATACAAATGAATTAAGTACTTAAATCTCACCTCGATAAAATTTATGCTATTATAATATATCCTTCACAAAAAAATAGATGATGCAAGAGAGTTAAATGCTGTTTAAATTGTTTTCTGAATATTTAAGGTTTAGGACATAGTTGAAATAGTCACAATGAAATTATCACGATATGTAAACATAAACTGCACGTGACTGTGAGGTGAGCTCCTCCCTTTGCAACAAAACTGATTTCACAATGATTTCAACAGTAGCTGTTGAATTTCAATAGTTGATCCAATTTACTGTTGAATATTTACAAAGTAACTATTGGATATAACTGTTGGCCCAAATTACAGTTGAAATTTTCAATAGTTTTTTGCAAAGGGCCACAGTTGCACAATTGGCCGGTTAGAAATAGATGCGCTCCTATAATCCAACAATTGAGAGCATGTTGGTGCTGGTAATCGCCATTGAATTTTTCAATTACTTAACAAATTGATACATTCTTCTAAATAAACCTCGATACCGTTTCCTCAAAACAATAAAAAGATAATTTATTCTACTCTTGAATGAGTATAAAATGCAAAATAATAGCAAATTTTAACGACTTTAATACTTGTATTTAACTACAAGAGTGGATTTCTATAGTAAACTATTTCGATACTTACGTTACCTACATATATAATATAGCTACCCCAAAAACATTTTCTCCACATTTGTGGTCATTTAACATGCCATTAGGCTAAGTAATCGGTGTGATATAATCTTGTCAGCTTCACAGATTTGAGGGTTAAACAGTGTAATTACCACGCATAGCATTAAGAATTACAGTCACATATGTGTGCCAAAAATAGTGTGCCAAATAATACTGTGAATTGAAAAGTTCATGAATTAAGCATGTAAATTAAATAAAAATGTTCAACTCTTGGTGATGTATACTTCTGAACATGTATAGAAAATATTAAATGTTTCTTCAAAGAGGAAAAGAATGCTTAATCTGAGAAAAATGTTTTGATTTTCATTGCCAGCGTAATCTGCCCTTGGCTCCTGATTTCTCTGGATTTGCTGTGGAGGTCAACCCTTAAGTTGTTACTCCGATACTAATGATCACTTGCCGTCTCTGCAATGGTATGTACTGGTGTTTATGGCTCTGATACATGAGTAGTACACAGTAACTTTTCCTTGAAATATTAATTATTGAAGTAGGTACTTTTTATCAGTGAAATTTCAATTAATTAAATGGTCTCCTGCAGACTATATGCTTGTGACTATTAGTATGTGAGCTTTCCAAAACAAGATGCAAGTTTTGGTTGAAATAATAATATGCTTTATTCACCAAAGACCATTTACAACTGTGTAGGAATTGTCAGTAATGTAAGATCAAAAAAACTATGAGGTACCCCGTAAGGCTATCTATAAAATATTTGCTTGAAGAATAAGACAAATTTTCTGGTAGAAAAATTGTTAATCTTGTGTTGAAAGTAATACATGCTTGTACAATTCCTCAATCCAGGTGGTAAACTGTTGTAAAGGTGTAAGGTTTTTACTGGCAGAATGGTTCATGTTTTTTTAGAATTACAATCAATGCTTAGTCTTTTGTATTAAGTCTTGCAGGGAGCCATTCATGAAACACTATGAATGGACCCAATAACCTTTTTCAGAATCAACAATGCAGCAAAGTAATAATGCATCTCGCCAGTGTTATGATTTTTCTAATAGTTTATCCTGATTGCCAACCACTGAAATTCAGTCAAATATGAAAGGTTTGTACTTAGCGGGGCAATCATAGACAGATTTACTCTGTGGATGAACTGCGATATGATGAAAATAAAAACCAATGCACTTAGTAAATTTCCACGTAATTTTTTGGCCTCAACCAGTTTCAATGTTCACCAACTTCATTCTCAAGCGGTCTGAAAGGGACCAAGGGTATGGCAAGTTCTTAACCCTTTTGCTGCGGCTCACTCTCTGGAAACCTACTTGTCACATGTGGCGGAAAAGTGAAAGCGCTACAGTAAGAACGAAAACGTACGTTCACAGCAGCCTACCATGCGATCGTACTAGGTTCGTTCACAGCAGCGAAAGGGTTTTAGGGGGTGTGGGAATTGGGCTGGAATTCTGGTGATGTCATGGTGTATTTGGGGGGTCCTTTTTGGAAGAACTTAAAGGCAGCGTAAGGAAAAAGGAGGGGGGGTTTTGCAGGGTTAGGGAGGGAGGAGGGGAGAGGAGAGCGGGGTGGGTTAGGCAGTGGGATGGTTAACAACGGAGAAGGGTTCTCAGGGATACTGTTGTTTACCTAACATATAATTTACGGTAAGTATATTAAAATTTCGAAGGACTCTATGAATTTAATTTGACACTTTCCATATGCATGTAGAATAATGGGGTTAGAATTGGAAGTGTGTGACATTTCACATAGATTTTTGTAAAATAATAACTTGTTGTCACTGTTAACGAAGGAGTTGGAGTGTTCTTTGCACCTCGAATTTATTTTTCTTCCAGTTCATCCAATATAGAAGCACTTGCAGTTAGTGATGGACGGATCCAGGTTTTTGTCGGATCCGGAACCGGATCCGTACCTGGGTTTCAGATCTTTATCTCGGTTTCGGATCCTTATTCAGATACTCGCTTCTGAATTTCATTCCTTTTCTAATCCTAGATTTTTAATATAGGCATATATTGTAGTGGTCCATGGCCCACCTGGATAAAACTTTGGGCCGAGAGAAACACGTACAGTAAAAAAATACCTCGCGAACCTTTCCCGCACGAGATCCACGAGGCCAACCTGCGTCACCTGATACAGAACACAAAAAATAGAGGCCTCTTTAAGAGAGGATAAGCAGGTGGGGGGTCCCCGACCTTGTGCAATTTTACATGCTCCCTGGCTTTACCGCCGGGGCAGGGTGTACTAAGGGTAGGAAAAGGATGTACTAGGGGTGATAAGGAGCCTCGCCTCCCGACCCGTAGATAAGAATGAAACACACACACTGTTCTATTCATTTAACCACGTATTATTATTGCATAAAATGGCACGTTTTTACAAAAGATAACCCTTTTTTTAAACTAATGAAGGATGAATGAATGGATGAAATGAATTTGTCAACATTAATGGCAAAAGAAAATGCACAATAACAATACAAATGGAAATAACACCGTTGTAGGCAGTGAGCAAGCGGCACAAGTTAAATTATTACACCAATTGTCGGGAGGTAATTATGAGTCCTTCCCTATCTTCTTTAAACACTCGGCCCACATCAGCAAGATTAATGACACAGGGACAAGGGGCATTCGTAGAAAGGCGAGTGCTGTAGCTGAACACGGGTTTTTTTTCTTTTGTGGTGAATCTCTGTCGAGCGGTGACAATCTTACGTGACCGCATGGCTACAGCCACGGCCTGGAGATATCACAGCCTCTGCTCTTCTGACTGCAGGCTCCTCCTCGTCGGGATCGGAGCGACGTCTGGCACACGATGTTCTGGACTCTCCTTCTGGCCGTATTTTTCTTCAAAAATGGAGTCCCTTGTCATGGACCGTACGTGGCGATTCAGCGACCACGTATTGCTGTCAGCGTAGCCTCTTCTCTTTCCTGGACGTCTTTCTCAAATGTCCGCGAACCAATATCAGTCACTCCTTGGGCCTGGCAACGGGCAGAAGCTCCGCTCGCATACCATTTTCTTAGTCAATCTCCTCTCTCTGGCGTTGCTGCCGCCTGCCTTTATACCCCCGATTGTTGACGGGGTGGGGTTCTCGATGTTGGGGGGGATTAAGGGGTGTGGGTCTGGCCAAAGGCCCAAAGCACTTAACTTCCTTATCATTCGACGCCGTACTCATACACGCACGCTCGCACACTGCCTCACCTTCCTCCACGGGGCGAGTTTAGAGGTGGTGTAAAATTTAAAAAATGTCTCGGATTTTTTTCTCCATTGACCCGGGTTTGCAAGAAAAAAGTAGAATGAGATGTGGGGAGCCTGCGTTCTCCAAACTCGGGTAAGCCGACAATAGCAGAGTGGGGTAGTGGACTGCAGGTAATGAAATTTGATTCTTATCGCTGTTTAAAATTTTTCTTTCAGCCATTGCATCAAACACTTTATCATCCTTCATTTCCAAACTTTGTGTGTGTGGATACTGACATTTTTGTACTTCTATCGCTAAACTAGATTTACAAATGCGTCACTCAAAAATACATTGTAAAGTTAACGAAATGATTCCACGATTTAATTCTTTAATAAAAATGTTTTCCAATAATTTCAGTAACGCCAAATTTTATTATTTTTTGACTTATAAATTGGCATGAAATTTCTGATCATCTACTTTTTTTTAGCTGCCTACTAGCTTTAACCTAGAAATACAGCAAGGCTGTATTCTTAGTTTAATGTTTTTTCTCTAATTAGGTAGTGTTAAGGATCGAACTCGCGACCGGCAGTACACTAGCCCTCGTTTTTAACAACTACGCTATCATTGGTTCACGGGAATCTGGCGAATTTAGGCGGATCGCGTGACATTCTGCTTTTTTTTTCTCGCGCATCCGGGCCTATGGAAAAAAAAGTCAAGACGAGTATTTTTTTCTTTTGTTTCTGTGGCACGGAAAAAATCTTCTCATTTCGTGACCGAGTTACGCAACCTCTCCTTGTCAGTATCTGCCATACCGAGCCCTGCCTATACGAGCGCGCGAGCATACCAGGAAGTCCCGTAAGCGTTTCCAGGCGCTGGCCATACGTACATTCCATTCGCGAGGCGCATCGATCACTAAGGCGGGAAATTTTAAAATCTCCGACCCGGACTGAATTTTTACGGTCTTCGGATATGATTTCAGTTGCGAATGAAATGAAAGACCCGTGGATCTTTGGATCCGGCCCGACAATCCTTAATTTATGAGTGGTAAATTTGTAAATCTAATTTAAACAACAAAAGTATAATAAAGTGAGTATTCAGATGTAATGGTTTGAAATTGAATATGATAACATTTTCGATTCAGTGACTGAAAGAAAAAATTAAACTGCGATACGGATCAAACTTCGCGCAGTACACTGTCTCGTTGTACGCCTGATCCCCGGAATGTAGGCTACCCGCGTGACATCCTACGTATTTTCTTATACCGGGGAAAAGGAAATAAAGTCATGTTTCTTTATTTTTCTTCTAGTTGCACGGGAACATTTTCAACTAATTTCGTGACCTGAGTTAAACATCCTATTCTTGTCAATATCTACCGCACCTACCTTCCATTCACGGTGTGCTTCGATCGCAGAGCCGCGAAAATTTAAAATCTACGATCCGGATCCGATTTTACTCCGTGTCTAGGGTTACTTCCTCCACTTTTGTCTGGGATTTGTGACTGGGAGAATTAGTGATTAAACTAATTGCATTTTTTCTTAATTTTATGTAAAGTAATATCTCTACTAAGGACATCTTGTACCCATTTCGAGTGACCATGTATAATGATGTTGAGTTCCCTGGAGTATTTTGGAACTGGAAAGAGGGATGGAGGTTAGGGGATGTATCATATTGTGAAAGGCTGTCGGTTTATGCATGTGGTGGTGGTTTGAATTAATCGGAATGATTGAGTCTGTTAATTGTCCTTATGGAAATTTGAAAACGTGTTTTTGGGTATGCTGAGGCCTAAGAAATTCATGGACCTCCCTCCCAACTCAAAAGTAAATGTAATGGACGGATGAAGTGAGATGAGTAATGAAACAATGCTCTAATTGTCTATTGCTTCCCGCCCTGAGACAAATGATGTAATCTATGTATCTGAAGTAATAGAATGCCTTTTCTACTAGGTGTTTCGAATTAAAAAGTTTTTTCTGTAATTGGCCGGAATATCTCAGCTAAAATTGGGGGGAGTGGTGATCCCATAGTCAGTCCCATGTGTTTGGGAATAGAGTTCTCTATTGAAGAGGAAGTACTTTTGCCTCGTACACAAATTTAACAGTTTATAAAATTTGTTCCATAAGGACTCACTGCAACTATCCTGTTCCACAGATGGCAAGACTTCATAAGATCCTATCGAAAGACTCAGAAGTGGGAGTGGGGTCTCTGCTGCTTCCCTCCGGAGACTTCATGTCTTCCGACTAGGAAGTGCTAAAGCTGATGCCTGAGACCCACTTTCCAGGCTCCAGGGAGTTGAGGGAGATGCATCATGGGAAGAATCCCATCTGTTAGGGTCGGATGGAATGGAGACTTTCCTCCAGCATTGTGACGTACACAGTTACAAAATGGGCAATCATGAGTGTTAGCCCCTTTAAGGCTGCTGGGGAGGATGGGATATTTCCTGCACTCCTTCAGGAAGGGCAGGATCTGCTCCTCCTTCCAATGGTAAGAATATTTCGCTCATGCCTGGCTAATGGATATGTTCCAAAAGCCTGGAGGGTCACCAAGGTGGTCTTGATACCTAAACCAGGTAGGACGGACTACACAAGAGCAGACTCCTTTCAAGGAATCAGTCTTATGTCTTTTATATTGAAGACACTAGAAAAGATAGTTGACAGGAACATAAGGGATGGGCTATTAAGGGACCACCCCCTGCACCTGTATCAACATGCCTACCAGAAGGGAAAATCCATGGAGACAGTGATCTACAATCTTTTTAGCAGGATTGAGGGAGTTGGAACACAGAATGTATGGACTGGGAGCATTTCTTGATGTCGAGGGAGCATTTAATAACACTTCCTTTGATCAATTCTGCATTGCAGCAGGAAGGAATGGCATATGGCATCCATGTTCACATTGTGAGCTGGATTAGATACATTTTGGAACAGAGAACAATCAAGGTAGTCTTGAGAGACAGTTCAATGTAGGTAGCTGTGACTTGAGGCTGCCCTCAGGGAGGAGTGTTATCTCCACTCCTCTGGAATATGGTAGTCAACAGTCTTCTTGTAAGACGGAATAGGACTGGTGCATACACTCAAGGGTATGCAGATGATGTGGTTTTACTCATCACTGGAAAGTGCCTCAATACTGTCTCTGGTCTCACGCAGAAATCCGGGATAAGGCAATAGTTTGGTGTGCCGTAACAGGGCTGACTGAAATTGGGAGAAAACTCAGCTTGTATTGTTTACCAATAGAAGGAAAATGGAGGGCTTTAGTCCTCCCTCTCTACAGGGTAAGGTTCTATGCCCCTCACCATTGGTTAAGTATATTGGGGTTATTTTGGTCTCCAAGCTTAACTGGGGAGTGTATTTGGAGACCAGGAAAGAAAGCCTGTGCCTCCTTATGGATGTGTAGGAGGGCCCTTAGTAAAACATGGGGACTTCAGCCAAAAGCCATCAATTAGATTTCTATGGCAGTCATTAAACCTAGTTTCTTGTACTGCTCTATAGATTGGTGGTAGAGAGTCCGGCTGAAAACTGCTGGGAATAAACTGAACCAACTCCAAGGAATGGCCTGTATGGGCATTTCAGGGGCAATGAGAACAACCCCAACTCTGGTGCTAGAAACTCTGCTGAACCTTGCTCCACTCCATGTGGAAGCAGATGTGAAGCTCATGAAGTCGGATCCCATCCTCGAGATGGGAAGCGATGGAATTACAAACAGGTTCAACCAATCATCCCTCTACTTCAAAACCCGCTTCCCGGATACGAAACAGTGGGCTAGAGGAAAGAACTTAATTCTGGGGCCAAGTTGTGGTATATGGATGGCTCCAGGGAAGAAAGAAGAGCGGGAACATGGGTCTACAATTGTAGCACACCAAGGAAGCTCAATCCCTCTGGGAAAATATGCTACGGTGTTCCAGGCAGAGGTAAATGCACTTCTGACCTGCGAGTATGCCATTAAGGAATTCGGAATGTTAATCTCTGTAAAAAGTTGCTATTTGAAGTTAGAAGTTACTTTTCTCAAAAAGTAACTGATAACAGTTAAGGTTAAAGTAACTTTTACATTAAAAGTTATTTTTTAAGGTACTTTAGCGAATTGTATACTGTGGTAATAGATGCCTTGATGGTTTTTTGTTTTGACAAACAAAGTGAACATTGAAAACTGTCATTGTGGTGTCTCTCATCCGTATCCAATTGTTTAAAAATATTTAAATTGGGGATATTCGTTGTAATTCCATTTAGTGTCCAGAGTGTTGTTGGTCAGGTTTCCTAATGTCTGTTGAAAGGATTAGGTGATTTTTCTATGGAGCTCCAATTCTGGGATTTTTAAGTTGTCGTGAATGTAAGACAATTTAACTAACCATGGTGTGTCTGTAATTTGCCGTCAAAGATTGTTCTGATCAGTAGAAAGTGCTTGACAGTTAGAAATCCGATTGGACCAGAGCCAATCATTCCCATTGCAACGTCAATAGGGATAACAGAAATTAGGATGTGGGACTTAGCCAGATCTTAATTCTGTGATCTGGTGAATCACACCAAGTCTTAGACAGGCCAAACTACATACAGGAGAACCCAGGCCTGAGCTTGCCAAAAGACTTAAGTCACTAAGTGCCTCAGTGCCTCCTTGGAGGAACTCCACCACAATAACAATCTATATACTACAGGGTGAATTGGAATACATATCCATTTTGTGTGTTTTTGATAGACCAGAGTCCTGGGGGAAGTGGATTCATGCAGACGAGCCCCCATTTCTCATGGTCTATTACCTTTTTGATTAACTTCTTTTAACCCTCTTAGTGCTAACCTTTCTTCTGGGGTACTAGCGAGAAATGCGGAGGGTTTTTTAATAATACTTAGCACCTAAGGAAAAAACATTGTGAAGCTATTGTTGTAAATTTCCAAATGTGATTTTTTACATTGATTAAGTTGAACTAACTAATAATAATGACACAATTTATTTTACATTGACTAAAAAATAAATGTTAATACATATATTAGTGCCTTAAAGTAGAACAATATATTGATATTGGGCTGATATATCAGCCTGCCGCACTAAGAGGGTTAAGGAAGACTTACCCAGTTTTGGAAGTAATGGGTAGGATCTCTTTTTAGAACCTGAAACTGATTCTCTGTTTTCAAAAAATTGTTAAACTTTTTGATGTAGACATGTTTGTCTAAAATAACTAAACTGTTACCTTTGTTGGCTTTTCTTAAAATCGGGTCTTCGTGTTTGATGTGATGTTTGAAGTCTTCAATGTTTAAGCATTATGATGACCCGTCTGATGGAGTCGAAGTATTTTCTGATAATTCCTGCACCCAAAAATTTTGTTCCTAACAGGTTCCAAAAATTTTGTTCATGGTGTAGAGCATTGTCACAATCAGATAGCAGGTTAATGGCCTCTTTCCTCTGGATTGGAATAGTTGGTGAGTATTTTAAACCTCTATTCAGAAATTCATTTTTTCAGGAATAGTGAAGGTTGATAAATCAATCACTTCTGGTTGATACACAATACTGTGTTTTTTTGGGAGACACTTTCAATTTGAATGAATGTAAACATTTCAATTTCTTCAATTGTGTCTTCTGTTTCTTGAAGGCAATGACACTTTTCACCAACTTTATACAATCTTCAAGGAGTTTTCACTCACACCAGCTCAAATGGTATGATAATTCCAAATGTAAGAAGTAGATGGAATGGGAAATTGCATCTCGTAATCCAAACCACTGTTTATGTTCCTGTCAAACTCAGCACTTCTTTGCTGCCATCACCGCCATAGTTGCTGCGGTGAATTAAGATCTTATTCGGCTAGAGACCAAAAAAAATTGTGTATAAAATGTCATGATTAATACTGCTAAAAATGGAGGGCAAGTGAAGTTATTACATCACCTATTGCAGTTTGCATTATCTCTTTCCTAGTTAAATTACAGAACAGAAATTTGCGGTTTCATTTTATGTATTTTTTTATGAAGACTGCTGTTGCATCCACTGATATTAACTATAAGCACAACAGGGTTTCATAATGGAAATTAATATTTCTCTGATGGCTTTGTGTAAATAACTTTTTATTAATTTTTAGTCATTTAAAATATGTATACGGGAAAAAAATTTATTTATTTATTTATTTTATTTATTTAAAAACATTTTTCACATACAGCCGTGACGCCAATTTACAGTGAAAAATTTAACAAGACATGAATGAGACAAAAAAACAATAACAATATAAAAACTAATGAAGAATAAACCAGAAGAGGGAGGAAGACATTCATTTACCTGACAGATGGGACAAAGCTTGTATGGAGAAATTATTGCATGACAAGTAAAAAGGATCTATGGAGGGAGGGAGTGAGTTTAGAAGGGAGGAGAGGTGGTATAAAAGTGATCGCTTGGTGAGTGAGATCCTGGGAATAGGTAGATGGAGTAGGGAGCGCGAGCGGGTGGAACGAGTTGGTATTCTAAAGTTCAACAGAGAAAGGAGTTCCGGGCAGTCAGAGGTCGAGTTTAAGGTATTATGAAGTAATTTCAAATCCATTTTAAGTCTAAGGTTCTTCAGGTTAGATAAGGAGAGAGAAGACAGTACAGCATCAGAGGACATATTGCGTCAATGTGGGACTCTATGTCTGACTATTTTGGCAAAGAAGTGAGGGTTGCAATCAAGGGATTTTAGATTAGTCGGGGCTGACATGGACCAAATAGGGGAGCAATATAAAACTATGGGAAGTACAATAGTTGAAAAGTAGGAGTGTAGTGCAATGGGATCTTTAATTTCCGTGAAGCGATAAAGAAGGCCTAATAGGGTCATCGCTTTCTTTTTTACGGTCTGAATGTGGTCAGAGTAATTTAGTTTAGGGTCAGTAATAACACCCAAGACTCTCATAGTCGTAGTTCTGGTTAAGGGAGATGAATTAATTGTGTAGTTGAAAATGGTGGGTTTTGTTTTTAATGCAATAGTCATGATGCTGCATTTTCTAGGGTTTAGCTTTAGTTACCAAGTATCACACCATAGGGCAGTTTGATTAAGGGCAAGTTGAAGATCTATGCAGTCAGAAGGATTTTTAATTTCCTTGTAAATCTTGCAATCATCAGCGTATAGAAGTGCATGAGTTTTGGAGGACAGTAGTTGGGACGGAAGGTCATTAATAAATAAATTGAATAGATAAGGTCCAAGGACACTGCCCTGAGGAACTCCAGACGTCACAGGAGACCAAGAGGAAGAGGCACCGGCGAGTATTACCCGCTGGGTTCTGTGGGAGAGAAAGCTAGAGAGGAGGTTAAGGAATCTACCATGTATGCCAAACTGTTGGCTTAATTTATGGAGGAGGAGTGGATGATGAAGACTGTCAAAAGCCTTGGAGAAGTCAAGGTAGATGGTATCAAGCTGATTGGAGTTACCTATTGCACTGACGGCGTGGTGCTGGAAGACAGAGAGATTCGTTTGGCATGATCTACCCGGGAGGAAACCATGCTGTTGGGAGAATAAAAAAGGAGAGGTGAAATAGTAAATCCTGTTTAGAATTATGCGCTCACACACAGAAGATAAAATAGGGAGTAGAGAAATCGGACGATAGTTAGAGACCTCATATTTAGGACCAGATTTATGTACAGGGATGACATTTGCCATTTTCCATTGGTAAGGAAAAATTCCAAGGGAAAAACAGCGATTGAAAAGCAGGCTCAGAGGTGTCGCGAGGGAGGACGCACAATTTCGTACAAAGATGGGGCTGAGGCCATCAGGGCCAGGAGAGCGATGGAGAGGGATTTTGCGGATAAATTGAAGAACTTCCGGGGGTCGGTCTGTACCTGGGATAGACAGTGACTACCATTTGGGGTGAGGAAATGATCGGAGGTGATGGAGAGATTGGATATAGGCGTTAAACAATCCGAGAAGAATTTTTGGAATAAGTTTGGTCTATTGGGTCCAGCAGCATCATTAGATTCATAGAATAAAGTATCAGGTATGCGGGAGCGATTGCGGCGGCGATTAACAAAAGACCAGAAATTTTTGGGCTTGGTGGTAATGGATGAGCATATACTCTGTACATACTCTTCGTGGTCTCGGCGGATTAGAGTCTTTGAATAGCGATGTAGTTCTGTGAAAGAACGTCGAGTGTGCACATTTGGAAAAGACGTATACAGGTACCAAGCTCGATTTTTGTTTCCGAGAATATGAATGGTGTCCGCCTTAAACCAGTTGGGGAATTTCTTGGTTCTTGGTTTCACGAGAGGGACAAAGTCCTTTATGGCACTCTCGATAACTGTGTAAAGGAAATCCACTCCTTCTTCCGGGGACAGCGATGAAAGCACACCCCAGGGGATTAGGTCAAGGGAACGGTTAACGTCCTCCCAGCACACCTTTGACCAGGCAGGGAAAGGTTTCGGAGGTGTGGGTGGAACCCCGTGACGCTTTAGGGAGCTTCGAAAGCAGTAGTCTGCATCCAGGGACTCGTGGTCCGAGTCAAAGATATTTTGCCCGTGGGTGATTGTCTCTGGGGGGACGGTGGAAAGGAGGAAGTCCAGTGTTGCCGCGTTTCGCATCTGTTCAATGCTGAATTGAGATAGGTGGAGCACATGAATAAAGTTATGCATAAAATAGTCATCTTGTGAATTGAGCGGATAGCCACTCGTTGGAGAGTCCCAACGGATAGATAAATGGAAATCGCCAAAAAGAAAAAAGGGACCAAGTTCAATTACACACATCACTGAGTCAAGGCACTTTTCTAACACCGTGATATCGCTGGCAGGGGGACGGTAGAAACAACCAACGAAAATCTTATTGCACTTAGAATGCTTACCAGAGGGTAGGGAAACTTCACTCCACACAATTTCACAGTCAGACTCAAGGTCCAAGCGGCGTTTCGACTGATACACTGAGTTAATTGCCACGAGTACTCCAACACCTCTAGAGAGACGATCTCATCGGTAAATAGTATGGGAGGAAGAAAAAGAGAGCTCACCGTCAGGAACTGAGGAGTTTAGCCAAGTTTCAGAAAGAGCAATAATGTCCAATTTGGAGAGCTCATGAGAATGGGAATCACAGGTGGACAGCTTATTTTTGATGCTTCTCACATTCTGGTAGTACATATGCACTTGGGGGTCACAGGTAGGGCCAGGATTGAGGTGTATGTCACTCGAGAGTAGAATGAGAAGCAGAAAAACAGCTTTAGGCCGAGGGTACGTTGCGGGGGCTGGCGGAGAGGGCTCTCGGGGTCGCGGGGACCTGAGCGATGGGCCACCGGGACAAAGCAGGCCGGTGAGGGACAACCAACATGATGCAAACGTGGAGAATAAAAATCTTCTTTCACTGAGGACTTCCAAGGAATTGGGATGGGCAAACGATAGAGCGGGCTCACACGTCAGCACTTTACAAACACGGAAGGTCAAATTTAGAAGTAGGAGAACACCAATAACTGAAATCGTCAAAACAGCGGGAGCACGAGATGTACGTGGCTTCCTCTTGGTGGCCATCTTGGTCGAGGATCTTGGATCTTGGATTAAATGGCCATCATCCATTTCAAGTTGCATGCAATGATTATAGGAGATTATTTTTTCTCTTATTGTACTGTTATGCACTGGAGTGATAATTGATGTATGATTAAATATATTTTTTTACTTTTCATATTACTTAAGGGAAACCATCAAATGTGTAATTTAACCTGAACATGGGCTAAATGTTTTACTGCAAGCACATCGAATATTACAGCTAGTCCATTTGAAGGCCCCAACTGTCATCATCATCATAAGTCCTCAATTCTCAGATTGGTTTCATGCAGCTCTTCACTGACTTCTTCTATCGGCAAACCTCTTCATATTTAAGTAATTCTTCTCTTTCACATCCTTTATCACTTGTTCCATATCTTGCACGAGGCCTTCCTTTGCCATTCTTCCCTTCCGCTTGTCCCTCAACGATTGTCTTCATCAGGCCATCATGTATTATGATGTGGGCAATCAATTTGTCTTATCTTCTTCTTAGGTTATTCAGAAGACTTCTCTTTTCTCCCACTCTTCTTAGAACTCCCTCGTCACTTACTCAGTCAATCCATTTCATCTTCATCATTCTTCTGCAGCACCACATTTCGAATGCTTCTACCCTTTTCTTTTCCGCTGCTGTCATTGTCCATGCCTCGCTGCCATACAGAAACATGCACCAGATGTACATTCTGATGAATTGTTTCCTTACTTCTACGCTTGTATTACCAGCGGTAGGTAGATTCTTCTTTTGATAGAATGCCCTCTTCGCCTGGGCTATTCTGCTGACTATTTCTTTTTTGTTTCTTCCGTCGTTGGTTACTCGGCTTCCAAGGTAGCAGAACTCTTTCACCTCTTCCAGCTTTGCTGCAGCTCTACCGTTAAAAAAAATTTTGATGGTTAAATTTAGCAGAAAATACATTTGAATCACTCTTTTTTATGGAAGTGAAGCATGAATGATAACAGCAGGAAAGAAGTTGAGGCTGGAAGCTTTTGGAATGTTGTAAAGAAGAATTATGAACATCAATAGATTTGATAAAAATGAATCAATGAAATATTGATCATGAACCATTATTGGTATTTGACATCAGAGGACATCATAGCTCTTTAAGATAGATGGAAACAAGAGTCTAAATGGCAGAGAAGGTAAAAAGAAGCTTCCCCTTAGAGGGAGCACCCTTACGAAAAAGTAGTACTGGAAGTACTGGAAAAAAATAGTATTGGGAAGTACTCGTGTACTATTTTCACGGAGGTGAGTACTATAGTATTGGAAGTATTGAAGAAAACTAGTACTCGTGTACTAGAGGTAGTACACAGAACTAGTACTCATGGAAGTATTGGGAAGTAGTACTCGTGTACTAGAGGTAGTACTCGTGTACTAGAGGTAGTACACGTAACTACTACTCGTGGAAGTATTGGGAAGTAGTACTAGTGTACTGGAGATAGTACACAGAACTAGTACTTGTGGAAGTATTGGGAAGCAGAACTCATGTAATAGAGGTGGTGCACAAAACTAGTACATACATACCCCTATTGGAACTTACTCATAAGTCTCATAAGATATTTTCTCATAAGAAATTGGCAATGAGATCTTATGAGAAATTTTCTCATAAGATTTTGGGCGGGGAACCGTTCCTGGGGGAACTACCCTGGAACCATTCCAGGGGGATCGGTTCCCTGCAGTTCGCTTAAGAGAATGACAAAAAATTAATTGTAATTACAAAAAAACCTATAAGCTGCTCCTGGAGATACGTCCTGGAACTCCCACCTACTCCTACTCCAAAAAACTGAGGAACTAGAGAAAGCTGAAATAACACATAAAACGACTTCGGATCGGATATAGCATATCACACTTAATTTGATTCGGCATAATTTGGCACATGCCCACTATACACATAACTCGACCGAACTAAACCGTGAACGTCTAGCGTTTCTTGATGTCACGTAACAAATTCACAATTTTAGTAACCCTTATGCGAGTTAAAATTTTAAACAAACAGGACAGTTTATAAATCTATAATATATTTATTGACACTACTTCCAGTTTCAATAATTGTATTCACTTGCCTTTGTAACACATAAGATTCCAAATCTGAGGCATAAGCTCAAAAATAACCAATGTGACAACAACAATACTAAATAAACCAAATGGCACGAGAATGAAAAGCTGTGATCGAGCTTGCTTAATGGATAAGATTTTATTTTAATGGTTGATCAAAGTGTTCAACAACCAGAAGTTTTTTTTTTATAACGCTCCTCTAAAAAGTGAAACTATATTTTTCCAACGGGGAGTTCGTTTAAATATCATCGAAAGTCGTCACTGCACTGTCACAACACACACAAAATATTCACGTTCATCATGTAGCTGAATGATGATCTGAATTCTCATTGGATCATTCCGAATGTTTCAATTTGTTTATGACTTTAATGTGCCTGAAAAATGATAAATACAGTCAATTCCGGTGTCAGCAATTCAAAAAGCCTGCATGGAAAGCAGGCGAAAACAATTACAAATTCGCTCAACACAATCGCTTGTCATAACGATCATTTACTCACCGTAATGTCATTGTCCATTAGAATTTAAAAGTAAGCTTCCATGATCACTAATTACAAGAAAACGTAATTACTTCAGGAGATAATTCTTTATCACGTTTCTCGCTATGATGACAGCCATTTTGAATTTCGAAGTGGTCTTGCAATTAATCGATAGTAGTTTGTTCGATATTGGTCGATACAACCAACCGGATACAACTTTCCACAAACCGCGAACTATAAAAATGTGAATATTCACGTTAGAACTCGTGGGCACGAAAGTTGTTATTTATGGTTTATAACTGTTCTTTTTAAGAAAGGAGTTTCCTATAATTTATTTTAACTGAACGGGATTACCGTTCTGACACCTTTGGTCTTTTAGAAATGGGGATGAGTGTAGATTGGAGGCTTTAAAGATGTATAGGAGGATGGAGAAAGTGAGCTCAAGAATAATTTGATACTATCTTTCTTTAACCTGAGCTGGATGTGACAAAATTACACTGTCTTCCCCTAGCTAAGCTGGGATGGAAGACAAATGAGAATGCTGTAAATGGTTGGGGAAGAGCGGAATCTGTTGGGGGTGATTCAAAGAGGATAGAAAAAGTGGATGGAAGAGATGGGTAGTGGGAAGTTAAAAAATGTTATTGAAGGAAGAATCGCGTCTGGTTTCTGGATGGCAGGAAGATTATGAGCCAAATAAATGTATTTAAGGAAGCGAGTACAAGTAAAACATCAAAAATGTACCTGAAAGGTGGATAACCATTACGTGAATTGATAGTATTGGTTCATCCTAATGTGAAATAAAAATGATTAGCATTGTGATTTGGAAACCAATACTAGACATAATAGGTTCAATACTCAATATATCATGGTATCAAAGAGTAGTACCTACACACCTATTATTGTGATTACTTCTTCTTCCAATACTTACCGACAATGAAGTATTGGTGCCAAACGGACTAGTACACAATGTTAGTATTGTGAATATTTCTCCATCCAGTACTGGCCTACATTGAAGTACTGGAGTCACAGACTAGTACACAATGCTAGTATTGTGAATACTTCTCCATCCAGTACTTGCCGACATTGAAGTACTGGTGCCACGGACTAGTACTGATGCTAGTATTGTGAATACTTCCCTGCTGAGTACTACATTCAGTGATCCCAATACTAAGTATTGAATTTTGAGTACTGGGGGGCAGAATCTAATACTATAGTACTGAGATTCATGTACTTAGTATTCGGGTCTGTGTACTTAGTATTGGGCTCTGTGTACTTAGTATTGGGCTCTGTGTACTACTTTTTTGTAAGGGCAGTGATATATGTATGAGTAAAGTGCAAAAGAGGTGACTCAAAATAGACTGATGGAATATTTACTGGTATGATAAAAGTAAGTTCATTGGCTGTAAAATTGCAGTGTGGAAGGAAATCGAAGCCACTGTATTATTTTCCTTTACATATGGAGAGTAAGTACGGTGAACTGTAGGGAAAGATGTGTTGCTTATCATAGTTATCATAACTCAGAATCTAGCAGGGGAAAGTAACCAGTTTTTCAGGTCGTTATCCAATGAAATGCTTGATGTGGAACACGCGTTGAAATTCCTATGTGGAACTCAGGAACAGAACTGAGGATGGGAACACAGGAGTTAATAATGAATGAGATGAACAAAAGTGAGATTGAGATCCTAGGTTTATGAGAAAATAAGGTGGAAAAGTAAATAGTTCTTTTATTGTGTTATATTTAAATGAAATTCAGTGGGGGGGAAAGAAGAAGTAGGATTGGTGTGGTCATTATACAAATATATGGTGTGGTCATGGGTGTTGGAACTTTTCTCAGAGCTTAATTTGAAAATTAAGTTTTTCACTCACTCCACATCAACAAACGGAGGATAATTGTGAGAATCAACTGTGAACCAACAGATCCAGTGATAGAAAAGCCATGTTTCCTAACCAGCAATGTAGATGAAGATGAATTCAAGGATTGTGAACTAGCCATGAAAAACCCAGATCTAGTTACCTTCTGAGATTGAGATGGAGTTATTCTATGAGTAAAATGTAAATTGGAGGGTTGGGCGGGGACCTTCTGGAGCCCCCCTGGCACTTGGACTTCTTTAGATCCATTGTGCCAACCCACATTTAACCTGCTCGCCAATCGCAGACTAGGGACAAGAACACCGTGGTAGAGTTATGGAGGGGATCACCCATCCAACCTCTGTCTCGGCCCAACGTTGCTTAACTTTGGTGATCTTACGGGAACCGGTGTGTCAACTTGGCTAGGCCCTTGCCTATCCTATGAGAATCATGTCTATCTGATTGAGATGGATGAATTATTTTCTCTACAGAAATGTTGTAACTCGGCACAACACATAAGAAGGTATCAGGTTTATTACATTCTGTTCAAACCCAGGTATATACATACAGCATAATCGAGCCATAGGAGAAGGATATAGATAGGAAATGTTAAGAAAGGATTAATGGAAGCCACAACATAAAATTTTAGAAAGAGAACAGTGGAGCCAAATAAACATTGGATTGAGTGCAGAAATATTTGGAAAAGGAAAGAAAGAATCTATGATACTCATAGACTATCAAAGAAAGTAGAAAATCATAGTATCTACAGGCAAGATGATATCACTATGAAACACAAGCTAGAGAAAGAAAAATGAACCAAGCAAACGCCCGAGGAAATTGAAGAAGACACTAAAAGAGGGCAACTGTACAAAGCATTTACCATTATAAAGTCTTTCCATTACAATCCCTGAGCAAAATGGCATTTATTCTAGGCACACAAGGAAATAAGCTAATAAACACCAAAAAAGTCTGTTGTGCTTAGAAAGAGTACTTAGAATAATTATGTCTTGGCAAGGATATTGGGGAAGAAAGGGGATGCACAGAAAAGAAGACTGTATATGTAGAGGAAGAGAAACCAGGGCCACCAATGAGTAGAGAAGAAATTAACGAGACCTAAAGAAACCATAGGGTTACTGGGCTGCCTCTTGGTATTCACCAATGTTGAATATTCATTTCCTTACTCCCTGTCTATCCATGGCCATTGTATTTTGACAAACTTAAATCTTTTGATTTCGGCAAGGCAGCATAATATCGCCCATCATGTTCAACATAGTCGGTGTATGGAACATTTGCAATGCCTTAGATTACTTTCAAGGAGGCATCAGTATCGGTGACAGATGGTACACGAATCTGATATGCAGATGGCATGGCTCTCCTCAGCAACGACGAACAAAACATGGCCACTCAACTACAGTGTATTGAGACATCCTACGCGGAGGCAGGTCTGCAACTCAATCCCCAAAAATGTCAACTTATGGTGATAAACAGAGATCCCAATTGTCGAGAGGATCTTATTCATTATATACCGCTAAAGAAAGAAGTCTTATGCCTGGGCGCCATGCTGTGAAACAGTGGTGGCAGTGAGAAGAAACTTGAGCAGAGATTAGCGATGGCCAAGACTGCAGTTGAAAAGCTGCAAAAAATGTGGAAGAACACACAAATCAGCATGTCAAGCAAAAGTACACTAATTTGATCAGTGGATTTCCCTATCATGAATTGCAGATTAGAGACTTGGTCAGTAACAGCTGCCATACGCAAGAAAACTGAGGTTTTTGAATAGTATTGTTATTGAAGAATGATGCGCATATCATGGATGGACGGAAGAACTAATGTTTCCATTCTAGCCCAATTGAAAATTGCAGACAGAGACCGACTGCTGCCAACAATTCAGCACAACTGTCTCAAATTCTTTGGGCACATCATTAGGCATAATGGCTTAGAGAAGATAGTGCTCAAAGGTAAGGTCTTGGGAATAAGCTGCGAGGTTGGTCACCATTAAGATTGATGGATCAAATTAAACCCTCACCAATCTCAAGTTGAGCAAAACAGTTCACACAGCCCAAGATCTGAGATAACTGCATCTGATTGTACAAAATGCTTATACTTAGTCCATTTGGGTCACAACATTATATCCAGCTAATGACCGATAGAGGATCATTTGAAAAATTCCTCACTTACCTTTCCTCACTCACCTTTCCTCACTCCCTCTAAACAACAAGGCTATTCTGAAACTCTCCTTAATACAAAAATCCTTTAAAAAAATGCATTCTCCCTTACCTCACCTTGCTAAAAATACCCTCATCTTTAGCTCTCTACTTTTCAGGCACCCAGTCCCTAATATTAATTTCGAAATACCTTATTTCTCTAAGCCGCAAAACCACCACCAATATTTGTACCATATGTTCTCCATCCCCATAAAATGTTCTGCTAACATATCCAATATCTTTAAATCTACAAAGCCTCTCTCGAGAATTGCCAGACCCAAACACTCACCCTTCCAATGCAAATGGCCATGATGTAAAACTTAGACTTGGTTAATTACCACACAGTTTATTGAATACTAGGATAGTGCAGTCCTACTAATCACTAAATTGTATGGAAATCCCCCAAGAGGTGTTCACACATTCAATGATGGCAATGTATCACAGAGTGGGGATCTTCATTGTTTGGTTATATGTAAAATCAGTCCTTTCTTAAGAACTCTCAAGTCTACCCATTGCCCATTTGATCTCTCTTATCTCCTCATAATTCCTTTTTCATTCCAGCAATATTTTCTACCTGTTGCAATGAAAACTTTGTGTGTTATCGACGCTGGTAAATCACAATATTTATGAATTTATTCATGTGAGTGATTTTTTGGTATATTATCTACTTTTCAATTTTTACCAATTTGATACACAAAGAGAATTTTATTTGCCCTCCTTTTCTTGCACTCAGCAACATCACTAACAATTCGTTTAAAATTTTTTAAAAAATTCACCTAAATTATTTTAAGCAGTTATTTCTGTTAAGATTTAAATCGCAGATGGTTGGAATGTGCTGAGGATTTGATGCAAAACCACCAAATTGAAATATTAATCTCATAGATTTTGTGTGATGCTCATTCTTTTGCCTTGGGGTTCTATATTCTGAAGGCATACAGTGGAAACTCAATATTACGAAGTTGATGGGTCTGGCAAAGGGGCAAGGAACATCAAATTGCATAAGGACAAGTTTGCTGGATTAATGTCCAATTATATTTTCATATTCTCATGTATTTAAAATTGGTACAGCTCTCATTTTTGTATCTCATAATTCTGGCACAATTTTGTCTAGAAAAGTATGTACATATTAACAGGAACTAGTTTATGGCAACTTTAGCATTAGGTAAATTATAGGTCCAATGAGATCCTTTTCTCCTTGTTGGTTAAGTTGTCAACCCTTTAGCATTACTTCAATGCCATCAGTGATGGTTTGCCAAGCCGGATTAGTGAATTCCTCTTGTGTGCTGTTAATGATTCTTATGTTGGACAATCTGTTGCATGAATTCTCAACATATGATAAATCAGCGAAGTTCACTTGATTAAAACATGATTCAAGGCCAGGCTATTATGTTTCCTGGTAGATTGTTAGCAAATTTTACAACAAAGGGGCTGCATTTTTCACTGGTTATGTAATTTTAAGTTCTTGATTCATGGGCTGAAGTTCAATTGAAAAATCATTATTCATGTTGAATATAGAAATAATTCTTGAATGATCCTTAAAATGAATTACTAGGAAAATATTAAGCTTTTGTAAGTTTTTTCAAAGGACTTCATAAGCTGTAGTGATGGCTGGATCGGATCCAAAGATACGCGGATCTTTCATTTTACTAGGTTCCGAATTCGGATCTGGGTCTTAGATTTTCAATTTTCGTGGCTTAGCGATCAAAGCGCCCCGCAAATTGAATGTAAGTGCGGTGGATATTGACAAGAAGAGGATGTGTAACTCAGGTCACGAAATTAGAAGAAAATGTTCCCGGGCAACTAGAAGCAAAATAAAGAAATATGACTTTTTTCCCCATTACCCCAGTATCGTGAGAAAAAAATACGTAGGATGTCACGTGGGTAACATACATTTGCAGGATCAGGCAGACAACGAGAGCTAGTGTACTGCGCGAAGTTTGATCCGTATCGCAGTTTAATTTTTTCTATCAGTCACTGCATCAAAAATGTTATCATATTCAATTTCAAACCATTACATCTGAATAGTCACTTTATTATACTTTTGTTGTTTAAATTAGATTTACAAATGTACCACTTATAAATTAAGGATGGTTGGGTCGGATCCAAAGATCCACGGGTCTTTCATTTCATCGCTACTGAAATCATATCCGAAGACAGTATAATTTCAGATTCGGATCGGAGATTTTAACATCTCGCAGCTTCGTGAAAGATGCACCCCGTGAATGGAATGCAGGTATGGTAGATACTGACAAGGAGAGGGAAAAGGAACTCTGGTCACAAAATGAGATGATGATTTTTTCCGTGCCACAAAAACAAAATAAAAAAAGAAAAAAATACTCTTCTTGACATTTTTCTCCATAGGCCTGGATGCGCGAGAAAAAAAATTAAGCCGAATTTCATGCGGGCTGCCTACATTTGCCAGATTCCCATGACCCTATGAGAGCGTTCTTGTTAAAAATGAGGGCTAGTGTACTGCTGGTCACGAGTTCGATCCTTAACACTACCTAGGAATACAGCTTTGATCAGATCCGGTTCCGGATCCGACAAAAATCCTGGATCCGTCCATCACTAATAAATTGTTGCAGCAAAAGTTTTGAGGTCACTTTTTATTACCATGTGGGGCAGAATGGAGTCCTGTCCTATGCTCTGGGTAATGCATTAGATGTTCTTGTTTTCATTATGATTTCTTCAAGCCCACACTTTTTTCATTATTATGTGATTTTCTTCACTTAAGGACCACAGCCTTATTGGGTTAATCCATAATATCATATATATATTTTTTAATATGCATATTGTCCCATGTATTTATATATCCTTTTGTTCTGAAGCAGCATATTTAGTTTGCAATGACAAAATTTCGTAATATCAAAGTTTGTAAAAATGAGTTTTTAAAGTATACCTAAATTAAAGGGGAGTAGGCAGTCTATTTATTTTAGATATCGCACTAGAGAGTGGATGGAGATTAGGACTGCTAACTGAAGGTGCAGGGTTCAAACCCAGGAAAAGCCTCTGTTAGGGTTCCTTTATTATTTTCCTTACATCTGAGAAAGTATAAAATTTCCACTCAAAAAACTCTATACATTTTGGAAATAAATGGGACAAGTCAAACATAAAACTATATATTTGCACTCAAAATGTTGCTATGCATAAGTGTTTTCATTGATTCTATTAAAAAGTGTAAAATCAAAAGTATAAAATGGAAATAAGAAAACAGCCATTATTGATTATAATAAATTAATTAAAGTAAATATTGATGAGAATAATTATCAATAATAATTATTATCAGCATCACAATGGATGTAGGAGCTAAATATGAGATAATATCCATTTATTAATTTTTTCTGAAGAGGACCTCAAAAAAAGTGGGCCCTTAAGAATTAACTTGGGGCATTTTTATTTAAAAAACAGGATTATTTCGGGAACAATGGGATGAATGGGAACCCTATCCTAGAGTCAAACTCTGGCCATGTGATTTTCTGGGTTTCAAGGCTCTCCCCTCACTAACCAATTTGGGTTGAATCTGAATTAAGGGCTGGTTAGCAATCACCAAGTTCCAACCCTGAAAGGTTGTGAATACATCAGGATAGTGGCCTGGTTCCCTTCCCTCTGCCATTTGCAGTTCTACTTGAAGATCTGGTTCAGAGTCCGGGATTCTTGTATTTTATGTGAAAAGTGCTTGTAATAAGGGATTGATCCCTACTTCTTGCCCGATAACCATCCACCAAGAAGTGCTTGTGTAAATTGTACTTGTGTTTTCTGTGCCTTTACTGTGAAATTTGCCTTGAGTAGAGTCTGAGGGGATTATGACATCTTTCCACAGAAAAATTTTCCATCCAAAGCCCATGTCATGCAAGAGGTTGCCAATTATGATTGCAGTTGTGCCCTTGACCAATCGGTGCTGACTGTCTTCTGTCTTTGGGTTGTAGGTACTGTTTGGAAGATAGGAGCATGTCTATTTTTGATCTGCCACTTTTGAATGGTGACCATTCCAATCACAATTGTGATCACGTGCTACCTGTGTTTACATTCTGTGAGATTTTGTTTGCTACCATTAATACAGAACTTAAAAAAACAGATGAAAGAAGTATGTTTAACCATTATACTGCCATGACAGAGCCACATAAAAAATTTATAGGTATAGGAACTAAGTGTGGGTCATTATATTTTCTGATCTGGTGTATCTCCCCGGCTGATTAATCATTGTAGAATGCCCATCCCCTGGGAGTTTTCATTTGAGAGCTCTTATTTTGTCAATTTAAGATACGTTCCATTGTGACCCTTTTTCCTAATGTATTAGTTGCCATTTTGAATACGAAATGGCATAGGATTGCTTAATAATATAAAACTATCTCTATCCACCATCATGCAACTGAACACATTTTAGTGGCACCTTGAGAATTCAATGGAAAGTTAGATAAGTTAAGGATAGTATCTAGACGACCTGAGTTCTGCCACAATGGTGTATGATCATGAGTACTTCTTTCATGGTGTCTCCAATTTTATAAAAACTCATTTAGAAGCACACTGCTCACAGTAGTGGCCCTGATGAATTTTTCTGCCAACTGAGATAGTTGATTTGAAGTGTAGGACAAAACGTTTTGTCATGTCATTTTAGCTTTCCCATGTGCCGTTAAAATATAGATAACACGCAATTGTGTGGATGATGAAAGTTCATGATCGACCCCCGGATTCTAAGCAAAACAGTTTGACAACTGTGAAGTGTTCATTTTAGAAAATACACAGACTAGTTATACCTGATGAGAATAGGGACATTCTTTATCATTTTACCTTTATTTACATCCCGGTTATGAATGACTCAATCGTTGTACATTTACAAATGGACAATGCTATTTTTGTGTACATAAAATGTTTGTTATTGATGAAAAAAAAATACTTTTGTGAGTATGAGTTTCAGGCAGCATGGAGTAAAAACAGTTATTAGTGGACATTAGTGTAAAGGTATATGAAGTACAGTCTGGATATTTTTGATTTTGTGGACTAAGTTGGAATTGATTGGAGTTAGCTAATGAATGATCTATAGATCATTCATTACCCTACCCCTATACCCCTATAGGGGTAGACTGGAAGGATAGAATGATGTTATTGGGAACGAGATGGGTTTTACGTAATGGCTTCCCCTGCTGTGTGTGCTATAGGATTCAAAACTTGGCTGTTGTGGGGATTTTTCAATGGGTTTGATCACAGTTGTGGACTGCTGTGCTCATTTTATTATGTGTTAGGAATTTTCCCCAACCATTCTACCATTGCCCTAAAGAAACAACTTTTCTATAGCTGACCAGGTGTGGAATCGCGGATGCATCTTTCACGTTATCGAAATCTGTATCAATAACGCTTACCTCTAAAGTAGTGCAGGGTTAACAATAACCGTGTATAAAATTAGCTCCACTGAATGAGATAAGCAATTTGAAGTGCTGTGTGAAAAATGAAGAATGGAGATCGGTTCTCTCTGACGTATGTTAAATAAAAAATAATGATAACGCTAGCGCACGCCTTATAAAGATCCTTGATCGAGGCCCAGCTTTCCTTACTTTCAATTTAAACAATGTGCTTTTAGATAAATTATCTTTTGGTTAGCTATTCTTTGGCTCATATTCCATATTGACATGTAATTTTAGCGTGCCAAAAATCATATCAAAAAGTAATTTTATTAATGTGAAAATATATTTTGGTTTGTCTTCTATTTATTGTTTTCTTAGGATTTTCTTTGTTAATCTTTAATTTTATCTTAGGGTGTTAGTTCTCAGTAATGATCTAGCATTTAATCTCAGAGTGTAAACTGAGATAGCACATGACTGCCAAGCAAGATTGGCTATACTTGACATCCTGCCAGTTGAAAAATAGACATTCCTATCTTTTAACCAGCACTCATAACCATGACATGATTTTTCTAATTGGATTAGGGTGTACTTGCAACAACACACATAACTGGCAGCTTCTAGTTTGTTATGGACTTAACACATGGTTGCCCGAAATGGGAGGGTTTGGCACCATGACTACTGTGGTAGGAATTGTCTCTTGATGGAATATTAAGCTATAAAAATGCGTATGCAATTGCCAAATATTAAAATAATAACATTGACATATTATGCATTCAGAATTTGTTAAATGTTAAGTACTACAAACAACATTTATTTACCATTCATGGTCGTGTGCATTCTATTGCTTTGTCTGTGGTTCTTCACAGTTCTATTCAGCTTACTTTCCAGTTGTCTCATGAAATGATATGCAACACAGAATTTCCTCTGTGCAGACTACCATCAGCCTAGTTTTTCATCTAGCTCAGTGTTTGTTTGTGAGATTTTCCTTCTGCCACATTGAGGCTTGGTGGGGCTTTACCTACATAGTTGATGCATTTCACCTTGCAAATTTACGGACGTGCCAGAATAATACTCAGCAGCTGTTCTGACAAAGGACTTTTACTTCTTTTCATCAAATTATTGAGGATCCCATCAATTTCTTTCCATCTTTCATCCTTCTTAATGATATTTTTATAATCAGCATGCTAGTGTCACATAAATATGGGAAACTTTGCAGAAGATCAAACAATTTTTCCCTCTCATCTACCATATTTATGATCTGTCCACCGGAGAATCAGTAGGAAAATACAATGGGATAGCTGCCCGCATTACACCCTCTGTTTGACAAAGCCATAATGCTCCTAGGAGCTAGTCCCAAAAATTCAGTAATTCCGCAAATAAACACATGGTAAGCATATTAATTCACCATTGTTTTTATTTTTGTTCTTTGGTTAAAAATTGTGTAATGTAACTTTCTCCTAAAATAGTGGAAGGATGGATTTTTTTTTAGCTCCTTAAGTATAATAACGTAATATGTGGAACACTTATTTTCTCATTGGCAGTTTCTGTTGAAGTCAGGATTGTAATAAGTACATCAAAAACCTGTGATGCACGCTCTGGCCAAATTCTTAGCACTGGTTCTTCATAGACTTCATTCATATGTAATGCTTTTTTTTCCTGCTTTTTTTCACCCTCCTATAATGCTCATTCCCATTCCATTTGTCAACACCTGACGAAATTATTTTGGCAATGAATCTTTTTTTGTAATGATGGGACACATGCTCTTTAAATACTTTATTTATTCCTGAATGCACAAATTATTTGTTTCATCATAATACGTGGACTAAAAATGAATTGATCTTCCATCCAACATCACTGAACCCCCTCCTGTCAATGTAACATACATGGTAACTATTGGCCTGACCCTTCCCCTTAAGAATTATGTAATGTACCTGCATACCTATATTGATGGCCCCTTATTGTAAGTTTTTTGGATGGGTTTTCAATCCTTGCGATTTGAATCAGTTTTTACAGCACCTACTTCATAAGTACTGGTGAATACCTCCTTAATATCAACTACATTTGTGGGAATGATATGGTTGCAGTTTCCATATTTTCTCAATGCTGCAATGGAATGGCATATAATTTTCATGGAAGCTGTATAAAAGAAGAATGTAGTGAGATATACTTGCAGGTAAGAAGTTTTATTATTTGAAGAGTGGACAAGAGAGATGGTATTGGTAAACCAAACTGGTCATTGCCCATGATGATGTTCTCACATTTCTCCAATTCTCTTTATTTATTTGAAGTATTTACGAAGATTTTAATGTGCAGGTTTTAGCGCAGTTATATCTTTCAAAGAAATATTCCCCACTTGAACATTTGAAATGTCTGAAAATGTCTCACATTTTATGCTCCAACAATGCATGAATATTGGTATAATTTTAGTCTGCTGTGAATATCATTTAAGGGGTGAAAAGAGGCCCTGAAAGAAGAATGTGTTGTTCAGTCGGCAGGCAGTTTTCAGCTCATTTTTTGGGTGAATGGTAGGGAAAAAAACTTCTAAACAATGTACCTAGTTTCCTACCAGTGAATGTAATATTTCTCAATACCCCCTATATTTAAAGTATTTCCTTCTGTTCAACACATTTCCTACCTCCTATTATTTTATCCAAACTAACAGTTTTCTCACCCTTCTTCGGTGCTTCCCCTGTATTCTTCCCTCTATTCTGTCCTTCCAAATTCCCCTCCCCTCCTCTGGCCAAGTCACAACTAGTTATTGTCCTCCCCCCCACCATTTCCCATTGTTGCACCAACCTACGGATCACGTGAACACCTTTGCAGGTATATAAGGAGCTCGCTGACTCTTCGTGCTTACATTGAAGATGATTGGTATACAATGGAAACCTAGGTCGGTTTTTCAATAAATTTTGTGGAATCTTACAAAGTGATTTTTCTATTTGCCCTAACGATTTTCATGGAAATGTGCTTGGCATTTTTCGCACAGTCTACCTTAAAGGGGCTGGCAGTAAAAGGGTTAAACCCTACATTATGATCACCCAAACCTGCTTTCCATTTTCTCTCTTGAGCATATGACCCATTGTAAATTCCCGATCAGTCTCATATCTCCGTTATATGCCGAAATTATTTGATACATTTCAAATTTACTGTCAAACATCTGTTCAAATTGAACAAAAGTCGAATACTCATGATTATATTAGAGCTTTCTTTTCACTTACATTATCATCCCAGGTATCTCTTCACTGGTCTCCTGTTTCGAAATCCAAACTGATATTCCTTTAAGAAGTTTACTCTTTTCAATCTTTTTGTTGATGTTTTTGAGCATGCATTGAGATTAAACTAGTATTCTTGGCATTCCCTTTCAATTTTCATTATATGTAGCTATTGGTGTAATTTTTAGGAGTCCTCGGGCCAAACTCTATCTGTATTTTGTTTGCATGATAGCTCCACCTGCTGTAGCTTCTGACATCATAGTTTTATTGGTCCTATTTGTTCTTGAAAATTTCATTACTTTCGTTTTCTTCTGGTTTATTTTCATCCTGTATCGTTTGCACTGTCCCTGCAATACATCCATCATTTGTTGCCAGCTACTGGCTGAGTAGCGCTTGATCATCTGCAAACCTCACTGACTATCCACCCACCCCCTCCCCCCAGAATGTAACTCAAGCCCCAAGCCTCTCTCCCATTTCCTTTGAGTATATGTTGAAAGTACAGGCGATAATGGACAGCCCTGCGTAACTCTATCGGCTACTCTCACTTGCGCTCTCTGTGCCATGCATTAATTCCAGGTCTGTCTACTCCTATCTACCTCAATATTTCCATTAGCTTGTCCCACCTCACTCTATCAAACACCTTTTTGAAAACAGCAAAGCACTGGAATGTATCCTGATTATATTGTAGATTCCTTTCCACTAGTATTCTCATCACTGCACTTTTTTTATTCTTAAAATCCTTTGGTCACCCTCTTTTCCGGTATAGGTATCAGCATGATTTTTACCAAATACTCCAGCCAAACCCACTCCCCGTATATTCTACGAACAAGTTCATAAAATCTCTCCCTTCCCCCTCTTAACAATTTTATTACTCTGGTATGTTTTAAAACAATATTCATGTACTGGTGGTGCCTACTGGGAATGTTTCATTTTTGGTGTTCAAGTGATCCTCTTCATATCATGCTTGCAATTTGATATCCTAGATTGCTTCTCTTTGCGTGATTCCTACAGCTACTCATAGCATTGCTTTTTATATTCATTCTCACTTCTAGACAACATTTTAACAGCAGTATTTGTGATCTTATTTAACGTACAATATTTGGGTTCAATTTTCTGTACTTTAGTATCATGTGGAACCTTTCATCGTTAGTATAAAGACATCTATATTATATTTGCCACTAAAATAAGTACATTTGCTCCCATTATGTTAATGATATAGACAGTAGATGTATATTCATGTATCTATTTAAAATGAAGATATATATTTAAAATAACAAGCACAGACTACAAATGAATTTCATCAGACTAGTTTGGAGAAGAACAATGTATCTTGTCCACTGCTCAAATAATAAAAAAAAAATAGGAGGAAAAGTGTTTCACCACATTGAACTTCACCGACAAAAGAGGACATGTAACTCAGGAATCACTGCTACACATCGAATGTAACTAAATAAAAACCATAAACAAAATTAGGCTTAAACATTTTTAATATATCAAATGAAATATTTAGTACAAGTGTAGTCAAAGTAGTTGTACAATATCCTGTTGGGGGAGGAAGACTCCCCTTCAGAAGTGGGAGGGGAACTCTCCCTCCCTCCTTCGGAGGGGGACCCACCCTCTCTCCTCCAGAGGGGGGAGTGGGACTCTCCTCCAGAGGGGGGAGGGAGACTGTCCCTCCCTCCTTCAGAGGGGGGAGGGAGACTCTCCCTCCCTCCTTCAGAAGGGGGGAGGGGGACTCTCCCTCTCTCCTCCAGAGGGGGTAGGGAGACTCTCCCTCCCTCCTTCAGAAGGGGGGAGGGGGACTCTCTCTCCTCCAGAGGGGGGAGGGAGACAGGAGGGAGAAGGAGGGAGGGACAGTAACTCTCTCTCCTCCAGAGGGGGGAGGGAGACTGTCCCTCCCTCCTTCAGAGGGGGGAGGGTGACTGTCCCTCCCTCCTTCAGAAGGGGGGAGGGGGACTCTCCCTCTCTCCTCCAGAGGGGGGAGGGAGACTCTCCCTCTCTCCTCCAGAGGGGGAGGGAGACTCTCCCTCCTTCCTTCAGAAGGGGGGAGGGGGACTCTCCCTCTCTCCTCCAGAGGGGGGAGGGAGACTGTCCCTCCCTCCTTCAGAGGGGGGAGGGAGACTCTCCCTCCCTCCTTCAGAAGGGGGGAGGGGGACTCTCCCTCTCTCCTCCAGAGGGGGGAGGGAGACTGTCCCTCCCTCCTTCAGAGGGGGGAGGGAGACTCTCCCTCCCTCCTTCAGAAGGGGGGAGGGGGACCCTCCCTCCTCTAGAGGATCTCCCTCCTCTAGAGGATGGAGGGAGACTGTCCCTCCCTCCTTCAGAGGGGGGAGGGAGACTCTCCCTCCCTCCTTCAGAAGGGGGGAGGGGAACTCTCCCTCTCTCCTCCAGAGGGGGGAGGGAGACTGTCCCTCCCTCCTCCAGAGGGGGGAGGGAGACTCTCCCTACTTCCTTCAGAAGGGGGAGGGAGACTCTCCCTACCTCCTTCAGAAGGGGGAGGGGGACTTTCCCTCTCTCCTCCAGAGGGGGGAGGGAGGCTGTCCCTCCCTCCTTCAGAGGGGGGAGGGAGACTCTCCCTCCCTCCTTCAGAAGGGGGGAGGGGGACTCTCCCTCTCTCCTCCAGAGGGGGGAGGGGGACTCTCCCTCCCTCCTCTAGAGGATGGAGGGAGACTGTCCCTCCCTCCTTCAGAGGGGGGAGGGAGACTATCCCTACCTCCTTCAGAAGGGGGAGGGAGACTGTCCCTACCTCCTTCAGAAGGGGGGAGGGAGACTCTCCCTCTCCCCTCAAGAGGGGGGAGGGAGACTCTCCCTACCTCCTTCAGAAGGGGGGAGGGAGACTCTCCCTCTCCCCTCAAGAGGGGGGAGGGAGACTCTCCCTACCTCCTTCAGAAGGGGGGAGGGAGACTCTCCCTCTCCCCTCAAGAGGGGGGAGGGAGACTCTCCCTCTCCCCTCAAGAGGGGGGAGGGAGACTCTCCCTACCACCCCAAAGGTGGGAGGCGGACTCTTCCTCCCTCCTCAAGAGGGGGGAGGGAGATTCTCCCTCTCTCCTCCAGAGGAGGGAGGGAAACTCTCCCTCCCACCTTCAGATGAGGGAGGGGGACTCCCTCTCTCCTCCAGAGGGGGAGGGAGACTCCCCCTCTCCCCTCAAGAGGGGGGAGGGAGACTCTCCCTCTGCCCTCAAGAGGGGGGAGGGAAACTCTTCCTCCCACCTTCAGAGGGGGTCTCCTCCATAGGGGGAGAGTCTCCCTCCCCCCTCTCTACCAAGGGAGGGAGGGAGACTCTCCCTCCCACTTTCAGATGGGGACTCTCACTCTCTCCTCCATGGGGGAGGGAGAGGTTCCCTCCCACCTTTGGAGAAGGGAGTGGGACTCTCATTCCTTGGTGGAGGCGGGATTAGCTCTATACTACAAAGGGGGAGAGAAATTCTCCATCTCTCCTCCAGAGGGGAGATGGGGAATTTCCCTCGAATCTCCAGAGGTAGGGTCTCCCTTCTGCCTCTGTGGGAGTTTTCTCCTCTTAACTCTGTAGGAGAGAGGGCATCTATCTTTCCTTTCGGGAGCTGATATTGGCGGATTTTTCTCCCCTAAGTGAGTTTTTGTGAAATGTTTACTGTAAAATTATTGAATTGTAAATATAATTTATACTCTTATACTTGTTAATAAAGTCAGAAAATTAATGAATTTATTCTTTTTTAACCCATTCCCTCATGGTGTTCATGCTACTGGAGTCCTACTTCCGTTTCAGGGGAGAATAATAAAATATTCCTTCTGGTGCATTTTATTATTTGAGTGTTGGATAATTGAGATGTTATTTTTCTCCAGAACTGGTTATGTTATTACAATCATTCTTAGCACTTGGCATTCACAGTACATTGTCATGACGTTTACAAATACGCATGTCATTAACTTAATTCCAGTATATGTTTTTAATTTATTTGGAAATGCACCAAGGACATGATTACTTTTCTTATCAGTGCTTGACATTTTAGATTGGGTTGTGGAAAGCCTGCCAACATGTGTTTGCATTAGCATTATAAAAGCCTGAATTATTTTTAAAAAAATGCAATCCAGGAAAATTAATGTTTTAAGATACTATTTGCAGAAAAGACTTGATTAATCTAGTGCCCTTTTATACTTTGTGAGATGGAAGGTAATAAACTGAGAAAAAAATAGTATTCCTGTTAATCGGGCCACCGGTTATTTGGGGCAGCTGCTTATTCGGGAGTAATCAAGAACAGAACCTAACTGAAGAAAGTCCCTGTGTTTTCATAGGTTAAGTGGGACAGGGGGCTGCTTAATCAGGCCATGCATTGGCTGGATCAGCATTCTACTCCCTTGAAGAAATGCAAATTTTTAAGCCCTGGTAAATCATTTGGTACAGTTTCCCTATGTATTTTACCAATCCCCCATGAGGGAATCTATTCCTGCCTTCACTGTCTCATTTACCGTCGCTTATCTAAGTCAGTCATAAAAGCGCTTTCAATTAATGCTTCACTGTTTGTACACTCGCCTTCATTCTCAGGTAGTCCACCAAAAACGGGATTTGGTGGTTAGTGTCATTGGACCTATGTTAAAAAAAGAGTCGGAGGATTTAGCTCTGAAGCTTGGCCATACTGATTTCAAGTCAACATGTGGATGGCTATCTACATGGAAGAGTAGAAACTAAATAAAAATGCTCACAAAGAAAAACTGGTGCTGATTTTCCAAGTGCAGAGGAATGGAGATATAAGAGGCTACTCATCCTACTTCAGGAATTCCGTGCAGATGACATTTACAATGTCAATGAAACCGGCCTGTAAAGGGGGTCTAAAAAAGAGATGAAACAGATTACTGTTTTGTGCTGCTCAAATATGTCGAAAAGTGATAAAGGAAACTTTTGGTGATTGGAAAAAGTGCAATCCCTCACTGATTTAAGGGGTTACGAATGAACGGTTTACCAGTGGAAATTACACCAACACAAATGCATGGATGACTGCAGGCCTCTTCAGCCATTGGTTAAGCAGTTGGGATATCAACTGGTGTGGAATTCGAGGAATGTGATTCGTATTCTGGATAATTATACTGCACACCCTAATTGCTCCGTTTAAAAAAACATTATTGGAATTTTTACCAGCCAACACATCATTTGTCCAACCAATGTCCATTGGGATCATCAATATTTTGAGAACAATAACTGTGTAAAATTGATCACATTCTAGCATCAATAGAAGATAATCTTCTGACATAGACTTCAACTGCCAGGGAAGTGAGCTCGAAGGTGAACATCCTGCATGCAGTAACTTTTTTGGAAGATAGCTTAGGAACCAGTACAATGATTAAAAATTGTTTTACTTATTTTGGTTTAAAGCACTCAAGTGCAGAAATATCAGAAGAACTTGAATGTGAAAATTAATCCATTTCCGAACTGTGTCAAGTGAAGAACTTCGATGAGTTTGAAAGGATCACTCCAAAATAGGCTGTTATGACAACAATGTTAGCAGCTAAGATGATAGAGTGGAAATTATACTAGCTACACAACAAGGTTTGGTTCACGATGAGGAGAGTGATGAAGAGGATGACGTATATCAGTGTAGCCGAGTTACTTCTACAGATGCCAGGAAGTTAATAGACGGATTGCAATGCTAATTCATGCAAGAGAGCACGACGGAAGACCATTATGACACAAGTTTCTTTGGTCAAAATAATAATTTGATTTCCTACAAGGAATATAAGGGCACTTAACGTTTATGTTGCATTTATGTTGCAAATTGCTTGGCTATATCACAAAACATTCAAAATGCATGCTAAAAATTATCGTAAAATATTTCTTTCCTAAAACTGTACGTTAAATAAGATCGCAAATACTGCTGTTAAAATGTTGTCTAGAAGTGAGAATGAATATAAAAAGCAATGGTTTTAGTAGCTGTAGGAATCACACAAAGAGAAGCAATCTATGATATCAAATTGCAAGCATAATATGAAGAGGATCACTTGAACACCAAAAATGAAACATTCCCAGTAGGCACCACCAGTACATGAATATTGTTTTAAAAAATATCAGAGTAACAAAATTGCTAAGAAAAGTTCATCCACACTGTAAAAGACATGAGGGGTAAAACAATCCGAGAAAAATTATAGAATTAGATTTGATGAACACGGCATGACTTTTGTTCTGTGACATTTTGTGTGGTCAGTAGAATAAAAGTTGAAGAATGAAGGCTCCTTCTGTGCTTCATATACTGAAAGCTAATTCATAACCAGAGGAGCACAAAAAAGTTTTTACATTGAAAAGATTTGTAAAAAACTTCTGAAAAAAAAAATAACTGTTGAAAACAGGATTTTTCCCATGATTGGATATCACATTTTTAACAGCAGTGAGTTAATTTGATTTAAGCTGATCCAAATAAAGATCATTCATACTAATGTAACACTCTTATGCTTATTTAATGCTTTAATAATTTAATTTCCTACAAAGAATATAAGGGCACTTAACTTTTATATTGCAAGTTGCTTGGCTATATCACAAAACATTCAAATTGCATGCTAAAAAATTATCCTAAAATTTTTTCACGGGCTGTTCCTACACCATAAATGGCACCTCTGAAAGTACCTCTGCACCAAATAGTTTTCATTGAGGTGGCTAAAGTGAAAAGCTATAAAGAATTTGAAAAAAGTCTGCCGTTTCTAGCAACATTAAAAAAGTATTCAGGAGGGAGTTAAGGAAAATGACAACAAGGAAACATAACAAACCTGAACATACCGAGTACCTGAATCTTAATACACAGCACCAGGACATAAATACTGGTAAAATTTTTATTTACTATAAGCTATTCATGGAGTGAAGGAGCCCATAAAAATTTCGAAAATAATTTGTTTTGGCTTGCCTAATCTATAATGTCGAAGGTTTTAATGTATCGGGCATTGGAAAAGAGTCCCGTACATCAAAGACGGGGAAATTTTGCAATGGAACTAGAGGAGATCCAGCATCATTGGCGGGAATATATTGAGGAACTGTATATTAGCCAAAATAGTCCTAGGAACTTGGGACGTAAAAGAGGAAAAGGATGTAGATCAGGACGACGTGGGCCCCAGGATACTGAGATAGAGAAGGAATTGTGAGAAATGAAAGCAAGTAAAGGGGTGGGGATAGATAACATTTGCTGAGCTTCTGAAAAACCTAGGAAGAGGGGTAAGGGAAAGATTTTATGAACTTGTTCGTAGAATATACGAGGAGTGGGGTTGGGTGGAGTATTTAGTAAAAATCATGCTGATACCTATACCGGAAAAGAGGGTGACCAAAGGATTTTAAGAATAAAAAAAGTGCAGTGATGAGAATACTAGTGGAAAGGAATCTACAATATAATCAGGATACATTCCAGTGCTTTGCTGTTTTCAAAAAGGTGTTTGATAGAGTGAGGTGGGACAAGCTAATGGAAATATTGAGGTAGATAGGAGTAGACAGACCTGGAATTAATGCATGGCACAGAGAGCGCAAGTGAGAGTAGCCGTGTGCGAAAAATGCCAGCACATTTCCATGAAAATCGTTAGGGCAAATAGAAAAATCACTTTGTAAGATTCCACAAAATTTATTGAAAAACCGACCTAGGTTTCCATTGTATACCAATCATCTTCAATGTAAGCACGAAGAGTCAGCGAGCTCCTTATATACCTGCAAAGGTGTTCACGTGATCCGTAGGTTGGTGCAACAATGGGAAATGGTGGGGGGGAGGACAATAACTAGTTGTGACTTGGCCAGAGGAGGGGAGGGGAATTTGGAAGGACAGAATAGAGGGAAGAATACAGGGGAAGCACCGAAGAAGGGTGAGAAAACTGTTAGTTTGGATAAAATAATAGGAGGTAGGAAATGTGTTGAACAGAAGGAAATACTTTAAATATAGGGGGTATTGAGAAATATTACATTCACTGGTAGGAAACTAGGTACATTGTTTAGAAGTTTTTTTCCCTACCATTCACCCAAAAAATGAGCTGAAAATTGCCTGCCGACTGAACAACACATTCTTCTTTCAGGGCCTCTTTTCACCCCTTAAATGATATTCACAGCAGACTAAAATTATACCAATATTCATGCATTGTTGGAGCATAAAATGTGAGACATTTTCAGACATTTCAAATGTTCAAGTGGGGAATATTTCTTTGAAAGATATAACTGCGCTAAAACCTGCACATTAAAATCTTCGTAAATACTTCAAATAAATAAAGAGAATTGGAGAAATGTGAGAACAACATCATGGGCAATGACCAGTTTGGTTTACCAATACCATCTCTCTTGTCCACTCTTCAAATAATAAAACTTCTTACCTGCAAGTATATCTCACTACATTCTTCTTTTATACAGCTTCCATGAAAATTATATGCCATTCCATTGCAGCATTGAGAAAATATGGAAACTGCAACCATATCATTCCCACAAATGTAGTTGATATTAAGGAGGTATTCACCAGTACTTATGAAGTAGGTGCTGTAAAAACTGATTCAAATCGCAAGGATTGAAAACCCATCCAAAAAACTTACAATAAGGGGCCATCAATATAGGTATGCAGGTACATTACATAATTCTTAAGGGGAAGGGTCAGGCCAATAGTTACCATGTATGTTACATTGACAGGAGGGGGTTCAGTGATGTTGGATGGAAGATCAATTCATTTTTAGTCCACGTATTATGATGAAACAAATAATTTGTGCATTCAGGAATAAATAAAGTATTTAAAGAGCATGTGTCCCATCATTACAAAAAAAGATTCATTGCCAAAATAATTTCGTCAGGTGTTGACAAATGGAATGGGAATGAGCATTATAGGAGGGTGAAAAAAAGCAGGAAAAAAAAGCATTACATATGAATGAAGTCTATGAAGAACCAGTGCTAAGAATTTGGCCAGAGCGTGCATCACAGGTTTTTGATGTACTTATTACAATCCTGACTTCAACAGAAACTGCCAATGAGAAAATAAGTGTTCCACATATTACGTTATTATACTTAAGGAGCTAAAAAAAAATCCATCCTTCCACTATTTTAGGAGAAAGTTACATTACACAATTTTTAACCAAAGAACAAAAATAAAAACAATGGTGAATTAATATGCTTACCATGTGTTTATTTGCGGAATTACTGAATTTTTGGGACTAGCTCCTAGGAGCATTATGGCTTTGTCAAACAGAGGGTGTAATGCGGGCAGCTATCCCATTGTATTTTCCTACTGATTCTCCGGTGGACAGATCATAAATATGGTAGATGAGAGGGAAAAATTGTTTGATCTTCTGCAAAGTTTCCCATATTTATGTGACACTAGCATGCTGATTATAAAAATATCATTAAGAAGGATGAAAGATGGAAAGAAATTGATGGGATCCTCAATAATTTGATGAAAAGAAGTAAAAGTCCTTTGTCAGAACAGCTGCTGAGTATTATTCTGGCACGTCCGTAAATTTGCAAGGTGAAATGCATCAACTATGTAGGTAAAGCCCCACCAAGCCTCAATGTGGCAGAAGGAAAATCTCACAAACAAACACTGAGCTAGATGAAAAACTAGGCTGATGGTAGTCTGCACAGAGGAAATTCTGTGTTGCATATCATTTCATGAGACAACTGGAAAGTAAGCTGAATAGAACTGTGAAGAACCACAGACAAAGCAATAGAATGCACACGACCATGAATGGTAAATAAATGTTGTTTGTAGTACTTAACATTTAACAAATTCTGAATGCATAATATGTCAATGTTATTATTTTAATATTTGGCAATTGCATACGCATTTTTATAGCTTAATATTCCATCAAGAGACAATTCCTACCACAGTAGTCATGGTGCCAAACCCTCCCATTTCGGGCAACCATGTGTTAAGTCCATAACAAACTAGAAGCTGCCAGTTATGTGTGTTGTTGCAAGTACACCCTAATCCAATTAGAAAAATCATGTCATGGTTATGAGTGCTGGTTAAAAGATAGGAATGTCTATTTTTCAACTGGCAGGATGTCAAGTATAGCCAATCTTGCTTGGCAGTCATGTGCTATCTCAGTTTACACTCTGAGATTAAATGCTAGATCATTACTGAGAACTAACACCCTAAGATAAAATTAAAGATTAACAAAGAAAATCCTAAGAAAACAATAAATAGAAGACAAACCAAAATATATTTTCACATTAATAAAATTACTTTTTGATATGATTTTTGGCACGCTAAAATTACATGTCAATATGGAATATGAGCCAAAGAATAGCTAACCAAAAGATAATTTATCTAAAAGCACATTGTTTAAATTGAAAGTAAGGAAAGCTGGGCCTCGATCAAGGATCTTTATAAGGCGTGCGCTAGCGTTATCATTATTTTTTATTTAACATACGTCAGAGAGAACCGATCTCCATTCTTCATTTTTCACACAGCACTTCAAATTGCTTATCTCATTCAGTGGAGCTAATTTTATACACGGTTATTGTTAACCCTGCACTACTTTAGAGGTAAGCGTTATTGATACAGATTTCGATAACGTGAAAGATGCATCCGCGATTCCACACCTGGTCAGCTATAGAAAAGTTGTTTCTTTAGGGCAATGGTAGAATGGTTGGGGAAAATTCCTAACACATAATAAAATGAGCACAGCAGTCCACAACTGTGATCAAACCCATTGAAAAATCCCCACAACAGCCAAGTTTTGAATCCTATAGCACACACAGCAGGGGAAGCCATTACGTAAAACCCATCTCGTTCCCAATAACATCATTCTATCCTTCCAGTCTACCCCTATAGGGGTATAGGGGTAGGGTAATGAATGATCTATAGATCATTCATTAGCTAACTCCAATCAATTCCAACTTAGTCCACAAAATCAAAAATATCCAGACTGTACTTCATATACCTTTACACTAATGTCCACTAATAACTGTTTTTACTCCATGCTGCCTGAAACTCATACTCACAAAAGTATTTTTTTTTCATCAATAACAAACATTTTATGTACACAAAAATAGCATTGTCCATTTGTAAATGTACAACGATTGAGTCATTCATAACCGGGATGTAAATAAAGGTAAAATGATAAAGAATGTCCCTATTCTCATCAGGTATAACTAGTCTGTGTATTTTCTAAAATGAACACTTCACAGTTGTCAAACTGTTTTGCTTAGAATCCGGGGGTCGATCATGAACTTTCATCATCCACACAATTGCGTGTTATCTATATTTTAACGGCACATGGGAAAGCTAAAATGACATGACAAAACGTTTTGTCCTACACTTCAAATCAACTATCTCAGTTGGCAGAAAAATTCATCAGGGCCACTACTGTGAGCAGTGTGCTTCTAAATGAGTTTTTATAAAATTGGAGACACCATGAAAGAAGTACTCATGATCATACACCATTGTGGCAGAACTCAGGTCGTCTAGATACTATCCTTAACTTATCTAACTTTCCATTGAATTCTCAAGGTGCCACTAAAATGTGTTCAGTTGCATGATGGTGGATAGAGATAGTTTTATATTATTAAGCAATCCTATGCCATTTCGTATTCAAAATGGCAACTAATACATTAGGAAAAAGGGTCACAATGGAACGTATCTTAAATTGACAAAATAAGAGCTCTCAAATGAAAACTCCCAGGGGATGGGCATTCTACAATGATTAATCAGCCGGGGAGATACACCAGATCAGAAAATATAATGACCCACACTTAGTTCCTATACCTATAAATTTTTTATGTGGCTCTGTCATGGCAGTATAATGGTTAAACATACTTCTTTCATCTGTTTTTTTAAGTTCTGTATTAATGGTAGCAAACAAAATCTCACAGAATGTAAACACAGGTAGCACGTGATCACAATTGTGATTGGAATGGTCACCATTCAAAAGTGGCAGATCAAAAATAGACATGCTCCTATCTTCCAAACAGTACCTACAACCCAAAGACAGAAGACAGTCAGCACCGATTGGTCAAGGGCACAACTGCAATCATAATTGGCAACCTCTTGCATGACATGGGCTTTGGATGGAAAATTTTTCTGTGGAAAGATGTCATAATCCCCTCAGACTCTACTCAAGGCAAATTTCACAGTAAAGGCACAGAAAACACAAGTACAATTTACACAAGCACTTCTTGGTGGATGGTTATCGGGCAAGAAGTAGGGATCAATCCCTTATTACAAGCACTTTTCACATAAAATACAAGAATCCCGGACTCTGAACCAGATCTTCAAGTAGAACTGCAAATGGCAGAGGGAAGGGAACCAGGCCACTATCCTGATGTATTCACAACCTTTCAGGGTTGGAACTTGGTGATTGCTAACCAGCCCTTAATTCAGATTCAACCCAAATTGGTTAGTGAGGGGAGAGCCTTGAAACCCAGAAAATCACATGGCCAGAGTTTGACTCTAGGATAGGGTTCCCATTCATCCCATTGTTCCCGAAATAATCCTGTTTTTTAAATAAAAATGCCCCAAGTTAATTCTTAAGGGCCCACTTTTTTTGAGGTCCTCTTCAGAAAAAATTAATAAATGGATATTATCTCATATTTAGCTCCTACATCCATTGTGATGCTGATAATAATTATTATTGATAATTATTCTCATCAATATTTACTTTAATTAATTTATTATAATCAATAATGGCTGTTTTCTTATTTCCATTTTATACTTTTGATTTTACACTTTTTAATAGAATCAATGAAAACACTTATGCATAGCAACATTTTGAGTGCAAATATATAGTTTTATGTTTGACTTGTCCCATTTATTTCCAAAATGTATAGAGTTTTTTGAGTGGAAATTTTATACTTTCTCAGATGTAAGGAAAATAATAAAGGAACCCTAACAGAGGCTTTTCCTGGGTTTGAACCCTGCACCTTCAGTTAGCAGTCCTAATCTCCATCCACTCTCTAGTGCGATATCTAAAATAAATAGACTGCCTACTCCCCTTTAATTTAGGTATACTTTAAAAACTCATTTTTACAAACTTTGATATTACGAAATTTTGTCATTGCAAACTAAATATGCTGCTTCAGAACAAAAGGATATATAAATACATGGGACAATATGCATATTAAAAAATATATATATGATATTATGGATTAACCCAATAAGGCTGTGGTCCTTAAGTGAAGAAAATCACATAATAATGAAAAAAGTGTGGGCTTGAAGAAATCATAATGAAAACAAGAACATCTAATGCATTACCCAGAGCATAGGACAGGACTCCATTCTGCCCCACATGGTAATAAAAAGTGACCTCAAAACTTTTGCTGCAACAATTTATTAGTGATGGACGGATCCAGGATTTTTGTCGGATCCGGAACCGGATCTGATCAAAGCTGTATTCCTAGGTAGTGTTAAGGATCGAACTCGTGACCAGCAGTACACTAGCCCTCATTTTTAACAAGAACGCTCTCATAGGGTCATGGGAATCTGGCAAATGTAGGCAGCCCGCATGAAATTCGGCTTAATTTTTTTTCTCGCGCATCCAGGCCTATGGAGAAAAATGTCAAGAAGAGTATTTTTTTCTTTTTTTATTTTGTTTTTGTGGCACGGAAAAAATCATCATCTCATTTTGTGACCAGAGTTCCTTTTCCCTCTCCTTGTCAGTATCTACCATACCTGCATTCCATTCACGGGGTGCATCTTTCACGAAGCTGCGAGATGTTAAAATCTCCGATCCGAATCTGAAATTATACTGTCTTCGGATATGATTTCAGTAGCGATGAAATGAAAGACCCGTGGATCTTTGGATCCGACCCAACCATCCTTAATTTATAAGTGGTACATTTGTAAATCTAATTTAAACAACAAAAGTATAATAAAGTGACTATTCAGATGTAATGGTTTGAAATTGAATATGATAACATTTTTGATGCAGTGACTGATAGAAAAAATTAAACTGCGATACGGATCAAACTTCGCGCAGTACACTAGCTCTCGTTGTCTGCCTGATCCTGCAAATGTATGTTACCCACGTGACATCCTACGTATTTTTTTCTCACGATACTGGGGTAATGGGGAAAAAAGTCATATTTCTTTATTTTGCTTCTAGTTGCCCGGGAACATTTTCTTCTAATTTCGTGACCTGAGTTACACATCCTCTTCTTGTCAATATCCACCGCACTTACATTCAATTTGCGGGGCGCTTTGATCGCTAAGCCACGAAAATTGAAAATCTAAGACCCAGATCCGAATTCGGAACCTAGTAAAATGAAAGATCCGCGTATCTTTGGATCCGATCCAGCCATCACTACAGCTTATGAAGTCCTTTGAAAAAACTTACAAAAGCTTAATATTTTCCTAGTAATTCATTTTAAGGATCATTCAAGAATTATTTCTATATTCAACATGAATAATGATTTTTCAATTGAACTTCAGCCCATGAATCAAGAACTTAAAATTACATAACCAGTGAAAAATGCAGCCCCTTTGTTGTAAAATTTGCTAACAATCTACCAGGAAACATAATAGCCTGGCCTTGAATCATGTTTTAATCAAGTGAACTTCGCTGATTTATCATATGTTGAGAATTCATGCAACAGATTGTCCAACATAAGAATCATTAACAGCACACAAGAGGAATTCACTAATCCGGCTTGGCAAACCATCACTGATGGCATTGAAGTAATGCTAAAGGGTTGACAACTTAACCAACAAGGAGAAAAGGATCTCATTGGACCTATAATTTACCTAATGCTAAAGTTGCCATAAACTAGTTCCTGTTAATATGTACATACTTTTCTAGACAAAATTGTGCCAGAATTATGAGATACAAAAATGAGAGCTGTACCAATTTTAAATACATGAGAATATGAAAATATAATTGGACATTAATCCAGCAAACTTGTCCTTATGCAATTTGATGTTCCTTGCCCCTTTGCCAGACCCATCAACTTCGTAATATTGAGTTTCCACTGTATGCCTTCAGAATATAGAACCCCAAGGCAAAAGAATGAGCATCACACAAAATCTATGAGATTAATATTTCAATTTGGTGGTTTTGCATCAAATCCTCAGCACATTCCAACCATCTGCGATTTAAATCTTAACAGAAATAACTGCTTAAAATAATTTAGGTGAATTTTTTAAAAAATTTTAAACGAATTGTTAGTGATGTTGCTGAGTGCAAGAAAAGGAGGGCAAATAAAATTCTCTTTGTGTATCAAATTGGTAAAAATTGAAAAGTAGATAATATACCAAAAAATCACTCACATGAATAAATTCATAAATATTGTGATTTACCAGCGTCGATAACACACAAAGTTTTCATTGCAACAGGTAGAAAATATTGCTGGAATGAAAAAGGAATTATGAGGAGATAAGAGAGATCAAATGGGCAATGGGTAGACTTGAGAGTTCTTAAGAAAGGACTGATTTTACATATAACCAAACAATGAAGATCCCCACTCTGTGATACATTGCCATCATTGAATGTGTGAACACCTCTTGGGGGATTTCCATACAATTTAGTGATTAGTAGGACTGCACTATCCTAGTATTCAATAAACTGTGTGGTAATTAACCAAGTCTAAGTTTTACATCATGGCCATTTGCATTGGAAGGGTGAGTGTTTGGGTCTGGCAATTCTCGAGAGAGGCTTTGTAGATTTAAAGATATTGGATATGTTAGCAGAACATTTTATGGGGATGGAGAACATATGGTACAAATATTGGTGGTGGTTTTGCGGCTTAGAGAAATAAGGTATTTCGAAATTAATATTAGGGACTGGGTGCCTGAAAAGTAGAGAGCTAAAGATGAGGGTATTTTTAGCAAGGTGAGGTAAGGGAGAATGCATTTTTTTAAAGGATTTTTGTATTAAGGAGAGTTTCAGAATAGCCTTGTTGTTTAGAGGGAGTGAGGAAAGGTGAGTGAGGAAAGGTAAGTGAGGAATTTTTCAAATGATCCTCTATCGGTCATTAGCTGGATATAATGTTGTGACCCAAATGGACTAAGTATAAGCATTTTGTACAATCAGATGCAGTTATCTCAGATCTTGGGCTGTGTGAACTGTTTTGCTCAACTTGAGATTGGTGAGGGTTTAATTTGATCCATCAATCTTAATGGTGACCAACCTCGCAGCTTATTCCCAAGACCTTACCTTTGAGCACTATCTTCTCTAAGCCATTATGCCTAATGATGTGCCCAAAGAATTTGAGACAGTTGTGCTGAATTGTTGGCAGCAGTCGGTCTCTGTCTGCAATTTTCAATTGGGCTAGAATGGAAACATTAGTTCTTCCGTCCATCCATGATATGCGCATCATTCTTCAATAACAATACTATTCAAAAACCTCAGTTTTCTTGCGTATGGCAGCTGTTACTGACCAAGTCTCTAATCTGCAATTCATGATAGGGAAATCCACTGATCAAATTAGTGTACTTTTGCTTGACATGCTGATTTGTGTGTTCTTCCACATTTTTTGCAGCTTTTCAACTGCAGTCTTGGCCATCGCTAATCTCTGCTCAAGTTTCTTCTCACTGCCACCACTGTTTCACAGCATGGCGCCCAGGCATAAGACTTCTTTCTTTAGCGGTATATAATGAATAAGATCCTCTCGACAATTGGGATCTCTGTTTATCACCATAAGTTGACATTTTTGGGGATTGAGTTGCAGACCTGCCTCCGCGTAGGATGTCTCAATACACTGTAGTTGAGTGGCCATGTTTTGTTCGTCGTTGCTGAGGAGAGCCATGCCAGCTGCATATTAGATTCGTGTACCATCTGTCACCAATACTGATGCCTCCTTGAAAGTAATCTAAGGCATTGCGAATGTTCCATACACCGACTATGTTGAACATGATGGGCGAAAGTTCCAACACCCATGATACTACCATATATTTGTATAATGACCACACCAATCCTACCTCTTCTTTGCCCCCCACTGAATTTCATTTAAAGATAACACAATAAAAGAACTATTTACTTTTCCACCTTATTTTATCATAAACCTAGGATCTCAATCTCACTTTTGTTCATCTCATTCATTATTAACTCCTGTGTTCCCATCCTCAGTTCTGTTCCTGAGTTCCACATAGGAATTTCAACGCGTGTTCCACATCAAGCATTTAATTGGATAACGACCTGAAAAACTGGTTACTTTCCCCTGCTAGATTCTGAGTTATGATAACTATGATAAGCAACACATCTTTCCCTACAGTTCACCGTACTTACTCTCCATATGTAAAGGAAAATAATACAGTGGCTTCGATTTCCTTCCACACTGCAATTTTACAGCCAATGAACTTACTTTTATCATACCAGTAAATATTCCATCAGTCTATTTTGAGTTACCTCTTTTGCACTTTACTCATACATATATCACTGCTCCCTCTAAGGGGAAGCTTCTTTTTACCTTCTCTGCCATTTAGACTCTTGTTTCCATCTATCTTAAAGAGCTATGATGTCCTCTGATGTCAAATACCAATAATGGTTCATGATCAATATTTCATTGATTCATTTTTACAAATCTATTGATGTTCATAATTCTTCTTTACAACATTCCAAAAGCTTCCAGCCTCAACTTCTTTCCTGCTGTTATCATTCATGCTTCACTTCCATAAAGAAGAGTGATTCAAATGTATTTTCTGCTAAATTTAACCATCAAAATTTTTTTTAACGGTAGAGCTGCAGCAAAGCTGGAAGAGGTGAAAGAGTTCTGCTACCTTGGAAGCCGAGTAACCAACGACGGAAGAAACAAAAAAGAAATAGTCAGCAGAATAGCCCAGGCGAAGAGGGCATTCTATCAAAAGAAGAATCTACCTACCGCTGGTAATACAAGCGTAGAAGTAAGGAAACAATTCATCAGAATGTACATCTGGTGCATGTTTCTTTATGGCAGCGAGGCATGGACAATGACAGTAGCGGAAAAGAAAAGGGTAGAAGCATTCGAAATGTGGTGCTGCAGAAGAATGATGAAGATGAAATGGATTGACTGAGTAAGTGACGAGGGAGTTCTAAGAAGAGTGGGAGAAAAGAGAAGTCTTCTGAATAACCTAAGAAGAAGATGAGACAAATTGATTGCCCACATCATAATACATGATGGCCTGATGAAGACAATCGTTGAGGGACAAGTGGAAGGGAAGAATGGCAAAGGAAGGCCTCGTGCAAGATATGGAACAAGTGATAAAGGATGTGAAAGAGAAGAATTACTTAAATATGAACAGGTTTGCCGATAGAAGAAGTCAGTGAAGAGCTACATCAAACCAATCTGAGAATTGAGGCCTTATGATGATGATGACAGTTGGGGCCTTCAAATGGACTAGCTGTAATATTCGATGTGCTTGCAGTAAAACATTTAGCCCATGTTCAGGTTAAATTACACATTGGATGGTTTCCCTTAAGTAATATGAAAAGTAAAAAAATATATTTAATCATACATCAATTATCACTCCAGTGCATAACAGTACAATAAGAGAAAAAATAATCTCTTATAATCATTGCATGCAATTTGAAATCGATTATGGCCATTTAATTTTTTCCCTTATAAATATTTTAAATGAATAAAAATTAATGAAAAGTTATTTACACAAAGCCATCAGAGAAAGTATTCATTTCCTTTAAGAAACCTTTGTTGTGCTTATAGATAATATCAGTGGATGCAACAGCAGTCTTCATAAAAAAAATATATAAAATGAAACTGCAAATTTCTATTCTGTAATTTAACTAGGAAAGAGATAATGCAAACTGCAATAGGTGATGTAATAACTTCACTTGCCCTCCATTTTTAGCAGTATTAATCATGACATTTTATACACAATTTTTTTTGGTCTCTAGCCGAATAAGATCTTAATTCACCGCAGCAACTATGGCGGTGATGGCAGCAAAGAAGTGTTGAGTTTGACAGGAACATAGACAGTGGTTTGGATTACGAGATGCAATCTCCCATTCCATCTACATCTTACATTTGCAATTATCATACCATTTGAGCTGGTGTGAGTGAAAACTCCTTGAAGATTGTATAAAGTTGGTGAAAAGTGTCATTGCCTTCAAGAAACAGAAGACACAATTGAAGAAATTGAAATGCTTACATTCATTCAAATTGAAAGTGTCTCCCAAAAAAACACAGTATTGTGTATCAACCAAAAGTGATCCATTTATCAACCTTCACTTTTCCTGAAAAAGAAAATGAATTTCTGAATAGATGTTTGAAATACTCACCAACTATTCCAATCCAGAGGAAAGAGGCCATTAACCTGCTATCTGATTGTGACAATGCTCTACACCATGAACAAAATTTTTGGAACCTGTTAGGAACAAAATTTTTGGGTGCAGGAATTATCAGAAAATACTTTGACTCCATCAGACGGGTCATCATAATGCTTAAGGGCATTTCCACGAAAATGTCAACTTTTTTTCTCAAATTAAAATTTAGGCTGGAAATATTTTATCTTGATAAATCAACAGTTAAGTGATTGAATTTTATGAAATCAGTATTTAATTTGTTCAAAAAAATTAGTTACTCATTTGGTGATTGTTGAATTCAAGATGGCTGCCAGAGATTTGTTATGAACTATTTCATCATAGATTAGAGAGTAATATATGTCAACAAACAAGGTAAGCAGTGATTTTATTGCATTGCGTGTTTTGTGTAGTATAGCTTTGGCAACGTTCTGATACACACATCAACTTTTATATGCAATGTATAGAGAATTTAAAATACATATGTAAGTGCACATGCAAAAATGGTAATTCCGTCACAAAAACGCAAATTTTTTTTATTTTATTACCATTTTATAACATAGAGATTTTATTTTCTTTCTGGAAAGGTAGGTTCTGACACCCTTAAAGGTCGAAATATTAGATTCTCTCAAAAATGTTTTATTCAAGGCCATATAGCAGGGTGACGGAATTACTCAGATGTGACAGAATTACTGTGACAGAATTACCTAAAATTAGGTGATGTGTGTTTTTAATAGGCCCTCATTTTATATAGCTGTGTTTAATAAATTGGATAGTCACCTACCTCTGAGCTGATATTTTAGGTTAATAATTAACTTTGTAATTACGTTATGTTAGGTAATGAGATAAATTATTTGTGGGTAAGCTGTTTGAAGTATTGTAGGTACAGTTTACTACAGTCTCCTTATCTCTACCATAAGAATGAATTTCTTAACAATGGGCTATGCATATGGTATATGTGCATCAGTAGACCCTACAATAAGAATCAATGCATAAATGTCCGTATTGAATCACAGAAATGGCAATTTTCCACTAGAAACTGTCCTTAGACCCTATATCATATTGATTTACATAATTCTTTCCAGGTAGAAGTGCAATACATAAATATGGCGAAAACACATGCAGAAAGACAGCGTGAAAGTAGACAGAGAAGAAAAGAAGCTGGATTACATGAAGTAATGAAACAAAGGGATAGAGAGAGGAAACGTAGTAAGAAACAGCAGATGAATAATAGGCAAATTAAAGAACTGAAAGAACAAAATAGATTAGCTCAACGCCGTTTCAAACAAAAACGGAGGGAGAGTGCATCAGAGAAACTAGCAGGCACAAATACAATATCTACAACCCCAGGTTCAAGTAATACTGTCCAAACCTCTTCAAATTTAACATCTCCATACAGAAGTAGGCAAAGTCTTGGTAAAGCTTTAAGTAGAATAAAAAAATGTCTTCCAAAAAGTCCACGTAAAATTAAGAGAGTTGTGCAATCTCTTAATTTACAATATGGTGAACCATCTCCACAGAAGACCCAAAAGGCACCTAATGATAATATTGCAAATACAATTGAGAACTTCTATTTACAAGATTCAATCAGTTGGATGTGTCCAGGGCAAAAAGATTTTGTAATTTCGAGGCACCCGGATGGTAGCAAAATAAAGCATCAAAAACGGTATATGCTTATGACACTGAAAGAAGCATACCATTATTCAAGACAACAACATCCGGATGTCAAATGTGGATTTTCGAAGTTCTGTAGCTTGCGTCCTTCCGACATAAAATGTTTTGAATGATGTACCACACACAACTTGTACTTGCAAGTACCATGAAAATGTAAGATTTTTGTTGAGGTCCCTGTCAAAGTCAGGAGATGCACTACTCATTGTACCCACTGAATTCAGACCTTTTTTGGACGCTATTACATGTAACCAAGAAGTAGAATCCTGCATGATAGGTGACTGTGAAGGATGTGCAGCCAAGTTTAGAAACTTCTATGGTTTCTTTGAAAATCCACAGACTGAAGTCAGGTGGGAACAATGGGAGAATACAGGAACCAGATATGAAAAAAGTACCCATGAGGGTACAATTGAAGATTGTTTGAATGTTCTCGAAAATCAACTGATTTATTTCAAAAAGCATACATTCATCAAAAGAAAGCAAAGTTCAGCCTTCAAGGATGCAAAGTCAAACTGTGACAAGGAGACCATAGTCATTCAAGTTGATTTCGCAGAGAACTTTACAATAATCGACCAAAATGAAATTCAGGCAGCTCATTGGAACCACCAGCAAGTTACTCTTTTTACAGCTTGTATGTGGACCCAGGATGCTTGTCAATCGTTTGTCATCGTTTCAGATGAATTGATTCATGACAAGTATGCAGTAGATGGATTTTTGAGATTGTTACTTCAAGAACTACGCACCCTGCATCCACATATCAATAAAGTAAAATTCTTCTCTGATGGGGCAGCAAGCCAGTTCAAGCAGAGGTACTTGTTCGAAAACATTGCTTTTTTACACGACTTGTTCTCTCTAAAAGAACTGGAGTGGAAAAAGACAAGCAAAACTTGCCATATTAACAGGAGTAGCCAAGATTTCATCAGCCGAGACTTTGTTTGAATACTGTAGTGCAAAAAATGAGAAAATAAAAATGAAGTATATTTCAAGTAATGAACTACAGGCCAACAGAAAAGAAAATCAGGAATGATGGGAAAGAATGTCATCTAGCATATCGGGTACCAGAAATACCCATAATGTTGTAGTTGTAGACAAGCATACTGTCTTACTGAAACCATTTACCAAAGCAATAAATCATAAGACATTCCATTTAAGCCTTCAGAAATCAACAACAAAATATTTCAGTTGCGATGTTGCTTCCACGAAGTCCTTGGCAGTTGGAACTTTCGTATTGGCAAGCTACAGTGGCAAGAAGACAAAACAAATGTATGTAGCACAAATAGCTTCAGTATCAAATGAAGATTCGGATTGTTATGAGGTACTGAACTTACGCCGAAATGATGACAAGGGGATGGTGTACATATTTCCAGAGAAAGAAGACAGATGTTGGATTGAGAAAATGGATGTCGTTCACCTTGAGCACCAGCCTATACTTCACATGGTTGGAAATCGCATTCGTTACATTTTTCATAATGCAGTGAATGGACAGTAAAACACACATTAGTGCAAAATAATATTTTTCCCCTTTTATTATTTTTATTTGTCATGATTTGTTATTTGATTACGAAGAAGCTACATTTTTTTGTTTTAACTCATCATTATTTGTTGACTGTTGATTCAGAGTTGGTAGAAATTAAATGACCATATTCTTTTTGAGTTTGAAACAAGAAGCAATTGGTAATTCCGTCACGTGTTTGTTTGCGACTGTTATATACGTATTATTAATTTGTAGTTTTGGCAAACTGTGCTATCATAAGCGATGGCTCAAACATTGTTCAGAGCCATATTAAAAGTTTTCAAATTCTGTTTAGATTCACAGAGTTTTGAAGATGTTTGAAACCATTACTCATAGGAGGTTGAACTGTCAGTAATTCTGTCACATGTGAATTTTAGGCATATTTAGAAGGTATTCAGTTAATTAATTTGGTTTCTGTATATGAACATCATCTTAATAAGAAGTTTTTTGACATGCACAGAAGTGTTGCAATTATTTAGTATTTTACAATTTTATCACAAAATCCTATTACAAAGTTTTCTCTAAAGGTAATTCCGTCACATATGGAATTGCCCTTAAACATTGGAGACTTCAAACATCACATCAAACACGAAGACCCGATTTTAAGAAAAGCCAACAAAGGTACAGTTTAGTTCTTTTAGACAAACACGTCTACATCAAAAAGTTTAACAATTTTTTGAAAACAGAGAATCAGTTTCAGGTTCTAAAAAGAGATCCTACCCATTACTTCCAAAACTGGGTTAAGTCTTCCTTAACCCTCTTAGTTCGGCAGGCTGATATATCAGCCCAATATCAATATATTGTTCTACTTTAAGGCACTAATATATGTATTAACATTTATTTTTTAGTCAATGTAAAATAAATTGTGTCATTATTATTAGTTAGTTCAACTTAATCAATGTAAAAAATCACATTTGGAAATTTACAACAATAGCTTCACAATGTTTTTTCCTTAGGTGCTAAGTATTATTAAAAAACCCTCCGCATTTCTCGCTAGTACCCCAGAAGAAAGGTTAGCACTAAGAGGGTTAAAAGAAGTTAATCAAAAAGGTAATAGACCATGAGAAATGGGGGCTCGTCTGCATGAATCCACTTCCCCCAGGACTCTGGTCTATCAAAAACACACAAAATGGATATGTATTCCAATTCACCCTGTAGTATATAGATTGTTGTTGTGGTGGAGTTCCTCCAAGGAGGCCCTGAGGAACTTAGTGACTTAAGTCTTTTGGCAAGCTCAGGCCTGGGTTCTCCTATATGTAGTTTGGCCTGTCTAAGACTTGGTTTGGTTCACCAGATCACAGAATTAAGATCTGGCTAAGCCCCAAATCCTAATTTCTGTTATCCCTATTGACGTTGCAATGGGTATGATTGGCTCTGGTCCAATCGGATTTCTAACTGTCAAGCACTTTCTACTGATCAGAACAATCTTTGACGGCAAATTACAGACACACCATGGTTAGTTAAATTGTCTTACATTCACGACAACTTAAAAATCCCAGAATTGGAGCTCCACCATAGAAAAATCGCCTAATCCTTTCAGCAGACATTAGGAAACCTGACCAACAACTCTCTGGACACTAAATGGAATTATGTACAACGAAAATCCCCAATTTAAATATTTTTAAACAATTGGATACGGATGAAAGACACCACAATGACAGTTTTCAATGTTCACTTTGTTTGTCAAAACGAAAAACCATCTAGGCCTCTATTACCACAGGATACAATTCGCCAAAGTAACTGAAAAAGTAACTTTTAATGTAAAAGTTACTTTTTTAACTTTAACTGTTATCAGTTACTTTTTGATAAAAGTAACTTTCAACTTCAAATAGCAACTTTTTACAGAGATTAACATTCCGAATTCCTTAATGGCATACCCGCAGGTCAGAAGTGCATTTATCTCTGCCTGGAACACCGTAGCATATTTTCCCAAAGGGATTGAGCTTCCTTGGTGTGCTACAATTGTAGACCCATGTTCCCGCTCTTCCTTCTTCCCTGGAGCCATCCATATACCACACCTTGGCCCCAGAATTAAGTTCTTCCCCTTTCCTCTAGCCCACTGTTTCGTATCCGGGTAGCGTGTTTTGAAGAAGAGGGATGTTTGGTTGAACCTGGTTGTAATTCCATCGCTGCCCATCTCGAGGATGGGATCCGACTTCATGAGCTTCACCTCTGCTTCCACATGGAGTGGAGCAAGGTTCAGCAGAGTTTCTAGCGCCAGAGTTGGGGTTGTTCTCATTGCCCCTGAAATGCCCATACAGGCCATTCCTTGGAGTTGGTTCAGTTTATTCCCAGCAGTTTTCAGCCGGACTCTCTACCACCAATCTATAGAGCAGTACAAGAAACTAGGTTTAATGACTGCCATAGAAATCTAATTGATGGCTTTTGGCTGAAGTCCCCATGTTTTACTAAGGGCCCTCCTACACATCCATAAGGAGGCACAGGCTTTCTTTCCTGGTCTCCAAATACACTCCCCAGTTAAGCTTGGAGACCAAAATAACCCCAATATACTTAACCAATGGTGAGGAGCATAGAACCTTACCCTGCAGAGAGGGAGGACTAAAGCCCTCCATTTTCCTTCTATTGGTAAACAATACAAGCTGAGTTTTCTCCCAATTTCAGTCAGGCCTGTTACGGCACACCAAACCATTGCCTTATTCCAGATTTCTGCAGGAGACCAGAGACAGTATTGAGGCACTTTCCAGTGATGAGTAAAACCACATCATCTGCATACCTTGAGTGTATGCACCAGTCCTATTCTGTCTTACAAGAAGACTGTTGACTACCATATTCCAGAGGAGTGGAGATAACACTCCTCCCTGAGGGCAGCCTCGAGTCACAGCTACCTTCATTGAACTGTCTCTCAAGACTACCTTGATTGTTCTCTGTTCCAAAATGTATCTAATCCAGCTCACAATGTGAACATGGATGCCATATGCCATTCCTTCCTGCTGCAATGCAGAATTGATCAAAGGAAGTGTTATTAAATGCTCTCTGGACATCAAGAAATGCTCCCAGTCCATACATTCCGTGTCCATACTCCCTCAATCCTGCTAAAAAGATTGTAGAGCGCTGTCTCCATGGATTTTCCCTTCTGGTAGGCATGTTGATACAGGTGCAGGGGGTGGTCCCTTAATAGCCCATCCCTTATGTTCCTGTCAACTATCTTTTCTAGTGTCTTCAATACAAAAGACATAAGACTGATTCCTTGAAAGGAGTCTGCTCTTGTATAGTCTGTCTTAACCGGTTTAGGCATGAAAACCACCTTGGTGACCCTCCAGGCTTTTGGAACATATCCATAAGCCAGGAAGGAGCGAATTATTCTTACCCTTGGAAGGAGGAGCAGATCCTGCCCTTCCTGAAGGAGTGCAGGAAATACCCCATCCTCCCCAGCAGCCTTAAAGGGGCTAAAAATCACGATTTCCCATTTTGAAACTGTGTGCGTCACGATGCTGGAGGAAAGTCTCCATTCCATCCGACCCGAACAGATGGGATTCTTCCCATGATGCATCTCCCTCAACTCCCTGGAGCCTGGAAAGTGGGTCTCCAGCATCAGCTTTAGCGCTTCCTTGTCGGAAGACATGAAGTCTCCGGAAGGAAGCAGCAGAGACCCCACTCCCACTTCTGAGTCTTTCGATAGGATCTTATGAAGTCTTGCCATCTGTGGAAGAGGATAGTTTCAGTGAGTCCTTATGGAACAAATTTTAGAAATTGTTAAATTTGTGTGCGAGGCAAAAGTACTTCCTCTTCAATAGAGAACTCTATTCCCAAACACATGGGACTGACTATGGGATCACCACTCCCCCAATTTTAGCTGAGATATTCCTGGACCAATTAGAGAAAAAAACTTTTTAATTTGGAACACCTCCTAGTAGAAAAGGCATTCTATTACTTCAGATACATAGATTACATCATTTGTCTCAGGGCGGGAAGCAATAGACAATTAGAGCATTGTTTCATTACTCAACTCACTTCATCCGTCCATTACATTTACTTTTGAGTTGGGAGGAAGGTCCTTGAATTTCTTAGACCTCAGCATACCCAAAAACACATTTGCAATTTTCCATAAGGACACCTAACAGACTCAATCATTCCGATTAATTCAAACCACCACCACATGCATAAACTGACAGCCTTTCACAATATGATACATCACCTAACCTCCATCCCTCTTTCCAGTTCCAAAATACTCCAGGGAACTCAACATCATTATAAAAATAGCCACTCGAAATGGGTACAAGATGTCCTTAGTAGAAATATTACTTTACATAAAATTGAGAAGAAATGCCATTAGTTTAATCACCAACTCTCCCAGTCACAAATCCCAAACAAAAGTGGAGGAAGTAGCCCTAGGCACGGAGTAAAATCGGATCCGGATCGTAGATTTTAAATTTTCGTGGCTCTGTGATCAAAGCACCTCGTGAATGGAAGGTAGGTGCGGTAGATATTGACAAGAAGAGGATTATACATACTCAGGATCATACTCAGGTCACGAAATTAAATGAAAATGTTCCCGTGCAACTAGAAGAAAAATAAAGAAACATGACTTTTTTCCCTTTTCCCCGGTATCGCGAGAAAAAAAATACGTAGGATGTCACGCGGGTAGCCTACATTCGCGGGGATCAGGCGTATAACGAGACCTAGTGTACTGCGCGAAGTTTGATCCGTATCGCAGTTTAATTTTTTCTTTCAGTCACTGCATCGAAAATGTTATCATATTCAATTTCAAACCATTACAACTGAATACTCACTTTATTATACTTTTGTTGCTTAAATTAGATTTACAAATGTACCACTCATAAATTAAGGATGGTCGGGTCGGATCCAATGATCCACGTGGGTCTTTCATTTCATTCCCAACTGAAATCATATCCGAAGACAGTATAAATTCAGATTCGGATCGGAGATTTTAACATCTCGCAGCTTCGTGAAAGATGCACCCCGTGAATGGAATGCAGCTATGGTAGATACTGACAAGGAGAGGGAAAAGGAACTCGGGTCACAAAATGAGATGATTTTTTCTCTGCCACAAAAACAAAATAATGAATGTGAATCAATGAGAGCGTAGTTGAAATTTGAAATTTGAAAGAGCGAGTTCGATCCTTAACACTACCTAAGAATACAGACTTGCTGTATTCCTAGGTTAATGCTAGTAGGCAGTTAAAAAAAAAGTAAATGATCAGAAATTTCATGCCAATTTATAAGTCAAAAAATAATAAAATTTGGCGTTATGAAATCATCGGAAAAAATTTATTAAAGAATTAAATCGTGGAATCATTACGTTAACTTTACAATGTATTTTTGAGTGACGCATTTGTAAATCAAGTTTAAGCGAAAGTAGTACAAAAATGTCAGTATCCAATACACAAAGGTTGGAAATGAAGGGTGATAAAGTTTTTGATTCAATGGCTGAAAGAAAAATTTTAAACAGCGATAAGAATCAAATTTCATTACCTGCAGTCCACTACCCCACTCTGCTATTGTCGGCTTACCCGAGTTTGGAGAATGCAGGCTCCCCACATGTCATTTTACCTTTTTCTCGCAAACCCGGGCCAATGGAGAAATCCGAGACATTTTTAAATTTGGCATGAAAAAAGGCTAGTCTCATTTCAAGAACAGAGTTGCACAACCTCCCCTAAGGAGTATTAAATTCTCAAATTTCATTTTTAAAGGTTATTATTAATATGACAATGCAAAATTTTTAGTTTAGAGATATTCTATAACAATCTTTTCATCTCAAAAATGGAATTCCCAGATATTCCATAAATGGGATCTCTTGGCCGCATTTAAATTTTTCCTGTGTTTCTTAAAAATATTTTGAAAGCGTTCAAGGATTTGATTAATAATTGGAAAATAATTCCTTTATTAATGAAAATGAACTTATAGGGTTTCTTTTAACTGCCCTCGAAAGAATAGTAGTAAGGGTTTCAAAATGTATTGCTTGATGAGTATGTGATAAGGAAAGTGTTCTTTTTATTAGAAGCAAGAGGATATGGGTAGTTATTGCATCCTTAAATCTTGATCCAGGAAAATATAATCCTCATAGATGATAGGAAGTTGACTTTTCTACAATAAAGTTACCTGTTTTTTGGTAATTCTATTGTTGATGTTTTTATATTGTAATGGTTGGCCTCATTACACCATGCACACTTGCTTAATCGTATTCCTACCATCGACCCGACCATACCCATGCCCCACCACGGCAAAAACACGGCCAGAAGGAGAGTCCAGAGCATCGTTTACCAGATGTCGCTCCGATCCCGACGAGGAGGAGCCTGCAGTCGGAAGAGCCGAGGCTGTGATATCTCCAGGCCGTGGCTGTCGCCGTGCGGTCACTGCCCGACAGATTTTCACCACAAAAGAAAAAACCCCCTGTGTTCAGCTACAGCACGCGCCTTTCTACGAATACCCCTTGTCCGTGTCATTAATCTTGCTGATATGGGCAGAGTGTTTAAAGAAGATAGGGAAGGAGTCATAATTACCTCCCGCCAATTGGTGTAATAATTTAACTTGTGCCGCTTGCTCACCGCCTACGACGGCATTATTTCCTTTTGTATTGTTATTGTGCATTCTCTTTTGCCATTAATGTTCACAAATTCATTTCGTCCATTCATCCTTCATTAGTTTTAAAAAAGGGTTATCATCTTTTGTAAAAACATGCCAATTTATGCAATAATAATATGTGGTTAAATGAATAGGACAGTGTGTGTTTCATCCTTATCTACGGGTCGGGAGGCGAGGCTCCTTATCACCCCCAGTACATCCTTTTCCTACCCTTAGTACACCCTGCCCCGGCGGTAAAACCAGGGAGCATGTAAAATTGCATAAGGTCGGGGACCCCCCACCCGCTTATGGTCTCTTAAAGAGGCCTCTATTTTTTGTGTTCTGTATCAGGTGACGCAGGTTGGCCCTGCGGATCACGTGCGGGAAAGGTTTGCGAGGTTTTGTTTACTGTACGTGTTTCTCTCGGCCCAAAGTTTTATCCAGGTGGGCCATGGACCACTACAATATATGCCTATATTAAAAATCTAGGATTAGAAAAGGAATGAAATTCAGAAGCGAGTATCTGAAAATAAGGATCCGAAACCAAGATAAAGATCCGAAACCCAGGCAAGGATCCGGTTCCGGATCCGACAACAAACCTGGATACGACCATCACTAACTGCAAGTGCTTCTATATTGGATGAACTGGAAGAAAAATAAATTCGAGGTGCAAAGAACACTCCAACTCCTTCATTAACAGTGACAACAAGTGATTCTTTTCCAAAAATGTATGTGAAATGTCACACACTTCCAATTCTAACCACATTATTCTACATGCGTATGGAAAAAGTGCCAAATTAAATTTCCCAGAGTCCTTCGAAATTTTAATATACTTACCGTAAATTATATGTTAGGTAAACAACAGTATCCCTGAGAACCCTTCTCCGTTGTTAACCATCCCACTGCCTAACCCACCCCGCTCTCCTCTCCCCTCCTCCCTCCCTAACCCTGCAAAACCCCCCCTCCTTTTTCCTTACGCTGCCTTTAAGTTCTTCCAAAAAGGACCCCCCAAATACACCATGACATCAACAGAATTCCAGCCCAATTCCCACACCCCCTAAAACCCTTTCGCTGTTGTGAACGAACCTAGTACGATCGCATGGTAGGCTGCTGTGAACGTACTTTTTCGTTCTTACAGTAGTGCTTTCACTTTTCCACCACATGTGACAAGTAGGTTTCCGGAGAGTGAGCTGCAGCAAAAGGGTTAAGAATTTGCCATACCCTTGTCCCAGGCCAAAAAATTAAGTGGAAATTTACTAAGTGCATTGGTTTTTATTTTCATCATGTCGCAGTTCATCCACAAAGTAAATCTGTCTATGATTGCCGCGCTAAGTACAAACCTTTCATATTTGACTGAATGTCAGTGGTTGGCGATCAGGATAAACTATTAGAAAAATCATAACACTGGTGAGATGCATTATTACTTTGCTGCATTGTTGATTCTGAAAAAGGTTATTGGGTCCATTCATAGTGTTTCATGAATGGCTCCCTGCAAGACTTAATACAAAAGACTAAGTATTGATTGTAATTCTAAAAAAACATGAACCATTCTGCCATGTAAAAACCTTACACCGTTACAACAGTTTACCACCTGGATTGAGGAATTGTACAAGCATGTATTACTTTCAACACAAGATTAACAATTTTTCTACCAGAAAATTTGTCTTATTCTTCAAGCAAATATTTTATAGATAGCCTTACGGGGTACCTCATAGTTTTTTTGATCTTACATTACTGACAATTCCTACACCTTTGTAAATGGTCTTTGGTGAATAACGCATATTATTATTTCAACCAAAACTTGCATCTTGTTTTGGAAAGCTCACATACTAATAGTCACAAGCATATAGTCTGCAGGAGACCATTTAATTAATTGAAATTTCACTGATAAAAAGTACCTACTTCAATAATTAAGATTTCAAGGAAAAGTTACTGTGTACTACTCATGTATCAGAGCCATAAACACCAGTACATACCATTGTAGAGACGGCAAGTGATCATTAGTATCAGAGTAACAACTTAAGGGTTGACCTCCACAGCAAATCCAGAGAAATCAGGAGCCAAGGGCAGATTACGCTGGCAATGAAAATCAAAACATTTTTCTCTGATTAAGCATTCTTTTCCTCTTTGAAGAAACATTTAATATTTTCTATACATGTTCAGAAGTATACATCACCAAGAGTTGAACATTTTTATTTAATTTACATGCTTAATTCATGAACTTTTCAATTCACAGTATTATTTGGCACACTATTTTTGGCACACATATGTGACTGTAATTCTTAATGCTATGCGTGGTAATTACACTGTTTAAGGCCCCGTTTTCCTGGATCTCGTGCGTTTAGTGTTCCTCAAAATCCACCAGTTGTCGTTGTGTGCGTCTATGGTGGCAACTCTTGTGGACACTAGGTCAACTATTAGGAATCTGCTTTGCCGTTACCAGGCCTTTCCCCAGAAACACGTCGCAACCCTGCCGAGTTGTAAAATTTTAGGGACTTAAGGCATCGGAGGGGCTCAGGATAACAGACGACGGGAAGGGAAGGGGGAAGGCAGAGGATCTAAACGACCACTATATCATTGTCAGCCGGGAGTTTTTCACTCTTTGAGTCTTTGCTGTAACATGTGTCCAGAGACCTATTGTTGGGAAATCCAAAACCAGAAGGGTGTCTCGACGTTGTGGACATTAGCCTGGAAAATCTTCACTTCGCACTGGAAGAGAGTACGCCCGCGCGAAGGTGCATTTCCGTCTTGAGAGAGTTCATTGGAGTACAATTTTGGTTCACTTGCTCAATAAATCAAATCGGAACACCATATCCTGATACACATTTAAGGAAAATAAAATCATGGCAGTCGTCATGAATTTATTAATTTCTTTACTTTTTTCTCTTTAATTTCTTTTCAATTTCTAATTCTATTTGAGCCTGTTTTATGTATTCAGGATCCCGTATTTGCATCGACCTACTGTGTCGAGGGTCAATTATTTCCGGCAGTAGGCAACTTTTATAAAACTTTTCTAATTTACGAAACATTTCCGTCTGCCAGAAATCATTGTCTCTGTACACCTTTTCATGTTTCGTCCCATTCGGTGTCCACAAAATAAGGTTGCAGTATTTGTGTTTATTAACATGAAGCTGCCCTTGGATCTGGTAATGGTATACGCGTCGTTTTTTAGTTCCAATTACTTGCTTTTTCTTGTTCATTTGCCAAAATTCTATTGCCTCATTTGAATTTAAATTTCTGGCTGAATATGGGCATTTAATTTGAAGGAAACCATCGTCTCTAATCAGGCCATCAGGGGAGGCGGCAAAATATGGGTGGTCATTGTCAATGAAGAGCCCACAATCTTCAATTTTCCAGCCAAGCCGTTCTCCAATTTCCGCTTTGGCGACGATTTCTTTCTCTCTTCCGTATGCGCACTCCTTGTTGTCCATAGATCCTTACATAATTTGTTTAACCAAATTTTTGCAACTAGTGTGTAGAAGCATATTGCTAACTTTTCCAAAAAAAGATGCGGTCAGCAATTTCCTTCGAATCTCTCTCCATTTGCCACTCGCCCCCTGCAAAATTGTTTCTCTTTCAATTCTAATTCTATGTTCATCCAATGCAGGTAAGCTTGTCAAAAATTCCGTCTCAGCTTCTATATAGACATTGATGGACATATCTGGTCGTTGTGCATTCGGTCCGTAAGCACAGTCACCTTCAATAGAATCCTTAAAAAGAGATTTGCGGCATCTCGGCTTGCCATAACTTTTCATGGTGGATAACTGCATTTTTTTAAGCCTCCTTTGCTTCATTTTTTTACAGTATAACCCTGGGTTGAAAAAAACATTTTTCTGCTGGTCTTGTATGCCAGATTTTTTACATTGTGGCAAATGGCGGCTCCAGCACATCTCCCCTGGTATGACCTATGAAGAGCGAAGTTGACTATTTTACCTCCTATCATTTTTGCCACTATTGAGTTGAATTGCCCTACGGGATTATTGTCAACATCGTATACTAAATTTCTACTGTTACGACTTAGCTGTTTGATAATCACCATTAATTTGTCAAATATTGCACTTTCTCTGAGATCAGAAAAATGATTTCATTTTCCATCCTCATTAATTCCTCCGCAAAAGTAGGTTCCACAAGCAGAATGTTCATTGAATACATGCTTTACGCTGTTCTCTATATCCAATTTCAATGACTCCATCTTGGTTTGAAAATCTTTCATTGTCGGGAGGTACACTCTTCAGAGCAAAATGGAAAATTATGCCTTACTAGCCCACTAGATCAGTAGTCTTTGGCCGGCCCTTCCTCAACTTGTTGTCCCACCCACGGTCCCCTTCCCCATGCCTGAAACACTGCAACCAAGGGCCTCGCTGAAACGAAGGGACCGATTTTTAACATGGAGTGTCGTGTCCCTGGCTGCAGCGTTGCCATGTAGTCTCCAAGAATGACAAGGAGCGCCATAGGAAGGCTCTGCGGACAAAGGGTCATTTACATAGCCTGGTATGGGCCGCCAAACGGGGAAAAATCTAGTTTTGCACGTCAACAAAACCAAGAGAATTACAGGTAAATGCTTCGTAATTATGGTGCATTTCACACGAAGATTAAAGAAACAAAGAATCAATCAATGTTTGCTATTGAACATTTTTCCGATTATCGTTACCAAACCGGAGTAAAACAGCTTGGTGCCGACTGTACTTTACAAAGCTTTTTGAGCACCTGTGGGAAAAATTTCCATGTTTTGTCAAAGGCAAAACTGAGTAAAAAGAGCATTCTTTCCAAAGTTGAAAACAGCATTCGATTATCTTAAGTGGATCATGAGAAAAGCCATTAGAAAATGGTGCAAATCACGGACCAGTAAAGACTTGGGAAGAGGCCCCTTAACCCTCAAATCTGTGAAGCTGACAAGATTATATCACACCGATTACTAAGCCTAATGGCATGTTAAATGACCGCAAATGTGGAGAAAATGTTTTTGGGGTAGCTATATTATATATGTAGGTAACGTAAGTATCGAAATAGTTTACTATAGAAATCCACTCTTGTAGTTAAAAACAAGTATTAAAGTCATTAAAATTTGCTATTATTTTGCATTTTATACTCATTCAAGAGTAGAATGAATTATCTTTTTATTGTTTTGAGGAAACAGTATCGAGGTTTATTTAGAAGAATGTATCAATTTGTTAAGTAATTGAAAAATTCAATAGCAATTACCAGCACCAACATGCTCTCAATTGTTGGATTATAGGAGCGCATCTATTTCTAACCGGCCAATTGTGCAACTGTGGCCCTTTGGCCAAAAAACTATTGAAAATTTCAACTGTATTTTGGGCCAACAGTTATATCCAATATTTACTTTGTAAATATTCAACAGTAAATTGGATCAACTATTGGAATCAACAGTTACTGCTGAAATCATTGTGAAAACAGTTTTTTCGCAAAGGGAGGAGCTCACCTCACAGTCACGTGCTGTTTATGTTTACATATCGTGATAATTTCAATGTTACTATTTCAACTATGTCCTAAACCTTAAATATTCAGAAAACAATTTAAACAGCATTTAACTCTCTTGCATCATCTATTTTTTTGTGAAGGATATATTATAATAGGATAAATTTTATCGAGGTGAGATTTAAGTACATAATTCATTCGTATCTTGTATTTGAGGCATAAATCCTGCATTTGAGGCAGCATAGGAACAAAATATAAATAGTAGGGATGGGTCGGTTCGGTTATCGGTGCCACTGGTTCTTGAGCTTAGAACCGGAACCGAGGCCAAAAACCGAGGCAATAGGAGAGCTGAGGCCAATAAGAACATAAATCAGGAAAACATGAACTTGAAGTAAAATAGTTTTGTTCACCAGGGAAGCTGAGTAGTAACAAACAATGGACCAAGCAAGAAAGAAATGATAGAATAGCCATGGCAAAGAGGGCATCTACCAAGAGAAGAATCTAATTACAGCTGAAAATATAAGCAGTGAAGTAAAGAAACAGTTCAACACTTTTTTTCGGTTCCGGTTCGGTTCTTAACTTTGGTTCTCAGTTCCGGTTCTTAATTTACCACTTACTTTGCATTGCTTAGTGGTAAGATAAGATAATCAATAATCATTTTCAGAGACATACTGCTTGAAAAAGAATACCTACTTCATCATATTTTTGCGTTATATATACTATATTATGATATAATTTACGAAAATGATATGAGGACTCACACCTCCAAAGGAGGTTGATGTCACACATACCTATCAATCAGAATATCCATATTACGACGGTATTTCATCATTTACTAGAATTGGATGTAATAAAATAAATCATATAGTCATTTTAACGACTGAATTAGAATAATTCACGGCAACTTTGAAGCATCTAAGTACACTATTTCACCAGGTTTTAACGTGAAGCCTCCACTTTCAGAGTGTGAGCAGGTTTCAAACTGGTTTTCGCACCAATTATTTTGGTACCGATTATTTTTGGCCTCAGTTCCAGTTCTAAGCTCAAGAACCAGTGGAACCGAGAACAAAAAAACCGAACCCACCCATCCCTAATTAGAAATGTTCAGTAGTTGAACATGGGTCAAAGCTTATAACAAATCCTCGAGTGGATTTATTGCACAGCAGGAGAAAAACATAGAAAACTAGGAAAGAGGATGAAACAGCACAAGATACTGTTTACTCTAGAGACTGTAAAATAGAATTGAATACAAAGAATTGTGTGCCCAGGAAAAGGACTGATTTTTCTGAAAATAATAAGGCCATGAGGATGAGTGAGAGCAGAGCAGTTGCTGAAGGTAATAATCACATTGATACCTTTACACATGACCGGCAGGAAAATCTCAAGAATGGAGAGGTTAAATTTGTTTACATTTCATCTCTTGATACTCTTGGTATTGTCAGGCATTGTAAGGACCTTGTACCAAGGAATTAGAAATTGACCTTAAGGGAAGTAATTTAGGGCCTATCATGCTACTAATACGGAAAATAATGGAGAACGACAATTGCCATGATTTCCTCTGGACCCAGCAATGAAGGGACAAGAATAGAGAAAGGAGTGAGACAAGGCTGTATCTCATCAATTTCATTACATACTTCAAGAACACTATGGAATATATGAAAAAGCAAGCTTTGCAATGAGAAAAAATTAGATTGCCAAATTTCACCAATGACATAGCAGTTATGTCACAGACAGACAGTAATTGAAGGAAAACTGGTTAACATGGGAAAGGCACTGGCTGTATATAAATTGGTAGGAAAATATAGAACACAAGAGGAAGACCCACACCATCCTTACTGCATACTGTACTGAAAATTACTCACTGCATGTTTCTACAAGATGAAGTCTACCGCTGTGAAATGAGACAGGTGGCTGCAATGAAGGCAGCAAGGGATTGCTTTTGAGATAGTGAAACACTACATAAAAAGAAAATCAAGGTACATGTTGATGACCTAACCTTCAAAAAACCTTGTGTCATGCAATCCAAAGGACAAACTATGAAGACCTTCCAGAAGAACATTTTTATCAGAAATGTGAGACCTTAGGTATTATGAGGCGAGCAAAACATACTTCGAGGATATAAATGGCATGAAAATCTTACGAATCTCTAGGTTAAGATTGATTTGGATTCAACAGAGGCAAGGATTTGACTCAACTTTTACAAAACCGTCAGTGAAGTGTTAACATGTGAAACTTTAAAGACCTTCCAGAAGAACATCATTAATCTTATTCACAACAAGAAGAGGACTGTGAAACGAAAAATATAATTAGAACTACGAGCCAAATGAAGCATAATTAGAAAGTTGACCAGCAACATAAAAAAAAGATGATCAAAGGGAAGAGAGGGTACAAAGTTAAAAGAGAAGCAATTTTGGCACTCAGACTGCTCATAGAGAATGCAGAAGAACAAACGTTTGTGATTCGTAGAGGGTTTCCCAAAATGTGGAATACAATGTTTGGCATTCTGAAAGAAAGTGGCCGGTCCTACAATGACCACAGTATTTTTCAGTTTCCTCAAAACCAGGTGGCTATGATTAAATTGGGATCCAGCAGTAAAGAAGCAAGAATAAGAAAGTACTAAGAAAAAGCTGCATACTGTCTACTGCATTTTCAATGTTTACAACAAGAAAGCCATCAATGAAGTCAAAGAGATTTTGGAAGTGAACACTCATTGAGAACAAATTTCCATGCTGCATTTTGCTGATGACACATTGGTTATGGAAGAGAGAGAATTAAAGAAGACCACTGTAGGGCTTCTTAAACTTTTTCATATGATGAACCCCTGCACCTGAGAAAAATTTTGATTGTCCACCATAGTAATACTATTAAATGCACACAAAATAACAATGTGAGATAGTTAAAGCCTAAAAATTGTATGTACTCTTTGTAAATTCTTAACTGAATAACTAGTTTTACATTATAGTATGTGCACGGTATTGGCAGTATACATATTCTACTAAAATTTGATTTATAAATAAGTACTAAAATTTCCTGTCCCCCCCTCAATAGAAATGCAACCCCCAGGGGTGTAACCCACAGTTTAAGAAGCAGCGCATTAGTTAGCATAGCAAAAATTCTGACAAGGAATCTTTGAAGGTCAATAAGAAGTACATTAAAGGCAATGATATGCAGTAAAAAAGAGGCTAAAATCAATTTCAAATTCAGGAATCAACAGCTGGAATAGGTGAAAGAGTATCTGGGAAGCCAATTGACTAGCAATGGGTGAAGCAAGAAGAAAATTGAATGAACCAGGCAAAGAGTTCACCAAAAGTATGTACCTACAGCTGGAAATACAAGCAAGTATCCAGCTAAGTGAGTAATGAGAAAGTCCTTAGAAGAGTGGGTGAGAAGAGAATTAGTCTCCTGAAAACCCTAAGAAGAAGACAGGACAACTTAATTAGCCACGTCATGAGAGTATCAGCCTGATAAAGGTAATCATTGAAGGACAAGTGAAAGTGAAGAATGGCAAAGGAAGACTTTCTATGAGATGGACACATGATGGTTTTTACAATAGTCATATACACAAATCTGTATATAAGCGGTTAGATAGATATACAGAATTATAGTTATTTTATTTTATTATTTATGTATATTCATTTAGATATATATGGTTAATAGATACATAGATTTGTATACATACGGTTACTAATATGACTATTGTACCTGAAGATGTCACTAAGAGTACGAAACCCGGGTCGTAACATCAAACCTTTATAGTGGACCATCACGAGGTGTGATATTTTTTTATTCTCAATTTCTTCATGGAGCGGTTCCACACTGTAAGGCATGAATTCATTACCAATCTCAGGATTGTTGACTGATGATGATGATGATGATTTCCAGATAACAAGGAAGTGTTTCAAAGTAGTCAGAAAAATGTTCATCAAAAGATATTTGTGGAGTGAGCCTCTTTATGGATATAAGACATGGATGATAAGAGTAGCACACAAGTCCAGGTGAGATGCATTTGAAATTTGGGGCTAAGGAAGAATAAATATAATGTGGACTAACATGAAAAACAAAATCGAGCGAGGGAGAAAATATTTCTGTTGAGAACTTTATAAACTTGGGTCACTCTAATTGGCCAAACCACAGGAAATACTAGCCAGATACAGACAATGATCAGGGGAAGAGAATGCGAAGGAAAGCAAAAGAGGGCTTTGCATAATATATATTAATCAAATAGTGAAGGATGTGAAAGAGAAGAATTATGTACCTACATGAATATGAAGAGGCTAACCAATACGAGAATAGAATGGAGAGTTATGTATAACCAATCTTACAATTACTAACTCGGGATAATTATGAATGGAATGAATATCAAGGACTTTCGTGGACAAAGATCAATTGGATTCAGGAAAAGCAATTTCAGCTTTTGGGCTACTCTTTGAGAAAATAATGGAGAAGAACGAACAATGAGTCCTTGTAATTACAGACTTGAATAAAAACATTTTTAATACAGTGACTGGGATTCAAACCTCAGAATTATACAGCCATGTGTTTTGGACCTGGATGAACCTTTTTACTACAGTAATTGGATCTAACATTCAAAATTATAATGGTAACTGTAATGTTATACAATAACCAAGGATTGACTCCTGCATAAAAACTATTAGGTTGTAATTAAATCTGGATGCACCAGTGAAGCATCAGGAAAATAATGGAGTGACACAAGATAGTGCACTGTATCAGAAAATTTTCAATTTGTAAATATAGAAAGCCATTTGAGAAATTACAGAAAATGATTTACAAATAATATTCATGGTAAATTGAGGTGGCTGCATCTTGGCAAAAATGTAGGGGTCATTGCAGGGACAGAAAATATGGGGAGAGACTGGTTAACTTGGTAAAAACATTAGCTAGATAACACTTTAGGGTCAATAAAAATAAACCTAAGGTAATAGTGCAGCAGAGGAAATGAGGCCAACACTATAGTTTAACTTTGGATACAAAAGCTTGAATATTTAAATAAGTATTATTTTCTGGGAATCTGAGTAAACAGCGAAGGATAAAGTATGAAAGAAATAGTCAGATGAAAATCCATGCAAAGAGTGCATTCTACCAAAATAGGAAAATCTATCTACATTCACATTGAAAAAAAATCACTTACTATAAATCCACATTCTTTAATGAAATACGACACAGGTTTCGGCAACTCAGTGCCATAGGTACAGATTCATGGTGTGGCTGAGTATATATATGCTACAGGGAATCTACTAACAGCTGGATAGGTATACAAGCTTGAAAATAAGGAACTGCTTTGACAGATAATAGGTACCTAGGTATATCCAGGGCATGCTTCTTCATATCACTAAGGCATGTAAAATTACAGCCAAAGAGAGGTAAAGACAAAGCATTTTGAATGTGCCATTACAGAAGAATAATGGAGATAATATGGATTGACCAAGGAACAAACAATAGATATCCAATATAGAACAGCTCTACTCTATGTAGTGTTCCAAGTACAGGGACACTCCTATTACTACAGGTGTGGAAACGATTATTTTACCAGAAGTAGTACATTCAAAGGTATTTCCATAAGGAAACTACAGCATTATAATCCTGAAGAGCCTCAGCTTATCTCCAAAGTTCTCTTTTGCAAAGATGCGATAGAACCAGCTCAAGTTAAAAATTTCAGAAGTAAAATTGTCAAACATTCGGATCTTTGGATGTGAACTACTCAATGGAATATATCAGTCAAGTGTGACAAAAATTTAGTTTGGGGACAAGACATAATATCACAATATAAATCTGATATTTGAATGGTAGGTTGGAGCATACATAATACTTAGGGTAAATGCCAGCATGCATACGAAGAGCTTCCTGTAGCACACCAAATGGTTATGATTAAAGCAGAGACCAAACCCACACATAATTCTGATGCACAAAATATGCAGAAACTAACAAAAGATAATTCTACAGTAAAGGAGTAAGAAATGAAATAATTGTCAAGTAAGAAAACCCAGAGAAATGTGAAGGATCTATGATGAAATGTACAAATCAACCTCTCTCATGGGAAGGTGAAAGTTGCCTACAAGATAGTGAGTATCCACTTCAAAGCAAGATGTTATGTCAAAAAGGACACGAATGGAGAACTTTAATAAAACAACTAGCCTTAATTTGTGCTAAAATAACTATTTAATTTTACTGACTATTGAATAATGAACTATTATGCTATCTAGCTGACACTAAAAAATGAAGGAGATGCATACCGCACTCCAAGAGATAAAAGACCTTAAAAATTCGACACCGTAGTATATCTAACAAGCAGTAATGGTGTATATGCTTACATCTCCACAGCGAATAGTACAGTTGATCATTTCAATGATTATCATACGTTTCAATGTGTTCGCTGTTTTGATTCTGACCTCCCAACACAACTGAAAGACATTTCTGCGATAGTTTTGTCTTGCAGACTCACGCACGACTGGTATTTTTCTAAGTCTTCAGTCCTATGTTGACATTTGACCCAATTTTTGCGGTAATACATGCACAGAATGATTTAAAATCATCTTATTACTTGATGGTATCCCATTTGGAACACTCAGTTTCGAGGGTTTCGTTTCTAGGGACAATTAATGTGGTCCGAAGTTACCGGTCTTTTACCTCTAGATGTAATCAAGTACTTACGACATTTTACCAGCCGCCAATCCCTAAAATCTCGCTGGATTCAATTATATAAAATTCAAACAAAAATATGCTACAACAAACAAAAACCACGGGGTTACCAGATAGAAGATTACAGAATTTGGGTGTCGAAAAGAATGTAACCCCCACACTCCGTGCACAACTCTATAAATACATACCTGTTGGACGAATCTTTTTACACCTTCTCATTTCAATTATATGCTCCAGAGTATCACATCACATGTAACTACTTCATGGACGTTACAGTAAATCCATAACAGGGATAAAGTCAGATTCACTGGATTCACCAGCGACGTCAAAACGGTTGCTGCAACGATACATCGCGCCGTCAAATAACCGAACAATTGAGTAACGATACGTAGGTGGTTGGTTCTGTCACCGGCGGTACATTCAAAAGCACTGGTATAGTGCTATTTTACAAATGCTATAGAGTATCGGTAGTACCAACGGGGAATTACCAGTATACTGTAACTTACGTTATTGGTAAAATTTACTTTGGATAAAGGAAATTAGAATTGCACCATGCTCTCCTTACAGAAAATTATCACCGACATGAAATCTATTGCTAAGAAAACTGGTGACAGTGATTTCCAGTATTAAAATCACTGCCCAGTATTAAAATCACTGTCCGGTATTAAAATCACTGATCAGTATTAAATCTGTGTAAGGGTTATTAATTTGCTTCTTCTCACACTCTCAAGTAAATAATCCCAAGGGTAAAATACTTCGACCCAATTTAATTTCCAAACGGGTACTATCCACGGCAGTACATCAGTTAAGAGTGATAAAAATTTAAGGGTAGGAACTCGGAACATAAGATTCCTTTCAGATATTTAATTCTGGCCCCCATTCCCTCCTTACCCACCTATCCATTTTGGGACAAGTGACCTTAGTTGTTTGCCTCCCCCATACACTTTATTCCATTGTGTTGATAACATCGCGAGAATATAGGAAAATCTTTATTTAATAATAATATTATAGAATGGAATTATGTATATCTGAGCAATATTAACTTGAGATTTTTATAGTAGGCAAAGTATATAAAGATCAGTATTTAATCCAGATAGATTATTGTTTGCCATATCTAGATTTTGAAATCCCCTTAACCCTCTCCCTATCAAAGTTTAAATACCTCAATTCGCTCTCCCTCCTAACTCGGCCGAAACCGGCTGGTGGTTTTTAATCCTCTCCCTTCTAAGTCGGCCAAAACCGGCCGTCTTCCCCTGCTGTACTAAGGGCAATCTTTTGAGCCTTATATGATTCTGTTTTAGCTTGAAAATGTTTATCGTCGCTAATGTACGCATCTCTCTTATCCTTAGTTCCTCTGAGATGAAATAGAACCTCATAATATGTCTCAACACCCACAAGATCCCGAAGACCTAATGAGTCTTTGGGATAGCATATTATCACCAGCGAAATAAAGAAAGAAGATTCTAGAGTCGTTTTAGAGGAGGGTTTGTTCTCTGAGACGTGATGAACCATGGTTTCTTGAATGAATTAATGGGACACTTTGTGATGCGAGAATAGAAGATGAAAACACTATGGCTGCTATGGCTTGCTTAGGCGGCCCAGGTGTCCTCTCTCTCTCTCTTGTAAGATAGCCGAAAATGGGTTACCAGCATTGGCTCGAGAAGAACTTTCTTTCGGTCCTTCCACGCTTCTGCCTCCTCTAGGGAGTATTTGTTTTTCTAAGTAATTGCCCATTCCTACATCACGCTCAAAGAGACATGTGGCGCAAAAAAAGAAAAAAATCTTTTAGTCCGCCGGATGCTTTCTCAGGCCCCTTTGGAGTGAGGCGCTGAGTGATGGCTCCTTAGGTCATAAGACCAGTTCCCTTGACCTGTGAGGTCTATGCGAAGGAGCATTATTGCAGGGAAGAGAGAGAGAGACTCAAATGGTATCCTGAAAAGAAACAGACCCAAGTTGACTATAGAAATGCGGGATTTTTTTAATTTCTTAAAGATACACATCTAGGCCCCGACGATTTGTCATCGCCAAACATGCGTTTTCCTTATCTGGTGTTCGTGGACAATTAAGAATAGTTTCAGAGCAAGAAACTACTTCCAAATGCCCCTCAGTTCTGACCATGGCTTGTTTGAGTGCAGATGATATAGCGAGAGAAGTGGAGATATCTGAGATATCTCCGTTAGTGATACAGTGCCGAGGCTCTTCAGATGAAGCGGAGGTATGAACGTGCCAGCCATGATGATTGTGATATAGAAGAGGATAATACTCCCAGTGTCAGTGATGCGACAGGTGATAATGCACTCCGCCCTAAGTGGGAATATTCATTGCATTATGAAGTTCCACGCGCTTTTGTTGGAGGAAGGGGACCAAAGCACGATTTACCCGTAAGATCGAATGAATTAGATTATTTGAAATGGTTGTTAGGAGGTAAAGAGTTTTTTCACAGAATAAGAGGAAATGTTAATAAATAGGCAGAATATCGCTAATGAAAGGCTCCAAAAATAGAAAGGCATTGGGTTGACGTTACTGATAAGGAAATTAGGGCATATTTGGGTGTCTTGGTGTATATGAGGGTTTTTGATCTGTGAAGCGACGGCCATTGTCTCACATGACCAGCCCCCTGAAACTCCCTATCCCATCCCATTGGTGCACATGTCCCCTTAAAGAAGTCGTTTCCTTAATCCGCCGCACGATTCTCGTGGTGCGCCACGGGTCCTGAAGTGCAACAGTTACAGGCAATTCCCATGTATTGAAGGCAGTTTGTGTGTGTCAGTTGAGATAATAATGAAATTTTTGTGATTAATGTTAACGTTCTTTTCACGTTTTTCCATATATTAGTTTCATACATCACTATTTTTACGTCTAACTCCAATCTTCGTCGAAATATTGTAGAAAACCCAAACATAAGCAGAATGCCTTAGTAAACAACATAAGCCAGAATTACAAAGTGAAGAAAATTCAGAATTGTGATTTATGTTGCTGCGAGAAGCTATTTTTTAAAAGTGTTTTTTCAATGCATTGCAAGGTGTTATTGATTTTTCCATTTGCACACAAATCAGGAGTGTGATTTGTGTTCCTGTTATAAGCTTTTTACTTACAATGCACCTGTTATTATTTTCATTTCATTATAAAGTTATTTATTTTTACTTCACATTCCCTTCAAAATTTTGATTTTTGCTGATGTGAAAAGCTTCCTTTTCTACAATTTATATACCTATGTATTATTTTAATTATTTGTAAAGAGCAATTTTATTTAGAGCAATAAAGGCATGGAGGCAATAAAGGCACGACCGTGGACATGACAGACAATGTAGACATTTGTGTTGCCTACAAACTGCGATCCAAACCTGAGTGTGATGGTTTCCAGGAAAACTGGGCTGGGCAATATGTAAACCACGATGTAAACATATTCTTAATCCGTGCCCAGAACCCATAGTAAGGTATAACAATTTTATGGGTGGAGTTGGTTGAGACAATCAAAACAGGTCTTACTATGATTTTGGAAGGAAGACGAAGTGGTGGAAATATATTTTCGCGTTTGTAGTAAACACAGTCATTGTAAATAGTTACATATTACATATAGAAACAAATGTTCCCTCAAACTCAAGGCATGGAACAACACAAAATGATATTCGGCTCGCTCTATACAGACAGATGATAGGGAACTACTCCTCTCGCATGATATATACGCCGCAAAAGAACCTACGTCAACAGTTTTCACTCTTAAGTTAGTGGCAACCCTTAAGTAATCCTGTACTTTGAGAAAAAATCATGATGGCACCACAATTTGATAGTGTCCAATTTCAATAAGTGTATGCAATTACTAAAATAAAATACATTGTTGGGGTATATATGATTGTTTACCTATTCTCTCATGAGATTTCACCAGGTGTATGTATAGCTTGCCATCCCTGTCAAATAATCATGCACCAGGGTTTTCCATAAGTGTATGCCTTCACTAAAATAATGCGTTGTGTGGGTACATATAATGATTGTTTGTCATCTCTCTTGTGAGATCTCACCAGGTATATGTAAACAATTGCCATACCTCTCTGGCCATCAAATAATCATCTACTAGGTAAATATCATTGTTTGCATTCTCTTTCATGAGATATTTTTCAGTCATATATATGGAGTTTTGCCACCCCTCTCGTCAAAGTAAATGATAGTATACATGAAACTTTGCTCTGAACCAAAACATATTATCCTTGAAGTATATATGAATGGTTTCCATCTTACTGAACAATTTGTTCCCGGGGTATGTATGATTGCTAATAATCCCTCCTCTGGTGAACTTAACCAGTTAATTGTAAAGGTATGCTATTCCCCTCAAATAATCATACAGAAGTTAATGGCATCACTCAAAACATATTGCTACCAAGATATATATTATTTAGGATGAAAGGTAAAAACTTTAGCGTTCCACAGGTTAAAGAGATTTATTACGACATATTTCACTTCACTGAAGCATCATCAGGTACATGTACAAGAAAAATTGAGACGCATGAATATAGAATAGAATAGAATTATTATTATGGTGGAGTTCCTCCAAGGAGGCCCTGAGGCACGTAGACCTATTGGCCAATTGTGCCAACCACCCCTCTAAGCAAATCACCCATATTTCTGCACACCAACCCATTGCCTTATCCAGGGCTTTCTGCATGAGTCCAGAGACAGTATCAAGGTACTTTCCAGTGATGAGTATAACCACATCATCTGCATACCCTTGAGTGTATGCGCCAGTCCTATTCAATTTTGAAATAAGGCTGTTGACTACCATATTCCAGAGGAGTGAAGATAACACTCCTCCCTGAGGGCAGCCTCGAGTCACAGCTACCCTCATGGACATGTCTCTCAGGACTACTTTGACAGTTCTTTGTTTTAACATGCATCTAATCCAGCTCACAATGTGAGCATGGATACCATGTCTTCCTGCAGCAATGCAGATTTGATCGAAGGACGTGTTACTAAAAGCTCCCTGGACATCAAGAATGGCCCCCAGTCCGTACATTCCATGTTCCAGCACCCCCTCAATCCTGCTAACAAGACTGTGTAGCACCGTCTCCACGGATTTTCCCTTCTGGTAGGCATGTTGATACAGGTGCAGGGGGTGGTCCCTTAATGGTCCCTCCCTTATGTACCTGTCCACTATCTTTTCTAATGTCTTCAATAGAAAAGACATAAGACTGATTCCTCGAAAGGAGTCTGCTCTTGTGTAGTCCGTCTTACCTGGTTTAGGTATGAAGACCACCTTGGTGACCCTCCAGGCTTTTGGAACATATCCATAAGCCAGGCAGGAGAGAAATATTCTTACCCTTGGAAGGATGAGCAGATCCTGCCCTTCCTGAAGGAGTGCAGGAAATACCCCATCCTCCCCAGCAGCCTTAAAAGGGCTAAAACTCATGATTGCCCATTTTGTAACTGTGTACGTCATAATGCTGGAGGAAAGTCTCCATTCAGTCCGAGCCGGACGGGTGGGATTCCTCCCATAATGCATCTCCCTCAACTACCTGGAGCCTGGGAAGTGAGTCTCCAGCATCAGCTTTAGCGCTTCCTTGTCGGAAGATGTGAAGTCTCCCGAGGCAAGCAGCAGAGAACCCACCCCCGCTTCCGAGTCTTTTGTTAGGATCTTATGAAGTCTTGCCATCTGTGGAACTGTCTTTACCCTTTCACAGAAGCCCCTCCATGAGTCCCTCTTACAGCACTTGATTGCTGCTTTGTACCTCCGTTGGGCAACCTTAAAGTTTTCCCAATCCCGAGGCATTCCTGTCCTCTTGGCTTTATTAAAGATTTTCCTAGTCTCTCTATGGAGACCATTTAATTCTGCTCCCCAACAGTGTAATTTACATCCTTCTTTCCTAGTCCTTAGGGGGCAGCTATTTTCATAGGATGTGATGATGCTTTTCTGCAGATACTTTACAGCAGTATCCACCTCATCCACGTTTCTAAACTTGCACTGAGGTGCCCCCTCTAGGGCAGCTCCCAGCCTTTCTCGATATATTCCCCAGTTGGTGTTCCTGGGGTTCCTATACATTATTTCCCTTTGATTGGATTCTAAAAGAGTGAAGAGTATGTGTCTATGGTCGGACAGAGTTATCTCCCCTGACACCCTCCACCCATCAATCCTGTGCAACATAGCACTGGTACACAGTGTGATATCTATCACCTCCTGCCTGATGCTGTTTACAAAGGTAGGTTGTGATCCTTAATTGAGTATATATATCTCCGTAGACATGAGATACTCCAACAAGGACTCTCTTCTTCTGTTGGTGCCCCCACTCCCCCACACAGTGTGGTGCGAGTTAGCATCACAACCGATAAGCAGGTCCTACTTGTTGGTCATGCAGTGACTCACCAGCCTTTCCATCTCATTTGATGGTGGGGGAGCCGGTGAATCATATGGCAGATATGAAGAGCAGACAACGACTCTCTTCCTATTCTCACCTTCCCCGAGGGTCAGCAGAACTGCTGCCTGATCCCTCGAAGTAAATTCTGATAAATGTGCTACATTTATCCCATTCACATAGATACAAGCTCTAGGTCTATCAACAGTGGTACAGTAAAATACTTTACCCACAGTCATACTAAGTCCTCTGACTCTGCCTTGGAAACCCAGGGCTCTTGAATCAGAGCTATCTTAAACTCACCTTTTGAGAGGATCCTTTGCAGGACCCCCGAGGCAGCCCTGCTGTGCTGCAGGTTGGCCTGAAGCATGCCGATGCCCGCCATGCTTAGACCCTCCCAGAACCATCTTCCTCCCCCAACACCTTTACTTTGGGGGGATGTTGGACCTTCCTGTCCGCAGAAGGACGTGGCTTCTCCTCAGCCCCATCCTTACTCAAAAGGGTCACTTCTACCTGCTGCAAGCCGATGGTCCCCTTGAAGTTCGGTGCTGTCAAGCACTTGATGGATGCTTCATCCACCCCCAGTACAAACTGTGCTCCCCGAGGGATGTCGCACCTTTCGTAAGGTCTCCTTAGGGCTATTTGCAGCCCCGGATTGACCCTTTGTAGTCTCCCCAGGAGGGTCTTGGTGTCCGGTTTGCTACGCTCTGGCACCCAGATCATCACCCTCCTCCTCCTGACGAGATTGTCAGCATCCACAGCTTGGAAGATGGTCCCCTCAATCAGTCCCATCTTCTTCACCACTTCAGCTAACCAGGCTGCAGAACGGTCGTTGTCACAGATAATCTCCCTGGTCCCTCGAAAGACAGGGATGTCCTGGTCTTCTGGGGCCTCATCCCAGAGTCCTTCCAGTTTCCTCTCTATCTCCTCTTGCCATTCCTCTACCATCATCACCTGAGGATACCCTATTGGGATAATGGCCATTTTCTTTTGGTTCTTGGACGCCTCTGCGTATGAGGGCCAAGAACCAGTCTTTGCCCTCTTGGCATCCTGAACCTTGCTTGTAGGCGTATCCCCTGGGATACCCCTCCTCTTTACGGCAGAGACGGGGGAAGTCTCTGTCGTCCCCATTCCCCACCCTGGGGCCCCACAAGCAGTCTCGCCAGCAGTTCTACCATGAGCAGGAGGGTCCACCAGACTCTCACCACGTCCCCCTGATCCCTGCCTTTTCTTCTTCCTCCTCCTGGCGGCACCAGTCCACTTTCCGTCCGTAGTGAGCCTCTCCATTCTTTGAGATATGCTCCCTATGGTGTTACTGGAGGCCCCCGAGTAAGAGTCTGCCCCTTTGGGGGGGGGAGCCCCGACCCAGTGCCTCCTTGATGGTTGACTCCGAGGAGTAAGAAAGGTTGCCCATCTCCTCCCCCGAAGGATTTGAGGAGCAACTTAGGTGAGTGGGTAAGGATGGAACAGTGGAGGCTGCGTCCTCATTGGGGGCCCCGCAGGGGCTCTCCATCAGTATCGCTTCTCCCACAGATAGGGATAAGGTGGTGGAGGCCACGTCCTCATTGGGAGCCCCGCCGGGGCTCTCCAACAGTATTGCTTCCTCCACAAGTGAAGTGAGACTGCAAGAGTCCATTTCGAGAGTGTGCTTTTCAGCACCCTCCATAAAGTTTTGTTATTGGTATCCATGTATGGTCCCATGAGTAGCTAGGGAACTAAAGGGTCCACCCACACAGAGCCCTGCATGCATGGGTAAGGCTAAATAAAACCGGAGGTCGCCCAGTATCCGGAGTCTCTCTGTTAGCGACTTCTTACCCTCCACCCTGCAGCTCCGGTCACCCTTGGCACAGACACGCACCGTGGTGATGGGAGCTGTTTATTGACCGCCAGGTCTAGATAGATCCGTGATGTTCAGTGATACCAGGGGCACCTCGTGGAGGATGTGGCTCTTCACCACGTATGACGGTCTTGGTGGTCCATAGGCATGTTCTGCCCGTGTCCCACCCTGGAGTCCCTGACCCCTTACCCCCACGCATGAATATATAGGACTCCAATGGGGAGGGGAGGTAAGGATCAGGTGGGGAGGTGGTGGGGGGGGTTTCAAGGAGGAGAGGGTGCTAAGGTTGGTCCCTTCAGTGGGTGGAGGCAGTCAGCGATGGGTGTGGTGATGGTGGACAAACGAGTAAGGGTGGAAAGGGTGAGGTGGGATTACCTGAGGGCTGCATGCCACAGGGAGAGGGGGAAGGACCCTTCCACCGAGCCATATCTGAGTGAAGCCATGGGATATCTAGGAGGGGGAGACTTCCTTACCACGCCGCAGGAAGTGGGGGAAGGTTCCACCGAGTGGTATCTGAGTGAAGCCACGGGATATCTATGAGGGGGAGACTTCCTTACCACTTATTTAATAAAGTCAATAATTAAATAAAGTAAAAAAAAAGTTAAGGACTCATATTTCCACTTAATTTCAGAATGACCCACATGTACCTCATGATGCTTCAGTGAAGTGAAACATGTCATAATAAATCTCTTTAACCCGTGGAATGCTAAAGTTTTTACCTTTCATCATACATTATGGAATTCCACAGTCTTGGCCTCTACCATCCACTGTATATATTATTTGCCATCCACTTTATGACATATTTCAGTATTCATTGATAAAAATTTACCATTCATTGCGAGGTATATTGCTGATACATATGCAAAATATATCACTGAACTGCTATGTCATTTAAGAATTATGTATTACATCATTTTTAATTAATTACCTTAATTTTTTCCAGCATTAAGTACTTCATATTTTATGTACCACACTAGTATTTTCCTGTATTTTTTGCTTCTGAACAGTAAAACTTGCCACCATCTTTGATTTTGAGGTATATATACGTATTTTTATACCCAAAAGAGGTCATTGTTGCACTGGCATCAGTTATAGCGTAATGTTTGCCATCCCTCTGTTCGAAACTGGGCAGTTACTCTTTTATTCTGAGTAGTGTCAACTATGCAAACATGACACAGGCTAAAAACTATAGCTTCTATACTCAGAAACAGCAGAGTATTCATTGTTTTTGCCATTCTTACTGAATTCACGAAATTTCCTGTGGTGCATTCTGATTTTAGCCTCGATGAAAATAATTTGACGTAATGTTGTCCAGAATAAACATGAGTATCGGCATTTTATGTGTTAAACTTGATGGATTGTTAGTCTAGCGGAATGTGCCAACCACCCTAAATACTGAGGGTCACTGCCTTAGCAAAGGCCAATAGGGCCCATATGGCTATTTCCCTTACTTCACTGGGCTCCACAAATGGTGTACCAATATGTAGGTGCCTAAGCGGAGTCCTCATCACAGCAGGAAATTTGCATAATATGTGGGATGTGGTTTTGTCCTCTTCTTAGCACCACCTACATATTTCATATGCAATTCCCAGGATGTAAGGCCACATTACTCGATAGTACACAGTAAGGATAGTGTCCTACTATAATTTGTGGTACACCCTTATTTAGTGAAAGTAGTCAAGATGCAAGCCCAGGGGGGGTGTGCTTGACTTGTTTGGGATTGATTCGGGTACGTAACTAAGAAGACACTCGTATGTGTTAACATTGTGTTCGGGATTATTCCATATCAGAATCAATCTCGAATGATTCAAGCCCCCCCCCCCCTCCCCCCCCCCCCCCCCCCAGGCATTGATTCTCCAATGTGTGATTTGGCCTGTTGTAAACTCAGTATGGTTCACCAGATCTCAGCATGCTGAGCTGATCTTTAACATAATGAAGTTAGTTACCTTTGACTGGCATTCTCTTTTAATGCCAATAATTATTTAGAACTTTTGAGTTATGTAGGTATTGAGTCATAACTGACCTTGTCTTCCCCTAGGTTCCCTCCCCCACACGCATTCACCTTTCAAGAACGTTGAAAATGACATCAAAATTCTGACCTGGTATTCCACCTTTTTCTTCCCTCTCTCTCCCTTATCCATTTTGTATATCTCCCATCCACTCCTCCTCTTCCTGAATTGGACTGTATAAGGATGCTAAAAATGAAATATAGCACCTTTTATTACCAGTCCCCATTCCTTTTTTCTTTATATGTACCTTCATCATCTAATTTCTTCCTACCCTAGTTTGGGCTTATACATTACATGTCCTAGCTCAACTTCTGGCCGTAATAAACGGTAATTTTCAGAGAAGTACTTTTTCAGAAAATTTCTTCATCACGAAGAAACCATTGGAATGGGTAATATAATAAATTAGGAAGCTAAAACGATTTTGTTTACATTGTGTCCATGATTAATTCCAATTAATTCAGAGTAAAATAACAAATGCACATTGCGCCGAGGTATGTCTTTGGAACTAAAATTTCTCATAGTGTGACAAAAGAGAGGCAATTTGCGTGTTGCTGCCAACTTCTTTTTAATGAGTTATAATAGATAAACGTCGTGATATGTTTGATATAAGCGTCGGCATTTATATCTCAATGCTATTTGATTTCGTTTGGAGTCCTCTGATAAGGATTTTCAGCTCAAAACTTAAAATAACCGGAAAATTTTTGGTAATTTTCGAAAATTACCATAATTTACCATGGTAATTTACCTCAATTGAAAATTACGGTAATTTACCCATCTCTAATCCTACTCCTTGCTCCATACATCCCATTCAAGGCCTTCCTTTTCCATTCTCCTTACTCACTTACTCACTTTGACAACTGTCTTCATCAGGCCATCATGTCACTAGATATGGCTGATTAAGTTGCCCAAGCTTTTTCAAATTTTAGAAGTCTTCTTTCTACCACTCTTTTTAAGAATTCGCCTTTTATTACTCTGCTGTTCTATTCGATCCATAAGCAGATTCTTATTTAGTAAAATTCCCTCTTCACTATAGTTATTCTACTGACTATTTCCTTATTGCATCACCCATTGCTAGTTGTTCAGCTTCCCAGATAGCAATACTCACTCTAGTCTTAGCTTCTGCTTCTTAAGTTTAACATTAGTCTTGGCCTCTTAAGAGGAGAATCCTCCTCTACCTAATACCACAACCTTTGATTTATTTTTATTGATCATCAGGAGATATCTAGTCAATATTCTCCATGCTAACTGGAGTCTTCCTTAAATCTCTTTGTCCTAACCTTTGTTTCACATACGGCAACAGATTACATGAAAACCTTCCCAAATGTAAGAATGACTGTATGGAAAATAGTTTATTATAATTTCATGCTTTCATCCATGCCATTACCAAGATTTGACACTACTGCTAGATATAACCCTGAGAGCAAAAAGTTTACAGCATACCTAACATAAACCCAAATTAAACATCTAAACCTGGTATACATTTTTATATTTCATATTTTTTCAGTAAGGAAAAAACTAGCCAGAGCGCTATTCTTAATCAGTAAACTCAAATGGTGTGTGACTCATGACTATCTTCGCAATGCATAGTATGCTTTTTTTCAATCTCATCTTTTATACGGTATTAGACTTTGGGGACATGCAACTGACGTAAAATTGATTTTGTTACTTCAGAAGAAGGTGGTTAGAGTTATCACCAGTTGTAAACCACTGTTCGTTAGTATAGGTATTATGACTGTATATAGCCTGTATATATTTAACATATTGTTGGACATAAAAGAAAATTTGGATATGTATTCTACCAGGAGTGATATACATACTCATTCTACCAGAGCCAACCATAAACTAAACATGCCTTACTGTAGACTTACCAAATTTTATAACCATGTAAACCTGGCTATTAAGTGCTATAATATGTTACCTAACACAGCCAACACTGTTGAAAATAAAGTGTTCCGTTCTGTCCTACAGAAATGGCTCATAGCTAATGCTCTGTACTCGTTGCAGGAATACTTAGAGCTTGACTTTACTACTGTTCGATTTTAATTCTGTATTATTACTGTGGGTGTATATCTGTGTCTCTCATTGATAAATTTGTTTCTTTGACGACATCTAACACAATGTATATGTGCAATGGATGAATAGTTTATTATTATTATTATTATTATTATTATTATTATTATTATACCAGATGTAGACCAGAGTTAGACATTAAAATAGGGTGTACATAGGTACACTGCAAACTCTGTGCTCTCAGGGGAGTGTTGTTGCCTTGAGTAAAACAATCCAGGAAAAAATATTTCAATAGATTGTAGTAAATACCAAAAACATTAATACAATTATATTCCTTTGTAGTTACCAATCATTATTAGTTTATGTATGTAGTTGATATGACACTGATATCTCTCAGTAAGGTGTGTGAAGCCTTAAATCTCAATACTTTAAGTGATAGGAGGATGCATGCAGATATTCTATTTATTTATAAATTGTTAAACAACAAAATAAACTCACCACAGCTGCTGGAAATGGGGTCTTTCAGAGTGCCCATGGTTGATACAAGATGTAAAAGAACTTTTGCTCAAGAGTTCTTCAGGACAAATTATATGTATAATAGCCCTATGGCAAGAATGGTGAGGAAGGCCAATTCCTTGCCATTAGAAATTGATCTTTTTAATGTGAGTCTATGTAGATTGAAAAGTTTTTTAAGGAACCACTTATATGATTAGTGAAATGTTTTTATGTTGAATGTATGTACCTATATATTTTGATATGTAATTTAATTTATTTCAACCTTGTTTATTTTTATCTAGAATACATTTTTATGAACTTTGTATGCTATGTGAAAAGGGTAACTGCCCATACTATGTACAAGATTCTATCCTGTGCAAATAAATAAATGTACATTGCGAATGCTTGTTGATGATTCTACCTCGACAGAATCTCAAGGTGGTTTACTTCAAAATACCATAAAAAGTAATGCCAGAACGATTAATGATGAGGGTGAAAAGGTTAATAATTTTGTTCTAAGCTGCAACCTTAGAGGATTTCTTAGCTGTTTATATATTCCCTTATAATTACACATCCAATCAGAAAAACTGATCCATCTTGATAAACATTCTCTCAGAATTAGAATTACACATATGCCATGGTATTTAAGGTCATTCCTTTTACAAAAAAAACTTTAATGTTTCATTTCAGGTTCTTCCCTCTTACTGACCCCAGCTAAGAGCTTCTTTAGCTCAGCAATAGCCAAAGCAGGATTGAGACCCTGTATGGAAATATAAAATAAAATTTTGGCAATTCGTATCCTAAAATTATCAAGTTTAATGAAGTAGAACATTTTCACATTATACTTACTTTTGGGCAAGTTTTAGTGCAGTTTAGTATTAAGTGGCATCGAAAAACTGAGTATGGATCCCTTAACATTGCTAGGCGCTTTGTGGTTGCATCATCCCTGGAGTCTATTATCCATCGATAAGCCTTAAAAATAGAAATAATCATAATTCCAAATTAAAAAGTACCTACATAGGTAGTTTGTTGAATAACAAACTAATAGTTCCTGTGATTAATTGTAGGTGACCATAATTGCTTGAAGAAAACAAAGACACCTACAATGAGTTAATGTAGGGCAAAAATAACACATCTAAAATTGTACTTTTGGACTCACATTTTAGGACTGTACATTTATATTAAATTGGAGATTAAAAAAAAAATCAAGAGAACTTTTTCGAATAGTGTGTACGTGGAAACAAAATTAGGCCCCTGAAAGATAAGCAACATTATATGCACAAAGCATAAAAACCATTTTATATTCTTTCTTCTACAAGCTCCATCCTTGATTTATCACAAACGGCCCCCTCTTCCTGCAAATGTCTTTTAGTCTCATAGTTCATGGGAATCAGAGAGTATAATCAACAGCATCCCTCCTCCCTCAGCCTGTCCTCGTCTCAAAGCACGTGAGATCATCAGAGACATTTTGTCACCTCCTGCACGAGGCATCCACGTGACCGCTCCTCTCCAATCACTTTCTGTAACTTCAATGTAGTTCTTTCACTCTCCTTGCGCAGTTTCCTTTTGCCAGCTGACCATTCTCCTACACGTGGACCGCGAGGATCGTTCATAGCTATTACGCGTTGAAATGGACATTGTACAAAGTGCTTTTTTAATTTCTCTAAATGACTCTTGTGATCTATATTTTGTAAATGTAGTTATTACAAGAAGAACAATAAGGGACTGGTCAAGTTCTCTTCCCATAAAATTCATCCTTACATATTATGCACTTGGAACAAGAAGGTGGAGATTTTAAGCAAACTACATACTGATTGTGAGACGTGGAATGATTTTTAAAAAAATGGTCTTTTAGAGCTTAAAAAAAACACGTGGCATAGATTAAAATTATCAGAAGAAGTCGATTTAGCAATTTCCTAAAGTGTTCTTGGAGGTGTAAAACATTATTGTTTTCCATAGGGGTAGAAAGATACCTATATTATATTATTATTTATTATTAGTATTAGTTTTCTACTGGTGAAGGTAGGTATAAATGGACATTTAATTCTTCCCACCCCCTAAATTTCACACGATGTCCCTCTTCAGCCTCCTGCCTCCCTCCATGGTGAAAAGATGTTAGGCAATCATTTGAGTGATGGAATGGGAAATGGATTATTATTATTAGTTTTCTAATGGTGAGGGTATGTCTAAATGGGTATTTAATTCTTCCCACGATGTCCCTATCCGGCCCCTCATATCTCCTGCCTCCCATCATTCTATCCAAGCTACCTGTTCTTCTCCTCCTCCTTCCCCGCTTACCCAATGTTCTTCCATTAATCACTTCTTTCAAAACACCATCCCCTTTTATTACCTTTACCATCCATACCATCTGCCTTCTCCTAATTTCACCTATAAAATTTCTTACTTCTCCTACCAGTTTTAGCACTTCATTGTTTGTCCTTCTTTCGACCCATTTTACTTTCTCCATCCTTCTCCACACTCACATCTCAAAGCCCTAAGTCTATTTCCAACTCCTTTCTGCAAAGTTCACATTTCCGCCCCATATAGCGACCTAGATAGAAAAATTGCTTCACCGGCTCTAGCTTATGACCTCCTAATTTTATAGTTAAACTGACCTTTTTTGTTCTTGAAAATCGCACAACTTTTTTTTTCGTTTTTTTCCAGTATCTTTCCCGCTGTCCCTACAGCACATCCAGAATTTTTTGCGAGCCACAGGCTGACTGGCTCACTAGTGCTTGGTCCTCCGCGAACCTCACCAATTTTATCAATTTCCCCTGACCTTTACTCCTGCCTCAAGCTCATCCCAAGCTTCTCTCACCATTTCCTCAGAGTATATGTTAAAAAGTATTGGCGATAATGGACAGCCCTCTCTAACTCCCCTCCCTTTTGTGGCCCAATCTAATTCTTGATTGGCTACTTTCTTTGGCTCCTTCTGCACCATGCATAAATTTCGGATCAGTCTCCTGTCTCTCCAGTCTACTCCTATCTTCCTCAATATTGCCATTAACTTTTCCTACCTCATTCTGTTGAGTGCCTTTTCGAAATCAACATAGGACATGAACACATCCTGGTTATATTCTACATTCCTTTCCACTAGTATTCTCATTCTCACTGCAATCCCATCCCGAGTGGCCCTCCCCTTTCCGAAATCCAATCTGATCCTCACCTAGAAATTTGTTTGCTCTCTTTTCCATTCTTCTGTTGCTGATTCTATGCACCACCTTTGTCACAGGAGAATTCAAGCTTATCGTTCTATAGTCTTCACATTCTTTTGTCACCCTCTTTTTTGGTATAGGTATCAGCACAGTTTTTACAAAATCCTCCGGCCATGCCCCCTCCTCGTATATTCTATGAGCAAGTTCATAAAATCTTTCCCTTCCCCCTCTTCATAGGTTCTTCAGAAGTTCAGCTGGAATGTTATCTATCCCACCACTTTAGCAGCCTTCATTTCTCGAAACACCTTCTCTATCTCACTATCCAGTATTCCTGGTCCCATGTCATCCTGATCTACATCCTTTTCCTCTTCTATGCCCAAGTTGCTTGGCCTATTTTCTCTATCATATAGTTCCTCAACATATCCTCTGCTTCCATTTCTAAGTTTTCCCTTCTGTATTTGATGCATTGGACCATTTTCCATTTCTTGATTACTGATAACATTCTAACCTTTGAGTACAGACTGCCTATTTCTCCTTCTCTCTGAAGTGTCTCCATCTCCTCACACTGTCAATTCCACCACTTTTCTCTTATTCTCTTTGTTTCTCTCCTAAGTCTGATATTTATCTCCTTATAGCACCTTTTGCCTAGCTCTGTGTTTACATTTTTCCATTTCCTTCTTTCCTCGATCCTTTCCATAATTTCTGCTGTTACCCATGGTTTCTTGATCCTCCTAGTGTCTACTGTTCCAATTGTTTTCTTAGCTGCTTCTTTTATGCCTCTTTATCTTTTCCCACCTGTCATCTATTATTCCTCTTCCATATTGCATCTATCCACAATCTCCTGATATTCCCTCCTCTTTGTTCTAATCAGTGCTCCTACATCTTACTTTTTTATTCTCCTTCCTACTTTCAACCTTTTTAGTCCTACCTCACATTTCTTCACCACCAATTTTTTGTCGGAGTCTGCATCTGCATGCGGGAAACTATGCAAATTCTTCATGCTGTTCCTGAATCTTTGTCTAATCATGATGTTATCTTGTTGGTACCTTCCAGTATCCCCCGGCATTTTCCATGTGTACCTACTCATAGGGCGGTGTTTCAACAACATGTTTGTAAACACTAAATTATTCCTCCTACAGAACTCCATGGCTTTATTGCCGTGGTCATTCATTACACCCAGCCCATACTCCCCTACTTCACTTCCATCCCTACCTTCCCCTGCTACAGCATTCCAGTCTCCCATAACTATCATGTTCTTCCTGCCCTTAATTTTCCTGATTAATTCTTCCAACTAGTCATATTCTTTGTCTAATTCCTCTTCTTTATGTCCCCCTGTCGACATGTAATGTCGACCTTGTAACGGGACCATTTCTTAATCAAGGTCATTATAATAAAGAAGCCTGGATAACAAATCAACACCGGCATAATTTGTATTTCTCATCACTGAATTTAAACAGAAAGTTAAAATAAACATCAAAACAACATGAATTCTACAATTTTAAGATATGAACATTGGAAATAAACAGTTAAAAACACATGTATTTAAATACAAGCGAGCGAAATTCAAACATCACCAAGGGAGTAAAAAAGTCAACAAGGGCGACAATGGGGGGAGAATAAGGAAAGCTAAACGAGCAAGCAGATGTATTAACGAGGATGGGAAAAAAGGAATTGCAATAACCAGAAATTAGTAAAGAAACCTGGCAGATTAGTAACTGGAGAAACGTTGTGGTGGAGGCTATCCTTATGCAGCAAGGAATTAGGTAGCTGAAGGTGGATTTTCGATGTGGGAAAAAAGTGGGTCCAGAGTCACACGATAGTTTGGAGATAAGCAATAAGTGTTATAATTTAAATTGGTTCTCATAATTGAATATAAAATATACTTACTTACAAATATACAAGATTTTAACCAAAAACTTAAATCAAAGAAAAGGGCAAAACAGTTCCTTCTCCCAAGGTAACTCAATTGTTTGAAAGGCAAAAGAATCTTTATTGTAATTAAAAAACGAAAAGGTTTTAATTAGCATGTGACTGATTCTTGGCCCAGTAATTCTTTAAAATACTATATGCAATGAAGGAATAAATTTGTTGCTTGAATATTTAAAATTTTTTATACATGAATATGTGTATAATTGTGTATTACAACAATCATACATTGTGTCTCTCAGGATCGAGGAACTAGTCGGGGGCATTCAAGATAAGGAAGTTATTTTGGGGAATACAAAGTAGACTTCTGATTAAGGAAGAGACCATGGGTCAAGGTTACAACCTGTACTATGACTACATTCATTGGCATCGCTTTGATTTTGATAACCAATATTCTATCGCTTACCTGTTCCACATTCAATACTTTTTTCCCTGATATGGCATTCAATACAACTGCTACTCCCTGCTGGCTCTCTTACCCTCCTGTGTATATAACGCTGTAATTTTACTCCAGAAGTCCCCCTGGTCTCTCCATCTTACTTTGCTTAATCCAACAAATTGATCTTTCCCCTCTCCATTTTACGTCTAATCTTTTCTAGTTTTCCTGCCCTTAACATCGTCCTAACATTCCATTTCCCGATCCTTAGCATCGTTATTGTCTTTTCCGGTTTCTTCTTCAGCATTGGTGCTGTCTTTCTTTTCATGCAAGGATTTCTTGAGATAATGATCGCAGAGTCCTTACTTACCCTGCTGCCGGGCACAACTGCCCCACTCATTTGGACCTGGGCCCCGTAGTTGCCAGGATTCAATTCTCTATTGTTCAAGTCCATTGTGTTTTTGGGAGAGTTTAATTGAGGTGGTTTCCTGTTGCCTGCCTCAATAGTGTTTTTAATGTGACACCATCACTTGATAGGCCACCCAACTGGGGTCAGATGCCTTCTCAATCCGCCTCACTGAGGAACAGACGCTGCGAGTACAGTATGTTGACTATCTTTCATCAGGCTCCCACCCTTTGACTTATCTGGCATGGGTGACCCTTCCACAAGCGATATTAGATGCTCCCACCAAGGCACCTCAAGGGGTCATGGGAAAATGCAAGCCCCAATTCCACCACAACATGGCATAGTCTATGAGTTATACAGCACTTTTCAGATGTGACTTTATCTACTTTTAGCAAATGTTATATAAACTTGCTAAATGTTATACTTTTAAAGGAGTGGTGTTTGTTTTGTACTGTTCATTTTTTTTTGCTGCGCCATTGTTCCTGGCGTGGATGCACCCCCTGCCACACACCCTCGAGGTGGCTTGCAGGGTATGTCGTAGATAGGCCCCTGCCACACACCTTTATGGTGGCTTGCAGGGTATTATGTAGATGTAGATAGAGAAGGGATATAATTGAAGTAATAACAAAAAATGCTCATTGGTAACGGAATTAAACATTTACAAAATCCATAATGTTTAACTGGAATGTCATTCAGTTTCTGTTCTCCTCTGTTTCACTCAACGCATCTCCATTTTCTCTTAAAGCAACTGTGTTAACAACATTCTGAACACAGTTGCTTATGTTGTAGGGGCAATATTTTATTTCACTACTTCAGTTCAGCGGAATTTGATCTCCAAAGCAGAAACTATCCACACATAAATTTTGTAGAAATTTAATGAGTTGAGGCTATTTTTTTAACTTGCTGCTCTCAAATGGAGAAGTCATGACATTTCTTGATAAAATGCTAACATGCAGTATTTGCTTCAGTAACAAGTACACATACCTGCATTAGCACTGCAGGCCCCAAATATTTATCCCCATTCCACCAGTATGAAGGGCACGATGTACTGCAGCAGGCACATAAAATACAGTCAATCAGACCTTCCTATGGAAGAAATGGGATATTACTATTTACTTCCAGTCATTTAAAAATGCTTTCATCATGAAATCACTTACCAATTTCTTTTGATCCCTAGCACTTTGAAGATATTGCTCCGATCCCAATATCTCATTATTTCTCTGTAGCCAAGGCTGTATTGCTTTGTATTGATCAAAGAATAGTTTCATGTCTACAACAAGATCCTTAATGACGTACATATGAGGCAATGGATAGATCTTGAGTGGTTTATCCAAGTTGTCATCTATTTTGCTGTATTATTGAATATAAGGAATGAGCTTTAATGAAGGAAATCATAATTTCTCTCTGACTTAAGAAGCAACTACCTATTGAGAGAGGCATTACAACTCATGTAAAATATATTGCTTTGAAATTGAATTGTACTATATTGTATTATAATTCAACAAGCTCATGGAACTGTTTAGGAATTGAAACATTATCAACTTTTGAAGAATCTATGACTCAACTACCACAGTCTAGCCATTTCCTCCAAATATTACATGCAATATACCTACTACCAAAACAACATTGAAACACCTGAAACACATGTTTCCCTGTTTCTTGCAACATGCTTCTGTGTATGTGTTACCAGTTATATCAGGGATAGAGAAGCTTTTTAAATTGGGGGGTTCAAATTTATTCCAAGGAGATCTCAACAGACCGGTCTCTGCATTGTGGGTTTCCCACATACATTTAGTATGTACATTTTAAGGCTTTCTGTAATTGAGTATGCATTTTCATGGGTTCAAAGCATGATTCAGGAAAAAGAGATCTTACTTAATTTCCAGCCTCCAAGTAATAAAGGTCACATGGCCCTTTGATGCATTCTGAAATGTCATGTGTGATGCAATACTGCAATTATTGGCCATGGACAACCACAGGTTACACACCCCTAGGTAAGGGTGTCTAAGAAATGAGTACATAAAAGTTACATAAAATTGCCACAAAGGATTTATAAAAGAATACCACTGAGCTACAACAACCTTCAATTTTCCATTTGTTTGTGCAAAGAAGAGAATATGAATTTTGCGGCAGTTCTGAAGCATGTTACATCACAATTGAGTTTTCCAACAATTTAGAGTAGTAAATAATGAATGCAAAATTACAAAGTTAATTATTTAATATGGAGCAATTTCACCACCTCAAGCCTGAAATATGTATATGGGGTCTACATGAGTTTTTCCATCTTAAAATAACAAATCTTAAGGCAGATGTAAATATTTCAATATGTATTGAACACTGATGAGCCCTCCAAGGACACCATTCAGGTAAAGTTCTCCAGAATTGGGCAAGAATTTCCGCAAATGCCCACCCCACATGGACACGTACGATCCGCAAAGAGCGGACCACATGCGCACACGCGAAATGGGCCTTAGAGGTTAAGGTTGAGACTGGGTAGGCGTTTACAATGTAACAAATGGATGTGTGCGAGCTCAAGAGTACGGAGATTGATTTCAGGTGAATTAGGCGGAATTGAGGCAATTATCGTAATGCGGAAACAACTGTCAAACTTACTATTATGGGTGGAAGCATGAATGGGCACCGGGAGATTCAAATTGAGGTTATTAGTAGGGCAACAGTGATTATTAATTCGAATGGCTAGGGGATTGGTAGAAAGACCAACGTAAAAAGCGGAACAATGAATACAGGTGAGTTTATAAATTATGTTATTCGAGGTGCAAGTCGTATGGGAGCAAATAGGGTAGGTGAAAGGTGTGTTGGGGCTGGAGAATTGGGAATCATTAGTGAGGAGTGGACAAGATTTACATTGAGGGCGATTACAAGGGTAAGTGCCAGGGGGTGATGGCGAAGGAGAAGGAGGTTCAAGTGTGCGTGTCCGATTGAAAAGCATCTTTAGGGTGGGTGGTCTATAATATGTTATGGAGGGGGGTTTCGAAAAAAGGCTTTTGGTAATTTTGCTATTACCAAGAATGGGGTAGAGTTCAGAGAGAAATGACTTTAATCGGTGGATGCCGGGGAAATATGTGGTAGTGAGGTCAAAGGTGCTTGAATTGTCTTTTGGGCGGGGTGTGAAGTCAGCAGTGGCTGGTAAAATCCTTTTGTCAAGGAGGTGCGAAGGATAATCGCAGTGGAGAAGGGCGGTGCGTAGCTGAGACAGGAAATGAGAACGTGTGTCAGAAGAGTTACAAATTCGGTGGCCACGAATGGAGAGAGTATGGTATAGATCTTTTAATATGAGGAGGGTGACAACTATTAAAATGTAGGTATTGTTGTGTGTTTGTAGGTTTAATGTGCACAGATGTGGTGATTTTCACGTCGGATAAATTAATATTGACATCTAAAAAGGTTATGGAGGAATCTGAAATGAAGTGAGTGAAGGAAACAGAAAAAGAGGAGTTGAGGGTGAGAACGAAGGAGTTAAGAGAATCATGATCATGTGTCCAGATGATAAAAATGTCATCAATAAAACGGAGCCAGAGAAGTGGTTTGAGAGCTTGTGAGTTAAGGAAAACTTCTTCAAGGTGACCCATGAATAAGTTGGCATATGAGGGTGCCATTTTCGTACCCATAGCCGTCCCTTTTATCTGCAAATAGAATTTGTCTTGGAATTTGAAGCAGTTTTTAGTAAGAACCAATTTTGATAAAGAAATGAGGAAGTCAGTGGAGGGGTTATGGGGAGTGGCATGATGGGATAGGAAATATCTCAGGGATTCAAGACCTTCAACGTGGGGTATAGATGTGTATAAGGAGGTGACATCGATGGTAGCAAAGATGATGGATTGATTTAAAGGGAGAGGAGTGTTTTTTATAATATCAAGAAAATGGTAAGTGTCTTTTATGAAGGAAGGAAGGGAGGAAACTAAAGGTTGGAGGTGAAAATCAACAAATGCAGAAATACGTTCGGAGGGGGAATTATAGCTAGCAATGATAGGTCTACAAGGGTGGCCAGTTTTGTGGATTTTGGGGAGAAGGTAGAGGTGAGGAGTTCGGGGATTAGGAGGGGAAAGAATGTCTATGTCTTGGGCGCTGAGGTTTTCACTAAGACCGGAAGATTTAAGGAAAGCTTTGATTTGTTTACTATAGGATGGGTTGGGGTCAGATTGAAGGATTTGGTACGAAAGGGTATCACTTAAATGCCTGAGGGCCTCATTGACATAAAAAGATTTGTCAAGGATGACAACTGTCGAGCCTTTATCGGCTTTAGTAACAACAATGCGGGGATTACGGCGGATGGTTTGCAATGCTCTAATTTCAACAGGGGATAAATTGTTCGGGGGTGAGAGGGACTGGAGAAATTTAGGATCAGACACTTTCAAGAAGGAGGTTGCAAAAAGTTTCAACAGGATGATTGGGAGGATACGATTTGGGTTCAGCATTGGAAGGGGGTCAGAATGGCTGTAAGGCTGGGTGAAGTTTATTCGTTGAAGGAATGTGTGAGTCCCAAAACACTCGCCATTTCAGAATTCCTGCAAAATGTAACAACATCGGAAATTAAATTGATGTGATTAACTTTGGGAGTCGGAGAAAATGATAGCCCTTTCCCGAGTAGGGACAACTCACCAGGGCTCAAAGTGTGGGAGGACAAGTTAACAATATCACTTGAAGAATGTGGGGTGGCATATTGTTCAGAAGGAGTTTGAGGTTTGGGTGTCTGATTTTTATGGGGAGGTTTCGGTAGGGTTGGAATTATGTTAGGAGGCCGATGAAGGTTAAAAAGAGTGGCTAGATCAGGTTTATCGCTATACAGAGGAGGTGGTGTAGGTCTTGGAGGGAAAATATTTAGTGGCAGGGGTAGTGTTTGTTAGGGGTAGAGCTTTGTTAAAATGTGAGCAATACAGGGAGGATAATTTGGACAGATGCTTCTGTCTACGCCAGTGCATTCGGCGAAGGGAAGCGCTAGTGATGGCAATTACTTTGTCAATGCATGTGGGAGCGAAAGTTGAGATGACGCGGGAGAGGGAGGAAACTTGCTGGAAATGAGTATTTTCCCAGTATATTACTGCATTGTAGGTGGTAAATGATATTACTGGAAATACAAGTGGGAGAAGGAAAGTGAGGGAGAGAGTTAAGAAGATGACAGAGAATGTGGGTGGTGTAGTGTAAATAGGGCATGTTTTGCATCTAATGTGATTAAAAGGAGTGGGGGGGGGGGCTTTGATGGTGTGTGAGTCTCTGAGGAGAGGTTTAGTGCTTTTAAAAATACTGCCTAGGTTGGCTGGGTGTCTGTAGGTTACAGAAGGGCAGACAGGCAATATTGGTGGTGCTGCTGCTGGAAAGGATGGGAAAGAGTTCCTTAGGTATGAACTTGAGGGAATATGCATCAGGGAAGTAGGTAGTGCAGACGGAGGGCATGTCACGGAGATTAGGAAGAGGAGGTTTAGGTTTATAAGGAGTTTGAAGAATATTTTGTTTAAAAGGGATTCTGGGTAGCCACGATGGAGAAGAGACTTATGAAGGGTTGAAAGGAATTCTTGTAGGGAGTCCGGGTTATTGCAAATGCGGTGGCCAGGAATGGAGAGAGAGAAGGGAGTAGATCAATTAGTATGGGAGGGATGGCAGCTGCTATAATGCAAATACATATTGAAGTTACTTGGTAGGTTTGATGTGGACAGGGGTTTTGAATTTCTTGTCTGGAAATGTTAACATCGAGGAAAAAAATGTTAGTGGTAGAGGTGAAAGAAACAGAGGAAGAGGCATCAAGCGAAGAAATGAAGGTATTGAGGGAATTAATGTTGTGCAGCCAGAGGAGGAAAATGTCATCTATGTATCTCAACCACAGCAGGGGTTTAAGTGGGTAATGGGAAAGAAAGTTCTTTTCAAGGATGCTGAGATACAGATTGGTGTACAAGGGGCTGAACCTACTTCCCATGGCGCAACCTTAAGTTTGAAGGTAGTGTTCATTGTTAAACAAGAAGGCATTGTGGGTGAGAAAGTAGTGGGATAGGTCGAGTAGGAAGTCAGTGTATGTGGGACGTAGGGTGTTGTGATAGGTAATGGCAGAGTGTGGAAAGGTCTTCTAGGTGTGGGATGGAGGTGTAGAGAAAGGTGACATCTATGGGGGCCACAATGATGGGTTGGTTGGGGAAAGGGTGATGGAGTTTAATATGGAGAGAAAATGATAGGTGTCACGTATGCATGAGGGTAGGGACTGGACAAAAGGTTGGAGGTAGTGATCTACGAAAGCCAAAATGCGTTCTGTGAGCGAATTGCAAGAGGAAACAATTGGGTGCCAGGATTATTCTCCTTATGGATTTTTGGATGGAGGTAAAAGTGAGGGGTGTGAGGATGTGGGGGAAAGAGGAGAGAAATGTCTTCGCGATAAAGACCTTCTGCAGGGCCTCTGTTTTTAAGAAAGGAGGTGATGTCAATTTGGAATTTCAGGTTTGGGTCTTCTGAAAGGAGGGCGTAGGAGGAGGAGTCAGAAAGTTGTTTTATTGAGGACTACAACAGTGGAGCCCTTGTTAGCTGTGGTGATGATGATGTTAGGGTTGTTGCGGAGGGATTTGATGGCAGAAAATTCTGCTGGGGAAAGGTTCTTGTTGGGTTGAATGGATTGTATGAAAGAGGCTCTGGAAACTTTGCAGAGGAGATGGGTGATGAAAATTTCAACGGGGTGATTGGCGGGATAGTTTGTCAGTTCATGGGAAGAAGGGGGTCGAAATTTCAAAAGAGCGTCATGAACAGTGGAGGGGTGTTGCTGCTGTGTTGCTGGCTGGGAATCCCAGAAGACCTTCCACCTTAGGTGGTGGCAGAAGTTCAATGGGTTGGTGAGCAATGTGGCATGGTTGATTTTGGGTGTTGGTGAGAAGGATAGGCCTTTGTTTAAAATGGAGATTTCTGTGGGACTTAGGACGGTTGAGGAAAGGTTAACCACCTGGTCCGCCGGCGAGGCAACAGAGTCGTCAATGGGAGGGGAGTGGGCGAAACATGTCTCTGAACATGATTCTTCTTTTAACTCTTGCTTCAAAGTTTCAATTCTTTCCTCTCTCCCTCCCACAGATCCACCCGTTAAACTGCATACGATTGAAATAACTTGTATCTGGATTTTATAGGCATTTCAATTTCCCGGTCTCAATGAGAGGCACTAGCTCTTCCCCCACCTTCTCCCCCACTCCAGTCCTCTTCCCTCTCCCCTACCATCTCTCCTCACCAGTATTCCTCTTCTCGTAGAGAAAGGTGGCTGTGACCACCGAAATATTCCATTTACGTATGAGTGTTTATTTTCTGTGTTTTCTATGTTTATTTTTCACACCTGTGAACATTGTGAATGCCTTTCCTGGCGCATATATGTGTATATATATATATATGGGTCATTCCACCTCAATTCAACAAACGTTTGTCCCTTAGGGTCTCAGATTTTGATAAAAATTGGTGTATGGGAACAAAATCAACTCAAACTGAATACTCTCAAACAGTTTTGTGAAAAAAAAAATTTTGAGCGAATTATGCATGTTTTAATTTTTTCGCATTTTTAGCAAAAAACCGAGCCTTAAATCATATTATCACTTATATCTCCGATTGTAATTGTCATACAGCAATGATTAATAGCTCTTTTTAAAGCTAAATTTTTATTAAATGCAAATATACCAATAAAAAATGATTTTCTTCTAAACCCTATTGTTGTTCATTACTAATTTTTAAAAAATTGTTAATAAACTTTTCTCAAATACCTACTCCATCTCAGAATAGGTCAAAACCTTTTTTCCATAATCTAAACATACCCCGCTAACTATTCCAAAAATAAAATTTAATGGCAATTCAAAAATGCGTTTTTTATAAATATTTAAACATTTACAATTTTCTCTCCCGCGGCCCGTCGGCTCCCCCATTTGAAATACATGCAGCAGACACGCGATGCAAGCCTAAAAATTTCGTAATTGCTCAAGGTCGTGGCTATATGAGATAAAAATATATTATAAACTATAAATGTTAACAACAATTGTCATTTGTTCTGTTAAATGAATGTTTGCAAAGAAATTTACCATTGAGCCCCACTTAAGTTTCCAGGCGGATTAACTTTTATTTGTATTAAAAATCTGTGACATTTAATATAAAAAAACTTTTTAAGAATATTCAAGTATAATTAATTGAAGAAATGAAATGAAAGTAAATTACAATTGTGGAATTTTTGCATCATTTGTTCTAGCAGAAAAATTTATTCGTTTTTGTTATATCACTCTTTTTATCTCTATAGGCAAATTTACTGCAAACTTCGATTTTAGTGTCCAAATATTTTTTATCCATGCAAAAACATTTCATTTTCAATTCGAGTCGAGAGCCTGCAACTGTGGCTTTTCGTCCATTGAGACGTATTCCGTAAATGTAGCTCTCTCTAAAAAGAAATATTTTATGGCACCTACGGATAGCAAGAGGGTAAAAACCTTTCCACTTCCTTTCAGAACCCTATCATTATGACCCCGTTGGTGGCCAATTCTGCCCATTGCGGTATGTGCCTAAAAGCTTGAAGGAAGACCATCTAGCTGTACATGTTTTTGTTGACAGCCGCGTTTATTCACTGAAGAAGTCTCAGTTTGTTTTGGTCTGTCCCCGCGTGTGCATCTCCTTATTCAAGAGTTGTCTGCCTTCTCTTTTTTCTCGTACATAGTTTTTTATACTAATTGTCAAAATTGTGTTAAAATTTGCTCCATTGGCGCAGTGAGAGGAGAAAAGTGTTCGCGAGACAGTGTCTTTAAATGTATCGAAGAGATCTGCAGCTCATCGAGGATAGAAGTGGTGTCAAAGTGGAAACAGCGTGTGTTAACAATGAAAAATCATTTCTTGCCTTCTATTCAAAGCATCAAAAACAGTGTTTTAATCCACTGAGACTGCATTGAATTATCCGTAGTGCTAATTTATATACAATTACTGCCAAATATTACAAATCGAAAATTTTCAGCACTAGAGTGATGTTTTTGGTCGAGGGCAGAAAATTGTGTCGTCAGTGCAGAGTGTTTCTGAATAAGGGAGTCGCGAAAGGTGACACACCAAGGTCGCCCATCAGTCATCAAGAAAACGTTCCTGAGCAACTAGTGGCTGCAGAAGCAGTACTGTCACAACCGCAATTTGCGGAGGCTCATGTATCGCTACCTACAAGCAACTCCAGCAATGACAGTGACTCACAAGGAGAGAGATGGTGCACCTTATTCACCTCGTCAATCTGTGCTAGAAAAAATCAACCTGAGTTAATCCGAAATCGGTATTTCACCAGTAAATTGAAAAAAAAAATTGAAAGTAGAAAATACTCACAAAAATTCATAGAATTACTTCTGTTTATCGAAGAGCAATCTGGAATGTATGGGGAAAAGCAAGAACTTCCTTCGGCCCATAAGAGTTAGTAGGGTGTGAAATGCTAAGTCAACTCAAGGAAAAATTTGCTGAAGCTAATTCCTACAGTGAAAAAATTTTAGTCCTGTCTACACTGCCTAAAAGCTGGAGTGTGGCAAAAATTCAAGAGAAATTTGGATCAACTCAATATTTATCTCGAAAAGTGAAAGGACAAATAACAATTGTTTTTAACATTTATAGTTTATAATATATTTTTATCTCATATAGCCACGACCTTGAGCAATTACGAAATTTTTAGGCTTGCATCGCGTGTCTGCTGCATGTATTCCAAATGGGGGAGCCGACGGGCCGCGGGAGAGAAAATTGTAAATGTTTAAATATTTATAAAAAACGCATTTATGAATTGCCACTAAATTTTATTTTTGGAATAGTTAGCTGGGTATGTTTAGATTATGGAAAAAAAGTTTCGACCGATTCTGAGATGGAGTAGGTATTTGAGAAAAGTTTATTAACAATTTTTTAAACATTAGTAATGAACAACAATAGGGTTTAGAAGAAAATCATTTTTTATTGGTATATTTGCATTTAATAAAAATTTAGCTTTAAAAAGAGCTATTAATCATTGCTGTATGACAATTACAATCGGAGATATAAGTGATAATATGATTTAAGGCTCGGTTTTTTGCTAAAAATGCGAAAAAATTAAAACGCATAATTCGCTCAAAATTTTTTTTTCACAAAACTGTTTCAAGCCGAGTTTACACGATGCATTTACCCGCGCTAGTACGTTGCTGGACAGATGCGTGGACGACTACAAATTGCTTGCACACATTCACCAAAATAGAACGGGCTATTTTCTGTCCACGTATTCACGCATTTGCGCAATTTTGAGTGTTTACACGGTGCAATTTTGATGGTGAATGTGTTCACGCATCTACCCGCGCGTGTAAATGCATCGTGTAAACTCGGCTTGAGAGTATTCAGTTTGAGTTGATTTTGTTCCCATACACCAATTTTTATCAAAATCTGAGAATTACACATCTACATATACATATATTTTTTATGAGCCATCCATTAAAATACAGTTATGGACAAAGTGAAATCGTCTTCTTACGTGGTACATGCCAATGTATTCACCCCGCCAATGTTCATCGCGCAAGAACCGCATACACCTTCTCGACAGGATTTTCTGAACGCCAACGACGGATCAATGTCACTATGTATCTTGATAAGTGCGTCCAGCACCATTCTCCTGCACCTAAATGGATTGAGATAAATTTATCAGTATGGAATAGCGTCAACTAATTGGCAAGGGAAATACCAAGCATGAAAACAGAAATTTACTCATTCAAGTCGAGCTTGTACTCCTTCATCTGGGGCTTAGCGTTATTCTCTGGCGTCCATCTGTAAATTTTAAATGTTTTGATCCTAGGCTTCTTTTCGGTTGCCGGCAAGACCTCCTTTTTTTCCGCGGCTGCGGGCTTGCCGAGCGTACTTTGCACCTTAAATGGAACACCAACGGTCGGTAAGAGTTAGTGTACGTAACTTCATTAATACAGTCCATAGAAATCGAAATAAATAATTGCCACTTATTCGCAATCCATGGAGCTGAAAATGTTCTCACCTGGCTGAAATATCTTCCTCTCAAGTTTCGAAGTAAAAACTGTCTCGCCATAGCTAGTATACTTTATTCATCAATGCATATAATAAAACTTATAAATACAACAACGACGCCTACAATAAAAACAGCCGTCGCCAGTAGCTATAGTAACGGTGGCGCGCATATCACATAGGGGGACGAGAATTTTTCTACAGAGAAATAGTACAACTTAACCTAATTTATCGTCAAATACGTCCAAAACTGAATACACCCACCCTTAACTTTCAAGAGCCCATTAAAATACAAAAGAGAAAACGACCTTCCATCGCTGACATTTTCAAGTTGGTATTGTATCTAACTTAGTGGAGGGGAGCAGTTCTTACAACCCTTTTCACGCCAAAGCCCACCTCACAAGCATGTTTTGCGACACAAGCTGAAGGAGCACTTATTTTATTAACATGAATAATGCCGTCTATTTCACACCACATGTCCACCTACACTCGCACCTGATAAATCTTCTTATGTATTTACGAAATAAACAAGCAAAAACGGAATGTACATTGTAATAATGTACCTAATCCATACATCCTCAATGCGTGATATTTGAGTTATAGTTTATAGGAGGCATACCTACGAACTTAACAGAGAAACTGTTATTGAAAGGTTTGAACACTTATTCTGAGTAAAGAGCAATAGATTGAGAAGTTTCACACGGCAGTCGAGTCCTCCGGTAAGGCTGCCCCATCCAGGTCTTCGTGGCACACTTCCGGTCCTTCAGAAGTGCTGCGGCAAAGGTAAAAGGTAAGTCACGGCACACTGTCTGGTAAGCAGGTTAAGAGGATGTTAAACGGAGTTTAAAGAAGTGGAAAATCTGCGTCGTGTAATTCTGTATCTTGAAATTAATAAAATCCAGGCGCCTCCCATGATCACTAGGTATCTCCACATCTTTAATTTTTTGTTACAACTACAGAGCATATCACAGAGGATTTTCATATTGCCAGTTTCATTAACTATACCCATGGTCCCTTAATACCTTGACTATACCTATCGCCTGCATTATCTAAAATATTGACAATTTTTATTAATTTGTACAAATGGATTTAATGAATGAAGTCGATCTGCAATGAAGAGGAGGCAGAACGAGGCTGATTACAAGCCGCCACTTGGCTCTAATTACCCAGTAACTTAAGACTAGACTCGGGCCGATACCGAAAGCGGGTATCGGCCGTTTTCCTGAAACTGCGATACTTTCGAGTATTCGTTTTTTTCGGACAATTTTACTCGAAAGTATTCGTTCGGTGAAAATCATCCAAAAACATAAAATTTGGAAATCCCGCCTTCTTCAACTGACATACCAACGTGTCGCGTATTTGTTTACTTAGCTGCGATGTGCGTGACAATAAAAGAGAGACAATGCTTAGAATTGGCTATGGGAAAACCTGAAGTGAAAAGCTCAATCTCCTCCGAAAAATAGACAAAAATCAACGTAAGAAGAAAGTTTGCTGAAATATCGGCAAAAATTAAACTTCTGCCGTCAACTCAAGTTCGTTTTGCTCAACGCATCCGTTGTTCCGCGTTTCCGCCTACGTTCCTAAATCGATTTCAAAAAATATGAAATGCAAATAAAGTATTGTGGTATAGTTAAGTGTTATGACGTCAATGAATTCGCATTAGAGAATTTAAAATGAAGACGAAGGTGCTCGCGTGCCTCCAATGTTCTATACTTACAGAGAATACCCGGTTTTGTAAATTGATTAGAAAAACTTAGGGGAATATAAGTAAATATTTGAACTTATCGGACGTCATGGCAAAAGTACAATTATTATTTTATCAACATTTCCTTTCATTTGTGCTTTTCATATTGCTATGACAATCTCCAAAGTGACGTTGGCCTCTTTGAATGTGCCATTTTTCATCCTCACTACAAAAATATGCCTCAAAAGTAATTATTAAAAAGTCTGGTACCTGCATTAAACGAAAGGCTAAATTATCTACACGCTGATATGCTCTCTATGAATTTCGCTTCTTCCTTTTTTGGGATATCAAGTCTCAAATTCGAGTCTTATTATATACTTTTTGCGTGAAGAGTATTACAAAACGTGCCATTTGATCATATAGTCATCATTAATTATTGAGTGGGCATCAATGCAAGGTATCGCACGCATTTTTTTGGGAGGCATAATAATTGAAAATGAAACTTCTAACAATAAAGTAATAATAACCCCGGAAGTTATGCAACCCGCACATAGGTCTTCAACACAACCCGAGAAGATACTTCAACAAGTTTTCCTCGTTACCATGTTCAGGATTTCGGGTCCCTACAAAAACGTGCTAACGAGAGTCCACTGTATTTCGGTGTACCTGCAGGTTTAGCGTTTCCTGAGCAAATGTTTTCAGAAACTAGTGCTATGGTCCAGATAGAAGAACCCTCTTAACTGCTGAGCATGTTCAGAATCTGTGCCAATAATATGTCAATGAGCAATACATTCAAATATGAATTATATTAAAAGAATTCTTATTTCTTAAAAAGAATTTTCAGTATTTACAAATGCAAGAGGGCTTAGTGTATAAAATCCAATTCCAGTGATAATTGTAAGAGTAGCAAAACAAAAGAGTTGTCACAATGTCATTTCTCTCAATAATTAGGTGCTCTTTTAAAACACTTTTGATTACTGAGTTGACTTCACGAGAAGGAAAGCATTTATCAAATTTTTTTTAGAAAAAGAAGTAAGGTATCGGCAAATAGTTCTATCGGTATTGGCCAATGGTATTGAGGTATCGGTTTGGCATCGGAAACAGTGGTATCGGTACAAGTCTACTTAAGACTATTCAAAATAAAGAGCCGAGAATGAAGAAGCAACAACAATAAAAGCTGTAACATATGAATATGGCAATGAGATGTAACAATATTAGAAAATAATGAACATTAAGAGAAAGGCTAACAATAAAAGAATGTAGAAAGCAGCAGAGAGAAAGCACTAACAAACTTGTCCAGTATTGTTTAAGTTAAAGAAGAAAATGATAAGAAAAGAGGAGGAAAAGAAAAGTTCAAATAGTTAATAACAGAATGCATGGATGAGGTCTGTGACTTCTGATTGAGAGTTCTATGAGGGTATAGAAGCAGCAAGCAATGTATAAATGCCATTTCATGGTTGCCATTTAATTTAATATTACAGGGAACAGTAAACCATCATTGTTTTAACATATCTCATAGTAAAAGGTGGAATTTTCATATTTTAAAAGAGAAAATAATGGTATGCCACATCATTCTTATGAGAAAAAAATTAAAGCACCTGTGAAAGTATAAGAAATTCTTTAGAAATAGATGGTAGCATTATTACTGAAGGGATCTTATTAGCTCGTGAATTTAATGGCTTTTTCATTAGTTCACGAGATAATAATACATACAGTAACTTTAAAGGTATTGATGACTACTAAACTGAATGTTGTGGTTATTGGTACGTTGATTCCATGGATTTTGAACCAGTATTCCCGGAGGAGATAATCAAACTAGTGAAATCCTTTCCTCTCAAAAATCACCTGGTTTTGACAAATTCAATAGCAAACTACTAAAACTTTTCATTAATGATTTAGCACCAATTCTTGCACGTTTATAATTTAAGCCTCATAAATGGTGTTTTTCCTGAAGTTCTAAAAAAAAGCAGTAGTCAAGCCCCTCTACAAAAAGGTGACTGGTCACAAATTCAGAATTATTGACCAATTTCACTGTTATTGATATTTTCTAAAATTTTAGAAAAGCTGGTCAAGTCTAGAGTTGTGAAATTTCTAGATAAAAATTGCTTCTTCAGTCAAAACCAATTTGGTTTTTTATGTGGGAAGGGAACGGAAGATGCACTGGATAATTATATATCTCATGTTTATGAGTCTATTAATTGTAATAAACATATTGCCAGTCTATTATTGACATAACCAAAGCGTATGACACCATTGACCATGATATTTTAATGTATAAGCTTTACAGAGCAGGTGTTCGAGGAACACCACTACAATGGTTCAAAATTAATTTATGTTCACGTATGCAGTGCGTTAAAATTGGAAACATTTATAGTGACTATAAGATGAGAACCTGTGGAGTTCCCCAAGGATCAGTCTTGGGACCTGATCTGTTTTTAATGTGTATGACTTATGTAATTATGAATTCAAAGGCATGTTACTGCCTTTGCCAATGATGTTGCTTTAACTTACATTGGTACAAAATGGGACATTATAAAAATCAATATGCAATCTGATTTAATAAACTTACGGCACTGGTTTGAAGCAAATACATTGGTAATGAGTGTAAGCAAAACTAAATACATGTACTACAAAACAAAATATATATGCTACAACATTTGTAATATGTACAAAATTGATTGGGATTTGTAATATTATTCTAAAGAGTGTCTGGTAAACAAATGTTCAAACTATTTACCATTAGAACAGGTGTCTTGTTTTAAGTATCTGGGAGCAACCCTGGATGAGTGCCTAAAATGGCATCATCATATTGGTAATGTCACAACTAGTAAGTGGCGAACCATAGCTAATTTTTATTTAATTCGAAATAAATGCCCAATATATTTTCTGAAATTAATATATAATGCCCTTGTTAACTCAAGACTAAGCTACAGTGCATTCTGTTGGAGGGGAGCTTATCAAAACTCTATAATTATAAGATCCTTAAGATCCACTGCTTTACTACAAAAAAGAATTGTGAGTTATTTTAAAAAAGAGTCGCTTTGAAAGTTCCTTTCCCCTATTTTGCTATCCAGGGTTGCTTCCCCTAAGACATCTATTTATTTATAAAGTATTACATCGCTTTTACATAAGAAGTGGTAATACGGGGTTATTATTGGACAATCCTTCTCCTCATACCCTACGTAAAACACATATTTCCTTACCCAAACCGAACCTGACGCTATTCAAGTGATGTTTCTCGTACATAGGACCCAAAGTGAATAATTTATTACCTGTTCCATGTCTTAATTAAAAAACCCTGAATTAAACAATGCGATCTTAAATACGCGATCTTGGTTGTTTACCAAAGAAAGTCTAGAGGATGTTTTTTTGTAACTATAATATTATTCATATATGTACTATTAATTTGAATGCTGTATTTCCATCATAACAAAGCATAACCTATTCTGTTCACGATGGTAGCCATTATTCAGGTTTACCTTCATGGCTACCTAAAGTTACTCCCTTGATTTACCTTTGATGTTAAGTTGTAAGCTTCTGTGTTGGGGTAATAAACATTGAAAACAGTAACCAATCAAAGATACTGCCCAAAAATTAAGAAAGCACTGAAAAATTGAAAAATCTCAGAAAGAATCATGTCAAGACCTTGCTGATCACATCCTTTTCCAACCAAGATCAAACAAACATATATGACTACTGGGAATGTAGTGTAAGTACAAAAAAGAAATAATGGCTTACACAGAGTACATTTAAGTTAGCAAAGAAATTGTAACTGACAAGTGCAAAGTACCAGAAGAAAAAAAGAAACCATTAACACAAAAAATTTATCCTCTTCCAAACATAAGATACGTCCCTAAGTTCAAAATCAAAAAAATATAACTCTACAGCCAAACACACCCTAAATACCACTCCCCACCATGATGTTAATTTCCCCAAGCTCACCAAAGGAATTACATAGTTACCACCTTTCCAATCTGTATTGACTGGATCACTTTCCACCCTCGAAGCAGGGGGAAATTCCAGCAACTTACAGGAAGGGACAGGGAAAACAAGCACTGGGTTCAATTTGCTAATCCCAGGGATGTGCCTTGTGAACTCCTCAGCCAAATAATACAGTTTCAGGCTTGAGGAGGGGGGATTGCTCAATACAGTAAATTCTCGATAATACGAAGTCAGCGGGACCGGAAAATAGGCACTTTGTAATTTCCAAAATTTTAAAAAAGTCCTGAAAAATATTTTATTTTTGTTTTCTCTAACTTTTGTTCTCTTCGGCAATATTGCATAACTTTTGTGGTCGTTCGTGAAAGCATTCTTAAAGGACGCATGTCTTAAAAGAGCTTAAAATTAGTACATACCTACTTTGTTAATGATTTTAAGTCGGCGATCGTGGTGTTGGCAAAATTTCGTGCCAGTATCGAAAACATAGGCGTAGCCAGGGGGGATTTTGGGGGTTGTAACCCCTCCATTGATAAAAAAATATAATTTAAAAATTCCCGGATCCCCCGTTTACATGGGGGTTTCGGTGGTGACCACCTCCCCTTCAGACGCTTCTCGATACGCTAATGATCGAAAACGTACATAGAACAACACTTGAACATTTTGTAACAATAATTTTATTTTCGGAATAGTCAGTAGAAACGGGAATCTAGTATGGAAGCTAAAAATAGACATTTGCTTCAAACATCTACGCTATTATGATGGCAGTTGGCCCAACCGCGCTTCAGTTGTCTTCTATCGCCCAATCATAGCTATAAAAAACCACGTAACTAAGCCGGTTTCCAGAAAAAAAATTCACAGGTTATTACTTGTAGCGTCTTCCGTCTATCGTCAGTGGAATAAAAATCTTGGGAGGTAATATTGCTTCTTTTCTATTACTAGGACCTTGATGACAAATGAGGAGTGATTCGGCCTATTTTCCGCATCGTCTCCTCAAGGATTATATGATGGCCGGGGAGTTTGAGTTTACGGTGCCTGGGGGGTTGTGGAGAAGTAAGATCCCAGTTGCGGGTGTATCTTTATCTGTCTTGCAGAGCTTAAAGTGGGAAGAGGGTGGGGGAATAGCGTCGCGGAACGTCTGTGACGTTCCTTCCGCGTCTTCTGGGCAACCCTGGGGGGCGCGTGCAGGTGGTCACAGGTGGATATTCGAGGGTTATCGGGGGGAAGGGAGGTAAGGGAAGGGGATGGTCTAGAGGTGTCAGAGTGTGAGAGGAGGGGTCGAAGACCCTCCTGATAGCAAAGGACGCTGCATCCCTGACCCTCCCCATTCCACTCAACGTCCGGAGCGGTTCCAATCAGCCACCGCCAAGTGCCTCCCAGGGTTGCCAAGCAGAAGATGGAACATCACAGACATTCCATGATGCCATCCACCCACCACCTCCCCTCCTTTAAGCTCGGCAAGAGAGATAAAGATACTAGCGGTCCGCACATGGGAGCAAAATAAGGGCGAGGATAGCCCGCTTGTGTGTGAAAGATAAAGAGAGAGGCTCAACCCTAATACATTTGACGGACTTTTCCGTAGTATCACGAATGTGACCTAACGGAAACCTTGCCGAGTAAAGGCGGTCACCCGTCGGCTGGGTGGGCGACCACCTCGAGGCCGGACGCTAATCGTCACCGCCGCGTATCTTTTTCAAGGGTCTTTGCCGTTTACAAAATTTTTCGTTGACTCTTTTACCCCCCCCCCCCCCCCCCCCCCCCCCCCCCCCCCCCCCCCCCCCCCCCGGGTAACCCGGGCACCCGCCTACGACCCTAAAGGGTCGGTCGGGCGTCTACGTCACACGGGAGGAGGCGAACACGGGTGAGGACACCCGGCACGGGCGAGCGAGGAACTCCCGGATTTGGCACCCGTTTGCAGGATACGCCTGCAACTGGGACCTTTCCTCTCCACAACCGGACCCTTTTCCCCTCCCACGCAACGTAAACCAAACCTCCCCGGCCTTCATAATCCTTACCCCCACCAACACAACCCGCCCAAATTTCCTAATGGCATCACCCACCCTCACTCAACCCTTCCATGCTACAAGATTTTGGTGCGGACAGCCCCTTCACGGAGAGCTGAGCTAGGATTGCTCGCCTTACAGGACTAGGTAGGGTTCACGGAGAATTTAAACTGCCATATTTCCAGGCGCACGTCAGCGAGCATGCTATGTGCCGTGACACGTAAGCTTTAATTCTAAGAGAACCGTGCATATTATGAAAATGATGGTAACAGGTAACACAAAAATAGCCAGGATAATTAATGGCATTACCTAAGTTTTCCACATTACTCAAGGTCTAAATGATACGCGGAGTTACATGCGGAAAATGACAAGATAATGGCATATGTGGGAGGTGAATGCTCTACTATTCACGCCTTTCATTTTTTAATGCACTATAATCGGCAACACTGATTTGTAAGGTGTCTACGCAGCCAAAAATAGTTTTGCTGAAGCAGTTTTTTACCGAGGTTCGTAAAAACGAATTCCATTTGTCTATGGAGACCCAGTCCGAAGTTCGAAAATTTCGTATTTTCGAATATTGCCATGTTAATACCGGAGGATTTTCGTAGGGACAGGCAGTTTTGCTTCGCATAATCGAAACTTCGTATTATCGTGCAACGTATTATCGAGAGTCTGCTGTAGTAAATTATAACTTGCAATAATCCACTTTTTATGGGATTTATCGAAGACTAATTTTGTTGAATTAACAAAATGTCTATCAACAAAACTTCGCGTCAATAAATCCTTTGAAAACTGTGGATATTTTCAATTTCAGCTTTTGTTCGGTAAAGTTCTAAATAAATCAAGCAGCAACCGTAATAAAAGGCCCAGTCAACAACATTTAAAAATGCCAAATGTGGAACTGACAATTAAAATAAAATTCTCCAATGGCCGTAAAATTGGTGGCCATTTTTATGGCCAATTTTACGGCCATTGGAGAATTTTATTTTTAATTTAATTGTCACTTTAAGAGGCCGAAGAGCTATCTCCTTAGATTTAAAATGTGGAACATTGGGCCATAGACTTAAGTTGGTGTCGTTGTCTCACCATCATTAGCTTGCCCATTGGTGCAAGTCCAGGACTAAGTCTGAGGTGTGCCAGTCAACACAGCGAGGGCATATCCAAAAGGGGGATTCACAAAAAAATTCAACACCATATGGACCTAAACTCACATACAGTAGAAGTCTACTATGATGAGTGCTTATAAAAGTCGCAAATGTGCTAATGATAACACACACTTGTTACATGTATGTTATTCAGGGAAGGAGACCGACAGCTGAAGTCATTTGCGCCATTTAGAATACGTGGGTGATTGGATAATTGTAGGAGTTTTCAGGGACCGGAGGAAGGGTGGAGAGAGACCCGGCATTGGCCTACTCTTAGTGATAGGCGCCAAAGGAACCACAGCTTAATGTCCCATCCAATGGACAGAGTACTGAACCTGAAATGCCCTCCACTATGCCCTAAAGTAGTAGAGACTGGTTTGCCACTGAAAAAACTGCCACTGCTGGAAATTGAACCCGATCTCTCGGGATAGGAGGCCAGTACTCTAGCCACCACACCAACTCGATCCCTCACACTTGTTATAGCTGACATAAATTTTTATACCTCCCTATCATCATGCATCACAGAGATTAGATGGGGCAAGGTTGACCTATTAAGAATATACAAGAATACATCGGTAAATGTGTTGAAAATAACATAAACCAAAAAGAAATGAGAATGACGATAAGTGGTTATGTGTCTCACCAAATTTTATTTCTCTTTCACAGTAATAACCAATGGTAATAACTTACCATATAAGTTGTAAGTCTGCCTAAAATCTTTAACAGGGTGGAGTCCTGTGAGTTATGCAACCAGGAGATAAACCACAGCATAATCAACTCACTATATCTGTAATATGAAAATAACTACTCGCTATAGTCTATGAAACTAAATGCTTATCGATGCGTACAAACCAAACAAAAAAAATCACTCGTTGTCACATTCCACTCGCCATTATCCACCCTTGCTATAGAAAGGGTGGATAATTATAGTGGACTTCTACTGCACACCTTAATGTTATAAGGGTAGGTCCAAGTAGGATCCAGTGATAACACATAAAGCCTGCACCCAGGGCTTGGACTTGTGCAGCAAGTGAGATGCTATTTCTGCAACCCAAAATGGGATTGTTAAGAGATGATGTATGACCCTCTCTGGGTGATACTTGTAAATTGAATCAAATCAGGTGATACTTTGTGAAAAAGTAAGATACTGACAGAGAAACTTAAACGATGTATTTTGAAAATTCGATGTATTTTTCACACACTTGATAGTGTGTGAAAAATACATTGTTGAAGTTGTTATGACAGTATGACTGACCTGTGCCTAGGGCTGCATACTCTTGGGTATCGCTGTGCAAGTGTAGGTAATACCACTCTTCATCAGCTCAGGTGAAAGGACCTTATAATCCTCTGGTGACTTTTCTTTCTATCTGCCTAAAAAATTCACTAATGATCACAGATCTGCAACACACTAAGATGGAACAATTGGAAAGGTTATACATTATGATGTGGGAATAAGCAAAGGTTGCTCTGAAGTGAGAGGTAAGGAAGACTGATTATCCTAAACTTTGATCAGGCCATAAAGGATGGACTCTGGGTCCTTGAAGCAAGAGGTGATCAAGTGCACATTACTATTTCTCCTGCAATTGGCCATGCACACATAGTGATAAATTCATACTCCTTAAGATTTGATACGTACATGTGTAACAAATAGACATATCTTCTATGTGACATGAAAAGGATTTCAGGGATAAAATTATTTTTTTTTAAATTCTCAAATTCATTAATCCTTTAAAACAGTCTATTTGATAATTTTTGATGGTACTTACCAGACAAATATTCGAATCTGAATATCTATGCACGAGTGGAAATGGTGCTAAATAAAAAAAAAACTCCTGGGCCTTTATTCCAATGATGGTTTCACAGTCCATTAAAATAATGGGCACGAATGCTAGTGCATACTTGGGTGTGCCTCATATGACTGATTGCCTCATGATACTTTTGGAGTTCTTCATTGGTAATCCTGAGGTTATGTTAGAAGGTTTGCTCTTTGAAATTACACCCAGGATTTCACTTATCACAATGATGTTTGAGGTACTAAAAATTAATAAGATTATAGGATTGCAAAACACCAACATATGAAAATAATTGAAGCATCATAATTTTTAAAATATTTATTTTGTCTTATAGATGATGGAACTTCCTCTACATGTATACAACAGGTGTTTAGCAGATTTTGTGCAACTTTAAAACAATATGTATCCCACGAGAGGGTTCAAATATGGTGAGAGAGGTAATCACTTCAATATGCACATTTAGAATATTATGTGCATTTTCAGGGACACTTTAAAAACCCTGTAATTAAAATTTCTACCACCTCATTCATGTGGATTTTCCACATCTAAATTATCAATATCAAGCAAATATATTTGAAATACTTGTCACCTTGAGATATCTCCTGCAAAACTCATTATGTATAAGCTCTTCCAAACACAACACTGGACGGACTATACACAATACTACATATATAAAACTGGAAGTAAGAATTTTATGAGATTAATAATGGGATGCTGATGTACAGAAGAAATAGTACACAATGCATAGTAAAACAATATGACATGCCAGGAATCAGATAAGTTGTAGTACATCAGTTTAGTTTTCACATATTTACAATATTAACTTCGTTCCCTAATAATACTTAGCTTCTACCACTCAGGAAGAAATTCCTTGGGTTTTAAAACAATTTCCAAAACTGATTAATATAGTAAAGATAATGTATGAGGGTAATGGTTAGGGAACTCTTCCTATCACTTAACAGATATCACAATATTAGATTGGCATCATACTTTGTACAAACCTTTAATCACATAATTCATTAAGGAAATCAGCATGTTCATGCCTAGTTCCAGATGATGATGGGGAATTGCTTTTTAACATTACATTAGAGCAGTTTTATGACACAATAAAATACACAAAATACACCGAGACATACTTTGACACTTGTATGGAAAGGACTTTCCCACTTCAATCAAGGATAAAAATAATTTCGGTAGTCTCTGAATTTTTCAGAGCACTGTTTTCTGGTGACACCTATGTAGAAAATAATATAGTTTCAATAGTTACACTAATTAGACTGGGGTCTACTTTCACAACCAGAGAATATTCTAATCTATTTTTTTTTACATAGTCTTCTCCAGTAATGCAAGATTAAATTTATTTTACATGTGCACGAATGTTCACATTGTAATAACCCTTGATAGAAAATGTTATGAACATATTAAAAGAACATAAATATAATGAAATAATTACTCTAATACGAAACTAAAATGGCTGACATATTTATAATAACGCACATATGATAAAGCTCATTCTGTACTAATTTCATTCATGATGTACACTCTGAACAAATAAAAATGAATCGATAACTGATGCCTGAGTAAAAAGCAACTTTTGCTTTAACTAAGATCACCAAATCCCTTTTCACATTGGAGAAATACTGATTTTACAATATTATAGTTTATATAAATCTATTAAAAATGCATGCAATACATCACATACTTAATTTCACATATTCAAATCTTTGGCTGCCATTTGAGAAATAATTTGCTGCTGGATACCACATTACAGGAAGCATAAAATTCCTAAGGCTATAGTTACAACATGTAATGGCTTTGGATTCATATCCATATTATATGTAAAATAATACTGAGAGGAGGTTTAGACATTACAAAAACTGATAAACAGTATACACATCATCAAAAACCATTGAGCAATTTCAAAAGTATGGCAGGATTTGCATTTGATATGATAACTAAATTCATTAATACTTCCCTAAAAATGAAAATAATACTATGGAAAACCTGGTCTATGTAAGAATAAATAAAACATTTACAAATAGATTCAGATGCCAATTCTTGACGGAATTATTCACAAAAAACCTCATAGAAAAGATAATATCTATAAGATGCAGCATTAAGTTCCAATCAAATCAACAAAATTTAATGAGATGGGCACTGAAGTAGGCTTAATTCAAAATAGTGTCATGTTGTCTTTAATGGAGTACATTCCAGTTTAGAATTACACCTGAGAACTTAATCTCATGCATTTTTTGTTTCCCTGATGGAATGAAAAACCACACATTAAATATTATTATATAGCAGGTAACACAAGTATAACTAGCATAAATAATGCATCAGCTTCAATTTACTCAATTCTATTCTAAGTGCCTTAATTTTACGGGAAGAACCTATCAACAGTTTTAAAAATACTGTTAAGAAGTGCAGTTGAACAAACACTCTACAACTCTATGTATTAACTTATGTAAAGAATGTTTGTAACATATCTGCAAAATGTTTGGTGATGTTAAACCCAAGTATACTTTTTCTGAGAGGACACTTTAAAAGCAACAGACAGTATACCTCTCTTGAATTGAATCCCTCAATCCAGCCCGAAATGAACAGTGACCTCTGGTAATATATTTTGCTGATCAAATGACTAGACAGCATATACCTGTATTCATTTCAATGCAAGACAGAAGCTCATATCAGAGCACATCCCTCTGAGCATTCTTATTCATGACCTGCACATAGTCAGAATCTCTTCCTGTTTCATGCTCCAATGATTTGAACAAACATAATTATACATTACCAAGTTCTGTAATTACCTGGTTGTTCTGAACTGAATCATCTGGCAAACTGCTAATGTCACATTTAACTTCTTCAGTAGGAGTAGTTGCCGGAGACAGTGGAGGTGTCCCCAGACTACCTCCAGGCTGTCTTGATGTGTATTTAAGTTGAAGTACTTTGGCCAAAAAATCAGAATTTGCATTTTCAAGCATTCGAACCTTCCGCTGCAGCACATACACTTCACGCTCCTTGTCTCGTACTACACATTCAAGGTTGAGTGCACTAAAACATCAAAGAAATCAGTCAAGATTATAATACACAATCATGACTAACTAACACCAAAACAATTCCAATGACACCCATAGTAAAAATTATTAGCCATTAAAGAAAATTATGTCTCAAGAGTTACAAAAGCTTCAATTAATGCAAAACTGTACTTAAGTAAGAGGTGACCTCATCGAAATAGATGCTGGAGATTTATTTGTAATTGATACAAGCATGAAAAAGGAAAATTAATGATAGAATAGGTTGGCCATTGATTCTCTGGAATTCACTGGCCTGGAACCTCTTCAAATCAGGACAGAATTACAATTGGAAGTTAAAATCCTGCTGCTGAGAGAATAGATTCCATGGTATCTGGCACTGAGTGTTCTTGCATTAATTTACTACGTCGCATTATAAAGCAAGGGCCTGTAAAATTCAGGGGTCAACCATGACGGATATCTTGAGCCAAGCTCGAGACTCATTTTTAGAGCGTATTGAGATCGAAATCGAGCGAGATTCGAGCAGTACTTTTATCTCGAAAACTCAAGACTTGCACAGCCCTAGTAAATGGTATTAATTTGGGCCAATGGTAATACGAAAAAAGTTGGGTGTATTTTACAGCAATATTTACGGATAAAATCCTCCCAGCGCTAATGAGCACGCCTTATCTTCCTACTTTTGAAATGTAAAGAATAGATTCTCCTGAACACTTTAAAATGACATCAAAACACTAGAAAGAACGACGGTAGAGCATAGTCGACCATATCTCAATTTCTTTCCTAGCCATATATCATCAACACCAGTCCAGTATGCAATGGACTAATACCTCTTCACTCACATCTACACTTCTCACATTTATTCGTCATCCTCATCCTGTAATGTCTCCAATATGCAGCGGGAAATCTCACATTTTCTCTCTACTTTTGATCTGTGTTCCTATCTAAACGCGTCTCACGGAAATAATGCTCAGGAAGTCGAGACTCGCACGGCCCTATTAATTATAATAAATACATAATGAAATTGCATAGCAATTTTTACATTTCAAATTGAGATGGACGAAATGTAGCTACCAATCCTACTTTTCTTGACTTCAATCATATCACTGGAATAATTATCAACTTAAATACATTTTGACTTAAGAAATATGTGCTGGAATGTATTAATTGTTTAACTCAGGCTGCTTGTACAAGGTGAAGTGGGGATCTCGTCAGCCATATATTCTTATATACTAGTCAGTACCTGACAATTAATTTCCTCTTCTCTTCTTGTAAACGGCGATGGTCAGCTTCCACACGCCTCCTGAGAGCTTCTTCTCCTCGCTGAGCTTTTCTCTGGACAGTTAAACGTGACTGAAGACTCTCCACTTCATATTGCAAAGAGCTTAATTCCACATCCAGTCTATTTCTGAAAATAAATGTCAACATGATACCGGTTGATAATCATATTTTTCTAAGGGACTGAATGCCAAATAAAATGTTTTTCATATAACTTTTCTCAGCATGTTGTTTTTTTACTGTTGTTTTTTTAAATTTTGAGTCCAAAATTCCAGAACTGTTCTAAAAAATTAATTTAAGGGGCCGTGGGACATAGCTGTTTTTCAGACCTATTTTTCAAGGAAGATTGCTCCAACAGGAAGCCAGATATTGGAATGCGGTTTTCAGTAATTAAAAGAGAAAGTATCAAGCTATTACTCTATAATCCTAGATTTTACGTAATAAGCCTTGTTAAAAATATATCTCGATGTAAAAATAGACCTTTTTGTTGCAAATATTGGGAGACAGAGGGGCTATTTTTTTAACTTTCGTTATCATAGAGTACAAGATTCAAGCTTAGTCTGTTGGATCCTTGAAAATTATTGATTTTTATTAAAAGACACGCTGTTGAGATATTCTGAAAGTAATTTATGTTTTTCGCCAACTCCAGCCCAGGGATACTCCTGGAGCATCGTGCAAATCACTAAACAGTTCACACATTCTCCGCCTACTGCGCTACTCAAAAAGTGGCACCGTCCCTCCACCCTATATCCTAAAACGGTAACCTTGAGGTGTTGGAGCTTGGGGGAAGGGAAAGTGAAGGCGGGCGGGAAGCAGAGGCGAGTGAGACGGAGTGTCTGATTTACTGACGGGTTGTTTCTTGAGTCTCTGTTTAAGTTGTCGCTCTCGGGGTGCCTAGTAATAGTCAAACTGACTGATTGTCAAGTCTCGAAATGTCATCGGAAGCGTACCGATATCGGAAAATTAAAGTAGCCAGTCGCTTGACATTTTCGATGGCGAGGAAAAAAAGAAAGGGTGAATTTTTGGCCAAGCGGAGGGAAGAAAAAAGGTAAATATTGTCATTTTTTGTGAAAACACTATCCTAATGTAATGATATATTCATGTGTAAGTATGCAAATTTCTATTATCCAAAACAGGCATCTCAAAATAATGGGAACAGAGTCGCACGTAGGAGGAACTTCTTGCGCTATTGAAGAAATCCCGTCCAATATTGACGATTCAGTAGCTGATGAAACTTTGCATGATTCATTTGGCGATATGGCAATTGCCGAAGAAGGGAAAAACGAAGACATATCCGGTGGAGTAACGGGAAGAAGAATTATCGACTTAAAATATTCGACAAATCGGTTTCCAATTTACTGAAAAGGTTTAACCTAATTTTCAACCTGCGTTCTGATAGTAATTCCCAGCCTAGTTCTTCTATTAAACTCGTAACACTTATACAATTATCATAGCGGCCTTTAACAAATCTAGTGGATCTCCTTTGCACACGCTCTAATTCTTTTATCATACCTTCCTCGTACGGATCCCATATACTAGCGGCATATTCTAAATGAGGCCTGACAAGTGTAAAATAGCTTCTAGTACTCTCTCATCGCATTTGCCTAGAACTCTTTTTACGAATCCTGATATATGGTTTGCTACACTAGTTATTTCCCTGATGTGTTTCCCCCACAGCATGTCTTCAATGTTGGTGACGCCTAAGTATTTAATAAATTCTACGTTAGATATATTCTTTTCTTTGATGCAATAATTTTTCTGGGGAAAGTTATTCTTTTTCCCAAAGTTCTTTATCGCGCATATCTTCAAATTTAATTCTAGCTGCCAACTATCACACCAATCATCAATCGCATATAAATCCTTAGCTAAAGAATGACTATCCTCTTAATTTCTTATTTCCTTATACACAACTGCATCAGAAGAAATACGTAAATATGAAGAGATTAGCCGACAGGACTCAGTGGAGAGCTGCGTCAAACCGATCTGAGGATTGATGACCAATGATGACTGCTGCATCATCGGCAAAAAGACGGAGCTTGCTATTTTTAGCTACTGTATTCAAGACATTTACGGAGAGAGGAAATAAAATTGGGCCTATCACGCTGGGGAACACCCGATGTAACTTTTACTTCGCCTGAGGTGACACCATCTAATACCACCCTTTGAACGCGTTCATGTAGGAAATCTCCTATCCAGCCTACCATATTACTGTCTCCCGTATGATGCTAACTTTGCGAGTAAATTACAGTGGGGAACTTTGTCAAACCTTTTCTAAATTTAAAAACGCTGCATCTACCTGTACGTTACCTTCTCCGGAAATTAAAATATCATGAACAAAAAGACCTATTTGATTTTCGCAAGATCGTCCCTTTCTGGACCCATGCTTATTTGTTATGTATCAATAAATCCTGGCTATCGAGGTGTCCCCTTATTGATGTAACTATCATATGCTGTATAATTTTGCACGATGTTATTGATATTGGTTTATAATTCGATGGATGTTCCCTATCGCCACTTCTAAAAATTGGGATCACGTTTGCTATCTTTCAGTCTTTGGGAACCGCGTGTTCTTCGAGGGATTTGTTAAATATTACTTTAAGATACGGTGCCATTTCGAGAGCTATTTCTTTATACACACGAGCAGGAATTTCATCAGGACCTGAGGACTTGTTCGGGCTAACGTTTTTTAGTAAGGAAACGATTCCGCTATAAGATACATTTATCGATCGGGGGCATTATTTGCTGAAATCGGTCTGGTATGGTTTCGAGCAAACTACGCTTAGATTGATTAAAAACACTCTGGAAAAATAATTCAACAAATTAGCCTTATCTAAATATTTCGCCCCTATACCCTTTTAAGGAATTAACCGTTGAAATTTTAGTTCCCTGTACTTCCCTAACATATGATCAAAATTCTTTCGGATTCCCCTCTAGTTGTTCTCCAAGTACTTTTCTCTGGAAATCACTTTACGCTTTTCTAAGGGCTGTTTTTGCGGCTGCGCTATATGTAACGTTCAATAATTTTTTTAGATCGCTATTAGCTACATTTTTCTTAGTTTCGCGTGGATAACTCGTTGTCGTTTTAAACATTTTTTTAACCTCCGCGTTGTACCACCTTGGTTCCCTATTCTCACTCTTACACTCACTCACCGTGTAATTTGGAGGAACTCTTTCCATGTCTGCATCACTATTTTTTCTGATGTTTAGAATTTTTCAAAAGAAGTCTGTAAGTCACGCCTAAATCCGTTAAAATCTGCTTTACTTAAAAGGCAAATCTTTCTTTTTAATTTTACATTTTTGTCAGTATTGAGGGATAATTTAACGTGTACTACCTTGTGGTCACTTATTCCATCGACATTTTTAACTTTAATAACTTTTTCATGGATGTTTGAGGCAAGTAAATCGAGAACATTCTCCCTTCTATTATGCAAATTTACTATTTGATGTACTGCGTATTATGCGAACAGGTTAAAAAATGACAAGCAGATTTCTTTGTCCCTACCCCCAGACTAATGACTACATGTTTTCCAATCTATCGATGTGGTATTGAAATCTCCACCTTTCAATAATCTGTTGTTCGTTGGTATGAGAATTAATGTGCCTGATCTGTTTCTCGAGTTCTAATACTGAGTGTACATCGGAATGGGGTGGTCTGTAGTAGGCACAAACGTATATTACTTTCAAATAACCACATTTAGACATTAACATGTGCAAGCCAAGCTACCTGCTGAGACCACCTCCTATTTTTTGCAGTTCTTACGGCTAAACTGTTGTCACAACAACCAATCAACGCGGCTACCTCAAAAAATGAAGTCCATTCATGACTTGGACACGTTCTCCTGCAGCTACGAACCCCACTAGGGCCAGGCTGGCCAGACCGGCTCGGTTCTTAGAAAATAGTAGCGAGCGCATTTCCGCGAATTCCATGTTGCCACATGGTATAATGTGGAGTCTGCCAAACAGTTTGGTCCAATCGTGTGTTGAAATGGCAACATTGCGTCTAGTGGTCAGCTATGGTACGAAAACTCCGCGGACGGAGGGGCTGAGAGGGAAGGGTCGTTATTGCCTCATCACCTCTGCGCAAAGAATTAAAGCGTAGAGGAGACACTGAACAAAAATATGGCTGGTTGGGTAGGCGCCGACTCTGGTAACTCTACCGGTCGACGGAAAAACTATCTCCATCATCTCAGCACTCGAAAGCGAAAAAATAATCATGTCCCACGGCCCCTTGACTACTGCTTATTTACAGATTATTGGTAAGTAGAGAATTTATAAATAACCCGGTTCAGCAAGCAACTCTTACTTTCTACAGTAATGTAGCCATACAAACCTAAAAAAAGAAACATGAACACAAAAAAAGTTGAAATGATTGATGTAACAATATGAACTGAAATAATTATGACTGATATGTAGGCATACAGAAAAACTAATCAGCTACTGCAATTTACTCAGGAATCAGGACTGACCCTTAAATATGGGTGTCCAACTGGTATATGCAAAACATTTTCAAGTGACCTCTGTAGTTGAGGTGAGACCCCACACTATTCAAACAATATTTCATTATTAGAAATACTTCCTCAATTTTTCATTTTTAAATTTAATGATAACTGCATACTTTAGAGTTAGGGTTGAGCAAGTGCTTAAATAAATGCCGGCCCAGGTGGCAGAGGGGTAAAGTCCTAGCCTGCTAATCCTAGGGTCACGGGTTTGAGTCCCGCCTGGGTGGGTTTTTCTCCACCCAGGGCATGGTTGTTTGTCAAGCTCTGCTGGTTCAGCCCCTGGGGGATGGGCTGGGAAACCTGATGACAGGCAAATTCCTATCGGGATCCCTGGGGTATATGGGCCAACAGAAGGGTCTGGATGCAAAAAAAAAAGAAGTCAGCCATTGGCCAACTCTAAAACACAAGAGAAATTACAGCAACCTTGACACTCTAACATGGAGAGTTAGTGATGAGCTGATCTGAGGAGTGATGACACTTTTTTCCTTCATTCACATGCACATTCATTTACACAACAACGACAAGCCCATCTTAAAATGCAATTAAACATTGATTTCGTACTTGCCTTAGATCATCAACTTGTGCTTTTCTCTTTGCCTTGTACTGCACGTGCCGGATGGCTAGGGCATTATATTTCTCAATCATAGAAGACAATTGACCCCGCAGATTCTCAGTTTCAGTCTGAAAGAATGATATGAATGGAACATGACTATTACCTGAAAATCAATACCTATGTTACCCAGATTGTTAAAATTTCATTTTTCATCATAATTATTTTTATTACACCTTATTAAATATTTACACAATGATTCCTTATTAATTACAGTTAAACCCTAATCTGTCAACTAGAAAAACTGAGAGAGACCACTAGGTAGAACCAATAATACTAAATTTGCCTCGAGGCAATTAGATGTTTGTTATTCCAATTCAAGTCATCATCACATAGGTGAACAAAATATCAATAAAGTTCATTAAGAATGAAAATACAAAGAATATATATGCATATGGACCAGCAGCAACAGCCAACAGTTAACCTCAGATTATCCTTCTTGTATTAATACTATCCTAAAGTTCTCATTAAAAGTCAAATATGATGAGATATCTATTTGATAAGAAATTAACATAAAGACAACAAGGATGTCTATTAAAAAGTCATTTAAATGTAAATACCATTTCATAAATTCTTTCTTCAGAGGTATGACTTAATAAAAAAATACTTACTGAAATCTTGGATTTTACTTTAGAAGTGCACTAACAAGTTAAAAATGAAGTTTTTCTAACTTTCCTGTATAGTCCTCGACAAAGTCACCAGGCAGCTACAAGTACAGTACTACATCTGTTAGATACATACATAAAAAACTAAGGACCCCTTGGCATCTTTCTTTCAGAAGGGTAGTCCAAATGCTAAGCTTTTTTTGACACCATTCCTTATTCCACTATTTTGCCCTGATTTGTATGATATATCATTTGAAATTTTGATTAATGATTACACATGAATTATAAAACTTTTTAGCAGTCAAAACAATTAATTTACACATAACACTTCACCAAATGGTTTATTCACAGGTCTTGGATTGCAAACTTGTGTATTGTTTCCATACAAAAAATGAATTTCTATACCTGCATTTTCCTTATTTCTTCTAGACGCACTAGTTCACTGCGTGAGCTAGCTATTTGAGAGTCCAGTATAGTGGCAAGACGATGTGGCGAGTCTATAGGAAGACTTCCTCTGCCACCATTTTCAGACGGCATGTGAAAGGTTGAAGAAGAAACTAAATTCTGAAGACTTGCAGGAGCAGAATCAAAGCATTTCCTGGTTAAAGAATAAGAGATATACGAAAAACTTACACAACGCCATAAAAATCATACAAAATACACTTTAAAAATAACAGTTAAGACAACTTTTATGGCCCACTATTGGATAATTAGCAGGAATTTCATACCAGTATAGCTCTCATCACATCCCTAGATAAATACTGAGCTTCTGGCTGATGAAACAAAGTTAGGGTGATGGTTGGCAGACTGACCTGATGGAATTTTGGCAAAGTAAAGGAAATATTGCACTTCCTACTAACCCTTTTATTTTATAATGATTCCACATGTTCAAAGCATACACATGTGTCATTACCAAGAGGATTGGAACAAACCAGAGCCGTTGATAACAGAGTATGTGTATTATTTTGTTTGCTCGTGTGATCGTACTTGTATTACCGTTTTAATAATCATTGTCTCATATTTTTAGAACTGCAAGCACATATTTACTACGAGCTAGTGTGCTCCAACTACCTCTCGACCTGAGTCTCGGAAGTTAAAAAGAACAAAAGGTAAAATCTTCTGAACAACCTAGCCTTGGATTCCTTGTGATGAGCAGAATACACGGTGATTATGAATTTTAACACTACTAGGCAAATATCGTATTAAGGAAATACAAAAGGGATACATTGTATGTCTGATTCACAACTCAATGTTAACGAATTGATTGGGCCTATTCACTTCATACAGAGACGGACATTAGTTTTAGTTGGTGAAATAAAGGGCGGGAAAGAATGCCCGATAAACATAATGGTAGAAAAATAACGAGAATTTCCTATCCCAGTTTCTCCCTAACTGTTACGAGAATTCCCTGACTTTTCCAGATTTCCAAAATTCCCTGACAGTTCCAGGTTTTCCCAGTTTTCCCTGACGATCGCCACCCTGTAGTAGGTCATCCTAAAATTTCACAGGGTTTGAACCAAAGACCTCTAGTCAGTAGCTCAATGCCTAACCCATTGTGCTCCCATGCTAAAACAATATCTATACTAATATATTAGTATATAAATGTAGACATAAAGGCCAGAAGGGGGAGCAGGGGACAATGGAGCCTTTCATCGATGGAAAGCAGTGAGACCCAGGGGTACGCGGCAGAGAAAGATGCGGCAAGGAACTGGAATATCGAGGCAAAGAAAGCTGCCATGGAACATGAACCAGATAGCCGAGTGGTGATAGAGGCTGACTGTGACTTGGGCGACCTTAGCCTGCTACCTCAAAAGAGCGGAATTTTTCCCAGTGATTTGATGTGCTACAAGGAAAGTGAAACAGTCCCTGTGATGTAAAATTTAGTGATTAGGGAACTATGAGTTTTAATTTGAGAAAAGAAAAGCAAAATTGTGGAATGTGAAGTGTGAAAAGAACCTTTCAAGTCATTAAGCAAATAGCGTAGTGGGTTAAGGGAACTGCAAGCACAGGAAATAATTCCCAAATTCACCCGTACGCCCCAAGTTCAAATCAAGACCTCAAAAATTTTTTTCTTTGTGTATAAAGTTTTTTTTTATATGCCGAACAATACGAAAAGACAATGAAAATTTTAAATGACTGTGTGGAAATTTTATCACACAAACCAAAATGTTGAGCAAAAATTGAGAATGTTTTGTATATAATGATTCAAAAGTAACGAGTAGAGGTGCAAAATGACCATGCCGTCGACGCACCCTGAACCAAAATAATACTACTACTACTAATATATAGTAGATTCCGGTTAATTGGGCCATCGGTTATTTGGGGCAGCCACTTATCCGGGACAAATCATCAAGAACAGAATCCAATTGAAGAAAGTCCCTGAGTTTTCTCCGGTTAATTGGGACAGGAAGCCGCTTAATCGGACCATGCATCGGCTGTATTTGCCTCCTTCTCCCTTTAAGAAAAACAAATTTTTAAGCTCTTGTAAATCATTAGGTACATTTTCCCTATGCATTTGAGCTAATCCTCCATGAGGGAATCTATTCCCACCTTCACTGTCTCATTTACCATCTCTAAACGAAGTCTCTTAATCAATGGTTTTCCATTGTCATTGGATGAGGAGTTAGAGTCAGTGGACCTATGCTAAAAAAAGTCGGAGGAGTTAGCTTTGAAGCTTGGCCATACTGATTTTAAGTCAACAGATGGGTTGGCTATCTAGATGGAAGAGTAGAAATGAAATAAAGTTCAAAATTTCTACAGGAGAAAAACATAGTGCTGATTTTGCAAGTGCAGAGGAATGGAGATGAAAGAGGCTACCCACCCTACTTCAGAAATTCTGTGCAGATGACGTGTACAACGCCGATGAAACTGGCCTGTATTACCAAGCCACACCTAATGGCTCTCTTTGCTAGAGTCATGTGGAACTAAGTGGGTCTAAAAAACCGATGGAATGGATTACTGTTTTTTACTGATCAAACATGTCGGGAAGTGATAAAAGAAAACGTTTGGGGATTGGAAAAAGTACTAACCCTCGCTACTTTAAGGGGTTTCGAATGAACAGTTTACCGGAGGAATATTACACCAATAAAAATGCATGGATGACGGCAGGCTTCTTCAGCCATTGGTTAAGCAGTTGGGATAAGGAACTAGCGTGAAAATCGAGAAAAGTGATTATTATTCTGAATAATTGTACTGCAAACCCTAAATGATCCAACGTCTTAAAAAACATTCAGTTGGAATTTTTACCAGCCAACACAACATCTCTTGTCCAACCAATGGAAATGGTGATCATCAAAAATTTGAAAACAATATACCTCGCAAAATTGATTGATCTCATCCTAGCATCAATAGAAGATAATCTTCTGACATCGTCTTCAACTGCCAAGGAAGTGAGCTCAAAGGTGAACGTCCTGCAAGCAGTAACACTTTTGGCAGATAGCTGGCGAGAAGTCACCAGTGACGATTAGAAATTGTTTTATTCAATTTGGTTTTAAGCACTCAAGTGCAGAAATATTGGAAAACTTGAATGTGAAAGTGAAAATGAATCTGTTTCCGAGCTGCTTTGAGACAAATTAACTCTTTGAGGAGTTTGAAAGGATCGACTCCAATATGGAGTCCGAAGTAGATCGATGACAAGAGATTTTTTTTTGACACAAGGTTTCCAAAAATGTTTATAATGTATGTTTTCTTATCAATTTATTGTTTTAATACTATGTTATTAAACATTTAGCATTTTAATTGTTATTTAGTTTTCTGACTTTCATTTCAACGCTCATTTAACCTTTTCCACTCGGGTGTTGAGTGATACTCGACACAGCATAGCTCACTACCAACTTGTGTGTCGAATGTCACTCAACATTCATGGGCAAAATTAAGGGGCCTCTAATAATTATATTCTGAGTGGACTACTGGTATAGAAGGTGAAAACATCCGAACTCAGGTGTCGACTGATACTCGACACAGCTAGCTCAGTACCAACTCGCGAGTCGAGCGTCACTCAACACACAACGTGTAATCCAAGGGCATTTAAAAATAAATTCCCAGTGGATTACTGGCATAGAGGGTGAAAAAATCGAGTGCAAAGGGTTAAACATATTTACGGGATACTTCGGATAAATGGGGCAGCCGCTTAATTGGGGTAAAGTACACTGTCCCCATGTGTCCCAATTAACCGGAATCTACTGTATTAGAAACTGAACTTTCATATACCAAAATTTTGTTATTACTAAGGCATGGATCCTGACTGAAAGGCTGTACTCAATGCATGAAACAGTAGTGATTTCATGAAATTTTTAAAAGTAAGAAATAATGAAATACTGAAAAAATTCTCATTCTTATGAACAATGATGGAAAACCATTATCTGAGAGCAAACAATTTACAATAGAAACCCAGCTTTGCAAAATGTATAGGGCTCATGATTAGTGTGACCTTGTCTTACAGTATTGGTAGTAGAAGAAAGCAGGGGAGGTGACCAACAGCCACTTGACACTAATGACAACTTCTCTTCCACTAATAGCATATGACAATGAAACTAATATTGCCCTTTTTTGTGCTTGTCACAATGATCATCCAATTTGTACACAACCATTAATTTGAAAGAGAATGCATTAATTCAACAGATAAACTCAATCATAGGCACCAAAATTTACAACTCACTGGCAAAAGAACCTTAAATCACTGTGGCAGAAATTTGACTAAGTAAACTGTAACCAAACAGTATTGAAATTATGATTCAAGATGGCTTTTTCGATTTTAAATAATGGGTAAAAACATTAAATGCCTGTAAATAATAGTTTTTACGATAATTCGATGCTACAAAATGGCAACTTTTTCAGCCCAGTTGGTTACCCTTTCTCTTTCCACCATTCCCTGAATAATTCCCAACTCTACCCAATTTCCTACCAAGCCTATGGCTAGTGTGACCTAAGTTTTTAGCTGCCTCCCCGAAATAACTAATTAAATATTGATGAAAAATAATACCTTGGGCCAATCACTCTCAGATGTCTAGCATCTGAGCTTCCAAGCTGACATTATATCCCAAACCTTTACTTTCATTATGCATTACCACAGAATCCAATCAATTAAAAGCATCAAAAAACAAAACAACAACTAGATGAGAAAAAATCATGTTGCCATTAATTTAAAATTTACTTGTTTAAACATGTCAGTGATAAACACATTTCAGAAATACATGAATATGAACAGATTAATCGATATAAAAGTCCTTGGATAGCTGCATCAAACAAATCCCAGGATAGCTGACTAACAATGAATGATGATAAAACACATTTCAATATGCTTTATGCAATATTATTGAGTATAAGATACTTTCCAGTTGCAACCATCCTCTCTTTTGCTACCATATTCCTCTTCAACAGTTTTGAACTTTGTTCATGTCATTATGTACATGTAAACCAACATTTTACACTACAATACAGATGGATACAACCTTTAAGCTTTTATGCATGTAATGCAACCCCCAAATACTGCTTCTGATTCCCTCAAACAATATGCAATGCAACCAAAAGTAAAATAAAAGCAGTAAGGAAGAATACACACCTCACCCTAGAGAGATCCTTGAAAATCCTCTCCTCCGCAAAACATTTATTGGCTCTCTTTTGGTTCTGTTAGCCAAAGAGCTTCAAGGTTGACTTAACAAAGTCAAACTAAGTCACATAATTTCAAGAATCAGGCACCTGGAGGGGGGTGTGTGCTTGAATTGTTGCAGATTAACTTCGGTATGCAACTACGCACTCACTCCTGTGATTTTACGTTCCGTTCGGGATTATTCCAAACCAGAATCAATACTGAACGATTCAAGCACACCCCGCCAATTAGGAATCAGAATTTTTCAAGAATGGAAACTTGGTTTTCACCAAATGATGTAAGCAATAAGATGCTATGACAGAAGTTCACCACAGAATCAACAGATAAAAACATTTCACTAAAAAAATTGTGTCAAAACTCATTCTTACAATGACTCGACAGGCCCAGTAGAATTGGAGTTGACATCTATGATTCCTTCCTTTTGGAGTGCCACTTCCCCAAGGACAAATGTACTGTTACACACTTTATTGCTGTCTCCGGATCCTTTCACCTGGTTCAAATTGCTAATTTCAGGGAAGTCCTCATTGGTTTCCCCACTACTGCTCCTCAATGGTGATGGAATGTCCCCAATTCCAGCTACCTTCCTCAAGATTCCCCTGGAGATGCCCTTGGTAAAGGCTGGCCCTAAAGTGTTGGCCAATCCTTTCCCAAGAGGGCCACCCCATAAAACATTTAGACCCTGAAGTGCCACTCTTTCAGTACTATTATTCACTGGAAATAGAAAAAATGGTTTTCATTATAATAGGCCAGGATAAAGTTATTAATAGCTCCCATTGACATTCAAAGAAACTACATATAATAATGGCAATCTTAAGAGAAAAATATCTTCACAATATTTATGCAAGCCACAAGGAAACAATATAAGATTATGAGTCAAAACCTGACTGTGAATGCCAATGAAAAAAATCAAGGAGTACCAAAATAAATGAGTCAAATTATAAAATATAGATACAAATAGCAAAATACTGTGCATGCAATGCATGCACTGTTATAGGGAACAGTTGTTATAATATTACATCACACAGATGACATCCTACTTATAAACATTTGTGTCACAAACATTCGGACATACAACTAACAGATACCATGTACGTAGTCGTAATATATTCTCTATGTATACGATATACCACACATTTATTACATAAAACATGCACAGAAAATAAAATTTCCCTCACAAAATGTACTTAAAAATTAATCAAACACAAACAATCAAATATACACTTCTCTTCAGGCTCGCACTTAACAGGCCATATACTTTTTCACTTTCCTTTCTTTTGAGCCACTTCTTAAATCAAATCAGACGCAACACAACAACACCAATAATCTCTCTTCCCTAACGAATGCTTATTCAACCACACAGACACCAACTAGCTCACAAATAATGCCCTTTCTTAAGCACAGGTCACTTTCGCGTCTCCGCAGCACCGCGTCTAACACACAACTCCTCGATTCTCGATCTCGCCTATTGTTTTAATTACCATTGCTTTGGCCAATTAGCTCCGGCGTCACCTAGAAACATATGTTTACCGCCATTTTTGCACATTGCACTTTTGATGCTGGCGGCTCAATTGTTATGTTACATTGTCCCGTCGAAAGAAAAACGGAAGTAATGAGAATTTTTCCTGAAGCCTCTAAAAGAAAACTAACTTAAGAGTGGCCCCGACGCCTCTAATATGACCTACGTTACCTTGAAACAATTCATAAAAACAAAATATAATACACAAATTACACATACAAAACATTCAAATCAATAAACCACTTAAAATAATCATAGAGATGGAACTTTCATGCTACTTGCGCTTCCATGACAACCACGCCACATAAACTTTTCATGTTTACATTCAACAGCTGATCATCTCCATCCCTCACAACAAATAATTTTCATTTCAACTGAGTTCTCAAGTTCATCCATCCTCAAAATACGATGTTTCTTCCTGCTTCGATAAGTGCAACTCGTCACTGCGGCTAATTTTCACACATTCATGACGTTTACACTTACACAAAAGTAAACAAGAACTAAAAATAATAAACTTATATACAACACCAGAGAAATCTCTGTAAAATAAATACAACTTAACATTTGTATTCATCACCAGGCATAACAAACTAATTTAATTCTTATCATGTCCCGCAAATGTAAAAGTCGCACTACTCAAGCTTACAATGTAGAATATTGCTCCCCTCCCGTCAGGAATTGCTGTTCACTATTCATAATGTAAGTCTGCCTCTTATGTTATGGGTGTGTGTCCGTTGAGTGCTACAGAGTATATGAAGTGTGTTTATTATTTATTGTGTTGTGGGTGTGATCTCCTCCTTGTATGGCATTACTTTGGATAAGTGGAAAGTGTCCTGTTCCTTTCCCATCATTGGACATTGCACAATGAAAGCAGCGGGTCCCTTGAACTCCCAGATGATGTATGGTCCTTCATACAAAGGTAGGAAACCTTGGTACATTTTCCGTGGCTTATCTGCCATTGGAAATGTACGTATTAACACTTTATCCCTGATTTAAAACATGACATTCCTCCTTTTATTCCTTTGTTCTTCCCTCTCACACCTCCTTTTTCCTTTTCATATGATATTCCCGCGGATAACTTCTACCAAATTCGGGATACTTTTTTCCTCTCGCCCATTTTCCGTGGATCACCACTCCTCACACCACCCGTTCTGGCTTGTGTCCGAATTGTGCTTCGGTGGGTGTGAGCTCTGTTGTGCTATTGTGAGTATCATTCATGCACGCTTCAACAAAGTATAAACAGTGTTCACGGACCTCATTCCCTAGCACATAATCAAGTGCCCTTACTAATGCACTACTGCTAATTGCACATCCGAATGTAACAAGTAAATTGATAAATTCTTCCCTCAAAAGAAAATGAACAATAATTCCTGGAATCCGGATGCAGTTGTATTTGATAAAAACTTTGCATGAGATCCAATGATGCCATGTACTTAGCGTTTGCACACTCTTGAAATAATTCCTTCGGGGTCCTTGACGTAGCGTAGTCAGGTTTAATTAATTTGTTTACAGCTCTAGCATCCATGCATAATCCTATGGATCCATCCTTTTTTATGATGCACACCAAAGGTGACACATATCGTGACGTGCTCTTCTCTATTATCCCTAGGACTAACAGCTCCTTTATGGCCTCCCTTGCCTTTGTACGAAAGTTTAGCGGTATATTATACCTTTTACTGTGGAATCCTTCTTCTCCTTCCACCTCAATTTTATAGTAATACCCCTTTATTTTCCCGGGTGTATTCTTAAATATATTCTTCTGCTCCATTATTATCTCAGCTAATTTCCTCTTTCCTCGCTCAGATAATTATGGCATTTGTTTAACGCTGTCTTCCACGTCCTCAATGGCAATATTTTCTTCCACACATTTCTGATAACTCTCCCCTCTTCACTCTTCTATGTGCATAAAGTGCTGCGATGTCTCATTAGATTCCCTGAATAGACACACTATCTTTTCTTTCCCCTGAAACACGATTACGGTGTGATTGCTGTAATTAATCTGCAACGCTAATAGCTCTAAAGTGTCTGTGCTTAATATCAATGGCCTCACCAGTCTGGGTACTAAATAAATGTAAATTGGAGGGGTGGGCGGGAGCCTTCTGGAGCCCCCCTGGCACTTAGACCTCTTTAGATCCATTGTGCCAACCCACATTTAACCTGCCCGCCACTCGCAGACAGGGGACAAGAGCACCACGGTAGAGGTATGGAGGGGGGCTACCCATCCAACCTCCGTCCGGGCCCACGTTGCTTAACTTCGGTGATCTGACGGGAACCGGTGTATCAACTTGGCTAGACCCTTGCCCAGTCTGGGTACTACTATGCAATTAATTTCAATGCTAAGATTCCCTATCTTCATGGTAGGAAATATCTGTTTTTTAATTCGTCCACTATTTTGTACAATTGCTCCCATCACCTGAATTCCTCACACTGGTAACTCCATTATTTCCTTTAAATATTTGGCATTTTCTCCGAAGAATTCTTCACTAATGCAAGTGATTTCTGAACCTGAGTCAACCAATGCCGTAATTTTTCTGCCACTTAATTCCACTTCAATCACCGGGCATCTAATGTCATTTGTCCGGTCGTCTTCCCTTTCCTCTTCCAATAAATCCCTTGGTGATTGTAAAATGTTGCGTATGTATTTCCGTCCGGTCCATTCCTTTTTCTTGGAGCTTTCTATTGTCCCCTTTCTTTCGGCATTCGTCGTGTTGAGACTATCGACACGCGGAGATCCCTACCTAGTTTTCCGGAACCTGCCTTGTATTAGTGTTGCATCGCTGCACTCGATCACCAAGGCGTTGACTCTATCAGCTGCTTCTCGTCGGCTGCGCTCTCCCCTATGGTAATAATCAGCTGTTTCTGGCTCACCACCTTGGTCTGCTTGGTACGGCTGCCACTGTCTCTCAGGTGGGCTGTACGGAGATCCGTTTCCTCGTCCGTATCTTTGCAGATTATGCAGCTGTCCTCTTGGTTCACCCCTGTTCTCCCACGGATTTGGCCACTGTCTATTTGTTTCTTGTCTTTGCTCTCGGGTCTGCTCAAGTACAATGCGGTCGTAACGTCTAAGCAGCACCAAGAATTGCGGCAATGTTGATATATTCTGAGATATTATCACCGTGTTGACTTCTGGTCCAAAATGATGTACCAGCCGGTAAATGATTTCCTCGTCTTCCATCACCAGTCTCAGCTCCTTGGCAGCACTGATTCTTGCATTTCTCAGTTGCATAAACTACTCTACTTGTGCTTCCATTCCCGTTATATCTGCCCGAATCTAACATCCTCCTCACCTCCATTTGCTGGTCTCTGCCCCAATACTGCGCCAAGAATAGCTGCTTGAAGCATTTAAAGTCGTATGTAGATGCGATGTGGCCATGAACCATTCACCTGCCTGTCCCGACATTCCCTGTCTCGTGATTTTCAAATTCTTGCTCTCCGATAGCTGATACATTCCCATGTATTCTTCCAGCTCACTAATATATCGCATAGGTCTTCCCCCCTTTCTTCTGTCAAAATGTGGTGTTTTCATCAAAACCGCTGGTGTCTGCGCTGTCGCCGGTCCTCTCGTACCTTGTAATTTTATTTTCTCCGCCTCAGCGTGTTATCCGTTGCATCCGCCACTCTAATTGCACATCGTCCACAGTCACCTTTGCTGCCAAATGATTTATCTTCCCTTCGTTCTTCTGGACCATTGCGACGACGTTTATTACCTCCCTTCTTGTCTCTTCTGCCATGTTTACAAATTCCCTGGTCTCTCCTCGCAACTAATCCACCTCTACGTGAATTTCAATCTGCCCTTTCTCAATGGTTTCTGTGCAGGCCATAAGATTTTCATTCCATTCCATTTTTGCCGCATCCACACTTTCCTTTACACAGGTAATTAGCCTCTTATCTAAACTTTCCCATTGCTCTGCTTGATCCCATAGTATTGTTCTTCAGCGCTTCCTGCCTTTTCTCTCTCACCTCCTGTTCCCTCAATCTACTTTCCTCTTGCTCTTCCCTCATTTTCTCCTTCTCCTCCTGTTCCCTCAATCTTCTTTCCTCTTGCTCTTCCCTCATTCTCTCCTTCTCCTCCTGTTTCTCACTAAATTCTCTTAGCAATCTCACGATATTCAATTCATCCAATGCCTCACCCACAACTTTGAATTGGTATGTGTTTATGTCGATTCCCTTTTTCTCAAAAGCGGATCGTAGTCTGTCTCTTAATTCCTCCTTCACCCCTGCAGTACTTAAACCCATGTTTTTCAATTCCCCTTCTAACTCCACCTTTTTCAACTCGTCTATTTTCTTCAGCACTGTCACCATCTTGTTATCTAACTCGGGTACTACAACAATGAATTCGTGCGGAGTGTGTTAAAGCATATGGTGTGATACTAGCTCGTGTTCCCACGGGTCAATTTCCTCTCGTAACTCCCTAAGTGACTCTCTCAGGTTAACCTCGTGGTACGTAAACTCAGCATGGCCTATTATTAAATTTCCCTGCACATGCTGACCTAATCGTGTCCTGCATTGGGCACCATTAATGTAATATATTCTCTATGTATATCATATATCACACATTTATTACATAAAACATGCACAGAAAATAAAATTTTCCTCACAAAATGCACTTAAAAATAAATCAAACACAAACAAACAAATATACACTTCTCTTCAGGCTCGCACTTAACAGGCCATACACTTTTTCACTTTATTTTCTTTAGAGCCACTTCTTAAATCAAATCAGACACAATACAAAAACACCAATAATCTCTCTTCTCTCATGAATGCTTATTCAACCACACAGACACCAACTAGCTAACAAATGATGCCCTTCCTTAAGCACACATCACTTTCGCGTCTCCACACCACCACGTCTAACACAACTCCTCGATTCTCGCTCTCTCTTATTGTTTCCTTAATTACCAACGCTTCTGCCTATTGGCTCCGGCATCACCTAGAAACATATGTTTACCTCCATTTTTGATGCTGGCGGCTCAATTGCTATGTTGCATAGTTAACATTATTTCTTTCAATACCCCTGCGAGTCCAAATTTTTAGTTGCTTTTTAATGTGCCTTCTTCTGCCTTGTGACATCACACAGAGTGCCAATTTAGGAACAGGCTTGTTGGTTGTACCACATGCTTGTTTATACCCTACTTTTTATAACATTGTTTTTCCTATGATAAATTAGTTCATCCATCATAGATAATGACAAGCAGAAAGCAAGTGTTGAAAGCGGCAGAGCTAAAAAGCTACAAGCAATTTCAATGGAGACAAAGGTTGCTACAATAAAGAAATTAACTTGTTATGAAAAGATCATGAATATGGCATGTTTTTATCACATGAATCCCTCAACAATTGGAAAAATTTACAAAAACAAAGACTTGATAATGGATCATACTATTAATTGTATCACACCTATGCAGTCCACATTAATTTGCTAGAAAATGGAGGAAGCTGTTCAAAGAAATGGAAAAACTTTTGAGAATTTAGACTGAATACCAGAAGCAGAGGAGGGCAACACTTAGTCTCATGCTTATACAAAGAAGGTTAGAAGCCTTTTCAGGCTTTAAAGGCCAAGGCTGAGGAAGGTGCTGCTGACAAGACTTATCAGTAAGTCATGGATCATATTCTCAAGTCAGGAAAGAAGCCAATTTGAATTATGTGTCAATTAGTAGAGAAACTGTGAGAGCCGACAAAGAAGCAGCCAATAAGTTCCTAGGAACATTTAATAAATTAAACGGGAAGGAAGGCTACATCGTTCAATGAAATTTTAATCTTGACAAGACTGGGCTTTTTTTGAAAAAATGTCTCCAGAAACCTACATCAACTGAGGAATCAAAACTGCGAAAGGACAGACTAATGCTATTGCTGGGTACCTACAATGCTTCAGGGAATTCAATTTGGAGCTACTGTTAGTTTACCATGCTGCAAATCTTTGTGCCCATAAAAATGCAACAAGAAGTGCTCTACCTGTCATTTGGATGCTGAATGCCTGGATGGCACTTGCTGTATTTGAGGAATGGTTCTTTCACTGTCTTATTCCCAAGATCAAACTCTACTGCCATAAGGGAATTCCTTTCAAGATTCTCTTTATTTTTGATAATGCCCCAGGTCATCCCCCTCACTTAAATGATTTCAATCCTGATGCACATATTGTGTACCTACCCCCAACCACTCTTCTGCATCATATGGACCAATATGTAATAGTCAATTAAAACATTATTCTCATCAGACGTACAGGCAAGAGTTGAAGCAAGTGGATGACTTGGGTGTCAGCTTTGCAAGAAGAAGTAAGACTTTTATATGGGCTGCAACATATACAACTGTATAAAAAATATTGATTCTGTATGATATGCAGTGATGACTAAACATATGAACAGTATGCGGAAGGCTTTATGTCCACAATTCATGAATAACTTTGCGGGCTTCAATCTGAAAGATGATGCAAAAGAGATGGGCAGCAGCCTCCTTGATGTTAGTAAAAAAACTTCCGTTGGATTTGGAGGAAAAATTCAACATTCGCGAACTGGCCGTGAAACCTTTAGCAGTGTTACCCACTGAAATAGCACAGTAGCAAGATATTCCACAAAGATAAAATCATTCACCTTGACTGGGACTTGAACCCCGACCCCCTGATTTCCACCCCGGAATTCAGAGGGTCCGGGTTTGAGTACCAGTCAAGGCAAATGATTTTTTATCTATGGAATATCTTGCTATTGGAGGAAAAAGACTAAACAGCTGTTTGAGTCATACTCTGAGGAGATAACGTAAGAAGATTTGATCAAATAGTACGAGATGCAGCATAAGGAAGAGGAAGAAGAGGAACCTGTTCTACCTAAGAAGTTTGAGATAAAATGAATTCCATTTGTTCCTGGGGTCCGGGCTAGAAGATCGTAATTTCGAAAAATTCATATTTTCGAATATTGCCATGTACTTACTATAGGCTTTTTGTCGGGACAGGCAGTTTTGCTTTGCATAATCGAAAATTCGTATTTTTGTGCTTCGTGTTATCGACATAATTCTCTCAAATATCAAATTAAACGTTATTCTGTTCTGAAAATTCTAAATCTCTGAATAGTTGATGATTCTGGTCTGTTCACCAACTTGATGATTAGTAGCTTTAGATCAATAAATGTCAACAAAAATGACGCCATTTATTGATGAAAAATGGCAACATAAGTTGCAGACTTGTCCCCATAGGATTGTGCTAAATCCATAGATTGCCTCCCAATAGAATCATGGTTTGGAAATGAAGAGAGGCTTTCGCTAGATTCCAAGCACAAAGTCATTAGTGGTACTGTTTTGGTTTAATGCGGGATAGCCTACCGAAATATGAATAAAAAGCTATTAATATAATGACATACTGATGACAAATAGTTTCACCTACATGGTAATTCCTTCAGACAATAGCATGGCTTGCAAATAATTACGAACATTTGTTGAGTAAAAATAATCAGCGCTCAACCCCAAGGTTGGTTTTTGATAGGTGAGAGTAGGGCTCACCCACTTCTTAGTCATTCGTGTGTGAAATTCACACATTTAGTTTAAGGGGCCATTTCCTCTCCATGGGCCACCTGCGATTTCCTATGAAGTTCTGACACAGAAAAAAGAATTGAAAGGATTTTAGATGGGGTGTCCAGAAAGGTTTCTGCCCAGGATTTGAACCTCGGACCCTCCGGTTTGTAGCTCAGCACTCCATCCACTAGGCCACCACATCCTCTCGATTCTATTTTCTGTGTGTCAGAACTTAGTAGGAATCGCAGGTGGCCCAGGGAAAGGAATTGCCCCCCCCCCCAACCCGTGAATTTAACATGCCGATAGCTTAGCGGTGAGCTTTACCATCAGCTGTTAAAAACCAACCTTTGGGTTGAACATTGATTTTTTTAAGAATGGAAGTATGTCAGACAGGTAGTGCAACTTAAAAATGCATCACTCAAGCAGTATATGCACTGTGGCACCAATGGTAAACAATCCAAGGGTATTAAGATAATCAGATATTCTTTAAAGAGAGAATGTAGAACAATTAATAATTCAATACATTAATTGTCACTGGTTTTAATTGCTAATAGAAGTTAACATTAAATTAATTGACTTTTTGTCTATCACTTATAAGATGCTCCTATTTTTTACAGTGTGACTTATAACTTACATGAAGACTAAGGATTCCTGTCCTTAGAAGTAAAACATGGGGAATATGAGAGAAATGGATAACTTTTAAAACTCAAGGAGTTTTCTGAATCAGTTAACAGCCACCATGTAATTTTCAGCTCAGTGTCCAGAAGATTTCAAATTTTAAGATAAATGAGCAAACATAACCTATGCCTGCTGAAAATCACTAGCAAGGGTGCATAACCAATAACACTCTTCCCTTCCACACTACAACATGCTTTTGAAAGTGTTTAAAGTCCACCAGAAATTCTTCACTAACCACCAAGCCACTAACCAGACAAACTAAGAGGCTGGTAGACAAAGAGAAAGTGAACCATTAGTTATTCAACCATAAAGAGATGTGTAAGGAACAAAACTTCATAAGTATATTAAAACACTTAAACGTCAAGTGGAAAGGTGCTAACATATCACTTGAATCATAATTAATAGGGTGGGCCGAAAAACACGAAAGTGTCGGAATCGAATCGTAATAGAGTAGAAAAGTTGCTACTCATCACCATGATCACAAAGAAAGAAAAATTTTTGAAATTGGACCATATCTTCTGGTTGCATATCTCATTCGAAGTTTCAAAAAAATCATAAAAATATCACTTTTTCGGGATTTTTTAAAAATTAGCTACGGTGATTGGACTACATATATTCAAAATCGGTACATGGCCTCTTCGAAAGGTCCTTTGTCTTAAAAAAAATATAATACCCCTTCCCCCATCTTTTAGGGGGAGGGGGACTCGCTCATCGCAATCAAATAATCGAAAAATCGTAAAAAACATGACTTGTTTTCGGGATTTTCTCTTTATGAGTTACAGTAATCGGATGCATTCAAAATCAGTATGTGGCATCTTCTAAAGGTCGGTTGTCTTTTATAAAATGATATAATTCCCATTTCCCCCTTCTTTTAGGGAGGAGGGGAGGGGCATGTATTGTTAAAATGAGTGACCTTACGGTTGTTCTTTACCTCGTGTAAAGTGTGCAGCTCTTTGCCCTAGAAACTTTAGGCATATTGGATCTTTCGGCTGCACTGCGAGTTCTGCCTTTTATTTCTCTTACTTTGCAAATGCCGACAGAAAGGATCAAATATTTTTCTACAATGTAGTTTTAGGTTCTAAAAGATGCGTCGATGGCTAAAGTCATTTTACACCTTGTCTAAAAATTTTATAAATGAGTACGTAGAATATTGATTATAATAGAAGAATGTAAAACTACTAAAAGTTCATTTTTTAAAAATAGAAGTCAGGTGACATAGACAGGAGGTGCCACACATTGAGGGGGGAGTTGCACTGATCGCTACGGGTTGGATCTTCTCCTCCGTAAAGAGATAGGAGTGGGTCATGGCATTGTGCCCTATCCTCACATGTGTGATGACAACTTCCTCCTTCCGAGTCCTCCCAACTGAAGTGGGCCATGTTGCTATGTCGGCCTTAATTTCACGTAACTTATGTGTGATTTGCTGATTCCATATTTCCCTCCACTGCTGAAGGCATACATTCCTCAAAACAGCCCTCAGATCCTCCACAGGTACTTGTGCAATGGCAGTGTTGGCCTATCACAATGCCTCTTTAGTGACGGAGTCCACTGCCTCATTCCCTGCTATCCCCACATGTCCAGGAACCCATAAGAATTCAATATGAATTCCCTTACTCTCAAGGGACATTAGGCTACATTGAATATCCTAGACAATTTGGTGCATGGGAAAAAGTGGGAAATGGCCTGCAGTGCACTCATGAAGTCACTGCAGACTAAAAAGGAGGCATTACGTCCCATAATCCCACATATATATTGCACATTGGATTCAATCTTGCCCTGATGACTCTGTGGTTGGCTGAGGTCACCGTTCACTCATATGCCTCCTCCGTCTTCGAACCTTCTGTATAAACGGTGCCAGGGCGTGCGTTTATAATCTCTTGGTAAGAACACTGGTACTTGGCAGTAATGGTGGAAGACTTGTAGTACCTCTGTAAGCTGAAGTTACATACTAGTTGACTTACTTGCCCCATGGAGGTATTCTGAAATTCTCAACTCTGTTTAATTTGGGGAGCGAAATACCGTAGTCATCCTTAGAAGACAAGCCATACACTCAGTGGTGTTGTGCACTGTGTTCATCTATTTATATATGAATAAAACGGGGGTTAAAAACAATATTAAAACAAGGATGCCCCTTTGACACTAAAACCTTGGCAACATAGTTGCACATAAGTATATACATATAGCTCCTGACATTCAATGGAAGCTCGCCTGAATCTGCATAGATACTTAACGCGGTAGACGTATGGAAGGGAACAATTGCCATCCGTAGCCCAGCATTATGAACCATTGAAAATGGTCATAAGTATGACTACGGGGCATAGGAGTATACTATGGAACCATAGTCCAATCTTGACCGTACTAGAGCGCACTACAGTAACGTTAGGGTTGAGCAGTCGGCTCCCCACGTCGTATTTGATAAAAACCTTAAAATATTTTAAGTCTTCATACAGCTGTCCTTCAAAAATTTTATATGCTCTCACCAAATGTAACTGATAGTTTAAAATCATGCCAAGGAACTTGATTTCTTGGACGTAGGTTAAGTACGTTACCCCAAACGCAAAGGTGGTGGTAGGTGTAGACTTCTCAAGTGGTAGAAATGCATGCATTTCGTCTTCTCTGTCAAAAAGCGAAATCCCTTATTCCCAGATCAGGTGTTGAGTTTGTTCAAGGTCATCTGCATTTGCCTTGCTGCACTTACCAGCTTGGACGATCGGCAAAAAAAGCTAGATCGTCTACAAACAAGGACCCCATCAATGGGGCGGATATGCTTGGATACACTCAGCTACATCTTTTATTGCAATGGCAAAGAGTGTTACCCTCAACACGGAGCCCTGTGGTACTCCGTTCTCTTCTCTTGAAGGTAAGAGTCGGACAGACAGTTTCCAATTCTGACTTTAAACGTTCAGTCAGGTCACTCATTTTAATGATACATGCCCCACCCCTGCCCCATAAAAGAAGGGGGGAACGGGAATTATATCTTTTTTAAAAGACATCGACCTTTACAAGATGCCACATACCAATTTTGAATGCAATCCAATCACTGTAACTCAGAAGAGAAAATCCCGAAAAAAATCATTTTTTACGATTTTTCGATAATTTGAACGCGATGAGCGACTCCCCCTCCCACTAAAAGTTGGGGGGAAGGGGTATTATATTTTGTTTAACACAAAGGACTTTTAGAAGAGGCCACATACCATTTTTAACGCAATCCAATCACCGTAACTAATTTTTAAAAATCCTGAAAAAGTAATATTTTTCACAATTTTTCGAAACTGAACGAGATGTGAGACCGGAAGATATGGCCCGATTTCAAAAATTTTTCTTTCTTTGAAGTCAGGGTGACGAGTAGCAACTTTTCCCCGCTATTACAATTTGATTCCAATACTTTCGTGTATTTCAGCCCACCCTAATAATTAACCAACTGCAATAGAAACATGAAGAGCTTTCTAACCACATGCAGGTCACGATGACATTAAACATTCTAATCGATAAAAGATGCTAATAGGATACGATGAACCATGCTAGCATGACAGCCACATTCAGACATGACATACAGAGTAATTCACAAAAGTCAATGTGATTTACTCACACACACCTAACTGCCTCAATTGAGTCTCTCGTTCTTCTAATTCAGCCAAAGATTCAGATAACTGTGACAAAGAAGGTTACATTCTCAAAGATTTGTTAGAAAACCATATTTATGCTAAAAATGTATTATGGTAAATAGACAAATTTAGATACATAGATTATAGTTATAGTCACTCGTTTTATTGGTGAAAGAGTTACCTTAAAAGCAAGCCTCTCATTGTCTAACTCAAGCTGCTTTGAAGCCCTCTCCAAGAGCTGCACACGCTCACACATTTCCAAAACCTCTCTCCTCAGCACTTCTTTCTCAGATGAAACCTAGACAAAAAAGGGAACAACTTAATTTCCCGAGAAGAATTCATGCTGTCTGAAGAATATAGTATTGAGGAAGAGTTACAAAAATGTTTTAGTGGCCTATCGATTGAAAATACATATAATGAGAGGACCTTTTCTTCATGCTTACAAATCACATACATAAGTACACAGGAAACAATTTAGTTAAAGATGAATTCAACTGATGCATGAATAAAAACTATCTAGAGATTTTCATTCCACCAACTGAAGTAAATTTGTTATTGAGCAGGTTAAATATGTGCAAGTTGGGTGATATTCAAGGAATTGATAAATAGATGGCCCTAAATAATTGAATAAAAGGGTCAATAATTGTTATCTTATGAAGTTTTCTACTATTTACAAATAAAATTACATCTTCAAAAAAACAATAAAAAGAGTATTTAACTTTTAACTGTAATTATCAGACTATAAAATTTACTATGACACATTAAAATGGTTACCCGAGTCAGGACATTCACAAGGGACATAAGATAAATTCCTTTCGAAATCTTTACTCAGATCAGGGTAAGTAGGGGTGGGTTTTATGTGACAAAAGTTTCCCACTTTTTTTGCCGAGTATGTACATCTCACGGCTACCTTTTTTTTATCCCACTTAAGATCTGTCAACAACTTCTCAAGGTCAGTGATGTCGTTGCTAGCAAAAAGATAACTATGATAATTTCCAATATATTTTAATGATTTGTTGAGCACATTGCTATGCAACTGTTGATGAGATAAGAACAAAAACGATTATAAATATTTTCTAAGGCAATTGTACAATACATAGCAACATTAATGTACTATCAGTAGTAAGGTTAGCAAATAAACTTTCCGGTTTAGGAACCACAGAACAGCTGCTGCTTGCATTTTCCCAATAAACCGGCTTTACAGATGAAACTAAAATGCATGACAACAATTCCCTCCCCATCTCTACCATTCCCTTCAAAAGTAATGGCTCTTTCGTTAGGCCACTGGTTTGCAACACCTGAGCTAGTAAGTCAGAATGACCATCTTTGCAACTCTGGCATCCTACGGTCATTACAAGTCCAGCATTTAGAATGCATTCACCTCCTGTATGGCTTTCTACACCTTCCTCTAAATATCTCCTGAAAGCTAAATTTGGTTTAAGCATTGGTCCAACTTGATGTATGTAGTAGTCTAGCTATGGTTCCCATTTCACAAATGTAAGCATATGCAAAAAAGAATCTTAATTTAAGAAAATTCACACCGAGAACATAAAAAATAAATAACAATAACAAGGGGAGATACAATTATGTTCTTAATTGTACCGGACTATACAGTAAAATTTCGTAATAAATGGCACTACAACCATAGAAACATTAGCAGTACCTTTAGTCCTTGGTTACAGCTTAAGCCTAAAGAATGTAATGACCAATATGTAACATATCCCACACTACTTTACCTATAACTTAACTGTAATCAGAGACCTTCACAGTAACTACTGCTCTGGATTCATGAACTTTTTGGATTATTACAGATGACAATAAAAAATTATGTATGTGGAAAACTGCAATAGGAACAGCTGATCATGAGGAGACTTGGAAAGAAACAGATGCCATGATAAGAAGAGTATGCATACACAGTGAAGTCGTTAGATTTGAAATCACAGTTGATTACACACATCATGCTGATGATGACACTAGTGAAGTAGAGCTTTGGTTTGCTCCCAGAATTATCTGTAGACTATATCCTGTAAATGACTGGATATTATCCAACCTCCTAATTGAGGAGAATTATTTTTATTGAGTTATTGCAAAGGTTCAACATTAGAGAGAGAACCATATAACCATCACCGTTACAAATTTATTTATGTTCCAATGTTAGTAAAAATTACAGAAATTGAGGTGAATAAAAAAGTAAACACTTGCTTTAAAGGTAATAAACAATATGTGATGTAGATTATCATGGGTCAACAATCATAAGATTGGTATGATGCAGCTCTACACTTGATTCTTTTATCAGCTAACTTCTTCATATTGGTATGAGTCTTCTCTTCCACACCATTAACAACTTGCACTTCATGCAAGGCCCTCCTTTTCCAAGCTTCCCATTCACTTTCCTTCAATATTCGTCTTCATTGGGCCATCATATCTTGGAATATGGTCAATAAGTTGTCCTGTCTCCTTTTTAAGTTTTTAGGAGACATCACTTTTCTTCCACTCTTCTTAGAACCTCTTCATTATTGACTCAGTTGATCCAATTCAACTTCATTTTTCTTCTCAAGCAGCACATTTTGAATGATTCCAGCCTTGAATTCTCTGCTGATGTCATTGCCCATGCCTCACTGCCATAAAGAAGCTTGCTCCAGATGTATGCTCCCATGTATTGTTTCCTTACTTGCACCCTTTCATTTCCAGCTGTGAGTAGATTTTTCTTTTGGTGAAATGCCCTCTTGGCTGGGGCTATTCTGCTATTTCTCTCTTGCTTCACCTATTGCTGGTTATTAGGCTTCCCATATAACAACACTCTTTCACCTCCTAAATGTTTTTTTTGTAGTTTAACATTTGTCTTGACCTCTTCTCTCCTACTGCATACCATTACCTTAATTTTTTAAAAAATTTATCTTCAGATGATATCTGGCCAATGACTTTTCCATACTGACCATATTTTTCTTTTATTCTCTTTCAGTCTCTGCCCTGGCACTATTATTAGTGAATCAAAGCATGCTGAGTTTTTTACTCATGAATATTTAGTACTGAAGCCTTCTATTTGATTTCCGCAATAGATTTCTCGATGTAAACATTAAAAATTACCGTATAAGGTATGAAGCTAAAGTAGATTCATTAGTTCCAGAAAACTAGCTACTAGTCCTTATTTCTTGTACTTTGATATACATTCTGCAGAGATAGGAGCCCAATGAAAGTCTTTTTGCTGATGATCTATATAGCTTCAATTACAGAAAACAACTAAACATGTAAATAAACCCCCTGGGTGTCCACCAAGTAAACCTTACAACCTAAATGTCTTACAAGTAAACCTTATTTAATCCTCATAACCCACAGTCTTACTTAAACTTTCACATATAGATAACAACTACGGTTCAAGGACAAACATAATCTAAAAGGATAGGAATAAAATAAATAATTTATACTTACTTTTATTATTTCAGAAAGCAAGTCATTTTCTTTATTTAAGCCATTCACACCATTTGTTCCCTTTAGCTTTTTGAGCACATCAAGTTCCTCCATTAGTTTGGCCCGGTCCGCTATTAATAGAGCAACCTGCGAGGACAGTAATGGTTTTAGAACTTTACAGATTGGAAAATAGTTGGAAGGCAAAAATTATAAATATGCATCTTCTAGTAATTTTCTCAAACTGAACATTTTTAAAAGGATATCTATCAACCACTCAAGATAATTTAGTAGCTTAAAACCCAGACAGGAGCACCCTCCTACGTGCCTTTTTACTCTTCCAGCTATGCGTACCTCAAAAGAGGTACTATAAAGTCAAATTCATGCCTTTTCATAAACTGCGACACTTCTTTCATACTTTCCATCACTGCTATGAGCCATGATGCCTGAGCATCTCTCCTCCAGAGTGAAAACAAAAGCCAAAAATATTCATAACAAACCACATATTCACTCATTAAAAGTAATAATCATGATTAACCCATATCTCATACAGTCAAACTCATTTATAATGAGCACGGTTAAAACGAGATCTCGGCTATTGCGAGGAAAGAGAGAAGGGTTGTTTGGAAATAATGCATTTTATGAGCAATATATAACGGTTAAAACGAGACTATTAGAGAGCCTTACGGTTATAACGAGCAAATCTTTAGTCCAAATGAACGAGCAGTGGCTGTACTGTCGTACCAAGGACTTTATCTTGTAAATTTAGCATGTGTGTGTATAGATAACTAAATAAATTGTTCATTTTGTAATTTCAATCATCTTATATTAATCTTTGTTATTTTATCACCTCTGCATAAAAATAGCATGTGTGTGAGAGTGCGTGTGTGCGTGAGAGAGGGAAAGACAGTGAGTACAGTGCATGTTGGTACTCGTAACGGATATAACGAGCAAAAGCATTTGGTCCCTTGGATCTCGTTATATCCGAGTTTGACTGCATTTGAGTACTGCAAACACTGAAGAATGCATTCAACATAGGAATGAAAATGTACAATTAAAGACATGGGAGTTGTCATGTCGTTGACCTTCCCCAGTCCTTCGCAACAGTCAGATATTAAGAGCGGGCCTCTACAGTCATTTACTGTTTATTTATGTGACTTTTAAATGTGTGAAAAAATTTACCATCCTGCCAAGTGTGAGTTTAGTGGTGTAATTTGCTTTCTGAATGTAACAAAAGTTCACCCTATTGAAATTTACGGACCAATAACAGAAGAGTAATGTGATGAATGAAGCTTCAGTTTGAAAATGGTGCATCATGTTTAATAGTGGCTGGACGAATATTCTTGTTGAGGAACGGTCGGGTCAACCTTCAGTTGTGACTAATGAACTCAAATCAAGGATTGGGGAAAAATTAAGGGGCCCTGGGACATAGCTGTTTTTCAGACCTATTTTTCAAGGAAGATTGCTCCAACAGGAAGCCAGATATCGGAATGCAGTTTTCAGTAATTAAAAGAGAAAGTATCAAACTATTACTCTATAATCCTAGATTTTACGTAATAAGCCTTGTTAAAAATATATATCGATGTAAAAATAGACCTTTTTGTTGCAAATATTGGGAGACAGAGGGGCTATTTTTTTAACTTTCGTTATTATAGAGTACAAGATTCAAGCTTAGTCTGTTGGATCCTTGAAAATTATTGATTTTTATTAAAAGACACGCTGTTGAGATATTCTGAAAGTAATTTATGTTTTTCGCCAACTCCAGCCCAGGGATACGCCTCGAGCGTCGTGCAAATCACTAAACAGTTCACACATTCTCCGCCTACTGTGCTACTCAAAAAGCGGCACGGTCCCTCTACCCTATATCCTAAAACGGTATCCTTGAGGTGTTGGAGCTGGGGGAAGGGAAAGTGCAGGCGGGCGGGAAGCAGAGGCGAGTGAGACGGAGTGTCTGGTTTACTGACGGGTTGTTTCTTGAGTCTCTGTTTGGTTGTCGCTCTCGGGGTGTCTAGTAATAGTCAAACCGACTAATAGTCAAGTCTCAAAATGTCATCAGAAGCGTACCGATATCGGAAAATTAAAGTAGGCAGTCGCTTGACATTTTCGATGGCGAGGAAAAAAAGAAAGGGTGAATTTTTGGCCAAGCGGAGGGAAGAAAAAAGGTAAATATTGTCATTTTTTGTGAAAACACTATCTTAATGTAGTGATATATTCATGTGTAAGTATGCAAATTTCTATTATCCGAAACAGGCGTCTCAAAATAATGGGAACAGAGTCGCACGTAGGAGGAACTTCTTGCGCTATTGAAGAAATCCCGTCCAATATTGACGATTCAGTAGCTGACGAAACTTTGCATGATTCATTTGACGATATGGCAATTGCCGAAGAAGGGAAAAACGAAGGCATACCTATCCGGCGGAGTAACGGGAAGAAGAATTATCGACTTAAAATATTCGACAAATCGGTTTCCAATTTACTGAAAAGGTTTAACCTAAATTTCAACCTGCGTTTTGATAGTAATTCCCAGCCTAGTTCTTCTATTAAACTCGTAACACTTATACAATTATCATAGCGGCCTTTAACAAATCTAGTGGATCTTCTTTGCACACGCTCTAATTCTTTTATCATACCTTCCTCGTACGGATCCCATATACTAGCGGCATATTCTAAATGAGGCCTGACAAGTGTAAAATAGCTTCTAGTACTCTCTCATCGCATTTGCCTAGAACTCTTTTTACGAATCCTGATATATGGTTTGCTACACTAGTTATTTCCCTGATGTGTTTCCCCCACAGCATGTCTTCAATGTTGGTGACGCCTAAGTATTTAATAAATTCTACGTTAGATATTTTCTTTTCTTTGATGCTATAATTTTTCTGGGGAAGTTATTTTTCCCAAAGTTCTTTATCGCGCATATCTTCAAATTTAATTCTAGCTGCCAACTATCGCACCAATCATCAATCGCATATAAATCCTTAGCTAAAGAATGACTATCCTCTTAATTTCTTATTTCCTTATACACAACTGCATCAGAAGAAATACGTAAATATGAAGAGATTAGCCGACAGGACTCAGTGGAGAGCTGCGTCAAACCGATCTGAGGAATGATGACCAATGATGACTGCTGCATCATCGGCAAAAAGACGGAGCTTGCTATTTTTAGCTACTGTATTCAAGTCATTTACGGAGAGAGGAAATGAAATTGGGCCTATCACGCTGGGGAACACCCGATGTAACTTTTACTTCGCCTGAGGTGACACCATCTAATACCACCCTTTGAACGCGTTCATGTAGGAAATCTCCTATCCAGCCTACCATATTACTGTCTCCCATATGATGCTAACTTCGCGAGTAAATTACATTACCTTATCAAACCTTTTCTAAATTTAAAAACGCTGCGTCTACCTGTACGTTACCTTCTCCGAAACTAAAATATCATGAACAAAAAGACCTAATTGATTTTCGCAGGACCGTCCCTTTCTGGACCCATGCTTATTTGTTATCAATAAATCCTGGCTATCGAGGTGTCCCCTTATTGATGTAACTATCATATGCTGTATAATTTTGAACGACAGTGACGTTATTGATATTGGTTTATAATTCGATGGATGTTCCCTATCGCCACTTCTAAAAATTGGGATCACGTTTGCTATCTTCCAGTCTTTGCGAACCGCGTGTTCTTCGAGGGATTTGTTAAATATTACTTTAAGATACGGTGCCATTTCGAGAGCTATTTCTTTATACACACGAGCAGGAATTTCATCACGACCTGAGCTCTTGTTCGGGCTAACATTTTTAGTAAGGATACGATTCCGTTATAAGATACAATTATCGATCGGGGGCATTATTTGTTGAAATCGGTCTGGTATTGTTTCGAGCAAACTACGCTTAGATTGATTAAAAACGCTCTGGAAAAATAATTCAACAAATTAGCCTTATCTAATTATTTCGCCCCTATACCCTTTCAAGGAATTAACAGTTGAAATTTTAGTTCACTGTACTTCCCTAACATATGATCAAAATGCTTTCGGATTCCCCTCTAGTTGTTCTCCAAGTACTTTTCTCTTGAAATCACTTTACGCTTTTCTAAGGGCTGTTTTTGCGGCTGCTTTATATGTAACGTTCGATAATTTTTTAGATCGCTATTAGCTACATTTTTCTTAGTTTCGCGTGGATAACTCGTTGTCGTTTTAAACATTTTTACAACCTCCGCGTTGGACCACCTTGGTTCCCTATTCTCACTCTTATACTCACTCACCGTGTAATTTGGAGGAACTCTTTCCATGTCTGTATCACTATTTTTTCTGATGTTTAGAATTTTTCAAAAGAAGTCTGTAAGTCACGCCTAAATCCGTTAAAATCTGCTTTACTTAAAAGGCAAATCTTTCTTTTTAATTTTACACTTTTGTCAGTATTGAGGGATAATTTAACGTGTACTACCTTGTGGTCACTTATTCCATCGACATTTTTAACATTAATGACTTTTTCATGGATGTTTGAGACAAGTAAATCGAGAACATTCTCCCTTCTATTATGCAAATTTACTATTTGATATACTGCGTATTATGCGAACAGGTTAAAAAATGACAAGCAGATTTCTTTGTCCCTACCCCCCAGACTAATGACTACATGTTTTCCAATCTATCGATGTTGTATTGAAATCTCCACCTTTCAATAATCTGTTGTTCGTTGGTATGAGAATTAATGTGCCTGATCTGTTTCTCGAGTTCTAATACTGAGTGTACATCGGAATGGGGTGGTCTGTAGTAGGCACAAACGTATATTACTTTCAAATTACCACATTTAGACATAAACACGTGCAAGCCAAGCTACCAGCTGAGACCACCTCCTATTTGTTGCAATTCTTACGGCTAAACTGTTGTCACAACAACCAATCAACGCGGCTACCCCGAAAAATGAAGTCCATTCATGACTTGGACCGCGGACACGTTCTCCTGCAGCTACGAACCCCACTAGGGTCAGGCTAGCCAGACCGGCTCGGTTCTTAGAAAATCGTAGCGAGCGCATTTCCGCAAATTCCACGTTGCCACATGGTATAATGTGGAGTCTGCCAAACAGTTTGGTCCAATCGTGTGTTGAAATGGCAACATTGCGTCTAGTGGTCAGCTATGGTACGAAAACTCCGCGGACGGAGGGGCTGAGAGGGAAGGGTCGTTATTGCCTCATCACCTCTGCGCAAAGAATTAAAGCGTAGAAGAGACACTGAACAAAAATATGGCTGGTTGGGTAGGCGCCGACTCTGGTAACTCTACCGGTCGACGGAAAAACTATCTCCATCATCTCAGCACTCGAAAGCGAAAAAATAATCATGTATCACGGCCCCTTAAACAGAATAGATGTTTCACGATAGACGGACTGAGTTCATTTTTTCCTGAAATTTCAAGAACAGTTTTTTATGAATTTTTAGTGATGATTTGGGCTACAGAAAAGTGTGTGCGAGGTGAGCTCCTCGAGTTTCGAGAGATGAACCCAAAAAAAAAGGATAGGAGCTACACTGACTTTTCTGTCAGTACGACAAGGATGGCGAGGAGTTTTTGAGCCACATTGTAACCAGCAATGAGATCTGGAATTCACTTAAAACTCCAGAAACAAAGCATCAGTCAATGGAATGGGATCAATCCCATTTTGATAATTTCAGAAAATACACTGAAAGATACACCTGATGAGATACTGAATGTTCTTTATTATTGTATGATTTTAAGTAGATTTATCTTGGATTTTCCAGCTTTTGAAAGACTTGATTGAACAGCATATGCAAAATGAAAATACTAAGCAAGTAATTAAGTAACCAACACCATAGATTATGTATATCATTATCTATATATAGGCAATCTTTATGCTAAGAAAACTTAAAGAACTCATTTCCAGGCACTATCTGAAATCCATATACTATGCCTTTTTCACAGCCATCTCAGCTATGGTATTGAGTTGTGGGGGCATGCTACTACTTCCCATAATTTATTTACTTTACAATACAGGGCTATAATGATCAGTTCCAATACACCCTCACTGGAGCACTGCAAACCAATTTTTAAAGAGTTTGGTGTTCCCACTCTTTATATTCTTTACATTTATAAATTTCTTTGCTGTGTGAAAGAAAATTTTAGTTCTTTTGCCACAGTGGAAAGTTCCTACAGCACAACACTAGAAGTAAAGAGAAACTTGTACTACCATACCGCAGGCTGACTAAAACTAATGAGTAATTTGACATTCTTAAGTTGAAATGTTTTAATATTCTACCGCATGGGGCCAGACGTTTCCATGACAAGGTTTAAGAAGGTAATTTATACTTGGCTTATCTAATGCATTTTATTCTATTGAAGAGTTGGAGTGTAAAAATGTAGACACTGTATTCTAATTGTTTTTGTTTTTATTATTGTATCTTATTTAATTTGACAAGGGCTATTGCATTTCTTGAATGCTTAATGTCCAATAAAGAATATGAATATAGTCTATACTTACTCTATGCCAACACTCATATCAATATTATATCATAACTTTGCATTAAGGCTCGAATACACCCTTGAATTGTTGCTACTTATTTTGCCTTTAAAGACAGGTCCTCGGAACTTAGTACTATGCAAGAGCCTTTGACTAAAAATGGAGGGTGGGAGGGGGGGGGGTCTGCATTTCTGTGGCCCTTCAGGTTAGGGCTTTCAGATGATAAGAATTTTATGGCTCATATATGGAAACATTCAATGTTTTGACACGCATGTTCCTGATTTTAGAAAACCAAACAGAACTCCATTTATCTTTTGCTTATCCTTTAATGGCAGGACAGAAAGGCAAGCGGAGAACAGAAAAGCAATCAATTAATACCGCAGCTAAGGCCGAGGTGTATGATAAAGAAAGCATATTTATGATTTTATATCCCTATCCCTAACATGTTGGTGGGCATGAAAATGGTTAGAAATTCTGAGTTTGCATTTATAAAGAAAATTAGTGATGTAATCTGGTAGCATTAATGGGAAAGAAAAGTGACAAATCATTGTACTGCACATAATTAGAGGTTTGTTTTTGTTAACCACACGCATTGGTCTACATATCATAGATATTGGTTCTACTATAGATGGTAACTCTTGTAATTTATTTTTGGACAATGGTCATCAACTTATCTATACAGACAATGAAAATTTCAGTACCCTATTTATCAAGATTATATTGCAATCTATTTTACCTTGAAGATGAGTTAAACTCAATCCCACTAGAAGAAAGAAGCACATTTCAGAGGATAACTTTTTCCAATAATTATTAATAATAATATTAGGCTCAAATATGCATAAACAAGTCATTCCCAATTGTCTACAGACAAGCAATTAAGATAATTTGATTATGGCTGCTATTCTGAATGATTTAGCAACTGTGCAAAAATCGTAATGCTGGTCAGCCACTGGACAATAGTGTATCGCTATTTTGGCATAAGGCACGATAGTGCAATCGCTAAATCATAAAGAATAGCAACCTATAGTCACTGTGGGTAATTTAAATAATGTAAAGAAAATGGAACATAGAATAGTATAAAATTTATGTTCATAAAAACTACTTTTAAATGGTAAGAAATGAGTAGTCCGAAAGGTATGCTCAGAATGAAAATAATCAAATGTTACATAATAAGGCACAAGTCTAATTTCTTTCAAAAGTCATACTGAACCTGAAATACTGGTAGAGGATACACAGACCCCTAAACCATAATTTAACACTGACACTAATAATTTGGGGCAGTTTTTAGGCAAAAAGAGTACCTACCATCTGGATTAATCGAATATTAGTGTTCAGAGCTAATGCAAAATTCAAGATGATAGAATGTCCAAAGATGGGTTACAGGGGTTACTTTGTACAGTAGGAACTCCATGTCAAATATGTCCTGAAGCCTGTAGTTATTAAGTTACTTTTGATAATGGCAAATGATATCATAGAGGTGGAAAAAACCATTCCCATTACAAAAGTTTACTTCAACAAGAATTTGAAAGAGATAGTCACCGAGGTAAATTTCAAAAGGCAAGGTTGATTTGCTCAGGCTGCAGTTGAGAGTAATATTGCCACAATCCTCTGTGAAATAAACTAATAACTACATCCATTGATTCAGCAGAAAAGGATTCTACCCATATGTTACACCCTTTAGGTTAACCTCAATATACCAAGGTGAATGAACATGTTCAGGTGACACCAATAAGACTGCCACATCAATTCCCAAACTAGACCGGTTACCATGATGGACAGTGGGATCATATATCACTGTGAGCAGCTAATCACTGCAGAGCTCCCCTCATGCAAAAGAAATTCAAGGAGCGAGCAGAATTCCATCATTGACATGAGACTTCAGGCATAGCTGTTTTTTTTGGTAAAAACAGAAATAGACACTGCAACTTTAAAGAACAAATTTTATCATTCCTTATCAAGCACTGTAACACTGAGTTAGTGGCACGCCCATCGAAAGTGATTACTGCTGAAAGGCCATTTTACATCTAGTCCAACGAAAAATGTTCACAATGATGTTTGCGGACTCAGACTTTCATGAAACTTGTAAAAGAGACTGCAACTTAAAAGCAATCGATGAAAAACTTTTCCTCCTAAGGCCTTTTTATTTTCGAAAGAAATTGGGGCTAAAGTTAATCAAAATTAATCGTTTGGACTCGATTGAGAATATTCGACCTTTAGACTGCAGTGCATAAGGAAAAAAATTGCCTCTTTTCATCAACATACCACAGTAAAAATTTTTAATTTCATACGTATGTCAATGAGGAAATATAATAAATTATATTCAAGAGTTTTAAAGCGGAACACCGCCATTACTTCCGCTGAATAGGGATCGAATGATTTGTTGGTACCTGTTCTCCAATTGTATCTTCAGAAGCTACTCTGAGCCCACTCTGCCGTAAAAGATTGGCTAATGTAGTTGCTTGGTGTTGAGAAATCTCTAGGCGTGACCGCAAGGCCTCTGTTTCTGATTCCAGGGTCTCAGCTCTTTCTTCGGCCAACTCCCGAATATGGCACATGTAGCTTTCCATTTCCTTTAATAAAGCAATATCAATTTACCGAAATACACAATTAAAATCTCGATTACCAGAGTGTGCAGTGACGATAATATAACACACAAAAATGGAAATAGCATTATACCGGGAATACACACGAATTTGGTGCTATGCAAAAAAACGTGCAAAACCTGTATTATTTCACTCTTGACGAAAGGTATAAAATACCATTTTCAGCAACTACATTTATTATTTATTAACTACATTTACTTCTCGAGTAAAAGGGAATCAAGTACCTCCATTTCTTCACTCTGAAGTTCCCTCAATTTATCCAACATTTTCCTGCTACTCCTTAAATTGCTTTCTGCGTCAACTAACCACCGCCAAACGTGAAGTAGCCGCTCCTCAGCACCCAGACTTTTGAAATCCAAACCTTCTTTTTCGAAACGTTCTTGAATTTCAGACCATTCATCTTCGCACTGTCGAGAGAAATCGTCTCAAAGAATTGAACGTGATAAAACTGGAATCCGTCATGAGCAAAGACAGTAGCACACCACTTACCACACTATCTTTTGAGTTGCTCATTTCCTTAAATGAACAGTGAATTTGGAGAGTAAACACAGTTAAAATTTGTCACGTAAACTACCATTGTCATAACTGAGCACCTGCATCACGCAAAATTAACCTACGACAAAACACAAATACGCCCACGAACAAACGAACGCAATTTTGTCCTCTTCCTTCAGCTGTCATCACAATTAACCACAGCTGTGTTGGGGTTGGTTGGGGTCACTGAAGCCTGCGATATTAAAATATTGTTCTTTATCTGTGTATTGCTGAGCACCGAGAATCGAAGACGGTGAAAAATATTAAACAAGTGTTAGTGATTTCTACTGCAATGGCATATTAATATCATCATTGAAGTATGATGATTAAACATATAATCATATTAAGTGCGCATCACATTTTGGCGCCACAGTCAAAAACATCTTCCTTCGTCTATGCAGCATTTTCTCGCCGTCCCTGATCGTTGATTATCCTCCAAAAACCAAAATTATAATTTTTTATTGCAAAATAAATTTTCAATGGATAATTTGATCCGAAATATATAATTAAAATCTAATCTACTATTAATTTTAGATGCACTTATATGTAGTAGAAATTAAAATTTCGCATTGATAATCCACTAAAGTGAAATTGTATTTTCTCCATATTTGTAGGTATTTTAGTTGGTATTTTCTTGTGTTTGAAGTGTTTTCACGGGATTTAATTTTGAGGGAAGGATGCTTTGCAGCTTATCACATTACAGACAAATTATATCGAGGAATGTGGTTCGGTTACCCGTAGAAAAGTGGAAACTTCCACTGAACTTTGAACTCAGAACATCCATCAGGTATATATCATGCTGTAATAATATTAAGGTTTCAAATATTAAAATTCTAAAATATTAATTAATTAAAAACATCCTCACATTAAAAATGCTCCAGAAACTAAAAGATCCAACAAGTATGATAATACATTAATTAGAAGAGTTGGCAATTACATACCTACTGCACTGGTAGTTTTTATTTATTGCACCTCTTTAACGGGATAGAATGTTTTCAAACAGATGACATCCAGGGAAATTATTAATTCCGTTTATAAATATTTTTAACTTTCTCACATAGTAATTGCAAGTTCCAAGATTGCAAAAAAATGATGTAGAAAGGAAGTTCAGTTTCTACCACACTCTGACTCCACACCTCCTGCTTAGTCCATATTTAAAAGTAGAAGGGTTTTGAGGAGGAGGATCAAGGGAGCAAAACTAAGTTTATCCTGCTACTAAATGAAGGCATCGAATATAGTTTCATGTAGTAACCAGTAAAAACTAATCAAATCAATATATTAGATCACAAATAAAATATGTATTGCATTAAAACAACATATTTCGTTGGTAGAACCGAAGTGGGAAAATTTTGACCACATTTTTTAAATTGATTATACCCTATTCCCAAACTTGCATGTTGGAGTGAGCTCTACTGTTTTTCCCTATCCCCCTCTCTAATCCATATCTAGCGAGAGACTTAATAAATTCTATCTTCTAGGCCCCTGCTGGGCATTTGCAATTACTTTTGTATTTAAAATAAATCTCTGCTACTGAGATACAAAAATAAGACAATCTAAAAACACTCCATACCCTACATGCTCAAAGCTACATCTACATGTACTGAAATGTTAAACTTTGGAAAATATTCCTGCAATACTTCGACAGAGTATAAGGTTCCTGAGAAAATATTTGCCAATGGTCCCTTGACTCCGACTTTCTCACTAAATTACTTTTGAGAATGCTGTCGTATTCACTGTTTGTTGCTTTTTGGATATAAAGGATATCATCCGCCAAGGGGGATGAGTCGAATTTTTAGTCAACGTCACATTTCACGGAGGAAGCCTCGCATTGGATACCGCTGAAGCTTCTCTGACACTGATGGTTATCTGCCATTAACAAATGCCACATACAAGATGTCAGTAGAAGAGAAAATTTTCACAGAATAGTTTAAAGGAGTTCACCCTCGTCATTTTCTGTCAATAATCCTAAGTTGCGATCTAAAGGGGATAAATTTAACTCACTAATCTCTTCCGCGGCAGCCAGGAGGAACATGCAGGGGTTATATTACTTTAACAACTTACTCTCCGTCAAAAGGCATGTATTTCATACTCTTACAGCCAGAATCCGAATGTTAGCGTGTGAGCGATTAAGCACTCAACTTGATCATGGTTATTTTTTGAGAATAATACCTTCAAGAGCAAGAGTCTAAAAACTTGCCGGCCACGGTAGCTAGGTCGGTAACGTGCCTACCTGGCAACCCAAGAACCTCACCTCGTGTAGGAATGTTAAGTTTATCTTACATTTAAGAAAAATGGTTTGGCGGCACGAAATAACCTAGGCCGTTGGAGCTAGAAACCATTATACTTCTACCTTTATTCTTATCTTATAAGAGGCGTGAACGTCTCGAGAAATGCAACGAGGTCTTGAATCCAACGAGAAAAAGGCGGAAGAGGTTAAATATTTAAGAGGAAGAGAAAGAGTTATTATATTCTATGGACAACTTACGAAATAAATGCAGCCATAGGAATTCAGGGATGAGAGTAGAACTTTCGCTACTGCTTCTTGACCCACCTCCACAGGAGTTTGATCAATCAGACACGTTGTTTCCCTTCCATGCAAGCGTTACTATGGTAATATGCCCCACATTTCACCCGTGAAAAGTGCACTGCCATAAGAAAGGCAATCTCAACTGGCCAGCATCTATCAATTTACGCGATGTGTTACACCATTTTTGGTGAGAATTACACTGAAACATTGGAAACAGAACACCCAATGCTGCTTGCATAATATTTGCATTAATTTGTACAAGGATAGATATTTCCAGATGGATAGTTGTTAAGCTTTTTCGATACTCAAAGGGACTTTTTCTAGAAAGGATGACTTGAGAGGTTAACGGGATGAAATATTTGTTAATTAATTAATCTCTTTGGAATGAAAATCATCTTAGGGGATGAACATTTGAGAAACTATAGTTTTATAGGGAAATTGCATGCATTTTTGCTTAAGAGACTGGATCAAGTTAGCAATCTCTCGCGATTCACTCATACCTAGAGCTCCGATTTTTGAAGTTAACACTTCTTAGTGATTCATTCCAACAGTTTCCAGCAACCATTCATATTTATTCAATCGCATTGCAGTTGTAGTTGCAAGTATACTTGGCAAGCAGCAACTGCAACAAAAAGAAGCAGAACTATCAACTGTATCTGTAAATCTTGTGGACTCTCATCATAGAAGTATTCATAATAGCTTCATTTCTCTCCATCTACATCTACGCGATACCCTGCAAGCCACCGCGAGGGTGTGTGGCGGGGGTGAAGATGACCAAGCATGCACTATTGACATGCAAGCAAGCAACTATAGGGTCTCATGCAACTAGACTGCCAGGATCTATAGTATTTAAAGAACATTCAATTGTACATGCTACAGACTACTCTAAAACATTTCCCCTATCTATCCCTTTGCTATGCTGCCTATTGTGTTCTCTTATGTCACGGGGGAAAATGCCATTTTGAATCAATCAGTACGACAATCTATCTCTCTAATTTTATTTATCTGGTCGAATCTAGCATAATACGCTGGTGTTTTTAATATATGCCTAAATTCTTTAGTAAAGCTACCCGATTGACATTTCTCTAATAGATTTATCTCTCATATGTACATGAATTCCTTATTCATTTATTCATATTCACGTTACGGGGCCACACCGACGCAAACCATCCACATGTGTTACACTCAACTCAACTGCTAACAATTCATTCAAAATCCATTCACTCCTACATTTGACGCTTTCATAACAATTAAGTACTTAATTACAATCCGTTCTATCTTCGCAGAAGATCTTCCCCGAATTTCCTCTTTTCACCCCACTATACCCCACCCCACTGTAAAATATACACAAAAATTCTTATGTTCACACCCATACATTTTTCGATCACTATGAATTAATAACCAACTATCCATGCATTAGAACTCAGAAAAAAACCATCTAACTTATTCTCCGTCACTATTTCAAATAATATTTTCCCAAGACAGTTGGACTGAATACAAACTGCCATTAAATTCATTGAGTAATTTTGCTTATACTCAGCACAAGGCGTTCTTCCAATCATTCATGGCAGCATTAATTTTGATGCACGATAAAATCTGACGTTTTTCTTAATAACTAGCAGCTCACACCCTCACTTCTATCTTTCACTGGATTTACATCAAGGCTGCTATTCTATTCTTTATCAAGTATGCTGAAATAATGCCTATTTTTTCCTATCCCTGTATCCACTTGCAAATTCTTATCATCCTCATATTTGATACATTAGCTATATTCCATTCTCCATTGGTAATTAAAATGACTCGCCTTCATTGCCAGGATCTTTTGAGCACGAATCATGAAAATACTCTTTCCAAACCATTCACTTTTTCCACACAGTGTAACAGCATTGTTCTTTCTAGTATTTATTCCTATTTACTTAGAAATTCTTCCATTCCATCCGGTTCCAAATAAGGCGCATATCGCCTACCATATAAACAGAAATATCAGTATCCGTACGCATCAAAGAGATTCGAGTATCAACGAGGCGTCACATAAAACATACTAAGCATTTGGGTAAAGCTATCAAAGTGGTAATTATGGATTGGTTTGTTTTTAAACGATGTTAAAAAATGGTGTGACTAAGTAATTGAAATTTATAACCAGTAGGTTTCAAATGTTATTATCATCGATTAGATCACAGCAAGTGGTTCATCTCCATATCGTCTGCCGCTTCGAATCCTCGTTGACCTGATGTGGCAGCTGCGCGGGCTCCCTGTTCGGCACGGGGACCGCCCAAAGACATCATCGACATCACCTCGAGTCGTCACTGAAATACCTGGGCGGTGACGAAGGAGAGCTTCATTTCGCTCTACGTCACGGTGGCGGAGGCGTGCCCGCGGGCCCTCAGGATAAATATGAACAGAAGAGCTGGCCGGCGGTGGTAAACAGTGTCAGCGCGGCTATGGAAGATAAAGGTGAAACGCCTGGAGCAGATCGATCTCTATAAACTATTCAGCGGTCGAGAGCAAGTTTTCCGAGCGCGGGATTCAGTTGAAATTTAAACACTGAGCGTGATGAAAATATCTCACAATTTCGTTTTTGGTAGTGCACACTCGAATCATAAGGTAAGGGTAGGCGATTATCATTACCATTATTAGAGTGATGGCGGAAAAGTAAGTTTTCATGAATGTGAAATATTAACATACATTCACATCTTCCATGAAGCACGATTCGACTGTGTTGCAAATGACGTTATTCTGTAGCTCCGAATGCTTTTTGTCTCACCATTCTATCTGAAGTGCTTGCTTTTCTCCTCCCTCCTCCCCGCTCACCTAGAACGACCTACTCTTTACGTTGTCCTTCAAATCTCCATCACCCATTGCTTTCATCCACATTGTGCCCCAGTAATGTCTTCAATCAGCTTCTATCTTTCCCTTCTTTCTTCCCATTTTTCTTCTCGCAGCATTCCTTCGATTCTCTTCCTTTCCAACCATCCTACCCTCTCCTTCTCCAAATTCCCATATCAAAAGCCGCCGATCTACTTTAATACTTTTTAACTTACCTTTGAGGCTATCGTTAGACCCCCTCGAAATGAAAATTCATGGTCACGTCTTCTTAAAAAGCTTGGAATTTCTACGTCTTTCAAACGAAAAAACATACACGGTTACATGATATACCGTTTGACAAAAGAAGGAACAAGGTTTATACATTGCGAAACATGAGCATATTATTGCCGCAGCTAGCGTGGGATGAGTGGAGGGGGCAGAGGAGGGAGAAATAGACATGTTTTATATGTGTTTTGGCGCGCGTTAAAATTAGTATAACTCTGGATTAAGATATGACAGCACGTTGAGTGAGGTGTAGGTTCCTTAATCGAGTACCATCTATGATTGTACGATAATATCAATAATAATGCTTAAAGGACTGAATAATCATCTTAGTTATAAATCTTATCTTTTGGAAGAAATGTCGCGGTGCATGGGCATTTAGACGTATGCAGAAGTATCAAAACGCATGCACACGAGAAAACGAAGCGGATCATACCTAATAAAAAAAAAATTGTATTTGTGAATTTTCTTTCATAGCACATCGTTTACCTTAAAGAACATGTGACATATTCAACACATTAAAGTTTTGCGTAGTAAAGTGAAATCAATGAGGAGGTCTCTCAGCAGTGAAACTATGAGACGATAGGTACAAATTATAATTTGGAGCATGGCGTTGCATAGTTCAGAAACCTGGTCTTTGAGGAAAAAGTTGAATGAATAGGGGCCATTTAGATGTGAAAATGGAAAAATGACAAATGTTAACTGAATGGAAAAGGAGACGGACGAGATTTGCGATTAGAGGAAGTGAACATAAGAACTGTGTAAGAAATTCTGATGTGACTTCAATGTACGCTAAACATCTGTTAGAAACTGGCCACCGGGGAGACTTCAGCCCACAAGTTTTATATGTCAATGACAAAGGTTTCTTGGAGAAATTTTAAATTGATAAACGACGATGTTCACCCAATATTGTCCTTTTAAATGATTTGACAGATTTTAAATGTCCCCCGCTGTCCTCAAGTTCTTGTAAACCCATTGCTCACACAACCCAATATTTGACCTAACCTTTTGTATAGATCCTCTTCTCCTATGCACCTCCATGCTCCACTTCCCTTCTTAACTTGACCTCCAACCTGTTTACACCTAGCGTTCCTCCAAATTCCTTCCCCTTCCAATGTCAACGTAACCCTCCCCCCCAGTCCAGTACACAACTTAAGGCCTCCCCAATGCTCTGCCCATTTAGTCCCTTGATAATGACACAAGTGTGCTAAAATAGGTCGTGGGATTAAAAGTTGTATAGAAAATTACAAAGTTTCGTTATTATTTTCAATTATAGAAAAATTCCAAGAAATAAAGGCCGATGTTGTTTCTATGGTTCTAGAGGGTATTGAGGAAGGTAGCAGGTATGTAGCTTTAAAGAGGATATTATGACGAATTTATTAGCAGGAGAAGGCAGGAAATGACCCACTCAGGTTATGAAGAGCAGCGAGGGACCATCCATATGCCTACCGATGCTGGTTGAATATTGACACATACACTATGTTCATTTTTTAATACACACATATTCACTTCACGGCAGGTATAAAAGATGTTAGTGTATTGAAGATTGATTTTTAACAGCTTAATCTTTTGTGGAAAAGATTATTACAAAATAAACGTACTTCTAAGAATCATTTGACGCGTGTCGCCCTGTGAATTGGAAACCGTGAAGCATTGGTCATCCGTTGAATACGTGGTAGTGCTGAGTCATAGGATTCATAAAGCAATTCAGACCATAGAGGGAGAACGAAGAGGCGAATGTCATGAGAAGATGGCTCCGAGAAGGCGTTTCCTTGAAAATAGCCTTATAATGCATCAGGAATAGCGTTGGGGCGAATTGAATACATATGCTGGGCGAGGATGAGTATTTTGCCTTCGTTAATATTATTCCATACCATTAAGGAACTGGTTTTCGAAGCTACAGGTACGCATTGGGAAAAATAAGCCCACAAGTGCGATAGTATTTCAGGAGGTAGCTTGGGTAATGAACGTAGCTGTATAAAGTTGTTTTCCACCTTTCAGCAATCATTCGTGATGAGAAGGCTAGATGATTACCAAATTAGAGTTCTGTGCAATTAATTTTTAGAAAAAATTCAGTTACTCGTTAGGAAAGAACAAAAGTGTAATAAATATTACTAAATTCTTTAAATAGCTTGCTTGTAGCAGAAGCCAGAGTTAGACAAGACGAAAATAAACATGTCATTGTCACCCTGGCATGGTGGGGAACATTGAATATAGCCATCGGTCTTAAGTCCTTGTGGTCATTTTTATTAATAAGAAAGGAAAACCCCTCGTTTTTGTCTGCTACATTGAAGCAAAAATCCTAATTGTATATTCGTGTCTTGAAGATTCACTTAAAAATAGAATCGAAATTTGGCTCATCGCCTCAAAAAATAATTTTAATTAAGTATTACAAATCTATTAAATTATGCAGCCGTAATTGACTGATTATTTTGCGGCATAGATTATTAATTTAATCAATATTGCCATTAGATATGATATAAAAGCAGACATATCAACTTTTTTAATCTCCATAACATAAACCTCTTTTAGGTTCAGAGCTTTAAATTCCTATTGAATCCGTCTTACTTCTTTCGTAAATGTTTTCGGGGATACGTCTGACGCAGAAAATGGATGGAGAGGGCTCATTGAATCACCTTGAGAGTGACCATGGCCGAGAAAGTAAGAGGAAACGTTTCATGCGTGTGTCTTCGATTTCTTTGCAGGCCTTTTCGTAACCATTACCCTTGACCCTCATATCGCAAGTGCTTCTGCAAGAACTTGTTCCCTTGAAAATTTCAGGAAGTTACGTAAACGTATGGTTCCCACAGTATTTTCCTCCTCGGGAAGTTCCCCGTGCGAAAACCAGAATCCAAAAATGTGGAGCTAATGAGAACAAAAGGCGGTCGACATTTTTTATAAACAATGAAGAAATTCACTAATCTGAAGCAATGCAATGAGCTCCAGCTGTGTCTTGTTTTCAGCAAACAGATTTTACTCATAAACCAGTGTGAATTGGACAAATAACAAAGATATATTTTCTCCACAGAGACTCCTTACGTTAGTACCAAAAATATTTAATGAAGTCGATGTTCTTGTGCATTCTTCCCCGCTTTTGCATAGCGGTAAACATTTAAAACTAGTTAGCTCACAACATACTAGAGTTCAAAGGATTGAGAGACAGTATTTCCATGCGGGGATCCAAAAATAGGCGCCGATTGGTACCATGGGTTTTTTATTAGCGATATCCTGATGACATGCACAGACTGATTAGAAAAAAGGGTACACGGGCTCATCCTTTTAAATGGAATGTTGAATTAATAGCACGTTCCATATCAGAACTTAGGAATATGAACTCCAAGAGAGGCGTATATTTATGAACGGAATGTGCTAGGTACTATTTAATGGTTATTGAGAGCTAATGGATTCATCAATCTGTGAGGGCTGAATAGCACTCACTGGATGCAGAGATACTATCGGTGAATTAGAACATTATATATGCAGCTGTGATGATATTTTCCCTAGCTAAACTTCACTCTGAAGTAAAAATTAATAAGTTAGGCAGAGAAATAAGATTCTAAGGGGAATGAGAAGGGCAAAACATTTGTATTTAATTATCAGAACAAAAAGAGAAAATGGCATCAACATATTGCATAGCATCATATCAAACGTGCACATAAAATCAAGCACATTCGAGTGCTTTAAGATAATTTGCATAAGGAAGCCGCCAGTGTAAATTCATATAAGGCTGAGTTGAGGAGTGAGGAGAATGAAGCTGGGAAGGAGGCCGTGTTAATGGGAGGGTGCTGGATAAGCGGGGCAAAGTATGAGGACAGAATTTTTAGGAGAGACAAAATATGACAGCACGCACTCCGAGCTTTAAGGGGGGCAACATATAAAATGTGCATCTTTATCAATAGCGGAATGTGTAGAAAAACGTTTACGCTCTACTAAACCTATCTCCGTTGATGTAGGTATTCACCAAAGATGAATATGCTACAAAGATGATGTTTTCTTTTCCAAAAATGCAGTCTCCGTGGAAACAGAAGGGATTTAATGATAAAACATAAATAATAATTATGTTATTGGTAAAAAGAGGCACACGTCATGCCTTCTTCAAAAAGTCATTTAGCATTGGCGGCATCATATAATGTTTATCAATATTTTGTTTTTTTAGGAGCACATTATTCCTTTATATAGAATACCATTCACCAAATTATTTAATTGACTATCGAGGTATATATATATCGAGGAAATGTCCACCACGGACTTGAAAACTACCAGCAGGAAAGCATTAACAGAACAAAGCATAAGAAGTAGATTAATAATTATTAGTAATAATAATAATTATTGTACCTCAGATACAGTTAAAGGCTTCATTTATGCTTCCCGATTTAGGTACTTGTTATTTGACTCACAAGCACAACTTTGAGCAAGACCATTTTAATTCTATTGTTACCTCCTAAGAATCCTTGCATTTCAGTTTCAACAGTTCTTACAAAGATTGGGTGTGGAGATAATTCAGACCATAGCACAGGACTAGTGGGGTAATCGTACTGAAGTAATTGGTGCAATTCAATTTGATGATGACATAAAACTACCAAATTTTGCCATTTGAATATAATGAGCATCAGCCATGTTATTCACTCAAAAATAGAAGAGGAGGAGGCATGAAGCCTCTGTTCGCTGCTTCCTTTATTTAAGATACAACAGCAAGAACTCATTTTTTTTGTTATTCTCTCTCCCGTATTAAGGACAAATTATTGGCCGGCCACGGCAGTCAAGCTGTTGGCGTAACGGCTTCGCGTTCTTATGTCCGCGGGTTCGAATCCAGCATTTGATATACATGTACTTGTCTCCGTATTGAGTTTAGGTTATATGGAATGGCATAAGATTAGCAAATGTAGGAGCTCAAAACCATGGATACTAAAATTTTGATGCTATCTATGGGTCAATGGGTCACCCTAGGATTTGAGGTGAAACCGAAGATCGAGGGAACAGATCCCGTCTCGGAGAAAAGGGCTCCACTTCTTTTCCTACGAATTTTGCGGATGAAGAACGGTATATTTGAATTACATCTTTTAAGCCAGCAAATTGGAATCTACAGTCTACAAACAATATTATTTGAACCTCGCTCTAATTAACGCTCTGAACTTCTTGAAACATCGTCTAAATGGTTTTCCCAATGTGTATGAAGTATGCAGTGACAGGATGTGGATTGAAGCTCGCGTATTTCGCGCCCACGGAGACCTTGACCGTCCCCCTCACACGACGTGGATCAGAGCGGGATTCCGCAGAGAGGCATTCAAAACCTTCGAACTGAAATCGCAGAAGAGTATGTCTCATCGATTCCAATCCTTTGTTTCGTGAATGATTCCCATTCCAACCGTCATTCGGATCCGAACTTGAATTCTGGACATTTCTTCTAGGGTGTTTCTATAGTATTTGCAAATGAATTCATAGTTCTTTCCTGGGATATTTTATTGGATAATGCTGATTTATGCATACTGAGATTTTCAGCATAATACATATGCATGCGGTTACATTAATGTATGATACTCATTGGGCTGTGCCATAGTTACGATGAGGGGCTACATGAAAGTGGTGGATGGTGAACATTTTAAAATCAAAAAGTCAAGTTAAAGTCTTCAGGGGTGATTAAATATACATGATCATTCTTGTATAGAACTACTAAATTTTACTACAAATATAATATCTATGATTTAATGGTAGTCCAGTGGGTGAAGCCTAGGGCTGCTGACTGAAGGTCTTTGAGTTTCAATCCAGGAGAGATTTCTGGATGCGTCCAGTTAAATACAAGCTGGGTGATTTTCTGGGATATCACGTCTTTCAGAGAAACCTCAGGCGACATGAGGAAAGTAATCTCTTTTGAGCGAATGTCATGCGCCTTTAGGCTTATTGAGTCCGACCATTATCAACCAGATCGACCTTAGGCTAAAACGCTAGTTTATCGTACATCCACGTATTAGCAGGTCTTATGTCTTACGTTTTATGTTGCGAACACTGAATGTCGAATCGACTTGGGAAGTGAAGTTAGGACACGATGGTCGGATTGTCACCTGTATCGGAACAAGCATCTATTCATCCTCTCCACATAAAATATCGGAGTCGGGTTCTAACAGACCTGAGCTGAATGGGAATTATTGAATGGAGCGGAAAGCCTGGAAGAGGACCTTATGACGCATAGAATTCGGGGTCGAGGAGATCCGAAAATTCCCGACGCCATCAGGAATCAGGGAAGGAGCGCGGAAGACAAGTTCAGTGGCGGCGACAAAGGAATTTGGACGCGCTTCGTAGGCATCGCGCCTTAACCTTCGCTGTCGTCGTCGTCTCCGCTCCGCCGTTTCCCGGGAAGCGAGGCTGGCGGATTTCCCGCCGAGTGAACAAACGCGGATTTGACGCGCGGGAAGAGACGCAGCCGCGCGTCTTTGGAGGACGGACGGACGCGGCGGGGCTTCGCAACCAAGGGTGGAGGGGAATGGGGAGAAGGAAGGGGGTCTTCCTCCTTCCTCGCCCATCTCCCCCGCGGTGCGGGCAACAATCGTACGACGCCGGCGAAGTCACGGGGCGGAGAGGAAATGATGGGCTGGATGAGGTGGGAAGGTGGTAAGGGGGAAGAGGGTGGAGGATTGGATCGGAATGGGGAAGAAGGGGAGGAGGGTGGGTGTATCTTTGCTTCGCAAGGGCGGGAGGGATGAAACGCAGGGGTGGAGTGGGAGAAGGATGAGCCCCGGAACGAAGGCGAGTGGGCGGCCGGTATAAGTGGCGGTTAATGCAGCACGGCGCAGTCAGTCACGCACGGGCATCGATAAAGGATACCGGGTGAAGCTGAAGTCTTCTCTACAGCGTCAGTAGGATCGCAAGAGGAAGAGAGAGTGTGTGAGAGAGAAAACAAAAGCACACGAGAGTGGTTCAGGGCGACGACATCCAGCGGCCAAGACTTCGACCTCCACGCAGATCCGGTTGTGGTAAGTTCAAAAAGACGCGCTCCGTGACGCCCACGCGGGGTGAGGGCCGTGCATGCTTTTTTCGAGGCTCCCTCTCCATCAAGAGAGTACTTATGAAGTAGCAATATTTTAAACTAGGGATTATGGTTTTAATTACTTATGTTCCCCACGCAATTCGCGGAATCATTATAATCAAGGCTTAACAACCTAGCATTATTTAGAATTTGTCAGGGTAGTAACCGATAGCTGAGGTAGTTGGCGTTTTAATTAGTGGGTGGCTGGGTATGGGTAGGATTTGTGTATATAGTGAAGAAAGGGTACAAAGAACCCTAGCTCTATAACTATAAGCGCCAGTGGGTCCAACATTCATCACCCCATCCGAATTACCTAAACAAATCCGATTCAACATCATTGCGAATGTTTTCTTCGTGCGTGTGTCAAATGCAAAAATAAAGGCAGGCGTCCACTCATCTCATACCTCACGCCCTTGAGGCGGCTGGCGAGATATAAAGTTTGCTGCAGATTATTCTTCACTTAGGCATCCAGATTCATTATCAAAATTAAACATTCTCACTGTATTTGGTAACATTTTTAGAATCGCGTTTTGGTTAGGCTGAGATGCGTTGCGTCGCCAGCTTTTGAGGTAAAAGTCGGAGGTGCGTCATCCGAATGTATGCACCCCGGAAAATTGCACTAATTTGGGTGAAGAGTGGGGAGCTAGAATATTTTTTAAAAGTTATTGAATATTTCTGAGTTTCATAACCTCGAAGTTACATACGATAGAAAGTTATATCATACTAAGTCATTTGTTTCCCCACATGTTCTCCTTAACCTGGTACCATTGTATTTCATGTAAAAGAAATAGAATTTAGACATATTAGCAACGGAATCATTCCCACCTGTATTAGTAAAGTTGATGAGAGATATTGAATCACGTATGTGCTGAGTGATAATTTCTTCTTCACGGTTCGCTAACATTGAAGAATAAATTAATCTGAATTGACCTTGGGGTAGGTGTATAGGTGCATGACTGAAAACAAGGCCAGGTATTTTAAAACAGAACTAAGAAACGCTTTGAAATATACTTAATCGTTTTTTAGAATTGCAGGAATGAGAGCATTTATCGTCAATTATTTGACATAATACAACAGCGGTTGGGATAGTTTTTAACAGTGAATTTTAACAAATACCACGAAAAAATTTGAACAAAAACAGATAGTACAGGAAGAAATAATTGAAATATAATGGTAATAAACATCAGTAGAAGCAATTATATTTTCACGAATATCATAGTATTTCATAAGTTTATAATTAATCCGACCTCCGAAAATGAGAGAAATTTACTTCAATTATACACCAACGGGCGGAATCTGTGTCTGTAGCGCTGAGGGAATAATTTTGCTCACATAACTGGAAGTCAGCGTGCCGTGTCATTACAAATTGTGTCGCTCGCGTAAAAGGAATGGAATAGTGAATTGATTTTACGAAGCGGAAGTAACTGCCCGAATGTACCCACCAACTCCCATTTATAGGGACGTGATGATTAGTTGAAATTGGCACGTTTCCGTCTCGTCTAAAAATAAAGAGGAACCCCGCCGCTAATGTGGTAGCCCATGACACTCACTTTTTCGTTTTGTTGCATCGTGCCGCGAAAGAAATCGTGTTTACTTGGTCCCCCCTAACCATCCCCCCATCCCCCTTATAATGACCAAGCTGTTCTCACCGCACTCGACTGGATTCGCTTTTGTTCTCAGACGCGCGGCGCCTTCCCATTGTCTTCTCTCCTGGCATCGTGGTGACAGCCGCGGGTTTGAGTCACTGACGGAAAAAAGTAACACTCGTTATTCTTTGTTGTCTCCTTTTTTGCATCCCAGAGCGGCTCTACTTTGGCGTGGGCGAATTGGAGGGTGACTCTTCTAGGACGTTTGGGGGTGGGGGGTCTTCGGATTCTTACCGTGGGATTCCGTCATCGAAGAGATGGGCGGGCGAAAGGATGCTGTCGCTAGCACTCAAATCGTCAGATCCTTCTCCGCTGGTTTTCGGTGGCGTGGTGCGCCTTCACCTCTCACCTTATGCCGGAGGATTTTGTTCACGAGAGCGTTGACGCTAAATGCACCAAACGAGGAGGAGATTTCAGCATGAGAATGCTGTGGTCGTGACCACGAGAAGGTTAATGAGATGGATGGTCTGAGGATGTTTCCACACATCCTGCCTTGCGCGTCCCAAGTGAATAGAACGGCGGGGGAGAGAAGGGAGAACATGGGAAGGACGACGGCGCTCAATCAAGTTTAAGACAATTTATATCGTGTTCGAAGACGGCGCAGTTAAGTCGTATTACCATGGAAACAATAATAGATCCTTCTATTAAGTTTACTTCAACCATTTTCGAAGTAGGGGAAAGGTCTACATGATTGGAGGTCATTTATCTACCTTTATATTTCAGTCCATTCCTCTCGTGTAAAAATAGTCATGATTAATTATAAGTACTAGGCTATGCTATAAAAGATCTTATAAGAGGCGACGGGTTTTGTCCTTAGTTTAGCCTCCATGAAACAATTAATGAATTTGAATTGCTCGATCTTTTTGACATGGACTCATAGTTCGCTAATGATGAAAAATTTAGGAAGGACTAGTATTTGAGAAACAAAGTTCTCTGCATTTGCTGATTCAGATAAAATTACGAAAAGCAAGATTTTATGCTTTATCTGTGAACCCTCAAGATCCGGGGTTCCCAACCTTTTACAAACTGCGTACCACTTGAAATTTTTAGAAATTTTGGCGTACCAACAGTCCTATATTTTTTTTAGAAACATATATTTGCTGTCGGAAAATGCCCAATGGCTTGTTTTATTTTATTTAAATTACTAAAAAAACTTTATTTTATTATTACTGCACCTGTATTTCGTTTTTTTTCAACCCTTTATCATGACAACAATAAATATATATAGATTTTTTTCAATTTTTTCTTGCTAATTTTTATTGAAAATATATAGAGATGCCAGCGCCCGGCAGATGGGCAGCAGAGTAAAGTTTGCGTGTCCACCCACTAACTAGCCTAACGCTCGTATCACCCACACGTACCACCTGATACGTTCCCCCGAACCACCATTGGTACGCGTACCACCAGTTGAGAACCCCTGCTCTAGATAAATAGCTCTCGGGCCTTCCACTGGGTAATTTTCTTCCTTTCCTCCGACGTTTCGCCCATCGTCCTCAGGGGTTCGAAAATATGATATCGTCCCTTCACACGTGCATACATCGGACTGGCACATCTGATTTTCGGATAGCTGAAGATAATGGACCAGTTGCCTATCGAAATTTTAAAATGATGAATATTACCAGGAGGAAGACCCGATTATCTTTCCACAGTATAAAAAATGGGTAACACGGCGGAATGTTGGCTTGGTGCATTTATGAGAGGAAACTTCTATAACTGCACGAAGAGAGTGGAATTCGGCGTTAAATATTCCTAGTTTAATGTATTGCTGCTAATCTTAGTTTGTAGTTCCGCTATGAATGTTACTTGATTGAATAAGGGTAAACGTGCTCAAAAGTGAGGTTTTTATCTCGGACAAACGCTTTGAACAATCGCCATCCGTATACAAAGCCGCGACTTCAACTGCGAAGTAGGCAATTTGGAACGACGCCAGCAGAAGATATCCTCCACTCCTGACGCCCGTATGTAACGATTATTGCGGCCCCGCCCACCATAACTCTTATTTCTGGGACAAAAGGCAGTGAATACCTCGGGCCTAGAATAAAAAAATACTCATTCAACAATAATTAACCAACTCCATTGTAGGACATAAATAGCATGACATTGATATTCTTGAATTATTATATCGTTTCACCATAAAAAAACTATATAACTATATGAAAATAGGATCCCAACATTTATTATACGGATTTTCGAATGATTATTACGAATTGCAATTAAAAATTCTCGTTCTATTCCATAGTTTTCATAAATATTCAGGTTGTTCATATAAAAGTGCTATTTGAAATGAAATATTGACTATTATAATTACATATTTAAAACTGAAGGTCATCTCATACCTTTGCATGGAAGATTATAATACAATTTATGTAATACAATAATTCTTTTCCACAATTAAGTAATAATGGAAAACAATAAAAGAAAAATCGCTAATGAGCAAAATTGGATACCCCGAAGTTGGTCGTGGTGCTATTTATATTTTATAAATTCTTTACAACTTACTTATCTTAGGTTTGACATTTCGTTACTAAAATAAAGACTATGTACAGATTCATTCTCCGAGCAGGCATCTTTTATTATTGTTTTTCTCCTTTTCCAAAGTCTCCAATACTAAATTTATTACGTTGCCTGAATGAAATACTATATTCCTTCACCGAGTCCTGAGTTAACTAGGCTGGTGAAGCCTGTTATTCACATGTGAACGTAGAATTGAGCATATTATTTTTAATCGTGAGACGTTTTCATAGATTCCTGATAGTGTGCTTTCCAGATGAAGTGGTAGCAATTGTTTAGTGTAATTCTGGAAGCAGAAATATGAAAAAAAATGACAGTGACGGGGTTAATAAAGCCAGGGAGGAGTATCTAAGGCTAATGCGTGAAAAGTCGTGACTCAACGAGTTCAATCCGAATTTCCTAAGTGATGTGGGTGGCGTAATTAATGTGGAAAGCATCAGGCTATGTCTTGAGAATATAGGAGTTGGCCAATCACTTTCACCTACACCAGCCGTTCAATACGAGACCATTACCTTGACCGCAAACTTAAAGGCGTCGAATTATTACTTACTTGCGCCATTTTTTCCTCCTCCTTGGACTCTCTAGACACAGGATTCCCTTTTCTCCCACCGCTCGATACATAGGTTAAATATAAGGATTGATTGATGTTTCACATTGAAAACGGAAAAGTAATAAAAGTCAAAAATAGCGTTGACAAAATGGAATAAAAAATAGGTAGAGGAGTCCTGTGAGAAATGGGCAGAAAAAGATGAGAAAACGTATATGAGATAATATATTGTGTGTGTGGTAAGAGGGCTATTGCATTGAAAACTCCGCATCAGTTACGAGTATTTGATACGACGAATCCATAAGAAGTTGAGGATCAGGTTAGAATGGTAGCCATTCCGGTAGTATTCCGGTAAGTAAAATACCAACTTTCCAGTTAAAATATCCGGGTTCAAGTTTCGGCAAAGGAGTTGGGTTTTCATTGGAAACCTGATTTTACTTAAAGTTCCTTGTGCAGGGCACATAAAGTACAATGCCCATTTCTTCAGACTGGGTGATACACAGTGAACTCTTTGACTTTTTATTACACCTTTCGTTACAAGTGGACAGATGCGAAGTTTCTCTCCATCTGTTCCTTGTAAAGCCTCCCTAAACCTCCCCACCAATCGACTCCTAACGTCGCAAATGACCTCAGTCACTGGTAACCTTCCAAAAACTACAACAATTATCTCAACTAATATGAGAGCATTGGATTGACTGGTGGATGAATTGAGTAAGGTGCCAAATATATCCAACGGCGCCAAGCAATACGTTTGTTAACGATGGAAAGTGCGCCGGAAAATGTAGTTTTGCTGCAAATCAGGCAGTGAATAAATTTATTGGCTGGTATCATTTCGGTATTCAGCATTTTGAGTTCCGTGTATAGTTTCATAAAAAAATTAATTTTCATCGCATTAATTTATCAAATAATCCAGTCACTCGATACTGAATTCACGATAACAAGCTCATGATTTAAAAAACCACTAGAAATGATGAAATCCATTTATATCGGAAATTTCTAAGTTAAAAAGTAATTATTGAATATTTTATCACTTTTACCGAGCATAAAGGCACAAGCTTTGGAAATGCATTTCCAGTAATGAATTATGTCGTTTTTTTTGACATGGAATGACCCGCTGAGAATTTTAGCCTCATCAATGTACTATAAACCTCAGAGAGAGAGAGAGAGAGAGGAATTCAAAATATTAACTAATTCACCTTACTCAGTGGATTTTCATCAATGATGGAAAGGAAACCTTTATCATATCAATGATAAAATAACTTTTGAAATTTGAATGAAGCGTCAAGTATCACGAAAAATTAAAATATGTATTATCGGAAAACTCAAACGAATCTCTGAATTAAGAAGAAAAGAGATTGGTATGACCTGATTCATTCAGAATTATATCCAAGAAAAAATTGCTTCTCCGCTGGGTACTCAAAGGGACTGTTTTTTCAAAAATGACTAAAATTTTCATAAAGTAGAAAATCATATTATGACCTCTTTTTATACTTTATTTTAATTGGTTATTTTTCATAATCATTTGTTTTTCGTGATAATTAACAATTATCATCAGAATGCTAAAATATGATCAATAACTGTCAACAAAATATCCAGTCATCCATAACAACAGTGATAAGACAAATCTTTCGGTAAAAAAGAATATACCTATATTATTTTACATTTTCAGCGGTAATCTAAAGTCACTGTTCGCCATAAATAGAATAATGAGTGGAATCCACTTGAAATCAGTTTTTATTTGGTGTTAGTATGCTTGATACTTAGGAGCATATCTTTTGCTGGCCCCTGACTTCATAAAAATTTAATCGTATAATGAAACAGTTCCTGAAATTATTTTTCATGCAGGGGATCAACCTCGAAATGAGTTTTGTCAACAAATGACACTAAATCTCTTGGATTAAGTTATTGACTGCCTTAATTATTCGCCGAGGTTTAACAAGCGAGGCCGAGGACTTCGGGCGCACATTTTTTGACATCGCCTAAAACGTAGCGATGTTCACAGGAATTTTAAGGAAAATTAACTGGATAAAGTTGTGTAATTTTTATCACATTATCAATTAAATACGAATGAGGTATCTTAGAATATCTCTATATAATTTACTTGTATCTTTTGGGATATAATTCTAACTTAAGACCCAGAAAGGAGCCTCACGATCTTGGCATAGTGAGGCTTATCATATGAAAAACCAATCGCAAGGGATATTCATGCTCATTATTTTTGTATTTTATTTTGAGTCAAACCTTCAAAATGAATGCTTAGTATTCTTTCCGTTAATTTTACGAATTTTTCCCTCAACAACAAAGGTAACTTTTGCACCTTACTTGATTATTCTCACATTGCCGAAGGTTTGCCATTACTTGTGTAATGTATTTCCATCCACAGCATGAGAAATCTTTAATTAGTTCTCACCCATTATATACCATTCTCTATGATATGCTAATTTAATTAGCACTTAATTGCAAAGGAGAGCAGTGTGAGAGCGGAACGTATGGAATCGATGGTATGACGGAAATAAAGGGCTGGCCAGCATAAAAAGTCTATCCAAGTTTCTATAGGCTATAGATGAAGGTAGAGTAACTTTAGAGCCTTTGTTGGCTAAATTAGTCCAATTATAACCTTCAATGAATCTTAATAATTTTAAAAGAAAAAATAAATGCTACAATTGTCACATACTCATCACTTTAAGCTCATTTAAATACTATTCAAAGTAATTTATCCATCAAAATCAATTGTATCACCTTCCAAAAAGCTGAAATCAATGAGTAATTAGTATCTACATCTCTACGAAGAATGAAGCCCAAAGTTATGGATATTGTGAGAGCAAAGATTTTTTTGTCATTTTGGTAATGTAGTCATTCAAAGCTTTCAAGTTTTATAGAATTATTTATTGCACTTTTTTTTACCTCAAAATGCGGATGGAGAATAATGCGCACAATCAATCAGTGAGATTAAAAATTTTAATTCCTACTATATTTATAAGAAACATTTAAGAAATATATTTCTAAATTGCTTCGCTACTTTCTGGGCACCATACGGGGTATTTACCTCGAATTAAACCATAGACCGCGTCTAAACCCTAACCAACTCCTTAAATTTCTTAAACTATTTTGGATTCCTCACCATCATTCGTCAAGAGCAAACTAATGCCGACGTTGGGTTTCTCTTCACCCTACCTCAACCCCCAAAAATTCCTGCCTCTACCGACATATCCACCCATCCTTAATGGCGCAAACAACTTGGTTGTGGTTGCCTCCAATATATCAACAAAAAATTTAACATATGCACGTTACACTCTCATCCCAAGGTTTTTACGCACAAAACATTTCTGTTATTTATTTTTCTAAAAATCTTGTTTTGAGATATCTCGTCGCAGTATATTTATTTGAATGTGTTTAAAGAATTTAACGTATTTGTTCCAGCGAAGTCCGAGGGGTCATGAGGGTCACTTGACCTCACACATCCGGAAGGCCATTAATTTCGACTCTTAATACCACCTGCGAGCCTCGAATGCGTAGAATCGTAGTGGGAGACCTTTGTAGTGACGTGCATCACGACCTCCAGCATCCTACCGAACGCTAGCATCGCCTCCACACCTTGGGAGGAAGAGGGCGTGCGACTCACCTCAACTCGCCCACTCGATGTTTTTCTCTCTCCTACTATGCCCCTCTCTGCGGAGAGGTAATTTCTCGTTTCCGAGAACCTCCTCCGTCGCCGATGTAATCTTTCGTGCGAAGCACCTGCGAAATGTGGGGGGTGAGAAGGAAAGGGGAGGGCGGAGGCTAACTCGGTGAGGAGGAGGGGGAAGACTGGAGGAACATGACGTCACTCGAGAGCAAGTGACGAAGTGTGTACCTCGGAAGCAACGAGCTGGTTTTCACTGAGGCACTCCGATCGGTGAGGTAGATGGGCACACAGAGGGAGGTGGCACGGGGTTGGGTAGTCGGAAGAGACAAGAGGGTGGCAGAGGGAGAGAGGACAAATGTACAAGGCAAGAGAGACAGGCGAGGGCCATTTCCGCTTCAATAGCCACTAGGGATATGAAGAGCCCGTGTTTATGGGATACTTTACTGGGCGCTCTTTGATACTCGTGTTTCGACCCGTTAATGCGGCGTAGCTCTTTACCAGCGGTCTTCCTTTTTGATCCTGTTTTCGGAAGCAGAAATTGATGCTACATGGAACTAAAACTGCATATAACCTGTCTCCAAAGAATTAAAATTAGCAATTATGATGGGACCATCAAGATGGGCTAGAATTTATGTGGGCTTAACTGACTGCATTAAAGAAGGCATTGGACAGGTTTAAATGCAACCACGGTCTGATTTTTAAAACATTAAATCTGTTCTTTGAAATACAATGTTTGATAGACAAATGAAGGCTTTACAATCTCATATGATATACGTATTTTGATATTGATAGGAGCCGGGTATTTTCATGAAATTTTCCACAGTGTCATGGAGAGACCCTTGTTTATCAGGCAACATTATGAAAAATCTCAATATCCAAAGTGTTAAACACTATGAAATAAAACTGAAATGCTCCGTCAATTAGAAGTTTAAGTGTACCAAAGTACTCGCGCTAATTAATGTGATGAGTTAACATGATATTGGCAATGGGATTGGGACTTATACATGACTCTTTTCATCAAACTTTTGAATTACATACATTAAATTTCGGAGCAGATACAGCTTTACTGGCTTAAAAACTGAGATGGAGGAACATGCGAATTTAAGCTTTTGTTTCAATTACAATCCCTGAGAATAGAAGACGCCTCGCTCTAGCGAATGAAATAAAAATAAATGCTGAAATAGGTGACATTATCTTCATTAAAAGCAAACGGTTGTTCGGGAAAGTATTTGAGCAATGTCTCACAAAAACTACAGTAGTGTAAAATAGTAAAAAAAAAAGATTTAGCATCAAAGAGCAAAAACAAATCCGTGGAACCTTAATTGATACCACGATGGAATGAGCTGCAAAATCTTCTGCGTTGCCCCATTTTTCTCGGACTGTATTTCCTTCCAAAAACAATTGATTAGGCACGCTACCAAATTGTCACCGATTGGTGATATTCCGTAACGTGAAGTCGGAAATTTTAAAATTTTACCTATACATATCATATTTCCGGCCCCAATCTCCGAAAGCTCATTTCACTCAATCCCAAAGCGATTTGAAATACTTGCTCACCCACTTTCTCCCCTCGCAATCGCCCCGCACGTCAACCGTCGTTCACTTACCTGGATGTCATGTCGAAGCCATCCCTAATTACCCCGTCACGCGCGTCGGTGGTGCGTGCGGGTCTGTCTCTACTCACGCCTCGCGACGGAATTCCCGCCTCTTTCCATTCGAACAAGGAACGGGCTATCGGAAACCCACCCATGCGAGGCCGCTCAGTGACGGATGTACCGAAGGGACCATCGCTTGGCAACGCGGAGATGCAGGCTGTTGGGAGAAGCGCTATCGCGGGCGCGAGCGGACGGGGAAAAACCCCAAGTTCTCCATCACTGCAGTACAAGGACGCCTTCTCCTCTCTTCCCCACGAGGGCGCATTGCCCTCTCCGTCGTCGTTTCGAAGCAAATGAGGAGAGAAACAACGACGAGGCACCCAACAGGAGCCACTCCGTTCTGCTAGCCAGGCCCAAAAGGATTTGTTACCACGGCATCAAGCAATTACTGAGAGCACATAACGTATTTATGTTCTGCTTTTATGTTCTGCACTTTTGTTTGGAAGGACATCATTTTCAATTTAAGCCGGCTTTACTCAAGCGGATTCAAGGTACTGAACGAACCCCACAGTGGAATAAGATAAATCCGCGGACTAAGTAAATGCGTCAGCATTGCGTCCATAAATATGAAAAATTTGGATAAAATTCTGATGACAGTTCCTTGAGCAACAATACTTGCGCGACATATGATATGCGCGATTACTTCATGCATCACGGAGAAATATCTTCGGTGAGTTCATGAAAGAAAGCCGTGAATAGATTACTTGCCTACAAAGTCACCAGCGATCAATATCGTGAAAGATTTGAAATATATTTCACGCTTTAAAGACATTTAGATACCTTTCCTAAATCAAGAAAGCCGTTTATTAATTCAACGCCCACAAGCACCCGGAATAATATAAAATGTAATTTTCTATTTGCTCATAAATGCCAAGGTAGCAGGAACCTAATGCCATTCTTTATTACTGATAATAATCACACACTGACATTACTAATTACACATTTTTCATATTCCTTTAATTTACTGAAGATTTTTTTTATCAACGCTGTTCGTGAGATTCCAATTCGAAGTACCTTTATTAATAAGCAGTGAATTCCAAGGTTATCCTTCATTTATAGATAGCATTATTCCGAGGATATACCCAAGATTGTATTACGATGTTAGGTTATATGTACAGGTCAAGACGTATTTTCTTCTATGGAATCGTGGTATGCATGCCAACTAGTGCTCGATTCACCTCTAGCCATGATTGGTCACTTTCGATTCCATCAATTTGATACATAAGACGTCAATGAAGGATTCCATCCCACAACATTAGGGATACCTTATGAGTAATATTTTGAGATTAACTGTCGCATGGATGCTCAGTACGATCGATTAATGCACAAAAAAACGTATGCCCGAATCAGTAAGCACATTTTACAGAATTGCTAAGACCTTAGACAGAGAAATTTCTGAATTAATTGGTCAGGGGGCAGTACTACTCTTGGAAGAGGAATTTATGAAATTTTGCTGGACTTATCAGGCTGATGATTGTTGTTGCGCGTTTATAGTGGCTCGAGAATGCGCATTATCACTCAGAACTAAAATATGATGCAATATTATTTTAATGAGAAGGGACTTATTAGGGATGCATTCCGGTTTCTAACCTTCACATGCTATTTCAAGTTTTATCACAAGGAATGAATGATTATACGTTTTACTGATCTATTTATTCCTTCTCTCCGTTTCAAACTCTTTCATTGTCTTATCTGACTCATCATTCCCCAGCAAACTTAGCGCAAATATAGTATATTATGATGATTAGGACTAAACAGAATAACAGGAACGTAAACGCTTTATGGAATCGTGGACATTTAGCTAATATTTCATCGCGGATAATGACTTTCCTTAATTTGAATAATTTTACAATGTTTTTTTCTTTCACAGAATCTCTTATACTTTCCTATCGTCGTTATTCTACGTCGTCACAAACTTCAAAGACAAAAATGAACCCTCGCCGTGGAGAATCCGGGCGCGTCACCTCGACCTCCCTGCTCCTCTTCGGAGCGTTGGCTCTGGGCACCGCCCTCATCCTTGTGTCTCCACCTGTCGGTGCGAGGCCTTCTTACGTGCTGTGCGCGTCCAGTTCGGATTGTGAAGAAGACGAGTGCTGCGTGCTCGGTAAGTACTCACTCTCATTTACAACAAGACTGGTCATTGACAGTGGACGGGCCCGTGAAACAGAAAATGTTTTAGTGCATCAATATCGCATAGTTATACTGACCATCTATAGATATCATGGGAAAGTTTTACTTCACATTGAGCAAACACTATTGGTTTATTTCTCCGGTGCAGTATGTAATAGGATGCAACATGGACACAATTGCGAAAAGCAGTCTCACTTCTGTCCCAAGCGTCATGCAGGAAATACCTTCGCTTAAGAAAATGAGCGGAATAGTGTGTTGAAATGTATCATTAATCACCGAATTCTTGTTGTTACGGTAGTATATATTTCATTTAGAGTAGCCCGAAATAGCCATTGTCAGCGACTTACTGACTAAAAAAGAGTGCTTGTAAGAGAGGTTCAAACACTCAGATGTTATTGCGGCGCAAAAATTAAGTCTATGATGTTTTGTGAGGGTACATTTTCCCTTCATCTAGTATGATTAAGGAGATGACACAAATAATTTACTAGGATAGTAGTGCGGCAATACAAAAAAGTATTCGGGTACTTGAAAAAGGCAGTTAAAAACTTCCGATAAATAAGTAACATCAATTCTATCAACGAAATTAAGGTTATCATTTAGTCAAGGATAACATATTCGTTTGCATTCAGACAGTCATAGCCTTCTGTTGCCTCTTTCCAGGGATGAACCGTTACAGCATTCCACAATGCATGCCGCTGAAAGGAGAGGGAGAGTCGTGCCGTCGGGAATCGCAGCATATCCACAACGTGACAGTGGGTTATCCCAACGGGGATACCGTGGACTTGATGGGCGTTCACCACCTGATGTGCGGGTGCTCCCGTGGACTTTACTGCAGCAAGGAGAGTTTCTCTTGCACCAAAATAACTAGGAAGCCAGTGGTGTCACATTGACGAACGAATGGGTGGGACGTGGACTCCAAAACGCTGAAGTGGATAAGTTCGAGTTTTGACGTTCTACCGGAGACAAACGGACACAGCAATTGAAGTTCACCATGATGTCGGAGAACGGATCGCAACTTCAGAAAGCGTTTAATGCGCTTTACGGAAATGATGCAATGCCAATTTACAAAGTGTTTACCAAAGTCTCAGTATTATGATTATTTAAGTTATTGACTGTTGAAGCGCAGTAATGCGCTTTATTTTTGAATCAAGTATTTCAAACAGGGGTGAAGGATAATAAATGCGTGATGTAAGTTTATTGTTTTAAGTTATGCTATTTCTATGTAACGTATGACTCGTATGATAATAAAAAACGAGGTATTATGCACGAGAATTAGAAATTAGTTATCATTTTTTCGACCTCCTCTAGTCCTGTACAAAACGCTAATTCACTCCCTCCGTTAGATTTTCGTAGTCCATTAGTGACAATTTCACCATGATCGATTCAATGGCAGCAGCCAAATCATGCTCTTTGTTCAACTGTTTAACAAGGGACTAGAAGATTAATTGGGTAATGATTCAGGGGTGATTGAGAGTGGTATTAAATGCGGTAAAATCTCTAGATTGTAAACTTTTCGGAAGAAAGATCGAAGCTTCGGGAAATCGCATGATTTGTAAATAATATAGAGGAGTTTTAGCCTTGTTTTTCTAATTGATTTTATCATATTTTAGAACCAGATTGTTCAATGGTTGATAATTAGAAATAAAAAGAGAACGCAATAAGGATACTTGAACAAACATTTAGAAAACATGAACTATAAGTCTTTTTGGGGAGAAAATACATTTTTCGAAATATTCCTAATGGTTCTAGCATTTGTTTTCTCCATGGAAATTTCAATGATTCGATTATTTTCTTCATAGAAACTTCACATTAATCGTGTTCATATATTTATGCGAATGAATGGAATAAATCCAAGGATTCTACATCAATATAGTTAGCTCTAATTGTTGGTAGTTTAATGGCTAATGCTGAGATTTCGTAGTCACGATCTTTTATTATACTACGATGTTACCGACGGCGGAGTGGCCTGCTGTGTAGGTCACTTGTGGCATGTTTTGGCATCAAATCCGGGAGAGGTCTCTTGGGCCACGTCCGGTTCAACTAGAGCTGAGTGATTTCCTCGGTACCAATTCCCTATGAGACACCGTATGGGGACCGAAGACCAGAGGGAAAAGGAACTAGCTCCCTTGACTTGATGTGTGAATTTGATTCACGCTGTGGGGCATTAATTGGTGAGCTCAACACTCACCAACCATACCGATCTTCAGGTTGAACACTGGATTATGTTGCTAACAATTACCATGGAAGGGCGACAGAATGAAAAAATTAGTTTTCGTTTGTTACCGAAAGGACACAATAGGCAACTGCGTAGGAATTTATTTCCACTTTTCTTAGTAATCACTGTCTCATTCGAGGACAATAAAAACTTTAGGTGTCACGTCACGGAGCGGTTCAACACCATCACATTGGCAGGTAGAGCTCGCAGTCTACGTTGGATTTGGTTCACTATAGTCAGCTGGTTCATAGCAGTCAGTAATTTGATTCAGTTTGAGCGATTTGAAATATTACTTATTGACGTGAACGAAATCAAATGAATCGAGTCATCAAAATGATTCGAAAGTCCCTTCTTTGCATTTTGTCATAGCAAATTTTCCCTTTTCATATTAGGCATCAGAATCACCACATACCAAGAGCCAAAACCTAGATTATGGTAAAAAGTGGAAATATACGGGAGAATAACTTAAAACATCATATAAATGAATTTTAAGATAGTATTATCTCCCAAATGTTTGTGTAAATTAGCTACATTGACGAACCCATAACAGAAAAAGACCGAGTTTCCATATCAATTCCACATTTCAAACGTAATATGTATTAAATTTCAAAAATTGATCATAATACAGAAAATACAACAATTCGGCAGTAAATTTTTGATTGACAATAAGAAATAAAAGGCAATGAATCTCCTAAAACTTGCAAGCGAATAAAAAGTTTGATTTTCAATATCCACTATAGCATATAATATATAGCATAATAATTGGGTTCAAGGAACCCTTACCATCTCATATTCCCATAAAAATGATCATGAAGATGTGCTATGAAAAATTTTCATGATCTGCTTAAGGTGATTCACTACTTTACTTGGAAATTTTCTGGTTTAAGTTACTCCATGGCAGACAAAATTTTTATGCAACCAAATGTATTTCAAATAAGTAGGTGGAAATAAATTAGAGATGCAAATTTATTTAAAGTAAGTAGCTATTATCTATGCGAAGTTGTACAAAGCAACCTTGCACTTGGAAAGGTGGAAGCTGCCTACAGGATACTGAGGAACCACTTCAAGGAAAGGAGCGCAAGATACAATGCCATAAGGGATAAGAATGGAGAAACTTAGATTGAAAACGAGGACAAAGTGAAGAGATGGAAGAATATCTGGAAGAGTTACACAACGGAAAAATATCTCAGCACAAAAGCTATTGAAGAGGAAAGGGAAGTGGAAAAGGACGATATGGGAGCATCAATATTAAGATCGGAATTCGACGCTACAGTACGGGTATTGATGGTATTGATGATGTCCCTGCAGAACTAATTAAAAATGCAGGAGATAAAGCATTAACTCAGTTTAGAAAACCATCTGCGACATGTACTCAACAGGAGAAATTCCAAGGGACTTAGAGAAAAACGTAATCATTCCGATTCCCATAGGAAGAGAGCGGAGAAATGTGAAAATCTTAGGACTATAAGCCTGATGACACATGCATCGAAGATACTGACCAGAATCATTTACAGAGGAATAGAACGAAAAGCAGAGGAGTTCCTGGATGAAGATCAATTCGGATTCAGGAAAAGTAAGGGTGCAAGGGAAGCAATATTGGCCCTTAGACTGCTCATGGAGAAGAGAATGGAGAAGAACAAGCCGACGTTCATTGCATTTGTGGATTTAGAGAAGGCTTTTGACAACGTGGATTGGGATTCAATGCTTGGAATTCTGAAGGGAATTGGGGTGTCATACAATGACCGAAGAACTATACACAGTCTGTATAAAAACCAAGTAGCTGTGATTAAATCTGGACCCAGCTGTGAAGAGGTAAGAAAAAGGAAAGGAGTGAAGCAAGGCTGTGCACTGTCTCCCGTAATTTTTAATGTTTGCATCGAGAGAGCCATCAATGAAATCAAAGAGAAGTCTTCTGGAGTGACTATCCACGGAGAAAAAATAAGCATGCTGCGATTCGCTGATGACATAGCACTCATAGCAGAGACATAGAGGGATCTGAACAAGATTTTAGTAACCATGGTAAGGACAATGGCTAGATATCAGCTGAACATAAATAAGAAGAAGATAAAGATATTGGCGTCAGCAAGAAAGAAGAGGCCAAAATCAATGTCAAACTAGGAAAACAAAAACTTGAAGAGGTGAAAGAGTTCTGTTACCTAGGAAGCCGAGTAACCAACGATGGACGAAGCAAGAAAGAAATAGTTAGTTGAATATCCCAGGCAAAGAGGGCATTCTATCAAAAGAAGTATCTACTTACAGCTGGAAATAAAAGCGTACAAGTAAGGAAACAGTTTATCAGAACATACATCTGGAGCATGTTTCTTTACGGCAGTGAGGCATGGACGATGAGAGCAGCGGAGAGGAAGCAGTGGAAGCATTCGAAATGTGGTGCTACAGAAGAATGATGACGATAAAATGGATCGACTGAGTAAGTAACGAGGAAGTCTTAAGAAGAGTATGAGGAAAGAGAAGTCTAAAAACTCTAAAAAGAAGAAGGGACAACTTAATCGGCCATATCTTGAGACATGATGGCCTGATGAAGACTATCGTCGAGGGATTAGTGAACGGGAAGATTGGAAAAGGCAGACCTCGTATGAGATACATAGAACAGGTTGTGAAAGATGTAAAAGAGAAGAATTACTTCACAATGTAAAGGTTGTGCGATAGAAAATTCGAGTGGAAAGCCGCGTCAAACCAATCTTAGGATTGTTGACCAATGATGATGATGAAGTAGCTACTTAGTAAACTAGCATAGTGGTAAAATTAAGCGAACTCTCAACTTCCAAACCTCCAAGACTACAGCGGAACTAAATCGAAAATTGAAATTATCGAAGTAAGCTATAAAACTCTAGGAGTTTTCTACCACTGTGTACTAGGAATATAGTAATCATCAGGAATAAGGCATATAGGCGGAAGTCACTACAGTATTAATTTGTATCAGTTAGCTTATAATTCATTAAATGGATTGAATTGTAGCTACTTTTTAGCTGCATTACTTCGTCAGTGATAGAATCATTTTTATTTGGTTTGCCCAAATCAATAGAGAAATGGTCACATCACTTACAGCTTCTTACCTCGAATTCGACTATCTCTATTATACACTTTCCAGTAACTCCTGACAATATGGTGATAGTTAAAATTTGGATACAAAGAATCAAAAAATAGCATATGAAAAATAAAATAACACGGCAAGGTAAGGAAACGCAGGAACTTTGTGAAAGGGTAGAAAGGAATAATTTTTATTCCAACACTAAAAACAGAAACAGGTTGGCAGGCAGGCCTCGTATGAGATCCATGGAACAGGTTGTGAAGGATGTAAAAGAGAAGAATTACGTCACAATGAAAAGGTTGTCCGATAGAAAAATCGAGGGGGAATCCGCGTCAAACCAATCCTAGGATTGTTGACCAATGATGATGTTGAAGTTGCTACTTATATATTGATGAAGGATGTAAAATGGTTATTTGAGGCCTAAGGCCTAAGTTTGTAACCCAGATAATCCTAATTGGGTGCAGACTGACTTTTTATGTATATGTTAATAATTCAAAGAGCAAAGTTTGCCTCATCTAATAACTCACCGATTGCAAATAATCAACTGAACTTGAGATTGCCCTATATTTTAACAAAAAATCTGAGATATAATTGGTAAATAAAATAAATAGGATCCAATGACTTACTTAGGTTCTTAGATCCAGTGAATAACGGCGCTACCACAAGTCTCTGGAAAAAGTCAGACATTTATTGCTGGTCATCTTTTGATGCATCTTTTTCTATTAATTTGCCCAATGTCAAATGCCAACCATAATAACTTGGAGGAATACATACAATCTGTGAAAGCAATGAGGCTAGAAGGTGAGTGTAAATAATAAAGGTTACTCGAAATAGATTAAAAATTACATATTTACATTTTCATATCTACCAATTAATCCAAAATTACCATAAACGCACAACTATAGAATATATAGATACACAGCTTATAATGGCAATACTATGACAACCTAAGATTAAAGCTTAGACTATATCGCGGAGACAGATATGTATCTCAAACCATTAAGATTCAGGCCGTCCTATGACATTTCTCTATTATTATGGATAATTATTAGTGAGAATTGCTGTCCTTGACATTGAAAACTGAGAAAAATTTGTCTCACTGGAAGGCAAAATAAAAAAAGGTAAACTAGCCAGTGACACCCGCCCAAAACACGATTTTTTCGGGTTCTACATCTGTTTGAGATTTCAAACCATGAATCCGTAAGAAAATGACACATGAATGTAGAATTAAATTCGTTATCATGGCAGTTGTACCTCAGGGCCGTGCATGCCCTTCGACTCCTACAAAACCATAGTTAATGAATAGAGTCGAAAATGGAATGGAAACGGCAATAACCGATGGCTGGACATGGGGTTTTATCAATAAACATTTATCTTTAATTATGTCTGGCGAAAAGTTTGCAAAACTTACCTCATAAGATAGGTATATGGATTAAAAATATGAAGCATTCTGCCTCCAAGAGGTTGTTGCATCATGTTGAAGCGGGCATGGTGCAAAAAATATGGAAATTTTCAAATATCTCCAGAGCTTATGGCACCAATTAATAAGAGTAACACCATAGTTTTGAGAATCAATGATACATGTCATTAATCATGCTTCCCTTTATGTCATTTGTATATTTCTTTATCACACGAAAACCTGGAGAGGAGATCACAATCAAATTCAACATTAAAACCAGAACACTATTTATTGCACTTAGCGTTAATTTCTTCTCACAGAGAGAGGTATCATTAATATTATTATAGATTTATTGTTGTTATTGCCAGTATGCAAAGTTTTCATATATCCATAGGTTATGTACATGGGCGTGGAATGAAAAACCAGCAACATTTTCATGAAAATCGGTGAGACAGTAATTAAAATACCGAGTGAAAAAACACATTACGGAGTCCCTCAAGAAAGGGTTCGACATAAACGAATAATATGTTTTCAGACGAGAGACCAGCGCCTAGCAAAAGAAATACTTTCTTTTAAGCTATACCAATGTTCACAATCCCCTCGATGAGACCCAAGCGTGCTGACGTACGCAAGAAGATCGAGGTTCACTTGGAAGTACTTCCACCATTCTTCATCTCGTCCATTCATCTGATAACATGTACCATTCGCATATGATCTTCATTTGCTACGACGGCCTGGACGCCGGAAGCTCGTTTAATTCCTCGATTCTGTGTGACGCTCTTCTTCAACACTCAGTTCACACACCTTTCAAGATCACTGCTTGCAGCAAGGGAGGAAACATTGGAAAGGAGGACATGGACATGGAATTATAGGGACGTGGAGATTTTCGCTGAAAGAATCTAGAGACTCTACTGTCCACTTCAAACTCAAAAGGCATACTTAATCGATGGATAGCATGCTTTAACGCTTTTTTTACTATCCTGGTGCGTTACTTCTTCCAGAAAATCGGGTGAATGAGTGACTTTTCCCCAGAGATGCTCAACCACTCGAGGTGTTTTGTGCCCGGTGTTCTATTAGTGAAATGGCTCGTATTGGAGATCTACTTCAATGATTTGGAAGTGAAACACAACCACGGCAAGATTACAGCCACACCCTTATTAGGAGGGATAAATCAAATGGGGAAGGAGTCGACATGATAAGTGACAAATACCTTAGTAGAAAATCCATACGACTCGTTAGCGTAAGCACTCCGTTGGGATTCGCACGTGCCCTTAGAGATTGGAACAGACAGTAGAAAAAAAGTGTCGAAAGATGCGATGGAAGAATGGCTTAGTGGGGAAGAGAAGGGTTGCAACGCTGGGATGATGGAATTGACTTGATTAAAGCTGAAGATGCTTGTGGCCAGACTGGGAGATGACGATGGTGGTGGCACGGCGAATGCTGTCATCAACCGCGTGCGCACACACACAAGTCAGTCACAGTGCACGACACACGACGACAGAGAAGGAATTGATAAAAAAAATGACAGCCACAAAAGAGCACACCATAGTTCGTGAAACAGTCGAAAGTTCACAGTGAATGTATTTATTTTGACGATGAATAACACAGACCACGGAGCCTAAATGTTTTCGCCTCATGTCCCAATACGGCGTGTTCAAATTTCTACAAATCACAGCTCTGGAATGCCGTAAAAGCTAAGGGCAACGACTGACACGTAATTACATCCATACGTCACAGATCTGCTTCCCCGAGTCGGGATGACTTCCCCACTGGGAGCGCACTCTTAGCTGCCCATGGACAGAACAGGTGACTGCTGGAAACATCTCTGCATGAATGACTGCAATAACCCACCGTAGCTACATTTTTGCGTCAATGTAGACCTATAATCTAGAGCGTAAGTTAGGTATAAACATTGCTAGATAATGGCCGCTTATATCAATATATAACAACACAGGAAAAAATTCAATATACACTATAGTTCACGTATGTGATACACCTAAAAAATCAACAAATGGATTTTTCCATCAGTCACGCTGTAGCTCCCGACTCAAAATGTTCTGTGACGTATTTATGAACCTAGTCCGCCTTATTCAAAGCCAAAAATGAAAGGCGGTATATAAAACACACGTAGCAAGTGCTGATTGGTGTAGTAAGTGGTACACACAGAGAAAAGGTTGATTACTCTTTACAATATCATTGCTGTAGACATAAATTAGCATTAACAAGATAATGAGAGAAGCCACCGAATTCAAAGGGTCTCCAAAAGCTTTCACAACTTGTTCAATGGCCCATCTCTTGCAGGCCCAATAAATTAAATCACATTATCATAGTTTTATTGAGGTAAAAATATTTTGGTTTTTGAGCAAAAAATCACATTTTTGATGGATAAAAATATACATTATCGTTAAATATTAACTTAAGCTTTTACCCTCCTCGAGGATAATTATTCAACATCCGTTAAAACGTTAATAATGGCTCAGATACTTAAGACTTCGCGTGACAGGGCAGACAAATTATTGCAATAAAACATGGAGAAATTACGATACAGAGGATCCCGTACTCCAGTAGGCACTCACCATATTTTGTCGACATGCTGGAAACGACTTCGTTCCAGGAGTCTCAAATAATTTTCTCCATTTAGATTTTAGGACAAAGAAATTGTTTTGTTGTGTGCATCTGGAGAATATGAATATTTAAAAAAATGACTTAATTGCAGGCGAACTATTAAACAATTAATGTGACATTTTATTTGTAAAACGCCGAGTATATTTATGCAAAAATAAACCGAGAAAAAACGTTTTAACGATTGAATTCTTTAAATATTATGATGGTCAAGGGTCCATTTTGGGCTTTGTATCTTTTTTTACTACGTTTCATAAGTATGAAATGCATCTTTGGAATGTATGTGTACAGATTACGTTAGTTTTTATATTTTTGAACCTCTCAAACTAGGAACACATCAAACTACCACTGACAGCTCGTAATTTAAATATTGGTAGGTTAATAGCTTCCTTGTATAGTTAGCAAATTCTTATTGGTAATATTAAAAACATCATAAACACAATTTACAATCTAGAAATTGTTAGTAGAATAATAAATAGTGTACCGAAATTTCTGACCAATAAAAGGACTGGAATACATCTTCGATCCTAAACGACGTTTTCCTTATTTTCTATGAGCTACAAACTTAAGTGATTATCATTTTCATTAGGCCATTTCACTATGCGTATTTTTTTACTCTCTGGTATTTTTAAGGTAGAATATGGTTTCCAAAATGTAACTTCCTGCAACGCGTTATTTTTTTCAACGCTTTATCTGAAAAACTGTAATGCGCTATTAAGACATATCCAGATTAAACAGCTTGCAATTAATAACCAGCTCTGCAATTACAATGTACAGGGGTAGGGGGCATGCTACTTTAAGAGAAAAAGCACTTTAAGAAACCGATATCACAAGAAAAATGATGAAATTGATCGAATGCGCATGGTTGGAATTAAGTTCACTAGTAGCCATTGAATCATTGCATACATTTTCTAGACACTAACGGTTCTCTTTAAGATAGCAGCAAATTAACAGGATAATTATCAAAATATTTCGTGGTAATGCTTTACTTGTGGCAAAGCATCACACACCTAAGTTTAAATTTCAAATTATTTGATTTAGGTTTGCCCCTATACCAATACAGAAATATATACAGACTTAAAGACCGGTTGTCGCTAAGCGTAAAAATGAATAATTTCATTAATACTTCTGAGAACAGTAGCAAGTAGTTGTGGTCAGAAGTCATTAAATCATTAAACCCGACTACCATCCAAGTTTCCAAGCATCTTAGTTAAGAGTTTTAAAGCTTATTCCAATGGTAGTTACTCCTACGAAAATAGTGTTGATTGGTGTTCTTTAACTCGCAAATTCCGAAATGTACTTATGTACTATTCACAGCTAATCCGTTTTGCATTTTTAATGCTATGCTCCTCTACCTAATATATAACCCTGAATTCGTAACAATTGGAATATGAAACCAGAGGGTGCAATATGGAAGAAAAAAATTACTACACAAAAACGCTAATGATGAACAGTTACATTAAAAAGGCAAGTTAACAAGAAAATATTTTTTGTAGCTTTAGCGTTAAGCCACAGAAAAAAGAAATAAAAACGGCATATATTTAAAAGATTTCCAACGGTATCCCTCTGCGCTACAGCCTATGGCAACTGGATTCAGGAAAGAAATGTAAAGAAGAGATACTTGTTTAACCACTTCTAAGTTGGCTATAATACTTAACGCATTCTATTATTCAGCTAAAACATGACCAAATTAAGCACAAACTTGAGCCAGCCACTCAAGTTTTCCCACAGTTGCCGGCGAGATGCTGGAATTGAATTTTACTACGGTCTCAATAAGACCTAAGATCGCCGGGCAACAAGCGTGTGATTTTCAGCATTAGTGCCACGCTGTTTGCGTACGGATGCTTATAACGCAACGTTTATTTCCCTTCCATATCTGATGGTTACATAGCTAAGCAGGACGATAAGAAAATGGTCACTGGGGAGTGTAAATCAACCGTCTAAACTCAATAAATCAAAAGTTGGGTGGTTTGGTGTGACACAATGGCACCCGAATTGGAAAAAATAGAGTATTTAAAAAATAGCAAAATATTAATGAAAAGAATGACAAATGTATATAAATCCTTATCAGAATATAGTGGCATGGCACTATCGGAATGTTAAGCGACTCGATATTAACATTCCGTGAGCGAAACGGAGTGCATGAGTCCGTACTGCTGAAGTTCCTCCTAAATAAAAAGGGTCTCATCAATAATATTGCAAACAACTGGAACCAAATATATACGGCCAAATTAATTGGCTAGTAACATTAGGGAACTCTCAGTCTACCTGTTTGCACGCCACTGACACCTGATAAAATGAAGCCAAATTTTAGTAAAAAATTTGACCTCAAACTGTGATGATGGTAGATTTGTGCTTCAAACAGAGGTGTAAACACATGATCGTAAGCCACCTTTAATTACTTGATTCAGAGTTATCTATTTTATTTATGACCTCATTACAAATAAAGATAATGTGATGCGTGCAAACCATCAGGAGCGTAGCCGATTCTCACACATGACCACTTTCATATACTTTCGACATTGGTTTGGGAGACGGTGCTTGAGTAACGCAGTTTCTGAATTCCAATGCAATGTATAATTGCTACAATTGCGTTGTTGCAATCCCTCTGGAAGGACTGGTAAAATAAATCTTCCTGATTGTATCATAAAATTAGATTGAGCAAGCTTGACCCGATGGCTATCGCATCAATAAAGAGAAATTTAGAAACAAAAAATATTTAACAAACAAACCCGAATGTATCTCACTTTTTCAATCAATCACTATTTCAATATGGCATCAAAAAATTAGAAAGCATAATTAATGCATAAAATATCTGATGTAGCACAAATATGAGAATCATAAAAGAATAATGTAATTTTGACAGCGGAAACTTGTCCAGTAAAATGACCAGACGCTAGAGGATTATACGAAAAAATGTTCGAACAATCAAGAAACAACATTTTAATGGGGACGAGGTACCCGTACTATGATAAATAACACTAACGACAAACCCCGCGTTTAATAAATCATTTCAGTATTTTTTTCCATTAAGGAATATTAGGTAATGTTGTATCAATCAGAGAAATCGATTCCTTAATTATTTCCTATGAAAATTAATCCCTCAAACTAAAAATGATTTCTTGATTTTATTTTAACTTTTTTGTCCATCTATCTAAGACGAATCGGATACATTTTTGAGTTATCAACGTAAAGACTATTTATCCGTAAGGTAAAATACAGTCCATCAACCTCTAAGATACTACAAATGTAGTAAGCCTGTAAATTTTTGGAGAAAGAATTTAAAGAAAAATTATTCACACACTGCAATTTTTTTAAAAAGTAAAGGCATATTGAGCTGTATTAAAACCTATATCCTACCTTAAGAGGGAGCTAACACCTGACTGGATACTTTTTTTACCCATTTTAAATTTAAAATTTATCTCGAACTATTTATGTCTTAATTTAATCACTAATGGAAGAGTTTTGCGGGAGATCTCAGTGGCTCATATGCTACCACCGAATGGCCGACGAAAAATAAAAGATATTTTTGCTCTTGATACTTTTCTAATTACTTGGCCAAGCTTACAACTGGACATTTCAATAAGCCCATTCACTGATAAAAGTACACCGAGAGTACTCGTAAGCCTTGCAATCGTTTCAGGATTAAGAGGCTCATTTCATACGTGGTCGGTTTTCAAGCCTCTCACAACCAACTGCTCAAATATGAGATGTGGAAAGACCTTTTTTCACCTAAAAAGGGTTATCACACTACGCTGTTGGCAATTTTCAAAAAGTTTCAATCTGTCAGAAATTTTCAGCCTCAGGGGATATACTTAGTCGGCAGAAAGACAGAATGAGATTCTGGTAGTGAGTTGCCTCAGCTCTGATAGTCGTCTTCAATCAGAAAGGTGATAAACGAATTTAATACTGGGTCAATACTCCTGAGAATCTTATTCTGCTCAACGCTGACGAGCGTAGGAACTGAATCGATGCATGAAAAAGTAGTGTCATTTACTTCTGCGGCCGCAGGTTTGCTTGAAAGACATTGCTCGTACGTCCGTTGATAGTGTCAGCGGGTGTATGATTTTTTTGAAGGTTTATAATGGCAGTGCGCTAAATAGGTACGTAGAGAGCCGCTGCTACTTCGACGATGTCGCTATTCTGTTTCATACTAGCGCTAATGAACGCAACGTTCTGCAACTGCTGTGACATACAGCACTCTAATTCACTCATCAAATCTTTACATGGAATAGCCCGACATCTGTACCTCCAGCTTTTGACAATTTAACTAGCAAATTAAATAAAAAGCTCATGGAAAATTTTCCTCTCTGGATTCATGGCCTCGCACCTCTCGAGCATTCTCGGGGTGGCAGCCATTTTTACTGACTGAAAAGTGCTGTCAAAGGAGCCTTTTACAAGGAGTGTTTTCGTGGAAAATTCGAACTTTTATATCCTTTCACACACATCCTCACACATTACTAACTATTTTTCTCAGTCGATAGCTTCATGCCTTCATACCAAGGCAAAATCCGAGCTATCGAGGCAGTAATTTAGTTCTACTGCACGCTCAAAGTTTACTTTACAGACCATTATTACTCGTTTCCCAATGGTATCCAAACTCGTCGCAAGGGACATACGTTCACGCACTCGCTGAAACTTCTAGTTTGGCAAAAACATTGTTTACTTTATCGTATTGCTTTCATCGAGACACACGCACACACACACAAACATAATCTTTCTTCAAAATGACAGCCTTAGGAAGCAAAGGGTCATTTTAATTAAAATATATCGGCAGAGAAAAAACCCCACTGCTAAACCATCACAAAGTGACTGTGTCATTTCTCCGCCGGTGCACGCCGCTGCAGATGAAAAATAACTTGCGACAAAGACCGCTGGAATGGCAACGCGAAGACAACCGCTGAGTAAGTTGAGTTTCTTTGTTTTTAAGTATAGAACTCACATTCCCTATCTAACGAAGACGATGTTGAAGAACCAACTGCTAACCAAATCCACCTATGTCCGCCGCTCGGGCCCATTCCGACCGCTGTCCGCACACCGGTCCACCCTACAACTACACCACCGAGCTGCCAAAGCGTCACTACTACTCAAATAACTGCAGCAGGCGATTTTTTTCACGAATTTTTTAATGCCACGACTATGAGCGTGGGCCTGGGCTGGCTTCAACCTCACCATTCCTCTTCACGCTCACACGACGATCCCTGACACCACCACCATCGCCTAAAGAAGCGTCTCCGACTGCAAGTCGTCTGTCTCCGATCGGGGTTTTAACTGCACCGCGCTCTGGAGGGTGCCGGCCGCGGAACTTCCGAACCCTCCTTCGATGCCAATTGGGAAGACATTTAACCTTCTCCGACCTCGAGCCTGGGTGGACCGTGGGGTCCCCGAGCCTCTGCCCTTGGAGGACGCGACCCCCTCGGGCCTCCCACCCCCACCACCGCCGCCGCCGCCCCTGGAGCCCACCGCCCCGCCCCAGTCGCTGCCAAACTCGCCGCCTCATCCGGCCCCCAGGAGGCAGAGCGACGAGGCCCACTCCGAGCGGAGAAGCTCCTCGAGGCGGGCCGCGAATGCCCCCGCGGCTCCTCCGCCCCCGACGGCCCCCGCGACCGCGAGCGGCGACTGGGGCGATAGGGAGAGGAGGACCCTCCGGCTGGCGCCTCCTTCCCGCAACCTCCACTCCAGCTCCCCCACAGATCCAGGGGGTGCCCGGCGAGTGGCGGATTGGGCCTCACTCCTGGGGGCCTCGTTGGCCTTGGATCATAGCGCCGAGTCGAACACTTGGAGAGACCTCGTGATGACGTCGTCCTGCAAACAGGAGAATAAATAAGAACCCATCACACGTGATTTTTAACAGAAACAACAACAATAACATTAAAAATGCAGGCAGATGTCTTGTCTTTTTACAAGGACATTCAACCAGCAGCAGAATAATATCTATACATCAAAAGAAGTAATATTATGGAATTTGAAAAGGTGTGGATATGCCATGTAGCCCTAATTTTAACATCCCCTGTACGTAAGATCCCTCTTTATTACATACCATTCATAAATATCAAATGACTTACAAAAAAGATCTTAAGTTCCATGCTATTAATAGATTAATTTTACAGAAAGCATATAGATATTATTGGCGATAATGCACAATTTATTTGCTGAATGCGGTTTTCAGTTGCTCCAACTTCTTCGGTTTTCATGGATCCGTTTAACCTAAACTTCACCAAAGTAAACAAAAATAATCTTGAAAAAACTAAAGGTTGCTGAGATTACTATTGGCCTCTCTCCCGAAGGCCCGGGTTCGAATTCCAGCAGTGAAGAGATTGTTCATTGTTACATCAGCATCTACTTGAGCACTGAGCTGAGACAATCCACAGCTGGATTGGATGCGAAAATAATAGCATTATAAGATTGGATTGAAACATCAATTTTCATATAGTTTTGAAGAAAACATGAATATGCGTGCATGATACACTGAGCGTACACATCAGGATTTCAGCCTAAGTCTACTCTGTACCTACTCAATAGAAGTGATTCCAAAACTAATAAAATTTAGGTAAAATTTTTAGATACATATATTTACCCAAGTAAGGAAATTAAAATCTACACTTTATTGAAAATAGACTAAGGTTACGGCACCCTAGGATTTTATCAAGGAAAAAATACAAGACGGCACACAGAACTGGGGTTAGGGTCATACATGCATAAAAAACACATCTTCAGGAAAACCACGCGGTGCAAATAAAATGAAACCAACCGAGGTGTAAAAAGCAACTAAGGTTTTTTACGAATTTTGCACATATGCTGGTAAATTCGCATCCTGTTAATGAACTCCTTTGGAGCGTATGTCGGCCGCTCAGGTCCTACCGAGTAGGATTTGCAGTTTTACAAGTGGGGTGGGTCTCACTGTTTGGGAAAAGATACTGTAATGGAAATAGTCTGACAATAAACACTGACCGCTCTCCAAATACCGTATCAGACCTGTCTCTATCTCTCCCTTCCGAAAGTGTGAGGAAAGTAGGTGGATCAGCGAGCGAAGGAAGGGAAGATTTTAAGCAGCTCTACGGGCAACAGAAAGAACAGTAATTATAAAGAATCGCTAGTGCTAGATTAGTAGGCGTATCCTAGGGAATGTCTCAATTTTTGCAACATGAGGGGAACACATTGAATTTTATGACGTTAATTTGTCATCAAAATGCATATTGCAAAACAACACGTATCACAGGCATCTTGGAACTGTAGAATATTAGACACTGAAAGTGAGCACACGTCCATTCCACCATTTTTCCATATCAAAAGTTATGAGGTCCACTTCCAACAATAGCATAAACGATTCCATATCCTGTGCATGGTGCGATCCACGACCGACAGCGAGACTCGAGAATTATAAGTACCCCGGATTACGCTTTTCAGCGCCCATATATGCTGTGCAAGTAGATAAATACTGTCTATTCCTATCATGAAAGATAATGTGTATTACGCTGATTTTTCCCCTAGTTCAGTTCTTTACCCTGTATTTCATATAGTAAATTTTTACATTTACAGCAAATTTGCATGACCACATCCTGAAGTTCAATGATAAACATGGTAGATACTTTTTTCTAGCTACTACGATTCGTCCCCAGCCCCAAATTACGGACTTTGCTGTGCCCCTGAACGCCACCTACACTCGCGAATAAAGCATACTTCTAGGGATTAGGATATCTTCATATCACGCTTTCAAACGTGATATATGCACAATGTCTATACTTCTCGAGTTTCCCGTGATAAGTAGGTAATTTCAAACGTTTCCTAATAGTTAGAGGATTATTTTAGCTCACTACAGGACAGTTTCGCTAACACAGTCTCCACTAAGGTTTTTCGGGTTCGAAGACGACTCGGAATTTGCTATCCAACGATTTGGATCACCGCGTGAGAAACCCGGAAACTCGGGGTTCAACAGCAGAACTTGAGTGAGAGAAAAAGAGAAAGTATTACACTTTCTTTCAAAAAGATTAATGTGTTCATGAATAAATTTTTCAATACACTGCGGGGATAAGGATCATATTCCAGTAGCAACCGTGGAGTGAGGAGGAGCAGTTCACGTCAGCGCGAGTCAGTTGGCGGAGGTGACGAATACTGGGGCTGAACGGCATGAAGCGGGAGTAAGTTTCCTCCTTTCATTCTCTTTTCTTTTCTCCCTTTAATCGTCCCGTACTCAACCTTCCTTTCTAATCATCCCCTTAATGATTTACACCATTTTCCTTCAAGGTTTTCTTTAAGTACGATTGCGCAAGGCCCGTCAAGACCCGTTCAAACAGAAGATTCTGAGCCGAGTCGTTCAGCCCCATGAGCCAACAGACTTCATAAATTATAACAACATAGAGACCGCGCATGACCAGCGAAACAAAAATATTAAACCGGAGTTCAGTAAAATATTATTCCCACGAGTAATGCTGCTACATTTATTTCTGAAGCAGCTTTCACTCCATTTCACCACTTTTGGTCCCCAAACTCGTAACACTGTATTTCACCACACACCTTCCCTCGGCTTTTGCTCTTGACATCGTCACCGTCCCCTTTTTCCACTCCAGCCCACTCTCATCTCTTTCTCTCCTCCACCTCTAGCCAAATATCGTCTCTTGCCTTCCACCTGACCTTAAGTACCTGGAAAAAAATCCACTTGCCTTGATTCAACCCTCCTGTCATTAGCAATTTGCCTCTCCTCCACTCCTTTCAACTCGACCTCCATCAATGCCATTGAAGCCCACAATCGCTCACACCCGCAGCCCACCTCCAATAGCTCCGGCCCCCTTTTCACCTTTCCCCATTCCCTCTCTTCCATTGCGTCGCCGATATTTGCATTTGCATGCCCTCAAACTTTCGCTCTCCGACTCAGCCCACTCCAGTTCTCTCTCTCCACACCCACATTCCGCACCCCAACTTAACTTCATTATACCCGGCGCCTCTGCCACGGCCCACTTTATAATTTCTTCTCGCCCGCTCCTAATTCACCTTTTCTACCTCTAACCACCCGCACTCCATTACCAGCGCGAAGCTTGTCGGTACCGCAGACTCTCCGCACCATTCATTCTCTTTCGCGTATCGTTTTATTTATATCGTACTTCACGTCACTTACGCGTCCTCCCCCGACCACTCCTCTTCGATTACTAGTCCGCTCTTCCTTTCAATCCCCTCTTCATCAATTCCACACACAAACACATACACACCAGTCAGACATTTCTATTCTGGGCGGAAAGACTTCCGGTCCTAAGAGTGCATGTGTTCCATTTGTATAAGTAATCGCCTTCCTAGAGACACGGAGACTGACAAGGCTCTCGGATAGAATCCACCAAGAAGAATGTGCCTTTCACACGGAGCAGCCATCGGGTTCGAGAGTACTAGAATTTTTTAGTTTTCAAAAGCTGCAATGAACATATCAATGACAAACCCGGCTGGATGAAAATTTGAAAAGTGTATTCATTAATCGTGAGGTTTCCTCGTATCTACATCACGAAAAGTAAGACCACAAAGAAAGTGGCAGTTGAAACATATAAACTAAATTTCCACAGAAAATTATGACTTTGTAGGAGAATATACGTTTCGTCCATTTGACTAATAAGTTTCAGCCACCAAACATCAATAGAGCAATGCCCTGCACTTATAACTAAAAAAAAAGAGTATAGTTTAGGCCTAACCAGAAGATTAATTTTTTGTCACTGAGTATTAATGCCTTACTTGTAGAGATTCGTTTTTTGTGAAGATATTTGACCTTCACAATCAATATTTTTCTCACAATTTCTTTGAAAAATTATGGTAAAAGACAAGCCCTTAATGCATCACCAAGGAAATCTATTGGGGATTTGACAATAACCAGTCATCTATACAAGTTATACAAGCATACATAACAAACGTTTTTAGGCCATTATTGAAACTTAGCGAGTTCAATAATATTACAAAAAAGTATGAAACACCAAACATTCATATCTATGCTACCACTACCGTTCCCTCGAGCATCATGACCGCCAAATTGCAGCGAGAGTGCTAAAATATCTCGAGTGTATGATGCAGAATCTCGCTGAAAACGTAAATGGGCACTTCTTTTTCCTCGAGCAATTTTGGGCCAAGGAAACGTAATTGCCCACTCCATTAGAGCACACATGCCGTGGGCTCCACAGAGCGTGCTCGGCAAACTCGGCTGACTAGACCATTAAAATGTTCAATCCAAGCCATTTGGTTCACTCTCGGAAAAGGATTTGAATCACTAATCGCTTTCCGATCGGGGAACGAGAAATTCTCTCTCCTGTTTTATATCCCTCCTACCCAAATCAGAAGTTCAGGCATTTAATTAAAGGGTAATGGCGATTAACGGGTGCGAGGGAACGCTTTGAGAAAATTCACCCCTTGGTCGCTGTCCTCACAGTCTGGAGAGCTCTCGCTTCACGTTGCGTCCACGCTTTCCTCCCAGCAGTTTTATTCGACCTCGGCCCACCCTTACGCTTACTCTCATTAAACTGGAGGCACTCTTTGGAACGCCGCCCAAGAGGTACGTACTCTCAACCTCCGTAATAAATTCCCGAAATACACCCAACCACCTCTTATTTTCTCGCAAAGGACGTCTCCTTGCCACTTACCAGGCTTTCGAGAAAATAGCTTCAGCTCCTTCAGTCTCTTTTCATCTGAGTTTTTCCGATTTTTCGGTTCCTCATATGGTGTCCCTACATTCTTGGCACCATTTCGTGCAGTGATTATTTTTTTTTCACTACGTAAAGCGAAGTCGATTTAAAGCTAAGCCGCTTTTATGGTTTTGCGTTCCTATATTTTTCGTGTGCTATCTTCGTGTGTGTGTGTGTGTGTATATATCCTTGCGTCCTTGCATCCTTGCGTACATGTGTATGTATCCGTGAGTCCTTTTCACTATTGTCTATTTTTTGTGCCATCACGCCTGTGATAAACTTATATTGAACTCTCTATATATATTTTTTTTCTATATATATATCATATTATATAAATACGCAAATCACTGCTGGACGGTATGTTGTGACCTAACGGTAATATCGATGCTTCTGGGTCAATAAGGGGGATACACGAGTTAGATGTGTCTATGAAACAGCTGTACAGAGAGAGAACGCTGGATAAAAAACGAATGGGCTGCCAAGGAGACGTTTAAATAAAGTATGAGCCTCTTCTTGAACGCAGTAAAATACTATTACCCCCACATGTCAATTTAGGCCTGAACAAGCTGTTTATGAATGCTCTGGGTAAAGACGGTGCTTTTTGAACTATATTTGCTTGATATTTCCATCGTTGACACTGAGAAGTAGAGAGTCGGTATATTTTATGGCCATAAATAAGGCTTCTAATGATTAATAAAGAATTTTTGGAAGCCATGAAAAACCTAGGTGAAACATGCTTTTTGTAATGTTGCAGAAACTTTCTTGCTAGCGTAAGGGCAGACGGCTACAGGATTCTAGTTGAAACTTTGTTGACAGCATACCAGAATCTTATAAATAAAAATGGATTGCGCATTTTGTTGGTAAGCGGTTAACTTGGATAATGGCTGGACCGATTTCGCTGAAATCTTCACAATTTGTTCATCCCCGTTCCGGGACGGTAAACGGATTATAATATATAGTGTAGGAATAATACATGAATTTTAAATTACATTTACAATTTTTCCCATAAGATTACACGGAGTTTTACATTTTTTACGGTGCAGTGCTTTCATATTTCGTCCATTAAAATACTTCAATTTATACCGATAGCTTTTATTTTTCCTTCATCGGAATGTCGAAACTCTGAACTATCTTATTCTTTCGATGTTTTTATGATAAATCATCCATTTAACGATTAATTACCCAATTTAAACGATTTTTGTAGCTCTTTAAATGGGTCTTTCATTGTTGTCTCCGATCCATTTCTGATGTAAACAAACACCGCATTTCGTGCTCGAGGGCTATAAATAATGATTCTTTTGTTAAGTTGAAATCGAGACCTCTTTATTATTAATATAGGGATGGTTTTTCGTGAGTTTAGGTCTTTTGTTTAAATGAAACAGAAGTTGAATAGTTTTCATTTAAACAAAAGACCTAAACTCACGAAAAACCATCCCTATATTAATGATTCTTTTATTATTGTTGTAGCAACCATGAATTTGGAGATTTCAAAAAGCGCACGGGACCCTTAATCGCATAGAAATTCCCCCAATAAGAATGAAGATAGTCGCAGACATCGCAATGCTGTAATAGGAACAAGGTATTTCTTTTCCTTGATTATACTTAAACATCGATCTTGCAATCGAAATCGAAATGCACATATAACACCTTGAGATTCGTGTGATTTTAAATTTAATGGGAAAAAATAAGCCATTTGGTTGACAAAAAATTCTGACTTTTTTATATTTATATCTATCTTAACATATCAAAAACGAGTGATTTCCCTTTTCTTTATTTTCCATTTAATCAGACTGTGCCACCGGAACGCGTGGACAGGTACAGCTATTAAAAATATATATCAATTTGCAATGGGAAATTGAAAAATAGGGCATTGACAATGAAGAAAAACTTCAATTTAAACATTTACCCATGATAAATAACTATGCATAACTGTTATTATTATGCTGATTGAGTAACTATCCACGTCAAGTGTTTATATTTTGAAATGACCTCGAGCGAAGCTGGGGGCATTTCAAGTACAGTACACCGTCTGTCAGATGAGACGTTAAACTGTGAACCCTTGGCGCCGTTCGCAATGCCGACGCCAGGTGTCCCTCCATCCTTCTTTGTACAGTTTCCCTTGGCGCAAATGACCTTAGTTGTCGGTCGCCGGCTTTAAAATACTACTACTACTAGCGAAGCCTGGCATTTTCGCTAGATTTAGTATATAGAATCCACCCACGTCGCGTCGGAAGAGAATGTTGAGCGATTGAGAAAGTCATGTATACGAAGTCCTAAGATGTCCATTTCTCGACGCAGTTTGGAACTTGGCATTGCTAAAATAACTATTCAAAATTATTTATGAAGTCTTAAATTGCATGCTTACAATATTCAACTGTGGCATGAAATCAAACCAACGGATAGGCCTACATTTGTTGAATTTTCTGTAAAGATGCTGGCTGACATGCTGAAGTGACTTCAACATCAACACTGGCATCAAATCTCGGACAGGTGCTGCTCAATCACGCATTCATTTCATATTGATACATCGATAATAATTATTTCACGAGTAATTGACAAATGAAATCACGAACAACGCTTTCGATGACTCTGTATAAAGATGAAATAAATATACACTGGCAGGACAAAGTCTGCCGGGTTCAGCTAGTATAAACTAAAACTGAGCGTCAAGGTGTATTTTATGCGCAGCCGCTTAAGTGTCTTTCCCTCAAAACTTGGTGCTGTAAGTGAGGAATAGGGTGAGCGCTTTCATGAAGATGACGGAACGTGAAGACTATGGAACAAAGATATTAATGCAAGTGGAGCACAAGAATAATAGCAGTCTCTTGGTGCTTGCAGCATGACGTGCTTGATTCCAGCTACTCCAGAAAATTCCCATAAAATTGATTTATATAAGTAGTGTTTTTTAGCACCTTGTGAAAAATTATAATTAATTACAAGTCGCTATCAAAGAACTAACTAATATTAATAAGTAACCATTTAATATTTTGCCAGAAGAAATGTTCGTGCTACTTAAAGCATAATGCAATATTGCTGCTGCGACTCATGAAAATGATAAATATTTTTGTGTTTTGTGAAAAATTGTGACGTGATGCATAATTTATGAATGCATATTTGTAATCAGTGACCTCAAATTATATAAATTCTGTAAAACTAGCCTACTTAGCAGATAAACATTTTCTATGCAGACAGTGAAATTCAACCACAATAGATTTTCTGTCAGATGTGAGTTAGAAGTTTCTTGGAGATAAACAATTCCGTCTCATGGCTGGACATACCTTCATGTGACTCCTTTTTCAAGTTATTAACGCTAATTTGACAGATAATTTTTGGTAACTCAGTTTAGATTATTCTCTCGGAATGTATTTGACTCATAAATATTTTTAGGATATATCTTGAAAGTAGAGGACCATGGAAATATGAAATGAATTGGAAGCAATTGAGGGTAAAATGATAATGAAATGAAGGGTTTCCACATAATTTTCGTAGTCAAATTTATCAGGCAATAGAAGTTTCCACACTGGTAGATATTCGAAATTTCACCGCCTTAGATATTTCAAATTTCACACTAAATTTCGAATATAATCCATGTGTGGTTTTAAAAATACAATTTGAACGCAAATGATGGAGCGAATTAATACATTTTAAAGCCACTGTTGTGTGTTAGTTTAAAGCTGTGCCATTCCAAATAAACAAAGTTCACCGAGAAAGAAGAAGAAACAAGACATGCAATACGCTTAAACCCGAATTCCGAAGACTCGAGCGACAAATAAAATTACGGCTAAGCACAACCGAGTATAGCAGACGGCGTACATTGCCGGAGCGCATTATGCCACTCTTGATGAATAATTTAGTGCCACTTGAGTGTATTCAAGGAATAATGAGATGGCAAGGTCTCCACATTTCTATCCACACGATAATGTGCATGAAATGCCCTCAATAACCACACTTGAAGCCACTTTAATAACTAAGTTTTCACGATGTTATACAAATCAGTACGCTTTATCACGCTGAAATGTATACATATACAACAGTTATAATATATGCTAAAAATTCCATACCAATTTTCCTGAGGATTTCCTCATTATTGCACAGAAAATAATAATGCATTCGACAAATCACTAGACGGCGTAGGCTACACACCAAATACACATCACACACAAAAAATTATAAATTCAATAATTTAACCAGTCCCTGGGGGAAAGGCATAATACTAAACTGAGACTGATTAGCAAATCTGCTGGTTACTAAAGCATTGACGGTTGTACCATTAGAATAACTTCTTAATAATACCAATATGGGCTAATGAGAAACATTTTCTTGTTGACGAAAATACATTAAGGACAACCATGAAGCAGGCACGTAGCCAGGAGGGGGGGGGGGGGGAGTCTGGTGCTTCAGCCCCCCGAAATTTTTTCCCAATAATTTTGTTGTTCTGATTTCAGCAGTGAACTTTACCAGTGAGAAGAGATAAGTATGGGCACTGTATAAGTAAATACCAAGCACTGAAAATTAAGGGAAGAGATTTGTAACATAGTCGGCACCGAATGGACAAGGCTGATTTGTTTCAAGTTACGCAAGACTTAGCCCCCCGAAGCGAATTTCTGGCTACGTGCCTGCCATGAAGGAGATTCTTATGGAGAATTTCTCTCGGCAGAGGTAATGGGGATCACCAACGTATGATCTGGGGAATCGAAAAAGTAAACTTTTAAGCGGAACCATCAAAATAAAAAATTGACTCAAAATGAAAACAATAGCGAAAAAAATGGTGAAAAAATAAAGACTCTCCTGACTTAAAGTTGGCTTTTGAATAACGTATACATACATAAGACCCGCGCTGACTCGTACTTAATTTAGGATGCTAGATTGAGACAACAGCAACGTTATACGATATTTATCAAATAATTACACTAAATTGGAACCGAAGACAGGTAAAAGTTATTCGATATGATTCAATATTTAAATGACTTTCCACCTCGAAATTAAAAAAGATTACTGCAACCTATGTAAATTACACAACGGAAAACTGATTATACTTCTTTCTTATTTTGTTTCACCCACGCCCGAAGGAAACCAGAAACGGATTGCATATGAATTTCATGGGAAAATGCCAGAGTGATCAAAATGGTCGCCCTTGAGAAATAAAGACCTAGTGTTGAAACCGAATTTCTAGCAAAAGATTAAATAAATTGAAAGTTGGTGATGGATTTTCCAGTATCTATACGGCTGGAAAGCATCAAAAGGTAAGAAAAAGACGAACGAATATGCTGTCCCATTTACCCTACCCCTATCACAGGTAATGACAGCATGTCTGGATGTGAATTGTATCAGACACTAATCACCAGACGCTAATCAACTTTCCGCGAGAAAGTAAGCTAACAGCAGCTATTAACTTTTTCTCATTTCCTCTTGCGACAATGTCTACCCTATCTTCTATTTAACTACGTTAACTATAATTTTCATATCATAAGTCGTCACGGCAGTCAGATTGGAAAAGCACTGGTTTGGGAATCCAAAGGTCGCGTCTTAGGTACGGACGTCGCCTTTGTCGCAGGAGTAATTTTAGGTGAAATGGTGCTATAGGTACAACAGCAGAGTTAGAGCATCTAAAATATCATTCGGCGGCTCATTTTATTTTTGTGCTCTCCTTATTTTTTCAAATCTATTGGAATGTTGAAATTGTATCGCGCCATATGATGCGTGCTTTCTTTGTTTTCAATCAGAAGCTCCACAGATTCCCTCCACTGGAATATTGAAATGAAAATCGATTAGCACGCAGCCGGCGATGATCGTCTCCAGAACGACCGCTTGATGGGATAGAGAAAGCAGCACGAGCACCCGGATGAAAAAAAACAGCGAAATGAGCAGCGATTAACAAAAATAAAAAGAATCGCGGAGCGCACGGCATTGAGAGGGCATCTAGCGGTAGCCCGCCGTAATTTATGCACACCACCCGCATATGAAGGAACGAGTTGCCGAGCAAGTGCGGAAGAGGGACGGAATCGGATAGAAGAGAGGGGAAAACGGAGGGGGTGAGGCCGTTAAGAATGGCACGGCGGTGCAAAGGGATGGAGAATGGTGATTAAAACGAATGAGCGGAGAGGTTGACGTTGGAGGCAATTTCGTAGCTTAGCAGAGCGAATAAAGGGTATTGTTAAGGGGAGAGCCGGGACGCCATTGAGAGAGAGAGAGAGAATGTTTGTATGTGTGTGTGTGCGTGCGTCTGGGAGTGAGCTTGTACGTGGGAGGGAAACAAGGAGGGGGAAAAGAGAATGCGAAAAAGAGGTGGTGGTGGGTCGCGAAGAGCTCGAAGGGGAAGAGCGCGGACGGGTAGGAAAAGCGGGGACAGGAATAAAGGATGGAAAAAGGGGAATGGGAATGAAGCAATGCGAGGCGAAATCAGTGGAAGGCAGGAAGATTGGAAATGAGGATAGAGAATCACGATGGCGGAAAGGACGGACTGACGTTGCGGGGAGGAGGAGGAGGGAAGACGGGGATGACCGGCGGTATTGGATCCTGGGGTCGGGGGAGGGAACGAAGGAGAATCCGAAGCTTATGCGATCAAATGAAGGGTAAAGAGGAAGCGGATCAAGAAACTAAAGGGGCAAAAGGATGAGTCGGGGTAAGCGGGAGGAATGGTAAAATAGTTCGCTCTCTCCTTCACCGAGGTGGACTTAAAGCGATATTACAGCCGTTCCGCACAAAGCTAGGAATTTGAGAACGGATACAAAAATCCAAGGTAATATTATTTGACTTTTTTACCGGTTAAGAGACGTCTACATGGTGTTAAAATAGTCCACTTTACCTCTTCTTTTCCACTTCTCAGGAATGTTTCCTCCCCTAATTCGTTTTTCTTTACAGTTTAACATACTTTCTAACTCTTTTAATTCCATCTAAAATGGTCATTCTCTTCTACCCTCTCCTTTTATTTTTCAGCATTCTTTCTTGTACACTCACCTTCAGAATTTCACCATGCCTAATTAAGTATTAATTCATCTACTCTTGCTCCTAATTTCCGTCAGCAATTCCTTTCTTCTTCCTTCATCCCAAGAACTTTCTCGTTCTTCCCCCTTAGTCTCCATTCCCAACGTATACAGTTGAGAAAACTAAAGCAAGTATCCAAATATAGACTGGGAAGAGAAAAATATCATTAAAAAATGTAATGCAAGTTGCTTGGAATGGATTCAAACATTTGGTCAATATACGGAAGACGTATACTACTCAAAAATGCGAAAGAAATACATTTCTCCGAGAAAAATATACGATGTTATATCCATTTAATGTTTTTGTGTACATTCAAGGTAAAGTGACGCAGCAAAAATACTGTTTTTACTAATGATGGTCATCGAACCTAACAAACAAGTGACCGTGAGCTGCCATGACCGCTGGGTCAGTTCTCGCTCTGGCCACAATGGCATCTCCAGTGAAGGTCGCTTTGTATTAGATCTTAATTAAGTCCCAAATCTCACATATGATAGTAAATGAGGGGTCAGGTGAATGAAATTCCATATTTTTTAAATCTATCACGCCTTGTCTTTTATTCGATTGTGTCCCGTGATTACAGTACATGAGGGTTGAACATTTAGTTTCATACAGCCAAAAGAGCAACTAACTACATTGCATAGCCTAACTAATTATCTTCCCTGGAATTTCGATTCACAATTTTATTATCACTTATTATAAGCGGAAAATATATTGTTTCAAACGTGTACGACTAATATGAAAAACAATCTGTTTAAATATATACAGGATATTCAGTTTGTACTTCAGCATAATATCTGATTGTGATTCACAAACTAGCCTGCGATAATTCTGGATACACTGCAAGTTCTACCACATTATCTTTTCACGAACTTAGCTAACCTTTGCTGACCTACTTCATGTGCATTCCGCAAAAGGGGTAAAATAGGAAAAATCTATCCAACTGATGACAAAAGGGCTGGAAAAGTATTAAACGGAAGAATTATTTGTGATATGGAAGGAACACATAGAAATATACGGTAGGAAAATTATAAAAAATACATATATGAATACTAAATAAATAAATAAATACAGCTAAGAAATGGGGTTTGAAACGGATGAGGATATATTAAGTACATAAATATTAACCACCAAGATTAACTCATAAAGGGAAATAAACGATATATTAAGCAAAAAAATATCATACGTCAAGGTTAAAACGAACGGAGGGAAATGAAGAATGAAATCATAAAATACAAAGGATAATGAATTTAGACTGTAACAAAAAAGGCCCAAGAAAAACTGAGCGAGGTGCTTTTATTTGCTGTTTTATGGCATTTTTGAGGTCAACACGGAATTCTCGCCATTAAAATCAGCAACAGCGGGGAAAAGGATCATCAGTTAAATTTTACCAAAAGGAAACGTAACAATATACGAAAGGCAGGCGAATAGGAAAATGAATAGCTATAACTGCAAGGATAACAGAAAGGAATCCTTGGACATTATAGCTAGAAAGGGAGCAAAGAGAAGACCGATCAATGAGAAAACGTCGGGATCGGAGGAGAGAGTGTCTAACTAGAGACAGAACAAGTTCCTGATCTTCTCTAGGCCATTGATGCCAACAGTACATTGAAAGGCGGCGAAATCGAGTGGCCGCCAAAACTCTTCATGCATGAGCAAGTAAGCACCAAATGGAACGGAAATCATGGAATGGCCAAGTTTACATTTCTCTACCCTTTGCAGCCCCAAACTTGTACTAGCGACATCATTTTTGTAATCCCACCAGAATACACGTATTGGATTGCTAGGCTTATACTAACAGCGATGGAAGTGGAAATAGCTCCCAGGAGAGATAAGGAGATAAAATATCTGAGACTGATAAAAAACCCTTGACTCCAGAAAATTACGAGGGCCAGGAGTGCCAATGGGAGTGAGTTGTACTTTTCAGAATCTTATTATATAAATAACCAGGCAAAATCGGACACCTGGCATAACAAAATACACGTTTAAAAACACTTACATAATCATTTCCTACTAATATCAATGACAAAATAGTTAAAGCCGGTTAATAGGCACTATATGTTGTTAATTACAATTATGGCATTCATTGCATTTTTTTTTCATAACATGGATCTATCTGTTTTTATGTTAGATGGACGATTGGTTAGGTGGAAGAGGGGACTTAACAGTCACAACCTCGCCCGAATAAGGACACTTTATTATTATTATTATATCTAAACCACAAAGGAACGAGTTTCATCCTCCAATTTATTATTTAATACAAATGGTGGCGCTAGAGATAGAAATGAAATAAAAAGGGATAAAAATGGAGGCACTGCAACCCACACCGATTTGGGTGGAATAATGACATTGCGTCCACGACAACATCATCTTCGGTCTAACTTTATTTAGGTGGAAAACTCGATAGTTCATGACTATATTAAAATTTTTATTCCGATGAAAATATCCATTAAAGCTCGAAATAATTCATCATATTTAAATTTTATTTGGATTTTTTATTTCATTACGCTTAGCTCCTTTTAAAAAGGGATTTTTTTTTTCAGACATCCAAAATTGTTCCTATCTCTTTTTCTATTTTCTAACTCTTTTCCTATTCTCTCTCCTATCTTCATGATATGATTCTCAAATTGAGAGGCAATGCTGCACAAAATCATGCGAAATGTCATTCAGCATTTAAAGTAAAAACATGTAATAATGAAATGCATGTAAAATATCACTAACTTCCACAGTTCGCAATTATATGCTTGCTCTAGTATCATATCCTAAAATCCTTGTGATTCAATTTTCTACATGTCAGAACTTGTTAGGAAATCGCAGGTGGCCCAGGGAAAGGACCTGGCCCCCCTACCCTGAATGTGTGAATTTCACACACAAATGGCTTAGTACGGGAAGAGCTCTACCCTCGCCTATCAAAAACCAAACTTCGGGTTGAACACACACACACACATGTATCATTTATGTCTAGGAAATTCAACTGCACCGTATGTATCCTAACGGAAGGACGTACATTAACCGGAATAGATTTAAAAAAATCAAATGATCGAAAATATAAACTGGAGCCTTTGAAAAATGGCTGTAAAAATGTTTTTGATAATTGCGCCAAATATGGACGAATCAATATTATTTTTATAAAAAAATACAGAGTATACAGGCCTCATTTAGTAGTAAATTTTTAATTGTAGTATGTAGTTCATTACACGCATTCTGAAAAATAAAACGAGATAAACGTGGTTTGTAACGTAGCACAGTTTACCCAGAATTAATTTTCCTTCCGGTAAGGAGGGAAACTTTTTTTCAGAAAAGAATGTGAGCAAATGCTTTGAATAACCTCCACTATCCCAACCAGGTTATGTAATAAGCGGACACGGAAAAATGAAGGGAAGGTCTTTATGAAATGTGGTAATAATCTTTAAAGGGCTATTCAAAGGATCACGGAGTGGGAGAGGAGTATTAAAAGAAATTACGCTTTCCTCCGAATACATTATAAAATTTCACCTAATGAAAATTTCGGCGAGGTGGAGACGGGGAAAATTCGAGGAAAGGGAGAGCGAAAAATCGCGGAGCACAGCGGTGAAAGAAGTTCGACCGAAGGTATCATAGATGTCGGGGTGTGCTCGACACGAGTTGAGGCAGCTGGCGAAGAACGCCGAGGAGGAGGGAGAGGTGCCGAGGGTGGGGAGACCGTGTAGTCGACGGTAGAAAAGGAGGAAGGGGGAGGAGGAGAGGAGACGGACACTCTGGGGAGTAAGTGGTCGCGATAAAGGACTCAGCGCTCCTGGCCCTGATATTCTCCAAAGAAGAACTAACGGCAGTTCATAAGAAATATTTTGAAATTCCGGCAGAACCTTGAGGTCGGACGGGCCCGAGTACTATCGTACTACCTCCCATACTAAGAGCCCGAGGTCAATAGCAGTTGCAGGTGTTTTTCATTGGTTAGCCGGCCGCTAATATAGCGCTAAGTGGAAAGCTTTTCGAGTCCAGTACTCCGGTTGTAGAATAGGACGTTACTCCTTGGTCCCCTTGGGGTCTTTCGTTAAGAGCAGGCTAATGCCGACGCTGAGTTACTTTCCACCCGCCTTATCCTTCCATTCCTATCCTTAGGCCTTTCCCACCAATGAGATTTATCGGTAAAATTGCGAACATCCCGAAGGAGAGGGTAGAGTTCAGTTAACACCAAGCCCAAAGGCTGGCGAAATCCACACATCATCGCTGAGCCAGAAATTCAACAGTTGGAATGATAAACTTAAACAACGGCGAGGACAGTAGAAAACAGAGTTTGGTATCAATTGATGGCTGGCAGTATATTTTTTTTATTTGGCAAATGATAAAAATGATTCGACCTGAAGTAGCAAAATATATGGATTCGTCCGCGATGGATACGAGCACTTGACATCACAAATGCTAACATGACAGATTTTTGATTTCCCATTAACTTAAGATATATTTATCAATGAATAGGCGAATACCACGCAACAAGATTTGCGCAAATGCTATAAAAACGGAAAAAAAATTATCTTCACACCAAAATCGAGGCCTGGGGTACAGAAAAGATATTAAAAAAGAACACGAGCAAAATCCAACAAAGGAAAAGTCAGATCCAAAGTCAGGAAAAGCGGGATTTGGACTCCCTGTATATTTGCATGTTTAAGTAATTGTTACATAAATTTCTCAACGCCTAGAGTCTAAAAAGAGTTTCCTCCTGCACAAGTTTACTCGATGCGTTTTCGTTGACATTCTTCAAATCGAATTCTGAATCATATTTAAGAAAAATATAGTTCAACTGAAGACAGGGTGTTTGAAATCGGGATTTTTCATTTATATAACATATTCTGGACCCGAACAGTTCGTGAGGTGGATGATGATCGATGAAGTTAATAAGATAACTAAAAATGTGATGAATACTAGAAAAACTTGGGAGTCATACTCATTCCTTTTTAGTTTACGAGCAAGAGAAGAATCGGGCGAAAAATATGGAATAAAAATTACAAGTATGTGAACAAATTCTCCGAAGCATTCCACGCACAAATGGAACACTGAATAGGTAAATATTGTTACCACTTTACCAACATCCCCAAAACATGCGTATTTTGCATTATTCGAATGGTCTGAGATCAACATTTCAATTAAAACGAGAAAAAAACTAGATCCTTAAAAAAAAATGGAAAATTAAATTTGAACACATTTTAAAGCGCAAGTAAGAAGATCTTTTTTTCACAACAGAACCAGCGAATTTTGATTTTGCAAACGGTACTTAGTATTTTGTGCACACAATCAAGAAAACAGCAATCAGATTACAAAGCGTCCATTATCCTAGCAAGATAAGAGTCCACTGCCTTCGGGCTGGCAGTTGAGTGTGTTTTCTTGGAGGCCGTTTGATGCTCCTGCTCCCTTTAAACGAAGATAATTGGATCGTTGAAGACTTTGTGCGCGGGAATTTTCTAATGCCATTAAAAACAAACGTGAAGGGACTGATTCCAAGATTACAAACAGAGAGTGGAAATAGTGCCCAATCTAACTCACATAACGCCTCATTTAAAGACAGAGACAGTAATATGCAAGTCCTAAAAAGATAAACTTGCTGGTTTGGCGGTAACATTTATTAATCGATGCTTGATTTTTCCAAAAGATATTTACCACGGGTAATAGATAAAATATTTCTCTTTGCTTAAATAATAACGATTATGTGAATTGTAGCAACTAAAATTCACTTAATCATTATTATTTTTATTAGGCAAATTATATGAGGCAAAGGCTATTAAAATGACGAGAAAGTATTTACATGACCACCATAAACTACCTTTAGGACTATGCTATATTTATGAATAAAATCAACAAAGCAAAGAGTACGCCATTATAAATTAGGGAAATAAAGAATAAACAAATCATGTTCCATTAAAAATGAAAAATTAAGTACAACTAAAACGAAAAATTCAAAGAGCAATTCTGTACACCTCCCTTTCACTTAAAATCATCGATATTAACTGAAATCCTAACGCTAGATACATATTGACCAGCATTTGATTTGCTTTTCTTTTCATTTAAGCGGTCCAAGATAGGTTAATGACTTTAAATTAATAGGTTAAAATATATTAAATCGTGTAGGGATGCACGGCGACCTCATAAATTACTGGATATGGAAAACTTCCATCCTACAACCTACTTCAGTTCATATATTATGTCAGTATTATCCTTTTGGGATGCGAAACAAAAATGTCTTCCCCTTGAGTGCTGATCGATCATAAAGCATTGTAAATGTTACCCACACACGACATTTCCTTTATCTACTTTTCCAGTTTCCATATATTTATCCTCCTTCATAAATAACTTTCTCCCTGCACAACATACAAATTCCATGAGATTTCGACTAGAGTTTAAATACCAAAATTATTATAGCGTGTTAACATCAGTGTTATCATTAAAAGTAACTTATTTTCATTGGAGAGGGCTGAAATATAATTTATTATTATACCATTTATTAAAGCACTAAATTTCACACATACTTCGCAATCACTAACGATGCAAAATGTAACTATGAACGCGGCCTAATTGCTGCTTGGCTAAAAACGTAAAGCCTTTAAAAGTCGTAAGTAATATAAGGAAAATTTTAATAAAAGCGATGGAGACTCTTTCCTTTTGAAAACAACAATTTCCGCCACACACCAGGAAGGCTTAGAGAAATTCAATTTACTTACAATGACAACACGTCAAGCCATACAGATACGCCATACGGCAGACATACCTAAGTTGTCCTCTGTTTAAATAATAAAGTAAGTTCAATCGTTTATCACGAAACACTACCACCACTGAAGGACACATATCACCTAAGAGCAACCACAGCGCAATAATGATGCTCTACCCTACCCCAAGGAAAATCACCGCTCAGGTATCCCGAGAGATCGAGCGGTAAAAAAAAGAGAGCAATAAACTGCCCCTCAAACTCCGCCTTAACCCGCCGTTGATAGATGCGACGGCTCAAAGTTGCTTCAAAACCCCTCTCGGAGGAGACTTAAGCGTTAATCACTAGAGGACACGATAAACCACTCCAAATCCAAGCTTCAAGGGGTCGGCGGCGGGGAAATTGAGGGGTGGCGGGAGAGTAAATATAAAAATCTCCTCCGAAGCCAGGCGAAGCTCGAACCCGGGTTACTGAGGAAATACTGCACCCCAGCGACCAAAAAATGATGATCACGAAGAAAGAGAAGAAAGTGGGATGTGTTGGCGTGTAAGCACTTTGAGACGGATGGCGGGGAGGCATTGGGTGGGAGGAGGGGTAAAGACGATGGAGAAGGGATAAAAACTGTTAGCTCGCGATCAACTGAGACCGAGAACAGTCAGAGTGAGACCTAAAACGGAAGAGAGAGAGGGAGACAAAGAAAAAGGAAAGGGGAAAGATAAGGAGATGTAGGGAGGACAGGAGGGAGATGGCAACTGAGCTCTTGGGCGAAATTCCGAGAGTGAGTAGTAGAAGTATCCTTCCGCAGGGTGCTGAGACGACTAAGTGGATTTGCTCCACTACAACTTAGCTACGCAGTCATATAAAAACTACGATTTAAATAAAACCAGGTTACCTAAACATAAGTCGGAAAGAAAAAATATCCCAACTACTGTAAAATTATGTAATGGTTTACCTACTACAAAATTAATATATTCAGAAAAGATATTGTGGTAAATATCAATCACTATTACAAGAAGATCACTTAAAAATGAGTGCATGAGCGCTGAAATGCGCCATGATTTAATTAATAAATGCAAGTGAACAGTGCCAAATTATTATCGTATGATAACTGTATACTAAAATGATATTCACAAAATTTACACGGCAGCGTTGCTACGCGGCCCAGAGCATTGGAGTCATCGCCTAGGATGGATCCGAGATCTCACCCAGTGTTTAGCCTATTTAACACTCCTCCCGGTATCCGTCACACTCCGCCAGGAGACGTCGAGTACTGAGAGGGTAGTGGAGAAAGAGCGCCGAGGAGGACCTCTCCGGACGGGAGTTGGAGGGCGGCGGAGAAGGGCAGAGGAAGCACGAGAGGGCTGCGGAGAGGAAGGGAGGAAACGAGAGGGTTCAGGGGGATGGAACGGAGACGGAGGAGCGGAAAAGGGAGGGAGACCAGTTAGCGGGGGTGAGGCTCGGGAAATGAGCGCTGAAGGGGCCTGCATGAAGAGGGAGGGAGGGAATGGGAGGGGCGACTAAGTGAGAGGAGGGGAGACGGGGGAGCAGGAGGGAGAGGGCTGTGGAAGTGGGGAGTCGCTCCCCAATCGATAGAGCCGAGACCGAAAACGGAGACGCTACTTCGAGTGAGGAGGGGGAAGAGGTAGGGAAAGCGAGAGAGAGGAGAGAAAGAGGGAGAGAGGAGAGAGAGATAGGGAGGAAGAAGGCCGCCAGAGGGCGCCGTGATCGCAGCGGTTGCCTAGGTAACCTAACATCTCTTGTCACTATGGTTACGGAGCGCATCTCCCTCCCTCCCATGCGGAGGGAGAGAAGAGAAAGAAATGTGGAGAGAGAGAGAGAGGAAAAGTGGAGTGGGAGGAGAATTTTTTGGCTTCGTGGAAAGGGGTAGACGGGTAGGAGAAATGCAGGGCGCAGGGGGGAGGGCTGGGAGTTCAGGAATAGGGTGGATCCCGAGTGGCGGCTGAGTGCAAAGGAGAGGGGAGGGGGAGGCACGCCAGGAACTTGGGGGAACGGATTTTGCAAAGCAAATTCTGAATTAGCTCCATCGGTTCGCTCAGCAGTATATATGTCAGGTTCGGTTGGAATGAGGTGCCCTAATTAAAGTACGCAATACGTAGGCTATAGACAGTACATACGCTGAAGCGGAGTGGAAATTAAACGCAAAGAGTATGAGAATGCGAGCCATTGCATAAAAATTTTGGAGAGGGTGGGTGATCGTAACACGTGGTTGAGAACCGGGTGAAAACCAGTATAGAGTATATCAAGGAAAACCTAGAGCGTAACAGTTGTCACAGCAGTGAATAACAAAACAATTATTCACTATTAAAATACAACGCTGTGTATGACATTAAAGTAGATAACTATGTATCGTTAATTCCGAAAATATAATACATAGTGCAAAGATTCATTTCATAAATTGAAATGTAAATGTGAAAATATGAAGGAATAAGAGATGGCAAATACTTTAGAGACGGAATGAGCGCAGCTGTAATATTTACGGGCATTATAACTGAGTTGTTGCAGCCAATGGATTTAAAAAATGCAAACATTTTTTCCATGACCAGTTACAAAACAACCACCCAAAGATTTAAAATGGAAGCTTGGTTGACCTAAAGTTAGCGCTAAAAATAAGAAGATACATGCTGCCTAGTTCAAGGTATTAGAATGGCTCACAATCATCTGCTGACTGATCAGTAGCGATTGCTACAAATATAAAATAATGCACCTTAAGTTAAATTTTAGGCTGATTGGACAGAAATACGTAACGCACTTTCCACTCACAAACCAATGTTCCATTAGGGAAGAACACATGTCATGAATTGTGCACTTCATGTAACTCTTACAGGTTATGCACGCAGAGTTTCAATTCAAACGCCCGTTTCCTTAGCGAGCAGAATACAATCGGAACACCCATTCTGCGAAATCAGTTGAGGTCAAAGTTCTGGAAGAGATTGAGGGTTCGTTACTCGGAAAAGGATGCCTATCTTTGAACATGACGGATGTTCCGGCGCTGTTGGTAGCGTCGTGACTAGATGGAATCGGCATTCAAGAGTGATGAATGCTTTTCAGCTGGTGATGGAGGGTCGCGACGTAAGCGGCTGCTGGGAACTCGTCTGCGAAGGCCGAGGACGACTACATTACTCTGCCAGGAGTCTAGTGGATAGAGTGAAGATAGCCTGATCAGGAGGATTGTCATTCTAGGGAGAATGGAGGAAAATGCAAAACATTTGACTCTCTTCGGGATTTCAAATCAAATGTCTCTCAAAAGCAATTAATCTGTGAACAAAGATACGAATCGTTAGTGACCCTCCGTAGAGCCTTTTAGACAAGCAGAATTACAATAAGATCCTATGCCAGACCTTGCTATAGAAAGAATAAGCAAAAAGTGCGAACGAACACACTGCCCGATCGCGGCAGATAAATTACTACGGATATCGAAAGCCACGAATGACAGCGAAATATGGTATAACTCGAGTATTTTGACCAGTAATGTATCATTAATGTTATTTGGGGTCAACGAAGATAAAATTAGTGGAGGGTTAAGAGGATTTTGCATCCCGGAATTCTAAGGAGGATGGAGGGAAACAAAAAATACATGCCGTGAATTTAATGAGTTTCCTCAGAGAGTAAGGATGAATATTGAAGAAAAATTGCTAAAAACGAGTATGGAATACATATTTATCACTTATGGATTCTCGCATTATTGACTGATACTTTTTTAGACAGTATAAATGCACTGTGCGAGGGTATCCATAAATGCTTCGCTTTATCCATACTGATTCTACTTATTTTTGCAAACTCTCATTGTTGAAACTTTACAAGGGACGTTTTCTTAAATTTATTACACAATAATCCCACCCTGATAGAAGCATTTTATCGAAAGGAATTTCCAATAGCAATGGCTACATACCACCATGGGGTATTTTTAACAGGATGATACTACCTGTATTTGCATTAATTTAGAACAGCATTTTTAACATGTTCAAAGCTTAACCATTTCAATACATTAGTAGCCAATAACCTGGGGTCATTCATTACGCTACATGATTGGAGAAAACCATATTCAGCGGAAAAGATTCAAATTATTTGGATAAATATGATCTGGCTACAAGCGAAGAATAGGGTTAGTGAGGAATGAGTGTTCCATTCTTTTGCCTACATCCGCAATAAGGTTTTCAGACACTAATTTATTTTGCTACCTCTCATATGATATTTTCTTTATCATTAGCGTTTTCGAACAAGTCTGTCATGGTTCGTATCCTGAAATAATGAACACGTGGCAAAACTCGTTAAATATGTAATAAAATTTAATGCAATAATAGCACAATTCGGGATATTCCATCATAACATTCAGAGAAGTATAACATAATCGAATATCTTTACGTACTTGCTAGGCTTTTTCACTGAGACCACTCGAAGAAGCAATAACGTGAATTCGCATTACAAGTAAAGTTTTTAAGGCCGACTTGTGGATTTATTATTATCTATTTTCATTGAAAAGTTTAAACATTTTTACCTTTAACGAAAGAATTCTATGTAACATTTCTGATCCACGAGAATGCACAGGACATCTCACATATTTCATAAATGTCTGTAACTGTGTACTAACAGAAATCTTGCTTACATACCAAATGTTTTATTAATTATCTGAGAGCCGTCTTTCTCCAGGTGTGATTTTATCCACATGAATAGTAGATTTAGTGTAAAAAAACTCTCATTCGCACCAGATGAATAACTAAATAACTTTTATACCATAATTTCAGCTTCCAAGACAAACTTCAAATATTAACTACTTACTCAGAATACAATTGTACAACCAGCATATTCAAAAGTATAATAAAATTTTTGGAGGGTTGTTTTGTAACAGACATTTGAAAAACAACCAGACCAATACGACCAAAAACATGGAGGATAAGTGTGAGAAATTTACTGAAAAAAGAATGATGATAATACATATCATAATAAGTGGCGTATTTTTTACAGTTATGCTCAACTTGATCTGATTCCCTCGCTTCAACATAGCCAGAATATAATTTTCCTTTCCCAATAAAACCTCAGGTGGATCCCAGTTTGTTCAATATTCAATATCGTTGTCCCATTTCTCTCCTGAAACCCATACTCCCCGCTAAAGGGAATCTGTATTTGAAGACTCCTGCTACATAAGAAACACCAAACATAGATTCGCAGAGGATTCAATGATGCGAGGGAAACTAAATAAAGGAAACAAAAAAAAAAAAGAACAGGTTCCTAAGAATGAATATATTATTATGAATATATATATCTTCTAAATTTTCACCTAAACTTCCTACAAGCTCTTTATATACTAACTTAAGCTATAACTAAACTAACCTAAAATATATAAGGGCCTAATGGTGGCTTGCTGTTAGTTAAAACTCCAACTAAGTGAAGAGTAGTTGATATGAAGTATATTATAAGTAAAATTTTATCCTAAACAAAAAGCTACCAACGTGACAAACATGAATGTCTAACTATTTCTAGAGTACGTAATAATTTCTCACAGACACGGCTGTAGATTTTTCAAGAGTTAAATCGCGAAGATACAATTTACTGGATGAATAACATTCAAAGAAACAGTTATCTTTTGGCCGAAAAATATAAAAGTTCAAGTCTTGAGGGCAAAGACTTTAGGTATAATGCATCTAGCCTTTTTCTCTAAAATGGATGAGTTAGATAAATGATGTCCCAAAAAATAAGAGCGTATTCCTCCCTACTATAATGCTTGATAATGAAACGTGGGCTAGTAATACTACACGCAAATATGGTCTAATTAATACACGTCCATCTCATATATGTTTTCAAGTCTGAATCCGCACTTATAGGTGCTTCAGTCCAGGAGGAGAAGTATAAGAATAAGAATGAAATGGTAAGGATTAAGGGTGGGTAGAAACGTCCGGAAAAGAAGTCCATCAAAAGTGAAGGAGGATAAAGATGGAAAAATACAGGAGGAAATGAGTGGGCCATATATTATAGTTGGTAAATTGTTCCGGTGTTACATAACCAATTATAGTCCAACTTTGAGGATGAGCTTCATAAGAACGGAGAAATATCACACGGGTCTTTCCAAAGGCTTTTATGAATGATATCTGTTTCTTGGTGTCGAAACTACTCCACTTGATTTATTGACATTGCGACAGAAATACCCCACATGGGTACACCCTTGACGTATGTCATGAAAGCCCGCGGAGCAACCAAGAAATAATAATTTACCATTACCAGAATGAAGGTGAGATACATCACGGACGAAGTTGGAGAAAGACGCTCTGAAGGATGAATTGCAACAACGAAGGCCGAGCCTCGGTTCAGACCGGGTCAGAGAAGAAATTTTAATCCAAATTTCCGGCCGGCAAGAATCATTTTTACACGAAAAGTATTTAGAAGAGCTTCAGACGTCACTATCCTCTAGAGCTGACAGACATTCAATGAAATCTCAGCCTGAAAATACGCGGCGACCGACAACAGTTGTTCTTTCGCATTAAAATAGCCGGCGTATCCACATGTTCCACAAAGGTAAGTTGCGGTTTGCGCACAACGCGACGACTCATCGTTCTTGAAAACAAAAGAGCGCGTCCGAGCAGTGACTTCTCAAGACTACAGCGAGAATTCGTAATGTAAACTTCATTCATGCAATCCATTCAATTAGTCTCCGCAACAAGAGACCACGTTTGAAGCAATGCACAGAATCCAACCAAAGCGAAAGGAGCATGAGGACAGCCATAAAGAAGTTAGTCCGAAAGAGCCGGTTTCCTTAGCTAACCATCGATAACTGGGCTCTTCTGATTGTGCTTACTTATAAAAACTGAGCACTGTGGTGGATGCCTGTGCATGTAGATACAATGATCTAAAAAAGCTATTCTCATTCGAAATAATTTGCTGATACCGAAGCCAATTGAGTTCATCCACACGAATAGAGGTAGTCATAAGAGGGAGAGAGAGGGAAAACCACCACCCTCTTGACTATAAGCCGAAAATAAAAGGAAATAACAGCTAAAAGTGAATAGTATACACTGGGTTAGCCATAAAATATTTTGCCAATGAATATTGTTACATTCAGAGAAGCGTCGAAGTGGAGAGTAGTGGTAAGGTAAGGAAGGGAGGGAGGTTCTTCGGTAAAAGGGAGGAAGATCACTGCCTCTTGCTTAAGACAGGAAGGAACACATACACTTGAAAATAAAATGAAGAGACTGACTAGATACATAAAATTTCGGAGCCATTTTTCCCCGCGAGAGACGACGGGATACGAAATGGAACACCTGCAACAGGGCCGTGAAGAGAGAAACAAGGACGAAATGGGAATGCCGCGCTCCTCCCCGGAGTGACCCTTGTTCTCGTGGTTTTGAGGGATACGCAGAAACTGCCCGCAGTCGACCGCCCCTGAAGAGGGAAGAACTTCCGTGGTTACCATGGGGGGAACAAATGTAAAAGGGGACTCGGTAAGTCGAGGTGAGGGGTACAGTTTATCCAGCTTTCGAGGGAAACGAAAATACAAAAGTGAAAGGAGAACCTTAAACCATCTGCCAAATTCGCATAGGAGCAGAGCAGCAGCCAACAACCTTATCGTTGACCCCCAAACTTCTTCGAATACATGGGCATATTATCATGCCGTACGTGTATATTTGTTCTTTTGGCCTTTTGTATTTCGCTCGTGCAAAATTTAGAATACAGAGGAAGTTTCCCTAATCTTACAATTTTTTGATGGTGGAATGGACTCGAATATGCACAGAGTGAGATTTGAGTTAACATTCATGCAAACATAAATTTGTATCAAAAAGAAAATATCCTAAACCGTGGTCATTAACTTCAATAACAAACGTTAAAAATGAGGATAGAATCAACCTACACACGACTAAACACGAAGAAATTCATTTATACAGTTTGCCTCTAAGGTATTCGTGTTTTGTGCATAAGGAAATTACATGTATATTTCTAGATATTGTCTTTTCTGTGCGAATTCTGCACGAATGACTATGATATTTATTTGCAAAATCAATGTTAAAAGTAATTGAATAAAGCACCGAAATCTCTTCTAAATGAACTCTTTATCCTAGTTGTATGCAAAGAAAGGAAAAATCGTGAATGGAATGTCACTCGTGATACAAAATAACATATTTATTTAGCTTATAAACTCCACCTAATTTATAAATAAACTTTTAAATGACATTTTTAAAGCTCATAGAGGAAAATAAGCCGTCAGAAAATTGCTTGATTAATATTAATAAAATATACCACCAATTTATTGAAAGCGATAAGTTGGAGGAAAAACGTATTACATTTAGTAAGAAGAAAAAAAAGGCAGGACACAAAGCGAAGAATTAATTGATATCATTGGTGGTCAGTAGTTTAAAAGCAGGGAAAAGTACTAACATCAAAGCAGAGACGATTGATATTTATTGCACGGATCGATATGATGATGATCTTCCTATGATCGATCAAATCGTTAGACTATTTGCGAAGATCGATGGATGAAACATGGCGTTCTGTAAATTGGAAAGGCAGGTGCAGACTAAGTGAAACAGAAGTTTAGAGAATATAAAATTAATTACATTAAGATGAAACACACACGAGCAGAAATATGTGATTAACCTGAGTAATAATCATCTCAAGCAACGCAATCGTTGGAACAATATAACCAATCACGTTGCATTCCCACACTCCTTCAGCATTTGAGAGCTGTAGCGAATTCAGGACTACTGCCATACTCTCCGCAATCAAAACCTTCCATAATATATTACGAGAACACAGGAACGTTTGAGCCTCCATAAGGTGGCACTTGGAGAGCGGGAAATGAGGACATGTAACACGCGGAATTACCTCACACGAGCGCCACTTAGTACTCTCGACATTCCTAACGCATGCACCATTCCCGGCCTCAACGTACTTCAAAAGGAGTTAACCAACGATAACGCGAGTTGGACTTCAAGCTTTGATTGTATGAGAAACCACTCAAAAAACCTGATCAAAACTCAAACGGAACGGTGGAACTCGCACACACTTATTCATACACATATATGTCGGTGCTTTGGCGATCAAGCTTTAGCTGACTGACGTCCCAGCTGTCCTTACGCCTATACGCACGCGAACATGAGGATACATGGTCATTCGTGAATCTAATGGCGTGTAATTCTGCCGGAGGCAAGGGAAGACCAGACGAGGAAAAGAGATTTAGGTGAGGGAGGTTAGTTTGCAGGGGAGGCAAGATAGAGCACTGGGAACTGGAAACGGAGAGCACAAATGGGGTCGGTATACGTTGCGGTCGGACGGGGGCGGAGGCTTTAGCTGCCGCGGACGACGGCGCTGGGAGTGGATCCGCGAGGACTCCAACGCGGGTGCGGTGGGAGGACGGGCGGGCGCTGGATGGGGGCGGGAACCCAGGTGCAAGTCCATCCGCTTATCGATTGCCGCGGTAACAGCCTCTTGGTCCGCGTGCAATTAGCCAATTGCCCCCGCCCCGCACTTCCCGACCTCCCCTCCTCTCCGAGGGGATGCTCCGAGGGCATTCTCCCTCTCCCTGCCCCACCCTTTCATCCCGTATCTCCCTGCGGCCACGAACGCTTTCCGTTGTGGATCCCTTAACCTCCGATCCGTAAACCAACGCTCGATCCACGGAGATGTGTATGTACTGCAACGTCACACGGATGGATTTGATGAAAAAGAATTTTGCCAATTAAAACTTTCGCAGTCCCTCATATCTTTACGTCCCTCAAGAGTACGGCATCGTCGTTATATTTTCCACTTGTACAAGTCCGGAACAGTATCCGCATCCCCGACAAATCAAGCCACCCTCCCCCTCCTCAACACCGCACCAATGAAACCCATTCCGAAAAATTCCGGCACGGATCATACATTACCGCCCGCCAACGGGATCGTTTCGTATTCATGGCTTAATTCGGCGCGCGGCGCGGTGAGTTACGCGAGTAGGTGGAGTTTAAAGTGGATCGGCCAGGCCGGCAGCCTTTAGGGCGGGGTGGGGGGAGCGGAGAACAGCAGCCCCTTTCCACTCATTTGAGACCCTCAAGCGGCGGCACCCGACCCTCGGACCCTGTCCAATCCCCGCCCTCCACTTTACCACCACATTGATGCGTGCTGCGAGCGACCGGTTAAGAGTGTCACGTGACGGAACTAGACGCTGAGCGATGACCCAGTCGATTTTGATGTCAAGCGGATGGCGATATAATGAGACTGAAGGATGACGGTGACCTAAAAAAAGTACGTGCGAGGAATATATATGATCCTGCTTTTCATGGAGAAATTGCCTAATGCGGGGATTGTGACCGATGAATGGGCAGGAATGGCTGCAAACGCCCGGTGTCCAGGAGAAAGGTGTTTCCCGGATTTCAAAGTTCGTTTAATGCATTCTGCCAGATTTATGTCGGATAAGTCCCAAAAATTATTGTAAATGGCTCATTTGGTTATTCCACACATTAAATGGGTAGGGCGCTTCAATTTCACGATGGGTTCTGAACTATTATGCCGGAATGCAAATAATATTTAATTTGAGCTCATGTAACCGGTGAGCATTGAATAAAATTGAAATGCCACGCGATAAAAATCAACCTTGGCCATTTTAGATGACAGATAGACATAAAAAACTACCACGAATAATGGTGAATTATATCATGGATTCCAACGTTATTAAACAAGAAATATAATTATAATTGAAAAGTTGCACGTTATCACGCAAAGTAGCCAACCTAAGACTTGGCAGTATAGGAATAAAAGCAATAATATTGCATCTGCTCGATAGCTGTGAGAATAGGTTTAAAGTAGCATTATATATAACCGTCCAATGAAAGCTTAGTTCTAGAACTAATAAAAGTCCAAATGTAACACGGGAATTGACCGACGATCTCTGGGTTGCTATGTAGGCGAATTATCATCAAGGCCATCGTGAGTTGAAGTCCGTTTCCGGCATTAAAGCAGTGCTCTTCCAGAGTTTAATGTTAGGTCAAGCTGTGTGATTAAACATAGTCATCTTAAAAAGGCAACTTTCCCACAGCAGATTGCAAGCGATCATATAAAATTATATGGAGATGAAAATTCTATTCGGATATTCGGGACAATATCTCCACTCCACGCACTCTAGCATAGTTCATTTGCCGCTTTAAAAATGGTAAAAAATAACAAAAATAGCAACAACGTAATTTTTTGACCACGCCAATTAATATACTTAATAGAATAACAATATATACAGGAAAAGAAGTAAGTAGGATTGTAAAAAATCGTGAGAATCTACACTAATACATAGATTCCTACCACGGCAAAGAGGAATAACAAAGAACAGGATCATGAATTTGAGAATTAAAATCATACAAATCACTGCGGGTATCTTCCAAAAAAACATGAATACACTTGAGTATCTTCAAAAGATGAAATACAATATTACTGGCGGACTAGACCAAACAAGCACGTTGACCAATAAAAATCTGAAATCCAGAGCCGATAACTCATGAGACCCATAAATATCTTTCAAATGAAACTACCATGAGGAAAGGAGTTTACTTAATACTCGGTCACCTGGAGATGGCGTGACCATTTAGATGATCTAACCTCATGGAATATTAGAGAGATTCCGCGGGAAAAGGGAAGCATGGTAAGGAACTGGCATGAAATGACGTGAAGGACGGGAACTAAAAAATAAAGAAAGATGCACTGATGCATTGTGAAAAATGTGAGAGAAAGAAAAAAAGTTAATGGAAGGAGAAGAGGAAGTTGCGTAAATAACAGTAAAAAAGAGTTCTGGCCGGAATATAATCACTTTTCTGCAAAGTTAAAAATTGGAATGCCAGGCCGAGATACCTATGTGATAAAATTTGTTCCCCAAAGAAATCAAACAAATTATACGAATACCAAAAAATTATTCTCGTATGAAAAGTTTATATTGAAAAAATATATGATGGACAGTAGATTATACTACTACAAATAAAAATAGATTATACTACTTATGAGAGTGTAAAGAGAAAAATTCTGTCAGCACGGCTAATTATAGATGCTGTTGAACAGCTTTTTTCTAGCCTCAGCGAGGACAACGGTAAAATATTAGGGAAATCCCCACGAATGTTAATAGAACATAAAATATTCAACCAACAATATTGTTCACAATAATTTATGAGGTATATTTTCAACACTTTTAAGACTTAAAGACCGTAGAAGATTCTTAACTCAATTATATTTTAAGAGAGTTTCTTACCATTACAGTGAATAGTAAGTATATGCATCCAACTGAATATACTACTATTTTATAACTACATATTGAGAACTCATTTCTCAAACAAAATTTATAGTTATTTCAATGAATTCCACTAAGGAATCTGCATATGATACAACGAAACCGTTTTGAGCACTACTTGGGCACCCCAAAGTACCCAAAGGAATCAAGCATTACATTTGGTTCTTACAGCAGCTGTGCAGCAGCAGTCGGTAGCAAAATAATTCCTTGGAAGTGGAAGACTACGAGGAAAAGAAGATTTTTCAGGATTACTAAGCCTACGAAAAATAGTAGTCCAACAAGTGATTTCTTTTTTAAAAATAAAAAATAGTAAACGTAAGTATTCCTGGGATAGAAAGCTATTTAAACAGAAAAGAGATAGCCTTTCCCAGGCAGGAAAGACAATTTTGCTTGACGTTCTGGGTCACGGATAATGTATTATCGAGTAAGTCGCAAAATTTGCTTCAATTTGCCTACCGTTGGCAACTAAGCGCGGGCATACGACTTTGAACTACGCCATACTCAACGCATTCCCCTCTCCCAAAAAAAAAATTTCTTCCCGCATTGTGTCGGAACTATCCTATTCACTTCAAAAGGCTCCCTAGCTCTTTGACCCGGTCAACCCCTTTTCATCCCACTGTAAATAGAAAAACATCTCAGGTAGCCGAATGACTCGGCGCTCACGAAAACGGAGTGCTTCACTTTTTTCAACTGTGGACGGGGAGACTTTCAAAAGGGGACACTTTCCGCTGAGCCGTGCATTTTATCAGAGGCTAGGAGCACCATAAACGAAAGGGTAGGGGAAGGGCTATGGGGGTTCAGAATGGACAGAAGGACAGTCGCTGGAAGGCTATCGAATGCATACGGTCTGTGGAGTGAGAGGAGAGGGAACGGGAAGAGAGAGATGGTTGGGTAGGAAAGTCATAGTTACTGGGACGTGCCTGAATTTGCATGTGCGGTGTACCATCAAAAGGGTTTAGGGTTCGATCCGACGGCAGGGTGGGGGACCATTTCATCGATGAAAAAATAATAACAGCATGGCAACGTTATCTCCCGCGGAAGTGCTCGATGTTCCGGAAATGGTTCGTCGAGTTAGTTTATCGAGAGGGAGACAGAAAGAGAGTGAGAGACATGGACACGGGCGACTCATTCGCACTGCAATGCAGAGTTGAAACAGCGATTAACGGGAAGGAAATATTCAGTGGCGACGACAGGCGTATTTTAGATGCCAAAACACCAGTGACAACATAGTGCGAACGTTATGTACGATGCGATTTGATGGGGTGAGCTTAATAAAGAATGACATGGGAAGAATAAAAGAGCTGTTAAAAACTGAATAAAAGAGCAAATCATTCCTCGCTAAAATCAAAGTAATTTTCTTATCTCTGTGGCAATGTGAGCATGAGATACTTCGGATGAAATAGATAGGAACGGCCTATAATAATTTAAAGGCTGGACGAATAATTTTCTAAGTTCAACAATCCCTTTTTTAGCCTTTCGAAGTTCTGAATTTCGAAAAAATAAGAACTACGCTAAACTTTATTTCAAGAGCTACAAAAACATGAACCACTACTGTATTTTTCGATATCTGATTTGACAAAATACAATGAAAGCGTTCAAACTATATCTTATCATAAAACTATAACTGTATACCGCACAACAGTGCTTAAAAAGTTATTAAATATGCATCGCATTTTTGCTTATTATACTTATAATTTTATTACGGGCTACTCTATACCATATGGTATACTAATAGGAAAACTATTACTTAGCCAATTATTTTCTATTTATAAAACAAACCTTTAAACAGGACTCAATGAATTCTTCTATTGTTATCACTCCGTCTTGGTTGAGGTCCAGTTTCTTGAATACCCGATCCACCTGTTCTCTTGCCTTCCTATCCTCCTCCACCTGGCGAAAGTAGATACAGAATGAGACAACGTAAAAATTACTTAAAATATTTTTCGGTGGCTTTGTTTTACAGAAATGGAAGAACCAAAATAGGGCGTTCCAGTTTTGCAATACGTGGTGTAATTAAAACACACGAATTCCAAAGGGGCCCATCAGAGCTCCACCATCAGTGTAGCAGATTAAAAATTTTTAGGTTTAGGTTCTAGCGTTCAAATACATAAAAAATTTTTTTCATAATGAAACATACTAGTCAACTGCAAATTATAATTTAACATGACTTTGCCTTCGAGCAAATAAAAACATTTTATATTTTATATCGCTAAAGCTGCGTTAAGACTAATATAAATGAATTATGATACATAAAATATTTTTGAGATAAATGATGGTGGAATGGTCAATAGTGATTCAGAGACGGAAACAAAATCCTGTCTTGGGAATGGGTGTCCAGTTTTTTGCATGACATGATTAAGTCTCGGGATTTGGCCGAATAGTGCGATATAATCTTGGCAGTCGGAGCACCTAAATTAGTCAGATATTCGGGGGAGGCGTTCAACAGCTAAGGTCATTTGTGCCATTTAGGAGAGGTGAGTTATTAGTAGAGGGTAGGGTTTTTCGGGAAAGAGGGGAAGGGTGGAGAGAAACCCGGCGTTGGAATTAGCCTGCTCTTTGCAAAAGGCGCCGATATGGCACGGTTTAATGTCTCATCCGACCAACGGAGTGCGGTACTCGGAGTTGCTCTCCACTATTCCCTCAAGTGATACTGGTGAAAAATTTTTGTCACAGCAGGGATTTAAATATGGGCCCTCGAGAATGAAATCTAGGACTCTGCCTCCACACCAACACGATAAACTTTAATTTACTTACTACTTTGGCCTTTTCCATCTCTTTTCGCTCAATTACATCAGAGTTAAATTGAATACCACCTTACCTACCACGATTATTCTCCTATTATGCTGCTTGTGAGGTGAATGCCAATTATGAAACGCTTTCCTTCCTATATGCAATATATCTTTCTATAAAGATTTTCTCTTTACAATGAACGAGTACTTAACTCAGCTTATTTCAACGACTACTTTCAATCCCGTGTTCATTTCACTCCACCACCTCCTTGACTCATACTCATTGTTAGATGCAGGAAAAAACTTAACAATCACGGAACGGATTACTCAATCGTAAGGTGGAAATGACAAGCTTGAACTTTTCTCTATAAAAATGATGATATGTTAATGATCATAATTCACATAAATTTGAATGCTTTTAATTTAACTCAGTGGTTAGTCCAGTAAAATTTGAATACACTGCTACAATAAGTCAGATAGAACACGGTATAAATGCATTCTGACTGGGAAATGAAAACGATGAAATTATACCACTTTTATCAAAGGAAAATCGCCATCTTTAATTAGACCACTGATAATGTCAAGATTTTACTCGAGAGTGGACGGGAAAAGATGCGAATCTAATCGTATTCATCAATTCACACCTACGTGACTTTTATCGATTCTACTCCTCAACTATACCCAAGGACAATAACGCGAATGTCATCATTCGTCATTCGACATCAAAAGTAGCTGATGGGTCTTTTATTGGGCTGAATGTCTCGTGTGATATCGTACCCCATTACAAAATTCACAAATCATATTAAATATCCAATTTCAATTACGTGGCAGTCTGTATAGAGGGCTCAAGCCTGAGGCGCGTTTGATTTCCGAAAAATGTACGCTCTTTCGTTGTTTTTATATATCACAGTGTGAACATGTGCATAAAACTCTTACCTCGATGCAACGGCGAATTCAGAATATTTTTCTGGGAGGGGCACAAGGGTCAGGCGGGCAAAAAGTCTTCTAATGTTTGGTATTAACGAACAACATGCAACAATTACTGTACGAAACATACTCTTTATTTAATATAAAGGTTATTAATATGAAAATATTATTCATCATCAAGGGTCAACAATCCTAGGATAGGTTTGACGCAGCCCTCCACTCGATCCTTCTATCGGCCAACCTCTTCATACCAACGTAGTTCCTCTCTTTCACGTCCTTTACGACCTGCTCCATGTAACTCATACGAGGCCTGCCTCTTCCATTTTTCCCGTTCACTTTTCCCTCGACGATTGTCTTCATCAGGCCATCGTGTCTTAAGATATGGCCGATTAGGTTGTCCCGTCTTCTTTTTATAGTTTTCAGCAGACTTCTCTTTTCTCCCACTCTTCTTAGGACTTCTTCATTTGTCACTCGGTCGATCCATTTTATCTTCATCATTCTTCGATAGCACCATATTTCGATTGCTTCCACCCTTTTCTTCTCCGCTGCTGTCATCGTCCATGCCTCACTGCCGTAAAGAAACATGCTCCAGATATACGTTTTGATGAATTGCTTCCTTACCTCCAAGCTTGTATTTCCAGCTGTTAGTAGATTCTTCTTTTGATAGCATGCCCTCTTTGCCTGGGCTATTCTACTCACTATTTCTTTCTTGCTTCGTCCATCGTTGGTTACTCTGCTTCCCAGGTAACAGAACTCTTTCACCACTTCCAGTTTCTGTTTTCCTAGTTTAACGTTGGTTTTGGCCTCTTCTTTCTTGCTGCACACCAATATCTTAGTTTTCTTCTTATTGATCTTCAGCTGAAGTCTGGCCATTGTCCCTTCCATGGTTGTTAGCATCTTATTCAGCTCCTTCTCTGTCTCTGCTATGAGAGCTATGTCATCAGCGAATCGTAGCATGCTGATTGTTTCTCCGTGGACGTTCACTCCAGAACACTTCTCCTTGACTTCATTGATGGCTCTCTCGATGTAAACATTAAAAATTACGGGAGACAGTGCACAGCCTTGTCTCACTCCTTTCCTTATTTTTGCTTCTTCACAGCTGGGCCCAGATTTAATCACAGCTACTTGGTTTTTATACAAACCGTGGATAATTCTTCGATCATTGTAGGAAACTCCAATTCCTTTCAGAATATCAAGCATTGAATTCCAATCCACGTTGTCAAAAGCCTTCTCTAAATCCACAAATGCAATGAAGGTCGGTTTGTTCTTCTCCATTCTCTTCTCTATAAGCAGCCTAAGGGCCAATATTGCTTCTTAAAATCTTATTAAGTTACATATATAATAATATTTTCTTTTATGTTTCCTGCTTAAGTCCAGTACTTCGTTAACGTTTATTTTTGACACAATGTCTCGATAGATATGCATTAAAGCCAGTCCATTCAAACGATCTTCTGTAATTCTGCTGCAAAGATATGTTTTTAATCGGCGCGGCGTAAGGTGGAGAAAGATCGCTCGGTAGCCCAAGTAGTCACTGGGAACGTGCATAACAATTGACACAGCGTTCTAATATACGGCAGCACCGTTGCTGTTTTGTAGGCATCTGCTGGAGACTTTGGCAAAATATTTTCTCTTGTCTCTTTCAAAATGTTTAGCTCTCCCTTCAAAGCTAAAACACAAGGAAGGTCCTGTTTATATACTTCAGCACCTTGCAAAACATTCTCAATATCTTCGTTACTGAACATATGTGACAGCAGATTTTGCAACTGTCCGATTTTTTGCAGCTGGGCGTTAGGGAACCTGGCCGATATTCCCTTTAACAAATAATCTAGAAAAGGAATATATATCATTAAGTCGGTAATACTCTTCAATAGACTCAGTCTGAATATTCGACCTATTTGTTTGACGGTCGGTAATTCTGAGGACCGTGATTTCTGTACCCATAACATTTGCAAGGGCCTCAGCTATATTGAAATGTTTTTTTAAAGCATCCGTGCTAGTTTAACGTTGCCTCTGCAGACTGGCTGTGGTCGTATGAATAACCTGAACTGCAGAAAGTAAATCAATTTCAATGACTTGTAATAATCGAGATAACGGCGGCGTGATTCCCAAAATATCAGCGAGGATTACCAAGCTTACAAGAAATTCCGAAGACATGATAGCTTGGAGCAGCAAAAATGCAGGTGTAGCACTTCTGACCCCTTCTTCAACCATATTTTGCTAAATTCCGGAAGACATGGCAAGACGTCCAAAAATGTCTAAACAGCTTAATGTCTTTCCACCCATATTACACATTTTTAATTACATTTCGTTTCTCCTTTAGCAGATGAACTTGCATTTCTTCCTTGAGGAGATTTATTCGTTGAGCTGACTCACGAAAGAAAGTTGCTACACTTGAGATAACCCCTACGGCATTTCTTATGCTGGGTACGGTGCAGGCAGTACTAGGTTGAGTCGGTGGCTTGCAAATAAGTAAAAAAGGCTATCGGCTGAATGCTAGACATACATGCCTGAACACCTTTTCTTTTACCATTCATGTTAGCTCCTCCATCGTATGCTTGACCCCGGCACAATGCCATGTCCAGGTTAAGGTTTTCGATCACCTTCAAAATATGCTGAGTAATGTTTTTTCCAGTAAGTTTATCAACTTCGACAAACATGAGAAAGTCTTCTTGTATTTCATTGTTATCTACATCAAAATAGCGAATACAAATGGTCAGTTGTTCACAAACAGAAACATCTGTGGTCTCATCAGCTACAATAGTAATATATTTGGCCTTTTAAATGTTGTTTGCTATTTTGGTTGTGATTAATTCCCCACCGCCTTCAATCAAGTCATTTTGTGTCGACATGCTTATGTAGGAAGCGTTTTTAGCACACGTTTTCACGTGTTCATGCAGTATCTCATCTGCAGTATTGATTCGGAAATTCAACGTCCATTGTTGTCCAAATGAGATCCCAACCAACTGTCGCAGCTTCACATTATTTGTACCCACCACAAGCCGACTAAAAAGAAGACACATTTTGCACAATCTGCCACCAGCAATTTTGCTGTATTCTAGCCATTCATGTTCTTTTAACCAGCTCAATTGAAAAGACCGTTTTTTTTCCCTCACCAGTGGAAACTTGTAGTCTTTTGTAGGTTGACAAGTATTTTTCAACCACTGGTACTTACTGGATTCGCAAAGTCAGTCAGAGACAGACAATGAGTTTCACTCGCATACTTTCTGGTAAATCTATTCCTCTATTTTGAAAATTTGCGAATGTTTCGATAATTTTATTTTCCATAATAAGCATGCACTGTGATTGAGGCTCTATAGTGCACAAAACAAAACGAACGTAATTATAACGGGACCATATTAAAAATCTTGTCTATTTTTTAAGCGTCTTGGGGGGGGGGGGGGGGGGGAAGGGGAGAGGGAGGCACGTGATTCTTGGCTTCTGGTGCTTCAGCCCCCCCCGAAATTTTTTCCCAATAATTTGGTTGCTCTAATTTTAGCAGTGAACTTTACTAGTGAGTAGAGATAAGTATGGGCAGTGTAAAAGTAAATACCAAGCGCTGAAAATAAGGGAAGAGATTTGTTAAATGTAGGCACCGAATGGGCATGCTGATTTGTTTCAAGTGACGCAAGACTTAGCCACCCCCGAAGCAAATTTCTGGCTACGTGCCTGACGTTGATATGTATTCTTTCCCTTAAGATATCTAGAAAACATTGTACGAAAGAAGATAGTAGGTATCATAAGACGTCTTTTTTATCCAATGGCTAAGGTTACGTTGCACCTCATCACCTTAGTTCTTAATCCTAACAGAACACCAATGTCTGAGGTGCAGTTTGGACCCGAAATCCATGGTAACCAGTTTGGTAACCCACCCTCCAATCTGATCAACGTGGCTAGTTTATTAAGCAATTTATTAGACGTAATATTAAGCAATTGTAGTCAATACGTACAATTTACTCGGAAGTAAACATTTTCAAGTTAAAAACATAAAACATAAGCTGTCTGCAGTTTTAAATGATATCTTGGTAGAACTTCTTTTCAACGAAGGCCGTAAAACAAAGGTGCTTATTCAAGAGTTCTTAAAACAGTTATTTCACAAGATAATTCTAAGGTAATTATAACTTCTTACCATAAAAGAATTTTACCAGCAAGCCAAGATTCCTGCCATAAGCCAGCCGAGCAAACCAAGATTCAATGAATAACTATACTCTGGCACAAGAAAAAGGTAGCTCTACATTCATAGACAAAACTGTTAACCGAGCTGAACATTGCGCTAAGAAGTCACCATCTATGTATTACGAGCATACAAATCATAGTTTACGCACCAAATTGGATATGAATCAGAGAAGAATCCTTACGATAATCTGAGGTAGTTGCCAGACAATCGACGTGACACTTTTGGAATACGCAATTTTTATGGGGAGTATGCACTCAACGCAGAGTAATTTCCAACGAGATTGATTCACATGATGTGGACATTAATAGAGGAGTAAACCCACGTGCGATTATGACAAAATGGATGTAAACTTATGGAATAGTTCACTTCGCTCATCCAGTATCACTTTAAGTATAAAATGATATCCCATAGGGCCAAACATGTCACATGAAATAAAAAGTATATGTGAAATCACATTCTTAAGTTTTATCGTGATACAGCATGCCGGTATTGCTTCTCATGAAGGACATTGGTAAAGCAATGCTGATGATTTAATCCCACGCGCTATTTCGGAACATGCAAGATAAGAACAGGAAACGTTAATGAGAAATTTGGAATATTTGGGCTCACCTGATGAGCCCTTCTGCCCATTAATTCGTGTATTGCCAACACGACGTCGCTCAACTCCGATCGCGTAATGCACCCATCGCCGTTGATGTCGTACATTTTGAACGTCCACCGGAGTTTCTCGTAGATGGAGCCACGGAGAAGGGTCGAGAGCGTAACCAGCAGGTCCTGAAAAAAATCAAGGGAAATAATGGATTAAAATGCAATGCGACGCCCATGTTAAGGACAAACAAATGAGAAATATGAGTTTCGAGAAAAACGTTTATGCCATCATTAGGCACGAGGAGATGGTAATTGGTGATCAACGCAAGGGAGTATTTGAGTAGCAACCTTGCAGAAAAAAGGGGAGAAAAGGGTATGCTCTTTGCACGGGATGACATAAGGTAGAATTCTGGAAATAAAAATAAAAATAGTGGAAACGTCATGAAAGTTGAAAACAAAACCGGAAATGCCCTGGGAAATCTGTTAAGACAGGTAAAACATAACCAATAATCTCTAAGTAATAATTCCGTTCTCCACAAAAGCAGCTGTATAATATTTTTACCTGACCAATTTGAATTTCAATTAACCAACGTAGCTTCACCCAACTGACTCAAATATTAGGTCAAGGTACTAAACACTAAATTCTTGTCAACTAGTAAGTGCCGGGAGTACCGATCTGTATTTCATGCAACATTTGATGAAATTCAGCTACTAGAACGGCAGAAATAAATCTATTAAACGGCATTATAACGAATGCCAAGAATCTATGCTGCGTCACCAGGCTTACTCTGGAGCTGCGTCGAAAGGCGTGTATCTCCAGTACACTTGATTTAGAAAGTTGCTACCACGTGAAAGAGATCGCTACTCATTCGCACGAACACAGAATTGGCCGCAACCCGTTTTCATAACTCGTTAATCATGTATCACAGGCAGCTGCTGTTATAAAAATACATCTCAGTGAGCTATACATAGAGTTCCCTCCTATCCTTAGATGAGTCAGCGGCGGCGACATATTTGGATTCAACAGCATTATCCTTCCGCTTTCAATCAAATCGCTTTCCCCAAGCACGTCACAGTAAGACCTATGGTCAGAGCAACCCGATTGAACCTCATTTCTCAACATTTGCACACAAAAATTTATCGTTTCTCTTCTCTCGTACAGGCTCAAAAGGATTTTAAGTTTTCAATGGCGTACAAACCGCAGGCCGTTTTCAAAATTTGGTACTCCATGCGACGAAAACACTTCCCGCTGCCTGATGGCTGACAGCCAAGAAAATTACATACGCACACGATTCTGGTTTGACTCAGTATAGGGCCGTTACATAAACATTGACTGGTCACTGCTGCTACGAGGGGATGGGGATGGAAGTATCCGATAAAGCGTCGGGGAAAGATACTATAATGTTTGTTTTCAAAGCAAAAGCGTGTTGGTTTAAGATCAATCGTATTAAGTGGCCACGGTTGTATTATTTCAGGCGGAATCTAAAGGCAAGAGTTTTTTTTTACAGGATGGGCATATGACGGCTGACCGAGAGTGACAGTTCAGCGGGGAATACTTCAGAAAATACGACATTCTAATTTTAAAAAGGCAAAAGAGATTTATACGCAAAAAAATTACCCAGAAGTAAATATGATTTGATTTGATCACTAATTTTGACAGTGCATAATTTTTATTTTTGGTGCATTCCCATACTAATTTAAATGCTTTTTTCCTTTTCGATGCTTTGTTTAATTTCACCTAACAGATATATAGAGAACAACTGCAGTAACAGTACTGAAAAGTTGAGGGGGAAAGGTATTAGGAATACTGAGAATGACGGTCAGAATATGGAGATTTAGGTAAGCGGCGCCATATGTTAGTAGCATCGATATACATATAGGTATATATTAAAATATCCTGAAAACAAGTACTTATTTTTAATGGATCTGAAGAACATAACGAGGTATTTTTATTGTTTAGCTAGGAGGTGGATAGGAAAAACGGATAGTAGTGGACTATAAAGAAAGGGAGTTTAGTGGGGATTTCATACTGATAAGATGACCTGACGGATATATCCAAGGGCTTTCCTTCCCTATATCCAAAACCTTTCCTTCAAAATAATGAAAGAATTTAATAATCTAAGAAACTCAAGAATAGTTAAAATTATTCGATGCATGATATTTTATGAACTTAATAATAAGTTTTTAGGATCCTGCAATTGTTTTATTGCAACTGCAGAACCCCTTCTTTGACACCAGGTAGTTGGTTTGTACTGATTCTGAAAATTGCATTGTAGATGTAATTTAATGCTGCGTCAGGGTTTGCCATGAACATATAGACGAATAAATAAGCATAATACACAAGCTGTATATCAAACTTTCTAATAGGATAACTGTCATGGATTAAGAGCTAAGAATAAATTGAAGAAATTAATTAATGTTTGGCAAGTACAAATACAAAATCAACGAGATAAAACATTCGAATTAAACAAAATTATTTAGTAGAGCAAAGAAGTTAGCCAATATATTTACGTCATCTTTACGTTTACAAAGTATTGAAATTGTTCTACCTCAGAAGTGATAAACCTAAGAAAGAACCAAAAACCAACGTATACAACTTAAGAACTACAACAATGTATATTTTTCCCAAGCCCAATTTGTCCCTGTTCAAACGTTCATTTATCTATATAGGGCAAAAACTATTTCTTAGACTGTCAGCTAATATAAGAGGTACAATTAGATAACACAGAAAGAAAAACACGAGCCAAATCCACAAAAATCAACTTTACTACGACCCGGGTTTCACTGGGGTTTCAGGTGACCTGACGATGCTGTAATAATGCTTCCACTCCATATCGCCTGAATCTTCAGGTACAATTAGTTTAATAACATTTTTAAAAAGAGTAAAAAAAAAGGTTATTTGATGTAGAAAATCCACGAGTTTTTTTGTTAATATTATAATTGATATTCAGTATAATCTGCATTTACGACAGGTTGAGATAAAAAGACAAACTGTTATCTTTTTTCTGTTAATGTTATCTTATGTATCTAGTCTCAGTTCATTTATCTTTGTTCAATTATTCTCATTGTCATTTGATTTTGAGGTATTCTGAATTCAATTGAATTTCCTATATTAACTCAATGATGGGGATGAAAAACCATTCACAAATCATCAAACGCAGACAACACTAGAATGGCACATGAACATAATAAAATCAATAATACTCTAACATTTGCCTTTGAGAAAATGAAGTATAAGGAGATGTTATAATGCTATTATTTATAAATGTATTCACAATTAAATAAAGGCAATATTCACATCACTAATTGTGGGAGCTCAGTAATAGAGTCTAAGGCATTACTTGACCTTTGAAAAAAGAAAGTATAGCACAAAAAATTGAAGTTAATGAAGTAGACTATTGCCTCACCAAGAGTGCTTAAAGACTTTTAGCTAAGGCTAGCCTTAGCCTGAATAAACTTTACGACAAATGAGGAGAAAAAAAGCAATGCAACAAAATAAAATTACTGGAAAATATTTTCTCTCGTAAGACAGAAGAATTCCGTTGTGTTTTTCAGAATGGAACTTCTATGAAAAAAGATAATTCATTAAATAGAGGGTTAGATATGGTGATTCGAGAAATGAGAACGCTGTCAATCTTATGGCTCAAATCAACATCAATAGAGAAGGAAATCGTTCTATATAGTTCCAACAACAAAACAGCGAAACGAAATCACTATATAGTCATTATCCCTGTAACGCGGTCGAAAAGAATAAAGATTTTACTGCATGTCTATCTGCCACATACTGAACGATAACAAGCTTGATTCAGCACCTCTCTAATTTGCATCAGGAGAGGCGGAGCTACAACGACCATTGGAAGACTAGAGATAGCACTAAGAGACTTGGCAGGAGTCACAATCATTATGAACACGCATTAATACCGGCCCTACCACTATCCCATCCAATCGATAGCAGGCAAACTACTCTCTCCGTCCCTTTCTCCATTCATGCGGCATAAACGCCACTTAACCCTCGACCGATCATCCCCTGCCGCCCTCTCGACCGCTCTGCCCCTTGTCAGATATAGGAGAAAATTAATCCACAAACGACAGCAACCGGCCTACATCCCTCGGTTGCGTCCCACTCCCTCCGTCCATCGGGTGAAGTTCGTTCAATTCTTTCGCCATCTTCCGCCGCCTCGCTTCCTTCAATCCCGCCCCCGGCCGCATTCCACCCTCTCCAAAGAATTCCGTCTCTTTCACCTCTCTCTCTCTCTCTCAGTCGGACCTTCATCATCTCCCGCATTTCTTCATTTCTTCCACTTCCTGCCGTGAGAGGGGGGTGTTCTTGGGGGGAACGGATGGGAAACCAGATGAGGGGTGGGATGGGAGGGGAGATGGGGAACTTCATACTTGCCCAAAAATTTGCGAAGCTGAACACAACCTTCTTCTGCGGAAAAAACAGAGACTGGGCCTCAAAAGAGCGTTGAGAAGGCTCGATGAAACGATCCGAATGAAAAAGTATTGATAGCATTAAATAGTCCCCTGAACAGTTCTATACAAAACAGGAGCGTGAAGTTGGAATGTCTTTTCGGGGAGCCAATGATAGATACCAGAAGTAACTCACTCTCAAAAACTAAGCATTACAACCGTCAATTTATATTAAGTAACTGATTGAGCGTTAGCATTGAGTAGTAATACATATCGTAAGGGGTAGTAAATTATTATTATTATCTGACAGAGGTAGCGCTTTTCGTTTTTAATCCTTAAATACACTACCTATACCATGTCTAAGACTTATTATTCATTCAACTATTGCAGTTTCTACTTTGTGGAATGACGGCATGATGGGAGAAATAATTCACTTTGTACTTACTCCACGAATTTTTTTAACCCAACCAGTTTCGACATTAGCACGTTATCATCCCTTGTACCCCTGATGATGACATGCTAGCGTCGAAACCGGTTGGGTAAAAATAAATGCGTGGAATAAGTACAAAGTGAATTATTTCTCCCATTATCATTCATTGTTTGACGCAAGCCTAAGAAGTAGTGCAGGCTATCATAATCCCTATTAGTACTTTAATTCACATATTCATTTGGTACTGTAAATGTAACATCAAATTTATAACTCGCAACCAGTAATTCAATACAGAGGATTGATCAAAAATGCTGAAGCTGAAGTAGCACGCTTAAGGAATACATAGTGTAATTTTCCAATATTTGCGCATTTTGGAACATTAAACTAGCAAACAATTAGAATTACGCAACAAAAAGTTACCGCGTGCGTTGCTCGTCTGAATTCACCCATGGAAAATACCGTTGAAAACTAATCTCTCATTCATAGAGGTACATGCACAACTATTAAATTTAGTCCTTAGGCTCTATTTGTGTTTGAAATCTATTAATATTTTGGCGCAATGCTATAGTTTGTTACTTTAAAGGTTCTTCATCAGAGAGGTAATCCAAACAGCAATGTAAAATGAACGCAGGATGTGAATAATTGATCTTTCTCGATGTTGGAACTGAACTTAAAAAGGCATCATTAATCGGAATTAATGAGGCATGAGAATTCAATGTAGCCTGGATTAATGTCGTTTAACACAATAAAACAGCATGAGAGATCGTATAACACGAACATCTCGCCTAGAAATGAACAATTTTTAGAAATGACGCTTCACTGCCGCAGGAGATCATTTTTCCCTTCAAATACATAGCAATGAAAGTATTCATTGCTCGCCCAAATGAAATACGAACAGGAGAGTCGGTGAATATACTGCGAAAACTAAAAATTATAACAATACGTCGTACTCTCGCGGCTGAGCTTAAAAGCCACCGAGTGCGTCCACCGGGTTGCGGATGGTGGGTCAACCTCTAGATAAGGAGGTTAGCTGCGAGATAAGCGAGTTTACTTGTCGAATAAGCAGTCTTGGATAAAAAGCGACGGCAATCCGAGTGGTTATTGGTCTATCCTTGGATAAGGTAGGCCATTAAATAATACGGAACCGGAGAAGATGCTGTGACTTGGCGACGGAGGCCTCCAACAATTACGCTTCCCATCACCCGGAGGAGAGGGCAGCAGCTCTCCTTCACATGAGTGAAGGTGGAGACCACAGTGGTCGGTACAGCGACACTCATTTCACTACAGGCGTGGCAACATTTACCTTAACGGCTGTAGTAGGTACTGCGATGTGGAAGGGAAGGGGAAACCACCACATTACTATCCCGAGGAGTCGTAGCTACTCCACTCTTTCCTTTATTATCAAGACGTGATGGCACCCTCTCGAGTAAAATATTCCGTAGGTAATATAGTCCCCCATTCGGATCTCCGGGCGGGGACTACCCGATAGAGTACATCAGTCAAGTGTGATAGTCATATTAGGGTAGGAACGTGTAACGTGCGATCACTTCAGACCTGCGGAAGACTGGAGAACCTGAAGGTGGAAATGCGGAGAATGGACCTCGATGTATTAGGAATAAGTGAAATGAAGAGGCACGAAGAAGGAGACTTTTGGAGTGGAAGTTATAGAATGATTAACACTGGATCACTGAATGGTAACGCTGGAGTAGACAGAATGCTCAGAAATAGTTCAGGACTGCGTGTAAAGAGCTTCCTGCAGTACAGTGAAAGGGTTATAATGGTTAAAATGGAAACTAAGCCTACAGATACTATTGTGGTGCAAATTTACATGCCTACGTCGGACTACGAAGATGAAGAAGTGGAAGACATCTACGAAGATATCACTGAAGTAATAAAACAGGTAAGAGGAGAAGAAAACCTAATTATTTTAGGAGACTGGAACGCTGTCGTTGGAGAAGGTCAAGGTGGAAAAATAACTGGAAAATATGGATTGGGAAACCGAAGCGAAAGAGGAGAAAGGCTGCTGGAGTTATGCACACAACATAAGTTACAACATAAGTTAAGTTAGTTAACTAACACATTGTTTAAAAATCACAACCGAAGAAAATACACGGGGAAGATGCCAGGAGGCAGAGGAAGATTTCAAATAGACTACATTTTAATGAAGCAGAGGTTTAAAAATCAGATGAAGGACTGCAAAAGCTAAAGCTAAAAGAATTTCAGAAAGCAGTAGAAAACAACATAAGAGAGGACCTGACTGAGAAACCAGGAGAATGGCGTAGGGAAATCATTAAATGTGGACTACAGGAAGCTGCAAAAGAAGTTCTTGGAAGAAGAAAAGTTGCGAAGAAGAAGCCACGGATCACGGAAAAAGTCTTAGCGCTGATTGAAGAAAGAATAAAGTACAAGAATGCTAAAAACTGAAGAAGGGCAGCTTTGCTACAAAAGAATAAGGAACGAAGTAAGTCGCAAAGCCAGGAAAGCTAGAGAAATGTGGATGAACAATCTGTGCGAAGATGTACAAAACAACCATGCACTTGGAAAGGTGGAAGCTGCCTATAGGATAGTGAGGAAACACTTCAAGGAACGGAGCGCAAGATGCAATGCTATAAGAGACAAGAATGGAGAACTTTTCATTGAAAATGAAGACAAAGTTAAGAGATGGAAAGAATATCTGGAAGAGTTATACAACGGGAACAATCTCAGCACGAAAGTTGTTGAAGAGGAAAGCGAAGTCGATAAGGATGATATGGGAGCATCAATATTGAGATCAGAATTTGACGCAGCAGTAAGGGACCTTCGGAAGAATAAGGCTCCTGGAATTGATGATTTCCCCGCAGAACTGATATGGAATGCGGGAGAGAGGACATTGGCCCATCTATACAAGGCCATCTGCGACATGTACTCAACAGGAGAAATACCCAGGGACTTCGAGAAAAACATCATAATTCCTATTCCCAAGAAGAAGAGAGCGGTGAAATGTGAAAATTTTAAGACTATAAATCTGATGACACATGCATCGAAGATATTGACAAGGATCATCTACAAAAGAATAGAACGAAAAGCAGAGGAGTTCCTGGATGAAGATAAATTTGGATTCAGGAAAAGTAAGGGCACAAGAGAACCAATATTGGCCCTTAGGCTGCTTATAGAGAAGAGAATGGAGAAGAACAAACCGATCTTCATTGCATTTGTGGATTTAGAGAAGGCTTTTGACAACGTGGATTGGAATTTAATGCTTGGAATTCTGAAAGGAATTGGAGTGTCCTACAATGACCGAAGAATTATCCACAGTTTGTATAAAAACCAAGTAGCTGTGATTTAATCTAGATCCAGCAGTGAAGATGCAAGAATAAGGAAAGGAGTAAGACAAGGCTGTGGAAAGGACAATGGTCAGTTATCATCTGAAGATCAATAAGAAGAAAACTAAGATATTGGTGTGCAGCAAGAGAGAGGAGGCCAAAATCAACGTTATACTAGGAAAAAGAAACTGGAAGAGGTGAAAGAGTTCTGTTACCTGGGAGGCATAGTAACCAATGATGGACGAAACAAGAAAGAATCTACTTACAGCTGGAAATACAAGCTTGGAAGTAAGAAAGCAATTCATCAAAACGTATATCTGGAGCATTTTTATTTACGGCAGTGAGGCATGGACGATGGCAGCAGCGGAAAAGAAAAGGGTGGAAGCATTCGAAATATGGTGCTATCGAAGAATGATGAAGATAAAATGGATCGACCGAGTGACAAATGAAGAAGTCCTAAAAAGAGTGGGAGAAAAGAGAAGTCTGCTGAAAACTATAAGAAAAAGACGGACAACTTAATTGGCCACATCTTAAGACACGATGGCCTGATGAAGACAATCGTCGAAGGAAAAGTGAAAGGAAAGAATGGAAAAGGCAGGCCTCGTATGAGTTACATGGAGCAGTTCGTAAAGGACGTGAAAGAGAGGAACTACGTTGGTATGAAGAGGTTGGCCGATAGAAGGATCGAGTGGAGGGCTGCGTCAAATCAATCCTAGGATTGTTGACCCTTGATGATGATGACGTCGTTCTATGTACCAGAAAATTGTTTATACCACAATTTTTGGATTGTATCAACACATTTTTGTAGAAATAAAATTGATGGTCGCTAAGTTTACGTGGTGGAATTTAGACATAGTAAAAATAAAAGTACTTGGTTAATTCCACAATTTATTTGGATAGACTCTACCGGTTTCAACCTTTAGTAAAACCATCAGTAAAAGTGTCGCTATTTTTGCCCCTTGAGTATGACGGAAGCTAAAATTCGGAAGTGCGAAAGAAATGAATTTCCCAGCCAGAAACATTTACTATCATTATATTAAATGTACAAATTGAAATTTACCTGACTTATACTGATTTCGCCTTCGACAACCTGGATTGGGATTCAATGCTAGGAATTCTGAAGGGAATTGGAGTGTCATACAATGACCAAAGAATTATCCACAGTTTGCACAAAAACAAAGTAGCTGTCATTTAATCAGGACCCAGTTGTGAAGAGGCAAGAATGAGGAAAGGAGTAAGACAATGCTGTGCCCTGTCTCCCGTAATTTTTGATGTTTACATCGAGAGAGACATCAATGAAATCAAAGAGAAATCTTCTGGAGTGACTATCCACGGAGAAAAAATAAGTATTCTGCGATTCGCTGATGACATAGCACTCATAGCAGAGACAGAGAGGGATCTGAAAAAGATTCTAGTAACCATGGAAAGGACAATGGCCAGATATCAGCTGAAGATAAATAAGAAGAAGACTAAGATATTGGTGTGCAGCAAGAAAGAAGAGGCCAAAACCAATGTCAAACTAGGAACACCAAAACTTGAAGAGGTGAAAGAGTTCTGTTACCTAGGAAGCCGAGCAACCAACGATGGACGAAGCAAGAAAGAAATAGTTAGTAGTATATCCCAGACAAAGAGGGCATTCTATCAAAAGAAGAATCTACTTACAGCTGGAAATACAAGCGTAGAAGTAAGGAAACAGTTTATCAGAACATACATCTCGAGCATGTTTCTTTACGGCAGTGTTGAATGGACGATGAGAGTAGCGGAGAAGAAAAGGGTGGAAGCATTCGAAATGTGATGCTACAGAAGAATGATGAAGATAAAATGGATCGACTGAGTAAGTAACGAGGAAGTCTTAAGAAGGGTATGAGAAAAGAGAAGTCTGCTGAATACCCTAAGAAGAAGACGGGACAACTTAATTCGCTACATCATGAGACATGATGGCCTGATGAAGACTATCGTCTAGGGAAAAGTGAACGGGAAGTTTGAAAAGGAATGCCTCGCATGAGATACATGGAACAGGTTGTGAAGGATGTAAAAGAGAAAAATTACATCACAATGAAAAGGTTGGCCGATAGAAGAATCGAGTGGAAAGCTGCGTCAAACCAATCCTAGGATTCTTGACCAATGATGATGACACTGATTTCAACACGTTCTGGTTCTGGAGCTAAAGGTTACACTTAAATATCTGCATGGCGCTTAAAAGTATGCGTACTTGGGTAGCATTATTTTCAGGAAAACGTTCGGCCTTTCCTTTGATATGCAATATATTCAGCCTCACCCGTTTTTGAAATTTCGTCCAACAGCATATTCAAATTAGCATAAATCCATATCAGAGCTCTTTGTGACATAAAATAGAGATTAACCTGAATGTTTACCAAAATGCAGGGTGGAGAAAACTATTTGATGGTTAAATCTAACTCTTGGGAACCCTAACATTTACAGACTGTCGGCAAATTTAAGTAGAAGTCCAATTACTAGGTATTTTACTTATTCTGACCTTCGATGCATAAAACCAAAGCATATAGTTAATTATATTCAGAAATTGGAGAGCAGGACGAAATTACACACAATTCATTCCTTTCAAAACCCTCCTCCATTCTCCCGTCACTGAACTCGAAATCCATTTCCCATTCCCTCCGTTCCTCACTCCACTTTCTCTTTCCTTTCCTTCCTTTTCTCTCCACTTCTCCTCCACTACTCTCCAATGGCTCTTACTCAGGAGGACCTCATCACTCCTCTTAATGGAATGCATGCAATAGGGAGTGAGAGAGAGGGAGAGAGAGTGAGAAAGACAGAGAGGCCGATATGGGCTTAGGGAAGAGGTCGGGGCACTACCAGAGTAGGAAAGGGCATTTGTCACCGCCAACCCCATCCAACCCCAATTGATTAACCCTCCCTTAATGAAGCCGATAACTTCGATCGCCTCTCCGCTTTCTCAAAACCCTTGCCGAGAGTGAAGAGGTTGGTTTGGGATTGCGCCAAATGCGACCTTGGAATGACCTCCCTTACACCACCTATTCCCGCTCTCATTCAGAAAGAAACGATCGCAATGGAGCAATTTCCGTCTGATCCTTGATTTGGCGCCAAGAAAAGCAGAATCCTCGGCGAAACGAACGACCAGGATGAGCACGACACTTTTAGTGTACCCGCTTAACTCCCACTCCGTGTTCCCTCGTCCACTCTCCCCTCCCCCCTTTCCACATCAACCGAAATAGAGGCGGGGACAGGCGCACGTAGTCGTCGTTTCCGCCCCCGTCAGGACGTTCGAAGAAATGTTGTCCACTCGGACAACCATCCCGGCTGAAGACACCATTTGGTGAAAGAGCACGCGTACTTTATGACGAGAATGCTACGCTCATTTTTTGATGTTACCTTTGGCGCTCCGTCGTCGCCGCGGTGGTGATGGTGCTCGTATAATTGTCGGCCATCGACGGGAATGGTAACTTTTGATGCCACAGCATTTAGTACACTATATGCGATCAAGGGAATCATTACTTAAACCAACACAAAATAGGGGAACCTAGTGATGCAAAGGGGTCATCGGATGCAATTAAAGTTTACTTAAGTAGGTGTTGTTGAGAAACTTGCTCATGGCTTAGGAATTACAACATTATTGTCCATCAAAGTGTAATAGCACAGCAACAATCACCATACTTATCCACGCCAACCTCCTTGATTTTATTCAAAAGGAAAGGTATTTGAACATGTTGTAAGAATGGGATATCTTGATAAACACCGCGGCTGATTGGAGCACGGGCTTGTGATTTTGCCGCCAAGTTCCCTTGGCAACGTTCTATCAGAGGATGCCTTTTTTGGATTTTGCTCTGTGTCTTCTTTTTATCTTGGTTTCCATCCAAGGTTTTTTAAATGCCCTGTATTATTTGATGAGGTCTATTGTATTTATCATATGGATTTGTTTTATCAATTGCCGCATAATTCATTGCTTCACTCTTGTGTTCTTTTATTTCTTCAAAGTATTTCGTGCATGCTTCTTCTAATTTTATTTATAAAGTTTATAATTTTGTTTGTTTGAACACCTCTTCATTTTTAGTCCATGGTTTCATCTTGTGCATTTGTCTTATTATTTTTCTGTCTGTCGAAAAGAGACTATCGATTGTGTTTTGATGAGCCATCCTTCTCCATGAGGGTGCAGCATATAGTAGAATCGGTCGAAACATAGCGTCGTAAATTTTGTCTTTTATTTCACGTGATGTTGAGTTACTTTTAAGTATAGGCGCAAGTTGTGCATTCATTGCGTTTACCTTTTGCCTAACACCGATACTATGACTTTTAAAATTTAGTCTTTTATCTATTTGAACTCCTACAGTGGAGCACGAGATGGCTCACCTCCATTTATGTATTGACTCCGTCCAGAAAAAATTTACCCACGGTGAGAGTAACTTAATTTTCCAGAATAAAAGTGGGTGATAATTCTAGACAATAGAAAATTGCTATGTTTTCATAGCAAGTATACTCGTATACTCGCCTGATGCTAAACAGGATCAGATGATATCTGACCATCATGTTTACCAGATGAAATTAGAGAGATACAACTCGCATATTAAACTTTAAGTGAAAATTAAATCGCCTATCTAGTAGTGAAATCACGAAAGTAGTAATTAGAGCCTGTCATCAGCTCAACTTTAAATAATCTTCTAATGTCTCAATCGTGCCAGAAAGAAAATTCATCCGATGAGATTCAACTTGTTCTTGATTGAAAATGCAATTGTGGAGGGGTGAGAAGTTAAAATGTGCCTATTTATGGACTCTGCAGACATATAACCAGATGTACCTAATAGTTTTCATTCTATTATGTTTATTCGGCACAATTAAAGCAAAAGTACCGCCAAAACAAAAGGAGGACAAAAATAAAAGTAAGCCCGGCCTACTTATCTCTTTAACATGACGGCCCAAAGAGTACATCGAATCGCATTTTTATTTAATTTCACTGTCCTCATTTCCTTCAGCCAATTTGAATCTACACTCGATGCTCTCGTTGAATAATTGGAGTTATGAATAAGAAAAACTACCATTTTACCGGTGTGACTAACGCAATAAACATATAATAAATAAAACGTTGTTTCTTGTATTCATGATTAACATTACTTCACATGGCTTACATAATCATAAATTATTTTGTAGTTATATTCCAAAATGAAGAGCTGAAAATTGACGAAAAATGTTATTTGCGACGAAGGGTAAGTACCTTATCCGGAAAATGCTTAAATACACACATCAGCTGACTCAATTAAACATTACGGCGAATACTGCGTTTCCTATTCACGTAACCTAAAGCTAACAAAGGCGTGATACATATTTTATGGAGAATCATCCAAAATATAAATATGGATATACGTATATAATGGACATGTATATGGAAGAAAATTAGCAGTGGTAATTAGCAGCAAGACCACCGCATCTGTTTCGACGACGCCAAACTGATAAGTAGGGCAAACGGATACTGGGTCCGTTAGACCAAAGAGGCCATTGAAATCAGGGTGGGGGAGAAACATCTCAATAGATGCACGGTATGCTCTCAGCCAATCGTGGAGACCCAGAATCTGCAAAATCAAAGAAGCGCGGGGGAAGAGAGACAACAGCCAATCAGGAGCCACCTGGTCCGATCGGGAGCACATATAAGGGAGACAAATCTTAACCCGGTATCAACGCCCTGAGGACGATGGCGGAGTTAGCCATTGAAACGTCGGCAGCAGAATACATGACCCGGTGGAAAACCCGCGAAGAATTTACAGCGGTTGGTCTTTAACTACTCCGATAATTCTTGCTTCATATGAAATTTTAAATTTCAATCCGTTTGAATTACCAGTTTTTACGCTTAGTATTGCTAAGGAATTGGTTCATGGCACTGAATTACAGTGCTCAGTTAGAGATGTCTCGGAAAAAAATGACGCTACTGCCTCTTCTTCTTGATAAATTATTTCACATCTTTACGATTCAAAATTTCGATGAATTTACTATGCATGATTAGGTTTCAAGCACACATGCATATTTTAGATTTCGTCTTACATGTAACGTCAATTACTTCAAGACTATAAGGCTAGGAACTTATTTTTACGTCCTTTAAAATGTGCGAAATAATTTTTAATTCATTAAACTCAATAAATTTATAAAGATAATAAAGTAACATGTAAGAAAATACTATGCACAAGAAATAAAACATTCCATTACGAGACATTCGTTCAAACTCAAAATAATTCGAAAAAATGAGCTTTCATGAAAATGACCCACAAATATCTACATTGGCGAGGCTGGAGCAGAAAATATTATCTCAGGGATTAAATCTTTCACTAGGACTTAAAGTTCTTGTGAATTAATAGCCGCGTACACCAACTCCCGCAGCGTTCATGAATATAATGTTTTTTTCTTTAATGCAGGATAAAAGATTAAAAACTCATAAATAGAGCTAGAGAGCAGATATTTCTGTTTAGAGCCGAAACTGGAAGATGAAAATATTTCACAAATTTTTTTCTCAGTCCCGACTCCCACCCCATTTCTCTCTCCTGGAATCCGGAACACGAACGAGCCTTGAAAAATTTAGTGAATGCAGGGAGAGAGTCAAATCACTAACCGCAAGAGCACTGACCACGTCAATCGGCGCAGCCACGTCTCGACACTCGGCGTTCCCTTAGCAGTGGTTTTTAGAACGCATGAAGGGGCACTCTTGAGGCCGTCAAGAGGAAATGGACTTGTTCGACTCGCTACCTCTTTTCCTGTTTTGTAGCAGCTCTATTCAGAATGGCTGTAGAGGGAAGGCGGGAGAATAATGGATGAAGTTGCCGTAGAGAAAGCAGACAAGAGAGGCGTTCTCTCTCCGGGGAAGAAGAAAGGAAGTTAGGAGAGACGGAAGTGGGAGGGAGAAGAGTTCGGGAGTTGCTAGGCGTCACGCCAATTAGACACAGTCCGATTAATGTCGGACCATTTAGACGCGGCTTTGTCCCGGCCTCTTTTTTAACTCCAACACGGCCGGAAATTCCGTCCAGCAAAAAATATTTCCGTGAAGGAAAACCTATCGAAAACACAATACCTATGGAGTATAAGAACCTCGCACATAAAAATGTTTACATCATTATTTTATGTTAGAAAATTTCTGTAACACTGAACGATTAAATAACTACCAAGGTTAGTGTTATCAGTATTAACACTTACAAATGCGAATTGATTATTTCATTTTAAGGCAGCAAATCACTGTTGTCAAGAATCAAATAAGGTTTTCCTGAGTATTTTGACATTCAAAACGGAGTACAAATATAATTGACTAATTAGTAACCATAGACTGTAAACATAAACCCTGGCTTTCGACCGTACTCAGTAAAACACTGAACTAGCGAAGACGATGTACTAAGTTTCAACTATCACATGCTTTAAATATTTGCTGCCTAAGTTTATTAATGTGACCAAATTAGTTTTGGTTGGCGTAACTGTTTGTGCACCGATTATTATTGAGGATGAAATTTTGAGTACCGCAAGAATATGCTAATTGTTAGCATAATTATGTGGTTAAATCAACGCCTGAACGCTTAAAAGGGAGATGTTGAATCAAAATTATATTTACATACAATATTTTATTGGCAAAAAAATTGTTTAAAAAATTATTTTTACCAGAAAATATCTCAACAATTAAAAATATTCATTTTGATAATGGTTTCATTAAAATTTTCAATTTAAAAATATAGATTTCAATGAGTAACCGATCATATTAGAATAAATGTAAGTAAAACTAGCACGTACTCATTGATCTATAAAATGAGTATAGTCTAGAATTTGGGCACAACTGTACGCAGTGTGACGTTTACAGCTTATTAGACAAGCAACATGCGAAGAATGTATTCATACCAAGCGGCAAACTAAAAATATAAAATCTCTAACAATGAGAACAAAACAAGAGGCCAGAAATTAACAAAGAGAAAAGAGCTTTCTCAGTAAATCCCCGGCAAGAAGTTGACGAGATAAAGCTTCTGCCGCGAGCGATTAGGCTTGTGCGGTGTGATAAGAGTATACAAGTCGCTAGGAACCGTAATGAGGAAGAAAGGATTGCACTGGGGGAAAAATGCTCAGCCTCACTCTTTTGCTCCTCCGGAGGAAATCTCATCCATCCGTTTCCCGCTTTTTCTCGGTGCAGACGGAAAAAATTGAGGTGGGAAAAAGCATCATAAGTCATCTGTCTCGACTCTTCACGGCTTATAATCAACTTCCTTCTTTCTCCTCTTCTCAGCGTAGTGATACCGCCTCATCTCTATTCGCTTAACGTGCTAGTTAATATCCGTGGTTTTCGACGCGCTCTAAATATTTCAGTGCTATAACCACCACCATGATCACTTAAAGGGAGACTCATATCTTAGTGACATTTTCATATCCACTTAAAAATTAATTGGCATGGAAATTATAGCCAATTAAGAAAATGTCCTACAAAATTTAAATCTATGCACATAGCTATTCTCTATTTTCTTCGAAATCGACAGTTTTACGACAATTTCTTTATGACCCAAAAGGAGACAATAATTTATAATTCAAAATTTCACTGCTTTTAATAGTTATGCGATATAATAATTTATGAAAAGATCATATGGAGCAATAATTTAGTGACATTATTGTCATATGATACATAAGATTCTCGACCTCAGGTTTGAGCAGTATTAACCCTCGCTACCTGTTACTAAAAAAATCACGTCCTCCCTACTTGGGGTCTTTTTTGACCCCATCGTGAATTTTAATTATTTTAAGTGATAATATTATTCCAATGACTCATATTCATTCGTATTTTAAATAAATACATTTCAGATAAATTAACAAAAAAATACCACAGTATAATATGCATTGCATAATTTAGAAAAAAATATTCTAATTTTTTAGATGGAACTCATAGTATAGTCTTGAATAATGAGGATTAAATTTACCTAAATACGTATTTAAGTACATAGTTTAAATATATGAATACAATATAATATTTAAAATACTTAAACATTTGCAGCATAGTGCCAACGCGTGATGACCAATTACAAAATTTCATGACTCAAAAGAATTGTGCGAAATTTTTAATCTGAAATCTCCATCTACACACTCACTAATGTCACATTGCAGACGCTTCTTTGTTGAACATGATCACCTTACACGTATCTGTTGCAAGCATTAGAAAGATCATTGGTTGTTTGTCTCTCTTACGAGGGCAAATGGAACATCTGCCACCCATTTTCTGAACACAATTTCTCTGTCATTTACTAGCAGAATACCGCCCTTCCCAGCAATTTCGATCGCAGTCCGAAATCTATTTTTTTGGCATCCGGTTTTTCCTAATCAGCGATGAATTTCAGGTGCTAACATTTCTTTTGCTGATTCTAAAAGGAATCGCAGCCTAGAATTTTTTTTCGGCGGAAAGAGGGTATTTTCTCGAATACATGTGGTATGCATTTATACCTGCAAGATCTACGATAACAAAAAAATAGCCAATGGCCATTTTCCAGTCCCTCTTTTTACAGAATAATTTGATCTACAGTATGCACACCGAATTTTGCAGAGTTGTAATACAAAATCACTTCCCGTTTATTCTTTTCAGGGCAACAAATTTCAAATGCCTTATGTTTAGCAGACCATAAAAACCGGCGTCCTACCTGATGATATTCCTGGATAATATTTTTTCCAGTCGACTTTGGTTCTATAGCATCCCATTTTATTTTTCCTTCCTCACTCCCCGTGGATCGTCTTCTTTGATACATACACCTAGGATTCCCTCATGAAGCTCGTCCTCGTCCTGGTTCCTTATTTCCACCTCCCTGTTGCCTGCCTCTGCTTTACTTCCATCACTCTCATTTTGAATGTTTTCTTCATCGTTAATCTTTCGATTCTAATAAATCGTTAACGGCTTCGTTCTCGCTGTATCCAGGAGCAAATTTGACTCTAAAGGCTGCCATAATCAGTTATTGTTCTTGTATGACCGCCAATAATTCCCCATCGGGATACCCAGTGCGGGATGTACACTTGAGCAAGGAAAGATGTGACTTCTACAGTCGTCGGAGGAGTGACCACGAGTGACGATCCTCAGCAAAAATGCCTAGCTCGTATCAGAGGTCAAATACTACGAAGTCAAAATACAAGTGGAGAAAACAGTGACTGTTATTTCTGACTTATTGCTGATTACAAAGAAAGCACAGCATTGATGACTCTGTTGATGAGCTCTGCGAAGATAACAGTTAGATTAGAAGTTGGAGAGCAATGATGGCTTCAAAAATCGTCGGAGGAGCAACCACAAGTTACTAATTCTCTCTATATCAGCTAAGCTCATTACAGAGGACAAAAATTACGAAGTCAAAAAACGTTGACTGTTGCTGATTACAAAGAAAACACACTGTTGACGACGAATCCGCTGTCCGCAGATAATAGTTGGATTAGAAGCTGCAGAGCAAGTTGAAATCATAGTACGCTAGCAATCACTTAGCAGTATTCAGCTTCTGTTATGTGATGGAGTGAGGTGAATGTGATCGACTTATTATGCGTTAGTCTCCAAGTTCACCCATTTGGAAACTGCTGACATTTAATAGATTTTGCAATTGAATAGCTAAGCCTCTCTTTGATTCACTAAGTTGTAACGTTGATACGAAGTCAATAAAAGGTGTATATTACCGGAATATCTATCTTGGTGTCACATGCGAGGGAAATACATCCATAGCTAAACAATTTCTTCTCTTCTAATAATTTTAACACTCAGTGCATTACTCATTTTATCACATAAAATGCTAATATTCTTTCCTTTCATGACAAAAGCTATTATTTATTCAATTATTTATAAAGGAAAATGTAAATTCATCTCCTTGTACTAAAATACGATCGGGTATATTTTAGTTCCATATACCCTACCTGGGGTCAAACTTGACCCCAAGGAAGAAATTATTTTTTTTAAGGCTTATTGTCAGAAATATTTAAAAAATGAAAAATGGAGTCGATACAAAAGTGTTTTATCGGAGAATTCCTAAAATATGAAGCATAAAGCTGTAAAAATTAATGAGTTATTCAACTTTTTCTGTGAGCTGGGGTCAAAAAAGACCCCAGGTAGGTAGGGAGGGTTAATTACCTTACTTAAGCTAATTCGACCCAATCTCATAGGTTTTACTCCGAGTAAAATCATTCAGATTAAACTTCCACAGATTTTGCAATTTTGCTCAATGGCCAAAAGTTGTCATTCCTGTTGCACGCAAAATACATGAATATCACAATCCTTCCTACAGGGTGTTTCAGATATAAGTATTAAATTGGAGCGGGAAAAATGCCGTAGATTTCAACAAGGTGGAGCATTAAACGCTGATTCCCTTTAAATTGAGTGAATTACCAAACTGCACGACACTCTCTGATGTGCCTTAAAGGAGAAAAGACAGCGGTACACGACGAAATATTCTGTACACCTCAAGAGATAAGCATCGCATGGCGTATTACCAGCATTAACGTATATGATTGGATAAACATTGCTTCATCAATTACACCGCCAACAAACGGTGTTCTTGACAGCATACGAAGCAGACAAAAACTCTTGACGAATGAGGTGATCAAGGCAGTCATAGAATGATGAATATGCTTGCGATGAGTGATGGGAGAAGGGTTGCAGGAAGAATACAAAAACGTAGTCGTGATATCAACACCATTCAGATTACATAATGCGTATATTATAGATTAGGGTCCGAACAATTCCATACACAATCCGTGCCGCATTCTACCAGGTTATTGGTGGCTGGTCTTGAAGTCAGTGGTTCGATTATCACGCCGAGAATAAATGTTTTGCTTCATCACGATGAAATTTCTTGACTTTCACTATTTAAACGCAATAATGTAAATCACGAGACGAATAAGGGAAACTTACTAATCCATGTTTACATCCACGGTCGTCATGAAGAAACATAACTAATCAATTTTCGCCCTCATTCACATATGCTTGTAAATAACAAATTTTACGCAAGATAACTAAGTGAATTTCATTAAAATGATCTTGCTGGTCTCGTTAAACGTAATAATACAGCATGTGCACAAAGTTGTTACGATTATAAGGATTACTTACATGCGGAAGAATGAATGTATGTGCGACATAATGGAGTAATGTTACGTCATCGTACATGTATAATGGTTAAATTTATAGAGAGTAAAAACGATCGTCTGGAGGGAAACCTATTCATGAATGCGCAATAATGGTTCTGACAATCGACATCTCTCAATTATGCAGGGAAATCCATTACCAAGCGATTACAACGTCGCGGAGTCGAGTCCTGCTAGGCATTTTAACGGTGGTGAATCTCGCATCTTAAATCATGCCATGATAACTCTCAAGAGAGTGTGAGTGAGTGAGTGGAGGATAGGTAGACTGGGGGAAGTGTGGGTCGAGCAAGGGAGAGGGTGGTGTGAGGCAGAAGGGAGCCACGAGGGCCTTTCGGCATGGGTCAATATTTCAGCACCCTTTCCTCTCTCCCTTCCCACCTAGCCACCCATCCCCTCTCCATTCCCTTCCCCTTACCCCCCTCGAACACGCGCCCCCCCTTTGCGATTTCATCCTTCCGTTTACTCCCACGCATGTCTCCAAATCTCCTCTCCTTTCCCTCACATTTCCTCCCCCTCTCTCCCCCAACCCCGTCTTTGGACTCACGAACCGTTTCCCTTTCCCTTCGTCCGAAGGGGCCCTTTCCCCTTCCCCTCCACGCCATACAACCCGACCCCACCTCCCCCTCACCGCATTCATCCCGGAGAGATGGCTCGCTGAAATTTATCGTTGAGTTGCCGAGACCCTTCCGGCTAAGTGAAAACGGCCGAGAGAAGGGTGGGAAGGGAGGGGCGGTGAGAAGAACGAAAGGAGAAGTCTCTTTCTACCCCTCAACCGTTCCTCCGAGGCTCCTCTTCCTCCCGCTCTTCATCCCCATTCTCCGCTTTCCCCGTCCTTCACATCCCGACCTTGTCGTGAAAAATAGATGAAGGGGTGTGTCAGGAGAACCGACGAGGGGGTCAGGGCGAGTAGGAGGCGGCCAAAGCTGGAATGGTGGGTGGGTTTGGGTGGCGTTGAGGGACGGGATTCGTCCTCCCGTGCGAATGGTATATACGTGCTGCAAACGTAGTCCGCGATTTTTTTTATATATATCAGTCGGGACGAGTGGTCTTAAAACTCGGGCAAATCTCTCCCGGGCAGAGTATTGGCGTGGGCGGCTGGAGGGGAGAGGGAGGAGAGAATCAGAGCGCGTCCCTCGTTAGGGAACCAGCGATCGCATTCCTCCGGGAGATAATTGTAATTCACCCACCGTGCTAGATTGAATAGGGGACAAAGTTGGCGCAAAGTTGCTCACTGGTTCCGGGATTAATCGCATTATTCACACCAGGTTCGTTTTGTCGAACACAAGCCAGTGGTTGAAGTGTCTCCATGGCAGAAAATGCCAGAGCTAGCCTGAAATATTCGCACTTCAAACGTCAGTCTCCACCAATAAATTGACACAAAATAAGAATCATATTTCTCATATAATATTATAATACCATTCTAACGGTTTTCTCAACAAAGACAAAAATTAACACAAAAAAGTTCTATTTTATGGCATTTATCCTAAGTCCAATTTAAAAGTAGTTATTCAAATTTTGATCCTGTGGATACCAGAAAAATCTGAGGAATTTCACATTTATCTACATCTTTATTTATATATATCTTTGCTCCTGCAATTAATATAACAGATTTAAGTTTAAATTTAATTTAAAACTATCAACAATAAAAAGCGGGCAACAATTGACCTAAGGTGTATTGTGAAAATGCTTATGACTACTGAGAATTAATCCGCGGTATTAAAAAAGATCAGCCTATAGTGAATTTTTGAAACAGTTTTCAAATGAAATCGGCAATGAGCAAACTTTACGCACGGAATATCTTTGCAACGTAATTGGATTACATCTAATTATAAATAAGCTTGAAAAGATATGAATATGGGCATTATATAAATATAAATGGATTGGTAACCGCGAATAATTGACCCGCTATGCATGAAAAATTAATTACGTGAATGGAACAGGATCAACAGCGTTACCTTTACATTTATAATTTTTATAAGAAAAAATAAAATAGAGAACTTCAAGGAGGGATTTCCCTATATTTTCAGAAAAAATAAATTGGGATAGATAATTAAACTAACACTGATTTCTATACGAGGTCTTTTCAAAAAATACGCGGACCCATTGAATTGCAAGACTCCAGTTGGTTCCAGGGAAATCCGCTTGGTTTCGCTAGATTTGTACAGATTGGCTGATGATAACACCGTTTTCTAATTGGAGATATCTTGATTTGTTGATTAGAAACGCGGTTTTTATTGAAGCGTGAATTTTTCGTTTGTCGGATTTCAGAAAGGACCTGAAGGAGCAACGACTTGCTGTGAAATTTTGTGTTAGACTGGGAAAATCTGCAAGTGAAACATTTGCTATGCTCAACACGGGTTACCGTGATGTTGCTATGAAGCGTACGTCATGTTTCAAGTGGCATGAGCGTTTTAAGAGTATCCGACAGTGGATCGAAGACGATGAGCGTCCTGAACGTCCTTCCACGTCAACTGACGACACACACGCCGACAAAATCGACACCTGGTGCGGGCAAATCGACGTCTGACCGTCAGGAAGCTTGCTGAAGAGTGTGGGATATCAGTTGGATCTTGTTACGAGATTTTGACCAAAACATTGAAGATGCATGCGTTGCTGCAAAATTTGTGCCACTCCTGATGACGGACGACCAAAAAACCAATCGCGTCCAGGTTTGTCAGGAACTGCTTGATCGTTCAGAAGAAGATGAAAACTTCTTGCCAAGGATCATAACAGGTGATGAATCATGGGTTTACGGTTATGATATGGAAACGAAGGTCCAATCGTCCCAGTGGGTGGGTGAAACGTCCCCCAGATCCAAAAAAGCTCGCCAAGTTCGATCCAATGTCAAAGTGATGCTGACAGTTTTCTTCGGTGCTAAGGGCGTTGTTCACCACGAGTACCTCCCCCAAGGCTCCACAGTGAACCAGACTTACTATATTGAAGTTCTGAAACATCTGAGGGACGCCATTCTTCGCAAAAGGCCAGAAATGTGGAGGAGTGGCGACTGGTTTTTCCATCACGACAACGCTTCAGCCCATTCAGCTCTCAGAATACGTGAGTTTTAGGCCAAACACTCGATCACTGTTCTTCCCCACCCCCCTATTCTCCTGACCCTCCTGACCTTGCTCCTTGTGACTTTTTCTTGTTCCCCAAACTCAAAAGACCCTTGAAAGGAAGAATATTTGAGTCAATTCCCGAGATTAAGGCAAATGCGACGAATGAGCTGAAGGACATTAGAGAAGAAGCGTACCAGGACTGTTTCTACAAGTGAAAACACCGTTGGGATAAGTGTGTGCGTTGGGAAGGAGAGTACTTTGAAGGGAATCCAGACATGTAACTTCTAAATAAAGAACATTTTGTTTTATGACGGCAGTCCGCATATTTTTTGAACAGACCTCGTATGTATTTGTTATCGATTTGGGTCATATTTGTACTCTATGGATTAATCACAACTGATCAAACGCGTCAAGTTTTTCCTCAGATTTTAAGGTTTAATAAAAGTTTCGCACACAAATAGCTCCTTAGTTCGCGATAAAAGAAATTAGCATGTCCCCACAGCCCAATGAAATTTGAACGAAAAAATGTATATAAGAACGTTTTTGAACACGATTTTTTATTTAACAAATTTATGTTAACTAAGATCCATTAACACAAATCCAATGCAACTTCAAAGGTTTTAGGGCACACTCATATCGCAATCTTGATCTACAATGATTAAGATTCGTTATTCGTTAATTGCAAGGTAAGATTTGATATGCATATCTACATAATTTTACACCAATTATATAAAAAAATAGCCCTTGTATCATTACATAACCCATTCTTAGGAATTTTATGAGATAAGAAAGGTAGAGAAAATGTCGCAGAAACATATTACATTAGTAATGAGCCAGAAATTTGTTTATGTGGAGATCCTAATTGGCATGATGGCTGTAACTCTCTCAAGCACATTCACCTCACCATCAGGCGGAACAAAGTCAAGCTTCCATGATGCACAAGTCGGGATTAGACGCCTTCATGCTGTTCCGCAGTTTTCTCAACAAACAATCACTCGCTAGTACAAACGTCGATAAAAACGGAAGGGCCCTTGGCGAGGTTAATGCAAACTCGAATGACGAAGGCTGTGCAAAAAATGGAGTAGTGGAGGGGCAATGCTGAAACTCCGAGGGGAAACGAGACTAGGAAGAGGAAAAAATAATCTTTTGCAGCAACACGAGACGGGAGAAAAAAGAGAAAAGCCGCAGATGAGGCATAAAAGGAAAGCAAGATTATCAGTTACGCCACCGTGGATGACAACGCTTAAAGATTACAGATCACACGGCAGCACGTAAAAATAAATACCCCTTTTACTTTTAGTTATACAGGATTTATTTCCTATAAAGACTTAAAACCTTTTTTTTCCGCCCTGACCAATGATGATTCAAAGATAAGAACTTCATTACGCGACATGAACATAAAAATTTTCGAATACACTAGCTGTGAAATATACCTATTCAAAGAGTTATGGAAAGAAATCAGAATTTTAACTAAAATGTGTCTTACTAGGACCACTTCACTCTATAAACTTTTCCAACGTCTTCATGAGAGAAAAAATTCGTACAAACCTTTTAATGGGAATACAAATTAATTGTTCAAGACTCAAGAAAGTAGTTCATGCATGGACGATTTTTCACGAAAATGAACAAATGCGAACCAAATTATGAAACTTTCAGATTCACTGTAGGGATAAGGGTGACAATATAAAGCAATTCGCAAGGAGAATACCTCGACCTTACCGCTCACATGATCAAAAATCTTGTTTTATTGCCCATGTGACAATCGAAAAGGTCAAAACTACTCGGTGAGGATGTGGGGAAAAAGGAACGGAAAATGCTGCGCGTAGTTAATATGCACTCACATTATGCACAGTGGCATGAGTGTCTGTGCCTCGAACGTGCGCCCGCATATCTATTATGTTTGCGCCCAAATGTTTCGATGTTTACTCGGATGCAACTTCTCGTAATCTGAGCTTCTGTTTGCTCTGTCATCGCCATCACGTACGAGATTCCTCATACGGCCAGGCGCTAGGCGTCCCTGGGGTCGAGAATATCATGCATGAGTAATACAAAATCCTGAACTGTCTTCATGAGTTACAAACACTGGGATAGTATTTTTCCGCCGCTTTCCTATAGCCAATAGGCGGTTTTTTTATATCAGAGGCCTATAAGTAGATTAAATACACTCAGTATCTGAGAATTTCAAAAACTCCCACGTTGCCAGTAAACATGAGCAGTTCATCTGATTGGCAGGTTCTGTTTATAACCTGAAGCATAAAACTATTCCACATGGAATATGCAGATTGAATATGACTAGTTTAATAATATATTATAAACCCCCATAGTTCGTGTGACTCATTTTGGGTTACGGACATACACTAAATTTTTGCGGCAATTTACAATAATTCTGTTCTGCAAATGCTACTTGTAATATAAGTCCATACCCCTCTCTTCATAAGTAACTTGCCATGCGAAACAACAGAACTTCTCAGAAGATGCACAGACTACCACCATCAGTTAAAAAACATCATCCACTTCGTTTAAAAATTTAGTAGTAAGTCGTGAGGAATCATGAAGCAGAGACGCTTCAATCTCGAGAGGAGGAAACGTAATTCTCGCCAGATCACAGGTGCTCGCCACCTAGAATATTCCTAACCGTGAAATATTCTCCTGAGAGATTAAATTGGCGTCTACGACACCTCGATGATTAAAAGAAACGCGACGCCCATGGAATACCAACCGATGAGCCGCGCATTGATCTATTTAGAGCTCTTTCTTGAATTAAAACGACGTTATTCAATCCAAGAGTGGAATATGAGAATTTGCCTAATAACTAGTGACCTAAAAGTGAAAATAAAAAACAAGACTTGGCAAGTAGAAAATGAGTTTCACTTAATGGTAGCCGGAGACTACTAGTTTATTTTCATTCTTTTAATATATTGCAATTATTTATACTTATAATATAAGACAAAGACTTATTATGCGTAAGCATTGAGTCGATTCCAACAAACGAATGGTTGCGTCTAGGCACCAAGCCTAAGTGATTCCGTACACTTCAAAAGAGATCGCTCGAGGTAGAATTTTAGGGGTTGGTACTCCAATGGTAAATTTTTATTGAAAAATATATAAGATTAGCCGAGAGTGAAGCGGGGAGCAACGAGTATCTTTAATGGACATGTACACGTCTTTAGTAGAATTCAGCCGTCCTTAAAAGCAGAAAGCCATGATTCAAATTTCCACAAACGAATTAAATCATTTTCACCATGTGTAATTGGGTTTATGAACTCAGATCTTTCTCTACTTGACAATTAGTACCAAGAAAGGGCGTCAACACTGGGTATCACTGTATCGATTAAGAGAGGATACATTCATAAGAAGGCGATGAGAAACTGATGGAAATAAAAAAATAGAACCTAGGCACATCTATTTTAGCATTTTACTCCAGAAAGGACCCGCATCGAGAGAACACTCAATTGCGCAAGAATGAAGAGTTAGTCAAATCAAAATATTTTTTAATATCAGTCATCAAGAGTTGCATACCTAAATATGAAGAGTTAAGCTGATAGGAGATTTGAGTGGAGAGCTACTTCAAACGAATCCCAGAATTATTGACTGATGATGATCATCATCAAGACTTACAAGAATAATTAGATAACTAGAGATATAACATAGAAACTTGAAGGCACTTCTATTTAGTTGATTGCTTTTGAGAATAACGAAAATAAGTAACTGTGAAAGGCGTCAAAGTAACGGCAAACTGAGAAAGAATTAGGCTAAAGCGATGAAGTAAAATATTTACGATTTGGCAAGCAGTTTATGATTTGGCTACCCTGAATTCCCTCATTTTTACAAAAACATGCTGACGACCTAAGATACTACACAGTCTCCTCTAGTATGCCCCCACCACAAACTCTTGCAGGGTTCAATTAAGATGTAGATGTATGCCAATGATATCCGTCTTAAATAGAAGAAGCTTAGAATCTCGTCAACAAAAGGACCCCAGTAAATTAATAAACGATATATAAATGAGCCATTATGATAACTATGATGGTAATAAATAACCGACCAAAAACTATAATTTTTTATTAAGTTACGTAAGTATGAATCAAAATATTATGGTTATACTATTGAGGCTAGGAGAAACGGCCTAAAAAAGTTTTATTTTCTATAAATTGATTAAGAATTTTGTTTTTGATCGAGGTAAATATACATTCTCCTCCCGAGGCGTTTGAAATTAACTGACAATGTGACAGTTAATATTCATACATTAAGAGAATATAATGATTAGTTAGGAATGAAAATTCGAAGTTCTAAACTTGCGTATTTTTGTACACTTTTCCAATTCTAAGACGATGATCCTCCTGGAAGAAAACAGCATAAGAATGTTTATATCACGAAAAGAGTCAAGCCAAGATATCAGCAGTAAAGAAAATTACTGAGCGGAACAGACACTATGAAAGAAAATGAAGCCAGCCACTATGAAAGAGAATGAGTTAACTTGACAGGGGGAGAGGGGAGTTGATGTGGCTTTGGCCACAGACAGGCGCACCCCAAAATAAGCAGAGGGGCTCAACATTTTCATGCTCGGAATAATAATGTGAGGATCAAGGAACTATTTATGGGAACGCAGGTGAAGATAATTGGCATGATAATTCAATTTTTAAAGGCGTTAAGTCTCGGTCGTGGAGAGTGAATAAATGGGAAGCGAAAATATTCTTCGGTACTAGCGTGTAATGAATAATTTAATTCCTTCACAAGGCCATTATTTTGAAACTAATGTGCTTCTTGTGACAACCTGGTTTCCATCCAAGAACTCATTAGTCATTAGAACAATTAAAAACTTTTTGGAGTCCTTTGTCTATCACCACCGTGATAATTTACAGCAGTACTCAACCGTACAGCAGTACATTTTTACTCAACAGTACTCAACAGTACACAGCAGTACAGATTCTCATTACGACTCACTTCTTTACATTGACTTATTTCTTCTCATGTGCATCATTACAAATAAAAGAAGAAAATGTTGACATTTTCTTCACTACAAAAGTAGCTATCATATGAATATGATTCTCTCGGTTATAAATATCAACAGTGTGATTTTTCCCATTAGTGCTTAGGCAAATAAAATGATCACTTGGTAAGATTCCACAAATTTTATTTTCCCCGAAACCTAGGTCGGGAAAAATAAAATTTGTGGAATCTTACCAAGTGATCATTTTATTTACTATGCGATTCCACCAAGTGAAGCCTGAAGATTTCCTCTTTATTAGTGCTTAGGTGCCTATAGTCTTAAATTTCAAGGTCATTGGGCGCTGTACCGATTTTCTGCCCAGAAAAGAAAATTATATTCTTTTAACAATGGCGTAAAATGGTTTATTTCTTGCATAAAATACTCTTTATTATCACCAGCTCACACTAACATTCTAAGTTACCACTACTCGAATATATTCACAAAAATCAATTAATTCAGAAGGAATAATTATCACTATCTTAATAAATATTAAAAAGTTAAATATAATTCAGTAAACTATATTATGGCAATAACGCTAGCGCATACGACTACAGAGAATTAAAAGCGAAGGAAATAAAAGGTCCCCAGCCCTTAGAAAGACTGTGCAAGGGGAAAAATATGGGGCACAGAATGACAGAAAATGAGTCATTCCACGAGGTGTCAAGATGAATAGAGATTATACCTACAGCACGTGCTGAAAAAAGAGCATAGACAGTTCGACGTTTACGTTCGATCATACTATTTTATAGCATTTGTGAATGAAGAATTTGGGCAGTTTTCCCGGCATATGCTCTGTAAGAATTTTGGTCTCTTTAGGTGAGGTATTTCGCAGGTTTTGGTGGTAACTCAGGCCATTGAGAACTCATCAATGGATACATTTTCCACCAAAATGTCAGCTGAAAATTACCTTAGCTAGTCAAAGAACCCGAAAAACAGTTCCAAGTTTCAATGAGAAATTTGATTCTTTTCCGCAGACGTCAATAGGCTTATTTTTGCTTCAGAATCAATGATAATGGTAAAAATTCACAATAAGATCAGATGTTAAAAAGGAAGCATGATATTTTTCGTGCAGGATTCTCATGCTGACTCGTAACCCAACCATACCCAACCTTTGTCGTTTTATGTACCACTAGCTATTCCCGGCAACAACATAAGTCCCCAAGATCCAAGGAAAAGTTCAGCTTTTTCAACTTTTCGCACGTATTTAGGTAAAAAGATGTACTTATAATAACTCCGCAGAAGTTAAGGGTGGAGAGCATATTCAGCCGGCTCAAGTCCCACCCTGTAAGTTTTGAGGCCCTACTAGTGGGACGTATCCAACAGATAGGGAAACACTTCTCCAGCCTACCAAGGATTAAGTGTTTGGAGTACACGATTTGGAGAATTACGCAGATCATAGGTATAGGGTTAGTTTAAGAAAAGCAGTGTGACCTTAAACAACGAGAATGTTGCATGGACTTTTTAGAATACACATTCTCGTATTCACACAAAATAGCTATTCCTTGTAGGCTTGAAAGAGGTTGAGAGCAAAGAAATAAAATGTACAACATGAGTAAGCAATACATTAGTATATTGACTAACAGTTGAGAGCTTACGGAATCATTAAAATCATAGCAATGTGTAGCGTTAGATTTTCAAAGTCTTTATGCGAGAGGAGGTTTAGAGATGAGTTTTCGGTAGAAAATTATTCAGGGAGGCAGATCACTCTATAATGAAACTTATGCAAATATGGAACAATAGAATTAGGTTTTAATGTGCTCCAACAGATTAGGTTACATAGCAGCTTCTAACCTACCTTAACCATGACACTAGTCCTGAAACACAGCACCCACACCCACGGCGCAATTTGGACACGAGACCTTCGGTTTACCAGACCGGTGCGTTACTGAAGTACAGCAGCCGGTAAAAATCTTATATATTATTACTAGCTGGTCTCGTGTGAAAATCCATAACGTATACTCCGAATAGGTTCAGTAAAAATAGAGAATTCACTATTAACTACGCTCACGGGTTAATTACCTCATGAGTGGCTTATATAATGTGATACTGCATTGCATGACACTTTCAGAAAAGTCACAAACATACCTGAATAAGATAACGTTGACAAATAGTGAGACAAAGTCAATTCTTGCGATGCCACATTATTTAAGGGTAAGTCCCGGGTCGAGGTGCGTCTCATACTACGTCCACTAAGTCTTGCACTTTCATTGCAATATGCAATACAAGGCAATTATCGCAACATTTTCAACCGTATTCAGCATGGTAGTAGAGAGCCGGCAAGGCGCCTAAAGCTTAGCAAGCTCTCCATTCCATCCTTCTCCACCCCCTCGAAGTCCCTCTCATCTCCACCGAGTCTCCCTCCGTCACTCGCGATATCCCCCCACCAATATCCTTTGGTGCATGCTATTCTGGTCGTCCATTTCCATATCCTCTGGCATCGCACTAAAACCAATAGGCGGTCGCATTTGGCTATTGCTTGTCCGTCATCTTGGGATACCCATATGGGCCGGAGGAGCCGCAAAAGCCCCGGATACCTCAAGCTGAGAGACCCATCTCCCTTCACCCAACCGAGCCCGCAACAAATGCCCCAGCCAACCACCATCTGCCGTCTCTCCAGGCCTTCCTCACGATCCCCGATCCAACAAAGCCACTTCCCCTTCCGACCGACCGCCGACGGTCGCGCGGCTCGTATGTGCTGCTCCACACGATCCCCGCGTCATCTGCTCCTCCCACCTTTTCCTTATCCTCCTTTCTATTCTTTCACCCCCACTCCTCGAGAAACCGTCCCTTCTTTCATTTTTACGGAACGGTTTTTTGTTCCTTAGCTAGTATTGCAAAAAAAGGAGACATACTAGGCGAAATGAGGTTCTGAGCAGCGGGAACGAAATTAAAAGCGCTGTTAAAGACACTTCTCTCATTCATTAACAGTGTTCCAGAAGATAAAGCGTTAATATAAGATGCAATGTGACTGATATCGACATTATTTTATACTGAAGTTCCTGAAATATATAGGAAATTTAATTAGGCAAGAGAGAGTAAATAGAGAGTCCATATTCATTATACCTGCCTATTTTTTCGTCTAGTTAAAAGGATGTTGAGCAGGGAAAAAATGAAAAATGAAATAAAAACCCCATAAGCGTATTTTTTCTTCGGATAACTCATTCTTTTTTTATTGCTGGAAAAAGAAACGAAAGATAATTCTTTGGCGGACAGTTCCAATGTAAGTAATCGTTCTTCTGGCAAAAAACAATGGGGTTTCTAAATAGATTTCAACAGACGGACTTCAGCAGAGTTCCAGATTTGCAATTAATCTGAATGGATAGGAGAGCATATTTGGACAAGCAACAGGCAAAACATTTCCCCGTGCAATTTAGCAAGTGAGAGGAGAGGTGAGAACCACATGTAAGTACCTCTTGAAATCAAGCATCAATTCAAGTTGGCCATATCCTCCAGCCCAAAATCGTTATCCCAAGAAATATTGCCACCATAAAAACCACAGCCTGAGTGCGGTTGACGGTGCTCAGATGCATTTGCCAGACCTGTGGTATGGTTAACCATGATCTCAAGCTACTGAACATTAGCCTCCACTTCAATAAATCCTGGATAATGTCGCACAATGAGTGCATGAAAGAATCACGTTATCCAGCAGATGCCGACATGAGTTAGGTACGATGCCAACATATAAGAATGATAAACCTAATTTATCAAAACTTGGTGATACATAACTTTATTGTAAATTAGGCCAAAAATTATGTAAAGGGGAGAAAAAAGCTACAAAAACATGCAATGAAATATTCATAGCACTGGAAGATTCAAATATTTATATTTATTTAAACAAATTTTACGCGTTGAAGAGGAACAAAATGCTCGCGGGAATCACTAGTCTTTTTTCGCAATATTAAAAATGGTATTTTTGCCGTGCTCACCCAATTCTTAAGGCAATCAACTTTATTACAGCGGAGAATTCTACTACCCATTATCTACCATTCACATAATTTTCACAAAAATCGTTATGTGATCTTTCAGAATAATTTTATGAAAATCAATGCAGCTATGACGGTCAATATGATGGAAATAATGCATTTGAAATTATGCACGTGGAATTTATATAAATCTAGGAAAAATTAGGCTTCGTTTTTAATTCCCAGTGATATAATTTATGGATAGAAGGAAGTAAGGAAAAGAAGTGTTTTGCTCTAACAGCACTCAAGTGATTTTTCTTTCTCATCTTAGCGAACTTTCAAAACAATCGTATCACAGAAATGCTAAGAGCTAGTCATATTTCGTAAGATTCGTAACCTCTTAATTACAATAACAACTGGATAAGGGTATATTCGCATACCAGTTGGGTGGCAATGCGTATTTTATTTCCAGTTTTCAACCATTCATATTGATACATTCCTAGTAAATGTGCATTACATAATCTATTCAAGCTGTCGTTATGGCGCCCAAAACTATTCATTACAGTAATTCTTCCCAACAACAACTTCAAACACCTGCGCCATCGGTTATCGTAATACAATTTAAGACAAAGATGTTGTAGCAATTAGTAGGCGATATAATTTACAAAAATACTTTCAGCATGAAAAATTATCGATTGTTGATAGTAAACATAATGCGATGAATCCTTAAAAGGAATTAGTATTTCGATTATAGGATCGAAATTTAGGGTGGAAAAAGTCCAGATTGTTAAGCATGAATCATCAAAATATTAAGTTAAAACCACTTGTTGTTATGCGACGTAGACGACACGGTAGGTATCTGCTAAAAATACAGTAATATTTAAGTAAGATGATTTAGTGGATGATACCAAGGAATATCCTTGCGAATATTTAACGACAGTTTTTTGCGTAAGATATTATCTGTAAACATGACACCTCTAAATATATTCTCACTACGCTGACCTATAAATCTTAGAAAGCCAAAGGCATGAATGACAAAAAATACGGTTATGAAATAAGTAAATGAAATCAAGGACCAGCATAGAAAATCAGTTTGTTTTTCTCTGGCGGTAGCATGTTATACATCAAGCATTCATAGAGGAATAACTAAATTGGCATTGATAATCTAAATACCATTTACGATAGAATGCTTAACTTAGGTCTATGTACTTGCTAAAGATGTGAAGGGACTAAAATATGAAATATCACAGTTTTCATCAAACTCTCAAGCTAATGAAAACAAAGAGTCATCAACAACAAAATTAATCGTCGACGAGTTTACTTTGTGGAATTTCTCCATAGTTCAAGAAGAAGTGAACACTTTGTAATTTTCCACACTTTTTATTATACTTCAACCGGTTTCAACGTTCAAGAGTCATCAACAACCCGATGCACACGTCCCTTACTTATTAAGTGAATCGTTACTGTTTCACTGCTTCCTATCCCAGGGCAACAATGGCCATACAGAGGACTTAAATCCTCATACGACCGTCAAAACACTCAAGATATTTATGCAATAAGTATATAAGAGATGCTTGCACTAGTAGAAAGTATTTACCCAATGTATTAGTCGTATTGCAGGACCCATTTACAAGTAAATAATGTGGCCTATACTTACAATTCACCTCTAAAGATGTTCCTCTAAGCACAGAAGACATTCTATAGCATCTTACAGACAACATTATCACTATTTTTCAAAAATTGATGGTTTGAGGCGTTACTTGATGGAATTTACTTTCATGCATAATGAATGAAGAATAAACTTCGTATTTTCACGGCTCCACCTGATGATGACGTTAATCGTCGAAACCATGGTCGTTGTGTGACATAAATAACTGTGGAAATACCAAATTTTTTCAAATCATTGTAAACTATCTGTGCAGAAATTTATGGCAAAGTAATAATGTAAAAGAGTTAAGATGAGTAATTTCTGCATATATTAGTTTGCAGTCCACCAAACAGCACCACTATGCGTTAGCAGTCCGGCCTTTATCTCTCTTAAAACGATTTGGCAGACTGCTAATGTATATTTACAGCAACTACAGATCATAATATCTTTACCTTATTTACCTTTTACCATAAATTTCTGAACAGCATGTTTTCCATCATTCGAAAAAACTAGGGCTAAATAGAGAATGAAAACATTCCAATCGCATTTGAAAATTCATGGATTCAGCGACTGAACCATTTCTATTTATGGAGTGGGGATAACGTAGCACCGCTGCCTTTATCTTCACGATCACCTCCGACCCTCGTGGTCACCTTCTCGGCTCTCCTCCCACTCCCTCGGTTTACCGCCACCAAGGGGACTTCACCACTGTCGACAGTCCGGCACGGACACCGATGGGCACCAACGTCACCTCCTCCCACAATTCCCCCCTCCGCCTCAATTTAGATTGACTGACCCGAAGCAGATCCTCTGGATGTCTGAGCCTTCCTTTCCTCCTCCCCCTTCCTCCAGCAAACGGCCTTCCTTCCGCATCGCCTCAGCTGTATCGCCCCTTCCCACGCTCCATGTACGGGTAATAACGGGATTAGGCCACGCCGACGTGTTCCTTCTCCACCCGCCTCCTGCACTACTCCCCCCCTCCCTTATCTCTCCGTCCGTTCACCGCACGTTCGTCAAGTCGCATGAGAATCGGCCTTGGTGTGTGTGGGTGCCGATCGGGTGGGCGAAGAGGTGGAGGTCGCAGGAGGTTTTCCTAGAGCAAAGTGGTTCCGCGTAAAAGCCCTTACTCCCCTCAGGTTCATTTTCCATTTGCCGTTCCGCTGTTCGGGAAACCCAATTTCTTTTCGCAGTGGCAAATGGAACCAAACGGGGGATATAGGTTTCAAAGACGTTTGCTCCTTCCTTTTTTTGCACCATTGCTTCCCCCCTCCTTTTCCTCTCTCCTGCTTCTATTCAACTTCGCCGTCTGATCGACATTTCCGCGAGTAGCACTTTAAAAGGGTTGACTTTTTGGCTCCACGTCGTTAATCTTTATACTATCCAGATGGGCTTTTGACAGCGATAACTGTGGGAAAAACGTTTCCGGGCAGTGCGTTACAGAGGATTACTTTTCTCTCATGAAAGACCTTTCCTGAATATTTAATAATATGAGTATCTATCTGGACATTGCCCTCATTGGCGGCATTTCCAAGAGCCCAGTTTCTACCTGAGCAATTGCTAATGAAATAATAATCTATGAAAATAATAATTACTGAAGAAAATATCTCACATATGGTGGATAGGTGCTTCTCAATACTTAAAACAGTGAATGCAAACACTAAATTAAAGGACTAAATTAGAAGGATGAAATTCAATACAAGTTTGAATATATTATAAGTTATAAACGTTTAACTCAGTCTTATCCAATGTAAGGGTGCCATTAAGAATGGTATGCGGAAAGGTATGAGTATCGTAAAACGATATCTATTATAGATTAATGCCTAGAAGCAACATGTCCAAATAATTCAATCATAAATAAATTTATTTTTACATCCACGTTGAAATTCACATTATATGCACGTTGAAATTCACATGTGGTGCAAAACCCATGGGTTATCGTACAAGAAATCGGAAGTAGTTGTGTATGAATAGCATTTCTGAGAAAAAATATTACTTGCAACGATAATATTAAGACTTAATATTGCAACGATATTAAAAATATCGTTGCAATGGATGGAAGTGACTTAATTTTCATTCATGCTTTTTTTGCTGCATTTTATTATTTAAATCAATTTAAAATGAAAAATGGTTTCAGATCGAGCATCCCTGACCGTAAGCACTCTGCGGCATTGGTGCGCCGTGAAATGCTATTTCCCGCCCTTCGACAATGTACCGCGCATGGCTGACATTGTATTTATCAAGGGGCAAGGATAAAGAGGTGCCATTGAGTTCCATGCATGTATTTCTAGTTTTCAAGATCGTTTTACATGAGGCTACATATAAACTGCGATTTATTATAAGATCAAATTATAAAAATTGAACGGCCAGGAAACAGAAAAAAAGGCTATTTTCCGCATATCTTTAGGAACGTTTGGTTGTTTTGTTTCATTCGTAGCTTTTATAATGACAGTTATCATTGGAGCTCTACCGTTTAAAGCGGGATTAAATGGATATGAGTATATTGGAATGTTTCTTAGAGGCAGTATGCCCCCATCTTTCCCAAGGTGTTCTTCTTTACTGCGCGAGATGCGATTTTCACAGCGGATCTCTACACATAGGGGAAGCAGGGGCAAGACGGGGTAGGGGCAAGACAGGGTACCGGTATTTTTTGCCTGTAAGGTGATGCGACCAAGCCTAAGCTCCGTGAACTATGTGTAGTGGTTAAAGCTGTTGTGCTGGGAGCACGGAATGTCATTCCAGCGTCGTGATATGTGTCGTCTGTAAGTTGTGTGCCATTTCACGCTTGTTTCATATTTCAGGCTACTATTTATTGATTTACTGGTAAATACTCTTGTTACTTCTTATTTTCAATATTACTGTCTGGTATCCCACACCATGAAGATAAAATAACAGTGGTATTAACATTTTTGGTGAATTTGGTTTCTCTTACACTTCCGTAAACTATCCAAGATGGCCCTGGGGCAAGACGGGGTACTACCCGTCTTGGATAGTTAAATTCCTCCGAAGCCCAAACCAAAGAAGAAAATGAAGATATGCCTATCTAAAATAACTGCTATGCTTCCTCAAGACAAATCGCGGAAAGAGGCAGAAATGTCACATGACAATGATGCTGAAGACAACGAATGACTTTATTGCAAGGACTATACGGAAGAAGGTTGAATTCGGTGTGCTGCTTGTCATCGGTGGACACACAATTCATGTGCAGGCGTAGAGAGCGATGAAGAAGTCGTCCATGTTTGTGTTCTTTGTAAAAAATAAATAAAGTAAACATGTACCCCATCTTGCCCCCAGCATGGGGTGAATGCACTGTTTTCGAAAAAAATGTATAATAATTCACAGGATAAGAAATATTTACTATTGACAGTGTTTTTATGCATAAAAATAACCATTATACTCTTTTATGACGAAGAAAACTATTTTTATAATTACCTAGTAGTCTTAAAATTAGCTTAAACATTAAATACCCCGTCTTGCCACTGGTTCCCCTACCACCCTTCTTAATGATAAACCCCGTGTAGAGGGGTATCTCGCACGCTTTTTAAGAGTCTCTACGCCCTCCCATGGGCAATTTAACTTCAAAATCGTCCATTCTCGAAAAATATCCTTCCTAAAACATTAGTATAGAAGGCTAAATACAGCACAGGTACGCTGCCCAACGCTATATTCTATCTGGCGGTACCAAAACTCGCAACATGTCGCCACCCATGCTTTTGCAAACAAACGTGAATCAAAAGAACGTTCTATTCCGCGTCGCAGCGAGGTTATGCGGTTGATGTCTAGCCCATTGGCTTAAAGAGACGGCGATTCGCCGGCTGGCCTGACTCGGCCTTCGGATAAAGAGACGGCGAATCACCGGGTGCCTCAATTTATTTATTTAGTACATTATTTTTATCATTCACAGATTTTTCACGTGTACTGTCGTTAATGATTAATTAATATTCCCTGAATGCAAAAAAATCCATGATAAGGGATGCAAAAGGTTTTTTAATCGATTAAAAATAAGTACAAAATATGATTTCCATAAAAAATAGTGAAATAAATGGGAAAAAAGGAGTAAAAAATACTAAGTCAATGGGCTAGGCTGAGTGTAAGCTGGCTAAGCGAAATGATTAACAAAGCGAGGAAACGCGAAAAACCTAACGAAAGAATGATTAAGAATTACACGGTCCTTTCCGAAACTTGACTCAGTGATGCAGAGTAGGATTTTCTCTCTTCCTCTCTGAAAGGCAAGCGTTGAAAATTCCCAAAGGGAAGTGGCTTCACAGACCGGGAATAGAGCCAAGGATGCTTGGCTTGGAGAGACAATTCGCAAATCACCACGCCATCCAAGTGGACAGCAGTTTTTTTGGAGTACGCCTCCGCCTCCCGAATTCCATACTTGATGGACTGTAATGGGGACTAGGTGCTGGATATGCTCTGATTGGTCCTAAAAATAACATCCTCCATCAGGAATACTAAATTAAAAAATTAACTTGTCTTCATTTATCTGCGAATTTATGACTCAAAGTCCTCTCTTAAAAATAACAGGTTGTACGACATAAACATCCATACCCCGGACAGTGAAAATCCTCCCCGGGCGGGATTCGAAACCGCGACCCTGAAATTGACAGCCTAGGGATTTATCTCGCGGCCACCGTAGCGGTTATAGGTATCATTGTGACCAGCATATTATAACCACTAAATTTCATTGAGGGAGGGACTAGACGAGAGCGTACATTCTTTGCGCGAATAATGGGATAACGCCAGGGTAAAAGATAGCCCAGGCCGTAAATTTGGAATAAAGAAAGAATACGAAAAAAGTTATTCACCTCGGTAAATGCGAGGGTTGCAATATCGGGATTCCACGTGATGCATGTGACGCGGGACGTAAACTTGAGAGCGACGAGGAAGGAAAAATGGCACTAGAGAACCAGGTGGCGTTCCCATTCTTCCTCACATGCCAATCTATCTTCTATTTATGGACCTAATCTATGATTCTCCAGCCCATAACATTAGGAAACTCAGTTAAGCCAAGGAAAAACGACATGAGTCAGGATGAAAAATTTATAAGCGTAATAGTAGTTGAGACTTCAAGCCTTCACAATCCGTAATTCTTCCGTCAAAAGATAAGCATGGATAATCACATTGTGGAAATACTGAGGCCAAAGAATCCATCAAATGGTAAATATGTTGGGGATAATAAATGAGAGCGAAAAATTGAGTAGAATAATAGCACCGCGATAAATTATTTAATTCATTTATCATTATTTGAGTAATCCTATTGATTCTGGTTGACTGAAGTTGGATCAATACGAACAATTAATTTCCCAATCCATCAATATCAGTCAGATACTAAGCGGTGTTATGAGGGTTTTTAGCAGGCAATTTTTTCGGATTTATTGGAAATGGCAGAGTTAGTAATATGGTATGAGATAATGAGGTATACAATCTAAAAATGATGAACAACTCAAAACCAGAAGTTTATTCCATATTTTGTTTTTTTTCCACTTGCAATACATAAATGTTACTATTGAAGTTACAGGTCTCTAATATTTGACCAGTGCAATTAAATGAAATCAGAAGAATACGTCATCCCTGACAAATGAAACGCTCACAAGCAGCGGACAGATTTTCCTTAAAATATAAAGTCACTAGTTTCATATAAAATCACTGATGAATTCACTCTACATTTACACCTAACGTTGATGGTGTAAAAACAACACTACGAGCATAATACTAATACTCGTAGCAACCTTTGGGCAAGTAGCAAGGTTGATTTAAGCAGCAAATTTAATGATACGATCCGCTTTGGACCACTGAAATAAAAAAATCAGAAATTCTCCATCGCCTTCCATTTGTGTGGATATTCACTAAGATTATTCATCACCGTATAACCTTTAAATATGCAAATGTGTCAATGCATAATACTACACAGATTTATATTAATCTAGTCCACTGGAATGCAATGAATTTTCCTTAACTCGCGTACATTTGCTTAGATGAACAAGGCGCAACTGATTGACTTCCCGAGGAAAACCAGAGGAAATAAGCAAATGGCAGGGTTAGGCCATCTCGACCAACTCCTACCAAGCAATCCCACTCTCGTCTTTGTTGTAAGTTGCTATTGGCCACTACAATCTTATCCACCCAACCGACTTCCCTCCTGAAGCAACTAGATTACCCTCATGGCCACTTTGGCTCTTTCAGTCTGGGAATCTTCATTCTGAAACTCTCTTATCTAGGAGCCTTATGATCCCTGACCTCAGCTATCTCACCCCTTCTCTCATCCCATCCTGAGCCTCTCATTCCCCACCCCCCCACTACACACGCCAACCCACGACCTTCAAAAACTTATCTCTCTCCTGCCCTTAATGGCGTATCTCGAGACCCTCTTAGCAGTGCGACCCATAACATCGCCCGAAACGAGTCTTCCTTCTTCTTTCGCCATCTATCTCTCTCTTTCTTTTCTTCCTTTCATCCTCACAACTCTCCCGCTTGTTCTCCGTCCCCCCCTCTCTCTCACTCTCATCCTCCACTTCTTGTCGTTTGAATAATTCAAACGACAGAATATAGTGGCTTGTTTCTTTCTCTGCGCTGCATTCGGGTCCGTAATTACAGTCATGGGGGCTACCCCCACCATCCGGTCCACACTGGGAGGAGGCGTTTTTATTCTCTCCCGTTGAGAATAAAAAGGATGGAGGAGCGAGGGAAGGCACCGCATTTTAGGGATTCCGCGCTTTTGATTCTCAACGGAAGTGTGTGCCCTGGTTGGAGGAAAGAGGACAGTCAAGTACCCTCTCTAGGCCCTGTGGGAGGGGAGTGGGACGCGTCCGCTCGCAGGACGCTAAAATTACAACGCCGAATGGGTTTTGTTTTCGCGTTTTGTTTCCAGTTAAACTCGCAAATATCAGGTTTACTTTTTTTGCGACTCACGGGGAGACAAAGAGATTAATAGAGTCCGAGCCATTGATTACTTTTTATCGCATTTGGGATCGCGCTGTCAGCAAAGCACCTAATCCAATGAACCAGACAACGTTCGCCACTAACTGGAGCAAATATACGTTCAGAGAAAGTATATGAATGCGATCACCTGATGAACACGTTAAACTACACTGAAAAGCAAATAAAGGTTTGGTACAAAATATTACTCCGGGTAAGTTTATGAAAAAGAAAAAATTTAGAGTTAAGTTCGTTTTAGATCTTCATCAAAACTGCGCAGGCTGCTGCGAGAACATTTGCGCAAGAAATATCACGCCGCGTAAAGGGACAACTTGCGAGAAGAACGGCCCCATTGCGTGAACAACTGCGAGCAAATTATAGCGTCATAATGTTATGCGTGCAATCATGAAATTTTCACACTTTTTCTCACTAGATGGCGCAGATGCAGCGGCAACGAACTGCCACCGGGATTCCAGCGATTAAATTGGTTGCTGACGATTGAGATGGGTGTTTTTGTTTGCACTTAAATCTTTCGGCTGTGCATAAAGTACAATATCCATGACCTGGGTTAACATTAATTATTTATGTACTAATTTTTACTTTTCATGAAAAAGTGTTATCCTTGCTTAATGCCTCTTTTGATTAACGTATAATATAAAAGTAGTAGTAGTTTGTAGTCGTTATTTAAATAAGATGAATGCCCCAATATTTTTCCTATTATAAGGGCAGGAAATACACACGGAAGCTTAAATTTCCTTCGTAAAGGAAGAGGTGGACCTATCTCGTTACCTTGGCTCAATGACATGCGTTCGCTCTGCAAAATGTGGACTAAGTATACAGGGCTAGGGTGTCCACTGATTTGTCTACGATATGGTTAAAAACATATTTTAAAATGGTGGAAATATTATGTTCTTTATCGTCCAGTTAACTGCTACCTAACAGATCCTGACGTTATACAATATATTGACGGGACTACCGCTACTTGATAGTATATTGTCACTGCAATATTGCGCCGACGATTGCACCGTGTAAAGTTTCCAAGCAAACGTCCTTTAATAATATTTACTACCTCACGAAATTTTGCAGAAGACTGTTCAAATAGAAGCGACATCAACTAGCGCAGTTTCAATGAACTTGTAAAACGGCCTTTACGCGTAGAATATGTGCCAAGTAAAACTTTATAGAACCCGTAATATATAATATTCCGGGCCTTTAGACGATTGTTTTGGGTAAAAACTATAGCTTCATCATGTAAAAATAGCCATCATTGAGAGTATTGAATATTAAGTCTACACATCTGCGTCATTCACATCAATGGATACCAAAATTTTCTCCCATTATAGTGCTAAAAATTAATATACTAAACTCATAAAATTTATTATATGCCACGCTGTAAAGTACGAAAAGAAAAAAAACTGAAAAAGTTGTAGTAAAGATGCATTCATACATATTTTGCTGGTAAAATAATACCATTACTGCTATCTCTTAAAAGATTGGTCAATGGCAGCTCTCTTTTCTTCCACTTATGTTGCTTGCCCAGTTTGGTAACAATATATACTATAGACGAAATTAAGGATATATTAGAGAAAAAGACTAGAATAAATAGCTAGTACGAATAAAAATGTGCCATCAATACTTTCATGAAAAGAAAGTTTTAAACCACGCACTTTAGAAATCCCTCGATTCAATCCTTTTCATAGCCATCTTGGCGCAGAATTTTCACTAAAAATGTCTTTTATATACTGAATGCAGCAAATAAATTGTATATAAATGACGATTCCTTTAAAGCAATTTTTGTTATTAAAATAAGAGCAGAAAATCGCATACAGATTCATAAAAAGTGATCCACAACAGCAAGGTGTAAAAACCGTGACACAATATCACTACCATATAAACTATTCTCATCCAATACGAAATATCCATATGATCTAAAAAGTGCACCAACTCCTTTAAATATTAAACTAAAAAAACTGAATTTTAAAATATGCAAGTACTTCATTTTAAATATAAACGAAAATAATATAACGTGATAATAAATTTCTCATCTACCAAACGAATTTTCTGTTCCCCTTTTAGACAGAAAATCCTTGTCCTTATTAAAATAAAAGGAGTGAAATGCGAAGCATTTAAAAATTCATTTAGGAAAAAAGCACTTCTGTCAAGTGCAACTCTTTTACGCAGTCTTAACGGAATAGAAGTCGTTAGAATATAGTGCTATGAATGCCACGAAAATCTCTTTCATCTCTTTGCGCTCTCTCCATTAAACTTTCCCTGAATTCTTTATCTAAATAAAGTACAATCTCTTCTCTCACCCCTCCTTTTTCCCCGCCTCCTTTCCCTACCACTTCTTCAAAAACACGCAAAAACGATGGTTTGCTTTCTAAAGAGGTCACGGAGGAATACGTGACAGCTGAAAGGGACCGTTATGAGACGAAAGCAATAAAAAATAAAATATTCACATCGGACACCAGAAAATTTACCAAATGTTTTTTTTTACTACTTCATGGCTATTCAAAGATGGAATTTGAGATGAACTAACAGATGCTTTAACAGACTCCAAGGTGAAAAAATATCAATGGAGTATTATGTCTGAAACGACTCCCAAAAAGTGCAAGGTGCCGACCAAGTGATCGTAGAACAACTACTAAGGAGTGATAAAAAGGTTCACATAAAATGAAAAGGATTCTGAATACTCATTTTGGGGAAAGTATATAATCTGTTTGTTTTATGTTTTCAAAATAACCATGCGACCCTCAAATGGGATCACACATGGGATAAGGGAAATTTATGCGGAGACACTACGTTGGTAACCTTGTGCAAGGTGTTCGATGAAAGCGGCGAAGAATGTCCATGTCCTTATATCGCTATCGATAACTACGTTATTCTAAACTATATTTAATTTTTTGTACGACTGAGACGTAATTTAGATTTTAAACTGAATTACTGCATCTATTGAATTTACTAATTCTGTTCTTTCAACCTGTTATGGCATATTTATAGTTTTATGGTCTTAAACACTATTTATTCCAAACAGTACAGAAGCTTTCCACTAGAGACCTCAATCTTATGATCTCATTACCCCACCATCATGTCGCCTAAGAATTTTAATAAGCTACTGAAGGCAAACCCAACCACAAACGTTACAGCAATATTCGGTTTTAGCGTGAATTTATTGGTTTCATTTAATTTGGTGTGATCTCGTAATATTTATGTTTCCAAAAGAGAAATATTTAAATATAAAAAATGCCAAAGAGCTTTATGGGGCAGTCACGTGAATCTATGCTAAAATGAAACTAACGAAATTGATAAAATTTTGTAAACCTAAAATATTTACAATATAAGCATAAAAGTATTCTAAGTAAGAATTTAAAAATCCAGTGAGACTCTATTTGAATTGCAGTAATTTTAGTATTTAGGCATTTTGCTTAGCTCTCAGCACGGAATAAAGAGGCAACAATTTGTTTAAATACGTTTTCTATGTCAGTAAATGAAAAGGATAGCTCAAGCAATGTTTGCGTGCGATTGACATGAATTTTCGCAGAAAAAATACTAACCGAACACAACGGAGGATTATAGCAAATGCATCACAAGTCACGTGGTCACACACTCGGAATTCTGTTGCGGGAAACATTGAGGTGTCGGTGCATGCATGTGGCCGTAGTTATAGACTGAAGCGGTTGACTCCTTTATTTGAGAACCCCTAAATATAGTTCAATATTACGTTGTACCACTCTGCAAAAGCTCTCGTTTAACGCCCGAGATTATTTCAATAAATTTCCGCCGAACAAAGCTTTTTACAAGCAGAGGGTGGTAAGACTTCGTCGAGGACAGAAGAACTGTTAAGTAACATCGCATATGCAAGTGTGCTTTCGACATTATATGCCCTAAGATTACTAAACTGTTCAATTCTGAGAAACGTTTTTGAAAGACATAGCAATAATAAGTATTTTTCTTTCGTCGAGAAAAACGATTACGATCGAAAGGTTAATATAAATATCATCAATATTTATATTAACCTTTCACGTCATATATTTAGTCCCTGTTGATTAACACACCTAGAGATATTTGTAGTTTATCACGTAGAATATAATATTTATAAAGATAGTCACAGTAAACAGTAATAATGTGGTGAAAATATTTGAATGAGTTTGAAATAAAGAAACAAACTTTTGTGACTTCCACAATTTAATTAGACAAAAGTGTTTTTATTTGTTTCTATTATGACGTTCTTCCACCACGAACAAGCTTCGCGATTAGAATCTACTGATTGAGTTTGTTTACATACTGATTAGCTTTAAATCTTATAGATGTGAAAGATGAATAACTATCGAAAATGTCGGTTTAAGTGGTTTTGTAGGAGGTAGAGGATATGTTAAAAATAATGACGTAAAATTTAATTAGGCTATGGAAAATGACAGGAAAATATAGAAAGGAAATGAAAAAAAATTGGGGCCATCTTGACTTTCAATCTTAAAGACTATTTGAATAGCTCTTTAAACATAAAGTCATCTCTTATTTGAGGATAAGATGAATACTACATGAGTATTTACTTTTGATGCATTTTAACGCGAATGATATTTTTTTTGGATAACCACTGTAATGTTAGAGTTAGTAGCTCTTAGTAGCATGCAAGTAGAGTATGCTTTTGATCATTCACCCCCTGCCACAAGCCGTCATGGTGGCTCGTAGGGTATTACGTAGATGCAAATAGCTAGTAAAATTCATAACGAAAACTTCTAATTTTAGATGCTGAGGGAATGTTTTCAGAGTTTCATTCTTCTTTTGCCGAGGATATGTGCTTTCATAGTGCACTATCACGTTCTCGTCGTGAGACTGCAGTCCATTGATCGTGGAAACAAGAAGATAAAGTAAACCTTATCATTCTCTTTGAAGGCTTCCTGACTCACCATCAGAACCTAAATAAAGGTTGCGCATTCTTTTAAGATATTTCGTGCACCTAAACTTTCACAAACTTGGATTCTCCACCTTCCCAATGCCGTTTGGGTGAAATTGTTTCCCATAAGTCAGAGGCAGGAGGAGGATAGCTGTCCAGCTACAGTCACCTCACCATATTTCCTATCCGTCCATTAATTAACAGACAATTTATTTCATCTCTCTAAGGTGAAAATTGGGTAGAAAAATAGGAGAAGGCGTATTCACAGCAATCTTTAGCTTTGTACTAAACGGTGACTAAAATGCATAAGAATTGAATAAAGTGGCTCAGAAGCATGACGAATAAAAATGAATCAATGGAATAATTCCAAAATGGCTACTCAGAATCAATGTAGAACCCTTTTGTAAACGTAAGCAGTTCTGATAAGCAGCAAGCAAGAAACGGCGTGCATACTCGGATACACAAAAGTTTGAATTCAGCGTATGAGGGTAGAATAAAACAAAGAAGCGGTGACTTTTGAGGAGAAACGCATGTTTATGAATATTCATTTCGTGTGATGATGTAACAGTAGTGCGATAAGGCAATAAAACTGACGTCAATAAAAATATGAAACAAAACTTTTCTAATCTATTTTGATGAAATTTTATGCGTACTAACCGCCAAAGTCATACTGTACTGAAAATGTTTTTCATATTCACTCAAACCCTTACTATCAGACTTGTGAATGAACGTTTTTAGGTGAAATGTATGAGTTGAATATTTCATTACTGGAACTTAAATCACAGAAAATTACGGAGAGAAATGGGAGGTCAAAAACGCCAACTACCTCTCCACGTACATCGCGTTTGTACGGCTACGTTCATTGCCCTCCCTCGCATACTGTGACGTCACCACGAGCAGCGGACAGAAATACCCTTGGCGCCATTCTTTCTGGAACGGATTTCGCGGTTTAGAAAAAAGAAGAAAAGGTCGGGAGAGATGAGATACTGGACGGAGTGTGGAGATGTCAGAGGGTGAGAAAGACACATGTCGTGCTGCAAACTGGACGTCGCGCTGAAAAAACGGCAGCGGCGATAAGAGATTTCTGCACATACGGGCGATGGCCGAGCACGGTGGGAAAGGGCGCTGCTTGGCGTGCAAATGCGTGGCGGAAATCTGAAGAGGGCAGGCGGGAGTGGTTAAGAAGAGAGGGAAGAGGGGAGTATCTGGATTTATGGAGTGGGTCGACGGGTGAGTGAGTGATCGATGGGAGAGACAGGATGTGGTGCAAGTCGGTTCTGCTTCTCGTATGCCAATTACACATTTGCTGTCCCCGCTTAAACTCTACTCGCTCACCACGTGGGATTCAATCCACACGGGTTAAAATATCGAATGAATTCCGTTGTTGCTGAGCCATGAAAATAAATTTTTCTGTGGCAGTCGCAACGAAATCCAACTAGAAACAAGATCCACCAGAAATGCTGAATTTTAATGATGCATTTTATTTTCAGTACCGGGGGATTTAGTAATGGTCGGTCTCATATCTGATTGTAATAATATTAAAGAACTTATGGAAAGAAAAAAAAAAACTGTTTCAGCAAATGCGAAATTATGTTATAAATAAAAATCAAGCAGCAATATCGTTCAACATTTAAGATTTAATAGCGTTTTAGAAAGTGATATGACAGTCATATACATCTTTAGGAATATCCACAAAATATTCCATCGGAATCTATTTTTTCTGCGTTACGTGTGACGTCAATTTTATTTAAAATCTATTTCCATGATACAAAATATGTTTGCCGACAAATTTTAGGTGTTAAAAGTACCTTCCAACAATTTATTCTCAATAACGTTACGTATAACATTTCAATTACAAAACTATTGTTCGCGGGTCAACACCGACATATTCATATACCTACTAACCTTCGGCCCTACGTATTGTAATATGTTAAATTGGTCTTGGGACATTTGATGTCGTTGTATGGTACAGCCAATACGACCAAAGCTATCCTTAGAATATGTATCTTTCGGCCCGATTACTCTCCGGAACCTAATTGAAATGCTTCTACACATCTACGCATGTATTTACAGGCGTAAGTAGGTTCTTCTTTTGGTAAAATACAATCTTCGCCTGCCTAAAGATAATATTCTATTATTTAATTTTTTCAGTCTTCTTACGCTATCTTGGCGTAGAATACATCTTTTAAGCCAACGATAAGCCTTTTTAAAAATCATCTATGGCACAGATAGAAATATGCTTTAACATTTAGCTATGCCTATTATTGTCTCGTGTCCTATATGGGCCTGAAATCCTATTGAATTATTATGAGAAAATACATAATCTCGGTCAGCTTCAACAGTCACGGTAATGGGGCACAGACTTCCGAAAATTCAAAATATTTACAAAACTTTTATGTAATTAAAAAAATTTTTGCAAGTTCTTATTGAACACAGGTAACCATAACCAGATTAAGATTTTTCATTGATTTCCTCTTCTAATGGTAATGTCCCTATTTCATAGGATAATTATTTCTACTTTACTTCTGTAAAAGAAACGCAGCCTGCATGGGATAAAAACAAACACTACGTGCATTTCTTGTGGGCGTATTCTAGAATCAAATATGGCATTTTTTATTCTCTTATCGAATTTTTACGAATTTGATACCTGGTCCGTTCGATATTTCATGCAAAAAATCTCTAGAGTACGTAATTTGATGCTAATATCATAGTATCAGGATTTTCACAAGGAAAAAATTATATTATACGCAGTTTTTATCGACAACCGTTGATTGCCAACGATCATTTAGAATCATGGCTTTGTATTTTCTCTTTTTCGTTTGGTAATGTTGACCACTAACAACTAAGAAAGGCAAACCCTGTGCTGGAATACACAAGCCTCTTTTCCAAATTTAACCTCATCCATCTTAATGACTGGTGGTCAAAAACCTCTCTTTATTCTGTGGATGATGGTATATTTAAGGGTCAAATATACATGCATACCTCATTCTCTGCCACCTCACTACAAATCCCAGGACGGGCATAGGCCGCAAGAGGGTTTAATTTAAGTGGGGTAACTATGATTCCATAAATAAAATAAGAAGGGCGGAAATGACGGAAAAAGCTGCGCGTGGGCTGCGAAGTGGAAGTGAAGGGAGTGGAGGAGGAGGGGGAAAAGGATTTCGGAGAGAGGAGGGAGGGAATGAGAAAAGGGAGGGGGGGGGGGTGAGTGCTTGGAGAGGCGGTAGGATCCGGAAGGGCGTCGGAAGAATGCTTGCGGGAGCGTGAATGTGCGGGAAGCGATTTCCTAATGAGCGGCGGTGGTGAAGAGGCGGCGCAGAAAGTCAAGGCCGCTTCCGATGACGCCATTCCCACGGGGGGCGACGGCGGCGGCAGCGTCCTTTCGATGTCTTCCCTAGTGATGACTACCCGGGCTTCGAGGTTCGGGGGTTCCGAATACTAAATGGCGAGCCCAAGGATGCGAAAAGAGCGGAGGGATGGGAAATGGATCGGAGAACGGGGTCCTTCGACATCGCAGCCTTCAATTAGGAATCGCCGAACGGTGCGCTGCCATCGGGCAACCTCTCTTACTACCGCACATCGAACTCGCTCGCACTCAACCGTCCATTTGATGGGAGCACGAATACGTGATCGCCACCTAATTAACCTCGAATTTCATTCGCGTCCGAAGGGATGAAATGGTTAGTCATCAACAGATACTTTTCTCAGAGTGGTGACCCATCCACGAACTTCAAACTTTTAGGAAATGAAACCAGGAAAATCGATTTTTAGTATTTTTCAATTGGATCCAGCCAAGGTGTATCATTGCAAGTGTATCAAGCATTGGCCCCGAAAATTTATTTTTCTTGAGCAAGCAAACTAGGGGTAAGAGAAAAAAAACGTAAAGAATGAGCTCCAGACTCCCCAAATCTATCGAAATTTTTCTTTGAAGTAAACATTGGTTGGGTGATTTGAGCGCTGAACAGATAAAGCTCTACATTCATCACTAAATTCTACAGTAAAAGCCTAAAAATTAATTAAAACCTACACGTGACTATTCATTCAACTATAAGGCTAATACCCAAAAGCACCCGAAGTGTTTACTCGTCTGCGCATTTGTAATGCCTTTAAATTCATTAGTCATTATCCAGTAATAAATGTATTAATGTTTGCAAGTGGGTCACGTGAATTAACAGGGCCACGGAGAGCAAATTAATGATTTCTTGGCTTTCTACAAGCTAATATTGAAAGAAAAATTTACACATTTTCATTTTATTTTGCTTTTATCAGATAGAAACAACTATAATCATCCCAGTGTGGCCGATCTATCATGGTTTAACAAAATAAAATTCGTGTTAAACCCCGCATGACTCTTCTTAGCGGTTTTCTTAACAAGAAAAAAACTAAGACCTATGCCTATATTAATTACTTTCACAGAAGCCATATACGTAGTTCGCCGATAGAATAAAGTATGATCGCAGAGAAAAGCATGTGGCGTTCTAAATCAGATTTAACAAAAATCTTCAAGGTCCAAGGCCCATTTTGAGCCTCCCATTTAAAAAAAATTGGTTAAATAATGTGATAAACATCGGAGGTTCCTTAACACCCTTGATAGTCCTTTAATACTTTTTCAACCATCAACCTCCTATTTCACGCGTAAAATGTTAAAAAAACATAGAAATTAATATTCAGCGTATTACCACTCGTATTCCAATCAATAATTGAAGACGGTATTCAATTGGGGGGATGTTTTTATGTATGCCATAAAAACATCCCCCCAATAAAAGGAAAATAATTTATCGCCATTTAGTAAAAGTACATATTCAGTTCATCTGAGCCAGATTTCACTCGAGATTGAGTACAGTAAAAATACACACTCTTAAAATGTGAGTGGCTCACTTTTTTAGCGACCCAGTAAGCAATCAGTATATACTTATTTCCATTAAATTGTGAGACAAGCAGGTTATCAATGCCCGAGACGGGATTAGAATCCATGACCTCTATAGTTCCATGCCAGGGAGCTTTACTTACTCGTGTGGCGCGGCCAACGCCATTGTTTAGCATCCAGTCTCAAAAACATGAATCACATTAATTATTAATGCATTTTAATATTAGTTCCCGCGGTTCACATAAATTACTATTATGACAACATAACAAAATATTCATCGCATAAACTTCAAACATATATAAATCGCCAAACTTCATAGTAGTATCTTGGGCACGAATACGATATATTAACCTACAAGCCCTGCGCACAATCCAGAAGTACCCATCTTATTGTCCTCAAGCCACATCCACCATTGTCTCCACCACTACAACCCACAATTCCTGTAGAACGTATAACCAGTATAACTCTCTCTCATTTGCCTTCAAATATATATGTAGCCCCTATAATTAGAGCGAGTCAAATAAAATTTATTAGTGCGGTGCTTATAGTACTGACCTCCCACCCCGAGAGCCTGAGATTGAATCCCGTCGGCGTCAGAGCTTCTTCATTGATTTACCGCTCCCCATTTGAGTACTTGAGTAGAGCTCTTGAAGTGCTGTACTCCATCCGTCGGATTAGCTGTTGGACCGTTAGCTGATTGGCATATTTCACTATGATCAGGCTAATGTCGAAGCCGTGCCGGATTTATGTCCACCATTCCCAAGTATATTCATACCTCTACCTAATTAAAACACCTTTTATCGACGGTACAAATTATCACCTAGCCTGAATCAGAGTCCTGCCCGAAAAACTACCACTACAGGGCATTAAGACCTCGACATTAGCTACTATTAACGAAAGTCTCCAAGGGGACCACGTTTTCATGTCATATCCGACGGAAGGAGTGCTGATCCTTAAATGTCCTTCACTAGGCACTCAAGTAGAGATCGGTTTGCCACTGAGAAATCGGGATCCATTGCCGGGAATCAATCCCGAGCCCTTGTCATAGGAGGCCAGTACTCTAGCAGCCACACCAACCCATTCTCCCGCGTCGTTAGTTCAGAATATCATATCTAAATTATCTCTAATAGCACAATGTGAAATGGCAGGAACGAAGCTAATCTCGATTTACGCTAAATGAAGGGCGTAACAGCTATAATTTTCACCACATAACATACCTGATACGTATTAAATAAGTAAAAGATTAAAGAGTGAGATTTCCCAATGCAAGAGACCACCATGTTTTAACACACGTGGCCGCTTCTTCTTGTCGCAGATAATGAAAGGGCGGTAGCACGGGTCTTGAGGCGAGTTTGTCTTGAGCAGTGCATTTGATGCCGCGCGATGACAAAATCTAAGCTCAATGGTAAGACACCTGGCGATAATCACGCGCACTGAAGAGGCCCAAAAAAAGGGCGGGGGAAGGCACAAAGCCTAAAATCGAGAATGAATTCACAGAAAACTCGCGAATCTGAAGGGTAACGAGCCGGTTGCGTACTAAGTGTGTAGTACAAACATTGCTCTCGTCACAACTGCGGAGCGAATCGGCTTCAGTCCTACGACAATCCCATGGATATGTCCAACATGGGACCATTCTGATGGGGGAAGAGGGACTCCGTCACGGGCCCTTGGGGGTGGAAAATTTAAGGGTCCTAAAGGGCAGGGAAGGGGTCCTGTGATACTTTGGAAATAAATTGGCACTTTGTTACTGCGTGAAGCTTAACGGCGAGGATTTAAGTGGCGGCCATCAGACAAAGTTTGCAAACGATATAGGTCAGCAGTCCCCAAGCATCTCACCTCTGCAACGCCATTATGAGGACAGCCTTAAAGCACACCACGAAAACTGGCGAGCTTCGGGAGCCCTCATGGGCGTCGTAAACGTGCAGATGGCTCAGATGACTGTTGGCAAACATCCTTCGAATGACTAGAAGCGTATTGTGTTCTCAACTAAGTATAACTTGCCCTAAACATTTACATAACAAACAGAAATGCTACAAAATATTTACATTCAATAGCAATTATCTAAATGTCCAACATAACGCACACCTCGAGTGTATTAATAAAATTAAACAACAGTCTCACGCATAAAACTAAAGAGAGCTATCGTTAACTATTGTTAACGATAGTTCTCTTTAGTTACATAAGCAAATTAACGAGGAAAAAGCAGACGGCACAAGACAAACAAAAAATTCGAGAACATTAGGCAATGGGTACAAGTAATCTTCAATGGAAAGCTTCATGACCTCAAAAGTGTTTTTTATTGAAAACCTAAATGAAAATAGTTCAATTTTGTATCGTAATTTCAAATGATAATCAATGTAGTCAAACAGTTTTTCTTGAGGAGCTTGTCAAAGTTTTAAAAATATACTTCACTACCTCATCACAAAAACCAGAACATCCTTATAAAAACACATAATAACCGATAATAGAGAAATAACTCCTCTTTTACTACGCCTGAAAATTTTCCATAATCACAGCTTTAGTAATAAAGAAAAATTAATGCAAGATTAGAGAGAAAGAAAAAAGAACTGCTGGAAGAAAATTAGAAATAAATACATAAGAAAAGCATCAAACCACTCATAGACGTTTGATTAACAAGATGCAAATTGAATCACTAAAACAACCAAGTGAATAAGAAAAACCTTCCCAGGCTATAACAGCCTTTTTGACTTAAAAAGCCATAAACGGTAAAAAAATTCTATTTTTAAGATACGTTTGATCAAAAAACTTTTTAATCATCAATGATACGGAATTATTATTCGAATAGTAGATGCAATTATGGAAGTTATGTAATGATACGTGTAGTAAGTGCTACAGCAATCACCAACTAAAAGACCAGCAACAATTTAAAGGGTATCAAGGGTGCATTTTATGAGAATATAATATATCATTCAGTAACATGGGTATCAACCCGTTGTTCTCTCATTCAGAAGATCTAAGGAGGAAATGGGGCATTAAGGCATTCCTTAAGGGAAACTCCATCTAAAATTTTTATCCTGAATGTGCGAGTAAATAGAGCAAAACTAATCGTTTTTCGCACCTCATAACCTCCCACTGCATTCTTCTCCTTCCAATATACATTTTCCAACTGTTACCTGGCCGACTGTTCATCTCAGGCGCACCCTCCTTGCTCCAGTCGCGACGTAATGGGCGAGCGAGAGAGACGCGGCGATCATTTCGAGAGGCTTCGCTCATGAGTGAACCGCTACGACGTGGCGCACACCCCACCAACCCAAGTAGATGACTTGCATACTTAGCTCGGGAACAGCGAGTTCGATTCCAATTTCGCGACAGCATCGCGCGAGGTCACTGTGGGCCGGACAGGCAGGAACATGTGCTCCGAGGGAGAGGCAATGGAGATAAATTCGGAAACCGTCTTTTGATGCATGCACCTTAGATAACTAGCATCGCTTTTATATATTTCCATTCTTTTTATGCATTTCATTTTTAATGTTCATTTGTTATTTAGTGTTATAGTGCGCAGCGAAGATCGGCAAGATTTGTAAAGGGACGATACGATAATTATATTAGCGTAACCAGTCTATTAAATGAATTGAAATGGGAATCATTGTCAGATCGCAGGTTGAAATTTAGACTTAATCTCTTCCACAAATTCCAAGGCAATATTTTCAGTGATGATGTTAAAAATATTTTACGAACCCCAACTTACTATGGCAGACTGGACCATAATCATAAAGTTAGAGAAATTGATTGCCGAACTGACCGATTCAAAATGTCCTTTTTCCCTCGCACAATAAGAGATACGAATAACGGTAAATATGTCCTATCGGAGAGTAGCAATGAATAGCATTGGTAGTTGCATGTTGGTATGAGTACTTAAAGCTAACCCTACTAACAGAATGTTTTTGCATGTTTTCTTTGCAATTTCTATCTTTTTTAAATAGTGTAGTTCTGACTACTATATTAATACTATTCCTTTTTTATGCATGATATGTAGTGCATGTTTGGTGAGCAATCACCCCCTGCCACACACCCTTGTGGTGGCTGGCAGGGTATTATGTAGATGAAGATGTAGTGTATTTTATTTTTGGTTTTTTATTGTTTTGTATTGAGCTAACGCCATGGTTACCAGAGAGGAGGAAAAAAACAGTGATTGTCAAGTGAGAGGCCATATTGACATGTAAGGGATAGATACACACATAAAAAAGTGTCAAGTGATATTGAAGTTTTATTTAGATTATCGCACTATATTTAGATTATACACTAAATTGGCGGCCGTGACAGGACATAAGAATAAGAAAAGGACTGAAGTCAAGAAGATGAAAGTGTTCTTCAAAGATTTAACCACCGTTCAGCTGAAGGAACAACTTGATGGTGTAGGCCTCTCTACAAAGGGAACAAAGGCGGATTTGTTTATGAGGCTGCAAGAGCATCTGATAAATGAAAATAGAAATACTGACAGCTTCTACATTGAGGTGGAGCAGCGGCTACCACCAGGAAATGAGGAGGTAGGTGTCAGAGAGATGTCTGCCAGGGTAGTGAGCTTGGTACAAATTTAGGTATCCACATGTCAAATGTTCACCAGGACCAAGAAAGTAAGATATTAATGGTTACATCGCAGTCATTCGACCAAATGGCTATTATTACTGGAAACACGGAAGCAATTCAAAAAATTGAAGGTAGGGTTAACCAAATAGACCAGGATACAGAAACCCGGATAATAACAATAGAAAATGAATTGGATACGGTAAAACAAAGCATGGAGATTGTTAAACAGGAAGGAGAATCCAAATTTTTACAGTTGCGGGAACAGGTAAGTAACAAAATGGGGAATGTAGAACCACCATCAGTCACTCTAACTTTCACCGGCGGGCATTTAGACCCAAATGTGATGAAAATCTGCCTTCCAGAATTTCATGGACGATTGGAAGAAAACCCAACAAACATCATAAAAAGGTCACTCAGTTTGTTAGGTCAAACTAACCTACCCACCGACATTTATGTGCAAGTAGTAACTCAACAGATCAAGGGGCAAGCTCCTACTTGGTGGCAAAACATAAAAGGATTAAACCTGTGCTGGGAGGACTTCAAACGGGATTTCATCTCACAGTTTGATTCCGAAGGCGTGAAGAGTGTAGTCAGTGAAGAAGAAGCTATTCACAGACACCCAACCTACAGGCATGCGGGCGAGCGCTTTCATTATTCAAAAAAATCAAGTCTTCAAGAGACTGAACCTAGTAGAGTGTGAAGATTAGGCAATGCACGATATCATTGAATGGCTGCATGATAAGATTAGGCCGATAGTTTCATAGCCCAAAACATTCGATGACCTGAGGAAAGTTGTAGCCAACTTGAAGAGAAACACAATATCAAAGCTTCAGGAGATCCTAATCCAGTTAGGAAAAGTTTCCAGTGTAGTAAATTTGGACACTTGAAAAATAAGTGCCCTACATAGTCATTTCAAGGAAAACTAGGTGCGGTCCATTTTGAGGTAAGGGGGAATGGAAACCGGGTAGTGATCAACCCTCAAAGAAAAAAAAACTCCTATTAAGCCAGTGAATGATGAGAAATGGATTGGCCAGATGGTTAGTGACGGAAACTATCCTCGCCCAGCAATTAACTTAAAAATTGGGAACAAAAATTTTAAGGCTATATTAGACAGTCAAGCTAGTAACTCCATCGTCTATAAGAAGGTAGCGGAGTTATTAATCCCTATGGTACCATATCATCTGGGACAGGTAAAAGGGGCTGTCAATAAGGTAACCTACTCTGTGGATGGAAAAAAATTCCTAGAAGCCAAGTGTATGGATGAGGATATTGAACTAACCGTTACTGTGATAAGAGATTTGATTCCTGAGATTATATTTGGCCACGATTTATTAGTTGCCTATTATGTTATTTTGGACTAAGCAGCCCAGGAAATATTTCTAGGCAAAAATAAATATCTAAGAGTTCTTGGTGTGATAGGGACAGGATGACTCAGGCCAAGGCTAAAGACCATGGAGTATACCTAGATGAGCTAGAGTTTGGACCTCTTCCACCGAATGAAGAAAATCAGCTGAAAAAGATTTAGGTTATCGGGGGATAATTGATGCATGTACCTTAGATAACTAACAGCAGTTTTATATATTTCCATTCTTTTCATGTATTTCATTTTTGATGTTAATTTGTTATTTAGTGTATTTACTTTTTGGTTTTTGTTTTGTAATGAGGTAACGACATGGTTACCAGAGAGGAGGAAAAAAACAGTGATTGTCAAGTGAGAGGCCATATTGACATGTAAGGGATAAATACAAACAAAAAAAGTGTCAAATGATATTAAAGTTTTATTTAGATAATCACATTGATACATTACTTTTCATATAATGCCTCCTACGTATTCTCCTAAAAAACCGATTATATCTAAAAGCAGTTTTTACAAGTTTTGCTGTTAATTTACGATTTCGTAGATTGTGATGGCAAAGAAGGTGGTATATACTGAAAAATTCAATGGCATTAGGCGTAAGTTTGTGGACACGATTCATAACGAAATGATGATAGTTAATTTCGTTTTTTCACATGGACTTAATCAACACGACTATGGTTTCGTTGCAGAGCAACTAATAACTCATCAGGACCTGACGATAATGCTTTGCAACAAAACTACGGTCGTGTTGATTAAACTCATGTGGAAAAAAGTAAACTGTTACTTCTCGTATTTCGATATTAATGGCATTTTTCAAATTTAAAAATGCTGAATAGTTCCGAAGTTCGTTTGTTTGTTGTTAGTTTGTAGGTTATTTGAAATCAACAAGAGGCTTCCTGAAAATGTCTCTGAATATACAACTGGCACAAGCGGCAAACGGAAATAGTACATTAAGCTTTTTTTCAGGGATTGTAGGCAGAAACTTGATAAATGTCTCTCTATACTTCGCTCATTAACTTTGACATATATATGAGAGAATAGTGTATGAAAATAAAACCTCTCAAGAAATAATTTATCCAAGTATCTCACCGTTACTCTAACTGCACCACTTTTTCTCTTTTGAACAGTTGAAGCGGATTCAAAAGCACATGACAACTTGCCTATACTAAACAAGGCTTACACAAACAAACGATTAATATTTCCCATGTCCTAAAATCTGAGTACATTTAAAGACATACGATGGCTAACTAATTATGAACATGAAATAAAGCATGAAAATAAAGCTTATTAAAGAATGGATGAGCTTAATAAAAGATTTCAGTTCCATAATTATGTTTCCAGAATTAAAGCACTAACGACAATGCTGATGATCGCCACGTTGAAATGGTTTATAACTCGAGAACCTACCATAAGTATTGCTAGACAAATTGCCTCAGATACTTCATGCATGGTTTCTTTACGCGGTAAAGGTGGAAAACCTGACACAAGAATTTTAATTTGCAACTCATGCGTGTAGCGGAATTTTTAGTTGAAATTTATTTTCAGGTCCGTTGGGATAAAAATCATGAAAAGGACTTTTTCAATCTCCTATCTTCTTAATTCTTTTCCAAATAAATTACCAATTAAATTTGGTCTTAAAATAAATCTCATATATATCGTACTAATTATATGATTTTTACTTCTACAATTGGTGGTGAAATATGTGATATTTGAGTTTCTGTAGTCCCCATTATTTGATTGGGCAAAGTTATTTCAATTCGTTGACTTTGTGATGCCAGAATGATCGAAAATGGCATCTTTTAACTATCGCACATCATGGCAGGAGTGCATCCACGTAAAATCTGAAAATATAAAACGTAAAGAATGCATTATAGCTAAAATTGCTAACAATTTATCGCAGTAGTTGAAACAATAATGCCACTCGAATGTAGTCTGGCCTTCGACCCTAGAAGCGAACATCATTTTCAACAGGACGGCTATCGAGTGAACAGTTGAATCTTACGAGTTTACGCAAAAATTATTAGTTTAATGGCAAGAAGGAATAAAAGAATCTGGGCCAGAACGATGCAGCATTATTTTCCCCTCTCTCCTTTGACGCCACCGTGTTGTGCATGAGCAGGTGTCGAGTGAAAATCCAAAGCAGGACAAGTTTGCTGGGTGCATTCGCGCACTTGTCACAATAGGAGCATGCACTGCCTTCTCCAAGAGCACACAACGCTCATGTACTACTGCTCTTACCACCACTCCTGATCCCGCGCCCACCCCCATCCCTCCCTCTCATCCCCGTCCGCGCTAGCCTCGAGCGTCTGTTTCGTGCGCAAGAGAGGAAAAGGAGGAAACGAGGGATTGGCGATTTCGCCGACAGAATTTTTAGCTGGCGCGCATTATCCCCGGCACAGTAGCGCTGCCAACGGTTCCCCCTGGGCGTAAACAATGAGCCGTTGAAATGGTTTAGCTGGGTAATATTTGCGCTCTCGTCATTAGTTGACACTGCGTGTGCCGCGCCATTATACGTCCCCTAATGCTTTGCAGTACTAGCCATTCTGCAGAACCTGGTCTTCCCAGTCCCGTTTGAGCATTCAGTTCCGTAGGAAGGAATCCTGCCCTTTTAAAAGACCTCGATCCTGGGTTACTGTGCTTAGTTTAGTTCCAGTAGATAACTAGCTAATGCCAATTGCCAAAAAAGATTGCCTCCCTGAAAGGTCAAAGATTTGCTGACTTCTTATTTACAGTTAAATATGATTATTCTCTGCGTGTAAGTGAAAACATACCTTGAAAAATATACAAGAATACTCCTTCAGCAGCTGAAAAAAGGGGAAAATAGCCGTCAAGACGGAGTACATATTTTTAAATATTCGGAATCTTGTCTTTGTGGTTACTAGGGTGGTGACCTTCCAATTTCGAGGGCCTGAATTTGAATCCCAGCAGCAGTCGAGTTTCAGCTGCATACTGGTCTCAACTTCATGGTAATCATCAAGGTATACGCTTTCTAGCCAGCTAGCAACGGAATATCAGATTCCTTAGATGCTTCGCAAATCCCAAATGCATCGCAGTATCAGAGAAAATAGTCAGGATGAAGATAATCACTATAAAATAGTGAAATGATATGTCCTATCACAAGTAATGAAAGAGTAACCAAAATGGACATTGCATATGCAATGACATGGGGAGAAATACCTGCACGAATTAGGCGTTTACTCATTATAGAGAGCAAATGAGAGGGGCCTTGAGCACGGGCGTGAATGAAATACTAGTGAAATCTGAAATAGAACGGTAGGAATATTTAGTGCCTGGCATTAGAGGGAAAGGAAGATATTAAATACGAGATTTTGGTGTTGAAAATGTACAGACGGTCAATGGGTAATAATAAACACAAATAAAATGAAATTGGAGGGAAGAAAGTTGAAATTGGGATGCAAAGGAAGTAAATGGTGAAACTGATATTAAGCAAATATGCTTTCAAGTTTATCAAAAGAGAGAATAATGAGCATGCAGTATACAGGGAGGAAGAAAATAGTCTGCTTGTAAGGAATGAAGAGATGAAGATGGTATCGGAGCCAATACTGTCGTTTAAAAGGTATGTAAAGAGTAAGTGAGGGTTCCTAGGTGTTGGGGTTTAAGTAGGATTTGTTCAGAATGAAGGAAGTTTTAAGAGAAATCTGGCGTCGTATTAGCCTAATCTAAAATTGTGAATCGAAGCTTAACTTCACAGCTGACGGACTGAATGCCGTTGATTCGAAAGGGTCTCCAAATAAGTAGAGACCAGGATTTTAGGGAAAAACCTTCGTTACTAGTGGGAACAAAGTACACCCAACACTCATTATATTAAATTTGAAACATATAGGAAATATGAAACTTTCTACATCACATCTAAGATGCCAATTATAGGGTTTCTAAAGTCACTTGAATTAAAAAAAACTATTGTACTAAAATAAATGTCAACCTTGGGTAGAAAGAACTACAAGGAGTCTGATAAATTTGGAGTATGAATATAGATGAAACCAACAAGAATTCATTCCATAGTCGCCCGAATATACCTCAAGCGTCGTAGTAATTCTGAGAAATTCTCCAGGAGTCACTTAAGGGGAAAACTTCATTTTATATCGTGCTCTGTGAGATTTCTATCTCCCAACTGTTTACCCTTGCTTCTCAGGCAATTTATCATTCAGCATTCATATCACTGTATCCCCATAAAATAGCAAGTGGAATAAAATTTGAGGAACAGCTCCAGACTTCCGAGGCCCTTCTCTCCATTTCTTCTTCCCCTGCAACTTGCGTGTCACGTAATGAATGAAATAAGAAAATATCACCCATCCGAGCCATTGTCTCCCGTTTTCTTCTTCTGGAAGCCTCCCAAAAATCTTAATTGCAATTCCCCTCAAAGCTTATTCATCTTGGAACAAATTCTGATGAGCTCTGCCGCTAAATTTTCTCCAGGTTGTTCTTCAAGGCTGATTTATGGGACCGCTAAGTGATTCGCCACATTTTATTCTTCTCCATTCACCATCTTGGTAATTGAGAACGGGACCAAATTACATTCCTCTAGTACCTCCGATGTCACCACGCTCGGTAATGCAATGCGTTTTTGATTTCCTTGCTTGGAAATCATTTTATTCTCTCAAATGCTTCTTGCTTACACAATAACAGGGAAAAAAATCTTCTCTTCAGGGAAAAAAGGACTCTTCCGTGTACCACTCTAACCTTACATCTATTTCTCAGTATATTCAGATATATTCCTCCCAATGGTTTATCTTGACATTTTGATCGATTAATTAATTAATGTCCACTTTCGTAGGACAACAACGGTGAATTCCTGTTTACAGCACTGTTATTTTTCTCGTTTCGTAAGACAACACTGCCAAAACATAATCTTCACGAAAGAACCACAATATTACCAAAAACGCATTAGCAAAATCAGAGAACATTAGAGAAAGAGCAAAGAGTGATAATATTAATAACAAATTCATTCGCATAATGATTACAGAATTATAATTCCATTCCTTATTTATCTTCGCATTAAATACCGTCTCTTTTTATCCCACAAGTGGAGTCTATCTTCCTGCTCTTATGCATTCATCTAACATTATTTCTTCAATCACGAACTTAAAAACACCAATTTCCCTTCACAGCTGCCCCATCCACCGCCTTCGCCTCTTCCTAATTTCCATTAGCGTCTCCACTTCCAATTTCGTCACACCGAGCCGCTCCATTTGCCCTCCTTCAATCTATATTATTATTTTCCGTCTTTCTACGACTGAATTCTCATATGTTTCTACTCTATTTCCGTCCTCTATACTTCTATTCATGTCTATGGATCATATAACACAATCCTCCATTTCAGACTATACTATTCTTTATTCCAAGGTTCCTGTCATCTGTTCCCTTTAATTAGTTGACGGCTTTTATGATGGCATATTTCTCATAATGTCGCTGGGGCCATGCCTATACAAAGCCGCTCTAGGTTATAAACAAGCGACTAAATTCTTCCCTCTAGTACTCCTGTTCCTCTGTTAAGCTCCCGTGTGGATGAAGTAATTTTAATTTCTTCCTGTTAAAATATTTAGTGAAAAATTGAGATAAATAAATTCCCCCATTAAGTACTGAATTCGAAAGCATGAGAATATACGGCACCATGCGGCTTATAGATCTAGTAAACATTTTCGTTACTTGACCTGGTGCGCAAGTGAATTCTGTGAGGCTAAAATTAATAAAATTGAATTATCTGAAACGGAAAAAGGAAAATGTACAGTGAAAGAGAGTAAATCAAAGCAGCAGCATATTAAATTAGAGAGTTTAATTTTATGATACCACGAATGCTTTGCTTCGCTTCTAAACTTGAATTTCACACAAAAGCTAACACTGAAGATATCACTTAGCGGAATTGTTTGATATCCATAAAAATTAAACTGACAAAGTGTAACCAACACTTTTTCTTGAGAGAAAACCGACCTAGGTTACAATACATTGAGTCATTTTCAAGGTTCAATTTTCAAAGATCTTATAGCGTGACATCAGTGGTCCTAAGCCATGACACAGAAGGGGAGAAAAGGTAAGGAGGAATAAGTAAAAGGAGGAACCAGTAAAAAATACGAAAAAGAGTGCAGGATTAAAATAAGGGCAACAAAAAGGGAGAAATGGGGGGGTAGTGAACTTGATCTGAGACATTGTAATCTCGGTAGGTTTGAGTAATCACTGTGGAAAGAAGATTTTAATGAGAGGTGAATAGGCCAGGAACACTGTTATTACATTAGATAGTAGCATCCGGGCTATTCAGTCTCAAATTGCCTATAAAATTCAATTTTAGCCCTTTTTCTAAAGCTTGTAAAATCATAGGCTCGAAATCACTAGACTGGCGCAGTTCACATAGATGTTTTTCAAACCCAGAAGTCTTGTAGTTATTAATAAAACACCGCCTGTGCATCTTAAGACGCACGAGGAACTTTCTATACCACGACATATGGCCATTGGTATGTTAGGTATTGATGTAATAATACGTTGAAAGATCCAACCCAATTCTGCATTTGCAGTAATTAATTTTATTTTTCTCGCATAAATATTGCTGTGACAATCGTCATCGTGATAATTTTTTTAACGATAATAAGGGAAGCGAGATCCAATTAACACGCGTTATATGGAGTAAGGAATTGTAAAGTATGATCTTATGGGATTTTTACTGGCCTGTTAGTTCTTCTATCTTTTCTGAAAATGGAATGCATCCGATTCAGGCTTTTTTTCAGATACCTTTCATCTCCCCGGCTATAAGTGGTCTCCCTGCCTGACTTTACGGGACACCAGCTCTCACTGAGGCTAGTAACTTCTCTCCACACTGCTGCCATCCTGCCTGACCCCAGCAATCCACCTCCGTCACAGCCCACTCACTCACTTTGAATGCTTTTATCCTCCAGCTAATGCCTTTTCTGCTACTGTTAACCTGTTCCCTGTTGGAAAACTGCCAACGGCCATTTATTGTTTTCTCACGTAGATAAGATACTCCATTCCCGAGAGCAGAAAGAACATTTTTTAAAACCTCACGAGAAGAAGTAAACTTTCATTTGAATCCACAATACTATATTTTGTGCATATTAAATGGAATGGTCATAAATCCGGGCAATTCTCGAAGCTCCACGGGAATAAAATATGCCCGCAGGGATGAATTAATTGATAAAGTTATCTTATCATTACTGCTGGCATGTATTTGGAAACGCTTTCAATTTACACATATTGTAAGGCATGGAACCTGTGATTAAGCATAGCAGACGGATTACATCAAAATTTCGGTCAATAATATCTACTAGACATGAGACATTAATATTTATGAGTATAGTATTGGTCCATGGTATGTTGAATGGATCGAGCACGAAATTTTAACATTGCTTGTTTGAATTTCGCGTCGCTGCAGAGGCATTTTTTTTCAAGGTTACCTTGATACATGAATTCCATCGATAAAACAGAGTTCCACCCGGAGGTCGGTCTGTCCGGTGAGGGTAGAGATCACCAAGTACTGAGCCCAAGAGTTAGTAAAATTCAAAGAATGTACCATCTCCATTTCCTGATGATTTTCAAGGGAAACCTTGACCTCAGACAATAAATTAGCCAGGCTTTAGCTGAACGTACCCAAAGGAATCTCCTGGATTTGAAACCGTGACCTACAGTAGCAAGACAATCGCTCTCAACACTGGGCTACCACACCTTCGATTCTATGTATATACGGCCACTTTATTGAAACTGTCTATAAAAATTACGCATATTATTCAAACGTTTACTGTGAAGTTAAACCCACAATTTTACATACAGCAGAGGACGCTAGCTGCTAAAAAGCCAGAAGAGAAGAACGAATAATGGTGTAGGAATGGTATACTTCATTGAGGGTTCTATTATGCGTAGTTAATGTGGTAGATATTCACTATTTTAAGATCTGTACCTACATCATGATCAAAATGGAGTATTCTTCCTTAAATTTGTACGGATTTTCGGCTAAAATGCGAAACTTACAAAGTACACTTAAATTTGAGAACAATGTAGGCTTGGTAAACAGAATACTGGTCGTATCTTTGTTTCCAATATTTTTCAAAAGACGCCGGTTTTATCACAACTGGGTATATTTCATTCAAAATAAAGCTGTTTTCACAATATTAATTGTTAGATGATTTATCATACATAAGATGAACCTTAAAAAATGCTATTTCGTACCTTTAGCTTTAAAACGTGATCGCTATAAGCTATGACTCTCATTTTCCTTCAGGAAGGTTAGAAGTAAATTATATTGTTCTATGTTTAAATGTAATAAGTACATCTAAACACCATTGAAATTAAAGACTACTCATTCGTAGCTACATCTTTGAAGATTATTTATGACCTTACAAAATTTGGATCTCAAAAAAATACCTAATGACACTGCAGGGACCAAACAGTTAACGATTCTCCAAGTTCCATATGCCATAAATATTTCGCGAACATCAGACATCATCTGGAATCCAAGAGGGATGGTATTAAACAGTTGACCGGGTGATAATTTCCATTGTACGATCATTAAACACTAAAATACATTAATCAGCTTCCTTAATGCCTCCAAACGAATATCGATTTCATTTGGAATATGAAAACATGAGAGTTAGTGAAGGCACTACAAAAGTCCTTTGCATTCCCATTAATTCCATGTATTGTTCCACGACCCCATTTCACCGGGAGAAATATATGGTGGGTAAACTTGAGCTTAAAATCTGCGACGCTTGTCTCGCACAATATGGCAGCACCCCTCAGCCTCCAAAGCAATCCTCTGGAATTTCATCACCATTCAGTACAGGACAATTCGTAAATACTCGCGAAGAGACTCAAGAGGTTCGCCATACTTTCTCAACCATTTCGGGGTTTTAGAAAGGGCATTTCGTCCGGGATGCCCCAACCTTAATCTTCCACATTCCGTCTTCATCTATGAGACTTAATCTGCATCATTCCTTTTCCTTCTACGAGACTACAGCGAGAAGCGACTACAGCGTCACACTCTCGGCAAAAAAATACTCCCGTCTTCCCCTCTCTCCTCTCCTTAATGGACGCAAATTATATCTCCCTCCGCCGCTTTCGCTTCATTTCTCACCTAGACGTTCCCTCTTCGCCGCCACTTGGGGAAGCCTCCTCAATTCCCCTCCACAGTGCCCGCCCTACAGCGCGGACAAGAAGCGATTCCGGCTCTTCTGCTTCTAACAAACGTTGCCGTCCTCCACTGCCGCTCACCTTCCCTCTCAGAAATTCGAGAACAATACCTCAGATGCTTTAAAGGGTCTCGTTCCTCAAGCTCTGGACGAAAAAATGAAGCAGCTCTTTGTTCTTGGCGGAGTAAGTGGCATTCGAGCCCACGGCCGTACAACAGCGCGGGGAAGGATCATTTAGCATCCATGTCATCCTACCCGACCGACAGCCCTCCGTGAGGAGCATCTAAGGGAACTAGAGATCAGTGAGTGGGAGAAATAAATTGTCGTACATAAGGGTCTCGCAATTACCATTGTTCTCATTAGCGAATACTATCGCAAGGGCAGTTTTTCAACTAGCTTAATCTCAAGCCCGAGGAAGTTGGCGAGCTGAAGATCAATGAAAGAAATCGAATGAATTGAAAACTCAGTTAAGTAATACTTAGTTGTCATTTTTTTCTATCGCCATACCCTGAACTAATACTACCAACGTTGACGAATATCAATTAACGAAGCTAAGAACGAAAAATAAGTTCTTTGGAGTCCAGAAAAAAGTAAATATAATTTCCTAGATGCTTTTAGATAATGATTTTCCCTCCCTCTTAAAAAAAAACTTTTAACAGCAAAGAAACTTAAAAAAATTGCCCAAATTGATGAGCTTAATACTGATTTTAGGATAAAAAAAGAATATTTAAAAAGCATAAAGGAGAGAGTTAAATTTGAAGTAGAATAAAAAAATTGAGTTTTCCAAGCTTAAAAAAGAAATATATATATTGATCAGGCTTTCAGGCATCTAAATAGAGAGACTTAGAGCTCAACCTAGAGAAAAATTCACAAGAGCAAACATCCAAACCAAGGGCAAGAATTTAATGAAAATTGATTCAATTGCAGTTGAAATTGATTTTTCTGAGAGTTTCACCATATTTCGATTTTGTATCCTGTTATATACTGGGTCAAGAATTTGTTTTTCCCGTTCTCGCTCTACCATTTTACATGCCTAAGTGCGGAACGCAAAGGAGCTATTGCAACGATTACGAGAATCCCTCCCGATGGTCGGACACGACAATGCTCCTTGTTCTCATCGTGAGCCAATATGAAGCTACATATTTCGCTTCTTTCTCCATTCACGTTCCTCCCTTTTCCCCGAAGCCTACGGAGCTAAAAACATATGTCCGGTGCTTCTATTCCCCTCTGGCTCCTTGGGGAGTCGTGACTGAATACGATGCACCCACCTCCTCCCCTCCATCTAATGACGGCTGGCATCAGAAGGAAAAGCCAGTGGGCGGAGAGTGAGACGTTATGGAGAAAAATGGAGCCGAGGACGAGGGAGGAACCGAGGGAATTAGGGCTCGGAAACATTTCACATCTCTACCGCCATACTTTCTTCCTTGCCCCAGGAGGAATAAAAAAAAACTAAATTAAAACTCCGAGACGTTAAGGTTCCTTTCTAGGTTTTATGCCTGCAAAAGAACGCAGCCTTCCCACACCACCCATTGTTCCCGTTGAGGCTTCGAGTATTGCGATCACGTTTACTCACAATTTAGCCTGTAGTATACGCCGCTGGAGTTGATGCGTGACCTCTGGGAGAAAAACATTTGAGAAAAAAAATGTTGAGGTATTCTTAAGTTTCCGTGGAATAGCTAAAGAAAGATGGCTCTTGCACTTCCATACCCACCTTCCCTTAGCTCCGAGGACATGACAAGTAAGATGAATAGGGATGAACAGAACGAGAGCATTCTCATGCACAATGATCCTTCTTTCGTAACAATGTGATATTCAATTCGCGGAATAAGACTACGATATTGAATTATAACATCACTTAAGTTGTGTGAGTGAGTGATTTGTGCTCAGATTACTAGTTAATAATTACAACGTGGTGAATGGGCGGCAAGGATAAAACCATGCAATAACTTCTTCTGGGATTTTTAACAGCTTTGCGGAGGTACACTGAATGTACTGAAAACCTTGTTTCTATGAAATTATAATCGCAATTTGATGCAGCAATGAGATTCAGCAATTGAGGTAGAATTACATTTTAAGGTGCTTCAATTGCTGATTATCGCATCGTCTAACCTACCTTAATCCGAAGGCTAATCCTAAGACAAACACAATACCCATGCCAAAGGTGGATGAGACCCTTTGAGTAAGGAGGCCGGTGCCTTACTGACCTGACAATTGCTGTCAGCTGGAATTATGCAATGAAAATATTATCACGGAAAGACGTTATGTCAATCGCAAATAGAAATAATCCAACATAATTGCATAAATGGTCAAACATCGACTCACCCTGAAGCTTATTGCGCCGTTGCTGTTGACATCGAAGGCCTTGAACACATAATGGGCGTAGAGTGTAGAGTCTGTAAATAAAAGAATATAATTAGTGGGTAATGATCACATTCCTGGATTTATAACTTCTGCACTATTTTATCAGAACTAAAATTTAAAGTCCTAATTGGCTTATCTATAATAAAGTTTAAGGAGTCTTTGTGGGACATATAACTGAATAGCATTGAATTTACATGCCATATGATTGCTCTTTCTCTTGAGGAATAGTAATTGAAGTGCCTTCGGTGAGGAAGAAAAAGGTTTGTTCTGATGTACAGAACGAGACAGCGATAGGCAGAGTGACGATTAATACACTATCACAGTCAAAAACTTAAATTTACTACATTCCATGCCTCTGCTACTTGACCACGACGCCAATGATCAAAGCTAGTCCACTGCCTATCTGCCTCTGAAACGTAATTCCCGGAAGCGAGATGGGCAACAGGCAAACAAGAGAACTTCGCAAAGCGGCTGGCAGAAAACAATTCCGCGTAATTGGGAAGCTCTTTAAGGCCTTCACCTGGGGATTCTAACACACTCGAATCACCACTTCGCGAAGGTGAGCCACCGCTATGATTTATACTGGTGAATAAATAGCTTACTCCTTCCAGTCCCATTTGTAGGCGTAAACACTTTTCCCTTCATTACCATATTACCTTATGGTTTCAAAGATTCTTTAGGAATAGATTCACTAAAAAAATTGTCTTCAGCGCAAAATTTTACTACTTCCAAAATATAATGAAAATTTTAACGCGAAATTGGTTGGTCCGGAAGAAACATTCGCAGTTTAACATTTTTTCATGCAATGGACTCATACTGTGCTTGATGTGAAAATAAATGAAAGTGCACATACATATCTTATAAGGAAATCAGTGAATTATCGAATACAATAATTGCCGAATGTTGTTTCTTGTCTGCTCATCCGTCCGTGCCTCTGTCCACCTTTATTTCGGAAACGATTCGACCTAGAGAGACAAAACGCGAACGCGAAAAGAACGCGTCAAGCATTCTCCAAAAATAACGAAGAGGTATACGTTTTTGTTCCTCAAAAATGTTTCACATCAACAGCGAGAAGTTGCACATGCGCAAACGAACACCTTGTATTTAATTTAAATAGCTTAAATTTGTACCAGCTTTTGGGAATAAAATTAACTCGTAATGAAATTACGAGTTAAATCTATTCCAACGATAGCTGAAGAGCGCAAGGTCGGCATATCTCATTCTTATTTCTTGCGAGGCTTCCGCGGAGTGTCTGCTTTGAGGATCCATTTGTTTCGGGATTTCTTCCGCGTGTGTCCATTCTGGGGTGACAACAGTTTCGCCAACGTTTCAGTTCGCGTCTTCAGGTCTGAAGTGTTTCATAGCAGATTTTTACCGTCCTTTATACCATTTTTGGGGAGCGTGGTGGCCTAGTGGGTAGAGCGCAGAGCTACTGATCGAAGGGTCCAGGGTTCAAATCCGGGTGAAGTGAGGTGTCCCAGGGAAAGGAACTGGCCCCCCTACCCTGAATGAGTGAAATTCACAAGCCTGTGGTTTAGTTCGGGGTGAGCTCTACCCTCACCTATCCAAACCAACCTTAGGGTTGAATTACTGAGTGAGTGATATACCATTTACTTCTGCGCTCTGATGTTCACGTGGACGCATTTTCATTGGCCGTTTGACTAGTTTTTTTCAAATAGGCGCTTCCAAGTATGGGAGAGCTTATCCTCTCTGTTAAAATTATTGGGGTTTTTGGCCGTTTCGATCGCCTCGCGTATGAGCCTTGGGAAATAGCGTTTTTCAGTCTTGATCAGCTTGGCTCCGTAAAAATTGTTCTTGTGTGCCGGGCCTTCGCAAAAGTTGGCTAAAAGGTGCGGTTGTCTGTTGTTTGTCGCTCTCCTGTGCTCTTGAATACGGGTCTTTAAGGCTCTTGATGTTTGCCCAATGTAGGCCTTCCCACAATCGCATCGGACCTCGTATATGCCGCTCTGTTCTTCCATCGGCGTAAGGTCTTTACCTCTACACAAAATGTCCCTTGTCTCAGTGACGCAGATGTATCTGCTCGGGACGTTATGTTTGGCAAAAGCCCTGGATATTTTTTCTGTGAAACTTGGAAGCGCCTAATTGAAAAAAATAGTCAAACGGCCAATGAAAATTCGCCCGCTTGAACATCAGAGCGCAGAAGTAAATGGTATATAAGACGGTAAAAATCTGCTATGAAACACTTCAGACCTGAAGACGCGAACTGAAACGTTGACGAAACTGTTGTCACCCCAGAGGGATACACGCGGAAGAAATCCCGAAACAAATGGATCCTCAATCTCATGCTTATGTTAGTGGCCGATGGCTAGTTAGGTTATTCTGTAAATGAAAGATATACAACACTCATTCTCACTTCAAACAGACTTGAAGGGCTCTCTTTGATGGTTATCGCACAATCTCTAAGGATGCTTGAATATTAAATTCACTGTCTTACCATTAATTATTCAAATCTGGTTTTTACATATTTCAGTCACAAAAATGAACTGCCATTCGACAATTTCAAGTTTTAACTCCATTTCCATTGAAAATTTCATGCTATTGGAAAAAATAGAGGGAATGAAAATCAACGGAAGGATATTTTTCGTTTTTCCATCAGTGACCAGACTTAAGCTACAGCTGAGGAATGGCTATAGTAAATAAAATATTTCTGACCATATTCTGCAATTAGCAGGTAAAATATTTTTGTATCTCCCTCAATTTGTTAAATTTAGTTGTTAGGAAATATCACTTTTATCTAGGTTAGCTATTATTTCCTCTGTTACCCTCAAATTCCCAAGCAATTTCCAATTGACAGAAATTAGGATCAAATATGACAGGACATTGCCTGGAGAGAAGATGAGTCAAGCAGAATAAGACATAACTTGTGAAATAAAACAGTAACAAAAACATAGTATCTCAAAATAATGAAAATGTTCCAACATAAAGTTTGGCAGTTTCGAAAAACCAATACTGCCATTCTGTGTTCGGATCACGACGGTATAAACCCAATATCTTCTCTGCTTTCTGACGTCAAAACTTTTCACCTTCATAAAGCTAGCCAGGTGGAAGAGAGGACTGAACTTTAAATCCCTTCCCAAATTAATAACTGTCAAAAGCTTATCGATTCCCCATCTTTTCCGCCGATTTGACCCATCTCTTGGTTCATGCTGAACGGCGGTGAGCCGAACATCAGCGCACAGGAGAGTTAAGATATAGCTGTGACCTTTAGAGAAGGCTCTGGAGCATGAAATGAATTAAGGAAATGGAAAACCAAAAGGTGAAATATCGAGTACCGGGGCCAACTTGCTAACCTAGCAGCGCATAAAACGAAGTTTACTCTTTTATCGCCTCACGAATGCGTAAATTGATATCCTTATCATATTCTAATTTAAAATGTTTTAAATAATTTATTACAAAACCAAAAACTGGAGTTAAGGACCAAATTACGATAGAAAACTCTTCTAATATAAATAAAACACACAAATTAGCAAAATACCAGTGTGAGAATGTATTACTTCATTTTCTACTACATTTTGTTAGTTGCTGGCAAAATTGTGACAGAAAATTGCACACAAGACATTAAGTTTAACTTAATTCACACATATCCCGAAGGAAGTAGTGAATTTCACTCACAGTCTGAAAAACCCTCAGTGGGATAGAGCACTTGATGTTACTCGTACGGAAATAATTCAAATTCATTAATGAAATTTAATTCCTCCCTTGGATGATGGTAGATCAGGAGGAGACGACAAGTAGAGTTCAGATTAACTTAAAACAGTTATCAATCAATAACGCGCAAATATTTTCCACACAAGACACGTGCATCCAAACAATAATTGAAAAAAGGGCGTTAACATTTCCTTTTTATCGATTCCGTTGACTTTATATTAATTCTTTTTGCGCATCTTTGTGGATCTCTGACATAAGTCATTCAGGTTTAACAGAAAATTTTTCTACGGGGCCAATACTCATTCTTACTCAGATACTCGTGTTTATCTCCAGCTGGGGATATAAAAATGCAAAACATCCTTTTGGGATTCCTAAAATCCCTTTAGCAGTTACAGCCAGCTTCACAGGTGACACATAAAGTAAGCCATCTGTTGCGGGAAGAACTTTAAATTGGTCTCCGGGAAATAAACAATATGCCTCAGAGATATATCCACCTAGCGAGTTCCGCGTGCTCATTATTTTTTAAAATACCAGAACGCCCTATTCAGAGTGATCTCTGACGTGTACCACGCTCGCACAGCCGAGAGGAGATTTCAGCTCTCAGCTTTTGTTCCAGAACCTGCGCATGGATGGCTCCTATCGGGGGGAGGCGTGAGAACTACTCCTCAAAATTTCCGTACGATAAACGTCCCGCATCCTACAAAAACTATCCACAAAAACAATCACAAACCCAAAAGAACCTGTGGTCCACGAATGGTACTTTAGGGAAGCCCAATCGCGGCCCCATTTCCCTCAAAAACCAGCGTTGTTTCTTTCCCATTATCGCTCCTCCGCTCCCAGAAGCGCGGAGGCGTTTTACCGACCCCCGATGCACATCCCTCGCGGACACAGCATTCGTTCCGCTCCGCTCCTTTCTCGGCCTCCCCGACTACCAAGCTCCTGGCGAATAACCGCACAAACCCCGACGCCGAGGAACCACGCCGATGCCTTCATTATCGTACCCTCACGGCGGTGTGGCGCCATATTTTTTCATTCGACTACCGCCAACATTTTCGCGCACCGGTCCAATATTCCGGACCGCAGTAATAACTTCTCACTCCGAGCACACTCGGCGAGCCCACGGCATGACCCACAAAAACAAAACTTCCCCGTCCACGGCCCTTGTATGCCCGCGATACGTTTTCCAATCTGTTGCAGCGCATGCGAGCGAAGGAGGCGGGCAAAGCACGCAAGGCTTTCGGAATGCCCTTCCAAGGTTGGTGCTCCCATGTCGATGTAAGAGATTCACGGTGGTGGAAGACCTGGGGTAGTGAAATTTGGGTCATGTTGGCCTCAAACTAAACACAACTCACACATATTGCATACATGAGGTCAAATGGTATTTCATGAACGCCTCCATCAGAGGGGATTTTCTTTCGGGGAAAATAATAAGCTCAATCCTGGAAGAAGCAGGTGTCTAAACCGAGTAAATATAATCGAAATTATCCGCGAAATTGGAGAATAGGTAAGAACTATGGATAAAACATTATTTTCTGTTTTACCCAATTATCCACACCGATTCTTAAATGCCGATTTTACTTAAGAAGACACTTATTCGGCCAAGCAAATACTTATTCAGCAAATATTAATTTAGTAGACAGCCTGAGAACTCGGCTCCGCGGATGAACGAAAAAGAGGAAAATCTTGGAAACGACATTTGGATTGATAAAATGGCCAATTAACTAAATGACTTAATATAATTCGTACACAAAAAGTATTTTAATATTCTGAGCTTTTAGAATGAGGATTTTCTGTTTACTGGCAGTAAATATTCCCTAAATAAATTCCTCATCATTCCCTTTAAATTTGTTAAATATAAAGCAATTTTTGCCTGGAAATCTATAGTAATTGACAAGTGGCAAATCAATCTCCTAAAAAGGTGATTTAAAAGGAAACAAAATGTGCCGTTATTCACGCAGTAATATTCAAGTGTATAGGGGATAGGAGGGAGCTGACCATACTGAAGTTCAGGAGCCTAACTTCACCGTTAGAACACCATTGTTATTAGAACCTTAAAATGTGACATAGCAAGACTTGAAAAACAACATAAATATATTAACATTTAATGTAAAAACTATCAGAGAAATCGTTTTCGACAAATAACCACTTTAAGGTTGGGCCATTTGGCAATCATTGAGGTTTTTAACATACAGATATAATTTTAGTAACTGTGCTTTGATAATTCTAATTAATTGTACTTTCATGCATGGAAAATAATTTTTCAAATGAATTTTCTTATTGTGTACGGACAATTATCGATAACGTTGCACTGTACATATTTTGCGTGCTATCCAATTTGAAACATGGAATTGTCTACAAACACCAGTGTACCTGCATAAACGACTCAAGGAGAATTGTAGCCTTACCAAGAAAGAAAAGTATTTTGATGAAATAAAAATGCTCCAATCCCTCGCTTACTCCGCAAGCTTTGTCGTAGAAAAAATCGGAATCATTTCTTGGCCGCAAATAGGGAGGAAAATCCGGGGAAATAACGTTTCTCTTTCACAGATGAATTAATTCTTAGCGCGAGGATAGTTCGATGAGGCCAGGGGAGGAGCGGGAAGGTTTCGGAGAGAGTTCCAGTCCACTGCTGCAGAGAAACCATCCGAGGGAGAAGGGGCAAGCAGATTAGGGAAAAAGGAGTGGAGGGAATAAATTACAATAAATTGAGCGGGAAGGAAAACAATTTACGGATTCCGCTAACGGAGGAAGAAGGAACGATGAAAGGAAAAAAAAGTCGCGGAACTGTAAGGTAAGGGGAGGAGATGACGAGAGAATCCCTGCTAACGGGGGAAGGAGGACACCAGGAATGGGTGGAGGAGCTCGAGAGCAGCCGGTGAGCAGAATTATGGCGACGTTGGCGGGGATTGGGTAATGTTGGTGGGGTAGGAAGCAGGGGAAAGGGGCGAAGAATCCTTTCCTCCATCAGCAATCAACAACTCCGGATAAAAGCACTAACGTCACCTTCGTCTCAGGGAGATGATAAAGGGAGTCGGGAATTGCGGACGCTGACGGAAGCGTTTAACGCGTATCTTCCTTATGTACGACGAATCTGAAGCGAGAAAGCTAGTCGGAGATAAATTTTCCAAAGACTTGCGGAGGAGGAAAGATGGCCGATTTAATCTATAGTCGAAAGGATGACTCGCTAAAGAAAGCAGGAGATCAATTTTTTGACGCTATATTGTTAAGTAGATTATGGTGCTTCCAATATTTGCTACAGAGATGGCGATTGGTAGATTATGATGTTTTTAATATTTTCAACATAATTGGCGATAACAATGCCCGTTGATTTCACTCGGATCTTATCCAATGAGGACGATGATGGTGCAGGTCACTTCTAGATTCAAGTATCACGTCGGCCATAATTATTAAAAATAGTGAATTTATTGATGGATCAAATATCTTCAGCGATTGAAGTTTCGAAATAATATTTATCCTGGTAAAAAAACAACGAAGAGAGTAATTCTGCACGCGTTAATGTGTAGGAACCTTCAATCGAATAAAAGAATAATCTTATTGACTATAAACAAACCGTCATTATAAGGTCACTTAGCTACAACGAAAGGTAAATGTTATCCAATAAAATATTGTAAATAAAAGGACCAAAGGAATGGAAGAAATGTTTCCGTTTAACTGAAAAATTAGATAATGTGTTAATTTGAGAACAAGACAAGTAGATCACCAACTACGAAATGAGAATAGAAAGTTAAGCGGGAGTAAACAACATGGGACGAGTGCACGAAATGAAAGTTATGAATGTGAATGGAGTTATGAAAGCAGCCGTATGATGCAGTACAAGAATAATACAATCGAATGAACAATTAGATGGGCTTGTTAAACCTTGCTTGGTGTGGAATCACGGATCTATCTCTTGCGTTATCACAATCTTTATCGTTAACGCTTACCCGCATTAGAGCAGCGCAGGGTTAACAATAACCGTCTATAAAATTCGCTCCACTGGATGTGATAAGCGATTTGAAGTGCTGTGCAAAAAATGAAGAACGGAGATCACGTTCTCTCTGACATAAATTAAATAAAAAAAATAACGATAACGTGTTATGAAGATCCATGATCGAGGCCCTGGTTACAACCAATACATCAATGAGGAAGAATCTCTTAGGCCAATATTTCAATTAGCATGGAGATCCTGTTATAAGAGCATGTTGTGGTGTACTCATGTTAATATTTTATTTCTTCGCCATAATATACAGTATAAAATATAACCTGATTTTCGATTGCTTGCGTCACTTTCAATATCCTAGTGGAATATGACTACACAGAAACATTTTTTGTTGATGTTATAAGCCTTTCCTATGCGATATATTCTAAGTTTTATTTTGCGATTTGTTTCATCTCTCACATTCACCTCTCAATTTTATTATGATGACTCTGTGTACGCAATAAAAATTTATGGCATTTAGTATAAAACTACAGTTTAAAAATACAAGTACACTCAAAAGGACGATGAGTTCATTTAGTATATGTTCATTCAAAGCTCGTTCCCCATAATTAATGAACCAGCCATCATAATAACATACCTACAGGTATCAATTATTCTGGTGGAAGTTTTGAAAGCATTCACAAACTTACATAAATATGTATAGAATAATTACTTTACTATTTACCAAACCTTGGGATAAACAAGACATCAACGAAACCCATTTAAATTACGTATTTTTTAAGATCAAAATCACGGTATTCACAAATGCCGACCATTGAAAGATCATGTGCAAAACCATTACATTAACCGTAACTATTATGGTAGTCTAGCCGTATTATTTGGCTAGCATTTGATAAATACTATTTTGAGCAAGTGATATACTTTTCAGAAATCATTTGACCTTCGGGTAATGCGAATGCAACGTTTTAATGAAGGCTACAATGAAGAGAGAGTTCGTAAATAGTTAGATGCCAGAAGAAATCTTGCAAACTAGCAAGGTATTTTTCACCAGTTTCGCTGTTATAATTCTTACCCTCGGAAAATAAATTATACATTCAAAAAGTGTGGCACTGATAAGCTTATTCGGATGGGCTAAGTTTCTTTTATCGCATGTTTACCGATAAGCAGGCGAAAAGAAGCCAACAATAATGGAAGAATGAATGTTTCACATATGGACGCGAAACTGATAAGTACTGTTAATGTTTTCAAGTCGGAAAACGAATAAATGTACGTTACGATATGAGGATGACAAAATAATATTGTTTTGGTAAGTTATTGTAAATATACATCATTAGGGTATCTCTATCACTTGAATGTATCAGAGTTTAAGAAAGCTTGCTGAAAAATACTATAAATAACCAAGTAATTGGTGAGATACATATCGAATAAGGCTTTACAATAAAAATTCCATACCAGCTTTTTCAGAAATACATGCCATATTTCACGAAACAATTTAGGACAGTTTAACGTAATAAGCTTGAAAACACATCGCGATACAGAGCTGAATCTTTAAATATACGGAAGAAGCAAGGAAATCGGAGGGAGGTAGTAGCCGCGGGGCAGCGGGAATGATGAGGGCAGTATAAGACGGGGTAGGGGCGGATGAGGGAAGGCCGGAGAGAAAGTCCCTTCTGACGAGAACATTCAATCTATTTCATCGATTCCATCTTGAGTTCACGATACTGGGTGGAGGGTGTAGCAAATAAATGAAGGGTGAAATGCGAGGAACGGGGTTAATGGCTGGAGGCAAAGGCATTACTTCTCGAAGGGAATTACGGTTGTTACCAGTCGGTATATAGCGATGAAAAGGTGAGAAGCGCGGCAATGTTCCATCCGAAGGCCCGTCATATATCCTCTGGTTTTCGTGGACGCATACCTTTCCATAGCCACTATTTTTAATCAAAGGGATCGTGCCAACTCAAAATATTGATAGAGGGTACTTTATGTTATACATAGTTTGGTACCTTGGATGTTTTTTCTTTATCTGTCACGCTTAGGTTTTGTACGAAGATCAAATTCTCATCTCAAAAGGTAAAAGGTCACCAAAGTAACATCATCTCTCACTTGACTGACAAAGATGAGGAAAAATAGCGTGGCAATTTTTCAAATAGTCGACTCTACTTGCAGAGCACAAGATCGAAATAACAGAATGATATGGAAAAACGAATATCAACGAAATAGAAATGGCGTATTTAAAATAATGGTATATTTTTATTAAAGAAACTAAAGTGTCAATACAAAATATTTATAAAAATTAAGCTTATTTCAATAATTTAACAGCATTTTTCTATAGCTAGAAAAATGTAATTCAATCACCATGTAATATGTAAACCAATATATATATAGAAAACCGTTATATAGCTACCCTTAAAATTTTAGTGATCAGTTAATAAATGCACTTAAGTAACTTATTACCACTAGAAGCAAAAGAACTCACGAATGCAAAAACACGCATGAAATCGTGCTTGGAAGCGTAAACATGACAAATATACGAAGTTTGACTAGGAGACTAGGAATTTTCTTTAATTTCATATTAAGCCAGGCTTATGTCACAATCTCCAGTTTTTAAACCAAGCACTAACTTTAACCAGATGTCACGCATGAACAAACAAATCTTGAGCCAAGATCAATATTCCTGTTTCCGAAGATCACTCACATTTTAAACTGAAATCGATTCTCTTTGCGATGCAGCTTAAGACGCATCACTTATAAAGAACGTAATGGAAAAGTAAATCAACAAACTTTTCCTTTTCGCAAAAATAAAAACCACAGGGGTAATAAAACACAAGTTTTAGAATTCATGGGCTAATTAACAATTTAAAAAGGAAATATACAGCAATGCTTCAACTGTCTGCGCTCGACGGTAATAATAAAGGAGAGATAAAATAAAAGCCATCACAAAGCCAGAGGAACGCAACGTGCCTGCCACGAGATCGTGCAAAATGAATGGCACCGATAAACCTTCGCATTTCGGGAAATGTGCAACTGCCTGAGGAGAGGTATCTCGTTCTCCTTGGGGAGGGAGTTAGAGAGAACTTGAGTCTTAAATTGCAGGAAATCCTCCCACTAGCCGCCTTTTATTGGAGGCTCCGGAACTAAATCCTGCAACGCTCTGGTATAAGATGTTTTTGTCCTGTGCGCCGTGCTTGGAGCGACCGTTTTGCTGGCTTTCTGCCTACACCGACGGCTATACAACGTTAGAACGCCGTCGGCTATACATTCCATCTTGTCTAGGCTCGGTACGGTATGCATGCTAAAGAAGCGAGAAGACAAAGAAAGAGGGGGCGAAAAATGCCTCAGAATGCTGACGATACCCTATTTCCAATTAGTCATGGCTGAACCCTTTTCCTTCTTTGCACATATGCGCTTTTCTTGGTAAAAACTTGGATTTAGACGCGGTCGAATAGCTGAAGGAGAAGTTAGTTAGAATAAACGATAGTTGCAAGATGATGTTAGGCTCGCAGCTTTCAAAACAGCCGATTACATTCATAATTTTTTATTACACGTTTACCTTTCCAACTCTCACATATTAATCATGCAAAAATTAGTATTCACACCGCAGCTTTGATGAAAACGCGAGAGGTTGGCAGAGGAATTTGGCGCGGCATTAATGAATGAGAGATGAGCACACTAGCCAGCAAACGAGGGACAGTCATGGAAGAGACAATAAACCGAAATGAGGATATTAATCGGTAAGCTAGAATAAATTCATGAAGATACACTTTACGAACAACACTATAGACGGAGGATGCACGCATATCTTTTTCAATGCAAAAACCAAACTTGAAAGAAGAATTAAATCAATTGCCAAGCTTTCTCTACCATTAATTATAGACCATGCCTCTGTGGAATGTGCCTCGCTCTTCATCTTCCATAATTTGTCACGGCAGAGCCTATAAAAAATCCTAGACACAGTACGGGATGGACTCCTCACAAGAATTTCAAAGTGAAATCAACTCAGGATAATTGGTTATAGTGGCCCTTCCAAAAGAAAAACTACACTGCTCAGCTCCCTAAATGCGGAATATCACTTCATTTTCCACGAGATGTAATTAGTTTCATATACATACATCTTGTACAAAATCAATGGTTATCATCAAGCACATAATCGAAACAGAAAAGCCATTGAATGAAATTCTACAAGAAATTCCGGAAAACAATATGGCTCCCCAATATTCACGCTTTTGAATAGGGGAAAAACAGCATATAAATGCATAGCTAGTTATTTTAAAACTTTGCTCAGTCGTTTACTATCTAGAGCTTATTCCACGTCTAGCATGCGTCTGAGACCTTTCGTGTCTCATTTTGCTTGCTTACTACACTGGGTCAACAAATCTTGAAAAGTAAAAACTCTCCACTAAGGCGTTTATATAAAGAATTAATTTTAAGATCTGGCCAAAATTGACAATTACAGCTAAATTACAGAAAAATCAACATTGCCATCAGCCCTTTTAATATCAGGGTGGGAGCTTACTTTTTCTCTACGTATCTCACTCAAGGTTTTCTTCCCGAACCCTTCTCTAGCAAAGGAAAAGGTAGAAGGATGGGGTAGGTATAGATCTGAAATTAATTCGAATACAACGCCACCGAGAATTTCCTCGAGAATCTTGAATTCACAATCGCATGGGGACACTTGGCACCTAACGAATCGTTATGGAATAATCGATACATGGAAAAGCGCGGTACACTTTTTAATTAAAGCTACAAGGACTCAAGGTAGTCGAAGGAGGAGTTGGAGAGAATAGCGGAGTGAGGGAGGAATTCTAGTCGTAAAAGTGACTATAGTGACTCATAAAAAAAGGGAAGAACCGAGCAAAGGAAATAATGAGATGACAGAGACGAAGAGGAGCAACGAGTCGGATGAGTTGGCGGTCCGAAATAAGGAAAAGGTGGGCAGAGGGGAGGTAAATGGGAGTCGAATGTGTAGGGAGGGTATTAAAACAAAAAAATCACATGTGGATGGAATATAGAGACATAAAAAGAAGTGGCTAGGAAAATGAATGGCAGAATGAGATAACATAAAAACGGAGAAAGTAAAATAAATTACCGCTTGACAAAATATTTTCCACAAAACCATAACAGATTATAATTATATTCTGAGCCAATTGCAGTGAAAAATTATTTGACGAAAATCTCATCCGTGTTCCAAAAACTATCTTTTTTTCGCCAGCTCCATTCAGGGAAAACTGCAAGAAAGACAACTACGACGCATTCACCATTCAATTAAGAATAATCTGAGAAAGAAATGTGAGCCGGGTTTGAAAAATTTTAGCATTTGAATTGAAACGGGGTATTATTAGGTGCTCAAATAACTGCGCACAGCCGATTCTGTTTTACCGCATAAAAATACTGAACAAATCTGATGGCGTCAGAACTAGAGTCGTCGGTACGTGGATATTATACACGGCTTGAGTTTCGTTGAAAATAAAACTTAAGGTTAGATCTGAGATAAAACCTATAAGGATACCTCAAGTGAAATACGTAATGAACATAAGAATGACCAAAATAATTTATACTTTTCTATGAATGGCTCAAATTGTAATAAAGTACGATCAAAACGTCAAATATTAACACTTTATTGCTTATTGCAGTTATTGCAAATTAGCTGCAGGCAGTTCATACTTTCACTACTTCATGTAGGCACGTTCAGGGACTGCATTAAGTATTCCTAGGAACCTTGAAAGTAAGCACAAGGCGGCCAACCAAGGAAACGCAAACCACTAAACCCTCCCTCACCACAGTCCTCTTTCCCTTCTACGATGCGCTGCTTCATACACTCCCTCTCCCAATACCAAGGATTTTAGAATGTAGTGGGGGAAGCATCGCAGCCGATTTAAGAATCCAACGGCCATCTTGGTAGGTACAGGATTGCTACTGGCGATACTTCCATGGATGAAGTTGTTTTTGCAAGCGATAAAACACGGTAGTAGTGGGATGAATAATTTGATGCATTTTTCACATACGTAAAAGAAACAGAGGAAAGTGCGCAAACACGCATACAAGCGCCAAGGGTAGACTGAATTTGTTACATTTGAACCAGTTTTGGTAATAATACGAACTCTCAGAGGAATCAAATGCATTAATACCTTGCTTAAACAGCTTTAGAACGATTAACTAATGTCGCTGTGAAAAGGTCTGGGAACAATTTCATTGTTAGTTATTTTTTGATACGCAAATATTATCCATAAGAGGCTGTGTAAAGTTAATATGAGTAATTTACAAGGCGGGGCCTCATGGTTCCCTAGCACCCCCATTCTGGCTTCATTGTCACTCATAGGATAATACCAATTCCCCCATTCCAATGCATTCTAACTTTCTAGCGAAAGGCAACTCGAAATCCTTTGTATTCCTCTCTGACCTTCGCGTTGGCCAGAAAACGGGTTCAAACTCCTGGAAATTCTCTAATTACGTTATGTTTTCTGCTGTGCTCTATCATATTTCGGCCTATATCTCTATCGGCATTTTTTGAGGACTGCTAAACGCTTTTTCATTTCACTTAGTGCTTAGACGAAATTGAAAGTGTATTCACCCAAAAGAAAAGTCAACTCACAGTTGGGAACACAAGCTTGAAAACAAGTTGAAGCCGCAGAAAAGGTAAGACTGGAAGATGTTGCAATTTGATTCCATGGAAGAATAACGAATATGTAATGAATAGACCTAGCAGCTAAAGAAGAATTTCAGGGAAACGTGGAGAAAAGAGAAGTCTAATAAAAGAATACAGGATATACCTGATACATTTTGAGCTATGACAGTTTGAGTAATCTCATAGTCTGGAAGCAGTCGTCATGTGGTGAAGGATTGGAAGATTGGAAATAACGGTGAAAGAAGGCCTTATATAAAATAGAGCGGTAGTGGTAGACGAACAAGACAAGAGGAGTTTAACAGAGAGAAGAATTGTTTATAAAGCTGTGTTGAAGCAAACTCGGGACTAAGGAGTAGAGTAGATGTTGATTATACATTTCATAGTTTTGGTGGGATACCAAAGTGTAAGGTGTTCATATTATCAAGATTAAATATATGATTAGAAGCTTACTCATTTAAAAACAATTAAATCTCACATGGGACAACATTTAGCGCAAACTTAGAAACTTGTTCAATGGCTGCATGTTTTATTTGCTATCGGAGCCATTTTTCTTTATCTTCGTGCTTGTTTTATTTTTCCTCGAATATAATTTTTTTGCCACATTTTTATTTGAACTCCGATAAAGGCTCTATATAATTTTCATTCCTGTTGCCTATTTAATATTTTATTACAGGTAAGGTATCGTTTTTTCGTAATGCAACAGAGCTTTTAGAGAAATTTCAGAGGAAGGAATTAAGCACTGTTACTCCAGGCACTCCCTTTCTTCAATTTGGCCATTCCATTACCCTGGTGAAAGGCTGCCTATACTTTCAGAAACTCCGTACTCAACATTTCCAACAAAGTGCATTAGACTGGTTCCAACGCGATTTTCATTAACTATGGAAATTTGGGCTATATCACTATTTGGTCTTTTTTCACTCGCTTTACTTTCCAGTCATGTTTCGCTGATAAATGCCACAGGCACATCTAATACACACGAATTTCTTTATTTTGATCATTCCCGTCGCCATGAAGCCCCGAACAGCGAAAGGAAAGTGTTAAATTTTCGCAACTAATTAATGCACCAGCCTCGCATGCCAAATTGGATCAGCGAGGCAGGAATAAAAAAAAAGAGCCACCTTCTTTGTACGACAGGGAGACAGGCGATTAAGGGAGGAATGAAGATGTACGATCCGGTCGACGAGATGAAAATAAAGGGACGCTCCAGCGAGAGAGAGACATTACGAGTCGGGAACGGCGAAGAGTGGACGCAGTTGCTAACGCGCCAAGGGAAGCAGTTCCAAAATAAAGTTTGAAATAGAAACGCCAGCGGGTGGGCGAGACACGAAGTTCGGGTGGAATGGAGGCAGGTCGGAACGAAGGGAAAGAAAAGAGGTGAGAGCGGGGGAGGAAGTAAAGAGGGAAGACGTGGGAGATGGGTATGGCATTTCGGGCATTTCCACTGTCACGCGCTTATACTCCGGGAGTTCCCTACCATCTGAGCTCCTTGAGAGCAGTATTCTCTCGAGATGGATGCTCCGAAAAGAACGTTCGGAAATTCCTTGCAAAACCTGCTTCGCAAATGCCCGAGCATCTGCATTGTCCCCCTAAAAACGCTCCAAGGCTCCCCTCGATTTATTAAAGTAGGATTCTAAATGAAAAAATCAGAGGCCCTCTTTTCCAACAATATTTGAGCACATTGCACTCCCAAAGTTTTGAGCGTTAATGCCTCTGGACACGAGCCCTCCTCTTGCATACTGCGTTTCCTTGAATCACTACAAGAAATGAGGGCACAAAACTCCACGGCTTCGTTAATCCCACCCATCACGAAACTTAAGCACTTAACTAAATTAAGTCAGAGGAGGTAAAGGGTATGAGTGTTTGAAAGAGGAGATTAATCTACAACTAAGGTTAGCTGAAGAGAAGTATCAAAATTATAGTTCCTATGACATGCAAAAATTTTACAGGACAGCAATGAATTCCACGCCCCAATAGTTACGTAATTATAATAATCCACTAAGTCGCGATCAAGAAAATATCGGAAACTCGCGAAAAAACATTGCTTTAAAAATGATTAGTCCAAACGTAGGTATTCAGAAAATATGGAAAACCATAATTACACGACAGCAAACAAATGCATAACCACTATTAGCACAAGTATGTAACTTTCGAGGGCCACCATCGGCCTTAACATAGTATATACAAGCGAAGATATTCATTATCCTCATATGTCCAAATCCATCGATCAAAATAAACAAAGTTTGTATCTAAAAAGGCTACAAAGTGTCAAATTATGTCAATATTTTAAAATCTTGAAAAACAAAACAAAGACTCCTTGGACGTTGTGCTGATAAATTTTGATTGACATTAACGAGATTCCAATTTTATTCATTTACTCAAGCAATATTAGTCAGTGTCATAGACTCCCCGCAGGTTAAAAAAGAAGCCAGTCGGACGATTATACTCCATGCTTAGACAAAAATATGTTTGACTTTAAGCTACCACAAAAATACGGATGATCATGCTCGGCTTATGGTAAAATGGAGTACGTTAATACCGACAGCGAACTTTTTTGTCCAGATTGCCTCTCTAAATGAACGTTAATATTTCTAACATGACTTCCTGGTCGGAAAACCACCTATTTAGGTACTGCTTCTCTATGGTGAATTATTAACCGTCAACGCGCACTTTCGCGTATTTAAATATCAAAAACTTGCATTTAATAATGTAACGGTACTTTGCTTTCCATTGTATGAAGCGATTTGGTGTCGTTTTAAGAATTAAAAGAGTAGAACCGTGGCATAAAATTGTACTGAAAATTGGAATCGAGCCCCCTATATCCACGGTAGCTGAGAATGCATTCGATATTCTATTTAGTGAATCAAGGTAGTGAATACTTGAAACAAACAAAAACATTGCCCCCGAATTTACCTGTAACTACTCGCAAAAAAATAGGCAGTCACACAGATTCATTATTTTTTTCAACAGAACGAATTTTAAAATAGCATGGGATGTATGGTTAGTGCATGCAATTTCATCCAGGCAAGGCAAAAGACAAAAGGTAATACCTATGTTCTGAACTCAGAACAAGGGATATATGGTTATCGTATTGCTTTATTCCATAATTCAAATTCATTTTACTCGTCTCTTCCAGTGCGAAAGATAAATTTCTTAAATATCAACCACATATGTCGTCATTCACTTTAGCCTAACTTTTTTGGATACTCAAAAACATAAATTATTGACAAAAGACCAAGTCAAGCAAAGGAATACCTACCTGCTAACAACGGCCTCAATTGTGGTTACTCTCTCAAGGTCCCACTATCCCACTTCCGGTAAAGTAGATTCCCTCTCTTCCCTTCAAATCGGAAGCCAATCGGCATGCCTACCTTTTTGGTTCTGTGGGGAAAAAGTTACTCCCACGTGGTGATGGCAAGAGAGATTTTGTCGCGTACAATGTGAAGCTTTACTCCGATATAGGAATTTGCGATTGCAAAATACGACGATGACACAATATCCGGGAGAACTAGATATGGAAACGTAAACGAGATGAAGCGTGTGTAGAAGGGTGGTCCAAGTTCCCCTATCCATATAATTTACATGTATTTCATGAGACATGCCACGACACCCTCGCCATGAGATATGGAAACAAACGTTTTCCACATATACCGCTTCTGCTCAAGCATCGGCAGAGGTTAAGTTCATTCCGCTTCCTTCCCATTACAATCGCTGTGATTCCTACCCGTATCTCTTCCAGCAGTCTCTTCTCGTTTCCTTTTTCTTTGGACTGGCTCCAAGCCAACTGTAAAAAATAATATCTAAACTTCAAGCCCCGTATTGTACCGTCTATTGGTTTCTCTAACCTACTCGAGGGCAAAAGTAAGCGGTTAATGGAGGGAAGGCTCAAATAATTTCATTTTTTCACTTGAGAGCTTGTGAATTTTTACTCACAGCCTTATCTCCGCAGAAAAGTAAAGTAACCACGGGAGACATGATTCAGTGGATCACGCTATGCTGTTTTTGCGCATGCTATACTAATTATCAAAGCAATAACGGCGGCGGGAGAGACGGACTTTCATATATCTTGGGAAAACCTACTATTTTTCAATAGCAGAGGTAAATATTACATAAATATGGTATAAAAGTAATAATTACCTTAACGAGAGACCGCAATTGAGTACGAAACTAAAGTGCCTCCAAGAATACAATCTGGTAAAAATCTAAAGATTACCTCAAAGACAGATCACAATTGAAAAACAGCCTAGCCAAAGTTGTCCCAAGTATATATATTACGATGAAGTTCGTTAATGTTTTATGCTTGTAAAGTTATTAAAACAGAAAAAGTTAAATTGCTGCGTGCACCTTATTTTAGGGTACAGGAATCATCAGAATAGTACACACTGCAAAAATCTCGCGCAGTGAGGTGAAACTGTAAATGCAAGAATCATCTATTTTTTTTCATTTATCGAGTCGTACGCGTCCTAGATCTCCTTAGGAGTGATGACAAGGGGAATAGTTGGAATATCGATAGAGATGCCAATTCTTTTCGGTGCTTAAATTTTACGATCCACTTTTATGCGGACAAATATGTCATATGGCGGCGGAATTCGGTCAGCCATTTCACTCCTTACATACGTATCCAGGCAGTCGTAAACCGCAGGCACAAAGTATCCTGTACAGAACTTAAAAAAAAACACCACCACCGAAACATCGAATCTGTATTCACAGCCTCTTGCTTTAAAAAAAATGTTCCAGTCTCGGGGTCTACGCCGCTCGATAGCGGACCCCATAACGGCTGTGGGCCGTTAGCCTAATTCATCGCTCCACTGTTCCACTTGGCCATTGAAAACCAATGCTCCCGCTTCTCGATCTAGCTCTCAGGGCCCCGACTACTCCCCGAAAAGGGAGATTTATCTCTTTCCCTCCTGTCCTATGTTATCCACATCCTCTCCCAGCCGGAGATGCTATCTACGCATACGTTCTCCGCAGCATCTCCCGAAACCACGAACCCGCCGCGAGCAATAAAAAGTAAAATTAAAGGTCGATTAAAAAAAATGGCTGGGGACATTTATAACGCTTCGGACGATATCGATTCCATGTATTTGCTTTCATTTCATTTCATTCTAGGAAAATGGGAAAGCTGAATGATAAATTGTGGCTCTGAGAATTGTTCGAGTCCAAAAGAAAAAGTAAGGCTCAAAAAAGGTATGGAATTGAAATGAAATGGATTGGCGGGAAGAGTAACATAAATGAAAAAAGAATATAGAGGACCATAAGGTTTTTACGAAAGCGGGCATTGATTATTATTCATATAATACAGGAGTTACACCCTTAAACTACACAGTAGGAGTACTATTAATGTTATCACAGACCCAAAGCTAACGAGAAAACTAACATCTAAGCCTATAGAAATCTCATTCGAGGCTCAAGAAATAACGCAATCTATGAGCTTTTTCTAAGCATCCTTGCAATCCTTGGGCATGACTTCGATTTATGATAAAGAAAACAAATACACATTATCCGATTACAAAATAACTAATTCCCCTGCAACACGAAAGATTCCCTTCCATGATGATTGGTCATCAAATAGTTAACCTATAAGGTAATCAAACCCATAAAATAACATTCCCATGAACAGACATTTTGTTTCCTACGTTAAAACATATGATTAAACTCCTACATCTCTTTTGCAACACCATTAACATGACCACGTGTTATCACTTGTATTAGCCACTAGCTGTTCTTACGCAATGGAATAGCTCGCTCGTAGCCTCTCCAGGAACTTTTTTCAGCAGTTATTTATGTCATGAAGCACTGAAACACGCTAGACAATCGGCGTTTTTATATCTCGATATAAGAAAATATTTTATTGAATTAAAAACGCTGTTATAAAAATGGTCTAGTTGGTATGATTTATTATTTAATTCATCATCCTAGATTAGTTCGCTCTAAAGCTTGTTTACCCTTAATTTTCTAATTCAAATGATATGAATGAAGATGAGATTTCAGAAACAAAATTTTGGCTCAGCTCTTTGGATGCATAGGGTGAAAATAGGGTTTGATTTTTCCACTTCGGCATCATGGAATGATATTTCCATAATTTCCTTAAATAAGTAACCAGGTATGAAGATAAAAGCACTATAGGTGCGCCAAATACACTCAAAATACAAAAAGCAACGAAAAAGTACATTGGAAAGTCCAAGGAAATAGTGCCATTAATTTAAATGAAAGCTAATACCTATGGATAATTATCAAGAGCTGCTTTAAAATGAAAAGAGTGACGATTCTACAGCACAGGAACAGGTCAAATCTTTTAAATAAACGGCATTTTGTAACTGGTTACGGCATTTGATATTTCATCAAAGGCTAGGAGCATATCCATTACATCAACCCTATGACCCACAGGAATTACAAGACGTAAATCTGTCAGTGATAAATTGTAAATGCACTCTGAATAATCTTCGGAGCACCTGTTGCGATTTGAATCACGCAGCGGTGCCATTTGCTACGTTACGAGGTAACCGGCCACAGCATAAATTTTCTCGCGTTAAAGGCGCTTATTTTGCTAAAAGACCGAGGACGATGAAGATAGTTCCGTTTCATTCCCAGCTAAAACAAGAAGTGAAAAGATTCATTTTGTATGGTAGCGTGTTTACCCAACTGCACCCTCGAGGAATGAAATTACCAAAGCTAGCACGAGCGATTCAAGGTAAATGGTCCCCAATCGACACGCTGGAACCGTGGGCTTGTTAAAGTGAGCAATCTGCTATCGATACCGGAATGTAAAATTAAACATTCCCAGGTGAATCATTGACATATCCGTGCCAAATCGATACTTTCAGTCTTAAAAAAAATCAAAATAAATAAGAACCGCTTATTCAAAAGAATTTTTTTATTTGGTTATCATAATATTCGCTTTATCTGAAATGCATATTTTTTACTAACGTTACAAATTAGATGTAATTATGATATACTGAATTTATTTCACGTAAGCATTCAAAATCCTCCAATGATGATTTGCTCAAATATTATATTCGAACTGGTTACAGACTCGATCATGTTCCTGAGTGACCCCCATAAAATATTCATATTGAATAGTTTATGGGGGTCACTCAGGTTAAAATTAAAATCCAGAAAAATCTCATTATTCTTAACAATTACTGCATCCTTATATAGTAATTTACTAATTATCTAGATTTAATGACAATAATGATCGCGTGAAAACAAAAAGTTCTACTCCACTTAATTCTGATTTATCCGTGGGAGTAACGTGTCGGAATGACACTAGAAGGGAGGATGTATGCAATCATAAATTCTCATATAAAGCACACGAGACGTGTAAAACGTACATCAGTTCACTTTTAGCAGAACGAGCTACGTCAGCAGATGACCGATGCGGCCATCACGGCAACCTCAGGTGAAATTAAAGCGATAAATGGATATCGCGTCGACATCCATCCACTGCCGCGTGAGAGGTCAAATGACGGTAAGTCATGTGAGGGAACCATGCGTGAAAACCGGAACCATTAAACCCATCGTATAGCGGGATGGATCGTTAATCAACATGAAGATACGGAAAGGAAAATGAATCATTAATCTTTTCCAGTGCCTATGATCGATATGAGTGACGGGATTTACTCGAAACTCTGATTACAAAACGATGAATCAGGGCCAAGGATGGTGGTGCATGTTTTGCAGTTTTGGGAGACTACCTCAAACACCCTGCCTCAAGGGTACAAAACTACGCGAGGCTAGTTAAATAGAATCGAAGCACTAATGGAAAATGAGAGGGGTAACCGTCTACAAGGGTTACCGAGGGGGCCATCTGAAGGCCAAAAGAATGTGGCCACTACCGAATTGTTTATAGGACTGGGAGTGATTCAGGATCCGGACTTGAGCGTGATAGTCATATATATTTCTCAAATCTGTAAATATCTAGTATCGCCATAAATTTATTGATTCCCATCACAAAACTTCATAAACAAGAATTTCGTGCAGCAGGTCTCAGTGAAATGCAACACGCGAGAAACTAATACCAATAATACCCATTACCGAAAACGCAACTCTATACCGATACAGTAACGTGCACTGATAAAACCAAAGACCATCGCTCACGCAATCATGGTACTTGACTGGCAAAGAAAGGGATATGATGGAACGAAACATCGTGGAATTAGGAACAAAGAGTATCATCATCATAAGTCATCAATCCTCAGATTGGTTTGACGCAGCTCTCCACTGAGCTCTTCTATCGGTTAATCTCTTCATATTTATGTATTTTTTCTCTTTCAAATCCTTCATCACTTGTTCCATATATCTTGCACGAGGCCTTCCCTTGCCATTATTCCCTTCCACCTGTCCCTCGACGATTGTCTTCATCAGGCCATCATGTCTCATGATGTGGCCAATTAAGTTGTCCCGTCTTCTTCTTAGGGTATTCAGAAGACTTCTCTTTTCTCCCACTCTTCTTAGAAATTCCACGTTACTTACTCGGTCGATCCATTCAATCTTCATGATTCTTCTGTAGTACCATATTTCAAATTATTTCACCCTTTTCTTCTTCGCACTGTCATTGTCCATGCCTCACTTCCATAAAGAAACACGCTCCAGATGTACGTTAGTGAAGAAGCAAGAATAAGGAAAGGAGTGAGACAAGATTTTGCACTGTCTCCAGTAATTTTTAGTGTTTACATCGAGAGAGCTATCAATGACATCAAAGAGAAGGCTTCTGGGGTGAATACCCATGAAGAAAAAATTAACATTTTGCGATTCGCTGATGACATAGCATTTAGCATAAAGAGAGAGGGATCTGAATAAGATGCTGATAACGATGGAAAGGACAATGGCCAGATATCAGCTGAAGATAAATACGAAGAAGACTAAGATACTGGTGTGCAGCAAGAGAGAAGAGGCCAATACCAAAGTTAAACTGGGAAAACAATAGCTGGAAGAGGTGAAAGAGTTCGGTCACCTTGAAAGCCGAGTAAGCGAGGTAAACCAGACACCTATACCGAAAGAAAGAGCGGCATGCACTATCGATATTTGATAGTGAGTGGCTGAAAAGGGAAGAAAACGGCTTGATCTGATGACATCTAACTGCATAGGGTTTTGATTCTTAAGGGAAATTTGGCGGGAACACATTATTTTCTCTTGTATCGCCTCCTATCAAGAATAACATAAAGCACCTAAGAAAAACAAAAAATATTCCTATCAGCATTTCTTCCTCGGCGAGACGACCGATGTGTTACCCAAAGGCGGGAGAATTGGCGTGGCGGTACAATGCCAAAACACAATCGAGAAAGGTTGTTTTAGTAGAGACTGAGTAGTAGAGAGTTTTAGTAGAAGTTAGAGAGTTAGTAGAGAGTTTTAGTAGAGAAGAAAGGCTGAGTTAGTAGAACTCGTACCTGAATGGTAGGAGAACTGAAATTGTAATAGAACTCTACCAATTTACTCTGTCGTGAAATATCTGCAGTATCTCAGAGAATGGGGTTGGGCTAGAAGAGTATATATAGGTAATTATCGATCCCGTCGCAAGAAAGGAAAGATGATGGGAATATACTACATTCTGAGACATAATTGGAGAAGGACGGGAGAAGATAAATGGTAAGAAGAGGAGCTAGGCATGAAATTCGAGGAAAGGAAGAGACAATGATATGACTCATCATTGTCTACAAAGGATGTGGAAAAGAAGAGACAATGGTAAAAATAAGACAATGACACGACAACATACAATAACTATTCTTCTTAGGAAGCTTGGATGTCATTCGGCAGTAGCAGTGAAATGGGAAAGGTCGTGTACTGAACATTATGGTGAAATTTAATCAATTAAGATTTATATATTCAATTCGTTGATAACTACTTATCTATGCTGTAACAATAGTTATCCATACATATCCACTTTAACCAACAGGTTTTTCATGTGAAACCGCTACTATACGGCATAATTCAAGCACTCCTACTCTGGGAAGTTTCAATTGTGGATTCGTTAAAAATAAATTGTCAATGTTTTGTGAATAATTATGTTTTGAACATGCCAACAATCAATTTTGATTTACATTAAAAGTCATACCATAACTAATTCTTAACCAACCATTATTATTCACCCGCTGCAATAAGCACTGAATACTACTGGCTCTAATAAGGCAATGTTAATACAAATGGCTTATAGATCAGATCCCATACTTCAATAATTTAATACTTTACTAGTATCAGTAGGCATGAAACGCTTTAAATTTAAACGTATCACGGGTCATTGTATGCGTGAAACAATTTTATACAGCTCGAGTAATTTTTTAACCAGACAGAACAATAAAATCTATGCGTAAGTATAAACTTAAGTAAAAATAGTTAAGCAATCGTCCCCTTAATCCAAATGAAATAAGATCTCTAAACATTTTGGGTATTACATATGACTAGGGAAAATTTTATACTTTCTTTTAAGTGCCCAATATATGAATACCATACATTACAGGTCTATCATTTCATTCAGTTCACCATGATTGAAACGAAAAACTCGTATAAGCATCGTAAACGCATTATGTTACGAATTATATTAAATACGATAACATAGCAGGAACTCAACAAAATTGATGATGAGGAGGGTACCTGTTAAAAAGGAATATTTTTTTAATGAAGTCCCATAAAATTCGTGAGGGAAAAATTAATAATTTTTGTGCAACACAATAGCACAGGGTAGCCAATGGATGAATACCGTAAGGTGAAACGGTAGAAACCTCCAGCATTTAGATTATTAACGTAGTAACTAGTAACGATAAAAGCAGTTTATTTTCAGCCACGAATGGACAGTTTCCTTGGTCAAGAATTGGTTGCTTGAAGTGATTAACCAGCCAATTCCAAGGGTAAACCACAAATTCCACTCCCGCAGCTAGTAAACATTATCACCTTCACACTTCCAATTGGAGTACACGCCACCTTCCTCCATCATCCACGCTGCCTCCATCCTAGTACTTCCATTCGACCCCCCGAATCCCGCCATTCATGCCGTCTGCACAGATGGCATTTTGCCAGGACACCAAAAGCATTCTTGCGAATCGATACTTTTTTATACTCCCTCCCCCTCTGAAAATACGTTCTGAGCGCTTTACTTGCTCGCCTTATTGCCGGAAGTACTGGGAAGTGGAAAGGGATGGAGAATGGGATTTTGGCATTCCAGAGAGATAGAGGAGGCTAGATAAAAAAGAGGCGGAATTGATGGCAGCTATAGACCGAACGTGAGAGAAAGGAGGGCTGAGAGCAGAGAGCTGGACCGTGGAGGCATTTAGCGACGAGAGATATTGAAGGGAAGCTGACGAAAGAGAACTGCTCTTTGACCCGAAATACATAATGACTGAGACACGCTGAGCCACCAATGTTGGAGACAGTTTATAGCCTCGCGGAAAGCTTATTTCAGAGTTGATCACGGCTTCGACCATCGAAGTGGTAAATAAATTTCAAATAATCCCACTAGTGTTAACCTCGACCTTAGTCTACATCATGTTCTGACTTAGTTCTCTTGAGAAATGAATGCAAAATGTGAATAATCGATCCCGAATAAAGATAATGCATTATAATATTGAAGTTAAATTACGAGAAAATTTCCTATACACATGTCGTTGGTAAACATAGCATACATTTTTTCTCAAAATCCTGTATCAGCCAGTATCCATTTTATGTTCAACAATGATTTTGAAATTAAACATATCGAAAAGGAAAAGATTGGAAATCTAACCTGATAAGTTTCAAATGCTTCAGAAAAATAGCTTTTCAAAACCGAAATTAAGGAATAACACCGCTCTTATTTAATTTGTCATGACATTACACACTTGGAGAAATAATTTGTTGGGCCAAAATGGTTGATTGAAGGTCATCTCTCAAATAACAACCACAGCATTTACAGTAATTCAGTAATATTAAAGACATTAAGGCTATTAAATGTTGGAAATATGTTTACACATATATGTGTAAACATAAGGTGTAGATGTTATTATTTTATGGGACTTAAATGTCATTCTTTATTAACGCTCACTTCTTTCAACTACATTAACGCGAAGCTAATAAATTACATTTCAGCTTAATTAAAGCTTAATCACAAAAACAAATAACTCCCAAAGGATGTTCCGCGCGAGGCAGGGAATTTATTAAGGAAATTAATTCACTAAACACAACGCGAGTACGTATCTAACAGCTTGGAAAAACAAACTTTTTAATAAAACCATGAAATAACATGAAATATATTTTGGTTCCTAGGAAAGTGAAACAAGGTAGGTAGTTATTACATCCACGCATGTAGGACACGCATATTACAAATCCACGCATGTAGGACATGTTTTCTTTTATTTTCATGAATTACATGGCAGAGGAATAATCACTATAATAATGGTTAAAGCATCTGGCCGGATATTAATACGTACCGGGTTCGAGTCTCGATCAAGCTGGCTTTTTTTATAAGTGGAATTTCTGCTACAAGATATGCTTTTAGTAACTATAACTTGTACAGGCAGGTATTATGTACTCTTATAGTAAGAATTGAGCATACTATCCCAAATAACTAAAAGTAATATTGAACACGGCCCATGATAAGAAATGCTGAGCAGTAGTTTTCTATCGATATTCTCCACATAAGTTGTTTTGCACAGCATCCTGCGTAGATATAATCATAAATATGAGAAAGAAAAAAAGTAAAGTCACTGACAGTTTAGGCTTAAATGAATTGGTGCTTCAAGAAATGTTCATTAATTATCAGTCATAAACTCTATAGATGTATTTATTGGGCCCTAGACCTAAGGATCTGAAATACGAAAGTTTCTCGGGTCTTCCACCGGGTCAAAGACTCCATCTCTGCCGACGCTTCGGAAAACTACTCGTTTTCCATCCTCAGGGCTGTGATCCTGACAAACTTTCACTCATCTAATACTTTCGGAAAACACCAAATCTTACATCAGATCTGATATACCTTTAGAAGCTGAGAACTTCATCATGGTCATGACGCACTATATCAATATTACAGTGAATGCTGGCAATATGCGTTTCCCTTCATACCCATATTTATACGGAGGTTAATCCATTAATGTTAAAATAATTTCTTAAGGCACCAAATTCTGTAGCGATGGTCGTAGCTACAAGAAGAGAATAACAGAATAAAAGGAAAAATAAAAGAATGAACTTCCTCAAAAAGGAAAACAGAACCTCCAAAAACTCTAAAATCACCTTCGACAAAATGTGCAAAATAAAAGAAAGGTATAAAAAACACATAAAAGTCTAAGCACCAATGAGCTTAATTGTGAAAACGTTGGTGAATTAGTGAGAAATGGATAAAATTCTACGAAATGACAATGCCATGGATAATTATCTATCAGGATGAAAGTGACATCATATTTTATTCCCTTAACTCTACAGAGCTTGATTTTCCAGCCGAAAAACGGCATAGCAAGATGAGTAAATGACAAGCAAATTTCAGAGGTAGAAGCATCAATGAGTTTCGTAGATCTGAGAATGATGTATGTAAAGCATTCCGTCCGTTGGTTTCCACTAGCTGTACTGTAGACTTCTAGTAACCTTTCGTTAGTAAGTAGACTTCTAGTAGCCTACTCTTAGTAAGTAGACTTCTAGTAGCCTACTTAAGAGTAGGCTACTTAAGAGTAGGCTTAAGAGTAAGCTTATGCCGGAGCCGAGTTCTTCAACATCCTTACTCCGTTCCCTAAGCAATTCCGAACTCGAAGCTAAAACTAAATGGCGAACCTACCTGTAACACTAATTGGCGAAAACGACCTCAGCCGTCGGTTGCATCCCTCGAACATCTCCAATTATGATTTAACACGAGATTAAATATATTAGCGCGAATGGCATGCCTACTATAAAATAATCAAAATTGAGGCAAGATAGAAATTACAGCCTCCAAAGCTAGTACATTTGAATTAAAACACATACTAGGGAATCATAGTCAGCCTTGAAAGATACACACAGCTATATTGATATCGTTGTAAACACTTTAGTGTTACTCATGGAGTATGTAATTTCCGTAATTACTAATTACAGCTTTTATGGATAAATACATTGACTTTTTCCTGATCAGATAAGCAAAAAAGAAAATGAAGTAGGTCATGCCGATGGTTTAACAAGCACAAAGTTCTTCAAATAACGGAATAATAGGCCAAAAAAGGAGGATCGCGTATAAAAAACAAAAAAACCACTAATACCCTCATTGCATTATGGGTAAGTAGGTACCTCTTCAACCAACGCAGGACTCTTTAGTTTTTTTAACCTATATACGCGAATTCCTACAGAATAACCACAATGAGAGCATAAAATATTCTTGCTCATGATTTCAAACATGTTCTGTATTCTGAAGCTTTTTATTAGTTCAGTATTTTTTTGATTATTCCAACTATTGAAAATATTTTGCTAAAAAGTAAAATCAAATAGTTTTAAATGTTTTACTAATATTGTCAAACGGTTGTGAGACATCGCACAAACTCAAATCACCTCTTGGTCCTCTTCCAGGCATTGTGAATTTTTTCCTTTTAATTCGACACTTTGATGGAGTATCTCTTTAATTGAAATACGGGGTCACCCTTTGGTTGAACATCACATTTTCAGGAAGTTAACGATAAGAAGTAAATTGACAGAAAAGAAGGGGAAGCGATAAATTTTTGCTACAAAGGAAACTGTGCCTTTGATTAAATGGAGACGACGAGGGCGGGAGCGACAAAGAAAGAAAGAGGAGAGAGGGTAAGCGGAGATATATTTGGAAGGAGAGAACATCCTCCGAGAATCTTTTGCTCTATGAAATGCCGTTCATCTTGCAGAGACCGCGAGGAGAATGCAAACAAATTGTTCATTCAAGACGTGGAAGTATATTTATTCTTCGAAACAAAAGGAGTGTGTGTCAAACTCACTAAGAGAGCACAAAAAAGGTAACTCGGATCATAAAGGCAAATAGCTCACAACCTTCTCTAGAACTCCAGAGAATGATAAATAAGTGGCTGGAAAGGGGCGTAACAAGCACTACAAGTAATTTAATTAATCTGTAAAGGACTGCGGGAACATGATTACCCAAGCATAAAGAAAAAAACTATCTCGAAAATTGGATAAATGGAATCGATATCAAACTGTAAAATTAATCCATGCGTGAAAAGTTATGGTGATTCTTGGGTAATGGCATCTGAAATAAGAAGTCGATGAACACTTCTTTGTTCAGTTTTCTATCAAATATTCTGAGAATTAGCATTATTTTGTGGACAGATTATCTGCGGTTTCAATGTTTCTTGGTGTAAACAATATTATATTGGAGATAGCCTATCAATTTACCTTCAAATGAGTACTCAATAGCCTTCATTAATATTTACCATACTATGAGAGCCATTGGGCTAAAATGAACGAGTAACTATCTGCGATTACACAAAAAACACAGCAATATTTTCCGAAAGTACTGAAACACTCGAAGAGAATTATTCCAGCCTAGGAAATTTAAATTTTCGCAACGGCAACTTGAAAATAATGGAAAATGGTTATCTCCCAGAGGCGAAATACGATCCTCCGACAGCACGGAGATGAGTTATCTACACGGGGGAAATTCCATTTTTTGTCCATTCAAACAAATCCCTCTTCACAAGAACTTCATCCATAATTAACACCACGACATCGTGGAGTGATGCAGAAGATAAGCACAGAACAAAATATTGTTTCTTGCTCTTCAAAATATGCGCTGTGGTGTATCATTTACTCTCCCTACCTCTTTCCAACTCACCTAACATTTAAGAGCGCAAAAAAGGATGAGATTAAAATACTGAACCAAGGGGCACCGAAAGAGGAAGAGTGAGGAGAAGACGAGGAGCGGATGAGGGACGCGGAGGGAAAGGAACAGAGAGGAGACGGCGGAAGATGAAAGGAGAGAGAGAAAGAAAGGGTTTTACTCCCCTTTGCGTATCTCTTGGGCGAGATAACGCATAATTTCTCGACGAGGAAACAATTTTGACGAAAGGGGATACCACCGTCTATGCCGAGCCTCTCGCCGGCACACACTCTACTCAATTTGAAATTCCAGCCCCCGTGCCTTCCCACCCTCTCCCCCTCCCCCCAAAAACGGTGCTCAACCCCTTCATACCATCTCTAAACACCCACCTTCACCCCACGAACCCTCGTTTTCGACCCACGTCATCATCCCCCTCTCCCAACCACCCACAATTCACCCCCTGCCCGTCTCTTCACCCGCTTACCCCCGTCCCCATCTCCCCTTCAATTTTCCCGCATTGCAGGGTCGACTTCTTCACTATCGAGGGATGTTTTCGGGGTGCGGGATTGGGAGAAGGGGGGAGGGGGGCAAAAATAATAATGGAAAAAGGAACGGGAGAGGTGGGAAGTAGGCATAGAGACATCTTCATCACCCTCGCACACAAACACAAGCGCATGGCGCTCGCGTAAATATACATCCTCCCCTCTCCATCGAAAAAAGGAGTCGGAAAAGAGGCGCCGATTCTTCTTCAGACAAGGCGAGCGGAGGAGGTTAGGGAGGGCCGAACGGTAAACCACTGATTCAAACGCTTCAAGGAGAAGGCTTGAAGGATGAAAAATATGGAAAATATATGTCATCTTATTGGTTGCAAAATCATTTATAATTATTTTGAATGCCACATCACTTCAAAATTATTTTTTATTTGAAGTAGTAAGCAAAGAATATATAAAGTTTAATGAATACTGACACGGAATGAAAAAACAATAATACCGATCTCACGCACCAACCGCCAGAAAACAATGCAATATATTCCGGGCGCATCAAGCAGTAAACTCGAGTAGTAATTAAAATCGATTCTTAGCAAAAAGGTGGTATCTTTAGTTCTACAAAATTGATTTTAGATTCTTTCTTTCTCTTTTCCTATTGCGTCTATTTTTCCTCCTACGCTGGAGAAGGACGATTTCCCATTTTCTTTCGTTAAAGAATTAAAAAGTTGATACTGCAACTACTTAATGCACAGATTAGCTATTTAACGGAAAAAGTTCATTGTATGATATTTCCGTCGTTCTAAAAGACGATTTAGAATATCAGTCAAATAATAGCGACGGATGGAAATGATGTAATGTTTTTTTTTAACGGTATATCTATGGATACTCTATCTCTTACCAGATTCCCTAAAATAATGTCTAAAAGGAAATCAAGTTGGTGTGGTGGCCAAAGTAATGGCTTTCCATCTCAAGGGTCCGGGTTCAAGTACTGTCTGAGGCAGATTTTTATATTGATATACCGATCCCTACTTGCGTGCTGGTTGGAGAGCACTTCGAGTTCAGCACCCCGTCCGTCGGATATGACGTTAAACCGTAGTCCTGCACTTTTTGTTAAGGGCAGGCTAATGCCGACACTGGGTTGTACTCCAGCCATTAGCTTTTTTCTGAGTTGATAGCCCTATCAATTGCACACCGGAGATAGTGTGTTATAAAAGATAAAGTAACCAACCAGGTAAGGTTCACCGTGGCACAAATTCATTATCTGTCACCTTATCGGTGAATTTTCACGACTATATTTACGTCTGAAAAAAATTACTGGACTATTAACTCAGTATAAATAATTTGATAATTTAATTTTTTTAAATTTGGTATTTCACCTGAAACGAAATCGTAAGCAATACATGCTGTATTATTCACTCTTGTTTTTAAATTGCTACATTTTCACTATTGCTCACATTTTGAAACGAATTTTCTCCTTTCATGCTAATCACCTACTGAATTCTAGGTTTCGAACATGACCTATGAATATAATTTAAAGGACTACTGAATGAGAAAGAAATTCACCCAAGTAGTTGTTCCAATTCATTGGTGAACTCCTAAAATATCGCGCAAACGGGTCTCAAATCCAACCGCGTTTCTTTTAATTTTTCATCAGCCTTCGGTTTTGTGTCCTACGACTCGTCACCCCACACATTCCTCACCAAGATTTCCTTCCTCCTCATTCGTCCTCAACACTGCATCCCTATAACTTCCAAGACCTCTCTCGTTCCCTTTTTCCTCTATTTCATCATCACTACCTTCGCCTTAATTTAGCCTCTTCCTTATCAAACCTCATCCATCTTCGTGTCTCGGGAGCATTCCTCTTAGCGTCCTTCCTCGCGCTATCTCTCTCCTGTTCCCTGAGCATGTCGAAACCGCTCCCTTACCGACACGCCAATTCCTCCTCCTCGCCTATTTCCACTTCCCTAATCCTCCCTTCCGTCCAATCCGCTCTCCTTGCCTTCCCATGTCTCATCCAATCACCCCAAAACTCTTTGCTTCCACCACTTTCGAGACGGTCAAATTGTTCCCTCTGGACAAAATCTTCATTTCCAGACGGGAGACCTTCTGTATCGTCAATTATCTCGCCGCTGTCCCTCGCACACTTTCCGAATGGGGGATTTATCTCTCCCGCCAAAGGCGGTCAGCTTCGATTCGAGAAAATAATGACGGGAGGAATGGGCTGATTGCGTTGGTTCATTTCTGAAAGACTTCTATAGTTGGAATTAGAATTGTACATAGGTTTTTCTTCCTGATTCGGTTATTGGGAGGCAGATGGATATTTTTTTTTGCGTACACTGATTGCCTGAATCTGAATAAGATTCTAATAACCATGACTAGGACAATTGCAAGATATCAGCTGAAAATCAATAAGAATAAACTAATATACTGTATACAGCAACAGAGAAGAGGCCAAAACCAACGATAAACTAGCAAAACAAATACTTGAGGAGGTGAAAGATTTCTGTTCACTGAGAAGCCGATTAACCAACCATGGACGAAGCAAGAAAGAAATAGTTAGTAAAGTAGCCCAGGCAAAGAGGCCATTCTATCAAAAGAAGAATCTACTTACAGCTGGAAATACAAGCGTAGAAGTAAGGAAACAATTCATCAGAACATACATCTGCAGCATGTTTCTTTAAGGCTGTGAGGCATGGACGATGACAGTAGCGGAGAAGAAAAGGGCGGAAGCATTCTAAATGTGGTGCTACATAAGAATGACGAAGATTAAATGGAACGACCGAGTAAGTAAAGAGGAAGTCCTACAAAGTGTGGGAGGAAAGAGAAGTCTTCTGAATACCCTAAGAAGAAGATGGGACAACTTAATCGGCCACATCATGAGACATGATGGCCAGCTGAAGACAATCGTTAAAAGACAAGTGGACCAGAAGAACGGGAAAGAGGATAAATACCTACGTAAATATGAAGAAATTTTCCGATAGAAGAATTCCGATATAAATACGTTTAGCGAGTAAAGACTCTTTTCTTTTTATTTATTTATTAAATAACAAACACAATCTGTTCGCGCCATATATTTGGTTTGCGTGCGGTAGCAGTGGAGCTTCCCGCCGCGGCAGCGGCGGAAAGAACACAATCTCTTGGCCTAATATTAATATCTACATTTCTTTCTACATAGATGATAAAGAAATACGGGTCACGTAGGTAGGTAATGTAAAAATCAACACACCATTGCCTATTACATCAGCTGCATGTAACTCACAGTTTACTCTATGGCACATCAAGAATAAAACATCATGACCCAGTTCAAATGAAATTTTTGTATTTAAAATCTACTTGTAGCAACCATACGATTTTTTACGCTCTAAAGCATCTCAAATAGGACAGAACCGTATGAATAGCCAGGAAATCAGCGCATAATAGTCAACTATACGCAATTGACAAAACAAGCATTCAGCCTAAGAGTTTTATTTTTAACTTCAAAAGACTGCCGGATAATTTAGCTATCTGTCTGGAAAACATATAGCGTACTGGGATCATCGCCTTCAGAGATTGAATATTTGGCAGGCAAATGACAGTGACGAGCGGTTCAAAGGAAATGCACGAAATTCCAATGGGTTCAAATTCTTTCCCATCAATGAAGAATGGAACTCCAAAGGGTACGTGACACGAATTTTTAATTTCTCAGCAGATGGAATGCTGATCAGATCGAAAATCAACCTTTGAAATCACATGCATATGCATCGGAAAATACACCAGACTTGTTTCCCAGTCGAAATTACAGCACCTTTGACTCGGGTCAATTGGAATTGTGGCGCACGGGAGGGAGGGTTCGGGAGACTGGAGTGGAAACGCCACTCGTGCGCGACTGCCAAGGGCAACAACAACACCAGTCCCAATCACGCACGACCGTCCCCCGCTTCCTCAAAAATGACCGCTCTTTCACCGTTCCCGCGCTGCTGCGCTTACAGCTACCGAACTTCCATCCGCTCGCCTCCGCTTTCCAGCATGGAGAGGAGGCTTGCCTCCTCTACTGCCCATATCGCCACGTTCCCTTTGCTCGAAATACAGACATTCGGTCGAACGACACGGGTGCAGTCACGAGAGAAAACACCTACGCACACACTTCCGACCAACACATCCCAGTCCATTTCCCGGAATGCGAAATCTCGTCGGCGTCGTTCGGAAGTCAGAATAATGAACCGAAACGGCGGGCGTGGGCGAACTTCATCCAGCTGGGCCGCGGCATTCCACCTCCTACCCCCATCCCGTTGATTGGGATCCGTTAACCTCCCACGATCAACCAATGAAAGGGAGGGATGTTATTTTGTACGTCTCTAAGTCAATAATTGACCTGACATGAAAATCCCGATGTTCAGCGTTTTCGGGAAGAAGGAAATAAAAGACCGAAGCGAATGAAACTTCGCAATACTATTCCTCTCCAAAGGGAGGACAAAACAAAGTTATTCTAAGAGGGAATTTTTAAGTTTTAAGGGTTGACTACGTTCTAGAATTATATAGAAATATAAATTTCCATCACAGATAGAAATATCAACTTCAGTCATTCAAGTAAGAAATGAAGAGCTTCTTGGGCACTGAGGGTTCATTGTCGCCGAATGAAAGCACTATTTGCTGTTGAATTTGCTCTAGTCAGAAATCATCGGAATCTCAAATTAGTATCTCAGATGGTAAGATTCAGGGGAAGAAGAAAACAGCTGAGGTCATTGGCGACATAGAAGACAAATAGTAATATTAGATAGACGAAGGGAACGAAAGAAGGGTTGGGTGAAATTCGGCGTGGGCATACTCTTTCACGCCCTTGGGTCCACGGTTTAACCTTCTATCCGAAATGAGGGAGAGCTGAACTGCATGTGTGTTCCACATAACCGAGTGCACCCAAGTAGGGATGGAGATACAGCTGAAAAATGTCTAACATCACTGAGATTCGAACTCACGTTCACAGAATAGGAGACCAGTGATCCGGCCATCGTACTAACCTCATCCCCTTCTCTGATTTTTTTCCCATTTACTCATCTTCTCAACCCTTTTTTCCCCTGGCTTCTCGTTTAATGGAGGGCCCAAGTTTAGCACGAGGCCCGACATCCCTTACTTTACCCGGGAATATTTCACATTCAAAGGCGAAATAACCACAAATTAAATACGTTTTCTCCTTGCCATTCGATGGTGAAACGTTCATATCCATTCTCTTGAGAACTGGAACGATACATGATGATCCAAAGAATATATAAGAAATTCATTAACTAGGATCGGGAGGTCTTCGCGTGGTCTGCATCTCATTAGGAACTAAATGTACTAGGAAAATCAGGAACTTACCAGTTTCACGAGTCGTTTAATGTATGGAGTAACCAAAAGAAATCATGAAGCCGTAGAGGAAGAAAGCGTTCAAAAAAAGTAATGCCAATCGCCGATAGGGTCTAAATATTATCAATAAGCCGCCATCGTTTCACGACAACGTGAAGGCTGATTGGTGTTGCTTTAATATTCAATTACGAAAATTTTGAATATATTATGCTGTGGAGCGCAGTTGTTTGAAAAATAGTTTCTTATTTAATAAAGTGAAAGACTAATGGTCTTGGAGGTGTAGCAAGCTTATATCTGTGTGAAATGAACTTTATCCATAGTATCGGTTGTTTGACAAACGATAAAATACGTTAGCTAGAGATGACCCAATATACCGACTACAGTAGTCGCGTAGAAATTAGTTCTTCCGGGAAAGAAGTTTGCCTCAGCAGTGAGCGGGCAACAATAAGCGAATTTGTATCGCACAGACACACTCGAATTCTAAACGAATATTGAAGTCCCTAGCTCAAAAAGCTACACGGAGCCAAATCACAAAGCAGCGATTTCAGCACACAAGTAAAGTGCCCTATCTCCAGTCTAACGTAAGGTTGAGCAGCATACCTACTGAAGTCGCGGTAGTAAACTAATGCGACAGCCTGGTATGGATGTCTCGTTCATCTTAGGATTTTGGTATTAAATTATTGTGTGCGATTCAGTCTCGGCCGTGGAGTACATGAATACTCAAGTCCACAACTGCAGCCACGAAGCATGTATTAATTTTATATACGCCTCATAGTACATATACCTCATCCTCCGTTTCAAATGAAATTTTTACTAGTTTACAATTTATTTTCCAGCGAAAAACTAAAAAGCTGATAATGAACGTAATAAATCACACAATTTCATTGCTCTATCGTTAATTTTATGACTAAGCCATTTAACAAGAGGATACAGAGTTCCCACCAATAAATCTAAGTCTTGGTAAAACCAACGATGAGATTGCAAATATAATTTATAAATCGTCTATGAAAATGTTACAGAGATAGCAGAAAAAAGATTCCGCTGGAGAAATCTTGATCAAGGCATAACTGATGGGCGAGCCATAAAAATATCACGGCAATAAATATAAAACTTGATATCTGAAATCAAATATTTATCAGGTCAGATCAAAGATCAAGGCCGTCAGCAAAAAAATATTTCCTTGCTTTGATGATTCAATTTCAACTCAGACTAAAGAATTTTATAGTATAACTCTCTATTTCCGACTAAAATAACTTCGAATATTAATCATAGGGAAATTTTTCATTGGATTAATTTGTCTGAATGCGTTTTGGCATCTAATACAGAAATAACTTTCACAAGGATACTTAATTGGCGAAAGTGCTTAGATCCACACGGCAGTATGATTCACAAAGAGAGTAAAAATAACCAGTCTTAAATCAAGAGTAACTTGGTGTAGATCGCCAATAACTACTACATTACTCCAACGCCTCCAAACCGCTAGTTAAATTCCTACAAAGCTTTGTCAAGTCCATACTAAACAACACATTGCATAAATATTCCTGAAAATTGCGCATTACCGACTCAAATATTTTAATGTCAATCACTTTAAAATATCCTATAGAAGAAAGCCAGTCTTTTGAAAGAAATGAATACGGAAACAGGAAAGCCCATAAAGAAGTGTAGTGAGTGGGAGGACTCTAACCCAATAAAATAATGAATAAGGAGGTATCAGGCGTTGTGGCATTAAAAATTGACAGGAGAAATTGCAATTTTCCACCAAATATTATGTGAAAAATTGGAATTGATTACATAAATACAACAATATGACATTATGTTTGAAATTGCAGAGCGAATGCAGGGACCAAAAAAGTAATTTCATTTGAGCCAAAACGAAAGTATCGTTTACTCACTGTAATTACACGATTTGATGCCTTGGAACCTAGTAATTAAAGGATTACTTCCATAATTCATACATCAAACCGGCGTGGTTACCTTTAGAAACAATCCAACCTAATATTTAACTAGGTAACCATTCGATAAATAGCCAATTTATTGTTTGATGTTAAAACATATTGTAATGGAAATGCTAGAAATAGAAAGGCTATGAATCGTAAATGTTTACACAAAACATCCATTTAAAACATATGAAAAATTCTTGATACAAAAAGTAACTGAAAAGTGCACATCATACATGTTCAAACATGTTCATAAATAGAGTTATAAAATGCTTGACAAAGGATAAATAAAGGACGTGCTAAATAAAAGGATGAGCTCCATTTTCGCAATCAAAATGGCCTATTCTAGAAAGGGAGCATTAAAATTGTAAACAGTAATAGATCGACTAAAGGAATAAGGTGAGTCAGAAATCAAGCTTCGAAGTTTTACACCTAATCGATTTCTCCATCCTCCTTTAGAATGACCATCCGGATGTTCCTTGTAAGGAAACGCAGCTAATGGAGAGCTGCATCTCCGGCCGGAATCCACAACCCAATCCAGCCACTGGTCAAATATTCCGATTTGCATTAATCAACATCAGCAATTTCCTCTCCTTTCAAGTCTCTTGCCCATCAAAAGGTTTATTGAAAATCCATATTGTAGGAAAATTAAACACTTAAAAGTAAATTATCTACGGAAATATTATATCTCCTCCATTATAAAAGAAATAATCAACCCTGATAGTGAATTCTAATTCCTTCGTTCTTTAGATGCAAGTTTCGCGTAGCCATAGGATTATTATCTTTCAATTTGTTACTTTTCCATCTTCACCAACAATCAATCCTAAGTAATGTTGAACACAGCTCCCCTCCTCATTGTTCAAATAATCGATTATCTTCATATTTGTATGACAAAAAATTTGATATTATAAAAATGCTTCCCTTTCGCAACTTTCTCCACGCATCTTAAACGAATTCTTCTCTTTCAATTCTTCCATTCACTATTCCTCAGACTAAGACTATCTGAATGACGATGTGTTCCGTAAGGTTGTCCCATCTTAGTAAACTCCACTCCTAAGAGTTCCACTCAAGGAAACTCGATGGTAAGTGGAATCACGTATTGCTAAAAGAATACATGAAACCGACGGTGGGGATCTTGTGGCCATTTGTAGCTCTCTGTGTGGTCTTTTGCAGGGTTATTACGCATTAGAATTGGAATTTGCAGCAAGGCGCCTCGTACCTTTTAGTTCCCACGGGGTAGTGAAATCGGTATATGAGTCCCATTTCACTTTCACATCTTTGTTTTGAAATATTACAAAAGTCTTAAATATTCCCCAACAAAAAAGTAAAAAAATGAAGCGCTTCTATGAGTGAGTGTTGAGAAAAGGGGGTCTGATTATTTCTCCTTGAAGTGAGTTATAGTTTCCCAATTCAAAATGGTTCCCCACCTCTAGGAGCCATTTTTATTGGGCCATCGAGGATATGACGGCAGGCACTCTATGGTAAATTTCTGACCCGACATAATTTCCTAGGCTCCCATTTATGCTCACCATGTGCATTAATGGATGGAAAACGTTCAGCTCCACGTCCGAAACGTGATGGGATGAAAATTAATTAGCTTCTGAGTCATGCGACCTGTAACGGTCATGGATTCACACTCGCCATAAAAGTTGCGTGGCTCAGTTATCGGAATAATCAGGGTCTTTTAAAGTGAACATCAGCAAAAGGAACTCTATTAAAGAAAGAGACATTGTCAAACTCTAAAACTTTATACTGAGTAAAAAATGTGGCGTACATACGCCATTAAAATGCACCTACAGCGGAATTCAATGTGGTATTCGTATTTGTGCCATGGTGTATTAAAAAGCTCGAATCAACTGGCAGCCACGATGAAAGTTAGCAAGGTTTTGTTTAGTCTGTTTCGACGATTGTTTTTAAAACAGCCAATTTTTCGAAGACCAAGCTGACCGTTGTGCATGCGTTGCGGTGAGTACATTCATCGACGAGAGAATCTTAATCGCAGAAATATTTTACTAATTGATTATAATTTGTATGTACAATTGTTAGGCTAAAACAACATTTTCGCTGGAGTATTTAAGACAATAACATCTATGCCTAAAATAAATTAAACAGTATTGAATAACAAATAAAAAATTTACCTCCGATATTATGATTTACCTCCACTAGCATTAGATTCCTTGGCAAGGCAACATTTTCATCAACAGATTCAGGTCTATTTTATCCTTAATGCCGTAGCATATAAGTAATAAAATATTGATTATAATTAATAAGTACATCGTACGCATAGTTTAAGAGACTAGCATGTAGAAATATAAGCATAGAAGTGATCTAAATAAGGAAATATCATTCGCTTGAGTGATATAGCAGCAGGTTTCTACAGTTAGGTAGGAGTTAGTTTCTTAAATTATCCAACTACTCAGGTTATACCGATATCGTTTAATCTATCTTAGTCCTAAGAACTTTAAGATAAATACATCACTAATGGCAGAAGAGGCAGAACAGATACCTGCGGGCATTGTGTGGTCCTATCGGCGCATCACCGACCAAACCACAGGGGCCAGCCAGAGGCGATATAAACTTTGATAGCCATTCTTCTCCTTATCGTCTTTTTTTACAACATGTCGAGAATGACGGGGGCGTTCCCAAGTTTTTGATGAAGTTCTTTATTGCTCTCTGCCCGTAACTGAAACGCAATGGGGAGTGTGCCCACTTCTCTCCTGCTCATTACATCTTCCTGCCGCACTCAAGACAAATGCACTCATGGCACACACTCACCGTAGCGACCAGCTCGGAACTCCCTGCCAATTTAATTTTTTCATTAAGCCTCTTCTCCCAACATTCACCTCCATCCTCCCCACAACCACTCCTCCCTGGGGACCCTGCCAGTCTCTCTTTTCCCGCTGACCCCAGCGGGCTACTGCCTCTTCCGGGGAGTTTTTTCGTCCCTTCCTTACCTACGAAAACTCGGGGAGCACACTCAAGCAATCCCCTCTCCGCTCCACGTGACCACCCGCTGAGACTTCCTCGAGTCCCTTCACTGTATCCCAACGGCTCTCTTTCTCAGTTCTATACTCGTCTTATGGCTCGGTGGGAATAGAAGGAGTGCCGTTTGAGTTTTCTTTTTTTCACAACCGGCATTATGCTCGCGCCTGTTTCTGCGAGGGTTTTTACTGGGCGCCTGGGCTCTGAACTTCTTACGAGACCTCTCATACCGGTTTTTCGCCTTTAACCCGAATGCCGTAATACTTTTTCTACGCCTCAGTGATTTTGGTAATATGAAACACGCAGGTAACATCTTGTTTACGACAAAATGTTAAATGACTAAGACTCTTGTAATCTGTGTAATAATTATGTATTTGGGTCGAACCACTCTTTCTTAAATGTTTTGGAAAAATTGTCCCCTTCCTTCACGTGGGGCTCATTTTCCTCGTGCAGTGGCAAGGCAAGGTTTCCTTGTTCGAGAGAGGTGTCGGTCAGCAGTTACAAAGACACCAAAAACCCCGATTTATTAGCATTTACAGTGAAACGACAACTTTATGATGAAAAAGAAGGAAACTGCGGAGGAGACATGTAGAAATTGAACTAAAAAGAATGTAACAAAAATTTACTGAAGATGGTTCTCAAGTGTCAATATTAAATAAATGGCGGTGTGATACTAACATTTTATTTGATTTCGATTTAGTTTATTCAAATGTAACATAAAAATATAAAGCCTCATAAAAGCGGAACAGATGTGTTTTATGGAAAATATCGAAGACTCTCCCGTTTTTGCTAAACCTGATAACTTCGTGAGAAGAATACAGAATATCCCACACAACGGAATTATATATTGCACAGCTAACTCCCGTACACTCCCGTGCACAGCGTACGCTCCCCTTTCAACGTAAAATTTCCGCTAAAGGAAGATTTACGATCTCGTTTCAGTTAGAATTATTTTCTTGATACTTATCAAACAATGTCTAAAATGTTTTAATATGCGTGTTCTGGGTTGCTTTCCATTATCATAAGGCTTTTTATTTTCAAGGTCACCATAATATTCGCTACACTAACTGAGGCTTAACATAAAGGGAGTCGTAAACGGCACAATTGCTTTCAGAAATTAAAAGCCCTTATCAATCATCCAACCTTGCCTTCATTTTTTCTTCCCCTCATTCACATCTCTTTTACACTACGACCGCAAGTACCACTCCTTCCTTTCATCCCTCCACACGTATCTGCTCTCATAAAATTTTTTACGCTCGCCATGACTGGAAATATTTTCCCTCCCAGCTTTTGTTTCCTATTTCGAATTTTTCGGCTGTTTTCTCTCACCCCCCCCCCCCTCCTCTCCCCGAGGCCGCTTCGCTGAGTGAGATTTTTGCCAGTCCCCTCACGCCCGCCTCGTGAGTTTATTTTACGGCAGTGCGCCCGGCCCTTCCACGCGCCCCTCGGCTGCCCTTTATCCTGCCCGCTGTTTCTCACCCTCCCCCTGAAGAATCTTCTACTTTATTCCGCACAAAGATTGCAAGCGTTACTCCTTCCTTGGCATCAACTTACCATCCCACCCTTTCATTAGCTAGTTAGTTATTCAGTGGAGGCGATCGACAGTTGAGGTCAATTGCGACATTTAGGATAGGTGGGTAATTGGGTATTGGCAGGAGTTTTTAGGGAACGGAGGAGGGGTGGAGAGAAACCCGGCGTTGGCATTAGCCTACTCTTAACGACAGGCGCCAAGGGGACCACGGCTTTACGTCCTATCCGACGGACAGAGCACTTGCACCTGAAATGCCCTCAAGGCACTCAAGTGGGGACCAGTTTGTCACTGAAAAAAATCCCCCACTGCCGGGAATCGAACCCGGGCCGTCGAGATGGGAGGCCAGAACTCTACCCAAACTTTCATATTCATATTATTTATTACTTCTTTCGCTAGATATGGTACATTTATTATACAATCCCACGCACTTGCGAGAGTTCTATTACAACGCGGCGAATTTAAGGATTTTTCTGCTCTATAAATGGATTGCTGTCCTCGAAACATTTATCACCTATGTAACTTGTAGTTGTTCCATAAAAATAAAAACGAAGTCAATAAAAAATTAAGTTTCATGCATAGTGATTGTCGAATTCGGTAACCATTATGCGGCTGTTAAGAATTTATAAACTTTCAACATCCGATTTTCGAATACTTGGGGAGGCATCGTAGAAGTCGCGAAAAACATTTTTATTGAGGCGAATGCAATGAACCCCATACTCTCCACACAATATTCAATTATTCCTTCCGTTCTTCCATCGATGTACGATTTACAATGATTTACAATACGAAGATGGCCAAATAACTTTAGTTATCTTCGATATTTTTGGTTCAGCTCTTTCGATAAACTTTGCTTCTTTCCTTCACTTTTTGTTTCCGTTCATCTATCACCCACCTCCATAAACTATCCTCTTTTCTCTTCTCGAGTTTGCCCACATATTAAGAATTTATTTAAGATCCAAACTGCGAGTATCCGCTATGGAGTTCGCATTATTCAGGACTTTTCAGAGCACAAACTGCACTTTGGGAACCTCGAGGAAAACTTACGAGAGTTACATTCTAGGGCGAGGAGATTTAGTACATCGTTTCGACACAAACCACTGAGGGGACAAGAGAGGAAATATCCTCTCTTTTCATTCAGTCCGGAAATGCCGGAAGTTAACTCGCCGATGGAAACCATGGAAGATTTTTGATTACGACCACTGTGTCGGATTTCTCATCCATTTGTTCACGATGCGCAGAAAATCAATATGCGCAGAAAGAGTACACCATCAATTCGTCATCTACAGGACAGGAAGTTCAATTATATCAGCCTCAACGACAGCATGAAGAAGATCGATAGTCCAGTGCAGCCGAATTGCTGACGATACTATTGTTTTCATGGCTCGGTGGCGGATGCACGGTAGACTCTAATTAGTAATGCGTATAGGAAATCATAAAATTTATTATCATAACCGGAAGGTCACCCAAAAAAAAAGCATATTGAATCCACGGATTCATTATCCTATTAAAGATAAAAGGTAGCTTTGCTAGTCAAGTTAAAATGTCTATCTACATCTACGTATTATCCTGCGAGCCACCACGAGGGTATGTGGCAGGAGGTGAAGATCACAAAGCATGCACTATTAACATGCAACTAAGATATTTAATGGAAACATGCTAGATAATAAGGTCACATGCAGCTAGATGGTTAGTATCAGCATAATAAGAAAGGTATTATTGGTTGCTATAAAATGCATCATGCAATACAGACTACTCTGACAATATTTCACCTACCTATCCCTTTGCTACGCTGCCTATTGTTCTCTCTATAGGTACGCGTGAAAAATAACATTTTAAATCTATCGTTACGACAATTTCTCTCTCTAATCTTGTTAATCTGATCAAACCTAGCATAATACGCAGGGGTTCTTAATATACAGCCTCATACATACATAGCCTCATTTCACTTATGTCACCCTTGGGACCTTTGACCCCTGAGTAACCCTTGAAGGCCAAGGGATGACAAGAGGGATCTGACGACCTTTCCATCGACATTGGCACCTTTTTAAATCTATGATTTGACACGTTTGTAGCCCCAATTCACTTTTTTTTCACCCCTGGGACCTTTGACCTCTGAGTTACCCTTGAAGGTCAAGGGATGAAAAGAGGGATCTGAGGGCCTTACCATCGACATTGGCACCTTTTGAAACCTATGATTCGATACGTTTTTAGAATCATTTCACCTTTTGCCACCCTTTGACCTTTGACCCCTGAGTAACCCTTGAAGCTCAAGGGATGAAATAGGGATCTGAAGACCTTAAATCGACCTTGGGGCCTTTTTAAACCTATGATTCGGCAGCGGTGATTCATTTTCTGTAACCCCTGTGACCTTGACTGTGACCTTTCAGGGGTCACGGCTGCAATTTTCGACCTCAAACGTTCTTCCATCGTTTTCTTCGTGCCCAAAAACCTATTAGTTGATAGTTTCGCTGAATAATGCTGTCTTTTTTGTATTTCGAATATTTAAACATTGAAAGACCATAAGGCAAAATTTGGATTTTAGGTTAGACCTTATTTCTGGGCTCAAAAGGTCATATTTTGAATATTTTGCTTAGACTCAACAAAACTTGTAACCTTTTTCTAGCCAGGTACCAAATTTCATTTTGTGGCTCGAAAGGACGTGTCTAAAATTACAGGTCAAAACATCACGATCAATGGGACACTGTATGTATATGTAACATCATCTGTGAACAAATCGGTTTCGAATTTACTTACAAGGTTTAACCTGCGTTCTGATAGTAATTCCCATCCTTATTCTTCTATTGAACTCGTAACACTTATACAATTATCATAACGGCCTTTAACAAGTCTAGTGGATCTCCTTTGCACACGCTCTAATTCTTTTATCATACCTTCCTCGTACGGATCCCATATACTAGCGGCATATTCTAAATGAGGCCTGACAAGTGTAAAGTAGCTTCTTTCTCGTACTCTCTCATCACATTTGCCTAGAACCCTTTTTTACGAATCCTAATCTACAGTTTACTACACTAGTTATTTCCCTGATGTGTTTCCCCCAAGTCATGTCTTCAGTGATGGTGACACCTAAGTATTTAATAGATTCTACTTTAGATATTTTCTTTTCTTTGATGCAATAATTATTCCGGGGAAAGCTATTCTTTTTCCAAAAGTTCACTATTGCGCATTTCTTCAAATTTAATTGTAGCTGCCAACTATCACACCAATCACCAATCCCATCCAAATCCTTAGCTAAAAACTGACTGTCCTCTTCATTTCTAATTTCCTTATACACTACTGCATCATTGGCAAAAAGCCGGAGCTTGCTAGTTTTAACTCCTGTATTTAAGTTATTTACGTAGAGAATAAATAAAATAGGACCTATCACGCTTCCCTAGGGAACACTCGATGTAACTTTACCTTTGCCGGAGCTGGCACCATCTAATATCACCCTTTGAACGCGTTCATGTAAGAAGTCTCCTATCCAGCCTACTATATTACTGTCTATCTCGTATGATGCTAACTTCGCGAGTAACTTACGGTGGGGAACCTTGTCAAATGCTTTACTAAAGTCAAGAAACGCTGCGTCTACCTGTACGTTACCTTATCCGGAAACTAAAATATCATGAACAAAAAGTCCTTATTGAGTTTCGCAACACCGCCCCTTTCTGATCCCATGCTGGTTTGTTATCAATAAATCCTGGCTATCGAGGTGTCCCATTATTAATGTAACTATTATATGCTCTATAATTTTACATGATAGTGACGTTAATGATATTGGTCTATAATTACCAGTTCCCTATCACCGCTTTTAAAAATTGGGGTCACGTTTTCTACCTCTACGTCTTTGTAAACCGCGTGTTCTTCAAGAAATTTGTTAAATAGAGCCATTTCGAGAGCTAATTCTTTATTCACACAAGCTAGAATTTATTCAGGACCTGAGGACTTGTTCGGGCTAATGGTTTTTAGTAAGGATACAATTCCGCTACAAGATATATCGATCGGGAACATTGGTTGCTGAAATTGGTCTCGTATGATTTCGTGCAAATTACGCTTATATTGATTAAAAACGCTCTGAAAAAAAATAATTCAACAAATTAGCCTTATCTAAACTGGAATAATCTATTTTGCTCCTATCGTTTTTCAAAGAATTAACCGTTGACTTTTTAGTCTCCTGCACTTTCCTAACATATGACCAAAATATTTTCGGATTTCCCTCTAGTTGTTCTGCTAGTACTTTTCACTTGAATTCACTAAACGCTTTTCTAAGAGCTGTTTTTGCGGCTGCTTTACTAATTTTTTAATGATCGATAATATTTTTTAGATCACTATTAGCTAAATTTTTCGTCATTTTTCTTAGTTTCGCGGGGATAACTCGTTGGCGTTCTAAACATTTTATAACCCCCGCGTTGTACCACCTTGGTTCCCTATTCGCACTCTTATACTTATGGGGTATATATCTGTTGACAAGTGACCGCGTAATTTGGAGAATTTGGAGTGACACAGACAATACATGGACTCTTTCCATGCATTGTCTGTGTCTCTATTTTTTCTGATGTGCTTGAATTTTTCAAAAGAAGTCTGTAAGTCACGCCTAAATCCGTTTAAATTTGCTTGACTAAAAGGGTAAATCTTTCTTTATAATTCAAAATTTTTTCATCATTGAGGGAAAATTTAAAATGTACTGCCTTGTGGTCACTTATTTCATCAACATTTTCAACTTGAATAACTTTTTCAGGGATGTTTGTGGCAAGTAAATTGAGAACATCCTCCCCTCTGCTAGGCAAGTTTACTATTTGATGTAGTGCGTACGATGCGAACAGATTAAGCAATGACTCGCAGATTTCTTTGTGCCTACCCCCAAACTTATGACTACATGTTTTCCAATCTATCGATGATGTATTGAAATCTCCACCTACAATAAACTGTCGTTCATTTCCCTGGGAATTAATGGACCTGGGCCTCGATCATGGATCTTCATAACGCGTGCGCTAGCGTTATCGTTATTTTTTGATTTAACTTATGTCAGAAAGAACGTGATCTCCATTCTTCATTTTTCGCACAGCACTTCAAATCGCTTATTACAATCAGTGGAGCGAATTTTATAGACGGTTATAGTTAACCATGCGCCACTCTAGGGGTAAGCGTAAACGATAAAAATTGCGATAACGCGAAAGAGAGATCCGTGATTCCACACCAGAGCTGTTTCTCGAGGTCTACTACTGAGAATCTATCTACATTTCACCCGCCGCAACGGCGAGTGTCAAGTGGGTGGTAGGTCACCAGCCAATAAGCTGATAAATACTTGGTTAACAAATATTGTAGTAAAGCAAGTAATTTGTTTGAAAGAATTGTACCTTGTTTGCGTTGTAGTCGTGTATTGTGCAAGGGAAAATCGAATTCTTGTATCGCTCAGTACGACAGTTGATTTTTCTTAAATTGTCGCATCCTTCCATCGTGATGTGGTGTAAAGGAAGACGTATCTGCAGCGTCAGACTCAAATTATTTCATTTATACATCTGCATAATACCCTGCAAGCCACCATAAAGGTGTGTGGCAGGGGGTGAATTCCCACCAAACTTGCACTACATATCAATATTTGAGAAAGCATTCACTAAGGCCTGTACAGGGGGGAAGAGAATTCACCATGCGCCTGTATTTTATTATGTAGGATCTTCTTTGTACATACGTTACACCGTTTATATGCTTCATATAGCGTAATAAAATCCAAACAGTTTTTTTATAACGTAATAATTTATCAGAAAATTAGAACTTGAGCTCATGATCATGTACATGTAGTACTTATGCCATATGGATAATATCACCAGAAATCAAACGGCACTAAAATACAGAGGAAAAAGGAAGTTAACCATACATTATAGGTAGCATGTTCTTCAGCATAATTTTCAGTTTTCCATTAGAAGAGATTAATCTCGTTACACATATATGGCGTAAACATTTCTAAGCTAGAAACCCTTGCCGCTCTTTTCTTTCTACCCTTTCTGCTATCGGTGACACTTTCCTCGCATAATATTTTCGCTTCCATTTTCTATTCTCACCAAGAGCTCGGCCTCCGTGCCATCAAATAAATCAGCAGCCATCAAAGAAGGAGAGAATGAAGTTTGCGAGTACCTGGAACCGCTGGGGCGAATGTTGATTGACGTCCGCCACCAAAGGCGTGTTTCAGGTTTAAGCGTCTTAGCCGGCGCCATCTATTGGGGCTTTAAAAAAAATTGAGTGCATATTACATGAACCCCGTAACCTCTTCGCTGAATGCCGCATCCCCAACGGTATTTTAATGAATGCTTACTCGTTAGAAGGAAAGAGGATGGCTTAGCTGATCCGTTCAGACGCTGAACTGTCACGGACGCTCCAAATGTATCCGCCAAAAAGCATGACTACGCGACGGGAAGATTGCATTACCACCATCATGCGTCACAAAATATACGCAGTTATCACCACGTTTCGAAGTTGATTTCAAGGGACCCGTCCGTCGAAGCGAATTAGCATGCACCCCGAGTTCAAGCTGGAATGATATTTCCGAATATCCAGCAATGACGTTTATTCCGTAGTGTGTTTCACGTTTCGAAGTTTCGGTAAAGGGACGAAAGTACAGAGTTATGGAACTTGGATGTAACTGTTTTCATCCTCCACCATAACATTCCTACACAGTAAAGATACCTTGCAGGAAATGTACAAAGTTAAATTTTGCAGCAATGGTAGAGGACAATAATGAGGCAAATTAACAAGAAACGAAAGCAGAAACTGCGTGAATTTCAACTATGACATATTGATTGCAAAAGAGAGGTATCTCGCTACACGTAAGTAGGAATGAAAATTACCTAGAAAGTGCTCAGGATTACGGCTCTTACCGTAACACCATCCTTAAGTCCATTAAACCGCCGTGATTCATGAAACCTACAACTAAAATAGATTTTTTGCTACTTACTACCACTAACATCCTCCACGTCCACAAGTTTAACAAATCAGCCATTATCAATTACACCCTTATCAAAATGTAAAACAATAATAACAACTTTACTCGCAAGTATTGGAATAATACAATTGATTCGTTAATACTAATTATGCCGTCATGTTCGTCAATAACTTCCCACGGCACCCAACCCTCAGGGTAATGTTATGAACAATATACTACAGACAGTACTGAGTAAAAACTAATCACCAAATTTTACTGGATGAAAATATTATGTATTACAAACAGTGAAAGTTTTATCAGGAAGAACATTTCTTTAAATTGTTTTCACAATTACTATGGTCTAAGGCAGTGTTTCTCAACCATTTAACGTTGGCGGCACTTTTAGACTGAGGTTCAGTCTTGGGGCACCCGTATTTGCTTCTTTTTTTATTTATCCAATTGGGATTTTCCCTCCATTACCTAGGGTAATCGGCGCTTTACAATAATTAGTCCTTAGGTTGGAAGAAGTTCTTCTATTACTTTCACCAGTTGGGCGTGAGAGTAACCAATTCAGAAGTTGGCCCGGCTAAAAACATTTTTTGTTTTCCCGCAATAATCTTGCAGCACCCCTAGCTGTTTTCCTGCACCCTAAAGTGCCGCGGCACACCATTTGAAAGCCAATGGTCTAAACTCTACAAGTCATCGAAACACAATTATTTTCGCACGAACGATTGATTCGATTACATGCTGTTCATTAAAATAATAGCCAATCCAACTGAGTGAATGATAAATGAACATTCGACGATTCTCTAAACGTACTGGCAAACATCATTGACACTTATTCTCTCTCGAGTTTAACTATAGCGACAATTATTTCTGAGGACTGATTTAGCTAGAGTTTATTTTAATAATTTAACACTGGGATGTAGCACGGTTATCAATATGCTTGGAAAAACACTGTGACTAAGCTCAAAGTGAGCATTTAGAGCAAGCATACACGCCACATACATTTAATGATTTCAATCATCATGCCAGAAAACTTTCGAGAAGCATTCGTTTGAAGGTTCTTTCTTCTTCGTCATAGTATTTCTTCGTCTGAGGGATAAGAGGACTACGCCCAACTTCTGCCTGCGCCCACACACTAACCCATGCACACTTTTATATGAAAATGAGTTTAAATTGGTGAACGAGAGGGAGGAAATCTCTTACTTCGAATGTGGACTCTTGAATCGCCCTTCCGATTAATTAAGGAGAAAGGATCAGCGGGAGCAGGCACGCGAGGGAATTTTTTATCCATAGCACGACACACAGAGCTGCCCCTGTATTTGAGAATCCCACCCTCCGCCCATGTATTTGAATGTCCCTCCCTCCTTACGACCGGGAAATGTGGTCCAAAGGCACGTCGACGGCGCGGCAGGGATATGGATGCCCAAGGGTTATCAGGCAGGAGATGCGCACCCGGGAGACAAGGGTGATGACAAGGAATGAAGAAAGGAAAGCTTGAGAGAGTGTACTCACTTCCGTGAGGGAAAAACTTGGCGTAGATGTCCTTGAAGGCATCTTCATGCACCAATCCCTCTGGGCATTCCTGGAGAAGAACAAGAAGAATATCAGTTAACATGGTTCAGAATTAAGGGTGGATAATTATGTATAGACTTAATTTTTCGATGCTCCAGTGGCAAATGTTCTACAGTCATGAGGAGTAATGAACTAAGGCCAGTTTATATTTTCACACAAGATTTAAAAACCGACGACAAATTGTAAATTGTAACAGTATTTCATCAGAACACACGAGATGATGTATACACCAAAGGTGGTGGGTAAGGTAACGAAGGAGGGGGAAGAATCATAAGGTGACGTCTGACACATTTAATTATAAATGTTCTACCGGCCAAATGATTTATTAATCCACAGAAACACACAACCCAAAACAATTGCAGTATATGTCGAAACAAGATTTGAAACCGAGGTACATGCGTCGCAGGTCCGGGCGTTACCAACCGTGAGGAGAAAATGGATGTATTAGCATGAAGATTTTCCAGCGTTTTTAAACGCTAGAGGCGTACTAGTTTGCTCATTTACAAACTGTATAATTAATTAAAATCACAATCAATCTTGTGCTTGGAAAGGTAGAAGCTGCTTATAGGATAATGAGGAACCACCATAAGGAACGGAGCGGAATGCAATGCTTTAAGAGACAAGAATGGAGAACCTACGATTGAAAGTGAAGACAAAACGAAGAGATGAAAAGAATATCTGGAAGAGTTATATAACGGAAACGAACTCAGCAAGAAAGTGATCGAAGAGGAAAGCGTAGTCGAAAAGGATTAAATGGGAGCATCAATATTAAGATCGGAATTTGACGCAGCAGTAAGGGACCTTCGGGTGAATTAGACTTCAGGAACTGAGATACTCACGCAGAACAAATTAAAAAAGCACAGAAGAAATTTACCCATCTTTACAAACCATCTGTGACATATAATAAACAGGAGAAACTATTACCGAAAATAAGAAAGAAGAGAACTGCGAAAATATTATAGTTATAAGCCTGACCAAAGATTTTGACGAAGATTGAGAAAAAATTATCATGCTGCTATTCGCTGATGACATGGCAATCATAGCAGAAATAAAGAGAGAATTGAATAAGATTCTAATAACCATGATAAAGACAATGGCTCGATATCTGGTGACGATCAATAAGACGAAGACTCAGATATTGGCGTGAGCAAGAAAATAGAGGCCAAAACTAACTTTGAACTAGGAAAACAAATTGTTGAAAAGGTGGAAGATTTCTGTTAACTGGGAAGACGAGTAACCAACCATGGACGGAAGAAGAAAGAAATAGTAGCTAGAAAAGCCCAGACAAAGAAGAAATTCTATCAAAAGAAGAATCTACTTACAGCTGGAAAAACAAGCATAGAAGTAAGGACTTAATTCATCAGGGAGCATGTTTCTTTATGGCAGTGAGGCATGGACGATGACAGCAGCGGAGAAGAAAAAGGGCGGAAGCATTCTAAATGTGATGCTACAGAATAATGACGAAGATTAAATGGATCGACCGAGTAAGTATCGAGGAAGTCCCACGAAGAGTGGGAGGAAAGATAAATCTTCTGAATACCCTAAGAAGAAGATGGGACAACATAATCGGTCATATCTTAGGACACGATGGCCTGATGAAGACAATCTCCGAAGGAAAAGTAAACAGGAAGAATGGAAAATGCAGGCATCATATGAGATTTATGCAGGGCGGCTACCAGCCTGTGACCTAAATAATAGTGTCTTTAGTGACTTTTCCTTGGTGAAATAGTGACCAAATAGCGACCGACTAGCGACCAAATACTGACCAAAAATAGAGAATTTCGGCCACCAAGCATGAATAAACATTTCCTACTTACGGACTTAGGACATGAGAGTAATAGGAGGAACAAAAACAGGACAAAATGGGTTAAATACATGTTTTTTGAGCGTATTTACACATACAACAGAGAAAAAACAAAGATTTTCATTTTCGAAAATAAAATTAAATGAAACGAAACATTGCATTAAAAAATTATTTTTCAAAAAAGAAGATTGTCAGTCTTAGCATGAGGAAGGAACTACTCAACACTATGGATTGTTCTTCCATCTTTCTTTTGCTCAAATGTCAAATCTGATGAGGTCAAAATTTCTTTTTTGTACTGCTTTTTCGACAGCAGTGGCGTGCTTATGAGATGTTCTGTATCCCTGCGAATGGCAGCCACGCCTTCCAACATCACTTAGGCAAGGATATATTCAATGTTCTTCTTAGCAATGGCATTCTTAAGATGTATATTGGCTTCATCAAATAGGCTGTTTGCCCTAGCAGACACACGCTCCTCTTCCTTCCGCAGTCTTTTTTTTACACAATACTGTTTTCTCCATCTGTTCTGCTCTTTTCTTCTCTTTCTCCAGTCTTTCTACATCTTCATTCTTCTTTCGGGCTTCCTCTTCTTTTTTCTTCCTATCTTCTTCCAAGTAAGCTTTGCAATGTTGATTAGCACAGCGTGCACTTGCAAGAAGATCTTTGGTAATAGGTACTAGAAACGGCTTATTGCCATACTTGTGTAGCACACTCTTGACTACCATGTACACGGTAAGAGTGCGATCAGACTTAGCAGTTCTGTCATATGTTATAATCCCCCCTGACTTTGAGAAGTCCCACTTGACATCAGCCTGTCCATGAGAGAGAGACACAGCTTTCACCACCTTCGAGACAGTAGGGTTCTTCATGTCACCGGAAACGGTGCGCATGGATAAAAACTGAACCCAATACTGATCAATACAGTGATTTCTAGAGCCATCTTCATCCTTCTCCAGCTGCAAGAGCTTCCACTCATTAACAGGTAAGTTAGACGCGATCGGTCATGGCATCACTTTAGCCACCCGCACTATGTTCCCTACACTGTTCTCTGAAGTTCTCTCCTCTAGACACAGACATCCACTGCTCTTCAAGAAAGAATCTGTGGATTTGAAGGAACTTTTTTCCAGGATATGCTTGCACGCCTCCACATAGTGCTCGCGAACATAGTAAAGGAATAATAGTTTCTCCTTTTTGCTGATCTTTGATTGGTTCAGGGCCACGCGAATGTCTTCCCTCGCAACGACATCAGGAGCTGGAAGAAGATTCTCAGGCTTGAAGACCTATCCTATGTCCTAAGATTTCTTGCAAGCTCTACAAATCAGAATTTGGATTAGTGTAGACAGCCTGGAATGCAGCAGGTGAACTAGTGGCTCCTCCCAGTGGAAGAACCAGGTGAAGCATGTAAACATGTGTGCACTGGACACAATGAACATCAATTCAGCTTTCATGGTGGGCTTCTGCAGGAGGGTAGAAGTAGGTGGGTATCCTTAGGTCTATGTATTAACCTACATTGTAGGCCATTAAATGTATGTACAATACGAAAGCACCGTTCCAAATGTCCTCGTAGAAAGTTGAAAAAAATTACTTGATGACTTTTACGATTGGGGACCCCTGTGCGTCGCTTGCTTTTTCGCTCAAAACGCCTGTCCGTGCTGGATGAGCATCATTATTGCACGAGAATAAATTAAGTTTATTGTTACGAAGCTGGTGCACACGCGGCACTAAGTTGCAGTGATAACGGCGACAACACGCAACACTGAAATATCCTACCAATATAGCAGTGAAAATTTCTACAAATACTTTGAAAGCCTCTCCAATACCGTTGCAAGAAAATGCGCTAAAATTAGATGCCACACACTAGAGAACCCAGTTTAGTTCTGCTTTAGTGACATCATGGACGCTGTGCAGACTGACGACTAATGGAGCAGCATTGCGAGGGACGATGCTGTCTGCATTGTTGCTAGATGAAGATATCAGCTGTAGCTGACAGACGCTAAGTTGGGCTGCTACTTGCTGAATGTGCTCTCGTGTTTTGACGTGCTGCTGCACTGCTTGGAAACCCTTGTAATTGAAATTGGTGCGACTTATACACCCGGCAAAAGTGCACATCATCGGCCTCCTTTGTGCCCCATTCTTGAACTTTATGCCCCTGCCCATCGTCCCTGGATAGGAGCTTGTCGTTAACCTTGCAACGTGGCATGAAGTCTACGATGACACGGCTGAAAAGCAACAATAACCAAACCGAAAATCTTATACTTGTACCATAGGAGCAGAGAAAAATAACTGTCATACCGACACACTCGCACTACAACATTGACAGTCACAAAATATAATTCATAACTCTAATAAAAGCCATACTTTCTATCGGAAACAGCAGGAAAATACAGAGAAACAATAGTCTTCTCTGAGCAAAACAATATATGGCAGTGCTTGTGGAGAAGGGAGATGAGGGTGACGGGGAAGCGAAAAAGCAGTAGTGCAGAAGGATGGTGCCTCAACTACCCCTAGGATGCGATGGCAGCACGTGTTGCTAGCTCACTGCATAATGTTTACTCGCCGTATATACACATACTAGGCGAATTTACCGATGTGACATTTTGGCCAAATTGTGCTTACACACTTGAGCTGTAAAATCACCATGCAACCTCTTAAGTCGGCGTAGCCAGGGCAAATTAAGTAAAAAGAGTTACAGTACAATAGTTACAAAAGTTACATTACAAAAAGGGTTACATACAAGAGTCTCTTTTACATTGTGATCAGGGTACCGAGTGTAATGGATACCAGATGTGTCTCTTTTTAGCTGGAGAGGTTGGAGCATTTTGCACTCTAATTGAAGATTTGAGGAATGATGACAAAGTTTTTCAATTATTTTCGAATGTCTATTTCGTCACTGTCCCATAGGTTAGGTCTTGCTTTCACCAAAGAAATAAGTAAATCATTATCAATGATTTCACTTACCTTCCAAAATTAGGCACACCACATAAAACTCTCGAGGATGTCTAGATGCTTCCAAGCGATAGAAAATCCGCCCTAGTGAAAATCCGTTCAAGTCACCGTTTGGTAATGTGAGCAATTGATCTACTTGTGGCAGTATAACTACCACTCAAAGCGGTGGTAGTGCGACCCACCTTGGCAGCAAATCTACCAATTGATTTCTCTACAGCCTAGCGAGTAGGCTCGCATTGTTTTCTTGACACCATTACTGGATCGACAGCGACGGCACAAAAGCCATGTGGGTAAAATTCGCCTAGTTTGTAACGGACCTATCCCTCCTCCGCTACCCGCTGGCATTAAGAGTGCTCAAAACGAATACCCTACAGGGCCGCAGAGCTGTTTCGCGCAATCGCAGCGGAATTAAAATGCGACCAACTGATATTTACGACGAGAAAGTGACTATTAGTGACCCCTGCAGTAAAATAGTAAATTTAAATGACCCTATTTTAAAAAAGTGACTAAAGGTGACAAAAAGTGACCTGGTAGCAGCCCTGGATATATTTTATCGGTTGTGAAGGGTGTAAAATAGAGGAATTACGTTAATATGAAGACGTTGGTTGATAGAAGAATCGAGCGGAGGGCTGCGTCAAACCTATCCTTGGATTGTTGACAGATGATGATGATGATGACAATCACCATTTGTTTTGCTGTATTGGTTGCTTTAGAGAATAATGGGGTACTTTGAGAACACCACATCCACATTGACAGTATAATCGGTCACAAATATCAACCGTTGTACCTAATTGTAGCAGATATGAGTACAAGTATCTTTTAGGGCGATCAGGGGCTGCCCATGTGTTGAAGTGAGCGCTGATGTGAAATTTCGCTGGCGGGCTTTAAAAAGTTGTCGAAAATGAACGAGAAATTTGAGAAAGTAATTTAGTATCTCTAGCTAAGCATAATTTAATCATGTCTCATTTTTAAACACATGAGGTAAGAGATGGTGGTCATCAGAAATTTGTCACGCGTGCACAGGCAATGATGTAGCAATCTCATGCACAAAGGCCGACAGTCTATGGTCATTGGAAACAAACTAGAACCCCAATAAAACGCCACCCAATTGGGCTATTTGTATGCAATATTAAAGCGGACATATCGGTCAGGTCTTGGAAGGAGCTCTAAGTATATTATTTAAGGGCTACCGTAGAAATGGAAGACACGCAACGGGGTGGGCTTCCTCCGAAACACCCATTGGGTGGCGAATTAAAAAAATGGCACCTACACTGCTGAAAAACCGTAATTTAGTACTTGTGGATTCAAGTTTTTACGGTCATCGAACTTTGACTGAGAACGCTGGGGATGATCCCTAACATTGTTACAGAAGACTTGATGAGGAGCTAGGGTTAAATGCCGATAATGTATTCCTGCTCCGCCTTTGAAAATCCGAGGCTGGCGGCATGAAAAACCCATAGATATGTATTTTAAGAAACAAAATATACTTCTGTTTAATGCAAGTAGCGCAGAGTCATAACTTTTAAGCATTAATAGGACGAATTTAGACGGATAACGTTCGGAAATAAGCCATTAAATGTGGTACTATTTTAATATGCGATGATGCAAACTGCGGCAGGAAAGGGATATCGAAAGTTTGCCCGGATGTTTTCCAGTAATTTTATGCACCACATACAGTAGTACAGAATAAAGGAAAGTAAATACTGCAGTGATAAATTCAAACATTTTTAAAATAGCACATAAATGGCTTCAAACAAGGGACGAGAGTAACGACTGTTTAAAGATTTTTTGTGAATTTCTTTAAGATTATTTTGTGGATTTAAATGTCTGTCAGTAAATCAAAATATTATGCATTAGCTATAAATAAAACATTTTGGAAAATTTGCACGTTTATTTTGCGGAATTAAAGCTCGTACATATTCATGGTGGATCTAACCCTTCTTTGCTGTAACTTAGTATGAATGTAATTGAATGGTGTATAGCGTCCAGAATAACACATTTTTTAAGGCCAATAGAGAAAAGCATTGGCAAAGAAGGAAAATCTATTGACTGATAGGAAATTAAAAATTGGCAACAATAAGTTTTAATACTAATAGGTAGAAACTTGTTATAATTTAGAAATAGTATTTTTTAAAGTACCCTTTGCGCCTTTGGTTAAGAGTTTCACCTGGTAACGCCTGCAGTAAAATGTCATTTTCACCTCATCTATGGATTCAGTTATGACTATCGACAACATGTATACCCGTTACTTATTAAATGCGAGCATGAATGTGTGATTATGTAAGATAGTTCATGAGCTTGCATTATTAGTAAATCAAACAATATATACTTTTCTTTTATAAATATTCAATCTCGATATTTTTAATCAGCTGATGTTGAATTATGCATTTGCTACCAAGAGAGACTCACGTGGAGCAAAGAAAAAAACTTGGCGAACGCTGCCATCGATTCACTTAAAAATGATGAGAGGGAAATAGCAACAAATACTTTGGACAAAGTTAACTTATTAAAATTCTTCTTGCAAACCATTAACTCACTTCAGTGGATTCAACTGTCGTCCTACCTGGCTTCTTCTAGCAGCTGATGCCAAGAATTCTTGTTCTACTATGGAAACGTTACTTAAATAAGCCCTAATAAATCCGGGGATCGGGTTGGTGTGGTGGCTAGAGTACTGGCCTCCCATCCCGAGGGCCCGGGTTCGATTCTCGGGAGTGTCTTGAGTGCCCAGTGGAGGGCATTTCCAGTTCAGTACTCCGCACGTCGGGACGTTAAGCAGTGGTCCCCTTGGCACCTTTCGTCAAGAGTAGGCTAATGCCGACGTCGGGTTTCTCTCCACCCTTCCTCCGTTTCCTGAAAAATCGTACCATTACCCAATTACACACCTATCCTAAATAGCGCTAATGACCTCAGCTGTAGGTCGCCTCCCCTGAATAACCAACCAACCAACGTAATGAATCCCCGGGTTTTGATAAAATTCGCTCCCGTGTGTAGAGCAAGTCAGCTTCCGAAATATCAGCCTACCGCGAAATAACTGGCTGGATCCCATATACTGAGTGTATGGGAGATCCCATATATGGAGTGTATGGGATCCTAATGAATTAGGTTTGATCACAGAACTAGATAGTGCACAGCGTAGAGCAGCTAGTTCGTTAAAAGGTGTTACGATAGATTGAGTACCGTTTCAGAATTAATAAAAGAATTAGGGTGGGAATCATTATCAGAGCGTAGGTTTAAGTACAGCTTAAATCTATTAGAGAAATTTCAATTGGATAGCTTTACTGAAGATGTTAAGCACATATAAAAAAACAGCGTATTATGCTAGATTCGACCAGATAAATAAGATTAGAGAGATAGATTGTCGTACCGATAAATTCAAAACGGCATATTCCCCCCGTACTGTAAGAGAACAGAATAGGCAGCATAGCAGAGCAGGTGAAATATTTTAGAGTAGTCTATAGTGCATGTTGCATGTACTATTAACCCCTTAAATACTATAGATACTAACAATCTAGTCTCATGAGACCCTACAGTTGCTTGTTTGCATGTTAGTAGTGCATGCTTGGTGATCTTCACCCCCTGCCACACACCCTCGCGGTGGCTTGCAGGGTGTCGTGTAGATGTAGATGAAAGATTAGAGATTTTCCTACATGATCGTATGCAAAGGTTTGTTTTGGCCGGTGCTACCTCCCCAGCAATTGAAGTCTCTTCGGGTGTTACACAGGATAGTGTAATAGGTCCGTTCTTGTTCCTTCTGTATATTAATGATATTCGATGATGCAGTATTTTACACGGATATACAGCCCAAACGATACAAAATATTCAAGTGATGATCTTGAAGCAATTAAAACTGGTGTGATACATGGCAGTTGGAATTAAAATTGAACAAATGCGTAGAATTGAATTGTTGGAAAAAGAATAGTTCTCCTCCTCACATGTATCAAATTCAAAATAACAAATTAACAAACGTGGAATCCATAAAATATCTTGGGATATGACTGACACATTATTTTTCTTGGGGCAAACACGTATGAGAAATCCTTGGTAAAGATAATCATAAACTGGGATTTAATAAAACAACAAAACAGTACTGGACAAATGTGACGATTGTGGACTAGAAATTAGCTACTTTTCCCTTGTTAGACCTAATTTGGACTACGTTGCTAGTGCATGGGATCCTTACGAAATAGTCTGAAATAACGAACTTCAGCCTGTGCAGCGAATATCGGCTAGATTTATAAAGGGACATATGATAATCATAATAGCGTAACCAAACTATTAGAAATCCTGGAATTAAAATCATTATCAAACCGTAGGCTGAAATATAAACTTAATCGCTTATGTAAATTAAAAGATAATATGTTCACTGATGACGCCAAAACATTTTGCGAACTCCAATTTACTATGGTAAACTGGACCATGAACATGAAAATTAGAGAAATTGATTGCCTAAACAGCATATTTAAAATACCTTTACCTCCTTCTAAAATTAGGAATATGAGTAGTTGCAGATATGTTCAATACTATAACTACAAGTGTATCTTTGAATAGCCTAGGTAGTTGCCTGTTGGTATAATCCAACTGACAGCATATTTGTGCATGCTTGCTTTGCACTTATTATCTTTTTTAAATGGTTGCTTCACCTAGAATTCACTAACCCTTGTTAAGCATGGCGTGTAAAGCAAATTAGGTGTGAATTCATCCCCAGCCACATATCTTTATGACGGCTTGCACGGTATTATGGGTAGATGCAGATGTATATTTTGAAATTTGGTTTTGTGACGAATTGATTTTGGGAAGATACCATTTCAATAATTTTCAACCGGTCTATGTCTAATAATGAGGCATTATAATAATTCTAAAGCTACTAATTAAATGAAGGAACACTAGAAAGGAAATATTAACAGAATAAAAAAATAATTTAACTAAAACTGAAAGTTGTAGGTGAAAAAATAAATAAAATACTTTCCAGAATCAATGATTCAGGACATGATACTTTTTGTGAGATGCTTTTGTTTGAAATTAAACCAGGATTCCATTTATACGAAAAATAAATCTCAAGTTTGGAGTAGTATGCACATGGAATATGAAACATACATTTCCGACACCCGAGCGCGAATATTTCTCGAAGCAGAGATTTCGACTGGCCCATGCATCAGGAAGGAAGCAATATTCTTATACCCATCACAGTGTCGTACTGTTACGATTAAATGCCGTCACCAGACATTCAACATTTCGCCATAGTGACTCAAACACACCAAAAGAACGTAAAAATACGTATTTCATAGGAGTTCCTCGTGCATTAAGGTCATGCATGACCTTTACCTTTTCCCCTTCTTTTACTGCTTCACGGTTCTTGGCCTAGATTCAACACGGCCGAACGGCATCATATGATCGATGCATTTATAGACATGAAAATAGGAAAACCGGTAGAGATGGTTTTACGCTCTGGTGGTAGCCAGAGACCACTAACAAACTCGAGGAATAGGGTTATGTTACCGGTAGTGGTACGATTGTTTATTAATTTCCTGTACATTATATTTGGGTGATGTAGCCGGCCGAGATCTACATCTACACGATACCCTGCAAGCCACTGCGAGGGTGTGTGGCAGGGGATAATCTGGCCGGTAAGGCGCCACCCTTGTAACCTTCAGGTTGCAGATTCGGATACTGCCCAGGGTATCGATGATGTATTTGCCGAAGGTTAAAGGTAGACGTTGCGATATAATCTTAGCCGTTGGAGCACCTAAAACGTAAGACTTCTACTACTAATTGGCTGCTGTATGCAGAGCAATATTATTACACCCCTCCTGTTCCTCATATAGAACTTAAAGGTACACGAAAATGAAAGGATATCGAAATTTTGGTAGGACAGGATACAGGTACAAGTAAAACCGGAGCGTGCATCCTCGAAGTTTAAATAGTAGTGCCCCGCTGAAATGAGCCGCAAACGCATCCTGAAGCATTTTACGAACTTTTTACCCCAGCTCATAAAAAGAAAAAGTGCACGTTTGAGAGGAAAAAAAATTCGTGAACAACATATTTCGAAGAATGTTGAATTTCGATCATAACTGAGAGAGGGAGACAGACATCTGCATGTGGAATATATTTGACGAGCATAGACAGATATTTCTTCTCTGTACGGGATGAAATTTTGAAAGGAAATGATGAATTCTGCCCCCCTGTGTCTTCCCTCCGATGAGTTAGGAAAATATCTCAAGGCTAAACGATAGCACGAAGCTGGAAAACATTATTTTTTCTTTCGATGAAACCAAACAATGGGGAGAAATGTATTTTTTTAACTTTTCTCACAAACTACACTTCTCTCGTACAGCTTGCCTTCTCTCGTCTGCGATTCTTACTCGTTCAGATTTTGAAACACCGGACCGTTTTCCCCTGTGCGTTTTATGTGTTAACACGCACTAACAGTCTTTCGGGAAATAGGAAACGCATTGATAAGGGATAAAATCAGAACATGAGTTTCGATGAAAATCCTACGGTTCCTCAGCGCGGATATATAGCACTCAGAATACGGAGACCATGGGAGAAGAATTCGGAGAACCAGCGAATCCGTTAAACTCTACAAGAAAAAGGAAAAGATGCATGTGTGCATTTATATTTTATCAGAGATTGGGGGCCAAGACCTCCAGATCTATATCAAGCCTGCTTTCCTCCCCGGCTTCATTCCGCCTCCTTCCATATTTTCTCCCGAGAAACTAAGGCCCTTCCCCGCCCATTTCTCACCATTCATCTCTGCCTCCTTATCCCCAATGGCCCCCTTTTTTATAAACCAATCCCGGTCCTCCGTAGTCCCATTTCTCAATTCCTAGACCCCCCATTTCCCCGAGGTCCAAATTCTGCCACCATAAGATCTAAGACTGGTTTCGGTTCCGAGACCTTCTTCCGTTGTCAACACGAGGACGATGTGCCCACAGATTTCCTTCCCCACCACTCGCAAACCATTCTCACCCTCCTTCCGCATTCACAAATTCACTTTACGACCTTCCACCAATTTTACTAGCTTCCACCACCCGTTCGATCCTTTTCTTCTCCAGCTGCGCCCAGATGGGCTTTAGGATGCGGAATGGACCAAATTCTTTTCTCCATTTCCTGCCTCATCACCCAATTAAACATTCCTGCCAATAACCCTACCCCACGGTGTAACGTCACATCGTAATAATTTGGGACGAGTCATCCCAGTAAAAAGTAAAGAAAAATGATAATAGAACATTCAAATGCGTGAATTTCTTCCAAACTTTATTTACATTGCGATTAAGAATGGAACCGAGTGATTATATTGGTTGATAGTATTGATGTCTGACTTTTCAGGGATTTCATAATGGTTTAAATGGTAGTAAATCCATTTAAGCATCCTTTATCTCACACAATCAACCATTCACCCAAGAACCAAGGAAAATAGAGCAAATAAAAAAACGCGTATAAAATTTCAACCACTCCTGCACTCTCAGCAAAGCCCATCTAAAATCTGTGTCAGTAATAAAATAGTATCATTATAGATACCCTAGCGACTGGAAGTCAATCAAGGACAAAAAAGTTATACAAGTTGAAAATGGGGAGATGTGGAAATGCAAGGGATATTACATCTTTTGGTCATGGTATTTACGCAGTCGCAGCGTAAGGCCGTGAATTCCATCAGGTAGACGAGGAAGTATAAAGGCAGAGAGTTCCCTAAAGGATTCTGGAGCCTCAAATGAGAAACCTCGCTCGTAAGACCGGCGGAGCAGCTAGGAAAGAGAGTCATAGGAAAAGGAAAAAAAGGTTTGTCTACGCCTGGAAATTGAACTTTCAGTCCATAGAAAATGGAAAAACGCTAGAGAACATCGCCTTCCGGCGTTGCGACAACTGGGAGAAAAATATCCAATCCCGCGGACTTCGTGATTCGTGCTCTGGGTAGTCCTGACACACGCTGAAATCAGATAAGGGGTTTTCTCTTCGAATGAGGTGAGGAGGTTCTTCCGTGAAAAAAATGCCCTGCGATGGAGTTCAGGAAAGGGCCGTGCCAAGTCCAGTCCGATCTCAATCCTAAGAGTGGAATTTGTAAGTAGCACCTACTACTGTTCAACCCATCCACATTCAAGAAAAAAATTAAAATTTCTACTAGGTTTTATTTATCTTTCAAAGGCATTGACATCCTTAAAACACGATCGCCGATCGCTCAATCTTCATCATAATCTCAGATAACTCTAAGACAAATATTCACATTCCCATTTCTTACAGAAATTTGTACCTGGGATGAAGGTTCATAGTGATCCAATCAATCCACGTTTGAGACTTGAGTGTTTTAATTTCAGTAGTCATTGCTCGCGAAAGTATTTATAACATGGTTCCCACGTTTTCGATGATAGAAAATACTTCTTGATTAATATTTAAAAAGGATTAATAAAGTAAAACATCATAATTATCATTATTTCCGTGCAAAAAATATAAATGCATGCCTTTCATAATAAAGCTATGAAGAAAAGAACATCGAAAAACATGGCAAAACAAAGGTGGTGATTGGCAGTCAATCAGTCTGCAATAAGTTTTGACGATGGTCGCATGCCACTTCTAAACATTACTGACGCGCCAACCAGGTTGAGATCTTCATCGTTAAAATTATTTTCAGTTCCGATTCCTGTAAAAGGAAGGGCGAGAGCAATTTTTCAACAAGCTGACTATAGACGTTGAGGACGTTTCAACATCAGATACCGATCAGCGTCCGGCATGATACTTAAAGCATGACCACAGATGTGCGTGAAATACCAAATCTCTTTAATGGAGTCTCACAGAAAGAAAAGGAGGAGATTGTTTTTGGGGACAACATTCACCGTTGTAAGCATTACACGCCATCTTTTGCACAGAATATGGTTCATATACATCCCATACATCGTATACTCATGTTTGTCGGCTACAACTTTGAGTATTTTTCCCATTTTATTTTCATCAGGACTCCTTTAATTTTTTTTCAAAATGAGAAAATATTTTCAAAACTTTTTGTTGGAAGAACAATCCAAGTTCAAGAATAATGTCACAAATATAACTCCATATAAGTAGCTATATCGTAAAATAATATCAATTTTATTAAACACCTAATTCAGGCTAATCAGCAAAAAGAAAAAAATGAAATACAAGTTTAAAAGGACTTACAGGCAATCATAAAATATCTTTCAGAGGAAAAGCACGAAATTCATTTTGAAAAAAGAACATAAATGGAATACTATGCACCTTCCATACTAGATAAACATTATGCACGAGACCTATGAGCCCATATTTTTATATTTCACGCAGGCGTTTTCGATAGCTTTAACGGAGACTGATATATAGATTCAGGAAATTTATGAGGTCATGTCTTATATCCGAACCCAATATTCAAAAACATGCATTTTGGCGGCCTACTAATGCCTCACCTTCCTATCGAGTCCTTATTCTCCAGGCACCTTCCCGCCCGGCCTCCCCTCTCACTACTCCCACGTCCCGTTCCTCCCCCTCTCAAAATCTCTCTCGCTCAGTCACCCTTTATCGCTCGCACCTTCACTATTCCTTCGTCACCCCATCTACAAAGCCAGTATTACCTACGGGGTTCATGGTCTCGGCGCAGTAAAAATAGATGCGCTGAGGGGTGAAAGAAGGGTCAAAGGTTAGAGCGAGATGGCACATGAAATGCAGAGAGGAAAGAGCGGTGAGGTAAAGAGGGTAGAGAGCGGAGAGTATCAGGAAGCCACGAAGCGGAGAACGAGTTTCACGTAAGAGCGTTTTTGGTCGCGTACAAGCTGACAAAATTGCTGCACAGCACATGAAACCGCGTCGTGTAAAACTGACCTGTCATTTTGATGACATACCGATTCCATTCGCCATTTCAATTCACACAAAAATAAAATCTGAAGGAAAAAAGGGGAACACCAACATAGTTATGTTGGAGAGGTTTCGGCACTCATGGTACCACTCTCGATCCGAAAAGAGTGAAGTTCTCCACGGAGAGGAAGAAGGTAGAAAGAGTAGAAGGGTAGGGGGAAGAGAAGCGAGTGATGGCGAGGGAAAGGTGGCCAATAGGGGACTCTCAAAAAGTTCAAGCCAGGCGGATCACATTCCTTCGGCATCAGGATGTGGCCCAACTCACACGTTATCACCTCTATGCTCCCGGCAGAATCAGGGAGGATTTTAATGGTAGTGACGGAGAAGCAATCACCAAAACGGTGGCAATTGGAAGCGGTGTGCTTCGGGTCGAGGAAGGGAGGAGATGTGTGGAATGACGATGGCCTTTCTTACGGATCGACAGAGGAGTGGTGGTCTTCCCAACGTAAAATGATGGGCAAAAACTGCAGGTAGATGGTGTTGATGGAGGTGCAGGTGGCCAGAAGATTGAGATGGTTTTCAAATAAAAGGGGAAAATGAATTCGGGTGATAGGACTGAAATAAATTCCACTGGTACTGGATTCCCATCCCTAGGATTCGGTTCAAATCCCTGCAGGAACAGAGATTTTCCGCAAAATTTAAATTTCTACTTGCGTTCCTGGTTTCCACCGGAATTCGATTTCTGGATGGCACTTCAATTTCCATCCTTCGAATGTAACGTTAAACCGTGGACATCATGGTCATAAACCGGAGTAGGCTGAAACCTACTCCGGGTCTTTCTCCAAACCGCCATTCCTCATTAATCGCTTTACGACACCAGCCTCTTATCCTTAATGGCAATAAGAACCTCAGATTTTGACTGCCACATGCCATTGGGAAAAGCTCATTAGTCCCTGGTTTTCAAGACGAAGGTTGCGGGGTAACTGGGATGCGCTGCATCTAACATCGCTCTCTCGGTCTTCGGATGAAACAGTGGAATTGGGCAGAAATACCTGGTCGTAATTACACAAAAGGGATAAATGGAACACCAGGTAACCCAGAGTATTTTCCACCTCCTTTATTATAATTAAGTAGTTCTTTCATTGAAACCATGGGCAAAATACCTCATCACGTTTCCATGCCACAAGAATAAAAGCGCGTATAATTTTTTCGTCAGGATAGTTGGCTAAAATCAGAAAATGAGGCTGTAGTACACAACGCATGACAAACTATTGTATTTTATAGTGACTACCCCGGAGATCAGATGGGAAAATAACTAAAAAAATGCGGATTTTGAAAATAAGGTGAGCATGTCGAGTCTGGATTTTCCGCCGTTTCTTTTCCTCTCATTGACAGTTGAAAACATGACCGTGGCGGCAAAATAACTTAAAATTATTAATATATTAATGATAAATGATAATACTTTGTTAAAAATATTGGACAAAAAATATAAAAGGTAAGTACGTTACAACACTTACTCAAATAGGGGAATGCCTCACACAATCCGGAACGTTTAGTAATCCTACCACCGAGTCAACGCTACTCCCATTATCCTTGGTTGCCTGAGTTGGGACCTGAAGGTTGAGATACTCTTTCAATATTTCTCCGCACTTCTTTTTCCCCATATCCACTTCCAAGCAATTTCTATCCAGGTCGTTTGCCTATGAAGTTCGATGGGATAAATTTTGAGTTCAGCGGAAATAACATCGACAAACTCCAGTGGACAGTTTTTCCAAAGCGCTTGCTGACTATTTCCATCTAATGGCTTGCATGAATTTTCTTGGAATTCGATTTCCTTAGCCAATGAACAGAAGGTTTATTTTTCGGTACATGCAATTATTTTGTATTTTTCGATACCTATACGCAAAATACAAAATTGCTAATTTAAAGCTGATACTGTGATAACTTGGCTAGAATTTTCTCCCTCTGGGATCACGATGCCGTGTAACATGTAAATTCGTGAGATGATTCGTGTGCCAAATTGCATTTAGTGCGGCAAGCGTGTTAGTCTATCGATTCCTCGCAATTGTAATAACGATGGATCATCACCAGAGCGGGCTAAAATGAAGTTAACATGCCTATTCATTAAAAAATATGAGACTCACAACTATCTGGGGAAAAATATTTCTTATTCATCAATTAGGGCAGGTGATCGACCGCTACTTAAGGTTAATTCAGTCATTACTGATGGGTCGATAATTGGGTAAGGGTACGCATTTTTCAGGCATAGAGGAAGCGTGGTGACAATCTCGGCTTCGGCATTATCCTGGTTTTAGATAGAGCCGCGGAGTGGTGCACTGTTTTATGACACCTCCGACAGACGAAGTACTGTACTTGTACTATACGCCACACAGCACCCACAGAGGAACCAGTGACTGATGAAAAATCTGCCTCCGCCGGGATTCGAACCCTTGGGATGCTTAGCCTGATATTAAGCTGATCTCCATTCATATTTTAGCTTCATGTGACACACAACCACCTGGAAAACAATTTCTAGACTACAATAAACCACATAGAGCACGCATCACCGTGGTAGTGGAGAGTGAACGACACTGGCAGCAGAAAAGGCGATACTGGGAGCATGCAAAGTATTCATATAAAGGAAAATGCCCCACATCAAGTGGGTAAACTAGGGATAATGTTCTAAAAAGATAGATGATGTTTAAAAAAAGCAATGTCAAAAGAAAAGTGAACGGAAAGAAATGCAAGAGACGAATAAACTGCAATTATACGGAAGGAGGCATTGAGGAGGCGGGTTGATATGAAGATGGTAGTCTATAAAGAATAGAGTACATATCAGCGGGGGTGCGATAGGGTTGGTATGTTGGCTAGAGTACTGGCCTCCCATCCCGAGGGCCCGGGTTCGATTCCCGGCAGTGGCGGATTTTTCAAAAGTGGAAAACCTGGATTGCGTAGAGGAGGGAATTTCTAGTGTAGTACTCCGTCCGATGGGACGTTAAGCAGTGGTCCCCTTGGTGCCGTTCGATAAAAAGTAGGCTAACGCCGACGCCGGGTTTCCCTCTACCCTTTCTCCGTTTCCTGAAAATTCCTACCATCACCCAATCACCCGCCTATCCTAAATGGCGCAAATGACCTCAGCTGTCGGTCGCCTTCCCTGAATAACCAACCAGATCAGCGTCCGAAAATCTTAATAAGTGTTGTTTACGAGAGGCATAAATTTATACTCATCCTGAAAAGTATAAGTACACTTGGTAATATACCACAATGATTTATCATGTGACACAATCGCGATTTAAATATCATCGTCACATAATTCAAGGTACAAAGCATTGTTGACACGCTAACTTATCTGTTTACGATGAGTTTGTCTTCATTCCAAAATTTAAAGAAATAAATCGATATTTTGGTTAAGCAATACACCTACCTGTTATATTTTATTATAACAAGCTAATATCAAAAAATATTAAAAGCTAACAATTTGCCCCATTAACAGCAAATTCATGCAATGAAAATGATAACCGTGAAAGGTATCTGCCTCCTCCTATCATTAAGTTTTGTCATGCCCTTATTCACCTAGAATCTTGAAACATATTAGTATACGTATTTCTCACTTCCAACTCCCTAGAAAAAAGAAGGCTAAGAGGAAATGTTATAAATCTGATATATCCTCTTTCAACAGATTCGAAAATTCAAAGACATATGTTCGGCACGTATTTATCCACGTTCGCTCCACAGAAGAAACGGCAGGAGCGAGATACATTCAGCCCTCGGCTACCACAACCTTTGATGGATGGCATAGGTCCACGATAGGAATCCACAATTCCCAAGTTGAAGGATATCTTCCAGCGCTCTGAAAGCTCTGGGCCATTTTTTCTACTTGAATGAATAATACACCCCGTCTACTGTAGATATACGATGCCGTTGACGCAGCGTAGCGCGAAAAATCGGAGATCGCCTTGCTCCGGGGAAAAAACCGTCCACCATAAGACATGATGTGTTTAACTGAATGAGAACGCATAAATCTTAGGTTCAGGATCCGTGAAATACACAGAGAACATGATGGCAGTCCATCATAGAAGAAAGTTTTTTTATTCATCATGGGTGTCACGATGCAGGATAATTGATGCTGGGCCGGGTATAACTCTAGGGTCTTTAGCTAGAAACTCCATAAGCTAGGAGTTGTCACTCATCGAAGCGCTGATAATGAGAGGTCTCTATTTGGATCATCAATAGCATTAAAACATCATAACTAAGTTCCACATTTACGTTACTCACCTTCGTGGTGACATAACTTAACTCTTTCCTCACTAATCCTAACGCCCTAAATGAGGTCCATCACCTTCATATCTCAATTCCTTTTGCCCATCTTTATGGCATATAACACACTTTCACACTATTCTACCTTTCCCCATTTCTCAATCTCCTCAACATTTCTTCTAATGCCATATTAAACTCATTTTCCTTAATTCTCTTCTGCGCACTCTTACCTTAAATAGTAGGTATAATAAATGCCCCCCCTCTTTTCATAAAGACTTGTGACCAAACCAATCTAGAGGAAACCGTAGTTTTTCCCTGTAAGTTAAAATAACCTAAGTTCCATCTTCTCTTAACAATCCCTCTAGCCTCATAAATGCACGGACAATAGGGCGAATCACAAACAAAGGGACTATGAATAGAGATATTTAAGATCTCGGAATTGGAGTAATTCAAGACACTCAATCCGGCTACTGCATGGCCGACAGTTGCTTCCGTATGTATTAAGCCGTCGAGAAACAAATGGGGTTACAAGAGCTGAGACTAAATGCCACGGAACGGACCGGACGCGGAGTGTTGAACTACTCCAATCTCGACTTCCGGCGGAATGGAAGAACAGCACAATTGCGGACGAGAAAATGCATCCCGGAAGGGATGAGGTAGGGTAAGCCGGACCTCTCGGCCTCTCCTCTCGAGGAATGTCGTAACGCGTGCTCCGTAAGACGTCCACTTGCCCGGAATTGCTGCTCCGAGTGCCCTCTCTACCCCTCACACGTCAACTCACCACTCGGGAGAAGGCGGAGACTTAAGTTCACACAAGTGGGGACTCAATATTGGAAACTATCAAGAAAGTCAAATGGACGACGAACTTTCCGCGGATTAAGATCGGAGAACGGACGGAAAAAAGGTAAAGGGCAAAGAGATTGGAACGTGGATGACGGTACGGTGAGACGTGCAAGGGGGGAGGAGGCTAGATGGAGAGAGAGAGAGAGGCCGAGTTTGACGCAAATGAGTGTCCGAGAAGCGGAATTGAGGTAGAGTGGGAGGCAAGGGGATTTGTGTGGATGGAGGGCGACGGGGGTAATATGGTCGGGAAGGGATTGTTTTTGCGGAGACGACGGATAGGGATGGAGGCGATTTGGAACCCTCAGGAGGGGGAATCGAAGTTATTCCAGCAGGGAACGCTCCGCAGCGCTAAATACTGCTGTTCCTCTATTTGCAGAACGGACTCGCTTCTAGTGCTCCGATTCACTGAGTGGAGTGGGAGTACCGAACAACACCAGCGCTATGAGTCCCGCACCAAGTTTCCCCCAAACTAATTAAGATGAGTTCTGCGACTAGGAATAAACCAGCATATTTTCCTTCGAAGGATGATATGAATTTCAATTGCTCTTTCATTTTCCAGCACACTAAGTTAGGATGTTCTCTGAGAATGTGCTTTCCTACTTTAGCCAAAGCAAGTTTGAGACGCGATTTTGTTCTCCACACGAATATTATGAGCACACAGAAAATTCCCGCAACACATAAGTGACCCTAGAAACCCCCGTTATGCTACTAAATATGTTAAGAATAAATTAAATTATCACCAATAAAGAAAATCGCTATATATCAGCATATCATGCAGCAGACTGGTGGAACCTAAATGGCGGATATGCAGCAGAAAATTTAGCTAGATAGGGACTCTCAGAAATTGAAATTAAGCGAAGGAATTTTATAAGGAAACTACTAGTACCAAAGAAAACAACGGAAAAATTCCCATTCCGCCTGAGATCAAATAGAGAAGTACATGAAAAGTTTCAAAAGATCTCCAACACGATAAAAAAAGACGAATGGCCCTATATGGACCAATCATATGACCGAGCCAGAAAGGATTAGCTTATATGATCCTCAGCTTCCAGGAAAGGAAATATCCAAAGTTCAATGGGTTAAAGAAGTGGATAGTGATCTTCAAAAAATGGAATCAGGAAAGAGGACATAATAGACAGGGGTATTTAGACTGTACATAGCATTATGAAAGACATGGATGGAGAAAAAGAAAGGCTAAAAATTATTTTCAGAAGAAGACCAGGAAAAAGGGAGCAATAGAATTAAATAGTATTGGAAGAAGAAAAAAGGGGGGCATTTTCGGACTTCTTTTTTGGCACATGTCTCCACCCGTTACTCGCCTATCCTACATGGCACGAATGATCTCAGCTGTCGGCTTTCTCCCCCGAATTACTATGCATGAAAGTAAACAGCCGTTTTGGGGAGTTTAATGATCATTCACCAGATTTTTAGGCGTCTATTTCATAACTAGCACATTAACTGTAGTAATTCTCTTTAGTGAAATTGAACTGCAGTAATAAACTGTAAAAAGGAACTATGCTGAACTAATTTACTTTATGTGAGATTATTAATTATGAGTTATGAGTTTCATCTATAAGCGAATGGGTTTTGCAACAATACTGGCGTATTTAGTAACATATAGCGTATGAAAATCCAAAAACAAAGAAACAGCATTTAAAAATAAAGTGCGTGACATAATTATACCACACGAAACAATTACCGTTTCCAAATATGCTCTTTAGTCACACTACTCTCTCATATTTTTTCACACCATATAATGGATCATGCCACCAACCATCCATTGCAAGAAGCATCAATTTTACTACATTATAGGGCACGAATAAACCGCATAACACAAACTATGTAGTTTTTCATGATTTAAAAGCCATTAATTGAATCATGAATTAAAAATTTAGGATTAAAAATTAATTTTATTCTTTCACGTTTCAAGTTCCTCTTTTCTTCCTTACTTTTGATTGATGGAGGTAAATTGATTGATGTCCGGTAAAATAATAAAAAAATGGTAGGCCATTAAAATCAGTACTTTGCACCATAATATAATGATAAATAAACATTAACAATTCTTATGCTGCCATTGCGTCACATAATAATTGATACCGTCTGCGTTCCTAGAAGAGTATAATAAAACGTACGTCCTCTTTGAGGTAGTCCAGCCAGTCGACGCTAAATACATAGCACACAAAACGCACGCTTCAAAGATATTTTAAGGAAGAATGCTCAGAGAATTAGGTACAGAGGTTATCAACTTTACTTTTATTAAAGAGAAATGATTTTCATTATTTTGGTTTGACTGCCCTGGTTATTTTGAGTTGAAATTTGTCAATCAGTTTTCCGAACGCACGCTTTACTGATGTTAAGGTCTTATTTCCCCACCGATTTTTATCGATCCCAGGTCCCAGGAGAATTTCGGGAAATCAGGTGGCTCGGTGGTCCTATCTCAATCCTGGAATCTGTAAGTAGCCTCAGTTCAGAATAGGAAGGGTCAAATCAGAGCAATGCCTAGGATTGATAAATAAAACTTTAAAAAAGCATTAAAAAGGAGAATTTGGCTCCCTTAGACCCTAAATCAGGGTCTGAAAGTCCTTGGAATGTCACAGCCGTGCTTGAGCAAAGAGATAAAATTCTTCCCGTCACGACGGGTAAAGGTTCTTCCGGTTACCAGTCAAGATCTGCATCATCCCTTAAATCCCGGAAAGGAACAGATGTAACGGATAAGGCGCGAGAAAGAAACGTCCAAGGCTCGGAAAAACAGCGTGGGCTGATGAAAAGGGGCGGCGATAGTTGGAGAACATAAGGGGGATGGGAAAATGTATATCCGAAGGTGCCTCAGAGGTAGAGGCCACATCACCACCCTGGGGATGGATTCCCCTCTAAGAGGCGGGAAACCAATGCACGCAAAGAAAGGTAACGTGGGGAGGGAAGCAAAAGGAAGCACGGAAAAGGGTGTTCTCACCTAGATTTTTCAAAAAAAAAGAAAAAAAGAAACACTGACAGGACTCGCACACGAAAGAGTTTTCAAGGCCTCTGCCGCTCAGTTTTCTGGGTTCGACAAGGCGGCACCGCACTCCCGGTAGTCCACGGAACTCTGTGCATTGTCGGGAGCAACTGGCTCATACCTCTCATCTGCAGTTGGTGTACGAGATGCATCCGTGGCAAACGGGAGCTGGTGGCGAGTGGGTGATTCTGGGAGAGTAGAGGAGGGGTGGGGGAGCGGAGGGAGAGGGATAGAGGTCGTAGAGGAAAACTCCGGAGTGGGAATAAAGTGGACCTCGGAAACTTTTCACTCTGAGTGCTCAGGAGGATGCGAAAGATTAGAACCTCCGCTCCGCCGCCACCCGGACGAGACTCGATAAGAGCTTCCCCTATGGCCTTTGAAGTCTCTGAAAATATCGAGCTTTCCGGGAATGTCGGGTTTTTCACTGAAGGTTACCTGCTTAAAAGGACCTTACGCCGCGATTGCCACTTACTTTCATTTTGCCCACGAATAGGCTACGGTGTTGATTAGAAGAAAAAAAAATGAATAACGACAAATAAAAAAGAGAAAAAAATCAACACGATACGGTCTAAAGTTTCAGGTTTTAAATGTGGAACTTCCAGACAGAAAAAGTTTTCATTTTTCACATTCCACACTTCATCGAACTGACAATTATTTCGATATAAATGATCTTGATGCCCTTTTAATAACATTTTATGCTGATATCATGGCCGGTAACAATAATGTGTGGAATTACAAAATGACTATTCCTTCCCTTACATAGTAGGTAGAATTTCTGCAGATTCAAGTTTGAGTTAATTTTTGACTTAACACTTATACCCCGAATTCAGCCAGCCAATTAAGCCGATTAAATTCCGAGAATCATAATTATTTAGTCATATCACTTCCTAAAATATTTGATTCCCCATATCCACTCAATTTTTCAACCATTTCTGAACTACTGTCATTATTTTGTCTCATAGCCTTATATAATTTAATTCTTTACAAATGATATTTTCTCCAGCCACTTACATACGCTTTTCCCATCAAAAATATCTCCATGAGGATTGAGTAATTCAGGAATATTATCAATATGACATATGCTCAGGAATGGTCATTAAACCGAATGGAAATAGAGTAGCATATTAACGATCTGTTAAAAAAGAAACATGTGAAATCATACTGACTACCCTAATGAGGCAAAGTGCTGTAATCTAGAAGAAAATAATGTTGCCACGTCAAATAGAAGGAAACCAGGGTTAATATATCAGAAAATCCTTGAATTATGCACCGATATAGCGACCGGATTTTGATTTTAAAAAATCGAGCAGCACACCCCCCCAAGTTGATTCTTCCTTTAGTTTGGACCCTTAGGAAACACCTCAAGCCAATGAACCAAGAAAAACGCACTGTTAGAATAGTTTTTTCAGCCTTTTTTGTCCAAAAAACGAACTAAAAAATTCAGAAATTTTTCGGGTTATTCAATGTTCTCACATGTATTTAACGGACTCTTTTGCTATGGGGGCAGTCTCCAGAGCAGAGCAGGAGTTATTTTCAAATGTGAACTGAACCAAAATTTGGCCACCTGGCAGGAAATCGCCATACAGAAGAGAACAATTATACACCAGAAACGTCACGAACCAAATCTAGAGGCAGCTAAATGGCCAAAAATCAGTCTCTATGACCAGCAGGGGCCCGACAAATTTTCGTAGCTGATGACTGGGTATTTACAAGCACTGAGGAGTGGAATATGAAGGACCAACTCAGGTTTAGAACTCGGAGTCCTTTGAGGGACATACAGAATACGATGTAGACCTCCGAAAATGGTCATTCACGACCAAAAACCACTATGTGAATTCTGGGCCAGTGAATGTGGTTTATGCCTTTTTTGAGGAGCGTACACGGTGGATTTAAATCTTGGTCACATTTTGGTAATTTTGAAATTGGCAATTTTTTTTCATTTTTAATGCGCACACAACACTTTGAAAAGCTCGAAAAGACTTGTACAAGTACCCGTGATGATCTTGAAGACCATTGAAACCAAAAATGCGTCCAAAGATGGCCATTTTGGGCTGCGCGGGTGGGAAACGGCAATTTCCCGCCCCTCATTGACCAGAGATGGACACGCGCATCATTCATTTTCGGCCTCGATTCTAGTGAAGATCATCTACGGAAATCGTATGATTGTTTGCTGAATTCCTTCAAGTCCTCTCGTTTCATAAAAATGTCCTTTTCTGTACTCCTTGGTGACCAAAAATGGACATACTGATGGAGAACGTTTGGTCTAGATCCTATAGGGGACCAGCCCAGGAACTGGCACAATTTTTTCCGAATTTTTCTCGCAATCCCCTTTGTGGGTTGAAAATGGCCATTTTTGACCACTCCAGACCAAATTGGGCCCCCTATGGACATGTTTTTGGTTTGAATCCTCTTCAAGATCATCACGCACACTTGTACAAGTCTTTTCGAGCTTTCCGAAGTGTTGCGTGCTAATTGAAAAAAAATTGCCAATTTCAAAATGACCAAAATATGACCAAAATTTCCGGAACAAATCTGGCGTCCTCTTTGAAGAATTTTAAACACTCTTTGTTCCTTGAATTTTTCGTCTAGATCCCGTACAACTCGAGTAAAAAAATCATGAAGACTTTGCCTGGTCCCATCCTGTTTCGGTATCCAACTTGGTTATCTAACATCTGAATTGATTTTTTCAAAGTGCAGAACTTTTAATTACAACTATTTAATGCACTTTTCTAGTACTTTTTAGTTTGTAGAAAAATTTGTTCTCAATCAAAAATCAGGTTCCAAAAAAATTGACCTAAAAAATAGTGCATTTTCCAAGTTGAATGGTCAAAATAAAGGTCAAGGGTCGTTTTTTTGGACAAAAAAGGCTGAAAAAACTATTCTAACAGTGCGTTTTTCTTGGTTCATTGGCTTGAGGTGTTTCCTAAGGGTCCAAAGTAAAGGAAGAATCAACTTGGGAGGGTGCGCTGCTCGATTTTTTTAAAATCAAAATCCGGTCGCTGTATCGGTGCATAATTCATGGATTTGCTGATATATGCTGTCATATCTCCGTAAAAAAAAGTTATGGGTTTACCACATTTTCCTCTTTATCTTCCATTAGAAATAATATAAGTTATTCTCAACCCGGATTGGATTTTAAAAAATTCCCAGGTAAAAATATATAAATAAAAATGCTAACGAAATCTTTTGTGCCTCTAAAACTTCCACGTACACTAGCTATATGGAGAGAAAACAGTATTCCACCTTTCGTAAAAAGATAGTCATACTTTAGTAGTATGTATTGAGCTCATACAAAACCGCGGCAAGCGACATACATTTAAAGTTTCAGCTCTGTCTTTGGGGGTCTAAATAAAAAGCAATACCTGTCTTACTCCTAACACACGTGTTGGTAGATGCAAAAAAAGATAATAGGACAAATGACATAGCTGAAGAAAGACGGGGACTCATGATGATTGCGACACACAAATACTTAAAGATTCTACCACGGCAGATGACAAAAATGACATCAGTCAAGAATTTGTTAAATACATGCAGATTCTCGTGCTGAGCTTAAAGCATCCGAGTGCGTCCACCGGGTTGCGGATGGTGGGTCGGCCTCTAGATATAGAGGTTAGTTGCGAGATAAGCGAGTTTACTCGTTAAATAAGCAGTCGTGCACAAAAAGCGACGGCAATCCGAATGGTTAATGGTCTATCCCTGGATAAGGTAGGCATTAAATGATACGGAACCTGTAAAGATGCTGTGACTTGGCGACGGAGGCCTCCAATAATTACGCTTCCCATCACCCGGAGGTGAGGGCAGCAGCTCTTCTTCGCATGAGTGAAGGTGGAGACCACAGTGGTCGGTACAGCGACACTCATTTCACTACAGGCGTGGTAACATATACCTTAACGGCTGTAGTACTGCGATGTGGAAGGGAAGGGGAAACCACCACATTATTATCCCGAGGAGTCACAGCTACTCCACTCTTTCCTTTATTATCAAGACGTGATAACACCCATTCGAGTAAAATATTCCTGAGGTAAAATAGTCCCCCATTCGGATCTCCGGGCGGGGACTACCCAAGAGAGTACATCAGCCAAGTGTGATAGTCATTTTAGGGAAGGAACGTGGAACGTGCGAACACTTCGGACCTGCGGAAGACTGGAGAACCTGAAGGTGGAAATGCGGAGAATGGACCTCGATGTATTAGGAATCAATGAAATGAGTTGGCCCCAAGAAGGAGACTTTTGGAGTGGAAGTTATAGATATATTCATACCGGATCACTGAATGGTAAAGCTGGAGTAGACAGAATGCTCAGGAAGAGTGCAGGACTGCGTTTGAAGAGCTTCCTGCAGTACAATGAAAGGATTATAGCGGTTAAAATGGAAACTAGGTCTACAGATACTATTGTGGTGCAAGTTTGTATGCCTTCGTCGGACTACGAAGATGAAGAAGTGGAAGACATCTACGAAGATATCACTGAAGTAATACAACAGGTAAGAGGAGAAGAAAACCTAATTATTTTAGGAGACTGGAACGCTGTCGTTGGAGAAGGTCAAGATGGAAAAATAACCGGAAAATATGGATTGGGAAACCGAAGCGAAAGAAGAGAAAGGCTGCTGGAGTTATGCACACAACATAAGTTACAACATAAGTTAAGTTAGTTAACTAACACATTGTTTAAAAATCACAACCGAAGAAAATACACGTAAAAGATGCCAGGAGGCAGAGGAAGATTTCAAATAGACTACATTTCAACGAAGCAGAGGCTCAAAAATCAGATGAAGGACTGCAAAAGCTAAAGCTAAAAGAATTTCAGAAATCAGTAGAAAACAACATAAGAGAGGACCTGACTGAGAAACCAGGAGAATGGCGTAGGGAAATCATTAAATGTGGACTACAGGAAGCTGCAAAAGAAGTTCTTGGAAGAAGAAAAGTTGCGAAGAAGAAGCCACGGATCACGGAAAAAGTCTTAGTGCTGATTGAAGAAAAAATAAAGTACAAGAATTCTAAAATCTAAAGAAGGGCAGCTTTGCTACAAAAGAATAAGGAACGAAGTAAGTCGCAAAGCCAGGAAAGCTAGAGAAATGTATGAACAATCTGTGCGAAGATGTACAAAACAACATTTCCCTTGGAAAGGTGGAAGTTGCCTATAGGATAGTGAGGAACCACTTCAAAGAACGGAGCGAAATATACAATGCTATAAGAGATAGGAATGGAGAACTTTTGATTGAAAATGAGGACAAAGTGAAGAGATGAAAAGAACATCTGGAAGAGTTATACAACGGAAACAATGTCAGCAAGTTATTGAAAAGGAAAGCGAAATAGAGAAGGATGGTATGGGAGCATCAATACTAAGATCGGAATTCAACACAGCAGTAAGGGACCTTCGGATGAATAAGGCTTCTGGTATTGGTGATGTCCCTGCAAAACTAATTATAAATGCAGGAGAGAAGACATTAACTCATCTTTAGAAAACCATCTGCGACATGTACTCAACAGGAGAAGTACACAGAGACTTCGAGAAAAACATTATAATTCCTATTCCCAAAATGAAGAGAGCGGAGAAATGTGAAAATTTTAGGACGCACATGCATTGAAGATATTGAGCAGGATCATCTACAGAAGAATTGAAAGAAAAGCAGAGGAGTTCCTGGATGAAGATCAATTCGGATTCAGGAAAAGTAAGGATACAGAGAAGCAATATTGGCTTTTAGGTATTTATAGAGAAAAGAATGTAGAAGAACAAACCGACCTTTATTGCATTTGTGGATTTAGAGAAGGCTTTCGACAACGTGGATTGGAATTCAATGCTTGATATTCTGAAAGGAATTGGAGTTTCCTACAATGACCGAAGAATTATCCACAGTTTGTATAAAAACCAAGAAGCGGTGATGAAATCTGGACCCAGCTGTGAAGAAGCAAGAATAAGGAAAGGAGTAAGACAAGGCTGTGCACTGTCTCCCGTAATTTTTAATGTTTACATCGAGAGAGCCATCAGTGAAATCAAGGAGAAGTGTTCTGGAGTGAACATCCACGGAGAAACAATCAGCATGCTCCTATTCGCTGATGACATAGCTCTCATAGCAGAGACAGAGAGGGATCTGAACAAGATTCTAGTAACCATGGTAAGGACAATGGCTAGATGTCAGCTGAACATAAATAAGAAGACTAAGATATTGGTGTGCAGCAAGAAAGAAGAGGCCAAAATCAATGTCAATTTAGGAAAACAAAAACTTGAAGAGGTGAAAGAGTTCTGTTACCTAGGAAGCCGAGTAACCAATGATGGACGAAGCAAGAAAGAAGCTCTCATATCAGAGACAGAGAAGGATCTGAATAAGATACTAACAAGCATGGAAAGGACAATGGACATGTATCAGCTGAAGATCAATGAGAAGAAGACTAAGATATTGGTGTGCAGCAAGAGAGAGGAGGCCAAAACCAACGTTATACTAAAAAAACAGAAACTGGAGGAGGTGAAACAGTTATGTTACCTGGAAAGCAGAGTAACCAACGATGGACGAAGCAAGAAAGAAATAGTCAGTAGAATAGCCCGGGCAAAGAGGGCATTCTATCAAAAGAAGAATCTACTTACAGCTGGAAATACAAGCATAGAAGTAAGAAAACTATTCATCAGAACATACATCTGGAGCATGTTTCTTTACGGAAGTGAGGCATGGACGATGACAGCCACGGAGAAGGAAGAGGTGGAAGCATTCGAAATATGGTGCTATCGAAGAATGATGAAGATAAAATGGATCGACCGAGTGACAAATGAAGAAGTCCTAAGAAGAGTGGAGAAAAAGAGGAGTCTGCTGAAAACTATAAGGAGAAGACGGGACAACTTAATCGGCCATATCTCTAGACGCGATGGCGTGATGAAGACAATCGTCGAAGGAAAAGTGAACGGGAAGAATGGAAAAGGCAGGCCTTGTATGAGTTAATTCTACTAGGTCGTACAGGACGTGAAAGAAAGGATAGATGAAGAGGTTGGCCGATAGAAGAATCGAGTGGAGGGCTGCGTCAAACCAATCCTAGTATTGTTGACCCTTGATGATGATGATATGCAGATTCAATTATTTACCCTAATTTTTTACCAACGATGCCTAAGGAATTCTTAGTTTGAAAATACCATTTGTTTTTCTATTAAAACAACGGCAAGAGTTATTTAGCAGCTAAAAAATATTGGTTCACATATAGGTATTCAGATGTGCCTCCTAGAGGAAAAAAACACATTGGTAGTTTTTTTTACGTGCATCACGAAGGCAGTTATATTTAAATAGTGAGATTTTAAAAATCTCTATTTATGGAGTCTGCGTAAACAGAGTTACACGTATTTAATAGATTAGATTAAATGGCGTGAGATAAACGCTGCCCAAAATTAATGGATTGCTGAAATTCTTGTGTACGAGCAAGTGGAATCGCAAACATGTCCCGAAATTTCACAAGAAACTCCCGAAAACGCCTTCCCACAGCTGCATAGTTTAGGGACGACATTCCTTACACGCTTCCAAACTGTGAGAACTTAAGAACGTTTGCATGCCAGGGTATTAATTGACTTGAGGACAACTCGTTCCGAAGTTCCTGCCTTCGTTTTAATACTTGATGATGAACATAAAAACTGATGGAGAAAAGAGAACGGGAATAATCTAGCTTTTCGTGTCTCCACTTCAGTCGTTTGTACATTTAAATTACGAAAAATAAAGGCAATAGCACATCATTTTCTAAATTATCCAGGCTTATGACCGAAAGTTGCGTAAAAATAATTATGTATATCACTGTCCGGAAATGCTTAAAATTACATACTCTAAGTTGAAGAGGTTACATTAAAAAAACTAGTTTCTTTATAGGAATTAGCGGACCTTCCTCTTTAAATGCAACAACTAATCAAGTGTAAAAAGTGCAAGTAACAATGTGGAAGATTCGTAATAAATTCAGACATTAGTTGCCCGGTATTCTCTCATAAATTTCCGTAAATACTGTATATAAGCGATATGGTATATTGAATTCGATCTCTAAAATTAGTTTTCTTTTGAGTAACAAAATTTCTGGATTGGGGAGACAGTGTACATTAAAAAGTGTACCGAAGGGAAGGGGACGAAATAGGATCGTAAACTTTTTTGCCACTGCTCATAAAATAGATACACAAGTGATTCAATTAACTATGATACGATGATAAGTATCCCTATAGACGAAGAGATTATTCTGGTGTCCACTTAAACTAAGATGCAAGTGTTGCAGATAAGACCGATTTTTGAATTCACAGCGTGAAAAGACTTTTTCCTAGACCTTTCCAGCATCTTATTGAGAAGGGTGACGAAAGCCCAAAAATGAGGAGATACTAATGTAGGATAATACATTTGAAATATATTTTTTTTTAAGGTGGGATATAGAAGTTTTGACTAAGGCAGTAATTGGACGAAAGGCCGTACGAATGGAAGGAGAGGTGGAAAATTGCGAACATGGGGTAGAATGAGATTGGGTGGGAGGGGCGGGAGATATGTACAGGAGCCAGCCCGAGCTTGAAGGGAAGAGGAGGAGGAGAAAGCCTCGACGCCATTCGCCGTTCCGCGTCAACGGAAATGGCGACATTTGTCCTCGGCCGAACCCATTGACTCGGCTGATCGAATCGTCCCGGAAATGAGACACGAAGCTCAATCCCACGTGTTTACTCATTAATTCCACTGCACGGTGAAAATTTGTTGAGTACATTTCAAAGGAGACGAGGTTCCTCCTTTATTTACCAACGTTTTTCTTCCAATTTTATGCGAGACATTAATTATTTTCTATCTGGGGGAGATGAGTAACGTGCTCGTATGCTAACCTAGATGTCGCAAATCGAGACCCACCGCATTGGAAGAGTGACCACGTGGTCCAGATATACTACCGTAAAATGAATTAAATTGATAATCACAGGCGAAACTTGTTGGTGTGTCAGCATGACTACCAATCACAAATTTATAAACCATACTCAGTTTATTCCACACACGTTATTAAATGGCAGAAAAAAACTAGTGTTACTCTCTCAGGCATTTCCTGACCTGACCTGTGACAGCTAAACGCCTGGTCTTTGTGATTTATAGCCCGACAAAAGAAAAATAACCCTCCGGTGGTTAAAACGTACATACCTTATTTAATCGCTTATCGTGGCGATCAAGGCTGTGTTAAGATATTTCGGTTAATTTTGATACATTTTCTGCTGGTTAAAAGCACATTTTCTTTTCCCATCAATGTTGCATAAAATAAGCATTTCAAAAGTAGTCAATATTGCACATTGAAAAGTTACCTTATCCAAAAAATTCGAACTACAGTTTGGCGACAGATGCTAGATTACAACTCTCCACGGAGGTGAAATAGGTTGCACGGTTTCTCTCTTTATGCCTCTTGATGTTTCCCTACAATACAGATAAACAACTTCATTTAAAGCATGGGTCAAAAGATATTACAGATAGAGAAATATCTTGGCGTAGATAGATGGGGCTACTATTGTTCGATTGGAAATGAATAAAAAAGAATGTTCGCTTCACACGTTACAAATTTGACAATCTAAGCGTGACAGAAGCGCGAAACTAAAACGTAGCACACAGTACGACTCTCGAAAAAGAGTGGTAGGTAAAACCGGGGCCAAACTCTGGGCCTCCTAATTCATTCCACCAAATACATGGGAAGCGCGGAAAGCAGTGACAGACTTTGCAGAATCCGGTCGGAATATTACGAGAAGCTGGGCGGAAATTGGAACGGGGTCGAATCATTTCCAACGAAACGAAATCAGAAGAACGTCATCGGCACAATTGGGGTCGGCATAACTGGGTGACGACGAGGTCCCAAACGTACAAACGACGATATTGCCCTCTCTTTATTTTTGGGCGGTTCTGAAATTATTTCCATCAACGGACGATGATTAAGTTACCACTTGCCAACATCGCGTACCGCGGCGAGGGAAAATGGTACCCACTCCACCCAATGGTTTGCCCTATTTATTCGCCTCTCCCAGAATGCCACTTTGTGGCCGCACACCCACTGTGATATATCATTCATGTCACTTGTCGTCACCACCATCGCGTTCATTTTGACTTCCCACAGTTACATTAAAAAACTACTATGTATTATTATTTATGCAACCCAAAAGTTTTGGCCATTTAACCCAGTAGGAAGTACAGATAATGGGTTAATTCTTGCCCTGTCCTGTGCACACAAAATGAATTCAGGGTACCCACGGAGGGTGAAGGTATTTTAATTTTTCTAATCCCCGTGTGCAGCAAAAAATTTTAGAGGCGACATGTTAAGTCGAGAAAGGTTAAGGAGGGCATTAATACCCACAGTATTAGCATGTAAAATATAGTGATAATCAAGTGAAATGAATTTTTAAAATGAGGAATTCACTGTTTTAAAATATAACTAGCACACCTGCTGCCTGCTTTGCAGGCAGTCTCTGTCTGGTGTGCTCTTGAGGTGAACTTTGTGTTTTTATTTTATTTTTGCACTACTCAAGTGGGAGCAGTGGGAAATGAGGGTATGTGTATATGTTTCCCAAAAATGAAAACAATTTTGGATTAGTTTGTGAAACATAAGTATTCATTTTGGAGTAAACAAATTCATATTTTTCATTCCTCTGTGCAATTCTCACTGTAGTAGACTGAGGAGAGTATCACTTTTAACGGTAACAGTCAACCCCCGTAGACCAGGAGGTAGGGACATTTCACGTTACGGAGGAAACCTGGCGTGGCGACGTGTCGGCATTAGCCTACTTTAAACGTAAGGCACCATGGGAACCACGACGGATGGAGCAATGAACCTGAAATGCCCTCCTTTGGCACTAAAGTAAGGATCGGTTTGCCACTGAAAAATCCGCGACTTCCAGAAATCGAACGCGGGCCCTTGGAAAGGGAGGCCAGTACTCTAGTTACCACACCAACCTAATCCCCGACTCTCAACGTAAGCACCCCGGGGTCCATAGTTTGACTTAAATTACTCTCCACACACTTCAATGTAAGTATTTCATTAAATACCTGCATGGATTCAAACCCTATTCTAAGCGTTGAAAACCACTCCACACTCATTCCTGTTTCAAAACAGCAAAAACAAAGACAAAGTATTATCTGACATAAGATTAATGCATAAAAATATCAGCGATGGGAAAAGGGACATCGCGTTAAGGCTACATACCACTACTACATTGGAATATGTCGATATTTGTGAGTATAAGCTCACAAAGATAGACATGTTCAAACAAAGGATTACACAATCTAGGATTGAAGCAGACATTTTTAACGTCATCAAAAACCGTGCCACAGGCACGGTTTTGATGACGTTAAAAATCAATCTAGAGAAGCTATGTAGTTTCTAGCACGAAAAGCCACAACAAAATCTTTGACCCTAAATTTTGCAGTCAAAAGCACTCAAGCTCAAACGTCCACATTTAAAGAATGTTTGCGCTTTCACCTCTATCGCCCACAATCCAAGTTTCAATCTTAACCCGTACCTGCTACCCACAGCCTGACTACTCCACTGCGCTTTAATCCCGGCTTATCTCCGCCACGAACGGGTTATTTTGCATTCCTTCTTCATTATCAGGAAAATCCTGTCCCTTTGTTTGAAGGCAAAGAGATTCACGGAGTATATGGATGCGGTTATCCCATTGTGTGTTATCTGCCGAAATAGCCACATAAGGAAGATTTTTTGCTGTTTCAATAGGAGGAAAAGCGTGACGAGAAGTGAGTGGGATATCTAAATTCATCGACGTACGTGGCGCTATCGTCGAATGCTGTGAGGCGTCCCGATAAGCTTCCTCAAAATGGCGAAGAAGTTTTGGAGCCAGCATAACCCTTTAGGTGTCGTTCGCAGCAGAGATATCTTATCTTTAAAAATATTTCACACGATTTCATACTTACCGATATATAGGAACGCTTCTGCATATTTTTATATGCCACGCAGTGGATTTTATCTTGCCAGCAGAAGTGCCTAATGCAGTATTGTCAATTCTTATGACGAGAAATACCATTTTTCCTCACGATAAAAGATCATTCTTGCATTAGAAAGATATTGAATTCTTGTTTTTGGTCTTGCTTTATAAAACGTACTTAGTTAAATTTGAATATGGACTTTAATTACGATGCTACACCAAGGCTGATCTCATCTTAGGGTTTCAAAATCCCCAAAAATCTAATTGCAATTAATAACAGGAGTGCGATAGAAAAGGATTAAAGAGGATTAAAATATGTACCAGAAGTATTTCAAAAATCTTAAGAGAATTCTCATGCAAGGAACGAAGGCGTGCAAGACACTATGGAGAGTCTACACAAATGAAACGAATATTTTGGCAAAAATGTCACAGAAAAATGACAACTGACTCAGTTTCAAATGATTAAACATTCAGTTTTTTGAGGTATAAATGACTTAACAAATCATAGAGAGGACTAGGTATAATAGGAGAAGAGATCTGTTTCTTTAGCTAAGGTAAAAAATTGTGTCTCGCAACGCAAATGGATACGGAAACTTTTGAACATAACTGCGAGGAACTGCCAAAGTGGAGCACACACATCGGTGAGTGATCATTTTGGAACAGAATCGTAAATCATGGAAGAGCCGGGTCCAAATTCACGAATTTAAAAATGCACACCGAATGAATACAAAACGGGGTCGTCGCGCAAGCGAGACGAGTTTCGTTGGGGGACGAAAGCAGCAATGGAGAAGCCCGAGTCACTCATTGTGTGGGAGTCCGAACTGTGGGACGGGTTCGGATAGATCGGTGTAGGGGGGGGCGGATGCGCGTAGATATTACGGCTTTCATAGCTGCGGCGATGACTTCGCATTTAGGCCGGCGGACGCAATTTCGGTCAGGGAAGGGTACCTGCCGCGCTCTCCCCGTCATTTGCAGCCATTTTCCCCGTCCGGTGGGGAGTGGAAGCTGGTTAGATCCATTCGTTCGCCCGTTGCCCGGCTATAACGGCTCATTCCAAAGACACGCCGAGGCGGGGACAGCTTTGTTTGAGGGTGGACATCAAACCCTATGCAAACTCCATCGCATACTTTCCCTCTCTCTCTTTCTGTCCCTTCCCAGCCATCCTCATTTTACCCATTGACTCAAGATGCTCTTGATTGCTGACAAAGCGTAGCGTTCGGTCAAGCATGAAATCCACTCCAGTATGACCAGCAGAAGCGGGAAGATACCGGGCGCGTTTTCACGTTTCATCCGTCCAAACTTTCCGCGGTTCTCGTGTCTTCTTACTCAATTTGTTTCCTTTGTGGCAGTTCTATCACCCAAGTTCATTGCCAACACTTACACGGCAAAAGTTTTGAGAATAAACTTCATCATAAACATGTATTACATGCGTGAAAATAAATATTAAATTACTCAATATTCTGACAGCGTAGGCCCTCAAAATAGTTGCAAAGACAATCGTATATGTTAAGTGTTTAGCGGTTCTTTAATCTATATTCAAGCCAGTCAATTCACCTTAGTGTTGATAGAAAAGTTGGGTTACCCGTCTGACGCGTTATCGACTATCGTTGTTGGCCAAGGGTATCACTTTTGTTGGAAAAATCCCACGTAAAGTATACTAAGAAAAAAGAAAGGAAACATTTAACAACTCGAGTCATCAATGAGAATAAGTACCACGACATTCTTTACATGACTATAGGTACCAATAAATACATGTTCTACTATAGTAATCCATGAAAAGATACTAATAGATTAATGAGTTATGCTGACTCTTTTGATTTGCTGACTTTTCATTCAATAGCAAATATTCTCAATTTCGATATGCCATTCTCTACGACTAAAAAATATCATTAGGTTGGCTAAAATTCGCAATCGTACGATCCCTAACGTAGGATTCAGCGAGCAACCTCTACTGCTTCCATAAGAGACACTCAAACAATATAGTAAGGTAAGATGTTTTCCCTTTCTCACCCAATTTCCCTTTCTCATCAAGCGTCTGAAGAAAGGAATCTAATTTGGTCGGCGATTGATACTAGTGATGGCACGATAAACAGTGTCTATGTCCAGGGATGTGCGTGTCCAAAGAAAGGCCTACCATACGCGTCCCACATAGATTTTTTACATTGACTTCAAGTTTAACTTTCCAAAAATTATAAAGAAAACAATGCTACCTTGGTATAAAAAATAAGAATGAAAATGACTTTGTATATTCCACACTTTTATTGACAAGACCGACCGCGGTTTCGACGTCTATAGCGTCATTGTCAAGGCAACCAACATATAGTGTGCAACAAATGCCGAAGGAATGGCCTTAAATACAAAACAGCAGGGGGGGTGGGGTAACAAATTGAGGCTCGGAGTGGGAGGGGGGGGTGGATCGCTTGCGGTTGACTTGGGCAAGGAATTCATTTGGTAGGAAAATGGAGGGGTGGCCTGTAGGTGTAAACGTTTTCTCTTGGTTGAAGGTTAGTGGAGGGGGGGGGGAGGTGCGGAGGGGTTGGGGACTGGTGTGGTTTGGGAAATGTTATGAAGGGTGATGCTTTAAACTCTGCCATGTCATTTAAAATGGTAACATTATGAGATTTAGAGTGTTTTACAATTTCATATCGTTCTAAAAAATCCAGTTTAAAACTTTTGTCACACACATGTAAAACATTAAAATTAAAATCTGCACTATGTCCGGTGTCTGTCAAATGTTTGGCGAAGGTGGATTTTTCATCTCTGTTCCTTGCACTCCTCTTGTGTTCATTCACACGAGTGGAAAACTTCCGTCCAGTCTGTCCTATATATACACCATTACAGTCCGAACACTTTAACATATAGACACCACTCTTTATCGAAGGTTCAAGTATATCTTTAGAATTGAACAATAACTTGTCTAACGTGGAGGGGTTATAATAGCAGACTCTGTAGTTATTCCGAGGCAGTCTTTTAACGATATTGTTCGTCATGTTCCCTAGGAATGGAAGTTTGCACCACTGTTTGGGTTTCTCAGGCTCATCTTAGTTAGGTTTGTTATGGAATTAATGGCCTTGTGATATAATTTTTTGTGGAGTAGCTTATGTACTACGTTGATGTTATATCCATTTCTTATTGCAATGCATTGGATGGTTTTTAATTCCTTATTGAAACAATCGTCACTCAAGGGGATAGAAACAAGTCTATGCAGCATGGCATGGAGGGCCGACAGTTTGTGGGAATGGTGGTGGTGAGAATCGTTGCAAATGATTACGTCGGAGAAAGTGTCTTTGCGGTAAATAGAAAATTGGTGCCTTTTCTGAGCTATGGAGATGGTTAGATCCAGGTAGTTCAAGTGGTCTGTACCAATCTCCATCGTGAAAATGATTGAGCCATGGAGAGAATTTAAAAATGTCAGAAAGGTGTTTAACTGTCTCAGACTACCAGTCCAAAGGCAGATGATGTCGTCCACGTATCTGTAATAGTAAAAAACGTTTTTTAAAAGGATATTATTTGATTTAAAGAGTTTTTCTTCTAACTTGTCCATGAAAAATTCCGCCAGTAACGGTGAGAGGGGGGAACCCATGGATAGGCCGTGCCGTTGTCTGTAAAAATTACCATTAAATAAGAAGTAGTTTTGTTCGATGCACATGGTTAAAAGTTCCTTAAAGTCATTAACAACACCACCGCTACAATCTGCTCTTCTTAACCAGTCTATGGCTATGTCAATCGCCTCCTGCCCCGGAACTGATGTGAAGAGATTTTTGACGTCGAAAGACACCAACTTTCCATTCGATGGGGGAGTAACACTGGAAAGAATGGACGCAAGTTCCGTTGAGTTCTTGATACTGTATTTGGGCTTAAAAGACGTGAACTGTCCAAGGAGGGTATTTAACTTGGAGGAAATCTGGTGAGAGGGAGCGGTAACATGTGATACCACAGGCCGTATAGGGACATCCGGTTTGTGCGTTTTGGGAAGGCCGTACATCCTGGGGGGTAAGGGATTCATCTTTATCAACTGCCATTTTTCCTTCGGGGAGAATAATGAGTTGCATTTGTCAATGGTCGACTTTAGGGTCGTTTGGAAAATATTTGTTGGGTCTTTGTTTAAAATTTCAAAATTGTTGTCGGAAATGAAATCCACGCACTTTTTCACATAGTCTGCTTTGTCTAATACAACTATACTATTGCCTTTATCTGCCTTAGTAATAATCAACTCTTGTTGAGTGGCAATATTCCTAATCTCTTGGATTTGGCGTTGGAACAGGTTACCTATTGGATCCCAATTTCTTAAAGAATAATTGGTAATACATTCTGCTATCAATTGCTTTTTTCCCAGTGACTCCCTATATAACGCAACTTCACAGTCCGCCAAAAGATTAAGGACAACGTTTTTATTTAAGGGTAACTTTGGAGCGAATTTGTATCCTTTGTTTAAAAGAGCACTGTCAATCTTGGAGAATTTATATGATGACAAATTAACCAGACGTGGAGAAAACATAGGGTCATTCAAGTCAGTAGGCAGTTGAGCGGGTGGGGGAAGTTGTCGTGCACATAGGTTGCGTAGTTTCTTCCGGAGCACTGTAAGTTTCTTGAAGGCAACACAACTCACCAAATGCTTGACACTGTCTTGGTATGCAATCCACTCACACCAGCTCAAGTTGTTGGCTAGATACAGATGAAGGAAGTAGAGATAGTGCGAAAGGGCATCTCTCCTTCCAAACCAGCACTTTAGCTCTTGTCGAATCCAAATCTTCTTCGCGGTGGATACAGCCACCCCTGCGGCTTTGGAGGAACACTTGGTGGAGATGTTCACGTATGTAGGGATCACTCCAAGTTTCAGACACTTGTTATTGAAGAAGATGTTAAGGCTGGCCACTCGGTACTTCACGGACAGTTTACGGAATAAACTTCTAATTACAACTTCTTAAACAACTACTTCTTATTTAATGGTAATTTTTACAGACAACGGCACGGCCTATCCATGGGTTCCCCCCTCTCACCGTTACTGGCGGAATTTTTCATGGACAAGTTAGAAGAAAAACTCTTTAAATCAAATAATATCCTTTTAAAAAACGTTTTTTACTATTACAGATACGTGGACGACATCATCTGCCTTTGGACTGGTAGTCTGAGACAGTTAAACACCTTTCTGACATTTTTAAATTCTCTCCATGGCTCAATCATTTTCACGATGGAGATTGGTACAGACCACTTGAACTACCTGGATCTAACCATCTCCATAGCTCAGAAAAGGCACCAATTTTCTATTTACCGCAAAGACACTTTCTCCGACGTAATCATTTGCAACGATTCTCACCACCACCATTCCCACAAACTGTCGGCCCTCCATGCCATGCTGCATAGACTTGTTTCTATCCCCTTGAGTGACGATTGTTTCAATAAGGAATTAAAAACCATCCAATGCATTGCAATAAGAAATGGATATAACATCAACGTAGTACATAAGCTACTCCACAAAAAATTATATCACAAGGCCATTAATTCCATAACAAACCTAACTAAGATGAGCCTGAGAAACCCAAACAGTGGTGCAAACTTCCATTCCTAGGGAACATGACGAACAATATCGTTAAAAGACTGCCTCGGAATAACTACAGAGTCTGCTATTATAACCCCTCCACGTTAGACAAGTTATTGTTCAATTCTAAAGATATACTTGAACCTTCGATAAAGAGTGGTGTCTATATGTTAAAGTGTTCGGACTGTAATGGTGTATATATAGGACAGACTGGACGGAAGTTTTCCACTCGTGTGAATGAACACAAGAGGAGTGCAAGGAACAGAGATGAAAAATCCACCTTCGCCAAACATTTGACAGACACCGGACATAGTGCAGATTTTAATTTTAATGTTTTACATGTGTGTGACAAAAGTTTTAAACTGGATTTTTTAGAACGATATGAAATTGTAAAACACTCTAAATCTCATAATGTTACCATTTTAAATGACATGGCAGAGTTTAAAGCATCACCCTTCATAACATTTCCCAAACCACACCAGTCCCCAACCCCTCCGCACCTCCCCCCCCCCTCCACTAACCTTCAACCAAGAGAAAACGTTTACACCTACAGGCCACCCCTCCATTTTCCTACCAAATGAATTCCTTGCCCAAGTCAACCGCAAGCGATCCACCCCCCCCTCCCACTCCGAGCCTCAATTTGTTACCCCACCCCCCCTGCTGTTTTGTATTTAAGGCCATTCCTTCGGCATTTGTTGCACACTATATGTTGGTTGCCTTGACAATGACGCTATAGACGTCGAAACCGCGGTCGGTCTTGTCAATAAAAGTGTGGAATATACAAAGTCATTTTCATTCTTATTTTTTATGATGATTCAATTCCACAAAGTTACGCCTGAAGGTATTTCTTCGCTACCTTGGTAGATAAACGATTTGCGTAAAGATCAATATTATCCAGATTAACCAAAAGCAAATCGAAAGGTAATATCGATTATAAATATTTGCGTCACTGACGACCTTTATATCATAAAAATTACTCAATAACCATCACTTGCGTTGAAATTTGTTGCTATCTTGACCACTTGATAAATTGTCTTTGAATCTGACAATATTCACCAGAAACAAAAAATCACCACTTAGTTTCAGATATCGCACAGTTACAACACTCCTCTCTATATGGCTTTATATAAAAAGGTTTGCACAGTTTCAAGTGGAACTACAAGCATTTACGCTGGCAGATTCTAGCATCTGCATATCCACCCCTAAGGCTTCCCCGGAAATTAAAGGACGCTGGACAGAGAAGGAATGATGGGTATGCCCATCTATCTCTCTCCGATTGCCTGGCCTCCCTCACCACGACTCATTCGTCCTGACGCGGTTAAAACGCACGACTCCATTCCACGGAAGCTGAAACGTCAGGATTTATAGGTTTTCACGAAGCACTCACAAGAAGGAAATAGGAGGGCAGGAAAGTGAGGGGATCAGGCGTTCGATATGATGCCGCGTTGTATTGGAGAAGCCGAATACAACGGAAAACTCAACTTGAAAGCGGGAAGATAGGTGGGAACATGTTCGTAATAATTTGTTCTAATAGCTGAAACAAAGCATCGTTCCCGAGTGGAGGCGAAAGGTATTAGCAAACTCTCCATCGAGAGGGAAGAAGTATAGCTGAAAAGTGAAATGCTCAGCATTATCCATCTTGGTGGATTAGGTTAATTGCCGGGCATGAATTTCACAGGGAGGGGGAGTTCAACCAATGAAACTGGAGAATTTCAGCATTCTACAGTATTCGAAATCGTAAATTGTGATATAGATTAGGAACCAAGAAGGTGTGCTATGCTTTTTATCAAAGTATCAAGTGACATCGCTAAAGAAGAAACTATATGATTCAAGGAACGGAATTAGTAAACGTGGAATCAGTTAAGTAGGTACTTAGGGGTAACACTACTCAGAATCTATCATGGGGGAAACATATCAGGGAAATATGCAGTCAAGCAAATAGAAAGTTGGGGTTTATTAAAGGAATATGGGGGAAAAGTGAGGAGAGGGTGAAGGAACGCTGCTATTTTTCAATTGTTAGACCACGCTTAGAATATGCTGCAAGTATATGGGGCCCTTATGAAGCAGGCTTGATTTACGAATTAGATCGAGTGCAAAGAAGAACGGCGAGATATGTAAAAGGGTTTTACGATAGGGAAAGCAGTGTGTCTGGTATGTTTGCTGAATTGGGATGGGAATCGCTGTCACAATGTAGGCTGAATTATAAACTTAATCTTCTGGGAAAATTTAAGTAGGGACATTTCATTAATGACGTTAATCATATATTGCTGGCTCCGACTTATTATGGTAGGCTCGACAATTCTAATAAAATTAAGGAGATAGATTGCAGGCCGGACAGGTTTAAAATGTCATTTTTCCCGCGTACGATTCGAGATCAGAACGTTAGACATCGCGTAAATCGGTAATAATTATAGAGGTAATATTCAGAGTAGGTCGATAGTACATTTCCTGCATGTTCAAATCAAGGTGTGACTCGCATGCATTGATTTTTTTGCATGCATGAGTATCTATGAAATTGGTGTCGGGTTTCAAGGCATGCAAGGTATTAGTGGGTGTGTCCTGCAGGATTGGGATTTGGTAGTTTTTTTTTCTTTTTTTCCATATTACTTCATATTACTTTTAAAGGTGTAGTGTTTGTTTTGTATTGTTCATTTTTGTTTGTTGTGTCATTGTTCCTGGTGTGGATGCACCCCCTGCCACACACCCTCGAGGTGGCTTGCCGGGTATGTTGTAGATATAGGATATAGAAGAAAACTTGAAAGTTCGTGGCGCCAACCGAGGAACAAACTAGCATGTCTCGTTAAGTGAGACACTTGAGAACACCTTTTTCTAAGGATGAACCAATACAAATGAATAATATATCACCTGAATCAACAACAAGCTAATATATTCATATTCACGTAAACATTTTCTTTTAAATCATTCACAACTTGCTTCAAATATCTAATACCACGATTTCCTTTTTTTCCTGTTCATTTTTGCTTCTCACACGACATTTAAATGAATAAATTGCAAATTTCATGAAGAGTAACAGTATAGGAAGTACTAGAGTGATAATAATTGTTATTATGATCACAATAAAAATGGATAACCAGTGAAAAGAATACTACCAAAATGAAATAAAATTCAGGTGGGCCTTGTGCAAATAATCATTGGGGAAAATGTTTTATCACTCTTACCACGGACTTTCATGCACTATCCTGGCATGATGGATGCACTGAAAAGCACATTAGGGAGACAATCTCTCATGCGAAAGCTTCAGTAATAAATTCGAAACTATCCCCCCAAAAACAAACACCAATGTCTTTAAATGCAGAAATAATTACGAACCATTTTCAACTTAGTTTTGTTTCACAATCACCATAATTACCCGACACACAATCTCTTCCTCATTTATTCTTGGCCATTAATGACTAAAATAGGTCGCAGTATTTTTCTGTCCGAGTGCATGGTATGTTGTCCTGGACATATGAATTATTCACCTCAACTGAAAGCAGATTAAGGAGGCCAAAAATAATAAACCATTCAGCCATATTCAAACCGTTTGTGTTTTGCCGACTGAGGTGTTTTGTTTTGGTAGTGGTGCCTAATGCTTTAATCAATCACGTTGCTCTAAACTCAAATACTCTCATATCTCTTCCATGGAATTACAGTGGGGCAATTAAAATAGACATAATTCATGGTGCACAGCCGGTGGATCACCATCCAATTAAAAGGATTCGTTAAGCATGATTTATTATTCCCACCGATAGCAACCTTCAGGGTTTTGCATACGTCATATGGTAAAATTTACTACACAGAGTGTTAATATGGCTTTTTATGGAACCTGCGCACTTCAGAAAATAATGAGTATGTTGATGTATGCGTAGAAACCTAATCTATCGGGAATAAGCATGAATGAATTACTGGAGAAAGTTATATTCCAGATTATGGCACATCGCTCTTCAGTGCGTGCTCGTCCTAATTCGTTTCACTTTTAAAAGATAATCGGCAATGGAAAGATAAAACTGAATACAGAGAAAACTTTCATAAAGAACACTGTCTAACTTGAAATGCTAGACATAATCCAAATTTTATCTCTCTTGATGAGAGAAATAGAAACTATACTCAAATACCCGAAACAAATAATTCTCTCTCACAATCCAAAATCGTCAGCTAATGACTTGGCTTTCGTAAATGCTGAAACCAAGGTAAAATCATCCTGTGAAATACAGGTGTGGTCATTCCAACCACTGCCGGTCCATGCTGTACAGCCAATTACTGGTTGCAAACGTAAAAACATTTCTAATTCATTCCATCTGTGAAATTGAAGCTTTTTGTGTGGAGGCAAACCAGATGAATTGACTCTTGCCTCTAAAATTTTGAAAAATGATACATCAGAAAAAAATACTTTCGTTAATGATAGAAAATCAATCATGAACAGGAACTAAAACATATGAAAACTTGAAAGGAGTAGTTAATATCCAGCTCCGGTACATAAATAAAGTACATTTAGCAACTTAATTAATCCTCTTCACCTCGGGGTTGTTGGTTTCACCTGTGATTCTATTTCTAAAAAACCACAAGCAAATAGAAGAGTGTTGGCAACTATTATAAAATAGATGAAGAGCAATTTTAAACTTCACGATGAAGTTTGTGACCCAATACTCCGAAAAATGTGGTCCCCCCATAGCAGAAGGACTTCGCAAAGGATTGAAAATAATGATTTAAGTTAAATAACTCTACCTAAGAAAAACAACAGTGAAGTTAAATAGGTATCCTTAGATATAAGAAAAACAACAGTTACAGGAAAACTAGCTTATCATCCACATTAAACTTAAATATTCATTTTTATACGTATCCATGTTTAAAATAAATATCCTCGGCCATGATAATTTGGACGCAAAGTGTTTTTGAACTCCCTCAACACCATAGCAACGAAATCGAAGCCGTGAATTCACTTGATAGAAGTGGATATTCTTCAGCATTCGTTTCATTATATCACAACCTCACTCTTCACCAATTCATTTCCTTCAACAGCAAACTTAAACAACTCTAAAAGGTATACATTTCCTTTTCGCGTGTTTCTACATACCAACCCTTTTTTTTCGTTGCAACCGACTCATCGGCATATTCTCTGCCCACGCCCTATTGTGCCCTTTTCACTTCCCTTCCTCGATACCTCTGCATTATTCATATCATTCTTCCGTTTGGACTTGCCGTCCCTGATGCGGCGCTGAATTTCACGCCTCCGCCGCCGTTTCGCTCGCGAGAGGTCACGAGGGGTTGGGGGATGCTGCCGTAAGAGACGTCCGTGCGACCACTCAGGGACACTCGTCCCACAAACGATGTGCACCAGACCGCTTCCATCCTCACGTACCCTCATGGCACGAATGCCCTCAAAACAAAGGGTTCGTTGCCATGCCAGCACGAAAAGCTCGAACAAAGGTGGAATTGGTGGAGAGAGGTCGACAAAGAGAACGATGTGGATGAGCACAATGTGGGAGGGAGGTAAAAATAATGGATTATGTTCGGGTCGGAAAAACAAGCACAAGAATCAGGGCCGCGTACACCACAGATGCACTGAGTGCACTGCATGGTGGAGGCAGCCTCCAGGAGCAGCATATTCTATATCCTGATACCTATCACCTATTGATGACTTGGAATAGTTTTTAACTGAGAGGCTAACCTATGACTAGCCAACAAAGAGAAAAACACAGCTAAATATCTAATTCTGGTAATTTCTAACAAAGAACCATCAAAATAGGACACTGATATTCGTAAAGACAAAAATTTGAAAACAGTATGTTAATTTTTCCCCAATAGCGCATAGTAAATGATATTGAATGATTGTCATAATGACAGTTTTGCTCTGAGCAATAATATGCTTTAAATAGATAAATTATATGAATATTATTTTTACTTACTGCTATTTTTCCTTCTGACCGAGGCAGTAATTTCCACTTTGCACATAGACAGCCCTCGGCACGGCACAGACAACAATGACAAAAATGTAGCCAAAATAGAAAACCGATTAAACCTAAAGATAGGCAAACGTTGGGAGAGAGTGCAAATTGATTAAATGAATAGAAAAGTTTAAGTATCCTTGATAGAGAAAACAGATTAAAAAAAATATTATGACAAAGAAAAGAAGCAACTAATTAGCAATATTTAGGCTTATAAATAAGGAGACTTCTTAATCCCTATGAAATATCAGTTCACGATTAGCGGGTTAACAGAGTCGCAGAAGGAAAAGAGAAAAAAATGGGTGGCGCAAAGAAAGTGCCAACTGAGAATGGGCGGAAGTAAATGGTGAAATGAGATAGAGGGGATAAGTATCGCAGAGTTTAACTACAAACAAAAGCTAAGAACAGCCATCATATAATACATTGAACTGGACTTTTAAATCATTCCACTAAGGCAAGAAGAGTTGGACACTATTAATTAAAAAGAAAAACATGCAAAAATTACTGAGTTTCTACTTCGACCCGTAGAGTTATTGCGCTAACGCACATGTCTTCACCAACAATTGTAGCCAACATACCGTAGATATGAAGTGGAATTGAGTTTACACTGTCCATTACCTCCGCATTGAATACGTGATAATTGGATAAAGCCTAATCGGAGCTCATTTTACTAAGTGATCCCAATATCTCGCTGCAATTGACCATAATTTAGGCTAGTTAGGGTTCAGACACATATGAAAGTGGTAACAGGAATAACCTCCTTCGAAATGAGAATCGGGATTTGAAGTAAAAATTAGTTCAGTTAGCCATTGATAGGATAATCTACAAACCCAGTATCCTTAATGGACCCCAATCCTAACCATTGCAGTGCCAATTAAACACATCATATCTAGCATCAAAAGAAATAAAGATATACTTTGGAATCTATGGAGAAAATTATCTCGATATTCTAATTAAAAATTAACTGAATTAATTAAGGGTTAACCATATAAAAATGATTATACCATACAAAGTTTTTCAATGCTTATATGTAATATAAAGTAAAACATTCTCACAAAAAAATTGCATATAAAGCTATTCACACCTTATAGATTCCGTGTAATAAATCTTGATGTTTTTATTTTCACAGATATCACCGGCACTCCACGAAAAATTGTTCAGTCGACGGCTTTTCATCACAAGCACACCAAGCCACTAAGCAATAAGAAATAATCTCCCTCGACGTTCATCCCCAGATGATGACCCGAAAACTCTTTAAGGACAAAGATTTAACGAGTTTGAATTATTTCGCCAAGATAAATGACAATCCGCTGATTTCTCTTCCTCCGCGATATTGAATAAAAAAGAGCATTTTCCATGGAATGGGATGTAAGAAATCGCAAAAAAAGGGAAAAAGGATGAGGGGGGGTAGGCATAAAAGGGAGATGGGACCGTCGCGACGTCGCTCAATTAGGAGGACACGAGATCGCGTTCGGAGTGTGGGGAGGGAAAGGAACGCAGAGAAGCGTTATTGGATATCTGAAGTGGGTCACCAGGTGAAGGATAATAATACGGGAAGACGGATCGAAGGTCTTCTTCGGAGCTGGGGATCATCCAAGGCGAAGCCCCTGATTGGTCGTGCGTAAGGGTAAGGGGGGCGGTTGAAGGTCCATGGAATTAGGGGAGGCAGGGAAGGAGATTACACGGGGAGTCGGAAGCTGGATTGGAAGACCGGCTTGTTGGAATACAGGGTTGGCGGACGAGTGGAGGACATGCGAAAGGGACAGGATGGAACGGAATGAAACACAATTAGATTGATTTAGAATGGGACTGACGGAGAAGAAATGGATTCGAATTAGGGCAGGGGGAAACGGGAATAAATGAGAAAGGGGTGTTATAGGGTGGTATAAAATGAAGATAGAGGAGATACACGAAATTATACGACTCCTTTTCGCATTATTCTCAGATTGATTGAATTTATGTTTTTTTCTGAGGTTTTCCAATCAAAATGTGAACCTAACGCGTCCGTTAAAAACTTTCAGAGAGACTACCATGGACTATACTGGTTTTTGCTCATAGGTCAAAGAGAGAAAACAGTATAAACAACAACAAATAAACAACAATAAAACTGCAGGGCCCTCAAATTGAAAATTGAATAATAATTATTCATTCCATGTTTATCAATAAATCTGCAATTCGTCTAAAATGTCTCTGACCCCATTATCAAACGGGCTAAGTGGCATTTCACCCCCCACATTGAATCCTATATTCAGACAGTTCACCTATATCTTATATGATACAATCAGTCACCCGCCCTGGCCCATCGCACATTACATTTTAAAGGGGAACCGGTTATTACGGATGGCACTGCAATACTCCAGGCCCTCATGCCTCACATAAATTATACATCAGATTTCCGTCCTCGCGCTTTTCAGCCGCACACATCATTCGAGTGGCACCCACCTCTCCAGTCTACTCCAGAACTTCGCTTTTCAATGTATTCGTTCATTTTTTCCATTGCTCCCATCAAACGACTTTTCAAGTAAAAAATAGTAAAAGCATTATGGTATTACTATAGCTTAGCAGTGCCATTAACGTTAACGGACCTTACGGGAGCCATTTAATATTTTGACAAGTTTTGAACTGACTTCTGCCAGTGTGTTCAATGCTATTACTGTGAAAACGTTGAATCAACCGCAAAAAGTCGTAAACAGAAATAATAATCAACGGGCAGTACTATTCTTGCATATAATTAATAATTAGCCAACTTAAGAGGAAAAAAAATGGGGTTGCATAGAAAATTCTCCTTTGCTAGGCTAATTTCCATTACTCTGGTTATCAATTTATGAAATAAAGGAAGAAAAACGTTATATTTATCTAAAAACTGTGAAATAATAGCTCGTTTATTTAATACAATTCATGAAATAAATTTTAGCCGATATGTATCAAAGCACATACGCATATCATTCGTATATACCAGGAGAAAATAATAATTTGGCCCCTGAGCTCTATTAAAATAATAATAAATTTTTTTCGTTTTCACTTATGTAATTTTAATTTTAGCTACATATTCACACACTAGACTCCAAATACTTTTAAACTTTATTATATTTACATGCGTCTTTATTATCATTAAAAATAGAAAACGTTTAGCCATATTCGGTGAGCAGTATCACACTTTACCTTTCAAACTAAAAAAAATAGATGATCTTATATCAAGCTTCACAACAGTCATAATGCCTAACAATTACCCGATAAACTGGTAACAAAGTCGACTCCACGACGGTGATGTGACAGAGTGTTGGTGCAGACGCGTAATTTTTATGAGAACCTTGGCAAGGCTTCCCATTGAAGATGATAATACCCTCGTAGTGCAATTTAACCCCCAAATAGAATTTCCAATTTCTCCAGTCAAATTTAAGAGATCCTCTCCTTTGCCTCAGCCTTCCCTGAATCCCAGAAACTCTTTCCTTTTCCCTTCTATCTCAAACTCGTTCTTAGCTGCCTTTTCACCTTCCCTTCCAAAATCCTCTTTGTGCCTAAGGGGCAAGAAGGATTACAATGCGGCCGCCGAGGGAAAGGAAGGAGACAGGCATCTTCTCACGCTTCCTTTGGCCTCAAAAGCTACAACGCACTTATTCCCTTTCTTCCCTCCCAAGATATTCCGTTTCCTCATTTCTCCCTGCTCTCATTCAGCCATTGTATTTGTATATTTTATACGGCTCTTTTGGGCCTACAACAGAAGATTTCACCGATGTCATGACCTTTTCATGAGGTCGGAATTCCAACAATACAATCAGCGGACTGATGCTCACACAAGTGACGCTGAGTCGGTTTTCTTGAAAATAAACTACCTCTTAACCTGAATACGGGAAATCAAAAATCACACTGGACGAGGGGAAACATGAAATATCTTATACGAAAAGTTCATAAAGCATGATATCATCGCCGGCTTTCTATTACCACAAATTAACATAGTCATATTTTTCTGCTATGTTTCTTGCTGAATATATACTGCTATAATGCTCACAGGCTATTACAGCGGTATAATTCAAAGGCTAATCACAAAACGTTGGAAAGGTAGCAAGTGATATTTTACGCCGAAAGAAAATCAACTCATAGCACTTTTAAATAATAATAATAATCATGAAAATTACAAAAGCTAACTACGTATTAAATTACGGGTTGTTCAAGAAAATTTTAATTGAGGAGCAAATTACTTGACTTTACTTGAGAAATTAATCGAGGAGCCCTTGTCAGTTTCCCAACAGAAATATAGAATTACTACCTAATTCGCCTTTCTTAAAAATTTTCAAATAAATAAGTAAATACATAATCAAATAAGAATTGCAATGAGGTGATATTTTCCATTGAGCAATTAATTGGTCTGTTGTATTGTATTTACTTAAAAGTATTTCATGTGTGTAGAGCAAACAATTTTATTGAAAGTTACCTAGATTTAAAGGCAATTCCGTAGCTTAAGAAGGCATATAAATTCTGAAGGAAACATGAAGTACTCTTCCAGAGTAATTCATTAAAAAATAGAAAAGCCTCTTCGAGTCGAATGATATAGATCAATGTTTTTCTTTATTACGCCATGTTTCCGTAAATTTTCCTTGTGAACGAATCTCAGGATTGATTTTTAATACCACTGACAACTGAGTTTTCAATACAGAGAAACCAGTATAAGACCTATTTATCACTTTTCTTTCGCATGCAATACCCAGAATGTAATGGCACTACATGTTCGCAGGTGCAGCACGAAAGCTTCCATTAGAGGAACGCTCGGAGCTTCAAGACCCAAAAAAATCCACGAGCAAATGCTCTGTCGGCAACATCAGGTGTTTCTCTAGGGTTCAGGAGATTTAAGGAATTTTTTTTCTCTGGATCCGAGGAAAGCCTTTTCTTTCGAACAAAAGACTCACCTGGTTCAGCCCCTACCTATGCAGCTGAAGCGAGAACTCCCTTATTGCTCCTCCTCTCCAAACGAAACTTCCATTATCTAATCATGCATCACAAGGTGGGAGATTAGGTCTCCTTCATCATCATAAAAATAACGAATGCATTCATTTTATCATCATATCATTTTTATCACTGAAAATTGTGGGTTGCTAGGGAAGGCCACTAGCAACTAAGATTAGCTGCGCTATTCAGAAAAGGTGGGTATTTGGATAAAGGCAAGCATTAAAAGGAAATGAAGGAAGGGCGGAGTAAAACCCGGCGTCAGCGTTAACTTTCTCTTAACGTAAGGCGCCGAGGGATCCACGGTTTTACGTCCAATACCATGGACGGAGTACTGCACTCGAGATGTTCTGCGCACAGTAATCAAGTAGGGACCGGCATACCAATGAAAATCTTTCTCCGCCTAGATTTTAACCCGAACCATACTCTAACCACCACACTTAACCGATCCCTTTTAAAGAAAATTTTCATGCCCGAACGGAAATACCTAAATGAACAATGCACCAGAATGCTAATTATATCACACTGGGAGTGAAAAATACACAAAAAAACTGAGTCTTCCAAGCCAAAGCTACATTCTAAAACAAACGCAAGTCTTCCGGGGACAGCGCTAACCCCAATTTTCCCGGAAAAAAAGAGAAGGGAGCAGGGGATAGGACAAAAAAATCAAACACCCCGGGGCCAAATGACCCAGGCGCTGATGACGAGGGGTAGCTGGCGTGGGCGGAGGGTTGCATGTACCTTAAGGAGCGAGCGATACAGGCACTTATCCCGGTTGGTTGACCTCCCATCGAACCCTTTTCACACGAGTCCTTCCTTCCCTTCCCTCGAGAGGCAGAGAACGAGAGGGTTTTTTGGTCCCCCTTCATGCCCTCCACTTCCCGCGAAAGGTCTTATCTCCACACTCCATCTTTCGATTTCCTGACCCGCTCCCAACGTTCCACACACTCTCTTCAGCACCTCCGAGCGCGGATTCAATTTCTCCGGACCTACCGGTTCACGGATGGCGCGCTGGCATAAATTGCAATCGGCGAAAAAGAAAAAAGGAAACCGGAGTGGTTACTCTCGTCGGTCCATTTTCTCTCCTACGGCATATATACGAGGAAGGACAAATGGGAAAAGCATAAAAAAAAGATTCTTACGTGACTTCCACCCTCACTTTCCTTTCTCTCCGTCACTGACTCCCAGAGATACTTTCCTCCCTTCTCCCCATTAAGATTTCCCTCTCTCCCGGGAAGGGGAAGAAGCAAGACGCCCCCGTCATGATGGCATTAGACGAAAATGTCCCGTGACTCCCTCTTCTTTATTCCTCCTTCCCACTTTCTCAAAAGGTCCCCCCCCCCCCATAAAGGCGAAATGTCCCTGGAGGATCCCCCGCTCTGGGCAGGAATGAAACACAGGCCTTACAGGTTGTTTCCAAAGGGTGGGATCCTTGGCGGTCCAAGGAGTGTTGTGAATGGGAAAATGACGGAAAGGGGCAATGGAGTGGGAAGTAGAGAGTGCCCTTCAGCAGGCTGAGATCCCTTGAAAGAAAAGTGGCGAACGGCTGCTGTGAGGACAAGGCTAAGTTCACGCAGTGAAGGATGTGACGCTAGCAGTGGTTGAGGAGGAGGTTGTCTAAAAAGAGCAACACTTTGATGACTAAATGGCGGAATTCACAAAGGTACTGTTTATACAAAATGTGTGCCAGGCTTTCTTTCTTTTACAATCATTGCGAAAATTGTTTTCTTAATGATAGAAGTATGTGCATCCCTTTCTGTCCTCCTATAAATCTTCATGTTACTTCCGACCTATCAACACTTGACAATAGTTTTTGTAAAACCTCACGATTTACAATAAAACAGTGAGCAACCAACAATGAATTCCATTATTCAGGCACCTTTAGGATTGTGATAGGCAAGATGGAGTCCGTAAGCGGTTTAAAGAAGGTTTTGTGCTTCCCCTTCGATTTCCAGGCTTCATATTTACATTTACAAATCTTTCCCGGATATCCCTATAGTCAGCTGTAATTAGATATCCTGCAATTGCTATTATTGTCCGCTTCTGTCAATTCATTGCAAGGGGTAATTAAAAGGTCTGAGATTAGAAAATGTACTAGCACCGTGTTAGGGACATTTTGGAGAGAAGAACATGGGATTCACAAAATTAGTAGGTACATCAATTATTATAGGGATTATTTCGGGAAAAGACAGACTTTAACGCAAAAGGAATACGCTTCGAAGAGCATACTATAGTCCCTCTAAATAAAGGATTTAGTTTTGAGGGCGTAATAATGTTTTTGGGGATGAAAGTTATCCAATAATTAATTGTCGCATTTGATTCACTGCTCACGATCCCAATCGTACAACCCAGTACTTGTCTATTTACATTGTAGGTATACGTTTTGCATGTCTGTCATACTGGAATTAATTAGTATTATATTATACAACCTATCAAAAGTCTTGTCACTTGATTCAATGGAAATGCATAGGAAATTTAAAAATTGAAAGCGCATAGCTTGATAGCTTCTGTACAATAAATCCTGATAGTTTATAAGTTTGCGCTCGCGGTACCTTTCGTCCTAACAGATAACGGCGGAAACTCCACATTATTTTAGTTTATTTTGTTATTTGGTGTTCAATTAGAAAGCTTACGCAGGTAAAATTTTGTAACTTAATCCATTGCTCTCGTGACGGACGAAATTAAAAGCATAAAAGAGGTGATATCATAACACAGCAATTGAATTAACGCCACGAGAGACGGGAAGTGTCTCATTGCGATGTATATCTTCAAGAATTGCATAAAAAAGTTCCTAAAGTCTCATAGAAAAATAAGTCTACGTCATTTCTCACCACTGCCAGGGTTCAATTGTTACACTCCTTATCCATTACATCATCAATTTCAGGTAAGACTTTATTCTGCTCCGGATAGGCGCAAAATTAAACCCCACAACTCTGAAGAACCCGTCCTCTACACAATGATCCTGAGCAAAGCAAGGAATGACATTTCGTCCGGAATGGATTTCCTCCGAAATGCCAAATGGAAGCCAACGGGAAAAAGAAACGGGATAAGAAGGTGTGATAGGGGGAAGTCGTGACAAGGGAAATAAAGGCTGGCGAGAGGAAGAGGGGGAGAGCGACAAATGGGTTTGTTTCGTGCGGGTTTTAAGATAACGTGCCCCTTTGAAAAATGACTTACGTCTCAGATTTGCACAGCGACCATTCTGCCATGCGCGAACATTCGGACCTTCTAAAAATCGGCGCGATCATATGCACCATCGAAAAATATCGCGTTGGTTCACTCAATCTGCAAGCATAAACTCGATCATCAACATCGAGTTAACAGACATTTACGTTTGTTCATAAAAAAAGGCTCAGAGGCTCGATCGCGGATACCTACAACGCGCGCGTTTGCTATCAATATTTTTGAATTGCTACCTACGAGCTGCAGTAGGGTTCCATATTGGACGACGTAAAAGAGAAATTGTCAGCAGAATTGCCCAGGCGAAAAGTGCATTTTACCAATAGAAGATTCTGCTTACAGCTGCAAATACAGGAGTGAAATTGAGGAAATAAGTACGTACATATGGAGCATTTTACTATATGGCTGCGAAGTATGCGAAGTATTCGACCAGATAAATAAGATTAGAGAGATAGATTGTCGTACCGATATATTCAAAATGGCATTTTTCCCCCGTACTATAAGAGAACAGAATAGGCAGCATAGCAAAGGCAGAGGTAGGGGAAATATTTGACAGTAGTCTGTAGTGCATGATGCATGTATTAACCCCTACTAAATACTATAGATAATAACAATCTAGTTGCATGAGACCCTATAGTCGCTTGTTTGCATGTTAGCATGCATGCATAATTACAAGCGCAAGCATTTCCCAGGAGGCATTTCATGGTACCCCCTCCCGAGTACCTCTAATCGGCCTAAATAATGTACTTGAACGTGTGCAGTGAAGATCGGGAAGATTTGTATAGGGACGGTACGATAGCTATGTTTGCGTAACCAGTCTATTAAATGAATTAAAATCGAAATCATTGTCTGATCGTAGGTTGAAATTTAGAATTAATCTCTTAAATAAATTCCAAGATAATATTTTCACTGATGACGTTAAAAATATTTGTTGAACCTCAACTTACTATGGTAGACTGGACCATGGGGTGGTGTAAACTTTTAGAGCAATGCCATTTAAAGGTATTTTAACATAAATTGTGGTTTACATCCAGGCATCGAGTAAAAATACCGATTTGGAGCAAATATTGGCAGAACACATGTAACTACCTTTTTTGGTCATAATCCTTCGGATAGAGGCGTAACGGCGTACATGAATCCATAAGCTAATGTGTAAATTTTGGGAGTTAAGCAGTACCTTCTGCTGACAGCGTGACGAGCAACGAAGTAACATCAAGATCAGGAAGAGGAATATAAGTGTGAGTATAAGAAGACGGGAACAGCAAAAAATAATGTCATAGTCAGTGACACACATTCATTCAATGGATACGGTAAACTGGGAGTATGCAACAAGACATCGAATACATCATCAAACACTGCCGAAAGATACATGGTACTATGATAAATTGCGATTAAACAATAAGGATTGATAAATCACGCATTATTTTCGATTGAAATCCAACGCAAGCATCGCACGTAAATGAAAACTACACAAAAAAAGATAATAACGATAAAAACGATTATGAGCATAAAGAGTGGATAGATCACGTCACGTCACTTTACGGAAATAAATAAATAATATCTGTTCACCATAAAGTGAGAAAAAAGTGTGAATGAACAGCCTAGCACATAATAATTCAAAGCAAGCGTGATAATAATTTTTAATAAACCCCCGATAAGAATGAAAAGTTTACTTATTTAATGGCATCTAATATTTTCGGTCTAATAGCAATCAATTCTAAAGATATATAGTAAATCGTTATTAGTTGCACAGCCTTGAGATGAATATCAAATTCAAGGTGCCTTGTTCAACGTGGACGTATCAATTAAAAGTGCTAACACCTTGCTATAATTTGCGATATAACTTGATAAGTAATAATTCACCTAAGAATAAAGTTCACAGGTGAAACGTAAGAAAAGACGTAACTATCAACATCTTGATGCAGTCAATAATAATGATGAATGTACATTTTGGTATAATGTAGGCACTGTTTAGGTTGAAATATAGATTTTTAAAAATCATTATATCGTAAGCGCCCTAATAATACAATAAAACATGAAAAATAAAGCCGTATTAAGATACACCTATTAAAAACGTAAAATGATAGCTGGATTTAGACTCTTAATCAACTCCACTGTAAAAAGTAGATCTGATTTTAAGGTACAAAAGCGATCTGAATTTCAGATGCAACAATTTTAAGACAGGGTATGTTGAATTTCAGCAGTAATATCTTGTCTAAAAATAAGGCAGGTGAACGGCTGAAAATCAGACCATCCAGAATCCTGCTTCCTCTGCTTCCTGCTTAACTGCTCCTGTACCAACCATCCATGTTCCTGCCTCTTCCGCACCTTGCATCCGTGTTCCTGCTTTAAACCAGACAGCGCTTAAATTCAGATCGCACTGAAAATCAGATCAACTTTTTACAGTGTCCTTACGCTGTACCTCTAAGTAGGGATTACTATTTAGACCCATTTCAAAAAGAAAAAAAGCTTTTGTTCGCCTCGATTTCTACAATTCGCGCAGAGCAACATTCCCACTATATTCCGTAATACCTTTCCGAATGAATTGGAATGTTTGCCATCGCTCCACTAATTAAGCGTATCCGCTTGTTACCATTCTTAGGACATGCCAGACGTCACGTTAGACCACTGTGCCACCTCATCAGCATGTAGCCAAAACTTAAGTGATCTCTCGTTTGGAGGAGCCGCCGACCCATGCTTCCTACCCAACCGGATAACGAGGACAAATATTAAAAAACATTCTTTTGCTTCCTGCCTCAGTCATCTCTCTCCAACACACATTAATACCAAAACACTGTTGTTATATTCCTCAGACGTCACCTTAATTTTCACCTCACTCTCGAGGAAAATACACAAAACTCTTGTATGTTACAAGTGATTCTCAAGACAAGGACGACACAAACTTTTACGCTGATGGATATGGTACAAAAATGGTAATGGAACTTAGAATTCACACAATATTACAATCATTGATGATTCTCTAGCTAAAAATAAGAAATATTCGAAGTAATGTTACTATAACAAAGAAGCTGATCTAATTAGACGAAAATAAACGAACAATTTTCAATGCCTTAACTATTATTACGTTAAATACAATTGTAATCAACAACAATGCGTTAATTACATCAAAGGTTAAGTACTTCTTTTCAGCTGTAATTAGTAAAAGGAACTGGGAGATCGTTGAGCATCTTCCAGAAAAATGAAGGCACAGAGAAAAATAGGACGGACTTGAGGAGAGAATTCGCAGCTGCTGTTCACTAACGAAGGAGAGGCGAGAGGAAGTTAGAAGTGGATGGGTGAAATGGGACTGTCAAGAAACAGTGAATAGTAAGGGGCAGAGGGATCACTCACGAAATGAGGAAAAGAAATATTCAAGGTCTCACAGAGGAGGACGTACGTCTCAATTTGTCGGAGGTAGTGCGCGATTGAAGCACCTTCCTCTAATTAAGACTCACCACTTAACCCCATTCTCGCGGCTGATTATGAGCAGCCACAGCAAGAAAAGTGGCCTTTTTAAGTCAATGCTGCATAATAAAAACGTCTAATGAAAAACTACTTATTGTATTCGAAAATAAAACATGAGGAAAGTGTTCTGACCAGTTGAAGAAGAATGGGCGAGGCGCGTACGAAAAAACCGAAAATCACGTACTCCTTAAAGAGATCCTGATATAACTGCGACAGTTAAAACAAAAAAGACCAGGTAAATGGGACATTGCTTACGACAAGGTGAGGGAACATGCATAATAGAAGTTATGGGGGCCAAACCAGAAGGGGGTTGGCCAAGAGGTAGGTCTAAGCTGAAATAGCACAATCAAGTTCTAAAAGACGTAAAGAAACTGAGCGCAAACATCCATTCGGTGAAAGATAGAGCAAAGCGGAAGAGTATTGTCCACGAGGCGAAGAACCAATTAAGATTCGTTGGGCCTCGGCAGTAAGGAATGAGGAAACGAAAACTAAGGAAAAAGTAATCCTCCATTAAAGCCATTCTTAAGTGTAGAGTCGGCCTATTCTGGCTCCTAAGTATCATAAGCATAAATGAAAGTGTAAAATATGAAAGATGTAATTTCCATTCCTGAATATTGAATTTATTTTATGGAGAAAGAAAAATCTGGAAATTTTCCAAAAGAATAAGGATTTTTAATTTGACCGGTTTCGGTGTACAACACCATCTTCACCTGAAAATGATGTTGTACACCGAAACCGGTCAAATTAAAAATCCTTATTCTTGTGGAAAATTTCCAGATTTTTCTTTTGCTATGATATTCCACCAAATTAAGCCTGAAACTACTACCTTTATTATTTTATAGATATTAATAGTTTCGAGTAAACACCCCTCAAAATCTCTTCTTCAAAATCTACTGCATTTAACTACTTCGTGACGTATCCTGCACTAAAAAAATTGGTTTAAATCACAAATCATCCTTGCTAATCAAGGGGTTAGAGTAGATCTCGCCAAAAAATTAATTCATTTTCTTGTGAAACTACCAAAAAATTGCTATTTTTTTATTCGTGATCAATCATTATAGATATTTTACTTTCCAGGAGGAGTTCAGCATTCTAAGATAGTTAACATTTCAGGATATATGGTTAAAGTTCACCAATTATGGTACGCATTGTTCAACATGTTCAAAATTTGTAGGAATTAACCCGGCGTACGACGATTGCAAACATTTTAAATTAATTGTGTTTCTACGGCAGGTAGTTATTAGGCAAGAGAGGAAAAGTAGGCCTTCATAAATACTTACTGAAGGCATTTTTTCGCCGACGGCTTATAGAGAGAATCTATGCAGAAAATTATGTGCATCATTATCAGTAGGTTACAATTACATAATGATGAAAATTATTTTTCAGATACAATTATATCTCAAGGATTAATTAAACTACGAAAAGAAAATCTTCAGTCAACTCAATTCGGGCAACTGTAACGAGGATTCATATTTTTCAACCTTCCGTTCCCCAAAATGTTAACAGTTCAGTGCTCATTTCGCGTCCCACGCGTTCAGCTTGCGTCTAACGAACAAGATACATTTTACATCAAAGGAATAATGCATCTCTGTTTCAGAATTACGTAGTCTTACACATATAAAATCAATGGCTTCGGGCTTCACTAAAGGCTATATTAACTGATACGTACAGCTTGAGAAAGAATTTTTTTTCAGACTGGAGTTTCTGAAATGCAAAACAGCAATTTAGTTAGCAAACTTGATGTTCCTTGTTCAAGGACGCCAAAGCATTTCCTCACACACAGCTAAAACCCAGCTCTCATAGGAGTTTGCCCTCAATTGATCACAGTTCCTTGATTCCAGCAATTAACCCAGCCCTTAATCGCCCTTCCCCGCAAGTTGGCTCGGCGTGGCGGCAAGCATTCCGTGACTCGGTGATTTTAGTTTTTGTCCACCACTCAGGTGCGCACTCTCCACCACTCGCAGGTTCTACCCAAAATCATACCCCGTTCATGACACCCTGGCCAACCAGCGGGAGGACCCTAAAGAACGCATAAATTGCACGCGCCTCACGAAATGGACGACCCGTCCGTGCCTCCGCCAGGACCCGTTATCCCACTCGTCGACGACTTTCCCCGCCTCTGGATTAGCGTGATGGGGAAAGGAACGTATAATGAATGCGCCGACACGTCTCCTCGTGACCTATTGCTATCTCCGGAACGAGAGTTTGCTAATGGCCCGACTGCACGGTCGGGGAGGCCAGTCCTCCCACCCCCGAGACCCCTGGCGCTCCCGGTCCCCTTCCTCCCACTATCCCGGCCCATGGCGACGTTCCCCAAGGGGCTTTACCCTTTTATCCCTGGGTACCCCTTTCCCCGGTAAACCTCCAGATTCGGGCCTTCTTCCTCTTCCACCTGCCGCACGACTGCGAAGTTCTAAACCCATTCTCCGCCTCTATTTTTAAGCGTCATCACAAACGTGGCCCGTGCCTCTCCAAATCCCTCAACGTCGTGGGCCCCGAGAATGTCATCGCTCACGAAACTCGGAGTGCTCCCCTCCCGCGAAAAATAAGTCACGGAAATATTTCTCCCCGACGAACTTGAATAGCAAAAAGGAATTACTGGGGTGGAATGATAAGAAATATGAAGATGAGAAAATGCCTGAAGTATTGAACATTATTTGATTCGGACTACACAATGAAGTTAAGGGTTACATTTTATTAAAAATTAATTTTATGCATCTTGAACCTCTATTATACGCCATCAACAGCTTAGGGAGTGATAGTGATTCATTAAAGAATAAAGTTCACACAATTAATGATCTCGGCTCCAGAATAGCTTAAACACTATATGATACTGGAGACTCCAAGAAGAAGGTACAAATGGCTCAATCATCACGGACATTCATCATAGTTTTAAGTTCAATTCCATAGTGGCTGCCTCATGCTAACAAAACAACTAATAAACGTTTTGAATTACACACATAGTTTTTATCGCGCCGGGTTCAGGCAGATCCTTAAATTTTTGCAAAGGAAATCTTTAAAATGGCCTTCACGACCAATATACCGTTCTTAAGCTTCATTCCGCAAGCCAAATGGTCAAAATAATGGAGATAATGTGCCTTGGAGAATCAAATCAACTGTCAAATAGAATGACAAAGCAAAAATGTCAGCAAACATTGAAATGAAACTCAGATAACAACAGTGCGAAATTATGAACTAAGATTGAGGCATGAAACATCGAGGAAGCGAGAAACCTAAGCCTCCAAATTTATCACCCCCCCTCGGTCTTAACATCTGGCAATCCGCCGAAGACTCCACGCTTCCTCGTAACTCCACGGAGCTCAACTCCTTCCCGATAACGTGTGGGTGGATCGAAGGTAAGGCAGCAGTTACAGCTGGGAATATCTTGAAAATCTCGTTTCCCCTCCGAAAAGGAAGACACCTGCTGCCACCTACAGGGCTTGACACATTTCCTCGCACTACCTGGGCCCCTTTTAGCCTTACTCACCAGTATTTCCGCCAAAATTTCTGTCAACACTTTCTCTCGCTCCCGAAAAACGAAGGGGCACGATTCCCTTCCCTTGTATTCCCCATCCTGGGTTGTCGGCGGATATGTAATGTTTGTCAGGTAATCCAAAGACCACGGTTTCACGCCTCGCTCGTAATGTGAAGGTCGTTGATGGGTTCCTGCCGGCCCATGAAAAATTTACGGTTTAAGCTGCGCTAGGCCGGCGAAGTACTCGCTCCGGGCTTGCTGCAGTAGCTATTCACGCTAAGCACACGTTCTGGTCTTGGAGGTTCGGCTATTAGCCAATATACGAGCACATTCTGAACACAAATACCCAGAAGGCTTTTGATGAGAAAAAATAAAGCATACCCATTCAAAACTAAACACCTTGGCAGGCAAGCGGTCAAAACCAAATATCTTGGCCCGGTTGCCAGTGATTAAAATGCACCCTATTCTAGAACAGGAACAGATTTCGGCCCCTCCTCGGACATGGATGCTGATGAATTTATATCTGTCTTTGTATTAAGAGATAAAGGTTAGACGTAGAGGAACAAACTTAGTAGTTGAAGCATCTAAAACGTACTTGTAATATGCAGAAGGAAGAGGTTTTACTTGGAGAGAGTAACATTTCGGATAAGCTTAATTGTCTTGCTACGTGAAGGTTTCTCGGGTTCTCCACTGGGTTATTGCGTCCATGTCCGCGTACATGGCAGACATCGACGCGGACATGGACGCAATAACCCGGTGGAGAACCCGAGAAACCTCCACGTCCCAGATACGCCGGGAAAGTACCAGATCTTTCTTTAATAGTCTTGCTAGTCGTCATTGTTCCCTTGAAAAACTACATCAGTAGCAATCAACAAAATCAACTCTTAAAAAAACAAATATAACGGAATGTGGCGCTAATCGGAAAGATTTCTGTTTTCGAGCCGGATCTCGATGGCTTCTTTCTCTAGGTGGTCCCATTATTTGGTGTAGCGCGTCATAATTATGGTATCCTCGATGCGGATGGAGTGGTCGTTGTGGATGCTGTGTTCAATAATGGCTGATTTTTCGGGATGTACAAGCCGCAGATGCCGTTTATGCTTTTAAGCCTCGTCTCCATCGTGCGGCAAGTTTCCTACATGTCGGCCATCATGGTCCGGTGTAAAACCCGAAAAGACTTTCTTCATGCATAAACATTTTTTACGAAAGTATTTATAGAGTTATGCTGTATTTCCTTATCTGTCATAGAGGAAAATAACCGAGTGAACGATTCGTTGAGCCGGTATTAAAATTTTCATGAAATCGCACCGTATAATTTAGGATTTCAATCCCAAGTCTTACACAAAATATATACGCGTGACAGGAACCCGCAACATTAGGGTAGCCAGGCCGGCGCGTTACCAACCTGGCTACGACGGCATTCAAGCAATGATAAGGAGAGAACGGAGATAAGGGTGTAAGAAAGAGTACATGGATTTTTGATGGCATGATGTCATATAAAATATTTACAGAGTAAAGAAAAAAATCAGTCGATGGAAAATAGATGCTTCTTGGGGAAGGTAAGAGACATCCCACGATGGCGGAGTGTTATCACGGTATAAATTATCAACTGCGCTACCAATATGGACAGAATGCTAAATGATATCTTACATTTGCCATAGAATCATAAAAGAGATGTAGTATCATGGTATTTTACAATGAAATTGGAATTCATTTTGGTTCCCTTCCCGAATATTCTACCCCGTTCCATCACCGCAGTATTCCTACCCGAACACGCATGCAAAATAGATATACCTATACGCTTTGTCGCCCGTTTGATTCATTCAACTTATGAACATCTAAGCCGCGCGTGGAGCAGAGGGCTGCTACACTGCAATCACATTATTTTATATTTGCAAGGATTTATCGGTCCCACCAATCAGGAGAATGATACAGAAGAGGAGAAAGAGGGAGAAGAGGGGAAAGAGAAATATTTTGCCAAAACGCTGCGTGAGAGGTAAGGGATTCTTGGAATACGACGCCCTACTACCGCTGATAGCCAAAACCCACGGGAGGAAAAAAAGTTCACTTCCTCCAGTTTCGCATTACTGTTTTCTTGGAACCAGTCCCCACTTTGGAATTCCTAAAAGTTCGTCCCTGCGTTGGCGTCATCAAGAAACCCAATAAGGATTTTGTAATAAAGAGGTCCGACGAACACTAATCTAATTTTTCCTTAATCCCAATAACAAAATATGCAATAAATAAATAAAGACGTAAAAATGTATGACATATTCAATTTCTGTAATCAATGAGGAACTAGATTTTTCTAATATCAATTTTTTGGATTTAATTCGACTTTCTGGCGTATTATCCATAAAAAATAAGATACCAATTATATACAAAATAATAGAAGCATATCATATAAGGCTCCATAAAAGTCTAAACTGCGAACACTCGTCTCTTCAAAGGCACCTCTTAGGAAGGTTTTAGGTACACCAAGACCCATTTTCATACCTGGTTAAATGTCTTTACTATACTATAAAGAAGGCTTGAACGCACTTCAGTTGCAAGCTCTCATAATGCCTTACTCTCAATCTGGTTCCTCCCATAAGTAATAGCAATCGACAGTGTCCGAAATATTAGCACACTATTCATGTCAATTTAGGGTTAACATAAACCCGGAATTATATATGGTTAATTCCCTCAGCTGTTGATAACCTACCGTAATTACTACAACCAAATTGTAAAACTGGGATTCAGAGACAATTAATAGCTCAGCGGCGGGATAGGTAACTGATCTCCTTTCCCGATGTCACTATCGTCACCAATAGCGCGAACTCATCTAGAACCATAATGCATACAGTAACTGCCCTAATGCCTTGCTCTATTTACTAAGATTTCTGCTTCACATCAGACAAAATTTTAAGAACTGCAATCTCGTTTTTGATCTCCTAAGCGAATTTAAAAATAAAGATAACTCACTCGCACGCGTTATGAAGATCCGTGATCGATCATTATTCATGATACATTCAAAATCATCTGAGAACCACAATAGTTTGGAAAGTATCGAACCTCAAATTTGTTAAATGGTTTTTCTAAAAGTATTAACCCTTCAATACATACTTTGAATAGCCGTTCCTTCAACGTACTTAGTATGTTTCTGCTTGCCCACTCTTTTTGTAGGGAAATTTATCTGATGGCAGGGAAGTATCTGCCATCATTATTTTTTTAATTAAATAAAATTTATTTCGGCATTTTATCCGGCAATTTACCAGACTTCAAAGTTGGTGGAGGCAAAGTGGGCTTTAAAGAAAACTGCGTAACACATTTTATCCAATGTAGGAAATGGTCATGAAAGCCTCATGTTTCCGAGATCCATAGATTCCAAGTCTCTAAAATAAATGGGCTCTGTTCCTCAATTACTAGATAGCAAAAAGCTACCGATCTCTTTTCTTTTTTTTCTTGCGAAAAAACTCTTATGTTGGTCTTTCTCTTTCCTTCTAAGGAACTCAAAGCGTATCCTTTAATCCTTGTTAAATGTATACATTTCCTACGCCCATTTTTCTATCAATACAGTTTCCAGAGGAGATCCTAAATTTTGTGGCAAAATAAGAGACCCTACAAGAGGAATTGGAGGCTAATTTCGTCAAATTACGTAATGAATAAACATTTTGAATGTTTCACAAACGGTAATATTTTCAGAATTCCCAAGGCAGACCGTAATTTACATATTTTTTTTCCAGTTTTCGCGTCACACTTGTATTCCTTTGACTGCCAAAATATAAACCACTGTTCCTCCAGAATCCTGCCTTCCTATTCCCAAGGCTCATCCTGATCTTGACATATTGCCACACCATAAGACGCCCATCCGAATTGGAATCTCTGACATATGCCTTTGAAAAGGATCCTGTAGGAGATAAATAAAAATAAATTTATACGTATGTAAATTTATCTCTTCCAGGGAGGCGACACGGCGTTTTATATTCACCCCTATTTCGCTGCAGTTTTCACCTTGAATTGGGAAAAATCTCGCAGCTCCTCGAACGACATCCCACCAACTATTTCTCCCCCTCTCTCTCACACGCAGGGACCCTCAACAACTTCCCGGCCCCTAAACCCCTCCCTGCCTCACATATCCTCTGCCTGCGTTCATCCTCAACTTCACTTCACCCCTTCCCTGGGCAATCCTCCTCAAACTTTCCTCACTCCGGCCAAAAGGTTTTCAAACCCTCCGAAGCGTAACGATAAAAGGCTCTTCCATAATGCCCGGGACTCGGGGTCGCCGAATATAAAATGGAAATCACCGCACGAAAGGTCCTCCTCCACCCTGTGGGAAATACCGCCCGTTAAAAAGGGGTCGAGGGACTCTGCGGCCGACGACAACGACGCCGCCGTCTCTCCGTGTACGAAGACGACGTCGGCTGTCCACGCACTCAAAAAAGTTTTCCAGATTAGCGCCACCCGCCCATCTATATAATATGTTTTTTTCTTAATATGTTTTTCTTTCCTTCCTACGCCGGCCGCGCGCTATTTTTCCAGGACTTGCTCTGCCGTAAACATCTTTTATCTTCCCGAGGGGAAACGGTGCGATAAAGACCCGGATTTATGGAAGTCGACGGCGTTTCTAAACGGAAACTGAAATTACTAAAGGAAATACGCGGAGTGTATTAGAACTGATCGTCCTTAAGCACCTTCGGTGAGGTAGGTACTGGAAAGGAAACTTTATACGATCCTGGACGTGAGCATTAATATGGTGAATGATATTCAAAATGTCTTCCCTTATTGCCATATGAAATATCCGAATGATATAAAATATTGACAACACTTGGTTCATGAACATTAAGGCATTTAGATCGTATTTTTTTACTTTTACTTGAGTAAAAATTGAGTAACAGTTTCCCTGAGTAGCTCAATTTCACTGTAAAAAGTTGATCTGATTTTCAGTGCGATCTGAATTTAAGCGCTGTCTGGTTTAAGGTAGGAACACGGATGCAAGGTGCGGAAGAGGCAGGAACATGGATGGTTGGTACAGGAGCAGTTAAGCTGGAAGCAGAGGAAGCAGGATTCTGGATGGTCTGATTTTCAGTCGTTCACCTGCCTTATTTTTAGACAAGATATTACTGCTGAAATTCAACATACCCTGCCTTAAAATTGTTGCATCTGAAATTCAGATCGCTTTTGTGCCTTAAAATCAGATCTACTTTTTACAGTGTTATGAAGCTGATAGATTAATAATTTCAAAACTTACAACTAAGTTTCAAAGACATTAATGATACGGCCATGAAACATTTATGTGATTATCCTTGTGAAAGCTTCCGTAGTCTGTGGAACTTGACTACTTGATCTTCCGGGTGCTTCTCCGCATTTGTCCATTACAATTCACGACAGTTTCACTAGCGTAGCCGCAGACACCGACTGCAACGCCAGCGAAACTGTTGTCTATTACAGTGTACAAACTCAGAGAAGCACCCGGAATACATGGATCTTCATTTATCTTGGATCTTTCCTTGAGCAAGAAATTCAAAACGTACGGTATTATGAGTTTAAGTTAATTTAATGCTCCTTTAGTGCTTAATTTACGAACATATTTAAATTATAAGAGATGAAAACGCCGAGTATACCGGATAACTTTTTAAGAAACATCTGACATATTACGGATTGGAAGCCAGTGGCTAAAAGAATGCCGCAAGCACATACGCACGCTTGGAAATATTTTTAACTTCTTTCCTTTGGTATGAGTTTTAATAGCTCACTGCAAAAAATGCTTCTTTTTCTTAGGGCTCCTTGTGTAACAACATTCTTGGATTTTTGATATATCTTTTGCAGTATGGCACGATACAATAATACACCATTTATGCATTATTTTCTGAGAACCTTACAAAAAAAATGCATTTTAACAAATTAATTTCTGCGTTTCCAATCCAATAGCCCATCAGTTTTATCCTACGACTTGCCTGGTATTTGACATCATGTTAGCTGTCTTAGGACTACTCGTACATTACAAGGGATGCATAATTTCACAAATTACCTTGGTAATAACAAAAAATTGACTTACACAGAGGCTTTTCATCAAAATGAATATATATATATATATATATGAATGGATATATAATATATTGTCTATTAAGTATCAAAAGACGTTGGTTACATTAGTCGTAAAAGTATCTTGAAAGCATTACAATGTCTAGTCTGGAGATAATTACGGTGTTATTTTTATATTCATGCAACTCACTTCAACATCAATTTCGTAACATATTTTTTTATACTGAGCTAGCAGACCATATGGTACTTTGTTTTATGTGATATATGAATAGTGATGGCAATAATAGCTGCAAACACACGAGAAGTAAAGGGAAATCGTGAATCACAAATTCAAGTGCCATTTTCATAAGTGCGTAAGTGAATATAATAAGTAAAAGACAGTTTAGAGGAAAAAATATATAAAGGATTCGGTGCATTAACTTATACAAAAAATAAAATGCATTAAATATTCGGTGATACCCGGGAACTTGAAAACAAAAAAGGTAAGGTAAGAGGGGAAAAAAATTGGTAAAGGTACAAGAGGACCGAAATGCAGAGAGAGACACGGGGAGCAATACAGCCGCAAACCGAATAATGAAACCCTTTTTTATGATTATTGAGAGAACGACAACCTTGTGATAAAGGAAAATTTTCAATTGTAGAGTGTAAATTGAACGTAAACACGCGCGCTGCGATATATCCCTGTAATAAAAAGTTTTTGTGTACATGTACGATGGAAGGATGCGAGAATTTATTAGCAACAATGATGACTGCAAATTGTTTACAAGTTATCACAGCCGAAGGATCCGCGAATGATTTGCAACGGGAATATCAACATAGGTTTCTTTCTACGGGATACTGAGGCTACTGGTCACATAATATAAATCTATAATTTCTGCACAGTAGCCGATACGTTCTTCTTCTTCAGTTTAATTCGAAAATACAGGCTCAGTTTTTTCAATTGGTTCACTTGATATAAAAAGTGGTAATTAGCACCAACCACGATACTATATTTCATAAATGATAAAGCTAATTTTTAAAACAAATACGAACCCAACAGGAAATTTAAAAGAAAAACGGAGACGAACACAAATGTTGTTGAGGCGCTTGAGGTCGATGGCACATTCTACCAGCCAGTTTGGCAGCAATAAGACACTTCACCGAGAGATAATATTTGTAGATATTTCGCATTTTGATTCGATATAATAAAGTAGACATTAAAAACATAAGTCCTCCAATTTGATTAGGACATCACGACGCGAAATTCAAAGTAAGTAATGAACGCTTGTACTGAGGCCCAAGCAGATATTCTCTTGAAACTCAGCGGCTGACAGTAAAAAAAAAGTGAAACAGCCTATGCTACTAACGTTTTTGAAGTCACCTTTTTTGTAATCACAGTGAATGAGTTATCAGCCATCACCACGCATTGTCATTATAACTTGCTTGTATAATCACCTGTTATTAACATGTTAGTAGTGCATGTTTGGTGATATTCACCCCCTGCCACACACCCTCGGGGTGACTTGCAAGGTATTACATTGATTTATAATACTCACTGTTTTATGCAAGATGTTGGAATTGGTGAAACTTGAAAACATTTCTTTCAGGTGCTTATGTAGACCGAAGATATCTTACCTGAAAGAGGGATGAAAAGTGTCAAAAAATGCAAGGTACCGCAAAAGTAATCGTTATCCCATTGATAAACTTTAATGATATTTAATATTATCATCTACAACCATTTAAATCTTAACATTAAGTGCATTATTAACGTAAACATAACTATATTTGTGCCAGAATCAACTGAATAACTTCGTTTTTTTTCATGAAATGGCTCGGAAGATAATAAATAATAACTCAAGAATCAATAAGTCAAATATAGCTTTTTAGAATGCTCAACAAGATAACTACCAAGAACAGCAAAAATTGAGGCGGAATAATACAGAGAAAAATATGTAAAATATTGGGTCTACTCCCCAAATTTGTTTGCGATGTTAGACTGCTGAACCGCAATGAAAATGAAAACGCTTTGCGTAAAACTTGTTTTCCTTGTACCTTAATTACACGGAGACACTGAAATTAGCGAGAAGCTTTCATTCCTGGGGAGAAGGCAAAGTCTGGGGAGAAGGAAACTGAAATAGCAATCTGGCGGCGAAAAGTTACAGAACTAATTCCTTCTCCGTTTTCCCCCGGCTTACCCGACTTTCTACCCGCGTGTCCAACCGTCACATCAGTTGTGTCCCTCATATTTTTTCACCTGCACAAGTTCAACCCCTGACCTCAAAAACAGACTCCACGCCAAACCCCAAGGCTCCGCAGACAAAAAAACCACCTAGGCCCAAGCTCGCGAAATGTAATCATCCTCATATTGCGTTCCCTTCCTTCTCAACTCAATGCACACTTTAAGACTAACTTCAGCACTTTTCTTCCCTCGTTATCTTCTTCAGGAAAGGCTCCACCCACCCACTTACGTGGAGCAAGGCAATCCCACCCTTTAGGAAAGAGCCTCATCGGCAAAGACTACTACCTCAAGGAGTCCTTTCTCCTTTCATCCTGCCCACTACTCATGCTGGTTATAAGTACCTACGCGATAGCTATTTCCATTTTCAAGCCTTATAACCATCATTTTTATCCACAGGAGCCATTAGGGCAATTGCTAATCAAGTAGTAGATCATTACCGAAAGTTTACTCAAGCATTTTTTGGCATAAGATAATTAACTTATTATTATAGGCGGAAACAACGCGCTTTTATGTACCAGGTCCTTAGGTCTTCCATAACGAAGAAAAATTGTTTTGCATTTCTTGCTCGTCACATCATTCTCAAACACCCCCAATAAGAGATGAGTTGCTGTGACGTGATAATCCACGTGCCATGAACTTTAATCTTTAAAGTTTTAGGGAACAATGCACAAATAGATGAAAAGTCGAGAGTAACGCACTTACAAATAATTTGATATCAAAACGGAACAGAAGAATGAGAAATCACGCAGATTACTCTCTGAAGAAGCCCAGGTCTGAATGCATAGGTAGTTTATGCATATCTACATGGAAAACTTTAACTGGATATAGCCACCAACATTCTTAATACAAGACAAAAATAAAACGTACATTCGATTTCAATCATACAATATTTATCGTAATAAATGTATCAGGTGACGTACCAATGCGATTATATATGAAAAATTAAATTCCGCAAGCCGTAGACTTCGCAACTTCAGAAGTGCAATACCTTGGATGAATAAAGTTAAGATAATCGTAGATTCCTTTCCACATGTAAAAAAGATATCGCCTATTTGTGAGAAAGGAAAAATACTACGAATTACCACCTCATAGTTTAACAAGTTCCCTGACACCGAATTGTCACCAACTTCACACATTGCTTGGCCCGGTGATTCCTTTATTTATTTTTTTTTAATTTTAACAGTTTTTTAGTTTGAATTCAAAGTTTTTCTAACGTTCGGCTAAAGAAATTGGCCATGCCTTATATGTGGCATCGCATAACCGGGACTGACGGCGTATTAATAGTCCTAGGCAGCAAGGTACATGTTACAGACGAGACGAGAAATTTACAGACGAGAAACACAATGTTGCCCAAAACTTTGGTTTCGCGACTCAAGCAGTCTACGGGACCGGACCGGCAACGTTGATAGTCTGGCAACCCTATGAATGCGGTTTCGCATACTACTCCAGGAAATGATGCTCAACTCAGGTTTAAGTGTACGCTAGATCGTTCGGTATAAGGATATGGAGAGCTTTAACACCGCTACTGCTCGTAGCCCAAAGACTGGCCCCAGAGGAACATGGACAAAAACACTTTTAAAGTCTCTCGTTTAGTGTCTCCGCTTCCTATCTTTATTCTCCACAAAGAGACAAGAGTACCAGAAAATATGACGTCCTGTGGATAGGTATATGTACGGTACGTAATCAAAGATATATGCTTTCATGTGACTAAAAGTTTGAATCGGTTTACTGAGGTCCCACCACCGCCTTGCCCCCAGCTCCGCCGAAGCTGCGAATTTTTTCCCAACCGTGAAACAAAGGATATGCGGAGGTGACAGCTTCCTATCCTCAATTCGATCCCAAAGACTCTATTGCTTTCTTATCGCTTTTTCATAACTCTTGAATCAAATTTACACGACATATTTACTGAAAATTTAGATTAATGCTTGCCCCTCTTACCACCAAGAATTTGCTTGAACGCTTCAATAGAATAATATTATCTGAAAAAAATAGAATAGGAGGAGAAGGTAATCCAAAAAAATGTACCACAGAATAAATAGCTAAATTTATCATAGATATTAAAGTGATTATTTTTATATAGTTTAGTCTTTGAACAATCCCAGCCTGAAAAATGTCGTTCATCCTCTCGGGCACTTGGATGATAGCAATTTGAGCTGACTGACATTTTCTCTCCATTATTCATCCCTTTGGCTTCACCTCATACAATGCAAAGTATCGACAGTACACAATGTTTCCTACATAATTCATAATCTAAAATACCTAATAAATATAAAGAATGAAGACCGAGAAATATGCAGATGATCAAGCAGTGCTTTTTTAATCAGAGGAGGAACAACAATGTATTTAGATAATATCGTTATAGTTGGAAAAAAATTCAGAACCAATATACAGAGGAAAGATATAATTATAGGATATAAGTAAGTGGAAATGAAGCAACAATAAACATCTCCATGGAAGGAAAAACTCTTGAACAAATAATATATAATAATATCCTTACAGCACATGGGAAGCTTATTACTGTGGAATGGAAGCTGTATCGAAGATATAAGGAAGAAAATACCTATGGGTAAGAAAGCCATTGATAAGGTCTTTTGAATGCGAGGACAATGTCAATAGAAATGGGAAATAGATTTTCTAAATGTTTTGTTCAGTATTTTATCGGAGTAAAACATGGGAAATTAAAAAGGGAGATGAAAAGTATCTACTTGGAAAGATTTGAAACATGGCTGCGGAGAAGAATACTTCAGCTGAAGTGGATTGATACACTGAAAAATGATGAGGTGCCGAAGAGAATAGACGAGGAAAGAAAATTTCAGTAAGAAATAAAAAAAGAAAGATCTCCTAGTTGGCGGAAAAATTACGCCGAATTTACTTGATGCGCCGAACCATAGGAGGGAAATTGAACGAAAGAAAGAAATCGGAAGAAGTTGGCTTGGAACACTTGATGATATAAAAAAATGGCAGAAGCTACAAAAAACATGCAAGAAGGTGCTCAGAACAGAGTGAAATAGATTGCTTCCGATAAAAAACGTGGGAGAAAATAGCTCCACCAGTTATGATTATTCTAAAAAGCCTGTATGAACATATGTAATTTCTCTTCGATAAATATTCCTAGCTTGCGTAAAAGATGCACGAGGCACTAAAACCCAAAATTTTCCGTCAATTAAAATAATTTTAAGTTAGTTGATTCATTCCATATTCATATTTTGAACCAGGGCCTTGCACACCTGGACGCCTTACCCCTCGGATTCAAAGAGGAAAAATGTGGTACTCGCCAGTATCATAAACGGTATAGCCCGAGAAAAACTTCACAGTGAATCGAGAGAGACGTGTGCACATGTCGCGCACCCCGATTCAGAAGCCGGGCACCCGACGCTTCAGCATTCCCGCATTCCCCCGCTCTTCTGTTGACATAATTTTCCTCTTGGACTTTTAAGGTCCAGCCACCAATCAGCCACCATAGCAGTCACGTGCGCCGAATCGAACTCAAGGGGGTGGGCACCCTTCCCTGATTCCCTCTCTCGCACTTCAATCCTCTGCCTTCCCTTTCCCAATCCCCCTTCCTCTTCCACGACGAGTCCCTTCTCTCCGCCCACCGCAAGTCCGGGCCACAGATCCACCACCATTTCATTAGCCTTTTCCTCTCCCCACAATCCCCCTCAAGATACCCTCTTCTCCTTTTATTGCCTCGGATCCGCAACCGTATCTTATATTTTTATAGTGTGCCGAAGCCACCCATTTTATTACGTTTCCCCTCTGTTCCAATCCCCTTAGGAGTTAAGTGTTTCCCTTCCCTCCTAAACTTGCCCATACAGGCAAAAACTGCTTTGAGCCGGCAAGAAATGAAGGATGATAGATTGCATTTTTCTTCGGGATAATTCGGATTTAAGTTCGCGCAGAACGTAAGGGGTTCTAATTTAAGGCCCTTTATTTTGCCCCTTCGTGATTTCATTACATATCAAAATAGTACCATGGTAAAAATGATTATTTTTGGGTAGTTAATTTTATAGTTTATATTAATCGTCACAAAAAAACCAAAGATTGAAATTTGAATCTTTCACGTGGTGGAAGGATTCCATAATAACAATAAAAAGCGTTGTGACTTCCACAATTTTATTAAAAGAACGACCGGTTTCGGCTGTCAAGCCATCCTCAGGTACATTAAAAAACATTTTTGAATCGTGGAAGAATTTGAAAATTGTGGAAGTCACAACGCTTTTCATTGTTATTAGAAAACCATAAATTATTATCGAAGAAAATAAGATGATTTTCTAAGAAGCGGATTAAATGAACTCCGAACTAATTTCATTTAAATCGTGCAACCGGAAAGAGAGGCTGCTTAAAACTACATAACCGTTCAAATAATCAATGGGGCGAGTGAAAAGGTTAAGGAAAGTGATTTCACATGCACAGTTGTCGAATACAAGGGTAATGATATGATGTAAGAATCATTACTCGCAGTATGCATAATACCACATATTTATCGATGTAAGTTGTCAGCGTTGGATGCTACGATAAAACTCACCGTGTGGAGAAAAATACATACAAAAGTTGGCAACATATGGCACCGGGAAGTGAGTTAATGAATAATAGCATAACATATTTACATGTAGTACCTATTTCGTTAGAAAGGAATCCGATCACATCTTCTTAGGTTCGAATAAATAATTACTTGCAATTTTACGCTGAAAAATTACACGACCTAAAATGTTTCTGGAAAAAGTCGGTACAATTAAATTGACAAATGTATTAGCGTCTCAGACAAATGAACTAAATTGTCAAAATCTTACATCGGTTCAAACCATTCACTCCAGTCAAAACATGGATTTACAGATGTATAGACTACGAGAATGTCCTTTGACGACCCAAATACACTTTTTTACCCCCTAGAAGTATAAAATATAGGAATATAACGCCAAAAGATCTCATAAAACAAGAGTTTGATGTTATAGGGCCAATTTTGCATTCCAAAACTTCTTCAATGCTGTCCAAACAGATGCGGTTACCTTAGCGGATTTCCATTCAAATTCTTTCGTTAATTTCTAGCAATACGTTTTCATCGCCTGCTTTTTCATCATCTGCTACGGCACGAAACGCCAAGGATTTATAAATATCTCCAGCGTGATGCATGAACGAGCCCTAATCCGTTGCATCCAAGCTGTAAATTTATTTATTCTCAGTACCCACATCAGGCAATGACGTACAGTAGTGGGTCGTCAACATTACGCTCATCCTTTCCCCCTTCCCCATTCAATACCTTCCAAACGCTCGCTCATTATTAGTTACGGATAATCCCATTTACTCCTACCACACCACTGCGAGAACGGAGAGGAACTTTTTCGAAAATCAGAGGCGGTTCTCTCACGCCCCGAGTACGCTGAAGATTTCCCCTCACGTATAAGGCAATCACTTCTTATGTAAGATGCTCGGGTCCCGCGCCCGAACGCCGATAAAAATCTGAATTGCCGAAACTTTTTCACTGTTTCGAAGACGTTCATCCTTTCTCCTCCCCCTTCCCACCACGTCAAACATCCCTCCCTCCACACACGACCCCGACGCGCGTTGATAGTCCATCCCTCCTACATCCCTCCCCCGCTAATCGCCTCTTAACCTTCTTTGAACCGCCCCATCGTAGTCGGGACCCCTCTCCCAGCCATTTCCGAATTCACGACGAGAATATGTGACCAACCCTTCGCTCTTCACATCCCCAAAAATGTACGGTCGAAATATTTTCCCCGGGAGACCTTGGCGTACCCCACTGCCCCACTTTAAGGGTTCCGCCACAGTACGCGGTTGCCAAGACAACCGGGCGCCGAACTTCTTATCCCCCGCCCCCGGTCTGCCCTCGAATTCCTAGCCAAAGCCAGCGTCGTCTCAAGCCGTTAGAGTCCGTGCAACCCGGAGGGCGGGGGGAGGAGGTGGGCGAGACTTAATTCCGAACGGTTGCCCACGATCCCCCAAAAATTATAGTGATCCACACTCCCCGCCTCCTGTCTCCGGGCCATTTTATTCTCGTCTCATGTTTATTTCCCATTGAAAACTTTGGGGGAGCCAAAAGAAAGTGGGTCGTGTTTTCGAACCTTTTCCTCGGAAGAAAAATTGCGCTCCGAGAAATAATGGCCACTAGTTTCTCGGTCATCATTATGAGTGCTGGGATTTTCAGCATCATTACTTCTATGCCCTAGATGCGATATCATGATAAATGAATTTAAGCATTCTATCTGTCGCACATAGGCACAAAAGTATGCATGGTAAGACAATTGCAACGCATGTAACATTCAAAGACATTACATTTTTGGTGAAATGGTGCAAATGCATTAAAAAGAACGAGCTAGAAACTTAACAGAGGATTATAAAGCATTAGTATACAAGTTCCAATAACTCACTATGGATTATCGGTAATTATTCGGCATTTAATATAACCCATTATAAAAACAATACAAACTGCTAAAAATTTTAATGACTGAAGCACATTATTATCGTAAAATATAAAGGACATAATTTGTTACAATGACAATGAACAGAAGTCACTAATGAACGCGGATGGTAAGGGCAGTAATAAAAAATAAAGGAAATTAATAACATGAAAGTCCGTTTCATTTAACAACTCATTTTACAACATCCCTTACTTTGAATATACCTACTCCTTCCACGCCCTCTCCCCCCACTTTTTTCCCCCTCCCATTACGATTACGGTTTTGGGGATATTTTCATCTTCAATTTCCATTTCAACTGCTCAAAATTAATTCCAGAAAGGAAATAAGAAATCGGACACAAATGCATAATAAAGGGATGGGTAGAATGCCAGTAACCTAATCCATAACGAACCTGGATAAGTTCACAAATTACGCCATAAACTTCATCTCTGGGTAAACGTTTCCAATTGAACCAATGCTTTGTCTTATTAACAGTTCCCGAAAAATTCAACTATAAGTATATTGAACAAAACTCAAGGAAGAATACTGTAAGATACCTATGGAACACGGAAAGCAAGCTTGACTACAGCCACAAGTGGCAAGCGTGAGCAGAAAAGAATTGATTTTTTTGGCACTAACATTACTTCGAAAGTACTAAGCATAAAACAATTGTTTACTAGAAAAGAAACGTATAATACAAATCACGAAAGCATATTATTCAAATGCAAGAACTTTCAAAACACAAGAAACAAGTAAAGCGAACACACAAATATAATAATAGGCATACCATTCGCTTTGTTGAATACTATTATCTAAATTACTTCCGAATAAAGAAGACCTAGGGAGCTAAAAATTAATCATGCCCAGTTTTCTTTCCCTAGTGTATACTCTTCATGATTACAAGCGCGTTCAAAAGCCAACTAAAATTACAATTCTTATATTGATGCTCTTGACCGCGAGTAATATGAACATAACAGTAACATCATGAATTATGGTCACCAGATTGAGGAACTATGAATGTTTAAGAGAAGACGATAAAATTAATTGACGCTTAGCCTTCAGAAAACCTTCTCTTGCATGATGTTCCGAATTAGAGTTTCGTCAGTGAAAGAAAAATGACGAAATTAGACGTTTTATCATCGAAAGGGAGAAATTCCCATAAAAACTGCACTATTAATGTAATATCACTAATTAGCCTCGTCAAACACACTTCTAGCTTCATAATGTAATATTTTAAATATAACATGAAGCATACTTTATACATCTGAATACCAACACTCTATTCACAAAGGAATGAGCGTATCTATATTAACTTGTAGATTGTAAAGCCGATTAGTAATATTCTCAAGTTAAGCCAAGACACACAATAATATTTCCAAATCCTCAACGACGGCATTTACTACGGACAAAGGGAGATATGCGTGGTAAATATTTTAAAAATAGTAATGCGTTTCACTATTGCTTCACATAGGAGTACAGCTGAAAAATAATGTCATAGTGCAATGAAGTGACTTACCAAATGACTGATTTACCAAATAAGTAAAACATAATAAGCGCGTCAAAAACATTGGCAGACGAAAGTGCATTTATCTCCCACTTTTATTCTATTTTCAATTTTTTTATCCTTTACCTAAAGGGCTTACAATCTATTGTTCAACACGATTCCTTTTTGCGGAAATTTTTGTTATTTCAGAGAAAATATTGTTTTCCTGGCATACATTTTCGGTGCTCTAAATCTAAGCGGTCTTCTACTCTGATGCCAATTACAAAATTCGCAGAGGATACAACAGCATAGGAACAATAAATTGCGTTGGTTCCTGCCTTGGTCTCTAAACTAAAAAAGATAATAGGAGTCCTTTTTTTCTAGTACATGGGAAAGTCGACTGCCCAAATAGAGTAAGACATAGATGCGTATTACTTAACAACCTATTAATCCCCAATGAATCAGATGTTAGTGTTCCTGAAATCCCACAAACAGCTTCCTTGACCATGTTTCTACAGGGCGATGAACGGGAAACGGCCCAAAAACACTACTCTGGCTTTGTGTATTCCTCTACTTAGGGTCGCGAAAATACTCGGTAAATAAAAATGTTTGTTTTTTAATGGTCGGTGAACTAAGAGTGTTGCAGGGGACAAGCTTACGGAGGCTATGCTGAACAGACAGAAGGGTGGAGAAGGGGCGAAAGGGAAAAAGCCCAGGTGGAAGAAGCGAGGGAAAGAGGTAACACGAGGAATCATGAGAATTCGAGTCAACGGATTATTCATATTAGGTAGCATTACGAAACGTAGGAGTAAGAGACATACGCCGCGCCGTCTGGCGGATTAAAGGCTAAATAAATAAATAAATAAATAAATAACAGAGGTGGGTAACACTAAAAAACGCAAATAAATTTACGTTGGCATCTGCTTGGTCATCAAACTTTTACGGCCGGAAATATCTCACGATATTCAATTTGGGTTCAAAAACATTCGCAGCAACATCTCTTCTAGATCAGCATAAGTGAATAAAAAGTTGGAAATAGTTAAGCTGAGGATGATTTGCAATTTTCAAACTCAGATAAGTAGGGCACAAAAGAAGAGGTACAGTCCGCGACGAATATTACAGAGGCGTTACTTCTTAAAGGTAAATCTATGCGTCATTCAGACACAGTAAAAGTTGAACTATAGGTTTCTCCAGAGAAAATACAAAACAAGAATAAAATCACTTCATCAATGAATTCCGAACGTTGTGCTCAATGCCATCTGCTTTTTGAACACATCATTACGATTTCAGTTACTGAGATGGACTGAAAATGTCATTACAAATTTTTGTGGTATAAATATCCTTCATCTACATACGCTAAAAAAAATTTAATTCGAAATCAGACTCAGGTTCTCCTACAACACTACGCTCACAAGCGGCAACGAAATGATTGAGAATGAATAAATGCAACGAGTAATGGCAACGAGCGCACAGTGATAACTCGGTGGAATGCAACAATATTACACTCATATTTTATTTTTTATATATCATCCAAAAACCTAAGTTACTTTAAAAAATAGACGATACATGCGCTCGCCAAATAGTAAAATTTAGAAGACTATTAGATTGGATATATAGTCTGCCAACGCAAACAAACACATGCGCAAAACATACACACTTCCGCTCAAATTTATAGTTATGTATTATCTCTTGATGTTTATACTAGACCTTTCTTGATAAAGTGCAAGGATTTACCAAGTGATCCCATGCGAATTACTCAGTAACGGCAAAATGGTAGATTTAAGCTGAAAACAACTGCGTGCAATATGAAAAGTAGAAGCTAAATCTCCGATTATAACATTTGTCTAAGTCTTACTCTACAAAGTGCAATTGATTACGCGGAAACTGACTGTGCTTACTGACCCATAAGTGGTGGGCATAAGATAAATAAAATGAGTGTTACTTCTACACATCCGCAGCTGCCGCTGACGCTGTGACGGAGACCAATAGTTCAAATATCAAAACCTAGATTTTTAATCCGCACTACGACGGTTTAAAGTTAAGCATATTCATACACGATCACATTCTCATGCTATTGCATGCGTCTTGGGAAGTCTAAATAAGGCTCTTTACTTTCCAAAATTGTCCTTGCCTTATACTGTTCATCATAATATGTGATTATAGGGCAGCAGTCTTTCCAGGAATCACATAACAGACCACTTGCTTTCTTGAAGGAAGACACTCAATTTCTGGTAGGCATGAAATTTTAATTCAGGGTGAGCAAGATATTCGCAAAATTGCTTTTTAAATGAAAAACACCCAGAAATTCGGCACACAAATCTAATAGGCACCAATATTTATTGAAAATATTATATTATTCTCATTTTGATTTCATGAATCAGCTATGAGAGACGGGAGAAGACGAAAAATATCATGATCAACAATGAATAGCATCCTTCTTTACCCAATTTATCCTATTACTTCAGAAAAAATACATCATGAGAATAATATACACAAAATATCCAGCCGAAGTTTTCATCGACTCTGGCTCATACTGGTACTTGGAACATCATCTGCATGTTTAGATCCTGTTACTTTTCATAAATAGCTCTCGAGGAAGATAAAACCGCAAACGTAAAGCTAAATAACTGTCCGAATATTAATAATAATTTATTCTACGTATAGCTAAAATCGATCACAATTCCTGATTTACCTTTATAGGGCAAGGACAGAAAAATACATACGTGATGTCTCTTTGGCGATGGGATAAAGGATTGAAAAATGGAAGATTCGATGAAGGAAAGTAGAAAAGGGAAATATTAGGCGGAGGAGGAAATCAAAGGTGGAGTAAGTGAATTAATGATTTAAAAAGGGATACTGGAACTCAAAACTGAAAATGGGAACTGCAGATCATGTCGCGGATCAGACAAGGAATGTATATTTTTGGAGGGTGAAAATTTGGACGTCAGAAATGGTACAGAAGAGTGGAGTAATTGAGGTAGGGACTGAGTTTACAATGACGGAAAGTGTAGAAGAATAGAAGGATGACGTACCGAACAGCTATTTACCATTTTCGAGTTGTCAGAGTAGCCATAGGAAATAATTTTACGTCTTAGGAGGAGGAAGTGAGGAGGTGAAAGAGGAGAGAGCATGAGTGAATGGAAAAAATATATATGGAATATAATCTGGGGCAGGTGTTGTCAGAAATACTTGGCCACACACTGAAAATTATTCGTGAGCGCTCTTCCATAATTGAATTTCCATTATAAAACTTTGAGTCAGAATTCGATGGGTTCAGTCACAACACTTCTCATGGCCACACAAGCAATCTCCGTTCATTTATTAGTCATACCGAGTTGAAGAAAGGCCATGAACAGAAGCGAAAAAAAAGCAGAAGATTTTTTGATGGGCACATTTGAGAAGAGTTGGTTTAGGGCGTCAAAGAGCTCCAAACGAGAACGCAGCGGACATGCTTTTATATAATTAAGGTGTTTAAGGCCAGTGGCCTGCTTTTTTCATAAATGAAAGTTCAATGCACCGCGTTAAAAGGAGCCATTAAGGAATTGAATTTTCTTTCCTTCACGCCTGATACAAGGGCGGTAAGTATAATGAGGTATAGTTAACTGTAGCACATATAATACAAGATCTTAACACTGCTAACACATGTTAACTGCACTCTTGCATACGAAATGGAAATTTTAAAGAAATTCAATTTAACAAGAGCCTGACCCATTTTAAAAATTATAATCCTTTGTAGATACTAATAATTAAGTTGCACGTACCTCGTGGATGCACCACTAAGGTGTTTCTCAAGTTACGTGTCTCAATTATACGTGATGTCTCTTTTCGAGTTATCAGAGTAGCCATAGGAGATGATTTTGCGTCTTAGGAGGAGGAAGTGAGGAGTTGAAAGAGGAGAGAGCATGATTTGGCGATTTTATTTTTTATTTATATTTATTAATATAAAAAAACTAACTAAAAATAAAAATACAATACTACACTAATAAATACTAATAAATACTACACTAAAAAATAAAAAAACAAAACTAAAAAAAAAGGAGCGAGACTTCTTCAACTCGGTATGACTAATAATTCAACGGAGATTTCTAGTGTGGCCTTGAGAAGTGTTGTGACTGAACCTTTAGTGGTGTATCAATTAGAGCATGAACACTGCGGGTGCTTGGTGATTACTCATTCCCTATTCTCCCTTGCTTACAGTGAACTCCGCAGATCTGTGGATGTAAATGGTGACGTTTATTTTTAAGTCTATATGCAGGTGGTAATGCAACCGCAGGGCATGGAATGCTAAAATAAAATATCAGTTCATGGTAGTTTTCTGGGGGGCAGAGTAGGTAGACGGTTATTAGCGAGGGTCTGTGTTCGCGATCGGCCCAATCCCAACCCTCGCTCGGCTTCGATCCTCATCAGCGATCGGACTCTCGCGGCAAGGGGCTGCGCGAACAAATCTGACCGCGTGCATTACGATGTTAAAAGTTATTAACTATATCAAAGGTCAACAATTTACTAACGTCATTGTATCACGTTCTAAGAGAATTACGAGCGTCTTTTGATCGTCGTTCTACGATAAAAATGAACGTTTTTAGGTTAAAATATCTCACACTATTGGTGGCAATAGACTTGAGGTTGTCGGAGTCCAACGGCAAGAATTATATCGCACCGTATCCCGAAGGCACTTAAAACTGAAAACACCTCTACATACAAGGCCGAGGCAGGACTGAATGGATTGCCAGGGCGTCACGTCATTGACATGGAAGGCGCAAACAGTTGACCTCAAAGATATTTCTTTCCCAATGAATTCAGTATTATTTTATTGTTGACTAAAATGGAAGTTAAAGCTAAATAGGGAGTAGGAAAATAATTGGCACAACAAAATGCGCTTGGAATAGTATGGGGAAGTAATAGAATTCAGGAAGTCTCTCTAATTTATGCTTATTCTTTTATTTTCGGCCTCGATTATGCCATATATGACGTCGAGAAGTACTCAAATGCCCTTCGTGGTTTCCCTGCCGGAGTCTTTCGTGTGCGTGGTACTGCATAAGGTAATAGGCAAGGCATCTTGCTTTTTTATGATCATTCGGCGCGAGGTGGAATAGCTCCGACACGTGCAAATAATGGGTGACAAGAAAGAGTGAAAAATGATAAAACATTGGTGGTACAAATTACTGGCAAAAATGTTTTCATATTTCGTGATACCAAACGTTTCCGTCACAGATACGATTTTCATTAGCAAGAATACTTACTGGAAGATAGGAGCACTGTTGCTAGGAACGGTTAATGATTGCATAGGTAAATTCCATATTTAACTATTATATGATTTCCAGATTTTACTCCTCAATACTTCTAAAAACGGCCAAATGTCCCTAACAAATATTTTTATATTAACTCGATAAATGCATTGGTGTATTATTTCTCATTTTTCATCCCAAGTAATACTTCATTACGACAAGATCAAGTTTGACTTCCACTTTGAAAAATTGTGAAGACTTTTGAAAACGCAATTTTGAGAATGTGTATGACAACAGCTCTTACGGCGCGTCGGCGGGTGGCCCTATCAACGGACTGAATCTACCCGCGAGTCTTCGCCATCTACCGAAATTAAACGCCTCTATAGGTTTTTGAATTGCAAAAAGCAGTGACCCAGGCTAATCAGGGGAGAGTACCTTCCTTCACGACTGCAGGCGTTTTGCCACGAAGCAAGATCATTCGAGGAGAAAGATAGGTTTCGGCGAAATTATCTCCAGGGAACAATACCTGTCACGTATTGAGCGTGAGCGATAAGTCCCCACACAAGAAATTGAATCGTAAGCATTGCGCCACCAGCGTCCGGGGTATGTAATGTCACGCTAATCTAAATATCCAGCTTGCTACGGGCTGCCGATGCAGGAAGCACGGGTGACCGTGAACGTCGAGCGTGGCCTTGGTTTCTCGGATGGCGCAGTCAGCGTTGGCAGAGATGCCACTAATCACGATAAAGCCGGACAATGTCAGCAGCTTACAGTGAAAAATTCATAAAGCGAGGATGTGAGCTCAAAATTTACGCATTAACCTGGAATTAGTAGCTTAGTCGCGCGCTTCAGATACATCAAATTAACGGTAATTTGACGGCTAATATACTAAAGGACTAATATACACATATAACTCATTAATGGAATATATATGGTATATGCCCTATTGTATCACAGACGGAATTTCCCCGTGTTAATACTGATATCAGCAACGTAGGCACGAGAGAGCAGAGGTAGATAGCAGCCACCTCACCAACGTCAGAATCCAACTCCACATTAATCGATTCATAAGGTGCCTTTCAAGGTTCATTAATGGTTGTGGAATGGGGCCGGGTGGAGAGAGGTGGATGTGTTAGAGGTCTTCTTACACGCCAGATTGTCGAGAATCACAAGAACGTCATTAACTGCGCCGTTTTACGCACTCTTGTCTTACGTGAAACAATTCTGAAATCTGCGTCGCCACCTCTTGAGAAAGTGTGTGTGTGCAAATGTGAATTACAGAAAGAACTTTTTTGCGATATATAAATCAGGCATTTATTTGATGAAAAGGCAAAAACAAATTGTAAAAAATTTCCTTTAAATTATCAATCCTTACTTCCAAGCAACCTGCAGATACTTTTGACCACACTCAGCAATAATTTCGTATTTCCAGCCAATCATTCCACTGGGGTATTGAACCAAATATCTGAGACATTGACTTAGTTCTCATTCTTGCATGTTAATCGAATATAAACGTGGAGAAATAGCCTTATATTTCCTTACTGCTAATTTCATTTTCTTTACTATTAGAGCTCAACTCGTAGAGAAGAAAAAAATTATATGTGACCGAAATGCTATCCTTTTAATTCCCTCAAGCATATCGTTATTACAAAGGCAATTACCTTTTTGGATAATTGAAATTTCTCAGTAAAATGAACATAGTTCCCAATAAAATGATGCAGTGACTAGCGAATTGTAACGTTTTTCTTTTATATCCATAAATGAGATAAGACACAAAGGCATGTACTGTTTCATTCACCAATTAGCATACGAGAAGTGCCACTCGGTTACAGAAAGGACTTCGTTTGCGAAACAAGGAAAGAAAGTTTTGCGGCAGGTTAGCGTTGCCTGATGATTTCTAGTCATAGGAGTCTCAGACTCAACTGCAGTTTCAAAATGGTCCCGCAATCAAGGGTAAGGAGGAAGGGCTAAGAGAAATCCAGTATCGGCATTAACCTTCTCTTATCGAAAGATGGCAAGGGATCCACAGCTTAACGTCCCATTCTACGGACAGAGTACCGTACTTGAATGCTTTCCACAAAGCAATCAAATAGAGGCCCGTTTACCGACGAGAAATAATTTTCTACCAGCGCCAGATTCACGTGACCTGTTAAGGCAACTTCTGACGCGGCTATAGGTTTCAAATAGTAAATTTTAGCTAGCGATAAGCATGCATCCAGTAAATCACTGAAAACTAATTACTAAATATCATTTGGTACTCTATTATTCCATAGGCTCACAAATATACTATTATCATGAGATCTATTCATGTAACATGAAACTTAAGGAGTTAATTATTCTTACAATTATGTGAAAACTTAATTTCCCCACTTTATATGATAATTTTTTTCAAAGATACCAATACTACTAGTACGTACGCGTTTGTAATCGAATCCTTCGTTAGTACTAATGTACGAGCTAATATCGTATCTCGTCTCACGCTAGTGAATGAGCCCTTTTGCGGCAAAAACTCTTACGACAATGAAAATCTGATTCCATTGAAGGAGAGATATTTTCTCGTTTCGCTACCACTCTCGGAATAATAAGGTTTCCAAACTGCAGTGTCGCGCTTTTGAGCAGCCGTACCACTTCTCACGCCCACAGGCAACATTTCCCTCTTTCGTCTTTCACCTTTCTATATCTCCAGCGAATATTGCCAGAGAAGCCCCTTTCTTATGAGCTTCCCGGGTTCATTTTTTGGGCGACTCCCTTTCCCAAACGAGAGAGAGGAGCGTCGTGGTTGATGGAGAGATAGAAGTGATAGGCTAAGGGAGTCGAAGGAGAGCGGAACGTGGGAAAAAACGGCGGACCTCGTTTGGCTCGGAAAGCAACCATGCAATCATTTTTGCACTTTTTAACGTTTGGAGGATGCTTCCGAAGGGAAAGAGGAGTGAAGAACGAAAGCACCAATGTCGGCCGGGGGGAGTCATAAAATCCATCCAGCGCTGTTTGTCATCCCCGGGGATCCATTAAGTCAGCGAAAGGAATTCAGTTTTTTCTTCCCTAAGGTAGCAGAACCGTGATTTTTTTTCCTACCGCACGTGGATCGTTTCCAGTTTCTTCAACTTCCGGAATTAGAGCATATAAACGGTTAGGATGTTGTTTCTAACTTTTTCATTCAAGAGCTGGGGAAAGTTTGGAGACTGAAACTTTGAATATACTGTTTCTAAAGATATTTAGTCTCTTTACAACCCCCAGTATAGACATATCATTTTCTAAAGGATTGTCCAAAGTATGCAAACGTAAAGGATTGCTATAGGGACCATATATATATAGGAGATGTTGGGCGGTTTTAAAAAGTAATTGGTTTTTATGATATTTTTAGCACATTAAACCATATTGTGAATTTTAATTGAGCCCTACACAAAGTATCATGACATTAATTATGGAAAAGAGATGAACTACACGTATTGATCATAATTTATTTCCGAGCACTCCCACAGAAAGCATTTCGGATATTCTTAGGTAGTTAGGCCAAATAACAGGATGCACGATAAAATCCATTTATAACTTATATTTTAATGTACGAGGACTAAACCAGAATTGAGAGGTGACAAGAGCTGCAGGAAAAGTCTTGACACGTTGATCACCGGCACACCAGGGTTCTCAGAACTTTTTCTTTGCTCCATTCAATGCAACTTGAAGTTTAGCGCTGCGAACAGGCATAATCTATCACCCTGAATTTTAGTATTTCTCCATCCGCGTCCATCTTCCCACCCTACAAGTTATCCTTCCCCAATTCCCCTTCATTCTCTCTCTCTCTCTCATTCCCCTAAAACCATCGTTAACCTTCTACCCTCCCTCTCGCCCCATCCCCCTCTCCACTCCACTAACCCTCCACCCCCGGTTTAGCGACCGTGCTCCACAATCCCGGCTTTCCAATTTTCACGGAATGTTCATTTCCGGTAAAGGTCGTTCATCATGCCATCTTTTGCCCCTTCCATGCCTATCATTTTCCTCGTCCCTTCCTCCTCACTCACTCTACTTCCTCAACTCATTTTTTTGTTCACTTAGCTTCAAAACTTTCTCCTCACCCATAAGTTATAGCTTTTTGGCACTTCTTTTCCGTAACGATGAACTATAGCATCAACTTTCTCCATTCTTGCGATTGGAAAAAGTCACATTTTCTGCAGACTTATAAAGCTCTAGGAACATTAAAAGTGTCCAAGTGTTAAAACATTTTTTACCTCACGTGGAATATTAAGTCAAATAATATTATTTTGAGACTAGAAAAATGTCCTGAATGTATTAAACATGTTTTCCTTCAAAGCTTACTTCATTATATTAAAATAACACTTGAACACACTAAATTACTTTTCCTTTTGGTTCTAACTGATCACTGATTTAATATTTTAGGAACTCATACGAAAAATTAATATGCACAAAGAGATAACGCCATAGCATCTGCATACTTTCAATTTCCAATAACTAATTTTCCTCCAGTTACTATGCCAACACCTCTCTTTTAAAATTTATCCGATTGTATTGATTCCAATGCAGCAAAAAGTGCAATTTTGCTTTTCATAAATTTTTTACCAGTTTTCCTGCACCCTCAACAGCTATCAATTAGCGAAACCATTAAAAATATAAAGAACAGCTGGAAGTACGTATTGCAACACTTTCTATCCCCTATTTTAGAAACTTTATTCGCATTATTTCGAAGTTTACTGAAGTTGCCATATAGTCTAATCTTCGAACAATAGTAATAAAACATAACTGCATGTAAATATTTAAATAAAATAAATATTTCCTAATCTTCCACACCATTTATTGTAGCGTCAACCGGTATTTTCGCAATTTTTTCATGAAGAAGTCACTTTAAAATAACATTGAAATCTCTTACGGTTGTCATAAATAGCGTGGACGATTACAATTTTATTAACCAGCATTGGAATATTCCATAAAGTAAGATAGCCGGCGATATATTTTTTATCACTTTTTATCAGGCAGTGAATTTATATCACTTACAAGAGACTAATTGTACTCAAATGCCATCGCGACAACTGAAAACAACACGCTGTGCATTAAACTCGCATGAACTCATGCGAAAATTCAAACCTTCAACGTGGTATTACTAAGGTTGGACGGGTTGGACTAAATATTATTAAGTAAATAAACTTGACTCTCCCGCAAATATGAGCTGTATAAAAATATGAACCAACAGCAGGGACCACAATCCCTATCGATATTATCATTTGTCTGGCGATATTTTTGACAAGGCTTTTGGCAAGGCCTTTGACAAGGCTCCTAGCTAGTCCCGAACCCATTTCCCCAAGACTGCAGCGAAGAATCATTATATCCTCGCTTCTACCAAAAGACCGACAAGCTCCATCAACTCCCCTTTACCCTCCATTGACGTGGCATCTGGCGCGCTCCGCCCGTTACACGAGGGGTCGGCATAAAACACAGATTCCTCCCAATGTAATGCTTTTCCATTTAGAGGAGGAAAAAAAACAACCCGACTTTTTTACCAGTTGATGAGCGCGAATGATTTTCAATTCTACGACAAAAAAATTCCTTGAAGCTCACCATGATGGTATCTCATGGGTCGATAGTCCCATTCTACTGGTTTGGAATGGATAAGTGGAGCTCTCGTCCTCTGAGAGGTTCAAAGATCCTTTGCAGAGATCTTCGAGGGGGCCAGTTGATTAAATGGCCAGCACAACAACCATGAGTCAACAGAATGGCTGTGATATCATGGTCTAACGCAGTCATTCGTCCATATTTTTCATTGAATACAGCTTCTAAGGTGGAGGGACCTCCACAGATGATAAACTGAAATTAAATTAATTTCAGTGCAGTCACCAAGAACTAAAGACCGTTAAATTGACGACACTTATGCAGCAGTTCTCTTCAATTTTCTCAAATTTAGAAAGAGCTCAATCGAAAGCTACACAATTTTAACCATATATTAAGTAAATAATAGATAAAATGGAATAAACTTATTCGTCAATGATGATTATTTAAAGGCTGAACAATTTACAGTCGAAATTACGTGTTCATCAAGTTTGTTGTGGGAATATCACGCGTATATCCGCGCCATAATTTGAAGAATTCAGATTTTTAGCTTACAGTAAAATAGTTACAAGTAAATTTTGAAAATAAGTAAAAGTAATAAGTAAATATATAAGTAAATTTTGTTTCTACGCCACTAAGAAAACGTTTCCAAAATATATTGCGAGAATTTAAGCTTCCTCTACATAAAGAGACGTTTACCAATGCTTCCATAGTTGTTTGAGCAGCTCAGATAATTCTGTCCCTCAAGGTGAGAGCGCTATTCTATATTCACTTTAGAAGTTATAATCAAACAGGTACTAATAACAAGTAAGACATTTATGACAGATCAATCATCCAGGTGGACTGAAGCGACTATCAACAGCTTCATTCGAAACATATGCCCATAGCGAGGACGGAGGAATACGCCCGGCAACGGAGATTATCCGTTCCCCTCGAGGCAAACGAAGGATGAGGATAGGACCCTGGCCACAAAAGAAAGACGGAGATTAGGGGAGGAGAAGGAAGACCCCACCGAAAATTTTCAGGACTTGGCAAACAACTGCGCTGCACGTTTGAATATCGGATTTCGCTTATTTACTCTCGCAAAGCCTCTTTGGATTGGAACGGGGAAAATTAGGCAGAGGCGGGAAGGAAGGAGGCCGATGGACGGGACGGGTAGCAGAGGGGGATTCGCTAGAGAGGCCCCCAATGTCTCCGGCTGATTGGCCCACTCGAAATAGGCATAGGAGGAGGAGGAAAGTTAATCGAAGTGGTGGGAGAGTCACTGTACGATTGGGGAGGGATAAACTGTTTACGTGTCCCGAGCTTGAAGATCACCTTTCGGGGCATGATTCGATTTAATTCACTCAGGTTTACAGTGAAGGCGTAGTGTGGTAAAGGATAAGGTACACTGCGGCGATAAAGGCTCAACAAGACTTAAAAATACCAGTAGGTCCCCACCGTATGTTAGAGTACCGAAGAAAGTGAGCTCAACTTCGGGGCTGATTCCTAATAGTGTATTGACGTAATATCAGAGCACTGTAGATGCAAAGAAACAGTAGAATACTGAAAAATAATTTTTTAGAGACATGAGCATTCCAAAAGAAGGTGATATATTAGGTGAATCGCTCAATTTAAACACTAAAAATGAAAGTATAGGACTCAAATCTCATGAGAACACCCCAGATAGCCCGCTAGCAAACGAGATATGTTTTTTACGTTTTTTGGGTAGATATCTCTTTTACCCATTTTTTCGTAGGGTCCTAAACTCAACACTTTCTCTCGCCTGGTTAAATGCATTATAAGCTGATTAATCACATTTAATGAATGAATGAAACTAATTCACCAAGCCACAGGTCTTCGTATCCGATATCCGGAGACTTCTCGAGGCATGGAATAGTATTACTTACGTGTCTAGGTTAGTATTTTTAGCTAAGCGATTCAAATGGATTACGCAAAGCAAATAGAGGCCTTATAGGAAGAGCAAGCTGTTATGCAATAGTATCCTGCTTATCAATAGTATCCTTGCTTACCGACGCCCATTTTGGCAACTTTGCTCTTACCGTAGAGCTGGAGAGTTAATTAGGTGCATAGAATTGATGCTCGCAACGCTACAGAGGTCCAGTCTCAAATTAGCTTCTCCAACAGCCCAATTATCAACAGAGATGCTTCGAGTAGCAGAGAATTTCAGCAACAGGTTAAGCTACGTAAAGCTAAATTTCATAGGGATACATTAAATGCATTCCAAACAAAACAAGAAAAAGCCAAACTTTAATAATGACCATTTTTAAGAGCTGAGGTTCCATTAAATTTTCGAAATTCAAAATATCCAGTCGTTTACTAACCTCAGGCACAACACTAGTGCCCGATATGGCGTAAATTCCGTGGCATAAAGGAAAGAATTTTTACACATTATCGTTACATTCGCAATACGTAATTTGGGGCACGGTGAGGTTATTTAATATTTAGTTTAAAAAAGCCTTGAAGCACTAATTACAGATATGGAGTTAAACGATTCGTTTTAATGACACTCATAAGACCAACTATACGTACAATTTTACTGAGCATCTGAAACGGTGAAAATATTAACATAAAGGGAGTAAGTTGAGCAAATAAGTGATTACATTTTGAAAAAAAAAGTTTGGTCACATAAAACAAAATTACGTTCTCAGCTGAATTAGCAGGCATTGCAAATATCAGTTTTAGATTTGGTTACACCGTGCCTAATAAGCTGCGAGAGATAACATTTGATGAAGACCCATTACTCCGTATTTCCTCGACATTCAAAAAGTACAGGCAATATCAGTAATAAAAACGAACGAATATTTATACACAGCTCATAAAAAAACAAGTAGACGTAAATAAATCTGGATCCAATACTGAAAAAGAAAGAATAAAGAAGTAAGGCTAGGTCATGATCTGTCTCTCGAGATTTTAAATGCCTACATCGCGAAAGGTATTAATGAAGTCAAAGAGAAGGTTTCACGACTAAATAGCATGTTTTGTTTTGTTAAACCCCTGGGGATGACCTGAGAAGGTTGAAAACGGTCGGTTAATAAAATTTTTGTGGAATATAACCAAGTAGGTACATTCTATTCATTATTAATTCATTCCACAAGATTCACTCGCCAACCATCGATTTCATGTTCTGTTTCGCCGATAACAAGGGATGCAGGGATGGAGGAACAAATGCAGGGATAGAAAGAGTTTAAGGAAGACTAATTAACATAGATAAGATATTGAACAGATAGCACATGAGAGCCAATAAAAAGAAATAAAAAGATAATGACATGCAATAAAAGAGCAGAAGCAAAGACCAATGTTAAAATTGGGAAACAAAAGCTAGAAGAGGTGAATAAACTTATCTAGGATGCCAAATAACTGGTGATGAGCGCATAAAGAATTAAATAGTAATGAAAATAGCCCAGTTGAAAGCGACGTTCTACCAAAGTAAGAATCTACTTACAACTGGCAGTATAAGCGTGGAAGTAAATATGAAATGCAGCTTTACAGCGCAATGAAGAAAATATCGGTCGAAATGGATCGACCGAGTAATAGTCAATGAAGTCCTCAAAAGAGTGGAAGAAAAGAGAATTCTGATGAAAATTTAAAGGTAAGGCGGGGCAACCTAATCGGCCATATCTTGAGACATGATGGCCTAGTGAAGACAATCGTTGAGGGAAAAGCGAACAGAACGAATGAAAAAAGAATACTTCGCATGGAGTAAATGAAGCAAGTAGTGGAGGATGTAAAAGAGAAGACACTAGTAAGAAGAGGCGAGCTTGTAGGAAAAACGGGAAGAAATCGGCGGCAAACCGTTCTTAGGATTGTTGACTTGTCTCGATAAGTACAATTATTTCTCGATCTCTGCACAATAATTTGTAACTCCATAAACAACGTCTTCCAACGAAGATTTGCACATGGCTTGTGAATAATCGTGAAAATGCGGGAAAAAATAATGCTGAAGATGGTGTGGACTACATTAGTTCTCTCGATGCGGTAACGTAATTAAATGAATTTATTGGCGGGGGACGCGTAAATAAGTAAAATGCATGAACGGGAGGTTAAAAGGAAGGGAGGCAGTCATTCTTGTTAGGGGGCGCTCAGCTGCGAAAGGATATAACGCAATCTACGAGGTCTTGAAGGACGAGGAACGGTTGGAAGGAGGCTGAGGAGGGAGAGGTAGCAAGGGTAGAATCTGGGGCGAAGTCTTCAGGGAGTTTGGTAATTAATCGACAAGAGAGGGCGGGGAAAGGAAATGACGGATGGCTGGAGACGGAGAACGTCGACGAAGAGAGAATAAGAGGAGAATTACGGAAAAAGAAAGGTAAATATAATGAGAAGTTTTGGAAGCACTATGCGCAGAAACGATCAAAATGTATTCTCTCATGCATCATGAGCAAGCCGGAAAGACTCCTAAAAGAGTAAACTCAGCAATTATTGCCTAAGTTTCGAAAAAATTGATGCTTCACCTTTGTATTTAAGCACTAAATCGACAGGTAAGGTACAGTTTGCTAGCCACGGAGTTTAAATCCAGAGGATATGTAGGAAAAATAAAAATACACTATTCCAGAGTTAAAAACAAAAGACACGTTAGATTGCAGGACAACTGGTTGTTAAAATCTGAATATAAATTCAAGTAAATTTTAAGCTTGTATTTTAATAGTAACTCAGATATCAAATATTTAATAAAATAACAGGACTGATTTTTGGCTATACGGATTGATACTCGGAGTTCAAAAAAGTGTGAGTATTGATACATTTATGACTGACTTGTATGGAAATTAAAAAATTTATGTTTCACAACAGGTCCCTCGAGAAATACGAAAGAAGGTTGCTTTTAGCAATTAGTTTCAAGTTCGGATACGACAAGTTTTCAGTTACCTAAGTACTATGGTTAACTGCTTAAATCATCAAAATTCAAGTGATTCCTCTTCCGACATACGTTATTTGATATGTCCGGGTCAAAACGCAAGCTTAGGGTCAAGAATAATTCAATTTCATGAAATGTCAACCTCAACTTAATTTCTATCCTTTCTTCAATCCTCATTTTTTCCAGCGATAATGACTATCAGCATTTAGCTCTACTCCCTTGTTCTTGACTGCCGTAGGTAACATTTAACATGTAATATTATATTTATACAATTATTTTTTTATAATAGGGTAGATTTTTTGGTATCCACTCTATGTAGCTGTCTTCCTTAGACACGAACACAAGAGCTAAATCGAACAGGTAATCGAACACAGGAGATAAATATATCTATTATATCTTTACGTAAGATAATAAGCGACAGAAATTAACTGCTTTTAATTAACTTGTTTGTCACCTCTGTTAACTAATTTCCACAGTCCTTTCAAAAAGCAATTATAAAATTCCCTCTCAAAATGTAATCTCGTGGGAAATAAGAGAATTGTGTAGCTACTCCAACGCATTTGGAAAAAAATAACTCTTGATGGCCAAGTTCACAATAAATAACTGGATGTAAATTCTCCTCAATGAAAGGTTCAACGGAGTACATAAGCTCATATTTGGTCATTAATTATTTCTAGTGATAAAAACCTTCTTCATCTATGACCCTATTCCCCCAATATACTTCCTATCTTTCATTCCAACATAACTAGCTCCCATCCAAAGGCAATACTAAATCGGAAAGTATCACAATCTCTCGGGCCAAGAATTCCTGCACACGGCTTCCTTACGGGCTTCTTTTACAAGTTACCATGTAGTGCCTTCGTTTCCCACAAGTTTTTCTCGGTCAACAATTGAATTATTATGTCAGGGCACCACGGAACACTAAACCAATCAATAAAATTTTACGTGAAAAAAAGAAAAACAACACATTGGTCACATACCATAACTAGGTCTCTCATTGTAACTCTCCCTTTGTAACAAGAAAACTCACAAAAGTTTCAGTCGAATAGTCAATTTTCTCCTAATTCATGAGAATTTTTTTTTCCAAAAACGACATTTTTACGATTTACAGAAAAGCATAAGGTACAAAAGGAGACAAAACATAATAATTTTAGTAAATCCTCGAAGAAAACACCAACATGTGAGGAAAACGACGGAATAAGACGGTACATAAGAAAGGAATACTTTGTTAGAGGTAGAAAATGGTGATCAAAAGAACATTCTCCCCAAGGCAAACCCTGGCGCGCCAGTGGAAATGTAATATAAACATAAACGCACACAGGTGAAAGAAAACATTACCTCTTCCCCGTTATAAGTCACCCTCGGATAATCAAAGTAAGGCTCTTTACTCCCTTTTTCGAGATGATATTTTTTACATCCATTTCATTCTCCCAAGAGACCTTACCGGGAAATTAGATGTGCTACAATATCATTCTCATTGCCCTTATGAGAGCAAATAAGGCCACGGAAAAAAATGACAGAATTCATGACGAGAAATATCCAAATTGAAAAAATCGAAACTTCGTCTCGTTCAATGAGATAATGAATAAATAAAGTTATATTAGAAACCAACGAAACATCAAACCATGAAGGGGATGCGTACGGCAAAGGAAATTCCTACCTTTAAGGTAAGTGTTGTGAGATGGCGCGGAAAAGGCGGCACTGGAATCAGCTGGCTCCGAACCGATATGGAGGGTACGGCAGTGAGGTAAAGGAAGAGAGGAGACGACATTAGGTGGCTGACGGGCGGGTAGGATAAGAGATAAGACGGGAGTAAATAAGGGTAGGCAACAGCGCGAAACACATTCTCCGACTCACGATATTTTTCCCCTCAACCACGTCCTTATCCAATTCCTCCCTCGGGCCTTCGCCGCGAATGGAATCCTCACAAATCTATGGCGGGGCTCTTGGCCCGAGGGGAAGAGGCTGGTGCGAATTGAAATATGTAGGGAGAAAGAGAAATGAAAGGGAATTCTCGCAACTGGGGGGTGTAATAGCGGGACAAAGGGAGGATTAGAAGGTAAAGAAAGGGTGGAAAGGGGAGAACCATGCGTCGCCCTTTCCACAAATGAACGTCAGCATAATGAAGGGAGAATGCTGCATGACGCTGAATCGCTGCAGGCAAACTAAGCTTTCCAGGCTCCACGGGAGACAGAAATGAACGATTCCTTTTTCTTTAACCCATTTGAAGTAGTCGCAAGACGCGAGAAATAATAGCAGAGGCACCGTAATGGCCAAATATATTTAAATATATGAATACGTTAATTTAAAAATATAAATGACTACAAAGAACGAGAAATTGTTTATTTAGGCCCACTGAAAAGTGCCGAAAAACAGGCCGTCAGAGAACACAGTAATGACTTAATATATGAAACTGATAGATCATGATATTCTAAGACCCAAGGTTTGATTCCAAGTCCAGAAGAACTTACTTCCATTGCTATTCCAACTTTCGAATAAGAAAGACTGATTTAATAGTTCAACTATGAAGCACGGAACCTTCCCTAATGAGAACAGGAAGACGGAAGGGCGGATGGTCCCGGTGAATCAACGAAGGAGCAAAACGAAGGGAGTGAAAAGGAAGAAAGAGAAGAGTAGAGAAAGGAAAGATATTACTGCGAGGAGGGACGGGGAAAGATTTAATTTTCTGCGCTTCTGAATTGGATTTGGAGGGACGCGGGAAAGAAAAGAGAATACCACAGGAGGAGATGATGAAGGAACTATAAGAAGGAAGAGACGAGACCCTGGGAACGATGAAAGCGAGAGGTCAAAGAAAGGAGACGTGGATCGTATCTCAACGCCTACTATCCAGCCTGAGCTATACCATAAATTTCCTCTACCCTTTCCGCATTCACAGTTATTTTATTTTTCAGGCACCTTGATCCAATACTCATTCAACAAATCTTCAAGCCCCCTAACCAAGGAAACCGTGACTCGTGAAGGCTATTCGGGATGGAAAGAGCCATAGCGGTTTAAATGATATTATTCTCGGTTCATTACACACACATTTTGTACCTTTAGTACGCCCATTACCTAGGTTAAAAGCATTCTTTATATTTATCACAGTTTTATTCAGGGAATAGTATCCCTGGTTTTATTATACGGGCAACGTTCAAAAACTTTTTCTAGTATATTTTCTTTTTATTATAATTGATTGATATTAATGCTTTGTACGTCATGATACTCTAATCTAGTCAAACATTGGTGTAATATTTATTTGAATGTAGTAACATATGAGCACATTACACCTTACCATTAGAGCTTCAATTGCTAAAAGCTAGAGAGTAAATTACAATTATCCTTTTTTGTTCAATATCGTGAAGGCCCTCCAGGCTTATTAGCCCACTACCACCTAGCTTTCTCGGGAGATATAATCTGGCGACGAAAGACTTCGGATGAAGACTTCGTCGGATGGTAATCATCTTCCTCATCCCCGAGTCGATGTTTTGCAGCTCGTTAACATTCCACTTGATGTAGCCAAAGGTGTAGAGCAGTGTTGATACCGCGAACATGTTGGTCGCAAGATCCTCTTCTTACCAGACAGGTCAGAACCCCAGATACGCCTGAGAGTCTGCCTGTATTCACTGCTTTCACCTCCTGCATCCGGCGCTGGCAGACGCCGAGATATTTGTACGCCTCCTCACCGTCAAGATTACGAATGGCGCTTCCGTCAAAGAGCTGCACGTCTTCCATATTATCCGAAATCCTTCCTTTCGCCAGATGGATGGTCGCACACTGGTCCAATGCGAACTCTATCCCTATATCCTCACTCTATTTTCGCATGGTGTTCAACGCCAAACTCAGGCCTTTGCGTTTGAAGCATAAAACTTCAGCTTTCACTGTAGAAAAGATAGGTGACCTCATGCGTCCCATTTAACGGGACATCGCATATATATCCTCTTCCACGCCTCAACTGGAAGGACAGTGGGAAGTAAGATCAACGAAACAGGAGGGAGCTATGGCTATCGCCTTGAAAAACGCCAAAGTCGTTACCAAATCTGTGTAGACGGTCTTCTTGCCAGATGGTATGGCGAAGCGTGTTTTCAACAATGGTAACAGGCTTTGGATGCAAGACACGACCTCTGAGTGGACTTTGATGGTCCGAAGCATGGCTATAACCAGCTCATACGAAATGGTATCGAAAGTCTTCATGTAGTTCACCCAACCCATCGATAAGTTACGCTTGTACTGGCAAGCGTCCTGTCTCACACACCTATCAATGAGGAGGTTGTCCTTGCATCCCGCAATGCCTTTCTTCTCCTCGCACACTTCCCCCCACACCGGTTGGACGTGCCGGAGGATACGGTCGTCGAGGATTATGGTGAACGCCTTATAAACAGTATTGAGACAGGGAATAGGACAGTAGTTTTTCGGATCATACGTCTCCCTTTTTCGGTATTAAAACTATTCGGCCCTCGGTCAGCCAGGACAGAATTGGTTACGATCCTGACCGGAATGATGTGAAGTTCCTTTCAAGGTGTTTGTGCGTGGAAGTGAACCTCTTTCACCATAATTTATTCACTGCGTCCAACACTGGAGCAGTGAAGTTCCTCTTGCCAGAGAAGGCCTTCTTCAGATCACTTTCCTTAACTGAGACTGGACCATCCATAACCGCTATGTGGCGGTCCGCAAACTTTTTAAAGAAGCTGCGGCTGGATTACCTTCGTTCAATATCTTCGTGCTCTCGTAGATCTCCTTCCAGAAACGTTCCTCTCCGGGACAGATGGTGGTGTTTCGACAACAGGTGGGGAGATCGGAAGAGACGGGAGGGCTGAAATTAGAATGTGGAGTTCTCCTTCCTGACGTTTGCCCGCTTGACCAACTTATTCTTCGCCGTTGTAAGTGCCCGGACTCTATCCCTTTCCTGCTGCTTAAGAAGAAGCAGTACGTTTTTGTACATAGTGTGATGATCTCTCCGAATAGCGCGAGCAATGCGTTTGACCTTCGGTGTAAATGCCCGACCGGAGGAAAGGTAGTCCATCACGAACTGAAATCTCGACACTGTTGTTTGTCCAGAGTGATTGAGGCTTTTAGCTGTATAAGCCTGTTTGCTGCTTTCTTCTACCAGGTGGTAGACACTATGGATGAGGCCAACAGTTGGGCGGCAGCATATATCACGAAGTCAAATTTCCCAGAGGATGGACGTTTCCGTTAAGGTCATCTCTACGATGCCATTCAACTGGAACAGCTGTTGGTCCCACAGAAATTTTATTATAGTAATTTCTCTGTCTGTTAGGCGCCTCATCTTCGATTATCGTGCTTTCCAACAACGTGAGTATACCAGAGTCGGCCTTCGGCTCTTCTCCCTTCACCGAATTATCGGCGGGAGCCGCGGCACTATGAGGTTCATCTGCCTTGTAGGAGATAGAGCCTTGGTCGGTGGTGTCATACTGTGACCTTGCGGTTGGAGTGTTATTTTCTTGCGCAGGTGGTTGGCGTAGTCTCGGAAATTGTGAGACTAGATTGTTATTTTCAAGACGCATCTCACACCACAAAGAGTGCATTGTCACCATGTACCCTCTCCGACTTGGCTCAATGGCAGCATGGCCAGCTACGTCTCCCCTTAGGGTTCCGTCCATTCCATGCGAGCTCTTTAGATGCTTTATTTGATTGGCCACTCCCAACAACACTAGGGCCGCCATCCATGTGGGTGGCACTCCTGGTACTCTTTCTTGGAACCAGTAAACCTGCAAGAGAGGTGGTTAGCCCCACAAGCAGAGGGCCATAATTAGGCGGCCGAAGCCGTTAGCGTGGAGGCCATGACGAAGCCGGTGGTCCTTTTTTGACCCCTTATTTATTCAGGGTGCAAATTATTACAGTTGACCAAAGTACCCATCGTCAATGACAATATGTACAGCTAATCCTACACATTGTAAGCTATAAAAGTGAGAATAAGAGTAAACATTTGACACATCACAGTCCCTTAAATCCGTATAAGACACACAAATGCTAACTATAGTATTATTAAAATACGATCACCAGCAATCCCAAATTAACCAATTTCCGATAACGATTAAAATGCTGGAAATTTAGCCATGTTGTCTGTGATATAGTTAGTTACCGCACACTATTCCTTATGGAATGTGATAAATGTACAAATAATAGGGCTCGACGTGAACATGTATTTTTCACACAAATTTGAATGAGTTATCATAGAGCTGTAGTTGTTACTCGGAGGTTGTGACTTCCAGTTAAGTTATTTATGGCTTTATTGTTTCATATTTCTATACTAAAAGGAACTCACTTCAAATTAGTATACTTTCACAAAATCCAATTTATAATTTTACACCAATCGCGACCTTCCTGTAAAATTTGATTTATTGAATGAAAAATAGTTTTACCGTAGTCAGAGTTATATTATTTCCATCGACTGTATTAAAGTTTTATGATATTTAATGGACATTCATGTAATGATATCACAAATTTTAAGCGCGCTCCCAAAGTAACTTTCTCATCAAAACATTTTCTACGCTTTTTGCCCCTAACATAGCTCCGATTTATCTTCCTAATTATGAAATTGTCCTCATTTTTGTTTCCATTCATTGTATTGTCTTTAATGTTTGGACCACTGGAAAATTTGGAATTTTGTTCGAATATGCTTTTTTTTATGAATTCATATCCTGCATGAGAAAATATCAAACTCACATTATTCTTTACAATCACACATTCGCCAGACGAACGAGGCAGAGCTAGGTGAACTACTTGGCTACGGGAAACCCCGATTCACATAGCAGCAGCAAAATAAAATAAGAGTCTTCGTGCTTGATACTTTCGCATAGAGCGCCCTCAAGAAGTTCACAGTTTACGTCCCAACCTAACCAAAGGGAACAAGCGCCAGCCAACGTAGTCGAAGAAAAATCTACTTCCGAAAGCACCGACGGAAACCAAATCCGCAAGCTCACAAGCCTCCCAGGCACCAGTCACTTTGCCACCACAGGCAATGGGGGCGGGTATTTGGGAGATAGCGGAAGAGGGCGAAAGCACGACGTAACAGGATGTAACGGGGAAGAGGTCAAAGATTATATATCTAGAAGGGGTGGATTTAGGAAAGCTTTACGAGGAGGGCCAGGAGTGGGAATAGTAGGAGAGTGGAGTTCAGGAGTGAACTCTCATATCGGAGAGGTCCAAAGTTATCCAGGGGCACAGGATATGCGCATACTTAAAAACTTTTCCGCCATTATTTTATGATAAAACTTACTAGCCTCAACACAACCTGTTTAGTTTTGTAAGTTCTTTTCTATTCTTCTAGTCACGCTTTGCCGCTAAAACCACAACTGAAACCATTTTCAGACGCCATCCGATTAACCTGAATAAGAAAAGCACGTCGAGAGGCCTGATAATTGAATCTAAACACTTACATATCATTTTCAAGACCCTCGCCAAATGACATTGAGTACAAGAGACTGGGTGTTCCACCCTCTCCACCTTATCCACTTATATCCACTCAGAACGAGAGCAAAAGCGGCCAGTGAGGAATTTAATTTTTATACCGTTGCTTTCAGCGTAGGTCTATCGTAAACTTAATCGCACCTAATTCGGCAGCAATCCATTTGGCATTCGTGAGGGGCAATTTCACGCTTCCTTACACTGGCGCACATTTCTATATTTAGAGCTATCCTCGGTCGCATTTGAGCTAGAGAAATACCATTCGACTCGTGTGAGGTCGAGTTATTCGCAAGGGTTTTACTTCATCGGAGAGCGAGAAATATAGGGGTGGGAGAGAAGAGAGAGAGAAAGACGGGAAGGCTGAGGGAATGGTGAGACGAAGTGAGGGCAGAAAAGCAAGGAAATGTCTGTGTTGGTTTCCGAGCGTGGGATACAGAGAGAGAGAGAGAGATGGTCGGCTACGGGTTTGTTTGTATGTGTGTGGTGTTACTAGCGAGCGGGCGTACATGTGCACCCAGCGACCTCCACCGTCGCCCCTGGAGGAACGGGGAGGTGGCTTCGGCCTTGGCGGCAGAGCTGGGAAGTGCAAGGGAGAGCAAGTGGGCAAAAACGGGTCCTTTTCGGAGAGGCGCACGTGGAAGGGCTAAGGGAGGTGGAGGAAAGAGAGTAATAGTGGGGTGGGGAGCTGGTTGAGTGTGTCCGGACGAGAGGTAGACGATAAGGAAGAGGATGTTGCGTGGTAGGAGGGCGATTGAAAGGATGAGTAGATGGGGGACCTCCCGCAGTGTGATAGGAAAAGGGAAGGGCGGGCGCAAGGCGGAGAGAGAGGGAGAGGGAAGGGTGGGGGAGAGAGGTCCAGATGATGGGATGGAAGGGAACTCCCCGACTACGATCAATAACCCTCTCTCTCTCTTTCCCCTGGAGTTTCCCCTCCCGCTCTCCCCCCTCCCATTGGCTTCATTCACTCCTTTCGTATCCTCCCCACTTCTCATCTCCTTCCCGTTTCTCTCTCCCTTTCTCCATCCCGACCCACAGATCCAAGCCGCTCCTCACGTCGCCCATCAATTACGCCGCCCTACGTGCGTGAGTGCGTGCCCGCACTCCTCACGCACGCACCGCTCCCGACGTGCGTGCGGTAACGCCCGGTGCTGCACAACATTTTCAACACGACTCTGTAATGCTTCAATTCTCTCGCCGACCCTTTCACGCTTTCGGGCTGCTCCGCGCGCCGTCCGGCCCGGGACGCTGTATCCATTACTCCCGCTCGGTTCCCTTCCGTTGCCCACGCTTTTGCCCCTCGTCCCGTTCGCCGTTCTCTCATACGTGCTGGGTTCGCGGACCGCCCAACGGAGTGAAATTTTCACCAAGCCAGGCGAGAGAAACAGGGAGGGAGGGAGAGTTTAATTTTCTTTCCCGGCGCACCGGCCACGGCGCGCAGGGCCGCCGCGGCGGCCCAGTACGGTCGATTCATTGTAGAATCATGCCGTTCATTTAGAATTGCATCCCGTGGTATACATACATGAATATATATGCCTACCCTTCTTCCTCGTTCGCCATCTGGATCTGATTGCCCTTGAATGAAATTGTGCTCTGACACGAACAACATTTTCACCATACTACAATACGTTTTGCGGATAAACAGTATGGCAGCTACATTTAGCACGTCATGATCTGAACTTAGGGGCCATCATGGTTATTATTACGCTTTTGGTTATTTAAAGCTAAGTTAACCTACTTCCCGTTCTCATTTACGCTGGAGAGGAAATATTTAAAAATGTTCCGAAAAAAATGAGTTTGTTCTCCACCAAGGACGCGAATAATCGATCAATCGTTCTTGCTTTATTTACAATTAACAATAATCGATCAATTTCTTAGAAAAAACATTAAGGCTGGGTTCGAATTCATTAACTATTAGGAATTAGCATTGTTCCATTAGCCATCGAAGGTGCCTGAATTCCCCGATGACTAAAGGGAGAGTGAATTCGGACGAAAGCTACAGTGTCGCAACCTACGGTTACTAATGGTACTTTGAAACAAATGAGTAGCAATAACCTGAATTGAGGTATTTCACTAGAGGTAATTTTTGAAGAACATTTGTTCTCATACTAACTTTTCGAGTTAAAAGGATGCTCACCGGAGATATTCTGTATTGAATCAAAAACTAATTTTTCAGCAAATACCACACTTTCATTTAAGCTCGAGCATAGACAGAGATTGTTATTATATTAATATTTGACCAAATACTCGTTCTAGCGGTGAGACATTTTCGCCTACGTCTAGCATGACAAACCCTACATTTACAGATATTCCAGGCAGCACTCACTTTTCGCTTTTTCTTTTCAGTAATTTAATGGTTTTTCCATTTTCTATAATGACACAAGCTTTGTTTTGAAGTGCTTCAACATACAAGCTAATCCATGGTTACGTCCAAGTGCAATGTCGTACCTAGAGTACATTTACATACAAATTGTTAGTGCAGATAATAAAATGGAAAGGAACAGTTCTGTTGGTGAAATACCCGGTTTGGTGATCAAATCGGGGCTGACAGTATTTATTTAATAAATATCGGCCGCGCTTTATTACAAATAATGTGCAAGCAGAAGAGAAAATTACCGCACGAATTTCAGCTCACATCAGAAATTTCAACCACATGTCTCTCAATTATTGTTTTAAAAAAACAGAAAAGTAATTTATCTCACCGATTTATAGAAATATTTCTGTTCTTTGAACATTTACCGCTCCGAGAAGAATACATTCACAAGATATAGACATGACTTATTTTTAGTTATTCACTACGATTGCCTATTTAATTTATTTTCGTCATTTTTAACATTTGAATTTCAAGCTTTCTGAAGGAAAAAAAACAAATAATATCAAACTCACACATGAAGTATTTCATCGGCTCCATTATGAGCAATAAACATCCCGCAAGTAATCGTTTACATTTTGTTACCATAACAACCATTCTTCTGCCCTCCAAGGCGCTAAGAATTATGGGATGGTTTTTAAAGATGGCGTCGCAAAAGGATACACTTCATGCTCACTTTGCTGGCGGCAACATTAGATGACTAAATTCGGTGACTAAACTGATGTCTGCGAATTCGGACACACTTCAAGATGGCTTCCTCCCTACGAAGGGAGCATTTAGGCAGCTAATTGGCAAATTCGAACACGTCCTTAAATTCTAGCGATATTAATAATCAATAAGGAACTTTTTCGTCTTCAGTATCCAGGCTAAAGATGGTCAAGGAGGTATAACCAGTAGTTAATATCCAATAAATAGTTTGTGGAATACACAATTTATCCTTATTCTGTTTTATATCGGGAAAATTCTACAAATTCAAACGCAAATACAGAGTATATTTTTAATTTCGTTGGCATTGTGTTGCCTTAAATAATTGTTTGGAAGGTATATTAGGTAAGGTAAAATTATATCGCAGTTGCATTTCCATGTAGGTATACACTACCCTCAACCTTTAGTCTAAATATAATTCATCCCACACATAATAAATACATGTCTACGCCATTTACACTAGGTGGCACACTATTAAACGAAAATGGGGGTCTTTTGCTTTAAATATATGTACTCGTCAGGCTTCACTTCTGTTCATTTTAAATCACTCTAAAATATAATTCTATGATGGTTTCGTCGGAAACTTTACTGATTACGTCTCGTTAAATACACATTTCCTACTCTTCAGCATTTGAAATATTCATCGCAAAACCTACTACTGCTAAAATACTCGATGAAAATTATGACCTTTTGCGTTGTAAATAATATTGAAACAATTTCGTTATGCCACACTTAGTTTTATTTTTCGTCTTTCGACCTTTCCCATCTGCTTATTTAACCCTCATATTGGGATTCGAAATTCGAGGCAAGAACATTTGTGTAATAAGGGTTCAAGAAAACCAACGCTTCTCTATTAAGGTCTCGGTAAGAAAATAGATGACCTATATTTTGCGAAAATCGCCCTACACATGCACAAAGGAATGCAATTAACGGTGGAAATATATTCCTCGTTCCATTTGGCGAATCGAGGTGGATCTAGAGGAAGTTTGAAACCGCTCAGCTTCTATGCAGACCCAATTAGCCCATGCGACGGCCTTTCTCGATTCCCTCACGCTACATGCCTTACTTCTCTATCACGGAATCTCTGATTCCATAACATGCCAACTGTGCTCTACAGCGAGGTATGCTACATTACTTTAAAAGTTTATGCCCTGTCTAATGAGTTAAAACTGAAAGAATGTACGTTGTGTGCATGGCATTTTTCAAATAACTTATTTCTTTAAAGATCTTGATATGGAGAATTGCATAGTTGCGTTCAATAAATAGAACATAAATACAGGGGCTGATTATTTTTAATCATAAGCACGGCATAAAACGCTTTCAGACCACCGAACTAACGTAAATTGAAACGTTAGAAGGCATAGGAAACGCCAGAGTATGTTTTTTCAATGTTAATTTCTGATTTTCACACTTTCCAGCACACATGTTACATAAATATCCGTAGTAACATTTTCACCTTGAAAGCAGAGTTGAACTTCTGAATATCCAAACACAAAATTATTTTCACGCTTCTGGGGATTTTACCGCATTTTCTAGGACCGATTTAGTGTTTCGTGACCAAAGCCAGTCACTCAGCCCAAGATAGATCCTGGTAAGAAGAATCCAGCAGTAGTCACGGAACGTCGGGAATAGCCCAAAGAAAAAGTGCAGAGTTTACGGATCCTCAGTATTTAGTGAGAGCCACGGAAGTGTAAATGAAGCTCTATCGGCCCAATTGCTTCAGCGAGATTCATTTCTTAAATTTACAGACGCCAAAATAAGGAGACTTTCAATTATTACGCCATCTAAGAGAGTGGCGGTTTTAGTTATCTACATTAAGTAGACTGGCTTTTAATTCCTAAACGTCGACATATAAAAAAAAACCAGGAGTCCGTTGGTTCAAAACACTTAGGTTCAATATTTATTCTATAACCTTGGGAACGAAGAGAAATACTACTGAACAATCATTATCTTAGCTTTGGCATGAACTTCATGAGGTTACTCCTCGTTTGTTTTCAATCCTCTATTTTATTTTGTGCTTGGTTGTTTAAGCGGTGTGATTATGAAGAGTCCAGTACATTCTGAGCCACTGGGTTTAAACTCACTACTTTTAAAACCAACGATTTCAGGTTAGCCATTCAACTGATACTAAGTAACGTTTAATAACTTCAATCAAAGGAGAAAAATTATACGGCTACAGCTACTTCAAAGCTTTTCAATATCATTATAATTTTCTGACAAATTTGATCTTAGGTATGCTTCAAACTAAATAATTTTGAACATATATAATAAGGATTAATAAAAACTCTGCCTCGTGTATCTATTTCTGATCTTTTCATAACTATAACCTTTGATCTATGACTCTACTAGTTATACACAATATGCCTGGCTGGCAACCGCTATGATTGTATATGTTAGGTCCATTGGCACGATACAATTTATCGGGAACTCCTTGATTTACAGCGAAATATTCTCCCTCCAATTATTCCCCTGTACAAACTGAACTCCATCTCCCTTTCTGCCTTCATCCAATATTACGCACTCTTTAATCTCCATTCCAATCTCAGTATCCCTCTGGTCCTTGCATCGCCACTCCTTTTTTCACCCCTTCCACATCCAAGCAGCCATCTTGCTGAAAACCACGCCCGCATAATCCACCTCGCTTAAAACTTTTCTCCCCTTTCATTATCCCTCCTCTCATTGCATTCTCCTTTTAAAAACAGCACTCCATTCCTCACCATTACCTCTTCTGCCATCCCTCTCTCCCTCTCCCGCGTCTTCCAAAGTATTGCTCTATAACCATCCACCGCCACTCTTCGAATCTCCCCTTCCTGTGGTAGTTGTTATCGACGGACACCGAGAAGAGCTTACGGAGTGGTCTTTGTATTCGAAAATACCGAGATTTCAGCAGTTCGCTAACATTTTCATCCCTTGCCTGACCTTTATGCCAAGCACTGCATTAAGGATGAGGCTTAAGTCGCCATCTCATTCTGCAACGCTCCAGGAGGTAGAATGTTTCAGAGCGTCAGGGGTTTAGGTCGTGGAAGACTCTTGAATTGAATTAATTCTAAGGGGAGAGAGAAATACCCGTCTTGCCATTTTCTTCGGCGTAGGATAACAAGAGCCGTAAAATCTTCCTTGCATTGCGGATACTTATGGCATGGCAGCAACGTTTACTGCTTTCAAATATTTCGAAATTTTATAAGACCCTATTCGCAAACCTCGATGATATATTTTAATAATGAAAGTGATACCGCAAATGTGAATTAAATGCATTAAAATAAGAAATAAATCAAGAAATGGATATTGTTTTAAAAATCTAAGATTTTCCATATCATATGTTTTATCACGAAGACAGCAAATGACTCCGGCACCTACATTAAGTAGAATGCTTTAATAATGATAAGCTTCTTTTGCAGCTAGTCATATCACGGCTTTCATCTCCCCTTACTCAGTTACTCTAGAATAGAGGCCATTTCCTAATTTAGCTGGTTTCATGCGAGTCATTTTGTTGAGTAAAATCCACTGAAGAATAGTATGATGCTAGTTGCATTGCAATTTTGAATAATAATTATTTTGTGGAAAACACCAAGATACGTGAAAGAAACTAAAAATTACACTTCTCGGTAATTATCAGTAATAATTTCAAGGTATATTCTATAAAAATAAAAACAAATTCATGCGTGAAACTCTCACAAGCCCAACGCTCGGTTATTCAACGTGATGCTTCTATTGAAACACGCTAGTCGAAAGACCAATGAATGGTAATTTTTCCTTTATTAAGCTTTTGTAGCCTGTGGAGTTCAGCCCTAAAGTCCCGCGCGTGAAATGTATGTACCCTAGCAGCCAGTCATTCCTTTCCCTTTCGATGTTCACATCTTTTATCCCTCATACCTTACTTTTTGTGCCTCATTCATGCCTGGAGTATTCGTACATGCTCTGTAACGTTATATAAATCTGGCATTATTCAGGAAAATAGAAAATTACGAAAATATTACCACTGGCACTATCAGTACCAGGAAATTCTGTAATAGGTATTTGTACAGCGAATTTGTTCTTTGTGGTGTTCTACCAGTCATGGCAGGACTACCAATGATACCTAATGAAATAACTGTTGAAATTAAACCCTGTCATCGCGACAGGATTTTGTAGCTGAAAGAAAAGCAAATGCATTGCAATGATTAATTCTCTCGGAGAATCAACCAATTTGACCCTCAGTTAGAAAACCGCGCTCAACATTAATGTTATAAAAGGACAAAGGAAGGAAAGGAAAATAACAAACGGATTGATACATAAAAAAATTACATTGTATATAACTTGCACATGCACCACAAGAGCACTTATTAGAATGCAAAAGAAACGAATTTCACTTCGCCCAACAGTAAACTCTGTCAGAGAATTATTTATCCTCTTATGGATTTGAATATTCTTCTGGGGAAATATCTTCTGCGATATATAATCTGGATAACACAAAGATTATTCTCATTCCACGAGTTTTAGAAGGAATTCTCTCGCAGTAATATAACACTGATAACGCATATAAATCGCCGCGTCTCCATTTTTGTACGAAGCTACGGCCGCGTTTTCCGCGAACCCGGAGCGCACCCCTCTCCACTGCTTTTCCTCCACATCTCTCCTCTCCCCGTCCCCGCACGAACATCCTCTTCACGCTCCTAGCACACACGATTTCCCTAATTCAGTGCAACCCCCTCTTGTCCCTTGCTCAACCCGTTCCTACACACGCCACGAGCTCCACCCACCCCAACTAACACGCCCATTAATCTATCCCTCCCCCGCTTTGCCTCCACGCTCTCATGGAGGATCCAAGAGAGCGAGTTCCCCGACACCAACTTCCTCGCCAATGTTTAATGTTTTCCATCCACCTTATCAGCTTTTATCGCAGGGTTTTCCTCTCCGCGGACTCCCACACGTTCTCTCACGTTTCCTGCAAAGCCTCACAGACATATTCTTTCACCTTTGAAATTCCCCACTTCAGGTCAGGAGGATGACGTTTTCGTTCTCGGAAAACCATTGTCTTCTCTAGAGGTTCGCGGGTGGGTGAGCAACAAAGTTACCATTTAGCGGGTTAGTATGTGAGAAAGTTGTCAAAACTGCTCCTTTGCATAGCAAAGTAGGGCCGAGAGATGACTATGTGAAGCAGATGGTGGTATGCTTGATAACCGAATATGGTAAAGAATTTGAAGAGACGGGCTAAGGATTTATTTGGGCACTGAACAGTGTCACATCAGTCTTACGATTCGTAGCCGCAGATGCTGATACGTAACCTCCGCGCTGTCTATGAGAACGACGTCATAAGCCGTAAATTTGATGTCCCCATCACAAGTCACTCACGATCGACTCGGCATCCGTTATAGACGGCGCAATCATTCGTGAGATGATTCCAGTGCGAATCAACTACCTCAAATTGAACAATTAGAGATGCCAGTTTGCAGATGGCACGCAGTTCCCGAGGACATTATTTCTTCCCGAAAAAGTGCAAAATAAGCAAGTAGCTAGCGTTTTTGTGGGGGATCGAAAAATGGCGTTCCAACGCGTTGCCATGAGATTTTTGTTGGACCCCTCGACGTTTTACTTCCCAAGTTTTATTCACTATCTGAAACATATCAAGCACAAATATTTTTCCCCTATTCTGCGCACTAATACAGGAAATACATGCTCCTCAGGGGATATTTATATCAAAACTCCTGCACATTATGATAATTACATAAAATTAGTGAGATGAACAGCAAGACATTTTAATCTAATATTTTTAGCTTACATTTAGGGAAAATAATATAGGATTTTTTATGCCGGCATATAAATTTGAAATGTAGGTACATCGCATTTGTAGAATTGTTCCAGGCATTTCCGTAGCACTGGCCTTTTATGAAATGTACATCGCATTTGTACAATTGTTCCAGGCATTTCCGTAGCACTGGCCTTTTATGATGATATTCCATAATTAGAGGCTGAAATGCATTTGAAACTGCCTTATGTTCAAGGTGAATGCACATGATTAAATATTAAAACCGAAAATGCTAGCTATATTTTGGTTTTGACAATCCTTATTGGCAGTGAAAAAATTTTGAAGATAATATTACCAATGCCACCAGGTATTATTATCCTCAAATATTGTGGTTTTGCTTCACTTTCTCGTATTTATATTCATAAATATATCTAATACCATCCAATTCACCGAAAATCTAGGAGATTATTAACAGCCTACTTCCATAAATGTAGCTTCAGATAATTCACTAATAACTTGGGAGTTAACGGCGATATTTTAAACACTTGTAAATTACACAGTTGGAACATTACTTTAAGAACATTTCCGAATCACTATACATTCTCAAATAGGATCGAAAAGTTTTTCTGCATTCAAGAAACATCTTTCATGATGATTTTTGACAAATAAAAAAAAATTATGGAAAATATAACAAACTAATTGAAATACATTAGTGTTTAATTCAAACAATTAGTATAGGAAGTTTAAGTGAATTTGAAAAATGATGAAAGCGGGTTATTTATGCTCGCAGAATTAACCATTTACTGAAAGAATTTGCTCACCTGATTCCAACAATTCCCGCGAAATATATTTAAGATCGCAAGACAAGAAATAAGGCTTCCATGATTCGTTTTCATGCTCAAATTTTCGTCCGAACATGGACTATCTAGAGTATTCACGAATGCTGACGTCAGATATCATTAATCTCTCCTCCTGCTCATCGGCTTCCTTCCACTAAGAGCCGTACCTCCACTTGCCTTACGCCACTTTGTCAGCGAGACTGTCTATCGCGGTGCTACCGCATTCCGACTGAGGTCATCACGCAAATTTTTGTATGATATCCTGATTGTAAGTAAATGCATCAAAATGACTTTGGGTCATCCGTTGATGATGATAACGCGAAATGCTGCATGGAGGGGTTTATACTTGGAAAAAGTTTTTTATGGAACCTTCATTTTTTTAAGAAAATGACCCTATTGTTAATAAGTGAAGCAGAATAGGTGAAGTTGTATTTAAAGCTATTCACTCTAACATTGTGTAATCAGATAACTCTTTTCCACTGCGTTCACAGATCCATGAAATATTGAGGTTTAAAACGGATAATAAATGAAATGGTTAATAATACAGAAAATATAACCTCACATCCAACAGAAGTAAGAATCGAATAAATCACTCATTAATGAATCAATAAAAGGAAAAGCAAACCATGATATTACACTAGAAGAGAAACCAACCATCATTGTGAAATAACAATTACAATTGCCTGAAAGGAGTAGGATGGGAATCATTATCGACTGAACTGTATTGTAGCATTATTAGCGATCTGAATACCAAAACTAAAACTTAAGTCTTTTCTCTTTATAATCCTAGTTTGGACAATGGGGTCGTTTACCATATTTTTTTATTGCCGAATTTGATAGAGTTTGTAAAATAAAAGGACCCGTATTTTTCCGTTTTCTGATCCGACAATTATTTCCCGAGTTACGAGCGGCGAAAAACTGATGTTTTTAACCCTTTCGGAAAAGTGGGTGTGGTACAACCTCTGACGTATATCGACTTCGTCCAATCACAACTGAGCCCGCGAAGCTACTTCGCCTTATCGCAAAGGGGGGGACACAGCTGACTCGGCCGATGGGAGCGATTTCGACAGCAACTGTGAGAGCAGACCTTCCGAGAATCCCCCTCCACTCCCTTCCCCCTCCCATGAAAGCAGTCAAGGAAGGGAGGAAAATGACGTCAATGTTATCACAGCAGCATTTTCGGTGGGCGTCACCTTTTGCTTATTTTAATTTTTGATTTATGAGTGAATGGTTGTGGTTAGAAGATTAATTTTTTCACTAAAATTCATTTTTCGTTTCCAACTAACGATTTCGTGTACAAAATTACGATTTCGGTTCCGAGTAAACGCCCCCATTATCTACACGTACATTTTTATTGTTTAGACAACTACATGTAAAATTCCTCTCAGTGTGAAAGACTAATCACTTCTTCAGATTCCAAAGGAAGAGCAATGCCTCGCCTTAACAGAGAACTTAAAACCTTCGAGTTGATATAAACCGAGAAGCATTATGAATGAGAAAACATGCGGAAGATGAATTGAGAAATTTTCCAAACATTAAGAGCGAATCTGTAAAATAAACAAATTATTACATCATTATCATTCAATCAAGTAGGCCATTACGCATGCTCACATTTATTGCTAAGCTATAAATGCCATTAACCTTTAAAGGGAGGAAAAAAATGATCAATGCATGTGTAGTACGGTCGTAGAACCAAATGACCACGAAACAATAAGGTTATTGCGTAAGAAATGAAACGAAGCAGTTCGAATAAGATATCATTTCCAATTTAAGCTCAGGACTTAAAAGTTATACATAAATATTTTTAAAAGGGTTTGCATGGTAGTATATGGATATTTTTGTTTTTTCGTGTATGTATATGGATATTTTTGTTTTTGCGTGTATGTACGCATATCTTTGAAAATAAATAAATTCTTCTTAGTGTTAAAAAAAATTGATTCAAATTAAGTCATCTCAAAGCACTTAAAGACAGCACACAAAACGTTTTATCTCTTCAAGTCCCCGTTTAGTGTTTCAGTGCACTAAGCCTAGGGTTTAGTTGAATTAGCTTTAGCATTGATTTTTCCTCAGGCGTTAACCTTTACAAAGCACATAATGAGGCAGCTATGCGTCTATAAAATGATAAAATAAAGAAATAGCATGGACACAAATTATAAGAATTACAAGGAAAACATCCATTTTAACCGGGGATCGAACCCGAAACTCCCTGACTTCCGGCCAGGCGCCAGAGTTCCACAAGGGAAAAGAAAGTCTTGATAAAGCACCTGGCCGGAAATTATGGGTTCCGGGTACAAGTCCCGGGTAAGGTGGATTTTTCTCATGGGAATTCCACTATAGTGCATTTTATCCGGTGACTCCGCTAAGGTATTCGATGCTAGCTCTCAATCTTTGAATCGGTACAGTGTTAGAAAGAGGTAAAAATAAAAGACCATACCATAGAATAAACTGAAACGTAAGTATCTGCCTTCCTTTCATCGACATTAAAAAAAAGATAGGAACCTGTGATGAAATTATTCCCATTACCGGTAAAAACAAATACTACAGAATTTTATTCATAGTTATATCATAGCATATAGACCATATTCAGCTTGACTCTCTTTTGATATATTTACACATATTGCTCGGTAAATATTATTCTTCCTGCACAGCAGTCTTACATCAATTCTATACATCTACATCTACATCTACATAATACCCTGCAAGCCACCATAAAGGTGTGTGGCAGGGGGTGAACTCTCACCAAACATGCACTGCATATCATGCATAAAAAAGGATTAGTACTTGTATAGGTACTGTTCAAAACTACGCTATTTTAAAAGAGATAAAAATAGCAAAGCATAAAAGCAAAAACATGCTGTTAGTTGGGTTAGCTTTAAGTCCTTATACCAACATGCAGCTACCAATGTTATCCATTGCTACACTCGTACTGGATATATTTACCGTTATTCATATCCCTAATAGTACTAGGAAAAAAGGACATTTTTAATCTGTCAGTTCGGCAATCAATTTCTCTAATTTTGTGATTATGGTCCAGTCTACCATAGTAAGTTGGGGCCCGCAAAATATTTTTAACATCATCACTGAAAATATTGTCTTGGAATTTGTTTAAGAGATTAAGTCTAAATTTCAACCTGCGATCTGACAATGATTCCCAATTTAATTCATTTAATAGACTGGTTACGCTAATAAGGTTATCACTCTAACAGAAGGCTAAGGCTATCAACCTCTAAGGCTATAACTCTAACAGAAATAGTATTGACCATTACAGCCATCTTAATTATCACACAAACATTTTTTTGTGATCTTAGGCGAAATAAAACATAGTTAATTCCACGTATAATAATCCCTCCACCCCTAGCCCAACATCACCACCGGTAGGGCTGTTTCTTATTATTTCTTCGTCTCTCACGATTATTCTTCCCCGTATACACTCTTCCCGTAAGAACTCATTCCCTTTCTTACATACAGGTCGCATCCCTAGAGATCTGAACTCATTCAATTGCCTTTGTAAAACGTTCCACTCCCCTTGCACTTTCTTATACAATTACTAATAGTCTCCTCCTCTCTCATGGTTTTTTCCTTCCATTCATTTAGCCTTTTAAGTCTAAGTTCTTTTGACACTTCACTACTCTTCTGATCATTATAGCAACTAAAGACTAGGTAGTCTAGTCCACAAACGACTGTCTCCATCCTCTCCACAACTCAAATAAGACACTGAAGCGTAGCCATTGAAATAGGACTCACAGGAGTGACCTAGCAACGAATTACCCCTACACAATTCTCAATTCATACGTTATTGAAGATAGCTATTCGGGGTCAGAACCTCTTTCCCCTGCTGAAATAATTTCACACTATCTTAGCTATATCCAAACAAAGCCTTTAATCTGGTTGTAAGCAAGGTTAACTTCAGATTTTGTTCTGGTTGAGATATTATGGGAACACATGAGGAAAATTATATTTTCCGTTTTCTATTTTTGCGTCCTTAATTTTTTCAATCGAATGCGTTAAGTATAGCTATAATTTTCCTTGATAAAAGTTTATAGAGCGTCAGATAGTCGGCGTACGAATAATATATCACTCAATGCTAATAGCGCAATAAAAATGTTTGAATAAAGAAGAGAGAAAAATGGTTGACGAAAATTTTCCCCCTACCTTAAGAGCACCGCATGCACGCTTATTGTACCTAATCTTAGATTCATATTGCTGGAAACTGTTGGAAAGCGAAGCAGTGAAATATGTCGAATAACAGCTTCATGACAATATTTTGAATCTTCAATAGGTTATCGACAAAAGGTAGTGATGAAAGATCAGAAAAAACAATTACTGTAACGATGTCAGTTCAAGAAGAACAATTAAAAGAAGAAAGCAGACAGCGAAATTTCATATGCATTTGCAACACTAAGTTCATGGTATATTTTGCCAATAAACACAACAAGGATTAAGCATTTTTGATAGGTTTTAATACCACTTTATTCCACCCGTTCAGCTACTCTCTACACGGAATTGATACTGAGAAAAATAAAATGGAAACTAGGGTAGGAAACTAATAACTGCAACTAGAAACTCCAGCTTTAAGAAGAAGACGATGGCATTAATGTCAAGGATAAAAAGCAACATGAAGTTGAGATAGAAACGACGCGGTCAGGGTAAATAGCAGAACAAGAAAGAGAAAGGTGAGGTTATTACGACGAAGGTCTTAAGTTTATAGGCAGCTCAAGTAATGCCGATACCAAGCTTTATCGTTAACTTTATCTCCGGCCGTCAAGATTCTTGTCTGTTATACGAACTCTAGGAATGCCTCAGCATTATTTCTTGCAGAAACATCTTTAAAGCCAAAGAGACGATAGGCAGCGTCTTTCATGATATTACTTTTAAGGATCAGTCAAAATTTTCGTCAGTATTTCAACTTTTGAATGAAACGTAAAAGAACTAATCAGCGCATTTTCCAAAACTACGATGATGAAATTAATCTATAACACAGGTCCCCTATGTAATTAGGCAACATATTCCAACCCTGTTTATGTCTGTAACCGGCCAAATTATTTTTCCAATAACCCCAGTTTTTCTGAGTACCTTCACTGTAATGCTCTCTACCATACTTAATCATACTTCCTACCATTCCTCCCACTTCCTCCAAAAGTGCTCATCTCTCTTCCTTCACCTCGTGTTCTCTTCTTTCTAAAACAGATTTCGCAATCCCATCTTCTCTTACCAATTGTTCCACCTACTTAAGGTGTCTCCTCCTACTTTTCTTCAGCAAGTTTCATATGGAGTACTTCCTCATTAATGTACGGGCCAAAAGTAATATTAAGTTGTGATAGGCTGACGGGCATAGGATTTTCTCCTTATGCATACCAAAATGTAACAACATTATTTAATTCTAAGAAATAAAAAGAGCCAAGTCATTTTTTCCTTCTCAATGAAAGCATTGTGGCAAACAACAAGCTATTTTATCAGTAGAAAAGAAAAAAGGTTTTTCACTCTTATAAAAGCTCTGGCACTGAATATTACGCGGACAAATTAAATGGAATTTTAGACTTGTTTTCGCCACTGGGAAACATGGTTCACGAAATCCTCAGAAAAAAATTCACCTGAACAGTACTGACGTAAAAATACAAAGAGACTGCGGCAAGTGTGCCAACATATATTGCCGAGTTTCTTCTTTTCACAATGTAAGCTTGCCAGGTGAAGTTCGGACTCATTCCTCCGATAGAAAAGAAAGAATAGTGAACACTCCTACACCGTTCATTCCTTCGGTTAAGATCATTTCCATTTGTGGGGAGGGCGTGGCTGTTCACAAAATACCCGCGACATCAAGGCGGTCTTTTCCATCCAACCCCTCGCACGGCTATTTTCGGAGACTGACCTCCTTTCTCCGTACTATTTTTTTTGCTGCAGTGAATTTCAAGCAAGTTGCAATGTCAGGACAGGGGTTAGAATCAAACGGGAAAAAGAAGAAGACGACGATGATCACGAGAAGGAGCGGCCTTGAAAACTTTTTTAATGAACACCAAGGAACGGGCGAGATGATGACAGGGAAAGAACAGTTATGGAGCGAGGAAAAAGTAGTTACAAGAAAGATAGGAAAGACAGTATGTAAATGCACAAGATGCGCTGAATATGATTTGCCCGTCCGTGCACCTCATGTGCAACTCACATATTTGAGGAAATGACATCCATTACCGCGATACTTCGTAAGCTACTATTATTTGAACAGATTCCATTCTCTATGTCTCACGTAGGGTGCGACGAGAACAGGAATCAATGAACTTTAAGACGCTAAAGGCCGAACACAAATTTCAACTAACTTAAGCTTTTGCAAACCATTAAACTTATTACTAAGTAATATTAAGATTGTCAGTAGCTATAATTCAATTAGTGATCCAAGTACATCACATGTCAGCAGCTTGGTGAAAAAGGCACGAAATAAAAGTGTAACAAAAGTATAACGAAGTAGGTATGAATTCTCAAATTAATCACCACTATATCGCAGTAAGCAGAACAAAATTAGGAAAATAATAATTAGGGCTAGTTGATGCTTTAACCCCACCACATATTATACGAAACCTACTTGAAACTACCAAGAAAATATCAGTGAGTGACCAAAACCACATTTCCTTCCTAAGTAGACGCCTTCTAATCACAAATAAATCGATTTAGTATCTAATCGGCTAATTGAACCACGATCATTTTTTCCTAGTAATCTGATTAGATAATTCCTATGCTGACAAGTTGTCCAGATGAAGCTCCATTTTTCATGAAAAATAACCTGCACCGGAGTACCGCCAAGGCATTATCGTGACTAGGTTGCATCACCTTCCTTACTTCGTAGTTATATGTAAAAATAAAATAGAGGCTCACATTAAGAAGTTTTTAAATAAGCCTGACAAAAATATATTAGCGACGGATTTTACTTTATAGATACAATTGAATTTATCTGTCTGTCTGCCTGAATTTATTCAACTTTCATAGAATTATACCACTCTAACAATTTAAAAAGTAACTAAATAACGCGGTCAGTAACCTAATTCAGAATATCCAATTTAAGAACGGCCGCTTGAACAAAGTTCAATCAAATAAGCAGTGCGAAACAGAATGAGAGCTTGAGAAACAGAATGCTTGAAACATACGGATTAAACCGAATACACACAATCCATGGGAGTACACCGGTCTCAAAACAAGACCATCAGCCGAGGGATTCATATTTCTCCTCACTCCTCAGACGGAAGGATGAGAACGTCTGTTGAATTCGTAGCAGGAAAACCAAGATTTTGTGTTCCAAGAAGGGCTAAAGTACAGGGAACGATAGAATTTCTATGGAAACAAAATAACCACAAGGTACTCATTCCACCCAGTCTTCGTGCAGCCGAAATCGTCGATTATTCAGATGCGATTGCTGCCGCGGATACATTAAGGGGCAGTTAAAAGAACAAAGCTCTCGAAAGATATGGATGTTCTATAGGATGCGCGTCCTGGGGAATGAGAGGCAAAATTGACCTAATTTTCTACCAGAATATTGCGATGATTGGGCTTTGAACTGAGAGCGCGTGGGTGCAAAATCATGCGTAGAACAGTGTGTTTGAGCAAAACTATTATTACAGATACTAGGAGCAGTAATACGAGGGCCATTGAAACACCTCACGGACACAAAAATACCGTTTTATTATTACACTGATTACTTTCCCAAAAATCCTTTAAATAGCGTTAGAAAAGCTTATTTCCAGGTAATTACTGTTACTTTTTAAGTAAACTGTATATTTGAAATATTTTACATAGCGTAGAAATAAAATCACTCTATTGTAACCTCCAAATTAATTGGTCTCTTTCTGTCTTGTCTCAGCAATAGAGTACATAGAGATCTAGTACTTCAAAATAATTTCAGTGTTTCTTGAGATTTAAAAGATCGCGGTGGGGTCAAGTTCGACAAAAAGATAGGCGAAATTCTTTGAAATGTAGCATAGTAAAACAGTAAGAAGAAAATTCAGGAATGTTACCCCGCTTGGCAAAAACTTCGGACCCATGAGCAATTGATTTCTCTTACACTCATTCTCTACTACTCTCAAACTTTAGGCGTTGATTTCAGACGCTCTTCACATGACCAATTTGATAAGAAAATCATGGATGGCCAATCTACCGCCGATGACCCAAGTACCCAACGTTTGGATTGGAAAATAACATGCTCACGAATCAACATGAAAACATAATGGATATCGCGAAGCTGATTAGACCATCAGATTTATGAGAAAGCTATAACCTTCACGAACACAAAATGCAAGGACGACAAAAATAAGTCGTCCACTAAATGCTGCCCACCGTAAAATTCATAAAAGCATTAAATTCACATTATGACGAGAGCTGTATAAGAAAAAGTGACACCATGGACCCACAGTTTGTGCTAAGAATTTACTATAAATACACCAAAAGAATTAAAATTAAAAACGCATATAAAAATTACATTATACATACATGGAAGGTACATCTTTCGTAGACAGCTAATTAAACTTGTATCAGTTCATCTTACCTGAAAAAGAAAGATATTTCAATTACTTTTTCAAATTGTTTCGACATGGAAAGCTGGAATGTCTTTACTTAAACATCGAAATGCAACCTTGGCAAAAACTCACCGCCTGTCACACACCGCAGTGGTGACTTGTAGGGCACTCATTATATGTAGAATGAATGTTGATGATAAAGTATTCATTAAATGTAAGTCTCCTCAGAAATATACCCCTACGATATTGGTTATTAATTCAATTCATTTTATAAGGCTCAATACACTACAACAGATGCCCTTTATTTTTTTTAATAGGTACAAAAAAAGAGTGATATATAGTTCACTATATATCACTCATTATTTACTTATAGTACTCACTTATTATAATGAAATTAAAGGCAACCTCGGTATAATTCAATTTAAAGAGAAGTAATAGAATTCGGTCATTAGGTACTATAACTTCCCCCGTTATATTAAACCGTGAAACCAATGCTTCAACTACGATGAACAGGATATCCATGGGTGAGATTTGGACCCACGGCTAGAGTTGCAAATAAACACCGTTAATACAGTGATATTAAAGACACTAAGTCATAAGTCGGAATTTTTAGTGTCCTCATTTTTATCTCTCTTAGCAAAAGTGAAAATTTCTTCTTCAATGGCTTTCAACATCGTTCAAATGATTTCCCGATCTTCGAGTAAAGGGAAAATATATTTCCTTCCGTGTTTCTTATGTAGGAATCTCACTGAGCTATGAATGCACATTCATTGAAATTGATGAGAAAATTTAGGTCAGAGGTTTGGATTACAATCACGTCCGGGGGCGTCTATCACTGAAGACTAAGCATGGTACGAGACGTGAGATATGCTGACAAAATTGCGGACAAGAAAAACCAAAGTATCCAATTCCGCGGCTCCAGAAGCCTCTCAATCAATTAGTGCCTTCCGTTTTACATAATTTACCGCCATTGCAGGGAAATTTTCCACTTCCATGGATACAATAAACATGGTTCAATGAGAATGAAAATTTACCGAAAATAATGCAGTTGTCAGCGTCGTCTTCCATAATCTGTAAACATTTTCAGGCTGCTATTATTAAAACATAAACATTTATTAATATTAACTAAAAGCTTAAATCTAAAATGTTTCGTTAGACGAGCAATTAGATTCAACAATAACAAGGCTCGATTATATCTAGTAGAACTGACATTCAATTAGAGATGATTAATAATTTTCCACAAACAAAACCTGAAACCGACCGGTATCGATGTACTACACCATAATCAGGTGATGCTGATGCAGTACATTGATATCATCTGGTGATGATGATGTAGTACATCGATGATGTAGTGATCGGTGATGATGATGATGTGATGTCATCGGTGAAGATGATGTAGTACATGATGTAGTACACCTGATGATGATGTAGTACATCGAGAGCGGTAGGTTTAAAGTTTTTTTTGTGGAAAATTGCTAATCTTATTTAATATTCCACCACATCACCCCTGAAACGACTCCTTTTAGACATATTCAATTTTCCTCAACGCCATCGGCTAGAGAAAAAAATGAAAAAACGAAACACAATGATTTTCCTATAGTTCCCAGCGATATCAATTCACAATTCAAAGGGATATGCTGATCACATCTGTAGCGGTTTAAGGAATACCTAGCGCTGAAAACGGATTCTGAGTAATTGCTGTACGGAAACCAGCCACATACATTGTGACCCTATTATCTAGCATGTGACCCTATTATCTAGCATGTGACCCTATTATCTAGCATGTCTCCATTAAATATCCTAGTTGCATGCTAATAGTGCATGTTTGGTGATCTTCACCCCCTGCCACACACACTCGTGGTGGCTCGTAGGGTATTACGTAGATGTAGATGTAGATTACATCAATCTGTATCATCGGCATTAACTGAAAACAACACATGAATAAAAAATTTAAATTTTTACTCATGATATTAAATTACGAGAAGAGGAGGGTTAAGGCTCAGGCATGTTAATGTAGGGGGCATGGAAGTATATCCAAAAGGGCAAATATATTTAAGCCAGGGCTACGGAGATTCTAGAGCAATCATTCCGTTTTATTTTAAACTGTAGGATAATGGGATAAGAATAAATCTGATAGCAAATTAGGAAAATTTGTGCTTTTAGACGATGAGAATAAGCATAATTAGGAATTAAGTAAATAATTTATGGGAAATGGGAGAATGGAGGGCAATAGTGAAAACATCACGGAATTCAAATACTATAGAAAGAACATAGAATAAAAATATTTTTGCATCATGAAACTCAAAAGCATACAGAGTTGTGACATTATTTCAATTATAAGGACCATAATTCATGAAATGTTGTATAGATTGGCCAAAAGAGGCAAAAGTGGAGACTTCCTTGGCACTTCGATTTTCCCAATCGTTGGAGTCAATCACTAATGTAATCTTTCACAACGTTACGTTCACTTGCCATCAGTGACAAGCGAACAACAATTAGCAGTAGAGAACATTTTAAGGGCTTCACAGAGAAGAGGTTTCACTGGATGCAAAGCTACAAGTCATTGAAAAAGGCCTTGCATTTAAAATATGATTTAATTCTTTCCCGGCGAATTATTTTGGTAAAGTCTACTCGGGCTTCTCACCAGGTTAAATATTTATATAACACTAACGTTTCAAAGGACGACTCGTCCATCCTCTTCAGGGTGAGTGAGTAAGTTAAAACCGTTGAGACGCATCTATAAACGGTTGCAACAATCAGTTTACTTCTGATTGGCCGGAAGGATCTTCGAAATTTGGATAAAAAGGAGGAGTTATATCGTTTTTTATTTTATTTAAGATGGTATTCCACGAATTGCTAAGTTTATAACCCGTGTCTCGATTAAAATCATTTTTGTTTAGCCGGATCTCAATGGCCTTCTTAGCAAGCCTGTACCAGAAGTTGTAGGAACGATTAATTTAGCGCTATCCCATTTTACGTTGGTAACGTTGGTGTCACATAAATATTTAACCCGGTGGCAAGCCCGAGAAGACTTTACCGACTTTGCATTTAGTTATATAAGTCGCTACAGATACTTGCTACTTACTGACGCTACAGATTTTGCATACTATTAGCACTAGCTTCGAAAGTAACAACGAAGAAAACAGCGTTTAAGTTCCTTTTCGGCTAGATGCACTTGAGTGAATGGAGTAAGTTTATGCCTAACTTCCACGTGGCTACTTCGTTAAACAATCTAACTCTACCATGGACTCATAAGAGTGCCATTTTGGCGGTATATACCATTTTACAGCCACAAATTATGAACATCGATATAATTTAAGAGCCCATTTTAATGAAGATACCTACTCAACAACATTAACCGATTAATGAGCGTGAAGAAGAAGAATTGACAACGATTGCAACGGTTTTTCACTAAATGGCAAAAGAGAGCGTGGGTTTCAACAGAGAAACCCTAATGGATAAAACTAAGGGGATATTTTCTTCCATCTAAATGCGAAAACGAGAAAAAATATAAGTATGAAAGCCAGAAAACTCCCCTTTTCGCTCCTTTTTAGAGCGTACCCACAGAACTTTAACGGAGATTCTTATATCCCTCACCCAGCACCGTGACACAAGGGCGGAAAATGCACCTAACTTCTCCGAAGTGCGCTTCCTTACGCCCCCTCCTTTATTCGCCCTCCCACGACGCAGCAGAAGACATGCGGAGTCAAATTCTAGTCGTAGCTTTGGGGGCTGAGATGAGAACGAGGGGAAAAACGAGTTGTGAGAAATTCGACTCGCGGGGTAGGAACTGAGAGAACGAAGACGTTCGGTCGGAAAAATGGCTCGCGGCCATCGAGTGCAGCGAAACCCGTAATCGAGCTCCAGGAAGCTCTCCAACCAAGAGATTCCCCAATCCTATAACCGTCATAGCACATATCAAGCATCAGGTATGAATTTCACGCAATTACGACTGCCATACTCTTATCGTATACTAACCAGCGATGAGATTCTCAAAGTGAGAAGCCCCCACCGGTTAACTTGTGTCAAGGCCCATTCAAGAGGAAAAATAGCATTCTCTCAATTCCTTACTTACGAATTAGGTACTTTTTCTATTAACGATTTACATTTTTCACGAACGCTGTCACTAGAAGGCACCTTTGCAGCTGGGTACATTTCATGGGTACATGAGAAAAAAGATCATTCATCATCAATAGTGAAACATTTTATAAGATAATAATACGAGAAAACAGCCTTCGGTTTGCGGCTTATAAAACAATGGCTCCATTACTGCAATCGATACTTTGCTTAAGTCCACAAAGCACGTTAACCAGCTAAGCACTTTTTCAGGCATGTCATACATCTCATTACAATAATTCATTATTGTACTCATTACTCATCTTTGCAATTTTCTTTCAAGTATCAGGAGGTTTTCAAGGTCTACAGAATAATTCCACAACCATTTCTATCTGCTTAAAACGTTGCACGATGATATATTTCCGCAAGGATGAAATTATACAATAGGCTAAAAGATCTTTAACTAAAATTTTAACGCAAATTGGCTGATCGCAAGCATGGCGGGGCTCCATCATAATTTTACGTCATTGAACCCAGTCTATAAATAAAAATTGAAATACTGAGATGCCATGAGTGTATTTTTAGTATTTTTCCCATCAGTATAAACATTTTAAAAAATTATAAAGATTGTTGTCCAAAATAGTGAAAGTCTTCAAATTAAATCGAGATTTAAAGAAACGTCCCTTTCAATGTGTACATAATAGCAAGAGAGGCATTTAAATTATCTCTATTATGAGAAAAAAATAATATTTCACAAATAATGAGCAGAAATGCTACTAAGCTAGTGTATTAAGCCAAAAGACAAAGTAACAAAAATAAACACACGAAAATATTCATGATAGTGCCCTAATGTTTTCTCGCTACGCATTAGGAATCGGCAACCATGAATAAATAGGACAGCACCAAAGTAACGATTACACTTGCCTTCACTCTTCTTTGCAATAAATATACGAAAAGTAAAACACACTGTTCTTAATCAGAGGAAAAAAGGACACTCCTAAAGGAAGTAGAAGGCTATAAAGACATCAAGACTAATGAAAATACAGGAGTTCCGTTAAGTACTAAGCGGCCTCACGTAATTAAAAATTATGCTATTCCAGCAACGCCAACAACGTTATTCCAAACGAAAGCAAGTCCAGTGGAAAATAGACATACTCCCTTGTGAATACCCATGCTAATTAATAACGTTACAGTGGCTTTTATATGCTATCATTTGAAGTAAGTATGCACACCAAAGAGAGATAATAACGAACAACAAACTTTCACGAGAAAGACACAGCTATCCAGCAGACGATCGACATATCGGTAGAATGCCGAGGATGAATCATCGAATTCAGTGACTAACAGCGCAGAAAATACTGCAGTGTTACATTATTGTCCCAGTATTTTTGAATTTCCCCAGCTTAGCGAGAGGAAGAGAACGTTTTCAACAACTAGGACAATCATTCCTTATGTTTACTTCTTGAGAAAAATTTATTGGAGAGGGACGAAAAATTTTCAATGACGTATTGTCTAGGAACAAATAAAATCGCGAAAAGGAAAAAAAAGACGAGATAACAGAAATAATGAAAGAGTGCTATTTTTGTCTAGTCGCAATTTAATTCTACATATACATCTACGCGATACCCTACAAGCCACCGCGAGGGAGAAGAAGGCAGGGGGTAAAGATCACCAAGCATGCACAAAACATGTAAACATGCAACTAGATTGTTAGTATCTACATAGTAATTAAGCAATTCATTATTAATACCTGCATCATGCACTACAGACTGCTCTAAAATATTTCCCCTACCTATCCTTTTGCTATGCTGCCTACATTGTGTTCTCTTATAGTACGGGGGAAAAATGACATTTTGAATTTATCAGCCTCTGATACACCGCTATACACCACCGCATCGTCTGCATAAAGTCTAATCTTACAATTAACTACGGTACTCAAATCGTTTATGCATAAAATAAATAGAAGCGGACCTATTCCGCTACCCTGGGGAACGACCGATGTGACTTTGATTATGTCCGACATGATACCATCTATAACAACCCTCTGCTCTCGCCCCTTTTAGAATTGTTTTACCCAACATAAAACGTCTTTATTTATGCCAAAACTCTCTAACTTCAAGATTAATTTATCGTGAGGAACTTTATCGAATGCCTTTTTAAAATCTAAAAATATCGGATCAACTTCAGTACTACTTCAGTACTCTCCTGTTCGTGTTCGGCTTTTGGAGAGGACGGAGGTGTTTTCTCTCTCACCCTCTGAGCCACGTTCAAGGCCATGTAATACTGCACAGTGCTGTTGATTGTGGTTGAAACAAAATTTCCGGTAAAAACATTCGCTTCCTGTGAATGTACTGTGCATTGAGTCTCGAGTAAAAAAATGAGCAATCAGTGTTTCGTGTGCCGAAAATCCACAAGGAATACCATCTTCATCGCGTGTACCGAGTGCAACAAGCTCTTTCATGGACACTGCCTACCAAACCAGCTGAGAAAGGAAGATATAGCTGGCACCCAGGCCAGCAGGCAAAAGTGGAGGTGCTTGGAGTGCCAGAGTACTCGCAGACAGAGCCTAAATTCTCCATTGCTACAACTGGATACAGACACCGATATTGAAAGAGGTAAATCTATCGATGATGTGTATTCCCTGGTGAAAGAGATAAAGAAGGAACTCAAGGAGACCGAGAAACAGTTAGGGAACTCTATAGGGAACTCTACATAGGGAAAAGCTATAAGAAAAGTTGGAAGAAAGTGTTAGACTTATTGAGGCGCAAAGCAAAAGATCAGACGAGTGTAATGAAACAATTTGTAAATTGAAAAGTGAAAATTTACAGTTAAAAAAAGAGCTGACGCTACTTTCTAATCGCTCAGATGACCTTGAGCAACGCTCTCTTGCAAACAACGTGGAGGTTCACGGAGTCCCCTTCAAGCAGTCAAAAAATTTACCTGCCGTCATCAGTCCAATGGGGCTTCAGTTAAGAGTTGATCAGAGTGAGGAATCTATTGACTGTTGTTATCGCTCCAAGCCAAAGCTGGACTTCCTGGGGCAATACACGTGAGATTTCTCAACCAGAACACGAAAGAAAATCTTCTTGTAAAACGACGGGTAAAGAGGAACTTTACCACGCGGAATTTGTTCTCTGATAATCCTATTTACATCATCGAGACTATGTCCTGGTAGGCGTAGAGTTCTTAATGCTGCGACAGATAAAAAAAAGGCTAAGGAATATGCCTACCTCTGGATACGTGGAGGCAAGGTGTACATGCCAAATGCCGAAAAGTAGCCCGTTTTTGTAATTACACATATGAATGACTTAAAATTACTGTAAAATAAGTTATGATGTCCTCAACTACAAACTACTTGTTAAATTACGATGATTCAGTATTCTTAATCCATCAAAACATCCGCAGTTTACGCAGTAATTTCGACCTCTTTTTGCTTCATATGGGACAAATGGAATGTAAACCGACTGTTATTGTTCTAACTGAGATATGGGTAGATGAACACTTAGCTAATTTCTATAAAATAACTGGTTATAATGTATTTGCCAATTGCTGTCAATACAACCGCGTTAGAGGCGTCATAGTTTATGTGGATGATAGTATTCAATGTGTACCAAGAACAGTCTCAAGTAATACTTTAGACAGTGTTTATTTAACAGTAAATACACATGTAACTGAGTTCGATCTTGTAAGTATTTACAGGGACCACAGTTATCCTGTAACTGAATTTTCGCTGGAGTTGGAACCAATTTTGAATAACGATGGAAAAAACATGGTAATTATAGGAGATTTGAATATTAACTTAATCGTTGCAAATAATGATTCCGATTAGGTATTATTGTAATCTGATGCATACTTATGGTCTGTCATGTTTGTTAAATCAACGAACTAGAATCAGCGCAATATCATCAACGTGCATCGACCATATATTTGTTAAATTTTATAATGCGTTTAGATATAAAATGTTGGCAGAAGTTCTGCATCTGGGCATAACTGATCATTCAATGATTACTCTGAATCTCTCCAGAGACAAGGAAAATATGCCACGAATCTACTATGTGAAAAATAAGAATTCTGTGAAAGTAAACTACGATGTGTTATATTAAGTGGCAAAGACAATAGATTGAACTCCGGTATACAATGAGCAGAATTCTTCAACAGCCTTATCAGCTTTTTTGGATTTGATACACACAGTCGTTGATTCAGCAAAATTCCCGAGTAAACAAAATAAAGATTCGAAAATATTGAAACCATGGTTAACTATTGCCCTCCTAAAAGATATTAAAAAGAAAAAGAATCTCCTTGAAAAATGCACGAGTCATCCTAATTGCAATATCTTAAAGGAAGTAATTTAAAGCGTTTAGAAACAGTTTAAGGGTTAAGTTGAGACTGGTTTGTAACAGTTACTATATCAGAAAGTTTGAGAATTGTAAAGGTAACACAAAAACTCAGTGGGGCCTAGTTAAAGAAATAACCGGAGAAAGGTCGTCTACTCTACCCTAGCTCAAGTTGCTCAAGGTTTCTTTAAAAGTTGAAGACGTAGTCATTACCGACCCTTCAAAATTAGCAACTGAATTTAATAATTTCTTTATGTCGGCATACGATACAGAAACTTATACAAATGGTACCTTTTCCTCACTGAAAAAACTAAACTCATCCCATTACTCCTGTGAATCATTATATATGGAACCAGTGACTGTAAGCGAAATTCTTGCTCTGGTTAAATCCCTCCCTACAATTAGATCGCCAGCATTTGATGGTATTACTGCCAATATCCTCAAAAGTTTAATTGATATCATAGCTCCTGCGTTGGTCTATGTGTACAATGTAAGCATATCCACAGGAGAGTTTCCCTTAGCTCTAAAAAAAAAGCTGTCATCATTCCCCTTCACAAAAAAGGGAATCGTTTAAATGTGGAAAACTATTTCCCAATATCCCTTCTATCAATATTTTCCACATTTCTCGAAAAACTAATCAAAAAAACGTTAATGAATTTTTATATAAAAATTCAGCTTTTTAGCCCAAGGCAGTTCGGATTTAGGAGTAACTTGGGAACTGAAGACGCATTAATGCATCATTTTCAAAGTGTTTTTAATGCATTAAATCTCAACCGGCGTACATCAACCCTATTCCTAGACATTAAAAAGGCTTTTGATACCCTGGACCACGATATCCTGTTAGATAAACTACACCAAACCGGAATAAGGGGTATTGTACTGCAGTGGTTTAAAAGCTATTTATCTCTGCGCTCACAAAGTGTTAGGGTGTATGACTGCTACAGTGAATGTAAAGCAGCCCCCTGCAACTTCCCAAAAAAACGTGGCCCCTTAATGTCCGTTTACTTCCAGTACTGGCCGTCGAGCGCTACTGGTACTTTCGTCCTACTCCTACAAGGGACCTTATGGGAAGGTCTCCTATTTATCTGCCGAGAAACGTATTAAGTGTGATTTATGGTTTAATTTCTGCTCGCATCGAAGAAAAAGCATAATTGCTGAAGCAAGCACCTGAATATTTACCGAATTTAGGAATCTTTTGTCCTGTCAGTGCTACTTACCAACATAACTTTACACAAATCAAGTAAAATTTCTTTCGATCAAACGTGTTAAATGCGACCTGGTTCTATTCCACACTTGTAAAGGTGTGGAATTTAATAAAGTTCCTCATTCAAAATGCATAAAGCTAAAGTATTCATCACCGTGACGCGTGTGACATTCTCAAATATTTTTCCAATATGAGACCGAAAGGGAAATACCAACTCCATGATACGTGTAATCAACTATCGGCAACGTAACTTTGTGATTCACACTAATCGCTATGATAAAATTTGAGTAGTAATTTTCTACTTCTCTTCGTTATCGCTTTCTTAAGTCTAATGTTTTGGAATCTTGACTACCTCTTACAATGATATTGTAACCCGTCAGGCCAGCAACAAGAAAAAAAAATTAAATAACGAAGTGTTTTTCCCCTCGTAACCTATTTATTACGATTATGGCTCAGAAAAACCAAATCAAACAATTTCCCTCTTGCTGTCTAAAAATTACAATCAAAATCCCACCACTCATAGTCAATGAAACATTATTTCTTGGGAGATAACCTTAAAGTTTCTATATGGATTTCCTCTCGAGGGACTGAATATTGGGTAGCAGAATTGAATAAATATTATCAAATCAAGCACTTTGTGCATTGTTTCTCACAAAAGTTTACGTCATAGAAAATTTGGACAATTTTTTTCTTAATTGAATATTCTATGTTTGCCTCAGAATTACCTGTTTGCAAATTTTCTCATTCGCATGCTAACATAATAATGGATTATGAAGGCCATAACTTCTTAACAATGTTTTGATCAAGAAAAAAAACAAATGATTTTTTGGAGGATATCACTTATAGCAAGTTCAAAAACATTTGCTCTCATAGAATGTAAAATTAAAACGTGTTCCGCAGAACGTATGAAACGAATTAAAATTAAATGTTGGTGCAAAAGTGCGCCTTTTGTTTTTAGCTCAACTAATTTACCCACTGGTCGCACCGAATTTGCCAGTGGCTTTAGAAATACTAAGCGGAAAACTGCACAACGTGAATACTTAAACATTTGCTTTGAAACATAATGGCTTGCGTGATAAATTATACATTGAACGACTTCAGGGAGCGCTTAGTTAATTATATCAATAAGGTGGTAAAAAGTAAGTTCGTCTATTCGCCGATGACGCAGTAGTGTACAGGGAAATTCTATGCCCAGACGATAAAGAATATTTAAATTATGACCTACAAGCAATTTAAAATTGTTGTGAAACATTGCAGTTAGAATTAAACTTTAAATAATGTCTAGTAATGAATTTTTTAAAGAATAGCTTTCCTCCTAGCACTTACAAAATTAGTAATATTGAATAAACAAACGTGGAATCCATTAAAAATCTTGGAATAAGACTAACACATGATCTTTCCTGCAGGATGGGGCTATTTCACGTATTATTTTTATTTCACGTATGTGTTTACCCCATGGGGTAAACACATACGTGAAATAAATGGTCAAGCGAATCGTAAACTGCGATTCGTCAAAAGAGGACTGGGTAAATGTGACGATCATGTACGAGAAATCAGCTACATTTCCCTTGTTAGACATCATTTAGAATATGCTGCCAATGTATGGGATTTCTAAGAAATCGGTCTAAATAATAAACTTGAACGTGTGCAGCGAAGATCGGCAAAATTTGTAAAGGGAAGGTACGATAATTATATTACCGTAACCAGTCTATTAAATAATTTAAATGGGAATCATTGTCAGATCGCAGGTTGAAATTTGGACTTAATCTCTTAAATAAATTCCAAAACTATATTTTCAGTTATGGTGTTTAAAATATCTTGCAAACCCTAACTTACTATAGCAGACTGGACCATAATCACAAAATTAGTGAAATTGATTGCCGAACTGACAGATTTAAAATGTCCTTTTTCCCTCGTACAATTAGGGATATGAATAACGGTAAATATATCCAGTACGAGTATAGCAATGAATAACATTGGTTGCTGCATGTTGGTATAAGGACTTGAAGCTTACACAACTAACAGCATGTTTTTGCATGTTTGCTTTGCAATTTTTATCTTTTTTTGAGTAGTGTAGTTTAGAACAGCATATAAATGCTAATCCTTTTTTATGAATGATATGTAGTGCATGTTTGGTGAGAATTCACCCCCTGCCGCACACCTTTATGTTGGCTTGCAGGGTATTATGTAGATGTAGATGTAGTCATGTTCAATGATGACATCTTCGACATCTCTTTACCCGTTTCCAGCCACAGCCCTCAGTTTTTCCTTGAGAGATTTCCTCAAGTCTTCTTTGTTTTTACATAGGTATTTCTTTGATTTCATGGAGTGTAATTAAGGGATCCGAAGGCTAATCCTGAAGTATATATATGTATATATATACTTCAGTATAAGCCCTATACTACTATAATATCGAAGAGAAGTTGAAAATTACTACGCAAATTTTATCACCGTGATTTGTGTGCATCACAAAGTTACGTTGCCAATAGTTGATTATACGTATCATGGAGTTGGCATTTCCCTTTCGGTCTCATATTGGAAAAATATTTGAGAATGTCACACGCGTCACGGTGATGAATACTTTAGCTTTATGCATTTTGAATGAGGAACTTGATTAAATTCCACACCTTTACAAGTGTGGAATAGAACCAGGTCGTATTTAACACGTTTGATCGAAAGAAATTTTACTTGATTTGTGTAAAGTTATGTTGGTAAGTAGCACTGACAGGACAAAAGATTCCTAAATTCGGTAAATATTCAGGTGCTTGCTTCAGCAATTATGCTTTTCCTTCGATGCGAGCAGGAATTAAACCATAAATCACACTTAATACGTTTCTCGGCAGATAAATAGGAGACCTTCCCATAAGGTCCCTTGTAGGAGTAGGACGAAAGTACCAGTAGCGCTCGACGGCCAGTACTGGAAGTAAACGGACATTAAGGGGCCAAATATTTTCTATGGACGACATAGGAAGATGCAGGGGGCTGATGTAAAGTAAAAGGCAGGAGTTCCGCAAGGATCGGTGTTTGGGCCTATCCTCTTTCTGGTATATATCAACGATTTGTTTATCAAAAGTTTCAAGGGAATGTATCAGCTTACGCAGGCGATATTGCTATAAATTATCAAGGCGAAACCTGGGATATCGTTAGAGGAAAAATGGAAAAAGATCTGGTACTACTCAGGCAGTCTTTAAGCCCTAAATCCAAATACATGATATTTGACCTATGCAATAGATATAAAGAAAATTGGAATATTGGGTACCACTCCCTTGAATGATCCACATATAACTGTTCAAATTGTATCCCGATAGAATGCGTTTCAGATTTTAAGTACTTAGGGATAATTATTGATAATAAATTAAAATGGAATGTACACGTTAACAATCTCACAGTAACATTACGGAACTGTCTCTCAAAATTATATTTATGCGTAACAAATGTCCACTGTCCTTTCTCATGGTACTATATTCATTTCTTGTAGAATTTAAATTAGCCTACGGCATATAATGTTTGGGCGGTGTACATAAAAACAATATATATCCATTATTTTACTTACATAGGAGAATTTTGCGAACAATTATGCGGAAAACCAGATTCTGCCACACTTTCCCCTTATTTATTGCACTAAAATTACTACCAATTCGTTACTTGTATTTTTACAAAGTCCTAAAAACTTTTACATAGGAAGTGGTAATGATGCAAGTTTTCTTCCAAATGTTTTTTTAATTTACGTGGAAGGAATGAATTATTACTACCTAAACCGAGCATAACACTATATCAAAGATGTTTTCTTTACATGCAGCCGAAAATATTTAATTTTATCCCCGATGTTATAAAAAAAGAAACTCTAGAAAACTTTTCTTAGAGGTTAAGAATTGGTTATTAAGCATAAGTGACATTGAACTTTTATTCAGTAATCTCCATGTTGTTAGTCTTATACTAAATAGAAAGTGATTTCTAAATATCTATTTATTTACGTATATTGATGTATTTTGATTGAAAAAATGACTATATGATGATTAATAATTAGATATATTCATAGATGTATGTGAATTGTATTATGTATATGAGATGCAATATGTATGTGTATGTATGTATATTTAAACAAAGGCGTATTATATATATGTACATTTTTTATGTTTTTGCGCTTTGTGAGATGAACAATGCAATTATGTATTTTGTTGTTTTTTGCACAGTATATATTGTTTTCTTTTTTCTCTTTTCTCTTGTTACAATTGATGTTTTCCTATGAATATTTATTTATTAATATTGTTTATAATTTTATATACTCTGATTTAACATCGTCGATCAGATGGTAGCCCCTAAGGTGCACCTTAGGGGCTATCAAAATGTTTTATTTTTTCTTGTTATACATTTGTAATGATATACTGTGGAAGCAATTAAATTTATTATTATTATCTACTTTCACCTTCGACTAAAATATCGTGTACGAATAATTGCCATACGACTCGAACTGAAATGCGTGTTTGGCTTCCAATGCAGAATTTTAGGCCACCACAAGGAAATTGAAATCTTCTGTTCCCTAGAAAACATTATTTTTCCATTTTTATTCGTGAAACATACTCCATGCAATGGAAGACAGCCACCCTCATGAAGGCGTCAAATGAGTGGCTAAACTACCTCGTTCTCACTAAGGGGTGTAATCGTACGAAGGAATGGCGACGGTAAATAGTCCAACCTATCCACTACTGCAGCCCAAATCTCTCCTTCCTCACGATTTGTGTAATCTGAATCTTTTTTTCATCCTCTCTTCGTGGCTTCCAGTCTGACGACAAGCAAAGCTTTGGCGGAGGGCACTACACTCAGATTGTGTGACGAACATGAAGAGACGTCAAGGGAGGAAGAGGCGGGGGTAATGGCCAGCGACGGATTGAGGTGGGAGGAGAGCCCGGGATGCGAGAAACGTTTTGCAGACCGCTATGGATATCGATTTTGTGAGATACAATCGCGGACAAATAGGGCTGTTTGCAGAAGGTCCGGGAGCATGGAAGGGGAGGAAAATGGTCCGTGGTGAGAGAGATGATGCGGAGACATGTTCCAGTCGCAGGAGAGAGGTTATTGAAGTCATGGTGAGTGGGGGGCTAACATGTGTGTGTGTGTGTGAGTATAAGGAACAGAGCCGCAGAGGAGGCGAGAACAAAGAGTCAAAGGCCTGTGTTACCCCATCGCGAAGCGACAGATGTTTTGTACGCGAGGGACGTAAATATGGAGAGGGACAGATGGAGAGAAAGAGAGAGATACTTGGCGGGTATGAATTGTCGGCACGCAGAAACGAAGAATTTTCTGACTGTGGGAAGCAGTAAGTGCCGTAAATTCCATGAGTATCTAATCACGCCAGTCCTTAACGAAATCACGTGCTCATTACTTTTCTCAGCACCTTCTCGTACAGAAGGTGCTCAAAAAAATTAATTAGCAAACATGTTTATAATTCTGAACATCACAAATGAATATAGCATTTATTAACAAAATATTCAGTTACCTATTTTTCGGGTTTAAATTACACACTTTTCAATTCCATTAAAAATGTGTAAATGATATATTCACAAATCACAACAGGTTTCACTACACTGTAGCATCATCAGGTGGTAATACTTACGTATGTTGTGATACACATGTAAATACATGTTGTGATCTGTGAACAAATTATTTACACATTTTTAGTGGAATTTCAGATTTTATAATTTCAATCCAAACATGGAGTTCCAGGAAGTATCGGCCTTTACAATCAGCTACCTATTTTTCCTTAGGAATCAATCAAACTTTCCGTTAATTTGTGGAATTCTAACAAATTATATCTTAAATTATCATTAAATCGTACTGGCTATGTAACATATGCAAAAGTGATGCCATACTACAATAAAAACCACGATCAATACGAAGCATACTAAGACAACTAGGGAAAAGGAACAATACCCTATTTTCTCGTTCAAAGTAAATGTCAAAGGTAGTAAAATGATACATAAATGTTTTCTTGAGGCCCAATACAGATAGGAAAAATAAATGCAAGAAAAGCAACTATGCAAGGCAGCTCAATGGCTACTTTGGTGGACAGTCGCTCATAACGAGGAGCGCGTCAAACAATGTAGGAAATACAACTTTAACAGCATTGTTACTAGTATTTGAACACGATTTAGGACGTTTTAATTGGTATATTGATGGTAAAAAAAAATTATCTTGAAAATAATGGCCTAGATTTAAATCATTTTAGGCCCCATTTTAAAAATAATTCTCAATATTTCGTCAGACATGGGGAAGGAAACATTTGAATCAAATCAAATAATCCACTCGAACGTACATTAATACGAGAAATGATGGGAAACTCCAGTAAAGGAGAAAAAAAGTCGAAAAACTAGAAAATTCTCGATAGTAGTCGATGAATAATCATTCGCATTCCAATGGCCTCTACAGCTAGCCTCAGGTATGACTGCAAATCGAATATTATTGGATGTCTTTAGCAAATTATTTTACTTTCAACCCTTAATAACCCTCAATTACCCTTATAAATAACCTAGTATTATTTTCAACGAACACTACTAATGATTATTTCATTGGAAATAATGAATTTTCCTCGTGACTTTAAAGCCAAAATATTTGTTTTTCCTCCATTACTCCAACGTATTGTTCAAATCAAGTGCTACTCCGGTAAATGCTATTCTACACCCGTAGCAAACAAATACGTTCGTTTTTCATTTAAAAGAAGAAAAATCACTAATATAAACTGTTTGGTATTCACGCCACAGACCTTTCACTACCGATTGAAATGGCAGCGTCGGACAATACTTGTCTAACCCCTATCGTGGACTTCTTTTCGTAGGTTTTTTCTCTACGCTAACTACAGAATGAGACCGTTCTCGTATTTTCATTAACGCAGCCTGATAATTTGTAAATAAAATTGACTTCCTCTTCTTCTACTATCTTCGGCAGGAAAGGAACGAATATACGGCATGGAAATGAACATCTTTATGACTGTCACCACATGTGGCCACCGTTCGCATACAGTATCACCTAAGCTCAAAACAGCAAAATACGATGTTACATATACAAATAAACAACCTAAATGATGATGGTGACAATAGCAGTAGCCAAGAGTTTTATAGACTCTGAGGTTATATCTCATCTTCTGAGCTAAGTTCTTAAATTTAAGGCAATCGTAATATCCATTCCCGAGGCAAGATTCGAACTCGCGACAATTGGGTTGCTATGACGGCACGTTACCTACCATGGTCGGCTTGTGACGATAGATAGAGAGATAGAAGTTATTGATGATATTTGCAACCGGTATTGAAGTGTACTCTTACAGTGCATTTGCCAGTAGTTCACCCACGTGCATCTTATTACTTTCCTAAATTACACTGGTAACATCCTCCGATGCCAGTGATAGGACTGTCCAACCAATTTACAAAATATTGTACAAAATTGCGCACGAATTCATGACGCGATTCCATGAATAAACCGGCTTAAATTACAAGGTGTCCCCGTAGTTTGCTTCCAAGATATGTACTTTTAATCTGGATACCTAATACGTGTACGTACATACATATATACCTACACAAATATAGATTTAACAAATGACTGACATATGGGAAAATATCCAAGAGCTTTCAACAACGGTAGCAAAGTAAAACCTGGATAAATAGATAGCTCACTTTCCCCATAGTAAACTAAAACACCATAAAGTAAACAATAACAGGAATGGAAAATGTAAGACTAGCAGATAAAAGCGAACGCATTGCTGGCGCTTATAATAGCCGCGAAGGCACAAAATGTGAGGAAAAGGGTGGAGCTTCATTCTCCCACCTTGGCGCGATATTTATCCTCGCGAAAAACGAACGAGAGTGGCGCACGGTCGCAGCCTCGTTGACCTACATCAGGGAATAACTCCTCGTAACAAAGGGCGTAATTTTTCAGTCTTTTAATACCTGCACCCTAAAAGGGCTTCTCGGAGGGTGATGGGCGCGACGGAGGTGGTTGCTGCGAGGGAGCTCACGGGAATTTCGAGAAAAATGCAACTCCTCTTAAGCCTGCAGGGTTCTGAGGTGCGGTCGCATGATCCACTGTGACAACTACTCGAGACCCACGGCGCCATCGGCAACTTTTTTTCAGAGGAAAATTCTCGCTTTCGAGTGCAAAGGACACCTCACTAACTCCAGTCGAAAGCCCATCTTTTAATACCTCTCCCTTTTTCTACGCCTGCTTCGCCCAGTTCAGCGACAAGCACTCCAAACATTCATCACGAAAATCCAGAAACCCACATGAAGCAACTCTCACAAAATGAAGCTGTTTCGTGAAATGGTGTTAAGTAGGGTTAATGAAAAAAAAACACTCAGTTTTTAGAGAGGGAGAGAGAGTGATTTTCCTCACTATACGCAAAAAGGCTGAAATAATCAAAATAACGCCAATGAAGTTTCATAAAACTACTCCGAGGGATTAAAAAAATATGGTTACAATTTTTAGTGTGCTAATTTATTTATTTTTATTTATTGTGTAGTTCTTTACAAAGAGACCTAGTTAAAAGTGAAAAACTAATCCTGCAACCTAAAAAGGTATATTATCAAACAAATTTAACGCTGATCTTCATTTCAAATATGTGCCAGTTAATACAGCTGACAACTTGATCTCTCTGATGGGACTAGATTAAGGGTTACCGACTATTGTAAAAACATCATCAGAGTGACAATAATTAGCGGTGAGCAATTGGGACGAAAAGTTCATTCCTAATCCAATGATAACTAGGGTGAGCTTGGCTTTAATATACAACAATATTAATTAGGTACCCGTAAGACCAGCTGTTGCCATGATGGTACATGAGGCCAAAGGGTAAACGTGACTGTCGGCGTTGACTAACGTACAATGGTTTTCATGCATGGAATGTTATACTTTGCTCTTTTTAGGTTAAAAGAAAAAAATCATTCTAAAGGTGTACTTAATACCAGAAGATCTTCGGTATATGCATAATGTAGAATAGAAAGAGAAAAAAAACTAGACGTCAATCGTAATATGATACGAATGAATGATGATGAAGATATTTTGTAACAATCTTAAAGATACAAATGATATTGATTCTAATTTCTAAAACATTTATCAATTTTAATTTTTGTGAAACGCATTGCAAAACCAAACATTCAACTAACTCTACCACGGTAAAAATAATATTCAACTGAAAAACGCATTTTATTGCTAGACTCATAGAAGAAACATTGTGTAGACATTCATACCAGAGAAACTCCCATATAATTCCCAAATTCCCTTCATGTAGCGCCTGGGTTAAGGACATGAAACCAAATTTTCAACAATGAGGACGTTTAATCGGAACCGAAATCGCAATTTTGTACACGAAATCGTTTGATGGAAACGATAAAAGAATTTTAGTGAAAAAATTAATCTTCTAACCACAACCATTCACTCATAAATCAAAAATTAAAATAAGCAAAAGGTGACGCCCATCGAAAAAGCTGCTTTGATATCATTGACGTCATTTTCCTCCAGTCCTTGCCTGCTTTTAGGGGAAGAGAAGGGAGTGCAGGGGGTTATCGGAAGGTGCTGTCGCAACTGCTCTTATTGGCAGAGTCAGCTGTGTCCCCCCCCCCCATTGCGATAAGGCAAAGTAGCTTCGCGGGCTCAGTTGTGATTGCACGAAGTCGATATGCGTCAGAGGTTGCACCACACCCACTTTTTCGAAAGGGTTAAAAACATCAGTTTTTCTCCGCTTATAACTGGAGAAATAACTGACGGATGAAAAAAAACGGAAAAATACGAGTCTTTTTATTCTTATTATCAGTTTCGGCAATAAAAAAATATGGTAAACGACCCCATTTCCGCTAAGAAGAAATGCTATAACACCGGACTCTATCACAAGGCACAGCATGCAACTATCGGAGACAAAAACATTTTAAAGTCTCTAAATAATTTAAGCACTTGGCTATATGGTGTCCAAACAGAAAATCCTTTCTTTTCTTTTTCATTTACGGATATATCTCACAACTTTTGCAGTTTCTTTTTTACATATTTCACTCACGATTTAATGTATATAAAAATATAATCACGAAATGTTTGCAGAAAGTGACTTTCAGTACTCAGTTCTGATACCTAGACCAAGAGGTATATTGCCTCGTAAAAATTGAATAAAATTTGGATGTTGGTGACATTTATATATTTTAATGGGATACTAACGAAGAAACGCTCAGATTGAGTAATTGTGTAAGAACACCTAAAATGAGATTTCGACCGAAAGAACACTAAGGATTTTGGATTATAATTCCAGTCACCGGTCGTAAAGTAGCAAGTTTCTAATTTACACTGTTTTCTGAGGTTACCATATAATCCCTTTTTTCCCGTAATTTTCCACGTTACCCTTCATATCTCACGTAAGCCGTATATCTCTATACGCTAAAATCCCTTTTTAATCTCCGCACTTCATCTTTCCCACCGACTCTCCATGTCCCCTTCACCGTCACTTTAAAAAATGACCCTTAGCTCATTCCTTCACCTCCTCTTCGACAAATCTTCACGGCTCCCAACAAAGTGCGTTGTACCGTCCTTGAACCGTCGTGCTGTGGCGCCTCACGTGACCGAGGAACGTAATCACGGGGAGCCACGAGAAGAAATGGAGTGGGAGTGAAAGATGTGACAGAAGAGAGGAGAAGAAAGGGTAAGGGAGAGAAGGCAGAAGATAGATGGCAGGGAGCATAAGAGCCTCGCATGCGATCCCGAAATTCAGAACGTCTATTACCCCCCATTTAAACACTCTCGTTTAATCTTTCCGTCTCCACCCCGCAATTTCTCCTTTCCCATGCTCTCAAAAACTACCCCTTCTCCCACCCTTTCCATGGCACAGCTATGTGTTCCTTCCCTGACCCATTTCCACCTCCACCTCCATCAGTATTCAAATATTGGCACCTCTGCCACCTTTTACGTCCTCTTACCCTCTTTTTACGCCCATATCTATACACCGCCCTAGCAATCGTGCCTGCGTGCAATGGATCCCTCCACCCTTCGCAGCCGACTCTCAAAATTTAACGTCCTGAGGAGAAGATCCATGCTTGCAATCTTCTCCAATATCCCAGAACATTGATTTCTCCTTCGAGACATTATCGAGGTATAAAGTCAATGGTGCTTAACACAGATTCGAAAATTCATGAAAACTTAAAAGCAAATGCGTGCAAAATACAGTCTCAATAATCAACCCTGGAAAATAAAACCAGGGCTGAACGGTACCGTTTAAATCACGAATGCCTATTTGAAAAAAAAATGTTTCCCTATAGTTCTGGTTTCAAAGCATCCGTAACGGTGATTTTTTGCAGCGAATCCTTATTAAAAATTACGAGAAGTATGGCGCAGTAATTCAGAAAAGATGGCAAAAAAGGAGTTTATAAGAAAAACTTTAAAGCACGTGAACGGCGACACAAGTACAAGCAGTTGCACAGAGTTGCACAATACAAATCACATAAAAGCGGCACTAATTACACTTTACAGATTTAATAAAACAGCATGTAAAAATCATATAAAGATGGTTTACGCGCACATAGCGCCCTGCCATTTCTCTACCCATCACTCAATTTATATTTATTTTTCTTTGGCAATCATAATGCAACCTTTGTGACAAAGCAGAGAAAGTTTTTAGAAATGACTACTTTCTTGGCCAATTTTTTTATCCAGACATTTATATACACATCTCTGTCTGTTAATTCCTATCCGCTTCAATATTTTTCCATTAGTGAAGCTAATTTCGCATTAGAGCACCAGTTCCTTACAGGTTCCTAGTCTAAACTCGATCTCCAACCTCGACATTAGAATTTCAGCGCTCCGCTTCCACTATCTTTCTAGTCTATTCTGACCCTCAAAAGTCGTCAACCTTGAAAGACCCCTTGCCCTTTCCCCCCTACGTAGCCATACGATCCAACCCCTACCCCCAACCTTTACTCCAGCAGTCCTTCCGTGCTCCTTCATTTCATCACGATTGTTTCGAGGCCCTCAGCAATTACCCAACGCATTTCGCGTGCGTTCGTGACGATGCCACCACCCCTACTGGATTCGTGAAACACGACTTGTTTGTGATGATATATTCAAGCTGTTGATGCGAGGGACGGTAGGAATATCCCCGCGTTGGCTTAGCTGCTTCGGCATAATTTAGCGTGTGTACGTCGGCAATTGCCACTGACCATGTTTGTCAAGAGGTTTTCTTTTCGGGAGGACCGTGGGTGCTGAATAGTGACTGTGCACTTCAATATCCAGTATTCATTACACGTGAGATTCCATCAACGATTCCACCAAATAGCATAATCCTTTACTTCGTGTGAGAATTCGAACCCCAAAAAGTTTTTGAAATACCAATGCCAGGCCTATTGGGATGTAAAGTTAAATGGATTAAAAACTGTTTTCGCTCACATTCCTCGAGAAAATAGAAGAGATCAGCAACTGGCTCCAAATTAAATAATAACATAGATTTTCTGTGTTTAAACAATCCAAAATAATAATAATAAGGCTATAAGTAATATTTACGAAGTTTAACGATTTTTTTATCTTAGCCATGAATGTAAAAAATTACAGAGGTGAAGTAAATACGAACATTAAGTATGTGAGCATATCACCACCCTGAAATCTCAGTTTCACCTTAACTTTCACCTTATTTCGAATACCGTGCAGAAAACTATCAATAGTAACTATAACATTCTTTGTTATGCTAAGTCATAACATGCTTTAATTAAAGAAGTTATTTAAGTTTAAATGAAATGTGGTCCCACTATTCATTTTTGGACATAATAGGAAAATTAATACAATACACCATAATGATCCACAATTACCGCTACAGCCACCATAATTCTATTACTATATTTTACTCGACTTTACAATTACGGTTTGATGATTTCTGCCATTTCTGCCACAAAGACTACAGTGTGTCCCTCTAATGACCCAAAGAATATAAAGATTCAACTTCTGCAGCTACTGTCGTTCTCGAAAAGACAATACGCTCCTCTACTTATAGTTTAATCCACAACTATTAATAAAACCTTTGTACTAAATACATAGTGAGAAGATATATAGAGGAAAAAAAATTGTCTTCTGAAAGGAATCATTTCGCATAGTGTCACTGTTCAGCTTCATCTACATCTACATAATACCCTGCAAGCCACCATAAAGCTTATTACACTACGGGAAAAAAATGAAGTTTAAAATCATTCCTGGCATAAAAAATGATGCATGGTGTAAACGGTATACACAACTCATATTTTTAAAATCAGTTAAATAAAGAAATTTAAAGAGGATGACGAAATATTGAGACACTTGTGAGCATAACTCGAAAAAATGAATCCAGTCAAAATTTCGAATAAATGAGAAAGGATCGTAGATGCTGTCAATAGATCTCACATAAATGCCAAATAGTATCGCTATCCCTTCAGAAATCAGAGGCCATTCGTAAACGGAAGATCAATAGAAGAGACGCTGACGCTCACCCTATCGATTACGATCTCAGTAGGAAGTATTAGGATTTAACGTACTCAAATCGCTAACATTACAGCATAAATTCTAACTTAATTATACACTACCTCGGCCAGCTAACGATCGCAGATGATACTAAGGCAAAAGTTGTTTATTAGATAAAAGAGAAAGAGCAAGGTTCATATATGGGTGTGCCTTATCATGGAACCAACATTAAGTTGAAGGTGCTGTTTAGCAGCGAGGACATATTTTTCCATTAGTGAGGCTATTTTCGCTTTAGAGCACCAGTTCCTCACCTTTCATACTATGAGTGATTTACTCAACCTTGTAAGGCTCGACACCCCAAAAGCTGTTTTAATCTCCCCAGAAAAATAGCGTCAGAGAAAGCGGCCATATACTCACCCACGCTAGGTTTATGCCAGTAAATCTACCAAACGTAGATTAAAACAAATATTCAAACGTAAAGTAAAGCAAGCAAATATTACCCGAAACGCCTATTTCCACTAAGTTTTTACCTTGGAGCCGTTGGAGGTATCGAAGCAAACATTTTATGCAAACGAATAAAGCCAAGCACTAAAAATAATAATGAAGAGCATTGAATACAGTTATTTCCGTAGTTGCTTTTACTTCGGGAAAGTATTGGAGTTCTACCACCAGATAGCACCAATTTCATGAACAACGTAAATATTATTACAAGTTCATTACGTCAGAATGAATTAGGGAAACCATTCATTGTCTTAGTACACATCTGACACATAAAATTTTCATTATAAAACTCACTTAATCAGCATACCGGCGCTATTTAGCACCCTCATGGCCGCGTCCAATAAATGTCAACTCAATTACGCTAATTCATTTACTACGTCCGGTTTCCTGACAACGGTGATACTTGAATTTTCTTCTTTATCTTGATGAAATTAACCTATTTTCCGAATGATAGCATGATTTATTGGATCATTCGCATTTAAAGGTGCCGACACGGTGTTACAATGGAAATCACGCAACTTCATCATTAAGCGAGAAAGATTTATTTTATTTCATGATAAAGTCAGCATCAAGAAAGACTTTTTACGTTTGAGTATCAATTAAAACTATGACATGTCACTTTGACATTAGCGTTTGTGCAAATACTGGCGACAATTAATAAACCTCATACAAATCGTTCAAAAATTCAAGATTTTTCTTGATCTCATCGATCTCATCGATGATGACCTCACATTTTTGCTCCTTTACATACCTCCCCAATAAAAAATTCATCGCAAAACTCGCGGAGCAGAGCTGACGCAAAAAGCGACACGCCTTTATTCGAGCTACCAATTCTGAGAAATTGCTTTTGCTTCAAAACCGCTTCCGCTGGTCGCAGCGATTCTTAAACGGAGACACCGCGGCAGTCACGGACGGCAATATAATTTGCTTCGTTTTTCTTTTGCTCCTTGGGTACTCTTTTAATGCAGGTTTCATTCGAGCGCATTTCCTGGACGTCTGCGGAAGCCCATATGAGAGTTAGGGGAGGGAACCCTGTACGTTTTTAGCTGCATTGCGCTTCACCCACGTCCCTCACCGTGGCCTTGAACTCAAGTTCTGTCGATGGGGTGATAGTAAAGGGGTCAAACGGCCCCCCAGAGGTAGGAGGGGAGAAGGAGTTGTAAGTAACCTTCCGTGCTTCGAACGACCTTCTTTAACCTCAATCGCACCCTTCTCCTGTATCGAAGGATAACCACTCTGCTACAAAGTGTGTAGCCAACAAGTGAGAAGGGATCATCGAGAGGAAATCAAAAGTCCCAGAATAGCATAGAGAAATGCATCGGGAGAACAAATGATTGTATTACGATTGTATGATTCTGAGAGTTCGCCCCCTGCCACACACCTTTATAGTGGCTTGCAGGGTGTTATGTAGATGTAGATTACATTCCGAAACTTTGACACTGATGTGATTGAGCAACCACATTCTTTGACGATATTTGATGAAACTTTGACAAAACAAGGATTTTCTCATGCTAATTATTGAAAAGAAATTCTGCAGTAAGAATAAAAAAACTGTAATTATCACGAAAAGAGTGAACATTAATTCAGTTGCACCTGGCACAAGGACGTATTTCTTCTTCACCTAGGCTAATGTTGGTCATTTTTCCTGGCATCCATCAATGCATAAAAAATAACTAAGGCATTACTTTAACAAACACCTGGACATGGGTGTTGCGTTTGTCTAAAAATGGATATGAGAAGTAGAGACATTGAATCATGAGCTAAGGCCCCTGCAATTGGAGCAACTAAAAACCTACTTGTACTACACCAATGAAATAACTGTAAAAGAAAAGGAAACACAAAATAACCTTTGGTAATATTTACCGGGTATAACTACCTAAATGAAATTTCTATTCCCAACTTTTTACGGTGTTTTCAAAATTCCGCAACTGCATTGGGAAGATAGCTAATTTTTGTCAGTTTTCTTTATCTCATTACGATGACATTTCAAGATAAAAATATTAACCTATGAAAGTGAATTTTTCCATCAAAAAATAAGTTAATAAATATGCTGATGACGGACACATTTGTGCACAAAGCTCCATTCAGATTCTTCTTTCGCACTGATGGAAATAACTTCCACCGGTGAAATGTTTGGACATAACGCGGTTTTAATTGCACTCTATATTTTTTTACAACCGTCAACTATCCAAACGTGTATTTATGTTTCTCAATATCTCTATACCCTGCCCTGCCTTACACCCTCGCGGTGGGTTGCAGGGTATTACGTATATGTAGTATTTACCAATCATAAGAGTCACTGGTTGAACCTGGACACAAAAAAGAACATACAGAGAATTGACAAGCGCAGTAGATTTACACATTCTGAGTGGCAGAACCTACTTACTCAGCCAGTGAAAGGAATGGCATTAACACTGCCCATTTATGCCAATAATGGTGGTTGAAAAATCATTACATCGAATAAAAAGGAAAAATTATAACTGAATTAAAAAATCTTTCATTCTTTACCGCAATACAAGATCTAATAAGCTAATTAGGAAACAAAATTTATAAGCTATACTTTTCCATATACGAATGACAGTTTTATGATAATGATACGAAGGATTCATATAGCTAAAACCTCTTTAATTAGATGAAGGAATTATTTCCAGGGTTCCTCCTGAAGGTTTTGTCTACAAATATATATTGATTAAACAAGACGACGAGTTAACTGGCTAATAACTATACTGTCACCATTTAACATACCGATTTCCAAAAATCCACCATAAAGAACGGCATTTAGTTTTTAATACTATTTCAGAGAGGGTTGTTTCAATGAATATCAACTGAATTATTTCTAGTAGCTAGTTAACGTTTTGCTTGATTCAGACATAAATCCTGCGATAAGGCGATGTTTCGCTAAAAATCGAAGAATGCTTGGTATTGGTTGGGGTACAATTGTGGGAATGATGCATTATTCAAGAGAAATGGGGTCATCCAGGAAGTTACTCCGCAATCCAAAAAAACACCAGCGGGATCGTGACAATCCTCGCCTGTCCCAACTTTTCGACCTTGGAGTTTAAATTGCGTAATTCCGATGCTCTTTTACAAGCTTTCCGGGTCACAGTGCAAGGTCACGATGAAGCTACGTAAAAAGAGTCTGACTGCATGACGAGGAAAGGAAACCTTCCGACTATATAGGCCTTCGTGAATCCAGCAGAAATACCAGGAAGCTCGCAAGCTAACTAATGCCTCCGCAGAGCCATTATGCCATCCTTATAACGAACGATATGACTGCAAAATAATTGGTGCATCCAGTCAATCAATTGGAGCAGTTAACACTTTCACGCAACGAAATTATTACGATATTCAAAATGCTTGAGGGCTGTTTATCAGCCTCATATTTAATTTTTATCATAGCTCTTACATTCAAAATAATAATATACTACACACTAGATGAATGAACTTTGTTTACTAATACCTAATTAATTTTTCAATATCGTTTGCAAAAGTACGATAATACCTATAGTGTACTTAAAACCCATTAGTGCCCGTCGGCGGCTTTAGTTGCCATGTCACTTTTTGTCTTAAGGCCGTTGTACACGGTACAAATTCTTGTACAAGAACTTGTACAATGCGCAAATTGTATCGTGTACGAGGGGTTCGTACAATTTCTTGTACAAGAAATTAGATCATGCTCTATATTATTGGATGAAACCGTCCAAGATCCACTCAGTAGCTTCTGCGCATGACATGTGACGGCAGTGATGCGTTCGTTTAGTATTCGTAAGGTTGGTGTTCTGTTTGCGATCACTTTTATTCCTATAAGCATGGCGAAACTTCCATTTTTGTTGTACATATCGTGATATTCTTTGTTGCTTCCATATTGTGATATTCGTCGGTCGCGTTGGAAGTGTTCTATTTCTCAAAAGATGAGTTGGACACACTGGAAAACATTAAACCTCAATGAAATTAAGATGACGTTATTGAACCAAAAATAAATATATGAAACGAGCGAAAACATGCTTTTTGGACGATAAATGATGGGTTTCATGAGCCGATGAAAGAGTGTAAGTAACCAATAGTAAAATTTCATTTTATTAATGCTAGGATTAATGGTAGCAAATCAATGTAACCCATGGCAGTATTATCAAAATACTATCGTCATCGGATATCAGCTGTTGGACAGAAAACGATATCTGCGCATGTTATTGGCGCACAAATAGCATGAAAATCTTTGATCGTGTACGACCGTGAACCAACTTCTTGTACAATATCTTGGTCCAATCTCACCGGTCAATTTATTGTACAAGTTCTTGTACAAGAAATTGTACCGTGTACAACGACCTTTAGAGAGCGCTCAATTTGTAGCCGATTCATTAGAATCTTCCCGTATTACTTTACTACACCTTACATTGTTGACTGGCATTACTCATTGCTCGTCAGTTTCATTGTGTCTCGCCTGCTAGTCGAATTACTAAAGTCCCTCCAGGTGTTGCCTTGACGACTGGTGACAAACTTCTATAAAATGTATGTTGAAGCATTTTTCTGGATTTGATTCGCAAATTTTTCCATGTCAATCACTAGTGAATACATTAAATTAGTAATTCTTCAAAACATTACGTATGAATGTGGATTTATTATTTTTCTGTGCCAATTTATAAAGCGATGGCAACTGTAGTTGCCGAAGAGCACTTGCATAGTCAAATAATGCGAAAAAACGCCATTTCTCAGATTATATTCGAATTTCAAACACCATTAATATTTAATAGTAGCTTTTTAAACATTAATGAGTAATTTCACTCTTTTCGAACAACATTAGGCATATTTTTGTTATTTATTTTAAAATGGATATCGATATTTATTAATACTCCATATACTACCAACCGTTGTACTTTGGAATAATGCAATATTGTTTCCAAATTACCACGAAAAATGTTTAACTATTTCAGTTTTAACATCTTAATTCGCCATCATCATGCTATTTAAACTTTCATTGGCCATTATTCTGATTTCTTTAGCTTGAGAAGTATACGAAACATGGTAAAATTCATAATTCGAGGCAATACTTCCGGGATACCGATTAGGAATTCCATCCTTTAATTTAAAAATCCAATGTTGGTTTAATTTGCTCTATTACATCTTTAAATGTCGTATAAATTCGCTTTTAGGTCCCGAGGAAATCGCATTGAAAGAGGCTAAGGCCTAACCGAGAGTCTAGATGCCTTAGCGGAGGATGATGTGCCTCCCGAAAGGTTTGCTATTTGCCCGCCAATTGAAGAAAAGGGAGTGATTACCGATCAAGATTCCGATCTTTCAGACGAGGGGGTAAAATGAGACTGCAGTCATCTTCTTGCTCGAATATTGCAATCCGAAGTTCTTGCCAACTTCTCCGAGGAGGCTGAGGAGGTTGATCCAAAGTGGAAGGGGCAACTTAAGTGAAACATGTGAGTCCTAAAATACACCAACACTCAAGAAAACTAAGAATCGTAAGCAGTGTTACCCCACGCGATCTTGGAAAGGAAAGTAACGATTACCATCAATAACGAATCTGCCAAAATCTAAAATCCATCGCCACATTATCGGCCCAATGAAGAGGATTATACGTGCGAATATGTAATATCTCCTTTGATGCTTTCAAAGCATTTTTTTCAACATTTTAGTGAACCACATATTCGTGTAAACTAATGGATATGCTGCCCAACATCTTGTTCACGGATCTGAAGCAACCAATGACGAAATATACATATAGGTAGATAGGGGTAATACTTTTGCCTGGCTACCACCGAATTCCTCAAAAAAGAATGTACTGAAATGTCGACCCGGAATACAACGTGCATTTAGTTGCGATTGCCATAAGGCGAAACAGATTTGAGAAATTACTTCGCTACCTTCACCTGACGGATAATGATGCTCAGGATGCGTACATTGTTTCACTTCCTCAACAAGGTATTCAAGGCGATAGAGCCGGGGAACAGTTTGAGCATCGATGAGAGTATGATTCCCATTGCGGGCGGCATGGGAGAAAACAGTTTTTTCGAGGGAAGACCATACGCTTTGGATTTAAGTTATGGGTTGGTGCTGATCCAACAGGCTATATTCAGCATGTTGAGCCGTACTGCGGTGTATCCACTCGTTTTTCTGACACTGAATTAGGACAAGTAGGAGACGTTGTGTTTGGTACAGCCGAGCATATTGGACTATACGAAGGAGTTAAACCCTACTTTGACCATCTATTTACGTCAATTGAGTTGAGACGGATATAAAGCTCCCTGACCTGAGGGCTTGGATGAAGACGAACAGGGGGTCTACAACTTTTTCCGCTTCTTCTGATCTGATTGCAGTACGGTGGAATGATAACGCTGTTGTCACTACCCTCTCAAATTGTGACCCGGTTGAGCCCATTAAAAAATCAACACGGTATTCCAGGGCCAAGATAAAGATACTGTCTCTTGATATTACAGGCACAATTACTACATACAACGCAAATATGGGTGAGGTGGATATTTGCAACTAATTTGTCGTAGCCTGTCGCACGGCAATTAGGACAAAACGATGGCGGTGGCTATTCTTCGCCTGGGCGGTCGACATTTCAGTGGTCCAAGGTTGGCTTTTTTTTAAGAAGATAAGGAAATGAAATGCCTCAACTTGAAGTCAAGTGCCAGTGTGTGATTTTTCTCCTGAAGTCTTCTGCTATTGCCCCACTGTCCCCAGGAGCACGGACCCCATTTTCCTCTTCTCCGAGAAATAATTTTCGGGGGAATCACAAAGATCACATAATTGCGAGAGGGAATTCAAAGTATCGGCGACGCTACATGCTATTAATGGGGGCGTTTACTCGGAACCGAAATCGCAATTTCATGCACGAAATTGTTAGATGGAAACGAAAAAAGAATTTTAGTGAAAAAATTAATATTCTAACCACAACCATTCAATCATAAATCAAAATTTAAAATAAGCAAAAAGTGACGACCACCGAACAAGCTACTGTGATAACACTGACGTCATTTTCCTCCTGTCCTTGGGAGGGGAAGGGAGTAGAGGGGGGTTCTCGGAAGGTCTTCTCGCACCAATGGCTCGCACAGATGCTGTCGCAATCCCTCCCAATGGGAGAGCCAGCTGTGCCTTTGCGATAAAGCGAAGTAGCTTCGCGGGCTCAGTTGTGATTGGACGAAGTCAAAATACGTCAGAGGTTGCACCACACCCACTTTTCCGAAAGGGTTATATACATCAGTTTTTCGCCGCTTATAATTCGAGGATTAATTGACGGATCAAAAAACGGAAAAATACATGTCTTTTTATTTTACAAACTCTATCAGATTCGGCAATAAAAAAATATGGTAAACGACCCCATTGTTTTCGTAATTTTCGTCTAGTTTTTTGCGTTACGTATTTAATTTTTCTGATTGCTCCATTTCCCGTGTTGTTAGTGTAAAAACAGAACAGGCGTGCACGTGCATCAATAGTGTTAAAACTAGGTTTGAGCATATTTTAAAAAACTGCATGCAGTTCATAATGTTTCGTAAGAGTTCTTTTATGCTTACATTGCTATGCTTCGGTGTTGATGTTATATGATTAATGGAGTGTTTGCCTGGCTTGCCTGGTGTGTTTGCCTGGCAATGAGTTTATTTTTCTTAGTTGCGTATAAAAGTGAATCATATCAAGTGGCCTCATTTTTAATAATTATGTGATCTTTTCAAAATTTATAAACATTATAAATAATAGTGTCACGTCAATAATTTTTAAAGGAAAATTATAAGCACTTATTAGTGAGCGTTTATTGAATTCAAAGAAAATCATTACTTGCATTCGTAACAACCCATCCACGTGTATGGGAATGGTAAGCATTATATAAAAATGTTGCGCCTAAATGTTAATTCCTCGTACTCTCATGTAAAAATATTGCAATGGGAGTTTACAATTAATATCAGGAGAGTAAACTAAAAAAAACTGCAGAGAAAATGGAAAAAAGTTATGGTACAAAGATTTTGACGATTTTGACTATGTGAGTGCCCGTCGGCAACTTAAGTTGCCACTTCAGAAAACTATTTAAAAATCATAATGGAGCGTTAAATTTAATATACTTTGTTTAAAACTCTATAAGGATCATTTTGTAAATAAATAGTACAAGTACTAATACTGGGGAATTATGGGCATTAATGGGTTAAAGACCCATCTATTTCATTGTCACCACCATCACCATTGTCACCACCATTACCACGAACCCAGTTGGGTCCAATTAATCATTCCGAATGACACCAAAAAGTAAGTATATTATACATTTTGATTAATCATGCTTATACCTGGGCTGCAATTCGGGCAGATGGACTATGAAAAAATTATTAAACAACTAACATTCAAAGTACACGTGAGTTAATTACGATAAATGCATGCTAAACAATATACACACTAAAATGAGTGAAACCGTCGATAAATTTGATCACTATTTAGAAAAAGTATATTTTTTCTGTCACAATTGTCTAGATCTTAAAAATTATGTTAGTATGAAAACATGCAGTTCCACTTGATAAACATAAGAAGGGCGGGTTTCCGATTCCCACAGGTGTAGTGTCTCCGTGTATAGTGGCCCTCTGAATGTATTAAATACCCTACGACAGAGGAGAGTAATATTTCACTTTCCTGGCCTAATCTGGCGACAATCCCATACAATTATTCTTTTTATTACGCCCTACATAAAAATACCACATGATATTCTAGGCATAGAATCTAGAGATGGTTAGCTCTATTTGGTTCATTATTAGTGGATACTAAAATGAGAAGAATGTGAGATTAATGTTTTTGTCTAAAAATTCATTTCTTGTCATGAGTTGAATGCATAAATTACACTTTAAAAATTTACGACAGAGGCTCTCCTGATTCCGTCACACAGATATATTCACATTCAACGCCAAGAGCCCCGCCCTTTGACCAGACGCCGCAGCAGAGTTGCGGAAAAGATTTCACCAAAACTTCGAGCGTCTGAAGGCGATTCGGTAAAGGAATTTTATTCCTTTACAACACGGTCCGACGAAAGGTAATGAAAAAAGAAACCGAATGCCACACTACCCGCTACTGCGCTCTCGAAGTCCCCAGACCAGGGCCCCGGAGACGAAACGGAATAACCTTACCCCTTCCTTCCCCAAAACAACCATCTACGCCTCGCTCCCTCCGTTATAAATCTTCTCCTTCCAACCCGCAACCTCGCTCTCCCCCCTTCCTCAACAATTCTCTGCCGCAACCCAAATTCTACCCTATCGCCATTTCCCTCCTCAGCCGGACTTCTCGGTAAATATTCATGCACTCAACTCCGGCACCCACATTTGTGCTGACCCGCACCGTAATTCTTTTGGACCCTCGAATCTCCGAGGAATAAAACAGAATCTAAATAAGAATGAACCCTCAAAAACTCCCCAACTTATCTCTTTAACCGGTTCATGTAAATTGGAAATATTTCACACTTGCATACTGCTCCCAAGAGTAATGGAATTCGTGGAATAACGGGCCGGGAAAGAGTCACGCGGATAGGATTTAAGAAATTCTGTTTTGTGAATGTTTGCATAACGATTATCGTACAAGAGGCTAACAGTCCATAGGATAATATTTACATTCAGGAAACTATTCACTATATCAGTAAAACTATTCACTGCATCAGGAGCCACATCGTGGAAGCCAGCCACACTAAGTGAAATTTCGTGTGTTTAATCCGAATGTTTAATGCGTATCGTGGTTGAGTTTAAGGTGCTTAACGTCCAGGGCAATTTATTGAAGCGAGAGTGCTGTATTGAAATACATAAATAGGAATCCTTTGGCCAAATCAGGATAATACTGGCTTCATCAAAAGACAAAAAAGACGGTTTTATGGCGGAGACTTTAAAGTAAGTTGTTATAAATGGTTAACCGTAATTGACCTGAAGTGTATACAAGTATCCTATAAAAAATTTGTAATAATAAGGAATAGAGGGGATGCTGTGGGGTAGAATCGTTTTGCACATGGCTATGATGCTAAATTGAAAATAATAACTTGGCGAAAGACCAACCGACGAAAGAGTGAGGATTGGATTGAGAATCGCTAGTTGCTGGACAGGGAGGAAATAGAATGGAGCAGATTATTTCAAAATGTATAGCTGATATTGATGAATGGGTTACAAAATGGAATATTGTGAAGCAGTAACGGTGAAATATAAATGTCCATCTAGGCCAGTTGATTAGTATTTCAAGGATTGCGGCTAGCTTCGAAAACCCTCAAAGGAATTACCCGTTGAAATCCTCAATAGCATGATAAACATAGTTAAAATAAACATCCACCTCGACTGAGGTGGGAGATATGGGATTCATCTCTGGACCGCCAAAATGCGTAAGACGCATGCCCAAGGGAAATTCAAGGGCTTAACCCTCCTTGTTCAATATTATCGTTTCCATATCCCATGATTCTTCTTCGCCATCACTCTTCTCTCTCAACAGTCATATATTTTAAATTTCAATCCCAAATAATCAAAAGGTTGATGCTTCTATCTGGTATTAGGACCACTCCACAACAGTGTTCATGTAGAACACTTTGACAATTAAGATACCAAAACAGAGAGTGAAATCTTTTTTTAAAAAGGCGATTGATGGTGCTGTCATTCAAACCAAATCTGCCACTGGCTTTGCTCCCCCGAGCTCTAAAGGTCTCATTCTCTCCCATCCCTCCATCGCCCCGACCTCCTTTCCCCCGCCTCACTCCACCTTTTTTTTATACTCAATCCAACATCGCAGGGCCCCCTTTCTCTTTCTCCAGCATTCATAGCCGTCCCATTCAATCTCACGGGCAAGCAACGCTGAGTCCCTTTCCTGGCTAGTCGGAGAGGGGGGAAAAAAGATTCCACGGTAGGCACTACGCAGCGCTCTAGAGTAGGTTTAAATAAGTTATAAACCGAATGGGTTCCCAACGTTTCCATGGTCACCAGCCGGATAAAAGGGGAGTTACACGGAGAACAAAATGGAGAAAGAGGGCAAATCCTAAGGGCAAGGGACAAAAGGTGTTTCCCATCGTTGTGCATTTTAATTCGGTCCATTTCCATCGACTGGGGCTTCGGGCACGTCAAGCATAGGCAATCGGAAATTGATCCGTCCTGAGCCGAGTCCACAAAGCCGAAGCCCACCGTCCGCCCACCTTTCTTTCTCCTACGACACGAATTTCACTCCCTCATTGACGGACCTTTGTTCTCTCCGATTCCATTCTATGTCCCATGTCACTGTTCCATGCCAAAAAGACGTCATCACCAACCCAGTGATGGTGAAATTTCTGAACACCATTTCAGTATATTAGTACAATGAGCTCTTAATAAAGGCGCCGAATGCCAACTGCCATTGTTCGCCAAAGCGAAAGTCCAGGGCTTTCGGACTTTAATTTTGAAAGGAAATCTAAATGAAAACAAATTATAACTCAATGGAGCTAAGTATCAGGGTCACGCTTTCGCTTCGCTATTTTAATGTATCTAGGAAAGAATCGCCAACGTTCTCGTGGCCGATATATTTGTAAATTTAGCAGGATCGATTCAGTTTATTTTAACGGATGTTAAAAATATTGTTACCCGACACAAAACTGATGATAATTCATGAAAAGCACTAGGGATTGGGTAGAACATTTTTTTATACTGTTTACAGCCATTTAAGTTGCTCCAAAGTAACAATAATAATTATTGAATAATCCATCGCTATTCTCATTCGCGCAAGAGGCACAAGGGTGTAATGAGTAAAATTAATTCAAGGGCTCGTCACTGCCATTACTTCATACAGGTTGTCACTTTTATGACTAGGTAAACTATGGACAAGAAAACTATAATCAGAAGAATAACAGGAATTACGACTTCAAAATTGAGATTGCATGAATATTATTACTTCTACAATATATGTGAGTGCTCAGTAAGAGCATTCCCGCCGACTGTCAGTTGTCAGGCAGGATTATATTACCCATGGCTGAATGAAATGGCTAGAATTCAAATGGAAAAGTTGCACTTCCAACAGTTAACATTTTTGGCCAGTAGTGACACTTTTAAGTCAGAGTACATCTCCTGAATATTTTTTATTAGCAGCATCCATAAACCTTAAATGCTTCACTGTAGCACTTTGAAAGGACTCAACTAGTCTCTGTGAAACTCACTGCTATTCACCTCCGTATACTTTTACCATTCTCAACAACTCCTATGTCTTCTATCTCGGTTTCTTCATGCAACCCAAATACGTTAGGAAAAAGACACACCATCTCCTCAGCTCTACTTCGTTGCTCCTAAACATCCAAGAAAACGTTGAGAAAAGGCCAGCTCCCGGGGCCAAAGTGAATGCCCAGCAGAAGAAACGCAAAGAGGAGAAGAAAGCAAGTTCAGCGAGGGGATGGAGACTTAGAATGAGAAGGCGATCCCCGGACAGAAAGAAAATAACGGACAGAGGGGTTGAGAAGCAGTGGCAAAAGGAAAAAGGAGGTGTTGGTTAAAGATTCAGGGAAGCGAACGAGGGAAATGGGAAGTGAAGAGAAGGAAGAGAGAGTTTATGGGGTGATGGAGGCCCCGAGGGTTAAAGGTTGAAAAAGAAGGAAAAGAGTAACTGAAATAATGTGAGACCTTGAGATTGGGTTGGAAGGCGGATAACGGAACATAGAAGAAGAATATCACGCATGTTTGACCATTTTAACTTGGCTAGGAACATCTAGCAAAACTTTCAGGAGCAAATAAAAATAATACTAATTTCAAATTATGCACGACTCATGTAATACACATCTCTGTAAGCAAAGTTTCAAAAAGAGAGCAAAGGTTATTAAAAACGGAAAATCTTTCAAGTGTTAAATTTTAATCACCAAGTAAACGTTATTCATTATCATGGATCACCAATCATATCGGTTTGGCTCCTCTCTCTACTAATCTATTATTACTTAAGTTAATCTTCTCTTTCATATCCATCACCGCTTGCAGCATACATCTAATACGAAAACTTACTTTCCCACTCTTCATGTTTGTGCATCACTACTGATATGAAATATTGAGTACGCTTAAAACTAAGTTCGAGTTAACACTGACACAATTTTAGAATTTTATAACACCTTTCAGGCACATGATTGAGATAACTAATTAAAAGGCGATCGTAAACGAGCTTTTCGCAAAGGGCTTGTTATTATATTTATATTAATTAATTAATGCACCAAATTAATTTGAATTAATTTGGTACATTAGAATTGGTCGGACAGTTGGTCATTAATTAGAATTAATGACCAACTGTCCGACATAGCCACACATGGCATACTCTAAGGGTAAATTTCTTTTTAGAAAGGCCGAACTTTTAAAAGACTTTTACTTTTTACCGACCTTTTAAAAGACCGAAAGACTTTTAGAAAGGTATAAATATCGGCAACATGACGAATTCACATCATACCTATCGCTTGCGGGACTAATTGCGTGTTTGCCATAGAATTCAGTTTAGAAGAATGGTAAAGAAAGGCCTCGTGCAAGATATATGGAACAAGTGATGAAGGATGTGAGAAGAAATACATAAATATGGAGAGATTAGCCGATAGAAGAACTCAGTGGAGAGCTGCGTCAAACCAATCTGAAGATTGATGACTAATGATGATTACGCGATTATTCACAAACACAAAAATAAGGAGTGCGTTAAAAAAATGACGACAACGTTTCTTTGAAAAAAGTAAAAACGTAAACTAAAGTACATATAATGAACAGCCTTAAAACACAGTAAATTCTCCGTTTAGGGGCCTGAATTTCCGAAGGACATGAAGCACATGAAAACCTAGTGAACATTTATCCAGATAATAATCAAAAGAACGAATACCGAAAGGTACACAAGAAGATGTTTTGAGAGACAAAGGGAGTAAAAGCAATATTGAAAGCAAATGCAAATAAACATAAGACATATGAGAGCTTGAGAGAGAAAACGATAGGAAGGCGACAAAAAGACACGATGATAGGTATTCTAGATGTGACATAAGGCCCCCATGGGTTCCGCACCCTCCTTCCAGAATGATGAGTCCCCTGAATCGCAATCCCCGACACGTCAATCGTGACGCCGAACGCGGCAAGACGTTCCGCTGCTGTCTCCTGGCATCGGTTCCTCTCTGTCTTCCTTTAAAAATGAGGAAAATTTTTTCGGCATTCTCCCAAAACTACCTTCGAAGGTAGTGCGAACGTGTTAGAGCGACTTTCCGAGATTTTTGGCGGAACTCGTCCATGTAATGTTCAATGCTTGAAGAAAGTAGTAGAAATAGCCACCAACGTAACATGGCAATGGATATCGAATGTCACTGCTAACGGAACTTTTTTTCTCGAGTCTATAGTAGCTAGGTACCTAAAAAATTTAAAATAGGAATGTTTTGAGCAAAAGGACATTCCCTGTATTTATATATACAGGCCCAAAAATCACTCGAGGATCTCATTTCCGTAAACGGAAAAGCAAAAATACTAAAAATTCCTTCCTGACATACAATAATTGGATAGTTCTAACTCACTGAAGGAAAATTTTATAACGCCAAGCAACTAATCGAATGGAAGATGCTCTTCTTTCAGCTGCAAGTATCGAAAATTTGAAAAAAAAATGGCAAAGAATGTGTTCTGAACTTATATCATAAGAGTTCGAATTGAAATATAATTGAAATAATCAAATATGCGTAGACAAATACTTTTATAAGTAGTAATTAGCTCATTATTATGTATATACAAACCATCTAGTTGCACGAGACTCTTATATCTAACATTTTTCCATGTACTAATAGCACTGTAAGCTCTTAGTTGCATGTACCTAATTAGCGCATGCTTGGTGATATTTACCGCCTGCCGTACACGCTCGGCTCACATAGATAAAGATGTACTACAACGTTTATTTTAATAATATTTAATTGAAGTTTAAAGAACTCCAAGGAGAAAAACAAAAGTTGGTTGGCTATATGATCAAAAGCATACTATAAAGACCAAAATCAGTGAGTACGGTTTGCTGATGCCATTTCAAGTCAAGCGTTACTCAAATCTTTTTAGAAAAGTACTCAAAACCTTTTTGAGGCAAAGATACAACTTTAATATCATACCATAACACAGTATCTGTAGGGGCTCAGACCTACTGTTAGGCTAAAGAGAGTAATATAATTTAAATAATGCTTACGTATGTCAACTACTGATCATGGACATCCATTATCAGCACTTCCTACCTGAAAGGAAAAGAGAGACCAATTATTTAATTATCCAATTAAAATGATTTCATAGAATAATAGACCTTATTATTAAAAAACATGATTATGATACTTTTAATTTAGTTTGCATAATATTTCCAGCATTGATTAATGCCAACAGGATGTGAAATAAAATACTAAATACACATTTTATGTTTCATTAGAGTCAAACTGGAGGTAAACAGATGAGGCTAAAAATTTACATAAAAGACACTTGAATATACAAATGCACTTTAAATTGAAGTAGGTATCAAATGGTTATTTAGTTCTACAATTCCATGTTAGTCTCACCAAAGATGACAGATGAAATACTGCCTGATAGCAGGACGTAGGAGGGAACTCAACTTCCTCGTGAGGATGGTGCAGTAAAATCAAAGATTCAATGACGATTAGTAAAATAAATGCTTATTGTGCAGTAAGATGATTGTATTGGATTCCATGCCATGCGGCGTGCAAAATCCTGAACGGTGACAATATGGCGCAGGCAAATTTTGACCCGATCCACGCTTTTTTCCTCACGATTCGAGTCGAGGAATTTTTACCTCCCACGTTCAGCATTTCAACATTCCCATCTTTATCGCCGTACGCAGTGGAATGTTTCATCTGGCGGAAAGAATTGAAGCAATTGGATAGTATCTATGGAGGCTCGGGTGGCATTCCAGGGCTTTCCGCTACGACGGAATTCGGTGTAGGTGACATGGCAGTGGAGGTAATATTTACGCGTTTTTTCCACGTTCAGCAAAAACCATTCCATTCTCTTTACACCCTTAGCAATTTGCCTCTCTCTCTCTCTCTCTCTCTATCCTTCTCCTCATGTCCATAACACTTCGTCTCCTTTCCATTCCTTCCTGTTTCTTGCCCGTAGATTACTCGTGTACACTTCTTTTCCTGTCGTAAATACGACACTCTTCCTAGCATATTAATTTTACGCAACTGTCAGTTCACTAAATCATTTACCCAACTTTTTTTCCACCGTTGAGAGATAGATACATCTATTTTACCTAGGATGCAGAACCCCAGAATAGGCTATGGATGAAAATTCTACACAGCTTCACGCAGAGACATTTTCGATTCAATGCTAAGGTATTTACATTCCGATTCCTTATTTGAGAATCAAAGAGAGAAAAATAATTCATGTTCCTCACTTTTTTTTAATTGTATGACATAATGATGCACCCTAATTTATTCTCACCCTCCCGCTGAGCAGTCTATTTTCGTTTACGGAAAAATCACAGTGGTGGTTTGTGTGGCATGTCTTCATCGAGTTTTTAACTATTGATTAGGAGATTTTTCGTCACACAAAATTCTTATTGTTTATGCGCGGCAGGTGCATATCCTGAACAAAACTTAAGAGATAATGAAGTGCCAAGTTCAATTAAAAAAATGAAATAGGAAGGAGGCTAAGGAAATTAAATTTATAAACTCTACATGGGCAAATACAAAAGTATGTAAGGAAAGAAATAGGCTAAAACCCCCTTTTGAGTTTTTAGTTTTAGAAGATAATGGAATGAAAACGGCTGATGATAATTGAGAAAACGTGAATGCATGTACAACAAGAGCTGCTGAGATTCTCCATAAAAATTTAAAATGAGTTAAGATTTTGAAGAAATTGATCACAAAAGGAATTTAAAAAAATCAGTGAGAAGTCATTGAAAACCCTTATACGACAGAGTTGGAGGAAACCAAAGACCGAGATTAACATAAAGAAATTACGAGAGAAACAAAAACGGGAAGAAAACTATCGCAGAGAGGTCAGATCATCGTATTAGAAACAGTTCTGAATCAGAGAAAACGAGATACACTGCATACACGTGTAGAAAAGTCTTTAAATTCCACGGTTCCACGGGCTGAAATTATTGGGGAGGTTATTTAAATTGTAGGAACCACAGTTGCCTTTCCTCTTATGAGCTTCCACACTGCTGCTACCGAAATGATTGAAGGAAAACGGATAGCATCACTGAACATGTAGATATATATTAAAAACCCCTACGTATTATGCTAGCTTTGCCCAGATAAATAAGATTAGATAGATAGATTGTCGCATCGACAGTTTAAAAATGTAATTCTTCCCACGTACTAGAACAGATCATAATAGGCAGCATAGCAAAGGGAAAGGTAGGCGAAATATTGTTAGAGTAGAGCATGAAGCATTTATTATCATTACTAACCCATGTATGATAGGTAATTAAAGATAAATACATTTAGACATAAGCTATTATAGCCAATAATCCATTTATTACTACATAGATACTAGCCATCCAGCTGCATGTGACTCTGTCATCTGACATGTTTCCATGTAATATCCTATTTGCATGTTAAAAGTGCATATTTGGTCATATTTACTCTCTGCCATACACCCTCGAGGTGGCTTTCAGGGTATTGCTTAGGCGTAAATGCAGTATAAGTAAACCTTAGTGCATGTTTGCTGAAAACTCATTCCCTGCCACACACCCGGGAGGTGTCTTGCAGGGGAGTCAGTAGATATGGAGTATGTATGGAGTAGATATGGAGGCAGAGAATACGGAGAAACTAGAAGTTGCAAGTATAAATGGAAGTTGCAAGTAGAACAGGAAAAGATAGTAAAGGTGAGAGGAATAAAGTGAGGAACTCCACGGCAAAGAAATTGGGTCGGAAATTTTTGTACAAAACTGGAAGACCGATACGGACACGGTTGATCCAAGATTCCTAAGGAGGGTAATACGCGGGCTCGTATAAAGACCATGACAGGAAAAGAAGGGCGTATACAAAAGACTAGTAAACACTCTAATACTTCCGTGGCGTTGCACGATTTGGAACACTAATCGTTGAGAACAGAGGTCGTGGATATCGACTATTGGAAGCATCTAAAATGCATGTGCGTGAAGAATGGAGAAGGAGATCTGAGAGAAGAATGAGGGCAAACGAAAGTCTACGCTATAGTCACGAAGGAAAGGTCATTATTGAGACAAATTTGAAAAATAGAGCTAAAGTAGGAGAATTTATTACCATTATTAAATGGAATGCTTAGGAAGGTAATAGAGAACAGATAAGTGCAAGTCAAAGGGGATATAAAATAAGCGATTATATAAAGCATGAACTGAAGTTGAAAAAAGAGCTAAAGAGGGAGGCTATATAAAGAAACAGGAGCAGTCCAAAGAACTAGAAGCACATGTTAGATACAAATATGATGTTGATATCCTTGTATTAATCTCCTCCGCTGAGAGCATTCCACAAAGGGAAAATAATCCTAAATCACGTAATAAATACTAATACATGAAATTCAAATTGCTTACTACATGATAAGTTTATTTCAAACATTCCGGGTAAAACTTACAGTACCTATGCACCAGATAAATTAGAAAATAAATACCGGATATGTTCAAAAAATATTTTAGCTGCCCATATATAATAAATACACATAACAAAACTTATGCGCCGATTCCTGAAAGTCTTCCTTTGAGATGACATTGAAATGCCCTGCGCCCCCACGAGGCTGGCTAAAATTCAGATACTTTGGTTCAAATACATCATCAATACTCTTTCTCAGAACAATGAAACGCCATTTAAATGTAGAGGAAACGGTATTATTTAAACCGCGGAAGTCCTTAAGGATTCACTGCCAAATGACAATTAGGATATTGCCCAGCATAAAAGCAATGAACTAAATCCTGAATCTATATGTTATGAGCTGTGAATTAAATATTTGTGAGATAATTGACACCTGAATTAAATCTTTACAGGCATTACAAAGGCTCATTTTAATGGTACGGCTATGTCTCTCAAGTTAAAATCCCATCTCGGAATATGGCATCAATTCAAATTTACTTGACAATCAGTAAAAGAATCCACACATGACAGAAACATAATAGAGAGCTTGCTTCAGATATGTTTAACGTGAGCATAAAATAGAGGATTTGCACAAAATAGTAATTAATAATGAATGCATTAAAGCCTAGTATATTCCCATTAGCATTTAATCATTTATAGGAGGAAGAAGAGTGACTACGCAGTAGGAAAAACACTTGGTACGGGGAGTCCTGGCTTTTAATCTGAATGGAATCTTCGTAGCTTCCCATCTTAAGTCCCAGTTCAGTGGCTACCTGGGTGTTAAAAGTTTGTGGGAAATAACAGGTGTGAAATGGAAAGGAATTTTCCTCGGGCTTTGCCCGGGATTCGGGAATTTCATTGTGAGTGCAACATTTGTGCTACTTTCACTTATCAAAACCACCGCGAGGTTAGATCGCTGCATTAGAGAGTAATAAAAAAAAGAGCTTTTTAAGAAAAATAACTTCCCAGCAGTTAATTTCATAAACAGTTACCAGCACGAAGTAAGCCGAGATTTTATTTACTCTTCTCTACTAGAAGCCTCGAAAACATTCTTTCCTCCAATCTCAACTACATTGTTCAGGGGAATTCCTTAGGTGTGATATGTGTCGTTTCCTCAAAGTGACACCTCTAGCTTTGCTTGTTTATCATTAAATGAGATCGTATTATCCGAGTCCATTTTCTGCTTGATGGATTATTTGTCTCACTATTATTCCGTTTGATTCGGAACTAGATTCACACTGTTTCACTCAGTAATCACGAATTCATGCTTACATCGTACTAATCCACTTATTGGCTAGTTGGCAACAGTGAAAGTTACCGGCGGCGTTGAAAAATAGTACAATACATTCGGTCCAGAGCCTCTGCAGTGTGATAAACTCCTAAGCGCTTTAGTTTGGCTCGGAACGAGCTGAGTACCGACCTAATAATTGGGTTAATAAAAGTTCCAGCCAATATTGACACTTCATACATAAACAAAGACAGCCCAAGTTCTCTATCAGTGATCCTTGCTCCAGAGTAAACAAAACCATTACCATGGTCTTAGCCAATTAGAAAGAAGACACTTAAAAACTGGTTACGAACCTTTCCGCTTCTTGCGCAGCTATTACAGCCCGTTCAACTCCGCAGATAAAGCTGCTCTCTTATTCTCGCTATTGCACTGGAATGACATGAATGCTTCCCAATTTCAACTGCCTTCGTAGAGTAAAGACAGCGCAAGACTCTTGACTTCGTGTAAATGCTTCACTGCCCCACCTTTCCCCTCAGAAGTCCTCTTCATATTTAGAATTCTCTACTCGCCCAACTTCTAGCCATTCTTATTCTCATTTTTCCCTTCCCTTCCTGCAACTCCCTTCTCACTAGTCCCTGAATCCCATCACTTTAATCCTTTTCCAGCTCTCTTCTCTCCTTTTACTTCTCCCATCCTCCTATTATAAGGGCCCTCCACATCTTTTTAAAGCTCTCAAAACAAGCATCTCGTTCTACTCTTCCACACCTTAGGTAAAGATTCTCCTTACATAAGTTTTACCCTCGAAATCTTTTACCTCAAATTGGCAACATTTCCCACCTTATAGTACTCCTGCCCCCTTTCAACAATTGCCGTCCACCCCTCGGACTCTAATTTTCTTTTTTCTAACTCTATACTTTTTTTCATCTCTCTCGCAATCTCATTTAAAGAGGCACCACACTCTTGTTAGCAAAAAAAGGTTTTTAATCGCTTCAGTCTTAACACTTTGAAGTGAAAGTAATCTGTATCAATTTGGGAATATTTATCACGTGGTTAATTGCGAAGAAATAGTATGGAGTATTACTCAAAAACGAATTAAATTATATATTATTGTCGACGATTTCGCACTGATATCGAAATACTATTAAGAATGTAGAAGTAATAGTAAAATGCAAAGAATAAAAATTGGCCTTATTGGTCTAAATTGGCCATCTAACATAAGAGAAAAGCTTAAGAGAAAATGAGTCTCTATACACTGTACCTATTGATGGAGGACGAACTGAAGAGATAACAGATTTTCTTGTGATTTTATTACAAAAATTAAAAATAACTTATACATACGAGGAAATGGTTAATGCTTAAATATCAACAAAGTATTTATTTCCATTATGATATTAAACTCAAAAATAAATTGAGAGATTTGATTTAAATTCTCAATTTTATTTGCCCCCCAACAGGTTTGAGAACTAAAATAACCTCAAGCATATAAGGCAGATGCATGACGTTATCATAACTCGGACCCAAAATGCGTTAACACTGTTAACTTAACAGGGAATGGGAACCAGAGAATAATATAGTTCAGGGGTTCTCTACAAGGAGGAATTCCCCCTTGTTGAAAAGATGGGAGAATTTTAGGGATTAAGGAGGAATAGTCACTAAAATACAATATCTCTTGCTTTTATTCGGATTACACTTTCCAACAGAATACAAAAGTTTTTGTTCACCTTCCTGAGAGACGAACCCACAGTCCAACGGCAATGATTGAGCGAGTTTTTTCATGTTTGTACCTTTAGGGTAGGAGAAACATTCTGTGCACCACTCCAGGTCGAATTCCAGCGTCATTCAACAATTCATATCTTAGCATCGAGTGAAAGTGCGAGCACGTAAAAAACCACAAAACGTGCGGAGCAGTACAGATAGGTAGAATTTTTTATATGGACTTAAAGAACGGAGATTTTTCTGCGTTCTAGATACTAGTTTCGACAAAGTAAGGAAAATTGAAACCACCCTGTGACCAGTCGTAATCTTACCAGCTTGTAAAACACGAAAACGTGCATGTGAAAGCCATGCGTACATAAAAAACATAAAGTGTACGAGCATGCACGAAGAATAAAGCTGTACTATACATAAAATGGTGGCAATATAAATTAATAATATATCCCAATCGTAAGATATTTGGCAATCGGAGAAATATAATCAATGATATCATGCAATGAATTCGATTACTGCGAAATTGACTCCAGCGGACATTATTTCAATTATTCAGTTATATCAATCAAGTAATGAAGGATCTCAGTTTTTCCCGGCGAATAGACTGGAAGAAGAGTTCTCGGGTTTCCAACCGGGTCCAAGTGTTTTTAGGCACTAACGTTTCGAAGGCTAAGTCCGCCATCGTCTTCAGGGTGAATGATGTAGCAAAAAATTATCCCAATAGTTGTGGCCGAACATGGCCGAATTCCAGGCCACCGAATACATTTTCACGACACGGAAATATTGTGCCACAGCAACAACTATTGGGATCGTGTCGTGAAGGAGGCGGTGGAAATAAGATTGGAGGGAAACAATATGAATAGAGACACCGGCTTCCATCTGAGCAACGCCTGGAAACCAGCTCTCAACAAAGTGGAGGGGGAGAGGAAACGCGATCGACCTGTTGACCAATCAGAGCCTACCTGAACTAGACCGGACTGTATATAAGGCGTACAATTTTTGGCTACATCATTCACCCTGAAGACGATGGCGGACTTAGCCTTCGAAACGTTGGTGCCTAAAAACACTTGGACCCGGTTGGAAACCCGAGAACTCTTCTTCCATATCAATCAAGTTATGGCTTCAAAAGATAGTGATATTCGTTGACGTTCAAAGGACAGCTTCGGTGCTTACAAACTTTTTGTTTCAACAGCAATGAGAGGATAGGATAATAACATGCAGTTCCAAATCCTGTGGAAGGGATGGGGAGGTACGCGACAAAAAATGCTAGGTTTGACGGGAGGAGAGATACAACTGGTACGACGGGTGAAAGGTTGTAGCGTGGGATTAGCCTTTCAGAGAGAAAAAAATCGCACACACACGACATGCGCTCTCGTCCTCGATCCATAAGCCGTCGGATTGCGTAAGGATTTGCTACACAAGGTCTCGGAGAGGTGTTACGGTAGTATTAAGCTGATACACGAAAAGAGATTGACAAAGAGAGGAAGCAAAATCTTCTACATCTATGAAATACCTTGCGAGTCAACGCGAGGGCGTGTGGAGAGTACCGAGTAGGGAGGCAATAGTTTGTAAAAAGAAAAAAGATTTTATGAGAGATACAACATCTGAGCCAAAACAATGTATCAAAACATATTTTTGTAAAAAATCTTACCTCCTGTGGGAGCATTAATAAATTTAAAAAAATCGCATTACTTGACATTTTAACAAGGTACATTTACTTAAATGGTATAAGGTTTTCTTATCCTTCACTAATTATAGTACGTTTAACTTCAACGTAAAAGACATACATTTTGTTGAAAATTGCTCGAGGGAAAAGGTTTCCTGAACCGGGAATCGAACGATGAACGTTTGACTTAACTAAGTCTATGTGAAAATTACTAAGCTACCCAGGATCCTTTACCTCAAAGGCAATATTAGGAGGATATATAAGAGCTGAGTCTTATTGGACTCAATAGCACGCCTCGGTGACTTCAGATAGAAGTTTAATTCATCTCCCGAGAATTCTAAGGTCTTCTGCGCTCAAATTACATTTAAGGCAAGGCTCGTCGTGGCAATGAAGATCAACTGGAAAGCTTTTTATCATGTATAAACATCCGGAGGCAGCAATCAGCTATCATTATTTTTACGCAAAGCCCACCAGGAAAACAACGTGAAATATGCCTTTCTGGTAACACAATACGCAAAATATCTTAGCTTTCACAGCAATGTGGGTGAGATGAAAATCAATACTTATCAACCATTCCCGAAAACTTTTAAGCGACTCATTCTTTTAGGGCTATGGCACCAGGGATATCGGAGAAGAAACGAAGGTCAAAGGGGCTAGGGAAACAATATTAAGCATTAATAGGCTACGAAATTTTACGCGTGCGAATATTAACAGCTTAAGTCCACTAAGTGTTAGCAAGAGAACATATGCAGCAAAAGAGATAAAGGGATAAGATTATTTCGGCGCTATTAATCCGTTGTTGCGAATAGGACACCATTTAGAAAACTAGAAATCAGGGTATTAAACGAGTTGATTTGCATTCATGAGGAAAGGGAACACCTTTACCCAGGAAGGAAGATGAAATTCAAATTCTTGTCCTCAAGCTATAAAGAAAAATTCTGAATTACTAAGATACAAACAGTTCATTTAATACCACTGCCCAAGATTATGACGGGTCGCCGTCATCATCAAGGTGCCTCACACAGCAAAGGCCGTCATATATATGCCTCTAGTAATGGAGGGGAAGATGATAGAGGGATGGAATGACGTGGGTTGGATAGGGAATGGAGATCTACATAATACCCTGCAAGCCACCACAAAGGTGTGTGGCAGGGGGTGATTTCTCATCAAACATGCACTACATATCACGCATAAAAAAGGAATAGTATTAATATATTAGTCAGAACTTCACTAGTTAAAAAAGATCGTGAATTGCAAAGCAAACATGCAAAAACATTCTGTTAGTAGGGTTAGCTTTAAATACTCATACCAACATGCAGCTACCAATGCTATCCATTGCTACTCTCCGATTGCAAATATTTACCGTTACTCGTATCTCTAATTGTAGCAGGGAAAAAGCATTTTGAATCTATCATTTCGGAAATCAATTTCTCTAACTTTATGATTATGGTCCAGTCTGCCATAGTAATTTGGGGTTCGCAAAATATTTTTAACATCATCACTGAAAATATTGTCTTGGAATTTATTTAAGAGATTAAGTCTAAATTTCAACCTGCGATCTGACAATGATTCCCATTTTAATTAATTTAATAGACTGGTTACGCTAATATAATTATCGTATCGTCCCTTTACAAATCTTGCCAATCTTCGCTGCACACGTTCAAGTTCATTATTTAGACCGATTTCGTAGGGATCCCATACACTGGCAGCATATTCCAAATGAGGTCTAACAAAGGAAAAGTAGCTGATTTCTCGTGCATGATCGTCACATTTACCCAATACTCTTTTGATGAATCCCAGTTTACGATTAGCTTGACCCATTATTTCACGTATGTGTTTACTCCAGGAAAGATCATGTGTCAGTCTTAAAAGATAGAGGTTTACAGAGGAGAAGAGGGTGCTATATAGATGTAGATCCATTTTATCATTGAAAGAGCTCGCATCTGCAACACACTTGGCTCTTAAAACTCAAAACACTTCCTCTATCCCGATATCCCAGCATTCTTGTTTCTGCAACTGCGAAGTATCCTATGAATTCCCTGCATCCGTGTACCACTTCTAGTGCTACTTACTATAAATTTTTCTACCTTCATTAAAAGGCAAAAGTACGCTATGTAAAACGTCAACGTAACCACATATCATGGGAGATTATGTAACTTTACAGGTTAAATTGTGTAGGGTACCCATTGAGAGCAAGCGGAATGGAGAAAATACATAGTTACGAATTAATGCGTGGGAAAATCATGCATTGCTTTTGCAACTGATATTCGACGATTTTCCACAAACAATCTATTCTAGACTGTGCCTCAAAAATGTGCGTTTGGATATCATTTGGTAACATACACCAAATCTCATTCAAACTACTTTTGATGATGATAATATTCAACATACATACGCCCGGAATATTGTAACTATTTTCTATGTGGAAATGAGGAATGAGAATGTGGATTGTGTCTGTAAAGAGAATTTGAAAGGTTGTGTACAGAATGTTACTAATTTACCAAAGTAGAAAGGCAAACATTATGGTCTGCACTTTGCAGGGAGTCCACGCAGGGCTATTGCACCTTAGAACGCTTCGCAAAATAAGCATTTAACCCTCTTAACCTTTCTTCTGGGGTACTAGCGAGAAATGCGGAGGATAATTTAATAAAACGTAGTACCTTACGAAAAAAACATTATGAATCTATTGTTATAAATATCCATATGCGGTTTTTTATGCATTACTTATGTTGAAATAACTAATAATGACATAATTTTTAACATTGACTGAAAAATATATGTTCTTATTTTAGTGTCATAAAGTTGAACAATATATTGATAATGGGCCGATATATCGGCCCGCAGCACTAATACCTGTATCTGATTTGTTTGGAGGAAGGGCTTTCCATAGTGTGGGGCTGGGTTGGAAAATGGCACAGGCGGGTATATTTGGTAAATGAGAATGGTTAAACCAGAGACCCGAAGGCCTCTCTTTAATGCCATACTTCTCCTAAAATTATGACATAATTAAAAAATATTTCTAATGGGTTTCAATAATGCAGTATTTATTTAATAATGTAGTCTAAATAAACAACCAAATTTCGTAGGTTCACTATCAACTCTGACCGCAAAAATGGTAACTTTTAAAAAAAAGGCATTTTCCACAGTTCTTGTATATTTATCAAATACTAACTAACATGAATTTCATGAAACTGAGTAATAACGTCAGTTTATTAACGACCGTAAATATAAATAGTTGTATCTCTGGAACATCATGACGGGTTAAACCAATGAAACAGCCTGTGATTTATTTCATTATTATAGTATCAACCCAGGGGCAGCATTAATTAGTGCGGATCTTATGAAAAAAATAAAAGAAAGAAATCTAAAACCTTAAAACTGCATCGGACTTAAATTGAAGCATTCAGAAACGGGCAACATAGATTAGTAGTGGTGTTTTGGAGCATCGATTATTTTCACCTGGCATGCATACGGGCTCAACGCAAAAGAGCTGGTATCAGAGGATTCAAAAGGGAGGAGTGATGAGCGGGGAATCGTGGAAAGGGACGGAGGGGGAGGGAAAGAGAGCTAGCGTTTCGTTCCGCGGGGGATGGGAGAGATACTGAGGGGCGATGGGGGATGAAGGATTTTTTTTAAACGGTGGAGCGGGCTGGGTGAGGGTCGGAGCGAAGAAAGGGATTGCGAAAGCGGAGAGGGAATTTGGAGGGAGAGCACGGCGCGCGTGCATGATTGCGTGTTTGTTGGTGTGCTACCGTTGAGTCCGCGTGGAAGCGTGAGGAAACGGCGGCGGTCGAGGGAGCGAAAGAGTTCGGGAGAGGAGGGTTGAGGAAGTTTAGCGGAAGGGGTGAGGGAGGACGGTGGGGGGGGAGGGAGGAAGAAGTGGACGCATGGCAGGGCGGTGAGTGGATTTTGGAAATGGAGAAAGGGTGGGATTGAGAGGGGGTTTGGAATGTGACGGGCTCATGAGAAGCGGGTGGGTTGGCCAGCCCGACAGAGGGACGACACATCCATCTTCATCGCTCTAACCGGGTCGATACAAGGGCTGCCAACCCAAACCTTCTAACCCCCACCCCACAGCCGGTGCAAGTCTCCCGAGCCACCCTTTCGGCCCGGAAATTCCGACGGCGCGAGTGGCCGGACCCCGCGAAACGAGGACGAGTTTTGCATGTGGACGAGACGGGAGAGATCGGGGAAAGTGTTACTGTTATTCTTGGTACATGAAAAGAAAACGTGCCCTGGGAATTGAGGGGAAGGGGGATAAATCGAGAGTGGCTAAGTGCAGAAGGCTTTTGGGTGAGAAGGTGAGGCCATCCAGCTTTTCACGAAGGTTAAATGATGGCAGAAAAATAACGAGGAGCTAATAACGAATGTCAAGAAAGGGACACTGAAGCTCCACAAGAATCACGTGTATTAAACAGGTTTATTATACACAAATTCTGAAGATTCAGGCGATATGGAGTGGAAGCGAAACATGATAACACATAAAGAAAAAACACGAGCCAAATCCACTATGGTGGATTTGGCTCGTGTTTTTTCTTTATGTGTTATCAGGTTTATTATAGTAAAAAGAGAAAATGACTTCAAAATGCAAAACATGCATATGACAGCTGCATACAAACCTACATAAATTTTAAAACGCGAGAAGAAAATTTTATTTACGGAAATCTATCATTGAATTCTAAGACTCAAAATATACACACAACGGAGAGGAGGAAGTTGATGATATTATCACCAAAAGAGGTAGGTATCTACTAAAAACAGCATTAAGAGCAAAAATGAGAGAATAATACAAATAACAGCACTACAGTAGGAGAGAAAATGGGTAAAAACTTATTGTAATTCCCCCCGGCAAAGGATCGAAAACAGCTCCTGCAATCCCTTAAGAAATGAAATTCAAATGTCTAATCAAACAGCACTGGAAAAGAATCTGACCATATCCGATTTAATCGGATACGACTCGACGTCTGTAAACCGTGGGTATGGCTTGAACTTCAGGCATGCCGAAAATGAACAGAATTTGCAAAAATGAAACAATGCCGACGAAAATTCTTTTTCCCAAAGCTATAAATTAAAATTCAATACTAATAGGAGAGAAAGTTTCATAATAATATAATCAGAATTATTTAAAAATTATGCACCAAATGCTATAAAACGAAAATTTTATTAAAAGTAATTTAATTTAAATTCAATAACTTAAAAAATAATGAGTAATAATTTCAAATTATAAATAATTTCAATAATGGCGAGAAATTCAAGTGATTTCTTGTTTTCTTAGTAAATTATTTCACCAGTATTCATGAATATCTCTAGAACCTAGACGAAAACGAAAAACAGGGTGATGAGCCCATATTAAGCTAGAGGCAAATTAAAAAATAGTCACTGAACATCAGTTTAAGAAGAGATTGTCACCTGTAAGTAGCTCTTGCAACTCCATAAAATTGAGGCACTTCGGTTAATCACTCGAGTTTAACTCTATTTATGGTTTCAGCAGGAGCTTCAACTGCTAGAGGTAGATCGATCGAGAAGTAATGTCAGTATTTATCACCAATTATAATACATTAGGATAGATGAAAGAGAGAGGAATCTAAACATACTAACATATAAACAGAATAGATTTCCTTAACAGAAAATCTGCGTTTACGCACTTGAAGGAATAAATAGTTTTAAATTCTGGAGAACAGTCGACCATGTAAATCATATGCTGCCATACAATTCCTGGGGCCGATAATCAATAAGCTTTATTCAATATAACCGGCCAAACTTTCCAACTTTATTTATAACTGGTCGTAATTATAGAGTCACATGTAATAAGTACACACTACCCCATATGCATATTTAGTCTGTAAAGTAAGCCATTTTAAAATAAGATTAAAAGCACTTTCTTCTCAATAAATAAAAATTAACCTCGGAACTTATATGGATTATCAGTGCAGGACAGCAGTGCAACCTATTACATTCTCATCACTAGAACAATTATGCATTATTTGAGTTCAATGAGGGATAGTATTTACTTCCGTATCATTTACATTGTTCATTACGTGCAATAAGATGAATAAAATAATCTAATCAATCCATTTTCTTACGCATTGAAAATTGTATCTAAAGGAAGAAGTTTTATTACGTAGGCACTCAGAAAGCAGAAAAGATTAAAAAACAAACGTCTGGATTTAATCCATTGCAAGAAAACATTGGAACGTATCAGCGAAGGTCACAGTCTCATTATCTGATGCATGAACCAATCCAGTGTGACCAGATATAAAGCAGGAGATATGATGCGGGCCACCCAATACCTTCAGTACATAATACCACCATTTCGAATGCGTGGCCCACATTCCGCGACATGAAGAGCAGATCGATGGAACGATCAGCGCTTCCATCGAAAAACGGAAGAAACACGGGATCGGAAGTTTTGCAACAGAATGCGCCGCGGGTTTAGCCAGCCGCAAACAATGGTATAGCTCCGTATCCATCCAATCTGAAACCTATCGAGCGAGATACAGTTACGCTTCGGTGGAAAAATTAAAGTGTTGAGGAGCAGACGACGCTTGGGAAATCGAAAAAGACACATGATCAAGGTATTATTATCCGCTGGGGGAGTCGAGCATTCCAGAGAGCACTTTTCTTAGTCTTGAACGACCTACACTGCGCTTAGATTACGGTGTTTAGTACTGAGTAATGAATGCAAATTTTAAAAAATCTATTTTTAAGTTGATGACAGTTTAAGATTCAGGAGAGGACGAACCTACGTTCTAATTATGGAACAAGCCGAAAGAAATATCACTTCACGAAGGCCGTTGACCTTATGCATTCTAATATTTCTCTAGGGCAAGAAAAGCGCCGGCCTCGGTGGCGGCGGGGTTAAGTCCTCGCCTGCCATTCCGAAAGGTCGTGGGTTCGAGTCCCGCCTGGGTAAAAGTCAACTGTCCAGGGCATGGGTGTTTTTAAATGTGTTGTCCAATTATATATTAAAATGATCGTAATTGGGGTCACCTGTGATCATTATAGAAATTATTATTATTATTATAAGCGTCCGTTGTCTCAAATATTTGTCATTTTCAATCATTTTCATAACAATATTAAGAATCTATTTGAGAAGTACCTACTATTTTGCTCATAAGGACGTCGAAGGAACCTGCATATTCGGGAAAAACCAGTCTACAGCAGCATCTTTCATAAAAATGTTATTATTTCACATATCTGGAAAGAAATTTTATCTTTAAGTTTATTATAGAAGACTTGAATCCATCGAAGTGAATCAAATTATCTAATATTTTCATTTTGTGAATATGATATCGATGGTTGGCGAGTTCACCATGTGGATTGACAGTTCAATGACAATCATGTTGAAAATAATTAACTTGGTTATATTCCACAAAAATTTATTGACCGACCGGTTTCGATCTTCTCAGGCCATCATCAAGGGATAAATCAAGGTTTAACCCCTGATGATGACCTGAGAAGGTCGAAATGGGTCGGTCAATAAATTTTACACTCGCGAGAGTGGTCAAGGGTTAAACCAAGGTTTAACCCCTGATGATGACCTGAGAAGGTCGAAATGGGTCGGTCAATAAATTTTTGTTGAATGTAACCAAGTTAATTATTTTCATTATTTTGTGAATAGCTGTAAACATTTACTCTCTCTTTACCTTTTACTAGCTGCTGACCCAGGATGTTTACTTTGGAATTATGAATCAAACCAAATGTTCGGTGTTCACTTCCGTATCATTCGATGAGAATAGCACCTTTGAAGAAAATTGGCAGTTATTCCTATGCATAGCAGTTCTAAATCAAAATTTCTTCGAAAAGGACATAAATATTATAAGGAGTTATACACAATTTTACGTTTTTTTGCTACAAATATAACCATTCAATCTGATTAGAAGATATCATCAAATAGACGGTAGGCATATTGGTGTCGCTGTGATATCTAGCTATCGGATATTTAACGACCGTTCGATTTATCAGTGAAGGCGAAATCTATATTTACCGTTTCAACTGATCTTTACTAAGAGCTACGAATTACGGAATGACCCTTGTCATTAAGAGATGTAGTCACAAGTTCGTATTTCCTCTGTAAATGGACAGAAAGGGACGTGTTACGTCAGAAAATTACGACTTTTGGTAAACATCGACGGTGTACCTACTATAAATTCGAGAGTGTACTTCCGGGGTGCAGTGCACAATTAGATATAAATTTTTAGTGAAGACACCGCTTAAGCCGCTGACTTTCTGACGTCATGCTTTCATTAGCTTAAAAAGCGTCAATTCATTTCCAAGAAATTTCAACTCAATCATGTAATATAAGTCTAAAATCCTTATCCGTATGTTTTACGCAGCAACATCCTCGATTGAATATCAAGCTGCAAATGGACAATTTTTGTCGGAGATAGAAATACAGGTTGAAGATTCCAAAAGGACAAAGTTTTCCTTCTTTAAATACTATACTCGTAAATTAGAGGAATGCACATGAACAGGTTGATTAGTTAAAAATAAGCGTATTTAGCAGATAAAGTAATGGAGAAAAAATTTGATATGCTTGGTACAAAATCATGGTGATGATAGCGAAATTTAGCGATATTTTCTTCAAATACGTCACAGGTTCATGTGATTTAAATCAATATAATATTCAATCAAATCCTCGAAGATACTGACAAGAATCGTCTATAGAATAATATAACGAAAAGCAGAGTAGTTCGTGGATGAGAACCAATTTGGGTTCAGAAAAAACAAGGTCACATGAGAAGATTTTGGGCCTCAGTCTATATACAGAGAAGAGAAGAAGATAATAGAAAGAATCCACCGATGTTTGTTAGGTTTGTAGATTGGAGATGGTAATTTACAATGTGGATTGTAAATTGGATGCTGAGGATTCTGAAAGAAATTGGATTACCATACAATGACCAGAGTTATGCACATCATGTACAAAAACCAGGTGGCTCTAATCAAATCCGGACCCAGCAGTAGAGAAGCTAGACAAAAAAAGGAGTGAAACAAGGCTGTCTCCCGTATTATTCAATGTCTGCATCGAGAAAGCCATCCAAGTAGTCAAAGAAAAGACTTCGGGAGTGAATATCCACGGGGAGAAAATCAGCATGCTGCGATTCGCCGACGACATGGCAGTCATAGCAGAAACAGAAGGAGATTTAAAGAAGACGCTTGGAAATGTGTAAAGGAAAATGACCAGGCTTGACCTGAAGATCAATAAAAAGAAAACTACGGAATTGGTATGTAGTAGGAGAAAAGAAGGAGGACCAATATTAAACTAGGAAAACAAAATCTTTAGAAGGTGGATGAATACTGTTATTTGAGAAGCCGAGTAACCAGCGATGGACGAAGTAAAAGGGAAATTGTCGATAGAATTACCCAGGCGAAAAGGGCATTTTACCAAAAGACGATTCTCCTTATAGCTGCAAATACAAGCATGAGAGTTAGGAAACATTTCATTAGAACATATATCTGGAGTATGCTCCTCTATGGCAGCGAGCATTGGACGATAATATCAGTAGAGAAGTTTAGGCTGGAAGCATTTGAAAGGTGGTGCTAGCGAAGAATGATGAAGATAAAATGGATGACCAGAGTGACAAACGAAGAGTGGGAGAAAAGTGAATTTTGCTGAAAACTCTAAAAAGACGGGGCAACTTAATCGGTCATATCTTAAGACATGATGGCCTGATGAAGGCAATAATCGAGGGAAAAGTAAACGGGAAAAATGGAAAAGGCAGTCCTAGTATGAGAATTTGAAGCAAATTGTGAAGGACGTAAAAGAGAAGAATTACATCAATATGAAGAGGTTGGTCGATTGGAGAATCGAGTGGAGTGCTGCGTCAAACCAATCTTAGAATTGTTGGCCGATATGATGAATCTTCAATTATACATATATTTTCAAATTATTTATTAAAGCAGTTGAGAAGAACAATTTAGGAATCCTCAATTAGCTTGCTGCTAAATTACAGTCACATATAGGAATAGTTTTAAATTTCTTTCCAGGATCAATTAGCCTTTTTTTCATAGAGTTTAGTATTGTAAGGAGAATTAAAACGATCACAATTATATTTTTGAGACTGACAAATCAACTCAGAATTTGTCACATAGCAATAAATTTGAAATCCCAGATTTACAACTAAAGAGAGATGTACACGCCGAAAAAACATTTCTCTTCGTAGTTACATCATGGACTGGTCCTTGAACGGGGTGGACTCCCATACTTGGCAGGGATCCAGAACTTTGACCTTAGGGTCGCCTACGAAAAGTGGATTCCCATGCCAAGTTTTTTTTCAGATAAACATCCATTTACGTCCAAGTGTGGACGGAAACACGAAGAGACATTGGTGTTTCACTTGGCTCCCCCTCTATCAGAAACTACAATAAAAATTCAGGTGATACACAACTCCTGAGCCACAGGTAAGAAAATATTCACGGTGGCTAGGAACGCACAACATAATTTTAACTTTAATTGGAGAAAGCCAATTATAGTTATTTTCTGCCAATTCATCAATAGGACCTTAGCTTTTGTGTTAAAATAAACATTTCAGATATCCTAATGAGTGCATGTGACAAAATCGGGAAGCGACCAAAGTCGGGATGATAAATAATTGAATACAAAAATAACGAGTATCTTTTCTGTATTTTTTGTTCCATCACCAACCAGAAGCTTAATTACATGCATGCAGATTCTTACGTTTGGAATGAGTGAAACAAGGCATACTAAAAATGGAAGTAAGAAGGGCTGTAAAAGCCTCCGTCCGACAGCAGGATGCATTTCACAAGTAACACGCACGCATACGAAGTAAAAGAAATGTTGAGGCAAAAAATTACAGAGCCACTCCAACACCCAAGATTTCTCTCAAAGGAAGAGCTAGTGCTTTATAAATGTTCAAAGGGAACTATTCCCTTAACTCGAAGGCGAGTTACTCAGCATAACTCCTCAGAGCCTCCCCGAAGAAATCTCTTTCATCTTGTTCGTCATTCATCCTCCTCAGCCGTCTTTTCGAAAAAATTCTGGAGAGACTAGAGCATATTCCTACTCCTAGCATTATCTATAGAGCAAATATTACTTTTTTCGAGTGTTGTCACGGCATTCGATATGAAGTTTGGACCTACAATTTAAGTTAAATATTCATTCATATCATGGCTCAGAGAATAAATTGTCATTTTTCCAACGCTTTGGTATCCAATTGTGTCCTCGACCTAAAATGTGTCATGGTGATGAAATATAAATAATTCAAACCAATCCAAACACGTAAAAATTCAAGAAGTCGTTGTCATCGACGATAAACTTAAAACAGCTTGTCCACCTATTCGTCATTCAGTAAACTTAGAGAGGTGACTGTGTATTGTACACTGTACAACTCCGGCTCAAATAATTACAGCAACGGATATAGACGTATAAAATATACTTTCAGCATTACCTGAGCAGACAATTATTCTTTAGTTATTTGTTATTATCTATTAATCTGAGTATTATATTATCTATTACTCTGAGTATTATATTATCTATTACTATGAGTATTCTCCAGAGACATTTCCTATGAGTAATGGCCGCTGATATTAAATTATCATAAGTGCTACAAATAAGGTGACTCATCAAGTGTAAGACAAAGTGCAGCACAGTATAATAAATGTGGAACATGACAAGAGAAGCTTCTTGTCCTTCCCCATAAAAGAACATTTTCTCAAGGGAAAGACCATTCGCTCTCACGGGAAGCAAGCTGTATGGAGCTTGTCGATATTTATCGAATTTATGACAAACGCCGCAGGCGAATCGGAAGTGATATCGGTTTTAACACCAAAAATCATACCAAACTTTCTACACAACCATCTTCGTCCTTTTCCATCCACCTCCCAAACTTGCAATCAGCTTCTCTAACCCTAAACAGCACTTCGGTGCTTGGCGATGTTGTTTTCTCCAATTAGATTTTTCTCCAATGTAAGTGTAGTTTAAGTTCCTTGAAGATTCATAATACAAAAAATTATACTCAACAGGAGGGGAATCGCACTTTTACGAAAGAAATTTTAAAATTCCTTGAGCAAAATTTAATTTGACTTCCCTCTTCTATGTTCCACTCGACTCCTTCACCTTCATTTAAAAACTCAAGTTGCCGAAAACAGCTTCACATCTTCCAATACTCCACTGTTTTATCATTCTAGAAAGAAGCAACGCCGCTTTCATGGTGATAGAAGGTTTCCACTTCACGATTTAGGGTCCATGCCAGTAGTTTCCAAGTGGGGCAAAATGCCAGGAAATTCAAAAAGAATAGAATATCAATATGTCTACGCAGCAAAGTTCCTGCGGTACCTATAGACTCAATATTGAGGTGAATGTACAACGCCCACTGAGGGTTATTTCAGTCCTGACCCAGCATCCGTTACAAAATCTAATACGGCAGACGTTAACTCAACCGCTACAGAAATGGAAATAGGAATATACCTCAATTTTCAAGAATCTTTACTCTATGCAGAAGGATCTCATACTAACTATGGACAATTTTTTTACTTAAATCCACGGTTTACTTAATCCACGGTTTTTTTACTTAAATTAACGGTTGGTATTAAACTAAAATAGCTAAATTTATTATAATGCATAAACTCATACAAAATACAACAAAAAGGCGCTACAATACACCATATTTACTCCACATGCACCAACTGCACAAATATAAAATGGACTATTATTCGTGAGGTTTCACATAGGAAAACATTTTACGGCATGCCCGAGATTTCTCATGTACAAAATATTAGAGCTACATTTTCGGAAACAAATTTGTTTAAACATGCTGACGCAGATTTTTAAGAGGATTTATTTAACTTTTTTCGACCTCTTAACATTAATTATAAATAAAATTATGAAATTTGAGATGAAACTCAGATGGAGCACATCTGCCTTCAGGAAGAAAGTCCGGCTAACTCGTGCCTTAAAGCACGAACTAAGGAAACGTGCAATAAAAGGTTTCTTATATATACAGCCAACGAACGAAGAACCTATGAAATAAAGCACGCCCAAAATAGGAGAAATAAAATTACCTCACATATGAAAATTAAAACGGCTTTTATATAATTCATCGACTAACCACAGAAGATCCCTTTCCCCAACTCCACTCAGAACAGCTGACAAAATTCTTGAATTAGGCATAAAAATTTGTCTCTTCTTATGCAGCCGCAAAGCTTTTTCCATTGAGAAATTGTCATCAAAAGGTGGAAAAATGCCAACCTTAGGCATTTCAGAAAGAAATGACCAGCCTTTTATAATTTAAATTTCGTATTTCCTTTAGATTTATTGACTACTTAAGTTTAAAAAAAGCTTTTAACCAAAAGCGAAAGGACATTGAGTCTTTACTAACAATTAAGAGATAAAAAAACAATCAGTTTTCCGTCATACAATCAAAAGCCATACCAGTTCCTATACGGAGGAATTACTAAACTCTTTGTCGCCCAAAAGGATCGAGGCGTTTTCCGCCCCTTTAACATACATTCTTCCGAAATGGGTTGGCGTGGGAGGAAATAAATCAATTGATCGCGAAAGTAAACCTATTGCTTCGGGATCATTCCTGCAAATTCTAGTTGATGCGAGAGGAATAAAACAATTGCACATGCATAAACATACCCAACGTTTATAAAGAAATCGAGAGAGAAGGCGATTACAGGGCATGGTGGGAACAAAGTAGGCGGTGCCCCCGTCCGCCTCAGGTGGGCGTATCCCTCGTTGTGAAGAGAAGCCCCAAAAAGACCAGAAGGGGCTGAGGAGGGCGTGGGCATGGATGATCCCAGGGAGGGCGAAGGGCCAGAGGGAAGAAGTATGGCGATGGCTGGGGAGGGGGGGTTGCAGAAAGTGGGCGTGAAATAAGGGGAGGAAACGGGTGATGAAATGTGGGCCTATGTGAGTCTCTTCCCCATCGGGAGTTCTCGCGGTGAACGCCCACCTTCTTATCTTCTCAGCTTGTTCTTGACGCCATAGGGCGTTTGGATGAAAGAAGCCAGGAGCTTTTCATGTGCCATATTCATGTGAAGAACGCTACCATTAATATTAGCACTCCATCGCGAGCTTGAATCCATCACATCATTCATCATCAATCTTAAAATTGGCTCGACTCAGCTATCAACTCGATTCTTCTATTGGCTAACCTCTTCATATTTACATAATTTTCTTTCACGCCCTAAACAACTTGGTCCTCACACGAGGCCTTCAGTTGCCGTTTCTCCCATTTCCTTGCCCAACGATGAAATTCTTCTACAAACATATAACACGATAATGTCTTATGCTTTCGTTCCGTTCCCCTTTTAAAAAATGAGACAACCTTATTTGTGGGACTTGAATTATCAGCTCATCAACCATGTTATTACTTAACGAGGTTGTTCCAACAGATTACAATAAGACAAACGCTGGTTGCCTAAAAAGAATCTGGGAACCACAGATGCACCGATGCATCAGTAAAACCATAACACTTAAACACCGACTTCCAGCCAAAGGCAATTAATGAAAAGGAATACTTAGGAGGTAATACTTTTTCTATCAACGTCAACTACACTTGTCGATGAACAACTTTGAAATAATGGGCACCATCAAGCCATTTAGTTACAGACGAGACTACTACGTGTTGCCCCAAATCAGAAGTTAATACGAAACTCAGGTCCGATGCAAAAAGGTGCTAAAAATTAGACTATGGGCTACTCATGGTCAGAGGAATAGAACTGTCTCCAAAAACAAATGGATTTAAATGTTGAAGAGTTTAGAATTCCTTTCCCAGAAAAAGGGTCAATAGAATCTGGAGAGAAGTTTGGGGAGTTACATTGGTGGGAATATATTTGATTAACCATGCATTCAGTTTTCAAATAACCTGTGGACACAATGTTTACAAGGGTCACACTGACATTAAGGTTTGCAGTCGATGCCAAGCAACAGAGGAAAATGCTCATTACTATTGATCAAGAAGTGTAATTAAGAGATTAATTATGGAAAGTGTAAAATTATTGAAACATTTTTGGTTTTGGTCTCCTCTCTCTTGTTGTACACCAATATCTTAGTTTTCTTCTTATTGACCTTCAGCTGATGCATGTCCATTGTCCTTTTTATGGTTATTAGCATCTTATTCAGCCCTTTTCTGTCTCTACTATGAGAGATATGCCATCAGCGAATCGCAGCATGCTAATTTTTTCTCCGTGGATATTCACTCCAGAACACTCCTCCTTGATTTCACTGATGGCTCTCTCAATGTAAACATTAAAAACTACAGGATACAGTGCACAGCCTTGTCTCACTTCTTTCTTTATTCTTGCTTCTTCACAGCTGAGTCCAGATTTAATCACAGCTACTTGGTTTTTATACAGACTCTGGATAATTATTCGGTCATTGCAGGACACTCCTATTCCTTTCAAAATTTCAAGCATTGAATTTCAATCCACGTTGTTAAAAGCCTTCCCTAAATCCACGTATACAACGAACTTCGGTTTTTCCTTCTCCATTCTCTTCTCTATGAGCAGTCTAATATTGCTTCCATTGTACCCTTACTTTTCCTGAATCCGGACTGATCTTCATCCAGGAACTCCTCTGCTTTCCGTTATATTCTTCTGTATATGATCCTTGTCAATATCTTCGATGCATGAGTCGTCAGGCTTATGGTCTTAAAATTTTTGCATTTCTCCGCTCTCTTCTTTTTGGGAATAAGAATGATGATGTTTTTCTCGAAGTCCCTGGGTATTTCTCCTGTTGAGTACATGTCACAGATCCACGTCCACGACTGATTATTCGACTAGTAAACTCGCTTATCTCGCAGCTAACCTCTATATCTAGAGTTCGACCCACCATCCGCAACCCGGTGGACGCACTCGGTGGCTTTAAGCTTAGCCGCGAGACTGAAGTAGTAACTTTTATTAAATATTTGGGAATATTATAAAATGATAGTGTGCATTTTAAATTCAAAAACAAAATGGAAAGTAATGGTAGTGCGATAATGTTATGCGCAACTTGATATTTGCTTTTACAGTTGAGCATTCTGCTGCATACACCTGCTAACAAGAATGGAAGATTTTTTTGCCATCCGGCACTACATCTCTGTAGATCGATAAGATAGCACTTAGTTACCAACTCACGCCTTTAACTCTCATCATGTTCACTGTTTCACAGCACGTTATTCAAGCGTCAGGCACGTATTCAGGCAGACAAATCAATCTTTTTAATCGATCATTTTTTATTCAGGTTCCACCACCTCAAGCTTTCCAGACAGCAAAACAAGACAACAAAGAACCAAGATTTTTCCTTCACACCCAGCGGCGGCGAAATGCCAGTGGGGTGAAAAAAAACTCATAGATGAGACGGAGAGGGATGGATGGAAACTATTACCAGACACCCATGGAGATTCGGCTGGACGGGAGTTTGGGGTGAAAAAAATGAGAAAAAAGGACGAGAGAGCATAAAGAACGAAAATAGGGAGCGAAGAAAGGAGGATAAATTTGAAGGCGGGGGAGTTAAGGGGAAAATGGATGTTCCACTTGGAAGCGAGAAGTGTTGGGGTGAGGATGGTGAAGCATCAGGAGGGCAGACGACCGGCCAAGGACGGCTTGGAAGTCGGTGCGTGGGCATGTGTGTCATCCTCAGTGGGGTAGAGATACGAGAGCGGTTGATGAGTGCTAGAGATGACAGGAAAAGAAAGGCAACGGGAAGGGAAGCAGAGGATAAGGGAAAGCAGAAATGAATTCAGAGGTGCGGAAGAATATGAGGCGTCCGAAGAAGATATGAACGCAACGGCGGACGACCTAATCATGGGAAAAAATTTAGAAGAGAGAGGATATGTTGGTCACGCTTATTCCCTTACGATATTCGCGCTTTTAATAATATTCATGCGTGAAGCAATGTCAATACCCTTCTATACATGCTCAATATATTTCGCAAATACTCTCTGGATGGTCTTAGTGTTAGTAACACAATAAATTATAATTTTAATATTATTATTTTAATATAGAGTGGTGCAACGAATCTCCGAACCTAAATAAGGGTAGTAAAATTATCCAATCAACATACTGATACAAACCACCAGGAGGGGAGAAAATAAATGGAGAAATCATCAAGCCACTCGGGAACAAAGCAAAAGATACCCTCTTTGGAATAATCAAAGATAGCTAAGACAGTGGAAGACTACCAGAGGACTTCCAGAAGAGTGAAATGATCGCAATCCCGAAAAAGCTACGGACAGAGAAGTGCGAAGAACACAGAACATTGAGCCTGGTATCACACACATCGAAAATATTTACTAGGATAATTAGCAGAAGAATGGAAGGAAAGATCGAAGGGAATATTTCGGAAAATCAATTCGGATTCAGGAAAAACCGAGGAGCTAGGGTGGCAATACTCAGCTTAAGGATACTGGCCAAAAAATGATACACGTAAACCAGCCGTTGTATGTGGCATTCGTGGACTAGGAAAAGGCCTTTGACAACGTCGAATGGAACTAGATGTTAAAGATAGTGGAAGCAATTGGAATAGACTACAAGGATAGAAGAATAATCCATGGCCTCTACAAGAACCAGGTCACCACAATGCGAATGAAAGACGGAAGGAAGATAGAATTGGACTCACTCAGTACAGAAGCTTTGACACTCGACCAGCTCCCCGAACTCGAGACCCCCTGGGCTCCTGGATTCCTTTGCTTGTGGCATCACGCAATACAGTACGAAGGGAAAGGAGAGCGACTTTACCTCTGGTAACGATGTGTTTAAGAGGTTCAAAAGCCACCACCAAGCAGCCTTGAGAATCGGCGCATGCGTTCACGGCACACAAGTATGCGGCGGGTATCTGGAGCGAGACGAAAATTCCATCCCCAGGGGAATCGCGTGTGGAGAGGAAGTGGGGGTTGGAGCCTTGCGGCGAGGATCCCTGCACGCCAACGCTGGTGGTAAGTCGCTCACACGAGCGGGGATACAAACACCTGCGATAAAATATGAGCAAACCTGGGGAATGAAAATGCAGAGAGTGAGAGCGGCGGCGAGGGCGAAAAAGGGGAGAGAATGGTAAAGGGGAGAGCATGAGAAATGACGAGGGAGATAAGGAAGGAAAAAACAGAAGGGAATGAGTTGGCGGGATTGGGCAGATGGCGGAATGTAAGCATATCCATGACGAGAACGGAAGATGAATGACCCTTTCCGAGATTGTTGTGAATCCACGGGACGTGATCGACTTCGAAGCCCTTGGTGAAAGACTGTCTCGGTTCAGAAACCACATGATACTCGAGAGATCTCAAACAATGCTGAATGAATAATACTGATAAAGGATGCAGTATAATAATGCCGACCGATCTACAAAAATGGAGCAGCGGAAAACAGCTATGTAAATAGTACTACCGGATAATACCCCCTAACAATGAGACACTCACTAGCATGTTGGATACGTTCATATGTCGGATATATGTTTCTAGCTGATAATGTGCGGCAAGTCATGGGGAAAATGAAGGAATAAAGAACAAGAGAATAATATTATGTTCCACTAGGTATGGTTTCCTGCTACCATCTCAAATTAAAGGGCATATACCGTTGAGAGAATTGTAGTTCTTCTCAAAACGCATCAAATTCTGACAACCTAATGATATTACTTTCCGGTATCTGTTTTTCTTTGGTGTAAGAACAAGAGTGACTTTCGGCTTAGGAAAACATGCAGACCAGAGAAAATGATGTTGCACTGATCAGTCAACATCGCAAACAAGCAATTGTGACATAGCATAAACTACTACAGTCATCTAGTATTCCTACACTAGATGTGGTTGTGACGCTGAATATTTCATCCCTAACGTTTAATTTAAGGAAAATTAACTTTTAATTACCATTTTATTGATTATCGCGTCATTATCAAAAACAAGTTCCGAGAGAATGCAGAACTTGGTTGCCTACAAATAAGTCGTAAGTCTACTCCGCTATTTTACAGCAGCATTTCCAATAAATATTTCGTTTTCTTGTAAATGAAATGTTGCTGATATTCATCTATTTTTTAAATCTAAGTAATGAAAGCGTTCAAGTGTTATGCACACTGTGTAAAACGTCATTCATTATCTTGATAAGAGTGTGTGAGAGTTAACTCCAATTTCTTCCAAAAGGGCGCAAGTGACATTTGATCGACCGTAATGAAACAAATGCCAAAAAATACTAAATATCTTATCCTAAAAATATCGATGTAAAATTCTTAGCAATCTTAAAACATTAAAGGATTAAACTACATCCACTACATATAGGTTATGAGCAGAACAAGAGCAGCGTTTTTACAACTCAATTTTAATATGCAATGCACAATTTCACCAGTAAAACCAATAGGTATATTTTAAGTACATCGTCATTTAATGTAACACGCCTATCTGATATTTTTGGGGAGATGTCTGAATTAAGTATTTGAAAATACAGTAAAATGAAAAAATAAACTAGAGAATCAAAGAAAAATTAAATAGAGCCTGCACTCAACACTAGCCAAAAACCACAAAAGTTTAAGTACAGTGCCCAAGAATTGAAGTAAAGAGCCAATATTACGATAGTCAACAAGTTCTACTTGGTAAAGATGCACCTCAGCTAAATTATTGAGGAAGTGATGCGCCAAAGGACAGAAAAGCCCCGCTGAAGGTGGAATTGCTTATGTACTCAAAAGGGAATTTTTAACAAACTGAAGATTCACGACAGTAAAGTCATGAATTAGTGGTTTCTACGACTTCAAAATATATAAAATAAGAGTCCTTAAAACAGGAATATCAGGGATATTATAAGATAATGAAGGAAAAGAAATGGACTAAAAGAATAAAAGGTATTAAAATCGTGATAATAGAAACGATGGAAAACAGAGTAAATTTGAGAGAATAACTAACCAGACGATTTACACAGATATCTGTGAAATCCTTTCCCGAAAATATTCAAGTTCCCAAGTCAATTTCAGTAAACTGGGAATCCATAGAAAAATTCTCCTACCACGAATACCGTTTACCGTTCACATTCTTTCTCAAAACAGCTCCACATGTCGTAAATAAGAATTCAAACCTTATTTTATTTCAACATGCCGTGATAAAAGATAGCACCACACAGAATCTTACGTCTCTCCTCCTTTCCTTCACTAACGTTCTTAAAAACACTTTCGTCTTTAACTCTATATAACTAGCAATCCTATCTTAACTCTCCTACGTATCCAGAAATCACTATATCCAATGACATTTATTGTAAAAGCCTTCTGAATTTCAATAAAATATAAGGAGGTGCACTTTTGAATCGATCTTAAGGTGATAAACTAAACTCGATTAAGTTTAGTTTATCACCTAAAATAGCTAGCATTTTTCTTGAAAGATATTTACCGTCCTTCTCCATAAGCTGACAGACTCTGCGTACCACTTTTATTGGAGCATAATGAGGTCACGTACGCATGCATCTCTCTAAGTTTCAATTAGTGCTGCTTCACTAGGCGCATTTGTAATGAATTAGGGGACGATGCACAACAATTCGTTTAAATGACAGCGCATTAATTCCACTTGGAAAGATCTCATCCACCCACAGCAAAGAATATGAAGTCACGTTCTTCAGCTACAATCCACCCGTAATTTCAGTCCACAGGTCATCGCCGCTAATTACATCACGTTTCGGCTATACACTTTCGGACACCCAGGTATTCAGGAATTGTTAATACACTCCAAATTTAAAGGTTTTCTATCTAAATACTCAACTCCTACCGAGTTCGTTAGAACAGTTCCCCGTTTGGGAGTCACTCCATAATGCCGGAGTATTCCTAATAATAGTAAGTATATGAATAACGATAAACTTAGGTTTCATAGATGCATGGAGTATTAAAAGTTATAAATATTACTTATAATACTCCAGAGTTATAAATCCTCGAGATTTATAACTGCTTTATGATTATTGGTCCTCAAAATTAAATGAAACGTTTGTAAGAAAATAATCAATGAGCAAGAAAACTGCCTTAATCACATTCAATATTCTTATTTCTATAATTAGAGTCCACAAATATAAAGCTATAAAATAAAACTTTCTCTTATCCCTCCTAGATAATTCCGTCAGCAATAGTTAATCTATTAAAACCGATGTTCACTAGCAATACGTTTAAATTTTGATAAATTTAATTGAATCTGCAATAACATTACTTCCTTTTTATTGGCAAAATAATAATGGGTAAAGCCCATTAAAAAAAGCAAGGTCATAAAAGGTAAATGTTACAGCAATATTAAATCCAGACTTATGGTATTGAGTGTAAAAGCAACTTTAGAGTTTTAAATGACATCATTAATGGAAATTTGAAATAATAACCAATAATCCGATTTCAAACGAAAGCCAATTTGTTCCATAACGATACGCAAATCTGTAAAACATCAAACTCGGATCTCTTTGTAGATTTAATGCTCGTGCTATTGCGCCGCACGATTACCTTTGCCATTACTGTACTAGAATAGGTTATTACCTGCCGTTGTTATCACTCAGTCGATTCATTTCTTGAGGAGTAAGTAGAAGCTTTTTAATAAAGGAAAATCTAACTAAATGACACGGAATTCACATAAAATATTAAAATAATAAAAATGATAACGCGACGAGTCATCCTTAATTGGCGTATTCTTTGCACATATTTGTGGAATATGGTGAAAGACACCCGGTTCTTCCCCAGAAAAGATACAATTAGCCTGGTATCGGGAAGATAGCACATAAATTCCGGAAGGACGAACCCAAGCAAAGATTACTCAAGCCACTAAGGTGCGTCGTGTGTCCACAAAGCTTGCCAAAGCAAAGACGGCGATAAAACGGGCCAACTGGGAGGCAGGTAGGATAGGAGTCGGAGAGGAGGGGAAAAGGGAAAAAGAGCGACAGAGTGAGGGGATGATCGATTTAAACCTCAAAACTAAACGCACAGGAGTTCCGCGGAGGAGGAGTTTGGGGGAAAGTGGGCGGATAAATTCCTCCACGCTTCCGAAAAATCTTCGGAGGTCTTTTTCTCCCACCGGGGACTCTGTTAAAGGAGGTGTCATGTATCTTCTTCTGGTGCTGTCGGGTCGCGCATTACGGTAAGCCCCCGTCCCTGACGTCCTTCCGAAACGTTCGTCGCTCCCGAGTCCCAGAAGACCAATGTGTCGACACTCGTCTTCCTCCCACCCACCTCTCTCTTTCTCACTCCCTCGCTGATTTTTACCGATTTAATGACGGACTGGGGCAAGAGGATTACGTGGGAGAGACCCATCTCGTCAACAACAGCGCGGAAAAATCGTGGGGAATTTCATAAGGTGGACACTGGCGAGGGAAAGTGAGCGAAATTGCAACAGAAAAAAGGATACAAATGATGAGATATGTATGCTAATCGTATCAAAGGTCTCAACTCAAACCCATAGAAGGGTGTTGCAGCTTTTTTTTAGTCTCCCCTCTAAGGATTCAGATTGGATTCTTTCTCAAAGCAAAGCAGCTGAGGCTTTGAAACATGTGGGTCTCCAAAAAATATATTATTTCCGGGATGGAAATTTAGGGGATTTAGTGGTTAAAAAGGGGAGCTTTTTTGGGAAAAATACCAGTTTTCTAAATGGCCACTGTTCTTCAAAGATGACAAATCCTTTATAAACAATATTCGGCAGGGATAAAAGACGGCAAGGTTTAAAATTTACCTAGAAATGTTTGAAGCAAAGCAAACTAACATACCAAATTTTGAGTATAACCCATGAAAACAATGCATTACTATATATTGCTAACGCAATTTCTATGCTCGAAAAATACTTTAAGGGCTCGTCGGCAAAGTTGGTATGGTTTTTATCCATTAATTATGCGAAATGCCATAAAAAGTTTTCCATTAACGGCTTCTTAAAGTGATCCAGTAAATCCTACTGATGAAAATTTGGTAGTAAATCTCACATTTTATGGCATCAATTTGATTTATATATTGATTTAAAATAAAGGATAATAATATTTCCTATCATTCCACAGAACGAATGGCCTTCTACATTGACAGTAAAAAAGATTATTAGAGCGTAAATAGTAGTTTTGCAATACATTTTGAGCAATGAGAAGGAAAAATGAATGAAGTAAAGGCTGGATTGGTTAATTAAGTGCAGTCTTTTCTGTAGCACCTCTGAGGAGATGGAAACTGTTTCGTGCTTTTAAATAATGGCGTCAAATATTCAATTTCCGGCCGTTTCAAATGAGTATAGAAAAATAATCCGCGAAAAACTGATTCTAGAATTGTCACCAATTTGACAGCTTCCACTTTCTTTGTTCACATTAAAGGTATAGTATAAAGTTCAAGCATATTTCACGTACGCAAAAATTTCAACATAGAACTTTCCTTAGCTTCTTGATCTTTTAATTCATTTAAATTTATCTATACTCGCCCAGGAACCTTTGGGTACCGACGTTTGATCGACTCTGCTGGAATTAAATTGCCAAGACATGAATTGCAGCAATTCGTCTTTCATTAAATAACTATTCTTTGACCTGCATTTTCCATTCACAAACGCATCTCCCACCAATATGAGGGCTACCCGTAGGAACGGTAAACTCTATTCATCTGCCACCATAACTGAGAAGTACGATACAGTCGTCCTTAAGGCAGTGACACATTGCACGGTTATGCTCCCCGTGGAGTGACGCAAGGGATCGGACCGTACGCTGACAGACGTCTACCACTCATGTCAGATGAGTGATTTGCAACCCATGCAAAACAATTGATAGTACCTGCTTACGGCAGACCAATATACCTGTCAATTAGACGTAAATATCCCCCTCGACTACCGGCAACATATATCAAAGTAGAAATTGTAGAATGCGAACACAAGAAATAAAATAATGTAACTCCTATCTAAAGCAGCATAAGAGAGGAGAAAAAAACATATTAAAAGATACATTCATGCACACATATTCCAAGATGATAGGAAAGCATGCATTTACATAACCTTAATTTAAAAAATAAAGTCACGACGTTATTATGACACTATTACCAGAAGTATCTTGTAAACGCGATTGCACTAGGCAGTTTTAAAAACTGAATATGCCCGAAACCTGCAAACATAGGTACATTTATAAAGCACACGGTGAAAACACTTGCAGTTTTTAAGTATTTATTTCATGAAAACCAATAATTTTACGAATAGGAGCAGGCTCAAATAAAGCTCATGTTAAGTAATTTCCTGAACCAATGGGAAACAATTTGATGGCACCAAACTGCTACATTACGCAAGAGAAAGAGAAGCTCCAGAGATACTGATCGCAGTGCTTTATCATGAATTCCACATCTCACAGGACGTTACGGAATCGGCAAGTGGTTAGGATTTGGCAAGACAGTAGAATCGTAACGATACAAAAACCTAAAGCGTATATGTACGGAAAAAGGAAAATGCAAGTGCTCATTCAATCACCACTAGTCATCAATCTTAAGATTAACTGAACGGAGCTTTCCTCTTAATAGTCCTATCGGCCAGTCTCTTCATTCCAACATAAATCTTTTCACTAACATAAGTATTTGTTTCATACGCATATTTCAATCGAGGCATTCCTTTCCCATTCATTTGTCCTGCAACAGTTGTATTCATTAGGCCCTCATTATTCATTTTCATTCACTTCATCATAGCTCAATCAATACACATTTGCATGAACAAACAATTTGAGTGATATGCTTGTATATTAATTGGTTCCTCTGCTTAAATTTTTCAATTGATGAAAAAAGTATGGTCACACATCTTTGGAAGAAGTAACAACATAAAGCTTTATTCTACTCCAAAACATTTGCCAAAAAATTACCAATGTTTCAAACAGACGAAATCTAAGGGGAGTGGTTTGAAAAATTAGACGTGTTTGAGACTTATATATAAGTATTTGGCTTGAAACACATTCAAGAATACTAACCCAACTTAGATATAGTATAAGTAAAGGATAGAAATTGGAGTGGGAGGTGGGAATGGAGGGTAGGGTTAAAAGATTGCGACACATAAATGCCTTATTTGCCCCAGGTCTGCAAGGCAAAACGCGTCGTGGCTTTTCACTTTTCAGAAGCAATTTAAAAAAGAAACTCCAACCTGAAAAAAGAAACCTGGAGTTCATTAATTCGATAACAAAGGCGCTGAAGAAAAACTGGTATTGCGGATACCCACGGCTTCCAGTGCACGACTCTAAAAGCGGGGATACCCATTCCCGCATGCCCTCCGGACGGCGACCTTCGTCGGACAAAACGCAGACTCGATGTCCTCTACCCCGGACTCATTTCGTGCCAACGAGTCCGCCAGGCAGCTCTTTTTTTATCTTTCGGATCGGACCCGTGGTTATACTTCAACCCAACCTCATTTTCACTCCATCCCACACAATTCTTTGCCTCGCAATGCCTACAGTCAGGGGCTTTACCCTTTTCTCCTCTAGCCCTCCACCACACCTCATCCCTTCGTCGCTGCTCCGTACTGGCAAACGAGCCTTAAACCCCGCCCACACTTGTTAAGCGGTTCTGATGTAGTCACGACTCAGATAACTAATACGCATGCATGTTCTTTCGCCATTTCCCGCATCGAATCAATATGCTATTGAATCACTCACTCGTACCCTATGAGAATGTTTCTGGGCTGGTTAAAAACATAGCATAGCTGTGCAATTGTATCATTATCTCTTGTGTCTAGTTTACAACGCATACTTTGCTCCACTGAAAACGTGTAGTCAATATATTGGAGTCTAACTGCTGACAAATACCAATTGCAGTTGAAATGGAAATTACCCAGTTTCGTTTCTTATGAAAATACTGATAGCAGAGTTTAATGGTTCCTTAACCAAGTAATATGAAGGTTAATATCAACTACCACTCTTTGAAAAGCATTACAAAAAGATAAGGATTTCACCTGTAGAAGAATTGAAAGGACAAAATGAAAAATTTAGGAAGGTATTTGACTTCCATGGGTTCTTGAGATTCGTATCATTCCTTTTAATACCGAAATACAAGGTTCAATTTTTCTAGTCCCTCTTGTAAGGGTTCTGACTAAATTTTACTCAAGGAACACCAACCGAGGCTTTAAAACATGTAGGTCCCAAAATATAATTTAATACCAGGATTAAAATTTAGGGGAATGGTTATTACAAAGGGTCGATTTCATATAATTTCACTCCACAATTTCATAGAATTAGTCCAAATCGAAATACAGATGGAGTGTATTGATTCTCGCGCTCATGCGGCCCCATTCCGATTACACACCCCCTTTCTACTCCCGACTGATCTCCGGTTCAATTAATTCTTCCCACCCTTGTTTCACATAATCCGAATGAATAATGCACCCAACTGCCGAAATGAATCTCCCCGCATTGTAATCCTGTTAGTTCCCTGTTACGTCGATTTTTATTCTGTGCCCTTAAATTTCCCATCTCGATCCTCACTCACTAATTGAATCCTAGATTTTTTAATGGTTACGATGATAGTGATTTTTTTACATGATATCTTTTTCGAAAAACGTCAATAAATAATTCCAGTAACAAAAAAGTAATTTGCTTCTCGCTTGTTCCAGAGGCATTTTCATTGCCAGGTATAAAGTGCTAATGCAACTCAAGCCAACTAAAGCTACTAAGATAACCTCCAAGAGATAAAAATATAAAGCCACATTTGCGGGATTTTAATTTCCATGATATTACGATGCATCCACTCTTCATGCTCAATTGACATTATAATTTAGATTGGTACAGGCAATAGGTGAGTTTGAGCCAGTTATACCTCAGGAGCATTTCAGTAAGCCTGAATCTCGGTTAATTCAATTCTAAATTATGCAAGGCATACTCTTGCAAACATCGCGCGAGCTGTGGACTATTCCATGAATTTCCAGTTCCGATTTTTCTTCATGTTTGTACTTAAGTAATTATTCATTTTTTAAACCGTCAAAATTGGCAATTAATAATAATAATAAAATGTTACTCGTCTATCATCAATCAGCTTTGATTGCTATGTTAAATGCGGGTTAAATATGCACGAGGCCTGATCAAGTTTCATGGACCGATACAATAAAAAAATATTATAAATAGTTAAAATGTACTCCATTTCATGCCATTCAACTACTCTTCTCAATGTATATATTCTTCCGGAGCCTTTTTTATTTAGGAAATATACTTTTGACGCAGCTTCCGGAGTCAGAAAAATACTTTACGTCGAATTTTTCTTAATTGTATCAGTGAACTGAAAAAAACTCATCCCACATTGATTTAAGAATAAAGCCAGAGAAAATTAGGAGGGGTCAGGTAGAGTGAGCAAGGTGGCTGGGGGACTATAGAAGCCAACTTTTGCAAAAAGCGGATGGCTGAATGAGCGGGCACACTGCCGTGCTGAGGAAATGAGGACTACTCCAGTTCCGAAATTATACGTCGCATTTTTTTTTCCCAGGAAGACCTTCAACGACTCCTGATTGAAACCTTCTGACTAACATTTCGGCATACATTCCATATTTCTCCGTTAGTTTTCAGGCTATTAATTGTCAATTAGAGAACGTAAGAGACCACCCCTGATCCGTATGTACATATGTATGTACATAAGTATGTTTTCCTTTTCGTGGATAAACTACAAAGTGTCCCGACCACTTTTTAAACGCGAACACCACTTAAAACACATTCCCCAAGTCATATTGTCTTCCCCAAAAAGCCCTTATTAGCCGTTATAAAGTTTCCAACCATTTTGCAAAGGTTAAAACATGACTTTCTCAGAAATACTGTTCAGTAAGACTATTCATGATGAGAACTTGCCGCGGTCGAAAACACACATTCATAATAAAATTGCTCTAAAGTAAAGCAATACATTTAAAAATGTAAGACATGACGTAACTAGTGAGATTTTTACACGACATAAAATGCTCACAATGTTATAAATAGCCTCTGCGAAATAAAAATTGCCCTTTCCGATCGAATCTCGCAATCGAAACTTATATATGAGATATTTTAGAAATGGACGTATGAATTTTCACTGCCACGATTGCAATTACGATTATAACCCGAATAATAAAAGCGTTTAAGGCATGTTACGCGCTGTTTCATTTTACATTACCTAATAACTCTTGTTATTCTCTGCCATTTGAGAAGATACCGTAACAGGCAAATAGTATAAAGGACTAACCATTTGACCAATTTTATATATTCAAATTATAAACGAGTTTTGAATTATTAGAGTTAAATAATAAATGATTCTAATAAATGAATAAATGATTAAAGAACTATTTTGTTTTTATCTCTAAGAAAACAAAGAATGGCTAAAAAGACAGGAACACAATTTAGAGTGATTTATGACCAGGAGGTAACCTATACGTAGTGAAAGGTTCCTGCGACAAATCAGGCTGACTTTCAGACACGCATTATCTCACTTCAATCGAAACAGAGGCATTTTAAAGTTTTATCATTAACAATTCCGTCGCAAAATTCCTTCTCAGGTCCTCCAGGAATAAGGAAAAGCTTTCTCTTCGCGACCCTAAACTTTTTCGATCGAAGGTGCATAGTTGGCGGTTGCGCCGTCGCCGTTCGTTGAGTTGCGGCGGATGTGGCACTCTCACGACACCGGAACCAAGTCCTCTCCTAGCGAAACCTTTCTCTCGCTGAATAGAATGAAACATATTTACTATAAGGGGAAGAAGTGGAGGAGCGGATAGTTAAAGGAAAAGTTTCATCGGAACACCTTGCACATTTCACTTCAGCCCCACCCAATGTACTTTTCCCCAACCCTGTAGTTCACGCTGTTCTCGATTTTTCATGGTCAATTCTGAGTTATATTAAACTTGGGTTGTATTTATTCAATATAGAGGAAGATGTCTTGTTTTGCACTCACTTAAACTAGTTTAATAATTCCATGGCTTACAACAACTTCTTTGTTCTATTTGTGGCGACTGTTGCTTTATTAACTATCAATATTTAACAATTATTAATGAAATGTTATAGGCATTATCTTTTATCCCCATTTCTCATATACTAGTTGGAAGGAGTTTAGAAAACAATAATTCATTGCAGTAGACCAAAGCAAAATTAACTGCTAACTCCACCAGTTTCATTCCATTCCCCACCCAAAAACTGAAAATAAGGGATTTTTCGTAAGTATTTTCTTAGGTGTAATCAAAGCCAAAAAATATGATACAGCTCTACGCTTTTTTTTTCAATTTTTGGAATTAAGTTTATTCCCGAGCGGCAAAGAATGCATGCCCAAAACCCCATCTCTTTTAACTCTAAATAAACGCCGCATATCGCTCCTAAAAGTATTCACAGAAAACCCTCCTCTCCCTCCTCCTCTCCATAGCCAAGGAAAAATATTTTATACGGTACTATCCTTTTCTACGGCAAGCAACTGCAGTTGTTACGTTAAAAAGTTTTGGGACATGAACTGAAAGAGGGATGAAAATGTGGTTGGGTGAGGAAGCTGAACACCAAGTGAGCGGAAGAATAGGACAATGAAAAAGTTCTTTACAGAGCAAGAGAGCAACTTTAAGACCATTAAAAGCACTTAGAAGAAGGAGATGACTCGTCGGACATGTTTTATGACACATGAGATTGTACGTAGGAATAAAAGAAAAAAGGATAAAAACTATAATGGAAGATTTTGCAAGAGAGAGCATAGTGGATTATGACTTACGGTAGAAGAGAAAATACTGCACCCAACGTGGAGAAAATAACCGCACTTCATTAACCCAAAATTACCGATGACAATGCTTAAGACTATAATGGAATAAAGATTTTTCAAATTCACAAAAGGGCCGTTAATTACGTGAGGGATCCTCTTGATTTCAGAGTGAAAAATACAAATTAGCATGCCATAAATTTAGATTAAAATAGCATAAACGATAAGGAAAACCATTTAATGTTTTGCATTTGAATTTCGACTATTCATACGCTTGTTACACAATGCGTTATCACCTTTGAACGTCTTTGGACGGATTTTGATTCATGCCAAAATGTTTCAGCTCTTTTTCAGCCCAAACAAGGATAAACGCCAACCAAATTAGATGTGCTTGGTGAAAATTAAGGAACCGAAGACATCATCGCACGAAAATGTATCTCTGAGATTCAAAGTTATCTTCACTCTCCACACACCCGACGAATGTCCGCGGTAAACTGAAACACGGTAAACGAAGAAAGCATTATGTTTACGATAGAAAATTTAAAGGAGGACACGTGATATGTGGGAGAGAGAAGGGCAGGAGAAGGATTCATTCCTCTTCATTTTCCCTTCACGCCATTCCATCTCCTCTCGACGCCGTCGACCCGGGACCGAACTAACATGCCGCCTTCCACCCAACCCCATCTTACCCACACACATACACCCCTGCGAACTTTCCTCCACGCTAGCAATTTCCGCCACCCGCGTCTTTTTGAGACCCGCCAAGCCGTGAGAGGCTCGCGGCTCCGGGAGCCGTAAACACTGGAGGACTTTTCGAGTGGCGTTGATGGCACCAGGGATGTGGCGCGGGGGCCTTGTGGCGTGAAGGAGACTAGCGAGAGGCCTAGGCGGTTGTGTGGGGAGGAATTCGGGGGAAAAGGAAGCGGGTCTGGCAGGGGGGCACACATACAAGTTCCTGGGGAGCGAGCCGACGAAGGGAGGAAGTTTCGAGGCAAGGCGACCTGGTGTATTCGATGGAAGACGTGACGTAATGAAAGAGAATGAACTTCCTTCCCCCTTTGTGACGGGGAAAGTGGGGAAGATGTGAACGAGGTGGGAGAAACACTTGGAAAAATATATAGGGAGAAGGGAGAAAGAGAAGATGAGGATGAGAAGGACGAGTCTTATAAGACTACTAGCATCACGGATAGTGGAGGATACTGGAGAAACGTGGGAAATGAAGCATGGGTGAGGAAAACGGCGAAAACGGAGGGAAATATAGTATGAATGAGGGAAAGGTCGAAAAAGAAAGAGAAGGCGCCAAGAGCAATAAACTGGATGGGGGATAAGAACAAAAAAAGAGTAAAAAACAGCGTACATTTGAAGTAAAGAATGAGCCGCACATCCTCAGTATATCTAGATCACGATCTAGATTTGAGAGAAATGGTTTCTGGCTCACTTCAGGCCAAGCACTTTTTCCAAACTTGAGTGAAGAATTTCCTCAGAAAAATAAATTCCCAGAAAAATAACGAGTTATTCTTTTGGTTGTTATCCCTGGTTAAAAGAAATCCAAATTAAATGCAGCACTCATAGGTTTAAAATATTGATGCCTATTAAAATCATTAGTTCAGTTTGAAATTCGCGCCATTTTCATTCATATGAAAATATCACAATTTGGAGACACGCCAATTTATTTATTAGAAAAGCCTGATAAGCCCAAATAATCCAATTAAATATTCATGTGTTTAGATTTTCGTGTGGGGGAAGTCGTGGTCCAGCAAACTAGCACCATTTGACGTTAAGTTTTGAGCAATTCTTTATTTATTATTACAAATATATCTATCGTACTCCCTCTCCCCCTAACCCACTCAACTGTTTATCTCGAGCCTTTCCCTCGCAAAGCAAGAAGAATTAGGTTGGGAATCCTTATCAGATCGTAGGTTAAAGAACTGATTGAATTTTTTGTAGAAATTTAAAACGGATAAGTTTAATCAATACGTAAGATATGTATTAGGAACCACTGTTTATTACGCTAGATTTGACCAGATAAATAAGATTGGAGAGATGAATTGTCATACCGATAGATTTAAATGTCATATTTCCCGCGTACCATTTTAGAACATAATAGGCAGCATAGTAAAGGGATAAGTAGGTAAAATATTGTTAGAGTAGCCTGAAATGGTAGCTCTTAGTTGCATTGTCTTAACTGCATGCTTAGTTGCATGAAAAAAGGGTCTTGGTAGCTTCTAATCGCATGTAAATGGTGCATATTTGGTGATCCTCACCCCCTGCCACACACTCTCGCGGTGGCTCGCAGGGTATTATGTAGATGTAGATCGTATCGTGGGAGGATCTATTGCACTTAATCAAAAGTTTTATAAACATTATATTTATATTTTATCAGTTAAATATTACCTAGATATAATAGAATAAAAGAATCTAAATATTGACGAATTTCAAAATGAGGGAATTGCACAAAATATTTGAAAACCTACCACTATAGGTATAATTTATCAATCAATGTGTTCTTTAAAATGCAAAATGGGCGTTGTTCACAGCAGCTTATACAGTAAACAAAACTCTGAATGGAGTCTGAAGTTTATTAAAAATCACCAATAATCTATTAACACATCCTATAATAACGAATTATTCCATGATAATGAACCAAAGCAATAAAATAGAGCAGTATTGTCACTAACAGTAAGAGTGTTTCTGATCGAATTTGCAAAAGTTATACTATACTCACTTTCGCATAAAGATAACGAAAGGATACAGCATACAATTTCGAGTTTTGCTGGCTATAAATAAATCATAAAAACCACGTCACCATCCTTGGATAAGGTAAGCAGTGTACTGTTTTAGTAATAATGAATCTACTTGACACATTGGATGTGGTAAAATAAAGAAGTCCAAACTTTCGAGTGACATGGCAATACCAAGCACCTGCTAAACCTTTTCTACCATGAAAGTCAATAAACATTGCCATTAGGAGACATAGCCATGCAACTGAAAACAATTAGCATGAATTGTATAATTTTATGAAATTATTCTCGTGAATCAGGAGAAACGTGCAGAAACAATGAAGTAACAACATAAATATGATTCATCGATCGTAATTCAATGGATTACACCGATCTTACGAGTCACCTCATGGTAATAAATGACCTAAACACTGAATATTTAAGAACATGATTGTAAGGCGTCTTTAGCCCATTAAATATTGTGTAATAATGAAACGTTTGTCAACCAGGTATTCTCTCATATGGGGAATGGAGTTCGTGATGCACACACGCACTTTTGCATCACAGTCTTTGAATTAACGCTCCGTGACTCAGAGCCCTGAGCTAATTATCACGCTTACTTGGGCTCTTACGCGGAACGGCACTTAGTTTATCACGGAAAAACATAGCGACGAGGCATCATTTTTCCGTTTCGACTTGGCGAACTTGGCAAAAATGAACTTCGACCCGAGCCGGCTCCGCGTACCCCTTTGAACTCTCCACCGGCACCCCTTGCGCTGTCCCTTGGAATCCCCCCGTCGACACCCCTCGGGAGCTTGGCCGACTCCGAATATGCGCACGGTGGGGATCACCTATCCATCATGATGATTAATGTACGCCTGACAACTTCTCCTCCCACCGGCCGCCACTACGTCACCATCTCCCTTGTCGCTTGCTTCCCCCTACCTCATCCCATAATTTGCCCCCACTTCTCTGTTGGCCCTGGCTCGGTGCGAATCCTCCCTCAAGGCTGATCCACCACCATGCAACCTGATATTTGGAACAAATCCCTTCCCCGATCTCATAGGATTTCACACGAATCTACCACACCTTTCCCATTTCCACTAACAATAGCAGTCACCCGCAAGGAACTGCATCATTCGTTGTGAGGCTAATAGAACTAACATGTATCACAATAATGCCCCAGCATTCAAATGCATTGCGATTGCTGTTTACCTCAAAGGATAGTATAGTATTAGCATTATTACTACCCCATAATACTCAAAACTGTGGTAGTAAACAATGACATGGAAAGAGTAACAAAAGAGTGATTAGATAATTGCCATGAAGTTGTTGGATGTATATAACGGTTATTTACATCTAATATTAACTAATATTTTCACACGTTTAAACATAAAATGTCCTTAAATAGCAACAAAGATAAGCATAAGAAAATTATGTGACTATGCAAAGCTAAATAAAATGGAAAAAAATAAAAAATGGGCAGAATCAACGTTAGATCGCATTACAGTACATGAAAAAATAACAGAATTATAAAAATGACCATTAACAAAAACCTTAATAACTATGCAGCATATCATAAGATATGTTGCGGAGGAAAATAAAAAGGAAAACGAAAACGGTAAGGATAATTTGGATAATGAATACAAAATCAAACAGAAAAATTTGGGAATACTACGGTTTCCTTTTCAAAGTTCAAATCATCCAACAAGTATTTTTTGACCACTTATAAATCTGCAATTTTTCGAACATATTTTCTTAACCAGAGATATACGCAAAAGAGGATTCGGAGGCTAAACCGGATTTGGTCGTGCCACATTGGTTAATATGAAAATGAACAAAATAATTGAAAAAGGTTTTCAGCTACCATGAAAATCAATGTAAAAGAAGTTAAGCAAGAAGATTGATTCTGACTGTGCACAAATGATTCAGTTAACGATGATGACCTTAATGCCCATTTAACTTGATCAGAATTTGATTGTTCGAAGGACATTTTTTTTCTCTGATAGGTAAAATGTTTTTTAATGAGATTGCTATCAGTGCTTTGGAAATAAGTTCACAGGGAAACTCAAAATTGAGGAGCAGTAGAATTTCCTGTCTAACCAAGCTCAATAGAGAAAATTAAACATCTGGAAGCAGCCGACGAGTTTCTTCACAGACTTAAAAATGCCCGTAGACGTAAAATGCCCGTTTCAAAACTTTATTCCACGAAGGCATCAATGGTGATAAAAATATACAAACCGATTGGCATTACACTTTACGCTCAACGCGTAGGGGAATTGTTTTCAAATTTAAAATCAATTTGTTAACTGATTGTAACATACCCTTAATTAACTAGAGTCCTCAGACCTAAACCTTAAAAAGTGTGTAGCTATCAATTTTTGGAAGAGGAATAATTCGATAGAGCGACCCCATAAAATTAGTGACACGAAGTACGAAAGCATTGAAACCATAAGGTATTTAGGTGTAACAATCACTAAAGATTTATCGTGGGTAAGATACATCCGGGAAATATGCGGCCGAGCAAAGAGAAAGCTACCATATAATCCACAGAGAAGGAATCATTCGTACCCCTTGATTTCCGGCCAGGTGTTCTACTAGTCCTCTTTCTCAGTGGAAATTCGAGTCCCGGTCAAGGCGAATGATTTTTTCTCTGTGGAATATTTGCTATTGTGCAATTTCAGCGGGTAACGCCGCTAAAGTTTTAACGGCTAGCTAGTGATCTTTGAATTAGAAAACTAGGATTTATTAAAAGAGTACTTGGGAAATGTGATGAGAAGACAATTGAGCGATGCTGCTTTTCACTAGTTAGGCTCCACCTTGAGTACGTAGCCAGTGTATGACAGCCGAATGAATTACGTTAGATCAGACAACTAGACAGTGTGTAGCGCAGAGCAACTAGGTTTGTTAAAAGGTGTTACGAAAGGTTTAGTAGTGTATCAGAATTAATAAAAGAATTAGGGTGGAAATCATTATCAGAGCGTAGATTAAAGTGCAGGTTAAATCTATTACAGAAATTTAAAACGGATAGTTTTACTGAAGATGTTAGATATATATTAAAAACACCAGCGTATTATGCTAGATTCGATCAGATACAAAATATTAGAGAAATAGATCATCGATAGATTTCAAATGTCATTTTTCCCCCGAACTATTAGAGAAAACAATAGGTAGCATAGCAAAGGAATAGGTAGGCGAAATTTTGTAGAGCAATCTGCAGCATATTATGCATGTATTAACTACCAATCCCTTTCTTTTTTATGTAGATACTAACCATGTAGCTGCATGTGACCCATATTATTAGCATTTTTCCATGTAGTATCCTAGTTGCATGTCAATAGTGCATGTTTTGGTGATCTTCACCCCCAGCCACACACCCTCGCGGTGCCTTGCAGGGAATCGCGTACATGTAGATGTATTTAATGACGGGCATTTTGCAGGTGCTCTATTACACTTATTATATGGCATATTACATGAGAATGGGCAAAATCTTCTATCTCTTGGAATTAAAATGATTATTGTTACTTAAGATTATTGTACATTATAGCGAGCAATGATTAGGGACCAGAAAAATTGCATGTTACGATAAACTCGAATTTTCTGCCAAAATTTGGGATTAAAGCGAAATATCTGCGAATTTAGCAAATATGCGAAATGAGGTTATGAATACGAAAAACTAGTAGGAAATGGCAATAAAAATATCTTTACATGATTTTCTTTGTGCAATATCCCTTTTCTATCCATTAAAACTATGATTATTATCATATGAACATATCAAATTAGGATATTTTCAACTTAAACGTAATAAAACACATATGTGAAATGATTAAACCGCGCAATGAGCCATGGAGCGTTGTTGCGTATTTTGTTTCACCTCTGTCAGTAAACAAAAGTGTTTGAGCGCGCACTTGCATTCACATGGTGTATCAGTCTTGTGAAGCAGTGTAAATGCGAGACAGTGCGAGGATTTAGGCTTTAAAACTTAGGTGCTAGTGGCTTATCCTAATTATCGACAAATACCATGCACAGTAAAACTTCGTATTTGCGTTATCGGAAATTTCCGTTACCGGAGTTTTCCCGCAATTTACAACGTTTTTATCGCGTCCCATCCCATTTCCTTTATCTCCAGCGCATGTACAACCACATATTTACACCATGATATTTTCAGTTTTCCCGATGCTTGCGTTAGATGAGGGTTAGAAGGCGATATAATTCAAACTACACAAAATTTCAAAATAAAAATTCCCTTCTTTGACATTTAGCCATACATACTAATGTATATAAAACACATTTTTTACCCCGTTTCGTTCATATACACTTCAAAAACACGAGAGAGAGAGCAGTAATGTACTACGTTTTACGGAAGAATTTGAACTTGGCGGCATACCGTGGTAGTACACAGCGTCACTAGCGACGAAAAGATGAAAATGAAATTCAAAGATCACGTACTAGCCGTGATAACTTTAGCGGCGTTACCCGATGAAATTGCACTAGAGGCGTTACCCGCTGAAATTGCAAGGCGAACGATTTTTTTCTCTGTGGAATATTTGCTATTGGAAAGATGAAACTTTAACACCCGCGATTCTTTTGCCAGGAAAGGCTTCGTACTATGAATTAATGCGTGCAGGACGCAATTCATAGTTTAGGAAAACCTGTGGGAGTATATTTAAACTGTACCGAAGTTCATATTGTGAAGAATTAAAATGAATTTTTAACCAAACATTGTGAAATTTTAAAAATGCATTAACGGAACTGATGGACTATAACAGGGAACCATTCGCCAGGCATCGCTCTGAATTGGTTCTACAGTGTTATTACAGGTTACTAAAAAACAAAACTTATTGAAACTTGTTTTATCGCGTGAAAACCGGATTGAATGAATAAAATTATTTTGTTGAGAAATGTTTGCAGTAGGATAAATGCTTGCGCTGGTCGGCCAGCGTCGCAGTTCAATAATATCATGTTGTTCATGTAATCCTTAATTACTCCGGAACATAAATTTTATTTTACCGGGAAATAGATGCGAAGTACAAAATTTTCATGATGACTAGAGGGTTTTCGGGTTTCTTCTTCGTTCATTTGTCCTCTGAACGAGAGTTTCGTCGGCATTCCTGACGCCATCTTCGTCTTAAGAGAAAAGGCATTGCACAATTTATAAGTTTGGGAATTATGGACTTGACAACGCCCATTATTTCAAGTTCAACCCAAACCCAAACAACCATATGGTTGGTTGGGTTGGTGAAAACAGTTCCTCTTTCCCATGACTTCCTTTTTATGTAGGTATTTGAACCTGGAAACTATCTTTGATATGATCAGTAGGTATTAGTAAAAAGTCGCATTCAATTCTAAAATAAATCAGCCGTAATCTAGGTGAAAATTTTTTAAATAATAATTTTTTCTGAAGTAAACTAGCTAAAAAATTTATTGTTAGGTGTTTAACTCATATTCTCATGCTTGAAAAGATTGTTAGGGTCAAATTAATTTGTCATAAAAGGGATTGTATGGATTTAAACAAACTCATTGATTGAAGCAATAATAAATTTGCATACTGTGCAAACAAGCTTAAGAATTGAAAATTAACTCTAGGTTATTCGATGGTAAAAATAGATGCTAATTTCAGTAAAATAAATGCTAATTTCGTAAAAAAAATAGATACTAATATTGCAAAATATAGATGCTATTTTTTCCGGTCCCTAGCAATGATATATGTATATGCAACTTTTTTACTCCGCCATAATAAAAAATTATAATAGCGCAGAGAACATTTAGAAAGTAAAATGTCACGATCCTTCCATTTTCCTTAACATCTTTACGCGCTGGATTTTTATTCCTGAGGATACGACATTGTCTAGTGATAATGCTTAATAACTCCAACCAATAGATCACGAGTTCGAGCCTCTGTACATGCGTGCCAATAATAATATGGTGGTCGTCACCGGTAAAATCTCATGACGAAGAAAAGAATCCCAATAGAGAAGAAATGTCAAGTAGAAGCTGTCACTGTGAAATAAAAAAGCATGGGGAGTCAGTTGAGTGAATTTGAGGCAGCAATGCAACCCAGAATAACAAAAAATAACGGAAAATGACAGCAAAATTTAGTCAAGTCAAATAAATATGAGTTCAATATGCGCACACTCTCCTTAGATGTGAGTTTAGTATTTACTACCAAATATAGAAAGTCGTACGTGACTTCAATTTTAGGGTTTACTGCTCCTCAAATTGAGTCGGCTGTGACATAAATTTACAAGTAAGCCATTACCATCACCTCGTATTTTTTCATGAGGTACCCCGAGTTCCTCCATCGCAGTAACTCTGCACTTAACCTGGTGACGAAACTGTTGAAATACCATAAAGCAATTTAATCTGAAAAAATGTCATACTTAATGATAATGGAAAAATATTTCAAGTGGGAGTTCAAAATACACTAATGACATGAGGAAAGCTATACATTCAGCTTATTTTCCGAAGAAAATTTTCATAATGGCCCAGTATGCTAAAAAGAACAAGAATGCCGGTTAAATACATATAGTCTGATAGGTCACGCAAACAAATGAGCAAATAAATGGTGCATATGAAAACTAGCGACAGTGAAAACTCTAGTTACAGCAGGACTTTTCTGGTAAAATTATGAATTTATCTCTGCTTGAAAACCAAATACCTGCGGTATTTTGAAACTGTGCAGATTTTCCGGCGTTGATCGCTGCCTCGACTAACGACCGTATTTCTGCGGTAAACACAGGAAAGGGTCCGGCTTTTTGTGTATAAAATTTTGTACACGGATTCTATTTATAATCCAAAAAAGAAAATATGTCCTCCCTGCATGACCCCTGCCCTTCCCTCTGTCCAAACACTCCTCCCACGAGAATATCCGTGTCATAATTCGTCTCCCGCTCCGCTAGCACGACACGATCCCGGATAACCGCTCACGCATCCATCCACACCCACAATATCACACGACTCCTCTCCTCCCGTCCCAACTCCCCACGTTAGTCCACACACCCTTGACGTTCGTTTTTCATTCCCTCGTCCAAAACGTCCGATCCGTTCCCTCTCCGCCCCCGTGGCGGACAGGGCACGCACGCTCGGCTCGGCCGACGAGTAGGTACATCGTAGTTCCATGTCGCAAGGGGAAAGCAGGAAATCGACCTCTCCTCCATTTTCCCCGGAGTGGACGAACGTTGGGAGAGGTGGAAGGAAATAATGGATAGTGAAAAAGTGATGGCAGGGAGGAAGCTGGATAAGAGGGAAAGAGGACGGAAAACGACAGGCATTTCAAACGATGGCATGGCGTAGAGTGTATGCCCAGCTGAAGAGTGACATTATGAACTCCGTTACTCTTGTAGTGGAACCTCGTGCACAAAGAACTTACCCGAAGTTAATCCAAATCAAACGCAATCGGTATGAAGAAGCTTTTACTGAAGCATGCATTGAACCGAAACATCATCAAGAAATAGATTGTCTCTGTGATCTTGGGTCTCCACCACCACCATATTTCGAAATCTAGAAATACTGTGACTCAAATGGCAACAACGGGAAAAACACGACGTGATATATGGCAGGGATTTTACATAGAAATGTTACCGGAACAATTACCCCCACATATCCATTAGAAAGAAATAACTCTAATTAGAGTACAATTCTGCCTCTATCTCTCAATGGGCTAAATCTAGATTATGGAGTTAAAAATAACAGACTAATTGTAAGTAATAAACTATTAACCTGTGCCTCGGGACAATAGTTGCAAGTAAAAAGGAGACAACAGCGCAAATATATCCACCACCTGGAAAAAGCCATGAGAAGAGGCAGATCGAAAAGAAAGAGGTAGAATGCATACCGTGGAAGAGGAAAAATATATAAGAGGGTTAAGGTAGAAGATGAATAGGTCAAAGCACAACATAAAGGAAATTGGAAAGAAAGAAACAAGGTAAATATCTACGACTGATAAGATGAAAGAAAAGAACGAATCTGTAAATAAGGACGAAGGGCACTGACAACCGACGGATCTCCAAACAGTGAAAAGCACACGAAGTGAAGCCACAAGAGCCACAGTGTGGGAACGGCTCGCATCCCTTCCACCTCTCTAGAATTCCTATTTTTACACTCCCATGGAGGTCTTTTATGGGGCCTCGGTAATGCAGGGCGTTATTTTTACGATCGCCTTCGCACTAAGCGCTCAATTTGCGCATATCGTAATCCAAGTGAATGGGACATTTTTGGCAATTTGGTGCACCTGAGATCTTGAAAACGTATAAGCCATAACGATCCCTTATACCCTACCCACCGATTAACGTCGACCAAGAGCGCTAACTTAAGCGTGATGTTAAAATAATGAAGGCCATTTTTTGCCATAGAAAAATAAATTGCTTACGAAAAATGAATTTAAAAAAGTAGTTTAGTATTTATTCATAATCAACAATACTTATGAGAAACTGTTAATCGGATTTCTTTAACAATACAGCACGGAAAAAACTACGACAGTTGGAAATTGAATCAAATGTTGGAGGGGATATAGCCATATTATTGCATGAGAAGACAAACTAGGCACCTCCTCTTGAACTTCACACATTTCAATAGAAGCTTCTAAATTTAAAGACTCGAACCGTACCAATACCGAGTTTTTATATTACTCGGTCAAATATTTTCGTAGCATAAAAATCATAGCACATTTACTTTTTACCACTAACGTTCACATAACCAAATTATCCGTCTCACGCGTATTCTAGAGCCATAAATTATGGGAGCGACAATTATGGTAAAATACTTATGATTATGGTCAAACAAAAACCTTAACAGTGACTTATATCTAAACCAATAATCTTACAACCGTGTCAAATAAGCACACAGAATTTGATGTATTCCTGTAATAACTGAACAAAAGTACACAAAAGTCTTCATCGTCGAAGATTTGAGTGACCCAGAAAATAACCATAGATATCATGAATTGTGCGAAAAACGGAAAAATACGGGCCAGTTTTTGGCTTTGCTACAAATGCACGTCATACCGTTTGCTGGCGCTTACCTCTTCCATGTCAATATTGCATTCATGTTAGCCGATAATGATGACCACACTTCCATTTGTAAATTATCATCAGGCATCACGCTGGTTTCTTTTTTTTCGCACGTCAGAAAACATTGATGTGTCAACAGAAGCAAATAAAACATGCTTTAGCCGGGTTCCCATCAAACAACGGAGCTAGTCGAACACCCCCAGCTCAAAGCAACAAGTTAATCCTATTTTTACATTCGAGGAAGAAAGAATAAGGAAACAAAGTCATGAAGGTGGGAGGAATGAATGTTTTCAGGCGACTTCTTTCGACACGTCGCAGTAATGAACATATGCACCCCCAAATAATAATCTTTAATCTACGGCATCAAAATTACTCAGAAAATGCAATTTATGCCGAAAATTCCCACTTTTCAATATCTTAATTGGCTGGAGTCTCAAGCAACCTAGTGTAATCTTTTAAAACTTACATTGAAGTCTATTTTTTTCAATTCTGTACTCAAAGATATATTTTCTAATTAATTTTATTCTAGCTTTTAATCCCACCAAAGAGATAAAGAGAAATAGGTTGAGAAGCAATACAGTATGAGGATGTTTAATAAAAGCCTTATCTAAATTAATAGAAATAAGCTTTTTCTGTTTAACGTTGTCCACCTTTCTTGCATTCTGTCGGCGTGAATTATCTAACGACTTGTTTACGCTATGTATTGTGATACCTGTTGGAACAGAGGCGTGAACAAAGATAAAATGGAAAATGAGCTTGCACTCAAGCATTTGTGAAGTTTTTTTTTTGTTTTTACATGGTAATTTTGAAGTGGTACCTGTAATTCTACTTACTTACACAAAGATGAGTCTTGCCTGCGCATGCATTAGATGAACGACCTCTTCATTCATACGATAGCCCAGATTTCCTTTTACATTATGCTCGTTATTTTCTTATCAATGTGAATGTACCAAGTTTACTTGGGTGGGCACTACCCATTAACTTCAAGTCTGCAACCGAGGGATCACATAAATTCTTGACGTTATCCTATTTTCAAATGGGTAATTTTCGACCTCCCTTTTTCCTACCCAAATAAGTGTATCGTACTCCTCTCACTCTTCGTAACATCTCTCACTCCATACAGCACCTCACTGCTTCACATTACCCTACCTTACCGAGAATTGTATTATTGTCGATATTATTTGCCATATTGTTTTTTAATATATTCCAGACCCAAACCTCCTCTAATGCTAATGAATAAATCATAACTTAAAGTAAGTAGGTACTATTAAAGTGTAGCTTTAACCTCCCGTGTAGTTCACCATTATTCTATTCTTTATAAGACTAAAACATAAATGCATGATTATAACTAAAACATTTAACAATCAATGTGCAATGCACACATGGCATGTGAAAATAACGAGTACCTATAACTAAAAACACCATCAGCAATCAGTTGTATTGATCGCTGATGTCGTGTGAAGTCGTCTTTATCAACCAATATTTTGTAATAATATAACTATTATTATTAGGTGCGCAACAATTCAAGATGGATTAAGGAAAAATACTGAAATAGATCTTTTCAAAGAAGGTCCGAATTTATATTTGGTAATTTAAATATTTCCACTCTTAAAATTATTATTTTTTTTAAATTAAAAAATTACAGTTTACGTATCTTCTTATCGCCTAAGTCTAGCAATATTTATAACTTTTCACCTAACTTTTAAGAGTGAGAAAAAAAACTGCCACTCAATACTTTCAAAGGGATATTGTTTCGATCACCCATACCATTTCTCCGTGGACTAGAGCTCGGACGATTTCCTTCTCAACCGATTAGTCCTGGTGAAATAAAATCTATCCCAAAATGTTATTAATGATAATGAATTACACGTCATTTAATACTATTACGGATCGGTAACATTTGATTCTTGCTCTATATAGTACATAACCTCGTAGATTACCTTTCTCTTCTTAAAATTGTACGCTATTCAATTTTCCTCGTCTTTCTTTAAGGAAATATTAAACTTCGACGTCAACGAAAAGGGGAGCCAGGAAGGGGTCACAATATTCTATTTCTGGGATATCCACCTTTGTTTGAGACATGGAGTTTAATATCCCTTACGCTGTGAAACGCAGTGGGTATCGCAAAAACATGACATTGAAAGAGTGAAGAGAAAGTGATAACGTTAAGCGGCCAGCGAAGGAAACGAGAGAAGATAGGCATTGCGAATACTCCAGCGGTAGTCTTCTCCCTTCTCTGACGAGCACACTATCGCATACCTTAATCCCAGAGTGCTGAGTGAAAAAAATTAGTTAGGCTTTTCGCTCCTTCAGCAGGAGTCAGTGTTGGAGAACGACCGAAAAAGGACAATTCGAAGAGGAGAGAAAAATAGAACGGATTAAGCCACACAACCCCGGAAAAATGGAAAATAATAGTAGAAGTAGGAAAAGCTCGGCTTTGAGCGGGCGTCCGGGCCCGCAGCAATAAGAGGGGAAGAGTCAGATGAGGCTCGCACCCTTCCCTTGTGAGCGCTTTGATCTTGTTTATAAATAGAGGATGGGATGAAGCCCCTTGTCCGCTGACCACATCCAATTCTGACCGAGTCGGATGAAGCAAGTAGATTGTGAATCGAGGGGCAAGAGAACGCGAGTGGGGAGCGAGAAATGAGGAGAGCGGGAGATGGAATTGGATAAGGACACCTTTGCGGGGGAGTCGCGAAATGCACTATGGCTGGGTTGGTGCTGAATAATGAAAAAAAAAAGATCGGGCTGCAGCTTAAACACCATTCGTGTAAATCGGATGCTCTAGGAATCACGATAGCGTAATGGCATTAAATTCACGTAAAAACCCAGTCACCATCAGAGAAGAGCATTATCGTTACTTTCGCTATAAATTCTCATAGAGATAGGCTTCCTTTCGTTCCTGGCAGAGAGTAGCTTTTCATGCAAGTTTTCCATCTACCAATAGCATCGCCAGACCGTATTACACGACAGCAGAAAATTTACTTACAAATAGTTTCCTCATTAAAATAAAAAATTTGATAAATGCAGACGGTTATTAAGATTGAACTTAATTCAAGTAGCGTCAAAATTTAACTATAATCAGGACTATGTATCAACAGTTATTCGTACCTAAATAGCAAAATGTTCATTATACTTCACATAAATGTTTTTAGCACTAGTATTTGCCGAAGGTAGAATCACTTTCAAGCGACGACTCTTTTCTACAAGTGATATGCAAAACTTCGGAATTGGAGAGGCAATTAGCTGTTATTATATTATCTTGGACGCGTATAAGCTGAATATGTATCGTTAAAATTATAACTGAAAGAACTTGGTCTACAAGAAATGCCTTTTTGCGACCATATCGTAGAATTTACTACAGCTTCATATCTGATGCGCGCGTGACTGACGAGGAACGCAAGCTTTATACTTTAAGTTAATCAGATGTCAGATGACGTTTAAGCGTAGAAGAACCAGCGCATAGTAAAGAGTTCAGAATATGATTTTTGCCAATGCATGAGAAAAGTTTACAATGGACTTTACATCTAGCAGACATGGAAAGTAGTGAATTTCTATAATGGTTGATCAATTCTCTCGCTAGTTCTTAACTAAAAGTATTTTCCCCTCGATGTACCACTACGATACACACCCATCGTAATCATAGTTAGAAACGTAGTCATAGTCATCTTAGGATGCATGAAATGGCTCATCCAAACAAAGATAGCCACCTTCATAGCGAAAAGAGATGAAATGGAAAAAAATTATTTAAGATATTTATCGCAACATTCTCATGGAACTCGGTGTCATTTTTGCATTGCAGCACATAGAAAGGGTGGCAACGACGAAACCTTCAAGTCCTTTCATATGTAGGATATACACATTTTCATGAGGAGTAACGAATTTTTTCCGAAACAAATATTTTTACCATAAATCCACGATTTTTCGCCCGACACTAGTCTTATATGCTCCCAGATCATTTATGAATTCACGAAGAACCGATTTTTCCTTAGTATCAATAATGCAAAGGTTGTCGGCCATCCGGTCCGACGTCCACTTCTACGTGAAAGTCAGGCATTCTCGAGCATTAAGAGCTGCGAGGCTTTTTCACGCCCCCCGAACAACAACTGTCCAAGAGGAGCGCGAGAGAACGCCAAGGGAACCCATGCGAGACGGCATTTCACTTTCACGTGTGTCTGGTCTTGACAGTTATCATTGGACCCTGGCTCTAGCACGGAGCGAGTCGGTAAGGGCTGTGACAAAATGAGGTAGGTGACGAGGTGAAGCCAAAGCGGCAAATAAAAATGAAATAGAATGGAGAGAGACAATAGGAATAGATAAGAAATATAAATGGGCGAGAGTGAAAGAACATTCTCGAAGCAAAGGCAACTACTTACGTGGACTTGATAAGGTGATCAAACTTAACGGTACACTTATCATCACCCTTGCTGTACGAATAAAATTAATTCGAATTGGCGCATATTAAATTGAAGTCTATTTCACGCTGTGATGAAATGGAGGGAGAGATTTGGATAATCACCCGAAGAATAAAATGCGGCCACATAGAATGCAGTCATACCAACAAACACAATAAATACCTGATCAAAACCACGGGTAGAGTAAAAACTTGGCAAGCCTGATTTTTAATTCCGAAAACCAATTGATTCCAATACATTAAGTCGAAAATACAATAAGAAAATTTTTAAGAACGAAATAAGCAGCAGAGACGAGGGTGGAGGCATTCGAAATGTGTTGCTACAGAAGATCAACGAAGATAAAATGGATAAATCGAGTGACTACCAATGATATGCTAAAAAGAACGGAAATAAAGATAATGCTACTGAAAACTTTGAAAAATAGACGGGAAAACTCAATTGGTCATACCTTGAGACGTGATGGCCACGAGGATAATCGTCAAGGAAAAAGTTAATGGGAAGATCGGAAACGGACAGCTTCACATAAAATATAAAGTGCGAGTAGTGAAATATGTGAATGAGAAGAATTATACGAATATGAAGAGTTTAACTGATACAATAATCGCGCGGAGGGCTGCGCTAAACCAATATAATAGTTTCGGTCAGATGATGAAGAATTATATTTCACTCTCTTCCTTGTTATCGCATGAGGAATTAAACCGCGGGCTAATACTCGATTCCTCTCATTAGGAGTGGAAATTTGTAGCGTCTCTTTATGCACTGACATGCTAATTGTTACTGTATCTATTATAGCTATATAAATATTATACCTTCGAACCCTGGAGACAATCATAAATCACCCTGCATAGCCATTAATAGCTGTATTTATAGGAGATTTTAATGAAATGAAAACAGCCTATGGGCGTAAAGCCTGAGTATGTGAGATGCTATTTACCTCAGAGCTTTGATATGATACTAAAATAGCATGCCAATCATCCAATACTGGGCAATACCATGCGACTTCCCTCCAAAAACACACAAAAATAATGGAGTATTCAGATTAAACATATTTCAATACAAATAGCCATACCCCTTTTTGTATTTAAATGATGATCACGTCAACAAAATTGTAGCAATTGAACGCTTAGGCATCACGAAAAGCACTACACCCGATTTTAGAGTAGTCTTGTATTAATCTCTCCCGGAATAATGTTCACTCACATTTTCTCTGACGAGAGGTAATTTTTTGCCTTTCGCCTGCACGCGTTTAGATTTATATTGGAAGCCATTCTGAAAATCCTTCCCCACTTGTCTCGTCAGTCAAGGCCTCTGACATAAACTCCTTAACCTCGAACCATTTATAACCTTCCAACCCTCATGACGGAGGGAAACATCCCCAGGCTTACGCTCTGTAGAGGAATATAATCCTCAGCCGACCAGTTTGACTTGCATCCATTCTCTCAATGTTTCCGAAGCAAAATCAAAAGGATGAAATGAAAGAATCTGTCACCCACTCGGATGAGCAAATCTCTCTCCTTATTAAGTGGAATGAATGCCAAAGCTTTGCGAAACGAGGAAACAAACTGACGGATATATGTTATACCCCTTGTGGACAAAAAGGAGTGATGAGAATCAAATGATATTCTGCATCAAAAGGAAAAAAGAGCTTATAAAAACGCCAAGAATTCTTTTTTTATGTTTCTAAGAGCAAGCATATCTGAACATGTTTTTCAATTCACATTCAGAGCTTGAGCTATAAATTCCACGCTCTACTTTAGGTCATCATAGCCAAAACTTTCATTATGATGTAACTCTAACCCAGGCAGTATAAAGATTCACATCAGAATAGCAATTAATGCATCATGCCCAGATCTGGCCTCATTTGAATTGCTAGGACAACACTTAAAATTAATGGTGATCATGGCGATAAAATCACACAAGCATTTTATCGTTAAAATTAAGCAACCTCGTAGTCATGATATATTTTAATCTTCAAAAAACCTAAAAATTAGTCTTCGCATTCTTTGGTATCAATTAAGCTGTACGACTGGATTAAATTCTATTCCGTTTAGAATTACCTCTCCTGAATTATAGCCGTTTACTCAGGCACTCTCGAAAGGCACACTGCCTATCTCCAAGGATGAAGAAGGCATAAATATGTATTTCATCTCACAAGGAAAGAATGAATGGAAGGGGTATACGTAGGTAAAACTTGGTTGAGGGTATTTCATTCCTCCCTAAATTAAACTCACTTAAAAGACAAGAGAAGAAATACATACATCGAGCTATCCAATTTTTGATTGACAAGTCATTTACCAAGATGGGCGAAAATAAATATATTTCACCACTCGCTCTAAGAGGAAATTGAATTTTCAAAGGCTATTGAACCAACCAGAATGCCAGATAAACATATTTTTATACGTCAACATTTTATAAGGATATTTTCTGCTATGACTCCTCTGCTTTCTTGGTTTTCTCAATTCACATCAACTCTCGGAGAAACGTTTCTAAACTCACTATTCATTCAACTAGTTCTAGTAGTCAAGTCATAATTCATAGTCTACATATTGTAATTTCTGGTTAGCATCAAATAGCATGTTCTTCTTGATGTTAACATTGTTTCTACCGAGAGTACGGAATTTGTTAAGCGATTCGAAATAGACGATCTGACATGGTACTATGAAATAGCGTATCTTTGGTTGTTTCAATGCCGGAAAAATGTTTGAACGGACTATACACATCCGGATCAAAGAGTCAAGGTTTGAAACTATGTACTTAGAAAATACTAGTTATGGTTAAATATTAGTTAGAGTAAATATGGAACCCAAAAGCCTTTTGGAACGCTTTTCGATTATTTAGATAGCCTTTCCCCACTTAAGTTTTACCATGGTGGCATTTATATATTTACTAAGAAAAAATGTATTTGAAATAGAAGGATTAGGCTCTTAGGCTCATTTTCCGATGTCGGGAACAAGAAATGACTCTCTGCAGAGTAGCGCGAGTACTCAGGATAATAACAAAACTAGATACGCTTTAAAGTATTTCAAACTGGTGAAATACAACTCGCAGGGACACTATATCATTCTTTCCAATCGGCATCGGATGGAAACCGAGTATATAGCTCCTGTGCCACGGGCCTCTCCCGGTCGCCCAGGCACTTCCCGAAATTGCTATCTCAAAGCGGGATCCGCATTCTCCCAACTCCCGGCTGGGCTTCTCGCCGACGACGTCACTGTAACGCAGCAGGGGCGATTCCACTGCGTATCCCTCATTCGCTCGTTTAGGGGATGGCTGCGAGCCATGAGAACGAAACCGCACACGCACCTTTCCAATTGCCGTGCAGTCACAAAAGGTGGGCTAATCTAGAGGGTGAGGGGGTTAACAAGGCGCGAGTAGCACTGGAAGACACAACCGTAAATGCATTCGATCCATCGATACGACCCGCTCTCCTTTCTCGAGAGAGCCTCTATCTAGATGAGGCCATTACGGGTTTTACGGGTGGGGATGAAGCAGATAGTAGTAATTCTGTGGAAGGTACGGAAAATCAACAGCCAACTCTCTTTACGACCTGCTGGCTTCTCCTCAAAACTACGACCGTTGCCGTCTGCTAAAACTGGATGGTTCACAGTTAAAATTGCTGCGGGTCGTCGCAATGGAGACTAGTACGCCTCAAACCCTTGAAACACTTTAAGCCTCAAAACATGAGACACTTTATCTATAGTTCCGGAATAGGGGTATAGTATTCACTTTTTCTAATGCTATTAAAGAGGAAACTTCAGATTAAATAAAATGGAAGAAAATTCCGCTCCGGGTTCCACCCATCGGAACCTAATGCACAGCTACGTCTTCGCCCATTCTCTATCTGGTTTTAAATCAATGCATTCAAAATCGCAAATTTAAGAAAACGATATACATGAATATGTGACACGTAGCTATAAGCAGGTAAAAGTTTCCTTCATTTATGTGTTACTCCATGATTAATCTCAAATAACATTGACGTAAATCAGTGAATAAATGATCACGATGTTCATAAATGCTCTAATTTATAGTTTGAGAAAAACTTGAATATATTTTTTTCACTAATCCAAAATTTAAAGTCAAATGTACACACCATGAACAATTCGGTCGTTAACTTCCTCTCAAGTTTAAATGGGGATTAGCGATACAAAATTTAAATAAATTTATTTTAATACAGATGCAAGATTTAATTTCCATTCGGGCCGGAGAGGTTTTTTTTTCTCGTTTCTGTTGCAGCACCGTATTTTATTCCCAATTACTGTTAAATTTGTCCCAAAAGTGCAATCCATGGGCTCAACAAAAATAGAAAACTTCTGAGTGTTCCTTAAATTATTGTCATATTACGATTCCATTCCATATTCTTAAATACCTTTTACAGAGATACCAAACAATTCGATACATGAAATCATTTTCTTGGAGAGTATTGAAGAGAGAAATATTTCAAGCTTGGACAAACCAGCATTCCAAATGCATTTACAACTCATGAAATATAAAATCCCACAACACGGACAGCAAGACTTTGCGTGGTTGGGAACTAGATAACTAGAAGAGGGTTAACACAAAATATTTTAAATGTGTTGCGATGAAATACAGAAGTTATAAAACATGAAAAAAGAGAAAAAACCTAATTATTTCAGGAGATAGGAACGCGGTCGTCGGCGAAGGTCAACATGGAAGATTAACTGGGAAATATGGATTGGGTAACCGAAATGAAAGAGGAGAAAACTACTGGAGTGCTGCACACAACATAAGTTAGTGGTCGCCAATATTTTCTTTAAAAATTACAACGGAAGAAGATACAAGTGAAAAATGCCAGGAGACAGAGGAAGCTTTCAAATAGACTACATTTTAGTGAAGCAGGGATTTAGAAACCAAGTGAAGGAATGGAAAAGCTACCCTATGGCAGACATTGACATTGACCATATTTAGTGATAGTGAAATTCCATCTAAAATTCAAGAAATTGAAGGAAAAAAAGAAGTATAGATGGCAAGTAGAAAAACTAAAGGAGGGTCATCATCAGCTTACATTTCAGAAAGCAGTAGGAGAGGACTTGAATGAGAAATCAGCGGAAAAGCGTTGGGAAAACATAAAATGTGGACTCCAGAAAGCCACAAAAGAACTACTTGGAAGAAGAATAGTTGCCAAGAAGAAGCCGTTGATCACGAAGGAAGTCTAAAGGCCGATTTACACGATACAATTTTTTGTAGAATTTCTTGTACAAACGCTTGTATGAGGAAATATTACCATGTAAATCGGTAAATTGTGTGAACGCTTGTGCGAATGTCCGAATGACTGTACGGAATTAGATCCTGTTCTAATTCCATCCAGACTAACATACAATTTCGTATAGTTTGTACAAGAAATTGTACAAAAAATTGTATCGTGTAAAGCGGCCTTTAGACTTGATTGAAGAAAGAAGAAGGTACAAGAATGCGAAAACTGAAGAAGGGCAGCTTTGCTACAAAAGAATAAGGAACGAAGTAAGTTGCAAAGCCAGGGAAGCTAGAAAAATGTGGATGAACAATCAGTGCGAAGATGTACAAAACAACCTTGCCCTTGGATTGACTGTCTATAGGATAGTGAGGAGCCACTTAAAGGAACGGAGCGCAAGATGCAATGCCATAAGGGACAAGAATGGAGAACCTATGATTGAAAATGAATACCAAGTAAAGAGATGGAAAGAAAATCTAGAAGAGTTATAAAACTGAAACAACCTCAGCACAAAAGCTATCGAAGAGAAAAGTGAAGTGGAAAAGGATGATACGGGAGCTTCAATACTAAGATCGTAATTCGACGCTGCAGTAAGGGACCTTCGGATTAATAAGGCTTCTGGTAATTATGTTACTGCAAAACTAGTTAAAAATGCAGGAGAAAAGACTCATCTTTTCAAAACCATCTGCGAAATATACTCAACAGGAGAAATATCTAGGGACTTATCATTCCTATTCCCAAAAAGAAGAGGGCGGAGAAATGCGAACATTTTAGGATAATAAGCCTGACGACACATTCATCGAAGATATTGACCAGGATCATCTACAGAAGAATAGAATGAAAAGCAGAGGAGTTCCTGGATGAAGATCAATTCGGATTCAGGAAAAGTAAGGGTACAAGAGAAGCAATACAGGCCCTTATACTGCTGATAGAGAAGAGAATGGAGAAGAACAAGCTGACGTTCATTGCATTTGTCGATTTAGAGAAGGCTTTTGACAACGTGGATTGGAATTCGAAGCTTGGAATTCTGAAGGAAACTGGAGTGTCCTACAATGACCGAAGAATTATCCACATTCTGTATAAAAACGAAGTAGTTGTGATTGTGGACCCAGTTGTGAATTGGCTAGAATAAGGAATGGAGTGAGACAAGGCAGTGCACTGTCTCCCGTAATTTTTAATGTTTACATCGAGAGAGCCATCAATGAAATCAAAGAGAAGTCCTCTGGAGTGACTATTCACGGAGAAAAAATTAGCATGCTGCGATTTGCTGATGACATAGCTCTCATAGCTGAGACACAGAAAGATCGGAATAAGATGCTAACAACCATGGAAAGGACTATGGCCAGATATCAGCTGAAGATAAATGAGAAGAAGACAAAGATATTGGTGTGCAGCAAGAGAGAAGAGGCCAAAACCAACGTTAAAATAGGAAAACAGAAACTGGAAGAGGTGAAAGAGTTCTGCTACCTGGGAAGCAGAGTAACTAACAATGGACGAAGCAAGAAAGAAATAGTAAGTAGAATAGCCCAGGAAAAGACGTCATTCCTTCAAAAGAATAATCTAATTGCAGCTGTAAATAGAAGCGTAGAAGTAAGGAAACAATTCATCAGAGCATAGATCTGAAGAATGTTTCTTTACGGCAGTGAGACTTGGACGATGACAGCAGCGGAGAAGAAGGGGGTGGAAGCATCCTAAATGTGGTGCTACAGAAGGATGATGAAGATTAAATGGATCGACCGAGTAAGTAACCAAGAAGTCCGAAGAAGAGTGGGAGAAAAGAGAAGCCTGCTGACAGCTCTAAAAAGAAAAGAGACAACTAAATCGTCCACATCTTGAGATACTATGGCCTGATGAAGACAATCGTGGAGGGAAAAGTGTATGGGGAGATTAGAAAAGGCAGGCCTCGTATGAGATACATGGAAGAGGTTGTGAGGGATGTTAAAGAGAAGAATTACGTCAATATGAAAAGGTCGGCCCATAGAAGAATAGTGAGGAAAGCTGCGTAAAACCAATCCTAGGATTGTACACCAATGATGATGATGATGTGATCACATTCTTAGATGTGATCACATTCAACTGCTTGCCTTTCCTGAGAGAAAACAACAGAGCAGAAAGATAAGATTTTTAAGTTGACGGGAAAGCAGTAAATTTCAGAAATTTCTATCATGCGAAGTTAGAATACCTAACTACCTACATGTAATTCATGACCCTGTCCATTACTTTAATATCACTAAGTGATTTCAAAGGAAATTGATGTGGATAATAATTAGGAGTTTTATTAAAATTTCAAGAGATAAAATGTTGTGTAACTCATAAATATCCAGGTGTATGACAACTGTGATGATAAGATAAGATAAAATATAATCATAACTACCAGGAATAAGGGTTGAAAATCAGTTGTAAGAGGGAAGGGAATGAAGAGGCATAGCACTAAAAATGAAATTTAGAAGTAATTATATTTTCATCCGTAGAAGAGAATAAAATATTCAAAACGTTCAGCTTACCATGGCATTCACTTATCCCCCTCATTCTGTTGCACTATATACAATTTTCCAGTGGAAAACAAATCATTAATTATCATCGGGTCCACCACCCCTGCAGTCCTCACCACCCATATTTCGGCATTTCCTCGTGTTCACTTCCTCCGATCTCAAGAGGCCCCATATTTTTCATCGCTCTCTATCCGCTCACCCATCTTTAATATCTCATCGACTAATGAGATGCGAAGCGAAGCAACAATTGGGGCGGAAGCAGCCACAAGCGGGCGGCGAGAGAATTCTGAGAGCCCTCCATTCTTCTTCCTCTTTGCGTGCCCCCGTCGCTCCAATGAGCCCTGATCCGATATCGTCACCTGTGTCCGAGGAAATCACGCAAAGACAGGAAGTGACGCGTAAAATGACCGGAAAGCAGGCCTCCTTTTGAATAACTAGACGATTTCCAGCGTGGGAAATTTTAGAACGTTGAAAACTAAAAATAACGACTGATCGATTGATTTGAATTGATTTATGCATGATCGACAGCACGGTCAAAATGAGCAACAATATCTGGAGAAGAAAAACCTGTTGGAGGAGGCATAATATTATTAGGACAAGAAAAATGTGCAAAAATAACAACATGCGCAAAGTAATATTCAGAATATTACCTACTTATTTTCAATAAGAAGACCTAAATAACAGCATTTCATTAATTTTTGACAAAATTTTGCCATAAAGTGCGGCTTTTTTACACCATTTTGATGAGAAATAGTTTTCTTGCTTTTCGTTAGTTTATGCTAGCAAAATTGCAGAGATAAACACAAATAAATTTATTTCACTGTATCACTAAAGTCAAAATGTATAGAAAGGGATTCTTGTGCTCATATATACGTACATTAAAAAATTAAACGTGACTTTCAAAATTCTAAATAGCGTAAGTTATACGAATATATTCACACATAACAGGATATTCCTGGTAATGAAACAAAATGACCCTTATTAATCGTATATGACCTTAAACTAAGCGTTTTAACGCAAAGTAAGACAGTATTAATCTAGTATCATAATATTAATAATGTATCATAACTTGGAAATTTTATTTAAGGGAATGGCCGAATATTTCTGTGCCACCGAGATATTTCAATTGAATCGAATAAACTTCTCTGCCATTATATGTAACTTCACTTCATATTACATAAGACACGGAGTATCGTATTCATCCCTTACTTCCGGACTGGGCAAATTTCAAATAGCTTCAATAAGGCTTCCAACAACCTCAGTCGTTACGTTAAATTAAAATCAAGCACCGCTGCTGCTTCCATCCTAGCTCTTAATAAGCAGTATTTTTGAAAACACTTAAAACTACCCATCAAGAAAGCAGGATGATATTTAAAACTAGGCGCCACTTGGCATCTCAGCAGCTAGGACCCCTCTCCGCTCCCATTAATACAAGACAATCCAACATTTCTCACAGCGTAATAAAACTAAAATTTGTAGTTTAGCACCCAACACGGAACTTGATTAATGTGTAACTCACAGTTACAAAGGACACAACGATGCAATACCAGTATAAACGTCAAATCAAAAACATGTATATAGTAGGCTGCTCAGGGACAGCTACCATTTTTTCAACAACTTGCTGTCAACACCATCCAATGTACATCCTATTTCCAATCTATTTCTACTTCATGTTTGTATCCACACACAATCCTTTATTAGCCGAAGTTTTATGGAAGCACCAGGCAAACCGATGACACTAAAAATAGGGACAAGTTAGTCGTTATACAGGTGATTATCATCATGTTCGAAGACGGAGACACATGGCTACCCTTATGTCATTGAACAAATCCAATGTTATCCAATCACCTAACAAAAGCAGGTAGATATAGGATAGCAGGATAGCGCTAGCTATATTCCAACCTTAATAGATCCGGAAAAAATCCTTCTGGGAAACACTTTTCAACTCATTAATTTATGCGTCTCATATGAAAAAACGAAAATGGGATTTCATTTTCATGTTGGCCTAATACTGATTTTTAAACATTAGAAAACGTTAAGAGCGAAACATCCCTAATTATGATGCTATGCTACTTATGATGTTGTAAGGACAATTATACTCTACGATTTATTTTCGAGACGAACGAAATTCTCGCTCTTCTTCTTTCTCTTTATTAAACATTGTTGGCATTGAAAAGGAGATAAATATTCCCTCACAATATCTTCAAAACAAATCTATCAAAATTTTAACATATACTATTTTTGAAATCTTAGGATGGGATGGTCACAGGGTCAAAACGTTTCTCGAAGTATGTTCAAACAGATATTATACACATTTCCAATTTCCCCATGAGAATACACGAGGTTAGACCTTACAGCATACCTATTAAAAATATTGTATGAATGCCTAATCAATTCATGACAGGAATAAACACTTGCCATTAAACTGGAACTTAATTAATTACTCTTCCGTAATTCTATATGACTATTAATTTCCAATTTCTAGCCTTCCTGACTCGCAGAAATAAGCAATAAGGGAACATATTTAGTTTATGAATTAAAAAATGAAATACTATCAAACACATTAGGTTATAATGTTACCACTTAAAAAAAAACAATTAATAGAGAGTGTTAAATGATGCCAAAATCAATTCAACATGTGTTTTCACGTTATCACGCATATCTTAGGCCGTTGGAAATACACTTTCGATATTTATGAACGAATGATACACCAACATGTAACTCTTTATAGGAAAAAGGTTAAAAAAAACGCATACGCAGACTTCTTGGGGGTAGCAATTACTTACGCGCAACCAAATACTTCCTACAACTTCCGAGAAATAACGAGGTAATGAAATGAGAAGAATACGAGTCGACGGCTTCATTGCCATTCTACATGCACTTTCACCTCAATCACTGGCGTGAAGTATGCAGAACGGATTTCGCCATTTCACGTGATTTTGTATATTAAACGATGCTCCAATATTGCGTGAAAGAACTAGCACCCACTGCTCAGGATGTGCGGCATCTTTTTTCAAGAAAACGGAGAAGGAGAAGAGGAGGCTGAAAGGGGCAAATGATTCCTTGTAAAACAATTGAAAAAATTTAATGCATTTCTATTAGGTCAATTTCTCGGAAGAACTGTACACAGAAAAATCTGCCATTCATTTCGTTCCTTCAGCTATTGTCTCCACGGAAGCGATTCCAGCAAAACTTAGAGGAAAACACAGCTGTTTACTAGGAACCGAACGGACAGGGTAAGTTTTTCTTTGCGGTAAGGTGGACGAGTGAACCTACCATGATTCAGGAAAAGACGGAAGCTAGCCAATAAAAATTGAGATAGCATTGGAGGTCTTGTATGGGGGAGGGCGGGGGGAAGAAACTTAGAAAAGGCCCCATCGGATACGAATATGTAAAATGCTATCGCGAATCCACTTTGGAACACTAGCTTTCGCTGTTACGCGATAAAATTTGACCTAAATAACCTCTGCGTGCGCCTGTAGTGAAATATTGCTCTGCATCCCAGCCAAAGAAAAAAAAACGGTAGGGAAACGAAAACTCAACAAATATTCCTACTCCTATGAATCGTTACATAAGTACAAATCTGAGCCATAGTACATGAAAAATTATCTTTCTTTATAAAGGGTAAAAAATAACACTATTTTATCATGCAAAATTATAATAATTTTTAACATTCATTTATTTTTTTAAAATATTGTAAAATGGCTATCTAGTCATGCAAGTGTAGGTTGTTATTCATTGCTATTTTTTCTTCGTACACAACAAATTACCCTTCATAATTTAGTAAGTTTTACATAAACCCATCAGTGGTCTTTTTTATTGTTTGCAATTAGTTCCATAATCCATTTATGTCGAAGACAGTATATTTGTTTGCTATTGACTTGTTTGTATGACTTGTGAAACATTTTGATCTAAGTTCACACTATTATAATCATGGTGCCAAAAATACCTACTAACATTATTAGATTCCTTAAACTCCATATATTTACTCCATTAATTATTGATTTAAGTATTTTGTCTTTTTTTGAAGTAAAATAAACATATATTATTTCAAATGCCGACTTACTGAACAATTTGATCCCATGACTTGATTGGAGGAGGACATCTTAAGGAGTAACTGTACCTGAAAACAAAAGAAAATTGCAGTTGATGTAAAATTTTATGACTCAAAAATAACACTTTACAAATTTGATATTTTTCACTAAAAATGACGAATAGTTAGTAAGAAAAACCACGAGGAAGTGATAGGGCTGGCAGGGAAGAGAACGCATCAAAAACCTGCAGTCTATAAAATTTAAACCAAAAAGAAGTTTATTTTTACAAATACGATGAAAACTTTCATCACAATACAATGAAAAATTGTGCAAATAGGGGCTATACACATATCCTCAAATATTTCATTATGTTACAATATACTAAGTCAAAGGATTTGTAACTACCAATCTTAAGGAGCCGGGTTTGAAGAAGTAACTGCCCTTAAATCATTCATTTAATCTTAATCCTATCAGTCCATGAAAATTGTTGTTCTCATTATTCTCATAAAATGAAGCAATGAAGGTTCATATAAACTATATTTTCTACTATCAGCTCATTCGCCCCATTATGTCTGGTAGAAAGATGAATCTGTACTGACAGACCGATCAGCCTGGGGCGAATTCTACTTTGTTTGAGATTTCGTGTCTTACACCGCCGCAGATTTTGAACTGTGGGCAACGTATACGTTGATATTGACTCAAAACGCAATAGCCAGTAGATCGAAAACCTTATTTCAACAAATTACTATAGAAGGGAAAAAAATCACATTGGCACACATCATTTGTAACAGAAATTCAACGTCGAAATGTATCTTATCTAGGTGGGAGACTTATTTCCTGCAAATCGTTCGGCTCCACCCCAACAAACGGCCATATTAGAAGGGGCCTTGAGCGCAAACTTAACGTATAGCTAACGCTGAATTCTTCACACTGTCGTACAACTGTAAGTTGTACTCAAGAGGGAAGAAATCTGGTCCAGAGCCCTCTAACGGCTGGGTCACGGGAAGCCTCGCGTCCCTGGGAGGTCCGGGCGGGAATTTCACACGTGTACCCCGGGCGTCTGCAGACTGGGAAACTTCGGGATGTCAACCCCAGGCAAGAGCGGGGAGCGAAGGCCGCAGCGAGGGCTTTGCGATCCCCGGCACACCACCCCCGGGCGAGTGAGAGAGAGAGAGAGAAGGGAAGGGTAGCTGAGGGTTGCGAGCGGAGAGTGTTCCAACGGAGAGACAAACACGCTGGAGGCTATGAGGTCGGATTTCTAGAAAAGGGATGAGCAATGGGCTTTCTGGCAAGACATTGATTAGGGCAGACATTCCAATGTTTTTTGAAAATCACAAAGAAAGTTGTTTCAAGGGTTTCGCAATGCCTATTAATGGGTTGTGCAACGAGCAAGTTGGTCAGGAGGGCTGGGTTTAGTAGATATGCCGCACTAGGATAATGTGAGAAGTGTTCGGGATCATCTGGAATAAGGATAATTATCGTCAAAAGAGCTAAATGGTAAATTTAAAAAAATCCTCCAGAGATACGTATAAAAAAGAAACTATAATATCATTGAAGATAATGGGATGACTACCTATCTAACTGAGTATCAAGAAAGTAGAGAGGCTCGAGTTCACTTTGGACAACTGAGGAAGATATAGTCTCCCTCAGTTTATTTCCATTTCATACACATAAAATATAGGTAATAGATTCCGGGGCTAATAATTAACCATTCCTTCAGCTCCTGCTTTTCCATGCAGAGCGTGAGATAAAAAAAGTAAAATGTTGAACAGATTCAGGCTTGAACGTATATTCAATCAAATAACACTTTTCCAAAATAACCAAAGTTCACTACGCATCGAGCCGTCTTCAGGACTCCTTTCGTTTCAATAGTGTCATCCTTATTACTACTATTCTATCTCTGGACTTCTCTTTCCTTAACTCACTCCCACTGTTCTCTTCCTCTCTGCATGTAAAGATGCCGTCTCCCTTGATAAAATTTATATTGTATGTTCCTTATGACGACTCTATCACATTGAAACGCGTAGTGCATTAAGCATTCAGTGGAAAAGTGCGAGCATTGTTTGATGGGATAAGATCAAAATGCTTAAAAACTTACACTCAAGTAAAATTCAATGTTCAACCATTCACTTATTTAGGTTGGCGCTCAAAAGTAGTATGCTACACGCCTTACACCCACAGTGTTTGGCGTGTATGCAAATAGTGCACGCAGATAGAGTAAATGCAGAGAGGAGAGCGGCGAGGAGAGTAGGGCGGTGGCGCGGGAAGACTGCAGGTTGTCAGGCTGCAAGGGAGGAACAAGCAGAGGCAAGCAGACGGACAAACGGATCTCATTAGGGCGCAACGGCCGCCTCGTCATATTCAAACGCTGCGTCATTTCGCGCACGAGAAGAGTCGAAGCGATGCGGGAAGGATAAATTACTCTAATTGTACGGGGCGGAAAAACAAATGGCGAGTGTGGAATGACGTGGGAAGAGTTGAAAATCATGGCTTAATTACAGCAGCCAGGTCGGAGCAATAGTGTGCGATCTTTTCCTGACGTACGGGCACCCACGCCCTATCGATTGCTGGACTCCACACATTTACGCCATCTAACGCACTGGACAGGCGGGGATTGGTGCACATGTTTATGCCACCCAGCGTCGTGCCAGCTCCTCCCCCGTGAAGGCAATCCGCTTCGACAACGGAGTTCGAGTCACGCCACAGTGAGAGAATGGTTCTAGCATCCAACGTTCAAGTTAAACCATCGTCGAAACTGAGCTATGAAATATTCTGCAGGCGATTTTATTGCTCTTACTGTTCAACATCAACTCGAAAATGATTCTATTCCCACTTGAGAGCGTGAGGCTTCCATTTTGAGGCTCAAATTTGCCAGATTATACGAAGATTGTGTTGGTATTAATTAACCCTAATCAAATGACCACACTCCCTAAATATTCAAGGAGATATTCGAACATGGAACCTTATAGTCAACACACTCGCTCACAATACTTAAATGCTACTTCGTAGTCCGTAGCAATAACCAAGTTGAAGAAGTACACACACAGCCTATGTGTACTACGCTTCATTAAGTGTTGTACGCATCTAAGTCATCAGAGTGTTGCTAAATTATGGAGAAATTTCAAAAGCAATATAAAAATAATGTAAAAGAAAAGCAAACTTTTTCAATTTTCATTTTTCACATTGTTACGGTAAAAATTTCCCTTCTCATGGACTATCATACCCTGTGGTGGGAAGGGCTTGCATGTTTCGTGACCCACAGTGCTGCACTGGCGGGAGCAATGTATGTTGCTCCAGGTAGGGTGGCTCATTTGAGATAGGTCAAAGGGTAGAAGTCGAAGGATAAAACATATGTTAAAGGCTTGTTCCCAGGATATGCCAGACGGTAGGATGGCCTGAGGACATCATATTGATAGAAACATCGATAAAGACGGTAATAAAGGAATGCGAAGACTACAAGACGATATGATTGATTTCACGTGAGGCAAAGAACGTGCTTAGAATCATCAACATACGGATGGAACAACTAGCAAATAAGAGCAAGTCAGCGGAAGAAAAGATAAAGTAAGGTGGGTCGAAAGTAAGACGAACGATGAAGTGCTACAGTTGCAGGATGGTTCAATCCATGAGGAAGTGAGGAAAATGAGATCCAGTTTCTTTGAGGAAATAAGAAGGCAGATAGAAATCTACAGATGGTTGGAAAAGGTCACAAAGGGCGAGGATGTTTTTAAGGACGCGATTCATGGAAGAATATTGGTTAAGCGGGGCAGAGGGAGAATAAGAAGAGGTAGTTTGGATAGAATAATGGTAAGTAAGAATTATGAAGGTTATGAAAAGGAATATCATGTGAAAAATATACGTCGTGAGGAGAATTGAATGTCCACGGTAAAAATATCACGATCAGAGAATATCGAATAACTTATCCTCAAAAATCTTTTTTGAAATGAGTTAAAAATCATTTAAAGTATTCCCTGGGACTTTTTAAGTAGAAATAATAACATTTAGATAAATTAAGAGTCAACCATTAAACGTAATTGGAATGGAAAGTGGGAGGTGAGTAATGCAGTGGAATACAACATTTGATTAAAAGCTACTCCTCACCCTAAAGAAGCTCTTCATAAAAACTGTCTCATTCATTGAAGTATTCATTCAAACACATGGGCATTAGAGCTGGGTCATTCATGAATGAATCGTTCAGAATGAATGACCCAGTTGGAAGAATCGAATGAATCGATTCTCGCTCCTCGTTCTAAATGATCCTTAAAGAATCAAGTCGTTCGTGGTTCATGAAGAATCGTTAATTCAGAATGAATCGACGAATCAACGCAATTATGAATTTCGAGCAGTTGATTCTTGAGAATCACGCGTCGTTCTATGACTTTCTTAACTAGCTGAACCACTATTCTATGAATCAATTATGATTGCAATGAGTTATAAAAATGAATAAATCTTGAACCTAGCTTTATATATAAATGTATTTATTTATATATACAGCTAGGCTCAAGATTTATATATTATTAAAATTCCTTCATTTTCCCATCCGGGTTCTAGAGTGAGAGCAGATATTGAAGAGATGGCAGTTTTCAGGTTAGTTATTTGCAGTTTGTAAGGCAAGATTTTATTGATTTTAAATGGCTATTCTGTTTCTCATCATAGGAAATTCGTTAGCTGGTTAGAGGCAAAAAACTTGAGATGTAAGTAGGCGATGCAAGAGGAGACAAAAATTTTGTTGACGCAGAGTTCCTACGTTTATCTCTTAAGTTTTTCGAAATTTGTTTCTACCTAGGATAATGTCAATTGAGTTGTATACTATATAGGCCAATGTAAGAGCACATGGGAACAAATGTAAGAGCTGGTAAAATAATGCGCTCAAGTAAGCATACAGAACAATACGTAATTGATTAACTATATTAAACCAATTTTCCTACGTTTACTCACAAACTTTTTTTTATTTCTGTTTCCTTTTGTAAGTGGTTTCTATTTATAAAAATGTATTCGATGATTGCGATAAAAATTCCAAAAAATAAAATCATCAAACAACATTAGAAATTGCTATGCAGCACATTATAATATCATCAACCCCAACTACAATTATCACCATTGAAATACAAATAAAGAACGAATTTGTTTACACGAAACTATTAATCTCTCATATAATGGGTAGTTATAACTTAACCGCATTATTAGACATGGATGAGTTACATCCACATAAATGCTCTTGATATTTCTTCCAAATTATGTAAGCCATTCTAAAGCAATGATTGGGAAATAAAACTTCCTTAATATGACATTAAAAGGATATTTGAGCAAAAAATTACGTAAAAGCTATCAATGAACGACTATACCCGACGGAATAATAAAACGAGTTTCCTCAGTTTGTTTACAGGATTTGATATCGTATCGTATTGAGAATATTTGGAAAAACAAAACCAACCCTCAGCAAAGGACTCAATATTTTAAAACCAGGGAAAAAAATAGCGGAATAGTCTGTGCAACTAAAAATGGCGCCATTTAATTTTTCAAAGATGTCACACACTATTAAATATACATCATATTACGCTCCTTTTTTCCTACATTAGTATACTGCAGTAAAGTAACAACGAAAAACAAGGAATTTAAAGGTGAAATATCATTTCATGCACGGTTCCTCATTAGGCAAGTTTTACCTAGCCCTTCTCTGGAGAAGTATGGACACAATTCTGACATCAGAAAATTAATAATAGTACCATGCTAAAATAAATACTTGTGAGGAGCTTACAAATTAAATCACCTAAAAAATGTAGAAGCCCACGAACTGGGAAAAAAATCACTTTTTGTGCCTTCATATGAGGAGGATAAAGTATATGAATATGGAAATGCTGGATGGCTATTTATTGAAGCCCCTAGAGATGAAGAAAGTATGACCAATTTTATTGACATTATTTTTAAATGGGCTATAATTTGCTATTGTAGTACTGACTTTTGATGGTCAATTCCTTATCTAAAATCATCATCTTATATCCGTTAATTGGGTTCCGAAAAAATATTGTGACTAACTTATAAAACAGTCACAGAAACCTAAAAAGCATTTGTACTTGGTTTCAAGGAACACCCAATTGCTTACTAATGTCGCAGCGTATTACCTGGCTTAATACAAAGCGAAATCCTACGACGCATACCAAATATGAACACTGAAGTTGATCTTCAAAACCAAGACCATTCATTGTCAAACCACCACCTCACCAACCTGATTACAAAGACCTGAACATTAATATAGAGAAAAATATTGACCACTTCGGTACTCAATCACCAGAAAGGAGAGTTTGCAAAAATTCAAAAAATAGGACGGGGAAACTCAATCGGCTATTTCGCACGTTGACCTGATAAATGCAACCGTCGAGAGAAAAGTGAACGGGAAGAATGGAAAAGGCAGACTTCGGATGAGATATATGGAACACGTTGTAAAAAATGTGAAAGAATAGAACTATACCAATAAGACGAGGTCATCCAATAGGAGAATTGATTGAAGAGCTGTGTGAAACCAATATTGGGATTGTTGACCGATGATGATGATACTCAATCATAGCAAAAAAAATCGACAGTGCGTTTTCATCATCGTCGGGCATCAAAACGTCCACCAGTATGGAGGGCCTGACCCGGTGGGAAACCCGAGAGGAATTTCTACACCTACCACACCTGGTAAGCACAAGATATTATTTTAGGTACACTAAATTTTCAATAAATTATTAGATTTGAGCGGTGAACAAACAAAGAGTATCCATTACAATTTGAACATATTATCACTATAAAATGTTGGAAAATTACACGAGAGCTAGATACAATCATTTTACTACGTACAGCACTTAATTTTCGCATCGGGACTAGTTTAACTCGGCGGAGTTCTGGATGACTTAGCAGACCAGATAAAATGAAAATTTAATTTAAATAATAACACAAAAAAATTAATAAAATCGCTCAGTCGGAGAGATGGAAGCCAGAGTTTAAGCTAGTTAGAATGTTAAAATTACACACAAGTGAATGAGGACTGACGAATGCACCTGCTCCTAAGCTAAGGTAAATATCAGAATGTTCCCAACAGATCATCCTGCCGGGTAACGAATGGAGGGGAGAAGTGGGTAAAAGGGATCGAAGACATTGGATAAATCTGTGAGTTTCGCAGGGAAAAATTTGGCGGGGCAAAATGAGAATACCGTGACGGATCTGAAGGAGGGGGAAAGAGGAAAGAAGGGGTGACATAGACGCTTGGGCGGACGAAGGGGTTTGTGGGAGAATTTCCACCAGGGGCAACAAGGAGCGGCGAGGGGAGGTGACCAGAGAACCGGAGAAGAAAGGGAGAGAGGGGGGAAATGGAGAGGAAGCCACGTGGGAAAAGTGCTGCTAATGAGTTCAAGCGGCAAATCTGTGTAAAAAAGTAAAAACAAGCGAGGCCGAAATTTCGGTACCATTAAGCCCACTTGACCTTTCGGGCTCTTTAAAAGAAAAAACGCATTCGGAAATTGAGTTACAAATATTTCATCAAGTTTTTTTCTGCGCGCGATAAAGCTTCGAAAGTGCTCAGAGTTTTGTACTCAGCAGAGGGTAAAAAAATCACTTATTTTTTCCGGACTCTTGGTAGTCACTGAGCATAAGAGACTAAACAACCTTACTACATAGCTTTTATGCTCACGCAGCAACCATCATGTAAACGCTAAAGGCCTGTTCATGTCGGCATGAGATATTGCGAATGTTTCGCACCTTCATGACGCTCGTTTTCAGCATTAAGACATTAGCCGTGACAGAGTCCTCTCCATCCTTTACGACTAGGGGTAAATGTATATTATTTAAGAGGAAAGCCTTTTAAGACCTTGAGGTGATTGCCATAATGCGCACAGCTTTGTCTTAAGCTGGCGATTAAAAGGTTCATAAATACTCATCATTTATAAATCTTTGTATAACCGTTTACATTTCCCTCGTTAAAAACTTTTTGGAAATTCTTTTAATAACTTTTGACAAAACTATAACGTGGAATAAAGATTAAAAACGACGGATACCCGAGCCTTAATGAGTTGATTGCATCGATTTTGCTCAGCTTCGACTTCAAAAATAAAAGGTAGCCCCTAAATTCTAGAGAAGCACTAAATTTAACATAAAGAAAGAGAATTGTTACTTGGAGCTCAAAAGTTACCATACGAATGTTTTTGGAAAAAAACTCATACGTTATTTCCAAAAGAAAAATTATGAGTAACTGCAGAAACTAAAATATACTTAATCTCATTTAGTGTCTCTTTATTAGAGCAAGCAGTAAACGTTTCAACGCAAAATTGGTTAGATTTTAAGGTCGCCCATTTCTCCTCGAATGATTAGACTGCAATGGAATCAAAAAACTTAGCCATGCGCTTTGTTTCACTTAAGTTCCTAATTAAAAGTAACAACGAGCTGCAGAATTGAATGTAGCTACTCACATACGCAATGAATGTCTAGAATAGATTTCTATAAACCTTTTCTGAGCCTAGTATAGGCACGAAATCTTAGCCATTTATGCTAGAGCGAAACAGCACAGGTAGGAAAGATTTGCGTGCTTGTTTGTTTTCACTGTTCCATTTTAAGTTGTAATCCTTTGAAATAATTAGTAATTCTATTTAAAAAATAATAAGCGTTATTCTATTTAAAAGCATGCCTCAATTCACTCAGATTTTTTATCTAAGGAAAATAGGCTTACTACACCATTATGCAGATACATTTTCCAAAACTGAATCACCCATCCTCTGCGAGACATTAAAAAAAAATAGAATTTCAAGAATGCTTGGGCTCTAATAAATTATGAAATTCGTCCTAACAGTTGTCAAACTGTTTTCAAACTGTCAAGTTGTCATTTTTTGCTGGAAAAATAAACAAATAGTCGTGGGAGGCACCACATAAGAATATTTATAATTTTCCCCAGGATTTAGGTAAATTGAGCCAAACAAATCAACAAAGGATTTATTAAAAACCAAAGTAATATAAAAAGTTAGAGCTCAAAAGGAAAGTATTATTCATTGATCAATTATACTGAGTAACGAGATGGGAGTTAGTCATTGCAATGAAGAAAAAACACCTTGGAATACATTACGAAATCCACTCTTTTCAGACTGAATGCATGCAACAAATATGCCTTATTATGAACTAAGTACATTTTTTCGTTATTTCCTGAAAATACAATGATGCTAAAAAAAATTTGGTCTCTTGTATGGACTCGCACGAAGAAGGTATCACTAATCTAATTGAAAATAGATAACTAATTCTAATTGAAAATGAGATTAAAGAGCAACGTGCTCAAAGCGCCATTAACCACTCATGATCTAATTTTATACCCGAGATCTATAGTTTACAAGGATTAGGATTATTATAGCAACACGACATGAAACAAAACTATCGAAAGTATGACTTTTTTGATAAAATTATAACCTTACGCTCAACCGTATCCTCTCATAATTCAATCTCCATCATCATTATATATTTACTCGATGGCTTACGGAAATAATAGCGCGAAAGACTGAATTTATGAGAAAGGACTGATATCAGTCGGGAAAATGAAAATGACGACGTTTCTTAAGCTTACGGAACGTTTATTCGAATCGTAAGTTGAAAGATCAAAATTGACAGGCAATCACCAAATCCGCTTCCATAATCAAATATTTCACTGACACCATAGCCTCCACCAAATCCTTATTCTCACCGGGGTCATTCGAACCTTATTCTTGAACTCTCGCGACATGCAGACGGAAGGCCTCTTTCAGGAGTTCATTTAAGCCACCCTCCGTCCCCCTTCTCTCCATTCACAGATCCATCACGAGATCCATTTGTGTCCCCTCGTTCGTCCCTCCGATTGCGTCTCGCCGATTCAATACGGCCGCAACGGTGTCGCCCCTGAAATCCCCAGCACCCCCTTAATTGCACGGCTTCATTCTCTCCTCCCACACAAATGGACTCTTTTTATCCCTCTGGCATCAATCCCGTGGAACGGTTCGCTCCCCCCACACCTCCTCTCTTCCTCTCACTCTATCATGAAAAAAAAAAATCCTCCCTTTCTTCTCCGACAACCCCGGCCTCACCGCACGACTTTAACGTCCACTGCGTTTGTTTGCACGCTCCACGGCACCGCCCATCCCTCTTACGTCACTGCATCGCAAACCTTTTATTTGGCGGAATGGGGAAGGGGGGTTATCAAGATTTATAAATGCAAGGGGGCTTCTCCACCGAGTCTATGCATGCCTCGAGACATTCTTCACCTCGCGTTCGTTTGATGCCTCTCCCAAGTCGCGGGCAGGCGGCCTTTCCCCCTGGGGTGACCTACATAAATAAATGCGGGCGGGCGAGCGCGCGTGCCCTCACGGCATCGTCACCGCCCTCCACCCCTTGTTTCTCCTCGCCCGTGCTGCTTTTCGCCCCATTTATTCCAACCCCCTCGCGACCCCCCGTCGGAGCATGGATGGCGAGCGACCTTGGGGAGAGGAGTGGTTCACTCGGAAGCCCCTAGAGCTGATGTCCTCGCAGCGCCCCCGCCCCCATTTGCACTTTCTTTTGTTTCAGTTCTCGCAAGAGGCCTTCCCAGAGCCATTCAGGAATGAAGCCAAGTCATCAACCAGGCAGAGGTACACCCCGCACCATCAGCTTTCCTCATCGCCACCATCAAATTCTCCGTCTTCAACGGTAGAGGTGACGTCGCAAAAATTTCGTCTCCGATTTCCCCGTGATGTGTCACGAAACCGTCACCTACGATATCCAATGCGGTGAGGCAGGATAAGCGCAATGTTTTTGGGAATAAAAATATTTAGGCCAGGAGCGGTTGTTGTCGTTTACAAGGAAACTTAGATATCCTTGCAGCACTCTTAACAATGTCACCCAATTTTCCTTTGGACAACCAGCCGAAGGTTTGAGCACCAGTATCAATTTTTCACTGCATTCCTATAAAATAACTATGATTACCCTCTACCGTGGAAGAGGAAATAGGTTTTCAAAATTCCATATGAAGTGAAGAACTACTTGCATTGGATGTTGGGCATATAATATTTTTTATTTAAAAAAACACAATTAAATTGGGATTATAACAGCTAGAATTCCTGTAGGACTCATAGGAAGTGTAGATATCTCATATTTTTTGTGATATCCGTCTAATATTTGAGTTAAAAATTGTGAAATGAATGGGCAAGACTCCAATTAACCCAAATACTGTAACCTGAGCAATCACATATTCTTACTTTTTGATTGTTACAGATTGTATCAGTGCAATCAGTATACAGCAGCACGTGTTATATTTATAGCCATTACTGGTACAAATATCGACAATAAATGGTTGAGAACAATTATTCATGCAAAAAAATTTCTAACCAGAATTAATATCTACCTAAAAAACTTATACGGGGCTATGACAGCCCGGGGGCCAACGGCCCGGAAAATATTTCTACAAACGACATAATTAAAAAGAGCGTGTAGAATAGTATTCTGACTAAACTCAAACTCCGCACCTTGAAATTAACTTGGCAAGTCGTTTCAGGTGATGGTAGAAAGAGTGGAGAGGGGTAATTCGAAGAAAGTGCGGTTGTCACCCACTGCGATGAAGGGAACGTGCATGGAGAACGCGCAAGAAAACGGAGATTCACGCTGTGACTTGAAACAACAAGGGGAAGCACAAAAGGGGATAAGAGACAAAATGGCGGCGGAAGAAGAGCTCGAAGATTTGGCGTGTGTGAAGAGCTCATGGGGAATTAAAATTTATTTGGCGAAAGGGTTTCTTAGAAAATAAAATGAAAAGGGCTGAGGCCGTACTTTTAATTGGGGTAGTATGGGAAAGGGGGTGGCGTCTACGGAGGGGAAAAATGGAAGAACAAAATGGTCGGAAAAAAGGGCGCGACGAGAGGGGGAAAGGGACGGAAAGACTAGAGTGGAAAGCGAGACTTTACGGCTGAGTGGCTTAAAACGGACAGAGGCGGAAGAGGAAAAGACGAAGAAGTGAGGAGGAGCAAGGTGAGAGGAGAGGAAGGGCAAAGAGGGAGGGGCTGTGCCATTCCACTCCCGAAGACCTACTTTAATTTCGAGGAACATCAGTTCCTCATACACTCTATCCCTTAAGTCATCATCCTTTTCCCACCCTCTACATCTCCCTCTCTCCACCCACACTACTTCTCGTTATCCCTTCCTCCCCACCCGCAGTCTTCCTCGACCTTACTCGATCCTCTCCCTTGACTTCCCCAACTCGCCCTGCCGTAATCCTCAGCCCTCCCCCCTCTCGCCTCCCTTAATTTCGGTCGCTGCCTCAAAGAGGGTCAAAATGGCTGGCTGTAATTGCCAATGGAAAACATCACCCCCGTTGAGCATTCTCGCCAACGCCGCTGGAGGAGTGTTATTTCTACTTCGCGGCACTCATCTGCTTTCAGCGTAACACCCGTGCCCCCATTGTTCTCTTAGCAAAGAACAATAGCGCTGATATCGACCGGGAAAGGAACGATGGCTCGTATAAAGAAAACATGATCATGCTTGATATGATGAATGGAACGGTCATACACGTTTGACTACCAGATGATCGCATACGTGTCAAACTGTAAATTTGGGAACGGGTGGACAGGAGGGTTTACGTTTGTTTTTTTTTCGGCAATTGAAACGCAGCATTCGACTGCATACGTTATTAAATATTCCAGAACATGACTCGGACGACATTACAAGCTCTTTAAATATTTTAGGACACAATCGAGATCATCCCAGTTTCAACTACTTCAATGAACACTAAGAGTGAAGGTATACACCATCGAACCCATTTTCTAGTAAGTGGGAGGAGCTGGAGTCATTTTCAAATGAATAACGAACCAAGCAACACGATTCACTCCCGCACCTTGTATCACACGCGGTTGTTCTCAATGACACAAAATGACACTCAAGTGTCACCTCGCCATCTCCTTCCCCTTATTTCAACCCTCTCCGCCTAGATGCCCCATCAAATTCATCCATCCACCTCCTCATCTTCTTTCCCATAACTCACCTTGTCTCTTAGCCATTTACCGTTCGCATAGGTAACATCTCCTTCATTCTGATTACCAAGAGCAATAATAATACCTTATACCTTGAGTAATTTTGACAGGGAGTGCTAACCAGCGGAATCTACTAACTGGATAAACGGACGTGATTCTTGCAATGAAGAAACTTTCTGACTGTCACATTAAAAACAAGAACTACCGGTTTCGGCTGTCATGGCATCTTCAGATCCATTAAAAAATCTACACTCTGGGTAGTTTCTATGGGAGAGGTGAGGTTGGTTGAGGGGAGGAGGGGGGGGGGGGGAAGACAAGTAGTATGGGTTAACTGGGGGAGATGGTGGGATGGGGAAATCACTTGGATTGGGGGATGTTAATGTGATGAGTAATAAGGGGGATCGGTTCGGGAAGGTTATGTCATTGAGAAGGAGGTTTATTCGTAGACTAATATCCTGAATTTCTAGGGAATCCATCCTTACCCGGTGAAATTCCGGATTTCTGGAGCTAATGAAGCTGCTTCCGAGCCCCAACTTCAGAAGGTGATTCTATTTTCGAAGACCGTTATTTAAGAATACGTTCCCATATGATACTCATTTATAAATACAGTGGCATGATATGCTGTCTGTACACAGGGTGTGACCGATTCCACTACCTTCCAGAGAGCCTCTAATATTTCCACACCATTTGGGCATGGCATCTGACAGCGCTAATAGATACATCGTACAGATAGACAGGCTAAAGAGGTGAGTATGATGTGGAGGGACAATTATCATGGATGTGAAATAAACATGTAATTTTCATTAATTTATTCACAGCCTAAACATATCTCATACGTTCCCATTTAAATATGACCACTAGAAGGAATTATTAATAGTTAAATGTGTAGAATATCGCTGCTATCGCTTAATACTAATAAATAAAGTGATTAGCTACCGAATTCAATAAATTTTTTCTAAGAATGGGATGCATATGATTACTACACAAAAGGAAATCACTTAGGCAATGCTTATGGAAAATTTCCAAATAGCTAGATAGGTAGGTACATTGAAACTTGAATCTAAGTTGACATTTTAAATCACAAGAAAACACGCGAAAGAAACTAAAAAGAACCTATCCAGGTATATAACTGGATAGAGCCATCCCATCCGCCGAGGATGTTTCTTTAGGCCTCAGAATAAAATCAATTTGTCGCCTTTGTTGATCATTTTTCTTCCCCACTCTGCGACACTTAAGACGCCCGCCAAAAACTTTAAAAACATGTGCGCCACAAACATACACACTGCACAAGGTTCTGAAACCTTGGTGCGTAGGAGAAATCTCCTGGAGGAAATCCAGATTGCCATGCGCCCCACAACCGGGAAGCAGGCTTTCCGCAGGCCGACGTGCCTACGCACTTGCAGCCTCTGCTATCCACGCGAGCCCCTGGCGAGAGATTTTCCACAAAGAAACGCTATCTCTGCATCCTTTATTCATGGGCGTCCAAAAAGGGTGCCACAAAAGCGAGGGAGTTCATTCTCCCCAGGCCTCCGCAGCCATCCAGTCCCTGCCCCCCCTCCTCCCCTCTCAGGCGTACGCACATTACGTCGGCGCACTCTCCCTTGTTTAGGACCTCATAATCCCATTGAGAAAACACATTCGTGTGACATGAATATTCATTCCTTTCAACTTTTTTTGAACAAGTTGGCAACTTTAAATTACATGGACGGCATAACTGTACCAAATCAACACCGGAACCACTTATCAACATACTTAGGCCACGAACTTCGGCAATTCTACTCGGGAATCTAAATATCTGCTGGTACTAAAAAAAACTTCTAAATGCGTAGAGATTAGATCTAATGCATTATCTCATAGAACAGGGACTTTTCTCTGCTCACTGGAAAAAGACAGTTTCACACTTGCAAGTCCTCACATTCTTTCCGGTGAAGAAAACGCTCATTATTTGTTTACCTTAGAATTCACCGCATGTATGTACTAGCAACACTTCTGATTAAGCCTCTTTCATCATGCCTCTACCCAACAAAACTTAGCGGCATGCCCAAGATATTGGTAAACACAGCACCACGCGATATATCAATAGCTTTAACAGGAAAGAAGAAAAACTTTGCTAGTTCCACAAATATTTATTCACATGCGACCGGTTTCGATACAGTGTATCATCTTCTGGCAGTGATGACAAAAATTACGGTGCACCGACACCCAGTCTTATCCCTCCTCCTCTCCCCGCCCATGCTTCAACCTTCCTTTCTCCTTCGGGAAAACCAACCACCCCCGCCCACCCTTTCGCCTAGCCCTCTCCCCCACCCACTCTTCCCGACCCCACATCCATTCCCAGAGTACCACTATATATTGTACGTAATTTTTGTCATCACTGCCAGAAGATGATACACTGTATCGAAACCGTTCGCATGTGAATAAATATTTGTGGAACTAGCAAAGTTTTTCTTCTTTCCTGTTAAATCATGAAGGAGTTCCATCAAGTTACGCCTCAAACCATTGCATATATCAATAGATAATCATTCGAATTTGATAGGAAGCTTATAACTTTCCCCTCCAATTAGAAATCCACGAGGAGCTCCCGTAGTTAAATATTTGTACCTTGGCCCAGAAAAAATATTATAAAAAATCCCAAGCTTTTATTCACAACTGATTTCTTACAGAATTGCTTAACACCGTGGTTAAACATTTTAATGGGCTTTTTTGATACCATGCTACACATCTATTATGATAATGAACGAAATGCGTTGCAAAGAAAAATACTCCATGAAGATAATACGCTAGCAAAAAAGCCGTGGTACAATAAATAATATTCGACTTATCTAGAAGACGAAATAATGTTTCCTTAGAATCGTGTGGTTATATCCACTGTTAAATCGTACGAATTAAACGCACTTTAGATATTTAGAAAGAAACTGAAGCCAATACGGAAAGTTGACATTTATATTTCCGTCACAATTACAAAAAGGGTATCTACTATCCGGGCAAGACATCGAGCTGAACGATATCAGGAACGCAGTAATTCGAGGTAAACGACAAAAATAAGAAACTGCAGGGTAGTGCTAATGGTGATGCGATTAGTTTGAAGGCGCTGACGCCAGGAGCAAGAACGGCGTTGCGGTACTCTTTGAGGAAAACATTAATTTTGGCGAATGAAGAGGTAGGAAATTGGACGGCGTAATGGCCGGGCGGCGAAGTCGCTGGGCCTATTAAGACGGGAGACGGGTGGAGAGGCAGGGAAGGGGGAGATGAGGAGGATGAAGTGTGGGTAACCACCAACCAAGGGGGGTTGGAGATGAGAAAAAAACCCTCACATCGAGACCAGCAGGAGAGAGCGCGAGAAACGGAGAGCTACTCCTCAGTAAGGGTGGAGGGTGGATGGTTGGGTGTGAACTGTAATCGACAGATGAAGAGCAGAAGTCAAGCGGGTCGTAGGCAGCATCTTGGCAGCTTCAAGAGAAGACATCAGCGTGAGTGTCGAATAGGAAAACTATAGGAATAGGAAAAAAAAATAGGAATAGGAACCACAAAAGCGGAAAAACCAAGTAAAATTCCGGACGTTCAAAATAGCATCACTCTTCATTATGAAAATCATCAGAGAGGTTGATTAATCCGTACGCGTCAACCGTAAATTTGGCAAGATACGTTACCCTCTAGCTGAGCTGGTTACGATTTGGATTATCGACGCTCTCTTACGCGTGATCAGGGTAGCATCCTACTTTCAATGCCAACCAAAAAATACGCGTCGCATACTTTGCTTTTAAAAAATATTCGTTTAATTTCGAATTAATAAATATAGCATACTGTGTTGCATCACCAAAAAAGCTAGTTGGTTGTTAAGTCAATATGCACATATATATTTTAGGAAAAATACAAATATTAGCCTAAAAATACGAAGCATATTATCATTTCGTTAATACACGGACTTTGCTCTACCTTGTTTATAGAGATATCCATTGATCAATCAAAATGATACTTGCTCCGAAAATATATTTCTATCAGTCACAGAACCTCGTATTTTTTTTTAAAGTTTTCATATATGAAGGTTAAACAGAGAATATAATTGGTTTATTTACTACATATATACATATCCACTGGCCATTTTTATTCGGAGTCTCTACCTAATATGACCAATGAAATTCTAAAAATAAGGAAAGCATCGAACAAATATTTGACATGATCCCTACATACTGCAACACGCATTGGACAAAGCTGACAACAGATTGCATATACAGGCTCTACTCAAGCTATATTACTCGCTATCATGATAAATTATACAATGTACCTGTAATGTTTGTGATATTTGCACTGCATAATATTTATAAATTCAAAATAGTTCCGGGCTATAGCCTATGATACGATCTCGGAACAGCACGTGACAGACTTGGCATCGAGGGAGATCTAGGACAAGTCCTAGGGAATGACCCCGATTCCATTCGGCCTTGTCATCCAGTTTTTAAAAGAAAACGAACTATACACAAAGATCTGACCCCCTTGTGCATCAATCGGAATGCAGATTTTAACTTATTTAAACACAGTAACTTTTTACTTAGGTATATATTAAGATTTTAGCCTCTTGAAGGGGTCATATTGCTATAGATAGGTTGTCTGTGGTGCGAATGACCACGCCGTCGAAGGCCTACAGTAAAGGCAAAATGCATGCCAGAAAATGAAAATGAATGATAAGCATTTATGCGTTCAGAACACAAACGATCTTTGCCCACATTTAAAAAGGATCAAAGTTCTTACTGCATAAAAAAGTACTTCAACTTTGCTCGAAAATGAAAACTGGTTACTTCCTGCTGCCTCATATCTACCTTTAAATCACTATCCCATTATCTTTCACAAAAAAAACTTAAAATTACCATAACATTTACAGAGGAGGTATATAGAAGGTAACTCAGGTAGTCACCTTCATTTTTTTAACGCGCTCGTGTAATTACTATGCCACTAGTCAACCTCAAACACTTTTTTCGCTCCGAAATTCGCTCATCGTAAGTGGGAGAGCTAGTATCTCGACATTTGCCTCATCTTTTTGAATCCGTACATACCTGCCACTGCTATTAAGGTACTACTATAAACCCCTCGTTGTAGCACTCTCCATACTCACTCTGGATACCTATTTCCCACGGTTCACATCATCTCTTTGCTCTGCACGAAGACCCCAAATCGCAGACAGTTTGAGAGCTGCACCTGGAGACACGGCCAAACATTACGTGGATGAAATAGTGCATTGTTCACCTCCGCTATGGAGGCTCGTAGGAAGCGCTCAGCATCGCAGTTCATGACGAACGCTCCGGCGCTTTCCCGTTCAGCACACCCACCCACACAATGGCTCACGGATGGGGAATAAAAGAAAAGGAAGATCCTTGCATTAAGTGGTCTGGAGCTGCCGCCTCCTACGTTCGAGGGAGGCTCTCGAGCATCCGAACACGTGCGCAGAAATACACACAAACACACACACGAGCACGTTAAGAGGCACGCTCACTCCCACCGCGGGCTAAGTCGTAGCGAATAAGGGAGAAGGGTTCATTAAGAAGATGAGACAGAGTCCCTTAAGTCTCAGGTGCGCGAGGATACCGACGCAGAACAGACTTCGTGTTAGCGCACAAAGGAAAGAGAACCATAAAAGATCACTCACGACAAGTAGGGCAGGCGTTCGCGCGGCGCTTAGTGTGGAAATTGGGTATCGTGCACTACGTCGAAGTCGCATGCGTAGAGAACGCGAAGGTAAGAAAATGACACGAAAACAACAGTATACCAAAAGAAAGAAGTTATAAGTACGAGTTGCGAGCTAAGCGAACGTTTTGGACCGAAAAGGAGAGTGATACTTTGCATACGACCGGCATACAATGACCAAAACCTGAGGTTAAGGGGAAGCTGAGCTATATTTAGATGCGAGGTGCCCATGTTTTGGGAGCACGAAGACCCTTCTTAGTTGCAAAATAGTTTTGAGAAGTTTTCTGTGAATACGAGGAAAACAAGTAAAGCATATGCAATAAGACGTTCTCGTAAAATGATAGAAAGGTTTATCATAATTTCGGGATTTTAATGTTTATTTTTTAAATCATACCTTCTAAACTATAAATCGCATCTTTTGTACTTAACACGGTTTTGCATGGTGATGTGATGAACTACAGGTAGAACGTTGGACTTCAGACCGTTGAACGAGATAAGGAATTCAGAGAGGCATTTTTGAACATGTAACAGTAGTTAATACTTATTCGGAGGAGAAAACAAAAGTCATTTACGCCATTTATAGAACATAGGTAATTGGGTATAGGACTTTACAGGGAACTGAAGAAAGCCGGAAATAAACTAGGAATCCCTTTACTCTTCTCTTAACAAAACTCTCCAAGTGGTCCACGGTCTATCGTTCCATCCGACGAACGTGACGGACGAAGACGGTGAACTGATCTTGAAATTATCCTCATGCAAAACTCAAGCAGAGGACGGTATACCTACCAACGAAAAAATACTGCCTCTCTCGGAGTTCAAGCCCAAGATGAGATGTAGGTAATCTAGCATTTCATGAGCGCCATACCCTTTTTCGACCCATTCAAATAAATTCCAGGTGCGTGATTATCCAATAACCATATCTATCTACAAAATGGCACAGGGAAAAGAAATGGCCTTCTACCATAATACGAGAATTTTTATAGCCGTTGATTATGTTCTTAATAAGCCGTGTCTTTGCCAACCAGACCCACATTTAAGTTGAACACTGTGGGCTACTTAAAACTATTCGGGTTGTAGAGTTTACCTAGTAAAAATCAGAAACAAAGACCGTGGGTAAAGTAAAAATCCCGCAATATTGAAATACCTTAAAGGAAATCAAATAAAATAATAAAAAAACCCTAATCTCATGGGTAGGCAATACACTGCGAGGCAAAAGCGTAACCAGTCCATTAGATTTTAGCATAACCAGTGTATTAGATGAACTAAAATGGGAATCATTATCAGACCTTTAATTGAAATTTAGACTTAATCACTTAATTGATTTTCAAGACAGTAATTTCAACGATGACGTTAAAAACATTTTGAGAAATCCAAATTACTATGGTAGACTGGACCATGATCATAAAATTGGAGAAATTGATTGCCGAACCGACAAATTCTAAATGCCCAGCCTTGCTCGTACAATTAGGGATATTAATAGTGGTTAATATGTTCAAGAGCATTTGAATGCATATACAAGACTATCAACCGATAGCATAGGTAGTTGCATGCTGTCATAAGGACTTAAAGCTAACCCAAGAAACAGCATAATATGCTTGTTTTGCTATTTAAATCTTTTAAATTGTTATGCTTCAACTAAAATATATCTGCTACTCCTTTTTAACTATGATAGATAAAGAATGTTTTATGTGAATTCACCTACTTCACCTTTTTGGTGGCTTTCAGGGTATTATGTATATGTAGATTATGAGAAAAGCCAAAACAATCTCTCATATAGTCATAATAAGCATCATATAGCAATCAAACAGTCTTTTTTACACAGATTATTCATTAGATTTAACAAAAAAGCACTTCATTCTCATTTGATTTGACAACCAGTATTACTAGAATAAAAAACTAGAATATTAACTGGTTCCATTTATTTTCTTAGAAAATACTAAAAAATATCTATTCCTTCAAATAGTAGGTTTTTACATTCCTGTGTAGGAAAGGGGGGGACGATAATAGTTTTACTCATACTCTATAATGAAAAGTATTTTCCATGAATTCAAATTATATACATTCCCATTTCTCAAGCCACTCTACGACAACGAAGAAATTACATAGAAATAATGTCTTATATTTGCACTCAAATCCATCCTTCGAACAACTTATCTACATAGTATTGCACAACTTAAGTTCTAAAACCTTTCTAAATCTCAAAAACTACTATCTTTGGGTTTCCAACTAGGAAACTCTTTTTTACAAATAAAAGGGTTTGAACTGCTTAAAGATTGAATATTCAATTATTAATTTAAAAATCTACCTCTAATGCTACCTTGTTGATTTCTCTGTTCCTTTGACATCTATCTAAATTTCATCCGCAATCAAATCCATATTATATGCGCTATCTTCCTCACTTCATATGCATCACATAGAATTTTTAACACTCCTTTGCCTATAGGTATTTTGGTAAAAATGTAGCATAAATTCGAAGTTTGTCATGTTCATTAGGAACATTTGCATACCCTACAATACGAATCGATATACATAACACACACAGTGGACATAGTAAGAGGGCTAAGTCAACACAAAATGTTGAACATGGATTAGTCCTTTTTACTTTTTGATGGATACACCATGTTTACCAACACCAGCTGTATAGAGCACGCTAGTAAGGTCGGGCACTGAATATTCATGAGATGGTCCTGACGTTCACGCAAAACAAAATATTTCCTGACGAACAGCGTTATTTACAACTGGGTTTGCAGCGCAGTGAACGAAGAGTTGTGAAATGAAGCACTGAAGAACAGAAAAAGGAAGAAAAGGAAGAAAAAAATTGCATAAATATCTGCGGGGTACTTACTCGAACGGTGAAGACTCGCTCAGCATTTCGAAAAAATTATAGGAATGGGAATATGAGATGAAGGAAAGAAAAATTACGTATGCGGGTCAGTTTTTGTGACTACGTCACAAAATTGCATCCTTGGAGAGAGAATATTATGGATGGCAGTCACATGTCTAACAAAATGAGAAGGATCTGGGAACGCCTAATGGTGAGTAATGAAGGCAAAAATGCCAGATTTGGTACGCATCATCATCATCATCATAATTAGCCAGCAATCCTGAGATTGGTTTGACGCAGCTCTCCACTGAATTCTCCGATCAGCTAATCTCTTCATATTTACGTATTTATTCTCTTTCACATCCAGCATCACTTGTGCAAAATTGGTACGCATAAAATCGATAAAATCATTTCCGCAAATAGGTACGCTAGAGAGGTATTTCATCTCAAGTACTCCATAAGCAGGATAAATTATGCAGGAACTCCACTTGATATCCTACATACAACTAAATATTTTTCGTGCCTAAACTAACTTACATGGAAAGCAATTAAGCTGAAGAACGAGAACCGAAATTCTGCACCGCGCTAAATATTTGTAATGAAATTAAACGCCACTCAAGTCAGCAATGAAAATAAATTATGATTTACTATTAAACCTGAATCATTATACATACTACTCGGTTCACTATTTCAAAGGGTCATTGAAGCAATTTAGATTCAAAATGAAGAACCAAGGCTGACAAGTGTTTTAAGCACAGTGAGTATCGTAAGAAACTAGAGGATACTTTCTTTTTTACTACTCTTTTAAACACGCATCAAGTATAATAAGTTCGGATGTTTCAAAAGAATAATAAAGAAGCAGCAAAAATTCTGTACACTAATAAGTATATAATAAAATATACAAAACTGGTGAAAAGGTCAAACGGATTGGCAAGAGTCGTTGGAAAAAACTAACGGAACAATGGGATAAAAGAAATATTCTCTTAGCTGCATTCCACATCTATGCTAATATATTCCTGGCATGACACAGATGACATTACCTAAATGAATAAGGCGAATGGTCCACCCTAAAATAGCTCCATAACAGGTCCATAACATGGAGGGAGTCATGGGTTTCCGCCGGGGACTACTACGGCGCAGTTGACGATCGAAGCATCTTAGTTCTGGACTCATCAAGGCACATACATTCTCACAGTAACATTTGCATAAAGAAAGAAGACTACAGTATTATAGTGAAACGACAAAATCTTCCATTCAAATGTGGTAAAGAATCCAGATTTTTCATTGTACTCTCCTCTCGTATTGCGGAACCAAATTTCATTAGTATACCAAGTAGAACATTTGAAGAATTTCATAAACTAGGAAAAAACACCACAAAATAAAACAAATGCAAATTAACTTTCCTACGCCAAAAATCAAGTATCCCCATGAACATCAAGCTTACCAGGGTTTACCAATATTAAAATCGTTACGATGGTAACTCCCATTTTCAAAATCGTATCACCGACCTGACGTATACATTGCTAGAAAGCAGCAGTTCATCATGAGACACCAGCTTTTTGTTGATTTTGCCCTAAGCTTCATTGTTTACCTAGCAATTCTTATTGAATTTCCTCTGTTTTATTCAAGGATCTTCAGTTTTAATTAGTACTGTTGCTTTTCTCAGAGGTAAGATCATTCAATGTTATTATTTTAGAGTACATTAGCTTTTCAAGATAATTTTTCTGCTATTTTACCATTATCCCTATGATAGAAACTTAATTTTATAATATATATCTTCATTTTTAGTTCTTCTACGTGCAGTTTAATGACCGACCTGAGAAATGCTCTTTCATTTATTTCTAGGTTTATTAAACGTGTCATCGTTCCAAAGAGTTCCCCAGGCTCGGATACTGTTTACCTTATTTGTGCGTAATACATATAGATTCTGCATGTAGAATTTGCGCTCATATACACCTTTACGAGAACCCAGCCATTGTCGTTGGAATGCAACCCTCGTTTGAGGCAAAGGTCACAGAGCGTGATGGGAGAGAAAAAAATGGAATCCACACGTACAGGACAGGGGAGGTAAAAAAACAGCGAAGGGTCTCAGTGGAATAGGAAGAAGCGCGGAAGAAAAGGGCAATACGCCGTGCTACTCCGGCGATCGAGCGAGCTCTCGCATGAGGGTGGAAGGCGCGACACGCTGCATAACGATGCCGTCCTCACCCTTTCTTCCGCTCTCCCACTATCTCTGGGCCGGGAGAGAGACAGAGTAGAGAAAGAATAAGAGAGATAGCAGAAGAGTGAGAAGAAGAAAGGGAGAAGAGGAGAGATGGGAGAAGAAGAGAGAGATGTTCATTTCTCGTACCACTTCCACGGTAAGGGGCCGGGAGATGGCCTTGAGACGGATGTTCAGGAGGAGCGCGCCTGGGAAATGAGGCGTGAGAGTGCGGGGAAGGGTTTCGTACGTTGGAGAGTTCCGGAACCGACGTCTGCGGCCCGTGTTCCAAGGCCCTGCTTCAGAATGCCTCTCACTACGATTTTGGCTCGACCAGTGGGCTCGAACACAACGAGCGGCGCCGAGAGAAACCGCAAAAGCAGCAAGCAGCCTCCCGAGCGGGACATTTTTCCCAGGGCCAGACGGCAAATTTCATTTCCTTCACTGACAATTACGGGGCGAAGAAAAACATTCGGGTTAAAAGAATTTTAGTGCAGCTTCATTTGTGCAGGTGCCGGAGTCGGCGAGTTTGTAATTAGGAATGAGAGAAGTGGACTGCTTACATCAGCTCTTACTACGTTAAACTGGAAATATATCCTAACCCCGACGCTAAGAGAAATTTTGATGGAAGGCATATGTTTCAAGGATTAAGTTCAGTAAGGAAGGCAACTCAATGGTAAAAGATACAATTTTAACTATTGTAGAATCAATCTTTGGTTACGATTAAAAATAGCTTCACAACAGATATCAAATAATTCATTTTTAACTATGATTAGTATAACCTTAAAAGAATCGTTTTTCACGTAAAACTATAGGATACCATATCAACTTATTAATATTACCTGCTTGCAATGATCACATGCCCAGGAAATAAATAAACAAGATGGCACCGAAATTGGATTAAGCAATTTACACGATGGATGCGTATAGCTTGAAAGCCTAAAGAGATATACAAGAGGCCTCCGATTATAGGCTCCACTACATTTTAAATCAACTATTTAAAACAGACGTTCAAGTTATTTCCATCGAGGTGTATTTAGCCGCTGTATGTACATATCTATGAGAGAGCAACACATTTTTAGGCTACGGGAACAACGAAGGATTGCACAGATAAGCAAAGAAAATACCGATTTTTTAGCTTAGGCCTAAACAAAAATCATATCACGACACCAATCACGTCAAGGTAGTCGTTAGTAAGCAACGCAAACACAATTTGAGTTCAACTTGTAATTTCAACACTCGTTTCCGTTGTTTTACGGCTAGGTGATATTCGTCACTCACGCTAAATGTTTAGCAATAGCGGTAACATTTTTCATGTTTTTTTCATTCACCGAAGTGGTGGTAAATCAATTGGTACGGATTTCTCAGATAGGGCTCACGAACAGTAATCGAACACGCGATCACTCGACTCCGGTAGGGCTCACGCGAGTTCCCCCTTCACAACCACCTGGCGGCTACTCTCCCTTTTCCCTGCCCACTGTCGGCTAATTGAGATATTTTCTCTCGCCTAAGAAAAGGAGGGATCGATCACTATTCGGAAGATGAGAGGGTTTAAAGGAAAACAAGTAGTATGCGCTACCTACAAAAGACCGCAAAAATTTATCGCAAAATCTAACAAAGCGTCACTCCAGCTATGCGAAACCATGCTAATATCAGTACGAAAATCACCGAGGTGTAGAGAAACGTACCGTGTCTATTTGAGCTTAAAATAGAAATCATACTCACAGCATTAAAAGCGCTGTGAGAAATTCCGAAAAGAATGACTCGATAAGAGGAGCAACGGCTAGAAGTGGAAGAAAATTTTAGGTAACTTGGATAGCACATTAGGCGAAGATAGGTAAAGCAGTAATGATGTTAGGAGAAGAATTTCGCAGACTAAGCAGCGGTTTACCAACAGGAGAAAACGTATGACGAGAACGAGAACTTGAGGACCGATGTAAAGAAAAGATGAACAAAGAGCTTGATATGGCGCTGGGCCCTATATGATTTTGAGACCAGGGCCCTGGTGAAGGCCTGCTTAATATTGAGATTGCCTTAGAAATGTGGGAGTGGAGGAGAAAGGAGAAAGTGAGATGGACGGAGAGGCGGAGGAGAAATGTAGAGGTTTTGAACATGGTTGGGAAGGAGAGAAGATCATATCAAAAATTAGGTGAGTGGAATAGGTTTATAGGAGAAATGGAATACTTAAGGTCATCATCGACGTTAGAATGCTGGGTAAGCGAGGCTGGGGAAAAAAAGAGAAGGTATTATGGGCAGCATAAAAAGTGTAGGAACGAAGCCGATACATTATTGCAATGCAAAGGACAGGAAAGATTCTCTAACAAAGCCTTAACAAAAACCGGTAGTCTACTATCAATCAATAAGAACTGTATAAAAGTTTTGCAATGTTTTAGCCTTACAACCTAATAAAGTATGATTAAGGAATATTTTCAAGTGGAAAAAGTGTTTCCGCGAAGATTCTTAACTATGTACGGGAAGTTAAACACCATGTAGCAGTGGAAAACGGAGACAATTTCTTAATGTAAGACATTAGCAAAAGAGGCTAAAAATAAGGTCTGATCCTTTTTTCAAATACATCCCCATATAACAAAACTGCATACAGTCTTTGATTATCGCATGCCAGCCGTGACATGAATTTACATCTGCATAATAATCCGAGACCCACCGCAAGGGTATGTGGATCCTGGATTGATTCCCAAATTGATTGATGGATTGATTAAACTGTTCCAAGTTTATGTCTTTGACTCCAGTAAATGAAGTGATTTGCACAGAACTCGGAATGTTTGCAAATTTTATGGGTCTAAAACAGAAAAATACTACCGTGAATCAATATGGTAAAATGCTAGATTTAGTTCTAACAAATGTTGATTTTACTGTTCAACGCTGTAATAGCAATAAGTATGTCATTGTTAAAAGAGAACCCTCACCACCCTGCTATTGAATTTCAATATTCATGTAAAACTGAAAGAAAATTGTCTTGCATTTCAAGAAATTCATATAATTTTAAAAGAGGTGATTACTTAAAATTATATCTTGAACTAAGCTGTAAAAATTGGAGTGCAATAATGTCAATTAATGATATTAACAAAGGTTTAGAAATATTCTATAAATATATGTATGAAGCAATGGATGTAGCAATTACTAAGTGTATATCATCTAGATACAGGTACCCGTTCTGGTATAGCTATGACTTAATAAAGAAAATCAAGAAAACAGATGGACACCGGATATTGTTTAAGAAAAAAGGGACAGTTTATCATCAGATAAAATATCATGAACTTAGGTTGGAAGTTAAGAAGTGTATTAATGATTGTTTTAATGTATACTTAGAGAATATTAAACAAGATATATGCCAAGGTAATTACCAAAGATTCTGGAAATTTGCTGAAGATATTAATTCTGTTAAGGGCACAAAACAGTACGTGATATACAAGCATTCAAAATCTGATGTGTACACTGCCTTATCTGGAGTACCGCAAGGATCAAATCTTGGTCCACTTCTTTTTCTCATATTTATCAATGATTTACCTCAGTGCTTGTGCAATGTGAAGTGTTTAATGTTCGCTGATGATATCAAGATATACCTTAATGTAAAAAATTTGACAGATTGTAATTTAGTACAAATGGATATTGATAACTTAATTTCGTGGTCAGAGAGAAATCTTCTTTATTTTAATATTGATAAATGTTCTGTAATATCCTATACAAGAAGTAAAAATGCAATTAAATACAATTATAAGATGAAGGAGCAAACTATATTTAAAAAAATATAAGTGAAAGATCTTGGATTAATTTTGACTCCAAAATGACTTTTAATAACCATATTTTATCCTTCATCGTGTCTGCTTAAAAATTAATTGGATTTTTGTATCGTATTTCAAAATATTTTTTGGATGAAAAGGTGTTTAAAATTCTGTACTTTTCATATGTGAGAAACAAATTGGAATATTGCTCTGTGATTTGGAACCCGCATTCGATAAAGTATGATGTGATGATAGAGAGAGTCCAAAAAAGATTATTAAGATTAATGTATTATGTACGTCACAATATTTATCCTGTATTCGAGAATCATGTACAGTACAAAGTTGAATGAGTTTAAATTGGAAACATTGAGAAAAAGAAGAGTCATAAATGATTTACTTTTTTTGCATGATGTAATTAATAAAGGTAATTGTATGGAATTGGTTGGGAAATTGAAATTTTTAGTCCCTACCAAAAAAGTAAGACTAAAAAGGACATTCTATATAAGAAGAGTGAACACAAATTATTGTATGAATGCAGGTATCAATAGAATATGGGCCTCATTTAATACATTTTCTAGTGAGTTAAATATAAGTTTGTCCAAGGAAGTGTTTAACGGACAGGTATTATCGATGTTAGAGACATTGTAGATTTGTACTGAATTTTGTATGTGACGTTTGGCCGGCCTTGACTGTATCTTGTATTACGATAGTGATTATGATTAATTGTGGAAAAAGTTTACCCTCTTATTGTGTTCCATGTTGGGGGAACTTAAAAATTATTAAATAAAAAATAAATAAATTCCATTTAGGACAGAAAGAAAAGGATATTGCGCCATAGTGTGAGAATTAAAAAATATCACAAACAAGCAATTTGACACACCAATTCAATTGTAAATTCTAGCTAACGGAAAATGACAAATTCGCAAATTACTGCCTGTAGTTTTATTGGTCCAAAAATACTTTTTCACCGATGGAATATCGATTGCGATAGACTACAAAGGAAAACCTTGACTTTCTCAACTCAAGATGTGTGCATTTGATTGTCCAAACTCGCAGGGTGCTTTCATCTACGGCTTCTACGAGATTAATCCTTAAACTCATGTCTGCGGGCAAAGTAGACCGGTGAGTTGGAAGGTTTGAAATGAAGCTGAAAATAAGTGGAATAAAAGAATTTTTTTTATCCACCTTACTTAGCATTTTTTCATCTTAGGAAAATTTTGAGTGATGACGCAAAAAAAAATCAGCTTTTCCTATCGACTATACTTCGATTTCACCACTTTATGTTTAGCTTACGTTTATGTAACCGTCCGTAGTTTTTTCTTGACGGCTTCTCGAGTGAAACGTGGCTATATGCACGATTATAAAGCATATATTAAATGACAAAACTAGTGAATAATAAAACTCCTGGACCCGGCGCTAGTCGTTATGATGTCTCCTGGCAAAGGTGAACGACGTATACCAAGCATTTTCAAGCCTACTATATAAAACTCACAGCCAAATTTTTTACCTATGCCTATTAAAGTCCACCAATGCATCAACTGCATGCCTCCATTCACAACTACTGATCAAGAACTTGTTGCTTTCAGTTAGATGTAAATCTTTAGAGATTTTTTTAATGGGATCACATACATAAAAGAATAATTAGTTTTCCAGAATGTTACGCATTTATTGCCATTGACATTTCAACCCAAAGTGCAGATATGTAATACTTTAGGAACTGGTGTAAATTAACCATATCAGAACCGATATAGAGGAATTAAATGCGATAGGACGTTTAACAGGCCCTGCTGGTATGACGACTTTGAATTCAATCTAATAAGATGATTAATCTGAACCGTTTTTACTTTCCTGGATTATCGGCTGAAAGGCAGGCATTACCCCTGGCACTAAGCATTGTATTAAATGCTCGTAACCACACACCATGTATGGAACATGAATTCATCATAAATATCTGTTCATATACAAAAAGGAGTTATTTAAAAAACATCGGAATTTCTTTTAAGTAAGAGGATCGTTTACCTTAATTCCACTACCATAGACACCCATACAATTGCATTGGCCAGCATTTCAAGGCAACCGCATGATTTATGTATAAATGTCACGCTTTTTCCAGTAATTTTGATTTCAACTTTTGATGCCTGCTTTTCAGTTAAACGTTTTGATTTAATTATAAGAAAAATGTTGTTTTGTTTCCAAGGAAATCGGGAATTCATGACAATCCACGTATGTCAGATTGCGGAAGTGTACTAAAATTATAAGACCCAGAGCGGATGAGGACGCCTAGCGAACATAAATGCTGGAGGCCATCGGCGCGATAGCGTGGGATTCGAGTTCGATCCCAGTCAAAAATCTTCATCTGCGAAATTCTCACATGTGTTGCAAACAAAGTATTGCATTCCCCGTGTTATCAAAGTCTTTTATGCCTACCATCAATGGCTAAAGTTACCAAACAGGAACACCAACTAGTAAATAAAAGACAACGAGCATTAGTTCCGTTCGTAGGGCTGATGAGGTTAGAGTAATGTTTTCGGGATGAAATTCATGTAATTTTGAGAATTGAACCGTGAACATTAAACATTCTATCACATCAATAATTGTTCCTGGTCAAAATTTAGGCATCTGTATTCTCAGCGAACGATTCGCCACTGTTAGCGGCAAGGCATCAATATCTTTGAATAACGCTCGGCGCACACAGCTACGAAATCGCATTCTAACCCAGTTTTATCTGTGATCTTCAGTTACGACGCAGCATAACAGTTCACCTCGTGCAAGACATCAATACGGTTTGTCCGCTCTAAAGTAGAGAATTAAGTCAAGGATTTTACTTCAAAATGGATCCCCTCCTATTAAAGGGCGCTCTAGGGTAAATTCAGAGGCCAAACTTACCTATGACTATGAGCATCAAAGGTACATAAGGATAAAATTACCAGAAAAGTTGGGCAAGGTGAAAACTCAACTGGGCGGGAAGTCACGCTCAAATTAGAGCAAATACAATACTAAACTTCTACTCCTCTGACTGAAAGCTTCTTTTCCTTCATGCTAGCGAAGTTATCATAACGTTTTCAGCGGATTCTTACGGAAGATCTTGAGTTTCGAATTGCCATGGCAGACTCATTTAACCTCTCACACAGGAACACACGGTTAAAACGACCAACACTCCCTGGGGAGAACATCAGTCAAGACTTGTGTCTGGTTTAACTCTTTGACTATATGGTACACATTATACGAGAAGTTATTCTTCAACCTCGTACACACGAACGCCAACTAACAAATATTAAGTGATGAACGAAACTCATCAGTTTTTAACCGCATTAACTTCGGATTTACCTCATATAATCCTTAACAGGAGGTAATAAAACCGGAAACATCTTATTGCTAGTGAATTCATTAAAAAATTAGCTGAATTAATTGCCAAAGAATGTAGACCTTGCACAAGCAAGAAACTACAGTCGGTAAATTAGATTCACTCTCCATAACGCTTTCCTTAAAGACAAAAGACTCTGCATTTTGGCTATAATATATAATGAGTTGCAACTTTGAACATGGTTAAGTCATTATTATTAAGAGCCACACAAAAACTTGGCTTGATTTGTGCGGAAAGATAAACTGCAATGACTTCCGCAATTTGCGAACGATACGAGTAAACTTTCCGAGTTCACTATTTGCATAGTTTTCACTCCTAGGCACGTCTCAAAAATTTTCTCTCATAAATTCCCTAGCAAATGTATGGTGGAGGGAACTTTCCTAAATAACTAAAGGCAACATTTCACCGAACATTAGCGCAATAACTGTTGAAAAACGACGACTATGTCAGAAAATATCAGATGATTTTGATGGAGGCAAAAAATGATGCCGCCCAATTAAGACGACGTCGATCATTTTTTTATTCCGTCACCTCAGTCTTCCCCGAGAAAAGATACAACTAACATGTACCTAATTAATTCCCAATTATGATGAAGATACATTAATCATTCGCTTTTAAATACATTCAAATTGTGATGGAATTATTGATAAATACATTTATTTTGAATAGCCACTTGCGCTATTAACCCTTCATTATTCATTCATGACAGTTCCATGTACACATATTCTACGATATTAAAAGTGCATTTCCATCTTTTAACATCAATCTTAATAAGGTTAAAGAATTAGTATGCACGCGGGGAATGAGAAGAGGAAATCTGCGAGAACCCATGCGAATGCGAGCAAACTGGAGGGCGGGATGAGTGGCATGGATAGTATGTAACTTAATTGGTGAATATTATGACAAAACGGTCGTTAAAGTAAGAACTAACAAGTAAGTTTTCCTTCGACGTTACTCGAAAAAACCTCGAAGACATTGCCTGATCACGTACAACGCAATCTACTGTGCAACTTCACACAGCCATTCCGCGACAAGAAATTCCGCCACTCATCACACTTCTCCTGCATTGCATAGCGCATACAGACTACATGTATAAATGTATTTCCCGTGGACTACCCAAAGTTACGTGCAAGTTCCGAAAAACTGGGTGTCTGGAATGGTAATGGATTTATATTCTAAGATGACGAGTTCGGTTCCAGAGAAAACAGAGTTTATTTGATAACAGTTTTTGTTTTGATTAGGTACGAACAGCATTTCAAAATGAGCACTTGGTTGATCAAATAAGAATTATAGATGGATCCCCTGGTGCATTTCTATAAGCAATCATTTCCTTCTCATCCTTTCCTTCTTCCAGGATGAATCATTTTGAAGAGCTAAACAGACTTGAATTCCAACAAAAAAGCTTCTCCCTTCGACTATACGACCTTAATGCAAAGTTCGAATCAAGGCTGTTACTATATTTTAACAACATTGAGTTGGAATACCCTAACGCATATTCGAGAGAAAAAGCTACCTAAATCATGCCCAGGAAGTGGAGTTGTCACACTCTTTCTCTGGTATGGAGAACGCCTTTTGAAACGGCATGGCGCTTTCTTCATGGTCGGAAGGTTAGGACCAAAGCAGCCAATCCGCGCTGCTTTGGTCCACTTGCACCATAAGGATTTTCTTTCCGCAAAGAGATAGAAAAACAGAGTCCACTCAGGCATCTGTTTTGCTATCTGGCATATACGCCATCATATGTCTGCCCACATCTCGCCAGTAGCGACAAGGGTACCATCGATTGGTTTCCACCATTCAAAACTTAAGATACTCCGGAAAAACAAGCGTACTATAATCTCCATTTGGCAATAAATTTTCACAGATATGATTCAAAGGAAAGAAGGATGAGAAAATAAATTTATTAGGCAAAGATCAAAGTACTACTAGTGAAGAAAAGAAATGCGAAATTATGCTGTAAAGGCATTATGATAAAAATGAAGGGAAGTCGACATCAGTTCCTAATATTTAAACAAGTATAATAAATATTCGAACTCAAGGCTGTTATAATATACTGGCAATCTTGATACGAACTTAAAATTATTAACTGATTTTGATTGGGATTAATTAAGATGTACCATACACTTACATTCTCCTTAACTCCGCTCAGATAAACATAAAAATAATTTTTGGACAGCATACTCTCGTTTACACTTCGTCATAAACTAGTGCGCTATGAACAAACATTAAATTGTTTTATCATGGACATTATAATTGCGATACTCAGTCCGTAAATGGTCATTACTGAAACATAAGTCGAGCGATATCTAATTTTTCTCTACGCAAAGTTTTAACGATAGTTAACTACATAACTGGAGATTTTCTCCACATCCCACGAGAATTCCGATATCACTGCAACAGTTGACCCACACAGATTGGGCACTCCGGCAATCATGACCTCATTACAATGGACCTCACGCAGCGAAACATTTTACGAAGATTAATGACGCTGGTTGGAAAAGGACCCGGAGCCACACGAATTAAACAAGAGTGCCCGGGACTGCGCAGGATGTTAATTATCCAGCCGGCATTTAAGAACAAATCTGTTGCGTTCCGAGGTGCATTGCTCAATAAATTCCTTCCCATCCCAAAGCCCAGGCCCGGTCCCCTCGAATCCATTCCCCAAACTATCTCCATTCCTCCCGGGCTGCGGTCGCTTATCTCACTTATAGCACTCAGGTGCTCACCGTTCTCGCGGAACTCAAACGAACGGCCGGGACTCTTTCCCCAGCCTCCCGCCAGACCCGGCCCCGCACCGGTGCGTGCTGGTGCCGTTCCCGACCCTCCCTCTCCCGTTCCGGTTGAATCATTTAAAATGGAGGAGGGTGATAGCTGCGGGAACCTCCACTCTCTCCAACCTTCCTCTTTTAGCTATCCCTCTTCCCGCAGGACGCTCTCTAGATTCTCGAATAACACGTCTTGTTTCTATCCGGCGCACCCCCTTCCCCATACCTGCCCCTCCAATACCCTCTACCGCAGTTTCTACCGCCTCTCTCACTGATTTCTTGTTCCTCAGCCGTGTCCTCATCCCACAGATCACCCTTCCTCCTGTCCTTTTCCTCCGTCGGGGTTCTGAAGCTATCCGGACCCAGTCGTTCCTTTCCGATGGAGCACCCTCGTTATGCTATCTTTTTCCCATAACTCGACGCTCGAGTGATCCGGCTCGGGAGAAGGGCGAACTACGGCGAATTATGAATGAGCTATTCTGGTCCCAGTGGTATCCAATCACCCGAATCCGAGCGTAATTGCATGGCCGAGGAATGGGGAACCCGAGGAAATCGAATTATCGACTCGGGCATCATATTCTTTTCCAGTTTCAATAATTTCACAGTACTCTGTATCGAATCGGATGTGTCATTTTCTCCACAGAGAGAAAAAAACGACGAGTTCCACTAGAACAAGGCAGCGATCGCTGCAGCATCATTAATAGCGTGAGGTAGTCAAAATGGTAGCGCCGTTTCTCCTTAAGCTCTGTATTGAAAACATTTCAAGATGTCTTCGTATTATAGGAGAAAAGGGAAGTTTGTTTCGAAGAAGGAATTTGAAAGTAGGGCTAAGCAAATCCTTTTCATGAAGAAGATGCTGAAACTGAAGATGCGGACGAAGACCCAAGTTTACTTATGTTTATTGTGGAGGGTTGCCGAGTGGGAATTTTACGAAGAGGAATACATTACATCACTTGGATGAATTAATTTCACCAGCAATGAAAAATTAAAGTTATTATCCAAGACTTTTGGCTTCTTACCCTCGATATTTTATAAAAATTGAAGTCGCTTCTAGATAATTTTACAGCCTTTTCGGTAACTACTCCAAATTGTCAGTCATAACGTAGTATTTTATAGGTTTGTACTCGTGAACAAATATTATAGATTTTATATTTTCATTACCGTGACCTGTTTTAATGCCAATCTAAATGACTCGATGAAAATAATATTTTTTTTACTTAAATATAATATTTTCACATGATTCGCTAACGATGGACTGTCTGCTGCGGAATCCTGAATTCCCATCAATTCCCTAGTCTGAATCGACGTAGCCAAATGCACCTCAAAACTTCGCTCGCGATATTTGAAAATTTAAGGAATATTTTATTTCTTTCGTATATACGGAGGAAATAAGTCGATAACATTGGTTGATTTTCTGAAAATAAAAATTTTTGGCTAATATCCACATCATTTCAGTTTTTGTAGACAATCTGTATGGTAGAAACGTAAATAATACATAATTAAGCCTTACGAAGCGGGGTGCGCATTAGGCTCCATGTTAAAAAAAACCTTAAATATCTCAAAAACTACACTGAAAACCCCAACATTTTTTCCCGTAGAATTTTAGACCTTGATTAAAGGAACATATTGTATTTATGAAGAAAATATATGCACTTGTAAATTTCGAACCAGTCACCTTAAGGTGAGCTGCAACTAGAATCCTATTCTTAGCATTCTTATGCTTAGCATGCATATATTCTTAGCATTCGGTGAACATACCGCACGTACATTATTCCCATCACTCTTTGGCCGTCAAAATAGAAATGATTACAAAATGTCATCAAATTTCTAAACAGCAATTTTTTATTATACCCGGCGTAAACTCATATCTTCGGCATAAGGCAATTATGACATATTTCTCTACAAGAGCTTCCGAATATGGCGGTCAAATGTAAGACGTCGCGAGAGCATAAAACCTGATAACGCTTCCTCCCTCATCCGTTGCATGGAGGTAAGCAGAAGATTTGGGTTCATATGCAATGGAGTCAAGCACATAGGTTCACGAAAGCGAATTCTCGTCATTAATCGTCCAAGCAAAGCTCATACTGTATACACTAATCAGGGAATCAGAAAAATCGTCACGCATTGGAGAAATGAATATTAAAAATCCTCCGATTTGGACTTCCAATTGGAATGGCACTAAAGCCAACGAGAAGAGAAGCTTACTTTTCCTACTTACTCCGCTATGTTACCTTCCCTTTTTCTGTTGAGCACTTGTGATTGAACTCAGGGACGCGATTGCTGGGCGGATGTTTTGATTTCGGATATTGCGAATGCTGTCAAATGAATGAATGTCATGCAAAGCCCTGCGACGGGATTAAGGCTCCATTTACGGCTTCCGCATCTCCGTAACATTTAGACACACATGACATAACTTCTCCGGCTTCGCTTAATCCTCTTCTCGAGGTCCTTTCCACTCCCTCTCTCTCGCCTGTTAAACTTTCTTACTCTCTGACCTCCCTCTGACTCTTTTTTTCCGCGGAAACCCACTCCATAAAACAGGCACACTTAAAGCGCCTCCACAACATAACTCCCTACCTCTGCATCACATCCATCTCTCCTTCCCATCCGCCCGCCTACGCACATCCCAAACTGTTGACCTCTCGTCACTCCTCACATTTTAGCTCCTTCCCTTCCTTACAACCTTCCATCTCCACCTTTCACTCCCCCGGTTGCCTACCGCAACCTGGCGGTGTCTTCAATAAAACCCTACCTTACCTTTCCCTTTTCCTAATGGGTCAGCCGGGATGGTCTTCCTCCGTAGACGTAAGGCGCATACGTCGTCGGGAATGCCCGCTGTCGGGTCCCTTATTTCCTCATCCCTCCCATCTGATCCCTACGACTCAAGCAAGCGGCTATATCACCGCCTTTATGCCACGCCGTCCTCTCCTTTGACTACTCTCCTGGCCGTAAATGTGGTTGAGCGCTCCGAACGCACGCGCTCAAATGCGTAAGCAGAATAAAACCTAACAGCTTCCATAGTGCTGCCCTTTACCTGCGGGCATGACCTGGCACGGGGTAAAGGCATGGGATTCCACGCGTGATCGTTCTTCCCTTGGTGGCCAGCATTACGCAGCGGGCTTCGCCTCTCTCATTCTCTCTCGCCGCTGACTGGATTACTTGAAGACGGATTTCGCCCCGAAATGGGGTAAGAACTTTTGGCGGACGATTTCAACGCAAAATTAACTAGAAGCTTTTACCATCTCCAGCCACAGTATTGACGCAGCTCCTTTTAAGAGTCGCTGCTATCGCTTCCATTCTCGTAAGATCCACCGGACTATATCGAGGTATAACTTTGAACATATTAAAATGAAAAACCCATGATGCCCTAACAGCGTTGAAGCAATAAAATTTATGTATATAACTTTGGCATTGAGCGTAGGTACACCCTAACTTTGATTTTCAAAGCCAAAATGAAAACGAGTAACATAAACACAGTGGTAAAAATTGTGGAGGAGAAAATTTAATGAGAGGTAAATGTGACATCAGATAGCAATATCTGCTTCCACTATATTTCAAAACCGAGAAAAAATTCCATTAGTGGCAGTTCATACACTCCACACCAGTTGAAGGGTGTGCTTTCACATATTATTATCTGCGAGTCCACATACTACTTCACATATTCAGTAACCACAAAATAAGCTAAAGCAAGAGTTTGCTATCTTACTCTAGTACTGGAAAGAACGAACACTCAAACGAAAAAAGATATTATATAAATTGCAGAAATTATAAAATATAAACTGAGTAGGAATGCGAATATTAATAATTGGATGAATAAGAACAAAATGAGATGGGAAGTCGGGCATTAGAGAAACACGTGGCGGTAGTCACGGAGCTGTGACGCAGAGAAAAAAGACTTGAGAAAGAGGAAAAGAGACAAAAAATTTGGCGCTTTGAAATTAATAAAACTTTCTAGTATTTCACGCTGTTTTAAAAAGCCCGACCGATTTCAACGCTATCATGTAATTCTCAATAGGAAGCACTTCCTCGTAAGAATGACGCGAAAGCATTGAAACCAGTCGGAGCAATTATATACAGCGTTTCATACTACAAAGATAATTTCATTTCATAAAATGTTCCAAGCCCCACATAGCGTTCTCGCATTCCATTTATGCTCTAAAATTTAAGGCATTTATCTCCATTAATTGCGATAAGGTTCCACTAATTATCTCATGGAAATTTAAAAGATTAAAAATTGTGCGGCATACTCGAAATGTAGTTAAAAATTATAACTTAACTACTACTCATATGACATCCCATTTGCCTATTACAATTTAGAAGAAAAACTACCACTCAGGGTTTCAAAGGGAGAATGGTTAGCAAACGATACAAGCAAAATGAACCTCTCCTACCACCGACAGAACACAACCTAATGGCCAATTAACTCGTCCTTGGATAACCAGTTGTCTCTTTCCCCCGCGCACTTAATGTACCCGCTCACATTGGACACCGCACTGTTCATCCTCACGGGGAGGCCGCGGACGCAGCACTCAAGTTTCAAGGAGGTAAAAGAACGGGGAGCCTGAGTTATGCATCCGCGAATGAACTATTGCACACTAAAGAAAAAAAAGAAAACTCATATTCCGCACGGCCAAAGTATCTCAGTGATGCGCAAAGGGGTATAAATCGCGGAATATGAGACCGTTAAATTTTCACCGATACCTCATGGCTCTAACCGCTCTCATTACGAGAGAGACTCCAGGAAATTTAAAGATGGTACTCTGACCCAGATGCATACACTTAATCCCAAATAAATAGCCTAGAGCTACCTTGAAGAGCAGATATTTTGAGCTACGAAGGAGTTTCTCCATAGTCGCAACCAACGAGAAACGGAGTCTCCTACGATATCTAACACGCGGATTGGATCGGATATTCAAGCATTACAGTCGCACTGAGTCGTAGAGTCTGTTCCCCTCCTACGATAAATCCATGCAAATAGTCTCCTTGGATTAATAATAATCATACATACTTTATACATAGTACTCTCCGCAATAGTTTCCAGTATATATAGAGGGTATTATATTATTAAGTTTGAAATAGCTGAGAAAACATGATAATTAGCAATTAAATAAACAAAGACATAAAAAAGGTTGATATCTGCTTCAAAATCACATAGAACGAAGCGAAAAACACGCATTTTACTCCCAAACTACCCAAAAAAATATTCCTTTCCCTCTCACGCCAAGTTTCGATACATAACAGCACTCAATAGAAGATGCAAATGAAATCTAATTGAGAACAAACCTATTCCCCTCTCAAACTTCCTAAAAATATTTGATTACCACCTTTATTAATTACATAGGTATTGAATTTGAAATCACAAACACGAGAAATGGAAAATCAAAGGCAACGAAGAATGAAACATTTTAAACTTTCGCACTGAACTTGAAAGCCAATCCTTACCTCTGCCACATTCCATCAATAGTAATTTCTCAGACTTACGAAAGAAATCAGCATACAGTAATATAAGAGGGAATAGAGAGCGAAAAATATTTAACGCGAATGTATATACATAACTCTAACGATTAAAATCTCAATGATATGTAGATGAACAATGTTACAAAAAGAAATATGAGTTCGTTAACTATAAGCTAAAATACAAAATAACCACATACTGAGACACTAAAAATTATTAAAAATCGTGGTTTCTTTAGCGCTAAAGCTCTACATCAGGATGTCAATGTACAGTGGATTATTACAATACTTTTTCTTCGTTGAAGCTTTCGCGGCTCATTGTGAGGAAACAGAATTTTCGGGTTTTGCCATGGTAACAGCAATCATTCCATTGAAGAATCACGGATGACGAACCGTCGCGACGGGCTGTTACCAGAAAAGATACGACAAAACCCAATAATACAATGCTGGTCTTAAGTTCTTAATTGTTCGGTTCTGCTTTCTAGAATCATAAGATTTTTCTATTATTACATTGGCTCCATGCAACGGAAAAGAATACACTTCAGTATTCACAAGAAGGCTGTTATAGATTCGTAGGATAACGGATATTGATTCATAAAATGGAGATCAAATTCGGTCCTGGAGAAAAATCACAATCGTGCACACTACAATTTCAAAAGGAACCTGTGTAGAAGAAAAAATAATCAGATTAACACTTAACATTTTTATTAGATAATGTGCATTATTTTCTTCAATTGAGCGGTAACGTTTTCTCATTAAGTTTATACTTATATTCAGTCTCCGAAATCTTGGGTGTTATTTCTTAAGCGGTCACTTCTTTAAAAAACATTATTTCATGAAGACACCATTCCGGGCCAGCAACGAAGACGAATGATTGAAAAGTCTTCAACAATGGGATTTCTCGCTCTCCCTTCCGGTCAAAAGATAGCAGCTTATTTCAAGTAGTGTGTCACTTCGTCAGCAGTGCTCATAACATACATATGCACATAGGTAAACGAAGGCACGATTCCCAGAGAGAATCTACTAAAAGAACACAGCGAGGTGGAAATTTTAGATAAAAAGAATTTTTTTGATCCAGCCTTAAGCCTGCGACTCTAAAATGGATCGCGTGACACGTTCAAATGAAATGAATCGCATGAGACTGAAGAACCTCATCACTCAGCGATAAAAACAAAGGAAAAAATAAATTTTCGCGTCGAGGATGGGACGTACGTGACGGAGCGCGTGATCGATACCGCAATTGTTCTTCTTCGTCGCAATCTCTCGCTCTCAGACCTCCGCTCTCCCCCGCCATGCCTCTCTCTCACGCATTGTCTACCCCGGCGATACAAACCCTAAATCCTCGCCAATCACAGCTCTCCTCTCCGTTCGGCAGTTCATTTTCTGACCCAAATACTCGGCGTCATCAAGCGTCGGCTACACTGAAATGTGCATTAGATTGAGACGATCGTGGATATCCGATCGACGCATACACATAAACACACACGCAAACTCGCAAGCGCTGAATCAACAGAGCTTGTTGCCACATATCTCAAAATCCGAATTTTCCTTTAAAAAAATTCAATGCACAATCGACCAACACCATTTTCACGCTTCCACAGATATCGTTGCATCAGGCCATCTTCGTAACTCAATTCCTCTCCTGCGCTGCGTTCTTTGCCATCTCTACTCCATCTAATCTACGCATAGCTGCTCCAGAAAGGATTAGTATGATAACAACCCAGCCTTAACTTTATTATAGGTATATTTTATTCAATTAAGCAGCTAAACTTTCTGTCACGTGAGTGCTCGATTGGCGGAGGCCACATTGCATTCAAACGATGAAATTTCTTCAATTCTACATTTTGGTGCATTTTTTTAAATTCTGGTCATGTGATGGCTTTGAAAGCGATGCGGAACATTTTATTAACGGTATAGAGGGTAACAAAAGAATGGCACGTTTGTGACTGATGGATGTTGAAACGCCAAGCAGAAGTAATGGAAACTATTTTGTCGTCATTTCCCCACAACAGGAACAAATAAAATTTAAATAGAACGCAACACAACGTATCACCAATGCTATACTTAATCAGTATGTATCATGAGCACAATCATGAGTTAGTAGACCATTTGTATAAAAAGAAATAAAAACGGTATTATTTATACGCAAGAAAATCTACTTAACCAATAGCTGAAAGTATGCTATGAATGCTCATTCTGAAAACGATAATTAATAATACTGCTCTACTTTCCCATTTGTTTAAGGAAACGAAGGCTAGTCGCATAAAATACTCGTAAAGTTATCCACCAAACTTAGTAGAGTACGGAACATTGAGTATCGCGAGCCGGGATATAAAACAATATCGATTTCGCGCGTACAACATCCCTTCGAGAAATCGATTCCATATACTGAGCGTCGCGCGAAAAATATGAGTTCTAAGCGCGTCCTCCCTTCATCTTTGGTCTCAATAGTCCACCGATTCGAGTCTATCCCGAGTCCCACAATGAACCCTTTGCCTTAGCCATGGGCCGAGTGAGTCTCTTCGGAATGGAATGAAACCCGTTTCTACTCATGGCAGAAGACGAGCGTGCTGGAGCGGGACTTCTCATGACTTGACTTATGTTTATTTAACCTGGGTGGGTTAGGACGGTATCGTCCTCTCTACCACCCACCCAGGGTGGTGGATGACGACCAATCTGAAGAAATTTGTCGGATATCACCGTCTCCCTGTTTTCTGGAGTTAAGGCAATTTCTCGGTCAAGAAAAAAGGATAACCTATAACTTAGGTATTATAGACTGATAGAGACGTAAAAAAATGCAAAAATGATATTTATAAATCATCAGAGTATCATTAGGTAATTAGTTATAAACATCCTATCAAGTACAGAGTTTAACCATCAAAATTTAAAAATGAAAAAATAATTCCAAGATTGTTCTTGCTGGAACTTAATTTAGAAAAAAGGAGGATCAACTATCCATTCACAAAAACTCTCGGAACAACGCCCTTCAATTTCGGTCTAAAACCGTATGCACCTATTGTCTAAATATTGTTTGGATAGTGTTTACAATGCCATATGTTTCCCTCGCAAGGATCACCACGACCGTAAGTTCGAATGCCAAAGGACAATCTCCTGGGTCATAATCCTAAATTCGCCAGCGTTTTTCTAACAACGCCTTAATAATCATACTTCACGCTTAGGCTGTGACTTGATTATGGCAATTGAAATCTCAAACGATAATCAGATTCATTTACCTCTAAACGGATTTCTTCGCGATTAGATCGGCGATAAGGCCTGACATTACACCCACCCGAAGTTTTTGTTCAGGGTGCTCTCGGTAAAGGATCATGGGTAAATGAATTCCTACTGAGTCGCGCCTTCCTTCACTTACTGCCCTCTGCCTTCCTTCATCTGCCATCTCTCAGCAAATATTTTGTGCGCCATGTCTATTCTAAAGAAATTACATGTATATTCTAGTTATAACCAGGGACTTCGAGAAAAACATCATAATCCCTATTCCCAAAAAGAAGAGAACTGAGAAATGTGAAAATTTTAGAACTATAAGTCTGAAGACACATGCATCGAAGACATTGGCAAGGATAATCTACAGAAGAATAGAACGAAAAGCAGAGGAGTTCCTGGATGAAGATCAATTCGGATTCAGGAAAAGTATGGGTACAATGGAAGCAATATTAGACTGCTCATAGAGAAGAGAATGGAGAAGAACAAACCGACCTTCATTGCATTCGTGGATTTTGAGAAGGCTTTTGATAACGTCGATTGGAATTTAATGCTTGAAATTCTGAACGGAATTGGAGTGTCCTAAAATTACCGAAAAATTATCCACAGTTTGTATAAAAACCAAGTAGCTGTGATTAAATCTGGACCCAGCTCTGAAGAAGCAAGAATAAAGAAATGAGTAAGACAAGGCTGTGCACTGTCTCCCGTAATTTTGAATGTTTACACCGAGAGAGCCATCAGTGAAATCAGGGAGAAGTGTTCTAGAGTGAACATCCACGGAGAAACAATCAGCATGCTACGATTCACTGATGACATAGCTCTCATAGCAGAGACAGAGAAGGATCTGAATAAGATACTAACAACCATGGAAAGGACAATGGCCATACATCAGCTGAAGATCAATAGGAGAAAGACTAAGATATTGGTGTGCAGCAAGAGAGAAGAAGCCAAAACCAACGTTAAACTAGGAAAACAAAAACTGGAAGAGGTGAAAGAGTTCTGTTACCTTGGAAGCAGAGTAACCAACGATGGACGAATCAAGAAATAAATAGTCAGTAGAATAGCCTAGGCAAAGAGGGCATTCTATCAAAAGAAGAATCTACTTACAGCTGAAAATACAAGCTTAGAAGTAAGGAAGCAATTCATCAGAACGTATAATTGGAGCATGTTTCTTTACGGCAGTGAGGCATGGACGATGAGAGCAGCGGAGAAGAAAAGGGTGGAAGCATTCGAAATATGATGCTATCGAAGAATGATGAAGATTAAATGGATCGACCGAGTAAGTAACGAGGAATTCCTAAGAAGAGTGGGAGAAAGGAGAAGTCTGCTGAAAATAATAAAAAGAAGACGGGACAACCTAATCGGCCATATCTTAAGACACGATGGCCTGATGAAGACAATCGTCGAAGGAGAAGTGAACGTGAAGAATGGAAAAGGTAGGCCTCGAATGAGTTACATAGAACAGGTCGTAAAGGACGTGAAAAAGAGGAACTACGTTAATATGAAGAGGTTGGCCGATAGAAGAATCGAGTGGAGGGCAGCGTCAAACCAATCCTAGGATTGTTGACCCATGACGATGATGTCTATTCTACCTTTCCGACCAAACCCCGTTCAAGGTAATCTCGGAATATTGTGTGACACTCCTGGACAGATTCTCTCGGTAGCGACTCAAATGTCAATCACGGCTTCATCGCAGAAAATATACAAACATTTTCCTGCACAGATTTATTTTCTTTGCTTCACTTTAATGTCCCCCTCATGCAAATACCTCAAACCAAAGCTCACTTCGGCTTATGGCAAACCTTCCCTATCGCCGAGAAGTCAGGACCCGCTTTAGATGTAATCCTATTAAAACCATGTCCAATCAATTACCAAATCCGTATAGTAAATAACGACCCCATTCTTTGTTCTTTTTCTGAGAGATTCTTCCCAGGTTTCCGAAGCCGCTCCCCAACGCTATCCTATTAATTTCATCCCATAAAGGCCTCATAAAATCCCTTCATTTAAATAATCATCCGCTCATCCTTGAGGATTCGCCATTAAACATCATATTCCGTTTAAAAGCTTCGTAAATCTCCCCACTCAGTGGACGGCACTTGAGGTTATCTTCCTTCTGAATTCCATTTCATCTCTCATCTCCATACGCCCTCACCATCCACCGTAGTAAATTTCTGGCAATATCGACCGCTGCTGACTTTTCTCTCCTATTCTTCTCGATGCAATTATTCTGTCTCCACTATTTACCGGTGGGAATTTTACAACAGCTCGAACCCATTTCTCCTCCATTATGTCATCGCTTTCACCGCTTTACCCCGAGTTGTTCTCTCTTTGATGTCCATACCCAGTGTAAAATAATTTTGAACGATACGATCTCTTAATTCAAACCTCTTAATAAATGACAAAATATTAATCGAACCTTATACATCACTCAAATTTCCATTCTTGACACTCCAGTAAAAATTGGGAGATTAGCGATCCAGTAAGGTACCACAAGTAACTCTCCTTTAATGACACCCAAGAAGGATACGACAACAATGAAGAATGAAATTAAAGTGGATGCAAGAGGAAAAAATTAACAAATAATAATTTTTTAATAGGTTGCCATATACATTGCATATCACATTGTAACTACTCCTTATTTGTCATTAATTTTGTATAATATTCAGTATGCCACGAGAAAATCAGACTTTGTTACTTTGTTTTTTAGGGGCTTGTACCCGGATCATTTAAATAAATTAATCCATTATTCTACTTGAGTGCTTCGTGGAAACCACTTCGAGCTTTGACTCCAACCACCTGAAGAGGCGATAAACCGTGTCATTGGCGCCATTATACTATCGTTTCATGATTTGCTCCTCTTCCTCCGTTCCCAATATACCTATAATGCACCTTAATCCCGCAGTCCTTTTACCGTTGATGGAGCAAATGACCTCATCTCCTACCCCAAATAGCAAGAACATATACGTATACGCCGAACTGCTGGATTTTCGTCATATCATGTTATTATTTTAGTATGTAACCTTGATTTTTTGATCAATAAAAGAAAGATTCAAAATTAAATGTTATTAATCAAACAACAACGTGCAAAGGGACAAAAAAAGCTTAAAACATTTTCCATCGTTAAAGCCTTTCCATTATTTAATACGAAAACGTCACGACAAAAGAAATGAACCCGCCAGTTAATAAAAAGAGTACCTACTTCACATGAGCGTTTACAAGAAGATTTCTTCAAAACGCACTCTATTAGTTTCTCAACACGCATTTCCCTGAGTATCTAACATCAGTGCTGAAAATTGCTGCAATTAAAAGAACTGGCTATAAAACGCTTCCACTTTTAATGAGAGTAATTCATGATTTGAGTGATCACCCACCTACTTCACGGTACCACACAAAAATATATCCATCAAAAACGGGTTCTAATGTAAAGGCAATAAGTTACTAAATATAAATTCATTATACACAGAGAGGATAATTTTCTACATGCTATCAAAGGTACAAGGTAGACTTTGAATTGTTCCGACAAGCCGTGCGAAAAATGTAAGACTATTTGCACTACTTCAGCAATGATCGAAGCCAAAGTCACAATTCAAACCTGTGTTATAATATCACATACCGAGAAGAGAAGATACCAAAACACATCACAATGCGCGCGTGGTGGAAATCATTATCACAGCACGCACGAAGATGTGGTCGCTGATATGAGGACTTCATTGCCGTCCGCGCAGTGGTCAGAAAATGTTTCTTTCGTGGATAAAACGAGCATGGCACTAACAGCTGACATATACAATGATCATCACAAAAGTACCCTTACCCTCGTGCCCCAAGATAGGATCGCACTTCTCTACTTTAAATTCCATTTACTCTCCTTCCGAATACAAGGAAAAATATTATCACGCACCTCATGAATTTTTGCTCAAAATTGACTACATAAGCGGGAAATTATGAATGATTTTGAATATGTCAAAAATCTGCCATAATCACAGCTATACATAGAAATAACCCTGTTTAGTCCTCTATTTACTTTCACATTTCCCCCTCACCTAAATGGTTCAATCATCGACTTAACGGCAACTAAGAAAAATATATAGGGGCTAGTAATAATTAACTCAAGTCTAATAACAGAAAGTCGACGAAGAGCCTACTTGAAAATCATTGGTCAAATCATGCCAATTAATCCGGTCCGCAACATGGGAAGTGCTCAATAATCCCAGGAGGGTAACTGCTCTCGCGCAGCACTTGAGGCAAGCAGTCGAGCACACTCATCTCGCCCATCGATGGCTCTCCCTCGGCTAAAATGAAACTCACTGGCGTTCGTCCAGGAAACGTGGGCCACTCCGCAAAAAATAAAACTTCACGCTCGTCCTCGGCTTGTGAGGATGAAAACGAGGGCGAGAAGGCGACGGGAATCCCTCTCCATAGGTTTTCCATTCCGAAAAACTTTCGTAACCCCCGTGAGCTGCCTTTTCTTCCCTTCTCCGCCGTCGCCCTCGATTACATTCTGAGCCTTTTGCATCCTACGGAGACCGTTTGCATACATTTATCTCCCTCACTATCCTTCGACCCGGCTCTTGCCTTTCTCCTCAGGGCTGACGGGAGAGAATTCTCGGCCTCCGGAGCAATCACAGCTAAACTTCCAATAAAACCTTGCTTGTCGTTCTCCAGCACCAGGATGCCGTTGAAACCTCCATCTTCCCTCAGTAACTTTCCCTTGTAAAACCCTTTGTTTTCCAAAAACTCTCCGTTTCTCGACAAATAATACTTTAGCTCGTCTTCATCACTATATGTTGTTTTTATCATGATTAAAGAAGGTTATTTGTCTATCTCTTCTGCAATTCAACTCAGTCTGGTAAGAAAAACGAACTTCAATAGACAATTAACCCACTTTAATTTCTATGGGCATACTTAGCGCCATCTAATGACGAAAGACAAACGTTTTACGACCGGGAAAGCTATCTCTCAATGTACCTCCAGCTAATGAATTTCCGGGACCAGCCATAAAAATCACTAAGAAGCGTAAGCTAGGTCTTAAATGAGCTATTTTACAGACTACGAAGCTCCATATTAACTTTATTCTTCTTCATTCCATCAAATAAATGTGATAATCATCCTGCCATCCACTTAAAGAGTTACACCACAGAAATATTGGTATCCACAATAATTGATCCCTGATCTGACAAGCTAAGTTTCCCAAAGAGTCACGACTTTAAAAAGCATTCGTAATTTCAAGAGGATTTAGAGAATACATCAAAGCTCTAAATCTCATGGCATAAATATATCAATTATTACCATCAAGCTTAAACAGATAAATACTATGAGGTTTATTCTTATGGAACTACACATTTCTCATTAACTTTAATTACTGTTACTTATCTCATATACAGGGAGGGATGGGCAACATCACGAGATCATTTGCAAAGTGCTGCAAAATCTACCGGCATTTCCATCTCCTTAACTCCCCGGTCGTTCCTTTCAATCAATTCACTAAGCAACATTTTGTTATCTATTGACAGAAATAACCACCATTAGCGGCCTACCATTATATTTGTTATCCGTCAAATATTAATATTCCAACGCCATCGTAATTTTTTCTGCCAATAAATGCCATATTATTATCCTATAATACAAACGATCCTTCCTACGTTTTCTTCATCGTTCTGTTCATCCTCTCATCTGAAATTGCCTTCCTTACCACTGCTACGCCATTTATTAATTGGAGGAAAGTCAGTTTTCTCTATTTTTCCATCATATCACAAGTAACGAGATCTTTGGTGTATCATTTTTGCGCTTATCTGTTCGAGGAATGTTCATCATCTTTCGTTATCATTACGTCCTCAACGCTTCCCCAATGCCTTCTTTTTTCGTTTCCTTCCCTCCATGCCACGAACCCGACTAATGTCAATATCTCTTCTTCCAGGCGTCTTCGTTTCCCCCACCCCCCATCATTATAAGAGCGGTCTCCCTCATTTTTCTTCCATCCTTCTCTCGCTGTCACCTCCACCCTTATCCCAATCCATCCTTTCCATTGTCTCTTCTGCCTCATTTCTCTTTTTCTTCCATTTTGCCAACCTACCATTCAGTGTAACCAATCAACACACACCAGCATGCCTCCGATAGGGATTCGACCACCAGATTCCTCAATACTCATCCAGTACGAGGTGATCGTCCATGGCTTATGGATAGAAAGCAAAATACGTATTTATTTAAGTATAGCATCTAATTGAATCCAAAACGTGATGGCGAGAGAAGTGAAAAGAAACTCCAAAGTTATCCATGATATGAAAATTAATTGGTGCTATTTGTAAATTACTGATAAGAAAATTAAACTTCAGCGGCCGCCGAAGAGGATCTATACCATAAACTAATTAGATAATTACTACCTAAAGTGATAACTTTTGCTCAAGATTCCATTGAATATTCCTGACAAGAGCATAGATTAAAATCACTCAGCAGAGTACGTATTTTTCAAGTAGTTTAATGATAATATTAATATCTAAATCTAAATCACTCAATAATAGCAGTATTTTTACAGAGGACGACTGATATAAGCCTAAAAATACCCAGACTGAGCTAAATCGTTGATAAAATTACGCATAAGTATAACTAAATGTACCATATGAAAAAAGCAGACTATTTTCGGCACCGTGTTTAGAACACCCGTTGACGTAGAGGTGAATCGAAATTATGTATCAAATAATTTGAACTCCATATAGGTACTACCAGGCAAACTTTTCACGTCTGTGAGGTTGATCAATTGCATTCCGAGATATGTCCCATAGCGTGGAGCGAAGAACTTTTTGGACCGTTATAAGGAATAGTTCCCGCGACATTCCTTAATCTGGCACGCCGACTTCTCTGCTGTCAGTCCGTCTCCTAATCCCATTCCCTGAAGTTTCCGGAGAGACGCCCGAACCTCCATCAGCACTCAACCCCTCCAGCTCCCTCCGATATCCTTCAAAGAGATCCCCACTCCCTCCCCCCTTGCCATTCTTCAATCCACTCCATTCTTCACCAAAGCCGTTTCCTCAACTTTTGAAACTCGCCCGGCGGCAATTCCTTTCTACACGTCAAACTCTTCCTTCTCCTACCCCTTATATAAAAACCCTTGTACTTCCTCGAGGCACACCCACTTCCCCGTCACCATTGTTCCTCGCCGCTTCGATGCCAACCGTCAAACTCCCTTTGGACTGGTTATCTTATCTCTTTATTTACGCTAGGGGTTGAAATTAATGAGTGCCACACGTGAAGTGATGGAAAATTCTCGATACCCCACTGCAATAAGCACTAAGGTAACAAAACTTTGACTTTACACAAGAAGGGAGTTTTAACTCTGGGACAAAAGACTTTGAGAGGGCGCAAATTTTAGGGGAAGGGATGCATATTCACACTGATGCAACACAAATAAAAACACAAGGATTCTTCCATTCATATTTAGTAACTCGGATTGAGCCTTAAAAAGTACAATGAATACGGATAAAACCACGTCTAGCGTCGATGGCTGAAAGAGAAGAAATACGTAAATATGAAGAGATCAGCCGACAGAATAACTCAGTGGAGAGCTGCGTCAAACCAATCCCAGGATTGCTGGCTAATGATGATGGTGACGAGCGTCGATGGCATTTTAATTTGATAAAGAAAGATTTAGCTCTGTACTTCCGTCGAAGTACATCTAGCTAATAGCTTGCCAGCGAAGTACATTTTAAACCAAAGATTCAAAGGATATGAAGATTCAAAGTCAGGCACAACAGGCCTTAGGCACAGGGCATCATTCAATGACACATTTAATTTTTCGATATGAGGACGGCTGAGTTATTAATTATAATTATTACTGAACATTGGCAACTATTCCAAATAAAATGAAAAATAAAAGCAGATTCAACAACAAATGACTCGACACACTTGTGAGAGAATTGTGTCAGAATAAAGAAGTGAAAAATTACACTAGTCTCTTTATAAACGTCTCAAATGATAGCTAAATTAGTTTTTATCCAGATTATCTTGATGGAAAAAGTCAATAAGTTTGCATGCGTATTGATGTTGAAGATCGCAACAAAATCCGGGACATACGAGAATACTAGTTGCTCTACATTTTCACTCTCAGGTGAACCTTCCATGATTCCAACAAAAAAACAATACAAAAATACAACCTATTAAAGTGATAGACAGATTAATGGCCAATGAAAAAGAATGACAGGAATAAAGTACGCTCAGAGAGCCGCAAGTAGTTAATTAGTTCCCTCTCATTTTTACGATCTCAAAAACGTTAGAGCGTTCTCAAAGGGCAATGAAAAGCTCAGTTGAGCTATATTAGACGAGGAGCACCAAGTTGCCATCCGAGGTACGATAGCCAACTACATGAAGAGCACACCTCCTAAATAAACAAAGTAATGGAGTGAATGGAGTTAATCGCTCCTTAGAATTAAAATGAAACCCAATGTGCAAGATGAACCAAAAATTTCGTTCGGTAGTGATTAAAGGTACTATTACCAAGTAAAGGATAATTTCAATTCCAATAAAATACCTCCGTGTTTCCACTCAACATGCTTAAAGCACAGGGAAGAAATAATTCCTGACTACTACCTCCTTAAGCGAAAAACTATGATAGCAATAAGATTCATTTCATCTTATCAATCCTTCAGACAAAAGAAGCCAAGCATTTAATGCGATCTTGGAATAAATGTGAGGTGGCGTGGGAATGCAGTGTTATAAAAAGAGAAAAACAGAACCGGAGATCAAGGGTTCATATTCGAGCACCGTGATTAAATATCCAATGGGGGTGTTTACTCGGAACCGAAATCGCAATTTTGTACACAAAATCGTTAGATGGAAACGAAAAATGAATTTTAGTGAAAAAATTAATCTTCTAACCAGAGCCATTCACTCATAAATAAAAAATTAAAATGAGCAAAAGGTGACGCCCACCGAAGAAGCTGCTTTAAGACCATTGACGTCATTTACCTCCCGTCCTTGACTGCTTTTAGGGAAGGGAGTGGAGGGGGGTGTCGTAAGGTCTGCTCGCACAGGTCCTGTTGCAACCACTCCCATTGGCAGAGTCAGCTGTGTGCCCCCCATTGCGATATGGCGAATTAGCTTCGAGGGCTCAGTTATGATTGGACGAAGTAGAAGACGTAAGAGGTCGCATGCACGCCCACTTTTCCGAAAGGGTTAAAAGCATCAGTTTTTCGCCGTTTATAACTCGAGAACTAATTGACGAATCGAAAAATGAAAAAATTCGCATCTTTTTATTTTAGAAACTCTATTAGATTTGGCAATAAAAATATGGTAAACGACCCCATTAAATGTAATCTAATACCTTTGCGGAAAGATTTTCTGGAAAGCAGAACTTCCATAAGTGGTAGTACACGCCTACAAGAAATGATCAGATATAATAATAAGCCTGAATTGCGTAAATTCTACGCGGTATTAAAGGTACGCAAAAGAAATTATAAGATAACTATACATTTTACTAATCAAAATGAACCAGATGTGCCGATACTTCGGAATTAATGATAAATGGGGAAATCAAATATTACTGCATACGATAATGCTTCGCAGTTTGCCTTTGATTGCAATGCTCCAATTCCCTTCAAAACTTCAACCAATGTAGGCCCATGTATAATTTTAAATTGCTTAGATTAATGAATCAACCTGTTGAAACCCTTCGGATAAATTGTGCAATAAAATTTTCCTGTGCCTTGAGCTATAAAGCAAATTGTATGACACATGCATTTCTATACCTTCCTATGCTTTTAAAACAAACAAGTCGGAATGAGAAAAATTACACGGCAAGAATTACAAGATGGTAATCAACACAACGGGTCTTATAAGGTAAAAGAAAAAAGCTTTTCATTTAATTAGTAAATTCAGGAATGGTTACAAAAATGACCAAGGTGAGGTAACAGACATAAATGTCGCACTCCGTGATATTATCAGATACATTCACAGGAGGATGCATTAAGTCAAGGTGACCTTAGGCGGAGTAAATTTTTTAAACTCAAATAATCAAACAAAAACTTCGCAACTCTCATTACCTTCCCAACAACCTTTTTTGGAAGCAAAATTGCCAACGCAAGAATATAATCTGTAGAAAAGCCCAAGTGAATAAGATATGGAACGATAAGAAGCATCTACTTACAGTCCAACACACAAGCTTGGAAGGTATGAAACGATTCATTAAATCATACGCCCACCGATAGCTTTAAAATAATTTTAAACGTAGAGAATAAAAGGGTAAAGAAAATATGTATGATGCGAATAATTAACGGAAAGTCTCCATGACGATTATAGCAAAGAAAACATCTCGTGAAATTACTGATACGAAGTCGGGACATCCACATTGGGTGAATCTTATCTTGAAGCATGATATTATCATCAAGTTAAAGTCGTCCAGGAAACAGTGAATGAGAAAAGAGATAAGAGAAGAAATGGCAGAAAAGATCTTAGATGAGATAATTGGAACAAGAGCTAGAATTGGACCATCTTTCGCTCGTTAAATCTTCATAATCAAGATTTCACTCCGGTTGACGGCCGATAGCACTGGTTTATTCGCATTTAACAAATTCTACAGTAAAACAGAAGAATAATGTATATTAGTATAATTTATCAATAAACAAAATTTAGACGAGAGTTCGTACCAAACAATCTGGAGAATGAGTATAAGATGGAGGTCATAAACTTTTTTAATGTTTAAAAATATTCTAAATAGGGGTAAAACATAATTTTCATATATAAGACATAAAATGAAGTATACATGGAAGAAATGGATGGACATGCGATCGGGGATAGGAATATATTTACGATTAGTTTTGTTAATGCTTACGCATCCCTAATATCCGATTTTTCTGTTAAATCAGTCGGTTTAAGTCTGACTTCCTCAAATCCGACTCAGGGTGATTTACACGTGGCATTAAAGTAATGACAGCATCCGCACTATTAATTCGGGAATCCCTGGCTGGGTTAGCTATTGGATTGACCTGAGACCGATAAAACCTCAAAGCAATTACTTAAATGAATCTTTCTCTAGCTACAAGGCTATCTGTCTAGTATTTTTGAGAGCTATACACTGTAAAAAGTAGATCTGATTATAAGGTACAAAAGCGATCTGAATTTCAGATGCAACAATTTTAAGACAGGGTATGTTGAAATTCAGCAGTAATATCTTGTCTAAAAATAAGGCAGGTGAACGACTGAAAATCAGACCATCCTGAATACTGCTCCCTCTGCTTCCTGCTTAACTGCTCGTGTACCAACCATCCATGTTCCTGCCTCTTCCGCACCTTAAATCCATGTTCCTGCCTTACAACCAGACAGCGCTTAAATTCAGATCGCACTGAAAAACAGATCAACTTTTTACAGTGTAAAGACTAAGGTGGTCCTTATTTATCAGGAGCCCTTCTCTAATTTTTCTAGTACATGAGATATGAAGTTGCAGGAAAAACTTCTGAAAAAATATCCTGCGGACTAATCTATAAATATACCATTACATCTTACATTAAATGTACGTGCATAATTTGGAAAACTGCAGTCATAACCAAAATCAAAACGCAGGAAATTTAACGTCACTTCATATTATGACAGCGGATGTAAATGATGTTTGCTCATGGTTACTGTTTTGAAGATTTTATAAAACACAAACGCAAGTGAAAACTAGCAGTTTTGTGCTTTACAGGGACAATATTATCCGATATTAACTTGGGTTCAGGAACACATTCCAGCATCGTGTTGTTCAAACATTACCGAAAGACCTCTTGAACGTGGCTCAAATGACGAGTACAAAATGCGATTCTCAAAACAATAAAATTAACTTGTATACAATCTGCGTTCAAAAAGTAAGTACCGTACTCGTATTTCTGTCAGGATATACGGTTACAGTACTCAAATCTGTGTTAGTTCTGTGCTCTCGGAATTTTTTTCTTATCTTTCGATACAACAATCCTACGACTTCTGAGAATTTTCCAATTGAACACTATCATTTTGAAACTTTACGCCTTACTAACTAGCTAGCTGAACTAATTCCAAGGTTTCCTAGGAAAACCGATGTATTAAGCATCCTGTGGCTTACTGTACTAAAGAGTGAAATTAAAAATTATAAACTTCAGTGATATAACAAAGCAAAATTAAAATATCGAAAGCCGGAGACGATTCCTTGAGAAGCCATTTTTTTAAACTTCGAATCAACATTTGTTATCATTGAAGGAGCTCATCTCTCATCGCCACAACTCCAAATGCTCAGCACGTTCGAGCTGAAATAAGTATCACTTATTCCTACTACTTCATTCCTCCCTAATTTGGCCTTCGTGAAAAAGGTTATATACAGAATGGGTAGATGTTGCTCGTTTCCATAAAGTTACACGGTGTGCGTGCGCCCTTCAAAACCACACATGCATGCATTAAATTAACCCCAAAAGAACAGAGTACGTTCCCGAAATGTTCCATTCGCACGCCAGTTGATTCAACGTTCTCTTCCCCGCCTCATCCTCACAGTTTAAATCTCCTCCTGGGAGTATGCTCCTTACCTATCCAGCTTCCTTCCATGGGAACCCCTTGTCTCAACCCTTCCCACCTGGAAACCACTATCGGCCGCCCGCCCTCAACCAACCCCTCCTCCGCGCCCATCCATAACCGCTTTCCCCCTCCACTCGCCTCTCAGTTATCCCCTTCGTCTTCCTTTCCCTCAGGGGCCATTCATCCAGACTCCCACGATTCCCTTCACTTCCTCCCTCCATCAAATACGTCGTCTCTTCCATCCTTTTCATACCACCACTCTCCATCCATCCCGAGAGGGTTTCAGTCCACACAAGGACGCACACATGCTCTCGTTTCTGCTTGCTTTTTCGGGTGATAAATTGTGAGGGACTCTCTTTTCTGTCGCGCGCTCGAAGTTTAAATTTATTCCGCTATGGTCTCGTGCCTCAGCGTCGCCAAAATGTGTTTCGCAGAATGAATTCGGAAATGAGGTTTTTCTGGGGATGCAAAAAAAAAAAGAATGAAGACGATGTCTCCTTCACTTCTGAAGAAAAGGTCCGTATGCCTACTATGGCAACATAGTATTCTGGAGAGTGAAAGAAGAGTGAATTGAACGCGGACTAAGGTTCGGTATACACTGAACAGGATTGCAGAGCAAGCTCGCATACGGGCGTTTCATGGATGAAAGCCGAAGATGTTGATCTAATGAAGATTGCTTGTATCGCGGCTAGGGTTTGTGTCTCAACTTACACCAAAACCATGACAAGGAATTGAAAATAGGAATTAGCATCATTAAACAGAACACTGGCTATTACTGCGAGCAGAATACATAACAACGTGTTAGTAATCATATTAGGGATCATTATCGGACACTGCCGTAAACATACGTTGGCCGCAAAATATTTTTCCTTTATTAAGAGTCACGAAAAGAGAAAAAACTTAGAAGTAAAGGGAAGGGAAACACCTTATGTTTTCCAGACACTACCAATGGTATCTGTGCGCAAGTCTTTTGCAACGAGTGCCAGATCACGAATTTCCCACGCCAGTTGAATCGAATCGATAATATTTCCTTTTTCACTAAATTTAAGGGAAACGGGTTAAATTAAATTTTGACATGTGCGCGTCAGGAAGTCGGCAAAATACAGAAGAACATCGTCCAAAATTCATTTAAGTTTCTTTCCATTGGGCATGGATTGGGCATGGAAGGCCATTTAAACTTTCCATTGGGCATGGATCATCCTTCCTTGTACACAACGGCTGAAATAATTATTAGTCAAATATTTGCACTTTCAATTAACGATTGCGCATCAAAATGAAATGGTACTTCCTAGATATATAAACAATATAATAGGGACTTTAATGGTTAACAAAATGAATACTGCTTCGCATTCAGCATTAGTCCTGACAGGAAAACTAGAACCGCTCGGCATCTTATTTGAAACTCTCAACGAATAATTAGAATTAGAACTGCATCATTCTAAACGAGATGATAACTAGAGGCATAATTACGCAAACATGATAAACGCCTTGAAGTCTGCGTTTGCAGGTACATTAGACATAGGAGACGTGCCTGAGGCGGTTTACCACCACGTGTTTATCCCATGAAACCGACTAATTCCGGACGTTATGGCTGGAATTAGAAGGCTGAATCTTTGCTGCCGCTAGATAAGCAACTCCCAAGAGTCTCTCTCAGTCCAACAACATCCGTGGCTCATTTAAAGCGACGTCTGAATGTGCTCGGCTATCGTAACTGCCGCAAAATGCTCCTTCTTCGGGCCAAATCGGATCAGACGGCTTTTCGAAAGATAAACATACCTCCTGCCCTGCGCCGCACGCGACGTAATCGTCATCGCATACACGTAACCAGTTTGGGGAGGGGATCGGGCATAGCCAAAAGAGAGAGGGAACGAAGCCAAGGAGTGGAGGAGAAAATGGGTCTAGGCTCAAGGTTCACATGAGAAAATATGGATAGGTACAAGAGTTCACCGCATTTAACAAAATTTTCTTACGGCCATTTGTTCCGTGCTGATTTGATGGTGCGTCGCCCCTGGTCCGAGTTGACAGCCATGAAAACATATAAAACAATAACGATTAAAAAGAAGAGTGGTGGACGAAAGGGAAAGAAACAAAATAATAACGCCACGAAAACGGACCTTTCATTCTTCGACGTCCCCTTTTACCCTCCATCCATCCCCATACGCTTTCTTCCGTTTTTTTATTTAACGGTCGCGTTTGCGTCTTTCTTTTTTTATTCGCCTCTGGTCCGAGTTACTCCGTCTCTACTCTTCCACCTCCCTCTCTATCAATATTACTTTCCCTCGCTTCTTCTCCATTCCATTCCTTTCCACCAACAACATTTCTTTTTTTCCTTTGCGTACCCATTTCTTCTCTTCTTTCCATCCGTACCCTTTCTCGCTGCACGACGTTTTTTTATTCGTCTCCTTACGAGGCGCACTGAGACCCCCTTCCCTCCGAATCGATACCGGGATCCTTTGGCAGCCGAAAAGGAACCCTCGCCCCTTTCGTTCTTCCCCTCCGTACTCCCATTGTTTTCTTCCCTTCTTCCCGCTCAGTCGCGCTGCAGCTCGCCTGGCGCCGAATATTCCTTACAGGCTCTTTTCACGTATACGGTTATACATTTACAAACGCATGGAAAAGGACGAGTATATGGATAACATATACATAAAAATGAATTAGGCTTGATAAGAGACCTAGACAGTGTGCAGCGTAGAGCGACTAGGTTCGTTAAAAGGTGTTACGATAGGTTAAGTAGTGTATCGGAATTAATACAAGAATTAGGAACAGGAATCATTATCAGAGCGTAGGTTAAAGTACGCATTAAATCTATTACAGAAATTGAAATCGGATAGTTTTACTGAAGATATTAGGCATAAATTAAAGGCACCAGCGTATTATGCTAGATTTGACCAGATAAATAAGATTAGAGAGTTAGATTGTCTTACAAATAGATTCAAAATGTCATTTTTACCCCGTACTATACAGTAAAGAAACAAAATAGGCAGCATAGCAAAGAGATAAGTAGGGGAAATATTTTAGCCTGTAGTGCATGATACATGTAAATCCGATTCCTTATTTGTTACGTAGATACTAACAATCTAGTTGCATGAGATCCTATAGTAGCTCGTTTGCATATCAATAGAGCATGCTTGGTGATCTTCACCCCCTGCCACACACCCTCGCGGTGGCTTGCAGGGTATCGCGTTGATGTAGATGAAAAACTAATACTTGTCCACGAATATAAGCAATTGTAAATGTGATCGCACGTACACTCATTTGCTTTCGAAGGTTCTGATTATATCTACAAGTCGTGATATTTAAAGAGCGTTTAGGAAGTATTAGCATAAATAATGATTGAAATCTGTAAACAAAATATGTCTTCCACCCATGACAATCTATTAAAGCTTTTTCTTCCGAGATAATTCGTAAAATGGATTTCTTTACATTGTATTGTAAAATATGTTGAACACTGTCTTGATGAAGAATTATTAAACTACCAGCGAGAGCAAACCAAACATAAGCTTTTTTTAAAAAATCACTCTACCCTAAACTAGGGATACAATAACCTTCACTTTCAATTGGCCATAATAATTTCAGAATATTGCAACGCAGACGGAGTTTATGATGACTGCCAGCTTTAACTTGTGACCAACTGATTAATTCAATCAGTACTGAAGGAAGTATCGCAGTGAAGGGATAAATTTACAATGTCGATGCAAAATGATACTCCGTAATAATTCATTAACTAAAATAATGGCACATTTTTATATTTTATTCATTTTCGCACCTTCGTAAATAAGTAACTGACCGATAAAGGGAACAATGGCCACGAAAATCATTTAAAATTCAATCACCAACTATCTGCGAAACGCACAATAGCAATATTAAAATACGGGCGAAATTTGATTCCCTGCATAAAATTAACGTATTCAGGAATTATTAAGGCGATTTTGAACCTCATGAGCTTCATTAGGGTAAATTACCATATAGCAATATGTGGTAACACAATTCGTGCGTAATACGACGGCAATACGCGTAAAATACGCCGAACAGTGATCGCATTTCTTCCTAGTCCGCCGCAAAACGCAGGGTAAAGGATGGCATCCAAAACTCCACTTTTCCATTGAGCGAACACACAATGTTTAGAAGCTCAATTAACGAGTAGCGCCACGGAATGGCTCTCCTGGCAAGGAATCAGGGGTGATGCGCAAAGGTTCGGAAACCGCATCAGAAAGTGCAGGTCGGCATCTGCCACTGCGAGCGCGGGTGGCGTGTCGCAAACCGCGATATGGTCGGCAGAGTCAGATTTATCGCTCGGCGTGCCCCTGCAGTCCCATACCGAACACCCACCCTCAGCTACCCACACGCCACCAGGAAATTCCGCCCGTGTTCTTCCTCCCGCGACACCCACCGCCCAACTAGCCTCTTGTTCCTGACCCGAACGAACGCTGTACAATCCCTGGGACCTTTCGCTTCCACCAATCCAATCGCCCCGTCACACCTGCTTTCCCATCCCTCCAGCCAGGGCACAAACTGCCCCACCTCTACGAATTGCTTTTAACATATTCCCTCTCCATAACTAGAACCCCTAATCAAGACCTAACCCGTTAATCCATGCATGCATATGAAGAGAGGGCGAGAGAGAGAGAGACGGGACGTGTTTGTTGCTGAGCAACAAGATTTTCGACGTACAGAAATTCTCCTTAATTTCCTCCTCTTGGAAATTACTCACAGCGTCTGGAGTCCCAAACTATTTAACCTGGGGAAATTATCCACATAAATTTACTGCTATGATGCCAAACTGGTGTATTGCCTTTAGACCCGACAAAGAAGCCGAGTTACTGCCGGGAAGCCTAAATGCTGGACTGGAAATTTCGTAATGCCCATGACTTAATTCCTTCTCACCTCAATAACATTATTATTAGCCAGCACGACAATGCATCGTTTTCAGAGGAACACCGTAAAATGACTCCCGTTCTCAACGGAGCAAGGAATATAACTCTTGCAATTAATTATAATTTTAACGACTGTCAGGGGAAAAAAACTGTGGCACCGTTTCCTGAACAAAAGATCTATTAATTCAAAAAAACACTGCAAAACATTTATTCAGATATATATACAGCTGCGACTCATTTATTACAGAAACTTAAAAAGAGGCGATCGAATTTTAAGTCTAACACGAAATCACAACCTATTTACTTCGAGTCATGGTGGTCCTGAAATGGGGTTTTCAAATAGCTTTATTGCAAGCAGAATCAATGGCTGGATCAATAATCCACTAATAACACATTTTTAAATTCATAACTAAAATACACTTCAAAGATTCTTTGAAGAAAAATCAACACAAGGGGTCTGGACACTTCCGATAAAAGGTTTGTTAAAACCCATTATATGTAAAGTCAATAAGAAATAAATTAAATTGGGAGAAGAGATATTTTCTATTCTCCGAGAGGCGCAAACTGAAAAACGTATTCATGAAAAAAATATTTAGGATTCTGTCTCGAAAGCCAACGAGTGAAAAAAATAAGATCTCAAAGTTGTTGATAAAATCTCTCGAGCATGTAAGGCCATGATGATATCTATACTTCATGTGATTTCTGGTTGGTATTTAATAATGTTAGGACATATGAAATACGATTGCGCTAAACTAAAATTTAACGATATGTTTATTTCGATTTGTGGCTGGCGAGTTTTTGCTATTCCGGATGAATAGATAAGACAAACAGCACTGTAAACGCTAGAGTCGTTCCATAGTGAGGTCAAGATATTTTTTCGGGATCAAAATATAAAACTCAAACATCAGTTCCTTAACAATACTTCGCCAATTCAGCGTCCAACTCCTTTTCTTCTGAAAAATATAATTAATTCCGCAGAGAAAAAATAAATATTTCAGTAATTATTCGGTAGTGTTCCATTATTTTTTTCAATGCACAACATGGACACAACATAAAGTTAAGCAAATAGTGAGTATAAGTACATCCAAGTTCGGAAGTTCATAACACAGTAAACTGAAATACAATTAGTACATACATATAACCAAAACACACTTCTTTTATCGGAAATTAAGAATTATTTAAAATAACATATTTTCAGCGAGAACCTTAATCAAACTTTCACTTAAAACGGACATTGGATGCTCTTTAAAAGAAATGAGAATTGAGATAGTTATCGACAAGGAATGTTGCGTACGCTGCACGATGATGAAAACCTCATCGTTACATGGTTTACTTGTATCATTCATCTGGAAAGAAATCGGGTAGAATTGTACAAAACTCATTCAAAGAGCATATAACGACAATCCGCATTAAATTATCACTCCGTTTTACGTATTAAGGTTACATCACATTCCGTAAATGCTTTAATCGTTCAAGGAAAGCTTATGAGCCAGGACGCCATCTTTTCTCCGCTCCAATTACTTCCAATCTCTCTTCTCTCTCCCCGTTAAGAATCTTCAGTCTTCCTCCACACTACACTTATTTCCGTCCCCGTGAATTCGCCCTGCTTCCATCCCTACCCTTGAACCACTTTGATCTCAAACCCCCGCTCACCACCTATGGGATCGTCAGGACCCTTTTAACCGCATCTTTACTCTCTGGTCCCTTTTCCTTCTTTCGCGCCAAGCACTCCAAACGCCTTTCTCTTTCTTTCATTTCTCACTTCGGATATCAGGTTGAAACGACAGCTATATTCCTGGCTTCTCATCACGGGGACCCGTGCTCGATTCTTGGAAGGGGCAGGTAATTTTTTCATAGCAGTATGATATCGTACTTACTCAAGAGCTTTGATAGGAGCACTCCGGGGGGGGAATCGGGTTGGTGTGGTGGCTAGAGTACTGGCCTCCTTTCCCGAGGGCCCGGGTTCAATAACAGGCAGTGGTAGATTTTTCAGTTGCAAACCGGTCCCTACAGGATGTGACATTAAGCCGTGGTCCCCTTGGCGCCAGTCATTAAGAGTAGGCTAATACCGACGCCGGGTTTCTCTCTACCCTTCCTCCGTTCCCTGAGAACTCCTACCATTATCCAGTTATCCATCTATCCTAAAATGGCGCAAATGACCCCAGCTGTCAGCCGCCTCCCCTGAATAACCAACCAACCAGCACTCCGAGTTCAGCACACCGTCCATCGTACGGGGCGATGAAGAATTATCCATTGTCGCCTAGCGTCTAAATTAAGTTAAAGCCACATATTTTACCTCTCCGCCTTATCTCATCACCTAGATCAGTACTACGAATACCCGACTATCCACCTATTTTAAATTATGAAATCCAGAAATTGGTCACCAACTCAATTACTACCATTACCACTGCGTCCATGAATGTACCTCCTCATATCACAGTTGGTACATACATTTGAATGCAGCACTGCGATTAGCAAGGAAAACGACCCATGGCTTATGTTATTTGACGTATGCCGGATGTTGAATGCTTATATTCGGGGAGGCGAATAACAGCTGAAGTCAACACTAAGGTTAACGGGAATGTTCGGCAATGGAAGTGTTTTTAGGTGATTTCAATTCCCTCACAAACACTTCGCGATTGAGACTGATTGTTTTCGGCACGGTCAGGGCGTTAGTACGTCCTTGGGTTGAGGCCTGAGGTGAGGACGGAGAGTAAAGCTGCCATTCCCGAATGGACTACATTCGTAAGGAGAAAGAAAGAGTTAAAGGCTACCGTTTCCCAAGCTCTTTTTGAGTCGAGCTAGATAGAATGAATATGAAAAAGAGCGCAACTGCCAGTAGTTGGGTAACATTAGAGCAAGTAAGATATGGCAAGGATGTGGCAACTCACAAAGCGAAGACTTGATTATAAGATAATCACTACTATACTGCCGCCTGTAGAGCGTTTAGTAGTCAACAAAAATGGGGTTTTTTTCCTTGCGTTTTTTTTTCAACTTAGCGATAAAATTATGTTAACGCATAAGAATAGGGTTAATCATCAATAAATTCCTCATGATTTTGGGTTCAAATCTATGTGCCGAACACACAAATCCCATTTACTCTTTACTTACATACCTCGTTTCCTTTTTTTCTTTTTTCCTTTTTTTACAATAGGGGTACCTAATGTCATACTCTTTCAGCTGGTTGGCAGGTAAAATGTCGATGTACCTATATTATGTAACTACCTGCCCTCACGCTCCAAAGCGGTCTGTCTCGACGGATACAGTAACCTAAAGGGGAGGGAAATTCTCACCATTCACACCCAATATATGAGTTTGCACATTCATTCCTTCCATTTTACGTACCATTGTAATATTCTACACCCAAACCCTCCATTTCTTCCACCGTCCCCAGCTTCACCTCGACAAGCTCCTTCCTGACACTCATTTATTCCGTCGTAGCAGCCGTTTTCTTCCACGTGAAATGGGATAGGAATGGCATTCATTTTATCCCATCCCGACGGGCGGTGTTCGTAATGGCGAGGGACGGATCGTTCGCATTCGATCGCACGCTGATAAGTGAAGTGGCTGCGTGGGTTGGGGTCTTGAAAGGCGAAGTAGGAGCACTGCAGCGAATATTTTCTCCAGGCTGAGTCGAAATACCTTATTTTTTCCACATTAACAAAAGTAAAGCCATGGCTCCGTAGCTACGTAAATATTTTTCCACATTTTTCCATTTAAGAAACAAAGGGCTTAAAATTTCACGGCTCAGGGGCTTTCCCTGAAAAGGCGTCAGCGCCATGGGAAAATAGTCAGTACCATATGCGTGATGGAGAGCTGCTGGAAGGGAATTCGTGCATATTTTTTCCTAGAAACATAAAAGCTGGTCTATTGTTTTTTTTAATGCGCCATTCTTTTAGGCACGTAATTAAGAAAATGCCTCTCCAATCTCACCGACTTGTCAAGCAAACATCTTTTGTACTACTCTATCCCTGACCTATATATCACAATATAAATACTAGGAAACCTACACCATCGCCAACCAATTTGAAAATGTGCACGGCTGAAAGATACATTCGATTGAAAAGAGCTCATTGTTTTCGCATTCCAGGACTCTTCACTCATTTTTTCAAATCTCCATTTCAATAAATGCCAACATTACTGCATATTGAGAAGCTTAAAAAATCTAGTGTCCTAGTTCCGACATTCAAATCAACGTATATTGCACACCAAGAACATAGTGATATCCCCTCTTATTCAGAATGGACTAATAATGAAATGTTATTTCTTTTAAAAATAGTGTAGGATCTCTGCTAAATTTTACGTATGTATTAATATATAAATTCTTCCAAATGTAACTAATTACTTCTTATATTATAGAAAGACGAAAAGCGCCATCTATGAAGGCGTACGACATCGGATGGTCAAGCGTATTAAAACAAAATTGATATTGAGATTTTGCGACGACAAAGTATTTCTTCTAGTAAATAAAACAAACTGAAATATTTAATATGTTTTGAGATATATTTCATCTCCTGAGCAGAGTAAAAACCATGAGATGACCTTTTTTATACGGCGAAAAACCTAAAACAATACGAAATGAGTAAGGCGATTGATAAGAACTAACACCTTTGACTCGGTAGTACAAGTGCTGAGTAAAGCGGTGTCTCCTCAGTTCCAGGGATACGTAACACTAATTCTTTATAAGAGTAAGAGCATTTCATAAGTGACCTTATTGTCACACAAGAAATGGATTCCTCAAAAGAAAACAATGCTAAACGCGAAACAAAATGGTTCAGTTTTCAACAGGCACTAGACATGAAGTGTCATATTTCAATGTTAGAAATTCCTCCGTTACGGGAGCACGACAATTATTTTTCAAATTCCACTTGATTTTGCCATCATCAGGTACGATGGCGTAAGTTGCCACGATTCAGTTGGTGGATATAATAATTCTCGAGTGAAATTTTCAAAGTTAATTATTTCTATAAGACTATAAACTTTTATTTCTATACGACTAGAAAGCTGATTCTCCTATTCCACCAGAAGATAAACTAACGGCCATCGATACTGAATTCTCCCTGTCCACTTTCACGCTAAACTTAGGCTCGCATGAAAAGTTAGTTCAACTATAATTTTTTCCTTCAAGAAAGCCTAGAAAAATCTAATTATTCTGAGAGTTAAGTTACCAAGGAAGTCAGCTTTGATTAAAAAAGAATCTGACAGATTTTATGCCATTTGCAAGGTCCCGCATATCACGTCACAGATGTTTAAAGTTAAATTATTAAACATGAACTTCCAGCGCGCCCGCTTTCTAATGTGTACCTTAGAGCTAGGTCAACAGGGGAAACTGGTTCCGGGAACTATGTGCATGTTCCGCTGTCGAGATCATGAAATAGTCATCATTTGAACGTGAGTTTCACCCATGGAAAATATATTCCAATCACTTCATAGAGAAAAAATGAAGAAAATGCAATAATCGTCATAATTTAAGCCCTACATAGTTTAAACTCAGGACACCACAGTTTTTCTACAGAATAATTATTTCAAACGCTAGAAAATATTCTCCGATAATATAACAGAAATGCCTAGATTAAATATGCATAGGATCGCTCCATCAGTAGCTACGTTCCCAAATATCGCATGGGATTCCAATTGCATAATGCTCAGTTGTTGGAACAGGGTGACATTTCTCCGTACATGGACACTTCAACCGTAACGATTTTCTACAGTAGCTGTTTCTACTGCCTCAATCATACAAGGTTTAATTCCTTGAACTGAAGAAAGGAGCATAATAGCGTGTGCCAAACGACAAATCTTATACATTCTCTTTTAACTTGTTTGATTCCCCGATATTTTAATTTTTATCAAAAACCATATAAAAATGAATTTTAGCACATAGTTTTGCAATACAGTCATCAAATTGGGAACTTAAAAAATGCTTAAAATACAACTTCTCGTAATCTTCATGTCACCGCTTCGGGTAGAAAATTCCTTCTTTCCCTTGAATCCAACGCAAAACTTCAACGCTTCGATCTAGATACAACACTAGATCTATGATGCGAAGGTAGGTACCTAGAATAAAAAAATAAAAAAAACAAGCGAAAGGTACCTAATTACTAAATGACTCTCGGGATCCTCACTGGGTGAAGGCTTGCGGAAGAGGCCGATTCGTTAGTCTCGCAAGTAAGGAGAAATCTCGAGAGCAAGCAGGGGCACCAACCCTTGCGCGCCAGGGGCTAAATTTATTCGGCTGAACGCACCAAATCCCATTCCATTTATAATGGAAGATAAAGACAAATTAATTCGGCTCCACGCTCGGCGGAAGCACGTGCCAAGATTCTCACACGCACACTAGGGAACGTTCGCCCTCTCCCTCTCTCTCTCTTCCCCGCTTCTCTTCCTCAATCCTCCACGTCCTCCTCCACCCTCTTCTGTTTTTCCCCTCCTCACTGCCACCCCCATCACCCACTCCTGAAGTCATTAGTAGCAGACGTCACATGGGCTAGATTTAGTCCGAGTTCCCCGGCAGGGCGATTTCCCGTTGGGTCATCACGAGGTAACAGACAGGACAGTTTTAACGCTTTCTTAATCCGCCAAGCAATACGCGCCACTGCTAAATTATTTAGCGAAATGAGTCAGACAACTCACTGATCCCTTGCCCGTCAACTCCTCACTAGGACACCTTCATAATTCCGCGAAGAGAGGGAGATGAAATTGTAATCATTTATCTCCTTTCAACTAGTGAGACACGCCGAAACTCCCACTTGATGTAAGCTGCGTTCAAAACAGAGGTGGGTAAAAATGATTTTCCTCCATTTCAAAGAAAGCGGAAGAGAAAAAAATCATATGCTCTCGGATAAATTTAGGCAGTCCTCACTATCAAAGTATAACTAAATTTACTTTATCCAAAATGTATGATTTAATTTTCTCGATACATTACAGCGCATGAAACGTTGAAATACAATGATGCTCCTTTGCCAAGGGCAATGACACGTTAAAAGGTGCGATAAAACTTAAGCAGTCGGAGTAGATAAAAACAAATTCAGAGAGAGAGAGATTCAATTACTACTAAAGATCGTAATACTGAGAAAAGAAGTTGAATGATGGAAATAAGATATTTTCATACTTGGGGTACAAGAATTTTAAAAAATCATCTGAGAAAAGAGAGTAAAATCATTACATGATTTCTTAAATATGTAATGAAACTGTAGTTTACACGCAAAGTAAAGATATTTTTGTTAAATTTTCCTTTAGTTCGTCTACCCAAACGTTATTTTAAAATATATTGCCAAAGTTACCTCCATCTGTAATATGTCATATCATAAGCTGGGTTAATGTAAGCTCTGAAAAGAGGAGGAGCTGCGATGCATAAACTAGTAAAACTTCGAAAATAATGAATAAGGAATACTCGAAGATGGGATAAATTGCATAAAGCTGTAAATTACTTTCCGACATCCTTACTTTCAAATCCTTGCTTGATGGACCATTTTTTTTACAAACATTAGTGATAAGTTATTCCTGGCTCAAACGGCTAGAACTCACTAAATATACGCATTCTGCTACAAGTAACTACACAAATGCAAGAAGAAAATTATGACTATGTTAGATGCGGAAATTGATAAATAAGGCATAACTAGCAACCATAGGAATTCTAACTTGTATCTTGTGTTCTTACCAGCACTTTATAAAAGTAGGATAATTATCAGGGGAAAATTATTGAAATTCTAATATAATACTATAATAAAGCGCTTACAGGAAGGAAAATAGAAGGCTTTGTCGTCGTGATAAGGTTTCTTCCAATGATGGTGGGATGTTAGACCCTTCATATTCCCGCACTCGTCGCTATACTATCACCTAAAATGCCCTACGCCATGTTCTTCTTAAGCTCTTCACATATTCTACCCAACCTACTCCCTCATTCTCATTTTCCAACATTTTCCACTAATCTGCATCCAAAACCCACTGCCTTTCATTGTTTTATCCATTTATCTTGACTTCTTGAGAATTCTCCAAAACACATTTTTCCATCATTAACTTTTCTTCGATCGTTATTGTCCCCAATCCGACATTTAGTCTGCATATTTCTTCAAAACCAAATCGCAATAGCCTCTAACCTGTGTTCAACGTCCCTCCTCAAAATACAACTTTTGCCTTCACATATTATAATACTCCATACCTAAGTCGTTTCATTCTTCTTGTCCTTTCTTTACGTCTAGACTGAGCTCCAGTGCATGTGCATTCTTTTTTGTCAGCGTTTTACTGCAATGTTTTGCACAAAAATGCAAATTTTACTGCACACGTCTCATTACCAAAACATCCGAAGAAATAACGTGGTATGGGCCAAACTACATGCCAGTATCATCTTCATCAAACTCTCTGCTAGTGCTTTGCCGATTGTCCATAGTCACGTTCTTCACTGTTGTTATCGGTTAATGATACGCTAGGGCGTGCAGGACGCTCGTCATCTTCAACCTCTTCATGGCCGCTTTGGAAACATTTGTAGCTCTTGTAAATGCTAGTTTTATTCACAGAAGACTCGCCAAAAGCAACATTCAGCAATACCTACTCGACTTGGCCCTTAATTTCATTCTTAAAACAAATTTTACTGCGAAGTCTTTTTGTCCATTTTTCCCACAGGCAAAAAATCGCCGAGCACACCAAAACAACTTGGTATAACCTTTTCGACAGCTAAAAATAAAGTAAGCATCCAATATGACTACCAATGTTGACATACGTCAGGGGCAAGTGTAAAATCATAACAAAAAAAAGATTGCAACAGTTTCATTTAACAGATCACGACATTAGCAATATTATATTTAATGTCGCATATTTTTTTTAGCAAGTCTCTTATATTATGTTTCATCCCATGAAGCTGAAAGAGTGATATTAAGAGAATAGTTCTCAATAAATAAAAAATCTGTTGCCTACAGAAAAAATATAGCACGTGCTAGAAAAACATTTGGTTACATTTTTCTTTCCTCCCAGCTCCTTAACAATCTGACGTAAAATGAGAAGGGAATGGCTCCGATTCCGTTCGGGTCAAGATTTACATCGGAAATAAAGTACACCTAAGAAGCAACGCTCGACTCATAGGAGAAGTAATCATTCCGCTTCACCCTGTCTGTCCTTTTACTTAGACAAGTGTCAATGGCGACAAGAAAAATGGTTGAGTGCACTGAAAATAGTGCGACGTCTGTTAAAGAGGGTTTCTTGGAAGATAGTGATTAAAAGCCAAATAAAATAGTGGTAGGATGTCGCAGGCTGAAAAATAACATAAGAGACGCTCTCAATTAAGCCGTGCTACATTCATCCGTCCAGTTCAACATATTTTGGGGCACTAGAGTTTGGAGATATCATCAATCAATGCCCAAAGTGTGGCGCATAACTAATCACTTTTTTCGTTTTTATTCTACTTTTTAGTATTCATTCGATTATGATGGGTTTTGACGTAGTAACCCTACTATTCTTCTCATCTATTTCTGGCATGCTCTTTTTCCTACAATACTCCTCCCTTCCGACAAGCATACTTTCCACCGCTTTTTAATTCCACCGCTATCTAATACGCCTATTCTCTTTCACCAATCCCTAGTTCCGTGGACCAATGCTGCCCATCCTAGTTTCCTCCATCAAATTCCTTTCTTACTCTCTATTGCTAAAAAGTCTACATTCTTCTTTCATTTGGTGTATCGCACTATAGCCATCCTCCTCCAAATCCACGGTTCAAAACCCGCCGGACTTTATCAGTCTTTATTCCTAAATATTCACGCCTCGGAACCAACGCTACCCTCTATATAAAGTGCTTAACTAATCGTTTCATGATATTTTTGCTCAATATTCCGGTCATGAAGTCCCTCAAGTTCATTGAAATGCCCTTTTGATATTGTAATTACACGACTGATATTCTTTGTAATACGCCCACCTTTGTCAAAAATGAATCCCCTGTAAAAAATATTTCCCGCCTGTTTTATTCCATGCCTACAAAAAATATTCATCAAAGTGTCCGCTTTCTTTGAGTTTTGTTTTATCGTGATTAACCCTTCAACCCAAGTCTCAAGAACTCAAATATGTACTTCTGTCAACAATTGCAGTCCTTCAGGAGACTGGTTGATTAGCACTTGATCATCTGTAAATCTGACCGATTTAATAAACTCGTACTTCTATGCTTCTATTAAGGGATTCATCGAGGTTTCTCTCTTTTATCAACTTCCGGGCTTATAAAAGAGACTGTAATATTAGCTAACACGGTGTTATTTATCGTTCTTATGCCTCTCATCCAGATTCTCCATTGGTTCACCTTTCCTGTTTGCCAGCATCATGCACCAGTTTGCTATGAGTCGTACATTCCTATATTCCAATCCTTCGTTACATAGCACATCAATGGCATCATTATCATCATAAACCCCTTGGAAAAGAAGCATAGACGTCGTAATCAATAGCTAGAAAAAAATTAATGTATACTATGCAATTTCCTTTTTACCATGCTTAACTCCATCCATATCTTCATCTGAACGAATTTTTCCTCAGATTCTGTTTTGAAGCGTTTTACTAATATTAGCACCAAAAAAGGATAAAAAATCTGGTTATACTAAGAGTACTATTTAATTTTGACCACACGCTTGTTAGTGCTGCGGTCTTCCTCGATGGATAACCTTAATTCATATGACAGCAAATTATCTTGGACAGTTATTTGATTTAAGGCTTTAACGGTATTTTATAACCATTATTCATACCTTTAACGAGCCTAATCAATTATCAATTTTCGACATGCAAACATGACTGCATTTTTGAGAACGGTCCCATAAATATCAAGAAGATGACAAACGATATAAAAAATGGATATATGGCGGAGGGTTCGTCATGGCAGTCAGGCGAATGGACGGAGGAAAAGGAGCGGAGGATGGATCGATGGATCGCTCTCAATCTCCCAAGGGGGAAAGCAAACAAAAGGGGAAGGATGGAAAGAGAGATGGATAAGGATAGCGATCACAATGGACGCAAAAAAAGTCAATGAATTACATTACTCACGCCACCCTATTCCAAACAGTACCGGACGACACTCATGGGTGGACAAGAGTGGCGTTATTAAAATGAAAGGGGCCGTGAGAAAAAAGGAGCAAGAGGAGGACGCAAGGAAAACAAAATTCGTCGTCGACTTGGACAAAGCGTTTTATCGGGGGCGGAGTTCGGGAGAGGAGAGTGACGACGATGAAAAAAAAAGGTACGAGTGGACGACGGAAGAGGGAAAGGGGTGAAGGAAGAAGGGCAAAGGGGAGGCGCGGTAGGAGGGACGTCTTTCTCAAGGCGAGATGACAAATGATAGCGGGAGAAATGGGATGTCCCCCCTCCCCGATCTTCTTACCCTTCCTCCCACACATCCATCGTCCCGTGACGCGTGATAACTTATGAAGACGGCAAGGTGGGCGAAAAGAGAAAGGAGTTCACCGGACGGTAAAAAATACGACTGTAACGGGAGGGCAAAAGGGACAGAGACAGAGAAGGTATCTGGCACGCGTGAGCACCGATGGACCGGAATTTGAACGTAAGGGAAAGGACATTAGTATTGACAATTCTAACTAAATGGGCGCTTTTCAGGCGTAAGCGAAAGATAACTTGGAGAAAAAGGGCTAGCATGCTCTCGATAAGAAATTTATGACTTATGTTTGTGGAAATTATAGCGAGATTTCTCTGATTCACAGAATATTTCTGTTCTTTGAGTTTTAATATTAGCGGTGCTCGTAGAGCTGGTCAATTTTCTTCTGCGTACAATAATCGACTATTTCCGAGCTACCAATACAATCTTCCAACATAGAACTTAGAACTAACCTAAGACATTCACCGATGAATACGGTATGGGACCCAGTTAAATATGAGATAAAGTCCAAACAGTAACTTTCGCAGGTGGTAGGGTCTATTCCATGGGATTTTCTAGTCCCAATATCTTTTACAAATATATCCCTTGAAGCTTTCCTTGATTTTAAATTGGTAAAGATTTATCGATCATTTTCTTGCTAATTTTAATTAAGTTCAAACCGAAAGTGTGAAATAATCTGAAACAGGTTGTTAATCACGACAGAATCAGACAACTGAAATATGCCCCGCAGAAATACGTGCGATGGGACAGAGCAGAGAAAGAGGTCATATATGTAGAACGAGGAGACGAGATGAGGATTCAAGTTAGGGTTCACGATAAGGACGCGGAAACAATGGAAGGGTATCATCTTTAAGACAAGAGAAGGTAAACAACCCGTCAAGGAACGAGGACCGTAGGGATGGAGGGAATTCCCACAGACAAGGGAAGGGTCTGAGAAGAGAAGACGGGAGGGAAAACGGAGCGGAAAAGGACGTGGGAATGAGGGAGGAGATGAAGGGAAGATAAGAGTTCAGGGTTCGACGAGGGGGAGAGAGAGAAATGGGATAGAATGAAGGCGGACCAGGGATGGTAAATCGGGTCCCGTAGTGTCAGGCGGAGCGGCAAAACTCAGTTCCTGACCTAAGTAGAGAGAATTCGGACGGGTGGGCAAAGCGGGGAGCTTTTGAGCCGGAAGGTGAGCTTACATCGAGAGCGAGGGGACTCATGAGATTTATCGAGGGATCCTAGTTAGCCGAGGTGCGACGTGAGGCTTCCACGCCGTGATTGGCTGCAACCGGCACAACACGTTTACCTTGCAAACCCTTACTCCTTTCAAGCTCAGCGAGAGAATGTCCCATCGGGTGGGGAAAACTTGCGCGGCTGTGTGTGATGTAGATTGATTGCCGACACCGTATGCCCTAGTACAAAGATAATTACGGGCCCATACGCATCTCCATAAAGACAAGAAAAAGATGAATCCCTTACGAAGCCCTTCTTTCTACACGGAAAAATACCAAACTAACTAGAAAACTACGATAACGCCCAATTGGCCACTAACACAAACACAATAAATAATAATACCACTAATAAACATAATACCACTGAAGCCAGCGGAAGGGCGAGCGGTAGGGGGGTATCAACACCAGGGCTTCATTAATGACAAGAAATTGACGGTGTCTGGCTTGACTACGTGGAATTTCTTCATGATGAGGTTAAGGAAACAATGCACTTCCACAAATATATAATTCATGTACTCACGACCATGGTTTCGATGCATAGCATCATCGTCAGGTCCGTGAATCAGGTCCACACCTGAAGATGATGCTATGCATCGAAACCATGGTCGTGAGTAAATAAATTATATATTTTGTGGAAGTGCATTGTTTCCTTAACCTCATAATGACAACAAATCAAAACCTATGTTAGCAACTAAATTTAAGGTTTTATTGTTAATCTACGAGTAAACTTATAATACAGTATTTTTACATGCTATATTGCTAGCAATAAAAAGCCATCATCCTTTAAGTTAAAGTTAAAGGGTTAAAGAACCTATATCTAGATTTATATAGCAGAAGATGTTAAAATGATCAAAAACATGTTTGCAGCCAACACAGGGAACACAGCAACCACAATGAAGAAAATGCAGAAGTTTGACAGTAGTGTCATTCATATTAACAAATCGCGCACAGCTCTCATATCTGTTAATGAATTTTTTTAAACCTAGTTAAATAAACTCTAAATATATGCTATGATAATAGGAGTTTCTGAACAGCAATTAGCCCTGATAAAAATTCGACGAGCATTAATTGACACGTTCAACTCGGATTGTTATTTTTTAATTGGATTTATAAATACCGGTTAAAAATTTATTTTATCGAGCATTGATAGCACATACAATATAAAGCATTTTCCTGGTGACGGACAAGTCAGATTTGATCAAAAATCAACGGCTCCTCTAAATTTCACGTAAAGATATTAGGGCGGTGCGACCCACTGGTAGGTCACGTCGACTAGCAGCAAAACCGAAAATGCGATCCACCGATGACCCACCCCAGTGGTAAAAGGTTTACAATATTTTTTTACTGCAAAAACATATGTGTGTCATAAAGAGATAAAAATGACATCGGTAAGAGCGTTAAGTCACACAGGCGATATTCAATCGTAGATAAAATTTAGCCTGACGACACATGCATCGAAGATATTGGCAAGGATCAACTACAGAAGAATAGAACGAAAAGCAGAGGAGTCCCTGGATGAAGATCAATTCGGATTCAGGAAAAGTGAGGGTACAAGGGAAGCAATATTAGGCTGCTCATAGAGAAGAGAATGGAGAAGGAAAAACCGACGTTCATTGCATTCGTGGATTTAGAGAAGTCTTTTGTCTACGTGGATTGGAATTCAATGCTCGGAATTTTGAGAGGAATTGTAAGGTCCTACAACGACCGAAGATTTATCCATAGTTTATATGAAACCAAGTAGCTGTGATTAAATCTGGACCCAGCTCTGGTGAGGCAAGAATAAGGAAAGGAGTGAGACAAGGCTGTGTACTGTTTCCTGTAATTTTTAATGTTCACATTGAGAGAGCCATCAATGAAATCAAGGAAAAGTGTTATGGTGTGAACATCCACGGAGAAACAATCAACATTCTACGATTCGCTGATGACATAGCTCTCATAGCAGAGACATGCTACATTAGGCTGCTACTCCACGCATGCATGTCTCATCGGCCGACCGCGGCTTTAAACGTTATTACCCCATTCCTTTCCGTGTTTTCATTTGTCTATTGATGCAAGTTCCTGGTCTCCCTCGCGTGGATTCCATATCGCAAATAGTGATTTATTCCGAAGTTCCGTTTGCTTTTAAGCACACGTTTCTTTCATGTTTCCCTTCCAACCCTACAGTTTCTCTAAATTTCTAGTTTTCCATAATGTGTAGTTTAATCGGAAATGTAAGGTCAGGGGACCGGAATAACCTACACTCTTTTAGTAACATGATTTTCTGTAATCCTCAGCAGTATTCGCCCTTGCCTTTTCCTCTTGTTTTGATTTATCGGAAGAAAGATAGGCAGACTGAAAATTTGTTGTGCGTAATAGCCATGTATTTTTTTATAAACCATTGTTTTGATACTGCTACGCCCACATCTTCTGCCATATTATATTTGACGCAGTACAACATACGCCTCTCAGACTTATTTTATCTGGAATATTGTGACTGGATTTAGTTAGGTATCCACGTTACACGTAAATAACATAGAAGATGATGAACTTGCAGAATTGAGAGCATTAGTCTATATTGAGGTAAGTCGAATCGAAACGCGAAACTTGGATAGTGGAATTAAAGTAGATGTCATTGCTATGAAAATTTTAAAATGTTTAGCCTTTTAGAGTTCTGTTCGACAAGGATCCCGGAAAAGGTCATCACATTCCATTGGTCGATCGCGAGGACGCTTAGTGGGTGGTAAGTTGGCATCTCTTAGGTCAGCGCAGCCACATCTCATAAAATTTAACTCGCGTTTAACGCTGTGCGGCTCTCATTGTCTTCACCCACCTTGCCTTCTGCGGCGCCGCCGCAGTCCTGTCGACGCCACCCCGTCCTAAATCTTCGGCAATTGGCACGTTTATCGTGTGTCCCCCGTCCTGCCATGCACTCGAGAGCGGTAGGAGTATATTTTAAGGAATTTATCAGAAATAGGCACCTTGCACGAGTCTTTTGTACGTACTTTTTTAACTGATACCATCTATAGTGCGTGCTTGGTGATCTTCACCCCCTGCCAAACACCCTCGCGGTGGCTTGTAAGGTATCGCGTAGAAGTAGATGTAGATGCAGAGAAGGATCTGAACAAGATGCTAACAACCATGGAAAGGGCAATGGCCAGAAATCACCTAAAGATCAATAAGAAGAAGACTAATATATTCGTGTGCAGAAAGAGAGAAGAGGCCAAAACCAACGTAAAACAGAAACTGGAAGAAATGAAAGACTTGTTACCTGGGAAGCAGAATAACCAACTATGGACGAAGCAAGAAATAAATAGTCAATAGAATAGCCCAGGCAAAGAGGGCATTCTATCAAAAGAAGAATCTACTCACAGCTGGAAATACAAGCGTAGAAGTAAGGAAACAGTTTATCAGAACATACATATGGAGCATGTTTCTGTACGGCAGTGAGATTTGGATGATGACAGCAGCAAAGAAGAAAGGGGTGAAAGCAATCGAAAAGTGGTGCTACAGAAGAATGATGAAGATTAAATGGATCGACCGAGTAAGTAACGAGGAAGTCCTAAGAGGAGTGGGAGAAAAGAGAAGTCTGCTGACAACTCTAAAAAGAAGAAGGGACAACTAAATCGGCCATATCTCGAGACAGGGTGGCCTGATGAAGACAATCGTAGAGGGAAAAGTGAATGGGAAGGTTGGAAAAGGCAGTCCTTGTAAGAGATACATGGAACAGGTTGTGAAGGATATGAAAGAAAGGAATTATGTTAATATGAAGAGGTTGGACGATAGAAGAATCGAGTGGAGGGCTGCGTCAAATCAATCCTACGACTGTTGACCGAAGGTGATGATGATGAAATAAAATTACCTATATTATTCCAGATTCATGACTCAATTTTATCATATAAGGTTGTGGGGATCTATTTTACTTTCTGAGAGTGATCCATTTTTAATCCATTTCACTAGCACTACAAGGTACAGGAGCGAAAAAACCTCACATCTCACAAGATCCAGCACAGACATGCCCCAGCTCCGTCTCTTACAGGTGAAAGCTGTGGGCAAACTAAAATGGGAGTAATCACATAAGTGGAAATAAGGCATCCGAGAACTATAGGAAGCAAATCATAATCTTGCTAAAAATAATGGCTGTTTTCTTCGTAATGGTTCCCTAAATAATAATTATTGCGTTCAAGGGGATATGAAATTTTACTGAGCATTATAGTTCAACTTCCAACATATCACGCCTGATTCTATTAATTTAGTTAAGTTACATAATTTTTTCATAACATTTAACTTTTAAATTTTAAAATCTAACTTATGAGAGAGTGCAAATGTACTCTACATAGCGAACTATACTCAGACGTGCCAAGGTATCAATCCACGGTAAGCTATTCAAATACGATTATTTATTATTATTATTAGTATTTTACCGGTGAAGATAGGTTTAAATGGACATATAATTCTTCCCACTCCCTAAATTTCACACGATGTCCCTCTTCAGCCCCTCATACCTCCTGCCACCCATCATTCCATCTAAGCTACTCAAATACGATATATTCAGAAAAAATTAGGGCAAAGGATTATTCTAAGTCCGTGGGGCAAAGCTTTGAGGACCCTGCTTAGTTGAAAGACGGTTGTGCTAATCAACAAATCAAATATAGATTTCATCACAAAGAAGAGGATTTCATTGCCACGGTCAGCTCCTTCAAAGCCGAGCCGCAAACCTTGGAATCACCCCTAAGGAAAAACTGTCAAAGAACAAAATGGGAGGGCTGTTGGGGATTTGATTAGTCACGGACTGGCAGCACAGTCGAAGGACGGGATGCGATTTCCACCTAGTCACGTACGTCCCCACATGGCCTAGGTAAGACGCGAGAGTTACCTCGAGGTCGAGGCCTCCTACTCAATACTAACGGAACGAGGGAAGATTCGACTTCAAAAGCACTCATGTACCCCACCCATTCGTCGGGCACGGAGGCTTTGTGCTTGAGCCATTAAAAAAAACAGAATTGATGATAGCAGCAGAGTAAGGCTCCCTCTCGAGTACAATAAATGTATGTTCGCTAATATGGGGCGATATGAGAGAATAATAATAAGAGGAAGAAGGCAGGGGAAGACGGCGACACGGCGGAAGCTCACGAGTGGGCGTGAATGTGGAAAAATGGTTGACCCCGAGCACGCAAGGAAGAGGGCGGGATCATCGGAGGAATGGGAGAATTGTGAAATTTCAGGCACGCACTCGTCGACTGCTTTGTGCGTGCCGAGCTGCGCAACGCCCTTCAAAAAAACAAACGCGAAGTAACGCGCTCTAACCAGATGAAATTCAGTTTCCGCGAGTAAAATTCGAAGTGACATGTTAATGAATACTTTGTCATTAGAACCAGCACTAATTTTCACGTAAACACTCATGTCTCATCCATAAAAAGCGTTTGAATCACCAGAATTGAAGAAATATATTGTTCCATGGCGTTCCTCCTTATCAGGTTGTGCAGATTCAAAAGCTTTCTCACGACGATAACGGAGTCTCGGACAATTCTTTGCTACCTCGGTCATTGAATCTGAATGGCGTAGTTTAAGGCTTGCTAAGCTTATATCAATATTCTATGACTATTTTTATCAAGGTAGAGATCGTCGGCACGCGGCTGTAACGATACAGTGACGTCAAAAATAAAGACCTTGGCAATGGCACCAAAACCTCGGAATTGTCGAGATTTTAATATTTCCAACCCTTTCTCACCGCGATAACAGCTTGTATATTCACTACGAACATAGAAGTGCCCATCTCATTGGCCTTACAAATGTAATTAGATTTAATTGGCAGGAGTCCAAACCATAACTGTGGGGGAGTGAATAGGAGTAACATTAACATACACAAAAGCCGAGCAAACATGCCATGAGAAAACGAAATTCAAAAAGAAGCGAATCAAAAAGACCAAAATTCAAAACATACATGAAAAATACAAACAATTGATTTAATAATGATTCTCATACGCTTACAACGGTGTAATATGCGTCGCAAAATGTTATATCAATTTAGTGACTTATTTCACGAAGATAGAGCCCAGCAATATAAAAAAATTGCCAAAATGATGTTGGCTAACTAACAGGTAACTTTATAATGGGCAATTTATTTTATGGTCATAATTTTCAGTTATTACTTCGATAAAATGATTTAGAAAACGACGCAAGCAGGAAGAGCAATTGTAACTGAAGATGCCAACCACATTCGCTCTTTTCACTTCAACTTAGACTAATTGATGGTCTAGATGCATTTACTCTAATGTCCCTCCCAAGGGACTTCCTCATCGCAGACTCATCGTAAACCTAGATTTTGAGCTGGAATTCCAGATCTGTGGAAGATTTCTCCGGGTCCTCCTGCATTCACTTCGAATACCGTAGCTAATGAATTTTCATTATATAAGGACGTTTCCACAATGAAGAACTGCTATTATCTAATCGTTTTGTCATTCCCGCTAGAGTTTCATTCCGTAACAAATTAGAGACATTACGCTGAACAGTATTCTTTCTCTGCTCCAACTACTCCAATGAACGATTTATTTAATCAGTATGAGAAAGAGACGGGCTCTAGCTTAAGCATAAAAAAATGTTTATCATTGAATTTTTTAGTTTGCAAATACATCAAAAAGAAAATATAAAGAGGTGCTCGTTGAAACCATCGTCAGTGAAAGGCATGTATTTCCATCGGAATACCATTACATCTGCCGAATTAGATACTCCTTTAGCCATACCTGCTGGGTACTTCCATTACTAGCAGTAGCTGGATTCACGGAGAGGAGAAGCCAGTTACCCTATTTGCATTTTAAACTCTGCCAGGAACGATCCTCGCGGTGAGCAATAACCTTTACGTTCACTAGCAAGAATCTCAATTGATCAACTGAAACTCAATCTGTTAAGACTTTTAAGCTTTGGAGTGACCTATTCTCACCTAAGCGTATCACAGCGATAAAGGCGACTTGTTATCGGGCCCGTGAAGTGACCGCAACCATAAAGACCATTCCAACAAGCTCATACAAATAAAGAGTGGGCGTTTTTTTCTCCTTTGTTTCGAAGCCTTCGTTATATCACACTGAATGGTTTCTCTTTTCCGGGCGGAATGTTTCTCCTCTCCTCTTTCTCCCGGATCATAGAATAACAACTGGATCATTATACCAGAACTTGTCGTCCAATAGTAAAAAACAAAATCCTCGGAGTTTACCCTCCTGTTTTCTAATGGTGTTGCGTTTTCGGTTAGTTCAGTCATAATAACCGCACTGTTCATTCACTTGTTCGTTTATAGCCTTCGTGGTTACTGAACCTGATTGGGTTTTAGATCAGGCACAAGAGAGAGATTGAAATTTTCACATGCACATACGTGGATAACATGAGAGTCAAAGAAGTCCAGGGAATAAATAGAATTTACGAAAGAGTTACTTAACCAGTCGATTATTATCCAGCAGAATGGATTCAAAGAATGAGAATTGAGCATCCCAAAGAAATATCTGCAGAAGTACAAAAAGGCCAAATCCTTTATTATGTCCTCCGGATTACCACGCATTTCGCAAAACAAATCTAAGTTCAGGAAGAAAATTTCTCATCTCGCCCCCGCGGCGTTTTATTTAACTTTAACCGTGAAACAGGTTGGTGAAGCAGGAAGACGGTTGACTGTCTTGAAGTAATTTCCTTCTGACAACACCATTAGTTTCTCTTAGTTCCTCCAGTTTCATACGATAGTCAGCTCCGCATTATTTATACGCATTTTCCTCTCCTCATTCACTTTCTAGCACCACAGCTACCATTAAATTGACCGCTGAGGGAAAGTTTCCCAAAATCACGTGAAAACCATATATCCTGGGCAGTGAGCTACATCACTCACCTCCGCTGCCCGTGGTTTAGCTATGAATTATACAGCTCTGGTTTAGCTTCCAGCGTAAATAGTTATCACTCAGATCTGAACCCGGAGCCGGTACTCAATCAAAACGCCGTGACTCAACCTCCTCGTTTCCCTTAATAGGCGAAAAAATTCCTCGACTGCGGTACACTTACTCTGGAACATTAGTCAACTTCCCTTTCTAGCAATTCCCATTTATACTTACAAAGATTAAACTCTACATTCCCGTTCACACATAATTGGTAATGCAGACCAATTATGACTGCAATCCACAGTAAGTACGGCAAAGACTGCTTCAATTGTCAAGAGAATGACTTGAATGACAAATGAAGATACATTAAGAGGAGCCATGGAGGAGAAACCACAATGGAGAATGACACGGAAAAAATGAACTAAATGACTTAGACAAACTTATATAATTCGGAAAATAGTGGTAGGCAATGTACAACTGGCTAAAGTGACAAAGTTTTTTAAGTGATATGTTATGTTAAATGAAAGAGAGGAAAAACAAAGAATGAGAACAATAGAGAGTTTCGAAATCTTTATAACGAAAACTAGGCACCATAATAAATAATTTACTAAGCATAACTGATTTTCACTTATACTTAACTTTTCCACATAACTTTGGTTTCTTCACTTTTCATCTACCCCAACTGTTGGAAGAGAGACTTTGAAGTTGGCTTATAAAACTTAATAAATCGTTCACTTACGCCCTCTCGCCATACTTTTATGCCCTTTACAAGTTCTTCCATAGGTTCCCCATACAAGTTCATGCCATACGGTTCTTCTTTTCCTGATCCAGCAGTTGACAATACACAACCCGTGTTACTTCCTTTCCAGATATCGTATAATCGTTATCTTTGAACTTTCCCACCCATATTCTTACTCTTATTCCACCTGATGTATGAAATGAATTGTTAAATGTTCCCTCAAAGAAAATACAAAAGTGATTGCATTTTTCGGGGGAGGAGCCATCCGTGACAAAAAAAATTGAATGACAAAGATCGTGACTTGTTGTCTAATAAAAGCGATACGCAAAAGTTGAACTTGCACTTCATAAATTAGTGAAGAAACTTTTTCCACCACCACAGCAGAAATAATAACAGACACTTCCCGTTGATACTCGAGAGGGTAAGTTTACGCACCACGATAAATATATTTATGCTCCTGTACGGAGCAGCAATAGCTGAACAAGTACCTTCTCCTAGTTTTGGATTTTTGAGTAAAAATCATAAGCTAATGTTACAGAGAAAAAACGTGAGAGTTGAAGCAATCACATTTAAACTATTTCACCTACTATTAAGGTGAAATTGTTTATTGACTCAAAAATTGAAAGAAAAAAATAGCTAGGACTGAATTTATCGTAATATATGCACACTGCACATGGATGAGATGAAATAATGAAATACTTCAAGAGAAATCAAGCTTCTACCAGACAAAAACAGTATAAAAAAGGTCCATATATCAATGCAAAACAAAAACTCGAAATTCTATTATGTCTGTACCTTCGCGATTAAGTTAGGCGGTTCAACTTCCTCGAAATGAGCAAATGAATGCGCCACGTATTCCCCTTTTTCAACTTCCATCATGACCTTTTTCTACACTAAAAATTAAAAGGCTTTGATATTTAGACTAATTCATTCCAAACATACAAGATCACTCTGGATTTTTGTAAATTCAACCGATGAAATGTGACAAGTGAAATAAAGGCAATAACATGAAGAATTCCAAAGAAAGATGAATAATAAATTATTCCTGACATTTATTTTACGTCTTCGATGACAACTAAACTCCTTTAGATCACTACGTCCTTTACTAATATATTTTATCTTCTCGAGATCTCACATATTAGGTTCTTCTTCCCTGCCATTCAACATCTTTATCCCTTTCCTCCAACTTTCACGAGCTCACCCACCGCCTCGTCTCTTAAACACAGCCTTCACTATCTCTCTACCTTTCAATTTGCGCAGAATCGATTTATTCCTTCATTAATTTCCCTTCAACATTCTCCTTTTCCCAATCAAGCCCACAATTATACACTACTCTTTCACTTTATCCAGCCTATTCTATCCATTCTTCTTCATGCCAACCACTCAAAAGCCTCCAATCTACGCTCACCGTCTCTCCACAAAGGGCAAGTTACGAAGCCACACCAAACTCATTCCCACAAAACCCTAAGTTTTCCAAACCCTAAGTTTCTGGGAATGGCTTTAACTCTCAATCTCTCGGAAGAAACCTATCGGAAGAAAGCCCATGATTTCCTGCAGCAAAATTTAGGAACAGGATTGCACATTAAAACTTAATGAAAGCCCCCTAACCATCCAATAACGGCTGAAAATACATTATTTTTTTGCTATTTTACACGAAGATGAGAAAATGCATTATTTTCATATTATAAACGAGGTTGGAAATGCACTATTTTTTACTCAACCAATGTCATCTTTTAAGCAAATATATTCTAGCTTTCTTTTCTACTATTTTCCTCTCCGTCTCACGCAACCATACCGCGCCCTCTTTCCTCATTCAAAACTCTTTCGTCACCGTCTTTCATCATAATTTCATTATAATACCAATTCCCTTCGGCCTATTTTTTTGTACTTTAGCAAGAAAGCGTAGCCACATCTTTTTTTTCCTTTCCCCGTCTCAACCCCTTTCCTCTCCCACAACACCCGGTCATCACTCTCGCAGCCCTCCATCTCGGTTAATTCATTTTCTTTTGATGTCTAGTCCGAAATGAGAGATTTTTATTTCCGGAAAAAAATCAAAAACAATCTAATGAGAAAGGAACGTCACGGCCTCATTTCGTCCGACAGAATGGTTCCCATCCGCCATATCGCACACACTATCTCGCGAGACGCTCACAACCCCAAGGCTCCACGAAAAAATCACCTTTTACTTCCAATTCCCTCGCGCGCACACACTCGGGAGGGAAAAAAAATACGCCCCTCCCTTGCTCAAAGGAGAGAGATCTTTTTCGCGGAGAAACAAGGAGTAGCCCACTCGTCGAATGGGGAAAGGAAGAGATGGTGAAGAGGAACGTCGTCGGCGCTCGGCTTATCCATTTCGCCGGGTCTTAACAGACCTCGGAAGGAGAAAGACGAGAAAGAAGCGCACACGACGACAGGACGGTGGATGCGGAAGACAGCCTTCTTCCTCCCGGACCAGGGGATCGGCACATCGCAGATAGGAGCGCGGTCGGGTGACGAGAGGCGCGGAGCCCGCGACTCACATCAGAATAGGATAACGTCGGACTCGCCGGAATATATCACAGAGTTGGAAAAAAAAAGACCCGGCAGTTTAATCGGGAGCGCTGACATTTGATTCCGGCGTCCCATACTCGCCGTAAGGACTGAAGATGACCGATAATGCGATTTGGGCCCGGTGAAGCAACAGTAGTGCATTTGGCTTCGAGTGTGTCAAATGGGCACACACCGATGGAAAGGGTGACGCGATTAATACTAAGAAGAAAACTCGACAGTTTTAGGATAGTAGAGGAAGTGAATAAAATAACTTTTCACTCTCTACACTCTATTTATTAATACCGATCCAGGTGTGCAATCATGGATGCATCTTTCGCGTTATCGCAATCTTTTTCGCTAACGCTTACCCCTTAGAGTAGCGCAGGGTTAACAATGACCGTCTATAAAATTCGCTCCACTGATTGTGATAAGCGTTTTGAAGTGCTGTATGAAAAATGAAGAACGGAGATCACGTTCTCTCTGACATAAGTTAAATCAAAAAATAACGATAACGCTAGCGCACGCCTTATGAAGATCCATGATCGAGGCCCAGGTTTCAACTCATAAGGCCAATTTCAAAGTACACAAAAGACACAACTACGAGTCGCTTAGCAAATGTATATAAACCTATAGTTTGAGGAGGGTATTTGATTTGCAGGGATCGATGACTAAGGAGAGAGAAGCTTACTTCGGGAGGATAGGTTCACGATTTCTTGTAGTTGGAGGGAAAGCAAAGAACAATAAGAGTGAATGAAATTGCAGAAGCTCTTCATTTACCAAGTCAACATTCACATTTTTACCAGCAGTTATGATTTCAAGTCGTTAAAGGAAGTCCAATTTGGCACCTTTCGTTTCGGTTTGCAGACCTAGAGTAAAATCACTCACAAGTCATCTAATAGATGTGCTAAGTGATAGGCGATAATCCAAGAGGTAGGCGACAGCGAAAATATGTGAGGTTGTGGAAGGAAAAAATTATAAGAGAAATTCGACGAAAACACAAAATAAATGGTAGAACCAATTACAGCCCACACATTGCTGAGTGAGTATTGGAGAAAGCATTGCTGGGGAAGAGGTCGAAGAGGAATATAGGCAATTGCGACTCGAACTGACATGTAGGTAGATAGACTATAAGAGACGCTAGAAACGGACGTCATATTGAGTATATGTTATTGGAAAAAAATTGGGAATAGTCTTTGTGGCTGGAGGATTATCAGCAGAGCTATCAAATACAAGCAGTTATTTCCCAAATACCTCGGCATGATAAAATACGATGATTATGTTCTTTACACATGCATTCAATGGTTAGGAGAATTGATAAATTCCTCGTCTAATTCTTTCCATGCCAGATATTATTATGAATGAAATGGGCATATTAAAAATTAATGATGAAGCAATTTTGAAAATACATGCAGATAAAAAGGCAACCTTCAATAACTAAACCTATCCAAGTAGAAAATCATACAAATGCGTGAAACTTCAGTTTACTTTGGATGAACCACTCGTCAAAGTGGAATCAATTAGCAATCTTTACACAGGGAACGCGTCGTGATGGGAGTGAAGCTCCAAAGATGTGAAAACACTTGCCATCGAATGGGGACATCGGACTAAAAATGAAATGGAGTTTGAATTCTACTCTCTCAAGGACACAATGTAAGTTAGACAAAAACTGACAGGTTGGTAACTCTCGAACGCATTATAAGGTAGGTACATAAAAAGCTATCCAACCATCCGTTTCGAAAATCAAACTACCAGAATATCACAAAGGACATTCCATGGAGCAACGCTTAATCATCTACCCTATCAAATCAACAATTCCATCGATAAAATCCTACTAAAATTGATTATTCAAAAAGGCAACATTTATCTAAAGAAATCCAGTCGTTTAGTACCTTAATGAAACCACTAGCAATCCCTAATTCCTTTAATTATACCCAAAGAGTGTAATCAAAGTGGAGAAACTACAGTCAAAAGACTTCTCCTACGAGCTGAAGAAACGAGAGAAGTGATAAAGGCAAGGAGATAACGATAATAAATAGATGTAGGTACTCAGTTGTGGTACAACACGTTAAATAATTTAAACATCTTTCCAAACCTAATTAGTAAAACCTCTGGCAGTTTCCTAAAATACCACGACCCCTTAAATAAATGTTAGAATATAGTTTTCGACATTAAACCCTAATGAGACATGCATACGGACGGAGAAATAAATTCTTCTACGGAGAGAAAACGTACAACTAGTCTGTTTTCGCCACGTTCTAACAATGAGACATCGCCAGAAAAAAAATCTCTCGGCGTCATTACAAAGGACTGAACCGGTATAGAACCACTGGAGCTAAAGACAAAGCTGCGCGAGAAAAAAGGATACTTTATTTCTTTCTCGACAACTAAGCCTGCAGATTTAAATTCTCCCTTTTTCAACCGCGTAGTCGATTCCTTCACATTCACTGATAACGGCCGAAGTAATTCCACAGAGTAGGGTTCCCAAACGACGGTTATAAAACTTAAACGACACATTCGCAAGTCTTTTAAAAGTACATCAGGGATGTACAGGATTGGAGCTACAAAATACCAACATGTAATTAGGATCTATCAAAACTTCTGGCGATAACATATTTCGAAGAGTTACTCGAACCGAGCTAAGAGTGTACATTTTGCAAACCAAGGCCGGTCTAGTGACCCTGGCTCAACGTGCAGCCGAACGTAACCTCCAGAAACAGTGGACACCAAATTGCCATTTCGTGTGATAGCAAAAGAATAAAATAGGAAGTTTACAAGGGAAGACGTATCACACGTAATAACCTATTGTAACTTCATAAAGCAATGTGATACCTATGTTTCCCTCTTTGAGTTCTTTTTCTGATTAAATTCTGAGAAGAACTGCCTCTTGGAAATAATCTCACGATATCACTCATATAAGAGTAAAGTTGCATCATTAGATATAAAACTCAGTTGGCACCTCTTCTACATTTGAAGTTAATAATACTAGTTTTAATTCAGCTTCCTGGTTGGTTGGTTATTCAGGGGAGGCGACCGACAGCTGAGGTCATTTGCGCCATTTAGGATGGGTGGGTAATTTGGTAATGGTAGGAGTTTCCAGGGAACGGAGGAAGGGTGGAGAGAAACCCGGCGTCGGCATCAGCCTACTCTTAACGAAAGGCGCCTAGGGGATCACGGCTTAACGTCCCATCCGACGGACGGAGTACTGAACTTGAAATGCCCTCCACTAGGCACTCAATTGGGGATTGGTTTTCCTCTAAAAAATCCGCCACCGCCGGGAATAGAAACCGGGCCCTTGGGATGGGAGGCCAGTACTCTAGCCACCACACCAACCCGATCCCCTTCATCTTCCTCCGAAACTGATTTCCGTATAAAGCTCCCTAGCAATCTGCTCATCTGACATGTTTATTGAAGTCCATACATTTCAGCAAGAACAGATAAAAACCTAGAAAATACTGCAGAGGTTTTCAAATGCTGCAATTGCCCTTCGAGAATAGGAACCAGTTATGCATCAGATATGCCCTAACTGCAACGTGAAACTCTTCGAGATGCATTCTTCTAGCAGTACTTACTTTGACAATTCTCTTTAAAAGTAGCGACGCAATTTAAAGGACCAGGCAAAACTGGGAGGACCACGGCCACATTTCCGCTAGTTACTAGCTCAATAAACAATACACTGTAATTGTTCACACAGTAAAATAAAAATAACGCGATCTGCTGATTTAATTTAAAATTCACGTGATGTGAATATCTCAATAATTAGACACTTAAAACTGCATTTAAACGCCGTCAACCGCACCACTTAATCTAAATTCATCTAGATGTTAACAACCAAGACACATTATCCAATGAGTTTAAAAGACCTCATTTGGACGCCGTGGCGTACGTCCAGAAAATTTTATCCACTCCACTGACTGTTGGCGGAGACTTCTCTCAATGAAAATGTTTTTCCTTCCACCAAAGAGCAGATTCTCGAAAATATTCTCAATGCTGTCATCAGTCGTCATCTTTCAATTAAATCATGATGGCTCGTTCGGTCCAAAAATGTCGCAAGTACAGAGGGTTCGAAAGATGATTCGTAGAAGTATGTAAATTTTGAGCATTACGTCAACAAAAACGGCGACTGGAACAAAAAGCTAGTAATAGAGGACAAACAATAAACCTAGCAAACATTTACCGTGGAAATGAGAACATACTCCATCACACAAATATTGAAATAACCATACTTCCAATTATTTTTGCCATTGCTAAATTTTCCCAGTGAGAGAATAACAGGGATAATTTCAAACAAAAATAATGAAATATCTACGAGCATTTGAATTGGAACTGATTCATCATGTTCGGCAAGTGACATATGTTCAAATGCTTAGCTGACAACACAAGCCAATGTAGGATGTTTCACATGATTGTTATGCCGCGCAACCTGTTTTAACGCTCAGGCGTCATAATCCGGAATTTCAATTCTATTAACTTCATGAATGATATAATACATTTTAAATTCTAAATTATATTATACAGAAGAGGAAAATAAATATTAGCTTGTTGTGTCACTGTGGGAAAATCATACTATATTCAAGGGCGTGCGGCGCTAAGGATCAGCAAAAAGTACATAATAGAGAACTTTTAAAAATTAATTTTGAAATACTTTTTCCCTCTAGAATTTTTTCACATTTGAATTATATAAGAAATAAACGCCCTCATAAATTACATTTTTATTATTACTATGAAATATTCTAGATATATATTATGGGGACTATTTATGCTTTCGAGGATAGAAACAAATAGTAGTAACTCGCGATAAACCTGTTTTTGGCCTCCGGAGTTATGATTGGAATACGATCATTAAGAGCCTAAGAGAGACGTTGTTATAACAGCAACTCTTGTAACTTGTATACCTACTACTTGTAAATTTCGACCATGCATGACGAGATTTTAGCAGCCGAACGTCGCTTCTCACCAACCAGCCATTTTCATCTCATCACTCCCAAAGGGAAATAAATACAAGAGCTAAATGAAATTCCTGAAATTCCAATACCGATGACATCCAATAGGTTCAATATACGATTATGAGGCGACCTTGCGTTCGATTAACCAAGCCCGACATGAATCAGGATTGAAATGGAATAGAAAAACTTTTGAGGCGGCGCTGTAAATTCAAGGACTGTCCCTTGCACCTTCTATAATTCTTCATGGGTATAAAAATTGCGGAACGTAAAAAAAGGTTTCTCTTCAAACAATATAAATATAAGATCACTGCTGATAATTATAGGACGCGACGTTATTCCAAATTTTTTGCTCTTTGAATTCTGAAGAAATGGAAAATAAGGGCACACTCTTCACATAAAACTTGTTTTTTACTCTTACCAAAAGAGTTCAGAACAGAACCAAAAAAATCTACCTACCTGCACTGAATCATCAACAATAATGTGGAACAAAAACATGAGTTGATCAGAGTTTAAGAGAACACCAAAATAGGCAGATGTTAGACAGTAAGAAAGGAACCCGAAGTACAAATAAGAAACGAAAAGGATTCAGTGAAACACCCACCACCAACTATATAAAATGTTAAATTCAGACAAAGCGTTATGATGCAGCAAGAGAAAGTCTTTGGGCACATGAAACAAAAAAAACTGTTTCCAGAAGAGATAGCAGTATGAAACTAACATGAATGAGAGCAAATAATATGGAGGAAAGGATGAGTCCCACCAATATATTAATTTTATTTAAAACCTTGCAGAAAAGGAATTTTGTCTGCATACTTTTGTTTCAGACCAATTTTAAGAGTACAATTTCATTTTGATTATAATAAAGTTTTCTGACTGAGTACAAGATGGTTTTGCACGAAAGCTAAAGGATGCATTCCCTCCACAGTGGAATAAACACAAAATGGTTAATGGAAGGAACTGCTTCTTCAGAGATTAGCTAATTAATTAAGCTAGTATTTAGCTAATGAATGTACTCGTTTCCAAAAAAAAAGTCCTCTTTTGTCATTTTTAACACTTTAAAAACTTATATGAACTCAAAGTAATACTTCAACGCCGCCGTATCAACACCTCAGATCATCATCCATTACCACATTATTAATATAGATGTGCAATAATTCTGTGATAAAAACTTCTTCACATCCCGTGCACGTATATAGGTGAAATGTGTTCTTTAGAATTAGTTCATCGTTGCTTTTGCTTACGGGTAAATGTATAATTGTAAAAAAAGAAAAATATCAAGTGACCTTATCCTATTACTAACCAATAATGGTCATAAAGGAATAACTTTCAAATGCTCCGAAGGGATCCCAAGGATATTGAAAATGATAGATCTAATGTAAGTTATAGACAGTTAAAGAAGTAACAAAAATCGGTACCTAATCTGACAGTACGCCAAGCAGAATAAAAGTAAGGATAGCGAAACTGCCAGGAAAAATCCATGATACGGTCACTCTTGAATGCCGTTAGCGTTTTACAAGTTTTCAAGATGAAAATGTAGCTTTCAGTTATTCTTTAAAAGTTTAGATACATGTAAGACAACTACATGTATCTAAACGCTTAACAACTAGAGATATATTGTACCTCAGTGCGAAGTGTGGATACATGGCGAATCATTTCATACACAGCATTAATTAATTAAGGCTACGTTCAAGGGAAACCTAGAAAATACAGAGGAAGGTGAAATACAAAAAGACCTCAAAGAGTTAACGAAAAAGCATGGACAGAATGGAACACAAAAACTGCTGGGTGAATGGGGGGAAACAGGATTGAAATAAAAAAAATTATACAGCAGAATGAGTATAAATCTACATGAGAATGGGAGAAAAAACCAGTAGAAATTGACTCCAGAAGCAGTTATACTAAGCCTGCTGGGATTTCCTCAATGATACACGATTCTGTTCCAGTCGCATTCCCAAAAGCATGTAGAATGAAGCCATTACATTTAAGCTGAGCACAGAAGAAAAACGCATTAATGGTTCATCATACCGACGAGCTGTCGCATTAATTTCGTCCTACGTGTAGTCATGAAACACATGCACACACAATCGTGAAGCGATTGCGACCGATGCTCTCGATAGCAATTTCAGATGTGTCAAAAGAAAATGACAGGTGCGAAATCGATGTATCCAGGGGATAGCGGGGGGACTAGCACACGTGCTGTCACGCCACTCACCTGTTTAAAGCCCCGGTACATGACCCTTATCTCTTGCCGGGTGAACTTAGTCTGCCTGCAGAGGTCCTCCAGCGCCACTGGCCGGTGCTTGGGGACCTTGCTGGGCTCGATCTCGAACATAACATCCTCGATGGGGCTGTCCGGTGGGGTCGCCATGTCGGCCGCGTCCCGGTCCTCTGCTCAGAAGGGAATTCGCCCCGGGGGCGTGGAAACGAAAAACTCAAACGGGAGTCCCTGGAGACACTTCCCCTTCCCTCCGGGACCGAGGAGGGAGCGCGGCGCGTGCGGTAGTGGTGTCCCAGGAGCTGCGGCCACACCGTGTCCTGCACCCACCGACTTCAGACAAGGCACTGCCCGCCCCTGCACTACCCCCCTGCGAAGGTCAAGATCCCTCCTACTCCCCTCCTGGTCCCCTTCCCCCCTTTCCCTTCCTCGCTCTACCTCGCCCGCCAATCCCGAAACGTCAAGCGGTCTCTGATCCTGCGACTGCAGCGCCGTAGGTGCCGCCCGTGAAAAACCCTTCCCCTACACAACAGACTCCTCGGCCTTTCGGAGAATCCCGCGACCCACGCGTCCCAGGGGAACGTGCCCGGGAATATGCATCGGCGTAAGGATCCACGCCACTCCCTTCCCCTCGCCCCGCCAAAAGTTCTCCTCCTCGCCCTCCCACCTCTCCTTCCCCTCCTGCACCCTACTACCTCCACCACCTCCTCCTCAGCCTCCACCCCCGACGTCGGTGTTTTAGATTGGCGGCCGGTAGTCGTATCCTCAACCACCGGACGAGTAGAACGCGCTAGTGTGTGCGTAGCCGGGACCGCTTCTTGCCTCCTTATCAACGGATTGCGGATCAGGGAGCAGATTCTCCTGTTGTTCCTTTTCTTTTTCTCCCTCTCCTATCCGACGGGCCCGGGAGTGACGGTGAGTGGGGACGAAGGGGAGGTGGGGAAAGGAGTGATTCGGGAGGTTGCGTGGGCGAATAAGAGGCGTGGCTCTTTCGTGAATGATACGTGGGCTTACCGGCAAAGGGGAAGGGGAAAACAACGGCAGCGGACAAAAGGGTCGGGTCGAGGGGAGTTTCCAAAACAGGGAGATATCAATGGGGGTCACGGGTACCTTCCTATAGAGAAAAAACAACTGGCCCTTATCGACTTGGATCACAAATGCGTGGCCGTTATATTCATCAAAACACCGAGGTACCTCTTGAGAAGTAAATTTCTTCAGGGAACACGACAATGAAAGGTTTAAAAACCAAGGTTGGTCCGTGTCCTACGCACAAAACCCTTCCGCTTCTCCTCCAGAGTTTTTCGAACGCAATCTCACAGCGGGGTAAAACATATTTCCACACATTTTGAAAAAACCGCGTCGCGCACAATTTCTTGCAGGATGAGTACGAACAGGGGCAATTGATGCGTCAAGCAGTACTTCGTAGGGAAACGGTAGTTCAAAATTCTGGAATCATCCTGGTTCCCACACTCGTTCGTGTAGCCTATGAGAAGAGCAACATGAAGAAAGCACAATTTCAGATCGAAGAACCGAAGCCTTGAAAGTACTATAGAACCGATGGAAAGAAGTGATAGAGCAGTTTTTCTAACTCACTCGATTGATCCACTATTAGCGATAAAATCCGCAATCATATCATCACACAACAGATAACATCGGCATCCACAGAAAGACTTCCATCTGCTTTGAATTGACCAGGGTATCACCACGAACCAATTTGTGGGGAGGAAGCAATGGACACCAAGCGAGGGCACGTATATCAAGTGGGATCACAGCAGCTATACATACATATTCCTCAAAGATCCAAGCAATCACGGAAATTCACAAAATGAGACTGTCTCTTGGATCACGAACGTGAAAGACTTGACGATATTGCATTCCAATCGATGCCTCCACCCACTCTTAAATGACTGTTTTCGAGAGCCTTAGGTACGGTGATTTCCTCTGGGTAAGCAGTTGAAAAAATAATGCAAATTTTGAATGGGCTCGAACACTACTGCTTGGCCTCCCGGGCGCGTGACGGAGAGGTGGGGGAAGTTTTAGTCCTGATCGGAGCGGGAGAGGGTGACGAATGGTCCGGCGAAGGCGAGATCGTCAACGGGACACCGTCATCAAGGCGACCGAAGAACCAAGGAGCAACGTCGGCGTCGACGGGAGCGGATGACTCTCCTATAGCTCCCGTCTCTCGCCGGGGAGGCTCGGGCCGCGGAGTGGTTGAGCGGGTCGAGGCGCAGGAAGCGGAGCGGTTCCTCGGACGGTCGGCGATCCCACAGCATCCTCCTCACCACGCTCCAGCCCGGTCGTCGACGGACATGACAGACTCCAGGAGGATGGATGGAAACCAGGGGCGCCTTGGCACAGGGGTGACACGAACAGAGGCAACGCTCGCCCCCGCGGAAACGCACGAGGGGTCTTGCTCTCTCGTAGGATGGCTAGCTCAGGCGATTCGATTCAAATCCCTCTTTCTCTCTCCTTTCCGCAGCCTCTCTCCTAGCCGATATCCCCACACACTCTCTCCCTCTCTCTCCACCAAGCCCGGATGGAGACTGCGGTCCGCGCGGGAGAGCTCCAATCCCCGACGCCCGAAATCTTCGCTACGAGGTGTACAGCTTCGTTTTCCCACGAGAGAGAGAGATCCTCTCCTCTTTCTCCCTCTCTCACCTCCCCTTCGCCGCCGACGTCCTTCCTTTCTTCCTCTCTTTATCTCTCTCTCTCACTCTCCCCCGCCGGGGAAACAGTCACTCCTCTTAGCTCATTCGACGTCCTATGGATGTTTTCGAGGAGCGCCTGTAGGAGCCACTAGCGGTCCGTTACTCGAGAGGGGGAGAGAACGAGAGAGGATGGAATGGATATTGCGCGCTCGACGCCGCCGCCATGTAATTCAAATACGAAGTGGTCCGAACTCGAGAGAGAAAGAGTCGATATCGGGTTTATAAAAAGGCTTCTCATCGTATGGTGGTGATTTCAAACATTCGCCTAGAATAACGTGCAGGGAAGCCGCGTTCAAGCAAGTGGAATTACCAATATGAGAAACTTTATCATTAGGTACCTAATTTCATGAGACTAAAATGTTGGGCATCGAGATCTATAATTTCAAATATCTTGCTGGCCAAATAAGAGGATATTGTACGGAGCGAGGTAATTAGGAGCAATATCATGAGATGCTTTATTCTTATCAGTAACATTTCCTCCACAATTTTTTGTCTAGTCACAATTAAAGTCCTACTTTAGACATGGACTTTTAAATTCCTACTGTGCATTAAAGAAGGAAAGCTTCAAAGCAACAAAAATAATGAAGTTAAAATCTACAGTTTGAGCATTTGGCATTTGATTCCACCAACCCCTTGCTGGCAAATGAAAGGAATAATGTGATGAATTACGTTAAACTTAAAAAGATGCCATTCCTGCTTATGGTTCTGCAGGCTGGAATTTATCCGGCCATTCAATTTCAACTATGCAGACACAGTGGAAACAAAAGTTCCCTTTCGGCTACCAATTACGAATTTTTATGATAGTAAGGTAGTAACTAAAGTTCCCTTTTGCCTGATAAAAGTTAAATACTGACCTGTGTTACTTCTGCATGTTACATGCTTGCACATGTTACTTGGGATTTCTACTAATGCAACAACAAGCTACAACCAAAATAGTCAACATCCTAATGTATTTTGTCATAATAAAGAGCAAAAATGAGGCGGCATTCTGTGAAATAAATTTTTTTAATCCGACAACTTTCCATGTACACAGAGTAGGGAAATATTCTAAAAAATGGTCAACAAAATATATTGATTCAAAGGGCACTGATAGGCATTTACAAAAACCTCATCATATAGTGAATAGATAGTCAGCCTATAGATATAGCATCAAACCTCCAGTAATGTGATAAAAATTTATATCTGCTGGGAAAAAATGAGCAGGAAAAAATCTGTTACTAAGTAATTAAATGTGAATATCTCAAAGTTCCTCCAAAAAACCAATGGCTCTCATTCTATCTTAAAGGGTGGTAAATACCCAATGATGTCTAATAGGCAGAGTACCTTGTCATCTTTTTCCTAGTATTACTGGCAGAGTTGAATGAATAGCAAAAGCCATTTGGGTTGCTCTATCAATAACTACTATAACCGATAATGTACACTATTCCAGGCTTAAGCTCAGCAGAGTTCCTACCCCCATCTCAAATATGTCCAGTTTCTCTTCATTACTTACTACCCTCATTTTTCACTTTCAATCACTGTCTTTAAAAATCTAATTTCCTAACCGTGATACCTATGTCCTTATATACAACACCAAAGAATATCTTTCCAAAAATTTGATACTCTATTATAACTATTACCTCTTCCCTTGCTTTCAACTCTCTGAGTATTCACTCTTTATTAAACATACACATCAAAGAAATCATTCCTATAATCATCCTCCAACTTCAGAGTCTGTTGGATATGTGTAAATACCAAACAGCATATCAAATTTAGTACTTCATTCATTCAGTAACAAGGTTAGTGGTTGAATTTAGGTTCCCTGATCCACTTAAAGCAGTATTTTATCCAAAATCCTGCCCTAAAGGGTGAGGTAATGTCCAGTTAAATGGCAATTAAAAAGTCTTTAGAAGTGCCAAGAGTGGTAGCAAAGAGATGTCTACTGAAAACTATAAAAAGAAGACGGGACAACCTAATTGGCCATATCTTAAGACACGATGGCCTGATGAAGACAATCATCAAGGGAAAAGTGAACAGGAAAAATGGAAAAGGCAGGCCTTTATGAGATATATGGAGCAATTTGTGAAGGATGTAAAGAGAGGAGTTACGTCAATATGAAGAGATTGGCCGATAGAAGAATCGAGCTGAGGGCTGCATCAAACCAATCCTAGGATTGTTGACTGATGATGATGATGATTACTCAATGAAAGGTTAATCGTAGAAGAAGCCATATTGAAAAATACATATTACAACTTGGAAGCTTTGACATCATATACGAAGGACCATTTACCCCTAATGCATATACATGTAAAGGTATTTTCTTTCTCAGCAGTCATACGTTTTCATTATTCCAGACTTTCCACTATAGAAAGGTATGATGGAAAGAGTATCACTATTTATGAAGACACAAGGAATTAAGCATTATTTCACAGGTGATACAAAAATCTTTCAGGGCATGCTTGTTTTCTAATATGGCATATTAATGGGAAGCCTTTATGTGATGACAAATTTTATTCACTAAAAAGTTCAAGTTCTCTCATAATGAAAAAATAAGGCCAGCAAAAATTATAAATGCTTGACAGAAGTACATTTGCTCACATAACCTAGAGGCAACGATACTGAATCCTAATGAGACTTATTCTAGAGGTAGTGAGTGATAAGTCTCAAAAGTTTTATGCTGGCACTGTGATCAATAAGGCCATTTCTTACCTAGTAAATAATGCTTTACACTTTTCAGCTAAACAAGACTTTCTACTTTCTTATGCTTATTTCATGATATCCATAGAGTTTACACAAAGAAACATAGATTGCACTTACCTTTCTACCATTTGTGATTTTCATAACTGCTTTAGTTCCATTTTCAACTCATAATCTGATTACAGATTTGGCATGGACCAATGAGCAGGAGAAAAGCTTGTAAACCACCTACAATGATGAATTAATGTAAACTGTAATTCTATGATAAACAAAAGAGATAGTGTTCCCATTCCCATATAATAAAACCATGGCTTGGATGATATCAAAGCAAATCACTTAGAGCTTCAATTAACATAGATATAACTATGGAAAACATTAAATATATAAATAAAATTACCTTCCACAAGGTAGATATACATTCTCAAAGTACCCATAATGCATATCAATAACCCATAAAATAACGCATATGTTTTACCTTCTTTCACTCACTTGATACATCTGAAGATTCTCAACAACCACATATAATAGTCTATTTTACATGCTTATGACATTCCTAATACATAGTATGTTCGCAACAGGTAAATAATACTTCAAAATATATAATTAAAAGTACTAGACGACCATACGTCTATGCTTTTCATAGACTCTGATTTTAAGTTTTATTCCCATTATAAAGTTTGTTCACTAAAATAGAAAAATTTTCCACTATTTTATCATTGAAGATGTCTGTTCTGAGAAGTCTTCCATATCACCCTATATTACTTGTGACTAGAAAAAGCTAGGCCAACACGAAAGACGTTTCAGGAGAAACCTACCTTCCACACAATCACACTGATTCACTTTTACACACACTGTGTAAAAGCCTTTCTAGGACAAATGATTCAACATACAAAGTCTGAAGGAACTTCGGAAGATTTCACAGGAATATTATGATCATAGAGTTAAGCCCATTTTTTCAAGCTACTATTTCCCAAATATAGGGGATACTTTGTAGTGGATAAATTTCAAATCATACATTGATTGAACTATTTTCATTACAAGGCTATTGAGGACAACACCAGATATATTTCAAAAAGGATTTCATAATTGTTTTTGGAATATTCTTGCCCATAAATATGACCAATGCAACCAAAATGAAAGGTTAAATTCAATCACGTAGAGGGTTTAATGACTTATTTTGCTGTGCTAGGCTTCTACATGCTTATTTTGCAGCATATTAGGTGACTTCTTCTATATTAACCCTTTTACTGCCAGAGGGCCGATATATATATCGATACATCAGTCCTCTATAGTTTTGCGAAAACTGCCAAAGGCCGATATATCGGCCCACTTACATTACATATTTGTGATATTACATTTCCTTCGAATCAGATACAGCAAGAATGTTTTTTTCATCCTCTTAAAAATTTTAATTTATCATCCACATAGAGAAAAATACATAATTCATGTATTAAATTAAGTTCTTCAAATATATCTAAAACTCATATTCTTACAATTTTCATGGAAATGGGCTCGGCAGTTTATGCACCGTCTACCTTAAAGGGGCTGGCAATAAAAGGGTTAATTTACATAACAATGGAACTAAGAGGGTATGTAGGTTAGTAAATTGCAGATTGTTTGCAATTTCATTTCAAAAGTCAATTAAACTAGTCCCACCATGTGTCTCCATCCCTATGCATGCAAGGAATTTCATTTTTTTATATTTGATGAAAGTTTGTCATAAAAAGGCAAACTCTCATGCATGGAGATGTGTAAGGCTACATTTCTTTTTGGCAAATGGAATTCCAGAATATTCATGTGCACAATCTTGCATGTGTGTGAAAGTACTGTTTCAAGTGCTGACCGAAGTGCATAACTATAACAACTCTTATTGTCCATCAAACTCTTAGGCGGACCACTTAATTGCTGTATGCAAACTTACATACAAACAGTTATGAGATGCTACAACATTGAAATTAAATATTGGAAATGATAAAAAATTCCCTTTGTACACTCCAATGGAGAAATTTATTGGTACGACCCGGGTTTCATTACATCATCAGGTAACACTGACCATTTTATACTGCATACATCCAAAAACCAAATGAGTGGGAGTCAGAGGGGAGGGAGGGGAAAAAAGGGAGTAGGACGTTGGAGTGTGGTGTTGTGGGTAGGAGGCGTAGGGAAAGAGGGAAGAGGGTGGGAAGAAGAAGGGCAGGGTTAAGCTGGGTATGGATCTTCCAGGGTTGATGGCTCTCAGGGTAGCAATGTGGGAGGGGGGAGGGAAACACATTATGCTCATACCACAATAAGGTCAGTTTGAGAATTCACAACTTCACTGCCATATACTCACTGAGACTAATCAGCAATCCCAACTTAAAAGAAATTAGGGTGTTATTTGGAGGGAAGTTTTTCTGGAGGTGATGGGAGATGCACTTTGTGAATCTCCTTTACAAAGTGAATTTTTTTATCATTTCCAATATCAAGAGGTTCCACATAGTTAAGCCTGAAACCATTAGTCACAGAAATTAAATATATGAACAATTAAAATTTGTTAGATGCACTTCCATCCACTCTGGATTATTTTCATGTTCTCCATTTCTAGCGGAAACATTTTGTACATACATACATTTAATTTTTTTCAAGAACATGATTTTCCTTATTAAGTACCTCCACTCATTCTTGTGCTATTGCTTCCCTTCTTCCTTGTATTGTGCTTGAGCATGAGCACAAATATGAAACACACAGCAATGAAAACATAGTGACAGGCATACAAACCTTAATACCAGGTTTAATAATATAAATAATGAGCAGATTGGGGTTCTCAAATTCAGGCTACTCATCATTAATAACATTTTAAATGGATACAAGTTAAATGTTTAAATTATTGTGTGAGAATTCTTCAGCTGCCGCAACAGATATTTAGCCTACGTTAACAATGTAAAAATATGGTAAAAGAGGACTATCCATCAATGTGGAACCCATTCTCCCAATGTATGCAATAAAGATCACCAGTCAGCCTAACTGACAATAAGTTATAACCCCAACTGGAAAAGTAAGCTTACAAAATGGTGATTATATGAAGGAAAGCTAAAGAGAGCAAAAAGCTTTATGATCCTAACCCATTTATTCCTTGGAAATCCAAATAACTTGATGTATGTCCATCATCAAGGGAGATGCATTGTAACTTTCAGAAATAAATTTCGTTATTGTTAACCAATTTTATAACATAAGATTGGGAGTGCTGCAATTTAGTTTGTGCTAAGCTCCTACTTATGTGGTGGCGTATATGCCAGAGACTTTAACAGAATTTCACATTACTAAGAATACTGACATATGATCTGCCAGTCAGTCATAGCATTTAATTTTGTCACCACTTGATGTCATTAAATAGGACCCAATTGCCAACCATGAGTCATCAATCCTGGAGGTACTGCTGCCTCCCAGGGATGTAAATGTAAAAGATCAGATAAAAACTTTTAAAAACAACACTGAAGGAGAACCCCCGATCAGCAGTTCATAGCTCCTGGTTATAGCCAAAAATAAAGAAAGAACAATCCAGAATTCTCCACAATTCCCTTCTCCCCCCACCCTCCCCCCCCCCCCCCCTTCTCCTCCTTCCCCACCATGAGCATATAAATTGATGCATAACACTCCGGTCACTCATTAGCCCTGAGGAGGTCTCTGGCAAAGGAGAGGAAACGTCGGCTACTTTTTAACTAAAACTGCGGCTAACCCCAAAAAACAGTTATTAGTCAACACTGAAGAAAACAAATTAACATTATGTTTATGCAAAAGGAAGCAATTGCTTCATTACATCAGAAATTCAAAGCAGCTTCAGTTAATAAGCCCATGTGCGATGCCTTAAACCTACTTTCAATATTTTCATTTAGGCACAGATGTGTGTACATGAATATGGTTAGAATGAGAGCAATTGGGGCAGCTAGCTTTAAAAGTGCGATTCCATTCCTCTATTTTTATCAAGTGTGTTTTTTTTAAATACATGCATAATGGTGACCCAATCTTCCAATGATATTCTTAATAAAACATTGAACATTGCCACTGTCCAGACAAAATATACTGTTGCATCCTCATGCTCAAGATTCCTCCCACTCCCTCCTTGCCCAATGCAGATGACACTTGATACCAATGAAATCAATGGTTGGCGAATTCACCATGTGGAATGGAATCATGATGAATATAATTAACTTGGTTATATTTCACAAAAATTTATTGACCGACCGGTTTCGACCTTCTCAGGTCATCATCAGGGGTTCAACAAGTAAATGACGGGCAAGGCGACATATATATACACAGTCTCGCACCAGTGAAAAGAGAGGGGTGGGGAGAATGAGGCCGTCATGAAAGAAAGGTGAGCAAACGACTGGTGGCGAGGGGTTAAGAGTTATTTGACCTTATTTGACTATGGGGGTGGTGGTGGGACCGGCACTGAGTATAATGGGGAGAAGTTGGAAGGGAATAGGTCATTTAAAACATCATTCATATGCACATTGTAATATGAAAAAATTTCATAGTTCTCCATAAAATCAAGTTTCCTCCCCTTATCACAAACATGCAAAATCTCAGGGGTAAAATCTGAGGAGTGATCATTTTTAATTAAATGTGTGGCAAACACAGACTTGTTACTACCATTTACTAAAGAATTAAAACCCCTTGGATTTACGTATGGTTACTTTTCTACCCATTTGCCCAACAAAAACAATTGCAGTCAGGGGGATCACAATTTAACATGTACATGCAACTTTTATCAGTTAGGATATCCATCGTTCAAGTTGAACAAAAATTTGTCGAGAGTCATAGGGTTATAAAATCAACTTGGAACTTATTTCTAGGGATGGATTTGTCAATTTTATACGACAATTTGTACATGAAAGCAAACTTTGCCCATTTGATATTTGGTGAAGGGATCATGGAAAGAGCAGTGGAATCCATTATGGCTCATTTTCGGCGTAATAGAGTGTCTATCAGAGAAACATGAAAACCATTGGTCCTGGCAATACATTAAATGAAAGAATATAAGAGTATTTTTTTACAACATTAGGTAACTGGAGTATCTGTCTGGAGGTAAAATCCATAACTTTGAAATGATAGGTAACTCTGGTGAATAGGTGATGCAAAATAAATATGAGTAGGGGTAACTTGTTATGATGATATGGATGACATGGGAGCATCAATATTGAGACTGGAATTTGACGCCGCAGTAGGGGACCTTCAGATAAATAAGGCTTCTGGAATTGATGATATCCCTGCCGAACAGATAAGGAATGTGGGAGAGAGGACATTGGCCCATCTCTACAAGGCCATCTGCGACATGTACTCAACAGGAGAAATACCCAGGGACTTCGAGAAAAACATCATCATCCCTATTCCCAAAAAGAAGAGAGCGAAGAAATGTAAAAATTTTAAGACTATAAGCCTGATGGCACATATATCGAAGGTATTGACAAGGATAATCTACAGAAGAATAGAATGAAAAGCAGAGGAGTTCCTGGATGAAGGTCACTTTGGATTCTGGAAAAGTAAGGGTACAAGAGAAGCAATATTGGCCCATAGGTTGCCTTTAGAGAAGAGAATGGAGAAGAACAAACCGATCTTCATTGCATTTGTGGATTTTGAGAAGGCTTTTGACAACATGGATTGGAATTTAATGCTTGAAATTCTGAAAGGAATTGGAGTATCATAAAATTACCAAAGAATTATCCACAGTTTGTATAAAAACCAAGTAGCTGTGATAAAATCTGGACCCAGCTGGGAAGAAGCAAGAATAAGTAAAGGAGTGAGAAAAGCCTGTGCGCTGTCTCCCATAATTTTTAACGTTTACATCGAGAGAGCCATAAATGAAATCAAGGAGAATTGTTCTGGAGTGAAAATCCATGGAGAAACAATCAGCACGCTACGATAGCTCTCATAGCAGAGACAGAGACCGATCTGAATAAGATGCTAACAACCATGTAAAGGACAATGGCCAGACATCAGCTGAAGATCAATAAGAAGAAGACTAATATATTGGTGTGCAGCAAGAGAGAAGGGACCAAAACCAACGTTATACTAGGAAAACAGAAATTGGAAGAGGAGAAAGAGTTCTGTTACCTTGGAAGCAGAGTAACCAGTGATGGACGAATCAAGAAATAAATAGTCAGTAGAATAGCCTAGGAAAAGAGGGCGTTCTATCAAAAGAATAATCTACTTACAGCTGAAAATACAAGCTTAGAAGTAAGGAAGCAATTCATCAGAACGTATATCTGGAGCATGTTCCTTTATGGCAGTGATGCATGGACGATGAGAGCAGCGGAGAAGAAAAGGGTGGAAGCATTCGAAATATGATGCTATCGAAGAATGATGAAGATGAAATGGATCAACCGAGTAAGTAACGAGGAAGTCCTAAGAAGAGTGGCAGAAAAGAGAAGTGTGCTGAAAACTATAAAAAGAAGACGGGACAACCTAATCGGCCATATCTTAAGACACGATGGCCTGATGAAGACAATCGTCGAGGGAAAAATAAACGGGAAGAATGGAAAAGGCAGGCCTCGTATGAGTTATATAAAACAGGTCGTAAAGGACGTGAAAAAGAGGAACTACGTTAATATGAAGAGGTTGGCCGATAGAAGAATCGAGTCGAGGGCTGCGTCAAACCAATCCTAGGATTGTTGACCCACGATGATGATGATAACTTGTTTTACTTTGTTGAGAAATGAATTTATTACGTCATTTAACACTGTTCTCCGACCTAATATTTGCTGACACTATGAGCAAATTAGCACGCAGGTGGTTTGGTGCAAACACGCACTGAGATCAACTTTCATCGTCGGCAGCAAGCATTAACGGCGCCTGATGCCTCCCTTAACGGTGGGAATCCCTCTTTCTCCAATCCTCGGATTTGTATGTGCGGTCGCTACTGCGTCCGTTATCTCACACTTACGAATCAAATCGATAAAATATGCAATGCATTAATCCTCTTCATCATCAAGCTCTTAAACTATCCGTTTCGCTGTTGATGACAACTTTGGAGCATTTGAAATATGGTAGGTACCATCGAAGAATGATGAAGATAAAATGGATCGACCGAGTGACAAAAGAAGAAATCCTAAGAAGAGTGGGAGAAAGAGAAGTCTGCTGAAAACTATAAAAAGAAGACGGGACAATTTAATCGGCCACGGCCTGATGAAGACAATCGTCGGAGGAAAAGTGAACGGGAAAAATGGAAAAGGCAGGCCTCGTATGAGTTACATAGAACAGGTCGTAAAGGACGTGAAAGAGAGGAACTACGTTCATATGAAGATTTTGGCCGATAGAAGAATAGAGTGGAGGGCTGCGTCAAACCAATCCTAGGATCGTTGACCCTTGATGATGATGACAAGTTTGGAATTTAGAATCAAGGAGGATAACGCATGAAATATCATCAAGCTCTATAATTTACTTCAACACAGGAAATAATCACCGAGGAGATCATGGGGAATTGATATTCACGCAAAATAAAATATACTTAACGCAGACAAAACCCCGCTAACTCCTCATTCATCGGGTGATGTATGAGTTAGTTGGAGATGACCAAGCATGACTAATCTCTACTAACGTGAACATGGTGCGTGAACTAATATGGTAGGTATATACGTGCGGAATACGAATTACCCGGAAGCGGGTTAACCGGGATGACCCAAAGAGAAGCTGATATCTATGTATGTAATTCGGAATCGGCGTAGACAGGACCTGGAAAATGATTCATAAACGTCCATGATAGATAGGGGCATTATATGCCAGATGAGGGTACATATCACATACCATCACATGGTACACATTTACTTAGCGAATAGAACATTCTGTGTGAGACCCTAGCGTAAATAGGCACCTACCTTCTTGGGGTGGTGGTCAAGTATGTACATACTATAGGCTTCCCATCCCAAGGATCGTCGCAGCTGACCTGGTTGCAGCGGTATACCGGTCCTGACTTGAGTGCTGTGTGAAATACACTTCCAGTGCAGTACTCCGACCAGCGATGGCACGTTAAACAATTGGACGCCTTGGCGACTTCCGTTTAAAGTAGGTACTGTTAATGCCGACGCCGAAAATTCTATCACACGTAACTTCATTTTCATTCACCACGGTGGGTGGATAGGCCATTTGGTTGATGTTAACTTGAAAATGAATTAACCTAAGCGATCACGCCCAAACACAAAAACGTGGTTATTCCTACTAATCAAATTAGAGACTCAATTAGGAACAACATATGATTACAATGAAGGTACCTGTGGGGAAAGTAGAATTCGCAATGTAGATTTTGATGAAGAAATTAGAATGTAGCGATCTTTTAACGAGTGAGTGAGGTGGGAAAAGTTAATAGGAATATTGCGGAAGATAGGAGTGGACTGTAGAGACGGGAGACTGGTCCGGAATATATGCATGGCACAGAAGGCGCAAGAGAGAGTAGCTGAAACAGAATTGAATTGGGCCACAATATGGGGAGGGGGGAGTTAGACAGGGCTGTCCTTTATCGCCGGTACTTTTTAACATATACTCGGAGAAGATGATGAGAGGAGATGGAGTAAAGGTGGGTGGAAAATGGACGAAATCGGCGAGGTTCACAGATGACCAATCACTAGTCAGTTAGTCAGCCCAGGGCTTACCAGAAATGCTGGATACGTTGCAGGGACAATGCGAAAGATACGGGACGAAGATAAATCAGAAGAAAATGAAAGTAATGCGCTTTCAAGAACAAAAAAAGGCCAGTTTAACCATAAAAGTAAGAGGTCAGAAGCTAGCAGGTGGAACAATTTAGCTATGTAGGTAGTGTGTTAGAGGAAAAAGAGTATAGCAGAATAATGACAAAAGAATTTATGCTTTAATCCACAGCGTTTTTTTATCTGGTACGACTAGTTTCAACGCATCACGGAGTCATCATCAGGTATAAGCATTACAATCATAGCCAGAGGTATATGTACTCAAAAAGCAGGTTGGAGAGGGGGAGATTAGGGGAGGGGGCAGGTGAATTTTGAGGATAGTGGTGTGTAGGTGATGGATCAGTAGAAAGGCACACAGTGGGTGTTAAAATTTCTCCCTAATAACCAGGGAAACGTGACCCGTGGGGGTTAAATCACCCGCCACATTCAGACCTGAGTTAAACACAGCAGATTTCTTTTAGAACAATTCTTATCCCTATACACCAGGGAAGCGTAAACAGTGGGTTAAGTCTTTTTGGTGTTTTCTCGGCGTATTAGATGAGTGAAAGTTTCTCAAGTCTTCTACAGGGTCAAAGGCTCCATCTCTGCCGACGTTTCGGAAAACGACTCGTTTTCCATCTTCAGGGATTATTGCCGTGTCTTTTTATTTGCTTTTTGAATACTGCCAGCTATCGTGCAAGGTATCTACATGTTAGGGTCATAAGTATTGAGTAGGAAGACCATTATTCATTCGTTCATCCACATAGGCCATGCTATGTGCAATATTCAGGCCGCATGATGACGCTTTGTGGCCTACAACGTAATCATAATGGGTTTCCAACTTTCTTTTCGTTTTCCAGTGTTGTGCATTTGTGATAATTATAAAATACATCGCTGGAGAAATCGAATTTTTAACTCCACCTGAATTTTTGTATGCAACTTTTTTTGTTTTCTTATGCAACTAATCAGCTCAAACATTTTCAACATAATTATTTTTCAATGATTTTTCATCGCATGTGTTTAATTAATTACTCCTTATGGAATATCTCACTGGATCATCTTCTACAGTAAAAATATTCTTTGGTCACTAGGCGTCACCAAAACTAACTCAGATATCCGGAATCAACGAAATTTCTTTTGTGACTTTTTCATCAGGCAATGATGATGATCACACAATCGAAGCAAAGTCATCTTCTGTGCAATTCTCTCCAAAGGTAACAAAATCCCACTAGATCCCAAAGTTATTTTATAGACATGTGGACTAATCATATATTTAGCAAGTAATGGAAAAATGTAGAACATGTGACCAAAAGAATAAACGGCTAAGAAAATTCTTCCAATATCAATGCCAGAAACAGTTTCACAAGATTTGTGGTCTAAAAGGGGTGTAAGTATCTAAAAAACAGAAATTTAGCGAACGATTTCTTATAGCGTAGAAAAAACTAAGGAAGTGTGTATCGGCCAAATAAGTAAAATTACCGGTTCAAATACAGCTCAATATTGAATATGTTACTCAGGAACACTTGTGCTTGATATATTTGTTTCCAAAGGGTGTCTAGGGAATTTGGCTCAAAAGTGAAAATAGAAGTTGAAAAGACTGTTTTCAGAATTTTTGTGACTTAATCATAGTCGGGGAAGCAATTAAGCAATGCATATGACCAGCATCTGGACCAATAGCTTAGCCCGAACGTAAACAACAATAATTTTCTTTTATTCATTAGGTATTGGGCTGGGAAAACTAATATTTCTCCTTTAGATGAACGATCCATGGATGGTTTCAGCCAACCAACATGCACAAGTCGAAGTAAAGTTACCAGAGTGCATTCAAGAAACACCACCAACGTCACTCCGACTTTTCAGCCGTAGGACATTTAATTTTTACGTCAGTCAAAATATAATTTTCTTTTATCCAGAATTCTTCATACTACTATCTATCTGTACCCTACTTCATTAACAGCGTTTGGTCCCAGTGTCCAGCCAGTATACGCGTGGCTTCCCTCTGGACGCTATAGTGAAAGAAAAGTTTTGTAATGTAAAGCAAGTTGTATGTTCTGACGGTCTAATGAAACCAAACGTAAAAGTGGGACAAAGGGCTCCGCCAAGCTCAAGTGAAGCCGTCGCCATGAATGGTGTATTGAATATAAGTTTGTATTCACGTTTATTAAAGAAGGTGCTCTGTTAAGTTCCTACCTTACTGTCTGTAAAAAAAAGCAAGACACTCGAGTTTGAGGAGCTCTATCGTCTAAACGAAGCAATCAATTTCAATGCAACAAAAACCATACGAGAGAGAGTTTATTTCTACGTTGGATCATTTACTTCAAAAAATTTTCGGCTCCATAGTATTTCCTGTACTTGATTTTTTCTCAAAAAAGTACCCGTTTTTTGCGCGTAAAATCAAGTTGCCCAACTTTGAGCGATTGTAATCCCCGTAGTTTTTGTTCCAAGAACTTGCGATTTTGATATAAGGAAGCCAGATCTATTAGTAACAGTTTGCTGAAAACAAATTGTTTATACCACTAAAGTTGATGGATTTGTTGTAAACAACGCAAACCTCTGCTAACTTCGAAACTAATCGGTCAATTGAAAATTGATTGGTACTGTTGTATGCCGTTGAATGTAAGTAATGCAGGTACGTAGAGCATACACGTTAAATGTCAGCAGTATATTAAATATCGTTTGATAATTATTTTTGTTTGTCGCTTTTTCTCATGCCTAGCAAAGCAGGCCAAAACAAAGGAACAGAAAAGAGAAAGTCTCTCGAAGCCGTGCGCAGTTGCCACATCGCGCATCGTGACGCACAGTACCCTGGCAGTTATGAATCATCTACTGGTTCCTTCAAAACGTTTGCTTTATGTATGATAAGACTATTGTAAGTGCAGATTCCTTCGGTGCACCATGCGTCCAAGAACGGGTTTTTCGGAGACGGAAGTCCAAATGGTTTTGAGTGCCATTTGCTTTTTTCGCTGCGAAGCAGAGAAAAGTATGGACAAACGTTATCCCGTGTATCAAACTGTGTCTGATTGCCTTGGTATCAGCTTGACATCGGTGAAAAGAGTCGCCGCCAAACAAAAGGATTGTGACAAGGAGAATTCAAGTAGTGACCATCCTACGGCACAGAAGAGGCTTCGTGCGTTGGGAAGGCCGAAGATCTTCATCGACGATTTCACGATTGGTGTAATAAGGAGGACAGTGCACGGGTTCTATTTGAGGAATATGTTTCCAACATTACGCAGGTTGATGGATCACTTGTTGGAGAATGTTCCCGATTGCCCACGTTTCTCTCTCCCGAAGTTAAGGTCCATTCTGTTAGACATGGGATTTAAGTATAAAAAGTTGAGCAAGAAGCCAGTGATGATGGAATCCGTCACCATTGCAGCAACTCGCCATAACTTTTTGCGACGGATTAGACGTTTGAGGAACGACGGCTATAAAATATTTTATACGGACGAGACATGGTGTTCTCAGCATCATTCAGTGAAATACTGCTGGGTGGAAAATGTTGTCTCATCTAATCAGAACTACGACGTTTACCGGGGAAAAATTCAGGAGGTAAATGGCTGGCGCGGTGGATTTAAGACACCTTCTGGAGCTGGGAAAAGGGTAATTATTTTGCACATAGGTAGATAATAGAATAGCAACTGACGCGTGGTAATCAACCACCAAAATCACTTTTAAAGCAGCCTTTGGTGGTCCAAAGCCCACATGAAAAATGCTGATGGGAATTGATTCAAATAGTTGCTGGCAATTATCTTCCGAAAGAATGCGCAATTATAGCTTAGAAGTTACGCCGCAGAAAAGCATGTTGATGAAAGCTCACCCCAACCTAACATCCTTAAGTTTACCTGAAGGGAGCAACAGAGATACTTCTACCGTACGTTCCGGTCATTTAAAGGAAGCGCGCCGACTGCCGAGTCGGTGGCAACCACGCGCCTCTTTTCTCCTCCCTCCCCCACGACGGAGCTGCCGGTACGCGTATAGAAACATCTAGATAAATAATAAGTGATATTGTCCTTATTAGTGATATTTAATGTAAATGTTATCAGTACCTGCATTACTTACATTCTACGGCATACAACAGTACCAATCAATTTTCAATTGACCGATTGGTTTCGAAGTTAGCAGAGGTTTGCGTTGTTTTAGTAGGTTATGCTACATGCTTCGTTAAATCCTTCCATATGTTCGAAGCAGTAATTAGTGGCAGCTCTCAACATAATTACTAAATATTATAAACTTCTACACTTTTGCAAACGAGAGAAAGAGGCAGAAATTGGGTGAATCCCAGGACCTTGCCTGAGAGTGCGAGAGAAGGAGCGATGTTCGGCGGAAAGGTGCGGCGTGCAGGGTGAAGTAAGGCGAGAACAAGATAGTTCAATAGAGCATTTAAAAATGCATGTGAGGAATAATATGCCTCCGTTCTGGACGCCAGTGAGATTAAATCTCGGGTCAGGAACACTTTCATTATTCCGTCACATACTCGGGCGATGAGTCCATCACCATACCGTGTTTGAACTTCCCTCATGGTGGCCGACACCAAAGAATAATGCATCATTAGAGGAATGCAATAAAGGAATGCTATTTTCTCTCCGAGCAATAGTGGTGTCACTGCAATTGTTGGGAAACTTTTGTCTTCTATAGTTCTTCCTTGCAGCTTCTTCATTGTTCCCGATTTACCTTTCCTGAGAGCCTCTCCTGACGGTCTTATTAGCCGCGAAGGACTTGATGAAATAAAATGCCTTTACTCAGTGAGATACATCTGGAGCATTCTACTAAATGGCAGCGAAGCATTGACAATAACAACAGCAGAGAAATCCAGGCTGGAAGCATTTGAAACGTGGTGCGCCCGAAGAATGATGAAGATAAAATGGATCGATCGAGTGACAAACGAAGGAGTCTTAAGAAGAGTGGGAGAGAAGAGATGTGAACTGAAAACCTTAAAAAGAAGACGGGACAACTTAATAGGCCACATCTTTATGGCGCAAGTTGTGAAGGATATAAAAGAGAGGAGCTACGTCAATATGAAGAGGTTGACCAATAGAAGAATCGAGTGGAGGGCTGCGTCAAACCAATCCTAGGATTGTTGAACGGTGATGACTCAGTGATAGATATGACCATAGAAGAAGCTATAAGTAAGAGGAAAATTAAGTGTTTAACAGCAGAGTGATGTTTCAACAAAAACCATGAATATTATTATCAGGTAAGACTATTTTTGCCCAGAGAGGTGGCAGGGTGGCTTTAATTACAGTCCGATGATGAGCTTTGCCGGAGGATTATAATATTTACCTAATTACAAGCCATGTACCAGTAAGGGATATTAAGGAAAATGGGTTTTTTATAAGGTTAAGAATAAATCTCTTGGCACAAAACTGTACAGCGCTTAAATATCGCGCCCCAGCTATTTCTCTACGCAGAAATGCAAAATTAATTTCGAATATCTCGTCTTTCTACTGCCGTGAAAAAATAATAATTCACCACGAATTTCCTATATCTTCATTCTATTTCAGGTACAAGAGTAACTGTATATTACCAGACGCAGTTATTGCTTGTTTACGTTGTTCACAGAAATATCTCCATTCATTAAGACAATATAAATAGAGGGAGATGACTTCTGGAAAAAACGAAGGCACTAATTTACATCTCACATTCATTACATCTCACTTTAATGTTTTAGATATTAATTATTTGATTCGTATGTACCCTCAGCAATGTGATTAATTTGCTCAATGAGTTAAGGTGAGAATCTCTCCCATATCAAAAGGTTGTATCTATGACGTAAATTCGAAGCACAATTTTTCTGATTGTTCAGCATATTTTACCAGCATCTGTTTTCCGAGGTGGAAACGATCACATAAACCGATTGAAGAGTAACGGAAAACCCCTACTGAGCCTGATGAAGATATCCCGATAGTGAGAACGATGACTTCTGCAGGGACTGTAATTTGAGAGGATTTTTGTCACTCCGCTGTCTTTTGTATTCCGAGAAAACGAAAAACGGTCAGGCAAGTTACGACGTAAGGGAGGGAGAAGTATTCCCACTCCCCTCCCCCCGCTCGCCAAGGACGAATTCTCGGCGCGACTGTAGGCGATTGTAGGAACTACATCGGACGTCGCGGGCTGCGAACAGTCATCTGTTGAGAGACTAAACTAAAAAAGAGAATTATTTTTAAAAACTAATTTAGCAAATTTCACATTTCTCATCCTTGCATGTCCAATATTTTGCCTCTCAGTTGTATGTAAGTAGTGTACGCGCGGAGTAGTATTTTTTTACCAAGCCTTCATGGTAGCAAGTGTGAACTTATTCTCTCTAATTCATGCCTCATTATGGTTCACCCCCGACACTCATCCTTGTGAACTAAATGAAAATATTGAAAAGGGAGTGACGACCAAGTCATAAATAAATTAGTACAGTGCCGATGGATAAACTGTCCATGAAACCAATTGTGAAAAACATGAATTGGTGTAGAGCATTTCCCAGAGTTACTGATAGTGTAGGAGGTAAGCTTGGCCTTATGAAGTTAGTAGCCTATGAAGAACTGGACAAGGTCAAGGCCAAGATTTTGCCAAATGAAGACCGAAGCAGTCTGCTCTGAGAAGGCGAAGATTTTTCGCCTACTTTAGACAATTTTTTTAGACAATGGAAAATTTGTTTCTAGCAGTATTGGTAATCCAAGGCATCACCATCCCTCCATTTGTCCTACTTTTTCATACATCCATGTTCTCCAAGTACGAATAAGTTTATCCCTACGCGTTGCTCTCTCGCTTAGGCTTGAATGACAAAAAAAAATCACATTCGACGGGCCACAAAAAAAATCACATTCAAACAAAAAATATTGTCCAATGCGACGTTCAATCCATACATTTGCCGTCACGGAAAAGCATCAAGTGAGATTTCCATTACTCGGGAAAATTATTTCCCTTCCTTCCCAGGCTGTCGAGATTTTACTTCACTTAAAATCTTTGTTAAAGAATTGTAATAGAGCAACGAAAAGTATTTCCTTCCCCTTATATTTCATTATTTTAAAGAGAAGCCTGCAACAATGGGCTCTCGAAGCTATTCAACACTAACACTATGCTTGGGAATTTACCATGCAATCATTCCACAAAAAATGTGATCCCGGTTGATTCCAAGAAAGATTTTAAGAGTAAAAGTTTTAACGAGAATCATGTAATGATGCCCTCTCGAACCTATTTAACACCGATACTATGGTTGGGAATTTACAACGCAATCATTCCACAAAAAACGTGATCCCGATTGATTCCAAGTACTCTCTGAATTAGAGCATCTTAAATACTTCTCAAAATACAAACAAGTGCCATTCTGTTCGCTCTTTTAGCATTAATTCCTTAGCGCGAGTGATTTCACGTCGAATGCATTTCTTTTTGATCCATTAAACTGAGGGGTTATTTTTACCCGTAAATTCCGACACTTCCCGGTTAAAAATCCGGTAGGATTCACAGAAAAATATTTTCATAAAAATAATTTCGTACACAGCGTGTATGAAATTAAATGTGAGTGTGAAGCCATCTACATCGGCCAGACTGGGAGAAATTTTTTCACACGCATCAACGAACACAAAAAGTGTTATATTTCTGGAAACACAATTTCTATTTTTGTTAAGCACCTGATAGAATCTAATCACACATGTGATTTTGATTTTAAAGTTCTACACATCATAGGTGAAGGCAAGAAATTAGACGCCTTGGAGCAGGCCGAAATTATTCAACGAAGGGATAAGAACCTCAAACTCCTCAACGATGTGCAATTTACTCATCCCCCTCCCCAATTCTCTCTATCACTTTCCCACCATGAGTGTACATGAGACAAGTGCTCCCATACCCCCTCTCACAGGTTTCTCCACCACGCGTGTTTCCTTTGTGATTTTCAGACTAAGTGACCCCCCCCTCTGACGAAGGCTGACACACTACCCGCGCTTTTCCTTCACAGCCCCTTCCACGGACCTGTCGATCGGAGCATCGCCGCGGGATACCCCTTAGCGGCCAGTGGTCAATGAGACTGTCGCCATCTTCCTACCTTTGTGCTTGAAGACACCCTCATCGTGGTATGTTTAAATATACATAAATATCTTGGAGAAAGACGGAGAGACGACAGGAACACAAAAAAAGACACGAAACACACTTACTTTGGCTAATTTTCGGGTTTTTTGCAACCCGTCTTCTAGGCCGCTGAGATGAGACTTCTCAGTAAGGAGGTACGGTTGCGGAGGCAGGGGGGGGATGGGGAAGTAGCGGGAGAAGGGCAGGAGATGATAGGGTAACCGTCTGTATCCACTATCTTATCGCCCGCCACGGGAGTCTGAGACAGGTGCTCGACGGTTGGGGGAAAAGCTCAGGAGAGGGGGGGGGGTGAAACATAGGAGGAAGGGGAATGATATTAATGATTATGGCTAATGAATAATGTTAAGTGTGTGAATGCTCTAAAGATCGAGATTGTTGACATTTCTATTGTGCGTATTTCTATGTGGATTATTGAGACTGTGAAGCAAGCAAATTTTTGCTATGAGCTTGTGCGTGAGTTGGAACCGGAAAATTTTTTAGGCCTGAGTTTGGTTTGCATGATGCTCAGTGGTTATTTATGTGGATGGATATGGGGGTGGTACATTCTCTCTAATGTAGAAGGCAGGGCATTGTTTACATTGTAATAGGTATTCAACGTTAGTGGACGTGCAGGTGCCGGAAGCTTCTATTGGGTAGACGGTTTTGGTGTTGGGGCTGCAGAAACTGGTGATCGGGAGGAGGATGTTACAAGTTTTACATTTAGGTCTTCCGCATTTTTCGGGAAGTGGTCGGGGTCCGTGTGGTGAGTAGTACTAAGGGAAGGATTGTGGTTTAGGATGCTTCTGAGGTTGGGTGGGCGTCGATAGCAAAGGGAGGATCCTTTTTGGAGGCAATCTGTTGTGTGAGATGAAGATTGGGGAGAGCTCTTTAAGAATACCATTAAGTTTTTGAATGCCTGGGAAAATGTGGTGTATAGGTACCTGTGTTTTGGGTTTTCACCCTTTTTGCGGGTGAGAATTTGATTGAGGAGGGCAGAATGCGTTTTTTGAGGAGTGCATTCGGATACTCACTTTTGGAGAGAGAGGTGTGGAGATGTGGAGAGGTGTGGAGAGAGAGGTGTGGAGTGTGTGTGTGGGGATATGATCAGAATTAGATGGCGTAGCGTAAGTAATAGACAGGTTTGATAATGCGTATATAATCTCAGAAGCCAGTAACATACAAATAAATTGCTATGAAATTTAGCAATCTACTTGCTTCTATTCATATTTTCCATTTTCGACCCCATATTGTTAGAAACAGATAATAGCATTTGTGTAAGAATACGAATACTTTTTTCTAGCAGCAAATGAGAACGTTTTACGCAAACACGTTTCAGGAATCACTGTCTGGAACCTCGAGGTTCATGACATGTCCTACCGCCATAAAACAAACCGTCTAATCGTAAAACTAGATTATGTTACCGCAACCACGCAATTCATGTCTCAAGTTTCAGCACAGTTTCAACACAGTCAAGCCAACACAGTTAAAATTCAAGTTTAAGCACAGATTTTTCTACTAGTACCTATTATCATATGACATAGTATCTATTATCATATTACGTCATGAAAGAGTTATTCGAAACTTATTATGTAAATGTACCTATTCATGGAGATATACCAGTGCAAGGTTCTTGAGAATTGTCTAGTTAAAAGTGATTCACGAGTGGTTTCGACACCTAACGTCCATCAGTTGCAAATAGGTGCTAGCTTAGCCTAACTTTCCATTTCAGGCAAAAAGTCAAAGTTGCTGCTTATATTAAATTTTCCTTACCTATACAAAGTGCCTACCCTGAAAGGCACCTTTCGTACGCACGTACGACTTCGCCAATTCGAGAACTATACTGTGATTTCCATCAAAGTAATAATATCGGAATGAAAATAAAGATGGTAGTTTTACTTACCCACCAATTGATTCATTTCGTGATTCTCGACCAAGGTCTTCAGCACTAGCGGGATAGTTAACATCAAATGTATGATGGTTGCTAACTTCCTAGCGTTGCTAGGTAATTGTTTTCTACGAGGCCATCTAGTGGATAAAAGCTATAATTTACAGTCTTCTGTAGGTACTTGGTATGCACTGTACTAAACCACATTTAACTGAATTTGGCTAGTGTGGTCATCCCATTTCGCCCAGTAAGTATTCGCGTCTACTTAACAATAATTTAATACATATAAGTATTCCGACTTCCTAATCTTGGGTTTGGGCGTATTAGGGAACCAATGCTTGCTCACATACACAACAATTATTTCTAGGGAACACTACGTCCACGGAGATACGGATAATCTCCTAGATTTTGTCGCATTTACGCTGTTGTGCAGAAGTGATAAGGTGCATGAGGTGCATCATTGGCTGCATGTGATTAGTTTTTATTTTTAACGTCATGATAGGTAGTTCACGGGGAACAGCTATAATTTTATTCACATTAGTAATTTAATGAGGTCTCATAATATAGTTTTCCGGAAGTAGCTTGCGATCCATATCAATTAATTTAAATACCTGGTAATATTTTCACAAAATGCTTACAAATGTTGTTAAGTATATACATTCATTTTTCCCTACGCTGTCACTGTTGTACAACGTGGAAAATAAGCAATTTTGATAAGTCTTCAATTTTTTTCTGGATGCATCCTTTATCTCAGCCCGTCTTGCGGGAAGGTTTTTAGGTACTAGCGCGATCATACTTGCATTACCCTTCTCACAACTGTACTTGTCAATTGGATCGCCCCCCATAATCTGCATTTCTTGTTATTAATTATCATTCAGAGATATCTCTCCTCCAGATCTCGGCATGTTTTCCTATGATACTTTCCCCATTCTCTTTACCGTCACTATCTTGCTGTGTGTTACCTCCCCAACTTATAAATTTGTATAGGTAGATGCATTCTAAACCAAATCCTCCTCGGAAAGAGGGCAAATCTTTCTGCCTTAGTTGATTTTATTTCAAGTGCCTTTGAACCAAACCCACTTATCCTGGCACCATTGAGTTACAAATTACACTATTTTACCCTCCATTTCATTTTCTGGTGTCTAATCTAATTAACAGATTGTTAGTTATGGTGATTAATAACGAGAAGTGACATTTGGACATTTAAATGCAGCAACCCTGTGCAACAGATTTGGTTACACAAGAAATTTGGGTGAACCTCACCATGGCAGCAAAGCAAACAAATACCTATTCTACTTTTCTGTGAATTGCTGAAAAAGGAAGTATAATTAGGAGAATTCACTGTCAGCCACTAAAGTAAAGCCTGTTTTCTCATGGAACTTGATCCAGCACAAAGCTGAGTATAATAGCTTTCCAGTATCATGAGAATAGAACCAGTATGCTGACTAGCAAGCATACTCACTAGTATACTTGCTGAGCTACTGGATTTCATACTTGATGCGGTATTAGATTTCTAGTAGCCATTGACCAAGCAAGTCACGTTACTGATGCTGTGCGAACTTCTCTTTTTTTAATTAGCATGGAATCATATGGAATAACCGATTCATAGCAAGCACAAGGTTGACGATCGTGTGAAATCTCCCAGGACGGTTCCAATCATACTAGATTCCAACCTCAATATCAAGTTGCGGTTAGCACACTAGGTCTTGTGCTGGATCAAGAATCATGTGAAACGGGCTTAAGGAAAAATAGTGTGGTCAGAAGTAAACTCAATCCTCTCCAATCAATTCTACTTTCAAGGTTCATCTCCGAGGCCTGACTTTATGTCTGCTAATCCCTAACGTTAGTTCATTAAGGCATTATGTTACTTCAGCAGCAATCAAAATCTGTAGAGGAAGTAAAATTATAATAACTCCAAGCCAATAATTAAAGTATCGTACAGAAATAAGTTCATATGAACAATATTAGCAATATGATGAGCAGTTAGAAAACTGGGAAAAACAGTGTAACTGTCCTTGATTTGCACTGTATTGGTGAAGTATCTACCATTCATATATTATTGCTGCAGCACACTCAACAAGTAGGCAATCTTCAAGAATTTGATCAAAAGGAACACCAATGCAACCTCAACTGTGGGATGCTAATGTAATATTGCTCCATAGTCTGAGCTCCCTTAGGGGCTATCAATAATTATACAACACTCATTCTCTTAGACAACCTACTCATCTTCACTCATCATGGCACTTCTATGGCCCTAACACTCCTATATAAAATATTGGGGCCATATGAATGAGAAAAAATATGCAATGGACTCAAGGAAATGTTATTTTAAGTTGAATGCAATGTTTTTGGCAAGCAGAATCAACGTTTAAAAGTTATAAGTAAGATTTATAACATCAGCTTCACTTTAATCGTTATCATTGACAAAATGATTTCATGACAATTGTTAGGGAAAAATTAAAAGGAGGGCAGAGGGAGGCCACACTGTCATATATAGCACATAGTACAAGTTGTCAATAAAAATAATATTATGAATAGGCTAGAAGAACAGTCATATGACAAGCTGCATTAAACCAAGTTTAGGACTGATGACATGATGGTATATTCTCATAATTAGCCTTCATCATAAAACACAGCAGTGGTGTAAAATAAAACCACACTCAGACCTTCTATTCAGGCCTTATATGACGGCATATGATATTTGCTGAGATAATATTGACTCTTTAATAATCATTGATAATTTAAGTGAAGATAAAAAATAATTCACTTCAGACACCGAAAGAATTAATTTCACACTGAATTACAATACCCCACAGTTGAGTAATAACAAATCAAGGCATAAAGAAATTAGATGCTTAATTTTAAAAATTCACCTTTATTTTCTTTCTGAGGTTATTCTGAGTAACAATAACTATGACAAATCCAAAATTTTGAGCATTGACAAATAAGGATTGCTGGAAAATTATATCCCATGCCAGGTTTCTTGTTCCTATTATTTCAAACTTATAGGCTTTTATTCAACATTGGCACTTCATTTTCACGCTTTTGATTTAAATAAATGACTGATTAGAACTACCTTATCTCACACTTCAGTTACACTCAATAGGAAGATACACAATTCAGGGCAGCATTAACATTGTTGTCTGTGCCAGACAGCATAATTATTAAGGGAAGTTTTGAATTTACACCTCATTAAATTTTTATTTATAAAAGTTTGGAAGTCACTGCTACTCACCAGAGCACTGACAAGACAATTATTATTATTGCAAAAATACCAAACAAATGGATCTCTCTCACAATTCTGAGATACTCTGTTATGCTTACACTTTAGCATAATGATAGTACAAAGATAGTCACTATAAAAAATGTTTAAATCAATTGCTTCCAAAAAATGGAACAAATCAATAAAATGGCTTCATGTTCTGGACTGCAAACAATAGTAAAATTATAATATATATTATAGCATATTACAAAATAAAATATTAAAAAAATAAATACATAGTAGCAGGGGTGCTCACAGTTTGATAAATGGTATAACTTCACCATGTAACGTCAAAGAACACTACAATACACATTCACTTTCAGAAGGGTTGCTGATTGACATTAAATAACAACCACAGATATGGTTACCTAAATGTTCACTTGAGCATTAAATAAAACCTGGAGAGCAGTGAAGTAAAAACTTGAAACAAAAAAGAAGCAATTTTTAGGGATTATCTAATCTTACATCACAGCATTTGGGATTTCATAACTTTGAACTGCAAAGTTGTAGTAAAAACACTATACGTTGCATCCTACCATCAAAGTACAGAGGGCTGCAGTTAAAAATAGATACCAAACACACAGCACTTATGGTTAAATTAGAACCCAGGAATTGTTTGGTTGGTAAGGATGCTTAGGTGGATAAGTGCAACAGCAGGTTAATGAGACAACCATAAAAGTGCCCCACTTTTCCCTGTTGGCACTAATCATGGGACATAGGTTTGTAAATCACAAGAATACAATGGTTGAATATAAATAAGAAATCAAGATACACTGATATATCATATATGTACACTGAGGAACAAAATTCGAGTTGAAATGAAAATTATAATTATATGAGGCAATACGTAATTATGAAGTATTAGTATGAGAATCACAGGCAATGAATCACATTTTTTTTTCTATTTGCAAATCAACTTGAGGACACAAAAGAATTTTAGAATGTAGAAGAAGTAAAAAACAACCCAATGATCCACCACCAGCAATAGTATTTACTTTACTAAAAGGAATGCTACCCTAGGTAATTTCTTTTGTTTTATTTTAAAAGTCACATGCAGGAAAATATCACAAAAGTTATCTTATTCAGATAGGTAATCATAGAGCAACTAATTACGTACTAATAGGCATTAAAATTGTAAAGGATAATTAGTGGCTTTCGTTTTGGGTGATTTTTTACATTGTGCACATTATTTAAAGACGACAGCAATTATTAATGAAATTGTCACAAATATTTCCTTGATCACCAAAGTACTTCTCTGTCATCATCTGAGAAGACACAACATAATGGAAATATCAGTATTGTGCTACAATTATGGTAAATTTCGAGGATAAATGTTTTTCTTTGAAACTGTTAGAATAGGATACCCCTTATGACATTAAAATCTATGACAAACTGGCACTAAGAACAGAATAATATAAAACACAATGTACACACAGCAGGTGGGCATTTTTTTCAATTCTATTTCATGGTACTAAATGCCTCAAGAGCCTTCACTTACTTGGCCTCTCAATGATATGCACACACACATGGGGTGCTAAACATCACACCAAACAGCATAAGATTCAGGCATACAATGCCACATGCAATATACCTGACTGGGCCATTGAACAGCCTAGCATAACTATCAAAACGTAGAGAATACAAAATGCCTTATAATGCATTGCACAAATAAATTTGTTAATTCCTACACATTTTGTTAGGCATGCAATGCTTTTGTGAGGGAGCCAACTTCTCACTGATTGCAGACTGGATGAGCCAATACAATGGCTAACTTAGCCAACACCAATGCATAATAAGACATCACAGTTCAAGACTATTGACTAGCTCTCATCTTATACATCTACTCATGGCTAGTGACAACTTACAATGGAAATGGCATATGCCTACAAAAGTTTTATCACACAAAACAATACTTATGCAACTGGATGTCAAACATTTCCATTTAATTACTTAACATGATAGCCTGTGAAGGCAAACAATATTGGGTCAAGAGCAGTGAATATCAAACCAATTTTTAATAGGCAAATAAAACAATTTCCATGTATACCTCAGATCTGATTATGGTCCCTTAGTATGCAAACAGTAACAAAAAATATATGTACACTCTGACAATGTTTCAGATATGAGAAAGAATGAATGGTCACATCCACTAACAAATCACAATCTATAAGCTTAATATTTTTTCCTTCATTTTTATGGGCATCTTATATACCAAACACCCTATGCAGATCTTCACAACATGATACTAAGTATACACCTGCAAAGGTATTCTGAAAAATCTTTTATAAAACTACTGACAGACACCCATGAGATAAATTCATGAAAATGTTTTCAATAGGATTTGAACCATGGTTTCTCTGACATGCCACCAAGAGAAAAACCACACAAAACATAAGTTTTAGTCCAAGACACACAAAATGTTCAGTAATGCCAGCACCAACAAATTCTCCCACATGGACACCTAAGAACAATCATAATGAAGCCACCCAGCCAATTCTATACATTGCTTTGACTGGCCTTCTGTAGTAGCAGGGAAATATGATAAACAGACCAAAGTTCATGTAATTTTGCAGGAGAGGGGCCATACAGAATATATAGCATGCCATTCTTAAGAAGGCAAAACAACCATAGTGCACGCAGAGACAGCTCATGCAATTCATGAGAAAAATCACCATCGCCATCAAACACTCAAAAGCCTAGGAGTTTAAAACAAGAAAATCTTAGGCGCAACCAGAATTTTAATCACTTTTTTTTCATCATTCATTAATCACTTTGTTTCATCATTCATTCCAACCTTTCTTAAACCCCAATCCTCTCTCCCACAAGGCAGTGTATTCCATTACTTTATTCATTGATTGTTCCAAGATATCCTTATGGCAATGGCTACTTGATTGCCCTATGGGATTGGAACACTTTGTATGTCTGGACTGTATCCATAAATAACCTATAGTTAAGCAGAAAGGTTTCTTTGGAGTAATGGAAATATTTTTGTTTCTTAGAGATCATTGCATTTCACACTACCTAATTTGAAAACTTGGTAGATACATCCTTCCACACACTTCATCTTCACACTAAAGCTAAATTGCATTCCACAAATGGACTTAATTACACTCAAGGCTAACTTGTTACCACAAAACTTCCTATTATAAATCAGATTTTATCGAAAACTGATAAAGAATTCTTGCTTCCTGAGTTTTGACTGACACACACACTTAACAAATTTGTACAACTCATTGCTAGAGGGTGCCACAGCAAAGCATCCAACTTAGCACATGCTTCTTAGCAAAAAAGCTCTAAGAATATTTTTTTTACTGGGCAAGAAGAGGTTTAGCAAAAAAAGAACCCAATCAATAAGCCCACTACAATATGGTAAAACTTGGGTTTTTTTGACAGAACAATGAGAGAATAGGTGAAAAAAAGGGATATTGCAACTGTCATGTATTAAAATTGCCAATACCTCCCTGACAATACGAGGCAGGTGGCAGAAAGCCACTGTCATACCCCAGGGTGTTGGGGATTCTCACTTGCGTAAAGCGTCACTGACGCTATGTAATTGTTAGGCATAACCTGGAATGAGAAAAAAAGGATTTCATTAGTATTATTTTAAAAATTGACTGCATTAAACCTATATAGATACAATTATTGATTAAATCAAAAACATTATGAGGCTGAAGACACAATTCATTAATTTTTTGGTCTGAACTCTTCAACTCTTTGGCCAAATATGGCTATAATTTAAGAGCAAATGCATCCATAACACCCAGAACTTGAATTTTACTTTCTAGGAATAGCTGACTTAAGAATGGTTCAAAAGAATGGCAAAAGCCATGGCAAATATTAAAAATTAAGATGGGAAGGTGTAAAGAAAACTTCAGCAATGAGTTCCCTTTAAAACAATGCAGTAAATGAAAGTTTTTTAGATTATCCAAAGTAATGTCATATTTGTTTCTAAGAGTGAAACTTGGGATTCCATATGAAATAAATATCAAGAACACGAAAAAAAAATGTTTAACTTGACAACTGGGGAAAACAGCTATAGCTCCAAAATATCTCATGGCACATGCTCACCACACAGATACTGAGATAACATAACTCAGATGTGGACTTGGAAAAGGAACTGGAGCTTAGACTACAACTGCAGGCTACGTCTGCAGCTACCCAATACAACCCAACAGACAACAGTTGCTGTCTATCAGCATTGTGTTAATGTGATTACTTATGCACTACTCACTTCAAAAATGATATCTTGATAGCCATAACAAAAAGTGGAACCAAATGGATTGGTAGTGTTTGTGGATGATGCCCTGTTCAACACCACTGGTCTTTCACTGGGTTTCAGCTGCTCCGATATAGTATCCCATTTGGAGTAAGCTGTTATCTGTGAAAAAATAAAGAGATTACAATCTTAAAACGTATTTATTCCACAAATTGAACATGCAGTGGCTGAAAAAATGGGATAATTTCTCACAAAACGCCCCCCTTTACTCGGATGAAAGGAACAAAATCATGCATAATGAAAATATATATTCCAAGAAAATAATGAAGACTACAAAGGTATCTTTGCAGGAGAAGGGGCCCAAGTGCACCCTTAATTCTACTAAAAAGTATTTTATTTACAGGCCAATGGCAGCCACAATGAAGGTACTAAACCAACGAAGTTTACTTCACAAAAGTAAAAAACTTTACTTAAATGGACTAAGTAATATCTGTTTATACAATGACTGCAAAGTCTAGAGATTAGAAAATTTAATGTCTGATAATCCTTATTCTGTGAGTAGAACTTGTGAAAATCTTACCGCGTTAGATTGCACAATCTGGTACATTATATTTTTCACCATTGACATATTTCAATTAATGAACAGTACATCATAGCCGCTAAATAAGAAGGCAATGAATAGTAACTTTCACCAAAATAGATGTATAACAGGAAAAAAATTCACAATTGAACTACATAAGAAAATCCAATTTTTTATAGAGGTGAACCTCGCTGTATGAATTAATTCATTCTTAACACGTTCATTGCTGAGGACCGCTTGAGCCGTCCTCTTGTGTCCCATCAGGTGGCTCCCCTGCCACCGGCCACCGGCCACCCCTGTCTCCCATACATTTTATTGCTTGGAGGCAGGGCCAGGCAAATGCTATGATGCTCTAAGTGCTTCCTGGCTATCAGTTGAAGTGCAACCTTCCTCTGCATATGTTTCGTTCTCTTGTAGCGCATTTATTTTTGTGAGTGTGAACCGTTTGTTTATTGATCATTTCACAAGGAGAAATTTCTAGCAAATATATAATTTATAGTTCTTTTTTTGTAGTTGCATTAGTTTGGTTATTCCAGAATGCCTAGAAGGCGAAAAGGTGCTTCATTTTCTGGGAAACTTCCAGCTTCTGCAGTTAAAAAGGTTGGTATGGATGTTAATACAATTATTACCGTTGTGTATGAAATTATCAAGAACACTATATAAAGGATGTTGATCTGATTGCGCTTTCGATCGTCTTTCGCCTATTTTTTAGTCACTGGTTAATAGGATTCGCGAACTTGCCGATAGGTAGCACTAGTGATAACGGAGAGGCACATGTGCTTGGCGTCATAAGGCCTTTTTGCATTGAAATTGAGTGTACCTCGCGATTCATTTGGCTTAAAAGATCCATCCAAAATGGGTAAACGGAGTTGTTTTGTGCCGGGGTGCTCTACAGGGCATTCTAATGTTGTGAAGAAGAACCGCATTCTTGGAGAGAAGAACAAAAGCTTATTTAAGGCTAAGGTAAGTAAACTTGTGTTGCGCTCGTTCATCTGGTTCTCCCAAACAAGCGTTGACGCTTGTTTTTACGTAACAAACCGAAATCGTTATATTTATTGTACTCGAAATCTTTTAACAGTCTGAATCCCAGCTTCAGAAATGGAGGAAGGCCATTCCTCGGAAGGATAAGCTTCTCAGGATCATGGATCGTGTGTGTGAGCTACACTTTTCTCCCGAGGACATCGTTCGATTTTACGAAACGCCATTGCCTGATGGGACCGTGGAGAAATTGGAAAGAGGGATCCCTGGTCTTAAAAGTGATGCAGTCCCGACGCCGATGAGTTCATTTTGACTTGTGCCTCCCAAGTTTAGTCATTCGTAGTGGATGACTTTCATTGTGATTCTGCAGAGAGAGACTGCATTCAGTTTCATTTTGACTTGTGCCTCCTAAGTTTAGTCATTCGCAGTGGATGACTTACATTGTGATTCTGCAGAGAGAGACTGCATTCAGTTTCATTTATACTTGTGCCTCCCAAGATTAGTCATTCATAGTGGATGACTTTCATTGTGATTCTGCTGAGAGAGACTGCATTCAGTTTCATTTTGACTTGTGCCTCCCAAGTTTAGTCATTCGTAGTGGATGACTTTCATTGTGATTCTGCTGAGAGAGACTGCATTCAGTTTCATTTTGACTTGTGCCTCCCAAGTTTAGTCATTTATAGTGGATGACTTTCATTGTGATTCTGCAGAGAGAGACTGCATTCAGTTTCATTTATACTTGTGCCTCCCAAGATTAGTCATTCATAGTGGATGACTTTCATTGTGATTCTGCTGAGAGAGACTGCATTCAGTTTCATTTTGACTTGTGCCTTCCAAGTTTAGTCATTCGTAGTGGATGACTTTCATTGTGATTCTGCTGAGAGAGACTGCATTCAGTTTCATTTTGACTTGTGCCTCCCAAGTTTAGTCATTTATAGTGGATGACTTTCATTGTGATTCTGCAGAGAGAGACTGCATTGTATTTCTTTTTGACTTGTGCCTCCCAAGTTTAGTCATTGGTAGTGTATGACTTTAATTGTGTATCTTTTGTGTGAGACTGCATTCAGTTTCATTTTGACCTGTGCCCCCCAAGTTTAGTCATTCGCAGTGGATGACTTTCATTGTGATTCTGCTGAGAGAGACTGCATTCAGTTTCATTTATACTTGTGCCTCCCAAGTTTAGTCATTCGTAGTGGATGACTTTCATTGTGATTCTGCAGAGAGAGACTGCATTGTCTTTTTCTTAGGAAGTGCTTGTATTCGCCACCCATCCTTTTTTTTCATTTTCAGGAGATGCCTGTAAAGTTTTTGGACCTTATCTTAATGGCAATTTCTGGAAATAATTAACCATGTTATTCCCCATTTGTCAAGAATAACTTAGCACCTTCTGCTTGGATTTGTTGTGAATCGCAACCAATTTATGCTGCATGCACAAAGTTTGTGCATTTCTCAACAGTTGTATATATACATTGATGTTAATCGACCCTTGAAATTGGATATTGTGCTTGAACGAACTCACAATGTAATTTTATCCTGAATTATTGTTTTTATGGGTCATTAAATGAATGGTGATGCCAAAATTTCTTTTCTTTATCAAGCAACCATGTGTTGGTCCTTTTGTAAAGTTATCCTTGAGAACTACGTATTTCGTCGAGTTTGTAACTAGTGTACAAACAGATAATGAGAAGTTGAGGGGCTTTGGTAGTAAACAGGGAACTTTGAAGTGTAGGACACATAAATATTGTTCGAATCCAAATTACATCCTCGTTACATTTTGGTCAGGAGTAATGAATGTGAACACGTCACCGTCAGCTGTCTTCTCTAGCGGAGTCATCGGAAATTGTATGTAACTTGACACCTAGTGACCGGGAGGGAATGGCTTACGGATAATTTGGATTCATTATTTATTGCGTTATTATCCTGTGTCATATGGATTCATAAATCAGATTTATTAGTGGGGAATTCGGTGTAAGATTCCGTCGTTCACTTCGCCGAATTCGTCTGAAATCGGGTGATATTGATTCCTATTTCCCGATTACCTGGAGGGTTCTCACGACGATAGCTCTTTGCATTAAGTATATAACATTATTACCTAATGTTTAAAAGAATTACTTGCAGTATCATTCATCTTGGATCCGTACAGGTGGAGGAAATAATTCTTGATAATTACGTGTAGTAAGGGCAATAACCGTCTGCTATGTGCCTCTCCATTGACAGTAGCGACGCCCGTGGCCAAAGATGGAACTTCTATTTTTGGCGCGCCCAGTGGTAACACTGTTAAAATTGGAAATCAACGTCCTTTATATAGTGTTCTTGGAAATTATGAAGTGTATTCATTCATTTGTGTTGTCTGCTCTTAAATAGTTGTTCCATTGTTATTGTGCCTGTTGCTGTTCATTTGTTTTTTTTTTGTGGCATTACGGGTAATGTTGGGACCCAAGCTCCCTCTCTCGACCGGCACCATGGAAGACAGACATGCGGTATGATGTATCTTCTCATTTGTGCAATACATTATTATATGTGCATAGATGGTGGTTATTCCCATGGAAATGAAGAAATACCCAACATTTAAATTTTTAACTAAATGAATATTTTAGTTTGCAATATTAATTTTATGTAAATTATAGGTGTTCATAGTGAAACGGGTGATGAAGATGGTCGGGAAGGGGTCACTTCATCAAAGTTATGCAAACTAAATATGGATACGGAAGGTAAGGAATTTCATTTTTTTACTACACATTGTAATCATAATTTATGAACGGCCAAGGAGGACAAGCTATTATATACCTCCTTCAAATTGATTAATTCTATAAGAATAATAATTAAAATTTAATTAGAAATAAAATTATACATTACATATATATTTATTTAACAAATATATTTTAGCCAGGGTTTTGGTTTAGTGCATTGTAATTATTTAAATCAGTTGTGTTCGGTGAAGCTTTGTGAAACTGACACATTCTGAAATAACGAAATAATCATATAGTAATGAAATTGTTGTGACTAGAGGGCAACTAGAGAGGACAGAGAGAGGCAGGCACTTGAAGGTAAAGCATCATTATATTACTTTGTATGGAAAGTAACAGAGAAGGAGAGGATAATGACACAAATGATACAATTTCTTAGCAAGGCGAACAATTGTATCAATTGCAATATTGTAGCTAATTGTGCTCAATATATTTTATGGAGAAACAACTCATGAATACCTTGTTATTTCAGTTTATTTTACATTGAATTTAATTATTTATCTATCAATTGTTTTTCGTACCAAACCGGAACCTGGACCTCCTAAGTTGGCTGAGGCATCTCAGAAAAATATACATTTTTCTGGAGATGGTGGCTCTTCATTTCCGAAAAATTTTAGCTATTATTCGAAGCCAGTGGTGGAGGACAGCTCTAGTGGTCGTCAATAACATTAGGTTTTGCGATATTTTTTTATTTTTTTAAAATAAATATTATAAGGATAACATATGTATGCAAATTACACAAAAACCATAATTAGCCAGCACATGAAGTTACCTAATTGTCTCTCAGCATTTAATGTGTTAATAGTTTCTTGTGAAGCAGGACTTCTTAAACTGAGGTATAATTATCTATATATATATTAATTTTGTAGTGCGTCAGTCAGTCCGTCATTCTGTATCAAATTTGTTTTGTTCCCTCCCAAAATTTGAGCTACAAGAGTGAGGTTTGGTGCGTTGAGAGATTCTCTGTCTGTATGATTTGGTAGTAGTTTTCGATTTTTAGCAGTTTGTGGTGCAGAGAAAAATGCATGGGAAAAATTGTGTTTTCCCTATCTTTTAACATAGGAAACCAGTTGCTATGCATATTTGTTTACATTGCTAAGTAAATGTGTTTACGTTTTTGGTAAAGGGACAAAAATTGGATGGAAGAATTTGAAGAAAGTGGAATTAGTTTCATCAATCAATTTTGTAAGTATGAAAATATTAAGTCAGTCCATCATTCAGTATCAAATTTGTTTTGTTCTCTCCCAAAATTTGAGCTAAAAGAGTGAGGTTTGGTCTGTTGAGAGATTCTCTGTCTGTATGATTTGGTAGTAGTTTTTGATTTTTAGCGGTTTGTGGTGCAGAGAAAAATGCATGAGAAAAATTGTGTTTTCCCTATCTTTTAACATGGGAAACCAGTTGCTATGCATATTTGTTTACGTTACAAAGTAAATGTGTTTACATCTACATCTACATAATACCCTGCAAGCCACCATAAAGGTGTGTGGCAGGGGGTGAACTCTCACCAAACATGCACTACATATCATGCATAAAAAAAAGGATGAGCACTTTTATAGGTACTGTTCAAAACTACGCTATTTAAAAAAAGATAAAAATAGCAAAACATACATGCAAAAACATGCCATTAGTTGGGTTAGCTATAAGTCCTTATACCAACATGCAGCTACCAATGTTATCCATTGCTACACTCGTACTGGATATATTTACCGTTATTCATATCCCTAATAGTACGAGGAAAAAAGGACATTTTGAATCTGTCAGTTCGGCAATCTATTTCTCTAATTTTATGATTATGGTCCAGTCTACCATAGTAAGTTGGGGTCCGCAAAATATTTTTAACATCATCACTGAAAATATGGTCTTGGAATTTGTTTAAGAGATTAAGTCTAAATTGCAACCTGCGATCTGACAATGATTCCCAATTTAATTCATTTAACAGACTGGTTACGCTAGTAAGGTTATCATACCGTCCCTTTACAAATCTTGCCTATCTTCGCTGCACACGTTCAAGTTCGTTATTTAGACCGATTTCGTAGGGATCCCATACACTGGCAGCATATTCCAAATGAGGTCTTACAAGGGAAGTTTACATTTTTGGTTAAGGGACAAAAATTGGATTGAAGAATTTGAAGAAGTGGAATTAGTTTCATCACTCAATTTTGTAAGTACCAAATTTTAATTGACGTTTTCGATGTGCCAATAGTGAAATAAAACAAAATTTGCCTACCCCGATCTTGTGCATGAAATGTGAATATCAAAGCTATGAATTTTGAATAACTTTTCTAATAGTTGAAAGAAGATTATAAAATGTTTATTATGTATTAATGCTCGTAGCTTAAGTTCTAAAATACACCCACCATTTCAAAATTATCAATGGCTGTCCTACACCCAAACCATTCTGTGATTTATGAATTAAAAAGAAATATTCACTTATATCTCCACCCAAAAGATAGATATAATTATCTTAAGGTCCTGTGACTACTAAGGTCATTTTGCATATTTAATAAACCACATTAAAAACATGTGTTAGAAAAACAATACTTGGTAAGTATGTAGAATAGTATATAAGTATTACTTAGAAATAGTGTAAACTATGAGTGGACACGATAGGCATAGTCTGTATTGGTCATATGGAAAAAGAGTTGCAGTTAGAGCTGTCGGGCAGATTACAATGAGTCTTAAATTTTGGGTAGTAAACTCGCTTCATGAAGAAATTTTAGAACATAATCGACACGTTAGATTTTTTCACCCAATACCTTGATCAGATCCCCAAATATTTTGTGGTGTTTGCAAACCATCCTATATTTTATGCAGTCAACAAGCAGGTGTTTCACCTAAATTATTTCCAAAAGCTCAAAAAACCAATTCTAAAATAAATCTACCGAGACAATTCCAGAAATATGTTACACCAACCTTCACATTGCTTTGGGAATAATATTTACCAAATATTACGTCAAAACCAATCAATCGACTATATTAAAACCTCCTAGAACATTCCATTTTTCAGCAATTTTAAAATAGACATTCACTTACATACCCACCTATAATATTTGAAAAGGCTAAAAGGACCCATTCTATTTTAAAACCACCCAGATGATCCCAGAAAAATATCATAGCCACCTTGCATAGGTTTGGGTGTAATTTTTTAGCGTGTCAGTCAGTCAGTCATTCTGAATCCGTTTTGTTCTCTCCCAAGTTTTAAGCTAAAAGGGTGAGGTTTGGTGCATTGAGTGTGGACTCTCCGTCTGTATGACTTGGTAGTAGTTTTGGATTATTAGCAGTTTGTAATGCAGAGAAAAATGCAAAAAACATGGTTTTTGAGTGTGGTAGACAATATATGATGAAAAATGGTGTAGAAAAAAGTACAAAAACATATACGATAAGTAGAGTGGGACACTCTACTTATCGTATATGTTTTCTGTATTTATTGTAACCGGTCCCATTTGCATGTGATGAGAGAGGTTCAAGTAAACGGGGAAAGTCGGCTCAGTCGACCTGTGATGTGAATTCCATTTTCCTCTCTTTGTGCAATGTGAGTCATGTGGAGTGATTTTGAGCTTTCTTTCTCTTTTCCTTTTCATCCCCCCTCCCCCCTCAGTGTCGGCCATAAGTGGAGTGACGAAATGATACGGCAGTGACCTACCCAGAACACCACTCCCCCCCTCACCACCTTCCCCCCAATTTCCCCAAATCCTAGAGAAATCAGTGAATTTTGACCTCCAAGGTTGCGATAACGGCCTCAGAAGTGAGCTTACCCCCCCTCCCTTTCCCCAAGTGGTTCCCTTTAATAGGAGATCACACCGTCCCAGAAAGGAGATTCCACTCTGGAGTGTTGGCCAGAATTGTGGCAGAGCAGAGGGTGGCTAGAAATTTTAAGTACGAGAAGTTGGTGAAGAGAGGAGACGGAAGTTCCAGAGACGGCAGAGAAGAGAAAGGTTGGAGCAGGCTTCCCGAGGTGGACGGAGGAGTGGAGCGATAGAAAGGAGAAAACAAAAGAGAGAGAAATCGTGACTCATCCACGAAGGAGGATCCGCACCCTGCATTGGCCACCAACTGATCCACGTCTCAAAAGCAACTATTCCCGAAGGTGCATGCATCATCTGCTCTTGTTAGGTACTGTGCTCAGCCCCACCCCAAGCCGCACTAAACACCCTCAGAGCCTATCCAATCCCCGAAAGAAAAGTGTTAATTGAGGCCTCATTGGTATCATTTAAATTCAGCATTTCCGTCTTCTTTCATTTTATTTTTTTTGGGTGAATGGGATGAATGATAAAAGGTTACAGCAGTTGATGTTCCATTTGTTGATGTTGTTTGTGCTTAAGGTGAAGTGATCGGGTATACGAGAGCGTATGACCGACAGAAGAAGGGAGTACAGACTATGAAGCTGCACTCAGGTACCTTGGCAATAGAAAATCTTCAATTTTTGTAGAATGTGTTACCAGTTTGACAAGGCGCCTATTGAGCAACCTGATGTATCATTTACTTCATAGGTTAGTTTTAGGATTTTCTTTTGGGTTATTTTCTCTGATCACATGTTAATGCTTGGTTAATTGAACAATAAATTGTCATTTGCTATAAGGTTGATCACGAAATTTTCCCCGGATCACTCTCCTACCTCATCATGTAAGTTAAGAAGTGTCCGACTGTGGTTCTCACTCACAGCACCTTGTCGACCAAGACTTCGTGTTTGGTAGAGATTCCACACTGACCCAGTAGAAAAAGATTTCTCATGCGTATTGCCACCAAAGAGCTGACAGTACCTCCCTTTCTTCCCCTTGTTCCATCCCTGGAATCGCAGGCGGCCCCCCATTGGCACCCAAGGTCCACTTGCTATCTCCTCCTCCAATTCACACCCACCATACCCCCACCCCACCTCTTCTCTCTCCTGACTGACCCCTCAGTGTGTGACATCGGGGGGGAATAGGTTGTATTATAAAGTAGCCATTTCCTTCTCTCTGCATATGAAATGCTAATACAAAGTTGGTGCACAAGAGTGTAAAAAAATGCAAAGACTACCTTGAGTAGTGAAGCAGTAAGGCTGCGGTTACACTGGCAACTTATTTCTGCAAATAACTTCTGCGAGAAATTGCTGGTGTGTTTACACCGAGAAAAAATATTGCGGAAGTTAGTTCCGCAAATGTCTTCTGCAAGTTATTGTCGTTAACTTGCAGAATAAAATTGCAAGGTCGTTTACATTGGCAGATTTCAGAATTTTCTAGTAGCTAGTCCGCCATGTTTATTTCTGGCTACCTGATAAAAATATCAGCCCTGCGCTGATTATATTTCCTCGCAATGGCTTTGAACTGGGTTTAAAAATACTTTGAAAATGCTATTATCAGAAACTAGCGCAAGCTATTATCAGAAACTTTTTCAAGTTCCGCAAGTGCACTTGTAGAGCCGTTTACAACAGAAAATTACACTGCAAGTTGCTTGCTGCCAGTAACTTGCACAAAAAAGTTGCCAGTGTAAACCCACCTTAACTGCCTGCCTGAAGCACAAGCACTAATGCCACCTATTGGTAATGTATAATCAGTAGTTTCCAAACACTTTGTAAAACCTCATTTGACACCAAAACACAAAGTTCACCTCAAGAGCACACCAGACAGAGACTGCCTGCAAAGCAGGCTGCAGGTGCAGGTGCAGGCAAAATATGGTGCTACAGAAGAATGATGAAGATAAAATGGATCGACCGAGTGACAAACGAAGAAGTCTTAAGAAGAGTGGGAGAAAAGAGAAGCCTGCTGAAAACTCTAAGAAGAAGGGATAACTTAATCGGCCATATCTTAGGGCACGATGGCCTGATGAAAACAATCGTTGAAGGACAAATGGATGGGAAGAATGGCAAAGGAAGGCCTCGAGTGAGATATATGGAACAAGTGATGAAGGATGTGAAAGAGATGAAATACATAAATATGAAGAGATTAGCCGATAGAAGAACTCAGTGGAGAGCTGCGTCAAACAAATCTGAGGATTGATGACTACTGATGATGATGAATGATAAAATAAAAAAAAAGCTTCAAGAGTCATTTTCATCATCAACATATCCCTGCCAGTATACCTTTTTTTGTAAAGTAAACAGTTATAATAGTATACATTTCAAATTTTTCATGCATACAGGTATGCAATGCTGCGTCAGCCAAGCTCTTTGAGTGACATCACCATATTTGTGACCAATGGCATGCAACAAGCAGCAAAACAATATTCATTGGTCATAGCAATCAAAGCAGCATGAGCAGATTGGTCCATTTTTTGTCATTATGACTGAGGCAGCAGTGAATATGTTAAAATAAATATTTCTATATGAATACAGGGTGTCCAAAACCACCCGTCCACCCCCTAAAAGTTGCCAGGAAAGATTATTTTTCAGAAACTGTTGGCTATTGCATAAGTAAATGGGGTATGCTCTATCGAATGGTCATAAAGTCAACTTTCGATTTACACCGGAAGTGGGCTATTCAGACCGGAAGTTCATTTTTTCAAACAGAACATGCAAATATTTTTCACAGAGTCGGATTACACTGAAAAATACATAACTTTTGCCTGAAACATTTTTCGATAAAATGTGATTTTTGACCTCTAATTGACCTCTAAATATGGTGAAACCGGTACATATTTGGTACAGACACAAGGCATTTGGACGTCGTGACCTAGAAATTGGATTCTCTGTTGGAAATCGTGTGATTGATTCATTAAATGATAAAAAATGGCCACTGCACTTCTGGTAGGAGCAGAAGACTTCCTACTGGAAGTGGACCATCTAGACCGGAAGTAGACTTTTTACCTCGAATTTGAAAGTTATGTGATTTAAATCGGTATACCTCAGTATCGTCTTAACGTAGCATTTTCTTCATAATAGTTAGAACTGCATCTCAGATAGACTATTATAGATTATTGTTAAGGATACCTCCAATCAAAATGAAAAGTGGGATTGTGAGTTAATAAAAAAATTAATCTTCATTTGAAAAACCTTATTTAATTAATTTGTACATAAGTATGAGTAAGTAGCTACATTTACATTAGGTACCCAGGCATAAATACGTCTTATTATTACTTTCCGTACCCAATTTACTTATTTTCAAAAGAATGACTCAAAAAACTTCGTCAATGAAAAGACTAACTAGATAATTTTTAAAGTCAGATTATCTGTCAACAATATTTAAATGTATCAATCTTCAATAATAGGTATTAAAAAAGGAAAAAAATTATAACTTTATAAATACTTCAATGCTCAAAATGAGCTCCACCTCAAAAAAACAGGTTTCAATTCTTGTTTGGAAATTATTTACTGCCCGTCTAATTTCAGATGCCTCAAGGGACATGACTGATTGTTGGATTCTTTTCATCAATTTTGAAGTTGCGCGATCATGGTATACTAAATCTTCAATTCTCCCCCATATATAATAATCTAATACTGTCAGATCTGGAGATCTAGGTGGCCAATTGACTGCACCATATTTCCCTATCAACCTGTTTGTAAATATGTAATTGGTTTAAAGTGGCTCGAGGTATGCACCTTGTATTTGCTGCACATCCATCTTGCTGGAACCACATATGTAGCGATTTCAAACTAGATTGTTTTCGTAAAAAACTGGACCTATGATTTTGTCATCAATAATGCCACACCATACATTAACTTTCCAAATATGTTGATTATCCACTGTCCTTAGCTAATGAGGATTCTTCGGTGCCCAGTAGTGGCAATTCCAAGTACTTACCGACCCATTACTTTTAAACGTGCATTCGTCCGACCATAAGATTTTTCTGTGCAAATCTGTTGGTTGTATATGGCACCAATTGCAAAAATCAAGACGTTGGGGTATGTCATTATTATTGAGATCTTGGAGTAATTCCATTCTGAAGGGATGAAAGTTATTCCCTTTCAAAATATTGTAAATGGACCCCTGACAAATGCCAGAATCAATTTCCGTCCTTCTTAGAGCATCATGTGGATTTAAAATCGCTGCCGCTAAAGTATTTGCTGACTTTTGATCTCTAATAAACCGCTCAATTTTTTGGCCTTTATTGTGAGGTGGTTGCACAATTCCATGATTTCGTACTCATTTCGTACTCGTAGAAAGTCGAGAAAAAAATCGTGAGCGTGTAAATTGGTCAGGGTAGCGTTCCACCCATAATTGTGCAGCAGCAGAGAAGGAGCCAGCTTCAAACAAAATTTGGAGCATGTCGAATGCCTCTTCATTTGAACACCATCACCCTTCAAACAAACAGTCACTTTATGTTTCTGGATATGGTTAAAGAGTAAACAACAGCAACAATTAAAGTGAAACACACGATTGACAATGCAGAATCCAATTTCCAGGTCGTTACGTGCAAATTCCTAGTTTCAGCACCAAGTAATGATTTCGGCAAATTTAGAGGTCAATTAGAGGACAAAAATCACATTTATTGAAAAAATGTTTCAAGCAAAAGTTACGTATTTTTCAGCGTTCAATCCAACTCTGTGAAAAATATTTGCATGTTCTGTTTGAAAAAATGAACTTCTGGTCTGAATAGCCCACTTCCGGTGTAAATCGGATGAAGATTTGATGACCATTCGATAGAGCATACCCCATTTACTCATGAATGAGCCAACAGTTTCTGAAAAATAATCTTTCCTGGCAACTTTCAGGGGGTGGAGAGGTGGTTTTGGACACCCTGTATAAAAGAAAAAAAGGAACCCTCAAGAATTGGTGATATCGAGAATCGACACATCTCTAGTTGAAACTGATCAAGTTAGTGTTTCATCACTTCATTTTTCTGAAAAATTTTAAGTGCAAATGGATCTCGTGGAAAAGCTGATGGTGAGTGTGTCATGGAATAAGGAAAGTTTTTTTTTCTATTTCGATTATCTGTTTTAACAAATTCATTAGTCAGTTATTAATGTACATATTACAGTAATCTTAAATCATGTGTGGAAGATGATGAATATAATCTGTGAGACTGAAGGTGATTTGACCATTGGTGATGGAAGGGATGAGGGCATGGTTGGGAAGACAGTTAAAATCAGCAGCAAGTCCAATCCAGATAGGGATATTTCTCTCACTTTCCATTCTTCTTCTACAATGAACAATGCATCGCCCATTAAACAACCGATGCCAGGGCCTATGATGCACCATAAGAGAATGTTTCTGAAATCTGGAAAGATGGAACCACTTGGGAAATACAGCCCACCTCCCATTTCTCTGCCAGAAAAATTCAAATATGGGTCATTCCACCTCAATTCAACAAACGTTTGTCCCTTAGGGTGTCAGATTTTGATAAAAATTGGTGTACAGGAACAAAATCAACTCAAACTGAATACCCTCAAACAGTTTTGTGAAAAAAAATTTTTTGAGCGAATTATGCATGTTTTAATTTTTTCGCATTTTTAGCAAAAATCTGAGCCTTAAATCATATTTTCACTTATATCTCCGCTTGTAATTGTCATACAGCAATGGTTAATAGCTCTTTTTAAAGATAAATCTTTATTAAATGCAAGTGTATTACTAAAACATTATTTTCTTCTAAACCCTATTGTTGTTAATTACTAATGTTTAAAAGATTATTAATTAACTTTTCTCAAATACTCCATCTCAGAATTGGCCGAAACTTTTTTTCCGTAATCTAAACATATCCAGATAACTAATCCAAAAATAAAATTTAGTGGCAATTCATAAATGCGTTTTTTATAAATATTTAAACATTTACCATTTTCTCTCGTGCGATGCAAACCTAAAAATTTCCTAATTGCTCAAGGTCGTGACTATATGAGATAAAAATATATTATAAACTATAAATGTTAACAACAATTGTTATTTGTTCTGTTAAATGGATTTTTGCAGAGAAATTTACCATTGAGCCCCACGTAAGTTTCCAGGCGAATTAACTTTCACTTGAGCTAAAAATCAGTGACAATTAATATGAAAAAACTTTTTAAGATTCTTCAAGTATAATTCATTGATGAAATGAAATGAAAATAAATTACAATTATGGAATTTTTGCATCATTTGTTCTAGCAGAAAAATTTATTCGTTTTTGCTATCTCACTCTTATTATCTCTATAGACAAATTTACTGCAAACTCCGATTTTAGTGTTAAAATATTTTTTATCCATGCAAAAACATTTCATTTTCAATTCAAGTCGAGAGCCTGCAGCTGTGGCTTTTCATGCATAGAGACGTTTTCCGTAAACGTAGCTCTCTCTAAAAAGAAATATTTCATGGCACCTACGGATTAGGGCAAGAGGGTAAAAATCTTTCCACTTCCTTTCAGAACCCTATTATTAATACCCTGTTAGTGGCCAATTCTGCCCATTGCGGTATGTGCCTAAAAGCTTGAAGGAAGACCATCTAGCTGCACATGTTTTTGTTGACAGCCGCGTGTATTCACCGAAGAAGTCTCAGTTTGTTTTGGTCTGTCACCGCGTGTGCATCTCCTTATTCAAGACCTGTCTGCCTTCTCTTTTTTCTCGTACATAGATTTTTATACTAATTGTCAAAATTGTGTTAAAATTTGCTCCATCGGCGCAGTGAGAGGAGGAAAGTGTTCGCGAGACAGTGTCTTTAAATGTATCGAAGAGATCTGCAGCTCATCAAGGATAGAAGTGGTGTTAAAGTGGAAAGAGCGTGCGTTAACAATGAAAAATCGTTTCTTGACTTATATTCAAAGCATCAAAAACTGTGTTGTAATCCAGTCAAACTGTATTGCATTATCCGTAGTGCTAATTTATATACAATTACTACCAAATATTACAAATCGAAAATTTTCAGCACTAGAGCGATTTTTTTGGTCGAGGGCAGAAAATTGTGTCGTCAGTACAGAGTGTTTCTGAAAAAGGGAGTCGCGAAAGGTGACACACCAAGGTCTCCTATCAGTCATCAAGAAGACGTTCATGAGCAGCTTGTGGCTGCAGAAGCAGTACTGTCACAATCAGGGCCCTCTGGTTTGCAATTTGCGGGGTCTCATGTATCGCTACCTACAAAAAACTTCAGCAATGACAGTGACTCAAAAGGAGAGAGGGTGCACCTTATTTACCTCGTCAATCTATGCTAGAAAAAATCAACCTGAGTTTACCTGAAATCGGCACATCACCAGTAAATAGAAAAAAATTGAGAAGTAGAAAATACTCTAAAGAAAAAATTCATAAAATTACTTCTCTTTATCGAAGAGCAATCGAGATAGTATGGGGAAAAGCAAAAACTTCCTTCTGCCCATAAGAGTTAGTAGGGTGTGAAATGCTAAGTCAACTCAAGGAAAAATTTGCTGAAACTAATTCCTACAGTGAAAAAATTTTAGTCCTGTCTACACTTTCTAAAATCTGGAGTGTGGCAAAAATCAAGAGAAATTTGGAACAACTCAATATTTATCTCGAAAAGTGAAAGAACAAATAACAATTGTTGTTAACATTTATAGTTTATAATATATTTTTATCTTACATAGTCACGACCTTGAGCAATTAGGAAATTTTTAGGCTTGCATCGCGTGTCTGCTGCATGTATTCCAAATGGGGGAGCCGACGAGCCGAACGAGAGAAAGTGGTAAATGTTTAAATATTTATAAAAAACGCATTTATGAATTGCCACTAAATTTTATTTTTGGATTAGTTATCTGGATATGTTTAGATTACGGAAAAAAAGTTTCGGCCAATTCTGAGATGGAGTATTTGAGAAAAGTTAATTAATAATCTTTTAAACATTAGTAATTAACAACAATAGGGTTTAGAAGAAAATAATGTTTTAGTAATACACTTGCATTTAATAAAGATTTATCTTTAAAAAGAGCTATTAACCATTGCTGTATGACAATTACAAGCGGAGATATAAGTGAAAATATGATTTAAGGCTCAGATTTTTGCTAAAAATGCGAAAAAATTAAAACATGCATAATTCGCTCAAAAAATTTTTTTTCACAAAACTGTTTGAGGGTATTCAGTTTGAGTTGATTTTGTTCCTGTACACCAATTTTTATCAAAATCTGACACCCTAAGGGACAAACGTTTGTTGAATTGAGGTGGAATGACCCATATGTGTAGCATAATATGCTAAACCTACCTGCTTGGTTGTGCCAGAGTAAAATATCCAACAATAAATGAAAAGTGACAAAAGTTGTTTGCAAACACTTCTTCCCCCTCGGAACACCACTCTCCACTACTGTGTGATTGGCTAGATGCTTTTCTACTTGTCCATGTTCCACACATTCCACTCCTATGCCTCCTATGTGAACTTGGCTTAAGAAAAGAGCAACTAAAAAGTGTGAGCATGCACAACGTATGCCAGGGCAGGCCATAAATCATCAGTGCCTAGACTTCAATGGACTTAAAATAACGTAGAGATGGCAGAAATCTTATATTCAAAGTCAACTTTGACTAATAATACCACTGAAGATAAATACCATGTGTTAATTTGTACTCTGCAGTGCATCGCCCTATATCTCTCGTAATACCGAGCGTATACCGTGGTAGGAATTTCTTGGCCTCGCTATATCCATTTTCTTTTCCATGTTAATCATGGGCCTTGTGACGGTACATTGCCAATCACTCGTTATTGTGAGATCTCGCCATATGCCGTACTTACTATAACAGGCTTCTACTGTATATGTGAATGTGTATAACACTCAGAGGACTGCAACCCTACTCTCCAACAAAGAGAAGGCTCTCAGGCTAATCATTGATAAGGTTGTCTGCTGAATGTACGATGGAAGTCTGTTTGACTTAAAATCATTCCATGACAACCCTTTCCCACTACTTGGCTAGTTTGCCCATTTAGGGCCCTCCAATGGAAATAAGCGGCAGGATGGAAGTAGGACTGAGGAGGAGCAGAAATGTAACATGCAATGGTCCTTGAACTGGCATGGGAAGCAATTTAAGGTATGACCCTCACAATCCCCTAGCCGCAGATCATTTAGGAAAGGAGAATGTTTAGCAAGAATTTGGGTCATTTACTGCCTTGACAGGAAGCAAAGCAAAGACAAAAATTGCTCATAAGGGTTGTATTTCCAGTTGATTAGCAGATGATTTTGAAGAACTTCCACTTTTTATGATTAAGATGCAATAAGTTCTACGCCTAGGACTGTACAAAAGGGCTCCAATCGAAAATTACTTTAAAAACTAATACAATCAACAATGTGATGATTGTAACAACAATTGATACTGTAACTTCCTTGATGTATTTGAATTGCAATCAAGAGATAACGTAATAGTCCTGTTTTGCTCAATTGCATACCATTAAACCAATATGAAACAATTTTTTCATGCTAATTTTGAACATCAAATGAGCAAGCAATGTGAGTGATATATTAGTCCCGTTGCCAAAAATTGCAAGAAAGCACAACAAACTAAAATCCATATGCCTGTGAATGAACATGAAATCCTGCCAAACAGAGCTCTAAAAATACTTTTGAGTTACCATGTTTCATGTTGAGTGAGCTCAATAGCCTACTTCCTGGAAGGAAGAAATAGCTTTGGCATACATCCAAAATGGTCATTTTCCTACCTAGGTATATCACCCATAGGCCATATTTTGAGCTAAAGTTAACTAGTGTAATGCCTAAACCAGAAATACTGATGCAAGGTGTCCACTGTAAAGCCATTTAGAAATTCCCTGAGTTTTCCAGGTTTTCCAGGGGAATTGTTTCGTTTTCCTGGATGCTCTCCAGTCCTAAACATATGAATTTTTGACTAAATATTGCTCATGGGGCAGTAATTATTAACTCCAGTAATCAGGAATAGTTGGTTGAGTCATTGTGATGCTGTGTGTAACATCTTGAGATACTGCCGTTTGCCATAAGTAGGGACCCTGAAATTTCGTGCCAATGGCTTTTTTTGCGAATTTTTTTAAGAGCATAAAGTTGTTATTTTGATATTTAAAGCAGTAATACGTTAAAATTTGCCATTTTCACATTAGCGAAATTCACCGAAATTTTGCGTACAACTTTCTCTTCACGAAATTGAACAGCATTTGGCTGTTATTGCGAATATTTTGTGTGAAATTTCACATTTTTTAAACCACATCGTATCATATTCGTATCGTCTGATATCAACATCGTATGATATGTTGCAAAAAAACAGAAATTATTTAAGTTTCATTTTGATATGTAAGTAAAGTTAGACTGACACATGATCTTTCCTGGGGTAAACATATACGTGAAATAATGGGTCAAGCTAATCGTAAACTGGGTTTCATCAAAAGAGTATTGGGTAAATGTGACAATCATGTATGAGAAATCAGCTACTTTTCCCTTGTTAGACCTCATTTGGAATATGCTGCCAGTATATGGGATCCCTACGAAATCGGTCTAAGTAATGAACTTGAACGTGTGCAGCGAAGATCGGCAAGATTTGTAAAGGGACGATACGATAATTATGTTAGCGTAACCAGTCTATTAAATGAATTGAAATGGGAATCATTGTCAGATCGCAGGTTGAAATTTAGACTTAATCTCTTAAACAAATTCCAAGGCAATATTTTCAGTGATGATGTTAAAAATATTTTACGAACCCCAACTTACTATGGCAGACTGGACCATATTCATAAAATTAGAGAAATTGATTGCCGAACTGACCGATTCAAAATGTCCTTTTTCCCTCGAACAATTAGAGATACGAATAACGGTAAATATGTCCTATCAGAGAGTAGCAATGAATAGCATTGGTAGCTGCATGTTGGTATGAGTACTTAAAGCTAACCCTACTAATAGAATGTTTTTGCATGTTTGCTTAGCAATTTGTATCTTTTTTTTAAAGTGTTGTTCTGACTACTATATTAATACTATTCCTTTTTAATGCATGATACGTAGTGCATGTTTGGTGAGAAATCACCCCCTGCCACACATCCTCGTGGTGGCTTGCAGGGTATTATGTAGATGTAGATGTAAAGACACGTAATAAAAAGTTGTCATCACATTTGGTGAAAAAATGCTTGCAAACTGATCGTGTGAAATAAATACATAGCTAATTATTTTTAACGTGACCACGCCGCTATCATCAATCTGATGATGTGCGTGACCATGATATCTACGTGTCCCCCTCGATCACATTTATGGTGGCAGGGTGAGGGCACATCATTTTCGCTGCGCCACCGAAATATGACTTCATCATTATCATCATTGGTCATCAATCCTAGGATTGGTTTGATACAGCTTTCCACTCGATTCTTCTATCGACCAACCTTTTCATTGTGACGTAATTCTTCTCTTTTACATCCTTCACAACCTGCTCTATGTAACTCATACGAGGCCTGCCTTTCCCATTCTTCCCGTTCACTTTTCCTTCGACCATAGTCTTCATCAGGCCATCATGTCCCAAGATATGGCCAATGAAGTTGTCCCTTCTTCTTTTTTGAGTTTTCAGCAGACTTCTCTTTTCTCATACCCTTCTTAAGATTTCCTCGTTACTTACTCAGTCGATCCATTTTATCTTCATCATTCTTCTGTAGCACCACATTTCGAATGCTTTCACCCTTTTCTTCTCCGCTACTCTCATCGTCCATACATCACTGCCATAAAGAAACATGCTCCAGATGTATGTTCTGATAAACTGTTTCCTTACTTCTACGCTTGTATTTCCAGCTGTAAGTAGATTCTTCTTTTGATATAAGCCCTCTTTGCCTGGGCTATTCTACTATTTCTTTCTTGCTTCGTCCATCGTTGGATACTCGGCTTCGTAGGTAACAGAACTCTTTCACCTCTTCAAGTTTTTGTTTTCCTAGTTTGACATTGGCTTTGGCCTCCTCTTTCTTGCTGCACACCAATATCTTAGTCTTCTTCTTATTTATTCTTATTTTCTTGCGTAGTATTTATCCCAAAGGATCTTAACAAAAGTTGTCATTCAAGCATTTGCACTTATGAAAAGTGATTTCAGTAAGTCTGCACAAAACATAATGGGACCAATAACTATGCTACACAAGAGTATCTTAAATGTCATAGCGGTTGGACTAAGAGACAAAGTTGTTAATTGGACGTAATAATTTTATTGAAAGAGCGCTCTACCTAAGCTTCAACTGACAGGTCGTAATTACTTCTCAGGTAGATAAAATGAGTTATTTAAGGATAAACTATCAAATTCACTGACAGAGTATATGTTGCCAACTTCATGATATGACTATGGCTTGACAGCATTCACGCCGCAGTGGATTTGGCACCCATGGTGGAGGGTCACGGCTGGAGGTAACCGGCATGGCAGGGAGGTAAAAAGTACAAGATAGGGACACACTAATATTTCCATATGATGCGGTGCATTATTTGTCTGGAAGAAATTTTAGAAAAATTAAGTCAGGCAAGCCGGGATTGTCATTTTGAATAAGCCGCGTAGTCACCGACGTGGCAGGGAAGTATCTACAAGGACAAGTTTGGCCAGGAATTTTCCGAGGAATATCCTCCAGCACTCCCGTTTCGTTGAGAGGCATTTCATATTGCATACAAAGTGTTGAAACTATATGAATAACTGCAGGAGTGGGAGATATTCCTGGTGCTGATACGTACAGAGCAAAATATGGCCCACAAGTTGCCAAGAAAAGAAAGGAGCAGATAAAGACATCAGGTAAAGGCCAACAAGTTGCTGTCCGTACATTTGTCTCAGGTCACTCGATCTAATTTAAAACATTGAAAAATATGGTGCAGAGACGAAGAGAGCATTACAAAAAGTTGTTGAGGGTTTAGAAAGAAGAAATTTCCAAAAATAAGGCGGTAAAATAATTCATAAAGTGAAAAAACATTATTAAAGCACAAGCCACGATGACTGGACATGATACCTGAACTGAAACTGTTTCCCATCTGCTCTCTGATTTTGAATTTCGTCTTATGGCTTACATCTTCCATTGGAGAGAGGCTGTCGTAAAAAAACCCTAATGGCTTACAGTATACATCTTACGTCCATTGTAGACCAGGTATAAAAGCCTTCACATTTCTTCAGTGAACACCTTGCCTTCAGCCAGCATCACTGTAGGGACTGCAACTACTTAACTCTAAGCATTACGCAACTTTAAATAATGGGAAGGAAACGTAATCTCCAAATTTGCATCAAAAAGCGATTTTTCCAGAACAGTCGCCAAATTCCCTGTGTTTTCCAGAAGACCGAAATTCCCTGAGCATTCCAGATTTTCCCGGTTTTCCAGGTTTGCGGACAACCTGCGGTGGTCATTTTTATAGAATAAACTACCACAAAAATTACTCATTCAGGGAGAAATTACAAACAATTATAATACTTCAGAAAGTAACCAAGCATGATCAAGAAGAGTAATAGTTATCTTGAATAATAGTTATCATCGCATTACACTTCAGGTGCACTTATGAGCATTGCCAAAAACAAACCACAGCCATCAATTTTATGGGGTTCATTCAATGTAATCTTTTTAATGAGTCAAACTTAAATATTTAGAATGATATCATGGAAATTTTTCTCAATGATGCTGAACCAGAGGTTATGATGATATCAATTTTTTATTTCTTTTGGTTTGGATGCTTCGTTACACCCAACATTTTATTGCTGCAGCATTTAAATGTACTTTGGCCTAGCTGTCGACACTTGTGAAACACGAAAAAAAGAATCACATTAAAAAGTGATTCTTTCTTTACAAGAAAAAGGCAGCATTAGTTATGGTAGTTAACATTACGAGCTGATATTTTAACAGTCATGGAATGTGGCTATGATTTTCTTCTACATATTCAAGTTTTAATATATTATTATATTGCATTTATAATGTATTCTTACATTCCTTTAATATGGCAATCGTTGTTTACAGGGGTGAGTGTAGCTCCTGCAATATTTCAGTTAAACCCATTGAAAAATTAATACCTTGTGAATTGTGTCCACAGACTTTTCATCCTAAATGAACAAGTCTTACCAATATCTTCTTAAAAGCTGTATTAGAGTGCAAAGATCATTTCTGGAAATGTTTTTCTTGTCGCTGTGCAAAGTTTACATTGTCAAATATGGTGACAGATATCGAGATGCTAAAACAAGAACTGACTACTATCAAACTCATTTCAAACCAGAAATAGTGATCAGCAGAAGACTGCTTCATTTGCTGACTCGGTGGAATTTCACTTTGAGAAAGTCCCAATTACCACACATCACCAAGCATTACCAAGCAAAGCCCATTCACCATAACTGAAAAGCACTTCTGGCATTTGGCATACAAAACCCCCAAGTGACCCAAAATTGCAGCTGCTTCAGCATTGAACACCCCAAATTCTACTGCCCTTACTAACAGTTCCTCAATTCCTCCTAACCCTGAGGAGAAATCTGGCAGTGACACGGTAAGTCCCTCCGTGGAATGTGATGATGGTTTTGTTCCTTTGAATAACAGATGAAGATGCCTCAAACCACCAATTATCAGAACTTCCATGAAAGAATGTCATGTTTCGGGGGCTCCATGCCACACAGATCTTCATTTATGAAACTTTAAACCAGACATGACAAAAATTATTGTTGACAGCTACGTGAAAGGTGATATTCCAGAGATTGATAAAACCACGGACCACAAACTTGAACAACAGAAGGCACTGCATGGAAATTACAGATCTTTCTAAATTTCTTTAAATTAAGACTTTCAAGAAAACCTTAGTATGCCCTCTTTCAGGTCAAAACATCTGTGTTGGCAATATTTCTTTTTTTAAGTCACACCTAGTGCAAACAATGCAAGGGTAATGAACAGCATAAAGATACTTCGCATAAACATTCACTGAATAAATGACAAAGTGCTCGACCTTGAGGTTATAGAGAATGAACAAAAACTGCCTATCTATCATCTGTAAGAATGAGCATTGGTTAATTTCAAGTGAACTTGATACATCAAGGTATCAGGATATATAACTGCTGAGTTATATATACTATAAGTCGCTCTGTGCACCAAAATGGCGGTGTTCTCATCCTGGTGTCTGAGAGCTTTACCATAGTTCCCATTGATTTTTCTTAAACATTTCTTATTGAATATCTGATATTTGAATCTTATGTCACCAGATTGTAAGTGGATAACACTGTGTCTTTTCATGTTACATCTCTCAACCCTAACGTATCTATATTTCACCCATTCAATTCCTTCAGTATTCATTGACTTCCTTGCGCTTTGCATTATCTTAACTTTTCAAATTTCCATTCTGTCATTGTCTTCTTCTCAATTTCCAAACCATTTGCGGCTCCGTAACTGTTTCAAAGTAATGATCTTGTGCAACGACAACTGTCGATACCTTACCTGCTTTCCGAGTTTAATCATTTCAGGCAAAGGCCATTAGTTGCGAGAGTATTCCTCACTGATTTAAATCCATCATTAAATGAAAGAAAAAATAAATGGAGTTGTTTCCTATTGCAAGTCTCAATAATGATCTAATATGATATTATAATCTATAATACCTAGTACATTATGAGAAACAAATGAGAATTTGAACAAAGGATCGATTTCAATCAGGTTAATTTAAACCTCCATGCGAAGGCAAGTACATGCATATTAATCAATTGGCGGTTCCATTTCAATTTAATGAACCTTAAGTGTATATCATGCCATTTTACGTACCATCACAGGGGCTGCAGCAACATCAATCAGCTTGCCACTCTCATTGGTATAACGATCAGGGGGAACAGATAACTGGAATTCACAGCGATGATACCTGAAACAAAATACTTAAAGAGTCAAGACACCACAAGACAAAAAGGTGCAGAATACTCAGTCAACATGGCAGGTATAAGTTAATATCCAAGGAGAACCTTTCGAATGCCCTCAATCAGAACAACAAATATTCTATGGTAAGGAATCATAATAAAGCAATAGCAACATAATAATTTGAATGACAATCTTAAGAACCAAATACACTCCATGAGACTCTAGAAGTTGATTTGTTTGTACCACTAATTACAACAGCAAATACAGTTGAGCACCCTTAATCCGGGAACCCCTAATCCGGGAGCACCTATAATCCGGCAATTTTGCCATGACCAACTGCCTGGTACTTAGTGGAAAATGCGGAAACATTTTTAACCGGAACATTGCTTCATAACCTGCCGAGATATTATTCTTATATTAATACCGAGATACCATTCTTAACGTTAATTTTCCCATTTCGAGCATCAGAATAATTTTAACATATTAATTTTTGGTACTTCATGTACACTGGAATTATTCTGGAACTTTAAGTAGACAAATAAATTTGAAGACATCACCGAGACGGACTGCGACTAATTTACAGATCGGCCACTTTCAATGGCGCGCGCATTTTTGATTGACCACTAGACATAATTTGATAAAATTATTGGTTTTATTCTAATATTTCACGCAAAACATGTCTCATCCATACAGTTGTGGCAACAGCACAAAACGTTAACCATCGCAGAAAAAGTGCAAGTTGTGAAAAAGCTTGACGCCGTTGCATCAGTAAAGCGTTTGACTGAAACATACTACGTGGGATATTCAACAATATAACACATTAAGAAGCTTAAAGAGAAAAATCATGAAAATTTTACTGTTAAAGTGACACGAAGAAGTAGATAACAGAGAGAAAAACTATGAAAGAAGATTTAAGTGCTGATTAAGATAGCCTGGTTTCGATTGCGTCGAAGTGAAGGGCTTATAGTTAGTATTTCTGGCCAAGTGCTAATGGACCAGCATAAACTATTTCAGAAATAGATGTGATCAATCCAAAAGACGACATTCGGAAATTTCACATGCAGGCAATAGCATTTCACCATCCGTTCTAAAACACGCGTGGGTTAAATAGTGGCTGCTTTAAGGTGTGATATAGACGAAATAAGTGGGGATTAAAAAAATTTCATGTTTCTGAGGATAAAAATATGATGATGGAGTTTGTAAACATCATCCCTAACCCTGAATTAAAGGAAATGGAATTGGTAAATTAATACGAATGGGTAGTTAGCGGCCACGATATTCTCACCACACAACATATCATAGATGATGAAATCATTGAAATGATAATTGATAACAATAAATCCAAGTGGGAATGAAGATGATCAGCCTGAAATTGTTGAAGGAAGACTACTATTGATGATGGTCTTTAAAGAATAATCCAGTCCGGTCACCTGCGGCGACGTAGTGATGGGCAGCCGTACACACCACCCCCATCGCGCTGAATCAGCTGATAACAAATCGAGCGCGGTAGGAAATTATGTTACGCAAAGCACAGCATTAGAAATATCAAATTTTATACCCTTTTCCAATAACAATATGAAATTTTTACATGTGTAGCTATATGCACAATGTTTAGATTCCGTTATTTTCACTCACTGCGCAACTTTGATAATTTTAAATAGGTAATAACTTTGTGTATTAAGAAACCATTTATTTCTGATTATTCTCAGTAACTCTTTTTAAAATAATGTTCAGTAAATGGCAAACGAATGTATTTTGTTATAAATAATTGACTCCTTTCAATGAAAACATCCCGGACGTTAGAAATAGACCAGTTGCCATGCAAGACCCATAGTCCGGCAAAATCCCTAATCCGGCATCACTTCGGTCCCGACTGTGCCGGATCAAAGATGCTCAACTGTACTTTATTTCAATAATAGGACTCTTATGTTAAAATTTGTGAACTGCCATTACAATGATCTACCTTTGCATATTTACTTACATGTTGAAGTTGTAATGCCCAGGAAAATTGGTATGCAGGACGAATTTCTTTACCCTTTGAGTCTTTGCATCAAAGAGCACATCCTGAAGTAAAAATTTAAACGAGGTAAGTATATAAAATATGAAATCACAACTTAAAGATTGACAAATACAAAGTAAGTAGACTGGCTACTTAATGATAAAAAGAGACAGGTCACAGGAGAGCATCAATAGGCTAGATATTAAATCTGGTCTAACATGAAAACTGTCCAACTGAAAAATAGGGTTGGGTAACCAAAAATTTATAAACATTACTCATAAATAAGGCCCAGTAAGTTAATAATTTTATTCAAATTTGAATGAAGATTTTAAAAATTGTATTCCTGCTGCGTGATGATGGTTGCGAACTATAGAAAAATTTTCATGGTATACCTACTATGCCAAGAGTAAAATAATTGAAGAAATAATCAGAACGTCGTGACGTCACCCGCTTATGGGCATTTGGACTATGGATTTTCATTTTATCCTCAGATTTGTAAAACACCCTTGATGGAGCTCCCAGTGCACTGGCTACATCTTGGCATGTGTCCCCAAACCGCACTTCACGAGTCAGCCTTTGACGCTTTGGTTCCATTAACCTTGGAGGGCCTAGGGGCAAGGAATAGATGTTACAGCTTGAAGAAGTAAAATTTTTAACAATTATAAACATAACATGCATTCAATACCTTCGTAATCAGATTTAATTGGACTAGAAGACATTGATTAGGATAAAGACTATTTTCTCAAAAATGTATTGCAGTTGCAGCCCTGATATGTAATAATGAGCAGGGATGGCAAACAAGAACAATGTGACATAAAGCAAAAGTGACATCAAAAAATTACCTATTCATGAAGAAAAATTGCAAGGGTGGTTCTAAAAATTTGTCACTTTACTGGCTCTAATATAATTTACAGATCAGCAGTGCTAAGATGTAGTTCATTTTTCCCAGCTTAAAACAAACATAATTTCCACAGAATTGTGAGTCACCTACTCCACTCTTACCAGTAAAGGCATAACATCTAATGCAATTGCACAAAAATTAAGAGAAAATAAAAAAAAGTTGAAAACTTAAATGAAACTCAGGGAGAGCACCAGTAAGCATTTACAGCAGATATACTAATAGCAAAAGAAACTAAGCAAGAGAAAGACTTTTCATATTTCCCACTAGCAATTGATAAGCTAATTCAACGAGATATGACAGACATTTTTCAATAGAGCACCTAAATGAAAGTAATTAAAAAAATATAATTGTTTTTACTATAGAAAGATTATAACATTTGCAAAAAAAGAAAAAAATCATAAATAAAACAAGAGTTGAAGATTAACTCCCTATAAACATACAAACATAATTATTTCATGCCCATTCATTATCAGCATTTAATGTTTAAGCTTAATACACAACAGAATTAAAAATTTTTTATTCATCAATACAGTATTGTACAGCATTACCTTCCGTGTACACTTTGAGACGGAGACCACGTGTCCTCTGACCTTCCCTCATTACTTCAGCTTCCTCCAAATAAAGGTGGTTGAACAGACAAATGGTTGGCAGTGGTGGAGCTCTTGTCTCAGCCAGCACACTACCAGTGTAGAGTGCCATGCGCAAGGCAACTGGGGAAGCTCCAGTAGGGAACTGCAGCGATCCAAGGCCATGCGCATATCCTGGCTATAAATTAAATAACTAAAGATTATAAAAAATTGACAGTGCAACAAGTCATTTGATGAAGGGTCCAGGGATAAATGAAATAAAATAGGCATTGACTATTGATCTACCTGGGGTGGTCAAGTTTTGACAGGAATCCCTGGTAGAACAGTAGTCACATGTCAAGGATTCTACATGAGAAAAACTCTGAAGCACTGTCTAAAATTGGTACAATGGCACAATTAATAAAAGAAAGCTCTAATTATTGAAATAAAACCTGTTGTGAAGATGAGCGACATAAATGCCTTAGTTACTATTCCATACATCTCTACCCAGATCCTTGGGCTTCAAAATACACTACATTAGCTGATAAGAGAATTTGCACACCAGAAATTTTACATTTAAATTAATTATTTCATCACTATACTACAATTGGTATACTGCCAGTGGAACTGCAAATTTTATGGATTGCAATACATACGGATCAATTATGACTTGGTTATCAAACTTGCTTCAATGCTTGAGCCTCTTAGGCAATGGCTTTAGTTCCTCTCCGAGTGTGGGGTTCCAATCCTCTACTGCTTGATTTATAAATGGGTATTTCCAAGAATGAATCAAATCACATCACCAATGGCAAGCTGTCAGACAAGAATTTAAACTTCTACATTATTTCCTGTAACTTTATTAAACCTTGTCACCTATTTCTTTCCAACCTGGTTGACCACAGAAGCCACCTCTTGGAAAGTACGCATATAAAAGACTGTGAAATCATAGCTGATTATTCCTTTCAACCAGCCTAATAAACAATAACCACTGGTATATGTTGAATACATCCCTTTACATTACATGAACTGCTTGTAACTTCAACAATTAATACTTACTGCAAAAAGAAGCCACAACCAAACTGCTTCAAAAAATATATAATAACATTAAAGCTTTTAATACATTCTTCAAAAAGAATCCTTCCTTCATAGATCAAATAATAAGTTTCCAGTCAAAACTCCTAAGATAAAACAGGGCCTTCAGAGTACCATATTCCTACTTGAATGAATTTCAACCTAAGTCAATTATGGTAGGTTCTTATACAGTACCTGATACACTATAACCTGTTTGAACAAAAGTAGCCAAACAATGCTTATGTCCAACAAAATATTTTTCTCTTAACATCTATGGATCTTCTAACTTCACAGTAAACCCTCCAAATATCATGCACTAAATTGAATATTTCATAGTGCATTCAGATTTAAAAAAATAATATTTTGAATTGCAATGAAAATGAAAACACATGAGCTTAAAACTGTAAAATAGTTCCATGTAACAGAAAGTCAACTATCAATATATTTTCATGAAATTATGCCATAACCCATATAGCACAAACGGCCGCAAATTGGTCTAGAGGCTGTTGAAAATCCAGGAATTATCGCGTCTAAAAACTGTTTTTACCTGTGTACAAGTGGAATAAATTCAGTGTATATACGGTTGTATGTCCGCCCCAAACCGGATATACCAGTCTATTGTCAAATCCGGTATTAAATGAAAAGTAATTTTATGTATTAATTACCTACTTTACGCAATTAATACATGAGATGGATAAAATGTATCATGGATAAACATATTAAAAATAGTAATAACCAGGAATGGCAGTACAACAAAACTGCGATGGAAAAAATATGTCGATAGATAGATTCAAACTATGAACGTTCACATTGCGAACTGTGCACTTAATCCCTGACCCAACTCTCCTTGCTGGAAGATAAGAAATTTTAAGCATTCAATACTAATAAAATACCTACTTTACCCCTGACTCAACTTCCCATGATGGAAGATGCGTAATTTAAAGCATTATGATTGTAACAAAATATTTAGAACTTTTCTGTTGAAGTTAATGGATTTATAACCTGATACGGGGGTGATTCATAAATCATTAATCAGGAACTATACCTGCCTGCCAAGTTTCGTCGGCTTCCTAACATTAGGCTAGCGTCAGCATTGGACACTCCCTTCGTAAATTTTTAGGCTGTTCTAAAAAATATTTCCGCCAACATGAAATTCAAGGAACTATAATAATCTTATTAATCAGACACCTACAGAAGCCAATCTTAATACATATCTATATAGAAAACTATATGTTTCAACCGAAAGATACAATGCAAATGAATAACTTGTTCATCGCCTTTTGTATTGAGATAATCAAATTTGCATGTTGGCTAGGAAGTAAGTAATCAGCATGGACAATTGTAACTTAAGCGATCCATCAGAAAATCATCTTCATTGAAAGTTTATTTTGAAATTGGTGCAATGTTGGGATAATTTGAGTTGAACCTGTTCAACTCAATTTACCCCAAACAACCACGAGTATTGTTTAGATAAATAAGGGGATACACCTTAGTCTAGATTTCGACCCAACCTACATAAATAATTACATAATATGTGCTGTATGGGAAGTGATAGTGAAAGATAAAAGAAAGATTTTTTTGGCAATGCAACTACACTGAAAGATTTCATGACTAGGTCAGGAAAATAGCAAGATTTAGTTGCTTTGTACCAAGCTCCATAACAATTATATTTATGTAAATATAAACTTATTCACAGCCAACCTATTTACACGTAAAAAGAGTAAAACAAGACCTTTATGAAAAGCAATATGAATTGGAAAATAAGCCATGGGGACAATACAGAAGTCAACAGCAATTAACTGGCAATTATCAAAGTATATTGAAAATATACCAGTAAGGAAAAAAACAGTTCTATCATTTCAACAATTAGTGCAGAAATGAAATTCACATGCATGTTAAGCAGAAAAATGAGAAATACCTGAGGGGGAGGGATAAAGTACTCAGAAATTTGATTGAAAAAAAGATGGGAGCTGAAAGAAACCCCTACGCCGTGATAGTAGGGGGAGAAACCAAAGATGTACAATGCTGATTCTATTTAGGTAAATGGGATGAGGAAATGATGAAGATTGCTGTGATGAAATTACATATTTCTTGCATTTTCCTCTGAGAGATTTCACTGTAAATTTTTAAGTCCCACTGAATTAAAATCATGTTAGTCTTCTCAAAAAGGTATGCACATGCCTTTGCAAGGAAGTCTTAAGTAATCAGTATGATTCAAATACTCAACAACTGAATCTACCACCATCATTAAAAATTATGGAGGTAATATAATACTCTGAATCAAACTAAGATTTAACTCACTGTCCCATTATCAACAAATAAATAAAATCTTCTATTCCTCAATCTATAAGAAAATATGTATCTATCAATTCACACAATATCAATTACACAGTATCACAGCAAGACCAAAAACTATTACGCAAGAATGGGTATTATCATGGTTCAAAGGAGCATCTTCAAACATGACATCTAAAAGTCTATCGATATGTAATGGAAAAATCTGGACAATTTATAATCTTTGATAATAATAAGTCAAATATATGGGGCTACAGGTATGTAGCCAGGGGGACTTTTGGGGCCTTAACCCCCCCGAAATTTTTTTCCAAAAATTTAGTCATTCTAATTTTTAACTGGGAATGATAATCCGGATTACACTGCATAAAATTCAAGTATAGTGTCTTGAAACGTAATCACTAGTTCGACATGTGTGTGGTTAATAATTGTTATTTTCAATCTGATATGTATGTATGCATTGAACTTCTGTTCTGGGGCTGGTCACATTAACTGCTTCAAAACAAGGTAAGCAGTGGACTTTACCAGTGAGAAGAGACAGGAACGGGCACTGTGAAAGTAAATACCAAGCACTGAATATTATGGGAAGAGATTTGTAACTTGTGGGCACCGAACGGGCTAGACTGACTTGTTTCAAGTTAGAATCAATCAATGAATTTCCCCCATGCAAATTTCTGGCTAAGTGCCTGTGGGGCTAGGTTAAAAAAGCAGCACGTAAGAAACTACTACCCACTAACAAGTTGATGAATGCACATATTAGTTCTTCATTAAAATACTAATTCATACTTCATGTTTGATTTCAGTTTTTTTGGAAGAAAATAGTTGAACTAATGTTCACCATAAGTGGACAATTAGCAGAGATAACATTGATACATTAATATGATGCCTATATTATGCACAATAAATGATTTTTTGATTTGTTGCTTCACCACGCAAAGGTGATATCACTTGGAACTTTGTTTTCACTAAGTATATTGTTATTTAAATTCTATTCAACACACAGAATGATAGCTAAGGTACATTACAACACAGTCATTTGTCTTACACAAGTAATATCAATAAACATTACTTTGTACACCAATCAATGAATTTCAAACTTTTGTGAAACAATATCTTAGAGTTCTCACACACAATAGTTTTGTCAAGCATTATAATATTTGAAATTTTGAGAGAAATTTAGAACAATAATAATAAGTGTCCACAGCTTCTATGACTTCACAGTAACTCGTCCATAGTGAAAGTGGGCAAAGTAATCAAGGTAGACTGGGGAGTGAGACAATGAGAACTGTGCTGCTTCATTAAGGTGTATTTTCTCACCATTTCCAGGTTACCCTGAGACATATTTTCAAATTTCAAATACAAATTTTACGTACGTGTACGAATAAATAAAATGATCCTTGTCCCTTTCCGTTTGTTTATAATCATTTAAGAAACTTAAACATGCATATACATGAAGTGAAAGTGAGCGAAAGACTGCTCTAGCAGATGGAAAAAAACTGAAAATGCACAGCAACAGTGGATTTTCAGTAAAACAACATGTTTACATTAACTATTTCCACAAGACTTATATTATTCTGATATCGTCATATTCCATCGATGAATTCAACTGAATAGCAGTCATCCTGAATGACAACAGTATACAGAAGACATTAATTTATGTCAGAAAAGGCTCTGATTTTGGGAAGTAATCAGTGCCCAAGCGTTTTCTGCATTAAGAACAACCAATTTGTACAGCGATTAAGTACTGATTTCCCAAATGGACGAAGTGCATGCAACAGATCACACATATTACCTGATATTTGGAATCCACAGGAAAACTAAATGAAAGCCCGCGGAAATTCAAAACGAACAACTGCTTTTCTGAATCGTACACTCCTGGATGAGTTGCCCCAAATGAATGCTCGATCTGCTCTATGCTGGGAACAACCTCTGGAGAACTGAATGTCACCCCACTGTAATAAATAGGGCCAAGGCATGTAAACGTACCCGTAGGTTAGCTAATAAATAATTAACATTCAGTATAAAGCAAAAGTAACTCAAGGATATAATTACTCCATATAGAAGGCTTTCGACTAACCACAAAACGAATGAGAACGATACATATTGAACCTCGGTAATTCTAACAAAATAGTAAGTTCCAATAGAACAATATTAATCACGTTAATTCATTATTTATTAAGAAACTCACCAATATTTTAATTTCAAAAGTTTCATATTGTAAACTTCAATGATCTGAAAAGTTGAAAATTGTCAAGATTAAGGGATAGGATACAAATGCCACTGTAAACGCCATTCGTTCAGAAACAGTCTGAATCATTTCAGGCGAATTTCTTATTCTCAGGCCCATACCTTCAGTCGCTGAACGATTGGATCAAATATTAACCGTATTCCATCTTGCGGCAACGTAATAACCAGATCTGCACCCAATGGATCCTAAAACAAGAAAATGAGCAGCTTTACCTGATGCAACTGGTAGATATGTTCACAAATAATCGGATAAATAGGTAAAGCACTTACTGTCTCGCTATATAACACCTGAACACCTTTGATTATTCCAATCTGGGATTGAATTATAGCCACAGCTTGGGAAAAATGCATTCCTATTGCGAAGTAAAACGTCCTTTTAATTTCACTTCTTACCTCTGACTTAACAAAATTATGATTCATCCTAATATCCTTTAACCAACAAGCCATCACCTCTCTTAATCCACTACTACACACTCAGTGCATTACATCTTGCTCAATTTCAATAAAAATCGATGAATAATTAAGATTTTGCGTGTAAGCAAAAACAAATAGTTGAAATGGACTCAAAACATAGTACCACTTACCAAGAATAAATTCCCATTGCTCGCAGCCTAGAGATCGCTCAGGAATAACTTCTAGGTCTAGCATTTCTTTTACATGTACTACAGAATGTAATATGGCTTAAAACAAAATCATAAACTAAAAATAAGGTGAAATTAAGCTTCGTTTAACTTAATACGCAGCTCTTTCTCCATAGTTGAACGCCATCTTGTTGTTTCCCAGCTGTCAATTTTATGAATGACGCAAAAACAGCTGTTGCTATGAAAAACTTATCGGTCAGCTCTTTGTTTACATTTGGTAGAACCCACGGAAAGCTTTCAAACGAAAGTGATGACTAAACAATATAAGAAAACCAGTGTGTATCCAACAGTAAAGATATGAGAAACACGGAAAATATCAGTTATCATGAGTGCATGGAGTTTTTCGGAAGCAGATAGTGGGGTCTCACAGAAATTATTCGAACTGAGACAAAGCGCATACCTACATAATAAAATGAGCATATATAATCCGCTCGTTAATGTTTCTTAATGGATGAATGTAGTTTCCTCACTTGAAATTTTTAAGGACAACTGAAAGCTTGTGTTTAAATTTTTTTCCTAATCATCACAGTTGGAATTCTATCATTAAAACATTTTGTAACCGTTTTACCGCAATGTGTGTGGCTCTATTAGTAAAATGAGGAGTAAAATTCCATTTACGAGGAAAAAAGATGAATGCCCTCATCTATGAACAGGTACTTGAACTGGTTCTTCACAAATAGGCGCGAAGGATTTACACCTAATATTTCACATTGGATTTATTTTCAAGGTGGCCTAGGTGACGGATCGAAGTTATTGAATTCAACGTTTCCGATGTTCCACACCATCCGATATGATTAAACATGCATTCCACGTCGAGCTGATCCTTTCCTCACCTCATTTATCGGGCACGGCAACATAACGCCCCGATACTAGTGACGTCAGGCGCTGGACGACAGAATCAATGGCACCCGACCTAAACCTCCCTTCTCGGGCTGCGAGCGGGAGGGAAAGAGAGAGCGCGAGAGAGTGAGTGAGAGAGAGAGGAGGCGAGAGGAGCGTTCGGGGATATCACCAGTGAGTAGCGGAGACCTCCGCCGCGCCGGCTTCAGTCGTCCGAACATATTGGTCCCACCTGCACGGGCATCGCTCATCACCATGGCCAGGATCCTTCTGCTTCTGTCACGGTGAGTACATCTCCTCGACCTCCTTCCGAGGCACGTGAACTCTGTCGTGGCGAGGGGAGGACCAAGTGACGAGTGTTATTTTTGGGCGCAACCGTGTGCTGTTGGAGGGATTCGCATCGCTGCGTATTGCTCCTTTCGTCCCTCGTTCATGTCGCCCTACAGAAGGCGGGAAGATCGCACGTTCACCTGTGATCGGCGGGGTTCAGCCTACACAGTAGCGGACCTCGGAAGTCACAAACTTCAACCGGGATCCACGCGATCGTATGCCGATCTCTCGCAGTGACAATTCGCGATCACTGTCATCCCTAAAGGGGCTCACACTCCATCCAGAGGACCTTTGGCTATTTTCCCCAGCGCGTGGATACTTAACAGCGTTTTTTCAACGTCGTTTTCTAGATACGTGCGCTCTACGCACGAATATCGCTTCATGCTAATGTCTCAGCGGGCTCTAAGCGTTATCTCTAAAAATTTGAGGCCACGTCCCCATGGTGGAGTTGCCCTTGCCCCGTGCTCTTTCCTCCCCTCGCTCTTCCCTCCCCCTGCAACCCTCATCCTCCTGAGACCCTCTTTCCTTCTCCATACAATTCCAGACCATTCTCCCTCCTTTTACCCGCCACTTGAAAACCCACCCTAACCCTCTCGCCTTTTTTTTCCCCTCCTCCCCATTCCACTCCTTTGTTGGACGAGTATGCACATCTCATACCACTGCGAGCCGCCCCCACCTTTCCCGCCCGTCCAAATCCACTTTCGCATCCACGAGGTGGGCAAGTGCACTCCGCGACCGCCCCTGGCCCGTCGTGGATAGTCTCCGCCTCCTTCTCCCGCCCCTTAAAAGAGCCTTAACATACCACGTGGTCTTCTCACTTAAGGGTTTTTGCTACCTGCCCGTTTTCTTCATTTTATACCACGCTCGGGGAAGAGATTACTTACCTGTGCGACTTCCTCCACCGATCCAGCGTCTCCTTTGAACTCTTCGGGTGCCATTGACAAAGCACGGACTCCTCCGGCTAGACTCGTTTCGCATTGCAGTTGTGCAATGTATGTATGTACCAACAGTAACTTGTACATACATCTACATAATACCCTGCAAGCCACCATAAAGGTGTGTGGCATTGTGCATTGTGGGTGGTACGTGACATACATGCATTGCTGACCATAGTGAGAGAAAATTCGTCGTGCGCAGATTTTTCGCAACCTAGGTTACTCGAGATATATGGATTTGCTTTATCTTGCGTCTCAAAAACGGGGAAGATTTTGCGAGTCAAAATTATTAGCGGTATATTTTAATCATTTATTTCGATTTAAATACTCACTACATAATACTTTACCGATGGTGTAATTTGAGCAGGACAAAACACTGCGCTAGACTGATGAGGTAACATTGATAAATGTTAATCAAAAAATGTTCTCCCAAAAACAGCAACAGTTTCCCCATATATCCTGTTATTGCAGCCCTTCATAAAACATCAACACGGATTTAGGGCTGATTCATTAGCGATTAGCGTTGTCTATTTCTTAACCAGTTAATTCCGGCTTCGCCATTCATTCCCATTGATTATGTAATAGTTCCAAGTGTATAGGTTCACGTATCCTTTGGAACAGTCATTTGACCACCTAGGTTGCCGCAAATTCTCAGTAACTTGAAACACTAATGGGTTGGCGTGATCCAAACTTTCCATGAGGTGATGTCCATAGGATAACATGTAGAAATTGAAGATAAAATTAGAGACAGATGTGTTCCTCAATATTTTAACTCCTGAGAGTTTTCGGCTTAAACTTTCGTGCATGGAAAAGCACAACCGGGAAGATTAGCAAGAATAACTAGTTTGCGCCACGCCCTGACGAGGAATTAGAGCTAGAACATCTTTTGTCCCTGTCCCGCATCAGTGCTCGACATATTTGTCATACCAAATTCATTATTCACCCAAAATACGTAATAAAGGTGTTCTATTCGACACCATCTAAATTTTAAAAAAATTATGTTTTTGATTAAAAAATGCAATAAAACGAGCCCGGTAATTCTGAAGCCACTTTCATTCCATGCCATGGTCGAGAGTTTCGAATCCATCTTAATTAAGGACGTGGCGAAAACTGTGGTGGTTTGAACTCGGAGACAGTTGCCGACAAATCAAGATTAGGTCATTGAGATTCTGCAGTCTCTCATGCCGCCAAATGCGTCCGCTGGGCAAAAAAGATTTTGTTGCGCAATAAATCGCACGTTTGCCACCGAAGGGTTATCATCCGCAACCACACATTTTCAGCTGGGTCTCGTGATTCTGATATATTAAATTCATTCTCATCTCGCGGAACTACGAGAAAACCCCATTTATCTAATAACTTGAATTATGCTTTTAAAGCATCTTTCTTGATTAACTATTCCAATGTAAATTAAAATATATTGATTTTACTCCGTCGGGCTTTTGCGGAAGATGTCCAATGATAAATATCAACGTACCTAGGGATTTGCCTTTTAATCAGAATGCAACACAACCATGGCTTCAACGAAACGTCACTGTTAGCGGCTTCAAATTGAATTACGTGTAATCAGCGAAATAATCTCAAAAACCGGCAATAGACGCACAAAAAAAACCCGCATTGGCACTGACCATTCACTGACATGATTGTAAAATTTTAATTTCATTAAACGGAGCCAGTTTCGCGAGATAGATGACTCATTTTTCATTATGTGGACTGTTATGGAAGAGGAGAGCCTCTTTTAATCGGTGGAGAGTAATCACAAATCTCAAATGCAATGTTTTCCATGCCATCCTGACACATGGACAGGTATCGCAAAACTGCGTGCGTCAGCGGAGTGGCTTCTGTACCGGGATTAGTCGCTTTATCGCAAGATTTCGTGAGCTGGTTATTAAATCCCGCCTTATAATGCGAGCGGAAAAGTGTTTAAGGGACTTTTTGAAAGTATCCTGACAGCCAGGAGAATTTAACAGAAGATTTCCAAGTTGCGGCCGCAAACAATAATATTTGGTCAAATAGTCTTTTATATCCCAAGAGGCAGTAACGGGGTAATTGACAAAGGCCCAACCCAGAAACATCACGTTTCACCACTAATGTAAACTTCACTGGTTCTGGACTTGGAATAGTTTCGGGAAAACATTGGAGATTTCACTTGTCAGAACAAGACCCTCGAGCAGTGTCCCATTAGGTTCGTCGCAGCAGTCAGACTCCTTGTGAGAATCGCTAAGCAAAAACCTCACAATGCCGCGAGGAATCCGGTGACGTCGACTTAATTGTCAAAGCGGTATAGTGAGTGAGTTATCGGGAGAGCTATTTTTAGAATGCGTGGTAGGCGACTGGCTAATTTACGATGACTTTGGCACGAGGCAACGGTAAGCGCTGATAGATAGCTCAAGGCGTTGGATTTTTCACTCGGAAGATGTATGCGTGTCGCCTACTTTGCTTAATACCGCCCTATAGAAGTATTTTGAAGAACGGGCGCTGCTGTCGATTTTGGAACACAATTGCAAGGACATGTGAAATCAATGCCCACCCTGCACTCTTTAGCCAACTAAAGTCTACTAGGTTCTCTCAATCAAGTGCTGGACTGCAGTCACTCTTAATATAAAGGGATAACTTCGGAGTCATGACTTCCTCACCCACTAAAAGGGTTTATTCCCAGGATTATTACCAATTAGGTTTTCGTTTACAATGGCACACCTGTCAACTGATCTTGAACCTTTCTCAAATACGCATTTTAATGCGAATTTGCCTTTTATTTTTAACCATCAGCTATCTTACAATAAGGACAATATTTAGAATCTCACCTACGGCCTCGCTTCTACTGCACACGTGAAAAAAATCTCAGCGTAACGCTGAGAAGTATCTGTATGCCGTTTCGTACCGTATCGAAAAAAACTGTGCACTCTTTTGAACTCGTAGTTGGGATTTTATGACAAAAACAGTAGAAGCGAAACTGTTATTGAGATTCTGTACACAGCTCTAATAAGCTAAATCAATCGCGTGTATCCTATCAATGTAATACATACATTTGCCCTCCTCATTAAGCCTACACTCTTCCTGTATCTGCAACATCTTTTTCCAAATCAAACTATTTTTCTAGTATACTACACTCGTTTCTACAACAAATGTTCGAAAATTTTATTTTATATCTCCCGAGCCCATTCTTCACGTTTTTAACATTCACCGTGACTGACCCTTCGATAGATACTTTTTACACTTAGGAGAATAAATATTTGGGTACCACCCGAACAGACAAATATATCTCATAAAAATTACTCATGGTTAGGTGAGATAAAAACATTTGATAAAAGCGCTCGCGGGATTTCATATACTCCCAGTCTAATTATAGATTATTTCTATTCACCTCAACACTTCCAAGCGATGAACCTAATTTTAATATAGGCTTCATATTGAAAATCATATTCTGGAGAAAACTTTGGCGAGACTGGAAAGAAATGATTCATTTGGGGAGCATTACACAAGTAAGTGTCTGCATCAAGTATTACCCGATGATTGACCGAAACCGGGAAGCATGCATTCGTAGTATGCTGGATTAATGAATTATTAGTTGGCCGCAAACAGAGTTACTATAGGCGGTATCATGTCCAATATAGTTAGTGTCACATCAGGTGTTCCCCAGGGAAGGGTGATAGACCCACTTTTATTTCTTTTATATAACAATGACCTCAGCAGTGTTGTAGTAAACAGTAGAATTGGGCTTCTCGCAGATGATGCAGTAATGTATAGAGAAATTAGTAGTCCGGGAGACAAGGCATCGTTAGAAAAGGACCTCGTAGCAATTCAGGCGTGGTGCGATAAATGGAAACTAGAAATGAACATAAAAAAGTGCGTGACAGTAAATTTTTGGAAAAGGAAAAACTCGATAGAAAGAAACTATATGATTCGAGGTACGGAATTAGTAAACGTGGAATCAGTTAAGTACTTAGGAGTAACACTTACTCAGGATCTATCATGGGGGAAGTATATCAGGGAAATATGTAGTCAAGCAAATAGAAAGTTGGGGTTTATTTAAAGACTATTAGGGAAAAGTGAGGAGACGGTGAAGGAACGTTGCTATTTTTCAATTGTTAGACCACACTTAGAATATGCTGCGAGTATATGGGACCCTTATGAAGCAGGCTTAATTTACGAATTAGATCGAGTACAAAGAAGAGTGGCGAGATATGTAGTTACGATACATGCGAAGGGTGTTACGATAGGAAAAGCAGTGTGTCTGGTATGCTAGCCGAATTGGGATGCGAATCGCTGTCACAACGCAGGCTGAATTATAGACTTAATCTTCTGGGAAAATTTAAGTAGGGACATTTCATTAATGACGTTAATCATGTATTGCTGGCTCCGACTTATTATGGTAGGCTCGATAATTCTAATATAATCAAGGAGATACATTGCAGGACGGACAGGTTTAAAATGTCATTTTTTCCTCATAAGATTCGAGATTAGAACGTTAGACATCCCGTAAATCGGTAATAATTATAGAGGTAATATTCAGAGTAGGTCGATAGTATTTTTTTTCCTGCATGTTAAAACCAATGTGTGACTCGCATGCATTGCTTTTCTTTTGCATTCATGAGTATCTATGAAATTGGTGTCCGGTTTCAAGGCATGCATGGTATTCGTGGGTGTGTCCTGCAGGATTGGGATTTGGTAGTTTTTTTTCGTTTTTCCCCTAATTACTTTTAAAGGTGTAGTGTTTGTTTTATATTGTTCATTTTTGTTTGTTGTGTCATGGTTCCTGGTGTGGATGCACCTCCACACACCCTCGAGGTGGCTTGCAGGGTATGTCGTAGATATAACCAAGGTCCCTATAAAAGATATGCATCGTAATGCATATGTAGTAATATAAAGACCATGCATGCAACCAAGAAACAACCCGCCCGTACTCCATTGAGGTAGCAGCCTTTATCTCCGAGGAAACACGCGCTGCCCGCAACCACCCGACAATATTTTACAGAGACTCCATGGGCCTTTATAACCAATATGAGCCCGCACCAAAAGGCCACCGACGCTCCTTGCGCGACGTTCAAGTATACACTATAGCATCATGGCACATCATGGTGACCTTGCGAGGTAACCTTCGGAGCAACCGGAAGTCTGAGAGTTGTGTCCGCCAGATTTTGAACTGGTCGAGACTCTGCTGGCATTAGCATTACGGTACTTGTTTCAACACGACTAAATTTTTTCTTATACCTCGTACCCTTATACCAACTTATAGTACTATAGTCTAGAATAGTACTATATGTGGTCCTGAACATATTTACAGCTATTCATATTCCTAATTATACTAGGAAAGAAGGCAATTTTGAATCTGTCGGTTGGGCATTCAATTTCTTAAATGTTATGATAATGGTCTAGTCTACCATAGTAAGTTGGAGTTCTCAAAATATTTTTCACGTCGTCAGTGAGAATATTGTCTTGGAATTTAGTTAAGACATTAAGTCTAACTTCAACATATGTCTAATAATGTTTCCCACTTCAGTTCATCTAATAGACTGGTTACGCTAAAATAGTTATCACACCGTCCCTTTGCCGATATTGCTGATTTGGGCAGATCTCAAGCCAGGTAAGATCCGAATCAATGCGTAATTGGATTCAACAGGTGAGATATTATATGAAGCATTTTCGAGATTTCTTTTTGGCGATCAGTAAATAATTCATAGAAAGTATGGGTAATGAGTGGGTATGGCGACTTGCCACTCAATGCCCTTATTTGAATGCCGGAGGACCCAGGGTTACAAATTATGAAAGAGCCCTGGGTTATTTTACAGTAAAAAGTAAGTGAAGTATTCGGTCCATTCATTTGATCTCCATCACTCTTCGGTGACACCTCGTTTCACATACTTCCATCTAGTCTTGTTATATCTGCAGTCGTTACTATCCATGACCCCATACCATAATGGTTTAGGCTCCAGGCGTAAAATCCAATGAGGGCTCTTATGTCAAATCTGGTATTTCATTTACAAAGGGGTTCCCATGTAGAACGCCCTATGCGCCTGGGCGCCTACATTATTTGCTTTTTGCGCCCCTCATAGATTGTTTGTTCTGATTCCAAAGTATCAAAAATCTTCTACCTCTTCTATCTTTGCTGCCCTTAGTTTAATATTAGGCGTAAATGTTTGCTTCTTTACTGCACACAGTCATCTTTGTTTTAGTTTAGTTCCATTCGTCAATAAATATACCTCGTTTATATCTTAGACGCGTGTGTCGACTTCCGATCTCAAAAATGCGTCTCCCCCATCATCCTCCTCAACGTCATATCCTTTTTCGATTAATTTCAGACGGTAACTTCTTCCGCAGGAGAGTTTCCCCGAATTCCCCCACTTTATAACCCTGTCTTCATCTTCAATAAGGAGTTCCCCAATCACGTTCCAAATAGTCACAATTTCAATGTGAGACGTTCCTAACTGTTCTGCGACTTGATGTGCGGCTTCCTCTTTTCCAGTTGCCAGGTTTTGGACTTTGCATAAAATTTCCATCCTCACTCCTAGCTTTTATTTCTTTAAGGCTGATCTCATTCGCTATTTTATCTACCATTGTATTTATAACTTATAAGTTTTCCTGGTAAATACTATATTTAACTCTATCAAATTCTTTGCCTCGGCGAATTTCCTCCCGTCTTTTTTTACCACGTCGATTATTTTTATCTCTGCCAGTTAATACATCCGTAAATATGCCACTGTTTGTCATATTCTACACTATTCTACCTAAACAATCCATCTACTTAACTTTATCCAGATTTCTTCTTTCATATTATTTTCTTTCTTCATGATGTCTAATAATTCTGCGTGTTGCTGTTTTCTTAACCGTATCCATCCACGAATCTTCTGCATTACGCCATCCACCACTGCCAGACATATTTATCATCATAATCGCATGCTGCATTGTATTACAAAAATTTGTTGATTGTCATCCGCTCGTCGTTTGAGGTCGTCGTTTACATTGAGGTTATATGAAGTGAGAGTAAACAGCAACATCTCTTCGTACTTTTTCGCGAAATTGACATTTTGCTTGTCAACTGAGATGATTTCCAGAACTATCTACTAAATGTTTTCAAGATTTCGTCAGTTCCAAAATACATCGCAGGAGCGAGCATTCAGCGGTTCGAATCAAGGTACTTTAAACAATAACTTTGTGCTTCATATTTCGATACATTCATCGGATCGCCTGTATTAAAAGCTTTACAGTTCAACACTCGAGCTTATAAGCAAAGAAGGTGAAGACTCGTCCCCGAGTTGAATTGGCTAAAAAGAGACCAGCTGAGAGAAAGGCGTCGAATCAAAAGTGATAAAAATTGATTAAGTTGTCGTATCTCCGTTCCCTTCACTTCCCGAACCTCCGATTCCAGGAAGGCCGGAATAGAAGATTAATCGTCTCCGCGCTGCCTGCATCATTGGTGAGAAATGTGGAGACGCAGACACGCAAGAGAATCTTAGCTTCCGCCTACGTCGGGATTGAATAGACTTATGAGACTTCCGCCTTATCGTCTGCGAGGTTCATAGCCATCGGAGTGACCGCACTCCGCATTCTGCCTGACCGCTAGAACAGGCATCCGATGAGTTTCCATCTTCCCCTGAACTACGCCTGAAGGTTCTAGTTTCCTCGACGCACGAACAAAATCTCTTAAGGCCGCTTTACACGATACAATTTTTTTCTACAATTTCTTCTACAAACGCTTGTATAAACTGAACGAAATTTTATGATTGCCTGAATGGAATTAGAACAGGTTCTATTTCCCGTTCAGTTATTCAGACAATCTCACAAGCGTTCGTACAATTTGCCGCTTTACACGGTACAATTTCCTCATACAAGAGTTTGTACAAGAAATTGTACAAAAATTGTATCGTGCAAAGCGGCCTTACAACATTTATGTCAATCTTTTTCACATCTCCCTCTTGATTTTTTTCTATCAGTCACCTTCTGCGGCGGTCATTAACACAAGCGAAGTCTTCCTCGGGTGGAAAAACCCAGGCGCGTCATCTTAAGTTGCGGTAGGGGTGGGAGTAAAGAACCCTAGGCAGAGCTCGATGGCGTTCCTTAGTTCATAATTCTGTCAGCGTGAGAGTCCACATCGTATAACAGTAATTAGATTCCCTCCACTTAACCGCGTACTCTGAATATAGACTTCATTTCCTTTTTTTAATTTTTCACTTCAACACCTTTATAAGGAGAGAAAGAGGAGACGCCGTCCTGACCCAGCATAACGTATAAAAGGCTCCAGCACTTAACTAACAGGATTGTTATATTTTAGACGAACTAAACATCATTTATTTCATGCTAAACATGTTTCAAGCATAAATTGATGCTTTCAAGCACGTTTTATTGCAAGCAAATACATAACATCTACATATTATTATTAGATGAAAGGTACTGTCGCTTGAACTCAACTACCCTCGAGTTTAGCTCCTCTTCGTAGCTTCTACCATACTTCCACGCATCAGGCCCAGCACTTCCTTATCTCGTCGAGAATCTGGATCCACCACCGGAACATATGCTTCTTTGCCATCCAAGTGCGATTACCGATCGTGAGAGATGGACATTTAGGCACGGAATAATGGAATAGCAGGGAGGAGATATCATGCATCAATCCTGCTGAAACATGGTAGGTACTTGCTGAATTTATGTGCCTTATTTTTGGCCCGTTAGTTGTAAACAGCTAAGGTCAAAGCATAAAAGCCGAATCCGAATGGTTCGCATTATATGTTTCCCAATTCCTCCACTAATCAATGCATGCCATCATTTTAAATGCTGGTATTCAGATCATAAATTTTAAAAATATACAAGTTGGCACTTATGGCGACTGAATGGAAATCAATCTACAAATTGAAATATTGAAAAAGGGAAAATTATTTTTCCTACTACATTTTATGAATGAAGAGGGGAACGAGAATCGGCTAAATGAGGCTGTACGGCGTAATTAGTAAATTTGATTTGAAGAAATATTTGTTTTAATTTTGACGGATGGAATGCATCACCGTATTTCTTTTTTTTGCTTTATCATTTTTCTGCTTTGCTTTGATGCTTGAATAAAAATTTATTTGTTAAAATTCGGTGGTAAAAAGAGCACCTGCTGACAAGACATAGGCTTAGCAGGACTTTATTTGTAAATGTTTTTAAGTGAAGTGCATATTATTCACTTATTTTTATTTTGTCAATTTAAACTGTATTCAACTCTATTTTACATTATAAAGAATTAAAATTAAATTAGTTATTAATAATAATAAATAAATAAAATTGAAAAAATCATGAAAGACAGAATTGATTTCATATAGTAGACGTACTTTTATTGGCGTAACCTAAAACAGGTTTCTGCCTTTTTGAACACCATTTATACCTTAAACCTGATGCTCTGAAGCAACTGTTTTCACCCAGTGGATGACCAAAGTCCCAAGTCCTGACCCAGGTCTTTGTAGCATTGTATTCTTGAGGCGTCCTCGAAATTATTTACTGAGAACGTTAAGTCGCGAAAAAAGTGATTGCCAAGTGTGAGGCAGCACCAAATCATAGTATTTGCGTTGAAACTCACCTTGGGCTATTTTTGCAGAGCCATTAATTAATTAGGGGAGTTTTCCATGAATTTTGATTGCACATCTCTCCATGCAATAGACTGCGCAATAAAACTGTAAAACGGCCGAAATGGAATCAAACTCGATGAGTGCAATTCTTTTGAATATTTACCAGCGTATCTCCTGCACATAAAGAAGAAAAAAAAACTAAAATCCTCCATGGCAAGCTGCTACCGAATGAAGCAAAAATAAACTTATCCGTGGTAGAAAATTCAGCTGCAAAGTCTTCAAAGTTAAAACCCTATACGGTTACGTATAGAGAGACGGTTTGGTTGCTCTGAAGTTTCAGGTAGGCAAACCGGTTGTCTAATCATTAAGGGATATGCCAAGCCATTCAGAACCTCTCGCGTAGAGTGTTATTGCCGATTACGTTTAAGTTGCTGCTCAACAGTCTTCGCTGCAAGACTTTTGGGAAAGCCAATATGTAATTACAGTTCTCAGCAGCTTCCAACAGCTAAATCATTGTTGGCTTAAGAGGCCGAAAGTATTGGCGTTATTGATGCCTTTCTTGGGTGTGTGAGATTATGTATGGGGACGAAACATTAGAAACGAAACCGAGTTTATTTCGGACCACGATCGATGACCCAGAGTTATGGTCGTTCCAGTTAAAAAAAAATATACCCGTGCGATGACCAATTTTGCCAATCGATTTTCGGAGGAAAAAAAAGGTTAGTTGAAATGCTTCGAATTCGATGGTTGTTATCGATCAACAAATAAGGTGTCTTTCAGGATCGATGGGTATCAAATATCAATGATTATTGATGAATATCGAAAATGACTATAGATGATCGGTGCAGAATGCATCGTTTGGCAGTAATGTGTGACAAATAATTAAATATTGCATTTTAATATCAGGCTTGATTAAAATTGAGGCTTATTTATTAGAGAGAGCGAATCAAACTCCACATTACGAGAGACATACATACAAATCAGATTTCTCGTATTTCAAGGGGACCAATTTATACTGAAATTGAAAATGTTCGATTTTCATATTTTGACATTCCTGTCAAATGGTGCTACTGGTGTTACTTAGAACTCCAGAAAAATATGTTGAAATTCACAGTAGTTTATGATCTGATGTATGGAACTGCACAACAACATCAATAACATATGTTTCTGCTTCATTATCATCATCCGTCAGCAATCCTAGGATTGGTTTGACGCAGCTCTCCACTCGATTCTTCTATCGGCCAACCTCTTCATATTGACGTAGCACCTCTCTTTTACATCCTTCACAACTTGCCCCATATACCTCATACGAGGCCTGCCTTTACCATTCTTCCCGTTCACTTTTCCCTCGATGATTGTCTTCATCAGGCCATCGTGTCTTAAGATGTGGCCTATTAAGTTGTCCCGTCTTCTTTTTAAGGTTTTCAGTAAACATCTCTTCTCTCCCACTCTTCTTAAGACTTCTTCGTTTGTCACTCGATCGATCCATTTTATCTTCATCATTCTTCGGTAGCACCACATTTCAAATGCTTCCAGCCTTGACATCTCTGCTGCTGTTATTGTCCATTATTCACTTCCATAAGGTAGAATGCTCCAGATATATGTTCTAATGAAATGTTTCCTCACTCCACGCTTGTATTTCCAGCTGTAAGCAGAATCTTCTTCCGGTAAAATGCCCTTTTCGCTTGGGCAATTCTACTGGCAATTCATCTTTTACTTCGTCCATCGCTGGTTACTCGGCTTCCCAGGTAACAGAACTCTTTTTGTTACCTGTGATTACCTACTCGATTTTTGTGTGCCTAGTTTAATATTGGTCCTGGATTCCGTTCTCCTGCTGCATACCAATACCTTAGTTTTCTTTTTATTAATCTTCAAATAATACCTGGTCATTGTTCTTTCCACATTTCCTAGTGTCTTCTTTAAATCTCCTTTTGTTTCTGCCATGATTGCTATGTCATCGGTGAATCGTAGCATGCTGATTTTCTCCCCGTTGAAATTCACTCCCGTAGACTTTTCTTTGACTTCTTGGATGGTTTTCTCGATGTAAACATTGAATAATCGGAAGACAATGCACATGCATGCCTCCAGTGCACATTCATTCTTTCTTTATGCTTGCGTTTGCACTGCTGGGTCCTGATTTCATTATGGCCACCTGGTTTTCATACAAGCTGTGGATGACTCTTCGGTCGTTGTATGATAATCCAATTTCTTTCGGAACCTTTAGCATCACGTTCCAATCCAAATTGTCAAATGCCTTTTTCAAACCTACATATCCAACAAACGTCGTTAGATTCTTCTCTATTCTCTTCTCTATTAGTAGCCGGAGGGCCAAGATCGCTTCCCTTGTGCCCTTGTTTCTTCTGCACCCGAATTGGTCCTCATCCAGGAACTCCTCAGCTTTTCTGTTATTCCTTATCTCTGAAATTTTCTCTCTAGTCACACCATTTTGACCTACTCCTCGTAAGGTTTTATCGAAAATTTTGGCATGAGGGTTACGAAACTTTGCAGATTTGAATACAAACTAGAATGTAGTTACTAATCTTTTTTAAGCATTATGTAATGCATGTGAGGTGAATTCACCCCTGAACATGGCATGACATGTTGAATCCCGGGTCGTCTTCATGAAATAAAGTGTGGAATAATAACCAAGTGTTTTTTCGTATTAAAAAAAAAAAAGAATTCACCCCTGCCACACACCTTTATTTTTTGACTTACAGGGATGTAGACGTATCATGTAAATGTATCCACTGGAGTATCATGCCATCGGTTACGTATTTAATACACTTTAAAACTATATTCTGGTGGAGACTATTTAATATGTTCACACTCATTTTTACTTTTAAACTTCAAAACGCTTGAATTTCAATGCAATATTCAACGCGCCCGCAACGAGGAAATCGGGTAACAAGAATTCAACTTCAAATTACATCTGGTACACGGTTGTTAGTTTTATCTGTGCCCAGCTTATGAATAAATACGAATATAAATCAACGGAAATGCTTGGTGAAGTTTGTAGCTGGAGGCTACAATGTCACCAAATTCCACTCTTTCAGAACTGAGACATGGTTACGAGATTCAGCCAAATAGTTTTCCAACTTTCAAGAGTTAGTTATAAGAAGCAATAAATTGCACATTTTAAAGCAGCTACAAATCTTGGAAAATATGCGGAAGTAGTACGGGGTACATTTTACGCACAACCTTTTATGTATTTGGTAAGTTAAGACTGCACAATGACAAGTCTTGTGTAAAACACCCTCATTCTACATATCCTCCCTTTGCATCCTAGCGTGGCGTGAATTTCAATTATAGTAGACACACAACCGTGTCACACTATCGAAGAAATAAGTTGTCAATGCTGTCATAATAACTTACATGTAATTTAATAGCATAATGATCATCTAAGTGATTACTTCCATTTCCACATCTCTGAGTCTTATATTTTTCTCATCATCATAGGTCAACAATCCTAGGATTGGTTTGCCGCAGCCCTTCACTTGATTCTTCTGTCAGCCAACCTTTTCATATTAACGTAATTCTTCTCTTTCACATCATTCACGACCTGCTCTATATAACTCATACGAGGACTGCCTTTTCCATTCTTCCCGTTCACTTTTCCCTCGACCAAGGTCCCTATATCCCTTGCCCTCGACGATTGTCTTCATTAGGCCATTTTGTCTTAGGATATGGCCGATAAGGTTGTCCCGTCTTCTTTTTAGAGTTTTCAGCAGGCTTCTCTTTTCTCCCACTCTTCTTAAGACTTCTTCATTTGTCACTCGGTTGATCCATTTTATCCTCATCATTCTTATATTTTTCAATGATGATGATGATAATATTGTAGGATACTTGGAAATGCCCCTGCTTGTATTCCTCTCATAATTACTTAATAGATTTAATAGACAATATATACCAGCGTACTCAATTTTCCATGCATTAATTTGCAAAAGGGTAGGTATATCTACAGATTTTAAGCAAAGAAAAGGGGTTGCTAATTTACGCATAATTTTTTTGGTGAATCAATCATTTTGGAGCATTTTGTAAGGTTTCTTTTTGTTTCAGAACTTTAATATTTTTTCTGTCAAAATAGTCGCATATTACTTTCATTTATACTCGTTAATGTTTACTTTACTGCTTTTAAAAACACACTTCTTTGATTCCTAATGCATACACGCCACTCACGACATGATGTGGAAATGAATGTGAAACATGATTTTTGTAAACACAGGGCATCAACTGGCGGTTTTTATGCTTAATACCATTACAACTAGCATATAATTGAAGAGAAAATTGAATTCCAAAGGAATATGACAAATTGTAAAATGATCCTGTTAGTACATACTTTGATTTCGGGAAAGCCAAATTACGTTTTACTACTGTTTTTATCCCAGTTATATATGAAATATTGTGATGCATACATTGCTATTTTTAATCAGCTAAATCCTCGCGGCATTAACTTTGTGGTATTCCATCACAAACACCATCTCAAGTCAACAATCTAAGATTGGTTTGACGCCGCTCTGTACTTGATTCTCCTATCGACTAGCCTCTTCATATTTACTTCTCCTTCACACCCTTCATTACTTGCTCCATATATTTCTTGCGAGGTCTTCAGCTCGTTCCTTACCTGCTTTTCTCTCAACTATTCTCTTCATTAGGCCATCATGCCTCAAGATATGGACGGTTCAGTTTTTCCGTCTTCTTTTTAAAGTTTTTAGCAGACCTCTTTTCTCCCACTATTCTCAAGACTTCTTCGTTAGTCACTTATTCGATCTATTTTAGTTTTATCATTCTTCTGTAACTCCAGCTTCTGTAGTTTTTATATTGACGAATAAAATAATTTATGCTCTTATTATTTCACCCACCACATCCACATCACCTTGGTCAAGTCGCGTGGTTGAAACGAGTTCCAGAGACTCAATGACATTCACCACTGAATCTTTATTCCGCTGTAAACAATATATAGGCAATTCGCAAGACTGTATTTCTTTCTTCAGTTCTCGCGAAGACAAGAAGAAAAATGTCCATGCAATCTGATAAACCTTGGCAAAAGAACTTTGTAAATTCCACACAAATAAAATCCAACCCAGGTTTCGACTGCCCTGCATTTCTTGAAAATGACTGCTGGACAGTCGAAACCTGGATCAGATTAAATTATTTGTGTGGAATTTACGAAATTCTTTTGTCATGCATTCTCAATTCCACTGATTTACGTCTGATACCAATTTACCTTCAAATTTTCACTCACTTTTTTCTTGTCGTGGCTGAATATCTTGTAGCTCTAATCAAATATTATTTTCGTCGAGTGGAAATTTTTTTCCTCTTTATCTATCGAGTGCCTGGGAGCATATATCGCAGCAGGTATCTTATCTATCAATTAATGCTCTTGTTAACCCAGCCTTTGGATCTCAACCAGGTACCTAGTGAGTGAAAAATATTTAAGCTACTTGATACTTCTACAATTCTTTCCGCAGCTAGCATATAAATCTGTTTTGCAAAAAAAGGAGACATGTTTAAATGAGAAATATTATAGAATGCAGCTCTTTTGTTTGCATTTTCCTTGCTTGGTTCCGTTATATCTATCTGCTGTAAGAGAAATTTCAGTGGATGTTGAGTTTTATACTCGCCCTTGTTACTGAAGCATGTCTGATCATTTTCGGACAAAAAATGTCTACACCACGGATACGTAATTTAAAAAATACTTGTTTAGGGATTTTACTTTCCATCCAATCATCATCGCTGCATGTTTTTAAGAGCTTGAGACAACTCATTATTATGTGAGGGATCATTGAGAATTTTGCAAAGTTATTTACTTAGACCTATGAATAACATGGGCTCCCGCGTCTACAAGAATAAGAGATATATTTTCATCACATGCGCAGAAATAAATACTAATTATAAGATTTTCATCCGTTCAGACAGCATATGAAGCAGGCGACAATCTTGCGTCAAGAAGGGTCGTTACTTTTCTGAGTAGTCATTTAGTGTTATTTAGCATCTCTTGGCGTGTACTAATTCTCCCTTCGCGAACTTCGCGCTGATGCTTACTGCTCGGGCACAAGGATCATGCTCTTAAAGGTCATATGTCACCGATATAATGTTTGGTTATCGCTGCCCTATATCAGCAAAAGTAATGATGAAAGCGAACTTTTGAAAGATATATCGCATTTGACTTAACTGAAAAGTATATTCTAACATAATAAAATAGAGTAATAATTACTGTTTCTGTATTTGATTCCAGTAGTTCAAATATTCAACCGGAGTTAGACATGATGCATTTAGATTTGCAAAGATGTGCTCAGAAATTCACAGAATTGCCACGCAATAACTAACTAACCACCCTATCTAACAATCCTTTTGCAATAAAAAATAATTTTTCTAATCTCTGTTTTTGTAGATTTTAAATCAGGACCTAATGTGCCGAGAGTAACATTCCCCGATAAAACAATAAGCATTGAGATGATGCTTTCTTTCTCTTTGGAAGTTACTATTTATTCTCGTGCTATTATACACTTCAATATGAGGTTCCAGAATGGCACCGAAATCTTTTAGTATAAAATCACTTTTACTTTTATGAACGAATATAAAAACAAATTATTTAAAACACTTTTGATGTTTATCCATTGCAAAGTATAGAACGTACTGTTGCTTCAATCCTACCTCTGTTACAACTACCAAAAATTTCAGATGAAATAATATCCTCATGATAGTACTAAGCTTCTTATGCTCCCTCTTACTCGGTCCAATGACAATATTCGGTTAAAGTCGCTGCCTTGGGGAGAACCGACGGTCGACTTTTCTACTGTTAATATTTTTTAAACGCCTGTATGTGCCTTAGCAAACAAAGTCTCACATCGACCCATAATTTATATACCCTTATCGCTTTTATTTTAGCTACGTCTATTTTCTGATGACGCAGTAGGGTACAGGGAAATTCTAAGCCTAAACGATAAAGAATCTTTGAATGATGATAATTGAAAACTGCTGGGATCCATAGCAGTTGGAATTAAATTTAAAAAATGTGTAGAATGAATTTATGGAAAATAATAGTTCTCCCCATAGCTTTTACTACATAAGGAGTAATTAGTTAACAACCGTGGAATCCTTAAAATATCTTGGAATAGACTGACACATGGGGAGCGTGGTGGCCTAGTGGGTAGAGCGCTCGGCTACTGATCGAAGGGTCCCGGGTTCAAATCCGGATGAAGCCTTTGGACACCCCCAAACGAAAAAATCCGCGGAATGCGAGGTGGCCCAGGAAAAGGAACTGGCCCCCCTACCCTGAATGTGTGAACTTCACACGCCTGTGGCTTGGCTTGAGGTGTACCCTCACCTATCCAAATCAACCTTCGAGTTGAATCACTGAGTGAGTGAGACTGACATACTCTGACTCTCATTTCTTGGGGTAAACACATAATCTACATAATACCCTGCAAGCCACCACAAAGGTGTGTGGCAGGGGGTGATTTCTCACCAAACATGCACTACATATCATGCATAGAACAAAGGAATAGTATTAATATACTAGTCAGAACTTCAATATTTAAAATAGATAGAAATTGCAAAGCAAACATGCAAAAACATTCTGTTAGTAGGGTTAGCTTTAAGTACTCATACCAACATGCAGCTACCTATGCTATCCATTGCTACTCTCCGATTGCACATATTTACCGTTATTCGTATCTCTAATTGTACGAGGGTAAAAGGACATTTTTAATCTATCAGTTCGGCAATCAATTTCTCTAATTTTATGATTATGGTCCACTCTACCATAGTAAGTTGGGGTTCGCAAAATATTTTTAACATCATCACTGAAAATATTGTCTTGGAATTTATTTAAGAGATTAAGCCTAAATTTCAACCTGCGAACTGTCAATGGTTCCCATTTTAATTAATTTAATAGACTAGTTACGCTACTATAATTATCGTATCGTCCCTTGGTTGCAATCGAATCGGCTTGGATCTAATTGTAAACTGGAATTCATAAAAGATTACTGGGCAAATGAGACGATCATGTGCGAGAAATTAGCTACTTTTCATTTGTTAGGCCTCATTTCGAGTAAGCTGCTGGGATCCTTACGAAATTGCCTTAAATAACCTACAGGAGCATGTGCAGCGAAGATCGGCAAGATTTGTAAAGGGACAGTATGATAACTATATTATCGTAGCCAGTGTATTAGATGGACTATATTGGGAATCAAGGTTGAAATTTGGAATTAATCTTTAATTAACTAAACTCCAAGACAATATTTTCACTGATTACTTTTAAAATATTTTGCGAACTGCAACTTACATCAAAATGTCCTTCTTCCCTCGTACAAGTAGGGATATGAATAGTGGCAAATATGTTAGTAGTTAGCCAATAGTAAATATATACCTACAAGAGTATCAATTGATAGCATAGGGAGCTGCATGTTGGTATAAAGACTATCCCAAGCTACATCATGTTGGTGCATGCTTGCTTTGCTGTTTTAATATTCCTAAATTGTTAAGTTTAGATCAGGGAGCGTGGTGGCCTAGTGGGTAAAGCGCTTGGCTACTGACCGGGGTCAAACCGAGTAATGGTGTGAATTCACCCCCTACCACTCACCTTTTATGGTGGCTTGCAGGGTATTATGTAGATGTAGATTGCTTTTGGCTAAGTCTCTGGGCCGTCGGATCAGTAACGGGCCTGTCAGACAACCAGAAGTTTCCGGCTTTGTATCCCGCCTCGAATATGAGTATTTCGTCTATCAATGGCTTTCTCTAAGTTAGACTGCGCGATGTAGTATTAGAAGTTGGAGCAGCTTAAAACCTAATACTAATTAGTTATCCAGATACTATATTATGTTGAATGAATACAGATTCGATAACTTGTTCGATTTCCAAGAGCAAAGTTACATCTCGGTTTCGGTTAAACTGGGACTGACTTTTCCATAATTTTTTCTCTTCGAGCTTTTTTTATGGGAAAATACGTAACAAGTTCTAAATTAAACTTAAAAACTTCTTATTGGGTTGACGTGGAGCCATGACGTCCGACCCTTACCCAATCACACACTATCCTAAATGGAGTAAATGACCAAAGCTGTCGGTCTCCTTCCTGAAAATAGAACTACTAATATTATTGTGTTTATTTTCGATGCACTTACGATATCCGGAAAAATATTTTAGATTAGGTAATGCCGCCTACCATCATCATCAAGGGTCAACAATCCTAGGATTGGTTTGACGCAGCTCTCCACTCGATTCTTCTATCGGACAACCTCTTCATATTAACGTAGTTCCTCTCTTTCACGTCCTTTACGACCTGTTATATGTAACTCATACGAGGCCTGCCTTTTCCATTCTTCCCGTTCACTTATCCTTCGACGATTGTCTTCATCAGGCCATCGTGTCTTAAGATGTGGCCGATTAAGTTGTCCCGTCTTCTTTTTATAGTTTTCAGCAGATTTATCTTTTCTCCCTCTCTTCTTTTCTTCCCTTCTTTTCGCTGGCCACATGGAAGTAAATTATGCACTGGAACTCAAGCAGATATGTATACCGCAACCCTTGCTAATCGCTCGAACAACTCCGAATTCCTCGACGTTGGACGCCACTTTCTAGACGCTATGAGCTTTGATGAAGACGGAGAAATGGTTTCGATAAAGATTTTATCTCCCCAGCGGGAGCGTACGGAGCATTCGCCATCTTTTCTACGCCTCCTACCCGATAACGTATCTTGAACTTTTTGAAAAGTTCTCGCGTCTTTGTCCTTAGCTGTCCTCCAATGATTTAAAGTCCACATTTCAAGGAGCAAACTCTCTTAGTTCTTCTTCGTTCCCATTGGGATAAAAAAAATGTAATCCATCGAAAGACCAAAGTTTGGGAGGTGCGTATTCATTTCAAATATTTTTTCCAATTTATAAAGCCTCTTGATATGGCTGGTGCTCACCAGCCTTGGGGAATATTCCAACTATTTTAATCCACTATCAGAGAATTATCGATTGACATACCTTAAAGAATTAAAAACAATAGCCTGTGTTATTCCATTATAGCTTATTCCATTGCCAAACCTAATCTTTCCATATATAAACGATATTTTCTGAATTTAGGGACTAAGGTTTTATCATTTATTGTCCAAATCTTGTTTTTGTTCCCCATTCATAAATGCAATATGAAAAAATGTGAGTTTTTGACTTTTTACTGGAGAAAGGGTAGGAGTTATATTATTGTATTTGTGTAAAATAAACTTTTTTCAATAATGCTCTCACTAATGGTAATATAAATCTTTGTAAATCACTGCTAATCAATGAAATAACTACTGATGATTGATGGATGATGTTCTTACCACATAATCTTCAGGTTAATATGCTGTAGTGCCTTTAAATTATTCACACTGAATCAAAAAATGGTAACGCTGGATTAGGCATAATGTTCAGGATGAGTGCTGGACTGCAGGTGAAGAGCTTCATGCAGTACCTACAATGAGAGGATTACTATAATGGTGAAGATTGAGACCAAGCCTACATATACCATTGTGGTACAAGTCTACATGCCTACGTCGCACTACGAAAGTGAAGAAGTTAAGGCGTCTAAGAGGATATCACGGAAGTAATAAAGCACACAAAAGGAGAAGAAAACTTAATTATTTTAGGAGATTGAACGCTGTCTTTGGCGAAGGTAAAGATGGAAGAATAACAGGAAAATATGGCTTGGGAAATCGAAATGAGAGAGGAGAAAGACTTATAGAATTCTGCACACCACACAGGTGGGTGGTAGCAAACACATTGTTTAAAAACCACCAACGGAGAAGATAAACCTGGAAAATGCCCGTAGACAGAAGAAGATTTCAAATTGACTGCATTTTAGTAAAGCAAAGGTTCAGAAACCAGGTGAAGAACTGCAAAAGCTACCCGGGCGCAGATACCGACAGTGACCATAACTTTGTGATGATGAAATGCCACTTAAAACTCAAGAAATTGAAGAAATCAATGAAGAACGTATCGAGAGTAGAGAAACTAAAAGAACCTGTACAACGGCTGGCCTTTCAGAAGGCAGTGGAAAACAAAATAGAAGAGAATTTGGCCGTGAAATCAGTGGAAATTAGATGGGAGAATATAAAAATTGGGCTACAGGAAGCCGCAAAAGAAGTTCTGGGGAGAAGAAAAGTTGTCAAGAAGAAGCCATGGATATAGAAGAAGTCTTAGAATTGAATGAAGAGAGAAGAAAATATAGAAATGGGGTAAATGAAGAAGGGCAACTTTGCTACAAACGAATCAGCAATGAAATAAACCGTAAAGCGAGAAAAGCAAGGGAAATGTGGATGAAGGATCTATGCGAAGTACACAAAGCAACCTCGCAAATGGAAATGTGAAAGTTGCCTACAGGATGGTGAGAAATCACTTCAAGGAACGGGCTGCAAGATGTAACAGCATCAGGGACAAGAATGGAGAACTCTTAACTGAACATGAATATAAAGTGAAGAGATGGAAGGAATACTTGGAAGAGTTTTACAATGGAAGCTATCTTAGAGCGGAAGTAATCAAAGAGGAAAATGAAGTCGATAAGGCTGATTTGGGAGCCCCAATCTTAAGATCAGAATTTGACGTAGCTGTAAGGGATCTGAGGATAATTAAGTCGTCGGAAATAGATGATATTCCTGCCGAGCTAATTAAAAATGCCGGAGAGGAGATATTTACTAAGCTGTGTAAAACCATCTGCGATGTGTACTCTACAGGAGAGATACCCACGGACTTTGAGAAGAACATCATCATCCCTATAGCAAGAAGTTCCACAGAGAAAAAAATCATTCGCCTTGACCGGGACTCGAACCCGGACCCCCTGATTTCCGGCCAGGTGCTCTACCAGTTGAGCTACCAAGACGCCCTCTTCCTCTGTGGAATTCAACGAGGCTTTAAAGGAACTAGGTGTTAACGGACTGCAGGACATATCATGTCACAATGCAGCCTCCTCCAGTTTCCGCGGCCAGTTCGCGGTCTTTGAAATCATCATCCCTATTGCCAAAAAGAAGGGCGGAGAACTGAGAACATTTTAGGACCATAAGCCTGACGAAATGTGCCTCGAAGATATTGACGAGAATCATCTAATGAAGTATAGAACGAAAAGCCGAGGAGTTCCTGGATGAGGGCCAATTCGGGTTTAGAAGAAACAGGGGCACAAGAGAAGCGATTTTGGCCATCAGGGTACTTATGGAAGAAGATAATAGATAAGAATCTACCGACGTTTGTTGCATTTGGAGATTTGGAGAAGGCATTTGACACCGTGGATTGCAACATGAAACTAAAGAACCTGAAAGAAATTGGAGTGTAATACAATGACCGAAGAGTTATCCACAGCTTGTATAAAAACCAGGTGACCATAATGAAATCGGGACCAAGCAGTACAGAAGCAAGCATAAAGAGCCAAGTGCTGTGTGAGTGCAAGAGTGAGGCAAGGCTGTGCATTGTCGCCCGTATTATTCAATGTCTACGTCGAGAAAGCCATCCAAGAAGTCAAAGAAAAGTCTACGGGAGTGAATTTTCACGAGGAGAAAAGCAGCATGCTACGATTCACCGATGACATAGCAGTCATGGCAGAAACAAAAGGAGATTTAAAGAAGACACTAGGAAATGTGGAAAGAATAATGACCAGGTATTATTTGAAGATCAATAAAAATAAAACTAAGGCATTGGTATGCAGCAGGAGAACGGAATCCAGGACCAATATTAAACTAGGCACACAAAAATCGAGTAGGTAATCACAGGTAACAAAAAGAGTTCTGTTACCTGGGGAGCCGAGTAACCAGCGATGGACGAAGTAAAAGATGAATTGCCAGTAGAATTGCCCAAGCGAAAAGGGCATTTTACCGGAAGAAGATTCTGCTTACAGCTGGAAATACAAGCGTGGAGTGAGGAAACATTTCATTAGAACATATATCTGGAGCATTCTACTATATGGCAATGAAAAATGGACAATAACAGCAGCAGAGATGTCAATGCTGGAAGCATTTGAAATATGGTGCTACCGAAGAATGATGAAGATAAAATGGATCGATCGAGTGACAAACGAAGAAGTCTTAAGAAGAGTGGGAGAGAAGAGATGTTTACTGAAAACCTTAAAAAGAAGACGGGACAACTTAATAGGCCACATCTTAAGACACGATGGCCTGATGAAGACAATCATCGAGGGAAAAGTGAACGGGAAGAATGGCAAAGGCAGGCCTCGTATGAGGTATATGGGGCAAGTTGTGAAGGATGTAAAAGAGAGGTGCTACGTCAATATGAAGAGGTTGGCCGATAGAAGAATCGAGTGGAGAGCTGCGTCAAACCAATCCTAGGATTGTTGACCGATGATGATGATGATGATGAGTGCCTTTAAAAGAAATTGTTAGCAAAAGCTTATGATTAGTTACATTTTTACTTGATAAGTGAATATTCTTAAATTTACACACATCTCGCCTGATACATCCTTGTTCATCAGAAAATAGCATCTTAGAAGGAAGTGTGATGCCGGAGAAAAATGGTTCTAGTGAAAAAGATGTAGACAAGTGACTAAAGGTATGTCCACGAACTGCAGGTGAAAAAATAATTAGAAAAAATTAATTGAATAAAGCCAATATGAGAAAGGTCTTTGTCGAACATTGTTTTTTCGTCACCAGTCACCACTTGGATCCTGTGACGAATTCAGCCGTTTCGATGCCGGAGTTGACTTGCATATTATTCAAGAAAGAAGCAAAAATTATGTTGTTCCCAGTGAGATGTTCACAGAAATAATCTCGTAATTATTTCGTCTCCAGTAACTACAGAACCCGAAACTTTTCCTACAGTGTGATGATAAATTTAGTACACATCAAAAGCGATGGGAAGGGTGATAGTAATTATTTAAGTAATCAAAACTAAAATGTCTAGTGAAAAATGTCAGTCAGTATATCGGTACAAGGAAAAAACTGAACATCAACTCAAACACAAGTAAACGAAAGACTACGGTATTATTTTACTTCAGAGCACCATATTTATTCAGTAAATAATCAAGCTTCCGACGCTCCAGTTAGATTGTTGAATATCTCATTAGCCTACAGACACAAATTATTGTAATTAGTCACAAACTAAAAAGTTACCTCATTTATTATACGCACCTTATTAGAAGATAGCTCGTGATACGTAGAACTGTTCATTGAGTCTGGTAAACGGTGGTCTACTGCTCTGACAACATGAACTCATCCCCACAGCGCCTCTGAAAACAAAAATTTTATTAGTTCTAACAATCACAACAATATATCTGGAGCATGTTTCTTTACGGCATTGAGGCATAGACGATGACAGCAGCGGAGATGAAAAGGGTGGAAGCATTCGAAATATGGTGCTACCGAAGAATGGTGATGATAAAATGGATCGACCGAGTAACAAATGAAGAAGTCTTAAGAAGAGTGAGAGAGAAGAGATATCTACTGAAAACCTTAAAAAGAAGACGGGACAACTTCATAGGCCACATCTTAAGACACGATGGCCTGATGAAGACAATCATCGAGGGAAAAGTGAACGGGAAGAATGGTAAAGGCAGGCCTCGTATGAGGTATATGGGGCAAGTTGTGAAGGATGTAAAAGAGAGGTGCTACGTCAATATGAAGAGGTTGGCCGATAGAAGAATCGAGTGGAGAGCTGCGTCAAACCAATCCTAGGATTGTTGACCCATGATGATTATGAATCACAACAAACCCAATTCAGCGACCCAACGGGACACCTAGGCTAATCATACGCTCACACAGCTTCTATGAGCGGTATCTGATATCAGGCGGTATGGATAGGGGAGGCGATAAGAGGGGATACGTGGGATGCGCGCTGAGGGAAGATATCTATTTATGGTTAGGCGTGGAATGCATATATTATGTATGTAATAGATAATTTATCCATGAATGGAATACATTACGTTTGAGATATCTCTCGTAGTGTGCTTGGGAGTGAAGGTTTCGTAGGTCGTTTAGTTAATGGTGGCAGAGCTTACATCTTCAAGCTTCCTGAGCATTATTTCCGTGAGACGCGTTTAGATAGGAACACAGATCAAAAGTAGAGAGAAAATGCGAGAGTTCCCGCTGCATATTGGAGACATTACAGGATGAGGATGACAAATAAATGTGAGAAGTGTAGATGTGAGTGATGAGGTATTAGTCCATTGCATACTGGACTGGTGTTGATGATATATGGCTAGAAAAGAAATTGAGATATGGTCGACTATGCTCTACCGTCGTTCTTTCTAGTGTTTTGATGTCATTTTAAAGTGTTCAGGAGAATCTATTCTTTACATTCCAAAAGTAGGAAGATAAGGCGTGCTCATTAGCGCTGGGAGGATTTTATCCGTAAATATTGCTGTAAAATGCACCCAACATTTTTCGTATTACCACTGGCCCAAATTAATACCATTTACAAATGGTATAATTCATGTGTGTAGTTTGATCAGTATGCCTCATCACGTATTTTACATTTAAGCTTTAATGACACCTCTTTCTTCGTCGTCGGAATCGTCTCTCCTACTGTATAATAAATGAAAAGTTCTTACTATTAGGCTTAATTAATGAACTTTAATTATGTGTATTAATGAAACTTAGCCCATTTCATTCCAGCTTTTAGAAATTCGTTGTTACCGTAAGGATTTGTTTGTGGAAGAGGTTGCACGAAATTTTTAAACAGAATTCTTTGCTGGTAAAAAAATATGCCTTGACACTTTTCTTCCGTCATCATCATCCATAGTCATCAACCCTCAGATTGGTTAGACGCAGTTCTCCACTGAGTTCCTCCATTGGATAATCTCTTCATATTTTCGTATTTCTTCTCTTTCACATCCTTCATCATTTGTTCCATATACCTATCTCATAAGTGGTCCTCCTTTGCCGTTCTTCCCGTTCACTTGTCTTCAGTATGTTATCACGTCTTCTTCTCAGGGTATTCAGAAGACTTCTGTTTTCTCCCCCTCTTCTTAGTACTTCCTCGTTACTTACTCGGCCGATCCATTTAATCTTCATCATTCTTCCTTAGCACCACATTTCGAATGCTTCCACCCTTTTCTTCTCCGCTGCTCTCATTGTCCATGACTCACTGCCATAAAGAAACACGCCCCAGATGTAGTGCGTTCTGATGAATCGTTTCCTTACTTCTACGCTTGTATTTCCAGCTGTAAGTAGATTCCTCTACGATAGATGACCTATTTGCCTGGGCCATTCTACTAGCTAATTCTTTCTGGCTTCGTCCATCGTTGGTTCTGACTAGTATATTAATACTATTTCTTTTTTATGCATGATATGTAGTGCATGTTTGGTGAGAAATTTGCCACACACCTTTGTGGTGGCTTGCAGGGTATTATGTAGATGGTTACTCGGCTTCCAATGTAACAGAACTCTTTCGCCTCTTCAAATTTTTGCTTTCCTAGTTTAACATTTGTTTTAGCCTCTTCTCCCTTGCTTCATACCAATATCTTAGTCTTCTTCTTATTGATCTTCCTCTGATATCCGGCCAATGTCCTTTCCGGTAATCAGCACCTTATTCAGATCCCTCTCTGTGTCTGCTATGAATGCTATGTCATCGGCGAATCGCAGCATGCTAATTTTTTCTCCGTGTATATTCACTCCAGAAGACTTCTTTGATTTCACTGATGGCTCTCTTGATGTAAACATTATAAACTACGGGAGACAGTGCAAATCCTTGTCTCACTTCTTTTCTTATTCTTGCTTCTTCTTTCTTTTTTCCGAAGGGGTGTTAAAAGTTTTTTTTGAGCCTGTATACTCATTGACAATGGCTTCTTCTTCAGGACAGTGACTATCATTTAGAGCACATCAATTACATGCTATGAAAAGATATTATTTAATTTGTTAAACATTTACCCTAATGCAATTTATAGTTTTTCAAGCAATAGAGCGAGGTGTGAGTTCATTAACGGCCAGTCCATCAGTTACATTCATGGCAATAAGAAAAATTATTCTCTCACAAGATCACTTTTAATGAGGAAGTCAATTCATGTAAGAGCACTGGATTAACAGCCATGTAGGAACTACTCTATTCTATTGTACTATTATATTCAATGTCTAAGTTAATTATAAGGGATAATTTTTTCATACCATAGCTATTGGTTTCAGGCGTAACTTTATGGAACCTAATCATGATTGAAAGCGAACGACCCGGGTTTCGACGTCAAACGTCCCGATGACCACTTGATGATGACGTTGGACGTCGAAACCTGGGTCATTCCTTAATAAAGTAATGTGGAACTACAAAGTCAAATATTCATTTCAATCATATCATGGTCATAAAAAATATTTCTCTTTCCACAAAGCTATTCATTCATAGCCCAGCCACACTCCCTCGAAGTGACATACAGGGTGCAATGCAGATGTACGGTTCGTGCTTTACGAAAACATTAAACTCGGGGACGACATCGTGGCTCTCTGTAACGATAAACGAAATAAAACTGATTCTACGATGAAAGATAAGGACAAATTTTTCGTCACTTGGACATTGAGAATCGTAATTTCGGACTGCCAGAGATAATTTTAAAATCATGGAAGAATTATTTCGTAGTGTCCTGGTAAATTGAATGTTAAAGCACATCGAGCCATAATACGAACCCAAACGCGCACAAACCTTTATGGGCTTATCTTACTTCAATTTAATGTCAAGGAAGAAATCATCCGAGGCGTTATGTAACGCTCCAGCGGTTGCTCCAGAAGTCTCGAAATCGAGACAAGTGATGCTGTATCGCGGAGGTTTCAATGGGAGTCCCCCGTTAGGGGGAGAGCAAGTGAGATCGAGTCTGTCAGGTGGTGGTGGTGCCTGGGGGGAGTGTTGGCTGCGGCGGTTACGTGCTCATGGGCAGGACCTCATTTTTCCCACCGGGGCAGTCGGTTGCCACAGGAGGGTGAGGCGGAGAAGAGGCTGAGGAAAGGGAAGGTGAGGAATGAGGAAGTGCAGTTCAAGGGCAGGGGATGGAGGGAGAGGGCGAAGGAGAGTTCGGGCGGCGGGGCGCTTGGCTATCGTTCACTTCAGATCGGGGACGGCAACGAAACGTCATATATTATTGTTCCGAGCCCCTTCCTTAATTCACTAAAGTGGTCATTACACCCTAGCTTAGTCCCTATAGTCAATCTATGGTGGTAGGGGAGAACGGATGCTTTTGTCGCAAACATAAACCAAGAGACCTCCGAGTTCAATCTGAATGTCGGTCAGGTTGTGAGGGTGGAGCTCACCGAGTATTAAGTCTATCGAGGTCTGAAATTCGTACAGGGTGGAGTGGCCAATTTCTCATGCATTGCCGCCTGTATTCCACTAACAAAATCACAATTTTGGTATTGGATGGCGCGCCATTCAATACCGCCGCGGCGGGTCCCAAAAGCCTGTCCCAGATTCAAACCCAGGATCTCCGGTCGGTAGTTCAACTTCCTATGGGCAATCACGTTGTTTCCAATCACAAGCCGCCTCAAATTTCCCAAAGAATTTCGAAAGAATGAATGAGCATCGGCAATTTTTACGTTGGGACCGCGAATGTTCTGGAATATTCGAGGGTGATAGAGACGGCGGTGTGGGCGCTGGGAAAAACACGAAAAGCCTGGACGTGAGGGAAATCGGTTTTACATAAAAAGAACGCATGGTTACAGTCCTTTGCAACATACCGTACACTATCGACTGTCTGCTTATCAGGAAACAATAAAAGAGAATAAAGGATGGATTTTACAAACCTTTTCAAGTAAATGGAATAAATTTCCATTGACGCAGATTACGAATTATTTAGCGCGAAGAACTGCTTACTTGGTTGGGTTTCCTCGGAACTGTTTGAACGCGATGAAAAGAATTATCCCATTATTAAAGAAGGTATTAACCATGATTAATGGCGTCAGGGGGCGCATGACATGGGGGAGGATGGTAGAGTCACAACTTGAGTACCATATAGAAGGGATCTGATGGTGTTTAAAACTTCGCATGCAAAGACAGCCATTTATTTTTATCATATGACTAATTTTCAGAGCATCCTGCCAGTCGGTGTAAGTGTGATATGGCGGTAAATTACGATTTCCAGTGAAACAGCAACATACTCGTACTCTCAAGATTGAAATCTATGCTACGCTATTGATATAAGAAGTACAAGAGGATTATAATGAAACGGAAAGAATACCAAGTTTTTAAAAGTGGAGTCACAACTACAACATAAAGATCAACATTGCAAAACTATGTTACACCAAGCCCCACGGTAAAGTTGCGGTAATGGCGTGAGTACTACTTTTTCAGAGTCGTGCTTCGTGTGATTTCTCTGCTAAATCTAATTGAAAGATAGACCTTGGCAGGCTGCCACCCAATTAATGTCTCAGCTACTGGTTTACTAGTATAAATTCTATCTCGTACACGTATTAAATAGGAAGTTTTTCACATTGGCATTTTAATATTATTAATGGTTATAAAATATAGAGGAATGTTCGTATCTATGTAGATATTAACCATATAGATATTATGTATGTTATATAACTAACATACTAGGGTCATTACATGATATTAACGATGTAGATATTAACCATATAGTTGCATGAGACCCTATTACGTAGCATGTTTCCATTTAGTAGTTTGTTTGCAAGTCAATCGTGCATGCTTGGTGATCTTCACCTCCTGCCACACACCCTCGCGGTGGCTTGCATGGTATCGCGTGGATGTAGATGTAAAATACAATCCCTGGTACCCATTTGATCTCATCTGAAATCAACTACGCAAAAGTAAATAAGTATACCTTCTTGGATTTATTGCGGTTCTCATTTCGCCAAGCACCATGTTGCCTTGATATAATTGCTTCTTAAATATGACTGAAGAAACTTAATGAACTCTAAAATATTTCTTTCAAATAAATCTAGAATGAAATGCAGGCAAAATTTCCCGTAAGGGAAAGGATTGCATTACGTTCTGCAAAAAGCGTATGCATCATTAAAGTACGGTAAAAGTGAGTTTATCGCTTTCCCTGCAATTGAAGTGGTTGGAAAAATCCCCATAATTATGTGTATGTCTGAAATTAAACTCCATTGCGGATAAAAGTGTCATATTCATTAGTGGCCTATTTCAGGAGTGAATCAGTTCATAATTCTTGAGAAGTCGCGCTCTCTTTCTACAAGGCCACATGTAGCATATTACGGACTTACCGATCGATATTAGAGATAATACAATGGCCGATTAAGTCGGGTTTCTCCTATATACATTGACTAGGGTCAGACGGTGTCCCTATAGTTTAACAGCATGGCGATGAATTCGATGTTCTTGGCCTTAACATTGTGAAATCTCATTATCACGAGCGAAGAAAAATTTGTAGATAACTATTCGTAAAAACTACAAAGTTTTCTTCACCGATAACGCCATGGCGATCGACATGTGATAACAATAATATATGGACGCAATATTAATCGATACGCAACGATCGATGAGTTTTCCTATAGACACTCATGGGTTCATTAAAAGTGCGTAAAAGGGCTTAGCAGTTAACTGCTACGTGTAAGTAGCAGCTCGACTCGCACCTGTAGACAGCAACTGCGATGAGACTTCTAGTCGATACTGGAAATGTGTCAAACACTATCGATCGATTCACGTTCGAGCTATTAGCAAAATAGAAGCACGTCTACTTTCCAGCAAAGATATTTCCAGCAAAATCGCAACAAAAGCGTTACACAATGTCTGATACAGCAATGTGGATATAATTACAAGGATATCTCTCCCCAAAGGGAAGATTCCACACTTAAAAAGACTGGTGGGCAAAATGAATGCCGATGGAATCGTTTTTGAAGAATTCTATGAAAATTTAAGAGACATTGTGACGTCAAAGATTTTCTCTGAGCAACTTCGATCTAACAGCTTTAAGCCGCATAGAAGTTGGTGCAAACAACGTAGCAGTAACGATAGCGATACGTCTTGCATCTCGCGGCTGTCACAGCAGTCAACAGGTACGTGTTAACGAAGCCCAAAGGCAAAGATTTAATTACCTCTACATTGCTATGTTTCGAGAATAGGCTAGACTCGGCAGATCCAGTGTTTGCCTCCCCCAATCGAGCAATACTGACACTGCGTCGTCCAAGATTCATCATTGACGAGGCTCAATGACGTCGTATGCTTGTTGTATGAGGCCTCAGTTCAATGTAGCCTGCAGAGTGAGTGCTACTCATACCGTTAAACATCCAACACGGCAGCAGGCCGGGATGAATGGAGACCCAGAGTGGTCAAGAGGCATTGACGGTGGACTTGATGACGTCCTGTGTTGTGCAACTCGTATCGTCTTTAAGGATGAGGACCGGAAGGGCAGGTCTTCATCTCACTGATGCAACTCGATAGGGGCATACGTCACTCCGGCGGCGGAAGTGTGCCGCTGGAGGAGTTATTGACTCTTAAGACGACCGAAAGTCCCGAGGAAAACTTTTGACCGATTAGCTTTCTAACGCGTGGCTCCTTCTTGAATTTGGGTCGGGTGATTCAGCTCCATCGAGACTACGGAAGATTTTTTCCCCCTATGACACGAAGCAAGTGCACAAGAATTAACAGATGCGAGGAGTTCGTAGAGGCAGAATAACATTTCCGAAGAGTTTAGGATACAGTGACTGCGCATCCATGCGCGTGACTGCAAGTCCATTAGTTTACGAAATGAAACGAACAAAGTACATCGCTGATAAATTTGAATCTCTAGAAATGTAAAGTTAGCCTTGAGTTTTAAAGAATAACTGCGAACCGTAAGCCCTTACTTCTACGGTTTATATTAGTGGTAAAATTGGCGGCAGAGTAGGCATTTAAGGTCTCATTTTATAACATCCTTTAGGAATGCACAAAATTATGAGACTTCTGAGACGACCAAAGGTAATAAAACATGCATCAGTAACTGATGGGTGCCATACTAATATTTTACGTACCTATTCTATATATCTTTTTTTCAATCTTTTCTTGTTTATAATCGAAGAATTCTCTAGAGTAAAGAATGCTTCGCTTGTTTTCTAAAAACGTGGCTTTCGTTTCGGATGGAGAAGCAAGAAAGACATAGTTTGAAGACAGAAGTTCATATTCATGTGAAGCCTCGTTACGGTTAGTGTTCTCACTAACAATATAAATTTTTCCCCGACAACGATGCATGCATGTTGAGGAATCACCACTTACAACACATCTTACCTGTGGCTTACAAAGTATAATCTAAATGAAGATGAAGATCTCTGGTGGTGGATTTCGTATATACCCCCAAGTCAAACTGATTACAAGGTATAATAATACATCTACGTCATTAATATCCTGAGACACGGTAGCGAAGCAAAGGTATCAATGGAGAGGATACAAGAATTGGGAATTAATTTTGAACTAATGGAAACGGGAGACAGGAAATCGAAGTTAAGGTATGGCTCAAGAAGTTAACGGATATGTATTCCTTTACTGAAGGAACACTGCTCGGGCCCGAGCCAAGCAGGACAAGCCAAATAAACATCTACATCTACATCTACACGATACCCTGCAAGCCACCGCGAGGGTGTGTGGCAGGGGGTGAAGGTCACCAAGCATGCACTACTAGCATGCAAGCAAGCAACTAAAGGGTCTCATGCAACTAGATTGTTAGCATCTATAGTATTTGAGGGGTTAATACATGCATCATGCACTACAGAATACTCTAAAATATTTCCCCTACCTATCCCTTTCCTATGCTGCCTATTCTGTTCTCTTATAGTACGGGGGAAAAATGCCATTTTGCATCTATCTGTACGACAATCTATCTCTCTAATCTTATTTATCTGGTCGAATCTAGCATAATACGCTGGTGTTTTTAATATGTGCCTAACATCTTCAGTAAAGCTATCCGATTGAAATTTCTCCAATAGATTTAATCTGAACTTTAACCTACGCTCTGATAATGATTCCCACCCTAATTCTTGTATTAATTCTGATACACTACTCAACCTATCGTAACACCTTTTGACGAACCTAGCTGCTCTACGCTGTACACTGTCTAGTTCTCTCATCAAACCTAATTCATTAGGATCCCATACACTGGCTGCATACTCAAGGTGGGGCCTAACTAGTGAAAAGTAGCATCGCTCTTTTGTCTTCTCATCACATTTCCCAAGTACTCTTTTTATAAATCCTAGCTTTCTCTTCGCTCGGCCGCATATTTCCCTTATGTGTCTTCCCCACGATAAATCTTTAGTGATTGTTACACCTAAATATCTTACGGTTTCAACGTTTTCGATCTTCGTGTTATTAATTCTATAGGATCGCTCTATCGAATTATTCCTCCTCCAAAAATTGATAGCTACACACTTTTTAAGGTTGAGTTCTAACTGCCATTTTTCGAACCACTCTTGAATTGCATCTAAATCCTTGCTAAGTGATTTCGTGTCCTCTTCGTTTGATATACCCCTGTACACCACCGCATCGTCTGCAAAAAGTCTAAGGTTACTACTAACTACGGTACCCAAATCGTTTATGTATAAAAGAAATAGAAGCGGACCTACTACGCTACCCTGGGGAACTCCCGATGTGACTTCGATTGTGACAATAAACAAAATGTGTAGAGGCGGAAACTGAGAAGGATGCTGGTGGAGAGTCGAATGCATGCAATTCATGCATGCAAGATTAAAAACATTAGTGCTGTGGGAAAGAGAGCCGAAAAAAGAATACACTTATGGATTAAGTCATTCATCGACGAAAGAGGCGAAAAAGACTTGACCTTATAATTAGATAGAAGACTATTGCCCAACGAGGGCGGAGAGTGGACGGCGGATGGAAACTGAGAAGGATGCTGGTGGAGAGTCGAATGCATGCAATTCATGCATGCAAGATTAAAAACATTAGTGCTGTGGGAAAGAGAGCCGAAAAAAGAATACACTTATGGATTAAGTCATTCATCGACGAAAGAGGCGAAAAAGACTTGACCTTATAATTAGATAGAAGACTATTGCCCAACGAGGGCGGAGAGTGGACGGCGGATCCGACTCTGGAAAGCTCTGGAAAGAAAGTCTAAATGCCACGGGAACCTTACAGAAGAATGCTCGCGCGCCGCTGACTACGTTTTAGGCTTGGAGGAAAAAAGTAGAAGAAAGGATAGGCGTTTATGAATCACGGGTACGCTAGCATTTTACAGCGTATCAGGTAGTAAAATATGTCTAAAGATTGTAATTTGTGGTGAAACAACCAAACGTACACTAGTACGTACAAATGCCGAATTATACTAGATGAAGTTTTCTCGGATTTCCAACCGGGTGGTGGCGTTGAACGGTATCGACGTTTCAACAACTCTGTCCACCATTAGGTGAATGTCTATCAATGTTATTTTATGTTATACTGTGTGCAGGCGTAGCTATAAATTTCCTCACCAGATAGAACTACCAAGCACCCCAACTTTTCAGCGTATAGGCTCGTGCAACCTCCGTTCGTGCAACTACGTTTTACGGATTTACGTGCTCACCCAAGGTAGCAAACGTCATTTATACCTTTGAATTGGCTGAAAATTAATTGTAATTTTTCTTAGGTGTTCAATCAGTAAAGATTTATCGCGGGGAAGAGACATCTGGGAAATATGCGGCCAATCCAAGAGAAAGCTAGGATTTATCAAAAGAGTACTAGGGAAATATGACGAGAAGACAAAGGAGCGATGTTACATTCCATTAATTATGTTAGAATAAGCAGCAGTTGTATGGAATACCAATGAATTAATTTTGATCAGAGAACTAGGCAGTGTGCAGCGTAGAGCAGCTAACTTTGTGAACAGGTGTAAGGTTTGGCAGTGTATCAAAATTAATAGAGGAAATTGGCTGAGAATCATTATCGGATCGTAAGTTAAAACAGCAGATGTTAGATATATATAAGAACCCCTGCGTCTTATGCTAGATTTGACCAGATAAATAAGATTATGGAGATAGATTGTCATACCGATATATTTAATATGCCATTTTTCCCACGTATCATTAGAGTGCATAAAATGCCGCATAGCAAAGGTATAGGCTGGTGAAATATTTTTAACATTCATCTACATCTACACGATACCCTGCAAACCACCGCGAGGGTATGCGGCAGGGGGCAATGATTGACACCTCTTAGTTGCATGGCCGCATGGCTTGTCAATTGTTAGTTGCATATAAATGGTGCTTGTTTGGTGATCTTCACCCCCTGCCGCACTATTACTGTGGCTCGCAAAGAGTTACGTAGATGTAGATGGGAATAAAAGAATCTTTCGAAGGTAAATTAAGATTAGCGTAAACTTCACGAATGAAAAAGTTAAATAAATTTTCACTGGTTATCTATGATGATAGATTGCCACTCACCTAAAACTAATAGTCATTACTACATAACTAATAATAACATTATTATATTGTTCACTCGACGGCATACTTAAGATGCAGAAGTTTTCTATCTATCTATCTATCTACGACATACCCTGCAAGCCACCTCGAGGGTGTGTGGCAGGGGGTAAGTTTTCTTCCCTCACATCAAACTTTTGGATTACGCATGTATTTTCATGATGTTTTCATTTTCCTGTTTGATAGCCCCAGTTAATGATTGCTTTAAAAACAAGTAACTGTTTTCCAATCGTGCTTTCAATGCAATTATCTCCGAGTTGGAAAGCATACGTGTTTAGCGATCGCGCACTGGAATGATATATAGGTCCGTACGAGCAATTTTTATAGGTCCGTAAGAGCAACGATTTTATGAATAGCACAATTGTATTACGGAAAATTATGCGCTCGCTTCAACCAAAGCAAACAGACTTACATACCTCAGAAAACAGAATGGGAGTCATCATTGTCAGAAGTTTGCTAAGGGGATATAAAAATCATCGATATCGATATTTATAGAAAAATCTAATCATCGATAAGGTTTTAGTATAAAGTAGCAACTGAAAGTAACTTCGTTTTCATTGTAAACAACGTAGCGTAGTGAAAGTACTTTTGAGTTTGGAAAATTGGGCCGTTGGGAATTTCCGTGGTATATTATCCTTTTGGAAAAAGGAATGATATATGGTTTTACTTTTAGAGGTTTCTGTAGACCACTTCATCAAAGTGGCCGATAGAAACCTCATTGGTGAGTAAAAAGTTAGTTTCTCCACGTGCAATTAGGGACAGTAATAGAGTAGATCGAAGATACCGCAGGAAAGGTGATCGGGTTGGTGGGGTTAATGGAGTACTGGTCTCCCATCCCGAGGGCCCAGGTTCGAACCCTGGCAGTGACAGTTTTTCACAGGTGTACCAATCCCTACTCGAGTGCCTTGTGGAGAGTCCAGTAATCGGTCCATCGGAGAGGGCTTTAAGCCATGATCCCCTTGGCACCTTCCGTTAAGAGGAGGCTCATACCGTCGCCAGGTTCCTCTACTCCGTTTCTCGGCTCCCTGAATTATTCCTTCCCGTATCCAATAATGCACCTAACCTAAAAGGTGAAAATAATATTAGCTGCCGGTTGTCTCCCCCAAATAACTGACTACAACAGGAAAACTAGAATAATATTTGTATGATAATGTATATTTTCAGCAATTATTTGCATGCCTGTATGAGATAAACCGTGTAAATGTCTAGAAATGTCAAATATTAGCATGCGAGCAGTGTTTGTCCTTGAGGGCGATGGCTTTCCAATAAGCAGTATAACATGTGAAAAACGTTGTATCTTTGGTGAATTTCATTATATTTCTCAAGTTCAGAACAACAATAGAACCTGTAGGTAATGTAGCGATTGACGTAAGCTTTGGTTTTTTTGGCATTCAGCTGCGTAATGTAAATCTACGGAAATAGCTGGGAGCCACCGCGAGGGTGTGCAGGGGTAAAAAGAACCGTACATGCACAACTCAGATGCAACTAATTGTACGAGGTACAATGCTACTACTATTTGGAAACATGTTAGATGCATGCCTGATGTTCGTTCACCCCTTTCCACACATCCTTTGCAGCAAGTACAGGGAATTGTGTAAATGTAGATTAAATACTAAACGGTGTGGCCTCATTCGTAAATATTTTGCAAGAAAATAAAAAAGCGGCAAGGGAAAGAGGAATAGCGGAGGAAGTAGTGTAAATCCGAAACGTTACGTACCAAACAGCTTAAAATTTCCTCACATGAACTCTTGCCAACGAAACAAGGTTCCTGTGCCCTCAACCTTCGACTGATTCCTATTTTTAATTTTTAGAAATACTCATTGTAGTTAACCAAAGAAATATTGCACCATTTTAATCGCAACCACCAAAAACCCCCTGCCCCTGCTACACGCGTTTGCGGCGGGAATTGCGTGCTGTAGAACATACTCCTCTCAAACACCCACGCATTGCTCACGCCCCCATTTCTGATACTTCCGTACCCCTTCCCTCTTTCTCGAGGGGCAGTTTCCCCAAAAGTATTCGTCTATAAAGAACTCTCATGTCATGATTCATAAACTTTTACAACTATGTTATCATTGGTATACGCGCGTAGTCATTTTTCCGAGGTACCTACTCAGATCCAAGTTGGCGATCATCAAATACGCAGTAGTCTATTTAGCATTTTTCTCGTATTATAACATATGTATCGGAACAACACACAAAATCTCGTCAATGGCAATGGCACTCAGAAATGAGATGGATGCGATTTACTCTTTGTTCACGTACAAGCATGAATCCATCAATGCCTAAACTGCCAGGGGTAAAAGTGATTTCTTCATACGTTCATGAACGAAGTTTATTACATTTCCATTCCATCTCGAGTCACCAAACGGCCCAGTCTTTTCCAAAAAAAAAGCTTCCCTTCTCACAGCAATGGGAAGGAAAACCTTCAATTGATCGATAATACAATTCATAGCAATCACCCTCCGCCGGTACACCGATGTCCTACCACTATTTATTCAGTATGCTGACACGACTGGTCACAATTTAAAAGGGACAATATGAATATATCGACATTGATCTCTCTTGATTTGTCATAAGGACAATTTCGACAACGCCTCGAACCGGATCATGTCGCAGACCTTAACCTTCAAATTCCTCGTCGACTCGACCATAACGGATATATCAAGGTCGAACTGGAATACTTTTACATTTTTCTAACCGCTCCTTTTTTCCTGTTTAAGTAACCGAAATATATACATTCCAATAACAAGTTGGCCATCAAGGAAGACACATCTAGTTCATGAGGATCGAGCAAAAATAAGTATTGCGTGCTTATCCATAAATAGAAACATCAAGTGATATAAAAAAATTGACACACTATATCTCCCATTCTTCAGACCTTTCGCACATGAGCATTACGATAGTTTGAAAGTAGGGGCTGCACTGCATGTTTAGTTGCTCTTTTTCCTTGGCTTATTTATTTCACTTAATTATGCCACCGGTAACATGGCTACTAGCTCTACGATTCATCTACATCTACATGATACCCTGAAAGCCATCATAAAGGTGTGTGGCTGGGTATCAATTCACTCCAAACAGGAATTATATATGATGCTTATAAATCATTAGTAAATACATTATAGTGTAGAAAACAATTTAAAATAAAACTATAATAGCAAATCAAGCATGCACAAACCTGCTGTTAGTTGGGTGAGCTTAAAATCCTCATACCAACATGCAACTACTATGCTATCCGTTGATATACTTGTATATATATATTATACAACATATTTACCACAATTCATATCCATAATTGTTCGAGGAAAGAAAGACATTTTGAATATTGCAGTTCGGCAATCGATTTCTTTAATTTTATGATTATGTTCCAGTCTACCGTAATAAGTTAGAGCTTGCGAAATATTTTTCACAACGGCAGTGAAAATATTGTCTTGGAATTTGGTTAAGAGGTTAACCATGATTGTTTCCGTGAGAAAGGTATATACTTGGTTTAGGGTTACCCTCTGCCACACACTCTTGTAGAGGCTTATAGGGTACTAATTAGATGTAGATGAACAGGTGGCTAATCGAAATTCAACATTAATCCCCACAGTTGGAGGAATGTATTGATAAAAGGGATCGTGGTATCGTGACTTATATTTTTTCTAGTTTTACATAGATCATAGGGCACTTCTTAAAATGCTTCATCTTATTTTGAGATGGGAGTAAACTAATTTTCATACTACGGACATAATGTATTACGATCTACCGCAGTGTTTTAATTTAATTCGCATCAATGTCTCAGATATGTCGTTTTGCTAGCATCGTGTTTTAATCGTAGTGTACAAATTGACGTTCACTTCCGTCGAGCAAGGATACATCTACATATTACCCTGCGAGCCACCACGAGGGTGTGTGGCAGGGGGTGAAGATCGCCAAAAATGCACTATTGAGATGCAACTAGGATATTAATTGGAGACATGCCGGATAATAGGGTCACATGCAGCTAGATGGTTAATATATACGAAATAAGAAAGGGATTATTGGTCGTTATTACATGCATCATGCACTACAGACTACTCTGACTATATTTCACCCACCCCTTTGCTACGCTGCCTATTGTTCTCTCTTGTGATACGCGGGAAAAATGACATTTTAAATCTAACGGTACGACAATCTATCTCTCTAATCTTGTTAATCTGATCAAACCTAGTATAATACGCAGGGGTTCTTAATATATAGCTAACGTCATCTGTGAACAAATCGGTTTCGAATTTTCTTAAAAGGTTTAACCTAAATTTTAACATGCGTTCTGATAGTAATTCTATCCTAGTTCTTCTATTAATCTCGTAACACAATTATCATTACGGCCTTTAACAAATCCAGCGGATCTCCTTTGCACACGCTCTAATTCTTTTACCATACCTTCCTCGTACGGATCCCATATACTAGCGGCATATTCTAAAAAATGTAAATTGGAGGGGTGGGCGGAGGCCTTCTGGAGCCCCCCTGGCACTTAGACCTCTTTAGATCCATTGTGCCAACCCCTGCCCACCACACGAAGACTGGGGACAAGAGCACCACGGTAGAGGTATGGAAGGGGGACACCCATCCAACCTCCTTCCGGGCCCGACGTTGCTTAACTTCGGTGATCTGACGGGAACCGGTGTATCAACGTGGCTAGGCCCTTGCCCGGCATATTCTAAATGAGGCCTGACAAGTGTAAAATAGCTTCTTTCTCGTACTCTCTCACCGCATTTGCCTAGAACCCTTTTTACTAATCCTAATCTACGGTTTGCTACCATAGTTATTTCCCTGATGTGTTTCCCCCATGACATGACTTTAGTGATGGTGACAACTAAGTATTTAATAGATTCTACGTTATTTTACGATGTTTTTAGGATGATTTTACGATTTTTAGGATATTTACGATGCGTGTGGCAATCAATATTACGGCCTATGTTACCGCTTCTAATCATTTTTATTATTTCACGCTTTGGTTGGGACAAAGTAGTTAGTTACTTTTATACATGGAAACCTCAAAACAATAATACATTCAGCATGGTATGCATTGCGATAAAATGGTAGTATTTTGTTCATTAGATACGTTTTGATCAGGATTAATATTTTAGTAACGTAAATCAATATGCGAAATACATTGTGCACCCGCTTAAGTAGCTTTAGATTTTATTTCTCTATTTTAAATTAAAACGACTAGACTTAGAACTAACTTGTTAGCGTTTTACAACATGAATCACTCTCATCTTTCAAGAATTAAAGTCAATTTCTGGGCAAAAATATCAGAAAGAAGGTGAAAGTTTCATTTCACCAGAAGCTAAAAACGACTTCACATGCTTTAAAAAAATTGCCGATAGAACAACAGCCCACCTGACTATTTCAAATCGTTCCGTAGAGGCTGACGTTGATTTTAGCCCAGGGTGAGCGACGAGCGCATTGATGTCATCCCACAATGGGTACTTCTGTTCTCTGCTTCTATCATCCTTGCTTGTAATTGGAAGTAGTGGGGAGGTTGGAAGGGGCCGTGTCAAATTAAAAACGGCAACCTCGGCTCGCTACAGCGCTCCGGGAAATTGGTAAATTGCGGGATAATTGTGCCAGTGGCTGGTGCTGTCGCGAGAACATTTTTACAAGCACGCGGGATAAATGCTTTCGCTGTATTCACCATGGTAAGGGTCATATTGCTGCTTATATTTCAAGAGAGGTCGCAATGGCAAGGAGTGGACAGGCACTCGTTAGGGCTCCGCGAGAAGCGGTTCAAGGTCACGTCCGGTCTAGAGGCTGTCCTTTAGCTTCTCCTTGGCATTGGGGATTCCAGTGATGATGGTTATCTGTCTGGAAGGATATAAAGAAAAAAACTGAAGCTTTGCCTACGGACGCAGCGAAGTCGTGTGGTCGCTTCCGCATGGTCTGTGAGCAAATTCCCAGATTTGTGGTGGCACTAATTATCTCAAGGTTTTCACCTCTTAATCATGGAGTAATTTTTTTTATAGAGACTCGGACCATATGAAACCCCGTAGATTTACAGCTGTCTCTAGAAATTCCACTCTGTCGCCGGTCATTTATTACTGGGCTAGATCCATTGCGGTGACCATGGATGTTAATGGTTCAGAATTACCATTACATTTAATAGAGTTGAGTCTCTGGATGAAGAATTAATTTTCACTCTTACTGAGTTATCATGATGTGCAGACTCTGGTCGCATACTTTAAAGTCATTAGAACATGAAAGTAAAGTGAACTGGGTTACATATCTTATAATTTTAGAAAGGAAGCTCCTGACTAAAACATATTGATACTTAAACGTGAATGGCTCGTTTTGTTCACAGTGACTAGGAAATTCATAATAACTCAAGCCCTGATAAAATATATGTTCACTTTAAAATAATTTCTACGGCAGTTTGGTCACAAGAGCGTTTAACGGAGCAAAAGATACAAAGCGGGCGGATTTAATGATTTCGGAATTTTTACCATCTCCGGGTTTGAATAAAGTGTGTCAATTGATCGTTGTCCCTATTCTTTCGCGCTTGACGGGTGAACTCATTCCGAGTACCGGCGAGACAGAAAAAGAAATCTGCTGGATGGCAAGGAGTCCCTTCAACTGCGGAGATATAGAACCTGCAAGCGAGGTGTTTCTTTCTTTTGCATCTGCTTACTTCTCTACCGTGCCACCGTTGGCCATATGAAGCCTTTATCTGACACTCTCCAGTGTGAAGACTCCCTCGCCCTCGGGCGTATACCAGTGCGGTCTCACCGAGTGACTTCCGAGTGCTACAATTCAGCAGTTAAGTTGTGAGGACGAATGCGGTCGTAATTTTAAATGTATAAGGAGACCGGAAGTAATGAGAATACGGCCATGAGATTCCCTTATCATATTTGTGGACAGCAAGTACTCATATGCTTATGCTTATCATTTCGGAGTAATTTTTCAGACGTTTTTCTCCTCATTCATATCACATTTCTTTTTCTACACACTAAACTACTTGAAGCAATATCTCCCGGTTATGTTCTTGCAGAAGAAATCACATATCGTGATAAATTACTGCGTGGCCGAAATTTGTGAGACAGCGTCCGGCATAATTCATAGATGTTCCCGTGAAGGCTTCCCTTCCGCAGTCTTGGAGTTGAAGTTCCGGAAATTAAGTCTCTTCATAATTTATAGATATCAATACCATAATCCACGGATCATGTAATCTTTGGTTGGTTGAATCAAATCATGAAAGCTTGTTTGTATAATCAGATACTCTTATTGTCTCTTTATTTACTGAATGTTTCATATATATAGAAAAAGTTGTTCAGAAAAATAGTCAAGCCAGCTTCATAAATAATCATGAACCTCAAAAGCAAAGTATCATAAAAGTGGGTAATTCTATTATTAATGAATAACAAAGCTCACACTTTTAAATGAATTTTCATCGCCTAATCAACTGTATAGTTTTGGTCACAGAAGCACCATATACAAATAGTACAAACAAAATTTAGATACGGTAGTAATTTACAGGACAATGAAAAAAGCATGAAAAATAAAACTTCAAACTTCGATCGCTTTCCCTTATGATCGGTTCTTTCACTGAAAACTGAAGAAATGTTGCCATCAATTAATATTTCCCTCATCACAGCTTACAGTGAAATTACTGTTGAAGATTCCTTAATGCCGGTCGCGGCTCCATACATGCCGGTCGCGGTATGCATGTACATCTACATAATACCCTGCAATCACCATAAAGGCGTGTGGCAGTGGGTGAATTCACACCAAACATGCATTGCATATCATGCTAGAAAAGTATTAGTAATAATATTCTAGTCTAAACTTCACAGTATAAAAAAGATAAAAATAGGTATCCAAGCATGACCTGACCCAAACTCTTAGGTTGAGGTTCCCAGTTTTTTTTATCTCCCTTACCTCTACGCTTTTAGTAAATCATCCGATGCCCAGTATCTACATAACTGAAATAATAGCTCTTTTTCTATCCGTTACGATTTTTTCACTTTCAACGGGAAAACGGCTTGATGGAATTCGATTAAACCTCATTTAACTCTTTAATTGTTGAATGTAAAAATGGTTCCAGCTATCATAAACAATCATTCACGGTCAAATTTGAAATTATGTTTACAATTTTTACATTTTAAAATTAAGCTATCCATTTTAAGAGAATATAAGGATTTTTTCTTCCACCCTTTGAAACACTAGACGAATGGATCTTTTTACTTCATTCATCTACGCGATACCCTGCAAACCACCGCGAGGGTTTGTGGCACGGGATTAAGATCACCAAGCATTCAAAAATAGCATGCAAACAAGCTACTAAATAGAACATGTAAAGCTTCAAAATTTCTTAGTCTTGCAGTCGTTTTTCACTATACCATCTAGATTCCTTAAGATGTGTAATCATGTGCGTAGCCACGGTGGGGCAGGGTGGGGCGCTGGCCCCCTTCCCCCCACCCCCCCTCCCCCCCCTGGCTCATTAGGCAAATGAAAAATTACGCCTTAACTAGCTGAAGGTGCCCGTTGACATAATACAAATTGTATTAAGAAATCTTAACAATTTTCATGAAGGGGCAAAAACAAACTTGTGTTATGGAACGTTAACTTATTTTTGGCCCCCCCCCCTCGGAGAACATCCTGGTTACGCCACTGTTTGTAATCTACATCTAAATTTATTGTTTTCTCGCTAATTTTTCACTAGAGGAGGTTGGAAGGTCTTAAAGGTGGCATCGCAGCTGATTCGTTAAGCACGACCGGCCATTTCTTTCGGCATAGAAATACAAGGTTACTACTCGCGCTACTCACGATCATGTTGTTTTTGCACCCGGAAAAACTAGATGAATAATAGAATATGCTTGTAATATTCGTCAAATATACCTACAGTTGATGGTGCACATATACGCAAAAATGCCAGTCATTTATTTAAAATAGGTTAAATGTATACCAGCTTTTCGCCAGTTGAATACCTCGATAAAATGTCCTTAAGAAGATCATTTGATGCCACTGCGAATAACTTTGGGTGTGAAAGCACCGTTATTCTTGTTTTTAAACGCATGAAATCTCTATTGGAGGCCATTGAAAATAAAGAGTTTTGTGCCGAGGAGGCGGGACCTAATCCTTCCCTTTCTGACTTCATTGTCTCTCGTAGGGATAGCATGTACACCCCTCCAGTACTTTCTAACTTGGTTTCTCACTGCCTTGCAGGTCCAAAAAACCGTTTATGTTTTTGTAAATGCCCGGGTTCGACTCCTGGCAGCACGTATTCGTTTACATTGGTCAAAAAAAATAGACTTTGAAGTATAATAAAGAATTTAAGCCATAGACAGATTCAGCACACGAGTTCGTCTTGCCTTCGTTGAGAAATGACAATTTCCTTTTTACTGCATGTGTTCATGTTTTGCGGCCCGTAGAATTCCAACGAGCACCTCAGCTAGTTCATTATAAGAAGAAATGAATTTTTAATTTATCATCTACATCTACATCTACATAATACCCTGCAAGCCACCACAAGGGTGTGTGGCAGGGGGTGATTGCTCACCAAACATGCACTACATATCATGCATAAAAAAGGAATAGTATTAATATAGTAGTCAGAACTACACTATTTAAAAAAGATAGAAATTGCAAAGCAAACATGCAAAAACATTCTGTTAGTAGGGTTAGATTTAAGTACTCATACCAACATGCAGCTACCAATGCTATTCATTGCTACTCTCCGATAGGATATATTTACCGTTATTCGTATCTCTTATTGTGCGAGGGAAAAAGGACATTTTGAATCGGTCAGTTCGGCAATCAATTTCTCTAACTTTATGATTATGGTCCAGTCTGCCATAGTAAGTTGGGGTTCGTAAAATATTTTTAACATCATCACTGAAAATATTGCCTTGGAATTTGTGGAAGAGATAAGTCTAAATTTCAACCTGCGATCTGACAATGATTCCCATTTCAATTCATTTAATAGACTGGTTACGCTAACATAATTATCGTATCGTCCCTTTACAAATCTTGCCGATCTTCGCTGCACACGTTCAAGTTCATTACTTAGACCGATTTCGTAGGGATCCCATACACTGGCAGCATATTCCAAATGAGGTCTAACAAGGGAAAAGTAGCTGATTTCTCGTACATGATCGTCACATTTACCCAATACTCTTTTAATGAAACCCAGTTTGCGATTCGCTTGACCCATTATTTCACGACCCATTATCATGTAGATATAAAGTGCAAGAAATATATGCGCAAAACAATTTGTTAAATGTATTTATAGTACAATATATTTTGTTGCCTCTCATTCAATGTGCCCCATGAGCTTGAATTACGTACTTCCTTGGGGTACAGGTGTCCTAGATTGGGAACCCCTACTCTAAGGACAACGGTTCGTATCCCGTTACCTGCATATATGCCGTATTTGGTTTGGTATTCTAGGTGTACGGTGCAATGCAACCTTAGCATTTGAAGGGCCTAAAAACTTTTACTACAAAGAATTATCGTATTCCTACAAGGCCCTGCTTCTGGGAGAATTTTAGACCAAATTTTAATGGCAAACCATTAAGCATTTGGTCTAAAATTCGCATTCGCACATTTTACCTGGAGTTTATGCCAGTGAGATCTTGCGGAAGTCTCTTAATCGGTGTTCCTAAAACACTTGCATATACAAGTCTATGGGGAATATTGGTCCTCAGACCAGATACAGCCACAATTAACTATTTTTACAGTGGGGAGAAATTTGAATTACCTAGAAAAAAGAGCATTTCCTCAAAAATCATCTTTTATAAAAAACTAATAGGTAATTAAATCATGAGATTGTATTGAAAAGATTTAATCGCTCTTCCGTTTAACTCGTGGATCGTAATCGTCTTCAGATTTGCTTATTTGCTCGTATATGAATCGCTAAAGAAGCTTTTACTTTCTGTTTGTTTGATCTTCAATTATGGGTTAAATGTATGGTGTAGTTCGAATGTTGGAATATAGATTCCCGCGAGAAACTTACGAATTAAAACTTCAAGAAAGCACCCGACATGTCGCGCCATTGAGGCAAGTAAGCTACAAAGAAGTTTCCGTTTCTGCGTCGCTATTTTTAAGTGGCATCGAGCCACATTACCTTGGTTCCTGGGCGAGAAATTTCCACGTGGCAGATTGCCTGGTGGTATCGCTGCAGAGATTCGAATTCGTCGTACACTTGTGAGCTAAGGAATGCCACTTGCAGCGACTGCGTAGCGTAGTTTTGAAAAGTACATCCGTACAGTACAACAGTACATTTTGAGGGCCCCAATCCCTTCCATCCCTATCCTTTCACCTTTCCTCCCGGTCTGAAGCGCCTATTAGTGCGGAAACAGACTTGAAAACACCCATGAAAAAAAAACAGTACATATACAAGTACTAATCCTTTTTTATGCATGATATGTAGTGCATGTTTGGTGAGAGTTCACCCCCTGCCACACACCTTTATGGTGGCTTGCAGGGTATTATGTAGATGTAGACTGATAGTATGGGTATGTTCCGAACGAATCATTATTGAATAAAATAGATAATGCTAAGTTTGTAAACCATTTGCTCACTTAAGAGCTGTATATTTAAAAACTTTAACAGGTAAATTATTGTTTTATTTTCATTCACCATCGATGTACCACAGTGACTCTTTCTTGCCCTGACAAATTGAAATATTTATCCACCACCTTTACGTTTTCTAAATAATTTAATGCTAACTATGGTCCATTGAATGAAACGTCTCAACTTCGCTTTGCAAGCAATGCAAGTAACTTCAGTGTTAAAGATATTGGTAGATGTAGATGAAGATGTCGTGGATATTTATTCAAATAGCTGATACAAATTACACGAAAAGACACAAATAAAAAATATGGAAATTAAAAACATGGATTCATCAATGTATAACAAAAAGGTCACTAAATTGTTTTCGGAGAATTTCAAAGCCCTCCCATTCATCACATACAGCAATACTGCTGAAATAGCAGTTACGTAGAAAAAAAAGTAAAATACGTTAAATCAGAAGCGCGAAAGCTTACGGATCCCGCTGAAATTTCCGCGAACAATACTCCACGAGTCCGATTCACGGAAGGTAAACATTTACGGATCCAAGAACACAATGTGACGGACGGTGCTCTAGAATAGCTCAGCATTTCATGTGATATTCGGAAGAAAGAAGATGGGAGTGATTCAGGCACTAGATCAATTGTGACCGTGAAAAACAGGCTCTGAGTCGCAGGGCTTACCTTCATAAATTCTCTGGTGTTAAGAATTTATCTCCTTTCAGATTTTTATTCACTCAAAATTGTCACTGCATCGACCGTCTCACATACACACACACTATAATGCCAATCAAAGATATTTATGCCGTTTTCTTGGCTAATGATACTTAAAACAATATATTGCGACAGAAGTGCGTGAGCGTGAAATTTAATTTGAAACGCTATTCGTTTGGTGGTTTCTTCCTCAAACCATTACCTGTACAAATAATTTGTAGATCGAGTCTAATATCATCATATATTGAGTCTCTCTAATATTATTTTTGTCAAAAATGAGGATACATACTTCATAACCGCAATTGGTCATAGCAAAACTCGACTCCCGAGATCTGTTTGTGGACCATTCATTATATAATCTTAACGACCATGATGTGCGACTTACTTATGTTGAGGTAATCACCCTATGAGTTTTGAGATGGCCGCTGGACATTTTATGATACCATATGTATTTTAAAGTTTCCGGTACTTGGGACAAATGATAAGGACGTTACGACTGCACTCGAACGACGAGGTAATTCAGCGTTCCACAGTTTCCAAATAATATTTGACGAAAAACATTCAGCGGACACGTGAACTCAAGTTTGAGAAGCACTCCGGCAGCTGTTAGAAACTTGCCGTCTCTACTTTAAAGCAACTTACGTTTTCAGAAATGGGTCAAAGGACGAGGTCATTCGATGGGGTCCGCAGCTTTCGGTTCACGTGGAGCTGCCTCGTTTGGCTGGTTTGAGTGTGTGGATTTTTATGTCGCTTTTCTACTCCAGACGCTTAAGAGCAGCTAACAAATGACCTGAGCACGAATCTCTTTATTTAGTAAATTAAGAGCACGGATAACGGTAAATATATCCAATACGAGTGTAGCAATGGAAAACATTGGTAGCTGCACGTTGGTATAAGGACTTGAAGCTAACCCAACTAACAGCATGTTTTTGCATGCATATAAATGAAATAAAAATACTCTGTATACTCCGGTCGGCAAATTAAAATTAGTGTGGAGTATACAGAGTATTTTTATTTCATTTATACGCAAACATGCAGTTCCACCAAGTGACGCCTGAAACTGTGCAGTTTATATGTTTTTGCATGTTTGCTTTGCTATTTTTATCTTTTTTTAAATAGTGAAGTTTAGAACAGTTTTTAAATACTAATCCTTTTTTATGCATGATATGTAGTTTGTAGATATGTATATGTTTGGTGAGAATTCACCTCCTGCCACACACCTTTATGGTGGCTTGCAGGGTATTATGTAGATTTAGATAAGGTTTTACTACCCAGATCCACTTGGAGTAAGCCGTCATTAAGTAGTATAGCATTTAGATATATGAGCAGTCATGAAATTAGTCTCAAGTTACTTACGAATGTGGCATGCACGTGGTGCGTGGTCAAGGCGAATTGATTTCATCAGACTAGGCATGCTTGAAATGAGAGTTTGCGGTTTTTCAGAGATGCACAGATTACATAAACCATCGCCGGTGCGGAGAATATTCAACATCCCACTTCAAAAAGGAGCTACAAAAATGAGTTTTTTCGCGAATTCCCAAATCAATAATCACGCTGAGGACTGAGAAGTCTCTTTAATCCAGATCTCATCAACATCAGAGGGATAATGTCTTTAAGTTATATTTAAATCCATTTCAGTCAAATCAGTAGTCGCGAAAGCTTAACCTTTGCTAATTATCGTTTTCAAGGCTGGAACTTAGGTTTAGTACCTAGTATTTATGAGAATAAGTTCCAGAATCAGCACATAAAATAACTAATTTATTAGAACAATGAGTCCATGTAACAAATGCCACTACTTTATGTTTTCATTGAGCAGTAGCTTAGTATCTCTTAGTGGCACATATATTCTGCTTGTACGGTGATCTTTCAGCCCCCACCACACACCCTTGAGGTCCACACCGCAGGGTAATACATATATGTAGTTGAGTCATTCTATATACGTAGGCTATGAAACCATAGATTGAACGGTGTTTAGACATTTATCGAAATATTAATTAAAACGTTATACGAAATAAATGTAATAACCTAGTACACACATGGTTTAAGGCCTAAATTTGTGGAAGCAGTTTTTCAAAATGAACAAAAAAACTAAGCTTTCTGTTCGTTATCAAGGAACCAGGTCTCTGAAAGATAATTTTCCTTTCAATGAGCAATATGGATCTGGATTTAAAAGCATGATACTCGTTAACAAAGGGCTAACCTTGAAAGCAGAAATTCGAGAAAGCTATCCCGTCTATTTGCCTCATATTTGAGGACGGTGTCGAAGGCGAAATCAGAATTCACTCCAATTATTATCTATCAATTCATCTCTGGCTAGTCATGAAGAAGCTTTCAAAATGTTGCTATTCTAGACCAATATGGCATTATGTGAACTCATTTACACCGCTTATCGTTTTCCTGGATAGCATTTCACTTGGGCCAAATGATAGCCAAGTCGCGTGCACTAATTGGTTCAAAGATTCTTGCAGATGTATGAAGAGTAAGAAATCGTAATCTATTCAAATAATATAGTGTGAAGGAATGGGGGATGGCAAAGTAGAGTACGTCAACACTGTGAATTCTTTGCAAAGGATTTATAGGGTCTATGGTTCTAACCAAAAGAGTAGGGTTACCAAAAAAAAAAAAAAGCGGAGTATTTGAGGTCCGATACGAACGTGGAAAAGCCTACATAGGACAAACCTCGAGGGCGCTGAGACTCCCAATGCAAGAGCACAGGAAAGCGACGAGAAATATACAGCCGTGCCCTTAGCCATCGCTGAGCACTTCTGGGAAGACCCAACGCATAACATCAATTTTGAAGAAGCCAGGCTCAACAAAGATCAAAGAAAAATGAATTTCATGCGCGAGAATAGTGAAACCGGTAAGAAAACCAACAACTCACGAGAAAAACGCTACACGCCCTCCAATGCTTGGATACGATGTTTTCGAAAGTCCAGTCAAATGAGAATGTAGTACCTACCTTAGGACCAATCGGAGCGCAGCATGTGAAACTTTGACGTGGATATAAGGCGGTCAGAAATCTGCATCTAACACTTAGGACCTGAAGATGCTAGCTGCAACGCTCGCGGAACTGTTACCCTAAGAACGTAGACAGACGCAGAAGGAACCCCGAAAGGAGTTGAATTTCAAGACATTATTGTGACATTAATCTTGGTTTGTTAATACACTGTCTGGGAATAAATTGGGTACACATTTGAGTTGGTTGTCCATTTCATGTTTTCTTACTGTCGTACTCGGCGGTATATTGTGAAGTTCTAATAATATCTCCAAGGTCGGAAGGTATAAAGTTCCCTGTTGAATCGCATCACTATCAATATCCATAAAGAGCTTGAGTTATGACTGTACTAAGAACAAATGAAACTACCATTATAAGAACGATGACAGCGAGGGACTTGAGCACCTCACATTCCCAATTAATAACCCGGAGCCAGGAGTGACTGTAAATTCCAATAAGCTATTCTATTCCAAACCCTGCCGCAAAACATTCATTCCAATAAGCTAAGTTTTATAATATTCTACTCAAGAAAACCAGTCGTATGTAAGTGAACAAAACAGTATTTACTCCGCGATTATTTATTTTATACTGAACAACTAATACAAGCTTTTCCCAAATTTCTTTTTTAAAGACCTACTTTAACAGCAGAAGAGATATTTAAAAAAAAATTAATACTCCGAAATCGTCAAGGAAATAATTCTCATAAATCCATCCACTCGCCTCTGCTGAGGTATGTGGCGCTGTATAAGTCTGGGATTCATTAAGCCAGTCGCTAAGTTTGGCAAATGATTCGATGCTAGTAGGTTGATTGATTTTCGATACACTATTCCCTCCCTCTCCCTCGGTTTTAAGTACGTACAAAAAGGCGTAAACCTAACACAAGGTGCCTGAGATTATACATAAAACACGCGATTAGGTCAGCCGAAGCCACCGAATGAGTTGTTTAGGATTATGGAAGGGTAAATCTTGCAAGACGCAAATGGATATATGTATTCCTACAGGACATATCAATTTCTGGAGATAATTATGCTGAGGCTGCCTTTTTAGGATTATGGAAGGATAAATCTTGCAAGACGCAAATGGATATATGTATTCGTACAGGACATATCAATTTCTGGAGATAATTATGCTGAGGCTGATACGATATTCCAAAAATTTAAAAGGTACCTACTCGATAAAGTTTCTAAGAGCAAATTGAACTAAATATTGTTCTACGTTCAGAATAGGTAGTGAAATGTTTAGGTTTATTTACTGCGTCTGTACTCTTAGTGTGATTCTTTACTATGTGCCCACGAGGTGGATTGCGAGTTACTCTGCATATGTGAACACCGATAAGAATTTTCTACATGTAAGTTAATAAACATGTTATTGTCCATTGAATGGCAGCCTAAAGACAACAGCTCTTAAAAATTCTCGGAAAGAATAAATATTTCTGATGTAAAACAGTGTTTGTAATTGAAAAAAAGAGGCATAAGGATGAGGATCTAATGACATTCCCCAACTGAATTTTCCTTATCTCGCCACTGCTGCGACAAATGAGACACACTAATGGACGTTACGTCACATTCTTTAGAACAGCTAGTAACAAAACCGACCAGGGGAAACAACATTCTAGACTTGTTAGCAACAAATATACCCGAAAGAGTTCTAAATACAGTTACAGACATAGGAATTAGTGATCATCAAATAGTGCATGCGAAATTTATTGTAGGCGTTGAAAGACATTATAAACCAAGAAGGAGGGTATACTTATTATGAAAGGCTAATTACGACGGTAAGAAAGAGGAATTAAGGGAATCGTTTAATGTATTTAGCGAACAAAGCAAAGGATTGGATACAGAGGATTCGTGGAGAGAATTTCTTGAGGTCACCCGTAAAGTCACGGGGTATATCGGTAGAGGGAAAAAATGAGTTAGTTCAAAACTATAAAAAATCGAGAGCATTAGCAAGGAAATCATGTCGGCAAGCGTTATCACATTTCAAGAGCAAGATGTTAGGAGAATATTTAGATAGCAATCCTAAAGCGTTTTGGTCATATGTGAGAGAGCTTCAGGGAAATAAGTCCACAGTGCACACACTTAAAAACGATAAAGGAATTAAAGTTACCAGCAGTGTAGAAAAAGCCAATACTGTACACACCTTCTTCCAAAGCGTTTTCAACTCATCGTCACACAACGCAGTGGAAGCACCGCCGAACACTTTCAGTGAGCAAATGCCCGAAATAAACATTTCATGTCGCGGAATAGGGCAGCAGTTAAAAAGCATTAACAAAAACAAATCACCAGGTCCCGATCAAATTCCTTCCAGAGTATATAAAACATTAGCTTCTGAAATAGCCCCCTATCTAGAAATAATATTCAATAAAACAATAAAGAACCACAAAGTACCCAAGGATTGGAAAGTAGCTAACATTACACCTATATTTAAAAGCGGTGATAGGGAAGAACCTAGTAACTACAGACCCATTTCACTCACGTCAATCTCTTGTAAGATATTTGAGCACATTGTAGTCAGTTCGATCATGGGGCATTTGGATAGCCAGGGATTACTCATAAACAGCCAATATGGGCTCCGGAATGGTAGATCTTGCGAGACACAATTAGCTTTATTCGTACACGATATTTTAGTCCACGGCGAAAACAGTACTGAAGTTGATGCGATATTTTTAGATTTTAAAAAGGCATTCGAAAAAGTTCCTCATGATAAATTAATATTGAAGTTAGAGAGTTTTGGTATGAATAAAGACGTTGTATGTAGGGTAAAAGAATTCTTAAGTGGGCGAGAGTAGAGGGTTGTCATAGATGGTATCATGTCGGACACAATCAATCAATACTTAAAGATATAAGCCCCAACAAATCTCCTGGCCCTGATCAAATTCCCTCCCGCGTATATAGAGAGTTAGCATCCGAAATTTCCCCCTACCTTGAAATAGTATTTAATAAATCCCTGACCGAACACGTCGTACCGATGGACTGGAAAGCAGCCGATGTAACACCCATTTTTAAAAGTGGCGATAGGGAGCAGCCATCTAACTACAGACCTATATCCCTCACATCCATTTCATGCAAGGTCCTAGAACATATAATTGTCAGTTCAGTCATGGGACACCTAGATAGCCAGAATTTATTGTCCAATGTCCAGCATGGCTTCCGAAAGAGCAGATCGTGTGAAACTCAACTTGCTCTCTTTTCCCACGATATTTTAGTTTCTGGCGAAAATAATATTCCAGTGGATGCTATATTTCTCGACTTCAAGAAGGCTTTTGACAAGGTTTCTCACAGCAAACTAATTTTGAAGTTAAAATCTTATGGGTTAGACAGTAACATTATATCATGGATTAATGATTTTCTACATGATCGGGTTCAAAGGGTTGTTTTGGACGGTGTTTCCTCACCGGCAATTAAAGTCACTTCGGGTGTCCCACAAGGTAGTGTGATAGGTCCACTCCTATTCCTTTTGTATATTAATGATATCCAAAAGGTGGTAAAAAGTAAGCTTCGTCTATTTGCCGATGACGCAGTAGTGTACAGGGAAATTCTATGCCCAAACGATAAAGAATATTTAAATATTGACCTACAAGCAATTGAAACTTGGTGTGATACATGGCAGTTAGAATTAAACTTTAAGAAATGTCTTGTAATGAATTTTTGGAAAAAGAATAGCTCTCCCCCTAGCACTTACAAAATAAGTAATAATGAATTAACAAACGTGGAATCCATTAAATATCTTGGAATAAGACTGACAAATGATCTTTCCTGGGGTAAACACATTCGTGAAATAATGGGTCAAGCGAATCGCAAACTGGGTTTCATTAAAAGAGTATTGGGTAAATGTGACGATCATGTACGAGAAATCAGCTACTTTTCCCTTGTTAGACCTCATTTGGAATATGCTGCCAGTGTATGGGATCCCTACGAAATCGGTCTAAGTAATGAACTTGAACGTGTGCAGCGAAGATCGGCAAGATTTGTAAAGGGACGATACGATAATTATATTAGCGTAACCAGTCTATTAAATGAATTGAAATGGGAATCATTGTCAGATCGCAGGTTGAAATTTAGACTTAATCTCTTCCACAAATTCCAAGGCAATATTTTCAGTGATGATGTTAAAAATATTTTACGAACCCCAACTTACTATGGCAGACTGGACCATAATCATAAAGTTAGAGAAATTGATTGCCGAACTGACCGATTCAAAATGTCCTTTTTCCCTCGCACAATAAGAGATACGAATAACGGTAAATATGTCCTATCGGAGAGTAGCAATGAATAGCATTGGTAGCTGCATGTTGGTATGAGTACTTAAAGCTAACCCTACTAACAGAATGTTTTTGCATGTTTGCTTTGCAATTTCTATCTTTTTTAAATAGTGTAGTTCTGACTACTATATTAATACTATTCGTTTTTTATGCATGATATGTAGTGCATGTTTGGTGAGCAATCACCCCCTGCCACACACCCTTGTGGTGGCTTGCAGGGTATTATGTAGATGTAGATGTAGATGAATCAAAGTCACATCGGGAGTTCCCCAGGGTAGCGTAGTAGGTCCGCTTCTATTTCTTTTATACATTAACGTTTTGGGTACCGTAGTTAGTAGTAAGCTTAGACTTTTTGCAGACGATGCGGTAGTGTATAGGGGTATATCAAAAGAGGAAGACAGGAAATCGCTTAGCAAGTATTTAGATGCAATTCAGCAATTCAAATTTAGGAATATACAAATGCCAATTAATTTCCTTACTTTAATTGGCATTTGGATATGCCGCTCTCCGGACAGTTTCATGCATTACACAGATAGTTGCCTGTCGGTATAAGGAATTTTAGCTAACACAATTAATATCATGATATTGTCTGCTTGCTTTGCTATTTTAATCTTTTTTAAATTGCTAAGTCCAGAGTAGAATATCGTTACTAATCCTTTTTGAGAATGATATGTGATGCAGGTTAGGTGTGAACTCACCCTCTGCCACACATCTTAACGGAGGGTCGCAGGGTATTATGTAGATGTAAGTGAAACGCTGAGTCTGACCTTCAAAACTCGAGGACGCTTCCGACCTAGAGCGACATTCGGCAGATACCATTCGCAAGGCCGAGAAAAGGCTCGCTTGTCCGAGTGGGGGGAGGAGTGGCAGCGTCCCTCCATCCCCACAAAGGTGAAATTCCTTCTCGGACTGTTTACGTCGAAGGGAGCGGGACAGAAGACGATAGCCTACCTGACGCCGAGGAAAGCATCTCGCTTTCGAAACTATGCGGTGGCGTGGTCGACGATTGCGGCGCTATTTCTGGCCCTCAAGTGACACGCGGGCGCGTGGAAGGAGGAAGAGAGAGGATGCCAATTCCTAATAATTAAGGAGCCATTGAACATTCACGAGGCCATGAATCTAGCTTTGTTTATTGCATTCACACCTGGGAGGATGGACAAACCGCTGTATCCAATCCGAAGTACTAGTACGAGTAGTAGATTTATAAAAAAGAGTACTTGGGAAATGTGATGAGAAGACAAAATATCGATGTTACTTTTCACTAGTTAAGCCCCACCTTGAGTATGTAGCCAGTGTATGGGATCCGAATGAATTAGGTTTCATCAGAGAACCAGAAGGAGTGCAGCGTACATCTATCTACATCTACATAATACCCTGCAAGCCACCATAAAGGTGTGTGGCAGGGGGTGAAACTCTCACCAAACAAGCACTACATATCATGCATAAAAAAAGGATTAGTACTTGTATAGGTACTGTTCAAAACTACGCTATTTAAAAAAAGATAAAAATAGCAAAACATACATGCAAAAACATGCCGTTAGTTGGGTTAGCTATAAGTCCTTATACCAACATGCAGCTACCAATGTTATCCATTGCTACACTCGTACTAAATACATTTACCGTTATTCATATCCCTAATAGTACGAGGAAAAAAGGACATTTTGAATCTGTCAGTTCGGCAATCTATTTCTCTAATTTTCTGATTATGGTCCAGTCTACCATAGTAAGTTGGGGTCCGCAAAATATTTTTAACATCATCACTGAAAATATGGTCTTGGAATTTGTTTAAGAGGTTAAGTCTTAATTTCAACCTGCGATCTGACAAGGATTCCCAATTTAATTCATTTAATAGACTGGTTACGCTAATAAGGTTATCATACCGTCCCTTTACAAATCTTGCCGATCTTCGCTGCACACGTTCAAGTTCGTTATTTAGACCGATTTCGTAGGGATGCCATACACTGGCAGCATATTCCAAATGAGGTCTTACAAGGGAAAAGTAGCTGATTTCTCGTACATGACCGTCACATTTACCCAGTACTCTTTTGACGAATCCCAGTTTGCGATTCGCTTGACCCATTATTTCACGAATGTGTTTACCCCAGGAAAGATCATTTGTCAGTCTTATTCCAAGATATGAATAGAGGCGTCCAAGATAGGAATAGAGGCAGGCGTAGAGCCGATAGGTTCGTTAATAGGTGTTACGATAGGTTTAGTAGTCGATCAGAATTAATACAAGAATTAGGGCAGGGAATCATTATCAGAGCGTAGGTTAAATTACAGATAAATTTCTTATAGAAATTTAAATCGGATAGCTTTACTGAAGATGTTAGGCATATATTGAAAATAACAGCGTAATATGCTAGATTCCACCCGATAAATAAGATTAGAGGGATAGATTGTCGTACTGAAAGATTCAAAATGTCATTTTTGCCCCGCACTATAAGAGAACAGAATAGGCAGCATACCAAAGGTTAGGAAGGGGAAATATTTTAGAGTAGTCTGTAAAGCATGATGCATGCATTAGTAACCAATTCCTTAATTACTATGCAGATATTAACAATCTAGTTGCCTGAGACCCTATAGTAACATGTTTGCATGTTTATAGTGCATGCTTGGTGATCTTCACCCCCTGCCATACACCCTTACGGTGGCTTGCAGGGTCACGCGTATGCAGATGAAATACGATCCAGGTAGTAAAGGATGGAGCTCATCAGGCCCAACGGAGTTTAAAATTCGCATACAACCGTTGGGAGCCCGTGATTCACCACTGCAGTACGTTGTTACTATTATTTTTAGTTATCAACCGGTTCAGGTCTAAATGGATATTAAACTCTTACTCCGACCGCTATATATCATACGATGTCCGTCTTCTGCTCAGGTCTTTGCTCTGATACCTTCAATTATCATTCCGACAACCCGCCCTTCTCCCTCTGCCCTCCTCCTCCGTACTCGGCATCCTTACCTCTATAACATCCTTCAAAACATCCTCGCTCCGTAACACTTCCCTGTCTTCTCACTATTTCCTCTATCGACCTACTTTCCTACCATCCCTACGACATCCCCGATCGTCCTCATTTTAACCCATCTATATACCTCGTTTGTATTTATCACTCACTCAGTTTGATAGGCGAGGGTACTGCTCATTTTGTTCTAGGCCATTGGCAAGCGAAATTCATAGAAGCAGGGCAGGGGCGCCAATTTCTTTCCCTGGGCCATCTACGAAGTTCTAACGCACAGAAAATCGAATCGCGAGGATTTTAGGTAGGGATATCCAAAAAGTGTCCCCGAGTTTTGAACCTATGACCCTCCGGTCTGCAGCCCAGGACTCTACCCAGTATACCCTTTATATCTATATAAAGGGGTATAAACCTTCTTTTAGAACATATGTGGTATAAATCACCCCCAGCCCCACACCTTTATGGTGGCTTTCAGAGTATTTTATAGGTGTATATTCTCCATCCTTCTCCAAACCCATGTCTGCCTTTATAGGGTTAAGAAAAGTATACATTTTCTGAAATTACAAAGCTTGCCCTGTAACTAATCATCAAGGAATTAGTTTCAAAGAACGTTTTTTGATGTCATCGATGGTCATATAATTTTGGGAAATCAGGGTATTTCCCAGTTCTTCAACACGACGACCGTCTCTGAAATATATTCGCGGTATCGACACGATTAGAAGGCTTTTTTTATCGGAAACGAACACATTCACGTACATACATCCTAATTAACAAAGCCGATGGGTGTTCGAAGGAAAAATAATGTAAGATTCAACCACCGAAAACTAAAGATAAGGATAATATGTTCTATTTCAGTAATCTGATCATTGAGTATGCGCAGTTATTAAAGCTATGCAGTAGCACAATCACACGTTAACATATGCCTGTTGCTTACAGTAATCTACATAATACCCTGCAATCCACCATAAAGGTGTGTGGCAGGGGGTGAACTCTCACCAAAGATGCGCTACATATCATGCATGAAATTTGTAATTAAAAATAAAAATAACAAAGCATACATGCAAAAACATGCTGTTAGTTGGGTTAGCTTTAAGTCCTTATACCAACATGCAGCTACCAATGTTATCCATAGCTACACTCGTACTAAATACATTTACCGTTATTCATATCCCTAATAGTACGAGGAAAAAAGGACATTTTGAATCTGTCAGTTCGGCAATCTATTTCTCTAATTTTGTGATTATGGTCCTGTCTACCATAGTAAGTTGGGGTCCGCAAAATATTTTTAACATGATTACTGAAAATATGGTCTTGGAATTTGTTTACGAGATTAAGTCTAAATTTCAACCTGCGATCTGACAATGATTCCCAATTTAATTCATTTAATAGACTGGTTACGCTAATAAGGTTATCATAACGGCCCTTTACAAATCTTGCCGATCTTTGCTGCACACGTCCAAGTTCGTTATTTAGACCGATTTCGTAGGGATCCCATACACTGGCAGCATATTCCAAATGAGGTCTTACAAGGGAAAAGTAGCTGATTTCTCGTACATGATCGTCACATTTACCCAGTACTCTTTTGACGAATCCCAGTTTACGATTCGCTTGACCCATTATTTCTCGTATGTGTTTACCCCAGGAAAGATCATTTTTCAGTCTTATTCCAAGATATTTAATGGATTCCACGGTTGTTAATTCATTATTACTTATTTTGTAAGTGCTAGGAGCAGAGCTATTCTTTTTCCAAAAATTAATTACAAGACATTTTTTGAAGTTTAATTCTAACTGCCATGTATCACACCAATGTGTAATAAAGGGCTTTCACGTGAGTGTCCCTTAAAATTCCTTAAAGAAACACAATACAAAATATCTTTCCACTGAATACATTTCCTGACATCTTGGAACGTTTCGACTTATCTTACAGTCCTTCTTTAGGTCATTTGAGTGTCTCATTCTGTCTCTTGCAAAAGAAAAAAGTCCTCAAAAGGTAATTTTCTGTCCTTCTGGGAAATTCAACACCTTGTATTCTGTTCTCATTTTCTTTCGAAGCTTGAATTCCAGGAATACTATCGGTTTCATTTCTTTCCAAAGAACTTGTGCAGTACGAAATGCGTAAGCCTATTCAAACACATTCAATAAGTATAAAAAGGTCTACCCCTAAGATAAAGAGAATGACGAGATTAACGTTTCTTCATTGCAATTCTGGAACCTTTCCACCACGTCATAGCTTCGAATTTCGATTTAATAAACGTTTCAATTTTGAAAAGAGGTTTTCCGCCTGGAGTCGTTAAGGTCTCGGTTGCTTTCTCAGAACCTGCAATTCTCGTAAAACCTTTCCTTGGAAATGAGGAATGATAATTTACTTCTCTCAAAGACAGAAATAAAAAAAAACTAGACATTACAAAACACAATGGATACAATATTCTCAAGGAGTGTGCATCTACATCTACATAACACCCTGCAATCCACCATAAAGGTGTGTGGCAGGGGGTGATTGCTCACCAAACATGCGCTACATATCATGCATAAAAAAGGAATAGTATTAATATAGTAGTCAGAACTACACTATTTAAAAAGAAAATAGCGAAGTAAGCATGCAAAAACATGCTGTTAGTTGGGTTAGCTTTACATCCTCACACCAACATGCAGTTACTATGCTATCCATTGCTACACTCGTATTGGATATTTTTACCGTTATTCGTATCTCTAATTGTACGAGGAAAAAAGGACATTTTGAATCTGTCAGTTCGGCAATCTATTTCTCTAATTTTGTAATCATGGTCCAGTCTACCATGGTAAATTGGGGTCCGCAAAATATTTTTAACGTCATCACTGAAAATATTATCTTGGAATTTATTTAGGAGATTAAATTTAAATTTCAGCCTGCGATCTGACAATGATTCCCATTTAATTTCATTCAATAGAGTGGTTACGCTAATACAGTTATCGAACCGTCCCTTTACAAATCTTGCCGATCTTCGCTGCACACGTTCAAGTTCGTTATTATACCTATTTCGTAGGGATCCCATACACTGGCAGCATATTCCAAATGAGGTCTAACAAGGGAAAAGTAGCTGATTTCTCGTGCATGCTCGTCACATTTACCCAATACTCTTTTGATGAATTTCAGTCTACGCTTAGCTTGACCCATTATTTCACGTATGTATTATCTCAGGAAAGATCTAGTGCCAGTCTTATTCCCAGATATTTAAAGGATTCCACGTTTGTTAATTCATTATTACTTATTTTGTACCTGCTAGGAGGAGAATAATGTTGGAGGATAATAATGGAGGAGAATGTTAGGTGCATTTCGATGATTTTTACTTAGCTGGAGCTTAAGCAAGAGATATTGACTGAAATTCCTGCAGTATCTGGTTATTCCTTACCAAATCAAATTAGAAAGAGTCTTATGGACAACGATAAACCTATGACCATATTTGTGTGAGAGGAAATTAAGATATGGAAATGACAACAGACACAAAAAGGTTTCCTCATTGCTGTCCCACGCCGTAAATTTTCGGGCTCAGTGAGGTATGCTTTTAGATAGCACTTAATATATATGACCGTTTTACTGCCTGTTGGCTTTGAATGAACTGCACAGTTCAAGGCGTCCCTTGGTGGAGCTGCATGTTTACGTAGAAATAAAATAACAATACTCTGTATATTCCACACTATTTTAATTTGCCGGCCCGGGTTTCGTCCACTCCGTAGACATTATCAGGGTCGGGTCGGCAAATTAAAATAGTGTGGAATATACAGAGCACTGTTATTTTATTTCTACGTAGCCCTTTGAAATTAACAGTGATAAATAAAGCATCTTATTCATAATTAGCACATTTAGGGCTACTGAAAAATGTACACATCACCTCATAACGACCATTATTTACTAAATCTTGATACTCATTTGGAATATGCTGCCAGTGTATGGGATCCCTACGAAATCGGTCTAAGTAATGAACTTGAACGTGTGCAGCGAAGATCGGCAAGATTTGTAAAGGGACGATACGATAATTATATTAGCGTAACCAGTCTATTAAATGAATTGAAATGGGAATCATTGTCAGATCGCAGGTTGAAATTTAGACTTAATCTCTTCCACAAATTCCAAGGCAATATTTTCAGTGATGATGTTAAAAATATTTTACGAACCCCAACTTACTATGGCAGACTGGACCATAATCATAAAGTTAGAGAAATTGATTGCCGAACTGACCGATTCAAAATGTCCTTTTTCCCTCGCACAATAAGAGATACGAATAACGGTAAATATGTCCTATCGGAGAGTAGCAATGAATAGCATTGGTAGCTGCATGTTGGTATGAGTACTTAAAGCTAACCCCACTAACAGAATGTTTTTGCATGTTTTCTTTGCAATTTCTATCTTTTTTAAATAGTGTAGTTCTGACTACTATATTAATACTATTCCTTTTTTATGCATGATATGTAGTGCATGTTTGGTGAGCAATCACCCCCTGCCACACACCCTTGTGGTGGCTTGCAGGGTATTATGTAGATGTAGATAGATGTAGATTACCTCGATCAGTATTATCACGTAGTATAGAAGGAATAAAATACAAGGAAAAAACAAAATTGGTTAATAAATCCGAAGAGTACGAGATATGTAAGATACATAGGAAGAAAATTTTGAAATATACGACAAAATGTTCAGAAACTTTTATGATAAAATGCAATAATACACTAAATGTGTTTTGTTGATAATGAAAACCCGGTTACTGCAATAGATTACTGGGGGACCGAGAAGGAGTTTCTGGAAACGCAAGCAAGAAAGGAAGTCGGAATAAATGAAATGGGGTAAACGAATGATTCGGAATTTTATACGGTCCAAACAGCACAAGCAAAGATAGTAGAGGGAAATAGGGTTAGGTAGCGTATAACATCGGCTCTTATAATAGCGATATTCTTACCGATAGCATGCGTCTATGACACGAGTTCAAGTTATAATTAATCCAAAATATTGATAAAAAGTTGACAATTTTCCATATGTTAAGATGCATGTCAATTTGCGTTTAAAATTAATTTTTACCGGCCACATAGCATGGTTCCTAATAGTAAAAATGATGAATGAAAAAAATTCGTTATGAGTTCACTAAAGTATTAAACATCACAACAACTTTTTCTCCCTGGCTTTTAGCTATTGAATATGTGGGGTAATGTTTGACGAGGATAGTTCTTTGGCAGACCGATCTAATCAACTATTGTTTTCTGAAAACACGTATACACCACATGGGAGCACACATTTAACATTGAAAAATTGCAATTTCACCAAACTGTGATTTAATTTTAAAATAAGATCATGAACTAATGATTGAAAATAAGAATGAACTTTGTAATTTTCCACACGTTTTTTTATTAACCAACCGGTTTCAACACTCACGTGTCATCATCAGGGACTAAAATTTTTGAGCAAGGGAAGGCCTTAAATAGTGCACTGGTGGGGGGGTGTGGAGGTTAACATGGAAAGGGAGTGAGGCATGGGGCTACATCACAGGGGTAAGAAGAATATATTGGAGGTTATGTCAAATGTTCACATTGTGGCGAATAATGGGGTTTACCAGAGCAAGTGGTCAACGGGGAACATTTAAAATCCGTCAAATCGTTTAAAAGTAAAATATCGGGTGAGCACCGTCGTTCTACAATTTCATATTTCTCTAAAAAGTCAAGTTTAAAACCTTTATCTTGGACGTGTAAGACTTGAGGCTTGAAGTTTCCCCGGTGGCCAGTCTCTAGTAGTTGTTTAGCATACATTGAAGTCTCGTCACAGTATCTAACACACTTCTCATGTTCTTTCACTCTGGTCACAAATCTTCTCCCGGTTTGCCCCACATACACTGCGTTACAATCACCACACTCTATCAGATACACACCACTTTTATGGTCCACCTCAATTTTGTCTTTGGAATTAAAGAGTAATTTGCTTAGTGTAGTCGGATTATAAAAACAGACCTTAAAAATGTCTTTGGGTAAATGTCTAGCTATTACTTGGCTAATATTACCTAGTAAGGGCAGTTTAAACCATTTCTTTGATTTATCGTGGGGAGATTGGTCCAAATTGCACAGTAACTTTGTAGCTTTTGACTTTTGAATTTTATTTAATAATTTTTCCACTGCATGTTCACTGTAGCCATTCTGATGAGCTATCATTTTTATGGTGTGCAGTTCATCTTTAAATGAGCTATCTTGAAGTGGGATGCTCACTAGCCGGTGTAACATAGAGTTTATGGCAGCCAGTTTATGTGCATAGTGATGGGTTGAACTATTGGGAATTATAGCATCTGTAAAGGTATCTTTGCGATAAATGGCAAACTGATGTTTACTGTCTTTAATGGAAATGGACAAATCTAAATAATTGAGGTAACCATTACCTAGTTCCATAGTGAAAGTGATAGATTTGTGCAGGGAGTTTAAAATTGATAAAAATTGGTCCAGTTGCCTCAAGGTACCAGTCCACAAACAAATTATGTCATCTACGTATCTATAGTAATAATAAACGTTGCTTAAAAGAGAGTGGTTTGCGCTAAATAACCTCTGTTCTAGAGAATCCATAAATATTTCCGCTCAAACTGGGGAATGTGGGGATCCCATAGACAGTCCATGTCGTTGTTTATAAAAATTGCCATCGAACAGGAAGTAATTTTGGTCGGTGCACAAGGTTAAAAGTTGTCCAAAGTCTTTCACAATGTCATCACTGCAATCCGCTTTTCTTAGCCAGGATATTGCTGAGTCAATCGCCTCGAGTGAGGGGATGGATGTAAAGAGATTGCGCACATCGAAGGAAACTAACTTTCCATTAGGGGGTAGAGTCATATCTTTGAGTTTGGAAGCCAGTTCAATGGAGTTTTTTATACCATAAGTTGACTTAAAGGAGGAAAAATTTCTCAAGAGAATATTTAATTTAAGCGCAAGTAAGTGCGACGGAGCCGATATGTGTGAAACTACTGGTCGAATAGGAATCCCCGGCTTGTGCGTTTTCGGTAGACCATACATCCTTGGTGGCAATGGATTCATTTTTATTAGACTCCGCTCTTCTCTTGGTGAGAGCAATGAGTCGCAACTGTTTAAGGTTGTTTTGAGAGTCTGTTGGAAAATGTTAGTAGGATCTTTGTTCAGTTTTTCAAACTCATTTTCGGAGATAAACTGTTCACACTTTTGAACGTAATCATGCTTCTGAAGGATAACTATGCTATTGCCTTTGTCAGCTTTTGTGAAGATTAAATTGTGCTGATTAGAAGCATCTTTAATGTTATTCAGTAGTCTTTTAACTGATCGATCCTGCGGGCGGTAGTCCGAAGAAAAGTAATTATTAATAGTGTCCGCTATTTCTTGTTTTTTACCCAACGACTGTGTGCGCAAACCTACATCACAATCAGCTAAAAGATTTACAGCAGCTTTGTGGTTAATTGGTAAAGAAGGTGAATATTTATGACCATGATTTAAAAGTTGTTCTTCAGCGCATGAGAATTTATGTGAAGACAAGTGCCAATGTGTCCAAATGACAATGTGTCCAATATATTCTTCTTACCCCTGTGATGTAGCCCCATGCCTCACTCCCTTTCCATGTTAACCTCCACACCCCCCCACCAGTGCACTATTTAAGGCCTTCCCTTGCTCAAAAATTTTAGTCCCTGATGATGACACGTGAGTGTTGAAACCGGATGGTTAATAAAAAAACGTGTGGAAAATTACAAAGTTCATTCTTATTTTCAATCATGGAAAAATTCCACAAGGTGACGGCCGAAGTTGTTTCATCGATCATGAACTAATATTTTCTTTTAAATAATTTACTATGTATTTAGGCTATAGATGGTGAAGTGATAAACATGCCCCTAAAAGTTCTCTATTCTTTTGCAGGTGAGTCAATATCCACACTCCAAGGAGGATGAGTATCTTCACTGAATGCTGACAATTATGACGTGTTATTAATAATCGCCATTGCGCAAGTTTCTGCATCACGAACTTGCGAAAAAAGGTAATATTTGGATAAGAAAAAGTGAACACTCGGTGTATGTAGCGAATAGAATTTACGGCTGATGGAATCTTGCTAGACGGCGAAGAATATTCTTCTATGCTGGGTTTATAACTGTTCACATAGAAGAAAGGAAACAAAAGGGGATACATAAATGGCAGTACCGGAAAGTGATTGTTATATTATAATTCAATATCAAAATTCAATCTTGAAACCTTTCAACATAAGTTTTACTAAAACATACTTTCTATGATGGAATTATACAAATATAAAACAAAACCTGTATATTGTACTTAAAAAAATTGTATAAAACAAAACCTAATTCATAGTTGCTTCATTCAAGCTCTAATACACACTGAAAATAGTCCATCGAAAAGCAATACATACAGGCAGAAAAACTGCATCGCATACCGAGAATTAGATGTAACGCAACACGCACACACACGCAATGCATCAATATTTCTGCAGGCTGCTCAAACTTAACTATCAGAAATGACCACGTGGAATAAGCAGCTAAATCAAATCCTTTTAATTAGGCATTAGATTATATATAAAAGCCACGTATGCTCCTAGGATACTACAGCGCGTATATCATTTACTGAGGGATTCTTAGCAATACAGTGCCTGCCAATTATTATTTATTTTGATGTGAATTGTGTTTTAACAAATTAATTGAGTGCCCTTCTTATACATTTGTGCATATTTAAGGCGTTTCCTTTCTTTAAGGCTCTAATCGCTAAAATATTCCGGTTAAAGTCTGTTTTCTGTACAACCACCTTCTCGACTTTACAAGAAACGCGGTTTCTTGAACTTTCTCAAAATGTGGTAATTATCGAAATACTAATCAAAAATAGTCCCGGGGAACCTCTTTTAGGCGATAAGAAATAAATTGTTACCTAGCAATTTTATTTTTGCCATACTCCTAATATACTAATAGTAAAGTTGTTTTGGGGAACCTAGGGGGCAAATCAATAAAATGAAAATCTTCTGCAAAGCATAAATCAATTTATGCCGTGGTGGAACGCCGCCATTTAATTAACTCCAAGTCTATAAAATTTTATTAGAAAGTATTTTAATAAATCTGTTTCTTTTTTTTCGGATGTCTGAATAGTGTGAATAGGTAACTCGCCCAGAGGCTGAAAAAAAAACAAATTTGGCCCTCAATCATGAAATAAAAACCAAACTATTTGAATATTGTAGTGTCTACAAATTCGAAAGCCTATTCAAAGGCACTACTGCGAAGCTCGCAACAACTGATAAGGTACTCGCTGGCCGAAATTTGTGCTCGAAAAGGACTCTTGAACGTTCTTGATAAGGTCACAAGTGGGACTGTTTTTCTAAAAAAATATTCTTTTCTACAAAATGGGCGATGACCGATTCATGCGACTAGAGAGTGATGTGCCTCGTTTCTTTCTCTACTTCATTTACTGAGTGTCCTGCAAACCGCCTTGAAGGCGCGCAGTAGGCGGTGAATCATCACCAAGGAATATTTCGTTCAAGGGATATCCATAATTTTTCGCATCTCCCATTTTCGAGTGGAACGGCTCACGATCAAATGTCTGTCGAATCCATCATCCCGGACAGTACAAGAGAGGACACTCTAAAACCTCAAATTCAATCGTGTTATTACCATGCCTCGATTACTGTTTTGGCAAACTTTGGACAGCATTTAGCAAGTTCGGGAGAGAACGACTCTCGATTCTCAATTTTAGCGACTTCTCTACGTGATGGCTTGAGTTTACGCTCGATGACATTACCATAAACACATCCAAGCTACTTTCGGGGACTATTTCGAAGAAATATTGTTTATAAGCGTGAGATATTCACGTATTTTGAACGATAGAACACTCAAATGCTACGTGGATAGGCATGGGTCCAAAAATCAACATTCAGAAAGCGAATGGAAGAATATCTCAATTAAATTAAAGTCCGCACTTTCTCGCCAGAGATAAGAATCACCTGACACCATAAAATGGATACAAAGAATCTGATATAAGTAAATTGAAATATGTACATTTATGAAACCGACACCCTTCAGAACTCCCTACATCAAGCATCAGTTATTTAACAGCTCATTATGTGAAAATTGTTTATTATTTGAAAGGACAGGAACATAATTAAAGTTTTCAAATCTCATGGCATCAATAAAGTCATCAAGCTTTATTGATGTCATAGACATTGATATTCAAGCAAATTGGAAACTAAAGTATGGGCGAAATATCTGCGTAACACTTGTTCTGGGCAGACGAGAGAGTAGAGGAGATTCCCACCAATAACGCACTTGGTGACTGCTTCATGAAGGACAAAGACAAAGCGTTTCAACCGTCAAATAGACTCACTACTACGAAACTTTATTAACCAGATAATTTATGAGGGAAAGAACCAGTTAATCAATGGGTGGGGTTACATTTATCTACCATGACATTTACTCTCCATCACGCAGTGCTTTAAACTAAACGGTAGGAAAACTTTGGCCAGGAAAATACAAGTCTCAAGCAGAAAATTTTAGACCTCTGTTTCATTTAAAATGGCAATGGACTAACTAGAAGATATTAATGGCTTATTGCTGTTAATCAGGGCGTTCGATAGAATAAAAATTAAATTTAGAAGTATACGTTAAATAAGGACTGATATTAACATTGTTTTTCTATTGTTCTAATTTCTTGTTCTAATTTCAACAGAACTGCCATTGGAATTCAATTCATTTAGAGTAATTTTTTTCTGGCGTCAATTGCCAAAATTTCCACTTCGGAGGCACTTTTATAATGTACCTAAGTAATATACGTGATGATATCAACTTCGAGTAGCGGTATCCTTACTTTCCAATACATTTATGACCATTATATATCAACTATCATCAATGAAGAGGGCAGTGACTGTAAAAGTGATATATCTTCCTGTGTGCGTGAGCCATAAGAAAGCGAAGGCATTACGCCTCGCGACAAAGGAAAGAGAGCGAAGGTCATAGGAAAAGTTTCACTCGATGCCACTGAGGGTACAGAATGGGTGAGTTACAATTGAAGCGAGATCGACGCGGCAAACCTTACCGACTGTCGTCACGGAAATCCGTGTGACGCAGATGACGCTGTCACGGTCGTGGCTTTGATAGCATCGAAGGGCGGTGCGAAGCTGGAGCTCAACGGTCGCTCCCTCCCATCCTTCCACCCGCCCTCTCTGTCCTTAACTCCCCCTCATTTCCCTGTCGCAACCCCCTCCATCCTCCCCCTTGGCCACGACATGAGAGCCAAGCTCTCGCACCGCGCGTATCACTCGCCAGAGATAATGGGCGCGACCGCACTCCCGAAGCTCGTCGCGTTCTCTCGCGGATTATACATGCAGCATGCTGCGAAAACGGGAGCGCAGGCGTTTCTAACCGAATTGGCAGACACGCTCGACACGGAGATGACAGTGAGGCTAAGTGAGAATACGAGAGGAATTATTATTTTTTCTCTTTCGCCCCTTTTCAATTCACCATTTTATTTCAGTACAAACCTGTACTTTAGGTTCCGTCGCATTTTTTTCGACTCCTTCCACCTCAAGTGCAAAACAGTATGAGCGCCGTGCGACGTATCTAGGTCACCCACCGACGTATCTGCGTGCTCGTGCCTCGAGCGAGGATACAGCTGGGAAGAGGTCGCGCTAGTGAGTGGTCGGAAAATAACGACCCTGCCCGCGGATGTCGGGAATGGAGCAGACGCGAAGCACTGTCGCCTCAATGCGAACCGTCATTACACTATTTTATGACGACGTTTCCGCGACGTTCAGATGGACTTGGAAGATTTTCAGGTTCCAAACGTGAAGGTAACTCGAAAGTCTCCCTTGTTCAGTCGTTACCCCATCTGGGTATGCTTGTTAGTTTTGAGCGGGAAGGGAAATTATTAAGAGAAAAATTGGGTGCAGGTTATTTTTTTAAATTAATTCATTGGAATTATGTAAGCTATATGAGAACCATTTATACGGCGAATAACATTAACGAAACCGCCTTCTAAACGCTACATTTCAACTGATTCCTTAGCTAATGCTAAAGTTTAAAACTCCTCCAACAAATGATCCAATACAACGAAAAGGTATTCTTGTGTGCATTACGGGACGATGTCATCGTATAATTTGCCGTAGTGTACTAATACACGCATAACAGCAAATCTTCAGACTTTCTCTTCTGATCAAGGTCATATCAGCTAATCTTTTCAAACGCTATATTTGAAGAACATGAAAACTAAGACACTGATGTTTTTCTTTCTACAGCGGATGATTTAATTTTCGACGACTCAATACTATCCTTAAATGGCTAATAGCATAAAATGAAAGCATTGGCCTCTGATAGAAAATATGTTTTCAAAAAAGTAAATTCCAATGCTTCTATTTTTTCAACTTTACCTGGAACGATAAGTTCCAGGTCGTCATACTAATTAGTCAATACGGATATGCCTTTCCATTTTCGTGCTCCAAGTCATAACCTTCGATCCTCTTCCTTGAAGGAGAAACGTACGCTTTAACACCCTACTATAAAATATTTCACCTCCTACATACAGCACGAACGCATGCCTACATCCTTGACTGCAATGGATTTCTCAATCTTAGGCTCGGCACGACGGAATTTTATTGAACGTAGAATGACGAAGAGGGTATTGATGGAGACTCACAACACATGGAGGGATGGTATTGACTATAGGCACGGCAGAAAGCACCACGATGCAAATGCATACTCAGTCTCCGATGCCACTGCATATTCAATTGCACGTTCCAAGGTCCGCGGTGACAATACCAGCGACAGATTTCAAATGTGAAGGCTCTTGACTGTAATTTGCGCTTCGAGTAAAGACTCTGGATATAACGTCCTTATCGTCATAATAATAAGAATGAATAAACTTGATTTTTCCACAAATTGTATTACTTTCCACTACCCAGGTTTCGACGGTTAAGTCATCATCAGGTGACCTGATGATGACTTAACCGTCGAAAATTGGGTAGTGGAAAGTAATAAAATTTGTGGAAAAATCAAGTTTATTCATTTCTATTATAATGAATCGTTACCACCATGTCACGGCCGATAATACCCTCTACGTCCTTATTGTCCTTATCTAACCTAAGTTAGTCTCCAGGAGCAACGAACGCGACGGGAAACCCGCAAGGAGATGAAACCTTTTAACAGATTTTTGTTCTCATCACACCGCGAAAATACTCAGATTCACTACTTATCAAGGTACTAGCGAATTATTTCATATATTTCCCCAAAAACGAGGACTCTTCCATACAAATCTTTATGACAATATGTAATTGCTTGGTCAATTTCTTTTCAATAATAATAATAAAGTGCCTTTCTTCTGGCGAGGTTGTGGCTGTAGAGTCCCCTCTTCCACCTAACCCATCGTCAATCTAGCATATAAACATATATATCCATGTTATGAAACAAAAATACAATAAATGTCATAATTGCAATAGACAATATAGTATATACAGTACCTATTTAAAAAAATACGATTTACATGTTTAATGACAATTTAAATTACAGTAAAAGAAAAATGTAGTGTAAAAGATTCACGTGTGGGAAAAACGTGAGTATTGGAGCAAAACGAAAAAAAAACCCACTGCAGGAAAACGCCCACACAAGAAGGGGGGCGTGAAAAACTTGCGAAAACCTACTGACAGACAAGCTAATGATTCATTCAAAAATTGATTAAACTATAAAAAATATGCAAATTCAAAAATGGAAAAATAAAGAATAAATACAAAAAAATCACAAAAATAATAACTAGTTATAAAATACACAAAATACATTACGGTGTTCACTGCTGAGTGTCGTATGTATTACCCGGATTGCTGTATTTTAAGAAGGGTTTTGTGTAGCTTCCTCTTGAATGAAGGCAATGATGGTGTGTTCCAGGTCGAAGAGTTAAGATAATTCCACTCTCTGCAAGCAGTAACAGTGAATGATTTGTTATAGATGACAGTGTGATGATGAGGCATGACAAGATTGTGATTTCCTCGCGTCTTTGTCGTGTGCACCGTGTGAAGACTTCTGAATTCGCATGACAAGTAAGAAGGCGTTTTTGTATTGAAGATTTTAAGCAGGAGGGAAAGAGTTGAGCTTCAGCCAGGACAGATCATTAATGCAACTGGTTATATGGTCCAAAAATTGTAAGTTAAATATGAATTTGATGCATGAATTCATGGAGCGTTATAACTTAACAGAAAGTTCCTCAGATAGGTCTTGGTAGGCTATATCAGCATAGTCAAATAATGGTAATATTAAAGTAGACACTAGTTGTGTTTTCAGAGATGCAGGAATGACATGCTTAAACCAAATCAGGGAATTCAGTGACTGATTGACAGATTTGGTGATTTTAGTCACGTGTGATAACCAAGAGAGATTTTGATTTATTATTAAGCCTAAGTTTCTTACTTCCTCATAAATGGAATTGCAGAATCGGCGATGTGTAAGATTGGCAGTTGATATTTTTTCACTCTTACTAAAATTCTTGGATATCCAATTACAATTGCTTGGGATTTGCGTGGATTAATGGATAGAAAGTTATTTTTGCACCATTCTTGTAAATAAGCTAGGTCACTATTGATAGATCTTAGGCTGCTTCTCACGTTATTGACAAAGGAATGCAAATAAATTTGTAGGTCGTCCGCGTGAAGGTGGTGCTTGCATTTTTTGAGTGCCAACGGATAGACACTAATATAAAGCGAGAATAATAGCGAACCGAGAATTGAGCCTTGTGGGGCTCCTCCAGTGACGCTAATCCATGCGGGTTCCGCGTTATTTGCAATAACTTTCTGTTTCCGAACAGAGAGATACGATATAATCAATTTAATAACAGAAGGAGAAAAGGCCATGCAATTCATTTCAGCTGCAAGTATATCTTTGTCTAATAATTCAAATGCTTTACTAAAGTCTAATAAAACTAAAGCTGTTACCTCTTTCTTGTCCAATAAACGTCGTATATCATCCGTTATTTTAACTGAAGCAGTAGTGGCACTGTATCCGTGCTGAAAATCAGACTGATAGTCGTCAAGTACGTATGTATTCGTAAGTATGTATTCTGTTTAAGAAAGTCGGTAGATTGTTCGTGAACAAGCTTTTCAAGAGCTTTAGAGATGACAGGGAGAAAGGATATTGGGCGAAAATCTTCTTGTTACTGGGCATTTGACTTCTTTGGGATTGGTCTGAAAAGGGCAGATTTCCATTGATTGGGGAAATGTTCTTGTGACAAGGACGAGTTAAATATGTTAGTAAGGAAAGGCAGAATTGTCGGAAGTAACGATTTTATGAATTCAAGAGGTATATCATCTGATCCTTTAGCTTTGGATTTGATACGTTTAAATGAGGAGCATACTTGCATCTGGGTTACATATTTGAAAAACAAATTTTTGAATAATGTTGCCTGTGGTTACTGATTTTAAGGAGTGTGTTTTTATGACTCTATCTTTGTCCTGGTTGGAGATCGCATTCAATGAGTTGCCTATCCCAAAAAGAGATTCACCATCTCACCCTTCAGACAGACGTACTTAATAATGTCGAAACGAATCGGATTTGTAAAACATCCTAATTACTTAGGTTAGGAATGTAAGCAGGTGATGAACTGGTTGACTTCATTCATATATTTGAATGATCATCAGTTAGCATAGGGAATGGTAAAAAAGCGTTTCACTTGAAATGGAACGCTTTTTATTCGAAATGAAGGAAGAATATATACTTCATTCTGCAGTGTATATCTAAATGACGCATTGCATGTCCTGCATGAACTTGTCATTCCGAATTTCACAAGTGTAGAAAAGTACTTTTTAATCATGATCGGTGTACCAGCAAGCGTACCTGTTCCCCATATTCGATTTTCTGTTAATGGTGACAGTTGAAATTCAAACCCTTCGAAAAATAGGCTCTAACTTCTCTTTCTAAAGGTGCAACGGGAATATGCTCAACATGATGTAATTTTTATCATTCTTAATGATGATTTTGAATTTGCCTCTGAAAAATCCCCGAGAAGAAATCAGGCCCTCTTGATAAAATGCCACGGGATCTATCAACTCTTTCAAGGCATACAATTCTTTGAATGAGTCAGAAAAATCAAATGAACGAGAGAGACGAAAGCTGCCTTCCTAATGAGATGATCCGCACCCTTCTCTCCATGGCGACGAAGTCTTAGGTCTCGCGAAGGAAGAATCGAAACAAATGAAGAAAGAATATACCAAGCACCTTGAGAGGCCCTTTTAAATAGCCTTCCGGTCCGGACTCAACACTCGTAAAGTGATTCGATATTTTCCGAGACTCGCACCAGTGGCAAAATAATCAGGTCTGTCATGAGCCTCAGGCGAGAGAATACGCAAATCGTGTTCGACGAGAATATATTGATTTGTGCCCTCTCTCAGGCTCGTAATCCAGCATAGGGGTGGGTGACTTCGCCACGTAACAAAGGGCGTCTTTCAAAAGCACATCTACGTGTGAGGAGGAAGGGGATGGAGGGAAGATACGGGGAGAAGCAGTTTGTAGAATCACTGCGAGATGGCGTTGGGCCATTGGAGTGATTGTGAGGTTCTCTGAGCTCTTTGATAGTTTCAAGGAGCGGGAAATCCAATTGGTCCAGATGCGGGCGGCCATGGAGTGCTTTGCCGAGCGGAGGTTGAGATAAGCCACATTTTCGCTTATTTTACCTTTGCCAGTTATGATGATTACTACTCCTAGATATTTATCCAAAGCAGCTCTCAGTAAGTAATTTGATTTCTCGGGTTTTATTCCGCGATTATCCACATTTTAAGACATTATTTAGCCGGCGTTTCCAGTCGGTTTCCTCAGAAGTGACGAAGCCGACTTCAACGCCTGCATTATAACGTCCTAAAATACGAAGACTCGGATTAAAATCACGGTGGTTCATCATTTCATAATACATATAGCATTCTCCCTTCATTTCAATTATCTAATATGCTTCAAACAATTCAATATCGCCGCGGATACAGTTAGTAAGCCTTTGAAAATAGATGAAGATAGGTATGCCCGAACGTTATTTTTCAGTGGTCTGTTTTTTTATAACAAGTTCATTAAGAGCGCTATAATACTCAGCAGTTACCATTTTCTACTTTTCTAATGCGACTCTTCTAGATTGCTAGGTAAAGGGATGCTTTATTCAAATTATTATAATAACAGGAGACATTTCAGTTTTGGCGTGGGATTAAATACACTCAGCATTGCTAAAATTAGTTTGCATTGAAACCCAACAAGTATCGTATTTTACTGCTGCATTACATAAATATAACTTAATTCCAAGAGCACACCGTCTGCATTTTCTTCCCCGATAGTACATAGGCACTACTCAGTTATTATATTTAACAAGTATCATTGAATTTGGGGGCTAGTGCAACTTCCATAGCTTATGGTTCCCATAATGTTTTCCAGGCATATGGGATTATCTGAAAGGTATACTTTAAAAAACTGGGACATTTTGAAAAAACGGGGTATTTCAAAAATAGTACTATCCTATACGAAGCACTTCAAATACTGCTATAAATAATCATTAACATACTACTACTATTAAAATGGAAAAAACATCCATTATCTATTTATACCATTTATAGTACCAATGATTGATTAATGCAACATTGACACAGAAATTACAGCTAAAAATGAGAAGAAAATCATTTTTAATTTTTTTCCCCGAGGGATAATTTTTAAAAGCAGGACTGTTCCGGGTACGGGACGAATGAGAGCCTTACCATAATCAGCTCTCCCCAAATTAACATTTATGGAGTGGTAACTCCGACAATCCTGGCCCCTTGAAACTTAAAACCTAATTCTACTATAACGCAATGGCAGTGATACATTTGCTTCGTATTCCTTTGCAAAAGTTTAAGTGTGCCTGTTCGGAAAAAATCCGTTGCGTTCGAGCAATTTGGAAATTTGAAGGTTTGTCGCGTCATCATTCTGGCTGAGGAAAAGAAATAATTATTTTTAAGGGGCATTAATTCGTCACGGCATTAATTTAATTTTAACGAGATACAAGGATTCTTACAATTATGACTTTTCAAGTTTCCACGACAGATCTGAAGACCCCGCTTCTGTTTACACACCGCCACCACTATGAGAAGTGAGGTCAGAACAAAAATTGCTAGCTCCGGGTGCATAGTCTGGTCGACCTTACCGTAGGGTTAGGGCGAGCTTTGACCCCATTTATCAATATTATAGATGGCCTAAAAATGTCTCTAAAATCAGAGCAGGATATTAATCTGCCTCTAAATCTCTCTTTACATTAAAAAAATTAGAAAGAAGCCATGCTTTGGAGGTAAACTTTGGCCAAAAGGACAGGCATTGAAAACCTATTTCAGAGGAGTCCATCCCGCAGCCCCGTTGCGCCTGAGATCGGTGATGTTATGTGGCCCAGAGAGAGGTATTGGCAGAAACATTTTGTTTACATGTTACGTAAAACGATATGCTTCATTTATTAACGAGACCCTTTCTTTGTTTGCCGCGATGCATTTTATTGCTTTTCTTATCTATGGTTATAAAGTTAATATTATCATTCGTCGAACATAGTGTTTAAAATGAAAGGTATTTATGGTAAGGAGAAGCCCCAGACAATTCTTTCTCCACTAAAATGGCGACTGCTTTAAAAAAATGCAGGCATCCATGATCTACTTCGATAATGAATCCTGAGTTATGAAGGTGAGTTTCCTTTGAATTCGTATATTCAAGTATATTTTTCAGAAAATAGAGCTGTATCAATGTATGCTTTGACAGGCATTTACTGCAGCGGTTCCGTGGATTACCTTAAATCCATCGATACGATAAGCATTGAAAACTGCTTATCTTATCGTATAAACGAAATGCGTGTAGACATTATCTGACGCAAGACGATTACCAACAGGAAAACCCTGGGCCTATTTTGAAGGCAAGTAATTTTCAGTGTTTTTGCTGCACACATTTTTATTTTGCTGTTTTTAAAGCTGAAATGATTATATAGCTGACAACCGGTGCTATGAAATAATTAATTGTATTTGCACAATCCACAAATAAAATGAACTAATTTTACAGCAAATATAAAAAAGAAAATATTTCATGGGAACGGAACTCCATGACAACTTTAGTCTCTATGAAGAAAGATGGCGCTTTTTAAGTATAAACTTTCGCATAAGAAGAATACCTTATGCTCATCAAAAATCTTGAAACACTTCACGCTAAGGGTTATCGTAACTACGGAGAAGACGATCTGAGGCGTAATAAAAAATACTTTAAAAAATCCTGAAGGTCGACGCAAGGAAAACGGAGACTCCTATTAGGATTATCCCTAAGCTAAGTAACCTAATGATACTTAATGACTCTTTTGCTCAACTCACTCATGTAATAATTTTGGCAGTTAATAGCGCAGCTTTCCCCTGAATTTATCGGCATGGATGATCATGTACTAAAAAAACACTGTTCAAGATGAAATATTATTAGTGAAAATATATAAAGAATATCTGCCGGTGATTTTGAATGAATATCGACCGGCAAAATGATCTAAATACGTTTAGTAATCTCTCCTGTCCATCAGCAAACATTCATTTTCAACTTAAAGCAGACCATCTTTATGTCCGTTAATACACTTGCTCATATGACAACATGCACGCATATCTTTAGAGGCTTACAACTTATGTCACCGATAGAGATAAACATCACAGCCAGTTTTGGAATGGATGTAACTACTGAATAAACGTTACAGTGAAAAAATGTATTAATATCGCGTATAATATTGATATTACCAGCCAATTGGAGAAAAAGGCATCCATAAAGAATTGACGGAAAAAATAACTGAAGAATGTAGCGCATTTGATTATATGAATGCAAGTAAGATATTTTTTTCCAGAGAAATTCACAAAAGAATATGCTCATGCTCTTTACTACAGACCACGGTCGTAGAGAAGAGCAGCAGACACGTTAAAAATATATGTAAATAAGTATCGATTTCAATAAAAAATCAATTATATATTTTATTAAATTGGAAGAAAAGGGAAGGACTGGGGTATTGTTAATTTTTCGTCAAAAATAAGCCTTGTATAACTACTCCCGTACATTCCGTGGATTAACCTGCGGCCAACTACTGGCAGTAATTTAAAAAAATGTAGGTAACTGTGTTTACTTTAAGCCTCTTCATGCAAAATGCTGTGGTATCCCACATGCTCAAGTGTTATGCTGAAGTTATAGTTCTGGGGATGGGTCATTTGGCGCGCCTGCCATTACTTCTGGTGTGTTGGCTCTTGGCGTGTGGCAGGCTAGGTATATGGTGATCCAGAATTATGGAGCCGAAAAAGAAGATACATTTTATAATGAAGGATCGCAGTTTTTCCCGGCGAATAGACTGGAAGAAGAGTTCTCGGGTTTCCAACCGGGTCCAAGTGTTTTTTAGGCACCAACGTTTCGAAGGCTAAGTCCGCCATCGTCATCGTCTTTTGGCTACATCATTCACCCTGAAGACGATGGCGGACTTAGCCTTCGAAACGTTGGTGCCTAAAAACACTTGGACCCGGTTGGAAACCCGAGAACTCTTCTTCCTACATTTTATAAGTTCCAAGCCGTCAATCGCTGGGAGAATGACGCTTATCTTTAAAGATTTAACGACCACTCAATGCTTTGGTTTTGATTACTATTGCTTCGCGAGACATCTTGGGTCATGGTTAAAATCTACTGCGACATAGACGACCTTGCTCTTTATGCCTTGTCCTAGGATTGTAAAAAGGCTCTGCGATACATATCACAATCCGTTACAGTGCAACAATTGGCGATTTACGGTTAGAAGTGATTGGGCTGAAAAATTCTTGGGTATGGTGAGCAGCGACTTTGGTATATTGTTCCCCCTTCGAACTTCTTCGAAACCTTTTCGTGCCAGTCCTCTAGATTAATCCAAAATGCCTACATAAAAATTTCAACGAAATACTGCTGTGATACTTGTCTACGATTTACTCCGTGTTTTCCACGGCTAGCTCATAATGCTTGAATTATAAACAATAAGCACTTTAGTGTTTAAGTTGGCTTTAAACTTCACTAGTTAGACCCCACCTTGAGTATGCAGCCAGTGTATGAATGAATTAGGTTTGATCAGAGAACTAGACAGTGTGCAGCGTAGAGCAGCTAGGTTCATTAAAAGGTGTTACGATAGGTTGAGTAGTGTTTCAGAATTAATACAATAATTAGGGTGGGTATCATTATCAGAGCGTAGGTTAAGGTACAGATTAAATCTATTAGAGGTATTTCAATCGGATAGCTTTACTGAAGATGATAGGCACATATAAACACCAGAGTATTTTGCTAGATTCGACCAGATAAATAAGATTAGAGAGATAGATTGTCGTACTTATAGACTCAAAATGGCATTTTTCTCTGTACTATAAGAGAACAGAATAGGCAGCATAGCAAAGGGATAGGTAGGGGAAATATTTTAGAGTAGTCTGTAGTGCATGATGCTTGTATTAATCCCTTAAATACTATAGATACTAACAACCTAGTTGCATGGGACCTTATAGTTGCTTGTTTGCATGTCAATAGTGCATACTTGGTGATCTTCACCCCCTGCCACACACCCTCGCGGTGGCTTGCAGGGTATCGTGTAGATGTAACCTCGCGGTCGGGGGTGCAGTAAACACGATTACGGTTCTTCTTGCTCCTTTAAAGCCTCCAGAGATCGACATCTAACAACGACTCCTCGGTAGCATAACTGGCACCTGGCAGGAAGTCAGGGGATTCCGGGATCGAGTTCCGGTCAAGTAGAATGCTTTGTTTTCTCTGTGGAAATTCTGATTTTATCCATATCGGCGGGTAACCACGCTTATGTTTTTCGCGGATGGTTTTCAGCCCTTGAATAAGTAAGGGATCATTTTTCTAATTATTTTGTTACTAACCCTCAGCAGGTAGTTCTTGAAAATTCAGCTCAGATCCGCCGGATATGAACGTGATTTTCCTCTCCTCCAACCATCCGAAGCGTAAAAAACGTATAAAAGGTCGCAAGAACGAATCGGGTGGCATCGCTCGGGCTTCATCAAGGAGGCAAGTTGAAATGACAATTGAACATACAAGTTCAATAGCTCGTAGGTCATGGCGTTCGCTCAGACATGGCAAGACATTTATTCAAGACAAGGTACAACATTACGCTACAATATTTTTCGTAACATCAGGATAGGTAAACTTCTAAAATGTGTTTGTAGTTACTGAAAAGTAGTACTTGGTGGTAGCGGTTAGTAAGAGGGGGGGGGGAGCCCGACAGCTCTTGTACCCCTAAGAACCAAAGGATAATGAAGTAGAAGTAAGGCTTTTAGGGAACAAAGGAAGGGGGGAAACCACATGATTTCTTCAGCATATTCTGGCTAAATTGGAATATTATTGGGGAGGACACGAAAAATAGAAGTAATGGGATCACTGCGGCACGTAACAGGAGATACGCAATAAACAATAAACAAAATAAATCAGATATACTGTAATTAATGATTCAATAAAGAATAAACAACATCTTTGTTTCTGGAAGAGATTATCTGATGAAATTGATTTAGTTTATTTTTGAGAATAATTTATAATATGCGTACAAATATATTTGCACTGATTTAAGAATTTAACGATGCCGAAATGTAATTTCTAAAAGGTGCAAAATGACCGTAGGCTCGATGCACCCAAATAAAATTACATGCTTACGAAACGTATTCCTGTGGAGGGCATACACACAAAGTAAAATCTCTACCATTGCCGCGATTGGAAGAAGGGTCTACGGTTTTGGAAGTACCTACGCACTTCACGTATCAACGTTGGCACATTCCCCACTCATAAATACCGTACGTTAAGTGCCGTGACAATGTTTTGTCGCTTCGGAATCGGAAAAAATCATCGCACGACCAGCCTTGGCCACGAATATCGAGTCCCGGTCGCGGAGGTGCAAATTTCACGTCACCCTGAAAGATTAATATTCCCGCCCGCCCTCCAAACACCATGTGGACCATCTCACTCCCAGTTACGAACACAACTCGACCACCCTCCTCTCACCCCACCTCGACCCAATTTTCCGCGCCTTTTACCTCGACTCCCACATTCCTCCCGTCCCCTGATTCGATTATCGATCACTCCCATGCCGTAAACAGCCTCGACTCAATCCCTACAGGCATGCAATCGGAGACGACTCTCGCGTGTGTGGACGTGAGGCGACATGGCGGTGAGGAAGCTGGTGGGGAGACTGTGAACCAGCACCGCGGAGACCTGCGAGTGCTTTCAAGGGTCTTGTGATGGGCGAGCTGGCATGTTGATGTGGGTGTTTGTTCTCGTGAGCTTATCGTGGGTCCGCAAGCCCCCTGGTCCCATACTTCGAGTGGTACACTAGGCGACGGACGCGGATGGAGGACGTGACCATGGCACGTCTCCCTCGATCGAGAGGTGGGGCCTGAGGGAAAGCACCCATGCCACAAGTGGGCCTTGTACACTTATCTGCAGCGAGGATTATAATAGGGGTAACGCATCGAGAGCGAATAAATTTCTCTCCTCGTTTCCCCAATAAGTGTACGGCGTAATGTGCCGGGACACCAGCCAGACCTTGTGGAATTGCAGGATTCGAATTTCGTTAATTGCACTTCTTGGTTTAGCACCATAGATTTTAAAAATAAAACCAAAGAAGATATAAGTTGGGTCTTGGCACTAATTATTTAGGTCAAATTGAGAGGTATTTTACAATCGAAGTCCACGATTCAGGGGCGAATATTGGGTAAAAAAAGATGTGGGAGAAGTGATTGGGATTCTCACTGCAACGCACCTGAGGCTGATAGGCCTTTTTCGTCTACATCTACATAATACCCTGCAAGCCACCACAAAGGTGTGTGGCAGGGGGTGTGATTTCTCACCAAACATGCACTACATATCATGCATAAAAAAGGAATATTATTAATATACTAGTCAGAACTTCACTATTTAAAAAAGATAGAAATTGCAAAGCAAACATGCAAAGACATTCTGTTAGTAGGGTTAGCTTTAAGTACTCATACCAACATGCAGCTACCAATGCTATCCATTGCTACTCTCCGATTGGACATATTTACCGTTATTCGTATCTCTAATTGTACGAGGGTTGTATTGGCTTGTATTTTTTATTGCAAGTCCGAGGCTGATAGTCTTGATTGCAATTTCATTCTGCGAATTAACAAAATTCACACTCCTAAATAGCAATGAAGATTTGAAAAACAACTTTCAGAATTCGAATAAGGGTTTGCTTCGCTTGAGCCATGGCTTCTTTGTTTCTTCTTCGAGACAGGCAGCATACGTAGCAGAGAGAGGATTTGCGGGTTTATCCTTTCCCATAAAAGCGACCTGCCGGTAAGATATCCTTGAATAATTTACACCGGGGCGGGAGAACAAAACAGTGGATTCCCATCTGGATTCCATTCTTCGTCCCTGTAGCCTCTGTTAACCTTTCATCCTTGTGCCCACCCCTGCTAACACCTGACCCTCCACTAGTACCTTTCCAATTTTGCATTCCGTCTCAGGGTCTCTCGCCGCACATTTTTTATCGCCTCTCTCGAATACGTGTTCGTGAATTGGACATGATATTCAATTTATGTAAGAAAATATTTCATTTTACTTTTCATCTAAATGATTTTACGTAAATTTAAGATTCAAAGTCAGTAACACGTATAAACGAGTGATTTAATGTCACCGGTAGGAGACAAGTTCAGAGGTTACTTTGTAACTGAGTAGTACCTAGCATAGTAGTGATAAACATGAGCAGGGCGTTGATATAATTTTTAACTTCCCTCGTCTTTCCAGCTTCAAAAGCATTTAATGTAATGAAATAGTATCAATTATGAGACATTATGGCCACAACGGATGAATCTACGAAGAATTATGCAATCCATTGAAATATAAAAATGAAAAAACATGAAAACTTAGGCAAGGAAAACGGCCTTGATTATCATATTAATTATTATTTTTATCATTGCCTACGCAGTATGTATGTATATCATGTTCCCCAACAGTGGAAACGAATGTATACCTTGACAGTTTTACCTGCAATGAATCTTTATGAATGATTATTCTCTACAAATGCCGCGTAAACCAACGAGGTATTTAATATAGATGATAGTTTTCAGCTATTCACACAGAAATCCTCCATAAAAAAGCACACGCGGTACCTACGCACGTACACAAAGGGAGACGAAAGGAAAGGAGAGGAATTTTGCGTGGAGAGTTTTGCGGTTTTTCGTACTCCCTCTTTGCTAATAATTTATCTCTGGTGTGTACTTTTTCTTTGTGTGTCGTTGAAAACATTTCTATTGATGATTTCTAATTCTACATTAAATGAAATCCGAAGAAGCGTATCATCCATTATGTCAGTGACAACTTTAAATAAGAATTCTCTTATAGCCGTTGTAGATTCTCAGTGCAAAATTACTAGGGTATTGTCAGGGTATTTACTTTTGTATCGTTCATCAAATAACGGAATAATTTTCGGAGATCTAATTGAATATCCAAACATACACACACAAAGCCTCCCAAAGCCAAAGAGTTTCGATTAAACTTTTTTCTTCCGAGTTTTAATCCCTAAATTCTCATTGTTTCGGTGAAAGAATTAGGAAAATCAAGAACTTGTTAAAAGTATGTCACGCATTCTTTAAGAAGAAACGCGGAACACTCAACGTTGGCAGTAGACTCCCTTCTAGAAAATCGTTATCCGAAAATCCAGTTTGTGATGTGGAGAAGACATATAAAGAAGAAAAACGAAAAGGAAATAAACAAGCGATTAGCTCACAATTATGTATGAGGAAAGAATGAAAAAGACCCCTTAATACCGGTTGTTCTATCAACTTCCACATTATTCTTCAATAACGTTTCAAAAGAGTCAATAAAATCTTTTGCTTTGGGGTAAGCAATTTAATTATCCAAATGTATCCTTCCTAAAATTACTAAATGTATCAAACATTTCATTGATTGTGGAAATAAACCCCATTGCATTTCCGATGCGTTAGCAAATACAATTCATTTGTGATAAAATATCCATGCCTTTTAATTTCTGAAATCCCTTTTAATTTCAAGGGAACAGCGTGAAAATCAGAGGTTTTGTCAGCTATCTGGAAACTACGCAGTGGAATCCACTACGTGGGTTATCTCGGTAACATGCATTTTGGATTACTTAGACATCAGCACAGCCAAAACTAAATTCAAGGATCGCGAAATTTTCTTTTCGAACATTTTCTGGCTTTTTTTCTCTGCGGACTTTGTGCTAAAGCCAAAAATCACTTTTATATAGATGAACAAAAGCGAAAATACCTAAAATTCAACTAGAAAAAAACGACAATCTTTCACGTTAGAGCAATCATTAGCCTATGCAAGATCACTCTACACGTTATTCAATAATAAATCCTTTAAGAGTTATTGCTCCAACCAATAGGGTCACTAAAATTATGACTAGGAAATGGAAGCAAATGAAATTAAATGAGCACGTTATTTTAGTGTATTCGGTGGCTTATTCTATAAGGTAGCAGATAAACCTGTAGCTCGGAAAAACATAAATACCGAGTTAGCAAATCCCGGATTTTACCATAAAAGTGATTATAGAAACGTGAGATTACGCAATACGTCCATTTACATGTGTTTTTCATGAAGAATAATATATTGCCCCAGTTTAGGACAGAAGTAATATTTTACTTCCACTAACGGGTGATCTAATTAATCAATGGATTAATAAAACTAGAAAAGCATGATGATTTCGTCAGAAACATGACCCAGTGCAGCATATTAAACTACTTCAATGGCTTAGTAATTTACTTCAGATGAACTTTTAACCATCAATGGTCTTTTCAGTTTTATGCTGGAATGATTTCTACGGAAAATGATTCATTATCTAGCACTTCCAGAGCTGTACATTTTCGCCCTTTGCGGATTTCATTTTGTAAGCACATTAACCTAATTCACTTAGGCAATTACCCTGGAGAAATGCTTATGGAGTGTAAAAAATAATGATTGTATTTAAGTAGGTATTGAGTAAGCCATTTCATGCTTCTTAAGGGCTCTATAAACGTGATCATTGAGGCGCGAAACACCCAAGTGCCACTAGATGAGATCGCTATTTTGTGAAGGGAAGGGAAGCTCTCACAACAGAGAAAAGAATTTATTTTATTTGATGCGGCAGTAATGTAGCTCGCAACTTTCTTATGGACCTTAACCGGTGATACACGGTGTAAGAATATGTGCGCATTTGAGACCAGATCATGACATTAAGAGTACAAATTGTTTTAGAGGGAACAAGATATGCTAAACACGAATGTAGTGAACCTTTTGGTAAATATTACTTCAAACGTTGCCCCTAAAGTATTGGCGATTTCATATTTTTACTAACCGCTTACTGTGATTATGTAAATTCGACGAAACTGAGATTATGGGTTCTCGATTTGAAAGTATTATATACTCAGGATTGAATTTGAGCTAAAAAGAAACAGCCTTCTTATAAAATGACTGTAAAAATGCTACATCAAATCGCCAATGCTAAGTACATTTTTCCATGACTTTGGGAATGAAATAGAGTCAGAAAATACAATGGCGCTTCCATTATAACGCGTTACTTTGCTATGCTGCATAAAAAATTATGCTGTTGTTTTACAGCGATCCATTACTCAAATTTGCCGTCACTTGAATAGGATTTAACATTGAAATTTCCATTCACCCGTACGGCTACGCTGTAAGCGACAATTTTCATAACGCGGTAAAGAATTTCTGTGATCCAAAATTTAGGATTTAAAAAAGAATTCAATGACCTATCCAACTCGCGATACAGCTCCAAGACGATGGATTTCAGGATCCTGATCTTTCAAACGGCAATTATTCCGGCCTTGCGACAGCCTTGATATTAGATGCCCAACCGTTTCGTGTTCTAGGAAATTTCAGTTTCGAATTTTCTGTTCAAACAATTTCGGACTTCCTATTTCGCGGGTAATACATATACATGCGTCACTTTCTAGTCATTAGAAACAACATTTCCTCTTTTGGGCAACTCGCTCGGATAAAGAGGCATAAGGGATGCACCGAATCGATAGCGGCTAAAGTGCGCAAAAACAATTAGCACACGCTAGCGGGCGAGAAGGAGAATCCAATTGCGGTGCAGCGCTGAGTTTACCAGAGGAAGGTAGTAGCTAAAACACCTGCTCCGGGCATTGTTTCGCCTTCCGGCCAACGATTTTCCGCCCCGGTGTGCGAGCTCCTCAGTATCTCTCTCGCTCTCTCATAAGTTGGAGCTGTCCCCCTCCCCTCACCTCTACACTACACTGCCTCCTCTCATCCATTCGCTCCCGTGACCCGACGAGCCCCGGATAATGTATTTCCTCCTTGCTGGCGGAGTTCCTCCCTCCTGTTTTCCATCCCTATCCACTCCACCTCAAACAGACTGAAGTTTTTCATAAACGACCACGCAAATGCGAGAATTTCAAAGTGAAATTAATCCTTTTCCCGAGATAATTATTTGTCCCTTTTGAGCATGCATATTCCGAGTAAAGGGGGTGAATTCATACCAAACATGCACTACTTATCATTCTTAAAAAGGATTAGCAACTATATTACAGTCGAAACATAACAATAAAAAAGATTAAAATAACAAAGAATGCATACACAAACATGCTGTCAGTAGGGTTAGCTTAAAGTTCTTATAACAACATGCATCCATCGATAACTTGTATGTATACTATTGAATATATTTACAGCTATTCAAATGCCTAACTGAACGAGGGAGAAAGGACATTTTAAATCTTTCGGTTCGGCAATCAATTTCTTTAAGTTTATGATAACGGTCCAGTCTACAATAGCAAGTTGGAGTTCGTAAGATTTTTTTAACCACCGCAAGGAATGCATTTGGCATATGCGACCAAAAGTCATGAGACTACGCACTAAGAACAAACCTTCGACAGTTAGTTTCACGAGATTGAGGTACAGTAATTGTGCTCCCAGACCGAAACGGGATCCGGCTTCGAATATCGGCAGTGGCAAAGAATTTTTCTTTGGTGCACTGATCCCTTATTGAGTGCTGTGTGAAGAGCGCATCCAGTACACTAATCCGTCCATCGTATGGGACGTTAAACCATTACCCCTTGGAGCAAGATGATGCCGATCTCGCCACCATCGCCACCGTCTGAAATCCGCTGAATTCCTCTGAAAACATTCCTAACCCGACCGAATGTCTTTCCTAAATGGTACAAATAACCTCAGCCGTCGGTCGCCCTCTCCGAGAAACTACCTTTACCGTAACTGATGCAGGCATTTAAAGTGCGCTGCGATGAACATCCATCTGCGTCTCTCCCTTTAATTTGCGGACCAACTAGTCTGAACGAGTTAATTTCCACCTTAGCGCCCGCAAGGCCGCGGCCGGCCGCCCCCCGTCCGAATGCTTCACCCTTCCACCGCCCTCGCGGAAACTTAGCGCACTAAAAATGGCACATGCCCTTCCAGCCTACCAAGGAAAGAAATGTATTGATGGAGAAATTGAAGGCTTGCGATTCTCTGGGGGAGCATCGATTTTCTCGTGCATCCAAGTGCAAGCTGCGGAACTGGCCCAACCGACGGAAAAGTTACTCCGGCCTTCGTAATGGTAGCAGCGCCCTTACATCCGTGTGGCAAACTTCTTATTTTATCTCTCAGACGCCGCAGTGGAAATGTTGCTCTTCGCTCGACGCCGTATTAATGCGCTGTCTAGAAAAAATCTCACCAATAATGATAGAATCACCGCGAGGTGCAAGGCTAGCATGCCATTTGAAGAGAGGTGTGATTCAGAAGAATATCTTACGCTCAAGAGGTCACGAAAATGATGTTGAGAAGTGATCAATATTTTCAACATTACTTACACGCTAGATTTTGCCGAAATGAGTGAGGAATATAATGGGAAAATACGGCGCAGGACAAATGATCAAGTGTGCTTATCAATGGCAGCAGAAAATCAAAAATAACAACAACAATAATATCTATCTCTCACTTCGTCAACGCGTTAAGCAACGCCAGAGTAAACATCAGTTCTTATCCCTCCACTATTTCTTACGCATAAAAGTGGATAAAACATGATCGGTGTGTAGTACTTGAGCCACCCAATTGGGGATATTTGAAGTTCACTAAGAGAAGTCCAATTACGTTAAGTCCTTAAGTCCCCTTTGGTCTTGATTTGAATGTTTGGGCTGCATTTACGTAAAAAGCATTATCACTCCAATATTTGATTTCTACTCAAGTTTTGAACATTTCTGGATGACTCCATCCGTGCGTATATCCGCCCATATTTGACGGAGCAGCATTCACAGCTGTATGTGTCTGCATAATACTGCACTGTGCTCACGTAATCGATGGAGTCGGGAACTCTCTTGATATCGTTAACCTCGACTGCAGGAATGCGGATGTGCACCCAGCTGATTAGCCTCACTAACATTGATGAAAAGTTTTAATCAAGCCCGTCTGCGTTTTTCTTTCTAGCACCATAAATGTATAGGTTTCTTCTTTAGCTACAAAAGGGGTCACCCTCGGACGAATCTCATATCCCTAATTATGATGTTGGAAGTGAGAAAGTGTCACTGAAGCGTTTAGGGTACGGAGTGATGTGCACGAAGTTACTGGGCGCATACGAGGTAATCGTATGAGGGTGGTAGCAAATTAAAATAAGTGCCTAACCCACGCCTTTCTTTTTCGATTTTGCCATCTTCCTCGATTGGTAAGAAATGCCTGCATGTTAAGATGACTGCAAGTTCTTGGCATAAGAATTTAGAAATTGGATCGTTCAGGTAACAGCTGCATCAACGTTTCATGTACGAGTTGCGAAGAAGCTCGAATCAAAGCAGCGAGCACTCGGAGAAGATACTAAGATTGTGAATTCATTATTCCGCTCTCAGCATCGCGTTATGGCGTTCGAGGGTGATATATTTGATATATTGTTGAAGTTAGTGACTGTATATTAGCTGGTATCTATTGGTTGGAGCACTCTGACAAACTTAAAACTATATGCATTCAATTTCTATATTTCCTATGGAAGATTCGTGTCCCTTTCTTTAAGCTGAGGCAATTAAGTATTTTGAAAAGCTAAAGACAGAAGAACAGAATTGGCTGCATTTGCAGTTGAAGCTCTTCGAAACTCCGAAATGACCACGTAAAAGGCTAATAAGCTACGAAATAATAACAATGCTTTGGCTGTCGTCACTCGAGAAATTAGGATTTCGTTTATTACACTTTTCAGAACGGGTCATGTGTCACGTAGTGCATGCTCGGTGCATCACCATAATACCCTGCAAGCCACCGCAAGGGTGATTGGCAGGAGTTAAGCTAACACCAGGCATGCATTATCAATCAGAAAGAACGCTTACTACCATACAGATATGCAAAAAAATACTACCCCGTTTGTACACTACTTAGATGGAACCAAGAGTTACAATACTACTACCCTAAGGAAAATATTAAGGATGCGGTCACGAGCCGCGTGACGATTCTACTCTGCCACACACCTTCGAGGTGACTGGCAGGATACTCAGAAGTAGTGGATATGATGCTGCACAGGTAAAACCTTCACCGTTAAAAGAAGGTGCCACGAAACAGGATAAGCATTAGAAAATGCTAAAGAGAAAGAGTCGACCTGAGTCCTTGCAGCTAAGTTCAAAATTAAACTTACCCTACCCAAACCAACGGCAATGCAGGTGAAGAGCACACCTGCTCGAGAGGAAGGAGAAAAAAATCGTGAAAATAAATGTAGATAATGATAAGTTGAAGCGACCAGTTAATACCAACCACTCACCAAAGGTCAAGTCCTGAATTTAAAAAAATGAAAAATGTGTCAACACGAGACAGAAGTAAGGAAGGTTGAGCAGTCACTACAAATCGACGAGTGCAATGGTTTCTAACCGTGGTATGCTTAGCTAAACATTTCGCGAACCAGTTTACTAAATTTTTGGCTACCAGCACGCAGTCCTCCTGTTTAAAATAGGATAAATGATGCAAAAAATATTTGGAACCACTGCACTAGGCAGAAGAATTATTTCATCAACTTTAATACGCGCGCAAAATTGAAAGTTGGTCGCAGTAACTAACTACGTCATTTTAACTAAGTACTTAAACTCAAATCATAACCTGATCTTTAAAAAAATGCCCGTCATATTGTTTGCACAATGTTTTTCGTTTATCGATCATTTGAGGCAAAAAATGAATTTTCCGTGTAAGTACATCCCTAAAAGTTATATTATTCGCTGTCAGACAAGAGCGACTACATTCACATGTTTTCAGTAAGACACTGTTACTATCAACCATCACTACAAAACAATTATACCTCCTCTACGAATGTAGCACACTAAAGAACCTAGGTCGTAAGCATTCCATTGCTCAACTAGAGCGACTACAGCCTATATTCCCCGCCCTTCACCGCAGTCTCTCACTCTAGAGGCACTGTATTGGGATCCCAATACAGTGCCTCTATCTCACTCGACACAGCCACGCCACTCAACGGGAAATTCTTGTACCTCGTGGGTGGTGAGGACAACGGTGACGACGGCTACTAGTTTCAATCGAAAGCGCGCGAAATCTGGCGGGCAAATTACGATCTGATCCTTGGGACGCGTTCTCTTTTGCAATAAACGACTCAACGGAAGTGACTGTATAAACAAAGCAACCTTTGGATCATATAAATATTACTCATTGAAATAAGTCAGCATATCTAATAGCATACATTTTAATGAATGTGATAATAGTTGTAAAATTAAAACGCAAGCAGAATCACATGAAAAAGACAAAAACATAGCATTACTGAATTTTTCAAGGGCTATAAATGCAAAAATATGGACATAAATCTATGAGTGAATAATTTATACATCAATTGACAAAGAAGAGCTACCTGGCACCACCGAACTGCTCCTTCCTTACTAGTTTCTCTTTCCAGATCTGTGTATTTTATGCGTCTCTTCGTGCTATCCAAATAATTTATTTTCACCCCTTTTCCTCAAACTCGCAAATCACCTTTATGTGATTAGCGTAAGCTAAAAAACCAAATGAACGATGCAATACATTGAAAAACACCAAACGGTATATAATGAATTATCTGCATTTTTCATCAAAAAAATAATACAATTATTGCTTTTAGTTCTAGGTTGTCGGTTGTCCCAAACACTCTTCACACACTCTCCACAAGGCTTGCCTGTACCTCGGCATTCAATTAATGTGATGAGATCGTTACAACTCGGAACACGGAACTTTCACTCACGGTTAAAGATCAAGAGAGATAAGTTTGCATTTGATAGCCGCATCTACCGTGAGCTATCTTTTGGGAAATACTTTCGAGAAAACATCCCCACGCATTTCTCAACCAGGTATGCCCAAAATGACGCGTCACGAGTGGACACGAATCTAATCAGATCAGCACGTGAAATCATACATGATAGATATGTGGACCCGTTGACGTGACATCATGGGCTTCGATCAAATAATGCCTATTTATCAATTCGTGACTAATAAAATTTTTAGTTTATACTCGTTGGGTTTTATCAGATGCCAGCTATCATTGAACCACGCAGAGTACATCAGCCAAACAAAAAGAGAGAAACGTCCCTTTACTTTTGATGCAAAATCGTTATATCAGAGAATGTGGAAGCTCTAAAAGCTGGAATCACATCGATATTTTTTCTGTTTACCGTTACGTTATATCATATATTGAAGCAATTTGGAAGCAATAGAAACATTTGGAATGCATGTACTACCACTTCTACCTTCCGTTAAAATTCCCATTTTGCGGAGAGCCCAAGTAGAATTTTTAGATTTTGGTGGATCATTCCAGCCACTCATTAAGTCAACTTCTTTATATGTCGCATGCATTTTCTAGTATTTATTTATGCCCTGGTTTTAGTTTTTATTGTGGCCCTTACAGCCCGAAAGTGCCCCTCGGTAATTTTTTATTGCTCTCTGAACGACACAAGGGACAAAAGAATAACAGAAAAGTTTTCTAAGCCTTCAATCATGAAATTCCGCATAAATGAATTAAAAATACCTTCATTATCCCTCGTTTTTTTCTGTACAAAAAAAACGCTCAATCATGCATGTCAATTAATATTATCTTTCGGCCAGAGTAAAATCATGAGCAGAAGATTTCTTGCTATCCCTTCAGTAACTTATAGCGGCTTTCTGCATGATTCTCATTAGTACACTTGAGTCTATCAGCTGTCCATAAACAGCCCTAGTGAAAGTGATCTCAACGTGACTTTCTGGCAACAACACCAGAGTCCTTGGAATTACTCGTTCCGACAAACGTACTCCACCCAAGACACTTCTACCATGTTATGAATGAGATACACACCTGTGATGGCGCCGTGCTTAAAATTGCATGCCTATTTCAATTGGAGTAATTATGGATTAGAGCCAATCCCAAAGGATTGTTTGGAAATGCAATGCCAAGAGACCGGCGACAAGGCTTCCGCATGCTTGTCGAGACTTAGCGGAGATAACTTCTTTAATCCATTACTGCTAATGGAAAAAAAATCCTGCCACTTCATGTAGAAACATATATAAACTTCTCGTCTTCAAAACAAACTCCTAGGAGAAAATGATTATGATATAAATTATTCAGCCAAGGTCAATCTTTTCTCGATTAAGACCTAAGAATTTCCGAGGGTGAAAAATGGCTATTATTCATACACATTTTTCCGATACCAGCTCTGAAGTTGAAAATGCATTTAGCCCGGATCTTTAGTTTCAATTTTCTTCGAGGGGTATTAAAAAGAATCTCGATTACCCTCGGTTATTTACAGTCTATTCTCAGGTGGTTGTTATTTAGTGCTAAAAATGACGAATGTATTCTATAATACAGAAACTAAAGCCCAAAAACCAGCACCTTTTCATGCAGCTCGTTGTTTTCTTCCGATAACAAAAAGTTGCTTGAACTTTAAACTTTCAAATCACCAAATATCGTCAACCCACAGAGTAGAGGCTACTTTTTATTTAATTTATTGCGCTGGGTTTGACTTCACACACGTTTACATTTTCCATAAGAATACACGGTTTAATGAACATACGGCATAATTTTATTTTCGAAAATCAAAATTTTTTTATTAACCTGTAAACACCGGGAAGTTAGGCCACCATAGGCTCACTGGGATACATAATCCCGTACTAGTATTTTTAATAAGATAATAGTTTAGTCAAGCATGAAAGCATTAGTATCTTTAAAGTAGACCTTTTGGAGTACACTACAGTTTGAAACTTAGCTTCGCGGAAGTACTAGTATCCGTACTGAAGACACATCACTTGAACTATTCCACAGATTTCTTTGGTATGGACATTTTGAATTTATCTCCAAGGAATGTTTTGCTTAGCTTTGATTGGATGTCGGTTTTTGCCATTATGTAAGGTAAGGTAAGTACTGGAGTGAAAAGGAGAATACCATCATCATCCGTAGAGACTTCCGGGGATCGGGTTGGTGTGGTGGCTAGGCCTCCCATCCCGAGGGCCCAGGTTCGATTCCCGGAAGTGGCAGATTTTTCAGTGGAAAACCGGTTCCCACTTGAGTTTGTCCCACTAGTGGAGGGCATTTCAAGTTCAGTACTCCGTCCGTCGGATGGGACGTTAAGCCGTGGTCCCCTTGGCACCTTTCATTAAGACTACGCTAATGCCAACGACGGGTTTCTCTCCACCCTTCCTCCGTTCCCTGAAAACTCCTACCATTACCCATCTATCCTAAATGGCGCAAATGACCTCAGCTCCCCTGAATAACCAACCGTAGAGACTTCCTGATGGACGAATCGAGTGGAGAGAGCTAAGGCAAATCGGTCTTGGGGGTGATTTCATCTACATAATACCCTGCAAGCCACCATAAAGTGTGTGGCAAGGGGTTAATACACACAATCATGCATTACATATCATGCTTAAAAATATTAGTAACTATATCCAAGTCTAAAAACAATTTTAAAGACTAAAATAGCAAAGACAGGAGGCACGAACATGCTGTTGGGTTAGCTTAAGGTCCTTGTACCAACATACAACCTACTATTGAACATATTTACCACCATTCATATCCCTAATTGTACGAGGAAAAAAGGACATTTTGAATCTATCGGTTCGGTAAACAACTTCTCTAATTTTATGATCATATTCTAGTCTACCGTAGTAAGTTGCAGTTCGCAAATTTTTTTTAACGTTATCAATAAAAGTATTGTCTTGGAATTCTGTTAAGAAATAAAAAGAGTGATGATAATGATAAAAGTGTGTAAAAGTAAAGAGTGATGCATCAGAAAAGATAACTTCGATTTTATACGTCCCAAAGCAGTACTATAAGGCAACACCAAGTTTTTATCTGTAATGTGGTCTACGATTTTTATAGAACTAATGTCTTCTGTTTGATACTGGATCTCTCTAGTCCCGTGAATTTACTGTTTGTGTAACCGAGAAATAGACCATCGATAAACTAACAGATGAGGTGCTGCGTCAAACCGCCTGAAGTTTCGACGTAGTTGACGTGTCCTTTGAAGACATTTTTCGGTGACGACGTTGAGCATTCGAACGAGATTAGATGCTGAGGGTTGGACCAAATGATTTGTTTACCTCGAGAGATTATGTAGCTCAAACGCGTCACCACTATACGTAGCTATAAGGTGCTCCCGCGTCGAGAGTTTTCGTGTTTGTAAACATATTTGTTTCCTCACCAGCTGCTTCGTGGGCAGTAATTGTGATAAATTCTCCATATATCACTGATATCACCGCGATTTTTTTTTTTCGTCCACTGTGGTTTGTTGAGGGCTTCATGTTTATGTGATTACCGAAAGTTCTGGCACGTTTCTCTGTCGCTTAGTTGGCCTGAACGGTGAAGACGGAAAAGGATATACACGACGATTCTCGTGCCACGAGAAAAATTTAAACAAGTGTTTTAAAACGGGGCCTCAGAAGGACGGCCGTGCATCAGTCGCTGGCGAGAGACAACACTGGTATTCACAGAGGCAGGCATTTCAGCACACATATTTCCGAAAACCGCAATTTGGGTGAAGGGAAGAACGCTGAAGAAAGGAATCCAAAGACTTGAGTCGACGCCATGATTCGCGGTACATTCGTCTCACGCCCTTTCGGCGGCGAAAAAAGAGGTGACGCTACCTATTATGCTCTCTAATGGTACTCTATAAATTTAATTTTTCCCGCCCACCATTAGAAAGCATAATAGGCAGCATAGCAAAGGGATAGGTAGGTGGAATATTTCTAGAATAGTCTGTAGTGGTAGTGCTCTTGGTTGCAAGGTAAGCATTGCATAGTATCTATTCGTTGTGATATGTAGTATGTAGATGTATCTCTTCGTTGCATGGCCGTATGGCTTGGTAGCTCTAAGTTGCACGTAAATCATGAATGTTGGGTGATCTTCACCCTCCTGCCATACACCATCGCGTTGGATTGCAGGGTATTACGTAGATGTAGAAATAGCGATGATCCTCGTAGAAGTCTCAGATCCAAGTTTAAATCCCGCTCGAGGTAAACCATCCTCGTTCAGAAAAATGTCCATAATTTTGTGTTTCCTATCGGGGATCAAACCGAGGTTTGGTTTTATTTGGTAAGAGTCGAGTTCTCCTCGAATAAACATGGAAAGGCGAACCAAGCCGGTCGCGGTGGTCATGTGGGCATTGAGTCGCCCGGACAACCTTAAGTCACGGGTGTGATTCTTACCTTGGGTATGGGTGTTGTGCTCTAGTTGACTAGACTATTGTGGTTCAGGTTATTTTGGGTCAGACAGTACAAAATCACCTTAGCGGGTCAGGCACCGGAAACTTGATTCTACTATTACTACTGTGAATGAAATTCGCTCATTCTGATTAGGAAGACCGGTTTTTTTTCCTTCGGACGTGAGTTGTTTTGTACGGAGCTAAACTACGCAAAATATTGAAAATAGAATATCAAAAGTGAAGGTAATTAAAGCTAGCGCGTCCGCCGGATTTAAATACAGGAACATCCATCACCCAACCCGATCGTTCCAGCCCTAAGGGTAACACACAGATCCTAAACATCGATAGCCACTGAAGGAAGATATATCACTGACAATGGAAAGCGTTTTATGTGTGTACATATTTTAAATTCCTAAAATGGGCAAATGAGTTAGACATGAGTTACGCCATTTGTGTATTTGAAACCGAGTTTTAAACACAATTAAGCTGGAAAAAATCTGAAATGATGGTATCTGTGTTGGCAACAGTGTCGTGCAACGCTTTATTACCCTTAAATTCAAGTCAAATTGGATTAAATACATGCTTATTGATGCACTAAAAAGACATTTTCGAGAATGTTTGACTCATTTTTTTAACAACGGAAGAGATATCTCTAATCCTGTAGTGTAATTGGTAGAGTGGCTGCGGTCGTGGACTCACATGCCGAAGGTCGTAAGATCAAATCCTGTCGACGGAAATTTTTAAACACCTTCTTCCAAACTCATCGTCACAAAACGCAGTGGAACCACCGCCGAACACTTTCAGTGAGCAAATGCCCGAAATTAACATTTCATGTCGCGGAATAGAGCAGCAGTTAAAAAGCATAAGTAGAAACAAATCACCAGGTCCCGATCAAATTCCTTCCAGAGTATATAAAACATTAGCTTCTGAAATAGCCCCCTATCTAGAAATAATATTCAAGAAAACACTAAAGAACCACACAGTACCCAAGGATTGGAAAGTAGCTAACATTACACCTATATTTAAAAGCGGTGATAGGGAAGAACCTAGTAACTACAGACCCATTTCACGCACGTCAATCTCTTGTAAGATATTTGAGCACATTGTAGTCAGTTCGATCATGGGGCATTTGGATAGTCAGGGATTACTCATAAACAGCCAGCATGGGTTCCGGAAAGGTAGATCTTGCGAGACACAATTAGCTTTATTCGTACAGGATATTTTAGTCCACGGCGAAAACAGTACTGAAGTTGATGCGATATTTTTAGATTTTAAAAAGGCTTTCGATAAAGTTCCTCATGACAAATTAACCTTGAAGTTAGTGAGTTTTGGTATAAATAAAAACGTTGTATGTTGTATTGTTACATTACACCTATATTTAAAAGCGGTGATAGGGAAGAACCTAGTAACTACAGACTACGGTAAAAGAATTATTAAGTGGGCGAGAGCAGAGGGTTGTCATAGATGGTATCATGTCGGACACAATCGTAGTCACATCGGGAGTTCCCCAGGGTAGCGTAGTAGGTCCGCTTCTATTTCTTTTATACATAAACGATTTGGGTACCGTAGTTAGTAGTAACCTTAGATTTTTGCAGACGATGCGGTGGTGTACAGGGGTATATCAAATGAAGAGGACACGAAATCACGTAGCAAGGATTTAGATGCAATTCAAGAGTGGTGCGACAAATGGCAGTTAGAACTTAACCTTAAAAAGTGTGTAGCTATCAATTTTTGGAGGAGGAATAATTCGATAGAGCGATCCTATAGAATTAATAACACGAAGATCGAAAACGTTGAAACCGTAAGATATTTAGGTGTAACAATCACTAAAGATTTATCGTGGGGTAGACACATCCGGGAAATATGCGGCCGAGCGAAGAGAAAGCTAGGATTTATAAAAACATTACTTGGGAAATGTGATGAGAAGACAAAAGAGCGATGCTACTTTTCACCAGTTAGGCCCCACCTTGAGTATGCAGCCAGTGTATGGGATCCTAATGAATTAGGTTTGATTAGAGAACTAGACAGTGTAGAAGTAGACTACGGCATTTATCTCTCTAATCTATTTTATCTAGCATAATACGAAGGCTTTTTTAATATATATCTAGCCACTCCAGTAAAGCTGTCCGTGTTTAATTTCCACAATAGATTTAATCTTAAATGAATTAGGTTTGATCAGAGAACTAGACAGTTTGCAGCGTAGAGCAGCTAGGTTCGTCAAAAGGTGTTACGATAGGTTGAGTAGTGTATCAGAATTAATATAAGAATTAGGGTGGGAATCATTATCAGAGCGTAGGTTAAAGTACAGATTAAATCTATTAGAGAAATTTCAATCGGATAGCTTTACTGAAGATGTTAGGCACATATTAAATAAACCAGCGTATTATGCTAGATTCGACCAGATAAATAAGATTAGAGAGATAGATTGTCGTACCGATAGATTCAAAATGGCATTTTCCCCCGTACTATAAGAGAACAGAATAGGCAGCATAGCAAAGGGATAGGTAGGGGAAATATTTTAGAGTATTCTATAGTGCGTGATGCATGTCTTACCCCTTAAATACTATAGATACTAACAATGAAGTTGCATGAGACAATATAGTTGCTAGTTTGCATGTTAGTGGTGCATGCTTGGTGATCTTCACCCCCTGCCACACACCCTCGCGGTGGCTTGCAGGGTATCGTATAGATGTAGATGAATCCTCTTCACGAAGTTAATACTAATCATTTCTTCATATTCTGAAAAAACGGAATGTGACTTGTGAGGTCACAGCCTAGTCATGAGACACGGGAGTCATCAACAGCTGGCTCAAGTGCTCCGTAAGAGCCTTAGTGTTTCCCAATAAAACCTGGATATGCACTCATTTCTGACTTCGCTCTCGGTCACCGGCTCTATGAATGCTCGACACGATTATTGGATTCGTCTATCCCGCTACATTAACTGAATGTGGCCCAAGTTCTACTGAAAGGTTATGCCTGATATTCCCCAAATCGCAATCTCGTACTTCGCAAAGAATTTGTATCAAAATACTTGGGATTTTAGCTAAGCATACATTGACAAAGTACAGTCTACATCTTTCAATTGTGTGACAAATTTTTCGGCAATTTTTTTGTGAAGTGGAAAAGATGATACACACATTGGACGACCGAAAGTAATGATGCGGAGTGACAAATGTACATACATCTACATCTACGAAATACCCTGCGAGCCGTCACGAGCGTGTGGCAAGTAGATGTTTTCTGAGCACATTCAGAGGCGCAGTTTAAATAGCTTGGATGAAGATTAAACGGTTGCCCCAACTCACAAGCATTGAACGAGTGATATCCACACTTTACCGCAAGAGACATTCCAACAGTGATAATTACCTTGTGGCATCACAAACGCAACGAAAAGATTGTTTCCAGCATTTAACGAACGAATAATCCAGCCTCAAGAAAATCATATCTCTCCGTTTGCTTAACTTAGCAAATGCGAAGCAAATATCGTCCCTGACGCTTTCCCAACCCATCTATCTCCATTCGCGAATACAGCTAACCTACGTCATTCATCGCCTGAGGTCAAAGCGAGAGATGGAGTTTACGACCTGAGTTAATCTTTTGTTCGACTCTCGTTAACTTTTATATGGCCTTTAATTTTCAAAGTGATAATTTTTCTGGTCCACTCACTAGATCCGCGTCATCGCCTTTCGCAAATCATATATGTCCTATCGTAAGATTTTCGCCCATCACAGAATTAGTATGACGGTGAAGATTTTTTGCGATTTCGTTCCTGTGAATGGTTTCCTGTACTGATATCATGTTGAGGAAGACAACGTCCTAAGTAACTTCAATAAATAAGGAGATACAAAATGGGGAGAAAGAATTCTTACAGTCATAATTGCTAAAATTCAGAAAAAAAAGGTCTTCGTGTACAACTACGAGTACGATGCGCTTAAATTTTCAGATTCCCATTGTTCTATTTGTGTGGGACATACACTATACAAATGAAGAAATGATTTCAATCTATATGGTGTTACATGCCACCACAAGTGCTATCAATTACTTGGCATCAGAGGCATAAATACAGGTTGAAGTCCGAAGCGTAAGTATTTATTATTCCGACCCTTTCGGAGATTGATCATAAACCCAACTTTACGAGGTTCCGGTAGAAAATTAAAGGTCCACTTGTTCATTGGTCGTTAATTCATCTGAGTATCTTAAAAAACATAATTAAATGGGACCACTTTATAAAACAAATTAACTGTTCTTCACAGTGAAAATATATTCAAATGCTAAGCAATGTTTACAAATGTGAACTTAAACTCTCCACGTCAGTCAAGTTTGAATTTTAATTCAAATTTAAAATTTAGCATAGCATCGTCATTGGCTCCACTTGAGAGAAAAACTCTGCAAGAGAGATAGAAACGCTGATTTTTTTCTAAGATCATCTACATCTACGTAATACCCTGAGAGCCACCGTGAATGTATGTGGCAACGGGCGAAGATCACCAAACACGCACTACATACAATTACATGCAACTAAGAACCACAATACTACTACTAAATGGAAACATGTCAGATATAATAGTCAGGTGCATATAGATGATTAGATCTACATAGTAATAAAGGGATTACTGGTCATAGAGGCAGTTCTCTACATATATTTATCTGTATTTCTCTGGAATGAATAGGTTACCTAGTATTGCTATCACATGCTTCTTGCACTACAAAGTACTCCGACAATTGTTTTACCAGCATATCCCCTTTGTTGTGCTGCCTAGTGCGTTCTCTTATAGTATGCGGGAAAAACGGCATTTTAAATCTATCGGTATGGCATTTATCTCTCCATTCTATTTAATCTAGCACAATACGAAGGCGTTTTTAATATATATCTAGCCACTCCAGTAAAGATGTCCGTGTTTAATTTCCACAATAGATTTAATCTTAAATGAATTAGGTTTGATCAGAGAACTAGACAGTGTGCAGCGTAGAGCAGCTAGGTTCGTTAAAAGGTATTACGATAGGTTGAGTAGCGTTTCAGAATTAATAAAAGAATTAGGGTGGGAATCATTATCAGAGCGTAGGTTAAAGTACAGATTAAATTTATTAGAGAAATTTCAATCGGATAGCTTTACTGAAGATGTTAGGCACATATTAAAAACACCAGCGTATTTTGCTAGATTCGACCAGATAAATAAGATTAGAAAGATAGATTGTCGTACCGATAGATTCAAAATGGCATTTTTCCCCAGTACTATAACAGAACAGAATAGGCAGCATAGCAAAGGGATAGGTAGGTGAACTATTTTTGAGTAGCCTGTAGTGCATGATGTATGTATTAACCCCTTAAACACTATAGATACTAACAATCTAGTTGCATGAGACCCTATAGATGCTTGTTTGCATGTTAGTAGCATGCTTGGTGATCTTCACCCCTGCCTCACACCCTCGCGGTAGCTTGCAGGGTATCGTGTAGATGTAGATGTATCTGTACTTTAACCTACGATCTGAAAATGATTCCCAACCTAATTCTTCTATTAATTCTGAACCACTACTAAACCTATCGTTACGCATATTAACAAACCCAGTTGCTCTACGCTGCACACTGTCCAGCTCTCTGATCAAACCTAATTCATTCGGATCCCATAGATTGGCAGCATTGCTCTAGGTGGGGCCTAACTAATAAAAAGTAAAATCGCTCCTTTTTCTTCTCGTCACATTTCCTTAGTACTCTTTTGATAAATCCTAGCTTCTCTTGTCTTGGCGTATATTTCCCGAAGCCACATATCCCTAGATATACCAGGGATGTAGGACATTTTGAAATTGTTGGGACGGCAATCAATCTCTAGTTTTATGAACATGGTCCAGTCTACCGTAGTAATTTGGAGTTCGCAAAATATTCTTAACGTCTTCAGTGAAAATACTGTCTTGAAATTTATTTAAGAGACTGAGTCTAAATTTCAACCAACGGTCTGATAATGATTCCCATCTTAGTACGTCTAATATCTACATACACCCAAATACACTGCAAGCTACAGCGAGGGGGTGGCAGGGGGTGAAGAGTAATTTGGGGTTCAAAAAATATTTTTAACATCATCACTGAAAATATGGTCTTGGAGTTTGGTCAAGAGATTAACAAAAGTCTAAATTTCAACCTGCGATCTGACAATGATTCCCATTTTAATTTATTTAATAGACTGGTTACGCTAGTATGGAACGTATCGCCCCTTTACAAATCTTGCCGATCTTCGCTGCACACGTTCAAGTTCACTAATTTTATAGGATCGCTCTATTGAATTATTCCTCCTGCTAAAATGATAGCTGCATACTTTTTAAGGTTAAGTTCTAACTGCCATTTGTCGCACCACTCTTGAATTGCATCTAAATCCTTGCTAAACAATTTCCTGTCTCTTCTTTTAATATATCCCTATACACTACCGCATCGTCTGCAAAAGTCTTAGCTTGCTACTAACTGCGGTACCCAAATCGTTTATGCATAAAAGAAATAGAAGAGGACCTATTACGCTACCCTGGGGAACTCCCGATGTGACTTTGATTGTGTTCAACATGACTATCTATGACAACCCTCTAGTCTCGCCCACTTAAGAATTATTTTACCCAACATACAACGTCTTTATTCATACCAAAACTCTCTAACTTCAAGATTAATTTATCATGAGGAACTTTATTCCTAAATTTCCTAATTATTTCCTTTTTAAAATCTAATAATATCGATACCGATATTTTTATTGGTAATATTTATCGAAAATATCGATATATCAGTACAGACTACTCGTACAATATTTCGCCGACCCTTCCCTTTGCTAAGCTGCCTATTGTTATCTAATGGCACGGGGGAAAAATGGCATTTTATTCTTCTTCACTAATCAGGTGTGGAATCACGGATCTATCTTTCGCGTTTTCGCAATCTTTATTACTACGCTTACCCCTACAGTAGCGCAGGGTTAACAATAACCGTCTATAAAATTCGCTCCACTGATTGTAATAAGCGATTTGAAGTGCTGTGCGAAAAATGAAGAATGAGGATCAAGTTCTCTTTGACTTAAGTTAAATCAAATATAACGATAACGATAGCGCACGCGTTATGAAGATCCATGATCGAGGCCCAGGAAACGCGTTTCTTATGAGCATCAAACCAAGATTTATCTTCTAAAGCATTCCTAAATTTAATTTCCTTAGTAAAGTAAGGTGTTTGCAGCTTCCGAACTAAAACGACCACTATTGTTAGCAAAGGCGTCCATTTGGACTACGCAGTGATTGATTGGACAATGGGAAATGAGGGCACAACCCCCAACGCAAATAGACAAAAAGCTTTTAAGAGAACCCCGTGTCTCAAACCATGCGGAGAAAAGAAATTCCCAATCGAAGTGGAGCGAATGTCATCCATTTAGAATTGCAGGAACTGGTGCGTGCAAAGCTCAACCTGTAATCCGTTGGCAACGGAACACTTTCTTTTTCCCGACTTGTAGCATTTCCTTTCTCACCACCTCGCACCTCCTCTCCCCCGTGCGCCTCCCCGTCACCGCCTTCTTCAGCCCCCTGCTTGTGGCGACCTTCCAAGAGAGGGCGAGACGGGCCCCCAACCAATCAGGAGCCGGAGAGGCAGGGGTGTGTCTCTCTTGCGGTCCTTACGTCATCCCCGAAGGTCACACACAGTAGAGCTTTCGGCTCGCTTCCTTTCTCGCCCTTTCCACCTCACACTGGAAGATCACTGCCCTCACCCTTAAACCTCACACCGCCACTCCGACCATCCCGGTCCCCCCTCTCTCGCCTGCCTTCTTCCCCCTTCTTGGGGCATAGCGACAGCAATCTCCTTCCGAGATTTCGTCACGATCGCCGCTGGATACAAGGTCGAGACCGTGCTCTTCGATATGGAGCAGGGGGACGGGAGATGCTGCGATGCGATTTGATGAAGTATTGCGATGGTGTGGGATGGGTCGCTCAGGGAATCGACCGAGAACCACCACTCTCACCCGGGAGAACGTAAAGCGTAGGTGCGAGGGCGTCGTCGGTGTGTGTTGCTAAGCAACTAATGGCCGCAGAGGGTCGGCGCCGTGTCACCTGCGGTGAGCAGCTGTGCCGCACCCACGTGCGCGGACAGTCGACGGGAAACGATTATTGATAGAGCGTGTTTCTGCGAGAGAACTGTGAAGTCCTGAATAGATGGAGTTGGTAAGTGCCCCGCAGTAATAGAACTCGGGGCCCGAGATGCTATCGCCGGTAGACTCACCAAAATTCAGGCCTAATTAGATCATTAATATAAGCTTAAAAGAAAGAATGCAGATTGGAATTGAGCAGTGGATGACGCACTGGCCCCGGAAATTTTCGTTGCAAAAAAAGCTAATATTGTAGCATCCCTACAGGATCGGCTAATTAAAATGCCAATGTTGAGTGCAATTACTCCAGCAATCATAGTGAAATTAATCGTCGTTAAAGAAAGATGACATTTCTGATTCATTGTCAATCGATAAGTAGGGACACGATTCGCTAACAGGACTCGTAGAGAAATTCCCTGCACACAGATACTTTCGGTAGTTCAGGTGCAATATGGAGATACAGTCTTCAAGTAACTGAAATTAAATACATAACATGGTGGTAGCTGCGGTGTCTCCCGCGACTTCCTGCTTTTTTGAAGATTTTAGATTTAAGGCTTTCCGGCGTGTTTGAAGAAGTTATCTCTCAGGAACGCCGGTTGGCTCCATTCAGGTAATATCCCTGTACACACAGCCACACCTAGGCAAGACCAACATTATCTTTACCTACCTTTCGGATGTATTAAGTGCAGAGGATGGAAGTGTTTTTCAAGAATCATAATACATGTGCAGTGGCTGAAAAACAGTGAAAGTCAATTGTGGGGAACCAGTGATTGTCACTCGGCTGTGGGGGTGCCGACATGTGTTGAGAAGCATCTCGATTCGTGCAGTGCAGGACCTAGGCGTGTTCACAGGATAAAAAATGAGCACGCTACCTCACCAAATGCTGAGACTCCAAGGCGGTACATACTACTTAGAGGGCTCAAACATCTACAGAAAGGAATGAGGTGAATTAGGCTGAGTTTTGGGAAACCGGACTGGACGTATTGGAGATATTCAATCTTTTGTGGCTATCAACTATTGATCGGAGCTGAGTCTAAATCTATTGGGCAATATAAATCTCCAGTAATGCAAATGGGTTACGACAGGTAAATTTACGCCACGGCCTCCAAGCCAAGTCAAGAACGAACGGTATGATGCCAATAACGCAGCCTTTTATTGGAGTGTGGGTCACCCCTGACCACGCCTTCGTGTGAATCGCAGGACGCTAGGAAGACATAGCTAAATATTTTAAGATACATCAGTAAGTTGCTCGTAGTGTTCGTTGATGACTGCAAAGATATTTATTTTTATTTTTGGGATTTTTAATGTCACTTATGCTCTGATTTTCCATCGTGTGAGGAAAGAAAGTGCTAGTACACCTGACAGCGCTTTGTTCTGGTTCATTCCTCTTGTCTTATTGGGGAAGTCATTGGCGTTGTATGGAGCCTGGTAATGCTTCGGGTGCCATAAGAGAGCTCGGGTCCCCACTGTTTTTATTTTAAAATCTTAATACATCTTGCTATCCCCGATACTGGACGTACTCCGCATATCTCCTCTACGAGGACTCAGTCAATTTTTCTTTTTTCTCGTTAACGTTTTTTCCTTAAAAAATCTAGTCAGTCCTTGGTTATTAATCCAGCATCCTAATTTACCTTAAATGAGACAGTCCTTGTCAATCTTTGCATGAACCTTAATCTTACATTCGCCAATGACATACCAATTCTCTCGCCAACCAAGAGGAACAGTATCTACATTCATAGGAAACCATGACAGCCATAGTTAGAGATTATGGCGAGAATAGTAGTGACACTGCTAGGTATATCATAAGTACATTCATCAAAGTTAATGAGCTGCTTTCCTTGTATCTATTTTGGAATATGGGTCGCAATCCCACCTTGATATAGAGTGCCACGTTTTCACATGATGACTAATGATAGGCAAACTGCATAAAATTTTATTTTGAAACTTTTTATCATCATATTAAAGGTATATAAATTCAGGATTCATTGAATTTTGTAAATTAATTTGTTATGGAAAAAAATCGTTTAATTACTTGAAGTCGGAATGCAAATTGGCAAATGTTAGTTTAAAGTTGTTCGTTCAGTGATCTTATATCAGTTACATGTTGAAAAAGATGATGTCATTACTGTGATGGTAGGTGCGGGATATTCCTTTGCAGGAGAGCCGTGAACTTAAATTAGCGCTCAAGTGAAATTGACGGAGAGATTAGCAACTCGGGTAGCTCATCGTAGGATGAATATGTCAAACATCTCAAATTGGGGAACCAATCACCATCTCATAAATTGATTTAACGAGCCTAAAAACATGTCACGCCATAAGAAAATCAACTATTTGAATCAAATAATGCAGAGCACTAATAAGTTCGTTCATCGAATGCCGCGATCCAATTTAGCAAAAAAGGATAAATACATTATTTCATATAGGTGATCAAATACAAGTTAAAATAACCTCATGCACGGTGGCGCTGCGCGCACGACTCGGCTTTTCTGTGGCATAGTACATACGTACGGCAGTCCGATTACATATTGTCCTTAAGGCATCTAGGGTTCCACAAGGGAGAAGGAAGCCTCAACAGCTCAATTAGCAGAGTACCTAGCGGGAAATCAGGGGTTCTGGGTTCTGGAGGAGTAATTTTCCTCGTGGAAATTCTGCTATAAAGGGAAGTCTCATTATCCAATGGCGTGGGAAGTGATTGCAATGGCATGGTATTTATATGATAAGGACACTTTTACGAATATGGTATGACCCTGAAATTTTTCGTATTAGAATTCTGTCCAGCTAACAGTTAAACTCGTCATGCTGTTAACAATGTCATTTAATACTGGGTGCGCGACTGTACTTCAAGACGGTAGCGTAGGAATTCGAGAAGAAAATCTCGAAAACATTAATCCAGAGTATTAGAGCCTTTGACTCCTAAATTGATAAGGAGAGGAAGTAGTTTAGTCACTCGGAATGACGCCTCTGTTTTTGATAATCATCCCCGTTACCTACAAACGAAGGGTGCAGGTAATTTATTATCCAGGAGGGAGAAGTTGCGTGATGTAACCGCTAAGAAGGATGAGGACTTGCAAAGGAGGATCAGTAATCCCAAAGAAATTCAAAAAACAGCCAATATCGGTTAAGACTAGTCGGTGGAGTCATAAAAAATCTCGAAATGGTACTTAAAACTTCGTGGCCACCGACAACGCCTCCAAGCCCCCTCCACCCCTTGCGAATGTCATGGCCGATGAGGGCTCATGGCCACTCTCTCTTCGGGCTTCCTCCCACCTGGGCACTCGATTAAATCAGAAGGAGCATCCGCGTATGCGGAGGAGGGGAAGGAAGGGGGAGGGGCGGTTCAGCTTTAAACATGGCGAAAAAGAAAACTAACTCTTTCGCTGTCTAGTGGCCGGGGCTGGGACGAAAATCTAAGACGAGTGTGAGGGCGGCGGATGGTGGAGATATTCGAGGGAGACGACGGGCGATGGACAAGTGCGAGGCTCGAAACTGCATTGATCGGGCCTCACCGATGGGCCGAGGATTCGTCTGAATCTGAACTCCATGGCCTGTGATGATTTCCCTTCGGACAGACACCACTAACGCGCACAAATTTTGAGCTCTCGTAAGAAAACTACGATTGGTGAATTTAAGAAATGAACCAGGAGGTCGATTTGTAAAGACTGGTGTGACATGCAGAAATTGAATTATAATATTTACAACATTTGATGAGGACAAGAAAAACACTGCAATTCCAAAAAGTATTTAATTTGTTGCACTCACAACGCTCACAACCATGGTTTCGATGCTTTGCATCATCATCACGCCAGGTCATCGAAACCATGGTCTTGAGTGCAATAAATTAAATATTTTGTGGAAATGCAATGTTTTTCTTACTCTTATCATGAAAGAATTCCTCGTAGTCAAGCCGAACCCAGTAAACTTTACAAAATATGTTTTTGGAGTCTAGGTATTTGGTATCAGGGACGCGGAGACGAAATGATATAATTATATGGCTGTAGGCAAACGCACTGACTTCCACCGCTAAGACCTATGTCCGAAACCCGGTATCCATTTCATTGAAATATCCGCACTTGGATGCCGTGGGAGAACTTTTAACGTTCAATACTCGGGATGTTGGCTGGGAGGTTAACCGTGGGCCTCTTGGCGCCTTGCGTCACAGGTAGGCTAATGTCGAGTGTCGGATTTCTCTCCATCCTTCCCACTTTCCCTTCAATGTGAATCATATACACTTCCTCCCGGTCTGACGTGCCTACATGTGTGGGATAGACGTAAAACCACTAATTATATACCAACAGATCACCAAATCTGTAGTAAACTTCCTTCCGATACATACCGATCCCCCCCACAGCTACCAAAAGGTAGGAGAATAGCGGCATATTACCAAATACCTAAGATGTGTATTGCCTAGAAGATAGGTCAAGGATACCTTCTCCCCTAGTACACTTCGCGACCACGACCTATCTTGAGATAAATTAACTGAGCGAAACCCCTAGCCTTTATCGCATTTCACCCTCGGCTCCCCATCTTGATGACTTTGTCTTCAGACGTAAAACATTATCCGAGTGTATAATATGTATCACACACGGAGGGAACTTCCTTGGAATCAGGCACGTAGCCAGGGGGGGGGGGCTTCTGGTGCTTCAGCCCCCCCACGAAATTTTTTCCTAGTAATTTTGTTGTTCTGATTTTAGCAGTGAACTTTACCAGTGAGAAGAGATAAGTATGTGCACTGTAAAAGTAAATACCAAGCACTGAAAATAAGGGGAAGAGATTTGTAACATGTCGGCACCGAATGGGCAAGGCTGATTTGTTTCAAGTTACGCAAGAGGTAGCCTCCCCCCCCCCCCCCCCCCCCCCCCCCCCCCCCCCCCCGCGCCCCGAACCAAATTTCTGGCTACGTGCCTGTTTGGAATGATTAAGCTACACCGAGAATCGAAATAAAATTACATGGGAGGCACTGTAATATTGATTCTAAGGGCCGTAAACTAAGACCTAAGCATTTATGTTGAGACTTCTATTCCATATTTACGTTTCCTATTCAATATATATATATATATATATATATATATATTTAGAATAGAAGCGGAAGGATTTCTATATATGCTCTGTCCAAGGTACGTGAAAATTCATCACCATCGCGATTTTAACCCAGAGTGCTACGAGAGTAACTTTCCATACCCCGATGGCCTCAATTAAATTTGTTGTCTCCCAAATGTGATTAGAGCCGATCGCGTTGACGAAGTGGTGTAGTGGCTTTGCGTTCCCAAACTACTTACCAAGATCCGCTAATCATCCTCCGTACATATCCTATACACATTTCAATTAAATGTGTAAGCATGCGTATTTTTTATCAAGTACCTAATGTTTGGGAATGTGATTGAATAATGTTTCCATTCTATATGTTGTATACATCTTTAAAACTCTCTCATCTTACTCCTTTGGAAAAGGTTGTGGTCACCTTCGAGCAACAATGTCTATAAGTAGCAGTATCTCACTCACGAGAAATTTTTGCTTCCTTTATCGCCTTAGTGGAAGAATTGGAGCTGCGGTATCTCCCTCAATTACCTGAATTTTTACTCTATGGCCATTTTTCTGACCGTCGACATTATATTATCTACGAACCAGCATTTTCCGAAGACACTGTGATCATAATGACTTTTCAGCAAAACATAAGTCACGTGTAATGTGCCGTTCCTCCACCATTGCGTTTTTGGAATTTTTCCGAGAGGAAGTCAGTTTATAATTATGAACTCATAAACTAGAGATCATAGTTTACTAAGAAGTCTAGTTCACTCAATATATTTCACAATTTGACCGATTCTTTCGATGACGATATCTTCCTGACGCAATCTTTTTCATATCGAAGGACTCTCAACGATTCATAAATCAACAGACTTTGTTATTGCTATGGAAAAATAATTCGAAAGCGGGTTCACTACACAACTTATAATATGTGCCGTAGAACTTCGATAATTGCAGACCAGAGAGGTCTAATACCATGGTGTTAGTTGCGTTAGCTTAAATTCCTTAATTATCCATTGATACACTCGTATTTATGCTATTAGATATAAGAGTATTTACCGCTATTCATATCCCTAATTGTACAAGGGAATATTGGCTATAAAGGACACAAAAATGTTAGTTAATACATCTGCATCTACGTAATACCCTGCGAGCCAACACGAGGGTGTGTGGCAGGTGGTGAAGATCACCAAACATGCACTATTGACATGCAACTAGGATATTTAATGGAGACGTTAGATAATAGGGTCTCACGCAGTTAGATGGTTAATATCTACGAAATAAGAAAGGGATTATTGGTCGTTATTACATGCATCATGCACTACAGACTACTCTAATAATATTTCACCTACCCCTTTCCTACGCTGCCTATTGTTCTCTTTTGTGGTACGCGGGAAAAATGACATTTTACATCTATCGGTACGACAATCTATCTCTCTAATCTTGTTAATCTGATCAAACCTAGCATAATACGCGGGGGTTCTTAATATATAACTAACGTCATCTGTGAACAAATCGCTTTCGAATTTATTTAAAAGGTTTAACCTAAATTTTAACCTGCGTTCTGATAGTAATTCCCACCCCTCCCTTCTTCTATCAAACTCGTAACACTTATACAATTATCATAACCGCCTTTAAAAAATTTAGCGGAAATATACAAAGTAATTGTAATAGCTTTTGATTAGTAAGTCATTTAAATAAATAAATTAAATTATGAACTTAAATTTTCAACATCATGCATGGGATAGTAGTGTTAAAACATGTACACATAAAAAAACACAAACCCCTACATTCTAATTTCTATATCAAAACTTACAATACCTAAACCTACAATACACAATGCCTACGGCGCCCGGGGCGGCTGCCACATTTAAAATTTGAAAAACATCTTTTAAGAAAAATAATTTTTTTCTACGGGGGATGGCTACCATCTAGTTAGCCCCGGGCGCCTTGGTACGCTACTGCCTATTCTGATTTCCTCATGTGCCTTCACTGTACTCATTTACTGTCCCTTGTTGTGCGCGGAAAAAATGGACTCTTGAACCTTCCGTCTTACTAGATATTTATTTCTCTAATTTTATCTTCGTGACCTAACCTGGCGTTGTAGGCTGGTTGTTTTTTATACACTCAAAATATCTTTGGTCAAACTGTCCGTTTTAAAATTCTGAAAGGTATTTTAACCTTAAGATTTGACTACAATTGAGGATATAAATCTGTAGGGTGTTGTTTAGTGAAAATAAAAACATCCCTAGGAATTTTTATGGAAGATATACCCGTAAATTAAAATATCTTCCACTGGATACATGAGCAATGACGTGGGGTGAAGATACTTTGAGCCTTTGAATTGGATCATGGATTTGCACTTAAAGTCCACTTTGGTGAAAATAAAAATATTCTTAAGAATATTTATTGTAGATATACGAATAAATGGCTATGAATTCCACTGGAATTATGAGTAATAATGAGAGGTAAATATAAGCCGAGCCTTCGAAATGAAAGCATAGCTTTAAATTTGAAATGTGGTCCATGAAGTTAGGGCACGATTTTTCTGAAGATTTCGTAGTGAAATTTCCTGCCCGATCCTTTCCGTGACTCACGTACACTGTGTATATGCATATTTATGGGTATGTCTCCCCAGGCTTCTTGCTGTTTTGGTGAGATTTGAGTTAATACGTGAAGTAATGGGTCAAGCGAATCGTAAACTGGGATTCGTCAAAAGAGTACTGGGTAAATGTGACGATCATGCACGAGAAATCAGCTACTTTTCCCTTGTAAGACCTCATTTGGGATATGCTGCCAGTGTATGGGATCCCTACGATATCGGTCTAAATAACGAATTTGAACGTGTGCAGCAAAGATCGGCAAGATTTATAAACGGACGTTATGATAACCTTACTAGCGTAACCAGTCTATTAAATGAATTAAATTGGGAATCATTGTCAGATCGCAGGTTGAAATTTAGACTTAATCTCTTAAACAAATTCCAAGACCATATTTTCAGTGATGATGTTAAAAATATTTTGCGGACCCCAACTTAGTATGGTAGACTGGACCATAATCAGAAAATTAGAGAAATAGATTGCCGAACTGACAGATTCAAAATGTCCTTTTTTCCTCGTACTATTAGGGATATGGATAACGGTAAATATATCCAGTACGAGTGTAGCAATGGATAACATTGGTAGCTGCATGTTGGTATAAGGACTTATAGCTAACCCAACTAACGGCATGTTTTTGCATGTATGTTTTGCATGTATATTTTGTATGTTTTGCTATTTTTATCTTTTTTTAAATAGCGTAGTTTTGAACAGTACCTATACAAGTACTAATCCTTTTTTTATGCATGATATGTAGTGCATGTTTGGTGAGAGTTCACCCCCTGCCACACACCTTTATGGTGGCTTGCAGGGTATTATGTAGATGTAGATGAATGCTTTCCTGTGTATTTGAAGGAGTTAACTCTCACGTTGGCCTCATTCGAGTAACACCTTATGCATACACACCAAATAAAGGCATGACCGAGATGATCTTCGCCTACCTTTGCTCAAATTGTGTTAAATGTTTTTCTCAAGAGCCAATGTGATTTTGTATTTTATAACGAGCGAGAAAATAAACCATAATATTTATAACAAACTCAAGTCCACCATACGTAACTATAGGTTAAAATATACGCTCCTTTTACGTTAGTAACGGTTGATGACAAAACTTGGTAGACAATCAATTTCGAACATAGGTAGGTATGTACATCAATGCGTAATGAACTGCGAATCACCGCGAGGGTGTGTGAAAGATCAACGTACACGCACAACTCACAGACAACTAAAGAGGTACTAGTCTACTACTAACGTACTTCAACTATCTTCCTTCACCCCTTCAATAGAGGGGGAATTTAAGATTCCCATGTCGGCGGATTTCGACAAGGCTATAATCAACCTTAAATTACAAATGGCAGTCAAGAGATTCGTTTCGGCGTCGAATCCTCGTAATTTTCACAAGGACTTACATCGATGATTGCACGGAGGCAGCTCGGTCGATGACCAACGACCTTCAGTTTTTTAAATCCCTTCCGTCTACCGCACCCTCTATTTAGAGTTTTCAAGGAAAAGATTTTAAATACTGGGCGTATCGACAAACATTTACCTGTTCCACCGCCAGACTCAATCTAAAACATTATTGTAATGACAAGTAATACGATGCTATTGATATATCGGTACACTGCCTTCTGTATCCTATTCGTTAACGCAACGGCCAGTCAAACAAAAGATCATGGATGATATTTCAGCCTCAGGCATGGACTTTGCGTTCATGTTATGACTTAATTTCATCTACCTACATTTACACAATACACTGCAAGCCACAATAAATGTGTGTGGCAGGGAGTAAATTCACACGAAACATGCATTACATATCATGCATAAAAATGATAATTAATTGTATTCTAGTCTAAGTTCACAATTTGATAAAGGATAAAAAATAGCAAAGCACGCAATATAAAGGTGTTAGTTCGATTAGCTTAAAGTCCTTATAACAACATGCAACTACCTATGCTATCCATTAATACACTTGTATTTATACTATTGGATATATTTACAGCTATTCATATCCCTAATTGTACTAAGAATGAAGGGAATTTTGACTCTCAGTTCGGCAATCAATTTCTCTAATTTTATGATCATGGTTTAATCCACCAAAGTAAGTTAGAATTAGCAAAATATTTTTTGCGTCATCAGTGAAAATATTGTCTTGGAATTTAGTTTAGGGATTATTCCAGAATTTCAACCTACGGTCTCATAATGATTCCCGTTTTAGTTCATCTAATAGACTGGTTACGCTAATATAGTTATAATACCGTCCCTTTGCAAATCTTGCCGATCTTTGCTGCACAGCTGCACTAATTCATTATTCAAGCCTATTCCGTAAGGATCCCATATACTGGTAGCGTATTTTGAAATGAGATCTAACAAGGGAAAAGTAGCTAATTTCTCGTACATGATCGTCACATCTTCCCAGTACTCTTTTGATGAATCCCAGTTTACGATTAGCTTGACCCATTATATTTTTAAATATTTTATTTTTATAACAAAGGATATAGAACTATGAAAGTTAACTTTTATGGACTTTTAAGAGTTAAAAGTAAACTTTTAAGAAAATCAATAGAGGGCTTCACCTTCATAAATCATTACAAATGGATCATTTAAAATATACTATATACTTGAAAATAGAAATTTTTGTCTATATAAATAAATTTGCGCTACGTTTAATTTCATTACCTTTCCGATACCATGCCATACTTTTCTGTGGTACTTTTAAGTTACCGAGATATCACCTATCACCAAAAACACATCCACATGCTTCGTGAATCAACAAACTGACTTCATGCTGTGACATGCAACGAATGGGAATTTTTGAACCGTTTTACGTCATGGCCCAGTATGGAAATTTTTACAATTCCTGAAATATTGAACGAAATCAGAGAGGTCACGGGCAGAAGGCCTGATGATTTATCATGGAATGAGCTATATACATTTTACACCAATGCTAGAAACAAGAAACCGAAGTTCCACCGTATCAGGCGCTACTTGGTGGAACAGCATTTTAAAATTAACATTAGACAGTTAACTTCACGATTTGTACAGTCCACTGATTTAATATGCAGACAACTCAAGGACGTAATCATTAGCAATACTGCCTATGCAGTACTACCTTTTTTTCAATAATTATTTTATATACCTTTCAGGCCAAGGTAGTAATTTCCCTTTGTAATATACTTATTGATGACGCCCAGGCGTTGAAATACGTGTTGTGTGTATATTAAATCCGTGGGCAGCACAACGTCTGAAGTTAAATTTTAATGAAACATTCTGTATGACTTTCATGGTCACTGAAATTATGGCCAAACCAACCATTCAATTTTGGACAATCGTGAGGCGTAAGACGAGAGAACAAATAAATTTACATAAAAAAAGGTCTAGACAACTGATAGTAAAGGACCATGTCCATACCTTCCGAGTATCAGAACCTTTGCAGTTGCAAACACGGGAGAGGTTTTTAATTTTAAACCTTATTTCACTTCAAGAAGTTTTCTCGGGTTGTCCACCAGGTGAGGGCGTCCATTTCCGCCGACGTTTCTATCCTCGACTCGAGGGTCATCTTCAGGGTGAGATCGAGTCAGTAAAATCGAATCAGTACTACAAAAGGAGCTGAGAAAAGTTCTTGAAGCAGATACGCAGGGAAAGCACCAATTCCTACTTATTTCACTTGTTTCCTCGATCATCCATCAGGGTCTATCAATCTGTGATAACAAATAAGACTCTTTGATCTATTTCCCAAGAGTGAAATAAGAATGGGAAACTTGGTTCACACACGATAAGTGTTTGTCTTACCGTTTTCCACTTGCGCCATTGTTTCCGACCTACGCAATATTAATTTGATTGTTTTCGTTCCGCGCCACTTGACTCTAGGTATGCCTTCGGATAGCATGAATTCCTTTTACCAACTTAGAAAAGACTCGCTAAAATTAAATTCTGATATCGAAATAATACAACCCCAGAAGTTATGAAGGCAACGTGTTCTAGCAGCTGGAAAAAGAAAAGATATATTAAATAAAGGTGGATCTTCGCCCTTATGAACGCGAAGAATCTGTTACCACCGCAGAGTACCTACGATTGGAAAGTCAGTCTGGATGGTAAGGATTGATCTCACCAAGTAGTATTTCTCACATAGTTCCTTTCACTGGATTGCCTGATCTTTCTCAGGCAGTCCTGGTACCCAATCAAACATATTTCTTTGATTTAATTGGCTTATCCGAAGGTCTCACGTGGATACGACCATATGGTCTCCGACTAGTAGCACAGCACTACATTCACTTCGCTTCTTAGTCGCCACTTTTACGTCCAAGATGAATTTCATTTCATTTTTTTTACTCAGCCTATTTGACGGTGCACAATGACCATTAAAGTCGATGAACCTCAACAAACTTCTACTTCTACTACTGTAAATTATACCCCTCGTAAAACAATCGAAAAACACAAGTTTTGTCGTTGTCAAAGGATATTAAAGGTCCATTTTCGAACTAACATATCACAAAAGAAGTTAAATCAGGCATATTACGTGTTTCAAGTCTTATAAAATGCATATTCGGAAGCAAAGCGAGGCCGAAATCCGAGCATACGTGTTGGCGAAACCCTGATTACGAAATCGTTTCCCGTGAGGACGCTGTATGCATCTCAAAATTCAGGGAAAGGTGTACGTCATACAATGGGTCGCAACCATTCCGTGGTGGAGAGCGGATAGGGTTCTGATGATCTTTTCCCTGGGGGTGGGTAAAAGCAGGCGTCTTCCGGTATTCTGTATTCGTTTTGACTAAAGGAGCTCAAAACTGTGCTTCGGGTAGTCTTGACCTCCACCTTTGCGTGGAGAATGCAAAATTATCTGACGGGGCGAAAAGCTTACAAAGTGTAGCGTAGTTTATTTTCGAAGAAATTAAAAAAATGCACCAAAAATAATTTTAAAAAATAGCAGATCATGCGGAGTCTATTAGCCATGTACCAATTTTTTTATTCAATAAAGATTTATAAAACAAATGGCGGGAATCATACCGAAGAGAGAGAAACAATATGGGTTGTACCTTGGATAAAAATGGAGTAGTAAATTGTGTTGTAACTGACAATAACCATGGTATAATTGCGAATAAGAAATATATATACGAAATAATACGAAAGCGAGATGGGCATTCACTACCAGGCCTCTAAATAAGGAGTTAGAAAAAATTGGTGAAAACTGATATGGGGTGTTACCTTATTCGGAGAAGAAAATAGGACTTCAGATGATGGGATAAATAAAGTCTAGAGTTGTAAGAGACGCGTGTCTGAATATTTATAAAGTGGGGACAAGGACATCTGTGAGACTCTATTAGAGTCATTCTCCATCAACTCCGTCACAATTAGCTACAGCACCTAATAGAGGGGATAACGTTCTTGATTTACTGGCAACCAACAAAAAGTGACTAAAACTGACACCGTGATGGAATCATTTACCACAGAGTTCTGACTGCAAAATTCTCTCTAACTTTAGATAAAAATTTTAAACAAAAAAGAAATATTTATATTTTTAAAAGAGCTCACTTTGATAACTTTAAAATTTATTTAAGAGATTCCTTATGAATTTAAAAAGTCTTCCATAAACTTATGTACGGAGGGTTCATGGAAGTCGTTCGTTAATATCATGCGCTCTGGGGTCAATAGAATTATCCCTAGTAAATTTAAAAAAGAAAGCACTGAACCTAGGTGGTACAATACCGAAGTGAGAAAATCCCTGAGACAGCAGCGAATACGTCATGCAAAAATGAAAACAATTAGTAAATATCTACATCTACACGAAACCCTGTAAGCCACCACGAGGGTGTGTGGCAGGGCATATGTGCCCATTGATGAGCGTAATGTAATAATTGAAAAATATAAAATTTCCAAATCCACTGCAAAGACAGCTCTTTTAATGCATTTGCAGAATTCAAAAGAAAAACACTTGGGGAACAATTGAAAGAAAATCCAAAAGTCTTCTGGTCGTAAGTAAGAGAAGTGCAAGGCCATAGGTCTCCCGACCATTCACTTAAAAATGATAAGGCTGAAATGGCCACAAACGCTCTTGACAAAATTAACTTGCTGAATTCCTTCTTCCAAACCGTTTTTAACCCACCTTCCAGAGATTCAACAGTCGTGTTACCTGACCTCTTTCAGCGGCTGATGCAACCAATTGAAATTTCCTGTAATGGTATTGAAAAGTTACTTTAAGATATAAGCCCCAACAAATCTCCTGGCCCTGATCAAATTCCCTCCGGCGCACAGGGGGCTGAAACCGAAATTTTATGGACAAAATTACAAAATGGCTTTTTTGGAGATAGAATCATGAAATTTGGTACAAATACTCACAATTGATTGAAAATCAAGAAATGACATGTCATTGGCCATGTTTTGTTGCCGTAACCGAGATAGAGGGGCTCAAACAGAACCAAAATTCCAAAATTACGCCCGACTTTAGTTTTCTCCGAAAATCTTCCTATTTAAGTTGGGGGTGACGCTGTGGGAGGAATTTGATCGGATAAAAAACTATTAGGTCTGTTAAAACCACTATTTTACTTAACTGTGCATAACTTTCCTAAATTTAGGATATGTTACGTAACAAAATGGCGGACGCTATTTTCACGCAAAATTTCAGATTAAGTAGTAAATATCTAGCGTTTTACGAAAGATCCTGTCAAGTGACTCCTATTAAAAAATTTTTGAAATCATTATTCCCTCTTCTCAGATTGAGACACTTCATCCCTGCCTCTCTAAAAAAAAAAAGACAACTAGTTTCCGCCTTAATTCTACCCCAATTTGACTACGGTGATGTAGTGTATCAAGATTTATCTCAGGAACTTTCATTAAAACTTCAACGCTCTTTCAACACCAGTATCCGATTCATTTTTAATCTACAAATATCTGATCACACAACAAATTTCATAAATAGTCTCTCCTGGTTGAAACCCAGTTCTCGACGTGTTACATACGCTCTCCTTGCGGTATCAAGTTTACGCACTAAAATGCGGGAGTACCTTACGGACGACTTTCAAAAACTCAGCAGTTCATGGATCCAACACACGTGGGAATCAAAAACTTGTGATACCTCACCACCGAACCGTCATATTCAATAAATCATATACAGTAACTGCTTGTCGTGAATGGAATAACCTCGACAGTACCATGAGAAATTCACCATCGCTCACTAACTTCAAGTCACTACATAAAATTCTCCTCCAAGCTCAACAGGGAGACAACATACACTGTGTAATTTCAGCAGAGTGACACGTATCATACTAGCCAAATACAAACGCACCATGCCAAATACATACAAGATTATTTTACCACATTTTCAACTATCATTTATGTACTATTTTTGTTCCTAATTGTAATCACATTAGCCTTCTCTCAGTAGGGTTTTCGCAGGTTTTTCACACCCCCTCCCCTTAATGTGTGGGTGTTTTCCTGCGGTGGTTTTTTTCCGTGATGGACATCAGCTAATCACTTTCTTCCCACAACTGTACAATCTTTTACACATACCTTTAATATTATCATTTGCATCTTGTTGATTTTATATGCTGTTTCCTTATCGAAACCTTATATTCATATTTTTCATATTGTATAATTATATTAATTTTTTTCATTGTCATATTATCTTAATTTTTTTCCTCATTGTAATTTTAATTATTTTTCTATTGTAATTTTATATATTTTTTGAGTATTAAGAACAACTTTTATATGCATATATATGCTATATTTCATACATTGACGAGGGGTTAGATGGAAGAGGGGACTTTTAGTCTCAATCTCGCCCCCAGAAGCTTATCTATCTATCTATACTGATATTCAGCAGTAAATTATTAAAAATACACAAACTAATGCTAATGAACTCAAGTCAAAGCATGCGATGTCTGAATCAATACAGAAAGCGCAGAGAGGAAACTCCCGAAGTGCACAGTTCGGTTTATTGTTGCTTACCGCTCACCTAATACCTTATCTCCCAGCTTAACAACTGACGTCGTAGTATGCGTTGGTCCATTCCTTACTTTCGAGGTCATCCAATCTCGGATGCTGCCGAGACAATGACGTCTTGAGATTCAAGCGCATTTGACTATTCAACACTTCTGACCGGGATGACCGCTCTACCCAGGACAGGCGTCTTAACCACCAGTGACTAGTGTATGCATAGTTCGCTCGCATAGTAATGCAACCGATTTTCTGCCGCGTCACGCCGATGCTGCAACTCACATAGATGCCAAGTCTTTCTAGCGCTTAGAGATTAATGCGAATCCACACGAGAGAGTAATACCGATTGCAATACGAATGTTAATGCTGCGGATTCTCTTACTCTTCGTTTCACGTTGTAGTTTACACACGAAATCCTTGAGCCCCGTTGAAATTCATCCCACTTCAAAGCCATATTCTACTTATTTATTAAATCCAGAGGAACAACACTTTGACCTTTAACCGTTTGGTATATAACCTTATAAAAATACAGAAACACGAACATTCATGCTCGAGATAGTGAAAAAGATCCGGACTGAATTCGAACCAGCGATCTCAGCGTTGGCAGGCGATGATTTTACCCCACTACTACTGAGGCCAGCAATTCTTCCGTGATTAATTCAAATGCAAGGCGTTTTTATTACTTTTATCCAATTCAATCCACGGTGAATTAGCTTACCGTAAACTCCCGATTTTCCGTGCTAATGACTGGTAAAGGGTGAACGGATAATCGGGAAACACGGATAATCCGTTTTTTGGTTCTTTACGGATTCATTTTTCTCTGGTGCGCCACCAAAATAAACAAAATCCTTAAGAAAATACAATCTGCCAATAAGAAGATCCTCGCTGAACATAATAGCATTTTATGACGAAAATAATCCAATAGAGCTATCCCGGCCGCAATTAAATGTTCGCAAGCCTCGGGTGGCGGCACGAAGCCTGGAGTAAGACATAGGACCAGTAGGTGGGGCCGTAGTGAAAGTTATGATTGGAGGAAAATTAACAGCCTCGTAGCCTATAAATATAACTCTCTGGCAGCATTATTGTTCAAAAACCTCACCTCATAGAGAAAAAGGGATTCTAATATATTCAATAGTACCTTACGGAAGCAGGGGAATCGTAAGTATCTACGAAACAAACATATGGAAGAAGAGAAGAATTCCAACAATGGATATCATCTACAGTAAAACCTCTCTAAGGCGGCCACTGCCGGTTCCAGAAAAAAGTGGCCGTTTGGAGGGGTGACCGCTAAATAGGGGCTTTCAGGATAAATTACATAAAATACTTACATATGTTCATTTCTAAAATTATTGCATTAAAGTTTATTTTTAATAAAATTTTATTTCATATTCAGCTAACAAATAGGGTTTATAATTACTTTTTGAAAAAACCTGTCAAAGTACTTTGTTTCAATTGGCTACATTTTCTTTTAATTAATACATTTTCTAAACAATTTTGGAGATTTTCATAGGACTCCATTGAATTTTCATTGAAATCCTTGTCAATTTTTTGGAAGAATGATTTTAATTTTAATAGTGAATCTAATCCTTCCTTTACGCTCATCTCAGTGATATTTTCATTTTCCACTTCTTCCTCTTCACTATCGCATATGTCTGCATCTAATAAAGAAAAAAACAGCTTGTTATGAATGATCTCTTGGTTTGATGAGATTCGTAAGACTTCGAAAGAAAAATGTACAACCCTTACCTTTGCCACCAATGCGAGACTCCCAATTTCCATCCAAGTCATCGTAGCACTCTACATTCGCCTCTTCTGTGGTATCGTATGATATTCGTGCAGTCGACGCCAACATTTGGAGCTCCTGGTGCAGCGCATTGTTGCCATCAGAGCTGCAGGGAAATTCCTCTTCACAGTTTTCACCTGCTATTATTCCACAAGAAACAAAGCACTTCCTGATGGTTTCCTTCTCGACTTCTTTCCATGCCGATTTTGACCATGACACAGCCTCTCCCACATTGATTTTTTTGGTGAGATCACTAACACATGAAGCGTCGTCCATCATTGCCAGTAGGCTGCGTAGAACCTTTCGCCGGTATCTCAGTTTAAAAGATTGAATAATCCCCTGATCTAGGGGTTGAAGGCGAGCTGTTGTGTTTGGCGGTAAAAACTGAAGTTTCACATTCGAAAGATGTATTTTTGGATGACAAGGGGAGTTATCTAAAAATAAAATAACCTTGCTTCCTTGTTGGATCATCTTTTTATTAAATGCACGTAACCATTCTTCATAAATTGCAGAAGTCATCCACGATTTACTATTTGCACACCACTTCACGCCAAGAAGATCCATGTTAATGTTTTTAAAGCACCGTGGCCTAAGTGCTCTTCCAATCACTAATAGGGGCTCCTTTTCTCCAACTGAATTACAACAAAACATAATTGTTATTCTTTCTTTGCTTAGTTTTCCACTTTTGCATTCGACATGTTTCAAAGAAAGTGTCTTGTTCGGAATGGCTCTGTAAAAAAGACCAGTTTCGTCCATATTAAAAATGCCTCTGGCCTCATAGCCCTCCACAACAGACGACACTCTCAATTTCCATTCCTTAACAGTCTCTGGAGAAACATCTCCTCCTTCACCACTAATTGATCTAAAAACAATATTGTTCCTGGTCCGGAAACGTTCCAACCAACCATTACTAGCTGCAAATCCCTCAATCTGAAGTTGATTTGCAATGTCCAAAGCTTTCTGTTGCAGTATTGGACCACTAACCGGCAAATATTTTGCTCTGGCACACTTAAACCATTCATATAACCTATCATTAACTTCACTAAACTTCTGATCTCTCGTCCTTTTTATCCCTCGATTCTTGTTGTCCTCCCACTCTTGTAGAATAGTGTCCCTGTTTTTAATGATAACGTTTATCTGTGTCCTTCCGCACTTAAATTTTTCGGCAATTTTCCTTGCTGACATCCCATTATCACTGTCAAAAATAACACTTCTTCTCTCTTCTAAAGACAACACCACTTTGCTTCTGCTGCTCATTTCGCAATCCACTGCCAAATCTTCCGTAAGCTCCAACCGCCCAACACACCGTGCCAATCGCGAATACGTTTGATATTTTGCCTCCTTTGCTTGAGGTGTGGGACCGGAAGCAGAAATAGGAAGCAGCTTACAATGTAAGTCGCTTATAAGTAAGCTCGAAAGTATAATCGAGGAACGGACGGATGGTCCCCGATATTCCCTTCGTCAGAGGGAACGAAACAATGTAATGCCTTGTCAATGTAAGTGTATCAAGTGTACATGTGAGCATGGGCAATAAAGCTCCTCTAAGGCCAATCAGAGAGAGATTTGAATTTGAGATTTCATGGAAGTGGCCGTATCTTGTTGTTACGCTCTGGCCGCTGGTCGGGAAGAGAGGTGACCGCTGAATAGGGGGTCATTTTTCAAGGGGAAGATAGGGTAAACCATTCCGTTCTGGGGAAAAATGGCCGTTTACAGGGGTGACCGCTGAATAGAGGTGGCCGTTTGGAGAGGTTTGACTGTAATTCGTTTAAAGTTCATTGGAAAGGAGTTCATTGGAAAACTCCAAATTGAAGGCAGCCCATTTCGTGTCTTTCTCGTTGTAATAATACACATTTCAAGTTTTTGATTATTCACGATACATACGATGACAACGATTAGGATCTGTAATTTTTATGCCACGAGAATTTATCTTGACGAGGCCGATAACAGGGAGAATTCACCTAAGCGCAAAATATCGAACTACATACCCATCACAAAAGGTGCGCAGTTATCGACTTTTAAGTAAGTGCTTGTTGGTAGGGCTGCTCATTGCGTCTCAGGTTTTGATTCTTATCTCCAAGTGTCCATAGAAATGAATCTCCAGGAGGAAAGTTCGACTTCGCCTATCAATTTTTTCTGAGAGTGATTCCACTCGCTCTTTGCACTGGCCCCATCGCTTGAGAAACGTTTTACGATCGATGTCCAGATGCTATAAGATTTCAATTCGTCAAGCAGCGGGGAAACGTTGCTATGTTTACAAAGATTTTATCAACTCCACCCGGCCTCTTTCCTGCTTATTATACTTCTTCTATTATGCGATCTTATGAGATAGAATGGCATATAGATTCTATTCAGCTGCCTATAAAAATATAGCCAAAATAGAAGGCATCAAACAAAGTAAGACTTTTCACCTATTGCCCGTAGGACATTGATACCGTCCACAGTAGGATATTATGACATAATTTTGGTACTTAGGTTGGAAATATTTGAAAAGCAGTTAAATATTTTTTCCATAAATGTTCATCCTCGAGTCAATAAAAGTGCAAGCAATTCCATTTAAGGGTTATTATGTACCAGCACTCTTTGCGAACGTTAGCAGCAACAGTTTTATATTTTCCAATCTACTGCCATTTTTTGTTTCGGCTTATTTTCACAGAATTAACTCATTTACCTCATTAGGCAAGTGAAGAAAATTATTAATAACTTAATCTAAATTACATGAAGTAAATAGGTCATCAGCCGCAGCAGAGCATATAATAGAGAACTATTTCATCACTATCTTAATTCATGGAGTTTTTTACTAACATTAAAAATAACAAAATAAAAATTCATTATGGTTGTGAAGCAATGAGAGATCAAATACTCAGACGTCAACAAAATAGGACACTAGCTACTTGCCCTTTTACACTAGTGTTAACAAATGAAACAAAGTTCCATCGAAAAAAACTTTCTAATGTGAATGAACGGAAGAGTTGAAAACTGCATCCACATTATTATTACCTTGAATGCAGCTATGCCGTGAACGTAACTTCATTGAACAATAGGGATATCGAATGCTCTTAAACCGAACGATAGTTCTTGTATATTTTCCTTCATTTAGTAAAAAAAACTGCACAAATATATCAAATGGAAAGGGCGAGGAAGCCAGTTTCGAGCCCATAATCAAGACTTCCACTTCGGCTGTTATTATGATGTGTTTTTGAGGAGGGCTTTCACTTATTCAGACGTATTCTTGAGGGCAGAGTCCTCATAGCTCGGTGAAGTGACATCTGAAATCGGTGAAAGGATCCCGTCAAAACGTTGCGAAAGGAGCCCAGTGTATTCTCACGCCAGTTCAATGGACTCAACGATGGCGCCCAATAATTGGGCGCCATCGTTGGGCCCCATAAGCGCCATTGGGATAACAGCTAACACCACTAACCGATTAATGGATTCTGCATGCTAGTGAAGGTCAGCGCCGTCACAAAGACCAATCATTGGAAATGCTTAGTTTGTTGGACTCGCAACGTTTTGCGTTTGCAATATAGAGGGTACGGTGAAAATAAAGTGGCTTCTTAAGTTCGGAGAGACAATCCCCATTGGTGAATGGCTTCAATGTTTATTTTCCCGTTTATATAATATATTCACAGCAAACGTTCAAAATTTACGGCAATCATTTTATTGGTGATCTAAGATATTAGTTTATATTACACGAAAGGATTAGTTAATGATTTTTATTTACAGAAAAGTTTGGTTCCCCTTTAAAATATGAGTTTATGACTTAAGCGCTATCAATAAAATGAGACGACCATTGCGGGGGTGATCATACATTACATACATTCGTGACATTTGGGTGATTTCATCCTTCTCTATCACATATAAATCGAGTGAATCGCTGATCAAGACTACTTTCGGAATAGGAATTCAAAAATTCTACAGCCTCAGTCTCAAAATGAGTTTTGTGTTTACGTCAAAATCGGAATCTCGGCCTTGTAACATCAGCTGCCTTAGACGACGCCAAGAGCAGAATTTGAAATTCTTAAGGTCTCTAACCTTCCAAGATTTTTAAAACTAAAAACAATTTGTTCTTGGAAATATGCATCTATACTTTAGCCTTTTACTTACGATTCAGCTCATGTCTCAATCTTTTCCGCTTCTTAATATTATGCATATAACATAACAGACTTATTCTGAATAGCCATTTCCCGTCTGTAGGATGTTACATGAACAGCTAAGAAGACGTTAACAGACTTATTCTGAATGACCATTTCAAATCTGTATGATGTTACATGAACAGCTAAGAAAACGTTAAATAAATCTTAATATTCACTTAAAATCACTCTTTAACATTAAGGGTAGTTATAATCGTATCCATCCTGGTAAAAAAAATGCATGTTTATATTTTCTTCACCTCAGTGCTCCATCGAGAATCTTCGTCAAGATCATACGACATCTGAAATGCGTCACTGGTGATGCGTTATCAATGCGACAGAGAGTAACTACGGAAAGGATCGACTTTACGAGCATGATATGCATACAGATGTTCACCTTTGCAACTCAGGCAATGACAAGGGACAAGCGCGCAACAGCAGCAATAGTGTGAGGCGAAATGGAGCGCTTCCTCTGAATAGGTGGAGATAAATAGCAGCGCAAACGCATACTTGTGTACATTTCATGGACATTTTTCATGCTAAGGTTCATGGCTCCCTCAACAGTCACGAGTTCCAGGTGCATGAGACCGAGAAACCTGACAAGAGGCCAGAAGTGGACAGTCAGGATCCTGAAGCGACGTATGGTTGTTCATGCAATCTCGAACGGCAGGAAACTAGCGCTAAATAAAATACACACTTCCAAAGAGTGCGTTGTTACAATCGGAATTGATAAGAATAAACCATTAGGAGATAAAAATATGATGTTTATTTTTCTTCAATTTACTCGTTTATTTTTCTGCTCCTCGTTAACTACGACGTCAAACCTCAGCTTGTGACCAATATGAAAATATGCACATGACATTACCATTAACAGGCCCTAATTTAACAACCATTTCATAAATAGGCATCAGTTTTCCGAAAGTGTGAGCAGAATAATGAATAATAAAATCTTCAACTTGGTTTCAGCAACCGAGAGCCAATAGTTTAAAATATTTACGGCTTAAAAAACTGCAATCAACACATGCTATGGCATTCTGAAAAAAATGGCAATTGCAGTGGTCGTGAAATTCCCAGAGGGAGCCTAAGTAATCATTTGTCCCATTTGCCTCTAAAGTTCGCATTCGCTTTCCTAATGACGTCCTTGGAGGAGGGAATGAATGTGCACTTCAAATATCATAGAAATCAAAGTGTCCATTCATCACATTTTAAACAATATAGAAAATATAAATATTGGATACTGTAAACATTACTTTTTTGACTGGACGCGATGAAAGCATTCAATGGAAAATTACTGCGACGCATTTTCTCGCTGTTAAAATTCTTAATGTGTCTGCGTTCAATGGAAGCCGATTTCATATCCGAGGAAGAAGGTTATTTTTTATAACGGTCCAACAGTCCCATACACTCGCAACCTTTATCCAATAGACCCGACCATCTTCGGAGGTCCGTATTTTAAAATTTTTATTGACAGACCTCTTTAATAAGGAAGGAAAAAGGAATGCTTCTTTCTTGCTTGTTTAGCTATTCACAATAAGTCGCGGCACCAAGAGAAAAAATATACGCATAGAGAAAAAATCCAATAAATCACAACGTACATATCTATGTAATAGTTCGGCATAAAAAAATTATGACTGGATCAATATAGGAGTTGGGGAAAAATATGGCAACATACTGCCGTTCTTCGTCTTAGTACAAGAGAGAGAGAAACACTCAAGATATGCTTGTGAAGTCTTCTCGGGCTTTCTACCACGTCAGGTAAACATCAGCAGCAGCTTTGACCTGACCTGGTACAAAGCTGGAGAAGTTTTCAAAAGCGTCATTTGCCAGGAAAAAATAAGATCCTACACTACTATACTATGTTCAGGCTTTGAACTTAACGACAGCGAATGTCAGATATTCCGTCAAGAAAGTCCATCAAGACAGAGACACGTTTTGAACAGTCAATCACGTTATTCGTCACATTTAGTGAACGCTTATCCATTTCACTTTTTTAAACACTGTGCCAAATTACCCTAGCTATCAAACTTTTGCCGTTCGTAATCAGCTCTACGACGTAATTTCAGATGCCCCTCATAAACTTTTCCAGTTGGGACGAACGATATTCCAAGAACTTTACTCCATATCTGAAGGGGGAATCAATTGCAATTGTGACATTTGTTCACAGAATATCCACCAGGTGAGTTAGTTAGCTGCTAACTGCACTCAACACCCGTACGACGATAAATAACCATGCAAACTAAACTAAGGAGCTTACCTGGAAAAGAAGCCGCGAATAAGTCACTGGAATCATACGCAGTAAAGCATGCAATCTTAGCACCATTTTTTATTACTTCAATTGTTTTGATTCATTATAATACCAATAACATGGTAAAATTTATTTGGTAGAATTACATTTACTATAATACCCTGAAAGCCACCAGGGCAGGGGTGTGTGGAGGGGTGTGTGGCAGGGGTGAATTCACTTTAAGCATGCATTACATATCATGTATAAAAAGGATTAGTGAATATATTCTAGTCACAATTTAAGAAAAAGATAAAAATAGCATAGCAAGCATGAAATAAAATTCTGTTTGTTAGGTTAGCTTAAAGTCCGTATACCAACATGCAACTACCTATGCTACCCATTGTTACACTTGTACATTTACACTCTGCCATAGTTAGTTGGAGTTAGCAAAATATTTTTAACGTCAGCAGTGAATATATTATCTTGGAATTTATTTAAGAGATTCAGTCTAAATTTCAACCTACGGTTTGACAATGATTCCCATTTTAATTAATCTAATAGACTGCTTACGGTAATATAGTTTTCATAACGTCTCTTTATAACTCTTGCTCACAGTGACCTCTGCGCCAACAAAAAACAATCCAACAATGACCTCTGCACCTGGGCGATAGTCAGCAGAATACCCCAGTCGAAGAGGTCATTAACCCAAAAGAGGAATCTACGTCTAACGTGCGAGAAAACGCGAGGGTGTGTGGCAGGGGGTGAATATCACCAAACATGCACTACTTACATGTAACTATGTGATGAGTGCTCCTACTTCATGGACACACGTTAGATATAAGCGTCACGTGCAACTAGGTGATTAGTAACTACACAACAGTGAATTGATTACTGGTTAGAAAACCAGTGTAATAATGCACCAAAATATGCATTTTTCTAAATGCATATTTAGGTATTTCTCTATCATGAATGTGTTAGTAATGCTTAAACATTCATCATGCGCTTCATTATACTCTAGCAATTTTTTACCTACTTAAACCTTTGTTATTCTGCCTACTTGTCTCACTTACGGTACGCGGGAAAGATGACACTTTAAATCTCTCGGCACGGTAATCTATCTCTCTAATCTTGTTTATCTGATCAAACCTACCATAATACGCAGGGGTTCTTAATATAGATAAATCTAACGTAATCTGAAAACAAATCAGCTTCGAATTTAATTCAAAGGCTTAGCCTAAATTTTAAATCTACTTACAGCTGGAAATAAAAGCGTGGAAGTAAGGAAGCAATTCAGCAGAACATACATCCGAAGCACTTTTTTTTATGAAAGTGAGGCATGGACGATGACATCAATGAATGAGTCAAGGCTGAGAGTATTTGAATTGTGACGCTACAGAAAAATGATTAAGATAAAATGGATCGACTGAGAAGAAGTCCTGAGAAGAGTGGGAGAAGAGAGAAATATTTTGAAAAACCTAATAACAAGACGGGACAACTTAATCGGCGATATCATGAGACATGATGGCCTGAAGAAGACAATCGTGTAAGGACAAGAATGCGTCACGCCTCGTACGCGATATATGGAACAATCGGTGAAGGATATGAAAAGAATAATTACGTAAATATGAAGAGGTCAGCCGATAGGAGAACCGAGTGGCGAGCTGCGTCCAGACCAATTTACGGATAGTTGACTGACGATTGTTGATGATGACTAATGATTTTCTTGACTCCGGAAAATAATCGAAAGGTATTTGAAAATAACTGGTTGCAAAAGGAAAATTAATGATAACTGCTCAATCCAAAAGCTCATCTACATAATACCCTGCAAGCCGCCATAAAGATGTTTGGCAGGGGAAATTTTAATGAAATTCAAACTTCACTGTTTTACCAACATAAATGTTGTAGGTGATAATTACACCACTTACTAATATATAATAGCCATATTCTCATGGACTGCACCTTGGTCCCACAATGACTGCATACATTCGATATTAGAAGACGATTTATTTTAATCGCGTGTTCAAAAGCTACGCGGAAGAACCCACCTTAGTCATTTAGCGTCGCAACAAAGCGCGGCGGAACAAGTGTGTGTCCTTGAATGCCTTCGCTCGCCGAGGGAACAAAGTGCGTGAGGGCGAGAATTTCCACGTAAACAGTAGGCTTCGCTACAGAGCGCATTGGCAGCGATGCGTCATGGGTTGAGGTCTAAACGAGAGAGATTAGGTGAATGCTTACGACAGCTGACTGAGCGGAGGCTCGGCCATGTCGGGGAATGGGAAGCGGCGAGGTATGCTGGGGAATCGTGGGCGTGTTGCCGTAGATAAATTTCACTCGCAAGATAACGCTTCCGTGATGCAATTGACAAAGGTCAGGGAGGCACGAATGTTTCGCGGTGGAGGAGGAAGGTGAAACAAAGGATGGACCACGGCCGCAGTCACGCGAAAAACTTCCACGCGGAGTATCACCTGATACTACGATATATAGATAACTTAAGAAAAAATCGAATTGGCACTTCCGATTGTGGATGGGATTGGCCCTTCCAAGGAGTCCTGTTGTTATCCCACAGTATTGGTATCGGGACTGTGAGGCGTGTGTACCTTTGCGAGATGATCAGTTTGATGAGACGGTGGTCGCTTAATCTGATTCAAAGTGCATATTTCATAGATAATTGCTTTTTAGGCATAAAGACAATCGTACAATTATATTTACATTTTTCAATCATCCTATAGAAAAGTAAATTTACACTTACTAACATGAAGGCATGCAAAAATGCTAGTCGAAAATCTGCAATGCCTGTTTTAATATCTCGCTGATATCTTCGTTGTAATCTTTTACTGTCCCTAATTGTGCACGAAAAAAATCAATTTTAGTACCTCTCTGTCTTGCTATCTATCTCTCTAATGCTATCTTGATGAGCTAACCTGCCGTTGATTCTTATCTGCTATGTTTCAAGGTGATAAAGTTTTTATCTTACAGGAATCGAGTCGTAAACCCAAAGACGGAAGAAATGAAGGGAAAGCATGCATAGAAGAATGATAATATCTGGGATTTTGAGACCGTCCTTAACTTAAAAGCACCTTGTCAAGCGTCCTATCCGACAGAGGGAACGCTGAACTTAGAACGCAGTCTATAAGTACATACAATGAAGGGTTGGGAAGTCAACAGAAAAATCTCTGCCACTCCGTCAGATGGGAGGGAACAACTGTATACATCATTAGCTGCATTTAGCTGCATCTGCCAGATATGCAATGGAAGAATACTGTTCTTATGTTGAATAAAGCAACGCTGTCGATGACACGGAGGGAGAAAGACATTCATAAAATATGGTCACCTTCCCACCAAACGGATAAACACGATGAGTATTCCCCAGTACTGAAGCGCTCAGCTGGGGGCGATTGCCAGCATAACAGCTTCAGTTCCTCCTTCCCTTTGCTCTTCTCCGGCATTTCTCCAACCTACGCTGTGTGTTTTAGCTGCATCTCCAAGCCCAAGTGACCATTAGCCGAAGCGACTATTAGCCATTTGACGGCAGTGAAGTTTGAAGGGATACAATCAAGAGCTGCTTTCGGACCCAGAAACCGGACGGCCAATGACATTAATTCCCCAATGGGGTCGTTCACCATATTTTTTATTGCCGAATATGATACAGTTTATAAAATAAAAAGACCCGTATTTTTCCGTTTTTTGATCCGTCAATTATTTCTCGAGTTATAAGCGGAGAAAAACTGATGTTTTTAACCCTTTCGGAAAAGTAGGCGTGGTGCAACCTCTGACATATATCGACTTCGTCCAATCACAACTGAGCCCGCGAAGCTACTTCGCCTTATCGCAAAGGGGGGGACACAGCTGGCTCTCCCAATGGGAGCGATTGCGACAGGATCTGTACGAGCAGACCTTCCGAGAATCCCCCTCCACTCCTTTCCCTTCCCATAAGAGCAGTCAAAGACGGGAGGAAAATGACGTCAATGTTATCACAGCAGCTTTTTCGGTGGGCGTCACCTTTTACTTATTTTAATTTTTGATTTATGAGTGAATGCTTGTGGTTAGAAGATTAATTTTTTCACTAAAATTCCTTTTTCATTTCCATCAAACAATTTCGTGCACAAAATTGCGATTTCGTTTCCGAGTAAACAGCCTCATTATACCCTATAATGTCTTAAATCAAAAACTGCCGATTTTCCGGCGTGAGTAGAATTGATTTGAATGCTCGTACTTTAAAAGAACTTCGCATTAGATAGGAATGCAGTGTCCAGGTTGGCATCGTACCGGCTGGACCAACAAAAGGTACCGTGTTTGTGTTGGCATTAAACAACGTTAAATGGGTCCATAAAACCTCAACGGTGGGAGCTCGTAAAGCAAGTATGTACATACATAGCAATACTACAGTGAGTCATACGGGGACTCCTTAACCGTGGATCTTCATTTCAGGAAAACTTTTTTAAACAAATTATTCTACTTAGTAATATTCCGCCGTTTTATTCCAAAAACGGCGGAAAATTAGCATTTGGTAGTGTATTTTGTGTAAACCATGTCACAGTTCCACAAAGTCAACTACCAACTTTATACTTTTTTATGTTTTTGAAGTTCAAGATTTCAATTAAAAATATCATCGATAAGGCTTGCTCTATATTTATGGCCGCAGTTATCACAGGACGTGCATTGGACCCCGCTGTCAGCGCTCGTTACGCTGCCCAAAATTTTCATATGGTTGTTAATTCTTTGAATGGGATGAGCCGATTTCTATGGCATTTACATCTCGTTTAAAATAATGCGGTTAAGTACTAGGCTCAATATTATCAACGTTAAACCGTTGTTTTGGAGTTAATTCGTGAATGTAAACTGCACGAGCTCCTAGAGTGAGTTAATCACACATTTCAATTTTGTTCGGGTAGGATTTTTTAGAACTAATTATTTCCCCTTAAATATAGTAGTTTGGTGAGAAATGGCCTCATAGTTCTGGTACAGGAAATGTCCATCTTTTTATCAAACGGGTATGTATTATGTGGGTTTATGAAGAAGCATAGAATTGGCGCTAAAGACACCCGGCGAAGGTCAATCGGGTGTGGAAGAGGAATGTGGAAGTAAAAAGGAAGTCATCAGTACGAAAAGGTATGACAACAAATATCTCTCGACGAATACAAAATTAGGTAGGGAATGACAGAGACTAGTTAGGAAATCTTAACTCGAATGCAACTAAAGCAAACTAGAAATATAATGGGAAAGATATGGGCTGAAGGATTCATGTCATTACAACTTTCCCTCCAAGATTCATGCGTAGGCCAACTTTAAAACAAAAAGCCCAAAATCTTAGCTCTCAAAGAGAAGAACTGAAAACAGCAGCGTCATGAGTAACACATGCTGACGGAATACTGGTGAAAAAACTGGTCGAAACAAGTTACGTAGATGCTCTTGAATCTTCGTTTAAAAATTTGGAAGGAGCTCTAGTAATATTCCGACAGAACGCTATGGTAGGACGCTTAATTTCCATTCAATATTCTTAATGCACTTATTTCAACCCAATGATTTATAAAAAATTGATTTGATGATTCAATTGCAAGTGATCTTGGTTAGAAAAACTTAGCGGACTTACCATTATAAGAGGTTGGCCTTCGGGAGCATTCGCTTTTAGCAACTATTTTATTTTATATCCTTAATGTTTCACTGAGATCCACTTCAAAAGGTTCGCACGATCTACGATGTTGGTGAGCCTGAGGAAAAAGAAATAAATGAACGTCGATTGTAAACAATTACATACGTTATTTTAATTCATTTAGAATGCGCTAGACACTACAGCAGAGAAAAATTTAAGATACAATGAGAAAATATCTTTGATGAAATGTATTTTAAAGGCATTTGTAACGCAAGTGTACCTTCGCTAAATTCATTTCGATGCCCTAATTTGAATTAGAGTACGACTTATGCATAGATATTTAATTTATAATCTCGCGAGTTATTACTGAATTCTTGGCTCGTTTATATCATGGCGCTTTTCAAATTTTCGGTACTCCAACATTAGTCGAATCTTATGCTGAGAAGTTGACTGAGCTGATTTGGAGGTGACTTGTTCTTTATTTAGCCATCTCCTATTCAGGTCGTTTTCGAATTTTCTGCGTGCTTGGGCGGAAGGCAGAAGAGCTCAGAATTCTCGTAAACAAGTATCTGCTTTGCACAAGAGAAAACATGCCGATGGTCACGGAATTTATCCTCCTCGTTAAATACGAATATTTATATTTAATTTCAACTGTAGTTCCGAGGTGGAATATGATGCAGAAGCATTACATGATGAGCTTAACTTGAGGTTTAGCTGTTTCCATCCGGAAAGTTTTATTACATGATAATTTATCAACATCTACGTAATACCCTGCAATCCACCGCTAGGATATGTGGCAAGGAATAAACTATCAACAGACATGCATTTTAAATAAAACGGAATCAAAGAACCGGCATGCCGGTTCAGATGTAGGAAAAAAACCGGTGTACCGGGGGATCGGTTCTGAACTGGTGCACCGGGGAAGCGGTTCCGAAACACCGATGATCGTTCGCTGCTCGGCTTTCACGCCGCAGTCTCTGCTCGCAGCCAGGATGGCTGGCGACCACACCTGTGAAATTTCCAGTGCTATAAGTTGTCCGCCTGACTGTCGTCACACAAATAATCGGCTGCTAGAGTGCAGAGCGAGCACTCACCTATATGTAAAGCATTGTCACGTACGTAAGTCAGCAGGATGTTGCGTTTGGTCATGTTTTTTTGACGATTACAACGAATAAGAAAGAGTTAATAATCCTTCAGGTTAGTGCAGTGGCTATTTGTATTAAACCAATTCTGTTGGTTTTGGGAGACTTCGTGGAGGAAGGAGCATGGTTTCAAGTTCCTATCTACGCCTACCACACGCAAGAAGTGAGAGGATAATGCAACTGCTTACTGCAGCCTCAAAATTCGTGTTCGTAATGCATGCATGGATGGGAATTATTGTACATAAGATGCGTCTAATGCAAACGAAATTTGAACATTTTAACGTTGATTATTAATGCTCAATATTGTAAGTTCTTTCCAAGACTTATTTTATGCCAAAGGATGGTTGAGATATTTTTAAATGAATAATATTTTAAATAATGGTAAATATAAGGAAAATACGGTAACCTAAGGCAAAATTTCATGTGACACCCTATGTCGCCAGAAATTTTAGTGTGGTTTTCCGGGCTGCCAATTTTTTTAAATGTTTAAAAAAAACGTCATGGTCAGACCCTCACCTCATAATCGTCGCCAAGATGAAAGATGCCACTGGAGTTACCATACCCCAAGCCCAAGACTTAACATAATAACTACCATTAGGGGGACGAATCTATATATTTGTCAAATCTTAGGTATTTCATCAGTTTGTCAATAATATCACTTACTTATGGATATTGGAAAAGTTATGGGCCTCACCGCGTCGAAATACGTCTGCTTACGGACGCAACGGAATACAGGTCAAATGGGTTCCGGGTCAGAATACACATTAACTCTAAGGGAGATACAAATCCAGTGCATACTGGCTGGCTTTTGTTTCGTGTTCTGCTTCTCAGAAATGAAAAACTTGTGGTCATGTGTCCTCTATTAAAGTAAAACATACAAGCTTCATGATTTAATTGTAATTACACAATAAAAACAAACATAAATAAAATGGAGATGGGATGGCGTGAAGCTAAAAATTCAAAAGACAGTTACTCCTTAGAGAAATCCAGAAGTTTAAAGCCTGAAATAATGGACCACTGCTCAAAGAATAAGCGAATTACTAATATAAATTTACGTTATGCTATCATCGGATTATTTAATGGCAGTTAACTATGGAGGGATGTGACAGACGTCTTTAAATCTTTAATGGAGTAACAAGTTCAAATATGAGACAAAAGGTGGCTTAGAAACAAATAAATTCAGTTGGTAGACCTTCAAGAACTTCGTATACCAAAACGATTACAGTCCACTCAATGAGAATACAACTCTCTCGAAACTAATGGCTGATAGCAGAAATTCATAACGGCAAAAAATAGGAAGTATTTTCTAAACACAGAATACATTTAATTAATTCTGCATGCGAATATATGCCACTGAATTATTGACCATTACATCTGATAAAAGATTCAGGGATAAATATAAATGCTAGGAAAGAAGTCAAGTCCTCAGTAAGTGAACATCTTTTTTGTACCGCATTTGTTATCCGTTTTTATCAGGAGAAAGTTTTAACTTAATGACTAACCCATAAAATATGCCCATTTACAGCAGACGATGAATATTTACACATTATCTAGCAATACTCTTATTTACATTTCATATGTAACAGCCTAGAGGGAATGACAATAGAAAAAGCTAATGCCGGTAATGTTAACTAGTTCAAAAAAGTTCTTTATTGTCGCTTAAATCCCAATACGTAGTTCAAATAATAATGCAAAAAATAATCTACAAGCACAAAAGATATGATATACATTGCACAAAAAATCATTTTCCAAAATAGTGGATTAAAATTTTTAATTTTAGGTGCTCAAAAAATACACATTCCTCCATCAAAAGGTAACGCCATCCATCGAGATGGTTGAACTTACATTAGTCTCGTTTCAAATAACATTTATTTCAAGAAAAAACTTCATGAAATAAAAGTATGCTTTCACCAAACTTCTGCGCAGCTCTGTACTAGCTTTAGCAGACAGGATTATGCACTATGTCCATCCAGTACCACTTATTGAATAAGAATATTTATTACAGATATTTAGAGAGTAATTACCTCAAAACTAGGTTATGTGCTAGGTCAGTATATTAAGACTTCCGATTTTCCTCGACATGATTAATACAGACGGATAAAAATGAGCTTATTGGAACATAACAAGAGATTCCCCACCCTTTGATATGAACTTGTATTACTCGAAAAGAATCAGCTGCACAAAAGAACAAAAGAAATTACCGTCAAAAATGTCCATTTTCCGGCGGATTCTCTCTTTCCTTCATTTTCAAGATAGCTGCAAAGAAATTTATAATACTGATTGTGAGAGAAATGTGAGTGAAGAAATGTGCATATCCATTCTTTCCGTACAATAACGGAAGAGGAATGACGACACTCGGTCGACATTCATCTTTCACACACAGGAATCTCATGATCGCCAAGAACAAAGGAACCAGATCATTCCGCAGACGTTCTTGGTCTCCTCGGAATATAGGCATGACGGCACCCGGCCGCCAGATTTCCTTCGGCATTTTAGAAATATCCGAACACGCTGCAGTCCACGTGAATCAAGCCTAACCCCAAGGACAGGCGTTGACTAAGATCGAATGAGGCGGACAGGAGAAGTGGGGGGAGAGCAATCATCACCGGATATGCAGTAGGTATGTGCTGCTTGAGTATTAGTTACTCCATAGTTATCACTATGTTCAAGTGGTACTTTATTCATTAACTACGATTCCAAGATAGTAAATGTAAAGAAAGAAAGGGAGGCTGCCTAGCTACTTATACATAATACCCGGCAAGCCACCGCGGGGGTGAACCATCATCAGGCATGCATTTAAATGTAGATATAAAATCCTATGTTAGTAACCACAATATACGTTCATTATAGTCCAATACATCCAGAATAAAATGCATAACTCCTAGTTTTAGGATGCACCTTAAATGCATATATACCTATCATGTTTCTATAAAGTAGTAGCATTGAATGTACCTCTTGTATGAACCTGCCTCCTTATAGCTCTTATTGCATGTAAGTAGTGAATGTAGGATGATCTCCCTACCCCAGTCACACAAACCTTCGCACTGTCTCACAGGGTATTACGTAGATGTAGTCTTATGGTTTAAGTTAGAAGAGTAATTTTTATAGACATGAATGACATTTTTTTTATTTAGTTATTTATTTTTCACTGGTTAGGCCACCTTGCAATACCATTCGAGTGTTTGGGATCCGCCTGAAAATTGTTTAATAGAGGATTGGAAAAAGAACAGAGAAAATCCGATATATTTGTGAAAAAGGGTTACGATAGGAATGAGTAAGGGACTTATCAATAAATCTGAATGGAAGATTCTCCATACAAGAAGATAAAAAGCGAGATTAAGGCTTTGCATTTAGCACAACGGATATTCCCTTTAACCAAAAAACCATATTAGGGATCAATGCTATATTATGTAGCAGCGGCGTCGGAAGTGGGGGGGCAGGGGGGCATTCGCCCTCCCCCCCCCCAGAATTTGCCCCGGGCCCTTGAGAAGTGAGTCTTCATTTATAAAAATTAAATTTCACTTGTATCCAGCTTGCCTATTCCCTTCTGACGCATGTTCTACCATATTCGTAAGCACTTTTAGCGGAATTCTAGTCTCTACCCCCTCCTATCCGCAAAAAAATGCGGGCCCTTTTCATAGGAGCCGGGCACTTTTCTTATGAGCCGGGCCCTATTCAAGGTTGGCCCCTCCCAGCGAAAATAGTTCCGACGCCCCTGTTATGTAGTAGAATCGAACACGTAAATATGATTGACGAATTAGATGCCTCTAAGGAAGGGCTTTAAAACTCATTCTTCCCGCATACCATTCGTGACTACAACAAAAGAATAGTGATTCAAGTCCAATTGATAGTTAAAAATAATTTGTGAACATTGAAAGCGATTGGTAATCAAATTCTGGTGTCCTAACATACCCCCACCCCCACGTCCTTACAGCGGCGAGGTATTGTATCCTACATACACATATCTTGTAATCACGTTGCGTGGTTGGTAGCATATATAACGCACGTGTCCTCATGGCATCGTTCCAGATCTCACAGCATGAACGGAAAGAGATATATTTTGACGCCATCAGTTTGACCGTTCACTTCTCTGATCTCTACTTCTACGCGATACCCTGCAAGCCACCGCGAGAGTGTGTGGCAGGGGGTGAAGATCACCAAGCATGCACTACTGACATGCAAACAAGCTACTATAAGGTCTCATGTAACAAGATTGTTAGTATCTATGGTAATTAAGGGATTGACTGATCTTACATTTAAATTCAATTTTTCCGAATAAAAGTCATTATGAAACAAAGACGGCTCCATCCCCATCGCATTTCAATTCTACAGTAATTTTCGACCTTTCCCATGACACATGGCTAAGGAAATCTCTAAGAAAAGTGTTTTTCTTTTTTTCAAGTAGTTGTCAAGAACGAAAGGGATGTAGCTTTTAGATATCGTCTCCTTGGCGCATCGAACAGGAAAAAGGTTTTGAACGAATTTTCGCTCTCCCTTAGCATCGTACTAACGGCATGATGTAATATAATTCCATTATTAACAGGGCCTGAGAATCAGCAAAGTGGTGAGACTAGTGAGCACTTTCCAACCTGATTCAAAAGTCCGAGCGGAAGAATGGCTTCGGGCAAACTTCCAATTCCTCGTAAGGGTGACAAAAAATACTAGAAGAAAAATCGGAGTTATTTCTTTTTTCACGTTTCTTCTGACTGGAATGAATAAGGAAGAGCAAGGTGAATACTGCTTGTTAACATTTGTTGCTTGTTGCATCATTTGGAAAACCATGTTTACATGTCCCTAGGGTTCAATCGTCCACCAATCATGTGTGCGTTTCCCTCGTTGTCAACATCTGAATTAATGCGTTGTGAGGAGACTATACCACCGCCGGAGAGATTGTGAAGGTGAAAGATTTTTAAAATCTACTGGGAAGCTGGGAAATGAGTTTTTTTCCTTTCATTAATGTGAAGAGGTGGCCAACTGGGTTAGGTGGAGAAACTCAATGGCGGGTTGCGTGAGGTGCTTGAAAAATCGACTGTTAAGGGTTCGAAACATAGTACCTATGTGTACTGTGCGATTTACAACATACTCAAAAACATTCCAAAGATATTCCTGCATTACGATAAACGCCAACAAGCAACATGTAGAAATAGGCGAGGGACAACTCGATGCCTGACTGAAAAAATGGGGTGAAGTATTAATAAAATTGGAATTAAATCGCTAATCCGGTGGGGTTAGAGTGAATATAAGCAATAAATACCATGAGAAATCCATGGCGTGATTAGCTTATTTTTTAATCCAAAATTTATACATCTAAGTAGTACCCAACAAGTGACCGCAATTCTGATGAACCATCATCAGAAATACATTTTAAATCAAAACAGGATTAAATTGACACTTATGTAGGTACCATACGCAGGAACGCAAAAATACCGGTCAAAATGTACTATACATATTCTAATTCCCCACTGGTATCTACATCTATATACACATATGTAATACCCAGCGAGCAACCGCAAACATGTGTGGCAGGGGGTGAAGATCCCCAAATATGCACTACTAACGTGCAAGAGCTACTTCTTCATGAAGACATGTTAGATGTAAGGGTCACGTGAAACTAGATCAATACCTTCTCTATAATCTATTATTGTCTCTGATTGTGAGCGGGAAAACTGAATTTTGAACCAATGAAGAAATCGGCATTCTGTTGAACCAAGTAACGGCACCTAAGTAAATCACAGGGATAAATTACGCAGTCGTGGTTCGCATCGGAAAAATCCTATCGCCCGACGTGGAATTAAATGTAATATGATAAAAGAATGAGCGTTTTGTTGCGTCACCGATCAAAGGGCCAAAGAGTGTGATGAGGCCAAAAAAGAGATTATAAAACTATGATTGATTGTGAGTGGCAAGGGGAGCGGAAGGTTGAAAGTCTTAAAACCACAAGAGAGGACCGCGGCGCGGGAAGAAGATAGCTCTTCTCAGCAAATGACGTATTCAACGGAGAAGGGAGGGGCGTTTTCGGTGCCCACTTATTGGAGGAAGGGGGGGAGAGACTTCGACGGCAAATGGTCTTCAGCTCTAATTACAATTAGAGCTCAGGCAAATGGAAAGGAATCAAATTATCGAGTTCGTTGCGTAGCTCCCATGAGTCGAGGCGTTTGAACGGTCCAGCGAGGTGTCGGTACCAGTTAATGTATGAATAAAGAGATCGAAAAGAAGTCTCCGCTCGCTACAACTGTAGCAAAACTACTTATTTTAGTACTTTACACTTTTAGTACACCTTGCAAATGCTGAGATTACGTAAGCGCACCAACATTTGAAACTGGCGTGATGGCGTTTCTGGAGTCACGGCGCGGCGGTCGCGATGTTGAGGTCGATGCCCATCTGAGCAACCTAAAGGCCGCGGGATCTCGCTCCGGTCCTGGGTTTTGTGTTTGTATTAGGATTAAATTAGACTGCATGGTGCGAAATCAAACAGTTGGAACTCCTATAAACCGAACTCTAACATTGGAGGAGATCCATAATGTAAGAAGAGTAATGCAAATCTCATAGCCGAAAATAAATTTCCATTAATAATTTACATTCATACAAGTTTATTTGGGCACGAAGAGCTGATTTGCATTACGAATTTCACTTTTAAGTAAAAGCCCCTTCGTTCTGTAAGGGTACCTGTGTTCATATTAATAAAAACATAGCCACCCTCGTAAAGCCCCTTCGTAATAAAGAGTAGCAAACTTTCCGATGATGGTTGGCCAATGATTGAATGAGAAATGATTGACTAACCTATAGCTATTGCATTGTTTTGTAAATACTGACGATTTAGCGTCATTTATAGCTAGCATTTCACGTGTCTCGTTACTGCATGTAATGTTACTGCTATTTTCCTTGGGGTGGTAGCGTTTTGCATCTCAGTTGCATGAAAGTAGTGCATACACGGAGTAGCACGGAGTATTGTACGAGAAATCAGCTACTTTTCCCTTGTTAGACCTCATTTGGAATATGCTGCCAGTGTATGGGATCCCTACGAAATCGGTCTAAGTAATGAACTTGAACGTGTGCAGCGAAGATCGGAAAGATTTGTAAAGGGACGATACGATAATTATATTAGCGTAACCAGTCTATTAAATGAATTGAAATGGGAATCATTGTCAGATCGCAGGTTGAAATTTAGACTTAATCTGTTCCACAAATTCCAAGGCAATATTTTCAGTGATGATGTTAAAAATATTTTACGAACCCCAACTTACTATGGCAGACTGGACCATAATCATAAAGTTAGAGAAATTGATTGCCGAACTGACCGATTCAAAATGTCCTTTTTCCCTCGCACAATTAGAGATACGAATAACGGTAAATATGTCCTATCGGAGAGTAGCAATGAATAGCATTGGTAGCTGCATGTTGGTATGAGTACTTAAAGCCAACCCTACTAACAGAATGTTTTTGCATGTTTGCTTTGCAATTTCTATATTTTTAAAATAGTGTAGTTCTGACTACTATATTAATACTATTCCTTTTTTATGCATGATATGTAGTGCATGTTTGGTGAGCAATCACCCCCTGCCACACACCCTTGTGGTGGCTTGCAGGGTATTATGTAGATGTAGATAGATGTAGATGTAGTATTTTTTGCATTCCTGTGAGGTATTAAGTGTAAATTTATTTCGGTTATGATTTAAAATGCATACCTGGTGATGGTATTGCAGGGTACTCAGTAGACGTATATGAATGGTTTTAAGTTGACCCTGCGCTTACGGAGCTTCTGACCGGCTGACAAGGTGTAAGAATGGGATTGAGTGGGAAACTGAAGAAGAGTGTTGAGAAAACCATAGTTGGGATTAGCCTGCTCTTAACGAAAGACGCCAAGGGGACCACAGCTTTATATCATATCCGATGGAAGGAGTGCTGAACTTAAAATGCTTAAAGCTCTGTATTAAGAATAAAATACAGAGCTTTAAAAATGCTCTTCAAACACATTCCAAGTAGAGATACCAATAAAATATATACCGAATCTAGAACACAGAATCTATGAGTAATTAGTCAGTACCCTTGTTATCCACCTCCATACCAATTATCCAATGTTTAACTACGCGGCATCAAATCTTTACTTTCTTCGCAAAAGTAGGGTTGGAAGGAAACCGAACATGATGAATTAAACTTTAGCAAATTTAAAAATTAGAGCCTTGTGATACCCGATTCTTACTTTTATTATGTTTACATACATGAATAAAACCAACTGTTATTCCATCAATATCATAGTAGCTTGTAGTTGCATGTCAGTAGTGCATGTTTGTTGATCTTCACCCTCTGCCACACACACTCGCGGTGGCTTGCAGGGTATCACATAGATGTAGATGTAAATGTAGGCGGGATTCGTACGACGAAGGAGTGATAAGGGATTCGAGCGTGTGCAAAGGCCGTTATGATAATTGCATTAGCGTTACGAGTTTAATAGAAGAACTTGGATGGGAATTGCTATCAGAACGCAGGTTAAAATTTAGGTTAAACCTTTTAAGTAAATTCGAAACCGATTTGTTCACAGATGACGTTAGATACATATTAAGAACCCCTGCGTTTATTCTAGGTTTAATCAGATTAACACGATTGGAGAGATAGATTTTCATACCGATAGATTTAAAATGTCATTTTTCCCGCGTACCATAAGAGAGCACAACAGGCAGCGTAGCAAAGAGATAGGTAGGTGAAATATTATTAGAGTAATCTGTAGTGCATGATGCATGTAATAACAACCAATAATCCCTTTATTATTACATAGATACTAAACATCTAGCTGCTTATGATCCTATTATCTAGCATTTCTCCAATTAATATCCTAGTCGCATATCAATAGTGCACGTTTGGTGATCTTCACATCCTTCCACACACCCTCTACATCTACATAATACCCTGCAAGCCACCATAAAGGTGTGTGGCAGTGGGTGAATTCTCAAAAGCATGCACTACATATCATGCATAAAAAAGGGTAGTATTAATATACTGCTCCCATTATACATATCCCTAATTGTACATACAAGGAGAAAAGGACATTTTGAATCCGTCAATTCGGCAATCAATTTCTCTAATTTTGTGATTATGGTCCAGTCTACCATAGTAAGTTGGGGTTCACGAAATGTTTTTAGCGTCATCACTGAAAATATTATCTTCGAATTTATTCAGGAGATTAAGTCTAAATTTCAGCCTGCGATCTGACAATCATTCCCATTTTAATTCACTTAATAGACTGGTTACGCTAATATAATGATCGTACCGTCCCTTTACAAATCTTGCCGATTTTCGCTGCACACGTTTAAGTTCATTATTTAGATCGATTTCGTAGGGATCCCATATACTGGCAGCATATTCCAAATGAGGTCTAACAAGGGAAAAGTCGCTGATTTCTCGTACATGATCGTCACATTGTTTCTTTACGGCAGTGAGGCATGGACGATGGCAGAAGCGGAGAAGAAAAGGGTGGAATCATTCGAAAAGTGGTGCTACAGAAGAATAATGAAGATAAAATGGATAGACCGAGAGACAAACGAGGAAGTATTAAGAAGAGTGGGAGAAAAGAGAAGACTGCTGAAAACTCTAAGAAGACGGGATTACTTAATCGGCCATATCTTAAGACACGATGGCCTGATAAAGACAATCGTTGAAGGACAAGTGGATGGGAAGAATGGCAAAGGAAGGCCTCGAGTGAGATAATTGGAACAAATGATGAAGGATGTGAAAGGGAAGAAATACGTAAATATGAAGAGACTAGCCGATAGAAGAACTCAGTGGAGAGCTGCGTCAAACCAATCTGAGGATTTATGACTAATGATGATGATGATGATGATCGTCACATTTACCCAATACTCTTTTGATAAATCCCAGTTTACAATTAGCTTTACCCATTATTTCCCGTATGTGTTTACCCCAGAAAAGATCATGTGTAAAGGGACCCTCATGGTGGCTCGCGGGGTATTACGTAGATACAGATATATATGAATACCCTGCGAGCCAACACGAGGGTGCTTCGGAGGAGGTGAAGATCACCAAATATGCACTACTTACTGTGATAACTTAAATGTGATGCAGTGCTACTACTTTAAGGACATTGAAACATTCATGTACATATACGTAATACCCTGCAAACAATCGCGAGTAATAGGGGGTGAAAGATCCCCACACGCGCACTACTTAGATGTAACTAAGAGGAACAATGCTATTACTATCTTGAAAACTTAAAATATAATTGCCACGTTTAACTAAATGGCCAATATATACATCTACGTCTACATAATACCCTGCAAGCCTTCTCAAAGGTGTGTGGCAGGGGGTGAATTCTCACCAAACATGCACTACACATCATGCATTTAAAAGGATTCGTATTAATATATTTGTCTAGACTGCAATATTTAAAAAGATAAAAATAGCAAAGCAAACATGCAAAAACATGCTGTTAGTTAGGGTTAGCTTTAAGTCCTCATGCCAACATGCAGCTACCAATGTTATCCATTGCTACACTGGTACTAAATACATTTACCGTTATTCATATCCCTAATTGTACGAGGAAAAAAGGACATTTTGAATGCGTCAGTTCGGCAATCAATTTCTCTAATTTTGTGATTATGGTCCAGTCTACCATAGTAAGTTGAGGTACGCAAAATATTTTTAACATCATCACTGAAAATATGGTCTTGGAATTTGTTTAAGAGATTGAGTCTAAATTTCACAATTCGATCTGACAATGATTCCCATTTATGTACATTTAATAGACTGGTTACGCTAATATAGTTTTTGTACCGTCCCTTTACAAATCTTACCGATCTTCGCTGCACACGTTCAAGTTCGTTATTTCGACCGATTTCGTAGGGATCCCATACACTGGCAGCATATTCCAAATGAGGTCTTACAAGGGAAAAGTAGCTGATTTCCCGTATGTGTTCGTCACATTTACCCATTACTCTTTTGATGAATCCCAGTCTAAGATAAGATTGCCCCATTATTTCACGTATGTGTTTACCCCAAGAAAGATCATGTGTCAGTCTTATGCCAAGATATTTAATGGATTCCACGTTTGTTAATTCATTATTACTTATTTTGTACGTGCTAGGAGGAGAACAATTCTTTTTCCAAAAAGTCATTACCACACATTTTTAAAAATTTGATTCTAACTGCCATGTATGACACCGTTTTTCAATTCCTTATAGGTCATCATTTAAATATTCTTTATCGTTTGGGCATAGAATTTCCCTGTACACTACTGCGTCATCGGCAAATAGACGAAGCTTACTTTTTACCACCTTGTGGGTATCATTTATGTACAAAAGGAATAGGAGTGGACCTATCACACTACCTTGTGGGACACCCGAAGTGACTTTAATTGCCGGTAAGGTAACACCGTCCAAAACAACCCTTTGCACCCGATCATGTAGGAAATCATTTATCCATGATATAATGTTACTGTCTAACCCATAAGATTTTAATTTCAAAATTAGTTTGCTATGAGACACCTTGTCGAAAGCTTTCTTGAAATCGAGAAATATTGCATCCACTGGAATATTATTTTCGCCAGAAACTAAACTATCGTGGGAAAAGAGAGCAAGTTGAGTTTCACATGATCTACTCTTCCGGAAGGCATGCTTAATATAGGCATATCTGTTTATCTTAATAAAATTAATTAATTAGGCCTAATTAAATAAATTAGGAAGGCATAATACCCTGCAAGCCACCATAAAGGTGTTGTCAGGGGCTGAATTCACACCAAAGATGCACCATATATCATGATTATCTAAGTAATGAACTTGAACGTGTGCAGCGAAGATCGGCAAGATTTGTAAAGGGACGATACGATAATTATATTAGCGTAACCAGTGTATTAAATGAATTGAAATGGGAATCATTGTCAGATCGCAGGATGAAATTTAGACTTAATCTCTTGAACAAATTCCAAGGCAATATTTTCAGTGATGATGTTAAAAATATTTTAAGAAGCCCAACTTACTTTGGCAGACTGGACCATAATCATTAAATTAGAGAAATTGATTGCCGAACTGACCGATTCAAAATGTCCTTTTTCCCTCGCACAATTAGAGATACGAATAACGGTAAATATGTCCTATCGGAGAGTAGCAATGAATAGCATTGGTAGCTGCATGTTGGTATGAGTACTTAAAGCTAACCCTACTAACAGAATGTTTTTGCATGTTTTCTTTCAATTTCTATCTTTTTTAAATAGTGTAGTTCTGACTACTATATTAATACTATTCCTTTTTTATGCATGATATGTAGTGCATGTTTGGTGAGCAACCACCCCCTGCCACACACCCTTGTGGTGGCTTGCAGGGTATTATGTAGATGTAGATTAAAAAATAATTAGTAATAATATACTACTCTAAACAATAATTTAAAAAAGATAAAAATTGCAAAGCAAACACGCAAAAGCATGCTGTAGGCTAGGTTAGCTAAAGTCCTTACAGCAACATAAAATTACCTATTCTATCCATTGATACACTCGTATTTGTAATATTTACCGCTATTTATATCCCTGATTGTATGTATGTACAAGGAAAAAAGGACATTGTGAATCATGTACACTCGCAAACAATGCAAATAAGGTACCATATACCATACGAATTACGGAGGAATCATCATTTATCAGCTTGGTAGTACTACGGAAGGAATCTTGGTCAATGTTTATTTTTCTGCGGACTCTGCAGAAGGAACGCGTGAAGCAACATGGGACAATCTGAAAGGGGCGCATGGGCCGAGCTAATGGGATGCTAACTATCCACTTCAAAGCATGTAGTTGCCTGAATATAGTAGCAGGGCACACGCCGTAATACGTCCCTTTCTCTATTGCCAGGAGTGGTTTTTGTAGGTAATGGCGGGGAAAACCCACCACGAGGGATATATGGGCCACCTCGTTGTCATCGCGCGCGACGGGTCCCATCAGGGAACCCACGCCACCGGTATCCCTGGGTCAAAGTCCTCTAGGCGCGAGAAAGGGAAATAATTTGCGACTCGACTTGGTACTTTTCCGCTGAGATTTGGCGTGCCTTTTCTCACTTCCCGTTCCACTACACACCTTCGCAGTTCACCGAGAACCATTTCCTATTGGGAGGTTACCGTGAGGCCCGAACGGTGGTTCTGTCGAGGGTCGCCAGGCCATCTACAGGTCCGCGAAGCCCTTGCATTGTCTTGTATCCTGGTCTGGCAGCGATTATTTTCACTAAAATATTCTCCATAGAACTTTTGTAATGTACTGCATCTATATGATTTACTTGAAATTAACTTTTACATACGTGCCGAGGAAAAAACCTCACTCCAGGAAACGTTATATTTCACCCTTAGTTAACAGTAACAGAAAACTTTGCTGGTCTCCAATAACAAAAAACCATTTCACATAAGAGTTCGTGCGAAGGTTACCCTCAGTGAATTCACACTACCTATATATTTTTCTGCTTGACGAGCAGTTGACGAAATAGTTATTAACCCTAGAAAATTTATCCTGGACGATGAGGATTCATAGAAGAGGTCATCATAGAAGATTCATAGAGGGAAAAGTCGCAGTTTGAAGAGGAGAGAAGGTCGAGTCGGCTGTCATGGGGGAGGAAAGCTGTGGCGGGGGTAGCTGGGAGAAGGTTGTCGAAGGAGACCGATGATTGTGGATTTTACGAGCAAGTTGGGAGGCCTGAAGGAGTCGAGGGGGTGAAGTGACGCGAAGGAGTGCCAGTGGGTGGGGGAGTCCGTGACGCAGCGAGAGGCGAGGGAGGGGATGGAGTCCGAAGTGAGGGAGGGAAGTGAGGGAGGGTAGAAGTCCGGAGCGAGGGAGGGGAGGCTCGGACTTCTGACCAAATCGCGGCCGTATAAAGGGTGGCAGCTCCTGCTACAATGGCACTCACTTTCCGGGCGTGACTCTGAAGTGTGCGTCGTCGCTGCACTTCTCAGACTCCCAGGTCGAGTGGCGGCCGGTTGCTCGTCGGCGAGTTGCTGTCTCCGACCCCTGGTCCTGATAGATCATCACGCATCGGTTTTCTATTTTGTGGGCCATCGTCCGTCTTGATTTCATTCGCCGCAGAGGGAGAATTGAACCGCCAAGATGCCAGGAGTCACCAAGCAGGATGTCGCTCCGTAAGCATCACCGTGCTTCCTACGGTTTTGTTTTGATTCTGTCATTGTTTTTTTTTCTTCTCGGTTCCATCAGTTTTATAATTTAACCATAGGCAATCCTGATCCTTTTTTGCCTTAAGATGTTGATTTTTTAATCGTCAGAGTAAACATTTCAAAGGAATAACTCCCACAACGAGTACCGTAGGGCAACGATATTTTTTTCCCGCATAGCATCACAAATGATTCACGATCTGCTAGGGAATTGGGATACTCGTAGAAGAATTCTCATTCTTCTCTAAGGGGATATGATAGGTTCTCCTCAACAAATAGTACTGGAAACCATGGACTCATAAACCCACTCGCAATAAGGACATGGCTTACCGCAGAAAATATTAGGGAACAACCCACTGACATTGCGGAATTTCAAACTGTTGTGGTTATGCTCGAAATTCGTTGACTAATCCGCTATCGTAATAGTTATTTTGTACTTTACGTATGGAAATAAATCGCTCATCAGTTGAGCCCTTATTGCAGAAATAAAAATAAGTTTCATGCACGTGACATTGATGCATGGCTGATGGAGGTTCACCCCATGCCACACACCCTTGTGGTGGCTGGCAGGGTACTGTTTATATAAATGGATGGGCAATTAAAATGGCATGATTTCATTCGAATGCATTTTACAGTGATCATATTATTCTCATTTCAGGGCTTACAGTGAGGTGGGAGCTACTGTACTGAAGAAACAAGCATCGAAGACAGCCTTGGTGAGAAGTGCCCTCAGTGAAAAGCCACTACTATCACCATCACTTATTCCAGCGACTACCACACCCTCTCTGCAAGCACGAACCCTCAGTGTTGCTTATGGCAGCCTCGACAAACTTCCCACTAAGGTAAGTTGAATGCCTGGAGGAACTGAGGACACGTATAGGGCATATGTGATCTCAGGAAATCTTTTCCAAAACTTTGAATTTGAGAAATGGAAAAGGAAGAGTGATTTCTCTCAAATCAGGAGTTCAACAGAAATAAGTTTATCATTTGTAGAATTTCTACTCGGGGGATTAGATATTAGAAGAGGATGGAGAGATGAGTCTTGAAATAGCTGTGAAGTTACCCTTCCACGAGATGTAATATTCTTTTTTTTATAATTGGATGATATGAAATAACTTAAAATTATTGACTCATAATGATGAAGAATTCTGATAGCTTGCAGGTAAGTTTTCACACTCATCAAAGTGTTCCAAATTAACCCAACTACCAATGATCAGACCAAAATATTTTCATTTTGTGAATTGAAACTTATCCTATCCCAAACTTGGATGATTTTTGGAGCCTTGGACTTTAAACTCACTATATTCGCAGTAACTATTTATACAAATCATTCATAGACCATTATAATATAGTTTTAGTATTAATTATAATGTTGAACAAACTTATATGCCGACTATTATTGTAATCGATTATCTGTCAAATAAAGGTGCAAATAATGGAAAAATATTACTTGAAATTGCAACATTATTTCTGATCACTTCAATAGAATAAAGCAACTGAAATATTTACTGCGAGTAAACCCTTTGTCCTTAAATTTGTAGAAACTGATCATTTACATCTGATCGCAACTTTTGAAATTGGAAAATGGGGTTGTGATGAAAACTTTTCTTGGTAAACTTTTAAATTTCTTTGTTTACTCTCATTTTATTCTTTTCCCAACAGGTGCGAGAATTTGTTGAGGAAAGTGCCAAGTTGTGTCAACCGTCTAACATTCATGTGTGTGATGGATCGGATTCTGAAAATGAATACCTCTTAAAAATAATGCAAGAAAAGGGAATGATAGAAAAGCTGCCTAAATATCAAAATTGGTGAGTGGATTTAGACAGAGGAAAAGCTGAAATAAAAGCTAATACTTACGATGAAAAAATGCAAAAAAATCCTAGAAGTCATTACATATATACATCTGTGTTTTAGCATGAATTAAAGTTTGACACATTTCACGTAAAATCTCACAAAATTAGCATTCCATTGAGGTTACTTAATATTGGTATGAAATAGTTTTTGTATGGAAAAATAAATTCAGTAAATACTCACATACTTCTTTTCCAGTTGGCTGGCCAGGACTGATCCAAAGGATGTTGCCAGAGTTGAATCACGGACATTTATGTGCACAAAGAATCGACGGGAAACAATACCAACCCCAAAGCCAGGCATCAAGGGAACTCTTGGAAATTGGATGTCACCAGATGATATGGAAACTGAGAAGCAGAAGAGATTTCCTGGCTGCATGAAAGGTAACTGTGAATTGAAGAAGAGAACATTCACCTTCAAACTCTCACCTGATAGGAATTTCTTTCTCAAAATAGCATTCAAATAATAGTTAAATTGATATTTGGTTATTCCAGAGAGAAATATCCATTTATTTTAAGTACAAAAAAACTATTGGGTCATTATTTGCTAAAGTCAAAAAATATACAGTTTTGCAATGATGGCAAAGGGTGGGAGATGCCCTTGGTTTCAAGAAAGTCTCTTGTGAATCTCAGATAAAATCTCTCTTATAAATATTCAGTTGAACTTTTGGGTGGAGCAATTTGTTTACAGAATCATGAAGGTTTATATGCCACAAGTGATAATTTCTTATCTTTTCAGGGCGCACCATGTACGTCATTCCTTTCAGTATGGGACCAGTTAGTTCGCCACTCTCAAAAATCGGTCTTGAGGTTACAGATTCTCCCTATGTTGTTGCATCTATGCGTATAATGACTAGAATGGGAGCCAACATACTCGAAACCCTGGCCAAGAGCAGTGAACCAGATGCATTTGTCCGAGGCCTTCACTCTGTTGGATGCCCCCTTAACACAAATGGACCTACTGCCGGACCCACATGGCCATGTAACCCAGAAGCAACTATCATCATGCACCGACCAGATACCAATGAAATAGTCTCCTTTGGCAGTGGTTATGGTGGAAATTCTTTACTAGGAAAGAAATGCTTTGCTTTAAGAATTGGATCCACCATTGCCCGGAGGGAAGGATGGCTTGCTGAGCATATGCTGGTAAGATTTCTTACCTTGCTAAATTTCCTGTTCTATCATGGCATAGATGTCAGGCATGCCCTTGTTTGTCTTGGTCTTCGAAATATCACTGAACTATTTACCTATTTATCTTAAAATTAAGGAAAGCCTGAAAGAGGAACTTAAAATTTATAAAAAAAAACCCACAAGCAATTCCATAATAGATTATGCACTGAACTAGCAATAAATCTCAGAATTATTTTGCATCCTAATAACTAACTCTTGAACTACTTTGAGGGAATGGAACGCATTCGCATTGTTCTCATGACTAGTTATTTCTATGTTCTATCCTCTTCAAAATTTTTATGATTCAAAAGTGTTATGTTTCAGTTTTTGCAACTATTATGTACATTCTTTAAAACTGGACCACCTACATGTTGCTTTAATTTGTTTCCACCGATGAAGTGTCTGGAAATTCTGAGAAATTATTAAATAGTGAGTTTCCAATACATATAATCCTGAGCAAACATGAGATACAAATATTTCATTTTCTTTTTCAATGTTAACTTTTCAAATCTTAGGAAATACCTGGCATCATTGCCAGGTAAAAATTTTAATTGTCTTCTAATCTAATCTTTCTCCCAAAATGCTGATAAAACATGCTTTATAACATGATTCTGGATATTATTTTCTCTTTGTTTCACTTTGGATAGATTCTGGGAGTAACCAACCCAAAGGGGAAGAAGAGGTATATGGCTGCTGCTTTTCCCAGTGCCTGTGGAAAGACTAATTTGGCAATGATGACTCCGACTCTCCCAGGGTACAAAGTTGAATGTGTGGGAGATGACATTGCCTGGATGAAATTTGATGCCAATGGACAACTTAGAGCAATTAACCCAGAAAATGGGTTCTTTGGAGTAGCACCAGGTATGGCTACATTTTCTAATGTCTGTATTTAATCATTTTCATCTCAGGTGCTGGATATTTTCATCTGGCTTGTTCCCTTCAGCAACAACCATTCAAAAATAATTCAATGAAATCATCAGGTGAAAATTTAGGAATGTCGTACATGAAATACATGTAATATTATTACAAAAGAATTATATGATAACTTTTAATAGGTAAATTCATATATTCAGCCCATGAACCTCAGTCATGAATTAACTTCTACTTTTTCTGTCAATTTAGAGTTAATAAAGCTCTACCTAGAATCCCTTGTGTCTCAGTGGTAAGAGATAGCTGTCTACATAAAAATGAGCATCTTTACTCATACATCATACTCGTGATAATACCAATTCATCCTTTTGGCTAAGGCACAAGGGCATATCTTTTAGACATTTTATACAACATTTTCAAGTTACAAACTCCACTTATACAAGTTGTGGACATGGTACTGTGTAGGTAATAGTTTACATATCATAATGTTTAGGAGTACAGTAGCTCACATTAACAAATATTATAATTAGGGATGGGTCGGTTCGGTTCTTCGGTTCTCGGTTCCACCGGTTCTTGAGCTTAGAAACGGAACCGGAACCGATGCCAAAAATAATCGGTACCGAAATAATTGGCGCGAAAACCAGTTTGAAACCTACTCACACTCCAAAAGTGGAGGCTTCACATTAAAACCTAGTGAAATAGTGTACTTAGATGCTTCAAAGTCGCGAATTATTCTAATTCAGTCTCTGAAAATGATTATTGATTACCTTATCTTACCATTGAGCAATGCAAAGTAAGTGCTAAATTAAGAATCGGAACCGAGAACCGAAGTTAAGAACCGAACCGGAACCGAAAAAAAGTGGAACCGACCCATCCCTAATTATAATGCTACAGCTCACATAAATCTTTCCATAGAACATCATGGCTCATTTTAATTTTTCATTCCTCTTTCTAGGAACATCAATGGCCACCAATCCAAATGCCATGAAAACGGTATATGAGAACACAATATTCACCAATGTCGCCAAAACTAGTGATGGAGGAGTATTTTGGGAAGGACTTGAAAAGGAACTGCCTTCATCAGTTACCATTACAGATTGGAGAGGAAATCCATGGGACCGTAAATCAGGAATACCAGCAGCTCATCCTAATTCCAGGTAAATGGGGTATTTGAGCATGTATTCATTTAGAATTGAAACATAAATTGTCATGTAATTATATTAAATGAACTCCAACCAATTGTGAACCCATTCTTGCAATGATTACCTTGTTCCATAATGGGATTATCCTAACAGTTAGTACTTAATTTTTGAGGTAATTTTACTAAATCTCTGCAATGCTAATAAAATAAGTGGCATTTACAACTTCAATATTACAGCAACCATTCTTAGAAAAGTCATAATAGCTCTCCACACAAACATTCATACTTCACCTATTCCAGAGCAAAACATTGCCAAATTGTGGAAGTGATAACATTAATTCACATGTAAAAAAGGCAAAGGCTCTATTATCAGTTCATGACACTTGTAATGCTATGATACCACATTATATCATTTTCAGTCCACTCCAAATGTATTGGTTATGATCATTCTTGCTTCCAAGCAAAAATCTGGGATGCATTTGGATGAGCCAATGATTAAAATCTGATAACTTTGATCCGATATTTGCCACAATACTTCAATGTGTCATTATTGTTGAACCAAATTCAATTAGAAATCAAATGAATCATCATTGAGCACTCAGTGGAGTGATTCACAAGGTGGAATATTTCACTGTCTGAAACAAACCTCATTCTCACTGCTGTTTCCATAGAGTTTTCAACGACACGACTTCAGATATACATAGTTTTGTCTATCAGCATCTGTCCAATTAGGAACCAAAAACTAAGCCAAAACTGAAGCCTATCATATTTTACAGGTTCTGTACTCCAGCAGGCCAGTGCCCCATAATTGATCCTGCATGGGAAGATCCAAATGGTGTGCCTATTGATGCCATCTTGTTCGGAGGAAGGCGTCCACAGGGAGTACCATTAGTATATGAAGCTCTTAATTGGAGCCATGGTGTCTTTGTGGGAGCCGCATTAAGATCTGAATCAACAGCTGCTGCAGAACATAAGGTAATTTGAATTTTGAATCCAGCTGTAAGCTGACAATGATGTACACTTGGTATTGATGTACACAAAAATAATACCTAAGGAATTTCATATATGATGGTATGAACATAAATACATATATGTTTATTTAAGAATTTTTCTCAAAAATTGAGGAAGGTGAATGCTTATTTTTATGCACCTTGTTTTGTTATTACCACACAGAATAACCTAAGCATGGATAGCACTTAAAGACCAAATTCAAGTACATATACTACTTGTTTCTCTTTTAAATTTTGTTTAAACATGAGGATTGAATCACATGTATGGTGGCTAAATGACAGTTCATTCATCTGTGTGGCATGTGATAAAGTCTTATTCTTACTGCATTTGAATATCTAAAATGCAGGAGTTTAAGTAATGTTTTAAAATTGTTATCTTCTGTGTTGTCTACAGAAGAAACCCGTTAAAAATACTTCATTTGCTGCCTTAATAGGAGATTATTCAGAGTACTGATATCAAGTAATGCTAATATAATCTGGTAATCTCTTATATTCCTGTTTACAATTTTAGGGTAAGGTTATCATGCATGACCCATTTGCAATGAGGCCATTCTTTGGATATAATTTTGGTCAATACCTGGAACACTGGCTCAGTATGGAGAAAAAGCCTGGTGTGAAATTGCCAAAGATCTTCCATGTGAATTGGTTCAGAAAGGATTCACAGGTAAATACAATTGCTTACATATGCATTTATTGTATGAACAAGAAAGAGCCTCTTTCAGACGGTTACAATGTAGAGCAATCAAATTCCTTAATGTCGCAAAAAAAACTATTAATTAATATGTTATATGCACTGTCAAAGCTTCACTTTTTCTATTTGTCAGTAGCAATGTATCTACACATTAATGAATTCTGTTGCGTTTTTACTTATCATTTCATCACAGCTTCCAATTGGAAACATTTTCCTTTTATTATGAATGATTGTGTGTACCTTCCATTCTTCCAAGGGATATTTTTCCCTAAGCTATTTTCTCAGCAAAATATCTTTGAGCTCTATTTTTGATCACTTCTATTCCAGGGTCGGTTCTTGTGGCCAGGATTTGGGGAGAACTCCCGAGTTTTGGACTGGGTGTTTAACCGTGTTGATGGAACAGGAGAGGCTACTGAGACTCCAATTGGTTTCATCCCTTCCCCTGGTGCTCTACGATTAGATGGACTCACAGAAAATGTTGATCTTGAACAACTGTTCAGCTTACCTAAGGACTTCTGGTTACAAGAGGTTAGATTTCATTATCATGACCAGCAGTTATCTTTGTCTACTTCCCATTTTATGATACATTACTCACTTGAGGCATGGCCTCTTCTTTGATCTGTCATGCCATAACTGTTCCAAAGAATCAATCTTGGCTGTGGCACAGAGGGCCACTCCAACATGAATGTGTCATTATGTATTAGAATTTGTTTAAATTTTGTCATTAGATCATTAAGACAAAGGAAATTGTCAGCTAAGTATTATTTCAAAAATTTAAGACTCAAAGTTAGGAATTAATAAAATGAGAATAGTGAATGAAATGCATTGGCATTTATAACGCCTATAGTTTATTTTAATAATCTTGCCCTAGATGAAATTTGAATTACATTCAACTCTTATTCTAATCTCGAGATCAAAAACTTAAGAATACAATCTTCAAACATTTTCTGCCAACTGTTTAGTCTCTCTTGACATATACTCATTAACAGTTACACTAGTTTTGTGATAAACTGCTCAAATAATGCGATTTGAAAAATCATCATATTTTGCCTCAAAATTGATAAATTACAGAGAATACAAAGGGCAAACATAATTTTTACATCTAAGGTACCAAATGTATATGTCATTATAAGCCAGCTTATGAAATTTAAGGGTATCAATGTCCTGAGTGCTGATGCTGATATCAAATTGTGTTATTTTAGGCTGATGCCATTGGGAAATATTTTGAAGAGCAGGTAGGAGAAGACCTTCCACCAGTTATTGCAAAAGAGCTGAGCAATTTGAGGCAGCGATTGGCCAAGATGTGAGAGGAAGTATGAAAGACTGAAATGAAGCGAGCTCTCTTCGTTTTTCTCATGAGTATAACGGGTGAATAGATAGATGGACCAAAAACATGAGAGGTGTATCACAGGAAGCAGTGTTGGGGAATCAGCATTTCAACAATTTTATCTCCTTCTGACCTGTGTGCTGATATCACTGTCTCCACATTTTGCTCACAAATTTTATGGAAATGTTACTCAAAATAGTTCCATTAAGAATGGAATGTGTTTATGTATGTTTTGTACTTATTTTTAGAACAGCACACCATAATAACTACTTTTAATGAATCTATATCATTGACTGTATCCCACTACTAGTCATGCATTTTATTTTGTGAATCAAGTTGTTGATGCATCATATCATTATATGTTTTGTGTATGTTAATGAGTAAGTTTTAAACTGATGTAACATATTTATTTATAGTGAAGGGCACGTCTTCCGAAGTGCACACTGTAGAATTCATTGGTAGTTCTACGTGGGAATTTCTATTTTTGTCAGCAAAAAAAGTATTGAAATGCTTTATGTATTAAAGAAAAGATGAAGGAATATTTTTATAGCTATTTTTTCATGTTCTGTGATTTAATACGGTAAGTTTGCAGATTCTGTGAACATGAAAGCACACTAGATGAAATGTTGATCATATGACTATTGTAAATCCATACTTGAATGGAAGGAAACTTTTTAAGCAACTCTCTTAAAAATAAAATGAATTTTTATAAGAATAAATGTATTGATTCATTTTTAATCTATGAAGGGTAGTTACCATACTTAGTTGTCAGATGTTAACTATAATTAGAAATATAAAATATCAACAGTCCTTGAAACATAGTTATTTTCACACTTCAGTAGCAGATCTTATGATTCATTCTTCCACAAAGACATTCTTTCACAAAATTGTTTAAGCATCCTTCTGACTGATACATAAACCACTATTCTTAGCACATCAGTGGACTTTAATGAAAACTACAAGCAACTTCTTTGTTTTATACTTGGCATTGGAAGTGAAATTTAGCAGAGGTTGAAAGATTACTTTCATTCCACAAAGACATTACAAATACTGTTTCACAGCAGCTTGTCACTAAAAAAAGAATTATTAAACCAGTAATGAGAAAAGGGATTACTAGGAAATGCCATATTATGCTAGTAATACCAGTCAAATAAAACATCCTGGTATTCTTTGTAGTACATGGTAGGCTAATTTATTCCCTAGAGTACCGATCTGATGCTGTACTATTAACACATTATACTACCTTGCAAGAAAACTTTTGAGAGTGCTTTCCTTTTCTGTCCTCACACTTCCCTTCACAATTTCACTACTAATAACTTATGGTCAGAGTCTACATCTGTCCTGAAAACTGCCAAGTTCGTTATGATGTTCAAAGCATACCTTACCATGGTGTTATCCAGATGATACCTCTCTATGGCCCCATGACTTTCCTAGTGTACCTACACCTGTGACAGTGTTAAAACACTGTATTAGTGATCACTTAATTATTCCTTTAGCAGAACTCTACCACCTTTTCACCAGTTATTTATGCCCATACACCCAGCCCATACTCCCCATACCCTGCTTCTCTCCCTCTTTTCCCTGACTATTTAATTCCTATCTATTATTCCCATTAGATTCTTCCTTCCTTTGACTTTGTCTATTACTTCTTACATAAGTTCATATGTTTAATTTACTTCCTCCACTTTATGACCTCCAGTCAACCTATACCTGAATGACTACTAGGTATATTGGCACTGCTTTCATCTGTATTAGAAATATTCCAACACTCACCTGCTATACATTCACTAATTTTCTGCCTAACACTACTATAGCTATGCCCACCCCAGCGATTCTCTTCCCTGCCACTATAAATATGTACATATGTATATCACTTGGTAACTAACACTCCTGTGGTTCCCATTGTCCTGCCACCTACCTTACTTAGCTCAATCCCAACAAACCTACACATATTACCACTCTCAATTACCAGATTTATGTTATGTATCTACTCTGCCCTTAAAATTATTTTTCTCAGCTCTAGTATCTTCCATACCTCTGCTGTAGTTTTATACTCTTTCCACACAAGGATTTCCTGAGATGATGATCACTGGGATATGCTTCCCTTGCTGCTGGGCATGGCAAAAGCCCAAATAATCTGAGATAGGTCCCCATACGGGCAAGGATTGAAATATCTATTGTTGAAGTTCATCATAATGCTGGGAATTTTCAATTGAAGTGATTTCCCACTGCCTATCTCAATAGGTACTGCTGTTAATCTGACACTATCTCTTGAAAGATGTCCCATCTGAGACCAGACACCTTCTCACAGCTGCCTCACTAAGAGACTGATAGAAATAAATCAGCATGTTAATCAAATATAACTGGATGAGGATAACTTATATCCAGAAATGTTAGATATTGACATTGCATTATGAGAAATTACATAGAGAAACATGGAGGGATAGAAGTTATTTTTCAGTATTAACTCAATATCTAGGAAAAACAAGAAAAAAGGCATGCATTTTTCATGCTTATTTATATAATCTATGAAGGAGCATGACTTGCAAACAAAAATAATGGCTTTAATCATTATGAGGCCAATACTATTGTAAATAAAAAAGTAATACTTTGTTTTCCACATAAATTTAATTTAATACGACCATGGTTTCGACTTAACGTCATCTTGGGGGTAAGGGGTCAGTGACTCCAGGGTGGGACAAGGGCAGAACATGCCTATGGACCACCAAGACCGTCATGCATGGTGAAGAGCCACATCCTCCTCGAGGTGCCCCTGGTATTGCTGAACATGACGGATCTAGACCTGGCGGTCAATAAACAGCTCCCATCACCACGGTGCGTCTCTGTGCTAAGAGTGACCGCATCTGCAGGGCAGAGGGTAAGAAGTCACTAACAGAGAGACTCCGGATACTGGGTGACCTCTGGTTTTATTTAGCCTTACCCATACATGCGGGGCTCTGCATGGGCAGACACCATATTTCCCTAGCTACTCGTGGGACCAAACTTGGAACCCTCAAACAAAACTATGGAGGGAGCTGAGAGGCGCACTCTTCACATGGACTCTTGTAGTCTGTCTTCTTCCTTGGGGGATGCGATACCGGTGGAGAGCCCCGATGGGGATCCCAGTCGGGACGCACCCTCTACTACCTTAACCTTGCCTGTGGGGGTTCCTTCTGGGAGACCCACACATCCCAGTTGCCCCTCATACCCTTCGTGGGGAGAGGAGGACGACATCCTTTTCAACCTCTCTGGGCCCACCTTCAATGAGGCACCAAGCCTGGTCTCCCCCATGGGGGTAGAGTCTGACTTGGGAGCCCCTATGGGTAGTGGCCTAAGGGAAGGCTCCATACCCCCTCGAAGAGAAGGAGACAAGGGAGGAAGAAGATGTGGGCAGGGCCGAACCATGGCTGGCATAGCCATGCTTCAGGCCAACCTACAACACAGTAACGCTGCCTCAGGGGTTCTGCAAAGGATACTCTTTGAAGGTATGGTCAAAATAGCTCTGATTCAGGAACCCTGGGCTTTCCAGGGAAGAGTCAGGGGCCTGAGCATGACAGGGGGAAAAATATATTACTGCACCACTGTTGATAGGTCTAGATTTTGTATCTATGTGAATGGAATAAGTGCTTTGCATCTATCGGAATTTACCACTAGGGACCAGACAGCAGTTCTGCTGACCCTGGGGGAAGGTGAGAACAGGAAGAGGGTGGTCATCTGCTCCTCCTACCTGCCATACGATGCACCGGCCACTCCACCATCAAATGAGATGGAGAGGCTGGTGAGTCACTGTAAGACCAACAAGTGGGATCTTCTGATCGGTTGTGATGCTAACTCGCACCACATTGTGTGGGGGAGTGGAAGCACCAACGGAAGAGGAGAGGCACTGTTGGAGTATCTTATGTCTACAGAGTTACAAATACTCAATAAAGGATCACAATCTACCTTTGCAAACAGCATTAGGCAGGAGGTGATAGATATTACACTGTGCACCAGTTCTCTGCTGCACAGGATTGATGGGTGGAGAGTGTCAGGGGATATAACTTTGTCTGACCACAGACACATACTCTTCACTCTTTTAGAATCCAATCACAGGGAAATAACATATAGAAACCCCAGGACTACCAACTGGGGACTATATCGAGAAAGGCTGGGAGCTGCCCTAGAGGGGGCACCTCAGTGCAAGTTTAGAAATGTGGATGAGGTAGATACTGCTGTTGATTATCTACAGAGAAGCATCATCACATCCCACGAAGACAGCTGCCCCCTAAGGACCAGGAAGGAAGGGTGTAAATTACCCTGGTGGGGAGCAGAATTAAACGGTCTCCATAGAGAGACGAGGACACTCTTTAATAAAGCAAAGAGGACAAGAATGCCTCGGGATTGGGAAAACTTTAAGGTTGCCCAACGGAGGTACAAAGCAGCAATCAAGCGCTGTAAAAGGGACTCATGGAGGAGCTTCTGTGAGAGCGTAGAGACTGTTCCAAAGATGGTAAGACTTCATAAGATCCTATCGAAAGACTCGGAAGCAGGAGTGGGTTCTCTGCTGCTTCCCTCGGGAGACTTCACGTCTTCCGACAAGGAAGCACTAAAGCTGATGCTGGAGACCCACTTCCCAGGCTCCAGGGAGTTGAGGGAGATGCATTGTGGGAGGAATCCCATCCGTCCAGCTCGGATGGAATGGAGACTTTCCTACAGCATCGTGACGTACACAGTTACAAAATGGGCAATCATGAGTTTTAGCCCCTAAGGCTGCTGGGGAGGATGGGGGTATTTCCTGCATTCCTTCAGGAAGGGCAGGATCTGCTCCTCCTTTCAATGGTAAGAATATTTCGCTCCTGCCTGGCTTATGGATATGTTCCAAAAGCCTGGAGGGTCACCAAGGTGGTTTTCATACCTAAACCAGGTAAGACGCACTACACAAGAGCAGATTCCTTTCGAGGAATCAGTCTCATGTATTTTCTACTGTAGACACTAGAAAAGATAGTGGACAGGTACATAAGGGATGGGCCATTAAGGGATCACCCCCTGCACCTGTATCAACATGCCTACCAGAAGGGAAAATTCGTGGAGACAGCGCTCCACAATCTTGTTAGTAGGATTGAGGGAGCGCTGGAACACGGAATGTACGGACTGGGGGCATTTCTTGATATCAAGGGAGCATTTAATAACACGTCCTTCGATCAAATCTGCATTGCTGCAGGAAGACATGGTATCCATGCTCACATTGTGAGCTGGATTACATACATGTTGGAACAAAGAACTGTCAAAGTAGTCTTGAGAAACAGTTCAATGAAGGTAGCTGTGACTCGAGGCTGCCCTCAGGGAGGAGTGTTATCTCCACTCCTCTGGAATATGGTAGTCGACAGTCTTATTTTAAAATTGAATAGGACTGGCGCATACACTCAAGGGTACGCAGATGATGTGGCTATACTCATCACTGGAAAGTACCTTGATACTGTCTCTGGACTCATGCAGAAAGCCCTGGATAAGGCAATGGGTTGGTGTGCAGAAACAGGGCTGACTGTAAATCCGGAGAAAACTAAGCTTGTATTGTTTACCAATAGAAGGAAAATGGAGGGCTTTAGACCTCCCTCTTTGCAGGGAAAGGTTTTATATCCCTCACCATCGGTCAAGTATCTTGGGGTTATTCTGGACTCCAAGCTTAACTGGGGAGAGCATTTGGAGACCAAGGCAAAGAAAGCTTGTGCCTCCTTATGGATGTGCAGGAGGACACTTGGTAAAACATGGGGACTTCAGCCAAAAGTCATTAGATGGATTTATACAGCAGTCATTAAACCTAGTTTCTTGTACTGCTCTATAGTTTGGTGGAAGAGAGTCCGGCTCAAAACTGCTGGGAACAAACTGAACCACCTTCAAAGAATGGCCTGTATGGGCATTTCAGGGGCTATGAGAACAACCCCAACTCTGGCGCTGGAAACGCTGCTGAACCTCGCTCCACTCCATGTGGAAGCTGAGGAGAGCAAGGACAGAGGCTTATCGTCTCAAATGCATGGGACAGTGGTATGACAAAGGAAGTTCCTATGGTCGCAGACAAGTTTGGACAGAGCTCATGAAGTCGAGTCCCATCCTCGGGATGGGCAGTGATGGAATGATAGCCAGGTTCAACCAAACACCCCCCTACTTCAAAACCCACTTCCCGGATAGGGAACAGTGGGCTAGAGGAAAGGGGAAAGAACTTCATTCTGGGGCCGAGGTATGGTATACGGATGGCTCTAGGAAAGAAGGAAGAGCGGGAGCAGGGGTCTACAATTGTAGCACACCAAGGAAGCTCTCTATCCCTTTGGGAAAATATGCTACGGTGTTCCAGGCAGAGGTATATATCACTTCTGACCTGCGTGTATGCTATTAAGGAGATCGGGATGTTTAACAGACCGATTCACATATGCACAGATAGTCAGGCAGCTTTAAAGGCGCTGACATCACCATGGTGCAAATCACAGCTGCTGCAGGAGTGTCGTGAGGCACTCAATGATATAGGCAGATGCGGCAAGGTGGAACTTTTCTGGGTGCCTGGTCATGCAGGCATATCTGGAAATGAGATGGCTGATGAGCTGGCAAGGGCTGGTTTCAGCCGAAATCTGATTGGGCCAGAGCCAATCATACCTATTGCTACGTCAATAGGGATAGCAGAAATTAGAATGTGGGGCTTAGCCCGGCATTCTGAGATCTGGCGAACTACACCAAGTCTTAGACAGGCCAAACTACACATAGGAGAACCTAGGCCTGGGCTTGCCAAAAGACTCCTGTCACTAAACAGGGGTCAATTACGAACGGTAGTGGGACTCCTCACGGGGCACTACCAGGTGATGAGGCACCTGCACCTCCTGGGAATTGTAGATTCACCTCGATGCAGGTGGTGCGAAGAAGGGGATGAAACTACATCCCACATATTATGCGAGTGCCCTGCTGTGATGAGGACTCGAATTAAGTACCTGGGGTCTCCATTTTTGGAACCCAGGGAGGTAAGGGAAATCCCCATAGGGGACCTGTTGGCCTTTAGCAAGGCTATCGGCCTTTATGGATGATTTCCTTAGAAGGGTGGTTGGCATAATGGGCCAATAGGTCTGAGTGCCTCAGGGCCTCCTTGGAGGAACTCCACCAGAAAATAATCTATCTATCTAACGTCATCTTCAGGCACAGAGTCAAAAAATTTCCACACTTGCATACATGTCGAGCGGAGGGAGGAAGGGGGAGATGGGTAGTACAGGTTGGAGGGGGGAGGAAGCATGGAAATGGGTGGAGGTGGGTATGGTAGGATGGGTAGGGTTGGCTTGAAGGTTTGAGCCATGGGTCTGGAATGTGAGAGACAGAGGTGGGGTGGATGTCCTCCCCATCCACATAGATGCCACTTCTTGGCAGTGGGCCTCCATTAGCAAGGAGTATGCATAGACAATCATCCAACCTTTTCCAGGAGAAAAGCCAATTAACTTCACAGAAGAGTGTGTGTGTTTTATACTTGATGATGAAGGATAACTCGGAACGTGGTTAACAGACATGTTTATTGCAAAACCATATTACAGAAACTTCCCAAACCGGAAGTACCACTTGAGACATTTCATAATCAGAAGTACTACTTGAACACCTCCCCCTTAAAGATTAAATTTTACAACAGGCTTACTTGTACGGCCAGAATGTCTAGGTTTAGGCGTACCATTAGGTTCATGATTCACTTGTACATTAGTATAACCATTTTGTACAACATCAGGGGGAACAGGAACATCATTAGGAACACATTGATTATTTTGCTGACCCAGTACATATTCATCCAATGGGTACAATTCAGGAGGCAATGAATACTCATTTATACATGATTTGGTCTTTGATAATTTGATGTGCTTAGTATTGCGTCTCACAGCTATACCATTCGAGTTATATTTTAGCCAGTATGACCTTGGTTCTCTTGACCTGTTGAGTATAATTGCTTTTTGCCACACTGTTTCCTTATCAGTCTTTGTTACAACTTTATCTCCCTCCTTAAATTGCTGGGAGGCACGACGAGCTAGTTTGTTGTGAGACATTTGGTTGATCAACTGCTGACGTTTAAGGGCTGCCTCAATGTGATGCTGAATTTTTTGTTTTAGCACCTCAGAGGTCGCAGGCAAAGTGGATCTAAGGATTCTGCTTTGCAAAATTTGGACAGGTGACCCTTTTAAACAGACTATTGGAGTGTTGTTATACTCCATTAACAGTTCCCGATAGTCGGCGTTATCCTCTTTAGCTTTTACTAGTATTTTTTTGTCTATACCTACAGGTTTCTCGGCGAGGCCATTACTTTTATGGTAGTGGGGTGAACAAGTGAAAACCGTTATGTCTTTCTGTGCATAGTATGACTTACACTCCACAGATAGGAATGGCATATTGTCTGCAATCGAATTCCACCACTTTAGACTTAGGCATAGAATTATTGCTATTCACAGATTCACTTTTTGACTTATTTTTAAAACTTTTACACTTCTTTTGTCGCACAACATTCACTTCATGTTGGTTGGACTTCATCTCCTGTTGAAACTCTTGTGTCTGCAATCGACTCTGTTCGCTGGTACTGCATAGGTTGATCGCCTTTTGCAGGGATAGGTCCTCAATTCTGAATAACGCCTCTCGTGTTGCGGGATCACGAATTCCGAAGACGATGCGGTCTCAAAGAGCTTTATCTTCTTCACTACCCTGGGGGTCTTGTACTCCATACTTGCAGGGCTTAACCAGATGTCGACAAGCAGTTAGAAATTGCTCGAATGTTTCTCCTTTCCTTTTGTTTTCTCTTGAGAAACTGGTAGCGGTCCCAACTTTCATTCTGCCTGGGATTAACGTACTTGTTGATCAGGCTGATCATGTACTCGTAGTTGTTGGCGTTTTCATCTGGAACTTTGAAGGTTGACATGATACATGATGCAGACTCGGTCCCGATGAGGTTGCACAGGAGAGCCAATTTAATTCTGTCATGGGCGGCATGGTTACCAGTAGCGAGAAGGTAGTCCTCGAAAGTGGTTTTCCAAAATTTCCACTCAGTGGCTACGTTATTTTCTTGGAGGTCCAAGTCTGGGGGTAACTTAACTTGAACGGACCCCTCCAATGCTGCCATTTTGAGACTTATTTCATAAACTTCAGCTTACGGCACACATTTAATATTTGACGGGCCTGCTGAGTTATCTCTAGATGACTGCGCCATGTTTTATACTCGATGATGAAGGATAACTCGGAACGTGGTTCACAGACATGTTTATTGCAAAACAATATTGCATAAACTTCCCAAACCGGAAGTACCACTTGAGATATTTCATAATCAGAAGTACTACTTGAACAGTGTGACCCTGATAGGCCCCATTGAACTTTTTCTTGTCTTTGCTGTACATTGTAGAATGTTGTGAAAACATGGAACTTGCTTCCACCTTGAATAAGATCAGTGGTAACCTTTTCTCCAAGCCTTCGTATATTCGATTGTATTAAACTCTAATAAAGAATTTGCCATATAATGTGGTCTGGCGATACATCCCCTCCAAGGCCAACTCGATCAACTGTCTGTCCTGGACAGAGCTCTCCCTCTAGGTATGCCAGGCCAGCCATTTATTGGTTGGCTTGGGGTGTAGGAGGGACTGCTCCAGCAGTTGGTCAATTCACAGGTTGGCCAAGGAGAGGATGTGTCTGAGAATATGTAATGATCTCCCTTTCCTCTGCTACTACCTGCCATCCTATGAATGCTCAATCCATCAGCCTTCAATATTCATCACCAGGACACTGCACTCTTCCAAGGGCTTTCCCACCACACATCCCCTTCTTATAGCTGGTCCAAAACTTTGCCTGCACCTTTTTGTTCCAATAGTGTCACCTTTTAACTCCTCCTCTCTCCCCTCCACTTCTGTAGCCTTCACTCACCCTTCATCCCTCTAGTCCCTTCTTTTCTCCATATAAGTGTGGTGTCTCCATTGGTAAACTTTTATCTTGTGCCTGAGGATAACTTTGAGTTGAAAAGCATAGTACATTGAAGAACTTTGTGGAAAAGTGCAAGTGTTATGTGGTTAGCATGAGTTCCTTCCACTATATCAAGCCTGAAACTGCTCAACCTATTCACAATTTGAGAATGGCATACCAGGCTTAACTCTATCTTGATTTGTCCATGAAATTCCACAAAGTGGATTGAACATTCTCTTTAACCACAAATGCATGTCATTGGATATAAGTGCCAAAAGACTGGCACACCAAAAGGGATGCCTACTCCCTCTACCTTTATTATCTCCATATTGAATTATGTATGTATCATCATGCAGATTGGTGTACTTTCCAGGATCATGTTAGAATGCTGGTATGTGATGTCACTGCCAAGAAAAGTTCCATCATAAATAAAAAAAACTCTACCACCTGCAGTGTGAATGAGACAGTTTGCTTAAATCACATACTAATGGCTATTTCAATTCTAAATCTAAGAGTTCTGCTTAGGTAGTCAAGCTTACTAACACTTCCTTGGATGTCTCAGAAACAGTTCTTATTAAAGGTTTAAATTTTGCTCCCACCTATTCTTTTCCTCAATTCACTTTAAAATCCTTGGCAGCAGACTGTGAGTTAGCCCTAAGAGGTGAACATTCTGGCATTAAACCATCTTGTGTGGATATCTTTACCTCTAAATTGGATAACCTGGGGATGTCGCATCAATTCAAAGTGTACCGTAGGAACATTAATACCTTAAATTCCATCAAGCATAGAGTTAGAAATAAAAGTTTAATTATATCAAAAGCTGGCATGGGCAGCAGTTTGGTGATCTTAGAGAAATCAGTGTAAACTAAGAAATTGTTCCCTCTAGATTTTATGGATTAGCTAATATGCATAAGGATAGAACACCTGTTCCCCCAGCTGTCTTGAGCATTTCACCCTCGCACAAATTAGCCTCTAAATTTATACTCCTGTTTAGAAAAAACTCTAACTTTTCAGCCAAACACTGAATAATTAATTCTAATGAATTATCTCAACCTCATCATAATCTCCACCTACCACTCAACTCGAAACTCAGGTCCTTTGATGAAAAAATATGTACTTCAGTCCCAGGGGACAAAACATTGCTACTTACCCAGAATATACTTTAAGATTCTGATGTTAACTCTAGGTTAACTATGGAAATTCCGTTACTCCTGGAACTTTGCATGAATTGAAATTACTTTTTATTTAACAGTAAGTTTTAACAACAAACAGAAGTCCTGGAAATGGGATCCCCCCCTCTCACCTCTAGGCACCAGCTGATATATTTATGGATGACTTTGAAACAACCCCACTCAATTCTGACCATTCTCTTTTTAAAAATTTCTTCTATTGGTACTGGTATGCGGATGACATTATTTGTTGCTAGATGGGAAATTCTAGAAACTGAATTACTATCTCCTCAAACTTTTGAATTCCCAACACCCCAATATTTGTTTCACCATGGACACAGAATAAAAAATACTGAACTGTTTAGACAATTTCTACTACTACATGTTAGAGGCATAAATTCACTATATTCAGGAAAATGGGCTTTTATGATACAATCATCCCAGTGGATTCAATTCATCCCACTGTCCTTAAGCTAGCAGCCTTTCACCCTATGCTACACTGGCCAACCAATTTGCAGCTTTTGGAGTCCTTAGAGCATAACATTATAAAAAAAGCTACCCCAGCCATTGCACTGACGTCCATTGGATGTCCCGCATGGATGTTACGGACATCCATGGACATCCATTTGACGTCCAATGGACATCCTATGCATGTCCAAATGTCCCACTTGTGGACATCTAATGGATGTCCATTTAAGGACGTCCTATGGATGTCCAAATTTGCCACTTGTGGACATCCAATGGATGTCCAATTTAAGGCTTTGAAAGGATGTAGGCAAATATTTCAGTTTCTTGGGATCTACAGATGCAACCCATATGCAGTACGGTCATAATAGAGAAAAATTACGTAATTAAAAAAATTAGCGTGAGGCATGAAAATTGTCGTCACTAAAAGTTACCAATATGTTCAATTAAGTTAACTAATGGTTATAATCCAGACACCATAGACAGACTGCAAAGATAAAGAACTACAATAAACTGCCACTTCCCAAATACGCCCTCTTACCTCCCTGAAAAGAGATCGACATTAAACGAAGTGGGTCAAATGCTTCAGCACAAGAACTGCTATACTGTTCCCACCAACTATAGGATGAACATATCGTACGTCAAAATCTATTCCTCAGATTATATGAGTAAGAATGAAAGAATATCATGCATACAAAGGAGTATAGCATATAATTATAAAAACCCAACCTGAAAATTATTTCCAGACATCATCGGTATGCTAATTCCTTTGAAGTGGGTACACACATCTAAAACGGGCTCACATAAGTTAGCCACTGGAGCATGTCCTCATTTGTGGTTTATGGTCAACTGAAAGTGAGTCCTAATATGCAATAGCCTATAAAAATTCTGGAGAAATGTAAATATTGATGCATTTAAATATTTGCTCATTGCGATTTCTTAGTCTTTCACTATAGTTTCAAAGCCAAGGAGGACTAAAAAATACATGAATGTACCTGCATTAAGAACTAAAACTCTACCTACTCCATACATTATATATTGTCTTGCTTTCATGCCGTCAAAATTATGACGTAATTAATGGAAGACAAGAATTTTAACGGCTCACATTTACCAGCTTAAGATATATAGAACAAAATACTCTATAGACTTTTAGTTGTATCAAAGCCTTGCCCGAATAATACAATTATTTAACTCGAAAATCCGTTTAGCAACACTTACGTCGATTGCTGTGGTGGTTTCAATTATGGCGGTTACGAGCTGTGCCACTGGTGCCACGGCCACTGGGGAGCCAATCAAAAAATTATATGGTCCTAGGGTTAAATACTCTGGTATATTTTCCTTGTTAGATACTAGGAAGGTACAAAAATGTGTAGACACTAAGTTTAGAGTCTACTTACATCATCAATAGCAATAATGGTCTCACTTCATCGATGAAGCCCATGCGACATTATTTCGTTACTCTTCCGTTTTTACAGACGGATAATAGACGAACGAAACTTTTTTTGATTTCTTCGCAGCAAAGATAAACACACGAATATTATATTAGCCATGTAGCCTCCTTGGATAAACATTAGAGAACAATGAAATGAAAAAGGTGTCAACCAACTGCTATATTTTTAAATATAATATCGTTTTACTATACCCATAGGTGAGTTGATACAAATGTCGGATATGCAAAGTGGCGTTAAAGACCGAATGTACTAGTTGGTCCTTCACTCTTTGAATGCATTATTTTATTTTGTCGAATTTGTCAGCTTTTGGCGAATTTGCTTCGAAGATGAGTAAATTTCGAGCACTCATCATTGGTGCTGGGGTGTCTGGAATTGCTGCGGCATCCCGTTTATTGGAGTATGGTTTTAAGGACTTCGTCATTTTAGAAGCCGGAGACAGGATAGGTGGTAGAGTACACTCATGTGAATTCGGTAAGTAGTTATTTACGTTAACCGCGCGAAGCTTCTGTAATTTGAAATTGTTTCTCTTGTCATTTCCTGCGTGGAACCTTGTTGCTTTTTTAGGAGAACGCATCGTGGACATGGGAGCCCAGTGGGTGCACGGGGAAAAAGACAATGTGGTGTTTGAATTAGCCAATTCTCATCATCTCCTTGATGAATCGAGCAGCCACTACATGGAGACCCAATTTGTCTTTTCGTCAGGAGAAGTAGTTGATAGTAAATTCACCGATAAAATAATGGCGCTCATCACGCAAATCAACGAGTCAACTTCTGCTGACTTAATCGGGTTCGATGGATCTTTGGGCGACTATTTTACGAGAGAGTAAGTACATCAGTATTATTGCACGCATGCTAAGCAACCTAAATAAATATAGGCAGTTTAAATAAAACGTACTTTATTGTATCTGTACAGTTTTTGCATACAACTCACATAAGAAATATGGAAATGAGGTGATGCGTTTGCATTCACGAAGAAAAGTTCGTTTTCTTCCGTTTTCCCAAGGCAGCATGTAATAGTTTATCTCTAAGTTCTTCGGTTTGACTTAGTCTATGCCAAACTTTGAACAAGGGTTCACTTTTAAGGCTTGGGAGACTTAGGACCGAATGGACAAATTCATCTGGTATAATACAGCGGCACTTTTTGTTAATACATCCGCTGTTCATGTAATGTGTATTCATCAATGCATAAATGTATCTCACATACTTGGCATCAAGACAGGTAGTATTGGCATCATGGTTATTAATATCTTTCGTTCTTATTAAGTACTGTTCAGTGATGATGGGGATCACATAGTCCACCTGCAATGAATTGAAATTTTTTAAATTATTTTAATAGAAGTTTCAAGACATTACTATGCTAGCCAACATAGCAAGCCCATAATTAATTCCAAGTAAATGAAGAATTAATAATAATGACACTTATCACAATGTATTTGTTTAACTGCGAATTAAGTCCATCAATGTAAAATTGATGGTTTCAGGCTTTACTTTATGGAATTTGCTTTCATACATAATCAATGAAGACTAAACTTGGTATTTCCACAGTTATTTATGTCACACTGCGACCATGGTTTCGACGATTAATGTCATCATCAGGTACAAATTACAGAAATGTTGTCACTTATATACAGTATGGTTGGTGGGGGGGAGGAGGGGGAGGCGATGGGAAGAGGTTTTCTGTTCATATAGGTTTGAGAGGGGGGGGGGGGGGGGGGGAGGTGGAAAAGAAGGTGGTTGGGTGGAGTGAGGGAGAGGGGGTTGAAGTAGAGGCTTCAGTGCAATTACCAGTGGGTGGTGGCAAAGGATTCATCATTGAAGATAGTGTAACACAAAGTTATGGAGGTGGGGGACTATGGAACAGAGAGAGGTGGGGGACTATGGAACAGAGAGAGGTTGAGGATGGGGGAGCGAGAGGCATACAAAAGGTTGTTTACAATGTTGAAATTTTAGAATTGCACACAATTTAGAATTTCCACTAGCTCAAGAGCATCTAGCCGGGCCCTGGCTAGATAATCTAGAGACCCACCTCTGCACTCAATATCAATTTCTGAATATTCAGTGCCTGCTGCATAAAGTTTTCCTGTTATGCCTTTTAACCCTCTTAGTGAGGCCAGCCAATATATTGGCTTTGCATCTTACGTGAAAAGTGTGGCAGGCCAATATACCGACCCAATATCAGTTCATTGTTCAACTTTATCACACAATACGTAATATTTATTTTTTAGTCAATGTGAAAAAATCATGTCATTATTAGTTAGTTCAACTTAAGCGATGTAAAAAAACTGCATTAGGATATTTTTTAACAATATCTTCATAATGTTTTTTTTCCTAGGTTGCTACATTTTATTAAATTACTCTCCACATTTCTCGCTAATACCCTAGGATAAAGGTTAGCACTAAGAGGGTTAAAGCAGCAATATAAGTGATGTTATTTGGCTAGCTGAGCACTGGCTGACATATTAAGAAATGTCAACCTTCAGTGAGAATGGAAACAATATTATTTTTTTCTTTTCCTGTCTACAAACAAGTGGTGGTATATAAATCCACTGTAAACCCCACATTGTATATAAAGTAGCCATGTTAAATCCCTGGGGCCATATTCTGTAACTTGTTATCACTGGTGATTAACATCACCTATCACCGCTCATCAGATTCTGTAGCATGACGAGGTGATGTTCTTCACCCCAAACAGGGTGATATCACATTACCTCCTCAATAGCTGCCCTTATCTCATCACCCCCTAAATATATTGAGGTTCCTCCATCATGTTAGTGAGAAATAAACATTAATGTAATGAAATAACGTTAATGTAATGACTCTGACAGATTTGCGATGGAGAAAACGGCACGTGCATATAATAATAATTGCAGTTGTATATTTATTGTCATATAACTATCAATTAATATGTTTTGACATAAGGGGCAAAAAGACATACCTACAAGACCTACAAGCATTGAAATAAAATTTATAAAATTGCTAAAACAATGGTAGAGCAATAAAAACATCTCTAATTTACTTAGAAAAAACAAAATTGCATGTATGAGTATAGTATTAAGATTATATGGACATCAAAATATATAATTGTCGACGACGAAATAGAACTAATTTATTTCACTTTGACGAGTGAAATGTGTTTCTATGTTTGTGTAAATGATTACAAATCATTTGAGTAACTAAGACATTTTTCAGTGATAATGTTTCAGATGTGATGTGATTCAGAAATAATGTTTCATTGACTACGAATGTTGGGATTTGGAAAGTAATTTTTAGACAGCAAGAGGGAAATTGTTTGATGTGGTTTTGCTAGGCATAATCGTAATAAAGAGGTTACGAGGGGAAAAACACTTTGTTATTTTATTCATTTTTTCACTTCAATGCTGCTATACCCTTTTTCTTCTAACACACTACCTAGATAGATGAATTGCTCCACCTGCTCTATTTTCTGACCTCCTACTTTTATCGTTAAACTCCCTTTTTGTTCTCGAAAATTGCACTACTTTCATTTTTTTCTGGTTTACCTTCACCCCACACTGTCTCCCACTGTCGCCCCCACATCTTTCGCACTGTCCCTGCAATGCATTCAGCAGTTTTTGCAAGACACGGGCTGACTGGCTGACTAGCACTTGGTCATCCGCAAACCTCACTGATTTTATCAATTTCCCTCCTACCTTTACTCTAGCCTCAAGCTCATCCCAAACCTCTCTCACCATTTCCTCTGAGTATATGTTGAAAATCACCGGCGATAATGGACAGCCCTGCGTAACTCTTCTCCATTGGCTACTCTCACCTTCGCCTTCTGAGCCATGTTAAACTCTGGATCAGTCTCCTGTCTCTCCCGTCTATTCCTATCTTCCGCAATATTTCCATTAACTTGTCCCACCTCACTCTGTTGAATGCCTTTTTGAAATAAACAAAAAAAGCGAATACATCCTGATTATATTCTAGATTCCTTTCCACTAGTACTCTCATCACTGCAATCGCATCCTGAGAGACCCTCTCTTTCCAAAATCCAAACTGATCCTTGCCTATAAATTCGTTTGCTCTCTTTTCCATTCTTCTGTTGATGATTCTAAGCACTACCTTTGCCGCACGAGAAATCAAACCTATCGTTCTATAGTCTTCACCCTCTTTTTCATTATAGACATCAGCACGATTTTTACAAAATCCTCCGGCCAAGTCCTCTCCTCGTATATTCTATGAACGAGTTCATAAAATCTCTCCCTTCCCCGCTTTCCAACATTTTTCAGAGACTCAGCTGGGATGTTATCTATCCCTACCGCTTTACCCGCCTCATTTCTCGCAATGTTTTTTCTATCTCACTATTCCGTATTCCAGGGCCCACGTCATCCTGATCTACGTCCTTTTCCTCTTCGATATCCTAGTTCCTAGGCCTATTTTCGCTATCATACAGTTCCTCAATATATTTCCTCCATTGATGCTGGATCTCTTCTCGTTCAATTGCTAAATTTCCCCTTCTGTCATTGATGCACGGGACCGTTTTCACTTTCTTGATGCCCAATAACATTACTCGCAGCTTCTGTTCCTCAGTGTCGCGTCTGTGAGAAGGCATCTGACACCAGTGGGGCGGCCTATCAAGTGATGGTGTCACGTTAAAAACACTATCGTGACAGACTACGGGAAACCCCCTTAATTAAACTCTCCCAAGAACACAATAATTCCTTATTTCTTGTTTCTGGCCTGACCGGTTTCTATTCATAGTAAGAGGACGTCAAGATTCCAAAACATTAGACTTAAGAAAGCGATATCGAAGAGGAGTAGAAAATTACTACGCAAATTTTATCATCGCGATTAGTGTGCATCACAAAGTTACGTTGCCGATAGTTGATTATACGTATCATGGAGTTGGTAATCCCCTTTCAGTCTCATCATGGAAAAAATATTTGAGAATGTCACACGCGTCACGGTGTGGAATACAATAGCTTTATGCATTTTGAATGAGGAACTTAATTATATTCCACACTTTTACAATGGTGGAATAGAACCAGGTCGTATTTAGCATGTTTGATGGAAAGAAATTGTAATTGATTTGTGTAAAGTTATGTTGGTAAGTAGCACTGACAGGACAAAAGATTCCTAAATTCCGTAAATATTCAGGTCCTTGCTTCAGTAATTATGGTTTTTCTTCAATGCGAGCAGGAATTAAACCATAAACCACACTTAATAAGTTTCTCGGCAGTTAAAAAGGAGACCTTTCGATAAGGTCCTTTGCGAAAGGTAGGATGAAAGTACCACTGGCACTCGACCGCCAATACTGGAACTAATCGGACATTAAGAGGCCCAGTTTTTCTGGGAAGTTGCAGGGGGCTGACCCAGGTATATGAATAGTGTATACAGTCCTGTGGGTTAAAATTTTCGATCTTCAAGGAAAAATATTTGATAAAAAATTTACCATATAAAAACTGTGACTTGGAACTTGGCAATTGATGATGTAATTAATAATGCTAAATAGGAAATTGCAAAATTGGAATAGTTGAATTTATCATCTGTGACAACCTTATTATTCATCATTCTTCGTCATTCATCATGGGTGTTTTCAAGTCTGTTTCCGCACTAACAGGTGCCTCAGACCGGGAGGAAAGGTATAAGGATAGGAATGGAAGGGATGGGGATAGGATAATTATGCTGCCTATGATCCGTTGCTAAATTTCATCACCCACGAGTTTGTAGACCAATATGTCAAAGATGGCTTATGTGATTTTAAATCATTTGCATCCATGTGCACCCTGGATCTGGCCTCATTTACCACAAGCATACTAATTCGCATAATACATAGTGTTACTTGTTGGTTGATCCTGCTTCTATCTTATGTTTTTCTTTAACTTTTTGGCCAGTCATCTGTACCTGCTTGCAGTTGCCATCTGATGGCTTCATGGGCAACTTTTTCAATTCATCATTTAGAAACTACCTATCCTTGCCTGTACATTTTAGGTCTCCACAAATGTCTGCCAGTAGGAAGAGAAGATTTAGTAAAAGTGAAGATGAAGAATACATCAGTCAGTTTCTTGACAGTGCTTTGGAAAATGACGTAAATGAAGAGGACTCAAATTTTGGGATTAACTGTGATACTCTTTGGAACTGAAAACAAAATCCTCCTTTCACTGGTCATGCAGGAATATCCTGTGATTTAGGCTAGGCTTTGTGCTTTTGAATTTTTATAAATAAAGAAATAGTCCAACATGTAGTCACGGAATTTAACAGGCAAAGTATTTAAAACATGACAGAAAATTGAGGTGCTCGGGGCTAGATAATGGTAAGCCACACACTGAAAAATATTGAGATCTGTACGCCTTTCTTATCTGCTAAACAATGGGTAGCCACTGGCGGAGTATTATTTGAAGAAACCAAGAGATGGCAGCGCACACCTTGTTGTTATATATTGCACACAACACCTAATTAAGGGAATTTTTCGAACCTTCAGATGTCACTCCTGTAAAATTTCCTAAATGTGGCTTAGCATTATCTAGCCCCGAGCGCCTCAATTGGCAAATTAGGTAAGCACAATCATAATGTGTATAAGGCCTTCAAATAAATTAATGGTAATTTTAATGCCGAAGTTAGGTGTATTTCACTGAACAATGTCTGCAATTACAAAAATGTGACTCAAATAACAAATATTGTTGCATATGGGGGATGGCAATGATTGCTACTAATGCCCCGTTTACATTACTAGGGTAGAATGATGGTTAATATGGAGGCTAAAACTAACTTGTGTTCACATGGCCTACCCAGAACCATCGTAAAGACTCTAGTGACATCTATTGGAGAGTAAAATGAAGTCAAAATAACAATGGAAGGTAGGGTAGCAAAAGGACTTAGTCTTGCAAGGATTCCAAAAATTGGCAGCATATTTTAACTTATGTGCAAATTAGATGCAGTTATTTTATCGAATGTTATCAATGCAGTTTCCTAGATCCCAATTGATAAATCACAACGAACAATATTCTTCATAAATTATTTTCTCATGATTGACTGTGAGACTTATCTCCGAGATACTCGATGGATTCTGAGTTAGTTACTTTGCTGAACTTTAATTTAATTATAAAATTAAATGCTATGGCCATTTGCTGGGAATCACTCCAAAGTAATACTTTAAAAACTACATAAAGTCTGTACAACGATGAACCCCATCCGTGACTTCCTCCTATTTCCAGATATTTAACACATTCAACCTTTACCTCTTTCCTCCCATATTTCAACCAATATCTTAACACTTTAAAGTATTAACATTTCTTTACCCATTTGTTTTTTCGTTTAACTTATATATGGGGATCACGAACCAAGAAATGCGGCCAGACATGATTAATTGCTCACCTCTCATTAAGTAATTGCTCATGTTAGCCTATTTCATAGACAAATTCATGCGTCCAAACAGAATATACAAGTATAATAATGAATTTCATATTCTTATCAAAATACAGTATTTTTAAATCTGGTTAACCAAGTTTTACCATTCTCTGCTGTTTGTAAAAGGAGCTATAATTTACAGGTATGATGCTGAAAACGCTTTTAAATGCCATCCTAAGGAGTGAATACATAAAACATAACACGTTGAATTTCCTGTGAATGTTTGCAACTTCTTAATTACTTAATTTCGGTGTGTACATTTTCTGCATGGTAAGATAAAAACACAATAAATACATAAGCTATGTACTCAGGATTAGAGATGGGTAAATTACCGTAATTTTCAATTGAGGTAAATTACTGTGGTAAATTACGGTAATTTTCGAAAAAAAAACCGTAATTCTCCGGTAACTTTAAGTTTTGGGCTGCAAATCCTTATCAGAGGACTCCAAGCGAAAGCAAATAGCATTGAGATATAAATGCCGATGATTACATCAAACATATCACGACGTTTATCTATTATAACTCATTAAAAAAATTAAGACGAAGTTGGCAGCAACACGCAATATGCCTCTCTTTTGTTACACTATGAGAAATTTTAGTTCCAAAGACATACCTCGGTGCAATGTGCATTTGTTATTTTACTCTGAATTAATTGGAATTAATCATGGACACAATGTAAACAAAATCGTTTTAGCTTCTTAAAATATGATATTACCCATTCCAATGTTTTCTTCGTGAGGAAGAAATTTTTTGAAAAAGAACTTTTCTGAAAATTACCGTTTATTACGGTAATTTTCAGGGGTGTTGGTAATTTACGAAAAATACCACGGTAATTTATGAAAATTACCGCGGTAATTTACCAAGTTGCCCATCTCTACTCAGGATTCAGGGGTAAAGCAAACTACATAATACCATTATTGAACAACCGAATCAGTGGAACATGGTCATACAATCACTAAAATATATTACTGAGTGATTAAATAAATATCGTTGTAATTAAGAATCATTTCCGATCCACAGAGTGCGATCCGGTCTCTTCATCTTCAAACACTCTACGTTTATTCCCGCTTCCATTTTCAAAACAAACATTCTTTCTACTAACTTGCGTTTACATGCACTTAAAATACCAGTAACTAGCGCCAACCATAGTAACTCAATCGTGGTAGAAAAGTTTACCAGGGTCAGCGACTACTTGTGTTCACATGGCCAATTTCCAACCAGGGTAAGCCTTACCATTGTACAAAGCTAGTAGTGTAAATGGGGCATAAGAATGGTGGTTACAATTTGCTGTGAAGACACACATAAAAAAACAGATGACTGGAGCAAGGTGCAAGCATTGAAATAAATGCAATGTAATTCCGAGGGTAAGGTCGCAAACATATTGAGATTTCATGGAGAATTGACAGTAAAATGAATAGGATATCCTTTTTGTAAACACAATAGCTTAATATTTTATTCCATGGATGTAGTTGTCTCATAATGGGGGTGTATTATTAGTACAAAGTGCAGAGGTTATTGGAAAATATAGAGGTACGATAAGAAGAGGTTTCTCCATATTATTGCTTACAAATTTTGGTAGGACGTAGAAGACAGTATGAAAGACAGAAGCTTACGATACAAAGAGGTTGACTAGGTAGAGGCTATACTGTATTAAGTTCATCACTATTTTTGTTTTACGTAGATACTAACAATCTAGCTGCCTGAGACCCTATATTAACATGTTTATAGCACATGCTTGGTGATCTTCACCCCCTGCTACACACCCTCTGGCTTGCAGGATATTGCGTAGATGTTTTGTTATTGATGACGTTGTCAGACTGTGTTATTTTCCATCCCGCACGCCCCCAAAAATCACTGTTTGGACCTTTGTCTTGATTTTGAGTACATTAATATGACCCCACTTTTGAAATCTTAATAGAATTTGTTGGTTATTTTATATTAATTAATCTTTACTTCTGTAGTAAAGTGCGCTCAACTGCCCAGAGCATGACTGAAAGAGAAAGGTTGCCATGCCCGCAGTTCCCCAGTCAGAGGATGGTCCGTAGGGCATGCGAGGAATTGTCTACTGTTAGCAATTCATCTATCACTGTACATGAGTCATTAGGACTTGACAATAGTGGAAAAAAGTATCGTTTTTAAGAATCCAAGTAAGTGTCAGTTTAAAAACTGTTTGGATGCAAACTGAAAAAATTTTGGAGACAGAGTTGAGGATGATTTTAAGTGCAATTTGTTTATTTTGCTGAGAAGCCGAGAAATGTGGGGACAAATGATATCCCACTTATTACTGATCTCATTTTGGCGAATACAGCAACTTCTAAACTTTTATTCAACCAAGTATCGTAGGCAAGGATATTTTTCCTGTATATACTAGAGAAATTTTCTCTGGTGTTGTTTGCTGCACGCGGTACGCAAGCTTACAACTTGGAAACCACGAGCAGCTTTTCCCTCTAGGCCGAAAGTCCTGTTGTGAGGAGCTCACTTTCCGAAATAAATATAATAAGTTTAAAAAGCATCTTCAGCTGTTAAGTCATTTTAAATGTATTTTTTTTCGAAGATGAAGAAAACTGTCAAAACTAAATGTATTGCTGACTCCCGCAAGCTAGGATAGTGCATGTTTTTAAAATTGTTGATTGTTGTAATTGTTAACTGAGTAATCTATTTTAAAGTTTGTTTAGTCAAAGATAAATATATATTCCACATCAAATTGGAAGAAAACAGAAGTGGCATTTTTCATCAGTCGGGCATCAAAATTGAGCTTTCTTCCTGGAACTTGAAAAAAACCAGCCTTTTTAGCTGTCTCGGTAAAAAAAATCAGTTAATATAACCAACTTAAAAATATAATTTTGACATTAATAAACATAGAAAAAACAGGATTTAGTTCAAGTTACTTTATTTTAAAATCGCGTTAGCCATTTTTGAGATATTGGCCTTCAAACTTGGGTGAAGTAATTTTGCAACAGACAGTAGGTGTCTTGAGCTCGAATATAGACCCCCCTGATCCTTTTTCCACGAAGATTTTGGAAACTAGCCAGGAAAAATCTTAAAACAATGGTATGAATGAGTGGAAAACTGAAATTGAGGAGTAAATAATAAGGTTACATAATGTTATCAAAGCTCCTTGGAAAGTGATCAATGTCAAAACTGAATCAATACAAAAGAAATTCATACATCTAGGGCAGAAACTGATTTCATTTACTTACTATTACTCATGAGATAGAGGGTAATAATTATCAGTGTTATCATCTAGGTAATACAAACTGGCCCTGATGATTAGCAGCCTTAATCTAATCCATGATAACATGCCTGTCTAACATATAAGAGAATCGCAACTTCTGGGCACTTAGTTCCATTAAAAATGTGTAAACCTCAATTTTTTAAAATGGATAATATAGATCTTACTAATAATAATGGAAAGATAAGGGAATTTTGATATAAAAATAAACCTTTCACCTGTTCAAATGCTGTTTTTATAAACATTTGGTCATCCTGTGCCAAAGCTGCTAACTGTTCTTGAAGTATGACAACTCCAATTCTTGGAAAATCATCTCTCTTCTCTCTCATGATTTTAGCTACTTCCTTGGCTGCATCATACCCATCTGATGCAAATGTCAGCATCACTTTAAGCCCATAATTTATTTTTGGTGTTATCACTCTTGTTTTAATGTTGCTTGGTGCTGCACGGACCAACTGAAACAAACAAAGAACGTTTGCTTTTGAATAGATCTCTTAAGAATAAGAAACCTGTTGAATAAAATAGCAATAAGGCTAGTACCAACTTAAAGCATATCTGTGATCTGGCTCGCAGAAAGTCATACATCATTAAGCTGGATGTGTGCAAAGAGTTCTCTAAGATTTGAACACGGGGACTTCTGATCAGTAGCCAAGAGCTAAATCTACCAAGCTATATTTTGCCTGTCACACTAATAAAGTCCCACTAGGAAGTTAATTTCAATTATTTCCACTAGATTTAATTCCACTAATGCACCATGGTGCTAGGTCCATGGCTCACATCTACCTAGGGGCTCACTATAATTTAGAGAAAGTGCTATTTCATTCCCAATATTATTAATTATTACACATTGACTATTTTACAAGGCTATAACAATCTTTTAGAGAAGTTTCACTATTGGAACACATCGTTTCTTTGTATTGAAAGGCATTCCGAAATATTAGAGGAAGAGAACTGAAATAACACAAGTTCAAAGTTCACGAGCTAGCTGTGAAATTTTTAGTTACCCGCTGAAATTGCACAATAGCAGATATTCCATAGAGAAAAAAATCATTCGCCTTGACTGGGACTTGAACCCTGACCCATCTTGGTACCTCAACTGGTAAAGCACCTGGCCGGAAATAAGATGGCCTTTTTTTAAGCCATTTAACTCAGATCAAACGTTTTATTTAAGCACTATTCACTCCTATATTCTTTAAAATTTTACCTGTTCTTCTTGCTTCGCATGTTGTACTTGTATGTTGACCTTGGTGCATCCCTCTGGTATCTCAATTGATTGTAAGCTGAGAATATTTGGCACTGGGGGTAAATTAAATGGATATCGAATAATATTTTGCTGAATATCGTCTTCAGAAGATCCAGTTGATGACTCAACTGTACCTGGAAACAAGGTGTACAAGGAAAAAATTTGAGTTTTGAACTACATAAGTAAAAAAATAGGGACGCATGGATGGTATCACACAATCAGTGGAGCAGCTTTTAGTACCTACCCCCAGACAAGGATAAATATCCGCTCTCTTCCGATATCCTGTATTTTCTATGGACTCCATCGGCCAAATCTGAAAAATGGCACTATTTGAAAATGGTAGCACTCCATGTGTTACACAATGACAGCAAAGATGGTATAAAAAATCTCACCATTAATCAAGTCACAATTCTTGATTATAACGTCAGGTCTTTTAATTCTTCTTAGCGCTTCAATTATGCTGGCAACTGTAGCAAATTCGTTATCGGCATGCACCCTAACGACGTAATACGTAGGGTCTTCGCGTAGCAAACCGAGACCTAAATACTAGTGGAGGAAACAAATTAGTCCGACGCAATAAACGCATATATAGCTTTAGTAATAATGTACTCACATTTATTACGCGTGGGTCAAGTCCCAAATGATGCCCGAAGTCCTCCCACCCAGAATATATGGGACTGTGTTTGGTGGAGCTCAACGTAAGGCATAATTCATTTCGTAACAGTTTCCCCTCAGGACCGAAAAGGAAGGACACATGGATGTCTCTTGTTTTTCTTATTAATTCCTCGATACGAGAGTCATTGTTTGGGGAAGGCTTCACCGAATTTCTCAGAGCTTCAAGCTCAGGATTCTTCCGCTTCCTAAGTGGCATGAAATTACGGATACATTGCAATGCATTTCTTTTTCAACGTCTCTCGTTTCAATAGAGAACTTTGTCATTAAGAGCTAGGTTATATTGTTAAAAGAAACGGTACCATTGAAGATACACAAATAACCGTTGATTCTTAATGCTATGTAAAGCTTTGAACACTACTCCACAGTTGATGATACACTTCTTATTATCTAAACTTTTTCACGGAACCTGAGAAGAACACTTCTAAATGAATATGTAATAGGAGTTTTAAATTACCCGGAGATAAATGTCATCGTGTCGAATAAGACAGATGGTGAGGCGTGTGGAGTAGAAATATCAGGCATCGTCCATTTTCATTTGCCCTGTTTACTAGTCGCTGTCTGTTTTCCTGGTTCTGTTTTCCTCGTAACTCGGAATTGATTGGCTTTCCGTCGTATGACGCAGATTCGCAATATAACAACAGTGTTGCCAAATCGCGTGAGATAATATTCCCAAGTATTGGCAATCATGTATTTCGCCCGCCACATTCGAACCCGTACTTAATGCTAATGTTATGTAAAGAAGAGATTTTTCTTTGTATAATGTCATCAAGCATAATCTGCATTATAAATTCTGAATTTATTTGCGGATCTATTTTTCTGAGATTGCGACCGCTAGTATTTTTGGTGTTCTAAACTTGCATTTAACGCGGTATGAAGGGATCGAGTTGTAGGTTAAAATCGTGCGGAATTGATGTGAAAATGATATGATATGTGTACTCGTTTACAACCAGACTCTTCCCAAATAGGATTATCAGAAACTGACTCGGGGAATAAATGCCGCGTGGTAAAGTTCCTTTTGACCCGTCGTTTAGCAAGAAGATTTTATTTTGTGGTCTGGTTGAGAAATCTCCCATGTATTGCCCCTGTTAGATCATTCAGCTTTGGCTTGGAGCGATAAAAATAGTCAATAGATTCCTCACTCAGATCAACTCCTAACTAAAGTCCAATGTGACTGATGATGGCAAGTAAATTTTCTGACGTATTGAAGGGGACTCCGTGACTTCCATGTTGTTAGGGAGAGAGCATTGCTTAAGGTCGTCAGAGCGGTTGGAAAGAAGCGTTAACTCTTTTTTTAACTGTAAATTTTCACTTTTCAATTCACATATTGTTTCGTTGCACTTGTCTAATCCTTTGCTTTGCACCTGAATAAGTTTTAACACTTTCTTCCAACATTTCATATGGCTTTTCAATGGAATTCCCTAAACATGCCTCACTGCCATAAAGAAACATTCTCCAAGTGTATGTTCTGATGGATTGTTTCCTTACTTCCATGCTTTCAGCTGTAAGTAAATTCTTCTTTTGATAGAATGCCCTCTTTGCCATAGCTATTGTACTGACTATTTTTTTCTTGCTACCTCCATCGTTGGTTACATGGTTTCCCAGCCAACAGAACTCTTTCACCTCTTCAAGTTTTTGTTTTCCTAGTTTAATGTTGATTTTAGCATCTTCTCTCATGGTGCACAGCAATATCTTAGTCTTCTTCTTGTTGATCTTCAGCTAATATCTGGCCAATGTCCTTTCCATAGTTGTTAGACTCTTATTTAGATCCCTCTCTGTCTCTACTATAAGTGATATGTCATCAGCGGATTGCAACACGCTAATTTTTTCTCTGTGGATATAGCTTCAGAAGACCTCTTGGAATTCATTGATGGCTCTCTCGATGTAAACATTAAAAATTATGGAAGACAGTGCACAGGCTAGTCTCACTTCTTTCCTTATTCTTGCTTCTTAACAGCTGGTTGCAGATTTAATCACAGCTACGTGGTTTTTATACAAACTGTGGATAATTCTTCGGTCAAGGTAGAATAATCCAAATCCTTTCATATTCCAAGCATTGAATCCCAATCCACGTTGTCAAAAGCCTTCTCTTAATCCACAAATGCAATTGAAGTTGGTTTGCTCTTCTCCATTCTCGTCTCTGTGAGCACCCCAAGGGCCAGTATTGCTTCTCTTGTACACTTACTTTTACTGCATCTGAAGTGATCTCCATCCAGAAACTCCTCTGATTTTCATTCTATTCTTCTGTAGATGATCCTTGTCAATATCTTCAATGAATGTTTAGTCAGTCTTAAAATGTTAGCATACCTTTTGCAACTTCTTTTTGGTAATGTTCCCTTTATGCGTTAAAAAAATCAAAAACATTAATGCTTTTATACCAGAATTAAAAATATATTTACAAAATAATTTGTTTTATTTAATTGAGGAATACCTCATTGGTGATGTGTGTTAAAGCATTTATTTGTGTAGAATATTAGTAAATATGAATGTATGAATTTGATATGCCCTATTAAATTTCATATAATGTATTAGATCTCCAGGCCAATAAATATATTATTATTATGCTGAATGCATTATTGCAATTATGAATTTTTTTCTAGTCTTACCTGTTTCATGTCATTCATTATTCTTCACTGTTTCATTATCATTGATATTAATTCACGTGGTGTCATAACCAAAAAACTTTATGGCCTCCAGCTTCAGGAGGCAGTAATTTATTTAATCTTTCTCCATAAATTCTTTTTTATTTTCAGGTTTGAGAAAAAACTTAAGGATGAAAGCAGAAAAGGAATAGATGAAAAATTAGCGTGGGCCTTTTTAGAGTGGTATCATAAGTTTGAGAATTCAATTGATGCCTCTGATTCTTGGTTTAATACCTCTGGTAAAGGCCACATAGAATATTGGGAATGTGAAGGAAGACCTTTGTTGAGTTGGAAGGAAGGAGGATATGCCAGTGTTATTGACTTGCTCAAAGTAAGCAGATGTTCAATAATATGTAATTGATTCTTGCTTTAGCAGAAAGTCCATATGTTGTTGATTGCCCTGTCAGTTCCTAGTCTCTGGAGTTACATAATTTGGGGGTGAGGTTCATGTGGTGGCTAGAGTACTGGCTTCCCATCCCAATGCCCTTGGTTCAAATCCTGGGAGTGGCAAGGATTTTTCATTGGTATTTCAATCCCTACTATTAGTGTTGGAGAGCACTTCAAGTTCAGTATGCTTTCCCTTGAATAGGGCATTAATCTGTGGACTCCTCAGCACCTTTTGTTTAGAGTAGGCCAAGGCTGATGCTGGGTTTTGCTCCACCCCTCCTCTATTCCCTGGAAATTCCTCTCTCTATTCAATTATCCACCTTTCCTAAATAGTCAGTAACCCCTCTCCAGCTACTGCTATTAACTAATTTAGGGACAATCTTAAATAATGTCAACATGTGGCTGTACTTTGTGGGTTAAATTCATTGTATAGGAATTTTCTTTAGAAAAGTTTTTGTTATATTCTACAGCTGTTATTAATGCTCAAAGTTTCAATGCTTCAACATCATTATCAAGGGTACATTTTACAAGGGCTCTGTACTCTTGGTAATGATGCTGTAACATTGAAACAGGTATTAATAAACGCTGTGAAATATTACTAAGTTTTTCATTCTTATACCAGTTGTATAATGAGTAATTTGCATAATGTTAACTATGAGTCCAGATGTTATGCTTACTGAAATTTCAGATATTGTAAATCGTATCCAGTTGCCATTTGGTTGATGTGAGTTTTTAATTTAATTTAAAGTTTATTTAACCCTTAGACGCTCAAGTTGCCGATATATTGGCTCTAGTTAAAAAACTTTTTTGTACTAAATATTTTTTAATAAAATTACTTTTTTGTAATGAAATTCAAAGATCACGCACTAGCTGTGAAAACTTTAGTGGCGTTACCTCCTGAAATTGCACAATAGCAAATATTCCGCAGAGAAAAAAATCATTCGCCTTGACCGGGACTCAAACCCAGACTCCCTGATTTTTGGCCAAGTGCTCTACCAGTTGAGCTACCAAGGCATCCTCTTTCTCTGTGGAAAATATAAATTATACAATTTCCGGCCTTGACCGGGACTCGATATATATACTCGATATATTCGACTCCCGGGACCTGGCCAAAAATCAGAGGGTCTGGGTTCGAGTCCCGGTCAAGGCGAATGATTTTTTCTTTGTGGAATATTTGCTATTGTGAAATTACTTTTTATTTTCACTCTTCCAATACATTTTTAAATAGAAACTAAATTATGTTTTCAATTTTCAGTTAAAATATTAATGTCCTTGACCTAAAAAACCTAACAAAAATTATTTAAATAAAAGCTCGAAATTTGCAGAAATAAGGCATGAGCTTTCTGGGCTTGAAAACCAAAAATGGCATGAAAGCCAAAGGGTTAAAGAACTTACAAATACTCAAAGGGAGGATGAAGTTTTTTTGAGACAAAATGTAATCAGATCTTAAAGTCTGTCAATATGATGTTTTGCTAATGTTAGACATGGAGGATAATTTTGTTGGAAAAAATGCATTCAAATCGATGTGGAAATAATTAGCTTCTTATGACCTTATTTTGGCTGTTGTTTTTCTTCTCCATACAAATTATGGAACAAAACTTCATTTTTATTTTTCCAGAAAAAAATTCCAGACCCACGCAATGAACTTCCCGTTTTAAAAAAAATCCAGTTCAACAAAGAAGTTACATCCATTCAATGGGATGGATATTCTGATTCAGAAAGGATGAATAAGGTGTCTGTGAGGTGTGCTGATGGCTCAGAATACATCGCAGAACGAGTTATCATTACTGTTTCACTTGGTGTTTTGAAAGAAAATTTGGACATGTTTAAGCCTGAGCTGCCTGGCAAAAATGCCAATGCAATAAAGGTTTGCCATTGTCCATTTTGAATCACTATTAACTCTGATAATGAGGATGGAATCTGTTCTTGTGGAGTACATTTTGCTACGTTAAATCTTAGCATATTTTTTACTTTTTTCAGGGACTGGCCTTCGGAACTGTAGATAAAATTTACCTGAGATATTCTCACCGTTGGTGGCCACAAGACTGTGCAGGTTTCAGTCTTGTTTGGAATAAAGAAGATTATGAAACATTCCAGAAGCAGCTAATTAAAAATGGAGTTAGTAGAATTTAATGATATCTTATGACAGTATATTCATTCTCAGGAAGAACATGGAAATATGTAACTCCTTTGTAGTACATTCCCATCAGTAGTAGATATCTAGTGTGGACTTGTATTACATCATATGAAATAGTTTTAGACATTGCTTTGTGGAATCGATTCCACATAGCTCATCTTAAGCCACAGTCAGACTGTTAATTATCTGCTACTTGCTGGCTGCTGGTGAAATCACCATAGCAGATTGTGCTAACTGAAGACAGTGACAGTGAATGCCAGACTGTGATTATTTACCTGCCAAAACAGAAGTTGATCATGTTTAACTCTTTAGCACTGCCTAATATCAACTAACAGTCATGTGGCCTTCCCGCTGGTGACCACCAGCCAGACTCAACCCCATAGTGTCACACAATTAGCTGGCAAGAAAGCATGTGGTCATAGTTTAACACATTGGTAATATTGTTGTGTAGGAAAATGGGTGACATTAAGTGGTCTAGGAGGGACATAGATAGATGGATAAACATCATTATTGGGGCGATATTGAGTCTAAAAGTTCCTTTTTCCATCTAAACCCTAATCTCTAGTAACATTTTTAGATTTTTATGAAAAATATCCATGCCTGTCCTGCCATACTTCTCTCTTCTTAATATCCAAGGCATCTTTTCTTACATTATAAGATTTGCTCACATAATTCTCTTATTCCAGTCATTAATAAACATCTCCAAACTTTACAAAAACGACCAATTTACTACATTTTGTACCAGCAACTTTTTTAAACTGAAACAGTTATACTTCTGACTATACCAGTCCCTAGCTGTTTTGCACTCACCTTATGGATTCAAGTGTGAACCCTTTTTCCTGCCCTGGTGCTGATGCTGTCACATGCAGGAAGCAGCCAGGAACCAGCCTAGTCTGACTATGGCTTTAGTTTTAGCTTTTGGAGTTTAATGAAGCTCTGGAAAATAGCTGTCCTCAGACAAAAAATGCTTTTCTTGCATGAAAAAAATTATAGCTGTAATCCTTTAGGTTGGTTTGACAGATAAGTGGTCTGCCATTGATGAATTTCTTATGTGCTAACTCAGGGTGGCGATCGTCAGGGAAAACCGGGAAAACCTGGAATTGTCAGGGAATTTTGGAATCCTGGAAAAGTCAGGGAATTCTCATAACAGCCAGGGAGAAACTGGTATAGGAAATTCTCATTATTTTTCTACCATTACATTTACCGGACAGTGTTTCCCACCCTTTATTTCACCAAAATATTTCACCAACTAAAACTTATGTCCGTCACCGAAGTGCATAGAATAAGCCACGTCAATTCGTTGAACATTCAGTTGTGAATCAGTCGTACAATGTATCCCTTTTGTATATCCTTAATGCGATATTTGCCTAGTAGTGTTAAAATTCATGATCACCGTGTATTCAGCTCATCACAAGGAATTCAAGGCTAGGTTGTTCGGAAGATTTTACCTCGCGTTCTTTTTAACTTCTGAGACTCAGGTCGAGAGGTAGTTGGAGCCAGGGTTGGGTACGAATCACCTAGTATTGATTCGAGTCACGAATCATGAATATCAAAGGAAATTAGATTCGAAGCACAAATCACGATTCACTGCTGTAAATTTGATTCAAATCTCGAATCATGAATCATGTAATTTTTCCTTTAAATATGATTCGTGCGGTTCACGAATCAAGAATCATAGAATTATTGCAGAATGACAATACCACTAAGTAATGGTCACATTCTGAACATTGCTCCCATAATTGGGAACCTATACCAATCTTTTCGCCGGTTAATTAACACTTGTGTAGATACATTGTGGATTAACTGAATATCATAAATTACCAGTTCTGTGTACAAGCCTTCAAGCCACCATAAAGGTGTGTGGCAGGGGGTGAATTCTCCCCAAACATGCACTACATATCATGAATGAAAAAGGAGTAGTAATAGTATGCTAGTCTAAACCTCACTATTAAAAAAATAAATATAGTAAAGTAAGCATGCAAAAACATGCTGTTAGTTGGGTTACCTTCAAGTCCTTATACCAACATGCAGCTACCTATGATATACATTGATTCACTCGTATTGGACATATTTACCGCTATTCATATCCCTAATTGTACGAGGAAAAAAGGACATTTAGACTCTGTCATTTCGGCAATCAATTTCTCTAACTTTGTGATTATGGTCCAGTCTACCATAGTAAGTTGGGGTTCGCAAAATATTTTTAACATCATCACTGAAAATATTATCTTGGAATTTATTTAGGGGAAGAACTCTACATTTCAACCTGCGATCAGACAATGATTCCCACTTCAATTCATTTAATAGACTGGTTACGCTAAAATAGTTATCGTACCGTCCCTTTACAAATCTTGCCGATGTTTGCTGCACACATTCAAGTTCATTTTTTAGACCGATTTCGTCATCATCATCATCATCATTGGTCAACAATCCTAGGATTGGTTTGAATCAGCTTTCCACTCGATTCTTCTGTCGGCCAACCTTTTCATTGTGACGTAATTCTTCTCTTTTACATCCTTCACAACCTGTTCCATGTATCTCATACAAGGCTTGCTTTTTACAATCTTCCCGTTCACTTTTCCCTTGACGATAGTCTTCATCAGGCCATCACGTCTCACGATATGGCCGATTAAGTTGTCCCTTCTTCTTTTTTGAGTTTTCAGCAGACCTCTCTTTTCTCCTACTCTTCTTAGGACTTCCTCATTACTTACTCGGTCGATCCCTTTAATCTTCAGCATTCTTCTGTAGCACCACATTTCGAATGCATCCACCCTTTTCTTCTCCACTGCTCTCATCGTCAATGCCTCACTGCCGTAAAGAAACATGCTCCAGATGTATGTTCTGATGAACTGTTTCCTTTCTTCTACGCTTGTATTTCCAGCTGTAAGGAGATTCTTCTTTTGATAGAATGCCCTCTTTGCCTGGGCTATTCTACTAACTATTTCTTTCTTGCTTCGTCCATTGTAGGTTACTCGGCTCCCTAGGTAACAGAACTCTTTCACCTCTTCAAGTTTTTGTTTTCCTAGTTTGACATTGGTTTTTGCCTCTTCTTTCTAGCTGCACGACAATATCTCAGTCTTCTTCTTATTTATCTTCAGCAGATATCTGGCCATTGTCCTTTCCATGGTTACTAGAATCTTGTTCAGATCCCTCTCTGTCTCTGCTATTAGTGCTATGTCATCAGTAAATCGCAGCATGATTATTTTTTTCTCCATGGATAGTCACTCCAGAAGACTTCTCTTTGATTTCATTGATGGCTCTCTCGATGTAAACATTTAAAATGACGGGAGACAGTACATATCCTTGTCTCACTCCTTTCCCTATTCTTGCCTCTTCACAGCTGGTTCCCGATTTAATCACAGGCACTTGGTTTTTATACAGACTATGGATAATCTTCGGTCATTGTAGAACACTCCATTTCCCTTCAGAATTCCAAGCATTAAATCCCAATCCACGTTGTCAAAAGCCTTCTCTAAATATCTAAATCTAAATTTCATTTGATTGCAATGAACATCGGCTTGTTCTTCTCCATTCTCTTCTCTATGAGTAGTCTAAGGGCCAATATTGCTTCCCTTGTACCCTTACTTTTTACCCTAGCTTTTGCAGTCCCTCACGTGGTTTCTAAATCTCTGCTTCACTAAAATGTAATCTATTTGACATCTTCTTTTGTCTCCTGGCATTTTCCATGTGTATCTTCTTCGGTTGTGATTTTTAAACAATGTGTTGTATACCACTAACTTATGCTGTGTGCAGAACTCCATCAGTCTTTCTCCTCTTTCGTTTCGGATTCCCAATACGTATTTTCCAGTTATTCTTCCATCTTGACCTTCGCCAACGATAGCGTTCCAGTCTCCTAAAATAATTAGGTTTTCTTCTCCTCTTACCTGTTTTATAACTTCCGTGATATCTTCGTAGACGTCTTCCACTTCTTCATCTTCATAGTCCGTCGTATGCATGTAAACCTGCACCACTCCGGTATCTACAGGTTTGGTTTCGATCTTCACCATTATTATCTTTCTTTGTACTGCAGGAAGCCCTTCACACGCATTCCACCTTCACTCATGTGAAGAAGAGCTGCTGCCCTCTTCTCTGGGTGATGAGAAGCGTAATTAATAGCGGCTTCTCGTCGCCAAGTCATGGCATCTTCACAGGTTCGGTATTATTTAGAGACCTACCTTACCCAGGATAGACCAATACCCCCTCGGAATGCCGTCGATTTTTGTCCACCACTGCTTATTCAACGAGTAAACTCGCTTATCATGCAGCTGACCCCTATATCTTGAGGTCGTCCCACCATCCACAACCCGGTGGATGCACTCGTTGGCTTTAAGCTCAGCCGCAAAACCGATTTCGTAGGGATCCCATACACTGGCAGCATATTCCAAATGAGGTCTAACAAGGGAAAAGTTGCTGATTTCTCGTACATGATCGTCACATTTATCCAATACTCTTTTGATGAATCCCAGTTCATGATTAGCTTGACCCATTATTTCACATATGTGTTTACCCCAGGAAAGATCATGTGACAGTCTTATTCCATGATATTTAATGGATTCCACGTTTGCTAATTTATTATTACTTATTTTGAAGTGCTAGAAGGAGAACAATTCTTTTTCCAAAAATTCATTACCACGCACTTTTTTTAAATGTAATTCTAACTGCCATGTATCACACCATTTTTCAATTTTTTGTAGGTCATCATCAAGGAGTCTACATGTAACAAATGTAATATTCGTGGTCATCATTTAAATGTAGGACATTTCATTGCTATTTTTTCAAAACAATATAAAGTCGCATTTGAACAAATCTGTAATATAGTGTAAAATATAAAATTGAAGTTTGCATTAACCATATTGTTCCACTTCTGACGTATACTTACACAGTAAGGGTTGGTGAAAGACTGATGTACGTTTCTAGCAGTGAAATCAGTGATATTAATTCATGATTCGTCAGTGAATCGTGAGCTGCATCACAAAAGTTCGGCTCACGAATCTCCTCAACTAAAAAAAAGAATCGACTCACGGATCACGAATCATAAAAAAAAAATGATCCGAAGCCCAAATCACAAATCACAGTTTGTATTTCGCGAATCATGATTCGTGATTCATGAAGACTATTCATGCCCATCCCTGGTTGGAGCACACTAGGTTGTTAGCTACTTGTAGTAAATACGTGCTTGCAGTTCTAAAAATATGAGATGATGATTATTAAAACGGTAATACAAGTACGATCACACGTGTTAACAAAATCTTACATAAGATCATCTTCGATTTCCATACCCCCCTTCGCAAGACCATAAGAATAGTCCTCCTCCCCTCCCCACCTTTCACGCACGACGTAATTATTGAATGGCCCCCTTAGCTCCCTCTCGAAGCAATTTAGTCAGGTCACAAACTACCTCAAATATGATATTCCTAAATATGACGCTGCCATTGCTAATTGCCTCCTGTTTTCGCTCGCAGTGGCACGATTACGTTTTGTTTGCATATACAAATATTTATACATTTTTGGTTCTCTCTTACAATCAAGGGGTTATGACCATGTTAATCAAATTGTTATTCGCTTCTAAAAGTCACTCGTGCCATCCGATTTTGATCCAGTCCAAGAACTTACTTTGGTTTGTATTTTTGCGCAGCTTAGTGATACCTGTGCTGGAGTCCGCCAGTAAATTGGCCATTAACTTTCCCTTCGATGCCTTTTCAGTAATCTTCAACTTCCCAGAACTACCACGACACGCCACCTCTTCCTTAAAGAATTAGACATTGTCAATTTGTAATTTTACAGAAGGAAACACACACGGCCACGTAAATACGATACATGGCCGTGAAAAATGTATTAAAAGTGTGTACAATTTGTGTGAGGGCTTAACTTGTGAAGGTTTAATATATTTTTTCATTAGGGTAGAGGTTCAATATATTTTTTTCATTCTTATATCTTTTAATGTATTGATTTCAGCTTTTAACATTTTCTGAGTTTTGACGAAAATTTAATTCAGCAGAAATAAAATATTCCGATAATAGGAGACCTTTTGGCAATCGGTCAGGGAAATTGGTAAAGCCATCAGGGAAAAATCAGGGAAAAGTCAGGTAATTTGAAAATTGGTAATCAGTAGCCACCCTGTAACTGTGATAGTAGAGATCGTTGTGCACCAACTAAAAGTGTATTTATTTTACCATTGAAGTCTCTATGGACTGAAAGGGAATGCTAAATATGCTATTTTAACAAAAGTGATGAGCTCTTACAGTTTACAAATACAAATGAATAAAAATCTCCAAAAGCAGTAAGCCCTAGTACCTTTCAAATTAGGGTGGGGCATTCAAAGAATCAATATACAGAACCCCCACTACCCATTAGTGGTTCTCTATCCAGAAGAAAATTTCACCTAATATGATAGCAAGACAAACAGGTCACATTCAAGTAAGTGATTTATGGAGATATTAATCCCGTGCCATTGACCAACTTACAATGCTCGCACAAACTCTCACAATCAAAATAATGCACACATACTACCAGTTAAAGGTTCTCTATCCAGTAGAAAATGCCACCTAGTGAGAGAGAAGCACTGAATGCTTTTTAATGCTAAGGTTTGTGAATGAATAGGCTTATTAGAAGCATATAGCTCAAGCAGATAGGTTAAGAGTTGCTGATAGGCAGTGTAAGAATGGGAAAATTTAGGACAAAGAGTCAGGCAAGGCTGTCCATTATCACCTTTACTTTTCAAAGAAAATTGTAATGGACAAAATGCTTAGACACTGACTGCACTTTATATATCAGTCCATAAATTGATGATAAGATGGAAAATTTTCTGGCATAATTCATTTTGTTAAGGTGATGCTTGTCACAGAAGTGCATGTTATTAGGTTTGTTACGCCAGTAGTGATAATCAGTTTATTATAATGGCCAGGCTACCTAATGGTCACAGGTTCTCTAAGTCCACCTTAGGAGTGGATGTCATGTTTGTTGTACAATCAACATGTTGAGTATGGATGGCAAGAATTCTCGTCATTTAAATTCCATCCGTTGTGGATGGATGACTAGAATTCTCGCCATTTAGGTGCATCATGGTAAAGTTTTAAATTGTATTATTTATGTATATGGTGAATGTTTTTCATTAGCCTTCTGTTGTTTATTAAGAATAATCATAACGTAATTTTTGATAACCTGAAGTAATTTCATTAATTTTAGCCATTTAACTCTATTTAAATCTCAGTCCGGTGTTTGGTAACTTCAATTTCATCAACTTGAATCTTATTCATCTTCCCTCTTCTTTTCTGAGGGTATATTTCTTTCATGGCTTCCTCGGTCACCCCACCTCCTTGCCTCATTGTTTACGAAATATTTCTCCACATGGATCTAGCTTAGCCAGCAGGGAGGAACCGTATCTCTATCGCCGCGAGGACCATATCTGTATTGCCTTACCTTCCTCTCATAGCTGATGAAATGCATTCGCAGCTCTGCTCCATCAACGTAAACATTCAGTATGAAAAGGATGAGGGGGCCAATCATGAATTGCTCATTGTTCTCTTATGGCTGTGGTTAGTTCCTTCTCTCGTGTGTCTTGAGCAGTTCGTTTCCTTGAGTCCCAGTGAATTGTGATTTTGGTGTCGGGATTGTCTTGTGAAAGGGTTTGCTCAAGCCGTATTTTGAAATATTCAATGCAATGGCATTGCATAGGAAAGACAGTGCTTTGCGCGAGGAAGAAATTTTGTTAGATCTGAGTGCCGGTGATTTATCAGATTTGCCATTACAGTATGATGAAGATAGTTACGAGAGCGGAAGTGATTCCGATATTGTAGTGAAGATCAGAAATAGAAAATCCACTCCTCTCTTGATAAGTGAAGGTGACTCCAATGAGAGTGCAAATTAAGACAAGACTTCACCAGGAATCTCTACTGCATGGGAAAAAAATAGATTCTGAGAGGGATTTAGAGCAATTTTTGGGCCAACCTGGAGTAAAATGTGTACCAGAAAATTCTACCAGTGTCCTTAATGTAGTCTCACTGTTTGCTGCTGATGACTTGTTTGAAATGATGTGCATTCAGTCAAATCTGTATTGCCATCAAAACCAACATAGATACAAAGAATCACCAAAAACAGGAAAATGGTCTGACATAACTATTACTGAAATGAATAAATTCTTTGCTATTTTGATTCTCATGGGACAGGTGAGGAAATATTCACCGAAGGAGTATTGGAGCACTGATCCTTTTATTGCAACGAACATATTTAGAGAATTACTGATGAGAAAGAGATTTGAACAGATTTGGAAAGCGTGGTGCTTCAGTAATAATGAGAAAACTTTGAACGCGATGAACAGACTATACAAAATAAGACCCATCTTGGAATACTTAATTGAAACTTTTCAAAATGTATATAAACCCAAGCAGGAGCTATCACTTGATGAAGCAATATTCCATGGAGAGGGAGATTAAAAATGAAGACCTATAATCAAGCAAAAATCATAAAGTATGGCTTACTAGTTCATAATGTTTTTGAAAGTGATTCTGGCTACATTAGTAATTTAGAAATATATGTATTTGGCTGAGGGAAAAAAATTAGAACAAACCATCATTTTTCTTTTGAAGCCTCATCTCAATCTTTGGCAAAACTTATATCAAGATAATTATACCAACAGCGTAAAAATAGCAGAACTGCTCTTTGATAATAAAATTAGAGTTTGTGGAACCATCAGACCAAATAAGAGAACAAATCCCTGCAACATTGAAGAGTGAGGTGAAAGTATTGAAAAAAGGACGACACATTTTCTCGCAAAGACAAAAGAGAAGTGAGGATGATTAGCACTATTGGCAGGGGGTACACAATGGTACACCACGGTACACGATGGGTAATACAAAGCTGAAAGATAAGATCACAGGACTTCCGATTGAAAAACCTTACTGTATTTTGAAATACAATGAGTATATGAAAGGCATAGACAGGGCAGATGTGTATTTATTGTATTATACAATTGCAAGAAAAACAATGAAATGGTCAAAGAAAGTGTCCTGTGGCTAATAAACTGTGCTCTTTTTAATGCGTATAGAGTTTATGAAACACTAAATGAATCAAATAGCATTCGATTCAAAGGCTTTCTGCTCCAGACCGCCAAAGAGTGGGCAGTAAGTAGAGAGGAGCCAGATGAGCCATCCTCGGACGAGGACAGAGATAATAAGCTGTTGGAGCGTGCTCCTTTGAGAGATCACCCACATCGTATCTCGAGAGACCTTGGTAAACATCTCGTCCCTATCGTGGGAAAGGGGAAGAAGAAATATCACACCCAGAGATGCAAAGTGTGTGCTTACAGAAAAATTAGGAAGGAGACGAGGTATGTGTGCTCAACTTGCTGTGTTCCACTCCACAAGGGAAAATATTTTATGGAGTATCACACAGAGGAAATACTGAGACTTTCTGTGAGTATTATTTTCCAAATCCCATTAAAAAATATTAATTTTTAAATAATTTACAGCATTTTTACTGATGCAATGCTTTTTCAAGCAGTGAGGTTTAAAAATCCGCCAGAACAGAGGGTTAAAAGGCATTTAAATACCCCGGTACGCAACGTGTTAAGTATAGATTAGGTTGTGTGATGTACCTCCAGAAGTTAGAGCACCTTAAGCCAAATTCTATTTTATTCATAAGTCTTTTAAACTTAAACTGGGCAAAAATGCTTTCATGTCTACTATAATTAATAATTAAAAGTGTAGATGAATTAATGGAGTGAATGAATGAATTTTCTGTACAATTTTGAATGGTAATTAGTTTGCATCTCATTATTTTGATGTACCCTTGCAATATTACGATGAAAATTAAATTCCGTAAGATCCCTGTGACCCCATGGGAAAATTGCACTAACCCAGAGTAATTAAATAAGTTACTTTTTTGAGAATACTTACTAATTTGGCTCTTCTTTCCTTAGGTAATAGGTGAAAATTGGCTGGGGGATGTATTTGGATTCTACAGTGTGGATAATCATCCACTTATACTCTGTGGCTGGATTGTAGGTCCACCTGCAAGAGCAATGGAGCAGGTATCAGAAGAAACTTTAATTGAGTCATGTACCTTTCTATTGAATCATTTTCTTGGTCGACACTATGACATTCCACCTTGTGAAGAAATAAAGAGGTAAGATTTCTTTGGCTTCATTGTTGAAAAGTCTGAATTATTTTGCATTGATTCATCATTTGTATTCTATGCTTCTAGATCTACATGGTTTTCAAACAAGTACTTTAGAGGATCTTACAGTTATCGAAGCATGGATACAGAAAAAATGGGAACTTGTGCGGAACATCTATCATGTCCTTTAAAAAATGGAAATGGATCAGTGGTGAGTGAATCTTTGTTGTTTTAGAGAACAATTTTAGGATTAGGTGTGGCTTAAATAAAGGATTCGGGGGTGCCCACAGGGAGGTTTCATGGCACAGAGTGCACCATTGAAATTTTTGGGGGGCTTGCATAAGTGTATTTGAGGGGGGGTTACAAAAATAGAAGTAATAAAATTAATTAATAAATAAAAATACAGGTAAAAATGGACAAAGAGAGGCACCCACTTAGAGAAGTACGCATTAAGAGAGAAGACGTGTGAACCATGTGAACTATTGAAAGATAATTCTGCTCTCTAGAAGAGCAGCATAGTATTTCAGGTGATTCAGGAAGCAGCTGTCAGCTATCATCGGTATAGTCAAGCCGGCACGCGGCAGTGGCATTCAGAACCATTCGACTCTAATCGGTCATTGTTGTGAGAGAGGTCTGCTATGTGAGCAGCACTATAATTACTTGCATTTATTTATCCACAATTATTATAAATGCTGGATTTAATTATTTTGTTTTTCCCGCCATTTTCATCGTGCAAGAAGGAAGTACATGATGCATTGCATTGAAATGACTGGCAGAGTGGTATCCTAAGTTGCGTCCCCGACGGGATCCATGTAATCTTTTGTTCATCTCCATGTAATGTGTTGTTCTTTAGTTATATATCAAATAGTTGGGGCTAAACTCGAAGTATCTGTGTTTTTATCTGACATTTGGTGACCGTGACAGTACAAGAGAAGATGTAACTATGGGCAATATGGAAAAGGCAAAGAAGTCTCACAAAATGATACAGAGTTTTTTAACGCGAGTGTTCTGCGAGATTGACGCTTTACTAAAGTCAGGGGAGAAAGGGTGATACAGCTTTAAAAACGGCTTGATAATACCTATTAGTAGGGACATGACATTTTCGCGAAACGTTTTTTGCGACGGGTTTCACGAAATAAGCGACTTTAGGGTTTAATCACGAAATTAACCGTGTCTTCTTTGAAACGCGATTTTTTTTACGAAATTTGAGATATTTTGCAAATGCCGAATTTTTGTAGCATGAAATATTTTAATTAGCGATGGACGGATCGTATCTTTCATTTTTCTCGGTTCCGGATTCAGATCCAAAGACACGGAGTAAAATCGGATCCGGATCGTAGATTTTAAATTTTCGCGGCTTAGCGATCGAAGTGCCCCGTGAATGGAATGTAGGTGCGGTAGATATTGACAAGAAGAGGATGTGTAACTAAGGTCACGTAATTAGATGAAAACGTTCCCGTGCAACTAGAGCCAAAATAAAGAAATATGACTTTTTTCCCCCATTACCCCGGTATTGCGGGGGGAGGGGGGGGGCGAGGGGGGGGGGGGGGGAAATACGTAGTATGTCATGCGGATAGCCTACATTCGCCGGGATCAGGGGTACAACGAGAGCTAGTGTACTGCGAACTTCGATCCCTATCGCAATTTAATTTTTTTCTTTCAGTCACTGCATCGAAAATGTTATCATATTCAATTTCAAACCATTACATCTGAATACTCACTTTATTATACTTTGTTGTTTAAATTAGATTTACAAATGTACCACTCATAAATTAAGGATGGTCGGGTCGGATCCAAAGATACACTGGTATTTCATTTCATTCGCTACTTAAATCATATCAGAGGACAGTAAAAATTCAGATCCGGATCGGAGATTTTAACATCTCGCGGCCTCGTGATCGATGCGCCCTGCGAATGGAATGTAAGTATGGTAGATACCAACAAGGAGAGGTTAAGTAACTCGGGTCATGAAATGAGAAGAAGATTTTTTCCGTGCCACAAACAAGGAAAAAAAAATAAAAAATACTCGTCTTGACCTTTTTCTCCGGATGTGCGATAAAAAAATTAAGCAGCATGTCATGCGGGTTGCCTACATTCGCCAGATTCCCGTGAACCTATGAGAGCGTAGTTGTTAAAAATGAGGGCTAGTGTACTGCCAGTCGCGAGTTCGATCCTTAACACTACCTAAGAATACAGCCGTGCTGTATTCCTAGGGTAATGCTAGTTGGCAGTTAAAAAAGTAGATTATCAGAAATTTCATTCCAAATTATAAGTCAAAAAAATAATTAAATTTGGCGAAAGGAAATGATTGGAAAAAATTTATATTACAGAATTAAATCGTGGAATCATTACGTTAACTTCACAGTGTATTTTTGATTGACGCATTTGTAAATCTAGTTGAAGCGATAGAAGTACAAAAAAGTCAGTATCCACACACAAAGGTTGGAAATGAAGGATGATAAAGTTTTTTATTCAATGATTGAAAGAAAAGTTTTAAACAATTTTTATGTTGCGTATGGTAGCCATAACTTCTGTATTGAATCTCATATGTACTTCATTACCTGCAGTCCACTACTCCACTATGTTTATTGTTATTACCATTATCTCTTTAATTTGCCTTTAACTTAATTTTGCCCAGGTGTTTTTTATGTTGCGTAGGGTAGCCATAACTTCTGTATTGAATCTCAAATGTATGTACTATTAACTGTTTGTTCACATTGGTATGAAGTCTTTATTAATAATTTTTAAAAAACATTTCCTTTAAGACTCCTTTTTCACAACATTAAACACAGCTTTCACCTTTTTAAAACGATTTTATTTACCGTATTTGTCATTTTTAAACACCGCTTTTGATGATTTTTATTTACCATTTTTCGGTGTCCCTACCTATTAGCACAATTTTGAAAAATAAGATAAGAGATGAAATGGGTAGCGCAATTTTTATGGTGCTATTTCTATACAAGACCTCAGATATTAGTAATAAATCCCAACCATCCACAACACTAGATACTTCCATGATAACGCCTCGGAAGTCCAGCAACGATTAATTTTGTTAACTGATGTGAGTGCCGATGGGTCTGCCAATGTGTTATTTCTTCATGCAAACCATATAATTAATTCTTATAGACTGAAAGAAAAACTCGTTGCTCCGACAAATGATGGGACAGCAGTCATGTCTGGAGAATTGAACAGCCTGAACAGGAGTGGATCCAGGAGGAGGGAGTGATGTGGCTAAATAAACAGTACCTACCGTTGCCAAGTATAAACATTCCTTCAATATGCAAATGAACTGCTATATTCCACAGTAGTATTGACGACATGATGTCACTGAGTAAGGCATACGAGCCCTCCAGGACATTGTCTACGCGTGGTTTCGTGTTTTCTCATCTGAGGATGCGTTCCTAAACTTAGGCGGTCACTCCCCTCAGCCAAGCTTTTGTTTGGATGTATTCCCATGGGCCTATTCATTGCATTCTTGCACAACTACCCTTGCATTCTTAGATACCATTTTATTTTCCCATTTTTCTGTTGAGCAGTGTTCGCGCCCAAATTCGGACTGGTCAACATTCGCCCAAAATTAACGAAAAATATTAATTGAAGTTAGTTTTGTATCAGTTAATGAATAGTTTTAATGCTTAAAAGTTAACTCTTCTTCAACGTAATGATTAAATTAAATAGTTAACCATATTTTTAATAATTAATTTTAATCGTTAATCCAAACTATGTGTAGCTGGAATAATTGATGAAAGTAATGCAGTTTTCTATGTGATGGAAATAATATGTTGTGATATATCGTAGGAATTTTTATAGGTAATACAGCCTTCATTTTGCATTTGACTCGATTGCTTATTTTCAACGCTACATGCAACTTTGGCTATGGATTATAAGTAGATATGTAGGCCTGTCCAGTGTATAACTACTCGCTGTATTGCTTGAGTTAAGAAATTATTCCACCAGTTGCTAATGAAAATTGAATTATAATTTTTTACATTCAGATGTTATCTTTTACTGTTACATAGTACCAGAACAGAGTTTTATACATGTATATGTGTTTTTCATACTAAGCGAGTTGTTTAATTTAGTCAAATGTTTAAAAAATAAACTAAATAAATCAAAATGTAACTCTGTGATTGTTTATTAGTCCTACAAAAAAAGCTAGTAATGGAGAAAGGTGAGGTTAATTTGCAGGGCATTTACGATTCAAAGATGTTTGTTACTTTTAAAGTTTGAGGGGGGGCACCCCTGAAGGATTTATGATCAGTTCTCATTTTGAAGGGCAGATTTTCTGTGGTGTGGATTTATTTGGACTTGATGGACCTGGTAATGTATTACTATTTAAGAATAATGAGAATTTTTCTCTTGGGTTTTGATGAAATAAGGTGGTGCAATTTGCTGGAGAAGCTACTCATCCTCATTATTTTTCAACTGTCCATGGTGCAGTTGAAACTGGATGGAGGGAAGCTGACTGTTTACTGAAGGAAATTAGGTAAAAATTAGCCAGTTTGTAAGATCCATATTCTAATATTTTATTTAAATTAAAAAAGTCATAATGAAAAACTAGATTCTGATCAGTGTTAACCAGTAATTTGACTGATATATATTCTGACCAAGGAAGTAGAAAATCAGTTATGTCTTGGGTTTAAGGAGCAGAGCTACATTCATCCAGGAAATACCACAAATATTTATATTGAACACTGTTTTTGATTCATGCTCATCAAAATACATTGATCTTAAAAATTAATGATATTTCTTAAATTTTCATTACTCGTCAGCTTAGGTATAGAGTAGCCTACTTCAGTAACAACTTTATGATATTCCCAATCTATTTGTGGTAACATTTGATTTTAATTAGCTTGGTCCTCATATTTTATGGATATGACAGCATGGATATAATAGCCTCATCTTTTTTTTTGTTAATTTTCTCTCTACTGATACAGAACTTTCTTATGGCTCACATTGGGCAAATATAGAACTTGTTGATTGCATATTTAAACAAGTATTCTTTTGCATACTGAACAAAGAAAGGTATACAGTAGAAACTCGAAATTACGAAGTCGACGGGACCGGAAAAATCGGCACTTCGTAATATCAAATTTCGTATCAACGAGTATCTTTCAAAAAACATCGCGATGAAGCTCTTTGTCGTTTCCTTTAATTAAGATGAACTCTCGCGACGTACTTGCATGATTTACGAAGTTATAATTCATAAAAGTATACTTAAATGTGTGTTCATGCCCACAAGGTGCAAACAGTTTAACGCAACTAATTTGTCGGAGGTTGATTCTTCCCATTTTCGGGATTTCCACCACATTGTTCCATCTTTTCACGGCGGAAATCCCGAAACTCGGAAGAATTAAACTCCCATCTAAGCCCCGCGGAAATTTACATCGCGACAACTAACTTGCCGTTCTTTATTTCCAATGAATGTTTAGGCAATGAAGCGTCTTTTGCCCAATTTTTTGTGCAGTTCGGAATAAGCCTATGAAGCTTCATAGCGCATTTATCTATATTATTTCCTAACTGGAGAACTCTTTAACTGAAGCGTGAGCGTTGTTTAATCATTAGTAATACTGATTGATGCATACAATAAGGAAGTGTGCGACTTGCGCGATCATTGGCACCCGATATTGAAATTAGAGGAATAATATTTCGTTAGAAGATGGTCCTTTCTCCGCGTCAGGCATAATATATGTATCTACCGACGTTAAGCTAAGACAGTGAAAATAAGATTCTCTCGCGGATGCTATGCGATGGATACACGTTATGTACTTTGTATAAATAATGCTAAGCCCATTAATTTCCCGAAATAACCATCGTTTTTCTCCCTTGGATTCAGCTTATTTGTGCGTGGTTATTTCCGAGATGATAGAGATGAATGAAGAGCTTATAGAAGAGTCCAGCTGTGTACCTCCTTTCAGAAGTAGGGTGTACAAGCCACGCACTTCAACGATGAAGGTTGATAGTTCCTTTTACACTTCATCGGCTACTAACGATGCTAACATTACAAATCAATAATTTTCGTTTTTCACTCTACTACACGAAAGCTTCAGTTGTGGTTCTATTCAGATGAGGTCTCCCTGCATGCTCTTCATTCATCATATCTCAGAATTCTTTTAAACATTCGCTATTGAATTGAAATGTGGGATATTTTTGCTAATCGTTTTTCCTTTGCTTACGATCAAGCAAGGAGACTTGCGTCCAAGCATTGCAGCTCCAGGTCAGGCCACGCATCAAGCTGGAAGCTGCCTTCGTTCCCTCCTTTCCCCCTCGCTTCGGGTGGGGGTTACTCCATTCGCCCGCTCACAAAAACAGCTGCGAGGCCCATGGTCTCGTAGTATCTTACGTCTGTCGTGAGGGTGATCCACCTGGGATTCAAGGCCAAGGGCTGCGCGTGAAGAGTAAACCTCGAATGAATCATCAGCTTTACGCCGAATAGTCGCATCTTATCTTCCTCCTCCCTTACCTCAATTTGCTGCGTCGGCGGAGAGGGAAGACATGACTCTGGCGAGTGGAGCTTTTACCATGAATCAAGATATGCCCGCAAAACAATATTTACGCTGAGTTAGACCCATCGGCGTGCACAGATTCCTTGAGATTGGGGAGGGAACTTCTGAAAGGGCATAAGAGCTGGTATGGGGGGCCTGCAAAGTCAGCGTGGGGCATCTCATGCTAGCCTAGCGTTGAGGGGGTGGGACGGAGGGGCACTCGAAGGGGCCTGATATCTCGGAGGGCGGGCACGGGGGGCTTGGGTGTGAGGGGGATGGCTCGTGCCCACCCATAGAGAGGGAGGGGAGACACGGAGGGTCACTTGAAGGGAAATATAGCCAGTGTGGGAGGGATAGGTTAGCCGCAAGTGAGAGAGAAAGGTGATGGGGGAGAGTATGCCGAGGTTTTGGAGCAAAGGAGGAGAGTTGAGTGAATTTTCCTGGTGGGGACTGCCTAGTGATCTCTCTTTTAGGATATTTCTTCGATCGCTATGTTGGAGTGAGTATGAAGAGCCTTGCTCGATGACTACATCAAAACACTCAATGAGGACGGTAAATTAAACATGAGTCCTTCGATGATAACTATTGCCAGCCGGAATAATTATGCCGTCGAGCAAGGTTGAGTGTAATCAGTCTGAAATAGTGAGAAGAAAAAAAGCTTCCTTAGGTTATATTCACGACTGAATCTACCGCTCGAACAACATAGCACCATCTCCGATACATGTCATAGTTATTGCAAACGCGCAGCAAACGATTTCTATACCAGGAATATTCATCATGGATTTATGTTTGGGAAAACTGGTAACAAAAAATGCCAGGGATCATGAGAGGAAAATGCTGGTTGTAGCAATTAGTCTCTCGCCGGCGAGTATATCCGTACACGACTACTTTACATTTTTTTACTCGTTGGCAACTCTCTGGACTCGTGGTAACAAAGCAAAACGATTTTTGTCCGATTGGTTTCATATTTTATGAGCTACGATGCCTACGATTCAAAGTCGTCCTTAAGGTCTGGTTTCACTGTGGCGTCCAGCGGCCACGTCCAACTGTCGCGGTTGGACGTCGCGGCTAGACGACGAGGCCGGGTGGTTTCATTCCGGCGTCTAGGTACATCCTGTTTCCGCGGCTGGGCGATGTGGAAGAATCTGTATTTAGTTAAATTACAAATTTACGTTTTCTTTACTCGTTGGCAACTCTGTGGACTCGTGGTTACAAAGCCGAACGCATTTTATGTCAGATTGGTTTCATATTTTATGAGCTACGATGCCTACGATTCAAAGTCGTCCTTACTATTGTAGCATTGAAAAATGAGATATCGTTCAGGTAATACATTCAGTACATAATGTATTCGGCGACGATGATTAATTATATGTTTAACTCTGACAAGGAGCGCCGGAAAACGTTACTGTGATCCATCATTATTCGTATAAACGAGTAACTTTTTCACGTCGGGACCAAGATCCGAGGTTCGTAATTTTAAAACTTCGTTATTTCGTAATATCGCGTACTGTTACATACATTTAGATACCCTTTTGGTCGGGACCGAAGATTTTGCTTCGTAAAATCAAAATTTCGTAATTTCGAAGTTCGTATTTTCGAGTTTCTACTGTATAACATTGTTGTGTATATTTTTAATGTATGATTGTGCTCATATTGCTGTTTGAATTTTTGGGGCACTTAGCAAATGAATATTTATCAGTTAGTTGCAGTGCTGAATGAAAGTCCATTAGGCATAGTGACCTGCATCAAGCAGATGTTCCCTTTATGAAAAATTCTTTTTGGTCTTTCAAAATCCTAGTGAACATTCTCATGAGAGCTGTTAGCATATTGCTGAGCAATGTCTATAGGCGGTACTTGGAGCTTTCTCCTTCATAAGGTACTCCTCCTTTTTTATAAGGAGACAAGGAAAATAGCGATCTTCATGAGTCATTCTGCCTCTCACTCTACCAGTGAAGGCCCACCATTGATAATGTCTCTTCATCCATCCTCCTTCATTAGGTACATCTGCAGTCAAGAAAAGTAATTCATCCCAACTTTGATGTTATGTTGTCACTACTGAGCTGGTCTTACCCCTAGTTTCATCCTAGCATATTATTTTTGTTAGGCTTCTTGGTCACCTGTTACATGTTCTTTGCATTTCCATCTGCAGTAAAGATGTGATGACTCTTGAATATTGATCAGCCATTTTAGCCGTTTGCATAATTTTGAAGGAATGTGCAAAAATGACAGAAGAATTTCAGAAGACAGCAAATGTACCTTTTCGGTCTGCCTACTGGCTTTTCTACATCATTTTGATCAAAGAAGAAATGAGTGGCTACATATCTTTTCCATCCATTAGAGTCCTTTTGTGGTAAATATGAACTCCTAGTTTTTTGTACATACCGAATGCTTTTCAAGTATTTCCATGGTACAGTTCTGTAAGGATAATTTACCATCTTTATTTTAAAAAATTTTCCAATATAAAATTTTCCCTTAGATAGTCTGCTATTTTTTTCCATTCATACTTAAATGGAAGTTTGATATGATGAGTGGGTTTACAATTGATCTAATTCAAGTGAAAATTGCAGGGCCTAATTTGTGCTAATGGTGTGCTTTTTCATAAAGCCTTACAGATTCCTTGATTATCATTTGAACTGAAATAATCTAAGTCACTGAATTAATCATGCTGTTTATGTGAATAAGAGAAAGGTGGGAGAATAGTAACCATCATCAACCATCATCGGTCAACAATCCTAGGACTGGTTTGATGCAGCCCTCCTCTCGATTCTTCTATCGGCCAACCTCTTCATATTGACATAGCTCCTCTCTTTTACGTCCTTCATAACTTGCTCCATATACCTCATACAAGGCCTGCCTTTTCCATTCTTCCGAGAGGCGAGCCTAGCAAAGCAATAGGCGATGGAGGGAGGGATCCGGAGAGGGGAAGCCCGGGGTCGGGGAAGGGAAGGGGAAACCGAGGGTATGGGAATTCGACGGTGGTGGGGGCCATCGAGTTTTCGGAGGGCTAGACTACAAATTGAAAGCCGCAGCATGCATATTCTATTGTCCTACCTAATTGTCACTATGACAGGTATAACGGCTGTAGTCGACTAAAACTTTTAAATTAGTTGAGTCAACCTCATGTGATTTAGGCGCTCATGAAGATTCATATTTATTTGATGTCCTAACAACGGCACACATTACCATTCACTTGCATTGTTCTGCTTCATCTTGAAATTTTTCAACTAGCATTCTATTAGCAGATTCAAACAAAAAATACTCTACTGTCTACCCAGTAAGAATATGAAAGAATTGAGATGATAACTATCTATAGCACTTTCATACCGTATAGGGCAATTCTGTTCAGAGAAAACAATGGTATTATTCAAATTTAAGAAGCAACAAATCATATTGTTATGAATAGTCATACTACTGTAAGATAATTTCGAACGGAAATGATAGAGCCCTTCAAAATGATGTATTCCATGAAGTAGGTTATCATTGAAATATGCTGCAACTGGTTTCAAAAAATTATTTTTTTTTCTAATTTCACTATCTCTGGTAGAAGGTGGTTTAAGTAAAATGATTTTAACTTCTCCACCATTTGATTTTCCCAGAAATCCTTATCTCTCGGGATCTTTTCCACACTTGGTGTCCAAATCATAAAGGTGCAATAATCCCTTTTAGCTATGTTTAGCTGCCCCTGAACTTGGTAGAAATAATCGTACTTTCTGTTTAATACAACTTTCCCTCCCGAATATTGCAGTATTTTATTTTTTTTTTTGCGATGCCCTCAATTGGTGGGATTCTTCTATCGGCCAACCTTTTCATATTGACATAGCTCCTCTCTTTTACATCCTTCATAACTTGCTCCATATACCTCATACAAGGCCTGCCTTTTCCATTCTTCCGAGAGGTGAGCCTAGCAAAGCAATAGGCGATGGAGGGAGGGATCCGGAGAGGGGAAGCCCGGGGTCGGGGAAGGGGAAACCGAGGGTATGGGAATTCGACGGTGGTGGGGGCCATAGAGTTTTCGGAGGGCTAGACTACAATTCCTACTGGAGTATGGACATTTCGCCTCCACAAGGCCTTTTCCATCTTGCAGCATTCCATCAGGAGACGCAGCCAAAAATGGAATGCTGCCATCTATAAAAAGACCTGCGGGAATGGCATTATTCCCACTATCTTTTTCATATGCCTCAATGGTGATTTTTTCCATTGCCTGTCCGTATTCTGTGGCCTTATTCTTGATTTTTGACGGGTATAAAATGGCCCGGACTGTTTTCTGCTGAGGTGTTGCTAGCCACAGTTTGCATACACGGCCGAAAGCGGAGGCAGTCAGCCTCTTCAATCTCTCCACCTTCCATATCTTGGAGTGCCGCTGATCCCTTGTCTTCTCCTCCAGCACTTTTCTCTCTTCTGCACTGAGAGTTATGGATTTTATGAAAGTTTCAGCACCTTGTGCATCCATCTCCCTGGTCTCATTCTCAACGAGTACATAATGCTCATCTGGACCCTCCACATGGTTCTTCTTTCGGGCTGTCTGAGGCATTTTCAGCTTCTGTTCACTCGGCATTCAGCCTCTCTCATGTTCCGGGCAGTTTGTTTTTAAACAAAAGGATATGGGTGGAAGAAACCACATTGACAGTTTTCTGTGTTCACTTTGCTTGTCAAAACAAAAAACCATGAAGGCCTCTATAACCACAGCATCTAATCTGCTAAAGTAACTTAAATAAGTAACTAATAATGCAAAAGTTACTTTTATTTTAACTTTAATCAGTTACTTTTTCAGAAAAGTAACTTTTAACTTTCACTAGTTACTTTTTATAGGGATTAACTTTAACTTTAGTCAGTTAATTTTTTTTGTAACTTTCCCTATTATGATCGATGCAATACTTACTGATATAGCAATATAGCAACTTATTTGACACTATTGCATAGCTTCTTATGCACGACTAACATTTTGGGAAATTCGAGGGGTCCCTGATAATATTTCGTGGAAAGAAAAGGAACTTGGTCATGATGTGCCTTTGTGCTCTCTAATGAAAAAAGTAATTTGAAATAAAATGTATTAATGACATATTTTCACAAGAACATTTAGCATGCAATGTAAAAATAATTTTGCAGTCAGAAAAAAATCTGTTCGGCATTTTATATCTCGGGAATTTACGGTATCATAAAAGTGAAACCTTGCACATAATTGTGCATTAAAGTGAGATTTTAAAATACAAGCAATTAAAACTCCTAATGATTTACATTAGTAAACAAATTGAGTCTAAAACTAACGTTTTTTCAAAACACTGAAAATTTTTTTCAAACCAAGTCTATTTCAGTTCAAATCTCATATTGTCACGAATGCACAATTCTTGTAGTGGAATTGTTTTCATTTAAATTTCAAGATAAAAAATATGAATTCTTTGGATGCTAATTTCCGTATACAGGGCTTGTTTACTTAGCTTACCTTGGCCTATAAATTGTACTGATACAAACAGTGGCAACTGTAAGGCTTGGTCTAAAATGTTAGTTAATGAAAATCATTAGGAGTCCAAATATTTTTTTTCACTTGAAAAAAATCTCACTTGCCTTCAAAATTATCTTCACATTTTTTACCCGCAGTCCTGATCATTTTATGAAAACTAAGAAAAACATGAAACAAATTGAAGTGAAAGACAACTCAGTAACTGAAAGGATAAGGTATCAGATGATTCTTGAGCAGTGGATTCCTGTATTTTGGCAAAACTGGAAGCCTATATGCATTACTGAGTTTTCATTAGGTTTCATTAGCTCTAATGAAGCTAATTATTGTTATTTTGTAATCTTTGTTTATGCCATGTCATTATGGAAAAAATATTCCTAAAGTTGGTTTCAGCAGATTTAAAATGCTTTTACAGCTACAGTATTTTTAAAGATTCTGCGGTGGAGTTTCATGCTGTTCATGTTGTGTTAGTGAAGTACCACTTCACTTAAGTGTACTTTAGTTTGCCTTTTGTTATACCCACTGTATATTCAGCTTAAAAAATTTTTAACGGAGTTTCACAGCTATTACTAACCTACTCATTACGTTTTGACCCTTCTGCCTCTTATTTATTGAAGTTCAGCCCTAGATATTGGAACGTTAGTTTGGTTTTTTAAAATGAGAAAATCAGAGTAATACCATGATATTTATTTTCAATTCTCTCAGAGAATTCAATGTAATCAACTATTTGGGTTAAGCAATTCACCTCTTTCGCTTGCCTCAATTATATTTGCAATAAGTTTTAATGAAAATTTCATGATAGTATTACTATCCATTCAGGCCTTTGAAGTCAGCGCTGTAAATAGCAGGTACTGGAAACTGAAGAGTGTGATGCATTTGAGGAAAATATCTGTGCTCCAGGTTAAAACAGCCATGTTGTTATTTTTTGTTTTTTTTGTTGCTGTAAAGCTTTTATTGTGTTTATTTACTTATGATATTCATGTTTTTAATGCTTACCCAAAGCATATAAAGAGACAAATTATATTTTTATGTACTAAATGAATTAGGTATTGATTACCGACATGTAATACATATATCTTTTTATGAACTTTTAACTTATATTTACTTTTTAATTTACTTTAAAATTTAATTGAATACATTATGTCTTAGGTTAGTATCCTCTTACCATTTCAAATTTATTGTTAAAAATGTCATTTACCGAACTGCATATCTTACTCTGGCCACATCTGCTTCATCTCACATTCTTATAATTTTGCTTTTATACCTTCATCTAATTTTACCTTAAGCTCATATTTACGCATAGGGATGTGCAGAAAGTATGTTGTGTTGGCCAAAACCTCCATTTTAAGTGCTATGACTCTGAGAAAACTTTTTTGCAAACTTGTTTCTAAGCTGGAGATAGTTTTAGCATTTTAGGTTGCTGAATAATTTTAAGTTGAGGTGCATTGTAAATCAATGATGAAGGAAAGGAAAGTTCACTTGACAAGTGAATTGGTGAATTGGAATTGGTGCTGGAACAGGTCTTTTTGAATAACTGTAGTGATAAGATGATGAAAAGAATCACATATTTGAATTGCTTCATTCTCATAATTTAAAGAAGGTGCCTATGAAATGTGTTTTGATACCTGTTGTGCAATAAGTAAAGGCTAGTGCTTGGGGAGTAGCCAGATGTTTTTGATGTGCTGTTACTTTCCCTCTACACCAAAGTTTTAAAGATTATGCTTTTAGTTCCTTTCATTCAGTGTCCTAGGAAAATTTTATGTAACTCTGAGACTAGTAATAATACATGATGTGACTATTTTAGAATATATTGTGGTCATTATGGTAGGAGGTCTTTCATGGTAGTCTCTGTAGTCTTAGTGTAAAACTTGGATATGTTTTCTGGGAATAGTAATTTAGAATTGCATGCTTTAATTATTTTATTCTGTCTTATGAGTTCTTAATAAAATAGTTAATTAGAAATGGCTAGGCCATGTACCATTTTTAGCTGACCAGCTCTTTATCATCACAGCTTTAGCTCAAATTCCTATCAGGCGGGCCTGTTAAAACTAGCTACACTGGTCACTACTGAAGTATGTTCCTGAGGTAGGCTTTTAAAGCTGAATTTCCTAGTCCATTGTGTGTCACTGAAAGATTTCAGTCTGTGACTTTTCTTAGAATTCCTGTTTTGAGAATCAAAATGTCTTGTAAAACAGTTATTTTCACAAGTTGACCTTGAAGACTGTGATATAGGGAAGTTATGGGTGTTGCACCTTCTAAAGTGAGGACATATCTACATTTTGAATTGGCCCAGCATTATAGAGCTTAGGCTCCAGTAGCTAGGGAAGCCCTTAAAATCCCAGAAAAATCCTTCCTTCCCCTCCCCCGAAAAAAAATTTCTGGCTACGGCCTTGCTAGTGATGCCATACTGTATCACCCTCTGTCCAGAAGGGTTTAAATGTAATAATAGAACTTAAAATCTCCTTTAATTTTTTCTGCACTTTCCATTAATGAACCCTTTGAGTGATTTGCTAAGCTAAATATTCACTCCCTTTTATATTACCTAAGTTTCATTCCACTTATGTGCTCAATCTCTAAGTATTTAATGTATTGTAATTCAATGACCTTGTGGTTACGAAAAATAAATATAATAAGTACCTATATTTATGGGGCTGTTGTTAAAGTAATATATTTTTATAGTCTTATATATTGTTATTTCTTCTATGAAACAAAAATGACTGTAAGTGAAATGAAGCCTATGAACATAACTCTTTTATTAATATTGTTTTTCAATATTCTATCAAATATACTATTTTCAGTTCATATTGTTAGTATTCTAACAGCTAGTGAATAATTCACATTAATCTTTCCTTTTGACAGTTTAATTTGTGATGAAGAATTTTAGGATGTTGTTGAAAGTTTTATACCACTATTATTGTTGCAACACATTTGCGTAGCCTATGGCTACATTTGGTACAATTTATCTGTATCCTTAAACTGTCCAGAAAAATGTAGGGAGACCTATGTGATGTTATTAATATTACTTATTTAACCATTTTTAGTCTGATTTATTTTAACCTGTTTGGTATCTATGATGAAGGATGCATAACTTTTGTTACCAATGTGGATGTCTTAGCTTTACAATGATAAAAATAGGACTTTATATTTAGTGTAAATGGATAACCCCATATAAGAATGTTACAAAGCAATTAATTTTGTTGCTTTAAAATTTTTGTTTTTGTCAGCATTCTTTTTGTCCATTTTGTAAGTTGTTCTATGGGTGATAATAAATCTTAAAAGAATCATTTTGTGTTTTTATGGAATTATTTAACCTAAGTCATTGGAGTTTGTGTTTGAAGTATGAACTTAAGATTTCTGTTGGGAAAATATGGCTATTTAAATTTCTCTGCAGCTCTAAATTATGGTTTCTGTGTTGGTGGGAACTTCATCAATTTAAATTTTTTGGATGGATAATAAATATTTCCTAACTTTTGGAATTCTACAGAAGAAAAATCAAATTTTTGCATACACTGAATGGCCTACTGAAGGAAGACGTTCCAGAACTTCCATTGCCTGGTTGAACTCTTGGTAGGTGACTTAAATATTCATTATTAAATGTAATTATTGGTTGTTCTCATAGTCTTCAACTAAGTATTCATTCCTCCAGTAGTTGGAAGTTTAGATCATCACTTTAAACTTAAGCAAGCACAAAGCACCCATTTTAGATAGGACGAGACAGTTCCAAGATAATCAATTCTCTTATTTTCTAATCACCCTCCCTATAAGTAACCACAGAATAGTCTTGCACCAATATCTAGGCCAATATCATGATGTTGCTATGAATCCTAATTCTGTTTAGCATTTAGAGTGAAGTAAATTAGATCCAATAGGGATAATAGTGATAGAAAATTTACTTTTCTTGTTTAGAAATGTTAATTTGGACTTCATTCCATGTATATTTCTTAGGAGATATTTCACATGTCAATTCTGGGTTAAACCAGACTTTAATGGTAATAGCATTCACATTATTGCAATAAATGAATTGATCTACTGAGCATTTATCCTTTTTAATTAGCAATGCTTTTGTGGAGTATAATTTTTCAAATGGACCAGTAATATGGCATTGCTTCAAACCACTTAGAGGTCTGCGAAAGAGATTACTTTTTGAAGGTTGCTGGTGTAGTATTGTAAACAATAAATGCACATGCTTATTTTTCTCTTCATTTCCATCAACTCAAAAGAACAGAGAGAGTCAAAATGGTAACTAGAGGAACGATTATTTCTGACTTAGGGAAATAAACTCACCATACCAGTGGTCTACAGACAGTATTAGTTGTACGGAATATGGAGTACCATGACCATGTTTTTGTGTACTTAGGCGATGGCTTTATGGTAAATGGTGGAGTAGAGGGGGGAAAGCAAAGAAAAGGATTAAAATCTAGAGGTTAGACTGGAAGGACTGTGGTCCTATTTAAACTTGAACGCAGTTACATTTGGATTTAAAATTGCATTTTCCCTGCATAAGTAAATATATTTTATGTGAAATTTTGGTTGGAAGTCATTAGTAGGGGAGTGAAATAAATTTTTCTGATGTTTGCTCTGTGTTTTACGTGATTAGAATGTTTTCTTTAGATGTGAATTAGGAGAAGCTATCATCAGCATAGTAAACTTCTTAGATATCCAGGTCTATATAAGTAGCTGTAAGTAATTGGAGACCTAATCATGAAATTCAGTACAGCTTTGGGCTTCAAAGCTTGAAGTTTGAGGAAAGAGAATGAAAATAGAGGGATGATTCTTATGTGTGGGTTTGTATTAAGGAAGAGGAAATGGATGGTAGTGAATAACTAGCAAGAGGAATGGAGCTGATGTGGAATATTCGAACAACCTTAACTAGGGCGAGAGAATAACTGGAGATGGGACGTTGAAGCCCATGGCTAAAGGAGAATCTTGAGAAGAGAAGTGACATGAAATTTGCATTTTAAGTTAAAGAGTAAGCTGAGTTAAGATAAAAAGGTGGATGGATGGATATCAAAATGTAGAAGCTGCTATAAATTGTGGGTATTTGTCAAGCTCTTCTAAATCAGCTTTAAATCAAGTGTACTCCAATAGCAGGTGTAATTAAGTTCTCATTCAGTATTTATGTTTTATAGAATCATGATAAATTACAATGAATTGTTTCACATGCAATGTGAAACATAGGACCAATTTTGGCTCCTGTAAACATGTTGTTCTACAGCAAATGTTTGATTTTTACCCATAAAATGGTAAATCAGGATTGTTTACATTGTTATCACTAGGACATATAAGCAGAGCTTTTTTTTCCAACTGAGAGATGTAAAGGAAAAATACGCTCCAGAGAATTTTTTGGAATATGGTAAGGGTATCATGAAACATTTTATCCTGGAATCACATCCAGTCAAGACACAACATAGTGTAGAGGATTAAATAATTATCATACCCACTAATTTGTTATTTTCTAAGGTAAAAGTATTTGTAGTACAGAATGTTATTCATAGAGTTTGATGGTGTAAATGTATACCTGTGCCCAAGTGTATGGTTTGATGGTAACCATCTTGACATGAAAAGTCAAATACCAAGAAATTGAAAAAAGCTCAGCGGAGCAGGTATATAAGTTCTCGACGAGCGAGGATAAAACAGAGAAATTGTGCAGATATGGGCTTTAAAAGCATTCAGACCCCCTGGAATTAACATTTCTCACTAGCACTCCACCATTTTCCATTTTCCTTTACCCCTCTCCTCACCCCACTCTCGATCCCTTTCACAGCACGCCTCAAAACCATCAGTTGTCTCTTGGCCAAAGAAGGCGCTTGACACGCTGAAACAGTTCCAAGCAATTGTGAGTGTCCTTTATTTATTTTGTGCCTGTGTTTTTATACATACATATATATATCAGGGAATTAAACTGTTTTAGCTTCAACAAACTAGAGTTATCCTCAAGGTTGGTGTTGCATTGCTGCTTAATTTTGAAGTCCTTGGCAAGTGAATCTGCAAGTCAGCATCCAGACATTGCAGCTTCTTTGTACAGCTGTATTAGCATGACCAAGAATGAGCAAAGAAATAGCAATTGGTTATGATGATTTTACCTAGTAGGTACTTACCTATGTTATTATGATATTCAAGTGATGTTTCCTTCTCAGCTAGAAATTTCCTTTCAGATGTCAAATTAACAGCCATGGGAACTTGGAAGCATTGAATGTGTCTGAAGACTGGAGTAAACATGCAGTCATCATAGTTGGAGCTGGTATGGCAGGACTAGCAGCTGCTAAAATGCTAATGGAAAGAGGCATAAGTGATATAGTTATATTAGAAGGTCATTATTTTTGTTTTTTTTTTGTACTTTTCAAAGTCTTCCCTAAATAAAGAACTTCCGGTAAATAAGGGGTGAATCAAATGAGAAAATTCAAGTAAATCAGGGGTATAAATATTGTTATTGTGTTGTGTTCCAAACATTTGAGAGGCCTTGGGTTATTCCAACTGGTTTGAAGCATCACATTTCTTGAACTAATACCTTATTACCACACTCATTATGAAAATAATATAATGATTTCTGTGCATGTGTATGAATATCAGTTTTTCAATGTGGCTTCTATTTGCATATTTATGAAATGTGTGGATTGAAAGCATTTAGGGTGATGCTACAAGTTTGGAGAGACAACATAATCTCATTTAACTGATCCATTTATCTTCAAACTATGTGATACCATCTTAGCTTACTTACTTACATTTGTATTTCATGCATACCATTGTGTAAGTATTGCACTTAAATGTTGGAATGTATGCTGGAGTTGCAATGGGTCAAGATTAATTCATATTACTTTTACAATTACAACTAAATAATTGATCTCTAACAACTATTAGTGAATATCAAGCAAGGCATCCAATGTAATGCCAATCTATGTCTCATCTCCATGGACTGTTTGAATTTTATACCATATAAGTTGAGCAATAAATCCGAACCTGTGACATTGCTGATTTTGCAGTTTACCAATGAGTGAACACAAATTAAGTAATCACTAACACTACTGTTCAAAAGCATTACACCTGTCTTTGCATTTACTTGTCGAGTCTAAAATTAACTAGTTTTCAAAGTAAAGTAAATCACGCTATGAGAATTACACTGAGAATACCACTACATATTATATGTAAAGTGCAATCATTAGTGTCTTAGATGTTGAACATTCTGATAATTAGTAAATTAAAGAGAATTGGTGGAAAAAATTAAATTTGTGTAGTTTTTACTGTGTGATATCATGACTGGTGTGCTGCTCCAAAAATTCAAACAGAAAGCATGGTGATCCTGAATGTAATATATTACTGAGAATTACCGTTTATCAAAATTTCAGCTCAGGATTATGCTGGTGGTCGAGTGAAATCGATTACTTACGGCAGCAGCTTTGTTGAATTGGGTGCCCAGTGGATCCATGGGGAGAAAAATGAAATATGTGACATAGCAGAGTTTTATGGTCTGACATCAAAGGTGACATCCATGGAAGGGGAGGGTAAGTCCATGGACAGGTATAGCTAGATGTGGGCACCAATAACATTTCCTAGGGAAATTTGCCTCAGAAATCTCAAGTTGTACTCTATATTACTTCTAGTTCTTGCAGCTACATTTCCACTGAGAAAAACCATTTACATTGATGTGGTTAAGATGAATGATTTTTTTCTCGACTAAAATTTTTATATTATGCACATCTGGAGATAACTGTGTCAAGGTTATTTAAGGCTAGTTCACTATCCTTTTATTTGTCATAAAACATGCACCTTAGTGTTTAAAGTTTGCTTTAACGTCATGGACTGTGTTGCTGTGGGCACAATTATGGCTGCTTATTATATACTTATTATATATAATTAATTATTATAAATGGTAGACTGGCAACGTCATCTTTCTTTAAACCCTCAATAAATCCACTGTGGGCCATGTTAGGTTACTTTGTTAAAGTACTTGGCCATAAAGTTCAAATTCTGGTCAAGGTAAATGATTTTTTTCTCTATGAAAATTCTGCTATTGTGCATGTCTTATGGAGCCTATCTGTGCACAGGCTTCATGTTCACATTTGTTTACTTTCTTCTTCCTCTATTTATGCTGGTATCCACAGCTTATTCATTCTTTTAACATCTACTGCTCCTATTTTTTTCTCTGCTGCTCTTCGTATCAGTCTTCATTTGTTCCCATCCTTGCTCTTCTTCCATCATACATCTCTCCACCAACTCCTAATATTCCTTCCATTTCATGCCAATCAGAACTCCTACACCCCATTTCTCTCCATGCCCTTACCCCTTTCTTCCTCTTTTTAACTTTTCACCTCACATTTCATCACCAATAACTTAAAGTTTGATTCTGTATCTGGATGGAAAACTTCCAGGGAAATTTCAGAGTTTGTTAGGCTGTCCCTAAATCTAACCATTTGCCTAACTATGATGTACATACCTATTTGGTACCTTTTCGAGCCCATTGTCCAAGTTTATCTATGCCTGTGATTGTATTCAAACCATGAGTTGTGATAACTAAATTATTCCTCCTATGGAACTCTGCTGCTCTCTTGTCATGGTAATTTCTTATACCCAGGCCAAATTCTTCTGCCTGACTTCCATTCTTTTCCTTAACTGACTACTTTGTTCCGAGTTTCCATAACATGCTGCCTTCCCTTCACTTTCCCAACTTACATCAGTTGTTCCTATAGTCTACTTCCTCCACCACCTTAACATGTTTGCCTGAATGATAATGTATTTTGATAACACATTTACTACTACATACTAGTAACAATATTCTAACTTTGGGGTCAATACTACTGCTACTCCCTGCTAATTCTCTTCCCCTCCCCTGTATATCACTCAGCAACTACCGCTTGAGAAGTCTCTCTGTTTCCTCCACCTTACTTTGCTCAATTCCAACAAATCTTATTTCCTCTATCTCCTGCTTTATGTTTTATAGCCTCCCTGCCCTTAACATCATTGTAATGTTCCAAGTTCTGACTTTCATAGTTATTTTCCTCTTGTGTCATCTCTTCTTTGCTGCCATTGTTGTCTCTCTTTCTGCCAAGAGATTTCATGAGATGATGACCACCAAGTATTGCTTTCCCTATTAGCAGGCATGGCACTCAACCCACTTATCTGGCCCTGCAGTTGCCACAATTCAATAGTCTATTTTAGAAGTCTATGACTTTCATGGGAGTGTTCAACTGATATGGTTTCCCATTGGCTGCCACAGTATTATTTTTAACATGACACAGTCAGTTGATTGGCTGTTCCACTGGAGTCAGTTGCCTTCTCATAGCAGCATCACTGAGGAACAGGTGCTCCAAGGATGCTATGTGAACTACCTTACATCTGCCTCCTACGTTCCAACTCTCTGGCATGGGGGGTCTTAATGGGTGGCCCTGAAACAATAGCTATCTATTGTTTTGGGGAAGTCATGTAAAGAATCATCATGTAGCAAAATTCTTGAATTTTTTCTCTGATTTTATCACTCACTAATTCCATTTTGTTTGTTTAATAGGCCTCTACCTGAGAGAAGATGGTTCAGTTGTGGATATAAAATTGGTTAAAGAAGTAAAAGATATTGTGGATGACATTTTAAATGAATGTGAAGTATTTGCTGAAAACCAATGTGCTCAAAATGGTATTCCATCCTCTGTTGGACAGCACCTGAAGCAAAAGTTTAATAATTACCTAAATCATTGCCGCCAGTCCAATGAGTCTGACAGTACTATAGCCATTAAGGAGGAACTTTATGATTGGCATCTAAGGTACAATTATATGCTATATGAAGTGTTTCCTGAGGGGCTTTGTAAGGAATAATGTTGTGCATGTCATCTAGTAAACTGTGGAAAATAGGAGAAATTTGTTGGGCTAAAGTAGTCATAAAAGAAAATATTCCACTCAAGGATAGAATGAATAAAATGTAGAGTTAAAGTGCAATGCATTTACATCCTCAAAAAGTTGGCATGTGTTATCTACTTTGTACTTTTTGTGGACTGTTGCAGTTTAGTTACACATTATAGAGTAAGAACAATGATATACTATGTACCTACATAGTTTAGCATCCAGTGAGCATACTTGTTTGTGCCACAAACAGTGATGAAAATATAATCACTTGAAAGATTAAATGAAAATGAATAAATATTAATGTATTAAGAAATTATATTAAACTGTGCCAAATTTAATTCAGTTTTGTTTTCCATCTCCTCTGGGTAATGCAATTATGTTGAGCACACACAGCTCTGCAAGGGAAAACATCTTATGGCCAGAAATGTGCTTATATTTACATCAGCCTGCTATATTTATTATCAGTTCAAGCTAGTTTTTCATCATTTTATAATTTCAGGTTTCAAGTCATAGATAACTCTTGCTTAAAGCTTGAAAATCTGTCTGCTAAGGCTTGGGGAAATTATGAATTCTGTGATGGTGCTGATCATGTAAATTTCAAAAGTGGGTATTCAACTTTGATTGAAAAACTCCTCAATGAGTTACCACCTGGAGTCCTTCAGTTGAATTGTCCAGTGAAGAAAGTGAAATGGCTGCCAAAAATTCAAGCATTTAGCAAGGAAGATTTGGCCAGGGAAAGTTTGTTGAATAATTCCAGCAGAATCAAATTGGCATCTCTGTCAGAAGGTGAGTATGTAAAACTAATGAAAGAAGAAAAAAATTAAAAATTCTAATTTGAACATTTATTTGAAGTGCTGAGGGTCTCATACATTTCTGACCTCAATCTTTGGCACACAGATAGCAACCAGCCCAAATGGATAATTCTTTCCTACAGTGATAGAAGTACTATTTGTAGCACAAGAAACACTATAATCTGCATGCAGATTAAAAATTTGAGTATACGCTTGTAAAAAATGAAGAATAAATAAAAAAGTCAATGGCAACGAAGTAATGCATTTTAAGGCCTCTGGTTAATTCTTTCAAATATTATGATGAGAATAGTAAAAGTATGGAGTTGATGAAAACCTTTTTAATTATTAACAATCCATTAAGTAGATGGCTTCTGCAGATACAAATTTTCACTCAAGGTAAGGGGGCATTAAAAATTGAATGCAAAGAATTTGCTGGGGGGGGGGGAGAGAATAGGAAGTGATGGAATATGCATTTCTGTGTGAAAGGATGGGGAATCGAGGGTGGGGAGTTGGGAAAGAGAGGCTTTTCCTATTTGTAGGGTCATTATGCACTTTTTTGATGCTGGAGAGGTGAGCCTGGGGGAGATAAGAGTGGATAAAGTTGGGTATAATTAGAGGCAGGAGGGGCTGATAAGTTTCAAAGGATTATTGAGTCCTTGATATTAAGATAGCAATCATTTTGAAAGAAACAGTGATATTGTTGGACAAAGCCTATTTGTTTATGGTTTCATGAGCTCATCATCCATTAAGGCAGCATCCATAAATTATGTAAAGCTAAAATGGAAAGGGGTTGGGCCATTAGTTACGATGCACCAATGACAAGGAGGGCATGCCCAACATTCCATTGCTTTGGGAAAAAGATACATCATAAATCCATTCCTAGTTAAAATAATAATGTTATATCTCATAGTTATCAGTGAATAAATAATATTACTGAGAAATAAAGAATGTCTGTACTATAATTCACAAATAAGAGAAGGTTAATTATTCTGTAATTTATGGGGAGAGGAGTTAAGAGAATGTTAGGGAGAGTTATGGGGGAGTGGGAAATCAACTTTACATAATATATGGATGGCCCCTAGCATTGTTTTATACTTAAAACTTATATTTTTCCAGCAAGATTTTTTAACGAAACCATACTGAGGTTCCTATGCCTTTGTGCCATTTTTGCATTGTACCAAGAATCATTAAAAATGACAATGGCATTGAAATCTTGGTTGGGTTTTCTTTAAAATATCTTGGTGGAAAAGTATTACAAGTTTCATTTATTACAATGTACCTCCACTAAGTAAAGCCCTAAGGAGTAGAAACACTAGTATTAATTTCACCAGTGAGAAGGACCCTTCGAAATCTAAAAAAATCCATGTTTTTGACATAGGCCGTGTTCCAATCCCAAGGGCGTGCACTACGCTCTTGCACCCTTACGCTCTTTTTTGCACTTTCACCCTTTTCTGCACTTACTTGCTCTACTCTGACATTAGCGCCATGGACACTTTGTGGCAGTGGTGTGTACTGCAAAAAAGTTGACGAGCATGTATCGTGTAGTTTCGGACACAGATGTGTATATCTGTGGTTTCGGAAGAGATTTCGTAAGCACAATCGAGATATGAAAGTAAACGACTTTTCTGTGCTGTTTCTGCATGTAATAATAAACCCTATTTTTGAGGCGTTGTTCATGGTGTTTGGTAATCTTATGGTATTCTTCGTATCCTTTAATACGAAGTCGCAACGGTGTTAAGATTATGTCAACAAATGTTGGTGCCCAAAATAATAAACAGGCGCAATTCACAACGCATATTATTACTTAACAAGGCATTGATTGAAATATCCAAGAACAGCTTAACATGCTATGTATTTCTCATTAAACAAATTTTATCAATGTAGGATCCATTGCGAATATATCAATACTGTCCAGTTATGAAATCCTGAGAAATTTACATAAATGATTGTATGCATGAAATTTGAATAATAACGAAGTAAATAAATATTTACATTCATTGAAAACTACGAGCATGATTAGTTGTACCCTATACTGCTCTTGATAAAGTACAGAGCATTAGTATAAACAGTACGTACCTACCTGTAAGTAATATTGAATTTCATGCCTGGATATGGACTTTTTACATCAAATACTCTGTTTTCTCTTCTTTCGTATTGCCAATTACTAATCCATGGACATACAATTGTATGGCTAGTTAACTTTCAATTCTTAAGATGGTCCGGCATTCATTTACCAATGAGTAAGAAGAACCTAATAATTATTTCAGCATGTAAAACATGTAAGTTCCTCTTCGCTGCCATAGTCCTCACACCATAGAAAGTACTCTTTCATTTAGTGAACACCATTTCTGCCATACGTTAACGTCATTTTACACTAAAATACTTCTTAAATACATTACAAATTACTATTCATAACTTCCTTCGCCTTAGAAAGTTAATCTGCAACCATGTTGTTTACTTTCATTAGAACTATTCTATTTCATTAAAATTTTACTCGTGTTCCCGAACTATATGAAGTTCACATGACATACAAACGTCAAATAATAATAGTTTGCATAATAGAAATCCGTTTCATCATCCATTCTTAACAATTTTGTCTCCTGAATCTCCTCTGTTATTATCGTAGTGCGCAAAAGGGAGCATGGACGTACCCTTACGTGCACTAGGCCCTGGTGCTCTTCTTGATGCGCTCTGAAACGGATTGGAACCGCACTACGTGACGTCACATCCGAAAGTTGACAATCGAAAAGAGCGGGTAAGAGTTTGAAGGGTGCATAATGACGAATTGGAACACGGCCATAGTATGTGGCTTCATAATTTTCAGAAAATCTCCTGACACTCAGCTGTTCTCTACAGTTACCCTACCCCTATTGTGCTGAGTCTAAATTCCTCCTGCTGCAAACTTTTCTTCCTATAGACCTTAAATTTATTTGACTATGCTCTTGCTTATACTCTTCTACCCACCCCAAACTACAACACTTTTTAGAGTAAGCACATCCGCACAAAACATAGAATCAGATAAAAATGATGAGAGTGTTTATCCCCTTGTTAGTCCAATTGATTTGTTAGCCAACGAGAAAGAAATGGTGTTGGGGTGTTAGAAAGGGAAGATTAAAGGCTTGAAAGGGGATAAAAATAAGAGAAGGGTTGGTTTAATTGGGGAGGCATTCAGACTCAGAGGATGGTTGGTCAACCTGGATGTTGACTCATATCGCCTGATTTTTTTTCCCATTTCTTGAGGTCCCAATTCAATACTATAGGCACATTCTGGGAGTATTCCTTAAGTTATTATGCTAGAGCACTCATTCAAATTTACTCTATATTGTGTTGAATGTGTAGGGAACAGAAGTGCTAACAGTCTTTGAATTGAACATAAATTTGTCTTTGAAAGGAATACAAATTTTGATAGTTTACACACACAAAGTCTTAGGAGGCAGTGAGAGTGAATGTGGATGGAAATATGGAGTCTTAGAGAGTGCAAACCTACATTTTGGAGTATATAGGAGTAAATGTAGCTGACACCAACAATTACCATTGGTGATTTTATTTTAGAGGGGATGGAAAATGGAATGAAGATGATTACTCAAGTCAAGTCATGGATAAATTCAGTAAAAGGGGGCAAGGAATGGACTAGACAAGAGCTACTAGTTGGGTGCTGAGTCAACAGAGGAAGGAATTTAAAATTACAATGAAAGGTCACACTGTGCTTTGAAATGTATATCCATAAATAGTAATCCCTTGAAGTGAATGAAAGTGTGGTTTTATGCTTAGTTGTTCTTTTTCTGCCAAGTTTCTTTTTCAGAGTTGTACAGCAAAGTGATGGCGATACTAATTTATTTTATTCCTTATTCACAGTAGATAATTCACCTGTTAGAGTAATCTGTGAGGATGGCAGACATTTTGTGGCTCAACATGCTATTGTGACATGCTCATTGGGCTACTTGAAAGAAAACCATCAGAAGATGTTCACTCCTCAACTTCCAAAGAGGATTCAAGCTGTGAGTACTTCAAGGTCATAATTTTTGTACAATTTTAATAATCATAGTTTTCTAGAAGTTATGATGCAGTGAAGGAAAAGCAATCCCGGGGAAATGTGATGAAAATGATAAAGTTTACTGCTTGCACCTTGGGAATGTTTTCATATGATAAGATGAGTGGATAAGTCTTTGGATTATAATGAAAAATAGATTCCATTTTGTGGTTACTTTAATAACTACATATACATTTTTCAGCACAAAAGATGCTCAAGCATATATGAAGCATCTTAATTTTGACAACATTGTTTGGGAGTATAAAAACTGAGAAATGATCTCTCACTGAAAGATGTAAATAAATATGGCAACTAAGCTTAATTGAGGAGAATTTCAATGGGAATATGCAGTAAAACCTGTCTTAAGCAGCCATGAATGGCCAAAAGAAAAGTCTAAAGTAAAACTGGAAAGCATTTCATCTCTATTAGGTAACCAAGGAGTCACATGATACAAACACGAATGGTTTCAAAATTTAATGTTTCTGAATCGCTCTTTACAACATCATTAATTGTTTTCACTTGAGTTTTTCTCATCTATTCCAACTAAGTAGCCCCCAGTAGAGATATAACACAAGTGTACACAAAGAATGAGGTTACAATCAGCAGTTTTAACGCACCAAATTTGCAAAGCATTCGTGTTTATACCATGTGACTCCTTGGTTACCTATTAGAGATAATCCTGACGGTTTCAAACAGCCCCCAGGGAAAAGTGGCCGCTTAAGGAGGTGGCTGCTGAATGGAGTTGGTCGTGTAGGCAGGTTTCACTGTATTTGGTATTCAGTTTATTGGCATTGTTAGTAAAAATTAATTGTATTTATAGAAAATAAAAGAATGAAACTTTGTTAGATTCACATTATATTTGAATAGGCACGACCCGGGTTTCGTAACATAGTTACATCTTCAGGTGACTGATCATGCATACATCATCTTTATCTACCATGTTGGGTGTGACAGTAAGGACATCTATGTGTCAGAAGGGAGTGGGGTGAGTTGGGAGTGAGATGAGAAGGGATAGAGGGAGAAGGAGTGGTGTTAGGTTAAGTAGAGGGATTTCCCTGCATTGATGGGTCTTCGACCAGCTCTCTACTAGAGAGACCAGCACTCTCTAGTAGAGTGCTACTAGAGAGCTACTTAGCTACCTACGCCGCTCCTTGCCCCTCTATCCCTTCTCATCCCACTCCCAACTCACCCCACTCCCTTCCAACACATAGATGTCTTTACTGTCGCACCCAACTTGGTATATAAAGATGATGTATGCATGATCAGTCACCAGAAGATGTAACTACGTTACGAAACCCGGGTCGTGCCTATTTAAATATAAAGTGAACCTAACAAAGTTTCATTCTTTTATTTTCCATTATGGAAAGGTATCACAGTTAAGCCTGAAGTTACCAGCTATATAATTATATTTAGTTTTTAGATCCAATCTCACACTGTCATTGACCTTATAAGATAAATGATAAAGTGATAAATATTTTTTAAGGGAATATGTAGACATGTTTCATATGCTGGAAAGGATAACTAAAAGAATGAGTAAATGTTTGGTGTCTTGACTCAGTACTAACTGGAAAGCATTTCATTAAAACCCATCTTAAATCTTTGATGAAGCAAGCTCATCAAAATATGGTAAATATTTTTTGTTTTCATGAATAATTTTTATTTATTTACGGGTTAACCCATTTACCATGATCTTACACAAAACTTCCACAGATAATAGAAAATAACAAACACACATAAAATAAGTCCATTAAAATTATTCTATACAGGATTGCACGAATGATGTATAATACATGTAGGTACAGCTACTTACAAAAAATTCGTACCACTTCCCTACGCAACCCTCTCAACAGACTCTTTAATTCCTCGATGTGACAACACTGTCACCGATTCGACTGCCGAACACCTATCGCGTCTGGTTGACGATCTCAGAAGCAGGAGCACCCGAATGAAACATGACCTGGCAAAGCAAGGCCCCGTGATACAGGGGGTTGGAAGCTCACCGGTGGCGAGTAAGGTTTTCTTTTCCGAAACAACTGACGAATGCCTTTCGCAATGCGGACCACCGTCGTGCCTCTCCATCTCGCTCGCTGACCATGCAAGCACAGAATTTAGGCACCCCAGTTTTCCAAATTACTAAGAGTTTATATGGCTGAACTGCTTTTCAAGGAACACTCGTGGACCATCCATTTCCGATTCGGCGTCATCGCACTGTCGTTCGCGGAAGTCGGGAAACCCCGCGGATTAATGTGTCGACTAAACCAAGCCTCATAGATCTACCATGCAAGCCACCGCGAGGGTGCGTGGCAGGAGGTGTTGCTGAGGAGTGGAATCTCACGGGCGAGGAGAGAGAGGGGACGGTTTTTTTATTCATAAGATAAGTTTACATTGCCTTCCAGCAGTGAAAACTGACATTTTCTCACTTAAGTAATGCTACTTGCTGGTATTGGAAAATTATGCTTTAGTATTAAATACTATTATTAGCTAAAATTCACTTAGTTTGAAGGCGGCGAAGAGTCCTCGAAACAGTTTCAATGAAAGTAATCTCGACACATCAGCGATACTTTTCTATTCTACCTGAATAATATGATTATGTTTTTCAACTTTATAAAAACAAACATTTTCTATCGAGAATAAAAAATATTTTTTTTCTATGGAAGCCACATGCAATGCCACACATCGAGAAATTTATATTCCTAGATCTGAATCATACACATTTCCCTTAAGGAGCTTTTATTGACACTGCCGAGAACATTTATCTTTTTTCAGACACGTAGTAGAACATGGGCATAACACCATGGAGCTTTTTTCTGGGCTACAACTCACCAATTCCGAAAAAAAGTGAATGCGTATCATTTTAATTTATTTTTCATTGTTGCATTAGGCAAGGAAGATGTTTTTCGGAATCACTTCGTGATGCTAACGAAATGAAAGACGATCAAAAGCTAAAAATATAAAATACCACTGAAAACATAAGAAATGAAAGAAATCCAGGCGTGCAACTTTGTGAGCATTTGTAAGAAATTCCTTCACGCCTTACCCCAAGTCCTACGCATTGCATCCTCCGACGCACGGTCTGTGGACATGTCCGAACACGAACAGCATCCCCAGTCTATTCGGCAGTCGAAAAAGTATTTTCCCTTCCTTGGTCCACTATGCGCGCGTCTTCCTGAGAGGTGACTTTAGGTTTCCCTGAACCCGCATTTAATTTGCCTGCAATCTCCCGAACTGGCATATTTGCCGTTAGTATTCCTGCCATTCGGTTTCTCCACCTACCCTCAACCAAAATATTATGTGCACTCGAGTTTGAAGGGTGTTCACAAAGTTACCTAATAACAGAAAATTTAAAAATATTAATTTTTGTCGTTCAATTCTGCGCTAATGAATGTAAAAATGCATTTATCAAAAACCCTTCAGATTATTAAACCCAAATTATAACTCCATATAAAGAAGAATGTTTTATACATTTTCTATAAAGATTAGAATTTTAGCTGAAAAAGAAATGATACTGTAATCATATTTAATCAGAAGGATTTTTCTCCGCTCTAGGTGATCGAAAATACAATTTTAATTACGTCACAATCCTTAGTTATCCTAATGCTATAATACATCGATGTTAATAACGTAATTTAATCAACTAATTTTATATTAGTTTAAATTTATGGCTTAGAATGAGACGGTTCAGCGTTTATTTGTCGCTGGGAAAGCCGTGCGACATTGCCGCAACAAATAGCCGCAGACTTGTCTCACTCTGGCCCGTACAAATATAAACTGATATAAAATTAGTTGATTAAATTACGTTCTTAAGAATGATGTATTATAACATTAGGATATCTAAGGATCGAAACGCAATTCAAATAGCATTTTTTCGACCACCCAGAGCCCAGAAAAACGTTTATGATAAAAATTATTTCAGTATCATTTCTTGATAGATAAAATTCTGAAAGTAATAGAAAACGTATAAAAAATTCTTGTTTATATGGAAAATTTGTATCAAATTTGAACTGTTTTTGAGATATGTATAAGCTTTTATACTCGGTGTAATAGTGGAACACATAAAAACCCGTCACTTTTTCCAATCAAACTTTAATAAGAAATACAAAAATATAAGAAAGAAAATTAAAGTGCCCAATTAATGTAGAATTCAATGACAAAAAATACAATATGATTAAATTTTCTTTAGTTATTTTGGTTACTCGTAAACACCGTTCAAACTCGAGTGCACATAATATTTTGGTCGACAGTAGGTGTCAACTGCGGCATTCCTCTAGCGTAACTAGCGCGCACCGTCAATGTGAATTATCGTCTTACTTTTCCTCCCAAAAACACACACTTCGCCGCTAACACCACATGCTGAATTGGGAACGAGATTAATAAATGGCAAGGCAGATTCTCGCTCAAATCGGAACAGAGCATTTTAAATACATAGCTACTACATTGCTCCGCTTTTGTTTCGAGGTAAGAAAACGCTCCTCGCCTGTGAGCTTCCAGTATCAAGTATGACGGGGCTTTGGTTACGCCAGCTCATGTTTCGCTCGGGCGCATCACATACCGAGATCTCCAGTCCGACGTAACTGCGTTCGGCCAACACCCGGCAGTCGAATACAATACATACGAGACAGTGTTGTCTCATCGCTGATTTTAAAGGTCTGTTGGCCGGGTTGCGTCGGGAAGTGGTAAGAATTTTTTGTAAGTAGCTGTACAAACAAAAAAGTAACATCTAAAATGTGAACATGTTCTGGTAATACAGTTGAGTTCAACTTTGCCACAAGTAACTTTTAAATTTAGATAAAGACATAGAGAAATCAATACTTGGACCTAGTTTATTTAAATTCCTCATCATTCTAGATAGGGGGGAGTTGAAGGCATAATTTGTTCTATGGTAATTAACAACAAATGGGTGAGAATTTTTAGAACTATGACAGGGTACATTAAAATTCACTAATGAAAGGAGATAGGAACAATCTATGAAGGAATTAATAATCTTGTAGAGGAATAGGGCATCATTGGAAGATCATCTGTCGCATAAGGGTTTTAGGTTTACAAGGGATAGAAGATGTGAAGTGTTGTAATCAGACTGTGAAATGGGAATGTGAAAATAATGGTGTGAAATATAAAACGTGTGTGTATGTTAGCTATCTAAAACTTGTGAGACTTTTTTGCTGATGAACTTATGGTCTATAAGACAAAATGGTGGGTGAAAAAATGTATGAAAATTCTTTAGGGAGTCAGGAAACCAATCTAGTGCTCTTTGTACTTTGCTAAAGACAATCATATTAGGTCAAGATCTATGGACTGAAGATGTTACCATATTTGATCCAAAATCACTTTATATGACCCTAGTGTATGAATTAACAATGTTTTTGTAGCATAGGAAGGTGTATTAGTTGTCATGAGAGAATTATGTGGGAAAAAAGTGAAGTTAAATGTGCTCCTGAAGGTATTTTCTATCATTTCCCTTTTTTCCTCATGCACAGTCTTCAAAGATGTTCTTGATGAAGAGGAAATATTTCAAATGATAAACAATCACTGTTGAAGGAGACTTCACTGTTGTCATTTACGTACAAGTTATGAAAACCAATTGCATGCATCTACTATATTCTGTTTACTGAACAGTGTGGCAACTGCATTGCATTTAATTTTTGTTTCAGTCATGTTTGTAGGACCCTTTACTTTTTCTTCATAAGACCATATTCTGAGACACACTTGTTAGGTACCATGCTAATCCCAAGCTTGTCATTCATTTAAAAAATAGTGCAAGTGATCGTAGAACTCACTTTCACCTAATAAAGATGAACAGAAAATAGTTTCATGGCCATTTGAATAGACATGGTATTTTTTTCTACATTTTTACCCTTAGAGTGCCGGGGAGTGCTGATCGTGCTCCGCTGAACTCGAGCGAAAAGTGCCGGGGAGCGCTATCGTTCTCCTTCTGTATTGTCATTATTAATTTTTGGTTGTTCACTGGTTACTGACTGATGGCATTTTAATGCAGAGAACTTTAGATACAAAACCTTTGTGATTCCAAAATTGACAACTAGCGTTCATTTGCCTATGTTTTTACAGTAACTATGTGAAATAATATTTTCCCGGAAGCTCTACAAAATCGGCCAAAATGCCTGCAATTTTAGCGTTGTTCCTAGGATATTGATTAGCACTCAAAGGGTTAATCAAATGTAGAAAAAAATCCATGTTCAGATATAGGTGTCTGTAGTATAAATCTGTTAAATTTTGCATCATGGTGGGTTTCTAAACATTATATTTGGGTTAAGACAACAGTTTTACTGGAATTCCATTCAGCATCTATTGTCTTACATGAAAAATAAACTGGCAAAACCCTACATGATGTAAAATTTAACAAAAAAATACCATGCTCAACTCTATTATATGTATGTACTATGTGTTCTCCTGAATTTCTTTTATTGTGATTCCATATTTACTATGCTAATCCACCACAGAGGCCTGATTGATTTTGACAATGAGTACACTTAGGGAAATATAATACGTTACTTACACCTTACCTTGCTTACACTTTATAACCAGATATCTTTTCAATCAACAGGCAATCAAAGACATGGGCTTTGCTACGATAAACAAAATATTTCTTGATTTTGGTGAACCTTGGTGGGAACCACACATAAAAGGCTTTCAGATTTTGTGGCCAAAGGACAAGGAATGTCTCCATTCTTACTCAGAAGTATGTATATTGCTTGAAACTTATTTTCTAATTTTTACTGATACTTGGAATTATTGTCTTTAGTTTTGGTTAATAGTATGTAATACAAGAAGTATAGAAATATACCAGTGATGTGAGTGATCCTACCGGCATCACTATAAGTTATGGCATAGTGGTAGCTGCTAGTGCAGGCATCAGTGCTTTGGCCTTATTAGTCAGCTTCAGATATCAGCCATATCAGTTCTTATTTGTGTAAAATTATCTATAAGATTTATGCTCCATTACAAACATATTTTTCCCATATCCACTCAGCAGGAAAAATGGCTGAGAGATCTTTCTGGTTTTGATGTTTTACACAACCATAGAGGAGTTCTTCTTGGATGGGTAGGATCACATGGTGCTGAAATTGTGGAAAGGATTCCTGAAGATGAGATTGGAAGACACTGTACTATGCTTCTGAGGAAATTTACCATGAAAAATGATATACCATTTCCCAAGAGAGTAATCAGGTATGTTTTTAAATGAATCAAATCACGTCTTTAAGTTAGTGAGTGCATTGTTGTGAATAAAGATATTTATATATTCTCCAATCAGTTTCAGCCATGTAAGGAAAGTCACAAATTAATGTCTAACCCCAAACTGTTTTAAGTCACTAATGTGACTTAGACTATTAGTGGGAACTAATAGATGTCTTGCATCTAAAACTTATCGCTTCATGTTAAGTCATTTGAACTTTTTACCTTGTTTAGATCTTATAGAAGTGATGCACTGTGCTGTATAATCTGGATTTTACTCCTGCATATTTTGTAAACAATTTAGTTACATCTAAATGCTGAGAATAGAAATATGTATGTATAGTGTAGTTTAATATAAATTTCTGATCAAGACTTCATTGGCAACCCCCAATTGAAGTCTTGTGCATTTTTAGGAACTATTATGTAAATTTACTAACATAGATGATAACAATTCTGTTTTTCACTTTTTTTTGTCATTTAGAGAAGTAAGTATTAATTTAATTGTCTTTTAAACTTTAAAATATTTTTGTATTACCATGAGAAGTTTTTTATACTATCACCTATCCTCATCTCAGTGTGAGAACTAGAAAATTCTAACTGCAAGGAAGGCTTCCATTCCTGACAGCCCATTTCCCATAATCTGTTACTCCTTACTCCATTCCTTTGACTTCACTTATTCCACCCCTTTGTGTATCATTAACTTTATATTCTGACCGGAGCCAGTCTGAATTTTCTCTAGAGAATAGTTGTGCACTCATCAAGTCTCACTATCATCTCAATTTCACCATGGTTGGGGCATGTGTCTTAATTGACTATTTATATCAGGCTACATGGTATGCCTGTTTTGAGTTTTCCTGATAATTGAATTCATGTAACCCTTATGGACCTATGTAAATGTGCCTTTGGAGCATGGAGTATATGTATATTTTGTCCATCTTGGTATTGCCATAGTGTAAGTATGTACCTACCCTGTCTGTGATGCATATTACATAGGTGCTTAGTAATTGTTTTTATCAAAAGAATTGCAATTTTTGACCACTGAAATCTCCCTAAGCACACTACGTATGTGATATTTTGGTATTTTGTGTAAGCTATGTATCAGGATATCATTGAGTTATCAACTCTCAGTATGCAGATGTTGAATATTTATTGCATCTCTTTCTTTATTATTTTATGAAGCCCACCCTAGCATTGTAATTGTAACAGTAGTAATTTGGTTATAACCATTAATAGGTCACAGTGGCACAGCAACCCATATGTGAGAGGTGCATATAGTCACACAACAAATCTTTGTGATGCCTCTGAAAGCTCTCCATCTTCATTATCTGGTCCAATCTTCAGTGAAATATCTCTAATGAGTGGTGATAATGAATATAAGGTAAGTTTTGAACTTTGAAAATTTGGCTAATATCTGAATAATGTCAAAGATTATTTTGCACAGAAATAGTACCGTACTGATATTAAAGCTCTCTTCACTTTAAACTTTTTTTTAGTAATATATTTTAATATCTGTGTATTACTATAATGAACTGGGCAGCACTTATGTATGTGTGAAGTTGTGGAGCAACATGGTACAAAGAGTAAACTACTACAAAAGTTACTTCTGCTGTAGTTTTAGCTGTTGTACACTACATTTTGAAAGCCTTTTATGTCATACAATAGCAATGCAATGTGAAACAGATAAATACAAGTAAAGCACTGTAACAACTACAAACAATTTTGCAGCCCCTAGCTGTTTTGGAGAGTGACTTTTCAGCTATCTTATTTTCTTCAGTAAACAAAGTGAATGTACATCATTACCTTAGAGTAGATAAGAAAAACTGATCCATCCACAGTGAAGTGCTTTACTTCCATATCATGCTTTAAATAATTTTCTGTTCACTTTTTTTCTTTAGGTTACTAAGAAGTCAATGAAAACCTAAAGAGATTTCAGTGCATCTTGAAAAGCCTATTACCATCTGTATCCTCCTTGCTCTAATATTTTTTTCATAAGGGGACCAAATCAACTTTTACTTTCTGCTCTATGGAGGTCAAATAGAGTGAGATTATTAACTGCTCTTATATGAGAATCTTTATGTATGCAAGTAACATTTTCCTTTCACTCCTTTAATATGTTCAACCCGGCGTATGATTTTCTATGCAAGCCCGGTAGGCGGTGAACAATAATGGAGCGTATAGGGCGGCGGATTAATAAGGAACAGTTTTATATTTTCCGATGTATTTTTAATGTACTCTTTTCTAATTTATTGTTTACGTACAGTTTTAAACGTTATTTATCATGTATACACTGTTAAGACACAAAGCCCTTTTATCAAAATTTCAGTGTCAGGCGGCGTGACCCACCCGTGGGCACGTCGAGTATTGTATTTTCTCAGTCAATGGTATTTTGATAGGGATCAAGTGACTCTAAAACTCAAATCCCTGATCTGAGACTATCTAACAATGATAATTTTATGCTTCTTAACTTTCAGATGAATACTATGTATCCACAAGACTACATCGTCCAATGCTATTTCAGTACATCCCTCAAATTGTAATGAATACAAATTGATCGTCCTGAGGTACTGTTATATTGACTTGAAGATAAAATGGCAAATCACTGCTCTGAGACGTTTTATTGCATTCCGATAACTAAGTAACTATAAAGTTTCAAAGTCCAGTATCAATTATTTTTTTTTCTGTTCAGTCCTCTCCGCTGGTTCTCTTTGCATTAGATCAGCCAATATGTTCCTCACAGGGAGACTGTATCAGCATCAGGTTATAACTCATGTTACTTGTAGAATAATTCAACCCAAAAAGTAAGATAGTACTTGTAATGGAATTCGCGACATTTTATAACTAATAAAAAGGAAATCCTCAGGCTTCACTTGGTGGAACCGCATGATAGTAAATAAAATGATCACTTGGTAAGATTCCACAAATTTATTTTACCACCGACCTAGGTTTCGATTGTTTGACAATCATTATCAAGGTCCTTGACCTTAGACCTTGAAGCAATGAAGCAATGTCTTATTGTAGCAGGCAAAACAGTATCCCAACAAAGACACATATGCTGTATAGCTGAGGAGAATGTTCCATCTGAGAGGAGTTGGATTGCTGGTACTCTACATCCTTCCAAGTAAAGACTGCACCAATTGTCATCCGTACGCCCTCTTTATGTGGAATATGACCTCCTGGTCCAGTGGCTGTAGCCGACTTGTGCAGTTAGGCGGGAAGAAAACCACCATCACATTTCTTAAATTCATACCCTCCGATTTGTGGGCTAAGCAGCGATCAACAAACAACAGAATTTTTGTATGTTGACATCCCATTGGCACGTCAACCCTGATGACCCATTCCCGAAATATCTCAGTGGTCATTCGAGAATTTCAATTATGCTTGCTGGGATATGGTAGTTGTGTTACATTTTTTAAATAATGAGGTTTGTTGGATTTTCCAAATACAAGCGGAGGCAATTCCATTGACCCATCGCTGTTGGCACGAAATAGCACATTAAATCTCTCCTTACTCCTACTCCCCTATGGTAATGTTCTCTCTTCATGTTCAGTGTGTGTGATCTGGGATCAGATTGTAGAAAAATCCTGCTTCATCGGCATTAAAATGTCTTTCGGTTCATATTGCCCAATCAATTTTGGCAACTTCTCCCTCCAATTTTCCTCAATTTCGGGATCAACTGATGCCTCAACTCCAGAAATATTTAAGGTGGCCAAGTTCCACCTTTCTTCTGGATCGCAATTCACGTATGCCGAGATACCAACAAAGTAATTTCTCCCTGCGACACTCTTACGTGTACAGGGTCAAGTTACGCATGCTTTTAAAGTAACCTATATGAACTCGTAATTTGTCGATTGAGGCTGAACATACGATATTTAGCCCAACATGTCCATGCCCAGCTTCTATGCAGTATACCCATGTCCTGTATGTCTACGTTAAAATATTGGGCATTACATTCTATCCATTGCTGAAGTTCAGTGTGCAGCAAACGCTTACAATACCTTCAATCTCTTGCGGCATTGCTAATCCAGTCTTTGTGAGTACACTACTGGCAACAAACCTATAAAAATCAACACAATATCACAACAAAAACTAAAGGAAACAATATAGTGATATGCCTCCTGGATCAAGGCTTATTTGCTTATGTCATGAACATTTGCAAAAAAAGATCATATGCTAATACATACAATTCCATGAAATATATGCACCGGGTTTTTAACAGAAGTTTAGGAAAACAAGAAACATGGGTTGCTACAGTTAATACCATAATTATGTCACGCATTTTTTAGATGAAAGAGGGAATTCAGCAAGAAAAATTTCATCCTAAAGCTGTCAACAAGTGCACATGGGGCCGGCTCTTCAACTCATTGATGGGAGGTTCTCACTGTGTGGGAATTTGTTGTATGGGAGGAAAAATGCGAGCTTCTTAATAGCAGTTTGGCGGGACCAACTCCATTTGCTTGTTAATGGGAGGTGCTCATTGTAAGGGAGTTTGCTCATGGGAGGTTTTACTAGACTTCCGGAGATTCTGTGCATACGATTAGGGCAGTTAAGATATCCTAGTTCTTTTAAATGTAGTGGTTAGTCATTAAAGGATCAAAATAAAAACACTTTTGCTGTCACAAATATATTAAACTATAATTCAATTCAATGACTTGAATCATTATGAAATGAAGAAAAGTTTACTATAAACAAAAATTAAAAAAACAAAATTGAACATGGTTTTTATTTACTCATACCATTTCTTAAGGAAGTTGTTGTAAAAAAAACTGTACTTTTCTTTTCTGATTCTATCTTGTCTTCATTGCTGATGAGTAACTAGTGGAGGGTCATTGAAATATGATATTTTAGCTTCCACTGTTGTTTTGGTAATACAGTCAAGCCTGTTTATAACGAAGTTAAGGGGGCCGAATATTTACTTTGTAATAACCGAACTTTGTTATAAGTGGGCCAGTTTTTCCCAGCCTCTCTTTGACAGGGAATAGACTTTACTTTGTTATAACCAGGACTTCGTTATAAACAGGTTTGATATAAGTTGGCTTGACCGTATGTATTTTATCCATTCTGTACAAAGTTTTGCTTAAAAGTGGTAACTACACCTACAGTATAACCCCGATATAGCATCAGCCTTGGTTGTTGCCCCGGTCCAACATTATATGCGGGAAACTTTATATACGGTATGAACGGAAGCAGGTTACCTTTTGGTTATATGGGCTAAAATAGGTTTTATTGCATAAACAATTAATTTTAAGTACTTTAAGACCATAATCTCATGACTACAGATAAACATTTCATCTGATGATTGAAGAATAAGTTTTGAAGTAGTCAGGTTGATGTGGAAAAAATCTTTATTTTTACTTATCCACCATATTTGCTAACCACCTTCAAAATCTATTTTGTTCTTCGCATCAATGATGATGTGATGAAATATTTTGTATCATTTTACACTTCCATTAGCAAACTGAATTTTTTTTGTGCAGACAAGCATGAAAGGATAAATGCGATGAAAATTTCACTGCACGTGTTAACCCTTTCGCACCAGTGCACTTCTCATGAAAATTGTCTCAGTGTGTGGAGCTCCTTCGGAGAGGGTGCAGCCCTATGCGGGGACCTTACGAAGGGAATACCCTGGAGAGGTGATGCCACACTTCCGTCCTCCCTCTCAGGAACTTTTGTTCCTTCCCTGGGCAAACAATCTCGACCTTTCGAGTCATAAACTGATCCTTTCACAGTATGTGGTTGTGGTCAATTGATTGTAGTCAGAGCTGTCATTTTTAAACAATCATTTGTTTCAAACTTGAAAGCATTTTGAGCAAGAAAATCTCCGGCTACCATAGTACATATATGCAGTACATACCAGGTTCGAAAGGGTTAGTTTTTGTCTATCCAGTATCCTCAATCTGGTTATCCCTTACCTTGTGGGTACCCTCATTTTAGCAAAAAAACTCTGAATGTGGTGGAAAGAACTACGAATCTGCCAAAAATCTTTGATATTTTTTGCTGAAAACATTATAAATGAACCTTGAAATTTTGGAGAACAGACCTTATAAGCGGAAAAACTTTATATGTGGGGATGTTATATGTGGGATTTTTAACAAAGAAAAGATTGAGATTTTTTAGGGAAAACTGGTGACCAACCTTATATGCGGGGAAACGTTATATCGGATGGATCTTATATCGGGGTTATACTATATTTTCTTTCGATAGGGTTTCTGGTGGTAAAAGAGGTTATTGTAATGATAACTTGTTTTTTAATATTTGTCTGTAGAATTTGGTTTATTACCATTTCACTTTAGCCATTGGCTATGGCTATGTGGTTCATAATGTTGAGTTATTTTCAGATTCTGGTTTGAGTGTAGGTATGATGGTTCTACATATTGTTGTGTGATGCACAGTAGTGGTGCTTTTACATTAGCTAAACAAGTTGGAACTTGAAAACAAAAGTAATAGAATACCAGAGAACTGGATTAATAACAATAAGTCATCCCTCATGGATAGAGGCCTTTGATAGAGGCCATGCAGGAATCAACTTCTGCATACAAATTCTCCTCCAAGAGGTAAAGGATGGATGGATGGTCAATGTCTTAACGTGGACACCTTCAAGCAGTGGGAAATACATTAAATAAAATCAGGAGAAAGAAGTTTAGCTAGTGAATGAGAGTACCTTTAAAGGACACACCCTTTTTGTTGGGTCATCTTGGTTGACCATAACCAAGTTACTTTCTTGCCTTCTTCCCTATCCCTTCTTTCTCACTGACTAAACTTTGCCACAGCAGGGTACACTCCTCACTTCTCTTCCCCCCATCTCATCTCTATCTATTTCCTCAGATACATATGTATGTACTACTATGGTGCAATGGTACCAAGGAAGTCATTAGAAGAGTGGGAGAAAAGAGAAGTCTCCTGAATAGCCTAAGAAGACAGGACAACTTAATCAGCCACATCATGAGACATGATGGCCTGATGAAGACAATTGTTGAAGGACAAATGTATGGGAAGAATGGCAAAGGAAGGCCTTGTATGAGATATATGGAACAAGTGATGAAGGATGTGAAAGAGAAGAAATACGTAAATATGAAGAGATTAGTTAATAGAAGTATTCAGTGGAGAGCTGAATCAAACTAATCTGAGGATTGATGACTAATGATGATGATGGTACAATGGTACATATTCAAGACTTTCAATTTTGTTCACTTGACAGTGATGCAGGGCAACAAAACTATTGTGAATAAATATATTTATGGACATAACAAGTGATTATATTTTGTTCTTATAATGATTAGCCTCTTCCACAAAATCTGGCCTGAATCCATTAACTCATAGTGGTTAGTTTTTATCAAACTGACTACTGCCATTTCCCTAACTTTCATCAGTGGTCATCACTGAACTTAGCGATTCAGTGACCACCCTCTTTCCACTGCAAACAGTCATAAGTGTAGTGGTTATCTGATTCATGGGCATGGATGGCATTAATCTTGCTGTTCCCTTCTCCCTAGAATGTGGTACATAAAATGATTTTAACCAACATATTGGAGCAGAGGATCATGTTAAATCACTCAGGAAAGAATGAGTTAACTTTTTGACCTGAAGTATGCATCACTAATGTTTATTCGCTTGATACACTGAAGAAATTTAAAGGTAGCTGAGTAATTACTGTTCAAAACACATGCTAGCTACAGTTATTTTGCTGGCTGCTGCTTTGGGAAAAATTTAGAATACTGAAGCTGCAATAAAATTAGATGTTACAATACATGTTATTTATAGCTAGCTTATATCTAGCCCTGTTATTTATGATGTGTTTCACATAACTTTGTCTTTTAGTTTAACTGAGGGATGTCCTTATTAATGATGCTTCTTAATGTATACAAGCTCTTTCCAGACAATCTTATCATTTGTTTATGATGAAAAATGCAATTGTCTGACATAAGGTCTAAGATGCATTTAAAGCATACTTTGGTAAAATGTATGATAACTTTAATGTATTAACAACCAAAGATAAGTCAATAAATCAAATAGTATCTCCCTTATGAAGCCATTTTCTCCAATCACTAATTTTACTGATCCTTTCAAAGAAATTTACTACAAAGGGAATGACAGATTCTTTCTTATTGCTTGTAAATTTAGTGTTTGTTGAAAAGATGTTTTGTATAAGTGCCTGCATCCTCCTTTCACAATTACCACGAAAGATTGTATTGCCATGTAATGAAACTCTAATTTCTCATGAGTACACTAAATATCTCTATTCCATTTCAGTACCAACATCCAGTGATACTCTTTGCTGGTGAGGCCACCCATGAATGTTACTTCTCAACCACTCATGGAGCATTTGAAAGTGGCAAAAATCAGGCAATGACAATCCTAGAGTTATCAATGACTCCTTTCCAAGATAACATTCATGCATCTTTGACTTTTGATGATGCAGGGGATTCATGACAGTGCAATTAAATAGGGGAAATATGTGATTATCTTTGGAAGCTTATATTGTTAATTTTATATCAACTCGTGGATTCATTATGATGGTGCTTGTCTTCCTGAAAGAGCTCCAAAGAATTTTTTACAATTTTTTAGGTTACCTCCTTATAACATTTTTTATTTAAGATTTTGATGTCACTGCTGATAACAAGTAAGACAATATATTTTATTTTATAAAATATTAGCAGCTATTGGAAAAGTTTTATGAAAGCTGTTATTACTCAGTTTGTGTACAAATATGTATGTGCCATTCTCGTGGTCAGATTATTGCCATGTGAACTAGCTGCCTGTTCCTGAAAAAGTTGTTCTTAGGATGTTTGATTTGATAGCATTTTCAAGGATATGAACTTTGTTATTCAGCACACAAAGAGAGATTTTCTGCCATTATTGAATTTTTAGAATTGTATGCCTGAAATAAGTTAGTATTTTGAGTGGTACACTCATTAGAATTTCTACCTCCTCATTACCACCCAGAGTGGTTTGTTAAAACTCCTGCTTTCTTACTATCCTTAATTGTGTCTCAATCATTTGCTTTCTATTATGGCCAAAATGTTTGAAGTGTCTCTGGAAAAGGATTTAATACTGATGTAACTTTCCAATTTTTGTACATACATAAGCAGTTTTTTGATGTTATGGTATTGGTTATTGCATCATGCAATATTACTAAAACACCGGGCTTTGATATTGAATACATATATATTACCTAAGCTACATTAAGAGGAAAATTTTTTCACCTACCTTGCTCTGCTTGCTGAACTACAGTACAAGTCTGCTGCAGTGAGTGATTTGTTTGCCATTGTTAGCTGATAGGAAAAGGCATACATAGTTCCTTCAGTGACAAGTGGTCATTTCCATCATAGGGCAATAATGATTTGATTTTGTCATGATTGTCATCCTGGTTGCATAATTCACCGAACTCAATGCCCCTGTGAAAGATAAAGTTACAACTTATGTGGCAAATCATCATTGCTATCTTAACACTCCATGCAGATTAGTTCATTTGGGCTAAATAGTGACCTAGAACATTAAAAGGTTTGATAGCAGATGAATCATTTGTCATTTGCAGGTAATGCTAATACATACATACATACTTTCTCAGCACTATGTCATTTTTTTCCCTTTCATTTGGTGATAGGAGCTTTTTTGGTTATATAAAAGTTCATGTTGTTGCAAACAATGCTTCATAGTTTTGAATACAATTTTTTCCTTGTATAAATTGGCTCAGAATTTCGTCTCATGAGATTTGGATACATTTTTTACATGTTACAGGATTAGATGCATTCTCTGGGGGTAGTAAAACTCATTAATTTACTATCAAAGTACTGGCAGTTGAGAGTTTACTGCAGATTGACAAACTAAAGTGTTTTTTTCTAATTCAGAGAATTCTTAGTTTTCTATTATATTATTCGGAAACAAAGCAGTTTAATGGGTATTCAAGAGATAATCATTCTTTGGGCCATTCCACTTTTAACCCTTTTACTGCTGAATGAAATTTTTGTGTTTATTCTAAAAATGCGGCACAATTTTGAGAAATGGCACATAACAACGAAGGTCTGAGGATGTTTTGACACAAAGCAAAAAATATGCCAACACGAGTCAGCACTAACATTGATGTGATTCAGAAAGCCTACACACCACAGATAACAAAGACCTTGAGAAATATACCAAAATAACTCAGCTGAAAAATCGCCCCTCCTCAGTTTTCACACAAGTTAGATAGCCGATAGATCGGCCCATCCACAGTAAAAGGGTTAAAACTTGTCATTAGTGTTGGATTTATTAATCTCTTGCTCAATATTAATGTAAAACCTCAGTCTTGAATAAATTCCCTAATTTTTACAACTTTTGACTGCTAATCTTACCCTAATTGATATGGTTATCTTTATTGTTAACGATTTCTCATTGCATCTTGAAATTTGGAAATAACTAATTCCAGGAAAGATTATTATCCCTGTATTTTCTGCTGGAAGTACCAGGCCGTAGTAGCTTTGATATCTGTGTTGGGGTACATTATATGGCCTTGTAATTCATTTTCAAGATTATACCTACATATGTTTACTGAGCACATGCTCACACAAATTGAAATTGGAGTGTTCATATTGTGGTGTAATTGGTATGTCACCAAAAATGGTAGAAAAACAGAAAAGTACTGGACATTTTATAGTCTTGAGTAGCCTTTGTGAAATTTCCTGTAATACATGCTGTGTATTTCTATTGTCCTTAAAAAATTATATTTCACTTCAATGAGCTGAAAGATCCTTAACAGAAATGAAAATTTTATGTTGATAACTTTTTTAACAAAAACACTTGTTGTTGAGCTTATTGTATTATTATCTTGAAACTGTGATCTTATTCATAGGAACCACTGCAATGCCAATACATAGAAGACATTTAAAATATTATTTTTTCTAATGAAACTTGTATTTATAGCATTAGTTAAAAAATGTTTCAGTAATGTTTATGATATTTTTAATTCCTGATGCTGGAAAATCAGAGATATCTTTTCGTGTTTTATTTAATTATATTATTTTATCATTAATACTTGATTGAATTTGAGAGTTACATTATTTTAACTCCCAAACAATTGTGAACGTATATTACTTTGAAGTATAATATGAGAATTTTATACACATAGGTATTTGTATTTGCACAGATGTCATGTACATACACTCCTGGATGCAAATCAGTGGCAGAAGTTGGTGGGTTAGTAAGCCTAGTGGAATGAATGATCGGCAGTTTTGTATACTGTTCAATGGAATGTTTGTTGTTCATCAGCAATTCTGTAAACTGGTGGTTTAATTACTTCAATCCTACCACTCATGTTAATTTAGCCATTTACAGTGAGCTCTACCCAGGTCATATGAAGATATTTATATGTTTATGCAAGCAAATACCTTACATATTTGGATGCAAAAGAGAGATGTTTTGTGCATACTTTCATATGCAGAGAAAATATCAGTTCATACGTAAAGGCTAAAAATGCATTTTTGAACCATTGAAACACTGGAAAACAAATTTATGTTAATGAAGTATCACAAAAATTTTAAAGCTAGTCTACACATTGAAAAGAATGCAAGGGAATTATATATACAAAAATATTTTCACAGATTGTGATTTTAAAAAAATACAACTCTTATTTAGATTATGCTCTAAAATAGCAGTTTACCAGCTACTTTTTGGCTGTTATGAAAGCTCAAATTTTGTAAGATGGTATTATAGTTTTGTCATTCATTATTGGATTCCAAAATAATCATATTGCTTATGAAAACAATTAGAAATAGATATAATTGGGTTTGTTTTTAGATTTTTGTCTTGGATTTAAAGATCAATGTGATTCCTGTTAGAGTAATTTTGAATCATTCATGCCATATTTGACAGTTGAGTTTTTTGTATCAATATAGTCTTCCTCTCTCTGTCACATATAATTCATCCTTTGAATATTTTGAACTTGTCTCTGCATTTAAAACACAACTGATAATGAATAGTTTCTAATGCCTTGTATTGGGTTCTTCCTTATCTTCCAGTTCTAACATTTAGAGAATTTTTACCTGCCAAGGCTGTTTTTTGTAAATTACAGCTGTAGTGTACTACAATGTATGAACTGCCATTGCTATCATTGTGACAAATTTTTGTGTGTTGATCTATGGATAAATATTCTTGCAGTTCAATGCAAATTTGGGTTGTATGATATTCCATTTAGTCCCATTAAGAATGTAAAGTAAAAAGGTGATGTTCCCATTTCCTAAAACTGTTGGACACTGTTAAAGTTGCTAGCCACTAATCTTGTGCCATGAAATACATAAAGAATTTTTATTGTCATTTTGTAACATTGTATTTCACTTATGCATGCATAAAATGTTAAATATAAAAATCATCCACCTGTTAACCTTTTAAATATTTATTTTAGTCCTGAAAATTGACTTGTAGGCTAATATAAATTCTGTTATGTTCTGCCCTGCTAATGAAAAATATTAGTTTGTGTAGGTACCTAATGCCTTAAAAATTTCATAATACATTGGCGTACTATATCCTGGAAAAATGAATGTGAAATGCTTTTTGGGAAGTCATGAATATACTTAAATTATTATCACTTCTAGAATTCTCACTAGTTACGGAAAACTGAGAGGGATCTAAAATTTTCTCCTATGAGTGGATTCATCCACCTGAATGGCCATTTATTTTCATTATCTATCCTTAGAGTTCATGCTTATGGAATCTGCCAACAGTATGCTTCTTGTATATCTCATAACTCCTCTTTTCCTAACTTTTTTACTTAAAAATCTCTATCATCATCTGCTCTATGAGTACACATCACTAATGTCCTAATGTCCAGGTTTCATACCCAGTTCCTCTGATATTCTGCTGATGTAACTAAAATCTTCAATTTGCGCTAATTTGCCCTTTTTCTTTCATAGTAATCCTATATACTTTATTAGTGTTCTCATGATCAATCTTCATTACTCATCTCTTGTATTGATCAGTATTTCACGTTGTTAATTCTAATATCCTGTAGCTGATTTGTAACCCCTGTTATCAACAAATCCTACTGATTTTATCAACCCTCTCCCATCTTTACCCCTACATCAAAATCCTTCCATATCTCATAAACTAATGTCTTCATAAACTTGGTGGGGTTGACAAGCATATTCCCAGAGCCCCCAGTGTTACTTGGCAGGAGCAGTGTAAGTTGCTCCTGGTAGGGCCAACAATGTCAGATCGGTTGAAGGGTAGGAGCCCGATGAAAACCAATCCATGCAATGTTTGTTTCTCAAAGGGGCAACTAAAACTAGGTATCTGATACCAGTGGCACAGCCCATCAAGTGACTGTGTCATGTTACCAACACTTTTGGGGAATGACATTGGAGACTTCCTCAATTAAACTTTTACAAGATTATAATGATGGACTTGGAGAGAAAGTGCTGAATTGTGGCAACTGGTGATCCATGTTTTAGATCGTTGGTGTAGTTATTGTGCCTTGTGGCAAGTGAATACAGCCCGACTGTCATCCTCAGATGGAATACTTACACAGATACAATTGCAGAATCTAGGAAGGAAACAAAGACATTATTATAATAGATCTTTGAAATTTTTGAATTGTGGTCAGGGCATGGAAAAAAAATAACATGAACTACAATGGAGAAGGGAGATATGTTGGGATCGAGTCAGTGAGATAGAAGAACATGGGGGCTTAAGAGCGATAGTTGCAGAATAGTTACATAAGGGTACAAATAGTTTGGTAGCCATAGTGTTGTATGTAAAGTTAAAGTGACAGGCAGTAAATGTAAAGCTGAAGAACGATGGAGCATATGTAACTGAAAATAAAGTGGAGCCAAGGCGCAGCTCAGGTTTACTTATGGAATGGCTACAAGATGTCAATTAAATGGACAAAAGGATAATTAAGATGAACCATAAGAAAACGACCTTCCAGATTTCCCAAAACTAAGAAGGCCAAGTTAAGTGAAAAGGTTGAGGGACACAAACTAGAGAATGCTGAACAATTAGGCTACACGAGTAGTATGTTGAGAGGAAAATGGAAATGACACCAGCGATGTTCGAAGAAGAATCGCTTTGACGGAAGAGATATTTATGAATAAGAGAGTCCGAAAAAACATATCAGAAACAGGAAAAAAAGGATGAATTTACAAGCCCATGATAGATAAATCATAACTTACGCTTCATAAGACGACCATACGCGTCGAAATAAACTACGGGGGGCTGTGTTTGAAACCGTCGGGATTAACTCGAATAGGTAACCAAGGAGTCACGTGGTACAAACAAGAGTGGTTCGCAAATGTTGGTGCGTTTAAATCGTTTATTATTATCTCACTCAATATTTTCACTTGAGTTTTTCTCTTCCGAGGACTTTATGATCGAGAAGGATGGCAAAAACTCAAATGTAAACCATGAGTGAGATCGTTAAGGGTGATTAAAACACACCGAAATTAGCGAACCATTCTTGTTTGTACCACGTGACTCCTTGGTTACGTATTCGAGATAATCCCGACGGTTCTAACAAACCTCTCGAAAGTGAGGGAAAGGGCGACAAGCGAGCAAAGGAAGGGATGGTAAGGCGTTGGTGGGATGGAAGGGTGAATGAAGGTCATCATGGAGGGAAACTTGAAGTCGTTGAATTTCATTGTGAATAGATTCCACCATATTACGCCTTAAACCACGAATTTCATTAGATAATACTAATGGCTAGGCCGCGAAGTGAAATTATAGGCAGTTATGTAAGGTGGTCATGACAAATGAATGAGGAGCGCATAAAATGAAACAACGGAACAAACTCGTTAGCCATATGAGAGACAAAAACTGGTAATAGTCACTATAAATTTAGACTCATGAAGAATGATTAGTGAAGCATAGGCAAACAAAAAAAGAGTAGGGATAACGGCCTAGACCCAAGTTATAGAAAAACCAGATAATTCAAAGATCCTAGACAACCCATAGGAAGGGAAAAAGGTATCTTAATATTGCTTTGCTCTTTTTATCTGACATTCAAATCGATCTTCTCCAGAAAGTAGATTCCCCTCTTCTCCGATCATCTCTCAACAGTAAATCATTTAGTTGCATGCGAGATGAAAATTATCGCTCGATCGAGCGATCTGTAAACTGCGCATTCTAAAGATGTATATTCTCCACGCTTGGGTATCAATGTAGTTAACACAAAATCCTCCGTGCAAACTCCTTCCTCAATTACCCTTGGAAAATCTCTATCCTCACCTTCTTCCCCAATAATTTTGAAAGCGTTTCGCCTTTTTCTGCTGTATCTCTCACTATCATATTCCGTAATACTTTCTTTGCCTCACTATCATGTCTTTCTGGATTAAGTATACTGTTATCTACGTCTCATTCGTCTTCCATGCCCAAACGCAAACAAATATCCCTGTCATAGAGTTTTTCAGTACTTCTAACAAGGCCGCATTATATTCTGACTCTATTATGAACTTTCCTGCTCACTCTTGAGGAAATACATAATTTTCTACCTATTTCTACATTTAGAAATAAAACGCACACTCTTTCTCCATGAATCCTTCCGTTAATTCATCCTTCCTCAACATTTTTCCATGATATCCTTCAGTTTCAAATCTAATTCATCGTTTGATTCATGGCTAAATAGTATATTGAAAACTCACCGTTGCATCTTACAGATCTAGAATATAAAAAATGGGGATTTTTACGAATATATGCGAAAAAAAGAAGATACCAAATGACAATGTACGAGTTTGGTGGTAGTCGAGTCAATTCTGATGAGCTAATTTAGCGGGTTAGTCATATTTTTTTGGAGATTGGATATTATAATTTGCTTGCTGCGTGGCAACGAAACAGATCGATAGTGAAACTTCTCATCTCGATAGCCCCATACGCGCTCACATTTGGTTTGGAGGATGAATTAGCGAACAAGCCTTTGTTGGTGGTCTGGTAAAATCTAAAAAATTATGTTTGTGTTCATTTCATGTCAAATGCATCTTTTCACTGCGAATACGCCCTAAATCGTGACCATTTACTTAATGCGCTTTTATTGTGTCATCATCATCGGTCAACAATCCTAAGATTGGTTTGACGCTGCCCTCCACTCGATTCTTCTATCGGCCAACCTCTTCATATTAACATAATTCTTCTCTTTTACATCTTTTACAACTTGTTCCATATATCTCATACGAGGCCTACCTTTTCCATTCTTCCCGTTCACTTCTCCCTCGAAGATTTGTTTCACCAGGACATCGTGTCGTAAAATATGGCCGATTAAGCTGTCCCGTTTTCTTTTTAGAGTATTCACAGACTTCTCTTTTCTCCCACTCTTCTCAAGACGTCTTTCTGTGTCACTCGGTCGGTCCATTTTATCTTCATCATTCTTCCGTAGAATCACAATTCAATTGCTTCCAGCCTCGACTTCTCTGCTGTTGTTATCGTCCATGCTTCACTGCCATATAGTATGTATGTTCTCCAGATGTATGTTCTGATGAAATTTTTCCTCACTTCCACGCTTGTGCTCGCAGCTGTAAGTAGAATCTTGTTTTGGTAAAATACCGTTTTTGCCTGTGCAATTCTACTGACAATTTCTCTTTTACTTCGTCCATCGCAGGTTACTCGGCTTCTAAGGTAACAGAACTCTTCACCTCCTATATTTTTTGTCTTCCTAGTTTAAAATTTGTCCTGGCTTCTTTTCTCCTACTGCATACTAATACCTTAGTTTTCTTTTTATTGATCTTCAGGTGATATCTGGCCATTGTCCTTTCCATATTTACTAGTGTCTTCTTTAAACCTCCTTCTGTTTCTGCCATGACTGCTATGTTGTCGGCCAATCGTAGCATGCTGATTTTCTCCCCGTGAATATTCACTCCTGGAGACTTTTCCTTGACTTCTTGGATGGTTTTCTCGATGCAGACATTGGATAATACGGGAGACAGAGCACAGACTTGTTTCACTCCTTCTTTTATGCTTGCTTCCCTACTGCTGGGTCCTGATGTGATTATGGCCACCTGGTTTTTATACAAGCTGTGGATAAATCTTAGGTCATTTAAGTTCCAATCCACGTTGTCAAACGCCTTCTCATAATCTACAAATGAAACAAACGTCGGTAGATTCTTCTCTATTCTCTTCTCTATAAGTAGCCCGAGGGCCAAAATTGCTTCTCTTGAGCCCTTGTTTTTTCTGAACCCAACTTGGTTCTCATCCACGGACTCCTCCGATTTTCGTTCTATTCTTCTGTAGATGATTCTTGTCAATATATTCGAGGCATGTGTCGTAATCTCAACGTGTACTATCCTTTTTCGTTTTGGATGTGCTTTATAAAAATATGCTCAAGTCACTCATATGAGTAAAATACGTTCTATGTAGTTAAAACATAAGTTAGATATTTCTACCTAGTAATTTTGCATCTTTTGTGTGATGTGACTGACATTTGCAAAGAGTGACCTTCTTAAGCACTCTCAAGTGAGAAGAGAGAAATTTTGTATTTCGAGCGGCAGTTTTTATGGTGAGGACGGAAAAGTTTTTTTAAAATGATGTAAGTAGTGATAACAGGTCCCTAACAGGTGAGGACCCATGAGGACTTCACCTACATCAAACACCGGGATAACGCCAAATCCTTCGTAAAAATGGTTTCAATTCACCGATTACATGATATTCCTTATGGTTAACCATAAATACGTTCATTTGATATAAATCGTTACCCTATTTCTACTTTTACCACAATTTTTTTCACCCCAATTCACTTACAGTAAATTAATAAATTGGAATTCTCAATTTTAACCACCCCTCCTTAAATGAGAAAAATCTAAACTTCATACACAATATCCATAAAATGTTAACTTTAGGCCTACATCGGCTTACGTAACTCAATCGTGAACACTAACATCTATAAGACGATTTACTTTTTAATATTAGCATACAATCGACATATTTGATTGGGCTCAGTACCCTTCTCCGACCAGGAATATGGCAACGTTGGACCTCATCCTCTCTTCGTTCAGTGTCTCTCCTCCCACTGTCGGAAGAAACATTTTTGAGTCCGACCATGAATCCCTCGTGTGTTCGATGTTCCTTCTTCTCCCCTTCACCTCCTCGGACCGACCATCCAACCCTCTCAGGCCAGTGAAAGTATGGAACAAAGCTGACTGGCACGCAATTAACCATGTTTCCCCTCTTGCCTTGGGACCTGGAGAGCGGTTCCCCGGAAGACGCCTTAGACTTCTTTTACGACCTTATTCATAGGGTCGTTTCCGACTTCGTCCCCACCCGAAGAGTATCGAAGAAGAAGCCCATATGGTTCTCGTCCGAAGCTTCTCATGTCCTCCACAACAAGCGGGCTGCATGGAATCTCTGGAATTCCCATCCAAACCCCTACACTCGCGCCACCTTTTCTAATCTTCGCAGATTATCTCGAAGGCTCCTACGCCGTAACTACTCCAACCATGTTCTAGCCATAACCGACGATATGCGAGTGAACCCCAAAAGATTTTGGACACACTTTAATTCCAGGCGTAAGTCACCACGTATTCCTAGCACCATCGCATCTGGTCCTAAACACTTCTTCGGAAAGGCCACTCGCCTTCAACGAATACTTCTCCTCCAGCTTCGCTATTTCCAAGCCACACATCCAACTTCCCGCTCTCCTCCCCATTCCTCCTCACACACTCTCAACTGTCTTCGTGTCCCCTCAGGAAACCCTCCGCCTCCTCAACTCCTTACCTCTAAACAAAGCCACGGGCGCAGACGGCATCGGCTCCCTTTTTCTCAAGCGTACCTACTGCTGAGTGTCTCCACTTCCCCATATGCAAATTACTCAATCGCTTCTTCGCTGCCGGCACCTTCCCATCATGCTAAAAAACTGCTAATGTGACCCCCATTTTGAAGTCTGGCTCCAAAGAAAGTGTCAGCAACTATCGTCCTATCTCTATTCTTCCCACTCTTTCGCTCATATTTGAGCGCATTCTCCACATTCGTCTTTTGTCATTCACTCTACCTTACATTTCACTGCCATATAGTATGTATGTTCTCCAGATGTATGTTCTGATGAAATTTTTCCTCACTTCCACGCTTGTGCTCGCAGCTGTAAGTAGAATCTTGTTTTGGTAAAATACCGTTTTTGCCTGTGCAATTCTACTGACAATTTCTCTTTTACTTCGTCCATCGCAGGTTACTCGGCTTCTAAGGTAACAGAACTCTTCACCTCCTATATTTTTTGTCTTCCTAGTTTAAAATTTGTCCTGGCTTCTTTTCTCCTACTGCATACTAATACCTTAGTTTTCTTTTTATTGATCTTCAGGTGATATCTGGCCATTGTCCTTTCCATATTTACTAGTGTCTTCTTTAAACCTCCTTCTGTTTCTGCCATGACTGCTATGTTGTCGGCCAATCGTAGCATGCTGATTTTCTCCCCGTGAATATTCACTCCTGGAGACTTTTCCTTGACTTCTTGGATGGTTTTCTCGATGCAGACATTGGATAATACGGGAGACAGAGCACAGACTTGTTTCACTCCTTCTTTTATGCTTGCTTCCCTACTGCTGGGTCTTGATGTGATTATGGCCACCTGGTTTTTATACAAGCTGTGGATAAATCTTAGGTCATTTAAGTTCCAATCCACGTTGTCAAACGCCTTCTCATAATCTACAAATGAAACAAACGTCGGTAGATTCTTCTCTATTCTCTTCTCTATAAGTAGCCCGAGGGCCAAAATTGCTTCTCTTGAGCCCTTGTTTTTTCTGAACCCAACTTGGTTCTCATCCACGGACTCCTCCGATTTTCGTTCTATTCTTCTGTAGATGATTCTTGTCAATATATTCGAGGCATGTGTCGTAATCTCAACGTGTACTATCCTTTTTCGTTTTGGATGTGCTTTATAAAAATATGCTCAAGTCACTCATATGAGTAAAATACGTTCTATGTAGTTAAAACATAAGTTAGATATTTCTACCTAGTAATTTTGCATCTTTTGTGTGATGTGACTGACATTTGCAAAGAGTGACCTTCTTAAGCACTCTCAAGTGAGAAGAGAGAAATTTTGTATTTCGAGCGGCAGTTTTTATGGTGAGGACGGAAAAGTTTTTTTAAAATGAGGTAAGTAGTGATAACAGGTCCCTAACAGGTGAGGACCCATGAGGACTTCACCTACATCAAACACCGGGATAACGCCAAATCCTTCGTAAAAATGGTTTCAATTCACCGATTACATGATATTCCTTATGGTTAACCATAAATACGTTCATTTGATATAAATCGTTACCCTATTTCTACTTTTACCACAATTTTTTTCACCCCAATTCACTTACAGTAAATTAATAAATTGGAATTCTCAATTTTAACCACCCCTCCTTAAATGAGAAAAATCTAAACTTCATACACAATATCCATAAAATGTTAACTTTAGGCCTACATCGGCTTACGTAACTCAATCGTGAACACTAACATCTATAAGACGATTTACTTTTTAATATTAGCATACAATCGACATATTTGATTGGGCTCAGTACCCTTCTCCGACCAGGAATATGGCAACGTTCGACCTCATCCTCTCTTCGTTCAGTGTCTCTCCTCCCACTGTCGGAAGAAACATTTTTGAGTCCGACCATGAATCCCTCGTGTGTTCGTTGTTCCTTCTTCTCCCCTTCACCTCCTCGGACCGACCATCCAACCCTCTCAGGCCAGTGAAAGTATGGAACAAAGCTGACTGGCACGCAATTAACCATGTTTCCCCTCTTGCCTTGGGACCTGGAGAGCGGTTCCCCGGAAGACGCCTTAGACTTCTTTTACGACCTTATTCATAGGGTCGTTTCCGACTTCGTCCCCACCCGAAGAGTATCGAAGAAGAAGCCCATATGGTTCTCGTCCGAAGCTTCTCATGTCCTCCACAACAAGCGGGCTGCATGGAATCTCTGGAATTCCCATCCAAACCCCTACACTCGCGCCACCTTTTCTAATCTTCGCAGATTATCTCGAAGGCTCCTACGCCGTAACTACTCCAACCATGTTCTAGCCATAACCGACGATATGCGAGTGAACCCCAAAAGATTTTGGACACACTTTAATTCCAGGCGTAAGTCACCACGTATTCCTAGCACCATCGCATCTGGTCCTAAACACTTCTTCGGAAAGGCCACTCGCCTTCAACGAATACTTCTCCTCCAGCTTCGCTATTTCCAAGCCACACATCCAACTTCCCGCTCTCCTCCCCATTCCTCCTCACACACTCTCAACTGTCTTCGTGTCCCCTCAGGAAACCCTCCGCCTCCTCAACTCCTTACCTCTAAACAAAGCCACGGGCGCAGACGGCATCGGCTCCCTTTTTCTCAAGCGTACCTACTGCTGAGTGTCTCCACTTCCCCATATGCAAATTACTCAATCGCTTCTTCGCTGCCGGCACCTTCCCATCATGCTAAAAAACTGCTAATGTGACCCCCATTTTGAAGTCTGGCTCCAAAGAAAGTGTCAGCAACTATCGTCCTATCTCTATTCTTCCCACTCTTTCGCTCATATTTGAGCGCATTCTCCACGATCGTCTTTTGTCATTCACTCTACCTTACATTTCACCATATTAGCACGGCTTTCTTCCTAGTGGCTCTTGTTTAACAAACCTTTCTGTACTGCATCACCTTATCACCTCTGCACTCGAAGCCTCTTCTCAGCTTGACGTGTGTTACATTGACTTTGCCAAAGCTTTCGACACTGCCAATCATACACTGCTACTTCATAAACTGGAAAATATTTTCAATATCCACGATCCTTTCTTACAAATCCTTCGTCACTTCCGAAAGTTAGCAGTCATTTTGGATGTGTGGTGGAATTACATCCATCATTGGCTCCTAATTTGTACATGTTTTGTAAACACGTCATAATTAGTTTTTGGGAATCTACAAACTGATCATTGAGTATTTCAACATGATTGTTTAGTGGATAAAAAATATTGCCTTTTGATAGAAGTAAGTTTAATTAATACACATTCGTAACTTATAGAAGAACAAGCATTTCGTTCATCGTGAAATGGAAAAACAATAATTCATATACCCCTATTAGGTTATGCAACTTAACAGACATTAAAGTATCAAAAGGAAGTAAGTACACCAGGATACTTCGCAAAGAATTGTTTCCAAAATAAGTATCTTCCTGATTAAGTGCAACTCAAAGTGGGCAAGTGAAACATAATGAAAAAAATAATTCAGTCCATTGTTGCAACTCACAACTGTCTCAGAGCAATTAGGACTTTACATACATTCTACTCTATATCTATAGAAAACACTGATTGGTAATTTTACTGGTCCAGTGTAGATTTTGATCTAAATCTTCTGGCCGGCCTAGGTGGCGGCGGGATTAAGTCCTCGCCTGTCATTCCGAAGGTCGCGGGTTCGAGTCCCACCTGGGTAGAACTCACCTGTCTAGGGCATGGGTGTTTTTGAATGTGTTGTCCATATATATTTAAATGATCGTAATTGGGGGCACCCATGTGATCATTAGAGATATTATTATTATTTTTTTGCCGTGCTTTCACTCCAAATGGAAAGAGATGCCAGAAAAAATCTGACTCAAAAGAAGCACGAATTACATATAGGCTCTGTTTCGCCTCAGATATTACTTCGATAATACCACACGCCGGCAGGGAAAGTACTTCCAACGGAAAAGCTGGTGTTAAACGAAAGGAAGTCAGAAAGTGTCTCAGTTCTCACAGTAGTAAATATTTAGAGGGGTTCATCGCGAGCTCATGGGTACAAAAAGATGCTGCCCCCAGGTACAAAGGCATAATAACTATCTCAAATAAATGCCCACGGCAGAATGAATTAAATATTTCAACATAAACACTACCATTCTGAACTACAGCCAAAAGGTGGGTGTATGAGAGCGGAGTGAAATGGATATGGACCTTGAAAAGAGAAGGTTAACGCCCGCTTATATTTTGAGGCCTGCTCACGTGGTGAAACCTTATTTTAATATCCATCCTATTTCCCTGAGAATAGGGTCCTCAAGGGTATTGTATTTTCTCATTCGCAGTGGAGCGATATCTCCACCTTGGTAGTTTTATGAATGTCCTCCAATCAGTATTCACTCAAAAACGAAAGAAGGAAAGGACAGTCCTTTGACCTGCTTCCTCCCTCACTTTGTCACTCGTGATTTCATTTGCTTCCTTTTTAATCTTGCTCACCAAATATAACCGTAATACACGTCTTTCTTCTAGAGCATCACCCTCAAAGGCAGAAAAACTCGGTAGTTAAATACAAGTATCGTAAACTGATGAATTTTACTTTCCCTATTTTTATAAGTATGAAAATCAATGAAGATTTAATTTTTAATTACATGGTTAACACTCTCATTACAGTGTTACATGCCAATTTTGGCTAAAAGATTCTTTTCACACTATTTACATCATGGTATCATGGTAAAATTCCACTTAAAACGCTCAGTTGATGAATTTATCATGGGAACTTTCAGTATTCTAGATGGAAATAAACCCGTAAATTCCACTACAAAAGTTTTAATCCTTAGTCTCAGTTCAGGGCAAAGTGACTGAATCTTTGGTCTATGTGAATTATAAATGAAAAGAAATGCTCTCGGTATTTATCTATTTTCCCTACTTCTAAAAGACAATTCGGAGACATTAGGGGGATACATCCGCAACCTTTCATTTTGATAAACATACTCCATAATAAGTGGTAAAGAGGATCAGGTTGGTGTGGTGACTGTTGGCCTCCCATTCTTAGGATCAAGGTTTGAATCTCGGCGGTAGTAGATTGTTCTGAAGAGTACCGGTCCCCACCTGAGTACTATGAGGAAAGCACTTTGGTACTTCGTCTCTCGAATGAAAATTTAAACTCTGGACCCCTTGACGCCATTCATGGCAGATTCTGGTCCCTACATGAGTGCTTTCTGGAGAATTCTTCGAGTTCAGTACTCCGTCCGTCGGATGGGATGTTAAACCGCGGACCTCTTGGTAGATTCGCTAAGACTAGGCTGATGCTAACGGCAGGCTTCTCTCCACCCTTTCTCCAATAACGAAAAATCCCTCCTTATACCCCTTAGGATATTTATCCTTAATAACATAAACAACCTCAGCTGTCGGTCAACTCTCCTAATAACAATAAAAAAACACTGAAGAAAAACTTGATGCCACAATTGCTGAAATTATATCACTTTCTGTAAATTACCGTTAATCTTAATAAGAACACAAAATCCATGCACAAAATGGTATTCGAAAGTGTAAACTTTAGGTCACGTCATCTGACCATGTTATCAACCCGGCTGCCAGTTCTCCGTAATAACATACAATGCATAAAATGGAGTAAGTATATTCAGAACTGTGCAGAACAGTGCTAATTGATTGAACAATATGTACACTCAGGGGGGTGAACTTAATTAAATCGGCAAAGATCAAGTAATGAGATTCATATCAAAATTTCTGAATGAGTGCTAGTACACATGTCCCTGTGAAGAAAACCAGATACATCCCACGCAAATTCGCACATATCCGACTGCCTCGTCCTATTGTCTCAGGTCAGCTCACAGTAGAGGGCCAAAATCCTTTGAACATTAGACGTTTTCCGTTCGCGCGATGGCTGCGGAAGAGCGACAGGGGGAAAATCTGTGGCGTGAAATTAAATTCCTCGGCGAGCTCATTCGGATGCCTTGAAGAGCAATTAAGGATCCTTCCTCAATGGCAATCGAGGCAAACTTGTTTCCCACGACTACACCGCAGGGTGGAAGAATTTCGAAACGACACGAAACAAGACGGTTGAAGGCGAGTCAAAGGATTAGAGGTGGGAGAGCAGGCTAATGAATGTCCTTTAACCATGCTGAATGTGGCCTATTATCTCTCACGTTCGTGAATTCAGCAATGCATTGGGAAAAAAGTTAAAGGGGGATTTTTGCAACAGGAAAGGTCCAGTATCGGTCAAGACTTGAATGCTAGCTAACTTATAATTGTAGTGGGTTATAATCAGGTCCACCTCGCCTGCCAAGAATAAATAAATCCTAATTTCTACTCTATATACTCAGCAGACAATTTAAATTCGTAATGTTGACAACTTTGAAAAATTTCAGACATAAAATTGCATAGGATATTGGGAAAAATGCAGTAATCTACTTTTTTATCGTTTCCGCCCACCAATCCCTTGCCTGTCCACCCTTAGTACGTAATGGTCTTCGGTGGCTCACCTGCCAACTAAAGCCTGGTGGCGTACCTGGTGACCTTTGGGATTAACGTCCACCCTCTTCAAAGCCTTAGACCCTCCCAAGACCCTAGTGTCTCCCGTACCCGTGCGTTCTCTTCCTTAGCATTAGCGCGTTCACATTCCCCCTGCGGCCATTCTCCTCATCTGTAGAGTACCCCGAATTCCACTAAACCGCTTGCCGCTCACATTATGGAAACTCAACCATTCAACACTCAGACTACTGCCAAAGTTTCTTTCTCCATTAGCATACGATCACCTGGGTACGTTAGCACAATTAGCATAATGCTCATCTTATACCGCGTCATCATTCAGAAAACAATTTTGACAATTGCGCCACTTAAATTCCGTTAAACATTTCACTAGCACTCGAAATACCTTGGACTGATCATTTTAAATTATATTTAAAATTACCGAGAAATCAGAATTATTTTTCTATAAATTTTCGTAAATTCCGTGGAGTTTAATTATACTTCCAAGCATAATAAGGCGTGATTATTAACGAAATAAGGAATATTATCACTGAAAATGTTCGTTTTAAATTAAATATAGATGTTTAAATTTAATTAAGCACGTTTATTGTTTAAAATATTGTGACGTGAATAAAGAAGGAGAAGAGCCCAGCTGACAAAACAGTTGACTTCTTAAACAGATAAACTAAGAAAGTCAGGCTCCTTCCCTTATTTAACAGCTAACAGTACAACATTTTCATACTTAAAGAAATAGTTGAATCCTAGCTCTTCTAGTCAATATATTTAATTTTCAGCGATTACGTCTTTTTTAAAAATTATTTATTAATCCTTATTTGATTCAGCTCATTTTTTCTTTCCACATAGAACATGCTCCTATGAGCCATGAATGGGGCCTGTGCCTTACGAGTAAACACCAGTGTTTTTTCTGAGGGATTACTGAGTCAACGTTTTGAATTGGTAACTTTTTGTGTGAGAATACCAATGAAAATAATATTGGAACCTTTCGCTGAAAAATTAATCGTGGCCTAAAGTTAGTGAGTAAATAATCGAAAATATTTCGGTACACCAGTAGGTAAGATGCATTTGGCGGAGAACTAATTCAATGGAGTTCATGTCACATCTTGTTAATTATGACGACATTCACCAAATTTGTCGCACAAATCGTTTTTTAACGCAATTCTGTGGAAATACGATCTTCGTTAATCATTGGGAGTACCTATATATATATATGTAATTAAGTGTCTCGAGTCTAAATCAAACAAAATACATCTCCAAACAAAATAAACATACCAACCATGTTAGCTATTCAGTTTATTTCAAATGTTGATAGTAACTAAGTAAATTTGGCTTCGGCCAAAGGTGTATTCATTGGACTCAGTTAAAGAAAAAACGAATAATATTGGTGCATAACAAGTACGGGGAATATGCGTGGGGCTATGAATTAATATTATTGGTGTGTTAATTATCAGAATACATTAATGAAGTACTTAGGTAGCATATCCAGCACGCAATCCAATATGATCTCCATTTCCAAATATGACGCCTAGTAGCATAAAACAAATGATTTGTGAATATCAGTTCTTAAATTATCGTATTTATTGCAAAACAGTAAAACTCGTTCACAAAGTATTGGATTCTTTCTCTAAATATTAAATGAATCTCATTATTAAATTATTAACTTGAAATCTTGACGTAATTAAATTATTAAATTAACTGTAATCATTAACTTAAAAGTACTAACTTGAATTGTCTATAAGCTAACTCAGCTCATGCTAAATAACCGTAGGGGTACTTTCGGTGCATGTACCCTTAAATTCTTTGCGTCAAGCTAAGAAGGAGAGAGTGCTCAATTTTTACACTATCATATTGGCTATTTCGGAAAGTTAACCGCTTTTCCGTTCACCATATACTGTCACTCTTTAATTAGAGTTTTAACTCCGTTAATGAAATTCCTCGGTTAATTCAACGTATAATTATCACCAATCTGGGAAAACATTTCGTTGCTAGGGGTTACCCACGAGCCCTGTCAATGAAATTGGAAAAGTTTATGCACCATAGGAAAATTAAGCTTGTCATCTACTTGGTTTCCAGGTTGAGTTTCGTATGAAATTTAACGCATAAATGGCTATAGCACCCTAATTATAAAGTCTACTTGCTTTACATCTGTAAAGCCAAAAATAAAACTCGGTCAAAACGAATTCAATTATTCAACTCTGAACTGCCTTGTTAGAAAACGAATTTCCCTCGGAAAAAATAGAAAATTGGTTGCTAGAAAAAAAATATATATATGCACACTTACTTAATGGTTTAATTAAAACCCAAGTTTCGTCATGTTCCAACTTAAATTTGTCATAATTTAATTTTATTTCCACAGATACGATTTTAATTCCATACTAAATTTGAAGAACACTACAGTATCTTAAAAAAAAAACCATTAGAGTTGTTCAGAAGCCATCAGAAATATTTCTGTGATGTTCCATAAATAGCAAGGAAGAATTAATGTTTATCGGCTATTTTCTAATGATTTTGAGGTACTTTTACCGCACTATGGCTAAGATGAACCGACTTATGTTACGACATCAGCCTCCTACAATCTGGTATCGGAATTACACAATTGAGTTGTTCAGAAGCCATTAGAAGTATTCCAATGATGTTCCGTAAATAAATATGAAGAATTAATGTTTATTAGCTATTTTTAATTGTTCTTGGGTACTTGTACCGCACTATCGCTACGCCATAATGAACCAACTTATGTTACGACATCAGCTTCCAACAAGCTGGCATCGGAGTTACCATTGGGTCAGTCTTATTACAGTTATCCTTTCCTTAATTAAAGTGGAACTACTTATATTTACTACTTCCCCAGGGGACGTGGGGAAAAGGAGAAATGAAATTTATTATTGAGAGGATAACCACCGACATCCCCATCTCAAGTATTTTTACATAGCGGACAAAGTGTGATAGTCCTTAGCATTAAAAATCATCCATATGCCATGGTGTATGAGAGAGTAAGAGGGAGTAACAAGCAATTTACCTGAGATAAATCTGGGAAGTATAAAGAGTAATACAAAAACTATCAACTCACCATTACTCGAGGTTAAAAATGAATTCTCAGCTCAGGAAGAAGCCAGTGACTTCACTGAGTACACCAAGTCCCCTAACAAATTTTCCACTGCAGGAAAGGAGGGCAAAGGAAATTATCTGCCCAATCCAAGCAACCTCCTGTTTTTTTTATGAGTGTACAGATACACAGCGCCGTGTTTACCTCATTCGAGGTGAAGGAATGTAAGTCAACGAAGAAGCAGGGCATCAGCGAGGTCACCATACCCTCACTTCCATTTTCATTCCATCTGAGCATCAGATCTGTCCTCATGGCACCTCGCCAGATTTTATTCACCTGCGAAAAAAGAGGAAGTGACTCCATTAAGTTAAAGCTAGGCATAAGGCTAGGCATCGCCCACCACCTTTTCTACCACTCCCTCTTGTAACCAAGCAGTAGGAATTTTCCAGATAAGAATGAATTTCCTAGGCGGGTATGATGAACAAAATCGAAGCTACAAATTTGAATTGCCTAAAATATTCACCCGGGAATCTTTTACCTCACGAGCAAAGCAAAGGCAAAGACACTTGAAATGGCCACCGAGAATAAATATTTGATGAAGACTGTGAGGGCCTGCAGATGTTAGTTAGCGGGCATAGTGCGGAGCGTTAGAAATTTATAGAGGGAAAGAAGTGAAATAGAGATGAAGAAGGATCAAAGCAAGGATGAGATCTTACCGCAGAGTCCTTGGAGGCAAAATTGCTTTTAGGAGCAGTAATGAATCCTAGGGAATGCAAAGAACCGTCGTGACGGCCGTGTTTATGTTGGTGATTGCCTATGAGAGTCGTGCAATTGGATTTAAGAGTATTAACGAAAAGAATAACTCCAAAATACACGGGAAGGAATCATTAAAGGGTGTGAGTATGTAGCCTGTGGGTGTCACTGACGAGACATTACTTTTTCCGCAAACAACCACAGATAGAGTGATTTTAATGTGCGCATGATTATGTGCCTGTTTATGTGAACCCTTGGGCGGTTAAATTCCCCTACCCTTCCTCACCACGTTGGGTGCGTTAAATATTACGGCCATTGGAGTTTTTCTTTTCGTTAGTATGTACCATTAGGGCCGTAGAACTCCACCTTTTCATTGAATCTTTAAGTGTTACATATTAGACTAACTTAGGTCTCTTAAAAAAGATGGACAGTTTAAAATGGAACGAATCAACTTGATGACTCACTTTTATTACCCACAAATTCCATTAAGAATGCATGAAGAGACACCGAGGTTTCAGTTGGCATAAGAAAATAACACAACGAATTGTCTGCAAGGTTATCTCTCGTCAAACAATTATTTAATTTTCAGATAATCAATGAAAACTGGGATAGGCCATGATCAGCAGCGGTGAAATGATTACACCATCGTAAATACTGCTATATTCATTTACGATTGGTCAAAAATTCATAAAAATAAGTGCTAATTGGGGCACTAAAATCGCAATAAAGGTAGATTATACTAGGTTATGAATGATTATATTAAAAAAAATAATGTCAAAAATAGAAATCATTTTGTTTGGATTAGTGCGTAAAAAAGTGTTTAAAAATCTCCCATCAAATATTTAACGCTAAGAAAAACAATTCTTCTCAAAATAGATGCTTAAAATGAACAATTACATTGATTTAAAGCTAAATTTCGAGATTTTAAAGGTGAGAAACAAATTCCTTGTTGCCTGTTATGATAGCCCCTGAATACTATAGTGACTAAGCGAGAGAGATATTAGGAAAGAAAATGCTCCACAGAGATAGGCTTAAAAGCTACCGATATTTCAATTATAAAGCCCAGCACAAGTATATGTGCAGGAAATTTATTTTTTCTCGTTTTCATTATTTGAATAAAACAGTTTATCATCATTACCAATCATCAATCCTAAGATTGGTTTGACACAGATCTATAGTCAATTATTCCATTGTGTTACGCTTTATTGAGTTATTCTCTTACAAAAATCTTTCATGTGGCTTTCCTTTGACAATTTTCCATTCGCATTTTCCACGAAAACTGCCAAATCACTATCTCTCAGGATGTGACTGAGAAAATTAAACTCTTTTCTGCTATGCTACTTGATGGAACCACTGCTTATAGGATAAAATAAACACCAGTTACTTTGCATAGTTTCTCAATTTTATTAAACACTGTACCACCAATTTCGCCACTTACAGCATTGTCAGGAACTGTAAAAAGTAACTAACGTTCCAATATGTCAGATTATAATTATCCCATCGTATTTTTAGAGCTGGCAACAACACCATCAGATGTATTATTTTCTTACACTCTTAAAACCTCTCCATCGGTTACTCGGTCCACCACACAATTTACGACTGAGGATTTTTCTAGCAGTTTCTCGGAAAACACACGTTAATGCGAGGCACTTCAACTTACGATATGATTTAACTTAGAGGTTGGCTAAAATTTTTCCCAACTCATTTCCGTAAGAATGACATTTTGATTTCTCCATCGAATCAATCACTCCGTTGGGCAAAGGGAAGCTTTTCGATATTTAGACGCGAAGGCTTTGGAAATGGGTGTATTTACCCGAAATAATTAAAATTTCCCTCATGTTTATCGAGGGAAAAGGCCTCAAAATTCTAGTCATCGTAGATCAAAATATTGAGTGAACAAACTCACAGAACGTCCACGGCAAGACGATAAGGGGTGAGAGGAAGGGGTTCATGGTGAGTTGACTCCATAGATAATATTTTATTCACCACGCCAACGAGTGTGAGAAAGGTGAGAAAAGTCGATCGAGGGGAAATGGTCCCTAAAGGCCCTCGCGAAACATCATATTTCGATAAAAAGTTTTTTCCACGTCGGTCGGAGGCGGCGTAAAAAAGTTTAAACGAGGCTCGCGGGACGAGTTCGCGAGTTGAGAAGAGGAAATAGGATATTCTCTTAAAGGGCCGGGGAGGAATCAAGTCGGGTAGGTGAAGGGGAGGTAAAATATGCGGCAGGCAAGAGGTTGGAGGGGTAAACCTTTCACTGGGGAAGGACAAAAGGGTAGATCTGGGTAGCCTTTGGAGTCGCTCTCCTGTCCTACAAGGGGTGATGGCGTTCGAATCGAGGATAACATCTTTTTTCCGACTCGGAGAAGCGAGAAGCTGGATTCTCCACGGCGGAAGATGCGACATGCGTAAGCCGGGAGGTTGGCGTGCGTCTCCTCCACTCTGCTCGAGAGGGCACCGTCTTGGAAGATGGGAGGGTAAAGGGTCACGGGGGAGCCCGCGGGCGCATGAGCTGAACCTCTTTCCACCCATCTCCGGCCCTCGGTCGGCCTCCGGCGTCCCTGACCCCGGGTTACCCCCACCAAGCACATCACCTCCTCCCCGCCCCGTGCAAATTCCAGCGCTCTCTCCCCCCGACGCTCTCCTTTTCCCTTCCACTCCACGAAAAACGCGAGACCATCCCCTCCGAGCCCCTTTCATCCGCATGCACCCTCTTCCCGTCATTCCTCCGGGCGCCGAATGCCTCCTTAAACGTAACATACGACCGAGGACTCTCGTTTCCGCAGTTTGCCGAGGATAAAGCAGGGATAGCTGAAAACCTTTCGACCTTCCTTTTCAATTTCCTCATCAGCAACAACCACCTACACTTTTGGGATTAAATTTTTATTCTGTCTCTTCGGCATTTTGCCACTGAACGCTAATTTAGAGAAACATACGGAAAATAGGCCTTGTTTAATTTGAATAATCGTTTTATACTTACATAATTTCTTATGAACCCAACAATTTTCAACTTTTATGCCATTGGCTGTGGAATGAAATATTTTGCTTCTGCTATCCGCTCCCATGTGAGATATGAGGAAGCGCATAGCCATGCAAAGGTGACATTTCCTACGGTATATTGATGATATGCATTTTTTGTTCACGCTAAATTCGCAGGAAATATTCACAGGGTGAAAATCATGGATCCTTGGGGGTTTCAATTGATAAATAGTTGAAAAAATGAAATAAAACTTTTCTGTAACTTTACGGTACTCCATCGTCGATAGTATTTATTGAGGATTACAACCTGTTTGCTGAATACCACAGGACTGAATACCACTATTAATACACTCAAGACCTGGGTTTCAAACGAATGATTGTCATATTAAGATTACCCACCAGGTGATGACTATCACTTGCCCAATTCTCAGGTCCTGCGTTTGATACCCGGTGGTTTCATTGAAATTTGTATTTCGTAATAAATACTTCTGCAAATATAGCCGTCTTGAAAAACTGAATTTAACATGTTTTATTTAACCTGTGAATTTAGGACTTTCAAGTCCTCTCCTACAATTATCACATTTCACATTCACAAGCATCCATGCCCCGGACAGTGAAAATCCTCCCCGGGTGAGATTCGAACCCACGACCCTACGGCCGGCAGGTGAGGGATTTACCCCCCTGCCACTGGGGCCGTCTTCGTAGTACCTGTGCAAGACTTAACAGTGCTTGGTAGGAGGATCTCTGAGCGTGTACACTAAAGTGAGACGTTGAAAAATGAATCATATTTGGCATAGAAAATATCGTGGACGTACCTTCCCCAAACATTGATAGATAATAAGAGAAAGTTTATTCACAAATGTGGGCTCGAATGGGATAAATGTTATAATGGGGGGTGAACATGTGAGACAGCAATAACAGTTCAATTCTGCTATTCGAATAGGGAACATAATTCTTGAAGAGATGAGAAGCCTTATTTTTCCCATGTGAAATTTTACATATTGTCACGTAATACAGTGAAAGGTTCAAGGTCAAGCATATTGATGTAATACCAGGAAAAATAGCATATTTATGCTATAATATTAATAGTAATAACAAAACATTTTTCGAGATCGCATAAAGACATCAGTTAGAGCATTTTGAATATTAAGGGAACTCCAGTCTGTGGGGCTGAACTTCGATGACTTCTTATGATTCACATTGCAAAAATAGGCCTAGCCATCTCTTTCTTAAATAATTACATTTTAGAAGAGGAAAATAGCAAGCAAGCCAAAGTAATTTTATCTTCATTATTAGTTAAACTCATTAACGACAGCGCTGAGAAACCTATAATATATAATTTACAATCATTAACCACTTGGTCTTGGATATTTTAGGATATCAATAAGAGTACATATTTAACTAAAACTAATAAAAAAAGCAATCCATGTATATACGACCATAGATAAAGTTAAAACTGATTATCATAGAACAGGGGACAGAATACTCGTAAAACCTAATTTAATGGGGGAAAAGAAAGCCCTTAAGTATGGAAAGCAATAGATTCGGAGGAATTTTATCTCGCGTTACGATGGAATTTGAGAACAAAGGTTGGATAATTACTTTGAATTAAACGAAGGAGTTCAAGCAAATATTCTTCAGACACGACTTTGACTCCTATTCATTTGTCTCCTCATTCACTCAACACTACTTTACCCTTCCCCACACTCATAGAACCAACTTATCGCGCCCATCTTCACCCTCCCCCGTGGATCTCTCCCAAGCCACTCACCTCTCCAGCACTCCCGACTCATTTTGCGTAAACCTTCGCCTCCCCTCGCGCCACGCTCGTAGTCTCCCCGCTCCATTCTGTTGACCCTTTCTCCAAACCCCCTCCCCGGTTAAACAACCTCTTCTCCTGCCCCCTGCACTCCTTCTCCCTTACCCCGACGCACCCCTCCCCTCCACCACCACTCTCCACCGAACTCTTCCACTCCACACCCCGCTCTCCCCGCACGCCCCCTCTCACTCGGCTCGCTTCGACGCGGCAACAGAGGCGGATGAGGAGTCGCCGGGAGAGGAGGTCGGGCTCGCGGACCCGACGGCAGGGGTCGCCGAGGAGAAGAGGGGGAACCCTCGGCACGAGAGCGGCGGAGAGCGGATGACGTGAGGAAGGAGCGGGGATGCGGGAGGATCGGTGGGGACTCTGCGGGGCGGCAGCGAGGAGCCGCCCGCGAGCTCCCTCGCCCCTAATCGGCTAGTGTTGAGGCTCAACGCTCGTTCTCCCACCGGGGGCGCTGCCGGCAGCCGCGGACGCGGCACGGAGAGCGCGGACTTCGACTTCCCCGTCCCAAGGCCGTCGTTCGCGGGGAAAAGCGGAGGCGGTCGTGCGAAATGCGGGTGGTGAATTGGCCCGCATAGACTGGGTTTAACTATTTTGAAAATCTTGTCTCTCAGTGTTAAGGTTTTGGTGGCACCCTTAACCTGTAAATGTTCGTCAAGAGGAGTCGCCGAACGCCGCCGTCCCGCCCTGGAATCAAAATCCTGCTCTTATCAAAGTCGGTAAGTCCGATTTTTTCATGAAAACATTTCAAACTTGGGCTCATCAATAACGGTATGTTGTCAAAGCTATCGAGATACCTACTGCCCGAAAAATAAAAAGTTGGTGAATGCGTCAAGAAGTTAGATGTTTAAATACCAAAAACAGCGTAATATCACAGCACAGTCGTAATAGAGATGAACATTCTCTAAATGCATTGTATATGGTTTGTCTATGAATATAGTGTATGGATTATTTTGTTAGTCATACTTATGAATTTTTATATCGAATTGTAAATTTTTGATGAACAATAGAATTACTCGGACTTAAATGTACAAGTCAGTACTTTCTTAACATCAAAAACTAATGAAATCATGTTGATTCTCCCTTTCCTCATGTGCAGATATTTCTTCATAATCATGACTCGAGTACTTTAAATTTGTTGCTAATGTCCAGAGATGGAAATGTTGATATTACGATTTCTGAAGAATAGAAAGAAGCCAATGATCACCTTTCATTTCATTGGATGACAGGCCTTATTGGTTTTCGAGGACATTGTCATTTCCCCACAAATATTCAATATTGGATGAATAAGCGCTCATAACTTACTGCCAATTGATTGCATTGAACTAGGCTGATAACTGAAAAACGAGCGATTTTGATTTATTGAAGAGTATTGAATTTTAAAAGAGCGATCCCTTTTGGAAAGCCCTTTCGCCCTCACGCATTTCCCGCCAGTTGCCCCTCGCCTTTTTAAACTTTGATCCCGTCCGCTTCCGATCGATCCGATATACACTGCGATAGCGAAGTGCACAGTGCAAGCAGAAGGCACGCCACGATGCAGCACCCCACAGGAACTCTCTTCCCCCCACCCCCACCTAAGTGTCTCGAGTCCTTTGTGGGGATGAAATAACTTCCACCACTCGGCTTAACCTGCATAATTAAATCCCTTATTCATTTCCGCAATAAGGAACTTAGTTTTCTTCCACGGGTTCATTTGAGAGTACGGAGCGTTTTACTACACTGGTAATATTGTGTGCAGTGGTTGAGTTGCATACATAGGTAAAGTTGTGGACATCTAATGAAAGTAAGAAAAGATAGGTGTGGGCTAGGAAAGAATCCCTCCTTTCTTCTTTCACAACCTGACTTCCCCGTCTCCACTCAGGCCAATATATTTCCGGTCAGACACACGGCAGCACACGATATGATTGCGTCACAGTATGGTGAAACACGTCGAGCTTCCAAATGAACTCGCGGAAGATTACTAGTTTTTTTTATATTTTCGGAATCAATATTGATAGTGAACAGTGAAATACATTCCTTCCCTTTCTTTCTTGCCCCGACAGAGAACGACGCGGGAAGGATCTTCCGATTCGTATGCCGGCTGACCAAGAGTTCACACGCGAGCGCCAGAGACCTTGGCGTGTGTTCCGCGCGACCGACAAGTGGGGGCGAGGGAGGGGCGGCAACGGGGGGCATCGGTGGAATTGGAAAGCAAGTGGGGGAGGAATTTCCATTGTTGCGCGCGCGGGAGCTAGTGTTGTTCCTTCCCCCAGGAGGTGGGGGCGGAGGGACTGGGAAACCACCTCACCACTCACCACCTTATGGGCGGAGAACCACGTCCTGCCTTCTCCCGTCCCTCTGCCATAGAAACACTTCGCTCAGGCGGTGAAATCGAGTGACCGCCGATGAAGTGCGCGGCCAGCCGACAGCTACGACCCGCGGGGAAGTATACTGCTGCGAGTTTTCCTCATCAAACAAGAAACTTCCCCTCGAGGAACTCTAGCATTTCCTTCTTCCACACCTGAAGTTTACGCGCCGATGTTCCTTCCTTTCCCGTGTTGACTCCATGTGTGAGAGGAAAGGGAAACCATGAGCCATTTCTCCAAGCTGAGGAAAGCCTCCCTCTCCTGGGGGAAGAAATATGTGCAGTTCCTCTTCCCCAGGAAAAGTCGGGTGAAATATAATGAGTTAACTTCCGCTGATCAAGATTGATCTTATCGCCTCACTCGTGATAATCCTATTTCGCTCGGAAACGGTGCTCCCGCAAATCAGCCTCGTCGGACATAACTCTACCCGCACTTAATGGAGAGTGTGATAGCAAGATAGTGCGCATGAAAAAGACTGTTACAAGTGTTCACGAGGAGATATTTATTACCTTGATAATTCAAATTTCCTGTAAAAGAGAGATGAGTGAGAGAATCCCTCCTTCAGCATAACGGATAATTCTTTTAAGGATGCTGAAAAATATGTTGAATCCTTTGTGACAGTTATTCTTCATTCTGTACATTTTTCTTTCACGTCTTTAACACTGCGAAGAAAATGAATTTGAAAGAGGTACCGATGTTCCCGGAAAACTCTTCAAATTAAAGATAAGACGATGATGACAGATATCTGAGATGAGACTAGCCGCGAATCTAATTAGAGTTTTCTCTTAAATAATTAAGGGATTGGCCAAGAAATTTTCTACAAGTTTGAACCAATGATTATTATATTTTATACTTTGGAAAATAACGCACAAATCGAGCGACGACGGTTATTTATAGTAGTAAGAACATTGCAACAGTTTTGAGTGATTTCATACCATCAAATCGATTGGAATTTGAATAGGACATATATTAAAAAACGTCATAAGTGTTTTCGGTTCTAGTAGCGAAGTATGCGGAAAAACTACGGCCGAAACCTAACACCATTTCACTAGTGACCTTGACCTCTCCTTAAGTCTTGATCCCATGCCCACGTGACCATGGATCACGGCATGCACTGGACCCAGCCTGAGATGGAGGCGATCCCCAGGAAGTGGCTGGAAGTCGTGGTCCACTTCCTTTCCGGCTTCCGCAACGACACCGTAGACTTTGGCCGGCCCCACCTGAAGCCCTCGGTGGAGGGCGTCTACCCTCTCTTCGTGATCCTGTACGGGGCCCTTGTCATCTGCGGCACCGCGGCCAACGTGGCCCTGCTCGTAGCGATCCTCTCGTCCCGGACCACCCTGCCCGGGGCCAGGGGGAGAAGGCGCCGTAGCGAGGAAGAGACGCCCCCGAGGACCGTGTCCGGCTCCTCGCCCAGGTGAGCACTTAGTGCCCTTGATTCAGTGTGAGAGACGTGACCCAGCAGACTGAAGCTCCGAAACACGATCAATACCCGTTCAGTATTTTCTGATGACTTTATAGTGCCGAGTGCTAATGCTACACAATTATCGATCGCAAAGTGACCGGCTATTAGCGTCTTCCGGACGCTCGATGGATCTTTCCGTTATGAATAATCAGTGTTGGATCTCATAAGGTTACGTCTTTCCAAGACAAATAAAACATGAACATTCTAAAGGAATGCCAATCGATCTCAAGAATTTTTTTGAGTTGTTTGCGGTTGTGCGTTAAAAAAAAATTATTTGAAAATATGCATAAATTTTACGCTGAATTTTTGCTACTTAAATCGCTATTTCACTATTACCATAAAATCTAACAGCATGCATTACCGTGGTGCGAAAATTTGGGGAGATGGAGAAGTCACGTTATTTGCTGCTGGTATGAGACTCCTGGCGTGCATGATCACGAAAAGGCCACTGTATATCACGTTCTAACGTTCCAACGGAAATTAGATTAACAAATATTTATGACCGTGTACGGTCATGTACCTAGTCATAACCTAACATACGAGGGACTCTATTCTTGATAATGATTGCTATCCTCTATTCGTATACCAGTCAAGAAAATTGGAAGTAAAAAAGGAAATTATTAAAGATATAGTTTAAAATTATTTATCATTTGTTAACTTAGTTTCCTTCACTGAATATACTCTTCATGTACAAGAGAGGTAGAGGTTTAACTTAAACTACATGGAACTTCTGAAGATTCAGGCGATATGGAGTGGAAGCGAAACATGATAACACATAAAGAAAAAACACGAGCCAAATCCACAAAAATAAACTTTACTACGACCCGGGTTTCACTGTATTACAGCATCGTCAGGTAGCGTTTATCAAAGATGCACCAACATATATATGAAAGAACCGAAATGGGGGGGGGGGGGGGGCAAGGGAGGGAGGAAAGGGGAGGAGCGTGGGAGTGGACGGTTATTGGTGGTCAGCAGAAATGACCAGTGTGGGTAAAAAGGAGTGTGGGAGACGTGGGCAGAAGTGGGTAACAGGGGGTGAGGTAGTCACAAATGAGTGGAAAATATAAAAACAAAAGTCTTAAAAGGTTCCATTGAACACAAGTCCTCTAGAAGTTTGTTGCAGCACCGGACCCCGTCCGTTGGGTGCTCCGTTGAGAGGTCATAAATGTGGGAGGGGCAGACCCCTGGGTGATGGGGCCCCCTTTTTACAAAGGGTGTGAAATGCGATGACTCCCTTCCTCGCTGTGGGTTAAGCGGTGCCGATGATGGAGGCCTCCTTTCGTTTGCCCCCTTGGTGAGGGTGCAACAACCGAGTGGGGTACCCCTACCCCTGCTGGTGGAACTCGGTGCAGCGCCTTGTCAGTCAGATGTCCCGTAGAGGAGTCGCAAAGGATGGGCTCAGAGAGGGTGAGGGGGGGGGGGAAGTGGACGACACGGCGAAGCCTTTCCTTTCGAAGGAATGATGTAGTGCTGTGGTTCCTTTCCTCTGGTGGTGCATGTGGAAGCAATGGTGAAAAAGGACCTTCGGTACTATTGGTGAGGTCCGAAGAAGATATAGGAGTGGAGCCTTGAGCGCATCGGAAGGAGGGGAAGAGAGAAAAGCGTGAATGAGTTGGTGAGGGGGGGGGGTAGGGGAATTGGGTAGGGGTGCTGGTGGACTGATTAGGTTGTCGTGGCCTGAGTTTGATTTTGGTTAAAGTTGATGGAAAGAAGGGGAGAATTAAGGTCATATAAAAATTCATTGAGGAGAGGGCTATTTTTCTTGGCTCGCTCGATTATTTCGATCTGCTCCAAAGCGTCCAATCTTCTACCCTTCTTCTCAAAATGGAGAACTTTCACTTCAAAGTTGCACTTATGCCTTGTCTCTATCAAGTGCTTAGCCACCATGGAAGTTATATTGCCTGTCTCCGTGCACTTTTGGTGTTCTTTCATCCGCGTGGAAAAATCACGTCCCGTCTGTCCGATGTATGAAGCACCACACTCGCACATTACTTCATAAACGCCACTTTTCCTACCCTTATCTATGGGGTCCTTGTTATTGCAGAGGAGCCTATTCAGAGTAGTAGGCGTATAAAAGGCAACCTTAAACTTGTCTTTAGGGATTATGTTAGCTATTTTGTTCGATAGTTTTCCCATGAATGGTATTTTACACCACTTGCGTAAATTCGTACTGCTTTCGGGTTGGAGGGAGGTGTTTCGGTTTATTGCCGCTTTCTTCCGTTTCTTCGCCAGAAGGGAATCAATTATTTTAATGCTATAACCGTTGTTCACTGCTATGGTCTTGATCGTATGGAGTTCTTTATCAAAATTAATTTTGGACATGGGAATATTTACTAATCTGTGAAGCATTGAGTTGAAGCTAGCCAGTTTATGGGCTATGGGATGGCAGGAATCGGCGGGAATCACTTGGTCGGTGAATGTGGGTTTTCTATAAATGCAAAATTCATGTTTGAGACGCCGTATGTCGATGGTAAGGTCCAGAAAGTTTATCTTTTTATCTGTTTCTAATTCCATGGTGAATTTGATGGATTGGTGTTGTGAATTCAGGAACCCCAAGAATTGGTCTAACTGTCTGTAGCTGCCCGTCCAACAACAAATCACATCATCTACGTATCTGTACCAGTAAAAAACGTTCCTGATGTGGTCGTTTGCTGTGCTGAAAATTCCCTCCTCAATTTTGTCCATGAATATTTCAGCCAGGATTGGTGAAAGAGGTGATCCCATAGCCAGCCCCTCCTTTTGTTGGTAGTACACACCATTGAAGAGGAAGTAATTTAGGTCTATGCATACTGTCATTAGTCTATGTAATTCCTTTGATATGAGTGGGTTGACATTAGCGTTGAAGAGAATATCACTAGTAAACGAAAGTGCTTCTTGAGCGGGAATGGATGTGAATAAATTTTTCACGTCGAAAGACACGCCTAACGCTTGGCGTTAGGCGGTAGCACCAAATTCTGGAGTTTTTTTGTTAAACTTTCTGAATTCTGGATGGCGTACTTAGCAGAGTACTCAGTCAGTTGTCGGAAAATAGAATTGACTTTGAATGCTAATTTATGTGTTGGAGCATTAACACTGGATATTACCACCATTAACCTGGATATTCTGCTGACCACCAATAACCGTCCACTCCCACGCTCCTCCCCTTTCCTCCCTCCCTTGCCCCCCCCCCCCATTTCGGTTCTTTCATATATATGTTGGTGCATCTTTGATAAACGCTACCTGACGATGCTGTAATACAGTGAAACCCGGGTCGTAGTAAAGTTTATTTTTGTGGATTTGGCTCGTGTTTTTTCTTTATGTGTTACATGGAACTTGTTGACCCTAAAAGAATATCTCTTGTCCGGACGAAAAACAACTAACAAATAAACCCCATGCAATGACTGTTGAAACACTCTAGGAGAGATAGCAGTTACTCACATTGATAAGCCAACTGTTGCTAGTATCACCATATCGTCAGAACCCTTTGGTGCCCAAAGTCGTAGGATTGTTGCAAATTCCTCCGCATAAAATAGTTTAAATTATCTTAATCGTAGGTTTATATTAATTCTCGGATATTTCAGCTACAAAAACGGAATCCACGAACCTAGTTTTTTTAAAATTTATAGATGCCATCGAGATGGTAATGATTAATCTAAATGCCTTTTCAAAAATAACGGTTGCCATTTCTGACCTTGTGTTTCTTTTATTATTTTTATGCATGCTACTTACTCCCAGTACAAAGAAATTGCTTATAAGAGGAAACGAGGGCAACATATGCGGAAAGTATATTTGAGACAGTCATCCACACTCATTCCGGTTTTCTTTCAATCCCGGTTCACGCGAAGTTTGTCTCATATCAGTTAAATACTTTCACATGCCGTGTAGACTGGCCATAAGTTTCTGTTGCCTTCTAAGAATCGTGGGATACTTTAAGAGAACGTTTATAATACTTAGGTTTTCAGTACATTGATTGTATCTGTGATGGCATTACGAATTAATTGGAAGCCACGACTTGAACTTCATCAGAAAATTATTTTAAACATCAATTGGTATTCAGGAAGGATGCCCAAATGAAATTAAAAAATACACTTGGCACTTGGTAATTCTAGGGAAGAAAATTACTGGAAGCGAGGTGCCTCATCGATTATACTCCTAAGAGAAAAAAGCTGGGTGTGTTAATTCCCTGGACTCTTATCCCGTTCAGGGAGATATAGAGCGACTGCATGAAATTATTCCCTTTCTTAAAGACCTTGTTTGTACTCCCTTGGAGACTCATCACGATATATTGGTAATCGTATATGAATTTACTTTGAAAAGGAATCCCTCATTTAAAAGGGAAACATATCTGCATACCGCACAGTCATCCTACCTCTTAAAGTGAGGATTAGTTTCATATTTTACTTTAACTTTACGCTAATTCTTTTATTAAAGAACCGGAATTGACTCCATTATAGTTTTTAGCCGCGTTGAGGAAAGTCTAGATGGAGATTTACGGCTAACAATTATCGCACAATACGTGGCGATCAGTATTTTTAATGCGTCATCAAGATGTCATTCATGCATGAATCAAGGCACCTATCCTTCTTATGAGAATGTTTTCACTTTTGTCATGAAGATAATCTCAGTAGATGACAAAAACATAAAAACCTGCGAAAAAAATCGTGAAGTAACGTCGAGCGATGGTGGGTTGTATCTGCTGTTCCATTTTGAACAGGAAATTTATTGAAGAAACCTCATTCTCATCAAGGTCATCTTGATTATAATCCTCAGGCGGCTCTTGCCCTCCTATCTATCTAAGACTGAGCACATAGAGCCACAAGGTCTATGAAATGGATAACGTGCCTTCGCGTACTCCAGGAGACTCGAGTTTGCCTTAGGTATGCGTATAGTAATATTTATAATGTGATGCCCTGAGAAAATCATAAGGAAGAACCATGAGTGGTTGTTTGGCGACATGCCTCATTCTTAATGATTCAGACTGTGCGGCATACTCGGTTGAAAAAGATTCAATCAAATTAAAAAAAAGTATATAGAATGATAAAACTGCATATATGTTTCAATTCACGATACGGACATGTGATTAATTTAAAGTAGCGATATTAGAGATTAAATAAATTAACCTATCATCTTATATTAATTTTCCTAATAGGCATGCTTTTGTCATGTACAATTCCAAAATTTTTGATGTATTGTGATTATAATTGCGATGTGGGTAGTACAATATTTTTATATCCACAACGAGTCAAAAGCTATGTCGTTGGTCTGCATCAATCACGACTAATACAAGAATAGATACGACCCATTTTTTGTAGAATAGATGAAATAAAATTACTGCCGTTACACGATTCCTCGTTCAAGGTTAATAGATTATTAAGGGAAAATATATAAATGCCTTTTTACGACGTCTTCATATGCTAATGACGCCTTCAAGCATTTCAACCATCGGTAAGCTGGTAATAACATTGAAAATTGACATCGACGCACCAAGAGCTTGGCAAAAGTCCAATGGAGTGCCGATTAAAAATTTAAAAGAAAGAAATTAAATAAACTATAGTTGTGCAAAAAATTCTTTGGAAATGCATAGTAAACCACTAGTTGAGAAGGATAAGGATGAACCGGAAACATAATTAAAGGAAGAGCACTTGGGGATGATGAAACGTGGTTCTGGATTTTTTTTAAATCTCCAACCGCGGGAGAATCCAGGTCACAAGCCGATGGCGGACCCCTTCCGAGTATTGTTTTCGCGGATAATTTGCCCAGAATAAAAGCCTGAAACAGATTACTCGGAGCAATGTTTTTGACGCGCGTTGCGGCTTCTCGGAAAAATTAAAATTAACACATATCAGGAAAAATATTTTACATACCCAACGATGGGCTTTGAAAAAAAGAATACGACTGAAAAGCCGATTGCGCTTCGCTTTCAGACTTTGAGTGGACTATATTTTGGTATAATTCGTGGCATTACTCAGTAGGTGATCAGTGATCTCATCTTTTTTTACGGAATATGATGTAAACTAAAACTGCTAGTGTGCCATTACGACGATTCATTTACTATCAAGCACCTAATTAATATTTCGATGTGATACAAACGTGCACTCTCATAGTGAAAATCCCCGGATAATTAATTGGTTTATTTCTATTGATATCGTCGGAAAACAGTTAAAAAAAGGCGGAACGTATTGTATTCTTTGCAATAAAGTTGAAAAAAGAGTATTTTATAAAATGATTTAACAATAATGGTGTGAAAAATTTCAATCAGTAAATTGATAAGTTACTTTATCATTGTGTCAAGAATTCAAATGATACCTTTTAAAATATCTACTAACAAGTATTAGATCAGATTGTTAGATTATAAACTAATAATTTAATGAAATATACGAAATTTTTTATGACCAGATATATATCTGAGGTTAGTAGAACTAGCTTTCTCTTCGCGAAAAATCATATTTGACCATTAACACAAAATAATGTAAAATTTTGTGGAATACTGTGAATGTTTCATTTGTTTTTTTAGTTAAATATCTCTATCTATTCGCACTGATAGTAAAAAAATTTGCTATATTCACCTCGAATTTCCCACTTGGTGTTACCACGTAATACACACCATTGAAGAAAACATGAAACATAAAAACTGGATTTGGAATACTGATTAGCACTACGAGCACTTGAAAGAAATAAAAAATTTATGATACCTTGGATTTCTGACTCGAGAATTCTGATTTCAGAATTCCACTGTTAATATGTTGAAGGTTAATTAACACTTCAGAATTAAGTTCATAAAATATGAATCAAAAGAGTGGGTGGCGAGAGTAACTCTACCAAAGCAAACATACCTGAGAAAACGAAAAAAAGTCAGCTTTCAATTTTACCTTAGCGTTTGTTTTCTTGCATCTAGGGAAAGGATGCTTAATTATGCATTTTTTTCAAAAAAATTACAGCTCCAAGTGCCCCGTTTCAAAGAAAAATGGCAACCTCATCATGCATTAAGCCTGAGTTTGAAAATTGAATCTCAGAGATTGACATTAGTTTTTGTAAATAACGGAGTTTAATATTTCTCATTTAGTTCCATGAATGTCTAACGGTCGCTCACTTTACCAATTCACTTAATAATTGCTGTAGCTCGGCTCCACTCGTAGAGCAAAGGCTTCGGGGTCTGAGATTATCAAAAGCAGAAATGATGAGAATCCTTGCATTTGCACATCAATCATTCACAATAAAATATGCATACATTTCTGTAGTTCTTAGACTACCTCCATACCTTTTGGCCGACCCGAGCGAGGCATGAATAGATACGCAATGATTGATTCGTAAAGCCTCCTTAGGATTTTGAAACTTTTTGTAACTCTCTTACGTTTTGCCTCAGGTATCACTGAATTCATGGGATAACTCGAGGGAGTTTTTAAGGATTACGTTCACTGTCGCGCCTCGAAAATGTGACACTCAAACGCCTCTTCCTATTCCCCGCTCCACCTACTTCTACCCTTCACCCTCTCTTTCCCGTCATTACCATTTTTCGCTCCCCGTCGTGTTTAATAAGCAGCGCTTTCCTCCCACGGCTCTGCGATCATTTTTTCCCGTAGTTTGTGGAAGTTTTCTCGCCCCTCTTGCCTGTCAGTTTCCCCCTCGCTCATGTCGTCTCAAAAAAGCTTGACGCGAGTCCCTTGACAAAGACGTGCGGTAGGACCTAGGTGAGATTAGTCCTCCCTGACCTCCCTCCGCCCATTCGGGTGACATTTTCAACACCTAATATTTTCAAGGGCCGGCCGAATACATTTTAGCTGGAAATTTTTTAGGCTACCAATTTCCAATTTTTAGTAATTCGTGACCAGATCCTGGGAGAAAAAAACATTAACTAGCATAATACACGCCGAAATACGATCCTCCTCAACCTGTGAAAAAAGGAGGTACTAAAGGAACAAAGTAGCTCCCTCTTCTAAGATGAAAAGAGGCTCTTCATTCTACGAAAGAGCTAGAAATTTCACCCTGATTCACGTCTCCACAAGATGTCAATTCCATACTTTCTTTTCTGTTTAAGGAAATCTCTGAAGATTCATGGCTTGAAATTACTGTTTGAGTCTCATTAAGTCAATTCATCACTGTGTGAAGTAGTGACCTTCAGTAAGTGTAAATAAGTCGCCCATTTGGTTTAATTTGAAAGATGATTACCTCTCTCCTTCAGGCTAGTCCAAGTTCAGCATCACGCGAACCTGATTCCAGGGATATTACGTTAATCACTTTGATGGTCTTTGTCCCGTCATCCGTAACTCGTTCCTCGGAATTCCTAAGAGACCCTAGGACCACTAGGAACCGTACGAGATGAGACCTCTGGAGTGTTTCACCTCATTGTCCGCAGCTAAGTTACGCAATGAAAGGCGTACGCATCTCCGTGAAGAGTTACCTAGACCGTGCTATACATCCCTTCTCCCAACTCGTCCAACTCCTACAAATACCGCAGGAGTATGAATGATAATATTCCAAAGAATACCGAGATAAAACAGCCCACCAGGCCATTCCTGTTTCCGTCAGCCTAGAATAAACTTTCACTCCTTAACGTCCTGTAATTTTCGTTTCCATCCCCAAAAAAGAAAGGAGCAAGAGGAGAGGATTGATTTTTCCCCCATGATAAAATTTTCAATCGTGCCCAAATCAATGTCACAAAAAGGTTTTCTACACTAATTTGTCATACTTAAATGGCGATTGAATTTTATACCGCTTAAGGTAGGGAGGTGTTCACACAAAAAATGAGGTCAGTTCGCAACAAAAAAAAGCCCGTCGTAGCGTTCAGAGTAGAGCAAAAATGATGAGTCATGACGCCGTACGATAACTAATGAAGCAAGCGTCGTTCCGCCCATGCCCACCTTAGCCATTCATTTTAGGTCGAGGAGGTCAATCTACTTTCAGCACGTTTTCTTGGAAAGGACAAAATTTCTCGGGGGACTTCCGGAAGAAGATATCGATCCGAGGGCGGTTGTTTCTCTTCTTGGTTCCTCTTCCTTTCTTCCCTTTGTCTTCCACTTAAACGGGAACAGGTTGCAATGCAAAGAGGATTGGGTAACTTGATCTCATGACGGTCAATGAGCTGTTACACGACTAATTTTATCTTCAAGAATCTGCGACATTCCTTAAATCTTTTACAGTACATGTTAATCTGATGAACTTCTAAGATTTTTTTAAGCAATATACGGTTCTAGTTACGGCAAACTTGTCCAAAATCTTGATGCGAGGCACGGCAACTAAGAGGGTTCAAATTTGGGTGGAGAGGGGAAAATTCGTATTAAAATACAAATGAATTTTCACGTTTACCAAAAATAGAGGTGAAATAGATCTGCACCATATCCAATTTTGTTTATGTGCAACATATGCTCGTCGATGGAAGCCATTTTAACTGCAGCTGTTTTCTAGACAGGACTCAGAACATAAGAGCAAATATTTTTAATATTATTTTTCCTACGGTGTGCATTCTGCGATGAAGTTCGCTTTGACGGTGAAATATTAACAGTATGATAAAGAAATAAGTTAATGAAACCAAGCGTATGTAAACGCTATCGTGAAAAAATGCTGATGGAAAAATACTTTATTATGCAAAGCGTCACTGCGGTTACGTACTGACCTGGCACCTCAAAGACTCTGGATAACGACTCTCGGTATCCAGAGAGTGTGTATGTCCCAAAAGGTAAATAAAGGAATAGATATGCAAATCGTAGTAGTAAAATAACTTGAAGTTATTCATTAAAAGTTCACTGAAATGCTCAGATCCAATATTAAGGCTACAAAAGGCTAAGTATATACAAAAGGCATTTAAGTTTAAGTTACCATCACAATATAAGACTTGCTAAATTACTCGTGAGGATTATTAACGTCAAAACTGCGGATTAAATGCTGGCCACAATGAAGGAAAGCTGTACGTATCTGATAATAAGTGTAAATTTATTTCAGTAATAACCTAGAGTTAGTATTTTCCATAGCCTAAGAACTTATTTTTGCCCAAGCCATACTTATGTTAACTAAGACTTAATCAGAAGAACCGAGCAAAGCTTGAAGGGTCAGTACTCTCTGCTAACAGGAAAGAAACACTTCACAACTTCCTCTCGTTAGTCTTTCCACTGCCGGCAGCACTCAACGCCATTTATTTTTATTCACTGAAACTATTCGGTGGGATTTTCTGGGAAATTCTGATGAAGGAGCATAAATAACCTTAATGGGAGCTTTATACGAACTAACCGACCGAAATTCAGGGACACACCAAATTACCAGTTGGACATTACGAATTATTCATTTTCCTGCAAAAGCTAACCGCTAAAAATGATTACAAATTGTAATTTGCAACAATTAACGATTGCATGCCATAATATCATATCTTTCCACATAGTAGCTCACCCAAGTGAATATTACCATTATATTATTGTGGCAGCAAAGGCTACGTAGTTATCATCACAATATAAGTTAATTCATTACTGTCATGAATAAAAGGTCTCAAATGCTGTTGTACTTCAACAAGTACATTAGGTAGTTTTGCCAGAACTGTATTTCTTCGGAATATATTCCAACCGCGGAAAACTTCTCTGGCTTCTTAAACTTACACCAATTAATTATTTAGCCCCAAGGGGAATGATTTATGCGAAAAACCAAAAGTAACATGAACATTAAACTATGGAAGTCTTTTTGAAACTTATCATAGCAAAATTAGATCACGATAACATTTCGGTGATTTTTTTTAGTTTTGTCAATTCCTTAGAACATTATTTCTGTGATGTTGCAATAATTTGCGAACTGATCCTTGATTTTCTCCAAGATGTCAATTAAGAGCTGAGGCATTGTAATATAAGAAGTTTCATTCATCTACGATGCCTAGAGACACTACAATAAACTAATTACTCAGAATAATTATTGCAGCAACGTGTGCCTGATAGCCTCATCATATTAAACAGACGTCTCTAAAAGAGCATAATTCCAACGATTCCGGTACATCAATGGGCGTTACGTAGTGAAATTAGCTTAATTGGAAAAATATATTTTTTGTTATGGCAGTTAAATCATACCACTCTACTAGAGACTTCTACTCTACGATGAATTTGAAAACCACCGGATTAATATTCAAGGGAATGGTAAAAAATCTGGGCATGTTGGTAAAATTACATTCTCACGATATCTATCTGGTCGGTCTCTTACCCAGTTAAATCATACGCCACTTCGGCTTGCCATTAATACCGATTCCTCGCTTTCCTCGTTCCTGCTTGGTCTAATCCTCACCCCGAGGGAAGAGCGGTGATTTACACGACCGGCTATTGAGAAAATGGACTCCACAAAATGGTGGAGAAAAAAATGGGGGGCTAACAGGACCTCCCCTGGCCATCTGAAATTCCCATTATTTACGGCCAGGGTGAGACACTTTAGGTATAAGCCCCTCCCATCCCATTCATATATGTGGACTGCGGTCGTTATCCGATGAGCCATCCGATGCTTCCCGCGGCGCCTTAATCGGCTTGTCCCCCTTGGTTCCAGGGTCCAGCCGCCGGGCGGGGGACAGGCGGCGGCGGCGGAGAGGGGCGGGCCCCACCAGGAGCACCGCCGGAGCGTGGGAGGCCGGCAGGGTCGAAGGGGCCAGCGGGACCCCACCCTCTGCTTCCTGGCCAATGTGGCCGTGGCGGACGCCATCAAGTGCCTCATGGTGCTCCCCGTCACCTTGACCGTCCTTCTCGTCCAGAACTGGGTCTTCGGCAGCTTCCTATGCTTCTTCCTACCCATGATGCAGGTAGGACGAAAGCCGCTTAACTACTCGCCATGCGTGCACAATCAAAACCGACTCAGAACTGAATAAGCAAGTGTTATAACTTTTTCCTGACTTAAGAACTACTGTCAATTAAATGTGGGAGTAATAGTTTTGTGATAGAAATTTACAGTTACATATATAAAGCCATTGGTTTGTTGGTATATCCGTTGATGACTAAAGATTGTACTTTCTTCGGTAAATGACCCTAACTGTTATTCGACTCCACCGTAACTGAAACACAACGACAAAAACGAGTTTATTCACGACGATTCCCATTTTGTGGAAATAGATATCACGCATTCCCAAAACCGAGGCCAGGAGATACAAGTAAAGACATGATAAATTAATGCGGAAATACATCTTCTAATGAAAAGTTACGCATAATTTACACCCATAAAAAATATTGTAACCTCTTTTCGACGACTTATTACCTCAACAATTCCCTTGACATCGTTTTTCTTTTCCAGTGATGATCGAAAAAAGGGAGTGCCAGCGCAGACCTTCCTTTTCACAAATTTCGAATATCAACTTATGAATTAGGCAGAATTCCTTTGAAACTAAATAGACGCCGCGACCATTTTCCCAAAGAATATCCTCGAAAAGCAGATTTAATACAAATGATGTCTAGATAAAAACGACTGAAAACTTTGCATTGGCATTATTATAAATTTGCAAATGACTTCTTAAAGTAGTAAATTAAAGAACAAAGGACAAAGAAGGATCAAACGAAATCGTTAAAAAGTTTGTATAAGAAAACTATCTGGTAATTGCTTCTTCAACAAGACTGGTAACCACTCTTATTGATCAGTCAAGTAGTATGTGGTAATAAACTGAGAACGGGAATATTTGAATGATGAATTTAATCGTTTTGTGAGATGATAATAATTGTTTCGAATAAAAATGGTAAACAGTAAAATTGATGCATCAGACATTTCTTTTAAAAGTTTCACTAGGAAAATGATGGAATAATAATATATCCTTCACAATTTTATCATCGTAGACAGAAAATAAAACTACTCTTTTTATAAACCGTAGAGACGGACAAGAAATTTCTTGTGGCTGAATTTATTCATTTTTTAATAACACCTACCGCCAAATGCCAATCACATATCGCGCGATATACAAATAATTAAGCATATATAAGGTTAAATAAGAACAGAGATCATGCCAACCAGAGGTTAAACTGACACTTGAAAAACTGAGCCTGTTCTCATAGCTTAATACCGAGGTTTTATTAAAATCCATGATGAAATTCCTCAAACACAGAAATTTCCCCGAGACAACTTAAGAGGGAACAGATATTTGGACAACCAACGTAATTGTACAGGAATACCTACTATGAAAATATTTTGCGAGAAATGATTTGTATATATTTCCACAAAGTAATTGTACCTTTTACTATGAGCTGTGTATACTGTGAGCGTTATTGAAATAATCAGGATGCATAAAAAAAGAAGAAAGCCATATCTCTGCCTATTCTCTTAATTCTGGCAATTTGCGCGAGAAAAAGTACCCACACAATGTCATTATCATCATTAGTCAAAAATCTTACGATTTGCTTGACACAACTTTGGCAGCCCCGTTGGTGGCGATGTAAAGTCCTCGCCTGCTAATCCTAGGGTCGCCGGTTCGAGTCCCGCCTGGGTGGGTTTTCCACCCAGGGCATGGATGTTTGTCATGCTCCGTTGGTTCAGCCCCTGGGAAACCTGATGATAGGCCAATGCCTATTGGGATCCCACGGGTAGATGGACCAACAGAATAGTCAGGAAAAAAAACATTTAATTCACCTTTCAGTTAGTCTTTTCCAAAAAGTAAATAGAATATTTATCTCTATTAGAAGGTAAGCTTCCACTACACATTCTTATATAACGTCCAACTAAACCATTTGCTTTATCATTGCAACAAATTTACTTGCCGAATTTTTAAAACCGTTCGCAAGCTTCCTTTATCTTTCATAATGTGAATTAAAGTAACGATTATTTAAATATTAAAAAAATTCTAAAATAAGGTTACTATACTTGGAAAATAGGTACTTCAGCTGAAAAATGTTAAAAAGCAAATTTTATACCATATGGAAAGTTAAACCACACCAAGGACGTCCCATGCATCGTCAGGTTTAATCAATATCGAGCTAACTGCAAAATGAAGTCGACGTCGCCCACACGATGGGATCTAATGTCGTACGGTGGGGGCATTTGGACGTTACAGCAGCTGACACCCCGTTTATCAGCATTAAAACCAATGAAAATTGTCCAATATTCATCTAATGGAAGACTCATGTCATTATATATCATCACAGGAGCTATTTATCGGTGGACGAAAACGCGGTAAAATCTTGTGGAAAAAAACCTTTTTTTGAAAAACCCATTAATTTTAACTTGGAACGAAAACTATGACGGAGGTCACTCATTTTTGCAGAAGCATATTCCAAGGTAATTTTATGGTACGCCTCTCAGCAACGTAACCTTATGGAAGACAACGATTGTGGGTGTTAAACACCACATAATATTCGTTTGTGAAACATTATTTGGTTGATACAAAATAGTGATTCGATATCTTTACAGAAACTAATAGGTAAACGTCCTATAGAAACTTAAACGTAACAATTTACAATATAAGAACAAAAACTGAGACTTTCGCTTCAAGGATTAATTGCTTTTTCAAAACCTCCTTCTGACCCTAGAAAGCTGCGCAAGAGAAAATCCCACTACTGCTCCAAAGGATATTTGGGGACCATTTAAATTTCAAAACTATTGTAAAAGTGTTTTTTGTCTGGCCTAGTTACGAAGACTATTTCTTTTGAGAGTTGTTACAAATAAAGTTCAATCAAAAAAAGAAGGCTCCTTGAATATTTCCTCCTTAAGCTACCCCATAACCTAACATGAGATATATCCGTTTGACCTATACAGCATAACCTGTTCCCTAAGTGTGCATTCGTCTAAAACACCTTTATTTTATATTTTTTTATCTTTTAGCAATATTTTTTACCTTTTCCTCCTCTCAGCGTATGCTCCCAATGTGGGTACGATAGGTATATTAAAATCAAAGTCTATGTCTATTAATATTTTCCCCATTCACTTATTCGTCCGAATTTTCCCTTAGAATTCCTTCACCCACCACACTTTTTCGATCGTCTTATTTTTCAACCGGTTTGGCTTATCTATCCTCCTGAAAATCTATGAATTAATAGCTTTTAACTTATAAGCTGGTTTCCTGGCACATGCATTTCTCACACATGCTTCATATGTCATAATATCTCCTCTACTAAAGATTCTTAGCTTCACATCTATTTATTCTACTGTACTTTACTTTCTACCTATTACTACTTTAGATCATTCCCGGAATTTCTCCATACTCTTAAAATTAATGTTTGCTGCTACTTTTACTGCGTTTCTTTTTCCTCAATGCCTCTTCACCTATTTAATTGTGTTATATAAATACATGAAAATCACCTTCTACAATTTTTTAAAATTTAATTTTCTCTTTCACATCGAATAATCTCCACTGTGAACCGGGATTTCGTTGCAGCAATCGCATTTACAACTTCTATTTTCCTTTGCCTTCTTCTTGTCATCAGGCTCCTTTTTATTTTAGCTAAAGCTTCAACATTCCACTTATCTTCTTATTTTCTCCATCCAGCCATTTTGAATCATTCTATTATGGTGTATCTAGATTATGACAAGAATTTGCCTCCGCTCCAGAGGAATTATGAATTAGCAGCGGTGTTTCAAAATCTTTGAATTACCATGATACGGTCTCTCGAATGTCTTCTTTTAATCCTCATCATCTTCTCTGAGTATTCATGTCAAGGATATTTTCTAAACCTGCTGATGGTGATTACTAGTCAATTCCTTCATAAGAATTTATTTATATTCATCCCACGGTCATTTATTTCACGAACCTCACTCCCGTGGCTACACGACCATCTGAACTGTTGATACTCTTTTCTGAGCCACCTTCTTTAGTGCTCTCGTGTTATTTTACTGAAGTAAAAGTAATTGAGGCCTTAAATTCTATTCAGATTCTCCACCGACCAAAACGTTTCAATACTTCCAATGTCTCTAATAACGACTCGTTCATCGCATCCAGGGTTGAATGTCAACATTTGATGATTCAACCATGAAGACGATTCCCTGGAAACCTCTCGAAATCCCTCGAAACATTGGGAAATTCTAGTTTGACCCGAGAGAAATTCACCATTAGTAATCGCAGGAGAAGTATAAGATGTAATTGGAGTGTTTTACCATGGTATTTCCCATGACATGTAAGAGGTGAATTGCCCTCTTAAATGGTGGTAATTACTGTGCGATTTGTGTTGCAGAGTAGCAAACTTTTCTCGTCAAATTCATTTCTCTCTCAAAATCATGCCATCTAATCCTTCACCTTTAACTTAGTTCCTATTTCGTTATCACAATATTTTCACAACCAGGAATGTTATTTATTATTCCCTCTTTTTGACGCATTAGCCTTCAATCACCGCTTATTTGTGGCCAGATGTTGGCGTTAATTTTATGACTATATTTGTTCCCTTTTCCTGAGCCTCGACTAATAGCATTCTATGAAATAACTTACCTATATTTTAACATTAACTTAAACTTATTTACTTTTTAATATATATTTAATTATAATCAGCTAATTTCTATTCCTAAACATTAACCCACTCTGAAGATCCAACTAACTTTGAATTATTCAATAACCATCGCTCCATAAGCTGCAGCTATCCTTTCTTTCTTCTGACTTCACACGAGCCTGAATTATTACCAACATTTACTGATCGACAGCTTTGAAAATCTCCGAAATGAGTAATGTCATAAAATTTTATGGCTCTACAACAGTAGTTGCGGTCTACTTCCATGTCATCATTCCTGGTGCTTCTTTTTCTTTTTACCGTCCAAGAATTCCAGGAGATGAGCACATCTACATCTACACAATACCCTGCAAGCCACCGCGAGGGTGTGTGGTAGGGGGTGAAGATCACCAAACATGCACTATTGACATGCAAACAAGCTACTATATGAAAACATGCTAATAATAGGGTCTCATGCAACTATATGGTTAGTATCTACAGCATCTACATAGTAAAAAAGGGATTGGTTGTTAATAAATGCATCATGTACTACAGACTACTCTAAAATATTTCCCCTACCTATCCCTTTGCTATGCTGCCTATTGTGTTACCTCATAGTACAGGGGAAAATGCCATTTTGAATCTATCAGTACGACAATCTATCTCTCTAATCTTATTTATCTGGTCGAATCTAGCATAATACGCTAGTGTTTTTAACATATGTCTAACATCTTCAGTAAAACTATCCGATTTAAATTTCTGTAATAGATTTGATCTGTACTTTAACCTACGCTCTGATGATGATTCCCACCATAATTCTTGTATTAATTCTGAAACGCTACTCAACCTACCGTAATACCTTTTAACGAACCTAGCTGCTCTACGCTGCTCACCTTCTCGTTCTCTGATCAAACCTAATTCATTCGGATCCCATATACTGGCTGCATATTCAATGTGGGGCCTAACTAGTGAAAAGTAACATTGCTCTCTTGTCTTCTCATCGCATTTCCCAAGTACTCTCTTTATAAATTCTAGCTTTCTCTTCGCTTGGCCTCATATTTCCCGGATTTTCTTCCCCACGATATATATTTCGTGATGGTTACACCTAAATACCTTAAGGTTTCAACGCTTTCAATCTTTGTGTTACTAATTTGATAGGATCACTCTATCGAATTATCCCACCTCCAAAAATTAATAGCTACACACTTTTTAAGGTTAAGTTCTATCAGCCATTTGTCACACCACTCTTGAATTGCATCTAAATCCTTGCTAAGCGATTACCTGCCGTCTTCTATTGGTATACCCCTGTATACTATCGCATCGTCCGCAAAAAGTATAAGCTTACTATTAACTACGGTACCCATATCGTTTATGTACAAAAGAAATAGAAGCTGACCTATTACGCTACCCTTGAGAATTCCCGATGTGACTTTGATTGTGTCGGACTCAAGAATTCATTTACCCAACATACAACGTACAATTTACACCAAAACACTCTAATTTTAAGATTAATTCATTATCAGGAACTTTATCATAAAAAATAAAATATCGCATCATTCAGTGCTGTTTTCGACGTAGACTGAAATATCGTGTACGAATAAAGCTAATTGTGTCTCGCAAGATCTACCTTTTCGGAACCCGTGTTGGCTGTTAATGAGTAATCCCTGACTATCCAAATGACCCATGATCGAACTGACTACTATGTTCTCAAATACCTTACAAGACTAATGAACAGAAAATATAGGTACTTGTTATTCCACATAAATTTATTCTTAAATGACGACCCAGGTTTCAACGTGGAACGTTATCATATGTTATAACGATAAAAATGATGAGTACAAATCAATCATAGAGAGTACCTATATCATTTTGAATAAATTTTTAAACTCTAATTGGCAAACAAAATTAATATCCTTTAAGTCTCAGACTTGTCCACTTGAAGTCATCAGGTTCGATTAAATGGCATGTTTTTCTTTAACTTCAAATTTTTTACTCTCATAAAATCATATAATATTCATTAAAAAGATGGCATAGAAAAATATTATTGATCTGGTAAAATAAAAGATAAAATTAGTTACATGAACTCAAGATAAAAAGCAATAACAGAAATCTGAATGCTATTGCTTCGAGTAAATGAATGGCAAAAAAACGTTAAGGTCAGAGGAATTTTGAAAGGAAACATGAAACTCAATCTAACTGATAGTTATCTAAGGTCGCGTCACGATCATGCGACCTCCTCTCTAGCAGTATACTGAAGCGCACGAGTGGCATATATCGCATATCCGTTCGCATACATGAATACTGCCACACTCATGAATACAGCATTGTTCACGTAGTTAATTATATTAACCCAAGTAGAATTATAGAGTTGTAAGCTCCAATCCGACAGAGCACAGCTGATACAAAGTCTACCTATACTATCTATAGGCTATCAGCGATAATTCATCAATATTAATCACCTGAGCTATTCAACAATGTCAGCAAATAAAGTGGATGAATATTGCATAGGTCTCTTGATGAAGATATTTCTCACAGGATGTTCATTATTAACAATCCCTTTATCACTGTTATACCCAACCTGCCACGCCAATAGATGACGGTGCCCTGAGTTTCAAAGGTTGGCCTCAAAACAATTTACAATTTAACCACTCTAGCTTCTAAATCCTCTCGCCTTCCCCAATATCTCATAAATTTCTTGGACAAGAACAAAGTTTCAATTAATGACATGCCTTCTAAAACTCAATACCAATAAACAGTTTTCCTTCGGGAGCAGCTCCCTGGACACCTAGCCCAAACTTCCTGGGCACAAACGTGAACTTGATAAATTTCCTCAAGGCTTTTTCGGAACCTCCGTCATCGTCTAAGCCTCCATGCTGCGGCAATCCCTGTCAATGACATCACCCCGGAAGGGGAAAGATGACAAGAGGAGAGAAAGTGGAGAGAGCGACCGAGAAGTTGTAATATGATCCGATATCGATCGCCGTCACTCTCATCCCGGTTCTGGTTCGAAGCTTTGCATTTGAATTCATTTACTTCGATCGATAGTGGCAAAAACGTAAAAGAACCCCCTCGAATACTTTTCCTTAACATTTCTTTTGCATTTGGGTGATGCCTTTAGTATCCAGTCCCCTCTTACCTTGTGTCGTTTTATCCGCTCTCCCCGCCCATCAGGAGGAGATGTCATAAATAAGGGATCACGAAGATAAAGAGATGAATCCGAGGTGAGCGAAACGTAACACCGATTTATTTCTTCTGAGATGAAAGAAGGGCAATGAGGGATGAGATGCTGAGATTGCTTCTGTCGTACTATAGGGCTCGCTCTTTTGATTCCTCTCGGATGAAGAGAGTAACGAGGAAGGCCAAGATAGCCCTCTTTCCGAAAAATATCCCCAGGAGGCCTTAAAAATTTTAAGCTTCAAATCCTGTTTCTCTTATTATCGAATACCGTATCAATCACATCCATTGACAATTGTGTCTCTCTGAGAATAATAAATACTGAAAATAATCATCATTCACAAAATTAGCTTCATTCGCCCAGCGAGTATTTTTTCCGCCATAATTAGAGCATATGTAAGTATTTTCTATTGTAAAAATAGTAAATAGACCGCAGCAAATGCGAATAATTAACCGACTACAACATTGAGTTCCACATGGGATTTACTTTATTTATTTTCATATTATTTGTTAATTTAAGTTAAAACTAGCTCGACTTATTATTTTAAAACGTATTTATTGCATTTTTATGTCTCATTTGAAGTTTAAAATTCTCAATGGGAATCAACCTATTAACACACTCACAAATAAAATCCAAATAATGAAATTTCACGGTTACGCCCGTGAGTGAGTGGATACTACTGAACAGAAAATTGGGAACGAAATGATACCTGAACCGATTAATTAAGAATTAAAAGGTAATTAATTTGATGGAGAGCAAAAACCGTTAATTCAAAGCAAATATTTAAATCCCAAGTTTTTTCTCCATCAGTCCATTTTAGAGACCATAATTCTAAGGTACTTGAAAAATAAGCGTGTGTTGTGGTTATAAATTGAAGCCAGGAAATTATTAATGTGAAAAGCCTCGTTTACCATCTAAATCAGGAATTTCAGACCAGAGGCTGAGTAAATTGGAAAGGTATTCTCCAAATTAAACCATAAATGGAATTTTCAATGCATAAAATATTGTTCCTCATAAAGGACACCTACTAATCTGGCGTCATATTTACCTAGCTTTCTGGCTTGACAATAACAGCTTTTAATAAAATTTTTCTTGGTCTTTTTAAGCATCAACTAAATCAGATGAATTGGTTATAAGTACTATACCAAAATATATCATCTTTCCGTCTGAATTCCGGCAACCACACAGGTAGTGTATTCATTAATTTACACTGCAAATCGCCGCAAATCCAGGTGTTTTCGATCAGCCTCAAGCCACTAAGGAAGGTCTTCGGCTTAAGCCAAGAAAAGTATTTAATCAACCTGCACTTTACTGTGAGCGAACTAAATCTTCAGAGAGGCAACCACGTAAATCTCCACTCAGAATGAGAATTTACGAAGTACCAATATTTCAACTCCATTCGTCATAACTTTTCTATTCCAAAATTCTACCCTTCCTTCAACTTTTTTTAGGGTTGCCTTAATATTTTCTGCTGACTCATGCATTGATGAATGCACAATGAGTGTGAAAAGGAGGAGAATACGGCTGCTTCTTGCCGTACTGCGCATCCGCTATTTCTAAATGAAATCAGTTTCTTTAAGGATCAAAAATATTGCCAGCGATTTCAGAGGAAAAACGCGATAAAAATTATGAGCATAAATTTGATCAAATTTACACTTCATTATTTCATTTTAGGCCACACAAGGATCACATACCCATCAAATGTGCCAAGAGTGACGAAGAATATACCAAAAATATGCCAAAAAGAGGTGGACACTTTATGGAGATAGTGACAGACATGCTAGCTATCTTTGTTGAATGAACGGTAAGAAAATATTGTTGCAAAGAAGCCTACATCCGTTTGACTAAGCTCATGTTTTCAAGAAACTTATCATGATTGGTACCATATCGGGCGTTTTCGCCCATATATTGGTACCAAATTGGGCAATGCATGGTTTTCGTAAATACTTGACTTTGGATACCTTTTAATAAATAGAGGAGACAGAGTACTTTGTTCTAGCTGTATTAAACTTCTATGCAACTGCATCAACCTTATTTTGCTTGAAATTGGTGAGATTTAGCAAACGGGATTAAAAAACAATTCAGTTACATGAAATGTTTTTGCGAGTTATTGTAATATATATCACATCACTTATAGTAATACCGTTACAAATAATACAGTACAATATTTGATACATTTAATTGAATATTTCATTATTATTTCCAAACAATCACCACGGCATGCGTTCCACTGGCTCTTCAGAATTCATATCTCTTCAGCACTTAAATAGTGAATGCCATTAATAAAAAAGTTATGGCTGACTTCCGATAGTTTGATTTTCAAAAAATGTACAAAGATATTGCACTACAAAACTGACTGTATTAATTATACAAATAAATAACTGTTCCGAATTGTGAGGCCTTTCTTCTCCATTGCAAAGGAATAGGTTGCCCGATATACATAATGCCTGAAAAAATACTTAACAACGTTAGGTACTGTGGCATTTTTTGCTACCCCCCCCCCCTTTCCCCTCGTTGGACATTACCCGTCGGCGGACTATTTACCCTCCGGACTTAGCCGAAGGACTTAGGCGTAACTAACGAAAGGCGGAGCCAATGACGCCAACGATGCCTACGATTCCAAAATGCATCGATTCCGGACTGCAGCGTTCCGACAAAGCGTGCCACCAAATCGCGCCGCCATACCGCGCCGCCGCCTCACCGGGGTTGCCATCACTTATATAGCCCCCTAACTGCGGATGAAGACCAGAAGTTTGGCCATCGTACAAGCCGTTATTTGGTGTTCTCCCGCCGGAGTCAAAAAAGATTTCCTGATGCTCCAATGATAAACTTCTACCTCGCCCACTTCACCCATACCACTTTCCCTCCCCTCAATATGTACCTATCGACGATTTCCACGTTAATACCCCATTCCACTTTGACCTTGCCGAAAATACCCCCTCCTTATGCCAGAATATACCTCCCCTCTCACGCCCTCTCTTTTCGAGTAGAGACGGGGCAACGAGTTAACTTCTTGGCTACGTCCGCCAGTCTCGAGTTAGTTTTTTTGGAGACTTCGTCATTCTCGAGTCTCCTAGGGGCCATGGTCTATTTTTGCAAGTTATTAGGGTTTCCCTGAATTGGGAAGAGTATTTAAATTGTTGGTTTGTACTTGCTTTGTCTATTTTCGTTGAAATACATTGTTTGTTACAGTTAGATTCTCATACTTTTGGTTTTTGTTCTATTTTGACCTCATCTTGCTCACCCGAGTTTGGAAAGAATTTTGTCCCAATGTGTTGTTTTGAGCGTTTCTCGCGAAGTCATTTTTCATTCGGGAAACGCTACAGTACCCATAGCATAAGTCCTTGTTTTTCTTCACTTGATTCTTTCTAAATGAACATACGAGCTCGTACGGTGAATATGCAATGCAAGTAAATTGTGCTAATTTAGATAACATAAAGAAAATACAAAAGTTATTTGATCTTTAGAATTTTTTTGAAAGCATTGAAATTTTATCTTTCCATATTAACAGAGTTGTTCAAATCAAAGATTTAAAATGGGTTTATTTGACAAAGTATTTAGGGATAATGCTGTAGTAATTGTATCCTTTCAAATCCTTAATGCGTCTTATTCATAGCTAATTATAGAAGCTTTATAAGATCGCACGTACGGTCTGTTCTCAGAAATACCTATCAGCATAAAATATCACTTGTAAGAAAATAAAGGGCTTTCATCTGGAACATGTTTCTCCATAGAATGAGGCTCCAAACCTTCCTTAACATTCGAGGCCCTGACTCAACGCTCTGAAGCAACCTCACTATCTCTTTCACTGTGCACGTGCAGGATTTACTGAATGAAAATGTGCCGAGCTTATATATTCATGCATTTAAGCGTATGAATATGGAGGAAATGAAATTTCGTTACGCCGAATTTTCGTTCGACAAATCTCCAATGGGGTGCATTTATGAGGAGCCTACCACCAAAAAAGTAAAGGATTTTTTTCCCATTAATATCCTTACTGAATTTATGAGGCACCAAGTATGAGCAAAAAGTGATTCCATTAAGAAGGCAAGAGAGGTTCTCTTGGAACTTTCATGATTTAAAATGAAAGAGAGCAACCGTTTGCGTAAGCGGCATCTGACAATGGCTGTAATTCTTGTATTCTCAACTACATTTCAGAGGTCAATTCTATGAACTACAAGCAGATTTAAATTCACATTAGGGTTCCCACCTTGGTTTCCAATGGTAATAGGCGTTTATACTATTTGCGACGCTTCCATTTCACATACGGAGTTATTAGTGTTTAGTGAGATTAAAAAAATAGGATGGCAGGTGCGATGTATCTATGGAATCCCATGGTATATTAATAAATGGAACAAACAAGTATCAGTATTTTACCTACAGAGGTAGATTCTTGGTCAGTTTGTGCCTGATCAACCAACTTCCTATGCCATAACCATTCCTGTCATCTAATATTTCTTATATCCCATATAATTTAGCAGCATAATTTATCCCCTATTACATCTTATATGTATTACCTACCTCTTAAGCCCTTGTATTTCCGACCTTATTTCGTGTTTTTTTTAGAATCCTTGGGAAATTGTTAATAACTTCTCATTTCATAATGGAATAATATTGAAACTGAACAGTGATGAATTTAAGAAATTTGCACGTTTCCATTTCGGTAAATAGTGCATTTACCATATTTGATGCGTTTATATGACCACCTTACGGTCCTTTTTCCTCTATGAAAAGTGCTGTAGAAACTAAGAAATGAAGAGTTTAAAATTTGAGTAAACGAGGATATGCAATACTATACCTCAACTATTATAAATGTTGCTAAACAAAATTAGGGAATTGGTGATTGGATCATAGGAAAATAGTTGAAATTGGCCTGTTTTTGGTTTATTTATACTCCTTGCGTTGCTACTAAGCAAAATAGCTTGGATTTTCCAATTGAGGGCTGTGGCTAATTAGAGCACATATTCCTCAAGCAATTTTCATACATTTCAATGGGCGAGCCGAGGATGCATATTTCACGGGAAGCGATACACAATGCATGTCCTGACCTTTCACTATAGTTGTCAAGAGCTGTGATTCATGGTAGTGGCGTGTTTTGTCTCCACGTTCATCTGGCATCCATCATGCTGTTCATTTTATTTTATCATTCTTTGCGGCCAAAGTCAGCGGTCACTATTCTTCAGCCGCGATGATTAATGTAAGGGGACTGTGTGGCGTTTTCATTCCGCAAGCGTTCAAATCAGCACCCATTCACAGATTGAGGAAATGGCAGAAATATATTCGAGCGTGGAGAAATCCCGGCATAATGGCAGTCCTGATCCTTTCCCTCTCAATACAAAGCTAATTTCCATGAACCAAATACGAATACATGGATTTATTAAGAAACTTCATACAGTTGTTCTGAAAAAAGTAGCTTTCCTCTAAGTAGCTTGGCTTGAAAGGTTACGTTGAACAGAGTCCACTAATTTCTCAACGTGAAAACCGAGGTAAAATTGTTTGACTAATTTTTTAAAAAAAGTCTTGTTCTTTTTTACCACAAGCGTGCCATTTTTAACTGAATAATTTGACCAGACTACAGAAATTTGGCCCCGTAGATATATGGTCATGGTTTTGTATTATTTGAAAACCGAATAAACTCTAACGCCGCAGTGACAAACGAGCACTTGACTTGGCTAATTAAACCTCGAAGTAGATCATTGAAGGTACGTCAGAGATTAAATATAAATGCATTCATGAGATATGGTACGGCCAGCGGAAGGATATAAAATATCTACCCGGAAGAGATCGTTATCGGGAAGACGAACGAGAGCATTTCACCGTGCGTTGAGTAGCTGGACGACCGAAATTACCAGTCCCTTCAGCATTGAGTAGGTTAGTAGGTCAGCGGTGCTCAAACGGTGAACTCAGGGTGAGCGCTGACCTATTCCCCGTGATAAGAGATTAGGGGTTATCCTATCCCACCCGATGGGAGATTGTCGTAACTGTCCTGAAAGAGTAAACCACACAATGGAAAATGATAGGCATGGGTTGACGGGAGGACGTCATAAAATATAAATTGCCCCAGTGTCACAATTTCACGGCACGTGAGGAACAAATACTTCGAAGAACGGTGGTAACCATAATTGCCGACCGTGAGGTTCAATGTCTCCACATGACTAAACCATCCGTTAATCTTTATACCATCTCCCTAACATCTCTACAGTTTTCCTATACCTTGCTGGATGAACATATTTTAAAAAAATACTAGACTCACATTCGCAACACATGCATTTATCACGCGGTTTTTTTCCCTCAGCTTTCCATCTTGCCTTGGATTCCCCGTTGAATTCAGGTTCCGATCACGTAAAGCACCCGTTTCTGACTCACAGAGCAGCCACCAGCATCCAAGTTCCGCAGGATTCCTCTTTCCTTCCTCCACGCCAGCAAACACCCTCCAAGTCTTCACTCCCTTCTCGGTCACAATCAATCACTCCACCCACCGGCCGGTGAAGGAATTGGCTCCTTAAAGGATCGGATCAATCACGTGGACAAGCCCCTTCACCCAAACGATGGTTGGCAGAACTCGACGCTCAATATCTTGCCTTGGCGAAAGTGACAAGTGTAAGTTTCAACTTGGAAAGTCGATGCCTAACAGCATTTTATAAATACAAGTAAATAAAAGAGAGTTTTCCTAATGCCTATTTTTGAGGAACTCATTTATAAGATGCCTCTATGAATGATTGTCAAACTTTTACATAATTTGAACTCTTTATTGCTAATACCTTTGGTCACTGCTTTCCCAACATAGCATGTCTGAACTACTGCAATAATGAAAGATGATTGTCGCGCCGAGTAATTTTCATTTGCTTGGTTTATAAATTATTTAGATTTTAATGAATACGTCTCAGAAATTTATAAATAATTCTCGGGTTTCCAGCCGAGTAAGATTTTGCGTTGCTGACGTTTCGACGGAATACTCCTTTATCGTCCTCAGAGCAATAAAGCATGCAGGGCATTCCGCCTGCGCTTATATAGCCGTCTCATCCAGGGGGCATTGTTGTCTCCCTTTTTCCGTTATTTTTCGAATTAACGGTTTCCATTCTCTGCTGATGATGTACCCAGAGTCTTGATTTAATGTGTTATCTTCCAGTCTGATTTCTACGGCATCTTTAAGGAGACGTTCCCAATACCCATTTGCTTTGGAGACCAAGCGAGCCTCATCGAAGGAGATGATGTGATCTTCCGATAAGCTATGTTCAGCCATGGAAGATTTTTCGGGGTGGAACCGTAATACACCTCCTGTGCTCTTTTATTAGGGTCTCTATCGTGCTCCCTGTCTCTCCGATGTATATTTGTCCACACTGACATGGGATCCGGTAAACTCCAGGTGTTTTGAATCCCAATTCGTCCTTGACTCACACTAAATCGCCACGCAGATTTTTCGGTGGTTTATAAATTGTTTCGATGTTCCATTTCGCTAGGATCCTAGAGATTTTTCCGTCAACGGTTGAAACATATGGCAGACAAGCTCTCGCAGTGGGTTTTTTCTCTTTGGGAGACATTTCAGGACTGAGGAGACTATCAACGCGGCTATTCTTGTAATCGCTACTTGCTCTTTTTAGGCCCAGCGAAATCTCTCTCTCCGTATACCCATTTTGGCGGAATGTTTCCCGTAGGTGTTTTATTTCCATTGGCAGGTTTTCCTTGTCTGCTACAGTTTACACGATGCAGGAGCGTAGAGATAGCAGCTCTTTTTTGGGACGGATGGTGGTGACTTTGGCCCTTTAGGTACAAGTCCGTGTGTGTAGGTTTTCGATACACTCGGTGATCGGAAGTACCGTCCTCCTTCCGTTGGATTAAAATATCAAGAAATGGTAAGCTATTACTTTTCTCCACCTCCATCGTAAACTGAATTCTTGGATGCTGTCATCCATGTGTTTTAAGGAAGTTCTCTAGTTCCTTGGGCCCATGTGACCAAACAATAAAAGTGTCGTCTACGTAGCGGAAGTATTGCTTCGGCTTAAGCGTGGCTGAAGCCAGGGCTCTTTCTTTGAAGTGTTCCATATAGAAATTCGCAATAGCAGGAGAGGACCAATGGAACGCCATCAACTTGCTCGTAATATTCTCCATTGTAGAGGAAATACGTAGAGGTCAGCACATGATGAAATAGACTGACTGTCTTTTGGTCAAAACGGGCTTCCAGGAGCTTAAGAGTTTCTTTCAATGGAACTCGAGTGAATAAGAACACGACATAGAAACTAACCATGATGCCCGTTTGAGCCAGGTGGAAATATTGTAGGGTCTTCACAAACTGTGCCGAGTTCTTTATGTGATGCTCACATGTTCCCACGTAGGGAGCTAATACCCCGGTGAGATGTTTGGCTAGGTTGTAAGTGAGAGAGTCAATGGCACTCACAATGGGCCTCAAAGGTATCTCTTTCTTGTGCATGTTTGTTAGGCCGTATGGGCTTGCTGGTACCGGAGCTTGTTCATTCCATGTTCATTCATGTATCTTGAAAAGTTACGATTTCTGAGATCTACATACAATATTTCGCTGGTTCAGTACCCTCAAGTAGTATACACATTCTCTATCAATGGCGGCAGAATTGGTTAACAATAAAATAGAGGAGGCTAACTGCTAATATCAAATTCGTCATTCTGGATGGCTGAGTTACATAGTAAAGGCTGTTGGGAAGAATCAGTGGCAGGTAAGGTAATAAACTCAGCATTAACCCACTTTTAATGGGATTGCAACTGACATGAGTTCACAGTTTTACGAGAACGTCTATTACACTCCATAACCAATTCAAAATCGCAGCAAAGTTTGAAATCGGTATTTTCATTGATACTCGGGCGAAATATCGACCACGCTGGGATTATAACATCTAAACCCTTAATTCTAAATGGTCTAATCATTGGGATTTAACCCCTTCACCAAATAGGTTGAAATTAGAATTCCTGACTCAAAATCTTTATTTCACGGTAAACTTTTTCATGTAAAATCTTTATTATGAATTTAATAATTTAACCTAAATTGATAAATTATCAATCGCAAAATGTTTTTAATTTTAAAAATAAAGCTTTACAAAGAAGAGAGTATTAAATTTTCTGCTCTAAAATATAATTACACAGAAAATTGCGCCTATAATGTGAAAAAAATAGCCTTTTAATTTGGGGCTAGGCATTTAAGGATTAATTTGACATTAATTTTAAAAACATAAAAAAATGTGGCTGACATTCGGTCGTGTGGGATATCTACTATTGGTTTAACAACCTATGGGATACACATTTAGGAAAAAACCCCAAATACTCAAAAAGCTGTTTGCTCACACGGATTTACTTAATGGATTGTTTCATATACTCCTCGCTTCCGGAAACGTTCCATCTGAAATATTGTCTCTCAAGAGCGCTCGATGCAGTCCAAATCAACAGAGACAAAAATATTATTTTTTGAAACATCCGTTGTTCTCATCGAGAAGTCTCTGTCCCTTCTGTATCCACTTGGTTATGGTCGGTATTATTTCTTTGTCCAATATCTCTTGTCTTTTCTTGGAATGCAGTCTGGGAGCTTCTTGTTCCGAAATTTTCTCATTTGTTTCCGAAATTTGCTTTTGTTTGTGAAGGAGGTTATTTTATGTGGCCTTGAGTTTCATTCCGTTTTATGATATGAAGTTTGATAAAGTTTCATAATTTCCAATGGTTTGGAGCAATAATCGTGGAAAAAAGAGATTTTCTTTGAATATAAACAATATTTTCATTAAAAAAATGATCTTCTCTTCAGCTTGGGATTTCTGCGCTACCATATTTTTATATATCATATCTTCATTTATGTACTTTCCATTGAAAGTTATGCAAATAATTTAATCGAGTGCTTTTGTACATGGTAATAATATATTGAGGTACAATCAGACCACGACTACTCTTCACACTCGGTGTGTAATATCGCAACCTCTTTCCCGCATAAAACAATGTTAGAAATAGTACTCCACCTTATTCCGGAGTGGGATAAATACCGCATATAAACCCTGAAACATCCACATTATGAGTATTTTTACCAATAGAGCGAGCAGAAAAGAATGAACTCAAGTCAAAGCTTGGAAAAAAATATCCTGCACGCTTTCAACATGGAGAGACCTTGACATGTAGTAGTAATTGCCAATTAATTTGCTTGTGACTAAAAAAGGTACTTTTATGAATTTTTGTTTGATTCGTTAAAATACTATGAGCCTCATAATTTTTTCTTTTGGTCTAATATTTTGATCAACTACTTGAATGGATTCGTTGAATTCAGCGGGAAGTAAATGAAAAAGTTGAAAATTACGATTATGAAATTAAATTATCTTGTTGTACGTGGTGCAAACACTTATAAATCCTCATTTTTATCATTTATAGCATTCATGTCAATCAAAATCAATTGCGAATGAAACAAAACACAGACATTTGGGAAATGACCGCCCTATTTCTTTTTATTTACGTCCAATGCTTAACCATTTTGTTTTGAGGTTATCGCATCATTTTTGACATAAAAATTGGGTTTTTTCCTCATACGTAAAATTATAAAATTTCAAGCGAAAACGTTGTCTTTTGAGTTTTAAACTTCAATGCTTCTTAAAAATATTGGGTTCTTTGTGCTACGCTTCATAAATAAAAATATTGAAGAAAATAATTCATTGATATGCGTCCAATAGTATTTAAAATATAAGAAAAGTACGTCTTTGGTCTTCAATGCAGCGAGCCAGAGTTGTAGTTACGAGGGATTTTACCCAAAACGGATACCTTTAGAGAGAAAACTTGTCGTTCTCCCCAATGGTGATGTAAACTTTATTTCATTATAAGTCATTCGATTTATGTATGACAAAAGGATTCAGACATCTTTAAAATTTCCCCAAGGATTACCCCTGGGATAAGCAATGCATCTACAACATTTTTCGAGGTTTTATCGAAGTCTGAGAAACATGAAAAAAAATAAAGAGTGATTATCTGAAGCGATCTTTTCGAAAGAAATCCATTCACAATTTTCCAATTCACCGTCTCCTCAATTCTTTCCCTCGATAAAATAAAGCTTACATCCGGTAGATAAAGCTAAGGCAGACAAAATTCTAAATCATTCTAAAGCTTTTCTGGAGCGAAGCAGGTTTACCGTGGCGGCATCACCATCTTGGTTACCGCACTCTCTTGAGTTACTGGCGGAGTTCGTGCGGCCTTGTCGGCATCCATCGGAGGAGAGCCATTGCGGGAAACCGCACCGGTGCCGACGGAGTATCGTACCCTGGCATCAGGGGCCGGGGCGTGACTTATGCGACCGCAGCACGGTCGGACTCGGCACTCGAAAGACCCGAGGTATGACGAGAGAGTATCGCCCGGGACGAAGAAACGCCCCGTATAACAGACGCCTCTCAGATATTGACAGGGCGCTGATGAATAAACGAGGATGAGAACTTGCGGCAAAATTTTAAAAAGCAATTTCCGTGGCAATGGGGATTTTGAGCTCCCCTTCCCATCTCGCCGCCCCGTAATTGAATTAGTAAAGGAGCCACTCGATGTCGTTCTCCCGGAACGAATTAGTCAAGAGGCTACACACTTCTAAAATGTCGTGTTCACCCCTTTGCTCGTCCTACACCACCTCATAATTCCCCACCCACGCCTCCCGTTTTCCTTCACTGATCCATCTTCCTGGAACCATTCGCCTCCCTCCACCACTCTCTGAATTTCACGGAGCCTTCCCAAACAATCTGCAGGTTCCCCCTCCCTCTCCACGCCTTCTCTTCGATATTTTTTCTTCCTTTCCTCCGATATGAAAACCCCTCGCCCGTTTCGTCACTTAGCTCCGAGCCTTAATAATGAACGGGAAGGATGTTTTAGTCCTCCGTTGGCGGGCGTTCGTTTGGGAAGGGTCGTCGTTGAGGGAGGAAAAACTAAAGGGAAGTACCAGGGAAGGAGGGGGAGAAGGAACGGGGAGACGGACGAAAGTGAGATAGAGAAAAGGAGATTGCGTAAGCAGCGTAACAGAGAGAAAGAATTTGAAAAAAGGAATTGGATAGGGCGATGAAGGGTGGATCTGTGAGAGACAAACGGGACGAAAACACATCGAGTTGAGATTAATATATTGTTGGGTGGCTCAAAAGCACTACGAAAGCCTGCGGGCGACGCATGGTGGGAAAATGTCAAGAAAATGCGCCCGAAACCCGTTTTATAAATGCCTAAAATGACCGAAATTTATACCAGACATAAAAGAGAGGAATTAATTTAAAAACTACAATTTCAGAGAAGTTTGTGTACTTGACTATCTCGCATTAAATGCCTTCACAAAGTAGGCTGGTGCTTTGGTCACTGTATCATACCCTCAGCTATAATTAAATTCTATATTCATTTAAAATTTGATATGATTTAAAGCGAATGACTCCTGGTTTTAGAGTTAAAATAAAAAATGCTAAACATTTCTATTAACATTCAAATCTTGGAAGGAATAGAATCAAATTTTTCACTAATTTTAAAGACATATATTTTTTGTGAAACATCTCTCGTGCACTAAATCACGTTATTAAAGCGTGTTGGAATATTTGAAACATAAAGGTGAATGAATGAAAGGCAGGAAAATAACTCATTGCCTTTGAATACGCGACGCTTATCCCCAAATACAAGGAATACTGGGAATATAAAAACGGAGGGCGCCGAGTATTCACATAGATTATCGGAAAGTTTCCAGCGATCAATCTCGAGTAGGCTAGCGTGAGCTCAACCACCTTCTTCGAATTATTCGTCTCCCTTCTTCTCAAAGCGAGCGCACTCGACACCGATTTCGCCCCCCACTCCCCGACCCACTGTCTTACCTCTCCGCGATGGAATCTTATTCACCCGGGGGTTCTTTCACCGGGGAGAGAAGGAGTGGAGCGGGGGTGAAAAGAAATCATTTCCATCGCCTGATCATACACTGATACTCGAGATGTGGGGTTCGAAGGTTCCAACCCGCTCCAAACCATCTTCATGGCGTCGTGCTTGATCTCCCCAGGCATGCCTCCGCGACGTCTGGTCTGCTGGAGGAAGGTTCTTAAAGTATTCATTCTAGGATATCGGCGTGCAGCAACCCACGTAGAGACTCCCGGCACTTTCTGCCGTGAATCCTCAAGGGGTCACCTACTTATCCCTTCCTGCTCACGTGCTGTGCCACGATGATCCACCTCCCAGCATTCAATCCACGGATACTCTTACGCTCTAACCTCCTAACATTCTGCTCGTCTCGACTTAAACCTCACGAGAAATTCTTAACGGTAGGTCCATGATCCAATGCATTTATTTTCTTGAAATTTGTACCCCTTCCAATGACATATTCCCTCTTCAGACAGTTGAAAATATCTCTCTACAGGAAACTACTCTAGGCCGCAGAATTTCTAACTCAAGTCAATGCGTTTGGTCTCCTATTGTTTTCTAGTTCAGGTCTAGATCATAGCGTGACCTCTTACTTTGAAGTAACTGTGTATGACCTGAAAAATGTCTGATAGTGACACGCTTCCGTACGATTTGTTTAGGATGAATTATTTTCCTTAAATCCTGCCTCATTGGTTAATATGAAAGTGCAATAAAAATATGGCCGGCAAGAAGGAAGGAAGGAAGTAATAAATGAAATTGTATTATTATACCCATTCTGATCCTTTAGAATGCTTTCCACAGGTGCTTCTTCATGAATAGTATATAAGGACATAATATATTCAATAAAATAAGAATTGAGCCAAAGAAACTGAAACAACGTCAACATCACGAATACCTTACATCTATAATGTTCTTCCAAGATTGTCAATGCCCTTGGAGAATGCAAAAAGTATACACACTAGCATAGTTTAAGTTTTACATTTAAGATATAGTCATCCATTCCAATCTCTCCTCCTTAGTTGTACACTAGAGCAGTGATTTCCTCTTCGAATCAGGCCATTTCCATCGCCTGATCATACACTGATACTCGTGATACGGAGATAGGAGGTTCCAACCTGCCTTCCTTCACTAGTTATGCTATAGTGTAAATCTCATTACTTTTCAGAGTTGACTATACCAATTTGCTCAAGTTGTTCAATTACAATTTTGAGACACTACCCTAAAGTTCAAAATTATAATTTTTGTTTCCTTTATTGGATGTGCTAACTAAGGCATTATTAATACGAGTTGTGCAGTGTGGAATGCCTGATAAATATTTAATTCCATGTTTTCCGGGCATACTAATCTCAATCTCTAAGTCAAATCAATCATTGGATAAATGAAAAGGGTTAAAAGAGACAGAACACGTGATATCACAATACAATCCAATGTGTCTCTGATCTTAGAACCATATATTTCCAACTTTAATCACAATGATATTTCAAGAAAGGAGAATCCTTTTCAGATAAAAATGCAAAAAGTACAGTTAAAAAAAATTTAGTCTTATTGAAGGGAATACATTAAAAATTAACTTTCATGTACGTGCATACATACGTATATAAAATATAAAGCGATTTCAAAAGACAGCAGGTAAAATTAGTATTATTGCTGACGTAAGTTATTGAATGTTCATACAACGTAATGAATTGACTGCACAAAATTAATATCCGTGTGCCTGTGAAGAATTGGCGTTGTAATACAAGTATAACCGTAACAGACTGTGATCTTAGAATGATCCCAAGGCTGTTAGAATAAAACAGATTACCTAAAAGGTAAATAAAAGAAGCAGGTTATGGAAATCCTTTCCTTCCATAAAAAATATGCTGTTATCAGACCAAAACGCTCTGAAGTCCAAGATATTAATGTTAAATCTTTGGAAGCAAAGGTAAATTAAGAATGGTTTATGCCTAGAGTGCCCAATCAAACGCAAGTAGAAAATGAAATTGCGATGTGGTTGGTATGTCACAATTGACCTCATGCTAGAGTGAATATTTCTAGTGCTCTCAAGTCGCTGTATCACTATCGACCGTACGATCTAGGAAAATACACTGCAGCCTCTTTTCCCTTCAATAGCCGTTCTGTGAGATAGGACTAACATCGAAGTTTGCGAATGATATACACTCAGCGTAAACTTGTTATTCACTCTCTTTACAATGGATATTGACTACGTACCATCAGTACAAGGAATGGAAGCGAAATAAATGAACACAAGATTAAAAGGTCGAGATAAATTCCCGCACCAAACTTCCTCCCAGGAATTTCCTCGCTTCGCGCTCCCCACCCCGATTACACAGCCGGCTCAGGTCTCGAAAATCTGAAGAAAGCGATCTGATCCTCAAGCCGGCATCCCCAAGCACTCACATCGAACGAGAAGCCGATATCTTCCTAATGAACCGAACAAAGGGAGCTTGATTTCATTTTTGGGGCCATTAAAACCTGCGCCAAATCCGCGGGGAATTTTTTTCTCCCCCATCCGCCCACTCCCTGACGCTGTTGGGCGATACACGAAATGACCCACGGAGTGGGAAAAGAAGGAAAAGTCTCCGAATTTAACGAATAAATTCTCTCAAGCGGGCAAGCGATGTGGGGGAGAAGGACTTGGAATAAGAAGGAGGAATGGCGGGCGGTGTTGGGCTAGGATGCCAGGGGATTTAAGGAAAGCGGAAGGAGGAAGGAAGGGCACGGAATAGGAAAGAACGAGTTGAGAGAGAAAGAGAGCGAGTGAGGAGTTAAAGGAGTTAAGGGGAGGAAATTGAGTGGGAGGGGATGGGTGAGAAAAGGGAGGTGCTGAACGCGGGAATAAGTTTCTCCTGACGGTGGAGTGAGGGAAAGGGCTGGACAAGATGGAGGAAGTGAAAAAATTAAAAAATAAAAAGCAATAGAGGTGGCTGGGAGGGCAACGATGGTATTCCATTTTCCCTCCTCCGCAGGCCGGGGCAGAAAGATAAGCGTGAGCTATGGAGTCGAGACGCGTCCTCCACTCTACTACGGACTGATTTCATGTTAACTGCTTCCCTGAATGTTCTCAGCGAATGATTCTAAACTCCCCATTCGGGTTCCAAGAGGCCATTCAAAAAAATGAAAACATAAATCGTATCAGCAGATGCGAGTGTTTTAAGGAAAGGAGCTGTTTTTTTAATTATGTATTTAAATTTAAGTAGGTTTTATTAAGTTATGGCGCTCCGAAATACGTAGCTGCAAAAATAAAATGATGCCATTTTATTCTTATGATCAATATAGGATATCCAAAAACTGAAGCTCCGTTTTCGGAACGTTAAGGAAATGCGGGAGCTCATGCAAAGTGCACACATCAAGTTCTACTGTTAAATATTAATGGAAAAACATGCATTTTACTTAATACAAAGTTCAGGAAGCAGAACTCAAATATCCTTCCACTAAACCAATTCAGTGAATGCTTACACTCACATTTAATTCTTAGGAAATCGTAGTAGTTGTTGAAAACGTTATATGGGGAACGACGCCAACCGACAACTAAGGTCATGTATGGCAGGTGGGTAATTCAGTGGGGATAGGAATTTTCATGTGAAATGAGGTGGCGATAAAGCAGGCGTTGGCATTAGCCTGATCGCACCGAAAGGCACCAAGGGAACTACGGTTTAACGTCCCATACGACGGATGGAGAATTTAGCGTGAAGTACTCTTCACGCGGTACTTAAGTATGAACTGGTACACCAATGAAAAATTTCGGTCCCTGCCGGGATTTAAACCCAGGTCCTCAGGATGAGAAGCCAGTACTTTAACTATCACTCCAACTCGTTCCTCGTGCTAGCAAACGATATCGAATGCTTCGAGTACCTACCATTTATAGTCAGTTTTTCTGAAACTAGCTGTTTTCACATCTAATCAGAAAGTTGAACTTAGTAAACACTTTTGAGAAACGCATTGGAAGAACTCAGTACCTTTTTCAGGCGGTGCCGTCACACGGAAAATGAGTACCGATTAAATGATTTATTCAGTTTCCTTTCATGATGCTATAAGCTACCCTATTCTCTACTACATATCCTGATGAACGGGACGCAGATAAAAATATGGCACCAAAAACGCAAGGTAAGAAGAATGACTGTTACTCTAAAATTCTACTTGAACAGTGATATGGCTCAAATTTGGAGTACATACTTTCTGTGGCTTACATGTGATATACACGCTTCCAGTAAATAGGCCGAGGATGTTTTCTGGAATTTTTAAAGGATCAATCGACGACTGTAAAACTTTTGCGAAAAAGTGTTTATTTATAAAACGCCGGTGATAGTTAAACAACTATTGGATTCAAACTCCAATGGATAAGCTGGTTAGGCTTAAGGATACCACAATGTTACATTTCAGAGAGGAAAATTCTGGGCTCATAAATACAATCTGCACTCATGAAAAAATTATTCCACAAATACGATGTAAAGAAAGTCATTTTGTAAATGAAGGTTGATAGTGAAATGAATGAATGTATTTAAATGAATGAAAGTATTTTAAGTATTTGTTTATGGCGCAAGAATTTCGTGTAATGTTATAAATGTCAAGCTGAGCTTAGCATATTGGCAACAAAAGAAGAGAGACTCTGAAATAATTTAACTCTCGACTTTGCGCTATGTTTACCAAGAAGACAAATGCTTTTCTCCGGAAGTGTAAAAGGCACGTATTAATGTTTCTTTCTCAGCCATTCAATAACTAAACCCTCGAAGGCCTCCTTTAAATCCTAAGTTAAACTCGCCTTAAAATAAAAGGAAGAACATACAACTTCCTACCTCTCGTTTTTTCCTGCCAGCTTGAACGCTTATGGTTATTTTTTACGGAATATCAAAATAGTTTATAAATGTGGTAGACAGCAAAAATAACATAATTTCAATAACATTATATTCAGGCATTTTCTTTAAACGGCCGCCGGAAATGTGATAATTAGTTGTTAGACGGCATAAAGAAAATTCGGAAACTGAGAAGTTAGCACGCGTGCTAGAGGGTGAAAAATAACGAGTGCCAACTGATACAGGCCGAAACGATTACGCATGCGATGACATTATGTCATCGATAAAAACCATTGAAGCGCAGGATATTACATAATGATGTGGAAGAATATGTTTAAAAAAGCATCGGAACGCTAAATACCTACTGACAAGAATACCAAAGGCTAACGACGGCTAACAATGGATGTTTTGGACAGTTCAAGTAATAACATTAATGCGAAGGGTTAGATGGATTGGAATCAAAAGAATATATATATTTTTTATAGTCAGGAGTTTAGGTCAATTACCCCGGAACTAGGAATTAAGAGTTTATTATTAGGTTTAACTGACCTAAAGTCCTGACTATAAGAAATATTACTTATAATAAAAGAAGTCGAGAAAACATTATATGAATCAAAATTGAGTTGAAGCCCTGTATTTTAGCCCAAGTTTTAGCATGAAACATTTGGCAGACTGTTTCCAAGGGTGCCGTCATCGGATAAACGATAAAAGAGTATTCCCAGATTTGGTCCAAATACCGGCCAGCTTTGTTCCACAAAGCTGGAATGCACAATGCTAGATTAGATAGATGATTTCAATGTATGGTAAAATCACTTGAATAATGAAAACTCAAGTTGCGAGACACTTATATTATAATTAGTATCTCGCAATGAAATGGCGATGATTTATTTATGGCCATAATTTATTATAAACCAAAGGATGAGGAAAGATTATGGAAGATCCGAAAACTTTAGCTCTGCCACAGGACATTTAGCAAGTATTCAGTTATTTATCACTACTCTCTGAATATGCCAGTTATTTTCTTCTCACTACCTTGAACAAGAAAAACTAACTATTAAAATACTCTTATGATCTTTTTCTAGCTTGGGCGCGGGGAAAGCATTGTCGGTGTAGCATTCAAAATTGGCGTTTGTCAATAAGTAACAATCGCTATTTGCTCTTTTACCACCAGTCAGTACTATCAAGTATGATACAATGAATAATTGTGCCAACACTAAAAATAATATTATTCGTTTCACTGAACTCAAATAAGACTTATTTAAAGAAACTACCATGAGTATTATTTTATCTAATCACCAATATTCTCAAGCAAACGAGTCCGCGGAATTCCTGTGAGCTTCCTTTGCTGCGGGTAGATTTTTTTGAATTTTAGATGATAGGCTTGGACAACATACTACAAGAGGAAGGGAAGGACTAAAAAATAACTATTTTAGCTGTAAACACTTGGAATTTTACACCATATGGAGCAGGGCTGAAGCATTAATATGACATGCCAAACGTTTTTAATGACTGCCACATTGTTTTAATAATAGGCACTGGCTTCCGCAATAGAGTAAAGGTAAAAAGAGACGTTTCAGGCGTTATATGGTGGAATAACATAATGAAATAAGTTTGGCAATTTTCCACAAAAAAAAAATTTTTTTTTTGTGGAAAATATCCAAACTTATTTAATTAAGAGTAAAGGTAGGTATGTGCGGTCACACATCAGACGAGTTTGAAAGGATGATAGTTTAACTCCGTTGAAAGAATAGTGAGAATAGGAAAAAAAGTATCTCTGCAACTAAAGCTACTTTATGAAAGCGAAATAAAAAAGTTAATGCTATTTTTTAATGTCGGGCCCGAAAAAGAATGTGGATTATGAGCCTTAGAGGAACAGAGGGGCACATCGTAATGTAAATATTAAGACTCCATCTAATCTCTAAGATTGGAATTTTAATCCGAGCGCGTGGGAATTATTGCGTCAGTACTCAAAGTAGATAGTGCAGTGTCGCGAACTTAATTTAATGTATTAATTGCCTATCTTCTTCTAATGGCTGAATAGCAAAGAAATCGCCGTTAAACTTTCGAAATTATCCATTTATTTAGTGCGTTTGAGAGATTTTAGGTCAGAATCATTATCAATGCGTCATTTAGATTGAAGACTATCTTGATGAAAAAGAGAGGAAATGTGGGGTATAAGAGGATACGGGGATAATTTTATGGGGAAAGAGCTGACAGTTTTGTGAAAGAGGTTGTGTAATGAGGCTCAACGGTTATTGATTTAAGGGCACCCATAAAAGCTTGTCTTAGCCAACGAGAAGATATTTTCAGCCATGAAATTGGTAAGCCTCGATAAATCGCGTGATGTTGGTAAAGGTGAACATGCAATTAGTTAATGATTAGCTTTCATAAAGATCACCGCTAAATAGCATTAATGAAGCATTGGCTTCCGTTACAGTTGGTTTTATTTCAACAAAAATACCCTGGATCTCTACTGAGTGCGTCTGTCAAATATATTATCGGCATAAGAAATTAACCTCATCATAGTTCTACCTTTTTCTCCATCTAAGAGCCATACGCGTCCCCTTTCCAAAAGAAAAAATGCAGATCATAGTGTTGGGCACACTAATTCCTTAATTATTCTCAATTCAGATATATGGCACCCATTTCAAATAGTTCAAACAGATTTTTGGTATTACGTATGTTTTTAAAGGTAGACTTAACTTTAGCTTAGTATAAGAAGATCTCATGAAAAGCAATGTAAAATTTTAACAATTAATTTGCCATACTTTATCGCATGCCAATACTTTTTATAGCATGCAAAGTATACCTATTGGATGTTAGGTAGTAAAATCTGTTCAGAAAAGAAATGAATACAAGAAATCAGCACCTATTCAGTTTACATAGAAAACAATATATTAACTTAGCGGTTGAAGAGATAATTATCTAAATTACTGCCTAAAATATAAAACTGCCTTTATTTGAAAACTTATAATTTACGATTAATCAATAATTATTCGGCCAGTAGTGAGAGATGAGCATCCATTTAGTGAGAGTTGTGAAATTATTATCACGAACACTCGCACTTGCATCTGAGAATTCATAAAAAGGAAACAGCAGAAGATTCTCTTTTGTAAAAATAAGAATGACATCCACCTATTTATTCGCTACACTTTAAAAAGTGAGGATTATGGGAGAAACAAAATCCCGCAATCGTTCTATCGCCGAAGTTTAAGATGAGTCTTGACAAAGTGTACGAATTCCCTGACATATCTCTCTTTTCCTCAGGCAAGTTTATCCGTAACTCAACGAGTGACCGTAGGCGTCTCCTGGAGTTATTGAAAACTTCCTGCTCGAACCTCATTCTCGTCTCTGGAGTTGCTGGAGGGAGAAAAACAGCAACGAAATAAAGATATTCTATTTTTCGGGAAATGGGATTCCCGGGAAATCCCATCTCTCCCTTCTTCCGTTCGGCTTTTGTTGATGCCATCCCTCCGCCTAAGGCACACTAAATTCTTGAGCGCACGAGCATTGTATCTCCGCGGTGAATAAATAAAAAGGAGACAGCTTAAGGCCTGGATGGCGCTACACCGAATGAAACCAGCGTGCACTATATGTACCAGGGTAGTAGCCAGTGGTAACAAATATTCTGGCGTAATCGAACAGAAATAGCAGTGATATTCGGAAAATACAAACGCAATCGTATTTTCAGTTAAGTTATTTTTGTGAAATAAAATAATTTCACCCAGGAAACTAAGTAACATTGTATTTAATACATTGTATTACACATAGATATCTTAAGGAAAATACTGTGAATAAATTTTATACGAAAAATCTCGCTTATAATCGCGGCTTCACTTTTCATTTCACTTGGAGAGTAAATGAACTTCAATTTTCCATTTTAGTCAACTGACATAGAAAATAAATCCAAATCTAAGCAACAAAATTACCCAATCAGTGAAAGAATTGGTTAAACCCAAGTAAATATTTTAAAAACAGTCAAAATAAAAGATAATTTCCAAAGACAAGAACAATGTTCGTCGCACATAAAAGAGTCACGGACATGAAAGAACCACGAAAAAGAAAAGCATAAACATTAGTATAGCTTACTAAGAAATACAGCAGTTTCAAGATAAGTCGCAAAGAATTCCCTTCCACTTGAAACGGAAGATTTCAGAGTTAAATGTTGCTGAAACTATAAGGAAAATATTAATGATTGGCAGACGTTTTATGTAATTATATTATTTCTATGAAAAGGGGACGGATTCAACTAATTTTGATGTAATTATTAAATTATTTGGATCCTTTTATGAGAGAAATGTAGCTCAATATCAGCAATGTACATAATTTGACACTTAGGCCTCTGCCAACATCGGGTACAATATTCATGCTCTAGCGATGGAATGGATTTAAGTCGTGGAGAATGAAAGGATGAATATAGCCGATCACCGCGGTTATAGCGTAGTCAATGGAATTGACTCCAACGATAATTTCCAAATTCATTTACATTTACTCTCGTTTTCTTTGGAAGAAAGTTTATGAAAAAATACAAATAAGTACATCAACTTTGCATAGCGCAAATAAAAAAAATCGAGAGTATTAATATTTCAGATTTTTTGAATTTTCACCTTTTAATAATGCATATTTCAAATTTGTGGTCTCGAGTTTTAATGAATTTATAAAATAAAGATTTTGTAAAAATATAATTTTAACGCTGATATTTTTTACTAAATTCAATGGTAAAAAATGAGGAAATACCTTATTTTAAGTCCGGTGATACATAGCTAACATGAAAAGATCAAACGAGTTATTTTTTCGCGTTTTCATCATTGCTCATAATTTTTTCCTTGTGGAATATCTGCTATTGTGCAATTTCAGCGGGTAACTCCGCTAAAGTTTTCACGGATAGTTCGTGATCTTTGAATTCATTGCTCATAAATACCTAGAGTAAAAATATATAAAAAAACCACCTTCAAATGATGATTTCCATCTCTGATGGTTTGATCCGTCCATGGTAGGAATGGAAGGAAACAACGCCCGACGCAGACAGTCCCGCGAGTGGTACACCCATTTAATTTACCCGACGCTCCCTGATGAGCACCCGGCGCTCGAGAATTTACTCGAATAGCCGAGCAGATGGACAACGTTCCGGCTACCATTTCACCGCAGAGGCCAAGTCAGAAAAAAAGTGCCAAGGCAGAGAAGTTTATGGGAGGGGGACGGGGCAGTAAATTACTGTTTGGGACTCGCGTTCGCTACCCCAAACGGACTCGCCGGGAACACCGTGGTGCTATCGCGTTTATTGGACCAGACCATTTACTCACTTCGGATTCTCTCGCATTCCCTTCACCTCCGTCCCGCACACCTGCTCCAGGGAAGCGCATCCCGCACGAACAGCCAGTGGATGGACTAGAGATACGGGTTCAGAATGGGAGAAGAACATTCCTTTACCGTCATACGAACGCGTTGCTCATTAGAGAACGCTTGAACAATGAAAACAGTATTTTATAGCAACATAAATACAAAGACAAAGCACATGATACAAACACATGATGGAAGGAAAAACTCTCAAAGTATGAACGGAATTATCATTAAGCCGAAGAAAACACAGACTCCTGAAGCTATCGCGGATAAAATAGTGATTCCCGACGCACTGTCATTTGGAATTCTGTTTTTGGCGGATTTTATAAAAATAGGAGAGGATATAATATATTCTTCGGAGAATTTATATGGTTGGAAAGTCCCCACTCAATGAAAAAATCTGTGTAGATTTTGTCAAAAGTGACGGGCAGAAAATTTGACTATTTTCAGATCTGATTGAGTCTCAACACAATACAGTTTGGAAACACTGATGAGTGGTGCGTTCCTGTGGATAATCATTAGGAAAATAATCTATACATAAAGCAAAAAATAAACCCACACACCAAAATCATATACCTACGCTATTTTATCAATGTGAATCATTTGTCATTCATATTGATATTAAATCCACAGCTGAATGTCACGGCATAAGAAGAAGCCACTATATATGTCTAAGCATAATTATGTCCATAGTGGATCAGGGACGTCGTTACATGAAGCCAACGTTAATGGAAGGGAGACGAGGGGATATGGGTCGGAAGGCTTTGGTTTGGATCTGAGGAGAGGAGTATCTCGGGTGGGAGTAAATAAAATATCGGCAATGGTGTCAAGGCTATGGTAGTTGCTGAGGAGTAACAGCAGAGACCACGTGCAGAGATTGAGGATTGATGGGAAGGGATGAGAATTGGGGAGGCCGGATAATCCAGATTGTTTGGGTGCCATCGCTCGCACCCCTGCTGGTAGGGCACTTTGGGTTCTCCGGGATCTGCGAACACCACACGTCTCCCGGCTCTTTTTTTTTATTTCTTCCCGACTGATACATACAAATGGCTCAGGCGTGGCCTTAGGAAGGGATTGAGGCGGTGGAGTTACTACGGATCCACATGCCACGCCCACTCTCAGAATAAAAGGGATATCTATATGGAGACAACATGTTGACTTTGCAGAGACTGAGTCTGGTATTCTTTTCTATCAGCGATTCTTTTTAACACATACTTACATCGATGGTTGGAAGTTATCACCCTTCCTATACTTTCAAATCCAAATCCGCGCATTCCATCCACAATTGATTTCAAATGATGACTGCATCAAATTTAGAAAGGTGGGGGAAAATACAAGGAAATGGGTCAAATGAACATTAAAACGAAAATAATATACCTTCTTTTAAAAATGAAATTTACTGCGGCATTATTTGATTTTCATAATTGTTAGCCATCAGGTATTAAATTCTACTTTACCGTGACTTTATCATTTGAGCAGACAATTTCCAATACGATCATGGTGAAATTAAGAGCAAGATACATGCGACTAACAATGAGTACAACAATCAAAGGAAAAGTAAACGCAAAACAGAGTTAAAGTATTCTAATTTCTGATTACGGGTAGGACAGCATTTATCTTTTTACGTAGTATTTTGAAAATAATAACATTTTATATTTTAAAGATTATATCAAGATTATATCAATATATCTTACTCTAAGTATACACAACCATCGAGGTAATTGGAATTTCAAAGGCAGTAAGGTTTTCGAATTACGTTCTTGCGTAAAAGCCTTCTAACGGACTATAAAATTTAAGCACGGGTTTATATCTACTTTGGCAGCTTGAGAAAGCGGGGAGGAAAAGGAGTGGATTTAAAGACTTGAACTTGAAAACACCCATGAAGATGAAGAAGGCTATCCCTCCATTCCTATCCTTATACCTTTCCTCCCGGTCTGAAGCGCATACTAGTGCGGAAACAGACTTGAAAACACCCATGAGAGGATAGGAATGTAGTTTAGGCAGTTGTTTCTGAATAATCAAGAAAACAGACTAATGTAATGAAATAAAATATAATTATCTTATTTAAAATAAAACTTATTACTCTCTATTTGCAATATTTATTTTTCAATTTTGGAGCTAGATGCACTCATTCAAGGTATTCTAGAGTGTTTTGTATTAAGCATTCGATTGGCTACATAGATAGAGTTCCACGTGCATATGTGCCCACAACATACACGATAATGCCAACGTGGCTGTAGCGCGCTTACAACGCACTTACGACGCGATTTTTCGAACACAAAAACGGGATTACAACGTACCCACAACACACATACATCATGATGACAACGTGGTTATAACGCACTTACTACGTATTTGCAACGCGTTTACAACTGGCTCTGTCCAAATTTTACAAGGTTACAACACACTATTCGAGGTAACAGAAATACACTTCCAACGAGTTTACAACGCGGTATAGTGCGTGAAGAACAATGTACTAGAAACGCACATCCTTCGTCAGGGTGGGTCCAGATTTGATCACAGCCACATGGTTTTTACACAAACTGAGGAAAACTCTTTGGCCATTTTAGGTCAATCCAATTCCTTGTAGGTTGAATTCCAATCCACGTTGTCAAATGTCCTCTCCAAATCCACAAAAGCGAAAGAGGTCGGTTTTTTCCTTTTCCCTTTTCTTCCCTATCTGTAGCCTGTGTGCCACAATTGCCTCTCTTGTGCCCTTGCTTTTCCTGAATCCAATCTTCTCCAGGAACTCTTTCCCTTTCTGTTTTATTCCCCTGTATATGATATTTTCAATATCTTTGAGGCATGTGCCATCACTGTCCAGATTCAAACCCGGTCGTCGAGATGGGAGACAAGTACTCTATCTACAGCTTCAGCTCGATCCAATTCCATCACGAGAAAAGCGTAAAGGCCGGGCCTGTAACGATTTATTTTGCGGAGTAAGTTTTCTGACGGCTGGAGGGACAGGAGGATACAAACGGGGAAGAATGCGGGAGAGGTGGAAGGGGTTGGAGATGGGAGGGTGGCTCGGAAATGTTTCGACACTAAACTGGGAGCTGCACCTGCGGTGGCAATTAAATGGAAAGTCCCGCATTCAAAAAATCTCGTTTTTTTTCAGAGGGTCGCTGCAATAAATTTTGTAAAGGTCAGAACGGAATCAAATTTTGTGACCACACATTTCCTTTGGATGAAGCTGAATGTAAAGCGATAGAGCCGACTCACGGTATTTCCCGGGGAATTCCATGTAGAGGAGCCTGTAATTAGGTTCTCTCGCTCGACGACCTGGGTACTTCTCACCCTAATGACACTTAATTGCTATCGAGTACCCACATGCTACACTGCTAAACAATACAATGCTCGTGACACGATCCGAAGTGAGGTTCAATAAAGGCGTTCCCGAAATGTAAATGCTGGTCCTCCTCATTTTCCGTGACGCTCCATCCTGTAAAAAGAATTGAGTACTTTATCGGGGAATTCTTGCTGCCCGGATACTATTTTAAAATGCGTAATATTCGTTTGAAACGTGATGCTACCAAAAACAAATCAACAGAATGTGGATCGACCGAGTGACAAACGATGAATTCTCAAGAGGAGCAGGAGAAAAGATAAGTCTGCTGAAAACTTTAAAAATCAGACGGGACAACTTAATCGTCCATATCAAATACACGATGACCGGATGGGAGAGATGAACAAGAAGAAGGGAGAAGGCAAGCCGCTGATGAAAAATATAGAACAAGTCGTGTAGGCTGAGAAAGAGAAGAATTATTTCAGTATGAAGAAGTTAGCCGATAGGAGAAATAATTGGAGAGCTGCGTCAAACCAATCTTAGGATTGTTGGCCAAAGATGATGATGATTACACCTGATGATGACTTCTTACTGATACAGCTGTAACGGAACCAAAATAAACTAAAATGAGAACCCGAATATAGTGTCTAAGTTCCGATCTAAAGCGAAAAATTCTTCGAGTTCCTCTGGGATGTGTTCCAGATGTATTCCGTAGGTTGGCAGGCTTTTGGACACAACTAGAGGAGGCATATGGTATTCCTAAAGTTATAATTGAAGTTAAATTCACTTATCTGGTCCTAATATTCTCAAGAACAGGGCACTCAACTTGTTAACTTCAGCTATTGCCATCTTCCCCACAACGCTTCGGAGACATAAAGCCAGTTAATAAACTCGGGCTTTCCATAAACTTGGCGCTTTAGTTCCATAGTACACCTTGTGGTCGAAACTACCGTAAACATATATGAAGAAAGGTTACCGACTATTGATTGGCGTTTAGAATCAAATCTGTGGGGTGGCTTTCTCAGTGAATTCTCAACCCGTTAGCTTCGATTCCCTTTCCAGTGCTGGTGGATCCTTCACCTTTTCTTGAAAGACCATCGGAGAGTATTTTAAAAGCAACCTCCTAATTTAGTGATGATGAAATGCCATCTAAAATTCAAATTCAAGAAATTGAAGAAAAAAAAAGAATATATGGCAAGTATAAAAACTGAAGGAGGCTCAACATCAGCTGGAATTTCAGAAAGCAGTGGCAAACAACATAAGAGAGAACCTGAATGAGAAATCAGTGGAAAAGCGTTAGGAAAAAATTAAATGTGGACTACAGGAAGCCGCAAAAGAAGTTCTTGGAAGAAGAAAAGTGGCCAAGAAGAAGCCATGGATCACGGAAGAAGTCTTAGACTTGATTGAAGAAAGAAGAAAATAAAAGAATGCGAAAACTGAAGAAGGGCAGCTTTGCTACAAAGGAATAAGGAACGAAATAAGCCGCAAAGCCAGGAAAGCTAGAGAGATGTGGATGAAGAATCTATGCGAAATGTACAAAAGAACCTTGCACTTGGAAAGGTTGAAGCTGCCAATAGGATAGTGAGGAACCACTTCAAGGAACGGAGTGTAAGATGCAATGCCATAAGGGACAAGAATGGAGAAATTTTCATTGAACATGAAGAAAAAGGGAAGAGGTGGAGTTATACAACGGAAAAAATATCAGCACAAAAGCTATTGAAGAGGAAAGCGAAGTGGAAAAGAATGATTTGGGAGCATTAATATTAAGATCGGAATTCGACGCTGCAGTAAGGGATCTTCGGATCAATAAAACTTCTGGCATTGAAGATGTTCCTGCAGAACTAATTAAAAATGCAGGAGAGAAGACACTAACTCAGCTTTCAAACCCATCTGTGACATGTACTCAACAGAAATACCAAGGGACTTCGGGAAAAACATCATCATTCCTATTCCCAAGAAGAAGAGAGCGGAGACATGCGAAAATTTTAGGACCATAAGCCTGACGATACATGCATCGAAGATATTGTCCTATTATTATATTATACATAGATTATATCCAGGATCATCTACAGAAGAATAGAACGAAAAGCAGAGTTCCTGGATGAAGATCAATTCGGATTCAGGAAAAGTAAGGGTTCAAGAGAACCAATATTGGCCCCTAGATTGCTTATAGAGAAGAGAATAGAGAAGAATACACCGACCTTCATTGCATTTGTGGATTTAGAGAAGGATTTTGACAACGTGGATTGGAATTCAATGCTAGATATTCTGAAAGGAATTGGAGTTTCTTACAATGATCGAAGAATTGTCCACATTCTGTATAAAAACGAAGTAGTTGTAATTAAATGTGGACCCAGCTGTGAATTGGCTAGAATAAGGAATGGAGTGAGACAAGGCTGTGCACTGTCTCCCGTAATTTTTAATGTTTACATCGAGAGAGCAACAATGAAATCAAAGAGAAGTCTTCTGGAGTGACTATCCACGGAGAAAAAATAAACGTGCTGCGATTCGCTCATGACATAGCACTCATAGCAGAGACAGAGAGGGATCTGAACAAGATTCTAGTAACCATGGAAAGGACAATGGCCAGATATCAGCTGAAGATAAGTAAGAAGAAGATGATGGTGTGCAGCAAGAAAGAAGAGGCCAAAACCAATGTCAAACTAAAAAAACAAAAATTTGATGAAGTGAAAGAGTTCTGTTACCTAGGAAGCCGAGTAACCAACGATGGACGAAGCATGAAAGAAATGGTAAGTAGAATAACCCAGGCAAAGAGGGCATTCTATTAAAGGAATCTACTTACAGCTGAAAATACAAGCGTAGAAGTAAGGAAACAATTCATTAGAACATACACCTGGAGCGTGTTTCTTAACGGTAGTGAGGCGTGGACGATGAGAGCAGAGGAGAAGAAAAGGGTAGAAGCATTCGAAATGTGGTGCTACAGAAGAATGATGAAGATTAAATGGATCGACCGAGTAAGTAAAGAGGAAGTCTTAAGAAGAGTGGGAGAAAAGAGAAGTTTGTTGACTACTTAATCGGCCATATCTTGACACAAGATAGCCTGATGAAGACAATCGTCGAGGGAAAAGTGAACGGAAAGATTAAAAAAGGCAGGCCTCGTATGAGATACATGAAACAAGTAGTGAGGGATGTAAAAGAGAAGAATTACGTCACAATGAAAAGGTTGGCCGATAGAAGAATTGAGTGGAAAGCTGCGTCAAACCAATCCTAGGATTGTTGACCAATGATATTTGATGAAGTGAAAGAGTTCTGTTACCTAGGAAGCCGAGTAACCAACGATGGACGAGGCATGAAAGAAATGGTAAGTAGAATAACCCAGGCAAAGGGGGCATTCTATCAAAAGAATCTACTTACAGCTGAAAATACAAGCGTAGAAGTAAAGAAACAATTCATTAGAACATACACCTGGAGCGTATTTCTTAACGGCAGTGAGGCGTGGACGATGAGAGCAGAGGAGAAGAAAAGGGTAGAAGCATTCGAAATGTGGTGCTACAGAAGAATGATGAAGATTAAATGGATCGACCGAGTAAGTAAAGAGGAAGTCTTAAGAAGAGTGGGAGAAAAGAGAAGTTTGTTGACTACTTAATCGGCCATATCTTGACACACGATAGCCTGATGAAGACAATCGTCGAGGGAAAAGTGAACGGGAAGATTAAAAAAGGCAGGCCTCGTATGAGATACATGGAACAAGTAGTGAGGGATGTAAAAGAGAAGAATTACGTCACAATGAAAAGGTTGGCCGATAGAAGAATTGAGTGGAAAGCTGCGTCAAACCAATCCTAGGATTGTTGACCAATGATATTTGATGAAGTGAAAGAGTTCTGTTACCTAGGAAGCCGAGTAACCAACGATGGACGAGGCATGAAAGAAATGGTAAGTAGAATAACCCAGGCAAAGAGGGCATTCTATCAAAAGAATCTACTTACAGCTGAAAATACAAGCGTAGAAGTAAAGAAACAATTCATTAGAACATACACCTGGAGCGTATTTCTTAACGGCAGTGAGGCGTGGACGATGAGAGCAGAGGAGAAGAAAAGGGTAGAAGCATTCGAAATGTGGTGCTACAGAAGAATGATGAAGATTAAATGGATCGACCGAGTAAGTAAAGAGGAAGTCTTAAGAAGAGTGGGAGAAAAGAGAAGTTTGTTGACTACTTAATCGGCCATATCTTGACACACGATAGCCTGATGAAGACAATCGTCGAGGGAAAAGTGAACGGGAAGATTAAAAAAGGCAGGCCTCGTATGAGATACATGGAACAAGTAGTGAGGGATGTAAAAGAGAAGAATTACGTCACAATGAAAAGGTTGGCCGATAGAAGAATTGAGTGGAAAGCTGCGTCAAACCAATCCTAGGATTGTTGACCAATGATATTTGATGAAGTGAAAGAGTTCTGTTACCTAGGAAGCCGAGTAACCAACGATGGACGAGGCATGAAAGAAATGGTAAGTAGAATAACCCAGGCAAAGAGGGCATTCTATCAAAAGAATCTACTTACAGCTGAAAATACAAGCGTAGAAGTAAGGAAACAATTCATTAGAACATACACCTGGAGCGTATTTCTTAACGGCAGTGAGGCGTGGACGATGAGAGCAGAGGAGAAGAAAAGGGTAGAAGCATTCGAAATGTGGTGCTACAGAAGAATGATGAAGATTAAATGGATCGACCGAGTAAGTAAAGAGGAAGTCTTAAGAAGAGTGGGAGAAAAGAGAAGTTTGTTGACTACTTAATTGGCCATATCTTGACACACGATAGCCTGATGAAGACAATCGTTGAGGGAAAAGTGAACGGGAAGATTAAAAAAGGCAGGCCTCGTATGAGATACATGGAACAAGTAGTGAGGGATGTAAAAGAGAAGAATTACGTCAAAATGAAAAGGTTGGCCGATAGAAGAATTGAGGGGAAAGCTGCGTCAAACCTATCCTAGGGTTGTTGACCAATGATGTTGAACCTACTATTAAATGAATGGAAAATAAATTTTTAGACAAGTAAGCCAACATTGTGTCCTATTCGTTCTTTCTTTCACCATTTCCTAAAATACAACATAAATTACAAATCAACCACCAATCTCCTAACGCGAAAATTACTTCACATAGTGATCACCGCCGCTAATATTTTTAACTCGCCATCGGTAGTAGTAGGATTAGGTACTTATTGGAGGTAAGCGACCAACAGCTAAGTTATTAGCGTCAATTACGATAGATGGATAATTGGCTGTGGGTAGGATTTCAGTAAACGGAGGAAGGCTAGCGAGAAACCTGGCGTCAGAATTAGCTTTTTTAAATAAGGCACAAAGGAATCCCCATTTCTCTGCACAAGTGCCCCCCTCAGAGCACTCAAGAGTGGACCGGTACTCCAAAAACACATCTCCGACAAATTAGGGATTCGAACCCAGGATCTCGGGATGGGAAAACAATACTCCGGCCGCCACATCAAAGCGATCCTATTCAAAATTGGTTGTGCTTCATTAACTGTACGGCTTACTTTGAAAATGGTTGGGCAAAATAATCATATGATGAACATGAGGCTTAGAGCGCGCACGGGCGGTCGTCAAATTAGTGTGTACCCACTGCTATTAGAACGACGCTGAAAATGGAAAACTTGGCATCATATGGCATTAAAGTACTTCGAGCATTAATTGTGAGTCATATTGGACTTTATTTTTTATATTTCGGCTCATTAAAAACGAGAACCCCGGTCTATTAGTAAATTTTTATCCCTGACCTTTTAGTAATAAACGTGAGTAAAAATGCCTGGTGATTTATAGACCTTTGAGATTAAATTTTGAACACTTGAGCTATTAAAAGCCACATTCCCTTGAATCTGGGAAAAATGAGGAAAATAAAAGGAAAATCTATTTGAACAGATTTATATAACAATCGCCATATTATCCGAGCTTCGTACCGAATTTTATGCTCCTCCTGGGGACTTCTATGGTTCCTGCTACATTCAAGCTGCACATTGTATCATCATTTTCAGGTAGCTTGCCAAAACCTATTAGGTAGATTATGGGAAAAAAATGCTTAAACTCCTTTTAAACTTCATATGCTCAGCTCATTTTACTGTTTCAAGCTAACTTCTATCGTAATATAGTCCTTCCCAAACCTAAAATGCCAATAATTTTTCCTACTCTCTGCTCCACATTTTACCGCAATGCCGACCACTCTGATTCTTAGCAAAACATATCATAGCTCGATGTATTTGCCTCCAACCAATTTAATCTTGAATTCACGATATTACAGACTTAATTCCATATTTAATCTATCCTCAGCTGACTTTCTAAACGCAAATTCTTCAGTTAAGGCAGAAATGTCATGAGGTTTGTTAGAGCACGTTAGTTTACTTAGCCTTATATTTACTTTGTTTTAATGAAACAACACAAGGATATATTTTAATTATACATTATGCCGAGTTTCACCGCGTAATTTTTTATGCGTTGAGTTTAGTCGATATGAGTTTGAAGTACTCGGAGTAATTGATTTTGTATCGGGAAGCTTTTGTATCCTCTCCACCGTAAATGCTTATGCCTTTGAGGAATTATAAGCGTTTTACTAAAAAGTTATTACGCATCGCAGATTTATGGAAACAACCTTGAAGAGTATAGCAATAAAATTTAGGATTCGCTATGAAAAACGTGCAACTCGCTTCTCATTTGATGGCAACAGTCGGTGGAGGGGCGTGCTGGGGTGATGGTGCGCTCAGTTTTTATCAAAAATTCTTTGGTGGGCTTACAAATCGGTTGCCTAGGATGGTCATAACTAACAAAAAGAAAGACGCATCTCCTTTAATAGTCCGTAGATACTTAAATAGTCTGTAGAAAAATAATGTTTTCCCACGAATAATCTTCTAGGGAGGTCCAAAATAATCTCAAATTTACAATACATGCAACAAATTAATGAGCGAATGCGATGTGAGTTCAGTTGAGTCGAAACGTCATTAATGAGTAAATTATTGGAATGCCATGCGTTGAAGAGTGGAGTGAAGCAAGACATTCAACTTAAACGTCAACTGGAACTTAAGTGCGATAGATGAGGTATGAACGTGGGATAACGAGTAACCATCGTCAGTGAAGGCGTCCGTTGAAAAGAGTGTCGGACTTAAAATTTAATCGAAAAATATCGTCCGCAGTGTGAATGTACATACTCCTTAAATTGTGTTGGTGCACGAAAAACATTTCCGACGCAAAGCAAATGGAACACGTTGTATAAACACTGTCTACTGCAGAGAGGAACGCGTTCTCAACCGTTGCCCACTATGCCCCGAAGGAGGGATGAGGATTCTTGTCGACGGGAAAGGAGTAGGACAGAGGATGAGAAGGCGAGGACTTAGCTCGGGAATGAGGAACCGTGACGTAGAGAAAACGGCAAATATAAAAAGGAAAGGACTAGGAGACTTTGGAGGGATGATATTGGTTCGTGGGGATCTGAAGGAATGAGAGATATCGGGGCACGTATCAGTCGTGACAGATGTGAGATAAGGAACACAGCATTTTTTTCTCAATCTGTTCGATTTCCGTATTTTCCTTCGAAAGGCAAAGGTCTTTTTGGCAAACATTGCCACCACAAATACCGAAAGAAGGGAAGGCAGATAGTCAATCCGACAAAAGCAACTTATCGTATCACGGGTTGAACTGAAATGTGATGCCATCCCTTTCCCGCATCTCCTTCCATGAATTTTCAGAGAAACGTGCCTAAAACTCTGTTCTGCTGGTTGGTGGTGCTATCTGTGAAGATACGTCGCGTTGCACCCGAGATATAGGCTTACGGAAGGTAAAATAAGCCTTGCAACGGTATATTCAGGCCATTACCGCAAATATAAGTTACAAAAAAATGGCAATAAAAAGAGGAAGACTAAAGAATAGCTAGGAGTGCGTAATAGGGCGAAAAGACCTAACAGGATTATATCGAAATTTATAATTATGTTGGGATACGGATTGTGAGCTACAAAATAACCATGACGGAGATAGCTACGTATAAGCAAATCAACAAAGGACTTATGAAAATCACTGACGCACGACAAAATTCCTAAAAATACCAAATGCATTTTACGAGAATACATAAATGAATGGCTGTCTAGATACTACCTAAATCTCTATCATTTTACTTTAATTTCCATTAAAAGAAGGAAACATTTAGAAGGGAAACTGGCAGTTGGTAAAGTGGCGAGCTGTAGTGATGAAACGTTTAGTTTTTAACAATAACCCTTTTATGGACTAAAAATATGTTGCCTAGGCTGATCAAAATCAATAAGAAAAAGGGCCCATTATCTTTTTAATCTGTAGAAAACTAAAAATACTAATATGAAATAAAAAATAGTATAAGCATAGGGGTAGAACTTTAAAAAGATTAAAGAGCAAATGAAAAGCCTTAGTACGATTTTCTACATTGTTATTCATCCTTAGCAGCAATTGTGCCTTGAAATTCGAATCTTATATTTTACTCCTCGTGCCACTAAACACACTTTTTGCTTAGGAGAGCATCCTCTCCACTGAAGTACTTGATGGTATCGATTCATTATATTTGATAAAGTAGCTGGCAAGTAGCTATTGAGAACAGCTAAAAGCTACTGAATTTTCTGTAACTGCTACATTTCAGGCTACTTCAAAAAAATTGTAGTGCTACAGTTGCTGAAAAAAGTAGCTACAGTATCGCACTACTGCTCATCTCTACCATTTACTAAAAACCGTTGCTTAATTGAAAATAAATATGTTCTTAGCACTTAGCGCTACGACCAAGTTCTTTCCTCTGAGGGAAGACTATTTAATATATCAAAAATTAACACTCCAAATTGCAAGCATTGATTACTCATTGCGCAGTAAGCCTCTAAGTAGAGTTCATTCCTCAGGGTCAATGATATTCATGTTCCCATCAGAGCGTTGTGAGAGGAGAGATTCAAATGCTCCACACTTCCTAATGAATGCGTTAATTACGGGTCCCGTAGGGCCCTTCGACAACAGAAGGGAACCAGGTTCACCCTATCCGCTCTATCTTCACGGAACGGGCTCAGGCTTTCAAGCTTACTCATTAAACTTGATAAGCATGATATGCCAAGCAAATATGAGAACACCCGCCGCCAACTCTATGATAGTAAAGGAATATTTTTTCGATCAAGAGTTTGAGAAGTATATATATTGGAAAGAAATTTGGAATGGACATTCCAATTTAAAATTGCTATCCTTGATCATTATCATAATAAATACGGAAGAAAAATAAGCAGAGATGGATGCAAAAGCCAAAAGCTACATGTATGTGCATTGTGTAATTAATTAAAAATAATAATTAAGTATGTGAAATTAACAAAAGACACCTGAAAAATTAAGATTGTTTTGGAGTGATTTCGGGAAAGGAAAAGGAAGGGAGGAGGACCTGCAACAAGAAAATCAGTATTTGTTCAAAAGAAAAATGAGTGAAAACTCTCGAATGAATTTGGAAACAACGTAAGATGGCCAATGAGAAGTGAACAAAGATGAAAAAAGGAAATATAGTACCTAGAATAATAAACATTATTTTTAACTTTTATATTTTTCTTTTCTCAGTCAGTAGTTAACGAGAACGTGAAACTTGAGTAATGAGGAAAAAATCGCTACTTACTACTTAGAGCAGGGGCTGACGGCATTTGTATCGGCGCGACGAGTTGCAGCACAAAGGTAGCGAGTCAAATGTGGAAAGGTAGACATAGGGTAGGCGGTCGCAGCAGGCAGCTCCAGCTGGGCTTGTCGATGCGGCACAAAGGCCGAGAATAAGGTACTTGACAAGCGGACAAAGGGGACAAGCGGAAGGGGGTGAGGTGGGAATCATCAACACCATCGTCACTTCAGATTGGACCGTGGGGTTGGGAGGGTTGAACCAGAATCTAGGAGGCGGTACAGAACACTGGGCACATCAAGGCCTAGGGCGAGATGGGGAAAGTGGACACGGAGTGAGTGGAAGGTGTCACCGCTCGGTGCTCGGAAATATGTTGGTAAATTTTTCATCCAGGAAGCGGAAACAGAAACTTTAATCCTATTCATATTCTACAAGACCAACTCTATTGTTTCATGGATTTGGCAGAGGGAGGAAAAGCATAATTTCGATCAACTGCATCTTTCGCATGGATCGTTCTAAAATAAAAATAAATATGAACGGTATATGATAAAATTGCCACTACTATAGGGCAGCGAAGCACGGACGATAACAGCAGCAGAGGAGTCAAAGCTAGAAGCATTTGAAATGGGGTGCTACCGAAGAATGATGAATGAATCGACCGAGTGACAAACGAAGAAGTCTTAAGAAGAGTGGGAGAAAAGAGAAGTCTGATGAAAACTCTAAAAAGAAGATGGGACAACTTAATCAGCCATATCTTAAGACACGATGGCCTGATGAACACAATCTTCGAGGTAAAAGCGAAAGAGAAGAATGGAAAAGTCAGGCTTCATATGATAGATGACAATGAAGTGAGCTTGTTGGCGGTGAGAAATTTCGAAGATATTAATACCCATGACAACAGTTATATATTTCAAGACTCCTATACTGATATTTCGGTCAACTGGGTGACCATCGGCAGGGAGATATGTTTGGGAGGCACTTGTCTCGGGAAGAGCTCAGTGGTGGGCCAATGTCCAACAGCAAGTGCACAGTCTAGTAATGGACTTGCTCTTGGACAGTGGCCCACCACTGAGCTCTTCCCTAGACAAGTGTCTCCCAAACCTATTACCCTGTTGATGGTCACCCAGTTGACCGAAATATCGACATAGGAGTCTTCAAATAGATATATATGTATGCAGTGGTATTATAACATCTTCAAAACGTCTCGCATGATATATATGGAACAAGTTGTGAAGAGTGAAAATAAGAAGAATTACCTTAATATGAGGTCGATAGAATAATTTAGTCAAACTAATCTTAGAATTGTTGACCGATAATGATGATGACATTATCGGACTGGAAATATTCGCCAGCAATCTTCCGAGAGAGGGTCGGTTTTGGTTAGTGGCTAGAGTATTGGTCTCTCATTCTCAGTGCCCGAGTTCGAATCTAGGAGGTGGAAGATTTTTAAGCAAAATCCCGCTCCTCTCATGAGTGCTTTGTAGAGAGCACCTCGAGTTCAGTACTCTGTCCATCGGATGGTACTTCAAAGTGTGAACCCTTTGTTGCCTTTCGTATATGAGCAGGCTGCTGATGCCAGGTTTCTCTCCATCCGCTCCACCCTTCCTGTACTTCCTACAAATGCCTTCCTCTATCAAATACCAACCTTCTCTTGGCGGCGCAAATGGCCTTAGTTGTAGATCGCCTCACCTAGCAACAACAAACTTCAACGATGCTTTTACTTACCAACCACCCGCGGATTAACTCACCCTAATTCATGGGATCAGTGAATGTGAACATCGGGGAAACGCGGAGACTTCAATCAATAAAAATCCAATGTCCCACATAAAATGAGGCGGACCTTTCCAAAAAGAGAACTCTCTTTTTGCAATAAATGACATGGATTCAATTTTAACGCCAAAAATCTGGCAGTAATTTTGAAAAAGCTTGGGAAAAGAGGGAGATACAATACTACCAGTGCTTAGTTTTCAGCCCAGCGAGAAATGTGAATGGAGAAAGGTTGAGCGGGATTAGATTCCTCTGGAATCCACATTATGCTAATAAGATTGTAATGAATAATGGAACTATTTACTTGGCCCACATGAAGAGCGTTCATTCGCTAGGAAAACGAGTTTCTAAGTAAATAACTTTAAACTATCTTTACGTTTCTACTCAATACGATTTTCCTTTTGACGACAAAAAAGGCACTGCTTCAATTCCGGCTCCATTTTAAACAATACTGAAGTGAAATTACTGCTTTTGGTGATAATTTGTAGGAGATAGATATCACGCAATTAAATAAATTAATAAGTGGATTCGTGAATATTAACACATATTTTATTTCCCAACTAGTTTTAATGCTTTAACGTCATTATGGATGGCTATAAGATTTATTATGTCGCTGAAGCGTTGGATTCGTTGGTTCCAAAAAAAGGTGAAAAGTACAAATACATTTTACTAGGTGTATATTGATGCATCACAGTGCTAATAAAACTACAATCAGATAGCCTCTTCTGTAGTGCAAGGGTTAGAGTAAAATACTACCACATTCTTCTCCGCATATAAAAACTTCACGAAGGTATTTCAACCAGCTTTTCTCGACTCCTGCCCTCAGCGTGGCGGTCAAAATTGGCTCCGGAAGAAGGAACTCCGGTAGGTCGTGGATCAACAACGGCCCGGAGGCGTCGGGATCGAAAAGTGTACGTTCAGGGCAAAGGGCATGTGGCCGACCTTAATAACGCGAGGGAGACTGGGTAGGACTTTGGGTTGCAGTAGAGAGGAGAAGTGGAAAGAAAAGGACGTGCTGGCAAACCGAAGGAGGAAAACCCACGCAACTCTTACTTTCCTAACAGTCACATTCCTCAAGTTCCCTCCATCCCTCCTCAAGTGCTATTCCCGTCCTTCGTTGCCGGATTCCTGTCGCTATCAGGCTCCAAGCCCTACCCCCAAAACGCCCCTGAAGTCCTTCGCTTTCATTTCATGGCCTTGGCCCACCCTTTATTCGTATCCTACCTCGCTCTTTCGTTCATAACGACGCTGCTGAGTTAAGCCCAAGCCTGTTCAGTCAGACAACCCTCCCGAACCGGGGACGGGAAGAAACATCCCTCAGTTCTACTCTGAGTATTCCCGCCTCCTTTCTCTCACACATAGTGTTCAAATTGAGGGGCCCGACGTGAGCGTCTGTGCACTCACCAAGATTAAATTTCCAACCTATCCCATTTAGAGCGAAGGGATTGAATTATCAGGTCACTTGGCGCCGCACATTGGCAAATCGCGTGAAGCATCGCTTCTGAGGAGAGCGGATTTGGACGCTACCCGCGGAGTATGGCGGGATGAAAAATTGATGAGTTATTACCTTGAACTGTGGAAAATCACACACGCTCAGTGCTCTACCCTTAATTGCATCGAGCTTCTGATTCCAGAGGTACACTTCTCAAAAGGCCATTAACGCATCAATTTCCGGACATGTCCATTCATTCGCCCGTTCGACTTGCCAATAGCACTCAATGGGTAGATGATGAATATGAATTACTCTTGCGAGCAGTTACCTAACCCATATAGTTATTCCGGCTAGTTGTTACACTACAGCAGTTTTTAGGATGAGAAGAGATTTACAAATTTGGTTAAAGGACAAGCAGAGTGCTTAAAAATTACCCGAATTTGAAACTTTACATTTATTTATGGAAACACATACAGAAATGGAACAAAGTCCATAAATAATAAAACAATCATCAACGTTTCAGGAATTTGATTACAAATGTTTGCTACCAATGCTGTGTCATATGCTATGTGTTCTCCACCATTTCCTGCCGAACTCTAAAATGCAAAAAGCCTGTTGTTAAGCGGATGCCATTTTGCAATAGTATGAGGTAATGGAAAGGTTCAACATGAGGATTGGCGTCTAGTGTCGATTGCCTCAAACCGTAGACCAAACGCATTTGAGCAGCATGTATTTTATTCATAGGATGCTCGTAATGCCATTAGCAATACGTTTTAAAACTGGGTAATCCTTTCTTAAACACCCAGCACACTAGTGACTAGTCGATTTTGAAGCTAGAGAATGCAGCGGCATACGTCTTTATCTATTTATGAGCCCTAATCATGCTGACACGACTATATCTTGGATGATGGATGTTATTACTTTAATTTAAGAGGGAAGTGGGAGGAAAGTTAGGGCAGAAAGGCATTGACAAAAGTCTATGGACATGATGTGTTAAATTCGTTTAATTCAGTCAAGCTTCTAACGCTATACGTCACTATGTCGGAAAACATGAATAAAAACGTTACATTACTAAGGGGAAATACCTAACTTACAACTCCAACCACTGTAGCCATCACCCAAGGTGTGAGATGTTAGGTTTTCGTGTGAATAATAGCCATTTGGGAATACAAGGAAAATATAGCATGCTTTCAAGTTCACCAGGGCAACTTATTTTCCAGTTCTGGTTTACGGTAAGATAAAACTGAAACTAAAGCATATTTAAAACAGAGTGTAAGATAAGGGCTTAGAATAAGGGCGTGATAATTAAAATGCCTACGCCATGCCGTCACACCCCCATAAGCTTTTCACGCACGCTCTCATCAAATGTACAGACGGATTGTATCAACTAAATATCAAATTCACCAGTATTGCTTTTGTACTTGGTGTCTTTGAGCCAGCCGACTTCATTTTTACGCGAAATATTTCGGTGTGTGAAAATAATTTTATGCATCAATGATAAATCATGATGCATAAAATTGAATTGTTGAACTTAAGGAAAAGTAATACTAGAAGATCCTCAAAATTTCAGATGAAAATTAAGCCATTAAACCGATGAGCTTTGCAAAAAACGTGAATGTAATGAAGAAGAAAAATAGCTTTGTTTTTATTTACATACAATGCTACTGGCATGTTTATACAGCTTTTATTCAATGTACGCAGCTCTTGATTGACGCTAATCAATTCCAAAACACGAGTTCGTTATCCAACATTTTCGGAAAACATGAAAATATTAATATGAGATGTGAAGGATGAAAAAAATGAGGATTGAAGAGGAAAATTTTGGATACATTTCAGCAGCTTTAATTCCCAGTGCTAATGTCACACAGTTCTTAACAGTCACAGCACTACAATCCAATCTATAGAGTTACATATAATATCAATACTTATCATATCAATATCTACATCTACATCCACGTAATACCCTGAGAATCACTATTATGGTGTGAGGCAGGGGGTGAAATAACACCATACATGAAAGAATACTTACTTCCCCTTTCCAGTTGGTTTCGGTCAATTCATTGTACGTAAAAGAGTAATCATTCCTCACCACGAGGCCTTGAATCCTACCAACAATTTTACCCTACGGGTTATTCTGCTGCTGCCACAAATAACTTGAGCGTAATGTAAGATAACCCTATATCCCCTACTTTTTATTGAATGTTTCCAACCTCCTGTTCAAGAGTCTCAGGAGACCTCGAGAGAGAATTTTGGGTTCATTTCGTGTAGAGAGTAAAAGGATTCAGAGCATTCATGCATTTCATCAGGCAGAATATCCAACCTCTTCAAAAAATCGCCTCGTTAGGCGGATAAGACTTCGTGTGGTATAATCCCTCCCATTAAAGAGCTCAAGTTACGAGTGAAACGGCGCGCTTCCGCTTCGATTTAAGATTCTTGTAAGCTAAAGAACCGTCGAAAAATAAAGGGAAATTGATGTTATTTAGTTATAATTTTAAAATTTTGGTGTGCAATTTTATCATAAGCATATAAAATTGCTATATTGCCTAAATTAAAAGGTATAGTATAATTCTGGTTCCACATACTTCCTTAAATAGTGATTCGAGATATCACCAGGAGAAAATAAAACATTGATTTCGGAATTAATCGAAAATCGACTTTTATCAGTATATTATCACGGGATCAGATTAAAATGAATGCTTTAACCCCCTCTAATAGAAGGCCATAACTTTTATAACCGTATACAAATACAAAACTTTGTTAAATACAACTTGGAACAATTCGAAATGAATAACAGCTCTTGACCGCCCGCCAAAAGATCCGATATTGAGAGCACCTGTGTGCTCACGCTTAATAAACACCGAAGATCAATTATTTCCGGATATTTGTTTCTATATCATAAATAATGTAGAGATCGGGTTAGTTAGGTGACTAGAGTACAGCTTTCCCATCCAGAGGGCTGGGCTTTGAATTCCAGGTTAGAAAATACTTTTCTCCTTAAAATATATCGGACTTTGCTTAAGCCTACACTTATGCTGCATCAAGATAACTTCAACCTCAACTCCATCCGTCAAAAAGAATGTTAAATTGTGGACCTCTTGTTGCCTTTCGTTAACAGAAGGCTAATTCCGAGTTGGTTGAAACAAAATCCAATAACATTAGACATAAGAATGACACACCATAGAAAAATCCTGACATCTCTCCGAAAATTTAAGTCGTCGTATCCGTTTGAGGGCTAGCTCGGTTTATATCATAATCCATGGGTTATTAGAGCAAAATTTATCAAATATTCAAATGCCACCATATATTTTTAATTCAATGGTGAGAGCGAAAAGAAAGCAATGCATGATGCAAATTTAATTACATTATTCGGATTTAACACGAAACAGACAATAATTATTATTGTATTAGAGTCAACAATGAGGCTTTTAAAAGTAAAGAAGGCTTTTCAGAACCGAGAATTCACAAATAAAAAGAGAGCAAATGAAAAGTGAGTTCTGAGGGTTGAGTACGTTACAGAAACTTAACAGGCACGGATTTGAAAAGTCGATAGGCATTTTTTTATTTTAAAGTTAATATCTTACCAGGGGAAAACACTCAATGGGAATTCGATTTAAAAGAATCTAGTCAAAGCAATTCGCCAATCCAGCATTACCTGAAGCAAGAGAGGGAGATTCGTTTGCAAAGTGAGCGCCTTTTAACACGTGATCCAATGCCTGCTGCTCTGATTCGGTATTGTGATAGAGAATCGTCAAAATAATTTTATTGAAGCAAAAGAAAAGGAGGTAATGAGGTGCCAAAAGGACGATTAGTACTGGAGTTGTCTTTATGCACTCAACATTCTTTTGATTGCTTGCAGGGTATCAGCAGTTTAAGGAGTCCAAAAGTCATAAATATTAAGCGGGTACTACTTTGCCAATGATAGGAAAGCCAAAGGGTCATTCCATCGTCGAATAGGGACCAGGATAAAATGACATATTGATGAGAGATACTTTGAGTCATGGCCGGTATGGCAATAGCGGAACGGGAAATGTATGTAATGCATGTCGAATATTTATACTTTTAATTTATAATTGGGTTGCTTAGGGTTCACTGCCGAATCATCAAAATATGCATCTACACCTACAATCGGCTGGATAAGTTTGAGAATTTCAGCGCTCATTTATAATGAGTTTCTCTCTTGAGATCGCTGAAAATATTATCTTTCTCCTGGAAACAGTACATGGAGTATGAGATTCAAAAGTTGTATTGCAAAAAATATAAGAAATTTTGCAAACAAATAAAAACCCTCATTAATAATCATCGTCTACATTCACATGCTATTAAAATACTCAATATAAAACTTTTAAATTCCAGAGAGTAAATGTAATTAACTAATGTATTCATTCCAATTTTAAGGTGGAAAGGCTATGGATTCTAAGTCATTCTCAGTAATTGAGGGCACTTACGTCGTCTTGGCGCTGACACAACGGTATATGAACTTATAAAACGTGCCTCGAGAAAGCCAAAGCTGCTTCGCATTAAATTAGCATTTTTGTGAAATGATAAGTTCGTGAACATCTCTAAAATTAATTTTGATAGAAAGACCAAAAGTTTGATAGCACTTAAAGTATCTGCAGTGGCACATGATGCTTTCTACGAAATTTAATTTCTTGTCAATTGGCTCTCCGCTCATATTTCCATTAAAGGAAATTAATTTGCATAATGAAAACCATTGTGCTAAGGGATCCAAAGAGTGAATCTTTTGTCTAGATTTTTATGATGAAAATACGGGTAGTGCAGTGTGGATGGAAGCGAGATGTGGTCATATCCCTCACTATTTCCATTCAACATCACTGATACACGTTTGATGAAGGAATCTATATAGGTATTAAGCAGTCCCCCGGGTGAATATCATCAAGAACACTCGTGAACTGAGGAACATCATGGTAAAAATAAGTCAACATATTAATTAGGGTATATTAACTACATCGAGGCTTGAAAATTAGTGAAACTACCCTTTAAAATATCAAATTTTAATGCAAAGTATCCTTTCTCACATGATTTGCTTGAGTTACCCATATGGAATGTAACCAGGTCTACTATAAACACGCGTTACGATGAAAGAACGGTTGTACATAAGACCAGATCAATCGTAATCGACCCCAATTTGAGCAAGAAATAGAATAGGAGTTCCAGTTTTCAGCGGAATTATTCCCATTGATGTCCCAGGAATTACCGAAACATAAGAATCTTTCTAATTAAGACAATTAACATGGATGGTTGTATAGGTAATTTTGGAAAGCAGCTTCAATGAAGGACAATTAAATCTATTTTTTAGAGTTAATTGGGAAAATAAGCTTATAAATATGTGGGTACAATATTATTATTACTATTAAGTTCTCCTCAGCAGCCATTGGAAAACTGAGCAAAAATTGCATTAGGCATATGATATTTTATAGAATACGATTAATTAGATTTGGAAGAACAATTTTTAAATTAGTCCAAAGGACAATGAGATCAAAGACGTTGAAAAGCTAAATCTTTGTCTTTTTAAAATTTTTTAGAAGTATTTTAAGAAATGCTTGTGCGTTTAAAGCGGTAATTAAAGTATCTTTGCCATGTTTGACTGACTGCGTATTCCATGTTAAGGATCACTTTAAACGAGAGTAGGGTGTTATGTTGAATAAGGGCTTCTAGATTAGTTGTAGCGCCTAAAGTGGAAAGTTACCGCTAATACTTCACCACATCACACCTAAATCTGTTTTTTTACTACTTTGCACATTTCTTCTTGTATTAGTCAACGCGCATTGAATGGTAGTCTTTCAACTGATTATTTGACAAACCATTCGCAAATTAAATCAGTGGTTGAGAATAGTTTGAACGTTTAGCTGAATAAACTGTGGAGTTTATGCACATAATTATCGTTTAAGCGCATTAAATTTCGTGACAATGGAGGAAAAATTCCATAGACATCAGAAAAATTCGATTCATTTGAAGGTTTATGAAACTGAACCGCTTTATAGTGTTCGAGGGTGTCCGCTTTTCGCATGGAAAGGAATGGAAAATCGAGCGGCGAGCAGCCGTGCCTCGGGGTTGATTCACGGTAATCACGAGGCTGATCTGCACCCACGCTCGCAGCGTCGCTCCGAACTTCACGCAGGCAAACTAGAACGCTACGCGGATGATGAATCCATGCCGAGGCCCCATAATAATCTAGAGGAGGACGAGCACAGAAACGGCTGCTGTGGATCACTCCGCGCTGCAAATATCATGTTTGAGTCATTCACGCCTCATCGTAATTATTGAGTTGGGTATCCCACTGATTAAAAGCAGCTAAAGCCCTAAAAGCTCAATTTTTAACGACTTTTTTTACCCAGAAACACCATTTATTTCACTCTGCAGCCCAGAATACCACCCAACTTCCTTCCCTCCCACTGAAATTGTCTTCTTTAACCTCACTCTCGCCCACTAACCCGAAACTCTTCTCTTGATTGCTGCTATTCTAAGCCCATTCCGTTTTATTACTTCCGCTTCCGTCCATTCCACTCCTTCTCTTCTAATTCTTCAAGTAATTTTGTTTTTATTTTTATCATCTTCCTCAATATATTTTTTCCATTCCATAGTTCAGATACTTCTTATTTATCTCATCTTTTGTACTTAAGCAGCAGGGTATGGGACCAAAACTATGCCACTTTCAATTGTAAAGGTTCAGGCATGTGTTTAGAACGAAAATGTTTTTCTAACCACAGTTTATTTAGTGTTGCATCTTCAATGAATTACTTGCAAATTGTCAGTGCTCTGGGATTAACATGAATAAAATGAAAGGAGCAAATTGGATTATATGACAGTGTTCTGCCAGAGTCGAAAGTACTTAACTAGCAAGCACGTACAACAGTATAAAAATTGTCCTACCAGCTCTTACCATACCTACTGGTCACATTAATCCCTAGTTGCGATAGCTGCGGATGATATACTCATAAAATAGAAAGGCTTGAATTTACTATGGCCCCAATAGGCATAATAGGGAAGTGCAGGTTTTATAATATCTGGTTTTATATTTTCGAGGTTCAATCGTTTGTCTGATGTATTTTTTGTAACCTGAAGTTTCAAAAACCGTCGAATTAGTTGCTCTCACTCAGTGTCCAACTTAAAGGTAGGTTTGATAGGTGAGGGTAGAGCTCACCCTGGACTAGGCCATTGGTGTGTGGAATTCACAATGAAATTCATAGAAGGGGGTCCCTGGGATACCTGCGATTCACTACGAAGAAGCCACCTACAGAAAACAGAATCGCGAGGATTTTAGGTGGGGTGTCCAGAAAGGCTCTGACCGGGATTTGAACCTGGAACCCTCCAGTCTGTAGTCCAGTTACCCTCGGTACAAAGTTAATACCACAACAATGAAGTAGCTTAGCACCTACCTATATAAACTCAGGGTTAACGCTAACCAGATATTATAATAAACGACTTTGAGCGAATTGATGCTGTACCAAAGCACAAGATCAGCCTACACGAATCATGAATTACTTTAAATAGAAAAATTCTTGGTTTTATTCAAAAAAATGTTGCACAAAAATGTTTATGAACAATTTTACTGCGGGGAAAATGTATGCTACATCCCAAGTGTCCTAAGTTGTCACTTGCCTTTATTAAAATTTCAACAGACTTCGATAGCAAGCGGGTACAGTATAGAAAGCACTAAAGAAGAATACAAATCCGAAAGGTACTAGTTTTGGAGAAAATAAGTGGCAGCTAAGCACAAATGATTTTTCACGAGGCAACTGGACACAATTTCTCAAAATTCCACTCACAAGAGGCTCACAAGAGAAGGTACATCAGGGAAATTTTACTCTTTGTGTAACGATAAGATATAAGATGAATTGTTACTTGGTACATTTTTCAGAGGGGTATGGCATAATCGATATTTCAGACACAAACATCAACCCAAATGGTCTTCTCGTACTCATTATTGTACGTGACTGAAGAACTGACTAGATTAGAGATACAGTGAGGAAAGGAAAACGTGAGAAAATAAATCTTATAATCATGCAATAAAAAGTATGATATGGTAATACTGACATTGATGGAAACAGTCGATTGATAATAATTTGTGGGTTAAAAATAAACCAGCATGCGCGTGCAGTTCTAGAAATATTATATTTTTACAACTGCGTACCTCTTGAAGGTGATATAGATCACATCGAAATTTCACCATATCAATACGCCAGCAAGTTTGATCAACATTCTCAATCGGTTGAATCGATGGGTGGAAAAAATTAACTCCTGGATACCTTTAGCAGCCCGTATGAATGTAAAATATCTCGATGCCTATGCTGGGTGAGGCATAAACTGCATCCCTGCTCTTGAAGATAAAGGTAAATATTGCCTGTGAATTGCATGAACAAATACCGGTTAATTTTGTGGTTAAGAGTAGAGTAATTATATCAGTTTGCGCACGCATAGTCATCTTGCCGAAACACAGCATTGACGGAAATAGAGGCACTTTGTCATGCTTGAGTGACTGAGTATTCCATACTCAGGATCGCCTTACACGAGAGCTGGTGGTACGTTGCTTCTAGAACAATTAAAATTTCCGCAAAGAAAGAGAACGACTTGGAAGCCTAACTAGTACAGCCAAAATCAGGGGGTCCGGGATCGAGTCCCGGTCAAGGCGATTGATTTTTTCTCGGTGGAATTTCTTGCTATTGTGCATTTTTAGCGGGCAACTCCGTTAAAGTTATCGCGGCTAGTTCGCGAGCTTTCAATACGGATAAATATATTTAGTGTAAATATTTGCAACCAGTAATCACTTCGTGACTTTGCAGATACCATCTAGTTGCGCCTAACTCTTATATCTAGTAAAGAAACCAACACCTATGTATATTTCCACTTAAATTTATTTGGCACTACTAGTGACGATGACGCTGATGCGTTGAAACTAGTAGTGTCAAATAAATTTAAGTGAAAATATACATAGGTGTTGGTTCTTTTATTTGACCATGATATCCACATACATGCAAAGAATTAATTGCATCTTATATCTAGCTTGTTTTCATGTAGTTTTATCATTGTAGCTCTTATTTTCAGTAGTTCATGCATGGTGATTTTCACCCCCTGCCACCCTACCTAGTGGTGGCTCGCAGGGTATTACGTAGATGTAGATCAGTTATAATGGCATTAAATACTTATAACTAATACAAAGATTCATAGATCCAATTTTCTTCAAGAAATCACCAGTAAGTGTGATGCATTACCTGTTTTTATGCTGCATGTATTTTATATTCTCTCATGTAAAAAGGATTCATTGAAATTTTGTTTGATCCGAGGAGATAATATTAGAGATAAGATAACGTCACTTTTTCGGAACAGTGTTGAGTTCAATCCAAGGGCCCCAATACCGTCTATTTAAAACAAGAGAATAAGTCACGACAGCGCTTCGTACAGAAAAATTAATTTGAAATAAAATCGATTTTGTATCCCAACCGAGAGGACAGTGCTTTGATTTTGCATCTTCCCAAGTTGATTGAGGGCGACTTCCAAAGCCTTTTTCACGGTGAAGCACCGAGTAATCAATCAATCGCTTCCCGACAAAGCCATGAATCAATCGATGGCGGGTAACGGGCGGACCACTTGTCCACTCTGCTCCGCGTACTTCGATTTTGGGCGGAAAACGGCAAATTTAAACTCGTCGGGACGCGGCCATTGAGTCCTCGATGCCACTTTCAACACCTCATTTATTTTCTCTGGGACACCGGAGGACTCTTTCCCTTCACGTTCCGCACGTCGGATTGCGCGTGGAGGAATCTGCGCGTGGATTCTCTGTTCCGCGCCGGACCTCCAAACTGGATTTGTGTGGGGAAACGGAAGGGAGGCACTCGACACGGCTGGACGCGGAGCGAGCTTTGGCTTCGGAATATTACAGGGAGTGGAAGCGCGGTTACGGGGAGCTGGTCACACGGGTGGGGTTAAAAAGGAGGGAAACACTGGACGTAGCCTGACGCTGATGTCGATGAGTGATAAGCTGACGGGTACATGGAGCGAGCGGCAATGTAATGCCACGCACATGGCTAAGCGTAATCGGGGGCGGTGTTGATTCCGACGCCTCGGTTGCTCACCTCCTCTCCGCCCAATTTCATTCTAACTGTCCCTCTGTCTCGCTTTTTTTTGACTCATTGTAAATTCTCTCCAGCGAGGAATGTCCGGAAAAATGCTAATCGCAAACGGAAAAATTCGTTTCCGAGCCCTTGGATAATGACTACCTCCCCCATTTGCCAACAGTATGATACGAATATTCAATGTCCTCCTCCCGAGCGCAGTAGTCCGAATACTTTCCACCATTACGAGGTACTGTGCCTTGCACAGGGATTTCGGAGGAAATGGTAGGAAATGAAAGGAAATCCTTCCCAGCAAATGACCACCAGATTGAATATTTCATTGCAAACACTACCCGGAACGAAGAAATAAAAACAAAAATCAGGTGAAATGTGTAGGAAAATTAAATTAGTTGTATTATTCGAGACAAACAGACGAAGGATTAAATTTAATGTCAAAGGACTCGATAAGCATAAAGGAGTAAAAAAGTGAAATAAAATTAAGAGTAAAATTAAAAATCTCTCACCCCCTGCCCTTTTTGACTTCACTGCCACCGGTAGCTATTTTCGTCGACTATTTCAAAAAACCTCCAGCCACCGTGATTGTTCAATGAGAATTTGGACCTTACTGTAAAGAGAGGACAACACATTAGCCACTACAAACGAGGCACTTGGAAAATGAAAAGATATTTTGTGGAAAAAGGACGAGAAGTTTTATAATATATGCATTGCTAATCCAAGTTTAAACGATTTAAACATGCAAATATAGAGGCGGTCAAACTCCATTCAATTTTAATATTTTTCCAATGGAGTGATTGAAAGAAGCCACAGATTATATTTTTACAAAAAACTTGCCTTAACGAATATCAAACGCATTAAGATTAAAAATTTTAGGTCAATTACATGCCAGCATTTTTTAAGCCCATGTTTCATTAAAATTTTCAACACGTCAATCACCAGTGGGCCTTTATTTACGAGATTAATTGCTGAAGGCGAATTATTCAATGTTAATTTTTTGGCCAGTACGACATGAATTTAACGCAAATTAAAGAGTACAGATGTTTAAATACCCCATCATTTTAAACCCTTTATGAAACACATCTTTTACTGGATTTATAATTAATATATATATATAGTTTTTTATTTTCAACGTGAAATTTAGGTATCATAACGAATATTTGAATGATATTGATATTATTAGCGAATTTGAATGGTAATTTAAAAGCAAAAGACTCCTTTTAAGACAACCAATAATAGAAAGCATATCTAGGAAGTCAGTAAAATTATACTTCCAGTATGAAAACGCTATTGCAGTATAATTACCTCAGAGGAAAAATTCGACCGTAAACGATTAATATTCATTCAATTTTTAGTTCACTACGCTAAATTTTTACAACCTAAAAATTTGAGACAGCCACAATAAAAAATAATAACTGCATAGATACCGCTATTGGATGTATTATTTCACAAAGGCAAAGTTAAAGGCCAATAATTCAATGCCATTTATGTTTAACCAGAGAACTAGAAAGTAAATTTTCTTAATTAACGCACACTACGATTTCCAAAACAGTAAATGGAAGTGAAGGGGGGGATCAATGTTACACGATTGACCTGCCATCAAAAGCGTTCCAGTGACGAGGTATGGAGTACTTCTTGATGAGGGACGTAGTCATTCAAGTTCAGTAAATTGAATCGGGGGGTCCCAAGTTCCCTTACGCCTGCGGAAAACATCCTCTCAAGCTAACGGTATTGATTTGCAAATTAAGTTTGCGACGGCCCCACTAAATATAGGGATTAAGAATCAATAAAGCGAGTTCACGTAAGAGGATGAAGGGGCATAGAATGAGTTGATAATAGAGAACCCATAAAGTTCGGAGGCTTTGACAAGTAGGTAAATCGAAATATTTACTTAATATTAATTTAAATAGTTAAGGACAAGAATAAAACTGAGAGAGAAACCGCGGACTATAAATATTAAGGTTCATATTTAAACTTTATTTGATTATTGTCTCTCTTTGACGCAACAGATGGAGCCAAATAAGTAATAAAGCCTTACACTTACACAATGTATATATTTTCTCGAGGTTGTGTTTCCTGGAATTTTACCTTTTTCAAATTATTCATTTTATCTAATGATTTTTTTACAGTATAAGCTAACTCAATTGTGAGACACGAAATTAACTGTTGATAGCTTCTTTGGCACCATCCGAATTATTACATGAAATTAACAAGCTCAATTCGTCTGTAAAAACTGTGACTACGAAATTGCAAAATAAAACACCCGGGGTCAATCAAATCATCGCCACATGAAACCATTCAGTGGGTTCATACTACCGAGATCACAATTGCACCACCAAAATCTCATTTAGTCAGCATATGAGTCTCTCCATCAAATTGAAATTTCTATCATTAAAAACAGAATGAAGACCAAAAACTGATGATCTATTTATGAACAACACAAATGAGCCGCGACTGCCTTATTGAGGAAATACAAAATATATAATTATTAAGCCCTCCCATCAATTGTCCTAAAAGAGGGTCATTATCAGAAAAAAATAATACCATAACATCCCCCTGGCTATTTTCGTCAGCTTATTCTCGAGGGCATCTTTTTTATTTCAATCATCTTTCAGTCCAAAAATGAACAACGCCACCCGGAATTTGCAATTCCCTTTACAATCACGGCATGTATTTATTTTTATTTCCTAATTCCTTGATTATTAATTCCCGGAAACGTGCTTAAAAACCTGAAATAATTTTCTTCACTTTCGCTGACGGTCTTGGTTGATTGTTTCAAAATTGAAAATATGGTGATATTGTTTGCTAACGATAAAAAAATTTCTGAAACTAGGCCACCAATTTCACGATTTCTACTTTATCATTAAATTCAATTTATCAATTTTTACTTTTAACAGGTAAAAGATATCATTTCAATGAGAAACTACCAAGCTTTTTCTTTTTATAAACCTTGGCTGTGACATCGCTGTTTTCATAAAAAAAAGCAATGTAGTAGCGTATTTTCTCACATTTGATCCATTTTAACATAATAATTAGATAAGACTAGCTAGCTGATTATTATTTTGGTAGGATTTTATTCAAAACAAATTTCCCCACGAGCTTTTTTCCTTAAACCGTTTCTCAATTTTAAATAACTAGTTTATATATTAAAATCCGTAGCACCAAAATAGGTAACTAGTTTCTAGAATAGAAATAATTCGGAGATATTTGAACAAATATTAAATCTGCAACTTTCAGTTCTTCAGTCAATCATGAGGTTATATTTTATCAAGATTATCAGATAATTGTATAAAATCCTTGCAACCTAGAAAAAAGTGTATATTGTGTAACTATATTTGTTTATTTACGTAATTCAGTTGTTTTACTTCAAATATAAATCTAAAATATGAAATGAAGATTATATCTAGATTGATATATTTCTATTCTGTCATAAATATATTTGCAACACGTGGTAAATTAGATTGAGGATTATTTATCCACTGGAAAGAACTAATAAATTGTGAGTAACCTAAAATTACGAGCTTATAGTTCACACTGTACATACTCATACAGTAATTATATTCACATTTTATCATGAAAATATACTAATTTACATGCAGCTAATTTTCCCGATTGTAGCGGAACACTTTTTCTGAAACCAGCATACGCTCAATATTGCGAAAAAGGTCGGTGTGACATCGACTCACGATGGAACTGCCACCTTGGAGACAACGGTGAAAGGATAAAAGTGCTGAGATTGAAAATTTTACGCGTGAAATGACCTTTAGATGAGGATAACGGCCCTCTTTTCCCTTCCTTCTTCTTTCTTCCTCTTCTCTGCAGAATCCATGGGAACACATTTAAGGAAATTACGTCGCAAGCTATCCCTCGACAAAAAATATCCGGTGACTCACCCAATATTATTTCTATTTTACATTAGCAATATAATAATGACTGAGAATCCAACATCAGACTCAGTATGAGATAGAGACTAGATTAAAATGTAATAAAAAACGACACTGGCGAGTGTTGATCATAGCAAATAGTTTTACTCTTGAGTGGCAGAAATTGTATTCATCAGAATCAATATTTCTCCCACACTTGATAGGTGGTTGGTGAGACTTTACCTTAAAGTGTCTCCCTCTCCGCCTAAGTTTTTCAAGCCAACCTTTTCCATACGTCATTCTCTTTCATCAAGGGCTAGATCTCCGAGCATCACCACGCTAATAGATATTTTTTATCATTTCATTATGTTTTAGTTTCGTCTTTGCTCAGAGTCGTTTATATCCACTATCTAGTCTATCCTGTTCTTGCTGATTCCTCAGCCACCACAATTCATCACCAAAATTACTTATAATTACATTAATTCTCAACCCGTTAAGGTAGGTCTGTTTAGACATGAAATACTTTCCACGCAGTGTATTTGAAAATGATGTTCTCCATTTACTGAAGTCTAAAATAAAACCACTCCACATGTCAGCGCATTGCTACATTTTCTCCGTTTTAGTACTCGAGCGTCAATTTTTTATTCCAGTCCTTTAGTTGGCAGCAGTTTTATCATGTTTTAGCATAGCCTATTGTTTGTTTTCACCGTGAATATTCAGGCTGCACCTCTTACGTATTCATTATTGACAACATAGCATTCGTTATTTGGATAGTAAATACTCGGTATTTCGGAAAATTCACCGATTTCATCAGTAAGTGACCTATTTTATCCATACACCCATTCATCCCGATTATTCCTAATTTAAGAAACATTCACTGACCTTGTCCAATTTACTGAAACAATGTAGGATACCCTGGTAAATTACTAATTTTCTCTGTCATCTCATCTGCATCCTCACTACTCCTACAGTCCACTCCTGCACATCATTGTGAACCACAATTATAAGTTTTTTCATCTTTTCTAGTAAGCCATTTTCACGCCTGGTGACTAATCACCCCCTGCTACAGACACTTACGGCGTTCGCAGGGAGACATGTACATACTTGTAAAGCGTCTGCTTCTCCCACACTTGTGTCCAAACTGGTCACTACATTAAATAGTTATATACCCTATTCTCAATTAATTCAAATTCTCTAATCGGTAAATAACTCTAAAAGCAAATTTACCACGTACAAAATCAGCATGAAAGAAATGTCCATCAAATATTTATTTCTTTAATTTTCTTCAGAATGAGAGAAAAAGTGGACAAAACAAATCATTCCAGCCACAATTTTTCTTCGTAAATCCATCAAAAAGTTTTTAAAATATCCTGACTTTTATTCCATGATTCTAGAGCGATTATACGTGGATACTATCCATTATAGGAAATTTATCCCACTTCGCGTCAAAGCTTTTGCGGCGCAATAACAATTAAAGCAGAATATTCTACTTTCCTCAAGTCGGTTGCTAAAGTTGACAAAAATCATTCCATCACACTAAGTTTATTCCTCATCATTTCCCAAAGTGTAATTCCGTTAATATTTAACACTTATAGACCCGTGCTATTTCTATAGATATAATAGCCTTATATAGAGCCTTATGGCCTTATATATAGAGCTTATAGCCTTATATATATTATTTCTATAGATATAATAGCTTATACTAGAGGTAGCGAGCCTACACTCTTTCACGCAATTTTCTTAATACTTCCATCTTTTTTTCCTTATATCTTTGGGTTTCATTGAAAGTTAGTAGTAGGTTTAAGGTAAGTCAAGTAACGTGGTAATTGGCACTTCAGTAACATGGGAGATCTAATGCTAAGGGTCATAGGAACACCTTTGTTTATTCGCCGATTTGAGCTCGCAGCTCATGGGAAGGATTAATGAAAATCTTGCCGCAAAATGCGCACATTAATACTGAACATAACTCCTATTGCAGGAAATTGCATTCTAAATGGTGCCTCCAACGACTCCATACATGAAATAATTGTATGAGCCCTATGGAGAATAATCATATCCCACTCATCTTTGTAATTAAGCACTATAATGTGAATTAACCGACTTATGAATCCTCTCTGACATGGGAATTAAGAGGAAGTAACTCAAACTGAGGAAAAGTATAGATGGGATCGACCGCCAGGTTACTCACTCCCTTAGACTTCTATTTTACCAAAACTCCGCTTGCCTTATGGAATGACCGTCGTCGAGAGGAATGACCCAGAAATCTGCCTCAACTTCCAGAAAAAATCACGATCAATACCGTTTTTCCAATTTTAGGATCCGCTTTTTTCGGGCAGAAATCCTTCTCGCAAACTCGTCGGAGCACGGAAGGGAGAAAAAGAACATCCAGAGTGCCCGCCGCCGCTTATTTATGACGTGTAACGAGCCATCCATTACAGAAACTATATACCACGCGAACGGCGACCATGGAACATACCGGCCCCGTGAACGGGCGCGTTAAAAGCCATCCATCCCACGCCCTCCGACGCCGAGAAAGTGATGACGTGGAGGAGGAAGGGGGACAATGGGAGGTGGGAACAGGGACGGGCAGCAGAGGGGGTTGGGGACGCCATTTAATCGGTTGTTTACGAGAGTGGGGAGGATGAGTCGGGAGGTCCGAGCAGTGAGGATAACAGGAGGGAGGAGGGGTGAGAGACTTGAAGGAGGGGGGAAGGCGCAATTCACGGCCCTAAACATCCGGTGCGCCGGAAATTGCTTAAAGGGGTGAGCAATGGGTTTTTGGCGCCCACGGTTCGTGCCTGAGTCACCGTGGATTCGCAGCGGAGGTCCGGACCCGCGAGTGTAAGGGACCGGAATATGGAGAGAGCGGAACTCTCCTCCCCTCCCCCTACTCTAACGTTTCTGCTTCCACAAAGCCATTCAAAAACTCCGTCTCTCTTTTATTCCTCAGTTTCCATCCCTCTCTCCCATGCGAGTCTGTTTTCCCAGGCGCTCTCTTCTCTACGCTTGGTCGTTCAATTCTTTCACGCGTCGAATGAACAATTTCCGCGCGGAGCATGCGAAGGAAATCACCCGTTGAGAAAGGTAAACACGGACAAAATGGTTAACCAAGGCGTCCTCCAATTACTTCATGCAGATGTTTCCCCCGCCGGCTCCCTTTTTACCTTATCGTAAATAGGTAAATCACCACACCTAGCAACACGTCAAGTGAAATGCACAGAGTGTGCCTTTCGACCGTACGTCTCTACGATAGCAGGCTTTCTCATAACAGGCGAAAGCACCACGACGCACTTGGTGCGTTAAACTTTGTGTTAAAGTGACGTGGCAATCCAATGGTGGGGATTTCGAATCTCTTGGGGCCTTGGGTACGGTTTTAATATTTTGCCTTTGGATTAAGGTTATCAGTACGTTATTGTTGGACAATGCGATAAGTCATCAGCATTTGGAGAACCCATAATTCTCCTTCTCTGCTGAACAGTTGCAACTATATTTCACAGTTAGAGATCCAGAAAAATTACAAGTATCCTCTCATTACCAAATAATCAGAATCTAACCTTTGTTATGAGCTTCGATGGACGTGCATTACTTCCCATGCACTGCGATAAACCAATATTTTACATGATGTTCTGCAGAGGTCACTTAAATCGTTACCAACCCCAAAACATTCTGAATAATGTCATGCCTGCAATGTGCTAGCTACGACTTCAGCGTGGATTTATTTTACTGAAACTGAAGAACTAATCACCTACAGGAGACATGGGCCTAAATAAGCCGCAGAAACGTATTCAAAATTGTGTATTTACCACATTGAGCACCAAAATGGTTTTGATCCTCGCTTTCCACTGTGCTGCTAAACATGCTTTCAAATGTTACACGAAGATACGTAGTACACCCCCCAACCAATAATATATATAAACGCTAGACAAACATTTATTGGGAATAATTCTAAAATATTACTCATCTCAAGAAAACTGAAAATAGTACTCATGGTAACACATAGTGCGCAGAAAACTGAAATCAGTGCTTATTTATATATAAGAGTTATGTCACTTTTCATTTTTTAAGCACTTGAATCGGAATAGGAGTCAATTTTACAATTGTTCCTGCCATAGTGTTTTTTCATTAGATTTTTATACATATTCGTTGATGTTATAGCACAATTTCTTTTCATAATTCCAATCCACACAACTAGTTGTAACAGGTAAACTAGTTACCTTCAAGAGATATTGCTACCATTAATAAATGGAAATAGAAAATAATATATGATAGTTGCAATGAACCAGAAGTACTACATGCTGTGAAAGAGAATATCAACCATAAATATAAATATCAACATTGATTTTTTTATTTCATGGACCCCGCTTTACAATTTTAGCAAGAATTTTTTCACTTCTGACAAGTTGCTCAGGCCTCTTGATCATGTTCGAGAAACCTTGGGTAAATGCATTTTGCCTCATCTCTCACAAATAAAGCCGACTGTTTCCCCTTTTGCTGAATAAATGGATTTCACCAATATTGAAATCAATTTTCCGTCTTCTTAAACAACCATCTCAAAATTAACCTCATTTCCAACCTCTTTCCTTTGCACTATAAACCTTTTTAGGCCAGTCGCGGCTGGAATTTGAGGAGGCAAATGATTTTAATCACATCTAAAAATTAGAATTTGGTTTATTTACCTGCGTATTAACTAAGTGAAGATATTTCGGGTTCTCGAGGGATTCGTGCATCGAAACGTCTGGCCTGCAAGACCTGGTCCGGTGGAGAACCCGAGAGATCCTCTCTCACACCAAAAATCTAGGTAAATGCAACTAGTAGAGAAAATAATCGAGATAAAAAGATAGTTGATAATTTCACACTTTGAGTTCCGTCAAAATAACCATTTTTCATGTCGGAATCTATCATATGGAAGCCATCCTGAAGTTCCGAATCTTTTTACAGTTTATGTTAGCCCAAAGATATTGAATTCGGAATGGGACGTGTATTTTGCCTGTTTGTGAAGTAGACCCTATACGTGAAGAGTATATCACAGCATACTTTTAATTTATGGCGTCAATTTCTCTCAGGTGTATATGAAAGACCTTCAAAGAACTACTGAAATTAGCTGTGAAAGGCATTCGTCTTGTAAACTTGCGGCGGTTCAGATCCGAATACAAGTTCCTTGAATCCTTAAATGCGTTTCCATGGAACCTTAGAGCCATACTTTCCGGATCTTTTACAAAATAAATTCTGCATAGTGAAGAGCAAATTACCCCTCTCGGAATAGAAGAAATTGCTCCATTCCACAGGACAATGATAACTGGTTCTCCGAACTGAATCATAGAAAGCTGTATTCTACTAAATTTGCTCTCTAAGCAGAATTCGATAAGCAATGCCCTTATTTGAAGGGCGAGACTTGCGGTGAGGCTAGTGCCAACCTCCATCTAGTATAACTTTGTGGCAGAGTGGTGGAGAGGAGGCGATGTGGGATGGGGGTAAAAGGCTGGAGAACGGTCAGAAAGAAAAGAACGAACACAAGAAGCGTGCCATTCAGTAATGACGACTGCGAGTATTTTTTACAACACCAATCGTAAGCTACATACCTTTCCTTCTTTCTTCAATGACTTAAATTAGTATTGTGCAGCTTCCTTTGACCGAGAGGCATTTGTTGACCAGATATTTAATGCAGTGACGCACAGTGAAAATTATAGTTGAATACAACCAAGCTAAGCTATAGTTTATCCAAAGACCCTTTGTTACACTTAGCTATAATGCAAAAACTATTTTATTGAGGGAGAGTATTATATGCTATATTATTTCAGTAAGTCTGGATAACAAGCTAAAAATGTTTAAAATTTAGGAATCTTCAAAAAGCTAAAGAATATTTTTAATTAACCACCTTTGCTCTCCTCGCATAGATTTTTTCTGACTGGAAACTGCTATTTTTTACTTTCTATTTGAGGGCGATTAATACTTCCAGAAAAATGACATAAACTATATACTGGACATTGAGCTTTGAAAATTTGCATGCTAGAGAAATTATATAAGCCGATAATTATCTTTGCCATATATAATGTGTACGTTATGCAATATGGTGATCGCTGTCGACGCTAAACACAATTTCTATTCTAACTTTAGATAAACTGAGAAAGGGTATTTTAGGCCAGCAAGGACACTTACCGCGATGAAATGAATGTAGATGGTGCTAAGTTCAACTAAACCTCTGCGAAAACTCCACACGCCATGTATTTCCTTCCAAATAAGTATCTCAAATGGCGTTCATCCCCGTGAAAGATGAAAAATGAATACTGTTCACTTACGGCACAAATGTTTACTCAGTAAAGAGAAATGTACAAACCTTTCCCTGACACACCGCGCTTTGACCGAAATTCAAACATATATTAGCGAATCGCTTAAAGTTATATACAGCCCTTTTTTGGCTTATGAGGTAGAGAGAGACAAAATGAGATACAATAATCTGCCATATTTGTTATCCATTCCTAACCATGACTGAATAGGTCAAGCATGAACTTTTAAATAAACAGTGATCCTCAGCTGGTCATGCGGAGGTGATATTCATGCTAACTATTTAACATTTTCTAGTGTAGTGGCATTCTACGCACAGGGTGTCAATATTCAGGGTGAAAAACACATGGGTAGGATTTATGGATGAAGGTATACGTCGGGAAAAGACTCAAATAATAAAGTTTACATAGACTTAAAAATGAAGACAACTATATTTTCAAAATAACGTTTATAGCTGGATGAGTGATTTTGCATATTCTAATTACAAGGCCGAGATTGCTGGACAAGGGTCGCGGTTGAAGTAGGGACACTTAAACTCACCCCAGGACCTAAGTTTTAATTTTTCTGCCAGTAGCAATAAGGTTCTCCGAGGTTATTGACTTTATTCAGGGATGCTTGGAAGGCATTGATATTTAATGAGATGCTTTTCGAAAAACTCTTCCTTTTTTTACCGGTTGAAATATGGAACCAAGCCCCGTGAAATTGGGTCTGACGGAAACTTTTCCTGCCTTACGCCAAAATAATCCGTTTTTTCAAACTTTTCTTCTCTTATGCTTTCATTTTCATCTAAAATCATTGCGATATTAATCAGTTTACATCGTAAATTCCATTGAGAAGAGAAATTTATCTGCCTGCTTGAAACATCATCTTTCAGAGTCAGAGAAAACTTTCATAATAAAGGGTGAATGGCAATACGAATCAAATATAATATGCTTCAACTTTTTTACCATTCGTCTAATAAAGTAGATGAACTAGGAGAGTGGCAAGTTATACCATGGCTAGATCAAGATATTTCACCATTACGCTCACTAGAACGATTGTATTTATAATTCCACCCATATACTTATTTTGCTTCAAACGGAAGGCATTATTGGCCATATAGATCGAGAAAATAAAATTTACTGTTTAAATTTTCACGGTTAAATAGTTGTAATCTAAGAGTTAACCTGAAAGGATTTTCTTTGAGAGCAATAAAATAGTTCTTCTAAGAAAAGCCTTGGTTTTGCGATAAATAGAATTTTAAAAAACCTGACACGGGCATCAAATTGATTCCATGGCAAACAACTGAAACATTTCATTATGTGTACATGATTTAGCTTGTTCACCAAGTACGAACTTTGAAAAATGCTATTAAAATTCTACCAAAACCCTTAAACTTCCCTTTCGCTTTTTCTTCAAGGCATGTTATTGTTATTAAAAGAATCTTGTTCCTCAAAAGCCCTGAATCCCGGAATGATACGGTCATTAAACACAGCGTCGGAAGGAGTCAATGAGATTAACATACGCTCGCATTAATGGTGTGGGCAAGAACTGCTACGCGGATCTAATTATGACGCTTTAGAACTTGGTTGTCGGAAAAGTGCGCCAAAAATCTATTAATACTAATGCTATTAATTACTACTGATACTAATGAGGTAATGCGATACCCTTTGAATCACACGCGGTGGGATTAAACATCTGCCAAGTCTGATTTTCATACCACTTCACAGAAAGGCGGGAGACCTTTTATTCTAATCCGCGAATCGATCCCTAACCACAGGTAGAAGACGAACGCGCAGAAAAACAGAATTGGAACGGGTAAGCTGGACTAAATGCGCAGAGCCCATCGACCGGAAGATAATGGGGATTGCAAAATAGGTGAGTATAGGTAGAGTTTAAGAAGTCGAAAAGGAGAGAGGGAGATGACGAGACGTAGATGAGGATTTAGAGGAAAAAGAGTAGAATTGAAATGGGCGAAGGAGCGAGATGATGAGGGAATGCGGAGTAGGGGACGGTAACTGGAGTAGCAACCAAGAAATATGGTTCGTCAGAGCATGAAGCGGCTCCTATCGGGGTATCGGAAAGGGCTCTGGGTTGCCGAGGAGAGATGAGAAACCGGGACGGATCGATGCAATGATCGGGGACGGTGTGACGAGAGGAAGACATGCAAAGCGAGAACGCAGTTTGTCACCGTAATAGCCCGCGGGAGCGCTAAAATATCCGGATGGAGAAGCGGATGTTAAATCCCTCTCTCCACCTCCAGCGACCACACTTTTCATTTAGCCGCGCGCGTTGGTACCCTCCCCATTTCCGCATACATCTTGACGGGGATTGAAAAATGGCTTGCTTTGCCGTCTCCGTCAATGGGAATGGGGAAAAAGTTTCCTCCGGATCATTTATAATTCATCTGCGGTCAAGCTTCAATGACATCCCGAATAGGAAACGGCAAAGGAGGTGGAACAGTCCAAACTAAATTCGATACGACCGAGGGAGCAACACTCTCACGTGACGGAGTGCCTGTATACGACGGAGTATAAATTGCACGGGAGAATCACGGGAATTTCGCGTGAGAATATTGATTACGATTACCCTTCTATAAACGTCATTTAGCCTGAAATAAATAAACAAAATAGTTATGGATCAAATTTGAGAATGGAGTTATAAGCTGTAGCGAATCCTTGTTCCATTCCAGGAATTACCCTGCCAGTAAATAAGAAATTAACCTAAATACCTAATTTGAGCTAGGAGAAGAGGTTATAGTAATAGATATGGAAAATTTTCATTCAAATACCTAATTTGAGCTAGGAGAGGAGGTTATAGTAATAGATATGGAAAATTTTCAATGTATATCTATTGAATTTTTTCAATAAATTTGACTCGGGATTGTTATCTGTTTTGTTTCTTGAGGTATGTAAAATACGCGATTCCAAAAAGGGCTATGTATTTGTATTGAACGGATATTAGAAGTAAACGAGTTTATTTTACGCAATATTTTTCACGATTAATCAAGAGAAGTTATGGGTGTTTTGATTGAAGTGACTGAAGGAACATTAAAAAATCACTGACTCACTTCAAGTTTATTCAGGAAACGGTATATTGTGCTATTACGTGTGGCGACCGGAAATGTTTGCGCAATTTAGGAGAGGTGGGAGTTTTGACCTACCACCTCTCCTCTACCGCCGTGATTCAAAGCGGGTCCTCGGGATGGAGAGCCGGTGCTCTGACCAACACACCAACCCGATTCCACGGTTCAGTATGCTTCCAGCCATTTGAAATTCCGGCGCGATTATCGCACAGACAGAGAAAACTAGGTATTGGTAGAAATTCTAACTAATATCTGACTGAGCACTCTTTTCCTTTTCTCACCTTTCGAGGGAATACAATGACTTCCTCTCTTTAAGTGAAGCATTTCCTCTGTTATTTGTCGACTTGAAATTAAAATATTTTTTTAACTCCAACGTACATGGCGCCGAAAACATCGGTAGTGAGTCGTGCACTCTCTAGTCAGTATTTTTCGCTAGAGGGATTTAGGTGCAACGCCAGAATGTGTCGTTTTCACGTAAAATACCATTTTGACAACAAAGTTTTGTGAACATTACTCAACTATTTTACAGGTGTCTTTTCACTACTCTAAGCAAACTTAATTGGTGGGGCCCAAGCTGCATGGTATTTTCCAGTTAATCAATGAGGAGCTCTAGACCTACAGTACTTATGTGCTGGTGAAAAATCCTTGCACCAATGCTATAAATGCTATTATACTTTGAAAGAGACATAGATTTAAATCTCTGGAGTTGGTATTTCAATACTAATTGTACGAGTAAAGAAAAATTTATACATGTATAATAATCATGGCTTTATCTGTGCGTATGTATCCTTACTAAATTTCAAGCAGGTTTCTAATATTTCCTTTTTGTTTCATTTCCCTAAAAATGCATCATCATCATCATCATCATCATCATCATCATCATCATCATCATCATTAGTCATCAATCCTCAGATTGGTTTGACGCAGCTCTCCAGTGAGTTCTTCTATCGGCTAATCTCTTCAAATTTACGTATTTCTTCTCTTTCACATCCTTCATCACTTGTTCCATATATCTCACTCGAGACCTTCCCTTGCCGTTCTTCCCATCCACTTGTCCTTCGACGATTGTCTTCATCAGGCCATCGTGTCTTAAAATATGGCCGATTAAGTAATCCCGTCTTCTTCTTAGAGTTTTCAGCCCAGCTATCCATTTAATCTTCATCATTTTTCTCCCAAAAAATTAAGTTTTTGAATTTTTCGTCATGTACAAGCAACCGAATGTTTAAGTTTCTCAATAAATGACTTATCAAAGACTCAGACAACATGGACAGTTCACTTAAAATGAGACGTCTGCAGTGTACAGGGGGAGCAATGAGATAAATTATGCAGCGTACATTTAGGGAAAAAGGTGATAATAACATTCCATTCCTTAATTAATTTCGAAGCTAGACAAAGAAATATAAACCCGTCAATTCCGTATATAAATATATAAATCCATCAGGAAACAATTAATCAGGATGTACATCTGGACCATGTTTCTTCACGGCAGTGAGGCATGGACAACGACAACAGCGGATATTAAAAATGCTGGAAGCATTCAAAATGTTGTCCTACAGAAGAATGGTGAAGATTAAATGTGAACCGACAACCGAGTGACAAAGGAAGAAGCCTTAAGGAGAGTGAGAGAAAAGAGAAGTCTGCTGAAAACTATAAAAAGAAGACGGGACAATCTAATCGGCCATATCTTAAGACACAATGGGCTGATGAAGACAATCGTCGAGGGAAAAGTGAACGGGAAGAATGGCAAAGGAAGGCATCGTATGAGGTATATGGAACTGCGTCAAACAATCCAAGGATTGTTGACCCATGATGATGATGATCCGTCAGTAGCAGTCGTCGGCATAGAATTTGACAGCTAAAACCACACTTCTCTGCATGATACAAAAGACATGCTTTAACATAAATTTGAAGGCAGTATCGTGAGCATTCGGGAAGAGAAACAGCGCCAACGACTGTTCTGATCCTCACGTATTCCAAAATCCCAATTTTAAGGCCAGCATTTCTATTTCCGCTTGTCACTGCCCCTCCCAATAGGGCAGACTCGGGCTTGTTTCATCTCCCGAATCCTCTCCCCCCCACAACGTCACCCTACCATCCCTGCCACCGGTCCACACAGTTTCTTTTATTCTACCAAGGGCGTAGGGGACCAAGAGACGTGACTCCTGCCCCCAACCTTCCCGTGCCCTAAATACGTGAACACACGAAAAAAATACAACGGCAAGTGTAAAAACGGCCGAGTGACGGGCAGGAGCGTGCGATGGGTCGGATGGCGAGAATAAACCGTCCCACGTCCCATATCGCTTAATATGTCGGCATTTTTTGATAGGACGCTCATGGTTCCTTTGGAGCTCATCAAGCCGTACGAATCAAAACTAGAGGAACAAATCGAATGTGAACGCGAAGCACAGGCGCTTGTGAGGGAGAGGGATGACGTGCTGCACCAGTGATATGGAGGACTGCCGAAATATGATTCTACATTTTCTCGACTACAAATCTTTTGAGAAAAGGGCTGGGAGGATTACGTATAGAGTTGGATGTAGAATAAGAAAGAAGAAGGAAGAATTATTCAGTCACAATACGTCTATGGAAGATGGAGGAAGGAAGGCCGCGGTGGTGGAAAAGTTCACGAACGGAATTGGCGACGAGAAAAAAATGAGACGCTGAAGGACTTTTTTCAGGGTAAAATGGCTGGTTAGCGGATAAGTGTGTGGAATCTGATGAGTGCTCAAGATGCAATGAAATGAGATGGGAAATACCAGAGACGATGATAGACAATTTAACGCTTACAATGAGTAACCGTTGTCGCAAATCGTCATTAAATTAAAGGGTCTACGTAGTTAATTGATACCTATCTCACGGATAGACAATGCTAATACACTACCTCATAATCTGTGATGATACTACTGCCGTGCCGATAACCACGGACGAGAGATTCACCCCCAATTCCCTGTTTGTCGAGGCTTCTCGATTCATCCCCTATTTTAGTAGACCTAGGGCCGGGGAGATAAAGAGCAAGGACTATTGAGTGAAATATTGAAAACTGTTATCTCCCAAATACCAAAACCCAGTATAGTAAAAAGGATTCACTGCAATTTCACTAGCAAAAAATGCATGTAATTGATTTTCGTAATGTAAAACGTCATTTGACTCCACTTTTGGAGATTTTACATCTGGATTATCCACTAAAGTACCATTTCCAGTAGGAAAAAATAATGTAACCCTCATAAGCACGTACGGAATGGCTTTCTGGTATCCTTTTATTTCTGATATCATTTTACGTTGGCTTAACCGTAGTAATGTTTTTAGTCTAGCAGTCGTTTAAGAAGTCCGCGAGAGATGGCACGGTTTTAGATAATTTTTGTATTAACGGCATATTCTTTGAGAGATCAAAGTTTACGTTGACTACTTTTCTCCAAAATGACAAAAATGACCATCACGACCATATTGTCCGAAAGGATTCCGCAGACTATTTTTATTTCAAATTCAACAAAATTATATCAAAGCCATATTTTCCGAACAAAGTCAATAGCTATTTTTCTTTCTTTATCAGGCCCAAATTGAACAAAAAAACAATGGTTAAAGTAAATAGCAATTTAATTAAGGCAAGGGAATATTTCTTCCTTCTTTAAGTACAACTTTAGAATATTTGACCCGTTAATCGTAATTCTGGTTCGTGGCCACAATGGAATTTCTCGAGAATCGTTTAAGATATAAGTTATCCAAAGGTAACACATTTGTTTACGTGTGCATACAAACTTACAATATGTACGGATGCCTACTGGGGCAGGCTAATTTATAGAAATACTAGGTATTAGCTGTAGGGAAAGGTAACTGGGTGTTTCGCTAAGTACTCCCATATTTAAGTTTTATTGCACGTTAATTTTGTTTCTAGCATAGCCCTATAGGAGTTCCCCCTGTTACTTAAGACTCCGAAAATTTCTCCTCATGATAGACTTCTAACTCATTCCGCCTTGACTTTATCGAGCTACGCTTTTCCTCTCGCATCATTCACCCTTCTTTCATTTTCCCCATTTATTCCCATTCACTGCTCCTCTTTCTTCGTGCTTGGTCAATTTACTCTCATCCACTTTATGATCTTGACCTCTCATCCACTTTATGATCTGGACCTCTCATCCACTTTATGAACAGGTCTTTCACACTTGTTTCCTACCGGAACGTTCATCTCTCGTAATTTCATGACCTAGGTATTCAATTTTTACCCTATTTCTATCACGAACATTTTACAGGTATTCCATATACATCGTATTCACCTCTAATTTACGATCTTGGTACAACCATGTTTAACTTCCAAACAATTGGGTGGCGTGGGCATTATTCACTCCAGCATAAATTTCCTATGGCAAGCAACTCTTTTTCCTGGCGTAACGCGGTCTATATTTCTCCCAGCATACGCTGTCCATTTAATCTTCTGATTTTACGATTCTCCCATGAATAATTAGTCGAAGTGCACAAACTCTCTCCATATATTCAAACGATTCCCGATTTATTCCATCACAAAATCATAATTCTCATTGTTTACATAAGCGAGAATCAATTTTCATTTGGAGGCGTGAAAATGTGATTTACATGCTCTGTTTCATCTCACAAAAGCTTTCCCGAAACTGAGGAAAATCCTCTGCATCTTGCTGGCCTATTTCCAGTCAACATGTATAAAGTGCACCATACTTTTTTGTAGATTCGCAGAAGTGAATACAAATAATTTCATTGATTGAATACTGAGTAAACCTAAACATGTGTAGATGACTTACATCAACCATCGCATTAGGAAAATATTACGCATCAACTTATAAGCAATTAAAGGGACCTCAAATAACCACCGTAAACATTTAATCCGAGACGAAAACATTTGACACACACCCATTTTTTAGACTTGAATTTTTCCATTATATCTACAGCCATCCGAAACTTGTCATCCGTTTTGCTGTTTTCCGTTAGTTACTCTATCTCGTATAAAGAACTATTATGATACCTAATAGCTAGATATTTCAGATCATCCGCAATATGAGAATACAAAATCCATAATAAGATTTACCTAGTATCAAACCAAATTCACAACCGTTCAAGAAGTAAATGCGAACGAAACAAATAATTTACACCTAAGTCTGAGTTATTTCATCATATTTATTTTATCATATCTCATTTATTGCATTAATAATGACGAAAAGGCGCTTCTGAACAAACCACGAGGACTTTCCTAGCTTAAATATATGGTAATAAAGTAAGCTTGAGACATAATGAACCCCTGAATCCACGTCTTTCGAGTTGCTTCCATGTTTTGAATTAAGCAATCAATATTCAGTTCAAGCTTGCACGGCCTTAATGAAGTGAAGTTTCTCAGGAAAAGGAGGTTAGGAGCGGAAAAGACCTTAAATTTTTTGCTTCTAAAACATATTTCTTGCTGAGTAAAAATGGCCATTAAAGATCATGATATGAAAGAAGAACACCCCAAAAGTTGTGGCACAAAGTTACAAGAAACTTCTCCCAATACCCACTACAAGGTATCCCAGACTTGACAGGGAATGGGGAGACGTGACTGAACCTATTGGTATTCCGTCAAATTCGTGTACCTTATGAAGTCCGCAGTGATTTTACTAGAGACAAGTCCCCCTACCCCGTACCTCATCTAAACTCTTGTGTTACATTCTCACGCTTTTCAGTTCCAGCCTTATTAAATATTTGCAGAACAAACTACCGAGCTATTGATTCAGCCAAATGCTTTTAGTATCTACCAAAATATCGATATATCCATTGAGCAGTGTGTATTGAGAGAGCAGTTGGAGATTATTTACCTCATATAAACTGTTTTGTTTTGCTGATGAAATAGGCGTGAGTAGTAGAAAAACCTGTGGGAGATAAATAATGCCATGTCACTGTTGGGACAATTAGCAAGATGGAGAAATATGGCATTAATATGTGTATACTACAGAGTACTCAACCATCTCTTTGATGGTGATTATTCAAACTACGATCCTTTTGAGACCTTGAATAATTTGTGTACTAATCTCTCTTTCATGGCTCTATGTCTTGGTTCACATTTTGAATGGTGATTTTTTCACACCGCACTCCTGCCTATTTTGGGGAGGTCGTTTGATACTGAGTAAATATGACGAAGCCAAAATTGCCGCTGCGATATGCTCGCACGTTTAGCTGAAATGTTTCCGCATTACATTATTGCTGCTCAGAGAAAAGCAAATGCGCTTCTCTACTCCTAATTCATTCTCCTCTATCTCTCGCTGTTTTCTCCTCTCTGACTCTCTCTCATTCACTCTCTCCATCGTTTCTTTACCGTTCCACTTCCTGAGAGCACTTTGCCTCCACACTCCTACCACCACCCCCTTCCTCTTCATTCCTCGGTTCCCGCTTGTTTTTGTTTCTTGTTCCGTGCGAGGACCCCTCGCAATCCTCCCCATTATCTCTCTCTCCTCTTACGCGCACATTCCCCCTCTCATAAACCTTTCCCCATTTTTACCCTGCTACTCTTCGCCCCCCTCCCCCTCTACCCGGTCACCCTTTCCCACCCGACCACGTACGCCCTTTGCGAGCCCTCGCTCAACATTCAAGCGAACGCACGCCTCGCTCCGCGATCGATTTGCTGAAGACGCTGACGCCCTCATCACCCGCGCGTGTGCCACGTGAAGCGGAGAGATTGCGTACGGGAGAGAGGGAGTGATTGTAAGGAAAGGATTCGGAAGTATTTTTTTTATCCCTCGAAAAATTCATAAGCTTCGTTTGTTCCCGAGGAAAGGAAAGGAGCGATTTATTGCATCTCCTCCCGTCATCGCAGACTACGAGCTGATACTCAGATGACGCCAGCTCACGTGGCATGTTTTCGATATTCATCACATCGTGGCAGCGAGTCGGCGAAAACGGGATTGTGGGACCAAAGAAAATCTTCGCAGTGATTACAGGATTGTGATAATTATTCCAGAAAATTTCCCATCAAATACGCTCACGATGAAGTGGAATGGTTTCATTTAGGATTAAATTTTGTATCCTTTGGCACTAGGGAGCACGCTACAGGGGAATGAAATCAATACGGAGTACTGACGCCCACTGAAGCATTGTTTACATTCACCATCTTCGGCTAATTTTCTACTACACTCTGTCGCATTCGTTCTCATCCCCCTCCTCATGCCTTGCTTTTATTTTCATTCTCGCGAGCCTTAACGCTCCATAAAATGAGGACTATACTAGCGGTACTTTTCCCCTCAAATGCTCCATTGAAACCCAGCGAGGGTTTACAGTTCTCCATGCGATGTGTTTACTCGGGTGAAACTAGCTCTGTACAAACTGGGCTTTTTGCACGTATGTTGGACCGGCAATTCAGAGTTCTCAAAAGATATTTTACTCAATGTTGATTTATTTGCTATCAGTAGCTGACTAGCTATCTGAAGTTCATAATAAATATCAATTCTTAAGTTTACCAAGTTCGTTTTCATTCCTTGAGGAACAAAACGCTATTTTAAGCCAATTGACTTCTACAAAACAAACAACTTCTAATGCAAACACCAGGAAAAAATTTACTTTTTCCCTCAGGATATAATTTCATCCATTTAGTTCTTAGTGCTGTCCATCATCAGCTGCATGTCAGTGGTGATCCTCCTCCCCTGTTACACACCCACGTGTTGGCTCACAGGGTATGGCATAGATGTAGATTTACTAGGTATAAACTAGGATGCAAAAAATGGTAATAATGTCGGAATGGCAGAGATAAAGAATTGAAGGGGGTGAGCGGGGGCCTTCTGGAGCCCCCTGGCACTTAGACCTCTTTAGATCCATTGTGCCAACCCACATTTAACCTGCCCACCACTTACATACAGGAACAAGAGCATCACGGTAGAGGTATGGAGGGGTTACCCATCCAACCTCCATCCGGGCCCAACGTTCCTTAACTTTGGTGATCTGACGGGAACCGTTGTATGAACATGACTAGGTCCTTGCCCATGGCAGAGATAAAAATACTGGTAAGGCAAAAATATTTCCCAAACCCCGATAATGTATTTTAAGATATCAACGCGATTTCAGGCTGAATAAAATGTGAAATAAGGACATACGCAAAACTTTTTTCCCACACATATATAGGGCATACAATCCCTCTGAAAGTACTGTGTAGCAAGTGTACGAATTAAATAGGCTTGACAGCCAAGTAGAAAGCCATAAAGCAGCGGTAATCGTGACCCAGGTACTATGAACGTTCTTGAATCTAAATATCGTCTTTTTTCGTTCTCCAAGTGATACCGACCTTTGCGTGACTAAGCATCAGGTGCGTGACGATACGAGAAAAATCAAGTGTGTACAGGATCCATGCGCCAAACAAGACAAAAAAATTCTTTCCGCGCTTCCTGTGGCACGAGATATATTTAGCCTCTTCCCATAACGAGACCTTTGAGATAATGCAACTTGTTTTATAACCTTTGCGTGGGTAAAAATCTTTGCCTACCCCCAGATCACTGTTTTTCATGGTTTGCAGCTAGTCCCACGCACGGCACTAGGGGAAAGAACATGGTTCGGGAATTAAATTGTGATCGAGTCTAGGTGCCAAAGGTCACATCGTTTAACGTCAATTCATCCCGCATCTGACTAACTCAAATCGCTCTTAGCATGCACGACAGGGTATGGGTATTCCTAGGGTGAATAACCTGCATCCATGGGGAATTGTCCGGGATGTGGACGGACGAGACCGGCATATCAAACAACCTGAAAATGCCTCTACTGATATTTCTCGGCAAGATGAATAAGGCCTTGGAAATAGAAAGATCTCCAGCAATAATTTCCCTATGCAGAGAAAAAATACAAAAATGTGAAAAATCGTAATTCATGGGAGCGCTGTGTAAAAAAATATCAGCTGATTTGATTTTTCGCTGAATAATGTCCAAATACTACCCTGTTTTATTGGTTGCGTAAGCATTTAAAAAAATATTTTAAGAGTCTAGCTCATCGAGGCAAGGTACCCTTTAATGCTAAAATGATTATTTTTAAACTGTTGTAAACATGGTTCATAAATTTAGAGGCCCCAACCAGCCTTAAGGTCTTAGTCACCTAACAAATAGATCACATAGAACATATCCAACGCATATAGGCACAGCAGAACGTACCTACCTCCTGTTGACGAAAACAGGAAGGAACGATCTTTATCATTCCAATCTAACTTTTATCAATACAACAAATGATTTTCCGGAGAAACACAGGGATTTCTTTAACGATATTGATTAGAAAACTAGGATTGAAGAAGAAATTCATCGACACCAGTAAAATATTCATGCTTGGGCATTCAGGCATGCTTAGGCATTTGATCGCATAATATATTTTTTTGTAGGGACTCCCAAATGTAAAATATACATAATGCAATCACAAATGGGCAACAAGTTTAGGTAAAACTTATTTACTCAAGCGTTAGGGAAGATAAATTTACTCTAGGTGAAGTAGCTCACCCTGCAACCTTGAGATTGTCGCACCTTTGGGCTACCGACCCAATTGGTACGGCTAGCATCACTGAAGATGTCAAGAGGCTACATTATGGCACAGCACCATGAAGGCACGATAAAACCTAATTTTAAAAAAAGTTTTGTGGACTATTTATTCATATTTTTCAGGTGTATACGTATTAACAAATATTATTGTTATTAAAAGCATGCAGAAACAAAAATATGCATATATGTACTATCATACAAACACTTAAAAATAAAAATAATTCTATACCTTTTAAGTCCTCCAAGTACGATACCCTAAATTTTTGGCTGCGTTATTTACGTTATTTATAGGATGAATATTCAATTGGTATTGATGAATTTATTTTTCAATTCTTGTTTTCTAATCGATATCTTTAATGAAATCCCCATAATGAATGAAATACCTTCACGACTAGAGCCGAATCGGAATTGACGCAGTGACTTACTTCTATGAGGATATCGGTCTAATTTGGTGGCTACAGTACAGGCTATCCACACCGGAGGTCTGACAGTGAGTAAGAATTCCGACTGCAGAAGACATTTTGCAGTGGTATACATGTTCTCAGAATAGGCACATAGGGCACATTTTGGAGAGCACTACGTGTTCAGTACTCCATCCGTCGGACCGTAGATCCCTTGGCTCCTTGCTTCAGAAGAAGGCTAATACCGACTCCGGATTTCTGCATCTACATATACCCTTGAAACCACCAGAAAGGTGTGAGGTATGGGATGAAACATCATCAGGCATGCATTTTTAATCAATAAAGTATTAAAATGACACTTACTACCTACGATACAGGCCTGCAAAAATACAAGTCCGTGCATGCACTACCTAATAGCATCTGAGAGGTACAACTAAATTGCTAGTCTCTACAAAGTAATGCAATAATTATTGATTAGTCGTACATTTCTTTAAATATATCATTTTATATACTTCCCAATGCATACATGAGATGATAACGTTGAAGCATGAACCTGTTAAAAAATCAATACAGACTAATCTTTTTGTAATGAAATCTACAATACCTATTCTAATTTTCCGCCTGTATCTTCGCTGTAGGCGATTACTGTCCCTAATTACGTGCGCGAAAAAAATATCTAATCGCTCTAGTCAAAATTAAATCAAAATCTAATTGTTTTACTATCTATGTCTCTAATTTTTTCTTGAAAATCTTCGATTCCTCGTTTTTTCGTCACTCTTCCAACGCTCCCTACAGAGCTTTTACCGCTGCCCAATCATCCTTCTATCGAAAATGGTGAGCATGATCTTACATGGTAATTAAATACGGAGGTAAAGAAAGGATCATTAGTGTGCAGAAAATGATATGTAACAAAGAGTGGCACCTTAAACGGATGAAACTCAATAACTATTCGTATTCCCTCTCTGTAGCCGTTAAATAGTTAATTTCCCAGGAATTTACAATAACTCATTGTTAAGTAATGCAATTAATCATATTCAATAAAGTAGGGATGATTAAAAAGTGACTTTTGCCATTGAGAAAAATTTTTATGCAACGGATTCGGAGATAGGTTTATTTATATCTTGTAAATTCCCTGCTGTAACCAATTCTTACCTCAACGCTTCTTGATGCTTTCCACTGAAACAATCGATAAGCCCGCTGAGTTACTACAGTGAAAATTCAAATTATTCCTCCTTCAGAGACTCCTCCTCTAATAAGATTTATGGTTAATTTCTGTTTTCCTTCGGTTTATTCATAGCGAATCACGCTGCGACGTCCTTTGTGTCTTTGAAGTCAAGCCACACGGTACTCAACGTCTTAAATTCCGCTCGCAAACAAGCGTCTTTACCATAGATTCTCACGTCTCTCTTTGTCTCCCTTCCAAGAAGTTATTACCGGAGGAAGGGGAGAACTGGAAGAAGAAGAGGAGGAAATAAGAGAATCATTCAAAGTTACCATGGTTGTTCTCCCCCGCCTCCCAACGCACTTCACCAAGGCGGAGATTTATTTATACTTTTCCAATCCATGGCATTACCCCCGAAAACCTCCCACTCAAGCCGTAATTCCGCTCTACGCCCACGCGTCACCTCCTGTGCTCTCGTGCGTTCCTCCTGCGTCCCGGCAGTAGTGACGGATTTGCCAGGAAAATGGTGCCCAACGGACCTTCCACTGATCGCAGTGGCGTCCGCGTCGTCCTCTCGTCACCGTGGGCGGGTAAGGGTGGTGGAACGGCGCGTAAGCCGCATGAGTGGGTGGGATGCGGAGGAGGGGGAGATGGGAAAGACCACATTCGGGCAAATTTTGTTTTTTACCCTCGCATCCAAAAAAACAGGAGGATATGGGCACGCGCTTCGACCGGCCGAACGTACCATTTCCGACGGTGAGTCCGGTGAAAACCTTCCCATTTTCGAGCGGACGGGCATGGACCGAGATTGGTCCCAAAAATGGAGCGACGGCATCAAGGAGTCAGCGGGGATTGTCCATGAAATCGCAAGCTCATTTTTACGCAATTGGGCTACTGTATTGCGATGAAACTCCCGAGACGTAGGTGGTGAACCGTATTCATATATTCCATTTTACCACCGTCGCTATGGAATAGCCAAAGGTTTTCACAAAAAGCAGGGGACTTCTCGATGAAAGCCACCGTTGCCTCACTCAGTCCCCTTTTCCACTGGATTTCGCTAGGCGAGTCGGCATTTGATGCGGCTTTGCGCGCTAAATCACACACACTGAGCGTCCTCCGCCCACAGAATTTCCGATTGAGAGCAAACACGAAGGCATGCTGGGAATGAATGAGCAAAAATATGGTCCGAGGGTGCGTGACAATCCCTTTCTCTTTTCTTTCTTATTTATTTGCCATTTTCCCTAATCCATTGCTTTTCAATCTAGTAATACGCATGTTTTACGATGAAATAAAAAACAGGAAAAAACAGTGGATTCCACTCCATAGGTGATCGTCTGATAATGAAATAAGGTGCCAAATCATAGGCCGAATACATTTTAGAGCTTTAAAGTAAGTAAGCTAAGTATTTGAGCGAAATTTATATTTATTTTTTCTTACAGTTATGGAAAAAATTCAAGCAGTGAAGTTGATACCGTTCCATTGTTATATATTTGCTATATTTTCTAATAACATTGATTCCTGCCAGAAGGTAGAAAAATATTTTCTCAAGCATGTGATCAAATTCCCTTCACTAATGTGGTGTTGGAAATTGTCTGCAATGACGATGTACAGGCATTGACCACATGCGTTAAAAAAATATCCGGGATTAACGAGACAATTTCTTTAAAATTATTTATGCTTAATTAACGTCATTTTTACTATTTTAGAAAGCTTTAAGTAATTCAAAAATTGACAGGTTATATCCAAAAAATATTTCTTCACCACTATAATGATATTGTTATGTCCAGAAATAATTTATAGCAAATAAGATCTGTAGGTAGTCAAAATGAATCAAGAAGGATTTGATGTAGAGGCAAAGATTTTTATATGTAATGATCTGCCAACGCGAAAAAGTAAGTAAAATATATTTTTTTTCGCATCGCTAGTCGCGGAACATGAATGCCTCAAACCTGCCAGACCGTCACTCTTAATAAAAATTTCTTAATTTCTCCAGGATATGAGATGTCAAGGGAGGGGTGAAAAGAAAAGAATTTTAGGATGCAAAATAAACGTGCGTTATCAGAAATGAGATCATTAAAAAGAGGGTTTTATCAAAACATTCTTTTAGAGAACAATCTGAAAATAAAGAGCGCACTGGACAAATACTTTATAAAAAATAATTTTATGCACAATTTAACATCCTACACTTCATCATTTGTTCGCTTCTTTACACCGAAAAGGGATTAAAGTTGTAGATAGTATTGAACCTGGCTCGAAAATTCGTAATGGACCGTCTACTAAAATATGCACAAAGACGTACAAGAGAACAAAAGAAGAGAATAATTGCATCAATTCCGAACATCAACATTGCCACATTCCGAATACTTATGAAACTCTAGTCTTCATGAGATTTTATGTTAGCTAGTTTTCTGAAACTCCCAACTTCTCATCCTCATTGGAGGAAGAGAAACGCTGAGGCTCAGGAAACTGGAATTTGAGAACAGACTAACACTATTATCACGTTTTCTCACCTGCACACTGAGCGTAATATTTATTCCTAAGTTGTTTTCCCTCACTGTTCTATTTCAGGGAACATGGCAATAAGAATGCAAATTCCTAGCATATGATAATTTTTCTGGAAAAAGTAGTTCACCTCCATTCTTCCTATCAAATCGTAAATTAAACAACCGTCAAAAATCCTTTTCACAAAATCACTCAAAAATTTCATTTTCGTCATGGATTGTTTAAAAATTTTTAGCTAAAAGTCAAAAATACCATTTAAGGCATGAGAAATTCACTCTAGCATTATCATGTAAACAATTTACACAACTCATTATCTAAAGTGTCGAGAGTATTATATATGGCTAATGTGGTGCACAATGATAAAATACTACTAGCTAGGTAATCCACCGAAAAGACTAATTGTATCTAGCTACAAATATAGGCGGCATAGACGGCAATACATAGACGGCATTGGATTGGGTAGATGGTTTTTCACTGGTATATTGAAAGATTGCAAGATAGAGGAGTTTTAAGGTACCTTTGGAATTTGCTACAAACCTAGAAATAGGACTGAAACTTTAAGTTTAGAAGGTCAAAGTGAAAATCCGTCTCATTCCAGCCTTCGTGGGAACAAGAGCATTATCCTAGGATTTTACCATCTCCGAAAATAATTGGCTCAAGAATCAAAAATATAATGCTCAATTTTTCACGGATTATGTTAAGGAAAGTCTTTAAAGATGACAGCACCCTGAAACTTTTCAATGGAGCGTGGAAAACCCCATTTTAAGAGTGGCCACGAAAAATACCATCAAAGATTTATTTGGGTTAGGGTTTTACACGATGTTGTGCGAGAAAATGTTAAAAAAATATCGGAGTCCTCAAAAGAATTTTTGACGAAACCTTTCTTCGGAGGGATAAAATCCGATGAAAACACCAAATTCACATTCACTAACAAGGTATCTTTTGGTGCACGGTAGGCAATACACTATTGGGCACTTTTGAAAGAAAGAAACAGAAACCTAAATCACTCTCTTTAGCGAATGGTACGCCCGAAGTATAAATAGGATTAAGAGAACAAAACAACGAAAACAAAATGACTGGCTTCTCTTCTCAATACGCGGCAACCGACGCATTTTGGGTTGCTTGCCCTGGCGGTGGACTAATTTAAAGGTGGCCTGCGGGGAGGGCGCCATCTCGGTCGAACAAATCACGCGCTCGAGAGAAGGTGGCCGGCCAAAGGAGGATGGGGCACAGTCGGTATGAAAGAGTGGAAAAGGCCACGAGATGATCCGAGGACATGAATAAATAGACTTTAATCGTGAATCGTCCGTGTGTGGAGCCGTGATAATGTGGATCAGCTGGAAAAGTTTACAGATGGATGCTCTATCGGAGCTTCTTCCGATATGTTGCGGCCAAATTTAGACTGTATCGAGGAGCATATCAAATTTTACGCTCTATTTACACGGATTCAATACTTTTTCCGGAAAAAATCCGACTTTTTTCATGTTAGCACTTCCCGCAGTATTCCATCAACCGGCAATGACCTGAGAGCACTTTCCTTTCATCTGCTCAAACTAAAGTTTGCGGTAATTGATTACACTTGATGAGAATTTCAATTACAATATTGGCATATTTTTAAACCCGAACAAATGAACCAACTATTTTAAATCTGCAAAATCTATACCACCAGGATATAAATAACGACGGGCATAAAATATTTTGACACTTCCATAGATACGCTGTCGTCTAGCGAATAAACTGTCGATAGTTTACACACGTGTTGTTCATAAACTCGCAAACCAACCGGTGTAAATAGTACGACACTTACTTTTGGTGCCCACCCTGACTCTCAAATTGTAATGCCATATTTCTTTCTATTTCCTTGCTCACACAAAAACTAATCCACTATGACAAGCAGTTGGAACCCTAAAAACCTAATACAACAACTACGAAAACCAATACTTATTCCGTGAAAATTGATCCTATGCAAATGAAATCCATAACAGCATCGAATAGAAAATCTTGAGGCTGAAATTATTAAAAATGGAAAATTAAAATATAAAAGGTTAAACTACAACATTTTTGGACAGAACTTTTCCCCATTATGTTTTATCCACATTTGTGGGGTTAAAATGAATCGATAATGGTGGTAAATCTCTAAAATGGTATCAACGTGGTGGACTAAAATCTAATTTGTTCTCTTGCCAATTTACTGCTGCAAAGTTAATTCTTTTTAACGATGAGAACGCATGAGACAGAGCTCTACAGTTTTAATACCGTCGCCTCCGATACCAAACTCATTGCGAATAAGGAGCCATAATGAAGTTTTTCAATTCTCAACTATAAAAACGATTCTTTTCAACGAAAATGTACTATTTACAATTTGACTACCTTGAATCTCACATATTTCGGCACACGGAGCATGAAAGTACTTTGATCACGAATAATCTGGTATATTTTCGATCACAGCCTGGCAATTCTTTAGGAACATTCTGTAAAACTTTCAAACAATAGGTATGAATAATTTCCCATCTTATGCCAGTGAGAACGATTCAGTGTTCTAAAAGTTTCACCTGCTAAACTCCTCCACTGATCGGCCGGGATTAGGGCTGGCATTGATGAAGACGTGAGATGGAAGTGGCCATAGCTCTCCAGAGCTCAGTTGCCGCTTCCACCCTGAATCCAGCTTAGTCAGCACATTGAATCAGCCTCTGGCCCTACGCTGACTGCTGCACTTTAATTCAAATAGAACGGCAGGACGAAGCTAAATTTTTATACTTCTTCGTTCAATTTTCTTCCTTCCACGACCGAACCCTTTTGAAAATATTTGGAGAGTAAATGCAAGGCTTGCAGTTACCTAGCAGATTATACGTTCCGTATGCTCGTAAGGCAGAAAATACCGCTCTAGTTAACTTCCGGACCGGATAGTCTTTAGAAAGTCTTCATTCGGACCATTCACTGTATATACTAGAGCAAATTTATAAGAAATTTAAAACATCAGTTGCAACAAATGCGTTATCTAACGCCAAACTTTATTCAACGAAAGGTGAGGAAATTAAGGGAATGAACAAATATTCAATAATTGAATTTGGAATGGATTTTATTTGTTTAATAGTGTTCCACCGAAGATAGGTTTATGTGGACATAAAATTATTTCCACCTAACCTATCTTTCGCATGATGCCCTTCGTTAACTTCTTTACCTCCTATTTCCCATCGTTTGATCTACTGGTCCTTCTTTTCTGTACTTTGCTTCTTAAGCATTCTTTCCTGTATCACTTCCTTCAAAACACTCTAGTTTCTGTCTATTCCATACACTAACCATTTTATAACTTTTTAAAACAACTTTCTTACCTCTGCTACAATCTACGACTATTCCTTGTTCCTCTTATTTTCAACCCACCTGTGTTTCTCCATTCTTCTCCTTACCCACGAATCAAAAACCGACAGTCTAATTCAATCCTCTTTCATTGAAGTCCATGTATTAGCGCCATACAATGCAACGATCCTTATTAATATTTTCAGTTGTATTTTCTTTACGTCCATCCTCAAAACCTATTTTGTCTACACAATTCTAACTCGAGCTTCGTTACTGACATACATCTTTCCCTCCATGATACCCTGCTCTAGTTTGTGAGCAAGTTCTACAAGATCTCCAAGTTCAATCTGAACCCTTTTCATTCAATAATACAATTCTCATTACTTACTTTTTGATTTTCATTTGTCATTTTATTTTTGAATTGATACGTTTTTTAAAGACCAGTTGCATTGAAAAAAAGGGAGAAAGGTCAGACAACACTTATTAACCTAATCTGCATGTATTAAAGAAAATTATTTACGGATCTTCACGGAAGAATATCTGGACACTAGTTCATTTCCATCAGCCAAACAAGACGTACATAATCAAAGCGGCCGGAATATTGCTTCCCGCACACTTGTGATGAATTCTATGTCAAAGTAAACCATAAAAAATAATTGATTATTTGGAATTAAATTGAGTATATTGCGTAGTGTTGTGATTTGACAACTTCTACCAATTAATATCTACTTATCCTTATTCCAAAAGAACTTTTGTAGAATCTAGAAAAAGGATCCATTCCTACCTACCTAGAGCCTCTTAAATTGAACTTTCAATTAGCGACGTAAAGTTAATAGAATTTATACTGACTGATTAAGGAAAGGTTTGTACAATATACACGTTTTACATTATCTTTGGAGTGGTTTTGAACGGCACATTAATCCAAGATAGATTATTCCAAAGGTTCTCCTTTGTTATAAGTAGATTAATTTTGGTTTAAAGATACTCCAACGTCCGAGGCTGTATTAATAATATGGTTTCAATGACCAAGATATCAATCCCAAGACAAACAAACATAACGCCGTAAGCGGGATTCAGACCCGCAACCTTGGAGTGGCCATGCTAGTGCGTTACGACTTGCTCCACGTGACCAGGTTGGGAACGCATGTCATTAGTTTCTATATTTAAGTAAAGCTTAATGTGTATAATTTTAATGGATTTCTTAAGAAGTCTACAAAATGAACTAACAAACTAAATGCAGAAAAGTTAATAACTTAATTTTACTCCGCAAATTTTACATTAAACTAAAAAAGGGCAAAGGCGTACTAACTACTTGAAATTACTGAAACAAATTTTAAGTAAAGCTGTTTCAATTTATGACAAATACATATCTAACGAAGTTCAGACACCAGGAGGTTTTCATGCTGTGAATAGTCATAAAAATATACGGAATCATTTGTTTTTATATTCATTAGAAACTATAAAGCAATGAAATTAATTCTCCCTCTCTGTAAGAATTTTTTTCCTGAGAAAGGGCGAAACGGTATGGAATTCAAATGCATTCAGTCAGAAATGAATGTTTTCTACAACTTGCCATGGATAAAACATATTTCCCACGGCCCAAGTTTCAATGTTGATTCATCACTTGATATTGTGTCGACAATAAATTTTGGGTCTTGAATAAAGTGCTTTGCCCGTGGAAAATTCCACAAATTTCAATACAGAATAAATACAACTTGATAAAATGGCCCTCATAAATGTATTCCCTTATTTCCGCTGCACTTATGCCTAAGCATTTGTCTCTAAGTGAGCTGAACGTAGAATAAGCTCGAGCCACTTTGAGCCATATACATAGGCAACGTAAAATTCAATGAACCCACGTCAACGAGAATTGAAAAAAAAATTTAATAAGTCAGCATTTGGAGTCGTTCACATTGTCAGCGACGACCGAGTTACACCAATTTGAAGGTCGTTTTCACTAAACCGAGATAGCTGCCCATCTTCGCAGTCGAGTATGATATCGGGATTTGCTGATTGAGCTCAGTAATGAAAAGAAAGAGAAACATTCTAATTAATCAAATTTTCACCACCAGAGATGTCCCGCGCATGTTCAGACCTCTTCGTCAGGCACGAGACGCTCGTTACGACCAGAATCGTTCGAGTGTGAACAACCTTAAACCGACGCCACTCCCTGCGGCAGAGAATTTAATTTTCTTACGCCTCGCGTTGGTGCCGTTGCTTCGGAGTTGGAAACTCACGTTGATGAGTGTGTCGTCCAGGAGCATGGGAGGGGAGGCGGCACTCATTCAAATGACTCTCCTCGGGGTGAACACCCACGAAGCTCCTCGTGAAGACACCCCGCACCGCGCTCGTGAGGTCGCGGTAACGAATTTGCCGTCATCTCTGCCGTCCGTCGGGGTAAGTCCTCGCCAACGATCAAGAGAAGGGCCGGATGTGCGAGTGAATTTCGCTAAGGGAGGGAGAACACTGTAGTCGACGTGGTTTATACTCCGCCGCGGTGCAAGAGGACCCGGAAAGCTGTCCCAGGGCACGAGTGTTTTATATCTTCATCAGAAATTAGGTTGAAATTTAGAATTAATCTCTTAACTAAATTCCAAGACAATATTTTCACTAATGACGTTAAAAACAATTTGCAGACTCTAAATTTATGCGGAGGACACTATCATAAAATTCGAGAAATTTACCGCCGAAACCGAACGATTTAAATTGTCCTTTCCTCGCAGAATTTAGGATATGAATAGTTGTAACTATATACAATAATACAAGTAGGTATGCTTGATTCCTTATTTTTATATTTGTAAAATTGTTATTTTTCGGCTAGAATATAGTTACTAATCATGACTAAATAAGCATGACATAAGCAATAAGCATACTAAATAAGCATGACATGTAATGCATGTTTGGTGTTAATTTACCCCTTGCCACACACCTTTATGGTTGCTTGCAGGGTATTATATTCATCATCATCGGTCAGCAATCCTTAGATTGGTTTGATGCAGCCCTCCACTCGATTCTTCTATCGGCCAAATTATTCATATGTATAATATAGATGTAAATGAGTCAAAAGCACTCTCCGACGATGATTCCGTACTTTGTGGTGTCGTTTGTGAAATTTTCCCGCCACTCTCCACCTTGTCCCTTTCCATTTACGCCTTTCTCTAGCAAGTCTCCTTTTTATAATAATGTTTCCACACCCCGCTTCGTTCACGTTTCGTTTTTTTACGCTCCATTTGACGTTAGCATGGCATGTGTTTTTATAATGTCAAGGAAAGTTAATTTCCATTCGCAAAAATACACAAATACAGTCAGGGACTCATCGGATAAAGATTCAATTAGGGAATTGGATCGTGTTCAAAGCGCGTAGAACCAGAAAGAATTTTGCGCAAAAAAAAGATGCAAATGAGTTATTGGAAAGGTTAGGTTGGGAGTCTCACAAATCACGAAGACAAGACGCAAGCAAGAGCTTACTCATAAAATATGAAGCACACTCGATTTACTTCCCTCGGCGAGGTGAACTTTAACATTTCACCATATTCCTAAGATTTACAGCACTCTTAAAACATGGGAAACAAGAGCTAGCAACGACAGCTTTAAGAACTTACTTTCCACACACGACTTGAGACAAAGATTAGACGGTCAGCGACGCAAACAATGAGGTGTTGCATAATCACATTCGCGGAAAACGATCATTTATAGCCGTGTGCACAAATAAAGGCTGTTGCCCCAGCATCCCCGGCCGTTTCGTAGGCTGAGAGGGATTAACTTGGATGAGGATGTGGACCCTTCCGTCCCTTCTGCCGCTGCCATGATTCTCGGCCATTCCTCTTCCCTTCACGCGTCCCTCCGTCTCCGCCTTCTTCGGGTTTCTCTCTCCCGTGGCCCGTCGGTTTCCGAATAAATATTGAACGAGCCCCTGAGACGATAAATGACGGCCAGCTAGACGAATTCTTTTCCACCAGGTAATGTAGTTGAGGGTTTTTCTTCTCATCGCAAGACATTACTCGACCACTATTTTTCCCAATATTGCTAGCGTTTTCTTTCCCACGAATAAAATCCTACTTTAAGTCAATTTTGTACTCCATTCTCATCATTAATGGAGAGAATATATCAAATCTCATAAATAGCTAACTTCGTGTTCACAACAATACATCGAAACACTTGACGTCCTCAATTAATGATACAGTTTACAGTAGTGGTTGATGATGAATTTAGTAAGCATAAAAGAGTACGTGATATATTATGCATAAAATGGGCAATGGATGCCATTTGTGAGCTAAATTACTTGCCTACTTTGTATCAATTTAAAATAGCATGAAAGATGAAATGGGATTAATAAGCTTTATGTTATCTTATAAAAACTTCATGAAAGTATTTTCTGTTTTACATTGTTAAAAAAATAGTATAAAACGTAGTTAACAGTTTCGGGCTTAAAACTGTAGAAATCTTTCAACGTAGGAATGAAGGTTGTAATAGAAACACTGCAAAGTAAAGCACTGAAAACTAAAACTGTGTGTGGAAATTGCAGGGTTTCTGTTTCAACTTTCATTTCTAGTATAAACTATTATTTATTAACAGGGGTATCTGATTATAGGTATTTATAGAGTGAAAGAATAACATCTCCTTCAGCCATCTGCTAGAATTTTTTTTGTTATCCTTCGTAATGCCACTCGGAAATCAATTCGTGGTTGTTCTCAAAGGATACATAAATGCACGTACTAAAGCAAAGTATAGTAATAGATAAGTATTTCAAATTAAGAAATAAAATTACTTTATCTTAAAGTACCAAACTGTTGCAGAAAGTTAAAGGTTTTAGAAAATCAAAGTTTTTACGCAATATGCAATATTTCTGCTCCCTTTGGTTTCTTTTACCGCCGGTGTCCAGAAGTTACGAAGTTATCCAAGTATGCGAATTTATTTTCATAGCTTAAGACGGTATGAACTCTCAAGATATGGCAGCGAAATTCCTCCAGAATGTTTGCGATGCGGCAGAAAAATGTGAGAGTACCCTAGGAACTGAAAGGCGAGATAAGGGAGACGCCCGTCGCCCGGTCGACGAGCACGACTACATGTGGCGGAACTCGACGGCGGCCGACCGACGCTGAGGAGGAAACGTCCCGCGCGTAAATGTCACAACTTCCTGCCCTATCTGACCCCACCAACATGGGGAATAAGCGTACCTTGCCCGTCACAATGTTGGCCTCTGAGTCGTCTCCTGCTTTTTTCCGTCCCTTCCCTCCACCCCCAGTCGCTCGCCCCCGTGGCCTTCGCCTCCTACTTTCCTCCCTATCACGCAGTCCTCCGTCATGCGGATGAAGTAAGGAGGGAAGGAAAAAAATAAGTGCGAGGCAGGGTTGTGGGCGGGAGAGGAAGTTCTCAGGATTTTTCCTCTCATTCAGCATACGCCTCCTCTCTCTCTGTTCCTATTTCCTCGTTCGGCATTTTCCTCGAGATTCCCTCGCAGAACTCCTTCTACGCAGTTATGTTGCCAGGATAAGCACAATGATTTTCCGGGACGATTTTAACATGATGGGCATAAGTTATGAGAAGGCTGAAGACCTGAGAAAGTAATTGTAGAGAAAACGGTTGGGAAACGGTTGAGTAGATCATAAAGGGACGCAGATCGTAGGTTCCTGCAATCGAAGAGTGGGAAAGTTTCCAGAAGTGTCTTTCGTTGTAAAGGTAATGACCATATGATAAACCTTCTATTCCCATTTTCGTCAGATTGACGTTGAGAATTTGTAATAAAAACCCCAAGAACATTAAATATTTCAGTGTTCCGCTGTATTTTATTTATGCAGTGTTCCTATTTTCACGTGATGTTAGTTAGCTCCGTATAATCCCTACTACTTCTCATTACAATCTTCACTCCCTTTCATCTACATCTACATAATACCCTACAAGCCGCCATACAGGCGTGTGGCAGGGGGTGAATTTACACCAAACATACATTATATATGATACATAAAAAGGATTAGCAATTATATTCTAGTCTAAACTGCAAAATTTAAAAAAGAATAATATGAACAGCAAGCATGCAATAACATACTGTTAGTTGGGTTACCTTAAAGTCCATATACCAACATACAACTATTTACGCTATGCATTGATACACTCGTATTCTTGCTATTGGATATATTTAGAGCTATTCATATCCCTAATTGTACGAGAAAAGAAGGATATTTTAAATCTGTCAGTTCAGCAATCAATTTCTCTAGTTTTGTAATTATGGTCCAGTTCACCTCAGTAAGTTGGAGTTGGCAAAATATTCCCAAAGTCATCAGTGAAAATACTATCTAGGAATCTATTCAAGAGACCAAGTCCAGACTTCAACCCAGATTCCACAATGATTCCCACATTAGCTCATTTAATATACTGGTTACGCTAATACAGTTATCATACCTGCCCTTTACAAATCTTGCCGATATTGGCTGCATACGTTCAAGTATATTCTATGGGCCTATTTTTTAAGGATATTCTTTCCATCGTCTGTCAAATATTGATCATACAGAAGATAGAGATATTACAGCGATAACATTTGCCGATTTGTCAGAGGCAAGAAGGAGGAATTGAGGTTGTCTTGGGTGAATAGTAATGTCTACGAGATATGAATAGGAGTATCACTAGAACCATTGGGAAAAATGTATTCATGAGAAGACGCATCAATGTTAAGAGCGTTAAGGCTTTGTGAAATCAACGGGGAGGAATAGTAAAAATCATGAAAAAAGAGCAACTTTAATTTATTCACAAGAACTTGCTCCTAGGCATGCTAATTCTTTTCCTATGTTTTCTTTCGCCATTTATTTTTATGCTTCTTTTGCCCCGCATAATACCGCTTATTTCATCACAAAGACAATAAAATAATGCAAGATTAGTGCATACACTCGCAGCGATTCTTTCCTGCAAAAGCAAACTTTGCGCCAACGCCGAAAAGGAGGGAAAACATTTCTGGAGCCTGTTCTTTGACTCACCTGTTTTGACAAAGTGTTGGCAGCAGATGCTGAGTTTACTCCTTTGTGTTTGAAAATCTACTCGTTACCAGGGGATAGATCATTTAAAGCACGAAGGATGGCTATTTCATGGCACGCTAGTTATTTTCACGGGGCTAATCCCACTCTTCTTCTTATCAACTGTCCAACACTTTGCAGGTTGTGAGAATCCGTTGAATCCAGAATTCCCTAAATAAGCACATTGAAACATAAACGTAGGTACAGTCCATTCTCATGTACACGTTTTCGTGGCAGGGACTCTATAAATGAGAATATGTTACTGACAGAGAATTGTTCATCTCCAGCTTTTCCTATTCCTTACTTTCATTTAAATCTCTATCGCGGCGCGTGGGTCGAATCAATTAGCTAAATCTCAGCTGAGCACAGCAAATATTTAGAAATAAACAAAGAGTAGGCTCATAGTCGATTTCCGTCTCATGCAAGCGCCTCTAAATGTCCACACACTCATTGCTATGGTGATTACAGTTTCTCTGATAAGCGATGCATGAGCCAGACACCTATGCTACTCTTAATTACTGTGCACTAAATAAATGGATTTATTGGGTAAAATAAAAATACTAGGAAAGATAGGAATGCAAATATCTTTTCTAAAAAAATAGTTTAAGAAAAATAATACCTAATACTAATAGCAAAAATAAATTGTTTCAAATTCAATACAATATGCGCCTTTAACACATCATTTATTGAAATAATATTCTTTGGAATAAGGCAAAATCTGACCGCTCAATTCAATAAAATATTATTTACAGTGCACAAAGGAAGGTTTCGTTTAAAAAGGTTGACGTGTTGGTGATGTTTTAAATTACTATAGAAAAGTCATTCCATACCTTTAATCAAAATTGAAATTAGCATCAGTTTATTGAAATTAGCCAGGCAAAATCTTGTATGTATCCCGGGGTATCGTCACAGATTGGAAGCCAGTATCCTTGATAAGACTCTTAAAGAGAGAGCATATACGAATGTAGATATAATATATCACAGTGGAAGGATCCCATTAAGAGCGTGTATGGCCTTTTTTATCTACGTACTCCGCCACAGGGTTTAATTAACCACTTGATGCTAATTTCTCAGAAGGGACCCGCTGAAACTTTTACATTCTCGTGTGGCGATTACTCCTCACTTCTTTAAGTAATGCTCGGTTCTCTCCACATTTCCGAGCCCTTCTTCTATCTTCACCTTCATTCACTGCTTGCTATTTCTAAAATTTCTTTCAGTTATCTCGGCGACACAGTTCTCACTACTACTTGTGATGCATCGAGACGGTCTTCTTGCACACCACAGGCAATCCCGAATTCATATCACGTACAGCTTTTGTGGCTAGCATTTCGGACCCATGGTCATGGCGTACTGACTGGAAGTAGGATGGTGTATCTCTTAGCAAGGAGCCCACAAATAACAAATGTTAAATACAACCTCCCTGGTTATATCTCAGTAAGTTTGTTGACTGAAATTTGTAATTGGATTATTAAATACACAATAGAATACCTCAAATTAAAATGTCCGTAAGTAAGCGCTGAAAAACTTTTAAAGATTAAATTTTTACGCTATAATTGATGCAGCTCCACCTAGGCTGGTGTTTTATGGTAGCTCTTCAACGTACCAATCAATGTTATAACAACGCTCTCCTCCGTTTCAAATCTTAGAAACTAAGGTTTCGCATTTACGTTCTTGCGACGAGCCAGAGAATTTCTCCAAGAGCACAATGCTGGAAACAACATTTTACTGTCTCCAAAAAATATGCCTCCTAAAGCATACAAACAAAACAGAATCACATTGCTCAAAGAATGCCCGTATAATCAGGAAACATAAGAGAAAAGGGGGGGGCGGAAGTCTTCGATTGATCTGCGTCAAAAATTTGAGATCCCTTTCTCTCTCATTCCTTCCCTTTTGCTTTTTCATTAAAATCTCCAATTTCTTCTCAAATCCCTCGGAGAATTTCCTACTTCATTACTTTTCTTATAGCACACCACGACCAACTCCTCCGCAAGCCCCTCCACCCTCCCCCCCCTCTACCGTCACCTCGAACGCTCTGCCACTGGATATCTCCCCATTCCGTCCCTCTCAGATGGGCAGCATTCACCGAAGGCAAATTCTCGTTAGCGCACTCGTTAATTACTCACATGGCCAAGAAAGACGTTTTAAGGAACATCCTTCCCTCCCACCTAAGGCTGCAGGTTTTCGGGCACACGCGATTAAACAAGCAAGAAGCGGAGCACCTGGGGTGGAGGAAATCTGATTTATTTTTAGCGGCGCAGCTTGTGGCAGAAGCGATTCCCACCGAGCAAACACCACGCCGTCGGTCCCGTCTTCTCGCGGGGAACTAGCTGGTAGTTTCCTGCATGAATTTATGGGGAGGCAGGTACAACTCGTTAAGACGAGGGAGAGCGTGTTTTCCACAGGAGATTGCTCCACAACCCGATGCGCCTGGCGCCTTGCTCCCGATCTGGGAATCCCAACGGATAATTATGTGAGTTTCCTCTTCCTTGGTTATGAGGCAAAAATTAAGGCCGGGGGAACAGCCAATGTCTATTGAAAGTTGTGGGGGGGGGGGGAGAGGGGGGGAAACCCGGTCACGCGCTAAACACTAGATTCATTCAGTAGTTCGGTGCAAGAAAAAAACTCAACCTTCGCTCCCGAATAGTCGGCTTCGATTATCATTTTTCATCAAGTTCTATAGTCACTAATATACGACGACGAGAACATCAGGAATCGCGAGAAATTTTGCAGCGTTTTCATATACTTGATTTTCATATACTTCATATACGCGAGGAGTGTCGATTACGGAGGGATGTCACAGCTAGCTAGAACAATTTATAAACTGCTGGCAACGTAATGCCGAATAATTTCGTATGGAATTTGAAAGACTGCAGTAAAATAACTGACAAAAGTACGCCCCCCCCCCATTTTACTAAGGAAGTAGTTTTACACTATGGCAAAATGTCATGAACAGTCTTTCCTTCCGTTTCCTTTTTGAATAAGTTAAAATCTTCCAGAATAGTGTCTTACGATTTGTATTTCCATCGGTGTATCTGGAGGCTAAGCCTTCCCCTGCAATCCTAGATACGTATCTTCGCTCTCTATTTTACTCTTCATTCACTACCGCATTGTTTCCTTTATGTCTCTCTCTTCTATCTTTCTCTCTCTCTCTTTACCTCTCTCTCTCTCAACATTCCCACCTACGTCTTTATTACGTTGTCTCTTTACAGCCAGGAAGCTTCAGCCACGACCCCTCCCCTGCTAATCTCTTTCCTTTCCAGGAAATACGAGTGCTATACTATTCCGCCCTCTTCCTCAGTCTTTGACGGCCAACTCGGAGCTACAAACGACCACCCCCCAGCTTTTCCATCCCCTGGGGACATAGACCATAATTAGCCGTCCCTCGTTGCCTCCTCGATGAGATTAAAGGGGACCTTTCTCCCTCCTCCCCTCCAATCGGGAGCACTCTGTAGGCTCATACACCTCCACTCGCAGTCACAATCCGCGGGGCACCCGAAAGCCAGCGCTCTCTTGTCAATTGGAACATTCGGAGGCCCAGGCCATGGATTCCGGTCGCATCGCAGTGTGACGGTACCCAGATGCTGCCGTGGTGACGATAGAACATGATGACGGTCGTGAAATTTAGATCGACGTGAATTGTGCTGTTAAATCCCGGAACAGCCCAACTCCAGATGTCGACTCATGAACTCCTGCAATTCAAGAACCAAAATAACAGAGGTCATCCGCTTTTTCAGAATAGAAATGAAAAATATGTCGAGGCATATTCCCCATTGTGGTGGGATGAAACTCTTCGTGTAGATTTTTCCATCACGGGTTTGCTCATTGATAATATTATCAGTGGGTTTAAAATAGCGAGTGGTTAAGGTTGGTTTTTGAATCTTGAGGAGAAACTGTCAATAAAATACCTCGTAGTTTCAAGTAGAGGTCAATTACTTATCACAAGGTGATAAAACGGAAATTAATTCAATAAAATATTGTTCAATATTGAGATTATAGGGAAGGATTAGCTAAAATTGGTACGCCACAACCAAGCTCTTACGAAATAAAAGTCTAAATAAAATAATTCATGTATAAGCCTAAGAACCATGAGTCATATCTCTTAGCTATTTTCAAAGAATATCTATAATTATGTCTACAAGTGAACGGCTGGGGCACAAAGGTAAGCTTGAATTCTACATTTGAGAAAAACATTTTTCGTTCGCGTTTTCGCACTCAGAGGAGCATTACATCATTCCTAGGATTTAAATCAATTACTATGGGACCTTCAAATTTCAATTTTTCATATTCTAACACAAATTAAGTGTTTAGACCTCACATTCATAGTTGAAGATCTATGATATTAGATTTTTTAAGCATATGTCACCGAATCCGAAAAAAAGTTACAACAAAATTTTATTGCACTATTATCGGAGCCCTGCGAGTAAATAGTTCGACTGATGAAAGGGGGAACGTTTGCTTTCAAACTCGGGTTATTTTTTCAGAGCAAATCTATCAATACATAAATTGCATAATTTTCTGTATACAAGGCCATTTAGAGAAACCGTAGGCAGTTTTGGGAACACGCATTCCAACCCTTACTAGCGAATTCTACCATTGGCTTTTGTATGTAATTTGTGAGCTATACACTTGCCTATCAAACTAACTTTTGGGTTCTGGATAATTATTCGCTTAATTTCCTATCACACTTCCTATACTTAAATAAAAAATAGCTTCGGCAGATCAATAGAATAGTATACCAATGGAGGGCAGGGTGGCATACAAAGGGTGGTACTTTGCTTCCACCGTAATTGTAATCGGCTGGCTGATTGGTCTGTCACTCATATTTTAGTGGAACTCTAAACTCCTATACTAAGTCCTCAAACTGACACGAAGAAAATGTAATTAAACTAGATGAATGACCACAAGAAATGCACCAGATCAGTAATATGTCGCGCAGTTTAATCGCCAGGTAATTAATTAAATAAAACGTGCAATTGGCTTTATAAATTTAAACCACAACGCAATCTATCAGACGCATAACATATTTATTAGCACAGGTCGATCTTTGAGTATAAACAGACAAAGTCATGAAAATAAGACTAGATTACTGAGAAAGAAAATAAGGCTGGAGAGTCAAAAAATTGGTAAAAACTGAAAACCTCTAACCGCACCCTAACTCCTTTCACATAAGAATATTAGATGCTTCGCTAATTCACTAATTTCTTCAAAGCGCCATGGCTGCTCGATTAGGTGGGTTGTAGTGAGTGAAATAAAAACCACGGTACTCGAGGTTTCCCACCCGCAAGGTAGATACGTCTTTGACGCCGAGACGTGACACTTGACCGCATCGACCACTCCGACTCACAGAGGGTGAGTTCATCCGACGGTTCTACTCGGCCTCTGCATGCAATCAACCTCAATTCCGAGTGCCTAGCCCTTAATAACTCGGCGTGGAGCGGCCAGTGATTAGATCAGCACGCGCTGAGGCGAAAGATTCCGGCCATAAAACTCGCCTCCCGGTCAAGCGAGCGCCCGCACCACTGCCTAACCACGTCTAGCCACAGATATCCAGCCCGCACACCCTTGAAGTAATCCCTAGCGGTCCACGGAGGGGCCCGGGGCAGAGAACGCAGATAAGAGAGAGCGGACTTGAGTGGCGGAGAAGAAGAGAGAGAGAGATAAAGGAGATGAGACGGAGGGTAGTCTTCTCGTCGGGGTGGGATGTGCGATCGTGACGCACGCGTGTATCTGTTACGCTCGCATTCGGCGACCGTTCGACCCATTTCGCGCTAATCGAAGACACGCCAGTCGGCAGAGCGAGACGGCTGCGTGCACGGCCCAGTCTCACCCCTCCCTCTTGCGTCACGGGCGTTATGATGCGAGCGTGTCGAGCTCAACGCTGCCTCACAGTGATCTGCACGTTCCATTACCTCCCCATTAAGCCCGTCGCGGTTAAATGGATATCCGGCGCTATTCACGCTTTCGACTACCCGCTATTTTTACAACACATTGTAAACAAATCAAGGAAGCACTCTCATGCTCGGAGTTAATAAATATAATCTAGGAACCTTTCGAAAAATGACTCGGAATGAATTCCCGTACCAAAAATGGCTCATTCCATGCTAGGTTTTGCAAATCTTTCCTTTGGATGTGGCGTAGAAATGTAGAATTATGCAGCATCCCAGCTATATTATTATGTATATGATAAATTATCTTTTGTGGTACTTTATATGCATGCACAAGAGTGTGTAATGCGTATATTTCCAAACGTGTGCAATTATTATTATTATATCCTCCGTAGATACTATTATTTTTTTTACATGTGCCTGATGGATGTATAACTAACAAATACCTATGAAGTAGTAGCATTGTACCTCTCAATAGCATGCGCGTAGAGAAAGCTTGGTGATTATTCACTCTTTGCCGCACAACCTCGAGAAGGTTTGCAGCCTACTTCGTAAATGTGGATACAGAAGAGTAAGAGCAATAGCGGGAAAGTTGTATTGTAGTCTACATACACCATTTATCAAGCTAACTAATCACATACACGTATACTTAGCCCTCACATATTTTTGTCTGGCAGAGGACAAAAAAATTCTTGTAATTTGAGCCAAGGAGATTACCCATGTTCCGCTAGATACTCGGAAATGTCAATAGCCCATTTCAATGATTCAAATAACTAATCAGGTCCCTATTGTGCCGGGAAATTTTGCGAACAATGGACGCAATGAAATGGCCAACAGCCACGCGTGTCGGACGTGCTGCCCAACGCCGCCACAGTACATCATCCAAGTCCTCGCCCGCCACGCCCGTCGGCATGACGTATTTTCAGTCTTCCTCTTCCTCCCTCCACCTTCTCTCCTCGGATTACGATATTTCACTCCCAAAAACTCTCGACGCCACCGGCCTTCCGCCCATCCCTTCCCTTCCCACCTATTCCGCTTCAGCTTTTGCATATTTCAACCGAGAGTGTCGAGTGGGAATCCGTGCGGTGAAAAGAGAGAGATAGAATGATGAATAAGTGCACGGCGGTCCGCAAAAGGGTGGGGCAGTTTTCCTCTCGCGGCCTATATTTCCCACCGTAACCAAGAACGTGCACATATGCATTCTCTCTCGCTACAAATTGTGTTCGCGGCGTTGACCCTGATTTCAGACACTCGTTTTAAAGGCTGCATGCTCTGGAACAGAGAACGTCCATCAAACACTCTTTTTTCAGCCCATTAGTCCATCGAACACAACTCTTGAGCACGTCACCGAAAAGAGGGCTAAAATTTATAATCGATGCAATACAGTCGGTGAAGTATGGTTTCCTGTGAACGTGATTAGTTTCGCACGGATTTGAGCGACTATGGGACTGCAGCGGTAAAGTACCAACAGAGTTTTCGAATTATTTTTTCCATCGGGTTTAACACGAGCGATATTCTTTACCCACTGGACTGGACTTGATTGGCGAAAAAAATATATTTCTGGAATGTAAGCTTGTCAGGGAAGAGCTACTTTATAGATTGTGTAAACTTTTTTTGTATCTGTCCGTAGCTCATGTCGCCGTATTTTTCAGGCGATTCAATTAAAACGTTTCTAATCTCCTCAAAGTAAAAGGAACGCAATTAAAGTAAATACTGACACGATCAATGTGAATCTGCGATCAAGGTGATGCGATGGCTTGCATACGGACTCCCATTCCCGAAGTTTCGGGTTCTAATTCCGGCAGGTGCAGAGATTTTTCGTGGTTCGGCGGTTATGATCTAGTGTTGTGTGGCGAGTACGTCAAGTAGATTTCTTTGCCTCTCGAATGAGACGTTAACTGATAAAATTACCACATTTGTGGTTCACCTCTCCAGATTACCGGCCAACGACTTAAAGTAAAGAAGTACACGATATTCAACGATAAAAATTAACACACTTGAACGCTAAAATCAATAACTTTAGTACAATGGATGTTATGGCATAGTATACTAAGTCAGGAAGAAGAGAGGTATCCAAGTGACCAGTCATCTGTAGATGGTTGAAATTTCGGATGGAGCAACGGTATGAACGGTAGATTCAATCATAAGAATAACTCCCCTTGAGAATAAAAAAAACATCATACACATTACGCAAAACAGATTAATCTAAATTAAGCAAATAGACCAGACATAAGATTAGGATGGTGATTTTGATGAGCAAGCCTGCATAAACCATTATTCTAAAACATACATAATGATTGTTAGTAATGCTTATTAAATTTTGTATACATTTTGGATGAAGAGAAATTAGTGGTGGGTTCCGCATGATATTCATAGTAATCTCCCGATCAGTAGTGTGTGTAAACATTGGTGCATGTACGTGGAGTGGTGATAGCTACCCCCTGCCACTCACCGTTGTGGTTGCTTGCACGCTCTCACTCCCGCGGTTACGGAAGGCGAAGGGTGCATACTTTCACGCAGCACATGGACACGTTCTTCCCCCTCGGAGACGACTTAAATTTTCATCGCACCGACTCCGTAGGCATTCAGAGCGGGGGAAGGGAGGTGAAAGAGTGAGAGAGGAATAAGTGGGTGTGGGAGGAGGGACGAGCGGGGGCAGGCTCACGGCTCATGAATGGGTCATCCTCTCTTCGCAACCTTCCCAGGAAGGCATCTCCGCTGTCGGTGGAGGGCAGTGGAGAGCGGCGACGGAAAAAGAGGACGCTGATGAGAAAGAGTGAAAAGGGTTACGACCCCCATGAATTATACCACACTCACGCGGGTACCTTCGTTGGAGAAAGGAGGGCGGTCGAACGAAGGGTTGGTAGGACGGAGGGGTGGTCGGACGGAGGGGGGTTTTGAGGCTCGACTAAGGGGTAAGGATGGGAGGGAAATTCATGCAACAGAATTGGGACTTGGCAATTGTCCCTTTGATCTCGCGAGAGAGTGAGAGGTAAGGGATAGCAATGCGAGGGCGGTTGGGAGGATTTTCAGCTGAGAGAGGAGGGATGATCGAGGGTGAGGAGATAAGAGGGGTGTAAGGGCGGTGTAAGGAGATGAACTTTGAGGGGGTCGGATCGCAAAATGGCAGTCGTCTATTTTATCCTAAGCGGCTCCTGCAGAAAGAATTGTCCTCCAACACACTATATAAATGCAATTCCGATTTTCCATAACGCTTTCGATATAAGTCAAACCGGGTGTAGAATTGGCTCCAGAATGAAAATATACGAGGAGAAAGTTTATTTTAAAGGCATAAGGCAATCTCAGATTTTTCCGAAAGGTTAAATTAGATTAGCAATTTTTTTCAACCAGTAAGGTGAGGCAAATTGTATGACCCACGTCATACTTACACTTGAGTGCAATACCACAACAGAAATGACGCTGGGAAGGGGACCTCAGACCGGCAATGGTAGAAAGATCGGTGATACACCTGCTTGAAAACCCAAATACGGGTTCAAATCCCGCCCGAGGTATAGATGTCGTGTGTGCTTTGGGCTAAAATTAGGTAATACCATGCTACACAACCAAAGGCGTTGAATAAACTTAAAAACCGAATTCTAGTATTTTAAATTCACGCAATCTAGGGAAGAGAAAAGTAATCGGTTATTATCTCTATCGGTCTACTAATCCGCATCTGTCCTTGACATACATTCACTTTCACACCGGTGATCATCATCATCGGTCAACAATCCTAGGATCGGTTTGACACAACCCTCCAACCGATTCTTTTTTCGGCCAATCTTTTCATATCAACGTAATTTTTCTCATTGACATCCTTCCCAACTTGGTCCATATATCTCATACGAGGCCTGACTTTTCCATTCTTCCCGTTTACTTTTCCCTCGACGACTGTCTTCATTAGGCAATTGTGTCTTAAAATATGGCTCATTAAGTTGTCCCGTCTTCTTTTTGGGGTTTTCAGTATACGTCTCTTTCACCCCAATCTTCTTAAGACTTCTTCGTTTGTCATTCGGTCGATCCATTTTATCTTCATCACTCTCCGGTAGCACCAGATTTCAAATACTTACAGTCTTGACTTCCCTGCTGCTGTTATCGACCATTTTTGCTGCCATGCAGTAAAATGCTCCAGATGTATGTTCTGATGAAATTTTTCCTCACTTCCACGGTTGTATTTGCAGTTGAAAGTAGAATCTTCTTTTGGTAAAATACCCTTTTCGCCCTGGCAATTCTGATGGCAATTGCTTTTTTACTTCGTCCATTGCTGGCTACTCGGTATCCCAGGTAACTGAACTCTCCACCTCCTCGATTTTTTGTTTTCCTAGTTTAACATTTGTCCTGGCTTCTTTACTCCAACTACATACCCATACCTTAGTTTCGTCTTTATTGATCGTCAGGTGATATCTGGCCAATGTGCTTTCCATTTTTCCTAGGGTCTTCGTTATATCTCCTTTTGACTCTTCCATGACTGCTATGTCGTCGGTGAATCGCAGCATGCTGATTTTCTCACCGTAGATATTCACTCCTGGAGACTCTTCTTTGACTTCTTGGATGGCTTTCTTGATGCAGACATTGAATAATGCGGGAGACAGTGCACAGCCTTGTTTAACTCCTTTCTTCATGCTACCTTCTCTACTGCTTGGTCCTGATTTTATTACAGCCACCTGGTTTTTGTATAAGCTGTGGATAACTCTTCGGTCTCTGTATGATACTCCAATTTCTTTGAGAACCCTTAGCATTAAGTTCCAATCCACGTTGTCAAACGCCTTCTCCGCAATCTACAAATGCAAAAACTTCGGTATTCTTCTCTATAAGTAGCCTGAGGGCCGTAATCCCTTCTCCTGTGACCTTGTTTTTTCTTTAGATTTAGACACTTAAGATTTGGGCATGATATCAGAAGAGTCCAGCATTATTTTAATCTGGTGATCAAAAAGGTAGCATTTATCCACTGTTTTGTCTTAAGCAGTTTTGATTCAGCCTCCTTAAAGGGAAAGGAGATCGGGGGATGACACTTAGGGAGAGAGAGAGAGAGAGATAATTGTGAGGTGATTAACGGGCTATGACGATCTAAGGCCTTGGCGTGACAGAAGGTTGAGGTCGGGGTCAAAGAGAGAGACAGGAACCGAGGGACGAAAGAAAGTTTCGGATTAAAGGGCCAATGCCCTACCGTCACCTGCTAGGTTTACGCGTGTTGAGGTAATTACACACTTCAAACGACCCAGCGGCGGGCGCTCGTAATAACGGGGTCAATGATAGGAAGGACAAAGTGTTCACCAATTCTCTCCAAATATAAATGTGGACCCGGTCTCAGAGTGAACCATTGATAGGCGATCTTTGCCTGTTTCACATAATGGAGAAAGGAAAGGCGAGAATTCCCGCTTTGAAAGTGAAAGCGCGCAACAAGAGAGCTATTTTATTGGTTTCTCCATCTCTTGAAAGGGATTTTTTTCAAAAAAAGGCAAGCTTTATCATTCTACGCGTCAAGCAGTAATGAAGTCGTAGGAGTGCAGCACACATTAGGTTCCTAGAAATTTTCTCGTGGCCGAGAGAATTTCGCCTACCGGATACGGTATGAAGCATCAAAATGAATGAGCCCAACATGAGTGAGCAGAATGATGAAGCTGCGTGGTTTGGAGAAAAGGAATCCATTCAATCCGGAGATATTGCCGATTCCTCCAAGAAAATCGCCCGAGAGCAAAAAAAGGGAAATGCTCCCGGGGGGGAAAAATGAGATTTTCGAGGAGTAATATATTGAACTGAAAAAGAAATTCCCGCCCACAGAGTGAAACAATTTTGCTCTTTCTTTCAACATGAAATATTACTGCCGCAACAGGAAAGAGGATCTTTTTTCATATTCTCTCCGAAGCATCTTACTGCTTTATCACCAACATGCTTTTAGGGAAACTAGCACATTTTTTATGTCTGCCTTCATTTTCCGTAATGGCCCAATCAGTTTTTTCTTAAACGTTACACGTTCAAAAAGACACTATTCTATTTTTAATAACAATTCCTGAGCTATGTCCTCGTCGTCTTGATCGTCATTAAAAAGATATAATTTTAAATTAGCACTATGCAATTCATAATCATCAACTGACCATTTAATTTAAAATAGTGGTCTCTTATCTCTAACAATCCCGTGTCTTCAAATAAGTTGGACAAATTTCACAGTCAAAGAAATACAAAATCATAGGGTGCAAGACATCACCAGGAGATTAACATTTACCGTAAATACAGAGCGCAGATATTTTCCTTTCCGGCAGTTATAAATGACAATTATCCGCGCAAAAGGTTCAGAAGATTAATTTGGCATGAATGCAAACTGGCCATTTCACATCATCGTAGGTATAAATAGAGACCGAATATAAAATAAAAATGTTAAGCCGGTACATTTTCTAAGAAAGTTAAACAAATTTGAAAAACCTCAGCATACATGGTAGGCAAGTTATAAATATAAAATCGAAGAGATAGTGAAACGAGATATTTAAATCATTTTTTTCAGCAGATATGAAGGGGCAACAATAGATTAAAGCAAATTTGAGGGTAATTTGAATACATATTGTATAGTTTTGCCTTTTTTGAATGCTTGCATGAACTTATAAATGTGAAAAGCATAAATACAGTTGTTTTCTATATCTCATTGCATATTTTACACATAAGGAGGAATATTTATATAAAAAATCCGACTCAATGTTGGCTAGAGGTAAGAAGGCTGTATTCCATATGAAACCACCGAGTTCCTTTGGTTAATTAATTGCTCCCACCCTTGTGGTTGGCTCGCAGGGTTCAATAGTAATGTACGGGGCACTATATTTTGACATGAGGCAACATATGTCTAGTTTATCAATGCATAAATCTAGGCTGGAACTCCTCCGCAACCATTTACTCTCTAAAAGTGGAAACTGCACCTCTCTACCAAATCTGAGAGCAAATTAGCAGCGAGAAGCTATTTGTTCAGTCACCGTAATCCAACAAAGAGCCCGGATGTGCCAGAAGTGTGATCCGCTTAAGCGCGCACCCGTTGCCGCAATGCAATCTCTCAACCACCAGCCCTCGCCGATGTAGACGGTGAAAAAAAAAATGACGCTTCCCTGTTTTGCGTGGGTCGTGCATAACTCCGCCCACGCTCCTCTTGATAGCAAGTCGGTCCGCTCAGGCCCACGACCTCGTCTTTTGCCAAAGTAGGTACGCGGCTTACTTTCACTCCTTCGCGGCAAGAGGTAAGACCCGTTCGACGCATGCTAATTAGTCTCCAACAATTAACCACCACTTTACTCGCCCGTCGATCAAGCGCTCTTGAATTTGGTTCTCGAGACGCAGGAACAGAGATGATCTTGATGTGCCCTCGGCGGTTATCATTGAATGGGTTTCCGGAGAAACATTGATTAATCTGAATAAGCTCCCATTGCCACTCCGTCTCCCTTCAACCAAAATTCCACTCTGCTCTCAAAGTGATGGGAATAAATAGAATTTCGAAGCAAGATTATCGCCACTGACACGAATGAACAGTGGAAATGCTATCCCCACAGGATCGCTAATGATCCATTCAAGCCTTAAGTTGGCATCAGCAAATAATTTCAGGTAGAATAAAATGCCCTCAGTGCCCATTAGCTCCAAAGTAAATTGGAAATTCTATCACTGCAAATGTCGTAACTTCCTATGCAAATTTTATAATCCCTATTACAATAAATCTGAGATACTGAAGTAAATAGAGAAATATTTAATGTCAACTATAAAAATAACCCATAAACAGAATTATAAATGCACCTGATTATTTGGAAAGTATTCAAAGGATTATAGATGACACAAATATTTAATAAGTCCCTTTATGCAGGCAGCTGTTGTTTAAAACCTATGTGAAAATGAGAAGACAAGGAGATAGAGTGGTCCTAAAAATACTAATTATTAAAGAAGGTGACAGATGGAAAGTGAAATAAGATTTAAAATAAATCTCGTTTGAAAACGGTTAAGATGGCATTAAACAGTAATATCAATGGAAAATTTAGTACTTAAAAACAAATTACTTCACGATGCAAACTATTAAGTAATTCTACTGCATTCTAGAATAAAAGTAATTCCCACTAAAAGTTTATAATAGCTAATTTCCATTAATATCATACAAATATACATATTTTCTCAACATTCAAATATTCTCAGATATTCAAACATTAATGAAGTCCATTGCTTTATCCAACATACTGCATAAACATCTGCAGGAAAAGCTAATATATATACGTCAACGCAAAATATTAACTTTAATCTAATGTTTTAAACAAATATAATTGAAAAATATATTTAAAATTTATATATGAATTATAATACATATTATAAATAATGAAGTAAAGAGAAAAAGAGTTTTTCACTACAAGCAGTTCCCCTCAGAACATAGGAATCCATGGCGTAGAACCATGAAACAGGTTTTAACGAAGGCTAATCTTAAAAAAAATAAAACAAACAACCACCTTAACACCAAAGGCTAGTGACTGCAAGAGGGAGAAAAATAAATATTCCGGGTGGCAAAAAACTACGGCACGACAGTTGTTTTTAATTGTAAAGAGAGTTTGTAGAGCACGACGGTCGAGACAGTTCATTCACTCGAAATTCATTCTCACGTCATATTTCTCCCTCATCTATTTGGATGAAAAACATTTGTTCCTCGTTCCCAGCTGGTCCCTCCGTCTTCTTTATTCTTTCATTAGACTCGAGAGGCGACGGATCCCGCTCTCCAGCCTCTCGCACCTTCTGTTTCCCCATGCTTTCAGTCCTTCGCGAAGTTTGAATGTTGACGCTCCCAGACTCCAAGGGCACCGAAAGAGGGCACGCGGGGAAAGAGATGCGAAGGACGAAGGGGACAAGGGGACTCACCAATGGGCTTCACGTACGAGTGGAAGGTCTAAGGCTTGGGGGGATGGAGGAGGTGGCAGAAAACAGTTGGGGTAATGGAAGGGAAAATAATCTGCACATGCGAAGGGCGAGAATAGAAAGGAGATGGAACAGCAACGGAGATGGGGTGGTGACCGACCACTCTCTTCCTCCTTCCAGAGTTGAGATAAACAGAAGTGGCGCTAAAGTAGGGAAACATCCGAGAGACGGCAAGGAAATGGAGGGAGGGTAGCGAATAAGATGTGGCGTTTTTCTTTTTTCTTTAGGCAGGGAGCACGCATAACAGCCGTGATCCCGCAGCGTCTCGGCCAGTCCTCCTCACCCCCTTGGCGGCTGTCCATAATTGATCGCCGGGGAGGGATAAGCCCAATGCTTTCGAAATGCATCGCATGATCAAATTCACGCACAGGGTACTAAAAAAGGAGCCTGAAACTAGTCTGAAGTGTGCCACAGATGTGAACCCTCGATTCGATCATCATGATCGAAATTTAGGCCACCATTCCGAGAGATGACATGCAAACGAGCTTGCCAGCTTGAGTAAAAGTGGGAGTGTAACTCCGCGAAGTTGTTGTCTACAGTTTCCAGCAAATTTAACAAGAAATGACTCAAGCTAAGATTATGAAAAATTAGGTGGATAGTGTAAGTTAATCCAGTGTTCTCAATTGAGGACCACATGATATCACTGGGCAATGAAAGTGCGGTCGTTACATTGACAAGCATGTAGTAAAGCACAGCACTCTTATTTCCCTCAATATTCTGCCTTTCGTTCAAAAGGATTATATGCACGGAGTCTGGAGACTGCTGATTTCCCTGCCCGAGCACCTGGGTTCGAATCCAAGATGTGTTAGAGAGGTTTATCAACCTATTCCGATATCTACTTGATTGGTACGTTATGAATATTTTCAAGTGCAGCACTCCGTCCGTCGGATGAGACGTCAAACCGTGGACCTCTCCCCTCCTTTTGTCAAGGGTTGGCCAATTCAAACGCAGGGTTTCTCTGCCATTCCTCTGCTTCAAAATATCCCCCTATATCCATTGCATCGTAATACATATCCATTAATGGTGCAAATGACCTAATCTGTCGGTCACTCAATGTAGCATCCAAAGATTACATCTAAAATTTAGGTGCCATATATCACAGGTCAATACAACACTGAACAAAGCGTATAGTGCCAGTGGTAGACACTCGGGCACTGTTTCATTGACTTGGGCTTTATTAATATAAAAGTTTCAGCAACAAAGGCTTCGAGTTCTGGACACGAGAATGAGGCCAGTCGATTTGAACTATGTGAAAACAATTCAAATTAAAGTGGACGGAATTCCAAACCTCTTCATTTTTTTTAAACCTAATCATGCATTCTTTAATGAAGGTCTAAAAAAGGCAAGAAGAGGAAGTGAAGGGTCGAAAGGATCCGAAGAGAAGAGATTCGGAATGTGGCATTAATGTATCGGGGCAGCAAAATTTACTCGGCCAGTTTTCTAAGGAGCACTGCTAGTTATTAACTTCACTTTTTGTAAAGGCCCGTGCGAGGGTGATTGGAGAGAGTGAGTGAGGAAAGCGAAGAAAGAAAGAGAAATATAGGGGCTATGAAGTACCGGTGAAATAAAGAAAATGTGGAATATGTGGATAAAGGATATCATGGCTGTGGACACTTGGGGCTGGTAGTAGAAGGAAATATTGGAACGAGAAGGGCCGCCAAAGAATGGAGACAAGAAACGGAGGGAATACAAAGGCAAGTGGATGAGATAAACTTGGATATAACTATACCGGAGGAAAACTGGGATAAAGCTGTTGATTTAGATAACCGTCTTCCAACTCGAGGAGACGACTTTATCACTTGGAGCGCATTTATCCATCTTCATTTCAGCCATTTATTCCTTTATTTTCCTTACCATTTCCATCTCGTATGTTGTTTCAGCACGTTTTATTTTTCGCCGCTGTCCTCCTGGCGCACTTGCATGATGGCAGAGTTGTTTCTCCACCCAAAAAGTCGTACAGAAGCTTCAAGGACAGATACATAACAACTTTGCCGTAGTAGGAAGAAAAAGTGAAGCAAAGTCATAGCCATCCGAAAAAGCTGCTAGTTTTCCTCAATATGTGCATTTTTATCACATCAGGCATGATTAGCCTACTTATTCATGCGCTGAATAATAATTCTTTTATCAAAATTACATTTGGGTGAACATCAGTTACTGTATTTTCATTCAGGAAAATAAGATTGAAATCTGCGGTAAAATTTCCGTCGCTCTCATCCCTACGTCCAGACATCTCCATTTCAAAGTCAGATAACGACAATCTTTGTAATAGAATACCTATCTCCGAATTTATATGCCAACCACCACCACCTTTGGTGGAGGAGGTCGACGCCACCACAGCTTTTAAAGTTATTCACCTTCAACTGGAAAAACGTCCGCCTCACAGTTTCAAATTTCACAGATACTTTATCATTCCTCAAAATGGCAAGAGGGAATCAGGATCAATTAATCTCCCACTTGAAAAAGTGATAAATCCCTATCCCTCATCACTGCAGAGACCTCTCTCTCATTTGGGAGAGGGGGTAAATGTTTCTCGCTCGATGCCCGGATAAAATTCTATCGCACCGACCTCGGCGATATTTCACCCATTAGCCCGTAAAACTCGGCGCCGAAGACGACAGTGAACTGGAGCAAAAAGACGACTCTGGGGAATGAGGTGGGCGGGGATTATTGGATAGAGAGGATTTACACGATAATCCGGGTCGGGAACTGCATGTCTCCACGTTTAAGGGGCGATACGGACGCAGGTGGAAAACCGAGGTGTGCGACGCAAGAACGTGGTGAGCGGAAATAGATAGGAGAGCGGGAAATAGCGCGCGGAGAAGATGGGAGCGCTCACGTGAGGCGTCTCTCGGATTAGCGCGGCCGTATTTCCACCATCGTCGTTTTCCCACCATAATACCAAGCGGCTGTGAGGAAGATAAACAGCGAAAATGGAATCGTTCATCTCTCATGACGGGCGACGTAATGATGAGACCCCTTGCGAGAAAGTGAGAAATAGAAGGGGGAAACAGTAACAGCATTCCACACCGCGATTTCAAGATTGACGGTCGGAGTTAATGTCTAGGCATGATATGTGACCCTGAGAAAAAAAATGTGAAAACTTTAAGGTTATATCCAAAATACAAGTCTTCATCTACATTGTACTCTGCAATCAGTAACAAGGGTATATGAAACAAGGTGTCTCTACCCATGTATTATTTACGAGAGAGCAATCATACTAATGTTATTAAAATACCAATTTTATGATTGTGATACCAATTTTGTAATTGTGATACCAATGTTTTGATTGTGATACCAATTTTACTGCTAAAATCAATTTAGCACGAGAGAAAGGAAACTTCATATGCAGTATAGTCTCCTCCTGAAACTAACATTATGACGGACAGATCTAATAAAAGTAATTCTGGATACGTGTCTAACATGAAACTAGATGATGCCCGATGCCAAACATGAAGCAGTGATGGCCGCGGTAGGTCGGCAACTCGGGTGAGGCGGCCAACAGCTAAGGTCATTTACGTCATTTAGGATTTGTGGGTAATTGGGTAGAGATTGGCATTGAGAATTGGAAAAAGCGGGCATTTTTAAGGGAACGTAGAAATGGTGGAGGGAAACCTATAGTCGGATTAGCCTGCTCTTAATGAAAACCACCAAGGAGTCCACGTTTTAACGTTCTGTCGGACGGACGCATTGCTGAACTCAATTTATTCTCTGCATAGCACTCAAATAGAGACTCGTCTAATAATGGAAAATCTCAGCCACTGCCTGGATTCGAACTCGGGTTGGAAACCAGTGCTATAGCCACCATACCATTCAGATCCTTACTAGGTTGATAACTTGCCGACCTAACGAACCACAGGCCACGGTTTCAAATCCCGCCAAGGGTAGTATATCCCGCATGTAGGACATATTGTATGTTGCAGGTTTAAGATCTTATGTTATTGGATGAGGTAGGTATAATCTCAGTTGTTACAGCATCTAAAACAGAATTTTATTACCATGTCATACATGTAGTGGTTACGAATGTCCCGTAGCTCGTCTACTCATGAGTACGACTGAATTCTTACGTTTCACCGTTATAAAATTAGCAACAAAACCAAGTATATGTGCTTTGGTTAAGTACAGTCAGAGGCTAAACATCAGATATTGAGTGAAAAACGCAGGCATGGTCCAAGTAGCCGGAACTCAATCAAATTGAACAAATAACGCTTTCAAACAAGGAAACTTTCTCGAGAGTTTGGATCTGCAAATAGATAGTTGGTGCTTGGTCGAAGAGGATGGACAGCTTGGTGAGCTGACTAGCTTTTCAACTTGGTCAGCCACTCTAGCAATGCGACTTCCTTCTCAGCAAAATAAAAGGAAAAATCCAGTGAATATTGGGAGGGAGTTACGGTTTCTCATTCACCCATGTATTTTCATGTCCAACAGGATAAAATACATATTTTTCGTTCCCATTTGGCTAGAAAAACGCGAAAATTACGTTCAAACAAATTTTAAAATATCTTAAATATTTGGGCAGTAATATTTATTCAAGGGAGGTAACCAAACGCTTAGTTGAAATGCAGCATTGAAAGTTGGGTTATTCAGTAGGAGTAGGATATATTCAGGGAACGGAGGAAATTTGGAGGGAAACTCGATGTTGGAAGTATACTGTCTTAACGAGAGGTACCAAGGGGTCCACGGTTAAACACCTCATCCAATGGATGGAGTATTGTATTCTAAAATCTCTACATAAAGCACCCGTATTGTTGGCACCTGAATACTGGCTTTCGGGATGCGGTACCAGTGTTCTGGTCACACCATCAACCCAATCCTCATTAATGCGTGGTACATTCACTCAAATTACCTTTCGTGGTAATATTAGCAATTTTATTAGAAGTGAAATAACCATAGTATCGATTGCTAAGTGCTAAATATATGGAATTTTTCAAACCACCCTGCAAAGAGTAGTGACGCTCTTCATATCTCCCCAAACCTTTAATAAAATCCTCGCACAGAGCAAAGTGGGAACGCTCAAAAGCGTAAATCAAACAAAGACCTGGAGCCATCAAGACGATCCTTTGGCCCCGGCTCCGGAGAAAAGTCCCGGGAGCATTCTTGGGTGAAAAGCATTTCGAATTTAAACCTCCAAATCACCTGAGGACGGGAAACGTGACGGAGGGCTGGGCTGAGAGTCGGGAAGGGGTGAAGTTGGCGGCAGGATGTGCGCAGGAAGCGGAGCAGAAGACGAGAGCGACGGAAACGAGGGAAAAATCGCGGGAGAAGGGCAAAGGGAGGAGGGTTACGAAACCACGGGGGTGGTGCGACGTTCGGAGGCGGGTGGCTGGAATACGGGGAGGAGGTACGCTGTGCGGGGAGCTGAGGAGAGGTAGAGACATTTCTGCGTCATGAAACTGCAATTAGCTCGCGCTCCGTTTGAGCACACTTTGCGATAAATACGAGGAATCGAGGGAAGAAAAGGAGAGCTCCCTTCATAACCGTTTCACAAAACCGTAGAGTGGGAGGGGGCTTTCTTTAATTCTGTGCGCATTTACTCAGGGGAAAAAATGACACATCTTAAGCAATAAACGGAAAGTTAAATTTAATCTTCTCGATGGAAAAGTTATTCGCCTTCACTCTCCGGTGAATCCCAACAACAGTTTCCAGCACTGCTCTTTTACCCACCATTTGTTCTCCGCGAAGTTCCAAACCGAAACTCTGCCTATAAGTTTCAAACTGGAAGGTTCTCTGATGCGTCACGTTCTGTTCCGAGAATTTAATTATGAATCCTTTTGTTTCAGACCGGAATGAGAGGCGAAATTTTTTTTGTCACTCCTTTCGCATCCTTCGAAAAGGGGATCCCTTTGCTACCTGATCTTCCATCGCTGTGCTTTGCTGGTGATTCTATTGTTTCCAGCCACCGATCTACAGTGTTAAGGTGGATAGGTATTCTGAAAGCGGAATGCCGGATCTATTAGGTGATGAAACTATCACATTCAAGATGACGCAAGAGACATGTACTCACATTCAGTGCATTTCATACGCAGTGAACATTTCGCAAAAAATATTAAGGTCTCATCAGCATCTAAAGACTATTTTTGCATCGGTAGGTACCGATGTACTATCATATGGGAATAAAAGCTCTTATGCGTCCAAATGTCAGTAAAGGTGAACTTTATGACATTCGTTGTTCTACATAAAGTAAATAAAATTACTAGACATCTGTGACAACTGGATCACATGAAGGTCAATTCAATCATGGGTGGCTTTATATTTTATCAATTTTATCGATCAAGGCGGCGTGGAATCCCAGTGGGTTTAGCACTCGGTTAATTTCCGGATATTCTTGAGCAGTTGTATTTGAATCAACTTTTCAAGATTCTCTAGCTGCTATGATGATAATGACATGGCTAAAATCAATGCTGGAAAAGGGAATCAGGTCCGCAACCTTGTGGTTTTCAGGTCGTGTGTCACTGTCATGGCTACCGATCGGTCCCTGACAAAAATCCGGAAGAGAACTCTTTGGACACGCTTTGGACAAATCCAAGCAGGTTATCTGGGTACCAGATTTCTGATAAACCGCAAACGGCACAGGGTAATTAGCTGCCCCAGCCATCTGAATGCGCAAATTTCAAACGCTGTTAGTCTCCCTACTTATTGAGATCTGCTCTCACCAGCCAGATCTATTTACGGCCTGAACACTGTAACACTGTAGCTGGTTAACAATTATGGCTTTTAAGTGCCATACTTTACACGATCAATTTTATGAATGAGATGGTATGCTACAGTCATTGAGATGGAAGATATTTTCAGGCTAAACTTGATCTGATGTTAAAAGGCATTGTTGAATCTGGCTATTTTCTTCAGTTCATCAAGGATTGCTTATAAACTGTACTATTACAGGCCACTTTTGTTTCTTTTCATCGCGCTCATATAAGCGCTAATAAAACCTTTTCATTACAAACGTTTATCACCATTATTACCAACCATCATTCCTAAGGCTGATTTGGCGCATCTCTCTACTCAATTTTCCTATCAGCTAGCATCATTTTAATGTAAACAGTAGTGTTTTCTTTTACAGATTTCACTATTTTCTCTATACATTTCATACGTGGCCTACCTTTCTTCACATCTCATGTATTGCCGGTTAGATTGGCCCATCTACTCTTTATATTTTTAATCAACTTCTCTTTTCATCCTCATTTCTTAAGATGTTTTCATTTTTCACTCAGTATTTTTAGTTTCTTCATCATCATCACATTTATTTAACAACAAATGTACTCGAACAGTAAATATGTGAATTTTAAGGCTTCATTAACGGAATTAAATCATAACACATTCGTTGAAAGGCTAAGATAAGAATAAGGTATAAAATGTCGCATCGGTTATGTGAAATGTTTTTACATAAAAGCTCCATGATTCTCAAAGTTTACGTAAAACACAAAGCAAATCCAAAGTGATAAAATTCACTAAACACATTGGGATATTGGAGAGTTGCGTTATTCTATGCTAAATGATTTCATATCACCACTTACAAAAGTTTGGATCTCTAAATTGAGGGTATCGCCTTAAGTGGATTAAACTTGAAAACTTTTGCAGCAACAAACATAAAGCACGTTCTTTTAGCAATGAAATTTGGTTTCTGATTAAATGCAATTCCATTTGTCTCCCTCATCCAATTACTTTTAAGGGAGAATGAGAAGGGCAAATAGATGCGGAAATGGGATGAGATTTTCGAGAGAACGGTGAAGAGAGATGGGGTAGACAAATTGAAGGGGACGAGACGAGAGAAAGTGACCGAAGTTGGAGGAAAGGGATGAATTGAGATCACGCCGCCAGAGGATATCTCACCGGTCCCACTGATCCCATTGGAAACAAAGAACCCATCCACTCCTATTTCTCATCAACCGCTTCAAGGCAAACACTTTAAACGTAATTTGAATGCGTTACGGCTGACAGATTGGTCACAACGATCTCAGCCGTGAGAAAATGAGCTAGATAAGGCGTGAGGTGTGGCTTAAAGGAGGAAGACGCGCACGTAGCAACCATGTTCTACATTTTTGCTTATTATCCTATAAGAGTGATTCCACGTCAGATTCCACTGTTGTGACATCACTACTTGTTTTTTATGAAACTTAGCATGAAGGACACATATGTCAATGTAAGTAATTCTTTCAATTTTTAAAATTTTTATTTTCAAAATAGTCCGACATATAGACATAATAAAAATCTAAATTTTCACAAAAATGGCGAACTAGGTTAATTATAAATGACTGTACATTTTTTTCTAATACGGTGGAGTAAAAACTAAAACACCATTGAAAACCTAAGATATAGAGCTTTCTATTGTTACCATATATGACCTCCTTTCGATAGATTTTGTGTTAAGGTCATCACTCTGACCGTTGACCTTTAATATCTCAAAACACGCAACTTCAGAAAATTATGAAAAAAAATATTTTATTGCCACAACATTATTCTATCCATGCTCTAAATATAAGAGTGGGACCACAATGGCAAGGCAGTACAGGATTAACGGGAGTGTATGCTGCACACTTTTCTGTCTGACCCCTCAGGACTGATCTGAAAGTTTAGATCAGGAATTTGGCTGATTAAAATCCTGATCAGTCTGATCTCTCGATTCCTGCAGTTAAAACAAATAATTCTCACTTCGCATTCCATACTGCTCAATGGCAGGAAAATACACCTTAAACGTTTATTAGAGACGCATGTAAAAGGTGCTTAGGACAAGCCGGCAGAGATGATGAGGGTTATACGATAAGAGGGAACACGACATGGGAAAGATATTACGAAAATCAGGTTCATCCTACTGCCAGAATATCACCCCGTGGCCCAGGTTCCAACAACTTCCTTCATTATGCGTGGCTACCAAATTTGTTTTGCAGGATGGCAGTTAATTCATCATTTTCGTGCTTCCACACCCCCATCTTTTCAATAATCCGTCCTCCGACGAACTAATTTTCGTTATATGATTTTAAAAAAAAGGTTAATTTTTAAAATATACATTTACTTTGTAATAACACAATTAACAAAGAGAAGTATAAAGATCAAGCATGAGATCGTACATAACTAAGAAACGGAATCTCCATTGCAAATATCAATTTACCTATACCAGAATTCCAATCCCATATCTAAAATCTAAAGGCTGATAGTATAGCAATACAACCACTAGCAAATTAAAATTGAGTCATAGAAAAAATAAATAGGGAAGGAGGACGTGTACTATGGATTCAAATGGTAGGATAGTAAAATAATTGTTCAGTTTGAACATAAAAATTGAAAAAGGCATGTTAAGTCAACCTCAAACATAATTTACAAAGCTCTGTGTCAGTTAAAACAATTCAGGAACTTGATCCCTACCGCCATGCAAAGGAAAATTTTGAATGCCCTTATTATACTTTGCGTAGACTACGCTCATATGAATCCATAAATATGATACAATAATAAAGTGAATTATTGCTGAAACTACAAAGGTTGCAAAATGCAGGTATACGCTATGAGTTTTAAGTACCCCTTGGAAATCATGTAACCCCATACTACAGAATGATAAGATGGTTGAAATTTGAAAAAAGAAAATATGAATATCTTCATTTGTAAGCTGCTAAAAATTCTGCTGCATATTATCTTTACAACTAAAGAAATTATAGAAAAACAAGTAAAAATGATAGAAACAAGAAATTCTAAGACACTGATGATTATACCATACCACCCAACCACTTATAATAGTCATTTTATGCCACCATGTGCAGAATGTGAAACACTTTTCCCGGAAAATAACTTATGTATGTTTTATATATTTATATGACTTAGATGTGTCTGTTATATTTTTATTTTGCTCTCTAAAACTTGTATGTCCCAGTAATTCAATATATAATTTTATTCCTTACCTATTTTCAATATTGCTTTTTCAAAAAAGCCACTCGAGATAGTGCATATTGCCTTCACTTTTGGCCGTACACAAAAATTCTAACCGTCAACACTCAAAGAGTTACAGAGTATTCATTGCTTGGAAAAGAGAGAAACGAAGCCGACATTGGACATGAATCGTGAAAGAAAAAACATCAGAGAGGGAAAAACTTAGGTAATAACAAGCATGTTAGATTCTGGACAAAAATTGGCATATAATGACCGAAATAAGTAGCATAAATGTGAGACTAAAAGATTTCGGAAGATTGTGAGTGGTTACATCCTCACTTGCATCAGGATCCTAAGTGCTGAACTTGATAAGTCATTAGTATAATGAGAGCGGAATTGTCAAAGTGGTACGACGCCAAAAGCCACTCGGTGGACTTGAGTAGAATCTTGAGATGTGGAGGAGATAAACTTCGCCACCTATGATTTTGCTGTAAATTTCACGAGAGAATGAAGTTAACTCAAGAGCTCAAGTATGAATGCTCCTTTTTGGATAACTTTAGCTACAACTTCTGTTGTAACGACGAACTGCTACGAATAGTTCAGAAATGTTCGACATCTTTGGAGTTCCTCAATGCCGATATGCTACGATAGACCTCCGCTAGAGGAAAAGGTGTGCAATCTCGTTAAAGCAGAGAACGTCAAATATTTACTCCACCCCAACATTTTAACTTATACGCCGAACTTAATTTTACCTCTACAAAAGCCTTTCAATGGGATGTTGCAACCTTTTTTCGTCACGTTGAAACGATTTTTAATGCCACTACTGGCAGTGTATCAGAACAGATTTGAGCACCATGACATGTCTAGTACATGATAAGTAATTAAAATTAACCTTTCCACAAGCTTTATATAAAAACTTTATGGCTTTCATAATTCAACTTTTATATTATCAAATTTACCAATAATTGGAAACAAAATAATGCTGATACATTAAAAATAACCCCCTTCTGTTTTACTGAATTACAATTAATGCCTTATTTAATTAATCACTACACCTTTCATAGATGTTATACATTCACGGCGGCTCGTAGGGTATTGTGTAGATGTAGGTGCTTAAAATAACAATTATTATTCCTAGCTTTATCAAGAATTTGAGAAATAGGTTTGAATAAAACAAAGATTTTTCAACTTTCTATGTTATTAATTTTATATTGGCGAGGGTAGGTTTTGATGTAGTGTCCATACTTAACTTTACGTTCCGATAATCTTATGGCTCTATTCTTATTCTATTTCTCTCACTATCTGAATATTGCCTACCCCTCTTCATACCATGAGTATCAGTAATACACTTTTTGTTCCTTGCCCTCGCTTACCCAACGATCAACCCTCTATTACGACATTCTGCATTCCAATATCCCTAAGGGCATGTTCATTTCCCTACATCTTCTTCTAACGTCTGACAAAAATCGTTTTTTCTCCCCAACCATGCTCATTACCTTTAATTTATTCGCCTTTCGATACATCGCACCCTCCTCATTCTCTTCCAAACTCACATTTCAAAATCTTTTGATATTTTCTCACCATCTTTCCCTAGAGCTCATATTTTAGATCTATACAAAACCATAATTAATATAAAGATCTTTACCAACCTTCTCTTTTCATTTATGCTCTCAAGGTTCTCGTTTGCATTCAAGGCTCTAGTAAATTCTCTACTGTACGTAAACGCTAAGTAATTTTGCTCTCTATATCAATACTACTTATCCCACTTCCGTCCAATATTCTGCTCAAGTAACAAAACTGTTCCGTCTCCTCCGGTACCGGTACCATTCTATTCTAATATTAAGCGTACCCATCTTTGCCCACTATTACACCGGGGAACACTAAAATTGTTGACTTAGGTCTGACACCTGTTTTTGACTAACTTTTGGCTTCTGAATCCAAAAATGACTTCAGTTTTCATCTATCACGTCAACTTTTTAAGCTACAGGATACCCTCTCTTTATTCCAAAAGTCGCACAAAATGTGCATGCAAAGGAAAATAAAGGAAGAAATTGTCAAATATGCTGTTCACAGAGATTAATTTGAATCAAGCAAAGTCTATATTTAGTCACTTGGACAGATTAAAAAGTAGTAAATAGATAAATAAAAAAATAGTAGTACAAGAGATTTAAATGTAGTAAAATTGTTTCGCCAAACGACAAAAATGCATGTTAAGGTAAAAATTTTCGCTTACAGCTTTTCGTGGAGTGTTCAATCTGTGGAAAATATCGCCTGATGCTCCAACAATAATAAGCCATCATATTACATCCCATCTACCCTGCCTTGCCTCCATGATTATCAAATCTTGGTGGAATCGCTCTCCCGGTTCATCACTAACTGCACCAAGATTTTCCGGAAAGTCAGCAAGATGGCTATGCATAAAATTAATCTTGATGCTAATGTTGCAATCAAGAAATTTGATGCTTTTCAAGAATTTATGGACGATTTCGCTGAAATGTAGTGCTCGAGTATTCCCAAGAAAGCCTTTGACAAGGTTTTTGAATTCCTACCAAGCATTCTTTTGGAGTTCTGTCATTGTAACGATGAAATGTTCATCTTTAATGAGCTGCCGAATCTGTAGACCATCAAACACACCGGTCTTTATTTTTTCAAAAGACAGGCGAGGAAATGCTGAAATGAGATAATTAAAACACTCTCCTTCAGTTGGCAACGATTTAACAAATTGTTTAATGAGACCCAGTTTTAAATGCAGGGTGGAACAAAACATTCTTCCTGTCTACTAGTGGCTGATGTAGAATATTAGGATGTTTGAGGTCAGATCTTGGTGGCCACCTCGACTGCACCCAATGCTTGTCGTGAGCTCTGGTGTCCCACATACAGAAAAAACAGGGATACTTGGTACATCCACATTGCTGACCAAGAAGGAAGCAGTTCATTTTAAGGTCAACACAGATGACCCATTTGTGCATGTGATATTGCAGCAAATCAATGACTCTCTTGATGTCTTCATACTCTTCATGCAAATGAACTGAATAGCTCATTAGGACTGCACCAAATAAATGTCCATTGTGAAGGAGGACACATTTCACGATCCGTTTTGAGCTATCTATGAACAGTCACCATTCAGCTGCGTCATAGGCTGGAATTCCCAAACTCTCCATTAAACCAAGTACTTTATAGCAATACACAAGTTCCCCGTCCTTTCGAAAGTATTACAGAAATACAGTTTCTCTTAATCGAAAGTAGGATACCTTAGCTCCTTTTTCAAGCAAGTTTTTATCGTGCTGTCTGGACGCTAGGAATTCTGAAAGTTTTTTTGGATAGTCTCAAATATCAAGACAAATCATTCAACTAATGGTGATCAAATCCATTACGAATGGAGACATCTTCAACTTCAAAATCTTCATCGTCGGTGTCACTTCGATCTTCACCATACTCAATTTTTTGCTCTTCCAAAGAGGGTAATTATTTGACAACTGGAGGAGGGATTTCATCTGAATGAAGCACTGGGCGTATAGCTGATGGTAAACTAGGATACTCTTTATGCTTTTGTTTTTCTTGTTACATATATCCTGAAATTTTCACTATACAAACGTATGAGTCACTTGATGGTCTCTGGGCTCTGGCCAAATCATAGGTATACCAAATTGCAATTTATCACGTGTTCCCTTCACCCACATCCGCTAACTCTTGACACACTGCTTTGACTCCTTATGAGGAGCCCAAGGTTTATATTGACCATCAATTTTCACTTTAAAATGTGCAAAATAGGCTTGGCTGACAAATGCGATGATGTTTGGCCTTTGACTGGGAATGGTGAAACTGCCACATATTAAAAAAACGAATCAGGGCTATCCTATGATTCAGGCTCGATCCAGCAGAGTAAGGTCACCTTAAGACAAGCTGTAAAGAAAAACTTGACGTGATAGAAGAAAACTAACTACAGTTTTGAAATCAGCATGCCTATTTTACTTTAAATGAGCTGAAAAATCAAACTAAACAGAAATTTTGCAAAAATTGTTCCCCAGTGTTATCCAATAATGTTTTTGTGATTACTTTTCATACCAAATCAAACGCAGTTGATTTCATGTGCATCTAATAACAATTGCATGGCTATCCCATTTACTAACACTTGGTCATCGACAAACCTCACCGTTTTAATTACCACTCCTTCCAATTTTGTGCCTTAAGCAAATTCTTCACCCGTCTCTTGAACCATTTCCTCCGCATATATGGTGAAAAAGGGACAAAGCTGGCAACCCTGCCTAACTCTCGCCCTAGTTTTGGCCATCCAAATTTTCCATCTGTTAACCTCTTCTTAGGCTTCTACCCCATGTATAGGTTTCCAACAAGACGTCTCATCTCTCCAGTCTACTCCTTGAATTCTCTGCGAGGCGATTATCTTTGCTCGATTTGCTCTTTTCAAATATACATAACGATGAAAATCATCCTGAGTGTGCTCAATTTTCTTTCCACTAACGCTCTCATTAATGTTGCTGCATCACGAGTCGATCAACTTTCTCTTAACACATTGATTTTCCCATTAGAAATTATTTTCCCAATTCTTCAGCATGCTGTTCATTATTCTGAGAAACACTTTTCACCCGAGGGAGATCAAATGTCTCACCCTATAGTCCTCGCAAACAACCGTTTTGCTATTTTTAGGGATCGGATCAAAATAGTTTTTATGAACTTCGTACATTTTCTGAATTAGTCCTTAAAATTTTTCCTAAATTTATGATCATCCTACTGAATTTTATCTATTCAGACGACTTTCCTCATATCCAATACTGGTAAAACTTTCTTGATCTCACTCAGTTTCCCACTTTCTTCTCTCTTCCATTTTATTGGCTATTACTTCAGTTATCCACGTATTTTTCATTATCCTCCCACCGACTTCCCATTGTTTACCTGCTAATTTTTTATTCATGTTTTAGCAATCAGCTTTCCTCTAAACCATCTTTTTCTTTCCCCTCTCGTACATGGCTTCCAACTGATTCTTGGTAATCCATCTTTTTAGCCCGAATTAAGACTTCTGCGTTCCATTGTCTTTACAAAACCATAATTATTTCTCTAAGGTTTTACGTCATTTTTTCCAAAATTTACCTATACAGTTGTGCCTACTTTTAGTTATTCCTTCCTCCACTGCTCATTTATTTCGGATCCAAATACTTCCTTCAATTTTATTTGCTTCCTAGACAGCGTTCATTACAAGTTGGAAATGACGTTTACAAGGTGGAAGGAAGTAAATTAAGTGATCTATTTGGGTCACCCATGTAAGATAGATCAAAGGGTAGGACCCAGGCACTAGATAGTGAATGCAAATTGTTTAACTGGACGAAGCGGCAAAGCAGGATTTACGTATCATTGACGAAGACTAGAGGAAGTGATACCGAATATTTTCATCGTAAAATATGATACCGATAAATTTAAAAAATTTATTTTCATTGAATTATCCAGTTTTTTATTATCTGTCTGAAAATGCCGGGGAAAACGTTTTACTAAAAGGAAAAATCAAACCATGGTCTTTTATCTTTCTGAGCCAACGCGAACACTGAAGGAATGGAGCTACCCATGATTTCTAACAGCAGACGCATTTTTTAGGAGTATCCGTAACAGCTAGCGTTTGTTTGAGCTACGGTCCATGGCACGCGAAAGGCAATATCGAGCTTCATCATAGTTTATGATGATAGATCCTTTAACCTATTCCATAGTGCGATAATTACTTCACTGTAACATTTTTTTTCCACCATTCTGAACAAAATCCGTTTGAAAAATTCAAAGGTCCACGAACTGGCCGTGAAAACTTTAATGTGGAAATTTGCTAAAATCCGTTTGTGTTCACGCCATCAGGGAGAAGAATATTACGTTGAACAAATCAGAATTTCGTGCCTTGCAACATTGTAACGTACGGTTCCATTTAACATCAGAGGTCTAAGTGCCAGGGGGGCTTCCGAAGGCCCCCGCCCACCCCTCCAATTGACAACTCACGCCTTTTTCAGATTTCTTCGAGTTAAGTTCCTCACGTACCAGCTATTTGGAGCGAAAAGATTTCAACACATCAAATCGCACAGAAAGCCATCCTTTTCGACCACGCTACGGCACGGCATTCACGTGGTGATGAAACGCCATCCGCAACAGGATTTCACGTAGAGGAGCTATCAATGGACCGACGGAAGCGAATAACTCCCTCAATAGACTCTTTAACGTCTCCAAGGGGGAGTCTAAATCAATCCACTTCCCCGCGAAAATGTTTCTATTCGATAGCGTTGAAAGGATACTACTCCGTCAGCCGGGATGGGCCCTCTCCAGCCCACGTCAAATAAAAAAACCACCCGTCCCCGATCGTTGTGCGATGTATCCTTCGGCCGAGCTCGAAAATTTCACCCCGTTATCTCCGAAATCCGAGGCGGCGCGTTCCTGCAGAATGCCTCCGCTTGATCTGTCCTTCCCATCGGAGCGCATAACTCCTTTCCACCACACTCCCTCCTCCTTCCCCCCCTCCCCTTCGCACCCCGTCAAACAAAGAGCTTTCGATAGCTCACCCAACCCTTACATCCCACCACCACGGCTACCCTTAAGAGGGCGGTCGCGCTACGATTTCCGCGTCCTTTTTAAAGATGCGCTTCGACACGTTACCCCTTAAAGGGCAATGTGGATAGGAAGCGAGACTCGGGAGAGGAGTTACGATATTGGGATCTGGGTACGATGAAGGTATAATCATAGAATTAGCGCGTGTACAAAGGAGTTAAGCAAGATTTTTGATAGGTTGCTACGATAATTATACCTTCTTTACGAGATAAATAGAAGAGCTAGAATTAATTCTGAAGATTCAGGCGATATGGAATGGAAGCGAAACATGACAGCATGGTACTAATACAATGTACCATTCTGTCATGCATAATACATGTATTAGTACCATGCATGACAGCATATAAAAAAAACACGAGCCAAATCCACAAAAATAATAAACTTTACTACGGCCCGGGTTTCAATTTACAACAGCATCGTCAGTGCAATGCAGTGAAACCCGGGTCGTAGTAAAGTTTATTATTTTTGTGGATTTGGCTCATGCTTTTCTTTCTTTATCAAGAGCTAGAATGGTAGCGCTACCAGAACGTAGGATAAGTATGCATAGATTAAATCTTTCAAGCTAATTTGAATCTCATTTTTTTGTCACTCACAGATGTTATAAATCAAGAACTCACTCGATTTACCCTAGATATCATCAGAAATGCCAGATTAGTGAGATGCAATGTCGTACGAATAGATTTTAATAGTAATTATGCCCACGAGCAATACATTTTATTAACATTACAAACTCATGTTAAGTGCTCCCTTGAATGTCTTCGTTAAAATTAATTACTATAAGTTGGGAAATGCTTAACTAATAATTATTTAGTTGCACGAGTCTTGTCCATGCATATAGAACACCTTTCTTTAAAGTACTATTGTTGTACCTCTAGTTGGGGTGTAGTGGCTAGAGTTCTGGCCTCCCATTTCAAGGGCCCGGGTTCGATGCCTGGCAGTGGCGGAAGTTGAGCCATGGTCCTCCTGGTACTAGTCGTTAACATTAGGCTAGCTTTGACGCCGGATTTCTCTCCATCTTTCCACCATTACCTGAAATGCTATCACTTCCTACCACTACCCAGTAACCCACCCATCCTGAATGACGCAAATGGCCTCATATGTTGGTCCCCTCCCCTGAGTAACTAACTGTACCTCTAAGTTGAATGTACGTAGTCCACGCGCCGTGACATTTACTCCCTACGACATATCAACGAGGTGGCTTGCAGGGTAATGCGTATATACATTATATCTCTCGGCTCCATTTTCAGAGTTGAAATCGTCATATTCGCGCTGAACAACGTCCCTCCGGAACAACATAGACGTATATTTCTGCGGCCTCATTTGATTTTATACGCCCCATTCAAGTCTAGGGATAAATTTTCCGTAGGGACTGAGAGGAAATAAGATATGTAAGATACAAAGATTAAGAGACACTGTGCGAGGAAGGTAGATGGCGCATTAGATACTCCACGGAAAGCCAGAGCTCGAATTCGAACTAAGTGCAACGGAAATGTTTCCGACGCGAAAACTGAGAAATTTAGTGCTATCGGCCGCGGTGAATGACTATCCACCAGCAGCTCCGAAGATATCTATCGTTGCGTAACGGGAAAAAAGCAACGAAGGGAGAGAATTGGAAGCGAAAATTCAGATCCTAATTTTTCCTGGAATACGAAACGACGTCCTTTCGAGCTAGAAATAAAATCTCAGATGAAGGTTCCGAGAAGCACTCTGGCCGAAGCGTTTCTGTGGGTTATTTAGTTACGGTAACAAAGAAAACATGATTAAGATAGCAAGTGACCTTAAAATCTGCAATGGTTTTTGTAGAAATATCGCATTAAATCTTTTTAGAGACCTGTTGAAGTGAAAAGAGGTTCTTTAAATGATATTCCTGAAGACATAATCCAACTGAAAATGGCTACAGTCATTTAGCAGAACTCCAATTCAAAATTGACTAATCATATTGTTAGATATCGGGTGGGGAGACGAAGGCAGTCGCGAAAATTGATCGTAATCAAGACTCAGAATGCACTTTATTCGCGAATCAGCTAATACGAGCAATACATGAGGGACCGTGCGTCTTGCCAGGCCAGGGCTTGCATAACTATGTGCCGCCTCTGGACTCTGGTAGCATGATCTCCTTATGAATACGTGCAGTCGTTCCGCTGCGTCAGGAAGGCACTCGTCTGTGCAGGTATTTCTCCGCCGCGACGTCACATTAGCGCGAATTCAACTGTCGTCGCGAAGTGATATTATTTTTCCCGATGACTCTTATGCGATCTCCTCAACAGTATATAGGACGCTTATATGTTTTTATTTTGCCACGAATCCCCGAAATCGTAATTGAAATCATTCAGGTTGCCGTTTTCCATAAGTTTTATACGAAGACAGGGATCATTCCGAATTGCAACTACTTGATAGAGACCATCACGACGTTCAAGAACACGTAGAGGGAGATCTTTTTCCCTTCTTTGATTTCAGAATTTCACGAGTTAATGAATCCAATCCCCAGACGTCCTATCTGAGACACTATATCACCCCCCAATCCGATTTCCGATTGTCGAGCGGGTCTCGGCCCTTCCACCCTCGCTTAATTTAAAGGCCTACCCCTTACTCACACCGGGGTGAGGGACAGAAAGGCGGATGGGAAGAGAGAGGAAGACAGATATTCGGTTTTCACTTCACGCGATGGAGAGAGTGATGGGAGGGGGGAAGGCAGCCAAGGTGGCACTCGACCGAACCTCCTAATTGCTCTGGGAGAGAGAGAGGAATCAAGTGCAGCAGCCAGCGTGGGAGGCGTTGAGGGACGAATTGGAGTGCGGGGGTGGTTGGGAAAAGAGAGACGGACGCGGAATAGTAAGAAGAGGTGACTTGAAAAAGAATGGACTGTCGAACGAAGGTCCCCGTTCACACCAACCGTCTGAACCTCACCCCTCTTCTCCCATTCCTCCCGACCACCCACCTGGAAAATATTCCACCCTCTCCACACTCCTCCTAACTACCTTCGCGAGATAAAATCCACGCCTTTTAGCGCCCTGGTGCATAATGAGAGCGACGAGTGGAGTCGAGCCGCCGAGCCCCGGTAAGAGCGGCGTTTATAGAGAAATATTTCATCGAGAGGACTGGGGGGGGGGGGGAGGGGGGAAAGAAATTTTCTGTCGGGCTTCGGGCTACCCCCACCCTCACTGAGCCCAAAGACGTTGTGCGCCAGAGAACTTGCACGGTGTCATTTTCTCCACCGATGAATGAAAGCGCCGCCCAGGATATTGCACCAGTTTGCCTAATAGTACCACTAGTCTCAAAAGAAGACACAAAAGAGAGGCTGCCTATTTTCAATCTCATTTTGACAATGCTGATGGTGAGGTTGATATTCATGTCGACAATTTCCCCCAAAATACTTCCCCAAGAGAATTGCGCTCAGTCATCTTATTTTTTATTACTGAAAAGTTTCGTTCACAAAGGCATCACATCGCTTTCGTCCATGAGAAGACTATTTAAAGCTTCAATTTTGAAAATCGTAAGAAAAACTCATCGTCTAGGACCTTCAAATAATACCCCGCTTTAAAATTTTAGACAGTTGCATGGTCTGCAGATGATACGGAAAAGAACTTTCTGTTAAAAGGCGTCATACAAATGGCTATTTAAAGAAAGGCTTTACGCATTAAAGAACATATATTTTTAAGAAGCATAGAAATTAAAGGTTTCGTCATAAACTTTTAACAAGATGTTACACTGTACCGGAGCGGATTAGACCCTCAAATTATTTGAATATAACATATTAACTCTGATTGGCTTCTCCGGTTTCCGTCATGTGCGTTGCAATAAACAACAAAATTTTCACTAGTATTCCAACCGGAACCTTCAGGCCTTTTTATATCAATGAAAAATTAGACATGTTATGAATGCCAGACATGACAATTATAGCTGCTAAAGAGGGGGAATTACTTTACGGAAGTTAATTGTATCTTTCTGGGCTAATCCCATTTTCTCCATGGTTGGAGGCCGTAAATAAGAATGCTTGCTCAGCAAAAATAGTAAATTCAGAAGAAAGTCCTTACAAGAAATTTTACGCGAGATATTTCTGGGAGACCATCGCAAAAATGGGATAGTGGTATTTTAAAAGAGAAAATTTGATGACGAAAGGTATCGATGGGGAAATGGGCACAATGGAATTAAATTTATTCAGAAGCATTCGAATTTGACGCGTTTCGCAGTATTAGTTCAGCAGCGAGGCAACCTATCCTTTGTTTCCCTCGGATGTGTCGTACGATGCATGGGACCGCAGGGTAGTTAGGAGAGGAAACGTCGAGGCGAGGAGAAACTCTAGTTAGCACAATCGGCATTCATCAGAGTAAGCATCTATATAACGCTTCGTTTGATGGGCCACGAGATGCATTGAAAGCTTAACAATTTACAAAAATAGACAAAGGATTACAACACCTCTGTTGAAGCCGCAATCAATGCCCAGATCTCCCTCAGGAGGAACAAGGAGAGTATTCATCACACCAATCTGAACATCATACAAGCCAATCCTCTATGCTCAAGAGGAAAATTATATACGTTTGTCATCTATTGATAAGTCGCTCAAATTCTATTTTCAGTTAGGTAGAACACTGTCAGTAATTTGTTTGTAAAAACCTAGAATTGGAATGATATTTGGCTTTGTACTTAAACAATTCTATATCCCTCAAATTTCCAGCAAGCAACATTTTCGTTAGCATCACTGATATTTTCATGCGTGGTACTGCCATATCGTGGGCATTTATGGGTTTTCAAAATGAATTTTCATTTTCCAATCATGTTCCAACTACCCTTTCCCCATCTCGTATCTCCCATATCCATACTCCTGCAGAAATAGTTTATGTAAATTTACCAGCGTAAAAGATTTACATTCGTTTCACATTGAATTAAGAAATTTATTCTTGACCCAGAGTAAAATATTCAATGAGAAAGGCTGGGTTCATGTCCTAGAAATTGACTGAGGAGAGTGTACACAGTGGTTTCAGAATAAATTGACACGCTATAGAAGTGAAAAAGTAATTTTGAGCTCTCTAACACTCAAATCCAATGTATGCCCCTCTCATCTCTTCGCCTAACTCACAATTTACCGTGAAAAGACAAATCTATAGTCATGAGTGTTTACAGACCATAAAACAGGGAAGTTGACCAAAAAAAATGCAAACATCGGAAATGGAAATTTTTGAAGCTTGATCTAAGCAGCATGGCACTCATCGGGGTTTTATTTTCTGATTAAATAACTTATTAAGCGGCATATTAAATTATTAAATGATGTAGTACACATAATTCTACGTCAAACTAATTGTAATCAAATATCTCCCCTATTTTCAAACTAAATTTGAAATGGAAATGTCAAAATCTGGATTTTAGTCTAAATTAACTTAATAGCAGAATTTCTTCAAGGGAAATATGTATATTATTTAAATTAAAAATTTTATAATAAAAAAATATGATAAATTAATTTTTATATTGAAAATTTTAGTTACATTAATTTTCAAATTAAAAATTTTACAATCAATATAATTTTTAAATTGAAAATTTTAGTATTTAACTAGGCGAACTAAACTCAATAAAACAAAAGGAAAATGCAAAAACGAAGAATACATATAAAAATTATTTGTTCTATGAATCATATCAGATCAATCGTAAGATGACTAGGGGATGGAAGACTGCAGCAAGCTTTGGATCGGCATCAAGCATTATTAATTTACCAGGCCATAGTCTTTGATGACCTCAGGTTTATTATGTAGTTTGATTGAAACTTAATGCTTTTATAACCATTTCGTCAATATTAAATATAGCTTAATTGCACCATTTGTTTATCTAAGTAAAATACAGTGATATGACTTCATTATTCATCAGATAATGAATTAATTGAGTTCATCAGTAGAATAAAGGATATGAGATGACTATGGGACTATGAAAAATAAAATTCAATATACCTGTTGAATCTTAAATAGCTTAGTTGTACGAATAGAATACCATATAATATTGCAGGAGAGCTTAATAAAACCATAAAATTAAAAGTGACCACGCGCAGCTGTTGGTGACAGAAACTTTGGTTGCCTTCACCTTTAGCTAGTTACCGTTCCGAATGGTAAACAGCAGAACATAATATATTATACCTCACTAATTAATGATACGACAACTCGTTGCATGTGCAATTAATTTAGTAAAATTCAATGTCTAACTATGAGGAACAAATGAAATTCAACCAGAATGAAATTATAATCAACATGAGAATACTGTGCCTGATTAATAAAGCAATCCAATTTCAACATTCGTCATACTGTAAACACAATATTAAACAAATTAACTGGTCAAAGGATCAAGAGAGAAAAAACTGTTATTTATTCCACGAGAAACCATTATCACACTGCCAAATTATTCTCTAAGAAATATCGTTATATTTTTATAATTAAAATGTCAAATACATATGTGAAGATAAAGCTGCTAGTTTAAAATTAAATTTATCTTGGCTGTAGACAAACAGCATGTTTAAATGCACCCATAAGTACGATTTCCCATAGTGCAATACGCGACCCTTAGTAAATTTTTAAGTTTCTATTAATTACACCAAAACCATACATTTAATCATGTACCCTAGGTCGGGTACTACCTAGTAAGATTGCGCGATAAAAAAGGACTGCATTGTTGAAAAGGTGAAAATGTTTGCCTAACAGTAACAATCGAAGGCAGATTCTCACAGGTACTCTACACAGATAACAATACACTTCTTTAACATAGTACATCGACCGTAATAAAAACTGCATCTATGAAGGGCCGAAATAGCAAGTGCAGAAAGGACTGCTTCAGTGTCAGTTGGCATGAACAAACGTTTTCATTGTATTTTCAACTTTTCAATATTCAATTTCAGAGAAGGGTCTTATTGTTAGATACATTTCTCATTTCCCGATACTTGCTTTTGCATCCAATGTGCATCCCTGTTTGTGTTTTAACCCAAATACAGTCCTCAGAGTTCGTGGCGCAAAGCACACCATTACTTGGAGCACACCATTACATTGCTGCGGAGGAACTGATGCGCCTAAATAGTCCTCCTAACAGATGAGCTTCGAGGAAACCCAATGTTCCCGACATTTCGAATTGAATCAAAGATAGGTGATCCCTGGGGAATACGATTCGCGGCAGCAAGCGAGCTTTTGCCTGATCAATGAAACGGAATTCCCAGCTTCTCTCTAGCCGTGTAGAGAACACAGCCTATTCACTGGGGCGGTAAAGCTTGATTACTCTTCCTACGTAACTATAAGCATGAATAATATATCGACCTTGAACTCCAGCAATATGGACTGCCAGAGCCTGAAATAACACTAGTTAACAAATTTAAACTTTTTTTTTGCATCTGGTTTGTAAATGGGTGGATTTACCTAATTTTGGGGTGCTGAATACACTGGTATAATCAGTTTATCTCTAGGACGTCACATTTCCTAGATACACAGCAGAATAAAAAATGGTAATAGCGAAAATTGACACAATTAAGTAAAACAAAAATAAACACTCAGAACGTTTGAAATCAATACACTTTTGTATGATATATGGGCATGATGCCAATAAAAGATCCAAAATAGTTCAGAAGATATTTTCACCTTTAATCGTCTTTGGTTTTTGAAAAATGCGACGACGGAGCTCTTCTTTTGTTTCCCGTTTCATCACTCTCCCTAACAAGACCCCAGCAGTAGTCACCCATCATCGAAGGGTTCCAGTGACCTTGGTAACGGTGTTCCATGGTAAGAATGTCTTGGTGAAAGCGTTCACCATGCTCATCGCTTACGGCTCCCAAATTTTCCGGGAAGAAATCAAGGTGAGAATGTAAAAAGTGAATTTTAAGCGACATTCTACACCCCATGTTCTTATAGTTGTCCAACAAATCATTCACAATGGTAACATAGTTTGTCTTTTCTGTTACCCAAAAAGCCCTTCACGATTGCTTTAAAAGAAGACCAAGCAGCTAATTGGATATCTGTGAGTTTGGTATCAAATGTTGGATCTTTCAGCAATATTCTTATTTGTGGTCCAACAAATATGCCCTCTTTCAGCTTTGCCTCACTTAATTTGGGAAACTTTTCTTTTAAGTGATTGAAGGCCTCACCTTCTTTATCCAGAGCTTTTACAGAGTTCTTGATAAGGCCCAACTTGATATGAAGGGGAGGCAAAATGATTTTATCGGGCTCAACCAATGGGGTATTGTTCACATTTACGTTTCCAGGAACATATGACTTCCTTATATGCCATTCCTTGACTCTGTAGTGGTTTTTGGTGTCACGGCTGTCCCAAAGGCACAAAAAGCAGCAGTATTTCGTGAATCCAGCTTGTAAACCTGTAAGGAGTGCAACAACTTTTAAATCACAGCAAAGCTGCCATTCATGATCCTTATATTTGATTGCCTCTAGCAGCAAAGCCATGGTTTCATAAGTTTCTTTCATGTCTACTGCGTAAGCCAAAGGTACCGATGGAAATGCATTGCCATTATGCAGTAGTACTGCTTTCAAGCTGGTTTTACTGGAGTCAATAAATAGTGGCCACTCCTGTGGATTATGTTGTACACCTAGCTGCATCATCAGACCATTGACATCCCTACATACACACATTGAATTCTGCATATCGAAATATTGAGCGAAGGAAGCAACTCTTGATCTGAAACAGGAAATTTTTGTCCCTGGAGCTAGAAGGTTCCGTTGTTGCAGTCGTGACCCCAAGAGTTCAGCTTTTTGTTTTGAAAGTTTTAGATCGCGAACCAAATCGTTCAATTCCTCTTGATTAAAGAGCTGAGGCGAAGTGTCATTATCTTGAGGGCAGTACTCTTCTATATGTTCAATACTTTCTGATTCACTTGACATGGTGTCTGGTTCCGTGGCTTCCAAGTTACAGACAGGAACAGGCAACCCCTCATCATGGGGCACAGGCAAATGCACTGAAGATACATTTGGATACTATATTTTATGTCTAGTTTTGCTTGAATGTCCCGAAATATTTGTAAGACAGAAGTAACAGTCTGAATAATGGTCTTTAGGCTCACACCACACCATCGGAACAGCGAATGGCATGGCTCGGCGTTTTCCTTTCAACCACTCTGTTAAGGTTGTAGTACAGGTTATGCAGGCAATATGAGGTGCAAAATGTTTATCTTGATCACCAAGAGGACAATCAAAATAAGTTTTATACGCCTTCTTAACCAAATCAGTGATTGGTTTTCTTTGGGTTTTTGGAGTGAATTTCCCACACACAAAACAAATGTTGTCGGGGTGGTTTACACAGCAACGGGATTTACTAGTTGCCATTTTTCTTAGTGTAAGTTTTAAACACAAAAATTTCCACTATCTTTCACACGAAACACTCACTGAGGATCTCTTTCACACCACTGGATTACCACACCAACCATTTACTGAGGATTTTTAGATCTTCCAGCTTTCCTATGCAAATCAAAACAATTAACAATAAACAATTAAACATCAAAACAGAAGAACAGCAAAAAGCGAAATACTGAATACGAAAAATAAAAAAACCTTTAAAAACTCAAAAATGGTACGTGCTAGAACATTTTGAAAGGTATATTCGGATTCTACACACCAAAATACATACTAGTTGATGTATCACACCCCAGATGCAAAATGGCTGTTGACTAGTGTAATTGAATTATGAAACAAGAATGGTTTAAAATTCATGCTCAGAGAGTATAAACATATGAGCTGCTACGAATGCATCACTGTAGTGAAATCACGAACTATCAAACGAGATTATTTGCATAGGCATACGAGTACATTGCTCACCCATTATTATAATTTACTTTATACTTTGTTATACTTTGATAGTCGACCCAAGTTCGAGGGAAGGGGTGTATTGGAATGATTTCCCTATTCTACTATTTTGAGGAAATTGTGCCCCGGGTGAATAGAATTATTCCATCAAGGTTATTGGAAGGCTTACTTTGGGCACTACTGGCACGAAATTTGAAAATCGATTCTGGTATCCATCAGTTTCACCTCTTTCATGTTAGTGGTCATATCTGTCGGTTTTGAACCCAAAAATCAACAACTACCTATTTTACTTAGTTACTGATGAGAGTAAGGAATTGCGGGGAGCAGTCCAAAATCGTATGTCATTTTCATTTAAATAGGTGGGTAATTGGATAGAGGTAGGAATTTTCCAGTTAATGGAGGTAGAGTGATGAAAAACTCAGTGTCGGTATCAGCCTTTCAACGAAAGACGCCAAGGGATCCGCGGTTTAATATCCTATCCGTCGAAGGGAGTACTGAAATTGAAGTCTTCTCCATACAACACTCCAGCAAAGCCCAGTATACTTCTGAAAAATAAATAAAACATCGAACCCGGGCCTTCGAGAAGCCATCACTCTATCCACCGCATCAACCCGTTCCCCTCCCCACGCAGATATAATAATTAAACTCGGCTATCTATTACTCCCCTTGCTCAACAACTCAGGGTTTTTATCTTTTCTCGTAAAAGGTTTTAGTAATAATATAACTTAAATTTCAATCCTTAGTGTTACTAAAAGTATTTGGTGCGTAATTAACCATTATCCAGAAGGATTTAAAGTCGTCTTTTGAGTTCATCGCTTATCGGGTACTTGACCACAAAGGATCCCGCCAATGAATATGGCAGTAATGCATATGATGTATGATCTATGAGAGATGCAAAATATGAAGATACTAGCTACCCTCGAATGTAAAAAACAAGCCAATTTTGTTCGTCCATAACCCTAACAAAATTTCAGTCAAACACATGCTTCGATCGAGCGAAACATTCGAATAAAATAAATAATTCCAAGCATTATAGAATTAAATTTGAATAAAGATAGGTCTGATGCATTGGCCAAAAAACATCTTTCGCGAAAAGAAATTGTTGATAACCGAGTGGCAGCTTTTTAGAAATAGGAATGTAGTCGAGGATAGTAGTAAGAAATGGTAAAGTTAAGGAAAAAGAGATCCTAAGGAATGAGGTAGGTCTAGGAGGGAGAATGTAATCCACGCTAGGAGAAGGGAAGCGGCCACCAAGTTTAACCCGCTTAGATGTCTCGATCGATAGATGCCTATCGCAGTGAACTTCACTTCAAGGGAGTCATGCCAGAGAAATAAGAGCTACGAGATCGGAGCAGGAACCGGAAGATGGATGAAATATAGCTACTATTTATAAGTTTTCGCATGAAAGCTGTTGTCTCTTCATCTAAACATGTGCTCCTGAAATTACAATAATGCATGAGTGATGGAAAGGCTACGGTCAAATGTTTTCGGAAGACTGAATTTGAGGTAGATAGGATGGCAACAGTACACTATTTTCCTGTTAATTAGACCGAATTTGAATATCGGTAGATATTTCATCATAATCCTGATCTCCACTCGTATAACACGTGAAAAAATTACAGGCACAGTAATCCGTCTTCAGATAAGACCCTATGGAACCCATGTAACTCTAACCTCTGGCTCATTAAAAGGAGAGTACGCTGATATCTCCACCCGGATTTCTCTCCGCCTATCTTAAGTCCTCTCCCCCAGGTGGGTGTAAAGCGACAGACTTGGGATATCAATTAGAGGGTGGAGTGAAGAAAGGATGTAAAAAATACCTCTTTTTCGCCGTACCGTGTACATGCTTTTCATGATGCAACGTGACTATGGATTATCAACTTTGTTTGTACTTCATCGTTAATGAATTCTGAAAGCAATAAACTTCAATTATTTTCAATGCAGAAAATCAAAATTAAGACAGCAATAATTCTTTGCTACAGAAAAACCTTCTGGTTATTGGATATCTGCTTCTTCGATCTAATCGATATAATCTGCTTCTTCGATCAGACAGTTGACGGGAACCTGAGCCACCTTACATCTGAATTACTGGTTAAGACTTAATGAAGCTCGTTCGTTTTTTGGTTGGTTGCTTTGACTAATAGCAAGACAAGAACGTAACCACATATGCTAAAATAGTTTAAGTGGAACCAAGAAGTTACAGAACACCCTTAAAAACCTATTCTTCAGGTTTTATCTAATTTTATAATGATTGTTTTTTATTGCTGTTTTAACTGCGTCTTAATGATATTTTTCCTTAAACAATCTAACAACGCCTTTATAATTTTGTATTAGTTTTCAAGTGAGCTCCTCCATTTCTCATCTAGTACATTAAACAGATATTATTTTGGATAGAAAGGCAATACAACTCATAAAATTTAAGTATTATAATCCTGCGTGCTCTTTTCCTGGCTTTTCCGCAATTAAGTACAAATATTTACGCCAAAGACTACTTTTTTTAATGTTTAATTAATTATGATGAATTTTATCAATGCGTTTTTGACTTTAGACCAGCGCCTACTACTTTTTTCAATTAGGTGGAGAACTGATCAAAACCCTTGCAAATAACCTTTTTTGCTGCAATGAGTGACATTATCTCGCAAATATAATTTCACCGACACTTCAATTCCAGCGGTGGTTCGTGTCCACGATTCGCTGGAATGGGAATTTAATTACCGAGCAACAATAGTTTTCTTTTTAAGGAATATCGCCAGAAAATTAACTCCCCACAGCAAGGGATAGGGAGTCAATAGAAAAAGCACCCTCACAGCTCCATTTCAACCATTAACATTATGAGTCAATGGGCGCGGAGACTAATCTTTTTCCTCCGAATTACTTCCTCCAGCGCATTTCCCGGTCACCATTCATATTCCCTCTCACGAATCCTACGAAAACGACGGAAACCTCTCCGCCTCCGGGCGGAACGAAATGCAAATGAGTTCGCCACCGGGGCGAAACGAAGCAATTTTCATAAATTGGTCCATCGACAAAGGGCGGCCTCCCGCTGCGGAAGGAACATGCGGCTCTCGAATTTCCGAAGGAACGGAGGGCACTATCATTAGCGTGGGAGAGAGGGAGGAGAGGAAAGGACCGCCGATAGGTACACCCAAGGGGTTGGACGCAATGGACGAGAGACAGGGAGATAGCGCGACCGCGGAAACGGGAAGGAGTTGTAGGGAGGGAAGGGTAAGTGAGATCGGGGACGGAAGAGAGTGCGTGAGAGAGGTAGAGAGAGGGCTAGAGAAAACGAGAAGGGTTGAGGAGACGTGAAAGGAATCGAAGAAGTTGGAAGTTCGCAGGGACCAGCCAGGAGCAGCTTGCTAAACCAAACGGTGAACTGGCGGCGAGAAGGAGGACAGGGGGAAGGGGCGGGGCAGCAAGTGAAGGAGAGCGGGCATGCCGCGTCCCCCTCTGTAGGGCCTCAGGTTGCTAGATAAAAGATTCATCACTCGTTTTGCGCGATTAAATACAGTGCATAGCAAGAATACAGTACTCATTCGGAGGAGTCGGGCGATATTACAAGTAAGTGGAACATAATCATAAAATAAAGAATACAATTTTCCATAATAATAAAACTTCACTCACGACCTAAGTTTCGATGCTCAAACATCACCATCACATAACGATAACGTTTGTAGAGAGAAACCTCGCCGTGAGAGACTTTTGATACTTTTAATTTAGTGAAAAATTGCATTTTTAATTTTCATAAAAATTGTAGAGTGCGTATGCACTAATGGTAAAATTCCACGAGGAGATAGTTAAGGAAGAAACGTTTAGCAAAACTACCATCTTAAACTCCCTCGTAAAAAAAGAGGACACAACAAAATGAAACAACAAAATAAAAGATGCAAAATAATCTTTGATAACATTTTGCAACGATCCAAGAGGAGGAAAAATACTAAAATACCCGAAATTTCCAAAATCCCTAAAAAATACTATTATTTATTTTAAAAAAGGCAGAAAATTTAAATACTTAAAAAATAAGGTAGTTCATTGTACTATTTTCGGCCAGCATGCATAAGTTACCTTTCAAATATGGAAGTATACACTGAGATTAAAAGTCCACGCTTTACTTGAATAGCTCCAATGAACGACTTGTAAGTTGCAACAATAGTTTTCCATTCCTGGAACATAATTGGAAATGCCGCTATATGTATCCACGAGGTTTCAAGTGTGAGCAGTAAACTAAAAAAATAGCGAAAAAAGGGGTGACGGAAAGCGAGGAGGGAAGAAGGTCCACGGGTTGGGCGAGATGCAGTGAAAAGAGCGAGTGGAACGTGCTTCTCGGTTGTTTGGCGGCTGCGAGAAGACAGAGGGTTGGGGAGAGAATGGTTGGTGGTCTGTGAACGAGGATTGGAACACAAAATAAGAGCAAAGGACAGGAGGGAAAAAAGGATTTGGATGTGGCTGAATAGGAAGGAACTTCATCGCCTGAAATCACGACTGAATTATCTCCGTTTTTTATCACAACCCTACCGATGACCTACAAACGAATAGCTAAACGTAAATCTTTCAGATATATGGGTCACTGGAGACCAGCATTTTATCTCGAAAAGATTTTTTTACGATAGATGCAAAAATTTCTTCCGCAAAGATATTTTCCTTCAATTCCTTTAAAGTAAACTGTGACCTTGCCAAAGTTTAACCTTTCAGGTGAATTGAAGTGGCTGATATTTGTGAAAGTAGCTCAATTCTTCGAAGAACTTCGCAGGAAGTTGGTTCTATACATGTTTAAAGTAGTTCGGCTGACATAGTTCACGTAAGGGACCGTTTGCCAGAGAAAACAAGTTATATCAAGCATCACAGCCCCAAATGAAGGAAGGCGTGAAGCTATTTATCACACGGTTAAAACTTCATCGCCAAGTTTAAAACTTTTCTCGTTACAGTTTATAAAACAATATCTCACTTCAAACCCTTTTCTTGTTACAGTGTATAAATCAATATATCACTTCAAATCTTAACTCCCATATTCTAGGACTCCAAATATGTCAAGCTTGCGTATAAGCGAGGGTTCTTTGAAAGTTTCACGCATGAATACTGATATTTTCACAAACTTGCGATGAGTAAAAACCTCTTATATCTCTCACCTAAAGAGAAAAAAATAGTTTTCAAATCAAAGGAAGACACTAAAAAAAAAAGAATACAAAACGACATCATCTTTGAGCAAACAGCAAGAAGATATGCTTTTCAGTAAAATATTCGATAGACTACTGAAGGTTTTGAATTACAGAAGAAAAGAATACCTACAGTAGCACCAGGTTTTTCACATTCAGAAGGATGCATGAGGGCAGCCGGTGTATAAAAAAATGAAACTTAAGTGGTTAGAAATATTTACAAATACAATTGTTCGTTTCGCCGGAGTTTAAGTGAAATAATTAGCAATAAAGAATAAAGATTCAAAGGCATATGTTAAGCTCATTTGTAGGATAGCAAAAGCCAATGTTGAATTTATCAGCATAATATTATTTATCCTCCCCAAAATAGGAAAGAGTAAGTTAGTAAGTCTCATAAATTCTACGCTAGCAATGAGTTATCATTCTTGGATAATCAATGGAAAAATTAAATCACCTTATAAGCACATTATTTCCAAATAAAATGGCATAATGTACGAGAATGAGGTATATATTTTGTGTGGAATGAACTTTTGCATGCAACGTTAAAACATAAGAGCAACTTCTAATCCACTCTGGAAGAAAATACATTTTGAGGAAGTGGATAGTTTTTATCCACAGAAAATTATAAAATATAATACATCTGCGTATACATTTGTAACCTTTTCAATCGGCTCAACTCGGAACGGCTCCTTAAGTTGGTACAGGGTTAGATCCCCGGAAAATCCTAGAAAGCGATCATAAATGATCTCCTTAAATGCGAAGGTTAGAGTTTGAGCAGGATTTAGGGTAATCCTTAGCACTGTTTATCGTGATTGTGAGGGACTGGAGCGGTCGAACCGTAGCTTTCCACTCGCCCAATTCATTCGCCCCCATCGTAAACGGTAAATAACCGCTCCTCTCCCTTGCACGCCCTTAATGCTTCCTCATACCAATGCTCCTACGCTTTTCCTTTCCCTCCATAATCCTCAAACGCCGTTTCTTTACACAACAGGCCTCCTTAGATCCCACTTTTATCATCCCCCCACTAACTCTTACCCGAAATGTCCGGATTTAACTGCTCCTTTGGCCTTGGATTTTCTCTCATCCCACGGCCCGATACAACACCCATCACAAATTATTTCGCTGCCGTAATTCTCTGAATTCTCTTCCCTCTCCCCGTCTTTTCTTACACTGATCCTTCATCTTGATCCGCTACTTTCACTCCTCTTCCCCTACAAATACCCTTCCACAGCCAATGGAAACACTGTAGAGAGAGTTTTTGAGAGTCAACAAAGAGAACAGAGGAAAGTTGAAAGAGGTTGAGAATTATCCCAGGCTCCTTAGTTAAAGATATAAATTTCTGTCTGGCTCCTACAGGGAAATGGATCATGGGAGGAAGAATAATCTTCACTAAAGCCCTTCATCTACCGGGTCTAGTACAACTCGGCGCGGCCACTTCGGCGCGGCCACCTCGGCGCGGCCGTCTCGGCGCAAGCCACCTCGGCGCAGGCCCATCCCGGCGCAGGCCCACCTCGGCGCAAGCCACCTCGGCGCAGGCCCATCTCGGCGCATGCCACCTCGGAGCGGGAATTTATTTTATAGTGGATGTTTCTAAGTGAGAAAATATATATGTGCCACATTTAAAATGAAGTGTAGGAGTTAGTTTGTTTACTTGGGTTTATATCCAGATTGTCGTACTGGTAGATTCAAAATGTAATTTTTTCCCCGCACTAGGCATAAGAGAACACAAAATGCAGCATAGCAAAGGGATAGGCAGGGGAAATACTTTAGAATAGTCAGTAGTGCATGATTGTATGTAATCTACATCTACATAATACCCTGCAAGCCACCACAAAGGTATGTGGCAGGGGGTGATTTCTCACTAAACATGCACTACATATCATGCATAAAAAAGGAATAGTATTAATATACTAGTCATAACTTCACTATTTAATCCCTTAATCCTTTAATACCGTTATAATCCTTAGTACGAATAGGTATGTATAATATAGTAATGTATAATATGTATGAATTAGGTTTGATCAGAGAACTAGACTGTGCAGCGTACATCTACATCTCATCTACGTAATACCCTGCAAGCCACCATAAAGGTGTGTGGCAGGGGGTGAACTCTCACCAAACATGCACTATATATCATGCATAAAATTTGTAATTAAAAATTAAAATAGCAAAGCATACATGCAAAAATATGCTGTTAGTTGGGTTAGCTTTAAGTCCTTATACCAACATGCAGCTACCAATGTTATCCATTGCTACACTCGTACTGGATACATTTACCGTTATTTATATCCCTAATTGTACGAGGAAAAAAGGACATTTTGAATCTGTCAGTTCGGCAATCTACTAGTCTGTAAAAAAAGCAAAACACTCGAGTTTGAGGAGCTCTATCGTTTAAACGAAGCGATCAGTTTCAACGCAACAAAAAGCATACAAAAGAGAGTTTATTTCTACGTTGGATCATTTACTTTAAAAAATCTTCGGCTCCATAGTATTTCCTGTATTTAATTATTTCTCAAAAAAGTACCCGTTTTTTGCGCGTAAAATCAAGTTGCCCAACTTTGAGCGCTTGGTATTCCCGTAGTTTTTGTTCCAATAACTTGCGATTTTGATATAAGGAATCCAAATCTAGTAGTAACAGTTTGTAGAAAACAAATAGTTTATACCACTAAAATTGATGGAGATGTTGTAAATAACGCAAACCTCTGCTAACTTCGAAACCAATTGGTCGAAATCGAAACCAATCAAATAACGAACTTGAACGTGTCCAGCGAAGATCGGAATCGGAATCGGAAAATTTGGAATTCATTGTAAGATACAATATTTCTCTCTTGGTTCTTCGCCTTGAAATATAAAATTCTCAAATAATTTTTGTGGGATAATTTTCCATTTCGATCACAATTCCGTTTATACTCACAGTACCGTTGCATTAAAAAAATTTATTTCCTCAGCGAGACGAAAGAAATGGACTTCTGAGCCTGTATATCCCGAGTATGAAACAAATATTTATTTAGCAAATGTATTGAAACAAAACAGTTTTTGACCGCAGACACATGCCGGGAGTGCAGCTCCCAATGCAAAGAAGGGTCGAGGTTTCCTCCGCCCATCGGCCGAGAAATGGGGTCAGATCAAATATTTTGGTATGAACATTTTGAGAACTATCTCAATTATCAACTTCTCAAATGTGCTCCCTACAAAGGCGAAGAGAGAGTCTCTTGGTACTCAGATTAGTATACGCGAATGGCAGTGAATTCTGCCGTCTCGAAAGGGTTAAAACTTTCCTCCGGGAATGCGGATTTTCAAATCCCAAAATATATCCGTTCCTTTCGCTTCGTCGTGATTTTCTTCTAAAGCGAAGGCCTAAAAATATCTATAACAAAATGTAAATTTTGGATTTGTGGTGCTCTTCATCCCCTGCCACACACCCTCGAGGTAGCTTGCAGGGTAGCTTGCGTGTAGATGTAGACAATATTTATTGAGTATCTGTAGACGCATCGTGTGCAACAAAGATCGGCAATATTTGTAAAGGGACGGTACGATAACTATATTAGCGTAACTAGTCTATTAAATAAATTAAATTGGAAATCATTGTCATATTGCAGGTTGAAATTTAGACTTAATCTCTTAAACAAAGTCCAAGACCATATTTTAAGTGATAATGTGAAAAATATTTTGCGAACCCCAACTTACTATGGTAGACTGGACCCTAATCACAAAATTAGAGAAATTGATTGCCGAACTGACCGATTCAAAATGTCCTTTTTTCCTCGTACAATTAGGGATATGAATAACGGTAAATATATCCAGTATGAGTGTAGCAATGGATAACATTGGTAGCTGCAGGTTGGCTTTAGGACTTAAAGCTAATCCAACTAACAGCATGTTTTTGCATGTATGGTTTGCTATTTGTTCTTTTTTTAAATAGTGGAGTTTAGAAGAGTATATATATACTAATCCTCTTTAATGCATGATGTGTAGTGCATGTTTGGTGAGAATTCACCCCCTGCCACACACCTTTATGGTGGCTTGCAGGGTATTATGTAGATGTATCTCTCGAATTGTATCTTCATGGTGGAACCTGCAATTGTACGCTGGTATTGATTTGTATTTCAACTGACGATTTTATAATGATTCACTACTTCTATTACTTTTAATATTTGTAATACTTTTGATACATTGATAAACAGTGGGGTGTAGTAGTTCAGGAATTTCAAGTACATATTTCTTTTTTTATTTGCACTCACATCTAAATTTATTTCGTTTTGAATCAATGTTTGCCAACAGTTCTTTGATTACGACGAAAAAACACAATATTCCTTCGTTGTAGTATTTTTACATGAGCATCTGTCCCGGTACTTAACATCTCTGTTTTCCGCGCCGAAATGGACCTGCGCCGAGGTGGCTTGCGCCGAGGTGGGCCTGCGCCGAGATGGGCCTGCGCCGAAGTGGCTTGCGCCGAAACGGCCGCGCCGAGGTGGCCGCGCCGAAGTGGCCGCGCCGAAGTGTCCCATTCCCTCATCTACCTCATCTAATTAAGTAAAATAAACAATAGATAAAGCTGTAACAATGATTGCATGTATTTTTCCAACTAAACCACACGACTTAAAACCACTTATTTAACCAGGATCGCGTAAAATAATTCCGTTAGCCTCCCTTTCACTAATTATGATGAAAAACCGGTGGGTGCAAGGACACTTGAATCGAGCCAACCGGTGGTCAGTGCTGTTCTCTAAAGGGGATGAAAAGAACAAATTTCTACGGTTAAAGTACTGGTGCCGATTTATAGGCATTTAATGGAGGGGTACAAAACAGAAATTGATAAGAGAAGTGAGCTATGTACAATTAAGGCTACTTGAATTCACATTCATGAGAAAATACCCTCCTCTGTATTTGACAAAATGCAACATTTTGAAACACTATCCCATCCAGAAGGGCACAAAACTCTGGTACGAATGCTTTTGAAGTAGACAGGTCTTGCAGTTTTTCTAAAGTGCGCATTTCGAGAGATTGGTCAGGGTTGGGTTTCATGGCAGTTAATTAAAAGAAATTCATGAATCAAACATACTACCAGAATATACGTCAGCTCTATGAGGCAGACCAGAAAATGTTTTTACAACTTATACCTTGGAACAGTTTTTGGTTCCACTGCGACCAATATTATTTAAATTATTTGCCTCTATAGCTAAATTTCTTAATATTTTTCTATGTCAAATTATCAGCCAAATTTTAATAAATTTTCAGTATATAATACATTCTACCAATAAGCTGTTCCACTCCATCCACTAAATATCGTGCAATCGTGCTCTTACGTATCTGGCGTGGAGAATAAACACCGAGCATGCATTATAGTCATGCACTAATACATAGTTACAATACTTATTTATAAAAGAATATCAAGCGGGACAGACGCAAAAGTTCACCATTTACAAAACACGCATGGGGATATTTAATAAAAATTTGTCCAATCAATGTTTGGCATATTACAGTCCAGCCCCAATTATTAAACTCTTCTGGTAACTCGGGCATTCCATCTTTACCTCCCTGTTTTCGGCCTTATTCTCTCATGGCTATTTATAAGAGAATGTATTCATAGACTTACACTTCTGGCAGGTACCTACTCATTTTTCTCAAAAATATATAACCAAGCTTTTCAGTTTCTCTTTGCGTTTCATACCGTCCATACTAATAATAGCGTTCTATTTACGACAGCCGACAGAATATTCCCTCTCAGGGGTGGAATTTCTTTATTTTTTTGAGCCAAAATAGCGCTTAAATAATTTCACTGAAGCGTAACTGGCGCAATAAATTTCCGCATCAGAGAGTAATACCGTTGATATTTTGGGTTTCTTCCTATTTTTACCTCGCGAGTAATTTTTTTACAAAGTCAGTTTAGTTCGCTTGCCTTATTAGTTTTTGCTTATTTCTTACCTTACTTCTTTAATGTATTATTATTATTTTCGTTCTTGGAAAGCAATAGAAAAGTACCAAAAGTTTCTAATTAGTCAAAACATGTAGAGGTAATTTACGAAGCTGCATGTGCATTTTTAACATATTAATAACATGCAAATTTTCTGAAACATTAAAATGGGAGGGCATTTTGTTGGATTCGAAAACAGGAATATAATACATATTAGGGAACAAGAATATGAAATTCTATTTTGAAACGCTGAACGGTAACTGAAAGCTACGATTCACAAAAGCAATAATTAACTACACCCTCGTTTTCCTAGAAGCTGCTAGTATTGATTACCCCTACACAGTTGGAATTTTAGCGATTAGGTTTAATCTAATTCCAGATATTTTGATGCCGTCTACATGAAGTAAACTTTGATATAACACATTATCTTTCGCTGTGACTGAGTTCAAAAGATAATGAAGTAGTTAGATAACAAATAGATAATAAAGAGCTCAATTTTGTACTCAATACCACAATGAATGCAAAATATAATAGAGAAAAGCCAAACACAATATATAAGAGAAGTCTGGCGCAGGTACGTCGACTGAAGCCTTGCACTGGGTGAAGTTTCGAATATTACTGTAACTAATCGAAATAAACAAAGCAGTAGTAATTTTCTTGTAAGCCCGATTGATTCATAATGCTTATTATTATTAATATAAACTTATTTAAAATCAATAATAGCAAATGCCCAGTTATATCACTCGGCACATAGCATGTCTATCCACTATACCTCGCATTGCTAAAAAATAAAGTTAAACCTCAGGTAAAGAACCTAATTTTTATTTATTTGCTGATATACACTTTATTTTATGTCATGAAGGTATAGAACATGGAATATTTAAAGCTCAAAAGAATTATTTACTCAATATTTTCAGCACTAATTTATCCAATTTTTCATAAATTTAACTATACATTGCATACGCATAAATTGTTTACTTGGTAAATAAATCCTTTATCGTGGCTATCATAATAATTATTCCTAAACTAGTCTTTACGAAATCCTTACCACTCACAATTCTCGTTCTTTGTTGGTAGCATTTTCTCTTTCAGTTATTAGCATTCAAGTAATACATATTATTTGGGGTTTAATAACCTGAATTAGCAAACCTTTAACGCATGACAATGATAATCGGGTATTTAACTTATTAGGAACCCTTAATGAATGCTAAATATATTTTACTGTCAACAACTGCAAAATCAGAGTACAAGGACATATTTCCCCTGTCGTTTGCCTTTCATGGCGATGATGATTATTAAAACTGTGTCATAAATTGGGGATAAATGTTACGCCTCTGAACTACCGAGAGGAGACCTAGCCCTTATGAGAGAAGAGCTCTTTTTCTCGTAATCTAAGCTAGCGTCGAACCGCTGATCTAGGATTCTGAAACTCAGGACTCTACACACCCCAACTAAATCAAAGCCAAGTGATAAGAGGTTCGTGGGGAACCTCCTCATGGGTATCCTGAGTTTTATGTACTGAGAATCTCAAAACGAAAAGAGCTTTTCGCTTACTAATCAAAAGCCTCTTGGCAGTAGACTTTCAGTCATATCTTCAAAGAGTCCACACCACAACTCCTTTCAGAGAGAAGACACGGATACAAAGAACTACGATAATTTACTTTTACCTGCACTTCCTACTTTATTTTTATATGCAGTTGAAAAAAGTAACATCTAACACTCTAACATTTGCACCAATTGTGAATTTTATAAATAGTGTAATTTCAGGAATGCAAAGAAATGGAATGCTTTATGTGCTTTGTATTTTATTAGCAAGTACAAAAAAGAGTGAAGCTTCATTGGCAAAAACTAATGATACACAGCTTCTTTCATGAAGACATGACTCAACGAATAACGAAAAGTTGGGTGGAATCAAATTTCCTTGACCTAAAAGAATGTAGAGAAGGTAGAAACCGTGTCGGTTGTTGAGGTGGTTTAGCTCTGAAATACATGTTGAAATTAAGCGTCGCGTATGACGTTTTTTCAGTGAAAAAAGAGCTTAAGATTCGCCAAGTCATCAATACATGAATGGAAGTCAGGAAAAAATTATCGAGCGGCATAGAAAGGAAAGTACCGGAAGCCAACACAGGGAAAGCGGTGGGCTCAGCAGGAAACGCAGCCCCCCATCTTCCTCATGGGAACTCTCCTTCCCTGGAGGCAATAAGCGAATCATTGGACATGGGTAAAAATCCACTTCCGTCCCGATTAGCCTGAGGAAATTGAGACGCTCGACAAGGAAACGTAACATCTCCCACTGGGATAAAAATTATAGCAATAATAACATGTGGCGTTGACCGCGCGAACACTGAGGAGAATAAGTGGGAAAAACATCCTCAAGGACCATTCCGCCTTTTTCCCATTAGTGAGACGTTTTACGGTGGGCATGGGATGGGTCGAAAGGCGGCTGGTGAATGAGTGAAGGGGATGAGGGAGGGGGGAGAGACAGCGCCACGCTGCGGTAGTGAGGGGAAAGCGATCGTGATTACATTTCGAGAAGCCCGGGGAAGTTATTGCGGGGGAAGCCCAGGGATCTACCGTTTTGGAAGCTGTCTCGTATTTTCCAAATCAAACTCCCCCTCGTTGATGTGGTGTTTGGCTTTCCCTCTCTTGGCTCCGTCTTAATGGGTCCGTTGGGGTGGCAGAGACTGAGGGTGAAAGGAACGGGGATGAAGAGGTGGGCGTGATGGCGGAGGACGCACTATGACTTCTCCCCTCCTCCCACCCGACGCGCGTGTGAGTGAGGAAGGAAGGAGGCTTAAAGGAGAGATGCTGCGCGCTCTGGGGGAAAATCTGGCCTCACGGGGAGTGCGACAACCTCATCAAGTGTTCCCTCCCCCTCCGCCGCAATCCGAAAAAGATACCGACGACCACCACTGAGCAGCCTCAGTATTAAGAAGCAATCCGAGGAATGGATGCAATGAATCATGCATAAACCTCAGTCCTCAGGTTATTATTCAGGGTATTGTTAATTATCATTATATTATGGTCGAACACTTGTCCGTGAGAATGTTCGAGTAGCATGATGCTCGCTGCTGTAACGTATAAAATTCATTGTATCAAATACCTCTCGGGGTTCGTTGAAATACTAAAATATGCCGCCCATCGCTCTAACACATCACGTACTCGAATTCGCGCCAACCTCAAATATTGAGGGAGTTTCGTTCGTTAAGTCAGCGGATGCAATCACTGGAGCTACGTCAGTACCTGGTATTGAATCCATTTAATATTATTTCATTCTTTATTCTTAATAAATAATGATGTTTCGATATTCATTAGTTACAACTAGGTCTCATTCGCCAATATGGCCCATCAAGGTTGGCACTCGAAGGATGGAATTGCGTTTCAAAGAAGCCACTGTGTACGAGTATATCACCTATAAACTATAGGAATGGGTGGTGAGCCAAAGGTCGTAGGTTTGATTACCCGTCCAGGAAATATTTTCCCTCTGACAATTACGATAAAAAATACGTTCAATCCACTTCGTGCTTAAATATCTTTAAAGTCTTCACTTGACACGTGGCCAATTTGCGGTCATAAATTGAGCCTTTGGTATCGAGTAGGTCTCCGAAGAAAACAGCACTTCTCTTATCAGAGATCGCCTTTAGAGATTGGCATTTCTATGACAGGTATTTGATTAATAAGAGCCCACTGCGAATGCATAAATTTGTTTGCTATTATAAAGGTGCACATACATGTGTCGGAAACAATAATATGGAAGGATCACCCCACTCTTGGATACAGATACTTTTAAGCCAAAAGAAGATAAAACGCTGTACAAAAGGTGTTTTTGTATATGAGGCCAAAATTGTATAATAAACTGCCAAATACAGAAAAAATCGCTTGTCTAAATACATTTTTAATGTTGACTCACCAATGTATATTAGCCACTGACAGCATAGAAATATTACTTTAAATTATATGCATATTTGATTACTCTAATGATGTCTGATTTTGTCTTGTGAGTACTCTAATGATGTAAATCAATACTTTTTCTATTAACCAGTTAATTTTTTTACGCACTGAGTTTTTTGTCCGAATCTTCTTCGGCTTCTGAAATCTGATCCAATTTCTCCGATTAAATCCGGGTTTAGAACCCATCCATAGTATCTAATCAAAGTATTTTCTTTCATTCCCACCTTTTACTCTTTCCATCAATTCTATTCCTCTTAAAAACATCTTTAAGACAGATATTTTCTCTCCTTTGTCATTGTCACCCTCAATGTTTCCGTCTAACAACTTCCAAAGCACATAACCTATGCTACCTCTTCCAATAAAATGCCATAAAATGGATAAAATATAATCTTACAATGGATAATATACAGCAATGCCTTTAATATCGTTATTTCTGTTTATTTTGTTTTAAATTAATCATACATTTCTCCTAATAGCGGTTGTGTATGATGGCGAACTTTTAATAATTCTAAACTCTGACATAATTAGATTCCCGTCAACTTTCATTTCAATTCCCAGCACTTGTTAACTTCTCAGCGTACAAAGTTAGACGGCAAATAAGTCAGAAAAAACTATCCTACTTCACAGCCTTAGAAAACGCATACACATTCCTCACTCGCAGCCTGAGTCGGACAGTCCAAGTGATGAATAGTTTCGAAGTGCATGTATATATACTCTGCCTCAGCTAACAAAGGCTGAAGCCATAAATTTATCCCTGATAAAACTGTTAAAGTAGGATTCTTAATCAAATTAAGCCGTAGCTTTTTACATTATGAAGCGCTGTTCGCGAAAGATGGACAATAGAGCACAATGCATAAATAAAAAAGGTCTGCAAAACGTTGCCACCATAAGTAAGCCGTATACATTTCCATATTCTTTCTAAGGAGCTCCGAGATCAAAGAAAGTGATGAAAATTATACGAGATAAAATACTTTAATGCTTATTTTTTCCTGAAAAAATAAGAATTTCCTTGTAGATTTAATTCCTAAATGAATAACACGGTGAAATATGAGCAACGCAAGGCATTACATCGCACTTAATAAAAGATAATTATGCGATAGATTACAGGTTATTTGAAGTTGACTTTACGAACGAGGCAGCTTAACTGAAGGCGATCAATTTATCGTATTTAACAAATCACCGTTGACAGCAGTTTGCGTCATGATTGCAAATTCCTCACATTTACTTTGACTTCTATGCAATTAAATTAATTGATTTTAAAAGTTTTCAACTTTGCGTTGTTGCATGGTTTCATCCCCTAAAGGTTTTTAGTATTTCTGAACATTTGTAAAAATTTACAAAAATTTTAATATAATTATCTTCATCATAGTTTAAATGCTTACCTAAGGTTAGAAAATCTACTGCTATCTCGGGTAGATAAATAATTGCACTGGGTGTACACTTAATTGCATTCTCTAACCTGTCCCTTACTCTGCTAGAATACGACATTTAAACTTGATTCACATGAACTAACCCACATTCTTGTATAAAATTCCAAACCACTCCATACTCGAGTCCTACATTCAGAATTCCATACTTGGACACACGTGTTAACGCCACATAATGAAGATGTGCCGTAAAAAACTCGATGGCAAAATTTTTAGGTGCACAGAGAGTTACGCTCAGCGGAGTCGAGTTCATTACGCTGAGGAGGGCTGGAGAGGTTTTCACTCTAAGGGCAGTGGTTACCGGGCGTGGGATAGCGCAGAGTTTGCAGCAGAAGAGACCTCGCACATCACACGAAAGCAGAGGGATGAAATGACCTCTTCGCTGCCTCAGGGAGCAAGTCGAGAAACTCTGGTGATACACCGCCAAAGAAGCGAGGAATAAATAAAAATACCCGTTGGAAACGAAAAGGGCGTATGTGAAGGGAGACGCTGGGGAAGTCTCCACAGCGGCAAAAATAATGTTCTCGGAAATCCACGATCGACAGCAACACTTTAATCTTCCACAGTAACGCGGAGGAGGACGCAATATGGCGAACCCTAAGTTGCCGGGCAACAGAGATTGCGTTCTTATTTAAACCACTATTCATGCGATGTAACGTTAAGCCAACGGGAAATAATCATAATACAAGTAATAATCTCAGGCTTTACTGTGTGGAACCTCTCCATAACGAACATACAGAATAAACTTTGTAAGGTTCACAACACACACTCGTCGTAAAACAAGGGCGTACGCATGGCATCCATTAAAAAATCAGTTTCAAATGTCTAGACCCCAGAATATTTAAACTTTCAACTTACCGTCTCGACACTTCCTCATATAGCAGTAGAATAAGGGACCATTTTTCATTTCTTGCGTCTTAAAACTCGGCGGAAGCCCTTGAGAAGCCGTTTGAATCTACAAAGGAAAACACACCAAATAATTGCATTCCTTACAAATTTTTTATTTTGAAACACAGTAGATATCTGATGTTTCAATGATTTGGAGTGTTATTTGAATGCTGTCGAATATAGTAACAGGCACATGATTCCGGCTATTGATGCGGGCAAGAGCACAGAGGGGTATAGATCACTGCACACCTTCGCTGAAACCAGATCATTCCAAGGGCTTGATTATAAATTTAGCACTTGCAATATCACCGTAAATATTGGCGCATAGTAGAGGAAAACGCTACTGCCATTTTCTACAATCAGTTTGATGTTTCATGTTACTCAATTCTTGACAGAGGTACAGCACTTTGAACTTGCTTGAACTTTGAACGTGCGTAGTTGAAAATGGCTACAAAGCGAAGGCAAGATCCATAATCCTGTCCTAGAAGGTGAAAACGGACTCTAACATATATCAGGATCTGTCTCAATAGGCCATGTTCAATATAATTTCCGAAAGATACATAGCACGAGCCTTGAATGCTTACACTTTTCATTGAATCAGAGATAAATGGTAAAAACAACTGATGAATATATGTTTAATATTAGTCCATTCCTTTTGAAAACAAGGAAGAAAGAATTTAGTGCGAAAATCTTTTGAATAATTTGAATTTACCTGATAATTCCCTTTTTACTCGTTAACATTCCAGCGAACGCATTCACTTAAGATATAATGAAAATTTAGAACAAAAAAATCGAAAAGGCATTTACTAATCGTGATATTACCGTTCGACACCCGAAGTAACAAGATTAATGAAGGGGATTGAAATCAGCTCTGAATAATTTGAGTCTGCTTCAGTTAAAATTCCCATTCCAAAGCATTGCAGCCAAACAAGTACAACGTAGAAAGCAAGACATTTTTTTACGGTAAAAAATCTTTTTCTGAGAGAATGGCATAAACATAGCATGTAAAAAAAGCCGCATTGTTGGGGTAGAATAGTTTTCTGAAGAATAAAGCAAGTTGACAGAATGGAAGTACATTACAGTAAGGTTTCAGTACGTTGAATAAATGAGGTTCTTCATATACATCCGAATATCAAAATGTTCCGAATATTAAAATAGAGCGGAGTTTATAAAAATAATTTAGAATAAAACTATTTGACAAAAACAGTTTTACTACATGACAAAAAAAGTTTCAATCCATTATATCAAAAATATTTACACATTAGGAACCTTGTGAGAACTTTAAGATCAGCATGCATTTTATACTCACTTATTACTTCTCATACATATAGTATCATCGATTCCATAAAAGTGTAATTCATTAAAATAATCCTGTAAAAAGGGACAAATGAAATTGTCTTGGTATACCCAAATGGTCTTTAATCGAATGCCCTTCATGACCGCTCTAATATCTCATTAATATTCTCGTCAACAGTTCTCAATTCGGAACACTCATTAAGAAAATACCACTTTCATTGCCGCTTGGCTTGATAGCTTCTCTCAGCAATTAACGCAGTTGTGGAGCGGGGAAGAAAAAAAATGTCTTGAGACCGTTTCCACCCCATCCTTTCAACATTTTTCCTACCCCTCTTCCAAATTAAAGGCAAAAATAAGCGGATCCGTCCAAGAGGAAAGCTCAAAGACGAGGCAGGCCTTTTTCTGATATTCAGACCACCTGGTGCTAAGGGGACTGCCGTCGCCTGAGTCACAACGGTCAGAACAGGGACTTCGCCGACCTAGGCTGATATATATTTTTTATGTTTCCGTGTAACATAAACAGAAAAAAAAATTGTCCTGAGCACGTCGATTTCGACATTAAACCATTATTATGCCCAGGGTGAGACATTGCCGGACGAAAGCACTTGCGAGAATTTTGTTTAACTTCAGAATTTGAGTGTCCTAAGATACCCTAAAGATTGACGCTCCCGACCGAGAATGTGATAAAACGTAAAAATTATAGACCACGCTGTAGTTTATGGCGTTTGTGTTGTGCTAGGATGTTACCTTGAATTTTATTGAGTAACTATCTAATACAGTCCTACATGCTGAATAATTCATCGCTGTAAATTACGCACCGCAAAGAAAACACAAAAGATATAGTTCAGAGCTAAAGTGATAGCGTATGAGTTCCAGAGGAGATAAAAGTGGAAAGATGTAGTTTCCCATTCAAACGCTTTAAAACTTTATTTTTTCCACAGTGAACGTGCGAGAATATAAATATCTAGTATAATAAAATCTTGTTAAAATCCCAACAATTGTGCAGCGGACACCGCTTCCACCCTTAGTTGTGATTCATTTTTTAAAGTAGTGGACTAACAAAACAAAGGTGAGTAACTAGGTTTACGCGTAAGAGAATTGGAACAACATTTTCAATAATCACGCACAAGCGTATATTCTACATTTTTCACTGGTGGCTGCCCTAAAGTTTTATTCCTAAAGTTTCTTAGATCATAATTTTACTTTCTTTTTCTTACATTGCGTATCAGAGCATAATATTTAAAATTATGGCGAATATTATGAATAAAATATAGGTACTTATAACCTAACCATTTTTTTTATCAAAAAAATACTAACGCTTCCTTCATACACCATTCGTGAAGATGTTGTTACCTTATCGTACATAAATAAAGACCATATGAAACAAATATTTCCATGACCAATGAAATAAATAAATAAATAGTATCAAGAACATTGAGTTGTTGAGATCACTAATGGAGGAACGTTAAATACTCCTCCATATGCGATCGTCAGGGGATTTTAACCGTGAAAGGTCTCCAGAAAAGTATCAATACCTTAAAAAGACAGGCCAGAGGCAACGAAAAGTTACTTTAAAAAACAATTCTGCTCCAAATGAGAGATCGAATAATTAAGTACTCAAAAAAGATTCCACCGCATTCCTTGGAGGTTGCTGCCTAGTTATAATGGCTAAAAATAATTGCTGCGTACAATACGTCTCCACTTTCTTCTAAATTTACAGATATCCAATATCATCAATCACATCAAACAAAGCTAACTTATGATTATTTTAAATTAATATCAAATGGTTTTCTGATATATAAAGCCATATATTATCCATCTTAATAAACCAAATCTTAATATTTTAGTGACAAAAATGACTGCCCCTATCAACCAGTCCTCTGATAACCATGCCTCTGAATAAAACATTTTCAGACGAAATAATTAATGTCCAGCGAAGGATAAAATAGTAAATAGATATTCATTTCCATATAATCTATGCATTAATTTTATGTTCTCAGAATCTGGTAATCAATCACTGCGTGGGATTATGAATAATGTGCTTACTGAATTTATACAATGCCTTCGGAGAGAATCTCAGTGTTATATAAGAATATAAAAAGCAGTGTAAATTATCTGCTGTATCATTTCAAAGTATGATATGGGTTATTTAAAAAAGTTTCAATTAATAGATAGACAGAGGGCAATATAAATGCAATCAGAGAAGGAAATATACGGGAGTGAGATTCGTTGATGAAATATGGTGAAAGGAGAATTTTAGGAGGCAGTGTCGGGGTGGAAAGTCACGCCAGATGAAAGAACAAAATAAATTGTAGGATGGAGGTGCAAAAAAAGTTGTGCAAAAGGTGGGCTGTAATATGAAGAAGAAGTGAGTGACAGTGCAAAGGGAATAATGATCAAATGAAGAGCCTCAATACGTGCATTTTATACAAAGGTCATGAAAAAAGAAAATTATAGGAAACAAATATGGAGAATCCCACAAATTTTCTCTAATCTAACTCATTGCGTCCACATTTTTATACCAAAAGGGTTAAAGGAGATAGTTAATCGTAAGCAGTGACCTTAATATTTTTAACATATTCTTTGAAGATGGATTGTAGTTTTCCATGTAATTGTAACAAATAGATAAAGATAAGTTTAATAAAGAGGCACTATGATGAATTTAGTAGTGGCAGAAGGAAATTAGAAATTATTAGCAAGAATACGATGTAATAACCATTATACACTGAACAAAGTAGTTATTAATAATTAACTTCATTATAAAAATGGTTATAAATCCTCTTCATAACCAATTTTAATCCAACTCTTTGCATGATGAAACAGAATGGGAATAAGAAGACAGTGTCAATCAGAAAACACAAAAAAAGTAAAGGAAGCTTTCCTATCGGAATCTAGTTAACGAATCTATCCTAACAGAGAAAAGTTTCTTTATGGATTGTATTAGATCAGAACAATTAGCAGGACTTATTATACTTCCATACAACAATTATTCTTCTTTGTTTTTAGTATCTAAAGCTACCAGCACACTTTCTTATCTTCTCATGATTTTTTCGGGTACTGGAAGATTAAAGGTCTTTTCATTTTTTTATCTGCAACCATAGGAAGTAGAGTGAACTTTCGGATTAATCAATATCTCCAATCCGCAAAGCATTCAAGCAGCCGCCTACTTACAAATATCTCTTGGCTACAAACTTGACGTGGGCGACATCGTGTGATGGATGAGTTAAGAAGTTTGATGGCCGCCTAGAGAAACGTATTCTCCCCCTCTTGTATCGTTTGGGGATTTTCTGGAGAACGATGGAGGTCCCAATGACGTTGATTGATGCCGTTAAAGCTCCCAAAACCCTTTATTTTCTGAGTCGCGGATTATCATGAAAGTGAATAATCAGAACACCCACCAAATCAGCCAGAGATAAGTGCGGCGATCAAATTCAACGGCGTGGCCATGAGAAATGGCTGGCGGCTCTTTAAAGTCTACATCACACGATAATGACTATAAACGCAGATTTTCTGAATTTGACCTTGTGCAGTTAATTCTATATTCTCACGAACGAAACTCATATGAAACTTCGGTCGTATAAAGCAGGTATTTCAATTTTTTAATCAATGAAATTAATTTGATACATGAGGCTATCATAACGAAATAATTTATGTTGTCACGTTACATTTTATCCTAAGAGTTTCAGGGGAATAATCTATACTCAACTTATTTAATGGAGGTAAAAAATCGTCAACTTATTAAAACCTGAAGGGTATTTGCTTATGAATATATACGTTTATCGCTATTGTTTACACTCAAATGGGGTCCTACTCCGAAATGTATCCCACAAATTTACCGATGAACACATAGCACATATCATTATCACTTCACTCATTCACTGGTAAAGTCGAAAGGGAGGAGTATAGTTAAAATTTTCCCGACTTATACCCATTATTTATGCCAATTTTTTAGTAATAACATAGAAAATTTTCCCCGAATGCTGATTCCTAGATTACAGAAAAGACTAAAAGCAGATCATCCTGGATTTTTAATTAATTCCCCGTAAAATAATGGTTCAAATTCTGGGCACACACATAAAATGCTGTCTTTACTAAGCTGTTTTGTGAATGTATGGTGAAGGGAATAACATATTTCCATTGAATTTACTCTATGCTACGCACCAACGAATAAAACTAACTCCGCAGCGCTGAATCAGATTTCGAAACACCAAGGAAAAAAAGCGTATTCCGCGGAGACTCCCTTCCTTCGGCCTCTTGTTTGTTGGCCGGAACGGAAGCAAAGCTTTTCACTGTCCACTTTGACCTCTTCCCGATCATCGATTGGCCACTACCGTGACCTATTTCTACATTCCTCTTCCACTTTAAACTGGTATCTAACCCAGACGACTTACGCGAAATTTGACAAGAGCCAGAATATCTGAACTCCTGTAATCACTGTGTTTGGGTTCGTTCTTGAAAGCATCCCACTTGCTTCAATCGAGGTAGTCTCGTGTATTTATGATGCGGCGTTCTTTCAAAGAGCATCTTGCTTCAAGTGTTCTTTACCGACAATCAAATCCAACATTGGGTCGACAATGCGTACTACATCAGTCCAAAATTCTTCCAAAGCTTCCATTGAAAGCGATTGATGTTGATAACTAGAGAATCCATGTGATAATAGTTATGCATCAATTGCATTTTGGGCGAAGGGAAAAGCTTAGCGTTGCTTGGGCAAAGAATTATTGCAACTCGGGATTGTCCTTCATTTTCTCCCAAAAACTCACTAATTCTTAATAAAAAATTAAATTAAGATCAGCATAATTCCAAATCGTGATTTACCGCTGAAAAAAGCAGCTATATTTCCGTAAAAGTAGAACATTTAGTATCTTAGACTAAAATCATTTCAAATTTTTCCCTACAAATATATTTTTTAAATTTTTTCTGAAAAAATAAACATAAATGCATTCAAACAGGAAATGTACCAACGTACATTACGAAAACATTAACACTTTTATTTTCAATGAATTTTTCTTTACAGATTTATTCAATTTATTTTCCGGACATACCCAGTATAATCTAAGGAGCGAATGGTCTAGTGAAGATGAGTAAGTCGTATAAGCGCCGTGGTTTTATACATCCCGCAATTCAATAATGTGTACACAATTGCCTAAAAGGCAGAGGTTACCCGCCATTTTGCTGAAAGGAAATTTTACTACGGACTGAGGCAATAGTAATCAATGAATAAAAGTCACTCCTTAAGGAGTCAGGGTTTCCACCACAAATCACCTTGTATTAATATGACTACACGCCATATCCGCACATTATCAGCCACCACAAGAAAAACACGAATTTCTTTATCTTAAACAAAAAAAACAGGTTGTGAAAAGATACGTGGGTGTCTAAGGATTCATTTCGAACTTTGAATGCGTTACTACCGTTGAGGGTTGCCAAGATAACCACTAGACTAGATAAACAGAGTTAATAAACTCCACATCACCTTCGTGGTTACATTAAATCTTTAACCATAAATCGAAATATAAACTATTGAGCCAAAATTATCATAGGGACGTTTCCTAAAATATTGACTTATCGAGCCATGAATACTTCCTTAATTCAAATAATTTCAACCTAGTACTTATTTTATTTGATACACAATGTACATGGAACTTTAGAAATGGCTTGTGGCCATGCATTGGATGGGTTTCTTCTGAGAAAAACTATTACCAAGCACTAATCCAGGCGAAAAAATATTAAGAAAAGCAAGGCAGTCGCTCAAGCTCAAATTTGTCACCTCCATTCGTTAATTAATTGTTTGTTGCTAAAATACTCAAGGAATATACACGCTATTGCATTTGTAGTTACTTAATTAATATTCATGAGAAGTGTGTAATTCGTATTGTGAAGATACATAGGATACATTATTCATCACTGAGAAAACAATAACAATGGAAAGTGATTTAATTTTAAGCCTTTCAAAAACCTTTTAGCCAACAAAATGTCAACAGAAATAATGATAGAGTAAAAAAAACTCCCACATTTATCTTCATGATATGAAGCCCTTTTCATAAAAACAACGAAAAACATGGATCTTGATGAAATTTACGAAGTTTATCCATGGCCTGCCTTGACTCAACATTTTTTTCAATAAAAGTCAGCTACTTGTCTTAACCATCGTCACCATACGACTAAACTGATAGGTAAAACAAGTCCAAAGATTACATTGCTTCCCTGCCTTGTGCATACATGCCATCATATAAGAGAAGGCCATTCTATCATAAACAACGCAGTATTCCAGACATTCATGGGATTCCCTTCACTCTTATGAACCTCTGCATTGTCTCTATGCGTAGAACCTGGCCCAACTTGGAAGTGTCTTGAGAAGTGAAGGAACTTCAGGGAAAAAGCATTTCAACGACTGCTTTCAGAATGATATTTTGGCTATTAGCTTTTAAGTTTTTGATCGTAAATGCGCTATAATAATTTTTTATCTCTCCGTAACTATTTTATCACTATCAGAGCATATTCCAGCTTTGTAGAACTTGAAATAATTTTTAAACAAGCAGCTCATGTAAAGCACTGATGTGTTTTCCATCATTAAACGAATCCTTTCACCACTTCATTACATAAAATGTATGGATATAGGCTACTAAGTTTTGACAGGTATCCTCATCAATAACTACAAAGTGGTATTTCCCATTATTTCCATCAAAGTAAGTTTATCGCCCTTACCTTCTTCTAAGGTCAAGAGTTATTTGCAAAATGTTATATTTATTCATATCACAAGTACTTTGCTTGCTATTTGATAGTTAAACATCTTCAAAATTTTAACTACTCCTAACACAAGGGCAGAAACAATTTTTACTAGGAGGGTCAATAATAAGAATTATTGATTGACAAGCTGACCCGGCCACGCGTTGCTGTGGCTTAATCTGGTTAAATGGAAAGCGCACGTTTATATTATGTTTAATTTCACAATTCTTATGGGTATACAATATTTTTTGTTGTTCCATTGTCTGTGAAGATATAGACATTGTCTGGTTTGCCGACTCTAGAACACGCAACATACACGTAGAACACGCAACACACACGCAACAAAATACACGTACATGTGAGAAGCAATCCGTGTCTAGATCTAAACCGCATAGTTCTAAAGATTGGCCCTGAGCTTTGTTGATGGTGAATGCAAATACCAATCGAATTGGGAATAAAATCACTTAAATTGAAATGGCATATCTGTTGGATACATAGGAATGCGAGGAATGAGGACATCTTCGCCTTTGAAAGTTCCTGTCCAGATTTTGGATTCTACGATGTTACTCATTAATTTATTTACTGAAAGCCGCGTGCCATTGCAAAGTTTTGGCTGGTTGATATTTAGCAACATGATAATAGGCACGCCATTTTCAATTTCAGTATGTGCGGTGGTATCCCTGGCAGATCGAGTAAATTCAAAAATTCCGTTCGATAACCAATTGACTCATCTGCTTCCACAACATCGTCGATGGTCTTGTACATATGTGCCTGCGTCGCTTAGAGTGTTAGACTGAATAATATTGTTTAGTTCGCAGAAGTCTTTGTTCTTGGCCGCAAGAATAGCTCGTTCACTTAGCCAATTGTGATCCTTATAATTGATTTGAATATTGGGAAATACTTTTTCAACCATTTCTTCTTTTGACGTTACTAAATTGCAAAATTTATGAGGCAATGAATTTTTCCTGAGGTCAGATCAACCGGCACCTTTCCGTTCCCAATTTCCAGCAATTTATGTGAGTATATCTCAGCTGATCGATTGTTTTGCAGCTGGACACGCATATTTGTATATAATTTTAACGTCTTTACATGTCGTCACAAAGTAGAATATTTCAGGCAAGCATTTATTTCATCCGCTAGTGTCAATCGAGGAATTACAGGTAATGTTTGCCTGAAATGTCGTGCAAGCAATATTAATGCGTTCTCAAATGGTCTCACGTCAGTATTCCACGGAAATCTTGCAATGATTGATCCAGAGCTTCAAGCGATGCTTTGTGCACCATTTTGCATTCATCCCAAGCAATAACTTGGCATTTCTGAAATATTTGTCCCATGCCAGATGATTTGAATATGTTGCACGTGACTGTTTCAATGACTTGCAAGTACAATGGGATGCACATCCCGTCTCCAGTGTTGATATTGTATTCTCGATATTGTACAAACCTTCATGGAGTGAACAAAACAACTTTCCAAAGCTTCATGGAAATTGGATGAATGTTGTGGTAATGCATGAAGTGTATCGATATTGTAATGATTCTTTATAAAACTTTGAAAAAAAACACCTAAATAATTTCACCTAAATTTTGTAGATCAATAATGTATCGATGTATCCATTTTTATCGATATTATATCGATACAGTATCGATATTGAATCATTGCTTTTGTAGAAACCTTCGCGGAGCGTACTCAAAAACTTTCTAAAGTTTCATGGCGATCCGATGAATGGTGTAGTAATGTATAAAGGATAAACACATTACATATATTCGATACAGTATCGATATTGTAACGATACTTTATTTTCCAAAAAAACTAAATAATTTAACCTCAATTTTGTATCAATAATGTATCTATTTATCGATACTTTTGCGATATTATATCGATAAAGTATCGATATTGAAATATCGATTCCGTAGTCCTCTTTTCGAGAATGTACTCAACAACTTCCCAAAGTTTCATGGCGATCCGATGAATGGTGTAGTAATGCATAAAGGACACACAGACAGACACACATACATTCATTTTTATATATATAGATTTCGGAGTGTTTTGAAGGTCTCAGATTTATTCTCACTTGTCTTCACATAAAAATCATCCGGCCCAACGAAGTTTTCTTCCTGAAAATGACTTTGTAATGCCTGGTAGATTGTAACACAAAACATATTTTTTACATAATATTTATATTCAATATTCGAGAAATTGACCACTTATATGGACTGTCACCATTCTTTATACTATTGATAGCTTATCTAGCGAGTCTTTAAAGCTACCTAGGAAGAGAATTTCCTCTGCATAGAATCAAGTCATGGCCCTATGGTTTCCCAGGATGTGATTAGGAAAATAAAATAAAAAAACTCTTATGTGCATTTGCGGCCCACCAAAGATTGCAATCGTAAAACGGAATCGATCCTTAAAGAAACCACGTCGTCAAAGGAACCATCCACGAGGATAGAACTCTAAGGAACCATTACTGTCAATCATTGCCATATATTTACACTGCCATTCTAATGGCAAATGAAGGCGCTAAAACTAATTTAACCTTGACTTTAAATTACCAAAATATGATAACATTTCATCTCGCCACTTTCAACCCTTTTAATTGGCATTTAGAGCTTCACCGTTAATATCTTACATACTAGCTCTAATGCGTCAATTCAATCAATATAACCACTGAATTCGTATCATATTATTAGTTTAAGATGTATTTGACTAATTTAAAAGTTCATGATCAGTCAAAAACGTTTGATATCTGCATAGAATTAAGTATTTTACCTGTCCATCAGGGAGGTCGTTGTGAAATTTCGTTAATATTATTTTCAAACATTAAATGCAAACTTGCACAGGAGCGAAGAGTAAGCTAATATTTCTTTCTCTTTTGTCATACAGGATATTCCGATCCACGTTACAATGCTGAGCTTCCTACTGATTGCTACTGACCGACATAGGCTGCTGATGGATCCTATGAAGTCCCGGTTGCCAGCCCTGTTCTGCTCCCTTTCGGCATGGCTTCTCGCCCTGTGCATCGTGCTGCCTTATCCCATTTACACAACATACTTGGACCTAGGAGTGAGTACATCTATCTCTTTTACATATGAATTGAACTCCATTACGGAAGATCTCCATCAAGGCCGTAGCCAGAAATAATTTTCGGGGGGGTTCAATTATGACTGTATCCCGCGAAAATATTTCTGGCTAGGGACTTAGGTTACTTGTTTGGAGCATGGAATGAGGCCGAAAAAAAATTTTTGGAGCGTGTTCAATGATTCGGAGCTCGAGACGGTTCCCATCGATTAATTGGTCACAATATGAAATATACCTACCTATATTTTTATATAAAAATTCTTTTATTTCTTTGAAATTGGATATTTATAATCTATTTTATGGTCACTATTTTATTAGATTTTACGTTTTGTTAAATGCAGTGTTGTAGCTTATATATATCAAAAATAGCTCTATAAAATATAAAAGGATTATTTTAATCTTGATTCAACACTTGTATTTATTTTTGCTTGTACTATTACATAAATGTATATATTTGTGTATAGTGTGACCACCCCCTACTACCTGTATTACTTGAGATGAGGTATGCCATTATTCGATTCCCTGCATTCAAGAAAATGTAAGATTTCGGCAACCCCACCTCCCTAAGACGCCAGGTATACGTACATTATTGGGTAAATCCCATTCGGAACCTGACTTTCAACAATGTAGCTAACGGGTCCCTTCAGTGGCAGAAGCTACCGTCAGTTGCAATCAGAGTGCAGGAGTAATATAGCCAGAAAGTCAGGCAAAGAAATAGGAACATGGTGTAGCGTTTGTAATATGATGTGCCGCAATGGAGTTACGAAATACACGCCATTAACGAGTCTCACTGATAAATTCCTTTAAAAAATAGTTGCAATGTTGTCTCCTGACGACCAAAAAATCTTACGTAAGTAAGTTATAGCCCCCTGCTCCACCAACGTAAACCCTTTGTAACCACAACTTAATGGTAGTTATCGTTACTGTGAGTATGCAATAAAGAAATAACTGTAATAAAATATGTTTCATAGAGTTATTAATATTTTGTGCCAGGTGTTTCTTTCAATGCCGTGCTAACCGATAATTTCATTTTTTAAATCGTTAGAAAAAGCTGTTCCATTTTTCATTTCTGTCTCCAAATTTCGGAGGGGGTTTGAACCCCCTGACGCCTCCGCTCGCTAAGGCCTTGATCTCCATTACGGAAAGAAAAGATCATGAACTATGTAAATTTCAATTCTAGTATAATTTATTCACGACTTGAGTTAGAGCATCTGATGACGGCCCAAGATATACAAATTTTAAATGGAATTTACAAAGCCGATTTTTATATCTTGCCAATAATTGCGTGTGTGTAATCGAATTCGAGTCCCAATCATTTATCCATAATTCTTTCAAATCAAAAATTAGACCACTGCTGCCTTACTTCACAATTCAACACCAACCTCATGGCATTCACTCAGTTCCATCGTTTTCCTGCTCATAAATTCTACTCTGGTCTCTCATTTACAGTTATCGTTTGCCACTTAGTCATCCTTAGAGCCTTAGAGAGGCATTTTTCCTCAATAAGACCACTAATGAACCTATTTAAAAACATTAATTCACGTTTGGCTCATCTTATGCAAACTACAATCAAAGTCTCCATGCAATGCCACTGACGTGAATTGCTTCGATTTACATTTCTAGATGATTGAAGGCTTTAAATTTGGCCACTAAAAAAGTCAATCCATTCACACACTTAGTTTGAGCCCATAATTGACATATCACAGCGCATTTTCTTTGAAATCGGAATTTATGTAGATACGGGCATGAGTTTTCGATTCAAATGCCTTATGCATAGAGACTAAAAATTCAGTGAATGGGTAACTGTTTTGAAAAAAATACTCTCAACTGAAAGAGTGTAATATAAACATTGTGGTTTAATATGCTACCTCAATCATAGATGCTGGGACGTAAAGTAAATATATTGGTTTATAAAAAGACAATATCATTACTTCAAAATAGAATTTTTAGAAGAAGAGTTAAAATTTTAACGAAAATTTTGAAATACCAGAGATTTACCGACCAAAATAATTAAGAACTTGTGTCATTTTAACCTGAATGACTCAATTCCAGACTAAATGATTTTTTACCTATCTACCTCTTTCTATTCCATTTGAACACTAAATCCATTAAAAGAGTTTTGGCTACACTTTCTACATAAATGCCTAGAATTAGGGTTCCACATAAAAAGAGCATAATTCAATATCCCAAGTATATCATAAAAATTGTTAGATAAAAATTAATGAAAAAGTACAGTGAATATAAAAATGTGCTGCAAAAAGATGTGTTAACTCGGAAGGCTGTTTCTGAATTGGCAAGGATTTTCCGATGCCTAGAGACAAAATAATTTTAAAAATCTGTAAAGCCTTCATCGCTTATGTTTTTCCCACGGCATTAAACAATATATTATATACCCAAATTATCAACGAGAGTAAAGATTAAAAAAATACCAATAAGCAATAATAAGCAGGGTTAAGGATGAAAAACTGGAGACACCTCAAACGCTATAACACTGGTAAACAAACAGAAAATTTAAATACTTCCATCACCCTATAGACTATGGGATTGAATTATTGCGGAACCAATAAATAATTCGAGTATATTCAGAATGCAATTCAGTCTTGAGATTAAATTATCGTCGACAATAAATCACTCACCACCGGCTGTTCTCAATACTAATTACCAATAAGCCATAAAATATCCTATTCCTGTGGAAAATTGTAGTTAAGGATGTAAAAGAAAAGAATTACATGACTATGAAGAGGTTAGGAAACTCGAGTGGAGAGCTACGTCAAATCGATCATAGAATTTATGACCTATGTTGAACATGATAGAGAATGAGTAATATTTGAACTAAAATCAAAAGGGTACGAAAATACTTTAGCAAATATCTAAATAACATCAACCAAAGGGAAATCGGCTATCTCTTGGCCGTACGTAGATCGTTATCATCAAGGCGATAACTGCAATCATTAGAACCAGCCACGGTGAACAGTACCACGCACAAGCCTCCCCGGAACGGAATGATGATGAAAAGTGGTCAACATACGCACAACCCGGAGTAAATTTTCACGGATTATACCGAATTACCGTTTAATTCCCGCGGGATTACTAGTGTGAAATACGTCTCGCAAAATTGTTTGCATCGCTGCCGTGGAAAACCGCCGGCTCATGCAAATGCTACTTTATGGCATAGTGGGAGAGGACAATAATGACCACTGTGCGACCGCGGGGGAGCCGTGGTATACAGAACGGTTGGGGAGAGGGCAGAAGCTCCATAACTCCCCCTATAATGAGAGAGGACGGCATCGGGTCATGAGGATCACGGGACGGTGGCCACGGGAAGGGCATGGGAACAAAAGGCAATCGCATGTTGCGAAGAGTATCTCGTTTTTTTCATTTTTCGAGACCCCAGCGCTGCGACGAAATGAAGAGGCGACGCAAGGCCGCCCGGCAACCCCAGATGGAGGATCGTCCCTTTGTTTTCACGCCCGTGAAATAAATTAGCGATGACATTAATGCTGCGAACACTTTCATGTCTGTAGATTTGCGCTGGTGAGGAGGAGCAACAAATTATTTTGTAGGGTGTACCCCCGCCGCGACATTATTTTTAACCCCATAAAATGACGTCATCACGTGTTCACATTGCAATTACACCTATACACACCAAGGGAGTGCGATCTATGGTGCTCTCTTTGCTGGGAAGAGGTGTAAAGAAGAGCAGATGAAGAAAGTACAATATGGAAAACCCTACGGAAAAGAAGAACCAGATGGATTGGACATACCTTGAGGCACAATGAATTAGTCAGAAATATAATAGAACGGAAGATTGAAGGGAAGGCCCCGCAAGGGAGACCAAGGGACAAATATTTAGGGCACATAAAGAAGGACGTGAAAGAGAAAACATACCAGGGAGTGAGGGAATTAACACTGAATAGGGCAGAATGGAGGCTTGCAGTAAACCAATCCAAGGAATGAAATACTGATGAATGGTGTAATGAGGAAAATATACGATCCAAAACAATGATATTTACACCAAATATCTCATTAGCTCGAAGCATAGCCAAAATAATGCCATGAAATTAACATTTTTGCGAATAGAGTCAGTTTTGCGAAATGAGTTATCCTACATAGTCCTAAGGACAATAAAATGACAAATAGGTGGGTGATTCCATGTCAATTCGACCAGAAAATCGGCAAAAATGACCCTTAGGATACCGATTTTGACCAAATTTGGCATAACGGCTCCATTTGATAAAAAAATGAAAACCTAAAAGTCGTTTTTCAAAAAAACGCAACCGTTTCCGAAATATTGCAACGTTGTAAAATTCGAATTTTGCAAAAGTTACTACACATTTTACGGTATATCTCCGAGACTATTTGAGCTACAGGCATGCTTAAGGACTTATTTTAAAGGTCTTGAATTGAAAAAATATAAAACAAATATAAATATATTGTGAAATATAAACAATTATATACTTTTGTACTCAAAATAATTATATACTTTTATGCTTTGTGTACGGTGATCCACTAACTTCCTCTCAGTCTCAACCTATTCATTTCATTTCATAGCCCGTTGGTGCTGGAGTATTATTACGTCAATATCGGGTCAATCCATACCAAGTGGTCCAAGTTGGTAGCTCGACCATTTTAGAAAAAATTCATTTTTTGAGGGCCGATAGCCTCATGTTTCGATAGCTCAAAACAAGTTTTATTTTTTTTCTATTTTCCATGGCAACCGAATGGCGGCCATTTTTCCATCTCCGTGCAGAGCTTTTTTAGCATTTTCAAGGCTTGAAATTAACTTCTGTTACTCTTATACCGTCGCTTATAGGAAAATAAAATACATTTTTATGCATTACGCATACTTGGAACTACATTTTTGTGTATGTCATAACGTGGAATTATTATTTCTTCGTGACTAATTTTACAGCCAAACTTTGAAGTAAAAAACTCTAGTTTTAGTATATTTCGGATTTTTTTTGGGGAAGAAGAAATTTTCTGCTATCCTTAAAAATTACTCATAATATACGGTGACATTAGATCTCTGTACTAAAATAATTTGAAGTCGGAAGCTCGCATATTTTTATTTTTACAGAGCCGGCAAATTGTAACTTTTTAAAATATTGCAATATTTCAAGTCTAATATCTCTGATGGGCAGTTGTTTAAAATTTTGAAAATTATAGAAAATAAAGATCTGTACAAAATATAACTATGGTATTAAACTGGACTTGCAGACTTTTCTAGTTACGCAGATACAGGTGTGTGAAAAACGCAAAAATTCAGCATTTGCGAAATGATGTAAATGCATTTATCATGCCCATTATTACACATCTTAAGGCTTGAAATAATGTTTTTTTTTAAATTTAGATGATTGAAAAAAATAAATTTATCATAATAATTGTTGTATAGAAAAATAGTCCATAGTAAACCTCTCCACAAAATTGTTGACACTTGGCTACCTATTGTATGGCACTTAAAAATCATTCACTAAATATGTCGAAGAAAATTGAAAGATATATTACATCAGTAATTGATACTATAATACTAATCATGACCTCTCTTGTTATACAGCGTTGTAATTTATCGCTACATTGAAATGAATATGAAAATATAACACTTAATTTCCTTTGATATTTCTGTGGGTCTCGGTTTTCTCAGCACTTTCGTTACCGGGATATGTGACCTGCAGTCCTGTGACTGTGATCTGTGACCTGTGGTCACTTTATATTCTGAATTATATTATCATTCTGGGCAGGTGGTTGTATTTAAATAGGAATGGGAACTGTTTAAGTCTCAATGTCAAGAGCAATGATCATAACCACTAAAAATAATCTTACTAGTGCTTGGTGTCTACGAAGCAGTTTTGTTGACTGGAAGGTCCTCATACTCTTCCGATTTGGATCCCAAGAAACATCTAATTCTCCTTTTCGAAATGGGAACAAATCGATGAAATCCCTGAGTCCCGGTAACTCTTACGCAGTTTTTAACCTTTTTTCAAGTTTCTCTTTGCGTTTAATTATTTCCTCTTTATTAACATGAATGTATTTTATCCCTTTTATCTTTTTTTTCACAAAATAAAAACATATCGTAAGAGGTAAGGATATGATCCTTGATAGTTCCTTGTATGCTTGCTTATGCGACCTCTCGTTTTTTGGTCCCTCCAACACCATCACAAGTATTTTTGCCATGAGTTGAAAAGATGGAAGAAAAGATGAGAGGAAAATTCCATTCTGCTTCCAAACTAAAGTCCTTTGCGTGATGGCAGATGTTGATAAAATTTAACTTGTTTTTCTATTGGCTCGATTCACCATCTGAGAAATAAAATATTTTTTTGACCTCGGGAACAGTTTCTTTTAGGTGTTTCAGTAGGTGAGTTTTAAATGTGTGAACTGCTACTGTGCTATGTTCTAAATTATACTTATTATGCAGACACACCGGCATAGAAGCTCCATCTTTTCTGTATTAGTACACAAACGGGTGAAGAGATGCCTGATTGCTAGCCCAGTGATAGCTCTGGATTTCATCTTGCATAACAAAAGAAATTTTCCTGCCAAATCTGCAAGAACGACACATTCTCCTCCGCAAAGGTTTTCTTTCTTTTCTCTAAGGAACTTCATTTGTATTTTGGATATGTAATGATGAGTCTTGAGGGATTTCAATTTTTCAAAAAGCTTTTCAAAATATTCTTCTTTGGGTAAAATGACATTAATCAATTGGGCTTGGTCTACATTGGTCCATTGTTAAAAAATTTTATTTTCCACCAGTGAATCACCTTCTTCAAATTATTGATTATATGCTGAATCTCTTGCTTTCTAGGACATTTCTTACATTTATTCATCATACAGTCATAGGCAGTCATGTCACAAACAAGCATGGAGAGTCGATCTTTATAATTCGTATTAAGTTTTGCTCCATCAACCATTAGCTTAACATTTTCGTGGTACATGAAGGCCCAAGCAATGTGGCTGCCTGAGGATCCAGCAATGACAAAGATTTTTTATTATTTTCACATTTTAATTAATATACTAGATAAACATATGCTTGATTAAAAAACACTAGTAGCATTTAAATTTAAAAAAATATATTATTTAAAGCTTTAGATATGTAATAATGGGCATGATAAATGCATTTACATCATTTCGCAAATGCTGAATTTTTGCGTTTTTCACACACCTGTATCTGCGTAACTAGAAAAGTCTGCAAGTCCAGTTTAATACCATAGTTATATTTTGTACAGATCTTTATTTTCTATAATTTTCAAAATTTTAAACAACTGCCCATCAGAGATATTAGACTTGAAATATTGCAATATTTTAAAAAGTTACAATTTGCCGGCTCTGTAAAAATAAAAATATGCGAGCTTCCGACTTCAAATTATTTTAGTACAGAGATCTAATGTCACCGTATATTATGAGTAATTTTTAAGGATAGCAGAAAATTTCTTCTTCCCCAAAAAAAATCCGAAATATACTAAAACTAGAGTTTTTTACTTCAAAGTTTGGCTGTAAAATTAGTCACGAAGAAATAATAATTCCACGTTATGACATACACAAAAATGTAGTTCCAAGTATGCGTAATGCATAAAAATGTATTTTATTTTCCTATAAGCGACGGTATAAGAGTAACAGAAGTTAATTTCAAGCCTTGAAAATGCTAAAAAAGCTCTGCACGGAGATGGAAAAATGGCCGCCATTCGGTTGCCATGGAAAATAGAAAAAAAATAAAACTTGTTTTGAGCTATCGAAACATGAGGCTATCGGCCCTCAAAAAATGAATTTTTTCTAAAATGGTCGAGCTACCAACTTGGACCACTTGGTATGGATTGACCCTATATCGTGAATGGTCTTCCGTAATGACAAGAACTGTGAACTGTGAAGCATGAACACCAAAAATGGCTTTTCCCAACGATAGGGAAGAAAAATCAAAAGGGATGATAAAATAAACCAATGAGATATCCCTTAGTTTCAGGCATTGTCAATGCAATTAAGATTATCCGAAGGGAGAGAAAGGGAAATAATGACGGAACTGAAAGGCATGGTAAAACGATCGTGATAGAGGAAAGCCTGAGCGAAAAAATGTAAGTGCGGTATTGGGAAATGAAATAAAGGAAACATTCTGGAAAGCAATTAATTCCAGGTGCGCATCCAAGGAGAACTTCACGTGCCCTATGGACCGTAAAAAGTCGCAAAATCCTAACGAACTCCAAACACCCCCCTTAATTCCCCATTCCCTTTAAGTTTCGAATACATTCTCATGGCTTAATGGCACATTTCGCACCCAGCAGTGCTCATAAAACTCGCATCAATATTTGGAGGTATTCTGGAGCACTGAGAATTGCACTCATAAAAAATCTCCGGATGTAAATTTTAAGTTATTCAAGTTCGCCAAGAGAAGACTAACTTAGAGAGCGGTTACTTTCCGCTATGCAACATAATTTCACCATTGAAACCCTTTGAAGTTCAGTTGGCTTGAATTCTGAAAATGGCCTGGAATATCCTACTAAAGTCATGCAATGAGGTAATTTACAATGAAATGAAAAAGGCTAATCATAGAGAATGAGGGTAAATCAAGCATAACAAAGTTGGCCAAATGTGAAAGCTTTGGAATAAGGTTTCTGCCCTTTTATGTACTGCTAAATACTCAAGGTGGTCTCCGCTTCAAATGATTGCATGTTCCAAAGGCCATACTCTACTCGCATTCAGTCTGCATGGGCAATCAAATGGGATCCTGATAATTCATGTGCTCACAAAAGGTAGATTTTAAATCACTCAATAAGTTAAAATTACCAGCCACTTTCATTTAATAGATCAACAAAGACAAAACACTTATGATAATGGAGAAGCAACATTTCAGAGAGAAAGTTAACTCTGTTAGCCATAGGGTTATTGCGATTAGCCGCAGGAGAACTTAAAGGCTGTCGAAATATGATTGAAAATTCTACGTTACACTTGTTTTTATTGAATTGATCAAAGGTAGTGCAGGTATAACAGCTTGAAATCAGCTAAAATATATCTGAGGTAATTCATCGCATATCTTCGAAGAGGTAAAATATTTTTTTACGACTAATAGCATTCAAAATTAGGAATAATAATAGTAGGACAAGACTAATGATTGCTTCAAAACTGTTGAAGCTCTTAATTACGAAAAACGTTATGAAGCATTTCTTATTATTTTTTATGCAATTTTAAAATATACGTTAAATCACGTAGCCAAAGTTAAAATGCCATTTGTCCCGTACGGACTTCAGTATTCCTCAGCAGATACCATTTTACATGAAATAGCACACTGACACCATAATTTTTCAGCCTGAATACATTAATAATGCACGATTTATGAGTTCAGCTACGCAGAGTGCAGATATGGCGTATTACTTTTGCCTAGAAGATCATTTCCGTATTTTTTGACGGACAGATTCATGTTAGCTATTATTTACTCCGATTCAAGTTCAGCGAAAAATCTAACTGAAGAATTGGAAGAATTTCAAGAAGAGAGAAGAAGCGAACCATCAAAAAATCCGAAATATTCAGGTTATTATTATTCCGAGATCACCTACAGTGTTTTTATTGCGGCATTTTTATTTTGAAATTAAATGAGGAAATAGTTTTATAATTTAGGTGGTATAATATGAAGCAAAATTTCAAAAGTCTTTGACTTGAAAAACATTTACACAAAAATTTGAGCCTTAAGGAGAGCTGAATAGATTATCAGTTGAAGAATGTTTACCAAGCTCCAACAAAGTTTCCCTAGAGATTTCAGGGAAAAGAAGCATAAGCTTAGAATGCAAATATTTCTCAAGCTGCGCCAGCCCGAGGAAACATCAAACAAATTTCTGTGCTTTACAAAAAGTCTTTCACCGTCTTTCATAAACTTTCTCGAGGCAGAAAATCTGTTCCTCATCTGGCTTAGCGATTAAAGGTACCACATTTCTCTCTGTAAATCATGGTTGCATAATCTCAGAAGAACCATACGTGCAGAAAATTACATTCAGAGTTAAATAAATAGCATAACACTACTGAACACAACTAACCTACTACTCTATTGAATTGAAATCAGGTAAAGTTGAAAAACTATTGAATAACTATTATTGAATAATTCAATAATTATTATTGAATAACAATTATTGAATTGCTGAATTATAAAAGTTGATAAAAATTGAAATCAGGAAATCACCTCTATTCAACTTGCCTTTTGTAAGACAATTTTTCTTCCGCCTTCAAAAGCAAAAAGCAAGCTAAAAGAAACAAAGATACAATAATGCGTCCCATGCTACAACACATCATTTGAAAAAACAATTATAATTTTTTTTGTTGCAAAGGATAAACATTCTTCATACTCACTCCCTTCAGCCGTTTTGGGAGAGCGAAGGCTTGGACTGTGTGACCTCGTGATTGCATCTCTTACCATGTGCATATGGAGAGGGGGGCGAAAGAAATACAAAACAATCTAGGCTGGTGTGTTTCTGGATGAATGCATGGTCCGTAGAAAGACTCCACATTTTTTCAAGGGCTGAAGGGAGTTAATATGAAGTATGTTTCCGGAGCGTATGCAAAGAAAAATAACTTGAACGCGATTACGCGTGTACTTATCCACTCATTCGATTCAATGTGCTCGCGATTCAGCCTATTCAGTCCTGTACATTAGTAATAACGTGCACACCTAGAAAATGGCGAATTCAAATCTTTAGGGTCCATGTCATTCGTGTAATAAGTTGAGTGATAAGGTAATTTAGGCATTTCTGAACTCGGACGCGTGGAGCCGGGCCCCGGACGTGCTATCGGGAAATCATAAGTAATTTTTGGCGTCGCAAGCAGATTATTAATTACTTTTCTGTTCTAAATTTATAAGTGTTCAATGAGTGCTCCGATATAAGTCACGTGGTAGGTCTTTTCTAAAATGCTAGAATTCTCAACTTACTGTATGATTTTATCTGAAAACAGATTCCGCCATTTTGTTAAGTAGTAACACACGAATACTTCAAAACATCATTGAAACTAAAGCATAATAAAGGTAAAGCACCATTTTAATTTATTATGTAATTATTTATTCCATACAATTCATCTTACAACGTCACCATCAACTTAACTTGAAAGACATTCGAAGAAAAGTGAAGTCAGGAGTTTTTTTTTCAAATTTGGTCAAGTTTGAGCCGCTCTATTTAACTAACGGGTGAGCACCATTAAAAATGACGTACCATTTCTTACTTATCAATCTTTTTCTGAGTATTTGAGCTGCAATTTTATGCATCAAAAAGTTATTTTGGACTTTTGACCAGCTTTTTTCGATATCCGAGCACCATGCGCCGCTGGGAAAGGCTCCTTATGGAAAATAGTGTTGAAATAAACCCTATGACGATTAGTGGAATATTGCTAAAATGTATATTTATTATTCTCTGCCATTTAAGCAAGCGCAGTAATTGATGGAAGTGATTGTGACAGAGCTGCAATGACCTACGGTATTCCAGGAGGCTGTATTACTGGCTATATTCCTTATTTATAAATATATTAATAATAAAATTGTCAGGAAAAATTGCGTTATATTCTAATTTGGGGACGTTTAATGAGAAATTACAGCGAAAATTGACTTCAAAATCATCTCCGAGCTCCAGCTAACAACGTTATTTCTCGGCGTCACTTGCAGGGGCTAGAATAAACTATTATATTCATTTTTGTCAAAAACTTCCCTCATATCTCAAGTTTATAATATTTTCGGGGTAGGTACTATTGTACAGAATGAATTCGACCGTCTTGGCATCATTTTTACTTCAAATATATCATAAATAAATCACATTCAAAGTACTCGCGAAACTGTGCTAAAGATAATAGGATTAATTAAATGAATAATGGATCTCTATTCCACCTCAGAGCAATAAAGAGATGTCATTTCGCCCCGGTAAGTTTACGTATGTATGCTCCCTACTCATGCATGCTTAAAATGAGACGTATTTCTCATCTGGACCCTACACTGAACATTTTCGATCAAACTAACAAAGATTACATTCGGGAATTCAGTTAGTTACAAAGGGAAGCAGAGAGTTTTCCAACTAGACATTCCTTGAGTGAACAGAAAGCCATCATTCCGTTATAGAAAGCGCTGTTTGGGAAACTGGGAGCAAAGAGGTTCCACGTCCGATTAAATTTACTGGATGAATTCATATTGCATAGGTGTGGACTGGACAGTGAAAATGTTTCTTCTCGAGATCTCCCATAAGCAGGACAGAAAATGTAATAATATAAGATAGACTATCAACCTGTTCAGTCAGATGATAGATCTCATCCTTCCCACGCAGGTTGAAGGTTGAAATCGCAAACGAACTCCTATAGTTTCGAGAACTATGTTTTCTTTTTCACCCTTATTCGAAGATTTTCATTGCAACTCGCTTTGGCGCCGGTTTGAAGGGTAAAATTTTAATATAATGGCCAAAAACCGAGTACCGAACTTCATCAAGCTGGTCAAGATGTAGAAAACATGGTTAAGAAGCGAGCGCTGTGAGTGGGTGCACAGTAAAAGTAATGAATTAATGCCTTTAACTAAAATAATATACCTATACGGTCTAAAAGAAAACACATTGGTACATACTTCATAATACAATACTTACGGCGTATGTCGATAATATACTCTGGACTTTGACAATTATTTACATATTTTGACGGTCCATGCGCAAAAACGTAATGGCTTCAGGAGTAGGTACATATGATTAAATTTAACTGCCCTTGGAAACTCATTTTCCGAAGTTAATAAATCGGTCTCTATGCTTCTTTTGTCTATTCCATTTTTAGAATTCAGCTTTGACTCACTCATTTCAAAGGATAAAATAATTACCCCCTGAAGTAAATAAAATACTTTTCTAACAACAATTCTTAATGAAAATTAAACTTTTCACACCAATAATTCATCTTAAAATCTTCGTACTTTATGTATAGAAGATTGATAACCTTGCTAAGATAGGCCTTTATTCGATCATTTCCCTTTACCATTAAACCAGTTCATCTACGTAATACCCTGTGAGCCACCACAAAGGTGTGTGGCAGGAGGGATGTTCCTCTAGGTATGTCGTGTTTTCTTACATTGATATTTGATAAATTACTTTTGTTTACCAGCAGCATACACTTTGAAGTTCTACCTGTATGTCGTCCTCCAGCCATGGTTACAATAAGATATTTTGCAGAGCACTTAGGCGTTTCTTGTGTAGGCTTCCGCGGGTTGATTGTAGTGAAGATGCAAATCTTCCGGGTTTTCCTCCTCGTTGGTCCATGTCGATGGACCAACGCGGAGGAAAAATCGGAAGACCTGTATCTTCACAGTTAGGTGTTCGTAAATTAGCACAGATAATCCTCTCAAATCATTGCATCAAACGAAATTTAACATAGTGAAAATTAATTCACCCCAAAGGCTCAAGATTTACTGAAAATTATAATATTTATAGCAGTACGATACTTTTTTAAATTTTATCACTTTATTTGTACTCTATGAACATCTGATGACGTCAGAGATCTGCTGACTGGCAAGACCATTTTTTTACATCTAAAATCTATGAGCAGAAATAAAATAAATGAATGATATCTTAAATAAAATTTCTGGTGAATGTTTTACGATTTCTTTTCTTCCAGGATTTCAAGAAAGAACAGTTTGAAGGCGTTGGCATCTGTGCAGTTAATTTAGATGACGACTTACAGGAGTATATGCGAGGACTTTTCATTGCCATGTGAGTAAAACTTTTGTTACCTTTAGCCGACATGAGCACTAAATAAAATGTTGAGAAATTTTCCTGCGGTCACTTTCGAGAATTGCAATAAATGGGAACAAAAAATTTTCCTGGCATTTTGAAATGTGAATGAATTGCAGATAATGGCACCCCATATAGAAATATAACTGAGAAAACATGAATTATCTTCCTAAAGTGAACCTATTAGTATACTGCTACTATGATGCTCGACATACAAAAACATTAAATGATTTTTGGAGTAAGAAATATATTGTTATCTAACGACATAAAATTGCGAATGTCTGCTCTTAAAATTAACATAAAAATTGAAGAATAGTGTATTAATAACAATTTCTTATTCTCTCCAAGATACTACTAATTCCGATCATATAAAAATGTAAAACTTCAACATTTAACTGTAATATTGCAGGTATGAACATGATTATCATGCCCTCAGCCTTTCTTTCGCATCTTTAAGTGTTTTTTCAATACTCAAATAATAAAATAATTGAAAAATTCCATGGGGTCTAGTAAGTTGCGTGAGTGAAAAAATTTTCTAATAATACCTAAAAAAAAAGGGGGATTTTTTTGTATTTTCAGTCAAGATATTTTGCTACAATTCAACTTCGCGTGAAAAAAATCCAGGATTAATATTTAAATTACAACCCTAATTATTGTGATTGAGTCATAACCTCCGTAATACAATTAACACTTCTGTAATAATATGGAATAGTTTTGGATCTCACTTGGTGTATTCCCTTGATATCGGGAAAAGAAGAAGAAATATTTCTGAAATTCCACATGGTTATAAGTTTAATTATAACCGGTTTCGCCGCAGATCAGCATCTTCTGCTGAAATTGCCATTCTTTACACTCCATACATACATAAATTTGTATGGGGTGGGAATAGGGATATGCTCATGACAGTAAAACTTATAACCATGAAGAATTGCAGAGTTATATCTTCCTCTTTTCTGTAGTGATGTTAATCCGGATTACAAGCCTTCATTTTCGTTGATATACTCTAATTAATGGTAAAAAGAAATTAAATTAAATTAAAGACCCAATAGAGCGTATTTTTTGGAACGATCACGGTTTTTTTTATCCTTTACCAAGAAGGTACGCAAAGCATTGATAGCATATTGGCACTGACGCCACTTTTAGCACATCAAGTGAAAGGTAATGGAAAGGCCAATTCATGTCATTATCCCTTGGGTGATTTTTTTCTGATGCAATATGAACGGAATTTTTTTCACAACAGACGATCACGACTAGGGAAAAAGTATTTAACCGCGAGATATCGAAGCCTATTGCTTTGCCTTTGCTTGTCTCTCCCTTTAATCTCCGCAAAAATATGTCTAGCGGCTCCAACACAACCATCACTTCTCGACTGTTTTTCACAACTCGCTATTTTTCACTTTCTCCAACGCTTGGACCGATAGGTACGTCCTCCCTCTCGCTGTCATCGCCTTCCTCTACGTCCGAGTGTCCCGGGAGCTTAAGATACTCCGGGAGGGGGCCGCAGAGAGTGCTGCCCTCGCCAGTACCAGGAGCCCTGCGGAGGGAGGCGGGATCTCCCTGGGGATCGGTAGTAGGGGCCAGACCCCCGTCGGGTCGCACAGCCCCCGGGAACTGCAGACACTTGGACCGCGAGCGGACATGGGGTAGGTCCCTTCTCTCCCCAAGGCCCACTCCCAACTTCCTTCCCTACGAACGAATCCTTTTACAGTCTTCAGTTAAATAAACAGCATCTATTTGCTTTTTCATGTCACTAATAAAAGGTTATTGTAAATAAAATGTTCTAACTAGGTTTTTCAGATCAAAGCGGGTCATAGTTTGCAGAAAGACTTTATTTATACTAATCAGATTATGATTACTCACTAAGTATTATGTCATACTATTATATTCAAAGAATCTTTTACAGGAATAGTATAATAGGAATATATATAATAGGAAGTATTACAGAAATATTGGATTGCAGGAAGTATTTATTGTAAGAAGGAAGAAGTACAGGAAGTATGGGAATGAAGGATAAAAATAAAGAGCAATTACCACACTAGAAATTTGTTTCTCACTGTGATTGATTTCTCGAGAAAAAGAAATCTATGTGTCTAGCTTATAGTGTTCCTTTTTTATCATGCATTCCTACTTTGAAAGATTTCCACAGCGTTAAGACTGACTTTTAGCTATTGCAGGAAGTATTAACAGAAAAATATGGTAAAAGGAAGCATTAACGATAACTTCACCAAGTTTCCCTTCCTCAGGTACTTTCTCTACCACTAGTGATTTAATTATTGTGGTTTTCAAGCACTACGTGATTTTCTGGGCCAGCTCCTTAAACTTTCCCATATATATTTATTACGGTATAGGGGATTTGTTACTTTAAATTGATTCTGAATGCTGAAAAACGTTTTGTGGTTTAATGCAGACGAGCGAAGTATTCAATTCTAAAATGTTTTTTTTGACCGACTAAAAGTACCAGTGCTATTCACTTTACGTGGAAACTTACAGAGGGGAAGTTAATACAGCAACTGCTACTCCTGTCACGGCACGATAATTGATCGAAAAAACTCAACTTTAGCGCTAATAGGCATAAAATTCAAATTCCTACGACAGAAATAGTCTCATCAACGAAGCTAAGTTGCCATATTCATGTATATAGCTTCTTAGAGCATTGCAATGATTTAAGTCATCCAAGTGAGTTACAACGAGAAAACTACATTACTAATGCTAATAGTGACAGAAAGTGACTGTTCGTCTAGTTGGTATAATGTAGAGGGCAGCATAAATAAATCAACTGAACATGTAGGTTAATATTTATTCCAATATGGTCCTGTAGTTAAGGCAATACGGAGAATTCAGAATTTGATAAGCTGGCCGTGAATTTACTTTGTTCGACGAAGAAAAAATAGTACTGGCAGCTTAAAAAGAAATCATTTGTATATATGTATGAGTAAGAGAATGAAAACGAATCATCCATAAAAATATGACTCCATCCTGACTTTTGACGACTTAAACAAATACGGTTTATTTCAGTATATTTTGCCAAATTTATTTCACATAATTTTATTTCCCACTTCACCAATATCCCTGAATTCAATGGAATAACAGCAAATCTGATCTTAACTTACTGCTATGCTGAAGTATTTAGCATCTGGTTAACCAGATTCCCATTAAAATCAAATTGTTTACGCAGTGACTTTATGGGATATCGGCGTAAGTATTTGAGAAAAATTTTTTTAGAAAGGATCCATTGATTGATTCTTCCTTGTAGGTGAACGCTCGTTATGATACCTTACCAGCCTATCCTGACCTTGTTTTTCCTGACTCCCATTCTCTACCGCTTTTGACTTCGCACCGCCTGGACCTCTCTCTACGGACTTCTCATCGAAAGCCTTGTAGAAGAACAGAACGTAACGGAAAGGATCCAGGCTATTGAGCCAAAATCAACTGGTTTCAGACCTTTTATGTAATAATGTAAAGTAAATAGGTGCAAAAATTCTCCAGAATATCCTTTAGAGTTGGAGGAAAATATGGAGCATGCTAGGTACGGATTACATGAAATGGCTATAATTAGGAGAAAGGAATGGAACATAAGTCATGAAAACGGAATAAAAGCCAGATGGAAACATCAAACATAGGTCAGATACGAAAATAAGCGATGAATATTGCCGGAACCAAGAATAAGCTAATTAGTAAAGAAATTCACTTTTACAAAGATAGACAAGATACGACAAGAAGTGATGAAGCTAGTGATGAAGCTTGTGGTGAAACCAAGACGCTGAATAAGATAATTGATATTCCTTTAATGGAATGGCTCTGAATTCCGGCGAATGCATTTTTCCTAAAATGTTAAAACCAATGAATGACATCGTAGAAAGATGTCATTTTCAATTGGTCTAAAGCGGAGAAGAACTTAAAACCAAGCATTTGAATTCATTTTCGATACCTAAGTCGAATGGTCTCAGTCTAGGTACTCTTGACAAACTGATGTTCATAACACCGCAAGTTTCACATAGTAAGATATATCATAGTGGCACAAGCAATTAACCTTTCGCGGGAGACAATATAGAACCAATCGGACGTTGATCAATTTATTGCCCAATTTTATATATTTGTACAATTAAATGAGCAGTTTGTTTGCTGAAGTAGGTATTAGTAAATTTTCTACCTCTTTGTTCGATGCATGAATAATTACACAAAAAGAGCTACACCATAATTAATACTCACTGGTTTCCATCATCCTGCACAGTAGTAAGCTCGTTATCAAAAGCCAATTTAACAGCCATCAAAGCGTTGTGAAACACAATTATGACTAATCTTCAAGTAGGGAGCTACAAAGTTGAAAGATGACAGGTAGTTAAAGGGTAATTTAACTGATCCTTTGATTCACAAGAGAAAATTAAAAGAATATGATATATCTTTGATGCCGATCCAATAATTTTTCAATGAATTTCTCCTGGAAATCGAGTAGAGTTGCATTAATTTCCATAAATTAAGCTCATTACTGTATTCATTGTCAGAAATATTGAACGGGTTTTGTGAAAACTATTCAAATCCCAAGCATGTATGTAATATTACTGAGCCTTCAAGATACCTGGACGTACCCGAATAATTAATTTTTACCTTCCTCATACTCAACGGTTTAACCTAACTCATTTCTCCCTATTTAACGTGAACGCTTCTCCTGTTTCATTTCGATTCATTCCTCAATATCACCGTTCCGATTCCGATTCCCTTTCATCGACAAGATCACTATTAACTTTGATTGATCACAGTTGAAAGAATAGTTTCACTCATTGTAAAATGACGTTCAAATAAATAATGTTTCCTAAAAGGTTAAGAACATTATAAACTGTTAAACAAATTCTAAGGTTCAAAGGATTTGAAAGCTTTCATACCAGATACGCCGACCATCAGTTTCTCGTTGGTATTTGTTCCCTCCATTTCCTCCCTTCCAATACTTCTCGGACCCCTCGCCCTTCCTTCTTTCATCGGACCACACCTTCCAATTCGGTCGAAACTCCATCCGCTATATCCGCTTGCGTCCGACGCTTCCCGAATCGATTTTAAAGACGCACGTTTGGTCTTGGTTTTCACTCAAACGACGGCCAGATATTGTGAGCGGGGAAATGCACTTACATGACGGGTACCAACGGTTTCCGGAGCTCAACAACAATAAATAATTAGCTTAAATCAATAATTGATCAAGTCGTCTCACCATGCTCTAATAATATTTTATCCTTTCTGCCAGGATTTCTCGTAAATGATTCCGTGACATAAGCGTTTGGCAAAGCCTTTAATTCTCTTACTTAACCTTCATTGAGTCCACATATTATTTAAGAAAGACTGTTACGTGCAAGTTATAGACCTTGAGCCTCAAAAACGGATGGGGACATGGTAGGTAACGAATGGCACTTGGTAGTTGGCCCTTGACTTTAAAAGTTTATTGTATAATAGTCGCCAATAAGGTTAAAAACGTTTGAATTGCAAACATAAATTTATCGTAGATGATGACACATTAACACCGATTACCGTACGGTAATATGGTTTAAAGAAATTGGCTATAAATAGGATCAACGAAACTCCCCATTAATTAAAATTTTCCATAGTGATCCGGCTTCATTTCATCTTCTTCACCAATTGTATGCTCGCCCTTCATGTGTTCCTTATTTATTTCTATTACCTACCCTACGTTTATAATAACTCGCCTTGGGTGTGTTTTCAAAGTGAATGGTTGCATAAGTTAATTAAGTATTATGAGTGCTCTTACCATGTTTCATGTAAGTTTTCAAACGAATTCAAAGACCGCGCAAAGACTCCTTGCTAAGTTTTCAAATTCTGAAGTCGTGATTATGCATGGTCCATAGAAATCAATATAGTAAGAAACCATATCCCATGCAAAATTACATTTAAAGAGATTAAAGTATATATTAAATATTTTAAAACCATCTAATCGATTAATAATAAAAACATTCCTTTATATCACGCTACTATAAGGTTATTTTCGCAAAGAAAAGTTTGAAACTTTTATTTTACGTTAAATACAAGCTTTCACCATTGAGAGTAAAATCTTTTCAGGAAATAAAGTTTAAATAGTAATTCTAAACTAAAAATATGTAGATAAAGCTTCAAGAGTGACCTTGAATGGCATGAAAACATACTGATCTTAATTTCTAGAAAAGAAACAAATAAAATTCATCATAATTACCAGAATTCTCGTAACATAAAATAATAATATGCTTATAATAATTAGTCAATTAGTGTGAGTGTTGAGAAAAAAAAGAAAGGATATTTTGAGAGAATGTCTGTTACATCATTCACGAAAAAGAGACGGTTTATTGAGAGGGCTACTTATTTTACGGGGAATTCCTAGATAAGGTTACGGAGCGTTAAAGGGGGAAGGAGAAAAGAGAAAAATTGAAATCAGCGTTATACGGATGGTACTTATTTCTCTCAAACCGAAATTAAGCAACGTTGGGCCGGACGGAGGTTAGATGGGTGACCCCTCCATACCTCTACCACGGTGTTCTTGTCCCCTGTCTGCGAGTGGCGGGCAGGTTAAATGTGGGTTGGCACAATGGATCTAAAGAGGACTAAGTGCCAGGGGGGCTCCATAAGGCTCCCGCCCAACCCTCCAATTTACATTTCTATTTCTCTCAAGAGTGACAGAGCATGCAGTATATTTAAAAAGTATATTAAAAATTATATCAGTTTTAGGAATAGAGGTGGTGAATTTGCGAGGCAAAGGACCAATTTATGTAAGAAAATAGTTGAAATGTTCACGCAAACGTTCAGCATTTTATTTATTAGTCGGTCCGTAACATCGTATTAGTTCTAATGGATTAAGTGAATCTCTTCAAGGAGAATAATGAGAAAAATCTGCTTTACCTTCTGGAATAATATTACCGAGACATCATTCATAAAAGCTATGAAGCTAAAATATCTTCAATATTTACCGGAAGATCCAATCGCATAATTTGTTTACCAATTCTCATTCGACACATTACCATGAACGCAAGAATTTTTAAACAAAAGATTTTTTGCGAATCGCATCACAGAATCACCTCAATTCCTTCTCCTCCTTCACGAAAAACATTTCCCTTAAACATATTCCATCTCACTGATGCCCAAGAGAAGAATGCTGACATTTCTGACAGTTCTGATAGAAAGTACACTTTTTGTCTACTATGTCAATAGTGAAACTCAATACGAAAAACTATTAGCATTCAGTAAACAATCATCATAATGAGTCAGCAATCCTAGGATTGGTTTGACGCAGCCCTCCACTTGATTCCTCCATCGGTCAACCTCATCATATTGACGCAGCTCAGTAAACAATAATCAGATTAAATTTTAATAATGAAAGGCCAGCTATCATAGAAAATCAGAAAAGGAATTAAATACACTCGATTGTCATGTTTTGATTATTAATTTCGTTTTTAAAAAGACTACTTTCACGCAGTACCAATCTAGAAGCAGGATTTAAATGCAAAACGTTTACTAATAGTTCAGGTAAGGAAATTCTTTCACATACGTGCATTACATTGCGAGCAAAAATATTCAGTATCAAGGGAAATATGTTCTATCCTTCCACTAATGGCTTTAATCAACCAAAAATGCCGATAATTATAGAGATAGAAATTTATTTGTTTGAAGAAATGCATTAGTTACATCACTTGATATCTACTCAATCAATTTATTATTTGATCATAGTATAAATTCCGTAATAACTACTGGTCAAGTAATAAAGGCATTCCTTTTAACTAGTCCAAAAGAGGATTAAATACAATTCATCTCCAATACCTTACGTATGCAAACATGTATGGAGCAAGGAGAGTAAGTTTATATCATTGTCTCCTCATAGAATTGGAAAGTTTGTTGCTACGGTTGTGACATTCTGTTCAAAAATTAGAAAAAAGAGTCGGCATAGCAAGAAAATCACTTCAATTTAAGGTAAGGATATTTTGAGAGGGCCTAGTACGATTCAAAGACAAATCCACTCATTGGTAACTCAACACTGATAGAGAGCCCTTGAAACAGAGATGAAAGCGCGGAGATTCTTAAGACGGGAAGAGAAATTCCATTATTGAAAAACTGAACATGTTAGGCACGTTTTCTTTTGACGTATTTTTCTAGATAAGTTACTTCTTCCTTTGTTTCACCCTTGTGAAATTCGAGGTCGTAAAGCAGGATTTGTAAAAAGCTAGAATTGGAAAAGAGAGGAAAAGTGAAAGGATTAGCGAAAGCTCGAAATTTTGAAAATTCCAATACTTTTATATTACGCATACTCATAATAATGCTAATTCAGCTGGAGAGACAAAATTAAAACAAGGGTATACTTATCAAGAGAAATTATCTTCGAAGCAAAGCTGACATATCAGAAACAGCCATATCAACTGACATATCAAAATGGTGGTATGAAAAAAATCAGAATGCAGCCAGTCAAATTCTCTTGCTCGTTTCAAAAACCACTTTATGCTACAAATCTAATTACCAACAAAGTAAAATTATTTCCCTTCTAATCTATTTTTAAAACTGGAATCTTTGCCGTATTCATAACTTCGCATATTGAATTTGATGGTATCATTTCTGCCACATATCTATCTATAGGAAGGTTTTACTACCAAACCTAAAGAATAGCTATTTATTTCGAACAAATATGCCGAGTGCTATCAATGGCCATGATTCCTTTTCATACCTGTAACCACGGCATGCCTCCGTGGTTAAGCTACTTTGGCAGCAAAAACATTATTTGAAACGTCTGATTTCACATACAGGCATTGTTATACATTACTGTCATAATGTAGAGTACAAAAATATACTCATCGAAAGCCAAACGATAAAGGTAAATTATTTAAGAATTTCTTAAAGATAAACTGCCATTGGCATTGATGATTCTTAAAGCCGACCATTCCAAGTAGGTACCTGGAAATGGAGCTCTCCAAAACTATAATTGAAACCGTGACGACATATATCCACACGCAGAATTAACTTATTTTTCTTCATGCATATTATTTTATGAATGCCATATAGTAAAGTTCTTTGGAATACCATTAGTAACCTGGTTTCTCTTACGGTAAAAGGAATGTGGTGAAAAGAGCTGTGTGATGAAATAAATTAAAGCATTATGGGTGAGGAAAACTGGATGCACCAATAATAGGGTGACAATATTGTCTGCCACTATAAAAATCAAAAGATTCACCAGACGGAAGAAACGAAATAAAACATCATCCTAGTCCCGACAAAGAGTAAAATAATATTTCAGTCATGCACAGAAAGAATTTATGAAGGATTTCGAAAATTAGTTTGAAGGTTATGCTTGGGCTGGGACTATATGATTTATTTCAACATTTGGAGTGGAGTAGAAGAAAGAAGAACTGGATATTCTAAACAGTAAAATAGAAATAAAACCTTAGCGAATTTTGGTGTGGTACCAGCCACCTTGTGGTGGCTGGTATTTTGACTTAAAAGTCATGCCATCAGGAGCCCTACAATTGAAGTCGTTCTTCGCTGCACCAAATTGTTCCCAACCTAAAAGAGGAGGCTGATATTTCCTAGGTATGTAAGTGTATGAGTGTGTTGTTGCTCTTTTTCTTTTAGGAACCTTGGCGAATCAGTAAATACATAATAAGCATGTCTATCCTACTAGTGAAATTCAACTGACAATTTAACCACTCGTTTCGATTTTTTGGCACTCTAAAAACTTATTTTGTTACCTCGAGAAACGGCTCCACTAGCAAAGATTAACAACTCTACGGTCCAATTATTTTTCTCCGAATGCTCTGTTACAGCTCGAGTTGAAACGCTGCTATTGCGAGGAGAGAGGACGGTCTTTAGTTGTGGCAGCTCACGGTGTAGAGAATAGCCTTGAAATGTAATGCCAATTGAGGCAGAATCATATAGCATTCGTGCACGAACGCATTCATATTTTATAATGTTTTTACGGAAATCACCTTGAACCTCGTCATTCAATCTCTATATGCGGCCTTAATTTTGCATGCATTCCTTTGAATTTCATTTTTATTTTTCGTCAAGATTGATGAAAGGCGCCAATGGGTTCTTGGTTTAACGTTCCATCCGACGGACAGAGTATTGAATTTGAGGTTGCCTTCACACCGCACTTATTGTTAGTCAGGGAAATTTATATCCCAGTAACATCTACGTGTAATGTAATCCATGAACGTGCGGGCTTATTAAAGAAATAAATTTGCATCTGTAATATCGCCAGACTCGAGCCATCGATTATACAGGGCTGAAGTGAGATTCTTTTCCCAAATAATAAAAGGGTACTACTAAATCATCAAATTTTGTTCCCCATCCCATTTAATATAATCCAGTTAGCATGATATGGTCAATATTTTCTCTTTGTTAAAAATTTCATTACCATCTTTGCACCATCTCCGTTTTATAGCTAATGCATCTACAGCAGTAGTTATTCACACAAAGCGAAAGATAAGGTCATTAGCGTCTAATAGAATAGGTGGTCTATTGGTTACGTGTAATTTAATTCTGGGAACGGAGGAAAAGAGGAGAACATCTGGTATCGGCATGAGCCTACTGTTAACTAAAGGCGCCAATGGGTTCTTGGTTTAACGTTCCATCCGACGGACAGAGTATTGAATTTGAGGTTGCCTTCACACCGCACTTATTGTTAGTCAGGGAAATTTATATCCCTGTAACATCTACCAATGCCACGATTCGAACCTGACCCCTCAAAACAGAAAGCCAGTACTTTACCTACTACACCAACCTGAGTCCCAAGCAGGCTTATATAAGTCTGATACAATCTATTAACTTATGACACGTTGGCAATTTGCTCGTAAAATGAAGGTCTATTAGAATGAACAAGGATTTCTAAAATTCAAACTCCCTCACAAAAAAACTAATACAAGTTGAGTTTATAATTACTTTGCTTTACTTTAATAGGGCTGAAAAGCACAAAGTGGAAAACAGAGAAGCCATCTTTTATTTAAAAAATCACTTCATAACGGCAACGGGATTGTAAATTTAAAATATTTTCAAATAAAATTCTTCCCTTAGCTCAAGTTTTGCTAGAGTAAACCTAAGTTCTCGGAAATTATAAGCTCAGCATCAATACCGCTCAATAAGTATAATTGCATTTATTTTCCAATAGCATTAATATCATTGGTAGTAAAATAATGCACCAATGTGTTTTTGAAGTTGAAAATAAACCTCATTTTTAAAATTAAACCAAGAAGAAATATTCAATGGGTAAATCATCGAATAGTAACATTGAATAGTATTGTGGATTTATACTGGTATGTAACGCATACGCAATTGATAATATTGAGATTTATATACAAGGAAGGGAGCAAATATTTTGTCTCCACAAAAGGCATAAATTATAAAATTAAAAGCGGTGTTCTCTGGGGTGGGTAATTGTCACGAAATAAAACTCACGAGTTTACTTGGAAAAAGGATAAGAGATACCCAGATGCGTTTCAAAGATAGCGTGGCTATAAAATCTCGAAAGAAAAATGTAGAGTACCTTTCGAGCTGCCTCTCATTTCTCAAAAAATAGGAAAGCGACATAATTCAGCTATTACTAAAAGCATTCTCACCGAAAATTCTGACAGCTCTGCATATAGGCACCTTATTTTCCTGTGCTGCTACACGTTTAGTTTTGCTGCTTTTATTTCCTCGTTTTCCATAGACTGCATTTAATTAACCCGAGTAAAAAACTAAGAGCGTTGCATTAATCTTCAAGTCACTATAATAATTATTTTCACCGGGAATTTTCTGTTTTCGGAGGAGGAAGGACAATATCTATATTGACCTTCAATTCCAAAGGACTGTCGTACTTTTTTATTTTACTGATGAACAAAATTGAGCAGTAGATTCTCAAATGGCGAAAGTGCTCGGGGGAAAGCACAATATTACATTTAGGGCACAGTTACTGATATTTCTGGGACTTAACGTGTGGACTGGGAACTAATTAATTAGAGGCCACGACTTAACAGCAACTCCTTGCCAAAACCCTTTACCCCAATTTCAAAGCCCATCTAAGGAAAATAGCTTGGGCGAAGGGACATTAACCCAGCAGCCGGTGGAATGGGACCCTTGATACCTTTGCATCGCGTCATCGTTCAGTTTCGGAACATAAATTCAACCCACATAAATGCAATGGCTGCGAACTTAGCATTTACTTACGACCGGGCTTCGACCTACGGTCAGAAACACTGATGAAAATTATACATGTATTTATATATTACCCTTCGAGTAGCATCCTGGTCGTCTAACATTCCATGTTAGAGGACCAGAAGTGAGAAAAAAGCTGAGGGAAAAGCACACGCAAAGGGAGATACGACTTGGACTTAAGTATAAAGCTGTTTTTTTATTTCTTCATTACGAGCTTTTAGTTGCTACGACCGGCCGTTTTAATTAGGAGTTAGTATTTGATGCGTTTGAATCGCTCGTAATAACCTCATTCATTCTTTTCACGTGAGTTTTTACTCATCCGGGGGCTCTACGCTCGAAACACTTGAGGAAAACCCAGGAGAGAGCAATGAAGGAGATAGTAATGAGCGATTTAAACACACCAAATTAGCGAACCATTTGTTTTTGCACCATTTAACTCCTTGCCTACCTATTAGAAATAATGCCGATGGTATCATATACTCCCCCACCCAGGACCGCAACCTAGAAGAAGTGAGTTCGGCTCCTGCCTGAGGAATGGATGTTATGGTTGTCTTATGTTGGAGAGCTTTGGCTACATGGTGCGATATAACCTTGATCGCTGGAATACTTAAAACCCAAGGGCACTACTACGACCGACGCGCGGGGCTATCCGGCCTCTCATGGTAATAACAATCGTGCTCCAACCCTCAGGCGTTCCTCCTCCTCCTGCGCCATGTCCACGGATCTGGAATCCGGGAGGGAGGCCATGACGCTCACGGGAAGCGGGGGTGGCAGCACGAGAGTGAGGCAGCGAGCGGGAAGCGGCTTGTGGGAGGAAGAGGTGGACACGCTGGAGTCGGAGGTGGACATCCGGAGAGAACAAAGGACGCAGAAGTACTTGATCGCGATGGTCGTCGTCTTCGCCATCTGCCTCTTCCCTCTGATGGTGCTCAGGTGAGAGTTGTTGCTATTTAATGAGGTTATCAACCATGGAAGCCATTCGTACCATTATGAATGGGTGGGTATTTGAAAAGAGGTACGAGTTTAGGGTGGGGAGAAGGGTAGGGAGACATTCAACTTCGGCATTAGCCTACCCAGAACGAAAGGCACCGAAGGGTCCAAGTTATAAATTCCCACCTGACGGACGAAGGGCTGAACTGAGTTCGCTCTGCTCCGAAAATCTCTGCCTCAGACAAGATTTGAACCCGAGTTTTATAGGCGGATGCTATAAAACTCGTTTGCTTGGTTACCACACTGGCTCAATCCCCTAAGGTGATAGTTAACACGACATAGGAAGAAATGGAGATACCGCGGAATCGGGGCAAGAAGCCCGTCCCTCGTTATTGGGAAGACGCGAAATAAAATAATCCGAGACGTGTTTGGTGCGATTTAATACTTTTCAGACTTAAATGCTCTCAAAGACAGAATAAACACGTTTCTGGGTAGGTGAGCGAGTTTGATGCGAATTAAATATTATGGACATGGAGTATCACTCTCAGCTTATAAAAATAAAAATTCAAAATAGAATCAATTACTCAAGTTAGAGGTCCTCCGGGCGAAAGTAAACTGTGAGAAAGGAGACAAAAAGTAACTTAAGGACTGCAGACGTTAAGTCGTTACTTCAGATAAAAGGTTGTAAAAATAGGTAATACTGTCAAATGCGTATCGTTTCCTCATGTGCCTAAAAGATTTCAGGCATTAATCACAAGTTTAGTGTATCTGCATTACAGAAAAAGGTAACGTCAAGTCAAGCCGACTTTAAGGAAAAACTTGAGAAAAAGGAATCGTAGTGTCTTTATCATGGAGGAGATTTTTTTCCACGAATTTACACCTCAAGTGATAAAATCATTTGGAGAACTAACTTACGAAATTTTTACTTTAAAAGAAATTCCTTGTAGAAAAGGAAACACTCAGAGTGGATCATACAGAAAAAGAATATAGAAAGAGATCACTGAGTACAAGTAATTGTAATGATGACTAAGGGATAGGTAAGGCTTCAATTACAATACCAAGGATTAAGCATGAATAAGTAAGCCAAAGTAAGCTTGATGGAAGTTACCGGTCTCCGATTTTCTTGCTAAATATCCCACGCCACATGGTAATAAAAGTAAAGTAATAAAAATCGGATACGAATAATAGCAACTAGCTGGGATAATTTGTAAAACAAAATACCGTTGAAGTAAAATGTGTACGTGCGAGTGAGCCTCCAGTAAACGCTGATACTCCGAGTTTTCTTCTAGTGAGTGATTTTGGTTTGGGACTGAGCTGTAAAATTAAAAATATAGTAGAAACGCCCAGGGAGTAGACCCACTGCCTTTCTGTCCCGAGTAAAATTTATGTGCTAAGGAGATGTTTGGAAGAATTATGGTCATGGATATGCTACCCTACGTCCCAGCCCTGCTTAAAATTCAATGGCTCCCCACCGCTGGATAGCAAGGCGGGCAAAGTGTCAGGGGATCAGCTTTGACGCGTTTTTCATACGTGATAGTTTTTATCCGACATTCTTGCATGCTTTTGGCTTCTTATGTGCTTTGGTGCAGAGTCTGGCCGAGATATTTAATCCTTAGGATTAGAATCCTAACCAAAATGTATGCAAATTCACAGCTTTTGAATAAGAAAACATCTCCTCTTCTTCTAAATTCCTCGTCAGCGATTTTTTTGGAAACGCAAATATGTGAAAGTATACGAAGAAAAAAACCTGAAAATTAATCTTTCGAACTTCTCTAACATTTAAACGAAATTTAATTTCCGGAATACCAAGGTAAAATGAATAATGTCATCCCAAATTTTCCTTTACCTCCGTTTCTCTTTGTCTTTTATTTTTGAAATTCTTGAATTCAAAGCAACTTTAACCAGTGGTGGTTCGCAAAGAAAATGTACTTAATTACTGTGTTGCAAAAATTTATTACAAAAGATTCGATTGGAAAATATTAAAACGTAAAAGGGCATGCTTTAAACAAACGGCTCTCGCAAAATACCAGGGTATGTTTAATACACAAGTTGGTAAAATAATTATAATTGAAATTGTTTATTAAGAGAGAATTAAGCAGCTATTATTCACTGAGACATTGCCTGCGGTATGTTTGCTTCATCTATGGCATCGGGGTATATGATATTTTAATCATATTGCTTTATTAAAGTTCTTGTTCCAGAATATTAAACAAGTTTTATGGTTCTCATTTTAAATGATTTGTTTCATAATTTATAAAACTTTGATTACATACTGTATTTTATATTTAACTCAAATACCTGATTTGTTCGCAGGTTGGCCAAGCTCGCTTTGACGGAGACATACGAGAACAGCGGGCATTTTGACATAGCGTATATAACCTTCGTGTGGGTTGCCTTCCTGCCGACACTTTCAACCCCGTGCTTCTACTATGCTTGGGCCATTAACAGGTATTATGATTTTGTTTGGGCAAATGACAATTTTCTTATGCTAGAGGAAAAAATGGCCCATAAGATACAATGTGTGATTTGTAGAAAGCGTGACGCTTCCTGGGGTTGTTGGGACCTGTTATTCACAAACCCGGATTGCAACCTCACAAATATAATATCCAGCTCCCTCTGGCAACACTCTATTTCTATTTTTCGTGTGGTAGATACATTTAATACTGCAATTATATATCATGGACAAGGTGCCTGGACAGGGTATCTGTCATGTAAAAGTCCTGTTTGGCTTCCAGATGATCAAAAGAATTTTGACCCCTCCTTAGGATTCTCCTGACTAAAAACCCCTGCAGCGGCAGAAATCGGGACTTTGTTTTCTAAAGGTGTATTCTTAGACTCTTTGCAGGCAGCATGAATTTGGACGCAATTCGTGTACCGTCTTTGTCATTCCTCCCATTTTCCCCGGTGGTAGGATACCTTAATCCTATACTATAAATCACGGCATTCGAAATGTAAGCCTAACCTAATTTTGGCCAGTAAGCTTCATGATTTTAGGCATGAGGAAAAGCCTGCATTATAAAATAATATGCTAAATAGCGCGGATGGGATAAGGGAGTCTGCCAGTGCCTTTTTGCTATCGTTACTCAAGACGGGAAATTCGTCGTCCGTGGAAGCCAGGTCGGAAACGCGCTGGCCTGGCAACCCAAATGTCGAATTCCGCTCAGAGCGTGGATGTTGTGTTTATCCTAGGCTAAGATCTTACGTTAGAATGGGTGATATAACCGTAGCTGATGGATATTTATATCCTAAGGGGTACTATGAGGAATCCATCAGACACGCAATATTCGCTATCACTGTCCATCGATTCACTCAGGGAATGGAAAATCGCGATTTGGACCTGACTAAAATTTGTTTTTTTTTATTGTGACAATCAAGCTATCGCATTTTAGGGGCAATGAATATAAAACAATATTGCTAGAAAGCTCATTATGAAGGCTAATAAACGCAGCCCGAATAACAAAACATTGTTTCGCAATGAGCGAAGATCTTGGAACAACTAATGCTTAAAACGTACAATGGGTTATGTGATAGTAGTTCAAAAGTAAAAATTTCTATAGTAGAAAGGTGTCATATGTCATGTCATGTGTCATGTCATACTTACTGGTATTCTGAGAGCCAGTGGAATAGAAAAGACCCCGAGGTTCATTTATGCTGAGAGTCTTCCTAGGCTAACCCTGTCATCTAGAGCGTGAAACCAGAGCTTCCCCGAAAGATCCCAAAGGGGGAGCATCATTTGCGGAATCTCCCGCTTCACGGCCAACAAATCTTACGGGGACGAAAACGAAAGAGGCCACGCAGCGGCGTCAATTCCAGCTGAGGAAGACCATTGGTCCACCTCATTTCCCCTCTCCACCTCTTCACTTCCCTCGCGTCTCCCCCACTTCCCTCGTGCCTCCCTCACTTCCCTCGCAAACCCTTATATAACTTGAGCATCGGTCCGCCTCCAATTCATTTCGCGCTGTGTATATCGCCCCAGCCTACATTGTTCGCGCTGAATCGAAAAGTTATAAACATGGCCAAAATATTTTTTTACGATTAGCGGGGCAATGGGGTCGTTTACCATATTTTTTATTACTGAATGTAATATTTTGTAAAATAAAAAGGCCCATATATTTCCGTTTTTTGAGCCGTCAATTAGTTCTCGAGTTATAAGCGGCGAAAAACTGTTTATTTAACCCTATCGGAAAAGTTGGCGTGCATGCACTAGTACGTCATCCACTTCGTCCCATCACAATTGAGCCCGCGAAACTACTTCATCTTATCGCAATGAGGGACACACAGCTGACTCTGTCAATGGAAGTGGTAGCGACAGGATCAGTGCGTGCAGACCTTCTGTCACCCCCCTTCCACTCCCTTCCCTTTCCTTAAAAGCAGTCAAGGGCGGGAGGTGGATGACGTAAAAGATCTCAAAGCAGCTTGTTCGGTGGGCACCATCTTTTGCTTATTTTAATTTTTGATTTATGAGTGAATAGCTTTGGTTAGAAAATTAATTTTTTCACAAAAATTCACTTTTTCGTTTCCATCTAACGATTTCGTGTACCATATTGAGATTTCGGTTCCGAGTAAACGCCCCCATTCTGCGAAACCGTTTTCCCTTGCATATCCCCGTGCAACACGCTATACATGACATTTCATTCGGGCACAAACTTTGTTTTCCTACCCTTCGGCGAACGTACAAAACTATTCTAATGTGTCATTTCTAAGCTATTGAACTCAAAATAAAATGAGGTATTTTCTAGTAAGGGACCAGTGAGTAGCATCGGATTCACGAACTACACTAAAACTCATCCTTTGATTCAAAGTTGCTTACGGGGGGCTATTAAAACTCTCAGGACCCGAAAATACTGCAATATAGGTTTTACAGTTACCCATACGCGTGGTAACATGGTTTTCTTAAAGCAACAAATCGTGAGGCAGGCAGAAATTATGCCTCAAAAAGAACCAATTACGGCTACTTTACAAAATATCTTGGCGCAAAACTTCAAACGCCTTCTGTGACATCGTCAAAAATGTCTGCCAAGACGCATCATTGCAGGAGAAACCCGAACTCTAAGGGGTCTTGGGCGAGTTCAGTGATAAGAACTACGTTCTGGATGTTTTCACTTACTCGGTCCTGGGCTTAGAGAAGGCTTATGAAAGATTGCAGTGAATGGATTTGTCGAGAGATTGAAGTAGATAGGAATCGATTGGTAGGGTTAGCGGCACATTCCGACTCACTGCTCTGAGAATCAGACATTTAAGGGGAGATTGCTGAATGAGAGTCGAAACATAGATGTAATATAATAAAGCTCATGCGGAGAATTTCCCATTCCACCCTTGAGTACTATTGCTGACACTGAGAAAATGCTCACGAAGAAAGGAGGAAGTGAAGTGAGGAGGTGAGATTATCACGTCCCTTAGATTTGCAGGCGATAAAACTTTAGGGAGTCAGTTCGAGAAGAGGTTACAGCTATTCGCAGAATAAATTCACAAAAATATAGAAGAGAACACGATGCGGATAAAACACAAGGATGAAAAAATATTTGAGTAAAAAAGGAAAGCTAAATGAGATGATGTATTGAAAGGAAAAATATCTAAAATCTTAATGGTTGAAATGCTTTAGTAATGAACTTGATAGTCTATTAAAAATATAGAAAGCGCATTATTAGAAGGAAATACTAGGTACCAAACGTTTATATGAAGGCAACTTAAGTTGGGCAAGTTAAAAAGATCAAATATCTAAAACCGAAATTAAGGCGTAGTGTACCACGCATGAACTGGAAGGTGTGTAAAAAATGTGATGATGGATTGGAGGTTTTAGGAGAATGGTTAGGGAAACGGGTGAAGCAAGCGTCAAATAGAATGATGCGGAGATGATGTGCGATAAAAGAGGAAATAGGACTTGAATAAAGGGAAAAATAGAAGAATCAAAGAAGGATTTAGCCTGGCTATATAAAGAGTTTATCGAAAGTGAAACAAAAATACACTTGAGAGGAAAACGGAGGAAGACCTTTGCCGTTTTTTTGGACCAAACGTAGAATAGCCAAAAATATACATTTAAGTGTATCGTATTTTTATACAAAGGATAAGTAAATACAATGTAAATAATCAAGGCAATTGAGAGGGTGCGTCAGTCTATTTAACTAATCAAAACACCAATAATAGTATCTCTAAAATTCTGAGAGACTAGGGACCAAAAGAATAGCTAGTCACCCGTCTCAATTTTGTCCTACACCGTTCTACTTCGTGCATGTTTTTCAGATATTCATAGTATATTATATATGGTATTGTACGCCAATCATCGTTATCTATCATCACAATTCTCTCTACTAGCTTCTTGTACGCTTCTCTCTCTTTTTTTCATACCCCTTACTATTTTTTTCGTATCTCCATCGTGCTACCTATTTTTTTCTAACTCCCTTTCTCTCGCCCTCCAGCAAGGTGAGCTGTCAAACGATAAGCGAACCCTGTCTTTTCTCTATTTTCGCCAACCTTCACTCTTCGTTCCATCCCCATAATCATTCTTCGTTAGCCACTCGATCCGTCTCTTTCATCACCTTATACCTGATGTGCCAACTCATATTCACCTGTTTTTTCCCCAAGACCCTATCACTCAATCCTTGAGATAAACGTAAAAAATAATAAGAATTCCTCAGTGTTCCTCATCATAAAGGGTGAAAGATTATGGATGTTAATGTAATTTAATGGGGACTCATTGGAAATTAGACTATTCCGTTGAACGCACATAAAATTCCCGTGCGAAATATCGCTTTCTGAAAGCAGAATATTATATTCATGTTGATTCCACTGCACTTTATATTGTTTGCGACATATTCCTTTGGAGGAAGAATTGCGTTTTCCAGAGTTTCTTTTAATGCTAATCAGAAGGTACCGTTGGCAGGAGGTATTCGCTAAAATCAGTTGCAATCATATATTCCCACAAAAAATATTTTGAGAAAACACAATTCAGCCGGCGAAACAAAACTGTTATTTCTTTATATGCCACATCTTACAGAGTGATAAATCATTGATTCTCAAATCTTTTTGTCGAAAACGGAAATAAAACAATTATAACACCCAATTCTTTCTAAAAGAGTATTTAGTGGAAAAACTGTGAGGAAAAACCAGCATTGACTGGCCAATAGAAAACTGATCGAAAAATAAAATGGTTCTAAGAATACATAAAGTAGCCAGGCATGTATTTTTCTTCCAACGTTAACTTTACAAGCTGACCTAATTTTTTTCTGCTACATTGTTCGACTATTTGCTTTATATATCTCTTATGCGGCATTCCTCTGTCCTTTCCATTTTATTTTCCTTCCATAGTATATGCTTTAAACCATTACGTGTCAAGGTATGTCAGATAAAGGTTGTTTTGTGATAATTATGTAGTCTTTATTACTAGTCGACTTCCCTTTTTTCCACTTTAATTTAAAACTCTTCCTTAGTTAGTCAATCAATCAATCTTATTTTCATCACCATTCTACAATATCAAATTTCAAATTTTTTACGTTGCTTTTTCTGTTTTCGTTACAGCCTATTTATATCTACATTATATTGTATTGAAAATTGCCACAACTCTAAAATAGTTCCACTTTTTCTATCACTCTCGTTACATTACTGAAGCGTTGAAATTGATTCCAGTGCGACCAAACAGCGTCTCCGGGAGTACTTCCACCTCGGGTCCTCCAGGCACGGTCGACCGGAGGACGAAGATGAGGAGGATGAGGCGGACGATGACGATGGCGTCAGTGGGAGCGGGTGCGCCGCCCTGCTGCTGGGCAGCCGTCGCCGCCAGAGGAACCGTCGCCGGCGCCGCGACGTCTGCCGCCTCACGCCACAGCAACCTCACGGGATATCTGCCTCCGACAACTCCGCCCTTGGCCTCAGCAACGTGGCCTTCATGCACCCTCCTCCCCAGCCGCAGCCCACCAACGCGAGCACCGTGGAGACCCTTGGGACGGCCGACGCGATGGGCAGCCCCTTCGGCAAGGGCTTCTTCTCCTGATACGTGGAGCCGAGAGAGAAATTCCACCTATTCGACGTCTGAGAGGGAAAGGTGGGATGGACGGAAGGTGAAGACCCGAGAGTTTCTCCCGCGGGATCGGTAGGAAAATGAGTTCCCTCCCGTTGCTCGTTCCAACTCGTTCGGTCTTGTGCAATGAAAACGCAGCGCCAACGCTGTAAAGGGAGAAGAGCACCGTGTCGTTGCGAGCCCCGAAGTGAAAGACTAGCCCTGCATGGGATCGATTCGTCTAGCCGTTGGAGTTCGTGAGCCGTGTGGGATCGGGGTCTTCAGGAGGGATCCCGAAGATCCTGCGCGATGTCAGCCCCAGGCTGTTCGCTCCAGTCTGCGCATTGTTTAAAGATCGTGGTGTGCTTCCACGGAGTCAAGTTTTACGATCTGCTTCGGTGAAATACACCTGTTTTTCATCGTTTTGCGTTTTACCATCCGCAGAAGGGACAGTCTCCCCGAGACGAGAATATGAGACGATTTGAGGCCAACGATGCCACTCAGATATATCGCTCCCTATGAACCTGACTCCTCAGTCTGTCCCCAAATCCACTGAATTTCCCTAAGCTTACGGCTTTAAGCCTTTAAGTTCCGAATTCACGCACAAATTTTAACCTTGGTCACTTTGAGATGGGATCAAAAACCAAAGAATAAATTCTCGAACATGCCAAAAACAAAGTCACATCGCTACGTATACTGATCGTAATCCATGTTCTCCTACACTCACTCTTTTCTCTCTTAGAAACGTTAACCTCGGTTATTTCAGTATGGTTTTTATGGCAAAGAGAAGCTGATGAATCACCCTACGTATAAATGACGACACTTTAACCATCCTAAATATTAAAATGTTTCAATTGAAGAGAATTACCAGCGATATACAGCATGCAATTGACTAATTAAATCACACACGTTCTACTTGTGCTCGGAAGAAAATATGTATTGCTCCTTAAACTTAAGTTGAAGATTAGTGGTTGTTTTATTCTGGCGAAGAACATGGCAAATTTCAGTGTTTATACGTTTAGATGCTAATATTCAGCTTTCCACATACAAAATGACACTTCATTTTTTTCGTTTTATGCCCACCAAAATGAGGTACTACAATCGATAATAAACGTCATTAACTGTAACCTGTAACATCGAGCATAACAAATCAACAGGCAACCATTTAATCGTCAATATTTTATTATGGTAATTAATTTCCAAACTAAAGGCGGAACATGATTTCACCACATTTACTAAATTAATTTTAAATTTTTTTATGTTCATTCAGTTTTTTAGTCTCTAATTTATATCAACGTTCAATTTTAACGCGAAACATGAAATGCTCGTGTTCTATGCGGTATTGAATCTGCAACCTTAGGGTTAGCAGGCCAGTCGTCACCCATCAGTCTAAACCTTACCAGAATTGGACTATTTTTATATAGGATATACTCCTCGATTCGTAAGTTAATCTTTACAATCTTTTTCAAATACTTTCTGCCCAAATAAGTTGTTCCCTCCATTTCAATAACATCGGGCTCTGTAATAATATCAGCTGTACTGAGCATATTTTATGCCACCAGCAAAGTGACCTTATATTTAACGGCACATGAGTAGTCCAACGTAGGCCAAAACACGATGGTTTGCTTACTTAGGAAAGATAAATCTGTAATCGAAAAGCGAATGGATTGGCTGAGAGCACATCTAGGGTTCGTGCCAACCAGATGTTCAGATGGAGCCAAATGAAACGTACGGTGTAGCACCCAACCATTAACCTACATATACCGAACGCCCGCGGTTTAAGATATCCAGCCAAGAATATCCCTCACCTGGGTAAACGGATAGAGCAAATGATCCCTTTCGAAATATTTGCTCTTGGTTCAATGACTAAGGGTATTTCAGGAGTTTACTTTTTCGCAGCGTGACCTCATTTTTTAGCAATACTATTTTTCTATTTGCTGCCAGCCATTAAGCTTTCTAAATTGATGTGATTGTTGGGACCAATTGACCTCGACGGTTTGAAAAAAAAAAATAAAGTCCAACTCATTCCCACGGAAGCAACTCAATTTGTTCAAACACATTTTTTGCAAAAACTGTCGCCGACTTATTAGCCAAAGGCGTCAGCGTTGCATTGGTTTCTGCGAAAGATTTAGTTATTACGCTCATATTATGTACCTCATAAGGTTAAAAGTGCACTTGACTGAACTGAACATATAAGTTAATGGGTCCAATCCTTAAATTTTGGAAAAAAGTGTTTGCTTTGAAAGTCATTGCGTGGTCAATTATTTGTATTCATCGCAAGAAAATGTCGATGATTTTTTTTACTTCAAATGCCCAATTTTAAAGGGAAAGCAAAAGAAATGGAAAATTGGTTTGGAAATTTATTTGTAGTTAGTTTACAAGCTGTCTACTTGGTTATACGTCATACGATGAGACAAAAATTTCCTATTTTGAATAAATGCAGACAAATGAGACTACTATCATTGAAGCACTAAGTCACTGCTAAGATATTCACTGAAGAGACATAGAACGGCAATCACAATGACCTGAACCCACATTCGCCAATATTAAACAGAAAACTGACTGAAAATAATAAATCACATCCACATAATACCAATGTAAAATAAATACTACTTTTTCAAGTCCAGCCATTTCCTAGCCCTCTTCTTCCGAGTTCCACAAGTTCCAAAAAAAAACAATGCGCTTATTTACTGAAAGGAGCGCAGCCTGCTCAGCTGAAACAACTCGTGACAAACTTTTTTTATCGTTCGAGGGAAAAGGTTCAAGAGCCTACTCTACCAAAAGCGTCCACTCCTTAGTTTTTCAGTGTCTTTCGATTTTTCCTGTAAATAAATAAATAAATATATATATGTATGTATATATTCTACCGGATGCTACGAAGAGCGCCCTCTCGTCGTAGATTACTCGGTTCTAACTCGATACTCGGTTCGATGGTCTCATTTCTCTCAACCGTGCAAACCGGTTGTCCAATGGCCGCCGTCCGAAGTCGCCCGAGTGAGCGATGCCCTTTTCTTATTATCGGCGCCACGGGAGCCATCACTCCAAGGCCGGGACTTTCCGGTGCTAATTGAATGGGGCCCAGCGACGTTGCGTACCTCCAAACTATCTCCCTTTCCACCCAATGACCTCTTCCCCCTCCTCACAACTCCCTCTCCCCCGTTTCCCCGTCCCCTTTTCCTCTCCATGCTTCCAATAAGGCCAAGACCGAAAACCCTCCCTCCCCTCATCCGTGTTCCACTCAAGCCTTTGGACTCTCCCGCATTCCGACGTATCGCGCACGGATTCCGATATCTAACACCCTTACTCTCCTCCCACGAGCGATTTCTGCTCGAGAGCCCCACCTGGTTCTCGGCAAGCGATAAAATTCGGGCAGGCGCCCACCCACGCTAATGCCCCTTCAGTTAGTTTTTTTTTGTTCTTCGGATACCGTCCTAGCCCATAGGGTAGAGAGTAGAGGATTTCTGGCTTGGATCATGAAGCGAAGCAGTATTGAGTAAAACATGCTCCAACAGATAAGGCATTATCGTGCCGTCTAACCTAAGATCTCAGTCCTAAGAGGAAAACAGAATCCACGCCTTTATTGGATTTTATGTAACCGTTTCCATGCTTCCAATAATGCTTAATGGAGAACTGTAACCTTTGGGTTGCCATCTCAGTGCATTACCGACCTGACTGGCATAGGTGACTAAAAAGCAAAAACGGGTGAGGGTTATTAACGATAATTCAACTTCGTCGGTGATCTGGATGCTCATTCAAGGTTGAAGTTCCCAACAGTATCACTTCTCTTTGCCATGCTTCCCTGAGAAAATGATTAAGCTGCCTGAATCCTCAGTTAAATCAGTAACTATACCTAAAACTGGCAATTTTTTGTACCGGGGAGGCCTCAGAAAGAGTGTAAAATCATTAAAAAAACAACAAGTGTTATATGGGCGTGTATGTGTACGATGCTGTGCTAAGGAAAATGTATTGCACATTTTTAACCTAGTCAAATTCAGTGTTTTCCCGGAAACGTTTGTCTCACAAAAAACATAACTATCCAGATTCAACGTTTAATTGCATTTTACTTAATGTATTTTCTAATGAAAGAATAATGTAATGATATGAATGTAATGACTGGTATTAACTATTCCGCATAGCGGAAATATTCATGAGGCAAGCAAATTGTTAGACATAAGTGATAACGATGCAAAAATGATGAACATAATGACGGAATTAGGAAGGCAGTTGATTATTTTAATTTTTGTCATTTATTGTATTAAGGACAGAATGACAGTGATCCTTTATTACGCAATCAAATTCACCAAATATTGTAAAAAATATAACAGCCACTATCTAACTGATTGCATTGCATGTACCCTAATGATTTATTATAAGGGAAGGAATTATATTTTTCAACATGCTTAAGTTCTATCATGAAACATGCTAATGGTTAAAAAGTTATTTTTTTCAGCTGAGACAGAGTAGACTACAAAAAAAGGAATGTCGAATTTCGATAAGGTCGTTATGGTTTCAATGGCCGAAATTCCGGTAAGCTCTCCAGATTTCAGCACTTTTTAGTTGGAGTAGACTATAACCGGCACTAAACCTATCTCCCAATATTCATCCTTTATTTTTACCACCTTCCTCTACAAAATAGTCTAAACGACACAACCATTTACGTTTTCTCAGTAATTTAAAGTAAAAATGACTTCAAAGGCGTTGAAAATTTCCATTCTTGCACCAGCATTCATTTAAAAAATCTTTTAATGCCTTACCGATGTGTATCAAGTATTCTCCAAACGTTGAGCATCATTATGAATAGTAATTACTGCACTTCCCTACCAATATATTCCAGTCGTTTCATGGAATATGCTGCGATAATTTAACTCCGTCAAAAGCGTAGTTTTGGAATGCTTTCGGATACAAGGTACGAGTTAATTGGGAGACTAATGAGCACTTTTACCGTCTAGCGGACGAGCTAGTGACTTTCCAATTAAAGGGATGGAATGGAATAATGTGGTGATGGATCATTAGGACTATAGTTACTTTCATAAACAGTGTCGAGAAATTCCAAAGATGAACATGCTAAGCCAGCATGGTGGACTTAAGCATGTGAGTGCGACTACTAATTTTCTGAAGGAAAATTCTCTGTAGCTATTCTCTCTCTTGAAATTTTCATTCCGCGAAAATAATTTTATCCAATTTCAGGTAATTAGTAAATTATCGGATAGCTAATTCCTACACTGTTTGACAATTATTATACAAAGGATTAATAAACTGATTGGATAACTAAGACTAAGACTTGGAACAATAAATTTCATAAAAGAGCATATTCGCATTTACTAACAGCAGGAAACGCTGAGCAGCTGATGAAGGCATGCAAATTTAAATGAAAAATTGGACCAAGAGTTAATCACAGCATATGACCTTATTAGGATTGAAAAGCGAAAATAAGTTGAATGGGTTTGTCAAGACATGAAGTTTCAATTCATGCAAGTAAATCAGCCGTGTATGCGGCGTAGTTACTCCAATCCACAACTGGTAGTTTCCGCCGGTAGCTATTTAAGTGTCGTCTTCCAAATGAATCATATTTTAAGGTAGAAATGAGATAGCTGTTTATTGTATACTTAAAAGGACATGAATAAATGCTAATTGGAGTCCGAAATGTGATTTGAAACATCACACTTAGGTGATTTTGGAGAATTTGTATTTTGAGAGTTGTGCTTTTCAGTGACAAGAATATTTTAGCTCGATGACACATCTTTCAATACATTGAAAATAAATTTTTTGTTGATGAGACGGCATACTGACAAATTAATTGCCATAGCCAATCTCCAAAGAGGTGTTGAAAATTTTCAGTAATTAATTAACTTCTGTCCTTTGCGGGTGATACGCCAAATAGAGAATTCCACCAAAATCGTGAAAACATCAATTATCCTGTATAAATGTATATATGCATAGATATTTTAATACAAATGCTTAAAAACACCACATTCATAGAGTCGTGCAGCTTTGATGCATGAATTGCCCAATGACGCACAACAAATTTGCATAGTCTGTGTACGTTACCGTTAGTTGTCGAAGAATCAGAATCTTAGGAAACAATTTAGTAACATTATCTGAGTGGTTGAATGGAGATAACCATTCCTCTATGTTCTATTTATATTAAAAGCGTCGAAATAATAATTGTCAGTTACATACAATGTTAATACCTGCGTACTGTGATGAGAATGTTATGTGTTCATTGCTATAAATCATCAAAATACTATTCAAACTATACTATGATTAAGTTGAAGCTATTATTAAGAGGTGCTACGCCATTTCAATCCGTTATTTAATAATAAAGTTCTAAAATTGGCAATTTTTCTACCATTTTAATAAAACAAATTTATGTAAATTATTATTTACATTTCGGGCCTTTTACTTTTCTTGACGGGATACTACAATTCACCGTCGCACGTATCATTTTACGCCGCATCCGTAAGGAAGGTGTTTTTCAAAATAAACGCCGCCACACGGTGGAAAAAGGGAGAAGATAAAAATGGTTCCCTCGACAAGCCAGAACTTACTCAACAAAATGGATAAAAGAAATTAAATGCGGACCTGTTCGCAGAGTGTGATACGGGCCCTGGATGTTTATTCAGTCATTCATTGCTGGAGAGGTAAATAAGATGAAGCTGACGGCACGGAGATAGCCAGCGCTTCGCATTTCCAGCTCGAGTGTCACCAAAGGAACCGCGCGAAATCCGGAGGTGGGAAGTGACGCGCCGGTATGGGTTTGCAAGAGAGACCGTCTGATGAGAATGGCACGCTAACGTACGTCTTTTGTTTTTCCCTCGACCACCGCCGTGATACGGCACTGCCACAGTGGAGCTTGACCGCGATGCGTAGCCCGTGTACCAGGGAGAGAACGTGAGTTCGCCGGCGGTGACACGAGTCTCGTGTCAGCGGCTCGTTAATGGGTCATCAGGGGATCGGGTCCCCCCCAAGCGGGCATCTCGTGGAACGGACAGGGGATGGCCCTTGTACCCCGCCCCACTCCCACCCACGCGCGCCCACTCTCCAACCGTGTTCCGCCTCCCTTACTCCATTTCCACGCTCCCACTCTCTCTCCCGACCCACAAACGCCCACCCTTATTTTAATATGTTCAACCCCTTACCACTGTTCGTAAGACCCATAGTATATTAACACTTTCAAAACTTGAAAACAACCTTGTGCGATAAAAAATATTGTCATCCACTGTGACGATCCGGCAGGATCAGCATGTTCTGACGTGTTTAACATATCTGTTGAATAAAATGCCTTGTATTCGATATCCTGACTCCTCACTTATTTATTATATGATAGGAACATTCATCACCATTATCACCATTGAACTTCTCATTTGAAATGTTATTCTTTTTCCCGAGCGCCTATTATCATGTTTCAGGTTTTTACATACTACTACGGTCAAATATAAAAAATTTCATTAAAGATTAAGCCCATGATTGTAAAAGAGCGGAGGGTGTATCATTAACACGGAACTTGATATCACCCTCGTCGACTTTAACCTCCAAGAAAATAATGCTATAACAAATAATTATTTCCTACACGCATTTGTGTCAGTAGCCAAAAATTACTAAATCCGAAGATCTACTGGCAGTTTTGAAGGAGCTCATTATTGTTCTTTTTAAATATTTGTGCTGTATTTAGCTTTTTTCTACCTGAATAAATAAAACGCTGTCCTCTGTAACTTGCTGGTACTCCATCGCCAATACTATTTAAGTGCTAACGTTTTGATACAAATTCCGAAAAAGTCGCAGAAAAGGGAGGAAGAAGCTCACAATTCTTTTTTAACTTTTCTGTCATTGCCGGACAGAGGTCCATGTGATTTCGGAAAGAGCATGGGGTTGGATTTAAATAATATTACATTCTCTCCAGGAAACATAATAATTTGAACTACCACCACAACATTGAGTGTTCTCTGAGTTTATTTAACTGAAAACTTTTTGCTCTAGAGGTTGGCAGAAACTGCTGGAGAGTTATAATGGACGGTAATAATAAAATCTGTAATAATTAGGCTGATAGATTAATCCCGTGAGTTAAAATATTTTAGAAAGTTAGATTCAAAGATCAATGACAGGGATAAATTTTACAGCACAATCGTCAACGATACCAAAAGGGAGAAGAGGACATGGCACTCTCGTCTACCTCCTTTTTAAGTATGGTAAGTAAAACCTTACCCATCTCTCCCTTTCCTCCCTTTTCTAAACATTTCCAACAGTTTTTTGTTTCGCCAGTGATTAAAAAAATCACTTAGGTACATACAAAGATACCTTAAAGAACAAAGCTTAACTCCGTGCTTATGAATATACGTAAATTAATTAAAGGAAAAAATAACTTAAAACCTTTAAGCAGGTCAGAGCTAACCGGAATCCTAATGAAGCATCCCATTGAGGTATCATCGTAGAGTCATACTTGACGACACAGATAAAGAGGCTTAATTGCAATCCACTACATTTAATAAAATTTGCTAAAAAACTGAATACGCTGTAAAACCATTGTAATGTATTTTTATTTTTGACTTTCCCTGCATAGTTAGTTGATTGATTTATTCATTTTAGTGGCCTTCTATTTAATTAAAAATATACTGGTGTCACAGAGGCAAACCTTTATGGTGCATATGCATCAATTCCCAACGCTTCGATTGAAGTGAGGTTCGAAAAAAAGTATGGTTGTAAAATTTCTGGTAGTCTTGCGATAGATAAAATAAAATGACCTTATAACTCGTAATTTACTTATATGGGCTCTAGTCAGTTATAATTCCGCATATTTTCTGCCAAAACTCTCATACTATTGGCAAAATTAGACTGAGGAAACTCAATTTTCTCATAACATATGTTTTTACAGGATAGACATGCGAGAGGCATCAAAGTGAGCAAACAGCATAAGACGAATTAATCCTAGCATCATAAGAGTACTTTTCCGTAAAAAATTCCGGCATATTTTGAGATCTTATGGATAAGAACCTCCGTCACTTAACAAACGTAATAACAAAGTCTCCATAGTGGAAAGAATGAATTTAAAGGTAAACGATCACTTCCATCAGATTATGCCCTAGAAACAAGCTACGCTCGATGCATCAGGAAACAAGGGCTCTTATCGTTGTTGACTCTCAAATCCTGTGAGACGTGAATTTATTCATAGCCTTCACCAACTCAATACATATTAAGCTTAGTAACTACCTAACAAGATAGAGGAATAAGAAGATTAATAGTTGCAAGGTAGCAAGAATTCAATAGTTCAATCTTGAAGAAAGAAAGCTGATACAGTCTCCAGAAAGGCATCTTTTAACACGTCAAATATATTCATCGCAGGCCAAATCTACCTCATCACTTGATAAAAACATTTCATAAGAATAATGTAATATTAATTCATAAGAGTAATTCATAATTATAGTGTACATTGCACAAGAGACATATTTCAAGGAAAAACTAGGAGAAGTAATTCCTCACCTAAACAAAAAACAGAAATAACAAAGAATATTTTAAGGCAGTAATATTGTTATTTTATTCGCTATGCTTTTTTTCTCCATCCAATTCCGTATACTCAAATAATTAAGTGACTCTTGATATATCTTATCTATTATTTTTCACGAAATGCATTGTAAAATTGTAGTCATAAATGAAATTTGAGAAGAAAATCATTTCCTGGAATAACAGCTCAATATTCAATTTTCAGTCTAACAAACTCACTCACTGCTCAACTAAACTATTCCCATAACCTTTAGCAATCAAAATCATACGTAAATCAATTTCCTCACGCAAAGGATGTTTCACTTAAGTTTGAGGAGAAGCTGAAAGAGATAGACTAATGAGATGGTTGCCATCTCTTGATTTCTGGAGTGATCCTTTTGCGGTGTAGGTATCACAGTTAGGTACTTCTTTCTTGTCATATGAAACATTGAAATGCTCTGTAATGAATTAAGAGTGCATAATTGCTATTATTAAACAAGCGATAGATTGACTAAGTGTTAGAGATTCTAAGAAAATACTGTCCACTTAATAATCCATTCGGCTGAAATTTCAACAGATTGCGTCAATTTACACTTCTCTTCCATTCACGCCCAGCTCTATAACGAACAGGAAACTGAGTAATGAGCACTTGCTATCGAATGAATGAAAGACCCAAGCACTGATAAATATCTTAATGGTTCAAGTGTCTGGTATCTAAGCTGGTTTCACCGTAGTTCATGCTTGCGGGCTAATAATGTAAGAGGGTTATTCCCAGAGATTATTTTCTGTTACCAGGTTGACTGGTGCTATTTAAGCTTAGAATTCAGAAATATTTTAATCCTATACCACATTAATAACAAAAAATATTCATTTTAATTTTCATATTTATCGCTCATTATCGTACCGTAATGCCATAGACTTGTTCCACGACTGAAAAATAATCCAGGTCAAGAAATAACCGTATTCGCGTATAAGTGCAAATTGAAATTAGGTTTACTCCTGCGGTAGAAAACTATTTCTTACGGTCTCCATACCTTGGGAAACAGCCTCTGAAATCGTGCTCCTCTATATCTAGATTTGTTTTCTCATAATTACATTGGCTCATTAAAAAAATAAATCCCACATCATAGGACGTGACCTAGGCGTGGTTTCTTACGTATAGTATCTTAATAACGCCTAGGAAACATCCAAGTGAGTTAGTAATTATGTACAAGGTTTAATATACGTTTATGACTGATATTTGGTCGTTTTTTGTACAAAAGAGGAAGAAATGTAATTCAATTTGAAATCATTTCATTAATAACTTTAGTAATACCCCCATCAATTGGTATTATAGCAAAATAGTGGTCACGGTTTTTCACCTCAAGAGGCGTTTTTGATCTCCGACATTTACATGAGATCCTGTGATTTTTTTAGCAGAGCTGGATTTTTCACAGGGTAATCAATCAATCAAGCAGAATTCAGAACAGCTAGTAGGATTCTTCACTCACTGTAGATTTGGGAGTAATCAAATTTATCTGGTTCACAATCCACGTCACGTTTTTTAAAAGAAGTTATAGAAGCGAGAGAGATTTCGCAAATAGAGTATCTATTGATTGAAAGTAAATCCATTTGTATTTTCCTCGCGGTTGTAAAATTAAATCTTAACTTGCATTAATTTCACCCATGGTAATTAATGCTTAGAATGCATGTTAATGCTCTTCTCACAACTTCCAGAAATTATTTTTCTTGATATATCAACTTAATATACATATATATCCTCATAGGTTTTCAACTTACATTCATACGTAAACAAATGGCTATTAAATGCTAAAATGCTATTAAATGCTAAATGTGACGGTGTCCATTGGGTTTGGAAATTTTGTGCTTAAATAAACAATAAGGAGGGCAAATTTCTAAAGGTAGCATGGGTAAAATGCAAGAGCAACTAACATAATTTCACACGACTCTATCATTATATCTGAACTCGAGTTATACATCGAAAAAATAACACAGAGGTAAATTCATAAAAGCACCGGTTGGATATTTCCCAAATATAAGAATAAATCACATAACACTTTCATTCACAAATATTTCAGCTCTTACCCAATAGGAACCATCTCTCGAGACAATAAATCTACCTCTTGCGCACATCATAGAGTAAATTCCCAGAAAAATAGTTCGCAGCATGTTGTCGCAGGTCGTTTGCCAATACAGATAAATACTAAATCATGCACAGCATGCATAAATGACAATGTCTGAAAATTTATGACACGGCACACAACACAACAATGACTGAATATTTGTAATAAGTGGCTGATTTAAGACTGATTTGGAGACCAATTAGTGAATTATGACGCAATTTCTAACCACTAGTAGAGTTTCTTTAACATGCATTCAGTAAAATTCCAGCATTATTAAAATAACATTTTTCGTATGGTAATGATGGAAAGTACTGACCTCTTTACTTATAATCTATTATGCAAAACAATCCGTCAATTAGTTCCCAATTGGTAGTAATGACACGACTGACTGACTGAATAACAGCGATCAGCCCATGGCATGGAAGATGGAAAAGCAAGTGAACTAAACAAGTATAGATGTCTAACAGGAGAATAACTTGCCTCTCACCTCAGTATATAGTGGGAGAGGCTACAAAAGAAGATCAGAGCGAAATAACTAAAGGCATTATAGCAAGCAGAGAAGAAAATAACATTCCATTCAGCAGATCGCAAGTATTTTGCAGGATTTCAAGAATTATACACCTCTAAAAGTAAAAAAGTTCAATGGAAGAAATACCACAAAAAAGAAATTGGAAGGAAAATTAAGAAATTGAATTAACTGAGATATTACTCTGAAAAGAATAGTTATTTGGACTTGTGAAGACTGACCTCTTCAATCCAACGACTCCCTAAGTGCCTATGCTGGAAGAGGCTCCAAAGTCTTCAATTTAGAATTCTACGAGAGCATTCGCGTGGAGAGAGATGTTATATCAATTATAGGCCACTTGGAAGGCTTGTCTTGGAAGATATTTTGAAACCATGTGTTGGATATGAACGCTACATATTAAACTGAAGCACGAAATGGGAAACCTGGAAAGTAGATGGAGAAAAAATAGAGGGTAAATAAATATGTTGAGTTGAGCATAACCATTTATGACGGATTTGTTACGAGCACAATATAAATGAAAACTGATGGAAATATCTCGTAAGGAAAACTAAGGGAAAAATACATAGGGCTTATAGAGAAATGTATGGTTGATCTATCGAGCTGAGCGCCTGCCGGCTCAAATTGATCCCTGGTAGTGAGTGACTAGAAAGAATACTTTTAACAATTAGAAGACGAAGCAAATTACTTCCATGGCACATAGTATTCAACGAAGACCTCTCGCTTGATTTTTTATGAGCTCTTTCGTTCCATTTTTATTAACTCGATCGAGTACTGCCTACTTTATTGGAATTCAGCTCTCCAGACATTGTTTCCGGGACAGAGCGAGGCCCGCTTTTGTATAAAAGTGACTTTTGGACCGTGTGCCTTTTCAGGGAAGCGCCAGGTTTCATTTTTCGACTCTCTGCTCATCGTTTAGACGCAAGAGCGCCCCTAAATAAAGAGCTGTCTTCGGAGCACCTTCAACTTCTACCGTCCTTTCCAAAGCCTCACTTTTCTCATTTCATGGTTTATGGTCTAATCAAAAGTTATCCGCATCACAAAACGTCCGACTTGATGGGTTTAGAATTCTCCAGAGAAAACCTTTCTGGAAATCATTTAATTTAAGAATGCATCACTACTCAGAGATGCGGGAGAAAAATAACGCAAATCTAAATCTCCCTTAAAGTCTTAAGTAGATGTGATAAAATACAGGCAATTATTATTCGTTGACATGCTTAAGGATAAAAAATAAGAAATTATTAAGTAGGTTACAGTCATCCGTCTAAAATACCCATTCTTTACATCTACATCTACATAATACCCTGCAAGCCACCATAAAGGTGTGTGGCAGGGGGTGAACTCTCACCAAACATGCACCACATATCATGCATAAAAAAGGATTAGTACTTGTATAGGTACTGTTCAAAACTACGCTATTTAAAAAAAGATAAAAATAGCAAAGCATACATTCAAAAACATGCTGTTAGTTGAGTTAGCTTTGTCCTTATACCAATGTTATCCATTGCTACACTCATACTGGATATATTTACCGTCATTCATATCCCTAATAGTACGAGGAAAAAAGGACATTTTGAATCTGTCAGTTTGGCAATCAATTTCTCTAATTTTGTGTTTATGGTCCAGTCTACCATAGTAAGTTGGGGTACGCAAAATATTTTTAACATCATCACTGAAAATATGGTCTTGGAATTTGTTTAAGCTCTTAAGCTTCCTCTAGCTCATTTGATCAGCATTCCATCTTATTAACGTGAAATCATTACATCTATAGTGATCATCAATCATCAATATCCATATCATCAATCTAGATTTGTTAATTCGTCTGATCATTTTTTCCACCACACTTACGTTTCCCTGGTAGTTTCGCATCTAAATTAATCATCCAATTCCTAGCAAATTCTCCGGCCTAACCCAGTATTTACATTTCTTCACTGCCTTTTATCCTCTCCACTTCCTTTATGGTCATTTCTTCCGTGACGCAAAGCTTATTATTGTCCTGGCATATACTGTTCTCATTTCGTTTGCCACTACAAATTATCCTAACTTTTAGCTGGTCCCACCTTTCCTAAAGTAGGATTTTGTCAGGTAACTTATGGCATTCCTTCCATTTAACATCAGTCATAGCAATCTAATCATCGCCACATTTGTGAACCACGGAGTCAGCATCGGCAGCATGATGCATGCGTTAATTCTTTAATCTATGACAAAACATTATATGATGAAATTGATATCTCCCTGCGTCAGATGGCATTTACATGTGTGAACATGCCGGAAATGATGTGTATTCTGGAAGTCTATTATTACCTGCCAATATCTCCAGCACAACTCAAATTTTTATTTGCCAAGGTAATTTCTTATTCCCAATCGATACCCGCTAACCTCATTCCCACCGTCGCCAATCTCCTCGATTTCCCATGCAGGTGGGAACGTTAACAATTACGCCTACAAGCCAATAATCACATATCTACCTCGTCCTTTTTTTAATAATTCGTTAGCATAAACACCTATTTGAAAAGCTAACCTTGCTCTATCTGCCTTAGCCTACAGGGAGAGAATCCTGTAATCCACATGCTCAATATGCTACATTTCTGGTTTCTTAACCAGAGCTACCCCCACTGCCCCTCTATGCCTCCACTACTTTATAACATTTACTCCCCTAGTCATCGTTCTCTGCCCACATAATTTCCCACAAATCTATCTCACCTTTCCCTCAAGCAAGTGTTTCTTGTGTGCGTTTATCTCCCTGCATTCATCGTTTGTATCTGAATCAGCTGCGTTCCTTTCATAGTCACATTTTCTGCTATTCTTCCCTCCGCTACTAAGAAAGGTCACCTATTGCTAATTAGCACTAAATGAGCAATAATAAGTAGTGTCCTGTACAGAGTTATTTAGAGCCCATTATCAAGTCTAGGAAAATTCAATGCAGGTAGTTCCCCATTGCCTTCCCAAAGTGCATTGGATCTGACCACTTTATGATGCTCACCCCAAGATCAGCATCGATAGATTTTTGCTGATATTTCAATAGGAAAGATATACTAAGCTATAAGACATAATAAGTAGGTTTCATTCTAATCCTTAAACATCGAACTAAGCATCAAGGATGGCATGTCCAGAAACGACTGTCATTGATCCGGTAAAATCCAATCACGTTTTGAAGTCCATGGGAGAGATGAAATATATTAAAACGAAAATGATAACCAAGTCCTCAATAGAAAACTATTTCGATGATTTAAATAGTCGGAAATTCTACTTCAAACGATCGATTAACGATAATATCGGGCGTGACGCTGTGTAGGTTGACAGCCGAGACAATCTGCAGATGGGAATGGGAGCGCGGTTAAAATTTAAATTTACGGGCAAGGGATTTCACCGAAAACGTTTATTAGAAAATTTATCGGAAATTACTGTAATACAGTGATTTCATCTATAGTCACGTACTCCCAACGCTTGTGGGTCCAATGTAGCACTGGCATTTTAGTTGATTATAAAAATACAACCGGCTCTACTACACTAAAGGATGTGTGAATGGTCCTTACACAACTTAAGTAAAAAGGATAAAAATACGTACTTACGAACCTAGTAAAAAATCGGCAGAATTTGAAAGCAATTCTACCGAATGGCGTCCATGCAAACCTTTTAAGGCATTTTTTATAGCCCTGAAATGTTGTAAGGGGAGATGAAGTACGGACACTCAGAGGTACGAATGATTCCATCGGAGTTTACTCTTTTCGGATCGGAGTTGTTCCCCATTTTAACATAAACCAAAACAATAAGACACAGATAATGTGGCCAATAATAAAGTAGTATTCATTATTCTGAACGTATGTATGATTCGGAGTAGTTCCCCGATTTTCAAATAAACCGAAAAAATAAGAATTAGGGAGAATGTTGCCCATCAAAAGGTGACATTCATTATTTTAACCCGAAAACCAATCACTTGGCCAGTGTTATACGATCGAATTTTTCGATCAGGCTAAAAAAGAACATGTAACAGAATAGCATTGAAATTGAAGTTATTACTCTAGAACATGCATATTTCTTTGATTAATGATGCACATTTATTCTTCAATGATGTCCCGTTAGGTTAAAATTAACCCAAGGTATCGTGAAATATCTTTGAATAAGGGATCTTATTTTCAGGAGAGCGCTCCAAAGTTACAAGAAACTGTTGAAACCGCTGAAGTAACTATTGGAACACAAATATGATGAATTAGACCAAATTATTTTACTCCATGCCGAAATAAATTAGCAAACGTTTTGTTTAAGGATGGGTAGATTCCAGTTTTTGTCGATTGCAAACCCTATCCCGATTCCTGTGTTTTCCATTCCCGATTGTCGATTCTGAAATGATACTCTATTGTAAAGTTTGAATGAGTAAATCTTTCAATAAGCAACAAATTATATATAGACAAGCTATAATGAGCCATAAGTTTAGGATATTTTTGAAAACTTAAAACAAATAACACTTAAATAAAACTAACACAAATCTTAAAACAGATATTTTTTTACTTCTAAAAAATTCGGGAAAGAATACATATTATATGACAATGAATTTCCGTATTAACTGAATTCTGTAGAATTAAAAACAAATAGGAGTCATTAGATACAAATGAATAGATAAAAATGAATTCAAATTCAGACATTTTTCCACATTCAAATCCACAGATCATGCAGTCAATTGTTTAATTTTTATTTTTTTGAAAATCATTTTGACCCTCTCTGGATCCAACCTATTTATTTTGGCATCTACAATATTCCCTGAAATGCTAAACGGCCTTTCACTGAAGACTGTAGCTGAGGGTATGCAAAGATACTTTACAGCAAGTTTTTTTGTCTGAGAAAATGGCTGTTGTGCCAGTATTTCCCACTTTCTTCCATGCTTGCTTCTGGGTGTAATGTATTCTCACTAATGTACTTATTTAGTTCTTCTTCACCTTACGTTTCCTGGGAAATATTCTCTGGAGAGGTAACAAGACCATAGATTGTGACCAAATTCCTAAACTGGTGGACACAGTGGATGTTAGAGCCACAGAATCCAGTTCTACTTGTGAATCTTCTTCAGTAATTACTGACAATATGAGGTAATCTACACCACTTCCTAGAGTATTTGTATCCGTAATCCGTATGACTGAGCACCGGAAACGTTGGGAGAAAGGGAACTCATCTTCCCTCGTGGCCAAACACCTTTTGGACACAGCACACCACTGCCTGTTAGACCCAGAGATACTCCATGTGGAGAGGAGAATGGACGCTTTGGAACAATTTGAAATTGTTCAGCAAGGGGAGAAGTTCGTCATGAACTGTTCAAATGTCACTCCCCACTGCTAGCCATTCCATTCCCTAAACCACGCATTCACTCACCACCAATGCCCTCCCTCTGACCTCCTCTCCCCACCTAGCACCTGCCTCCCCCGCCCCATCCTAGTTGTGTATGTATACCGCTCTCTCGACCGAATAGTCTTTGTACCTGATGATGGGTTAGCGGCTGAACGCGTAGTACCACTATTAAAACTGTGGAATAAGTGCTATCTCTTGTGTTTTTTTTATTATTCCTCTAAATTCTATACGCAGAGAAGCATCTACCTGAAAATGATCTCGCAAATCTCAGACTTTCATAGTGTATGCATGCATCAATACTAACTCAAAAATATATATACACTGCTCAATTTATGTTACGAGTTTTTCAGTAGAGATTAAGGTAATATAGAAAAATGCACTAACGAATCTTCATAGGCCAGTCCAAACTGCACAAAAATTTTGCAAAGACACTTGATTGCCAAATTTCTGACTCATTGTGGATAAGGAACAAGTTAGTTGTATTTGACCTTATGAACCCTGATGGCACGAATACACATTCATAGATACAGTCATGAATACAGCGTTAATCATGCACGTGCTTTGCGACAATGCATATATTTTAGGAGGGCAGCTTCATCGCTATGTTGATGAAGGATACTCGTTCATACGATATTTTATCTATTTTTCCGGTCCCATTCCTTTCGTAATATTGAGTTTCTACTGTATTAATATAATTAACAGGCTAATTCCGACCACTATAACTAAATCCACTGAATATCTCCACAAAATTCGGTGAAGACGTATTTCACCATTCATTCACGCACTGTCGAAAAGGAACACAGGAAAATAAAAGATGAAAGGAAAGAAACACGGGTAAAAAGATTTTCCGTTGAAGTTTGCTGGCCGATTCACTAGAGAACGTGAGCACGCGCTCTTACACCCGGGAAATTTAAAATCACGTACCGTTTTGGTTGGTTTTTTATTTATTCAGAATCGACTTTGAAGACTTCGATTCCTCGATTCCGCTAAGAATCGGTGGAATCGAGAATTGGGAATCGAAATCGACCCATCCTTAGTTTTGTTTTATCAGTGTGACTCCATATAAAGCAAATTTACATAATCCTATTAAATTCAAACCACAAAAAAACTACTTTAAGTGTAAATAGGTATTCGGCAAACCCTTTTAAAATTCGATTATTATGACTGTCTGGGCCTTCACTTCCTCTAGAATGTGGATCAAACACTGGCGCAACCGCAAACAAATGGCACAAACGTATTAACCAAAACCTGAATCGCAAAAAGCTTTTATTTCGCCATTATAATTCAACAACTTTCACTAAATCACTTCCACTTAATTATAGATCCTACTTCCAAAAAATGATACATGAATATCGATTATATTATTTCTCTCTCATCTAATCAATTATTAACGGACATACTCAAGATATGGAAACATTAGAATTACAATGACAATTCGATGTCGATTACGATTACGATGACCTTTGAACGTTTGGAAACCTTTTCAAACTCTACAAATTGCAACGAAGAAGCGTCATCAATGTAAGACTTTTACCTGTTAAATGGAAAACTACAATTCTAAACGTATATTCGATCACAGAGATGCAAACCATGCTTACTAGGCCAGTAACGTACCGACTTGGAAACCCAAAGGTTGCGGGATTGAATCCCACTTAGGGAATTGATACTTATGGCTGGATGCAGGAATATAAGGAAAGCATTTGGAGCTCCTAAAATCTGAACCCTACTCCTCTTTCCCTTCTAGAAAGTTTTTAATTAACCCCTTCCCGAAACGAGATGATTCGGCAGCTCGGTAAAGGACACGGCCTTCAAAATTTAATTAATCACCATGACCGCGTGAGATGACGGAGCCGCAGATTATTTTTTCGTCTTTATATTTGGCACCGGCTCCGAAAGCATTAAGTGACCACACCCGTTGCCCTAAATACCAGGTACCACTTCCATGTGGACACACTTTATCTCCCCAATATGGCCACCACCTTAATTCATCGTAGAACTGAGGTGATATTATTACAATTCCTACCCCGTACCTGAGTACACACCTGTGACATCGCCATCTTTGCCTGCGCGTACTTGTTCGCGATTCAGTACGGAAGTACCGACGATTATATATTAGAGGCAACTGAAATATTCGTCTTGCACTGCACCAGCCTTATTTTTCCCTCTTTTTCTACCCCATAGTTTACCAGGCATTGCTCCCCAAGCAAAATATCCCATAGAAAATGATGTGAAATCTCGATATCACAGTGGAACCGTTCAGCATACCATAATGATTTTCGAACTATTATCTCATGATATACATTTTATCTCACGAGTTTCAATACTGCAATGCCTGTATTCATTTACATTTGGAGATTCATTAACGGACTCCAACGTGGGTGACGAACCTCTCCTTCGTCAAGTAAAATAATGAACAGCCCACCAACGCAGAAACACACACAAGCACAGGCGCAGAATTTGCATACATTTAATCGATTCCATTAGCATAAATAACCACAGGATACTCGTCAATATAATTTCCGGTTCAGCTCCATTCAAACTCATTTATGCTACGTAGGGTTTCCTGGTGTGGATGCACCCCCTGCCACACACCCTCGAGGTGGCTTGCAGGGTATGTCGTAGATATAGATATAGATAGGGTATAGGTATGTTGAGACTTTAATCTACAAACAATAAGACAAATAAGATAAAAATGTTAATCTTTATCGGTGAGAAATCCTTACTCCGGTCCAATATTTTATTTGAAGAACTAATGCATTCCTATCTATTAACATTCCAACCTTTGTTATAATTGACCATTAACCATAGTTGCCCGTGGCGATGGATATTTCCCGCGCAAAATACAACCAGCTACTAACTTTTGCACTTCAATTGTCAAAATCTCTCAAAAAGAAAATCATTAGAATAAAAGATCGGCCCAAGAAGCAAAGGGAAAGTTCTTAAATACATCAACCGACGTTGAAACAGATTTGAAAGCAAACAGGATTTATGGTAATTTTAACCCCTTCATCCAGTGACACAAGCAAAACTTCGCCCTTGTCTCTTTGGGGGCGTTCTCAAACGAATTCAGCATGAAAGATGTTCAAAAGTTGCCGATGCCTTCTCCGAATTTCTGCCGGCGAACTGTTATTAAAACTCCCAGGGTAGTTTGCGAAACTGATCATTGTCAATTATCACATAAGAAAAATGCAGAGAAAGAAAAGAAATGAAAAATGAATATGTAGATGGAATCGTTTAGGTAGACAAGGGAATGTCACTGGATGGAACCACGTCAGCCGTCGCAAAAAAAATTATAATTATCACAGCTCGGAAAAGCGCTACGACAAAAACATTTATATGTATTTGACGTGGTTCTTCCACAAGTTGTCTCTAAAAGCTACAACGTAAGTATATTATAAGCAACTGCCTCAAGAATACTTGTTTGTGATCCTCTTTCACTTCAATTAGTACCTACCCTCTGCGTAGGTACTAATTACTACGTTACACTTAAATTAGTACCTACCCTCTACGTAGGTACTACGCTGCACAAATTAATCAAATTTCAAGTTCGAATTCATTAATTTTGATGGATTCCGTAAACGCAAATGAAATTAGCTATTGTTGCATTAGGAATGCAATTACCTTTGACTCAGTTTCAAATCGTGCATTTGCTGGTATTTTTCTCAGATATCTCCTATTCCCTTGAGTTTAGAAATATTCAAAATCTCCAAAAATTATCTACCATATGGTTTGCATTAAATTACGAGGATAGGGTTGCAGGATTGGAGGAGAAAAAATTTAGTGATAGCCAGAGGGTCTTGATAAGAACGCAAAAAATTAAGTTGAGCGGGTACTGCTTCAGAGCGGAGCCACTTAGTGGAGGGTTCAGAGAGCGGACGATCGATAAAGTACTACTGTGCTCCCCTGTTGGTAGGATAGAGAAAGCCGCATGTACTTGCAGTCTTTGATTACCCCAGCAATGAATCCATAATGGAGTGCGCTGGCGGCACCTGGGTCAAACATTGGAAAGACCATCATTGACCCAGTTCATGCATAGTTGAGTTAAAGAGAACAATTTCACTCTAAATTTTAGCCATTTGGAAATGTCACCTGATGGCTAAGGCTAGTTTTTTTTTTCTTCACCATAAGTTAAATGAATTTCAACTGATAAACGCAAAAAGATAATTTCAATCCGAAATATCAAGTAATTGCAAAATTTCTAGCTTTTTTATTCTTAATCGAGCCAGAAAACTTTCAATAAACATAAGTCGCGAATAACATAAAGAAGAAAATTGATTCGAATTTCAGGCAGAACCGGAATTCACATTTTAGGAAAACCAGAATTTTGGAATGGTAAAAAAACCATTCCAAAATCTCAGGAGTATTAGCTAGTATTTTTCCATCAGAAGATGAGAAAATGGTGACACGTACTAATGGCAATGCTTCATTTTTCCTACAAATGGAAGGTTTACATGGTAAGGTATTTGATCAGAACTTACAGATTTAGGCAAACTTTCACCTGATTTACATAAAACGACGATGATAGGCACAATCATAGATACTTAAGTATTTAAACGGTATTATCTTCACATTTGCATAAAGTAAAAAATCGTTCAAATTTTTTACTGCCATTTATTGCTGATCGTATACAAAATTTAAAATTATGAATATGATAAGTTCTTTAATTGGTTAAAGTTTAGAGAGTTTTTTAACCTTAATTCATTTCCGGATACTTTTTGATGTAGAATTAATTGCCTTTTGATTAAGGAAGATAATACAGAGCTGCTGGAGGAATATTTGCATTATTTATTGCGGTCTTTAGTTAAAACAGAATAATTGTCTCGCAGGAAGAGCCACAAAAGACATCACCCACTTATATCAAACAGACTAAATTGGTTAGAATGCCGATTCCAATACTGCAAAGAAGCATTTTAAACTCTTTGCGTGTCACGTTTCCTTCTATCGCTCATTCAGTACTTATCACACTATATGATAAATGATGAAATGATTTTCGTGATGTTGAAATGGGATGTAGCCAAAGGATCCACAACAGACATGCTCTTCGACAATCAACCGACTCATACTTTACCGAAGCTTGAATGCATTGAAAATCTCTCACGCAAGGTTCGCGATACAGCAGCAGAACGGCAGAATGTCTCTTGTTTAGTGATTGGGCCGGACCCAGGACTACTTCACAGGAGCAGCGAGAAAAAAGAATAATCTGGTGTTGATAATTTACTCTAAAGAAGCATAATTTTAATATATCCGTGCCCACCACAGGTAGACGTATGTACAAGGATCCTGCAGCGGTCCACGATAAACGAAGAGTGTCTCAAAAGATGGCATCGTCATAGTAAGTTAATGCACTCGGAAGCTAAATTTCTCAACCATATTTAAACAAGCTGCTGGGTGGAAGCAGCATGAATTGCATTAATGATGAGTTTAGTTTCTTGGAAACCGAGTCAATATATGTGAAAGGAACGTGTAAATGTGGCATTACCCGTCATTTGTTAACGCTGAGACATGGATTTCAACAAGGAGCAAATTAATTAGATATTATTTTCATGTTTTTCACCACAATCCAAGCCGTGTTACCATAATCGATCACATTTTGAAGCCACTGGTTAACCTCCTAATCGGAATATTCCTTTTAAATATTTGCTTACTGACAATGGAAAATTTTGTGCTGCATGACCTAACGCATACTGCTAGGATTTTATGGAAGCCTGGTGCCAAAATGAATATCTTCAATATAAGGAATAAAACAAGGAATATCAGAGGATACATTCTTCCAAAATGAGACTTCTTTCAAAGCATTTAACTAATTCTATCACGTAGGATAACGAAGTTTGACGTAATGACTTGAAGACATTACAATTAAAACATTAATATACGACACAGTCTCAGGCAACACTTTGTGGAAGTTATTCATATCAAGAGAAAAGGTATTAACACTGCTGTTTCCACATACACGTTTATTAGGTACGACCATGGTTTCGTAGCAAGGCTACATCATCAGGTGATGATGTAGCCTTGCCACGAAACAATGGTCGATGTTGTGGACAACTGATGGTCCTACAGTGCACTGATTGACGTCAGTAGGTCATTAGATGAAATGGGCTGTTTTCTCCAAGTATTTGCCCACAGCTTATATATATTCATCAGTCTATGTACCAATAAGCGTTTGGAAATTTTGCGAAAAAAGAAAAAAATATATTATGATCAGAAACACGGATCCTGGAGAAATCATGTTGCTTCTTGGTTCTATGCTCATAATGAGCTGTAATATAGTGCCAAATAATGTGCCAGATAATTGTTTCCATGCGTAAATAACGAAACGTAATTATATGCTATGATGAAATTTACTAAAAGTCAATTCTACATTCGGCACATTGTCCTGAAAGTTTAACGATCTGATGAACACAGTTCTGCCTTCACAATAGTTCTAAAAAATGAATATAGAGCATATTTTATCCCCGATTTTGTATTATTCATTATTAAAAACATTTTATTTATCATCATCATCATTGGTCATCAATCTTCAGATTGGTTTGACGCAGCTCTCCACCGAGTCATTCTATCGGCTTATCTCTTCATATTTACGTATTTCTTCTCTTTAACCTCCTTCATCACCTGTTCCAAATATCTCGCACGACGCCTTCCTTTGCCATTCTTCCCGTCCACTTATCCCTCGACGATTGTCTTCATCAGGCCATTATGTCTCATAAATATCACATACATTTTCGAGCAAAGTATAGAGCCCTTCAAACGCCCATAGGAGGCATTCAGGAGACTATTCCAGCGAAAATAAATCATTGATTTTCTCAGGAGCAGATCTACCTCGATAGTCGTTACGACGTATGACTCACAGGAAGGTGCCACATATCAGCCATACGTGAATTTTACATGATACTCAGTTCAATACGATGACAGCTCCACCCTTACTTATATAAATGAAATTCAGACTAATAACTATTGTTAATTTAGTTTCCAGAGCCAATTATACTATCAGCCATCAAATGGCAGGCCACTCAAGTATATTTGAATAGCGTATAGCAATCGCATAATTTTTACAGAGAAAAATCATTCACCTTGACCGGGACTTGAACCTGGAACCTCTTCTTCGTATTAAAAAGGTATAAACTGTTCAAAGTGGACCTGTTCCTGCACACACGTCGTAAATTAACCCAATTTATGGAGAGGCACACCAAAAAAACATTTTCTAGTGGCGTCTTGCCTTGAATGCTAACAAAAAAATCTTGTTTATTTCCTTCGATGACACGCTATAAAAGATTCTTTCAGTGATGGAATCCTTAACTACAGGGTTCAGTTATTTATAAATTAGTTTTTCTCTCCACGATTTCCTTTCCACGTTGACCTAGTTACGAGGTATTCATAAATAATACAGCATTTTATTAGATGCAAGGTTTCCGCGGCGTTGGTTAGATGCTCTCTGCATACTTTCGGGTTTCCTTCCGCGAAGGTTGGCGAGATGACGACAGTTTCGCTGACAGGACAGTCAGCAAAACTGTCGTCATTTTGCCAACCTACGTGGAAGGAAACCCGGAATTATGCATAGAGCAATACAGCATTGTATTAACTAATTTATATGCAGAGTCATTTTTTTGCCCAAAACAGCTTCTCAATCAATAGAGTTTTGAAAAATTAACCCATGCCTTTCGTGTACCTTGTGCATCAATTATTTCCTCCAATTATACCCATTAATACATTTGAGAAGTGAATGTGAAAAAATGTTTCCTTTGAACTTTTTCCTCTTTGAAAGCACAGTAAAAAATTCCCCTACCAATGGCCCAAGCCTGGCAGGTTATAATGCCATTCAAAGCCTGCGATTCCACGAACACATTTCTTTCAACCCTTTCTCCCTTTGCTTCCAAACTCGATGAAGATTATGAAGGGGAAAAAGCGCTAGGTAATAATTTTTTCCTTGCCTTTCCTCTATTTAAGCTGGTTAGGGAGGAGGACTATTTGATATGGCATGGATGGAAAGAAAATTTTAGGAGGAATTTGATTGCTTCCCCTCCTCCACCCATGGGTCCAAATGTATTCCTGAAATTAGGTAGAGAAAAAAATAAGGAGGAAAAGGGGTGTCCCGCGCAAATGGAGGTGGAGGATTTGGAAATCGAAAGGAATTCGCAATGAATGATAAATATTGTGTGAAAGAAAATGCTGTAAAATTTTTCGACGACGAGCATATAATTTCTGACTAGAGTGATGTCTTTTGAGTAGAATGGGCAAATAGCGACACCAGGTTTCTCTTCTCCCTCGCTCCACACGCTAAATCATACCTTTTTTCAAATATTCAACTATCCTTAGTAGAAAAGTCAATGATGATTCCTTAGACTGCGTTCGTCGAAGTTAACTATGGATTACATTGTAAGCATGCACTTCTTAAAATTGAGAATTTCCGTCTCAATACTATCATCAGCATGTCGTTGATATATGTGCCCTTATTCTCATTTCATCGCAACACCCTGGGTCTTTTACGTTGATTTAAGGACTTTAACTAACTAAACTGGAGATTGAATTGGTATTTAGGAGGTTGAGCATGCCAGATACTCGAATTAGAAACCAGACAGAGAGGCTATTCTCTAAAATTCATTTCTCTGCCCAAAAGCAGCGGTAAGGAGGAGCTGAAATGCATTTATCCGCCCGTCAATTAAGATGCTAAAGCAATAAACCCCATGAGCCCAACACAAGGTGTAGGTTCATTCTGACGCCAGGCTCTCCTTTATCGTTACTAGAATAATATACATATTTTGATACCGCCTATGTATGGTATAAATGCACTTGTTAGGCCGATTAATAAAACTAAAAAGCCCTCTTCTCCTGCTGACTACCGCCCAATCTCGATTCTTTGTGCCTTATCTAAATCGTTGGAGAAAATTGTCCACCACCAAGTGATTGATTACCTTCCCTCCAAGGGGAGACTTGACCCCTTTCAATCTGGCTTCCGCAAAAATTATAGTACAAATCCGCTCTACTCAAAGTTACAGATGATATTCGGAAAGCCATGGACAGCAGGATGGTCACCATCATGGTTTTATTTGATTTCAGTAAAGCGTTTAACCGCGTAAATCATATGCACCTACTATACAAACTAAAAAGTCTAAACTTTTCCTGTTCTGTTTTAAATTGGTTCCATTCATATCTTGACGGTAGAAGCCAGGCAGTCATCGGGTCTAATAACAACAAATCGTCTTGACGGCCTGTACCTTGTGGGGTGCCTCAAGGGTCCGTCCTTGGCCCTCTTTTATTCTGCCTTTATATCCTTGACATAGCAAAAGTTCTCAAACACTGCAAATACATGTTGTATGCCGATGATTTACACATTTATTTGCATACAAATCCTAGCAAATTGGCCGCAGCTATCTCTCTGGTTAATGAAGATGTCTCCGCTATCTGCAAATGGACCCATGAAAATCTATTGACTTTAAACTCTACCAAAACGCAGGCAATTATTTTTGGGAACTCAAGAATACTCAACAACATTGAATTTGCAACTCTCCCAAACATCAAGGTGGGTGACGCTGATATTGCATTTTGCAATACTGTCAAGAACCTTGGAATTACTTTAACAAACAACCTCTCGTGGAATCTACACATACAATATATCTCAAACAAAGTTAACAAAACTTTACATCAATTAAAATTACAGAAATCTCTTTTACCAATTTCCACTCGAAAAACGATTGTTTCAACTCTCATATTCCCTACTTTTGATTATTGTGCTTTAGTATATAATGACCTTCCCTCTGAATTAGAAAATAAGCTTCAGCGGCTATTAAACTCCTGTGTTAGATTTATTCTCGACCTCCGCAAAGATGAACATATCTCTCACCACCTACGCAACCTGTCATGGCTTAAGATATCTTCTAGGAGGAAATACTTACTTGGCTCTTTTCTTTATGCCCTTTTTCACAGTAAAAGCCCGGACTACCTATATTCTATGTTTAAACCTAGGTCAGTCTCTGTTTTTAGACCCTCCAGGACTGAACCCTCCTACCTGATGCGCCCAATACCTCGAACTAACGTATATCTTAAATCATTCCTCATATCTGGCTCAAACCTCTGGAATTCATTGCCTTTGCCCATAAAAAACTCTGCCTCTCTACCAATCTTTAAGGGAAAACTTTTCGAATATTGTTTCAATGAGGACTTATAAATCATACATGTAATTAAACCTGTGCATAAATTGTCAACAATTATTGTTTCCATGAGGACTTTAAATGTAACCTAACTATTGTATTATTTTGTATAAAATTTATGACATTATTGTAACTCAGTCTTTTCTGACAATATTGTTATTGTTATTGTTTGTAGTTTTTGACTTATTATTTGATGACTTGTTTGCTAGCTGTTTCTGTTGTATTGTTTTTGTTGCAAACTTTATCGATGTTTGTCTTTATGTACTGCTCTTATGGGGAAACCCAGAGCATGAAATAAATTCAATTCAATTCAATGTATCCTTTATGGTAACCTCGACCGGTGACTAATGACATGAAAGCAAAGCGCTAGGTTTGGCGTAAAATTCACGCTATATTGCCATTAAAGTCTCAAGTATTTATTAAGTATATTCACAAACTGAACAACACTTATCGATTTATCAATACTTAAAGAATGATATCTATTCACATGTCATTATAAAAATATTTCCTTATCTGCTAATTCAAGTCTCGCTATACGATAGTTCATAAGATGGAGTATCTTTCGCTTCATTAGAGTGAATGTGATCCTTACAACTTCTTCAAAGAAAATATTTAGAAGAGAAACGCAAATTACTCGCGAGTATGAAGCACAGATAAACATAATCACCAAAATTAACGCCAATGGACAACTGAGGACCACAGGAATTCGAATTACAGCATGGAAATTCGGATCCGCTTTCGTACAATCAAAGGCTACGGGATATTCCATGAAACCTACGCACTAATTTTATCGAGATACACATAACTATGCGTTTCCACGAGTTGGTCAGGAGCTGGAAGAAATCCCTTCAATGTGGGTTTCGAAGTGGACAAGTTTCCGTCTTCGGAATGTTGAAACCCACAAGTTCGTGCCGCGGTCTCCGGTTAATCTCGTAAACTTGCGCCGAGAGAATGTTTCATCTCTTCCGCTCAATATTCAGCCGGCGTGGTTCTTTCCAGAGGAGTTATTACCGCAAAAAAAGAATCCTCTCGCGCGAGAAGAAGGGTTCGTCGTAAAAGTTTAGCAGCACGTGGAAGTTACTAATGCCCTCCGACTCGGTAACATTACACGACCTTCTCCCAGCGGTGTCCCCTAGATTGGGTTCTCGAGGCCCAACCCTCCACCGTGCTCCACCCTCAAGCAATGCAGTGAAAATTAGGAGAAACACATGTCCATGTAAAAGGACAACAATATAGTATGCTCCCCTCGTTATACACTATACATGCACATGATGGAATATTTGATAATATCAATTTTGATCAACACTATGATAATCTTCCACCTTCACCTGCCCTAAATTGCCTTTCCTCCAACACTCGCCAATCAGCAGAAGATGTGATATTGTTCAACGAGGCCATGGTGAAACGACGCAAATGAAAGCTGTGTCACTGCTGACATTGTTCCCATGCCAAGCAGGGTCAGAGAGCGGAGGGTGACTTTGGCACATCGACTGCCAATAACCTTCTTGGAAAAATATTAAAATAGTATTTCTTGGATTGAGGTACCTATACAAAGTCATCTCTGCCCACTCTTTCATGGACTTTAGATGAAAGGGGAAACTTTGGGCGGCAATTATTGAGTTCTTAACAATCTCACTTTCGCTTAGATAATATGATGAAACAGACAATACCTACTGCCATAAAATTTTATTTCATATTCAGCGCTGAATACCGTGCATCCAACACAACGAATAGGCTTGTAATTCCGTATAGTATCCTTTCCTCACCGTACTAATCACCCGCATTATATTCAGCGCCTCCCTGAACTGGACGTACTTATCCTTTCTCCTCACCTTTCTCGAACATTTTGAAAGGAAAACACGATAGCTCAACGGCTATAAAGTACATAATTCGATATTTCTTTTTTTTGCGTTTTCTTCCCTACATTCATTAGATCTGCCGTGTCTATCCCTCAGATATCTACTTATCACATCGCTCCCGCCTACTTACGCCAAAGATTGCGATATCATTCTTCTGCTGTTAACTATTCCGAAACCAGAATTAAAATTTCATTTTCTAAATCCTATATTTCTACAATAGTGAAAAGTACCAATTCTTTTCTTTTCTTGGATTTTTTTTCTTCTTTTCTTGGATATACGTTGGAATTTACGCTTAATTCGGAATATACGTTTAATTTCTTTTCTTGGATATACGTAAATATATCTCCAAAACAAGTTACAATAATAGCACAAATTTAGTAAAATCCTAATGCATTTAGGTTTTTCTACCATGCTCGAGTGACTCAGTTCATGGTGAAATTTATGCATATATTCCCATTAAATGTTGATCACTTATTGTGGGTTCAAGAGTCAAATTTCATCTATAAGAACAGTTCATTTAACGGAAAAATAAAACAGCATGCTATGCAATGAAAAGTGAAATAAATACAAATTAAATTAGACACCAAATTTCCTAGTTACTACCAAATTCCCTTTATCTTTTGCAAAACTTGCAACTCTCGAGCATAAGATAAAACAGTTTTCATCCATATTTGGAAATACAACTTGTGCCTTGAGGCACAGACTGAAGGAGGAGGCGTGCCCTTGGCGATATGCCTAATTATCCAAAACGACGGTTAATCCCCTCAATAACTAGCTCGTACTTTCCTACCCCGTCTATTCCCCGATCCCTTCTTCACTGCCATTTTGTCTCCCCCTCTCAATCAGCCTCCGTTTCCTTTGCTCTCCCGACAAAACTAAGGGTCAAATGCGAGCGCGGACTCTCTCGGATGATTCAAACAAAAGCCCTCGCCAAACAATGGCTGCGTCGACTCGAGCGTAATCTGTGCGCGATTTCCTTTCCCTCTCTGGGCTTTCACTCTCCTCGCTCGCTCGCCTACGCAGTAACTCAGCCAATCCACCTCCGATTCTCCTCTCACTCTTCACTACTTTTCCCTCTTTTTCCCAATAGTTATACTTTCGATTCCTCCATATATTTCCTTGCTCTCTTAGGAGTTCCGGAAACGTTTGACTCAGAGAGTGAAAAGGCTTCACGGAGAGCTTGAACAATGTTCGACCGAAATAGCACCAGCGATATGTCTATTGCGCTTAATTTTCAACCCTTAACAAGTTATTCGCAGAAAAAATTATAATCACCTCTTGGAAAAGTTTAAAACACTTCGATTTTAGTTTTTTCTCCTTTATTCTCATCATATTTTAATGCATTATTAGCATAGTTCATAAAATTTGATTCTTACAAAATGTAAATTAGTTCATATTATAATACTACTATTGATATGGAAATACATTAGCTTTATAATAATATGTACGCAAATTCCAATTTTCGGAAATATATATGTTCTTCAAACATATCCAACACTCTCAACACAAGAAACGAATCCAAATCCCAGTGCCATGAAAATAGGCTACTTTAATTGCTATCTATATTTAACCTATATTTTTGTCCAAACAATTGAAATTTGTGTACTTTTGTTGTGAGGTTAATGTATTTCCATACTATTAATAATATTATAATGCGAAATAATAAAAATTTTGTTATGCAATCTAATATTATCATCCATTCCTATTATAATTACAAATATAATGAGAATAGAGGAGAATAAACATAAAACGAATTTTTTTCAAACTTTCTAAGAGAGGATTTTAATTTTTTCTACAAATTACTTGTAAAGGGCTCAAAATAAAATTAAAAAAACATATCGTGGATGGTATGTCCGTCAAGTTCAAATATTTTTCAACCTAACCGTATCTTGGTAAATTGTTAGCAACAACAATACTTTTCCACCGGCACACAATTGTGTTAATAGCGTACTTCAATTCCACTAGGGATAAATGACAATGGCCATTTTATCCTTGAAATGTTTACCTATTAAGGGAAAACAATTTTCAGTGAGATCGCTTAAGTTAGTGATTGCAAACATTTCCACCCCATAGCAGAAAGAATGATCATTTTGGACAGTTGGTAAAAAATACATTCTCGTAAACGTTTTATTATTCAAGCATTTTGTGCAAACCTAGCATTAAATACTTTCTATGTATCCTGGAAATAAATGGATTAAATTAGGAGCTTCGCAGCTATTTTTATCCTAAACTTCAAATTGCATGGGTAAAGTTGCTAAATTTGAGAGGCAAATAAAGAAATGGTGAGAAACGTTTCCACACAATAAACAAAGTTGACAAAGGCGATCGAGCCGCAAGGATCCACGACTATTTTAGCAAACCGCATTAACGCTCTTGTACGCTTAGTTTCAGTCGTTTATTCTAGGGGTTATGAGGAACCAAAAGACCCTCAATCGCTCTCTCAGAGACGTAGCCCGTAGAATTACCTCCATGAAAGGAAAGTGCGGCGACCTACGCCAAATCCTATTTCAAATAAGTTTTTTCCCTCACTCGCCGTTCAGTTTGCCTTATTTCTTTTATTCTAGTTCCATCGATTAGATGACAGTTGTATGAATTCCATTCTACGTAATCTAATCGAAGGCATTCTTTACCTCAACTCCATTTCTTTCCTATCCTTCCCTACCCCCGCCCCATTCCGGCCCATTCCCTTCGACCTCCCTGTCTTCTCGTCCTACATCATTTATCTCTCTACGCCATTTATTCCCATTATTTTCTCATCATTTCCCCCAATTTTGCAAGCCAATTCGTCCCGAGGAATTTTTCAGCTCAGATTTTTCTTATCCATCGCACAAGCTACTCAGCCAGGGACTTCGTGGGAAGGTATGACACGCTTTACGTGTTAGAGACGATGAAATTGACAAAAACCTTAAGAGCTTATGAAATTTTTGACAAAAACTTCGACAAAAACTAACGATGATGCAAACGTATAAAAACACGGATCGCTCAACAATAGAGACTTGATGGGTTTCATTCCGGAATTTGATGTGAAATCCACTCAGCTGCTCTTCACGAGTGAGCATTGTGAATCATACGCTAACACAGGAGGAAAATGGGAACCCTGGCGAAATAAAACATTCTCAATTGAATTCACAAGGGTTTCCTCACGAACGCAAAGGCCGAAAAATTCTCTTCACCCAGCGTCCGGGACCCTTTTCTCGCGCAGCAGCACCCATCTCGAAAGTAACAGGAGAAAAATATTTGGGATATAAACGACACATCACGAAAAGAGAGATTCTCTCAGCAAAGAAAGGAAGGTGAGTGAAAAGGAGAGAAAGGATCGCTAAAAAATAGTCAGGTCGCCTTTAAAGGTAAGGATAACGAGTAGGGGGAGCGTATCTGCCGAGCACCCCTCACCACCCACTCACCCTCCGTCTTTACCTTTGTCTCCATTTCCCTTACCTATCTCCTCTTTCCATCCCTCTTCTCCACCTATCGTCTAAATCTTTGCTTTTATCGTGTCCGCTCCTCTCATTTCTCGACCTTTCCTCCCTATTTCCAGTCTCTCTACCATCTCTATCTCCATTATCTCTTACCCTACCTTCCATTTCTCTTTCTCTCTCCCTTCTCCTTTTTTCTAATGCCTTTTTACGTCTCCTTACCTTTTCTCTTCTCAGACTCCTTTTTTTATTTCTATCCTTTGTCACCACACTCTTATCTTTGCCCCAAGCCTAAATCTCTGCGCTTTTTCAAGTGTAACTCTTTTTTATCTCCTATTTCCACCATCCATCTCGTTTTTCTTCCTTTCTTTTCATCTCTCTTTTCCACTTCAACTTTCTGCATCCCCTTCTTCCATTTCCTTCCTATATTCTCATTCTCCTGATACACATCCAGTCTCTCTGCCACCAAAACCCCACTTCCCATCAAACCGCTCAAATTTATCACAAGCCGCTATCGTTTTCTCTAACACTTATCATAACTACCTCTACATTGCTCTCCATCTCATCCTCTCTCAATCGCCATCTTTTCCAAGTGTATCTCCCTCTTTCCTCCTTTTTCTCCCTTGCTGTACATAATCTCTATACCTCCCTCCCACAGCCGCTTAAGTTCCTCGCGGTTCTCCCTCCCGACACCCTTCACCCAGCTTATCTCCTTCATCGCTCTCCTCATTCTTTTAGTCCAAGCAAACCTCCAATCCCTCTCACAATCTCGCACTCCCCCGACGAAAGACTTTGATCCTTTTCTCCCTTTCACTCCTTCCTTTAATCCAACCGGACGGTCTCTCCTATCTGCTGTTTCTTCCATCCAACAGGGTGAGTTTTATATGGGAGTCATGGAAAAGAGAGACTCGAGAGGGTTTTTTCGAAAATTTTAAGGGCGGGCAGCAAATCTTCTTATTACTGGTAAAGTAAACGAAAAAATAAAGAAGAACGAGCGTCCAAATTTCCAGACCCAACAGGCAAATAAAGGAATGCCTCGGATTAAAGGAGTTTAAGAGTGGTTTACCATTCATGGGAATAAGATCCAGGATGGATTGCTTGCTATAGGAGGGGTTTTACTTGTTTAAAAAAACCGATACCATAAGAATACGAGGAACATGGCTATGAACAACGAAATGATGAAGTAAAATTACAATACGAAAGCAAAAAGGGTGCCTTTTATTCCTTCAAACAATACCCGCATATTATATGAGCATGCGTTAGTAGAGTTGGCGCAAACATAGAGCGGCCATAGTATCCAGGTCGTTAGCACGCTGGCCTGACAACCCAAAGTTCGTGGATTCGAATCCAACCCAAGGTACTGATACTGTGTTTGCCCTAGGACTAAGATGTCAGGCTAGACGGTGTCCTGCAACCTCAGTCGTTGGAGCACCTTAAAACCTAAGGGTAGTAGTAGTAGAGACGTTAGTGCTATAGTAAGTACACCAGGGATACATAATCACCGACGATATCATTTTGTTCAGCTCAACTAAAATTCCGCCGATCACACATCATAATAAATAATTCCAGAATAGTCAGTAAACACCGAATGATACAATCTTAACCAGGCTACAACAATGCATCTCATAAATGTGACCAGCGCAGCGGGAAATTTCTCGTGAATCTGGCGAACCCATCACAACATATTCCTCGGAAGCACAAACCAGCAACCAATATGACTTATCACAGACAATATTGTCTCAGGCAGGCAAGAGAATAGAACTTGTGAATGTGTACCCTTATATTTAAACACAATTACAAGGAAGAAATCTACAGGCGGCGAATTTTCATGATCATTTTATCAGGCGTATTTTAACGTGATGAGGCGCAGTAAGTTACTCTCCGATATTCCCCATTATTTTAAGATACTCCATTGAGCGCAAGCTAAACCACAGAGCGATAGCCAAAGAGAGGCCAAGGAGGGCCTTTTCATTTAACGGGGCTGAATCTCGATCAAGGACTTTCATAACGCGTGCGTTGGCGTTATTGCTATTTTTTAATTGCGCTCAGGAGTGCTAAAGTACAACTGTCATTTTAAAAATTTGTTTGAAAGTTTAAAGTACAAATGTACCAATTTCTACTGGTAGAGGGAGTCGTTAGGATGTTACTATAAGCTATGCGCTTCTAAGAGAATTTTCAGAGTGATAGTTCCATCGCAAAAAATATACCGTAATCCAACTCGTGTGCGTATGATGCATAACTTGACGATCATCATGTGTCGAAAGATATGACATCTTAGGTTAGATGGTACCTCAGTATACTACCTCAGCAGTATAATTACCTTAAAAATACTCCAAAATTGAATTGCTGCCAGAATTTGCATCTGAAAGTATTAAACGCGATGGGAAAAATCTTCTGAGGTAAAAATTCAACAATGGCTGCAACATTACTCGATATAAATACATAATAAGTTCCTCTATAAATATTTAATTAACTATAAATAAATAATTAACTTAAATTAAATAATCAACTTCTCCAGGGAAACTTATTTTTAATCGTAAGTATAGAAGAAATATGCAGTTGTTTTTAGGAGTTATAGTGGCTAATAGTATATTGCTAACGGTATAACCAAAGATTTCATTCCTATGACAAGCAAGACAACCATTCCCATGGGTGGGTTTATAGCCCTTGACTTTCGGTTGGTCTACGTGTCACGTAGGCTTAACTTAGTGGAAATAAATCACTGGGAAAAGTAAGAAAACAACAAGATTCCATGAATATTTTAATTCACCGGCCATGGTTTTTATGCGTTTAATCATCTAGATGACCAGTGGTTCACTCTAAGCCCCTTACACAAAAAATTTCTAAAAGGAAGGGGCGGAATAAGTGAGTGTTGGAAAATAGAACGTGGACCAAAGAAAAGGGAAAAAGTTTCCAAAATGCCACTGGGAAGAAGAGTTCAAACCATCCATCGCATCACTAATTTTCAAAATTTTGTACCTTAGAAGCTCGAACTGATCCGAAGATTACATGAGAATGACTAAACAAATGGAAAGTAAGTAAATTAATTAAAACTCTTGCTGAATTTAATTATGTTTTCTTATTTCCGTCAGCAATAACGTTACACCCGGCAATATAAACATATCGCGAAGGTGTGAAAGGGATGAAATATATGAATATGATGCGGTTAGCTGATAGGAGAATCAAGTACAGAGTTTCACCAAAACAATTATGGACTGATGATGACCTGCTTTTGATAAGACTTCTTCGCACTGAGCAAGTTTTTTTATATTACCTAAATTTTACTACCGACTTCACACAAAAAACGAGGGATGTCTCTAAAATGGTGACCTAGAACGAAGACAGCTCTCACCATGGGATATGAAAAAGAGAACCACTACTGCATGCAAAATTTCGGCCGACTCATGAAGGAAAGCGGAACCGATGCACGTGTAGTGAGAGAGAGATTCCCGAAATCGATAACTTAACCTATGAGACAAGGCGCACAGCCCCCTCCTAGATTCCCTTTCGGCGAAACACCGGCAAGCGGGCAACGCTTGGGGAAAAGGAATGGAATGCGGGAAAAGGCCCGAGATGAGGGAGATAGGGCGAGCGGAACGTGGTGGGCGACAAGTAGAAGGAAGGGGAAAAGAAAGGCATGGACTCAGCGGAGTGGGGGCGGGAGGAGTGAGGAGTAAATGGAACCGAAGAACGAGGCGAGAAGGGAGTTAGAATGCGGTTGCCCACACGGCACGTCGTCTTCCACCTCGTGTGTGTGTGTGGGGATGTGCGCCTCACGAGTCGGCGATCGAGCCTTCTACTACTCAACCCCACCCTAACCCCCCCCCCCCCCCCACCCGGCTCCCCTCGTAACCAATGCGGTTTAAACCTGCGAATGTGACCAACTCCCATCGCAGTAAGAGAGGACCGTTTACTTTTCAGGGCCGCTTCCTGCGATGGTTTCGGCCCAGCCGGTTAAATTGATGGCCGGGTTCGCTTTTCTACCTTTCCCCTTGGGGTCGGCTCTCGTTTAATCCACGAAACCAGTATCACCACAACCGCGTAGTGATGAGGATTAAAACTTGGGAAAATCTCTCTCTGCGAGACAGGGGACCTCAAAGTAAGAGCATGGAAACAACGCGCCAACAAAGCGCTTTCTTGTGTTTGCAATTTGAGCGTTAAATGTGAGATTGGTGAAAAAAACAAGTGCTGATCACCCACCCCCAAGGTCCAACTCCTAATCTCAGCCGTCTTACAGCCGTCTTGTTAGAGAATTTTTAATGCAATGCCCATCCTAACCGATTTGTTGAGAGCAATTTAAATTTAATTTCTGTCCATCAAATGGGGCGTGAAACTGCAGTCCCCTGAGTCACTACCTTGAACACAATGACGATACTATGGAAAGGTTTCCCTCCACCTTTCCTCCATCCCCAAAATGGCTTACCTCTACCCACTATCCCCTTACCTATACTCACTTACCCACTAATCCAACTAATGCTGAATATGGTACCGCTGTAGGCCGCCTCCCCTACTACCGAATTGAATGCGAAACCACCAGAAGCGTATTTAGTACGGATATTAAGGTTTTCACCATAGGGTAAAGGTACTTCTTGCATTAAGGACATATCGTACTAAAAAACCCAAAGTTATTCCAAAGACATCCAAGCTGGAATTGGGATCTGAAACCTTGAGGTTGCTAATTTGATTCATTTGGAATATCTCTGACAAATAAACATTTTATTCGTAGAAATTTTTTATTAACTCGTTCCTCTGTGCTCAATTTATGCATGGCCACTCCTTCGCTATAACAAATTAGTCAGAGAGGTACATTAGGAATTAGAGAAAAGATCATACTATCCATATTCTATAAATAATAAGGATCCCCTAACAATAAGTCTCCACACCAGTAAACGTTCATGTAGGCTAGATAAAACGTAATTAAACAATCCAAGCTGGTGCGGCATCTCTATATTCAAGAACAACTCACGTTCAGAATTTTGGATAGATTGAGTTTTAAGTCGCGTAATACATTTACCTAATTAGACAACAATTGTGTCCAGTTCTGAAATTGACAGACACAATTCCAATAGTTTTATATATGCTTGAAATAAGCATGACACAAAACCAGTGGGGAGCAAAAATCGTGTTCGCATCGGGGCATTTCATTTACGAGCGGCCCAGAAGCCAACATTCTCTCTTCCCGAAGCTCCTCTCTCTTTTTCGATTTAACCCTCTATCCACCGCTCAGGGAACAGAACTGTTTAATATCTCCTATGGCAGTAAAAATTATCGATGCAACATTCATTTACAGATTTTACTCAGTATCTAGCTACAATTTTTTATACCTAATCAAAATAATTTCATAAACTCCCTAAAATACCATTATTTATGATGGCCGGTCCTGCCATACACACTCAACGTGGATTTTAGGGTTTTCGTTAGATTTATATGAAGATGATTACTTAGTAAGTTACGCAAACGAAATAACTGTTCGATATATCTGCCCGTTATCATAAATTTAACGTTATTATTCAAAATTAACCTTGAAATGACTTCAGGGTTAAAACTACCGCGCGAACTGAAACTGAGCTTATTGCTTCCTTACAAGTCCTTGTAAATGAATGTTCAGGTTAATGGGTCTTAAAAGAGGATTAAATGCCGCATTGCGTAAAAAGAACTAGATAAATAAATTTTCGGTGCCTTTAAGCATGTATGCCTTTGAGTATGAAAGCAGCTGAAACACAAGGCATAAGGATCGAACGAATACCGCTGAAATAAAATATAAACTACTACAATGCGAAGGAAAACAAGAGAGCGAAATGGTTTTAGAGTGCCAAAAAAAGCGAGCACGGTGGACATTCATGGGTCACACAATGCTATCCTTGTGCGGCCATTGGACGTTCTTCCGAAGTAGACCACTCACCTACCGTCAGACGATTTCTTTCGCCTTGGCATCCGCTCGGAAGGGGAACTGCAACAGCCATCCTCTCCGACGAGGACTTTGCGGAACAATGATCTGGGATATTACTCGGGGGCATGTGGAGTGGAATACAAACGGTCTCTAGGGGCCGGGGAGAAGCGCTTCTTGACGCCGAGCGCATGGCGAGGGAGGATACGAGAGAGCACCAAGGCGCCAAGTCGCTATTCCGGTGCGGTGACGCCAGAAGCGGATCGGAGGACGGGAAAAATAAAAAGGCACATGGAGGAGTCCGACGAGCCGATTAAGGAAAAAAAAAGATTGTAAATTGTAAATAGTGACTTCGTCCTATTTTGGAAAAGGGTTTCAAACTGACACGAAAAAGGTACGGTATTTACCTAACGCAATCGCTGGTAGCAGTTGTAAAAGGCGATTAAAACCCTACATTTAAAATATAAGTAAAAAAGGTTTTCATATTTGTGACAACTTATATGAACCTTAAACCATCATAAAAGCTCAAACCTTATATCAACTGGTTCAGTAAGCGCTAAACCACTCTTGAAGTCATTTATATGTGGAGGCTGTCTTATTCCGTTCTAAGACCGCTGTTATCTGATATAATCAATGTCTAGAATAGCTCAACGATCTTTTTAATATTTTTCTAACTCTCCCTCCGCCATTATCCCGACTAAGATTTTAGCTGTTAGAAGAATTTGCAACAAACATTCCTGGAGAAGTTGACGCACCGAGGAACAAAGAATTATATAACATTAATTCTAACCGGAAATGGTATTTTTTTAATTTCAAACGGATAGCTGTGACAATACGTTTACACTTACGAAGTACGAATTTTAGTTTTATATGGAGATTCGCCACCAATTACGTTCCCTAAACATATTTTGAGGCAGCGATCGGAACCTTTACATTAAAATTAATAATAAACTTAATTTATCCCTGGATGAACTGCTGGACTGCCCCTCTATGGTTTCATTTGATCACCGAACATCTACCACCTGGCAGACCGGGAGCCAACTTAGATTTGCCATATTGGAAAATAAAACGTACTTGAATCGTAAAATGGTACAAAGGCAACTTATAAAATGCGAAGAGCACTATTTTTGAGTCCCGTCGAGTATAAAGCCGACTGAAGCAGACAAAAATGTAGAGCGCGTAGGAAAGAAAAATTTAAAAACCGTAAGTTTAGAGAATTGAGAATAGGTATATAAGGTAGCGTAATGCTTCCATGCAACTGAAAAAAGTGTTCTCAATTCTCTTACTCATGGCAAATTCACCCTTGTTCGCATGCTTAAAACAAACTAAAATTTAAAACACCCAAATAAATGGTTATATCACTGATAAAGCCTATACTTCTTCGTACATACTAATTACTTCATTTCACGGGCCTAGTGCATGCATACACGGTTCCTTTAAGAAACAGAATACATCAATTAGTATATTACGTGGTACAAGTCTAGAGATAATTCTCACCCCCTACCGCTCACCCTCGATGTGGCTTGCAGGGTACTCAGTAGATGCTTATGTGTCTAGAGCATAATCTACATTCTGACAGGCTGTAAAATACAATATCTCAAGGCAAAGGTTGAATAAAAGAAAAGAATATGTACTGTGTTCGAGAAAAAATAAAAGAATCTGAAAGAACCAGAAACTGCAACGGATTAAACAAACATTCTCTTGGCTACCAAGCCCAGAAGTAATAGTTGAAAAAACTACGCACCCATCCTTGATGCTTACTCATATTGGTACCCAAAAAACAGCTGCCAATTGCCATACACAGCAATATGGTGTACCATACGTTGCATATCCGAGCCCAGCCTCCAACACGACGGTCATATTTGTTCGGAGAATGAAAGTTTTTCAAAACGGATGGCGTCGTATAATCTTGGCGTTAATAACATTGTCGTTCTACTTCCTGCGTTCCTCTTTTTGCAGTTCGTCCTTCTCTTCAAACGCTTCAAGTCGAAAGTAAGAGTCCATTAGCTTGAATTTGGCAAGAAGTATCACAATGAGGCAAAACACCCACGGGGAAACTGATGCAGACAAAAATTTCCGTAATATGTTGAACTGGAAGGAAAGATACTGTTCCCACCGCCAAAAGCGACTAAAGTGTTAATTGGCATGGTCCTTTGAAGAATACATTCCATATGCGACGATTTAGCGGGAGAATTGACTATACAGTCGACTCTCCCTCTACTTCGATACGGGGTCAAAAATAGAGGAGCAACAAAGAGGGGGAGAGGGAAGGAGCTTGCTCGGACGGAGAAAATAGCATAGTGATCGTCGAGAGGGAAAGGTGGGTGGGGGAAGAGGGAGGGGTCAGACGTGGTAGAGGTTGATTGGGAGACGTATAATAATAGAAGATTGCAGTTCACCACGCGTCTCCGCTCACGATGATTTTGGCTGTTGGCCCAAGTTCTTCTGTTAATCACATGACCGAGGGAACCACAATAAGCACTTCTGCTAACCATATGACTGCGCCAGTTTTGGGTGAATGGCGAGAGTATATCATCTGTCCTTCACTGGGTATTGATGCTTAATGGTGGAAAGCTAGGCTTGATGCGCTCTGGCGTTGGATGTAACGGGCAATAGAATCGGCAACAGAATAAAATGTGTGCACGATACTTGCCAAGGAACGTGAATTTCTCCCTAGAGGCAATTTTGTATATGTATTTTCGTAACCGAAACTTTACCTCGAGAGTGAATCGTTGGCAGAAATTTTGTATCATCACCTTGGAGAAACAAAAAAGCACAGTGTTGCAGGCCTCGGTAGCCAAGTCGGTAACAAGCAGGTCTAGCAACCCAAAGTTAGCTAATTTGAATCCCGCCTAAGGCATTGGGGTGGTATGTTTGTCATAATATTTAGTATATATGTAGTTTGTCATATATACTACATAGTTTGTCATAGATCTTACGTTAGACTGTGTGGCATAACCTTAGCCAATGAAGCCCCTAAAAACTTAAATCTACTAATACTACGTATGCATAATCATTAATCCGAAGCCAGTATTAAAGGTCAAACTTTGTACTGAGACCGAAAAATCTTCTATATACTGCAAGATTCATTGAATCTTACTTTGAGGAGATACCTAAAAAACATAAAATGATATAACGATGTGATGGCTAAAAAGATACCCTCAAGGTATGCATGCCAATCAAAGCCTTTTTTCCAAGATTTTTCCTGAGACCGAAAAAAGCTGCTATATACTGCTAGATTCATTGAATCTCACTTTGAGGAGATACCCAAAAAACATAAAATGATATAACGATGCGATGGCTACAAAGATACCCTCAGGGTATGCATGCCGATCGAAGCCTTTTTTCCGGGATATGAACGTATCCCGAGTAACATTGTCCCCGCATACACAACTTGGGAGCCTCATTCAGATTTTAAATGAGCTTTGCGAAAATCAAATTATCTGGACTCTCGCCAACTTCCTTAACAGTCCATTGCAAGTTTTAATCAAATATGGTGCTCTTAAAATAAGTAAACGCTGTCATTGTGGAAAACACCTAGAAAATGAATGCACGATAAACTAAAACAATGCTTCTGCAACTTAAAAAAAACACAAACAATTAACACCGTTAGAATGTTCCCCTAAATAGTAGCATTATACCTATAGCTTGCATGTAAATATGGCCTGCTTAGACTAGAATTTGTGCATATCTACATGAAAGTAAATGTAAATTTAATACTCTCTGATGCATGCCTGGTAATAGTTCACCCCCTTTAACACTGCTATGCGATTACTTGCAGATTATTATGTAGATGAATAACTAGAGCATGAATAAACATTGATTGGGAGACTTGCTCCTGAGAACTCCCAATTTCTCATCCAAACCCTAGCGAAATTTTACCGCACAAATCATTTTATCAGCACTTTGGTCCCAATCGCCCAGCGCATTTTGAACATCACCTCGTATTATGCAACAGGGAACCTATCAAATAAATTATTAATGGGTGAGAAAGCAACAGACCATGTAACAAGTGACTGCCTAAATAAATTTGCGTGTGAAAGTGATATTTAAATCTGAATTTACCCTACGAGCCATGGAAAAGAAGTCGGGAAAGGGAGGTACTGTGGCTCCACGACCTTATCACGTCATGGAGAGTATGAGCATAGTGGAAGCAAAGGTATTCATACATAGATTTAGCACTGTCCCTACTTTGAATGCTGGATTTGAGCGGAAATTCCGGCGCTGGTCCGGAAAGGAGGCTCGTCGGCAAAAGAATATGCCTCGGGCAGGGTCGCGTCAAAGGGAGCTTTTCAGAGACCAAAGGGTCAACGGATATGGGATCGTCCTTACCAGCTCACGTTTAACGAAATTTAATGGGGCGAGTGCTGTCTTCCTGCGTATTCCTTCCTGTTCTCCTAACACAGAATGTTGATTTTCCTTTGGATATGATGGACTTTATTTTATTACTCGAGGAGCATTGTGTTAATTAATACCCGTTCAATAATCCGTCACATTCTCACTTGTACCTTAAACCACGTTCATGGTAAACGTTACCTAGATATACTTTTTCTTGCAGTCAAAGAGCATTCACTGGCCTCTTTGCTGGTCATTCCACTCCCATCACCACAATTGGAATGGAAAAAATGCCTTAAAATCGTACTGATTCCCGTCGAAGGAAACTTTGTTTCGACTTCTCAGTAGCAGAAGCCAAGATCAAATACTGCTGAAAGGAAATCCTTTCAATTACATACATCCACAAAAGCGAAGGGGCTTTTGTTCCAACCTTAATCTCCTTAAGAAGTTTATTCCCCAAGAAAGGGTCTTCCCCAAAGTTCGTCTCAACCATCGCTTTCTGAAATCCCATAAGGATTTCAGAGGAGCATTAAGATTTTTAGAGTATACTACGTTGATATACGAATGTGAATTTTTTTTAGATCAAATGTGTTCATAATTCAGGAAACAACGATTCTCGGTACGTCAAATTGATACCATTGGTCTGTGATGTGAAATAAACGTAGCTGGGAGATAACCTTACCGCCAATTTATCAGATCAATGCAATAAATTCATCATCCAATATTGAAGTACCTAGGTAGTTTGTAAATTATGTCAATTTTGTATTTAAATAAAGTATTTTGACAAAATTCAAATACCCTAAGGTCAAAAATTACGACCAGCTCTGTTTCCATCGAAATTATGTTTATCATATCACCACTCATATGAAATGAGACAAATTAGCCATTAACGAAAACAAATTATGTTTGGAGAAGATGAAATGAATACACTGGAAAACATAGCAGCCAAGAGACAAAAAATATGAAAAAAGTAAAATACTGAAAGCGAGTAATATTATTATATAAATATCAAGAGCCCATGAATGATAGAAAGATTGACGAGAGTGATAAAGAAAAATATAGCAAAAAAGGCAGTTGATATATACTATACCCTGGAAGAACTATAAAAGATAGGGAAAAAAGGCTCTTTATAAAAGAACTCATTTGCATAAAGTACAAAAAATTAATTATTCTTATGTATTTGGATAATGGACTAAAAGTAGTTGCTCCACCGTCACTAAAACGGCGTAGCAACGGTTTTAGATTATATCGAGCGACTAAACCACGCATAAATTATGCGGACTTCGGATTTAATTCAAAATTTTGCATCGGCAGTTCAAGAATTAGTTTCCTAGGTTAACGTTGGTCTGGGCTTCTTTTCTACTGCATACCAAAAGAAACCAAGGCAATGGTATGTAGTAAGAGAGAAGAGACTAAAACCAAAGTTGGACTAAGAAAACAAAAGCTTGAGGATATGCAAAATTATTATTATTTAGAAAGCTCTGTAACCTGCAATGGGCGAAGCAAGAAGATAAGAGTAAAATAACGAAGGTTAAGAGGGAATTCTACCGAATAAAAATCCTTATTTACGGCTGGAAATACAAGCTTGAAAGTAAGGAAACATTTCATTCAAGTTACATCTCGAGCAAGTTTCTTTCTAGAAGTGAGGCGGAAGTTACGGCCGAAAAAATTCGAAAAGTGGCACTACAGAAGATTGATGAAGATAAATTGTATCGACGAAGGGAATAACCAAGAAGTCCTAAGAAGAGTGGGAGAAAAGAGAAGTCTTCTGAAAATGTTTGAAAAAAGACAGATATGCTTAATCGGCCATGCCCTGAGACAACGTGGTCTGATGACGGCAATTACTTAGGAGAATGTGAATGGGAATAATGGCAAAGGAAGATGTTGCATGAGATATATAAATCAAGTAGTGCAGGGTGTGAAGGAGAAAAATTACGTAAATATGAAGATTTTCCGATAAGAGAAACTAGTATAGAGCTGCATCAAACCAATCCTAGGACTGTTGTCCGCGATATTGATGATTCTATTACGCTAAGTAATAAGATATCTTTTTGGAAACTAATATTGTTTATCCTTTAATTATATTTATGTTTGGTAAACATTAAAAACAATAAATAAAAATAAAATAAATAAAATATAATATGTGCATCAATCGTGCCTTTCATATTTCATCGGCTTCATCAAATAACCATTTGATTAAAAAACATTTTCAAATAATCTAATGGCGTTTGCCAACTAGTCCATCACCGAATCAGACAAACCTATATTAATATAATCTATGCACATCATCACAATCAAAAGCTTATCCATTAAAGTTTACGATTTAATAAAGATAAATATGGCAATTAAAAATATTCAACTCATTTTTTTCCCATTCGATGCCGCTGGCTTCATTGACTCAGGTTTCTGAGTTCTTTGCACTGCGGTTCTATAAAAATACTGACAGCTCTAATAGATAGAGACATTTTCTGCAGAACTTCTTGAAATTGTGATTAAATTACAGTTCTCGAACCTGATGTAACAAGAGAGTACTACTAAATCATTATACAAGTAAAACAGCAATAAAAGCAAGTAAGTGTAAGAAATATCGTACACCAGCTTAGATCTGAGAAAGGGAGGGAAAAGTGAGGTGCCAAAGCAGTGACGCAAGTGTCACTGGAAAGAAAACTAAGACGTAATTATTTCATTTTGAAGGGGACTTTTATAAGCGTTTGATGATTTTATATGGATGCATTCAACGGTCGTAGGATCAACAGGAACATTGTAGAATAGTGTTTCCTAAATAGTGGGACACGCTCCTCATGTGGGGCTTCCAAACCTACCAACGGGACTCAGGCAGCCCGAAATACAATCCGAACCCTTTAACTTCTACGAGAATATCGTCTAAAATCTACGCATTAACTAGCATGCGAGTAAACATTCGAATAAAACTGAACTTATCCTCATGTCTTGGTGGGACTCGGTTTTACTGAGGATGGAAAGTGAGCGAGATTAAAAGGAAGGGAACTGCTGCTCTATGTTAGGTGTAGGACACTTTTTAATGCGCGTGCTCCCTTGAATGTCATCCTTCGTTTGAGTTTCCAGGGCGATCGGGTTGGTGTGGTGGCTAGAGTACTGGCCTCCCATCCCGAGGGCCCGGGTTAGATTCCCAGCAGTGGCGTATTTTTCAGTGGCTAACCGGTCCCAGTGGAGGGCATTTCAGGTTCAGTACTCCGTCCGTCGGATGGGACGTTAAGCCGTGGTCCCCTTGGCGCCTGTCGTCAAGAGTAGGCTAATACCGACGCCAGGTTACTTTCCACCCTTCCTCCGTTCCCTAAAAACTCCTATCAATATACAATTACCCACCAATCGCAAATGATCTTAGCTGTCGGTCGCCTCCCCTGAATAACATAACATTTTCCACAGTTTCCAGACCTGGCTATTGCGGCTGGCATCTCGCAAAGATGAGTGTGTGGCAAAAATCGTGATTGTCAACAGATCTGGCATGAAGTGATTCACAATATGGACTGCGTTAAGGACATCGAGCTGAAACATCCATGATTCCGCCTCTACACATGAAGACGAATTATGAGCATAACAGGATAAGCTATATGATGATGACGATGTTGGGATAAATAGTAAAAGGAAAGAAAATGAAAATAGGATTGCCCACTACTTTTCACGTTTACACTGAAGAAATTATCAGCGAGGCATGGAAAATCGGGATGGAATTACGAGTCGCTTTGGAATTTACACTGGCACGTGATTAAGCATTACAAATTTAATCAGGCAAAGGATTTCAATCCAAATTTAGTGCATTAAGAGGCCCCTTCAAGTGGCAAAGGATGATGGTGAACCATAGTAACGTGAAGCTAATTGAGCTTTTCCGAAATGGAAAGTAGCAAGGCACGCACAAGTGGGATCTAAAGGTATCCGCTACGTGTCTTCCTGGCATGTTAACTGTCACCAGGTGTCATGAATATGGTGAGAATTTTGGGTGAATATGTGTTAATTAGCATTATAATTAGTAGTTGCAGCCAAGGAATCATTTATGGGGAGATAGAAATGAGAGGACAAGGTGAAAGAGAAAATAAATGTTGATGAATATAACATTGCCAGAAATATTGCATGGTTGCGAGGTTTTGTTTTTCACAAAAATGAGGAGTATAAATTGTAGGCTTTCACAGTTGAACAGTTGATCACTAAACAGTTGAACGAAAAAGCGTAGCAATCGGAAAGGGAAGGAAGCTAACTAGTGACAAACTTGGAAGGAGGAGAAAAAAGCTGTCAGCGGACCGCTGAAGTTCTGGTGAATAGCGTGATTAGGACACAATACTTCAATGTTGTACTGCCTTCTTAAGTTGGCTTGCATGAATACAAGGAAACTACATCAAAGCAAACATTTGAGAAAATAGTCGCTCATTATGAGATGATGAGCTTAAATCCATGCTTGTAATCTCCTTTATTTACGAAACAAATAGGTTTCGCATTTAGATAAAATAATCATAATTGGATTCATAAAGGTTTTTGACCCAATAGAAGGTAGAATACCCGTAAAATTGAAAATCTATATAACTTCTCTAAGATGGTTGGTTTCCGACTTCATCGCTTTTCCACGAGCAAAAAGTTCACATAAATCAATATTCATTTAATTTGGTACCACGATATTCATCCATTGCTGGTTCCCCAAGTTCTAGTAACCCAGCGGGAAATTTTGTTTTACAAAATTTTCAAAAGGCTAAACACGCCTAACAAATGTTTTTCGCTATATATAAAGATATGCAACTATTCCGTTTTAAAACATAAAATACTCTCAAAAAAATGAATAAAATGAATCAAAACCTATTATATTTATTCCCAAATAACATAGCATAAAATTGCGTTTTCCAGAATCGATGAGATATCTGAACCGAAAACATGAGAACAGAAACAATCTCATTAATCAATCAATCAGAATCATATTTGAAACTATTTAAACTAAGAACAAACCAGCTGATAAAAATTAGTCTGTTAGCACTCATAAACTAATAACGATGCTAACCTTCAAAAAACGTGCTGATCTATAGTAATATTTACATGCTATATTTCACACGTTCAATGAAAAACTGACTGCGTTTTGCTTCAAAATGGCACTATGTGCCAAAATCATGGCTGACTTACCGTGTGTAAAATGTAACCAGTGTTTTTCATTCCAAAGTAAATGATAAGCATACATTTTATAGGATGACGCCTGATAATTCATCAATAGATACAAAAAGGTTGAGGGTTTGATACAAAAAGGTTGAGGGATTCCACCCAGGATTTGGACGTTGTGTTTGCCCTAGAATTAATATCTTAGGTCAGACAGTACGATATGACATGGGCCGTTGTAGCATCTAAAACCTATGATTACCACTAAAACAGTTCGAAAATTCTACATTTAATATTTTTATTTCTTACTTTCATAGAGATAGATTCCAACTGGCCATATCTGATTCTGTTATTTGCCTCCAAGTAGCATTAACAATTTAAATGAAGGCCTTAACTAATTCCAGAAAATATCCGTTTACAAGTATACCAGATGTGTTGGTGATAATATTTTTTTCTGCGTCATAGTCCCGCTCATGCAGTCCATTAAAAAATGACGCCCTGCCCTCAAAATCGCTGAAGCGCAAGCGATCGACGGAGACGCACGTTATCGCCTCCTTCTCGACACCTCTCAGGCCGTCTGCCGTTCCTGGGCGCAAGATTTCCCTAATTCGCTCCACCCACGGCACGAATATCCTAACCCATGGCTGGCCTCTTGGGTTAAAGACAACCAAACCTCTCTATCCTTCTCTCTGTCTCCCTACCACCTCGAGTTTCCTACTCATGGAGCTCGGGAAAAGTTTACGGAGGGGAGGGGATAAGAATACGTCGACAAAGAACTTGGAAACCTAACAACCGCGCCCTTTCCCCAAACAGGGAGGGATAACGATAGCTTTGGAGCCCTGGGGGCAAAATCAATTGTAACTTTCCATTTCGAGAAAGGATTGCTTACAGGTAACGTTTTGCCGTTCGTCACGAGATTCCCCAATCCTCCCGTTAAAACGGAAATGTAACGGCTTAAGCTGTTGAGGCGGGAGGAAATCTCATCAACTTGCGGCTGAGAGGGATTTTTTTCATGTTCTATGATAGCTGTCATCACCTCGTTTGGAAATATGCGGCATGGTGATGAACTGACATACAAGGAAAGCTCATGCATTCTCAATCAGCTGGATTCCTTCTTCCAAACCGTTTTTAACCCACCTTACAGAGATTCAACTGTCGTGTTACCTGACCTCTTTCAGCGGCTGATGCAACCAATTGAAATTTCCTGTAATAGTATTGAAAAGTTACTTATAGAAAGATACAAGCCCCAACAAATCTCCTGGCCCTGATCAAATTGCCTCCCGCGTATATAGAGAGTTAGCTTCCGAAATTTCCCACTACCTTGAAATAGTATTTAATAAATCCCTGGCCGAACACATCGTACCGATGGATTGGAAAACAGCCGATATAACACCCATTTTTAAAAATGGTGATAGGGAGCAGCCATCTAACTACCGACCTATATCCCTCACATCCATTTCATGCAAGGTCATACAACACATAATTGTCAGTTCAGTCATGGGGCACCTAGATAGCCAGAATTTATTTTCCAATGTTCAGCGGAAGAGTAGATCATGTGGAACTCAACTTGTTCTCTTTTCCCACGATATTTTAGTTTCTTGCGATAATAATATTCCAGTGGATGTAATATTTCTCGATTTCAAGAAAGCTTTTGACAAGGTGTCTCATGGCAAACTAATTTTGAAATTAAAATCTTATGGGTTATACAGTAATATTATATCATGGATAAATGATTTCCTACATGATCGGGTGCAAAGGGTTGTTTTGGACGGTGTTACCTCCCCGGCAACTGAAGTCACTTCAGTCGTCCCACAAGGTAGTGTGATAGCTCCACTCCTATTCCTCCTGTACATAAATGATATCAGTAAGGTGGTCAAAAGTAAGCTTCGTCTATTTGCCGATGACACAGTAGTGCACAGGGAAATTCTATGCCCAAATGATAAAGAATATTTAAATGATGACCGATGAGGAATTGAAAAATGGTGTGATACATGGCAGATAGAATCAAATTTTTAAAAATGTGTGGTAATGAATTTTTGGAAAAAGAATTGTTCTCCTCCTAGCACGTACAAAATAAGTAATAATGAAATAACAAACGTGGAATCCATTAAATATCTTGGAATAAGACTGATACAAGATCTTTCCTAGGGTAAACACATACGTGAAATAATGGGGCAATCTAATCGTAAACTGGGATTCATCAAAAGAGCATTAGGTAAATGTGACGATCATGTGCGAGAAATAAGCTACTTTTCCCTTGTTAGACCTCATTTGGAATAAGCTGCCAGTATATGAGATCCCTACGAAATTGGACTAAATAATCAACTTGAAAGTGTGCAGCGAAGATCGGCAAGATTGGTAAAGGGACGGTACGATAACTATATTAGCGTAACCAGTCTATTAATGAATTAAAATGGGAATCATTGTCAGACCGCAGGTTAAAATATAGACTTAATCTCTAAAATAAATTCCAAGGTAATATTTTCAGTGACGACGTTAAATATATTTTGCGAACCCCACCTTACTATGGTAGACTGGACCATGATTACAAAACGAGTCCAATACGAGTGAATCAATGTATAGCATAGGTAGTTGCATGTTGGCATAAGGACTTGAGGGTAACCCAACTAACAGCATGTTTTTGCATGCTTACTTTGCTATTTTTATCTTTTTAAATGGTGAGTTTAGACTAATATATTAATACTAATCCTATTTTATGCTTGATATGTAGTGTATGTTTGGTGAGAATTCACCCCCTGCCACTCACCTTTATGGTGGCTTGCAGGGTATTATGTAGATGTAGATGTAGGGTGACGACTCATCTGTAGGAATGTTACCAATGACCCGATAAAAGAGCATTAAAATATCACCAGCGTTATTATAGCAAAACAACAAGACCACCACCTCCTACAGAAACAACATCTAATGAAAGTAAAGAAATGCTATCAGTCCGTTTCGTAGCTACTTTCCACTCTATAATGTAAGTTAAATACACACTCCCCGATCACATATCACCAGTTGATACCATTCTCAGATCCTCCACCTATTCATGCATTTCACACCAAAACACGGAATAGAGCAATTTTTTTTTGTTCCCTTCAGAGCTAACTCTAATCATAATACTCCCATTTATAGAAGTAATGGAAATAAAGGATTCCCAACTTTGGGACCTCTTAACTTAAGCAAGGAAATTTAATAATCTTTAAGTATTATATTATTAATTATGGAATTATTAATATAACACATTAAATACCAAAATTATGGAAATGCACATCGACTAATACATCCATAAGATAGCCAGAGGAAGATACACATTCTATAGGAAATCAAAGGCTTGGCAATGCAGTCTCTCTCTGCAAATTCTCTGCAGATTCTCTGCGCTGGTAAAGGTCTTTAAACTCTTATATAGTATAGATAATATATTTATGAGTAAAGAAACTTCATCATCCTACAAAAGGTGAACATGTTAATCTAACAATTCACCAAACGTGTTAACTGAATTTAAACACACAATACCGTAAATAAAGGTTTGAGGGCAGACTCCACGTTTGAATCATCGTCAAAATACACAAATTGGAAGTACAGCTTCAATTCTACCGGCATAATACTACCTACTTAAGCCGAAAGTTGTTGCATAAATGAGGATTTAAGCTTATAGGAAAACAAAAGCAAATTAGGAAATTATTTTACCAGGATTCTAGGATAAAATTTGGTAACATCAGTAGAAATAATAGCCATTCTAATGTGGCACTATTAGGACGTAGCACAATGAGAAAGGATTTATTTCCATGATTTTCTTTTTCATATTGAAAAATGTTTACTAAAAAACTATGTTTAAAACTGTCGGAATCCAAATATAAATTCACGATAATGATAATCGAAGAGGCAATTTTAATTTAACTGTTTTAAATGAATAGCACGACCACAAATCAGTGTTTTTATAGTCTTTAATATAATGTTATAGAGAAAATTTTAACGTTAAACCGAAGAATCCTTGGCATAATTTATTGATGGAGGCAGCGTTTATAAGTAGGTATGGTCTTGTCCCAAACATGCATATTAATTTCAAAGGTATATGCTAAATTTAGAGCTTCCTCGAGGGTTTTAAGGATGGATGAAAAACTTCTCGAACGAACGAACACTGTCAATAAAACTCTGTTTTCCGTTAGAGACAGACCGTGAAAAAATTCGAGCTTCTCCGAAATATCTCCTCGAAAATCACTGCTTTACCCAAAAAACCCCAAAAACAAATATTTTGTGTCAGCTATGCTATAAAAAGAACCCTTGGACCAAATTCACTTCTCTTTTCGCAATTAAAAGCTCCATTTGTGAAACTTCGTTTATTTTTTGATCCGGAAAATCATCAATTTTACCTGAAAGGCTAACCTAATGGTTTTGAGAATGGAATAAAGTATTAAACATGATGAAGAAGTCCACCATGACTTAACCTAGTACATTATTCAAAGCTTTAAATTCAAATTATAATGGAAGCAAAGAACAATACTGAAATATTACAAAAGTTAAGAACGGAAATGTTTTCGACACGTCCTAAACTCCTAAAATAAGTCTCCGAAGGAAATTTTTAGGAAACTCTCAGAAAAAAATACTGCCGTGGTACATTTCGTATAGTATAAAAGGAGGTTAAAGAGCAAGAGTAAGAGAATGTATTTCTAAAATAATTCATGACCTATTACACTGGATCACCACGAAAATTCCCTTATGATCAGATTTATGGTGACGTATTTAAAAACAAAAGTTGCATCCTGTGGATCGATGAACGCGGATACGTTCCTCGACCGGCAGGCTCTTGTCTAATCTCCGCAATAAAGGCGACGATGCCAACTTAACACTCCGAGTCACGCCTGTCGCCTTTCACTGATGAGCTTCTCGGGGAATGAGAAATCATAGCCAACGGAGGACGATCCTTTCAGAATTGCGGAGGGCACAGTTGGCTCTGAGGCCAGGTAATTGGGCCAGCACCAATAAACTTACCGAGCAGCAAACTTATGTCATGCATACTGTGGAGGAACAAAAACTTTAAAAACCCTGGGCTATGAATACCAATTAGACGCAGCAATAATGCCTCAATTCCATACTTTTTCCTGGCAAGTTACTCATAAATTTAAGAGGGAGGTTTATTTCACCCTTCGTTTTTGTTTATATGAATTTGAGTAAATTTAAAATAATAGGTATCCATTTGAGACCTTGCTCCCACCCTTTTATAGCCAACTTATAAAGAATAAACTAAACCTAAAATGCAAATATTAATTTATATTCTTTTCCCGCCTTCCGCGGATAATTTTCTCAAAGAAGGTTTTATATAAGTTATACGCAGTTATAAAAATTTTTTTCTTCCAGTCTTTCACGACCAAAAACGCATCAAATTTTCTTCGACCTTGATGGAGAACTAATAATTACATTCAATTTGATTAGGTATGCTACGTTCGGCAAGTTTATTATTTTTTGCTCAAACTGACGAATTTCGATGAGTGAGAGCCAGAGCAGTTATTAAAAACTTGTTTATTTAAGCTAAATATATGTAGAACTTTGATTTCTAAAGCAAAATTTTCCTTTCCGAGTGCACTTAGTCTCCAATTCACGCATTTCTTTCAGATATCGAGTGCTTCAACCACTACAGATCATGGAGGAAACACCAAAGGTGAGTCCGACATTTTTCGGCCTATATCCATTCAATTATTTTCTAAATTTGAGCTCCATTAAAAAAATATCTCTTTTATAACTCTCAGTTGTACCTCTTATACTCGGAAGTAGGTACTACATGTGCAGAATTTTCTCGGGCTACCCATAGAGAGAGATCAAATGTTTCCAGCCATTTTATCCAGCCAATTAATTTTTAAAGGCTGTTATTCCCCGTATTTTAAGTATGTAAGTTTAGGATCCGTTTTCAACCATAGGGCAAGAGCTAATAAAAAGTATATTTGCTATTGGTTCCGAAAAATTCCTGGAAAAAACCGTCACCGAACATGAAATTGCCGTACTCTGCTTCAACGGGCATTAAACGCTTTAATGGTGGCTCTTACTCCCGTCACGGTTGAAGACGGAGGGTAAAACATGCAGCCTTTCTCTCGAGTTTCCCCGAGAAGCTAATTTTGAGCGGTAACGGAAGAACCCTGTGGGCTATAAAATATATATATAATTAGACTCGAAATAAAAGAACGTAACTATGAGGAATAAAGAGTGTAAATATGAATATAAATGAGATTATTAATACTATTACAGCTGCAATAGATTAAAGTCAGTGTGTATGAAGTAACAAAGCTGAAGAGTGACCTTCGAACATCTTTATTTTATATTATCTTTATTTACTGTTTCTTCCCCAAATTAAGGGATTCTAATGTTTTGGATTCTAGAGCTATCCGCCTCTCAAATCTTCTACAACCTCGGAACACTAAATCGAAAAATGGCAAACCTACTTGGCATCGGCGGTGTAAAATTTAAGTAGAAATGTGAGAATTACAAGATCACTGAAAACTTCATCATTATCGTACGAAGGTTAACATTCTAAACAGCTGACATTCTCGAATACATTAAGCACAGGTGGTAGGCATAAAAAAGTCTCAGTGGACTTTATAATCAGCATATCCGAAAGGCCATCATCATTTTCTTGACGATGAGACCACCCTTTTCTGTTTCCACTGTTCACTTCACTCCATCATTCTGACACCCTGTGAGATCCAGCACACCTATAGCAGAATATTTACAATTCACTTATGATATGAAAAAGAGAATTTTATGCGTATCAAAAAAACATTTTATCGTAACACGATTTTTCCGCATCCTCTAAAAGAGAACGGATATGTTGACAAACAAAAGTGTCCTTTCTTATCAGACTCGTGCTTACAAAGACATTGTGTTGGGAGAAATGTAAAAAAAAGTAGCTCGTATTTTCGAGTACAATTCTGCACAGTTCAGTTCTAAATGGAATACTGAAATAGAGTTAGTCTACCATTACGAAATTAATAAGCTTTCTCTAAGTCCTGAAGGCGAAGTAAAATTGAGGATGCTGGCAACCTAAGAAAAGTCAATTGGACGAATTCGAGTGATTTTTTACAAAGCAAATGTGTAGCCCACGTGTTGTGCGTGGGTAAGAAAGCATTACCATTCACATTTCCCTCCCACGGCAACATTTTTCCCTCGCACTCATATTCCAATTATTTGCATGTACGAGGCGTTTCACGGGGACCGGTTGCGGTAAGTTAATTCAAGGAACAATGAAAATTCCCTTTGAATGTTTTCCTTCTCCCGCAGCGCGACTCAAATGGAAAGAGAATTTCTTCCGGGGGCACATTCAACGTCGGTATTGTTGGTTTCGATCGTGTGCGGGGCCCATTGTCGCGCTCTTCAAAAGCGAGCAACGGTCTCGGGGAGCTGCCTCGATTGTTCGCCGGCGAACGGAGACGGAAATGTGGCGGAGAATACAAGGGTATGAGGGAAGAAGCCAGAATGATAAGGAAATGGGCGGCATGAAATATCGGCAACGGAGGCTTCATGCAGAGGAAGACTTGATGAAGGAGTAAAAGTAACACAAAAAGGAGATGGGTAACCAAGAGATATTCAAGAGATGGAGGGTCTTGATTAACCTCTCCCCATTCGCATCTCTTTAAAGGTTTCTTTAATGCTTACTGCAGCCCCCATGAAACCTATCCGTGTTAGCCGCAAAACAAAATGGGCTCGAATTTATGCTTTGGTGCTTTGCGGTGAAGTTAAGCCGATCTACTCTTAAGGAGGCTCCACCGAATTATGAAGTAGATGTCATTTTCGTGAAAATTTCAGGAGAGACAATGTTTTGGCCCTTCTATCGATTGGCAATAAAATAATGAGGCCTTTCCATCATATATTTGGAGAAAAAAGACGTTGAAAATCAGATACTTTATACGTGGTTATACGGCAGAGCATGGCTGTTGCAGTGAATTTTGCAGATTAACAATGTAAAGAGAAATGTCGTGTTGATGAAAAACTAATATAACATGCGCAATTTTATATAGAATTTAGCGTTGTGAAAAAGTGCTCGCCTTACCACACTTGTTTAATTGATATTAATAAATGTTTGCTCGAAAAAATAGCAGAAATGTCTTAGTTACATGAAAGTGGCGCTACAGTATGTTGTTATCACTGGCAACGGTAATTGGGACGGAACGTTCTTACAAGCCTATTCACTAACTTAATTTAGGACAATACCTTACCAAGGTCCTAATTATATTTTTAAATCATTTTCAATATTTCATTGGTTATTGATATGGTGTAATTAATACCAATGCTTCCAAATGGTAGCAGCGTCATTGTTGCCAAACAGTTTTCAAAAATATCAATATTAATAAAATTCAAAACAAAGAGTTGTATTTAAGGGAATAGTTTAAAACTAAGTAAGAAAATATTTAACCTCTCTTAGAATACGTATTAGCGGAATTGAGCATGTATTCTCACATTATAAATTAAACGTGGCAACAACACGTCTGCCATGTTTCGAAGTCAAAATGAGTTAAAAGAGTTTGTAAAAAATAGAATGCAACTACAACACGCTATATAATAGCACACTCATAGAATTGTTGTGTATGGGTTATCACCCTATATATGATTTTCCATATAGGTGTTTTTCTGGATCTGTATTTATTCATTAAATAACATAGCTCTTTTAGGGGATTTTGAATCGCGGAGTCACGGTGGAACCTCCTTAAGCCCGTTTCACACAGTACTTGCTCCAGCGCAAGACCTAGTGTGCTAGCCGCTACTTGATATTGAGGACGGAATATAGCATGTTTGGAACCGTCATAGGAAGTTTCACACGATCATTGAACTTGTGCTTGCTATGAAGCGTTATAACATAGTACTTTAAATCGAGAAGATCGAAAAGCAACTGAAACGTGATATGATTGGTCGACGGCCTCTGGGTCCTACTGGGATTCGACCCTCAATCCTCGGATACGCAGACCAGCTCGTAACAGACTACCACGACTGCCTCCGAGTCTCAGACTATTATTTCCCAGTACAGCAAGGAAAATAAAATGAATAAACCCTAGCAAACTGTGGCCTAACGCACTTCCCTTCTAAATAGTCCATAAAAACGACTGTGAATTACCTTACAATACAGGTGTTCTGACATTTTGTGCTTGGAATTGGAAATCACTCATAGCCGAACGATGTATCTTCGGTGTTTAACTTTACCTTATGATGGAGAGAAACTGTAACACATCAAGGGATAATGAACACTTGATCCGGAGGAGTAATCTACAATAACACGATGGCTAGTACCTTATCGCTTTCATGTCGGCAAGAGCGCCGTGGAAGTTGGTGGGAAAAATGCATAAAATATACATATAAACTTCTTGTCAAGGGCCTCCAAATCGTTTGTTAATTCGTGAAACGAAAAGTTACAAGTCAACGAGTGTCTTCTACATGCCTGGTTAAAACTATAGTAGTTGGTAAAATAATGAGTAAAAATCTATATATTCTGGATATTAAGCATAAAAAACAGGGTGGAATGCAAAAATGGTAAAATAATATTCCCCTTGGAATAAATTGTGTGATGAATTATAAATTCAACAGGTGAAATATGATGTAGCTCAAGCGTAAAATTGCGAGTTACTCAACACTTCAGCATATTTTGCCGATTTGATCGGCGAAGTTGAATTAGTGTTGCTCATCACCGCAGCATGTTTTGCCAATGTTAACAGCAAATATTTAATTAAGCGTCACATCTATGAAATTTTTCGACGGTTATAGAACTACTCGTATCTACTATAAATTCACCACCCTCGAAGACTTAATAAATCCATCTGGAGTGATTTAAAACCCCTGTTGTCAGTCCATGTTCTACCTTATCGAACAAGCATATCTCATTGTTTTATTTAGCTCAATGATGGCCACTTTTCATTATTCATGAACAACGTTTTTTAATCGGAAGTTTTACACCTTCCTCATCCTACCTATTTTACCTTTAAGCTCAAATAAAGACTTGGGGTAGTCATTCGAATATACTCATTAGGTAACTAAGACCTGCTGACAGAACCAAATGTCATAGCTGGTTTCTTTATCCTGGGGGTATTCTGCTTGTTATTTTATCGACTGCCGGTAGTGAAGACGGACTTATCGAGACTGGAAGTCGAAAAGATTTGACAACGGAGAGAGAAAAAGGGACCGACGGAGTCAGCGAAACTCATTCGTAGAGAAGCGGACGTCTCGGCGACATTCTTTATTCGGCACAAGGAGAAGAAAAAAAGACGGCAGAATGACATGAAAGACGGAGTCCTGATGGACCTTAGAGCTGAGGAAGCAGTCCGTCCCCGAATATTAAGCTGGGAGAGAGGGAACCTATAGCTGACACTCTGTTACCCATCTTCACTTCCGTATCTTGCTCTTTTCGGGAGTGAGCGCATGAGTCTCAGAATTAATACGTCTTCATCGACTCTGAAATATTCTTTTCGAAAGGTGATTATAGAGGAGACTTATCACTGCATTTCCCGCAACATCATAATGGAGCAACTAGTATTTTATATTCATCGTTTCCCGTTTCCAAAGATATAAGGTGGTAGCATCTTTTTGGATGAAATTATATTATATATTAGTTTATCACTAATTATATTATAATGGATTTTAATCTGATAGGAGGATAAATAAAATGATGTGGTGTAGTCCTTGGATGAATTTTCGTATTTTCGTAGGAATAAGCAGGAATTACTTAATAATAATAATTATCACAGCTGCTTCAAGGGTGACTGTTATTGGATAATTTTTTAATAGGGTCTGCAGAATAATACGTAAATTTAGGCATTACCAAAAAAATTGACGAGCATGGGAGATTTGCCAGAAATTCTTTTCTGAATTAGCTGCACTCCAATCTCGTTACTTGATCTTCTTGACGATATGAACCGTTTAAGGTAGAACCTCTACTACAAGTTCCTCCGAAAACATGCCTTGATATTTGGATATATTGTAGAGAAATCATTCCTTCGTCAATCCATGAAAAAATATTTGGGGGTCATCGGCCAATTTACGCTTATTACAGGATTTGAAAATCGTCATTTTCAGCCTCAAATTACATTGCCCTTATGGAAGAATAGTGACGTCCCTCCCTTAAAAATTTTATTTCTCAAAATTTTCCCTGAAAACACCATCTCAAAAACTAGTATATTTTGGCTGAATAATAAACGGATAATATGTATTTTTTTCAGGTTGCCTCATCGGCCATTTAAGGCTAATATTTATGATTGAAAAACGATGAAAAGTCTAACTTCCGTTCCTTAGCCACCATAGTGACAGAAGTCTGGCAACGATGTTAGGGGAGTAATGAAAACAAACTGGCCCAGTACCTCCGTCATTTATTCCTTACGTCACGATTGCAGACGATTTATGCTATGAAGTGTGTCTCTAATTGGTACCATCTGTACTGTATTCCCTGTTAGTACTGGTTACTTGAAGAATACCTGAGTGCGCTAAAATATTTTACACTTAGCAGTGGTCATACACGGAATATCATAGATCCCTGAAAATAATAGGTAGGTATAACACTGTTTACTCGATAAAGTCGCTTCTTTATTGCTACTCACGATGGCCTATTAGTTATTTAAAAGAATAGTTCCAGTATTTTAATGTATATTTCGTAGTATAAAGTCATCGTTTTCACCTAGCACTAAATAATACTTTGTTTTGAATATGTATATATTATCACCCGATAATATATTTCTCACCAAATAAGTAAAATTGAAAATATAAGTCAATAATATGGTTGTAGGAATTTGAAACTAGACTCGATGCATACATTTAATAGGCACTAATATGTTTGGTAATACAGTTTCCCAAACCTGCTCACTGATCAACTATACAAGCATTCTCCAAGAGAATAAAATAGTTTCTCAAGGGAAAACTGATGGAAATGAAGTTCTGAGTTCTGATGAAATCTTAAGTCTAGTTCCTCCAAAAGAGAGTTGCTTAGCCGTATATCTGTTTCGCGAGATCCCAATCATTATGGCAGATTATTGGCAGTTAACTTAGCTGATAGTTCATAGCCCTTACAATTTTCTGATACGGGTCAAACCATGTAAACACTTATCAAATATGAACAATATTGTATATACCCATGAAGCCCGAACTAGTAGTAACAGTATTCCTTTTACCAAGCCCGTAGCCAGGACAAAAATTGAGGAAGGATTTACTGATTGGGATCTAAAGACTATGTCCTCTAGAAAAACAATGTTTTTTACAGTACCAAAATAGTAATTCATCTTTACTGCCTTTTTATTATCTGTCATACACAACAAATAATCTCACATCTATGCTACTTCCTTCTTCAACTTTTCATACATTAACCCTCTAAATGAAAATTTGGAGGGAGCTCACAACCCCCTCCCCTTCCACTCACTACAGCCTTGCCTTTATTCATGTAAACGGTAACGTTCCACCCACCATACTGTAAACAGCAATAGGATGTGTAGAAAATTCTTTCCTCTTTTTATTAATAGTACCTATTTTTTCATTTCTTGGCTAAAATAATATAAGACTAAGGTGATAATAATTTTAAAGCTGCCATTAAGAAATGGTAGCTTTCAAATTAATATCGAAAAACTGCTTATTCCTCTTCGGGTTAGCTTGAGATTTCGATGTCAATACAGTATTTACAACGCCGTTCACTCTACATTTTATACCCCAATTACATTCCAGTCCGATGAGAATTTCTTCTGTTATATCAATTAACGTTAACACTGAATTACACGCATAGAAAATAATCAGCTTAGCCAAAACTTTTATTTCTACGATTCGACATCCAACAATAAATGCACTCAAAGAGTTGATTTGAAAAATACTTTCATCAGTATTCTGTTCCTTTAGATTTTACAAACAATTAGTCTAACTATATTTAGACATAAAGTTACCTTTAAAACGAACTTATGAAGCCATAACTCTAGCCCTCAAATGGAATTGACGATTCAAAAAGGCAAATTGCACTGCCCATGAGAGCTCAGTTATAAAAATTATCGCAATATAATGTAATAGAGCAAGTTGAATTTGCAACTACAATACAAAATACCGTATTGTAAAACTGAAGAGAAATGCTTGAAAACTAATAGCAGAAGGCAACGAATCTCAATGAGGTAGCGCAGGAGAACGTTGGTGTCGAACTGGTGTGAAAAATTGGTTTCTATGTCAATATTTACACGTTCTTTACGGTGTTGTCCATTTCGTCGTCAGAAAATATGTATAATAAACTTCTGGTAATTAAGTTTCTAAGAAAAGATCAAAAGCGATTTTTAGGTCTGTTATTTTATTTCAGATCTTAATTTATTATTATGAAATTTTATTGTTGCTCCTGATAAAGTTTTTTAGGTGCCTCTGACTCCTGACATCAATATAAAAGCCTTTCTTCATATCACCAAATTACTTCAGTTGGAAGAGAATTCATGTTTCGTATAGCCATGTTGAATAGTTGAAAATAGTTTTTAATTATTATTAACAACATTTTGAGCAATTTTATGTTGTTCCGGCATGCTATATTCGTCTTATGAAAGTAGTGCTTCGAAGCGCTGGTTCTACCTTAACATAAATGCACAGAGGAATTTTTCAGTATTTTACAATGCTCTTAAATGCCATTCGACAGAATACGTAAGGAATGCGTAAGGATATCAATTTGTATTGGGGAAAGATTACATGATCTTATTAGGATCCTGTTCTTTGAAAACACAAACGAATATTGAAAAAGCTTCTAGGAACATGAATCTTTTCATTCTTTCTGTCCAATTCCATACTTTCTATAACCGAAACCAATTTCCGTTCTCTTGGGAACGATTGCTCAACGGTCTCTCCTCAGTATCCCTGTTCAAGCCCCGTATTCTCTAAATATATCCTGCATCCACTGGTGCTGTTTACGAATTTTACCCGCTCGTTCCCATTTCCGAATTTACATTTTGAATGGCTCTTAATTTGCCTGGTCTGCCACTCCAATACATCCTCATTATTTGCTAAAAACACATCACAAAGGCCTCAAATCCACGCCCATTCTCATTTCGCGACCAAGACCAAGTCTCCGGAAAATTCAACACTCCGAATTAGAATGTTATCACTTTTTTATGCTTTTCACCAGAATACCTTCATTAATTACCACCAAATTTGGAATTATTTCCGGAGCAGCGCAATTATTTGGCTTACTGCTTAACTCATTTTATTCCTGAAATACTCTCCAAAAAGGAAGACGTTATACCTGCTCTAGTAATACCCTATCAACTTAAAACAAAATAATTGGCCAACATTATTTCTATATTGATTTAAGAACTTGCCTTTGTGTGAAGTCACTGCAACTTAAAAGGCTCTAAAGATACGTAATAAACCGAAACCAATAAGAAGTCACGTTTAACTCATCGCTTAGCTAGGAATTCGTAGTAAATTCGTTGTTTGACAAATTTCACATTGATTCCCCCTCCTGTTGCACTTCCTGGCCTGATATATTATTGGGGAAAGATTACATGATCTAATTAGGATCCTGTTCTTTGAAAACAAAAAAATATTGAAAAAGCTTCAAGGAACATGAATCTTTTCATTCTTTCTGTCCAATAATAGAATAGGTAGAATAGGTACAGTCATTGCTGACGTTCAATAATACACGCCAGCAATGACTGTACATTCATTTTATTCTCCATAGTCATAGATACCCTACGTATGAGATGCCCGTTTCAAGTGCATAAGTATAAGGCCTTAATCAATCACAGACATGGGCTAAAACAGAAATTACTAATTATAATCTTTCAATGCATATGATGTCTCGTGTCAGTTAGTCGTGGTCTCCCGTCATGAGCGGACGTCTCTCTACTGCGATCCTGAGGCCAAGGTGCAATACTCAGTGACTTAGCTTCAGAGATATATATACTTACAATTATCAAAATGCCTCAATGTAACGCGTGTAAAATATCTCGTGCTACAATTTATGTGTCGTGTGTGGACTGCCGCAACAACTTTCACGTGAACTGTTTGGTTATACCCTCGGTCAGTGGTGAAATAGAGGCGATGCACGCCAGCAATCAAAAGTGAAGGTGTGGTGATTTTAGTCAGGCAAGAAGGCTGAGTATGAATCTGGGTCGGGAGATCGATAATCATCGGAACGTACCTAATGATGCTTCGAGTGATGAGGTATTACGACTGTACAGGGAGATAAAAAACAGGTCTAAAAATTACCGAATCCAATTTAGAGTATTCCATCAATAAGTTGTACAAAAGGTTGGATGAATCGTTTAAGATTATTGAATCTTTAGGAAAGCGACTGGACGAATGCAATGTTAAAGTGGACTCTCTTCACAATGAGAATTTATTGTTAAAAAAGCAACTCGAAATTAAGTGCAACCGTTCAAATGAGTTAGAACAGCGTTTGCTTTCCAATACGGTCGAAATACAGAGAATCCTAATAGTGCCTGAAAGCCTGCCAGATGTTGTGTGTGAGATAGGGGTTGAATGGGGTCGTTTACCATATTTTTTATTGCCGAATCTGATAGAGTTTGTAAAATAAAAAGACCCGTATTTTTCCGTTTTTCGATCCGTCAATTATTTCTCGAGTTATAAGCGGCGAAAAACTGATGTTTTTAACCCATTCGGAAGAGTGGGCGTGGTGCCACCTCTGACGTATATCGACTTCGTCCAACCACAACTGAGCCCGCGAAGCTACTTCGCCTCTTCACAATGGGGGGGGACACAGCTGACTCAGCCAATCGGAGCAGTTGCGACAGCATCTGTGCGAGCAGACCTTCCGAGAACCCCCTCCACTTCCCCTAAAAGCAGTCAAGGACGGGAGGAAAAAGACGTCAATGATATCAAAGCAGATTATTCGGTGGGCGTCACCTTTTGCTTGTTTTATTTTTTGATTTATGAGTGAATGGTTGTGGTTAGAAGATTAAAATTTTCACCAAAATTCTTTTTTCGTTTCCATATAACGATTTCGTGTACAAAATTGCGATTTCGGTTCCGAGTAAACGCCCTCATTGGGCGTGAAAATGAGTGTCGAAGGCATAGATAACTGCTACCGATTTAAAACCAGGCCAGGAAGTGCAACAGGAGGGGGAATCAGTGTGAAAGTTGTCAAACAACGAATTTAGGACGAATTCCTAGCTAAGCGATGAGTTAAACGTGACTTCTCAACTCGACATCTGAACCTGGACGTTCCGGATGTGCCTGTGTACGTCAATGAGGCGCTTTGTCCAGGAAGAAGACTCGTGTTGAATGCAGCCAACGAAACAAAGAAAAGTCAAAAGTACAAATACTTTTGGGTAAGAGGGGGAACATCCTTATGCGAAAAGAAGAAAAAGATCTAGTAATTGTTCTTACTATTTTTATGAATTTCCTTCTAATGAGTTCTCAAAATCTAAATAAGTCGTCCTAAATCTAAATAAGCGACCCTTTCCCGAGCTTTCCCAGCGAATGAAATATAATTTAGTTTTACAATATTTTAAACTATTTGTTACTGTATTAATGTGGTGTTCCCATTTCAAATACTGATCCAGGTGAATTCCCAACTACTTATAGTCAGTAACACGTTCTAGTACAATACATTTTTTACATGCAATTTCAGTACACTCCGAAGAGTGATACACTACATTCAAGTTGATTTTGAAGCGATTACATAGAAATATTAGAACATAGAAATTTAGTTTTCTCACTTAATTGAAGTTTGTTTGCTATAAATCATCTGCTTAGAATATTTCAATCTATGTAATACAATATAACATGCAATTAGATTTAAATATTCTTAGCAGACTAAATTATATTTCATTCGCAACAAATGTCCTATACACTTTCGAAAATCGATTCATTCTGCATTAGCGCACCCCAAAGTGAACTATCGACTATTATGCTGGGGAGGTGCCTACCTAAATACCCTAAAAAGAGCAGAAAATGCTCTTAAGGGTATTTTTCGAGTGATAGCCCGAAAAGGTCGTTTTTAACCGTCCTTCCCTATTTGTAAGTTGCTAGGGCTAGTGGTGTCCTAGTGGGTAAAGCACTGAGCTACTGACCGGAGGGTCCCGGGTTCAAATCCCGGGCAAGAGCCCAGGAACTATGGACCAACGCGGAGGGAATCCCGAAAGACAAGCATCTTCAAGTAAGACAACCCGCGGAAGCCAACACAAGGAAAATGCAAATTGTTTCTTATCTTAAAATAGGTTTTTGTTGCTATTCCTATTGAATGAATACTTTTGTACCGAGTTCTATTGAAAACATATCTCAAAGTTATATACTCGTGTGCATAGTGTTATGAGCAAGGTTTTTATTTATTATGTTGAAAGCTGGGTCAGAAGTATGCATTTTTCTTTTTTTTTTAAGTGTACCCACCTTCAGGCCGATTGCCTTGGGGGACTTTTAGCTCCAAACTAACTTCAATGTGTGAGTTTGTTACAAAAAATATTCTTTGTTACGAAGAAATAAACTTCTATTTCTATATTTCTATTTCTATGTAATACAAATCAGGAATTTTGGCAAGTCTACGCTTTAAATTAAAAGCTATGATTTTTGCGAAAATTATACAGAACAAATTGAATGACTAATACATAGAAATGGCCTTAATACAATGCAAATCATTAAATGCCTCAATACAAATCAGAATAGTAATTACATTCATAAAAATATTAACAACTTAGCCGATTAACCTACTTTTATAGTAATTAAAATTACATCTGCAGCACCTTTTATTCCTGCAGCCATTTAACTAAAAACAAATTCTTCCACACATTGCGCTACATGATGACCAATGTGGTAAAAACTGCTGTATTTCATAGAAAAAATGAAATGGAATTTTCTATATTCGGCAGTGTATTAACTAATTTACCATAAAGTACCAGATTCGAGTTTATTTCTTTCCAACGTATTGACACGTTCCACACGTCTCCACTCAGATAACAGTCTAACTGTACTGAGGTATTTTATCAATATCAACCAAATATTAACATACATTTTTACTTATTTGTCCTCTTCATGGAAAAGAAAAATACCGATCCTCCCTTGTGTATTTAATAGCTTATTTATATGCATCATATTTAAAACTTAAGTCTTAAATTATAGAAATACACCCACTTCTTTTTTAGAAGCTCTGATATCCATATGCCTTGCCATAAATATAAAAATAGGAAAATATTTTTAAAATTTCAACAGATTCAGTCTGAAATAGTAATAAAATAGTAATTAATTACTCAGTAACTCTGATACGAACTGTGTTAAACTTCTACTACACTTCTGACCTACATTTTTAATTCCGTTTCAACATTATTTTTTATTCCCTTTCGAAAATACCTTCACTAACCTCACACTTAATATCATTCGAGCCTCATTGATTTTTTCACGACGTAGCCGCAACATTCGAGGTGACAATAATCGTGTTCTTCACGTTCGGACGCATGAGGCGATCGTTAAAGATGACAACCGATGAGGGGGTTTGAGGCCGAGGCCGCCGCACCCTCTTGAACGAGGGTGCAGAAGGGTGAGAGTGTGACGAGATAGGATGAACACCCAATATGACGCCGAGACTTGATCGAGAGAGAGATTTCCAGGGAAGAAATCCGCGGAAGGGCCGGCAGAGATTAGGGATGAGCGCGTGATCCGTGATTTTTGTGGAAAATAGGCAAATTCATCAAAAATTATCAATAATGTTAGGTTTCTACCGGTTATGATATGTATTGATTGGGTATCCTAAAAACCCTTTGCATTTTCCAAGTGGCTCCTTTTCTACACCAGAGATATGTTTTAATACAGGCTGTTTCCATGGTGAAATAAACCATTTTAAATTTTCCTGTGAAATACACTGATTATTTATGAAACATAATGGGTTCTATCAACAGGCATGTGCATGATTTATTCTGTTATAAGCGTTACATAACCCACGGTATAGCTCATCCGCTAACGGTAATAAAAACTGAATAAGTAATTTAATGGCCATCATTTTGTACTTTAAACCAATCAACTTCCTCTAAGTTATTTGTGCCATTCTGAATTAGGCTGCTAAATAAAAACTGGTTTTCAAACACTTTCAAACCTGAGTCAAGTACCTCCAATCGTACTAAATAATTAAAATCCTAATAAATAATTTTAAAAAACCTGCCAGGGCAAGTTTCACCGTCATAGAAAAGAGCATAGGCATAAAACTCACTCACAACTCACAAAATAACCATAATCCTTGACTACTATTATAGTTTACGGCGGGTTCATGTTCCAAAATATGTGTCTTGCGTTGAAGTCCTGCCTCTGGATTGTTCGGTGGTTAGCCACGAACAAAATGTAAAAATCCAGAAATCTCACCGGATTTCCAAGCAGTCTAGGCAATATTTAAAATAAATACTTATAACTTGCATCCCTTTGATTATAAAGTCCATTCATTCATTAGATTATCGCCCTTTATAGCCATGGAAATTCAATTTTTCCAGAAAATTTCACGTCTAAATATGCTGAAGAAGTGACAAATGAAGAAGTCCTAAGAAGAGTGGGAGAAAAGAGACGTCTGCAGAAAACTATAAAGAGAATACGAGACAACCTAATCGGCCATATCTTAAGACACGATAGCCTGATGAAGACAATCGTCGAGGGCAAAGTGAACGGGAAGAATGGAAAAGGCAGGCCTCGTATAAGTTATATAGAACAGGTCGTAAAGGACGTGAAAGAGAGGAACTACGTTAATATGAAAAGGTTGGCCGATAGAAGAATCGTGTGGAGGGCTGCGTCAAACCAATCCTAGTATTGTTGACCCATGATGAAGATAAATATGCTACGAAGAACATAATTGAAAATCGAAATGCATTGAATAATTTGAGTAGGCTTGTCAATAGAGCTGTACTCTTCGAAAAACATGTTTCAAAAATAGGTATGCATCTTCATACAATGGGGGCGTTTACTCGGAATCGAAATCACAATTTAGCAGACGAAATCGTTAGAAAGGAAACGAAAAACAAATTTTAGTTAAAATTTTAATCTTCTAACCACAACCATTCACTCATAAATCAAAAATTAAAACAAGCAAACGGTGACGCCCGCCGAATAATCTGCTTTGATATCATTGACGTCTTTTTCCTCCCGTCCTTGACTGCTTTTAGGGGAAGTGGAGGGGGTTCTCGGAAGGTCTGCTCGCACAGATGCTGTCGCAACTGCTCCGATTGGCTGAGTCAGCTCTGTCCCCCCCATTGTGAAGAGCTGAAGTAGCTTCGCGGGCTCAGTTGTGGTTGGACGAAGTCGATATACGTCAGAGGTGGCACCACGCCCACTTTTCCGAATGGGTTAAAAACATCAGTTTTTCGCCGCTTATAACTCCAGAAATAATTGACGGATCGAAAAACGAAAAATACGGGTCTTTTTATTTTACAAACTATTAGGTTCGGCAATAAAAAAATATGGTAAACGACCCGATTTTGAAGAGAAATCCGATATTATCATATTGCCAAGAAGCTTACACTCCGATAGAACTCAGAAAATTGTCCGACCCATCTTGCCCTCTCCCTGACCTCCCCCCTGTCATACCTACCCCCATTCCAACGTTCCCATGGTCTGAAGGCTTCAGTAATCTTCGGAGCAACTCTCCCAACTTCATTTCTTCCTTTGGTCCATCTCATTCTCTTTTTTTCCTTCTCTACCTCTTCCCTTTTTGTTGCGGAATGATCTAGAGCACTCCATCATCCCAATCCCTCCGAGTGAACCCTCAACAAATATCCCTTTCGGCTCCCTCTCTCACGAGTAACATTCATTCTTGGTGCGTGCTCACGCGCAGCTGAGGCTGCTCAAATTTTGAGTTTTTCGGATCCGCTCTCAAAAGGCAAAGAGAAATCCAAGAAATATCATTTCTCGACTAATTTCGCGCGGTACACTGAACCCACCCACTGCGTTCCGTTCCAATGCCATGACCCGGCGCCTCACGGAGGAACTCGAGGGTAAAGAGGGTGGATTCCGGTGGCGCTGGATGGATTTTTATCCGATTTACGATGGCCATATTTGATGGAAAGCCAGTACACCAAGCTGATTTACGGCCACGCAAGCTAACGTTTGCCCTCGAAGCGAAAAGATTTCGAGGCCGACGTATTTTCCGGAATATTAAGATAGTAACAAGCGGAGTTAAATGATTTACTATTCTTACAATTAGTGCATGAAAATGGGCGAAACGAAATTTTGAGAAGTAGCTTCATATGCCACGTATTAACTACCAATGAGTACAACGCACGATGGTCATCATCATCAGTCAACAATCCTTAGGTTGGTTTGATCCACCGCTCCACTGGATTCTCATCGGCTAAATTCATCATATTTACCTAATTCTTCCCTATCACATCCTTCACTTGGTACTTCTTCTACATATCTCATATGAGACTATCATTTGCCATTCTTCCCATTCACTTTTCCCTCGACGATTGCCTTCATCAAACTATCATGTCTATAGATATGGCCATTAAGTCGTTCCGTCTTTTACTTAAGGCCTTCAGAAGAGTTCTCTTTTCTCCCACTCTTTTGGATATTTCTTCATTTTTCACTCGGTCGATTCATTTCATCTTCATTATTGTTCCGTAGCGCACATTTTTGAATGCTTCCGCCTTGACTTTTCAGTTTTTATTCCTCTTGCCTCACTTCCATCAAAAAGAGTGCTTCAGAAGTATGTTTCGATTTGTTGTTTTCTTACTTTCACACTTGTATTTCCAACCGTAATTAGATTCTTCTTTTGATAGAAAGTCCCCTTCACCTGAGCTAGTCTACTGATTATTCCTTTCTTGCTTCGTCCATTGCCGTTTACTTGGCTTTCCAGATAACATATACGATTATATCTAGTGTATTTCCATAGACTATTAGCACTGTGCCTTTCAGTTGCTCGTAGGTAATTCATGTAAGGGCCAGTATTTTGTAAATTTGCATATCAGTAAGTATAAATTTAGTTTTCTCTGATTTAAAATGCATACCTGGTGATGTAATGTGCAATTCCAGCGGATAACTCTCTAAAATATTTCGCGGCAAGTTCGCAAATTATTCAGTAAGCACCTTAGTGTTTGAATACCGGCTTTAACCCCGTGGACGGTGGCGTAATGCGCACAACTACGGCTGCTTTTCATCATATGTCCAGCAGTTGGGCGACAGGTTGCTCCTTTTAAGCCTCGATAATTCATAAAGTGAAGGAGGACGCTGTGGTAGCTCAAGTGGTAGAGCACCTTGTGCCGTAAATCAGGGGCCCCGATTACAACTGCCGGTCAAGGCGAATGCTTTTTTTCTGTATGGTTTAATGGCTGTCGACTTAATGGCTTAATTCTGAATGCATGTGTAAGAAAACCTTTCTGAAATATGTACATATTCACAAAATCTTGAACATAAAATATCTTTTCGTTTCCCTTTTTTTTACCCGGGAGGCTAGGTTTGGGGGCCGCGATCCCTCACTGCCTCCGTATATGGGCGCTCATGTATATAAAAACAACGACAAAACACTAGAATGTGTAGCTTGCTACTACTAATCTGTAACTGTTACTGTAGAATAAACGATTATTTACAGTCCACTAACAAGTGAACAATAGACTTTAGGCGGGGGATGAGGTTTATTGTCGTTCAGGTTACAACATGTCGCTGAGTGGCGAGTATTCGCGGCAAAGGGAGGGGAGGTGAGTCACAGCACCCGTGCTTCTCGCTCTATCGTCCCCATCACCCCAAAACCCTCGATGACCACTACAACAATGCTAACGTCATACTTCTCGCACACTGACACATCTCTACCTTGATTTGTTTTTTCGCTTTTCAAACAACAACATTTTGTATTCCTTTTGGCATTTAATTTTATTCATACTTTAAATTTTTATTTTCAATTAATTTTTTTGACCCGGGCCCCTGGGCATTTTCCCCCTTTGCCCCCCCTTGTCGCCGACGGTCCGTATGACCCATCCGTTATCCTTCTTTATTAAATGCACAGATACTCCTTCAATACGATTCATAAAAGTTCAAAAAAAATTGTAAAAGTATTCTCGTTATTCCTCAACTATTTGTGGACATTTGTAGATGCATAGTACACAGAACCACCAGGAAGACTGCATATACTTTCCATTATATTAGAAGTATAAAGCACCAATACTTTCCAATAATCTTTGCTTCCACTTTTATTTCATCTTCAAATCCATTTCCTCATTGATCACTCCCTTACTGTTTCTGCATCTATGTAACAGGGTCAAGGGAAGGTCACAGAGAGCAAAGTTGAGGCAACGCTCAGAGCGTCGAACAGCCGAAATAAAAGGAAAGCCAGAAAGCAAAGTCAGAGCAAAGAGATAATTCCAGTATCCTTTATTCTGACTGACTAAAGTACGAGGGCGTAGCTTACAGCAAAACAACGAGCAGAAAAAAACGCACATTTCAAGATAAAAGGAGAATTCCTCGGCATCGCTACTCAGAAATAAAAATGACAATAGTTACCATTAGCGCAATCGTTAATCGTGAAATTATCGACGAAGAACCAGGAGAACAAAATAAAAAGGCCTAGATTTCACTACATGGCTGTAAAGAAAGCGTCATATTTAATGCTTGAAATGGCAACAGAGAAATAATTCCGGACTTACAAGCTGGATGTACTGAAAATATACAGAAAGTTTTGATATTAATGTAGGTAGTATGATTACTAATCTCGCAGTAAGCGCTTCCAGATATTCCACCCCATAGAATGACCACAAAGAAATGTTCTCCTATCAGCATTCACTCGCATGCATATTGAACATACCAAATAACCGCTCGAATCATGAATGCGTTCTGTTAAATATGTATATAATGTCCCGAGGCCTCAAAAGATCGGGAGCGATTTCGGATATCGAATTCCTTCCTTTTATAACCTGGCATCACATGCCATTTCGGTAGCAAAATTTTAATTTCCATTACAATGAAGCTATTTGGCATTATGAAACTGAAAATTATCGCGCACAAGCGAAAATACTATAAGTCATACGTAACCTTAGTTTAATATATGCTTTTCTGTTGCTGTGACCTTTAACAAGAAAAATAATTAAACAAAAAGATGCGTGATAAAATTTAAAGAAATCAACACTTAACATATCATTAATTTCAAAAATTAAAGTTTTATATAGACCTCTTAACCTAAAATAACGAAAAAATGTTTAACAATGTATATTCTGAATTACATGATATACCTCTTTCATTGCACATGCGCAAATTGACTTCTGAAGGATTCTACATGGGGTTCCTTTGGATAATACGGATAAAAATAAGAAGAAATCAAGATTGCTAAATTTTAAAATTTCTCTGTAATTATTTGAATCTGTGCATTAATCATGGAAACTTCAATGAAATTAACTAAAAACTTTACAGGAAACTAATTTCGCTGAAAGGGATTCATAGAATGAAAACTTATGAATGAGTTATCAAAGCGGTACACCACTAGTATTCTGACCATGAATATTTATGACGATTCGACAAAGGCCAAAAGTCATACGAACTGTTAAATAATCAGAAACGTGAAACGGGCAAATGTTCCATCGCGAGTAACGGGTGGTTCAATTGATTAAAAAATCATTGGAATTAAAATAATGTAAAAATAAGTGGTGAAGCAGTCAGTGGTGATATAGAGGCAGCAAAGAATTTTTTTAAATACTAGAAAAAATAGTTGAGGAGGCTGGTTAATTACCAGAAGAGGTGTTCAATGTTGACTAACGGTGCGTTTCTGGAAAAGAATGCCTCACCATACATATTCTAATGAAGAAAAGTCTACATCTGTATTTAAAGGTAGCAAAATATCGCCTGACTCTCTTGCTAGGAGGTTACGTGATGGGAGATTGCAAATTGAGACCTCTTATAATTTACCATTCGGAAAATCCGTGATCATTAAAAATGTTGATCAATCCTAAATTCTTTCTTCCGAGCATCTGGAAATCAAACGCATAAGCTTGGGTTTCTGCTGCCTAATTTGAGGACTGATACTGCATACGAGGTCAAGGAGTACTGCCTTGAAAAAAAATCCATTTAAAATCTTGCTGTTTGATAATGCACCTGGCCACCCTCCACACTTGGATAATTTAAATGACTGCATTATTTTTCTGCCTCCAAATACACCAGGCACCTCTACAACCCATGGATCAGGGAGTCATTGCGTCCTTCAAAGCTTTTTACTAGCTCATAACATTTGCTATTGCTGCCACATATGGGGATGGTATAATGACACTTGGCGAGTTTTGGAAGAGCCACAATGTGCATCACGCAATAAAAACATAACATCATCCTGGGAAGAAGTAACAGGCAAAAATATGAATGGTGCTTGGAAAAAGCTTAGCCTATGTCTCGTTAATGTCGAGGCATTTGCGACAAATGAAGAAGATGAGGCCATCGGTCGAGTTGTTGAGCTTGCGCATGTCCTCGACTTCAAAGTGGAGGCAGAAGACGTGGAAGAGCTGTAAGATTCGCACGATAAGTTGAATAACGAGGACCTAATAGAGATGGAGGCTCACAGGGCAGAAGTAGGGGATTAAAATGATGATGGGAGATCTCAAGAGGACGTGTATGGACAACAAAAATGCTTAATAACTAAGGGATTGTCGGAGGTCTTCAACCATATTAATTCAGCGGTGGAAAAACTTGAGCAAATGGATTCTAACATCGGCAATTTCCCTAAGGTCAGGAAGGCATTTCTGGATGCCATGTCTTGATACGAGTAAATATATCGTGATAAAAAGAAGGCCCCCATACAAAACTTTCTGCATAGCTACTTCAGGAAAGCTCAATCCACATCACCATCAACCTCATTAGCAGCTGACGCAGAGGGCGACGCCACAGAACAGCACTCGACATCGCAGCGAGAGAAATAAAATGTATCTGCGTGCAGGAAGGATAAAGTATGTGTGTGGATGAGTGTGTGTGACTGCAAAGGCCGCTTTACACGATACAATTTTTTGTACAGTGTCTTGTACAAACGGTTGTACGAGGACATTGTACCGTGTAAAGCGGCAAATAGTGTGAACGCATGTGCGAATGTCTGAATGACTGAACGGAAAATAGAACCTGTTCTAATTCCATTCAGACAAACATACAATTTCGTTCAGTTTATACAAGGGTTTGTACAAGAAATTGTAAAAAAATTGTATCGTATAAAGCGGCCTTAAAGCGTTAATGTGGACGTATCAATGACCTAATCCTTTACCCTCCTCTTATGAGTAGAAATTGTGATAATGATACCACCATGGCTATCAATTAATTCAACTTAATAGGCACAAGATACAGTACTGACTAAAATTAGTAAATTACTCATTACTATATGGCTCCTACAATGTCATAATTACACAATAAATCAATATTAGTCGGCATTTTAGTGAAGTAACATTAAGATACCGTACTTTCGCAAATCCGCAATTGGGAGAAAAGATATTACGCATTTTGATTAGCAATTCACGAGATGCGACTTCCAGGCGACATTAACGTTCATTTATGCAAATAAATTAAGGATAAAATAAGAATTCTTGAATTTCGAAGTAAATTGAAGGAAATTTGCCCAAAAAATTTTCCCCGCATTCCTCCGCATTGATCGAAATCTCAGGAGTATGGACTTAGTTTAGGAGAAATTTTCAACTTACGTACATTTCGACTTACGCAGCGTATGTCGGAACGCATCTTATACGTAACTGGGAACTGCCTGTAATGATATCCCCGGAGTATTATCTTAACCTCAGATCTCGATAAAAAACAATGAAAAACTAGAGCATCTTAATTTATATATCTTCCCTCGTCGGTTACTGCAGGAATGGCTAAGATGATTTCACAAATAACAACTTCCACGGCGTTTAAACCGATTATAACGGAAGTGGAACCAACCGTTTTATGAAAGCTTTCTCTGTTTATTTTAATCAATAATAATATAATTACTTTATATGCCTTCCCACATAATCACGACAAAGTCAACCCTAGAAATGGCTTGCTTTCATTGAGAAAGGTTCATGTAAACTAAAACAGTCGGAGGAAAACTAAGATGAGAATCGTAGAAAATGTGATAATATGAAAGTTTCAAATAAATCGAGTCAGGCCAAATTCCTTAGCAACCGGCACTAGCCAGGGTTGTGCTCCACTTTCTAAAACGACTCCATCGTACTATTCAAAGCATAGCATGACGAACAAGAAAACAGAAACTCGACCTGATAGTGGGTGAAAATGAAAATCACAAAGAGGACAAAAGCGTCCCGTTCTATTTACAAACCCCTATGTCTCCATCGCGGCCACAAATGTGTACGCCCTCAGGTAAAGGTCTCTCCGCTGTTATCTATTCTGCCCCCGTGGCACCGGAGGGAAATTAGATTATGAAATGAAATACGAAGTCTATACACGCGCCCCCGTTTTCCTCGGCCTTTCCTTTCCATCTTCCTCTCTTCTCCCCTTTTCCTTGCCTGGCGACATGTTTAAAGACGATGGGAGACTTGTAGTTCTTTCGAGCTGCAACGGAGCCGTTCACTCACCTATTCGCCTAGACATCTCCGAGCTCTCTCCTTCCGTCACCGCACCATCCCCCTTTAACTTCCAAGTGGCGTGGTGTACGCACACTTTCCGATTCCGAGCATGCCCAGATTTTCCTCCGTCACTTCCCTTCCCCGCGTCACAACGCCTCCATCCCCCACACTCTGCTGCTCCATATATTCTCCTTATTCTTTTCCCGTCTCTTTCCTCCACGTCTCGCTCCCCCTCCTCCAAAATATCCACGCTCCCGCCGGTCCAGCGGAGGGGATGCCAACTATCCCGCATTATGCTGAATTTCTCCCAACTTATCCCGAAAGTGCTCTTTCTTCGAATTCTGCATCCAGGGCTTTGGGAGCTCGTGGACGGAGTAATACGCGTGTCAATGTGGAATACGAAAAACTCTCCCCCTTTCTCCGAAAGTATAACCGTATATTTATGTATATCGCACGCGTCAATTTGGACAGTTTTTGGTGAGCCTCATCACGCTTACGCTCAGAAATCTGCCGGATACAAATTGTTAGACGTGTCTAGAATTCAAGAGCCGATTCCTCCTGGTGGTTGCATGGGTTTCCACTTTCCACGACATCCAAATTCATGGGTATACTGGCTAAGGGATTATCATAATATACGTTTATTCCAAAAATCTAAAGGATTCGAGGTAAACCTTGGGTGGATATAGGTTTTGTCCCTAATGATGATATAAGCACAATTTAGCGGCAAATGGATGCTTCGATTAAGTGCGAAGGAGCTATTGCACCATATTTTTTCATAAAATCCACGAATCTAGAGACAGATAAAGAAAATGATACCGGTTTTGCCGTTGTTTTTATGTATATATAGAGCTAGATTATCACCTTTCGAACACCACAATAATTCATGTGATACATTCATGACACTGTCATCAGAAAAGGATCCTGCACAACTTCATACCATTATTTTCAAAGCAAAAAAAATTAATTTGAGAGACAAAACGAATAAAAAGCAGGCTCAAATTGTTATAAATTAAAATATCTAGTACTTCCCACCCTATTCAAGCATTTTTATTAAACTAATTTGTTATCATTTGAAATTCTACTCCCGTTTATACAAGTCAAATTATGCTACGCCACCGCTGGTTCTGCTAATATCACATTTGAGTGTGTACCTACTAATGAAAGAGTAAGTAAATGATATCTTTACAATAATGATAAAATTCAACAAATATTTTAAGCTTAATTTAACCAAGCACAATTCTTTTATTTTTGCCTTATCTTCAATTCTTATTCCTAATTCAATTACTTATTTTTTCCATGAATTTTCCAAACAAGTACTAAAAACTAATATCATAATGTCAGGGGTTTTCCCTAACTACTAGATTCCACCGAGAACGATTTAGTTTAATTTCTGACGCAACTAAAGGAAAGAACCGTAGAGCAAAACAAGTACAATTATGTTGACCTAGATGACGGTTGTTTCATTATCGTTAAGGGTTGCTTCCACTGGTATTCGTCTGACACCCCATGTATTTACATTTTTACACCAGGCTTGGTCTAGAAAAGTTCTATTTGTAAAAAAAAATTTTCATCGCCAGACGTACCCATTAGTTTAGTACTGCTATGATCCGACAAAAGGTAAATAAAATATGCATAGCACCCAGGAGGAGTACACTAGAAATAATTTCAGGCCAGGCATCATAAGAACTTGATGAATTTCGAGCGGGAGGGTTCACAGCAAAAGAGCTTGCAAAAACTTGCTACCGGCACAGTTCTAAAATCTCGATTGCACGATCAAGATATATCTGAGACAATCCGGATCATAGAAGTTTCTGCAATGCACAGCCCGCAAATATAATAATAATAACAATAATTATGTGCGAGAAGATTGCGAAAAGGTCTTCAATCCTAATTAAATACCCTATGGCTTTTCACTAGTTCCAGGGCCATCTGCCACACATCATGTAAGCTCGAAAAGTTTATACGAGGGTAAGTAAAATGTAACCTGAAATTAGGTCACTAGTGCCCCCATCACTGCACTAAACACCAGTGGAGCTCAACAACACGCAGTCATTCTTTGCTGCATCACAGAACCAACGGCAATTAACTTTCTTTGTTAAGTACCGCGACTAGAACAATGGAGATCTTGTCATAGCTATCTCATTCACAGAGCAACAAAGGGTCTACGCTATCCAAGTTAAAAAAAATCACAGTTTTATTTCTGTGCGTGATCCAAAAACGACAGTATATTTCCAAAATCCAGTTAATAAACAGTATGGAAGGGCATGGACCCAAAACTGCAATACCTTCAGATTTTCGGCTAATAATTTGCAACTAAGTACACTGGATAAAAAGGAAAAATAAAAATCAAAAAGAAAATATTTTGAAGGGAAACACGAAAAAAACTCATCATTGTTTATTTGAAGGGAAAATTACTGTTTTTGAGAGGAAATCACTTTTTGCCACATGATTAATCTAACACAAACTGAAATTGTTAAAATTTCGCATCTTAAATTCTAAACAACAACCTCGCAAAATTACGGCAAATGTGGTAGTCCAATGTGTGGACTAGTGGGCAATTGATCAGAGGTACCAAGCTCAAATCCGAGAAAGGTGTCTTTGGACGCGTCCAGCTAGATTTTCTCGTGATCAGATATTTCTCAGAAACTAAGAGGGGAACTGCCTTCTCCTACCAAGATGTGAGCAATATACTAACATACTGCGTCTGGCCTTACTCAGATGTTTCATACACCTTTAGGAGTGACATTTGGTGAGGTGACATCGCCAATCACACCCACTAGTTGAACAGGTCACTGTGAGTTTTTAAAGGCAAAGAGGAATAGTTTGCCTCGTTTAAAAACTTGGCGTTCCTCACCCAGAAAATGCTCCCATTTACCCACATCACGTTTTCCGTCCCATCTCAAATGCCCCTACCTCTCACCTAATCTCATTCTTCTTCCGAACACATCCTCGAAATTCCACTCTCCAAATTAAATTCATGCGTCCAACACGACGAGATCGAAATGCCCCCATCACGCATTCATTCCGACCTGTTTTGTTTCCCACCGGAGGGACACTGAACGCTAAATTAGGAACTTTTCATCTCAGGTGCCAAACCATTTACTATTCACATCGAGTGTCAGCGCGAGATTGCCGATTTTGTTCTCAGTTGAAGCGGGAAATGAGCATAACGATGGATGGCGAGAAGAAAAACGTGCCGGTGATACACAAAGGTGCTAGTAAAATTCATGAGATTTCTCTATAAAAATAGTACGTTAACATTAAAAGGCGTCTTATCGTGAGTTTTTCTTCTGGATGCAGTATCGGATCCCTCTGGGGGAGGGTCCAGAGTTCGAACCTGAATGGAGATGTAGGCCAGCAATCGCCATTGAGGAAGACTGATAGAGGCTATCCCACCTACTAGGAAATTAGCCCAATGGGAACCCTTTGACTTCACTATCGGGCTCCCTAACCTGACTGTGAGAATTTAACGCGCTGACCACTTTTTGTCGGGATGAAATTGAAGCTGACGACTGCCCCTGAATAATACGACCCTCAAACGAAGGTGCCCGCACACACCAAACACTTCTTCACCAAAGTTGTCTGTGAAAAGCCAACCAATGGCAAGAAAAATGACTCGGGACCATTAGCCCACGAACTCTGTTGCGCTCATCTTTAAAAAATATATCAAAACGACAGCATGCGAGTCTTTCTATCTCGACGGGTCGACTAAGACCTTCGACCTCACGTGGTCCCGTCCGTTCTTTCATATTGCCACCGCCAGAGCTATAAACCCTAAATGCAAAGTAGGGCTACCAGAGACATCTATTGATTGGAGCAGCGAAGTGCGCAGACCCTGGAACACGCTTCCCTCCGCACACCCCCCTTGCTCCAGAAATCTACCTCCACCCTCTCTACTGCTTCCACACTCTTCCTTAGCATCCCTCGTACTGTACGTTCTTTTCTTTTCATTCTATCCGCCGCGTCGCCAACATAATGGTAAAATTTATCTTTGCTCCGGGGGAAAAGCATCATCAAAAATGTACACATACAGCCCGGAAGCGAATGCGAGGGAAAGGCTTGGGTAATGTAGCGGGAGAGGAAAATAAATGTTCGATACGGGGACGATATTGTCTTCGCGACAAATTATTTCATATCAATATGGGATGCGTCCAGACATTACCCCGATTTTCATTCCGAAAGTTGGCTTTGCGTCTTACTTACCGACTGCAAATATCGCCATTACCTTTTCACGCGCAATGGAGCAGCATCTACCGATAAAATAGTGGTGTACTTTTGAAGTGAAACCCCTTTGAGAATACCTAGCCGTGATTAAGTCATGTAAGAAAATCATATGGCAATTTCCTTCAATCGGTCATACATTCACACCACTTTCAGGAAGTATGCGAGATGATTCTTTTCGCTCTCGGCCTTAATGAACACACTTGCCGAAATCTAATGAGTACCGAAGCCGAAAGTGTTTCACAAATGTTGAATGAACGCTCCGGACTAATTGGACTACAGAATAAGAAAAAGTTAAAGTTTACGATCGAACAATAACAACAGCGTTCGAGTGATAGGTTATCGAATTAATTTCTGAAGACGCCGACAGATTTCAATTACGATGCAGGCATACTTTGAGGAAAACGACGTCCATTCCTTTACAAACTAAAACGTGGAGAAAATGTTCCTATTGATAACTCCATTCAGAAATTCTGTAAATGGCTACTCATTTCCACAATTAGGTTTATGAGTACTGCTTAAGTTATTCACTCAAACAACACTTGCCACACTTTTCCAGAGCTTTTAATGCACTGCGTGTTTCAACTCACTGAGCTATCTCAGATTTGAGAGAAATTTGCCAACCGAGACATCACATCTATAATAAAAGAATAAAGGACCAAAAAGAAAGCGAGTTAAGAAAACACGCTGTTCAACGCATTGCTTGAGGTGTGAAAGAAGTTGATTACCCCGCTTTTAACACACGGAAAGTTGAGCACTATATTCCCGAACTCAATTCTCCCAACAAAAATAAAAATGTTTCGACGAAATACTAAGTCGAGTCTGCTGATTAAACCACTTTCGTATGCTTCGGTTAATCGCTCAATATATTAATTAAATGCAACAACACTGAGATTATATTTCCCTATTAAATGTGTTTTCGATCCGTTTCTCATCAATATATTTCAACTTTCCCACTTTCTGATAGTAATCATTCATTTTCTCAGTCAACAAGCAGTATTCATTTAACACTATTGTCCTATTTTACTGCCTATATCCTTTTGGTTTCCTCATTCACCTTCACCGGAATTGGCGACTTGTATTCCTCCACTTATAAGGGCATTATAACTCCCATTGAGAATGTATAGTAAAAATTACTGTACGATCAACAATTCTTTTAAAACACTTCAAGTTTCTTGTCACATAGAAATGCCTGAAGCGTCTGTTCTTGTCTAAGCAAAACATCAAAAAGTGCTTGAAATAAAAATACATGAAATAAAAGTCATGGCTAGACCGAAATACTTTTCACTCTCAAGATAATTTCCTTATAGTGAGTACATAGTGAAATTTTATCGTAAAATACAAATTAACATTCAATTTTGACCAGTAACTGTGACTGACACGGCATTAGAGCAATGCGATAGCCAAAGCATGAAAAAAATCAGCATGAATGACCAAATGTCTACAACAATGCTGTTGTGTTGCTGAATATTTATTTTTTTCAATACATTTCATCAGTACTTGCTTATGAAGGTAAATGTACAAGAATTTCATGCTGTGTAAACTGTTTAAAGCCGGGTACAAGGACTACAAAATTTATAATTGTTATTACTGTAAGTATTTAAAGTTTGGGAAAAGGTTTCCACAATAAAAAATATTTGAACATCAAAACATGCTTTTAAACATATTGTACTAAATATGAATCATGAAATAAGAACATTATGGCTAGAATTACATTCCATCATGGTATCTATACTCCGCGGTGCACCGTAATAAGAATAATTAAAGACGCACCGACGCAATGAGAGATGAACGCCATAACCATTCCATTAAGATTGCACCAAATACTTTCCGCTTTGAAAAAAGAACTCATCTAGAGTCAGGCATTCTATAATGGCAGTAAAATCATTTAAATTCAAGCTCATTTTTTTCAAAGCCTCTCGACAGTATGGTCATTACGCCGAGTACCTTTAACCAGAAGTCGCTGCCAGATTAAGCAAGGTGATATAGTCTCTTGTCTGTTTCAAGAGTAAGTAATCGGGGATTAAATGCAGCTAAAAATGCGAGAGAGACAACTCATGCTAGTAGATAATTGGGCGAGGAGACAAGAGGTGTGACTGGCGTGCCAAAAAGTCCACGCCTAAAAATTGCCGATTTTATTGGCACTAATTCCATCAGCGTAGAACCAAAACAAAGCAGAGGTTGGCGCCAGAAATGTTTGGAAGATCACTTCAGAGGCTCGATGAGCACAGTTCGTTCAACCACGGCACAGATTTCAATGCAAAACATGGACAAACGGAGCCACGCTGGTGAAGTTTTGAGATGAGAGGTTAAGTCGATTTTGTCTTTATGGCTTTATCTCACTCCAAATGGAAAATACCATCTTCTTCTATCTTCACAGTAAAAGTCGAAACTCATTTGAGTTTCTCAAAATTTAATCATATTTCAGAGAAATCTTATGAATTAATTTTACTTCTGAGAGATCCTTTACACCATTACCAACCATTAAAGATTTTGGAGAGGGATAAGAACCGCGTAAGCTTAGTCAATGTAAAGACGAGAGTTTTACTTAATCACCGTCACGCAACCATTGTGGGCTTCTTGAATCATGCAACAGTTTAAATTCCATACTTTTCTACATTTAAGACCCCGTTTTTTTAGTTTCCTTATCACTAATACTTTGTTCATATTGACTACGTGATAATGAGAAAACCGAGGTTTATTGTAGCTATAAACCACTTAATTGTAAATGCACACTGAACCCTTACACAGACTTATTTCGCTAAACTAAGTAAATTGGTCTCTTAATAAACCAAGTTTTTACAACAAGGCCTTTCCCTGATTATACTCCAGGAGTGTTTCCGCCACCGTTTATTTTACACACATAACATACACTGACCCATCCCTCTTCCGCCCTCACTACTGGCAACTAGTATTTTGCGAGTTCTTAGACAACCGATTTTATACCCTTAAGTGGAATTTGTTGAGTAATTTTCACTTCCTATATCTAGAGGCAATTTCTTTTGAAATCGCTGTCACCACTCCTTATCTTGTTTCATTTCATTCACTGCATGTGTAAAACTATCCCATATTGGACGTATTACTTCAAGAGAACGGATTTGAAGATACCAATCCAGAATTCTATGCAGAGGCATACCCCACTGCAAAAGCAAAGAAGCAAGAAAACACTGCCTTCCTGCTTTATAAGGCCGGAACTTTACAAGCGAATAGTTTGAGGATAACCCGAGTTTTTAAATAAACTAGCCTACACCGATCAAATTAGCATTCAAACTACAACTCATGGAAAAAATTAATCCAAACACAAACTATTCATGCTAGATATACGCTACGATACGGTCGTGGAAAGTCTACGTTTTGCACATAATAGCTCTGCCTCCTTTCCCAAAAAAATTCTCATCGACTGGTCGCGTTTTCGTTGAAAATAGAATATGAGGAATGAAGAACTTACCGAGTAACTCCAATATCACGAAGTATAAGGCATACACATATAGTTTTCTTAATGTGGATCCAAGGCCATAGGATCGTTAAAACTCCTGCACCAATGCTTGTTGAAAGATATGGCATACCTCTTCCAAGTTGAATCCACCGAATGTTGATATCCCAAAAACCACTGGAAAAGAGAAAATGAGATATGATTATATTCCACTAGAAATTTAGTCCTCTCGTTCCAGCGAAACAGTTGCCATCACCTCAGGAAAACTCCAATTGCTGAAAGTGTAATGGAATATTTATGGAAAGGGGATTGAGGAATTCATGACGATTGTATTTTTCCAAATTGTTATCAGCAAAGTATTGTTACTATCGGGAGGGGAAGGGTCTCTAAGGACATAAGGGTCTCAAGGAGCCACGGCATTTTGACCAATTCCATTTCAACTCATGCAGGGGGTGTAGGTGACCCTCTTCAAATTATATGAAAAAATTGTATTAGTTAATCCTACAAGACAGAACATTCATCTCACAAAAAATTTTTGCAAGAGCCAGATGGATTGAGTCCACCCTGAGACATAATAGATTACATGAATGGAGGGGAAAATAGAAGGAAAGGCCTCACGAGAATCAAGAGATAATAAGTAATCGGCCAAATAGAGGGATTACGGATAGATATAACTGACCAGGATAAAACTGACCGAGCAATGAATAGAGAAGTATGGAGGGCTGTAGTTGATCAACCCTAGGATTGAAAAATTATCGTGTTACCCATATTTGAAAACATGGGGTCGCACAGGGGTCGTGGCCGGAGCAGGTCTCCATTTCGAGGGACCCGGTCCGAAACCCGAAAATGGCAGAATGCTTTCATAGAAATTCCGATCGTAACGTGTGGAGAGCGCTTCAAATGAGATACTCCGTCCGTCGGATAAGGCGTAAAACTGTCGACCGCTTGGTTCCTTAGGCTAATAATAGACTAGTGTCGAAGCCAGGTCTCTCCCCACCCTTTCTCAGCTTAACAATAAACCAGCCAACACCCAAATACATATATTCATATAGTAACCATTATTTACAGCGCGACCTACCTCAGCTGCCGGCCACTTCCACTGACACCAACAGTATATAATTTTAAAACCTAGTCATTGCACTTTCAATGGTTAGTTTACGATGTTCCACGGTTCCATGTCATCGAAGGTCCAATATAAAAATGAAGTGCACATTAATACTCCCGTGCGAAAGGTGCACACATATGTACACGAAACACGTGATGGGTGATTTTTATTCCCCTCTTTTCGGTGAAAATACTCGAGGAGACGTTGTATTCGAGCTCTACCTACTCCAGCCCCTACCTCCCCGTCCCCAGGGGCGTCGGAACTACTTTCGCTGGGAGGGGCCAACCTTGAAAAGGGCCCGGCTCTTAAGAAAAGGGCCCGGCTCCTATGAAAAGAGCCCGCATTTTTTTGCGGATAGGAGGGAGTAGTGACTAGAATTCCGCTAAAAGTGTATATTAAGGTGGTAGAATATGCGTCAGAAGGGAAAATGCAAGCTGGAAAAAAGTTAAATTTAATTTTTATTAATGAAGACTCATTTCTCAAGGTCCCGGGGCAAATTCTGGGGGGGGGCCGAATGCCCTCCCTGACCCCCACTTCGACGCCGCTGCCCGTCTCTTCCACTGACTGTGAAAGCAGCAAAATCTTTTCAGTGATTTACGCACATAAACTGATCAGCTGTCACTTTCCCATTTAAGTTCGGAGTCCTCATGCGATTTCACACCTGCAACCAACAAAGAGAAGCGTGTTTGTAGATGTGCATGTGTGTACTGCCACTAATGTTTCCTTCACACTCGAAATGTTTCCATAGCCGAACGTTTTATACAACGTATATCCAACAAAAACATAAGCAGCAATACGAACTAAAATATTGATTCTCACACGTATGTTTACAAATTTATTTTGGTAAGTAAACTTCAGCACTAACTTCGGATATTTATCTAGAGAATTCCGACTCCGCATCATACTCTAAATACAATGATCGGTTCGCCAATGAAATGAAAAGCATGATACGGTACATTTTGGACAATTGGCGGATGCCGAAAGAGTATTAGGCTTTCAGTGGCACGGAACGACGAGGGATGAGTCTCTCATCCCTCGTTTCTTGTTATTTTTTGCCATCCGAGTGTTCCTTACAATTACTTATGGCAGCAGAGAACCACCGAAGCGTCTAAGTAAGTACTACTCCCAAACAGTTGGAAGTGAGGTGCATGGGGATCATAACTGTGATTTATGATTTTAAAAATTAACGATTAAAGCAAATCGATAAAATTTGGTTTACTATTTAATTTAATCGTTACTTTTTATAAAAGTTAACATGTAATTTTTAATCATTAAAATTATGCATTAACTGATACAAAACTAACTTCAGTTAATTTTTTTCGTTAATTTTTGGCCAATGACGACCTGCCCGAATTTGGGCGCAAAGGTTGCCCAACATACAAATGAAAAAATAAAACGGTGTCTAAAAATGCAAGAGTACTTGTGCAAGAATGCAATGAATTGGTCCAGACAAATACATCCAAACAAAAGCGGGGCTGAGGGGAGTGACCGCCGAAATTTAGGAACGCACCCTCAGACAAGAAAACACGAGACCACGCGAAGACAATGTCCGAGGGCTCGTGCGCCTTACTCGGTGACATTATGTCGTCAATACTACTTAGTTGGAGCCGAGAAAGAAGGGTCGCCAGAAAAACCTATGACGGATAACGAGGGTGAGTGGTTCATTCAAACTAATGTATCTGTTACAATGTGTCAGTGTACGTACGCCTTACTCGGCGACATTGCGTCGTCAATACATCAGCCCCCAGTGAATCGCGAGAAAAGGTGCGCAGGCACACCCTCAGCATCTACTGTAACTCTATATAACTAAGCCATTTCCACTGCAATTTTACAATTGTGAAGGGATACTTCACATCGCAATGTGGGGATCGATTTTAAAAACTAACCTTAAAGCACTTTCTACCGCAGAGAACAATCTGTTGCGGCAAATAACAGACGCACCGTGGTTCGTCAGAAATTCTTACATTCACAACTGTGAATATGTATTATATATGAAATCACAATGATAGTTTTCAGTGTTTGCTTTGTTTGTCAAAACAAAAAACCATCAAGCCCTCTATCCACAGCATCCAATTTGCCAAAGTACCTAACTATAAAAATAACTTTAAACGTAAAAGTTACTTTTTTAACTTTAATCAGTTACTTTTTCATAAAAGTAACTTTTTACTTCAACTACTTCATACAGAGATTAACTTTAACTTTAATCAGTTAATTTTTTTGGTAACTTTCCAAACTATTATGAGGATGATGCTCTCCAGGTTTCATCATGCTAATCAAAGTTCATGGGCAGTCACAATTACTGTTTTTCCTGAGCTTAAACCAAGAGCCAGTACCAATACCATTTATATTAATTTTTCAAATGAATGAAATTAGCCCTCCGGAGGGTGTGCAAAAAGAGCCAACCAGGTGTGCAACCACGAGTTGTACAATGTAATATAAAATATTTATGACCACAAACCTCAGGGCCGTATTTACCATATGGCGTACCCGGCGGCCGCCGGGGGCCTCGCGGACGCTGAGGGCCTCGCGAGAGAGGAATTGTGAATATAGTTTTACATTGGGAGCCTCATTCTAGATTACACCGGGGGCCTCAGAGGTTAATTGAGTAGGTGAGATGCTTTGAAAATATTCTTCAATTCACCCTAAAGACGAAGGCAGACAGCTTTCAGAACATTGGTGCGAAACTAAACTACGACAAACGCGAAAACCCATCCTACAACTTGTGCAATCCTTTAAGATCGCGATTCGATCACAGTCGGTGGAAACAAAATTAATCCTAGAATTAAGACTTAATAATTGCTCTCCTCAAATCTTGATAGTACCACATGAATTTTTGGCACCATTTTGGCAATGAAATCATTAACAAATTATTAATGGAAAGATATTCCACCACGATGCGCGACCCGAAGTTCTGGTTGGTGATGGTAGGGCTCGGCCCGAGAGAGGGATGCCTCACATGTCACGCCTGAGGTAGAGGAAGAAAGGGAATCGGATAGGAAAGGTTCCTTTCCCTATGTTCTTTTTGTTTCCGGGAAACATCTGATGCTGCTCGAAAACATCACACAGCTTGTGTTCAACAGGATGTCAAAAGACCTCTCACAGATTTGAACCCGGGGCCTTCAGTAAGTAGCCCAACGTTCTACCTTACAGATAACCACACCGTCAATAAATCTTTAATTATATACAAAGTATAACTCTGTAGTACTTACTATTGACAACTCTCTATTGTATGTAGCTTGCACTAAATTCCATACTGCTCTCAGCCGAAGCATTTTCGAAAAGACGATATGTCAAAACTTGATGATCGTGACATGGGCGCCCATACAATATTTTCCAGGGGGGGGGGGGGCAAGACATAGGTTTAACAAGGGGGTTTCGAGGAGCCCTCTACCTAAAAGTAAGTTTGAGATTTTAGTAAGTTTGAGATCTCAAGAGTGCATATTTGGGACATCTTAGGTGAATGACAATTTCATAAACTGTTACTATAATATTAATTTAATCCTGCAAAATACAAATATTTTACCTGGGAGGCTAGGAGTTGGCCGCGCCCCCTCCCTCCCTCCCCCATGCCCCCGTGTATGGGCACCCAATAATAATTTTATGCTCAGAAATGGTTGTGTCTAGTTTAATATAAATTGTATAAAGACTACTTGTTTACTGATTTACAAAAAACTTATGTTTCAATTTAAAAGCAGGATATATGTATATGCAGATCATTCATATCGGTGATATCAGTGCCAAGAATGGATCATTGTTTTTATACGCATTACTACTGAATGTTAGTAAAGCGATTCCAGCTGGCACCGTATACTCATCATAGTAGTTTAGGCATTTCCTTTATTCTAACAATAAGTGAAACATTTTTAAATTCACCAAGTATAGATATTATAAATCAAGGCCGAGGGTTACTGATTTAACAATTAGATATCAACCTTTCAAACACCAGAGAACAAGAAGGCGGGTTATGTACATACATAGGGCTAAGGTGAGATTCTAGGTAACTTGAGATAGGGTCGCTTCACCTTTGATTCTTCTCCTCAAACGCCAGAAACACGCCCCCGTGGAGGCTATAGCGATTGTAGTAGATAGAAAATTGAGAATAGTCAGGAGGAAGAAAAGAGAAAATAAAGATGTGATAACAGAACTAAGTCCACCAGCAGCGGTGTCGGAAGTGGGGGGAGGGAGAGGCAGAACCCCCCCCCCCCCCAGAAAATTCCCCGGGCCCTCTCAGGCGAAGCGGCCCCTTTCGGATATGACCATTTAAACCATCACATGACACATTTCATATGCTCTTATAGTAAAATCATAGTCTCTACCCCCTCCTATCCGCAAAAAAATGCGGGCCCCTTTCTTGATCCGGGCCCTTTTCAAGGTTTGATCAAGGATCCCCCCCTTCCCTCCCCCATCAGCGAAAATAGTTTCGACGACCCTGTCCACCATCGTGATAATTTACAGATTTTTATGTTGGTCGAAAAATTAGGTAAGCAATAAGTGATTTATGAAAATATAATACGATTATTCCATTTGCTAAAATATTCACGGGAGAGAACCTTTGCTTACACGCTTCTGAAAGTGGCACTTGCATTTGCTTTCAGCCTTTTCAGAGTCGCATTGCCATGATTAGCTGAAGAACTGGCTCGCTAGATAAAATGGCGAGATCAGTGAACAACGTTAGGAGACCTATATTTGCATCATGAAATTCCGATTAAAGATGGGTCCATCACTTTAAGCTCTGCCAGCATTTGAGGTGCCGACACAAAAGAGGGTCTTTTTTACAACACAAATATGATTGGATCGTACTTCAACGAAAATTTTCAAAATCTGCTATCGAGTGAAATATTTAAAAAGTAACTACATACTTACGTGACTTTAAAAGAGCATCTGCCAAGAGTCAGAGAACTACTCCTCATCGTTATTCTCGTCGGGTACCATTAATTCTCCAAAGTAAGCCAGAAGATAAACAGAGATAAATTATAAAGATATTCAGTACCATATCCGGTGTCACCATGGTTTTCCTGTAAGGGTAGATGCCCATCTAATTGGTTGGAATATGTTACAAATCCATCTTAAACTTGCTTCTTTCGTCTTAGCACCTTGTAAAGCTATTTTTGTACCTACCTACACAACAGAATCGGTCGGTATTACACATATCCATGAATATGTATAACACATCCTACTATTACAATCGTAACAAATACTAGATTTTTACATAAACATAAGAGAGCACAGTTCACTTAAGTTCATAACCTAACTCGAATTTTTCATGATTTGGAATTAACCTAGGTATTTCACACTAATTATAATTTTAATAATTAATAAATATTACCTTTGCTGGGCCAAACGAAAAATATTGTCCCACGATTCAAATACTAGAAACAACGTTTATCGTTCTTGATGATGAGTGATGCCTACCCGGCATTTTGTCCCTTAGTTCTAGGAGACACATCCTATGAGTAGTTGAATCTCTAAAAATTAAAACTTTAAAATATAACTTGAAGACCATAGAGGATATGCCGGTGCATTACAAATGCAGAATAACGATAACATCACTGATGCTTCGATGGTGTTTTAAAATAGCGCGACAATCATAATGCGGATAACGCTAGTCCTTTGTTAATAAAACAATATAATATGAGAAAACAACTAAAGTGAGTAAGACGTATGAGAACCTCAAATTGTTACTTTTTGTGAGCACGTTGTTGCCCGGCTTACACCGAAATAAGTGCCGGAGAGTCCGTAAACATGATACTTTCAATTGAAGATGTAAATTTATAAGGAGGTTGGAGCAGAGGATGGGAATCTCTCATTGACCATCTGTGCGTGAATCCTTCAAAATGCATTTCATTAGTTTGGCTCGGACAGTGTTTCGATCCCAATGGCAGTCAAGGTGTGTATGTGCACCATCAATTCCAGCTGAATGCCTTTTGTTGGATAAACGCTGGATTCAGACAAATTTTTGCCGGAGAAATGCCCCATTTAGAATAGATATTCATAGCCTCGCCGAAATGGTGTATGTGAAACTACTTTCGGAGGTGAAAACTGTCAATAACCCGAAGGACTTCCTGCACTTAATAAGTAATACCTTTGCGAGTCTCACATTCAAATTAAAAAATCAATCTGAGAACGTTGTAAGGTTGTGCACAAAACAATTTGAATGTGTTTTGGCTCATAGGGTAAGAAGGGGCCAACAAGTGTTCAGTTTGTATAGTAAAATTTGGGATGAAAAAGCTTTAGAAGATATTTTTAGGAGGTTGAGGAAAAAGTTTTTTACACGAGGAAAGGAACTTGTCTTCACAGCATGTGGGATTGTTATCTACAACTGGGAGGAGGAAAGGATCCCTGATGAGATAATAGCAAGGTACATGGTAATTCTATAAGATAGTATTCTGTATAATTCTATCTACCTCCTGTTTTCCTCTTATGGTTTCTGAGTCAATTGAGTCATATCTAAATTTTATCTATTTCAGTTATATGGGTGAAATCGATTTTGTTCAACATTTGACGAAATCAACTGTAGTGTGTACTAGTTGTGGAAATCGTTTATTAATTGATAGACCCGTCGAAAGTATTGTATATTGCGATTGTGAAACCAGCTCTCGTCCAGCTGCTGAAAATGGTTAGTGTCAATGAGTGTAGCAAGATTTAAATAAAAATAACGGGTTTAGTGTACTCTCATATTTAAGCTGTCACGTTTTGAGGGTTTTACTGATTAAATTTTCTTGCAATTATATTGTATCCCTAAAATATCTGTTGTTAGTTATTGATTTTTTCCTATCATAATTGTAATTTTTGAATTTTACCCTAAAAACATTCATTAGTTGGCAAACAAAGCTGGCTGTGAAAATCAGCATTGAACATTAAGGAATCGCTCATAGTTAGTTTATTTGGACACATTTTAAATGTGCGTTCATACTTTGTTGTTAATTTTATGACATAATCTAGTATGATTCCTTCTTAAGAGGTTGAATTTTTAGTTCAAATAGCCTGATATCACTGTTTTAATAATTCTGGTATTATGTGAGTTTCAAGAGAACTATTCTCCATAACAGTATGTGATTGGGTGCCTTTTGCCGAGAGACAAGACATGCTAATTTGGAGAAGGGCTCATAAAAAACGCGAAGACCTTTATATGTACAAAGGTGAGGAAAATGCTCTTTTTTGTCAAATATTATTTTTAATATTGCTTGCTTGCATTCCACTTAATGTACTGTTCACATCTTACTGAATGATGGGATTCTTTATGGGTGATTGGGTTTTAACTCTTATCTCATGGAGAAAAAAGTGTTATGAAATATCCTAAAAGTGAATGAACTCAAATGAGCTTATTTATGGTATTGTTTGACTGCATGGATTTATATTCCTATTTGCTTGTGCACAATTGTATCATTGTGAATAGATTAAAATCTAAAAGGTTCTTATCTGCTTTCATTTTTTTCTGTATCAGCACTACTTCATGGAGACATTTCTTGTTAGGATTTTTTATTGCCATCTTTGCTCTAGTTTGTTTTTATCTTTTTTACCCCTCTAATGTTTATTTTTAATCACAGCAGTGGATCGTATGTCTGTCATATCATCCCGCTCTGAAATTTTTCTGTTCACAGGATTTTTATTATCTCCCTCTTGACAGCAGCTTAATAATCATATCTAAACCATCTCATGACATTTTTTACAGCTTATGGGAAATTTGAAGAAATATCGGCTCTGGATTTTCTCCAGGTTCAAATTGACACGAATTATAGAAGGAAGTGGGACAAAACTGTTGCAGATCTCCATGTAGTTGATTCAGATCCTAATTCAAACAGTGATGTTATCTATTGGGAGGTTAAGTGGCCTGTAAGTTATCATAATTTTCATGAATTATACTATGTGAAAGAAGACAGTTTATAATGAGACTCTGTCATATGTTTCAGTTGAATCTCTGGTGAGCTTTTGTAGTGTTACATTCTTAAGTTAAAGATTTAAGTCCAGCTGTACTGAAAGTTATTTGAAGGCAATTTTTAGTTTGTTAAACTTCAACCCGTAACCACGGATGCCATTTATTGCATCACTGACACAGACATGAGGTCTAATAGACCTCTTGTCATGGCTAATGAATGTTTCACTAAATGATGACATAATTGCCATTGTTCATTAAATACACTTAAAGTGACATTTTATTCATCTGTAACATAGGTATGAAGATAGTTGTATTTTTTAATGCCCTGCAGAGTTACTGAGCTGCACATGCCTGAGTATAAGTAATTTTCAATCATTCCTAAGAAGTTAACGAGAAAATTAAATTTTTTACAGTATTTACAAAGATTAAGACCCATTTAAATAAAATAATTTGATGCCAAAGAAGCTGTCTGCCATAATATTCCATTTGGTATTTCATAATTGTTCTGATTATTTCAAAATGGCCTGAGTAGTTTTCAGAAGATTTTGTTGATCATACAACAGCCCAAGCCCTTTGGAATCTTTCTTAAATAGATTTATGGGTTGAAAAGGTAGTGATTTCTTGGATCAGTTAGACACGCAATTTTATCTTATCTTTATCAGGTTTACTTGTAATATACGCTTGAATGGGCACTGGCCATGATCGAAACTCACAAATATTTTGTCAATACAGACATTTGCACCAGGTGAGTAGAGAAGTTGACAGAGAGAGATTGAATTTTCAGATGTTGAGGAAACTGCTGCTGTTCTATATAATGTTTAAATCTACCCTGTTATTATAATTGTGGAATTGTAAAGGTGTAGGCAATATTGCAAATCAGTTCGTGTTCATTACTAACACTCCTCCTTGCCAAATGTGGAAGCTTCTAATTATGTATTAAGTATCATTCTGAAAAGGCAACTTGCAGTTATTCAAGACATACAGCACTCTTGTGAACACAAAATTCAGTTGATTCAAGTGTGTTAGGAAAATTTATTCATTTCATTTATTAAGTCCAAGTGGTTTCCGAGATGGCGTTGTGAGGAGATACAAAAAAAACACTTAATAGCAGGCATATGCCATGACAGACTGCTAGTGAATGTTAGACTGATTTATTTGGAACTCGGTGACAAAAGAGCTGTAAATTTGATGATTCTGTCTCTGTGGTTACGGGTAAAATAAATCTTTGCAACATCAGAGGGGACCCCAGATTGCTAGTACTCTTGCTAGTCTCCTAGAAGGTAATTTGTATCAACTAATTTTCATACTCTTCTCTTGTGGTCATCTTTCTTTTAATTACATTTTTTAGTAGAAGATGTAGAATGGAAGTAGATGTATGAAGTACCTACTTGTTATTTGCTACATTAATCATTTCATTCATATATAAGGGCCATGCACTTCTTGCATTGCATTATGTTTTGAATATGATTCAGTAGTTGTTCATTGCAATATTTATGTAGCCTGTGCATCATTTAGCCTTTGGTGTATTTTAGCTTAAAATAATCAAAATTATAATTAGCTCTTAAATTATATTGCCTGTCAACTTGATATGATCTTCCCCTTTTACATAAGTCCATTTTCAATTTGATTTTATTTTGAATTGCATCTTTCTATAATGTAAAAATTTTCCATGTAAAAATAGATTCCCTCATAACATTATTCTTTCTATGCAGCAAATGTTTACAAACAGAGATTATGTCTTTAATCGTCGGTTTGTAGTTGACCAGCAGAAGAAGTTAATGATAATTGTGAATAAAAATACTGAACACCCATCAGTTCCTCCAAAGCCAGGTGCTCAACGAGTGAGTGAATACTGGTCCTACATGGTCATTAAGCCCCTTAAAGACTTCAATGAGGTATGTATTTTGCATTGGTATTATCAAGGCTGTTAATATATGTTATATCTATCCTCTCTGATTATACCATTCTTTTGTCATTTCAGCCAGGAATTGAGTTTGTGCTTACATACTGTGATGACCCAGGATTGTCTATGCCTTCGTATGTTGCAGGCTGGGTGGCCATGTCAGGTACTTCAATTTATATAGAGCATATTGTTGATAATTTCACCTCACCAAATTTTTACAATAATCATGTGAAAATGAAAGACCTAATCCTCAAGAGCAATTTATTGAAGCTTGAGAGTATTAGAATTAATTATTAGTGAGTGAGGGCACTTTGATATTGATTGCTGAAATATTGTTAATGATGCATACTAAAATGATAGTACCTACCATGTAATAAATTAAACTCAAAAACCTCATTTAATTGTCAGTATCATTTGTGTCCCTCAATTTCTGCTCTTAGGAAGTGAAAGAGGTTGATTTATGCAAACCTCTATCACGACATTGAAATTAAAATAATTAGCTTGTTGGCATGTAGAATGATGGTAATTTACCCAGTGCAGTCTAGAATTTACGTAAATCTAATGCCTTCATAGTTTTAGTTTATAGTTAAATCCTCCTCTTTGTCATCTGAATAATTGTACCAATGATTAAGTAAATGGCATTCCAAAGAATGATATTTTTGATTGAGCTAAGGAAAATAATATTCATTTGTCATTCAAGCTAGTAAATATTTTGTTACGATGTGGAAATTGATTTTTTTCAGCCCTGCCTGATTTTTTGACAACATTGAGAGAGGCATCACAGTCGGGGAAAATCCATTCAGAATTTCGAAAAGGAGATTTTGGATCAGGGACATCACTAGTTGAGGGTACGTTGCCAGGTGAATTTCGTAATAATAGCATTGCCTCAACGATTGATGAGCAGTCCAGCATTCTATCCCAAGCACAGCAAATACCTCAGCCCTCTCCATTCATGTGTGAAATCTCAGGAAGTCATCCAATTGCTTAAAGAAAATTGGTAATTGTATTCAAAACTGTTTTGATCTTTATGTGTATCTTTAGTATCAGTATTTTATATTTGTAGATTTATGAGAAATAGCTTTGTATACATTTTATATGTACTACCAGGTCTTCCTTGTTCTGCACAGCATGTGCTTAATCATCTATTTTTTCAAGTGCTCCTCAGTGGAATTTTTCCATGCATATAAATGAAATCAATATGAGTGATTACAAAAAATTAAATATCCGTGAACAAAACCTTGCATAAAAAAGATGCTCGTCTGCTCTCGTAAGTACAGCCTCAAGGCATAAAATCCTGGAGTCATCTCCTGGAATTGGAATGTTGTGACCTGGAGAATTTGGTTAATTTGTAGGTAAAGGAATTTGAGGTTGGTCAGTCATCCTGATGTCAAGCTGTGTTTTGTCAAAATGTATAAAATGCTTTCAGTTCAGTTAACAAAAGGTTCAAAAAATTGGGTAGGAATGAACATTAATAACTTGAAAACAAAATAATAAATTAAAAAGTTAAAACATAAGAATTAATAATTCAATCTAGGAAGGCAAGATTGATCCCATTTCATAGAAATGGAAATCTTAATCTATAATTGAATCTGAGGATGGTATGCGTAATCTTTAAAATACAAAAGCAGCTGGAAATTATGTCTCATAAGAAATTTTCCCGTCACGGACTATGGCATAGTATTTTCCATTCCCTCTTAGAGATGTACCCATCAGTATGTAAATTAATACGGTTCCTGGTAGGATCATCAATGCTAATAGATCAAGGTAAAGGTAGTTCATGAAGCAAAGATTCTCTATGAGGTGAGTCCAAGATGGCATCTGTCTCAAGTTTGGATGTGGTATAGTGATGACATCACATTAAAAACTATAGTGGAAAAGATGGTATGAACTTTAATCAATTATTTGTTGTGATATAATGTTGAAAATATACAATGGTGAAATGAATCCTGCCAACTACCAGACCTTACCCAAGGTTACCAGTGTATGTATTGTGTCTGGTCGCAAGGTTTATTACATACTGTACTCTTTTCACATATTTTGATTTGTTGATATTGGACAACTGGTTAGAAATGGTGAGTTAAAATTCTCTTCGTGTTAAAATGTATTGAATAAATCTTTTCCTCTTTTTCAGCAATTGTTGGAGCTACAGCTATGCAACGGAAACCGGAGTTGATAGTTTAGGAGGCTTTGTTGCACAAGTCTGTTACAGTTGTAATTGCTAGTTAAAAGGTACAATAGGTGGTGATGTATGGACATGTTTCTAGAGCTTCCAATGCCCCAAGTAAGGTGAAAGTTTCTGACATGCTCAAAGTTTGTATGTTTGTTATCAAAATGAGCAGTGTTTCAAATATACTTCTCAAGATTTGCAAGAGATTTTTTACATTAAATGTTCTTTTGGTTTGATTTTTAACTACCGGCTTGAATGAAATTACCTGTTTTGTATGAAATTTGTATTATAAGGCAATTCAGGGTAAATATTATTTTGATGGATCATTGATACAGCATCCATTACTGCTCCTAGTCAAGAAGCACATTGATCTTAATTATTATAATCATTTTTATCCACTTTTGATTTGATGTGGCATAAATGAATTACCCAGTGTATTTGGTACATGAAAGTTGATCAAAATCCCTTGTCATTTTTAATAGGTGAATTGTAAATAAATTTCTCAAAGCTTGTAATAAACTCACATTTGAAATTTTATTTTAACCAGCACATCTTTCAACTGTGGCATTTCCAAAAAGCAAAACAATACTAACACTTCATACATTATTATTTACACATTTCACACACTTGTATTTATTACTGAATGAGCCAATCTCAGTTATTAGTATTTAATACTTATCCCCACATTCACATGGATCAATCACTGTTGTCAAACACGTTGTCTTATATTGAATTACTTTATTATAAAAACAGCACTTGTGTATACAAACTGCTGAAATATCATTCAGTGAAAATGTCTATAAATAAAGGAATAAATTAAAATTTGAAAACTTTAACATGATGCCAAAAAGTTCACGATTGCCATAATTCAACATGTAACTTCAGTGAGTAATGAATGTAAATGGTGATGTGTAAACAGTTATCTTTTAAAAAAACTTTTACACAGTCAAACCAAAGTTAAATAAATTTATCACAGGCAGTCTATTTTCAATAAAATTTATCATCCACCACCTATGAAATAGTTCTTAAAGCACCAGTAGTTAATATATCTTCAAGCCTGTACAAATGCTTCTAAAACTAATCAATTGCATGACAAATATAAATTTAAAACTGCAGTCATAGAAATAATGAGAATTTGTGCACAATTTTAATATTTCCCTGATTTTAACTTAGAAAAGTTGATTCAACTTGTATGAGAATTGTTTTTTAAATTCATTTTTCACATCTCCTGAACACACACACATGCATGTACATCTACATGCATTCATGATAATGGATATTTTTACAGATCCACATTTCACTTGCAGTGTCTGTCATTAACAATCATCTTCGCTCATCACCATATAGTTGGACTCAACATTATGTACTTAAGCCTCTGAAATGCAGCAATGCTTTCTCCGTTTCCATTCGTTTGAGATTAAATTTCTCTGAGATCTCATTCAAATACACAATAAGCATTTTTCTGGCTTTCATTTGTCATATTTCTAAAAAATATCTCATGACTTTACTACTGCTTTTCAGTCCAAGCCACAATTTTCTCTACAGGTAACAATGAATTCATCAGAAACAAATAAACTATGGGTATTTCCTACACTAGATTTTCTTAAAATGCAGCTAATGGAATCCAATGGTGATGCTTATTTTGTGTTATATACAACAATTCATTCATGTTGCATTATTAAGTTTTGACAATCACTTGCTAAGAGAGGCGCATCATGATACACCTTTGGATATGGGTATTTAGGAGGTAAGTCTTAATTGGCAAAGCTATAATCTTCACCGTTCTAATCGGCATGCTACAGCTGCCACCAAAGCTGCACCTCTTCCACTTCCATCTTCAGACAACATTATGTCAAACTGGAATCAGGAGAAAATTTGAATGAAATGTCTTTGGATGAAAATATTGACGTAAACGTACTCATCCACAGTTTTCTTCCCTAGTTGCACAAAAATAAACATAACACTAGCAATAATTTGTTGTTGTTTCATCAAAATGCAATTTGTCCCCAATGGAGGTGAAAAATCAAGCCAAAAGATAAGGACTACTGCATAATGCTTGAGACTCCAAGATACTGGTAAAAATTATAGAGCATAAATTTCAATAATTTGATTTTTGAGGAATTCATAATTTCCAACCTTAAACAAATTAGGACATAACTCTATGGCCTGAGGTATTTGAACTTGTTCATATTCCAAGAAAAAGCATTTCTGAATCAGTTAATATTTCTGTAACCGGCCATAATAAGTATTCTATACTCTTAAATGTCCCATGTTTAAATTTGACAAAATGATAATAAAAAGCCTTTATTGGGGTGAGATTGAGACAAAACTCCTCTCTGCCATGAATGGGGTACTGTAAAATTATTCATAATATAATTACTAAATAACAGAATTGTTTTGTCATTATAATAACAGCAATGGATAAGAATCAGCTTAAATACTGGGATATTGTGAACAAATCACTGACATATTTATCTTATGATTTTATGACTATTGATATTCAACAAAGATATAGATATAAGTATAACTGGTAAAACTTAATTCACAATAATACATAGCTCAAAAATGCTCAATTTAAGTACACACATAAAAAGGTCACTGCTCTAACCCAGTGAGAGTACTATTACTGCAAAGAAGTAAATGCTTCATTGTAATTAAATGCAAACATGGGATCGTATTACAAAAATTAATATTTGGTTATATTTTCTTTCTCAGTCTAGCAGTTTTGTTTTGTTACAGAGACTATGGCAGCCATAGGTGTATCTAGAAGCGTCTGAGGGGGGGTTAACACCAAAGAGTATGGAATACCCTCATGTAAACGGGGGGGGGGGGGGGGGGGTGCGGCAAATTTTAAAAATAAACATTTTTTTACCAAATGGGTGAAGGGGTAACAACCCTCAAACCCCACTGGATATGCCTATGATGGTAGGGGCATGAGAGCCCACATTACAAAGCTATAGCTCTAGAACTATAGGTCAGAAGTTTAAATACAGGAGAGTCCTTCAGATGCAGCTCAAGCTGCATGATTTACTTGTTCAAGGAGCCTGATCTTTCTAAGGCACCACGAAGGGACTGCCCTATGTCCCGCTGAGTGATTTTACACGTCATTGTGCTCTTGGTGAGCTCTTTTGAGTAATAATTTGGTTTATTTAGCATATAAGTTTATTTTAGATGATAGTCTTCTATTCTAGTTGGTTATTGATGGGAGGCAATCAATAGGTAAGGTCATTTCTGCCTCTTAGAACAGGTGGATGATTGGGTAGAGGTAGCATTATTAAAGGAATGGGTATGGGCAGAATTTTTCTTGAAATGAAAATAGGGTTAAGAGAAACCCTCTCAGAATTAGTCTGCTCTTTATGAAAGGCATCAAGGGGTCCATGGTTTAACACCCTGTGCAACGGAGGGAGTACAGAACTCAAAATTCTCTCCACAGAGTACTCAGATAGGGACCCGTGTTAGCAATGAAAAATATCTATCCCAGCTAGGATTCAAACCCAGCCCCTTGAGGTCTTCTGTTCAACAATATTTTTTGCACAAAACATGTATTTATGTTTTGCTGGGTATTCTATATCAATTTTTGAAATTAAATGAAAACAATCAGTTCCAGCCCACAAATGTCCAATTTCCACACCCCGTATAATAGAGCCAAGCCTGAATTGTGTATTTTTATCCCTGCAATGTTCAGTTATTTCTTTGAGCAGAAGTAATAGTTTTGAGAAACCATAAGTTCAGGAGGTATTAAAGTTTCACTGGCTGAGGAATAACCTAAGCTTAGAGAATAAGAGTTGATCATTATCCTTTCGCCATGCTACTGGAGTAAAACAGCTAACACTACAACACCCAAGTTCTGTAAACCAAATGATTAAAAGAAATAAAGTTATTGGTGAGAAGACTTCCTCAATACCCACATATGTTCATGAAGTAGTTTACCTATTAATATCGATTACATTACCTCATTCCCACATATTTCCCAAAATATTTCACCTAGTACTTTTTCTGAGAGTAATTTGTTTTTTTACTGAGTATTACCTGAATGTGAGGGCTGAGTTCTCCAATTTTTGACATCATTAAATCATGGAAATGGGGGTGAAAACGGTACACAGAGCCATCAACAGCTACCGTCACATCAGATTCACCCATTCGGTCCAGCAGGCAGGATACTCCAGCAGATGTCAGATATGCAGCCCTCCTCGATATACACTCACAAACATACCTAACTGCAGCACAGTCTCGATCATTGGCATGTCCCAATCCCAGCTCTTCCAGAACCATCCTGCAGCTGTTGAATTCACCCTTCTTTTCCCTGATGTAAAAAAGAATATTTTTGATTAGACTAGATTGCTTTTATCAGGGAAATAAAACTCGAGGTATATTCTTAACCCATTTGCATCCGTAAGCATACTGGTACGCGCGTTGGAACTGGCTTTGATCACCGCAAGCGTACTGGTACGCATGATTAATAGCGTTATTTTTCAGTGGGTCCTGTTGCTCTCTGGTGGTGTTTTTGTTAACTTTGTTGCCCGTTATCAGTGCCTGTTTGCAGCTGCCATCTTTACGGCTTTTTTTGCAAGATTTTCCATGCATAACCATAGAAAGTAACTTTTCCTTCTTATACATAAAAGCCGGTGGTGTTTTAGGGTTGATTTAAATACCAGGGCGAGGATGGGAATGGGTTAATTGTTAATGCTAAGAGAATTCACAATAATCTAAAGACAAAGTGCTCTATTCATAAGTTCTAAAAAAAACAGTGTTCAACCCAAAGTTTGGTTTGTGATAGGTGAAGTTGAGTTAATTCCGTACTAAGCCATCAGCATGTGAAATTCACATATTCAGGGTAGGGGGTCCAGTTCCTTTCCCACCTGCAATTTCCTATGAAGTTCTGACTCACAGAAAATAGAATTGCAAGGGTTTTTTAGGTCGGGGTCCAGAAAACTTCTGTCCAGGATTTGAACCCAGGACCCTCTGGTCTGTAGCCCAGCACTCAACCAATTAGGACATCCTCCTATTATACTTAAAAGAACTTCCAACACTACTCCACTTTTCCATTTTCCACCACTGACTTAGCGGAACAGATCATATTCCAACTCCAAGAATATGTAGGAAAAGATTGATACATTATGAGAAGGGAAAAGAAAATTGGAAGAGTCCCTGGTAGGAAAAACTAATAGGGAAGATTTGGAATGCTGTTTTGACAAGGGAATGGTCTGGACTGAATTAGGAGAGTATGGGGTAGAACCATAGAGCTTACGGGTAACATAGGTAAGCTCTATGGGTAGAACAAATTATGTCAATGGTGAGAAAGTAATTGAGCATCGAAGAAGATGTCCTTTTGCTACCATAAACACCAACAGATGTGGGAACATATCTGCCTGAGACATGGAATTAAGAACAACAGTGTTTCAACAGAGATGCTGCATTAAGTACAAGTGAGTTTCATTGCACTTCAAGGTAGTTGCAAGACACTTAAAAACAAGAAAGTTCAACAGAGCTATTTCCAAGAGAGATCAAGACAGATTTCAAGAGAGTTTCAATAGAGTTAAATGCTTGTACCCAAGGAACAATAGAAATCAACAGAGTTCAAGTCGGCTTCAACAAAGTTTAGAGCATTTCTTCACAGTTTCATCACTGGTTCAAGGGACTTTCAACACATATCGTTTTATATGGGATGAGATATAAGTACACTTTGTGTGACAAGCTACCAGTGGCATCTGTTGGCAGTGAGGCCAACTTGTATTTGTTGCATCAAGTAAAATCAGTCTCGAAAAAAGTGCATAGATGAGCAGACCTGTATCATTATATCTTGACCCATACACAAAGAATTTCTATAGCCAGGATAGCTTCATGTTTACTAACATATGATAAGCAACAAAATATACTTACCCTTCAATTTCTGAGACGTATTTAGTGAAGAAATTTCCTCGTTGGAATAGCATATCTGAGCCATGCCCTCCAAGTATCAAATTTTCCTGAACGAGCTTGACAAGGACTAGTCTCACAAGTTCTCCCATGTACATGCCAGATATCATTTTCTCAAATCTGTAACATCAGATATAGAATAAATTAGCATAGTGCAAGTATACGCATTAACTCTGCTAATTACAATATAACTTCAGCACTTTAAAAAATAAAGAAAAATGTGCATAACAGAACAAGTATTATAAAAGTAAGATGAGAGTAAGTTGTTGCACCAAAATCTTTTTTGGTACACTATTCAGCATTGCTTACTAATTTAATATGATCTTATTCTTGCAGTAATAATATAATAAATAGAAACATAATCTGTGGTGGCAATTAAGACAAAAAGTTACTAACTGTTGTCTTCCTGGATTAATAGAATTTCGATCAATTTCATCATCATACTCTGTGCGTATAAAATCAAGGACACCATTATCTCCAAATGCTCCCCACTCTGTGTTGATAACCATCTTCTGTGGGGCCTTTGGCCCCATTGGACCCTTCCATGTACCAGTATTCTCGATATTCTCAACATAGCAAGCATTTGCCCCAGTTCCTACCAGTCAAAACAAGAAAAAAATAAGAAATGTAATGCTATTTTTGCAAAGTTCTCTACTAGTATATGAAGCATCACTGCAGGAAACAATACCATTGACAAAATACAGAAATTCAATTCAACAAAAATATTTTGATTGAATTATTGAAACATAGGTATCTTTACAAATAAAAATAAAGTATAAAGAGTAGATAGGTACTAAATCACATAAGGAATCAACATAATGTAAATGAAAAAGAGTTCAAGGCAGTGGTGCCTACATGATGATACCAAAGCAAAAGACCCATTGCAGTGTAAAAAGATTGAATGTAGTTCAAGTCAAATTAAAAACCTAATTCATTCCCTGACATTGCTGGGAAATTTATGCAATATTCAGTAAATTACTGCATCTGGCATGCTTGCAATTTAGGAAAAAGAAACACATATCTCATAAATTTGAGTTGGATACTTTTTTTGACTCACAATTGGATGCAAAAATTCTCTTCTACCTTTAATATCTGGCATCATATTTTTATTTATCACTTGGTATGGTATTGCATTTAATTCCAACTTCAGCAAATTTCTGTACCAAATGTGAATTATTTGGAGTACAGTTAATGATTCAGGCCCTAAGCTTCTCACCCCCTCAGCTAGCATAATTGCTAGTAACTAAATGATCTGAAACAAATTTTGGCTCAGAATTATGAATCATTAAAAAAGAAAAGCTTAAACATGATTGATTTTGGTACCTTAGTGTCAGTTTCAGATAAATACAAGGTAATGTGAATAATACAATAAAAATACAAGGTAATATGAATTACCCTTATTCCCCATCTCCTGGTAAATGTTCTTAGCCATATTTTGGCAAATTCCAATTTCACAAAAGGTCTTTTGCATCAAATTGAAAATATTTGACTGTACATCATTTTTCCAAACAGGGCATAAAATTTAAACCTACATTTTCATGCTGCTAAATATTCATATTTCTGTATCAGTTCCTACCTTAAAAAGCATAGGTAGGTACATTAGGTACCATACAAATCGTCATGTGTTAAAGATTATTGCATAAATTTCCACTTTCAAGTCATAAAATTTAATTATTTTCGGAATTTAGAGAAAGAATTACTTCTGATTAAGTTTCTACTCGATAATGAATATTTTGAAGTAAAATACCAGCATTGTGCCCACAGTAAAAGAATACAAACATTAACATCAAAAGACAAATTTTATTTTGCCATACTATCAAGTTTAAGAGGTGCCATCATCAGATCATCTGTATCTTAACAATATTCTCTAAAGGTGACTAACAGGGATTAAATGAATTCAACTCCAAAATAAATAATGCAGAGCCATTAGTAGGTAGGTACCTAATAATATTGACTAAAATTTACTGTATTGAATAAAACCAAGTTTGAATATCACCAAATCTCAGGAAGAGCAATTGTATCCTTAGGGGCTGAGTATAATTAATTTTAATTCTATATCAAAAGCCTCGAAGTCCATATCATTTGGCATTCAGTGCTGAATGCAACTTATCTAATTACTTCCCACCATCCCCACCACCCCTTGATCCCCTATTACCTAGTAATATAAATTCACAGAATTAAAGAGGATATTCCTTTTCTTCCAAAAATAGTTGGTTTAGTTGGTGCTACCCCCAGAAAGATGTATGAAATTACTCATGGCCTAAGTTTATGAGCAAAGTTAAGATTAGCCAGTTTATTCCCATGAAAATGTTAAGAATTTTCCCCATCCTTTTTCACCGACAATTTTGTATCATACCTCATACCACCATTCCCCAGAGCTACTTTATCCTATTTCACTTATTTCTTATATCCTATCATTTCTTTACAGTACGTAGTTTGATGCCATCATAATATCATACTGACTCACGCTGACCTTCATAAACTGTGTATGTAATCAGACTTTGAGGTTGTTTTTCCCTCCACATAAGGATATGATAAGCATTATTTCATAAGCACAGTAGGTACCCATTTACCTTAAAACTATAAGTATTAATGGTGGTTGAAAAAGTAAAAAATATATGAATTAGTATACTGTACTCACCTACAATTACACCAACTCTACAATTATGCTTCTTATAAGCACATGACATTAGAGTTCCTGTTGTATCATTTAAAACAGCCATAATATCTATTTTAATATCCTGTAAAAAAACACCCCTTCCTGTTAATATGCAACCATACTAATTTTTGGGACTCATTCCCTAAATAGTATTCAATCACTAATGAGTGTGTTGAAAGTTAACAATGAAAAAGCACATGATTAGTTACTTACGCCACGACGCTTAATAGCATCTTTCAGCATCTGCACAACATCTTTCCCTTCTGCCCCAGCACATTTGAAACCTTTAGTCCATGTGACAAGTGTAGCTTTCGTTAGACCCTCTTGCCGACAAGGAAAGCTAAATGTGAAACCCAAGGGTAGTTCTTCATACATGACTCCTTGCTCCTGCATGAAGTTAGCCATGCACTCTGCTATATGGTCAAACAACTGGAAATATTTTTTTTTTAATTTATTAACTTGCAATTTTGACATGGGTAACTTATCTATATGAAAATTACTTAATGATTTAATGATAATAAAAAATTATAGCAATTTAGCTAGTTATTCAGGGGACATGATAGACAGATTAGGTCATTTGCTCCATTTAGGACAGGTGGGTGATTGGGTACAGGCACAGTTTATCTGGAAAAAGAAATAGAATGGAGAGAAACCCAGTATCAGCATTAGCCTACTCTTAATGAAAAGCACCAAGGGGTCTACAGTTTAACTTCACATCCAATGGCTGGAGTACTGGACTCGGAATGCTCTCCACACAGCTCTTAAGTAGGGACTAGTAGACCAATAAAAAATTCAGCCACTGCCAGGATTTGAACCCAGGTCTTTGGGATGTGAATCCTGTGCTCTAGCTAGCACATTAATCCCCCAAGAAAAACTTCAACTTTAGTACAGAGTTGAGAAAATGACAGATGAAAGCAAAGCCATAACACTGGAACGTCTCCTTTCCTTCATTTTCTCCTTAAAGATGGTCCAAGTAATGAATGAAAATTTTCATCAATGTCATGATAAATTGTGAAATTAATTCCACCTCACCCCAAAATGGCTTCAAGAAATAATTCTGCATGAATTTATGACTATTCAATACCAACGTAATGGGTAGGTATTTCTTTTGACCTAAAAATGTTTTTAACACTGTCAATCATAACCTTATACATAAATCATAAGCATAACTGCTTGGGTATCTCTAGTAATGCACTCAGTTGGCTGATATCTTTCCTGAGTGGCAGATCTACTAATATGTTCTGGGTCACTGAAAATTGATGCTGGCATCCATCAGGGCTCCATCCTTGGACCCCTACTGTCTGTTTGGTTCATGAATGACTTGCCTAGATGTTTTACCAAGAGTTCACTCATCATATATGCTGATGATACCTCTAGAGCAATATCTATCTATGAAAATTTGGTCCCTAATGATCATGTTTATACAACATATAACGAGATGCCGACTTTGTGCAGTCCAATAACATTATCTTGAATCATCATGAAACTTCCCTGTTACAATTCCATGATTAAAATAAAAACAATGCACTTCTTAAGATTCCATTTCCCATTAACCCCCTACTAATAAATTGTCTCTCACAGAGTTAAGCTCTGTTAAATTTCTCAGGCTACACATTTACAAAACTATGGATAGGTCCATTCATGTGTTAAAAGTGGCAAAGAAAATGGCAATTGGGGTTTTCATGATTAGGAAGCTAGACCCAATTGTCTCCATTGACACACTGAAATGGAAATGAAACTGCAGAAATGTGTTTATTGTGAACATAATATATATCCAGCCCATAAACAGGACACATTTGATAGATCCTAGGGGGGTGTTGAAACCCTCAAGATTATCTTGAATAGGTAACTAAGGAGTACAAACATGACTGTCTTGCAAATTTTCTGTGCTTGAATCTCTTGTAATGATCTCACTCATAGTTTTGACACAGGTTTTATTTCCTCCGAGGCCTCTATGCTCATGATGGATGAGAAAAACTCAAGTGACACAATGAGTGACATTTTAATGAATGACTCAAAGACAGCAAATTTGCCAAACATTGGTGTTTGTACCATGTGACTTCTTGCAAGACCATTGTTACCTATTTGAGATAGCATCAACAGTTTCAAACACACCCCTAATCGTGTGACTGATAACTATACTTGGTACTCCCCTTGGTCATCATTAGCAATAGTTCTACAACCTTGGGAAGACCCCAATATTTTCAATAAGGGAAGCAGTGGTGAAATCAGTGAAATAGATTCCAGCATAGACTATTTGTTTCATTCTTGAAGCCACATTCCTAAGAGAATCACTCTGTCACATGATGATATTAATGCTACACAGGGTTTGCATCAAACCTGCCAATATTTTTGAGGTAGCAGCAATCTTAGAGCAAGATTACCATGCTTGATCTGCCAAGCTCTTACGGTATTCTATACAAACTTGTAGTACCCTTGCATACTGGGAGATCTTTACTTACCCCTTCTCCTGAGCCAAGCATAATACTTTGAGGAACAGCATAAATTTTTGACTTCATATCGAAACAATTTTGCCCTAGGTAGATGAGAAGAACTCTGAAGTTTGTTCCCCCAAGATCAAGAGCCAAGAAACTTCCTCTTTCTGAAAGAAAAAGAGAATGTAATTACTACAGAAGGTCATAGGACATAACTTGACACTAAAAAATTAAAGCAATTTCTAGCATTTGTTACAATCAATTAATGTGTCATGCCACATGTGCAGAGGAATTACAATTGGCAGTATTTTGATTGAAAATATAAAACTTACTATTAAAGAAATTAAATGAATCGGCAGTGCAATTATGTGGGTAAAATGAATTTTTCAAGTGAATATGTATTACTAATAATATGATGAGCGAAAATTAGAATGATGAAATAAGTAGTAATAAATTAATTATACTTAATCCAACCAGGTAGGCATTAATAAAATTAAATAAGATGTAGTTCATCCGGCTTAGATTCCCCATGATATACCGCGAATGATCATTAATTTTTTTCCATACACCAGTCAGTATAGATTAAGTTTAATAAATTTCATGTTCAAACGCATTGACACATGGAGCAGTAGGGTTTAAGATATGTTATATTTTCGGCTGGACGGAAAGGTCCCACAGGAGATGAGGCGAGACTTTTAGGAATTTGAGAAAGCTTACAGGATAACCGAAGATTGTGAACGAGTAGCATCATATAAGGGGGGGCGGGGATTCGCAATGTGAGAAGCTATTCAATAAATCTACGCCTGACGGTGTACGGCATATTTTCCTTCGGTTCATTGTAATGAAAGCATCAATGGATTAAAGTTGTTAAAACAGCATAAAACTAATGAAGGAAATTAAAATGGACTCCGTAATTTTCCGTCGTATCATACGATCAACTGATACGAGAAAAACTACGCCGAGATTAAAACACCCGCTTCAAATATTATCTAAAAAAAATGCGGGCTTTTAGGAGTGATCGGGTAAGTGGGTAAGGAAAGAAATTTACAAATAGAAAATTTTCCTTTGTACGATGATCGAGGATTTGGTGCCTTGCAATAGGTCAAATGGAGGTGGTGGCACTTGGGCCGACCCGTTAACTAACATGAACATACCAATCTCGACATCTAATTCCAGATTTCCTAGGACGTCCCGAATTCTGGTCAATGCCGAGGAAAACGGAGAGGTGACATTGATGAGTGTGACGATAAAATTAACAAGTATTTCCACACACCGAGAGAAGACTTCGAACGACATGCTAGAAAACGATGTTGTCGTTATTACCCGTACTCGACTTGATGAATTGAGGGAAGATGACAAATGCCATGCCCGGTCGCTTCGAACTATGATATTCCTCTTACGTGGAATCAATTGAGCCTCTCAGGTAGATAGAATGAAAATCTCTTTCCAACATTACTATTATTTAGCATGGAAATCGTATGGGCAATTCGTGAAAAGATGTCTCACGGAAACCGCATTTAGCATGCACAAAAAATATAACTCTTCCAATTCAGTCTTCTTCGTTCTCATAACATGAAAATATTTAAGAAGAGCTCATTCTCGTTGAAATAGCCACCTTAGTGCAAAGGGCCGATATATCAGCTTTAGCTCCGAGGGATAAAAGTGTCACGGGCCAATGAATGCATTAACACTCGTAGTCAAAACAATTATCTGTGAGTTTGACGTGATGACTACCTTTTGGCGATGATTGACACACGATAATTTTATAGGTAATTAATAATTGCTCAATTGTAGCCGTACATAATATGATCTAGTGATTTAAAAAAATAACGAGAGTTTACCGAGTTACATATTTTTAAAAACCTTATAACCATTAAAACACGTGTACGTCTACATTTTGGGCGACGTTTCACTCATGATAAATGCATGTCATTCATTGTCATGTCAATGAAATGACTGATGCCTAATTCAAATTACCAGAACGCATATTCATAATTAAATCAATGAGTAAAACCAAACAGTAGCGCTTGGCCCAGTCAATAAATTACAAAAATGAGCGTAGAAACCTTATGAGACTGCACAGAGTATAGCAGATACCTGGCTAAGAGACGTATGAGTGAATGGGATGGGTACCATTTGCGTAGCGAAATAAATTTATGCAGATGAATTAACGAAGCTTACGCAAAAATATTGGCCGGAAAATTTAGAGTGAAAAAATAGATTTCGAGAGAATTAGTGACACTCCACGATACCAATTTTTTCGGCGAACCACATTTACCTGTACATGGTCGAGGTCTCTTTAAAGTAATCATATAAACGACGCGCGTTTCCCTGATTACTGTAAAGCCGTCGACCGGAAACTGAAGTGGGAGGTCACATTGAGTTTACCTCGTCTGTCGCAGGTTTTGTGGTCGTCCTGCTTTAGGGTCATGGAGGCGTATTGGACAATTAATATAATATTACTGCAATGCGGTAGATTATGTGCCTTTTCCGAACGCTAGCGCGACACGCTTTTGCAAGAATGAATTCTCGGCGAAAGCGAGAGTGGAGTCTCGAGATATACCTCTTGAGGGCAAGTCGCGAGTGCACCGTCCTTGCGCGAAGCAACAAGTTGGATTTCTCCCGGCTTTTGATCCCCAGTCCACGGCATGCTAAGAGCTAGTAGTAATAGTACGTAGCGTACATTAAGAGACAGAGACAGAATGCTTATCAGTCTATTAAGCGGGAAAGATTGTCCACTATAAATTTCCGGGCCCTCGCGGAGGCCTGTGGACCCCAAGATTCATTCCTATCTCCTGTTAAGATTACCTTCATCATCAGCAGGCTAAAGCTCTAACCCTAAAGCCCTAAAGCTCTGTCATACGTAAGACGGAAGTCAAATAGAACTTTTATTGTCTAATTCCGTTCGTAGTATATACCATCCGCCTTCCTTCAGTGTGATTTTCCAATTTCACCATCTTATTATTTGGTGGAATCTAACGATAATTTATGTCCCAGTATTCTCCAAACCCGATGTAAGGCCCCGATCAAGTTCTCATTTTTTCTTCTCATCTTGCAGCTATCTTTCGTCTTAAGCAGAGGAAATTGACCATTCTGGAGATTTTATTGATCTGGAAAGTCCCTACGTCAACCGAAGCATTTTCATCGTTTGAAATTAACAATAACGACTTGGCGGAATGGTAGCCTTAAGAGTTGTGCGAGAGACTAACCACCGGAAATTACCGGGACATCTCCAACTAAAATCCTCGCAGAGCTATTTGCTGAATTCCAAAACTCGGCGGAAACTTCTCGGTGGCCGAGGAAAAGGACTAATATTGCCTTCGTGAACTCCATGTGCCTTATGGCTGATTAAGAGATAAGCTACCCCCACCTATCATACCGGAGTGAGGCAACTGAATAAACGAAAAATATGAAAGCATTCTAGGAATGTAATATATTAATGAAATACTAACGTAATTATTTCGTGCTTAGGACTTCATTAGGAAGCGGTACTCTGCCATTGACACTTGACGGTCTAACCACTTTTTATTTCGTAAATGTTGGTTAGAGGAATTAAGGACCATATACCTCAACAGTTCTTATTCTATTTTTGTGCGCCGAACGAAAACCAGGGTTAACGAACATGTAGACCAAAATGAGTTTGAAGTCCATGACAATCATCCTTTCAAGGTGAAAAACATTCTAGCCCGTTCGTTACGTTTCCACTGGATTATCTGGGGCAATAAAAACGTGAAGGCTGCCCACTGCTTTTGACACTGAGGACGAAGACGTGATGACGTTAAATTGAATGCCGTTTAGAGATATTCCGGTCACGCATCCGTTGTGCTATTGGGGCCGAATTCATTGTCCGAGATTCATGAATTTGGTGACCAGCGTGTCGAAAATCGCTCATATTCTAGCCTGATGTTATAGTTTTCCAATGATTACCAAACCAAGGCATATGAGCTAAAATATGTGCACGCTTATGCATGAACCGTCAGAAGAGGTCCACGTAATTCGTTGCGATTAGGATTTGGGAACACAAACACGAAATATGAAACTTCCTCAGTTGCATAGAGAAGTGGAAATCCTTGATCTCACGACGACAAAACTTTCGATTTACCATAAAATTTCTCTAAACTTTGGATTTTATGGTAAATGGAAAGTTTAGCGAAAAGTGAGAAGCATTAAAGTAGCAAGGCTTCCAGGAAAGTCAATCATCCACCGCGGTTGAGACGGCGCGCCGTCTCAACCGCCGCGGCGGGCGGCGCCCCATCGAGAGGCGGTTTCGATTCTCTAACTCCTCTTTCCTAGTGACCATCCTCCAATGAGGTATGAGAAAGTTTAACAAAGTGACGATGGAAGACCTAAAGATGACACCATATCACTCCGTACAAATCACAGAAGCTGATGTTACGAGGGAAATGTATTAAGGCCTGGTTACACGATACATTAACACGTACGGGTTCATGTACATTTGCGTGAATGGTTTCTGCTCAACTTGTGCGAATGCATGAACCAAATAGAACAGGTTCTATTTTCTGTTCACCCATTCATTCATTTGTACATTTTGGTGTGGTTACACGGTGCATTTTCGCGTTCATTCTCGCGTTCATGCATTTAAACATTAACTCGTACGGGTTCATGTATCGTGTAACCAGGCCTTTAGAGGCACCAAGCAAGAGTTTGGGATAACCTCTACCACTCCCCTTGCGGAGGATTCAGAAAGTAATGATTCTTATTCGACTAAAGAATTCAAATTCAAAAAATCAGCTTCTTACCGAGCATTCACCGTGCGCATGATTTTTCTCGAGGTAGACATTGGCAACTTATGGCCGTAAATTCTCAAATACGAGCAAGGCGATTTTTTAACAAAGGAAGCTAAATGAGTACAAGAGATCTTGCCAACTCCAGTGTTGGACAAAGACCTATGATCGCGGTAATGCCAATTTCTTGAATGTTTCCCCGACCCACCGGAAATATATCTATAAGCATTCAAGCACGTTCATTTTTTACACGTGATTTTTAGTGGAATGATACACCCAACCGACTTAAGGCGTCAACAAAATTCCCAGAATTTAAAGCTCTATCTGAGGCGGAAAAAGTGACGACTAAATTGAAGCCGATAAAGAAACGATAACGGAATACGTCAAGCATATACTAGAATCCTGCTCATCGTCGGGTTTGTAGCGATTCTGCAGAGAGATTTCAGAATAACTCTCAGAAACTAATCTATCTCTCGAACATTATCAGTGACAGTTTCTAAGAAGGTTATCGGAGATGCAGGGCGATGCATGAGGAGTCAATGAGGCCAGTATCTATCAACGATTACTGACTTCCCTAGATACCTGTTCTTGCGGCAACTTTCGCAGATGACGCCACCTGGAAGATTATCCTTTAGTGAGTATGACTGTTTTACGTTTCCCCAGCGTACAGGAAGCACTAAGAATCACCACGGAGATGCTCAAAAGGCACCTTAGTATGTATTTGATTGTGAGTCCACATTTACAGAGAAAAAGATAGCGCTGTATTAGATATATAAGATATTCGGGACCACATTATTTCCTCCTGCACACCCAAGGCAAAAAAACGGCGACACTAAATCACTCCTAATTTCCCGCCCTAATTTTAGGGTAGAAGAGGAATCCACTGAGGGCCCAATGTTCGGACGAGATATTCTTCTCCTTAATTATACTAAGTCCAGCTTATTTTTAAAATCATAAATATGCTTTTGCTCTTTTTGCCGGAATCATCCCATCCTCTTAACCAATGATATCGTGGGCAGTTCCTCCGGGAAGTCACTCCTGTACAAGCAAACCTCATACAAAATGGATTTTACCCGCTTTATTGGGCTACGCATTCGAAATAATCCAGCAACTCCCTCCTCAAAACAATTTTTCTAAAAGATGCGCTTCGCAAAAAATTCCTTTCCTATATTTCTCTACAATCACTAACAGTGGTATGATATCACTCCCTTGGAATCCCTTCTCTGTCGTAACAGCTCCCGATTCATTTCTTTTACATTGACCTTGCATGAGAGTCGCTAATAATAGGGGCAAGAGTTGGTCATAGGTTTGGTGGCTTATATATTCTCTACCATGTCCAGACCTCTTCTATATCTATTCAATCAATACTGAAAAAAAAGATTTCAAAGAAGGTAACCCAAAACTTATTTTGGCCTCCCAACAATATTTCCTTCTCACCTAAATCCTGCAAATTTCACTCATTACTGACGCTCTAATGATAAACGAATCACCGATTCGTTACAAAGCACTAACTTCTATGCGAATAAAACTCGCGAGACCCATTATCCACATTATTCTAGATACAATTTTAGCACCGGTGGTCCAACGTCAGCGTTTACCGAGCATACACATGTGGGCTTGTTTACCAGCAGAGCGAACAAGTCATCTGTCATCGTAATAAAATAAGTGATCTGTATTCTTTATCCATTAGATGATAAGGGAAAACGAGGCGGCCTCTAACGCATTGCGCTTCATTGTAACTGGAGAAAACTTGGCGAAGGAATTACGAAGGCAGTAAGTCAGTGAAAAGAGGTTCTGTTGATCATCGCTCAAGCCTTCAACATTATGCCCGCTGCGCAAGTTATAACTATTGACTCATTACTTTAAGGATTTAAATAATTTTAATGTATTCTTCAGGAAACTAATATTCGGTAAAGTATCACTCGGAGTGGTTATTGAAAGGTGACATAGCTAACGGAAAAGGGTAAACTAATGTTGGCATTAGTTTTGGCATTTGGATAGTTCAAGATATTTATAGACCTTAACCTAAAAAATATCCCTACCAGAGTAGAAGGGGTCCAAGAAAATGACTTTAAGGTTAAATCGTAGCGCAGCGCAAGATATTACGCCTGAGGTTGTCTTGCAGTAGACTAAATTTCACTCATTAATACCATCCCTGATCAGTAAAATAAGTTAGCGGCCATCCATCAGAGACTCATGGATGAGACCTGTAATTATAGACAATCAAGATTTCCAAACAAAATGTTATACAATTTAGGTGCTAAAGAAGTTTACTGACCTCATACAAAATTAATCAGACAACACTCATCATGCTTTCGCCATAAACCACGGAAAATGACTACGAGATCAAATGGGAATTGATATAGGGAATTCTCTTTTAATCGCACGAAATTCATTTAAAGTTGGTGTCCATTGACTCTGTCAAGGCCAAGATGAAGAAAACACATCGCACGGCACAGTTTGGGAACAGACTATTCCTCCGCCAACAAATGCATCTTCCAAGTGAACCCATGGTATATAGCAGAGAGACTAAGCGCCAACGGAGAAGAAATGTAAATAGTTTGTTGTTGTTATTCATGTTTGGCGAAATGTAGTTTGTGGAGCCATCATTTTCTATGTTTTTCTCAATTTCATGTTTGTGGTATGCCCAGAAACTGTTAACTTAGCAATGTCATGTGGCATAGGCTGAAAATTTTCCATGCCTGCCGGGAGGGGGCAAATAAAATTCTCTGACAGTCAAATCGTTTCGGTCAAAATTTCCAAAGGATTTCTAATGGGCATGTTTTGCATCCCCACGAAAATCTCAGGGATAGCGTTTCTGAGCCAAAAGATATTTTTTCGCTTGAAAATCTTTGAGGATAACTAGAGTGTTAACGTCGCTCAGCTTACAAACAAGGAATTTTATTATCAAATAGTCATTTCGTTGAAATATAAGGGAAAGACTGCGAGTTATGCGAAAGAATTCAACACTTCCACACAGCATCGAGGAACACAGGATGCAAAAGTTATCTCCGACGCAGGTTAAAACTGCAGCTTTCAGCTCTTAATTTATCTCGCTAGCCAGCGCAAACTCAAGGACACGCAGCAGCGAAACTGCACACTTTACGTCTACTGGGAGGTCACATAATACTTGCACTAAAATAAAGCTTCGTCAAGGCATATGGCAAGGATTAATTTCCAAGTAAGATGACAAAGCTGAAAGAACCGCTGAAATAATCTCAAGCAACAGATTATTCTCGGTCACAAGTGGTCTTCGACTATATTTCAAAAAATTTCTTCCTCCTGGGTAGCAAAAGGAAACTAAGGTGCCGGATAAGGATAAATCACTAACATTTGTATAAATACTAAGATAACCCGCCATCTGGTGCCCGATTTTCATTGAGACAACCAGGTGGAAATAAAACTACTTCTTAACATGAAAAATTAAGTTTCATAACTGTACGGATGGGAAGTTTATGATCCATTCAATCGAATGCTTTACTGAAGCTGAATAGGTGGGAAAGTACAGCAGGAACCTTTTCTTTCCATTCCCATCCTTGTACCTTTCCTCCCGGTCAGAAGCGTGCGAAAACAGGCTTGAAAACACCAATGTAAAGGTGAGAAACTGTTGCCATATGTTGAAAGTCCATTGCAAGTCGGATATTATCGATAACCTTCAGTAAAGCTGTCTGAGTACGGAATCCATGACGAAAGCCTGATTGTAGAGGGTGTAATTTGTCATTAGATGTTAAATATTCCGTAGCCTTTTTGAAAAAATCCTCTGAGACTTAAGATATGGCACATAGGATAGAAATATGCCGGAAATCAGAATGCAACTTTGAATTTTTTTGTCTTCTTCGTGGGACGAATAAGAGTTTTTTTTCCAGGCAGAGGAAATTTGATCCAACGAGTGTTAAATATTTCAAGGATATACGGAAATAGAGCATATTTTGACGGTTGAATAATCTTTATGGGGATATCATTCAGTGGCATTGGATTATGAAAGCAACAAATATTCAATCAGAGTCTCGGAAGTTATATATTTAAAATAAATCTTGCTACCATCAAAGGGATAACCCGATCTTCCCCTGGTTTTTTGGAGTAAGATTGAGTGGTGCATTATTCGCAGTTGACGTAAAGTAGGAGTTGAGCTTATCAAGAGGAATGTTTGCGGGTATGGTTCCAGAACCAGAAGGTCATGGACTAAAGGGAAGGTTGAGGAGAAAAGATTTGAACTTTGGTAATGGTGTGGAGGAGAGCTGAAAGTGCAATGGGCAAAAAGGAGGACGAATGGAGAAGTGCAGGGCGGGAGGAGAGATTACCAGCGGTAATTAGGAGAAGGTACAGTAGGTGGATGAAACAGGTACTTAGGTAGGATGGAATGTTGAAGGTCATTATCGAATATAGAATTTTGGATAAGTGAGAACAAGGAAGAAAAATAAAAGGTACTTTGGATGCTATGAAGAGAGGTAAGCCGAAGTAGAGATAGAATTAGCGTATGGAAGATGCCGTTAGGTGAATGAAATGCAAGGAAGAGTAGGGACACTACATCAGAACCTAACATAACCCGTAGAATACTAACAATCAATCAAAAATCTAATTTAAGTGAACTAAGTAAAATGTATTCAGTAACTAAAATGGGCTATTTATTCTAGTATCAATTTTTGTTACACTCAAATAGAAGAGAATTGAATTCATTCCCTACATTTTTCAAGCCCAAAATCAATTACACTAGTGAACTAGTTATCGTCATTCAAAATTGGATGAAGTAATAATGTGCAAAAACTCTGATTATTTCTACATGAGATAAAATGGAATTTTCAAAGTTTCTGCAGACCGACATGAATATCGATCATGTAATACACCTGAGAATTGGGGTATTGCAGTCAGTAGACTACACTCTGAAATCATTATTGCTTAGCAAAGTTGTAAGTCAGCGAAGACAATAAAGGGTGTATTAAGTTAATGAGGAATGTCTTGACACACTTCAGTGAATAGCCCATGTACTAATATTCTATGCATGTCTGTACTCATCGCATTTAGTATCAGCTCAGGTTGGAAAGGAAATTACCGCCAATTACTCACCCGTTCCATCTGGAAGGTCTGTGACGTAAGTAATAAAGCATTTCACGGAGGCATCTTCATGCTCATCCTGAGACAACCCTCTATTAATCTCATTGTTTAACCGGCTCTTGACTTCTCCAAGCTGTTCCTCGGACAGTATGAGGTCTCTGCATCTTTCTTGTATCTACAGGAGAAAAAAAATAAGGCTAAGTCACAGAATAGTTCGCGAAAGTAGTTGCACTGCGCTTCATATTCATACTAAGGTACCTGTTAAATGAAATTAAACTGTAGCACAGAAATTCCTAGTTGACCCGCTTCGCGACGAATTATGAGATGCTACACTATCCTAAAGGTAAGACATGAATGCCATATAGTGATGTGGTTGAACGATCACATCTGTTACCACAAAAGTCTAAAAAGCAAAACTGGCATTCATGCATGAATGAACGAGTCTCATTCATTGAAATGCAAGAGAAAGCTTTTCAAAATGTACCAATTACCATGGCCAATAATCACATTTTAAAGTAATATTGTACAATGTTTATTTAATATAAGGAATAATCTGTCAAAATGTATACACATTTAAGCTTTTAATGTTATTAATACAAAAATGTCTTCGAAAAATAACCCAGCTTTATTGTTATTATACTAACTAAGGAAAAGTCCCAAGTTCTTTACGGCCTTTAAGAGCCGTTAGTAATGGTCTATTATAGAATAAATATTGAAAGGTCCAATAACAGACAATAGGATCGCAATATTTTGAGCAACTTTAAATATTTAACATCACCCTCAAGTGAAGATTAGATTTAATACAAGTTGTAATTCCCTTAACTTATATACTAGGATGTCAAAGGTGAACAAGAAATGAAAAATATAGAACAATTCTGCATGATGACTCCTGAGTCAATCACAAATCAAAGCAAAAGAGTCAAGATTCCGTTTCCTTTCTTTCCTTAGTAAATAAATAGATTAAAATAAAAAGTCAATTCCTGGAGTTTACAGTAACATGTATTTGTTAATTAAGTTTCTGTTTATTCCCTCAAGTGCGGCTCTGCTTTACTTTCTCATTCGCATTCCCTCACTCACTGAATCATTGAAAATTTATTTTTTAATCCAAAAGATAAATAATTCGAGTTCAAGAAATACTATCCATTTTTATTTTCGTTTCGCGAGTTTTCATTTGTCATCATTGTTTTTTCCACTGCATGTCAATTATACAAAGCCTATATTTATGAAATCAAATACGAATTTTTTAAAAAGTGTAATCGTGTTGGAATAAGGGGACTATGTAGGTGTAATCGCGGCAAAACACTTAAGATTGTATGAAGGATGAAATACGGCGCTGGGCAGCCGGTCAAAAATAAGATTTTCGTCTTTAAATCAGGCGAGGGAATGCAAGTTGACACTAAATAATGAGTAATGAATTAGAATAAATTACGAGGAATATTTCCAGTAAGTAATCTCCGGGTTGCAGATACCTAACTAAATGCTAACTCGGGAGAATAGCCCGGAGGATATAATAGTAGTCTTCAGTGGTTCCAGGTGAGTACGCGTAGAAATATCTCTGAATCATTAAGTCCATTCATGAGCTACAATTTTTATTAATCTAGCAATGAGTTTATATCCGACAATTTCATCTGTCCTGAAAATGAACTGTTCGGTTACTTTTTTATCTTTAACCATTCCGTATTGGCAACTTTGTAGCCACATTCCAACCTCGTACGAAAGGAAAAATCAACTAGTATGAACAAGTTTTTTCTTCAGTCTTGCATCTTCGAATGAAAACCTAAGAGGCCACGGATCAAATGTATCCCCAAGGCCGGTTCAAAATGCTGACTTGGCCTTCGAAGTTACATTTCGGATATTCAGCCTCTCTATTTTATCCAATACCCCTAGATTTTCGTCCAAATCCAGGGTACTGAAATTGGTCTTACTCGCGTCTTTAATCTGACTCTCATGCACGTCGTCTGCTATCTAATTTAACCGTCATTCTTTTCCGACATAAACCTTCGACAATTACTAGGAGAGATTACGAGAGCATTGAACGGAGAAAAAACTTCGATCCGTCAGGAACCTGTACATGGGTCTTATTCCGCAAGGACCCGAAATTATCAAAACTGTGGTAATAGCATTAAATCGTCGACAAGATCAACTATTTCCCAGCCAAAATATGGATTGATAGAGGATTTGACGCCATAATACCGTGTAGAATTCACGCCATTGTCGTGGCCAAACAATTTGGATTTCTTCCGGAATAATACCCCGGCGATCCGGCATCCTTTTCAGCTCAGCACCCGCCAAAGAGTGGGATGACACAAACAGTAGCCAACTATAAGGACGAAAAGCCTCCGAAATAGACTTCTAGTCCCATTTGAATAATTTTCCTGCTGACTTCGGCCTTTAGACAACACGCTTCTCATATTGATTTCCTCAAACCTCAAGGAAGAGTGAAACCCGGAGGGCGAAAGAAATTCCAGGAATTCTCGCGAACAAAATAAGCCTATAGCCGCGCGAGTAATAATCAGCTGCCACGACACAATAATTTGGATACAAACGAAAAATTCTCTCCGTTGTGAGGTAACCTGTAGACCGCCACTGACTTTCACAGCGACAAGTTCATCTTCACACAGGAACCGTTTCATCTGCTCACCATACGCAGTACGTACGGCAGCTCAGAGCGTTTCTTTCTTTCTGCGTTCCAAAACTGGGCGCTCTGTTTTTGCTAACCTTCGCTTTCATTAACACGTCACAGTTTCAACAAGCACATCCGTGATGGTGAGATACAGTGACGATAAAACGTAGTAGGCCTAGGTGCTCGCTCATCATATATTTTGAAGTCATTGAAACCGCTCTTGTCGTTTCATAGAGGCTGTTTATGGTGAGTATAATTACATGCTGATGAGGCAATGTCATTAAAAACAAGCTAAATTTCCCAGCACGTGAGCAAATACCGTGTTTCACAAGTTTTCGTTGACCTTACTCAAAGTTGTCGAGAATCTTAATCACGGTTTACTAGCTACTTTAAAATACGAGGAAATTAAGACGAACTTTGTTCTCAGTTATCTCACTACCTCTTTCTTGTCAAAGCCGCGGAGCTCAAGTATAAACTATGCTTACTTTATCAGTTAAGAAAAGTAATTGGAGGATTGTTAAATAAAATAAGAGCTGCGCTGATATACGGAGGAGATTTACTGCTGTATTTATTCCCAGTCAGGGGAGTCAGGGGCATGTTAATACAGGTTTGTATGATGCAGTTCCTGCTGGAATGATAAACAATTGATGACGGCATGTATTGTCACTAGCATGGATGCAACATAAGAAGAATTTTTTTAGATAAACCTTTACTCTTAAGCCTAGTTTACACGGGTCGGGTATTCTGGCAAGCAATTGGTCGACTAAAGTAACTTGATCTTTGTAAATGGTAATTTCAGTCGAGTGACTAGTCAAGTGATAAGTACGCAGTCAAGTGGGTTTGCTAAAACTAGAATGTTCACAGATTTCTCACCTACCAGACGGTGTATCGCACTAACGCCACTTATCCCTCAGATGCATCCAGGTGCATCGCGAAAGTCAAATATGTACTTCACTCCGTCGGAATTCCGCCAGATACCCTGGGTGCGAATTCTTGTGCGAAAAAACTACTAAGTGCCGTTTCAAAGGGCATCTCCCCCTCAGCCACACACAAACCGGTTCCGCCTGACTCGAGAGCCAATGAGGATGAAAACGACCAGGAAGGAGTCGCTTCCCAAACTGGAGACCTCGACTTTCCGCGTCGGGAAGAAACATTGGCAAAAAGACGACATCGCCTCCAAGGTTCTCACCTCAACTCCAATAGGCAGTTTTTCCGCAGTCCGTAACGAGTGGAAGGAGGAAGTATCTGTATCATTAGATTCTCATAAGCCTAATGGTACAGGCCGCAGTAACCACGACGCTAGTGCTTCAGCCGGGCAAACCAAAGGATGTGGGTTCGAACTCTGCCTGGAATTCTGCCACAAGCTCGTGTTTACCTGAAGGATATTGCGTTCGCGCTTAAGTTTACGATTTCGAAGGACGGTGCAATATAAACCTAATTATCAAATTCTAAGACGCCTAAAAAAAATTCTACTACAGATAACAATAGTGGAAGCCCCATTTCTCGGCTGTCAAAACAGATCCTACTTTTTTCAGTACCTCAATTCTCCGTAATAAACGAGTCATGTACATGCTTCCGCCCGGTCACCCAACAAATGACGGCATTGAACACAATGGCAACACGATTCCACGAAGATGCGTCTTTGGAAGCCATAATTTATTTAATCTTAAAGGAGGAAATTAAAGCGTCAAAACTGTCAGGATCATCAAGTGTTGATGGTTTCAAAGTCTATTTATTTCCATGCCCATTTTCCATTTTCCTCGTATTCCATCCAAGTAGGAAGTCGAAAGAAGGCACACGTTGCGAAAGCACTAGCACCAACTTACCACCCCGGGCGTGACATAATCACACCTGTTTCCCGCATTCGGTTAAGGACAAAGTGCAAGGTCAAGAACCTAGGTCACGTTGCATCACAACGGTGCGCTTCATAGAGCAGCCACTGCCTCCCTTCTTCCGCGGCCAGCACTAAAACGCTTGACCTTGAAACCACCCAGTCTCGATTTGGCGCCCCTGAACAAAGCATCCTTTAAGTGCTGGGCTTAATATGCGACCATTCATGGCTCCATGTGTTTACGGAATCCTTCACCCGACGGCTAGAGGGTTGACTTGGGATCCGCATGAAGCCTATGGCAGGGATTGTCCCTTTTTTCTTAGCACCTTTCCCTTCTTCGTTTCCCAAACCCTAAACCCACCCCCCTCGCTGTTCCCTTCCCCTGACTGCGGGCCCGTTCACGCACCCCCTTCCCCGCGGTGCGGCCCCGAGGAGGATCTCGCCGGTGAAGATCAATACGAGGGGCAATGACGAGGAGGGGTTTGGGGGGAAGGCGAGCGTGCTGAGGGGGGCGTAGGGGAGAATCGAAAGTGAAGCCGGTGCAGTGACCTCCCGGCACAGTCCCTTTGGTTCCTCTCCCTCGCCAGAAGACCCTCGCCGGCCAAATAGTCAGGGCTAACACTAAGGTCCTCCAACCTGCCGTGATAATAAAACTTATGAGGGGGAGGCGACCGACAGTTGAGATTATTTGCATTCAGCATGGGAGGACGATTTAGGAGCAGGATTTTTTTAGGGAAAGGAAGGAGAGAAACCCGGCGTTGGAATCATGCCCTACGGAACGAGATGCGCCAAAGGGACCACGGTTTAACGTCCCAGCTGACTGAGTGAGTACAGGATCTGAGGTGCTCTCTACATAGCCTTCAAGTGGAGACAGGTATACAAATGAAAAATCTATGCAATGGCTGAGATTCGAACTTAGGCCTCCGGGGCGAAATCTACCTAACGTCCTCTGAAATGGACAGTAAATTCTTCCGCGGGACCCAGATTGCTCTCTCCTCCCTCCCTCGATTCCATAAATAATCCACCCATGCCATTAACTCACCTATTATAAACGGTACTAATGACAGCAGCCGCGAGTCGCCTCCCCAACAAAAAAAAAGAAAAAGTAGTTTTCTAGCGACTTTAACAACCTTCACGATGGAGGGAACATTTAGGTCATACTTGAATTTTTTTAACGCTCTCATTGCCTCGCCCTTTAACAATACGCGCACCCCCGTTCCGAATGACGGGAATCGATAACTAAATATTTCGGGCAGGGACGGAAGGGGACGTGTGTTGAGACACGTAGACAGGAATGGTCTGCAACGCCGAGACCTGCACCCACACGAGGACACGAGAACGTCAGATTCACAGGGAGAGCATGACTCGTCACCGCGTGCATGGAGCGGTAGAGGAGTGGTATAAAAGCCTCGCTCCTGGTCGCACGCCTACCGTCACACCGCGCTCCCATTGGCTGGTGGGAAGGCGTGTCGACAATCGTGCCCCCAAAACCTGCCCCGCCCGCCGCCACACTCAAGCGCCCGTGACGTCACGCAGCCTTCCTCCTCCCCATTCCACCGCCGTCGCCGCCGAGCATCTTCTTCCGCGCACGGGAGGCTTGCATCAGCTCGGCGAAAAGCGAGGAACTTGCATCATCACGAAACGTTTTGTTTCCCTCACCATTGGCGACGCGAAGTGCCCCTTCCTTCTCTTGGAAGTTGAGGTCGGGCCCCGTTTTATGATGCCTGCTTAAATACTTTCGCGGTACGTGAGCCGTAACTCATGCATTCTCGCGCCTTTAGCACCCTCCCGACTGTCTGTTTAACTTTAAGGAGCCCAGGCTATCGGTAACCAAGGAATTGACTTAACGTGCGCACGGACTGTCTGTTAAGTTTACGTCCAGTATGTTAATTAAGTAAGTACATATTTAAATTAGTTGAGATTACACAGCTCGGAGTACTCTGCATAGGTGCCGGCCTCCTAGAGGGCTGAAACTGAGCAGACATTATATTTTTACCAGGTCCTCAATTCGAGAAATGCAACGAATAATGCCGCCTCGACAAAACGCTAAAACGCCGATACAATGGTCCATTCTGGTACTGTTGATAAAAATCCGGATCGGTGAGAAGTGGTGCCTATCAGTATTCATTTTGACCTGTCTCGTGCTTCATAAAAACTATGAGAACAAATAAACAATACTGCAATTCAACTACCACCAATATTCTTCGATAACATAGTCGAAAATAACTAGCACAGTTAAGCACGGGAGAATTAACCTCACTTAGAATGAAGAGTGAAATCTAGAAAACATACAATGATAATTTGAGATACGGAAATAAATAAAACTTTTATAACATGAAATGTATAGAACTTAAACAAAATGTAGAATCTCTTGAAGAATGGTTTAAAGGAAAACGAGAGGATAACTGCTCAATTTAAAGGCGAGCCGGAAACCCACCTAAAGGCCCAAGTGCACAAATCGATAGTGGCTGTTGGTTTTAATATCGATTGGGTGTGTCGTAGACAGCGGAGTGAACCTGTTATTTTTTTTAAATCAACCTTGACTGGCTTTGGGGAAAAAGAAAGGCTCGAGGGAGCAATTAATTTTTGAGCGACACTTTAGGGAACAGGATCGACGTACTTGATTCAAATGAGGAGAACACTGAGAGAAATCAAAACCTCCTCCCTGCTTCGGGAGATTACTAACATGGAGCCTACCGAGAGCGGATGAGTGGCGGAGCACTCACTATTTCGGAATGGGAAGGAAGCCCCTCGGTGAAGAGGAAACCGAGGGCGGGAGGAGGGGAATAGGGAAGAGGACTAAGATAGCAGCGGCAGCAGCAGCACACTCAAGGCCGACACCCAGAAAGCATTCAGAGAGGAAAACGACCGATGCGGTACTCAGTGGGACAGCCCCGTCAATCCCCCCGTCGAGGAAAGTGTGGCCTGCGGCCTGGGAGACGGCCTTCGTCAGTCTCGACGCGACGGGGCGAAATTTCTTGGTAACTGCTCCTCGAGTAAAAGCAGCTTGCAGCGCGTCAGTAGAGACGAAAGGAACGACATTCCAGACGTGAGAATCCACGTCGCGGAGAACTCTCGGTTTGCAGCCGCCCAAAATGAAAGTAGCCATCCAGTAGTGACCAAAACGATGTTTACTGGAAAGTACCTATGGCACGAAACCAGAATATTTACCGTCCTTAACAGCATACATGATGCACTGATATACAAAATTATGGTCCAAAAATCATCCCCGGGTTTTATATGTGATATTACGGCTCCCGAAAGTTGCCCTACAGAAATGGGAATGCTTTTTGTATGCCGTCAAATACAGTGTATAAAATGTGTACAGTATCCAGCTTGATGTTAGTTTGAGGAGGGTGTATTGGCTGTGAAGCCATCGGGATCTCATGATGAATCGGTTTCTAAACACTGGAAACTGTAGTGCAGCCAATGTGTTTGTTTATTCCTCAATGATGCGTACCTGGGGCCACCCCCTGCCAAACACCCTATGGTGACTTATAGGGTACATTGTATGTGTAAATGAACCATTCATACCGTCTCCGACCATCATCACAAGGGATCATACGTGCAATTAAGGAATACCACATTCCTCCTTATTTCCACAAAGCGTCATTTCTTAGTAATCATCCCATTAACTACATAAATATGCTCGAAGAAGCCCGTATGAAGGGAGGCCAAAATGGTAAATTCGGCAAAAACAGCAGATTTTCATGCTAGATATTCAACGAGGGTAATTCATCTTGAGCTTCGAGGTTGATGTACTGAATACAAGAGATGTGGAATAATTAACTTGAGATTCATAAGGTTTAAAAAGTTAGAAGGTTGAATAGAATAGAACAAAAATAAATAGAGGTCAGAAGCGTCCGCACGCACTCGAGTTCCCTACTCGTGTGCGACTCCTTCACGGACGAGCGTTCACTCTAGAATCAATTCTATCAACTTGAAGGGGACCGTAGAGGTCATGCTAGATAGCAAATTTGCAGCCATTTATCGATCGCCAAGTAGCACAAGGAGTTATTTAGTTTCAAAACTATTGTTTTTCTTCCCCTAAGCACGATTCCTTTGGGAAAAAATTATGGTGAAAAAAGTACCTTGAAACGTCTCCTTGGAGCCTAGAAATAATGGAAATAGGCACAATTCTCTTAATCATGGTAATTTCTTTGGCCTGAATGTTTCAACGGTTTCCCATCGAATGAAAAGGCGAGAAAAATTTACACGAGTAAACTACTGGGATAATCAGATTGGGATAACTATTGGGATAGTTTTGAGAAGTAATTGTAATCTTTTTAACGGTACAAGAATTACGTCAATATAAAGAGGTTGGCCGATAGGAGAATCGAGTGAAGGGCTGCGTCAAACCAATCTCAGGATTGTTGACCGATGATGATGACAACTATTTTCCTCAGACTAGATTAAAAATTTAAAAAAAGTAAAATGAATGTAAATGCTCGCCAAGCCCATATCAAAAACGGACTATCAATGTGATCGTATCGCTTGAGCCATTTTTTATTTTGCTGATCATAATTAATAGCCATTGACCCAGAGCGTCAACGGATCGGTTCAGACCGAATGAATACAATTTGAGCTCAGCTACCTAATTTATGCTCACAGTGACATATGAACTCTCAGGTCATCTTCAGCTGGTTCAACACATTCGACTCGTGTCAATTTCTCAATATAATTTCTTAATGGATCATTACGGGACCGATAACTGTAACACAAATTGTGTGACTTTTAGTATCCATAAATCAAACGAAATGGTCAATCTTCAACAGCTCAAGGTCAGGTCAAGCTTCAAGCAGCTTCAACCGCGCGCAAAAAGAGGCATTAGCTTTGGAACACGTATACTTCCTAAATAAGGAATTTATAAAGCAGGATAAAGAGTGAAAGTATGGAAATTTGTCAAAGCTCAGTGGTACTCAAGCAAGTTTTTAATTGACGGATTGTCCCATCAATTATAAGTGTTATGAAAAGATGTCACTTGGCCCATTACTTTATCATTAAATAGCAAACTATTTAATGATAAAGTAATGGAATAAAGTATGGTTCTCCACGACAATAATTATGACACCAGGGTAAATTGCTGAAGTTGACCATGACGTAAACAAACAATATTTCAGAGCAGAAAAGGTGAAGAGAAGAAAACCATAATAAATAGGTAGCCTCAAAAATATTTCCAACATTTCTTCGGTTCTTCGTTCATTAAAATGTTTTAAATTGATTCCCAGTGATAAGGATCAGTAAACCCGTTACCAAGCGAGATTTCTGCATTCCTGATCTCTAAGGTGTTATACGACCTTCGGACGTCCTTGAAACTATTAAAGCTACCTCCTATTTCCTCGGTCAGTTAAATTCCGCCCTCTCCAGCAAAAGTATTAACTCGAAATTCTCCATTGATTAACCTTGAAAAACATAGGATACCATGCTAAGTATTCATCATTATCGTAAAGTTGGGGGATTCTCTCAGACGAACACATGACTGCAATCTAAACTCCCTTCTTGATCATCAAGATCAAGGTGCGAAATGATTCTAATATCAAGGTTCCGATTTATATGATCCTCAAAAAGAAAAATCTGCACTGGCATAAGTATTAATGCTCTCCCGACAGAGATATAACTTCACTGATTCCCTAAATTTTGGATAACATGGCCGAAAAATAGTTGTCATAAATTATGGAGCCAGTTGAATCAGAAAAATTAGTACCGTGAAAGCGTAAAATAATATACAAACATTACCGAAAGTACTACGACAAAGGTTCATTGACACAAGCTAGTCATTCATTCAGATAGAGAAATCGATAAAAACAAGCACAAAAAAATCATCGCACCATACGTATACACAGCGCGATAATACTGAAATCACATCGACACAATCTGAAGTAATTAACAGCTCTATATGAAGTGTAGAATAACGGATACATGCACATCCTGTAACACGACCACTGAATTTTTATTACCACAAGCGGTCAAGATAACAGGTTATACAGGGTGACTTTTTGAGTCTCTTCCGCAAGGCGCGATAGCAATGAACTGGGAACATCAATAGCATTCACTGATCTAACAAAATGATTGGAATCACGACAATTTGTCCCATTCTAAAATGATGAAGTTTTAACGGGACAAAACGGTTTCCGTTAGTAACATCTTCACTTGGATTATATGATATCTTTGAATTAATTTTATACTATTCATTCAGAACCAAGAAACACGCATGCTGAATGACGTCACTCAGGCATATGACAAACCAGCCAAAAAATAAACAAAATAGGTATTTTTACATGCAAATATTTATAAAATACACTTGGTAAAAATATCTCCTACCCCACCCTAATTAATAACCAACAATGAACCATCAAAGTTTTATTTTTTACTGTACACGCAATTATGTAATTTATTACGATAAACATTGTAACGATATGGAACTTCTAGACTTCTATTAGAAAGTAAATAACGTCTGCACTTCCGTACACAATACAGTTTTTTATAAGACCAAGAAATCTATTCTAAGCCATCAAAGAATGCGGATTCACCTCGAATTGGCAGGCTGCCCCCCGTTAACCACGACAACAACGACGGGTTCACACAGCTGTGAACTCGGTCACGTGGTTGCTAAAAAAAAACAATATTTAGCTATCTTTCCGGACAATCGAGAGACCGCACATCAGTCCCAGAGAACGAAAACACGGGCGGACACGAACCCGATCTCATAATTCCTTAAACAACCTCGGGACACGTGAGGCAATATTTGTTCCTTGATCCTGATCCAGAAAAAAACTATCGGTCGGAAGACAGCAAATAACACATTCGTGAGGAAGAAAAATGGACCACGCCGTGAGAGGAGCTGATCTAATACAAAAACACGGGCCAACGACCCGCGCTCGAACTCACTTCAGCGAAGGTGTCCTTCATCCTTGCGGAGAGAAGTATAGACGCTGTTATCTGGCGAACGCCGAGGTACTACTCCACCCGGAATCCTCTCGAGGTACTCTCTGCTTCTCTTGCGTCGACTACAGGACAACACGGCGATACCGCGGGGGTAAATGTATCCACTCTTCACGAGGACGGGGAGGAAAATGTCCGAATGGTCTCCGGTGTCTCTAGACCGTCTGAGAGGAGAGGGAAGGAACGGGGTCACCTTGAGCACTCCGACTTGCTATAACCACCACCCTTTCGACGTCCCCGACCCTTCCTCTTTTTACCTCCTCCCCTCAGGTTTCACGCCCTCCGCCCCCCTCAGCCCCGTGCCCCCCTCGCCGTGTCCTCACCCTCCGGACGCAAAAACGGAGAGTGGCGCACCCCCACTGCCGCGCTAGGAGGCGAGCCCACCTCGCCGCGCCCTCTCTCGGGCCTGCGCCGCCGCGCTCTGCCGCGCCCCCCCGCGTACTCCGGCGCTCGATAGCACACGTCAGGCGTGACGTCATCCGCATCCCATTCCCGCCTCTCCCCACCCCCCGACGCACACGCCTCCTTTTCCCACCCCCCTTCTCCGCCACCCGCCGACGCCGCGCAGTTACTCGGAATCAATGGCGCACGTGATCGAAGTCAGCTAGCGCCCCGCCTCTCCGCGCGCCTATCCGCGGCCGACTTTTCTGACGGGGCCGCTCCCCTTGCGCGAGGAAAAAACAATCTCGCTCTTTTTCCGCGAAACGAAACCCGCGAATGCTTCCGCCGCCGCGTGAAAATACCCGCGGCAGGCGCGCGAACATCGCCCGTCTTCCTCCTCCTTCCGCGCGCGACAAATTGTCCTTTTCCTCCCGGTCGCCGAAAGACGCCGCGATTAGCACGTGCGCAACGCTAGCCACCCAAACAGCGTCCCCGTACGTCACGGCGGGCGTCCGGAAATAAATATCCGCCGTCGTTTCCACTGAAATGCAGGTCCGAGGGGTGACTCACCGGACGCCGCATGATTTTCGGCTCCAAAGCGCGAATGCGGTAATTCGGAGAACCTCTCAATATACACAGCATCTTATGATCTTCAGGAACGTAATTTTCACCCTCATCGCAAGATGAAACAAAACTCACGACAAAAGTGTCAATGATTAACCACCTTCTTGACTTCCTTGGCCTTCTTGGAAAATGATTGTTGTTCTCTGCAGCCCAAGACTTGCTTTTTGTCTTATGATGATCACGACACGACGAAAAATTTTATCTCAACGCATTATATTTATTTTGAATATATTAAATGAAAGAAACTGGAGGTTTTATTAAAGATTCAAGTTCAGTATTGTTTACAAGCAACAAGGTTTTCTCTTCAAGTACGTCTCTTCTTACTTTTTCCTGCACTATTACAACAAAAGTTTAATCATGTTACATATTTAAATTATGACCAAGTGAAGGACATTAGCATTTAAACTGATCAAATAAAAGATGTTAATCTTTCGGAGCAATGAATGGTATTTCCTTGAGGAGCACCGAGTCCAAGTACCGTGGAGGAAAGATTGTTGCTCTCTTCGCATATTATGCGACGAATGATTTACTCTAACTGCGCTCCATGAAGCACCAAGACTTAAAATAACACACCTATTTAGTTAATATTTATTTCTATAGATACCTTTGATTAGGCCACCCTCGTTAGTCAAACCACCAGTTTACGAATCTCTATTCCGTACAATCAGTGGGCATTTTTATAAATTTTCCTTGATATTACTCCCGTGATACTAAGATTTTCTGAGTCTTAACCGAGATACTTAAAAAGATCGATTCAGTCACGTAGCTCGCAGACTGCCTCACAGCAATAGGGACTCCCTCTCATAAATCTTATAGCCAATTGATATTAAGGACTGTTGGGGGAATGCTAAGGGACTTCAGCCATTATTGTAGCAGGAGAGGAGCCATTAGGAGCAGTTGAAGTACAGCCTATTCCAGCATGTGGTTTATTCCTGCAATGTAAAGGAGATCTTGCGTATATTTCCATAACCACAAGGAAGTTCACGTGGAGTAGTCGTCCTTGGGTCTTCTATTAATAATGGAATAATATTATCTTCAAATGGCAATATTTAAAGTTCAATAAGTTTTCGCATTAATACAGAGGTGAAACAATAAAAAGGTGTGCACTAGCAACTGCAGCCAGGCTTTTTAACATTTAGATTAAAATAATCTGTTTAATGGATATTTGGCTGGGGGAGGGGATGCGCGGTGGCCTAGTAGGTAGAACACCGAGTTACCGACCGGAGGGTCCCGGGGTCAAATCCCGGGGACGCCCCCACCAAAAATCCTCGCGATTCGATTTTCTGCATTTCAAAATTTCGAAGGAAATCGCAGGTGGCCCAGGGAAAGGAACTGGTCCCCCTACCCTGAAAGTGTGAATTTCAGGTGGGCTTTACTCTCAACTATCAAAAACCAACCTTCAGGTTAAACACAACTAAAAAAATAGATATTAAGGTAAGAGCTTGTGACAATTTGGAATCCAAGAAAGTAAGCAAGAGAAATACAAAGAACTAGACGTAAGTAAATTCCCATAAAATATAATTACAATGCAGAACATCCACCATTTAGAGCTTAACACGATATTACTTGCGTATTACTGGGTTCTTTTATCGAATATCGAAGAATAAACTAACTTATACTCTCTGATAAATATGCTATAAAACTGCATATCATCATTACATTGCAATGGTTTATGTGAAGACGGCGAATATTATCAGCAGGAAATTTACTTGTCATACAAACTGTTACTTTCTAGTGCCAAGAATGATAACCGTTTCTGAAAATGTTATTAAAATAATTACAGCAGTTGAGTTACGTATACTGCTACTTTGAAGAGTACATAAGTGATTTTTGGTAATCATATACGTACCACTACAATTTCAAGCTCCTCATCGAAATGAGAAATTTAACATCAAAGAGAGCTTAGTTAGAAACTGGGAGAGAGAGATTCACTCAGTTGTACCATCTACTGAAGATGATATGTAATACTTACATTTTCCGCGAAGAAGGAATTCTACCAAAAGAATAATCTACTTACAGCTGGAAACGCAAGCTCGGCAGTAAGGAAACACTTCATTAGAAGTAACATCTGGAGCATGTTTCTTTACGGTAGTAAGGCGAGGACAATAGCAACAGCACTTCAGTCTGGAAGCATTTGAAATTTGGTGCTACAGAAGAATGATACAGATAAAATGGATCGATCGAGTGACTAACGAAGAAGTTCTAAGACGATTGCGAGAAAATAGAAGCCTTCTGAAAACTTTAAAAAGAAGGAAGGATAACTTAGCCAGATCTTAAGTCATGACTGCCTGATGAAGACATTCCTCGTGGGAAAATTGAATGAAGAGAACGAAATGCGAAGGCCTCGCATGAAATATGTGGCTAATGTGAAAAAGAAAGGTTATGTAAATATGAAGAGGTTAGCTGATAGGAAAACCGAGTGGAAAGCTGCTTCAAAACAATCTTAGGATTGTTGGCCTCCGATGCCAAGTTGGACGTAAATATGAGAAGCAAAATAAACTTAAACACAATCAACGTCCGTATTATATAATTTATGGTTAAGGAAGCTAGCAACCTCTGGCAATGTTTTTCACCGACTTTGATTCATCGTTAGCACTTAATCAATCGCTAACCATTAGAAAATAATCAATCAGCTACTCCAAATCAAATCAAACCTATTTTCAAAGCCACCAGGCAGCCGGATCAGGTACTTTCGCAGATAATGCGGCAAACTTTTGCGCGGATGAAAAAAAAACGAAAGGCGATTAAATCTTTTGATATTTGGAATAACATGGTCAATGAAAAAAAAATACCACGGATATATGCGCTCAATAGTGTTGATTCAATTCATTGAATTTATTTTGATATTCATTCAATTTTTCAACTTCTTTCCCAAATCATTAAATTTAACCAAACTCCGAAAACCTTTTTAAGATTTGGGATTAATCGACTCACCCCACTTTTCCATACTCTATATCTACTGAGGTATTAAGAAGCGTATGCTTTTTCAGTTAATGCTGAAAAGAGGAATGACCAGCGAAGAGATTTTATGGGTAAACATGTCGTTGAGATCCACAATTGAAATTTTATAAATAAAGACAAAAGACAGTATATACATTCAAAACTTAAAAGCTATAGATAGGGCCAGTAATGAACAATTCCGACCACGACGAAGAATCTCGCGAATCAAACCACAGTGATCGGTGACAGTTGGAAGAGCTCTCCAAATACTAAGCTCAAAGGCATGTGACATTCACAAATCATGGAAAGGGGGTCACTTTCTTTCCTTATGACGTGTATAGTTTTCTAAGAGCTCAAGCGCCCAGTAAATCAATTGACTTTGGTTTAGCTGAACGTATCAAAATATTTCTATCGCAATTTAACCTGGAACTTTACCAGAGATCACCGTAATTTATGGGCAACTACTCCAAGTGCTTACACACTAATCTAGAGCTAGAGTTACAAACAGGTAGAAACAATATGCTTTGGAAGAACGATATTGGGGTGTATACTCCATAATATGCTCAAGAGAAGGATACCAGAGACCAGGAAATGTTGTGAAGGAAAAAGGAAAGAAATAGTAAAGTTTAGTACGCCTTATAACGAGAGGGTCCTCATAATTTAAACTGTGAGAGCCCTTGGAACAATGATGCTGCGATTCAATCATCAAGTCAAACAGAAGAAAAAAGAAAAAAAAAAGGTATAGTATACGCTTAAGCCTCGTGAAAGAGAAATCCTTCAAAGAGTTGACAAGCACGTCAAGATGGGAATACAAATGATAAACTAAGGGAAGTTAACTCAGTCATAGTTCGTAACAGATGATCCCTCGCAATCGATAAAAGATATAAGAGATTCAAGGAAATCCAGCTAGAGTTACTAAAGCATGATGTTAACAATAAAATGACGACAGAGGAAGTTTAAGCAATAAAAAACGAGGAATCTCACTCGATGATATTCGCCGATCAGTGATGAAATACTAGAACCGCTACACCCACATGGAATTCATTCTTAAAATCTCTCCGGAGGAGATGATATTTGATTTCCCTCCGCAGTTTTTAGCCCAGCAACAGTTTTCATGAACGAGATTAGAATTCACTAGAATTGAGACGCTACAAATTTATATAGAAGGGGTTCTTCCTCCAATGCACTTCTAACGCAATCAAGTGGTGAAGTTGACACCGGGACTCTCCAACTAAAAATCGAACATCCGACAGACTAGGTTGCATGCTACACGTAATGTTGCATCATACAGCAATAAATATCACAAAATATGCAGGGATTTAAATTGCAATTATTGCATTTTGTCACAATAATAATATCTGCAATGAGGTGTTTTCATACAAAAAGATTTTTTTCAAATGCACGTCATTGTATCTTGTGTCACACGATGACGCTAACTGGCTATACATTACGTCGGTTTCCCAACGGGGAATTTTCATCCTGAAATCGCATATATTAAATCGAGGACATCATCAATGTGCATCTCTGTCTATAAAATCATGGACGGGAATAACGGAAACGAGCGAAGACTATATAAACGCAGAATGAGGAAGTAAAGTTCGCTATTAAGTTAAGGAAATTTAAAGGAATGCGTTATGCGGCTGGTGCGCGTATGTACTTTGTAAGGGAAAAATTAATAGTGAATAGCGGATATGAAAAACTTATTACATGACCGAAAATTCTCTACCCGTCGTGAATAATTTTAATGCAGCTTAATACAGCAAAAGCGAAACAAGATACATCAAATTCTATATTAGGCCTCATCGAAAAATCGTAAGATTCTTTTCAGGCAATACACGTCTTACAAGTTGTTCCTACTTACGATGAATATTACGGAAACAAATCACAAAAAAATAGCCAAATGTGTCACTAGAGGATTATGTAATAACTACCACATCTCAGATTCAAAACATGTAAATTAACAGCTGCGATATCTATCGCGATTAGATTACACAACCTGAGGTAAGAGCGATCTGAATGACGGCTTAACTTGGCTTGGATCCAAAGGCGCAGCATTTTAACATAAACTTAAATTGAGTGAATATTACTCCAACAATTTACCTTCAACGGTATTGGCCCACGACGGCGGGTATACATTTTTATTTTCTGGAACTATATGATATCTCCATAAAGAGCTTCCACTGTTGACTGTGTAAAACCATGAAGCATTATAACTGCGGTAAGGAATTGCGTCAACTGTGTTGAGTACATAAAACCTAGCACAAAAGATCAATGCCATACACTTCATTTTATCTCGAATAAGGAAAGAAAGACATACTCCAAAACAATCGCCGAGGATTCCCCACACGGAACAAGGAAAACAGGTGTACTCACGCTCGGGTGTGCTTCAGGAAATCTGTTAATTCGTCGATGAGTCGGTTACGGAACGTGAAGGCGACTTCGCGAAGATATCTCATATCTTTTTACAGAGGTATCTGACACATTCTCAAATTGCCCCATCAAAAGGATATAGAAATGACGCAGAATACTTGCATATTCAAGGGTATGACGGTAAATAAAGATGAATTTCCACGTGAATGCAACTTTACAAATCAAGTCGATTGTTGTGAAAAAAAATTGATCGTCAAATGTTTTATCCAAAATAAAATGACATCGGAATTCGATTCTGTGAAACGTAATCATGGCAGCATTATCAACAATGATATTTCACTGGAATCGTTGAAATCTCTTAATATTAAGGTAATGTAGCATAGGTAGCATATGTCGATTTGTTAAAAAAAAAACCATCTCGTCAGCGAGGGAAGGGACTAATCTCCTTTCACGATCATAATCTATCTCAAAATAAAATCTACGAGTAATGTTCTTTCGAGTTTTCCACCAGGTAAGTGCCAACCTAATTTTATAATGCCAACGTTTCCGAGTCGTACTTGACACCATCGTCTTCTGCGTCCTGCGTCTTCTGCCAAAATCTTAATGACTATGGATTTGTTGATAATCAGAAATATTGCTAAGCTGTCGGTGTTTATGCCTATTGTTGTGCTGGGCGTATGGTTTATTTTTTTCCTGTCTTGCCTTCTTAATTATTCGGAGACAGGCTTCCAAGCCGGCCTTAAGGCATAACTCGGGTTCTGGGGTCAGGAAAGTTTCATCTGATTTCCTTCCCAGAGTCGAGCTGTGGCTCTCGATACTACTTCTCAGAGCCCGCATACTAAAATTCCACTAATCTCTTCTTTTTGTCAGAAACTGGATAAAAAAATGAAAAACTCCAATGACATAAATGAATGTTTTACTTACTTATGATGAATATGGAACGAAATGACAAAGATGAAGTGGATCAGATTTGCACTTAACTTAAACGCGTTCAAATCATACACTACGAGCCTCGATTAGAAGAAGAACGACTGATATCACTGTAGTTAAGGAATATTTTCGAGTCAAGAAATTCGTAAATATGAAGAAATTAGCCGATTGAAGTACTCAATGAAGAGCTGCGTCAAACCAATCTGAGGATTGATGACTAATGATGATGAATAATTAAGGATTTTTAACTCTGTTAAACTGATATCTTTCGGATTGTAGTGATACCTTCGTTGAGCAATTAAGTTATCATCGACAGAAGGCCATCTCTCTAATGTGTAACATCATTTTTGTGAGTATTTTTTTACAATAGGTACCTATATCACGAAGACTTAGTTTACGGAGAAACGGCCAATTAATGCCTCTTATTTGTATTTAAAAGCATAAAATAGAAACCTAAATGTAATTAACAGAACAATGCCGATAAAATAACAACTTCTCTTCGGAAGAAATAAATAGCATTTTTACAAGACTTCAAAGACATGACATTCCATATGAGACGACACACAACGAGCACCCAAGTGTAGGTCACGTGGGCCACTTTCTCTACCGATGAAAAAAATATACTGTTGAGATCCACGTGCTCAAGGTATGATTCAGTTCACTTTCACGAGTTTGCATGAATTAGCATCTCGATATATTCACATCACTCAATCCTTCTGGGACTCTAGCGAATAGCTCATATCTCTCCAAACGAGTACAAAATACTCTTTATGTGCACAAAAGAGAGTCCCATTTGGGGATCACCAATCTTTCCTGAGTGTATTCTCTAATTAAGCGCTATATATATCCAGTTTCTACCGATATAAAACACGAGTAAATATAACAATTCCCGTAGAAGTTCCCGTGAACAATGACAAATTGAAAATTACTTCGCAAGTGAAATTTCAATTGGGGAAATTTTCCCGGCAGTTAAAGCAAGCTTTCAAATGTTTCCATTTGTGACATTAAAGAAATTAAAAATCTCTAAGTACCAGTGCAGCGGTACTATCACTCATTACAATTTTTTTAATGAATTATGGCATTAATTAAGGTAAAAATATCACACTGTATTAAATGAAATATCATGACTTGTAAATTTAAGCCCCCTTCTTTCATTTATCTCGCTATATAAGTACATAAACAAGAATGATGGCTACTGATGTATCTTCGAGAGCAAACACTATTCATAATGCAAAAAAGCGTATTTTACCGGGTGTTCCTCAGATGTGCACTCTTCTTATTCGGTGAGATGGATATGTAATAGGACAACCACAACACTAGCATTGAAATTAACATGAACGAAATTAGGTTTACTAAGCCAGCTGATGCAACTTGACCATATTTAGTGGCGCTTGAAGGCACATGATTAACCTGAATAAACTCAGGATCCTTGTTTTTTTATTCGTTCGTTGTTGTTTTTTTGTTGGATCCTTGTTTAAACTCGCCAATTTCACACCAAGAAAATAAGTTGACTTTTTAATGAAGTTTACGCGAATGTCATGTTTGTAGTACGCAAATAAATTTAAAATAAGCTCTGCGTATAAAATGCTTCAAAATATCATAAATATTTGGCAACTTCAAGAATACGTAGCTTCGGGGAAATGTGTACGTAAGAGAGCGTGTGAACAAGACATGATCCATGTCTCCATAAGTCTCAGATTCTGAGCTAAAAATCCCTCTCCTTAACAGTCCTTTCATCTGCTATTAAATAATTTTATAAATATTTTGCCACTAAATGGAAAGTATATATGCGTGCGTGAGAACTAAGCGTGGTCCTCGCTCCCAAATGCCTTAGCTTCGGAACTAAAAAATCTCTCACTTATGGTTTCTTCCTTTAACATAACTGAATGTTTAAAATACGTTTTCACGTGAGGATGAAGATGCGTATGTGCTTGTGTGAACAAAACGCGACTTTCGGCCCCAGATGCCTCAGATTCCAGGCAAAAACTCTTCGTTGAAGGGCATTCCGCTCGCCAAAAGCTCAGCATGGGCAACGATTTAAAATTCTGAGAGGTAAAATACCCTTGGTTTTATTCCTAACAATATTTAGTCATGATGTGAGACCAATAGCTATGATTTTGAGGCGTTCCACAAAAATTTTGTTAAGAAAAAAGTAAATTGTGATTTAATTTTATGTAGGTACATAAAATTAAATCACAATTTTAGCAGACCGGTAAATAATGCAAAATATTTTTATTACATTTTATCTGCATTCGTAGGCAATGATATCATCAACAGGTTCTAGAATCAAGAAGAATTAATCAATCACAATTAGATTGACCGAATTCTATGGGGAGAAGGAGAAAGAGAAATTTTCCAGCAATCGTTACTCATGATCGATCAATCGTGGAGTACACTTCCACTAGTGGAATCTGGAATAAACCAAGCTCAACCTTACCCTGCGTTATAGACCGCGTTATCTCGGTTAAAAAGAGATTTTAAACAAATGCATACAGAATACATGTTCCCCCGTGGTTATTTCTTTGTCATGGAGCAGAAAGGGAGCAAAATTAATATTTTCACAATTATACTCCGGAAACAGGGTGATCATAAACATTGTTAAGACCTGCTTATCTGAATATATTCTAATCACGAGCTATCCAAAAATGTCATTTTTCAAGGATCGGTAATTAACCAGTATAAATGTAAAACAACAGTCCATTTGAATTACGACATAATCTCGTATGACTATGTATTCGTTTCCCAACAAATATGAAGATTCAGGTGATATCGTGTGGAATCAAAACACCAGGAATAATGAAAATGGGTAAGCAAAACCTAGTTCGTATTAACCATTTTCTTTGTGTGTATTCATATATATTATATGTATTAATATTGTCCATTATCGTTGATTCTGAGTTAATTCCTTTCCCATACAATTTTTCTCCGCTCACTAACACATAGAAATTGAGATATTACCATCTTTCACGAGTAAAAGAGTGCCAAATAACAGCCTAGAATTATGAATTGATGCCCTATCGTTTATTCTGGCTTGGTTGGGTTGCACATTTTAATTCAAAAACTCAAAGGCGACTGGCTTTACTAGAATGTATAATTTACAGAAGTGCCCAATCACTCCTCAAAGAAACTTATCTCCCCAAAAAAATTAAAGTCACTCTTGCTAAACGTGCTATCTTCTCGTTACTATCTCTTACATTTTGGATGAATAATAAACTATACGTAAAAATATCCTCGTCAACGGCGTTTTCCAGGTATATAAATTTGTAGATCAATATTTTTTTTTCCTTTAAACCCCCAATTATTATTACCGACACCTTACGTGTAAATACCACCGCCAAGTCCGCAGCCTTGGAGTACACAACTAAGTCTAAGAGTATACGATGAATTGAAAGTGCGATACCATGACCTACTTCAGCTCTCATTCACGAGTTGTCATTCCCTTAAAATGCAGTTTTGAACATCCGTGAGCGCGAATCGCAAAGGATATACGTCGCATTTATGATCTCAATGCGAGGATGGGTGTGAACGGATGTGAGACGCTAATTTCATGTATTTTCCCACGACTAAATTTTCGACACACACACTACACCTGGAGAGCGATCACGGACCTCTCTTCTCCCAAGAAGCGGACTTGCTCTAAAGAGCAATATATACCTATCATTCACGACTCGTACCATATACTGTACGATGTACATAAAATGACATTAAGAAACAGGGGAATGATTACGATTCCCTTCTTCCACGATGTCGTGATCCAAACGATTGGATACACCTTTTGCGACAGGTAATTTAAACCGTGAGATAAAATAAGATCTACGATCACGTTTTCGCCCACCTGAATCCAGCTGAAAAATAATTATAACGCGACGATGCGCGTTATAAAAATCCGTGATTGGGTTCCAGGTGATGTTTAAATACAGTCTATTGTATTTTTGCATCCCTTAATCATAAAAAACAATGATATCCTGAGCATGCAGTTTATCAAGTTCCTTCAAGCGACCGTAATGTTGTCACACTTGGTGAATTTTTCAAAGGCGGATCATTATCTCGTTTACTTCTGGTGTGGGAAACAAAAACTGGATAATTAAGACAGATATTCTGAGAGCGTGCTAAAAAATCAACTTTATTGTTGGTAAAAGAATGAAAACTTTGTAATATTCACCATGGACTTATTCCACAAACTACAGCCACAGGCAGTGCACGCAAAACATTTCTGTTGCAGCAATTTTCACCGACCCCTAGATTTCTAGAAAACATTGTCAACACACAGGCGGCAGAAATATCTGTCTAAAGCTAGTCGAGTTATCGAAAAATGGATGGCGGGACTCACTAATAACATAACGTCTAGAAAAATTCAGCGTAAGTATAATCTTAGGACGCTGCAATATGTTGACCTGCTCCTATTGCCAACGCCGGCACGCACAATCTGTTTTCAGGTTTGACGAGGAACATTGCGCTAAGAAAACAATATTGCAAAACAGCTGAACGAAAAACTGAAAAATGACCTTTTTTTCGACTCTTCACCTGAAAAATGGTTAATAAGTGGAAAGCAAAACATTACGAAAACATAGCTGAGTTTTCCCTCACTCATTTATCTGGGATAAAATACCTTTTACCCTTATAAGATTTTGGATTCCAGCCGTGGAACAATGCCTTTCATTTAAAATAGTCCAGGAAACGAAATTTCCAGCGGCGCTGAAGTCTCGTTGAGGCAGCATCAAACATTCGCAGACGACATTGGTGATGGAGGATGAGACGTTCATGTGACCTATATTCCAGGATGGAAATAACGTACGACGTTTTAGACGTGAATTAGGATATAAAAATGCGAGAGATTATTTGGATTCTCTCCATGTTTGATTATAATCTCGACCTGTTTCGGAAATACAGTTCTTGGAGGGGGCTAACAATAGCACCCTTCAAACTAAAAGTGAACGAGAATCACGGGATCTACTTCACTTGGCTAGGGTCCATGCAGTGGTCGGCGCTGAAGGATGGAAAAGGTTCATCGGCTCTGAGAGAACACTTTAAGGAGCCAGGGACTCTTAAATATATAGTAGATCCAAATAAACACTTTAATGTGTTCCTTAGGGGTTAAATAGTCAGCCGAAGGAAAACATCTGATTGGACGTGACGAACTACGACCTTAAGGGACCTAGGTTTCTTCCACATGACCAAATCGAAGAGAAGATACGATTCATCTACCGTGTCCTTGGCTAAATAAATTGTTTAAGTTTCCTTCGGAGACAAACTTCAACTCAGACATACAGTCAAGTCCGATACTCTTTTTGAGATGAAATTACAATATTAACCCTAGAGGTCTAGGCCGTGAGAAAGAATATTTTCAAGTTCAGCCATAAAAAAAAGCAACTTGGAGAAAAAATACTTAAAACCAATAAAAAGGAAGTCCCCAGGTTTTACTTGGTGGAACCGCATGATTGTAGCAAATAGAAAAACCACTTTGTAAGATCCAACAAAATTTATTGTGACACCGGCCTAGGTTTCGATTGTATACAGCGGCGTCGGAAGTGGGGGGCAGGGGGGGCATTTGGCCCCCCCCCCCCCATAATTTGCCCCGGGCCCTTGAGAAATGAGTCTTCATTAATAAAAATTAAATTTCACTTGTTTCCAGCTTGCCTTTTCCCTTCTGACACATATTCTACCACCTTCATACGCACTTTTAGCGGAATTCTAGTCTCTTCCCCCTCCTGCCCGCAAAAAAAGACTGAGAATGAAATTGGCCCTTTTCATAGGAGCCGGGCCCTTTTCAAGGTTGGCCCCTCCCAGCGAAATTAGTTTCGACGCCCCTGATTGTATAAGATCCTTGAGGATGATTGTTACACAATCGAAACCTAGGTCGGTGCCACATTAAATTTTGTGGAATCTTACTAAGTGGTTTTCTATTTGCTGTAATACTCAAAACTCCCAAAAGTTAATGCCCACTGAAAATTAGATGACTTTACTTTTCATTGTTATGTAAAGGCATAAAGTTATTCAAGGCTGAAACTAAATCCTTACACCTTCAACGTTGTGACAATTTTCGCTTCAGAACACATTAGGTGCATGTAGTGATTCGCGGAGATAATAGACAAAATTAATTTTTACCCCTGGACAGGAGCGAGCCAACAGAACTTCTGTATAATATGTGCGAGTCTATAATGATTCTTAAAACTATATATGTTCTTTTTCAATATTCCTCGAATTTCTTTCAGTACATGGGGAGTAAATAAGGTCACAGAAATAGCATTTCTCCTCCCACTAGCTAGACCCAAGGTCAGATGGCTGTTAACGATTATTAATGCTAAATAAATCCACTAGAAAAATAGGATGGGGTTAAAACAAAGCCATTTTAAGTTAAACTTAAATACTACTAAAAAATAAAACCACGTACTACTTGAAGAGATAAAACTATTGGCCTAAGAGAGATGATCTTACAGACAGCGTAACATAACGCTTTCCTTATGAATGAGAAAGTCTGCAAAATTTGAAAATATTTAATATTTAATAAGTTCTGGGAATTCGTACAGAATTTGCTACACTCGCTATCTGTCCGGCCAGAGAAATGACACGAATTGACAGATAAGCATACCTAAATGTAAAGTAAGGCCAAAAAACGTTTTATTGTCGACACAGAAGTTCAGAGACAAGCCTCGAAAGAGGAAAAGCATCCTGGGCCTTGCATATGCCACTTGTTGAATTCAAAATCAGATTGTAGTTCACAATAATAAACAAGATCAACTTGATTAACTTCGTTCATGTTTCACAATTTTAGGTTTACATTAACCGCTATTTGATTAGTACGTCGAATTAGCGCATAAGTTTCTGATAACTTTGAGAATGAAACATACTACTTCGTAATAATGCACATTTTTAGTTTACTCTGCCTCCACTGGATCCAACGTACATTTATACTATTATTACGAGGCATCTTTATATGACTTAGTAAGTGGGTGGATAAATGACGAAAGTGTTCCACGACTCAAAAGGGGACCTCATATGAGAGCATGTTGAAACCGGAGGAGTCAGCGTAAGATAAAAATGTGGATTTTTACGAAGAGGTACGTCACCTTCGCTGGCCCAAAATTCCACCTAGTTAATCCACCAATCATCAACATAATTCTTATGACAGTTTGAGTTTTGAAATGCTCATAGGGCTATTTGGTGGTACGTTGCCACAGACGGGGAGGACAGGTTTGGCTGGATGGTTGGATTCTTAACGACAAAAGAGCGTGTCCGCGACGACTATAATATCGCGGAAACTTGTAACCAACGCAGCCATACATACTTCAATTCAGTTTGTGTTTCAACCTCGCACCACTAAAAAATAACTGCTCATCACCGCGCAAGCATATCATCTCCCCAGACGTCCAGCAATGATCGCTGTTGCCCTTCGAAAAGGTAAACACAGTGACAGATAAAGTTGGAACTATACGACCGACGGTACTCACGTTCATATTTCTTGATGGTCTAAAAAATTCTTTAAAACTCACGTTCCGCCTTGCTTCAGCGTTTCCGATATCACCGGGGTGGATAAAACGAGAAAACACCCGATTGAGATCAATGAAAACTTTATTTATATTCGGGCTCATGAAAAAGAGCGAGTAAATGAGACAGACTCGCAGCGTCTGATGGAATTTGGCACTGAAACAAATGGGACAACAACCTCGCGCCTACATCTATATACCTCCATGCCACCCGAACCTTGCGCCAAAGGCACGCTCTATTAAAATGTGTAGGTACAAATCAGGGGTAGACGCTGCGTGGGTGGACCGCCGCCGCTACCGCGTTTTTTCAGAACACACTACTTTCCCCCTAGCCCCATTGGCACTGCAGTAGGAGGGAAGTAGATCACAGGTAACAATCTGCTTCTCTTTGCTTCACTTATGTCCCCTTAGGAGACGAATAAAATATATTGGGAGGAGAAATCCCAAAAGCCGTTAGCTCGTTGGGGTACAGGGAGGGAGGAGAGAGGTTGTAAGGAAAAAAAATCTCGCACCTAGAAAGGCGGAAAAACAGGGGAAATGGTAAAACAGTCAAAATGGCAAAAGAGCAAAGAAACACAGCTGTCAATTTCAGTAGAAGACCGTCACCAGGATGAATATATTCCTCATATTCCGCATCACAAAATAAAACTGAACTCCCACAGGGAGTTCAGTTTTTCATGCTTTGATCAAGGTTCGAATATAAATAAGTTCCTTTGATACAATGATCTGCACTTGTGCATTAATATCGCCGTCACAACTTAACTGCTTCCATATTTGATGCTCAGACAATAAGTATTTTCTGCGCCGGACTAATAAAAACTAAATTGCCGGGCGGTAATTTGATGACGGCGAAGAAGACCAGCGATGGTTCACTGTCGCATCCCTTCGAGAGAAAATGGTAGGGAGGGAGATAGGTAACAAACTATGTAAATTTTTATCTTGGTGAACGCATATTCAACCAACAATGTTTTTACCCAATAAGTCAGGAAATTGAGCTACGCATTTCGGAATCTCACATAACATCAGGGAAATATTTCTCTTAGGCCAAAAACACAAACTTCTCTAAAATACTCAAACCGATTCCCATGTTCCGATCAGACGGAATTCAAAACTTGGGAGGCAAACGGTGATGAATTGTTTAGTTCACCAACAGTCGTCTGGATCAATGAATCAATAGGATTCCGTTTAACAGGTCGTTCGTCGAATCAATATCAACAAAGATAGCCCGTCCTAGCTCAACCTATGCGAGAACAGCAGCACAAGCTGAATTTACAAACCTCTGTGATTTCACGATGATTACTGCAGCTAGCCTAAGCAGCCGCCATTAATTTCCTCCTTTGGATACAAAACGAACGCACACAAACTGAGGAAAATTGCGATACACCCAAGGTTATCGTGAAGGTCAAAAAGGAATATTCAAATGACACTGCAAGAAAGTAGGAACCTTGGGAGAATGTAATGTCAAATGAGGCAGCATTGGGAATTCAAGCCTTTATAAAATACCTCCTTGGTACGCTTGACAATAGATTTGAGAATATGCCAGCGATACACTCATATTCAAGCTAAAAATATATTTAACACAAAATAATTTTTGAATTTACACTCATCAAAGGGTTTCATACGATTGGATGCCAATGTAAACCGCGGTAGACAGGCTGGTAGTGCCGACAAAGGTCGCGGATGCGAATTCCGAATCGGGCGTGGATGTCATGTTAGACCCATGATCGGGCTTTAATTAGGTTTGGTGGTGCGATATAACCTTATCTGTTGAAGAACCTTAAAAACAATTTCTATTTTAAGACACTAAGCCTGCATATTTTCCAACATGATCATTTTTCAATACAATGCATATTTAGATCAGGACTTGACTCAATGGGTATTTCTTAATGCATAAGATATGCACTTAAATCCTTAAACTTAGCGGCTAACATGCATGACTTCCGTGCTATGAAATATTGGAGGCATTACGAAAAATTCAGCAAGCGTCGTGCAGTACTACCCCACCCGATTAAAAAGACGTAAACCAAAAAGCAGCTGCAATATGGGCTATGATCGAGAAACATCTCTGAGCTGCGAGAGTATGAAGAATCGTCGTCAATCCAGTAACATTACGTCATTAAGGATGCCTATAAACATTTTTTTCTATCGGGACTGCCTCTTCCACATAAATCAACTAACTGCCTTAGTTTCCCTAACATGTCTAAAGATTCATCGTTTCCCTTCCTCTGAATCGGGTGATTCCCTCTACCTCTCTTCAAACCATACTGACAAGTACTAATATCTACGCTCGGCTCCTAAAAGACCCAGTCGTGGACTCACATACTGCATCAAATTTATATCCATGGGGACAGGCTGGAAAAAAGGACCTCGGGGATTGGACTTAAATAATGTGGCAATACTGCGAAGTTACTAAGCCGACGCGCACAATCTTCTGAGATTTCAAGCCTATGAAAATACTGTGCGTGCATCATTGGCGTGATTCCTAGGCTATGGCCGAAGTCCCCATCACCTGAGAGTTCATTGCCCTGAAGAGTACGGTGCTTTTAGATCCCTGGGGTTTCCGGATTACCAGGTATCACTTCCTAATTACAGACAAGCCTTCGACGATCTAGCATTACAAGCGAGCACCGAAGCTGAAAAAGCTACAAGCACCCTTCTCCCCGGAAAACTCCACGGAAGAGAACCCCTTTAGGGGTTAACCCCTATATACCCTTCCCCTCTACTACCTCACCACAACCCCCGGTGGGTATCCATAAATCACGTAAAGCTAAAGGGGGTAGGGTCGGGCATACTGTTACGATTTTTCATCCACAGGGGGGAGGTCAATTGGAGTTATGTTGGTAATAAGATACACTAACAGCTCCTTTTCTTCAAATAATAATGATGATATGCGAGTTACTAAATAAATAATAGTATTGAGGAATATTTGAGACATTCATAAAGTTATAAAAATATTTATATATGCTTTATCATTTACTTTAAGAAAGTAGTTCACTGGCAACGTTATTTAATTTAAGGGGGGGTCTCAGAGAATGCAATAGGAGGTTAGGAGAGGAGGGATGGAAAAAGTGGAAAATCAGTGTTACGTAATATATGGATTGCCCTTACCTGGTTGAGTCCCTTTGCGGGGTCACTACTTCCCACAACCTCATCACTTGCTCAACTCGTAAGCACCAAGTTACACCATTAGATCAGGTAACATTAATTTTATGATCGTAGTAATGGGTAGCTCCAATAAATCATAAAGGGTTCAAAACTGAGTAATTTTATTCAATGTTCCCCTCCCTTGGAGCTGTGGAAAACAAGTTCACGAGAAAGGAGCTGTACCAGTAGCAAGGGGCCCGACATTGTGGCAATAAGACATGAATTGTAATGAATAAAATGGGACAACAAGAGGAAAATACAAGAGGAAGGTGTAGGCAAATAACTAGAGCGAATGCCTGTAATATTGGGAATAAAAATGAGGAGTGAAAAGGGAAGAATGAGCCGTAGTTTGTTAATCCGAGTAGATGACAGGCAGCTGAGGTACTTAGCATATGAAGGCCATTTTAGGACGGAAAGGTGTTAGTAAGTAGGAAGGAATGTTTCTGGAAAAGGAGGAAAGGTGAAGAGAAACTCGGCGTAAGAATGGAAACCCCGTGAAAATCACTATGGAAATAGTCTGCTCTTGAAATAAAAGGCGCCAACGGTCAACGTTTTATCGTCTAATCCGATGGACAGAGAACTTGACTTGGGTGTGCTCTCCACACAGCACTCAAGCTGGAGCTGATATACCTTTTAAAAATTTAAAATTTCTGCAACTGACAGGGCTCGATCTCGACCCTCGGGTTGGGAAGTCAGTACTCTATCCTCCGCAGCACCATAAGAGAAAATGTAGTTATGAATGAAGTTTTACGAATTTAACTTTACTGCGCGGCAAAAAGTGGTGGCGACGTTACATTGCAAAAACATGCTTTCATGGGAGCTCTCATTCCGAAGAAACTTGTTGGGATAAATGATTAAGTGAGCTGCGCCCAAAGGCGCCAAAAACCTTTCTGATCCGGATCATCATCCCTGCCGCTTAAGACGTGAGAGCCCTTAAGCCACCTCCACCCCGATCCCTAAGAATTCAAATTTATCTAAGGCGAATTGAGAAGCTAGAAGTAACAACATTTAAGTGAATGGAGGAACGGTGGAGAGATACCCGGCATCTTTATTTGTCTCAACGAAAGATGCCAATCTGGCACGGTTTAAAATTCCGTCGGACGGTAGGAGCACACATTTCACTCGACATCTTCTCCACACAGCACTCTAGTGGGGACAGTTAGACCACGGAGAAATACTTATCAGGATTCGAGCCCATCCCTTCACCATGGGAAGCAGGTGCTGTAGCTACCACAACAACCCGATTCCCGTGAAAATCACTGTGGAACCTTCGAGTGGCACAAATGTTCTCTTTTACTCATGGGATCTCCTCGTTCAAGACCACATTGTCTTAATTCAGAGCAAATGAATTCATGTCGAAGAAGTGATGTAGGATTAATGTCAATGTTTCCGCGATGAGAAAAAGATTCATTAATCGTTCAAGTCCCGAGGTAAGGTGAGTCATACTGCTTTCAATACTAGATTCTGGACAGAGATGAGCCAGTTCCACTCGCAAAACCTAGAGAAAACATAAGAATTTGCTCAGTCTTCCACTTAAAAAACACAAGGGCAAACGTACGAGTAAACATCTTTCAAACTCTTTCAGCTGGACGAATCACCAATTTAGGGATGACGGGAGAAAAAACCGATTGCATTAATTAAAATTTCTCTCGAGAAGAAGTGGGCTCCTGAAGGACCTTGGAGAAGAGCAACGAAATTACATTCTGCTTAAAAGGCTTCGGCCAGCAATATACTCTGTCTTGAGTAAAGGGAGCCTTCTCCTCCACTAATGATTCGGTTATTTTTCCGTGAAATGCGGAGACGAAAGCGGGGCCATTACATGCTTTAAGAGCTACTAACAAAACACCAATTAACTTTAATGCTAGAACAGACACATAATCAGAAATGAATTAACCTTTCATTGCTCGCGAAGGAAAGAAGTACTTAGATTTCAGAAGAATGCTGGGCTGATAAGTTCCAACCTTTATCAATGTGCATTTCAAGTAGGCGGTGCAAGCGAGAGGCAACTTAAATCATCAAGAAAATTAACCGCAGAGGAGCATGGCATCTGCACTAAATAAGAAATATGGAGTCAATAGATAACGGGTAACAACCAATGTAATCAAACCACCTCTAGGGTTTTTTTAAAATACATCTACCGCCTAACCATCAAAATGATAAGTCGGATAGTTTGAATTTCATTACGATGTATGTACTTGATGCAATCAGTGGCCATGGGAGATGCGATAGCGCGAGTTTCGACGTAGCAGCAGTTCGTAAAACCATATAATGCTGACATCAGCCATATTTAACAGCGGTACGGCTCATGATTATGGCAGGGCAAATGAAGATTGATAGCCCTTTTTCTTTTAGGAAATACCTATTTGAGAATGGAATACTTGGTTAATGACAATATCTTTCCGGTTGTTCATAGTCCTGCAGAGAAAACTGTTCACAGCCTAGATTAAGTAGCATAGTTGAGAAGGACGCTCCACATTTAACAGCTGCCGAGATGATTATTTTCCTAGGAAATCGATAAATGTAATTCCGGAGCGTTTGAATATTCGAGAACACCTTCGATGTAAAGTTCATTTATTGCTGTCCATAATGAATCAATCGCATTGGGAAATAATAATAATGTAGCAGAAACTCCTTATTAGATGCATTAAAACATAGAGAACTCTTGAAGAGAGAACTCTTTGAGTTATGAGGCAAATGAAATACCCGTGCGGTAACTGAGATATCATCATCAATAAAAGGCATTAAGTTAATCAGTCTCTGGCTTTACGATATGGAAACCTTTCATCGTAAGAATTAAGGTGATGTTACAATGCAATGAAACATGCTTGTGATAAATAAAATTTAGTATGGACATTGCAGTGTTTCTTTTTAACGCTTCATTACTACTAGAAACCAATCCTAAGATAAGTTTGACAATGCCCTCCACTTGGTTCTCCTATCAGCTGCCTTATTTTCATTTATATTATTCTTATCTTTTACATCCTTCACATGTTGCTCATGTATCTCATGCGAGCCTTCCTTTTCCATTTTCCCATTCACTTTTTCCTCGTTGATTGTCTTCGTCAGACTAATATGTCTCAAGATAAGGCCGATAAATTGTACCGTCTTCCTTTTAAATTTTTCAGCAAAACTCTTTTCCCCAATCTTCTTAGAATTTCTTCGCTTACTCTATCCATCCATTTATTTTTCATTCTTCTTCTGTAACACCACCCGAACAAAGAATAAAGAATTTACGTCATAGCTGATAAATTGCTGCTTGGAAGTGAACAAATCTTCGTTTCACCTCAACTATTTCCTTCCAGGGATTTCCATTTTCTACTTCCTGTTACTTTCTTTTAGTGTCACCCACGTCATTCATTCTTTCCAATATGTTCAACACAATACTCGGCACAGGCATTATCGACTTTTTCCGTTTCTGTCATTATTTTGAGTCCGTTAAAAAAATGACTATATCTCTGTCCGCAATAGCTTAGTGTCCGTGAAAAGCGGATTTATTAATTCGAACAACCTTCCCCATATGTAATACCAGTAAGATTGACCAACAAGTAATTCAAGAAAGAAATAATTACTTGAAAAGCGAAATTGCCTTCAAACTTATCCTAATTATCCTTTTAGTTAAAATAATGAAAAAAAGATCGGCACTTTGTAATGATTACTTCGCTTTTCACGGACCAAATTATTCCTAGTAACTTCGAAAGGCACGTAACAGAAAGGGACCAATGAAATAATAGTATGGCTTGTAACCTCGAGGATTGATTACGGAGCCATCATCAAGTAAGTGTCAAGATCTTACTAATGACAACGGTAATAAAACACTGAAGCCAACAGACGAAGATAAAACAACGACGCTTATCAGAAGGGAATTGAGTAAGTTAATAGGATTTCCAACCCGCTTACGAAACTAATTTCGGACGACATGGGTAAATCTAGCCAGTCAACATATATGTACAAACATTAACACGACGGCCCTAAGTGCTTGAAAGGCGGCAACAGAGAATCGGGTTGGAGAGGGATCGAGGGGAGATATGGGAAAGGTTGAAATTCCCCCAAAACCATTCATTAAAAGTTATCCCAAGCAAGTTGATCCCGAACTTGATGCCTAATAAAACAACCTAGAAATAATATTTACCTGCGCAGTTAAAACTCGCCAATCCGAAGGGAAGGTGTGGCAACTTTCGAAATGAATGACGGCAATTCGCGCGAAGGCTTATCTCCACGAATGATAGACTCCGGCGGCCCTCAGCGCGGGCGGTTCGGGCAATCTCCCCGGAGGCACATTTGGTAGTTTCGAAAGAGTTAAAGCCTTAAGCAGTGGCGGCAATTGCGAACGTAAGTTCGCAATTGCCGCCACCTAGTGAACAGGCAAAATTGGATAACCATTCTTTTCTTTATATATGGAGTTAAGTGGATGTTTATATTCGCATGAATAGGCTCATGGAGCGATTAGAGTATTTTTGCCTTTGTTATAAAATAGCATTTTCAAAACATTATGAACCTATGAACAAAGGTTATGCATAAACGGAAATACAGCCATTTGAGGGCGTCAGAGAAAGCGACACAAATCTATCAGAATAATTTGATCCTGATTCAGGTAATGCGTCAAATTCCAAGGTCGAATACACTGCTAGAGGTCATTATTAGGTCAAGCTGAAAGGTATACTGCAAGGTAAACTGAGAACAATCTTGAATACTGCCCAAGATCATTTTATTGCGATTGCCAGTATTTCCGCAACTAATCGTTTAAACGAAGCGTTCGAAGAAATGCCGGATAGTTGCCCGCGCAGATAGTTGTCTAAAACCATATCTGCTTCCTAATAAGAATATTAAATCAAAAAAGCTGAATAATATATTTTTCTTGGAGAAACTTTAATCCCCACCATCCCTACCGATAAAATAGTTCGAAACTAAATGCATTACGATATGCGTGTTGCACGTGAAAGAACAAGCGCCAAGTTACGGAAAAGAACTCCGCTGTACGTACACGAATCCATACGGGAATGTTTCTTTCAAAGCAGATAAGGGATAACAAATTAACTTCACCCAAACGCAAATTAAGTAATATCGGTAGGTAAGTTGAATGACGTTACAAGTTCTAAAATCAAGTCAATCAATTTCCAAATTAAAACAAATAAAAGTCTGCTTCTGAATGAAAAACAGACGAAACTAAGCTACACTTCGAAACCAAGTCACTTAAAGAAGAAGCAGAAACTAATGATTCATTGTATCATTAGCGACATGGTAATTAGTGCCAAAATTTAGACAAGTGTTACAATTACATAGAGACAAAAGATCCTAAAAACGATATATAATAGTAATTGACTTATATTTTATAATGAATAGTCGTAAATCAACTTACGTCTTGAAGATCATGGTTAACCATCGTAAACTGCGTGTTTCTTCTTAGCCTAAAGCCAGTCTTCCACTCAAGCCTTCTCAGCTCCTCAGCCTTCTTCACCCTATTTAGTTCGTTTGCCAGATATGCGTGTATATTTAACGGAGCGAAAGACGTCAGCGCTTCCTACTGTGCCGGTAAAGAAGCAAGCAAGGGAAAATATCGGAAATATGAACAGATGAATAACAGCCGCCGGAGTTGGATAACAGGGATCGGCAGGAGTCGAAGTTTCTATTAAGGAGGCTAATGTAATATTCGTGGTTTCTATATTCATGAGTCGAAGTAAGGATACCTGTGAACGAAAGTAATCAAGTCTTGGAGGAATATCGTTGTTACCATGTGAGGAATAGTGTCTTAAGCCGAGTTTACACGATGCATTTACCCGTGCAAGTACGTTGCTGGACAGATGCGTGGACGACTACAAATTGCTCGCACACATTCACCAAAATAGAACAGAGGCAATTTTCTGTCCACGCAATCACGCATTTGCGCAATTATGAGTGTTTATACGGTGCAATTTTGATGGTGAATGTGTTCACGCATCTACCCGCGCGTGTAAATTCATCGTGTAAACTCGGCTTTAGGGTATGTGATACCCTCAATATTGATGTTCACTGGGATGTGTCGCATCATTTAGGAGAATTGGGTTATCTATCGAAATTCACACAGAACACCTGGAAGTAAAGAGTTGTTTAAATCAAGATGGTTAGAAGGGACCGTACTTCCTTCTTTCAAATGCCAGTAAGGATGCAAAGTTTCCTACATATGCTAGGTAATTACAAGAGCTTATCGATACGTGAGGTTGTCAAACAGCAGAGGCGTACGAAGATCAGACCATAATGCTCCAATTTTTTCGAAGTTTTACGAGCAATACAGTTCTCTTACCATTGAAACTGTCTTCAAAAAATGTTCCAATTGAAGATGGTCTGATAATAAGAGATATTTCAAGTGCATGATGTGGAAAATATTATGATTTCCACCTCAAGTGCACTAGTCGTTAAAAGACCTAAACCCGTTTGCGGAAACTACCCAATGATTCTAATACATTGACCGCATACTAATAAAAATTCGAGTCTTCCGAATAACAGCATAAATATGCTATTGAAACTGGATCAAAACGTAAGGAGATAAATCACGTAAAGACATTTGATGCTTTAAATTATCGCGGGCGGTAGACGCGGACGAAGCCCAGCGGTCCCAGCTGATGTCATTTCGTCGTTCATTTTTCAGTTTTACATTAGAAATGGCGGTGAACGTCCGTGTGAATACGTCAGGACCAGTATTATCATTTTTATTATATGAAAACGTCAACAGTGTGTCCAATCAGGTAACTGGGAGATTTTTTAGGTTTGCTTGATCTTTTATGTGTGTATTACCTGTGAATAATTGCATCTCCTCGGAAAATTCTGTGTCACTCCATTGTCGTAACTGTAAATTGATATTTTGTCTCATTTACAGCCACGTAATTGTTTCATTGGTGTAGTATTTTTTTCACATTGATATAAGCTAAATTTGTACCTTGTTAATCATAAAGTCAGGTCGTAATAGCAGTAGTTATGACGTGTTAAAGCTCTTGTTCTATCTATCATATTTGTTCGTGTGTGCTTGTTGGTATCAACGTCAGAAGCAGAAGAGTAATTAAGGTTACAAAAGTCTTGCCTGTCCATTTTCCAGGAAGGGTTCCTTTTGGGGGAGGTGGTTAGTAAGGAAACAAACACTATTAGCGATTTCCAGATAAATGGAAAGGAAACCGCTACAATTATCAGTTAGTATCATTTAGTCGATATACAGTTATTGTGGTGAATGTCCTTATTGCTTCATCTTTCCTTAAAGGTGTACATTCCATAATGCCAGTTCCAAATAAATTTGCCTTCTACAATAATATTGGAATAGTCAATGGAAAGAAATTGAAGGATATTGTGAAAGATAAATCTAAGGTAAGATTAAGAGTACCCTCCATGTATTCTGCCACTCAAAGCCGTCGATCTTTGTAGACCGTATACCTCCGAGACAATAACCTGCATCCTACGTATAGCCAAATGGTTCTACATTCAAGTTTCTTTCAGGATATAATCGGATGGTATAGATTTCGACGGAACACGTCATTGGCTCCACACCTGTCAGATAAAGTAATTCATCACCAGCTGTCAGAAATGCTGTCAGATGAGAAGAAGGATTTTTTCGTCACCTGCATTCTGTCTTCGTCAAAATCATCCAATGAATCGACTCATCGCTTTAATCATGTCTTCTACATTCATAAGTATGGGTGTGTAATAAGTTATTATTTTAGTGTATCATCAGAATTCAAACGTTGTTTGTATTCTGACAATTATATAGTAGCAGGATGTCAGATCGATTTTTCATTCCAGTAATTAGTTGTTATTCATTCGTTTGCAGGGAATTTGAAGCCATTCCATTTTCAGTGGAGAATCTTGGGGACACATCTATTTCTGGATATAAACTTGTATCTAATACATCATGCTCCTCTGAATCATTTCAAAGCATCGTATCATCTCTTGCGTAAGTTTATGTTATTTCAGTCTCTTTTACATTCCATGGTCAGAAAAGTTGGCTGATGTTTGTATCCTTTCATCATCCAACGGTTCCTCTGTCATTTTTAATCTGTGTGAAGTTTCATTGAATTTTATGTAATTATTTTAATCCTTGTTACCCTTGTGTGTTGTGATTTCATAAATGCCCTCTTTTGGATCATATTAATCGTAGAATCATTTTACTATCTTCTATTACCTCCCAGTCAATTGACTTCCCATAATCAGTGGACTTAGGTATGTAATCTGGTTTTATTTCTTGGCATAATTATTCAGAGTAAAGCAGATTGTTACCCATTTGATAGAAAATAGTTTTAAACTAGTTGAATGAAATCAAAAGTTCATTTTCCAAATTTATTTCATGGATGACAAACAGGAAGATGATTGTTCAAAGGTCTACATCCTGGTTATGCTCTCCCACCTAGCTGATGTTTTAATGAATAAGTCACTCCTTATCTTCAGTGTGATACTCTTTAAGTAGAAGTAAGTAAACAAATATGAGGGTCATCCAGAAAATAAGTTCCGTTTTTTTTCTTATTAATTGAGTTTTTATTGAAACAAATTTAAACTTACAGAAAACGTTCTTGATAATATGTATTATTTTCCACAATCTCTGGAAACTTCAATGTACTTCGTATACCGACAAATGAGCTTTGAAATCCCCTCGTAGAGCTTCCCGCCACCTCCTTGGTCCATTTGGTGACAGTTTCTTTTACTTCCTCGTCACTTGTGATACGATCTCCGGCTAATCCCTCCTTCATTTTGGTGAACAGATGAAAGTCAGAAGGGGCCAAGTCAGGACTGTAAGGTGGATGGGTTAGAACATCCCAACCGAAATGATCCAAAAGTTCCGTAGTGGAACGAGCGATGTGAGGCCGTGCATTGTCGTGGAGAATGCACACACCAGAGGTCAATATTCCTCTTCTCTTGTTCTGGATGGCCCGACTAAGGTTCTTTAGGTTCTCACCATACCGGGAGGCGTTAATTGTTTCTCCTTGAGGCAAAAAATCACTCGTGGAGTTCATCCACGGTGGAACGGCAATCTTCGCGAACAGCATTGTCGACTTTTGCCACAAGTTCGTCCGTGACAATTGAGGGTCTGCCTCTTCCACTCTCATCCTCAAGTGAATGTCTTCCCGCCTTAAATTCACGAACCCATCTCCTCACCATCGACTCACTCATTACACCCTCTCCATACACAGAAACAAGCTGTTGATGAATTTCAACCGATTTGAAACCACGGGCATGAAGAAATTGAATCACTCTGCGGACGACTCGAGATGGAACAGGCACAGAGGTGGTGGGACACTACGTCGAGGGCTCCATTTCACCGATTTGCTGTGACCGTGTTTTCAAGGCTACTGTGGCCCTTCACCTCTCATTCTATTCAGAAGGTTCCCTCTTTCGTACAACGTTGCCAAAATTTAATAAACAAAAACCCTAGCAACCTACAGACCAAAACGGAACTTATTTTCTGGACGACCCTCGTAAGAAGTAGTCCTGTTAGAACAAAGGATCCAGTCATACTCAAAATGCCAGGAGTCCATAAAAATCCCTGTGAATGTGAGTAAGTCCACTTTTGAGAGAAGGATAGCACCAATAAAACCCAGATAAAAGAACCTTGTACTGGGACAACCAGAAAAGTTAGCTGTTACCGAGCCCAGCACTAAGCCATTTGCTGGGATGAGGCAAAATTGCTGTGCTGAGAGCAAGGCTACTGGGACTGAGGAATCTGTTATGATTCCATGATAATAATTGTAACAGGGTAACCAATCACCAACTCGGCAACACTCCGTCCTGAAATGCATCCAAACAACTAGGAGAAATTCACAACCAATAGAGATGGAGCATCTGGTCAACCTCAGGAGCAATCAGAAGACACCTGAGCCATAGAGCAGGGTACATTACATCATTTTCCTGAAGATGAATTTTCCTACTCATATATATGAGCATAACCAGGAAAGTGTGAAAAGTAGAAACATTTTCTCAGCTCAAATGTTCCTGTCACCTACCTAGGTGGTCAAGGAGGAAATTATTTTAATTTTACTGAACTTGTTTAACCCATTGGATTGACAATCAGCTTTATTCTGTGTAAAAATGCAATGCAAACATAACAGCTTCCACTATGATTGCTTGGTGTCAAGGTTATTTAGAAAGAAATGTTTATGAAAAGAAGTGAAGTGCCCTGAAGTATTTTGGATAGCAGTGGGATTCACATCAAATTTGAATGATAGGCCCAGTATAGAAACACTTTTCGCTCCTTGCCATTGCTATAAGTCATGGCTGAAAGTTGAGGTGGCTCTGGCAGGAACCTTACACCGTTACCAAGATTGCTTCATCCAATAATGTGTCACAATTATCACCTATATGTCTCAATTATCAACTGGTACTTGTGGTGTTAGTAGTAGTAGTCATGGGCTTTAGGTGCTGTAACGGTGAAGATTATATCAGATTAATTTAACCAATAAAAACCCTAATTTTTAGTACAAACACAGCACCCATGCTGAGGGTGGGATTTGAACCCACAGCATATGGGTTGTTACAATAGCTCATTACCAACATGGCTTACTCAGCTGGCAAATATTTCCTATTTTTAAGACCTAACAAACATGAGTTACCGTGAATTCTTGCCAAGCTCTGCTAAAATTTAGTTTCTCTCACTCACAGTCATGACCTTTATGGATTCATGGCCTTGGTAAAATCAAGTTGTAGAGCAACATTTATTCTGATTTATGAAAAATTGGAGTTTGAGAATTTTATATCTGGTCTTACTGTGTTCATTTTATCTCAACAACTAGTTGATGTGGGTATTAAGTTGGATGGTGGTTATCAACTCTTCATATTTTATGAAGCTCATCAGATGGATAATAGTTCATGTGAGCATTCATGATGGAATTCCTCAGTTATGATTATTCTCAAGCTGTTTAACCCCAGGAGGACGGGAGTTTCGAGTTACCTTGAAGGATGGCTGGGGGTTAATTGACCCCAATTTTGTTTTACCAAATTGTAAACCCTGTGTCTTCCCATGGATTATTTTCTTATAGTAATGTATGTATTTATTCTATATCTATAGTAATAATTTATGGAGAGGCCTAGGGTGTTTTTATAAAAATACTCTCATTGAATGAATTCCATTATTCATGCACAAAGAAGGAGATAGCTATCCTATTTTTTTGTAGTTCCAACAAGAGAAATTTTTGCTGGTTTTCAGCTGGGTAGATTGATGAAAAAAATGTTTGCAGGTAACATTTATGCCTGAATTCTTGTACGGCTAAGTCATTCTCATTGCAGCAAATTCACCCAATGCTTGATTTGTTGGGCACTTGCCATCTTTCCCACAGTGTGAAAATGCATTTATACAATGTAAGACTTAAGGTTAGTGAAACATTTTACTTGATTCAGAATATTTCTGGTTTATTCAACATATACACTGTAAAAGGACACCTTGATTTAAACGTATAAAGCTGTTCATTAGCTGTTAAACTTTCACTTGGATTGTAGCAGGTTTGGAAATCAGTGAAAAATTATACCAAGATTCAGAAGTCAAAAAAAAATTATCTGCCCATAGCATTCAACTTCATGTCCTCCTTGAATAGAATCATAAATGTTTCATTATATTCTAGAATTGATCCCTAGGTATTATGTTAGAGAAGATTTTTAAGTTTCAGGTTGTAATCCAATAGCTTTTTATAGGGAAACACTGCTACCCCAAGATGCCTCTTGGATATATCAGTGTAATAGATATAAGAAGTTATTCTCTGAACATACACCCAATAGAATTACATATGAAGCATCTCATGCTCCACAGCATTTTATGATGCTGTCTATCAGGGTGTCACTCACCAATAAGCAAAACATGCTCAAAATCGACACCTCTTGAATATCCTTTTGGAATATGGTGTAGGATTTGGTACTAAATGGTACAAACTACTGAGGCTGCATCCCAGTCACATAATTGGGAGCTGGACACCCATAAGAAAGATGGTCTAGTGCTTGTGCAATACAGGAAGGTACAAAAAACAGACATTCAAACAAGAGAATGTGGGGTTGACAGTCAATAACCTTTCCTACCAAGTCTCAAAGGCATCTAAACCATGGCTGGATGACACATTTGGATATACGTAGATACATGTATCCATTGGAGGGCACATGACTCCCTTGGTCGGATAAAAATATAATATTTCAAAAATAAGAAAATATCCTATAGAAAGAGGCCATCAGCATGTGAAATTCACACAGCGTAATAAACATTTACCTTCCCTGTCTTTCTTGTTGTTTCCCAGAAAGATCTGGTACAGAGAATACCACACAGCTTGGGTTTTGCTGTGGGTGTCCAGAGGCATCATTGGGAATTGAACCTGATACTCTGGGGGTAAACAAGCACTACCATTTTACCAAGGAATTCGGCCTTCATAAAAAATTAAGATCCTAAGGGAAAGAGGAATATATAAAAATATGGTGTGAAAACAATTTGTGGGTCAAATTACCCCCAGCCATCCTTTAACTCATTCGCATCCATAAGCGTACTGGTGCGCGATCTGGATCTGGCCTCAATCACCGCAAGAATACTGGTATGCATAATGCATTGTGTTACTTGTAGGTTGATCCTGCTGCCATCTTAAATTTTTTTAGAACTTTTTGGTCAGTCATCTGTACCTGTTTGCAGCTGCTATCTGATGGCTTCATTGACATGTTTTCTATTCGTCAATTTAGAAACTACATTTGTGATTAAGTACCTTAAAAGTCGGTGGTGTTTGGGGTCACTTTAAATCTCAGAGAGAAGAAGTGAATGGGTTAAGGTAAAACAAGGTTTTGTAAAAAATTGACCAAAAATATTAAAATATTATTTGTCTTTGTTATGAAATAATATTTGTGCCTTAAGTATTAATTTGGTTTTCTTCTTTTTTAACTCCTTGATTTACATTCATATCTTTTTATTCTTTTCCTTTTTCCTGCAAATTCAAAATACCATTCATTTTCTCATGTAGAAGCATTCTCTGGCATTGCAGCAATTTGCTGAGTGCCATTTCTTGTGTTTTGATGCCTGTGATGTGTCGAAAAATTACTAATTACTTTACGTCTTTCAGGCTAAGCCAGGAGAAGTTTACTGAAGCTCAGTTAGTTTTAAATATGCAGATATTGATCAAGATGCATCTTCAGAAGTTAGTTAACGACCTGTCAAATTCTGAAATCAAAGTTTCTACCCTGCAGAAGGAAGTTGAGTTGCTTAAGTCACAGTTGAAGTCTGGAAAGGTGTCCAATGGTATGCATCACTGTTGTATGATCTGTGTCTTATCCTTTGAGGGAGATAATTATTGTAATACTGATAGTTTTAACTGTCATATTTGACAGCATATGTACCCTCACTAAAGCATGGCATATTTTTGAAAAAAGTTTGTAGAAAAACATATGGTCTTGTATGGCCATACCCTTGGTGATCAATTTCGTTCAATATCTCACTTGCACCTCCTTCAATAATGTGGAAGCATGCCGAACTATATGCACCATAGTGCTGATCATAGATTAGGGTCACAATAGTAACAATTACAACTGCAACATTCTCCATGTTAATCCATGAAGGCCAAGCCTTAACATATAAGACCGGGGGTAAATTTTTTTGCCATAATTTTGGAAAAAGGTGTATCTTATATGACATCAAATACAGTAGTAATTAGTGTTTTTAAGTTTTAGATACTCATCTATTAATCATTGTCACTGGAAATTCATTTCACTTATTTTCACCTATAAAAATCGGACTCAATTCATTCAACTTAAATGTATTCAACTCTTATGTTGAAACATGATTGAGTTTCATCTGGTATTGGTATGCACACTTTTGTGAAAGTTATGCCTGAAGGAATAGCTCCATGCTTCTTGATTTTGCCCAACCAATGTCTTGTCTTCATAGAATGACAAGTTTACCAAATTAAAATATAATAGCGCCAAAAATTCTTTATAATGCCAAAATCTCTCACTTTAAATGCAGGGGGAGATTGGGAGATACCAACCTGACTACATTATGGTTGGGCACAGATCTAGGAACAGCGTAAAAAACTTAAGCAGTTGTAAATCAGAGTGAATATCAGGAATCAGTGAACACATGTATGAGGGAAGATGCAGAAGGGCAAGGAGTTGAGGAAGAGGTATAATAGTCACTAAGGAAGACCAAAAAACATTGGGAATAGTCAAAATGGAGACAATTGAGTAATGATAGAAAAAGAAAGATTTTAACACATCTGGACAAAATAAAATGTTAGGATATAACAATAGACTTCGGAGGGATATGAAGAGAGTGAGGGAAAAGTGGCAGAAAAATCTTTGTGAGGAGATTGAGAGGCTCCAGAGAGAAGGAGAAATAGGCACACTGTACTTAAAGGTTAGATTGTCATCAGCAATGGAAAATGATACTGTGGTAAGTCAGGAGACTGATGCAACTACAAGATATTCAGCATAGGGGGAAGGAATATGAGGAATAACTGCATGGTACTGATGATAGGTGAAGGAATTTGGGCATAGAAGTGGAAAATGATGTAGATAAGGTTGAGCTGGAACCAGGAATAGTTAATAGGTGGAGTAGACATTAACATGAAATAAGTGGGAGAAAGCAGTGAGGATTGATGATATCCTATCAAAGCTGCTCAAGAATCAAGGGAAGGAGAGATTTTATGGGTTCATTCGTAAGATTTATGAGGACGGACTTTGGCTGCAGGTCTTTTTAAATGTAATAACATTTATACCAAAATGAAAGACAAGCTATAAATTCTGAAAATCTTATACTTAATAAAGAAATGATAAAATTTCATCACCTATGTGCAGGGATGGGCAGTATTTCAAATGCAAGTGTTTTAAAATTTGTATATGAAATGCATTTATATTTCAAGTACACGACCAGAAAATATCTTGTATTTCAAATAGAAATTTTTGGTATTTTCCCATTCTAAAATACAAAATTCAATTGCTAAATACTTTTGAAGTAGTTTTTATCGCAGAATTTTAAAACTACGATTCAAAGATTATTTCATGAACTTGTAAATAACCTTTTCAAGTTGTAATTACATTGACTTGTATTACAGATTGCCTACATAATTGAAAATGATTTAAATGCATTCATATTACAAATAGCTGTGACAAAACACGCTAAACTTCTTTAAGACAAATAAGGATGTTCAAAGCAAATGCTGGGTTAGTAGTAACTTGTAGGTAAATATGAAAGGCTCCAAAGCAATCGAAGTTTAAAGTGTCAGCCACCAAATAATCCCCTCACTTGGCATTTTTCAAACCCAGCCCGTGTGGAGAGCCATCATTCAAAACTCATCTGCTCACAGATTTCAGTTTCTTCTACTGAAGTATTAGGTGTATTGTCATGGTTTTTTTCATTTTCATCAATAGTCAAGGATTGCACTCAAAAGAAGGTGATGTTTCCAAATGTCATTATAAATTTAAGGAAATAAGAATCTATTAAATATTCTTTACCAGAAAAGTTTCGAAATAGCATTGTTCGTGCATTAATTTTGGGTCCTGCTAAACATTAATTTAAATGTTAAAAATTAAAGTTGATAAAGTCATTAGGTTATTAATTTTTATCCTAATTTTCTTTCAATTTTTTCAGAACTTTTACTTCCCCAGTTGCTGAGCATGCCAGTTGAAATGCCCTCAGAAAATGCATATGATATGAACGGTGGAGCAACCATGAACAATCGGCCACTAAATCTACGAAGTGATGTGGACAGTGAGAGTGAGCTTGAAGATAAGTTGAATGGAAAAAAGGAGCAAGTGATCACCAGTGACATGTGCCATGAAGATACTTTGAAGGACCAGGAGTCGTCAGTCAGCCCTGCTCCAACTAAGTCCTGTGGTGATCCCTTTGACTTTGTGACTGAACTGAAACTCAAAATGACACCTCCACCAGGAGGGAGAAGACATGCTGGACCAGGGGTTGATAATATTTCTCCTGCAAAAGGGAACAGTGCTAGTGGTGTGACAGGTTCAAAAAGGAAGCAGCCTGGACGTGGAAACCCTTCATCACAATCCCCAGTAAGTGCTTCTGCAGTTGGGGACTCAAGTGCAGCCAAAAGTCCAATAAATAGGCATCAAAGGTCCTCCCCACAACGATCCGTCCGCAAGATATCTGCCACTGAAAATCAGAGGCAGCAAAAAACCAGGCAGAATTCTGTAAATCGCAGTAGCGCTACCACAACAAATTCTTCAAATGAAAATTAAAGCTTTGTGGCTGGAGGGATGGAGACATTAGCAATCATAACTGAGGCCGAGGAAACTGGCATAGAAGAATTTCATTCACGGTGCTGTCAGTAAATGTCTTAATCCTGACAGGATTATTTAATTTCATTGTAATTATCACTACATTGTTCTTGATTCCATGACTCATTTTTGCGAGTATGAGATCATATCCACATTTCTATTACATTGTCAAAAAAGATTATACAAATGGTGCTGAATTATCAAAACATAGCTCGTCAGGATTTGCAGAGCTATCAGCAGTCAATTATATTTTGTTTGAATATATTTTAATGGTATTGTTTATTTATTTACAATCAGAATAAAAGTATCTTTTCTGATCTATTTTTTGTGATGTATCTTCAGTACTGTACTTGTAACATAAAGTTTGTTAAGTAATATCTACCTTGATGCTGATGGCTACGATATTGCCAATGAAATTTTTAAAGATGTCAAGATATAATTCTTAATAAAAAAAACATGATTCATCAATTTTTTTTAAATTCATTGCTTTTTACAAGAACATGCATGACAAAAATAAATAACATGTATATATTCCTTTAAATATGAAAAATTACAATGCTCTACAAGTAAATCCATTGGTACTCATTAATACTTGCATTTACCATGCCATCCAGAACAACTTGTAAAATTTTAGCTGCCTCATAAACTTAGAATAAAGATATTTCCGGGCAAACAAAAATAAAATTCATCAAGAAATAATAATCTTGTAAATATATATCTAAAAAAGATAGGGAATGTTACTATGCATGAATATACTGATTTTTCAAGGCAATATTCAATATATACCTCTAAAAACATTAAAAACTTTCACAGAAAACAACCAGACTAGAAAACTGTTCACAGTATCAGGCGTCATGTAGTGGAAGTTAGACATATTGGATGAGTAAAAAAACTTGAGCACTTTTCCACAATGTATTTAAAATAATAAAATTACACAACACGTGTTTCGGCTTACTAAGCCATCATCAGGTGTACTTTTGTGGTGTAATTTTTACACCACAAAAAATACACAGGTGTAATTTTATTATTTTAAATACATTGTGGAAAAGTGCTAAAGTTTTTTTTTACTCATCCAACAGACTAGAAAAATCAAGAGGAGTGATTGCTACCTTCAAAACTGAACAATAACAGAATAGTAGAAGGCTCCATAAACAACACTGATATGCAGTAATAGCTATCGTGACTTACACTGTCTTGAGTAGGTAAGCTGAACATTTGTTTAAATGATCAATTATTACAATACTGTCACATCATAATCCTGTATAGCTTGTTTGAAAGCTTGTGGCTCATGCACAGAAACCTGTTTTTGACCTGGATAAGTCTACTGTCACAAATGGCTCATCAAGAGTTTGAGGGGTTTTTCTTTCCCTTGTTGCCAGGGAAAAACCAAATATGAGGTTTGCCTTCCCCTCCAAGTTTCGTCCCCCAAGCATGCCCTCCCCTCCAATAATTACCATTCTGCACATTTAGGAGCCACAGGCTGTAATGAAGAGCTATATTCTGATGTAGAAAGGTCCAAATGTTGTGAACAACAAAAATTTAACCCAAATTTAAAAAGTATTTGTACCAGACCAATGAAAAATTAGACAAATTGAAATACAAATGTATGGAAGATCGAGCAAAGATAAAATAAAGATCTTCAAAAATGCAATCCTGAAACAGCCTTGAGGAGGCATTTGTTACATTAACCATTTCTAAAGAAATTGGCAGTGGCTTAAAGATTATTGTAATTATTTGGTGTTCCACTATTTAATACAGAAGCAAGCATAAACACTTCTTACAACACATCTATTGGATTGTTAGAAGCACCAGTAACCTCCCAAACTGTAGCTGCAAGACGTCTCGAGTGTTCCAATACACATGAAGCAGTAGCTAAGCCAAGATGTATGCAATAAAGTTCATAACATTGTACCTTAGCTGCTGACATTTTGGGGAAACACTCTTCAATAAGTTTCCTGAAAGAAAAATTTCTGGATTTTAAGCTATTCACAAAAAATTCAGCATCCTTACAGTGGTCAAATTCATTTGTGAAGTTGTTGCCATCTCATTAGTCAAGCAATCATTTCCATGAAAATAACTAACATAATGTTCTTAAAAATCTGAGTATGTCTTTGAGCACCTATGTTACATCCATTATCAACAATATTCCTCCAATTGTGGTGAGTTCTTGATTTTCTGTCTGATCTACCACTAAACTGATTCCATAGCCTAACTTGCATTTACACTTCATCACTCTTCAAACATTCTACAAACATTCAAGTTGCTCATGATTGAAAATCTATTACTCCCCCTTTTTCCATTTTCATCCTCCTGTTTGTTTAGAATTTTGAGCCACAATAGTAGCTATAGGCTATGTACTCTGCTTCTGGAAATTTGAGAAATGCCAATGCTGTTATACCGACATCTCATTTTTCCTTCTCTACCTTCACCAACAACTTCTATCAATTTCCCATGGTGTCTATAAAATTCAATAAATACTCATTATTTTGTCAAGCTGATCTTATGCATTAACTACGTTTCCTGTCAGCATAAAAACTATAAATTCAACAAGTGCTTTAGTTTTAATTTTATCAACATAAACTCTATTTCTCACCTACCATATATTCACCACCCACATCCCAAATTTTTTTTACTCAGAACTAGAGCAACGCTCCATTGAAACTTTTCCTTCACTATAAATTACTCTATATTCACAGCGTGGCATTTCTTTGTACCCTCCCCCATTTTTTATTCCCCTCATTGGACATGTTTCCCATTGGTGGACCCTCTGAACGTAAAATGTAAATTGGAGGGGTGGGAGAGGGCCTTCTGGAGCTCTTTGGATCCATTGTACCGACCCACATTTAACCTGCCCACCACTCAGAAAAGGGACAAGAGCAGCACAGTCAAGGGCAGATCCAGGATTTTTTCTGGGAGGGTCAGACGGTTCAAGGGTCAGATGGGCAAAAAGTCTTCTCATATTTGGGATTAACAAACAACATACAACAATTGTTGTATGAAATAAACTCTATTTTAATAGAAAGGTTATTAATATGAAAATATTATTAAGAGACATATGCAATAATATTTTCTTTTATGTTTCCTGCTGAAGATGTCCAGTCTTCGTTAACGTTCATTTTTGACACAATATCTTGATAGATATGCATTAAAGCCAGTCCATTCAAACGATCTTCTGTCATTCTGCTGCAAAGATATGTTTTTAATCAGCATAAGGTGGAGAAAGATTGCTCAGCAGTGCAAGTAGTCACAGGAAACGTGCACAACAATTGACACAGAGTTCTAATATTTGGCAGCGCCATTGATGTTTTGTAGGCATCTGTTGAAGACTTTGGCATAGTATTTTCTCTCATCTCTTGCCAAATTTTTAGCTCTCCCTTCAAAGCTAAAAAACAAGGAAGGTCCTCTTTATATACTTCAGCACCTTGCAAAACATCCTCAATATCTTCATTACTGAAGTTCTGGGACAACAGCTTTTGCAACTGTCAGATTTTTTGCAGCTGAGCATTAGGGAACCTGGAGGATATGTCCTTTAACAAATAATCTAGAAAAGGAATATATATTGTAAGATGGTAATACTCTTCAGTAGACTCAGTCTGAATATTCGACCTATTTGTTTGACGGCTGATAATTCTCAGGACTGATTTCTGTACCCATTTCATTTGCAAGAACCTCAGCCATATTTAAAAGGTTTTTTGAATGCATCCATGCTACTTTCAAGTTGCCTCGGCAGACTGGCTGTGGTTGTATTGATAGGCTGAACTGCAGAAAGTATATCAATTTCACTGGCTTGTAATGATAGAGATAATGGCAGCATGATTCCTAAAATATCAGAGAGGATTATCGAGCTTGCAAGAAATTCCAACGACATGATAGCTTGGAGCAGCGAAAATGCAGATGTAGCACTTCTGACCCCTTCTTCAGCCATATTTTGCAAAATTCCAGGAAGACATGGCAAGACGTCCAACAATGTCAAAACAGCTTCATGTCTTTCCACACATTTTTTTATTATATTTAGTTTTTACTTTGGCAGATGATCTTGCATTTCTTCCCTGAGGAGATTTATTCGTTGAGTTGAACCACGAAAGAAAGTTGCTATACTTGAGATAACCCCTATGGCATTTATTATGCTGGGTACGGTGCAGGCAGTACTGTTAGTTAAGCTGAGTCGGTGGCTTGCACAATGAGTAAATAAGGCTAAAGGCTGAATGTTAGATATGCATGCCTGAACACCTTTTATTTTACCATTCATTTGGCTCCTCCATCGTATGCTCGAACCCCGCACAATGTTATGTCCAGGTTAAGGTTTTCGATCACCTTCAAAATATGCTGAGCAATTCAAAGTTTGAGGCTTCACTTTGTGGAACCACTTGACTGGAAAAGAAAATCCACTTTGTACATTCCACACAAAATTACTTTGTGTTCTTTCTTGTATTTCATTTTCATCTACATCAAAATAGCAAATACAAATGGTCAGTTGCTCACAAACAAAAACATCTGTGGTCTCATCAGCTACAATTGTAATATATTTGGCCTTTTTAATGTTGTTTGCTATTTTGGTTGAGATTAATTCCCCACCGCACTCAATCAAGTCATTTTGTAATGACTTGCTTATGTAAGAAGCGTTTTTAGCACAAGTTTTTATGTGTTCAAAGAGTATCTCTTCTCCAGCATCAACTTGGAACTTCAACAACGCTCCGAAGTTGCCTTCTCCGTAGGAACTTCCCTATTCTAAATCATCATCATCCCTGTGATCTCTTAATGGTATGTTTTCCATTCCACATAATATAATTGTTTTTATAATGGGTATAGGGTTTTTACGATTCTCTTCAATAGCTTTCATTTCCTGGGATCTCATTTGGACAACGACGCCCATTGATTTTCCCTCCATTACCATAAAAAATTTTGAGATGTTACCATGTTCACCAGGTGATACATATTTCATGCTCTAGTGGTGCCTGATTGTTTTAATGGCCTTTTTATGTTTTCTGTGGTTCCAACACCAACTTTCCCAGCTTCACATTATTTGTACCCGCCTCACGCCGACCAAAAAGAATGCACATTTTGCACAATCCACCACCAGCAATTTTGCTGTATGCTAGCCATTCATGTCCTTTTAACCAGCACATTTGAATTGACTGCTTTTTACCCCTCACTCACCATTGGAAACTTGTAGATTGCCAAGTATTTTTCAACCACTGGTACTTACTGGATTCGTAAAGATGGACAATGAGTTTCACCCACGTACTTTCTGGTAAATCTATTTCTCTATTTTGAATATTAGCGAATTTTATGACGATTTAATTTTCCCATAATAAGTATGTACTGTGATTGAGGCTCCATAGTACATAAAACAAAACGAACGTAATTATAACAGGACCATATTAAAAGTCTTGTCTATTTTTTGAGCATCTGGGGGGGGGAGGGCACGTGCCTCCCCTGAATCCGCCTATGACCACAGTAGAGGCATGGAGGAGGGTCACCCATTCAACCTCTTTCCAGGCCCAATGTAGCTCAATTTCGGTGATCTGTTGGGAACCAGTGTTTCAACGTGGCCATGACCTGGTATTCTATGCCCAGAGTCGGAAAAGAGTTCCTGGTGCTCCAATTGAAGACTTCCACCTCACCTGTGTTCCCATCCCATTTTTCCTCCACAAAAGCCACCAATTGTCTAAATCCACAATCACACCACTCCACCTTCACTTTGCTGAAAAAAACCCTCTTGGTTAAACTTACCCCCTCACACACTCTCTGTTCGAGTCGAGATGACAAATGGTAGACATCGAGCAGCTCCAGCCTGAAGTCAAGACTTAGGCATTTTTAGAGAGTTGTCATCTTTCTACCTTCATTCGCACCATTCTGTTACATATTCCTTAGGGCAATTTAGCTCAAACAGTTGTTGATTGGAACTTTGTCAGGTATTTTTAAATACACTTACTTTTCTAGCTTTTAATCTGTTGATACTTTTTTTCATTCAACTGTCCTCATCTTGTCTCACCCGAGATTGGAAAGTTTTTGTCCTGGACAAACGTAATCGATGAAGAAAATAGTTTTTATTCTCGTGTTCCTCTTCAACTGGTATCTCACTCCCCAAAAATTGCTCCATTCACAATTACTCATCAAAAAAGAAAACTAACTAGCATCTTTTTCTAGTTCACCTGAAAAAGACTGCCAATGGACCAAAAGATATATGAGACTTTTTAACAAACTCTAGGTATATAAAAGATGCCAGCAGTATGAATCCCTGAAATCGGAGCTCAAAATGGTTCTACTGGGAAAATTATACTACTCTGTGAATATCTAAATGACACTATATTACAGTGACCATCAGAGCATATTTAACCCTTTTACTGCACGTGGGCCGATATATTGGCCCTCTATGATTGTGCAAAAACTGCCAAGAGTGATATATCAGCCGACTTACATTATTGATACATATTTCTGATATTATATTTTCTTCAAATCAGAGTAGGCATGAAATATTTTTTCCTCATAAAAACTGAAAGATATCAACGCTGTGACAAATACATAATTTACATATTAAAATTAAGTGCTTCAAATATATCTAAAATTCATAATCTTACGATTTTTATGGATAGGTATGTGCTTGACAGCTTTTGTACAGTCTATCTAAAAGGGTTAAAGGAATATCCACTGGATGACACTAGGGTTGGTCTGTTCCCCCAAATGCCCATAAACTCACACTTACTGATAAAAATCACCACATAAAACTCCAGGAATTGGAAACTGCTTTAACAATGAGGATGGGAATACTTTCACTTTCAAAGGAGAACCCTGAAAGAGAAGTAAATATCAACTTTAATTCTCAGCATATCAGTACTCTATATATCACAATTTCAGAAAAAAGGCTAACATTTGTGTCCTCGAACCACAGGAAATATGCATAATTGAATGTATTATCTTTCCACATGATAGCTACATGTCCCTCAGTTAAATGCTCCCGGCTGAAATCCACCATAGCCCATATCTGGAAATACAAGAAACACAATTACTTACTAAATACCCCATTATACTTTCATGCATAGTAATTAGTACCAGAGATTTTATATGAATGGTCAAATCATTTAGGTAGGAGGATATTAAATACCAACAAATAAGGGAACAGGCAGAAGCTGTGATGTGCCATTCCTTTGAATTTTCTGAGTCTAAAAACCTGCATACTTAATGAACAGCATATTTAAATATACCTACTGCAAGTAGGGATTATTTGTGCATGTGCCTTTCAATACAGTCCAATAAATATCAGAAAATGATGAAATACTCACCTTCTTCTTTGTGAGAGAGATAGTTTCTTGTGAAGAGAAATCTAGGCTTGGAGTTGTAACTCTGTGTGTACTCCTGTCCACATAAATAAAATGAACCAAACCAGGAAATTCCTCCAAATACTTGTTGATTGTTAGGGAAGCTCTCGTATATGACTAACATTAAGGATACAAATACAATCCCACAATAAGAAATAGCACAATTACAATGGTTAATAGAAAAATATGTACAGTTAATATGCATTGGTAGATACGAACATATCCCAAAAGCACAGATGGAAGACAAAATTCACATATAAATATTCTGGATTCAATACATAAGCTTTGCTACACAAACACAATACCCATGTGGGGACACCATGACATTAAATATAACCTATACATTATACTCCAACACATAGCCCTTAGATTAGCCTATTTTGTAACAAACACGTGACAGATAAAACTGTATCACAATGTCAATATTAAATTAAATCAATGTTATTACGGTTATCAAAAAGATATTTTGAATGAACATGTTTTTTAAATGTGTGTTCAACCCAAAGGTTGGTGTTTTGGAAGGTGAGAGTAGAGCTCACCCAGTACTAAGCTATTGGCATGTGATATTCACACATTAAGGGAAGGGGGGCCAGTTCCTTTCCGGGGCCACCTGTGATTTTCTACTAAGTTCTGACATGCAGAAAATTATTTAGTACAGTTTTGATAGGTGAGGGTAGAGCTCACCACGGACTAAGCCAAATGCATGTGAATTTCACACATTTGGTAGGGGGGCCAGTTCCTTTCCCTGCACCACCTCGCACTCCGAGGATTTTTCGTTCGGGGGCATCCAAAGGCTTCACCCGGATTGGAACCCGGGACCCTTGGATCAGTAGCCAAGTACTCTACCCACTAGGCTACCACACTCCTCAACCCAAGCCTAATCTTTTATTTTAAAACAAGCCTAGTTTTTAAATTGAGAGACCCCGAGGGCAAAAGCTTTACATTGAAATCCAAGAGGCTTTACTGAAATGAAGAATAATAAGTACTAGAATTCAAAATACAAAATTGTTGGCAAAAAATTCAAACTTGATACATATGGAAGTTAAAAATATGTCCAATATGCCACAATCAAGAGAGGATAGAATGAATAAGTAAGTAATCATAATTTAGACTTTTTATCCCTTACAAAGAAATAAACTCACAAACTTCAACATAATAGAAAAAAATTATAACACATAGTTACCTAACCCAGCATAAGATCAGGTCACCAGAGAGAAAAACTACACACAGAAAATGAACCAAAGTCATGATGAAAAGGAAAGCATAATTAAACAGGTGCTTAACATGATCACATATTTGAAATAATGTATACACTCCTTTCACCCATGCATAAAATTAAAGTAGAAAATAATTCACTTCCTAAACCTCAAGTGTTCATACAAACAGCAAAAAGGATATGATCCCAGAGTGAAGTTCCGCAGAGCTTTAACCTTGAGGAAATCACCAAATGGAGTCATTCCCTCTCTAACAGATTCAATAGCAGACAGCAGAGCTTCCTTATCTCGGCTGAGAAGTCCAATCTCAAGGCAACCAGCTTTGAAGACTTCTCGTAATGTATCAGAAAAGGCAGGAGTACTAGATTCAATGCGCAATATACAGTCTAGCTCACGTGTTCTAAGATATTCCAAGTACTTCTTGCGAATGAATTCCCAACAAGACCGCAGTCTTAACTGTAATGAAAGAAAGGCAAATTAAACTCAATCATAAATATCCTTCCATGAATAAAAAGAGAAGCTGTTCCACATGCCTTTAAATAAGCTAATAGGTGATTTAGATGGACGGAATGATCATGTCTCATCAAGATTCTGTCACAGGGATAAAAGCAAAAATGAAATGGAATTTCATTGCAGATAATGTTTACACAAAATCAGGACAATGATTACATATTCTTACGGGTTAAAAATATGATCAAAACATTACAAAGCACATTCCTTCACTACCACTTTAAGGTAATTTATTAGTATAATTATGATAAGTTCTCACCACACAAGCATCTAAATCAAATGCTGACAAAGTAGCACTTTTTGTTTTAGGTTTAGATCGACGAACCCCATCAAAGATGTGCTTTATTCCAGTTTCCAAAGAGTCAAAAGCAGCCCTAACTCCAGCAACATCTCTTTGAAGTTGAAGAGACTGCAATGACGTAATGGCGGAGAATGCTTCATGCAGACCATTGGCAATGACACCAGAGCCAGTCTGGAATGAGAAGATTACACATGCTTATAAGCTGATGCAACATCTATCAAATATCAATTTTATGTGAAGTGGCCCACCTCATTGTGATTGTGAAGGAAACACAATACAGTACAACCCCGATATAAGGTCCACCCAATATAAGGTTTCCCCACATATAAGATTGGTCACCAGTTTTCCCAAAAAATCTCAATCTTTTTGTAAAAAATCCCGTGTATAACATCCTTGCTTATAAAGTTTTCCACTTATAAGATCTGTTCTCCATAATTTCAAGGTTCATTTATAATGTTTTCAGCAAATATATTGAAGATTTTTGGCAGATTCGTAGTTGTTTCTACCATATTCAGAGTTTTTTGGCTAAAATGAGGGCACCCACAAGGTAAGGGATAACCAGATTGAGGATACTGGATAGACAAGAACTAACCCTTTCAAGCCGAGTGTCTGGCATACACTGCATACATGTACTATGGTAGCCGGAGATTTTCTTACTCAAATTTCTTTCAAGTTTGCAACAAATGATTGTTTAAAAATGACAACTCTGACTACAATTAATTGACCGCAACCACATGCTGTGAAAGGATCAGTTTATGACCCATGTCAAGGTCGAGACCCTTTGCCCATGCAAGGGACAAAATTTCCTGAGAGGGAGGACAGAAGGGTGGCGTCACCTCTCCAGAAGGGTGGCGTCACCTCTCCAGAAGGGTTTTCCCTTCGTAAGGTCCTCGCATAGGGTTGCACACTCTCCAAATGAGCTCCGTACACTGAGAAAATTTTCATGAGAAGTGAAAGGGTTTTGCCCTGCGAAAACCTGCGAAAGGGTTAACACTTGCAGCAAAAGTTTCTTCGAATTCATCCTTTCATGCTTGTCTGCACAAACAAAAAATGCAGTTTGCTAATGGAAGTGTAAAATGATACAAAGTATTTCATACCCTCATCATTGATGTGAAGTACAAAATAGATTTTGAAGGTGGATAGCAAATATGGTGGATATGTAAAATAAAGATTTTTTCCACATGCAACCTGACTACTTCAAAACTTATTCTTCTATCATCAGATGAAACTTTTATCAGTAGTCATGAGATTATGGCCTTAACGTACTTAAAATTAACTTTTATGCAAAATAACCTATTTTAGCCCATATAACCTAAAAGTACCTACTATGTTTCCGTTCAGACCCGCATATGAGGTTTCCTGCTTATAATGTTGGTCCAGGGCAACAACCTAGGCTGACGCTATATCGGGGTTATACTGTACTTCGTAAAATCTACAAAATACTTCAGAATATCTACAATTTATTGTCCACTACCTCAGCCAGTTTTTATGTATATTTTGATTGTTTGAGTGCTGTACGTACCACATTGACACATATCACAGTTAGATGGGTAACAAAATAAAACATAGTTCCAGTTAGTACTCTAATTATTTAATTATACCAACCTCAATTATGAGCAAAAGGTGAACATCTTCACTAACAGTAGCAATGTGAACAACATGGGGAGTGAATCCTGGACCACCTCCCCGCAGCAACATTAAATGGCTGTGGACCTGACTACTAATTCCATGTTCACGTCTCAATGTTGACAAATCATAATCCATTCTTGAATTTTGTACCCCTGCATGAGCTGCAATTTTAATTAAACATATACTGGATCATGGAAGATCAAAATGGGGAGCAATAAATTACAACAAAATATCCAATAGATGTAGACCCAGAGATCCTAAAGATTAATGCTGATAGCACAAAATACTTAATATAAAATACATTTAAGACTCTTGCAAAACAGAGCAGAAGCTTGGGGGCAGGAAAATTAAAGCCAGCAATGGGAAAAAGTAATTATGTCTTCTACAAAACAATTCAATTTAAAAATGACATAAATTAATGTCTCACAAAACTTGGCCTGGAGACCTTGCCAATCGTAACCATGCAATAAGTAATAAGGGTTCCAGTTATGCTTTAATAAGAAATAATATTTAGGCCAGTCTGAGGATCAAGTTAACCAATGAGATGCCACCACACCCTGTTAAGGGCTAAGCAGAAAGAAGGGGGATGTTAACATTTAAGGTTAACAGTAAAAGTATAATAATTCTCACAACATGACATACAGTCCACTATTTGCATGCCATCCACAGTATACAGAGCCAAAAATAAAGCTTAAATAGTGCACAGAGAAAATATCCTCAGGGGTTGACAAACTGCAGCTCATGAGACATATATATGGCTCTTTATTTGTACAAGTGGGTCCAAAGTAAAATTGAAAATTAAACCTTAATAGTCTTATATACAAAAGCATATACATATTGGCATCAATACTGAACAAACAGAAAATTTCTCAGGAAATGCAAGCTCACTTCTCACCAATGAGAAACTATTTATGTGAATTTATTTTTAAATAAATACTAGCTTTGGTTTTTAAGTGCTCCACCAGCTAAGGTCATATTGTACTGACAAACCTTAGAACTTTATCCAAGGATTAACATCCATGCCCTGAATGGGATTTGAACCATGACCCTAGGATAGCCAGGCCAGTACATTACCAACCTGGCTGCCACGGCTAGCTTCTTTAAATAGGTAAGATTTAATAAATACTATTACCTATGATGATAATATCAAATTACTTTCCCTTTATATAATCAGTAAAAATATATTTATGGGTCATGATTACTTATTAAACTGTTTAGAGGGGCAGGTTTGACATTTCAGTCTTAGTCAACTGTATTTTAACAATTTCTGGTGCAGCTATCTAAAAGTATCAACAAACTGCAACATAAATAAGAGTGGCACTTTTTCATGGAATTAACCATTGACTTAGGATTTCATCGGCGACAATCCATGAATATGACTTTAGAATACATATTTAAGCCCAGTTCACACAGTGCATTATTCCGAGAGTGGATTTCACACATGAAATCCTAACTGGATTTCATGTGTGCTGTCATCCTTGCTTTCGGTCCCCATTCCAAAATAGTTCTATTTTTTGCCACACCTAGGTGGTGCCTAGCAGACCCCCCTTGTCCTGCATGCCAATTAGGTGAAAACGAAAGTAGCAGCGCTAGAATTGGTATCATTTAGCTTGTTCATTCTGCCGTTGTTTTCACAAATATTTTGTTATATTTACTTCATTTTTTTCCATCTGTCAACAAATAAATCGCACAAGAAGTTAAGCGAAGAAGGCATGCAGCCGAATTGATTGATACACGAATATGTTTATCATGATACTTCGATCTGCAAACTGCATATCAATTAGGTTCCTCTCTTGCTGGCACTGACAGCCATCAGCAAAACACGCAAGAAAAAGAACACTGGACTTAACCTCCAAATCAAGCAAGTTATCCATCAGGGCAGCCAGCATTTCCAGCAAGCCAGCACATATGGCACCCATCAGGTCTACATGAAAGATATCCATCCCGGAAAACTGCACCCCGTGAACCAGGCTTTATATTGATCTGCCATATACTATCATTTTTCACTATTCCAACTTCATTTGTTGTTAATTGATATATTGTTTATGAAAAAGGCTATCTATCTCCTAATAACAAACACAAACTAGGTTCACACTAAGCAAGCAACATTTTCAAGTACCTATATCGATATCTACAATGGCGTGAGAAACTATTCCCACATCACATCTAAAATGGTCATTAATTACTCTTTGAGAAGATATATAATGTCCCAAGTTTATGTGTAATTATACCATAAATAATTATAGGTTTTCCTGAATTATTCCTGAAATATAGATTATTCCAGAAACCCATTTATTAGGTCCAATTATAGCCTCTTGATATTTCTTACTACTCTAATTTTCATACTTTCTACCAAGCATTAAAATACCGAATAGACTCAAAGGAATGCAATTTTACATCTAATCTCCTTTAAGTTAATGATCATTGGGAATAATATGAACAAAACTATAATAAGGCGAGATATAATCAGGAATATTATCATATCATATCTGTACTTGTTTTTTTTTCACTTCGAGAAAAAAAAGTGATTCAGTGCATTGAGAATTTCAAAATAGAATTAGTGCAATTGGTAGCTGGAGAATACAAGTTTGGCTTCAGGACTTGATGAGAAATGTCAAAACTCCACCACATAGTGTTAGTTATTTATCTCCCTCACATCAAATTTCAACCTTTAATTAATTTTGGAACATCTCACAAATGCTCTTTAACTATTAGGCCAAAAGAAACTGCTTGTAACTTTCATAAGAAATAATCTTGAATGATGATATAACATAAAAATAGGGTTTTCAATTGGACCCATCAGGACAAAAATTCATGCTTTTAGTCAAAAATTTTCCATCAGTGCTTCACCTAGAATCGGCTCATCAAATATTTCTTCAGACTCAGCCTCTTTGTCGGTCCCTTGGTCGCCATCACTTCCTCCACTCAGGGTTTTCTTGCCTCTTCGTCGCACATTACTGGGGCTGTCTGGAGGACTGTAAAATTCACCCTCACTGGAATCTTCTGCCATTGCTGCATGTGTGATATCATGGTTACTGTTACCATCCCTTTGAGGAGGTACCTGAGAATCCTCACCTTTGGAATACTCATAAGAGTTCCTAAGGTGGTTTTGGATGTCTTCCGCTGAAACATCAACTTCTGAGCATTCATCATCTGATGAGAAGTCTTTTGCCTGATCCTGACTCAACGTGTTGGTCAAAAGGCTTAAAAAGAGAATATCACTGGCAGCCAAATCCTTTGCACTCCTACTGCAATAAAACATACATTTAGGTAAATACGAAAAAAATCTCACTGCATCACTACATTGACATTAGTCTAATGTTCACTCTTGAAACTAATTCTTTCCTCTTAACAGGGTTCCTACGTAATCTAGAATTCCCTTTCCCATGTCATAAATTATAATTATTACATTATAATTAAAATCCCCACATAGAAATACAAGATCAGTCTGGTTAGTACGAGTAGAGCTTACAAATAAATAAATAAATAAATTGAAGAGGTAGGCGGGGGCCTTCTGGAGCCCCCCTGGCACTTTAGATCCATTAGACCTCTTTAGATCCATTGTGCCAACCTACATTTAACCTGCCTACCACTTGCAAACAGGGGACAAGAGCACCGCGGTAGAGGTATGAAGGAGGGTCACCCATCCAACCTCTGTCCTAGCCCAACATTGCTTAACTTCGGTGATCTCACGGGAACCAGTGTGCCAACGTGGCTAGGCCCTTTCCCTAAAGTAGAGCTTACAAAGCATCAAGCCAAATAAAATTCATGCATCAGGGTACAGGGGAATTTCTTTTACAGTGTGGTGATTTCATAGAAAGATTTGGTTCCCACTAAAACACTCAGCTTGGGTTTAGCTGGATTTCCAAAGAAGCCTCTCCCAGCTTTGAACCTGGGACCTCTTGTCAGTAGCCCAACATAAATGTCAACACACTCCATGCCATCGATTTCACCCACTGTACCAAAGGTTTCTTTATTCCTAATCTTTATTTATAGTTATGTAAACACCTTATCTTGGGCTCCTTTTGTTACACCATGAAACATAGAGTAGGGTAGGCTGGTTGGAGATGTACTTTTTAGAATCGTTCTTTTAACTCACTTACATTAAGCCTTTATTGGGATAAATTTAAGATTTAAGGAGCAAGACATGAACCAGTTGTCAAGGGTGACAATTCTACCACCTTTATAGATATGATTAACAATTCTTTTCAAAGCCACATAAGACTTAAAATCAAGTCTACATGGGAATGATACATGTACAGGGTTTGTCCCTAAAGTAAAGCATCACATTTTTCTGATGTGACTGTACTTTGCAGACCGTCCGGACCGGTTGGGGTAGGTCGTGGGGGGCCAAGCTTTCCAGCAATCTGTGTGCCAGTCACCTCTGAGCTCTTGGAGTGTGTACACTAGGGTGTCCCAAAAAAATCAAAGTAATTTTTTATGAACGCATACCCTCTTAATTTATTTATAAGATGTCATAACAATTGTAAATACAATTTTATAAATGTGCCGACTTGAATTGAAACATGTCAGCACTTGCTAAATAAGGTGTCACTGAAAACCTTCCATATGTTCATGGGAATATATTAAAAAATCTACAATGTACATTGTACAAGGTGTGTTAATAAAGTAATGAGACTTATTGCTTTGTGCTTGATCGGGCAACATTGGTGACGTGAAATCAAATAAAAGTTCATAACTGCCCTCTAATGGACAAGTTCAGGCAGTTATATTTTTTAATCTCCATGAAGTGAATTATATAAACTGTCAATGAAAAGGTAAATCTCTCTATTCGCGGATGTATTATCTTTTGGGAAAAGGCTAGTATACCTACGAAATATTTTCCTAATTGTGTGAAGAAAGTAGTGAACCTAAATCAAGTTTGGAGGGTGTTACAAAATATACACAAAAAACCCAAAATGTATTTGAGCAGCGCCAACAAGTTTGTCAACAACTTAGATAATTTGCTTGACATTGTACATGCCAATGCGCATCATTTAATGAAAATAAATGAAGGCAATCTTCTTACAGTGACAGAGAGAGCCAGGTAGGTCTGGTGACTCAGCTGGAGTGGACAAAAACTGGCTAATAAAGAGGAAAGGGTGCGCCTCAGAACTACCGAAGAAGAAAATCGATGTGCTATATATTTTCCATGCCAACTCTTTTGATATCATCTTATGAAGCATTACAAAATGACTCATCTTCTGATTCTAATGAAAATGACAGGCATTTAAAATAAGATTTTCAACTCTAATCCAGAACGTTCAATCTGGAACCAGTAAATCATTATGTGGAAAAATTCACTACTCCAAAATTAGTAGCAGTGCTACATAGGTGTCAGTCAAGTATGAGAGATTCAATGTTTATTCTTGAAGCTAACACTGAGGCACTTGGATTTAATACTGATGAATTTCCTATTAGTAAGTCCTCGATTTAAAGAATTCGTACGAAAAAATGGAAAGAGCATACCTTAAAAGCGGATTTCCAAAACGAGGTACCAGATTTTGGGGCTGTTCACTGAGATGGCAAACTGTTGTCTGCTTTAGATGCTCAGAAATAAAAAGAAGAACATCTTCTGATAGTTATTTCATATGCGAATAAAGAACAACTTATTACAGTGCCAAGATTGGAAAACTCTCCAGGAAGGGGACAGGCACAGGCTGTTTGTAACATGATTGTAGACTGGAATCTCAAAGATAAAGTGTTTGTTTCTTTGGTGTGATACTACAGCTTCAAATACAGGTCATATCAATGAATCCTGTGTGGTCTTGAACAAAAACTTACTAGCGATATTCTTACTTTTGCTTTCCACCATCACGTGTATGAATTGGTGTTAAAAAGCATGTTTGAAGCACATAAAAATCAGTCAAGTGACAACAAATGCAGATATTCTACTCTTCAAAAAGTTCCGAGATAACTGGAAAAGTGTTGATCCTAATAAAATGGTGTGCTGTAAAGAAAGACTCGCATTTCACCTGACTGTTTCAGAAATTAATAATCTACTTGAGTTGTGCCAAATTGAACTGACCAAAGAAATAGTCTGAGATGACTATTGAGAGTTGATAGAGCTTTCTGTAAAATTTTTAGGCAGAGATATGCAGAGAAAATTTAAAATTGGATCTACAGGTGCTATGCACCAAGCTAGATGGATGGCAAGAGCAATTTTTTTCTAAAAATATCATTAGTGAATAATTCAAAATTATGAGCAAGGATAATGTGTTAATGAGCAATGACATGTGTTAATAAAGATCCAATCCAAGATCCATGTTATGTGTTAATAAAGATCCAATAGAAGATTCCAAAAAGTGCGGGGTTTATGAGATCAAGTGTGATTGTGGAGCCAAATACATCGGCCAGACCGGGAGGAGTTTCTCCACCCGTATCAGTGAACACAAAAAGTGCTACGTCTCTGGGAATGAAACTTCGTTATTCGCGAAGCACCTCATGGATGCGAACCACCTTAGTGACTTTAAATTCAACGTGCTCCACACATTGGAAAAAGGAAAGAAATTGGACGCCATGGAGCAAGTGGAAATTATTCAAAGTAGGAACATGAAGCAGAATCTTCTCAATGATGTTCAATTTCTTTCGTCCCCCTCCCCCCTCCTCTCCATCACCTTCCCACGAGTCGGACACTCTTCAGAAGGGCTGCTGCAACCCTAAGCACCGGACCCCCAGCCGCCCACTTCCCCCCCGCCCTCATACTATCTGGAAGAATACACCAGGCACCCCAAGGAGCTAATCCCCCTTAACACGAAGAAACCGACGCTCCGGGGGATGCCAACGCCCGGACCGCTTCACCCCTTCCAAAGTGGACTTCACGGGATTTCTGCACACGGACTTCCCGAAGACCCTTTACGACCTGGGCCATCCCCAGGTCGCCATCTTGCTTGGTTTTACCCATCAACACCCACCACCTTTCACCCCCTTCTCAATTCCCAACCCTTGTTCCCTCCAACCCCTCCATACTTCCCCTCCACCTACCCCCCCCCTTTCAACCTTTCCCTTCCCTCACTGCAAATTGTATATATACCGATGTTTGAGATTTAATTTTCACCTGACGATGGTGTTGTACACCAAAACCGGTCAAATTAAATATCTTTATTCTTGTGGAAAATTGCCATTTTTTCTTTCGCTATGATATTCCACCAAATCAAGCCTGAAACAACCACCTTTAGAACATCGGAATATTTACCCTGACTGCAAAAAATAAACTTTGAAAAGAAAATTTAAAGAATGTTATTTTCTAAATGTTAAACACTAAATAAACACGATTTTGGCATAATGGTATTTTATGAACTAAATAAACATTAAGTTCTAGAATTCTTCCATACTAACTCGGTACAAATTTTTCTTTCCCATGTTTGGCATTGAGTCAGCTCATGTTATCATAATTCAATCGCAATAATATTTATTATGTGAGTTATTAAGGTCAAAAAAAAATTAGAGGGTGTGCGTATTTGATTTCAGGAAAAAAATTTCCCTTACATCTTAGGACACCCTAGTGTATACGTGTGATTTTGTGAATCCCCTTAGTGTGTTCCATCGAGGTAAAAATGGAGCGATCTCTCGATCAACAAGCAGCAATCAAGTTTTGCATTAAACTTAAAAAGTGCTACTGGAAACTTTTTCAAGTGCTTCAGCAAGCTTTCGGGGAAGATTGCCTCTCCCAATCCCAGTCGAAGCGATGGCACAAGATGTTCCTGGAACGGCCGAGAGGACGTCGCCGATCACAACGTCATCACCACGCCCCAAGAAAGCTTGAATGAGTAAATCGAAGGTGAAGAGCATGCTCATTGTCTTTTTTGATGCCAAAGTGATTGTGCATCATGAGTACGTGCCTCCTGGAGAGACTGTAAATGCTCAGTTTTACAAGTCAGTGCTCATGTGATTGACCCACAGAGTGACCCGCGTCCGACCCGAGATCAGGAATTCGTGGAAACTCCACCATGACAATGCACCGGCACACACCGCCTTTGTTGTCACCCACTACCTGACCGGCCAGTGCACTGAACATTGCTGCAGCCTCCGTACAGTCTGGACTTGTCACCGCCAGACTTCTTTTTGTTTCCCCCCTCAAGGAGTTGAAAGGTGTTCATTTCGACACCATCAAGGCTACCTCGACGGGCCTTCTCAAGAGCATTCCTGCCGACATAATCCCCGTATCGACGCTGAAGGAGATTATATTGAAGAATTTTAGGTTGTTGTACAAATTGGATCAATAAATTTTTTTTAACTGTGACACATTACTTTTGGGACAAACCCTGTATATACCCTCTGTATATAAGTTTAATTGGTTCAAACCTAATTCTATCAATATAGGCAATTTCATATTGATGATGTAAAATATATTTTACCATTAATATGGGAATTTAAATTTATTCCATACTTAGAGGACTTGTTGAGTACAAACAATTCATCCCATGCCATGAATTCACAACATTTTCACCATGGTTGTTCACAAGTGCATTGAAGAAGTTTCTCAGTAGACAAAATGTATCCATTCCACACATTTCATTTCTGCCAAGTGCAGCATCCATAGCAACAATTTTAACCAATTTGCTCCCATTGGAAGTCAAAAATATTCACACCCCTTAACCATCTAATTTTTGTAGGTCACAACATCTTTGGAACCAGATTTTCGCATCCCAACCACTTATAATAACAAAGTTTTTTGTGATAAATTTTGTCTGCCTAAATAAGTTTTATTATTATTATGAACATTTTTGTGATTATTTTTGCTTTTTTAAATCAACCATCTTTATCCTGTACATATTTTTTTTATTTTTTTTCCTTCTTTTTGTATTTTGGAGTTATGGTTGGCACATGATTGTTGTTTTATTACTACTGTTAATGTGTTTCGTAAATTGGGCTACAACCGGTACATCAATAAATAAAAACCTTCAACTCAACTAGGTCTTTTTCCATAGCATTCCACAGATGTTGAAAACCACACAGCATAAATTATACGTTACGATTTGTGTAGGACAATAACCCTAAAATATATGTTGTACAAAGGAATCGGGAAAAATATTTGTCATGTAACGTTTTTCTGCAGCAAAAATAGTTATTCAATATTTTGGTCATAGCGAATGAAGTGGATCATTCCTGTTTCAATCATTATGACTAAAGCTGTAGGTGTGTGTTAAATTATACATACATTAGTGTGACAGCTTAAAATTCCAAGTGCAACATTTTCAACGAATGGGATATCAATTGTAAAAAAATTCTGAGAAAAATATTCGGCCAGGATTTCTCCAGCAGAAACAGTTTTCCATAGATTCTATAGAATTTCACTCTTCTGCCAGCTATGTTGTGAAAGACCACAACAGACTCTACAACAACCAAAGATACAAGAATAGAGAGTAGGAGGAACTATTGGTTACTCTAAACTTAAACATAACACTTACCTTGAATATAAAGATAAAAACTTAGAGTTAACAAAGAGTAGAAAGTGGACACGGGAAGAGTCTGGCGCAGTCGTTCTAAGGCGTTCTGCAGCCCCCCTAAGTACATTAAGAGATGAGCCAGCTATTTCCCCATTCACCCCTAGCTGCTCCACAGCCTCAACCAGAAAAGCCTGGTCTGAATCTCTAAGATGTCTCCATCCATCCAATAATTTTCCCATGAGTTGAGACACTTCTCTATCATGCTTTAGCCTTAAAAAAAATGTAAATGATTTATAATATGAAAAAATTTGTCTAAGGAGAAAAAACAAATATATTAAAGAACATAACATACCCTATTTACCAATGAGAGTTGGAGCATTTTAATTGAATGCACTCCATTAAAACGGGGTAGGAAAAATTGAGAAAGGGGGGATTTTTAGGGAATTAGAGGTAACAGCCAGCATAGGATAGTTTCCTTCATCAAAGAAAACAGAATTCATTAACTACTATTCATGCCCCAAAATAAATGTAATCATTATATGCAAATTATTTTAATTGAGAAACCCTAGTTTACTAGAAAATTAAATGTTGATTTTAAGCTCATTTGAAAAAGCTCAGAAATTGTAGGACTATGCAGCCTTTTTGCTGATGTAATACAGTTCTCTGCTATCGCGAAGCATGGCATTAACCTGGCATGACTATGGGCCAAGTTGGGCCTAAGGGCCACTTCAGCATAGTAAAATGAATACCAACTGTTTTCAAATGAATAAATGTTCCTCAGATACTAGTTAATAAGCTTTCACGAAGTGCACCATATGCTAAGAAGCAGCCACAGCACCACTTAATGGTAGGCAGAGGAAAGAGTTTACATACCTTGGTGTCACATGCACAATCGACAGGCATTCAACAGTTTGCCATTTAGTTTTTCACATTACAAAATACTTTCTACTTTAAAAAATCGTTACTTTAAAACTGAACAGTTTAAAATACATTATCCATAGGTTATAAACTTTTGATCAGGAAAACAAAGAATATGAAACTTCCCTATTGTTATTACCATCAAAATTCCTCCAGGCAATAATAATAGAGAGCAAATAAAGTAGTGGGAGTAATTTTGGCTAAGTTCTTTCCAAAATAAACAGGCTTCCTTCCCTTGCACACATTAAAATGAAATTTAACTATGAATTAATAATCAGTCAGGTGACTGGTCAATCTTAGTGTGGTTAAAGTGACTCTCATCTAAGATTCCACACGTGAAGTTAACATTTTAAGAGAAAGCTGGCACTAGAAAATGCTTAGATTAGGAAGAGTTTAATGAGATGGGCAGTAACTGCCACTGAAATTGTGGGCACCGGATCAAAAGCGATCATCAATTGCCCAATGATAAGAGAAGCAAATATAGAATAGAAAAATGTGGTTTTTACTTTACAAGAAAAAGGGGTGAATCATGGTAGTTTTGCATTCAGAGCTATTGCCAATGGACGTGGATTGCTAATGTATTTTTTTTCTTTTTCTTCAATTTTAAAAATTATTATATTGGATTTATCATTTATTTTGTGGTATCCTTAGAAAATACATATTTAAATAGCTATCTTTCAACAATGGAATACTTAAATCAAGAAAATTTAGGGAACAGTAAGAATTGACTTCACTTGTGAGTAATATATTTGGGTGAATACTAACACAGAATTTGGTGAAAATATCCCTCAAATCCATTTCAAAGTACAGTAAATGCTCTCTTAAACAGCTACCCCGCGGCCAAAAGTAAGGCAGCCACTTGTGGAAGTGACCACTGCATGGAGGTAAATCCTCTCAAATCCAATATTATGCAACCTGCATACCAACCTTCACAATTTATTTTAATATAATAATAATAATATATTTATTGTTCTGTTTGGGCAAGAAAATTTGACATTGAACATGGTCCAGAAAACATAGAAATACAAAACACATTTTACACAGTTTACGCAATACAAACACATACCTTTAATGCAAACTCTAATTTACAGGATACTCTGTTCCAGTGGTGCCAGATTTTTCGACCCTCAACCAGCCACCAGATCGTCCTAAACCCGCCTAATCCCTCTCTTTTCTAGCCGCACGCCAATATTAAAACAAAATTTGGTGTATAACGACCATGTGGTTTAATTTTGATATAAAAATAAGTATATAATATGGTAAAATGTTCAATTCCTATTTATTTCGTCGCATCAAAGGAACAAATAGTCATAAGGTAACATTTATGAAACATTATGAGCAAAATTGACCAAAATATTAACTATTGCAAGAGGGCATTCATTTAGTGTTTTGAAAATCAATTATTCATATTTTTAATAATAATAATAATATTTTATTTTCACCACTGGCAGATACATGCATGGCTACGTCATCAAAAATTTCAAAAAGTTTCAAGACTCATAAATCATCATGCATCATGTTTTTTCTTGAAGAATACCAAAAGAAACAGAGAAAAATAAAGAACAAGACAGTGATTTGCAAATTTTATATACAAGAAGGAGTCATTCTAAACATGAAGTATGAGCTAGTTATCATTCAAATTTTCAGTGACATCATAATAACATTTCTCAAGGAGTAATTTTTTAACCTTCCTTCTGAATAGATCAGGTGAGGTTATAACTTTAATATCGCTTCGTAATTTATTAAAAAGTTTGGAGACTGAGTGGTAAGGGCCGTTTAAACAAAGAGAACTGGAGTACTGGTTGGAGTGAAAATTATTTCTGAAACGGGGGCAGTGGTCATGGAAAGTAGCATTGGTGGGTAATTTTTCCGGTTGGAGTGAATGAAGCACATAAAAGTTAAAATGTACAGAGATGGGAGTGTTAGAATTCTAGAGTTATTAAAAATTGGTTTGCCTGGGGTTCGAATGGACACTTGATACATGGTCCTTATTGCTTGTTTCGGAGTGGACAAAGCTCTCCGCGCAACTGTAGAATTGCCCCAGAATATTATGCCATAGGATGAATGAGAGTGTATTTTAGCATAATACACCTTCTTTAGTGTGTCAAGAGACACAATAAATGATCATTTCCTGAGCACATTAATGCCCACAGACACTTTACTAACAATAGCTTGCACATGGTGAGACCAGTCAAGGTTCTCAGAGATAATGAGACCCAAGAATTTAGAGGTGATAAACTGGTGATTTTTATTATTACTGAAGGGAAGATTAATTTTATTTGAACTATTGTGGAGAAATTGCACAAACACAGTTTTGCCCTCATTAACCATGAGGTTGTTATTACTACACCGCATTTGCATTTCCTTGACTGTCTCATTGGTTAAATGAATACAATTTTGAGGACTGATTGCAGTTATTATGGTGGATGTATCATCTGCATAAAGAATTATTTTGCTGTGGGAAAGGTGGTTTGGAACGTCATTTATGAACAATAAAAACAGGAGTGGACCTAGAAGGGACCCTTGTGGAACCCCGCGAGTAAGTTTTTTTGGACTGGATTTAGTAACCAAGTAATTACTAGAATAGCAAACAACTTGTTGTCTATTACTCAGGTAGGACATAATTCAATCAAGGGGTACACCAGATATACCAAGAGCACTGAGCTTATGTTTAAGTATATCGTGGTCAATTAGATTAAGCCTTGCTTAATTAAAAGAAAATTCCAACTGTGAAAAGTTGGTCATTTAGGCCACGAAACATACCATTAATAAGCTCAAAGGAGGCAGATGTTGTAGATTTCCAGGTCGAAAACCACGTTGATTTTCATGAAGATGATTTTTAGAAGATAAATAGTCATTTGCACGCATCAAAAACAGCTTTTCTATTAATTTAGAGAAGACAGATAAAATAGATATGGGTCTATAGTTAACAGCCTTATCCAGAGGGTCTTTTTTGTGAACTGGGATCACACGAGACATTTTAAGTGCTGTTGGAAAAATCCCAAAAGAAAAGGACGAATTGATAATATCTGTCAGGGGTGAGGCAATAAAGGGCAAGGCTGCTTTCAGGACTGGCATGGGTATGTCATCAAGACCTGCAGAAAGCTTATTTTCAAAAGAATTGATAGTTTTCATAATCTCATGCTGACCAGTTGGAAAAAGGAACATGGGGTGAAAGGTATGGTTTGGGTAGTTATTTGGTATGGGGTTCGTGGTGGGTAGATTAGAAGCAACATTTCAGAAAAAAGTGTTGAACATTTCAGTTATCTCCTCTGGTTCAGTGACACTGATACCATTGAAATTAATCGAAGGAGGGTTAAAATCCTGAGTACAGGTCTTGGTAAGGTGGTTTATCACATTCCATGTTGTCTTAATAATATGAGAATTTTTAATTTGGTTTTCAATACTACTTTTTCTGGTGTAAAGGGCCCTAAAGTTAGTAAAAGTAAATAAGTTTGAAGAAGGCTTGGGTCAATAAATTTACATTGAAAGTGGAGCTCACGGACATATTTACACATCGCAGTAAGTTCAGGTGAATGAGACAAAAAATTTTCCTTTGACTTCCTTTGTTTAACCTTTTTTAGAGGAAAGGAAGCATTAAAGTACATCAAAAATACATTGTAAAAAGCACTGAATTTAGCATCACAGCCATAAGCACTGAAAACCTCATCCCAGGATTCTTGTGCCAAAGAGGTAGAGAATTCCTCCACTGAGTTACTGCAAAAATTTCTCCTAATGATATAGGGATTAAAAGGTTTAAAAGAACAATTCCCAAAGTCAATAGTTACATGAAGGCCAAAATGATCAGACAAACCAGTATTTAAGGTTTCACACTTCGCCTCTCAGACAGGAATATCAGTGATAAAATAATCCAGAAGGGATTCACATTGAGGGGTTATTCTAGTGGGTTCAAAATTAAAAATATGAAGGCTGAGGGATGTAAGCAAGTTTAGGAGGTCACATATCATTCTTTGCTTTAATGATTTCTAAACATGCGACATGTTTATGGTCAAATACTTTATTTGAATACTGACATTTATCTCATTGAATTGTCCTATTTAAATCAGTAATAACTTCATTGTAAGTTCTAATGTTGCAAATATCCATTAGAAAAAAATTTTTTTCATTAAAAATGGTTGCTTTTTTTACAGGAAATGAAAATCATTCTATTAATACTAAACATATATTAGAAGTGTTTAAATTATTGCTTAAATAATTTATTTTTCCAATGGCACAACCAGCCCAAGTTGGCGGAAACCCGCCACCAGAGCCCCTCAACCCGCCCGGTTGGCGGGAACCCACTCAATTTGGCATCACTGCTCTGTTCATTGTATTATAGCATTATAATTTTGGGTGGGAAAGAGATGGATTGGAGAGGAATGAATGGATTTATATTACTATAGTACAGTTACTATTTACTATACCATAGTACTATAGTAAGTCTCTCCTTAGCCAGATTTTCCCCTTTGCACGTCTAATTTCTTAAGGCTAGAGATTTAAAAAAAAATTAATTGATAGAATAGTCCACCTTCTTCAACATTAAAAATATCACTAGGGTGGAAACCTTCCTATATCAATGGCAATCTTGACAACCAATCATATATGCACACAGAAAGGTAGCATTGGCATTGGAAGTGTGGCATTTCCTGAAACATTCCAGCCACCTATTGCTTGCTGCAAAGTTTTCTACCCTAAAATCTTCCACCACCTGCCAATCCTTTTCCTGCAGAATTGGTCCACTCTCTGGAGACATTTTATGCACGAGTGCACTTAATCCACTTGAAAACAATGAACACTTCCCAAACCTCTGACTATCTCTTTCTTTTCATTCCAAACTTCTCATTTTCCTTTGATTTTCAAAATCTACTCTTCTAATGGTGTTCATATGATAAATATGGAAATGGAATACAATGGAAACCTTCCAAAATTAATGGCAATCTTTACAACTAATCATATATGTATTCGGGCAGATTAATTGTAGCATTTCCTCAAACATGCCAGCCACCCATTGCTTGCCAAAAGTTTCTGTACCCTTAAATCTTCTGCCACCTAAATCAAAATACACAAATGCTTCAACACACTGTACAGTGAAAACTTCAATTTGAAACTACAATTTCTTGAAAGCAATTGACCCAGGCTGACAGATAATCTTTGTTAATAGATCAATCTCACTGTGATATCATGAAGGTTTTATTACATTTTAACACCCTTCCTCCACTCCAATATTGGACACATCCAACATACACTTTTTTTTAGGTACATGTCTTCCTGGAATGTTATGTGTTTTGATGTAAACATGGTTGAGTGTCCGTCCTTTTTTCCACCCAAAATAATTGAGTAGGAAGGTATGCGGGTTGCATAAAACCATATTGGAACTTGAGAAAAAGCTCTAGGACAATGATTTAGTTTCACACAAAGTGTCAGTTGATTTTCTATGCTGATTACCATATCATTGTACCAAACGGTCTTTTCCTGGGGGTACTACATAGCAATCTTCCATCTGTCAGATGGGATGATAAGCCATGATCTACTCGGCGACTTTCTTTAACCCTTTCGCTACGAACGCCGTTTATAAACGCCGCAGATTTTTCACTCCTGTGAACGAAGGCCGTTTATAAACGCCGCAGATTTTTCTACGCAAGAGAACGAAGGGCGTCTTAAAACGTCGCTGGGGTCAGGTAGGCAGAAAAGGTCCAAGGTGTCATAAAGGACCCTTCCTCGCGGGTCTGAAGACCCTTCCTCGGCTTCGAGGCGGGGATTATCTCGACCCTTCTTCGCAGCGCGAGCCTCACCCTCGGCAGTTGTTCGCGGTCACTTTTTTGTTTATGCATTTGGAAAACCAAAATCATATTTGTTTCTAAATCGCATTATTGAGTTCCAGAAGTTAATTCCTTATGTTTTTTTGAATCTCTAGAAATTTTAAACGGAACTCTAACGTTATTATTAACAGAGTTCACCTGTCAATGAGATTCAAATCGATTTTGGAGAATGTTTCATTGCAATGAGGAACAAAGACGTATGTTTTTTTATGATTTGACGATAAGGTAGTACCGATATTTTTCTCTCCGTTTTACTTGTTTATGAACATATATTGGAAAACAACTGTAATGGTTATACCACACAACATACCGCGAAATCTATTATTGTACATTATAGGTTGAAAATCCCGCTGAAGGGTATGGTTTATACTAATTTATTAGCAGTCAATAAACTTTACTTTCTTGTAACTGAATCTTTTTGGTGTTCAGCATTCAAATTTATTCTGTGTAATGTGGCTAAGAGTGATAATTATGTTGTAATCATTTATGTTAAAACTAGAAGAAAACCGCATGCGTGCGTGATGGAATATTGGGAGATACAATAAATAATTGCTAGGCAGAAAAATCTATCTCGCGCTACCATTGCGAATATATTTACATAAAAATATTTCCTGATGAAGGTATAGCACCAAAAAGTGCATGTGCTTTTATATAAAACACGGGCATGGTTGGATTATGCGCGGACGTCTTCTATTGCGAAACAACAGAAATAATTATTATTGTAACCATTGATATTATGTCTATTGTCTAAATATCTTAATATTAACATTAGAATTTCGTTTAAAATCTCTAAATGGTATTTATAACAACAGGAATTTATTTGTGTATTAACCCCCAGTTAAAGTCTTACTATTATTTATTTAACAAAAATCACTGAATTAAAAATAGTTGACCGCGGACAGAAGCCGAGGTGGGTTCTCATTTGGAAAAGGGCGAAGATAATCTCTGGTCAGTGGCCGAGGAAAGGGTCGGGAACCACGCTGGGTCCAGTCCCAAAGCGGGGGAAAGACATACCTGCTCGAAGCCTTGCTTCAAGAGAGCTCCGTACAGGGAGTGGAAAAATATTCTAGAGGAACCCGTGAGAAGGCAAGCATTTTCCTGCGTAGGACTCCGGCGTGAAAGGGTTAAGAGCATGCTAATGCCGACACCAGGTTTCTCTCCATCCTTCCTCCTTACCATTTCAACCTCAACCCTCCCAACCCTATATGTAACTTTCCTCCCAGTGTAAAGTTCCTATCAGTGAGGGTACAGATAGATGATGATCACTCACAGAATTAGATTTGTACGGTCAGTGGTATGAATGGAACAAAACTGGTTACTGGCCACAGAGGAATGACCACTTCCGGGAAAACAAGCAGTCATATGTCTATAAAGCAGGGGAAGACCAACTGCTGTTAAGGTTATATTACTCAACATGCGGTCCAAAGAATGTGTAGCATTAAAACTAGAAGAGACTACCTAATACCCTAAACATATTCCAAAATATGATTGCAAAAGAAATGTTTGCGACTGGCAACCTAAGGATTGGCCACTGGATGGAAATGGTGTGACCACTGGCTATTGAAGGATGTGGCCACTGAAAAGAGGGAAAATTTACATTGGTTATATGGGGTATTCATGTATTGGAGCTTGGAGCCAAATGCATTTGGTTCCAGGAAAAAGTGGCTGCTTTAGGAGAGGGCCAGTTCATGACAGCTAAGAAGTGGTTATAACTGAATGAGTAAAACAAATATAATTTCGCGTAAGGTAAAATATTACATGGTAAAACGTGGGCAAATCAAACGACATGATGAAGGACTTACAGTGTCACGTCTGGACCACATAGATGTTGGACAAGTACAACACAAACAGACAGTGTTCTCTTCATCAGCACAACATCTTCCGTTCCAATGTGTAAGAACAGGTAACCCATATACTGAAATATAAATACATCCAAAGTTAATTAATATCCTGCAATAAACCGGAAGCAACAGCTTCCAAGTGTGAAACTTAAGGGAGTCTGACGCGTCGTATTACATTATCAGAAGAGAGATGAAAAAAATATTTACCTCATCAAACACCATGTTAGTTCCATCCTGACATTGAACGGATATATAAGAGTTGCCAAATTGGCACCCCATTAACCTCTGAGAAGTTACAATCGGAGAAAAAAGCTGAATAATAATGTTAGAACTTAATTTTCCTTTTATACATCCCCCTTCCTTAAAAAGAAGAAATTTCAACAATAACTTCGCGGGAATTATCAAATAATACACATGAAAAATAAACGCAATGATCACAAAAAAGTAATGGAGCCAAATAGTAATTTCCATTTCAGTGGCCATAAAATACGGCATAGGCTAAGTTGATTGCATAACACCCATAAAAAGACGCTTACATACCAGTTCTTCTGAAATGAGTCCCTGTCGATATGCCAATATCTTCACATGTTTTGAAAACTTATGGTCGTACTTTGAATAAAGGATATCGTTCAAATGGTCGAAAACCAGAATGCACCTCATTGTTATGTCGTGGTAGTTAAAAACACAAAAATTAACAACACTGGTCACTGCTCACACTTAACAAGTAAAATTCATTGATAACACATTTCACTGATCAAACATACATGATTAGATGGTGCACATTCAGACAGACGTTTGTACTGGCTATATCAATTAATACCTATGCGCTACAATTCGGCAAGTGAAATAGTTATTTTTCTGAGACAGAGCACGCAACTAATTTGACCAACTAGTACATTAGCCAAGAAGCCAGAAACCTGCAAAAGTTATGCTGTGAAGAATGTGTCCTTTTAATCTCCGAGATTCTTTAGAACTAAGAAAACAAAACACAACAACGACGAACTTGACCCGACCCCGACCACACAACAAATACTTAGTTCACGTCCTCGGCACCCGCCGCCGCTAATGAACGGCAGTCACGCGCTAGCAGACGATGGCTTCAATGTCATTCAAAAAGTAAGGCGGCGTTACGGTTGAGAACCTTGAGAAGGGACATGCCTATCTCTGCACCCACCCGTGGCATAATCTCCTTTAAATGTTTGCTGTGATGGTTCCAATAAGAAATGTAGCTGTAGATCCTATTCAAAAAATCTCAAAGACAATATTTACATAATGAAATTAGCCTCCATTTCAACCCTTAAGAGCTATAAAGTAATAGAAGCACAAATTTCCAGTAATGACCTTGTTATCCGCACTATCCCCTACTGATTCTCAGCGTTCCAGACATTTTAAGTCTCCTCAGGGTGCCATACAGTGCCCAAGAAAGACCTCAACTCAAAAGACATGGGATCGAATTCAACCTTGGGAAAGGTCATGTTCATGAATATAGAATCGTCATGTTATTGTATTTGTCTTAGGTTTAAATTAGGTAGAATGATGAGATATAACCATGGAGCACATTAAAACCTACTTCTACTACACCCAAAGTACCTACATACTTCCATGACATATTGTACATGTAGCCTCATATGCATTAGTGGTTTCAAGGACATCCTGCATAAAAAGGTGACTTATCATGGGAGGAAGGTACTTGAATGGTAATGGAAGGGTCAAGAGAAATCCAGTTTCAGCATCAGCAAATTACTCTTACGAGTAAACCCTGGGCTAGCAAAAAGACTCCTCTCACTAAATAGCGGGTCAACTAAAAATTATAGGTAGGTATAGTGGGACTCCTTTCTAGTGCCTATTGAGTAATGAGGCACCTACAACTGGGAATTACAGACTTGTACAGATACAGGTGGTGCAAAGAAGAGTTGGAAAAACTAAATCCCTCGTATTATGTAGGTAACTGCCGTGTTGTAATGAGGACTCGAAATACCTGGGTACACCATATGTGGCACCCCATGAAATTGAAAAATCCCCCTGGGAGACCTGCTGGCCTTCAGCAAGATAATTGGCCTCTTTGGATGATTCGCCATTAGGGTGGTTAGCACAATAGATCCAATCCATCAAAGATCTCAGAATGCAGAGGGGCTCAACTTTGTGAGCTCAGTCCAAACTTGACTATGACCAGAAGAATATCCTTGTTGTGCCTCTATAGGGCCACCTTGTTGTTGTTGTAATCTTAAGGCATTTTGGTCCTCTTTGTCATGTTAGGTTACCTAGGTAGTCTCATTATCAAGGTCATTTAATCCTGGGTCTCACCAGAGTAATTTAAACGTATACCTTCCTAGTCTTGATGGGGCAGCTAGTTTTAAAGGATGATTCCCTGCATGCCAATGGTTATCGGCCACATCTATGTACATATTATACCACCACATACATCTATATATATTTCTCAAGTTGTACTGAGGTGGCCACTAGAGACCTGCACATAGGTGCAAAAGACGGGTGCCCTGGCCAGCCTGTGTGTGAGACATAAAGAGAGAGACACAACCCAAAGGCATGTGACGGACTTTTCCGAAGTGTCACAAATGTGGCCTAACACAAACCTTGCTGAGTAGAGGTGGTCACCAATTGGCTGGGCGACTGCCCTAAGATTGTCTCTCTCATATCTTCCTCAAGGGTCTTTGCTGTTTGCAATATTTCTTGCCCACCCTTCTACCACCCCTCCCCTTAGTTTGGGTGAGTGACCCAGGCACCCACCTAGGACCTGGGCACCCACCTAGGTTGCGGGCACCCAGAACGAATGGGCACAGTCAGGCATCTAAGTCATACGGGCAGAGGCGAACATGGATGAGGGCTCCCAGCACAGGCCGGCAAGGGTTGCCCATATTTTGCACTGTGTGCAGGCCTCTAGTGCTCACCTAAAAGTAACTCCAGTTTCTCCTGATAAATGGGCAAGGGACTAGCCAAGTTGATACACCGGTTCCCGTCAGATCACCGAAGTTAAGCAACGTTGGGCCCGGACGGAGGTTGGATGGGTAGCCCCCCTCCATACCTCTACCGTGGTGCTCTTGTCCCCTGTCTGCAAGTGGCGGGCAGGTTAAATATGTGGGTCAGGGCACAATGGATCTAAAGAGGTCTAAGTGCCAGGGGGGCTCCAGAAGGCTCCCGCCCACCCCTCCAATTTACAATTTTTTCTCCTGATAAAATTCCTAGTTGGTAGTCCTGGTTTCTATATGTAATTGTTGCCTACATTGGATTCTAAGAGAGTGAAGAGATGTTGGTGGTCTGATATTGTAAAATCCCTCAATACCCTCCACTCTTCAATCTTATGAATCAAAGAGTTAGTACAAAAAATATTATTGTATATATCACTTTCTCCCTCCCTAATATTGTTTGCAAAGGTAAGTTATGATTCTTTATTGGTTATATGTAACTCTGTACAGGGGCTCAGCCAGGAATCTTTTGGGAGGGTTCATCTGGATTGGATGGTAGGCACAAGTGGTAGCTACCTCTACCTAGGGTTTAGGGTTAATATGTGCCTTGCACATATATTTTTGCTTAGGGGAAATTTTATCAGATTAATATTATTAATCTTCTTGCATCTTAAATGTTGATATTTTGACATTTCAAAATGAAATATTATTTTTAAATGGTATTTTATTTTAAAATTTAAGAAAACTCAAGTATAATTCTTTAAAAAAAAGTGTTTTGTTGTAAATTTGCAGATCATTGTACATTCAGATTCATGATAATCATGACAAACGAGCTTCAAACATACCTTGAAGTAGTACAATTCTATCACATTGGGAAAACTTATCTGATGCATGCATAATTTATCATGCCCAAAGAAGAAGTATGTTATTTAATTACTCAGGTTGTGGGTAGGCACAAAAAAAAATAAGTTACTGAAATTGAAAGAAAGCCTGTTTATTTACAGTTACAAAGAAATGTTAAGTCCATGTGATTTTTTAGCAAGTTTGTCACAATTTGTATAGTTCTTCTGGGGAGGGATTTAACCCCCATCTGCACCCCACCCTTGCTGCGCTCCCGACTCTATAGAACATGTTAAGAAAAATAACTTTGTACATTTCGACAATTTAATTTTATTCTACTGATTGATTTCAATGTCTTAGCATCATTGTCAAGGTATCTATACATCTGACACCGTTCAGGGTCTTTATATAAACCAAGGGAGAAGGTGTGATGAAGGTTAAGGATGAAGGTGTGGGGGTTGGGATTGGAATGGGCCATTTGCAGGAGGGAGTTAAGATAGTTATCTGGTGGTGGTGAATGAGAAGTCCAGGTATGGAGGTCTTTGAGGGTAGGATTTAGCAAGATTAAAAACGTTTAAAACAACTGGGAACATTTGAATTCCATTAGATCATTTAACATCTGAACATCATGTTACATTTTAGGTATGTCTCATAATTTATAATTTTTCCTAAGTGTCTAGTTTCTAACTTTTGTCTTGTACATGTAAAACTTGTAGTTTAAAATCACTGTTATGATCAGTTTCTATAAGGTGTTTGGCAAAGAAGGATTTACAATCATTATTTTTCAAATATCTTTTGTGCTCATAGTTCTTATTTTGCATTTCCTGCCAGTCTGTCCAAGGTATATGCCATCACACTCACAGCATTTGCACACGTTTATCCTGGATGAGCACTCAATCTTTGGAGTTAAAAAGCACTTTTCAAAGCATGAGTAGGGAGCAGAAACATTGTATTTATCCTTTGGGATGTTTTGATATTCAGTATGAGATGTGTCCGAGGAACGGTAACTTACATCACTTTTTTGGTTTTTCCCAAAACTTTGACAACCTGAAGGCTTGTCAAAGTGTTGGCTGTATTATTATTCACTTTTTTAAGGAGAAGCTTTTGTATTAGAAGTGCACTGTAACCATTTTTTGTTGCGATAGTCATTATTGTGTTTAATTCTTCTTTATAATTAACCTCACTCAAGGGGATAGATACCAGTCTGTGAAGCATAGAATTTGGGGCAGCAAGTTTCTGAGATGAGTGATGCTGGAAGTCAGTGAGGATGATCACACTGGTAAACGTACTTTTTCTGTACATCAAGAAATGATGTTTTGCTTCTTGTATGGATATGGTCAAGACCAAGAAGTTAATGGAGCTACCTCCAAATTCCATAGTATAGTGAATGGATGGGTGAAGGGAGTTAAGTAACTTGAGGAATGATGACAGTTATCTTTTACTGCCAGTCCATAAGCATAAAACACCATTTACATATCTGAAGTAATAGCCAAAATTTTTAATGAATGGGTGTTTTGAATTAAAAAGGTTGTGTTCTATTGAGTTCATAAAAATCTCTGCTAATAATGGGGACAGGGGAGAACCCCATACATAGGCCATGGTTCTGCCTGTAAAAGTTCTCGTTGAATTGGAAATAATTTTGATCCATACAGACATTTAATTATTTTCTAGTTTCGCTTATGATGACTTTATTAACCAAAAACTTCCTGAGCAGCTCTAGAATTAAAGATACGGCTTCTCTAGCCGGAACTAAAGTAAAGAGATTTCGGACATCAAATGAAACGAGTTTACAATGGGGTCGTTTACCATATTTTTTTATTGCCTAATCTGATAGAGTTTGCAACATAAAAATACCTGTATATTTCTGTTTTTTGATCCATCAATTAGCTCTCGAGTTATAGGATGAAAAAAACTGATGTTTTTAACGCTTTCAGAAAAGTGGGCATGCATATGACCTCTTACATCATCCACTTCATCCAATCACAACTGACCCCGCAAAGCTACTTTGCCTTATCACAATGGGGGACACACAGCTGACTCTGCCAATGGGAGCGGTTGCGACAGGATCTGTGAGAGTAGACCTTCTGACACCCCCCTCCACCCCCTCCCCTAAAAGCAGTCAAGGACGGGAGATAAATGACGTCAATGGTTTTAAACTAGCTTGGTCAGTGGGAATCACCTTTTGCTTGCTTTAATTTGTGATTTATGAGTGAATGGCTCTGGTTAGAAGATTAATTTTTTCACTAAAATTCATTTTTCGTTTCCATCGAACCATTTCGTGTACAAAATTGTGATTTCGGTTACAAGTAAAGCCCCCATTGTGAGGGGGTGTTATGCTGTTAAGCTGGCTAGCTAATGTAACCAAGTTCTTAATACTCTAGGTGGGTTTAAACTGTGACAGATTCTTGATGAGTACGCTGAGTTTGGAAGAGAAGAGATGCGAAGGAGCAGTCAAGAGGGAGACTACTGGGCTAATAGGGATGTTTGGCTCATGTGTTTTTGGAATGCTGTACATCTTCAGCAGTAGGGGGTTCATGTTTATTAGCCTAGCCTCCACACCAGTAGAGAACAATGTGGCACATGTATTCAATACTATTTTAATTTGCCTTGAAAAATAGTGGTCGGGTCTTTATTAAAATTTTCAAAATCGATTGGTGGAATAAAAAAAATTAAACTGTGGAATTGTATAAAGTTATTTTTCTGAACATGTTCAATGCATCAAAGTTCTACCAAGTATCACCTGCCTCCATCGACCTTACTCTGTAGACACGATATTCCAAAAGGGTCTCTCCCCTGCTGTTGGTGCCCCCATTTCCCCTCACAATGTGGTGTGATTTAGAGTCACAACTGAAGAACCATTTATTGGTCTTGCAATGACTCACCAGCCTCTCCATTTTGGATGACGATGGAGGGTCTGGGACCGGTAGGAGGATCAGATAACCACCCTCTTCCTGTTTTCACTTTCCCCATGAATCACCAGAACTATTGTCTGATCCCTAGTGGTAAATTCCAATAGATGTGTTATCCTTAAAAAAAAGTGGAGTGGACATCCACAGAGAAGACATTAGCATTCTGCGATTTGCTGATGACATAGTACTCGTAGCAGAGACAGAGAATGATCTGAATAAGACTCTAATAACCATGGAAAGGACAATGACCAGAATTCATCTGAAGACCAATAAGAATAAAACTAAGATACTGGTGTGCAGAAAAGGAGAAGAGGCCAAAGCCACTAGGGAAGAAAAAACTGGAAGAGGTGAAAGAGTTCTGCTACCTGTGAAGCCGAGTAACTAACAATGGATGAAGCAAGAAAGAAATAGTCAGCAGAATAGCTCAGACTAAGGGGGCATTCTACCAAAAGAAGAACCTACTTACATCTGGAAATACCAGCATAGAAGTAAGGAAACAATTCATCAGGACGCATACCTGGAGCATGTTTCTTTATGGCAGTGAGGCATGGATGATGACAGCAGTGGAGAAGATAAGGGTGGAAGCATTCAAAATGTGGTGCTACAAAAGAATGATGAAGATAAAATGGATAGACCGAGTAACACGCAAAGAAGTATTAAGAAGAGTGGGAAAAAAGAGAAGCCTGCTGAAAACTCTAAGAAAAAGATGGAATAACTTAATTGGCCATATCTTAAGACATGAAGGCCTGATGAAGATAATCGTTGAAGGACAATTGGATGGGAAGAATGGCAAAGGAGGGCCTCGAGTGAGATGTATGGAACAAGTGATGAAGGATTTGAAAGAGAATAAATATACCAATTTGAAGAGATTAGCTGATACATGAACTCGGTGGAGAGCTGCGTCAAACCAACCTGAGGATTGATGACTAATGATGATACCCTTATCCTATTCTCACATGTTCTAGATCTATTGACAACAGTGAAAAAAATATTTTTCCCATTGTCAAACTCAGTCCCCTGACAAGCCAGGGTTCCAGAATCAGGTCAATTTTGACCTAACCTTTATAGAGAGGATGCTTTAAGGACTCCATGAGAAATAGCTACTGATCTGCAGTTGGCCTCAAGTACGGCGATGCCCTCCATGGTTAGGATTCCCATGTATCTTCTTCCTCCCCATAACCTTACCTTTCGGGGGATGTGGAGCCTTCTCACTGGACTCTACCTTGCCTGGGAAGGACTCCTCATCCTTATGTGGGACCCCCTGAAGTTGATCCTGATGAGTTCTGCCAATCCCTTGTCCACTTCCAGGACAAATTTTGTACCATGGGGGTTCTTGCATTGTTCATGGGCCTCCATAGGGCAGTTTTCAGCCCTGGGATGACCCTCTTTAGCCTCACTAGGAGGGTTTTGGCATCTGGAGTACTGGGTCCAGGGACCCAGACCATCACCCTTTTCACCTTGATGAGATTGTCAAATCCACAGCTTAGAAGATGGTCTCCCTCAATGGGTCCCATCCTCTTTGCTGCCACCACAATCCAGGCTGCAGAATGGGCATTGCCACAAGCAATCTCCAACTCTCGTCAAAAAAACAGGAGCCCTTAAAGACAGGAAGGTCCTTGTCCTCTGAGACTTCATCCCAGAGCTTCTCTAGTCTCCTTTCTATTTCCCTATACCACTGTTCTGCCATTATCTCCTCAGGGTAGCATGATAGAATGATGACCATTTTCCTAAGCTCCCTGGTAGCTTCTGCATAAGAGGGCCGAGACCCAGTCTTGGCCCTTTTGGCATTCTGGACTTTGCAGGTAGGCATATCGCCTGAGGTCCACCACCTTTCAGTGGCTGAAGTGTAGGAGGTTTGTATCAGCCTCTCCACCAACCTGGGGTCCCATGAGCAATTTCCTAGTCAGTGGTCCTTCCATGAGCAGAAGGGATCACCTACCTCCCAACGGTACCCTTAGCTTCCAATCTTGCTTTTCGTCTCCTATTTCTGGCAGAATCACTCTGCTTTCAACCAGTACAGTATTTCTCCAGCATTGCTCCCCATACTATTGATAGCAGCTCCTGAATCAGATTCTACCCCCTTGGATTAACCCCAGCTCGGTGCCTCCATGGTGAGTTAGAACCTCTCGGATGAGTCATAGAAGATGTCATCCTCTTACCCCAAAGGCCTGGCGGGGCAATCGAGGAGTGTGAGTTTCCTGAATGGGACTCCAACAGACAAGGATAAGGTAGTGGAGGGGACGTCCTCATTGGAACCCAACCGGGCCCTTCCAATAGTATCGCCTGATCCATATAGGAAATCGATCTACTGGAGTCCATGTTGAGGGTGCGCCTCTCTCATGAGGTTCACTCCATAGAAATCATGGGAGATAAAAAACGTTAATACAAAAATTGGAGTGAATGGACGAATAGATTAGATGAATTCTGAGTCCAACATTCACTGCTGTGATATTTTATACCGATATATTAGAAATATGTGATTTAACAGATAATCTTTATCACGTGCAATTACATATTAACGATGGAAACAATACTCTTCGAAGATATGCAATACATACGTACTACATGACATCTCGTAAGAAAGACATAATGAGAACTTTCAAAGAGTTATCTCATGGGAATGAATACAATACGATCGGATCGACAGTCGAAAGTTTTTTTTCCAAAATTCTGAGCACTACAGTTCCTCATCGGGTTCATGAACTAAAAAATTCAAATGCGATTGCTGTACTGCGGCAGCAGCGGCAGCGGGTTGTTTTCGTTGTTCTGATGTTCAGAAGAAGCGCGAGCAGCGTATTTCTATAAGGTGGGGTTTCGGTTTTTGGTTGTAAGTTGTATATAACGTGTGCGTAGATTTGGTGTGATTGTATTCATGTGAATGTTTTGTTAGCTAGATGCGTTTCCTTCGATGTGACGTGCGTAAAAAGTTTTTAGTGGTTTATTTGGAGTAGATGACAGCAGAGAACATTCACCGGGTAGCTAAAGTTTGATCTACTAGCGTTAAAGGTGTACTGCTATCAAGATGAGACTCTCTTTAATTCTTCTTCGTAAGAAGATGCCTCCTGGAAACATATTTACAGGGTATTCTTCAATGCCTTTCGTATTTCTCCTGAATGTAGTCTCCCCGTAATTAATTTCGAGAGAGGAAGCCAAGTGTTGAATGTTATTTTGGGATTATATTAAATTGTTTTTCTTTCCTCTCTTCCCTTCAATTCTGTACTTAAACGTATCAGAAGTATTAATTGCTTATTCATTCACCAGGAAGCACCGATTTGTCAAAATTGTTACGAACCAAGACCTTGCTAAAGCAAGAAATAATTATGAAATAGAAGAGAGAAATATGCTATATCTTAGACACCCATATTTGACTCCGGTATGAGGCAGTAATGGTGTTTTCACATAAGTTTTTGAAATTATATTTTCTGAATTAACTTTGTTTTTTTTAGGAACAATCCTCTGGCCATGCAAAGGCTCTGGGGAAGCATGAAGAATGGATTAAAGAATGGCGAATCAAGAGACAGAAGATCAAGGAACACGTTTTAATCAGCGATCATCTTTCTCACTTAAATGTTAAAGAAGCATGGGATTAAGTGGAGTAATTTCTGTTATTGGATTGGAATGATAGATATGTTTTGTTTGTGTCTCAAGAGGCATTATTGCAGGTAGCAATAGACTTCAGTAAACATCCATAGCATGTTTTATGATCATTAACATGTTATGCCATCATCTTATGCCTTCTTTCGAGAGATCGGTAATATGAAATCATTCATACCCAAGATTATCTTCATGACTTGGTGTGAATCTACCGAATCATTAAATAATTGGAATGATTTATGAAGTAGAACACGTAAGTGAGAGTAGATTTAATTGGCACTGATTCAATGAAATATACCCTCCTAGTATGTAGGTTTTATCAAGGGCCAAAATTCGGCAGTATATTGTATTTTTCTACTGATCACCCTGTTCGTTTGACGAAAATTCTTGGTTCCTACCCATGAAGCTTAAATATTCTATCCCCTATTCATTCCAATATGAATTGCTGAACAAGTGAAGAGAGGGTGACTTAACTCTGGATAAATCACCCTCTTATCAGTGTGACGTTTTTATTTATCACCAAATACCCTCTGTAAAAAATGACCACATTTCATGCTTGGTGAATATATGGTTGGAATTAAGTTGTGGAGTGTAGAATATTTGTAGTATTGATCATGTCCTTCTGTGAAAAAAATAAACTGGTTAAAATCGACTGAATCAGACTTGATTTTCTAGAAATTTTGATATTCATTTAGGAAGTAACATATTGTGAAATTCATTGTACTTTCTAATAAATTTGTGGGAGGTTACCGAGTCTCTTCCTAAATGAATATGCTACATCTTGTACACATATAATTCCACAGAGTGGTGAAATGCACTACACTCTGTTGTACCTGTGAAAGATGTATTAAATATGTTACATCCTAAATGAAAATCGCCTTTATTTTAAGTTATGGTATAAACATGTCAAAAATATAAATATTTTCCTTGGATACCATAAGGCTTGTAATTATAGTTCTAAGTAAGTACCTACTAAACTTGGTTCACTGAATAGTATGATCCTTCTCATGTGCGAGGGTTTTTTTTGTTGGCAGAAGAGCTTCTTATTACTCCTTCCCTCATTTAAAGTTAGTGACAATACCCCAGAAATTTCTCTTTAGATGAACACCTTACTTATAGATCATATTACATTTTAGTATCTCTTTATTCTACCCTCAAGAGTAGTAACTGCCCTGAAAGGTGCCAACAAACCCATGAGAAGTCTGCTGCTACCCTCCTTTTCATGGTTTGTGGTGGCTTGAGAATGAGTGAGGTGGTAAAGGTCATTTTTTGAAAACTTATCATGCATGAAAAAGAGAAATTATATTCCTCTAAAATAAATTTTTTTTCTGATTTACTTATAGGAATCCTAAAGTCATGGTGAAATTCTTTATAATATCCTTTACCCTTCAACTTTTCAAATAATCATTTGTGCTCCATTAGACCAGTAACATCAATGTCATCCACCTTCCTTCGCAATGTAACCAGCATTGTCACCCACTTTGAACTGGAATTGTCAGAGAGAGGAAGTGGTCTAATGATGGAGATTTGGAATTGCACCCTGACCCACATTTACTGAAGAGAAAATTCTACCTTTCTGCAGTGATTGTGACTGTTTTATCAATGGGTGACTCTTGGAGTGCAGTACACCAGGACGTATGCAACAGGCTTGGCATCAGGTAAACCCAGATCATGTTCTAGGCCAGGGATGTGGAACCTTTTGAATCAGGAGGCCAAAATAATTTCCTGGAGTTTCATCAGGCTCATATATGTGTTGTGGGTTACACACACACAGGAGATTCATGTAGTGCTTATTTAAGTTTGATTGTAGACATTTATATACATTTCCATTACTTCAAAACAAGAATAAGGAAAAAGAGACTCAAATGGCTGAGTTCGCTAGTGTAGCAATACCTAGTGCACTAAACAGCATGTGGTGCCTTGTTACATTGTCCACCTGTCTTGTGATAATAATTCTTGGGTTTCCCCATCTAGGCTACAATGCCAATTTTTTTAAATATCTGCATTCTTCTATTAAGAATACTGGGGTCCAAAAATTAATTTCATTACAATGTTTTTCTGTGAATTATAAAAGTTTTTTAAAAGTAAATATTTAATGTTATGCAATGAAATTTGAGCTGTGAATGGTATCAAATGAATTAGAATAAATAGAAAATCATTTCTGCATAAAAATAAACATATTTTAAAACAAACTCATTCAATGAAAATCAACTTGGAACTAGGTGTCTCTAGGTCCCTAGGCAATCAGCCTGAAGGTGGGGACACCTTCAAAAAATAAAAATACAATACTGTTTTCGCCAGCTTACAATGGCCTTCAGCACAACACATACATACCTAGTCACCTTGCACTTGCATACAGAGATATAACTTTAGGAAGGATTTTCCACGTAATACAGTACCAATGTATGCATACATTTGGAATATCAACAAGAACTTATTTCAGATCAAAGAAACAATTTATATTTTATATGCTCAGTAGTTACATTTTTAAGCAACTAAGAATCCACTCAAACTCTTTGCAGCTTTCATCTTCATCTACGCGGTACCCTGCAAGCCACTGCACTCGCATGCGAGGGTGTGTGGCACGGGGTGAAGATCACCAAGCATGCATTATAGACATGCAAACATGCTACTATAGGGTCTCAGGCAACTAGATTCGCTTTGCTGATGAGAAGTACCTCAGGGATTTTTAGCATTAAGGAGAGGAAAAAAATCCACCCATACAGCACATGTTATGTAATTATTCGTGTAGGTTGGGTCGAAATCTAGACTAAGGTGTATCCCTATATTTACCTAAACAATACTCGTGGTTGTTCGGGGTAAACTGAGTTGCACAGGTTCAACTCAAATTATCCCAACATTACAATAATTTCAAAATAAACTTTTAATGAAGATTTTCTGATCGAACACTTGAATTATGATTGTCCATGTTGATTACTTACTTCCTAGCCAATACGCAAATTTTAATATCTTAATACGAAAGGCGATGAACAAGTTATGTATTCGTATTGTATTTTTCGATTGAAGCATATAGTTTTCTATATAGGTATATATTAAGATTGGCTTCTGTAGATGTCTGATTAATAAGATTATTATACATAGTTCCTTGAATTTCATGTCGACGGAAATATTTTTTCAGAACAGTCTAAAAACTTACGAAGGGAGTGTCCGCGATGCTGACGCTAGTCTGATGTTAGGATGCTGACAAAACTTGGCAGGCGGGTATTCCCTGATTAATGATTTATGAATCACCCCCCTTATCGGGTTATAAATCCAATAACTTAAACAGATAAGTTTTAAATATTTTGTCACAATCTTAACGCTTAAAATTATACATCTTCCATGATGGGAAGCTGGGTCAGGGGTAAAGTAGATATTTTATTAGTATTGAATGCTTAAAATTACTCATCTTTCACCAAGGAGAGTTGGGTCAGGGGTAAAGTGCTCAGTTCTCAATGTAGACATTCATAGTTCGAATCTATCTCTTGACATTTTTTTTCCATCACTGTTTTGTTGTACTACCGTCCCTGGTTATTAATATTTTTAAAATGTTTATCCAGGATACACTAAACCTATCTTACGTATTAATTGTGTAAATTACGTAATTAATACATAAAATTACTTTGCATTTAATACCCGATTTGACCATAGACGAGTATTATCCAGTTTGGGACGGACATACAACTGTATATAGACTGAATTTATTCCACTTGTGAACGTGTAAAAACAGTTTTTAGACTAGATAATTCCAGGATATTAAACAGCCTTTAGACCAATTTGTGGCCATTTGTGCTGTATGGGCAGTCAGTGATTGCCCACAGAACTAAGAAGGTTAAGCTATCAATGCACCCAAAGTCTCAAGCTACCACTACTTCTTTGTTCTGCATTGCTTATAACATCATCATCGGTCAACAACCCTAGGATTGGTTTGACGCAGCTCAATTCTCGACTCCACTCAATTCTTCTATTGGCCAACCTCTTCATATTGATGTAATTCCTCTCCTTTACATCCTTCAAAGCTTATAACATATCAGAGACAATATCACAAGTCAGGTTGCTCATGTTAATTTTTCATCCTACTGGTATCACAATTAACTTATCACCCTACTACTCTTAGATGCCTTATTCCTTATATGGACACTTCCATTTGTAGTTTTTCAAGGTGATGTGCCTAAGCTATTAATAACTTATAGGTTAGGAGGTTCACCCATGACTATAGTCATGGGTGAAACTCCTGTTTCTGCTGACAAATGTCTTTTTCAGTTCTAAGAATGTAGGGAACCTTATTTGTGCTTTGTATTTGTATGTTCATGATTTTCTACTAATCAATGAACTAACTCGGAAATGTGATGCATTTTTGGGAAGATTTAATATGTAAACATCCCTGCAGGGTTTTCAATGGACTAATTTGAGGTAAAATGTAACTTAGTTATGACAAATGTGAAACAGTTCCACAAATTTGAAATGAATACAGTTAACTATAAATCAAAAACTTATGTGTCTGAATAAAGTGTGTTAGGCAGAAATTAAATGTTCCAAGTTTGTATTGGCATGAATTGCCATGAATTATGGCTAAATTAGATGGGCGAGAAAAGTACTCGTAAGACAAATGATTATTGGTTTGAGCTCATAATGCTTGCATATTATGTGATGTGAATACTTACTGAAAAAGTGGACCCAATATTCTAAATTCATTCTTTACAGAAATAAATTTTAGGGCACATCCATTTCTTTTTGGCTGAAGGTTGGTGCAATAATAGGTACTAACCTACTCTAATGATAGGAAAAGAAGTAATTTAGCGAAGCTGGCATGTAATATGGTTTAAAGTTACAGGCTTAACTTTATGGAACTCATTGACTCAAAGAAATGACAAGTTGGTACATTCCACACCATTACTATTGACTGTTATATATGTGTTGAAACCATGGTCAATACTAATAAAGTAGCATGGAATGTACTGACTTGTAGTTTCTTTCCTGGTATTTAATAACTGAAGAGGAACATGATGTATGATGTAAGTAGAAGATTTGCAAAGAGCTTAATGTGGAGCATGTCTTTGTTAGGGTCTGGCACATGGCCTCTTGGGGAAGATGATGAGAAAATATTGGAGGAGATGGATGAAAGGGAGAATAAATGAAAGGGAGAATAAATGAAGAGGCGTTGAAAATGGTTGGGGAGGAGAGAAGATCGTCTTCAGGAATTGGGAGTAGGGGGAGTAGGTGGATGGAACTGGTACCTAAGGACAATGGAATGCTAATCATCAAAATCAAAGGTTTAATTCTGGGTATAGAATGAATAGGAAAGACATAATGGATAGATAAAGGGGGGTGGGAAATATGTATGTTGATATGAATAGAGAAGTAGCAGATGAAGCTAATAGTAGAATGAAATGCTAAGCATAGTAGGCAGATTCCATCTTAACCTACTCTAATTGGTAGAAGACTATCAGTCAGTCTATTGATTTATGCAAGACAAGGTGGTAACCAAAGGGGTACTAGAGCATTAGGCTATTGACTAAAAAGTAGAGATGGGACATTCGAATCTTCGAATCCTCGAATCTTGAAAAAGATTCGAGATTCGAATTCTCGAATCTTTGTGCTATTTTCATCATTCGAATCTTTCGAATCCTAAAATATAAATAAACACCGACTTCTTTATGTAATAACTTAGAACAGATTAGTTTCGACCGATAAAAACGTTCATTACAAATAAGGTTAAACCTCGCTTTTACGTCCCCGCAATTTACGTTTTCCCGCCATTAACGACTTTTCCTTCAAGTGCTAATAATTTTCATATGTCCGCAAGTAACATCTTCCCTTTATTTACGCTAGCAAATTTTTGAATGGTTCGCCATTTGCGTTTTACGAGACGATTTTGCCGTGATTGTCGTCCTGGTTGCATAACTGGTGGATGGACTCAACGCTCAGTGAAAGACAAAGTACAAACTCATGCAGTAAGTTACCACTATGAAAGATAAGTAAAATTTTCTCAGATGTACGACCAGTTATCGTGACCTCAGTCATCTGTGGAATTGTAATGCCGTGAGAAATTACGGTACACGTACGTAATTTTTGTCGCGATTGTTGTCCGGGTTGCATAACTCGCGGATCGGCTGATGCTATCGCATAGGTGATGAATTTTTTTTTATTTAAGAAGTGTATGCTTTTCAGCATTTGCGGCCTTCTCTTTCTTTTTTGGTTAGGTATTAATACAGATTTAAAAAAAATCCTCCAGCCAGACTTCATCCTCAAACATCCTGCGAACAAACCAGTAAAATCATCACGTTCTTCTCAACCTCGATTCTTAAGTAGCTTTGATAGGATAACATTATAGTCTCTAAAGGCCTGGTTACACGATACATTAACACGTACGAGTTAATGTGCGAATTCATGTCTGTTTACATGTCTGAATAAATGAACGTTTGCGTGAACGAGATTCATGAATGAGTGGTTACACGGTACATTCGTTCGCACAAGTTTTGACACATTTTCACGGAACGCAAGGCGATTGGTTTTTTTTATTTTCTTTACAATGCGCAAATTTTAAAAGTGTAAACAGTATCATTAAATAGGAAGTAGACCGTACCCCCCCTGAAATTGCTTCCCTTTTCGTTGTTTTGTGTTTTTTAAAATGGTATTTTCCCTATCTTTTAACATGGGAAACCAGTTGCCATGCAAATTTGTTTATTGATATTGATAAGTAAAGTTGTTTACGTTATTTGGTAATGGAGTGCATTTAAGAAGTTGAAGACATTGGAATTACTTTCATCAATCAGTTACGTGAGTACGAAAATATTAATTGACGTCTATCAAGTCTATTGATAATTGATAGCAATGTTCGTTTCCGTGTTCTGCCACCAGATGTCCCAGAATCACGAAAATGTACGAATGCATGAACAGAAAATAGAACGGGTTCTATTTTCTGTTCACGCATTCATTCATTTGTACATTTTGGTGTGGTTACACGGTGCATTTTCGCGTTCATTCTCGCGTTCATTCATTTACACATTAACTCGTACGGGTTAATGTACCGTGTAACCAGGCCTTAACACCTTCTTTTCTCATAATGTTTACCCTAACTTACTAGCATGGCTGGACTCCTGGTCCCAGTTCATCCTTATCTATATCCTTCTCTTCTATTCCCAAGTTCCCTTGTCTATTGTTAGTGCCATGCAGTTCTTGCCACGTATTCATTACCCCTATGCTGAATCTCTTGTAAGTTCTAGCAGCAGCTCTCCTGACTTAACACTAATGCACAATATCGTATTCCACTTCTTGCTGCTGAATAACCTTCTAACTTTTCAGTACAGGGCGCCTATTTCTCCCTCTCTCTGGAACCTCTCAACCTATTTACATTGACCTTTTTGCCACTTTTCTCTCACACTCTTCATACCCCTCCTAAGTCTTTTGCTTATTTCCTTAAATTTTATTTCGCCTTGCTGTGTTTAAATCTTTCTATTTCCATCATTCCTCAATTTCCTCCATAGTTTGTGCCAACACCCAATGTGTCTTGACCACTCTTGTGTCTACTGCACCATACTGCTCGCTTTTCTGCATCTTTCCTCATACACCTGTAAACTAATTCCTGATATTCTCTCCGATTTAAAACTACAATTTTTTCACACTGTTCCTAATCTTGGCCCAACCATATGTAATCTAGTTACATAATATATTTCCCCATGTCCCCCTGCATACAATGAATACAATGTTTAACACATGAGGAATATTCTCCTGCAAGCAGCTCGTCTATCGCTGTGAATGAGTCTTGAAGATGCGACAATATTGGACAATATAACATGCAATTCAGTATCAGTTTAATAACTCTTTGGAAACATATCATCGCTATGCCTCCTAGAACATTCACATGCTTTCATTTCATGCAAAAAATTTTGTGTATCATGTTTATTACTTATCTATTTTAGCTCTTCAAATCTTATTTGTATTATTGCAATAAAGAGTTGTATTTTTGAAAATTATTCTTTAATTTGTTTTTCATTGAATGCAGCTGCTAAAATCTCTTCTTTTCTGTTATAATCAACTTTATATGTAGGATTCGAGAGATTCGAGGTATTCGAGAGATTCGAGAACCTCTTAGGATTCGGATTCGGGTTCGGATTCGAGAAAATTTAGGATTCGTCCCACCTCTACTAAAAAGGTTCTGGATTAGGCTAAGAGGTTCTGTATTTGAATTTGGAGTGGCCTTTGGATGTAATCTGTTGAAAATTCCAATACTTTGTCAAACAATTCTTTCTCCCCGAATGGTGTGACCAAAATGGGAATTTTCAACAGTAAATATATATTAGTACATATACCTTTGTCAGGGCATGGTTTCACGAATCAAAAGAAGGGTGATGATGAAAATGAAATAATTCAAATGGGATTATAGCTAATTGTACATTTTGCTAATTTTTCTGCTGTCCATTTGTAAATTTTTCAAGTACATGCTACATTACCCGAAAAGCCTAGCAGTTATTGGTAAGTTGTTGAGCAGTTTAGTACCCAAAATATTCTTATGCAATAAATGAATTTTGTGCAGTCAATGGTATTCTAAATTAAGTATTTATTCTTTGTGTTGTAAACATGTATTTCAGCTGCAGAAGCGTATTTTATCTATATTATTGATTACATTTAACATTTTCAAAGATACCATGTCTCTATACAATCATCATACCTCTGCTTAAAAAAGTAGCCTACAGTGCTCATTAGATGTTGTGTAATTGATTATTTGAGCAGCTTCTGTCAAAGTAGGAAGACTTTCTTAACTTCACTTGCATTTCCTCACAATTTTAGGTAGTGCAAAGTGTATACATACATATATTCTAATAACATTTTTTCATCAATTATTTTTTTGGATTATCCTTATCCTAGAAGAGCCCTTTATGGGAAACTGTGGGTTGTAGATAGATAAAAACTGCCCTCCCACCATATGTGTGAGTTCTGTATGTGTCTTTGCTTTGTGCTTGATGAGCCTACCCTCACCAAACTGAGAGACCTTCAGTTACACTCTGATTTTTCAGTTTAAATGGCTAAATAAGTCTCAAGCAAAACCAGGAGTTATAAATCACTCGTATTTCATTAATCTTTCCTATACCTTGGTTTTGTTTACCTGTTAAATAGTTGGTTTATACATACTTAATAATGCATACTTTTGAATGTTTTATTTATTTATTGGGGTTTCACATTATTTTACAATTTTTTTCCTTATCTATGTAGCTCTCAGTCCTTTTGTTTCCCTTCTAATTCTCTTGGCTTACTCTTTTCATTTTTTGTAAAGACTTAAATGCATAGGTATCTTTAATTATTTCATGGACCATATATGTAAGGTCAAAAGTTCCAAATAACCAAGATGCATACGTAAATACATGCAATTAATGAGCATTGCTTGAATCATAGGTTAATTTTGGTCAAATGCTTAATTTCTTTCATTCATTGTTACATTCTTACATATGGACTGATATGTAATTTGTGCAATTTAGATATATATAGAAATGAAGCAGAAAGAACAATTTGGCAGTTTCATCTGTAATTGAGTATTAGATGTTAGATAAATTATCACTGCTACATTTAAACAGTTAATGTAGCATATTACTTAAGTGTTACTAAAATGCTTAGTTGGTAATACAAGTGAGAAGTTGCCGAGCAATGTATACATAAAGTCTATGAGGGGAGAGATGATATGCATGTATAAATTATTTGATGCTTTGTTTATGGTGCAACTTCTTCATTCAGAATATTGGCTGTCATTTTCTTCTCCAGGATTGTGTTGTGATTTCCATCTACATAGTGGATTGGGATCTTCTGCTTGAAGTACTGAAAAGTAAAGAATTGTAATCATGATGTTGGATAAATTTACTTTTGTTGGATTATGTTGGATAAATTCCTGCATTACTAAGGGTACAAATTCACAGATTATAAATCTGAACAATATGGAAATCAGGGAAGGTTTTGTAAAGTCACTAAAATAGGTACCATCTTATTTGAAATTTTTATCAGAAATAAATCTTGTGTCAAAAGTAAATGCATTTTTATGTAGAAAATTACAAAATTCGAGTTGATATCAGAATATACAATGAAATAACAGTGTAGCATAAGCATATGAATTCAGGAGTTCTCTCAGATTTTTTCTAAAAAGTGAGAGATGGTTATTTAATGTATATTAACATTTGTTTAGGAATTTTCTGATGGCGTCAACTAATAAGAAACCTTAGTCACTTCCACAGGATTTTTATTAAACATACGACCGGTTTCGGCAGTTACGCCATCCTCAGGTTCTGTGGAAGTGACTAAGGTTTTTTATTAGTTGACATCATGACAACCTTCCACCACGTCAATGCTTCGAACTTCGATTTTTTTTTTCTGATGGCTTTGAAAATGAGGCTTTACAAGACTGCTTTTGAGAATTATAATTCTTCCCATAGGAGAGAACCTGAATGAGAAATCAATGGAAGAACATTGGGAAAACATTGAATGTGGACTACAGGAAGCCGAAAAAGAAGTTCTTGGAAGAAGAAAAGTTGCCAAGAAGAAGCCATGGATCACGGAGGAAGTCTTAGACTTGATTGAAGAAAGAAGACAGTACAAGAATGCAAAAACTGAAGAAGGGCAGCTTTGCTACAAAAGAATGAGGAACGAAATAGGTCGCAAAGTAAGGAAAGCTAGAGAAATGTGGTTGAAAAATCTATGCGAAGATCTACAAAGCAACCTTGCACTTGGAAAGGTGGAAGCGGCCTACAGGATAGTGAGGAACCACTTCAAGGAACGGAGCGCAAGATGCAATGCCATTAGAGACAAGAATGGAGAAATTTTGATTGAAAACAGGGACAAAGTGTAATACAAAGAAAGACAAAGTGAGATGGAAAGAATGTCTGGAAGAGCTATACAATGGAAAAAATCTCAGCACAAAAGCTATTGAAAAGGAAAGCGAAGTGGAAAAGGTATATATGGGGTCATCTATATTAAGATCGAAATTCGACGCTGCAGTAATGGACCTTCGGATGAATAAGGCTTCTGGTATTGATGATGTTCCTGCAGAACTAATTAAAAATGCAGGAGAGAAGACAGTAACTCATCTTTGCAAAAGCATCTGCGACTTGTACTCAACAGGAGAAATTCCAAGGGACTTTGAGAAAAACATCATCATTCCTATTCCCAAGAAGAAGAGAGCGGAGAAATGTGAAAATTTTAGGACTATAAGCCTGACGACACATGCATCGAAGATACTAACCAGGATCATCTACAGAAGAATAGAATGAAAAGTAGAGGAGTTCCTGGATGAAGATCAATTCGGATTTAGGATAAGTAAGGGTACAAGGGAAGCAATATTGGCTCTTAGGCTGCTCAAGAGAAGAGAATGGAGAAGAACAAACTGACATTTATTTCATTTGTGGATTTAGAGAAGGCTTTTGTCAATGTGGATTGGGATTTAATGCTTAGAATTCTGAAGGGGATTGGAGTGTCCTACAATGACTGAAGAATTATACAGTCTGTACAAAAACCAAGTAGCTGTTATTAACTCTGGACCCAGCTGTGAAGAGGCAAGAATAAGGAAAGGAGTGAGATAAGGCTGTGCACTAACTCCCGTAATTTTTAATGTGTACATCGAGAGAGCCATAAATGAAATCAAAGAGAAGTCTTCTGGAGTGACTATCCACAGAGAAAAAAATAAGCATTCTGCGATTCGCTGATGACATGGCACTCATAGCAGAGACAGAGAAGGATCTGAATAAGACTTTAGTAACCATGGAAAGGACAATGGCTAGATATCAGCTGAAGATAAATAAGAAGAAAACATTGGTGTGCAGCAAGAAAGAAGAGGCCAAAACCAATGTCTAACTAGGAAAACAAAAACTTGAAGAGGTGAAAGAGTTCTGTTACCTAGGAAGCCGAGTAACCAATGATGGACAAAGCAAGAAAGAAATAGTAGAATAGCCCAGGCGAAGAGGGCATTCTATCAAAAGTAGAATCTACTTATCGCTGGTAATACAAGCGTAGAAGTAAGGAAACAATTCATCAGAACGTATATCTGGAGCATGTTTCTTTATGGCAGCGAGGCATGGACAATGACAGCAGCGGAAAAGAAAAGGGTAGAAGCATTCAAAATGTGGTGCTACAGAAGAATGCTGAAGATTAAATGGATCGACTGAGTAAGTAACGAGGAAGTGCTAAGAAGAGTAGGAGAAAAGAGAATTCTGCTGACAACTAAAAATAAGAAGGGACAACTTAATTGGCCATATCTTGAGACACAATGGCCTGATGAAGACTATAGAAGAGAAAAGTGAACAGGAAGATTGGAAAAGGCAGGCCTCGTATGAGATACATGGAACAGGTTGTGAAGGATTTTAAAGAAAAGAATTATGTCACAATGAAAAGGTTGGCCGATAGAAGAATCAAGTGGAAAGCTGCATCAAACCAATCCTAGGATTGTTGATCAATGATGATGATGAATTCTTCCCATCAACTTCCCTGTTTATTTTTTTTTCTAAAATGTTATTTATATGTGTATAAAAAACACATTTTTTCACTTAGTAAGCCATGGAAAATTCTTTTTCTTTAGCTTCCGCAGTATTGGATTTTTTTTGTGCATTTTCACTTTTATATACAAGCCTTGATTTTAAGTACAGTTGTGTGGCAATAATATTGTAGCTTGTCACTGGATTGATTTACACCTTATTTAACCATTCTATTATTTAAATAGTGAGATATAAAATTTAATATAATACATTTTATAGTTTAAAGATAGGGTAAAATTTTATGAATGCAATCAGTGTATTAACTACTCGTCGCCAGAAAGGAGGTCAGGTATATTACTGTTGGTGTTATGGTGAACTGATTTTGTGGTATAATGTTGAGGAAGTAAATGATATGTTGTTAAGGTTATTTTAAATATCATGCATGAAGACAGTTAATGAAAAATATAGCACTATTTTTGTATGATCTTCCAATTAAAAAACTCCATTTGGTATATTCTTAAGCTATTAAATATACCTTTCCTAGTCCGTAGTCTTCATCTATTTGGATTGAAGAAATCTTTGCACGTATCAGGGTGACCTGAGTGTTCCGTTTTCCTCTTGGTGTGTAGTTAATGAGTGCCATAATGCGAGAGTAGACTGCAGATATAGTTGATAACAAAAAGGTTGGAGTGTGATTAACTGATTTTGGCACAAGTCCTACTACATGCTTGGAGCGAGTCTGCCAATCATTCATTTTCATCAGTTGTTGGTGCAACTGAAAAAGCAATAAACATATTAACAACCAGAGTTCACTTTCATATAAATGGCATTGCTTTCAGTTTCATGTTAATAGTGCTGGAATATTAAGCAAAATGTGGGAGAAGGCAAAGAAAATTTTTCAAGCGTATTGAACTCACCTAGTGTGAAGGCCATGCATATAATTTTGCTTCCAAAATAGCCCCTCCCCCAAAACATTCTTTGTAAATCTATTTTTAAATGGTAAATGAACTTGTTGTTTAAATGATTCCATTCACCCTAGGCTTCTCTTGAGTGAATTAAATGGATGATTTTTGGAGTTGAAATCTATATACTCTAACCCTCAATTGGAAATTTGTAGCTGATACATATGATCTTTTAAGTATTTTTTGCTTTCAAAATAAGTCTAATTATAAGAATGGTAAATTATTGAATACAATTATTTACACAAACTAGCCTTTCCCTTTGCAATAAAAACTATTGAAATTTTCAACATTAGGCCAACAGTGGAATCCAATAGTTACTGTTGAAATTGTCAACAGTAAATTGGACCAACTATTGAAATCCAACAGTTTTTTGTAAAGGGTTTTACCCTCAAGCCAGTCATTAAAATTTTCAGAACCATAGTTCAGTCAGTATTTAAATTTTTGGATGGCATGGAAGACCTAGCTGTAAAAGTTTATGGTTGGGAAAAAATATTTCTACGCATATTATGATGATAACGTGTAGATGGCAGCATGATGCAGCTCTTCCAAGTCATGAATAATTATAGGGGTCTAAGAAGAACTTGAGGTGGCAAGGGATCCATTCCTTAGCTTCAGAGAGAATGGGTACATACACATGTAAGCCTAACAGCCATGTGGATGGAAAGCCGTGTTTGTGCATGTCAAACTGACTTTAGGGGTTAAGATGGGTGTCTCACCCATTACATTTGTATGAACCTGCCTGTAGCCTGAAGATAAGTTATTAGGTGAAGAATAGTGGCCACTGTGGTGTGATGGCCACATATTAATGGTTGACATTCACTCATCGGTAGTCTTGGGTTTTGGGTGTTACAATGAGTTTAATCCACCTGTCTCGCTTGAGACTTAAATCCTAGGACAAAGACATCATCCATGTCCTGGGCAGGATTCAAACTCAATTCAAACTTTGTGTTACTAGGCCAACACACTACTGACCGGGCTACCACTGCTGCTGCTCTAGCTTGACTTTACCTTGACCTATATATTATGGGTTGTCTAAGGTCTGTCTAAACAATGTCAACATGGGTAGTTACTGTCTCACTCTCTACTTTTTTTTAAATGAGTTTGTTTCTTACAAAATCCTAGAGAAATAGAGCATTCGAATTCACAAGTATGATTATGTTCAATGCACCTTTAAAAAATCAAAGATTGATGAAGGATTCTCTTCAGTTCCTCTATTTACATTTATCCTCAACTATCTTTACGAATAATATAGCTTGAGAAAGGCAATATTTAATAGAGGGTAACATGGCATAAGTTAAGTAACATACATATTTAACACCACAACTTTCGATTAGCATGGTACAGTAATAACTCTTCATATGTAGCAGTGTTTTTTCTTCTAGTATGAGTCCATAAAATTCAGTACCAAACTTATTGTGACAAATTTTAGCAAAGCAATAATCGATTATAAAAAGTAAATAAAAAAGGTGAGACGGTTGAAAAAAGGGCCAAATATCGCATATAAGAAATCTCTCTTATGTTTGATCTCCAAACAAAGAATATGGTCAATTTTTCATCTAATTCTGGATAATATAATTTCTGCATGTTGTGAAGAATGCATTTGGCTCTTTTATCTCAAAAGTTTACTTCTCCCATGTTTAGACCAATGAGATTCAATTTGGTCTATATTATGTGGATTCTAATTGAGCTGTTATGAGAACCAAGTTGAGAGCTGTATCTAACCAGTCATGGGATTAGTAAAGAAAAACCTTGAATTGCTATTTCCTACCATTAAAGGTTATATTTATTACCATAATGTAATAATAAATGTAATAAATAACTTTTGATTGTAGAAAATAGCATTTTAAGATTTTTCATTATTGAGTTAAAATTACATATATGCCATATTGCCTGAATCTATGAAATTCAGTCATACCATTGATAGTTACTGATATTGCTGGTTTTGTCTCTAAATTCAGCCCTCAGCATTAATGCTGGCTACCTTTCAATTACAAGCCATATCATCTTAATATGTTTTCAGAAATACAAGACACTGAAACTCCATTGTTATGTTTGTAACAATAAAAAGATTTTCAAGTCATATGATGAAATCTATTTTCTATGCTAAAAAGCTAGTAATAATTTTCAGGAGATATGTCATATCATTTTTACCTCTTTTAGGTCAAGACCCATGGGAAGATAGTTGCAAATGTGGCAAAGAAGATTACTTTCCAGTAAAGACAGAGAGTATTTATCGCCTTGTTGAATTTCTGTGATAGTCAAGTATTCCTTTTCTTCTTTGGACGAGTTTTTCTTTTCTAGAAGGGTGGCTTTGACTAACTGCTTAAGTAAGTCAGGTGATCCATCAAGTAGAACAAGTGAAATGGGCCTTTTCTGACTGCTATTTTCCTGCATCTCCTCCTCAAGTTGTACCACCATTTCCAGGGCCAATACAGCACCAAAAGAATATCCCACAATGTTGTATGGCCGTCGAGTATCTCTGAAATCATGCATTGCTCTCATGTTCTGTAAAAAAAAAAAACACTTTTAAGAACACGTATGACTGTTGTGAACACCATTTATTCTTTCATTTTTAACTCTCATTTCTCCCTATTTTCACAATAAGGTGAAGCAGTAATTAATGTATAATTCATGGTAAAATGTTTTTCACTGGCATTTGTTCTACTGGAACCCAATTTCAAATGATTATCATAAAATTAATTGAGCTGCTTATAGCTATACCTCATCAAGCACAGTTAAATGTTTGAATTGAGATCTTTATTGGAAATAGTTATTGTCTTAAAACTGTATTGCCATAGATACACCACCTTGAGCAGAATTAAATGTACATATTAAGTCATTTGTGCCATGCTTTCTCATTTACCTTAATGAGATATGAAGCCATGTCTGGTATGGAAGATGTTGGAGCATCATTTCCCATCTGTAATGATACTACTGGGCATCTCATTTCTCTTGCTAGAGGTTCCAATACTGCAGCCATTCCCTCTATGCCTGGTAGCATGAAGACTGGGAGAATACCAGAACCTTCAATGGGGCAGAGGGATGGTAGAACTACGTAGGGAGCTACATCAGAAAGTTCTTCCCCTAAAACACGTTGCAGGAAATCAAATCCTAGATCTCCAACCTTTTGCACTTCATTCTGGTTTTCCTCAATGCCAGGAGCCTTCAAATGAAAAAGTGTATAATTTAGGTGGGGATGAATGTCTACCACTCTTGTTTTATTGCAAATAGGCACATTGCTTATGTAACCTGCAGCGCACGTGTGTGAGATTTTAGATTCCATGAAGCAATTCAATAAAATCACTCATCCATGGGGTGATCGGATTCATATATTTGATTTATGACAGATTTTTGAATTCTGACCCCATTTCATTCAAAAAGTAGATCAATTATGTGACAGCTTAAACTGAATGGGGTCGTTTACCATATTTTTTTTACTGCCGAATCTGATAGAGTTTGTAAAATAAAAAGACACGTATTTTTCCGTTTTTTGATCCGTCAATTATTTCTCGAGTTATAAGCGGTGAAAAACTGATGTTTTTAACCCTTTCGGAAAAGTGGGCGTGGTGCAACCTCTGACGTATAACGACTTCGTCCAATCACGACTGAGCCCGCGAAGCTACTTTGCCTTATCGCAAAGGGGGGGACACAGTTGACTCTGTGAATAGGACAGTTGCGACAGCATCTGTGCGAGCAGACCTTCCGAGAACCCCCCTCCACTCCCTTCACTTCCAAGAAAAGCAGTCAAGGACGGGAGGAAAATGACGTCAATGTTATCAAAGCAGATTTTTCGGTGGGCGTCACCTTTTGCTTATTTTAATTTTTGATTTATGAGTAAATGGTTGTGGTTAGAAGATTAATTTTTTCACTAAAATTCTTTTTTTGTTTATATCTAATGATTTCGTGTACAAAATTGCGATTTCGGTTCCGAGTAAACACCCCCATTCATGAACTTAACCCTTAAGAGTGCTGGGGAGCACAATTGTGCTCCTTCTGACTCTTGCAAAAAGTGCCAGGTAATGCTATTGCGCTCCTCCTGCAGTGCCACTATTAGTTGTTGGTAGTTCACTGATTGTTGACTGATAGCATTTAAATGCAGACTGAATGTTTGCAATTCAAAAATTGATCACTGGCTTTTAATTGCCTATGTTTATAGGTGTACTACGATAAATATTTTTTTCCTGAACCCCTGAAAAATTGGAAAAAATGCTTAGGAAATGTTAGCATAATTCCTAGGATATTGATTGCCACTCAAAGGATTAAACGTCTCAGTTAAATTTAATTGTTGCTCTTGAATGATTCAATACAACAAATTTAATAATGTTCCTACTAGCAAGAAATATCTCTGGAAAGTATCATTGCCTTTTGATTCATATTTAAGCTGTGCCACTGTAGGTAGTCTTCAAAGAAAAGGTTATTTTAAAATGAATTTAAACTTATGAAGAAACATTGTATGTACTTACCACTGGTTGAACTGTGGACTGATGTGACAGTGATGTAGCTAACTCAGCCAACCGTGCAAATGATAAGGATCTCACATCTTGGGGTGTGAGGAACAACTCAAATTCCCTTTCTAATGTTTGCTTAATCTCAACTGCCATCATTGAATCCATTCCTAATTCGGCCAGAGTTGAATTAGGACTCACAGTTTTTATATCTCTTATACCTGTATATGTTGCAAGTAGCAGAAAGAATAGAGGTGGCATGAGAATTAAATTAAGTTATTTAATTAACACGCTAACCTTTATGGTAACAATTAATGCATTTCAAACGAGAATAATTTTCACCCATAAGTTATTGCAGAAGCTTTATTGAAAAACTCACTTGATGCAGCATTAAAATAGAAATAAGAATCCTTTTGCATCATAAAACTAGGATATATGTGAGCTTTACATTTCGCTGTGTAACTTTGATATTCTTTGGTATTAGTGAGGTTTATTTAACACTGACTTAGAAAATTCAAACCAGTGATTTACTCCTGGCTAGTCTCTTTTGTTCTATACTCAGTGGTTGAGTTTTTTATGCATAACTTTGCTTTTGACATCTTTTTGCGCATACTTTATTTATTGCTCCATTGTATATTTTGAGTACTTTTCTTACTTTTGCATTAATAAAATAAGCTAAGTAAAACTTTAATATCATTTCACCCACCGAGTATGTCAGCTACTGTGTCCACCACACCAGAGTTTGATCTTGATCCCCGTGCACCTTTCTCTGCAACCACCATGCTTGCTACCACTGGAGAAGTTTTATCTAGAGGGGTGTGAGTCTCTCTACAGAGGAAGAAGTCAAGGGTAGAAAGACAGCAAACCAACTTCTGTTGCAGAGTGCCCCCAACAACTACTTCTGGCTTAAGAGCCGTGGATTTCTTTGTGGCCTCTTCAGCTTGTGGACCCTCTCCAACCACTGGAGCTCTTCTGGCCAAATTCCCACCAGCAGCCCCTGCCTCTGCAACAAGCCCTACATCCCCAACTGCTCCCCACTGAACAGCCAAAGCTGGCAGACCTGCCCTATGGCGTTCTCGACATATGGCTTCCATAAAGGAATTGGCTAGTCCATAAGTAGTCTGTCCACCATGTCCACGGCCACATGAAACACTAGAGAAGGCTACAAAGTGGTGTAATGTTGAGCAATGTATTCGAGAGGCTTTATCAAGGTACTTCAGGGCTTGAGCCTTTGGCATCCATGCCTCAAGGAATGCTTCCTCAGTCTGGTTCTCCAGGAGTGAATCTGTCAGCACCTTTTCAAGGATTAAACAAAATATAGTATTTAAAATGTGGATTTTTGTTGATGAAAGTAGTGTATATGACTTTTGAGTCAGGAAATATGATAGTGTGATAGATTTCCTTCAAAAGTCAGTGAGATAATGGTTTAACATGATCACAAAGTGAGGAAAATAAAAAGTGTACTTTTTGCACAAATATTGAGCTTGCTAAATATTTCATCTGAATTAAAACCATGATTCTTGTACTCCTCATTTTTCATTTGAGATAATGAGGAAATTAATTTTTTTCCAAATATATATGATGGAAATCATTGATCTTGAGATTTAGTATATTGTTATTTTCAGTTAAATTCATGATAACTAATCATTTCTACAAAATGTTCAAGCATCATCGACTGCCTGGGTATTATTTCCAAATAGTCATCCTATATACTTTTCTCAACTACTCTCAGTTTCAGCTAAATTTTTATATTACTTACTGCTGCAAGATTAAATATTGCATCAACTGGTCCCAATGAAGTGGCTTCCTTCAGCAGGCTCTCACATCCATCTAAAGAAGCAGCATTGGCCTTTGATAAAATTATATCTACTCCTTCCGATTTCCACAATCCTAAACGGAAGGACTGATAACCATTGTGGACTCCTCGTCTTGATGATAAAAGTAGTTTTTTGCATCCACGGGTCACCAACCAATCAGCTAACTCAAGGCCCACCCCTCCAAGGCCCCCTACAAAAATTACAAAGATAATATTTAGTGGTTTTTTTTAGTTTTAATAGTATTTTTTAGTGGTTTAGGCATAATAATTCAAGTCATTTAAAATGGTTTGAAGTTAATGATGAATTAAAATTAAATTGTTGAAAGTATGTTTTCTCTCATGTATTCTTTGGAAATTAAAAATTTGTGGCTGTCACAAAAACTAACTGATGATGAGAATCTGGTGGAGAAATGTGTGACAAAATATCAATATTTTGCTGACTCTGGCTGAAGATATTGGCGAAGATGGTGACAAGTGTTTGTTTCATTGGATAATCTTCCAAGTCTACAACTTACTATAATGATCTCTTTGCTAATTTATGTGAAAGAATCATTTTAAGGTCTGCTTAAATGGCATTTTATCGTACTTTAAGACGAAAAACTAGCAAATCAAAGACTTAATGTCACATTATCATTACAATGTAGGGGACCCCTCATATGCAGTGGGGTGAAACTAACCTCCTCCCAGTGCCTCTGGAAAAATAATTCACTGCATCACAAGTATGATCTTTATGTAAATTGTACAGGATATGCACATATGTATTTCATTCATAAAATGATAATTGTTCATAGAGAGCTGCCTGGAATATTCATTGCTAATCAACATAAATATACTGAAACAGAACATAATGCCTCAACATTTGTTTTCTGTGAAAGAGTGAAAAATTTGTTCCTGTATGAAAGTGAGGAAAGGAAAGACTTACCAACAATTACATAAGTCATATTTGGGTCACAGTAGAATCGAGGCAAGGCCTTAATGTCCACAGGTTGAGGCACTGCTGGTCCTCTGCCACTCCAGCCCTTTTCTTCATCCCTCACACGCACAAGCACCTTTCCAATATGCTTTCCTGATGCCATGTATCTATATTGGTTTTAATTGGTAATTTAAGAAAAATAAATATCAGAAAAGGGAAAAAGATTAAAGACTGTATTTACCACAAAAATTGTGTGCAAGCTGCTGTATATTTTTAAATGCAGTTTCATAATTTGCTTATATAAACTCTTAAACCATCTATCCATTGTATAAGAATTGGCCTTTTTTTATTATTTTTCAATCAATGTAAATGGCATACGAGAAAGGGGCAGAGTAATTTTGATTGATGCTGTGCCACAGTAGACATTCATACATCATCATTAATCAGCAATCCTGAGATTGGTTTGATGCAGCTCTCCACTGGATTCTTCTATCTGCTGATCTCTCTCTTCTTATTTACATATTTCTTCTCTTTCACATCCTACGTCACTTGTTCTATACATAGCATACGAGGCATCCATACATTTTAGAGATAAGTACTATTTGTGTGTACACAAATTTTTTATGGTCAATTCATTTCATGTAACGTTACATGAAATGAATTAACCATAAAAAAATTGTATCTTTATAAATGTCTTTTATATTCTTCCTTTTGCTAATGGTGATTGTACAGTATTGAGGATATTTTAATGTGATGCTTTACCACTACTGGAAAAGACTTCCATTCTCAATGGACAGGAGCATTTTTACTGTCATAAAGTCTGTGCCATTGATTATACTAATTGTGTGAGCATAGTGTGACCAAGTTGTATCTTTAGGAGAGTTAGGGAAAGGGTCCTCTTCATACTCAGTAAAACTCCTACAATAATGACTTACTATTTTATTTTTTAATCAAAGGAATTAGTTTGGTGTGGTGGTAGATTTTTCAGTGGTATACTGGTCTCTACTTGAGTGTTGGTAGAGAGCACTACAATTGTAGTACTCCAACCAGAAGATGAGGCATTAAACCATGAACTTCTTGGTGCCTTTCATTAGGGCAGACTAGTACTGATGCCAGGTTTCTCTCCACCCTTCCACCATTCCCTGAAATATTTCCAACTCTGCCCAATGGTGCAAATGACCTAAGCTGTCAGTCACCTTCCCCATGTAACTAGTACTACTTTTTTTACCAGCCCCTCCACTCCTGTTCTTGTTAAGGTGTCATGTTTTCACTTGTTTTACACTTTTTTCATCTACCTCTAGGTATTCGTACCTCCTATTAGGTATTCTCCTAGGTATTCTCCCCCCCTACCCATCCCCCACAAATGCCTCTAAATTTATTTCCTATTTCTTCTTCTTCCAATTTTTATCCATTTTGACCCATATATTGAACATCTTTTTCGCTGTGTATATAACAAGTATTGTGAACAATATGTTCTAATTCTAAAAAAATACAATTATAATAACATGATGGGGGCATTTTTTTCTGGTCAACTCTGCAACCAGCTGATTTGCATTTTCACAGAAAGGTTGCCAGCCCTCACCCTGGCAGAATAGGGTATCTGGTTACCTATGTATGTATATTCTTTCCCTTCAGAGGTTTTATGGGTTTTTAGCACCACATTTATTATATTTAATTAACTAGGAAATCTTAAACAGCTTTGCTAATACAATAATTACTGCATCCAAAGAGAGTTAATAGCCTGATTAACGAGTCTCGAAATAAAAAATAGTAAAGTTCAAACCAAAGACTGTTCTGGTGCATAAATTGGGTAAATTTCACAAAGTGCTAATCTTGATAGCATGTGAAATTCTTGTATCAGGATAAGGGAATGACTCTATTCCCTGTGCTACCTGTAGTTTCCAAGAAAGATCAGGCACCCAGAAACTGGTCAGTCACTCAATACTGCACCCATTGGGATGCAATTCTTTCTCAATAGCTACCCAAATTTAACCTATTTTATTTTGTATTAAGTGTGGTGTTAGGGATATCTGATTCTCTACCTCATGTACTTCAGTTGATACAAGATTCCCAGTTTTGGCATCCTTATAAATTGTTGTTTTGAAGCTATAGTCTCATTCACATATGAATGCAAAAGTGAAGTACATAGCAATAGCACATAATTTTCATAAAAATGTTCCATATTTTGTACCTGAAAGCCTGTTCAACTTGTTGATGATTGAAAGTTGTCCTGGGGAGTGGTCGAACTGCTCCTGATGCAATACCTTCTTCGATAATATGGTGAATCTGGAATTTATCCTCTGGTGAAGCCTCAAACAGTAGGTCCAACATTACTCCATGGAAGGCAGTGTCTTTCAAGAAAACCTCCATGCCTGTAATGGAAGTAGTAGTGACAGGGTTATTAATTGAGCAGGTTAAATAATTCTATGGATTACTCACCTTGGTACATTGATAGCAAATCTTGAGAATATACCTTTCCACCTGAGAATGATTGAAATATTCTGAATGAATTTCAAGTTTCAAGCCTAAAAAATTTTAATTTCTTATTTTTTTAATATTAAAAATGAAAACCTTTTATAAATTAAACGATTTCTGTGAGGTTGTGGGAGGTACAGAAATAGCATAAGGTTGAAAGTATGCCTTGATATACCTTACTCGCATTTTCATATGTGTCAGGGTGGAATGGTTAACAGCATATTGGTGAGTAACTCAGTAGTTTTGCTGGATGAGAGAAGTGGTCCAGGGTTTCTCATGCCAATTCCAAGAACCAATAAAGGGGATTTGTGTCAATGAGCTAGCCTCCTGGCAACCTAGAAAACTTAAATGGCTAATAATATTAAAAAAAAAACTGCTTAGAAAATGGATGATAGAAATGAATGATGAGTTAAGAAACAGAGGCTATTTTTGTGGCAATATTGATCAGACTGGGTCTTGTATCTCCAAGTACTCCAAGGCGAACTAGGAATAGGCCTAACGTAGTTATGTGTTCTTGCTTAGATGAAAAGAGGAGTACATGTTAATGAAGGAAAGTGCATCAATAACTTGGGTGAATAAAAATGGATGTGTACAAAGAGTATTATTGCCAGTCATTCAGAATCTCAATGGAAATCAATTACAGTCTTTGGTTGTGAAATGGAAGGCCTAAGTTCACATGGAAGTAATGAATTCAGATGGTCATGAAGTAACTGATGCTGATGGAGGTAATTAGTAAGGCAATGAAAAAAAGCTAGAAGTTGAGACGTAGGTTCAGTAACAGCTGTATGGCCTTCACTCTGTGGTCATAGTTTTGGTGGGTTGTTGCTTATGATAACTTACTCCCAAGGGTATCTATTATTTGAATAGAACATAGAAGAACATTATTTAGGCAATGAAAGCAAATCACTCAATTAAAATGATCCCTTAAACCTGAGATATCTTATTTTGAATAGATGTTCTCATCAGTAATTTCAGCTGCATATTGAGTACTTTCATAATAGTCTAATATTCTCTCAATAAATGTGTGTTAGGTAATTCTATTGTGTATTAATCTTACATTGAAAACAGTAATAATATTAATGCACCTTACCAAGGGGATTGTCATTTGCTAGATCAAATTTTCCTATTTCAAGGAAGCGGCCATGTGGTGCCAAGCAGCGGACTGATGCTTTCAACTTTTCTCCAGCTAATGAATTCAGAATCAAGTCCACTCCTCGTCCCTTGGTTTGTTGCAGCACCTTCTGCTCAAAGCTTGCATCACGTGAGTTTCCTATGTGACTCTCCTTGAGCTAAATTTTGGAGAAAGGAAATGTCATTCCTCTAGTCCTCGGTGAATCATTTTAGAAATCTCTTTGTACTGGAACTATTTATGAATTATGAATATATTTTAATAAGCAAAGGAAATCCAAGTAAAGGGTTTATAACAATAGTAAACTAATGAGATTAATTTACTAAATTAGTTAGTACTATTATTATATTATGGAATTAAATCCTAAATAATCCAAAATATGTCCAATGTGTCAGTTTTACCTTATCTTACTCACTGACCTGAGGAAATCGACTCAAAAGGAAGGCTTTCTTTTCAGGTGTCCCAACAGTTGTGTACACAACACAGCCAGCATGCAGGGAAATAGAAATGGCAGCTTGTCCCACTCCGCCACTGCCAGCATGTATCAAAACTGACTCTCCTCCTTGAAGTCCACCTCTCAGGACAAGTGCATAGTATGCCTGGAAACATGCAAAGGCTGCTATTACTGCAAGTGCAGGTAGGCAATTTATGTTGTTAAAATGAATAAATTTCATTTAAATCAAGTGATGAAAAATGTCCTCAAAGTAGTGACAGTGACTGAAATAAACCTGTGCTTACTATGCCCATCTTTTAATGCATTATACCACCTAATTTGTGCATTGTTGTAGAATGGATATAAATGAAACTTGCCCCTGTTTGGTTGGTTACTTTCTGGGTTCCAATGCATTCTTTATTTATTTATTATGGCAGTGTATGGCATAATAAGTAAACGTTATGTTTTTTTTATTTTTTTTTATTTTTCAGTCGTTCTAATAATAGGATATAGAACATGGTCAAATGGAAAATAGTACAAAGAGAAAAAGACATGCAAAAAAACAAATCAATTTTCATTATCATACATAAATTCGTCCAGGTGGTAATAGGCTTTAGCTAGTAGCAGCCTCCTTAATTTGCGCTTGAAAGTATCAATACTGTTTTTTTTTACATTCAAAGGTAAATAATTAAAAATAAGGGAGGCTGAGTGATGCGTTCCCTTTCTAGATAAGGCACAAGGTTGCCTCTTCAAATGAACATCATTTCTACGCCGAGTGAAATAATCATGTACGTTGGCTTTAAAGTGATCATGAAATCTATGAGCAACTCTTAATATACTGTGAAAGAGTGGCTTTCTATGATCTTATAAGAGATCTATTGAGTGATTCTCTTTTGCTTTGAATAATAAGCATTGTGATTTTCACAGGTTATCACAAATTGACCTTTTATCAGAAGAAATGGAAAAATTTCGCCATTCATTTTTCAGTCCATAGCAACTTTTAATGGAGAAAAAACATGAATCAATGAATGAATGCCCCTTGTAGCATACTTACTGTTGAGTAGACAACTGGCACAGTAGCTGCTTCCTCCAGAGTCCATTCTGAAGGAACATTCCACATGAGATATTTATCAGCTTTCACAGCTGTTGCAAGAGCTCCTGAGGGTATCATTCCCATTACTCTCCTTCCATGTGAGTCTCTTCCTGAGAATTCTAATCCTTGGACACATTCCTGATTCCCCACAAGTGGAAAGAAAACCAGAAAAATAAGAAGATAGGTTAGAATTGAAGTTAGATTACCGATCTTTGAAATGTTTTGTGCTTATAGTATCGAGGACTGAGGCTCAGCAAAAGAATTCTAGTGAAATACACTCTTTAACCCTTTTGCTGCTGTGAACGTACCTAGTACGATTGCACGGTAGGCTGCTTTGAACGTACCTTTTTGTTCTCTCTGCAGTGCTTTTACTTTTCCGCCGCATGTGACAAGTAGGTTTCCTGAGAGTGAGCCGCAGTGAAAGGGTAAACTCTCAATAGAATTGGAAGACTGAAGTAGGATTATGGGTCCTTCTTTCTGGTTCTCATTATTGCTACTAATAATGCAACTCATCAAGAAGTTCACTTCTCCCAGTAATTGTCTCAATGACTTTTCCTTTCAATTGAGAGGGGTGATTTGAAATGCCTGGTAGAGTACAAAGAGTCTGGATCGCATGTTTGTTTTCCTTAGCAGAATTAAAAAATAGTGATAATGTCATCACAAGTGTTATGACAGGCCCTTGAATAGTGACCAGCCAGTGTGTGAAAAATAAAACGTGAACGTGATTGTAGTTTTCTTTTGTGAGTCAGTGCAGAGTGGGAAATACACTTATAATTCCATGTGCCTTTCACATGCCCTGAAGGAGAGCCACTAATGACCAAAGATCTGCAGCACATGTCGATGGTGCAACTGTGACAGTTATGCCTTATGGTGGTGGTTCTGGTTATTCAGGGGAGGCGACTGACAGCTGAGGTCATTTGCGCCATTTAGGATAGGTGGATTATTGGGTAATGGTAGGAGTTTTCAGGAAATGGAGGAAGGGTGGAGAGAAACCCGGCGTCGGCATTAGCCTACTCTTAACAAAAGGCACCAAAGGGATCACGGCTTAACGTCCCATCCGACGGACAGAGTACTGTACTTGAATTGCCCTCCACTAGGCACCCAAGTGGGGATTGGTTTTCCACTGAAAAATATGCCACTGCCGGGAATCGAACCCAGGCCCGTGGGATGGGAGGCCAATACTCTTGCTACCACACCAACCCAATCCCCTATGCCTTATGACAAGGAAGGGCAAAGTAATGGATGTAGGAGGAACTTGTATAGAGGAGGAATAAGACTATCATCCTCTTTCAGCACAAAGAGTTTAATTGACATAGGCATGCATTAAGAGAGGGGAATGCAATGCTGAGTCAGTTGAGAGTAGAAGGGAGAGGAATTCCTCTCATCTATTTATAAATTCAGGAATTGCCACTCACTAACTGGGAGGTAATAGAGATGCATGCCTATTATCTCTTTCTTTGTTCAAGACAAATCTGGTTTGTCATGGCATTTATGGAAATTACCTGCTTTAAGCGATGTGGGCAGACTACTTCTACAGCAAGTTTTCCTGTGGCTGTCATTACATCACGGAAGTTCAAGGCAGCATAGTATACATCACATATCTCCTCTCCTGCACTAACAGCTGAACTGTATGAAGTAGAAATTTAGAGTTATATACATATTTGTATTTATGGGACTTTCACAAAGCATAAAAAGTAATGAATGTGAATTATGAATGAGAATATCTGTGAAACTCAAAGAATTCAAAGAAACTCAATTCATCAGAAAGTGTAATTGAGAATGCTTAGTGAGATAGCTTTGAGTCAAGTTCTTACTCTGGTTTGTGATTATATTTGAATGTTGCAGAATGGCAGGGAAATTGGAAAGGGTAAAGGGAATTGCTTGATAAAAATATATTTTTGGTAGAAAAGAAATGGACAAATAAAGGACTTGATTGTAAAATTCTTGGTTGTCTTCTTCCCTCTTTGGTCCTTTTGATTTTGTTAAATCTGTCATGCTGAACTGATTTAGATACTTTTTGCTCCTTGCTTGGAACCTTTTTGATTGTATTCATTATATTTGTGAAACACTAATATCAAGGCCCCTTGATTAGTTTTTATATGTTTGAACTCAAAGAGAGAGAAAAATGCTATACATACACATGGAAGTCTTGTATTTTCACTTATTTGTATTTTGTAATACCTGTGTGGGGCTATAAAAATCAGCTTGTCTGATGAGATAAGAGGATGGGATAAATAAACCTAGAGAGGAAAATTTTTTAAGCTAAAAATAAATTGCAGCGGAAAGGTGAAGTAATTATTCTTCTGTGTTCAATTTAAGGTCAAAATATAATTATCATGTAATGTTGCCAGTCCTCTGTAGAAAACATCATGACTGTGTTCTACAGAGAAGCACCAGAGGAAATTTCTGAATTAGTGAATGTTAATGAAATTTCATTTGAATACTATTCACTGAAGTAACCTGTCCTACTGATAAAACTGTTTCAATCCAATGTATTATGTAATACTATAGAGAACACTCTGCAGAGAAAAATCATCAGACATTAAACAAAATATCCCATTTGTAAATAATAGAGATGAGTCGATACCAAAATTTATCGATTCTCGATGCCGATTCCAATTCCTGAAAAATCGAATCTCGATATATTGAGATACTATTGACACATGTATACCCATTTTTGCCTACTTTTCCTGTACATTATTTTAAAAATGTTCCATGAAATCTAAAAAGTCAATTTTACAAAACAAAAATTTGAATATAGGCACTATATACTTTGGGAAAACTCTTCTGATATTGCACTACGAGGACATTCTGAAAATAAAAAACTGTTTTATAAACGAGTACAGTTTTATATTTTTTCTTACAAAAGCATGTTTAGTAGTAAAATGTGTTTAGTATTAGATAAAAATGTCATAACAGATTCAAAATAATGACTGTCATGTTATAAGTTAATTTTAATATGATTAAAAATTAGTTATAAGAGTAATAAAAACAATAACCTAAATTATAATTCAAACTTTCAACATTAAGAAATAAGAACAAAAGGTCATGACATAAACCCTTGAGCCAAATTTAGGTTTTTATTAAAAAAAAACAACATTTTTAATCTCTCTGGATCAAGGCAATTTCACAAGGTCACAAATGTTTCCTGCTGTGCTAACTATGTTTCTCATTTTTGATGTTTCATATAGATAACTAGTGATGGACAGATCCAGGTTTTTTTTCGGATCCGGAACCGGATCCTTATCTTGGTTTTGGATCTTTTTCTTGGTTTTAGATCCTTAGTTTCAGATAATGGATTCTGAATTTCATTTATTTTCTAATCCTATGTTTTCAGCCTATACAGAAAAACAGCAACAATAGTGTTTCCAAAAAACAATTAAAATTATAGTAGAAAAAATCAACTTCCTATCATCTGTGTGGATACCATTTACCTTGATTAAGATACATGGATGCAATAACTATATGTTATTACTAGAGATCCGTGAAATTCGCGAGACGCGATATCGCGAAATAACGCGAAATATCGCGAAATCGGGAAATAAAACGAAATTTCGCCTTTTTCGCGATTTTTACGTGAATTAGCGAAAAAATCACATGTAAAGAGTCATAATCGATTAAAGTCTAAGCCTTCATTGTTTAACGCTGATGACGTTCATTCGCTCTATCTCATTACGATTCAAAGGTCAATTGGCTTGTTTTGTCTCGCGCATATCGCATTCGCGTAATACCGCGCACTGTAGTGATGTCTCCGCCGGAATTTGCCGTTAAATTAATCACCGCCTCTCTCTTCGGTTCACATTTATCAATCCTGAAATTCTCGGAAATATCTAGAATGATGCGCTTTCTCTCCTGAAGAATTAGATATTCTGAACCAATAATGTGCTGAACACGGCCGCGGAAGATCGGAAAAATATAAGCTCACGCGCCCGGCACGCGTCAATGCCGAGCAGTAATTCCGGTGACTCACCGCGACGCAGTAGACAGCGTAATTGAATAACTTGTTGCAGGAAAACCTTTAGTGTGGGCCTAATGTAATAATTTTGTAGACTTAAACACGGCCACTGGCCGGGAACGGAAGCGCTAGCAGTTGAGGCAAGGGGGAAGTAACAGAAAAGATAACAGGAGAGGGGGTGCTACTTATTGGCGGTTGATCGTCGGATATTCGGCACTCCACTGAATTCAATGCAAAAAAAAAATAAATTCGACACACCTCCAGTTCAAGTTTCCTTGTTTCCGATTGTGTTTAGTTATGCGTGCTTCTTTCACTGCCTTTCTTGTTATGTTAAATGCTTATTAAAAGTATAAGCATTCACAAAATATGTACCAAAAATAATAAAACGCCTAGAAATGCGCAAAAATTGTAACATTATAATAACACCGCCAAGATTTTCTATAACACCGAAATCACATTGTTTTAAAACGAATTTTAGCAAAAAATAAAACCACTTTCACGGACCTCTAGTTATTACTTCAAACTGTATGTTATTACTTCTAACTAAGTCCACTTTCCTTATCACATACTCATCATACAATACATTTTTGAAACCTGTACCACTATTCTTTAGAGTTGGTTAAGAGAAACATTCATTTATTTCAAGTTCATTTTTATTAATATTTGAATTATTTCCAAAATATAGGATCCTAGTGATGCCATATTGTATCACCCTCTATCCAGAAATGTATAAATGTAATTATAGAAAAACGAGACTTAAGAATTCGGAGCGTATCACATGCCAAGAATAATGTTGTATAGAATTAAATAATAAACAAAATCAAAAACCTAAAATTAATTCACTTCAAATGGGTTTACATTACATTGGGTTGCTGTTGTAAATCAAATCCTTGATTGCTTTCGGATTCTTTTCTAGAAACAAAAACTTTTTAATCCAGTAGGAGATTCCATTTATGGAATATTTGGGGATTCAATTTTTAAGACGATAAAATTATTATAGAATATTTCAAGCTGGTAAAATAGTAATTTTGCAATGTCTTATTAATAATAACCCTTAAAATGATATTTGTGAGTTTTATACTCCTAAGGAGAGGTTGTGTAACTTCGACCATGAAATGAGATGAGCCTTTTTTCATGCTACTAGAATCAAAATAAATAAATATGTGTATTGGCTTTTTTCTCCATTATTTGCTAGAAAAAAGGTTGAATGACATGTGGGGAGCCTGCATTCTCTGAACTCAGGTAAGCTGACAATAGCAGAGTGGGGTAGTGAACTGCAGATAATGAACTTCGATTCTTATTGCTGTATAAAATTTTTCTTTCATTCATTGAATTAAAAATTTTATCATCCTTAATTTCCAACCCTTGTATGTGGATACTCACTTTTTTTTGCTTTTATCGCTTAAACTAGATTTACAAATGCATCATTTAAACATACATTTTACAGTTATTGTATTGTTTCCACAGTTTTAATTCTGTAATAAAATATTGTTTCATTCACTTTCACTAATGCCAAATTTAATTATTTTCATTTAATTTGTTGACTTATTTATATGAAATTTCTGTTAATCTATTTTTTTTAACTGCCTGCTTGCCTAACCCTACGAATACAGTATGGACTGTACTCCTAGGCAGTGTTAAGGAACGAACTTGCGATCGGCAGTACACTAGCTCTCACTTTTAAAACCTACGCTTTCATTGGTATATGCAAGTCCGGCAAATGTAAGCTACCCGTGTGACATTCTGCTTTATTTTTTTCCTGCGCATCCCGGCCTGTGGAGAAAAAAGCCAAGACATGTATTTCTTTATTTCACTCTTGTAGCATGGAAAAATTTTCAACTCACTTCGTGACCCGAGTTACAAATCCTCTTCTTGTCAGTATCTTCCATCAGTATACCGTTCGCGGGGCGAATCGATCACTAGGACGCAAAATTAAAAAATCTCCGATCCGGTTACGAATTTGTAGCCTTCGGATTTGATTTCAGTAGCGAATGAAATGAAAGATCCATGGGTCTTTGGATCTGACCCGACCATCCTTAATTTTTTAGTGATATAATGGTAAATCTAATTTAAACAATAAAAGTATAAAAAAGTGAGTATTCAGATGTAAGAGTTTTAAATTGAATGATAAAATTTTTAATGCAATGACTGAAAGAAAATATGAAATTGAGATGGGGATCGAACTTCCTTTAGGGCACTAGCTCTCAATTTCAGCCTGATTCCGGCGAATGTAGGCTACCCGCGTGGCATTCTACGTATTTTTTTTCTCTCGCTATACCGGGGTAATGGAAAAAAATAGATCTTTATTTTGTGTCTAGTTGCACAGAAAATTTTTCATTCAATTTTGTGACCATATTTACACAACCTCTCCTTGTCAATATCTAATGCACCTATATTCCATTCATGGGACGCTTCAATCGCTAAGCCATGAAAATTTAAAATGTACAATCCGGCCATCCCTAGTATTGATGGTATCAGTATCGACTTTAGGCGATTGATTCTCGATACCTACCACAAGATTACCTATATCGATACCAACCCATGAAAATCGGTGGTATCGAGAATCGACATATCCCTATAAATAACTTACCTTTTCCCAATAGGACTCTCAAACCATCTGATACTCGAGAGATCACCCCTTGTTATTAAATTGACAAAAGCATGCTGCACTGGCACTGCAGACAAAACAGGGTCTGTGCAGTCAGCAGCATCAATTATCGGCAGATGTCTCATAGATCCCCATACACCTCCTTTCTGTAGAACATTAACAGCCAGATCCAATGACAGTTGTTGGGCATACAGAGGATGTGAAGGAGTAAATTCTGGAGCCTCTGGATCATTTATCAGCACACACCTTCAAAAAATCAAAAGTCAATATTAATTGGTTCCAAAATATTTTGATCTTTTTTCAACTTAATGACTGTTATTTCATATAAAACTTTGAATATAAGTTTGATACTCTCATTAAAGAAAATATGTGTGGGTTAAATTCAGTATTTACTATTCATTAAATATTAAAATGAGGGGTCTCATTGATGTTGGCTGCCATATTAAGCTGGCTGCACTCAAAAGAAAAGCAAGAGTTAAGTGGATATTTTAAGGGGCATTGCAGTTTGCTGAGAACGGTTGTTTGTTTACTTGTGTAATACTTATGTTTTGAAGTGCATAATAAATTAGCTATTTCAAAATATAATCGTGAAAGTATAAAATAAAGAAATGGAAAATATAGGAGATTTCGACATTTCCCAGCTTGGCATAATATGTAAAAGATCTTATCACCAATGCTATAAACATTTTCTCATCCATCTTCACTGAAGTATATAGCTATAAAAAACAAAAATTTTGCACGATAATAAGAAAACCTTGCTTTTTCTCCTCCTGGTTCTCTTCTTAAACAGTTGAAGAGTCCAGTTATTCCAGTGAGAGTCTGTCCCTGTGACACCAGATACACTCTCTTTTGCTGTGCCTGTGGTCCATGTGGTGCCACTTTAAGGGCTTCTTTTAGTCTTGGAAGCCAATTAAATTTACCTCCTTCATCATTGATGTGAACCACTTCTGTTTCCATTGGGCTGAATTTCTATAAAATAATGTATTTTTATATTCAGAGTGATTTTTTGGTATTATTATAACTTTTTAACTGCTAAAAGAGTGACAAATTGAACTCTTTGGGTACTGCCAAATTACAGTATCAATTTTAACTACACGGCATCATGCAGAGATCATATATTAGGATTAACCTATAAATCAGTGAATAAAAAGAAGATAATACACTTTTGGGTATAAATATGTGTATTTTTGACAATTTCATAAGACAGAATCAATAATCTTCCTCCATGTCTTGGGTATTTCCAGCTATAATGCAATTATCTTATGAAGTACACTGTTTATAACTTCTCTCTTGGCATCTAACTTTAAAAATTTTCTATTAATATGTAGTTGTATTCAAAATGTGAACAATTTTTATATCATATCTGTTTTTCTATGTCCATTGAAAAAATATTTTGATCAAAAATGGATTGAAGGTTTATGCCCCAGTTTTTGGTTCAACCATCATACCTTGTTGGGCTTTGCTGGTTGAGATATCCTATTTCTATGTATGAAGAATTTTCTCATTATTATTTTAGTGGCTACAGTAATTTATAATGAGTTGCTGATTTATACTAACCTTTTTCAGTAGTAGCAGCACATAATTATCAGAGTACTTCTGTTCAACTATCACCTCAAGCCCCCGTGTTTGCATCACTTCTTTTAGGCTTTGGACTCCTTGAATTCCTTCCCACATTGCAGGCCTCTCCCGCACTAGTAAGAAACTGTCATCTTGGAGCCCGGAAACTACTGCACCAAGTACATGACGTCGACCTGGTGGTAGCAGGAGATCAGATGCAACAGTGAGATGGTATGTGGTTGCTCCTTGCTGTTGTTGTTGCTTGCTATTTGATCCTGCATTGGTTGACCCCATCCCACTGACCCCAGACAGTTGACGCTCTTCAACCCTAATATTCCTTGCCCCTAGTTCATCCATTGGAAGGCTAGTGGCAGTAGAGGATGAAGCAAGTACTGCCATGTCTGCCTGTATAGAAGGAAACATTATACTTATAACTAATGGTAAAATAATTCTCTTCATCTTTCTTAATCCCCAAGCAAAATCATAATCGTTAAATAAAACTTTTTTCAGTTCACTTCTAACTTCTTTGCTTGGTACAAAATATTTCAATACCTCTCTTTTTCTTAAAGAATAAAGTAAACAATTGAAGTACCTAGCATTACCCAGGAGTGAAAAAGTTTATAATTTTGAACAAGCATTTGTCATGACACCTAAATATTCATACTCAGAGGCCAAAATTTTTGTCAATTCTGTATTTTCACTTCTTTCTCTATGCATTCAAAAGTTTTTAACTTTATTCATAGAAATTTGAGCAATAAATGAATTCAAACAGTCTATTTTGGCATATAATTTTTACTGAAGTGCCAATTGGTACTTGAAATGTTTTTGCCATGCTGTATTGCATTACATATTTTAGTACTCAACTGTAATTGCTCCTAATAGGGTGAAGCGGAGTAAAGCTCATTAAGTAAGGGATACCTCTAGTAGGTATTTCAAAACTATGAAATGAACTATGGAAATTCCCTTTAATACAAAGTTGCCAAGGCTGTAAGTGTTAATGCAAAGTTCTCACTCATCATTGCTAAATTCTTTTTATTTTCTTGAATAATCTGTTGAATTAATTCATGATATCATAAGAAAGTGGAACAAGGATGGTAGGTAACAAGCTGTAGGTACTCTGTGATTTACATTCATTCACTTTGATACCTCGGCATTGAAACTGATATTTTAGAAACGTAGCCATGCTCTTTGGTATCTTCAGTGTCATGCATACTAAGGGTTAATTTTTCTCTCTATTGTTTTTTAATTCTCTCTCTAAGCAAAACTCATTTTTTAGGTATTCTTATTTAGAAAATATACTTTCTCTCTCTTATTATAAAGTATGTATCTCTCCGAGATAATATACATTTTTGCTTTTTCTCATCATGATATTCAAGAGAATTCTATATAGCATATTTAAAAATGCTAATTAATTGCAATGTATTTTATATCCTGTGGCGTAGGCAACACACACAACATCCATGTGTTTTCGTTGCCTGCAGTATTATTTGTCAAATTATGGAAGTTTTTGACGAATTGTTTACATGCAAGTGAGACTTTACTGTAAGTATTTCCTTTTTTTGCAAAATCTTAGATTTGAGACATCTGTAAGAGTAGTATGCTCAAAAAAATTTTGAATGGGGACTAGTTTGCTACTAATGATGGTGCATTAAATTATAATTATAGTGGCTGAAGGGGTAGAGAGCTGGGCTACAGACTGGAGGTTCCTGGGTTAAAATCCCGAGTAGAAGCCTTTCTGGACTCCCCCACCTAAAATCCTTGTGATTCGATTTTCTGCATTTCAGAACTTCATAGTAGTAACTGAAAAATGAGCTACTTCCACAGAGGAAAACGTTTTTCTGTCATTTTCCAGTTACTATTATGCTTCGTTTCCACTCAGTCATGCCTGAAACCTCAGAACTTCATAGGAAATCATAGGTGGCCCTGGGAAAGGAACTGGCCCCCCTACCCTGAATGTGTAAATTTCACACATCAATGGTTTAGTACAGGATGAGCTCTACCCTCACCTATCAAAAACCAACCTTCTGGTTGAACACAAATTAAATTATAATTAGCATTATGTTGGTTAGCATAGGTTAAGATCCTGGACATGAAATTCTTCCCGAGAAGTAGGATATACCTATGTTTTGCGTGTCTTCTTTAGCTCCTTATCATTCTTGATCATTCTTTCCTCATTTCTCCTTTCCACATTTCATCATTCCTCTCTAAATGTATATTCTCCTCTTCCTTACTTAGGCAACATTTTGTCCCACATCACATGCTTCATAAAACATCACCCCTTATTTCCTCCCCCTAATTTTCTCATTCAACTTTCTCACCTTTCCAAACATTTCCAGTTCTTCCTTGTTTGTCTTTTCTTCTATCTACCTTAACTTCTCTGCCCTTATCCATACCTGTACCTCAATCCTGCCTGTCATTTTCTTTATCTTTCCTTAAAGTTTATGTTTTAGTGCCATGCTTGAACTCAGTCACTTTTCATTATTTTCATAGTGCAGCAGTGGCACATTTTCATCAGCATACCAGAAGTCCTCACTTGGATGTTGTGTATATAGCACCTAGAGTTCAATACTCTCCCTGTTGGATAGTACATCAACCCTTGGTTCCCTTGTCACCTTTCATTCAGAGTAGGCTAATGCCAATGCTGGATTTAATTTCACCCTTCCTCTGTTCCTTGAGAAGTTCCTGCTCATAGCCAATTACCCACCTATCCTAAGTGGTGCAAATGACCTTTTCTGTCAATTGTTTCCCCCAAATAACAAATTTTATGGTTACTTCTAACTCTTTCCTCTCTGCAAGGTGTATATACTCCTTAAATGGCATAGTGAACATACAGTGGCAACAGTGTGGTAACAATAGAATAAACTCAGAACAAAGTGTTATGGAAGGTGCTTCCAGTGATCAAGGAACTCATTAACAAAATATAACAACATTGTGCGTGGATGATGAGAGATGTTTGACAACTCTGTCAAAAATTAGGAGCTAACAACAAAATTTTGAAATGCACAGCACTCTGGTTCCATGCGGTGGGGAAATTTACCATCCTGAGACCTTCTGTCTTAATTAATGAGGAGAGTGGTAATAACATGATGAGTGTGTGTTATAAAAGATTTAGCTGGAATGACAATGTTTGAACTGACAATTTAAATCAGGACTGAGCTTCCATTGAGATGTAGTGAAACCAGAAAATTATGATTCAATATATGATTGGACAGTAGAGGAGGAACTGTGAGCATCTATTTTGTTTTCTTTCTGATATTTTACAGTTTTCTTCCTTGTCACTTCTGATATTTCCAATGTTGAGTTAGGTAGCTAAATTTTCATTCTATGATAATTTTGATGAATCACAAATCGAGGAGGTGGAAGAGTTCTGCTACCTGGGAAGCCGAGTAACCAGCAATGGATGAAGTAAAAGAGAAATTGCCAGTAGAATTGCCCAAGCAAAAAGGGCATTTTACCAGAAGAAGATTCTGCTTACAGCTTCAAATACAAGTGTGGAAGTGAGGAAACATTTCATTAGAAAATACATCTGGAGCATTATACTACGGCAGCAAAGCGTGGACAATAACAGCAGCAGAGAAGTCCAGGCTGGAAGCATTTGAAATGTGGTGCTACTGAAGAATGATGAAGATAAAATGGATCGATCGAGTGATAAATGAAGAAGTGTTAAGAAGAGTGGGAGAGAAGAGATGTCTACTGAAAACATTAAAAAGGAGATAGGACAACTTAATGGGCCACATTTTGAGACACGATGGCCTGATGAAGACAATCATTGAGGGAAAAGTGAACGGGAAGAATGGAAAAGGCAGGCCTCATAAGAGGTATATGGAGCAAGTTTTGAAGGATGTAAAAGAATGGAATTACGTCAATATGAAGAGGTTGGCTGATAGAAGAATCGAGTTCAGGGCTGCATCAAACCAATCCTAGGATTGTTGACCGATGATGATGATGATGTGATGAATCAAGGTTTGTGATTTGTTGCTTGCAATAGATAGGAAGATGATCTTTGCTTTTTTAACATCTAATAAGAAATATTTCCTTTGCCGATTGCAAAGCTGAAATAGTAACAAATATTTTTTTTATGGTTGATGTCTGTGATGTGAATAGTGCCCAAATTTCTTATAAGTTTTTAAAATGTTTTTTGCATCTTCATAGTGCTACATGCAATGCTTTGTCTTACCTGAACCAAAGGCAAGTCCGATAGAATATCTGCAATGGAAGGTAAGAGAACTGTTGGTGTCCAAGGAGTTGGATGAGCTTCAGCTGAACTAGGAAATGTTGTAGGATTCTGAGGTGTTTCTTCTACTACACGCAATTTGCTAATGCTGACATTCTCCACCACTAGATTCACACAAACACGTAATGCAATGGCCATTTCATCTCTTTCCTCATCCTCCTTTTTAACTGAGGCTGGATCTATGTATGGAACAAATCCATATTCCTCTAACACTGGCACAGCAGTGTGACGTCTCCTTTGAATCACACTCGCTTTCAAGCGACGACATTCTACTCCTCCTGATTCAATAATTCCAGCAGATGGACGTACCCTAACAGGAAGATCTGAAATGTGGCAAAATAAGACATTAGGTACATGATGAATACAAAGATACAAAATGTATTATCCATATCCTTTTATTTAATATTAAATCAAAGGTCAAGTCACCTTCAGTGCTGATATACATTGATATTTTCCAGCTCACTTAAATAAAATTATGGATAAAACTTAAGGTAGGTATATATTAGGTCAGATGGGATGTTTGCATTATGGTAGGATGATAAGTATGAATGTAAAAAGGGGAGTGTTCTGGATGGGGGAAGTAAAGGAGACACTTCTGGTTATATCCTCTCCCAACTCCAATTTAACATCCTCCCATTCAGATCCTTATATCCTACTGTGTGTCATTCATGGTTTTCCCAACCTGGCCAATCTGCTCCCACCAAATTCAGATTAATAATCCCCCTAGCCCAGATTACTGTCTGGCTCATCCACATATCAACTAGAATTTATTTTCATGCAAAATAACCTATCTTGTCCATAGGAATTAAGGCTCTTCCACTTGTTGAATTAAATTCTCCTCTTTGAAAAACTTGCACATACTGAATTTCCCTAAGGATCATACCTAAATGCAACTCCTGCCGCAACCTCCGAAGGCATTGACACGAGAAGGCTTATAGATTACAGCACACCTGGCTGGACATTTGAACTTCTTTCAACAGATAACATTAGCGTTGCTAACATACTCTACAATCTCATCTCTTGTCAAGAGTGATTCACCTCAAGTAATTTTGATTGAAACAAAGTTCGCATAAAATATTTTTAAATGGGATCTTGTAGTTCACTTAAGAGCATAAAATACTTACCTTAACCTAACTATTATTAGCAACTTAAAGCCAACCAATAAACTGTTTTTAATGAATTTTCACATGTGGTTTCATCTATTATTATTTAAATGTATAGTTTTCTTTGTCCTACTTATTCATTCATTATAAGGAATTGTTTAGTAATACATATTTTATTTTCAGCAGATGTTTTAAAATCTATTATTAGCTGATTGAGTGCATAATGTATTTGGCAATGATGTCAGAATAAATATTTGTAGGTAGTACTTACATTTTTCTTCTCCAGCAATGGAATTAACTAGAGCAGTGTGCTTTTTGGGATCAATGACCAATTTCTCAATAGATGTGGGCACATAGAGGGCTCGAGTATCCATCTGTAGAATCTGTACTTGAAGCATTGTATCCAAGAAAGTTGCCCAGTTATTGGCCCACTCAAGATGTCCTGTTTTTCCTTCAGAGCATAATATGTAGAGTTTTAGTTTTTAGTCATGTAAGTGCGAAAAAGTAGATTATTTCAATAAGTACGCAATGAAAATGAAAAAGTACGAATGAATATTAAAAGAAATTATTCACACTAGGTATGTCAGAAATATTTCATAGTGTTGTCTGAATTGCAGTTTGTAATGAATATTGAGTTAATATTCATTTAGAATGTCTTTTGATTTTTTCATAACTTTTTTGTGGGTTTTAAGTCTTAGTTCTTAGAGTAGATATTGATGAAAAAAATTTAAATCAACCAAACAGCTAAATATTACTTGTCTGTAGTCCATTGGTGGACAGTAGGATGACAAGGATTGGTATCAATAAATAAGCGTATTATTATTATTTTTATTGTTAAATGATTTAAGGGGCCTTTGATCTATAAAGATCACATGAGTATGAAGAATGATTTACATCATTCAGGTACATATTACCGCTTCCTATGCTTAGATCAAAGAAGAAAAAACCAAGCTATGATTTCTTTCAATCAATACAATGTCAATCAGTTCAGTTTGACAATTTGAGAAGACAAAAAAATCCCTCGGTAATATCATCAATATATTGAAGAATGGACATTTGAGCACACATTATTGCCATGAGCTTACCTGATTGGTCCAACTGATTTATTCCTTGAAAATACCCAGTGTAGTTGTAGCCCCTTAGTCGTAATTCCTTGTACACATCAGCTGAGGATAGAGGTAGATTGGATTCTCCTTCATTATTACCCCGTGTAGTTTGATCAGTTTTGTCCTCAGTGTGAGGTGGAGAGAATTCTGATTCAACATCCTCAGTGACATATATACGGCCTGAGACGGTGGCCACCCCTCCTTCTACCACTTCAAAATCTCCTGAGCCTTTCATGATCATCACATTGAAGAGCAGGGTTCCTGTAATTGGTTTAATTACATTTTAATTGCTTGCACAGAAATCTGTATTCTTTTGAACACCCTTAGCAAACAATTTGAAACTACCTATGAACATGTATTTTCACCATACTGAGACTACATTGTATTTATTGAAATGAAAATAATTTCCATCTACTGTGTTATTTATTTAAATTGCAGGTACAATCAAATTTTGGTTGAAGAAATGGGCACTATAGCTTGGTAGTTGAGTGGAGTATTCATCTAATGAGCTAAGGTTACTTGGTGACTGATATTTCAGTCTGGGACACCTGGGATTTCCTACGAAGTTCATACCAGCAGAAAATTGAATCGTGAGGATTTTAGGTGGAGGTGTCCAGAAAGCTTCTTGCTCGGAATTTGAACCCAGGACCCTCTGGTCAGCGCTCTACCCACTAGGCTACCATGACCCCCTTCGGGGGGTGAAGAGTACCAAAAAAGTAACTGGCCTCAGTCACAGTTACTTTTCTAAATGTGTAATCAGTTACAAGTACTGATTATATATTTTTTTAAAGTAACTAGTTGAAGTTACAATTATTTTACAGTTACTTATCAAAAAAATTTCAGGAATGGGTCAAGTAGGTCAATGCTGGAGTATCTATTGCATGCTAGCAGTAATTTCACAGAAAAAAAAATCATTCATCTTGACTGGGATTTGAACCCAGACTCCCTTATTTGTGGCCAGGTCCTCTACCACTTGAGTTAAAAAGAAGTGGAAATTATGGAGGCCTTAAAGAAGAAGCTGTTGCTGAACTTCTGGGCATATTATGCCACAAATCAGTCGTATTCTTGCACCTGGTGCCACTGTCCATGAGGTTAAAGCCAACATTCAAACACTAAGGTGCTTACTTAATTACAAATTCAAAGCTCACGAACTTGCTGTGGAAACTTTAATGGTGTTACCTGCTGAAATAGCAGAAATTGCACAAGGAAAATATCATTTGCCTTGACTGGGATTTGAAGCCTGATTCCTGATTTCCGGTCCTGGTCAAGGCAAAGATTTTTTCTCTGTGGAATTTCTATTGTGCAATTTCAGTAGGTAACCTCGTTAAAGTTCCCATGGTAAGATTGTGAGCTTTGAATTTGCTATTGCATGCTGTTTTAAACATCCAGTTATTATTTTAACACACTTTATTTAATACAGATCTTTAAATGTGTATTACCTAAATTTCCCTGCACAAGCAATAGTATCATTGTGGTAGGTACTCTTGAAGTGGCTCCAATGAATTAATTGGTCATATTTTTCTCAGATAAATTTTCATATCAAAACAGTTGAAACAATACAGTAAATCCTGAAACCAGTTACTTACAAGATTGTACTACGTATATAACAATTCATTTAATGGAATGTGTGCTGTCTACTGACATCCATACATTTTAACTGATAAATTACGATACACACACAGATTCTGCAAATGTAAAAGTGAGTAACCATATGAATGCTTAAGAACCTCAGCTCCACTGCAAATTTTGCATCTCAGAGTCATGTTTGGTGCTCATGCCTTCAGTTAACTGAAAATAGGACTCTGAATTAGCAAAACGGAACTCGCTTTGATCTTGGTCATGCCAGATTGCTGATGGAAAAGATTGGGCAACATGGATGGTATGGCAGGACACAGTCACAACCAAGGAAGTTACAATTTGCTGGAACAGGCATTGCAGCTGATTTGAAAAGCCATTCGGGCATGCTATTTGTGATACATACTTGTATGTATGAAGTTGTTATTGTACACTATAAAACTAAGAGCAGTTGGGTGGATAATAGCGAGCATTTTAAAAATTCATCAAAGAAGCAGTGGAAAATGCACAAACACACAAACAAGCACCAAATATTTAGGTTAATTAGGATTAGAAACAGTTTAAGTTATCAAATTGACTCTCTGGGGGTTTCAAATGCATTAAATACTTCCCTTAAATAGCCTTAAGAAGATTAACTGGTGCTGCTGCAATGAGATTTGGGTACAATTTCATCATTCTATGTTTTAATGCACATGAAGTCTCTTATAAGTTGTTATTAAATCTTTGTACTTCTATAAACCCTTCATTCGCACCTTCTTTTGGTATGTTTGTAGCCCGAAGAAATCTCACATTTTCAAATACAACAGGAAGCTCAGTGAACAGTTTGCCTTTCATCATACCCAAGGTTTCCCATACAATGGCCTAAAAATATAAAAGAGATTAACTATCAGTTTAGTACCTAGAGAACCTAGATATTAATGAACTTTAACCATATTTGAAATAGAAAGTATCTAGTCTAGCATGCTACAGTTAAACTCTTTGATGGAGCACAGTAATTCAAAGAATAAGTTGAAAATACTTTTGCAGCCCTTTTTTTAACTAATATTCTGTGGGTGACTGTAGGAAGTTTTCAATATTTAAGTTTTCCTGGTGTACCTTTAAACCAGGAAAATTTTCCTACCCATTATTAATTTACTCACCAAGTATCCTGTGGCAGGGAAAAGGTTTCTTCCATCAATAACATGTCCTACATAAAATTCATCCTCTTCTTCAGCCAAATTTATTGCCACTGCCCTCTCTCCTGATGTAATTTTCTCCTGCGTGCCAATGAAAATGTTTTAATTTTTGAAACTTCAGGTAATCTTTGAAATAATTGGATTCAAATGCAAGCACCCACCTCCATCTTGTATTCAGTGACAAACCAATCATCTGAGTGTTCCCATCGAACCAAAGGAGATATCATGGGTGTACCTCTTCCAACAGGAAACTCACACTTGGGGTATAGTCCAGCTGGACGAGGTTGAGCACCTAGTTGATACAGCCTACAGTGAAACAGGTAAAAATGTTTATAATGATTGTAGTTGTACAGAGGCACCAATAAATACAATTTTAGTGTTTGCATGTAAGTGATGTTGATTCATTGAAGGCACAGCATGAGTCCTTAGGTATTTTTACTTTGATCTAGGGTCACCTAATGAGTTGATTAACTCTGAATGCATTCGTTAACCTGTGAATTTTATTTTGCATCCTGTAACTGAATTTGTGTCACAGTTTCACTTTCAAAAAGGATGGCCATTTCATATGACATCTGTGGCCATTTGTATCATGAAATTCATGGGTGATAATAAGTGAGGGGGTCCCTTCTTTTCCATCATGTTAGATTCCCCAAAACTGCAACTTAAAGTAGAACTGAAAGCATCTCATCATTTTCATACATGCTTACATGTACAGTTTATAAATACATACATACTCAAATTTTCACAGGTGTTCTCTTACAGCTGAATTGCATATGGAAAACTTTATTTCACTGTAAACACATCAGTGTAAGATGCCAGTTCATAAAGAATTAAAATTAGTATACAGGCATGCACTATTAATCTGTCTTGTATTTCTGTATTAAATACCACAGTTGTAAAGTTCAATGTGTCAAAAGATCAGATCAGAATGACTGAGTATCAGATTACTGGCATCGTGTTTAATATGACATATCTTAAGGTGGCTCCACCGAATTATGAAGTAGATGTCATTTTTGTGAAAATGTCAGAATACATCATTTTTTGCCCCTTCTATCGATTGGCAACAAAATAATTTGGCCTTACCATAATATATTTGAAGAAAACAGACACTGAAAATCAGATATTTTATACGTGGCTATACGGCAGAGCATGGCTCTTGCAGTAATATTTGCAGATTAATAATGTAATGAGAAATGTCGTTTTGACGAAAAACTAATATAAGATGCGTGATTTTACGCAGATTTTAGTATTATAAAAAAGTGCTCGCCTTACCACACTTGTTTAATTGATATTAATAAATGTTTGCTCGAAAAAAAGCAGAAAAGCCTTAGTTACATGAAAGTGGCGCTACAGTATGTTGTTATCATTGGCTACGATACTTGTGATGGAACGTGCTTACAAGCTTATTTACCGTCTTAATTACGGAATATACCTTACCAAGATCCTTCTTATATTTTTTACGTGATTTAAATATTTTATTGGTTATTGATATGGTGTAATTAATATCAATGCTTCCAAATGGTAGCAGCGTCATTGTTGCCAAACAATTTTCAAAAATACGAATATTAATAAAATTCATAACAAAGAGTTGTATTTGCAAGGGAGTAGTTTAAAACTAAGTAAGAAAATATTTAACCTATTTTAGATTACGTATTAGTGGGATTGAGCGTGTATTCTGACTTTTTAAATTAAACGTGGCAACAACACGTCAGTCATTTTCCGAAGTCAAAATGAGTTAAAAGAGCTTGTAAAAAATAGAATGTAACTACAACGCGCTATAAAATAGCATACTCATACAATTATTGTGTAAGCGTTATCACCCTTCAGACGATTTTCCATATAGGTGTTTTTCTGGATCGGTATTTATTCATTAAATAATATAGCTCTTTTACGGGATATTGAATCGCGGAGTCACGGTGGAACCTCCTTAAGTGACATAAAGTGGAGACCTCTTGTAGTGAATATTGACAAATTCTTGGTTCACTATTTGGAATGCATGGTGAAATAATTTTTACTATTCTAAATGTGCATTTAATTGAATTAGGAGTCTATTGAAGCATTTATGAGCAAGTATGTTGATTTGAAAAATAATCATATCATTTGATTTGGGCTACCAAAAATGCATTAGATAAACTAAAACTGTAGGTATGTATATAAAGAAAACCAAAGCATTTGGCACTGCTCTGCATGAGGGAACTGGGAATACAGAGTAAAGTGGGCAAAGAAGGGTTTGGGAAAGAGGAATTAGTTAATTAGTCAAGGTCTAGTAGCTTATAGTAGATATACAAAATCAACTAAGTTTTACTCAAACTCCCAGTGTGCCTCTCCATATTTTATGTATTTTAGTTCAAACTGAAATCGTGAAAACTTGCTGTTATTTAACTAAACCCTTTCCAGATTTCTAGATGAGCCATGCTAGGTTTTGAGAAATAATAATATGTACAATCAGGTGATTGAATAATCTTCAAAGTATAAAAAATAAATTATTCTTATGAATGTGTGGCTATAGTCATAATTCATTATTGTTGCTTTATGAAGAAGTCAGAGAATATGACAAGAGAAAATCTTTGTAACCACTTTGCATTAAATGTAAACTTTTCAATCAGGTTTAAGTATTTTGTGTGAAACAATATTCTAAGCATTAAAGTCCAAGTGAATTGAATTAGAAAAGTGAAAAATGGATACTTCAGTCAGTCAATGCACTTCTAACAAATTAGCCAGCATTATCAAAACTTAAATATCATATTTTAAAATTGATTCACATTTTAAGCTTTGAATTTAATTGTGCAGGAGGCCCTAAAAAAGCAGTCAGTTGGTCACAAAGTATCCCTTATCCACAAAAGGACTCTCTTTCTCATGTGCTACCCTGGTGAAAATAAACCGTGACAGACAGTGTGACAGAAGCGTGAACACAGTGTGCTTAGAATGTGACAAGAGCGTGAGTACCTACAGTGTGCATAAGTACACCATGACAAAAGCGTAAAGTGGGACTCAAAAGCGTGCAGAAAGCGTGATAGACACTGTGACGGTACAGTGTGTTCACAGTGTGAGGACACCGTGCACACCACAGATGTGCACACAGTGTGAGGACACCATGCACACAGTGTGCGTACACTGTGACTAATAACCTTGTACATAGAGATGGGCAACTTGGTAAATTACCGCGGTAATTTTCGTAAATTACCGTGGTATTTTTCGTAAATTACCAACACTCCTGAAAATTACCGTAATAAACGGTAATTTTCAGAAAAGTTCTTTTTCAGAAAATTTCTTCCTCACGAAAAAACCATTGGAATGGGTAATATTATATATTAAGAAGCTAAAACGATTTTGATTACATTGTAGCCATGATTAATTCGAATTAATTCAGAGTAAAATAACAAATGCACAATGTGCAGAGGCATGTATTTGGAACAAAAATTTCTCATAGTGTGACAAAAGAGAGGCAAATTGCGTGTTGCTGCCAACTTCGTATTAATTTTTTAATGAGTTTTAATAGATAAACATCGTGATATGTTTGATATATGCGTCGGCATTTATATCTCAATACTATTTGATTTCATTTGGAGAGCTCTGACAAGGATTTGCAGCTCAAAACTTAAAATTACCGGTAAAATTACGGTAATTTTCGTAAATTACCGTAATTTACCTCAATGGAAAATTACGGTAATTTACTCATCTCTACTTGTACAGTGTGCAGAACATTGTGGTCACACTGTCCATCACGCTTTGAAGGGAGCACACTGTGCACACAGTGTACATACACTGTGACTAATACCCTTTCACAGTGTGATACACATTGTTGTCACACTGTCTGTCATGGTTTATTTTCATCAGATACCCTTTCACCCATTTTTGGGACCTAGAAAAAATATGTGTACTTCAAAATTTGGGTCTACTGCACTGGTGCCACAAGCTTTGGTTTCATCTTTATCATACCATGTGGCAGTGAAATATCTGCTTTTCAAGTTGCATCACTCACTTTCCCAGTGCTCCTAGGAAGACTTCCAAATTGTTTGGGTGTCCACGGGATGTGAGGGGGACATGAGCACAAGATGATGGCAATGATCGCCTCAAAACAGGTTGCAGTAGGGCATGTGGTGCTATTTCTATTGTAATAGCATCCCGTGGTATATGCCTTGTTGTAGCTTCCTCAAACAGAACTGGACATAGCAAGTTGTTCGTGTGATACTCAGCAGAAGAGAGGGTTGCCTGTGGCTCTCTCCACTTTGATTCTGGGACAGAAGAGGATATCCACAGTGATGAGCGAGGTTTGGGCTCTGGAATTACCTTGAATGACAAAGCATATCATTATCCCACTGCAGCTGAAGTTTACTTATGAAATTTGTATGTTATCCAATGTTATCAACATGTTATCCAATACTCTTCCTTAATTACACTGAGCAAAAGAGTGAAATACATATAATTAAACATATATGTTAGGATACTAAAAACCACAAATTATCCCGTAAACCATTGGTAAAAATCCTGTTAGAAAAGATTTTCTCAGTAAATGCCAATATATTTCTACTATTAATATTGTAATCTATCAATTGCTCCTTCACCATGAATTTTACTCTTTCACTCATGATCATGATTCATATGCAAATCATATTTTAGATCAAGTTGAATCACAGTTCTGTCCATGCTTAAGTACTTGAAAATAGATTTTTTAGTAGATGATAGAAATATATGGGAAATTCGTTAGTTGCTTTAATGTACATACGTACATAATTCATATATGAAAACTAAGTGCTTCAAATATATCTAAAATTCATAATCTAATGATTTCCATGCAAATGTGCTTGGCAGTTTTTGCACAGTCTACCTAAAAGGGGCTGGAATTAAAAGGATTAATTGTAATATATTAGAAAAATATGTAGCATTTTTATGAGTTTGTGATGAAATGGAAAGTTGAGATTTGATAAAATCACCTTATCCCAGAAGGAAAAATTACTAGAATGAGCACATTTGCCTGGGCTCTACATATTGTTATTAGATTTTATGGCTCATTAATATTTAATAGTTCATGCAGATATTTTCTTAATTACTCACTGCTTTCAGTACTTTTATAAGATTTTTGAGATCATTTGTACAACTTGGCAATTTTTAGTAATAAATACTGATGTATTAACTTCTGTTAGTATATGGTTTATTACCTTACCTGTTTCAGATATTTAAGGAGGGTGGGACCTGCATTTGCGATGTAACGGCTATGATATGCAATGTTGGAGCATTTGACCTCACGGGCGAAGATACCACGAAGACGGAGGTTTTCAACAAATGTTGCCACTTGAGCCGCTGGTCCAGAAACTGTGCAGCTATCAGTTCCATTGTGGCAAGCAACATCCAATTCAGGTGGGAGTAACTCCCTGACTTGTATTTGTGACAATCCTATGTTGAAGTATTTTAACATTAATGGAATGAATGCTGTAAGTTTTTTTTAAAGCTATTAAATATAATGAGGGTAAAGGAAACTGCAATTTCACAGAAAAAATTAGTTGTAAACTCACCAACCATGGTTTTGATATGGGGCATATCAACTGGATTCCACATTAAAACCGCAGTCATTGAGTTCAAAATAAATTTAATCTATGGTTGCATTGTCTCCTTTCCCCTCATCTTGAAGGCATTCCAAGACAAGCTTGATACCGTTAACTTTATTAAACATACTTTTACTCATTAAACTTATTTAACTAAAATCATGCCAGAGAGCATTTAGTGACCTGGTATCAACCCTTTGCATTCAGTTGTTGAGTGAGGCTTGACAGGGTTGTATGAGGCAGCAACTTGCCTGTTGAGTGCCTCTTGATGCTTGTATTTCGCTGTGATTTTAAGGTGTTTTCTTTTCTTTTTTCAAGTTGGATATCTGCTATCAATATTTGGAATTAAAGCGATACATTATTGTTCAGGACACTTATTTTTGAAAGTTAATATGTTTTATTGTGTGCTTGAGATCTAAATCTTTAAAATAAGGGGTATTAAAAATTAAAGTTGGAGTGTTTTACAGTGAAAGCAATGGAAGAAGTCCAAGTGCATAGCATTAAGGAGCTCATGCTTGATTTTAAAGTATCCATTATAAATGATAAAATAGCTTCCATACTACCCAGATTATGTGAAAGACAAACTAAGAAGTGTTATGAGTAGTGGAGAAGGATGGAAAGTTATTGGGAAAAATTAAAAGGAGGCAGTAAGAATGTGAGTTAAACATTAATAGACAGTGGTAGGCTTGTAGTCTTCAATGGATAGAAAATGTTCAGAAAGAATTGAAGAAGAAAGAAAAGATATGGATTTTAAGTGGCATAAAGGTCACTGGAAGGTAGGAAGAGGTAAAACAGGAAATACCATAGAGAGGCAGGGGCTGTCCTAAGACGTACCAACTTTGGTACAGTCCATTTACTTTAACTTGACCGACACTCAGTGATCTACTGCACAGCTGTTCCTAGTCCAGCGAAGAGAATAGGGGTGGCAGTGCTTAGAGAGAGGGAAACAGGTAGGAACTTGGACTTTTATAGTACCAAAATCACTTACTGTGTATGAAGTATGGAGGGCAGATACCCCTTAAATGTTCCCTCTCTCCTCCTCTGCTTATTTATCCTTTCACAAGGAGTCATCAGCCAGATTAATGTGAATGGACTGTATATTACATATATACAACATACATAATGTTTATTAACAAACATTCAAGGAAATCATACAGTCAGGCAATGAAAATAATAAGTACAACCCATAACTAATAGCTAATCTGTATTTTCAAGTGTGCATCCACACTAATAGGTGCTTAGGACCAGGAGGTATGGTATAAGAATGGGAATGGAAGGGAAAGGAGGAAGGGTGGAGAGAAACCCGGCATCAGCGTTAGCGTGCTCTTAACGAAAGGTGTCAAGGGGACCATGGCATAACACTTTGAGGACCGGCTATTTAATTCCAATCTGTTCACATAGGACTGGGTATTTAAAGGGGTTTTAACATAAATGACAGGTGTCGTGGTAGCCTAGTGGGTAGAGCGCTGAGCTGCTGACTGGAGGGTCCTGGTTCAAATCCCGGGTAAGAAGCTTTCTGGACACCCCCACCTAAAATCCTCATGATTCAATTTTCTGCACTTCAGAACTTCGTAGGAAATCGCAGGTGGCCCAGGGAAAGGAACTGGCCCCCCTACCCTGAATGTGAGAATTTCACATGCCAATGGCTTAGTACTGTGTGATCTCTACCCTCACCTATCAAAAACCAACCTTCGGGTTGAACACACCTCTCTCTCCCAACCTAAATGACGTTGATGCATGAAAATTGGTCTAGCATGCTTAATTTCAAACGTATTTTAATAAAATTTGAAGCGTTACACTCACCAGAGATTTTAGTATTTCTTTTTGGTGTGATTTTGGGTGAAACACACCCCCTTATGCTCAGAAACCTTGCATAATCCACAATATACCAAGTTTCCTTCCTAAGTTTATTTGCAGAACAAACTCAATACATCCGTGATGGATATTTCTTCTTCCCATACCCCACTATCCTCTCTAGTATGTGTTTCACCTTTCCCCTCACTAGCCTTGCCAGGTTATCCCGATGAGGTGCTCGCTGAGTCCTTTCTCGCCGTCCATGTTGTCATCACTGGAAGACGCACTTCTTCCCTCCTCACATTTAGCCCAACCCTTGGCTACTTCCAAGACAAATTTTTTTTAAGTCACACAACTAGATGTGTTCAAGGTTTTGTACACTACAAAAGAATTAAATAAGGCACTGTTGATTAACCATAGCACAAGTTTTTTTGTCCACTTCATAGTTTTTCTAAGCACTGAAAAGTATGCCAAGTACATATCTGCTCTATCTACTCCTCCCATGTACTTATTGTATTCCAAAATACATGTCGCTTTTTTCTTTATTTCTCCCGTCAACCTGCTTCGTTTTCCTTTTCCCATACTCGAGTCATGAAATGTGGAAATCATCCTTACCTCCCTCTTGTCCTTCCACGCAAGCAGCAAAACTTCCTCCCTTCTACAGAACGGGTAGTCGCCTTTCTTCATACTTTTAATTTCATTTCTAAAATCAGTGGGAAGTCCCCTGTTGGCACGAATGGTTCCACAAACACGTGTTTTTTACTAGAATATTTTCTATTTATACGCTATTTAATTTATACGCAATTTTCTATTTCTACTATTTGTACGTTGTTTAATAATTGTCTTGGAACACATGATGCCAATGGTGTAAATGCAGATCTAGAAGAGTCAATATGGTTTCCTCTAATTTTTTCCCCTCAGCTGTGTATATTTCTATGTTACCAATATATACCCAGTTTTACTCTCACACACCATTTGCACCAATACTTCACCAACTTCTTTGGATTACATGTTCTAAACCTCAAACTTCCCCTCCAAGGTATTACTCCTTCATTGAGAGAGAGATCACATTTAGGCATGTACACTGTTTTGAATTTTTCTAAGAAATATGCTAGAATTGGTCTGATTTTATATAATCAATCAGAAGATTCAGCATTTGATTCATTATCACTGAAATACCAAGAATTCCAAATTTGTTCAAATCTTTTCCTGCTGAGGAAATTACTAAAGATAGGTGTATTGATAAATTCATCTGTGCTCCAATATTCCTAAATTGAATCTTTCCTAATTTTTCCCATCAAAATAATTATTGCTAAGAAAACTTTCATCTCTCCCACCGTTGCATTTTTCCATTTCCCAGTTTTCTGCGAATTCTTGTTTCTGCCTTCATTCTGCACGTGATACAAGTTGGTCTTGTTGCACATCATTTCAAGAAGATCATCCCCAAAAAATAATTTTGCTTCTTCTAAAACACATTCACTATTATCAGGTGCATTTGTGATTCCTGTCACTCCCTGAACATCTTCCAGTCTTTTTGGGAGGTCAATTTTATTCCATGTCACAGAGACGTCCTTCACTAAGCTACATCACGGTCACTTACTTCAGAATCACTATTATCAGTGTAAACTAACTGTCCAGCCTTTCTTTTAGGTTGTCTTCCACTAATATCATAACCAATTTCACTATCTGAGCTCTCACACTCGTCTACACAATCATTTGGCACATCCGTTAACATGTCAACACAAAGTTCTTCGTATATATCCTTCTCTGTCATTCCACAAGATGCACCACCACTAGTTCTCGTCAATATTATAGAATTCTAATAAGTGTTTATTATTTCTGGAGTAACTTCTCAGGAGACAAGATATACTGGAATTATTCCTGCAAATTATTGAAATCAGCCCAGGCTTTAACGTACAGGTATGTCTGCACTTTCATAGGGTAAAAGCACAGCTCATTTCAAGTAAGGAAATTACTCTCCAGTTGACTACGTTACTTGAGATCTCTAAAGAAGAGAACACAGAACACAAGAACATTCCAGATGAGGTTAATATGCATTCTAAGAGAAATGCATGAGCCTAACAAAGATAAACATTGTGGCCATCTGGTCCTTTTCTACCTAGGACAGAAAGATAGGGTGAACGCTGAAAGGCATCTCAGAGATCCTTGGCCCACTGCAGCTAATGTGTTTACATTGAGCAATATATCCTAGCCTTGTGAGAAACCAGATCATAGCAAGTGTGAAAGCCAGCCATGAACACAGATCCAGATGGCATATTCATTATCCTCTTTAGGCCACTATATATTAGGCGATCGGAGAATTGCCGAAGAATAGATTTGATATTAGCACTGACTGAAGAAAAACAATCCAGTTATAACTCTTCCTTATTAACTAAATGTAAATAATTTATGATTTCAAAATTTATAAAAAATACCTTCCACTGCTGGGATTCGAACCTGGGCCCTACTGGTTAGAGGACAATAACTACTCTAACCACTACACCAACCCAACCCCCACTCCCTCAACTTATAACTAATTACCTATAATCACTTCATTTCATAAATAAATTTAACCTCAATTTGTACTGAGGTTATAAAAATCGAAAAAAAGCTATATGTCATACCAACTGCAGCCATTGAACCAATGATAAGTGGAGTTTCTATTGAAGCAAGACCTCTTGAATATGCAGCCAAAATCATCTGCTGTGCTGTTAGGCAACCATCAGCATATGCACATCCCAACTCTCCCACAGAATGTCCAACTACTCCATCTGGATGTACACCTGCTGCTTCTAAGGCATCCACCAAACCAATCTGTTGATGGAAATTGTGGTGAACTAAGCTTGGACATTTGAGTAGATTCAAAATTTTTGTGATATCATTTCATTGTAATTACATATTTAGGAATATTCACTATAAATATTTCTAAGATTGGAAACTGCTAGTATTGTTGCCCATGCCTCATCAAGTTGACCAACTTTTATTTCAATAATAGATAATACTCTTAGACAATGAGTCATGATTGGAGGAAAATAAAGGGAACACCTGATGCAGCCTTTCGTAGTCGACTGCTAATGGGTTTTAGGTGTGGAATCATTCCCTCTCCCCCTGTATTGCTCCATAATATTCTTTGATTGCATAACATAGTGCATAATTGCATAATGCCTCTCATTCCTGCCAATGTCTCGAATTTTTTTGAATGATAAATTTACAAAAATAATTATTAGAAATAATTATAATGTGCATTATCATTATTATATGAAAAAGGAATGAATATACAAAGAGGCTTTATGTGGAAAGAATTTCTACCTGGTTGTTTGAACAACAGAATGTTTATTAACTTAAGTGAAAATGGTGCAATTTCCTTTCCCCAAGAGAAGTCTCCAATTATCTATAATTATTTGATTGATGGTACATATAACATTTGTATCTACTAACTATATCTCAGATTTGGGAGTGACTTTGGTGGAGGTGCGATCACAAAATAAGTTATATGGTAATCCAGAAAACAGCTAAAGGTGGTTACTAACCTGAACTGCTGCTATACCAACAAAGGAATTGAGAATATCATCAAATATTTTTGGGTCAGGGTCTGAGATGATCCTGTATATGTCTAGACCTCTGGGTTTTAGGACAGCATCACAGGATGCAATAGCGGCTGCAAATGCTGGAAGGCGAAGTAGATCCTGTCCCATTCCTGCCCATTGGCTGCCCATACCAGAGAACACAAACCATATGGGCCGACGTGCTCCTGGAAAGTACTACAATTATAAAAGTAATCAGTTAGAGTCACATGTTGTAGTATTTTGTAAAGCCTTTGAAAAAAATTTCATCCTAAGTGAAAGTGAGTAGAAGGATAAATAGCTGAAAATGAGTAACAAAGCTTAAGCAGGACCATAATAATATATCATAATATGGAACAAACTATTTTTTTCATTTCAAGTTAATATATGTGTATACCATTTAACGCAGTGTACAAATCATTACAGACCATCCATTCTGAAATAAACTTTTTGTTTTAGTATTTCATGAGTACTGATTCTTCAGCTGTACGAAAGCTCTTTGGCTTCCATTAATTTATTTCTATATGTACTTGCCACTAGTTTTATTTTAAATCATGGAGTGTGAATTTACCATGTCATCATTTATGCATTCATTTCTCTTTCTCTTGTGCAAAGGATATGCAATATTTTTCCTTGCAATCCTTAGACTCGGGCCCTTTTGGACTCTACTCTTGGTTAACTCATAAAAGGTAGAATAGTAAGTAACAACATATTAACCAACATTTTAGCTTCTCCACTAACAGTATTACTTAATATCTTGGCTAGATTTTCATAATCACCTGCCAAAATTTCTTATGAGCTATTTGTTCCTGGCAAATAGTTTGGTACTTCTTGTGACCAGTTGTAAATCTATCATCAGCATAGTGCAGTGCTTCCCAACTGATTTTGTCATGGCATAGCAGTGTGCCACAAAAAGACTGGAAGTGTGCCATGAAAAATTTAAACATGAAGTCCTGAATGGGTTGATGGTATCGGAGTGAGAGGCTGCTGAGTAATTCCATTTTCACTCTGTTATTGCTATTTATTCTAAATAATTAATGTTCTAATGAATTACAGATTATTGGTTAATTTGACAATGTAGTTCATAGGTGTAATTCAAAAGCTACCTCAAATACCACTCATTAAGGTGTAATGAATTAGTTCTATTTCCTATGAACATTTCTATTTTGTTTATTTAGTTTGTTCATATAACTGTACAAAAAGACTTCCCTGATATGAGTGTGTAGCTAGACCATTTGTGTTGAAATGGAATAAATTATTCATGTTAACAGAAAAATGTTTCTTCAAAGTATGCCATGAAAATGTATATGCTTTTGAATTGTACTATTGTGTGAAAAAATTTGTGAATCTCTGGGATAGTGGGTGCTTCTCAATATGATGATATTATTGGATTTGCTTTTTTCTTTTGAATGGTTGTCTTCAACTGACTTAATACTGCCTGGATTTGATTTTTATGCTTCGAACAGGATCCTGTTGAATTGTGCCATTAGCAATTTCAATGGAAATATTGAATGAAACTATATGCTCGGTAAACACATTTGCTTCAGGTGATGCCTATTGGCATCGACCTTGTCTTATGCTGGCAGCAAAGTAACAAAATTGGCATCTAGTACTGTTAGTCAAACCTGCTAAGCACAGAGCTGCTCTGAAAGTTCAGAAATGGTGAGCAGGAGAACATAATTCAAAACATGACAGTGGCAATTAAAAGACTTCATATATCCTTGAGATAAATAATATTGAAAGAGTTTTATCCATAAACTACTTTCCTAGGCTTTTAATATCTTTGATAATATATTAATCCTACCTGAATATCTCGAGTTATTTTCTCTTCTGTGTTGCTTGAACCTTGCAGGCGTGGTTGAAGAAGAGTATGTCCCCTGTAAATATGACCTGGAATGTTTGAGGCATGTATTTCATGAAGTAGGGCTACAAATTCAGGATCAACAGCTCCCATGGATTCAACCTGATATGAGAGAATTAAGGACAGTATTTTCATAAATGTTGTATTATGGAATGGATATCATTAAAAACATCAACTTTTGGTTAACTTCTATTTGATAAAAGGGAACATCAATGATTCATAATTAAGTATTTGTGCAGTTAGTACCTCAAACAAAATTCTGTTCACAGCCTCCTCAGTTCTTCCAGATGCTAGAATCAGCCGTGGTACAGTATCACCATTTGCTCCAGTTAGTTGTGGTAACTTAGGTTTCTCATTCCAGCGAAATAGGACATGAGAATTAGCCCCTCCAAACCCAAATGAGTTTACTCCTGCTAAACCTCCACTCCATTTCATCTTTTCGGTGACAACCTTTAGCAACAAATATTTTTAGAAAAGATGAGCCTTAATTTTTGGTAATTATGAGCTATAAGGAAGGTTCATTGTTATAACATACCTTCACTCGATTTTCAGCCAGTGCTGGAATTCCTTTCCTTTGCTCATGGAAGTGTAAGTTTGGAGGAATATAGCCAGTTTCCATTGCAAGTATTACTTTTACAACAGAACAAAGAGCTGATGCGGCTTCTGAATGACCTAAGTTGGACTTTACTGAACCCACAAGGAGTGGTCCCAAAGTGGTAACATCCCGAGGCTTGCAAAACACTTCATCGATGGCATTTAATTCTTCTGGATCACCAACCTGAAAAAGAGAGAGTAGACTGGTATATTATATCATATCAAAATGTGATTATTATTTGTCCAGTTTTTATTACTTGTGCCTGCAGTTCCTGTATCCAATCTGTTTATAAATGATAAAATTGAGATAATACCTGAAAACCAGGAAAGGATGTGTGTTTTTGATTAAAGAGTGATCCCTGTTGATGAGAAAGGGGAAGCAATCACACTCAAGATAAGAAAGTTATTGATGGCACTAGAAGGAATTCAGGCTGGTTTGGGGGAATGTATGGAGAAGCTACCTTACAATATTGTTAGGCATGTATACTTGGATACTGAAAATATGTGGGAATAGATGCGCTCAATAAAAATAAACTGGACCCTCAATGATATGAATGTTTGTTTGAGGATGATAGTTTATAACATAAAGAATTATTGGAAATGCTTTACTCTGAAAGCATAACTGGAAATGAATGTGATGAGGGCTGTATTGTGAATAATGTCCCAGAGTATAGTTTCTGAAATATTGAGAAGAATGTAATATATTTTAGGAAACTATTCTTAGAATGCATGAGTAATGAATGCAATACAGAAGGTAGGAGGAGATTAAATTGGTGGACAACACATTCAAAATTTGTATACACCCGAGGGAGTATAGGCAATGATAATGGAATAAAACACTCATACTCATCATTAATTGATGTGGAGAGACTAGCTGGGTGGTAAAGAGTCATTGCCTAAACTTTCATCTTCAACTTACATCGTGAAAAATGGTACTCATACATCAGAGGAACTTGGCCGGGGAATGAGAGTGTGATGAGAGCTGATTGGTGGAGAGCAGGTGTAACAATTTAGTTACTGATTCAGTGAGCAGTAAGTTGGATAGAAATGGAAGTAGAACTATGAGCATAAAGAAGTGGTGAGCATTTGTCAAAGAGTCATTTATTTATTTATTTGAGAGAACAGGTGATAGATTATTGTGGATAGATGCTAAGAAAAGTCTAGCTAGGTTTTAAATTGCATGGTCATGGACCATTAACTTTGAGGCTTGAAGATAAGAGTAGATTGAGGTGTTTGAGAAGGATGAGGGAATATCATAGAAAATTAAATGATGAAGTTCTATGCATTGTCAGGGAGAAATATATGTAGTTGATGAAGAAATTATTTAGAAGTGAAATCGTAGAATGGAACAGATTTTTAAAATGTCATGTGATAGTTATATTTTATATTTAAAACTAGGTGGATGCTGTACCTACAATAAGTTAGGATCATACCTGAGAAATAAAACTCTAAAAGTGCACCATTAATCATTCACTTTGAATTATTTGGTATTCTATTTCATAGTCCTAAAAATGTTTATTAAATGTTAAGCATGGTCAAAATATGTAAATATTCATTATCTGTAGGCATTAATTATCTGAAATTAGCATGTTATTGAATATAGTAATTTATAAAATGTGAAATATATATAGCTGTAAATGATAGATTTACAGCCCAATGGATCATTTAGATTGCTTCAGAAAAAGGGTGTTTGAAAGTTGGAGGGAAAGGGTGCTAAAAAGATTCCATGCATTAGCTTGATTGATTACAAATTTCAAATTTTATGCCATCAGAATGTTACATAGCTACATCATACTTTTGTTCCAGTGCCATGAGCTTCCAGGTAGCCCAACGATCCAGGATTAATTCCACATTCATTGTAGAACTCATGTAGTAACTGTCTTTGTACACGGCCAGATGGATATGTTATTCCTTGCTCCTTGTAACCATCACAGTTGGTCTTGGCATGAACCACTGTGGCATATATGCGACGAGCATTTGTGCTTTTTTGGAGAAATACCATTGCCACAGTTTCACTTCTGCAGTAGCCATCAGCTGCAATTCATCCAAATATTTACATGAGTAAATGAGAGGAATTTTTTTTTCAGTCAACATTTAAATGGCAGCCAAATACTTTGTGAACAAAACATTGCTGCCTGATTAATTGTATTTTCCAATAGGGTAGCTATGGAAAAAATAAAGATACTATCTTGGCATTCATTGGATTTTTTATATATTTGAAACTTTTAATATTTTTGGGGTTTCATGCCAGAATTGCTTTAAATTGCTAAAACTTTTGTTTGTTGACCAATTGCTTATTATCATTACTTTTTCTGTGTATGTATGAGGTATTCTATGAAACTAATATAATTTTTTAAAATTTTACCTTTTTCATCGAAGCTTTTGCACCTTCCATCAGCACTAAGAACCCCAAGTCGAGAAAATTGCATGGAGATGTATGGATGAAGGGTGAGGTTGCACCCGCCAACTAATGCTGCATCACATTTCCCATCTTGAATGGCATGATAAGCATGTTCAAGGGCATACATACTTGAGGAGCAGGCAGTGTCGACACAGTAACTGGGACCTGAGGAAATTAATGGATCAAGACAACTTATTTAGCAAGCTGTGAGAGCTGAATCAAATCAATGTTATAATTTATTAGTAGTAATGATGATGATGCCTGATTGTAATGGTTCGGCTGGATGATAGATTCATTTATTCCATACAGATATGTACATTCAGTATATTATCTCTAATTCAATATGTATAACTCTTATTTTACAACTCTAATTCTATTCTTCTCCATGAGCAACTATTTTTGTATCTCAGTACAATTCCTATGTCCATATGAGGTATGTTATTATACCTTCCATGGTTTTCTGGAATTATAGTATGCAGGGGTGATTATGTTTTGGGAATTTTGCTGTTGTCTGGCTGATCGTGAAGCTCTGGTTTAAATCGTAATTAACTGGCAGTCAAAAATATGTTCATTCTGTGGTGGTTAATCTTTTATAAGGGATTGTGAATGAAATGATAAAATCCTTAGAATTATCTGGGTATGATAAGTGATATGCTAAGAACTAGGGGACATGGTTTCCCTTTCCATAGAAGATATATCTAAGCAATACAGTTGTCCATAATTTTCTACTTTTTTCTAACAGTGATACAAAAAGTGCTGATAATGTGAATATAGGACTATAATGCCCCATTCACACTACTAGCTTTTTACTATGGTAAGGCTTACCATAGTTGGAAAATGGCCGTGTGAACGCAGGTTGCCGCTAAACCTAGTAAACTTTTCTACCATTATTGAGTTACTATAGTTGGCGCTAGTTACTGGTATTTTAAGGACGTGTGAACGCAAGTTGGTAGAAATGTGGGTAGAAAGAAGGTTTGTTTTGAAAATGGAAGTGGAAATGAACGTAGAGTGCTTGAACACGAAGTGACCGGATCGCACGATATGGATTGGAAATGATTCTTAGTTACAACGATATTTATTTAATCACACTGTAATATATTTTAGTAGTTGTATTACCACGTTCCACTGATTCGGTTGTTCAATAATGGTTTTAAATAGTTTGCTTTTCCCCTGAATCACGAGTACGTACGCTTATATATTTATTGTATGTGATTAACTTGCCGTGAAGAAAATATACATGCAGAAATTAAGTAACTAAGAAGTTGCAAACTTTCACAGGAAATTCGACTCGTGTTATTTTTTACGTATTCACTCCTTAGGACGGCATTAAAAGTATTTTCAGCATTATTCCCTTAAATAGCTCCTTTCACAAACAGCAGAATATGGTAAACTTGGGATATCGGATTTAAAAATACTAAATATTGATAAGAGCAACAAATTCATTATGTATACTTGTATGTATTCTATTTGGATACATGAACTTGCCTACGAAATGGGTTAACACGAGCGATAACTTATTGAGAGGTGAACAATTAATCATTTCGTAGCATGGCGTTCCATGGTTGATTGCATTTCTTGGTGCGTGATGCCTGTATATAAGCTAAACGAATAGAAATACAGGCAAGGAAACGTTAATAATTTTAAAGTGTAAAGGTATTAGTTGAAATATGCGAGGAAAAAGAGGTAAAGGTTGAATGTCTTATATATCTGGAAATTAAAGTCATGGAGGGCGTTCATCGTTGTACAACCTTTACATTATATTTTTAACGTATTACTTTGGAGTTATTCAAAGCAAATGTTAATTGCATTCAATTTTATATTTAAAATTGATGTTTAGCAAAGTAACTGACACAGAATCCGTATCTCGGAGATGCGACTCACTGTCAATCATGAGGAAGTAATTTAAGAAGAACATTTTGGTTCATTTATAAAAAGGGATCTAGGAAACTACATTGATAATTTTCTATAAAATAACTGCATCTAATTTGCACATAAGTTAAAATACTCTTCCAATCTTTGCAAGACAAAGTCCTTCCGCTATCCTACCCTCCATTGTTATTTTGACTTAATTTCACTCTCCAATAGATGTCACTAGAGTCTTTACGATGGTTCTGGGTAGGCCGTGTGAACGCAGGTTAGTTTTAGCCGCCATATTAACTATCATTCTACCCTAGTAGTGTGAACGGGGCATAAGAAATCAACTTTCTCCACAATGGTTTTATGTCATAGGCTATAAAAATCTGCCTTGCCATAAATCAATTTTTTAAACTAGCTTTTATCCCTTGGTACAGGTTGATGTATGTGTGAAAAAATTTGCCATCCAACTTTTTCCTGCTCCATCTGAAGTATTATGATAGCATTCCATGACAGCACTCAATCAGATGCTCATTAAATACAGATGAAGATATGTTATATGCATGGGCTCCGAGAAAAAAAAGTCAATCAACAAGCATGATTGGTATGAACCAGAGCATTGACTGAGGAAATCTGCAGTACTCCCTTTATTAAGGTGAGGTTCTCTAACTCACTTGATCAACAATCATGTGCCTCTAAGGGTATGCATATGTCTGTGACTTCAATTGATGATGTCATGGGTGTTTTCAAGTCTGTTTCCGCACTAATAGACGCTTCAGACTGGGTGGAAAGGTATAAGGATAGGAATGGAAGGGATGGGGGACCTCTTATTATCAATTGATAATGTATTTATCAATATTTCATCATTTATACTATCATCATGAAAGGTCAATCACACTTAAATAATTTAGGCAGAAGATAGACTACAAAACTTTTGCTGAGAAAAATTATGCAAATTTACAATAAGTGGAACTCAGGTCATAATCTATGTCTGATACACATGATAGCACTTCAGTACTGTGGGAATCCCTTAAGAATATTTTTTCCTCAGAAACAATGACTTATTGTGTGAATGTAGATTGAGATTGTGTTTGCTTAATACTATAAGTATGAGTGTAATCCTTGGAATTAATCTTTTATGGTAATCAATGTGTGAGTCAGTGCAACATTAACCACATTCTCCTTCTACAAAGGCATGGGACAAATAGTCAATCTGCTTTTTATTTATAGTAGCAACACAATATTACCATTGACCTAGTATATTTATTAGAGTGAAAAACAATATCTGGTATGGCTATGTTTGTACTAAAGTAAGGTAAATATTTGTATACCCAAGTCAAACTTTATTCTTCAACTTAATATCAAATTACCTGTTATTCCCAGCCAATAGGAAATTCGGTTGGCCAGCATGGCTCGGCTGCAACCTGTTATTCCAAATCCATTGATCTGAATGCGCTCATAGAACCAAGTCTTCTCACTCTCACTGAAGCAAGCTCCAATGAAAACACCAGTTTTGGTATTGCGAAGGGTGCTTGGATTCACACCTATTCATTTAAAGAATGAAGTAAAACAAAATTATAGGACCAAATCTGAATTTTATTTTGTGCATGTATATGAGCATTAAATTAGATAATTATTTCCTATTGTACTTTTATGAAAAAAGGGGTTGTGATAATTAGTGGCCTCAATTTTACTATGACCTTTATTTTCCTATTTTTTCCTTTTTCCATGTAGAGAAATATTACCTGCATCCACAACTGCCTCATAAGCAAGCTCTAAGAGAATTCTGCACATGGGATCCATTGTGTGTGCCTGCTTGTAGTGGACACCAAAGAAAGAGGCATCAAACTTAGTGAGGTTTTTGAGTTTTCCAGTCCTCTGTGGTATTTCAGGATGATCTTTTGAAGGAAGTAGGAAACAATCATCATTATTTTGCAACTTCTATTGTCTCAGTGAGTATTTCAGTATATGAAGTGGTAAATATTTCTGTAATATTCTTGAGTACTTTAAGATCTGGTGGTTGATAAAATGATCTTTATTTGTGTTTCAATAAATTCAATCCTTTCAGGCATAAACTATTGGAAGTCCATTATCTTTTAATCCACAGCATCTTTTTTATATCTGGTCCAACTAGTTTCAACGAATCACAGTGATACATCAGGTACAAGCATTACAATCATAGGCAGAGGTATATATACTCAAAAAGCAGGTTGGAGAGGGGGAGAATTAGGGAAGGGGGCAGGTGAATTTTGAGGATAGTGGTGTGTAGGTGATGGGTCAGTAGAAAGGCACACAGTGGGTGTTTAAATTTCTCCCTAATAACCAAGGAAGCGTGACCCGTGGGGGTTAAATCACCCACCACATTCAGACCTGAGTTAAACACAGTGGATTTCTTTTAGTAAAATTCTTATACCTATACACCAGGGAAGCGTAAACAGTGGGTTAAGTCATAAATATGAGTCCCTCTTCCACAAAACTTCCACCATAGAGTTAAAGTTTCACATTTGTTAATGACAAGGAGGTTTCAATCAGTAGGGAGGGTTTGTCAAAAGTGATTTCATTTGAGTAAAAATTTCTGAAAAAGTGTTTAAAATAACAGGAGCAGAAACACTTTTCCTAGCTGGATTTCTCAAGTTGCTCAGAGTGTGTGTGGAGGAGAACTATTTTCATTTTAACATTGAATGTTTCAGATAATTAGAAGGTTTGGCTATGGGGTCACCCTTATCCTCTTTTCTCGCTGATCTTTTCATAAACGAATTCGAAATTAAGCTTTTTGACAACAACTTGGTGTTCACCAAAAACATTTATTGCTGGTACAGTTACGTAGACGATGTCTTCGCCATATGGACAGGTACGCACAGGCAGCTGGACTGTTTCCTTAATTCCTTAAATTCAATATCCACAAAAATTGTTTTCCCATGTGAAAAGGAGAAGGGAAGCAAGCTTAACTTCTTAGATGTTACTGTTCGTTACAGTATCAAAGACAGAGTGAGGTTTCAAATATTCAATCTTTCAAAAGAATACCACTACAGACCAGGTAATGCCCGCCAATTCCTGCCATCGCTTCTCACAAAAAATTTCGACTTTGGTGCGGGAAAAAATGTCTGTTAAGGCAAGAGATTTACTCTTCAGCCAAGCGGGGTGTAAGGTCAATGATAGGAAATGGTATAAACTTCCTTATTATGGTGCTGTATCTAAAAAAATAAGTACATAATATTTTCCCAAAAAACCAGTTTAGAATAGCCTTCTATAGTCAAAATAACCTGAGGGCATTGTTAAGCAATATAAAGGACAGGATGGACCCTTTAGACAAGTGTGGTGTATACAAACTAGTGAGTAGAGATTGTGAGGCAACGTACGTGGGTCAGACAGGAAGATCCTTCCGCACCAGGGCAAAAGAACACCGGAGATGCTTCCTGTATGGGAATATGTCCCAGTCCCATTTCGCTAAGCACCTTTTATAAGAGGGGTATGGAAGCGACTTCAAGCCGGACATATTACACATGACGAAGGGGTGAAGAAGGGGTGTAAGATGGACAAATTGGAGGAGATGGAAATAAGAAGACATCGATAAAAACGGACATATTTTAAATGAAATCACTTTTGACAAAACCTCCCCACTGATTGTAACCTCCTTGTCATTAACAAATGCGAAACTTTAACTCTGTGGTGGAAGTTTTGTGGAAGAGGGACTCATATTTATGACTTAACCCACTGTTTACGCTTCCCTGGTGTATAGGTATAAGAATTTTACTAAAAGAAATCCGCTGTGTTTAACTCAGGTCTGAATATGGTGGGTGATTTAACCCCCACGGGTCACGCTTCCTTGGTTATTAGGGAGAAATTTAAACACCCACTGTGTGCCTTTCTACTGACCCATCACCTACACACCACTATCCTCAAAATTCACCTGCCCCCTCCCCTAATTCTCCCCCTCTCCAACCTGATTTTAGCCAGAGGTATGATTACAATCATACCTCTGGCTATGATTGTAATGCTTGTACCTGATGATGACACTGTGATGCGTTGAAACTAGTTGGACCAGATATAAAGAAAAGCTCTGTGGATTAAAACATAGTTTCTTTTGTCATTATTGTATTTCAAAAGTTTGTCCATGGGTTGACTGAAGTTACATGATACATAGCAATTGTATTAAAATCAGTAAAACTCATTGCGTATTCACGATCACGTAGTGTAAAATTTTAGAGGATAGAGGTCAGATAATTAAATTAGTTGAAATAGTAGAGATGATGAATAAATTAGTTGAGAACTATCTTTTCCAATCATACCAAGTTTCCAGCGGCGGTCATCATCTGTGACTAGATCAACTTTATCAAATAACTGGTCCCTCAGTTGACACAGGTCTTCTGATTCTGGGAACTTCCCAGCCATCCCAGACACCACTACTTCAAATGGGGTTGACGATGACATGATACGAGCTTTTACTTCAACAATGCCCAGAAACTACCCTGAAAACAAAGGAAGAATGTGAATTAGAAGTATGAGGTGCTACAGCACAGTTTTGATTCCATGTTATTGCATCTTATTAATGCATAATTTTATAGTCATTCAGTAGTTTTCAATGGAATATTCTCAATAAATGCACATTTTCTGAGTCACCCTGGCCTACATTAATTGACTTTTTAGAAGAGCAGATTTCTTACCATCTTCATCTATTTTTAAATGGTATTTTCTCATATCTCTCTTTCTCAATTACCCAGCAATCTTTTCCTAAATGAAAGGCTTTGCTATACTTTTTCAGGCTATTCAATGTCCATCCTCCTATTGTGCTTCATAGTGTAATCCAACAACTTTCTCTCCTCCCCACCATGACAAAATTTTCATCATTTTTCCTACTTAACATCCACTTTTTTTCTCTATCGTTTCATATGCCTACATCTCAAAAGCCTCCAATCCTTTCCCAGAATTTTTCAATGCAATACAGGTATTGGATCCTTATAATACCATACTTCATATCCTTTTCTAAGTTTGTTGGCATCTATGCCCAAGGATTTGGTCATAATTTCACCTGTTGGTAAATACATGTTTTGCTCAAGTAATTGTCCTACTAATGTCACTTCATTACTTGTAAAGGATTAAAAAGCATGCTATTATATGTCAAATAGTGTAGAATGGTTTATAAAAATTATTTTGATAAATAAGTTCTGGTGTTTTTATCTGGTGATGTCATTGCCTGTTTTTGAAGACTGTTATCAATGAAGTGCAAAAAGTAAAGCTCATCTTTAGTGATTACAAACAAAATGTATACTATGTTTGATTTTTTATAATTTATTCTATTCCAAATCACTCTTGCAACAAGGCCTTTTTACTACCAGTCCCTTGTAGGTGAGTATTGGAAGACGAAATAGCCAATTTTTCATGAATTTGCCAGGATCTTGATTTTATGTTATATGTGAAAACAACATCACGTTATTGATATACTAATTTTTAATACATCTACATTAATTTTTACCCTGAAAGCTGCTGCAAGAGGATGTGGCAGGGGATGATAGGTCACTGACCAACAAGTAGAGTTTTAGCCACCAAAACATTTTGCTAATGAAGCATGGTGGGTTATGTGTTTGAAATAATTGTGCTTTTTTGCATTATAGTTATGTATTGTGCATGTTGGAAACAAATATTCGTACCTATCACTTGGTCAGGCAGTTGATTTATCTTAATTTGTTACTTCTGCCTGTCCTACTTATGTAGTATGGGGTAGAAATATGTCTGTAGTTTCAACTTTGAATTTGTATGATTTGAATTTTTCGTGGAACTTTTATCTTGCCAACAACCTTCTAACTTCTAGGAGTTCACAACCAAGCTCCTCCAATAGCTAAGTGACATTTTCTGTAGGTTTATTAGAATTTGTTATGAAATGAGCTACTTCCCTTTTTATCTTAATCAGTTCCTGAATTTTATCTTAATTCATTAGATCTCAATTGTTTGATGCATACTCCAGAGGAGGCAAAGACCTTCATGTTTATGAAGTGCATCATGACATCTCTTGTCCACAACGTAATACAATGGTGAGACTTGAAAATAAGTTTTATGTGACATAATACTTGTCTTGTATAATATTGCAAGTAGGTCTTCACTTAAAATGCCAATGAATCTTTTATCTTCTTATCTTCTTCTTATCTCATTTATCATGCAAAATTCTATGTTTTTCTCTGTCAGACACAACTCAGACCCATCTGGAATGCATGCATTTTGCTCATTGGAAGTAGAGGACTTAAATCTCATTGATGATAACATACCCTTGGTTGTATAACTTTGCATGCAACTCACTTGTGTATAATTTGAGGGGAAAGATTAATGTTTGCATGTGGAGATGCACTTGAATGACCCAATTTTAAAGTGGAGAGTGACAGTCATTTTTAAAAAGGAGATTGCTCCTATTATCCTTCTTGTTGCAAGATTTTCTACAACTTATGTGACTCCAATGGTTGCTCACCTGCTGGGATGCCTCATACTGGAAGAATCCACACATAACCCTTTTGGTGGCTATACTTAGCTACTTAAATTAATTTTGCCTACACAAATCATTTTGGAACTGATACCTGAGTGAAACATCTTAAACCCTCTAATGAGTATGGCAAATCTATTGATAATCATTGCTTTGATTTCCCATTTCCCCATCATGTAGCCACCTCTTTTTTTAACTTTCTTCCCTGGTAATTCATTTTCCCTATATTAGTTCTCTTTGCACATTATATCCCTGTCCTCCTCTTCTCTAAGCTCATCCAACATTTTCTCTTTTACCCTCTTCAACATAATACAACCTACCCTTAACACCCTCCATCCACTCTTCCTAACTCCTTCCAATTTCCTTTTGGGTGCACCTTTGGTGGGTGTGGGATGAAGAGTAACTCAAGAATTGTTTTGACTGCATTGTAGAAATGCTAGCTCTAGGAGAGTCATGGCAGTGACTTCATGAACGTTCATACTCTCGGTCAATTAAACCGGTCTTTTACGAATTTTTGACACCCATTTATCCTCAATTTGAATATCTCAATCTTGTATTTAATAAATCGGCTGTAGATCACTTAATACCAAATCCTCCCCGCATGCTGCACTCAGTAGAGTACACAAACGATCAAGTTTCACTGCAAAATGAAACATTGCATGAGTTACCTTAGTTCGGAGATCGGAGCGACGGGATGAGACAAGGCAGCGGCGGCGTCTGGGGAGTTCGACGGGCGTCGCTGGGGCTGGAGACGCTCTCGAGGAACTCTGCTCGGGAACCGCCGGTCTGGTACCTCTCCGTGAGTCTCCCTTCGGCGTCTCTTCCCCAGAGTGTCCGATTAGTCTCGAGGGGATCCCTCCTTTATGCCTTCCTGCGGAGGTCAAGGTTGTCGGTGACCCCCCGTTCCGTGGGAAGCTCACCCTACGGGTCTTCACTCCGCTCTCTCCTCGCCCCCTGCGCATAAACCACCTTCCGCTCTCCCACTCCCCGACCGCTGGGTACCATTCACCTCTAGGTCAGCCTTACTCCGCATGGTCACGTGTTCCTCGTCTTACCTCTCCGTACGCTACTCCTTCACGTAAGTCTTCACGTTTTTGTCGACGTGCGTATTGTGATCCGCCTGAATTCTTGTGTTAGTTCATGTTTAAGAATCAGTTTTGACCACGGTGGAAGACAAAAGGATGAACTGGTTGGTCTCATTTTGTGTGAGCTCTCGGCTGCAGACCAGAGGACCCGTGTAAACACTGTGGATATAGCCAGCCAAGCCCAAGTATTGTGATTTTCTGGGTTCCGTATCTTTCTTGGAAACTGCCTCCCTTATACTATTGGATAAATTTCACGCGCCTTATGACTATCGTACTAATGGAGCTCTTCTCGCTCCGATTAAATCGACCTAGGGGTTGAAGACTGATTGGAAGACACGGTAGTGAGGTCCCCGGAAAACGTATTTGGATAGGGTTTTGCGAGAGAATTCCAGTTTTACTGTAGCATTGTTATCCAGTTTCCAGTAAGTTGAGAATCTGCTAGGTAAATAATAACATACTGTGCGAATTGCTCTGATTTCAGTTTTTTTATTATAAACTACGCAACTGTTTTTTTTTGCCCCTGGAGGTTAATGCTCACCCTTTTCTGACAGTATGGATTATGTGTGAACTCGCAAGTGAAGGTATGGGTGGAAGAACCTGCGGCCTCGATCACATGTATGACTTTTGGGTGTATTGTAATCTAATATAGTACAACTTAACTATAATATAACATAATCGGTAACCTAACAAGGTCCTTTTTCATTATTATTATTCTGAAATCCTTGGAATGTACTGAATCGCTAATAACACCCCTAAATGGTGGGGAAATTGTTGCGCCTGTATGTGACCCACAATACAGGGTGTGTGGCCCGATATTATCTCCTCGGAGCGAATTTTGAACTTCGATTTGAAAAGGTTCCACACCCTTCGCAGAAGGCACTCGAGTACTTCTGGTGGTTAAGTTGGTCTTTAACTTGGCAACACAATCCATCGAGATATTTTCTGTTCTTCAGGGTGGAAATAGATGCAGATTCGTTTATTTGTTAAAATTACCTTTATCCTTCCGTTTTTACTCCCAGAAAACGTAATTACTTCACGCATACGCTTATTTTTCCAATATATATTTTTTATTCTTTGGCGTCATTTTCGTGAAGATTATTCTTCATCTTCATATGTGGTTTCGATACTTGTTATATGAACATATATGTCAGTGATCAGTAATATTAGTTTTTTTACCATGAACTGATAATATTAGTTTTTAATCATAGTATTTTACCCACGAAACTTGTATTTTTGAAATCATAGCAAGTCAGTTTTATTTTCCAACTTATAATATATTCAAGGTAACTAATAATAAATCGAATAAGAAAAGAAGACAAAATAGTAGGTGCATTTCATTGGAGAGGAGAAACTTTTACTCCCACAGTATTCACTTTATCCTATAAATTTTCACGTCGAAAGTGGTAGTATTCGGGTCAAAAATCGATGGTGACTTGCAATGGCGTATTCCCCGCGAGCTAATCACTGCCTTGTATTCCAATAATAGAGGTTGATAGGACGGAGAGTTTGAGTTGTGCTTGCACTTCGCCTGTTCTCAATGCCTCAGTAATCGTATGCGACTCTTAAAGCGTTTGATGACGGTATAAATTTATCCCGTTGCATTAATCAACACGTATCTGTCGGACCCCCGGTATTCGGGTGTTAACCGATCGGCTGCCAGATCGGTAGCGGAATGACTAAAACGTTGAAGGTTCTAATTGTCAGACGGGATATTGTTAATAAAATCAACCGTATAGGGCTTGTCTTTGTTGAATCGTTCCATTGCTTATGTAAAAGGGAAAAAATTTATCGCTAAGTTGATTTTACAGAGATATTTCTTGCACATTTCGGGTTGCGACAATGTTATGCCGGCTTGAGGCCTCCTGAAGACGTCATTAAATTGTCAAAATCCGGGCCGTAAAAGAAATACCTCTCAGCAATGATTTTTGTTCCCTGGAGAGGTTCCACATAGTAAAGCCTGAAGTCATCACCAATCATTCTATAGGTTGAAGGTCCGGTTGATGTAATGAATGAAGCCGCGCGTTTAGTCGAAAATACCTGCTCACGAGCTAATTGCTTCTAGGCAACACGAAGAACTGTCATAGGAGCTACGTAGGCCTAAAAAATCCCTGCTATAAAAAATTTACTGGAAATTAAATATGAAAATTGAAGGGTGAAGCAATTATCCCCCCGCCACATTTCATTTTATAGGTGGAAACTAGAGATAAATTAGGACTTAACTGTTGGATATCTAGATAATAAGAACAGTTTTTCCTGTTCATTCATCGCAGCTCTTACGGCAGAAAACCGCAGAAATTCACGACTAATCGCATTTAAGAACACAGTTTCAAGCGCAATAACAATACTCATGTCAGTCTGTGGTCTGTCAGTTTTATTGTAAGCGACACAGCTCTTAATTAATTGTGCCAAGTATCTTTTTCTCTCTCTCTCTCTCTCGTAAGGTTGCTGGATAGCCTAGTTTCTGGTATATATTATTGAAACTTTTGGGTCAGTTTTTTGAATTTATGTTTCCCCCTTACCTCGCAACTTCACTAATAGCTGTTATGGCATTACGTATGGTAATGATATTTTTCAAGACCTTAATCATGGTTCACTTATATTTAATTGTTTTCCATCTCGACTTCCAACTACCGCTAGTGGTAATCTCAATCCTGAGGGAAGCTTGAAATCATTTTCAATCACTCTTTACATCTTAACATTTCGCTGGGTATCTACTTGGGTTACAGTATTCGACTTCTCTCTACATATGTGTACGTTGCTGTTTGAACTCTAGCATAAAATGTGAGTAATAATCAGTCACTCGGGCCCTATATCGCCTGTTTTTGTCTACGAATGCAGGCAAGAAGCTTATCTAGCTCCTATTACTATATTTTAGCCTGTGAAAATTATAGGCGGTTTTTCACTAATTTTCTTGGTCATTATTTGGAACTGAATGCTTTGAATACATTACAAGCAGAGGAACTTGATTTGAAGCATAGCTGATTTGCATCTACCTTCATTGAAAATATTAAATTGCTAAATTCCTACCGCCGCAGTAACCAATCTTACAGATAAATAAAGTATTACTCGGGGCAACTTATCACCAATACTATCTCATGAATTTAGTCTGCCTCTCTCCCGTTATCAACAAGGGGTGGTAGTATCCGAAGAAATTTCACGAGTTATTTTTTGCTTTGGCAGTAAAATTTCTGTGTTATATGTGTGTTTGTGTATTGCGCGATGGTTAATAGATCTGCGGAGAGAGAAAAATAATCTGTTCCTAAAATAGTATGGAACCTATACTTAGAACCCAGCCTCTAATTAACGTTCCTGAATATGCAGCATTTTCACCGTCTGTTCCCAAACTAGGAACAAACTTATTGATGAAATCGATGCTCAGATAAGATTTAACGGGTGACCACCGCATTAGGGACACGCATTGGCATTTCTCCCGCTTATTTAGCCACATTTTTTGCAAAAAAATGCGCTATCACTCACGCTTATCTCTCATCAAACTGATCGGAGCATCTCATGATTTATTTTCTGGCCTTCAATTGCAAATCATTATGGTGGCCAAAAATACGATTCTCTCCCCCTCCCCATAAATTCATTTTTTTGCCCAACTTGTGCCCAAAAAGAAAAAAAAGACTCCGTGATAATCGGACCTGTATACGTATTCAAGGTCCAGTCGAATCATTATCCCACCGGGTTTAGTGTTGGAACTGCCGCACCTCACGCGACATCGGCTATAAAATGAGCACGTGGGCAGGTACTTGTGGAAATAAAAGCAAGGATCGACGTGTGAGGGATAAAATTTCCCTCCTTGGCCAGAGGGGACCGACCTCTCATTTCAATTGTCAAAAGTTCTTACTCAGACGCACACTGCTGAGACTTATGCGGTCTCCTTGCCGGGAAGGAAAATGTCCAATTCCTCCCGAGGTCATTTCATGTCTCACCCTACGGGTCTCTCCGTACAGTTTATAGCGTTTTTTCACCTTCCATGCCTGAAAAACTCTCTGCAAACAATGATCGTCCCGTGCACCTAAAGTTTGCTGTATTGCAGAGTCAGGTTTCCCTCATCCATCCCGTTCTGAATGAGCGAAAAATCAATAAGACGTCACGCGAACGCGAATGGCTAGATATGTAAATATTCAAGTTGCTACATGTGTTCCTCACTATTTTTATTTATTCCCGCCGGGAGAACCACTGTGAATGGATGGAGCGTTAGGGATCTCGCCGCCGTTGTAGCACGCCATTAGAGAGGAAGCTTTTCGCTATAAAAGATTATGTAATGGCGATACCTACTTTTTTTGAGTGTCAGCATTAACAGGTCGGCGTCACTCTCCTCTCGCAGTTGGAGAGATAGAAACGTCGAATTTTAATGGGCCACATAATGCCATGTTATTTCGTGTCCAAATTACGGGTAATACACACCAGGCTGCTGCTCTTTAACTTCGAAGGTCGCCAACCTTAGAAGTCTAGAGGTTCATTGGTCATTTGAGCTTCGTGAGGGATCTTTAGTGGATATTTCGTTTCTGTCGCTTAATCATGTGTTTGCTAATCCCCGGACCTGTAAGATTGTGAAGAAAAACGTTTAATACTACATTTTTGATGGGAAATTACAATTTAATCCGCGTTTCATTGCATGGTGTCTTTTTTAGCGTCTTTATTATGACTCAAAAAAGATTGATAATTTTTGTATAATTGAGCTATCTGTAGTCCTATCATAGATGTAAGACGCGGGGTGTTGCGGCTTGTATCCCCTGATTAAGAGCGATGACGTTATCTAGGGTTTTTTCAATCTCATTCCTTTGTTAAATGGTAAATTACCCCCTGCCGATTAACAGTCTTTCACGGCAAATAAACTTCCGAGTTCATTTTGATGATTATCACGTAATAACCGAGAACGATGAAGGTGCTGAATTTTTTCCCCGAAGCGTGGAAATTACGCTGCTCAGTCAAAGCAATCTTCAAATCGCTCTATTTTGTGGCTATCAGATGATCAATAGGGTCACTAGAGCAATTAGGAATGGGTTAAAAGTTGGCATAATTGAAATGAGGGGAAAAGGAGAGAATGAACGCCTGAACATTGGCCCTTCTTTTACTGAATTGGTCGTAAGTGTCCCACCCAACGGGTGTACCCCACTACGCTTGAGGTCCTTTTGAACGTGTGGTATCCAAGGCTTATGAAGGGGTATTGGATACCACAAAACTATTCTCTACCTATTCGATTCCAATTTCGAGAAGAAGCCACGCACTACCTGCTTGGCAAGCCTGGCTACACATCTTTCAGTGTATGAATTGAAACGTTTATGAATCAGGTCATGTATGGCACAAAGGAAATTGGGTCGTCAGGTTTTTAACTCGCCAGCTTGAGAAGTTCGCGGGATCGAATCCCGCCTAGGGAATGGGTATCGTGTTTGCCTTTTCGTAAAGCTTTGGGTTAATTTAGACTATGCGATGTAATGCCAGCAGATGGAACACGTTAAAAACTAATTCCATTACTACTGTCCACATTCTATGCTATCTCTAGATACGGAAACCTCCCCTCGCGTCGGCAATATGTATTCGTAAAACTGGTTTTGTGGTAATGCTTTTTATTAAATTACGATTATTACTTTTCACAACCATGCATTTCAAGGTTGCGTTGCCTACTATAGCGTACCGACGGAATAATAAAGTGAGTGTTGCGAAAAAGAACTTTTTCACAACACACAAGAAGAAGAAAGTTTTAACTCCTTGACCAAATATTAATTGCCATTCTCTTCGATTCTGCAAAACGTTTGTCGGTCCAAGGTGAGTTTTCATGGGTTGGGAATATTTCCCTTGGAATTAATCTAGATCCGACGCTCCGCGCGATCAAATAACCATATGATCGAATCGCTCAGCATATTGTGTCAATGACTCTAGCCTCCGAATTGATCCACACGCGCCTCTTCTGTTTCTTTCACTGGCATCCAACAGGCATCGATCCTGCTCCCATAACTCCTTTCACCTCTGCGGCCGACCTCTTGATGCCGCCCTCATTTTTTTCATTTCGTGAAAACTGATAAAAACGAACACTTCGCCGGGGCGGTGAAAATATTTTTGTTTTCTTTTTTCACCATGGGAAGCACTTATCTCTTTCTCCCCCTAAGTTTACTTCTGAGGGGGGGACTTGTATTTTTTTTTGACTCAGTTCCATTTTTACGATGCGAACTCATGATTTCGGCAATGGGGAATACTGAGAATGATTTCAAGGGTTTTATTTCCATGGAAGTATTTCTCCATAAAATACCTACGGAGGATACTCGCTCGTTGAAATTCTCGACATATGATCGATAATGATGACACCAATATAGTTTTGGAGCCAAAAGTTTTGGTATTGCCACGGTTAAAAATATATCGGTGATAGGTATCATTGTAATTTTGGGAAAACATTAAAGTATCCATTTGAGAACGACTTTTTATTTCCTCTTTGTGAAATATCTAGCGCACTGGAGAGTAGGATAGTTTTACCATGGAGCAATGAATGGAATTACAAATTGGAAAAAAATATGTTTTCCTGGTTGCTACCTCACCGGTATGAGCATGGACTTGGAGCTTAGTATTGTTTTCGTGAAATAGAAAAATGGTTTCCACTCGTTCCAACTTTCTCGGGACAGTTTTTAAAAATAAAAACGTATCGAGTTGATTCGTGAACCCCACTTTGTCAAAGTACTTACCCTTAAAGAAAATAGTAAGAAATGGATTTTTCTCGTTTTTAATTCTAAGTTCTGTAACAATATTGATTAAAAAATCGTTGATTTTATAAATAATATAACTAATGGCTGTTTTTTCTTCTTTTATAGCAATTTATTTTGATATTTGTATACAACTGCATATAAAGTGAAACTTAAACTTATAATTGTTTTAGTTTTTAAACATCCGGATTGCAAAATTTCTCAGACTTGTAGGTAAAATTTTCAGTCCTAGATTTAAGGAAAACGTTATGAGAACCCCCTTGAGCTACGTAAAATATCATGTCATCCGAAATATAAAACATCTACTGCTGCGTTTTGTACAGGTACGAAATGTATCGCAATTATCAACGCACCGCACTGACTAACCAAAGGTTGCTATTCGAATCCCTCTTTTGGGGTTTGTCTTCTGGTTAGGCATAGGATTAAGTTAGGTTAGAAGGTTCAATATGACCGTCAGCGGTGTCGGAAGTGGGGGTAGGGCATCCCCCCCCCCCCCCAGTATTTGCCCCGAACCCTTGAGAAATGAGTCTTCATTAATAAAAATTAAATTTCACTGGATTATAACTTGCATTTTCCCTTCGAACGCATATTCTACCACCTTCATTTGCACTTTTAACGGAATTCTAGTCTCTACCCCCTCCTATCCGCAAAAAAATGCGGGCCCTTTTCATAGGAGCTGGGCCCTTTTCTTAAGAGCTTTCAAGGTTGGCCCCTCCCAACGAAAATAGTTCCGACGGCCCTGAGGACCATAGTAGTTAGAGCACCTCAAAAACTTGATGCCACTATGAAATTCATGTAGCTCAACTTTTAATGAACGCTACTTTGTCGCATGGCTATCAATTTCGCCATGAGTGAATAGGCCTATTCATTTCCTTGTGTAAAAGGGATCGGGTGTGTGTATTGGTTAGAGTACTGCCTCTCATCCGGTGTTTAAATGTCGTCAGTGGAAGATACTTTCCATTGGTGAACTGGCCCCAATTCGAATGATGTGAGGAGAGTACTTAGAGTTCAAAACTCTGTCCGTCGTATGGGGCGTTAAGCCATAGTCCCCAATGCCAACGCCAGGTTTTTCTCCACCCTTCTTCCTTATCCTTCCAATACCTTCCAGTATCTTCCCCACCGTTCAAAAGTGCCTTTAGGTGCGGGGGGCAGAGTTGAAACTACTGATGACGGATGATGTTCATTGTACCGCATTTGATTTTTGTGGAAAATCTAGCATTGGAAAAATAATAAAGTATGGGTTTTGTCAGGATGTATCCCTCTTTTACTTACTAGATCCGTTCCCGGGGCCTTCCATCCCTAGCGTCAGCCGCGCTACCTTGCTGAATTGTTAATACTAACCTGGCGCTAATATTTTATGCATGTATTGGTTTGGAGTCTCCTATTATCCTCATTATCGATGACCTCAATACACCAAGCCAAGGCTAAAAGGAACAGTTTCTTTGGAACATTGATGTTCTCCCTACGCTAAAAACTAACTCATTTCACTCAGTTGCGACCCGGAGAGGTGTAGAATAATTAAAAAAAAATTAACTTCGGAAGGCATCGAAGCTGTGGAATGAGCACACGTGCCCCTGTATGAATAGATGTGCGATCTCAGTGGAATGCTGAGTGGAGCGAGAAACCGCCTATAAATAAGATTTCGGCTCATCGATTTTTTTCTTAAAATAGGTCAGCTTGATTCAAATGAGGGCTAATGGCGTTATTCAAGTCTGAAAGAAAGAACTCAGTAACAAGTTTAACCCTTGCGTGCTTTGGGAAAGCTCTGATTCACAGGTGTCGATACGAATCCTCATTAGGCTCACTATATTTCCAGATCATGAAACACCTGAGTATACGTGTCTATTTGAAGGATTGCGTTTTCGTGCAAAGCGTTGATACCAAAAGCTTGTCCCCCATTCTTCGTCCACCTTGTATAAGACTTGTGAGAACAAATACAAGTATGTTTAAACTTCCTTAAATTTAATATTAAGGCTTCTTTTCAGTGTTAACTCATGTTTTTACTTTTGTTCTGACCGACCTTTTCGGTGCAGGATGCTTTATGTATCAAAGTGGTACATAGGTTCAACGCCAACAAAAGGTGCACTCCAAGATTGTATAGGCTCATCTTACCCTGAACTGTCACCAATCTTCTGAGATATTTGTTCATCCCTTCTCACTCTTTGTGATCTCATCCTGCTGTTAGTTGTGCGGTCCGATTGCTCAACCTGTTGCCATTAGGATGCCTTTCTCGGTCTATTTCTATTTTGAGAGGCGAGAACTAAGGTAATTTGCGCCATTAAAGATAAATAGGTATTTGGAAAGTGGTTGGGATTTTGAGCGCGGAGGAAGGTTGGACTAAAAACCCGCACGGAAAAAAATCTAGTTAGAATAATTAGAATCCTGGTTATTTTTACTACACTGTGTAGTAAAATATGAACCAACTCGATTCCTGGTTACAACTACTACACCGTGTAGTTAAACCAGTCTGGTAAGAATTACTAGTCTGGTTATTGTAACATCCCTTTCCAGTAAGAAATACTAAACCCGCTGGTAAAATTACTACACCTTCTGGTAAAAGCAGTAGGGTTGTCTTGTAAGAAATACTACGCAGTCAGTTGAAATTATTACAGTTTGGAAAAACAGCATGACTGCCTGGTAGGAAATACTACATATTCTGGTAAAACTGGCCGGTCAGGAATAATATTTTTTTAAAGAATACTATAGTTTGTAGTCACCTGTACTTTATAGGTGGTCTACCGAGTTATAAATTACGAGGGATGCAGTGGATATAACACTACAAAATAATACGGTGGTATTCTAATAGACATTTATTATTTTGCACATTTTCATACAAATATGGACAACGTAAATGAGGTATGACTAATAGTACTTAGCATTTACAATTCACATAGGTAAGCAAAAATGAAAAAAAGAAAAGTATACATACATGTTTTTATGCTATCAACCATGCAAAACAACGCATTTGGATAATTTTCCGTCACTGATTGAAATTCCATACCTTTTTGATGATAGACAATTGACTACCTCCAGTATAATTCTACAACTCACAGTTGACACCCACCTTGCCTTATTCAAAATATGTACACTTACAGTCATAACTTTTTGAGGTGAATTCATTAGATGTAGGGCATGGGGTGTCCGTATCTTCAGTCTCCAATTCCTTCCTCGCGTCATCAGGGTATGGGTCGTCCTCACTCCCCTCTCTATCGCCGATATCATCACGAAACGTGAAAACTTTAGAATTCTGTTTGAAATAAATATTTTCAGAGGAAACAAATATTCGATACAGAAAATGTATGCAGGTTGATTGGTAATTATAGAAAAATCACTTCAGCGCCCGTGCGTGACTAAGACGTAGGTACCTTCAACAACACCTTCGACGACAGAAAGATTCCAAAGCTCCAGCGGTCAATCGACTTACGAGTTCATGAGTATAACATCAACGGGAGCAGTCATGATGGTCTCACTAGTAAACGTCCTCACGCTTCTACAGGCAAGGTACTACTGTGGCTACTGAGTCCAACGACCTAATTGGGCCGTCACGGCTGATCAACAATGTATCATATGTAACAATATTCGCCCTCGCGCCGCGCCGACCATTTGTTCGAGCACGGCGACAGTTTGATACGGCGGCACTCGCGTCGTTGGGGAAACTATGCAAGTGTTGACTGGTAAAATTAACCAGGCAGCCGCTACTAAATTTCTGGCTCATATTACCGGACAGGGTCTGGTACCGCAATCAAGGATTCTGGTAATTTTAACCAGGATTCTTGTTATTCTACCAAAGAGGGGTTCAACCAGGATCAGTGTGGTAGTTTTAACTGCACTCTTTTCTTCGTGCGGCGTTAGATTTTCCAGTTCTTAACAAAAGGTACCGAGGTGGAAGGAGACCACTATTTTACATCCAATCCTACGGAGGGAATAGTGCTACACTTCGGGTTATACTCCACGCAGAACTCTAGCAAGGACCCATATACCACTGGAAACTAAGCCACTTTGGGATTCGAGCACCAGGACGAGAGGCCAGTACTCTAGCCGCCAAACCAACCTGATTATAGGCACCTCTCCAATCACCGTTTTGGAACAAAAAAATTATTTGGCAGTCTAATCAAGACTCGCATATTTTGTGCTCTGCGGCTTTTACTCGTTATTATATCACGACATATTTTGCAATCCTCGTGAACACGCTAAGTAACAGACCAAATAAAATCGGCCCAGACCACTCCCTGTAACTTAATTTGGTATTGGATACAATCATTTATCAGAATGAATTACATTATCTAGAAGTTATTCATGCATTAATGTCATTTCTATTATTCTGATGTCATTTCTATTATTCTGATAATTTGTGTAGTCCCATAGTTATCGAGAATGGAATTTTTCTCTTAGAACAAGTCTCAAAGGAGTTAAGCAAATAAGAAAAGCATTGTCGAGAAAAATGCCGCTTTCTTGACGTTATGCTAATTCAATAATATCAAATCCTGGTGTGTTGGTGCGAGACAATGCTCTCGATGTCAGCGGTTCTCTGTCGTCCGCTTGCCGTGGCTATGAGAACTATCAAACCCACGGTGTGCTTCACTTCGCATTGTATTCTTCTGTCGCAGGCCTTGATATTCCCTCGCCATTCTTTCACTCTCCCTCTTTTTCACTCTCCTTCACACCCTCTCCCTTGATTGCTCCACTCTCACTTTTGATGCCGCTCTCGTTTCCAGCTTTTTCATCCCCATCCTTTCCCGCCCCTGATATAGTCCAACCTTTTAGATTATATGTACGTAATTCAGCTTATTTAACAGCATCCTTGTAAACACACTAAGTAACGAACCAAAAAAGATCAATTTCCAAGTTTTAAATCAAATTTCCGTTTATTTTTGAGTCGTTCTGCACATTTGAAGACCTCGGTTGCTACTATTACAGATGTGCCTACTTTTATTCAGTTACCTTGCCCTTTTTATTTCCGTTTCATTTCTATTGCTCATCTGGAATCGGTTTGATGTGCTGATTGAATTGCCGAACTCCTAAGGGCTTGGATCGAGACTCGGGTGTGGCATGCCAGTCCCTAATTGAATGCTACGTAAGGAGTACTTCAAATGTAGTACTCTCTCATTCGGATGAGACGTTTAACGTAGGATCCTTTCGCGTATTTTGTTCGGAGGGGACTAATGCCGACCCCGGATTAATCTCCTCCCTTTCTCCATTCAATTTGCAATGTGGCGGATACCCTCCTGTACGGGGAGGGGGGTACGAGGTGGGCAAGGGCTTACGGGGCCCCGGCAGCTATGGTTTGAAAAATGTAGTTATTCAAGCCCTGAATTATAAAATCAATTTTTGCTATAAATATTATTTTATATAAATTATTTATTACAATGAAGGGACAGGAAGAATAATTATTATCGTGATATTTATTCTTCACATAACTAGAGGTTCCCCAAAGCATGGGGCCCTTGGAGGCGCGGAGCCAGGGTCTGGAGTCCCGCTGGCCCACCTCAAAGGGCGCCACTGGCTTCCTATCTGTAATACTGTCGGTCGCTTGCCCTAACAACAACAGAATATATTCTTTACCTCTCAGCAACTTTTTTTCTATCTTTGGACTTTCCCTTTCGTATTTCTCCACGTTTCTTCGTACCTTCTCCCTCTTGCCCAGCCCCACGCAGAAGTCATCGCATTATCACTTATAGCCGTGACCTTCGTTAGCCTGTGGCCCCCATTCTTCCTGCCTTTCGATGCTAATTTCCCTAGGGCGGCATAGGTCGGATCGTGGTGGCGACCAATACACTCGGAGGCTATTCTTCCCGTTGTCAGGATTCCCATAAATTTTCTTTCTCTCTTCGTTTCTCTGGCACATTCCCCCTCCTTTGTTGTTATCTAATAGCATTGACGGCATTCTATAACGGAGTTATTACCCGAAGAAAATCCCCAGGTCGCGCACTGAATTCGACTGATTCAAAATTCCAAAATTATTTCGCGTCAAGCTGCGTTCGAATCTGGCTTCTTTATGTTCTTAATCTGTTTCGTTCTCCATATAAAATATCTAGGATGAAATATTTTGTGGTGCCGTTATTTCAGGGAGTGATACGTTTTCAATGACTTTTAGTCATTAGTAGGCATGAACGTCTATAATCGGTCCCATCATTGAGTAAATAATCATGCTGTTATACCATTTAATAACAGAGGAAAAAATATAGAGAAATATATCTCATAATACGCTTACGTGGTTCGGATTATCTAGTTCAATAAACACGCAAGTGAAACGTTCCATCCAAATGGACTACTAGTATAGGTTATGAGAATGCTTAACCTTAAACGATAGGAAGATAAATATCTAATGAAGACGTGAAAGAGCTAATCGAGTGAGAACTAGTTTTAGTTATTCGGTGAATTAAGAAAGTGTTGGAAATTTACTTGAAAATGACGTTTGAGCGTTGAAACGCGTCATCATCTGTTAAATAAATTTATTGGACGGTACCAAGTTTTCATTGTAAGTATATTTCTGTTCATTACTGTATGTCCTCCTGTCCAAGGTAATTGTGTGAATTTTATTTAATTTGAAGGCTTTGACTTGATAACATTTTTACGGCTTTTATTTTATGTTATAGCATAATATTGACAACCATTCAATCGAACCCGCAAAACGGGTCCACAATTTTTTATATTGATTCAATTTCTAAATTAATTTTAATAGTACTGAGACGTCTGTCAAAAGCAGGCCTACAATCTTACTAGAAGGGAAGAGCCGCATTGATATGGCAAAAATAATCACAAAGCTCAGATAAAGAATGTAAGATAAAATGGTTATAACCATTTTCCTTAAAATTAATTTTTATAATTTGAAAATAATATTTATTTACTTAACATAAAAAAAGAGAAAAATGTTGAATGTGATGTTTTAATTTATTGTTACACAAATATTATTCATTACTGTATTTTGTGTATAACTTTTAAAAAATACCCATTTTTATTAATGAGCATAATTTTCCAAAATCATCGCGGGCCGTATGGCGAACCCCAGGGAGTCGCATGTGGCCCGTCGGGAAGTTTGTTGCGCCTACCATGCCTTGAGGGTCAATCCATATTCATGATTTGAACGTGGCGCTTGTTTCAGATTCTTTATGAGGGCATCAGGGTGCACTTGACCTTGTAATAGTCCGAGTAATTAATTTCTGATATTTGAAGAACACTTTAGAGATGAAAATACCATTATAATGTCTATTCTAATGTTACCAAGAAGAGAAAATGTAGCGATCGTGGCGATACTCTAAAAAAATTTAGTATTGATTTTTATAATAGCGAGAAATCGACTGACGAAAAAAAGGACTAACGCATAGCGAATTCCGCGTTCCTGAGCGTTTAAATCTCTACGGTCGGATTACTTTTAAGAACTTCGGTTTTTTGTGAATTCGCGAGTGTTACACGTACAGGAAAGGATTAAAAGACAGCAGAGTGCCGTTTCTGTGTGAGTATATGATGAAGTTAAGTCACTTTTAAGGTGCTTCTAGCGTGCTTTTTGGTGGAATTGTTTTCTGCTCATCTGAAGAAGGGCTCATTTGTTGCTTCACTTGAAAACGTGTGTTACATTATTTGTCTTGTGAGAGTATGCAGTCGTGTTCGGTGAAAAGTACGTGTTAAACGCTCGGAGTATTCGCTAAATTAATTGGGCGTCTGAAATATTTTCCAAAACTCTGATTCGAATTTTGAGAAATTTGTTCTTTTTATTTTCTCGTGTGGTTAATTCAAAGGCAAGGAGTGTCAATAGTTTTACCACGTATACACATTCAACCAGTTTACAAATGTTTTGGTTGCGAACTGTACTAACCCATTGAAATTATGTCAGAGTGTATTGACGTGACCTCATTTGTATCATTATTTTATTTTAGTTTGTAAATGAATGTTAAAAATGGGCTGCAGTTAAAATGCTGGTTAATAAAGTCGTTCTGTTATTGGAAGTGTAAGCTTCGTGATAATTTTGTGCTTCTTTCCTGTGTGATTCAAGCCTATAAGTGATGGACGGTCACCATGTAGCTCATTTGTGAAATAATAACAACTGAAACTGGAGGAGATGGAATTTATTCATGTGATGCTATATAGTCATTAATTCTAGTCCCGAAGTTCACCAATTATATTCCGAAAGAAAATCATCTTAGTTTTAGCAGTTTGCTTTGTCGTGTAATATGTGGTGATTATTGCCTTTTGTGAGTATACTCACGTTTCTGTCAATAAATAAATTCTAGTGGAAAGGAAAACACCTAGGTGTAACACCTTATAAGCTATAGCTAAGGGATATTTTAATAGATGAGGTGTGAGGTCACCTGGTAATTAATTAATCCCACCATGTGAGTTATCCAATTAGAGGTACGAATTATTCTCTTTTTCCCAATGTAGTTTGTAACTTTCTCTGCACTAGTGATATGTCAACCGAATATTACATTACCTGGAATTTTCCCAATCATTAACATAATGGAAATGATCTATGGGTTAGATTCTTGGCACAGTAGTACCATTCACAGAAACCATTAGTCACCTGGGTCAATATGACATGTGTATACACATTCCCATTCATATACACATGTGGGATATATCCCAGTCTTAATTTATAATATGTTCTCTTAGCGTTGAAGTGATATTATGTTTTCTACCAACTTGATTTTTAGGTGTTTTATTCTATTTATGTTTATGGTATTTGGGGTACTTATTCGTGCCATGTTTGAATGTATTTCTGAAGGAAGAAATAACCATCTGTGTGTGCAGTAGATTAACACAGCAATAAGAGAATATCCTTAGTTATGATGAACAGGATATTGGTTATAAATGAACTAATCTTCCTTGTTATCTCTGTGGAATCCATTCCGAAAACTTTCATAGAATGGTAGGTCGACTACCGCTTTATGAAATTATTTTGAGGCTGTTATCTGTTCTTGTTTATTTGCTAGATTAATAATCTAGGAGGGAAATACTCAACACCTTTTTTCAAGTTGGAAATTAATATATTTGTTGGATTTTGTATGGTCAATGAATCATCTTACTTAAATTTGTACCTTGAAAGCTTTATTTTTCATACAGTTAATGTACGTCTTCAGATATGGCTGATTAAGTTGTCCCATCTTCTCTTTCCAGTTATCAGCAGACCTTTCTTTTCTCCCACTGTTCTTAGGACTTCCCCGATACTTTCTCGGTCAATCCACTTAATTTTCATCATTCTTCTCTAGCACCATGTTAATAAATTTATTTAATGGTTGAGTTTTGGCAGTATAGGTCATAAATGTAAATTTTTGTAGCAAGTATGAAATGCCTCTTGGATATTCCTATATTAAAAAATATTTGTTCCTTCATCTTCGAAAATCCTAGATAAAAAACAACAGTATTAAAAAAAACGGGCACGGTCGGGCATCAATGTCACACAGGCAGAGGCGAATATGGGTGAGGGAGCCTGGCACGGGTGGGTGAGGGTCACCCGGATTTCACGCCCATTTGCAGGCCTCTAGTAGCTAATGGGTATATTTCATACCAGTAAAACTTGCTCTGTAATAATAGTTTTATTCATTTAAATAAATAGTACATGCCATATTAGATGTCGTCAAAGATACAGGTATAAAGACAATAAAATACATAGTCCACATTTAAATTGTACTAAGATCCAGTACAAAAAATTCCTCAATTGAATAAAGCGGATACTTTAGTAGTCACACTCTTATCCTCTTTGTAAACTGGACAGCATTTTCTACTCTGAGCTGCACAGGTAACCAGTTATACTGTCTAATATTTACCTTGTGAAAGGATTTATAATTTAAAGACAATCTACAATAATCCATGTTCAAATTGTTCTTGCCTCTGGTGGTATAATTGAATGTTGTTGATCTTAAGGCGAATGTCTCCAGATTGTTTTTTGCAGAGAGAAGTGCTCTAAATTCATAGAGGCTATATACAGACATAATGCCAAGTTGGGTAAAAGAGGTTTACAATGTTCAAGTGGGCGGGCATTAGGTATTATTCTGCTATTGTGGTAACTATGTGGTTTTCCATCAAATTGAATTTAATGGTGAACAAAAACTACTGATTCTGAAAAAAATCACAAATCGGAAATTTGTTTCCTTGGTTTTTGTAACAGCTTTTTGTTTGCCACTAAGTCCTAAGTTGATATTTTTGGGGAGTTGTGAGAAGCAGTGGCAGATCTAGGTTTGGAGCAAGGGGGGGGGGGGGGGGGGCAAACCGGGGGTCCGGGGAACTCCCCCCAGCCGAAGAGGGGTTTGGGGATTTTAGAAATTTGGGATTTCCAAGACTCAAAAACGCCGGTTTTAGGCTAATTCTTAGATAAAAAGACACTACTATGCACATGTAGTAGGTCGTTTTATTAGTAAAAGTTTTATGGTGGTCATTATGGGCCTAAAATGAAATACCGGTAATATTAATAATAAAAACTTATGATACTGCTTTATCTAGTTTTTAAAGTGTGACTTAATGATAAGGAACACAAATATAGTCAAATCACTTTTATGATTAAATAAGTTCATTTGTTTTTATTATTAAATTTTTTACGTTAAACAAGAGTCAGGAAGTTTAAATAGGAAAAAAAAATTTTAATGTAATTACACGTAATTTAAGTTTGACTGCTTGTTGATGTTTGAGCTAGAGCTACGAAAGAATAAAAGGGGGAATTTTTAATGGGTGCAATAAAATAGTAAAATATACATATCCTTTATTCTTTTTGTTATATCGTTTTGTCTGTGTTGAGAGTTTTTATAATGTCCACGTGTACAGCCAAATGAATACAGAGGCTGCCGCTGCGCTATTGCGCGAATTCGTGATTATTTGTCCGGTTTCGCAAGAATCGCTTCCGATTGTAACATACCAAAAGCGTGTAAAATAGGCCCTAAGTTTAAAAATAATTTTTATGTTAATTTGTTGTTGTAGGTATATTTAGCGGAAAATATAAATAAATACATTTGTACAAAGTGGTAACCTCCAAAAATTTCGATTTTATCTAGTGTATGTTTCGACCCAATGGGGGGGGCTATAGCCCCCTTAGCCCCCCCCATAGATCTGCCACTGGTGAGAAGTTGACTACTTGTTGCAATTTAAATACTTTTTAGTGCTGCCTTGTGAAAAGATGATTCCCTATGTTTTATTCATAATGTTGCCTCCACAAGCTATCCTCTTTACAGTTCCATTAGGATCTAGGTAAATTTTATATTCATAATTATGTAGAATCACACCTTTTGGCATGCAAGTGAATAAATTTATTAAAATTTCAATTTAGATAATATATCCAAATGACAACTTGAAAACTCTCCCTTGGTTCCCTTGTGGTTGTCCATTGGTTATCTCTCAATTTTTAAGGTTGGAATTGCTTCCATTGCTCCATAGCATTATTTTCCCAATGCCATTTCATGTTACTTCCAAGACAAGTCTTCAGATAATGGGATTGGATTCACTATCTCATTTGTTGTAACAGGGAAAAGGAACAATACAGAGGACTCAAGAAAACATAAATTTAAAATAAAAAAATAAAAGTAAGGACTGCCACACTGATGAAAAATCTGTCTGGTGCAAATTGAACCCAATCGTTTAACATGGAAAACCAATTCTATAGCCACTGCACGAGGCCTATCCCCATGACCAGCAGTATTATTTATTTAAAGACTAAAGTAAAAGTTCTGAAGTATGAATTTGCATTATATCTTAATTAAGGTTTGCTTTTCATTTGCTCTTGGCAGAATCTATATTTCCTTATTTCATGAGGGTGGAATTTTGGTTGTATGTATAGTTCTGCCAACTGAATCTTTTATCTGTTATGTATCCAAGTCTTACATGCTTTTATGGGTGTATACTTCACTAAAAGTTACTGGCTCTGCTTCTAGGAATTGGTTCTCTCCTGCTCCAAATTTAGTGTCACAAAAATATTCCATCAGATTGAGTGAGGGTAGTAGATGGATTGACTTTGTGGAACAGTGACATGATTCAAACAAAACATGGCACTGAATCTTATAAAGTGCTGTGTTTTGTTTTAATTCAGTTAGATGTTAATGAACCTTTCTCGTAAATGAGTCTCTAACCTGAATCCATGATTGGACCCATTTTGCAGATACCCGATGAAAATGCTGTTGGAAGAAGATTTTTGCTGAAATCCGTTTTTGTTGATATAAATAGCTGAAATGGCAGAGGCTACGGCTCCACGTTCTGTCCTCGCTTCAGAGGTGGAACTTACATTTTCCTGTCGGTAAGTCTATATCATCTTGGTCATGGTTCGAGTGCTTGCCATATATGTATGGAATTGGATGGCTATTGTTGCTATTAAGTGAAGTTTTTGTCTAGGCAACTTACTTTTAGAGAAACTTTTATCACTTTTATTTATATTTTGTTTGTCAAAATTACAAAAGTTAAATGTACACTAGTAGAATTTGATATTCTACAACTGAATGACAAAATAAACTTTGTATTTTCACATTAATTTATCTCGCACTACTATGACCATGGTTTCGACGACTAATGTCGTCATCAGGTGAACTGACTGAATCAACTGAAATATCTTCCTGATGTAGATTGTTTTCTTTTTCTAATACATTCTGTAGAAACCTACTGGATCGAGATGTGTTTTCTCTTTCGGACCCCATGTGTGTTGTGTATGAACGAGCTATTGGTGAACTTGATTGGAGGATTGTGCATACGACAGAAACATTACAGGATACTTTAAATCCTGATTTCTCCAACCATTTAAGGATGCAATATCACTTTGAAGAGCAGCAGTTTTTACGGTTTGAATTGTATGATGTTGACTCAGGTGAAGAAGGAGGACCTCTGAGTAAGCATGATTTTTTAGGAGCAGCAGAGACCACTTTAGGAAAGGTTAGTGCTCTTGTTGTGGAGTGATTTTGGTGGCGCAGAATCTTTGTTACATATTTGTAATTTTGTGTGAAAAGTTTGTGTTTTGGGTGCTTGTTAAAATGAAAATGTTTTGATAAATGCTAAGAACCCATATTTAGTTTCCTTTCCATGTAGGTGTATGTTAGAATACTAGACGTTAGTAGTCTAAGGAGGTAGAAGTTAGTTATTCCATCCTAAGCATCAATTATTTTCTCAGAAGCCTAAAACATGATGGTATCATCCATAAATATATTCCTTTTCAGTGTAATTTTTAACTAAAATTGCAATTTCATTTAAATAAAGTTGCAAGTGAATTAATTACAGTTTATAATATTAAATACAGTTTTTAGTAGTGCTAGTAACTCGATTGTAAATTATTCAATTAAATTTCAATTCCATTAAAATATAACCTATAAATGACCAAGTATTGTTATTTCCATTTACTTATTCTGACTAATGTGAATTATATTGAAGCATGTGAATTGGCTTTTTAATGCAGCATCTTTTGTAAATTTTGCACTACTGCCAAAATAAAAATAAATCTTTTTTAATTAATTAGCAATTTAGTTATGCACTTTTAATAACAGCATTTTACTTGATTATTAATTGCTAAATCAAAATATGAATACATAGTTAATTTGTGGGAAGTTACTGCTAGAGGTGTCATGAATTCTCTTTCACCTTATCTTTTTTGTACATTGGATAATAGTTTTGCATTAATTACCTGTTTTGTTAAATTTAATTCAGTAATCTTAGCTGTTCATAAGTATTTTTACATCAGAGTTATTACTTGGCAAAATACTGTCAAAATATGAAATAATATTGTCTATGTAATAATCATAGCTGGGCAGAAAAGCGTTAATCTGTTAATCGTTAATTAACGAAGTTAACATATTGCTTAATGATTTAACTTTTAAGTTGAATCCAAAAACTATTACCGGTCTTATTAACTTCCGTTAACTTTTAATTCCGTTAATTTAAGTCTGTTACTTTTGTTCAGAGTCATCTGGATTGCCATGTAATAACTTGTTGAAGGAGTTGTGTTGAGAATTCAATCTAGAGAACTCAGCGTTTGTACTGCAATCAGAATTTGACGTAACTTTTACAGACATAATTTACACAGTCAAGGCTCATGTTTCCACCCAAAACAATAAACAAGACATGAAAATACGTATGCATCTAAATACGTTCAATTCGAAGAAAAAGTAAAGGCAGGATTAACTCGTGGGAAAACGAAAACCCAAGGCTTCTTCAAGAGCTGTGGGTTCTTCTTATGTCAATAGGACTGGCAATAGTTTTTTCACCATCTAATGGCACAAAACTACGCCAGCAAAATATTGGTGAATCTTTTGGTATCGCAGCTACTGGTAGCTGCGCATCCCAAGGTTTCTATTTCCACAATCAAATACAAACAGTGTCAGGTCCAACTTTACTGACGGAAACGGTATATTACTATGAGACTCCATACCTCATGTGTATAAGTCTACATTACATAAGCTATACTGTTTATTAAGTATTTTTGACTACGAAATTCTTATTACATTCATTGACATTAAAAATACCTAAATGTTAAGTGGCATGTAATTCAAAATTGCCGACAATTTCATATAGATTTTTAACTTTAATGGATAACTTTAACTCGCGTTAAATTTTCATCAAGATAACGATTTAACGATTAACGAAGTTAACTTTTTGAGTAGCTTTTAATGCATTAACAAAGTTAATTTTTGGATTAACTTTGCCCAGCTATGGTAATAATGAATCTGTAGGGTAGCAATGCCAAAGCATGCCTTCTTAGTGACTTTGAAATTGTAATTGATTACTGTGGTGAAAATAAATATCTTTGTGACCTGCCGTTAGAGTTTTAGCTCAAAGTTTGGGTGCACTGCTGGAAATGTGTACTGAGGCTAGTTTGTGATGTTTTGGTTATTAGTTTTTTTATTTGCCTGATGCCCATTTTGCCATGCTTTCTTACTTTGCATCATCATTAGCACAACTATAAATCCATGTTTGCTTGATTATAGTGTAAAATTTTGGCTCAATAATCCTTAAATATAAATGTAAATCTACCACTAAGTAGTTGTAGCTAGGAGTTTCACATCTTGTAATAAGGCTGAATAAGTACAAATAGTGCTTCCACTTGCCATCTTTGTCCACGGGAGTAATCCAAAGCATTCTTGCCCTCTCTTTCATGATTTAGTACTCTGAACATTTGCTGCTTTTCACCTCTTGTTAAAAGTTGCCTCTTCCTCCCAACAAATCTTTGTTATAAAATTAGAGGGAAAACAAATGCATACATTCAGTAAAACAGAAAACAGGTGCCAGTTGAAACATTTGAATGAAACATCTATTCTTGGAGTTGCACTAACAAATCTGCAATTAATATCTAAACACAAGAAAAATGTGACTTATAATCAAGGAATTATTAAAAATGATATATTTTATTCCTCAATCTTAAGATCAAAATTCGACGCATCTGTTAGGGACCTGTGAATAAATAAGGATTCTGGAATAGATGAAATTCCTGTCAAACTAATTAAAAATGTGGGAGAGAAGACACCCAGCTGTACAAAACCATATGTGACATGTGCTCTACAGGAGAGATACCCTCAGACTTTGAGAAGAACGTCATCTTCCCAATTGCCAAAAAGAAGAGGGCCAAGACCTGAAATTTTTAGGATCATAAGCCTGACTACACAAGCCTCGAAGATATTGACAAGAATCATCTATAGAATGAAAAGCTGAGGAGTTCCTGGATGAGGACCAATTTGGGTTCAGAAAAAACAAGGTCACAAGAGAAGCGATTTTGGTCGCTAATTACAGAAAAGAGAATAGAGAAGAATTTACTGACATTTGTTGAGTTTGTAGATTTGGAGTAGGCATATGACAATGTGGATTGGAATTTAATGCTGAGGATCCTGAAAGAAATTGGAGTATCATACGGTGACTGAAGAATTATCCACAGCTTGTATAAAAACCAGGCTGCTGTAATCAGGACTCAGCAGTAGAGAAGCAAGCATAAGGAATGGAATGAGACAAGGCTGTGCACTGTCTCCAGTATTTTTCAATGTCTGCATTTAAAAAGCCATTCAAGGAGTCTTTGGGAGTGAATATTCATGGTGAGAAAATCAGTATGCAGTGATTCACTGATGACATAGCAGTCATGGCAGGAAGAGAAGGAGATTCAAAGAAGACATGAGCAAATATAGAAAGGACAATGGGCAGATATTGCCGGAAGATCATAAAAAGTAAACCTAGGAAAACAAACACTTGAGGAGGTGGAAGAGTACTGTTACCTGAGAATCTGAGTAACCAGTGATGGATGATGGGGAAAAGGGCATTTTACCAAAAGAAGATTCTGCTTACAGCTCAAATACAAGCATGGAAGTGAGTAAACATTTCGATAGAACATAAATCGGTAGCATGCTCCTATATGGCAGTGAAGCATGGACTATAACAGCAGCAGATAATTCAAGGTTGGAAGCATTTGAAATGTGGTTCTACCAAAGAATGATGAAGATAAAATGGATCAACTGAGTGACAAACGAGGAAGTCTTAAGAAGAGTGGGAGGAAAGAGAAGTCTTCTGAAAAATCTAAAAAGAAGATGGTACAATTTAATCAGCCATATCTTAAAACACAATGGCCTGATGAATACAGTCATCAAGGGAAAAGTGAATGGAAAGAATGGAAAAGGCAGGCCTCGTATTAGGTATATGAAACAAGTTGTGGAGTCATAGAAATAGTAGGCAAGTTAACTAGGTGGAATTTCGACATATAAATAAAATAAAGGTTTGTTCAATTCTACATAAATATATGTAATTAATAAAGTTTAAGTTCAACTTTGTATAGGTTGTGAAGGATGTAAAAGGGAAGAATTATGTCTATATGAAAAGGTTGGCTGATAGGAGATTCGAGTTCGAGGCTGCATTAAAACCAGTCTTAGGATTGTGGACTGGTGATGATGATATTTCATTCATTATATTCTTCTACTTCATATTAGAATTGTTCTAATCAATGCTTCTGGGTATATTTTTCTCATAATAAAGCAAATGAATTATAGAAATTCCAGAAATATCTTGCAATATGAATGAATAATTTGGTTATTAATTTTTATAGCCTGCAAAACAATTCAAATTTCAGCTGTTATTTTGTGTACATACCCTCTTTCATCAGATATCTGTTGAGAGAAAACTTATTATTGAGTATATGGAGTTAAATTTTTTGCAGACATAAGGAAGAGTTTAATAATACCCTATATTTTTACCATGCATAAAGAAAGTGTAAAAATGATATTAGGTGAGATTGGAAGGAACTATATTTCATAATGTATTAACTGGGTTACCTATAAAGTGATGCATTAAAAGGCTATGATTCTGTTGGTGCAACTTAGTTTTTGCTTATAATATTCCAGATTTTAAAGTCTTAACATGAATATAAAACCATTTTCCTAATTGTGATAACCTTCTTCCTGACCATGACAGCACAAATAGTTAGCCGTCAAAAATGATTTTGGTGATTGGTATCCTAATTGATGTGAAAATCCCCAAATGGCTTGTAGAATTCTGTATTGTCTAGGACTTTAATTCTAAACATATTCAGTGGTAATTTTCCTGTATATACAATTATCAACTATCTGGGAAACATATATGTGCTTGAATGTGCATGCTGTTTGTGCAACAGAAATTAGTGCTCAGAGGTATGTAGATGCTTGGCTTGTACCTGAAAATTAAATATAAAATTATGGTTTTTTCCATCATGAATGATGCACAATAGATTTTTTCTTTTTATAATTACATATTTTGGAAAAATGACCCTTATATTTCTGCTGGGGAATCATCTTTCAAATCTGAATGCCAGATACAAATATGGCTAATAAAGCAGTAAACATTTATAAGTGAAGATTTTTAAGGTCCATTGTTCATAAAGGTTTGAGGCTTGATTTGGTGGAATATCATAACGAAAGAAAAAGACTGGCAATTTTCCACAAGAATATTGTTCTTTGTCCATTGTTCAGTTTTCCATGCTGAAATCCCATCAAATTCATTCCCTGTATTCTACAGAGGATATCTGATGTCCAGATCCATCATTTAAGATTTATGAATGTCCTATGTACCATAAACTTCTGTTACATATATCTTTAGCTCAATAAAAGATCTGAAAGTGGCCTTTTTATTTGCATGGTGTTTGGTTTAAATATCTGGTTAAAATAGATTAAAGTGAGAAAAACCAAATGCCATATCTGCTTTGTCTATGAGACTCTGGCAGTTGGGATTGATGCAGCACTTTTCTTGATTTTAGTTGAGAAAAAATAGAATTTAAATGAAAAATTGTCTTTTATAATTTGATATTTTCTGATAAGCTAGGTAATTCTTTTCAGTACCTTTGCCAAAATCCAGAAGAGAATAGTACAAAGTGTGACATTTTGCTTTCAGGGAATCAATGATTTATTTTACTCTTTGAATCTCTGCGTTAAAAAAAAGTTATACATGCAATCAATGTGATTCAACCCCCTTTATATTTCTATGCACTTATTTTCTCAATTCATGCACATGTAATGCACTATTTTGGATCACACTTGGGGGTCTAATATGTTACCTTTTCAGCTCCCGCCAGGCTGACGATGTGGATGGTGACCTGCCCAACAATCTATCTCTGTCACCTCATCTCCTGCAATTCAGTGTCTTTATTATTGAATTTGTAAGTTGTTCCCTTTCACTATGTGAATTTATTTTTTGGTTCTGTAAAGTAGAATGTTGAACTTTGTGCATTTTATCTATTAACCCTTAATGTTCATAAAATATTGTTTTTTATTTGAGAATCGCCTACCTCATTAGTGACCCACACAGCACACAATCTGTAGTAGAGCCTAGATATCCATGTGGTATACATATACCTTCGATATACAGTAGAGGATTTGAAGAATGTCTAGAACTTTCATGTACATATACAAAGCTGACTATGTGTTTTGAAAACAAGTTAAAATGTTCTCTACACAATGTTTACGGTATATATATGTATACAGAATCTATTCCATATATACTGTGTAGGGGGCATCCTGTGTGGACTATACATACCTTAGACACTGTAGATATTCTTTTCCATTGTGTCATTTTTGTAAAACTATCAATGCAATAATTTACCGACATCATTACCTCTACTAATTACTTTCACTTAGGTAAATTGTAGGTCAAGTAAATGTTTAAAAAATTTATTTTGGAGTAATAAGTTTCAAAGCTATGGAGTATAAACCCCTGCGAATACTTGTGTATAATACCGACTATACAGAGTGTACTGCAAACTTACTTCAAACATTGTCCATGAACATGTACATTGACACTACAGTTTACTCTTTGTACCCGTGTACATAAGGTAAACAGTTTCCCATCGCGTGATAAGTATACGGTAGACCTCTGGTAGATGCTCTCTGTATGTGATGGAAATCGTTTGTCATTCCATGAAGCATACAGAAGGCTTCACATAGGTGCTTTGTACGAGGGCAGTTTTTTTTTCAACCTCCGATGGGACATAAATAAAATACAAAGTAAATATTAAAAAATGCTTTTATTACTAAAAGTTATGCATACTTATGGCTACTTTTCGACATATTCACCTTGACGATTGAGGCATTTTTCGTACCTGTGGACAAGCTTTACAATACCGTCTTCATAAAGTGTTGCCGCCAATGAATAACAATGGGGCTTGACGTTGTCTTGAAGCTCCTCGTTGGTATGGAAATGCTGCTCTCCGAGCCATGCTTCTTCAATTTGGGGAAAAGATGGAAGTCACTCGGCGCTACGTCGGGACTGTATGGCGGGTGATGAATAATGTCCCTTTGGAATTGCTCAAGGAGCCGTTGGGTTGCACCAGCACTGTGAGGTCGAGCATTGTCATGGATCAAAACGATTCAGGAAGTCAGCATGCCTCTTCTTTTGTTTTGAATGGCTTTCCGGAAAAGTCGTAACGTTTCACAAAAAACAGCGGCATTAGTCGTTGTTCCCGGCTACATGAACTCCACAAGCAGCACACCTTTTTGGACCCAGAACACGGTAGCCGTAACCTTTCGATTTTTGAAGGTTTGTTTGAATTTTTTGGTTTGCTTCGTGAGGTGTGTGCATCCATTGTTGTGATTGTTGCTTTGTTTCGGGTGTGTCATATCGAATCCACGTCTCATCTCCGGTCACAATTGATTTCAATACGTCTTCTCCTTCAGCGGCATAATGGTCAAGGAGCGTCAAAGCTGAAGCCATTCGGCGAGTTTTGTGATGTCAGTCAAAAATTTTGGGACTCAGCGAGCGCAAAGTTTTCTGTAGCCTAACTTTTCCGTAACGATAGAGTACAGAGAAGACATTGAAACTTCCGGAAATTCCATAGACAAAGCACTTACGGTGAACCAATGGTTTTCTCTAACCACTTCGTCAACTCGTTGAACGAGGCCGACTGCACCGACAGACTTGCGTACTTGACCCCCTCATCATGCACATCAGTTCGGCCGTCTTTGAATTTTCGACACCATTCACGCACAACATCATCTCTCATAAAGTTTTCTCCATACACTCGGCTCATTCTTCGATGAATTTCTGCAGCACTATTCTCTTCTGATTGCAGGAGACGAATAACGCTTCGCAATTCGCACTCGGCGGGAGAATCAATCGAGTCGGCCATGTTTATGTGACAGCTACTTAGCACAGACTGACGACTAAAGATCGGAAATGACAGAGCGTGTGGTACGGGAGATGCGCAGTTGCCTACATTGCACATCAACAGCCTGTCGCTTGTCTGGCGTTTGTGCTGTGCGATCGGAGGTTGAAAAAAAAACGGCCCTCGTATATGTATGTGCATTTCCATGTGCTGTGTGGGGATATTGGAAAGGCAGACGAAATCTAAATTTAAGTAGTCAAATTATGTGTCGTGCCTAGATGTCATACTTACCTTAACATTATTCTTATGTTAGATTTGATGTAATATGTATTGGCTGTTGTAAAACCTTCAAACTGTTATATGTACTATAATTCCATTATTTTATCCAATATTATTTTATGGAGAAAATCTTAGTCCAATTTGCCTGTGATTAGTTTTGGTTTATTATTGTAGCGATTAAGTAAGTGTACCTTATAGGCAAGTAAAACTTTATACATACATTACTTTGAGTAGTATAGAGTTTGAAAGAATTTGATGAGCTGCATTCTTTCTTGCTTATAGTGTAATTTTGTGCCATCTCTAACCCGAAGATGTTTTCTTGTTCATTTTTTGGTTAAACTGTGCTGGAGAAAAACTCCAGTGGTCTTATCATAAAGTTGTTGGGCAAGTGTTGAGATTCTCCAAAATTCAGTCATCATGGCAGCTGCTTATGATAAGTGCAAGTTATGAAATATAGATAGCAAGGCTAAATGTTTATGGTAGTAAGTTGCACATCCCCAATGTTATAACCAACAAAAGTTTTTCATGGAGAGAGTGACAAATCCTAAAATGTCCCTAGCTATGATGACCAACTCTAAGCCAAATTGTAAGAGTGGTTTACTTATGCGTAGGGGAAAGAATTTTTTACTGAGCCCTCAATTGTCTGTAGTCATCCCTTGTTGAATTTAGTTGAAATCTAAAAATTTTAGGGTCAGAGGCACCTTTCAATAGACATTATTTAGTACTGCTTATAGAATTCTGTCAATCTATGCCTACATTGTGTTGTAAGCCAATTTTACAGATTGAACCACTCAAGCTACTGCAACCTTTTTCTTATCATTCAACTTTTGGGAAAATTTTATAAATGACAAAATTTATAAACATAAGGATCCATCCTTCAGGACGTTCAGTTTTATCTTGCTAAACGTAATTTTGGGGAACTGATTTATATGATAACTGGTTGGCTTGCTTATCAACACATGTGGATATTCCTAACTCATGATTACTAATTAGAATTCCACTTCTGAAAGCTACTGGTCAAATAACAAGTCCTCATTGTTTGTGCTCATAGATCTTGCTATTGGTAATTTCCTTCTCTTTTCATCATCATCAGTCGGCAATCCTAGGATTGGTTTGACGCAGCCCTCCACTCTATTCTTCTATCGGCCAACCTCTTCATATTGACGTAGCTCCTCTCTTTTACGTCCTTCACAACTTGCTCCATATACCATATACGAGGCCTGCCTTTTCTATTCTTCCCATTCACTTTTCCCTTGACGATTGTCTTCATCAGGCCTTCGTGTCTTAAGATGCGGCCTATTAAGTTGTCCCGTCTTCTTTTTAAGGTTTTCCTTTTACTAGACTGAATTCCCGTTAAGCATTTATATTTACATACTAGAGGTAAGAGGATGTATAAGTTGACTAACAGCTTAAAGAAACTGGCTTCATGTAGTGATGAGGCAAGCATTATGGCCATGAATAGCTAACAGTTTATGACCAGATGAAATAAAGAAATAATTGAAAGCTTCAGTGGATCCTTCCTAAATCAGACTGTTTGGGGTGATGGTTGAGATCTGGATTATGTAGGAATATGTGAATCGAGATGCGATCCCTGAATTTTCTGGGAATTCTGTGATGAATGAAGCATTGATATTGGAGTTAAGAGTATTTTGCTGGGTCTGGATGTTGCATCATCGACAAATCTCTTTTGTTTCATGTTTGAAATCTGAGGTCTGAGAACTTATGTGCATTTTAAGCACAATGTGCTAATGTAGATAGTGTTAAGAATTTTCAAAACAGATGATATTATTGTGAGTTCTCTGAAGACTAAGTGGTGTAAGGGCTATCTATAAGCTGCTATTCAATTGAATTTAAAAAATTATATATTTCACAATGCATTTAGGTGAAAATATTAACCTTAAATTAAATTTTGGAACCTAAATAACGTGTTTCTTTTTATTCTTGTAAATATATATTTAGGTTTTTTGAGCTGCACAGGAGCATTTAATTTATCATTAATTTGAAAGAATGAACTTTCTTCACTGGCATCTTGCAGAAAATTTGCACATTTTCAAGGGAATGCAATCCTGAGATAATGATTGTAATAAATGAGCACAATCACGAATGGCATATTCAAGTCACATCACTGATGAGCTTAACTTCATTGCATGTTCTCTTTTTAATTTCTGTTACCATACAGGTTGATCAAGTTGTGGAATACACATTCTATGGTTCAGTGGATTATCAGTGGTAATGTATAATAATTGTTAGGAACTTACACTTGGTCATTTATATCATTGGCTTAAGTCAATTTGCTGATTTTACTCTTCATGTGTCAGAACTTAGGTATGGTTACATGTAATCAATTACTCTAAAAAATTATGCATAATCACCAATACTAAAAAGTTTTGAAAAATTCTCATTATACATAGCTGTTTCTACCTAAGTGTTCTCATATCTTCCTACACATTATTAAAATTGCTATGCATGGTTTTATTTCTGGGTACCAATTTGACTTTAAAAGTTGTATTTTACAAAAATAATTTGTAAATATTAATATAAATTTAATTTTCTTGTGTTGGCTTTGTGTTTTTATGTCTTGAAAAACAGTACCCATAGAAAGTTACACTTGAGATTTTGTTTCCTCAGTTATTGTGGAATTTTCCACAGAGCCTAATTAGTAATTGTTCATGGAAACTGCAACTATCCATTTTCATGGAAATTCATAATTTTTCATACTTGAATGCTAAATTATACAAAAACATGCTTGCAAACATTCTGACGCAGCAGGAGACATAGTGGTACATACTCTACAGTATGCAAGCTTAACTTTACATTCTTTTTCTAAAGGATATTACATTAACGTGTTACCTGTTTTTGATGTAATATTATGTTCCGGTTTATTCCTTCCAATCTCTCTTGTTTTTGGCATATTATTTCATTCTCCATGCTGTGCCTGCATGATAACACCATCTGTGGGCTCTAATTTATACTCTTTGGAGTTTTTGCAATAACTGAGCCTATTTCCTTGCTAAAGTGAACAGTCGAACGACGTAATCACATCCTGAATTAGAACAGGGAGAGATAGAAAACAAATAGCATTAAAACAGGTAAGGGGTTAAGCTGAGTTTGAAATGAAATCAAAGTATTTTTGTATTATGTTAATGGTTTGAACTAGAGATGGGATGAATAGCAGAGTGCTCGTATTTGAATTTCATATTCGAATATCAAAAATGTGTCTTAATCTTAACTCGAATATCCGAATACCTCAAATTTTGAATGCAAGAATGAGAATTAATATATTTATATATTCTTCTCATTTATTATTTATTTTATTTGTTGTCTGTAGAAGTACAAATCTGCAGCTTGATTCAATTAAAGACTTTAATTCTGATTTTAAAATTTCAAATAAATAATTAAATAACTTGGCTACCAGTTATGGACCAATGAGTACATTAATTTGTATAAGTGTTAATAAGTGAGAGGAACAAGTTAATATACCTTAAAGTTCTATGTAGTTTTCATTTAACCACAAACTATTCAAAGTTCAAGGAAATTGAGAACTTTCGGAAAAGATTAAACTTCTTAATATTAACCTCGGACTTGACAATGAACTATGATACATATTACTATTACATGCTAAAGATTTTGTGCATAATCGGCACAATTTGGTGGGGATCTACTGACAGTAAATCATGTTGAGACTCCTGAGTTTGAGAAGCTATCTCTTCCAAAAGAGAGAACCAATTTTAACTGTTTCCACTTCGGTGTTGAGTGATACTTGACACAGCATAGCTCACTATACCAACTCATGTGTCAAGTGTCACTTGACACATGACACGTGAAATCCAGGGGCATTTAAAAGTAAATTCTGAGTGGTCTACTGGTATAGAGGGTGAAAAAATCAGAGTGGAGAGGGTTAATGTAGTTAGGTAATACTGGTCATTATTATTTCTCTACTACTTTAAGCTCTTCATGCTGACAACCTTGCTGTTGCAATGGTCTGACTCAAGTTTTAGTTGAGCCACCAGCTTCATATTAGAATTTTACAAATTTCACAACAACTTTTGTAAATTTGAGATTTTCTTCAAATTGACAAAAACATCATTAGCTTCATTTAGTTGAAATTTCAATGTTATATGATGACAGCTTAACAAGCACACAATTCTTGTTCATTGGATTTTAAGTCCTGAACATTTTTTCAAATTTAATTTAATTAAATTTTATCTCAGATGACAAAAAATTATTTACATATGTAATTACATGCAAAAATGAATATTCTATAAGATAAGTATAACTGTATTGAAATTGGTTTCCTCTTTTGGAAGAATAAACTTCTCAAACTCAGGGGTCTTGGCATATTCTTGATGAAGTATTAATAGAAAGTAGCTCATAGTAAGCTAGCAGAGAAGAGGAATGATTTTTTTGTAACTCGTGTAAAATTCATTAGTTATTTGCAAAAGTTCTATTTGGAAGAAGAGGTACAATATGTGACCTCTTATAAAGTAATGATGAATATTTAACAAAGTAGAAGGGAAGCTCGTATTGAGTGACAACCATTGGTAATGCTTACAAACTTTCTTCAATTTTAAATCACGGCTAGTGGTGACTAGCTTTGGCACATCGTTTATAGTGAGAATACAACTGTTTTTCTGGTATTCCATTTGTTGAAACTGATGTCTTTCTACCATAAATTACATGGTGAAACCCATCAATAGACTCATATCTCCTCCATCTTTTTGCGGAGCATATGATGTAGATGTAATTCATCTACATGCCAAATATAGTGCTGTATGGTAGGATATTCTAGGTATTCAAACTTTATCTTTTAGCATAATTATACTAGATCGCAAATATAGAATACTTTGTAGTATTTGAGGTATTCAATGATTTGTGGGTAATATTCGTACATCTCTAGTTTAAACTAAAAAATGGGCACCAGAAAGAGTACCGGAGTACCTGGATTAGTACTTAGTCAACTAATTGAGTGCCGTGGCAAATACTTGACACCTAGTTGAATTCACCTGAATATGAGAACCTGAATAAATATTCAGTGTACTAAGGCAACCATCAAGGTTGGATCTGAGATTTCGGCAGGGTTTATCATCAATGAAGAGGGTTTCCAGGTGTTCCTCCTCATTGCCTTGTCCCTGGGCAATATCAGTTTCTCCAGCCGTCCTGCTGCTGCTCCACCCATCAAGGTTTTTTTTACCGATTTTGGTACTCATGTATTTATTCAAAAATTCAAGTACCTATGAATGACTCGTTTATTTCAGCCACTATGAAAATCTATGACACTCTTATCATTCAAGATATGAAAAAGGAAAATGTGCAGTTCTGGATTTGCTTGTTTCAGAGGATATCAGGAATCCAGGCTTACGCTGGATAAAATTTATCATTTAATCAGTTTAGTAATGCTGTTATCAATTAATTACCTAAATACTCTCATAAATTAATCTTGTTAAAAATAGTCTGCTTTGAATCTTCAAATTATATGTGATGATTATTAGATGATTCAGTGTGAAAGTCATTGGGGGTGAATTTTAGAATTGGGATGGGAAAAAGAAAGCCAACTAAAAAGGGTTTTTTTCACCAGCCAGTTTGGACTGACTTGAAGTCTAGATTTTAGGCTTCCTGAACTTCCCCAGTAACAATTAAATGGCATTAGTATAATTCATTATTACATATTTGGCATTCTACTGCTTACTGTAAGGTTTGATGAATTATACCTCTCTCATATTAGTTCTCCCCTTTTTCTCTAAATTCCCTGCTTTTCTACATTATTTGCATTTTCAGATATGTATACCTTTACTCTCTTTTTGGCAATTATGAAATTTCCATTGTCTTCCTCCCTCTTTCTCTGTATGTCAGCATTCTTCCATCCGAAATGATCATTAGAAATTCACTACTTGTGTAAACAATTTTCCATCTGTCCATTATACCTTCCCTTCATATTCTCAACCTTCTTTCTTCCTCCATTATTCTAAGAATTTCCTCATATGTTCTTTTTTTTGTCCATGGCACTTTTCCATTATTCTCCATGTACTTTTCTTGAAAGAGCCCAATTTATTTCTTGTATTCTTTCCTCAGTTATCTCTTCTCTGAATCAGTTATGTACTCCATATTAGCTGTAAATCATTTTTACTAATCTTTTCATGATAACTGTACTTATGATTCTTGTGAGAAGTTCTCTCTTGTTGTTAAATGCTTTTTTTGCCTTCATCTAATGTATTAGTACTGTACAAACCTTATTTCAGATTGCATCTTTCGTAACTACTCTGCATCACCTGTTCAATTCTATGATCTACTGCTTTTCTGTTTAGTTTGTTATTTGATCTTACTTTTTGGAATATCTTTTTACTTTCATTTTCTTAGGATTAATCTTTATTTCATATCTTTCACACAGAATCTATAATGAATCTAACAATAATTGAAGTCCCTGAACCCTTCAAGCCTGAAGGAGATTTAAACAAATCTCATCTCATAGATCGGAGGAGATTTAAATGGAATCACTGGTTTAGTCATTTCTTATTACTAATATGCTCACCAAAAATATGTATAGGTATTTATTTATAATCTACCATGTACCCAACTCTGGATGTTTATAAATTACTGTTACATCCCTGTTACAACTGTTTTTGTTGAAAATTAAAAAATTCGAATCTGTTGTGTTGTATGTACATAAAGAAACTTAGTTCTGCTCATTATCTGCCTGCCTACCTCTGCATTTTTGTTCCAGAATAGATTGACCCCTATAAAATAATCTTCAGATAAACTTCTTTTATTATGGCTTGGGAAAACTGGCATGTTAATTATTGTGGAAAATTTTCATGTTTCATCTGTGTCCTAGCATAACTTGGTAATATTTGAAATTCTCATGTGGTTTTTCTCGTGCATTTCTGATACCTTTTTAGAATTTTAAGTAGATTATTTGTGTATAGGTGAGCATATAGTAATACATAAATTTTGTGCTGTAAGTGTGTCCATTTTTCATCAGTATGTGTATATTTTTTTCTGAAACTAAGAGAAATGTATTTTTTTCAGATTGTTGCAGCTGCGGGAGGTGGTGGGAAAACAAACCAGCGTATGGTTTTGAATTTGACTGGAATACCTCAGGCGAGAGGCACAATATTAATAGGTGCTCGTGAAATTACTAAAGCAGATCGTGAACAGCTAGTGTTGCAGTTCCATGGTCGCCATTTAGATGCTTCTCATGTAAATAAAGCTTTCTGTTGCCTCACATCATCTGCAATCCCTCAGTTTTTTCTGGAGGTGTGGGTTCGAAGGTTTCAAGATGTTGAAGAAACCCTAGTAACTCGATTTGAGCCTTTAGAAGGCTCCTATCCACAGTGGGAACCTATGAAAGTTGGTGCTGGTGCATTGCATGGAGGAAAACCTGAGACTCCAATTCGTTTTGTGTGCTATATATCAGGGAAACGCAAACCGGTGGGAGAATTTTTCTCTTCCTTGGCTGCCATTGAAGAAGGGATGTCGGAGTCAAAAGAATTTATCATGCCAATTCCCAAGGTTAGTTCACATCAATCACATGACTATCTGCCTGAAAATGGTTGTGGATTCATCTCAGACATTTTTACTCAGTGCATGAATCCATTGCCTTTGGATGTTGCCTCATGCCATTCATTCGATATGCATATGTTTATTCTGAGGGATTGACTAAATGAAACATAGACATAATATGTAGCAGAATTTCCTCAGAGAAAAAAATCATTCACCTTGATTGGGATGCTGAATAATTTTTTCTCTGTGGAAATTCTGCTATTGTGCTTATCAGTGCATGATTTAATTAAGGTTTTTAGTGGCTACTTCACAATCATTGAATTTTTCATTGACATAATGCTGCCACAAGTGAGTCACTAATATTATCGGGCCAGAATGTTATCCAAATGTGTATTGTATTCTCCAGTGAAGGAATTGTAATCATGTATATTTATAATTAGGTTTTACTATTTTTATTGAATAAATTGAACTAATGAATTTTTTCAACGCAGTAAAGTGGCACGAGTGGAAACTATCATGATGGTAAAGGTAAATTTATACATGGAAAAATCCAAGAATACATTACAATATTTGCATACATAACAATATTCAACATTACAATTTGCACAATTACAATTTGTCACTTAAAAAATCATCTATGCTGTAGTAGCATTTTAGGAGTACATATAACTCCTTAAGCTTCATTTTAAAGGTAGACAAAGCAGTACATATTATTTTTTATGTTAGTTGGTACAATTTTGTTGTAAATGAGGGACATGGAGTGATGTGGGCCTTTCTTGGACTCAGCAAGTTGCTGGGTCCTCAGGTGAGCATTCTCCAACCCTCAAGTCAAGTGGCAATGAAAAGTAGAATTAGGTAAAAGTAGAATGTTTTCATGTGGCTGTTTTTGCATTGCGTTGCCGCTGCATTGTGTGGCAGGAAAATACCCTGTCATCTGCAATGCCAGCAGCAACGTACCAAAACATATGATGGTGGTGAAACGTGATATAGTCATAATCCGTAGCGAAACAATCACATGATGAACTAATGACTGGCAGTTCCTTGCTCTGACGCAGCTGCGTCAATGCAGGCCGTGTTGGCATGCTTCTGATTGGTGTCGCAGTGTGCGTCAACGTAAAAATGGCCTCATTAAAACGTAGCTTTACTTTAAGATCCTATTTTAACCCCTTCCAGTTTTGTATGTGATATTTAGTTCAAATTTTCACCCCAAAAACATTTCCCTTTATGAATATGTTCTGAAAGCACTAAAAATAAATACATAAATTGTTTATTTTTTGCCAAAAAAATGTTACAATTTAGGGGTTGATGGGAATAACAATCAGAAACTTAATCAAATCATCTTATTTTCCAAACCAAATGAACCAAAAAGTATGCTTCATCATGAAGGTGTTGGACATGAATTAGAATTTTTTATTTGATTTGATATTACCTAAAATTTAAATATTCCTATTAAAAGACATTAAATATAATTTATTTGATGACACTTATGTACTTTCTTTTGAGTTTTAAAGTGATTATAGATTTTCTAATACTTATCTATAATTATTTTATAAGTATCTCTTTTGTGGCAAGTACATATGGTACACTGTAGGTGAAACTTTGAAATTATTTATTCTTAGACCGTAGTTCATTTGTTACTCAGAGGAAGAGATTGACAGCTGAGTTCATTCACATCATTGAGGTTTTAGGTGGGTAATTGGGTAGAGATAAGGATTTCTCAAAGATTGAAAGGGTGGAGAGAAACCCAGCATTGGCATTAGGTTGCTCTTAATGAAAGGCCCTGAGGAGCCTGTGGTTTAAGGTTCAATCCATTGGATGGAGTGCTGCACTTTGAGTACTTCCCACAGAATACTGGTATTCTGGTCTGGTATTCCTATCCAAATCTCTGCCACTGCTAGAATTCAAACTCAGGCCTTCGGGGTGGGAAACTTGTCACCACACCTTCTTGATTCTCCCTAAACTTACAAATGATAGTAATAGTAATAAATAATTATTTGCTTCCTTATTTGTACAGTATTTTACAGCACATTTTAAATGATAGAAGGAATCTTAAGGTTACTCCAAAGATACCTGTGTGGGGGTAAACAAAAGTTACTGTGCAAAAATAGAAGTACAATAAAATATATGTACCAAGTTGACATCAGTGCTACACCTCACAAAATCAGTATTTACATAGCAGTTTCTGGTCAAAAGAAACAATTTCATGAGAACTATTGAAAATTATTTCAATATCATTCAATTTGACATTAACCTGATTGAATTGGACTTCATCTTTTTTCCATGATCATTTTTGTCTTGTCATATTTACCAAAGCATACAATATTTTTTCATAAAAAATATTCCTTTGCAAACTACTTTTATATTATTGCAGGGGAAGAATACTGGTCAAACTGCTGGGGAGATAGTTGTAGTAAGCTTCAAGAGAGAGCAAGTATTTACATTTCTTGATTACATTACATCTGGAACCCAGATCCAATGCTCCATTGCAATAGATTTCACGGGTAAGTTTCATGGTTCTTAAAATGCAAGCACTTCATAATTTGAATTTCTGTTTTCTCATGGCTTCTCTTTTAATTAACTCATTTGGGAGTGTTTTTTTTAACACTCCAAAATTGGACTAAAGGAGGATATATATGTATGTATGCACATATGGAAGGAAAGGAAGCCGAGTAACCAACGATGGACGAAGCAAGAAAGAAATAGTTAATAGAATAGCCCAGGCAAAGAGGGCATTCTATCAAAATAAGAATCTACTTACAGCTGGGAATGCAAGCGTAGAAGTAAGTAAACAGTTCATCAGAACATACATCTGGAGCATTCTTTATGGCAGTGAGACATGGATGATGACAGCAGCGGAGAAGAAAAGGGTAGAAGTGTTTGAAATGTGGTGCAACAGAGGAATGATGAAGATCAAATGGATCGACTGAGTTAGTAACAAGGAAGTCCTAAGAAGAGTGGGAGAAAAGAGAAGTCTGCTGACAACTCTGAAAAGAAGAAGGTACAACTTAATCAGCCATATCTTTAGACGCGATGGCCTGATGAAGACAATCGTCGAGGGAAAAGTGAACGGGAAGATTAGAAAAGGCAGGCCTCGTATGAGATACATGAAACAGGTTGTGAAGGATATAAAAAGGAAGAATTACGTCACAATGAAAAGGTTGGCCGAGAAAAGAATCCAGTGGAAAGCTGCCTCAAACCCATCCTAGGATTGCTGACCAATGATGATGATGATGCCCATATGGATTTAGAAGTTATTTCCATGCATTATCCCTTGGGTTGTTATATTTATTATGAATAATGAATATACTGTTCATTAGATTTAATTATGTATTGCCGGCTAATGGCATTCAATTACACCATTGGACAATTGTTACTGTGCATTATGGTGTTATTATAAGTTCTTATGAACAATGTGTTAAAAGTCAGTTCTTCTATTGATAAATGCCTCTGAAACATCTAAGTTTATATTGATATCATTCCTTTGTTTGTTGTTCACTCACAGAGTTATAAGTTGTTAATTTAATTTTTGTTGAAAACCATGTATTTTTCAAAAGTGATTATGCTTAACCAGTATGAGCACCCTGAGTGATTCCAATATATATGCACACTTTTGAGAAGAGATCCATGTATTCAAAACTAATGCTAAGGGTAGCTCTTCCTTAAATTTATCATGGTGGCCATTTGATGACAACTCAATAAATAATAAAGTGATTTAGCGTCTTCGTGCGGAATGAAACGCTAATTTCTTATTGTAGATAGCTATTTTATTCAGCTCCACTCACAAGATTCTCTCTTTCTCTAAAACTCATCAACAACTCTCTGGTAAACAAAATCGGTATTCTTGCCCGGTTGGTATGAAGATGAATAAAATAATAAATAATAATAATTGATAATAAATAATAATAATTGATAATAAATAATAATAATTGATAATAAATAATAATGATTGATAATAAATAATAATAATTGATGATAAATAATAATTGATAATAAATAATAATAATATAATGCATGACTACATAATGAATATGATTAATTGCCAATGTGGCTGTTGTGGCGGGGTATCGCCACACTACTCCCCCCCGTGGGGAAAAAGAGGGTCGGCTGCAAATCGGTTTGGAGGACGGATGGTGCGGCCGAAGCGGGTGGAATGGTGCGGGCGTTGAGGGCCCTGTAGTCGCCACAAGGTCTCCAGCTGTTATCCTTCTTGCAAACCATGTGAAGTGGTGAGGCGTAAGGGCTGTGTGAGCGACGAACAATGCCTTCGCGTACTAGTAGCTCGAATTCTGCTTGTGCATCCCGAAGTCGATCCGGAGCTAGACGGCGGGCACGGTAATAGATCGGCGGTCCGGGTTGGAGGCGTATGTGATGCTTCGTGTGATGGTGGACTTCCCGAGGAGTGCCTGGAGGCCGGGTGATGTTAGGGAAGTCGGCCAGGAGGGCATGATAGGGTGAAGATCCCGACAGAGCGCGCACGCTGTCCTGGGAAGATCGACCGCGATGACCCGATGCAGAATGGCCAGAGATTGTATCGACGAGCTGAGCGGTGGCCATGTTAGGAACGAGGTGAAAATGAGTGAGGAAATCTGCTCCGATGATTGGCTCGGTAACGTCAGCAACGATGAATCGCCAAAGGAAGTCGCGAGGGAGGCCAAGCTGAAGGCGTAGAGGTAGTGTACCGTAGGTACGGATCCGGCTGTCGTTGGCGGCGGAGAGCTCGTAGTCCGTGCAAGTCCGGTGGTCGGTGCAAAAGTTGACTGGGTAGATAGAGAGGTCTGATCCCGTGTCTATGAGAAAACGTCGTCGGGAGCGGCGATCGGTGACGAAGAGGCGGCACCCAGTGGTAGGACGACTCGTGGCCACCGTTACGAGTCGCCGTTGGAGTTTAACGGGCTCACTGATTTGGCGGAGCAAGGCTGGGTGCAGCGTCTGGCTTCGACACCAAACCTGCGATGGTAATAACACATACCAAGTTTAGCGGGGCGCTGTGTAGTGCCTGTGGATTGCATGGGACGAGGCTGAGATCTATCCCGGGTCCGTGTATATGGAGGATTGCTAACACGATTTCGTAGATCTTGGACTTGCTTGGCGAGTTCCTCTATCCGTTGATTCAATGCCGAAATGTCAGGCGTAGAGCGTACGGCGTGGATGGCTGGGGCTATCGGAGGCGGAACGACGGCGACGATGCGATCGGCCATGTCTGCCAGCTGATTGAGCGGAAGTGTTGTGGCCTGCGCTTGGAGAATGGCCTGCGCGCTGAGCGGGAGACGCTGTAGCCACAGCGTGCGGAGGAAAGAGTCCTGCACTTGCGTGGCGCCGATGAGAGAACGCATGTGTCGTAGGAGTTGAGAAGGCTTGTGATCGCTCAGCTCTTCTGCTGTGAGAAGTTGCCGAACCCGCTGCTCCTCGGAGAGAGAGACGCGCTGTATCAGCAAAGCTTTAAGCGTCTGATAACGATTTGCGGCCGGTGGGTTTACTATGAGGTCGCTGACTTCACTGGCGAAGCGATGGTCTAGATTTCCCACGACGTAATCGTACATAGTACGGTCCGAGGTGATGTTGGCCAGGGAAAATTGTGCTTCTACCTGGGCGAACCAAACTGCGGGTTGAGCTGGCCAGAAAGGAGGCAGTTTCGGCGTGACGCGATATATGGCAGCAGGACCGATACCGGCGGGATCAGGAAGCGGAGAGAACTGCGGCGATATTTGCGGAGGTAGCGCTGCCTGATGCTCTTGCGGTGGAGACTCAATGTGCTGTTGCATATATTGCGATTGCTGGGCCACGAGCTGCTGCCTGAGTTCCGCGAGTTGCGCCTGGAGTTTGTCGACTTCCTCTGCGTCTGCCATGGGTGCTTTAAGGAGGTGCTAGGTACGCAGAATGCTGAGCGAGTAGCGCAGAGAAGCCCGTGTATTGCGGTGTGCGATGATGTCCGTTGAAGCTCGGAGGCCGATGAAAAGGTCGTCGTCAGGGGTCCGTTGTCCGTCGTGTTTTTTTTCGTCGTTGGGGTCACCAGTTTAGCGTCTTCGTGCGGAATGAAACGCTAATTTCTTATTGTAGATAGCTATTTTATTCAGCTCCACTCACAAGATTCTCTCTTTCTCTAAAACTCATCAACAACTCTCTGGTAAACAAAATCGGTATTCTTGCCCGGTTGGTATGAAGATGAATAAAATAATAAATAATAATAATTGATAATAAATAATAATAATTGATAATAAATAATAATAATTGATAATAAATAATAATAATTGATGATAAATAATAATTGATAATAAATAATAATAATATAATGCATGACTACATAATGAATATGATTAATTGCCAATGTGGCTGTTGTGGCGGGGTATCGCCACAGTGATATTATTTTGAAGTGAAAATCGCTCAATTACCCATTTGTTCATCTTTAATAATTTTGTTGGATTTATCATTCTCATTTTATGAAAATATCCTTATTTTTCATTCATTATGATCATATGTATTAACCCTAGTAGTGCAGCGGGCCGGTATTCGGCTTTTGCATCTTGGACGAAAAGTACGGCGGGCCGATATATTGGCCCAATATAAAAATATTGTTCAACTTTATAACACTAACATAATAACATTTATTTTTCAGTCAATGTCAAAAATAGAGTCATTATTACTTAGTTCAATTTAAATAATGTTAAAGAAACTGCATATGGATATACGTATGTAAAAATAGCTTCATGATTTTCTTTTCCTAAGGTGCTTCATTTTATTAAATTACCATCCGCATTTCCCGCTACTACCCCAGGAAGAAGGTTAGCACTAAGAGGGTTAACTACTAAGTTACTTAGTTAGTTACTAAGTTACTTAGTTAGTTACTAAGTTACTTAGTTAAGCACTAAGTCAATATTAAAATTTCAAATGCACATTATAATGAGATCACAAGAAGACAACTTCATTAATGCAATAAAATAACTGAAGAGGTTGAAACTTGTTGAGTAAAGCTTGTGTGGAATACAAGATTTAGTTTATTTTTGAGTTACAGAATATTTTAATAGATTATGAAAGTTCAGGGTATTTTAAAGGATATTTTTCCTGCAGAGAACTTTCTCTTATGTGATTCACATACAGCTAATAGAGCTGGACTTGGGAAGGCTTGATTTTGGTGAGTTCACTCCTGCTCTGACCTCATTCGAGTGAGTATAGTCTCTCTGTATGCTGTGTTGCTGAGTGTTTAGTTGATTTCTCTTCTCGCCTTTTCTATGGTAAGGGAAAGTGAGATAACGAGAACCCAACAGAGAATACACATGGCGATGTTGACTATGGATTCTCCCTTGCAAAACTTTCCCCTTCATCGCCTCCCCAAGTTGTACGCTCACAACCAATAATGGAAACCTCTGAAGAGCCACTCCCAATGTCATTCTGAAAGCATTATACTATTTGTGTCTCATAAATTTACCATGAAAATTGGTAAAAACAATATTATTGTTATAAAAGCACTGTTTTGTTGAAAAACATTCCCTGATTCAATTGTGCAAATGAAAAGGCTCTTCAACATTTTTCTTCTCTTTCAGCTTCTAATGGATTTCCTGATTCTAAGAAATCTTTGCACTATTGTGGTGGTGACAAGCAAAATCTCTATGAACAAGCTCTAACTGCTGTATGTGAAGTTGTCCAGGATTATAACAGTGGCAATGAGTATCCAGTGCTGGGCTTTGGTGCTCGACTCCCTCCTGATGGCAGAGTGTCACATGAATTTTTTGTCAACTTTGAAATGAACCCTTATTGCAAAGGCATTAGTGGTAATTATTCTCCATATCTATCTTTGTTTATTTGAAGTATTTGGTAGCAATTATGATTTTTAAGAGCTTTCATTTAAACTTAACTGAAGGTTTCAGTACTTTTCATCTAGTAATGGCAGATGCGGTATAGTTTTCTTGGTTTTATATGATTGTGGAGATGTCTAGTATACATATAATAAAGTGTAAGTGGCCACTTTGTGAAAGTAATGTATTTCATTTACATTTTGGATTGTAAAACATTTGGTTACATTTCACACATTTCCTGCAAATTTCATCATGACATATTGGAGTCCTATCAGGGGAAATTTCAGTCGGAAAAGTATAATGAGAAATGACTTGAAAGCAAGTTACTCTCAGTGACTCAGTGTACTCTATACCAAGTGACAAAGGAAGAAGTCTTTAGAAGAGTGAGAGAAAAGAGATGTCCACTGAAAACCCTAAAAAGAAGATGGGACAACTTAATCCGCCACATCTTAAGACACGATGGTGTGATGAAGACATTGTCGAGGGAAGAGTGAGTAGGAATAATGGAAAAGGCAGGCCTCATATGAGTTATATAGAACAGGTCATGAAGGATGTTAAAGAGAGGATTTGCCTGAATATGAGTCGAATGAGTAGAATAATCAAGTGGAGGGCTGCGACAAACCAATCTGAGGATTGATGACTAATGATGATGATGATGATGAATAACAAGATCTGCTAGGGAACTCTGGCAAATGTACGTGGGCTACTCTGTGAAACTGGTAGTCCTCATTAGGGGCGTGCTTGGTGGTGTCAGGAGCTCACTGATTGACAATCTCAAGTGCATCCCAGCGTGTAGGGTGCGAGTGGATGCACTTACAGGAGCAATGCAGAAGGCTGTCCTTCTCAGGTCTCTCCGCCTGATTTGTGTGCATGACCCTAATGCAGGGTGGCCACCGACCCCTCTTGAGTCTCCGGCCATTATGAGGGTGACGAAACCTGAAGCTAGCCGGAGACTCCAGAGGTGGAAGTTACTTTATAGTAACATAATAATAATAAAACTCTGGCGACTTCATCCAAAGTCTTCCATCACCAGTTCGTATCTCCCAAGGAAGCTAGGGGGTAGAGGGCTAATAAGCCTGGAGTGTCTTCACGACAGAGTAGCCCTTAATATGGCATGCTGCATGTTCCACAGCATGGATCCCCTGATGCTCATTGTGAAGAAGCATGAGAGTGTTGGTGCTGGGGTGATCCTATTCCAGGTGGCAAAAAAAGCAGCAGATGGCCTCGTTTTGGCTTCACAACTTACCTCCAGCAGAGACACAAGCAAAACTTCAATCTTGATGCTGAAGGTGGACATGCTGAAGCTTGAAATAAAGAAAGTGGAGAAAAACACCCTGCCCTGCAAGCACACTGAGAAGCTCATGCATGGAAATTTTTTCCTCAACTTGGAAATGCATAGGCTATTGAAGGAGCTCATGTTTGCCTTCCTGCATTCTGCTGGTCTGAAGTCATAAACTGAGTGATTTATGCTTGCATGCTGAGTTGGTGTCATCAACAACCTTGTGTACTGTCGCCTCATCTTTGGGGCAAGCGAGACAGACACAGATGCAGATGCAGGGTGTGTCAAGGCCAGCCGTAGACATTAGGTCATCTACTCTTAGGCTACAGTTTTTATGCTAAGAACGCATGTATATAACCGGTACAACTTGGCTCTGCAGGTTTTGTATTACCACCTCAGACACCATTATGGCATCAGTGTGAATCAGGTGCTGCCTTACACCCCTGGTGATATCAAGTCTGTCGTGGAGAATGATAAATGTAGGATCTGGTGGAGATATTCCTTCCCTACCACCAATCAGGTGACTTCAATGAAACTTGATATCATTCTCCTTGACAATCTCTCGCATGTCATGTTCGTGATTGAGTTTTCGGCACTGGCTGAAATGAACATGGCAGTGAAGGAATTGGAAAAAAGGACTAAATATCAAGACCTGCTGTGAAAACTACATCAAATGTACATGGGCTACTCTGTGAAACTGCTAACTCATTTGATAAGAGATGGAGGAGAGAATTGGAAGGAGACAGAAGTGATAAATATGGTAAGGGAACAAAGGGACTTGTTTAGAGAAATTTAAAGGTTTAAAAAGTGGATGGGGAACTTATTGGTTGCCAAAAGGTAAATGAAATATAGGAAAGAATGATAGAAGAGTAACTAAAAGGCAAAGAAAAGAAATACCATATGTTGCAGAGGAGAATTATGGGATATGAAGCACTAAGGAGACATTGTAAGGTAGAGAGATTGGTTTATTTGGTGCATTGTTAGATGAGACAGTTATGTTAGAATGAAAAACTTCATAATATCCTATTGCTTTTAATAATACCTGGCCAGTTTCAACTTTACATTTTCATGTATTAGTAATGAAATGTGTGGAATATTAAAAACATTTTCATTCCTTATGGTGAATTTATTCTTCAAACTACAGCCACAAGCAGTTTACATTATATGAGGCATTGCTTTTGGGAATGGTAATTTTAAGTAAGGAATGGCCAAAGAGCTACTATAATTTGCACTTATGTGGTGATGATACAATATGCATTGCTTCCTGTTTGGTTTTCTTTTTATTTGATTTTATTGTGCTGTATTGATGCATATTTTGTGGTTATAACTAAGAACCATTTTCCTCTCCTTTTATTTTTCTTCCCATTCTTGCTAAATGTAATGCATTTTTAAGCACACCTGAAATTACAGGTCAGTTGCATGTGTCAAGTTAGTAATTCTTTTATTCTGCATGTCATTTTGTTATTTTAAACAGTTGACTTCTTTCTTGCCTCGGGATTAAGATTTTTAAGATTGGGAGAAGTATTTTGACATAAATGATTTTTCTCTTCAGGTGTTCTAGATGCATATCATGAGTGTGTGAGGAAGGTGGAATTTTGGGGACCAACTAACTTCAGTCCAGTTATCAACCATGTGGCAAGCTTTGCCAAAATGTATGGTGATGGATCACAATATTTCATTCTTTTGATTGTCACTGATGGAATCATAACTGATATGCATAAAACAAAGGAGGTAAAGCACTTATTTCTATGCTATGAGTATTTACATTCTTTTGAAAAGGGTATTGTGTTGGTAAATGATGTGAGTATAAATATCTGATTACTCTTTTATCATCATAACAATGATGGAATGTGCATCTGGATATGATAATCTTAACCCGTTAACGCCTAGCGGTACCGTTTGGTACCATTCGGTAGTGTATTCCTTAAGTTAATTTTATTCATATTTGTTTAAATTCCTTCCAATTTTTTTTAACTTCACATCAATTTACATATGTTGAAGCATATGATTCCGAAGATTTCGCTTTTACTGAACCATAATTAACGCACATACAGATGTTTGAAATAGGAGAATTTTCAATGATCGCCAAAAAACGATTTTTTTCGTGCACTCATTCCGATTTTATTTTATTTTTCTATTCCTCTCCTTATCTATGCGAGTTTCTCAAGTAATATTAAATCTTAGTACATGTAGCTATGAGCTAGAGTAGATTGTTTGGATTTAGATGTATTCATAGAGAAGTTACAATGCCTAATATATCTGTGGTACCATATGGTACCGCTAGGCGCTTCCCATGCTATTTTCATGCGGGGAGCGAAATCCTTCCGCGTTTGTATTTCCACCCGATTCTTTTGCGATATTATGTTTTTAACACTTTTTATCAATGTTCTTATTTATTTTATTATTATAATAATTATTTTAGATGTTCATTTTTATTGATACATGATTATAGCGTGAGTTTATTGTATGTACACCTCGAAAATGTTCGTAGATCGCAATAGTAGTCCGCATGTGGTGAACCTGGTCTGAGCCATAAATCACGCAAGAGACCTCAAATACGCGAGAAATTGATCATTTGGGTTGATAAAGAAACTACTGTACGTGACACGATTTTCCATAATCCTGATTACACCTTGTTTCGTGAAATGTCCCCTAACACAGTTTTTGAACTGTTTTTTTGACGAAGAAGTTATTTCTCACCTAGTGCTGGAATCGAATAAGTATGCCCTCTTCGGTAAATGTACTAATCCAAATATAACACCTGAAGAAGTGAAAGTGTTTGTTGCTGTTCTTTTCCTTTACGATTTATTTATTTATTTACCCCCTATTGGGACCGTATTTTATTGGAAGGAGCACACGACATGAGAAATGAGATTGTGTGTAATTCAATGAGGTGAGACAGATCCTTACTGATAAATAGATTTATTTATGGTTGTGATAATACTGCTGTAAAACCTAGGATGAAATGTGGAAAATCCGCACTCTTATGGACATACTGAAGGATAAATTTGGCTAGAATTTCAAAGGGGATCAGTGCTTGAGTTTCGGTGAGTCAATGGTATTATATTTTTGGAGACACGAATGTAAGAAATTCATCCGGGGTTAGCCAATAAGATTTGGCTATAAAGTTTGGTGTCTCAATAGCCCAGATGGCTACATGCCAAATTTCGACGTATTCTAAGGGAATAACCCGAGGAAAGTGTAAATTTACGAAAAATAATTTGGATAGGCAGCAGCATCTCTGACAGGAATGTTAGATGAACTACAAAAGAAAGAAACACCTTACCGGTTCTATTTTGATAATTATTACACAAGTAGCAGCTTAGTGAAATATCTCCGCTAAAGAAAATACGGTGCAACTGGCACAGTGAGAGAGAGTAGAATACCTATAGACTGTCCTCTGAAGTCCAATAAGAAATTGGCTAAGATGAAATGAGAATGTTTTGAAGCTAGAAGATGCGTGAAAGACAACATAACTGTAGTGAAGTAGGTGGAAAATGAAGTTGTATCAGCTATATCATCATCTCACGATATATATCCATTATCTGGTGTGGGCAGATTCTCTAAAAGGGAGAACAAGAGAATCCTTGTGCCACGACCCGATATTTTTGGGAAATATAATGCATTTAGAGGGGTCGCCAATCGAATGGACTGGAATATATCCCTTTTTTGTGAAGGTGTTAGGGAAAAGAAATGGTGGTGGATAATTTTTACGCGGAGACTACATGCAATGATGCACAATGCATGGTTGCTGATGAGGAAGTCAGGAAGAGGTATAATTCTACTAGAGTTCCGTCGGGCAGTTGTGCAGACATACCTGGAAAGATTCAAGTATCCCGCAAAATCTGTGGGACGTGCATCTGCATCTTGAAGACGTGAAACCGGAATGATGTTAGTAAACTCTTCATCAGATAGCATATTATTTTCAATAGATTGCATTTGATTGCTATCGGTCGATTTTCTTTTCAGTGTCTCTGATGAAGTAAGGTACGATGGGTACAACTATCTCGTGAAATCCACTCCCCTGCGGCGAATGTTGAAAATTGAAACATGAAAACTGCACCAGTAGGACATGAACAGAATGTTTGAAATGTAACGTAGGATTATGTATTGTTTTTTTTGCACCATTCCATTTCTGGCAGTGATTTCTGCAAGCCTTGAAATGAACTTTCATTTACCTTGGGCAAATTTATATTTTAAATCATTATTACGATGGTAATAAATTGTTTGCATGTTTCATGGTATTTCTAGGACATAATATGTTAAAAATTAATATTCGGATGATAAAATATAAAATACTAAGCATTTTCGACAGCTACAGTTTAATTTCAGGAGATTCTCCTAATCGGTTACATTTTATACCCTCAAGCGCCTAGCGGTACCGTTTGGTACCAGGCTGTATCTCCATAACTACCAATGTTTTAAGAATGGAATTTACGCATTATATCTCAGAAAATGATGTTAATTGAAATATTGGTTTTTCACTGAATTCCGAGAAAATTTTTTTTCCAGGCGTTACCGGGTTAAGTCATTTCAGGGTAAAGGTTGTTCTATAGTTATATGTATATTGGTGTAAATACCATGCCTCCGAGTATGCTTTCAGCTGAAATTTTATGCAGATCTTTGATTCATGTGGTATGAGTGATTTACAATATTTCCATCCTATAAGATGTATAGGCATATAATTAGATGCACCCTATGGGGTGCTATAGTTTTGGCCCACATATGTTTAAGGTAATGAGTGGAAGATTTTACCGTGCACATTAATGTCAATTTCCCATGATGTACACATGATGGTTAATAAAAGTATTGTACAAAGTATGTGCTGTTGCCACTGATGATCATTTAAAATGCCCTAAATGGGTAAATGTTGAGAATATTGGTACAGGTTTCAAGAGGAGTTTTGGAGCTCAAGTTTCTGGCTCCTCATCATTGTAAATGACTTGCTGATAATCCTTCCAAGTCATCATCTTATAATTTATACTTGCATGCTCCCCTGACTCTTAAATACTACCCTAAAGGGATTGTTTTTAGCTCCAGAAAACAACTTTTTCAAAAAATTTCTATTTCAAGGAATGTGTTCCCTGTGAGAAAAGCTCAAATTCCAAATTTATTATTTATTTATGCAGTCCATAGAGGCAAGTGTTACAGAGAAGGAAAATGGCCCATTTCTCTATTACCTATTTCTGGATATATTTTAACCCTAGTAAAATATTGGATTTTGGAAACTATATTTAGAGTGCTGGCAGTAAAACAAGACTTCTGGCAAAAAGACCATTTTAACATGCAAAAGTAGCAAGTACACTCCTAAGATTTCCAATTACCTCTTATACAAGTTTACTTCTAGTAAAGTAATCCTGCTGGAGCTGGTAGAAAAAGTATTATAAAGACATTTTTAGGTTTTAGCCTGATGAATGTCTGTCTTAAAGGCATTTTTTATATGAAATCAGGAAGTGGATTCCCCGCGCTCCATGTGTAGAAACAATACATTTTTGTTGCATTGTAACTTAAACAGATGGGATTCTTATCTTTCGAAAGAAAATACACCCCTTTCCATCACCTTTTTAAGTTACAATGCAACAAATGGTGTCCGATGGCAACAGATGGTTTCGAACGCGGCAATGTCGCACGGATTTCCCAGGCCATGCGTTCGTTTCCTCTCGCTCGCTTCACTCCTCTTGTTGTTGGAAAAACCGAATTAAATGTAAGCTCACATAAAATAAACAACTAAATAAATTCTAAATATCAAGAACCGATTAGCCTTGTATTACCATAAGCTCCATGACAGGACAAGATTCGTATCGATATGACCACGCAGTACTGAGAAAAAGTTGTTTCACAACATTTACAAGAACAATTTTATTTAAACTTCGATTATCTTAAAACTTTGTACATACCTTAATAACAAGTTCCTTTATGTAGTATTAAAGTTTGGTTACGATCCAATGAATACTTTTAAAGTTATGAATTTTTAAAGTGAGCATTCTGTTTACAATGGTGAAAAAACCGGCACTTTTTTTGTTTCGCAGACAATAAAATTTTAACAAGTTAAAATAAAAATAAACACTTTCCACAGTTAAATGCAGAATTAAATTTGCTAATTTTGGATATAACTTGTTTTCATGTGAGACTACGCGTACAACTGTCATTGACTTGTAAACTCGAGTGTCATGACTTTTTTCCACGACAGTAGGTTCAGGCATGTTGTTTCTTCTTCAAATTTAGAACCACCTGAATAAAGCTGAGAATTTCATTCATATCTGCTCTATTTTTCTTCTTCATTTTCATTGTACTTTTATCATACATTTTTTATTATATACTTTTATTGAGCGGCTGAATTTAGAATTTGAAATTTAAGTATTTCTGACTACAAGTCATCTTTTCTAAAATTTCTCTGCTGATGGGGAAAAGTGTTGTGGTTTGATGAAGGTATAGTTGATTCCAAATCAATAACCTCATTGTAGTTTTTTTTTATTTTTCTGATCAGAGTAACTTCATATATTTCAGGCTCTGGTTGCTGCTTCTGTGCTACCAATGTCTGTCATCATTGTTGGAGTTGGGAATGCTGATTTTGGTGATATGGTGGAACTTGATGGTGATGCTGTACCCTTGGTTGGCTTTGAGGGTCAAAAAGCAGCCCGTGACATTGTGCAGTTTGTCCCATTTTCAGAGTTTATAGCAGCTGCTGCTGCAATATCTAAAGGAGATGAAAATGCCACTGCAGCCAAAACACTTTTGGCTCGTGAAGTACTGGCAGAAGTTCCGTCACAAGTTGTATCATTCATGCAAGGGAGGAAAATTTTACCTGGTCAGTGGGTCAAAAAAGATAAGGAAGAGAAGAAGGAAAAGAACTAGTTTTTTTTAATGGACTGGTCTTCCAAACATTTTCAGTAAGTGGATGTTATTTCTATATTTTCATATAGCATTTGGCAACAAAATAATATCTATAATTTTTTTGAAATGTCAAATTTGTAATCAACCCCCTACTACCTTTCACTTTTTACAGCAAAATAGAGCCATTCCATCTATGTTTTTACTGAAAATATCATCTAACTCTGTAAATATCTCAAAAATAGTGGTTTGGATCACATGAATTGTGATTGTCTATCAAATTAAGGAAAAGTATTACATGAATTTCTATTTCAGAGGGGCATGAAGTTGTAAGGCTTCAGCATTTTGGTGCCCACTGAATACATAAATGTTGTGTAAAATTTGAAGTGTTCTAATTATTGGCAATTTAATCATTGAATTACTTAATGGAAACTATGACCTTAAAGTTACCCCTATTTTCTATCATTCTCCGGTGGCAAAAAATGTTGTGGTGGTCAACAATGACTGATATTTGTTAATAAATGCCTGAATCATAATATGTATATAATTAAGAAAAAAGAACCCCAAGTAATGGTTGTATATCTAATGGTTTATATTTCCATAACTATGGCTTGTAATGCTCGCAGGCCCTGGAAAAACTTTTACTTACATTTTACTATCCTTTTTCATATCATTTTTCTAATACTTGGAGTTTAGGGAAGTTATTGATTTTAATTTTCAGCTCAACATTTTCCACACATTAATGAAATATAATAGTAGTTTGGAGAAGAGAAATCTGGCCAATTAGACTGAATGATAGGTAACATAGTTATGTAACTCTATTTGAAGTAAATGATAAATTATCATAGAAATATTTAAATGACTCATACTTCCAATGATTCTTCAATTTCATTTGGTACAAAGGAAAAAATTATTAATTTTTCATTCATGATAGAGATTAAGGTTTCCTTAGGCATGTTACATTTTGACATTTGTTGTTATCTTGCTTATTTATGCATATTGGATTATCATGAATGATGGTGAAAGATGCGGGACTGCATTGGTGAAGTACCTATTCATTGCATTTAAAGTGTTTATTTTTCAGTTCATAAATTAACACAAATCTAGGAAAGGCAAAGGCAAATATTTGTTGATTACTGGCAACATCAAAAATGTCAACAATTTTTTGTTCCACTCATATTGTTTTATTTTATCACCTAATTAATTTATTGTGTTTATAAAATGTGATGTATACTTTTTTACAAGTGGGAATTAACTTAAGTCTTAAGCCTTAAAAAAACCTGAAAGAAGGCACATTTTTGTAAATATTGTGTAAAGTATGAATTAACATTTTAATTTTAGCTTTGACCTAAGAAAAGTTTCAACAAAGGGAACAGGCTCTAAAGCCAAAATACTAGTAGGAAGGATATAGCTGAGCAAATTGATGAAGTCCTTGAATATATAATAATTATTCAATTGTGTCACTCTGTAAGGATAATTATTTTGGATTGCCATAATAGAAAGGACTTAAAGAGAAAATAAATTACTGTTTATAATTTTTTTTATTCTGAAGTTATAAGTTTGGAAGAGGACCATGAAATATGCAGTGTATTGTAGTACCTATATTTATTGTTCATTTGAATGTTGGATAGTTGATGGTTGAATCGAATTGTCATACTATAACTCTCCATTAATCATCCTGTGAAATTGAAGGTGGTTAATTATGCAAAGCAAATGTATTTATCATTATAATTCAGTTTTAATTCAATATTTCCATAAGTGAGGGTAAAGGGTATGTATATTGTATATACTAGGGGATGCATGTATATCTTCCTCCTCAAATAATTCTGTTGCTAGATTATAAACATATGGCTTACTAACTCACTGTTGTAATGTTAAAGAAGAATAAGTATTGATCAAGAAAATTGTTCAAATTGCCTATCCATTAACCATTTTTTGAGAGAAGTAGGATGAGTAAAATATTTTCAAATATGAATTTGTCATGTTATTACATAAAAAACTTATCTAAGCTCAAAGAATCGTGTTTTAAGTGTGATTCTAAGGTAGCACATAATCAAAAACGTATTTTATAACAGGAGTGCCCATTTAATGATCGACTGTCAAGTGTTCATTTCATTTCATGTTAGTGGTAATCACTGTGGAATGAATTCAGTTATTTTAACTACATTTTTCAGTACTAGAAATAACTGTGGAGATAAAACTCAAAAGGATTACCAACGCTGTTTTCCCTCAGCTGTTATTTTTATTGTGCCACATACTCATCATCAACCCTCATTTTAAAATTTAATAATAATACTCTTTTTATCGGAGTATTAAAGGCAGTTTGAGTAGTGGCAGATTTTATAGGGATGATGTTGGCCTAGTGAAAAATACAAGTGTTCATGATTTCACAATGACTTAGCCTAGTTTTCTGGTTTTCATCTGCCATTTGAGAGATAATTCTGGAATTTGGGAAATTGCTAATTATATTTTGCATTACTATGTGATAGTAATTGCAAGTATTGAGTTTATTTATAAATGCACCTCCTGATTAGGTGCCAAATTTTTATTTGTGCGTCTTAATAATGTTATGAGTTGGACAATGTGAAATTTTTATTATAAAAGTTTGCTATATGCTAGCCTTTTGTGGTGATAACATTGTTTTGTTAATGTATGGTTTGCATCATATTTATATGCTGTTTTCCTGTTTCTTTAAGTTTAAATTCATACTACCAATTCAAAAGGTGTTTTATCATCTTTGATTAGAAGTAATGTGATAATTTCATAACTGCATTTGTATAGTAATTTATTTTATCATAATCATCTTAAATACATGTAAAGTCTTTGAGAAATTCATATCGAAATTCTTTGACAAAAAATTATTTTTGTTGATGTGTGATTGGGGCTCTAACTATACATTGGACACTTGAAAAAATCTAAATTTTTGCAGAGAAATTTAGGGTCAAACTGTACTTGGTATTTTATCAATGAATTTTCACGTCTGCCGATATAATATTTACTCATGTAGTTATATTAATAATTTCTTGAGTATATGAAACTAAGATTGATGCAGTTACGGCTTTTTTTTTGACTCTTATAAGCCAGTGTATCATAGTAGAATACTCTATGATACTAGTCTGTTGGTTTAATTTTGTTTTGTTTATTTTGAATTCTTAATCTAGATTAAGAGTTATTATATGAATCTATTGACATCCTATGAATTCACTGCAGAATATGGGAGTTTATGGAGATTTGAAATGTAATTAGAGATTTTTCCTCGGGAGGTGTTACCGATCATAACAGGGATTTAATGGCATGCCCATCATTTATTCCTTCATCCCTTATCATTTTTGACATCAAGTTACCCCACCAACTGTCCACCACAAAGTCTGAGGCCACATATCGTCTTGTTCTTTACCTCTAACTGTTTATACTTAATGTTTATCTATTAAATTTGCATTATTGAAATAATTGTAAAAAAATCTTTTTGGCATTATAAATTCACTATGAAATTCCTATTTTGTGGTTAAACCTGTTGAATGTTATCCATGTTCTTCAGTTACAATGATGAACCCTTTTACTGCCAGTAAGCAATTTATCGGCCAATCTATGACATCATTATGTATAATACTATCTTCAATAAAAAGAGACATTTCAGGCGTTATATGGTGGAATAACATAATTAAATAAGTTTGGCAATTTTCCACAAAAAAAAATCTTTACTTCGACCGGTCGAAGTAAAGATTTTTTTGTGGAAAATTGCCAAACTTATTTAACTATCTTCAAATTAGGGATAGCATGAATGCTTTCTTCATCACTGTAAAACTGGAATATATTGTTAAAATTGAGATAAATGTATACTTCATAAATTGCAATCAAGTACCTAAAATAATGTTAAATTAGTCTTTCAAATTTAATGGAAATAGGCTTGGCAGTTTATGCAGTCTACCTACAAGAAACATTGCCTTAAGGGCAATAAAAGTTTAAATATTCAACAGACTTGAACTTTTAGACCTTGATTGCTCCTGTATTGTCATGAATTCTGTTGCTTTCTCAGTGTTTTCTATTCCTGTATTATATTTCTTCGCAGGAAAACTTATACTGACTTGATCCTGTTCAGGGTCCAATTCATTGTGATCATGTATCTTGCTGTTATGTATAACTGTGATCTGATTATTGTGCTCTTACTCCTGTATCATAATTATTCCAAGTTAACTTTGTTAACTAAATCTTAATTATATAAATGTTATATTGTCTATTCTCAGGTGGGTGGGCATAGAGGGGTAGGTTCAACATTTTAGCACTTAAAAAAAAAATATGTTAGTTATATGAAAAACGTACAGCTTCAGTTGAGTCACATTGTATCTCACTTAATGATTATATAATTCTTTGTGCTGGTACTGATGCTAATGTGTGACCATTACATTTTAATTCAAATATTAGAGAGGCAGGACTTGCCTCCCTCTATCCACCCCCCACCCCCTGATAGCTGATAAATGTTGTGCATGGTAGAAAGGTATCAATAGTTGAGAACGAGATTTTTGAGCTCTTTCTCTGTAGTTTGTTGTATATTAAGGCCCTCAAAGCCTTGTGAATTTTGTGTTCGTACCATATGAAGTCTCCATCAACTTAAGGAGGGGATTTTTCTCATTATTAAAATCAAAATGCTATGTAGTTTAGATGAACATTTGTATACTTCAAATATCTACTTTTTATATTACTATTGTGTACTTGAGAATTTTGATGGACCATTAGCTATTTTTGAGCATTGGTGGTGTATTAAACTCAGTTCCTGATCATTTATCTTGGGATTGTTGAAGTTGTCATCCTGAACTTAACCCTTGCCATCAAGTTCCAAAATATGTTTGTAACTTAATGTCTGAGAACAAATGTGTTCTAAGCGATGATGCCACTACATTTTCTGTGGCATTCATCTTTTTTCTGGCTGCTCACAAATTTGGTAGGGAAAAATCATATCCAATTGGGATAAAGTTTTCCCTTTCTATTTCTCTCTGACTGAATAGTTGTCTCTAGTCTTTTATGAGTGAGCAAACTAATAATTTTGAATCCAGTTCAAGTTATTTCATCAACTTTTTATAACTCACACATCCTATATGTGCATATTTCTTATACATGACATTGATACTTGTATATAAACATATTCCTCCAGCCATATGCTCATTAGATCAGTCTGCCCAGGCTGCATTTTCACTCTTAGGTTTTATAGTGACATACATATCATTAATTTAAACTCGGCCATTGGGTTTGTTTACAAAAAAATTGTCAGGTTTCTTGTATGCTCAGAACATTTACCCATATTATTTCTCAGAATTTTGCTGAAATTATTTATTGAGAAATTTTATATAAATTGAATAACCCAATTTTTTTAGGACAGAGGTTTCTTTTTTTTAGTAGAGTACCATCAGAGCAAATGACTATTTCCTTAGTTCTTAGCACAGCATAATTCATATTCACTCTTTGGCAAAGTATGCTTTCCTTATGGCAACTACATATTATTATTCCTTTTCTATGGAATTCTTGAGTATTGATAGTTAATCCTAGTGTTAATTATTTATTACAATGTACAATTTCGTATTTAGGTAATCATATTGCAAGTATAATCACTGAAGGGGAAATGATTTGAATTTTGAGGAATGGTGGCCTGGCTCTAGGTCACCAGAAGTACCTATCTCGATTAATAAATTAAACCAGCTGTAATCGGGTAGTTAAGGCTGTTTGGGTGCTCCACCAGGTAAATTATTCCATCGCTGCCAAAGTTTGGAAGAGCATTCACTACCAGAATACGCTGGGTGAACTTGTGATATTTTTTTCTGCAGTAAGCAAGTCAGCAGTACCTCTGTCAGTAAGTGCTGGGAGTCAAAATGTGACTTTACTACTCTTATATTATGTTTTTGTGTATTTTTGAAATCCCAATTAACTCCATTGCAATAAAAGTTTGCAATAGTTTTTGGTTTATTTATGCTTAATTGGTTTGGCAATTAATGCTTTATTTTTTAATTAGGCTTTCTCAGATTTTTGTCCCTCCCCCCTATATTAGTGATGAGCATAGTATTATCATTGCTCCTTGCTTTCCCTTATTGAAATCATGGTCTCATATTTGCTGACTATTCTGTACTCTTCTGATGAAACCTCAAATAAAATGTATACAGTACAACTATGGTTTTATAGCTGCACCTTGTTAGAGCTCTTTGATGTGTAAAATTTAATTTCAGAATGAAGTTTTTAATCACACAATCTTTAAATATAGATCAATTTCTTTTAATGATAATTTACTACTACTCAGATGAGCTTATAGTTATAGGGTATAGCTTCAGCTACTGAGGCTTCTTTTGGTATTCTCAATGAACAGGATAACTGCACTCCATCAAGTTAATCATCTTTTGATAGTTTTTATTTTTTATTATTATTGAACTACTTTTTAAGATGACTTTTCAGTACAAGAACCTTCTAAAAAAGTAATGCCAACAAAATAATGCCAGACAAAATTATGTTTTCTTTGGGCACTAGATAATAAAATTGAGGTCCAAGAATCATTTTAATATGGAAAGGAAATATTCTGACTGTGTTGTGATGATTATTTTTATATTCTAGCAGTTCTAAAATGATAGCTGCTTTTCACTATTCTAAAATATCACCATGCAATAGTACTGTACTAAAGGAGTGTGCATGGTACTCAGCACACTATGGTGTAATTGCAATTATCATTCATAAGACATATTATAATCATTTCATTGTGAAAGCTTTAATATTAATCATATTAAATCATGCTTCCAGTTTTTAATGCTGGATGACTAGCCATAGGCAAAGAAACTATTGAGATGTGCATTTTGTATATAATTACATTTATATAAAATACCAGATTATTGATGATTTATATTGTAATTGACTTTTTTATTTCATGATATGTCCTATGAGTAGGATCATATGCGAGTATAAATTTGCAAAATTATTTCATTCATTATTGATGGTATGTACATTTCTTATTGCTCTATTTTTCCTCTTCAAACTGTTGGGCTCTCGTCCAACAAATATGATCAAGTCTCCTTTGTTGTTTTTTCATTTTTCTCCTTCCTTTGCATTAAAATTACCGAGATAAAAATATAGAAAAGGTGAAAGAAATAAAGTTGATGGATTTTTTTCTTAAACTCAGTTCTATCCACATTGCATTGGAGGGCTATGGTCACCTCTTTAAGAATAACTTCCTTTCATGGCACATGCATGATTTTTTCAGATATGTTTGAACTAATGAAAATTTTGAACCAGGTATTCTCATAATTTACTGTAGGGTTTTACGCAGCGTAAAATATCATGATAGCTTCAGGGCTTTATTAACATAAAATTATTCAAACAGGATTATTGATTATATATCACTCACTATTATCAAAGGATTATATTATTTAGGAATACAATTTTTTTGTTTATGCTGGAGTCAGTATATCAGTCCACAGTGCTAAGAGGATTAGCATATTTTTCACAAAGAATTTCTCAAAGAATGTATGCCGAGGATTAATTTTACTAGACAAGGCTCATAAGGTCTCATGCAGAGAGGTATCTTTTATGAACTATTACAAACCTTTACCTCAACCGATCAACCTATATAATTACGACATAGCCATTAGCCAATGGAGGTTTACTGTTCACATCAACCCATGTCAAATGGCTATATATTTTTTAGTGCTGCTGAAAGTAGGTATTTTTGGATGTCTGCATGAAGCATGCCAGCCTAACCTTTATCTGCCAAATAGCACATATACGGCACACCTGCAGTAGTGGTGATGTGCTGAACAGGCCATATGTGCGTTGCCACTGTTGTTAAATTATTAATGACCCTAATTTAAATCCGGCAGCCTGGATCTAGAGATGGATTTTTGATTGAGCTCAAAAAGATTAATATTTTGCTCCATTTTGTTTTTTTTTGTGAATGCATAAAATATTAACATGGAGCTACAAATGTTATATTTTCATATAATCCTCAGGCATCACTTAGAGAAAGTTCTGCATGTTGTTTATTTTAGAATTAGAAGAACTGGTTATACTTCACACATGGTTTTGACACCTATTGCCTTGAAAATGGCATTAGGTTCTGAAACCATGGTGGGTTTAACATTAAATGTGTGAGGTGTAGCCAGTGTTTATCATTCCAAAATGAGTAGGTACTATATTTTCGTTCATGGTGGCCTTAGTCTCCTCAGGTTTGTCGTATTTCTCCCACATTCCATTAAACATGAATAGCACCAGGGTTCATTCTTCTAAGGAAGAAGTCAACTTAAAAACTTCAAAAAAATCACTCGTGAATGTTATTGAAAAGTTTTATTTAAAAAGCCTGGAATTCAGGTGTGCATTGGGAAAGGTTTATTGCCTTAAGGTCTGGTTGGGGCAAAAGGAAGGGATTATCTTACTGATGTGTCTGTATTTATTAGAAATCATAGGTTAGGTCATAAAAGTTATATACTTTATGCTTGAGGTAGGCAGTGGTGTGGTATCTTATTACCATGTGATATTAGGAATGTGAATCTGGTGGAAATATTTGATGAATGATGTATGTAATGTAATTTGGAAAGTCCTCAGGTGATTTACTACTTTTCCAAATGAATTTTCCCTCCAGAAACTTGAGCTGTAAAAAGTTTTGATGATGTAAAGGAAGCTTTTTATTTCACTTATACTCAAATGCGCTTTGCCTTGGTGGTAGCCATAAAAATATTGCTAAAGAAAACAGCACCAAAAATGTACAGTCATTAATAAATATATATTGCTAATATCATACTTGTGATTTTTATCTCTGCGTCATTTGATACAACTTTCAAAATGTGTATGCCTGTTGTCTGTATCAATTTGTAATATATATAGATGACCTTCTACATGCAATAATGTTATTAATGTACCTGATTGACAATGTTATTTCGTTTGCTCAATTTTAAGTTAATCAAAATGTGAATGTAACATCACAAAATTACATGGAATTATGGGTGAAAGGCCTGTTGTGGGTATAATTTTTGAGATTATGGGTGTGCTGAATGGTTTGTTCATGTTGTATTTGTTTGCATTTTATTTTCCATATGTTCTACTTGATTTATTTGTTTTAATGAACAAAAGGCATGAATGAAAAAACTGGGCTATGAAGTTGAAAGGTTGTTGTATTTATTCGATTATTTGTGCTCAGTGCTCATGACAAAATTGTTTCATGTCTGGCCTGACCTTCCTGTTATTGCATGAAAATGGCTAAACATTTTATCTTCTTGGCTAAATGAATGTATGTGATATTTTATTATCATCATGGTGTATATTGGGGTACATTATGTAAATTTAAGCAATAAATATTATAATATAAATATTACAGTTGCATATTAATCTATAAAATTTCCTTATCCATAAAGTATTTCTACATTCACTGCATGGTATAATTTATCACACCTTTATTTCATCATCACGTCATTATTTCTAAGATTAGTCAGATTGGCCTCCTGACTTTTCCATCGGTCTACCTAATTATATCCTAACAATTATTTTCTTTTGCATCCTTAACGACTTACCCCATGCAAGGTTTGCTGATTAAATAATGAGACTGCTTCTATCTCTGAGTCATTCTTGAAAACTTATCATGGGCTCTTTGAAATTAAACTAGGACATCCCTTAACTATTAAAGGCAAACATAAGCTCTCATCCCAAAATTTTCATTGTGTGTTATTATTTGGTACTGTTATGTTTTCTGTCATATGCCTAAATGATACTGTGTTTAAAAGTTGAGCCACATGTGAAATTGGACAGTTTCGTTAAATGACAAAAGACCAATGATCGTTGATGACGTTGAATGATCAATGATACAGAGAAATTACTGTGGTATCATGCTTACACAGGCCCTGTGACACAAAATGTCATCAAATGCCTTGTAAAACCTTTTTTTGCTAAATATAATAAAAATAATGATAACCTGCCTGCATCGTGTGCATGACCATAATGCAGGGTGGTCAGTGGTCACCTATCTGTCTGTGGTGGGCGTGGCTACATGTAGGCGCAACCCCTCTGGAGTCTCCGGCCATTATGATGGCAATGAAACCTGATGCTAGCTGGAGACTCAGAGGTGGAAGTAACTTTATAGTAATAAAATAATAATAATAATAATAATATATTTATAAAAATATTTTTTTAAAATTAATATACGTAAAAAAAAACGACTGAATGAAAGACCAAGCTTTAAAAGTTCATTGCTAGGAAAAAATATTTATGAATATCTAGAAGAGTTATACAATGGAAACAATCTCAGCACGAATTTGATCGAAGAGGAAAGTGAAGTCGATGATATGGAGCATCAATATTAAGATCGGAATTTGATTCAGCAGTAAGGGACCTTTGCATGAATAAGACTGCTGGAATTGATGATATTCCTGCAGAACTAATTAAAAATGCAGGAGAGAAGACATTAACCCATCTCTACAAGGCCATCTGCGACATGTACTCAACAGGAGAAATACCCAGGGACTTCGAGAAAAACATCATAATTCCTATTCCCAAAAAGAAGAGAGTGGAGAAATGTGAAAATTTTAGGACAGTAAGCCTGACGACACATGCATCGAGGATATTGACAAGGATAATCTATGGAAGAATAGAACGAAAAGCTGAGGAGTTCCTGGATGAAGATCAATACGGATTTAGGAAAAGTAAGGGTACAGGAGAAGCAATATTGGCCCTTAGGCTGATTATAGAGAAGAGAATGGAGAAGAACAAGCCAATGTTCATAGCATTTGTGGATTTAGAGAAGGCTTTTGACAACGTGGAATGGAATTTAATGCTTGGAATTCTGGAAGGAATTGGAGTGTCGTACAATCATCAAGAAATTATCCACAGTTTGTATGAAAACTAAGTAGCTGTGATTAAATCTGGACCCAGCTGTGAAGAAGCAAGAATAAGAAAAGGAGTGAGACAAGGCTGTGCCCTGTTTCCTGTAATTTTTAACGTTTACATCAAGAGAGCCATCAACTAAATCAAAGAGTAGTCTTCTGGAGTGCACATCCATGGAGAAAAAACGCATAGATTTGCCGATGACATAGCACTCGTCTCAGAGACAGAGAAGGATATGAATAAGGCTCTAATAACCATGGAAAGGACAAAGGGCAGATATCATCTGAAGATCAATAAGAATAAAACTAAGATACTGGTGTGCAGCAAAAGTGAAGAGGCCAAAACCAACATTAAACTAGGGAAGCAAAAACTGAAAGAGGTGAAAGAGTTCTATTACCTAGCCGAGTAACCAATGATGGACAAAGCAAGAAAAAAATAGTCAGTAGAATAGCTCTGGCAAAGAGGGCATTCTACCAAAAGAAGAACCTACTTACATCTGGAAATACAAGCGTAGAAGTAAGGAAACAGTTCATCAGGATATACATCTGGAGCATGTTTCTTTATGGCAGTGAGGCATGGACAATGACAGCAGCAGAGAAGAAAAGGGTGGAAGCATTTGAAATGTGGTGCTACAGAAGAATGATGAAGATAAAATGGATAGATCGATTGAAAAACGAAGAAGTATTAAGAAGAGTGGGAGAAAAGAGAAGCCAGCTGAAAACTCTAAGAATAAAATGGGATAACTTAATCGGCCACATCTGAAGACACGATGGCTTGATGAAGACAATCGTTGAAGGACAAGTGGATGGGAATAATGGCAAAGGAAGGCTTCAAGTAAGATATATGGAACAAGTGATGAAGGATGTGAAAGAGAAGAAATACGTACATATGAAGAGATAGCTGAAGGAAGAGTGGAGAGCTGCATCAAACCAATCTGATGATTGATGACTAATGATGATGATGCATATTATGATGATTACACATAGATGATGCGTGATGCAGCTCTCCCAAGTCAAGAACCATCATAAGGATCAAAGAGGAGCTAGAGTAGGCAAGAGAATCCAATCCGTACATGCGTGAGTCAAACTGCTACATGGACAGAAAGTCAAGTCTGTACGCGGGTACATCAAACCGGCTTAAGAGGTTAATATATATAACCACATATATATAACTATCTCTATCTATCATATAACTATCATGTCTCATGATGTGTTTAATAAGGTTGCCCAACTTTTCAAGATTTTTATTAAAAATCCTTTTTCTCAGATTACTCTTAAAAAATTCTTCATTATATAAGCATTTTATTCATTTCATCTTTATCATTATTTCATTGCAACTTATTTATAATTGTTCCACAGGAGAAAAGATGCAGGAGAAGCTAGGCAAAGTTAATGAAAAATCATAAACATTAGGTAGAAAACTGGAGGAATAGATGTCTAATTGGAAATTCACGTATGGATCTGACAGTACATAAGAGGTAAATTTTATTGGTCAAGTCTTGAAAATATTAACTTTTTATTTAAATATTTTTACTGGCTTAAATATTCAACCTAGACATGTGAAATTTGAATATATATTTTAAACACTGTTCAGCTTAGTTTAAAATATTTGGTAGGAGTCAGTTTAATATTCATTTATTTATACAAGCTATATTTTTAAGGAAAAACCATTTTACCTTGAACTGATATATTGGCATCATTAGATCAGATGCTGAGATACTAGCATTGTAAATAAAAACAAAGGAAGCCGATACATTGTCACCTTGAGTGCTGAACAGTTATCAATTATTATTAGTTGGTATTCTACCGATGAGGGTAGGTCTAGATGAACATTTAATTCTTCCCACACCCCTACTTTCATATGTATATCTCTCTTCAGTCCCTCATTCTTCCTACCATGGTAGGAAGAATAGGTGCACCTTATCTTTCTATCCAAACTAATAGTTGTTCTCCTCCCTCTTCCCTGCTTACCCTACATACTTCCCTCAATCATGTGTTTCATAAGGTGTAATTTAGCAACCCCATTGGTCTATTAGCTCATATTGATGCTTAAATTTCATAAACTATTAGATGCTGAACAAGGAAGTTTTTTTCGAGATTTATTTAATCATCAGTTGTAAAGACTAATTTTGTCTTATTCCTTGTGGAATGCATCTATTTCTCTTCTCTTTAATTTGACATCCAGATTGATCTGGATTAACCATAAAGCAAAATAAGTATGTGCCTGCATAATTATGTACCCTTTATAAAGGGAAGAGGTCATCTTGAAAATTAGACTTTGAACACCTTCCAGCTGTGAATGAAGTAGTTGCATACAAAAATAAACATTATTTTCCACCTTTCAGGCCAGTTTATAAATATTTCATGGTTTGACATTGCCTGTATGATCAAGACCTATATATGGTAGCACCAAAATATTATAAATGCTTAGGGCCTATTAAGGGTCTCAATTTGGCCTAAGTAGAAACTTGGGTTGACTAGCTCTAAATCATTTGAACGATCAGCACAAACCTAATATAGTACATATCATGTTGTCACATGGTGAGATTCTTAGTAGAATATCGAGGTGTTATGGACTTCAAATGCCTATGTCATTGCATTTAATTAGGGTCTGTTCAAATAATTAAATATTTGTATACGCGCACTTCTTCAAATGGAAATTTCAACTAAGGAACTTTTATCAGGATCTTTAAGGATCGTTCAGCTCCTTGCATAAATTACCACTTTCGTCATTTAATTTTGTTTGTATTTTCTAAAGACAAAAAAGTTTGCTTTTACACTTTTTAATAATATTTTTATGATATAAGTCGGAATATTGATACATTTATTGGATATTTCGTTATTCATTTTTACCGCGAAGCATGGTGATTTTTATGCTGGCAAGTTTGTAAAAATCAAAAGACATTGCTGCAGTAGGGACGATCCGCGACGGAAAAAAGATATTTGAAGGTTCTAATTGGGTGAGTAAGTTTTGATTATCAATTTAAACTGCATGATCAGCAGCCGAGGTTGGTTATATAGTCCAGAAGCAGTTCACCTTACCTTACATTTTGAGTGTTTTGAGTCCTCGGCTATTAATTTGGTTGACATCCGATAATCGACTAATTATAACCATGAATTTATTTGGATTTAATTCCAGACGTTAAAACTTGAGTGGATTGGCAATTACTCGCGCATTTCATTGCACCATTATTATATTTGTAAATTGAAAAAAGTGCAGTAAAAATATTTAAGATTGAGATCTAGACAGTAAATGCAGGAAGATAATTGCATACTCATAATATGACTACTGTATATTGATGGATATTTCGATAGTTTTTTTAATATAGGCTTAGAATCCTTTCAAATTCTGATCCTCGTTAGTGAATGTAAGTAGGTGTATTAAAATTGGAGTCATATCTACAGTGGTAAACTTGAGATTATCATGTCAAAATTGATAAATATTCCATATGCTTCGTACGAAGTCATTGCACAATTGGTGTTGATAGATTCCAACTTCGTGCAAATTTGACGTAAACATGAAGCAATGGAAAGGCTGCTTAAAATCGCCATAAGAAACTTTCGTTAGCCGCCCAGCATTTTCTGAGTACAGATAGTTTTGCTTGATGTCACTAGATGGCAATAGCAGTGGCATCACAAAGCCTTGCCGTCAGAGTGGCCGACTCAGCAGGCTGGTCAGCGAGTATCACGAGTATTTTCTTGCCTCCGAGAGTTGTTTGAAGCAACTTGCTTCGATTAGCAAACTGCGGGGAAGTCTGGACCGCTTGTTGTTTGCGCAATTAAGATGCCGTGGGGAAGGGGATGGCGGGAACCCTTATTTACTCCGTATCGCTTCTTATTTAATTCCGATTAAGGTAATTATTTAATCTCCGTATTTGGTGGGGATATTTTCTGGGAACCAGATCTTTCAGGGAAACTATGCGGTACAGGGAAGGAAACTGTCCCCATACACTGATATGTGAATTTCACAAGGCTGCACTTTTTTCAGTCAGTAGTTGGTGATCTCTACCCTCACCGGCCAGTCCAATCACCGTTGAATACAACTTTACATTTTTAATTGTTATACCTTGCTTTTGTTATACCTATTGTATACTAATTGTTATACCTTGCTTTTGTTATACCTATTGTATACTAATTGTTATACCTTAAAAAAAATCCATGTTACCATTTTCGAAATCAGAGATAAAAACTTTGAACATTTTATATTCTTCTCAGCATAGGGACATTTAAATGACAAGAAATCATTCATAGGCTAAAATTAAGTCCTCTGCAATAGGTACCTATCTTGAATAAAAAATTTCCACGTTATTTGTATGCTTAATATTTTGCAGTAGCATATTTATTTTCCTTCCACGACCTTTCCAGATTCTTTGCTTCTCTGGATTTTCTTCTCCTTCCCGCCCACTAGCTGACCGAAAAATTATAATTCCAGCGACGTCAAACTACCTACGCATCGTTTTCAGTATTTTTAACTTTTAGACGATTCAGTAGTCGATCAGAGCGACCCAGTCTATCTCATTTGAATCGGAATCAACGATTTTGTGGTTCAATCTCAGATAGCGTTTACTTATGCCTGTAATGGATCATACTTTGGACTTATACTTGTATAAAGGTAACAATTTATAGTCCCCTAGTTTTGTTGCTATCGTTGCTTTTTAACTCTTTTATCGATTGTGGTGTTCAGGATTCGTTTGATTTTTCAAGTAATTAAATATGAACGAGTGTTTATTCAAGAAATTACTTTGATAAATTATCTAACAATCTATTATTTGTTCCTCATTTTGATTATGCGAAAAATGGGAGGGATGGGTCATTTTATCTGAGGAATTTAGTCGACCAGGTGCGAGCCTTATCGCGAAATGATTTCCTCTCCCGTCCCTTGTCTCGTGCATTTGCTATGAGCGGACGCACCTGTCCACGCAAATATTACCTGCCTCCTCGACATTATCCTATTCCGTGGGAACAAAATTGCGAGAGGTATTCCGATGATTAATTGCCGACTGTTTCCCCCCCTTTGCGACTGTTTTCATGCTACTCCATTTGCATTTTTCATCACTTTTTTGCGAAAGTGTACCGAAACAATTCTTTTATTATTTTCATTACATTTTCCTAGAAATAATCATCGTCTCCTTTCCCTGCTGTACCAGAAAAGCAGAAGTAGTAGTGGTAGTACTAGGATTTTAGATGCTCCAACAGCGAAGGCTATATAACACTATCTAAGCAGGGAAATAAAAGTTGATTAGCATTTTGTTAAGGAATGATAGGGTTTTTTCGATAGGAAGGATAAATAATGGAATGCACCACCATGATAAGTTTAATATTAAACCAATAGAGCGATGGAAACCTAGAAAATTATCGTAAGTAAGGATTAATATTGCCTTATTTTTTATTTAGAGTATTTCAATGATATTTATTGTCAACAAGTGTTTAGCTGAGATATTCGATTATTACTTCAGCAATGAATTTTTTTTGTATATGGTAATGAATACGATCATATTTCAAGCCCAAACATGTGCATGTAACACGCCTGAAAATACAGCCATAAATCAAATAGAGCATAATACAGAGTCATAGATTTGAGCGTCTTCATTTCTCACTGTAAACGGAAGTGCAGATCGGCCAAGAACTCAAGAATGAAATGTTTTGTAAAGTTGAGAGAAGTAAAGGAAGCGCAGGTACCTACTACTGCGTGATTGCGAAATTTGGCCTTTGAGGAAGGAATATGAGCATAAGTTATGAGCATTTTGAGATGTGGTTGTTGAGAAGAGTAGAGAAGCTAAGCTGAGAGAGAATTGAGACAGGTAAAAGAAGTGGGAGGAATAAAAGATATGGAGGGTAATTTGAAGGTTTCGTAAAATATATGATGCAAGAATTTACTAGGTGTAACGAATTATGGAAGGCTGATGTAGAGAAGAGAACGTTGGGTTAGAGAGAAAGGAGGAAATAGTATTTATGTATGGGATTTTGGATGAATTCAGGCAGTTAAGAAGTGGTGAAGAGTTTGGAAGGTGTCTGAGGCACAGAGCCAAGCCAGGCTCTTCCAAGCTAGATTTGTTTCCTCGAAAACATTGCGACTCCACCATTTATTTGACAGAGATTCCTAGACAACACTGTCGAAGTTTAGTGGAAGTCCATCATAACTGAAGTGAAAGAGCTAGATCTGCAGTTTCCACATGATCTTTTATTTAACCTGATGATGTAGCCCTGCTACGAAACCATGGTATTGTTGAACAAAAATTCACGAGGAAAATGCAGAGTTAGCTCTTTTACTTCCAGAGATTTCTGACTTGACAATGACCTGATTCTTCTTCATCGAGAAAGAAGAGCGGTAGGGAGTTAATGTATCCCATGCTCCCAAAACCTAGCCTCATTTTCGTGGTTTTGTATGATGAGGCGTTTAAAGTTACGGAGCACTCGAAACATTTTTCAAATAAAACCATTGTACAATGCTGTCCAGATCCACAATACTTAGCAACTACCGGCAAGCATCTGGGATCTCAGAGAAGTCTTCATCTCTCTCGTCCCTCCTCCGTGGACCGATGTTGAATAGTCCTGAGCTGGGGTGTCTAAGAAGTAACTTGCATACTTTAGATCGATCGTATGACATGCATATCACTAACCGGTAGTCTTTATGATTCAAAGTAGAGATTTAACGTTCCCTTCTTCTCTCTCCCGCGTAGAAGCATTGAGTAAGTACATACTTACTTCATGGTAATATACTCTGTAGTACTTCTCCTCTAGCCCGAAATTTCTGCTTAAAATTCTGAAAGATCTTCCGCGTCATTGCAGGCGAGTGCTCAGATCACGTGTGTGCTTAGTGGATTCACATTGGATTCACATTCCTACCGAAATTATCATATCACATTCCACCAGCCTGTAATTAGATGTATCCTACCGGAGGAGATGTTGTCTGTTGCCTGTATCCAATTATGGATGATCGCTCGTACTCTGGACCATCTGGATTGTGACCGAGTACGTATGTTGCTGTATTTTCACTTATAGATTTCCTCTTGAAAAAGCAAGCAACAACTTCCCTTTGCATCTAAGCCAGGAAAATCTTGTGAAGTTCTATTTTGAGCGTTAAAAATTTGACTCGGTCGCATATCTTGGATGCCTAATCGCAAACATTTATCTTCTTTAATAACTCTAAATAAGTGGTGGCTTTTTGGCCAGCGCCGATTTAGCCGCATTTACAATTGTGAAGTCCTACCGAAAACTGCCATGGCAACCATCCTTTTGCTCGAGTTGATATTACGCTAATCGCTGATATTCCTCCTTTCTTTCTTTCACAAATTTTCCATTACTTTTGTACCGCGGAACCTACCAAAATTATCCAACCAGGTTTGCCGTGGAATAATATAGTTAATTAAAAATAATTGGCGAGACTGGTCCTTAAGAGTTCGAGGTATGTGGTCTTACCTTCAATTCCAAGGATGAAGTAATAATGGTGTGCTGCTATTCTACTAATTTTGGTGGAAACGCTTCAATTTGCCATAACTTTCCTAACTATGCCCTCGCTGTAGTTTTTGGAGACATTTATTTTGCTTCTTATTGTCTGTTTGCGTTTTCCTGTAATTCACTCCTTTCCATTCTTCCTCGGTTGCATTAAAAATCCTTTATTGATTTTCTCATCACTTAGCATACTTGTTAAACCCCCACCATCCTATCCTTCTCTTCGGCCCTTGTCTCCTCTGGTTCCTCCCCAAACCAGCGTAGCATGGAACCGTGGGCGAGCCTAAGAGGTTAATCTCTCGCAAGGAAGGAAGTCGTTTATTTATCACGAATGGAGGTGAGAGAGCTGGAGAGTTGCGTTGCCATTGGCATTGTTCTGGTTCCCAACAGCGTTATTCTGTATTTTTTATGCTCTATCCATTTTCGTTCTCTTCCCCCGTCTCTTCTTGACTTTTTCTCATCCTCAGCGGTCTCTTTCGCCCTTCTCCTTCAAGACTTGCCTCTTCGATCACTTTTTTCTTCCACAGTTTCTCTCTTTCAATTTCTCTCCTCTAAAATTCCACCCCTACCCTCTCTCTTTCTTGGCTGACTCGAACCAATGCTCTCCAACTCCCTCTAAACTTCCCATCACCACCGCTTACGCCTGCTTCGAAGTATGAAGCGGTTAAGAACTTAGTGAGTGAGAGGGAATCGTGGGATAATTCGGTCTCCCGTTTGCTTGGAAGTGTTTTGTTCGGTGCGTGCTCGTGCTCTACCTTGAAAATAGCCTCTCTTGAATATAAAATTGTCTAAAATCCATTTAAACCGTCACGTACACGCTAGTTGGGTTTTTGTTTCGCGCTCTAGCGCGTCTTATTCTGGGTTAATTTATGGTAGAGCAACGCAAATTTCTGTCGTAACTCCTAGTCCACGAGTTGAGTGAATTGATACTTTGTTTTAATTTAAAATTTGTTGCATTTTTGAATAATTGATTTGAACATAACGTTTCCTAAAACTTATTGTCCTACATTTTGGATCTGGATATGTTAGAAGTTCTCAGGTGATGAGTGTGGCTCTTTAAATAGGTGTTTAATACATTGAAATATGACGCCTCGTGCCTTTTCTATTGTCCCTAATAGAAGTAGGCGGGTATTATTTTAGTCTGGTTACTTCGCCGTTGTCAGCGATAAACTATTAAGTAAGTGACTACTTGCGGAATCAAAATTCAGTTTGAGCCATGTGTGTGATGAGATATGGAACAGAATATATTTGTAATTGAGTCCACGAAAAGCTTTTAATCGGGAAACAGGTGACAAGAAGGCAGCCAAGTTATGTAAACTTCAGCAATGAAACCCAAAGTCGTTTATAAAAGATTCGTCTCCTTTATTCAAGGTTATCATTTTACATCGTCAAAGTGCATCATATACTCAATTCGTACAGTCAACCGTTGTTTAGCTCTTTGCTGTGGTATGCTGCGTAAACCCTCAAATAAATCTTCAGCGTGGATAGAAAAGCACGTCGAAGACCTAAGCTCAGGGTAAGGACATTGTCTCCGATGGTGAGGTGTTGTCATGCAACATAAATGTTCGGGAGATGACACCTTTGGATGACGCAAGACGGGTCACCTCGAGGAAGAGAAACTATTGGAAAGGTCAGATGCCTCTCGGTAGAATCAAGTATGCGACTGAAAGATTTGTCGTGGCTTTGAAAGACGAAAATCATAAACTTTTTTTGGGCAGTCTCTATAATTGTTAAAGCTGATGACCGTTTCAATCACTGCTTGTGGAAATAGTTTATTATCTATGCATATTTTGTATCAGAATCACCAATGCATGCAATCTATTGTTTTTCAGCTGCAGGCCTTCAATTTACTCTTCCTGTGCTAAACTACACGCCTAATACGTTTTGATAGTTTTGATTTTTAGCAGATGATAGTTCATTTTTTATTCACTCATCCTTTTTCATTCCTATGTTTGATTTACTACAGCCCACAAGGAAATTAGTAACATATCTATACTTTAGGTCAATTATGTGACTAAATACTATGTATTTGATGCATGGGAAAACTTTGCTTCGGTTCCGTTTGATGTGCTATTCTCAATTTTCCTTCGTTATAAGTTCAAAGGCAGGAAGTGATTGATGTAATTAGGAAAATGGTTTCACAGTAAGCGCTCCTAAAAAAGCTTGAACAAAGCTTCCTAAATAAAATAGAGGTTCGATCACGTTTTCGTTTAGCTAGGATGATGCACAAGGAATAGCATTTCAAGGTGTTTGCGAAATACGTTAGGAGAACAGTTTTATGATATTCATCGTAAGGTGACATTAGAGCCACTAAATTGTTCGTAAAAGGTTTTATAGACCATGTTGAGTCTTTAAGATTTATGGCATTGTTATGAAACCATTGATGTGTGGAAAATAATCCGAATCGATTATTCCCTCATACTATTGTGCGGAAAGACTTTGTAGGTATTAACGCTTCTCATAGTGAGTGGTTGGCATTGAACATTAATAAGCTGCTGATATCTAGCAGCATTAGCATAATGAAATCATTCTTTCCCCTTCAAAGCCTTCTACGGTCATAAGGGGATAATGAAGGGATCAATAGCCAATCAAGGTTAACCTTCACAAAATATAAATCATAGTGCGTTGAAATTGAGTCCAGGCATTGCGTACGAATTTTATTCGTACTCCACTTTAAATTGGCCGAAGAATTGCTTATGTAATGTCACAGAGTTCTAAAACTGCTCATAGGGAATTATTTCAATTAAATTAATCTAAGTCTACTTTGCTTCTAGATGTGGGATTTCCTACGAACATCAGTGGTAGTTCTATTCTTATTTCAGTATTTACTCCCCTCGTCATTGTATTCTCAACGTAAATATAACATAAAGAATCGAACGAGGACTCCACTACTACGAATGAAATCATTTCTTGTTAAAATTATATTTGCGAAAGAATGAAAAGGAATAACGGGCAAATATGGAGACGTTTGTGAAGAAGGATTGCGCATGTTTCGTTTCTTAGTAGATTCATTCTCCTATTAGGTTCTTTGTTAACCCCACTCTAGGAAATCTGTGAGTGCGGTCGTTTTTATGTATGTACGAATCGTGGAATACCTATCAGGTGGGGAACGATGAAATTCATTTGAAAATGATTTAGATATTTTATGTATTTGGGCAACATAATTGGCCAAAGATCTGAACATTTCTGCATTCACTTTATCCAGGGTTTCCGATCTCTGGCAACCCTTCTGTTGATTCTAAATCCTGCAACTGGTCCATCTTTGTTGCTTCGAGAAGTAAAGTTTCGCCTATTTAGTCTCCGCCGAAAAATGCTCGTGTCACTTCTCTCTGCCTCTCTCTTATCTCCATTTTCATTGATTCATGTTAATCCATATGCATATGCATATCATTAAATACCGGCTTCGAAGATTATAATCATGCCTATTAATGGGAAATGTTTTCTCCACAAGTCCTCCTAACGCTTACCCTTATAAATATAAACGAAAAAAAAATTTATTCCCCCACCTCTTTCTCCGTTAGTTATTGCCATTTCATCACCGCCTAATATCTAACAGCCTAAGATCGACAATTTCTTTTTTAGTTTTCAGCATAGTCTCTTTCCATATCTACACGCTTGGTCCAACGCTATTCTAATTTCATCATCTCCTCAGATAAGTAGGAATAATCAAAATTTAGAAGATACTCATCCGCAGCGGAGATGACATCCTCATTTGCTGAAAATTTCTTTCCCTCGAGCCAGATTTTTGAGTTTAGGAATTAGAAGTCACAAGGGGCTGAATCACGAGAATAGGGTGGATGAGGCAGCAAGTCAAATATTATTTTGTGCAGTTTCGATAAGACGACAACACATGTGAATTCGAGCATTATCTTGGTTACATATGACTTTGTTGCCTGCCAATCTTGGCCGCTTGCTTCGCAGCTCTTCAGCCAATTGATTCGGAAGTGTTGTATAATAGCATTGTTCTATGGTTGATCGGTCCTTCTGCAAATGTGCAGTTCATATAGATGATCCCTTGGAACTATCAGAAAACTGTGGCCCTCATCTTCCTAGGTGACAACACCATCTGTGCTTTTATTTGTGCACCTTCACCAAGTTCTATTACTCTGAATCGTCTTTTCGGGTGCGTTTTTCATCGATGGCCAACAATCGCGGCGCTCACCATGCGCATAGATTTTTCATTTCCATTTTTTCATGCTGGTTATTATTAAGAAACTTGCCTACTGAGATTCCCACAATCTAAGCTATCTCTCGCACCTTTATTTGACAATCTTCCATAATGATGCGGTGCATTTTTTCAATCACTTCCCGTGGGCTGACTTAGCTGGACGCCCGGAGCACGTTTCAATTTGGTTGATAATGGACTGTTTGAATTCATTAAAGTAGACTTCAAAAGTAGAGTCCTCAATGCTAGTCCGGAGACCACATAAACTTCGTCCGCTTCGACTTTGATCTGCTCAGCCATCCACTTCTTTAAATAAAAATGTTTAATCACTGTGCAAAATTCAACTCTCTCCATTGCATATATCATATATTGCCAAGTATTGATACAGAAATTGTTGACATTAAACTAAGGGTAACTTCCAACTGAAACTTGGTTTAGGTTAGTTTGGAGAATATTACATTGTGGCCGCGTGATTAAAATTTTAATGTAGCTTTATGTCACAGAAATTTAACTTACTTAGCTATTGAATGACCCTCGTATCCTAAAACGTTATTTTATCACCCTTAAAATGTGTAAATCTCTAATCTGTCTTTTTAGCATAATACCCTGAGCCACACAGGCTCAATTTCAGTTGAAAGTGGATCGGTATATTCTACAAATGAAAGGAGGAATGCTTAAACGGAATGGAAATGCTGCAAACACATCTTTAGCTTCACGCTTAACTCATGTAAGAAGAGAAAAAAAATTGTGGTAGGAGCATTGAATTCAGTGTGTCAATTAGATACTACTTTTTCACTGTTGACTGAGTGATCAGTCATGATTGTATTGATTCCATCATGAGGGGATTATTGGTGAAGATAGGTAGTTTATTATATGAGGAATGCCTAACCTTTACTGAGAATAATTAAATTTCGTAACCACTACCAGTGTCAAATAGCCTCGTGTGAAAGAAATTACCTCCATGTATAAATTATTTTCTGAGCATATTGACTTAGGAGTTTATGATCATCTTCAAGTGCTTTAATACATTACTTCTTTATTAAGCAAATTATAAAAATTTTGGTAGATTGGCGGTGCATAATACATTTATAACTGACCAATTTTAATTAAGACACAAGGAATAACTCTCAGATTTTTTATCGATGAAGCAATAAATTCTATGAAAGTGAGCCATAAAACGAGGTCCACATCGCGATTAATTGAGCGCTGCCGAAATTGGTGCGTCTCGAGCGGACACCCATAGCGCGCTGGTGCTTTAGTGGGCGCAAGATGTTGGTGATATTCAAATTTGCCTTCAAGGTTAGCGCTTTCGTGAAATTATCCGGTGTAAAAATAGGGGCAAGGAAAACAGCACGCAGACGAGTCGAAATGAAAAGATAAGTCGAGGATGATGGGACGAGTGAAAGGTGGGAAAGCTGTAGAGGAAGTGCGAAATGTATGTACTTGCCTGGATCAGCAAAATGGGTGCCAGGTGGGATCTGCCGTATGGAAAGCCGGGACTTTCGTGGCGAGAAAATACGCGTGAAGAAGTTGACAGAAAGGGATAGTACTAAGGGTAGAGATATCCTTTTGAGGCTGTATCTCCCTTACATCTCCAACGGCCTTACCCACAAATCCCTCTCTACCACTCGCAAACTCTAGTGGTGGACTTCTTCCCCTCATTCTCTTCTTTCCGATTTCTCTCCATTACCTACTCTCCTGACTGGTTGTTATCAACCCCGTCTCATCTACGGCCTACCCATAGCCCTACTAGCACCTGACTCTCCGAGTACAATCTCAGCCTTGTTTTATGTGGGACAGACTATTATGAGGGCTCGGAGTGCGTGAATGTCTCTTGAATGCCCCATTTTCTGATGCCATTGCATAGGACGTGAGATTCTGTATGTCTATGGAATACTATCCCATTTCATGCAAATATTAAGTAGAACACGAGATGATCTGCGTTATTATTGTGCCATAACTGGTTGTTTTCATTGCCTAAAAGTATATTATTATGTAATGCATTTGTTTGATTATGTCTATTTATTCTTCTTGTAAATGTCTTCTTTATAGGGGGGTTTCCTACTTCTTTCATCTCAGGTTAATAGGCTTTTCGAACTGCAATACTCCTCCATTTCTTCAAGATTTGTCTCTCGAATTGTCTTGCCTAATGCTAATCTTTTACTTATTATAAATTTTTTTCATCTTAAGAGGGTATCTTCTCGAAGTTAAATAGGGTACTTGTATGATTTCTTTCCACGTATGTCATGAGAGATATGTCGTAGGAAAAATGTAACGTGCTAAATTTTTTCTCTTTGTTTAGTTATTCCAGGAAATTTGTCCTTGAATTCCTTGATTGGTTTTCGCTTTTGACAATAATAAAGGGGATAAAACCTCAATTCTTCTCTTAATCTTGACTCGTTAATGCCTTATTTAGATTAAATTGCTGTCATCTATTCTTTTTACGAATGTGGATTAGTCTTTCATTGCGCGACAACCCTGTTTTCCTCAATATGTTAAGCATTTTATTTTAGTTATCGTTATCAAAATCATTCCTAAAAAATATAAATGCTGTGATTTTCGGTTTTTATTTATCCATTCTTTTCCCTATGCTTCAAATCAAAATACGCCCTATTGGCCAAATGACTTCTTTCTTTTCCATGCTTTCGCTTCATTCATTTGCAGATGACCTTTGATAATATATGCGAATGCATTGTGACGTTTAAGGTTCTAAAATTATCGGAATTATTTGTATTTTTTTTGGATTAATCGATAATCTTGCGCTTCGGTGAGCTATCATCATTTTCAAAGTGTATTACATTTCATAGATCAGATTGTAAAGCCTGAATAATGTCCTCTCTGTAGTATATATAATAAACTTGGCAACTACGCCATTAATCCGAGGAGATGTTTGCATCATTACCATACTACCCTGCAAGCCTCTGTAAACGTTTGCGGAACAGATGGATCACCAGCCGAAGATATAAGGCTAGCATAAAATAGTCAGGGGTGAAATTCACGCGTACATCCTTAACTGCTACAAAGGTATTCGATCATAGCATGATACATATTTATTTTACTTTCTTCTTCAACATAAATGCCCTATTCGATTACCTTGTACTGTGATTCACGGTTAAGTTGCGCCTTCTCGTCTTTATCTTCCATTTGTGGTCCCCCAACCCTTTTCCAATCATCATTTTATCTTGCGATGTAGTACACCTTGAGGTAGTTTTTTTCAGTATTTCACATAGCTTCTGTCTTTCAAAGTATATAGCGTATGTTGATTACCATAATATTTTCATTATTTATCTCTCACTTCTCTTACTTTCCGAATGTTTTAACTAAAATCAAATCGAGTCTTTTAATTTATCTTGTGGCATTATCTCCCCATAATTTTTCTAAGTTCATTGAATTTAGAAGGCTCTCATCTTTTTAGGCCGAGGTCATCATCTCCATTCCCACCCGGGAGGCAATTTTGCAATAGGTATATGATTCGGTTCCCGAATCTCTGCTCGACCGTAAAGGGATCTGTTAGAAATCATCCAGGCATTTTCCTTGAATATCTTATTTGGCCATTGAAAAACTGAAAGCGAATATTGGGAACGTGATACGAATTGGCCTTAATTTTTCAATGCAACAAGCGATTGACGCTTATTACGTTTCTAAATTAACCGTAAAAGCTACTTTGGCGTTTATGCAGGTTTTACGCACTTATGTCAGAACCTTGGCAGAGTACCTTACAAGCCACCTCGGTGGCGCACCGCGGCGTTGGGTTGGGATTTATTATTATGATCTCGTATTTTTCACGGGAAGAGAAGAATTTTCAATCTATCCGTTCAGCAGTATCTTTATAATTTCTTATATCTTATTTTCTATAATATCTTATTTTTGCGATGAATTGACCATAATATTCAGATGTTCTAAATGTATTTCAAACGTTATCAGAAAACGGATCGGTTTTTAAGTGACATAAAAGATCCGGTCTACGTTGCCACCTACGTTTGGACAGAAATTTCCATTCGTTTTCTTCTGGTAAACTTGCGACACTCACAATATTATAATCACAACCTGTCAAAAATCTCGCCCATCTTCACTGTGCACGTTCTAACTCCACCAACAAACCTGCCTTATTTATATATTATACATCAGTAGCACGTTGGAAATATGGCCGAACGATGGATAATTATCATAGGTATTCTGTTTAATTTTCCTCCGAATTCACCTAGAACCCTCATTACGGAAGATAATCGACAGCTTGCTTGTCCATTGATTTCTTGGACATGTTTCCCCCACAAAATATCTTCTGTGATTTACATCTACATATTCAGAGTGCCCCAGTAAGGTTCCTTGACGGTATGTAGGTACGTGGCAGAGGGAGGATCATTACAAAACATGTGCAGCGAAGTTATATATGATGGTGACGCCGAGGAATTTTTATTGTCCCTTCGTCCGATCTTCCAATTGTAACCCAATACGGTATTCGGCGGGAGTTACTCTTTTTCTGAAGGTTTACTACAGCGAATATCTTAAAATTCAACTGAAGCTGCCAGGTGATGCGCCGATTATCTTGGTTCTAGGTCATTGGATAACGCCTGATAATCATTATAGCTTCAAATCATCTTATACTTTACTGCGTCACTGGTAAAATTCCGACGCTAATATTTCACTGCGATATTTAAGACATTTATAAAAGGAGTGAATGAAAGTGATCCTATCACGTTTCCTTGATGGGCACACGATGCGACTTTTTCTTTATCGGAACTAATACTATCTTAAACCAACCTTCGTAAGCTATCACAAAAAAAACTCTGTAAACCAGCTATTTTGCATCATTTTATACCTGATTATATGCTGAATTTGCTAGTAACTTAAAATTATTATTGCATGTTTTTTTTAATCAAGAAATACTGCGTCTGATTGAACGTTATATTCACCCGAAAGCAAAAAAGAGCGTTGTGCATCGCGGAACCTTATCTTTCTAAACTCACAAAGCTTTTTTATCAACAGTACTTGACTATCCTGTTATATCACAATCGAAGTGAGCACGATGTGTTCTATAGTATCGTTTCTCTTTCCTTCCAGAAGCTAGAAGCTGCCTTATTGCAACAAATGTCGCACAACGACAGCTACTAAGCACTTTATGTTCGTAAAAGAAATTTCTTATGGGTCAAATGAATATTCAATTGATTCCTTTGGATTTCTGAGAACTCTGAATCAATATAATCTTTATATTTATTATTATTATTAGTTTCTTCCGGTGAAGGTAGATCTAAATGGGCATTTAATTCTCCCACACCCCTAAATTTCACACTGTGACACTCTTCAACCTCTCATACTCCGTACCTCCCATCATTATACCCAAGCATATTTTATTTTTTAATTATTTTTTTATTTTTTTTTCATTTATAAGTTTCATTTTACTTATTTTTGATAAATTCAGGTTTTATTTATCATATGATCACATAGTTTTTTCTCCACTGGTTGTTATCCTTGATACGCTGTTTTATTTTCATTCGGGTTTAATAGGAATTACTGTTAATTTTGTATTCACTTTTTAAGGCTATATACTTATAATATATTAATAGAATAAATTTTGTACTTAAGGGTAGATACGCTTTTCACAAATGTACCTTTTTTAATAACATTCTTATTTTCACATGTGCAATACAATGAATCCCGCCTATAATATCGTTCATTTATATAAGGTAAAATGTTTTATACTTTTTCTTTTTTAGATTTTACAGTGTGATAACTCTAAATTTTTACTTTGTGCTTGATCTAATAATGTAATACGACACATACATGTACCTATTATGCCCTGGGCGGAGGGTGGAGAGGGTAACGTCCTATCTTGCCTAGGTAAAATAAAACTCAAGTCAAGTCAAGCTACCCGTTCTCCTCCCTCTTTCCCGCTTACCCAACATTCTTACCTCAATCACGTCTTTCAAAACACCATCACCCCTGATTGCCTTCTCCATCCGCACTTTCTGCCTTCTCCTAATTTCATTTAACCAATTTCTTTTCTCTCCTACTACTTCATCGTTCGTCCTTCTTTCGACCCACTTTACTTTCTCCATCCTTCTTCACACCCACCACTCAAAGAACTTTATATGATACATGCGTAATAAATATTCTGAAAAAGATTTTATTTGCATACTATGAGCCATAATCTGTTTTATGCTATGTCCATGGGAAAATATGTTATCAAAGGTAGAATTTAAAGGAACTTTTTTTCACACTCCTATGCGCAACAACCATACTGTAATAAAAAAGAGAATAAAAATCATATTTATCCATGCATGATTTTACAGATCAAGTTTTTAGCTTATTATAGCTCCAATATTTCTCTTCTTCCGTTAATCTTTCGTTACAGGTCTACTTTACGGGCTCTTATTCATGACCACGCTTTTTAAAGACTACAGAGGCTCGATCGCTTAAATTTACTGGCGAATAAAGGAGGAGAAGTCAGCTCAGTGCGTGCATTTGGTATTTAGAAATCAGAGTAAATAGTGTGTCAACTATAACCATAGTTGGAAATGTTACCAAAACAAATTAACTGATTAAAGTTAAAGTTAATCTCTGTAAAAAGTTACTAAGTAGTTAAAGATAAAAGTTACTTTTCTGAGAAAGTAACTGATTAAATTTGAAGTAAAAGAGTAAATTTTACGTTAAAAGTTACTTTTTCAGTTACTTTGGCAAATTGGATGTTATGGTAATAGAGACTTTTATGGGCCTATTGGGCCTATTCATTGCATTCTTGCACAACTACCCTTGCATTTTTAGATACCGTTTCATTTTCCCATTTGTCTGATGGACAACCTTTGCGTCCAAATTCGGACAGGTCGACATTCGCCAAAAATTAACGAAAAAAATTAATTGAAGTTAGTTTTGCATCAGTTAATGCATAACCTTAACGATTAAAAGTTAACTATTTTGAAAAGTAACGATTAAATTAAATAGTTAACCTCATTTTTAACGATTAATTTTAATCGTTAATTTTTTAAACCGTAAATCCCAACTATGACTGACTTAGGTAAATTTCATACGTAATTTAGATCAATGTAACGCTAATAGTAGACTGCTGCTTCAGCATTTCTCTCCCCTCCTAAAGGAATTGTGTTTTACATATGTATATGTACGTGGAGATTTCTTTGAGGCTTCACCCCCGCCAGATTTTACGTACAGTTGGAGGTTTTTCTCAAATTTAATGAGAACCTTAGCAAATGGCTTATTTTTTTCATAAACTTTTTACGTCTTAAAATTATACTAAAATTATTTGTCACATTTTAACTCCCTAATGATTACTTAATGATGGGATTTTTGATTGATATTATTATTCTGTCTTGCCAATTGTCTGCTCTTGAATATTTAATTGATTTAATATAAATAAAAGATAATTACCAAATGAATATTTAATATCGTCGTAAGCATTAAATATATAATTTTTCCTGTCCCCAATTTCTGGTCATTTTCAATCTCGTCGTAAATGCTGTGGCCGATGGAAGGTTACGTCAGCGTAAGCGTTATTGTGGAGAAAGTCTCCGGCTATTAACTAGTCCCATTAAAGATTGCTCTGGTTATTAAATGCAGTGCGGAAACAATTTGATAAAGTTACTCCACCCGTCATGGTCAGAGTCACCGGCAAAGCTTGTGATGACTTACCATCCCTGTGCTTCGTGAAAATTTTCCGTCTCATTCATGGACTTCACACGTGGCCTTTAGGCTTTAAGCGTTCTGTAATTGAGTGATTTGAGACGAAGTCCCCGCGAAAGGCGGCTCTTTGAAATCCCCTCCCCGTCGTGATTATCACCCTGCGGAGCGTGACGTAAGCCCCGCGAGTGATGAAAAGCAAGGAGAGATCACCTCCCGAGGACTCGCGACGAAGTGTCAAGGTCACTCAGTGGCACAATCCCCAGCGTGCTGGGAGCCCACGCCTCCAATTGTCGCGTGTGTTCATCCGTGGGCTGGGTCGGATTCCACTGCCAGCCTCCCCCGATACTTCGGCGTTCATGACAAATCGTGCTCCGCTCTGGTGATGCGGTAGCTATAAGGAGATATTGGTATGGAGTCATTGGTAGAATGCGAACACTTACTGAAAGGATTCTCAAGGGTTGAGCTCATTTCCATATTTAATTGGCTTCCAATGAAAGTTGAAATATCTGTTTTATTCAGTGATTTTATAGATTCTAGATCCATGTAACCAGTGAGGCCCGGTATGGTAAACGCGACAAGCTGGACAGATCGATCTGAGAAGCGATCCAAGTCCGTACGCTTTCCCCAACCGCTGTGAGATATCAGATCATAGCAATACCGAATATTTTTTCCAATTCCGTGTTGTTTATTTTTTTGCTTCCTTTATATGCACTATCAATTCACTTTGAATGATGTATAATTTGCGGCGCATTGTCTGATTATTTTTTCTTTTTTTTGATGTTTATGTTATAAAGAAGAGTCGGTTGTCTCAAGCACATGTCATCCTAAGGGGAACCTCTATTCCTTGTTTTCATTGAATGAATTTTTAAATATAGCTATTATTTAGGTATGTATGGTTATACGAGGAATAAATGAATTTGAATAAATTTGAAAATGGTGGTGAACGTACTCATTGATGCTAGTTTTATTCGGGAATGTATCGTGCGTTGGGCAATATCACTCGGAGAACAGTTTTGCTTGCGTTGAATTCGGCTTCTTCATGTCAGAAATAAACGAGAACCCACTCTGATTCCACATTATAGGAACTCCAGAAAGAATACCAAAAAGTAAACGTCGTTTAATTCAATTTAATGTTCAAACCTTTCCAGATGAGCGAATTACAGTGGCATACAGCTTCAGTCACTGCTTAAAAAACGACCATAAGTTGATATTATCGTGTTGAAATCATTAGCAGATTATTCTGATGAGTGATAGCTGAGGTAAATCAAATTCTGCATCCCATCTCAAAACCCACTACCTATGAGCTAGAAGACGAAAGTAATATTTTTCATGTTAACCGATCGGCGACGCAAATGTATATTTTTTCTACGCAAATATATATTGTTTTAAATTTAGATTTTAAGGAGCAATTATGTAACACGTTCTCTCTTATCTCAGCGTTTGTTTCGAGGGTATTTTAGGATTAAGTACTCATTTGTGACAAGTAATGACTAATCCGGCCTACTTTTAATTGTGATGCACTGTGGCTTCTTGAAGCGTCTTCCAAACTGATGCTCATATGCGCTGTATGTATCCAATGATACGAATGTCGTCTTTCATTTACAATATCATATATGACCCACGATAAGATTGGGAAATAAAGGTAACAGTTCCCAAAATATTTAATTCGTGAAAACGGATAATTTGCGTGGTTTACAAAATATGTTGTATCCAAACGTGAAACCAATCTGAAAATTACTGCAATTCTGATTTGAGTCTATAAATTATCGTTTATCTGAGTGGAAAATGCAGAATTCTCTCTATCAAATTGAGATCAACAGTGCCCACTGAGGCACTGGCCTATTTTAAAAATGAAAAACTGCAAGAAACTCTCTCACCTTGCAATTATCTGACTCTTGGAAGAGTACTGCGATAGGTCAACCGCAGAAATGATCATTTCGGAGAATGAGTCTCAAGAGCTTCAAGAAGAAGCCTTTCTCTGGCAGAAAACTGGATTTCTTTCCTCAATGCGAAAGACTGTATGCTGCGGTGAAACCTCCATTCCGTGGAAACCAAACCTCGACCCTGATGGATCAAAAGCCAGCAATTTAGCAGTTCTAATAAGTCGCTCCATTCGTCAAGTGTAACCGTTCATTACAACTTAAGCCAAAGCGTTTCCGCTGCCGTTTAGTATTTGCCAGGAAGATTTATGACTATAAATTGCTTGCCATAACCACCGCAGCGATTTGAGTGGGAATTTTTTCTCCCTCTCTCTGCCCGAGATAGCCGGTCTTTTTGGGTTTTATTGCGCTTTTCCTGATATCCACGAAAGAGCAATGAGGCGAAATGGTTCTCCACCCATCCGAGTACACTCATCGGCGTTTCCTCCTCATTGATCCAGACTCCGGTGACCTCGTGCGGATCAAAGGGAGGGCCCCCGACTCATCATCAACAATCCATTTGCCTTCCGCGGAACAAAAGCGATGGGGGGGAAAGTGATATTTGAAGGTCGCATGCAATCGCGTGGCCTCTCACAGTGCTGCCGCAGCTGCCCATGACTCTCCACCTCCCTCCCTCTGCACTTTCCGCGAATTGCCTCTTATTTCGTTCGTTCCCTTATCGCGACGGTGTGATGCTGCTGGCTGAGTTGAGGATGTCGCGTGGGCTGTGAGTCATTCACTGATTTACAGTGGCGAGGCGGGGGCGGGGCGAAGTGAGGAGTGGCGTGCCGGTGGAGCGTTTTGTGTCCATCGAGAGAGGTTAAGGGAAGGGTTGCTCGAGGAGTTGAGCTAGGGCAGTGCTTCAACGGTGATTCATTTCATGAGCTGTCCGCCTAAATAAGAAGACTCGAGAGTGCCGCGATGTCGGAACATAACGGAGAGTAAAAATGCCGGATAGCATGTAGGAGAATGCTGGTTTAGTATCTAGATGAAAGCGTTCACTTTGATCTCGTCTACAACTAAGCCGAATCGTGAAACAATAATTTAGGAAACAGCCACCGCCACGTAATATAGGTGGTCATAGTTCAAAATTAAATGCTAAAGCTAAAAAGCAGTCTTCCACTTGATGGAGGGCGGGTGAGATTATGCTTTTTTAAATCTTGGTACACGGATGAGTGTAGGTACATATTAAAATTTGATCGTTAAACTTCTGACCGTAATTTTGTGAATATGCTTAGGAAAATGCCTCATTTATAGTTAGTTAAAAGATAAATCTCGAAACCTATGTCCTTCTTTAAACAAAAAGAACAACTTTTCATGATTGTAGGCTTTCGTAGAAAATGGGAATAAATCCCAAAAAGTGTTGAGCCCTGCCCATTATTTTCGTGACATTGGAATCAACGACAATAAATAGTATTCATCAATATCATGAGCACAATACTTTCCATCAAGGTGAACTTATCATCTTGGGTGTCCAAAGTTGCTAGCCCCTGAAAATGAACACAGCCTCACTATTAGGTATATTATGCTGATACAAGTGCGTGGCTATAACATTGAGCTCCCTACTTTGCGGAAGTGGGAAAAATGTTTATTTGACTATGCATAATCATTACTCTTGTGTTGAAGGATATTTGAATCCGACGGAGCCCTCTGTGAATTGGCTCTCTTTAACTCTAGGCTCTTATGTACTTTGAGCAATTGTGATGCAATAGCTCACAACGGTGATTTACATGGTTTTCACGGGAAGGGAGAACGTCAGTAAGTTTTTAATATCATCTCTATCCTAGGGGGTTGTGCTTGAAACAGTCGGGATTATCTCGAATAGTTACCTAGGATTCATGTGGTATGAACACGAATGGTTCATCTACATCTACATAATACCCTGCAAGCCACCATAAAGGTGTGTGGCAGGGGGTGAAATCTCACCAAGCATGCACTACATATCATGCATAAAAAAGATTAGTACATGAATAGGAACTGTTCAAAACTACGCTATTAAAAAAAAGATAAAAATACCAAAGCATACATGCAAAAACATGCTGTTAGTTGGGTTAGCTTTAAGTCCTTATACCAACATGCAGCTACCAATGTTATCCATTGCTACACTCATACTGGATATATTTACCGTTATTCATATCCCTAATAGTACGAGGAAAAAAGGACATTTTGAATCTGTCAGTTCGGCAATCAATTTCTCTAATTTTGTGATTATGGTCCAGTCTACCATAGTAAGTTGGGGTCCGCAAAATATTTTTAACATCATCACTGAAAATATGGTCTCGGAATTTATTTAAGAGATTAAGTCTAAATTTCAACCTGCGATCTGACGATGATTCCCAATGGTTCGCAAATTTGGCGTGCTAAAACCGCTGATTACAACCTCATTCATTGTTTAGACTTGTGTTTTGTCTCATCTAGGGGCTCTTTAGTTGAGAAAGATGTGAAAAAACTCTAGTGAAAACAATTTATGATATTGCTCCGAGCGATCCAGACACACTTAAATATCAGATCATTCGTGATTGTATCGCATGACTCTTTGGCTACCTATTCGAGATAATTCCGACGGTTTCAAACACACCCCACTTAGTGTTCTACCAACTTCGGAAGGTTTGCGAATAGACCCGATCAACTATTTTCTACTCATGGATGTCTTATGTTAACCTACGTCATAAAACACCCATATTTTATACATTAAATTCGTTTTTAATTCTTCATATCTTCTGCTTACCTTCATGCCATCCGAAACACCCTTCTGCAGTCTTCTGATTTCTCCGGCCATCTTCCTCTCCTCCTATACAATCCTTCCTGTCTTCCTCTCTATCCAGCTAATCTCTCCATTATTCTCCACGCCCACATCTCTAAAGTCTCGAGTTTCATTCTATTCTCTTTCCATAAGCACCACGTTCCGCGACCATACAAGGCTACGCTACAAATTGGTGTTTTCACTAATGTTTCTTTCATGTCTCTACTACGAGATCCCCTCTATAATTCATTCCTTTTCAACAACATTCCTTAGCCAGCGGAAGTTTTCTTCTGAAGTTCCTGCTACTGGACCCTTTTTTATCCAGGAAACCCCCAAGATAAGAAAACATTTCCACTTGTTCTAGTATGGACCGTCAACTGTAATATTTATTATATGTAGCCTTTTTGTTCATTGAGAATGCTAATGATATTGTTTTCCTGTGATTGACCCTCTATATAGTGCCGTATATTTCACACACCACCGAAAAATGCAATGATCATTCCCTACGAATCCTGCAATGTTAGACTAACTAACGCTTCACCATCCGCAAATGTAATTGAATCAGTTTCCACCCTTACTACCACTCCCATTCCTTCAAATGTCTTAAAAACTATTTCCACTCACTTTTTCCAAGTATGCGTTGAAATTTAAAGAAAAAATAATTTGTCCATCCACTCTCATCAGCCTAAAGCTGCCCATCAGATTCCTCATCTGCAACTCTTACCCTCGCTGTCTGCTTGAGGTACAGGTATCTAATAAGTCGCATTCCCCCTCAACACATTCCAGGCTTCTGAAATGCATTCATGTAAATGTAGCCTAATCTACTATATGAAATGTCTTCCCGAGGTCCTCATCGCAAACAAACATATTCAGTATTTTTTTTAATTAGCGCTCTCACAACTCACAAAGGTGCCACGTATTCGTATCCCTGGCTAAACTCAAAATTTTTATATAACATAGGCATTTGCTTGCCTGGGTTCTAGTCTACTGGGTTCTAGTGTAGTCCAAGAATTACTTTTACTGGTATGGAAACTATTCTGTTAACTGATATCTGATCCGACTTCGATTGTGACGGTGTTAAGTCCTCACCTGCTATTCTTGGAGTCGCAGGTTCCAGTACCGTCAGGGTCGGATTTTCACGAATTAGGGCATGGCTTTGTGTGTTTTTTATTTGTTATTGGTTAAAGTTCCCACTGTAAAATGCCATCAGTGCTTTTTTTGGGTCCGAGAATAAATAGTCATGATTTGATTGTCTCGTGGTATGTGTCAAGCCGAAGTTTTATGCGAGCAAATGAACAGAGGAAGCGCGAGTTGAGCAGCTACCGTATAATAATCGACCTTTAATCAGTTATGAAAATGAAGTGTCGATTCGCGGTTTTGTCTTGCAAAAACCCTTTGTCTCGTCGCCCGTGAAACTTCTCGCAACTCATTTGAGGCCACGGCGTTTATGACTCCGTCGGCGCGTCCGGTTCCTCCTCGGGATTCCCGCGTGGATCTCGGATCTCCTGATCTCCCACTTTCTCTCCCGCGTAACAACTCTACCGCAATTATCAATTCAAAACACTTACAAGAGTTGAGGGAATGAGTGAATCACTCGGGTTGACTCGGGGATCGCATAGCGTTGCTCTCCGACGACCTGCGTTCATTAAAGGTTCCGAGCGCACATCGGACACGCGAGGTGGGTGGCAGGGCAGGGCCACGCCATTGTTCCATCTAGTCCTTCCTTTGAACGCGGTTGCGGGCAAATGACGAATCAATGCGTGCTTTCGAAACAGGTGTGAACTTCCATATTCTTCTCATAATTATGTCCGTATATAGTCGGTGTAGTGGGCTGTGTTTGAGTGTTTCACATATCTTTTATGAGGGAACACTCCTGGGGTGATCCTTTTGCATCAGGAAACTTTAGGAAACTTCTCATGACGCGAACTTGTAAACGGCACTAATGCCTACCCAATTGGAGTTATGAATTAATGTATTGTAAAAAATGTTTAACACATTAATTAATATGTACCCTGTTAACTGCTATGTAACCTCCAACAAACTGCTGTCTAACCTTCTACACACCCTTAATGTGGCTTGAAAGGTACACCGTGGATGTAGGTGTAGAATTTCTCATGTTATGGGAAACAAGTGGTTGCCCGTTGGATTGCCCGTTGAAACGCTCAAGCCGATAAGTATATTTCGAAATATTGAAAAATGCTTTCGAGAAAATCTTGTCCCACATGATATTCATTGAAATCTCTCCTTAGATTGGAAATATACGTAAACGTTAGTGTATTTTTCGTAATGAATGTTTGGTTACAACTCACTCCTCGCTACACAACTTCGAGGTGGCTGGCAGGGTACTCCTTGGATTTCGGTGCAGAATTTCTTATTTTATGGATGAAAAGTGAAAAGGGCTCAAGCCGATGAATATGTGCTTCAAAATGCTGGAAATGTTCGAGGAAGACTTGACCCGGTGGAAAATCCGAGTGTTTTCTTCAGAAAGTTCACCGGGAAAGTACACGTTCTTATTTGAAAATATTTCGTAATATTCTCCAAAGCTGCTTATATTTCTAGTTTTTACCTCGCATCATACTCATAAAAAGGATTTAAACGTTAAAGAAGTTTTATCCTTTTGAAAAATCTAATTTTTTTTGAAAGCCTATCCAATTCTTCAAGGCTGCTATTTTGAAAATGGCTGAAGAATATCCTATTATCCCCTCTACTACCTTCCTTTTGGTTCTTAGCAGAATTTCATTTTAAGGTACCTACTCTAATCAGATAGGGTTACATCGCGCCGTTTTACCTAGTTTAATCATGAGCCAACAATGCTTGAGGCAAGATTCGAAGCCACTAACTTCCGGTTATTAGGCCGGCGGCGTGTTACCGATCTTATAACACAAACCGACCTAGGCAACCGAATTTTGGTGTCGCCTTAGGATCAATATGAGTCCTTAGGGACGTCCCTTAGGGTCCTCTTTTAGGGTCTATATGAGTCCATTTGTCCCTTGGTTTGTGTAATCGATGATTATGACGTAGCCGAGACTGTATATTGCTAGTTAAGCTATTGTACCTTAATTATGTCATCAAAGCCATGCAATGATAGGACTGAGGGAGTAAGGAATTTCGAGAAAATATCTTCAGTATATGTGTTTTAATGGAGAAACTGCATGAAATTTGTTTCAAGTGCATCGATGATGTACTTGATACGAAATTTTCTCACAAATTCATATAAGCCAAAACTTTCTATGCCAACCACAAAGATTATTAAATGCTATTAAAATGTTCACAAAATTGACGAAAGTCACGTGACCTGAAATGCCCTCTGACGTGTCTGCACGGTTTAGGTTCCATATTGCTACGGAAACAGACGTTTATTTTAGAAGAAAACTAAGCAAATATATTGTTTCGAGATTTTTAACCATCCCTTGATCGAAACAATGACTAAAAAGGGATTTAAAAAAGCAGAATCCGACAATTTTCCTTTGGTTGACTCCACTATGGTGGCATTCTTCTTAAAAAAAAAGAATGCTTTGTCGTAGCAGAGATTCTTGGAGTGAAAACAAACAAAATATTATATATTTTATGTACATCTACATCTACGTGATAGCCTGCGAGCCACCACGAGGGTGTGTGGCAGGGGGTGCATCCCATCATTACATCCAAGCTACCCGTTCCTCTCCTCCCTCTTCCCCGCTTACCCAACGCTCGTCCCTTAATCACCTCCTTCGGACACCATCCCCTTTTATTACCTTTTTCATCCACACCTTCTGCCTTCTCCTAATTTAATTAATCAAATTTCTTTCCTCTCCTACCAATTCTAGCACTTCATCGTTCGTCTTCCTTTCGACCCACTTTACTTTCTCCATCCTTCTCCACACCCATATCTCAAAATCCCGAAGTCTATTTTCATCTTCTTTTCGCAAAGCCCACGTTTCCGCCCCATACAGTGCAACGATCCGTATTAAACTTACTATTGACATGCAACTAGGATATTTAATGGAGACATGCTAGATAATAGGGTCACATGCAGCTAGATGATTAATATCTACAAAATAAGAAAGGGATTATTGGTTGTTATTATGTACATGCATCATGCACTACAGACTTCTCGGAATATATTTCACCTACCCCTTTGCTACACTGCCTATTGTCCTCTCTTATGGTACGCGGGAAAAATGACATTTTAAATCTATCGGCACGACATTCTATCTCTCTAATCTTGTTAATCTGATCAAACCTAGCATAATACGCATGGATTCTTAATATATACCTAACATCATCTGTGAACATTTCGGTTTCGAATTTACTCAAAAGGTTTAACCTAAATTTTAACCTGCGTTCTGAGAATAATTCCCATCCTAGTTCTTCTATTAAAATCTTAACACTTATGCAATTATCATAACGGCCTTTAACAAATCTAGCGAATCTCCTTTGCACACGCTCCAATTCTTTTATCATACCTTCCTCGTACGGATCCCATATACTAGCGGTATATTCTAAATGAAGTCTGACAAGTGTAAAATAGCTTCTTTCTTGTACTCTCTTATCGTATTTTCCCTGATGTGTTTCCCCCATGACATGTCTTCAGTGTTGGCGACGCCTAAGTATTTAATAGATTCTACGTTGATGTACCATGATCCATGATCCATGATCGTCACGATCCATGCTACTTAAATAAAGAATCGAAAAATAGACATAATAGACATAAGTTTTCGCCGACTATTCATTAAACAACTTACCCCCAGGTACAACAGATAAACAACGCCAATAGTCATACCATGCTGTGACGTCATTCGATGACGTCATGTTTTTAAGCTGCCGAAAACTTTAATTTACTTACTGAAACAAACTTACGAAAGCTAACAATTTTTAAAGAGTAATATCTCTGTAGCACAACTTAATTATTCAGCAAAATTTTCACCAAGTACATTTTATCTAATAAACTTCTAATACAACGAGTTATAAAAAATTGTGCATATTCCCCACTGTGGACAAATTTTATCGTAGGGTTATGTCGATCACAGTCCTTCCTCAAACTGCAGACTCCCGAATGATAACATAATGGTGATTAAAGCAAGAGATTAAGAGAACAAGAGATTAAGTATAAATTTAATCTTAAGGTCTGACAATGATTCCATTTTGGTTCATCTAATGGACTGGTTGCACTAGTAGGGTTATCGTACCGTCCCTTTACAAATCTTGCCGATCTTCCCTGCACACGTTCAAGTTCATTATTTAGGCATATACCGTAGGGCATTTACTGGCAGCGTATTTCAAATGAGGTCTAGCAAGGGAAAAGTAGTTAATTTCTCCCACATGATCATCACATTTATCCAGTACTCTTTTGATGAATCACAGTTTACGATTAGCTTGACCCATTCTTATTTTACGCATGTGTTTACCCCAAGAGAGATAATGTGTCAGTCTTATTTCAAGAAAGTATACGTCTTGCTCAAACTGCCAAAAATGACGGGAGAAAGGTACAGATTAAATCTGTTAGAGAAATTTCAATCGGAGAGCTTTACTGAAGATGTTGGGCACATATTAAAAACACCAGTGTATTAAGCTATAATCGACCAGATAAATAATATTAGAGAGATAGATTGTCGTACTGATAGATTCAAAATGGCATTTTTTTCCACATACTATAAGAGAACAGAATAGGCAGCATAGCAAAGGGATGGGTAGGGGAAATATTTTAGAGTAGTCTGTAGTGCATGATGCATGTATAATCCCTTAAATACTATAGACAACAGCAATCTAGTTGCATGAGACACTATAGTTGCTTATTTGCGCGTCGGTAGTGCATGCTTGGTGTTCTTCACACCCTGCCACACACCCTCGCAGTGGCTTGCAGGGTATCGTGTAGATGTATGTGGTGTTCCTACCGGACGATTAAAAATCAGTGGCACGCGCTGTAATTTTCAAGAGTCATAATTGAATGCGTCGGGCAATCCCCAAACAAGCCTCGGGTGCTCACTCGAAAGCTTGTTTATATGATTATGCTCGGGCTCCTCCGATTCGTCGGCAGCGGGGCCAAACAAGGAGTTGTCCTTTTCGGAGAGCGATCGAGAGAGAGAGAGAGAGTGAGCTGCAAAAACGCAAACACGGGGTTGATGGTGCTTCATTGGGATGGTATGTCGGAGAAATCCCGATTGACATGGACCGAGTCCGCTCGCTCCCGTGAGTCACTTTCCCCATTGACTCATTCGGCGATCGGAAGGTGGCTCTCGTGCATCCGCGCACTGAAAGAGTGACTCACGAAACGCCTCTCGACCTCCTCCACCTCTCTCTCACATATATCCACTCATTAACTCCCTCCACCCATCTACCTGTTTTCCGCACCTCCCACCCTCCCCTTCTCCCGTTTAACCTTCCGACCTCTCATATTCTGACCACGTCGGCGCTTCGAGTCTTGCCTCTGTCTCACTTGGAGATCATCCTCCTGCGCGAGATTTCTCGAGAAGAAGCCACCTCGGTTTGCCCGTAACTGTACCCTTCCGCGGTTGCCCAACGCTGGCTGACTCTCTGACATCGCAAATCCATTACGCAATTAGTTTTCACTCTTCTCGAGCGAAGGGTGGTGCACGTCGATGAGCGTAAATAGCGCGGACATGTGTCCGGTCCACGTGGCTCGATGATGGATTTTCTCCCGCTGACGCTCGTTCTGCTAGCCTCGGAAATCCCTCTACCCAGACAAAATTGGAAAATAGTCTCGACTCGGCAATCAAGGTCTAGTTCTCGAATGGCCTTGTCCTTCTCTTCTTAAGCCACTGGATGACATGAAGTCTTTCCGTATATGAAAGATCGTAAGTTCCATTTTGCAGGGGGAGAATGGGCCGGGACTGACAGGCGAAGGAGTGGTACTTCTTTCATTCTTATCTCAGTCATAGTGCGTACCTATGTCAGAAAAGCTGATTAAACCCGAAATGAATGATAATTTTCCTCATGTTTCGCAATCTGATTGTGATTTAGTATTTACCGAAGTGATTAACACAGATCCAAAAAAGCTAATTAAAAAACACTTAGTAATAGAGTTTGTGCAAGTCCCTATTACATATAAAAAACGCTTACTCTTTGATTTACACCATATTCCGCATCGTACAGTAGCCCTCAGAAATTCTTCTTGCTTTCACTTTTTATCGGTTTCAACAATTCCATCCTTACACTAAGTTTAAACTTAGCACTTAATCATAAGTGAAGCAAAGTAAAACTAAAACACTAAAACAGTAGTTATACTATCTTTAGGATTTCGCAGTTGTTTCGCACCCCCCTTTTTGTGTGGGTTTTCCTGAGTGGGTTTTTTCGCAAAGGATGTAAGTATAATAATCCTCACGTTTTCCTCACAGTAGTAAATTCTTTCACACACCTTTTGTTGTTCAATTTTGACAGATTGTGTATATGTTTATTTTTTGCTCAGTTATCATTCTTTGATTCCTTAAATTATATCCTTTAATTTTTTTTATTGACATTTTTAACCTCAGATTATAGTTGTTTTAAGTCATGACAATCATATGTTTTATGTACTTATTTTGACGAGTGGTTAGTTGGTAGAAGGGACAGTTTTGTCTCAATCTCGCCCCGATAAAGACCTTTTATTATTCTTATTACCCTTACCCCCAATTAGGGAAAATTGAGGAGAGGGTGAAGGGGTGAAGGAGAGGGTGCTATTTTTCAATTGTTAGACCACACTTAGAATATGCTGCGAGTATATGGGACCCTTATGAAGCAGGTTTAATTTGCGAATTAGATCGAGTACAACGAAGAGCAGCGAGATATGTAAAAGGGTGTTACGATAGGGAAAACAGTGTGTCTGGTATGTTAGCAAATTGGGATGGAAATCGCTGTCACAACGTAGGCTGAATTATAGACTTAATCTTCTGGGAAAATTTAAGGAGGGACATTTCATTAGTGACGTTAATCATATATTGCTGGCTCCGACTTATTATGGTAGGCTCGATAATTCTAATAAAATTAATAAGATAGATTGCAGGACGGACAGGTTTAAAATGTCATTTTTTCCACGTACGATTCGAGATCAGAACGTTAGGCATCGCGTAAATAGGTAATAATTATAGAGGTAATATTCAGTGTAGGTCGATAGTATTTTTTTATTTCCCTCATGTTCAAATCAAGGTGTGACTCGCATGCATTGCTTTTTTTTTGCATGCATGAGTATCTGTGACATTGGTGTCGGATTTGAAGTCGTGGGTATTCGTGGGTGTGTCCTGCATGATTGGGATTTGGTAGTTTTTTTCTTTTTTCCCCTAATTACTTTTCAAGGTGTGGTGTTTATTTTGTGTTGTTCAGTTTTGTTTGTTGTGTCATTGTTCCTGGTGTGGATGCACCCCCTGCCACACATCCTCGAGGTGGCTTGCAGGGTATGTCGTAGATATAAATATACCTGTCAATAATTCAGTAATATTAGAATGCTATCGGAAACCAAAAGATGCGCCCTAAAGCAGAAAATAATTGCCATGGTTCATGTTGTGAGGAAAATAAATTCAACTTTTAAGCAGGTAACATATCACAATTCCTATTATCCAGCTAATCGTATTCCCTTTATTGGATGTTCTTTCGTCTACCAGTACATTTTTGCAAAACTGGACGTATGATACTGCCAACTTATTATTGATGGCACAAAATCTATATTTTTATCCCATATTAAAGAATTTATTTTAACTAGTCTTGAAAAAAAATGTATTAGTACTTTATTTATACCGACTCATTTTTTGAGCCTTTGTTAATTTATTCCAGCAAATCATTCACTACTCATCTACATCTGCATCCTTGCGATTCCCTGCAAGCCACCGCAAGCGTGTGTGGCAGGGGTGAAGATCTACTCCTACCAAGACTTGAATTTCTTTTGGTACTGTGATTTTCTTCATCGTTTATTTTCCCTTCCCTAATATGATATTTCACATTCTTCCTCAAAAGTAGAGCTGGCAATGTGATTCCCACTTAACATTCATAGAAATCAGCTACTTTTCCCTTGCAAGACCTCATTTGGAATATGCTGCCAGTGTATGGGATCCCTACGAAATCGGTCTAAATAACGAACTTGAACGTGTGCAGCGAAGATCGGCAAGATTTGTAAAGGGACGGTATGATAACCTTACTAGCGTAACCAGTCTATTAAATGAATTAAATTGGGAATAATTGTCAGATCGCAGGTTGAAATTTAGACTTAATCTCTTAAACAAATTCCAAGACAATATTTTCAGTAATGATGTTAAAAATATTTTGCGGACCCCAACTTACTATGGTAGACTGGACCATAATCATAAAATTAGAGAAATAGATTGCCGAACTGACAGATTCAAAATGTCCTTTTTTCCTCGTACTATTAGGGATATGAATAACGGTAAATATATCCAGCACGAGTGTAGCAATGGATAACATTGGTAGCTGCATGTTGGTATAAGGACTTATTGGTAACCCAACTAACGGCATGTTTTTGCATGTATGTTTTGCTATTTTTATCTTTTTTTAAATAGCGTAGTTTTGAACAGTACCTATAAAAGTACTGATCCTTTTTCTTATGCATGATATGTAGTGCATGTTTGGTGAGAGTTCACTCCCTGCCACACACCTTTGTGGTGGCTTGCAGGGTATTATGTAGATGTAGATGTAGATGAAATCTCTCCTTAGTTACGTAGCATAATAGCAGCATAGCAAAGGGGTAGATAGGTGAAATATTATTATAGTCTGTAGTGCATGATGCATGTATTAACACCAATAATCCCTTATCACTATGTAGATACTAACCACCTACCTGCATGTGACCGTATTATCTAGCATGTCTCCTTACAATAGCCTAGTTGTATGTCAATAGTGCATGTTTGGTGATCTTCACCCCCTGCCACTCACCCTCGAGTAGGCTAGCTGGGTATTACGTAGATGTAGATGCATAAGTAAACTTTAGTGCATGCTCGAGATGCATGTTTGGTGATAATTCACCCCCGGCCACACACCCTCGAGGTGGCTTGCAGGGTAGTGAGCAGATATAGATATGTTTCATTGGTCTTAGATTTTATTTATTTATAGTCTTTATACCCTTATTCCATTAATATTAAAATTATTTCTTTAATTTTTGTCCATTAAGTTAAAACCACTTAGGGAATGTATGTATGTTCAGACTCATAATGCGAAAACTGTGAGCCGGAAAGGAGTGATAGTATTAAATCCTTTTTTTGTGGAACTTCGAAGAATTGTGGCTGTTGGCTGTTGATGGAACTTCTTCATGGAGATGGAAAAGTCTATTTCATTTCAACTTTCAGGACAAGGCCGACAGGGTTGGTTCAATTTTCAGCCAATATAGGACAGTAATATCGAGGGCCTATCTCCTCTCTTTACCTTGATGCATATCTTTTGAACTTTTCACAGTCACTACCTTCGTTCATCACTGAATTGTCCAAACCTGTATCCAAAATGTATCAAAACCTGCCTTATAGCATGGGAGTTTAAGAGAAGAAATACCTCGTTGCAGTCCGTTTAAACACACATTCCGAAAAAATGATGATAGAAAGTGGCTTTATGGGGACGAGAGTTAGGAGTGAAGGTAGGAGAATTGAAAATCGTTAAAGTTGTGGATGACGCCAGGATAACTAATGGTTTGCAAATGTTGTTACACACGAAACAGTGGTAGGTTTTAGGGACGTATAATTGGCGTGAAAGGTATCACTATCGAAAATCGATTGCAAGGACATTTTATTAATGAGATATCCGAGAAACAATTGTTGGAGTTTCGGCGAAAGTATGAGAATTCATAAATTAAAGCAGGTAGAATAATGTTGTTCCTCGGATAGTATTTTGAGAAAAATGGACATTAATTATGATGCTTGGAGGTAAGTAACGGTAATCAGTTCAATATTAAGAACGAACCGATGAGATGGTTACGTAGAACGAACATTAAGGAGAGACTAAAAAGAGTCTAATATGGTATGCTGCAATGCATCTACATCTACACGATATCCTGCAAGCCACCGCGAGGGTGTGTGGCAGGGGGTGAAGATCACCAAGCAGTATATATGTATAGTTTCGAAACGTGGACGTTAAGGGAAGTTAATTAAATTAGACATGCAGCTTTTAAGATTGTGAATGGAGAGGGTTGGAGGAGGTAAGGTTGGGAGGAAAGGACAAACAAGGAAGTTCTGGAGATTTTAGGGGAGGATGTTAAGCTACCAGAGGAAATCAGGATAAAGTACATTGAGTGGATGGAGAGGTGTTAAGGGGCGATGTCTTTTTTGAAGGATGTGATAGAGACTAACTAAGCCAGGAAAAAATAGTTAGAGAATATGTTTTTCGTTACGGCATGAAATTGAGGAAGATATGAGGATTGAAAGAAGAGTATCGGTTAAAAATAACTTTTACAAACGATAAGAGCCATAATTATTTATCTCAGGTTAATCATTCCGTTCATGTCTTACCGAAATCTGACGTAAAACTCTGTATTTAAGCTATGTATATTACGTATTATGTGTTTACACAGAATAATTCTCTTGCGGAGTAATAACCATGCTGGATACTAACTATCCAGTTGCATGTGACCCTACTATCTAACATTTTTTTATGTTATAACCTAGTTGCATGTAAATAGTGGATGTTTGGTGATATTCACCCAGGAAGTTCTGGAGATTTTAGGTGAGGATGTGAAGCTACCAGAGGACATCAGGATAAGGCAGATTGAGTGGATGGAGAGGTGTTAAGGGGCGATATCTTTATCTCAGAATTATTTATCTCAGGTTAATCATTCCGTTCATGTCTTATCGAAATCTGACGTAAAACTCTGTATTTAAGCTATGTATATTACGTATTATGTGTTTACACAAAATAATTCTCTTGCGGAGTAATAACCATGCTGGATACTAACTATCCAGCTGCATGTGACCCTACTATCTAACATGTTTTCATGTTGTAAACTAGTTGCATGTAAATAGTGCATGTTTGGTGATATTCACCCACTGCCTTACACCCTCACGGTGGATTGCAGGGTATTGCGTAGATGTAGATGCAACCAGCGGTTAACTTTGAAAACATGCCAAGAGAATGTGATCGAATTAAGCGTCATTAAACCTCTTCCCGTTATTTAAAACAATGCGTATGATGATTTTTATAGAAGCCATTGGAAGACCATCAAGACCCGGTTTTAAACTGGCCCATGGAACGGATAATGTGGTTCACATAAAACACTTGTGTGAGCTCTTAGCATTATATATGTGTTTTTTTGCGAGATAAATTCATGGGGTGGAAATGTTGAAATATCTCGAACGTTATATCGTATTGCATGATCCAGTTTTTTGCCAAAGCGTGTAAATCAATCGCTCGTACCTTCTCTCAAAGCCTGTCGGTGTTTTAACCTCGTGGGACTACTCGGTCCTCTCTTCTCACCCTCTTTTCGTATCCGATTACTTAAACCCACCATGCACCTCCCCCGTTCATCCCGTAACTTTTTCACTTTCATGATCTTCTCTTCACGGTATTTCATAAGAAGAATGTTTTTTTCGGCCACTTGAAGGCTTCTTTGTTATCTCGCAAAAAAAATCAGCAAATATATATATAGGGTATAGGGCGGTATAGGGACTAGAGACCCAAAGGAGCTAGAAGATGGAATGGCATGTGGATAAGCATTTTTGTTTGAAGGGAACGGAAATGTCTTAATAAATTTTCAGAGGTCAACATTAGAATTAATTTTCCTATCGACATTTTTAAACTAATCTGTTACACAATACATGTAGCGGTAGATTAAGATTGAATGCACTCCGGTTTCTAAGTTTTTATCATACCCACCAGTGGGGAGAAATAAGAGAACTTACTTGTAACCCCTAAGGTTAGGATTCGACGCCTGGAATAGTGATCCTTTTAAAGTCCACTTGATTGCCGTGTAGCGGGCATTACAAGTTCGGTACTCCATTTTCCAGGTGGGCCATCAGCACGTGGATCCCTCAACGCTTCCAGATTACGCTCCTACCGACGCCAGGTTTCACTCATTCATTTCCGTCCAATCTCTGCATTATTCTTCTCATTCCGGTCTGAGACGCCTTGAGTACAGAATTGGAACTGACTTGACACTATCATGAGGTTATCTATCCTACCCAAAGGCGAATGCAACGTTCGTGCCCTAGGCGGGGTTATAACCTGTAACCTTTGGGCTTACAAACTTAGGCGTTACCGCCATGATCTATGATGAAGGAGCGTTTATTATTTCCTTTAAAACTATCCCATGCATAAGAAAAACTCATATTTCTGGTTTTGGGCCATATGGCAGAAGGTGTTGGCACAAAGGGTGCTGTAATAATGGTTACCTACTCTGTGAAAAGGGAATGAGAGGGAGGAAAATCCCAAATGCGATTATTTCGCCGTACTCATCGCGGCATTTCCCACCGCAGTACCTTCAATGTATCGGAAAAACCCTCTTATACCAGTTTCCGTGAAAATGTAATGGGACGCTAATAATAGCATAATGCATCCTGGCACCTGAGGAGATCGGCCCGCTCAAGTGGGTGTCCTACCCAACGATAGGGGAGCCCAGGCTTTCGAGGACAACTACAACAGAAAATACTGCGGAGGATAAGAACATAAGCGTCAAGATGATTTTCAGGGCATGGAAGTGGTAATGCTTAAAAGAAGAAATTATTCGAGAAACAATAAGTTTTGTGCACAGTGAGATGAAAGTAGAGCGAGGACTGCCAGATCATGGTGTGATAATTGAAATTGTTTAACAATATATATCCACCCCGTTTTACATCTACTGACTACCCTGCAAGCCACCTCGATGGTGTATGGCAAGGGGTGTCTCAGCAAGCATGCACTAATGTGTTGTACGTTTACCACCTACCTAATGGGATGAATACCGTACAGGACGCCATCTAAAAATTCCAATTTTGAAATTCTTATTTGGTTGAGGCCTCCTAAGCCATTTTTCTCGTTTACTTTTCCCTTGGCGATTGTCTTCATCTGACAATAATGTCTTAAGATATGGCCGATTTGTTGTCCTGCCTTCTTCTTAAGGTTTTCAGAAGACTTCTCTTTTCTCCTACTTTTCTTTGGAATTTTTCGTTAGTCACTCTGTCTATCCATTTTATCTTCCTCATTCTTGTGGGGCACCACATACCTTTTCTTTTTCTTCCTTGTCCTAGCTTACCCTGACTCTCGCTGACCTTCGGTACCTGACTAATCAATAGTCAACTCATTACTATGTAGATACTAACCATTTAGCTGCAAGTGACTTCATAATGAATGCATATCTAACATGTTTCCATGAAGTCGTAGCATTGTGTCTCTTATTTACATGAAAGTAGTGCATGTACATTGAAACCTCAATCCCTGCTACTTACCCATCTACATAAATATCAACTTTCCGTCCGTCACACTTTCTTTATTCTCCTCCACACTGACACATCTAAAGTTCCATCCACCTACTCTGCCTTCTGCTAATTTCCACCCTTAATTTTCTTACCTTGAGCGAAACCAAATCTATCTTTTACATCCGTTTTTTTCTAGTTCTTTTTTCCTATTGAATTCCTTTTCGCGACTGGTTACCCTACCCTTGGCTATATTCTTTTGCGGTGTGAAAGCTCTCAGGATAAAAATTGAGACGTGAGTAAATAATTTAAAAGCTAGGTTCGAAACTAGGTGAAAGCAACATTACTTCCCTCGCATCACACTTGAGACGATAGATACCTATAGGAAACAAAAACATCGGAAAATTTAGCAGAGACGACGTATACCATCTTCACCGTGATTGGAAACGTCTCAACCAAAACCGTTATTAACTCTTTGACTAAAGAAAATATACCATAAAATCTTTGCTCTGATTGGTCATACTGCGGAATGGGTACGCTGAGGAGGGTATTAATATAAAGCGGCCGATTTCCAGCTTCCGGCATCAGATTCCCAATCTGAAGGTGTGCCCTGTGACGGATACGAAATGCTTTAGGAAAGACAAGCAACGCAGCAGAACTCGAGAAAGTGCCAATTTTAAATATGCAGGAAGATCGTTGGGATGCTAATCTCTGGTTCTGACATGTTGTTGAAGGTAGGAGTGAGACAACCCGTGCTCTTTAGAGGAACAAGTGAGGCGGGTTGGGGAGAGTCACCATAATCTTCCACCAAGTCGGAACCCTCCTTCCCGCCCTCCTGCATCTTGTGGTTTCCCCAAATCTCAACCCCGTCGTCAGACCTTCCACCTCTTCCCTTGGAACCCACACCCCTTGAGACGCTACCCCTCTCCCTCCCAACACCGTCCGGATGCACGCATAGAGCGTCTCCCTCGCGGGGTCAGGTTCAGTTGCGGAGGCGAGGGGACACTCTCACGTGGGTGGCCCGTGCAACCGAGACGATCTCGCCGCTGGGAGAAAGAGAGAGAGGGAGGGCTTTTTGTGGGATCGCATCAAGCGTGTGTCGAGATGAGGCCTCCTACCAACCCTAACCAACCTGTCTCATTCTACTCTCCCTCTTTTTCCCCTTCCTCCCTCGGCGTTCGCCTGGCGGAGAGGAAGGGATCGAACCCTGGACATCGATACGGACTGAGATGGTTTGGCGACGTGTCTGCCACTTGGGGGGCCGTGGCACTCATCTAAGTGTCGTCCTCCTTACCCCTTCTCCATCTCCTCTCCTCCGTCCTCCCATCCTAATTTTTCGCACCTCTCGTTCCCCATTTTTTCCATCTCCTCCCACTTTCCCCGCCGTTTTAGTGGTTTGTCTCGCTCTCTGTGGGAGGCCGTTGGTCCGGTTTCTTCTAATCAGATCACTTTTCCAATCCAGGTCTATAATGTTCAAGAGGGTAATTTAGTGAGTTAATCGCAGTGTGTAGTGTGGATTGTTTGGTTTGATGCTGCCCATAATTGCCAGTTCCGCAGTCTTGTAACGATATTTAAGGCGAAATTGCTATTATGCTGTTATTTTTTTCATTTCATTTTCTAAAAATGTCATATTTGTGATTACTCTTACATACAAGCATGCCTTATCATCCCATTTATGTACCTTTCTACTGTTAAGGATTTGGAAGACGATCTTAATAGGCAATGAAAAACAATTGATTAACTTTGGTATCTGAAGATCCGTAGAGTTAATTGGCCGTTAAAAATAGCCGAAAATTGGCCACTTTACATAGGGATAACCATCTAATAATTATTTCATGAGTCAAACATTAATCCTCATATCGGGGTTCGGAGAATTTTTAACACGTTTAAATTTTCAGTGCCACATTTCTTCTCCTGCGATGATTTCATGTCTATCTTTCATCATCACGATCCTATGGTCCTTCCACTAAATTCATTTATTCGAATAATAGCAGAATTTCCTTCGAGGAAAATATCATTCACTTTGACCGGGGCTAGGACCTAGATCCCCCGAACCCGCGCCAGGTGCTTTAGTGAGTTAAGCTACGAAGACGTCCTTCTTCTTTGTGGATTTCTAAAGGCACTGACAGTGGACGTAGGTGTACCTCTTATTACCTTCTCTCCCCTTCCTCTCGTAGATGCACTTCTTTGTCGTTCATTCTCCATCCTGAGTATGAGTTTAAGAAATTGCCCCCTCTGATTGCAAATATTGAGTACTCCTCTTTGGAGAATCATTTCGTTTTGATAAGAATCCGAACAGAGCTTGGGACTTGGGAGGTCACGCCTTACCGTTTCTTCTTCGACCCTTTTGGGCTGTCATCCTTGCTCTCTCTCGAGGTGTGTGACATCCCTCATATTAAAATCCCCCTCAAACCTCCGGTTCCTGCTACGCCCCCGCTCTCGGGTGAGGGGAATAACTTCCAATCGAAGGAAGCTCTGACCGTTCCCCACCCCCGCCATGATCATAACGGAACCTCTTCCTCTCCTGGTTGGCGTGCCACTGCGTACGCCAATCTCCCGCCATTCTCCCCTTCCCTGCCTTCCCTCCGCCCTTCCTACATTTTTCCTTCCGTCCTGTTTCCCGCCTTTTCTTTCCCCACCCTCTCTATTCCCTAACACCGTCGTTATAAGTCATCCATATCCATCCGCTCAACTCCCACGCGGACCGATCCCCTTTCTTCCTCGGCTGGGCATCCTTTTCGCAGCCCATTCATCCCTCGCCACCCCGCTTCATGCTACCATCTCTGTTTTTTTCCTTATTTATTACTTTTAGCTCCTTCTCAGGACTTTAGAATCCTCTCTTTCACCATCCATTGTGTATTTACTATCCAGGTTTCCAGTTCAACACTTTAAGACCAGAATCTTTAAGGAAGTCCTCAGATATAAGAACACGCAACCAAATTAATAGAAAGATATTGCAATTTTCCACTGAAGTAAAAATTTATTTCGACTAGTTTCAATGTTACTACATACAATACATACAATGCAATGTCTTTCTATTAATATGGAACGTTTCCACCACGTCACACCTGAATCTGGTTTGTTTATACGCAACCAAACTTCAATGAGACCAAAGATCTGTGAGTCATGGCTACCAGTACTTACTAGAATAAGGAGCAACAAAATCCAGAAAGTTCTGTACACACTCAACACCCCTCTCCACCCCCTCAGAATATAAATTCTGACGCGCAGTAAGGCAGAAATCATAAGTCTTGAGGAGGCCACCGGCAAAGGAGAAGTATCTTTGAAAATTTAAATCTAGACGCGGGATAATCCCAAAAGTAGAAATATCCTTTACGAATATGGACCGCGAAAGTTTTAATAATTGACGGGTTTCCAATGTCTTTTTGATTCCTATTTTCTCATCGACACATTGCATTCTCTCCTTTATTTAAATGCTTTCGTTTACCCGCCGAGATACTCCCTAAAAATGTTTTTGTCACTGTATGCCAATGCCAATGTGAACTAAATAATACTAATTGTAAATGATTCAGTGGTCCTAGGATCAAATTCTCTTGACCCATCCGGTGAACCATATTAGGCTTTAGGCGTAGATATCCTTTGGAGGCTGAGGCAAGTGGATACGTGGGCTATATAGGATAGGTAAACCTAGGTAAACTGTCATTTCATAGCTTTTGAAACATATTCTGCATGTATGTATTGGCTTTGAAGAATATTGAAATGTTATGAGCAGCAATTAACTTGCCTATTAATAATTATGTAGGTGCGTCATCCAGTATGAAGTCTGGGGAGCCAGAAGAGTTGCTTTTTCGAGTGACAGTATAGGCCACACTGTACTTACACTGCGTGTGAAATAAGCATATTAAGGGGAGGGGGTCCTGTGATGCTGGGCGATTTATATTGGGGAAATTATCTGATAAAAATCTATAAATACACAGCTGTCTAAAAGTACCCCATATTATTTATAAGACGAATTAGGTAAATTGCATTAAATATTTGAAAGGAGTCTATTAAGATTTTCATGGAAATATGTTATCATCTCTATACACTGTAAAAAGTAGATCTGATTTTAAGGTACAAAAGCGATCTGAATTTCAGATGCAACAATTTTAAGACAGGGTATGTTGAATTTCAGCAGTATTATCTTGTCTAAAAATAAGGCAGGTGAACGACTGAAAATCAGACCATCCAGAATCCTGCTCCCTCTGCTTCCTGCTTAACTGCTGCTGCACCAACCATCCATGTTCCTGCCTCTTCCGCACCTTGAATCCGTGTTCCTGCCGTACAACCAGACAGCGCTTAAATTCAGATCGCACTGAAAATCAGATCAACTTTTTACATTATAATGTTTGAAACACGGAAATCTTATTCAAACACTAGGGAACGGAAAAACATAAATATTTTTAGTTTTATGGTTAATATAATTTGTAGCGGTAATGCAGTTGAATGGAAATAAATATAAAATTTGGCTTATTTTGGAAATAGTTCTACGGTGCTACATTTTTCTATTTTCCGTTAGTTGTTTGTTTCCAAAACATTGCCCAGAATGGTAAGGACAACCCTTAATAGTACTTATTGATATCATTGTTTGGGAAGGTTATATGTTCTTCGGGTGTTTTTCAATAAATGACATATGAAAGGCAATTTTGGAAGAACAATTAGACTGGAATAAACCTGAAATCCCCATCTCATCCTATAATTATTGACATAAAGTTTCTCCAAAGTTTGTCTCCAAAGTTACTCGAAAGTTTGTCTCCAAAAACACTCCGAAAAATATTCCAAAATTTTACATATCGAATTATCATATTAAATATATCCCACCCGGAGATTTATTTGGTTGGTAAGTGTGGAGCTGGCGAAGTACTAGGCCATAGAGCTAAATTTAAGTAGAAGGGCCAGTCCGGTTTACGGAAAGTTTATTTTTAAAAACTCGCTTAGTAAAATAGTCTTTTACAAATCGAACCAAATTTTCCACCAATCAAACCATGCTAATTGTAATTTTGCAGTCGCAGTTTTTCTTTAGATTTGCTCTATGAGTATCGTTTTGTGGGTGTTAAAAATCAGATACAACTTTGCAGAATTGCCAATGGATACTCACTTCCGTGTGAAGCCATCCCCGCGACCACCACAAGGTGAACAAAACATTCGATACTCGGTGCAAAGTTCGTTGGACCCGAAAAAATGGTAAAGCGATAGATATAAAAAATTTTTAAGGAAGGAGAGAAGGGAAAGATTGGCGGGAGGGAGGAGGTGATCGGTGAAGGTTTGGGATGTTGGCAGATGAACTTCCTTCGACCTCATCCCACTCTCGTGCCGCGGAGGCAGGAAGAAAGAGGCAGTGCGTGGATGGGAGGGGGGGGGGGGGGAAAGAGAATGGTAAGGAGGGAAGGGAGGGGGAGACCGAGGAAGGCGGCATCCAGAAGCAGCGGTAGCCTCACGCGTCCCCTTGCGAGAGTCTCATCAGGGGAAAAAAAGAAAGATGATCGGCGGGTGTACAAAAGAAACGAGGGGACACGTCCAGGTACTCACGGCGGGTGTCGTCACATCCGGTGGCCGAGGAGGAGTATTCTCAGGCTCCTCTTTCCGGAGGGAGGATGGCGGGGGTGGATTTCGCCGCCGAAAATATTATGTTTGCTTCTTGTCCGGAGAATGCCAATGTGTTTACGGAAGCGAGAAAATGCGAGTGGGCGGAGGGGTAATTTTAAACCCTGTGATCGAAGATCGTGAGGCAATAACCTCGCCTTTTATCGACGATGAAGCGGAAGCATTCATAAAACCTGGTACAATTAATGAAATACAAAGATTCAAGAAAATTTCCTTTGGGTCTGGGGGCGATGCAGTCGATCAGAGAGGAATTTAATGGAAATGGAATGTTTTCCCAAGTGGAAATTTGGTTTTAGATAACATTTTGTGTAGATGTCACTTGCGAATGTTATAATATCATTACGTTCCTATGCGCCTTTCCTAGCGGTTTATATAATTGGCGAAGCATTTAAATCTTAGCATTGCGATATAAATCTCGGTACTCTTCTTTCTTTTACTAATCTCTTGATCCTCGCTGGTGGCGGTAATAAGGGGCCCGATCTCAGATTTTTCTGTTGCGCGAGAACGTCTTATCTTTGTATTAAACTAAGTTCAAGTCATTGATTTTCGTCAAATTTTTCTTGTCCCTCATAACGCATATTTTAATTGGTATAGTGAGTAGTTAGGGCGGTTACTAAATCCAGTGCGCTACTCGGAGTTCCCATCATTGATAACGAGAACGCGAAAGATGAACCTGTAATTCTACCCTAGATTAATAACGCGCCGGCCTGACTACTCAAAGATCGCGACTTCGAATCCCGCCTTCGGCAAGGATGTTTTGTTTCTTTTAGGGTAAGGATTTCGATTATGTTGAGTTAGATATCGCGATATAAACTTTACTTACTGCTGGACACCTTCAAATATATATCATCATCATGGGTCAGCAATCGTAGATTGACGCTTCACTCCTCTCGATTTTCCTATTGGCTAACCTCTTTATAGGTATTTACATTATTCTCGCTGCGGTCCCGTTGCCATCAACGTCCATGCTTCACTACCGTGAAGAAACATGTTCTAGATATAAGTTCTAATGAAGTGCTTCCTTACTCCCAAGCTACAAGCTACAACTTACTACAGTAAGCAGATTCTTTTTTGTAGAATGCCCTCTTTGCCTGGACTATTCTACTCACTATTCCCCCCTTGCTTCGTCCATCGCTGGTTACTCGTATTCCTAAATACCGTACTCTTACCTCCTGAAGATTTTGTTTTCCTCGTTTAACGTTGGTTATTGCTTCTTCTCTCCTACTGCATACTTTAATTTTCTTTGTGTTAATCTTCAGGTGATAACTGGCCAATATTTTTTCCATGATTGCCACAGTCTTTTTTAAACCTCTTTCTGTTTATGCCATGACTGCTATGTCATCGAGGAATCGAAGCATGCTGATTCTCTCCCCGTGGATGTTAACACCTGAAGTTTTCTCTTTTATTTCATTGCTGACTTTCTCGATGCATTCATTGAAGAGTACGGGGGATGGTGGTAAACTGTGTTCTTTTTTACTCTTCCCTCTCTCTGCTCTGTCCTGATTTTATCCCTGCTACCTCATCATCATCGTTGGTCAACAATCCTAGGATTGGTTTGACGCAGCTTTCCACTCAGTTCTTCTATCGGCCAACCTTTTCATTGTGACGTAATTCTTCTCTTTTACATCCTTCACAACCTCTTCCATGTATCTCATACGAGGCCTGTCTTTTCCAATCTTTCCGTTCACTTTTCCCTCGACGATAAACTTCATCAGGCCAGGTGTCTAAAGATATGGCCGATTAAGTTGTTCCTTCTTTTTAGAGTTGTCAGCAGACTTCTCTTTTCTTCTACTCTTCTTAGCCCTCCCTCGTTACTTACTTGGTCGATCCATTTAATCTTCAGCATTCTTCTTTGACACCACATTTCGAATGCTAATATCCTTTTCTTCTCCGCTGCTGTCATCGTCCATGCTTCACTGCTATAAAGAAACATGCTCCAGATGAACTGTTTCCTTACTTCTACGCTTGTATTTCCCGCTCTAAGTAGATTCTTCTTTTGAGAGAATGCCCTCTTTGCCTGGGATATTCTACTAACTATTTCTTTCTTGCTTCGTCCATCGTTGGTTACTCGGCTTCCTAGGTAACTGAACTCTTTCAATTAATCAAGTTTTTGTTTTCCTAGTTTGACATTGGTTTTGGCCTCTTCTTTCTTGCTTCTCACCAATATCTTAATCTTCTTCTTATTTATCTTCAGTTGATATCTGGCCAACCTTATTTTTATTAAATAAATACAATAAACCTCTTGATGCCTAAGAAGCAGATGGAGGAATGCGGCGTGGCCTCTGAATTTGGACGGCGAATCGAATTCCTCACCCACACAATCACGCAGCATCATTAAGTTATTCCACGCGAACGATTTTCCTCTCATGGCACGAACCAAGCCGGAGATTCCTCAGGGCGGAGCGAATCGGGGACAGGACGGTGGTCAAGATCGAGGGCAGAGAAGGAGCGTATCAAGATGCTCGCCGGTGCCACATCGTCTCGGCACGGCGCGGCGTGGCTGTCTCCCGTCATCGGGCCGCTCTCACAAGCGCGGACGGTAGAGCGCAGGAAGGAGCACCATACGGCACGACGCCGTTTTACACTTTGGAATAAAAAAGAAGCGACTCGACATCCTGCACTCCTGTGCACGTTCGGAATCGGAAAGTGGAGTGGGGGGAGGTGGAACACGGGAGGGAGAGAGACCTGACGGGACGGGGAGGGGTTATGTGTGGGCGAGAGAGAAAGAGAGGTCATGGGAAGGGAATCATGAATGCAGGTATCATGGATTCTGGGAGGGTGGCAAAAGGGAAGGGACGTGGGTGGGGGAAGGATGGGCCGAGGGGCAGAAAAAAATGGAGAATGGTGCAAAGATGGTTTTGGATGAGGAGGGGCATTGTACAAGTTGCGCAACTTTATTTTGCTGTCACAATTAACGGTACGTTTATCTGGTTTTCAGGAGGTTACGTTGATGTTTCGGATTAATGCGTATTCTCATCCGAGGCCCATTTTTCAATGGTCCTAGAAAATGTACGATACAAAGTTTTAAAATTGGAATATATGGGTCATGACTGTTATTAAGAATGGTTATTTCACATTTTAGCGTTAAATTGTCATTGGTGCACAATGAACTTGATTGTCTAAATTTTACAAGGAGGAAGGAGACACTAATTGAAAGAGCGAAGCAGGGACTTGACGGCCGTCTTAGTGCTCATATTCATGATACACCGGCGTCATTTTTCCTAATATTGATTTAATATTAGTCTATTGCAACGTCAGAGCTACGTACACTAAAGGCGTGTAAAAATATTGCATGGGAGTGCAGTTTTTTTCTTAAATTAAAATATCGTTTTTCACCAGGATCTGATGCCCACTAAATTACTTCGAATTTCATGTGGGTTTATACTGATACACTACACATTTAAATTAGAGCTTGGCGGACCCTGGCTAAACTTACCGCACACTGGGGTGGGAACACGAATGAGTTTATCCTCTGCGTTGCTGCTGTCATGTTTATTGAATCGTTTACTCAAGTGCGCTGTTCGTTTTAATTTTCCAGATGACTCGCTTTACAATTTCAGACAGATTTTAATGTACCAGTCAAGGTGTGATAAACAGAGATTTCGATTTTCTATGCCCATAGCAAAAACTACGTTACGAGCGCGATTTTCAAAGGCCAATTTTCACGCCCCTTATTTTATATTCTAAATTATTTCGACCACGTAGAATATTAGGGTCCTTAAAGGAACTAGATGTTCTCGAACTGCTAGACATATTATGCCACAAAGCAGTCGATGTCGTGCGCATGGCGCCACCGTCCAAGAGGTTAAGGCCGAACTTTAAACACTAAGATGCTTACCATATAATAAATTGAAGGACCGCGAACTGGCCGCGAGAACCTTAACGGCGTTACCCGCTGAACGGGTAACGCCGTTAAGTTTCACGCGGCCAGTTCACGTTCCTTCAATTTGTTTCGACCACATTCGTATGATTTTCTAAAAGCTTGAATTATAAAATATGAAATCGTGGTTAGATCTGATGGGGCAGATTAGTAATTGGTCCCTTACTTTTCCATGACGTTAATTTAATACCCTTTCATTGATCATAATATTCGGTAAAGGTAGTTGTTTCAGGCTTGATTTGGTGGAATATCATAACGAAAGAAAAAGACTGGCATTTTTCCACAAACCTTATTATTGTGGAAAATTGCCAGTCTTTTTCTTTTATAATATTTGGTTTTCTTATTTTTTCATTACTTGCTGTTATTTTGAACTTTCCCACAGTGAAAGACCTAGAGTAATGTCAAAGTTTCGAATTTCTTTCTACATTTGCGAATTTAATCTAGCATGTAAAATATGCCTTTAGAGGAGATTCAGTCTTTTTCAAACTTCCAATGCATACGCGCCTTTTAGTATTTTATTCTAGTTGCTAAGCACCACACCACTATTGAATTAGCCAAGGCTCCTTTTGATTAGTTTATCGAATATATCTCTCTATTAACACCGCAATAAGCAGAGAAGTGATGCCTAGTCGAGATACTCCTTTTGTGTAACATTTGGCAGAAGTTATAAATGTGGAAATATCCCTTAAATGATATGGAGAAAAGACTATCCAAAACGAAGTTCATTTAAGAAAATTTCACCCCAACTTTTTAAAAATTATTAGTTATTCCGTAATATTGTAACCTCGCTTGCTAGGCATGTGATACTGTGGCGAGAGCTCCTTTTGAAGCCTAATATTTTAAGGCCAAATTGAGCGTTAATTTCATAGGAAACCTTAATGTTCTGATTATTATGTTTAATTTTACCAAATATATACTTTCTGATTCTCTTCATATTAGTTTATTGCTAAACTCAGGTGTTTGAGAAGATAATAGAATTGGCTGATGCGTGGTCTGTAGGTTTTTTATGAGTCTCTTTCTTTCTGCTGCTGTTGGATAGCAGTAATAGTAGCAGTCTTTGGTCTAAGAGTATATCGCACCATCAAGTCTAAGATTTTAGTCCTAGGACAAACGTACCATTCATAACCTGGGCGAGATTCGAACCCTGTTCCTTTGGGTTTCCAGGCCCACACGTAACTGACCTGGCTTGAATAGGATGACTTCTTTTTTACATGTAAGTATGCGTGACAGATTTTGTCGTTACGCATTTCTAAAAGCCACTTTATTCACTGTCAGCAATATTCGTAATTATTGCGCCATGAATGAGGGAGGAGTGCCAAGTATCTCAGTAGGCACGATTTTCTCTCATCATTTTGCAGGCATAAATTTTTGGAATCTCAGTGAGAGAAACAGCCTTTGATTTCCTCCCTTGCTTGCACAATTATCCTACCTCTGTCAAACGTCTCCCATAAGGTCGCGTTTTAAGGTTGAATGCACCAATATTGGAAAACAAAATCAAATACTCTTACCTCAGTGAATAAGTGCCTAAAACATGAAATCATCGTCGGCGGAGCACAAAATTTACGCCTACGTAGGTACATGCAAAGAGAGAGAGATCTGTGGCCGCGAGAGAGCAAATAACACAAATGACTTTTGAAGTAAAGTCACGCCCTTTGCGCAGAGGACCATGTGTCTTCGGCTAGCTGAACTCCCGTCAACCATACCTTAACTGGCTCCTGGGCTACATAAATGGTAGGACTCCATATTTGATCTCAAGGACTTATCGGACATCGAATTAGCATCTTGATTCGTGTACGATGGTTATGCCTATGCATGCAAGGCACGGAAATATGCGAATAAGTTTTTGAAACAAAGGGTGATGGAATAGGTGGGGTGTGCGGGTATGCAAGCATGGAGATTCCCTTGAAGCTTTAACCACACCGCCTCATCTTGAAGAAATAGTTTCCGCTGCGACAGTGCATACTCTTAGAACTACTTTATCATTGTAATTCGGCATCGATGAAGTAGAGTTAAATTTTTCAATTTTGAATAACCTAAGGCTCCTTATACGCTCGTCTCTCTGGTCATTAAAGAAATCAGTGTACTTGCATGCATCCTTGTAATCCTTCCAATGAAGTACAGAAGTCAGTAATAGAACTCCAGTGGGAATTGAAAATATCTTAATTCAACCATGAAAATCGGAGATTAGTTAAGATATTTGCTGAAGTGGCTGGTAGGCGAAACTTTGGCGAAAACTACCTGTCGTTTCATGATAATATGATCGTGTATATTGTGTTGATAATAAGATTCCTTGTGGTTGTAACTTGAATTTCTGTATCTGTTTCTCCCCCCCCCCCCACCTCTGTACGTTCTTTGATGTCATATTTTTATATTGCTCGTTACTTTTGTAGATATTGTTAATTTAGTTCATGTATTAAAATCAATGCAATAAAGGCCTTAGTTGCTGGTTTTAGAATCAAATAAATATGTAAGTAAATATAACAGAAAGTCATGACAGGGATAAGGTGGTTGTAGTGGCTCAAAGTGCGTAGTTCATAATTACAGTATTCCGATTAACGTTCCAATATTCACTGTGGCATGAGTGACTAAACTCGAAAAAGGGATGAATTGGTTCGGAGAAGGGAAGGATGCGCAGAGGCGAAAGGGTGGAGAAGAGGAATAGCTTGGGAGTGGTAGAGGTCGGAGATGAAGGGGGAAGAGAGAAGAGGGGACTGGACGTGAGGATGTAGTGACACTGGAGGAATATGTGATAGTAAAAAGGGAATGGGAGAGCGGAGGGGAGGGAGGAACTTTTGAGGATGGTGCGGAGAGAGAGAGAGAGAAGCTTGGGGATCGGCCCCCCGGGGGGGCGGGGAAGGGGGGCGAGACTTGTGCAAGCGCGGAGGAGAATGGGGCGCGGAGAGGAGGAGGGAAATGCGGTACTGTCGCACGTGAATTTGCCGAAGGTCGATGACTCCGCGACCCCTCCGCTGGAAGGCGATGCTGTCATCTGCTACTCCTCTTCCCTCGCGACGACTGCGCGATTGAAATGGCCGGCGCATGGGCAGGAAGGAGGAGGGCGGGGGTGGTTGGCCGGCGGGGAGATTGAATGGCTCGCTCGGTGGGCGTGTGCGTGGGAGTGCCGTCGGATGAATTGGGATGGAGGGCCAAAGAGGGCGCTTCACCATAAGCTTCCCGTAAGGGTCGGCCCCAGAGATGTCCGGTGCCAAATATCGAGGGATCAACAGATAGCTCCGGGCGAACAAAAGCATGGCCATATATGGAGTCGATCCCGCTTTTAATGACGATGATAATGGTTTGTTTTATCTGAGCGGAAGGCACTCTTGGCATTAGCATTCGTATGTACAAGTGTTACTCCCTAAAAATTAAAGATCACTTAAACTTCGTTTAGGATTGCTGTTTTGACTATGGTAGAAATGTAAAACTTCTTACGTGTGCTATGCGTCCTAGATACAAGCTTAACATGATCCATTCCATTATACTAGTCAGTTACGTGATTTGAAAAGGGTATTCCAGGGTTACATGTATTCTACGGGCATTGTTGCTGAAATGCTTTTTTGGGTGCATCGTAAGATTTTGGGTGGACATTAGACCTACTGAATGGTATTGGATCTATACCTAGTGTCCCATTTTATAAACGTAACATGTTAGGCTAACTGTTGATTAGAAAGGTCGCCGGTACCTTCCTAGAAGTACCAATTTTTATTGATGGTAGCTTTGTTCCTTTCTCATTAACTATAATTCTAGGAAAGGTGTACCACAAACTACTCCTGTGTTTGTGCCAAATGTATGATCGCGTAGATTAGGTCAATGGAAAATTCAATAGATGTATGCACTCTTCTGTGGTCTCTGTGGTAGATGGAAACCAAAAACTTCTAGCGCTTCCTCAGTCTTTCCTCATGTTTCTAATGATTATTCTACATCAAATCTTTTGATTTGAAAAAGACTTCGTATGAATTTAATAAAAACGATAAAAAAATACCAATGTTCGAACGTACGTTTCCGCGGTGTTGATATATTAAATTTTGTATCATGGCAGGTTTCGCAAAGAAAATGATTACGTGTGAAAATAAAAAAAAATTTCGGCTTTGAAGAAGGAAATAAAATCTGAAATTTATGGAGGAGATTGTTGAAGAAACGACCACTCATAGCGGAGCAATAATAGGAGGTAGCGTGTATCAAAACACAAAACAACATTATTTCGTTATTCCTACTTGAATATGCAGAATGAAATCCCAGAAAATCTGTTGTCTTTCCAGCATTAATAACGCGGCGAAAGCCACCATGATGCAAATTTATCAAAACACTAAATTTCTTCAGAAGGAACCTAAACCTTGGCCTCGATCATGGGTCTTCATAAGATGGGCGCTAGCGTTATTTTTTGATTTAATTTATGTCAGAGAAAATGCGATCTCCATTCTTCATTTTTCGCACAGCACTTCAAATCGCTTATCACAATCAGTGGAGCGAATTTTATAGACGGTTATTGTTAACCCTGCGCTACTTTAGGGGTAAGTGTTATCGATACAGATTGCGATAACGCGAAAGATGCATCCGTGATTCCACACCTGGTCTTCTTTGGTTGTGTTTTCCAAGAAAGCTAAAGGTAGAGGAATGCAAGAAAATTCTTTGTTTTATGACTAATACTTTTTTCCTGTTTCAATATCTATACTTGTTCTATCAAGATAAATCAGGCGGTGGTTTTCGGACCCGAAATACAGCTACTACGCCAATACCAATGTCGTAGTGACTTTTGGAATAGGTATATTATCTATTAATCTGCTAATAATTGAGTATAAAATAGTGGACCTGAGGTTTCCCGGCATTGGATTCCCCATTTTAGTTGTCACACTAGGATCGTTTATTATCTTCACTATTTCTATAAAGGGAACCATCCTTTGGATTGATTACAATTCTGTTTTTTCTTATCTCCCCTAAGGACCCACTTCGCCTTTGTGTATACTCGGGGAGAGCTCGTGTGGGGTTGATCCCAAAGCTTCTATCTCGTGCCGGTTGGGCATAGAGGGCGGGATCACGCAAGAACCCGCGAGAGACGTGACCATCGTGTGCGAGGAGGTGAGAGAAAGGCGCTGGGGGTGAATCCAGGGATCATGCTCAGCATTATGTGTACCCCTAATCGTGACCGGGCGCCTAACTTTTACGTCCGTGAACTCTCCTGTGTTAAGGTTGGTTTCTAGATTATTGCTGTATTATGGCTGGAAAGTCAGTTTATTGATTTTATATTGATTTTTGTTTTTAAAAAGTGAATCAATCATTAAATGTGGCTTATGTCTTTTATATTTGACGAGTGAATTTTTAATCCCATAATTGTTTATTAATATGATGGAATTAGCCCTGCGGAGTCCAGCATTTAATGTTTGGAGCCAATTCGATTCAATAATTGAAAATAAGAATGAACTTTGTAATTTTCCACACGTTTTTTATTAACCAACCGGTTTCAACACTCACGTGTCATCATCATGGACTAAAATTTTTGAGCAAGGGAAGGCCTTAAATAGTGCACTGGTGGGGGGGTGTGGAGGTTAACATGGAAAGGGAGTGAGGCATGGGGCTACATCACAGGGGTAAGAAGAATATATTGGAGGTTATGTCAAATGTTGCTCTGGTAAACCCCATTATTCGCCACAATGTGAACATTTGACATAACCTCCAATATATTCTTCTTACCCCTGTGATGTAGCCCCATGCCTCACTCCCTTTCCATGTTAACCTCCACCCCCCCACCAGTGCACTATTTAAGGCCTTCCCTTGCTCAAAAATTTTAGTCCCTGATGATGACACGTGAGTGTTGAAACCGGTTGGTTAATAAAAAACGTGTGGAAAATTACAAAGTTCATTCTTATTTTCAATCATGGAAAAATTCCACAAGGTGACGGCCGAAGTTGTTTCATCGATTCGATTCAATAAATTGGGAGTATATAAAATGCACGTAGCATTTTCATAAATTTGCCTTCGCGTAAATTCTGTAATAATTTGAAGCATATTCAGCTTATACATTTTCTCATCCATGTTAAAATAATGCTTCCTCACCAGGCATGTAAATTCAAACTGTTTATAGAATTAATTTTGTAGTTTTCAATTCCACCATATAATAATTATAAAGAAATAATAGAAAGAGCTTGATTGAAATTTGAACGATTAAATGTTATGAAAAATAAATGGAGGCTGATCAACTTCTGGTATACTGGACTCACTCTTTTAAAATCTGTTGTACGACGTTTATTTTGTAGTGGGAGCAAAAAATTACATATTTGTGCTTCTGTGTCACAAATAGCGTAATGATTAGATTTACCTTACATCTAGTACTGTCATCTTCCTCCGCTTACGAGTAGTATATGTGCTCAAGTTACTTGGGATAGATTCCTGCTCCCGAAATACGGATATTCCATCAGGAATTTGGGCTACGAAAGGTGGGAGTATAAAAGGCTCCACGTTTCTGGAGGTCCCGCACCACGGACTGATTTTATAAAATCATATTATTTTGTACTACGAAATTTGTTTCATGTTAACCTTGCACCGGGGTCCGCAATTGTTTGGGCCGGCCCTGGTAAGACCTGGCGTGCTCTTCATTGCGGGTCGTTTTGACTCTGTGAGGGATACAAGAGCTGCATTGGAAGTGTAGGCTGAGTTTAACTGCAAATAAACAATATTGTGTTGTTGGTTTATTTTGAACTCATCAGATTTATAGGTCTAATTTATCATTCAGGACATAACTCCTCTACCATAAATCAGCAGCCTCACTATTTAAAAGCAGCAAATCTCTAAAGTCTCTCTAGATTTTCTAGGAACTCGCTTACACTGAATATTCCGACTATTTAAAATTGATATTGCGATATTTTTCAATAAAGTGTTTTTTAAATCATATAAAACACTAATCACAGGTTGCTGGATAGCAGTAAGTAAATATAAGCGTGTAGTTAGATTAAACCTGAATGATCGGAGCGGGGTAATCATGAAGTGAATTCCCTGGAAGATAGTGATGGCTGTTGTAGAATTAGACGTTAATATAAAGCTTATTTAGACCTCGTGAAATGTGGAAGGATATACGGGAGGAGATGTGGAGAAAGGTTTGCGTATGACAGGAAAAGCATGTATACTTCAAAACGGAAGCTTTTTTCTCTGTTTGTCGGAGAGACACAAAACGTGCGAAACATCTCAAAAGGGACTCTGTGACACCGCGACTGCAGTGTCGTACCGTGCATTTTAGCTTTCTGAGAGGACCATAGGGGGAATTAATGACACCACCTGAATACACTTCCATCAAAGTGCATTTTCAACTAAGGATCTTTTGGCGCATCAATACGCCATTCAATGAACCTGTCGCTTCGCACCTCCCTTGAATAATATATCAGTCCAAGGTTCGCTGTACGAAATTGTTTGTTTAGGTAAGACACGGCCGGAATTGCATTACCGGGATGCGTGCGTGGCTCAAACCTTTTCGCTTCCCTGCGGAAATGCAAATAATCTAGCTGTGCTTTTTTTCCGGTTTCCTCCTCCTTTTCATTCTCTCCTTATTTTTCCTTCTCCTGCTGCTTCCGTCTTCCTCGCATTCGCCCGTCGCCTCACGTGCCAATCGCTCGGGGGTCACTGATCTCCCTACCAAATGTTTCGTGCGAGAGGTGACGGGGACTCTCCTCCTTCCGTCCCGTCCGTGTCTCTTGTCCCATCGCGTTTCCTTCTCCGTAGCATCTTTTGCAAAAACACTTATAATCCATATGGAATCCTTTCGGAAAGGATTACCGTGGCATTAGAAAAGAATCAGCGATGCCTGAGTAAGCTCCTTTATTAGTTGAATAACCGAATTGATCCGCTTCTAAAAATAATTGGTAATGTATTTAAGCATCGCCGGCGTCTTTGGAGGCCGTTTCATTTTGTATTTCAATAAACTGGCAAAGCCATGTTTTAGGAACAAATTGAAAATCATGATCATCATCATCATCATTGGTCAACAATCTTAGGATTGGTTTGACGCAGCTTCCCACTCAATTCTTCTATCGGTCAACCTTTTCATTGTGACGTAATTCTTCTCTTTTACAGCCTTCACAACCTGTCCCATGTATCTCATACGAGGCCTGCCTTTTCCAATCTTCCCGTTCACTTTTCCCTCGACGATAGTCTTCATCAGGCCATCATGTCTCAAGATATTTCCGATTAAGTTGTCCCTTCTTCTCTTTTGAGTTTTTAGCGGACTTCTATTTTCTCCCACTCTTCTTAGGACTACCTCGTTACTTCCTCGGTCGATCCATTTGATTCTTATTTACATTTCTACATTCTTCTTTAGCACCACATTTCGAATGCTTCTATCCTTTTCTTCTCCGCTGCTGTCATCGTCCATGCTTCACTGCCGTAAAGAAACATGCTCCACATGTATGTTCTGATGAACTGTTTCCTTACTTCTACTCTTGTATTTCAAGCTATAAGTAGATTCTTCTTTTGATAGAATGCCCTCTTTGCCTGGGCTATTCTACAAACTATTTCTTTCTTGCTTCGTCCATCGTTGGTTACTCGGCTTCCTAGGTAACTGAACTCTTTCACTTCATCCAGTTTTTGTTTTCCTAGTTTGACATTGGTTTTGGCCTCTTCTTTCTTGCTGCCCACCATTTTCTTAGTCTTCTCCTTATTTATCTTCAGTTGATATCTGGCCATTGTCCTTTCCATTGTTACTAGAATCATTACAGAAATTTCAAACAGAATTAAGCCCACAAAAAATTTTATAGCTCCAAGCTGTCCAATGATTTGCGTCGAAATGAGCTGAGTACAACTGCGAAACGCATCGTGAAAAATATTTTTGGACAGTAATATTGAGTTTTATTTTGTTCCTCAAATACGACTAATCTGATGCTATGAATGTGTCGAATCCAAATAAGCGATTTATAAGTTTCTGAGAGATTTTACTCAGAGTATTTTTATCGTAGCATTAGTTTCTCCTGGTTAATTCTATCATGACTCCTTAAATCAAGATAGCGTACGGTAGCTTCAGAAATAACGATTTACCTCTGAAATTACCAGACGGCAACCAATTAGGGCAACACCTGGAGCAAAATTGCGTGCAATTACTTTATTCCGCTTTGAGGACTTTTCCTCACCGCAAGGGTCGCATTTCATTCAATCTCCCCTACATGTATGTAGCATCTTCACTCACATACGAGGTAGTACACGAGACTTCATTTCCCGCCGCGTGCGCTAATTTTTCTTGCATCGAGACGATTAAATGGTGTGAGTAGTTTGATCTTCGATTTAATGGTGGCTTGCATCATGTAGTGTGCAATGTTTGACAGCTAAATTAAAAACTTTGTATATTCCACACTTTAATAGTAAAACACGACCGGTTTCATCCACAAGAGGGCATCATCAGGAGGATAATGTTCTCTTATGGATGAAACCAGTCGTGTTTTACATTTTAAAGTGTGGAATATTCGAAGTTTTCAATTTGATCGAAGATGAATTTATACAAACTTGAGCCTAAAACCATAGAGTAAAATGATTGATAGTACTCGCACTCCCAAAATACGTCGCTTTACCACATTGTTTCGTAGAGAAAATTAGTTAAATTGAACTAGTGTGTGAGCGAGAGACGCGGTGATGTAATGTTGCGCAGTTGATGAATTATTAATTTCAAAATATGCAATAAGCTTCCTATGAGGGCAGGCACATAGCCAGAAATTTGCTTTGGGGGGGTTAAGTTTAGTGTAGCTTAACTTAAAACAAATCAGCCTTGCCTATTCGGTGCCGACATGTTACAAACTCGTCCCTTAATTTTCAGTGCTTGGTATTTACTATCACAGCGCCCATTCCTATCTCTTCTCACTGCTTCTCAAGGTTAAGTTCATGTTTACCCTGTTATGAAGCAGTTAATTTGACCGGCCCCAGAACAAAAGTTTAACGCATACATGCATATCAGATTGAAAACAACAATTAATAACCACACACGTGCATCAAACTAGTGATCACGTTTCAATACGCTTAGCACTTGAACTATACGCAGTGTAATCAGGATTATCATGCCTAGTTAAATCAGAACAACAAAATTATTGGGAAAAAAATTCGGGGGAGGGGGCTGAAGCGCCAGAATCCCACCCTCCCCCCTGGCTACGTGCCTGTATGAGGGGGACTTCCACTGTTTAGACTTGAAATGTAGATGTGCTGTATGGGATAAACATACTGGTAGTATTTTCTGGTTCCATTATACCTGTTATGTATTATGGCACATATTTGATTGTGATCAGGAAATAGAGCATTTAGGGTTTAATTTATTGTTAATATCGCTGTAGAAAATCCAGTTAGTTATAAAAATGTTTTAGGTGGTTTTTAGGTACGTTTTGTGTAGCGGAGGTAATTTTTTTTCGGTATCTATAAGGAATAGGCGTACCATATATGGATGTAGAAGGTGATAAATGCGTTGGGAATTTGGCCAATTATCAAGCAGTTCAGGGAGTGAACGCGATATCTATTTCGCCATTGTTCCAGAGCCAGTGTTAGGTTTTCAAGTCGAAGTGCGTAAAAGATGAAATTCCTTCTCGTGACTTCATCAGGTTCAAGATCAAATATTTTTCCTAACGCTTGCGGCCAGGTGTTTGGACGCAGTATAAAGGAAGGCTTATGTCACATGGTGGTTCTTTTTATGATGCACTCATATATTTAGAGGTTATTTTAGCCAATTGTTCATCCAGCATCCATTTTTCGTAGATATGGCAGTGATATTGCGTAGCACAAACGTAATCCAAATCATTCATTTATGCTGGATAAGTTTCTGTCTCCTTATTTGGCTGAAGCAATGCGTATTATGCCAGCAAACGCTGTTGTTGAATCGCTCTTCATTCACATTTTCTCTAGGCTCTAATACGCGAACTGTTTGTCCGTGATCAAACGTTCTAACGGAAGGAAGAAAGGCTGCTTCACCTTCGGAGATCGCAATGCAGAGTGCGTCAACAGGAGCCATTCTTGTGTAAATAAAAGATTAGTCATGGCTGCAGTGTTTCAAAATTCCTATTTCTTTGACTGTTACCCTGCACACGCCCCCTCCCCCCCTCCGTCGTACACGCGATCCGTGCATCTATTCCTGGCGCGTTCAACATCTCCCTCCCGTGCAAGCTCTCTCTCTCTCTCCCTGTCGTTCGCCTATCATAGCCGTTTCACCGTTACACGTGAAATGGGGGATAGGTTCATAGGCGGTGGAGAGGGAGGGTTCACAAAGAAGAGAGAGGCGTTGGGGTGTGGCGCTAGAGAAAGGAGAGGCGAGAGAAATTGGGGAATGAGTGAAAAGAGGAGGGGAGGATGGGGATGTGAAGGAATGCGAACGAGGGAAGGATGGAGAGAAAGGATGGTACGAACAATGGATGAAGGGCGGTGTAGAGGAGGCAATGGGAGTAGGAAGAGCAGGACGAGGCCTGGAAGGAGGATAAGAAGAAGAAAGGAGCTTGTGACGTAAGGACGAGGCCTTGAGGATAGAGAGCGACGCGACGAACAGTGCGCATCTTCGCAACATGGCTCGCAGCTCCATTTGTGTCTATGTTGAAGTTGGGGGAGGAGAATAGTGTGGTGGCTAGAGTAATCGTATCCTGTACCCCTCCGAGCTCGAATCTCGGCGATGGTAAATTCTTCAATCATCATAAAAAATTAAGAGAGAACCCAATAGGAGAACTGAATGCAGAGCTATATCAAGTCAATGTGAGGATTGATGACTTTTGATGTTGATGACACCGGTTCCCGAGTGCTCTCTGTGGTAGTCTGGGCTCAATACGACAGATGGGACTTAAAACCGTTGACCCCTTGGCGCCTTTCGTTCTGGATTGGCTAAAGCCGACACTGATTCTCCTGATTGAGCTTCCTCCGCTCCTTAAAATCCCAACTCTTTGCAGCTGTCAGTGGCGCAAATGACTTGAATTGTAATACTACTACGACTACCAAATAAAATTATCGGAGAAGTTGAGGCAGAGCAACTCAAAAGAGACCTTTAAATGTATACAGTATGCCGACATACGATTATAACAGATGACGTTAACATTTACATCTTCTCAGTTAGGCGCAGTAGGGTTTATATTTTTCATCTCCTTAAACGCACTTTATATTCTTTTAATGGAGAAATTGATGAACTACGGCATGTGTGGATTTGTATCAAATGCTATTTCTCAACTTTACTTAATTTAATTTCTTAACTAACAGATAAAAGCCTGCACTCTCTTTCGTTTCTTAACTACGCATATTTTCTTTCATTCTTCAGTTAGCTTACAGGCCCAACTTTTTCCTTCACCATAATCGATTAGGAAAATATCCACACTTCTATCACCGCTTTCTCTTCCAGTTATAACTCCATATTAGTATGATTCTAGTACTGGGGATCCATTTTAGGTGGCATTGATTGAAACTGGAGCGAAATACGAAGGAAAGCCGGGCTCCACAATCAGTTGCTATGAGAAAACACTATGGTTAAAAAACCGAGATTAGCATCTTATTCTTGGCCCAAGTTGCCTGGTGGTACACTACGGCAAGGCTTATCGCTTTAGCCGACGGACAATGACTGCATTTCATTTGAGATATGTGCGCGACATTTTCAGCCCCAAAGAGAATGCAATGCAGTCGAACAAACCTAGCTCCCGGAAATCTAACTTGAGCCTTATTGGGAGCTTTTCCTCTCTCCATGCGCTACTTAGTCCTTTGATAGAATTTGAAAGATCAGACACAGTAAGCGTATACTTACAATCATAAATATCTCTATCTCTAAAAACAATTGTGATCATCGCATAGGAGAACTGAATCCACTGAATAATTGTCCATTGTAAGTCACGTAGTTATCGATTTCCTGCAAAGGGAGGGAAAATTCACCGATTATGGGAGTGTTTTGACTCAATAGCCATGAGTGTTGGTTAGCTGCAACTTTGTATAACTCTATATTATTTAATCTCTTTAATTTTATACGGTAAATAAACATTTTGCGAGTGAATTGTTCATTTATAGTGTTTATTCTTCTTTAGCCTTTAAGTTTTTAAGAGTGATTTATTGAAAAATGATGGAAATGTTTCATCGTTGAAATATAAAATCCGAATGTAGCATTGAGACTTCAGGAACGTTTTCGTTACCACGAGAGAGAAATTTTTTCTAAAATTTAAGAATTTAATGTAGCTGCTGTTACCACTGTTCTGAGTGTTACGTGTTTTTTTTTCAAGTGAATCCTCTTGCCCTTGGGTATTCCCATTTCACTTAACCATCGCCAGGGTAGGGCTTTCATTAATGCGTCAAAATGGCCGGAACCTATTTGTGTTTGTTATTTTCGGAGGTCTTTGCGCGTCAGAGGCAAACATGGGAAAACCACAATTACTAGGAGTGGTGGGAGTGATATCGGTGTGTCATTCGTGAAGTAAATGGTTTTTTCCGACGCGTATCATGGTGTAGCGTTTTCCATTCAGCAGCAAGTGTCTGTGTTAGCGGAGGACGAGCTTCCTAGTTTTGCCCAATCGGTCCGTCCGCATTTCATTAGAGCACCGGTGCCACCTCGGTCGATGGCACGAACGTCGCATCTCACCAGAACAAAGGTTTCTCTCTCTCCCTTTCATATCTCTCTCTCTCCCCTTACTCATCCCCCTCTCGGTCTTTAGAGCCTGCCGGCTTTCATCCCTGCGTGACTTGCCTGCTGCGTTTTTAGACCCTCTCTCGAGACTCCTGACATCTTCGCTCTTGCCCCTTCACCTTGCTGCATTACTTTTTCGCTAATTCCGCGTTTTCAGCGCGCACTGCTAGGCTGTCTTTTCGTGTTCTTGCGAGAGATGCTGCCGGCGAAGGTCGTCCGAGTTGCGTGCGTATGCACGTGTGCTTATGCGCTGGCAGAGGGCGAAGACGAAGAATTGAAGTAGCGGAGGACCTGGAGGAGAGGCAGTGGAATAACATGAGGGAACAAAGGATGGAAGGATGCGAGATGGGCTGTGAGCGATGGTTGGTGAATAACATGGCAGGGGAGTACAGGAATATTAATCTTGAATCATCATCGTGCTTTCAATTCCTGAGAATAGTTAAATGCGGCCCTCAGCACTTAATTTTTTCCTCGTCATATTTCTTAGACTACGGTGATATTTTACAAACGTTTGTGTTTGGCCACGTTCTCATTTCTCGGTCTCCCTTGCGTATCTTGGAATTCAGCATCGAGATTTTCTGGCACCCCTTTTCAGTTGCCAATGGGCTTCGAAGGCGTATATTTCATAGGAGGAAGTTGAGATGGCTCGAACTTCGATTTCTGGGTCTAGAATAGAAGAAAAATGCTCATGAATATGTTAGAATATGCATTTAGTGTAACATAAGTCTTTTTTTACCATTCGATAAAAATTTATTAAACTTTTCTTTTCGTGATATCATAATTCCATTAATGAAATTAACTCTGTAAGGCTTAATCTGTGCATAAAAAACGTGAACTCATTTTTTAAAGTCCACTCAAATATGTTTTAACGAACAAGGTTTCGACACGTCGATGTCATCATTAGATTACAAAAATACCGTGAGTTGTATTCCCAAAAATATAGCTTATAGAAAATCTATTATAATTTAAATCTACAGTTACACTGCAATCCACCTCCTGGTAGCATGGTTGGGGTAAAACTTCACAAAACAAGCAGAAGTTACATATAGCCGAACGTTACGCTCCCATGCAAAACTGGTGGCCAATTACTACATTCTTCTCTATCATCTTGGGCTGAACGTATAACATTTTTTCAACTATTTCTCCTTCGTTTTTCATTTTATTTGTTAATAAATTCTCAGCATTCTTCTCCAACTAAAGGTATTGCTAATTGGCCATAAATATTACCCATGATCCACTGTACATAGATCTATAACTCGAGTGAAAGCGGGAGATTCCTCCACCAACGTACTTCATGTGGCTCTAATGAGCTCAAGATAAGTTCATGTTTATTTATGTAATACAAATCATTAAAATTACCCTGCCGCTATGAATTTTGCTTTTAATCCTATTTATCGTGAAAGAGCTATGAGAAAGAACTTGTGCTTCAATTATTAAACTCTTTTAAGTGTCTTCTTGAGGTTTTTCGTTATGCATCCATAGAGAAAAAAATCCATCTCCTTGTTGATTTCAAATGATTTTCATTGCTCATTGGGGAATAACTTAATATATGAAGCTCAAAGGAACGCGCTTCACCATTTAATGTCTATCTAATAAAACTATATTATATTTTATTATTACCATTCTTCAGGCAGCTTAGATGGGCAGTGTATTTCTTGCCACGACTCCTTATTTTTCATATGGCATCGTTCTTCAGTTGCGCATCTCTTATCATTCTATTCAAACTTTCCGTTTTTCTCTTGCCTCTACCCCGCTAAACCAACATTATATCCTCTATCACGTCCTTCGAAACTGTCTCCTCTTTACTTTAAGTCCATGTTTCTACGCCACCAAGGGCAACGCTACATGGTAAAATTCTGCCATTCCCTTTTTTATCTCCCTACTCAACGACCCTGTGATTAATTCTCTTCAACGAGGAAGTCGTAATTCTCCTTTCGACTTCAACTGCTGCTGTACCGCTTTTTCTCCATCACACTGCCCAAGTAGCTAAAATGCACCTTCTCTGACGTGGGACCTCCTACTATTAAATTTAATTTTAACATTTTTGTTCTTGAAAATCTTATTACCTCACAATTATTGTTTTTTTTTAATATTGCCTATTTTCCACGCTGCTTTTGAGACGTGTTCAAAATGTTTAGCAAGCCCTTGGGTCACTGACCGACTCGTGCATGATCATCCGCGAGCCTTATCGAATTTATCAAAGTTCCCACTGCCATCAAGCCCAACTGACGTGCTCTCACCATTTCCTCTGAATAAGTGTTGAAAATATGCATCGCCATAGTGTTATTTTAGTTGATTCCACTTCAACGTAATATTTGCTTGCAAAATTTTTACATTTGCATGTGATTCAAATATTGAAATCTTAATCTTATTATAGTTTATAAAGAAGACGGACAACCTAATCGACTATATCTTAAGACACGACGGCCTGATGAAGACAATCGTCGGGGGAAAAGTGAACGGGAAGGACGGTAAAGGAAGACATTATATGAGATATATGGAACAGGTCGTGAAGGACATGAAAGAGAGGAATTGTGTTAATATGAAGAGGTTGTCCGATAGAAGAATCGAGTGGATGGCTGAGTCAGACAAATCCTAGAATGTTGACCGATAATGATGGAGAATAGTTTATTTACATTTTTTTGTTCATTTTGAATTCATAGAGGGAGAAATTTAATCTCTTTTTTTATTCGGAAAGTACTCCATTGTTCATCGGGAAATAGCTCTCATTCGGGGAATTTAAAGTTACATATTTTGCTGTTGAATACCTAATTATTAATGCTATATTATTTTTTTGTTATTTTACCGGTTGAGGTAGGTTTTAATGAACCTACGATTCTTATCACGGTTCCTATTTTTTCCATGTGTCCTTATTCTCCTCAGCGTGCCTCTTGCCACTTCTTATTTTTGCCCTAATCATCTCTTCTACTAGAGTCTGTGGTAGCCACGTCGGTAACGTGCTGGCCTGGCGATTCTAAGGTCGCGACTTTCCAATCTTGCCTAGATCATGGTTGTGCTCCTCCTAGGTGTTAGATTATATTAGACGGTATGAAATAACCTAAGCCACTATAGCATGCTATAGTTTTCAAGTCTATCCCCGAACTTAAAGGCGCATAAGACTTACTACCTGTTCCCTCACTCATTCGGCCAACTAATTTCTTCTATTATTATTTTTTCCTTCCCTATTTTTCCTAGCACTTCTTCGTTCGTTTTTCTTTCAACCCACCTAACCTTCTCCATGCCTACATCTCAAAAGCCCATCATCCATTACGAAACCCCAATTGCGATAGAATCAGCTCTCCCCAGCAGGTTAAACAAGCCTCCTCATGTGATTTCGCATCCGGCTCTACCTTTCACCCTCCCTTAGCCTTTACCCCCTCACTCCTCCCTTCCCCGCCCGCCTCTCCGCCCCCGCGAGCGGTCCGCGCCACCGGAAAGGTGTCTCGCACATTTCCGTAGTCAGCTGCCCTTTCGGAGTCGCACACACAATTGCATGCCGGCCGCACAAAGATGCATAAGGATTCCGGGAATCGCGGGTGGCGAGGCGAGATGCCTCTGCTCATTGAGACGCAGAAACGCAGATGGGGCAAAGGAAAGCGAAGCAAGGGATTTGAACGGGAGGTGGAGAGGAAAAGAGAGAGGAAGGGAAAGAAAAAAGGGGTTTGAAACCACTGAGTCTGCCCGTTGCAGCATCAGCGGCGTAGCGAATTAGAGAGCGTTTGGATCGCGTGTTGATGTGCTCTTGTTCCGTGCCTGCTAAAGGCTCTCTTCGGCGTAAAGGGAGTCCCATGTTTCAAGCTCATGTTCAGCCCGGTATTTATTTTCTTTTCTTTTTCGGAACCGTGTTTGACTCCCGAGCATTGTGAAGTGGGTTGCGTGTGGTGTACATCTAAGGGGGGTTATTAGCGCTTCCTCGCGAATAAGAGAGAGGCACGAAATGCGTCAGCGAATTTATTCGACCTCACAAGCTTCTCTCCTTTGCATAAGGAGAGCGGCTTTTCATTTTTATTCCTTCCATGGAGTTAGTTAGTTACCTACTAATTTTTTCCCACATTTACCCGCATTTTTGGCCCCACTGCCCATAGTAACTAACCTAATATCATGAAAAGTGCGGTAACTGACGTTTATATGTTGTGTGGTAACTTGAGATGGTGTTTTGTTTACAGATAAAGGACTAAGAATTGTTCTCAAATTGTCCCATAATATATCTTTCTTCCTGCAAAAAAATTGATGAGGGCATGCAATATTGCTCCATTAATTATTTTAAGCGTAATTTAGTATCGAAATTTAATATACATTGCTATTTTTACCTCTTATGCAGCCTTATTTTATCTCACCTATTTTGTAACATGCTAATTATATTCCTTTCATATCTTTGTTTTTTCGAGGCTAGAAAACTGGGGTCCTACAGGAAAATATCGATAAAATCTATTCACGAATATATTACCGAGTTTTAAGTAATCATTGAATTTACTTAGCGGTGAACTTACTCCCAGTCAAAATTTTGTATTTATTTTTTTACTAATGCATCAGTTTTGCTCTCAAATTTTTAAATTCTAAGCCTGATAACTAAGAAATAAGAAGCTTATATCATGCAAAAAATTTAATACTTGGCAATTATTTAAGTAATCGTTTTATATACAGAGGCATGGAATGGATAGATATTGAAGCTTTCATTCATTTCGCATAAAATGATAATGTTTTCTCGTATGTTGGCAGGCAATCAATAAGAGTTTTTGCGTTTCATTGTAACGATTTTTGTCCTCTTTGAGAGCATATGTTTCTTTTAATTTCTTTCTCGATCGCGTGCTCCATTATTTTTATCCTGTGCTTAGTCAGTATGATGACACGTCAGTATTACGATATGTACTGCATTCTCAGAGCAAAAACACAGTTCGTATCAGAAGTAAGCGTCATCACGCCAAATATTGTGGGAAATATCCCTCAAACGGTCTTGTAATTATGTATATCAGTTCCATTAAAATAGGGAAAGCATTAGCGAATAAGCGGGTGGAGATGGAAAAAATGGAGAACATGTAATTGGCAGTACTGAAAAGTCAAGGAGAGAAAAGGAGAGGGAGGGGGAGATGCAGGACTAACTTGTGAGATTTTATGGACTTGTTCGTAGAATAAGAAAGGAGTTTTGGTGAATATATATGTATAACATTAAATTGCTTGTTACCAGAAGAGAGAAGTAAATGAGTGCGAGACTGTAGACTACATGCTCTAGCTTTCCCGTGGCTAAGTTGGTATTTGAAATGCTTGGAGGAATTTAGGAAGCGATGTCCTAGATCAGATCGATCATTGTTGGTACAATGAGAACATTATTGGAAAGTAGTTTGGAGGAGTGAGCACGTGCGCCTTGTTTCGAGGTGTAGTGAAGCAGAGCTGACGGGAGAAGTAACCAAAGGTATTCCTAAACCCATATAGTGGAATAGAGTAATGGGACAGAACACATCTAAAATTGCAAATTTATCAGCACAAGGAAGAGCATCAGATAGTGAAGTCGAGTAGGTGGTAACAGAGCGGAGAATAGTAGAGGGTTGCTGGTTTCTATCCGGAACTAATGGCATTCATTGTGGGGAAATTGTTGAGGACTTGTGGGAGAATCTTAAAGCAGATGAGTAAGATGAAGCAGATTGCATAAGATTCGATGAAGTCAGTGAGATACATGGATGACCAAGCGATAATTAGCCAGCTAGCCTTGACTGTACTTAAACGCTGTACAAAATGAGAGATTAGAGATGGAATTAAGGTTAATTTTAAGAAACCTAAAGTTACAATAGTTTCTAGAACTAAGAAGACTAAGGTGATCCTTGAAAGAAAAGGGTGTTAAATAGAGATGATTTGTACAATTTGGTTACTTGATTAATATTTTTGAGAAGAGTTGTCATAATTATTGCGATATTCGGCGCAGAGTTGCCATACTGGATGTGGTGTTAATACATGGGAGGGAAGTGATGATCTGGGAGAACCTTGGGTATAAAAACTGAGAATAGACTGATGAGTACAATTTGCTAAGTAACATTGTAAAAGGAAGTGGGTGAATTCAGTGATTAGGATAATGGTTATTTAGAAGGAAGTGATAAAAGAGAGAATACTAAGTATGTGACTGTAAAGACAGATTAATTTCGTTGGCTGTGTGGATAGGATAAATGGAGATGGGTGTTTAGGTGTTTTCAAGTCTGTTTTCAACTAATAGGCGCTTCAGACCGAGAGGAAAGGTATAAGGATAGGAATGGAAGGGATGGGGATGTTACTCCCTGGAGATGGAAAGTATATGGAGATTAGTGAGGAAATCGTGAGGAACATAGTCCATTCGGCGGTGTAGGAAAACAAAGTAGTGTTGTGTGACCATCTAAACCTATCTTCACCTGTATAAAACCTAATATAATTTATGCCGAGCAAACAATACTCCTTCATACCATATAAATTCCGTTCTACAACCCAGTAAAATACACAAAAATGGACATGGGATGCGTATGTTGCATTTTAACAAGTTAAATTTTTCTGGCATATAGGGCCAACTATTACCACATACATTGTCTTGCTTTGAAAGGTTTTTTCTTTTTCAATATTTTGTATAGTTTTAATTTCCTGTGAATTGTCTTGATCACTTACCATCAATGTAAATAGAACGGACAGGCTAAAGTATTCCTCCCTTATTGAGAACTATAATAGTTGAGAAGAGGATAAAAAGAAGAAAAACGTTCATAGTTGCATCACTAAATACTTTTCAGGCCTTGTTAGTAGTGATGTGCATTAATAACTGAAAAAGTTAGTTAATTTTCTTTCTTTTTGGAACCGCAAAGGGACAGTTTGGTGACTCTCGGGAGGGTAAAAATTTTAGGAGTGAAATTGAGCAGTTGAACTTCACCCTCGGTGGCGTGTTATTTGGTGCATTGGTATCTAGTCCTGTACAATCTGTCCAATCCGAAATCTGAAACCATAAGAATATAACCCTCCTTGGATATCCCTCCTTTTATTTCTTGCATCCTCTCCGTGAGGTGATCTGTATTCTCGAGCATGCTAACTTCCGTTCCGAACGGGATTTTGCGTCCAGAACTACGTCTGCGTTCGCGAGAGAGGAGGCAGGTGCTCACGGATCGACCGCCGAGGAGGCGCGCGTTGCGCTTCTCTCCGAGATGCTAAGGTGACTAAGTCTCCTCCGCTCGCATCAGCAGTTCGCATCTCGCTCTCGGATCGTTACCGGTACTTTTGAAGTGGACAGCCTCTGAGAGAGGAGGAAACATTCTTTCGAGAAAAAAAGTTTCCCTCCCGGAAACGAACGAACGCGAATTAGTGGAGGAATCGCATGCAAGAGTGGATAGCGTGTAGATGCATTCTGTCATCCACGGATTCTCGGGGTCGCTCACCGCAAAATCTCGTGACAAAATCAGCCTAGTCTCTCAACCCAGATGCTGGAGGCGATGGCGGATAAAGCATGCGAAGCCAATGAGGTGGCTTAGATATGCAGTATGACCAGTTTCTCCATTAGGATGATTCCAGGATTACTAAGAACTTGAATAAAATCGATGAAATGAACGAACGTGAAAATCCGTATTTTAAGAAATGAAGATATATTAGTATTGAACTTGAGATAAGTAGTACAGTCAGACAGGAAATAAACTGTATACGCGCTAACGCGGATGCGGAGAGGAATTTCTTATTCTACTAAGTTCATTGTTCCCAAAAAGACTGACTCACAAAAAAATGCCATGAAACTAAACTCACAATAAGCCTACTGCTTTGCGCTGAATCCAGGTTTTTGCGTTTCAAAATATTTTGCTTGCGGGCATGTATGCTTACGCCATCGAGCTCACTGTGCGAAAGGTTGACAATGTTCCGTTCGATGCTAATGACCGCTTTCTTAAGGCTATAGCGTTTCTAATAGAATTTTTTAGGCCGTGTACTGCACACTGTAGTGTAGAGAATGTTATAGTATTTGTGGCGAGTATTGTTAATTTGTGGCTATAAATACGGGATTTTGAGAGAATACAGAGAAAGCATGTATCTTTTTTATTGATTTTGAGGACTGCTTCCTGAAATAAAATCTTCACGAAATAAAGTTGAGCACAGACTCTTAACTCAATGTTGGAAGAAATACATTGCCGATGATATTCTACGAATCTTATGGGGGTCAACGGTTGGCGCTTATTATTGGTTTCCAGTGCGCTTATGAACAGAAACACAACGCTTATCATTTAGAATTCCATTCCGAAAGAAGCAGTAAGTACTCTTTGCTGAGAGTATTCGTGGCAAATTATTGAGCATGTGTTTTCAAAGTCAAGCACGTTCGCTGAGGAATTTCGGGGAGATGAGTCGTTCTGGATTCGGGAAGGATGTTATGAAACAGCTCTTTCTACGATGCTTGCCCTTTCATCCCTCGTTATAGAATGAGAGCAAGAGAGAAAGGGCGTTCGTGTGAGTGAGTGTGTAGAGAGAGAGAGAGGATTCGTTGAGAAGCCTAGTAAATGTGACCCTGTGGAAGGGCGTGGGGGAGGGGTCGAGGGAAATAAGGGTGAAAACCTCGTGCCTCTTATTTTCGCCGCTCCAAGGGAGAGCGGGATGGGAGCAGTGGGAGGATCAGGAAAGGCAGGCAAGGCGCGTATGAATTGGCGCAACATCGTAAAAGGGTTGGACTGGAATTGTTTGGGACAAAAATGCCGAAAGTAGGTGGGATTCCTGGAAAGGAAAATCATTGTGATGAAAAATATCTCCATGATTCACTCGATAAAGATTCATCAGCAATGGAATGTATTGTAAAAAATTCCATTTATAGGTATTTTGCGGGTCAGTTTTCTTCTTTTATCATTAATCGTGTTATCTTGACCTAATTTCTCTCTTTCTTTCCAGGGTTTGGATATATTTTAGGGCTCACTGGTTATAAATATCTACTCTGATTCTTTATCATTTTCATTTCCTTAATTTTCTTAGAATTGGGAGAGTATGTATGGGAAAAAATATGGAGAAAGGAGAAAATGGAAATGGTGACTCCATAGTGTTGCCTTAAATCTGGAAACCTTATCCGCTTTAGGCATTCAAAGTCACGTCAGGGTAGGCGCTATGCAATCAAAAAAGAAAATTTATGAAAAATGAATAGTAAATTACTAGTAATTGACCACAAAATAGATGCTTGTATGGGACTGAATGAAATTTGATTCTCGTTGTCCCAATTTTAATCGATACTCCTCTCTAATATTTAACTAAATTTATCAGAAATGTTTAATAATTTTTATGTCTAAAGCATTTCTTTTATTTCTAAACAATATTATTTTACATTTACTCTTAGGAAACCCTTGAAAATGTTCTCGAATCTTTAGAAAGGTAGGCGTCAGTCTAAAGCGTTGTCAATCCAATGCATTACATACTGTGTGGTTTAGAATAGTTGTTTGACCATAATCATTTGATACCCCTTTAAGAGAGCAATTGCGTCCACCTCTAACCAAGAGTACGCATTGGCAGATATAAGCCAGAAATTACTGAATATTACGCGAGTAAACTACCCTATTGCTCTCTCGTACTCTATTTTCGAGTTATTACGAGTTTTCACGGTAGTCGTGTGCTGAACGATTAAACAATAGAATTAAAATATAGCAACCAGGCATGTAGAACACATATATGCACATACTATGTATATTGCTTTATATAAATAGTAGAGAAAGGACGCTCGGTCAGGAAGAAGGGGAAACTAACCGAAAAACTACACTCTAGCAAATATGGACTACTTGAGCATAAAATGGAGTAGGGCAACTTCGGATAGGAAAGAAGAGTGGACTGCAGTAAATTAATCTGAAGGGTTAAATTCTTAGAATTGATACTTTAGATATAATCTGGAATCCAGAAATCAGTATTCAGCGGTGAAAAATCACAGTCGTACAATATTATTGATATATTTTTGTTACACCATCAGGTGAAGTTATGTCTCAACACCTAACCTAAACTTAATCCTTTGATTAAAAGACATCGTTGCTTGAGATGGGACTTGACCCGTGAAAAACTTCTGATCGCCAGGCAGAGGCGTGATCGACCTAGATACTGCGAGCTACGTAAACTATTATTTTAATGAGAGTTAGCCTGTGAGCAACGTGTATAAAATCATGAGCCAGGAATGAGCATGTGAAAAAAATGATTTCGAGATGGCAATGAGGAATCGATTATAATGCTGCCAGATTAGTGAAAACTAATGCCCTGATGTTCCTTATGCCGCGCCGATCATATCGTGCCAAGGGAAGAGAAAAATCAACTTCGCATCTGGGAAATCTAATTATGTAGCACGAACGCCAGAAAAGGGTCACCGAACAAATGTAGAAGAAGAGGCGAGGGAGATGACGGGCCGAATTATAAGGGAAAGTGGAAAACAAGGAAGCGTATGAGGGGAGGTATGAAGAGGCAGGGATGGGATGGTGGTCGGGGGTTGCGTCGAGAGGTGCGTAGGGGGAGGCGTAGAGCAACCAGGAGCGTAAGCCTATTCGCATTCGACGCAGTGGACTGAATATATGGCTTCGAGCTTCCTCGCTGGCTGAATAACCGAAGTGAAAGTATTTCGGATATTTTTTTCTGGAAACCGATTGCTCCCCTTCATCCTCTTTGCGTGGGTCCCACGTGTGTATTTATTTTCCTCTTTCTTTTGAAATCATTTATTTGTTTGGCTGCAATCTGATAAAAATTATTTTCACAGTGAAATGGATTACTTGCATTGCAGCAAGTGTTGAGAAGGATTGATCCATCTCGTCTCCGGTATTTTTTAGGTATTTTCCATTTGGTTAATAAAGAATCCATCTGTTAGGAGAACTCGGAGCTATATTTATTCGGCTTCAGTGTTCCTGTGGTTTACTGTCATCGGTAAACACGGCCTACAGTTTGAAATGAGCTCAATGCCACGAAATTAGCTATCCGTGTGGTTGCCCTTCACTCTGTTTCAAATTATAAGGGTATTGTCAATAAACTTGCTTAACGGTGTCTCACGTGAGTAATAATTTACCAATTATTCTTATGTTGAATTAAGTTTAAACATCATAATTGAACTTAATATTTTGACTACTGCACCCTGATGAAGAACTTATCTTTCTGCCTGATGGGAAAAAAATGGTACTTCCTACGTGTTCATGAACGAGTTTTAATTGAAAATGGATCAATTTATCAAACATTTCTCACTTTATCTGGTGAATATGCCTTCCTCTACTCCCCTTTCCTCGCATGAGATATATGGTGCAAGTTGTAAAGGATATAAAAGAGAAAAATTATACTAATACATATTTCATGTGAAAAGGCTAGCTGAAGTGGAGAGCTGCGTCAAACCAATTTCAGGATTGCTGACTTATGAATATGACCGCACCCTCCCCCATTTCCCTCGTTCTTCATTATTTTACGTCACAGAATTCGAAGTGGCTGCTGTAGTAGTGACTAATGCTTCTCTTTTCTATTCTTTCTTGTCCGAAATATACCGATTTTAACAATGACGCCAGATTTTTCGCTGTAGTCTGACGAACACGATTGGATGACTTTGGAGCGCCTGTTTACTCTCCTGCGGGCATATCGTTTGAGTGGCCACAAATCCCAGCAGCCGCGGATGCCTTTCTTGGGGGAAAGGGGAAGTGCGGTCCGTAATTTGGATCGCTGAACCACTGAGGAAAAGGGGAAATGGGGTGCCCCTAGATAAGGTAACGAGAGGGGATGGGAACTCTTGGGGACCCTAAAGGTTTTATTTTAGAGGAGCTCGGGTGAGTGAGGGGAAGAAGAAGCCATAGGCCGTGAAATCTGTCCCGTTTCCTTCTCCCTTATGGACTGTTCCGTGCTCGCCCTTGATCTCCTTCCCCTCTTCGCCTCTCCATATATTTTCACTGCCTTTCTTCAGCCTTACTATTCGGCGCAAACGGCTCGGATAAATTTCGGGGGTGTAACTTCACAGTAAATAATAGCTATGATTCTACTGGTTCCTTCTAGATAGTCCTGTATTTCATGGATTGGAACTCGTAAATGGGATAAAATTCTCGCTTTCACCTGAACCTAATCAGCTTTGCTTTATGCTCAGAGGTTTTTGTGAATGCACTAACCACGCAATATCAAGGGAAGTACTCACGTCAGGGATGGGTCCTCACTGTGTCCGGAAGTAAAATCGTGGAAATTATGTGAAATGAAAATTTTTCATTCATCGCCTAAGTAGACGTTCGCTGCTGAAATATGAAATTTCGCACTTTATTATGATTAATTTTAAAATTCATTTACGTATTTCTCTCACAACATGATTGCCAAACATTTCAACCTTAAAGAATGTAAAATATAATCCAGCGCGGAAAATGTCCGTATTAATACAACCTTTCCTGCGAATGTGTGCTGTTCGTGAGTAATCAATCAATAAGCAATTATTGCCACATTGTGCGTGTTGTTTCTGCATAACCTTTCTCCCAACTCAATTTCGCTCGTCCCGGAACAGCTTGTGGAGACTTTTGTCTTTCCCGTCGCTCGTCGCATTTACATTCCCTTTGATCCTGATGCGTGACATCCGTGACTAGACAGCGTTAGGCACTCAGGAGAGAAATGCGGAGAAATGGGATGGGAGTTGAGTGCAGGAGCGGAGGCCCAAGAGAGCGGAGGAGAGAGAGGGGGGAAGAACAAGGGCCGGTAGGAAGCTGACCGGCGAGGGGAACAAATGGAGTTTCTCTGGACTGAATTCCGTACGCGAGGACTCTGGGCGTCATGGAACCCAACCATTCCTCTCGAGAGAAGTTGACAGAGGAAGTCCATCTTTGTCAATGTGAGGACTGCGCGAAAATCCTTTCTGCAAGATCCAGAACTTTGAGTGGAAGTTCCGGCATTCTGGCCTAATTTGTCGCACGCACTGTAGCGTGTAGTACTACTTTGAGTGGTTCTGTCTTCAGGACCCTTACCCCAGATATTCAGATACCTTCCGTAGTACGAGCAAAACTCGGTTTTTAGGAGAACATCCTTCTTTTTATGCCTTGACAAGATTTCTAAAGGAGCTAGATAATTTAAGATACAGCTTCACTGGCAAAACAAGGTATCACGTCGGAAATTCGGGGGATCAGGGTTCGTATCCCGGTCAGGGTGTATGATTTTTTCTCTGTGGCAATATCGCTATTTAGCTTATCAACGGGAACTCTGAAAAGGTCTTTGCGGCTTGTTAGCAATTCATGAACATTTTTGGCTATAATACACGATGTAGCATGAATTTAACTATAAAGACTAACACGATATCCAAGCTACAGCCGCAATTCGCATCCACTAGCTTTGGGTCGTAAGATGATCACCTATTCGATCTGGCTTCTATGGTCGGCATATGTACCTATATCTCATGGCTGAGCTTAAAGCCACCGAGTGCGTCCACCGGGTTGCGGATGATGGGTCGACCACTAGATATAGAGGTTAGCTGCAAGATAAGCGAGTTTACTCGTCGAATAAGCAGTCGTGGACAAGAGCGACGGCATTCCGAGGGGGTATTGGTCTATCCCTGGGTAAGGTAGGCCTTTAAATAATACTGAACCTGTGAAGATGCCGTGACTTGGCGACGGAGGCCACCAACAATTACGCTTCCCATCATCCGTAGGAGAGGGCAACAGGTCTTCTTCACATGAGTGAAGGTGGAGACCACAGCGGTCGGTACAGTGACACTCGTTTCACTACAGGCGTGGTAACATTAACGGCTGTAGTACTGCGATGTGGAAGGAAAGGGGAAACCACCACATTATTATCCCGAGGAGTCGCAGCTACTCCACTCTTTCCTTTATTATCAAGACGTGATGGAACCGTCTCGAGTAAAATATTCCGGAGGTAAAATAGTCCCCCATTTGGATCTCCGGACGGGGACTACCCGAGAGAGTACATCAGTCAAGTGTGATAGTCATTTTAGGGTAGGAACGTCGAACGTGCGATCACTTCGGACCTGCGAAAGACTGGAAAACCTGAAGGTGGAAATGTAGAGAATGGACCTCGATGTATTAGTAATCAGTGAAATGAGATGGCCCGAAGAAGGAGACTTTTGGAGTGGAAGTTATAGAATTATTCACACCGGATCACTGAATGGTAACGTTGGAGTAGGCATGATATTAAGGACGAGTGCAGGACTGCATGTGAAGAGCTTCCTGTAGTACAGTGAAAGGGTTATATTGGTTAAAATTGAAACTAAGCCTACAGATACCATTATAGTGCAAGTTACATCCCTACGTCGGAATACGAAGATGAAGAAGTGGAAGACGTCTACGATGATATCACTGAAGTAATAAAACTGGTAAGAGGAGAAGAAAACCTAATTATTTTAGGAGATTTGAATGCTGTCGTCGGCGAAGTTCAAGATGGAAGAATAACTGGAAAATTATGGATTGGGAAACCGAAACGAAAGAGGAGAAAGACTGCTTGAGTTCTGCACACAACATAAATTAGTGGTTACTAACTCAGTGTTTAAAAATTACAGAGACAGGAAGATTTCAAATATACTACATTTTAGTGAAGCAGAGGTTCAGGAATCAGGTGAAGGACTGCAAAAGCTACCCGGGTGCAGACATCGACAGCAACCATAATTTAGTGATGATTAAATGCCATCTAAATTCAAGAGATTGAAGAAAACAGTAAAAAACATTTGGTAAGCAGAAAAACTAAAGGAGACTTAACATCAGCTGGAATTTCAGCAAGCAGTAGAAAACAACATAGGAGAGGACCTGACTGAGAAACCAGTAGAAGAGCGTTGGGAAAACATTAAATGTGGACTAAAGGAAGCCGCAAAAGAAGTTCTTGGAAGAAGAAAAGTTGTTAAGAAGAAGCCATGGATCACGGAAGAAGTCTTAGTGCTGATTGAAGAAAGAAGAAAGTAAAAGAATGCGAAAACTGAAGAAGGGCAACTTTGCTACAAAAGAATAAGGAACGAAGTAAGTCGCGAAGCCAGGAAAGCTAGAGAAATGTGGATTAACAATCTATGTAAAGATGTACAAAACAACCTTTCCTTGAGCGGTAGAAGCCGCCTATAGGATAGTGAGAAACCACTTCAAGGAACGGAGCGCAAGATGCAATGCTATAAGAGACAAGAATGGAGAACTTTAGATTGAAAATGTAGACAAAGTGAAGAGATGGAAAGAATATCTGGAAGAGTTATACAACGGGAACAATCTCATCACGAAAGTTGTTGAAGAGGAAAGCGAAGTCGAGGAGGATGATATGGGGGCATCAATATTAAGATCGGAATTCGACGCAGCAGTAAGGGACCTTCGGATGAATAAGGCTCCTGGAATTGATGATATCCCCGAAGAACTGATAAGGAATGCGGGAGAGAGGACATTGGCCCATCTCTACAAGGCCATCTGCGACATGTACTCAACAGGAGAAATCCCCAGTGACTTCGAGAAAAACATCATAATTCCTATTCCCAAAAAGAAGAGAGCGGAGAAATGTGAAAAATTTAGGACTATAAGCCTCACGACACTTGCATCGAAGATATTGACAAGGATAATCTACAGAAGAATAGAACGAAAAGGAAAGGAGTTACTGGATAAAGATAAATTCGGAGTCAGGAAAAGTTAGGGTACAAGAGAAGAAATATTGGCCCTTAGGCTGCTTATAGAGAAGAGAATGGAGAAGAGCAAACCGACCTTCATTGCATTTGTGGATTTACAGAAGGCTTTTGACAACGTGGATTGGAATTTAATGCTTGGAATTCTGAAAGGTTAGATATATAATAATGCTTAGAATATCTACCAAAGTCAGTAACTTTAACCCGAAAATTCATCAGCACGAATTCCTTAATATTGTTGTTGTCAATGGATAAACTAATATCCTAGTGGTGGCTGTGGCTCGTTTGGCAGGCTTACTCAGTAGATACTACACATCCCGCAAGAAATCACCACAGGTGCATAAAACCATTTCTCTTCCTGTTCAGCATGAAATGCCATCTTGTAACGCTAAAAGGTTTTCTAAGTGTTTTAAAATTATTGTAATTATTATCAGCTGTTTGGAAGAGAATAATCACAAAACATTCATTTTAGAGAATAATTAACTATAACTCTCGTGAAAATACAGTCAATCCCATAAACTTAACATCCACCAAAACAACCCTTGATTTGACAATTGTAATGTAGACAATTGTAATTGACCGTTCATAAATGACTTCTCAATCGTGCTCAAAACTTAAAATTATCATTCATTAGTGTTTTTCGTTCATCTTAGGGATTTACTGATGGATGAATGGGCACGAGGAATGACTGGAGACGAATGATGTAATGAATCTGGACTCGACTGGCAAGAGTATTAAGTTCCTACGGCGGAAGTCGGTGGTGCCAGGAAGTCTAAGAGGCTATATTAGTGCAAACGATGACACCCCACCGTTCCTCCGTTTAATCATAAAAAAATATGACTCATGCATGAACGACTTATATTTCATAAATTATTTTCTCTAAGCGTTAGATCATATTTTGATTTTTAGTTTTGCGTTGCGAGACTTCCTTAAACTATGAGTGACGTTGGGGTTGATTGTCTTCTGCTTGTCAAAATACGTTATATGTTACCAACGCCGGTGGATGTACAATTTTGGGTCCTCGAAGCTTGAACTGTTATTTACTTTACAGCCGCAGTAATAGTAAAGTAATTAAGTTACTAAGAGAGAGGCCCCTGCAGGATTAGGTACCCTAAAGCTTAAGCTTTGTTAGTGTTACAGTTACTTTTTTTTAGAGTTTTTTTTTAAGTTAAATGCGTTACTTCCCAAATATTTATTAGCTGGATTCCTATTTCTCGATGGATAATTCTTATATATTATTTTTAGTTGTTGTGTTTATTTGCTCATTCTTATTTAAGCATATTTTTCATAATTTCAATTCATATCTTTATGTATATATAATTTACCTACTCCATAAATTTGAGTTTGTATCCCTCATTTGTGAAACCTTACATTTTGTTTATTTTGCTCCTGCCCAAGGCTGTGCTACCGAGAAACTTTTCAAATCAAATCAGAATCCCGATGCCCGATTTCCAAGATACTCCTCAGTGAATGAACACATCGTCAGTAAGTGAATAGTCAGCGGTAATGTTGCTAATAATTATGTTCATAATACTGATGAGGAATACAAATTATTAGCTACAGAAGATGGATATAAGGATCTGAAGACTCCTTTGAATGACTGTCAGAAAAAAACGATCCTACTTATAGGGTTCTCAAGTTCATCTACATCTACATCTACATTATACCCTGCAAGCCACCATAAAGGTGTGTGGCAGGGGGTGAACTCTCACCAAACATGCACTACATATTATGCATAAAAAAGGATAAATACTTGTATAGGTACTGTTCAAAACTACGCTATTTTAAAAAGATAAAAATAGCAAAACATACATGCAATTACATGCCGTTAGTTGGGTTAGCTTTAAGTCCTTATACCAACATGCAGCTACCAATGTTATCCATTGCTACACTTGTACTGGATATATTTACCGTTATTCATATCCCTAATAGTACGAGGAAAAAAGGACATTTTGAATCTGTCAGTTCGGCAATCTATTTCTCTAATTTTATGATTATGGTTCAGTCTACCATAGTAAGTTGGGGTCCGCAAAATATTTTTAACATCATCACTGAAAATATTGTCTTGGAATTTGTTTAAGAGATTAAGTCTAAATTTCAACCTGCGATCTGACAATGATTCCCAATTTAATTCATTTAATAGACTGGTTACGCTAGTAAGGTTATCATACCGTCCCTTTACAAATCTACATCTATATCTACATAATGCATTCAATGCATTTCAATGGCAGAAACTTCATATTGATATCGGGAACACCTACTAGGTAACCGAAAACTGGTTGTGATGGTATATTCATGTTTCTTTGAGCGATTGTTATCGTGGCCGTATATTGCTCTATACCCAGGAGGACATATATACCTTAGGGTTTTACGAGGATATTAGAGATGGTGTTGTAGAGGAGTGTGGGTCAGGGTCCTCTAGAAGGCATGCTCAACACTACTCCCTCAGTTCATTATTGGCAATCCAGAGGACTCTGGTGTGGGTCACCCCATCGCTACAGGATGGAAGATGGGGCTGGTCTGGGGCACTATATCGAGAAGGGTGGTGTGGGAACGGATACAGACAGAGATAGTAGCAACTGGGTCAGGCTAAAACGGGAAAGGAAACTGTATGTGGCGATTGATTGGCTAATATCACTTCTATATTCCACGAAGAAGAAAAGAGAAATCTGAAGGCGCAAAATCTTTTCAAACCAATCTCTCTAAATCCTCACTCAGATATTATTAGATTAGAATGGGGTCGTTTACCATATTTTTTTTATTGCCGAATCTGATAGAGTTTGTAAAATAAAAGGACCCGTATTTTTCCGTTTTCTGATCCGACAATTATTTCCCGAGTTATACGCGGCGAAAAACTGATGTTTTTAACCCTTTCGGAAAAGTGGGTGTGGTGCAACCTCTGATGTATATCTACTTCGTCCAATCACAACTGAGCCCGCGAAGCTACTTCGCCTTATCGCAAAGGGGGGGACACAGCTGACTCGGCCAATGGGAGCAATTTCGACAGCATCTGTGCGAGCAGACCTTCCGAGAACCCCCCTCCACTCCCTTCCCCCTCCCCTGAAAGCAGTCAAAGACGGGAGGAAAATGACGTCAATGTTATCACAGCAGCATTTTCGGTGGGCGTCACCTTTTGCTTATTTTAATTTTTGATTTCTGAGTGAATGGTTGTGTTTAGAAGATTAATTTTTTCACTAAAATTCGTTTTTCGTTTCCATCTAACGATTTCGTGTACAAAATTGCGATTTCGGTTCCGAGTAAACGCCCCCATTGACTGCAAAATAGTGTGGTGACAGATGAAAAAGGCTTTAGATATATCTTTATTTTTACTCCTGGAATTTTCCGTGGATAAATGCATTTTAATTTTGATAAAGGTTTTGGAATCTCATATTCCAGCGTAATTCTTGGAATGAAAGAAATGCCTGAGCTTTAAACAAGTATGCTTATGTTCGGGGTTTATTTTAAGTCCCCTCTTACACCATTTATATTTTTACGCCTCGTTTGATTTATATTTTACGCATTTATTTCTTTCTGGGTTGAATTTTACCACTTCACACACAGCAAACTAAATCAGTAGGTTTAAAAATATTTCTTAATCACTGATTTCTATTAATCAGAAAAAAACTATTTAGTGATTGACGTTAATACTCAGAGTATACCAGCAATAAGTCTTTATTTGCCCATTGTAAATTAAATCTTTCACTGTAGTATAGGTTAATTTGTAAAACAATGCAGACTTGGTCTGTATTCAATTCCACCCAGTTAGCACCTGCGCAATACTCTGCAAGACACTGCAATGGTGTGTGATAGGAGGCGCCTTCACTCTAGGCATGCATTACCGTGGAGTAAATAATCTAATAGTTAGTAGCCTCATTACTCTTTTTACAGGTAGCTTAATTCACCAATGAAATATGGCAGCTTCAACGCAATACAGCTAACGTTTTCAATCTACTATCATTCGGGAATGATACTGCTTAATATTTGACCAAATATTGTGGTTGGGCGAAAAAATGCAAGGTAACGTCAAAAATAACAATGCCAATTTTGCGTTTTGCTCTTATAATTTCGTACATACGCAGGAAAGCCTACAATATACATTACCTATCCTTATTTTTCATATTTGAGACTACATTTTACATTACCTATTCTAACCAGAATTCAGAAGAGGTTATCCATAGAGGTCTAGATTATGATATCACACTGAGCGCTAAGCAAAATTTTATCTGAGCGTAATGCAGAAGTATGTGCCTAAAAATGGATGGGTGAATCTGCTTTAAAAAATAAAAATAATATATTTTAGTTTAACAGCATTAGTATCCATGCTACATACGCTTAGTCGAAATACTTGTGAAGAACATTGAATGGTAAGAGTATGATTTCTAGGAAGCTGGTTTGTGCTGAGAATGGGGTCGTTTACCATATTTTTTTATTGCCGAATATGATAGAGTTTGTAAAATAAAAGGACCCGTATTTTTCCGTTTTCTGATCCGACAATTATTTCCCGAGTTTTAAGCGGCGAAAAACTGATGTTTTTAACCCTTTCGGAAAAGTGGGTGTGGTGCAACCTCTGACGTATATCGACTTCGTCCAATCACAACTGAGTCCGCGAAGCTACATCGTCTTATCGCAAAGGGGGGGACGCAGCTGACTCGGCCAATGGGAGCGATTTCGACAGCATCTGTGCGAGCAGACCTTCCGAGAACCCCCCTCCACTCCCTTCCCCCTCCCCTGAAAGCAGTCAAGGACGGGAGGAAAATGACGTCAATGTTATCACAGCAGCATTTTCGGTGGGCGTCACCTTTTGCTTATTTTAATTTTTGATTTATGAGTGAATAGTTATGGTTAGAAGATTAATTTTTTCACTAAAATTCGTTTTTCGTTTCCATCTAACGATTTCGTGTACAAAATTGCGATTTCGGTTCCGAGTAAACGCCCCCATTGCAAATGATAATGATTTCCCTCTAATGCCCTCCTTTCACTATGCCCGGTAAGCCGAGCATGGTGTCTGATATCTCGTGCATGATTGTCTCGTTGTTCATCTTTCGAAACAAAGCAATTCCACAATGACGATCGAAAGAAATTGGGTAATTTTAGTAGATTTAGGAGAGAGAACCACCAGGAAGGGATATTGTGAGGTGTGGAAGGAGAGGAGAGTTATGGACCAAGGAGGGAATGATGTTACGGGCTTAAGAGAAGCTTCTTATTCCGAGTAAGTTGAATCGCTTACAGCACATGATTCCAGGTCGGAATTGGAAGTATAATACAGGTATAATAAGAGAAAGACATAATGGAATGTTACTTAATGCCTGTCATCAATATTAACTGCAACTTTGAGTTGAAATTTCGCTTGGTGATGCTCTAAAAAATATTGTTTCATTAAAGGAAATTCTTGTTACTCGAAGCATGATGAAGTGTATCCTCTGCGCAAAAGTGGTTTTCATCTTCTACCGGGTCAAATTCTTCGGTTTTGCGGCCTGTTTCTTCGGTTTTGGTGACTGACCATCCTACTGTCACGGTTTCTAGGCGACCTTGCTACTTATGGGCGATTCCAGTTCAAATTTTGTAATATGATGAACTAGTTCATCGTTGAAGCGTTGGAAGAGATAATCTGGCCTGATGAAAACATCAGGCCGCGTCCTGTTGAATGATTCTTCAATTTCTCAAAAGAAACGATGAAACATATTCATGATTGAATCGTTTATCCGTAAGTATCATCTAATAGGATATATTGCGCTCACTACAATTGAAAAAAAAGGAATGTAATCAAGGAGATTCTGTTATCGGGTTGGTGTGGTGGCTAGAGTACTGGTCTCCCATCTCGAGGGCCCGGGTTCGAATCCCAGCATTGGCGTATATTTCATTGATACATACATCGGTCCCTACTTAGGTTCCTTCTGGAGAGCATTTCGAGTCCAGTACTCCGTCCGTCGGATGGGTCGGGGTCCGCTTGGTGCCTTTCGTGGAGAGTAGGTTAATGTCTACACCAGGTTTCTCTCCATACTTCCTCAATTCCCTAAAAACTCCCACCTTTACCCATCTATCTTCTCTGGTGCAAATTGTCTCAGTTGTTGGACGTCTCCCTCAGGTAACTACAAATAAAAAAATATACTAGCTTATTGAGGCTGCAAAGCGTGTTATCCTGTGTGTGAAGGACTGCTGACCAGTGGTCCGGGGCAAATCCGGGAGATGCCTTTGGACATATCCAGATATATCCTTACCGAATTACACTCTAGGAATCAAACGATCTGCAAAACTACCGGCAACACGGAAAAAGGAAGGAGCCCTTAGGTCTGAGTTTCGCCTGCCATTAGGGCTTAATATATGGTGAGATATACCAACGCCAGCCATAACAACCTTCGGATTGAACGCAAGTCTGGCACCCAGTGTTATGGTAGGAGGAGAAAGGATGTTGGTCGGAGAATATCGAAAGAGGCAACAAAATTGGATCGAGTACCTATTAAGGGATATTGGTTTTTTGATTAGGGTTATATTGAGAAGAAAAAGGAGTTCTGGATGACAGAATATATAGAGATGGAAAATTTTGAATTATTACGAAGGAAAGAGATTACATTCATCGGTGTGGAATAACGGGCTATCCAGTAATGAGAGACCACTAATCTAGAATATTGGTGATGATGAAAACATTAGGCTTAAATCAGATGAGATGCTAATATACCTTTTGCAGAGCGTTGTTCTTGGGAAAGTTCTAAAACTGGGCATGACTTACGCGACAAGGAAATCATGTTATTGCAACATTTTCAAGCTATTTGATATGATGACTTCTGTCGCATAAGGCTTGTTAACCGTAAGGTGTAGCATCATTAAACGGCCCATATTTCACCGAAAGTCTCATCAAGGTGTTCGAAAGGCCAAAAAAAAACTAAATTAAATCTCCGCAATTGCGGTGGACAAATTCAAAGGAAAATTAATTGGGTAAATGTAATAATACTCATTTGAGAAGATAGGCTGTCTTGCAGGGAAGATGACCGATGTAGCTATCGCGGTTCCCTCTTCCTAGACGCACCTCCTTCGACTAATTTCCCTCAACCCGAGGAGAATGAGTGGGAGGGGGATCACCAGGCGGAGGAGGACCTCGGCTGGAAGAAGGGAAGTGGGATATCCTCGTCTGGTGAGGAGACGCGGGACGAGCCAATAGCAACAGACGCCGAAGTGAAGTCCTCTCCCGGCCAGTTTCCGTGTGAACCATATCCGCAGTAATATGGACGACACTTTTGTAAGCCTTCTTTCCTGCCTTTTCTGTCGGGAGAACTTCCTCTTGGCGGCGTCCTGAGTAAATTCCGCAGGCATTCCAAGGGCTTGATGTCACGATCCCAGTTTCATTCGTTACCCTGCCAGCCGATTTATCCTAGGAGTCTTCGTATGTGTAGGGAGATGAACCTTTTATACAAACAATGGCCTCTAGTCGATGATTTGAATAAATTTTGTCGTAGGTTGGATTCCTATAACTCTTACTTAATTACTCATTACTTTGTACATCCACCTTGCAAGTAACGGAGAAATTTGTTGTTTTGGCACGGTGGCATTAAGGCAAAGGAATTGGGATGATAATTTAAGGGATTGAAGTGAGTGTGAGAAGCTACCATCGCATAACACCCTCGGGAAGTCCGTCAGTCTCATAACTTTAGCGTTATTTTATCAAATAAATATAGCTGTCGTCCTAACGAGGAAAGCACATTATCGCACTGTCCTTGATCACTGTTATCCCTGTGTATTTTTACACAATAATTCTATATTTAATCAATGGTTTCTTTGACTTTTTCAGGTCTGATCTTAAAAATTTTGGAGATTTTTTATTATTTCATTGTGAGAATAATGTCTAGTGTTGGGCTGACTGGAGTCCAATCTTCAGGTGACAAGTTTAAGCAGCGTCATGAAAAAACATGGAATTTCATTCAGAACGTTCATTGGGCGATAGCACAGTTATCATTTGTTTGGAAATAATGAATGAGATACCTTTTTCAATCACCAATTGTACAGAGTGAATGCCAAGTTAATGCAGATAATGCATATACTTACGCCGAGATAATCATTTTCTGCATCTAAATTGTTGCATTTTTCTCGATACCTAGGTACATACGAAAATGAAGAATTGGGGCTCATTCCAGCTGGGGTACTACGGGAAAAAAGTTTCTCATTCGCCTTCAATGGTAAGTACAAAAATATTTTTGCACCCTTTGACAACCCTTTGTTCGTTAGTGAAAAAACTTACAATCTCCAAGCAATAACACATTTACTTATATTCCATTTGTGAGATGGAAGACTGAGAATATTTACTTAACACATTTGAGCAAATCTGCAATCCGTCGCGATGTAGAACGCAGTATAAATTGATCTGTAAAAGCCCCGAGACACTTTGCAAATAAACGTGTAAGTATCGCGATGATCCGGTTGATATGACGACTGGAGTGCTGGCTCCTCAATCGAAGTTCTCGGTTCTAGTCCTGGCCAATTCAAATATTTGTCAATGGAAAACCGGTCTCCACGGGAGTGCCCTTAATGTTCATGATTCTATCATGAACATTAAGGGTACTTACTTTTAAGGGATGGGATGTTGAACTGCGGACCCTTGGTGCCTTTCTTTGAGAGCAAGATAATACTGGCGCCGGATTACTTTCGGCCCACCAATTACCTTTCCTTTATCCAAATATCCACCTACATTCTACGTGGCGTGAAATAACCCAATTTCAATCGTCTCTTTTAACAACAGCAGCAAGTGACATAACAATAAAACTGGAAGCGAAATATAAACGCTGCGTCCTAATTTCCGTCTTCAAAATTGGTAAATAAATAAACTGGGAGGAATTCAAACAATGCGAAAGACGAATCGAGGGCGAGAATCATTTACGTCTACGCAATTTTCTACGAGCCACCGCGAGGTAGCGTGGCAGGGGGTGAAGATCACCAAACATGCAACTAATTGTAAGAGCTACAATGCTACTGCTACATGGAAAAATGTTAGACAATAGAGTCACGTGCAGCTCAAGCACGTTCACGTCAAGAATCGAACGACTGTATAACGGCAGAGCGTCCTTTTACACCATCGCAATGCACCGTACGTTGAGCTGTAAAATGCTTTTTTTCTTGGTTCATCGTTGAATTTTCTGCGCATTTGAACATCAGTGGGTTCAAGGGAGAGTGTTGGAGGGGAAGTGGGGGGGGGGGGGGGGGGGGGGGCGAAGAGAGCCTTGGTGGTTGAACACATGAGGACGGGCGGGTAGGGAAGAAAGCGGAGAGCAGGTAAACGGATTGAGATGCGACGAGGGGTCCGTCCGCTCGTCCGCCCGACGCATTTTTTCGAGTCCAGCGGATGAATAAGTAAAAGAGGGATGGGCGGAGGACGAAGTGAAGGGGGAATGGGAGCTGCCGCCTAGGGGAGTTTGGAAAGTGATGGAAAGAAGAGTGGATGGAGGAGGCTGGAGGTTCCCTCGGGGGTCATTCCAATGGGTTTAAGCGGGGGAGGGGCGTTGAGTCTCATCGTAATCCCATTACTAGGGACTGGAACGCAGAAGGCTTCTCCATCTCACCGTGGCTCCCTTTCCTAGCGTCCTGTACTCACTCTACCCAAAATTTCTCCCCCTCTTCTCACGTCCTTTATCAGCGTTAGTTATCAATGTCCTCTCTACCCCCACGTCCTAACCTTTCCTCGTATTTTATCACGCTTTCTCGCTAATTTCTCTCCATACTTCACCATAAATCCGTCACGTGAATTTAGTTTGAGGTGGTGTATAAATATAGTCTCTTTCTCTCCAATCACAATAAAATGTTTTTAACCTCCTAAAGTGGTAGAATGTTTTCGTCATATTTATGCGTAAAATAATTTCGGGGTCAGCATTATTTCATCCATTACTTTTAAGGATCCAGACATACATTGTGAGCGTCACCAGGCGTATAATAAGGTACTCATCGCTACTTCTGAACGGCTACAGATGTTAATGCTAATTTATTTATCTCGGGAAGGTGGGAGGGTGGTCATTAATAATAAACCCTAAATATATATTTTTCGAATGAATCACGCATTATGGGGCTCAATATGGTGAACCGAGATTCAAATATTATTTGATATATTTCATAGAATATGGATTTCATCATATCATTCAAATGAAAGCAAGCCTTTTTGGGCGCTTGGACCTTATTTAAGATGCAAAGTTGAATGAAAAACACCTCTTTCTTTTGAGTGATACAGAATTCCCTTATTGCATTCCTTAAACTTATTTTTATGATGCACTTGGAGCAGTTAAGTTAGTTTTTCACAGAGTGCTTGAGATCAGAAGTGGGCGTTTGATAATGGTAATTATCATTCTCTAAGCGTTCGTAACCGATGACAAATACCTTCGTATGTATTTCATACACTAACGTGTATCATAAGATATCTTTTTCTTTCTGAAGCATTTATGATACCAGCGAACAAATAAAATATCATCGGGTGATTTCAATGTAATGATCGATGTCCATTCAAGTGTTTAAAGTACAGCCTTTATTGAAAATAAAACTGCATAAATCTTGCTATTGTCCATAACCCAAAAAAATTGTCCAAAAATAACAATTCTATTCGCAGTGTGACGCTAATCTGTGAATTTTCCTCCACAATCAGATGGGATGATCTGAGAATGATTCACTTCAGCCGTGTGACCCATTTGGACCTATGTCTACAGTTTTTGTCTCTCCTTCTCCAACCCTCGCGGTGCTTCCAGCTTCCTTCTTCAATTCTTCCCTTTGTTGTTCGTTGCAACGCGCACCTTTCCTACCCCATTCTTGCAGCACCCGATTTTTTGCCTCCAGGCTCACCGAAATACCTTCCTCGCTCCGTCGTAAAATTGAGAAAATTGAAAGTGCCTCCGAGCAAACTTTTTTTTTCCTTCTCAAGCACGCGGATGGAATTGATTGGGCATATTTTTTTTTGCTTTTCCTATTGGCCGTAAGTATTTATCGGTTCGTTTGATTTATAAGGCTTCTCAAGGCCTGGTCCTTCCCGAGGGTGAGCTGATAGCGTTAGGAAAGACGATGGCTTAGTATAATGACGAAACGTGTTCGCCTCATTTCGTACCCGCCGGGAAGTGTAATAAATGCTGAGCATATTGAGGACATGTGTTTCTAATTCTCATTTGAAACAATGGTACATTTCTATGATTCAAACTTGTTAATAGCCCATCTACAAATAGCGATTAAGTCAGTGTATTATTTTTATTATTATCAATGAATGAGCGCTATATCCCGTTAAAATGTTTGTTTTACCTAATCAGATGTGTTGAAATAGGCGATCTTTTGGATTTTGACCATCAGTGTTCTGTCTGTTGATAGAGCATTGACTAAAAAGAAAAGCGAGTGAAATAAATAATAAGCTCCAAAATAGTGTAAAGCGATCATAAGAGACGAAGTGTAGGAAGATTCTTTTTAGTAGTGGTTGGAAGATTGTTATCAAAAACCAAATAACCCATTGCATATATTTGTTTAAGAACACCAGTGACATAATTAACCGGTGTATATCTAATACTACTCTCGGAATCACGCTAGCTATGGACACGCGCGTCCTTTCTCCGTAAATAGCGTCGGTGCCCGCCCATTCCCGTCCTGCTCCTGCTCTTCAGTAATACCTCAGCCTCTTTTGTCCAGCCTGCCGAAACTTGGAGCGAACTCTTGTTGTCGCAGTATGGGGGCCTTTGACGAGCGTTTGTCGTAAAGAAGAGTGCCTCACACAGCGGGCGGAAGCGTGTGACATCAACACCATGTTTTAACTGCGCAAGCATGGCTGTCGCGAACAAGCACGTGGAACGGTTGGCAATTCTTCACTGTTTTGCCATTTACGATGCAGTTTTCTCGTTCGATGATCGTTCCATTTCATCAATCCACAAGGATTCACGATTGAATAGTAGTGACATCACTCGTTGCCCATAGTTTGTTTTGCCGAATGGCATCTTGTTGCTAAATTGTTCCATGCAATAATTTTTCTTCCGTAGGCTTATTCGCTCCATATACCGTCCTAGTCGAGGAAAAATATTTTATGCTCTTACAATTAGCAACAACTTCTTGGTTTAATTTCCCAAATTTTAAAGGAAGTTGTGCCTAATGTACCGCTGATACCTACACAAAATAGCGTCAATCAAGTGAATTGGAAGCAAAAATTTTCACGCCTTGAGAACAGGGGTAATTTAATGGTGCAGAGTTCCTCGTAAATGTCAAGTTAGGGGCTCATCGTTATCATTTCACAATCACGGTTTTTCTGGTGCGTGACTGCGTGTCTTTGCCTGCCATACTGATAAATAATTCGTTGTCTTTCAGATGAAGGATTGTATGTTACGGTATCATTTGTTGGAAGTAGGTACTCGCCGTCTACAGTTCTTCGTCGCCGTCTTTGACAGCAGTCTCAACCCTATTACGACCCCTCACTTGATGAACGCTGCTGTCGCTGACTTATAGACACAAATGCAACCGGTGAAAATGTCTGTATAGTTGTATTTATGGTCGAATTGGGATGCTTGTGCGGGAACGAAATCAATTGAGGAACACGGGAGAGACTAGGGAGAAAAGATAAGCTGAAGAAGAGATTGGGTGCTTCAGCGTCGATGGAGAAAGAGAAGGCTCGGGGAGGGAGAGAGAGAGAGAGGTGGGGAGGGAAAACATGAAGTTGACCGTTTAGTGCACACGCAAAGGCGAAAATAATGGTGTAGAGTCGCTTGCTTTTCACGGAGGAATTCCGGTCCCGGGCGGCAGGTCCGCTAGCGGGAGGGGACTTGACCAGCCCCACTCCCAATTCGATGAGGCCCCTTTTTTTCGTCCAACACTTTCTCCTCCCAGGGATCGAAATACCGATGGTAGCAATCGTAAGCGGGGTGGTGTGGGCACGGTTAAAGGTGGCGGAAGGACCTTGGTGAGCGGGGAGGGGGATGGGGGCGCCTGGCTTCAGCCAGCCTCTCGTTCGGGAGAGATCAGCAGGTGTTCCGCCCGTGCCTGGAGATCAGCCGCCGCAGCACATGCTACGCGTCGCACACCAATGCATCTTCCTCCACCTTCGCACCCACCACTCGCCCTTCCTTCGAAAGATTCTTCCTTCCTTTTATGGCCCAACAATGCGGTGGTGGCTGGGCGGATGGAGCTATATAAAAGATGAAGCATTGTGTACGAGAGCGGCGTTGCTTTCTTTTTTAATGGCCGGTTTAACGACAAAATTGCGAGAAGCTGTTAATGAAATAATTCTTATCTCCCGTCTTAAACGTTTTATGTAAATATTCTACGTAGGATTTTTGCTAACGCGCTGTGTTTTTTCAATCTTCCCGGTGTAAACTTGAGGATGACATTCCCGTGGGATAGATCGGAGGAATGTTTAAAGAAACGTAATTTAAGCAACGAAATTTTGGAGTCATGTTTTTCGATGGGGTTCCTTTTTTTAAATTGAAGCTTCACTTTCTTTATTTCTCGTCTTTCGCTCTGGTAGACAATAGCGGCTGAACTCAGGCTCATTTAAAATGCAGAAGATCCAAATTTAAATAATGGGTAATAAATTTTAAAGTAAAATTTGTGTGGATAATGTGTTTATCCCGTGATAAGTGCCGATGTTTACGTAAGATATTCTAAGAAGAGGTTTTCGTATTTGATGTCGTTTGATGGCTCATGTGATTAATTAATAATCAAAAAGTAACTAATTAAATGGTTATGTCGAATTACTCTAACGCTTAGTGCGCTTTATGAAACAATTTTTACGCTTATGAATGTAATTATCAATAAAAAAATAAATGTAACGCATCATCTGTTTTTGAATTACTGAGGCATTTTACCAATTAGAAGTCCGTTATTATAGATGTTCATTTAGTATCCTCTACGGTAATTGCTATGTTGTAACCAATTTTATCCTCCGTTATTGGGTTTTGGAGATTTTAAAATTTACTGTGGAGCTGTTGAATCAAAAATATTGCTGACATATTTCTGAACAATATCATGCAATGTCATGTGAGGTATAGGGTTACAAATCAAAATTGCTTGGAAAAATATTATATAAAATGTGAATAAAATAGATTAAACGAGGAGAATCTGCCATCTGTATTGTGACATAAACAGTAATGGATGTCAATATGTTGTTTTATTGCTAAAGGTGGCAGGAGAGATTTTTGTCTATGCACAGAATAGCGTGAAACTTTGTATGAGTGCCCTTATTAAAGATGGCTATGGGTAAAAGAGTATAAAAATGCATTTTACCGATTTGATTTTTTGGTGATTAGACGCTTTTTTTAAACACACAGGTACGCTTATGGTGCATGAAATATATTTCGTTATAATTCGATAACACCTGACAGATTTTCATTTAAATGTTAAATAATAAACAGTGCATTATTATATTGGCTACTACCAAATATGACGGTGTCACACCGACTGCAAGATACAAAAAATCATTTTTAAATATAGCTTTCAATTTTCTTTCAAATCATCATCATCATTGGCCAACAATCCTAGGATTGGTTTGACGCAGCTTTCCACTCGCTTCTTCTATCGGCCAACCTTTTCATTGTGACGTAATTATTCTCTTTTACATCCTTCACAACCTGTTCCATGTATCTCCTACGAGGCCTGTCTTTTCCAAGCTTCCCGTTATTAAATTATTTCAAATACCGTGCCGAAAACTACCATTAGTAACTATAGCATGTTTTGTTCTGCTAAATCATAACATGCTTTAATCAAGGCAAAAAAAATAATACACAATTCTTGTGTAATACCCATAATGTCATGTACGGTACCGTATATTTAGTTGTGTTCAAATGAAATGTGGTTGTAGTATATTTTCGACGTGCCTTCTTGAAAAATTATTACAATGCACAGTCGACTAAGGATTACCGCTCCGTCCACCTTAAAGTAACTACTCCATCGCGATTTGATTCAACAATGCTGTTGAAAAATAAGGAGCATCATAGGCTGGGAGAATGCATGGTGCGCTATTCCTGCTCTACGTATTTAGAGCTTTCTTTTTCGCTGAGTCAGTATTTTCATTCATCTTTAAGCATAAGCGTTCGTAATGTTAAATATCATGCCTGACTAGTTCAATATGATGTTTTCACCCTGTTTGAGGACCAAAGTCGTACTGGGGAATAAAAAAGCAGTTCTCTCTCGAGATATTTACCGTTATTTTGCGTAGAGTCATTCATGCTCTGCCAGAAACACCTTTTCTGTCCCATGGAAAAAAACCTAACTCTCCTGTCCCGTCCTCGTCCTTCGTCCTCCCATTCCCTCGCGGCGCAAACCGTAATTCACCCCTCGGTTATATTGCAGCCACTGCAGCGCCCAGGGAGCAGGCCGAGAGCACGCCGCATCTTCCTTTCTGTGACGCGTCCCCCCGGACATGCAAGACGGGGCCCTTAATTTCGGGAGTGGGTACGTCAGCACGGGCGGAGGGATCCTTTTCTTCTCCAGTGAAGGTCACCGACGTTTTCCCTTAAAGCGGAACCTCTCTTGGGGCCTTAGTTCCTTTGGAATTCGCTGTCTTCAATCCCACACACTCCCTCTCTCCCTTTCCTCCCCAGACTCCAGCCACTCCTTTGCAACGGCCTCGCCCGTCCTCTCTCTCTCTGGTTTGCCAGTAATCTTCGAAATCCTATAAGCTGGATGCTCAGATCTATAGGTGGACCATGTTTTCACTTTCGGTTCACGGAGGGCGTACTAATTGGTAAATCCTAGGCTTATTATCCATAGATTGTGATATTTCTTGCTTTGTATGAAACCTTGAATGCATTTCTATTGCAAGCGTTGTCCAAAATCTCCTCAAGATTTCTCTCCGCAGTTCTTGTGTATAAGTAGATAACTATACAATCATGAAGTAGAACTTTGGAATTTTAGCGAATGTTGCAAATATAGAAAGGCTCTCGATAAAAGAAAATGAAGATAATGGTGAGTTGAAGTAGGTTAAGGAAATCGTGTAATGTATGGTCGTGGTTGAGGTAGGGTGGGATAGAATTTGTCATCAAAAATACAAAAATGCAAAACATGTGCGTAGTAATGAGGTTAATCCCGCTTGAATTCCAAAGTTAAGAGTGACGATACACGATATTTCCATGGAATATAAAATTATTGTGCATCATTTTTTGTTTTTAGTGGTGCAATTTATTGCGAACTTAATGTGAATTTGCGCTCGTCAAAATTGACGAAAATAGTGATTGTTAGCTTAGTATTCCAAATTGGAGAATTTGCTTCAGAGGATTCATTTGAGTAAAAGAATTGGTAAAGAGGGGTTGGCACGAAGAAAGCCGACTCGAAGTAATTTAGAGCTGGAAGAACGCGGCCAGAATTGGTAGGGACTGTTCTGAAGCCACGGCTGTACTTAACGATGGCCAAGTGGCGGCCGCCCAATATAGGGTGCGAGTAAGTGAAGCCGACTAAATGTACGGACATTTTTGATTGCCTTTGTAGGAGTGCGATAACAAGTGAGAGGTACCATTCCTGATTCCTTCATTTGTTTGCACTTGTACCATATTCCCGAAACGATTTTCTATGACAGAAAGATATGCTTGTGCCAAATATGTATGTACACATACCTACATTTACAGAGTAGCCTAAAAACTACCTTCATGTGTGGCAGGAGTGATTGCCTAAATGTCAAACGATTCAACCGCTGTCAAGAGTTAGAGGAATAACTTTTTCCTTTAGCGGTAGGTTTTATTTCTTGGATTAGCGACATCAAGGAATCTTCCCGCTGCCATCGACAGTTTATCTAGGTTTAATAGAAAATTATCAATAAATAGAAATTCATCATTTCTGAAGGAAGCTGCATATGTGAATTATTGCCGTCTTTAAAGACTGTAATTACATTCTGACAGCTGCTCGGACAACAGAGAGTAATTTAAATTGAACTCTGGTTCAAATATAATTTAGTCGATATGCAAAGAATAAAATTTGCTCTAAAATGTTTAACCATCTTTGTACAAATACCATGAAAATAATATTAAATTTACTACAGGAATAAGGTCAGTAATTTTCACGAGGGAATATCCTTATTCATTATGGTGGCATATCTGTTTCATGTCACCATATTCTGTGATTCATCGAGTACGCTGGGATCAACTCTCGTTCGAAACAAGTTATGAGCTAAAAATTATTATATGTATGTACATATAAGGATTTCACTCTATAAATAACTCTACTGAACTAATATTCACCCTCGAAGTGACTTCTTGGATACTTATTAAATGTAATACTCTCACGTTAGATGTAAAGCTGTCTGCTAAGGGTTTAAACGTCGCTGATTTCATTTAGTTTTTTGTTCATTTTAATTTAGCTGATGTACGTGCTTGGGGTTGTTAGGTACCTTCTTGGACTCATAAATTCATGTTATCTTGGAGTCGTTCCATGGTACGCGGATATTTTTTATATCAGTACCTACCTGTCCTAGTCGTAGTGGTACTAAAAAGGCAATTTTGTTTATCACTAAGTATAAGTTTCCCACAAATATTAGTTATAATATATCATAGCTGTCTACTCTTTCCCCCTACACGATTTAGGATAAAATTACAGTAAACCGTGAACAGTTTCTGTAAAATAAAAAAAGTCATGCAGTTGCGTTTCACCTGGGACGTTTTAAGATAATGCTGATGAGTGATAAATAGAAAAAAAACAGGTTTCCGTAATGAGCCGGGGCAAAACTTTAGAGTTACTATTTATCAAAAATTGCTTTTATTAAACGTTTTATAGCGTAAATTTGTTGAACTTATTCATGGTGGAAGTAAGTTAACTGGAAACTTTATGATTCCACCTGAACTTTTTGCTAGTTCGAACGGTTTCACTCCTCATGGCATCATCAGGCACATTATTTTGTACCTGATGCATCCTTTCTTCTGTTTACAGAAAGGGTTTAAACTGGTCCTGCTAATAAAAATTTCGCGTTGGATCAGAAAGTTTTCCGTCGACTTATTTCCAACAATGATGTGCATCGTTGCATCTCTCTAAAAGCCAATGCCTTACTTAGGGAGTCTTTTTCTAGCGATGGAAAGGGCATCGGCTGTAAATGAACTTTTTTCCATTGCCGCTGCACATGTCTGTGCGCCGTACCATCGTCGGATGTCTCCGCTCATCTCCCCGTTCGCCGTCGTGCAAGCGTTTAAGAGGAAGAGGGTATTTTCCCACGAGAATATATTTCTGCCTCACGCAGTGGTGCCGGAGTACGACCGCTATGAAAGACGCAGTTACGAATTTCCTGGTTTGACGGGAAGGAGAGAGTGCTCCCATCCGATGGAGCACGCTCGCGGCTCAATTACAGATTGAAAACCCTTTCCACGAGGGATCGATCACGATTCGACGGGGGGAGGGGAGTGCCCGGGAGGAAGTGGGGGTGGAGGACCGACCGGGGGCAGAGGGGTGTAATATGTGAAAGACGGGTAGTGTGCGTGTGGCTCGGGCAGGAAGACGGTCGGTCGACTGCCGTAACAGATTCTTTTTCCTCGAGAGATTAAAAAAAATGACCCCGACAAGGTGATGTGTGTCAACGATGACGCCACGTGGGAATGAATGATTACGAATGGTTTTTTTCAGGGTTTTTTTATTGAGGTGTAGCAGCGTTGAATAATGATTTAAGAGACGCACGAGGAAAATGTAGCTCATTCCCTGGTGTAAATTTATCTAATTCCCGGTTATAATATCTGGTTTAACGTTTTCCCGGAGAGGAGATGGTCGTGGATACGATTTTTGGTGGTCACCATTCACGTAAAATTACCGTCAGCTCTTTGTGATCAATGAAACTTGAACCGCCAGTAATACCATATAAGCTAAATGAGCAGTTTATTTTCAACGAACAAATACTTTGTTTTTCTACAATTTATAAATGAAAAGACTCACTTCGTAATTCCACATAACATTTTTTTTATCAAATACGACTTTAGGTTAAATAGGTTTCGATGGAGCACGTCAAAATCACGTACAAATACAACAGAAGACCTGTTGCATGTAATGTCGTATTTAATAAAACATTTTTACGTGGAATTACGAAGTCGCTCTTTTCTTCTGTAATAAAAGCAAATTTCATGAATTCACGCCTCATACTACGGAGTTTCTGCAGTTTGTTTATGTTTCACAACCAGTTTCGGCTTCTTAGGTTAGGTGTAACTTTAGAAGAAAAATGCACTTGCGGAGAATGCATTTGGTTATTTAATATAGGCAAATTTCGACAATGTAAATGACCATCTGTTTCCTGCTCACCCCTACTCCACCCTCCTCTATCTCAATCAATCCGATTGCCCGGATAGCTTCCACCTCTGCGGGACCCCCTCCCTCTGTTTTCCCCATAGTGTTCCCCATTGCATTTGTCTTCGGTATTTAGACTTAAAGATGACCTAAGAAATTGAAACCGGTTGTTAAATATAAACATTTTATGGAAAGATAGGGTGTTTGCTCATTGACAATGAATCGCATCCACTCTGAGACGGCCGATACCATGGAGTGTACAGCAGTTTATTAACTGGCGCGGATTGGTCGTAAAAAGTTGCCCTCAAAGGTCTACTTCTAGTTTTTTAATGCCTAAAGTTTACTTCATTGTGCTTAATTATCGGGTAAATGGGCAAATACAATAGGATGATTTGCATCACAGGTTTCAGTAGGGTGTTAATTAATGCCACCCTTCTATCGGGATTCCCTCCATGTCGCGTCTTTTCCTCTGACTATGGTTTCTCCAGCCACACTGCTGCCGTCTTAAGGTCAGGAGATATGATCTAACTGACCTGAGGTCCATCGCACAGGAATGACGCCATCCGGGTGTCTGGAGAAACTGTCTTCGACCCGAAAGGAGAGCTGCAAACACAAATATTCTGCCAAATAGAATTAGGTGCACCGTAAAATAGCTGATAGGAAGAGTAGCTAGAAGGGAAGAAAAATCCTCTTAATGGGATGTTTCTGGCATTAGAGTGTAACGATGGTTTTCATTAACAATGTAAATGTTAACATTAAAAATTTGCGCAGTCTTTATTTGGCGAGGCCTAAAATCATCTTGGATTTGAGTGGCCTTATGGAGTAAGTAGGTAGGTTAGTCTTAATTTATGCTATGGACATCTCCAAATTATTGTTACTTATCGCAAGGAGCTATGACAGAATATGTCACCCTATTCAACTCTACTTTGGCGCTTTCAACACCCGGCCGTTATTAATTCCATCCCATTAATGAATTACACTAGCGAAAAATTTCGCTCTTGATTGTTCCAAAGGCCAATACAATGAGTCACATTTATCACATTTATGGTTATCCTAATATTTCTTCATTTTTTTATTTTTCCTGCAGCCCTCCATTTGCCCTCAAGCTGCTTCATTGTTCCCTGCGTCACTTTTGCCACCCACTATTCTGTTGAAGAACGTCCGAGCTTCCGCCTTTTTTTGTTCGCATTTTCTGGTTCTCCTCTGACGTCAGGAATACTTCTCCAAATTTGAGTATCTGAAGCATTCTCGTTTTCACTTCGACAACGGCCGCGTGCCGCTAACTCATTATGTAAGTGTGATTTTCGGGAGCATGACTCACCGCAGTCTCACAGAGCCTTTTAGTATGGCCATCGCCGACGCATGGTGGAAAACATACGGCAACCGTCTTTTCTTTCAAAGTCCAGAAATATTATTATTTTAAAATATACAAATCATATTTTAAAAATATCATCGCAATGCGTCTCTAGTCTTTTATGATCGGCAGGTTTTTCCGTACTGCTGTTAGCAGAGTTATTTGGATGGCCATGTCGATAAGTGATTATTTTCATCTTTCCGGGACAGCTTTTTTATGTTTAATTAATATCTACTATAGGCATAGAAATATTTCAACAAAAATAACGGTATATTATTGGACTTTGTGAAGTGCAAAGTATATTATTTTCATTGTTAACAGTTTTATTAAGAAGCAACAAAAGGGAAAAGTAAAATGGTACAATGAAGCTGTATAATTTTTGAGAATATATCGGGTTTTCGAGCCTTCCACTTACAATTCGCTTATGTATGTATGAGCAATGTTTTGCCTTTGTGTGATTCACGAATGACGTTTATGTACCGGTATTTATTGAAGGTATAATCGCATATTGCTGCTGTAGAGTTGCACCATTTCCCGCGATTTGGTTTATTTTGGAGTAAATCTATTTCGTGCAGTTGCATGGCTAAATAAGAAAACTGACGGTGAAAAATCTCGTGGAATAGATTCAGTTAGCATACATTCTCTTCTGAGACCACATTTTAGCTCTTTACCAGACTTCTATCCTGATTTGAGAAGAGCATTAGCATGTGATCATTCGTACAATGCTAGAATGTACACTATAGGGTGATATTGTTCTGCTGTAGAGAGTAAAAAGATATTCTTACTATTTTACATATTTTATATGTTACAATTTTACATATCTATATTTTACAACTTTTGTCATAGAATTATCGAATGTCACTGAGTGCCTCAAGCGAGTCGATTATTTCATAGTGAGATCGATAGACGAAGTTAGTATCTGTATATGAAAAATATTGTTTACTTTAACTAAGTGATTGGATCGTTGGTAGAAATCGTATAGGTCACAGATCACCATTGGTATAATATTTACTAGTATTACCATTTAGGAACTGCAACCCTACATTCTTCACACTGCAAAGGTGATTCTTTCTCTTCCCATTATTTCTCCCCTGCATCTTTATTCATTTGTAAGCACAAATACGTAGTATGTAAATCCACTGAGCACCCTTCTAGCCACGTCGAGGGTGAGTGGCAGGGGTAAATATTCATCGAGCATATTTACGTCAAGCAAATGTACATGCTCCAATTGTTTCAAACTTCTCTATTAGACATACTTTGAATACCATTCGAGAAAGGCACTCGAAAGTTCTCATTTTTTACACAACGCGCGAGGAGACATTTAGGAAAAACGGAACTCATGCATTGCACATTTTTAGATCCATGTAGATGAACGAAAACCCCTAAAACTATTTTTTCAATCATACTTTCTCCCTGGTTGACTTCGGTTCCATCCTTTTTTTTCTCTTATTTTAGTCAGAACAATTGACATTTTGAACCTGTGGTTCTTGACGTTTACAGTTGCTGACATCCCTTGGTTCCTCAAAATGAGCTCTATAGGGAATGAAAATTGTGCTCTATGTAATATACAAATATAAATGCAACGTACTTAATGATGGTTTTAAAAATAAAATGTTTAATCACCAAAATAGCTCCTTCTTTCGGTCACTTGAGGGTTTGATTACATTTAATGTTACCCACTTGAACATACCCGTAAAATGTAATACATGCCATGCTTTTCTGATGACAAATATTTTTCTGCAATACATGGTGTTAAGAGTTAAAATTTAAAAAATATGGGATACATGCACCACTGGTCAAGAACCACCTATGTAAACCTTCGCAATGCGTGACGCAATGTGAAAGGCCAGATGATGGGAACGGTTTTTCGATGTTCCTCGTCTCGTGACACATCAAACCCCGTGGGACAAGAGTTGCGGGGAGAATGGCTGGAGGAGCGACGAAAATGCCACCGAGTGTCTGAGAGGTGGCGCGGCGCGCGTACGCGAGCTGAGTACCACTCCGGAGGTCGTGCGGATTAAGTCACGATGTGGAGAGATGTCGTCCAAAGTGGGGATGAGGCGTGTTTAAAAGTATTGCAAGATCCAGGAAAGCGATATATTTGGACTTTTATAATTCTCCGACAGTTTTTTTAATACTTTGGTCCGAGTATGCACCAGTCTTGGTCAATATGTATTTAAATTGCTATAGCGGTGCATAAAATGAATTCACAAAGCTGTCCGAGCCTTTTTTTTCTTTCCTCAAAATTTCCCTCTTCTCTTACCACTAAAGTAAATATTATTATATACAGAATATTCTGATCAATGTGCTACTAAATATAAAATGAATAGTATGGTCGATATGCTGCTTTCTTCACTCGGATTTGGAAGACGATGAAGAGCATGGGAACGTGATTAAGACCTTCTATCTTATCTTCTGTTTCTTGTCAAAAACCTAGGTGACAGCGACAGGTGGGGAAGGTGTGCACAAATGAATGCCTACGTATATGGAAACGCGAAATATTCTTCTGCGTTACGTTATGCCAAAACTTGCTCAAACTCGCGAATATTTTTCTCCCAGCAGAAAATATTTGATTCTATTACATTAACTCCTAATATGTTCATATAGTTTTAATTATATGAACATGAATAATTGGCATCATAAAAAATATATCGGATACCGGTGTTCATTGAGGCAACGATGATAGCAAATGAATAACACCGAATGCATCAGTTTACCGAATTTCAAAATATACCAATGTAAAATCATCGGATATACCGATATATACCTATGCTAGTATACCAGTTTCCAACGACATATATATAGTAGGCCGACTTATATATAAATATATTGTTTTATATATACCGGTTTCTAAAATATACTGATAAATGTATGGGTACTTCGGGGTATATCGGTGTTCATATATACATCCAATCACTATCGGACGCGGAGAGCGGCCCGAGTGGTGACGGATGGGTGAGAAGGGTGGTCGCCGTTTCCGACGCTCGTGGAAAGAGCGTGGCTGTTTGGGGGTGAGGTCGCGCCGAGCGAGAAGGGGGTGGGATCGGTTTGGGACAGGGCGCTTAGAGGATGAAACCTTTGCGAGACTGGGGAAGATGAGGAGGAGAAGGGATCGGGAGATTTGGAGGAGGAGTAGGTAGGAGAGGAGCGGTGAACGTAACACCAGCTCGCGAGAATGCGTACTCTGGGGAGAGCAGTAGCTTCCTGTGTTCCCTTCCCTCGAGAGACCTTGAAGGGTGGATGTTGGAGGAGAGAAGGTTCGAGGGGAGGTGAGAGGGAAAGGAGAGAGCAGGAGAGAGAGGAAGATACGGATAGGGTCTGGGGCGGAGAGGGCGTCCGGGAGGGATGGTTCAACCCCTCTCTCCGTGAGGGTGGATGGATGGAGGAGGGGAGTGAATGGGGCAGGAAGGAGGGTTCGCTTTTACGGCTTCCCCGGCCTCTCTCGGGTTACCTGCGTCGAACCTTGAGCCAAGGGAATGAATATTGGGATGAGCGGTGAGAGAGAGAGAGAGAGAGAGAGGAGAGGGAGCAGGGAAAAGGAACCGTGAGGAGGAAGCGGACGATTCGTGGTATGAGGTGGCGGAGAATGAGGGAGAGGGTAAAGCGGCTTTGGCAGGGTTTTCCTAGGGCTCAGGATTCCCATCCAGGGGTCTACCTGTGATATGATTCTTTTCCGGAGAAATAACCTCACAATGGCGATAAACCCCATAAGTCACCTCGTATTACGCTTATGAATGTGATGCGTCAACCGCTGTGATAATTGTCCTCATTCATAGCTCCCAGCGCAACATTTCAACAAAAAAATAAGTGTAAAGAGAATCTCATCTCGTCAGTAATTTTAGGTCAGCGGTGCTTCAAGGCGCCTCAGCTCGGAATGAAAGGTGAAAAGATGGAATAGGAAGAGAGAGGAAGAAGGGCAGAGAGAAACCTGATATTAGCTAGCTATCAACGTAAGGCTCCAAAGGGACCACAACTATACTTCCTGATCGATTGGACCGATTACTCAGACCGATACTGAGCTAATAGTGCTCCCCAAGAAGCATCCAAACAGGGATTTCAATGAAATTTCTAGGGGGTTTTGAACCCGGTCCTTGGGAGTCGATGATCAATACGGCTACGCTTTACAACCTATGCATCCAAGAGAATCACTTTACCTGGTAACATGAATTTCACGGAAGGAGGCATGTGATTCTCCATTTTGTATCTTCAGATAGTGGATTTCCAAACCGAAATACATCTTGCCATTTTGATCATTAGGGCCCAGGACCTCAACATGAGTAAATTTAAGGATTGTGAAATATGTGTGATATTCACAATAGTAGAATTTCCACGGAGAAAAGCATTGAAGTTGACGTGAAGGGTGATGGCGTAAGGAATATTCCCGGCCATGGTGAATAATTTTTTTCTCTTAAGAAATTCTTTTCAACGTGAGGTAGAAAACGAAAGATAGTAAAAATATGATGCATTCCTCTCTTTCGAGAGGAAGCCATCATAGCTGTAGTTGAAGAGTTCGATCTAGATACATGATGTACTGCGACCCGCCGAAGTTGTATGAGGTAAGAAATATTTGAGAAACGGCCTTCCTTCATGTAATTTGGAATTTTCGTTCCATTGCTTAAAGCTTGCACATAGAATTTAATTGGATGTTCTAAGAATATCTCACTTCGGTCTTGAAATGTGCGATGGATGAAGAGAATGGATATACGCTTGTGTTGATTTCTACTTTCCTTTCCTTAATAGCAGTCAGGCTATTTTGATATTATCTCAAGTGTTACATCTTTTATATTTCCGTTAGAAATTCATTCTGCTTAACTAACCAGTCTTCTATTATCTTAATTTTGAATAATGTTTGATTTTATCCTCCAAAGTATTGCTCATTATTGTCAACCTGGGGTTTATATGCTATTGGAGCTACCCTAATGATATCGATGAATTGAAGGAGAAAATCGTTGGTCCTTTTGACGAGTTGAAATATATTTTTTCCCTTTCTATTTGCTTTTTACATCACATGACAGAGATTTTAGTTCCTTAATGTAGGTATTTAAGTAGGAACCATCTTCTCTCTCTCTCTCTCTCAAATGGTTAGGCAGAGTGTTAATTTTCGGCGTCGCTTCAAAAGTTGGAAGGAGAGGAAAGGACTCGAGGCTTGCAACGTGAAAAGTGATTGTTGCTCTTCCTAGAATTCCTCCCAGCGGATTCCCGAACGCTTGCTCATCAAAAGGGTTCACTTTCCGATGAACAAGAGGAGAATGGAGTGCAAGAGCTGCATCGTCGGGGCAGTCAACTGCTACACGTGTCGTGTAGGGGTAGATCTCATTCGACAATGACGCGAATTTCGTCATTACAGTTTTCATAATTGCTGTAGTTCACATGGAGTTCGACTAGTATTGGACCCATGGCTGATCGTAGGTTTTCGCAGCGTGGATGATGTCCAGTTGTCACTTTCTTGGAGTACGACAATGCCTGTGACGCAGCTGCCACCGAAAGTGACAACTGGACAGTATTGGACCCAGTTAATTCATGAATAAATGTACCTATTTTAAACAGCTGCTATATGTAAACGTCTACAGAGGCCTAAGCAAATAGTGCTGCCAAAAATGTTTCTTAAAAACTGTTTTGGATCGTACGCTAACATAACTTTCAGTCACTAAGGTATGCGATTTTCGAGTATTGTAACGAATATTAGGTTTACGAGACATAATGAGAGTGTAATTATACCTTTGCCTCTTTGCACGTACAAATTGCTGCATTAACTTTGATTTGTTGCAAAGAATAGGTTAACAATGGAAACCGAGTGAAATTTTCTGGTTATATTTTTCTGAAAAAGAAATTTGGTGTTTTTTGAACGAGTGCTTAGTTGTTCGAATGGTGTTCATGGGTGTACTCACCCAAAATTTTTCAAAGATAGGGTGATTTAAATACAGCAGAAGAGTTTATTCAACTCCATTCAAGTGATAAAATGACAATTTCTATATTTAAAGCTGTCCAGAGATCGATGACTTCTCATTGCTTTTTCATTAATCAATGGAGAAAATTTTTCTACAGCTTTTCTAAAAATGGGATGTTTTCACCTACGTCTCCACAATTTCCATGCGTCTTCCATAAGGGTGTATGGCAGGTGGTGACTCCACACCAGTAATGCTTTAACTACGAATAAATATATCTACTGTCAGTCACTATAATATTGGTTTTACTGTCAAGTCAACGAAATTCTCTTGGGAAGCACGTCAGCTTCCATTGCATTACAGCTTCTTATTTCAAGCTACCAACATGCGACAAAGATATTAATTAAATGCTCTAAAATTATTGGTGGTTAAATTCTCAGAATGGAGAGGGATACAAAAAACGAATAATTTAACATATTCTTTGTATAACTCAACTATGCATAAAAAATAAGCCTTAAAACATAAATAACCGAACTAATTAAATTCCCAGTAATTTCGACTCAATTATCGCTGCCTCTCATCGTACTCAGGAAGAATGATGCTTTAAACCACCGATCTAGCCTAATCTCATATCTTTCTAATTTCACAGTCTCATATTATAATCTTTACCACAGGTACGCTGGGTTTTTAGGGTTTGTTTCACAAAAGTATTCCGACTTTATTTAGGAGTGTCAGTGTGTTTTGGAGATATTTTCAATAGAGATTTCACTAAAAACATTGCTGCGAATGCTTTTTGCAACCCTTACAAATTGTTGTCAGTCTGCTCCTTCAAATGCACCCACATGCGCTCACCAAGAAGTCGAACGTATTCTCTCTGCTATTAGATAGCGGGGGTAGATGGTCTGGAGCCATACGTTTGAGATCAGAGATCATCTACCATGTCTGATTAAAAAAAATTATGAGGGCAGCTCCGTGAAATACTAATCGTTCATTTCCAGGTCGCACCCGTCAGACCAGTAATACGCTGATGTAAGTCATGTTTCCAATCGACGTACGGTTTTCCATCATAAATACTTGGAATTCAGGCGGATGTATTTTCGGTAAGGTCCATTTAGATGCGTCATACCATTTCTTGATCATCCCATGACGTAAATCACTATATCATCTTCTTAGGAGACCTAGATGGCGGATATTAAGCGGGCGTGCATTTTTGGGTGCTCGTTATTTTTTGTTTCTATTAACGTAATTTTTTGGAAATATTCTTGAAAAGTTCATTGTTACATGTTATTCATTTTCTGCTGTTTTACCATTTGGACGGAGTGCAGAACGTTTCTCTAAAAATTTCGTTTTATTAATTCCCACGCTGCTATCAGAGCACTGCGGAAAGGTTTTGAGGTAGGTACATACCTACTTAACGTTTCATATGATGCCAATTCTTACGATCTACTGCAGATTAAACTCGGTACGTTTCATAATGGAATGAAATTAATCCTTGGATTTAATAATGGGATCCATTAACCTGGCAATAAAGATATTTGGCTACGTAGTACTTTTAGTGAGATATCCACGTCGTCCAGAAGAGTACTTTGTTGTGTACAGGAGTATGCATGGTAAAAAAAGTAATTGCTGACTGCGATTAATTGCATATACTCGTGTTTCTTTCCTTTAAGACGGGAACCAATACATTTCAATAACTGGAGTAGATTAGGGTTCGTTCATTACAAACTGAAATTGGCGTATAAACTTGATTTGGAATCAGATAAAGATAGGAAAATTTAGAGATTTTTTCCTGTATAAACCTCTTGGGTGCACCCAAAAACATTTTTTTTCTTGTGGTTGTACCCAACCGAAATTGTTTATATTCAAAGATAAGCCAAATATTTTTCCCGAAATGCGGTGCGAACCCTTTGAACTTCCAGGCAGGGGCTTTATGGATCTGGCTGCCCTGGTGGACAATTAGAAGTTTCCTTCGAGCTGAAAGCTCCCTTGTGAGTTTTTTGATTTAATAAAACGGAAACAATTTCACCTCTCTCTTCCTTCTACTGGTGTTATCTGTTGCTGACAACTAATGCGTCCAGCTGCTGCAGCTATCTATGCATATAATTTGGATATTGCTAGCTGTGGAAATGTGCATGATTGTTGGAAGTGTTTAAGTAGTAGCGAGGCTGCGCTATCTTGCACACCCTAGCAGAAAAACCATTAAGGATTTTGTTGAAGCCCTTGTTATTTTTAGTGCAGAGAAGGAGATAATTTACTGGTTCCTCTTGTCTCTTGGACATCCGGTCGTGTGTTACACTGTTATCTGGTGAGCATTTGATTTCGAGGTGCGCTACTACTTCCATCTCCTTCCCAGAAGTTCAACGTCCCCAATACGACTTATGGCTGATGATGAAGAGATGGACAAGGTAAATGACCTCTAACAATAAGTAATCGAGAAAAACTTTGAAGTTGGAGAAATATTCATGAATTGTTTACTCAGAAACTGGGAAGTTCTGAAATATCACGATGGTTAGTGCCACACACACCTGCGGTGATTTGCAGGATATTTTGTTGATAGAGGTTGGTGTTAGCGCTCCAGCTCCAGAATCAGTTGCTTGCATTTTGCGAAGAGGACTAGCAAATCTTAATTTAAAGAGAAGTTGTAATTGTAGTAGATGTTGTTTATAAGCTATGCATTCATTATCACAGCGCAGAAACATTAGCATCTGTCGTGATTATTTCATGGACGTTGAATATCGAGACTAACTTATTATCATGTCAATAGGGGAGTTTCCTATTATTTTTTTTTATCATCTTGATTGAATGTTTATAACATCTGGAGTACGCATTTTAAGTTTTTCGATTTTAAAATGACGTTAAATATTTTTCCTCATTAATTAAAAAGTGAAAAAAATCAACGGCGCGAAAGCGCGGCGTCAAACTATTTCATGGCGGTAAATCATACGTGCGACGTGACACTCTTTCCTCTACCTGCCACTAGGTGGAGTCACACACTTCCAAGCAGACAGTGCACTGCATTAAAGCTAGTAAGTAAAGCTAGTTAAAACTAGTATCGGATGTATAATTATTCAGTTAATTTATTATGATTAACTTTTATTTATTTAACATTATTAATTCAGCTGATTAATTTAAATAACAGTTAGTATTCATTTACCTAGCATACCGGGAAGTTCGCCCATCACCGCACGAACTTCACTCCATGCTTCGCAGTAGCAGAGGCCTCCACGAGCAGGATACCCTGGAGCCTATAACTATTAATGCTATGTTTAATGGAGGAGACTTATCGAACTTTGATAGTTTTCACAGGATTTCATTAATAAATATTCACTAAAGCTGAGGAGCTCTGAAATATGATGGTAAGTTTAGGAGACGAATATTTCGTAGGCCTCGCAACGTAAACTATGTAAATGCCTGTTACGTCAGTAAGAAGGTAGCGCCCCGCCATTTCTGAGAATTTTCAAATGATATTGAAATTAACATTTAATATTCTAGTATACTGGAATTTCTCAATCCAAACCTTTTTCGAAAAATGAATACATTTATGGTAGGGCACGAATCGCAATTAATGAATTCTGTTTTATTTAAAGAAGGAAACTACCCAATGCTATGGAACGTCTAAGCAAGGAATATGGAAGATGTATGATTTGTCATCAAAGGTTTATTTGAAGTTTACCACTTTACATAATTAGAAAATTATCCGCCATCAATATATGAGAGCGCATATTAAATACGTAACGGGCATAAATCGACGCAAACATTCTCATTATCTTACTGGGAGGTCGAAAGCTGAGTATTTTCCTGAAAGCTGTGGCCTTGAGTCGCAGCACAATGATAATTCTCGCCCTTCTTCATCATCGCCACGTTGAACGGGAACCAGTTCATTTCCTCTCTTCTCTCATTTCGGCGTTATCACTCTCCAACTCTTTTTTATGTCTCTCTCAAGCACCCACTCCACCCACCGCACTCCCATTTTTCTCTCGCCTTGTACGCATTTGCGTCTCCCCACCACTCTCGGCCAACTCCCGGCCACCTCAACAAAAGAGCGACAGTTAACAGTAAAAGAGACCCAACTTCCTTCGCAAGTCGCTCCCCCTCCATCCCCATCCCCATCCCCTATACCCTACCGCTCCATCCTTCTTTCCTCTGCATATTCATTCTCACGCTTTCTCCCAGCCAGTGGACACCCACTCTTAACCCCGTCGTCACCTTAGAGACCTTACCTTCTCTGCTTAAGTCACCGCTCCACCAACCTGTGCTCTGCTCCTGCTTGCGTATACCTCCCTCCATTTCTTTCGCCTTATACAGGGTTCGAAGCTTTTACTCTGAATTATCTCCTCTCCAATGCCCATCGTTCACTCTCCCCCTTCCTATTCCCTCGTCATTGGCTTTAGTACCCTGACTGGTATTTTTTCTTTCCCAAGTTCTCAATATTAATATGGCTGAGTGCGTGATGTCCCAAACAAGTTGGATCTACGATTAATAATTCATTATTGTCATTACCATGGGGTCTACAACATGTTCGGTTTCAGGTGATGGCTAGAGTTCCGGCCCCTCACACCGTTAATCAGGATTCTAATCCAAGCAGTGGCAGATTTTTCATTGGTGTACTGGTCTCTACTGGAATGTCTTTTGAAGAGCACTTCGACTGCAATACTCCGTTGGTCGGATTGGACGTTAAGGCGTGGACCCCTTGGTGTCTTTCGTTAGGAGTAGGCTAATGCCGACGCCGTGTATGTCTCCACTCATCCTCCATTCCCTGAAAAATCCTGCCCTATCCAATCAACCTCCTAAGTAGCGCAAATTATCTCAGTTGTCGGTCTTCTCCCCCGAGCAACAACATGTGCAAACATGATTATTACTTCAGCATCCAAAGCCTCCATATTGACCACATCGTTTCAAACACGTGGGCTAGGAGATCATTTGGAAAAATTTCATTTAACAAAGCTCAAGATCTTTGATTTTATTTCTCCAACGCCTTGATTACTTGCGGCTCTTTCACTGTGTAATTCTATGATTTGTTTCGTAAGGAAATGTTTTGACCTTTGAAAAGAAATGCATACTCTTAGTTTCCAATACTTTTTTCGACAGCAAGTTCTAGCATTCATATTGATTCTCGCCGATAGGCTCATCTTTGGAGGCGAGTCCTGCCTCTATCGCATATCCCGGATGTGGATTTGGAAGCCAATCGATGGACTGGATTGTATCGAGATTCCCCCATCCCTTTTTTGAATACGTCATTCTCAAGACTTTGCTTTCCGTGGATTGACAGTGTAATCAAGAATTCAGTTTGGGATAAACCTATCAAGCGCCGTTGGGTCCGGCGATGTTGGATGTGCGGGTGGTACTTGCTGACGGTCGTAAAATTTATCTCGCCCCCATTTCACCAGGACTCCTCGTCACGTAAGGTTTCTCTGTCTTATGGTTTCTATTTGGCTGAAAAAAGTGTCAGATCTCATTTTCTCCTTTTAAATTAATATTATTTTGGAAAAGGAACGCAATTATTTCGCAATTGGCAAATTCATTCATGGATATTTTTATCAAGCTTCCCCAAATACATCAAGGCTGTTGTAGGACAAAGTGAAGTGCATTGGAAACTGTTCAGCATTGGTTCTAAGTTGAACTAAATATTTAAGGAATGAATTAAATTGCATTGATGACATTTCTTTTTTTTGCCAAGAAATATGAAAGATTCATCGTCGTTTTGTAGAGGAGGAGACGTAGGAAGAGTAGAGGAGGTTTCTCAAAAACTTTTCAAGAGACAACCAATATCAGTAGAATACTTTTATCATTCGACTTAGCGTCAAATAGAAGTATCAAATCTAAATTTGAAAAACTTTTCACAAATTTTACAAAATCATTCTTGAGTTGGTAGTTGAAGTAGTGGATCTATAAATAACATTATGAATAGGGCAATGTTTTGTCTGGTTCTACCGGTTCTCACCTGTGTTGCGCCTCACAAAAACTGCTTCTCTCAACTACGGCACTGGGGAATTCGCCGCTAAAGGAAGAAAAACCCAACTCGTAGAAAGCGGTGTTTTAACCATGCCTCTATTGTGAGGCCCACTTTTTATGCTCCTGTTCTTGGTTTAAGGTCCAAATAAGACCCAAGTTTTGACCTTGCCCGAGCCTTGTGTATGTGTTGTGTGTTTTGTGAGTTGGGGCGAGGACACGCGCTGAACCCTCTTTCCTCATTTTTTTTCTCTTCAACGGCGCGTCCTAAAATTACGCCCGTGCTGAGAGGCGTGAGAATGCTGGAAGGAGGAAAATTAAGTATCAGGCGCATGGTGGAGATATCCACATGTTTATTGACATTGTTGAATATGCTAGGAAATTCTCTTAGTTCCCTGGTGATATGTCTATTAGGGACACTTAGCATAGAGGGGAGGTGCAGAGATTTATCTCGTGTTTCAGCTGGAAATAACTGTCTTCATTCCTCATACATCAATGTAATAAGTTATGTTTTCATTTAGCACATTCTAATCAATGTCATTTTTTAACTATACTGATGAAGATGAACGTGAGACCTAGGACTTGGCTTAAATATTAATCGTCATTTAGATCAAAACTAGTGAAGACAATATGGCTATTTATTAAACTTTTAATTTAATCACAAATGAAATTTTTTCGTTAGTTTTACGATTCGTTAGGGACGACCTGTTTACATATCCCCATGAATTGCCTATCGATTGTATTAATAATCCCTCCCTTTATTAGGGGATTAGTCTGAAATTGATCGCAAAGAGTTTCAGGATTATATTTTCAGCCTCTTTTGAATGGGCATATCTTCTGACGACGTTTACACTCTTGGGCGTATGCACCTAAGCTGATTCGTCTGCTTTTATCGACTTAAAAGCTATTCAATATTTTCCTCTGCCTCTACAGTCTCATTACTGATAAAACCGGTGTTATCTCCTGACGTGTTGTAGAGTATGACGCATTTATATTCATTATTCCATTCTGCGTCCTTAGGGGAGACTGCTCCATGCCCTTTCGCAATACTATTTAGGGTCGTGAGCGCTTCACTTGTTGGCTGTGGCGCTTGGAAGTACGCGACCACATTCAGGTTCACAGCATTCTGCGAAGCTTGTGAGACCAAAGAAAAAGGCACGAAAACTTGAGGTGGTGCCTGCTGGTGCCGGCGTAAGGGCCTCCTTCACCTATGAGGAAACGAGGCAGCGGGTCAAGCGAGGGAAGAAACGGCTCCCCTAAGTCCTGAGTAGTTAGCTTCCGAGAAGTGTTGGTCCGTTAAAGGCGTGCCAAATAGGGTACAGTTAACCCCTAAAAATGTTGTCATGTGAACCACCAGTTACCCTTCGCCGGCCCACTCTCACCCTCACGTCCAGGCTCCAGGCTGCGGGAATTCTCCTGCCATTGTTGCTCTGGTCTCTCCTCCCTGCTCAATACAATAAAGAGGTCGCCAAGGGTGGGGTAAAGGGTGTGCTCCAGGGAAAAGGCGATTTTTTTCCTTCTTGCCGAGAAAGGGTTCAACAACCTGTCCTTGAAGTGAAACAACTAAGAATTTTGCGCTTCTATTAAGGTGTATATCATATTCAGCTAATTTTAAATACGGTTATGTTTTTGAAAATTTCCTTTAACTTACGTATAACAAACCACGTCTTCAGAGTGTTAAGGTTTTCGAGCAAAACAATGTGTTAAATGTCCTTTCCTTAAGGAATTATTAAAAATTCATGCTCCAACCTGACACTTTTAGGAGGTGAAAACGATCCCGATTTAGGAGGAGAAAACGATCCGAGGAAACCGCATTAAATACCTAATCAAATGTTTATGTATTTAATGTTGTGTTTTCAATTTTATAGACCCGCAAATCCCTTTACTTTAAGAGAGGAATTTACTTTCTGAAAATGAAAATTAGTGTACACATATGGGTATTTTCGTCATGGATAACTTGAGTGAATGGAATCAATCTTTGAGTAACTTCCTCGGTCGTTAACTGCAAGGTTTGGTGTTTTTTACCCCTCTCATGAGCTTCTTGCTGTAGCATCGGGCCAAAATAAAACTAGTGTGTGCTGGTGTGTAAGTTCTATACTAATAATGTTAGGTTGGTGACAGTTATTTCATGTTTAGTATAATCATTTAAGTACATCTGTCGTCTTTTCTGCAACTTATCTATCCATAAGCCCAACACTATGATCTCTTAAGTATCAAATATTTTCTATCATGCTGTTCAAATGTCTTACTCTTTTCCTCCCACTTACTCTCTAATACTTACATCTTCTTCTGTGTGGCAAGCTTAAAGAATCTGCAACCTTTCAATTTTCCGATATTCCCGTCTTTTGTCTCCTTCAAATTTCTCCCAGAGCCTCCTTTCTCTCCCATCAAATTCAAAATTCCGTCTTTCGTCTTCCTTTCCATCCAGCTGATGTCCTCTATAAAGTCTTCTGGTAAAATATTCAAATTTCTGAAACGAACATCGGTCGAAAGCTCTATACATTGGTAATGTTTGCGAAAACTAAATAACGGTAATGCTCGTATCCATTGGTGTCGGGATGACCGAGGCGCTGACACGATACGGTCCCCTGCTAGGAGCCGGTGGCTTTAGAATTTATCAATCACTGCCTCTCCCTTCCTGCCCAACAGAATGGGAGAAATATGTTGCGATGCTGCAGAGAGGTAGGAACAATGGGAGATTCTCGGAGGAATGCAAGGCGTTAGGGAATCAGGGGAAGAGGTGAGGGGTTTCTCGTGAGAAGGGCGAGTTGTAGAGGAAGGAGGAGGAGGATGGCCCGGTGGGGCCTTTTGGTCCCGGCGGCGAGGCGCCTGGCGGCTAGATTCCTAGGGACCCCACCCCACGAGGCGGGGATGCATAGAGACGACAGAATATGATTGCAGCGAGATATGCCATGGAAAGGGGTTTTTTTGGGGACGATCCTCGGGGGTGAGGTTTTCAGAAGTCTGTATACCTGAGGAGGGAGAAAACATAGAAAGAATGCATGGACACCAAAGAGTAGGTATCTCCCAAGGGGTGCGTGATTCGGATGTATTTCTTTTTTTCTCAAGTGGAATTGATGGATTCGTCAAATTGGGTGCCATTATGAATCAGTGAGTTTCTATAAATCTGGTTTGCCGTACTGGGCAAATTATTGGCTCATTTACCACTTTTTGAATACCTTTGCGACGCCGTGGTGCAAAAAATGTTTCTATCTATAAAAATGTGGTAAAGGCGAAATTCGAATGAGATGTCTTACAAGATGGTGTGCAATTCAATAGTAGTTGATACAGTGGAAGAGAGTTCTATTAGTTTTTAGTGCCTTAAGTCGCATGAACAGCCTATGCGACGATAGCGGGCCGTATTAACTTTTACGTCATGTAAAATTTACGCATGAGTTAAAAATAAGATAGGTGTCGCCCATTTTATTGGTTCATTTGGAAACAGAACTATTACCTTATACATAAATGGCTTATGTAGCCTATATTACACATATCTAGATTATACATAACTTGCATATATAGCCTCCCCGCAGCGGAGCTATCCAAAAAGAACACAAACTTTCGCATCATTAGTACCCACTTCTCGATTGGCACCAAAATATGTATGGCGAATATTAGCTGTGAATCTTTTGCTACCTGCGTAACAAAGCCATGAAGTCCCAAATTTTTTTGGCATATTTTTTGCAATATGTTCTTAACTTAGATCTTAATAACTTCAGTTGAATACTAGGTCAGGAAAAAAATAGCCAAGTGGTGCTGATATTTTAAATGATTTAATTTAACATATCCGAGTGTTTTTTCAATAAAACTCTTCGAGATACGTATAAGTAAGGTGTACACATGTGATAGAAAGGTAAGGGTACCCTTAGGGCTCTGGGTACCCTTAAAAAATAATAGATGTACGAACCTTTTATACGAGCGGCACGGTTCAATAAAGGGATGGAATAGTCCCGAGGAGGTGAATGGGGGAGCTTTGTAAGGAATGGGCTGATCGCCTTGGATTCACAGGGAAGTGGATAGCAATTGGTTAAATGTTTGCATTGTGTGTGATCGTTTCTGGGTAGGGGAGAGCGGCGGCTTCGTCAAGAACGGGCCGGCCACTTTGTAATCACCAACCGAGGAGGGATCGTCAGGGTCCGTGGATTTAATGGTCCATCTCACCGCCGCGGGCCGGCGGCGGGCAGATTGTCGGATGAGGGACTCGAGGGCAGGTAGTCCTCGCCCGACGAAAGGTTAATAGGATTTGAGAACGGTAGGAAGGAATGGGGGATATAAATTTGTAGCGGCGGCGGAGACCGCGGGAAAGAAAGCGAAGGGAGGGGGAAGGGGAAGGTTTAGGAGGTGAAGGCAAGAGAGATGAAGGAATGGGGAGAGTCTTCTGAGAAATGGAGTAGGGTTGAGGGATGGGTTTCTTCGAGACTGTGAGGTATACTCCCATGGCAAAAGAGTGACAGGTGGGCGTCTAAAAGCTCCGGCGAAAAAAAAAGAGATGAGGATTATAGTTTGGTGGATGGAGATGTCGAACTCAAGGTTTACGTGTTCGAATGAAAGAACTTGGTAAATCTTTGGCGATCAACCAAAGGATTGCCCCATTGCCTTACATAATGGCTTCTTTGGTTTCAACCAATTACGTTCAGAATACTTTTTGCATTAGAGCCATATTTATGTACCTCGATGGATGTGCATCTATATATTTATTGTACCTACTATTCGCCATAAACTGCGCCAAAAACTGTACGATTCGTCAAAAGTGCAGCCGAAGGTGATTCAACTTCAGGCATATATTACCTCTTATTTACGTCTCGGAAGCGTAAACCAATGCTTGATGAGTCATTATTGGAGAGCCCAATGCTTACATATGCCGAGGTCATGTAGAAACCCTATGTCCCTTTACGAGAGAACTAATTTTTGGCTTCACGGAAACACAACGCGGTTAGGTGATGTTCTTTTTACTTCATACCTGCTTAACACATCATCTATTTGTAGTAGGCTCCGATATGTAGGTGCTCCAACGGTTAATATAGTACCATTTAACCTAAACTTAATCCTTCGTCAAACAAAGAATCAATACGATTGGAAAGCGTGGCTTTTTGGTCGCCAATGCATTACCGACCTGGCTAACACGCCCGGTCTCTCTTCATCTAGTGACGGTAATTAGCCCGTGCGGCTTAACAATAAACGATTTCGGGATGATAGTTCAATGTGGAGTGGTCTCATCTCCGTGTTATAGGAATGCTCCTTCCTTCCTGTTGATCCTTTGTTGCGGGATAGTGAAAAGCCTCCGGGAGGTTATAGCCCGCTGAGCACAGACCAAAAGAGATGGGCAGAGATAGTAGGCCCGCTCGGCGGCGACGCGTTGGCGGCAGCTTGCCGGTGACTCACGCACTGCCGAATACGACGAGCGCACCGCCTCCATGGGCAAGAGGAGAGAAGATGATTGCCCCGGGGGAGAGTTTTCGGTAAGGAGGCTGGGCGACCGTGGGATGCACTGGGCGGAACGCGATAGGACTGCGTACACACCCTTGTCTCGCTCTCTCTCTCTCTTGGCGGGCTCCACAGAGAGGAAGGTGTGTTTCATAGCCGGGTGGATGAGTGGGTGGGAAAAACCAAGGAATCGAGGGGAGCGAAGAGAATGCCAATTCAGGAGTGAGGTGGAAGGAAAGGAGCAGGCTGAGATACACTTGGGAAGTCGCATGGAGATGAGCGTGAATCGATGCGAGCGAAAACGATGAAGTAATCTACTTTATTCATAATACGTCTCTTTTTCGAGGAGCGATCTCTTGCTAAAACGATAGACCCGAGCGGAAGTCTGGGAAATGGAATAATGGAGATCATGGCCATCCTGAGAGCCCGGGATCGAATGTCGGTAGCGGCAGATTTTTCATTGGTGCATCGGTCACTGCTTGAGTGATTAGTGGAGAGCACTTCGAAAGCAGTATTCGGTCGGTCAGGTGGGACTTAAACCGCGGACTCCTTGGTACTTTCTGTTAAGAGCAGGCTGATCCCGACGGCGGGTTTTACTCCACTCTTCTTCCGTTTCCTCAAAATTCCTACCTATACCCTATTACCCACCAATTCAAAATATGAAAATGACCTTAGTTGTCAGTCGCCACCCAAAAATAACTACTACATGTAATATCAAAAGCCCTACTAAATTTAATACACATCTTGATTGTATCAAAATTGCATGAAATTTAGTATTCCAGTTTCGGATCCATTACTATGAATACTGAATTTCACCATGAGCTCCCTTGATATTGTCTAAGGCAATATTTTGTTTAAATGATAACGTACTCCAACTCCACATAACGCCGCCACTTTTGTACGCGTCCTGTACTATTTTAACCTTTGAATGTTGTTGATTTTAAAAATACACAACGGAAACGTTCCTCTGAACAACCATCACATTAGATGCCGATTGCGACTTATTTTTTTTCCTCTCGAGCGAGTGATAAGTTCCCCGCTACTGCTTAAGTGCAACGATAAGTTACTGACTGGACTTGTTGCAGAGAGTGGTTTGACAAAAGTGGGCGGATGGCCGGTCTTGGGATGGGGAGCAGGGAGCTCTAATGGGGATGGGGAGATGAGATGAGGACGGATACTGAGGTGGAAGGGAAGAAGAAAACCACACGTCACAGCTGCATGATGCCGGGGGGCCTGTCCTCCTCCCTCCTTGGGCTCACCACCCCTTCCGATCCCAACTTACAGCCCCGAAGAAGCAGAGATCCGGGGGAGGTGGGAGGGAAGGAAGATGCTCCGTCTTGAAACATCCTCGCAGGAGCGGAACGAACCGTCATCTGCTCCTCTCAATATCTCATTTCCATGGCGTCTTCCACACGAAGGTGTTCTGTGGCGAGGAAATTGCAGCAAATTAGGCCCTATGAAATCATACTTTCACGCCGCGATGACATCACAAATTACTGTTTCGTTGTCGCCAGAAAATTTATTACAGTGAGATCATTACCAGAGACCATTTGAGTTTAATATCACTGTACAGGGCTGTTCATTCGTTTATGCAATGATTTCGAATATTTGACATACTTTTTCACAAGGAGTGTGAAAATAATCATATTATTCAAATGTGTATCAATCGAAACTTTTAATCTAAAATTGTGTAATATGGTTGGAAATAGATACAGTCTATTCTCGTCTACTCTAGTAGAATATTTCTAACAGCTAGTGATAGGAAGTAGAAATGTAATTTTCCCCTTATTAATTGTTTTACATTTCGTGACCATGGTTTCGATGTGGCTACGTCATCATCAGGCCTTTATCAACAAGAAGAAATTCCGACATGTAACGCCTGAAACTCCTTGTTTTTTTTCTGAAGATGATCAAACTTCGTTATTCAAATATGTGCAAATTAGAGCTCAGGACTTGGATGCTGAAGATGTTGACCTTAAATCCTTTGCGGCGCATGCCAGGCGGAGGGATATAGAAAAGGCCTTCACGGTCGTTTACTCAATCATACAAATACGATTGTCATTTGCCTCTTCTTCACCAGTGATTATTTTTTTATGTGCCTTTGTTCCTTTGTCATGCTTATTACTCCTTTCAGTTTTTTGCTCATTACGAAGAGCAATGAGAGGTAGAGGCATTAAAAGGGGCAGCTGAATCGTGCGCAGCATCATTAATTTTCGTCAATAACTACATTTTCTTTTGGAAACTCATTCCAGCCATTGTTCATGTTCATGAGTATTCAATTAAAACTTTTATCGACGAAAAATGTTAGAGTACTCCCCAGTAGGAAATTAATTTCTCGTTTTACATTCATTTACGGTTATAGCCTACGTTAAAATTTATTTCGGAAACTTATAATTTAAAATTTTAAATTCATTAGAATAGTAGGTACATGTTGTTTTCAGAGCATTCCTTTTCCGTTGTAAAATGCCATTTTGTCTTTTCAGTAATTTTCGATAGCCAAATCTTCAATGTGAATGATGAGTTTTCTCTGAGATCTAGAGAATTATTTTGAAAATTCTAAAACTGTTCCACAGCATGAAAACAGCATGCTTGGTGATCTTCACCCCCTGCCACACACCCTCGCGGTGGCTTGCAGGGTATCGTGTAGATGTAGATGAAAACCCTGTAGAATGTAAATGTTACCTTGAAGGCGGTCGACAGACATATTCCATACTTGATACCTATTGCTTGAACTCCAAAGTTAAACAAAATTCAATCGTTAATGCTATTACTATTCATTGATTCCGCAACACCTGCGCCGCAAGATCTGATGTTGGGCGCGGCAAAAATGGGGAGACTGCACCTTCAATATTCATACCCGAACTACTATTTGACTAACGAATGGATTGTTGCATCGGGCGGCGCCCTTTAAATTCGCCGTTTAAGCGGCTATAAACTGTCCACTCGACAAGGTTGTTACATAAAAAGTGGTGGGTAATGGACGTTTTTACGGCGGGCTTAGTATATTGCGAAAGACATGCAATAGCGAGGGATGGGCAGAGACCACGTGCGCGCCGCATATTTGACAACCCCGCCTCCCCGGAGCCCCTCTCTTCAATCTCCCTCTCTCTCTCTCTCTCTCTCTCTCTCTCTCGAAAAACACAGTGCGGCGAAACTTTTCCTTAGAGGGTGGAAGGAGGGATGTGGATCCTTTTTTTTTCTGGAGGCTCCATTCAGTCGCGTATTAGGCCTCAGGACCGGCGTTCTTCCCTCCTCTCTTCCCCCTCCCACACTCAGCACTCCCAGCCTCCCTTTCCTTCCTTCTCTCTCTCCATCCTCGTCAATTTGGCTCCATCACATCCAGTTTCCTCCTCTGGTGGCCCCATCCTCCTCCCTGCCCTCTCCTCCTCCCAGCCCAGCCCATTTTTCCCTCTGCCTCGACTCGCCTTCCCCATTATCCTCCCCATCCTTACCTGCCTCAACCTTTTCCTTCATCCACCTCGCTCCCGCCTCTGCAATCTGCCCGCCCCGGTCGCTCGCTCCACCTCGTGTCCTCCGCTCCAAACACGAACTTTTCCTGGTGTCATCACAGCTCCATATCTTCTTCTGATGTCCTCCCCGTTTCCCATCTCATCCATCACTTTCTCGCTCGCGTCCATTCGCATCTTAACTTCCATCTCCTATGCTATGTGTGAATGTTTTAAATCGGTTTCCAACCTCGCCAACTTCTCCCTCTCATCCCGTGCACTTGTCTGAGATGACTACAATACAGCTGTCCTATCCGCTGGTCCCACGATCGATCCCGCTTGACATACCCCTTCCCTTTTAATCCCATTGCTGACAAGAAGTCGCCGGCCCCGACGGCGGCGAGGTAAAGTCTGCTAATATTGGTGTTTCGAGTTCGAGTCCCGCCTGAGTGGGTTTTTCACCACCTAGGACAGGGATGAATGACAAAATCTGTGGTTCAGCCCCAGGGAAACCTGATTATAAGCCAATGCCTATTGGGATCCCAGGGGGATTGTAAGTAGCACTCCGTTTCTTGGAACTGTTTGGTATTATCTTACGCTCTGAATTGCTTCAAACCTGGGAGAATTTGACTTAGTTCATTTGTTTCATAGGTTGCTCACCGTTCGTGCTTAGGTAAAATCAGTAGGTATTGTATCCATTCAACATCTAGACTCCATTTTCAGCGGAAATTTCCTCTTGTGATTTCAATTGCAGGGGTTCTTGGTGTCATTTACGCCATCATGCGTTTCACATATCTTCTTTCAAGTTCGGTTTTGCTAGTAACCTTTGAAAATCTTTTCCGACACAAACAGGCAGAAATTACTTATAATTGAATACAATTTGTGATACAGGTTACGTGAACGACTTTCAAATTGCGTGAAATTAACCGGAAGTGTGGCGTAAATTAATGACGCAACCAAAGATGGTATGGTCTTTTTCCCTAACACGAAAATTTAAATTTCTAAAGATCTGCAAGTCAACTACATTTCGTAGAAATTAGAATAATGTGTTTACTACTATACTTTTTACTCAAATTTCTCCTGGTGAATACTAAGAGTGCTTTGCGCTATGACTCATTAAAAACCAGTTATTATTACTATTATTTTCACGTAATATTTTAATTACGTGTATCAAATTGTCGCGTTTTAAGATATCCGACGTCATTACTTTATTAGCCTGTAATTTGAATTTTTTAAATTTATATTCCACTATCACCGAAAACAGCACATGTGGCCTTTACATCGGGGTATTAGCAATGTAACAACAGACGAGCACACACAGCTATGTCTTGAGTGGTGAAAAAACCCACTCCGGCGGGACTGGAACCCTCGACCCTAAGGTTAGCAGGCGAGGACCTAACCACGCCGCCACCGGGCTTGTCTGTTTTGTTCAATATACTGCAATCAGGTTCCTTATATATTATTTTTTCTAGATTTCAACCCTCTTTCAATATTGGCACTCCTGCCGTTCTAAACAATAGATATTGTTTAAAACACAGATTATTGTTAATATTTTTCCGCCAACATTTATCACTCGCATAGAACATTTTGTCTAGCAACAGATTGGAATCTCTAGCAGTGAGTTACCTTCCCCAAGTTTTGTGTTTTTCTAGGTCAGTCAGGTAGTGTGGTCCATTTGAAGCCAGTCACGGTCCTCACCTCATCCTTTCTTTCCTGCCCCTCTAGCATCTCGTCCCTTACCCGTTTTCCTCCCTTGCCTCATGTGCGCCCCTCTTTCCACGACTCGCCCCCAACTCCACTTTTCTTCTTTTCCCCCAAAACCTCTCCTCTTACCCCACTTCCCCCCCCCCCCCCTTCGCCTTTCGCATTTCCCCATCCCCAACCTCACCCACTTCCTCATCCCTTGTCATATTTATCGCCGGTGCGTCCTTCGAGCATTCTACAAAATTTTCCCTCCTTCCACCCCCCCTCCCGTTCGCCCTTTGGTCTACCTGACCGCCCCATTTCCCTGACTCTCCCTCCCCCTTTTCTTCATCCCTTTCCCTCCACAAGCGCCCATCTTCGACTTATTTTTTTTCAACCGAAAGGGTCCTCCTTCTTTGGACATCAGTTTAGAGTATCTATTACTTTGAGTGTCAACGGTTTCGATTTTTTTTTTTTTTAAGGTTTAGGAAAAGACGTGGATCAATGGCTACCATACTGTTTGGCACAATAAATTTTTAATGCAACTATAAGGCATCAAAAAATTTCTAATTGGTGTACTTCGGGAGAGTACTTTGGCCATTTTATTCATATGCGGATTTTATAGGGAATAGCTAATTTAAAACTTTATTTTATTTTAAGCGAATGGCATATTACTATATATTGCACTTAATTTTTTTTTCACTTTGAAATTCGTGAATGTATTTTTCCTGGCATTGAATCAGCGTTTCTACAATTTTGAATATGGTATTTTTGCCACCTTTATTTGTGTAAATACTCTTTTGTGTTGCATATTCGGATGGAGTCTTCCGTAATTACGCATGTTTACGGGGATGAAATCTAGGGTTTCATTAAATGGCCAACCGAGCACTCGATTGAAGATTTCCTTATAATGCTTCCAAGTGACCAAATATCAATAATTATAGGTGTTGTTCACTTACCTGCTATTAATTTCGTTTTTATTTAAAGTCGTTACGCCCTCTCAGATTAACGTGTGACTTGTTTAGCGTGTCTTAGTGCTTCTCAATAACCAAACAAGATGCTACCCCCGAGGTCAGGGTGCTCTTAGACTCGCGTGAGTAGGGTCGCCTCTCTCTAAAATGGAGCAATCCCAAAAGAGGGTCACTACCCACTACTTGAAATTTAATTAGTTAAGATGTTGTTTTCATGCTTTTTACACTGCCAATTAATCCTTAATATATCACGGAAATGTAGTTTTTTATTCCTGACGGAGATACACCACGTCGTTAATTCTATATGTTTCCTTGCCATGCGATGGTGCGAAACATTATCCATGCTACTCCGATTTGAGCGGGTGACACTGCTTTAACATTGCCCTCCCTGAAGTATCTCGGGCGCAAAAGCGGTAGATAGGGTGGATGATATTCACCTACCGTAACTGTCGAACCGCGGTCCCCGCTATAAAGTCGAGCGTCTTCTCAAATCCACTGACGTCCCTCACCGACCAACCACCGAAAGTGTAAAAGATAGGTTTCGTAACACCCTGAGAACACCATGCGAGAGGGTAGGTGGGAGGAATGGGAGGAGGTCGGGGATGGCAGATGGGCAGCGGGTGGAGAGGGGCAGTTACCGATGGGGACCACCACCTAACCCGCCAACCCACCCTTCCCCATCATCCAGCCTCTGCCAAACCCGGTGAACCACCCCTCCTCTCCACCCGCCAGCTCCAATCTCACACGCATTCTCCGCCAGACCCTTTTACCCTCCCCGGCGCCAAGAGATCCCCGAAAATCTCCTCACATCGGCAACCCTTCCTCCGCTTTCCTCACCTCCCTTCCTTCATCTCCGTATCTATCTCTTCCACACCCTCTCTCGTTCCATCTTGTCGCCTATCTTCACATTTTTCCTCCTCCGGTTTCCTCTCTCTCTCGGACTCTCCACCCCTGCGGGTTGAATTCGTTATGGGATCCGACGGTTTTCATTTCCCCCACGACGCCTCACTTCCGTGGTAGCAACCTCTCCTTAGTTTCTGTCTTTCATTTTCTTCTGGGAGAGTAAATTTTATTGCGCTAGTGGGAAGCTTGGATGTGATTGCGATTCTTTTGTTTAACGTCCCGTTTTTGTTGCTTTGAGTTAATGATATATGGGAAGGAAATGGTGCGAATCGGGTACTTCTATTGTAATGTTCATTGTCCTCACAAATGCATTGTAATATGATATATTTGGCCCTTTATTCCCCGCTGGGTGCATGCTATTATTTTGTGAACTGAACTGCATTATGTGTTGGCGAAGTTACTTACTCATTTGTATTACTGTAGGAGAGGTGTTTTTGTTTTTTGGCTCAATTTTACCCTAATATCTACATATCTAGGCTAGGTTATGAATAATAGGATGACCCTTCCTGATATCCTGTGGCAGCTTTTTTTTATATTTATCAAGTAGTTACGTTTAGTTAAACTGATTAACTTTCGTTACCATAATTTGATGTGCTTTGAAATGACTCGAGCCACCGAGAATGTAAAGAGAAATCCTAATGACTTGTGTAAATAAACCTAAATTTTATTCACTGATGCCAACTCTAAAATCTTGCACTTTCCGAAAGTGATTATATTTTGGGCAAACAACTGTGCCTTAAATGTATTTGAGTGTCTATGAACTTGAAATGGAAGACAGTGAAGTGTAAGAGGTTAAAGTTCATCTTTGCTACCTTTCTTTTGTAAAATACCCTAATGAAGCGTGATATTTTGACTCAGTATTACTCATAAATTCAATGGAACCAAGCTCAAGGGTGTTATCTTGCTGGTCTTAAGCCTCCTCAAGAGCAAGAAAAAGAAATCCCTGGCCTCACCTTTTCGCCGTTCCAATTTCGCCGCTCCCCTTTCATCCCTCTTCAAACCCCGTCTCCCACGCACTGCCAGCCTCATCATCTCCATTGTCTCTCTGCATCCGCCGGCCTCGTCTTCTCTCATCTTTGCCCCCGGGGGCCTTCCCATTATCCCCATCCCTTCGCCACCATCTTCCCTCATCCTCCAAGAGATCTCTCTTTCCCATTTTCTCCTACCCATTTCCCACTCTTCAGCATACAAGGGTGCCCAGATGTGTACCTACTCCTGTGCCTTTTGCTCTCTAGGATCCCTCTCGGGTCCATCGGGCAACGAATATTCATACTCATTCTCTCACTGTCAGTAGAGATTCTCTCACTGCCAAGATTACATTTGCTTAGACTTAAAAAAAGAAAGTGTAGTAGTATGTACCACTTGCATGCAGTAAGTGGATGAATAACTCAGCAAACAGCCATCGTTGCGCTAGTTCGTGAATTATTTTTACCTGCTGTTTTATGACAAAAAATATAATGGCTTTACACACCGTACTATGATATTTGTTTGAATTTATATGGGTTCTTACATTACATACAATGGGAGCTGGGTTGATGAAGCGGTTAGAGTAGTGGCCTCTCACCAAGATGGCCGTTGGTTTGAATCCCGGCAGTGGAAGTTATTTTTCATTGGTAAACCGGCCCCTACTTGAGTGTTTTGTGGAGAGCATGTCGAGTACAGTACTCCATCCGTCGGTAGGGGGGGTTAAGCCGTGGTGCCCCTTTCGTTAATAGGAGGCTAAGGCTGTCTCCCCAGGTTTCTCTCAGACAATCCGTCTTTCCCTTTCATTCCCATCCTTAAGCCGCGTTTACACTATGTAGCAAAACCTGCTATATAACATTATTTAATAACTTTTGCTATGCAACAAAAGTTATATACCATTTTTATAGTCAGTGATTTCGGTGTCCATGCTATATGTTATATATAGCATACTACCGCATCCAGTATCAAAATTGTTGCGGAGAAGAGATGTAGCGCTCGCGGCCGCCATCACTGTGATCTTGGCAAGTCAAAGACGAAGACTAAAGAAGAAGACGCAATACTCGTCCACGCGTCTTGTTTCTTGTTGCGGATTTTTTGATCGGGGCAACTAGCGTCCCAAAAGCTGGCTGTTCGCGGAACAGTTCTATTAAATTAATGACTGCATCTAGATCACACACACTGTCATTTTCTAATCCTTCCATAGCAAAAAAAAACAATACAGAACAGTCTCAAGCGTCCGCGCACACGAGGCTACAACTCTGAACTGATGACAGAAAATGCTACATATATCAGATGCTAGAAGAAAAACCTGCGTATAACATTGCTACATATAGCAAAGTTAGATATAGCACGGATTTTTTTTTATCTTTACCGACTCCCAATGGATAGCACAATTTTTGCAATATATAGCAGAATCTGCTAAATATAACAATGTTATATAGCACTTTTCAGAAGTGACTTTTTCTACTTTTAGCACAATTTTTGCAATATATAGCAGAATCTGCTAATTATAACAATGATATATAGCACTTTTCAGAAGTGACTTTTTCTACTTTTAGCAAATATTAAATAAACTTGCCAAATGTTTTACAAATTTGCTATATAGCAAGATTTGCTACATAGTGTAAACGCGGCTTTATACCTCCCGGTCTGAAGCGCCTATTAGTGCGGAAACACGCTTGAAAACACATATGAGTTAATATTCGGTGGTAATTTCCTAGAGCCCCTATGTCCATGGTGTGACTTACAAATACACAATCGCATAGTGAATGTTGAACTTGTACTTACAATGCGATCTTCATCTCTGCAGTCGGTAGGAGAGCGTAATCTCTTATTAGCACGTGATGTAGTGTACATTGTAACGTTAATGCGTATGCATAGTTCTTACGTGAGCATCATAATACCTTTCAAAAAATACATTTTATTATTTTTATCTGTTGCGAGTCATAAAACGTCCTCTCCGCACGTTGAGTTACTATCGTTCCCGTTCTATTTCTGATTATTACTTTTGAATCGTATTCATAAAGTTAATTTTCCGTTGGCCCGATGACAGTGTATGACAGTGTATTATATGCCAAAGAAAATGGAACCTGGTTTGAAGACGGAAAGCTGCAAAAACATTTTAATTTTTCCCTTACGTAAGGAAACTTCGTAATCGGTCACAAATGTTTCCCTCAGTTCTCAGAAGTTATGACGAAATCAGGTCGATTTTTACAGTTTATAATTCCTCAGGGCCTCTGTAGTTGAGTTGAAATCCTTAATTAGATGTGAGCTTTAAATATATGCTTGATTTGAAAACAGATACCCATGATGATACTCTTGCAATAAAATCCGATAGTGTAGAAATATTTTTTGGGCAATGTTAGTGGTACGGACTGGATTGTTACATTGGTTAAGAGGTGACCTCTTATCCAATGATGTCAACAAAACTCAAATAACTCTATGATTATATGCAAGGGTTGATAGTTGACAGAACAGCAGGGAAAAATGATACCGGACGGATTTTAACTGACTTTCTTACCCCCCCCCCCCCTACGTGAAAGATTTTAGAATGAATGCAATATTGGCCGGATGGATTAGTGTGCATACATGAAGCACATCAGTAAAATGGTCATAATACTCTCAACAGATACTATCAGAAACCTTTCATATGGTGATTTCAGTGAATAAACACAGGAGGTAGTGTAAATCAAATCGTGCGACCTAAAATTATTCGCCACCTTCTTTCAGCATCTGGAGTAACGGTGCGTTTATTTTATCTCGCTAGCCTTTCGATGCCGTCTGCTGCTACACGATTGGGTGTCAGGACAAAGGATTTTCAGTCCGAAGTATGACGAGATCGAAGGTCTGAAACAATACATCGCAAAAAGGGTACTCCTGGCCTGGGTCTTACCCGGCCGTTGGGAATGAACTTCAGGGTCGTGGGGGCAGCATATTGTTTCATCGACATGCGATTTTGCAATGTCATTGCAGAATATCGAAGGCATCTTTTCTGCATGCTACCGATATTAAAATAAAAGGAATATCCTCCCGCCCTAATACATATGGAGCATTAATAAATCTCCAAGATCCCTGGACAGCCATCAGCAAACAATGGACTGAGACACTTCCTGAGGATTTCGTATTCTTTCCTGCTCGTTGAGTTGATCAATCTCCAGATAGGTCTCAGAGCTACTGTGTCCTCCCTGAAGGAAAGGGTCATGCGGTTGACCCACCATTGTGTCTAAGCATGCTGTCCCTTTTGTTACGAGCCCTCTTGACCTCCCCGAGGACTCTTCGATCTTGGCATTGACATCGACGGCGAGATTGTCTTACAGGGTATCGTTTTTAGAACTGGGTAGCGCCGTGTAATATCATGAACATTGCGATCGCCCAGATGGAGGGATAGAGTGGAATGAATATTCAATTGCGGTAGCATAAGTAGAAGTCGCGACATTGAAATCAAATGCGTCACTTTAACAAGAAAGTCGGCATGAGCCATCTGCACATCTGGAACCGATATCCTTCGGAATACAATTAAGTTACTTGCTCTGTAGGATGGACAAGCCGGCGAGTACATTTGACAGAGAGAAATTGTTCCGGGAAAAAATGCTAAAAGTCGATGGAGATGCATATGAATGAAATAATACTGATTTTGCCAACACTTTAATGATATCTTAAGCCGCAATAATTTCATCTATTAGAAGTGCATATTATAATTAAAATATTTTTCCGAACCCAAAAAAGATCAAAACGATAGTAATTATTGTACAATTAATTAAGAAATTATTATGGACATATGAGAAAGGTGTTAACATTTTTGATAGGTCTCTTCATGTAATATATTTAGGCTAGAAAAATATTCGCTTGGTATTGATACTATAAGTGTATTATTAGGTCTACAGTTTTTCTCTATTCTTTCGCATTTATTTCCTAAACAAAGAGTAAAACTCGGTCAGGAAATTCTGCTCCTGTTTATGAGAATGGAACCTTAAAAAGATGCAATTTTTGTTCATTTATGCTTCTTATCTAGTTGTTTTGCTCTTGACCGGATTGATTTGAAAGTTGAAAAACGTTGATGAACAGTAAAACACGTTACTAACGTACCGCTTCGCTTAGTGCGCAAGTTATTGTTTACAATCATTTATTTTATTGCTATTAATCATGGAACCTCTGAAAGAATTTTGGATTCTCGAATTGTCTGGAGTGCTTCGACAAGACTACTTTCGATAAAAAGCACAATTTTTAAACTTCCAAGAATAAACGCTGACGGGTTTGGGAAAGAATTGTTGTCTGTAGTAAAATTCAGGGTAAAGTGCTGAATCTAAGTTAGAATTTCAGAGTGTACTCTTTGTAAGCACACACTCGTATGTTTTTCAATGGAGTTACGGCAATGGGCTTTAATGGAAGCATGAGATCAGTTCATGACGCGGGAGGGACATTATCGTGTGACAGCCTCGATGCAGAGCTATGGCGATTCATGAACAAGCCTATAGGAAAAATAAGAATCGAACCATCTATAAATATTAATTGTAATAGCGTGTCAGTCAGTCAGTCCGTCATTCTGTTTCGTTCTCTTCCAAATTTTGAGCTAAAAGAGTGAGGTTTGGTGCATTGAGTGTGGATTCTCGGTCTGTATGATTTGGTAGTAGTTTTGGATTTTTAGCAGTTTGTAGTGCAGAGAAAAATGCAAAAAACGCGGTTTTTGAGACTGGGAGCAAAATATAATGAAAATATTGCGTAGAAAAAAGCACAAAAACATATAGGATAATTGGAGTGGGAGATATTTCTCTATTTATAAAATAGCCAATTCCTTCTCTCTGCATACGAAATGCTTAGAAAAAGTCGGTGCACAAAAGTGTAAAAAAAATGCAAAGATTACTTTTAGTAGTGAAGCAGTAACTGCCTGCCTGAAGCACAAGCACTACTGCCACCTATTGGTAATGTGTAATCAGTAGTTTCCAAACACTGTAAAACTCTCATTTGACACTAGAACACAAAGCTCACCTCAAGAGCATACCAGACTGAGACTGCCTGCAAAGCAGGCCGCAGGTCTGTTAGTCTTTTTCATTGAGAAAGTTAAGCTTCTCGATGCCTCTTCGCCTGCCGCTTTAAATATTAATGGATACAATATTAGGAAAATACGTATCTTTTTTCTTTTCTAATCAATCGGAAACGGCAATAAAAACGGCGACCGACCCATTTGACTCTGAATGGGAATAATGGGAGTCAAAAGCAATATCCATTGATCACTCATGGAGTGTCTAATGAAATGACCGCACCCATTTCATTTTTTTTGCCTACTTTTTGAAAGCCTCATTTTCTTTCTCGCTATCAGGCTTTGTTCAACCTAATTATAGCATATCATTAGTTGTCATTGGGCGTGTAGACCTTATCTTGTTACAGGGTTTGGAAATAGATTTTGTGGCGGCCGCGGTATTCAGGTTGGTAACACGCCGGTCTATCAACCCATGCATCACGGGTTCGAATCCTGTAGGCATGTATGCTCCAAGCCAAGAGTTAAAACAGGTTAATCAGTGTAATAGTGATATCAGTTCATTATCAGTTCGAGCAACTTAAAAACTCATTAAACTTCTACCAGATTCCAGCATTTCATTTTGAGACTGTTGTAAATGCTTAAGCCATTGAAGAACAATTGCCATTGTGATTTTGGAACTGTTTTGCGCATGCTTATTCGGTGATATTGTGATGCTACGTCATTTTTGTCTCTTCGTTAATCTCCCCATATCCACAAATAAATAACCCAATACCATCTCGTATTTCGATCTGCTCTACTCATACCATCAGGTTCCTTACCGCTCAACCATGCAAGGGGTTTACATGTTACCCATGCCCGAGACGAAACTCGAACCCGTGGCGCTTGGGCCAGGAGGCAGACCTGTTGCCCACCTGACTATGCCGGCCAGCCAGCCATATGATGAAAAAAATATATTGGTGAGTTGATGCTGAAAAATATAGCAATGAAGTTATTTTTCCCTCGTTCCCGGGGTAAAAATTTAAATCTGCGTAAGCGAAGGAAACGACCTTACGCCTAGTATTGGTGACAGTAGGTTTTTGATGAACTTCTATTTTTCTGGAACATGTCCTTTCTTTATTGAGTGATGATTCCTTAACGCGAAAGATTTTTGTCATTTCAGCTATACTAAATCTTGAATGAGTATAATCGATAAGGAAGTTTTACCTTGATTCGACTCCCATATCTAGCTAATAAAACCACTTTATTGGAGGACACTACGCCTTTAATCGTGGAATATTTCATTGATTTGAGAGAAAGATCAAGTGATTATGCTTTAGAGATGAGAACGATACATCTGCGAAGATCTTCATGAATGACAAATCGTAGATTTATGAATTTGTTCAGGATTGAAGTAAATCGTAATAGAATTCGGCGTGAAAGTGAGCCCACATCCTTAGTTACAGTTTTACTACTCGTATTTTGACGCAACGATAGTCGACCACAATAGTTTTTCAATTTAATCAGTCTATGATTCTTGCCACGTCGTAAATTAAAAGTGCTTTGCATACACTTCTATGGATTCCGCCTTTATGAGGGGAGAGGTATCCCTTGACACAAGCTCCTGCAGGTGGAAACCTACCGACGCTTGAAGTGAGCATAAAACCACGAATCCCTCAAGCTATAGCTGTAACAAAAACACACTTAATAAGATGTTTGGGAGAGTAAAGGGAAGCGGTTAAAATATTTCCGAATAAAATATCTCCCCCTGTTTGCCTGTGCGTCGTGTTTGTACGCACTCACTTTTTCTCCTCCTCCTTCACTCGTACTCAAGCCACTGTTGCGGCTAATGGCCACTGCTCACATTCGAAGGGGAGGAGCAGACCTCTTTATCACCCACTCTCCCCCCTTACCTCTTCTCCCTCCTCCTCTTCCTCCGCCCTCATCCGCCAGCGCACCTGAGACACCAAGCACCCATCCCACCCGGCGAGGCGCGGAGGCTTTAATCAGCTGTGACCTCCTCTCCCATTGTCTTCCCACCGCCATCCCGAACGGCGAATATAAGTGGGGATCACGTGAGCCACGAGAGGTACCATGGGTAGAGAAGACAACGCAGATAAGAAGGCTCTGTGTGTGTGTTTGTATGGGGGAGTTGTTGGGTGGGAGAAACAAAGGGCTCTTCGGTGGTTAAAAAATTGAAAGAAATTAAAAAAACAGGAGCGGAGGGGCTGATGGGGCGGAGAAGAAGGAAAGTGGAGTTGCGGGAAGGAGAGGAATGATATCCGAAGGAAGTGGAGCGAGTTCGGAGTAGAACGTGCTTGAGAATATAAAAATATTTTATGCTGGTTGTTTCGAGGAAGATACCGTCGTCGAGGTGATTGCGTCAAGGGTGGAAAAAAGGGGCTTGTTCTCTTTCCCAAGCTCGCAAGACGCGTTTCGACCGCACGAGCGTGCGAGAGTGTCCGCGTTGGTAGGTGAGGGAAGTAAAAGTGTCCTTGGCGACAGAGACACCAGTCAACTTACGCGGGAGACCCGGCCCCAAATTCCTTTCCCGCGGCGCGCGAGTTTTTCCTTTCCATCGTTCGTGCTGGCTCGGCGCAAAACATATAAGGGCAGTAATTTGTGAGCGGACGTTAACGAGCTGCCGATGTGCCCTTTCTTCTGAGAGGATCCCATTGATGGGGTGTCCTTCGTGACTTGGTCTAGTTTCCCAACCCTCTCTTGTAAAATTAGCGATGCATGTAAAACGATTGGTCACATGAAAAATATATTACAGAGCTCCTAATACCCTTTAAAATATCCTCGTGATGAAAACTCTCTCCTATTATAACATCCCAAAGTACGACATTATGGTGTTCTTTTCCTCTCTGTGGCAACTAAATGCTTCCTTTTCGAGTAACTCAAATCCACGGCTTAGCAAGACACCTAATGCGGTTAGGAATTAACAATATTCATTTGCTTCATAATCAATGCCCATTATTTGAGATATTTAATTATTCCGGCCGCTCAGTATTTACGATTCATTTTCTAGATATGTGGTGGTTATACCAACAGTTGCTGATTTTTGTTATTGGAGACTCATTTTAACTTCTTGATGCTTGTATGCATCTGCCCAAATTCAGTTTGTTTCCGTGGAAAAATTAATTGTGGCTCATAATTACCGGTAGTTCTGCAACCTTTTATGAAAATATATGTACTTTTGTCCTCATTTTGGTCTCTCTCATCCACCTCAGGTACTAAGAGCTAAATTCCTTTGGTTACCTTGTAGCCACTTAAAATTATTTTTACCGCAGCAATCTTCAGTTGAAGTTTGCGAACAGGAAAATTGCCTTTTTTCCTTCGAACATATTATCACTCAGGATAATTTTATTGATATTAGAAAAAACCGAAGAACCATTGTGAGGGGTTGCTGATAACTTACAACCATATATTTGAATTATTAAGTTTCTGCTTGCGATACTTCTCAATCTTCAGCTCATTAGGAAATCTCGTGATACAGAATTTTAGGGAAATTAATTACGGAAAAATAAATTTATATTTTAGAAAATAGTTCAAATTATTAGTAGGCATGCCAGCCACGGTCACAATCTTTTATTGTGATTTTCTGATAATTTATATCAATGAAAGGATTCTATATTTCTTTGTATTATATTTCTAAGAGCATATCTGAGCATAATTCCCTTCTTTAAAGATGTTGTTACACGTTATTGACCAGAATTTGGGCAGCTAGACACCTACAATGTAACACTGCTTGAATATGGAACTGGAAAAATGACTTCGGTGAACGAGACCCATGAGGCGATGAAACTGCGCTTTAGTAATGGCTCTAAGAATATGGTCCCTATCATATGCTATGCCACTACGTCAGTTCCGACGTTGAACTAACGTATAAAATATCCCAAAGTTATGTATCTATGTTCATGATATTAAACTTTAAACCTTTTGACGGCCAATAGAGCACACCAGCGAAGATATTGGAGGATATGAGATTGCTACTTTGGAGATATTCGATTAATGCACAAGGTAACAGGAAAAACTGGCCGCTGATATTTAGTAAAACGCGTATTGTGCGTTGAAAATGGTTACGTTTTGAGCATTTGATACTACCACGATTCAGGAACGTAATGGCTTTTATTGGTGCTATAATTTGATGCTTTCCTACCGGTTCGAGTAGGTTTTGGTTCACTCTTTTTTGCATTGCAATCATCCTGTGATTCATACGTGCATGATAAAATATTATTTTATTACATATTTTTACACGTAAAATGTATTAATATTTAAATTAATTTTAATAATATTTAATTAAAATAGTATATTAGTATACATAATATAGTAATTATATTCAATTAATATATTAATATGGAAAAATTATATTATAATATATGTATACATATTGTACATTATGACGTATTTTAATTGATGACCTCGGATGAACGGTAGTTACAGTCAAGAATGCGAAAGTGGTTAATATCAGAAAAAACATTTTGGTTCCTTGTCCAGCTGAAATATTTCGTTGAGAAATTCAAGAAATATCTTGATTTCTAAATTGAGGTCATGCATGATCTTTAATATTAAATCTATACGGATGTAATCGAGGAGAGTTTTAAACTTCCTGTTTTGGGTCAGAGGTCGCGATTTCCTCCATGACAGCCTGTGGTTGACTTCTTCTTCGTTACTAGGACATTTTCGAGGGCCCTAGCTGTTTTTTGTGTCTTCCGGCGCATTTCTTTTTCCTTCCCCTCCCCATTGTGACCTCGATCGCGGCCAGACATGGTAATGCATGAGTGTGTCCTCAACCAATCCCAGCTCATGACCGGCAATTTGCACACAAATAGCGTCTTCATAGCTTCCTTCTTTCTCCAACTTAGTCTCCTTTGCTAATATTTCTCGCTCCCTATGCTTAGGTGAGGGTCAGACTCCTTCGATGTGAGAGCTTTATTGTAATCAGACAAGGTATTCATGAGCCTTGTGCATAATGGTGTTTACCATCTGTGTATGGGCAAATCAGTAGAGTTCTATGTGATACCCGCACAGGACGATGATTTCCTCCATATACCTGGCATAATCACTTATTCATGCACCTTGTAGTCTTTTTATCGCGGGGTGAAGCGTTCCGCTTTCACCTTTGTTTGGCAGTGGTCTGGTTCATTTTTGTTGAACCTAGGTTTTTGTGTAATCCAAACTAGAATACTCTCCCAAGAGAATATCTCAAGCGAACACCAGAAACTAATATCATAACTCAGTATCACTAGCTACCAACTCGCGATCGGAGGGCCAACATAACTTGCCGAGGATTCGTCATTCGACTCAATAGTTCCGTTGGATACTTATTCAGAAATCTGTATATATCCTCGAGAAATAGGGACCAGCTATATTCGACGTATATTCTCGCGCTTATCTCATGATTTCTGTAATGAATGCCATCGGTAGCCACCTGAATGTCTCCGACAATTCAGATATTATCTCGTTACCTAGGTTCCGAATTCCAATACACCTTTGCATATGCCCCAAAGTCTAATTCATCTTCCCAGCTGTAGCGAAGGATAAGTTTGGCATTGAAGTTCCCCACAAATGGATGGAGGAGATTGCTTAAAGCGGAGGGGATCAAATGGCCTCTAGTCACGCACTGTCAAATTTCTGATGTGAGTTTTGTGTACGCGCCACGAAACGTGAAACCGACTTCGTTGCGATTAATTATTTACGATAGGATGGGGGGTGTCAGAATCCACTCTGGCGATTCAGCAAGGGTTTCAATTACAGCCATCTCTCTGATTACGATCACATTTTTGCAATTTATTTGGAAAACAAAAAATTAATCATTTAGGAGTCGAGCTATGGGAAAAATTCTTGTGAGGCTGGATAGCTTAATGTGGGGATTCTCAAAAGTGGAACGTTAGGGAAACCCTGCCTCACTTAGAGATAGGGGTCGTGTTTTCTGATGAATTCAAGGCGTTCCCAGGATAACTCTTGCGCGATGGCCGAATGGTACCTTGCTCTGCGGCCATTTTGCCTAAATGATGCATGCGCGGTAGCTATGGGAACGGAGAGGCTGCGGAATCCGGGTCGCTCCGCCCCCTGCACAATCCATTCCACTGGCAGGGAGTCGATAATGGCCTCTCCCAGCCCCCGCCTCCTCTGCCCGTTCTCCTCCCCGGACCCCTTAACCCCCCGCCCGCTCCTCTTTCCCCCTCGCTCCCTCTCTCCCCCCCTCTTCCGCCTCCCTCCTCATCCTCCTCTTCTCCTATCCCTCTCGGTATTGATCTGAAGATTCCATGAGGCCCCGCCCGTGGCGCATTGCAGACCGGGATACATCGCCCTCCGCCATGGAGCCACCGTGACGTCGAGATGACTGTTTGCCGTCCTCGGATGGGAATATTCGGCACGCGAGGGAAGTCGAATGGAATGGGTCGACTTTAGGTATTCTCCCGTCTGACTGGATCGCTAAGGATGCGGAAAACGAGTTGGGGAGGAAGGAAGGAATGCTAGGCATGGTGAAGGAGGAAAAATGTCTATATTTATCCGGAGCGTTCATAAATTTTTTCATAGATCTCCGCGCCATCTTTTTAACTTATGGACGTTGGTGATTAAATGCGGAATCATAAACATGTGAAGGAAAGTAGAGACGCCCGTGAATAAAAATGGAGGTACAGCAGAAGCACTTATTGTTTAGCATTACAATTTATGTAAATATGAAGAGGTTGGTCGATAGGAGAATATTGGAGAGCTACGTCCAACCCATCTTAGGATTGTTGACAGGTGATGATAATTTAAGGATATAAAAGAGTCCCTGGGCACTCCGGCCTTTAGGATTTTATGATAAAAGTAAATCGTAAAAGTTGTGATAGAATCGAAAGAAATTATCTGGAGTCGAACTTTGAGCATACCAGAAGGTAAATAGGACAGCATCCGTGTGATAAGTCCAGTTCTTTCGTAAATTTATGCAGACAACTGCGTGTTGGGTAGCGAAAATTAACCCTCTTGAGATTGTTTTTGTCTAAGCTTCCTAAAGGGTTTGCATAGATTGGTGAAATATTTTCCATATTTTTCGATGACTGCAATTAACTCAGTGCTTGTGGTTAGTCTCGAACAGGGATCAACTAGAAAAATTTAGTTTCTTTTCCTACGCTCAAATTACTTTAGATGATTCACTTTCTCTAAATCACACTAATAGCCTCGCTTTTTGCGGCGACGTTTTCGAAGCTAAGTCCAAAACGACGCTTCGGATTGCGAATAATTTTGAAGGGATGAGCTTGTTTCATTCTCGTCCAGTAAACTATGTCTCGTTTCCATCTTAGGAGCTGACGAGTTCTCACGTATTTACCGGGAAGATCGCCTCCGCCGACTATTTAGATGAGGTGAAGGCGGAGGGATGATTATCGTGGATGCGAGGAGACGGTGAGGTGGTAACCCCAGCCAGCCTTGCGTGCCCTCCTGAGGGACCGGGGGAGCGAGCGGGAGAGGAGAGGGCGGTTGAGGAGAGGGAGCACGGGAGGGTGGAGCGAGATGCAGGGGAGCCTCGAGCCATCATCGATCGAGGGCCGTGCTCCACAAAGAATGTGTGCGCTCTCGCGAATGCGAGCTCGCTTGACGGCGCTGCGGTCGTAAATAAGGTAGCTTTCGCATCACGCTATGCAGCGAGGTCTATTGGTTTACTATAAAATCAAACGTCGGTGACTCCAATGAAAGCGTCGAAATGCCCGTGCGCGCATTATTGAGTACCCTGAAACCCTGTGTAAATTCGAGTCCGAAATCGAATAGGGCAGGAATAGTAAATTACAAGAATTGACTCGACCAAGTTTGGTGAAAAAACTAAATTGAAGATCTCATTTTTTTTTTGGGTGTGGCAGAATTTGAACAACGCACTTCATTGAAAATGATTAGACATACACCGCTGCTTTATTAAATGGGATGAGAGCTAACGATGGGCTGATTTCAGGATCGCGTACATCGTTAGTTTAATTTCGCCGAGTGATCATGCTTTTTTCTTAATTTCATATTTGAGTGATATCTAGCCGGCCCACTGTCATCAATCGGAAACAGGTCAAAAGGTGTCATCGTATTCATTGTGATACCGTCCTTGTGGTCCCGTATCTTGGTTCAATTATGTAATATGTAGATATATGCGGGTAGAATAATTCTTATTTTTAGAATAAATTCTTAAACTTCGATAGCATAAAGTTGGAATGTGAAAGATTAAGGCAAGCTGCCCGAAAATTACACCACTTTTGACTGGCGGTAATAGAGGAAACGATAGATTCATTAACTAAATACAATTCTTTATGAACTGCCCTTAAAAATTGCTTTGTGTAGATGTAGTGGATTGCCATTGATTACCATCGTAGATGAAGTGAACGAGCCTTAGAAATGAGATATTCAATGAAAGAAGCATCTACTGCATTCGGAAAAGTTTTACGTTTAAAGGCAGAATTAAATGATGTTTGATGCAAAAATTTTATAGGTAATGAGATTTTTGAGGGTTATAACTTTAAGGCTGGAGATTGTAAATGGAAGGTGACATTGCACCATGTTGAAAATAAGATAATCGCGGTAGCTTTGTAATTGTGTATGAAGATGACCATTGGACGTTTAGAGAATGTGTTTGTGATGTAAGTGAGAGTGCAACGTTTTAAACAGTGTTAATGAAAAGATTTATTGTATAGCAGAGTCTCTCGGGAAGTTTTTTCTTTGGAGGGCAAAATTTATGAATTTCACTAGGAAACCAACTCATCCCCGGAAGATTGGAAGTTGACAAGAAGGTAGACGGCAGCTGGAAAGGTTCTTAACCGTGATTTGAAGAACATTGGGTACCTTTGGTGACCTATGTAGCAGCTTTATTTACAAAACCCGGAATTAAATGTAGTTCATGGATGAGGTCATTTCTTACCATTAACTTCCCCACGCTGCGCATTCAGGTTCGGCGTGCAGTGTGTCGAGCATATGAATTCGGTCTGACGGAAGGACGGAAGGACATCACTACGCGAACCTTAATTGAAATTATTTTCCCTATTGAGTCGAGTAACCCCGCCGCACCTCACCGTCACCATGCAAGTACTCTTACCTTTCCGGTGTGATGTTGAATGCTCGGTTAATGAACAAAAGTTACCTTTGATATGCATTTATGGCACTTGAAAATATCTAGGAGCACCTGTAAGTGAGTTTGGAGACGCTTGAGAAAATATTTAGATAAGTTATTAATTGGAACAAGAATGTGGATTTGAGGAATGGATACTTCATGTTACATGAAGGAACACTATCAGAACGTAGGTTACAATATAGACCGAATCTCGTACGTAAATTCAGAGACAATTAGTTATCCAATGACATCGAATTAGCTGGAAAATTATCTCTTATTTCGGCTCATTTCATAAGATATTAAGGTTGAAGAAACAGTCTTTTTAACGGATGAATTTCAAATACCACAAGACTAGATAAAATTTCACGAAAAACTCAACTAAACTCTTTTACCATGATAGGTAGTGCATGTATGTGTGAATATTCATCCCCTGCCACGCAGCTTTTTTGTGGCTTGTTGGCACTATGTAGATGTATACATGAATACCAAAGCGCTTATGCAGCCTATTTCGCGGAGGTATTTAAATGCGGTCCACTGACCACATATCAGTGACATACCGAACATAATCCCTTAGAGGTATGCTGTAATTTTTTCGTTTTTACTGTGAAGTGAATGAACAGCGTATTTCAATTAATATATTTATTATTTAGTTCCTTATCTTTAATTCATAATTTCTCACTCACCTCATATCCTCAAGGTGGTATGCATGCTATTCCATAGATTTCATTGAATAAATGGAATGAATTGAACGAAAAAGCGTTTCAGGACCTTTGATATTTTTCTTACCATCAAATAAAGACTGTTCTAGGGATCATGTATGATTTGCCGATTGCTCAAGAGTATCTATTGCCCACTAGGTTATGTACTACACGTTTCTTGATAAGAATTATCATTATTGTGTTTTTGTAATAATGGACCAAGAAAAGCAATTATGATAGAAAAGTATATATTTTACAATCAACCTGAACCCCTCAGATAGAGTTGTTTAGCAACAAATAAACTGTAATCTTGCCATGTTTATTCCTCATTCATCAGTAGACAACAAGAGAACTTTGTTCCAATTTACTATTACTCCTCCAAAAGAAGTTGCGGCAAGAAAACCGTGAAATACTGGTGAAAAATCTAGCCTTTTCGAACGTTTTCGTCAGCAATTTTAGAGGAAGCCCATCCCAGTTCATTTCCGCCCCCGCTGCCGTCCCGAGGAAACCATTATCTCAGTCCTGGAATGGAGTGCCTTTCTCCCGAACACACGCCCCGATGGATCACGGCCGATTTACGAGGAAGAAAGGTCCGGCCGGGATGCTCGAGGTCGATTAGGAAACCCTCTGGAGGAGGATCGGGGAAGGCAGAGGGGACCGAGGAGGGCTAGTCGTCGTGGGCATGCTAGTGTGGCCATTTATTTGCGACCTCAGAGGTCGGAGAGAAATAGAGAGAGAGAGAGGGACACCTCGAGGGTGCTTCGTCACCGCGCAACCGCCTCGGATGGGGAAGGAAGCGAGGAGAAAGATAAGTAGAGGTCCTTTGGGAGGGAGGTGGGGGAGAGGAGGATGTGGGGAATGGGTGCGTGGCAGGTATGGTGTGAATGGGGAGGGCGAGCGGAAGGGATAGGACCACAAGATGGAGGAGACATGACACCCCTTTCCCCTCCAATCCACCGGGCTTCCTCACCTTCATATTTGATGGCAATATAGCCTTGGGCGGTCTTGTCATGCCGGCCTCGATAGGTAGCTTGGTAACGTACCGGCCTTGGAACTCAAAGTTCATGGATCATCGGGTATAGATTATGTATGTGTCTTAGGGTAGAATCTACGTATGACGGTGTAGAATAATAATATGCAGTAAATGAATACAGCTTCAGCAGTTGAAGCCCCAAAATTCTTGTGGTACCATTTTAAAATTGTGACTAAATGTGGTTCGACATATACACTTGAGCCTTCAGAATGCAATTAAGACTTTTGCGTTTAATATTTTTCACAAGCATGGGTGCAGCTAAAGCATACCCACTTCTGCTCAACTTTTCACACTGCATTTTTTCCTTCTTTGGCTCAAATTTGGTTCCCCACGAATACCAAACTAAACACCTATTCATTTACTCCTTCCCCCGCCTGTCCCACCTTGGATTTCCATGCATTCTTCTAGTTCTATATCTAAATTTACGAGGTGACGCCCGAGCCACCGCAAAGTCATGAGCTATTTGGTATTAGATCCTGAAAGATTTAAGATGAAGTTGATAAGGAATAATGAGAAACAAGGACAAAATGAGAGACGTTTTCTAAATGGCATTAACATATTATTGCTTTTCCAGGAAGGTGCATGAGAAGAACGAATTTTAATCTTTCGGGTCGAGAATAGAACTCTCAATTTTTTGCTTAAATCCATCCTGCTGATTTTGAGTGAGGCTGTATCAGGTTGACAGCCCCTAATTCGCTTGATTTCGATTTATTTTTTTAACTTTAATCTCGCGCGATCTAGTCTCCATTGTTTACGAAGACCTTGCAATATCCGAAGAATTTTATCAGCAAGCTCATGGTATATTGCGGAACAAAAGTTTTTATTTTTATCCCATTCACTTCTCTCGTTAAATATTTCTCGGTTTTATCCCAAACACTCTTACTCCAGATGAGGTATTAGCAGAGCTCGATAACATATCATGTACTTTGCATCTTCCCAATAATCTTTTAACCAGGTCGACATCTACATAATACCCTGCCAGCCACCATAAAGATGTGTGGCATGGGGTGAATTCACACCAAACATGCATTACATATCATCCTTAAAAAGGATTAGTAACTGTATTCTAGGCTAAACTTAACAATGTAAAAAAGAATAATATTTAACATATTTATTAACAAATATTTAGTAAGTAGGTATTAACACACCGTCGTGGTGGATCGCAGGGTATCACGTAGATGATTCTCTTAAATATGTCTATCATTATGTACAAAGCTAAATACTTTCCACTCAAATTTGAGCATCCATATTCCTCTACTATTTTTCCTGTATTTTTACCTTATGTTACTTTCATATTCACGGCTGGTAACCTGGTATAGCATGTTTTTACGGCTGGTCGCAGGGAAACAGATATGTGCAACTAAATTTAAACTTTCTCTCCAACATAGTAAATGTGGGTTTGTAGTAATCTTATCAAGGTTTTCTATTGATACCTGCGGTAAGGGTAGGTTTTCATGCACCACTACCACTCTTTTTGACGTTTCTGAACCGTTCTCCTCCTTCTCTATTTTCTTTAGGAAGTCCAGTAGGTACATGTCCCATTTCATACTTGCCCCCGTTAAACCCTATCCTAACTCCTCTCGTCCTTCCCTCTCCAGCATTCTACCCTCTAAACAGGCCTTTAATAAACCATTGCCTATATGTACATGTCTTTTCCATATATTATGCCTCCTCCTAATTTCCTCCAGCAACCTTCCCTCCTCCCAGACCTTGCTGAGTATTTCATTATGAGTCTTCCTTTCTGACGTCCTACCTCCTCTATCCTCTCTCCATACCTTGAGCATAAACTCCTGCTTTGGAATTATATCTTAAAAACCCTGCTTGTAAAGAATTGGAAATATTGAACGATACAGCTGATGAATAATCCAATCGTGCAAAGTATTTTCATTACCAAGCTGGGCTAATTGTAAATTTCGTTTTCTTCAACTAGCAACCGAAATATGCTTTACTCCTTGTGCATCAAAGTTATAATTTTGGTTTGAAATAAATTAAAACTTATATTAAGTTGTAAAATAAATATAATGCCTTAAAAATCTACTTGGTTTTCCATTCACAGATAGTCCATTCAGTGTTTGAAATTATCCTCCTGTTTGAAGTGACCGCACTATTTCATTCGTTTTAGATTTGATACTCGGTGCAGTTATCGCAGCTGCATTCTCGTTGTCGACCGGAGAACGGCATGTGTAATATTGGCCATTAGTGCTTGAATGCTACCCATGATGATGAAGAAAACAACGGCCTCAACTTGCTCACTCTCTTTCGCTCTCCCTCCCCAGAGTCCCACTCCTCTCGCTCTCATCATCCGTTCCCTCCCTGACCTCTTGGTCCGCCGCCGCCGTCGCTGCATTCAGTACCACCGGCGAACCATGTTCCAGCGGTTTCCGACCGGGAATACCCATTTGCCTCACTTCCTGCCGCACTCATCTATCGAGGGCCTGCGTCCCCACTCCCAACCCCAGATTTCGCTGTCACTCACTTTTCTCTCCCTCTCCCTTTCCCTCCTCCCATTCTCTCCTCAACCTCTCTTAACTTATAGCGGAGCCCGCGGATGGAAAAACACTCCTCTTACCCTCGCCCGCCTGGGCTGCCCTGCCTCCCCAGCTCTCACACACTCCCATTATCTCTTACGTACTCCTCATTCTCCCGAATCCTCCCTAATTTCCGAGACGAAGGGAGTCGGCTCAACTTCCGCCTCCCTCTCTTTCAATCTCCCCTTCTTTCGGGGAATATCTAGCGCGGCTAGGTCAAGGGGTCGGCAAACTATGGCTATTTGGGGATGAAGCGTGGAATAAAATTATAGTTTCTTTTATAAAAGAGTGCCTAGATAAAGACCTACATTTAATTGACCCATAACTTAAAAATAACTTCTTGCGTACCAGATATACTTTCTCAGGGAATAATAGTTCATCACTCTCACTCATGAAAACGAATGCTCAATTTTTGTGCAGTTGCATTATATTTTAATCATTAAAAATTAGTACAAATCTGTTTTTAACATTTATTTAAATTTCACAATTAGCAAAAATGTATTTATGGCTGACAAATAACTTTAAATTAAATTAAAAACCTTGTATATTCCACACTTTAATATTAAAACACAAAACACTACCGGTTTCAATCCACAAGAGGAAATCATAAGGTGAACGTACAGAAGAATCTCAGTACTTATATCCTCTTGGTGAAGTGAGGGAGGGGGAAAGGATAGTGGAAGAGGGGACTTAAGTCAAATGTAAGGAGCCAAAAAGAAGTCAAAGTGGATTTAAGGTAGTAGGGAAATGTCGAGAATGTGGGAAGGTTCCGAAAACATAACGTTATTCACAATATGACCATGGGTTGAGTTTTTCTTAATCCTCATTTCCTCTAAAATGTCGAGCTTATTGCCTTTGGTCTCGAAATTTGATGTAAATCACTCGTGTGGTGTGTGGATAGGTGCTATCGCTGGATAGGCTTTATCAAGAAGAAATTGTGTGCTTGGAACCATCGAGACTACCTCGAATAGGTAACCAAGGAGTCACGTGGTATAAGCACTAATGGTTCTCAAATATGGTGTGTTAAAACAACTGATTAACTCCTCATTCATTGTTTACACTTGTGTTTTATCTCATTTGGGGCTCTATAGCCGAGTCAGATGAGAAAAACTCCGGTGAGAACAATTTGTGATATTGTAAAGAGCGATTCAGTCACTAAATTTGCAAACCATTCGTGTTTGTACCACGTGACTCCTCGGTTACCTATTCGAGAAATTCCGGACGGTTTCAAACATACGCCCCTTGGGCTAGGTCAGACTGGTGCCACTCTCTACAACTCTGCATTGATATATAAAATCAAATCTCCGCATAAAGATGGGCAATGCAGAAAAATTCGAAATACTCAAATACTTCTAATACGCGTTCTTTCCTTCTTCTTGATGTCGCGAGCTATCAACGAACCAAAATGAGCCCCACCCTCAGATCATGATAGTTGTGCGTGAGATCGATTGACTCACTTCATTAGACTTTGAGCTTACTTCATACAAACTACGCGTGAGTGACTCAATCATGCTACAGTTAAGATGATCCAACTGTGATTGAGGAAATATACCTATGCGTAATTCATGCGCACTTGGGTTCGAGTGACTATGATACTTATTTGAACGCAACAATTCGTGTATGTTTCGTTGTCGAAACAGCATGAAACTCAGTAGAAATTTCACTAATGAAGTAAGAAAATATCGTGGGCAAAAAATGTCATTTTAAATGACATATATTTCGAAGAAATGTACACTCGAGCAAATTAAGATTCGATCCAATTCTGGAATTGAACGTTTCCCGCTTACAGTCGGTTATTGACAGTTGTGACAAAATTATCTGCTAATCCAAGGTTATGTTTCTCTTTTGTACGTTGCCACTACTCAGGTGATGGCAGAATTATGTGAAAAATGTATCTAAATATAAAAAGTAATCCTTGTTAAAAGTTCAGTCAGTGTTTTATTCGTAGTCAAGCTAGTCACCGAATTGAACTCCATGAATGCTTTTCCTTAAGTTGCTTTATCAAATGGTATGTTTCACTTCAATGTATTTCATTTCATTATCACATTATTGCAGTACCAATATGTCAAAGTGTTATTTTTTATTTATAATTCATACACTCCTTAGCCTAGGAAGGCGTGTAGTTTGGAGTTACTATTTCCCAGAACCGCTTATCTACGAATACTCATAGTTAAGCCATAATATAAGGGCAACTACAGTTGATTCCAGTTCTCTAAGTATAGAACTCACTCCTTTCACGTGAGGAGAAAACTTTATGTTTACAGAATTTTTTATGCCTTGGAATATTTTTTTTTTCGTTTCACGCGACTATTTCCGCCCATGAATTACCGCTGATTTATCTTTTGCTGTTATTTTGAAATGGTAATAGAAATGCTGAATGAAAAAATAGCCGCGTATTATAAATGGAAGTGAATATAAATTCGTTTAGCGCCCATTATTACTTGAGCTTCACATAAAGCTATTTGAACGTTTCTCCTTTTAAAGTTCTGAGAATGCTTGTTTCCAGAATATTTTTAAATCTAATCTTAAAGAAGATTGCTTCTCGCTAGGCTGAATGATAACCATATCTCGCCTAGGTTAAAAATACTCACATCGGAAGACGTGTGAAAGGGGTTCAGGATAGGTGATTTAGCGTAACAACTCGACATGCATATACTATATCGGCTCTGTTTACAATACTTCTAATCTGTTTCTTTGGCCATTTTCATGCAAGGGTGTGGAGTATTTGGCAGATATTATCAATATTATAGACGCCTACTATGTTAAAAATATCACAGGTTTAAGATATATCTGAAATAAGTTTTTTGTCGTGAGGAAAAATAACGTGCATTAGGTTGAAACAGGAGAAATAAATGTGTCTGAATTAGGAGATATATATGAAAAAACAAATGTCAGCCATCGTTCATGACAGAGTTCTAGTTCTTATTATATATGCGTATACTGAATCTAAACCTCTTGCGGTCGCATTATTTTTCCCGATTTGAGATTCTCCAGGCCGAAGTGTGAGATTTGAATATGCATCACAAGTCATGACATCTTTCCCGTGCTTAAGTGCAGCAAAATTTAAGATCGCTGATAAAATTAGTTTAAAGGATATTATGCAAATAATATAAATATCGTAGGTTTTTCTGTGAAAACTAAATATTTCCACGGAATAGCCTGCTGCCCTGAATTGATGATAGAATCGCCCTGGCAAAAAGGAACTTATGTCCTCTTGCTCCCTTCTCATTTCCATACCACTCGAATCCTTCCTGATTACAGACCCTTCCTCCTTTTCCCCATCTACCCTCTCATTCTCTGCGGGGTAAATGTTTAGGCCCAACAAAGAACAGTAATTATTTTTCCATGTACCCAGTCATCCTCATCCTACTTTTCTTCACGTTTCAGTGACTTGAAGGGTCAGTTTCCCTACTCTATTCAGGAGCAGAAGAGCCCTTTCTTTCCATTAAGTTGCTTCATTAAAAATAATGCATCACTTATTCCCGTGAAGGCTCCCATCCAGGGGAATGTTTATCGTAACTGCAGCAGGATGAAAATATATGGGAGGGTAAATAATGTAGCAGTATATGCCAAAATTTAAGGTGCACAATAGATTGTTAGGTTTTCTAGGTTTTTATTTAAGCGATAATAATAATGCCATATTTGTATTCCTATATATTTCCATATTGTTGAAATAGTTACTCTGTCTTGGAGTCTTTATTTTGTTCTTTTTAAAATCAAAGAAGTTTTAAAAATTTAATACTTTCCTCTTAAATGAGGTAATAATATATGCCTAAACATGCATGCTACAGAACCCCCCGGCCTCACGCCGTTGCAGCGGAAAACAGGGTAATATGTAGATGAAAAACTAGGCTAGTGAACTACAGCATAAAAAACTATTTAATGAAATGCAATAAAAATACTCAAAATTTGGATAATCAATTTTGGTGCATACTGTTTTAGCCAGAGTTGATTAAAGATATATAGATTACGCACTGTTACAAATAATAGTAGAAGCAATGAAGAATTTGATAAGCAATTGGGAAGTTAGCCATTGCTAATTAGCTAGTAAGCGCTGCGTTCAACATTGGAGAGGAAAAAATATCACCCGCTTTGGTAAACGAACTGAATGCGAGCATTTGTTTCACGCTCACTAGCGTCTTTTCATTCCAAACTCGATCAACTTTAAGGTGCATAAAACCTTTAACTTCAATAAAAGAGCAAAGGCTCAAACTAGGTCTTCCTTTTGTATGCAATCGCTCCGTGGATGATGATCTCTACGATGTGCAAACGTACTTGAACATGTGGCCATAGTCAGGTTGAGATTTGATGCCGTTGAGGGACCTCATGTCGCGCTCCATTCATCGAGATGATTCATTCATCCTCAGGCCCCTTTCTGGCCTCCCATTCCTCTCCAGCCGCGCCCATCCAATACAAATTAACCCGTCCGCCGCCTCTTCGGCGTTTAATGGTGTGCGCAGAACCAGTTGCCGCCTCCGACGGTCAATTCACTGACCCCTTCCCCATTCTTAGCCTTTTGAACAGCCCCCCTTCTGTGCTCCTCTGACGCCACCGTAAGTACGCGCGCGTGTGAGGCCGAAGGTCCAGCCTCGAACAATCATCTCTCTCCCCCTTTCCCCCCTCCTCCGAGAGCCTCTCCTGTTCCTTTCCTTCCTCCGGCTCACGCAGCAACGCACGCCCCTTCGATTCCTCTCTTCGCCGCTATTCATTCAGGTCCCGGGGAGATGCCGGACACACGCCCCTCCTGGACCTCCTCGGTCGGTTCCGCAGGAGGTGAACGCGTGCGTTTTTCGTTTGTCTGGTGAGTGAATAGCATTTCGACGGCCAGGGCGAGGCACGCCTCTGGGATACCGCCCTTCTCCTAAGTGGTTTAATGGCTGTAACATTACAGACGTCGAGAGCCTGGAACCTCGCTATTTAATCGCATGGTTCATGAGTTAAAGCCCTCTTGGGCTTGTAGTTAAATTCGTTTATTGTGAACATCTTTAAAGTTAATGGTAATAGCATAGAGTGAGTATAATATTATACCTACTTTATGGTAATAGGCTTCGGTTTAAGGAGCTAAACCATTTGAGGTTATATCGCACCGTCTTGTCATTGGTATTAATTCTAAGACAGTCAAAACACCCCGACCTGAGGCGGGATTCGAACGCATGGTCTTTGGACCACGATCAGACTTTTCTGGTCTGGCTACCGCAGCCGGCGGAAACTTAATGATGTAATTTTGGAATGATTAAGGAGCAAACCGCGTCTGAGATATTTCGCCTAACCGTTTGTTGTAACATATAATGGCACTTGATCTGATTCGCTTGGTAAGCTAGTACGACTATGCACTATTTTGTTGTTTTTTTTTCTATGCAACTCGCTATCACTCCCATTTGTTCGAGATCGTCACAGTAATAAATTTCACATTACTATGATTTGGCTCTGTTGAAACATTTGTCGCAAAGATCTGTAGAAATTAATAGGGAATATTATTCCTGCAAATTAAACGTAAGATGTTGGAGTTGACGTGGCAAGTGACATATGAAAGGATTCTTTTATATTTGGTTGGCTTAGTAGTGTGCCAAGTACTTAAGGATTGGAAGTTAAATATAGCACAGGCATTATTCGGCTGGATAACAATTGATTGGCTGTATTGTGAATAGTTGGACCATTACATAGCTCACTCTCAGTGGACTATTGCATTTATTATGCAATTTTCGCTATCATCGGAATTGATTAAGAAGAAAAATGTAAAAAATAAGACGATTCCCTTTCGACATATAATAATATCTTATGATAACTTTGGTAATTTTTGTTCCTTAATGAGGCCAAACTATGGCGGGAAAACGAATTTCGATTGCCATACCGCGTCGTGCAATCTCATCAAAAAAGCAGATGGATTCCTCCATAAATAATACGATAGAGAGGCAATATTCTGAGTTAAAGTTTATTAGAATACCGTATCATAGGTAGTTACTGAATAAATTTGCCCCATCCATCTGATGTAAATCATAAAGAGATTCATAGATGAGTTAGTTATTCGACAATCTCCCGGGATATTACGTTTTGCCGCTCGATGTGAATTCTTCCAGTCCATCGTATCGAATACGTCTAATTTTTTTCTTCACTCTTCTCGTCTATTGACTCTCATTTATTCCGCTTTCATCCTGCTTTTCATACGACAATCTTTATCCGAAATTTGCTTATACACCCGGCAACTTTCATTGAAGGTCAACTATTGTATTTTAACCAATGTCCATCACTTAAGATCGTATATAAATATCAGTATTTCCTTTAGTAGAAATATAAATTCAATCTACATAATTATTCTCACAAAAAGCATTTTCTTGAGAGAGAGAAGATGGAATTATGATGATGAAGTAGATTTTTGTTCTCTTATTGACGAATTGTTACGTTTTAATCAGAACGATTAAAACTAATGATAAATAATGATAAGAGCGCGCCTGCATTCCCTGTCTGACTGCGTAAGTGTTTCTCTTACAAATTATTACTATTCAATACATACCTATTCCTTATTCCACGTTACGCTTGTGAGCCATCCTTCGTAGGCCACTACATGGGGATATTGTGCAAAATATCAAGCCATTAGCAGTCAGTTTCATTTTAACTTCGAGCAATGAATTTCTTTTTTGAAATATCTACCCTAAGTTCGGAAATATGACTTCATAGGCTGCCAAATTAGTAGCGATAAGAAAATTAATATGATGCACTATTTACCACTTCAGCAATTCCAAGATTTATATCATTATGCTCACATGTAAGTACTTGCGTGAAATCAGAAAAATGGAATTTTTTTCAGTGTGGGAACAGGATTTTTATTTGGAATGCATTCCTTTCTATTGCCAACACGCCCTCACTACGCAGATCTCATCTCTCTTTGCTCTTTCGTTTTCCGGAAGGTCAAACCGGGCGCCAACATCAGTATCCCTTTGACAACCTGCCCTCCTCCACTTTCCTCTATTGTTTCCCTTTCCTCTCACACTCCCTCGCACCCCAACCACTCTATTCCTCTATGTACTCACTGACCCCCTCCCATCACTCCCCCTCCCCTTGCTGGGGCTCCCCTCCCCTCATTCCCACCCCTCCACCGTCCGACGTCCCTCATCCGTGTCACCACGGTCCACGGGGCGCGCATAATGGGGAGGCTGCGGATATTGCGGCGGCGACAGAGGGGCCGGATGGGGTGTGGGGTGGAGAGCGCGGTGGCGCTCGACAGTTGTGGGGGCGGTGGGAAAAGGGGGGCGGGGGCGGAGGCCCCGGTGAGGCGGGCGTTCGTAAAGGGCGCGGCGCCACTCCGCTCCGTAGGGACTCGCAATCCGAATCGAAAAAGAACCGATCGTTTCGGAGCGGTGGCGATGACTGTGGGGAGAAAAAAATCTGTTGTTCGTTGACGGATAGAGCGAGAGAAAGAGATGTCACGGCTTGGCTTTAAAATGTTTATTTCTTTCCTCCAACGATATTTTCAATGCCACTTTGTTTCCCTATTGGCCTCCTAGAGTCTATGCCTAAAATTGATACCTCCCAGAAAATTTTCCAGGAGTTCACGGTGTTTTAATTTGATTCCATGGGAAAAGATTGTTTTCCACGTTTGGTGCGAAAGAAATGTCTACCGAATAAAAATACTAAGCAGGAGCAATGTTTTTATTTTCAGGAGGTTATGCAAAACTTTAATTGCTTAAATGACCTATTGGCCGCATTATAAGGTGGCTTCGGCTTTTCTAAAGCACTGCAATAATCTTAATCCAAGGATCAGAAAGGTCAACTGTTCGAATACTGCCAACATCCTCGGTAGCCAGGCTGAATATATGCCTGCCTAGCAAAATCAAGGGTCGTGGGTTTGAATCCCGCCTTCGGCATTGGTGTTGTGTCTGTCTTAGGCTTTAGAAAATAAGTGAGAAAGTGCGAAATAATCGAAGCCTTTGGAACATCTAAAAATCTACTGTACTACTTCTACTCGAATGCAGTATTTACCCGGAATTAATGTTAATTTTAATTAGATAAATGCTCCTTTTTACAACTCCTGTTTTTAGGTGGTTATATGTTTACGCTAAAAAAATTTTGTGAAACAATAAAGATTACATCTTATTTGGCGATTCATCAGTACAAGTGAAGAGACATTAATAGGGTTGTGGAACTTATTTAATAACTTTTTGGACAGCGTAGAGGAATGTTTCAGGTGAGGCGTCCGACAGGTGTGACTATTTGACCATGAAGGACAGGGCATAGGTAGAACTCATAGATACAGGTGGAAGAGTGGAAGGGAACCTGTTATTTTCTTTTGCCTACTCAAGACGAAATTCAGCTAGGGGCCTCATTTTAACGCTTCATACAACAGACGGAGACTTTTTCCACTGACCTTGGAATGCTCTCTAAGCAGAAAAAAATATTGGCATGAGGAATATTTTGTGTAGTCTGGATTGGAACCCATGATTTCGGGATAGGAATAATCAACATCACAGAAACTAATTCCTGCACGAACTAATGGTCCTAAGGCAATCAATTGACGTACCCGTTTCAGCTAAATTAACCATTTTATCATATTGTCTAGGGGAAGCACAAGGCACAACTTCGATTAAATTTTTATAATGTAAACAGGGAAGCCTTTGTATCGTATTTTTGAGGGAAAATAATACTGATGAGTTCATTCCATACGGAAATCAATTCAAAGTAACTACTGTTAAAATATTCCCATGCGTCAAAATGGAATGGAATATGTTTTGGTTTCACTATAATCGAGTTACTTCGGTCACCTGATCCCTCCCCGCTAATAGTTCTTGTCACTCAGCCATCCCCGCCGCCACTCCCCGTCCGCATTGCTTCCGGCCGGTCCCTCGGAACCTTGCCCTAACCTTCTCCCCTTAATTGGTCCACTCCGGCCCCTTCCCACCCGCAGCCACCAACAATGGATCACGCAACTCGGTTGGGGTGAGGGGATCAAATGGTTGGGGTGGGGGGGACGGCAGTGGCCGCGTAGGCGTTCGGTGGATGGGGTAGGGTGTGGAGAGAGGATGATGTTGTGGGATGATACGCTCCATCATTTCCCTGGGGAGCCCATCTGACATTTGCACTCGTCTTCCTGTTGTGTTCGTGTGTGTACTCGGTGCTATGCATACACGCCGGCGCACGCCTCCTCTCGGTCCTTCCTCTCTCCCTCACCCCTCTCAGAACTACCTTATATCTCTCTCTCCTTGTACATCATCATCATCATCGTCACCACCACTATATCTGCAGGGGCCTTCGTCCTCTCTCCCCACCCTCGCTCAGCTTTTAAAGGTCAACTGCGCGACAGTTTTCATCTCGCTCCCCGCCCTGCTGCTGTTTTCCCTGCTCAGCACCCCAAGTCCCGGTGCTCCCTTCCACGATCTACTCATCGCCTCGACTCCCCCACCCCTTACGATGTATTTTCCCCTCGCGTCCCTGAATCCCAGAACGGCGTTCCACATTCCGAGTTCGCTGAGCTCCCTCGCGCAGTCCTTAAACTCTCTATCCCCCCCTCCCTTGCGTGCCGTGGCGAAATCGGAAGCGGGACGCGAGCTTCCGATGATTCGCATCGCTCGTGAATTTTCGGTAGACCTGTGTTTTGTGTGCCAGCAGAAAATATTTTCAATATTGTTGGTCGAACGAAGTAGCCGATAATCCATATCAGGTTATATTAGGTTAATTTTAAGGTACATAGAGAGCTGATGACATTTACACGGTTTACAAACTAAGGGGAGGTGATTCCACTATTACTAGTAATTGAGTTATAAACGTATTTAAAATGATATAAAACTTGATGGCATTATAAACTCACGTTAAAATTAAATGCAGTTAAACAGGCAAGTTTCTTTCAAGAGAAACTGGGGGTCGTCGCCGAGAACGTATTTTATGTCTCCACCGATATCTAGCGTATTCTGAACATTACGTTGTCTGTTTTATTCCGTCATGAGGAGTCGAAAATTGAGAGGACAGCCATACCCGTCACAGCGCGGTGGATTCTTTTCTTCTTCTCATTATTCGCAGTAAAAACGCCTTAGAATCATGTCTATTTTTAAAGTATTTGCTAGCTTCCCACTCGTTTAACTAACTCGTCCGGTCACATCATCCATCATCACCAGCCAACGCGAAAGAGTCACGCTGTTACCAAGTCTCTCAAAGAGGGACAAGTATATCATCGGTTTCTGATCTTGATATTCGACATGTTCAATGCTCTCCCCTCTAGCTTGGCCCCTGGGTTCTTCCGTCCCTTGTTCACGTATTTTCTTTGTCATTCGTTTCATCTCGCTGACTATGTCGAAGGTCCCCCTTTTCCCTACTTTTTATCCTTCCCTTCATGCCCATTTTCTTTTTTATTATTCTGTTATTTTATCATGCCTCAGTAGCATCCTCCTTTCCTTTTATACGCCCCAATCCTTGGTTGAATCACATTTTATATCCATTAAAACTCGATTGATTAAAAACTGAACGAAAATCTGTCCAAACAATGTTTGCCTCCTTCGGTCATTAAAGTCTCGAGCGTCATTGTATACAATAAATTTAGGAGCGTGGATTCCTTCAATTCTTAATGTACCCCTGCAGATTAGAAAACTTTCGCTTAAAAACTGTTGACTTACTCATACTCTACTTACATATAATTACATTTTTATATGGTACTGTTTCACAATATTATGTTATTTTTAATCGTCTGTGTTGAATTGACGTCGTATGCTTCAAAAGTGCATTTTAAAGTATGAAAAAATAATTTATAAGTAATGACGACGACTTTATCACTAATGAAAGGAAACTAACAAAATGAAATTAGAAATATCTTTCAATTTCTTCTCTGGATCTTTCAGATTTATGGGAATAATATAGTCCACTCAGTTTACCCTGTATTAAGCTTTCCTATTTGAGTCAACATTAAATTAAGTTTAATGTTTTTTAAATGTTATAGAGCGTCGAATTTTTCCTTTACTCTCTAGCCATGGCGTAAACATAAGGGGGCCCAGAAACTCCGGTGTCGACATTAATCTTCACATCGTACATACATTTTCATCTTCATATTTACCAAACAAGCCACCTCAACGGTGTGGAGCAGGGATTGAATTGTCATCGAAATTCCTCCAGGTGTATGCAGCTAAAATTGATGTCACCACAGATTTTAAAACAAAATCTGGTGTTATTTTGGATTTATCGTTTCGTGTAACATTAAATACGTGTAAACTTGCCTGTCACTAAATGTTATTCACACACTAACAGCCAAATGATTGGTATCTATAAAACATCTACCAGCCGCAAAAAAGGCCAATGAGTGGTTCGTTTTGTGGTGATATTTTCTTGCTACGAATTTATAAATCAGCGGATAAAAATATAAATTGCTCTGCGGTTGCTTTGGCTTGGATACATGGTTACTTGGATTGAACTACTAAACGATTGAAAGTTGTAGAAATATTAACAGAAATGAAATAGTAGGCATAATATGAAAGTGTAATTTCAAAAATCGAGTTAGCATGTTTCGTGAAAATGTGTTTTAAGAAGCACGAAAACGTTCCTCGTTCCTTACGAGCGCTCAGCGTCGAGTATGATTATATTTGACGTTCATCGAGCGGCTGCTTCGTTGCAGCTACTTATCCTCCAGTGTCACCTGCGAACTAGATCTCCTGGAATAACGTGTGCTCCAAATGTTTGAGCCTCACCGTTCCGCTCCTCTCAAATGCACTTTCTCATTACATTGCTTGTCAAACATCCTCGTCGTGGACGTGAGCGAACGAGAGATTTATATCTTCGCGTACACGGAAACAATATTTAATTCCCTGTCATCCCATTATGGGACCGGCATACATCTCCTTCTCACTCCTCCCTTCCTGCTCTGACCTCCGTGAGAAAGGGTTGTTATCCGCTTCTCCAGTTTGTTAGCGTCCCCAGAAGACTTCTCACTCTTCCAACTCCCCCACCCGTCGGATGCCTACTCACCGGCATTCCCGCACTACCCCAAATAGTCCGACTCAACCGTCCGTCCACTCCAAACTGTGAGAAAGCCTCCTCCTGCCTCCCCAATTCCCTCCCCCATCACGCCCGCTCCCCTTGTTTCGAAGGTCTCGCGGAGAGAAGGGGGAGCGCGACCGTTGGCACACCTGCGCACCCCCATCCACGGCCTCCTCTTATTCACCTCCCCTCCCTCCTCTTCCACTCATTTCACTATATATCGTCCACTATCTCAATTATTCTTTCCTCCCTCCTCATCATTCTCTCTTGTCAAGAGGAGCCGGGCCCGGGGAGTGAGTCGTACCCGCAGGAGATCATTTCTCGTCAGTTTGATTCCAGCGCAATTTTTCATCTAACAATAGCCCGTTAGTACGCACAGTATGGAGTTGAACGAAGCATTTTGTAGTCGTCTTATTTTATAGGTAGTGAAATTTCAAGTCATATTTAATTTTCCTGATCGTCTCTGACGTGTCTAAATCTCATTTGTGAGATTTGTGTGGTGCGAATAATATCGCAAATAAAAATGAAATTGGTTCAGTTTTGTGTTTCCATTATTTAATATTTTTTACAATGGAATCTAGTTTTTGATATATATTATTCAGGAGATCATTTTATAATTCTTTAAAAATCCGAATAGCCTGTACAAATGTATAATTCCTCCATGTAGAGCATTGTAAATGTTTTGTGAATCCAGTTTAGTTCTTAATGTGATAAACTGACTTTAACCAATTCTTATTTGTTTTAAACTTGGAGATTATTATTTTCGGTGGAAATCAATTTCATAGGTATGTATCTCAACTCAAATTGGTCTGGCTATGTGATGCCTCTACTAGTTACTACCTAGACTCATAACTGGTTTTTTTTTAGAATGCACTCCCATTTCTTAAATTTCGCTATGGGCATAACCTGATATTCGAAAAAAACCATGAAAATGACAGCATTTCTTAGAGGGATAAATTTTCTGGCACATTTTCGATTGATTCCCATTCGCAAAATGCTGCCTATCTTGAACTTGATTTTCCTGGCAGTTTATGATTATGCAGTAATTTCCACAGACATTTTGTATTCACTGTATCTTTTCGTGAACTAATTTGAAGGGTTCATATAGTGGTTAGAACAGTGGCCTCCCGTCTCGAGGGTCTGGGTTCAAATCCTAGCAGTGGTAGAGATTTTTCATTGGTATACCAGTTCCTTCTTAAGTGCATTTTGGAGGGCACTTATAGCCCAATTAATGCTTTTTAGAGCAATTAATGTTGCTCCTAGTAGGGTCACCCATGCCAGATAGGTCGAAGCGTAGGAGCTTGACGAAAGGTAGTTCACGCACCGTGGAGTAAAGGTCGGAAGGTTCGCGGATGAGCGATTGCTAGTCATGCATAGTGCGAAAGATATGGGATGAAGATAAATCATAAGAAGTAGTAATAATAAGAGGAATGCGATTTTCAATAACAAAAAAGGCAAGTTTATCTATAAAATTAGGAGGCCAGAAGCTAGGGCAGATGAAGCAATTTAGCTATCTAGGTAGTGTGTTGGAGAAAAAAGGGTATAACAGTATTGAAGTGAGAAGGAGAATTGCATTGGCAAAAGACGCTTTTACTCGATGGAGTGAAATAATGACAGGGGCGTTGAGTAAAGTAAATAAAAGACTAGTGAGAAGTTTAATATGGAGTGCGGCAAAATGTGGTGCGGAAACGTGGGCTTAGTGGAAAGAAGATGACTTGGATAGATATACATTGATAAATAGACTATGGATTGATCGCCTTAGATAGGTAGATTTAGTTAGATAAAATAAGACATACTTGGGGCTTTTGAGATGATGATACTACTAACTTTAAATTTGAAGCATAAATCAAATCGATTAATTATTGATCCCTAAGTAACATCGCTCAGTAGAATTTTTCCTCAGTTTCTTCAATATTGTCATTTGTAAACCACTGCTGTCTTAAGTCTGCAAATGAGAAAGGAAACTTGAGCATTTTGTTGTCTTCTTTTGAACCTCCATTAAGATTTCGGGCGTTGGTGGTGGGGGAGGCGTTGCCCAGGACCACTAAGTACCACACATGTTTATGGCCTGTGTCCTATTTACTTGCGTGCTTCTCTCCCTCAGTGACATAGAAGAGGAACACATGGATTTGACGAGGGGCATCGTTTTTAGCGTTCGGCCATTACCGCGGGAATTAGGCCGCCTTCATCGCCGGTGTAGAGCAGCGCTCGGGCGTGGGAAATCTACTTTTAGGAGCTGGTCCCCCGAAAAAGGAGAAACATTTTTGTTGCCCCTCTTCTTCCAGCTCACCTTTTTTAGAGTGGCATTGCGACATTGGTTAACAAATGAGTTGTGGACAGTTTCTCTTTTTGTTGTCCGCTCGGCTTTGGTCACTCCCAATAATGAGAGGCGCGTGACTGATCTTCAAACAATGCACATTGGCGTTAATTACTTGAAATCTTGGGCGCAGGGAAAATGACTTCAAAGTCGTTGAGCAGTAATATCTCCAAAGCACACAAATGATTGTCCCTGAAATATATGCCGAGTAAAGAAATATTTACCAAAAGGTAATGAGAGTATGATATGCATTTGAGACACACTTTTATTTTATGCCTGTAAAATTAGGGCGCCTGACTGCTCTAGTCTGCTCTAATAGTACACTCTTTTTTCAATATATTTATTAGTTTATTTAGTGATGAAAATTTTGATGCTCTCCTGACAGATGATTGTAGTGAAACGCTCTCGGGATTCTCACTGGGTTGGTATTCCAAATACCGACTCTACAATGGCGGAGTCCGCCTTCGAAATGTCGGTATTTGGAATACTTGCCCCATGGGAATTCCGAGAGCAGTTTATTCAGTGCCGGATTTTTATAGTTCTGCTACTGTCGTCCACTTCTAAAATAATTTTCATTTAAGGCAGGATTTGGAATTGATAGAGAATATGGTTTTGAAAAATTTAGTCAGCAAAAAACATCTAAGCTAAAATGAAATATTGCCACGGACTTCATTTTAGTGTAAAAGAGAATATTTACATCTGTTTGAACTTATTTTTTAGTTTGATTGTTTAAAAACGTTGTTGAAATATAATAGAATTAACGGTCACAGAGTAATTAGTTCCAAGAAAAAAAAACTGTTTGGAAGGGTGTTTCAACAAATCTGACATTAAAACTTGCATAATGACTTCACAGGTTACAGGAAGCGTAAAAATTGAGCTGAAAAGATGATTTCGTTTTCATTTCAATTTAAATAGTTCCCTAAAAGTACCCGCAATGGCGTCTGGTGACTTCACGTCAGACCTGCGCTACCGTCATTGGAACAATTATTATGATATTAACTTGCGTATATTTCTATTAGTTGCATTAAATTGCATTCATTAACGTAGCAACCAAATAAGATTCAATTCCATACAGGTTCGATTATCAGTCTACAGTACTCTTCGCTCTGGACAAGTACAACACGAGAAGTTATGGGAAGCAGGTTTCTATCCATTTTTTTTATTTTCTTCATGAAGTCAAGTTTTGCCTAGCATCTATATTTAGAGTACGTTAATATACCGCATTGGATTTATTAATGCTCTAATTTGTTTGGTGGTTTAAAATAAAAGAACAAGACACATGAGGTGCAAAACGACCAAGCCGTCGACGTATTCTCTAAAAATAAAACTGCTACTAAAACAAGAAACAAAAGTTGAATATAAGCATGTTGGCTGGAGGTGAAAATCCTCTGGAGAATAAAAGTCCAAATGCCGATTTACAGAAAAACATTAACTTTCTTTCGAGAAGGTTGGTTTTCCCATTAATCAATCTTAGGAGATTGAGTTTCTTCGATTAATTGCCTTTTTGGAGTTTCATTCCTTTGAGGAGTTTCAAGAAGAATTATAATCACGGTTCTTTACCAGGCTACTGGAATTTCATTTGCGTGAATGTGGTGAATGAATTTGGAATGAAGAGCTCTTCTCCTCAGAGGGAATCTACCAGACTGCATGAAACGGTGAACTTAGTTGCAATTAAAAATCTTGGCGCAACCGAGCATTTACTGTGGGTGAACATCCGGGAAATTACTCCCTAGGGCAGTTATTTCCCGCACAATAGTTGCTATAGTGAGTCTTTGTGGTAATTGCGTCAGTGCCGCAATCCTTTTTACGTAACTTGAATGGGAATTGATACCAGACCTTTGATTCAAGTACTGGCTGATAATTGCAAGTGAATTGAAAGGCGTTTCGCCTACATGCGACGTTCAAATATCTTGGGAATCATTTGTATTTTGGTCGATTTTAATACAGCATGAGTTTTGGAACTCTAGGGAAAGAGGAGAAAGAATCAGAAACTTTAGAAATATATGTAGAGGGGAATGAAGAAAGTGTAAATTAAGGAAAAGACTAACAAATTAAGAGGTGCTGAATATGGTTGGGAAGAAAATTATATTGCTGGCAAAAATTAAAACACAGAGTAGGTGAAAGGAACATGTACTACTTAAGGATAATGGAAATCTGTGGGTCGTCATCGAGGATAAAATCAGGCTGAGCAGGTGAGGACGAGGAAGAAAAAGAAAATATATAATGAAAAGTATGAAGAGGAACTGGGAAATACGCAGATTGAAAGAGAGAGAGTGTAGGGATGGACCCGATAGTTGAATGAAATGAAAAATTGATTGGGAAACCCTATCAAAACCTATTTATACCGGTGGAAAACTATTAATCAATCAATGAAATTATATAAGAGACGTAGTCGATCATAAACGAAATTAATCCGAAAAAAATCAGGGATCAGTATATTCATCGGCTAGACTGAATATGTATACATGAACCCTCATTACTTTTATGTTTTTATGTTTGGGGAAAGCTCTTCATTCCAAATCACAGTATTTTGTGAGGTTGTGTAAAAGGTGAACTTAACAGTGTCTGTACCTCATTGTAATAATGATAGTAATCTCTGATTAAGTAGCATTGTAACTATTAATGCGAGTTATTTGTGTATGTTCGGAGATTATTTTCTCCTGCTACCCACCCCTGACGTGGCCTGCAGGGCATTCCATCGATTTAGGTGTATCTACATAATGTGCTACAAGCCACCGCAATGGTGATCGGGGGTGAACCATTTGCCAGGCATACATTTTAGGAACTAAATTTGCACTTAATATGATACAGTCATCCAAAAATACTAGTCCACGTATACACTAATTACATGTACATCTACCTCTAAATAGTTCCTGCGAGCAACCGCGAGGGTGTGTAGTAGGAGGCATTGAAGAACCCAGTGTCGACATTAGCCTGCTCCTAACGAAAGGCGCCTAGAGGTCCACGGCTTAACGTCCCATCCGTCGGTCGGAGTACTCCACAACGCAATAAGTAGAGACCGAAATACCAATAAAAAAACCGCCAGTCCCGGGATGTGAACCTGGACACTTGAAGTGGGAAGCCTCAAACCAACCCGATCCCAGATGTAACTGAAATGTATGATGTTGTCTTCCTGGAAAATGTTAGATAGACGAGACATGTGAAATGTTCAGTATAAATGACAAAATTTATAGTAGTATATATACAATCATTGACTAGTCAGGCATTACTATACATAAATTTATTAAATAACATATTTCCTAGAGCATGCATGAATAAGTAGTGTTAAACATTTTGCATGTAAAGAAAATCACTACGTAGGACTCTTCTACCTCAAAATCTACTGTAGATACTTTGATTTCTCTAAGTACCTATCTTCACTCTAATCTGTTACGGCCCCTAATTGTTCGTGGAAAAAAATGAATTTTTGAAGCTCTTTTACTTTCAATTTCTCCAATTTTATATTCAGCTATATGGAATTTGTCGGTACGATTGCACTTCTGTAGTAATTTTTAAGGTAAATAAAACTTAGTGCGTAACGCATTAACAAGAGATTTTGCCATGTTAACCAAGTTACCAATAATTTAGTAGCAAGCGCCTTATGCATGACTTAACACCTCTTTTATTACGTAGCATCTCTCGTTGCATGTAATCAGCGCATGCCAGGAAATTCACCGCGACGTGACGTACCCTCGAGAAATTTTTCTGGGCGCTCAATAGATATATGTAGATGGACACTTCTACATCTGGGTTCTTTTCTAAACCTCTTACTTACCCTTCACTACAACGTAGGAATTATAGCTCCTAAAAGTCGTCGAGTATTTGAATCGGTCCTCCAATCTCTTATACACCCTTCCTCTCAACAGTTAAAATACAGTGATTTGATTGAGCGAATGATTTATCCTTGCCTTTGCTCCATTACCACTCTTATTTCATATTATTTATCATTATATTGTGGACGAGAACTCAAGGTGGTCAAATCAGGTCGACTTGTCATTGTTCTCTTCTGCTGATGAGCTGTGCCGTTGTCTTGGAAGAAATTTCATCTCAATTCAGGATGAAGAGTGGGGGGCCAAACCAATTTTTTTTCCAAAAGACCCGATTCGGGACACATTTGGCCTGCGACACATGTTTTTCACGAGCTTTTCACTTGTTTCGGTTGTTTCTTTTGAGAGATGTCCTTTCGTTCTTCTTACAGGGCCCATGGGAACGAGGAAAGGCGACGAAATGGGAGAAAAAGAGGGCAGAATTTCCTCAGCTGTATCAGGACCCATTGTCCGGCCGTGGGAAAGGAATTTTCGTCTCTTGAAATCTGTTTACGGGAAAAGGTAATGTACCAATTTGTTTGCTCCTAATATTTCGTTCGAGCCGTTCCGGCGGCTCTCCCTCGTTCCCGACGGATGTAGATCGTTGTCGGAGACGGAATGACTTTTCGCGCATGCAGGAACGTGCGCAGCCTAATTGGCGAGGGAGTGTCAAAATGGTCAGAAAAGATCCCATATTTAGAGTCACTGGTGAAGGGAACTGATTTTAGTGCTTGCTTCCTCATGGCTCTCATTCCCTTTTTTAAGCATGAAAATTTCAGTGAATCGTATGTTTATCCTGCGATTTACACAGTGTGATTTTTATTTTTATGTGAGCATTAGTTATTGCAATTCATACTCGGTTGTTTTAAGCTGAATTATGTAGGTATCGTATCTCCTTTCGTTGGTGATATTGTGATAAACGAGCAGGATAAATTTATGTGTACCAACGGTAATGGGATATTGCAAGGAATGGAAAAATAGCTTGACGAGTTTGTAACAATAGGCTTTATTATGGTGAGCATCGATCAGGCCAAAATTTGATGGACGATTACTCCTGACTTTTGATCACTTTTTTGCGTCACTATTATGCTATACTTCTGAGCACCCGAATGATTTAAAAAACATGAAATACTACAGAATGCTATCGCTCATATCGCTGTATTGGAAGCATGATCAGTAGGCAATTCTTAATGCACATCATTCCTGGAAGTAGTACCCTGGAAATCATATTAAGCGTGTAGGGTGAATACTCTGTCCTTTTTGTTACCCTGACCCTGTTTGGGTCTTCTTTTCAAAGAACACCAAATTGACCCCTACTCCGGCGCTGTAGGTGCAACTGAGTTGAGGAACCGCTCATACTTTTTCCTCGTACAATTAGGGATATGAATAACGGTAAATATATCAAATACGAGTGTAGCAATGGATAACATTGGTAGCTGCATGTTGATATAAGGACTTGAAGCTAACCCAACTAACAGCATGTTTTTGCATGCATGCTTTGCTATTTCTATCTTTTTTTAAATAGTGAAATTTAGAACAGTACATAAATATCCTTTTTTATGCATGATATGTTATGTATGTTTGGTGAGAATTCACCCCCTGCCACGCACCTTTATGGTGGCTTGCGGGTTATTATGTAGGTGTAGATGTTACTGTATTTCAGTCTAATGTCAGAGAAACGTTTTTACGTAACTTATGCATCAATCAGACCTATCTGACAACCCAGCGCACGTAGGTATTGCGTTGAATATTTTGCGTGTTCATTCCTTGCGTTGGTTTTCTGAGGAGGAGTGCGCGGGAAGTCTCCATTTGCATTGTGTTTGTCGGGGCTGATATTTGTATGTTTATGTTTACCGCATTCCCTTATCTACAGCAATATAAACAGAAAAAAAAAATTCAGAGTGCGGGTTACGTGACGGTCCCTTTTTATTCACGCAAATTCCTCCTCTTTTTCCCTCCCTCGCACCCTTCGCCCTCTCTTGTTGCTCCGCCAAGGCTCCTCCCTCTCTCTTCGCTCTCGCTGTTGCTCAAGATTCCCAGCGATTGTCTCACCCAGTTGAGTGAGCAAGGGAGAGTGTCACACCGCTGGCGTTGTTGGTTGAGTCATTCGGCCTCTCTCTCTTCCATCCTCTTCCATTCTCCCCTCTGACTCCGTTAGCACCCACCCTCCCTCCATTCCCTCGTCATGAGTAAGGGTGCTAAACTTCCCCCCCCACCCTCTCTCTCCTCTCCAATACCTTCTTTTACCTCTGCTCGCCCAGATTCGTTTTTTTAAAACTCTTTCTTTCTCCATCCTACCTTCTTCTGCCCTCTCCGCTTTTCCCGTCCCATGCCCAGGATGGTCGATCAAGTTTTTTGTTCTTTGAAAATCTACGGTCTTTTAAAGTCCAGCTTAGTTTAACAAGTTATCTATGGTAAATTGCATAGGACTATTAGCAACACTTAACGCCGCCTTCACACAAAGGGCCCTGAACAATGCGTGTAAACTAGCCTGCTGGGCTATTGCTGAGTCACTCCCTTTCGCGCACCCACGCAGTGGTTTGTATGATATTATAATTTACCTCCGTATTTTACATAATTTAAGCTATTTAAATTATGTAAAATACGGAGTTCAATATGTATACGGCTTCCTATACGCAGAACGGATTTATTCACACATGCAGAGCGCAGATTTATATGGCTGTAGAATTATTCTTCTGTTCAGGTTTCAGTCAAGTGCGAAACTATTCCTTCAAATGCAATCAATTTCTAAATTTTTTCCAAATTTATTAATTGTATGGGCTCACACTTTGCAGCTCATGCTTTAAAACTAGTATAAGTCTTTCATAAATACCCACGTGTTTGTTTTCAGAGTAGGCTAATGGCCTGCGTTTAAGTACTCGTGAGAAATGTATAGAAGGGACCTATTTTATTGAACTACATGTCTTGGTTCTATCTGTCACAAACGTAAGAAGAAAAGTCACAAAAACCCTTAAATTGTGCTTTAGAAATCCCGTTGGAAGGAGTTGAGTTCCGAGATTAGAAAAATTTTCGGAGCTTGAGTATTTTGTGTTTTCAAGACTTTTAATGCTTCGATTAACGTCCTCCCGTTACCGGCCAATCTGTCTCTGAGGTTCGTGAGAGCGGATTTGTTTCTTCAACCATCTGGAATGCCTCGTCATTAAATATGTAAGTGTATGCAGAAAGGGATTAAATAAACACGCAATTTCTTCCTTTTCCTCAAGCATGTGTGGGACAATATGGGGGCGAAAAATCACTAACCCGGAGGAGAAAGGGAAAACATGAATAATGCAGCATGTTGTCCTCAATTGGAAGGTATTAAAACTTATATTTATCCTTGACCCAGTAGAGCTTCAGGAACTCACACTATTCATCAATTACTGCTAATAGCTGCTTTAGTTGCTCCTGCTATTTTCTTCATTCCTTCATTCTCTCTCTAAACTGTATACAATGATGTTTTACTTTGCTCTCTGATTAAACCTATGGAGGCCAAGTATGGCTAGAATCTTGGTAAGCAATCGATTTTCATTCTATACTTTACTTTATAGCCGAAACAACAACAATATGTTAGATAGGGCACTCGAGTTGGCGACATTTGGTTTATTAAATCAGCGCATTACTCTCCAGGCTAACGTTTTTTTTCATTTATGGTAGTTAGCCTAACAGTACTTCGTAAACCCTTTGCAGTAATCTCTAGGGAATATGAAAAAGTGACTAAATTTTAAGATCTTGTAATTAAAGAGAAATGTGTTTTATTTTGTAATAGACATTGGAGAAAGTGGAAGAATGTGGAGTGGAACTAGGTTTAGGCATGACATTGCACACAAGTTCAAGGAAAAGAAAAGCTGTTAACTCCGTTTAGGGTACATATACACGTTACCGTGTGATCCACCTCTAAGTTGTGCGGCAGGGTATCACGACCAGTTTGTGCAAATTTCAATTTATGAGCTTTCTCTTCACGAAACGCGTGCTATCCTATCCATTAGCGTCCCAATCAACGGATGCAGAGCTATATTTGGAATTTCCACCGTTATTTACCACAGATTGGAAATTATAATAATCCTCTTATCCCTTAAAACTTTGACTCAGTCCTTAGCTTGGAGAAATAGTATAGGAGTCGTAGCACCAATATCAATAACCGCGACTACTTATTCCATTTTCTCCCGTAGTTTGGAAGATAAAATGGATTGACCGAATGGCAAATGAAGTCGCCTTGAGAAAAGTAGAAAAAAAGAAAAGTCTGCTGAAAACTTTGTAATAAATAAGGGGCAACTTAATCGGTTATATCTTGAGACATGATGAATATGAAGAGGTTATTCGATAGGAGTTTAGAATGGAGAGCTGCCTCAAGCCAATTTTTGAATTGTTGACTGATGATGATGACCGTACGTTGGCCGTAATAGGGTTGTATGGCCCGCCAACTACATACTAGGCCAGCCGCACCAATGTTATAAAAAAAACACTAGGAGCTGGAATGATAATGATATATTTCATTCTTCAAGACATATTGGCTGGAAATGTGGGTTTTATTATGATTTTTTTGAGTTTATTTAGCGAAAAAGGTAAAAATATATAGAAATGATGCATAGAAATAGTCTTGAATTACTGGCAAATGAAGTGTTCAGGTCATACGCAGTGAGGCTACGAGTTGACAAATAACATTAAAAAAATAAGCTGCATATATATTGATTATCACGAATGTTATGCTAGCAAGGAATGTTTTAGGCAAAGCAGTGTTCATTTGTAGAATGCTTCAAGTAGAAATTGGCTACTAATGGTAGCCAGTGATAGAGACGAGTAATTTATAACGGTTTTCAAAATCTAAGTTTTGGCATTTTATTGCTGGCTGCCTGGTGGAGCAGAAATTACCTCTGGCATCCACACGTTGGCCAACCATCTTCAGTCTTCCTCCCTGCTATATTCGCAGTCCCCTGTTTTCCCATTCACGGCACGAATTTTCTGGTAAAGGTCAAGGGCTGTGAGGATGACATGAATTCTTCTAACGGTGTCATCAACTGCATGGGATCTCCTTCTGTGAACATCGAATCTTTAGCAATATGAACCTGCGTTGTGCGATTTACTTGGAACAGAAATGGAAACTGGCGATGGTTAGAAGGATTTAATTACTAGTTTTTAGGTTCACAAATGGAAATTACAGCGTTAAAAGACTGTGTTGCAGTTGGCACCTGTTTGCATATTATGTGCAAAAAAGGTGGTACGACTTTAGGATATCAAACGATGATCGTCGTTCATGTACCTACTATTTACGTTGCATAAATTTTAATGCGATTGGTTTTACGTCCATTATTATTCAATTAAAAATTCAATGGAGAGGTCATCCATGAAAATTGCTATGAATGAATGAATTATTGTCAAAGGCTGTGAATTGGTCGGTGTAGATCTTTTGACGATATCCAATGATGGAGTTAGATATGGAAGTATTATATTATCTCTTACGTCAGCAATGTCAGGCTCGTGCTTGGGATCGAGAGGGTTTACGCCAAAGATGAACGAGGTATTTTACTTGACCAGCTTTCCACACCATCGAAAGTAATTATAATTGGCTTGACTGTTGGGATTCGAAGATGGATGCGATCGATCGGTATTCCTTTGACGTACGTCGATCAGGCTGCATTTGGCGTTGTGAAGAAGTGGGTAGAGAAGTCTCAGTGGCGGGAGACTCGTCTTCACCCGTTTGCAGCTACTTTCTTTCGTTTTTGGGCCACGGGACTTATGCACCTTCAGAAGAAGTCAGCCTGGAGACTTGTAAGTCCTCCTTGGCATAAAAGTGGGGAGAGGGGCCGGACGAAAGATAAAAATTTCGACACCGCGGGGCTTCGCGTCTCTATCCCCTAATGGTTGGAGGAAACCTTCGGCCTGGATAGCTCTCGAGTCCGCTCATCAGGAGAGACAAGGGGATGGATTTGTAAAGTCAGTAAAGGAAGAATAGTAAAACAGGCGGCGAGGAGGATACGGCCCAGTTTGAAGAGATAAACTTTGAAATGGGAGCACAGATTATAAGGTCGTCACATGCATAATATACAGCTGCTATTCTAGCTAATACATTCATTGGTTAGGCATCTGGGTAATGCGTAAAGGCGCAGAGGCCCTGGCTTCGACTTCCAGAGGCTATATTTATCATGATGTTCTAGTTAGGATTCAAGGGAACTTCAAGGTCTATAGTGAAGAGAGGGAGTGGTTTGTTTTTCGAAATCGTCATTCGTCAATGACCCGAAAAGGAGATCAATACAGTCCGAGGATGCAACCGAGTTTCTCTTTTGCCTTCTATCGGCAGTTAGGTGTCCATAAAGCTGTTTTTGTTTTCGAGGTATTTTGCCTCAACTGCAGTGCTTTTACTTTCACAATGCGCTATTCTTTTCCATTGTTCTTATTCATATTAATTAGGAATAAAAAATATTGCACAGGGAAAATCCATTGAGCGTCCTAACGCACATGATGTCACATTACTTTGTATTTTAATTTTCATGGTGAAATTATTTATAGAACAGTTGCAGTGACCAAGTCATAGATGCGACTGCAGTATATTACCATTTTTTATTATATATCAACCTGCAGGGTATCTAGTTAAGGTTTTTGAAAATTTGTATACGTGTTGTGTGCTGGAAAGGGCCACCTGCTACCGGAAAATGAGTCAATATACACGAGAAAACATGGTGGAAGACATGAGAAAAAGTTGAAGGTCAAGTTGCGGATGCCAAAAGAATGGGATGATTTCGCTACGCTTAAGAAAATATCGTACAGTCCCCTCGACGAGGGTTGAAAGGAAGTGGGGAAATAGAAAGTGGGGAGAGATACGTGCTGTAAATCGAGCTAAAAATAGATTTGGATGACTACATCGTAGGTATATCCTACTTCTACCACCGGAATTTCACCGACTTGTCTTACGCAACTTGCGTATAACTTGGCTTACACCAATTTTTATGGATCATGGATGAATTTAAATGGCTTTGGGCAAGGTATGCATCGAATATTTTACTCTGGCATCAGTAGCATGAATTTAGAATCCGACAATGTAACTTGAATGTCACTTAATCTTAAGCATAAGATGAATATGCATTATCTACGTAGTTGCACGTAACTCTTATATCTAATATCTCTCCATGAAGTAGTAGCATTATAGCTCTTATTTGCATGTTAGTAGTGCATGTTTGGTGATCTCCGGTCGCTGCCACACACCCTCATGGCGGCTCGCAGGGTATTACGTATATGTAGATGTATCAATCAAAGTGATGTGAGAATTTACATTTGAAATAGTTTCCTAGAAGCTTTGCAGAGTGAGCACTATTCACAAACATAATATACGGCATAATATTTTCAATCCCTGCTAAAAGTATGAACAAATGAACAGCTGAAAAGAATAAACTTTGATTAGTTGTTTTATCCACATTTGTCGATCACAGTTCAAATATTATTTACCAGGTCCTTTTTCTACTGCAAAGTTGACAAATTAAACACTTCATTTAAGATAAAGAACGTAGTATAATCCATACTTGTATTTATTTTTGCCGACCCGGGTCTCAACTTAAATAAGTCATTCTCTAGGCCCAAGTTATTCTTATTAGGTTGAAACCCGGATCGGCAAAAATTATACACGGGTGGATTATACTAAGTTATTTATATTTACCATGCAGTTCCTCAAAGTTACGCTTGAAACCTTTAAGCTAAAGCATTTCATTTATTGAGCTTCTTGATTTTTTTCTTTCGTACCCCCTACTCACCGAACCGAACGAAACTCAGTGAAAATTGTTCTCATACTTTCATTCAGAGTGTCAGTTTAGTACAAATAGTATAACTATTGAACATGAATGCCTTTAAGTTCCAAAGGAGATGTATATTATCAATACACCGCGCATCGTTAACTGAAGAAAAGGTTGCAGTTACGTAATGCCCACTGTGTTATATAGCATATAATGGGTACTTAGGTTTTCAAAGCACTAAAATTATGTCGTACTGAATAACGAACAATACAAAGTGGAGATAACCACAAATACCACACTTCAGGGGGGATTAGAACCCGCGACCTTTTGGCTATCAGGCCGGCGCAAAACCAACTTGGGTACAAAGATAGGCTGTAAAGTTGCGCAGTTGGATTTAGAATAGAAATCAGAAAAATAATGGATAAAAATATTTCACCTTCCCGAGGTGCCACCTGCCCTAAACCAATGACCCTTCCGTTGGCTTTCGGGGTTGAACATAAATAAATTGATTGAACGTGAACAATTATAAAGAAAACCAGATCAATATCTTGCATGTTTCCATAAAGTAGTATCATTTTACCTTTCCGTTACCTAAAGACTAGTATTTTTGAAGGACTCTAATGTGGTAAATGTAAGTTAAATTCTATTTTGATTTAAAATGCAAGCCTGGTTCACTCCAGGGAGTGACAGGGCTGTCACACACCCTTATGGTGGCTTGCAGGCTGTTGAATTGCTATCCAGCACAATTGAATGACTTAAGCCCCAAGCCGCGACTCCTGCCGTCGTTTTACTGAGCGGGCAGTCGCCAAAATCCATTTCAAATAAATTTTAGATAGATGTTGCCCGAGAACTTATTACTTCCTTTAGTATAAAATTATAATGGAAACCAATTCGAAACGAGTACAGAATAAGCAGCCTCCATGAAAAAATACAGTCACGCGCTTTTTAAACCTTTCTAGGGGCTCGGGGCAGTTTCTCCCTAAAGTAGGAAACAGGTAATTGACGCCCGGAGTAAATGTTTAGGGAGGAAGGAGAGGTGGTAGGTGGGCGATGAAGGAAGAAGGGGGCGGGAGAGGCTGGGAGGGAGGAAGGGTGGTAGGGGATGTTGGATAGGAGCAAGGGAACGAGAGACCGGAGAAAGGAAGGGGGAGGAAGTGGATCGAGTTAGGAAGTCGGGTATGAAGACTTTTCGGGGGAAAGGAGGCTTGCGTCCTGGTCGGTTGGAGCGAGGTCCTGCGAGGGGAGAAGAATAGCCCGACCAAAGCGAGCAGAAGACCCATATTGCTGGCGCAAGTGACGGGGAGGTAGAAAGGAAATGATGGATCCTCATTTTCTGAGCACCATGCCGGTACCTTGGTTAGGCAGAGCGTGAGTCATTAACAAACATACGCTAGACAATTTGTAACTAAATATTATGGTAGGAAACTTGTGATAGACATGCGCTTGCGCTACGTTATAACAATGCTAGGAAGCATTTGGTTTCAGTACGTTATTAGTTACAGCAGGTACGTGAGACTGCTGTTAAATTTTGTTATGATTGACAGCTACTTCTGTATATACCACAAATTGGACCGCCTGCAAGCACGTTCAGCTATCCGATCTTTTTAGGGACGTACGAGGATGTAAGGTCCTTCATGTTCGTAATAAAATCGACAATAACATAGAGGAGATGTCAACATATTTTCGAATTCGTCGAAAACAAAACGACTTCGATTGTCTGCGTACTTAAAATATTCGGTCCCTGACGGTACGCCAATAGCATTTAACTGGGGGTCCCTGGTTCGATTCTGGTGGAGGTGTCGTGAACTTCTTTTGTCGAGCAAAACCGAAAGCTGTGTGATTTCTTATGTGTCACTATATATATCCATCTGCAAATCCACGGATGGCACAGGGAAAGGAAGTTGTCATCATTTACTGACTTCCATGCAAGTCACCTCAAGAGTGTGTTGCCGGGGTTAGTTATCAACAATCATGTAGGTACTATATCTACATGATTTTCATCACTACGTTCACATCATCTCTCATCTATTATGTTCATCACTACTTCACTGCATTCTAACCCTCCCGAAATTGATGTGTGAATTCCGCTCGCCCTACTTGGTGAGCTCTACCGATGCCAGCCAGATTAAACTTCTAGCGTAATTTAGTGGTTATGGTGGGTTGATTCAGCGTATTACAAAACCGACTGCCTGACAGCGATTATATTCCAAGTTTCAAATATGGGGTATCCACGATTGTATTTCTTTTCATATCGATTCTCATTTATTTATTCTGGAGAGACGATAAAGTTTACCATTTCTCAGAGAACTGAACTCCCGGCACATGCTTATCTAATTTTTGTATTTGTTATAATAACAAAAACGTTTAGAAAGTGACCAAATCTGGTCTTATGTTCTGAAGGTGATAACCTGATTTAGGGTGGTAATGATACTCTTAATAGATCTTAGTGCGACTGAGCATGATATAATCATCGAAATCTACATCTACGCAATACCCTGCAATCCACCGCGAGGGTGTGTGTCAGGGGGTGATGGTCACCATGACCACCACCAGGGGGTGATGCATTATTGACATGCAACTAGGCTACTACATGGAATAATCTTGGATAATAGGATCACTTGCAGCTAGATGGTTAATATCTACATTGTAATAAAGGGATTATTGGTTATGATGGAATTTATCGAAATATTTTTATTTGTGTCTACCATGCATGGCAGGTAAGCATCATTTTTTTTTGAATTATTGATAATGTTACATTCTGAGACTGAAAAGTATTTTTTTCTGGTCTTGGCGTGTTGGCAACAACATCTATGAAGTCTGTAAAGGAAATATGAAATAATAATTCGAAAGAATATAAAAAAATTAATTGGTATTTAAGATCATAGTGAATGAGAGGATTTTCCAGTGGTGCAGAAAAGTCTTGTTATATCATGTTTATTTTGAAATGGTATCATATAATATATCTAATGTTATGCTTGAATGGAAGATTATTTCTAATAATTTCCTCAAATAATCTAGTCTGGGTGCGTTCCTCTAACGACTTTTAGAAGATTTTGTTCGTTATCCTTTTTTAACTTCATCGTTCTTAGTTAGCATCTCCTTAGTACATGCATAATGACATTATTTTTCTGTAGCTTGTATGCTTGAAATGTGCAGTCTTTATAATAGTCGCAGTGGGGTTCTTCCGCTCCTGGAACGACTGTGCTCTAAGAGTATATTGTTTACTAAATCGTTGCACATTCAGTTTCATTAGCAATACGCATGAAACTATTCGTGCACGAAGGTGTCTATGCTTCGTAAAGTGCTCTGATTATAGGCAGAATTCTAGGATTACTGGAAAGAGGGAGGAAAAGTATAGTCTTTTTATTTGAAGAAGAGAGAGAGGTAGTGTGAAGAGTGGAGGAAGAGGTGGGATCGATTATGGCGGCCATTGCGAGTATTTGTATTCTCCATCCAAAACTATCAACATTGATGGAACATTCTAATTTTTGTTTATTCTAGGTATAACGTTAATACAACTTCACGAAGAACACAAATTTTAGTCAGAAAGCGAAATTGATAACTTCTATTTTCGCGTGCAATTTTTAGCAAAAGGTAAGTTATTTTTTTGCTGTAACACCAGAGTTTTTGTGTCAATATCCTTTTAAATCTCCATTTATTCCCTACATTGCTCGCTTTTGATGCATTTTTTAACAGCGGTCCCCTGATATGCTATGATTTTCCCTTTTCCTATCTTTCCTAATGACCCTGTCGCTGAATAGGTACAATAGTTCCCATTACTATTGTCAAGTTTCCTTCTATCATTGCATTTTAGAAATGGCTACCTTCGATAAAAGCATTTTCGATTACTACTACTCATTTTTGAATAGTTACTGCTGACCTTGTATTTTTTCAGTGCCAACTATATGGAGGCATGTTAAGTATCCTTGCAAGGCATTCCTTTATCAATGCAGTTGTGGCTCTCCGCCATATTTTCACGACATTCCTACGTATATATATGCTCAAATCCTCAACCATTCCAAATAGTCTCATTGCTGATGAGGGTCTTTACGTTGCTTATAGATGGCAGAAAGTTAGAATGTATCATTTAAAAATGTTTCCTCATTTCCATTCCAAGTTTCATTTTCATTTGTCGCAGCTCCCACAAATTTGCCTTGTGACGCTGATAGTTTCAAGGTCTGCGAAGAGAGCAGTTTTTTCCTCCCTCCCGCCCCTCCCCCGCTTTTCCAACTCCGAAATTCGCCAGCCCTCATTAACCCAACTCCACTCTGAAGTCTCCCGGCTCCTGCGCGTATGCACCCTTTTCCCTCCTCCTCTCTCTCTCTCCCACACCTTCTACCTTCTCCCACCCATCCTCTCTCATACTAAACCCACTCCCGCTGCCCCCCTTTCACCCCAGAAAACCCGTCCACCTCCTCCTCCCCTCTTTTTCATTCTCCCTCCCCCTCACCATCCACCCGCGCCACCCCTTGACTTCCTGAGACGCCCCTCGCATCGTTTCCGGTGGATGTTCCCTCCCGAAAGAACACCATTCCAACATACTGCCCACCTGACCATTAACTCGCTCAGCTTCACCCGTTCCTCTTCTTCCTTCCCATCTCGGCTTCACCCCATCCTGACGGCTTCTTCTCTCCCCTTCCCACTCTCCCCTCACCCTAATCCCTTCCCCCTTCCTCTCTCCCTTCCGCGACTATAATACACCAGCTCCGGCTTGTCTCCGACTTCTACCGGCGCTCCCCGCCTCCTCACTTCCCTTCAGCGACTAACTTCCACATCGCCCCGTCACCGCTGCCCTCTCTCCACCTCTCCCCCTGCCTTCTTTCTTCTCCCGACACCCTCCCACCTCCGCCCGTTTCCTTCCGTGGCCGTAATGTAGTTTGATTCCCCGCCGGTTAGTTGCCCACAAACTCCCCCTCTTCCACCTCACCCATATATATATATATTTATTTCCCATCCTCCCTCTCACACCCATTTTAGGTATACACTCCCTCCTTCCTCGTTCTCTCTTCCTCCTCCTCCTCCTTTGCCCTGACCTCCTTCCAACTCATTCCCGCGTCTCCTTTATCTCCTCCTCATCCCCCTTCCAGCTCACCTTTTTCTCCCCACTGCGTCCCTCCCTTTCGCCACGGCAAAAGTCGTCCGTTGAATCAACCTGTCCCACCCCTTCTTTTTTTATCCCCCTCAACGCTCGCTCTTTGAAGAAGTGGCTCTCCCGTCCTCCGTCTCCCCTTCTTTTCCCACGTCAAACGTTTTCAGAAAGTAAAAGTATGTAATTGGTAGGCGGGGAAAGGGTGGGGTGAAAGGAGACTTATCTGTCCTACACATCCTGCCGGCTGCACTCCCACGATGGTTTTTAATTTCGTCAGTTTTTGGCTTCTCGATTGTCACATTCCTGAGTTGGCCCGATGAAAATTTATCACCGTGTGCTGTCATGGATTTAAAGTCTCACTACCCGTAGCGATGTGGGAGAAACTTTTGGTAATTGGAATTGGGATACGAAGAAAAATTGGAAAAATAGAACCATTTAGGCTTTCTTTCTGCCTTCGTCGTAATAACTTGAGAAATATTATAAAGGTTATGCTAAATAGTATTTTTACCATGGAGAACAACTCTAATAAGCTGTTGTTTAAAGCTCACCGATCTAGTATAGTCATTGTTTGACTGTACAAAATTTTATTTGTTTTAATTGTTTTTGTATGCGCCAAAGTGAATATCACCAACTCGCTAAAACGCAATGGATTGGACGCAGTCGACAATCTTCAAATAACTCAGCTCTTATGCTTGACGAAATTATTCGACGCATTTTAAATATATCTGACAGTCGTGTCTCTCCATCCCAGCCGCTCATTTATCTACATTCTGTGCTTGGTAAAAAAAACTGAGCTATGTTTTTTTTTCTCTGTTGCGTTTTATTTAAACTCATCCGTTAGTTATTCCTCTAATCATCGGCCCTTACTTGCTTCATTGTCATGCTTATAAAACGTGTAAAATGGTAGCTGTATTCAGACTTATCACATCCACATTGATTGCTTTTAAAATAAATATGCAGTAATTTTTGACTCTATGTCTCATTGTTCAACAACTCGCGTGTTCCATTTTTCTCTTCATTTGTAAACTTCGATGAACTTAATGACTTCCCTCTTGCCATGTCTATTCACTTCTAGGATGATTAAAATATCGTCCACCTATGGCACTTCCTCCTCTTTACAAGCTAATATCCCCCATCATTCTCTCATAAAGCTCATCCCTTCCCCTGTTACACCAGCTGACTTCTCACTCATTCAACTCACCCCTTCTGTTGGCCCATTCCCAACCGTTGCCATGGAATTATGTAACGGTGGTACTTCCGATCCTTTATGGTTATTCTTTTAGTCTAGTGGAATGCTTTTGAGCTAGCTCGATAGCATTTTCGGTACCAAAGTTGAGAGTGCTCCAACTGGACATATATCTGTTTGACGGGTAAATCTATCCTATAACGATACGCTAACATCTAATATCAGAGGTTTGGTTTATGTGAATTACGTAATTCCTCTTGTTTTAGTCTTAAATGTTTAATTTCATACTAGAGGGGCTCTGTTCTCTCGTCCGCCTATGAGGGCAACCCCCTTCGCTTCGCACGTTTCTCAATTGCTTTACGTATGTTAGGCAATATTTTTGCTGTGGTGGTATATCTGCAGTTAATGAGGGTCTACTTAACAATGCCTTGTTCGCAAAGGTGAAGGTTTTTCGGAAGGCCAAAATTTGACCTTTAAAATTAATTGTATAAAAAATCAATTTCAAAACTAATCTGCCATGATTTGAAACATAACACTTGCAAAGCAATGGAAGTGAAGAATTTAATGATGAAGAAAATATTTTTAAGGTATTTAATTCTTTTGATTCATGTCCAGTGCTTTGGGGTTCATAAATGATAATTTAACTGTGGAAAATAAATTATGATGCATGCTGAAAAACTGATTTACCGCATTCTTGTGGGAAAATTTAAAGTGCGTGAAGTGAACCCGAAACTATAAGGTGAATAAAAAGTAGCCTATGTTCTGCCGTTTGGAGACATTGAGCCTTCCCAAAGTTTCAATTTTGTGCGACTTATGGTTCTCTAAAAAAATGGAGCGTTGCATAACACAATTGGATAAAAACGTTTCCCAAAAGCGTGTTGGTTTTGAGCTTATCTTTGATATTATAAGAATCATGATGATATCCTCCTCTGAAAAAACTTAAAATTTATCATTAATTACTTTTGATTCATCTTTTTGCTCGAGTTTCAAATGTATGTGTTTTTCAATGGCATGAGCTATACCTACCCAATTCTCCAACCCTTCTTTTTTCTTGCCTCCCATAAAATGTGCAAAACTTTCCACTTCACTTCCTTCCTGAATCCTGGAACTCTTCCATCCGACCTTCTGCCGTTGCTCGCCCGCCTCTGAACTCGTGTCCAAATGGTCGCTCTCTTTCCGCTCACCCCTTCTGTTTTTGGGTGAGCTAGCGAGTGTGTCCGAGAGAGGCGATTCCTCCCACCAGAGATTCTCTCTCCACCCCTTTGCGCGACGTCGCTCCGAGACCAGACCCATGGCGAATAATAACAGCACATGTGCCACCGCTGTCCGCCGGAGCATTGTCGCTTAATGCACCGGGGCGCGTGAATAAATCATGTTTGCTAACATGGCCGCTTGATTGGCCTGTGGTCTCTCGACGCTGCCCCTCTCTTATTCAACGCGCGCAACCGTCCCCGAGTGAGATTTTTGAAAAATCTGCCTCCGGTGAAAAGGAGAGTGAAGGTTGGGAAAAAATACATTCAGGATTTCTGCCATATTTCCGGCAGCTGAGGTTTAAATTAAAAGCGTAATGAAAGGTTCAACAATTTAGGACTCTTCTCAGTCGATGAAAGGAGAGTGTGTGTGGGTGACTGCACGGATGATGCCGAGTTTAAGTCGGTGATTAAGTGCGCGCCCATAATTCATTTTGCATCATGCCTGTTTCGGGAAAATGCATCATTGCACAGCATGACGGTGCTGTTTTGCCAACGCCCACGCACAGAGAAGTTTATAGCGCAAAGAACCCGAGGAACTAATTCACTCCGAGCTGTTGGTGTGTCATTTCACAAGATATCTGATGGTTTCCTGACTTGTGCGCTTCCAAATATTTGGGACGTTAACCAAGGATTAAATATCAAAATGTAAATATTCCTCGATTCCGCTATTTCATTACAAGGTAAAGAGGTAGTCAGATAACAATGGATCGCTTGTAAGATCGACCGCAGTACGACTCTTGTCGGTGCCTAGAGCATTCTTCGGGCTCAGATCGTTCGATTAATGTCCCGCCCTTTAGATTGCGGAGCTTAAATCATCTCTGGTATCTTCCCGTGTCTTATAAGTTCTGTCAGAAGTATGAATTATCTGGCAAGTTACAGGTGGTGCTGTGTGTAGTGACGTTTTCTCTCTCAAAGATACACAAAGCGAGATTTATTCAGGTTATGTAATGAGTATCTTTGGCTCAAAACTGACCCTTTGATTTAAATTAAATATGATTGGATGTGTGAACAAACCTATGTGAATTTTCTCACAATTATGCAATTAATTGTGTGGTTATTGACCAATATGCCTTCATACATCCAATTATGGATATATCCCACTAAGTAAGATTTTCATAATTTGAATACATAAAAGTTAAATGTGTATATTTTGAGACAAAAACGTTAATGACAAATACCTATCTTCACTTGTATCTGATATAGCATTATTTTAATAGATTTAGTTGTGATCTCTCAATATGGAGGACCTTGTTGGAATTTTGGCATAGCCAGGCATTTTTCATTCAGTCAGCAACACTGATTCCTGCTTGAGTAGCGTTAGGAAAGCACTTCAAGTATCGGCTGGGACATTACTCTGGGGACCCTTTGAGCTAGCTGTACTATTTGGTGACGCCAGGATTCTCTACCACCCGTGTTTTGCTCCCAGTCTGCGGATTCTCTGCTGACCACCTATCCTTAATGGCGAAAATTACTATACCTGTCGATTGCTTCCCCTAATAACAGCTTATATGTGGCTAAGAAAAAATGGGCGATGAAGAATTCTGTGCGTGGTATTTCTTCATTATTATGCTCAAATTCCACTCAATTTCGCAAGAATCTTTGGATTTTACATAAAATACTTGATGTGAGCTCATCAGATACTAAAGAGTGACCCTAAAGGTGAATTAAACTTATGAATATATTCCAAAATTCACTCTTATGCCTTATTAAATAATTTAAAAGTTTATTCTTGAAAATGAATAAAATTTGAATCCAACAGGATTCAAACTATTGTTTTTGTTTTCATTCAAGGTGTCTAACACTACTACATCACATGCATGTAAGCACCTCCTGACGAGCAATTTAAGCTCAGGAGGACTTAAAAGGTATATATTTTTACAAGTGTTTTATGCAAGTTTTTGCATAATTTTCTTTTTTTATGTACACTTATACCCTTAAAAATACATTTTTGTTGCTTTGGTCCCATTTACTTCATTACTATGGAGTATATGCAAACACTTGCATACTTCATTTCTATTGCTCGGAGTTTAGGAATTTTGATGTAGGTGAGCTTGGTTAATGTTGGAATGTGAAGGCCATATTTTCTAACAATTGAAATAAAAATGCTTTTTTTCGTTTTGCTACATGGACCCGTTCCCGTTATTACAGCTTCTGCGTTTCCGTTAGACCCCTCGGATCCACACAATTCCCTGTAAATGGCCGAATGATTCACTTAATTCGTAGTTAATCTTCATATACCCGGTGCGGAACATGAGAATTATATGATTTTCCATAAGAGTGCTAAAATATGAACTCGTCAGAGAATCGGTCACTTTTCGATGAATACCTTCGTCTTTAGTCTTCGTTGATTGCTGCAGTCGAGGTGAAAGTTGACTTTGGATGAGCATGCGTCACTCGGTGTGAGGTTCATAAATGCAAGTGACCATTCCTTGGGATCAGTTTAATTATCCTAGCTACAGTCGTTTCCACTCTTTCTCTACTCCTGAATATTCACTTAGTGAATAATTTAAAAACTGAAATTGAAAAAATTTTATTGTTCTAGGACAAATGTCCTCTAAGAACAAAATCACTGTTTAATAATATGAAATAAATATTACAAATATCGAGCAAAAAATAAGTTACGTTTTTTGTGTGAACAAGCAACATACACATGAGTACATGAGTTAAGTTCATAGTATATATTAAATACACTACGAATAGCCAGCAAACAATTAAGCTAATTGTGAGAACTAAATCACAAACATGAAAGTCAGAAAAATGCAATAATTTCCATAAAAATGACAATAACAAATTATGAACGTAACATTATGATAATATAAGAATAAAATTAGCATAAATCACAATTTATTTACAAGGAGGTAGTATGCACTTGAGTATAATAAGAATAACCATACTCTAAACATCACCCCAGTACTATAGAATAAATACAACTTTCTTTTACTATTATCTAAACAAATTTTTATCGGTGATATTAAAAATTTTATGAAATATTAGCATCATGTCTCTATATAGCTAACCCTGGAAACACAAAAGTGATCGAGAACCAGGAATGCTCGAGCGTATCGCAATCATGATATTGAGTTTGCCTAGAATGCAGTTGACCATAAGAAGAGTGTAAATTGAAAAAATATGCTGTTTTTTTTCCATGGCAGTCTTGTTGTATTCGGAGCAAAGCTTTTTTTCCCCAGCTATTAGGCGTAGGAGAGAGATTTATCAAAATCCGCGCTCCCTCCGAAATCCGTATCACCTCGCGAGGAAACCAGATTCGAATCCGGCTGACGCAACTGTTACGAACCGCCTTGTTCAGGAGGTCGCCCACGTTCGGTGTCCGTTTTTCGAAGGCAGCGGTGCACCGTGTCCTCATCCTCCGCACCCCACCTTGGTCCTGGCGTCGGGGAGGGTGGAGGGGGAGGGGGTGGAGAGTGATGTCTGGGACTCGATCCGGGGTTGGCTGGCGGGCGGGCGGGGGCGGAAGGGAGCTCAGCTGACGCATGACGGCGATGTTTGGGTCCGTTACCGGGAGAGGAGGGGGCGGAGTGATGTGTTGGGGGAGTTTCGCGTGCGTGTCGCGAGTCAGGGCGGCCGGGAGTCGAGCGGCGGCATATGGGACGGAAAAAGGCGATCGCACAAGAAGAGTGTGAAAGGTTGGAGGGGGGGAGGGAGGGAATCCGGGAGTTTGGTCGGGTGAGGGAGGGATTTCGTGCAGGGGTGGTCGTAGTCGTCGGGTGGGTTGGGGGTTGGCACCGACGGGAAGTTGGCGGAGAAGGGGTGGGTGGCAGGGTTCGGTTGGTTTTGTTGCGTCGAAAGAGGAAGTCTGTTGCGAGATTTTGTCCGAACTCGTGTCCCGAGTGTTGAGAATCAAAGTTAGATCATTGATCCCTCCACCATGGGTGACGGAGCGCTCTTTTGGACTCATGCCTTAAGAATCCGATTCGTTCTGTGCTCACGGCGATTACAGCTCATAAGTGGAGGGAAACTATCATAGAAGTCCGTGTTACCTATTAAAAAAATGTGAGAATGTAAAGAGCAAGTTGATGAAAATGACTATTCTTATTATGAATCAAATTCTTGGAAATAAAATGAAAATATAAGTAAAAATTTTTCGATTCATCATTGTTGCTCTATGATTCATGTACTTTTTGGCCTATAGTATCGGTAGAAAGATGGAGCCTAATCTAATGCTACCAAATAATTTTGGTGCCTACAATAGCCCCGTGTATAATTTCATTTCCGCTTTAATTAATCGTTTACGGCTTAACTTGGTGAAATTCTGTTTTAATGACTGACATCAAATCAAAAATATGTAATTCCGCGGTGATCCCTAGGTCGCATTAAAGTCTCTTTTTTATATGTAGAATTTCATAGTTTTTAAAATGTTATTCTTCCTTTCCGCTCCGTGGAAAAGTTTGAATTTAATATTATACTTCTTTCAAATCATTTTCCGCCTCCAGACTTTAACTTACTTGATTTCAGGCAACGACGACTGAGAATTAAGAGGTGTTTTTAGTTTTAGATAAAGGAAAGATTAATCAGCTTCCAAAATATTTGCATATTGTAGAGGTACGCTAGAGTGTAATCCTACTAAAACTGTATTTGCAATAAATTGTTCCAAACTCTCGACCATTTATGAACAAGGTTTGCTACCTTTTTCTCAAATTTAGCACTTGCTTCATATTAAACTTTGACTTCGCCATTAAGTAGAAATTAAATTTCAACCGGTAAAGGAAGAATTGCCTGACAAAATGTCATAGTTACCCCACATAGGTATTGTTAAATGCTTGAATGATTTAACTGCATATTTCAACGTATTTTACCGAATTTACATGTGATTTATCTTCCTTTAGTGCCCACAAAGAATAACGTATATTACAGTGATTCGGGATATTCAAGTTAAATGAATTCTTGAATTTACTTCTCTTTATTTGATTTGCGTTCAAAGTAGTTTTATTTTTATTGTTGAAGCAATAGAATCCTGTTTAAATAATCTTTCAAAGTGAAGAAGGAAAAGTGAGGAAAACCATATTGAAGTGACCCTGTCTTAAACTGGACTCTCTGAATCGTGACATCTAAGCCCCCTCTAGGGTGTGTGATGGTGGATAACGCCGTAATCGGATATGCACCTCTGTCAAAATCACAGTCATAAGGTTTTCAATATCTTGTTTTTTCCTGGTGTGTGCCGCAAATTAATCCAGGGAACAAATTAGCTGCATATTGAATGCAATTTTAATTTTAAACATGCAGGATTGACGAACCCAAACATAGTTACCCAAACTTTTTGTGTGGAGATATTGTTTCAATGTATATTTGGGGTTACATGTAATACATAGGAGTAACCGTAAAAAAAATTGCATTCATGCTTTTCCAAAAGGCTTGGTTTTAGAATATTGTGTTAAATAGTTCTCGTGATGTGAGTATCATCGTGGAACAGTTAGGTATTTATCGGTTAAACCGATAGTAAATAGAACAATCACTTTGTAAGATTCCACAATTTTTTTTATTTTAACACCGACCTAGGTTTCAATTGGTTTACCAATCATCTTCAAGGTAAGCGCGGAGAGTCAGCGAGCTCCTTATAATAACGCAACAGCTTACAGCAACTGACTGACTGCCTGATGTACTTCGTCTAATTAAAATGAGTTTATATGCTGATATTTACTCTTTATCGAATAAATCACGCAATACATCTATCCCTAGAAATAACATAATGCGTAGTAGATCTACCCAACTTGTTATTTGGGTTGTAATCCTTCAGTGAAAGTGAGGTGAACTGGTTGATATCACCCTTCCCATTGCTCTAATACCAAATTCGGTGACATGGCCCTGCTCATTTCCGGTCGCCGACACGTTCTCCTATCAAAAATAATAACCATAGCCCTCTCCTTTTCTCTTCCTCGTCGCTCTCTTCGCTTCTCAAGGGGACCGCGTCCGTTGGCGGACATCGGCGCGCGGCCGTCCGTGGTAGCTCTTTTCATCGCCATGGACGGAGAGGGTGTATAGCTCGGGAGGGTGAGTGTTGGCGTTGCTGTGGGCATGTACGATGGGGAGTTATAATGCCAGGTGCACCCTCACCCTCGCCTCCCAAAGTCGCTTCCTCATCCCCTCTCCTCCTCCCACTCCGTCCGGGCAACGTCCACCCCTGTGCTTCGTGCACACACTTTGCAGAAAAAAAATGTACAGTCTCCACCTCCACTGTTTCCTATCTCCTGTTTTTTTATTTTGTCCTCTTCCCGCCCTAACTTCCTCGCTCCCCACCTCCGTCTGCCTCCGCGCTCCCGGCGAATCATTCTCTCTACCTCTCCCTTGCGTCATTGCCTCCCCTCTGGTTCCAAAATGTGCCTGGTTTTTCTTATGAAGCCGCTTTCGAAGACAGGGCTCTAGTAACCAAATTACGCAGGGTGTTTATAAAGGCTGCAAAAAGTCTTGGACGCATCCGGAAAGCACTGTGATGAAAGAAATCAATGAATAGTGGTACATAAATATTTTGGGTTTTTAGTCAAATTGTCCCTGTGGAAGAGCCAGTGAACCAATTGATAACAAGAATATGAACTTTTCCTCCCTTGTCTTTTTGTTTGACGTATTGCTGTCCTAATACTATTCATATTACAGGTAATTGATAGAATTTATGGGGTATGAGCTTGTTGCTACCCCTGGTAGCCAATGTACGAAGTGGCATGACTTTTTTACGAGATGATTATCATTTTTATGAAAATAACCACATTTTCAAGTTTTAACTAGTTATAATGGTCCTCACGGACTTTTTATTCGTGAATATATATACAATTTTTTTTTGTTTCTGTCGTTTGAAAATGGAATGTTAAAGTTATGATAAACTTAAATTTTCTCCACAACCTTTACCTGTGACTATCAAAGTTTTGCTGGTCTGATGGTCACACGTGAAGCGCGGTTAGTTGGTCGACCCGGAAGAACCCCCGTTCGGGAGTATTTCCTCGGTCCCTCTAACTGCTCTCATGATTGCTAGACGAGGCAACTCACTATGATTCATATACGTTCACAATGCTTCCCGCAAACCATCTCAAACGTGTGTTACATCAATCATCACCATATAGGCACTTTAACCATGCATATGAAAGATTATGTACTGAGTTTTATCGAGCACTTCTGTTAGTATTGTAGTACTACAATAAACATTCGCTATCATAGTCAATTTTCATTTTCTATGCAACATATTGGAGGGAACAATTAGAAGGGTATGGGAAGGGATGGAAGTGGGATTGTATTCTTATATATAGTGTTTTTATTCTCGTGAACTTACTGTATCAGATTATACCTATGGATGGGGAGAGTGATTTCCCAGTGAGTAGAGCATTGTTCTACTAAAAGGAGGTCCCGTGTTTATATTCCTGAGGAGGCCTTTGGACGTGTTGTATAAAAACCCAAGTTGGGCAATTTTCTGGGAACCATAACTAGTTCGGTAACCGCAGGCAACCCTTGGTTAGGAACTGACCCCCTATCCCATACTGTGGATTTCAACTAAACGATACTCTAAACGACCGGACCAACCTTCGTGTTGAACACAACTTTATTTATACCTGTGGATGAGGAAGCAATAGTTCATCAGGTAATTGCGGACAATCATTTGTGCATCATGAGAGAGGCAGTGTTGAAAATATGGGATGAAGATCATGGAAAGGAATATGAAAGTCATAAGAGTCTCAAAGAGGCTAGAGCAAGTATTAATTTTGTTTAGCTTACACTTGAACAAACACAATAGTTAGTTCACATATCCGCTTACTAATTTAGCAATCTAAGAAAGCATTTCGAAGGGAAGGAAGTTTTGAGGGGGTCTCTTATTACAGGTAAGTGAAAAAAGCTAGTCTAAACTTTAGTATGGGGCAAAGAGTTACATGGTACAGTGGCTCCTTGCTGGAAGAGGATGTGCGGAAATGGAAAGCCTTTGAGAATTGGGCGATTTAGGCGGGGGCGAGGAAAGGTAGTAGACCTGATGGAAAAGAAGACGAATGAAATTGTATGGTGGTGGATGATGATCCATGGTAGAGGATGGAAGAAGTCGGTTGTAGAAATTAGAAGGCTACAGGAGTGGATGTAGGACGTTTTAACAGTTAACTGAATGTTTAAGAGGGAGTTAGAAGGAAGAATGCTTCGTAAGCAAGGAAGATGGAGGAATAGACGGTGAATGGCGTAGAGGTCGGCAGAGGGAATGAAATTTTAAAAAGGTATTTAATTTAGGGAAGGAAGGTTAAAGTCAGCCTACATGGAAGGAGAATAACGGGCAAGGGCTACCCAAAAATCTATGAATGTTGGTAAAATACCTTCGATGGCAGTAGGTAAATGTTGAAATTGCGCCTTTTAATGGCCGGATGCTGAGAGTAAGCAAACCTCATTTGTTGCATAGTTTAAAGACCACTATATAGTGGAAGTTATACATTTTTTATAATGTCAGCTGAAGATTTTTGTACGTACAGCATTCTGTACGTGCAGAGCCTCAGGAAGTGCATATAATCTAATACCCTCTGAGCTCTCAGTTGTCTTTCTGTATTTTCAGTTTCAATTTATGCTTCGACTTTTTTCTGGTCCAGTCTATGGCCTCAATAGCAATTCCTAGACTTTTAGAAGCCGTTATCATCTTTTGTGAATGGAAATGCTGTTTTTGGAACGTATTTTTCCGCAGCGTATTCTCTTATTGGATATCTCAATTTTTAACGTTCTCGCTGCTTTGGTCAGTCTTCATTTGACGACAATTTTGCCAGGATTCCACCGAGCGTCTTCAGGTCGAAGCGTGTATTACTTGTGGTCGAGTTCGACGCCCGGTGGAATACTGACAAAACTATCGTCAACTGGATACCGACCAACGCAGCGAGAACCCGAAAAATCCTGGAAGGGAAGATGCTGTTTAACAGTATATTAACTTAATGTAAGAGAAACAATTGCACTTTTCCACAAATTGGTTTATTGCGTACAACGCGTTTCGGCTCACAGAGCCATCATCAGGTACAAGACGTCAGTCAGGTCTTGTACCTGATGAGGTCAGGTCTTGTACCTGATGATGGCTCTGTGAGCCGAAACGCGTTGTACGCAATAAACCAATTTGTGGAAAAGTGCAATTGTTTCTCTTACATTATGAAGAACTTCCACGATATCTCGCCTGAATCTGTTGAATTTAGTATATTAACTGTTTTTTTTAATTTCATTTATCAAATTCATTATGTTATATCTACTTCAGCTATTATTAATAATGTACACCCGCTTTTATAACTGTTGAAGCACGATAATGTGCTCATGGCTGTAGTTCTTCGTTGGCTTACATGCTTTTGAAAAACTGGTTTGTGTAATTTGGCGGTGGGTGCAAGAATAGAGGATGGAATAGTATTGTTACGGAGGTTAATTTTCGTAAAAGTTAATGACACGCTTTTTACCCTTCGTGAATTTTCGTGAACATGTACAGGACTTAAATTCGAAAATTTGGAAAGGAAAAATCGATCTCCTTAAATGGAATACCAGCCTGACTATAAAGCTCACTCTTCTTCATGGATATCAGCGGGAAACTCCGCCTTGCTTTCTAACGCAGTTTTTATCAATTTTTCAAGCATGTAAATGTGCTGTCAGCAATAGACAGATAGGTGGTTAAAACCATGTTATACATGGTTTCAATCATCTTTACGGCGAACTAGATTTTTATCTACTCCTCAGGCCGTTCTGGCCTGTGGACTGGCTTTATTTTATAATGGAAGCATAGTGATATAATCGTTGCAATTCCATCCCAGGTAGGTGATGATTGAATGGCTGTCGACGAAATGGCATTAGGTGTGTTCCACGATATGATAGCTACAAATTTAGGGATGAGCCGAGAAAGGATGTCCCACACGAACACAGCGGCGTCCAGTTTTTTTTCACTAGCTGCTGGAGGCCTGCTGGCTTCCCACCAAGGGGCTGGTGTCTTGAGTGTGAGCGGTCACACAGAGATCTCTCTTTCTCGAGGGAGAGGAGGGGCCATTGTAAGGCGTCGCAGTCGCGCGACAGATGCTCCCGAGGGTGGAAGATAAGGGATGGCGATGGGAGCTGAGTGGAGTGCGTGCGGTGAAGAGAGCACGTCGAAAAAAAACGGGGAAGAACCAATTGTTTCATGAGTTACCTCAAATCTAACGTAAACCGCACCGCTACTTGTGAGTATTACTGGGAGAAATATCTTTTCCGTCAGTTCTTCTTCTCATGGTACAAGTAGCCATTTACACCTTTTTTCGAAAGCTCGACACTTAAGTTGGCGCTTTTAAATTTCTCTTTGAGTACATATTTCATGAGTGCTTCATCCATAATATAGTTTCGGTTTTAGATCCAAGTGCTCTAACCCATAGAAAAGAAAAAAAATATTGGATAAAAAAATATATTTATTTTCTCGGGCAAGAGATGGTCAGCTTGGATTGCTTGATTTTTAGGCTGAATTAATACTGCTGACTGAGGGAAAAGTGGGAGAAGGATTCGAGTGTTTTGTTGATTGGCACTTCTCTGAGTGAATGGAATTGGACTCGCCATTAAATTCTTTGAAAAAGAATATTAAAGAAATAGTGATTGTATCTTTTATTTTTCCAACTCCGTAAGTCACATAAGAGTCTACCATTGCCTGCCGGTCTCCACGGATCTATTATTCAGCCAGCTACAAAAATCTATTACAAAACGAATGATAATCATCGTCCGTACTCATACCAACAGCCATTCCAATTAGTTATTCATACCAATCTATGCCATTTGGTCACATTTGTTATCCTAACGCAACGTCATCTTCAATTTGGGATGCATACGTGTCCGTTGCTGCCCCTTTAGAATCAATTAAACATATCATAGTAATGCGGAGTTTACACTTATAAGATAAGGAGATAAGGACAGGAAACTATATTTATTTAACCAATGGGTATGATATCTCGATCCATTTTCCGCAAATTCTAAAAACTTGAAGCACAAACTCACAGAATTATTCGTCAGGAGGCTTGCCTTTTGTTTTCTTCGGGAAGCTTCGCGACTTTATTCCATACAAGCAGGAAGCAGATTGATTTCCTTGGAAGCGGAAAGCTGGAATGAATTTTTTGGTGGCCGCCCTCCGCTTTGTTGTATTCGCTCAGGAGGCCGAGATAAGAGGGAGAGACAAATGAGACAGGGTGCTTAGAACGAGCCGTTGGGCAGCGGGAGATGGTTAAAGGTTTGAAGGGGGGGTGACGGGGGAGATATGTGAAAGGCGGTTGTACTCTTATCTCGGCCATTTCAAGTCTTCCCCCCGGAGAGTACGGAAAACAGCAAGGAGTCAACTATTGAAACACGAGTCATTGCTCGCTTCCACGAACCGACGTGTACCGAAGTTGAAATTTGTTTAAGGAATATTCTCAGTGTCTAACCCCTGTGATGCCCTGAGATACTGGGACTACGTCTACAGATAGATAAAGATTTGATTGAAATTTCAAAGTTGCAAAGCCCTTTACGTCCAAGTTTAAAAATGAAATTTTTGTAATTACCAAGATTTAAATTACCTGCACTTTTCCGCTGATGTGGATAAAATTCCTTAAAAACTGGCCTACATCTTAAAATGATGACCACCTATGATGCGTAATATCTCCGATTGAGAACCAATTGTGGTGTTTTTTTAAATTTCGGAGTCATATGGAAAATTTTCAGGGCTTTAATATTGAATGAATCTTTTCACAAAACAAGAAACAAAATAAGATGAATGCAAAAATTACCGTCAATTTTTCAGGACTTTTACTATTTTAATTATCATTTAGGCTTGATAGAACATATTTGGCCCTTAATTATTGCGTAGATTTGCCTAATTGTGAGGAATGTTACACATTTTAGTTCTTGGCTCTTTCTGTTGACGAACAAATTCATACTTTTCAAATTGGTGTGAGCATTCAAGTGTCGTTCCTGTGCCGCAAGTTCATTTGTACTCTTGCGTGGTATGCAATGGTCTCGCAGTAACTTGTCAACGAATCCCAGTGAAATATCGGATGATAGAATAAATGAATGAATTGAGTAATTATGACCGGTCATAGTAGCCTTGCAAATTGGGAGCGATCATGGTGATGCAAAGGTCATAGGTTTGTATTCCGACTCTGTCATGGTAGTTGGGCTAGTCCTAGAGCTTATGGATTCGTTTACATGGAGCAATTTAGTCTCATTCATTTGGGCTTCTAAAGCTAAAGTAACTCCTCTTTATACAGGGTTGAAGAGCTCTCCTTCATGGAAATATTTGGCAAGTGGTTTGAACTCCGGATTCTCTAAAACTCTCGTAACCTCTTTACTAGACTACGGGGGAGCTCTTTCGAATCCATCTCGTATCCTTATCAGGGCAAACCGTCAGAGGCGAAAGAGTAATTTCTGCACGAAACGTTGGCCCCGAAAAGGAGCGAGACTGAAACTCGTTCCTGAGCCGTCTGAGGGATAAAAGAAGAAGGATGTCACCAGACGGCAGTTGATATGTTATTTTGCCGAGATAAGACACCGCCGTGGAGCTAATTGGTTACACGTTGGTGTCCGCGTATCGGGGTGGGAAGGAATGGTAAGAAATGAATAGAGGAGCGGTCGAGAAAAAAAGTCAGGTCCTCGTGTCGCGGGTGGTATCTGAGGGAAGCAATGCCTCATGGAAGGTGGGGTTGCCATGGGAGAAGGAGAGGCGGGCAAATGACTGCTTTCGGGAGTGCTGGGGGGGGGGGAAGAAACGCAAAAAGACGAATGGCGAGGAACGCGCCTTCCTTTCATCGCTGCGACGCGTCGCAGCGATGGAAGGAATTGTTAAGGAATAACGAGATGGAAGAGAATTTCTGAATCCAGGCGGCGATTGGAGTGCAGAATGGATAGGGCCTTGTTTTCTAGGTAAATTTATTTAAATTTGCAGTAATTGGTAAAGAGACACTGGTTCCTAAAAACATGTATGTGTTCTTGACAATAGTGCACGACTGGTGTGGAGTAACGCACTCCCTGCCAAAAACACACTTGCAGGGTAATATAAAAGTGAAAATAGTAGGACAGTTTTATAGTGACTGGAGAGAAATTCCTAATCTCCTTGATGATGAGATGTGCAATCCTAATTTGCACTCTTTTTTCTTTCCTAAGCCTACTCTGTTATGATTTGATACACTTTTCTTCCAATCTTAATAAATTTATAGACATGTAGCAACTTAAAATTTCTACGAGAAAACCTTCAAATTTCAATGTCTTCCAGATTGAAATTCTAGTCTACCTACATTCTAGGAATTGAAAACCATAAAATGAAGATTTTTAACTTAACTTATACTGCCTGAGTTGATTCCGAAAAATGTATATTCCTTAAATATTCATGATTTGATTGCCTTGAAAGTTTGTGAAACACCAGAAAAGCTGTAATGGTCGTGCTTCTCAGTTTGTACTTGAAACTGGATGCGGTTCCCCACCAGTCTGGTTTATGCGTAATTGCTGATAATCGGAACGACGATAAAGAACAAAGTGAGAATTTCTTTCGTGCAGCATGAAAATTGAGGCACTTGCTTCGAAAGTCCGAAACATCCACTTCGTCTTCCATAACTAGTGGTTCATATTTCCTATCCTGGAGGACTAAGGGCGTCAGAGAATATAGGCAAAAATTATAATAATGGATACATTGAGCGTTTTAAAGTATAACAAAATATGTTCACCTCTATGAGAGATGTTTCAGCGGCATTAATATTATTGCTTTATTATGAGCAGTGGGCTTGAGCCTTGGATTTCAATTTTAACTTATGAGTGAACCACATTCCAAACCCAATTCCAAGGGATTAGTTTATCGTTTCCACGTTTTAGGGTGCGGAATCTTCGGTTCAGAATAAATTCTAGGGTCCATGGAATGTGAGGGAGAAGTAGGTATTTTGTTTGGGAACAGACAGTAGCCTAGAACTTGGTTCAATCCCACATTATAAATTCTTGGGCCAAAGTCATTATGTTGGTATGGAATAGTCGTTTTTATAGTATTTAGCAGTCCGTATTTTTACACGCTACCAATTATCTATCTTGTGCATAAGAAATACCATTTGAATTTTATATTTGTGGACATCAATTCGAACTGAGCCATCCGCTCATTTATTTTAAAGTCATCTATCTCATTGAAATGTACTAAGAAAGAGGCACCCGCAACACGAAGCAGGAAGAATATTCAGTGCCAAGAACAGTTTTTAGATCGACAATAAGACAGTTGTCTAAATGAGCATAAAGGACATTCAATATTTTGGTATCCGGGCGGTATCTGCAACACTTTCTCCGTCCCCTTCCCACAAAAATGGCGTTACCAGATTGATGGTTCGCAAACGTCTCAATTTGGAGATATCATCCTTGAGACTGTTGAGTCTTCCTTTCGGACGCCATTCAGATGACGTGTTGTGTGGAGGGGGAGGCCCCATTGTGGAGGAGGAGGAGACTCGCTTTCCTCGCTCACTTTTCCGCACGGCATCGGAGGCGCGGCGCGGCGATAGGGACACCTGCGAAGTCCCATCGGGGTCCGAGCCGAGATGCTATCGGGCAACGCGCTCGCTCTTCCTCCTCCCCGCTCCTCACACGACTCCATCTACTTACGCCCGTGTGAACAATTCTCCCCGCTCTCCCGACTCTCTTCCTCCCTCCCTTCCCCCCTGTCCGCACCCTCCTCCGCAAGCCTCCTTTATTATCTCCCTCTCCGCGCCCCACGCCCTCGCTGCTTGGAAGCAGAGCCGAGACCGATAGGGCCACTCGCGACGGAGCGTGTTCTTTTCTCCAAAGCATGAAAGAGGGAGCCAGTAAACAGAACACCCGCTTCTCTGCCTCCTATCTTCGCGAGTGTTTTCCACAGTGCTCACTATCCGATCCGGAAGTTGAAGACTGAACTCATCATACTTCTTCACACTCCCCGAACCAGTCCGTGACTTTTCCATTTCTTTCCTTATTTTCTGGAAAACAACAAGTTGGCCATGTGGGGACACTGCTGGTATCCCCAGTGAGTGGGGATGGATGGATTTCGAAAGAACTGACACACACAACTGAGTTCAATACGGTTATCGCTGTTCGTTTTCTCTGACCATGGTTGTACTAAAATTGGCGAAACGTGTCGTGAAGGGAAATGCAAAAGAGCCAGTTGGTAAGCGCTTAATCGTATGGTGGCCACGGTACTCGATGGGTTAGCTAAGGGTAGATGGTGAGTGAGAAATTTAGATGATCTAGTGTTCGTAAAACGCGTTCTATGCATTAGTGTTTGACAATCTTAATTTTCAAAGAGGAAAGTTATATCCACAATAATTGTAGAGATTAGAATTATTCAGCATTTGCTCCTACAGATATATAGTTCTGTTTCTTTACCTTTTTAAGTATTGATAAAATATATTGAATCACAAATTGCTAAGCATTGGATAAAAATCAGGCGTATGATTGAATAAATTCGCGCGAGGGGCATCCCTTCCATTCCTATCCTTATACCCTTTGCTCCCGGTCTGAAGTGCCTATTGGTGCGGATATAGACTTGAACACACTCATGAAATTGACGCGACAATGAGTACTAAAGTAAAAAAGAAAAAAACAATGGAATTATGCATGACCTATCGTGTTTCAAGGATTAAGGTGAGTTTTAGACACTGATTTGTTTAATACATTATATAGTGAGGGTATGTAAGGAGTCAAGGGTACAAAGTAAGGCAATTTACGTTTGAATTTCCAGCTTGTAACGTCATACAAATTTTGCTAAGTTATTTAGTGATGGAAAGGTCGGTGAACCCTATTTCAACGCGCTCTTTCATCCCTCCTTTCATTCATATCGGTCCTTCTCAGATCTAACCTATCGATATGGAGCTGAGTGGAACATTTTTTCCTAATCTGTTCCAATCCCATAAGTATAAGTTTAGAGCCAAGGTGGAAAACGATAATCTTGGATAAAGGACGCCGTGGAAACTCCACAAAGCTTGTGCTTTGCATCGTTCATAGGCAAGAGCGTATTCTAGGATCGCGTGCCTTTGTGCGGCTCGTCATGTTCATCCAAAACTACGTTCCGCTTCAGAGATCGTTGGGCACTAAGCGCTGCTTATGAGAGACCATCGGAGGGACCCTTAGATTGCTCGTGGCGTTGGCGCCTGATTTCTCGACCACTTCTCTCTCCCCATCCTTCTCTCAGTTTCATCATCCTGCGCAGGAGAACGTAGCAAGATTAAAATCACAGAGCTGAGGGTGGCTGGAATAAAGAAAAAATTCACGGTTGATGATTTTTCCGAATTTAAATAACAGATCAGCGTAATTGAAAGTGTTTGGGGTGAGGTGTGTTGGGGAGTTGCGAAGGAGAAGTTTTAAATGTAATAACTCGTTTTTAATTATTCCTCCAGCAGCCTCCTAGAGATTGTGGGAGACCTTCTCCCCTTTATTCCGTCGTTGGAGTGGCTTGATGAAGGATAAAATTGCTGAGCAGCGAGTATCCCCGGAGAAACGCGAAGTGGCAATTAGTGAGAGAGAAAGAGGGAGACATCTCCTGAGTGATTTAAAAGGGAAAAGTTAGAGCAAAGGTTATCATATTGAGTGAGGTGAGGAATGAGGTGGCGAAAAAGCTCTGCAGAATGGTTTTAAGATGATTAGTCTGAAAAGCGTTAAGTCTTTGGTAAAAGTATTCCTTCCTAACTTACAATACTCGTCAACAGTAATTAATCTCCAAGCAAAATGGCTTTCATATCATTCAGATGTTGTAAAAAATCTTTTAAAAATCCAGTAATTAGCTATAATAAAATAAAAAGGCATACCATAGAGATTCCAAATCACTTTCATCAGACAGCGACTGGTTGTGAGGCCATGAATTGAAAACTAATTGTATTAAAATGCATGACTTAAAATTGAGTGTGTTTGAACTCCTATCTTCAAACGAAAACACAAGCCACGAGTTTCTAGAATTTTCGTTTCTACGCGGGACTTATTATGACTCGGAAATATTTCAGGATTAATTACACAAGCATAAACTCGTAGTATTTAAATCAGGCATTAGTGAAGTTCTAAAAACCAATTAGTTTCATTTTGAAAAGTGTGACTTTTATTTTTCCATCTCATGACCTTCTGTTTCTTTCGCATATTCTTTTGTATGCTCGCATCTTTTGTAATTTTCTTTAGGGAAATTTTCGGAGCTCCAAGGTAAACTTTTATTTTAAGACTTTAGATCCACTGCGATAAATGCTCTCCCTCAGGAAAAACACCAGCAATAAACCTGACAAAGGAAAGATCAGTTGTATTATTATGAAAATAACAAACCAAAATAAATATTCTTTTCTATTATCACATAACTGCTGCGAATACTTCTTGGCCATCCATGATTTCGATAGTTTTTCATTATTGGAAAATATGGGAATAAATATTTCACAGAGAGCTTTCCATCACATTCAGCCTCAAGTGAACAGCACAATGAACACGAATCTTTAGTGATGTTATTTTACGGCTCATTACTCTTTAAACCAAAACCATATATGCATGGAAATGGATTTAATAATAACCAGGCTTTGGGTACGATGTGGCCTTCACGCGGGACTTAGACCGTGTAATTTCGTTCTATCACGCCCCTCCAAAAAGCTATGTAGCAGCACTGTCGCATAACAGGCAGCCTTTGAATGGGCACCCAAGCCTAAACGAACGTCTTGTAGCAATGTAGGAGAAAAATCTGCGAGGAAAAACTTTTCATCATTAGTAGATGGGCTTATACTTCAGAATAAAGGTTAGAAGAGTGTAAAAGTGCACGCGTCTTATTATCATTTACTAGACTCAAACGTCGGTGCCTAGGGTCTCTCCGATAAAATAGCGAATGCAAAACGAGATCCAAATTTAGCTCGAAAACCCTCCAAGATTGCCATTCCTTCCCTGGCCATTTCCATGCCCTCATCTTTTTTCCCGATTAGTCCCCTCCTAACACCGGTCTTCCTTTTTTATTCCTTTTTGCGTTCCTTCACAAATCTCCATCCGCTACTTTAGTTGTTACTATTTAGGGTGGAAATAACAAACTTTGCAAATTTCACTTTATAAATTTATTCACGACCCGGGTTTCAACACATTGTATCATATTCAGATGAACCTGAATATTACACAATGTGTTGAAACCCGGTTCGTGAATAAATTTATAAAGTGAAATTTGCAAAGTTTGTTGTTTCCACCATTGAAAAATTTCACAAAGTTACCCCTGAATTCGTTCGAATTCTCAAATGTTACTATTTAGTTCATCCAGAGCTTATACATTTAAAACAAGTACTTTATTACCATGGTGCCCTTTCTTAGACTTTTAATATCATTCTGTTGAATGCCTTGTTAAAGTTCAGCAGATGTTTGCACTTGATTTATGCATCCACATCCATTAATGCTCTGTATTTGAATGGTGGCCATCAACTTTCTACCGCTGAACATAATCGGTACTTTTTTCAGTTCAGTTTCTTCTGCTTGATCTACACAGATTATTGCAGATTTATAAATCTCTTTGCTGATTTCACATATCTTTATATTCTCATTCTTTTCTGGTCCCACCCTTGTAAACTTTAAAACAGTCGATACTTAATCGCTTCTTTGTTTATGGAGTACACTTCCATCTCGAGGGTGCACTGTAAACCTCTTGTAAAATCTTGACCTTCGCCGACGATGGCGTTCTAGTCTCCTAAAATAATTAGGTTTTCTTCTCCTCTTACCTGTTTCATAACTTCCGTGGTATCTTCGTAGACGTCTTCCACTTCTACATATTCATTGTCCGTCGTAGGCAGGTAAACCTGCACCACTACGGTATCTACAGGTTTGGTCTTGATCTTCACCATTATTATCCTTTCATTGTACTGCAGGAAGCTCTTCACACGCATTCCGGCACTCTTTCTGAGTATGATCCCTACTCCAGCATTACCATTTAATGATCCTGTATGTATAATCCTGTAGCTTCCACTCCAAAAGTCTCCTTCTTCGGGCCACTTCATTTCACTGATTCCTAAAACGTCGAGGTCCATTCTTCGCATTTCTACCTTCAGGTTCTCCAGTCTTCCGCAGGTCCGAAGCGATCTCACGTTCCATGTTCCTACCCTAAAAAGTTTATGACATTTGACTGATGTACTCTCTCGGGTAGTTCCCGCCCTGAGATCCAAATGGGGGACTTGTTTACCTCCGGAATATTTTACTCGAGAGGGTCACGTCTTGATAAGAAAGAAAAGAGTGGAGTAGCTGCCACTCCTCGGGATATTAATTTGGTGGTTTCCCCTTGCCTTCCACATCGCAGTACTACAGCCGTTAAAGTAAATGTTACCACGCCTGTAGTGAAATGAGTGTCGCTGTACCGACCACTGTGGTCTCCACCTTCACTCATATGAAGGAGAGCTGCTGCCCTCTCCTCCGAGTGATGAGAAGCGTAATTGTTGGTGGTCTCTCGTCGCCAAGTCACGGCATCTTCACAGGTTCCGTAGATAATAAATCCGTAATCTGACATAGCAAATAAACCCATCAAGCCTGATCACTAGACTGGAGTCATGAAGCACCCACATTGAGATTCATGTAGAAAAAATTCCTTGTCGTCAATATTATCAGTTGCTAGCTTATTTTCGGGCAATCCCCTTCGCAGCCGGGAGGAAAATAGGGCGGTTTATCTCCCTCTCGACCCGAAAATGGAGGGGGCGGTGGTTCCGGCCGCAGTTTATTTGAGCCGTGGATCCACCGCGGACTGGTCGGCAATCCTCCCTTCCTCTAATAGAGCGCCCCCATCCCCGAGTTGCCGTGGAGTCAGGCGTTGGCGTGCCTCTCTCCCTCTCCACCTCAGCGCTTCCCTCTCTCCCCAACCCTTATCCTCCACTCTCCCCGTGAGAACTCGACTGTGACTACGCGACGGGTAGGAGGGAGAGAGGGCGATAGTAACCAGTGGGGGATACTCCGTGTTCCGAGGGGAAAGATTGAGGGGAAAATAGGATGGGGAGAGAGTCGTAGGGAGGGTAGAGGACGGGAGAGAGTTAAAAGGGGAAAGGAGGGAGATAGGAAAAGAAGGGCTGGTAAATGGTACGAGTCTCTATTAATCAAGCGAAATAAGTAACATTAGTCCTCAGAAAAGCATCGAAAAAAATAAGCAATGTCCCTACGCGAACGAGTGGCATAGTAAATGTGTAAGGGAGTATTGCCATCCAAACTTTACCTTTAACAGTTTCATCTCGCTTTCAACATTCTAAGAATGTTAAATACATATTTTTAAAATCAATTTTTAATCCAGGCCCTTGAGAGAAACATTAGGCTTAAAAAATTTGCTTATTCAAATGATTTTCATAAATTTAAATAATTCGCTTTCTTCTAACTTGAAAGCTAATTCAAAACGAGTTGAGGAGTTTCTGTTTTACCGTTTCCTTTTTCTGTTTTCTCTCAACAAATTTTCTATCCCTAGAGTGATATTAATTTCATTATACATCTATTTGATTATTCTACGGTGACCTGCGGTGAGAATGAAGAAAATAATGCTTTTGCGTCATCATTAAAAGTCCCAGCCAGCATCTTGTCATCTTCAACGAGACGATTTATTTCATTTTCCCTCATGCATCCCCGTCGTAACTTTCATTTCTCGCTGTCGGAAACTCTCCGAGTTTGCCGTTCAATTCGAACGCTTCCAAACACCCTGTATCGGGAGGGGCTCGGCGAGTTGGACTTCAAAATTGCTACTGGAGTCTTTGTGCGTTCTCCAAAGACATGGCGCACCTTTGGCTCTTTGTTGAGAAATGGATATCTTCGTGAAGTGTCTTGCCCTGGAAGTTGGAAGCGAGGGAAATGAAGGAGAAATGGCGTCCTAATCGGCGGACGGAGGAGAGGGGAGCGATTTCGAGGAAAGCGCGTCGGTGTAGGGATACAATTTGAGGTGGGGAGGAAAGGAAGTCTCCCCCTCTCTCTCCCTCTTACCCGGTCGTCTCTCTGCCTTGCCATCCACTATCACTCACACGCTCCCCCCCCCCCCCCCATCACCTAGCTTCTTCCTCCCCCCAGGGTGCCCACCTCTCTCTCTCTCTCCGCTTCCTCCACCCTCCCTCGAGACCGCCCATATTATTACTCCTTTACAGCCATCCGCCTATCTGCTACCTATCTCCACCCGCTCCCTCCCTCGCATCTAGCACCTCACACCCCTTCACGGCATTACAGCACTACGAACTCCCGTTCTTCGCCCATCAGATCCCAACTCCACAAATCATCCCTTGGGTTTTCCTGAAAACAAAGAGGGCGATAATTTTGTGATGTTTGTCGGGACTTTTTTTTTTAAGTTTGTCGGTTTTTTAACACCTGATCACCTCAAATAAAGCGGCGCAAATTTGCATAGCGTATGGCTTTGTTAGCCGCATTCTTTTGTTTTCGAATTTTCACTCAGGAGCTACTGACGACGGCTGAAAGGTGCACTCAGGACATGAAAGCTCGCCACGCCAACTTACCTATTTGTTGAAGGTTACGAAATCATACTTTTATGCTCTATCTATCCCGCACGATGTAATTAATAGTGGTCATCGGGTTGGTGTGATGACTGAAGTATTGACCTGCCATCCCGAGGGCCCAGGTTCTAATTCCGAAGGTAGCTGAGTTTTCACTGGTATGCCAGTCGCTGCTTAAAGTATTATGTGGTGAATACTTTATGTGCAGTACTCCGTCCATCAGATGGGACACTAATCGATTGGGGCCCTTCTTTAATAGCAGGCTAATTCTCACGCTAGGTTACTCTCTACCCACCGTTCCTTAAAAAACTTCCTACCTCTTCCTAAACACCCCCTATCCTTAATGGCGTAAATTACCTCAGTTGTCTGTCTCCTGTTATAACAAAATTGCCATAGTTTCAATCAGTTAGCTGATTTCGTCGAATTTCTTCTATCTTGGTTTTTTTAGCTAATGGGTTATTTTTGGCATCATTAACAGACCTCTTATTGATTGATTAATTTATGAATTGCTAAATATTATGTGAGTATTTTTACTTGAAAACCAATCTAGGCAATGATTTGCGAAGCTTCATGCATTTTCATGCCAGTAAGTTTTAGTAATTTGTGCAGCAAGTCATGGTCATTCGTTATCAGTTACCTTCTCATTTTCGATGGGTCTTTGTCAAGTAACTTACTTAAAAGTGAAACAATGGAGAGCTGATCTCTGAATATTAAACCAGCCATATCGTCATCGATCATTTGTTTTCATATTCATCATCATCATTGAAACCAAACGATGTCTAACTTATCTTAGAGTCCTTTGTTAAATGCTTCCTTAGTATTTTTCGTGGATCGGAGAAGTGAAAAAATATTGCCTGATACCAAATAAAATTCCCTGACTGAAGATCTTAACTATATTGGCTCCATAACGAAACCGTGTAAAAAGAATCTTTTTATATTCCAGATATTTATGAGTTAGGTATTCTGTCTACTGTCACACGTTACTCCTTATCACCTAAAGACTTAATTGTTTGTCATCAAGTTTGCCCATCTTTTGTGGAGCTACTTTTGGTTTCAGGAACTTTACACTGTGAGATTGTTTTAACAATGTTTCACTCTAGAATGTTACCATTTTATTACCAATCTACCATAGTTTTCACACACTGTCATCTATAAGATCACAACAATATGAAAACAATGGTTGAAGCTGAGAAAGGGTGAAATTTGAGCAAAATTAATTTACATAGCGTGGAAACGAAAATATCTCAAAACTAGATTGTAGCTGTCCATTTGCTCAATATCTTCTTTCAATGGCGTTCACAATGGCATTACATGGAGAGCTCGCTGTCAGTAGTACGCGTAATATTTAAGATTTTCCTTCGTGTTAGGCGTAGCTGCCCTTGTCTCTATCCTCCCACCAAAGATGATAGCTTGAAACCGAAAATGCGTGGAGGGTGTTGATGGGGACGAAATCGTGGCCCCGCTCCCTCCCTCCCATTCTCAATCACAATATTCCCCGTTTTTAAGTCGACGCTCCCTTCTCTCTCTATCCCAACTCAACTTTTACCTCCGCCCTCCGAAGCTCTTGCTCTCGTACTCGGACACCCACCTGCCGTCCTCTCATTTACCCACTCCATTACTCCCTCCCTTTGCTCTCCCCCTCCCCACCGCACCCTACCTTTCCCCCAAGCCGCTTTTTCTACTCTTCTTTTCCCAGCTCTCCTTTCCCTCTCCCACTCCTGTTGTCTCTGTCTTATCTCCCCCTCAGTCTCAACTTCCCACAGAGTCTCGACAACTCCCCCAGCCGAGTACGTCCAGCGTCTCTGCCAATCGTGTAGTGTAAACGCGTTTAACTATTTACGTTTTGAGTGTGGGAAAAATGTCCAATCGGGTCAAACGTTTCCCCATCGGCGAGCATTTACGTTCATTCCTTAGCCTCCCCTAATTCGTCGGAGTTATTTTTTTTACAAAAACTCTTCCCAAATCGCCCTCTCCTTTCCTTCCTCCGCTGCAAAATTTTTAGGTGTGGTGTCAGCATCATTTCTTCAATTTTTGACACCTTTGCCAAATTATTATGGTATTATATGATCATGGAAAGGCCCTTTCCTGAATTTTTCATTCCAGCACTATCGTTACGTTCCTCTCATCTTTGGGAACGCAGCCCTTCCGATATCGATCGCTTCATGCTTCCCTTTGATAGATGGAAATCCGCGTGGCTTTCTATATCTCACGTAGGTCCCATGTCAACATTGGTTGGTGTGTGGATAACTCTTGCCAGGTAATCCCTACCTATGTAGCTTGCCTTCCTTCCGATTGATGTTTCATAAATTAAATCGCCATCTAAAAACTTCATAGCATCTGGCTAAATTTATGTCACCCTTAGCACATGCTCTTTATCTCCTCCCTCTGTACTTAACTAACATTCCTCCCTTTAATATCCTCTTCTTCTGTCTTGTAGCTTGTAGGAACAGTCTTGTACCTCTCGACGACCTATGTCCACTTTTGTTGACTTCTAATGGTATCTCCGACCACCTTCCTTTCATCTCCTATTATAACTAGTACGTCCTCATTCCTATTTCCCTTCGTCCAAATAGCCTTTTTTGTTCTCCTACACACCCACATCTGAAATCCCTCCAACTAGTGCTCATCCAATTTTGTGAAGGAAGTAGAGTTCGTAAAGGAAGGTCCATATCTGATAACAAAATTTCTCAAAGTGCGGTGTAGGAATTAAAAAATGTTTCCTGTTGAAATCTACCTTTTTCCCTGTTATTTTAGTAGTGTAGAGGATATGCATTACAGGTCATAGACGAAATAATTGTAATGAGTAGTTATCATAAAGAAACGCGTGAACAAATTTTATGCAATAAATCTCTGTTTTCATGGCGACCAAATTTTAAAAAATATTAAACAATCTATGATTGGCTTACTCATTTCTTCTGGGATTTTATTTATAAAACAATTACTCCAGAATCATTAGAGCTTCCCACTGGATCTACATCAACTATAATAACTTTACTATCTCTACTACATACAAGGGATGATTCCATGTAATTACTTACTTTACTTGGAGTAAGAAAATCTTTAAATTATCAGCAAAACGTCCCTCATGTGTGTTTGCTAAATTCCCCATTTGTATTTGGTTGATTAGTTCTCATTAGGTATCATTTTTAAGAATTAATCAAAGAAAATCAGTGAAGCTATTGTGTCCTCGCAAATGACGGCAAATCAGTCTTGTTTTGTTACATTGGCCAGACCGAAGTTTGGTCTGGCCGATGAGCTCACCGAATACAAAGCCCAACGGTGTGTAAAATTCACGTATCGGCGTAGGTTCCTTTCGCTGTGCCGGCTGCGGCTCACCAGAAAGATGGCGTACGGAAAGTTGCACGGATTGGGTTTAAAGCATTTATTATTAATACTCATTAAAAGCGATGATTAGAGGCTGCGTCACACTCAGCATTCGAACGTACCTAAAAATTACAATTGCGGGAAAATTGAGGGGGTTTACTTCCTCGTAGTCTTTTTTCAACTGAATTATTAATCTATGCTTTCTTCTGCTGCACAAAGAACGAATATTTATGTGTTGTTTTTTTCTGTTTTCATAACTGCATTAGTACCCAATGGCGTTTAGGAAAATTAAATTATGCAACATAATATCAAAAAGAATTCAGTGAGTCACATCAAGTCGTTAAATATTATCAGCCGTTATAGTGGAGGCTCTAACCTTAACTTTAGCTTCAGTTTGACGCTTCTTAGGTGAAGCATTTCCATTATCAGTAGTTTAGCGGATCTAAATACACCCTTCTGATGGTGACGTGTAGCTAAAATGATGAGCCCTGGTACACTCTTCCTTGTATACCGTCCTCTCTTGCATTCTATCCCACAGGTTGTTAGGACTTATGATTGAAACCAACGTGGCCTTGATGTGCGACTCCTCCTCATCTTTGCTCAGCTTTTCAACTTCCTCTTTTCCGCTTAAATCTTATGCTCATGAGAACGGAAATCTTCTCCTCTCGAGGACATTTTCCACCGCATTCCTCCGCAATTTTTTAAGTCCTACTCCTTTCCCTCTGTTGCTCGCCTCGGTAGCCAAGATTGCTGTTTAATAAGCATGTATTCTTCAGTAAATCATGATAATGAACATCTACGACATCATCTTTCAACCTTGCGTTGTCCTCTGAGATGAGAGGAATTACTGCATGCGGAGTTCGCTCCTTTTTCCTCAACCCAGCCCAAGAATTCTCCCTCCCACTAATTGTTAATCTGGTGATCTTCAACAATGGATTCTCTTCCATCCCCGAGGAACCCATCTTGTTTCTTTTCCCACACCTCCATCTCATCAAGGACTTTCTTCCAGCTGTCCGAATCTCACGCCAGCACGCATCCTTCATTCGAAGGAATTTTTACCTGTCCATTCCAACTCCGGATGCGATGGTGTTCGCGATATCAAGGAGGCGATTTGTGGTAAGGTGTATGAAGATCGACAATTTTCGATGAACGTCCAGAGAACTACAGTAGTGCTTTTATTATTTTGAGAGAAAGAAGGAAGGTAGCTCACAAATCGTAGTTTGAGACGTTACTAGCTCTTTTTTGTTTGATACTGGTAGCAGTTTGCACCAGAGTCTATGTTTTTTGAATCATTTTTATCTATTTTGTAGATATTTTTTCGGGAGGAGGAATCCCAGGTGACATCCAGGCATAATGTGAAAGCTCAGGTCAGGTAAAATGGGTCTAAATGCAGTTTAGTTGAGCTTTAACTTTCAGAAAGAAGTTTTTTTTACTCCTTCAGAAGCTTATTACATTAGCAGGTGCAGGATACTTGAAACTATGCTCCGGATAGCACAATTTTTTACAACTACTTGTTAACATATTCTTTGACTGCATGCATCATGTGTTCTATCAGACTTATCTAATTTAGCACTCCGAAATGTCCCGATAAAAGTGTCTTTTTTTCTCCCGGGACGAGCCTTATTTTTAGTTATCAAGGCCATAGATTGAAGTCACTCGACGGTAATTAATATTGTTTTTTAAGTATAATTTTCTCAGATTTTATCCACAAGGGGATCGGGTTGGTGTAATGGCTTCCCATTCCAAGGGCCCGGGTTCCACTACTTTCTGTGTTAGATATTCCATTGTTTTGCTGGGCCCTACTCATCTATCTATCTACATCTACATAATACCCTGCAAGCCACCATAAAGGTGTGTGGCAGGGGGTGAACTCTCACCAAACATGCACTACATATCATGCATAAAAAAAGGATTAGTACTTCTATAGGTACTGTTCAAAACTACGCTATTTAAAAAAAGATAACAATAGCAAAACATACATGCAACATGCCATTAGTTGGGTTAGCTATAAGTCCTTATACCAACATGCAGCTACCAATGTTATCCATTGCTACACTCGTACTGGATATATTTACCGTGAAGTTACTCAAGTGCTGTGTGGAGGGCACTTTGGGTGGATTGCAAAAACGAGGTTCAAGCCGTGGTTTATGATCCACCTTCGTAAGCCGCGGGCTGGACGCGATCTTTTTTCTGCTTGTCTAAAGTCTGTTTCACTCGATACTTGATCCAGCACAAGATCTAGTGTGCTAGCCGCTACTTGATATTGAGAACGGAATCTAGCATGATTGGAACCCTGCTAGGAAGTTTTACACGATCATCGACCTTGTGCTTGCTATGAAGCGATTATTCCATATGATTTCACACTAATTAAAAAAGAGAAGATCGCACAGCGTCTGTAACGTGACGTGTTTGGTAGGTGGCCACTGGGTCCTACTTGGTCCTACTGGGAGCTAGTAGCAAACTAGTACCGCATCAAGTAGGAAATCAAGTAGCTCAACGAGTATACTAGCTTGCCAGCCAGTATACAGGTTCTGTTCACACGATACTGGAAAGCTAGCATATTAGCGAGTATCCTTGACCTTGTGCTGAATCAAGTATCGAGTGAAACGGACTTAAGCAAGGTTTCGTCGCGATCTATGGAAATCGCGGCCTGCCATTGTTGATTATGTGACAACGCTGGCTGCTGTCATTTTTTCCGACAAAAATTGAAACGCCCTTGCTATGTAAATAAACTTCTTGAACTTTCAATTTGGAAGCGTGTGAGTATCAAGAGGAAATGTGTAGTGGACGAAACGAAAACTTTTCGCTGGAAGACAAGCTGCTCCTGACCTCTATTTTGCGTATCAGAGTATGATATAATAGAGAGTAAGGCATATGAGTTCAGTAGTCCAGTCTTCGAATGGGACGTTAAACCGTGAATCGTTTGGTGCATTTCGTTACGAGCAGACGCAGGGTTGCTCTCCATCCTTCTTCCTTTCCCTGAATAATTCCTACCCCTAACCACTCATTATTAGTGGCACGAATGAACTCAGCTTCCGGTCGCTTACCCTAGTAGAAAATAAATTCCGCCGCAATGAGAAAAATCGAGAAAGTTGCTGCTCTGAACCAATACTTTTTTCGAGTTTTTTTAAAACAATTATTACTCCATTCTGTATGAAACGAATCCATACACCTGATTTTTGCCGAGTCTAGTTTTATCCCTGGTCCCTATAGTGTAATTCGACCAGGCAAATCCCCAAGGAACTTCACCTCCGATGATTTCAATAAAAATTCTCAGTTGTTATGATCAAGGATTCTCGTCAGCATGAGTAAACTTCCAGGTGTAGTGGCAGTTAGGGAGCATTCAAAAGCAAGCCCTTTACTCCATAGGAATGACTCCGTCGTTCGCCGCTGTGGGGAGCGATGGGCATGCGCCGAGTCTCATCGCTGCGAGAGGGGAGACCGAAGCGCGGGTGAGAATCCACTCGCGCACCTCCCCTCCGCCCTACTGTTCCCGGGACACCACCCCCCCTAAGCACGGCACCTCCCTTCCCCTGTCTGCTTGGCCCATTTCATTTTTGCGGCCCTCATTCCCCGCCCCCGCCAAAGTCTAATCAATCCCCATGTAGCCATTTAGAGCTGAGCGAAACTACGAGACGGGATATGAACGCGATAACGCAAGGTGATATGGAGACGGAAGCCAACGCGAATGTATCGACTTATTTTGCGATATCTACCTCTGTATCTCCTAATTACCCTGCAAGCAGCTTCGAGGGAATGTTTTAGGAGGTGTAAAATAAGTACATGAACCAATATGTAGAATTATACTTAATTAACCATCACTTATTAACATCATGCTAGCATACGCTACAAATTTTAACATAGCATGCAAGGAGATGCCTAAATATAAACCCACACATACAAGTAATTCATGCAGAGTTGTAAGCAAAAGGAAAATCTATATTCCCTCTCCTAATTATCTTCTTGGTAATAAGGAATTTGATATTTTCCCGGCTAACGATTCGAGTGAATTCTTTCCATGTTCCCCGCTGGATTGCTATTTCAAAAGCTGACATTTCAATAGCTGACTCAACCATCGGGCTTTAATGATCATCAATCATCTGCCCCTGAACTACCAACCTGGTGAGAAACCCTGGAAGAATTCACTCGTATCTTAATGGTAATTTCGTTATATATACCCTTATTCTTACTGTACGCAGAAAGAATGACAATCAGGTTGTCATGCGATTGTTGATGTTATACAATACAAGATATCGTGAAAATGTACTATCTACACATAAGCAACATCGCGTTAATATCGTAGTGCACTTTCAAATTCACGTATCGCACATACTTATAGTATTATTTCAAAGGCCCTGGGTTCAAAAGAGGAAAGAAAGGAGTAGCCAAAACCTTTGGCCCAAAAGGATGTATGGCGTATTGAGAAGATGGTTACTATGCGTTCAAATATGGGACAGGAATGGAGGAGGGAACGGAGGTGTTTCGCGATACACCACATGATAATGAGGATTCAGTTTTTTTCGCACTTCTCTTTTTTCAAATTTTGGGAAAAAGCCAAGACTTACAATCTGAAAGACTCCAATATTTCAGTGCTGATGCAAACTGAAACCATGATTCTACCTCGTGAATAAAGTTTACAAGCATATCTCATGTCATAAAGCTGTAAAAATATAAGAGACATTGGAAGTACTGAAGTTTATATATTTGAGTCAGAAAAATATCTTGTCCGAAAGTGATGTGTTTATTCAGGAAAACAATAAGTTGAATTGATATGTCCTTTTCGGGATACCTACTCCTTTTACCATTGAATTCATCATGTTAAAGTCACGAATTAGATTTAGCCCTGGAATAGACATTTTTATGGTAGCTAGAATTTTCTTCAGTTCTTCAGAATGTATAGGGATTACGAAGCTAGTGAAATATATCCCTTGTAGAAACCCTAGAAATGCTACCTTACAAGAGATCTTTCTATTTGTATGCTCCTATTCAAGATCTTATTCACTGACATTAAAACAATATGAGTCAATGAAACATCATATCCTGGAGACCTGTATTATTCAATCTGAGGGTTTTGAATCACTCGAAAGAACGATGTGAAAAGTTAAGTGATATCCCATCTTTGAATTTCGATTCTTCTTGGCATTTTTCTCAAATAATTTGAGTCCTGTGAATTTTCTCAAATAATTTGAGTATGGTATTGAAGGTTTCTTGCAGCACATGTAATCACACGTAATAACCCGGGAGTGAAGGCAGGGAAATCTGCACTTGAGATCCGGTTATATTTATTCTAAGGTCGATATAATGTGCTTTCACAAATTTTAGATTTCACCTTAAAATAAGCCATTGCATGATCAAACTCTTTACCGGCGAAAAATATTCGTAAAATCTCCACAAACATGGATAATTTAAATTGGTGAAGATCCGAGAATATTTTACGAACTATACGCCGATGTATTTCTATGGAAAGGCTGGGTGGTCATTCATGACGGAATTTTGTATGCTAAGAGGAAAGGTTATGCACATTGAATCATATATCAAGTTAAACTCACTTAAACTCTTAGCGTGTCCACGATAATGACAACTTGCAATCATCCTCATAATATAAATTGGTTTTAAAATGCTCCAACATCTTCGATTTTATCGTTTCATTATGCCCAACATATAATCCTAAGATGAACATAATATCCATGCCCAAGGTAGGACTCGAACCCGCGCTCTGTGAGCAGTCAGAACGGCAAATTACTGAACTGGCCACCGCCGGCGACTCAATCATCCTCCTTCATGAACTACGCTAATTAGTGATGGGGACATTAGTAGGGGAGATGAAGGGAAAAGTGGGCTTATATTAAAAATTAAAATGTATGTGAATTACAAGTGATCAATGTGATCAGTTGCAAATCCACACAAAAATGTATTCTGTAGCTCGCTACTCCCTTGCTCCTATCAATACTTTATAGCTATGCAGGAATATCGGTGAGCTTTTGTACGTTTCAGTTGTCAAGTATGAATCAATCATAGCATAGTGTCCATAAGAAGCAGGCAACTACGTCTATTAAATACTAAAAATGAGATCTCATTTGACAGGTTTGTTTTATCGATGGCAAAAGTCATATTAAAGTTTCAAAACTAAAAAAGTAAATGCATTCGTCGTTCCCCAACTTGTATAGCATTTCCTGCATTTTCTGTGAACGTCCTCGCTTTTGGGGTGAAATATTATCTGTAGGATCGACGGAATCCTCTTCACTAAACTCGAATCCGTGGCTCTTCACTTAGTTCGAGCAGTCAGCTAAGCTGTTCGCCGAACCATGTTAAATACAATAGGCCCATGTGTCTGATGGATACGTCATGTCCTCACTTTGCCTTTAGCACTAATCGCAATGAAAAGGATATCCATTTAGTTCATTTGCGAACCTGACTAGCCACGTGTGAGGGTGAGAAGGGTGTGACTGCCACCCGTCCATTCCTATTTCCTGCTAAGGACAGCAATTTTAACACGATTAACAGGAGACCTTTCAAATTAACGCATTCATTTATGCGTTATTCACAGTGGTTTTTGGAGCTTTTCGGGAGGGTGGTTTGAGAGGTCGTTTAAAATGTAGTCGTGAAGTTCTCGCCACGCACAAATACGCTGTCGTGAGAAATCAGCCTGGGAGTATTTTCATCGTAAGCCTATAAGCATTACCAAGGTAAGTTCTTGGGATGCCCTTGTACTTAAAGTGCACCTGAAACAATGTATTACTATTTTTTATATTATAAACCACAGTGACTCAAAGAAAGCCGTTATTTGATATCAAAATTTCACATTTATTTAATTTATAATTCATGATTTTCTTAAATTAATATTTTATATGAATGCCGTTGTTCTCTCTATGCAAATTATGCAGATACGAGTATTGTTTAACTGATTGGTGAAGATATGTGAATATTTTAACTGAGGACTGTGCATTAATGGCTTTGGACTCAGTTGAATGCAATGGAGTGTGAAAAATCACTTTTCTCCTAAATGCCTAGCTATTTATATTGAAGATGCATATCTAATGAAAATAACATTTTATTCTACTTATGCGCTCTGCTTAATTTACTATTTATGCACGAATTTTCAGTCATAGGTATTTAAAATAAAAAATGCCCATTCCAAGTTCTTCCCTATCTCACTTCACTTGTGTTGTTTTCCAACAGTAAGATAATTGGAATTTAAAAAGACAACATTATACCCTAATTTTACCTGGATATTTTCGTGACCACAGCTCAAACTCAAATGCATCTTACCATTAAGTAAGTATATTTACTCTAAGGTTTTACTCTTTACTGAGTTCATAAAATTAAGAGCTCATACGCAGTCATCTGCATGGAATATATTGCATGAGTTATTTTTCACTTATTCTTCTTCCAAAAAGTAACTTCAGATATGTTGAATCTTGAAATAGCAATCAACAGACCTCTCTCTATGGCAGATGTTAAAAACTCTTGTTGTTCTTGTTTTTCCTGAATATTCGAATAGCGTTGATGTTTTAAAAAAATGGTCCCAGAAAACGCGCCTCCCTCCCTTGCTGAGAGGTAACCGATAAAGTAAGAAGCAGGACATTGAGCCGCAACCGGAAGGCTGTTTATCGGTTTGAGTAAAAAAATACGACAATCGCTTGAATGACGCGAAGCGATACCGTCACCTCCGTCAAACCAGTTCTTTCTTCGTCTCGAGTATCCACAGGCACTGGCTAGCACTACATTGAACACAGCTGAACGAAAGGAGGCAAAAATGTCCCGTTCAAGAAATATGATACTTGGATAAAATTGGAGAGAGGAAAATTCAATACAACGATGTAATTAGCACATATGATTAGAAATTCAGCCAGGTGGAGCAACTGTTTTGAGTATTAACGGTGGACATTGCCTGAGTAATTCGATCATCTGAACTGGCGTTCTTTGCCAAAATGGCTAGTTTTTCATGCCTCTTGGAAGAAAGGACCCGTAAAGAGAAATGGATTACTAGAGCCATAACAGAAAGGCTTCTTTGTTCTTGTAATGTCAGTGATGGAGACAATTGAAATTCATGGCATTTTGGCTAGGTGGTTAGGTTTCTATCCACAGCTTTCACACATATTTTGCAGATATACTTGTAAGTAGGCACTGTTCATTATTTTGAATGAGAAAATTTATCAAAGAATGTTTGATACCTGAAAAGAAAACTGGCAAGCCGTCAGATATTTCTTTAGACAAATGCGCCTAAATGCCTTTCCTTATTTGAGCAATCTGCCAAATACGATGCCGTCCTATGTTGTAGGATCGTTTTTGCAGGTCATAAATATTTATATAAATATTTATAAAAATATATATAAATGTTTAATAGATTCAACGGTAAAGATAAAATCGTAATATTTAAACTGAGGTATTAATCCTGAGACAAACAGACATGCTAGCCCTGCATGCGATTCAAACCCATGACTTTCAGTTTCCAGTTCGGTGCGTAACCTACTTGGCTCCTGCGGCCGGCTTGGGTAATAACCAGGCGTTTGGCGCACTTATTGTAAGCATTAGTATCACCAGGTCTTGAATTTTTATTTGACTTCATTTGCATGCATACTAATGCTTTGATAATTTTACATATTTTACCCTAGGAATTCGTTTGGTTCTTTGCAATCAAGTCAGAATAAGAGTGTAAAACGGAATAAGAGAATCTAACGGAAAAGCAGTAGTTGTCATCATGGGTGTTTTCAAGTCTGTTTCCGCGCTAATAGGCCCTTCAAAAGACCGGGAATAAGGATAGGCATGGAAGGGATGGGGGTGATGGGGAATGGCCTCCCCGAAAATCGCAGTAGTTGTGTTTGGCTAGAAAAATGTTTAAATATTTTATAAGATCGACCACCAAACAGTCGACCATTCTCATAGCTTTGCTTTATCTTTAAGTGCACCGAAAAATGAATAGCAAATTGTGACTTTCGGGTCGATAGTGATAGCTTTTTCCTTATTACTATTGGGTCAGAGGAACGCAAAGTTCATGTATCAAGAAAATTACGAATTTTTCGTAATATCAAATACTTGCTGGCTATGAGGTGTCATGTAGCCTTATGATAGAGACGCAAGATTTAGTCAGTAGAAAATTATTTTCCAACTCGAAAAAAAATTGGTGGCCATAATGGTGAATGGAGTAACCACCTGCACGATGACACATATGACTAGTTTATTTTATTTCTCGTTGTCAGAAATGGCCCACTGCATAGTAATAAGTCCTAACTGTGCAAATAGAGTACAGATAAAGCTAAATTATTACATGAATGGGGTGTCACGGATGCGGGTTATTTTTACTTATAAACTGCATTATAGAGAGATACATACTGGTAAAAAAACGTATCAAAGCTCAAACTCAAAAAAAGTAAAATGATCGGATGAGTCTACTCTGTCACGTTATCTTATAAATCATTACTCATGATCATACCTTTACACGTAGTTGAGGTGTTTTGGGTGAGATTCCCTCGTAAAAGACGCCAGTAACATTTTTATCTAACACATAGTGTTTAAATATTTTAAAAATGGGCTTGCCTGTGATAGGAAACGGCTAGTAAATGGAGATGATTCCTAAATAAAGTAATGGAGTTCGAATATGCTAATCTAATAAAGTATTTATTTGCGAATATAAATATTCAAGGAGTTGACTATGGATATTCAGACACCCTTTTGTCTATCGTAACTTAATCGCGTAATAGCTAATATGATCAGCGGCAAAGACTGGTAGCTTTGGAAACTGGTGCCTTTCTGACTCGTCCTTGCGACTCAAATTGATCCTAGTCCAAAGGTCGAGGTGACTGCTGTCATGGATAACACCTGATAATTTACGCGTTTTCCTTTTCCTCCAGGTTTCAATGGACATCCCAAAGTGGACACCGCCTCTGGTTCGGGCTCCGTCCACACAAAGCAGGCAGATTCCGGAGAGGGAGGATTGGAATCGCATCAACCTGCGGGTGAATCCCGGAGTCTTCACACATTTCCGAAATCTAGGGCCCGTGGTGAGGCGGGCCGCGAGGGTGACCCACCGCCGCCGGGGACAGGTAAGAAGCAGCAGCATAGGGTGGTTGAAGGCGAAGGAGGGTGGATTTGAGAGGAGGAGGTTTGGCGGATACGTAGGGAGGGGTGTAAGAAAGGGGAGGCGGTCGTAGAACGAAGCAGAGAGAGAGAGAAGTAGTAGCAGCGGCTGGAAGGGGGCATAGGAAGGGAGGACACACGGCTGACGCCGCGCGGTGAGCCCCGGATGGGAGGGGGGCGAGGAGGGGGGCGAGGAGGAGGGTGGAAGGGGAGTCGTGATGTGCAGGGGTGGGGGAGGAGGGGGGCGTGGGGGAGTGGGATCGCCGTGCCAGCGCCGAGAGCGCTCCTCAGCCGAACGTCACTCAACAGCAGTTCGGCTGTAACCGCTGCGCCTGGTGGGGGTACGTGTCGCTTGCCCTCTGGCGGTTCGCTTAGAGCCGTGGAAACACCCTTTTCCGTCGCGATCTCGAGAGACGGAGCGTCATCATCCACGCTCGTTGCGTCACGCGGGGGGGCAGACGGATTTTGCGGACACTTCGGAGGCGTGTGTTGTCATCGGGTGGCCCGACCCTTGCTTCGGAGCTGGCGCACGTGTGAAGTGATGATGCTCGGTTGATTGGACTGCGGTGAACTTAAAAGAGAGACAGCAAAATAAATTCACTCACCAATTAAACACAAACATCCCTTTCTCCCTGTGGTGACGCGTAAAAAAAATACACATACCCCCGCCTTCTGCTCAGGGCGGCGCTATTCTCTTGTTTGACCTCGAGTTCTTCCTCCTCGCGCGATTGTGTTTTGTTTTCAAGCCGGCGCTGCCTGTCGGTCGGTGTTGTTGTGCTCTCGCGTGGGTGTGGTTACCCCCTCCCCATCCGGAACGAACGTAAGAGTGGTCGCGAAGAGACAATGATGCTGTTGGACCGACGGAATCACTCGGCACCGACTCAGGGGCTATCAGCCTGAAGAGGGGACGCAGGAGGTGAAGAGGAGACGCCCCCTCGCGGCAATTGCCTTCGCGCTAGGAGGGGCGTGTTTTGGTCGGTGACCCTCGTGACGTCACTCCGGGAGGACAGCTATAGGGATGGACGTTGTTTAATTTGAGGTAAGGGAAGTCAATGTAATATTTATGGGGAAATAGATTCTAAATATTCGATTTTGCTAGCCTTTTGACCCGCATTATTGCAATAGAATTTTTACCGTCTGTACTTACGCATTATTTTGAGCAGATGAGCTGTCATCAAATATGAAATCAGTGACCTTTTTTTCGCTCACCTTCATTCCTCTCCATTAACTCTATTTTTTTTTCTTTGTGCTTAACCTAATAATGTAATACGATACATGTAACTATTATGCCCTGGAGTGGAGAGGACGGTAACGTTCTATCCCGCCCAGGTAAAATAAAACTCAAGTCAAGTCCATATCTACTGCAGAATAATGATGAACAAATAATTGGTTCACTTAGTTCATTGATGGATGAAATAACTCTAGTAGTCTTGGAAGACTTCGTCGCGGCATATCAAAACAATGGCTCGAAAATACGTTTGTTACTATTTCTCAGATTATTATTTTTCTGTTTCAATCTACCAGTAAGCGATTGAATCAGTACGATTATTGCACGTGAAGGTATTTTATCGATTTTCTTATTTTTTAAAGTAGGTGTTCAATGTCTTGCAAATATTATGATTGTATCGCTCCGTCTGATTCAATTTAACCCGAACCCTAGTCCTGGGACACACAAAACACTCCTACCCTAGGTGGATTCGAACCCGGCCCCTTAGTGTAGTCTAGCTGACGCGTGACCAGAATGACTAGAGTGACCGGAGCATTGATTCACTGGAAGCATGGAAGTGGAATGAGTTGGGCATGTTACCAGCCACCAGAATTATTTCTCAAAATTATGCGAAAACCACTTGAACCAGTCCTCATAGAGGATAGTTATAACGGTAAAGGGAATCCTTTATTAACCAATTTTTCAGCTGTCTTTGAATTAATGTTGTATGAACCTCCTTTCACGTGAAAATATTTTTTCGCCATCAATCCAGCACATTGCCCAAATTAATAATTTTGCTGAAAAACTTATAAAATCTCTCTGATTTTATTTTATTGTTATAGTCCCCAAATGCCTGAAGTTATATTATAGACTCGCTGTCAATTAATTGTGAGTTGTGATATTAATTGTTTAGTTGTATTTGTTTATTTATGGAATGGTGCAATATTGTAGTGAATGTGGCGATAGAATAGTCATTGTTTTCAGTAATGTAGATATAACTGAGATTCGTCCTTTTATTTATATTCAGGGCAGTTTGCCTACGGCTAATGAGGGTGTAAGGTCACGTTTACCTTTTCATGTATAGAACCCTTTTTTATACTCACCACCTGAGAAATACACTTTAATTGCGATTGAATGGAATAGTAAACTCAATGTTTTTCCAAATAAAGCACTTTACATAAGAACAAGAGCATTGTAACTTCCGGTTGTTCTTAAATGCTACTCGTTTAGTTGCCTTACATTAAGCAGTTTAAATTTGAGTCAGTCAATATCTTGGTTGCTACGCGTAAGCTATTAATTTCCCGTCTTTTTTGTGACCATGTCATCGTACGCATGCCCTCCATGGCCTCATTCATTCACTTGGTCCCATAATGGTCCCTATTCCACATTCTCTGACTACCTTTCCCAACCTCTCCCCTCCAGCTTAACCTTGCCCTCTTTTCTCATTTGGAACCACGAACCTCTTTTTTGACGTCAGGCACAGAACATGGTTGTATGGGGCGGCGAATCTTTACCTAGCTTCCGCACTCGGCGTAGAAGTCCTTCTAAAACGTTCCTCTACGTCAAGTCCTTTGTTTTTTTTTATGGCCCAAGAGTTTTTTGTGTTAATAATCACCTTTTATTGATAATACTAGTTATAGGTGTGGTTATAGGTTACTTACTGTTGTAATAATTTCCTCGCAGTCACTATTGAGGAACGATGTCTCCCCTGCAAAAGTATAGGCAATTAACACTTAGAACTGGCCCCTATGGCATAAGATCTTAAATATTTCGTAATTTAGCCAAAAATTTGAATAGGCTTAGAGAAGTTCATGATGTCACTACCGTTAATTGACTCCTTGAAAAAGATAATTTTTTTCTTTCACTTCGTCTGATTTCGGTTCTAAATGCCTGATATTGTTTATTAAACGAAACAGACCAGCTGTGCTGTTAATATATTTTGAAACTGATTAAATTATTGCCGTATTGCGCAATTATTAAGCTGTTTATCACTGAAGCTTCAATTCATTAATGCATAAAGTGTTCGACTGCTATACTAGGTTGTGAGCTTAACCCCCTTAACTCCTCACACTCTATCTGCAGCCAGATTCACGCCTCAAAACTGATTCTATCGGCGAGATTTGCTGCTAGGTAGACCTCTATATGGTGAAACACCAAAGTATTCCTAGTATTAGTAGATAGTATTTATTTTCAGGGACCGACAGCATAATTTGCGCCACCAGGCAAACCCATAGGTGAGCTGAAATAGGAACTCTTCATTCAACGGGAGAGGGGTGAAATGAAAAATGGCATCACCTTACTCCTAATGAAGGCGCCAAGGGAACTGGGGTTTAACATTCTATCTGAAGGACGGAGTATTGGCGTTGAAGCATTTTCCACATGGCACTCAAGTAGAGGCCGGAATTCCAATAAAAACACTGACACCGCCTTGATTCGAACCCGGGTGTTTGAGGTGGGAAGCCAGTACCCTAGCGACAAACCTCAACACCTCTTACCCATTCCCCAAGTATCCATTGTTGTGGGTGGTTTCTTGAACTTGACCATCAGAGGGACAGCACTCCGTAAGTTCGTCTCCCCACCACTTTGACAGTCGATCTCATTTCCATTTGATCCCCCGCGTCTCTCCTCGATTCGACTTGGAAACTCTATGGAAATCGGAGGCGTGTATCCATTTCGTTCCCTGAAAAGCCACCGCTCCGAATCCCTCTCCCTCCTCCCCCCTTCTCCTCCTCACTCTACACGCTCGAGATACTCGAAGATAAAGAGGCGAGAGGCCGTCGGACACGCGCTCTCCACCGAGATCTCCCCAGCCGCCGCAAGTCATTGCGTGCGACGTCGTCTTGGACGCCGCCGCCGCCGGCTAAGGACAGACACCGCCGTCGCCGCCTTCTTCTTCTTCGCGGTCCCCGACTTGCGGTTGCGTCACTTGCCATTACGAGCACTCGCGTCCAGTTCCGTCGCTGCCTCGCCCCGAGTCTCTCCCTTTTGCCTTCAATCCTCTCCCTCTCCCTCTCCCCATACCTTACCTCCCCCGTGTTTGAGCCATTTTAGACCTCCTCCTGGTTTTTCCAGTGGCTTTCCCACAGTCATCGCGCGTTTATCGTGAACAGTTTCTCTCATAATATTCGTTGATAACAAGAGAACCAATCTATGTCCTGCATGTGAGGCTCGCGGATCCCGAGACTTTAAAGGCTATGCTAAAGACCGATTCAAATCTCTTTTTGGATTGATCTCTAAAGGCACGGTCGAACAGAGACGCGGGTAGACGCGGCGGGAAGCGTTCCCGTTCAGTTTTTCTACTAAGTCCAGTTATCATCATGAATCATAAATAAGGCAGAATTGACAAAATACAATCGATCTTGTGCATATTTTCCGTATTTATATGATACTAGCCCTGCCGATTATAAAAACATCATTAAGATAGTAAAAGATGGAATGAAATTGCTCGAATCCTAAGCAATTCTAAGAGAAGATGCGTAAGTTCTTCGTTACAACTGCTGATGCTTATCATTCTGGCACGTCAGTAACTTCGTAAGGTTAAACTAATTAACTACGCAGGAAATGCCCATGCACGCCTCTAGCCAAACTGGACTTCCTTAAGCTGCCCGCGAGCTGTTTGACATCGGCGAACTGAGGTCACCCTGCCCGCGGGCAGCTCGCTTTCTGTTTAACCGAGTCTTAAGAATATTGAAGAAATCGAATAAAATTTGAATTATAGGCAAAGGAAATCTGAATTTTTATAAACCGATATAATTCCAATCAAAAAGCATTAGGAAGGGAAATTATTACCATATGTATTACTCACTATTATGACATAGCCAACCATGCATTAGCTACCCCTACATTTGGGTTCAGGAGGTAATAAGAGAGGGGAGGAAGCCTTTGACATAACTCATGTTTGGAATTCTCCTTAGAAAAATAACAATGGTACTTTTAAATGGACTTTAACGCACATAATGAAATTTCCAGGATGATACCCAACTAGAGGCTGCAGCTGAGGATACAGCTGTATCATCAACACCATAAACCAGATGATGAGCGAAATCACTGCAAAAGCCAACGATCAGATCTCATTATAATTCAAGAATAGTTGGTTAAATCCACGATTAAAGTACACCTTGAAGTTCGCTTGGCACTATTTCTCATCATACGTGAAGTTTTGGAAAAATTTCCCGCGGTGAAATGAGCGTTTAGTAATATTGAGCATCGTGCCTCATATATTGCGTTTTTCAATATCACATGAGCTCATCCGTTCTCTGGTGTTCTAAAAGTTTCGCTAATATCTTCTAAGCGTAACCCTAAGGTAAGTTTAGAGGCTGAATAATAAGGAGACTTGGTTGAAGCGATTTAGGGTGCCATTGAGCAGCTGAAGGCAAAATGATTGCCAACCCCATGTATCCTGCAGCTCAATGGGGGTGCGTGAGTCGGCGAAAGATTAATAGACCCATAGCGTTCGAATATAATGGTTCGAGAGAAGGCTTTTTAAATTGGGGGACAGGTAAAGAGCGCATGGGGGTAATGGGTTAATGAGGATAGTTCCACGGAAGAAGATTTGGATCAAGCGAACACATATTCAGCCCCATATAGTCCTTGCTCATTGTCATCTGTTGTGAAGTCAACATCATAGGAGTGCCACTTAATGTTCGTAGGTTAATTGACTTAGAATTATTGTCAGCATTCAGGTAAAAGTGAAGGATTTACTCTAACCTTACTCTCCCTATATACTTTGAATGTGCTTTCTTTAGTCCTCCATCCTCTCTGTCTTCATGCCATCTGCAATGTTAGATTTCGTTCCTTGCGACGTTTTTTAGAGGATACCTCACACTAAGATCTAATATCATATCACTGAATCCAGTATAGCAGGACTATGACAAAATAGTCTTGGGTTGTCTGGCAAATAAAGTATTGAGCACATAAAAAATAAGATTTAGACTTCATATGTAGTAATCTTTGGCCTTTTGATAATCCTCTCTGTACTTGTAGCCGAAGTTATTACTGAAGCGTATATTATTTATGGATCAAAATTTTATCATTCAAATCTGGGCGAAAAAATTTTCCCTAGTTCTTTAATATTGCTTACAAGAGCCTGAAATTTCTCTCTGACCGGGAAAAGAGATGCATATGGTAAGAAACGATAAAAAAGTTGGCAGAATTAGCAATTTAAGATAATATGATAGTAATATATTTGCTGTGCCATCATCATCATCATCACCTGATAGCAATATTAAGACTAATTTGATGTTGCTCTCCACTCCATTCTCTTATCAGTTATCCTCTTCATAATGACATGTCATTCATTTTACATCCTTCATTACTTGAAACGCATATTTTATACGATAACCTCCTTTGCTATTCTTCCAGTTCATTTTCCCCAACGACTGTCTTGCCATTCAATGTTATTTAAACAAATTTTCGTCACTCTACATTAAATTAATTGTTTAAGTCCGGAAAAACGGGAGTTATTTGGTCTTATTCGCGGTGTGATAAAGTGAAAGATTGATGGTTAGGTATTAAAAAAAATGTATGATAGCCAACATGATCGTAAGATATTGTGATATTTTCAGGAGAGCTGGAAGCTTATGATGGAATCATGAGCTGTGAGTTCCAAACTGAGACTTTAATTTTGACATGTTGCTCATACGAGGCTAAACATGTTACCATTCCAGTACTGGCTCCGAGGAAATTCAGCGTGAGATATAAATATCTCATAAAGCCCCATTCTTTGAGCAATCGTGGGAGGTAATACTTTCGCGTTCCCTCAGTCTGTATGGCCTTTTTTTATGGATGTTGGTGCACTCGGGAAGAAAAAACACTTAGCTAGTTCTTCTTTTCTTGCCTTCCTTGATCTGCTGCAGAGAAGTAGTTAAAAGATTTACAAGAAAATAAGCAATGTGGCCGTCTTGATAACTTCCTGGATGATCGTGCGTTTTGGATAGATGACATATGGTATTCCCTAATTTTCCCAAGACATTAAAGGATCAGACGCATTGCGCCTATTCTTAATTTTTGTACAGACCTGTTGTGTATTTTGGAAGTTTTCCCCTTTCTAAAATTAATTCGAAATGTATGCACGTAACACTTGAATTCGTACTGTTACTAAAATTGATTAATGTAAAATCTTCCGTCTCACGTACATTAGGCGTCTTATATGTTTTCGTCAAATGCATGTCCCCATACTCGAATATGATTCAAGGTGTTAATGGCACGCCACATCCCATCAGGAAGTCTTTTCTATCTTTAAATGCGCCTAAGACCAAGAGAAAGAATGGAATTTGAGGGTCATATGAAAATTGGAGAGAAACCCGGCGTGAGCACCGGCCTGCTCTTAACGAAAGCCTCTAAAGATATTACGGCTTAATGACCCATCTGACGGACGGAATAATGAACTGGAAGTGCTTTCCACGCTGCACTAAAGTAGGGGCCGTTTTACCATTGAAATATATCTGCCACTAGCTCTTTTTTTCATGAGTGTTTTCAAGTCTGTTTCCGCTCTAATAGGCGCTACAGATCGGGAGGAAAGGCATTCAGATGGGAATGGAAGAGAAAGGAATCTAGTCTGTGACTTGGGTACAATGTGCCTGATAAAGCATATTATTTCAGCTCTACAGTTCATCGAGGCTCCTCAGTTGTCATGCGAAATATATTTTGTTAATGAATTTCATTCTATATAATGACACTACTTTTATTTATTTAACTCTATATTAAATATTTATGTTAGCACCCATCGTCCGCGAGTCTTCCCTCCCCCGCGACTTCCGCCGAGCAGCTGTTTACCTTAGAAGCTATCGTTGAGCTCTCTTCTGGTGCTTCCATCTGGCGGCCAAAATATTAACTCTTAATGCAGTAAGATTCGATGCGGTATCGAAAGGGTGAAATCAGGGACGCATCGAATCGATACTATAAAAATGACACTACAATTAATTAATAATAATTTTTCGGCAATAACACTGCATTTGAAAAACTCCATAAACAGCACAGTTTAATCATTAAATAAAAGTTTATTTGTTGACTACTTCAAATATATACTATGAATTATATTTTTATTGTAACGTCTCGCACCCCCTGCAGACACTTCCTGCACCTCAAGGGGTGAGTAACTACCCATTTAAAAACACTGGTCAGGAGATACCCAACCGCTGGCGCCTAACCTTTGATTCTATGGTAAAGAATCGAAGCATACACGCCAGGAATAAATTTCTAGATAAATTTCAATCACATGATTATGATACTGTTGCAGACAGTTTAATTCTAGACCTCTCTACGCCAGCAAAGTAGTTGAGGTTGGTGAAATAATTGAGACAAACCGTCCAACTGGTTGGATTTCCCCACGCATCATTTTCACGACCGCAATAAAAGAACGTGGTATACGACAGCACGTCTCTATTTTCCTGTTTTTCCCTTGCTTACCTGATTTCCTTTCCTCCCCTTCTCACCCCCCCCCCCCCCAGGTGATCGAGCACTCCCTACCGCACGCCCTTGTACAGACTACTCTACCTATATTAATTCTTCCTATTCATTATTATTACTGATTTTGGGAGTAATAACATTTTTAACTATTCGTCAGACAGTTTATCTCTTTAAACTTGTTCTCTTGTTAACTTGTTCTCCTAATCGAATATAACGTACTAAATGAATGTTTTTAATATATTTCTAATGTAGTCGGTGAAAAGATCAGATTCAAATTTACGTACAATATTGAGTCTAAATTTTAAACTTGATCAAGTATGTGTCAATTAGTAGGGATGCTGTTTTGAAGGACGTGATAGAGGGAAGGGAGATAGGCGGGATAGAGGTAGGCGGGATAGAGGTAGGAGTAGAACGGATTGTTAGCATAGAATATTAGATGGTAGTTAACATGCAAAACTAAATAAGGGCATCATATGAAAGATTGCGGTATCAACTGTGGTAAGAGTTTCATGCCGATACAAACCTTCCCTAATCGGTGGAACACTCATAATAGTAATAATCTTGGACATGTAAAAGGGAGCGCGATTGTGTTCGAATCCGTCGGTGTGGGAACCAACGAGGATACTCTCGAGCCTCTTGCTTTTCTCGATCGGTAAATGCGCTCTCGCCCTGTTGAATCGGCGGCGGTGATCTCGAAGACGCGGGCGGAGTGCTCCCCAGGACGCCAACCGCGCGGTGAGCGAGCGGCTCGCGTGTTCGTCGACTGCAACCAGATAGCGCTGCGGTTGGTTCGCACAATTAAGGATTCCCCTGCGGACAGGATAATTAGTGACGTCCCCCTTCTCTAACCAGCGTAGTCTGCCGCATCATTTTTGACAGATACATGGCCGCGGTCTTATTAAATAACTTCGGGATTACCTCCGTTCCCATTTATCAGCGCCATACTTTGACGTGTACCCGAGTAATATCCATTTTTTTTGTTTCATGGCTGTGGTCACCGAATTACTCGCATTTTTTCTCATTCAGCGTTTACTTCCAGCCTTCCTGTAAACAATGATATCAATTATTTTATACCCTTGCATCTTTTCGGAACGTATTATTACACAATTATCACTGTGAAGTAGGGAATGTGTAGCTGACAGTCAGTCGGCCTCCTGTTTCAGATTTTGGCAGCGTACACTTTGAGCGATTTACATTAATTGAATTTCGTGCTGTATTTATATTTTTAATTCTTATTTTGTTGATTTTTCTGGCTACTCGAGTCAAAGTCAAAGTGAGGAAAATATAATTTTGTCATCCATTTAATGGCTTGCGAGACAAATGAACTCCGTGCTCCAGCTTCAAGGGAGAATATTTCCAGAAAAGATGGATTTTTGAGAGGTAGACGGCTTCAGCCTTGCTGAAAATCAGTAGTTCCTTAATTAATTTCCTGGACATCTGTGCTTAAATTGTCAGAAGCTGTCTTGAGTTTCGCATCGGCTCTCTGCCTTTATCTACTCACCGTCTGACTGGTTTTCGGAGGCGTAAATGAGTGATTTATGTCCGTCCACAGGGTATGAGTGAGGAGTTGGCTCAAGGCACCTTTCAGAGGATGAGGAGGATTTAGGGTGGGGGAGAAAGAATCATGATTCGGCGGGGGGAAAAAACAGTGGATGCATGTGACGTTGTGAGACGAAGGAGATGCGTGTGGAGAGGGGAGGGGGGATGAGATACGGCGAGGGTACGAGGGGCAGATGCGCGCGGGAGAGAGGCGCGAGTTTAGGGAGACGCAAGTTGCGTGACTCGGAGGGAGTTATTGGGCGAGTGGGGGGAGGGGGGGAGCAGAATGTTGTGAGGAGCCGTGGGAGATAGGGAGGAAAGGAAAGAGGGAGGGGGGGGGCAGGGGTACTTCGTGGAGGGTAGTGGGGAAAAGCATGGTTGGAAGCGAGAAGTGATAGATGCGTACGCGGAGATAAAGGGGTAGGGCGAGCAGGAGTTTAAGTGCCCGTGGAAGAGGGGTGAAAATGTAAATCGGGGATGGCGTCTTCGGTGAAAGTGGAGGGGAAAGGGGAAGCGAGGAAGCGTTCAGAAAACTCCAGGGTTTAGGTTTGTCCTCCTTATCTTTCATTACCTGTTGAACTAAGCATTTACCTTGTACTTTGTGATAGGCCGTACAGCACGGATAGGTAAGAAAAACGTTCCTGTATTTCATTAAAATAAATTAATGATTTTCAATGTAGATTTCGGTTTTAGGTGCTCCAACTGCTTAGATTACATCGCACAGTGTATCCTAATATCAATCCTAACCTTGCACCTTGGACGGAGAAGGAAGGCCTTGTAAGAGCCATATAGAGGAAGTAGAGAAGGATGTCATAGAGAAGAACGATATGAAAATGAGGTGAAGATCTATGAGAATGAGGAGGTTAGCCGATGGGAGAATCCAGTGGAGAGCTGCGTAAAAACAATCTTAGGAATGTTTGCTGATGATGATGAAATCTAAGAAAACGCAAAATGCCCGATGCGGCATTCGAACCTACGATACTTTGTTTGTAAGCCGGCAAGTTACCGACAAGTCTACCGCGACCGGCGAATGATTTTAAGACTCTGCCATTAAGAGGAAAGGTGTAGAATTAATTGCAGGAAAGAAGGAGTATGAGAAGAGAAATACGGAGTACCTACCCTATAAGCCACCTGCAGATGTCTTATAGAAGAACTGGCAAGGAGTGTATCATCACCAACTAGAGTATTAACGAGTGTCATACTGAGACCAGTTTTATGGCAAATCTATGGTCTTCAAATGCGCAAAGTTTAGCTATTTGGATTCAAAATTTGCGTAAAGTGAGGGAGGATTTGGAAACTGGAGCTTGATCGCTTAGTAAATGAGTGGGGACGAGGGCGTACGGGCAGACATTGATTCTTGTATTTGTACGTTAGCGTCCTAGGAATGCTGCGCAAATTTCTTTTTGGTCATGTGGTGATTCGTTGATGAAGTAAAGCATCAAATGCTAGTTTAGGAGATATAACTGAGTAACTAAATAATTACTGAGTATATTTTTGCTGGATATATTTATACTCATTGCAATCTAAATGACCTGGAAAGTTCTTAGTTGTACAAAATCTCTTCATCCCAGTGATATTTGATTATAGTTCCCGTTATAGTGAAATGGAGCTTAATACAGGAATGATGAGTTCTCACTGCAGAGTTTTTCCGCCTTAGGATACATGTCAAGTCATTTTGGAGTCAGCTAATTCAGTTTCTTACCGAGCGTCGAGTGAAAGACCTTTCAACATAGTCCAGTCCTATTATCTCAAGTATCTTGCAGCCGACCGCGGTAGCCAAGTCATTACATGCTGACCTGACAACCCAAGTTGGCGGTTTTGAATCCTACCTCGGGCTTAGATGTTACGTTCGTCACATATTTAAGAATTCAGCTTAGATAGTACGAAATAACCTGGCCCTCCCATCACCTAAAAATCAATGTTACTACTATTACTACTCAAGTGTTATTCTAGCAATTCACATCTACCATTGTGTTGTAGATACTGTTAAAATGTTATCGGAGAGAGGATCAAAGTCGCATAAAAATTAATTATTTAGCAATTATGCTTTGTTCCACCCAAGTATTTTTAACAGGATCGCAACACTTTTATGGTAATCTAAGAGCGTCGCCAGCTTTTGCTTTCACGAATCGAACTCCCACACCGTTTGACATCGATGCGTATCGTGCGAGCACCCTGAACGAAGTCTATTGGGGAGGGGTCATTGCTTAGCGAGTAGCTTTCGGGAATGAAACTAGTACCGTAGCTATCACGAAGCACCGTAAGCTGCTGCTCCGCTCTCTCGGGATGGGTGCGACCGGCTCCGCTGCTCCCTTTGCCCGTCTCCTTTGATGAGATGCAGTCGGCGTCCGCGTCCCCCGTGTCCTGTCCCACTTGACTCATTCCGTCGGCGGCGGAGAGGGCGGGTGGGTGGGAGGGGCAGAAGACTGTGAGGTGTCGAAGGGAAAGAAAGAGAGGAATGATGGGGATGGCCGCTCTGCGAAGAGGGGCCTCGCACCTTCCTCACCTCTCTCGCCACACACACTCTCTCTCTTCGAGGAGAGCGCACGTTCGTGGCATACCTTTTCCAGCGGCCCTGCCACCACCGTCAGACTTCCACCAACGTATCCTCATTCCTTTGTGATGATCCTTCTCTCACTTCCCATCTTTCACGTCGTGTTCCTCTGCCTCTCCGAACCACTCGAGAACTCTTTTGTTTCTGCACGCGTGCACATTTTCTTTCCGCGAAGGTCCCGGCCTTGTAGTGGGGGAGCACGGCGTCTAATTCGGTGGGCCAGCGTTCGTGTCAGGATGGTATTGAGTGAGGTTTGGAGTGAAAGAGGGAGTTTTGTTGAATCGGCTCAAAACCTCCTTGAACGAGATGGAATCAGGGACTAGAAATGAGTGGATTGCATTCCTTACTCGCCTGTTCTCCCGCGTAAAAATAAAGAGAAGAATAGGATAATGCCAATACAGAAATTAGATTCATGTAGCGCGAAGGATTCGACTTCTATGGGCCAAACTAGGAGTCGATGCTGTGATTCTATCCCATTCATTTTTTATTGGAGGCCAAAATTAAATTGATTAATTAATCTTCTTTAATTTCATTAATTCATCCCAGTTATTTTATTTCTAACTCCATTTATTTTATTTATATTACTTAGAAAGTTGTTCTATGGAGGAAAATATATTTTTCGATTTAAGTAATTATTGTTTTTATTATATTGCTTTTCTATCGGATCCTGGATTGTACAATTAACAGCAATTTCATCGAGAAGACGGTCCCTCACTGATAACATAGGCGGACTCGGTAAAGATGAAGGGCCATGGCAAAATTTCTGCTACATACCTATTACCAGCAAATTGAAAACAAATCGTAAATCATTAGCTATGCTTTAGCTAAATAACAGAATTGCTCTTAGATCTGGTTTTGTCCGTTTTCATTTTTCTAAGAGAAATATTTTCATGTGTATATTATAATTTAGGGTGCCATCTATTTGTATTGAAGAGTTTGAAGTTAATACACAAATCTCCTATCATGAAAATGAGAAAGGGAGCCGTGATCAAAATCCTCATCGTGCGTGGATTTTCAATCACCGTGGCTTATACCTTTCGGGACTTAAACGCGCTATATGCGATTAATTATTCTTCTTCTTTGGCTCCTTTTGTCCGCCTGAAAGAGAGTAGTGGGGAGTCCCGCCGAAACTGGAAGCGATTTTTAATTGGCTATTATAAAATTTCGGACGATCATACTCCCCTTTTTGCCACTATAAATGTCCAGTCTACTGACCGTGACTGAGCCGCGAAAGAGCCTATCCAGCATCTATTCTGGCGACCAGACCAAATGGAAAATGGTTCATTTGGACTGCGAGCTGCCTGCTCGGTTGGCCTGGTAGCAGGTGCCGTCGTCTTTCTCGGTGACTTGTCTCGCGCGTAAGAAGGTCCAACGGGATCGCCACCGTGACGGCATTCGAGTCCTCGCCGAGACTCTCGGATGAGCAAATAGGGAATCATCTGCAATAGGATAATGATACGTTAAGGAATCCACCGCCTCCTCCAAGTGTGCTCACTCTCTTAGCCTGAATGCGGGAATGAATGGATTGCTCCTCTCCCACTGTCTCTTTGGCTCATGGGTTGAATGATTTGTCTGGATAAAGTAGCAGATGCTGAGTATCGGCGAAGGAAAGGTGGAATTAAAAGTGAGACGAGATCTTGCCAGCTTTTTTTGGGTAGTGTCTGCTCATTCATTTCTGAACCAAAGTCCATAGCATGAATAATTCCTTCTAATTTCTAATATCTGGACCCACCTGTGAAGAAGCAAAAATAAGGAAAGGAGTGAGACAAGGCTGTGCAATGTCTCCCGTGAGTTTTGATGTTTACATCGAGAGAGCCATCAATTAAATCAAAGAGAAGTCTTCTGGAGTGAGTATACATGGAGGAAAAAATCAGCATGTTGCGATTCGCTGATGACATAGCACTCATAGTAAAGACAGAGAGGGATCTGAATAAGATTCTAATAACCATGGAAAGGACATTGGCCAGACAACAACTAAAGATCAATAAGAAGACAATATTGTTGTGCAGCAAGAGAGAAGAGTCCAAAACCAACGTTAAACTAGGAAAACAAAAACTTGAAGAGGTGAAAGAGTTCTGTTACCTGGGAAGCCGAGTAACCAACGATGGACGAAGCAAGAAAGAAATAGTCAGTAAATAGCCCAGGCAAATAGGGCAATCTATTAAAAGAAGAACCTACTTACAGCTGGAAATACAAGCTTAGAAATAAGGAAGCAGTTCAACAGAATATAATTCTGGAATATGTTTCTTTTTGCCAGGGACGCATGGACGATGACAGCAGCGAAGAAGAAAAGTGTGGAAGCATTCGAAATGTGGTGCTACAGGAGAATAATTAAGATAAAATAGATCGACTGTGAGAGTAACGAGGAAGTCCAAAGAAGAGTGGGAGAGAAGAGATGTCTACTGAAAACCTTAAAAAGAAGACGGGACAACCTAATTGACCATATCTTGAGACATGATGGTTTGATGAAGACGATCGTCGAGGGAAAAGTGAACGGAATGATTGGAAGAGGCGGGCCTCGTATGAGATGCATGGAACCGGTTGTGAAGGATGTAAAAGAGAAGAATTACGTCAATATGAAGAGGTTGGCCGATTGGAAAATCGAGTGGAGGGCTACGTTAAACCAATCCTTGGATTGTTGACCGATGATGAATTAGTAATATTATATAATAGTCCATCTGTAGTCGTGTCCGATAAAGACTTCTTATGCAGACATATGCACGAAAATAAAAAGCAAAACCGATATACATAAAGTACCTACCTACCTAATTCACACATCCTTAAAAAGTGGTATTTGAGATAGCCCTCTTGTCACACCAAAGATCATAATTAAAAATTTTAACTCAGTGACTGTGATTTAAATGTTAGAATATTAGCTTGAAGGAAAGAGCGATTTAGTGGAATGGGACTCTCTTGGAATACTAGCCCTCCGCTACTTCGCCCCATCCAGGACTTGGTGGTTCAATTATCGTGGCACATCGGTTGGAAAGTGCTTTAAAGAGGATCCAGAACTATGCTCTTGCTGCGTCCGTGAGAGTGGCGATTTGTGTTTTAATGTAATCTGATCCACCGCGTTGGCACATGATTCTCGAACCTCACCGTTTACGACACATACGTGGGATTTATCCTCTGCCATTAATCGAGTGTCTTTTTCTCACGATTCGTTTTTTTTTCAGCGATTGTTCGATTGGGCCCGATGGTGTTGCTCCAATCACTCACGGGAGCCCCTTGCGCAAAGGTGGTTGCGAGCCGCCGAATGGCCTTCGGCGAATGCACACCGATGCGAGCGAGTCAAGTGTGCCTAAATATGACCACATGACGATTACTGCGTATAGCATTATCTAACTGACGTGATTCAGCGTGTATCTCATTTTATCTGATGATGCAGTAGTATTATACACGTATGTTATTTAACCTTAAAATATTTATACATTCCTTAAACACAATTTTTATAGTTTATTTTATATTTTACTGCTACTGCTTTGATTTTGGAAAATTTGGTGTTTTCAATTTTCTTTTCATGTTTTTACTGCTATTTAGTTTTATGGTCTACCTTGTTATATAATTTCCAATCCTCATTCTTTCTATCGGTACTATATTTTGAGTGCTTCAGGTGCATAAAGTTTTAAGTTACTAAGTGATTGAAATTTGCATTGTACTTATGAAATCTGTGGCTAAGTTACCTCATGAACTCAATGTAATTATGTTTTTGAAGAACCCTTGTGTTTTTTTGCATGGCAGTTTCGTGACACCTATGCCAATGGCAGTAGACCTTTGCATTTTTTCTATCAGTTTATCGACCGATAGCTGTTCATGTATCTACCTCAATTAAAAAAACCGCGTATGAATCACTTTTTCACATCACTTGCTTGAAGGAAGTGGAATGTTGGTATAGAGTTTCATTGCGTTCCCAGGAGGTAGGTCTATGTTGGACATACTATATACCTTCAAATTAGCACTTAGTGTTAAATATTTCGCAAAATACCTAGAAAAAACGCTTGGCCGGACGACAGATTAAAGGCCACAGCTTTGTTTTATTTTTAAGGGTGTTCTGTAGTTGCTTCACGAGACGTTTAAACATACGTGCAACATCCTATTGCGTTATATCCTCATTGTCTCAGGGACTCAGCGGAGAACAGCGTGCCGGAGTTCCTCCGTATCTCTCCTTCAAATTTTCCCACACGCCTCCCTTTGGCATCTTCTCATGATTCGCGCCGTCATAAACCTTGCTTTGTCTCCGCGCACGGGAAAGCCGCGGAATTGTTACGTCACTCGCTCCCGCCATTTTTTTTCGGTGCCTATCACCCTCCTCCTTGAAAGTATTGCGCCTTTATTTTTCTCTCGCCTCTTGTTTCTATTTCTGTGAGTTTTTCCTCGGCGAAAAAAAAAGATGTGGCGCCTCGCAATGCGATCGAAGGGGAAAATCGAGCTGAAAGAGGTTGTGATTCATCGAATAATGATCGTTTAAGTGATTTTCCGATGCCAACGCAGTCCACAGCGTTTCCTTACGTAGCACTTAAATCTTAAATGCTCAGCGAAGGAGTGAAAATTAAGATGAATCCATTGAATGCGCGCACAATATCACATTAATTGGTGTGGCATTACTTAGGAGACCAATCAAAAATGGACCATCAAATAAATTACTCTCGCAAAACATCTTCCGTATTATATCCCATTTTCTCGCGGGATGTACCTTTATTTGTCTTCCAAAATCGCACCTCATTTTGGAAATGCTTTATCATAATTCTAATAGGAAAAAGAGTCAAGTCACACACTTTGAGCCAGCTCCACTGAAATTTCCAAGAAATTAATCACTGAAATGATTGGAATGTAATTATTTGATGAATTTATTTTCCATTTAATTTAATGTTTCCACGGAGTTACATTGAGTTCGTTTCCTACGTCATAACGCGTAGTATGTAGTGAGGTGATATTTGTAAGTTATTATCAGATTAAAATTGGCAGTATCATAATAAAAACTTAAGTTTCCCTTACTGAGCAACTATAGTACTGTTGCGAGATGGTGGTGCTTTTAATATTTGTAGAGAGGCTAGGATATTGCGATGAATATTAATACCAGCAAGAGGCTTCACTGAGAAGTTTAGAAGTAACATATATGAACATTTTAGATTAGCTGGTTAAATTTAGGTGCTTTATTTATCAATTAGTAAGACTAATATTTTCTATTGATGCGTTGGAGTCAATTCTCCGCCCAAGTGGCATCTACTTTTTTTAGTAGGGCTATTTATGAGTTGAAAGCTGTTGTATTATTAAAATACCTTTCCATGAATTTGCAGCCCTCTCATCGCTTGTTCCGAGCAAGTCAGAATTTTTATATTTTCTAGCCATCATTATAATATCCTAATGACGCGTTTTATCACTTGCGTTGTTTGTGAGTTGTTAAAAAGTGGTGGATTAATGAAGGAATAAAAACAATCTTCGTTATAATCAGTATCATTTTTGTGGGAAGCCGTCCATTTATCCCTAATCTAGATGTGAACGTTTATGTTTGAAATGTCATTAAATCATTCCATTTATTTAATCCAACGGTATTTATGTGGTGAGTGTAATATCATCATGGCATTAATCAGGAATTCCCTAGAGATAACCACTGGTCTCACAATATTACCATAAGTTTAGTAGATGAGGAATGCGGTGCAAAGAAGGTCAACAATAAGTTTATGGTCTTAAATTTGTATTCAGGATTAGTTCCATTAGATCTAATAATTTATCCACTTACAGTTATTGCTTTGTAAAAATGTTTAAAAGTATCATGTATGTACATACCTTCAAAATGTCTGAAATTAATCTTCTGTAATACTTAAACATTGGTTTGTCTGCTCAAGAGAAACAGTACAAGGGGTCGAAAGGAAGAGATGAAAATAATGCATCGAATTAAGAACATTATTTATATCTTCGTTCTTTAAATTAGAATTAATTGGCAGTTGCTTTAAAAATCAGTTAGGCATATCCAAAGACTCAATTTTTTACTTCCGTACAAAAATGTTCCTGCATTCATGACTTTTCATTCGTTGAGCGTTAAGTCATCCTGAACAAACGCTCAGAGAAAGCGGGATTTTATAAAATCGACGTGCGGTCGGAACGAGAGTAATATTTTACGCTATGATCCAGTGATCGATTTAATTTCCGTTGGGAAACCGATCTACACCCGTTTTAAGTACGATGTTTATTCTCCGGACAAAAACCGGCTGAATGCAGCAGTCTCCACGACACGGTTTGTTGGTTGCCTTCATCGTTGGATAGGAGAGTCAATCTACTAGCTCTGAGAGTTTCATCTTGGGAGCGTAGGATACTGAAAGACAACGCAACTGGGAGTAAGTGCGTGCTTCATGCAAGGACAAAGTATGATTGCAACATTCTTATCGCTTTCTTATGTACCTTGACGTGTAAAATTTGTATTTCATTTCTTCAGGTAGGGTTGGACCACACTAAACACGAGCATGTCGCTATATTTCGTTCTATCATCAGTGATGATGTACATGTTGAGTTCCGCTCCCATTCCGATGGCTCGGGATCGAGCACCGGTAATGAAAGATTTTTAAGGGTGCGCTTTCGCTGCGTGGAGATCACTTTGAGTACCTACTGCAATACGTCCGTCGGAGGGGACGTTAAATCGTGGACCTCTCGGCGCCTTTCGTTAGGAGAAGGTTAACGCTGACGCCGGGTTTCTCTCTACCCGTCTTCCATTGCCTAAAATGTCATTCCACCATCCAAATTCCCAAATATGACGGAAGTGACTTTAGTTGTCCGTCGACACCCCTAGCGGCAAACAAATCGGTTATTTTCCAGCCTTCTCATTTACCCATTTCTTGTTTCTCCCCCTGAATCATCATCATCAATGGTCATCAGTCCTAAGATCTATTTGACGACGCTCTACAATCCATTTGTCTATCGACAAACATTATGATCACCATCAGCACAAGCCTCGATACGATTCTTAAGCTTCAGATATTTCCTCTTCTTTGGCAACTGGCAATAATTCGGTCAGATTTAAATTGAAGCGTATATAATTTTAAACATAATTAAGAAATTTTCTTTGTAGTGGTCCATTTTATGTATACAGATACGTTGAATAGTATCCTCAAAAATGCGCCCGAAACTTTTGCGAGCATTTCAAAATAAAACACAAACGATTATTAAAAGAGTACCGATTGTCAAGTGGAAAGTGATACCAAAACCATATGCATTACGCGACTCTTCAGATTCACCAAAACATTCCTGGAATATTTCACCAGCGAGCGGATGGCTAACAAATTCCTTTCTTAGTTTAACATCTGGATAACACCGGAGAAGGTGATGACACCCGCGAATTCCACAGCTGCGTGGGGCATTATCAGGAGCCGCGGGCTTTTTGCTTTGTTGCCCTCCCGATCCGCTCGAGCGGTGGAAGGAGCTAAAGACAATTGAGCGAGAGCCAGGGACCAGATATCGCGGGAGACTTAAACGGGTGGGGAGACGGAGATGGGACGGCTTCCTGACGTGGCGAAAGGTTCAAAGGAAAAAGGCAGGAAGATGGCGATGGATAGGAGTGGCGCTGCTCGAAGATATATTTAATGTGTGCGTGTGTGTTGTAGTGATGAGCGGGAGGAGAGGACGGACGGGGAAAGCTTCTATGGAGAGAGAGATCTTTGCTCAAGGGTCGATCCATCGAAAACGCTGGAATTCTTTCCTCCCCAGCGGCTGGGGTTTTGGGACTGCAGCCAGCTCTTCCTCCTCTCCCTCCGCGCCTCCTTCCACCAACCTTTCCCGCGAAAGGTTGTTGATTCGGTGCATTTTTTCCACTTGTTCCATCTGATCTGACTTCGGTTCACTCCACGGCACGGTCTCAGACACGAGAAATATTTTGACATGTCACCACTATGCAAAAAAAAAAGACTATCAACTTGCGCTGCGTTATAATTTTCGGCACGAAGTATTTGAGTGAAATTTGTTTAGTTCTAGGTACATTTTTTCATCTAAGTTTCATCCGTACTGGATTATATTCTACCTTCTGAATAATCTTCTGCACGAAATCTTTTTAAAATTTTACAAAGGATGCAATAAAATAGTATCCAATTTCCTGTATACAATAATTTCGTCACGAAGTGAAGTATTTGGCTCATAAAAGTGAGGAAATTTTAATTCTAGGCTTTCCTGTATTTACTCAAGAGAGAAAAATGAATATTTTTTAAGTATAAAATCCAAAAGCAGATTCCATTTTCATGTTCCGATGGTACGTGATGCTTTTACGCACGATTTTATGGTCAAAATTCTGACAGATAAATAAAAATATTACGTAAGAAAATAATAACTAGGTCGTTAAACTATAGAATTATTAAAAAATATATCGACTTTCGAGATAAAATGTCAGAACTAAATCATCCGTGTTTGAGGATGAGTTTTTGCGTCTAAACACGGGCATATTTTAGTAAATCTAATATATAAATACTAAGTAACTATTTTCTTTTCTGATATGAATCGAGTTCATGAAACTGCAACTATCACTAAAGACCTTGGTATTTACATCATCTTCTCTTTCCTGTTATCTTATTTGACTCCTCTCTTCTCGCAAAAATTACAAACTTCTTGTTCAAGCGATAGCTATGCTTCTTGAACTTTCTAAACTTTTCTCTTAACATCATCAACAATTCATCTTCTCTTATCCATCACCCGCGACTGTCTTTCACTTCAAGATGCTTGAACCGTCCTCCCTTTCCGTCTTGCCCGGTCTGAACCCAACATCACGTAGGGACTTTTAGGCCCTCTCCCCACGTCCCGCGCCCGTATCCGGCCCCTCAGCTTTTGGACTACCCCCTTGCTTCTCCGTCTCATACTCAATCCATCACTCTTTCTCTCAACCGGGGACGTAACATACCTGCGACCTTTCTTCGTCTGTGTATGGAAAATAGTCCTCGAGGCGGTGTGGGTAAGAAGGTCACAAATGTCATAGAGATAACGTCAGTAAATATAGAGGTACAGTTGATTGTTTATCCGTGATAGACTAAACGCGATATCAGAGGAAATGGTTACTACAGTTGACTTGCCATTTTGTCGGATAGGTTCTTCCCTGAGGGACATATCCTAATCTCATTTCAAATTAATCACTGTTTTCCATGATATTCCATGTTTTTGTCCCGCTTTTTCAAAATGCCAACTACCACAGCATCCCATTTCAAACGGAATATTTTTTAAACTTGAGACGTATCAGGCAACGGTGATGTAATTGCATTCCATTAAATACTGACTGAATTTAAATTTTACTTGATCGGTACTAACCGTACTAACTGAAAACTAGCTGAGTTTTGGAGTAATGGAAGGAAGCTTTAATGCTCAAACAATTTTAGTGTAAGCTATTGTCTAGTAAGAAAGATTTCCATGTCAGGTTGTGATTCTTGCCGCGTCTCTTCCCAGTATTCACTTTATCCTCCTGGACGACAAATAGAAAAGTCGTAATCGTAAATTATGTTCTTGCAGAAGCTTTACGACCATTTTGACCCCCAACAGATCGGCTGTGAAGAACATTTCACATAAATCAGTGCCTTTCGACGGCAAAATACAATTTTTTTCGCCATGCTACTATTATTTTTCAACCCCAGATCTTCCCGCTTCCCCCTCCTTCGTCTACAATTGAGACGTTGGCAACGACTGCCTCGCGTCGCATGAAATCACGCCCCGGGAGCGGTCTTAAATACCGCCGTGCGAATTCACTGGAACGAGATCAGGAGTGCTTAGGTAAGCGCCCAGTTTCCGGCAGTGTCCAAGGGAATTCTCCTGCGTAGCTCCGGCATCCGATTCCCAGCCCTGTCAGCCACCGGTCGTGACCCATTCAGCCCTGCGGACGTGGCAGTGGAGTGATCCGCCGATGAGGTCACCGAGCAAGTCGCCCCATCCGGCGTCTTGACCGTTGGAACGACTCGATCTCCTCCGGGTTAACTCTTGGGAAGTCGGTGGTCGCGTGATAGGAGGGCACGGAAACGGAGGAAGGTCCATCCAGCGTGTCGACTTCCCTTCGGCGACGGATCACGCGGTGGCGACCCTTTCACACTGTATCTGCCGCCCATGGACCACCAGTCATCTCACGTAGAGGTCCCGTACTCTTAGGCTGACGTCCAAACGCGGAGGCCATCGCAAAGGAAGGGGCCGAGCAATCGAGGGACGAGGAATGCATGCAGATGGGTTTAAAGGAGTGAGGCGAGCGAGGGAAGAGATGGAGAAGGAATAAAGTAGCTGGGGAAAGAGAGATGGGCGGGAGGAGAAGGCCTACGTGTGCTTGTCCCTCAACCAATGCGGTCAGCAATGGAATTATTGCATCCTCTTCTTTGCCCCTTCCACCTCTGGAATGCTCGCCTCGGCTCCGGCTATGGTGCTCTAGAGTTTATCGAAAGTTTTGTATTGAGTTCGTAGACATTTGCATTGACAGATCTCAACTTCTATTGGTGGAATAAGTGGAATACAAATGTAGCCATAAATGAAGCCGATGCCAACGAAACCATCTTCTCCTACTCGCTCCTAATCCATAAGTATTGATGATACAAAAATTGTTAGTGATTGTTGGGTACTTAGAAAGTACAACGAAGATTTAAATTAACTTTTTATCTACATCTAAAAAATCCTTCTAAAAAGCATGCACTAATGGCTATAATACTACTTAATTTAAAATAGTCATCAATTTCATGCTGGTTAGATGCTACATTGTTGAATAGAGGAGTTCACCAACTGATGGTTGTTATCTTCCAGAAGGATGCGTTATTGGAACAAATGATCGATCAAATGGTGCTAACTTAAGTGCTTCCTCGTCTTAAGACTGTAAATTGCCATAATGTGACATGAGATGCCAACGTATGCAAATTTTAAAAATTAAAGTAGTGACAATATACGTTTATGGTTTCTCCCGTGTATCACTAAACGATGCATTAACTAGGATCTCTCCATGTCGGAGAGGGTGTTGACGAAAAATTTAGTGAACTGTCTTATATGATTCTGGAATCAAATTAAGGGCCATATTTTTCCGGCGTTGATAGCTGTGTCAATGAGCTGTAGTGTATTAATAGTTACTGGAAACTTACATTCAGATAAATTAAATTACCGTTGAGCTAGGACGTAACGGAGTCCGCTGCCGGGTTCTCGAATACTGAACTGTGTTACATAATCATCATTTCTTCACTAATGCTCAGCTATCGTGGATTTGATTCTTGCTTACAAAGTGCAGGAAATTTCTCTCTAATAACGACAGAGCCATCTTGCGAGATACTTCACATCTTCCTTCTTCTTTCGTTCTACATCGTTCTTAAAAACAACTAATACATTCCATTTTAGAGATCTGCATTTAGTTTTCTAAACTATATCTGGCATACTCTAAAAGTCGTCTCCTTCTTTTGGATACAGACTTCTGTTGGCTGATTATCTTTCCATTAATCAGCAGTTTTTTGTTTGATCATCAAAATTTCTTTTTAATACGATGTTCAATGATTTGAGGATGGTGGTGAGAATATGGTAAAGTATGTTATATGATTCTGGACGTTCATCCTCAATTATATCTCCGAAAGACATTTCAAATTCGACTTGACGGCTAAATTCTTGTGTGCAGTTCAACCTACCCTTATTGCATGCCTCATCTCGCTCATTTTTCAATATCTTTTAAAGACATTCACCGCGATATGTTCCCCCTTTATTTTAATCCCGTGTCTCCCACTTTTACCTGACTCTCTAGAACACATCTCCTGGCTCCTAGTGCCTTTTTCCCTCCCATACCATGCAACAACCTCCCTCTCTCTCTCTCCTCCCCTCCCATTCTCCGTCCGTGTTCGGGTGACCTGCCCCCATCCGTGCCCAGAATGCCAAAGAGCCTTCCTCCTATTCTCTCCTCCCTCTCGGGATCCCTCCACCACCACCACCCCCCGCCCCTTCCCAGCTCACACTTCCTCCCTCCCCACACCTACCTCCGCCTCTCCATCCGCCCATCAGATGGAATCTTCGTCCCCTCACCGTCACCTTACGCCTCTAAACCCATCTCCTTCGGCCAGTTTGTACACCCCGCTTTCGGATTCTGGTCGATCTCCACATTTTGATTCCTATGGGTGAACGTGCGATGAACCAATGGCCATAACTCTCTCGCAAGTTAACATCTAGCGATGGAGACATCGTCCCACAGACTCCCGTCCTTTCGGTGGAAATCTCGTTTCTTTCGCTGCCCTCTCTCTCTCTCTCTCCTCCTTCCACCCGAATCATAATCAGTTCGAGGAGGGCGCTGCTTCAGTACCTTATTTGCGTCCCTGAGTAATGAGCATGGAGGCCGATTCGCGGTGAGTGGCGTCATCTTTCATGTGCGTTGGAACAAATGATAGTAATTGAATCTTGCCGGTGAAAAAAAATTGTTTTCTGTACAATGGTATTTCGTCGGATAAAATCGCGGTCTGAAAGATTTCTGTGTGTGTAGCTGCGTGAGAGAAAGTGAGTTTACAATTTAATAAATGTTTAAAACTTAAAGAAAAAATGAGTTTACCCGATCTAAACATGATTTACTATGTGATAAGTTCAAATTATGATATTTTAGACCTATTCCAGAGTTCTTAATCAATGAAAAAAGCAGATTCCACGACCTTATTATTTCATCAAGCTATAGTAGTGAGGTTAACAATTTAAAGCTTGAAAATGCATCAATGCCTACAACAATCGTTGACCTGACTATTACTGCTCAAGACGCAAGAAAATAAATGCATTATTCCATGCATATATGAAAAAGTAATTATAGTATTTTAATGTGTACCATTGATTGAAGTTCTTGGATGCGACTGTGACTAAGTTAGTCAGAAGCGTGGTGTGACAATACGGCTAAGTTAGGCAAATCAATGCTCTAATAATGATGGTGACATTTGATGAAGTTTATGTTCGTGTTTTCTAGCGAAAATTTGAATCGACTGTGTAAAATTTCCGCGACTACACTGGCGCGTTATTGAATCACTCAATTTCTGTGGAGAGCGAAGAATTTTCGCTCCCGAGAGAGATCAGACTTCCGTCCCCTCCGGACGTGGGAAGGTTTTAGCGGTTCCTGTACCACAGGTTCTTTTTTTATGCCCGGAGGGAGAGAGGAGATTGAGAGGAGGGTAGAAGGTGTTTGTGGTTGGGAAAGGAGGGCTTTGAAGCTACAACGAGGGTGGAAGATGACTGGATCTCTCCTCCATCGCCTGTGCTGTGTTGGGGAGAGCGCCGTGATAGAAGAAAGAGTGGAGGAGGAGGGGTAGGGTTAGGTAGAAGCCGAGGGCATAGGATCCCTGAGATGAAGGCTAGAAAATGTGGGTCGGCAGGATTTGCTTCCTTCCCCTCTCCCCTTTCTTTCCTTCTCCGGGTCCATTCCCGACTACACAAACCTTTTTCACCCTGCTCCATCCGCCCCACGGCCCCTAAGAGCCGGTGGCATGAATTTTGTCGGGGGAAGGAATGGATGAGAGACGAGTTGTGTCGGCATGGGGAGAGATGAGCGCTCGGAAGGAAAAAAATGTGATGCCCAGGTTTTTTTTCTGTCTTCCGTCCTCATGCGTGCCATTTATTACGTCGGTCCGCATCCTGCACTAATACTGGTTGTGCAAGGCTGAGTTATCGGTAGATGAGAGGTACAAAGAAACTGGAAAGAGAATTCAAAACAGGCCGTTACGCTGAGGAATGATCAAGGGAGGTAAATTTTTTTGGCCTGAGAATTTCCGATTGGGCATAGACGTACGACATGGCGGGCAAGAGTCCCTGAGTGAACAGTGCGTTTGATTCCTGGCAGAACAATGACATTTTACTGGGTTCGCCCTGAAATTATTAACTTTTTGTGCGTTTCTACGGAGAAACTACCGGGTATTCTTAGACTATGATGGTATGATCGTCGATTCATAATTATTAAAAATTATCTTATCATGATTTTTTTTGTTATAATTTTTTAATATATCTTAGGATTTCTTGTTAGAGCGATCACCCTTAAGGTGAGGGCAGCATGAATTCAAATCTTCATTTTTCAATGAATTTTCTTACATTTTAACCTAATTAGATTTCTTCATCATGATCATATGTTAGATAGCAGTTAATTTATGCGACTTTTTGGATAATGACCGTTAGGGGAACGGTTGTTAGTCGCCAAGAACAGGATAAAGTGCGTTTTTGCCAGTTCAAGGACACACACAGCCCTTACTCATTGATTGGTTTCACGCCATTTACTTATTCCATTATTTCATTAATTCCCCTTGGTCTCGAGTATTATGCGCTCAGCATCTCTAATTAGAACCTCGTCGTAACTCAAAACTGCCGGCGCGGTATTAATCTTGCGCTTGCATCCCCGACACCTCCTGCAATCATTTTCCTCCCACTTGCGGGAATAACAATCTCCCAAGGCGCCCACGTCGAGAGACGGAGAATGTGGGCGCTGCCGGAGGAAGGAGCCCTTATCCCCGCAGCCTCCCCCCCGTTACTCGGCGAAACATCCCTCGCTTCTTCCCCCCCTTTCCCGGCCAGCATCTCAGGTGTCCCCCAAGCTTTCCACCCTCTCTCTCTCCACCGGCTCCATTCTATCCTTCGCACCCTCGGGTCTCTCCGCCTCGCTCAGACATCCCTCATCCCCATTGTGTCCCAGGAGCCTCGGATGTTGGTCCCGTGAGATGAAAAGGGGTCCCGGGGACGGCGGGAGGGGCCGTGGCGACGGAGAGACTTCAACGCCCGCATCTTCCGTCTCAGGGACCCCTCTCACGCGTGACGTCACCCGCTATGCCTTCACATGCGACGATAAGGAGACGATGGAGGCGGCGGGTTTTCTTTTTTTCAAACGGGTCGGTTTCGTTCGTTTCCTTGGATTTGCGATTCTCTCGCATCCCCGCGGCAATGAGCTTTGCCGAAGGAGGCAAGTCGGAGGGTATCGTGAAAAAAAAACTCGGTTATGGTCGGTAGGGAAGGGGAAAAAAGGTTCCACCGATCCCTCACCGCCTCTCACCTCCCTTCTTTTCTCCTGAGCCCCGCAGACTTTTCCTCTTTCCCATCTGGCCCCCCCTTCCCCTCGAAAGGGCATCCCATCTCCTCATCCCTACCCGTACCTTCCCAAACACTTTTCCCCCCCTTCATCCTCCCTCCAGCTTCCTCCCCTTTGTGCTCGCTGTAAGGGGGGAGGAGAGAGATGTGGAGGGGCCCATCTCATCTGGGTTGATATCCTTTTTTTTTCCTCTGGAGCCTCACCAGAGTTCCTCCCGTGCCAACTCGAGAAGTTGCCGTTTTCGTGGCACCTTGAGAAGCGGAATGGTTGTTTTTGGTGGTGACCAGCGAAGTCGAACGAGGTTACCGTGAAATACCGTATTTAATTCTCCATATAACAATGCTTTGATGTTCCCTGAGTTTTAATTAAGGAACGTTTTATAAAGAGCGGGGGACGTGCAAACGTGCTTGTTTTGTAAGAATGTGAATCGACTAGTAATTCAATTAATACCAATGAATACTTAAGTCATTCCCCTGAGTTTCATTGGACATATAAATTGTGCCGAATTCCGAATAGTAGCTAGTGCTGTTTTCTCGAACATGTTATCATCCGTGGGAATTATGATTTATTAAGGTTTAAGTAGAATAGAGTAGAGTTCGGCTTCACTGACATCTCTGAAGAAATTCTTGCCTTAATTTTTCGTCAGATTTAACTGATCAGTGAAGGCTGTTTTGTTGCTTTTAGACCTCATGTTGATACGTTTAACTGTTCACCTAAGACGACTGTCAACGTTAGAATAAATGAGCAAGCTTAAATGAATTACGTGTATGTTTATTTTCAGCCATAATTATTTGTAATTTATCTCCAGTTTTCATTTCATCTAGAAGAGTAATAATTTTATTTTTAAGCAAATTTTTTTCCTTAAAATGTACTATTATATACTCCGGTATGTCTTCAATAACTTCGGTACCTATATCTGGGTATATCCTCGTAACCCGATATATTTTCAAAAACATCTTCGCACTTACAGTGGAAATGTGATGTGAAAGTGGTTCCCGAATCCCTATCTGTGATTCCGTTAGGTAAGAATTATGGAAATGGAGTGAGCAAGCATTCAACTAGAACCCCCTCGAGAGTAAAATTTTGATTTGTATTTATGTATTAGGCAGGCATATTTGTATCGAGGTGGAAACGGGAAGTTGAATAAATTTATCTTGTATCAAATTACAAATACTCACTTCAAACATCTTCAACGTTTTTGATCATAACAGATACACATCTCTAAATCGGACTCCATTCAATCCCCCTCCTCCGGAAGGAATCGGTAGCAATGGAGACATAGGGCGAGTTCACCACAATGCAAGGAAAGGGCTTTAAGGGTTCAGGGTATGACCTGCTCCTGCGCCCTGTCAGGCAATTCGATATCTCATTTTCCCCCGATACCTTCCCCGGGCGGACATGGTGGCAGGGGTGTTTGGGAGCGGGCGACGAGCTTCAGAATGGCTCCCCTTTCGCATGCGGGGTCGAAAATGGCTTGCTCACTCTCCGAGACATTTCATCACTCATCGGATATTCCGCTCGGTACCGTCGCACGTACATCCCACACTGTACTCATGGCAAGCACGTCAGTGCTTCATTTCCGCGAAATCATCGCTAAAAGACTCTCCTAAGAATCGAGAGAAAGTATATCATTACTTGTGAAATAAAAGCCCTTGTTGACAGTTGACCCTGGACGAAATCCATAAGTAGTACGGCATCTACATCATTCGCCTAACATGTCCGCTATATCTCCGTTCCTATCGAACATGAAAGAGGAGCAGAATTATCATTTAATCACGGATTTAATCATGAGTGAAGGTTTGCGGCGTCTTTTCCTTGGGGTTGAATAGTTTAAGTTTAAGGAGATTAAAAAAAAGCCATAGATAGATAACATTAGTATTCATCGCCATTTCACTGCAGTCAGTACCTCTAAAGGGGTGGGAAACAGTTTTACAGTGGTTTTGTTCACTTCTATTGAAAGTCTTTCCTAGCTTCTATCTATGGATTTGGCAGTTTCTATGGATTTGAAGAAAATGTTGCACTTTCATTAATTTCATGCTCAATTTATATGTTGTCCAATTTTTATTGCTTGGGAGTGAAATGTCAAGAGCGTTCATCGAGTTTCTGCCCTTAGAAATTCGACGTTTGACCTTCGGCTGTGTGAAGGTTGTCTTCACATGCTCCCCCAACTCCTTTGGCCACCTTTCTCTCTCTTTCTTTTTCACTCTCTGTTCTACCTATGCTCCCCCATTAATTTGTTAGTGCCTTATTAACCGTCCATACTGTTCCACTCAAGCTTATCCTGTAGCAGAGTGGCCAGAATCTACGTGGCTGGCTCTACGCTTCCCCTGCGTCACGTCTCTTCCACTGCAAATGATAATCTGCAGACTTCAGCCCTTTCTCCCAAAATTTACCCCTCCCATTCTCCTCCAAACGCTTTTCCTCCTTCCTCGTATCGTCTGCCTGACTTCTTCCCTGTCTCTCTTCTCATGAGCCCGAATACGTTGCGACACTGGATTCCATTGCGGCCTTCTCCCTCGTTACCAGCTCAGCACTTCCTTTCCCTCAGCTACTCCAGCCTTCTCCGCCTCTTTCAAACCTAAATGCCAGTAGTTCTCCCACTATTTCGTCTCCAGGCAAGTTATTCAATCTGGAAATAGTCCACGATATATGTAAGTCATTCATCGTATGATAACGAGCCTTTTGAGCGGCGATAGTCTAGATTAGTTGCATTTGTTCCGAGGGTCCGTGGACTGCAATACCACAGAAGGCAAAATTTCCTGGGTATAATATTATCAATAGACTCTGCAAATTACTATTCCCTACATCACCTTTCTCCCCCAAAAAATCATATTGCAGGTGCCTATTTTCCATTTGTTTTATATCTCTGTTGATGCATAGTTATTTTCTTAATTTTTTATGTAAGTCCCGATTTCAGACAGGCAGCTTAGATTTTCTGACCTATATCTAGGATAACCATCGGTTATTAAAGTCATTCATTTTTTATTCTGCTGTGAAATGAATAGGAGAAAATTATTGGGATATACCATCCTCAACGCAATGGTCACGTTTATGTTTCAGCCCTACAATTGGACCGGTAGATTGAGAAATAAAATAAATTCCCTTCCGTTGTGTAACTGAAATGGAAGGGTGAAATAATTATCTCTTTGTTCGCTAATTATAGTGGTTAAAGTGCACTTAGCCGTAGAAATTGCAGAAACTCTATATTTATCCTCTTTTTTTTCAGGGATAAGTGAACTATGTCTTCACGTGAAACAGTTACTTCGACAAATGGGAAAATCTGTGTTCAGTGGCGCGTTGAAGTCCCCATCGCTTGTTGACCTTCTTCAATTACGCATCGCATCAAGGTAAAGCTTTTCCTAATGATTAAAAAAACTGTCGCATCTAAAACCATGTGGGTGTTAATGCCATGAGTGCTTGAGTTAATGTATGGCAGTAATTTGTTTTGTTGGAAGACGACATATAGAAATTTATGTTTCTTAAAATGTCATATTTCCCGCATGCCTTTAGAGAGCATAATAGGGGAGCATAGAATAGGGATAGGTAGGTTAAATATTGTTAGAGTAGTCTTTAGTGGTAGCTCGCAGTCGCATGGTCGCATGGCTTGATAGCTCCTTGTGGCATGTAAATGTTTGCTGATCTTCACCCAGTGCCAAACACCCTCGCGGTGGCTCCCAGGGTATTACGTAGATAAAGACTGAGTTAGGCAAATCAGTAAAAGTTTACTTGAGATGCAACAATACATGCTCACGCTATGGCAGGTATGAGTCATAGTGTCTAAAGCCTGTAGTTATTTTGCGCTTCTTGGCCCATTACTCTTTAAATTACTCTGCGCTATACGGCGGAAAAATTCTCTTTGATAAGGACACCATATATCACCAGATTAAAAACAAACCTCATATTTACATTCATCAGGACTCTTTGATACGTGCCTTTTATCCTGAGACAATAGTCATATATTATTATTTAAATCAGTCGCATTTAATTTATTTCTATATCAACGGAAATAGTGTTCATATTCTCCATTCACTAAATCTTATGGAGTGCCGCAAAATAAGTACTGAGCATCTGTTATTTTCTTGGGGTACTTTTTGTCTGATTGCTGGATCGTTTCTCGTTGAAGAAGGCAATGGATAAGTAACGAGCTGCCATTTCTTTGTTAAGAGCAGCTGACGAGCATACTGACCCTTTTAAAGGTTTATTTCCAATTTGGATACCGGAGCTTTCCCTCCCGATCTTCATTGGTAGAGACGTAGTTGACCTGGAGGTAATAGGTTATTAACTCCACTGATTATACCATAGTACTTTATATTCGTGTACTTTGTTTACCAAAGACCGTATAAATGCTGTTTAAGTGGTCAAATTTATCAAAAATGACCTATTAACTGGTTCAGAAAAAAGTGCTTGGATAAATTGCTGGTGATACAAATGCATCGCTTGCAGCAAATAAAACGCTATCATCGAGGAAAAAAATCATAAAAGTACTCTGACTTAGTAGGCAATCATTATGCATAGTCGCGCGTGCATTAGCGTTAAGATAATAGAGTGCGATGCATGTTGATTAAGTGAAAGAAAAATGCGAAGCGTCCGATGAAGGTGTACGTACAGCTCTGCTAGCATTCCATTGTATCCGAGAAGGAGAGAGAACCTTCTCCTTTTTGCTATCGACCTAGGCGTTTAGTATGAAAACATGCGCAGCTTAAGGTTTTGATATTTGACGGCCCACCAACGCTATCCTCCCCTCACCTAAGTTGGAATAACTGGGTCCTCATTGGCGTACCGAAGGAAGATTTTTAACGCCACTGCCTCATCCCCATTCCTAGCGTCTCCGATTGGCAAATGGACGTCATTGGCATTCACCGTCGGAATATTAAGCGAGGCACTTTTCAACGTCATCAGCGGCAGAATCTTCAGTTTCGTCATCATTCCCAGTCCCTCGTAATCGGAGAAAATGTCGCAGAGCTTGATTCCACTGAAGTACTCAAGCATGCACTCAGTCGTCTCCACAGTTTTTCCTGGTTAGCCATTCCAGTTGAATATTGATCGTGCCAGGCACTCTTTTTCACCCTAAGTGTGCGGGTATCAGGAAATACTAAGTGTTTATGCTATTAGCGATTGAAACCGGAGTGGCTGACATCTGGTGGGCGAATTGCAAATTAGTTTAGAGGGGATCGAGACTGCAGAACGTACCTATACATGAGCTGAGGTAGAATTCTGTAACTTTAGGCGCCTCGTTTTGGAGAAAGAGTTTTCGCCAAAATTTTCTCCCGACCGAATTCTGTACCTGGGTAGCGACAACTTTTTCTCCGAACCAAATGGGAGAAAACTCACGCCATGAAAAATTTTTAAGGCGAAGCTGATGAACTTCGTAAGGACCAACGTGAAGTCTCGTACCTTAAACTAATGGTGGCTACAGCTGTTTTGTTTCGGTAATTTTGTAAACAAACCTTTAGAAAGGAGGAATGCAGCTCAAGAAGATTATGCGAATGATTTTCGCACTTTGTTATCGATAATATTTGTGTGATATCGTGGATATGTGTGCATTTAAAGCCAGAGGCATGAAGTTTCCGTGGTTTGCCTAAAAATTTCGATTGTTATATATACAACCAGAATAAATGAGAAATATTTACTTTGAAATCTTTGTTTATAATACTTATTAATGTGGAGAATGAAGGTTAGTTCATCGGGACGAGACGCAAATCTAAAGGACTTGCCTTATCGGGAATGACTTACCGCTCCACTATTGCTTTTTTCGTTTGAAATGTATTATGGGGCGAATGGGCTTTCCACCGCACGAATTAATTGTTAAATTAAACTAAATAGTATACAGGTAATAATTAGTTACTTTTAACAAGAATAGTTGATATTTTGTTTTCAAGATCAATAGTATGAAGCATTTATCCTCGTCATGCTGTGGAATGGTGGCTAAAAATAATGTGAAGCATTACGTTGTCTTTATTTCCGCCAGAAGTATTACTGAATTACGTTAGTGGGTAGGAGAGTAATCAGCATTTTACCTTGCGAGCAGCCACAAGGGTGTGTGGCGGTTGTTGTAGGCCACCGTTCTTGAAGTCGACTTTTAGCTGAAAAAAATTTGTTGATGAAATATAGCCTGAAAATATTTTTGAATATATATACTAATTTACGAATTGAGTGGGTCTCTTCGGGAGGTACGTATTCCAAACTATTCGGTTCTGCAGGGAACATTGGTGTTTTCACAGCCATTGAGTAGAAAGAAGGCCGCAAAAATGATTTGACAGCCTTCATTAATGAAATTCATGTCATGAACACATAGTAAAACAAGAATATGATGTAGAAAATTACGACAGGGATGAAGGCAACTCGGTCGTGTCCCCTATTGATATTTCGCTGAATTTGTTCAAACTTCACTGATAGAGCTGAGTTGATTGAAAGCGACAATATTTACGTGGGAATACACGGATATGGATTCATGTTTTTCAGTTGTTTTGCCATTGTAAATTAGGGACCGAGTGGGATCTAGAAAAGAAAGCCACGGATAAATTATTTCTTGGCGAGCGAATGAAAAGGGGTAAGGGGTGGGGGGGAACCGGATAGACTTATGATGTGGGGTGAGGCGTAAAGTGAGATTTCCTTAGCTGGCCGTAGGTCTAGTTGATCGCGCATCTGAAAGGAATATGGCATCCCTTACCTTTCCCACCGTCGTCCCATCCGGCATTCCTCCCTTCTGTTGCCTATGCATTTATGGAATAAGCCATCTCCTGATCATATTCTCATCTCTCATGCTCTAGCTCATGTAAGGTTTCGTTACACGGCATACTCTTTCGTCCATCTCTCCCAGCGTCTTCTGGAATGGGTTGTTTTGACCAAACGGTTATGATGGGATGGGAATTTCAAATTTCATATTATTTCGTGGGCGTATTTTCTTTGGGTTCAATCGCATTACCCAGGGGTGAGATAATAAGATGTTTTGTGTAAGGGTCAACTTTGTAACGGATCGCTTGCGTAAAAGTTTTCCTTCAGTATTTATTTTTGGTGTACATTCGCGTTGTAATATGATGAAGCTGGAATTCTCATAAATTCCTGGCAGATGAGATAATAACTCACTCCATTAAAAGAAAAAATCGTAGAATTAAAATGACTTTCCGTCGGTTTCGTCTTCATCCAGCTGATCCTTGACATAATAATAAGACTTTGAGGTGGATTATGATTTTGAATTCCATCATGCACAATAGCGAATAAACATAACAAATATAAGTCATTAATACATTAGAGCAAGATGCTGAAGGCACAGTGGATACCTCAAAGCCTTATTCCCACGAAATTGGTGTATACGTATTTATCTGAAGGAGATTACTTCTAATATGTCTCCCTTTTTCCGACATGTTCCCAGAGCTATGACCATAGAGCTAGTGAAAGGTGGGAGGTGGCTAGTGAGTGGGAGGTTTCTTCTCAACTTGTGAGGAAAAAGTACTTTGCCCAAAATTTTTTTTTGTTGATATGAAGTCTATTTTACTCGAAGCGATAAATTGCAAAACTTGAAACAATATAAAATCATTGAAAATTGCATGAATGAAAGTATAGGGATGGAACAGGGGCTGTTTTTAACGCAGCCGTTTTTGCAAATGGAAATTTTCCGATGCGATTCGTTGCTTTATAGGATGCAATTTCCTCCGCGAGTATCTCTCCGTGTATCACAGTGTGCAAAGGCAACAAGCATCGAGCAAAAAGGCCTTAATTCCATCTCTACGGCATTTTGTACTGTTCCTCATCTAAATTGGTGAAAATTGCAAACTACATTTTGCCTAAACACTGGCCAGTGATCAAGGAGAGAGAAATATTCGCAATGCCTCGCCCATTTAGTGACCCGAAACGTTACAACAACACGTGCGGATGGATTTCAAATGTCATTCAATAAGTCATAATAGGCAACTTCGCTATCGGATAGGTATTCCATGTGTATGCAAGGAGATTAGTCCTTAGAGCATCTGACATATGTTCTTAACACTATCAACTCATGTTAACTTCACCTTCGCATGCGTAATGGGAATTAATAATAAACGCATTCTAACAAATTCTAAGCCAATTAATAATTATTATATTCCTACTTAGATTCTAATCGTTTAGTTTCCACAAATCGTTTCTCTATTGATGTACTGTTGCACCTATTATTTAGTCGCATGCACGCAGAGCATATATGATTATTATTCATCCCCTGTCGCACACCCACGTGATCGCTTGTAGGGTACTGCGTGGATGTAGATGCGGGTGGGGTTAGTGCGTACTCCGCATCATCATTTCCCGCTGGTCATCGGAAATCGAGTGGAATCGGGGCGCGTATGCAAATGCGTTCAGCATTCTTTCCCCGCTCCCGATGTCGCCGTGGTCTCATTTGGCCACATTCCCACGCGTGGAGCAATCCTCCTCCGACTGATTACTATGGAGTCGTGAAAGCTGACGAATGCCGTTCTGTCCCTGCTACGCGTCTCAGGAAGCCACCGGGACCGCTCACCAAACACATCGAGAGGGGAGAGGTGCGTGAGGAGGAGTCGGGGGGAAAAGGGCAGGAGGGGAGGGAGAGGGGGATATGGAGAGTAGAGGGGGGGTTGGGGCGACGACTGGACGGACATGCAAGGTTTTGACTCCTCGGAATTTCGCCTCCCGCTAACTCTTCCCCGGGCTACGACCCTGTCACAGGCTTTTCGCGTCCTCGCAGTCCTCCATCCACGTACTGTGCCTCGCATCTCATTCGCAGCTCTTTCATTCGCCGCAAGCGGTGCTAAAATTTTTAATCGTTAAGCGAGTAATAAATGTCGTCTCCTGATATAGAATAACGTGCCGCCGCCGAACTCAAGGACTTTGTCCAAACTTATGGATGCTATTATTGCACGCAGCTCCCAAACTATGTTAGGGAGCTCCTTTACCTCGAAACGTAGTCTTTACAGCGCGAAAAAATTAATGGCATAACGTGGAAAGTTTTTTAAAATTATTTTCCGAGTCTAAAACCACTTATTTGCGGACGATTTTACTTAATCTGTTGCTCATTTCGTAATTATTAAATTCTCGCAGTTTAGTATATTTTCCTAAAATGGTTCGGCAGAATACATTTCCCATTGAGTACATCAATTACGAATGCAGGACCGCTCTCGCAACACTTCTCCTACGAGTTAACTCGGATGGCTATGGAGTTGAACGAGTTCAAACGAGAGCTTCTCAGAGGATATTGACATTTTTGGTGAAGGCATTGTGCCACGAAAGTGAACACTACCATTTTACCGTTCACTGAGGGTAGACTCATAACCAGCGACGCTCCACGCTTTAGAGTCCGTCTTATTTGGGGCTCAGTCCGTTAATCCTTGAGAGAAAACTGCGGAGATTTGAGAAAGGTCATTATGGTCATTGTGATAGCGTCACAAACTTACTCAAAAAAAACTTACGTGGATCATTCTTTTTTGGTTTCGATTACAAGTGGAAGTAGCTGCTTTAAGAAATTTACAAGCCAGGTTTTTTTCCAACGAAGTACATTATAGAATATTTCGAAACTTCAGTTTATGCCCTTAGTGCGGATATCTTGCATTATAAATTACATCTGGGGCATGTTTTTTATGGCAGTGAGCATGGTCGATAACAGCAGCAGAGAAGTCAAGAGTGTAAATATTCGAAATCTGGTGCTACAGGAGAATCATGTAGATTAAATGGATCGACTGGAAGAATAACAAGGAAGTCCAAAGAAGAGTGGGAGAAAAGAGAAGCCTTCTGGAAACCATAAGAAGAAGACGGGACAACTTAATCGGCCACATCATGAGACATGATGGCTTGATGAAGACAATCGTCTTAGGACAAGTTAACGGTGAAGGGAGGCCTCGTATGAGATATGTAAAACAACTGATGAAGGATGTGAAAGAGAAGAAATACGCAAAAATGGAAAGATTAGCTGATAGGAGAATTGACTGGAGAGCTGCGTCAAACCGATCTCAGGATTGTTGACTCATGATGATGTAGAATACCACACTGATAGGTATGAATTTTTCCATCGAGCAATAACACATCGTAATATGTGTCATAATGAGCGTTTTGTTAGGCGTAAGGTTTTCGTACACCTGGAATACGTTCTTAACTAGTGCATTGAAAATGCTGCATCATTGTTTTCTTGTTGTCATAAATATCGCATGGTATTTTAGGAAATGCTTAATCCATTCATAAAAATCATTGCTTCATACTTATCCTGTCGTTTCACTTGTCTGGTGCATATAGAACACCAATTTGCTTTTATATGCAGTGACTTATTTTAAGCTGCATGTATTAAGTGAATGTGTGGTTACGATTCACCCTCTTCAAAGCACCCTTAAAGTGGCTTACTCCGTACTTTTGCAGAAGTGGATTGCGTTTCTCAAGGACCCGGTGAATATTTGAGAATCGGTAATATTTCGCAGTAATCGAATTTCTAGAGATATTTCTGTGCATGCGCATCTTTGTTTCATGATGTCATTTTATTTTATAAACTTCACATCTCCGCACCTCTTTGCCATAATTTCATCGAACTGTTGAATGCCTTTGCAGGCTCGCTCGAATGCGTCAAATCTCTCGGTTAATGATGCGCTCGACTTCGTTGCGGAGTGCCGTTTTCATGCCAGATTTTCACTTTTTCTGAAGCATGAAAAAATTTTCGCCCGTGAACAACGTAATGAACGCCTACGTAGCCAACAGGCTTATAAACTGAAGATTTATACTGCTGCATTTCCTGGGGAAAGTGACTTTTTTTCTTGTTCCATTCTCAACTTTTGTACTTATTTTTCTTTTAAGCTTGTCTAAGTTTTCATTGCTACCAACGCTTAAGGCTAATGCCTCTGGAATTTGTGTTCTGATGTTTACTCGCCTTCTTGACTTCTTACTATTTTTATCAAAGAAGAATACATTATTCAGTTTCATTCCTTGCACATACGTTTGAATTTCCGTGTGAACCACCCAATTTCAGTTATAAATCAGAGGGTAATTATTTTTTCTACTTCATCAGCAACTTCTGATTATTTTTTTGTTTCCTAATTGACCTATCTATCTTACTGGATATCTTCTTTAGATCTGCATACCCCTTATCTCGCATCCGTCTCGCCCTTTAAACCGCCACTGCCTCTTTTAACCTGTTCCATGCACTTTCTCACTTCATATTGTCCACGTTTCGGCAACATACCATTGAACTCTGCATATTGTGCATTTTACATTTTAATGACCTTAAAATGCCTGCCCAAGAAGCCCCGTCATCAATTATCTTCTTTGTTATAGTTGCCGGAAGTCGTAGCTTTTCATTATTATTCTGCAATGCCCCTGCCTAAGTGTCGGAGCAAGTGCAGTCCTTTTACTGTGAGTAGGAAATGTGGTCCACGGCTGACTAATATCACTTTGCTCGGCGGTCCTCTATCTTCCGATTTTCATATTTTATAATTGATTTGTCTAACTTTACAATCCTTTAAATATGTGATTTGCCTCAGAAGCCTTGAGTCCAGTGAAACAGTCAATCAATTACTCCGGTATAGAATAACTTTACACTTCTTTTTCTTTATTTTGACATGTTTTTGTCTGTCGAAGAAGAGATTAATATTTCTTGGAAAGTTCTCCGAATGTAGGTGCAGCCATAGAAGCTGACACTAGGGCTTATGGGGCTTAAGCATATATTAATTTTCCATATCCTTTTTCCTTGAAATTTGTGACTTTGACGCTTCTGTAAACTACGAGGATTCTTTTTCCGGCTTTCCCTTTGGGGCCATTGGCTTCCAACCCTTCCCTTACCCTCTTCTTTTCCCTTTCCCAGCCTCTCCATCTCCATTCCGATAATCCTCTCTGCGCGGAAAACCGTTTTCTCACGCCCCCTCTTGGGACATCTTCTAACCTCCAACCCCATCCCACCCCAAAGGCTCCACATTCCCCTCTCTCCCTCGTATCCTGCCCTAGGAGATTCGCCATACCATTTCGCCCTTCCCTTTCACATCCTTCCCGTCCCTCCCCCGCCGGCCGTCGGTCCTAAATCACACCCACATCTCTTTCCTTCTCTCCCCCTTCCCCCGTGTCCCCAGACTGACCGCTAACTGCCTCAGTCGTGCCCCCGGCTCATCTCCCTCGCGTCCCCCCCCCCCCTCTCTCGCGCAGCCAGCGAGTCCATCTCCCGTTGGCCTTCCAAGTTCCATGTCTCAATGGGACGGACACGCTGCTTTCCCCCTTTCCCTTCTCATCCCTGGAAGACACTGCTTTGGTGTCCTGCCAGTATTCTTCTCTCCTACCGTCTTCAGTGCGCTCCTCCCCGCGACTGCTCTTCTTCCCTCTTTCCGTCGCCTCTCATCTTCGTTGGAGGACCCTTTACCTTCGGTATTTTCTTCGTACCGTCTATTTCCTCTGTCGTCTCCATCTTCTTCATTTCATTTCCTCCTTCGCTCTGAGGGGACGTCATCTAAATCTACATAATACCCTGCAAGCCACCATAATGGTGTGTGGCAGGGGATGAACTCGCACCAAACATGCATTACATATCGTGCATAAAAAGGATTAGTAATAATATATTAGTCTCAACTTCAACTTTTAAAATAGTTAAAAATAGCAAAGCAAGCATGCAATATCATGCTATTAGTTTGGTTAGCTTTAAGTCCCTATACCAACATGCAACTACCTATTCTATCCATTGATACACTCGTATTGGATATATTTACCACTATTCATATCCCTGATTGTACGAGGAAAAAAGGGAACTTTGAATCTGTCAGATCAGGAATTGGCATTCGTGATTATAGTCCAGTCTACCATAGTAAGTTGGGGTTCGTAAAATATTTTTAACGTCATCAGTGAAAATATTATCTTGGAATTTATTTAAGGGATTAAGTCTAAATTTAAACCTACAATCTGACGTCAATATGCGACCATTAGCAGCGCAGTACGAATGTAGTGTTCGGAGGCCTTCCACGGAATACTTCCCTGCACTTTTCATGGCAAGTTCCATGATGCTTGTGCTCCAAAATGTAATCATAGCCCGAGCCCGGTGCATTAATAATTTACTTTTCCTTGTTCATCATATGAACTCGCTCCAAACATGCATTACATATCGTGCATAAAAAGGATTAGTAATAATATACTGATTCTAGATTCCCTAGATTCCTACTAGGGAATTTCTGCCATAAAATTCCATGTTCCAAACATTTTACGTCAGAGATGTGTTAGGATCCGAACTTTACTTCTCAAGCGTGGGAAAAATATTTTTTTTTAATTGTTCTTAAATGGATTAAATCTTAAAATCTTCTGCCTGCGCTAAATTTTAGGTAGGGAAAATGAAAAACCTGTGCGCCCCTGCTATAATCAGTATTTCCTTTCTGCTAGTGATGATTGAGTCAACGAATCAACGAATTTTGGCAAAATAGAGACAGGTTCTTTGACAGTTTATTTTTCATAATACTTTGGGTGTAGGCCATCATCATCACTAGCCATCAATGCTAAGATTAGTTTGACGCAGCTCTCCACACGAATCCTCTATTGGTTAACCTTTTTGTATTCAATTCTAATCTTTTACATCCTTCTCTCAAAGTGCGTTGGCCGGGACTGAAACTGGGATCAACAGCTTGGAAGGCAACATTGACCACCGTTTCGCCACGCCGCATTACTCTTTGAAAATCAAGATTAATGATTTTCTTATTTTGATATTGCCGGCCACGGTAGCCAGATCGAAAACGACATGGCCAACCCATAGGTCGCGAGTTTGGGTATGGATGCTGTGTGTTTATCCTTCTACAAATAATATTAGGTTAGATGATGTGATGCAACCTTAGCCGTTGGAACAGCAGAACCCAAAACTCGACTACTACGATTTTGGTAGGGTATCTACTACACCAGGCACACTCGAATTTTATCATTCCGATTGGAGCTGCCTCCATCTCCTTGGTCCAATCTTCACGAACGTCTCTGTTTCGCTCGCTTATCTTTCCAAATTCGCATTCCTCGACACCCAGACTCCTTTCTCCGGCCCTCCAATTCCCGCTCCGCTTCTCCTCCTCACTCTGCGCCTTCCGGACGTCCCTCCCTTCATCCCACCCCGAGGCATCTCACACCCTCCGACCGCTTTTGTCACTCTTCGCCACTCTCTCTCTCCCCTCACCTTCCCTTCGGTACGAGGTATGCCTGAACAATTCGATTCCCATAATTCCTCGCGCCACGGTCCTTCTCCTCTGGCGGGGGAGGCGGCGACGGCCAGGATGGGACAGGGACGGAGATGTTGCTTTACCTAAAGTGACAGCGTGTTTGCCCTTTTGAAAGGCGTTTGGCTCCGTAAACGCGTGAAGGGAGGGCGGGGGCATGGGAATGACGTGGGCGGGGTCGGCGGGAGGGAAGAAGGAGCCTTTGGGGTTGTTCTCGGGGCCTTGAAGTTCTCCACACCACGCGGAGAAGATTTCGCAATTCAGCCCGGCGGCGTTTTGCATTGTTTCGTGAGGAAGGTGCGTGCCTTTGCAGAGGTTATTTGAGGCATTATCTCTCAATTATCTTTTTCTGCTGTCGCTCACACGCCAACCACGTCACCTGGTTATGGCGTTGATTGATTCTCTTTTCGGCGAGCAATTGCTCCTCATTAATTCCTTATAGCTTTCTTTAAGCGTGATGTTTTTAGATAAACGTAAGGTTTTTTTGCGTAACTTTTATTCTGCAAATTTGTCCGTTTCCCTTCAAATGTCGCTGAAACATTAGGTCCGTCCATAATTGTCTCCAAACGTGCTCATATTAACGTGTTTTAGCCGTTTCGTTGTAAGGATACAGAGTTATTGCGAGCTGGCATCTAAGCCGTGATATTTTAATAGGTTCCTAGAGTCAACAAATTCACTCTTTCTTGGTAGTGACAGTTTTGGACATTCTTAACTTCCGATATCACTGGATGGCTGAATTGAAAACCTTAAATATTCGTTATCTGCCAATTTTATAAAGAAATGTGGAAAAATGTTAGAAATGAAGAATTTGATAAAGAAACATGAATAAGTCATATCCCATCCCCGTGACCGCCTGTCCATCATAAGCATCATTGTTGCCAACTTACAAATCGCCCGCGCCAAATGCTGAAGTTTCATCGAACATTTAATGTTTTCATTTGAACCTCCCTTGTACATAAATTTCTAAAACCACCACTGTGACACGTGTGTATCGATCGATGACATTGGCGAGTGGCATCTACAGAATTTCCTCAGATGATTAAAGTTACCTCCGGAAATACTTGCTCCGTCTCATAGACAGCGTTAAAAACAATTAAGTATAAAGATTTGACGAGGGCTACTAATGAGTTGCTGTGAGTGGAAGGCGTGCTGAGGCAAATTTGGAGCGTGAGTGAAAGGATGGAGCAAGATAGGACTTGCAAAAGGCTTGAGAGATTTAACGTTTTTAACTATATCAAAGAAGTCCCTATAATGCCTAGCGCTGACCCGACTTTCGTAAAGGAATATCCGGCAGTCCCATATTACAGGGATATACAATAACCATTAATTTTTTCTCGCGCCAAGCAGTTGAAGCCAACCTTGAAAATAGCACTAACATAAGTGCGGAAACCCATGGTAGGTTTTACGTGAAACGAGTGAATAATAACCATTGTTATTCAATTCAAAATAAATAATGCGCTGAACGTTTACATAGTGACTCCTGAGACTTCATCAAATACTATTGGAAGTTTAATGAAAGAGCCTTTCATCCTTATGTATCGCTCAAAAAACTGAAAATTTCATGCAAAAACCATCTTTTGCACGAGTATATTTTTATTGAACTAGCGCCAGAAAATAACTCGCCAAAATTTTGGTCAATGTTAATTCGCTTCGCGGTGGTGATTTCGTGACCACTAAACTCCGTCCCAGAAATCACCGAAAAAGACTTCAGTGCGGGGGCGGAAGACTTCGAAAAAGGCAAAACCGGCAGAACGAACTGGGAAAGATAAAAAAAGAAGGCACAACAGAACGGAATGAATGAGGTAGAAGGAGGAGGGGATGGAAACAAGGGAGGAGGCAGAGCTGTATTTCACAGCGGGACGCTTTGGGACACTCCCGCAGCTCTCCTATCCCCTAGATCCTTCCCGTCGCCGCCTGCTCTCGTCTCCCCATTGTCCTCGCACCCCTCCCAGTAAGATCCCTCGGCGTCTCCAATTAGTTTTAGGGCTCTTTGCGGAGGAATGTGCGGAGGGAGCCTCCGTCGTCGCCGCTGCGAGTTCGGGGGAAAAGGTGGACGGGATGTGGGTCGAGGGAGGCGCGGTCGGGTGCATGGCCGCTTCCAGGCATTCGGAGACTGCCGCCGGGGCTCGCCAAGATGACAGCTCCATCCGACGACTCCCCCGCCCGCTCCTTCATCCTCCCTTCGCTTCCCTCTCCAACTTTCCTCCGTCGACGAGTGACCCTTTGCGCGAGACACCAAAAGTGTTTTACCCCGTGGCCTCGTGACCAAATGATTCGGTTCGGAGGAGTCTCCTCTGCAACCTCGCGGTCGGTGGCTGGGACAAACGATCCAAAGCGACACCCTTGCCAGGAGTTCTCTTGTCAATAGGGTCTATTGTCGATCCAACAATGTCCATAGGTGGTCTCGGTGCCGGAAGGTCGGATGGTATCGAGAAAAGAAGCAGGTCATGGGAGAGATTACCAACCATTTGAACTCCCGGGGAAGACTTCGATTGTGTACCTAACCAATTTCGGAACTACAGTTTCTCTCGGTTATAAATTGCCACTGACTTCTCTGCTTCGTAGATAGAATATCGAAGCCCAGTTTTTTCATCTTATGATCTTCATTTCAATATATAACATTTAGTACCGGCTTGCTAGCCTAGCGAATTAATTTCGGCTGCTGCCTTGAGTTTCTCGTTCAGATTGGTTTAATGCCTCCATAAACTTACGGCCTAAAGATTAGCCAAACCCTATACACAATTTTTTGGCACAACTGCCATTAATTCTCTCCAAGAAACTGCCAAAAACAGTGATTAGTTAAATAGTTTCTAATTCAGGTAAATTAATGCCTCAAGGCAGGAGTTTGCTGTACAGTTGTCATGGAATCATTAAATAAAATATTGATCAACTCTTAGAGAATGACTTAAATAAATATGTAATAGCTTGCACTAGAATACAGGTGAACATCTGCGGCCATTTAGTCACGTTCTGTCACTTGACGTGTCCATTAACACGGGCATATGTTCACTCTGTTGGTTGATTGGCTTGTTCTACCTCCCTTTATTATATTTGTTGCCAGTGGACGTTTACTTATCCATTGCAGGTACTTTCTCTGCATCGAAGATTTTAATTGCTCCATAAAGTATAACCTCGTAGTCTCTTTAACGAGGAGAGCCTCACTTCCATCTTTCCCTAACCGTTTGAAAGCCGTCGGGCATCGTAAACCGTAAACGACCCCGGCCATTGGAAAATTCGTCTCTAATTTAATGCCGACCAATTAGCGAGTCGTGCTGTCTAAGAAATCCTCCTGACTTCAGTGAAAATTTCTGTGGGATCATTTGGAAACCTACTTCTTCCGTGTCTCTTCGCTTGGAAGCTTTGGGTTCTTTAATCTGATCTTAAGCGAGCGGGCCTCGGTCAGCGTACGTTAGTAAGCGTTACTAATCCATGCATGATAGGTAAATACTATTAAATATATTTAGGTAAATGTCATTATAACCATTACTCCCTTTATTGCTATATAGAAGCTAACCATCTAGCTGCATGTGGCCCTATTATCTAATATGTCTCCATGTAGTATCATGTATCCAATATAGACACATGTATCTAACATGTCTCCATTCACTTAAAAATGATAAGGGTGAAATGCCCACAAACACTCTTGACAAAGTTAATTTGCTGAATTCCTTCTTCCAAGCCTTTTTCAACCCACCTTCCGGAGATTCAACTGTCGTGTTACCTGACCTCTTTCAGCGGCTGATGAAACCAATTGAAATTTCCTGTAATGGTATTGAAAAGTTACTTAAATATATAAGCCTCAACAAATCTCCTGGCCCTGATCAAATTCCCTCCCGCGTTTATAGAGAGTTATCTTCCGAAATCTCCCCCTACCTTGAAATAGTATTTCATAAATCCATGACCGAACACATCGTACCGATGGACTGGAAAGCAGCCGATGTAACACCCATATTTCAAAGTGGTGATAGGGAGCAGCCATCTAACTACCGACCTATATCCCTCACGTCCACTTCATGCAGAGTTCTGGAACATATAATTGTCGGTTCAGTCATGGAGCACCTAGATAGCCAGAATTTATAGTCAATGTTCAGCATGGCTTCCTGAAGAGTAGATCATGTGAAACTCAACTTGCTCTCTTTTCCCACGATATTTTAGTTTCTGGCGAAAATAATATTCCAGTGGAAGCAATATTTATCGATTTCAAGGAAGCTTTTGACAAGGTGTCTCATAGCAAACTAATTTTGAAATTAAAATCTTATGGGTTAAGCAGTAATATTATATCATGGATAAATGATTTCGTACATGATAGGGAGCAAAGGGTTGTTTTGGACGGTGTTACCTCCCCGGCAATTGAAGTCACTTCACAGGTGTCCTGGGACACCTGTGGGTGGGTGGGTGGGCACAAGGTAGTGTGATATGTCCACTCCTGTTCCTTCTGTACATAAATGATATCAATAAGATGGTCAAAAGTAAGCTTCGAGTATTTGCCGATGACGCTGTAGTGTACATGGAAATTTCTGCCCAAATGATAAAGAATATTTAAATGATGACCTACAAACAATTGAAAAATGTTGTGATACATGGCAGTTAGAATTAAATTTTAAAAAATGGGTGTAAATGAATTTTTGGAAAAAGAATTGTTCTCCTAGCACGTACTAAAGAAGCAATGATGAATTAACAAACATGGAATCCTTTAGATATCTTGGTATAAGACTGACACATGATCTTTCCTGGGGTAAACACATACGTGAAATAATGGGGCAATCTAATCGTAAACTGGGATTCATCACAAGAGTATTGGGTAAATGTGAAGATCATGTACGAGAAATCAGCTACTTTTCCCTTGTTAGACCTCATTTGGAATATGCTGCCAGTGTATGGGATTCCTATGAAATCGGTCTAAATAACGAACTTAAACGTGTGCAGCGAAGATTGGCAAGATTTGTAAAGGGACGGTATGATAACCTTACTAGCGTAACCAGTCTATTAAATGAATTAAATTGGGAATCATTGTCAGATCGCAGGTTGAAATTAAAACTTATTCTCTTAAACAAAATCCAAGACCATATTTTCAGTGATGATGCTAAAAATATTTTGCGGACCCCAACTTACTATGATAGACTGGACCATAATCACAAAATTAGAGAAATTGATTGCCGAACTGACAGATTAAAAATGTCCTTTTTTCCTCGTACTATTAGGGATATGAATAACGGTAAATATATCCAGTACGAGTGTAGCAATGGATAACACTGGTAGCCGCATGTTGGTATAAGGACTTATAGCTAACCCAACTAACGGCATGTTTTTGCATGCATGTTTTGCTATTTTTATCTTTTTTTAAATAGCGTAGTTTTGAACAGTACCTATACAAGTACTAATCCTTTTTTATGCATGATATGTAATGCATGTTTGGTGAGAGTTCACCCCCTGCCACACACTTTTATTGTGGTTTGCAGGGTATTATGTAGATGTAGATGTAAGATGTTATAGAAGATATCTTTCCAACACCTCTTTCGTGGGTGCAACATTTGGTCGGGTTTTCATCTTGCTCTCAGCTAACCACTTCACCCCGCAGCGACTAGTTGGGTTATGTGCAGATGTGCATGCTACACTATCTATCGCCCCTCCAGTAACACTGCGAGAAAACATTATATGTGTGCGCACGTCTCCAGAGAAATGGCAGACAATAACGTCCCTTGCCCTCTGTCATCCCTTCTTCGCCTCCCGCTCCGCCGCGCCGGTCAGTGGCCCTTTCTCACCCTTCGCCATAATCGCATCCTCTCTCCCCGCGCGCACAAGCACGCATAGATAGCACTGCCATCCTTTCCCTCCTCTCTGTAACCCTTTCCTCAGGCAGCCGTCACCAGCCCACTCCACCCCTTCAGTCCCCCTACCCCACTCCACGTGTCCCCAACCACTTCCCAGTACCCATATTGCCCGTTCATCACGTGCATGCGTGCCATACCTCTGCTTCTTCTTCCTAGTGATCTGACGCTCGAGAGTCCAAAGAACGGAAGTTTTTCGGGTAGCAAAACAAGTGGGATTCACTTCGACTGTGGAACGACTCACTTTTTTAAAGCTGTTTGCCGATCACCAGATGGAGTCTATTCTACGTTTCTCCAGTCGATTTCAGTAAACTCGCCGTTCATCCAACTAATAAGGATTCAATTTCCGCACTGAATAAAATACAGAGGAAAAACGCGTGTAAGTCGTCTTTGTAAATTCGTATAGACGTACAGAAAGTGTCACTTGGATAATGGAAGGGATTGTTGGGGAAACCATAGGGACTACTAAAAGAAAACCTGTTCTCAAGATTTATTTTACATGAAAATTTTAAATCACAAGGATTGAAATCTGACACTGCAGACATATTTCAATCCCCAAACTGCATTGGTAGGTCTAACAGAATGGGCAAGCTAAGTGGGATTGACTGTTGGACCAAGAGACTCAAGAATTCGTTTTCCCTCGCACAATACACTGCTACAGCACAGATAAGTACAATCCATTCAAAAACATTGCGTTGCACACTTCGTCATTAATTCATACAGGTTTTTAAATCTGAGTGTCTTCTTCACGCTTGGTGACATACCATCCCCTGCCACACGCCCTTGTCGCGGTTCGCTGGGCAACATATAGATGTAGATGTTCAGAAATACTGTACTCACGAATAAGTGTGTTGGTGCGGAATATGTATTCATTCATGTGTTGTTAAGATCGTTCTTCGTATGCGTATATAATCAAAGAAAAATCTTATACTTCGGGTTTACACTGGCCATGACATTTAGCGAAGATAAACCCACCTTCTTACGTGGAGGATGTGATCTCAGAGGGGCCTGTCAATCCTTTTTGGAGGTTAACATTTTCCTACAATTTTCATTTAGCCTGAGGATACGGTAATATTAGTCATTTAAAATGAGCTTTTCTTAGAATCTCTAAATTTCTCTCCATCTGCATAACTAGTCCATAAGCTTGATTTCCACAGGTTAGTTCACGAGGAAAAGCAGTTTCTTTGGAGCGTAGTTTTCAGCCGGTATTAAATTTAATGCAGCTTCAAATATTGCTTGACAAGTCTTTAATCATATACGCTTCTGTCTCTGTTTTGCCTCAACGGTTCCTTTCCCTTTCTCTCCAGTCCCCTCACCACAAGCTGTGTTCACCACTAGTCTCTGCCCGCATGGTTGCGTGAAAAGCACTTCGTGCATGTGGTTTAACTGACGACCATCACTTGTGAAGGCAGGGGAAACCGCCAACTAGAGACCCTCAGGAAAATGAGCCCAATGACTTAAGACTTCAGATGTAACTTTCTCGTTCCTCTAATGGATAATCCATAATTCCTTTTTCTTTCTCGCTGATCGGGATGGCGTGGCGTTTAGAGTAATGTCTCCCATCGTGAGGGTCCGGGTTCAAATTCCAAGCAGTGGCAAAGATTTTTCATCAGGATATCTCTTCCTAACTTGAATGCTAAGCGAATTCTTCGACACTAAATACTTCGAAAAGGGAACTCCGTCTTCGGAATGGACGTTAAACCGTGGGTCCCTTGGTGCTTTTCGTTAAGAGCAGGCTGGTGTCGAAACCGGGTTCCACTCCATCCAACTCAGTTCAGCACTCCGTCCGTCGCATGGGACGTTAAACCATGGACTCCTTGGCGCTTTTCGGTAAAAGCATGCTCTCGTCGATACCGGGTTTAACTTCACTCTTCCTCGGTTGTGTGAAAACATATTACTATCCAATTACGCACGCAACTTAAATGGTGCAAATAACCTTAGCTGTGGTCACCTACCCCGAATAACTAGGTACTACTTCTCTCCAGATTCTTCCCTCGTCAATCCCCTTGTTCTTCACAAACGAACGACCTTCTCCGCTCGTACAAAACCGTTTGCTTCCCTCTCTCCATCCATCTTCCCCGCCATCCGAAGGAGTTCCCATCGCCACTTTTTGCCCAAATCACGATTTTCAAGGAATCCTCTTGAAGAACTCAGGGCACGCGCACCGTTTTAAAAAAATAAACGTCCTTTTTTTCAGCCGCCTCCGCGACCGTATCTTCTCTGAGCATTCCCGTGTTTGATTCTATGCGATTCTATCAGGGAGCACGGGAGGAGAGACGAGAGATTTGGAGGCGGTGAGTTGTTGGAGGGGGCGAAGGAGGGAGGGTGGATAAGAAAGAGGCGTGCATGCCCTTTCGTTTCTGAGAAATCCCGAACCGAAGTCGCTTCCAGAGTCAATCCGGAAGAAAGCGCCTGAGTCCGATAGACCTCCAGATAAATACGCTGAGGAATTTCGAAGCGTATGTCAATTGCATGGCTCTCACAAACTCTATGCGTATCAAACAGTCTATAGTTTGCAGTCTTGAATAAGATGCTCTATGTTTGTAGATTCAATTTAGAGCTTGACTCCAGCATTTCCTCAACATTGTGTTGGACCTCTTGCTATTACAAATCCTTTTTAATTTCTGAATTTTGTATTATTAGGAGCATCAGGTCAACTCTATGTTTTCAGGTTTACCATTATGATAATCCAAGATCGTTGAATAAGAAAAAACCTAGCAATTTTCACATATAATTTATCCCTGTCCCAGTAAAAGAGGAATTTACAAAGTTAGTTGAACAAATTCAGGCTTAGTAGAAGGAACTCTCTTGTACCTCAAGTTGACTCTGTGAGTCAAAAAGCGTTTGCATTTGAAAGCCTTGTGGAAATGAGCAAATGTTGCGTGATTAATTACAGTTTGCCTTATTTAGAGAACAATGTAAATTTTGACACATTTTATCACAGGTACTACTAGTCACTACGCATGGTGATCTACGTAAAAACTAGTGGTAGCTGAAAGAAAATCTGTGAATAAGTACCCTGTGTCTTAATTTTTTGTCGTTGCTAGCGGAGACGACTACTTTTTTAATTTGCTCCATTAAGGATAGGTAATAGTTAGTATAAATAAACAGGCTGTTATTTTTATAGAGCAGAGGAAAATTGAAGAAAAAACCGACGTCGGCATTACCCTACTCTTAGAGAAAGGCTCGAAGGACCTCACAGTTTTACATCCCTTCCGATGGACGTAGTACTGAACTTGAATTGCTCTCCACATAGGAATAAAGTTGGGACCGGCATTCCGTTGTAAAATCTGCCTCATCCGAAATACGAACACGAGACTTTGGAATGGGAATCTAGTACTCTAGGCATCACGCTAACTCGATTCCCATCCTTAATTATTCCATAGGAGTTTCCACGACATCAAACTTGGCACCAACGCGTTTATATTTTCTCAATGTGAATGACTTTGACCGTGTAATCGACATAGCTCAGAGCTAGTTAACTCCCGTGAAATTGTAGTGAGAATTTTTATGCTACGTTTAATGACTTAGGGTTGCTCCATATACCGCTCGCCATGTATGAACACTGTATTTTTCTGAGTGGCGATAAGGGTTAAATCAGCCTCTTCAATGCCTATATTTGAAACGCAATGTATTCATTGATGTAGATTTTTTCTTCTATCTTTCGGACTATCTTTCACGTTCCTCGTAAATTAATACTTTCAAAGATATAGGAAGGTATCGCATTCACGTCCATAGTTTGTGGCCTTTAAAACTTGTAGACACAACGTGGGGACTCAGAGGAAGAGTTTATTTCTATGTGAATTTGAAATGCGTGGAGCGTATTGTATTGTCTATCTTACCCGTCAAGTAGGATCCATCAGAGGGTTGAGACACTATAGTAGGAGATCAATTATTGATCATTTCTGAAACTATGAATGGTACCTACTATTATGTATGTCCCAAAACTCTTTGGGTGTCTCATCACATATCCAAAATCAGAAATATCTCATTTCTATCACGCATATGCATATTAGCATATGCTACATAACACAGTACCATATATAAAGTACGTATAGGATTGTTTGATCCTATAGAAATAACGAAGATGGCCTCTGAACAATTTCCTATGGTTGAAGGATATCCATCGTGGAAATTTCACCAGGGCTCAAGGAAAGAGAAAGATGCCTGGCGGTCGAAGCAAAAGTATCTTCCAAGAGCAAAGAAAATTGATTGACAAGAAAAGGGCAAAGATGCTATTATATCGTGCGGTGACGAGACCTCGCATTATGCTAGAGTAGATGAGGATAGGGCATAGGAAGAATATTGTCCGCCGCGGCATCTCTCCTTCACTCGTCAGCCAGAGGAGTCAACGATCTTTCGGATTTGGGCTGAGGGGGTGGAGACGGAAGGTGGGAAGGCGTGGCGAACGGCGAAGAGTAACACGGGAAGGGAACAGCAGAGACGGGGAGGGAATGCAAAAATTAATTCTGGAGTTGCGGATGAGTTGGCGTATTCTCAGTGCATATTTATAGCTCGAACGAACGCTGGTGCATAGCCTTTCAAGTAGGCATTAATTTAGCGATGCAAAATTTTCGTTAAACTTTTGTAATGACTGCCTGGTTTTAAATCGTCATATTTTGGTATATTTTGCATTTCTTCTATAATTGTATTGTGGCATTTAATATTGTTTTTCTTTAAAAGGTTTTACCCCATCGTGTTTCAGAATTTTTGAGTAGGTACTTTTCTTCGAGAGAGGAAAATGTTACTTCCCTCCCATTGTTATCTCAAAATTAGTTTTTATGTCGTGTTTTGCATCGCTGCTAAATCATTAATATTCGCTAAATTTTCATGAGCCCAGCTTGTTTCAAAGTGAAAATATCTTCTCATTTCATTTGGTCTCGGTCTACGAACATTATTTAACTCAGTTATAATGAATATTCATATCAGTCATAATTTCCATCATTCATGCCATGAATTAGCTTGGTAAATGTAACAAAATTTCACATGATATACGACGGCCATACATATTTATGTCAATGTCCATTATTTGACCTGGCAAGGATATTGATGGTGATTGCTGTGGGCTGAAGAGAGATTCTTAAAGACTGTTTTTACAGTTTCTTTCGAATATGATTGTAATTATTATAATAATACTATATAATAGTATTGCATTATTTTATTATTTAAGTAATAAATTAATCGTAGCTATTTATAATTGAGGTGAATCCTCTAGTGCTCTTGCACCTGCCACTGCAAGTATGCCTCCGCCTATTAGTCTCCAAATGAGTAATATTTCATTATTATCTTCCTCATAGGTATTTATTCATAATAATAATAATTCCTCATAGGTATTTATTTATTGGTCTCTGGACTTAACCGTCGGTTAGCAGGGCTAAAATTAAAGAGAAATTTTTCTATCACCAAAAATCACCTATTCGAAATCGAATTCTATCACCAAAAGACTTCAATAGTTTGAAAATTTTTTAATTGCATGCCCATCACACAATTTTTTTCGGGCTGGTCCAGATGCTTTGTTGTATTTCCCGTATCGTTCCCCTCTCAGTCCTTACACATCTCTTTCTCTTTGCTTTCTTTACCCTCTCAATCCTTGAGAAAATTTCTAATTCTAATTTCACTTGAGTTTATTGGCCTGACTCCTCTTCTCACCCCATCGTCTCTCTCCTATCACTTCAATATTTAAAATTCTGTCCCCTTCAGTCATCTTGATGGTCGAGGAGGAGTAATGGCTGTGGAGCGAGGGATGGGGAGAAGGGAGCGACGGCGTAGACACACACAGAGAGCGTGCGTACGTGTTATGCGTTTGTTTGCATTGCGCCCGGGCCGCGTGCGTTTGCGGCGTGCGTTCGGAAGGAGCGTGCGTGCGGAATTGTCGGATGAACGTCCCCCAAAGAAGGAGAGGCGGTTGGCCGAAAAACAGCGGAAGCCAGAGAGGGAAGATGATGGAGGAGGAAGCGGGCGATCTCTCCCTCTGATTGCGACGCCCTGTTGCCTCGCTAATATGAAATGAAGGGGGGCAGGCATTTCGATAGATGTGGGAGAGGGGTTGTAGTTGGGATGGGGAAGGGAGAGAAACGGTGGGGGTGGGGGACGGAGATAGAAAGGCGCGGTTTGGGCTGTGGCGAGTAGGGCCGACATCCAGTCTCCTCGCTTTTACCCCCTGCCCCTCTCTCCTGCAAATGTTGCAGGGGTACCCCTATTGTGGCCTGTCGCAATTGGGGAGAGAACTGGGATCTCGATAGCAATGCCAGGGAGACCGTATCTGAGGATTCACTTTCTGCAGTTTCATTTAGCCCCTGATCAACATTTTCTGTGAAATTAGCAATGCAAGCTTTATATCTCTTTCTGCTTCCTTTCTCAGGTCTGATACAGCGCTAATTTAGAATTCCGGTGATAACGCTCCATTGCTATCAGTCATTCGACAAGAGTACAGCGAAGCGTAAAAGATATTCTGTCGTTCGTTTACACGATGAAGAACAAGAATTTGTATCATCTCACCCCTTTGTATTACGGATTGACCTCTAGAAATCACCTGTTAATCTTATTTTTAAGACGATTTTTTATTTGCACTGTATCAGATTTTTTTAAGAAGTTGAAATTCGAATAAGTATTTATGGAATTGAAACAAAAATGTTTGTGCTTTTTTCTACCTTGTTCCACAACAGCGAAAGGGATAGGTATTTAGAATGAGGTGGAGAGATCTTCAATGGCCAGTCAACTGGATTCAGATCGTAAACAACTCTCCTTTTCTTGCGATGAAACTCTGAATTCCTTTTTCCTTAGCGGAAAAAAACTAACGCCGGGGTTCCACTGCACTGCAGTGAATGACCTACTTATTCCTGGAAAGCTTAATGGCGACGATCCGCTTCCATTGAAGAATGTCGCTCTCGTTCCCTCAAGGTAAACTATAGATCGCTCCTTTCATTCATTGCTAATAATCAGGTGTCTCACACAAGGCTGTAAATTTTCTGACCGGAGCCTTATTAGTTAAATCTAATAATGTTCGATTTATTATCAGTTTGGTTTGATAATCTAGCGTAAGAAAAGTATTAACCTTATCTGATAAATACCCATGGTCTCACCCATTGTAAATTCTTTCGTAATTTGTGCTTGGATGTTGGCACAATACAAGAATTTTATTTCGATCGTAGCAAATGTCGTTATCTGCCATAACTTGTTTTTTTTTAACTTAGGGAGTGATTTAAATTCTCATGCAACAGCATTAAATTATTCATTCACTCCACGGACATGGATAAAAAATTGTTTATTCCCAGCAACAGTAAGTCAACAGTTTTTGTCATTTACTCATTTGCAGGTGCCATCTTTATAAAGGTATAACATTTTCTAAATATTCCTTTTATTTATTAATTGCTGAAATACAAATCAAAAACTCATACATATTCTTGATTTCTTACAGAAACAGGCTCTTAATGTCTAAGGGAACTTAGGATACATTTTTTATTGACGATGATTATTCTTTTTCTATAATGTCTACGTCATGTGATAACGCTTTTCTGTCGTTTGACCTTTTTCTATGGATTGGAGCGAATACGCTGAGGTCAGCGCAGTCATTTTATTATGATGTCATCATTAAAATTCTATTTTTCAACTTTTTTGTTTGCCTTTAGTTTTATGAGGATCTAGGAGCCCTTGAGCTAAAGATTGCATTTATCCGTCGTTTCAACGCTGCTTTCTGATGTTTTTATAGCTGGCAATTAATTTATAATATCAGGGCGAACGAATGGAGTGTGTACGGTTGTAATGACGACAAGTTGGCACCTGTGGATTGTCCCATTTCTTCGGTGTCGCGCGACGACGGAAAGCGGTCCGCTAGAGCGTCTTCGGTAGCGCCCATGGCGCCCTTCGGTGAGGAAGCGATCACCGCTCGATCTGTCCGCCCCCTTTCCGCTCGGAGCCCTCCCCCATCGGCGCCGGAGTAACTGGGCTGCGGTCACGGGAGCGGGCGCCGTGAGCGCACGCGTGGGCCTCGCACGGCACCGCCGGGCTGCCGAGAGGGGGAGGCGATGAGGGCGAGAGAGATTGTGGGGGAGGGAGGTACAAGAAAGCGGACACGCGCGTGAAGGAAATTCGGAACGTCCCCTTCGGGCGGCATCTTCACTTCGATTGGAGGGAGAGTGGGTGTGGGATGGGGGAGGGTGGGGGGCGGGAGGAGATGGAAAAGGTGCCGAAGAGCGAGCGGTGGAGTCGTCAGCCCGGCGGCGCCTTTAGCGTGTCGGCGAGTCCCACATCCACGGGGATCTTAGGAACAAAAGATTCGGCATCCGAGATCCGCTTTATAGATTGCGCGCGGGAGTGCTGTAGGAATGCCCCTTGCTGGTGTGTGGGGGTGGGGGAGTCTTTGGGATGGCACATATTTATTCCTTTTTTTTATTTGACGAATTTTTTCGACGGCATCAAGTCCACTCTTTGTTCTATTTTCCGCATTGCTTCAGAAGCAGACCTAGGCCAAGAGGATGTTCTGAAAGTGCGTGAAATCGAGATGGGAAAGGAGGATATGCCACAGACGGATGTTTAGCTTTCCAGCTCATTGGAGAAAGCTCATTTATTTCATTTTTACGTCCGTAATACCTCACCGCACCTTGTATTAGATAAGATCTTCTATCCAAGAGTACTTTGAAATTCTTTTACTAACGTAATATATCGTTAGCTCATCGCTCTGTCATTTGATTCATGAAGAGTGACAGATATCAGCGCTGACAACGTTTTAATTTATTTGCCTTCCTATTTCGTTGCGTTTTATCTCTAAATTTACTTTGAAATTAACCTGGCTATTTCTGCGCAAGTGCTTTAATTTCAGTTTCATCGCCAACATTTCGTTTCCCGACGGCCTCATTTTCCTTCCTTTTTACCATAATTGCACGGAATCATATTACCAAGTATATGCCTACTTCATATCTTTACAAAGTAAGTGAGTGGGTATAAAATTTGGGAATTATTAACTGTGAGGCAGAAATCATCCCGATTTTTCTAAATTAAATAAAACTTCAAGGGGTATTGTGAGCGGAGCAGAGTAGGTCAATAGCCAAGAGAGGACATTACGTTCGCCTCCAACTTTCATTGAATCAAAAAAAATTGAGTGAACGAACATCCACTTTTTATTTGAAATTTCCCGTTACACGGGGATAATTTTAGGGTGCAATTACTTCTGCGACAGGTGGGCGCAGGACATTTGAGCGAAACCCGAAAATTTGCGCAGGCTTGCGTCGGAAACAGCGTTGCTCTTCTTCAATTGAAGGACGAGACGTAAAAAATCGTAAAAAATCATTTCCGCCCTTTATGCTTGGTTCGGCTTCGGAGAGAAAGAGAAAGCTCTATCTCCTTCCCTTCCTTCTCTCTGTCTGTACGTAAAGAGAGATAGGGTGATTGGAAACGGATCGAAGAGTGGGGAAAGGTGGAGGAAGAGGAAACTTCTTGTCCGGTATGGGAGAGGCACGGTGGATGGGTATGGAGGGGGTACAAGACTACGAAAAAGGGTGACACCGCTTGAGATGCATTTGAAGGAAGGGTAGGAGGGTTCAGTCGGGAGTCACTCACGAAGATCTGACGTCGCATTTGAGCCTCCTCATCCCCCCTCCCTCCCCTCGATCTCCTTTCGAAAAGGGTGAAAGAATTTCTGGCTCGCTGGACCGATACTCTTCGATTCCGTCACGGATGGCAGTCCTGCGGGCCGCCCTCATCTGTTTATGGCAGTGCCCATCCGCGTCATACACCGTCGCTGGCACATCACCTCCTCCCCTATCCCGTCCTTTGGGTGCGGTTTTTTTCACCCGATCGTGCAAGTCCCAGCCAGCCACTCCCGTTGCTTCCAAACACTGTCCTATCGACTTTCCTACACCCCTGAGCCTAGCGTGTTAAGTTTATTAAATCAAAAAGTTAAAATGAGTGTCTCTGTAAAGACGCTTTCATTAACAAACACCTTTTTGCGGATTTGTGGTTGTGCCAGTATTCTGAGTCATCATTAGTTTGCTTATGATTTCAGCCGTTACAGATAAGTAAGTCAAAGCGATGACGATGCTTAAGGTACCACTTAAAGACATCTTAATATTTATTCATTAATAATTATTTCTTTCCGTGAATATTTATGGACATGCTGCATGTTATTGGGTATAACTCTTCGTAGTCACTATTGGCCTGGACTGACGGGAGGGGAAAGCAACTCCATGGTAATCCGTTGTAATGTAATTAAGAATAATACTTGTAAATTTATCTCTTTTCAATTTTGCTTATTAGTTTTTGTAGGCACCACAAAAGTGCGATGTACGGAACAGAACAGAACTATATTACTGTGACTGAGTTCAAACTCATTGGCTTGCAAGCTTAGATTTATTAAAACAATGCACAAAAGGTTTAGGCTAGCATTCATAAAATAATTTCTAAGTTCAAAATTTTGAGTCACTGATCCTATCCATACCCATGGCAGGGTATGAAACCATCCACAAATTGTTGTACGATGCATTTCCGATTACCCTTAGAGCGATAGCTATTGATCCCATCAAAATGCCTTTGGATTAGTTGGAATGGGCTGCTTTCATTCTTCCCATACATAAAGTTACCGTTTTTCAAACGTTCCTGGTCTGAGGACCGTTTATAGCAAATTTGTCGCTTAACTAACGTATAGTTTCGGGTTGCGAACCACAATTTGGGAAACGCCGCCGCACTGGTTTGTTTATATTTACCGGTACTCGCCGTGGCGCGGAACTGAGGGAAGTTTTGAAATTAAGGTCGCCATTGGCATCTTTTAGATAGCGGGGTGACCGAAACGAATCAACGGGACCTCCTGCCGGGTCTGAAGACGTGGACCGTGTCCAGATGAATGTATCATACTCGACCTCTTCCATCAGAAGGCACCATATAGACGTACTGGTAAAGAAAGAAAAAAAGAAATAAATATAAACTTCGCTCGGCACGCGCGCATCGACCCGATTTCTCGCCCCGCACCTCCTATCTTAGGCGAGAGGGCTCGTAATGAGGCGAGCGCCGATGCGAGGAAAGCGACGCTCACGGCCTGCGTGTCGACGAGGGCTCGGACGGGGCGGGGGGAATGTGAGGGAGATCGGGGGGCATGCTCCACTCACCCACGCCCAAACTCTCTCTCTCTCTCCTCCTCCATCAGTCGTGCGTCCCTCTTTGGCGACTTGGATCCCAAATCTGAAGAGCAGAGTCGACTCCCTCCTCATTCCGGAGTGGAGACCATTGTTTCGCCGTTCGCAGAAGCGTGACGCCGTATCTCAAATCGTAGGGTGGGATGGGACGGATGTTTTAGGTGGGAGGAGTAAAGAGAGAAGGAAGAGACCAGAGGAAGGGGGTGGAAGTTCTCGGGAGAGACTGCGGCAGCTGCGCATGTTTCCTTTTTAATGTTTCGTATCTGCGGACGCGTGTGCCTACCGCGGTCGTCCTTCGTGTATCTGCGACGTATTAGTCAGTGCGGTATGGATTCTCGGGGTTAAGTCTCGTCTCCAGCTTCAAGATAGGGACGTGCATCGATCTCAAAACGAAGGGAAGTAAAGTTGAACGGAGGTGTACGAAAAGCAAGAGTGATTTGAGAAAAAAACAGGCTCATCTTGCGTAAGATGAGTGAAATTTATTGCCGAGTCTCGGTCGAGCGACTTAATGGCCCGCACTTGTGGAGAAACGTCCATGCGAGAAGCTGTTAAAAAAAAGAAGAGTGATGGAGATAGGAGGATTTTTGAGGGGAAACTGGGTCTGAGCCAAAAGTATTGCAACAAAGAAAACTACAAAGAAGTATCGCTGACAGGTGCTTAATTAATCTGCTTTAAGTACCGTTTCTGTGGAATTAGGTTGGGAATACCCTCTTCGTTGAATGGTAATAGGAGTAGAAAACAATTAAAAGTCAGTCCATTAGGTACCAAATGAAAATCAATTTATGTGGTTAGAAGTGTTTGCAGCATATAGCCACACAAAGGTTACATCATTTCTGACAGTTGAGGAAAATGAGGTAGTCACGCAAATGGCCCGAGAATTGGAAAGTGATGAAAACATTCGTTGCAAAGAAGGGGAACAGAAAAAAAACTCTTAAAAGAGTATGTATAGATGTATGTCATTGAAGCGGAAACTAGTTGGAAATGTAAATAATCTTACTCAGAGAGGCAGAAGAGAGAAACTCAGGATTCAGAGGGCGTGTACAAAAGGAACGGTGACTGACTTAACGTTAGAGCGAGAATCGTTTTTTCGGGACGACCCATTCTTCCCAAGGATCCTTTGATACGGAAAATCTGGCGACTAGCCAGATTATTGTAGCGTTTGACCACATGCCAATAGTTCATCAGAATTATTTATGTGGAATGTGAAAGTGCACGTCTTTGAATAGAAACTTCGACGTTTCTACCGTTTACCTTCAGTTTAAGAAATTGCCTTCCGTAAGGCATCGTGTTCTAAGGTTCCGTTTTGATTTAATACGTTCACGTACATTTTCCGTATTTTACAGTTCAAATAAATATCCTGAAAGAGACGTTTATCTGAAATTTTGATTGATAAAGAGGACACTACATTTCATCTGATGAAATGCTTCTACCTGGAAAATTGCCTTGGATGGATTATTTTCTTTCAGGAGATTAACTGTTAAATAGAGCAAGAATATCTGATAGATCAGTCCTAATTTGGAAAAAAGTTTCACTGAGAGTCGATGATTGTGCAGTTTTCCCCCTTTTAATTGGTTCATAGTTACGCATGTGATCTTACATTGCAATCCAGCAAATAGCTTTCACAAAAATGCGATAATTGTGAGCATTTCTCCGACTTCTGCGTCTTCTTTTCGATCTAAAAACAATTTATGATGAAATATAATGCCGTTATTCCAATAGGTGCGATAGAGTTGTATTGATAACGATATTTTCGCGTTATTGATGACTCAAAAACTTTCTTTTTCAGTGAAGCTCTTGACGGAAGATATGATGAATTTCGTGAACACTGATCTGACGCTAGTTATTATTATCTTAGGCAGTATTTCGTTTTCCGTGAAGTATTTTCTCGAAAAGGTAAGTTCTAGGATTCTTGGTGACAGCATTTTCAGATATATTGGTTCTCTAATGCACCCACAAGCCACGATAGCTTTGCGTTACGATATTTTTCCTCAGTGTCTTTCAACGTTCGAATTTCTACCCACCTTGTGGCCAACCGCAGGCCTCCGGTGTGAATGCGTGCGTGGCTTAGGGAGAGTGCCGTGATTCCTTTCGTGACGCCGTCCCCCTGAATAAATCATGTTTAGACCCAAATAACATTTCCAACACTCAATCAGCTTCATTAATTTCAATTTGTCCAAGAAAAAGCACCCTTTAATTTTTTTGTATCAGCGACGATCTTGCTGATTGCTTTTCAGTCCAAACTTAATGCATTAAAAAGGAAAATATTATATATATTGAGCATCATTCATGGGACTGTAGCTGAATATCAATTTTTTATCTAAACTCAAAGGTGACTATCAATTACCCACCACGTAAATAAAAATACAATGGGTAATTTTTTTAGTAAGTGATTGGAACTTCGACCAGTTTTTTGGTCAAGGCTGATCGTCGAATGATTGGAGGAAGGGAGTTGAAATGAAGGAGAGGAATGGTAAAACAGAATTTTATTAATTTATAAATACTGATAACCCTTAATATCCTCCGACCGGCTTATTATTTAAAATAATTCATAAAATTGAAACCAAGAGTAATTAATCGCAATTTTTTCTTGGCTTAGGAATTTTGCTTTTGCTAAATCCAAGGAATTTTACCAGCTGTGCAGTATTTCCTCACTGTTACGAACTGTCTGAACTACTTTGTACGATATTATGGCTCCGTATTAGCATTGTTACAGCTAACGGTTTATCATTAGTGTAATAAGCTCCATAAATCTGAAGATAGAGAATCACTTTTTGACTATCGTCTTATTTAATACACGAAAATCTATTGTCAAATAGTTATATTGAAAAAAAAATACATATTTGGCGTTGAGAATCAATTTTCTATGTTCTTATAGCTATTATAACATCAGAAATATAAAGTTGCAAAGTTTCATCAAGATATTTTATTAACATCTGTATCAATATTATGCAATTTTTTATAAGCACATTAACCAATTAATATAACCTATTACACATTTTGGGATGCTTTTTCGGGGTCAGATTCCGCTGATTTTAAATGAAAATATCACAATGTTTTTTCACAAGTATTCCTTCAAAATTCATTAAAAAAGATTATCTTATTGTGAGTACTTTAGGGTTGTCTTTACTCATTTCCTACAACTAAGACATCTCTAACACAAGATGAAACATAATTGCCACCTGAAAATATTACTTATACCGCAACCGCAACGTCCTCACCTTATTCTCACCTGCATATCAATAGTGCATGTTTGGTGATCTTCACCCCCTGCCACACACCCTTGCGGTGGCTTGCAGGATATCGCGCAGATGTAGATGTATCCTCTATCTCCGCATACTTTCTGAGTTGAGCACAGGGTGCGAATTAACTTTCGCATCTTTATCCATATTTTTTATTGCCTGTTACCGCCTACCCGCTAACTCAGTCGAGAATGACTCAGCGTATTCTGCCCCTTTTTGCTGACGGCTTGCGTGTGGGTGGTATCGAACAGCAAGTAACTCATGCGCGCCTCTTCACCACAATTGAAACCCTGCGATAAAAATTTTTGCCTGATATTTTTGGATAAAATTCCCGAATCAGTGGAATTGCTGAGGCTTCCTGCTCCGCGTTCGCCCAGACGTCTACATTACACATTGCACCTACCTCTTTCCCACGGCGGACAGCACAGCGGCGAGAAGACTGTTGCGGTGTAGCAGGGTAATCCTTCTTTAGAGTCCCCCCTGTCCTCGCCGGCAAAAACATCCCCAGCCTCTCGAATTCCCCGCGCCGATCGCATCCAGGCCGCCGTCGGCGAACTCGGTTGGACGCCTTCAAGATGGCATTTCGAGGACCGTGCATCCCATCCCCCTCTCGAGCGGGACGGGGTGAGAGGTGGGACGGGAATTGGAGGCATCTGCGACTGTTGCGCTGCATCCAGAGCCATCCCTCCCTCCCTCGCCTCCGCCCTCGTGAACATCCCTGAGATCTCACCTGCCCTCCCCGCTCGCCTTCACGCCGGAGCGGCCGGGACCCCAGCCATATGTCCCTCATGCCCGAGGGACAGGTGACGGGGATCGAAATAATCATCATCCGAAGGTTCCACGCATCGCATCCCTTGGTCAGGTCCGCATCCAGAGTGCGTGTGTTTACCGTTATCATCGTCCCTTCCTATAGCGCCGGATTATAGGTTTCACAATCTGTGAAGGGCCGATGATCGATTTCACTCTCTTGACTTTCCTCGCTCATCGCCGTTTTTCTCCGCTACACTTCCAAAGAGGTATTAATATTTATTTTTTGTGTTAGTTCTCCGCTCCGATCAGTTGCTACCCCTAAATAGGGCATGAAATCAAGTCGTGTGGATTGGTTCATTGAAATGAAAACCACATAATTTTTAAAAAACAAACAAGAATAAGTCAAACGTCGGGGATAAGGTGGCGATGCTTTACCTGAAGCAGGAATATGAGTCGGTAAAACCGGATATTGAACAGTCCTTACTATTCAAAATTCTTTCACATAAAATTCCAAATTACTCACCCTATTTATTCCCCAAACGAGCATAATTGGAATTGATTTTTTCTCGAGGCTTCAATACAAGATTTAATGTACAGTTTTATGCACAAGTTTTGTCGTGTGGGAATATTCGGCACAACACAGTTACATGTATGGTCTTTACAGGACAAGATTACAGTAAGGATTTTTTTCTTCATTCAATGAACTATGTAGCAAATTTCATTTATGTTACTTATGTCCTCAATTGTGAATTCTGTGACAGCGTTTTTCATGTTGCGTGTCAAAGGTATCGGCCGTTTGTGCCAGGTGTGAATGCATAGGAAGAATTCATTTAAACGCCTAACCTTCAATTTTCTTTCCAGATATATTTCATAAATATTATAACTAAATTATATCTTCACGCGACAAATATTGACTAATGACAACCATCGTAGTAATTCTCCAATATTTGAGGGAACGATTTTTTTGTAATCTTTCAGTTTTTAGTATTCCGAAATGGAAAATGGATTTGTGGTATGAATATCAGACGAAGGGTATTCACTACTGACATTCGCACTTTTTTTGAAGACTGCGAATAACTTTCCGATCAATCCTATCATTCCAGATAGTTATTAAGCGCTTCAATGCTCTGGATTGCTGGAAAATACTTGACTCGCATGGACAGTTAGCGCTAAAAATAAAAAGATCGATTTGAAACTGAAACTTTGTTGCAGGCGAAAACGCACTCATAGCAGGGAGTGATAAAAAACGTGGAAATGTGAACCTCCTTCGGAGACTTTAGCGATCTAATTTATCGCGGGTCCGACGTAAATTTTAAGCATCTGTGGAGAGAAGCTCTTGCCTTTTTCGTCTCTTCCGCTGCGAATACACTCCACCCCTTCCTCTCCCGTCTCATTCTCTCTCGCAGTCTCCAAGCTCGATGCTCCACTCTGATCTCACCCCACTCCTCACTCCATTAACCCCTCCCGTCCCGGCTCCCATCCCCTTTATTACGCGCTAGCAGATGATCATCGTCGTACCCCTCCCCCCTCCGCCTCTTGCCCTTTTCAACAGCGCCGCCCACCCACTCAGTCAAGTCAGAAGCGGGGCGTGATTCGCCCCGGCGGCGGGCGCGTGCCTCTTTCCCTCTGCCCTCCCTCCCGCCTCCGCAGCCCCGGGGGAAATGATGGCCTTCCAGACCCCGGCGATAAAATTGAACCAGTCCCGGCGACTAATTCGATGCTCCAGAGGGATGAGAGGGTGTGCCCGGTTGGGGAGGGGAGAGAGATAACACGGGCAGGCTCTCGCCTCTCGCTTTTCTTTTTACCTCCGTCCCGTTCCCCTGGAGTCATTTTCTTCGCTTTTTTCGCTGCTCACTCCCGGCCGGGTCCGAAAAACCAGCTGCCGGACGAATCACGCTGCCGCCGGGGCTTTCACGGCTCGCTCCGACCGGAGCGGGAGAGGGAAAAAGGTTTGTTGGGTGGGTGGCAGCGTGATTAATGCGCCGGGCTCCATTTGCCGCCTCCTCCTTACATTCGCTTTTGCGGGGGACGTGAAAAGCGATCCCATTTCATTAGGCCCTGGCGTATTGATTCAGTTCGATGCGTCCGAGACACGCCTTTGCCCTCCGTGGCCGGAGGTGGGAATCACTTCGAGCGACTGATGTGGTTTCGGCTTGATTTGTGGATTGCTGACGGCCGCACGCCTTCGGTCCGTCACAAATATCGATAGAAATATTTTGACAACACTTTTTTTATGCTGTTTTCCTACAACATCCCACAGCCATTTGATATTATGCTTATATTTATTTTTTAAGTTCAAAAATTAGTAGAACTGAAGGAGTTTTTCACCACCTTAACTCCTAATAAATGACCACGTATCAACCTTAGCGTGGTGGCTACGTATTATTTTCACATAGTATGAGCATTTTCATTAGCCAAGCTTCGACCAAGGAGGATAAATTGACCGATTTACGTTTACTGAGGCTTCCAGAACTTGAGAACATACATCTGGAGCATTCTACTATATGGCAGCGAAGCATGGACAATAACAGTAGCAGAGAAGTCTAGGCTGGAAGCATTTTAAATGTGGCACTACCGAAGGATGATGAAGATAAAATTGATCGATCTAGTGACAAACAAAGTAGTCTAAAGAAGAGTGGGAGAGAAGAGATGTCTACTGATTACCTTAAAAAGAAGACGGGACAACTCAATAGGCCACATATTAAGACACGATGGCCTGATGAAGACAATCGTCCAAGGAAAAGTGAACGGGAAGAATGGAAAAGGCAGGCCTCGTATGAGGTATATGGAGCAAGTTGTGAAGGATATGAAAGAGAGGAGCCACGTCTATATGAAAAGGTTGGCCGATAGAAGAATCGAGTGGAGGGCTGCGCCAAACCAATTCTAGGATTCTTATTAATTGCATGCGAAAAAATTCACCTGGACCGGGAATCGAACCACGGGCCTTTGACCCGGGCCACTGCGCAGAACACTACGCTACCTAGGATCCCTAATTCGCATGTCAATTTTACCGACGTTCAAGGTACTAGATGTTGAGCCCTCGTGGTCCATCAAGGAAGGCAACGCAAGGGAGAAAGGGCTTCAAAGAAGCCACGGCCAAAGGTTAACCCCAACCAACGCTAAAGCCGCGCTTGGCGGTAAATGTAGGATATTCCAAGCCTGCCGCGTGAACGGCGGTAAAATTCACATTAATTTCCATGCGAAAAAATTCACCTGGACCAGGAATTGAACCACGGACCTTTGGCTTCCCATGAGCGTGTGGCTTAAATTGAATATTCATGAGCGGGTGCCTTAAGATCCGGAAAATATTCAGTCTTTTTTAAATTTTTATTAGTACTTCATTATCCTAAAAACCCCGGAACTTTTAATCATTTAGTCAGAGTAGGCATTCGAGAACATTCTCAACCAATCCATCATTCTACATTCCTTATTTTCCCTAATTATGCCGAAGGCCTCGGATCCGTTGCTATAGGGAGTATGCTGTGGACTATTTGGGTAATAATAGCTAAGAACGCGACGAAGAAAGCAATCGAAAGTGTTGAAATAATTCCAAAGAATGTACTTCCAAACTGAGAGAGCTCGAGTGCCATTCTCAAAAGTCTTCGCAGAAAATCAGGTCCGACAGTCATCTTGTAATTTCCTTACGTTCCACCCAACGCTTCTGAAGTTGAGGTTTCTTCCCATCGTGGTGGAAGGCTCACCTGCCGCACCTGACCTTAATACGTCACTGTCACGTACTCACGATTTCCATCGCCCCATGTTCTCGGGAGTGCCGAGCACAACTCTCGTATGACTGTTTGGCTAACCTATTTGCATTAAGGAATAGGTTGTTTGTTTATTTTCAAGCCAATGCTCGTCTGCTAATAACGAAATTTCGATGAGCTTCTCGTGTGTTTGAGGATTGAGACTTGGGAGGAACATGATTTGTAAATAAACATTCGTCGCGCGCGTGCAAGGTAAATTTTAAGGTGGTATTCAAACTTCTGGGGTTATGTGGTCGACGTACACGTGGGAAGCTTTTACTTTCGTTTTACTCGCTCCGTCAATGACGTGTTAAAGAATGATTTCATCTGAGCATCCCCTCCACCCTAACGTATAGCTTTTCATGCCATGTGCTTTTTCCAAATCGGATATGGAATTCCGTTCTCCCGCTTTCTCCTTGCATCGCGTTTTCCATATAAGAAATCGCCTTGTCCTTCATCGAATCCTTAAACTCAAGCGCTCCATTCGTGATAGTCAACTTCTTTTCACGCGCTGAGCACTTAGTTATGTACGTTTTTGCACCGTCAACGAGTAAGTGTGGCATTTTTATTCCTGAGATGATCCTCCAAACAGTAATCGACTTTTCGTGGGGAGACATGAGCAATGTTCATTTTAAACAGTCATCAATAAATTTGGATCGCAAGAATTTTATTCCGCATGTGCAATTTATTTTTTACCAACCGGTTTTAGCTGGTGGTGGGAAATTCTCTCTCTAAAAGAGACCATTGGGTTTATTTCTGCGTCAGGTGTTTAAGTTTTAGTATTATGAGAGGAGTTTTGTTTTAAAGAGTATCTATCTGTTAGATCCTTGCCCAAGTTGAAGTACTGTAAATCCTAAATAATTTAGCTCTTTAATTTCTACCCCAACATATCGACTAGGTCACCATTTCTTCGCGTCGATAACATATGCACGAATGAGAGTGTAATGACACTAACAGTCAGAGAGTGAGGATGTTCTTATTTTAAGAGACTTTAAATTTTGTCCCAGCCAATCACAAAGCAACATTTCTCGTCCAATTTTTTCAGTTACACTATACCTTTGACAATTTTCAAATTCTGCCCCTAAATTCATCAAAACTCGGAAGGATAATCTTTCTCCAGAGTGTTCCTTCCTGATGCACTTTTAATGGCTCAATTACATCCTGGTTTAGGTGTTCAAAATTAGGCAATTTAATATTTTAGATTGGAAAATCTTGTGTTTTACAGCTCTCGACGCGGAAGTTTAATAAGTGAATTTTATCAATTTAAATCAGTCTGTCTTTCAGAACACCACTGTCTTTGACCCGGGAGTCGGTCGGACGAAAGAATGGGTCTATCCTTGCCGACGAGGGCAGAGTTCACCAAGTCCTTAGCCTCGGAGTATGGTACTCACTCATCAGTATAGGAGAGCCAATTCCATTTTGTTGCGCTATTTCGAGGCCTCTGCGCCTAGAACGATATTGAGGCAAAAGGATCATTCATTGTGGATGGGCTTTAGCTTGACGTGTCTAAAGAGGCTTTTACGGATTTGAACCGAAATCTTCGGTCAGTAGTTGAACCTTCTTAGTAAACAGTCCTCGACTTTATTTTTGGTTGGTTATAGGATCATTTTTTGTGCAATTATAAATATAATACCTTTCAAGTGAAGATAAGAATAGATTGAGCGAATTTACCCCAAAATTTCAGTTCATTATTTAATTGTCATGAGAATAACGATTTTCCTTTCATCTCTTCCAGCCACTTTTTCGCATTGACCTGTTTTTCCCTGGCATCTCTTTCCAGCCCAATAATTTACCACTGAAGACACTCTGTGTAAGATTTTCCCCTTCAACCGGCTGCTAGTAAAAAAGAAAGAAATTGACTTCTCTCTTCACCTTCAGCTTCATTTAGTCACTAAAAGGGCTAACTCTTTCTCTCTCTCTCCCTCTATGGGAATAAAAATATCTTGCGCGTCAGAATCTCATTCGCGGTCCAATTAATGCTCCGCGGAATTTCACTCTCCCGCTGTCCTTCTCTCCCCGAGGCTCATCACTCTCCCCGTTAACTCTGTTTCACCCGGAAGCCGTGCGGGTGGCAAGAATCTTGCGGTCACCTTTTTGCCCCCACGGAATGCTCCGAGACGATTGCTCTTCCCTATAGGTTTTACGGAACGATGTTCAGCGATAGAAGCGATGAAGCTTCTAGATAAGGGTTCCCATTTGTCCTGTTTTTCCCGGGACAGTATTTTTTATGGAAAATGTTCCTGGTTGATTTTCAAAGTCCCACTTTTTTCAGGCTTCTTTCAGGAGAAAACTAATAAATGTACGTTATCTCTTTCTTAGGTGTAATTTGTATAACAATTTCATGGTAATGATCACTGATATTATAAATAATGTGTATAACTAATGGTGATGTTAATTGTTGCATTTTTAATTAGAATTTATGTAAACAAATTTAATAGCAGTATTTAAGGTGTGACATAAAAGAGTTTTATTTTTAACATATTCGGCTTTTTTTAATGCCTTACTTTTTTTAAGAAAAGATTTTAGATTGTCCTACATGTATGGAAACCTTATCTAAATGGACATCACTTTCATATCATAGGTTAAAGTGCAAAATAAATGTGCAGAAGAAATTATAATGGACGCGGTTGTTGAAGTTGTTAACAATATATTAAAAATTCCACCGCACTATCGTAAGTCTTAAAGATAACAATTGAGAGATTGATAGTAAGATAGGGATGTCAAGAAGTCATTTTTCCCCGTGAAATTTGGGACAGTAACAGATAAGATTGAGGTTACCAAAAAAAAACAGGATAAGTAATGAAGAATGCTTTAGTTTTTTAATTCATGCAATATTGAGACTAATTGTATACCACTTCCTTTATTGTACATGATTGCATATAAATGTCGAATATTTGTATACCTATATGCGCAGTCCGTTCCAGAGGGCGTTGGCTTCTTAATAGTAATAGTACCTATGTGATTATACTTAAGTTCCCAAAGGAATTTGATTTATTTAGAATTTTATATTAGCGATAGAACCCATAGTGCAGAAGGTAACTGATATCAGTTTTGATTTCTTGACATTATGCATGTCTGTTGTTGGTACACCCCCTGCCACGTTCCCTTGCAGGGTATATATACCGGTAATGAAAGAAAATATTGATACCTTTTTAAAATACGAGCAATTATATAGTATTTTTCATTCTCTTAACATTCGGAAGAAATGTTTTATTCTGATCCACGCTCCAGACAACCATGTTATTCGCTAGCCCCAGCGGAGGGGGGGTAAAATCATTTCCTGACCATCCCAGGGTTGCGGTTTCGATTCCCGCCCGGGGAGTTTTTTTGCATGGATGTATGTGAGTTTGTAGTTGTTATTATCTAAAAGTACTCGATGTAAAGACAATCTATGCTCTATTCGTGTTCATGAAACAATAAATACAATTTTAGAGCCGGAGGAACCGAAAAGAACCGCCATACTCAGGACGTATCGTTGGCAGCACACATACTTTGAGAAATGTTTTTCGACTGTTTGGTGTTATTTTTATATTAAACGCGGTGGTGCTCAGGGGAATAGCGGCGAGAGAAAATCATTAGCTCCCTCTCGAAGGTCAAACACATCGTTGCGTCCAGCTCTGGAGTAAGCAGTGCCGAGTGGAAGAGAGAGGTATGTGCCGGTGTGATGCCCTCAATGCAACTAGACAGGTTATTTATGGTGTGAAGGAGCGTTAGCTGATGTCATATCATTCATTTATGGATTCGTGTAACGTTTCTAGCAGAATTTCTTTCCGCAAATATTTTAGTGTTTCACAACGACTAAAGACTGATTCATGAAGACAGAAGGCAATATTTTAAAGGAAACATACAGTCAGTGAGTCCTTGGGGAAAATGCTACTACTCAATGCGAAATATTACGTTGAGAGAGAATGTTTTTTACCTATTGAAATGAAGGAAAGGTGACAATATTCTTATAATAGATCGAAGTCAGCTTATTGACTTGTTGCATATCTGTAGGTTTACGTAAGTGCCTAGATTTTCCATGGACTCCAAAGTGTCGTACTTTAAGTTCCATATTTCATTTACGGAGGTTTTTCAACCAGCATCCCTGACCAAATCAGAATTTTTAACGAAGTACGGAACTACTTATCGTATTTATGTACAAAATGAAATAGGGTCTAAAAATCTACTCTATACCCTTGGTTACTTTTCCCATATCTTTTTGCATAAAATAATCTGAAAATGAAAGGTTTCTGACTTTTAATGAGTGTTCTGATGACTTTTAATCCTTAGTGGAAAGAGTGTCTTTCAAAATATGAGGTTAAAATGGGCAACCCGCGGTATTCTGTATATGGTGAAATTTCGCCGAATTCATTGGAGTAATACACACTTCATCGGAAGACATTCCCAAATCCGCATTCTTTAAATGTTTTGCATCCTTCTAACCGCGACCTTGTGCAGGTGTTTGCTTTATTTATATCATAGGGTTAAGCACTTAGAGGAAGAGAACAAGTCTATGGGCCTTCATCCCCGCGTTGTCTGTTGACATTTTTTTCACTGCCTTATTGATGGGTGGCCCCGGCCGTTCTAGAATTCAGCCTCTTTCCGCTGAAACACCCGTTCTCTCGGGCGCACCAAATTTAGCACTTCCCGAAATTCGTCCTTGCCACTTGCCCTATGTGTTGTGACCTGTCGCCAGCAGTCCACACGCACGTCGCCCATAGGCCACCGACTCTCGGCGAATGACACGCCTCCCTCACCCCACCCCCCAACGCATTCTCTCGCCCAGTCTCCGTCCCCCACTCCCTCCCCCCTCGTCACTTCTGAACCATTTCATCTCCTCTCTCTCTTTCTCTTAACGAGCTCCCACCCACCAGTCTTCCTCCTTTCCCCGGCCTCCCAAGTTCGCGCTATCTCTTCGCTCCGGCGGCGTCTCGGGTGCCCTACGCTGACCACGTGACCGGAACGCTATGGAATGCGACCTAAAAGCGACGTCCAACCCATTTCAGGAGAGGATGGATTCCTGGCCGAGCGTCCAGCACCCCTCTCCATCTCTCCTTATCACTCACTCCCCCACGTTCGGCTCGAGCGTCCTTCTTCTCCACCCACTCTTCTAAGCCTCTCAGCCCTCCCCCTCTTTTGTTCTCGAAGATTTCTCTTCCAGAGATTTCCCCTCCTCTTCTTGCTTGCCTTCCGTTATCTCATTTCTTCTCTCCACTCCATTCTCATTCCCTGCTTCCTCGACGGCTCTCTTCCAATGTCACTAATGACTGACTTCTACCTCGAGCGAAGGAGAAATGGTGTACACGTCTTTATTATGTTTATTCATCATAGCTGTCGGTCCCTAAATTAGCAAGGGGAAGTAAACCGTCACACCCAACACCTTGACTATCGGCTATGGTACATACATATAAGGGTTGTCACTATACAGACATCCTTAGGAAGAGTTTCTATTTATCATTTTAATCGTTTCTAGCTACACCCTCCTCATGGAAATTTAATTATACTCAGCCGACAAACCCCTGAAACGTTTGTGCCGTAGTGAATTTGTACTGGTAATGATGAGGTAGGAATCTTCTTGTTTTATTCATTGGCAAAACGGCAATTTTAGTTTTCATGTGTAAAAACAGTAATGAAGTCCTTCATCTATGAGATTGAAGAACTTTTGTTAATAAATTATACCTCCTGGTTTTTAAGTGCGTCTACTAACAGAAACCTTTTGTAAGCATTCTCTGGGCCATACATCTGATAGCCAACATTTGATATCATCGAATCTCTCTCAAGCAGCAGCGTCTTTTAATTAAAAGCCTCGTGATGGCTATTAATATTTTTTCCTTGATGCATTGCCTACCCTTATTTTTAATGACGCTATTGGCAACCTTCAGAAACATATCTGATCCGTTTTGCCTAAGTGATCCAGGCTGCTAATTTTTAGCCCGCTCGTGCGTCGCCGAAATTATTTATGCAAAATATCGTATCGCATCCGCTTCCCAGCCCACATCTTTCCAGGTGTAGATATTGCTTTCGTTCCTCGCTCCCTCTCCACTCCGGTTCCGCCCGCTTCGACATCTCTCTCTCTCTCTCTCCCGACTCCAATTTTGGCAGTCGCTCGCATTTAGCGTGCACTCGCTCGCTCCCTCACTCACACAATGTCTCCATCAGCTGAGCGTTCCCGAGACGCCCGAAGACACCTGCCGGGACCGCGTAGCCGAGTGATCGAAGCGACACCTGTCCAGAAGGGGATGTCTCGAGCCGCTGACCTAATTTGCGTTTACGGACGGAGTTGAGGGCCGGGCCGGACCGTCCCCTTATTCGATTGGACTCGGAGCCGAGAGGTCTCGGATTTGCGAGGAGCTCTGACGCAGTCCACTGCAAGTCGGTTAAAATCTCAACGGGACTTCCACGAAATCGCGTCATTTTTCCCAGTATCGAGTCGCGCCCAAACGTTGCTGCACTCAGCTTTGTCGTGGGTGCATCCAATGAAAATAATTGAGGTGCGCGTTGAATTTTGAACTCGTGACTCAGGGCCGTATTTTGAGATTGCTCTGGTAAAAATTCAGCATGCATTAATATATGCTGAATTGGCATATTGGAAAAGCAAATTTGGAAAAGTAAATTTCACTCACAGCATTGCACGTGACTACAGTCTTCACCTTCTTCAGCAACGATGATGGGATGAAAACGATGATATGACATCCATTGTTCAATCCTATGATTGCTTTTGATGAAGCTCCCTCCAACCGTTGTTCTTATCAGCAAGCCTATTCACGTCAATAGAAATATTTTGCTAATTTCACTGCTATGCTACATATCTCATCTGATACTTTACTTCCTATTCCTCTCCTTTTCTTTTCCCTCGACGCTTGTCCTCATCTTTTTTATAGTTATTCTGAGCTCCTTAGTACCCTAACATCCAATCGGGTTCACTTCACACTGGAAATATTTAGTGACCTGTAGATAAGTTATTCGGCATTATCCACTAAAAGTCTTTTCAGCACTTGGTATTGTAATAAATGTATTAATGTGTAATTGGTTTGAGAAAAAAATATTTATTTTTACGAATAAAATACTGTTACTGAAAACCCTGGACTTAAACGAGAAACCTCTACAAACATGTATATATTGTCATGGTTCATATGTCACAATCCACATGAAAAACTGTGACTGGTATTTTAATAGAAATGATGTAACATCATCGGAGAGTATTATCATCAACAGTAGGCTGTGTGATTAAAAAGGACTCAAAGTAGGTCTTTGGATCATTATTGCTCTAAACCCCTTCCATTCACGTCTATGAGTTCATTTAACGCGAAATTTGGTTAGAACCTTCATGATCCCAGTTTTTATTAATCGCTGGAGGCTATATTTTGCAATCATATAGCCAAAATAATTCATTAAAATTTTAATGAATCAGCCTTTTAAATAGTCCTTTGGCTTCACGTATCAGTCTCATACGTAAGGACTTGGCTGGAAGTCATGCAATAGCATAATTAATCCCCTAAGATCTTTCATAATATATTTATTGCCAATCAATTTCAGCTCCTTTCTCCGAATAGCTTAATTAGAGCACACTATATTCGTGACTTTATAGCCCCTTCCCCTGAGCCACCAAATGCTTTCACTTTCCTCACTCCCTGGCTCCACTGCCCTGGTCTGCTACATTTTCATATTTCCTCGAAATCATCTGTTCGATTTTTTTTCCTCGGCAGGTTGAGGCCAATTCTGCATCTGTTTCATCCAAGTTATGCTCACCAGGCAACATTTCCGGGCAGGTGGTGTGCTATAGAAGGACCATAGATACAGAAGAGGTAGGTACGTAAGAAACCGTATATAATTGCCTTTTTCACCAAATCTGATCAAAATTGAATCGGGAGAATAGAAATGTAAAGAACTTGAAATGAGTGGCACTCCAACGTTCAAGTTAGCTCCATACAAGAGGTGTACAGCCTGTAAAGTCATAGTAAACTATCGCCAAGACTTCGTTTTTAGTTGCATACAACTGGCTTGAATTCGCCATGATGCTGACAGCTAATCATTCTACTGTATTGCATTCGTAGTATCGAGTTATTTCTTTCAAGTGTGAATTATGTGAAATATAGATCGCCCACCAAGGTGAGCATAAAATGATATCCCACCAGCACGTGCAAATCGTGCATAATCCCTCTCCTTACTACGGAAAATGCAGATAGCCCCTTACATCATTATAAGCTGGAGAATAATCTGAGGATATTGCGAGGCATTCGTTGGCACAGATGGCTCTCTACATTCAGCGCATATTATTTCAAGGATGTAGAAAACGAAAGATATGAGGTTTTCAAGAACAAAAGAGGACAGGTTAAATTTAAAAGTAAGAGGTGAGAGGTTGGAGCAGGAAAAGCAATATAGCCATCTAGGTAGTATGTTGCAATGATGTATGGTAGATGTGTGAAATAGCGCAGCATGTTCATCGCTCCGTTCGTCAAAAAATTTTCTTTCTTTTATTACTTCTACATCTGGCATTTATTCGCCATACTTTACTTCCATATGTCCATATACTTTTAAATATTGTATAGTTTATGGATCTTTTATTTTTTTGGCATATTTTTACTTTAAAACATATTTATTGTTGTTTTAAGTTTATTTATTTATTCCATTATTGTTTCTGATGCTTACAATCATGGAAAGGACAATGGCCAGAAATCAGCTGAATATCAATAAGAAGAAGACTAAGATATTGGTGTGCAGCAAGAGAGAAGAGGCCAAAGCCAACGTTATACTAGGAAAACAAAAACTGGAAGAGGTTAAAGAGTTCTGTTACCTGGGAAGCAGAGTAACCAACGATGGACGAAGCAAGAAAGAAATAGTCAGTAGAATAGCCCAGGCAAAAGGGCTTTCTATCAAAAGAAGAATGTACTTAGAGCTGGAAATACAAGCTTAGAAGTAAGGAAGCAATTCATCAGAACGTATATGTGGAGCATGTTTCTTTACGGCAGTGAGGCATGGACGATGACAGCAGCGGAGAAGAAAAGGGTGGAAGCATTCGAAATTTGTGGCTACCGAAGAATGGTGAAGATGAAATGGATCGATCGAGTGACAAACGAAGAAGTCTTAAGAAGAGTGGGAGAAAAAAGAAGCCTACTGAAAACAATAAAAAGAAGACGGGACAACCTAATCGGCCATATCTTAAGACACGATGGTCTGATGAAGACAATCGTCGAAGGAAAAGTAAACGGGAGGATGGAAAAGGCAGGCCTCGTATCAGTTATATAGAACAGGTCGTGAAGGACGTAAAAGAGAAAAATTACGTTTATATGAAGAGGTTGGCCGATAGAAGAATCGAGTGGAGTCAAACCAATTCTAGGATTGTTCACCCATGGTGATGAATTGTTTCTCAGCTTCTCCAGAGGTGAATTTTTATATTTTTAGCCATATGCCTCTAATAGCTAGTTTATCGTACAATGTTGCACCATTATCTCATTTTTTCCTCACATGTACATTTGTACTTTTGCAATTTAATATCCAGCCCCCAAGCACCATATGCTTCTCTCAGGCTTCTTAACGTGTATTTTGTATCTCCTCTGTCTTGGGCCAATATTACCTAGTCATCTACATAAGAAAACCAGGTTAGCGTGGTGGCTAGTGTATTGTAATCCCATCCCAAGGGCACGGGCACGAAGCCCGACGGTTAAGGAGGTTTTTCATTGTCCTACCGGTACCCAAATGAGTGCTGTGCTGAGAGTACTCTAAGCTCAGTACTACGTCCATCGGATGAGACGTTGAACCGTGGACCGCTTGGTGCATTTCATTGAGAGCAGGCTAATTAATGTAGGTGCCCGGTTTCTTTCCACCCTTCTGTTTCATAAAAAAAATGCCACTTATACCCAGTCACCTACCAATTCTAAAACTGGCGCAAATGGCATCGGCTATCGGTCGCCTCCCCCGAATAACTACTGCTGCTGCTGCCCAGTAATACGGTTGAACGCTTAATTGATCGTTCTCGCCTAATGAGGCACGCGCCCCACGGACGTGTCCTGGGAGAGGCTCCTTGGGGCCGTGAGGGAGGAGGAGGGCCCCTCCGCATTCGCAACCGTCCTTTCCTCGAAATTCGAATTTCTTTCTTAACCGTCGTTTTCCGGTGCAGAAAGTTGCCATCCAGTCCAAGTCAGCTGTATCGGAGGCTCGTGCCCTGCGCGAAGGACACGATGCGCAGATGGGTGGGTGGGCGGGTGAGGGGAAAGCATGCTCGGATGGGAGGGGGAGGAGAGTTATAGGGACGGCAATTAGATTGTTTGGAGGAGTGAGGGGGGAAGGAGGGCTTAGAGGAGCCCTAACCGATGGTTGGTTGGAGGGGACCAATGTTCGATGGTAAAAGGATGAGGTGGAATGGAATAACTATGAAAATTTTATGGAGTAAGTCAAATAATTATCCCTAGGTGGATATTCCCTCTAGGAAAAATGCATGTTTGTGCACAGAAAGTGAGAGGTTAATTGAATCTGCCAAAATAAAAAGAGGATGCCTGCTTAAGGGCTGTTAATAGTATGATACAGCCGATACCGACAGGGAAATGCCAACAGACTAAGAAAATATGTCCTAAGGGTCGCCCTAAGAAAATGATTGCTCCATAGGGTCTAATACACCCTACAGTGCAACTCAAATAAACATTTTTCGGATTTCATGATTCTGAGACAGCTGGACTGCATTCTTCGTAATAGTATTTAGGGCTTCAACATAATTCCGTTTCTTATCATGGAGATGATACATTTAATTATTCGAATAGGGGTTTGATAACTCTTAGCGAATATTGTTGTGCATCGCTTTCATGTTTTACGCATGACCTCTACAAATATGTATCACAGAGTATCTAGTGCATCACAGAGTAACTGCTTATGAAAATAGGTTTCGAAGCCATAAATTATTGGTAAATAAAAATTTACCCATAAGCTTTTGAAAGAAAATAATAACATTATAATACAAAATTACTCGTCCATTAACACTTCAGTTTCTCGTGTGAAAGGGACGAATAAATAATTTTAACTATAAATGTGAATGGTGGTTGATTCCCATTCTGCATAATTTCGATAAATATTCGACGTTCAATAAAATTCATTGAAATTTTTTGCTCTCTCCTTCATAAACTCTAAGACTTCGTTCTATGGAGAATGATTTTTTGTTCGTACCAGTAATCTCACATGATGTTGTAATCTTCACGCTGCAGTATATTAGAGATGATATGCTTATAGATCATAGTCTTAGGTGGACCTTGATCGTAATCCTCGCGTGCCCTTCACTTTCCATCGCAACATCACTTTCACCACGGTTCTGGCGTCAGAGGGGATTCGAAGGAGTCGAGGCGGAAGACATGAAGTCAGAGTGGACCAGTGCGCTTAAAAACCGCCGAAAAGACCGCGGAAGCCATTTACGGTTCCCATTCGAATTCGAATTCATTCTCGCCGCGGTTCCGTGTTGGAAAAACGAGCACTCAACAGTTTTTAAAACCCGGAGCGGAAATTCTAACGGTCGTGAATATCGGTTAAGGGGGAAGGAGGGTGACCCTGAGAAGGAAGTTGGATGGGGGTTGGTGCGTGTGAAGTTCTTCGGAGGACTTAAACGATCTTTCTCCAGAGGAGTGAGTGTGGATGTGTCTGCATGTGGCTTGGGCGTTGGAAGTCTCTCTCTCCCTTTCATAGAGGAACAGGTGGATGGAAAAGTATGGGTGAGAGAGAGGAAGGGAGGAAGAAAGATAAGGGAAAGTGGGGAGGGCAGAGATGGCGATGGCAGGGGGTGATAGAGGATGGAAATGAGACTGGAATTGGAGACGCGTGGTGTGGTGAGGCGAATGCTGGAGGGGAGAGACTTAATTCTTCAAGACGGAGGAACTAGGAGGCGGTTGTTATAGGAGGAGGAGTCTGGAGGCAATGCGATTGAGTGGAAGGAAGGTTATGAGTGTTCTTCTGCGAAGAAGTAGGTCGAGTCGAGGGAGGAATAGACTTGAGCAGCGGGAGAGAGAGAATCGGGAGACTGGGGGAAGGGAGAATTAGGTGGGCAGAGCGGATAGAGAGGGGGGAGGTGGAGGAGGAGAGATGGATTTTAATGGCGTTTGTGTGAGGGAAGAGACATGAGGCAGGTGAAGGAATTGGACTAATGGCTCCGGGGGTGTAGGGAGGGGGTTCTACATGCTGTTCTCCGCCTTCGGCTTGTACGAGACCCTGCTCCGAAGGTGCGGGTACCAAAGGGTGCGGTCGGCTTCGGTATGTGGGCATTGGCGTCACGGTTCGTCGGTGTGTCGTCTGACGGTGCTTCAACGTTCTAGATCGTTAAAAGAGGGACAGAAAAATTCGGAAGTGGCTGAAGGAAGGATACCATTCAAGTGGATGGAATTCTAACGATTCTCAGGCTTTTTATCCTCCAATACTTCCATGTCACTCCTATGTGATAACTTGAGTTGCGCAATGCCCATGGTGGAGGAGTTGGGGTTAGCGGATGTAAGGAAACTTTTTTAGATCTTCGATTGCTCATATCGCCTTCTGTAAATTTTTACCTTCGGTTAAATTTGCCTTCGGTTCTGACAGGACTAGGGTGTAGTAAACTATAGTTGACGTACGGTCTTCATGAACCACTATTAAATTACTGTGTCAAATATTTTACGACTCAAATTTTTTAGCTTCTTTTGCGTACATCTGGAACAAGAGGGATAATACATGCTCTTAGAATCCACCGAAAAATCGCAAGTTTAATGAACCCCTTTACTGTTCAAATATATTCAAATTAGATAGGATAATTTAAATGGAAACATTTTAACCTATGATCTTATGTCTACTTGCTGAGAGTTGGATGGGTTAAAACTGCCTAATTTCTCTCCGAGGCTTCCAAACACGTGTAGTGAGAGTGAATGTTTTTCATTTCCACATCTGCCTATGCTTAAACTCTCCTTTACTTCTTTATTGTGCTTTATGAGTGTTGCTGACTCGTGATCAAAGGCTCTTTGGAGGATTTAAATTCCATATTATTCTTACATAATGGTGGGACTGTTGGAGCTCGGTTGTATGACTTGTTTCCTCTTAACAATATTTCCCAACTTAATTGAAAGTCACAATTCTCATGTAATTTCGTGAATCTTATAAAATAGCGGCGATATGATCCTATTCAATTTGCAGCTCCATTTTTTTCTCAAAGTAATTAATTTTTAATTTTGCTTAAAGGACGTACCTATTCACAAGGCTTCTCATTATTTCCAGGCATGAATCGTGATTAAAGTCCTATTGGAAGAAATTTCGTGGCGAAGTATATTTATCGTAATGTTCATTTGAGTCAATGTTGTTATTCTCATCTAATTCATTTAACCGTGATCATTTTTTACCGTCAACCGAGGAAGTCAGATCGTCCACGCGCCTTCCTGTCAACTATAAGGTCATGGGCTCGAATCCTGCCTCGGACATGAGTGTTGTGTCTGTCTTAGACTAGACTTGGAGTAAGTTGGGTTAGAAAGTGCGGTGACATCAGCAGTTGTACCACCTTAAAACTTAACGCTTCCCATTTCATATGGAAGATTTCATTATGAAATATAAAATACCTTTCAAATAGAAAAAACAGTTTTTCATCACAGAATACTTAATTTTCCACATTTTGGCAATATGACATCATCAATGGGTATCTTATAATTCTATACGGAAAAAATTCTCTGTTTCGTAATGAAGAACTGCTTTCACGTGAGAAGTTATCTGCTCTATTTAGTAGCGAATCACCAAGTGGTATAATGTTGCAGAAACATGTTAAGTCCAATTACTTATTTGATGTGGCTGAAAATTTTTCTTCATAGTGTGTACGTGAATTTTCCCTATGCAAGGATATAACTCAAGGACCAACAATGTGATCATTTACATCGCTAATCACTAGGGATACAGAACTAACTTTCCGAGGAAAAATGCCTTTTTCCGTTACCGGCGAACTCCATTGACATCAAGACGTCCTAAGTAAATTGAACTGCCCAGGTGCTCCAGCTTTAGCTCTATAGATGGAATACCTAGAAAAGACTAATGTAATTTATGTCTATAGTGTTGGATCCATGAGGGAGATTTCGACTGAAAAGATTCATCTGCGGAAGTGGAGAAAGGTGAAATGAAGGGCAGTTGGTGGAGGACGTTGGAGGAGGGGAGTAAGGAGGAGGAGAGGGAGTTTAGGAACTGAAAGGAGAGGATGAAGAGAAAATGAACGTGAGGAAAAGTCGAGGAGGGGTGGTGGGATGGATAAGAAATTATATGCGTCTATAGGACAGCAGTGGCTGGAGTTGATCACTGTAGGTTCAAGCTAGTATCGACCCGTGGACTCATGGTTTATTTTTTGCCTTTGTGAGAAATTGTTGCTTTAGGCTGAAGAGTATTTTATCCCTTAAGCGAAGGAAAGGATTTATTAACAGCTCTTGCTACATTATAACCCCGATTCTCCATACTTTCCTAGAGAGTATTTTTTGTGTTTCCTTACTTTTTCTGTGAATGCTTCATCATTACGATATGCAGTCATGATAATCTGATGTCGTTTATATTCCCGTTCTCATTGTTTGGAATATTTCCATGCAATGACGCAATGATGAGCAAACTTGACGCTGCAGCGTTTATTCTACAAGTCAGTCAGGCATTCATTCTCAAATATGAAAAAACTTAATTTCTTAGGCCGGGAATACTCTCTCGTATTGCTTATAGGAAATAGTGAAATCTTTCAACCTAAAGTACGCTCCTTGACTAGCCATTCAATAGTAAATCATTGAAACTTGGCTTCTCTTAGTGTTTGAAACGTGTTTTATATTAAAATGCAAATGAATGCGCATGAACCATTCAAATTTGAACGGTCATAAATTTGAAAAAATAATGCCTAAAAATCTGTAATAAGGATTGTTTCTTTGGAAAATAGCCTGTTTTGAACTTTAGCAAAAATATTACTCCAATCAGAGAGATCAAACATTTTATCGGCATTTGGCCACAAGTCCGAGTGAACCTTATGCTTGTATGGAATTTACGCATTATACTATTCCTCAAGGAGGATAAAGCTATTGTTTAAGTGTAATATACCTGCAAGATATTATTGAACTCTGTACTAGGTAAAATGAAATAATGTGGAATAGGGGGAAGAAGTATGGCGAGAAGGAGTCAAGTGAAGATTTGGGATAAATAAATTTGTCAAGGAAGTACAATATCTCCTTTGATTTTTACGCAGGAAATAGGAAACTGAGGAGAAGGGTGAGAAATACTTAGGAAAGGTCCGGAAGGAGAGGTCGCACTTCTTAAGCCTAATATATGATATTTATTTTATGATGGAAAATAATTCCGTAATCATCGTGGAAGCTCTAGGGTGCAGGTGCGGTAGCCTCAATCGTTTGAACTTCAAGACCAACCGAATTGGACTCAAAATTCTCACTAGAGGAGTATTATTTTCTATGTTTCCCGACCTCGGCATTTGGGGAATATATTTTGTTTTACCTCGGAGTGCACTCCGTGACGTGTACCACGAAATTTAATTACCGAGACTGTGTCCTAGAGGTATTTGAGGCATTTTCTACAACACGATCATGCGTTAATTTTATCGTTTTCTTTGAAATCATTGAGAGAACAATAGTCCCTAGTCCAAATAAATCAGTAATAAAACTTATTTGTCCTCTGCATAGTTGGGATTAACGATTAAAATTAATCGTTAAAAATGTGGTTAGCTATTTAATTTAATCTTTACTTTTTTTAGAAGAGTTAACTTTTAATCGTTGGAACTTGTTCATGATGTTGATGTGATATGGCGAATGTTCATTAGCTCAGGTTTAAGGTGGTGATTTTGATTCCTGAAAGAGGTGAAAATACCAGGTGTTGCATGGTTCGGATTAGTTTTATATTGTACAATAGTTTCAAAATACCGGGAAATGAAATGGCTGAGCAGTTTGCCGTTGATTATGGAAACCCTAATTTTATCTTTGTGCCTTTTCTGTATTTAACTAAAGTTCATGTGTCGCACAACTCTTATGATAACTTAGTAAAATTTCTTTACATCCTCTGGCTAGTGGAGATTGCTTCTAATCCCATGCTCGCATATGTCCTTCCTAACTTCTAAACGCACGCAACGTTAGACTGATAATTGAAGTAATTTGTTTTTTTCCTGAATGTAGTTGATGCTGCAAAAATATATCAGAGTTGAATATGAGACAAGGCATCTCAAGTACCAAGAAGGTAATTTGGGCTGATTCGGAGACTTTGGCTACGGCTAGCTTGAATCAACAGACTTTAAAAAATGGAGTTTAGCATCATTGTGAATAACAACATTTATTTTGCAATTAATCATTTAGGGTTGTAATATGCGGTGGAATATAATTTGTCGTGTACTCTCCAATCAACAGTAAAACATTATCCCTAGTTTCAAGTATGCATAAAATACAAGATTGGTGAAAGAAATCTTATAGCTAGATGAATCTAATCAGATGAACGGTAGGTACTGCTGTTTTATTATTCTAAGTTTTGCTGCAAGGTGAAGCATGGAATTCTTGGATTCTATTTAAAAAAACAGTGGTAGGTTGACATTTCAGAATAAATGCTGTATTCCGCGAATGCTATCGTTATCCATGGGTAAATTTGACTTGCTTTGGAAGCAACAATGATAAGAAAGTTATGGGCCAATCATCCAAACGTGGGGTGGTTGGAGTTTGTTATTTTGTGTGTGTCACCATTTCTTAGGAAAAATATAACCGAGGGTTTTGCTACTCCCGCACGCACAATGTCCAGCAATGTTACTCCCAACTGAGGTTGTGATTTAATCGATAGCCGAGTCGGCAGCAGAGCCCCAGAACCCGACCAAGCACCCGACTCTGGGACTTATTGTTTCGTGGAAGCGGCCTCTAATACCGATGCGACGCAACAGCGGTGGTTTCCCCCTCCTCGACTTCTAACGTCAGACTTAAAAAGATGTGTTTCTCGGTGTTGCGGTCTCGAGTGCGAGGTATTACACGCGTCTCTATATTCATCAACAAAATGCGAGCAAAAGGAGGAAAGTTCGGACCTAATTACTCTTTGCAGGGCGCATTTAGTGGCCTCGTAAACATAGCGCCCCTCAAGGGCTGTGTCGATGTATCGGCTTCGCGATATAAATAGGAAATATCGCGATATCGACAAATCGGGATACTGTTATATCGAGATATTGTGATATCAGGATATCGTGTTACCTGCCGCTTTAATATCGCGTCGCGATATCGAGTACATATCGAATATCGCAGACAATATATCGTAGTATCGCGCAGTCCTACGCTTCTCTTCCTCTCTCTCTCGTTCCCATACCTCATCCTCCTTCCTACCTTCCCTCTCCCCCTCCATCACATACCCCGCTCGGCCCAAGGCGTGTTGCATTATACCCGCATGTTTGACAGGCCTTGCTCATAGCTCATTATGTATGTCATCCGCAGGGCGATAAAGTGAGTGCATGCGGGCGTCACGCTAGCTGCGGTAACGGGCAGTAACATGCAAGGTTGTGAAATGAATCGTGTTTCATAACTTAGGCAGATAGGGACACCCGAATTCGCAGTCAATCTCAACAGGGATGAGTCTACCGCTCTTAAGATGGAGGCGATTTCGTGGGTATTAGTCAAGATCATTCCTTCAATCACCGTCATCGCTCTCCTTTGCTCATTTTGAGGTCCACCTTCTACTTCGAATAACCTTGTTTTCTTCTGGATCCATCCATTCTCTCGGATAATGGCCGCAAATACTAACTCGGAAATTATTTTTTTCCTGAAAATGGAATGGGGTAGTGATTATAGAGAGACAGGCGTAGAAAATAGAACGGTCTCGCGAAAACCTATTTAATATTAAACAGTTCAGTTTTGGTGTGTTAACTTCAAAATATTGAAGAGTCTCTTTTTAGTATTATTCTGCAGTGAGCGGTGGAGTTGAATACAGAGATCATTCAAATGAATACGGGAGAATGAGGCGCGGGAACCTTTTGTGTGCCTAGTAATTCCTCGAGAAGTTCCAGGGTGAATTTCTCTCGCTCGTCCTATGAATTATGTGTGTGCAGAAGAATATCATGATGCAAATATGTCCGGTTAAATTGAATAAAAGCGCTTACACTTGTCTATGTCTCAATATCATATTAATACGTCATCTTGATCCAGTATCTATGATCGCCTTATTCCTGAACGATGCTGCATTTAACGCTTAGCACACAATGGGTGATAGGCTGCCTATGTAATGTTATGGATATTATCCTGGCCGCAAGGATGTACACATGGGTTAATTTAATTCAATGATGTCTATTGTGATATGTTATATCTATAAATGTTCTGCTAAATATATGGTTCAAAGCTTCATGAATACTCATTTGCGTACCAGTCAGTGCTTTACTTTTTCTTTCGCTATGGTGAATAGCAAACCTTACCCTGTAGGTAACTAAACTCGTTTTGCTGAGAACCACATAGCTATGGTGGCATTCTAGCCAAAAAATCAAGCCGACATTCCCAACTCAATAGCCGATTCGGCAATGTGGATATTTTTTGACGTAATTCTCTAGGTTTATTGCTTATAGTTTCACATTCACTATTGCCAGAATTGTTGTCTTATTTTCCGATGGATGTCAAATCAAATGGAAAACAAATGGTGCCGCTGAGTAGAAACAAAAAAGGACGTTTAAAAAACAAGTGTGTATATATTTATTTATGTGGAGAATCGGTTGAAAAATTTTGCTGTACGGGGCAGAAAGTTGGTTCATTTAAGGAATGTTAAAGCATGTAGCTTTCTTCTTGAAAATTCTCCTTGCCTTAAAACGATCGTGGTTATTTTCAATTCACATTACTCCAACCCGAATCCGCTTTCTGTCCTCATCTTCCCTCGCCATAGGTTACGAGCGAGATTTTATCTCATTGCCTGCATCTTCTCGAGATTACGACAAAAAAGCTAGGAAACACGAGGGAACAAAACTTGCGGGTGAGCCCTTTCCGTTCCCCCCCCCCCCCCCCCCCCCCCCCCCCCCCTCCCCTCCCCCGTCGATGTGGAACGCGGGGCTGGCTGGAGATGTCGCTCTCTTGCACTCCCCGCCCCTTCGTTCAGTCCTCCGTTGCGTCACCCGCTGCAATCTGCCGAGCGGTGCAGATTGCTCGTCAGATGCACTCGCTTCCCTCGGAGGAGGCAGTCAGGGTGGTCGCGGGGGCGGAAGAAGAAGGCCCATGCCGCCTGGCTAAGGGATATTTCCGCTAAGGCATCTCCCCGCCGCGGACGGGGGCTCGTGTCCCTCCCCACGTCCACACCTGCCGGCCGCGTGGACTGCGGACGCGTCGAATACCACAGATTGGCGATTCTGCAGATACCTCCACTCTCTTTCTACCTCTCTCCGTACTCCCGCACTTTTTTTTCTCTTTGTCCTTCCCTCTCTCGCTGGCCGTTGATCTCTTCGGGAGAATTTCCTTAGGTTTCGTGTCTTTGGCTGGTCGGGACAAAAGATCCACTCGCGCAGGTATTTCTCTCACCTTCCTCCTCTCTAAGGCTGCTCTAGAGGAATTTGGTTGCGAAAACGTCATAGTTATAAGTATGTTCCCGGCATTATTGTAACGGAGACACAAAAGATACTGTCATCATCATCATCGGTCAGCAATCCTAGGATTGGTTTGACGCAGCCCTCCACTCGATTCTTCTATTGGCCAACCTCTTTATATTGACGTAGCTCCTCTCTTTTACATCCTTCGCAACTTGCTCCATATACCTCATACGAGGTCTGCCTTTTCCATTCTTCTCGTTCACTTTTCCCTCGACGATTGTCTACATCAGGCCATCGTGTCTTAAGATGAGACCTATTAAGTTGTCCCGTCTTCTTTTCAAGGTCTTCAGTAGACTTCTCTTCTCTCCCACTCTTCTTAAGACTTCTTCGTTTGTCACGCCAACGATCCATTTTATCTTCATCATTCTTCGGCAGCACCACATTTCATATGCTTTCAGCATGGACGTCTTAAGGCCGTTGTACACGGTACAATTTCTTGTACAAGATCTTGTACCATAAATTGAATGGCGAGATTTGACCAAGAAATTGTACAAGAAGTTGGTCGTACATGATCATGGATTTTCATGCAATTTGTGCGCCAATAACATGCGCAGATATCGTTTTCTGTCGAACAGCTGAATTGAGATATCCGATGACGATAGTATTTTGAAAATACTGCCACAGTAACTGGTTTACAATGATTTGCTACCATTAATACTAGCATTAATAAAATGAAATTATACGATTGGTTACTTGCACTCTTTCATCGGCTCATGAAACCCATCATTTATCCTCCAAACATCATGTTTATGCTTGTTGGCTTTTTCCTTTTTGGCTCAATAAGGTCATTCTGATTTCATTGAGGTTTAATGTTTGTCAGTGTCTCAAACTCATTTTTTGCAAAAAATGAACACTTCCAACGCGACCGACGAATATCATAATATGGAAGCAGCAAAGAATATCGTAAAGCAACAAAGAATATCACGATATGTACAACAAAAATGGAAGTTTTGCCACGCTAATAGGAATAAAAGTGATCGCAAACACAGAACACCAACCTTACAAATACTAAACGAACGCATCACTACCGTCACATGTCATACGCAGAAGCTACGGAGTGGATCTTTGACGGTTTCATCCAATAATTAACAGCATGATCTAATTTCTTGTACAGGAAATTGTACAAACACATCGTACACGATACAATTTGTGCATTGAACAAGTTCTTGTGCAAGAAATTTTACCGTGAACAACGACCTTTAACACTTCTTCGTTTGTCACTCGATCGATCCATATCTTCATCATTCTTCGGAAGCACCACATTTCAAATGCTTCCAGCCTGGACTTCTCTGCTGCTGTTATTGTCCATGATTCGCTGCCTTATAGTAGAATGCTCCAGATGTTCTAATGAAATGTTTCCTCAATTCCACGCTTGTATTTGCGGCTGTAAGCAGAATCTTCTTCTGGTAAAATTCCCTTTTCACTTGGGCAATTCTACTTGGAGTTTCTCTTTTACTTCGTCCATCGCTGGTTACTCGGCTTCCCAGGTAACAGAACTCTTCCACCTCCTCGATTTTTTGTTTTCCTAGTTTAACATTGGTCCTGGATTCCTTTCTCCTACTGCATACCAATACCTTAGTTTTCTTTTATAGATCTTCAGATGGTATCTAGTCATTGTTCTTTCCACATTTCATAGTGTCTTCCTTAAATCTCCTTCTGTTTCCGCCATGACTGCTATGTCATCGGCGAATCGTAGCATGCTGGTTTTCTCCCCGTGGATGTTCATTCCCGGAGACTTTTCTTTGACTTCTTGGATGGCTTTCTCTATGTAGACATTGAATAATACAGGAGACAGCGCGCAGCCTTGCCTCACTCCTTTCTTTATGCTTACTTCTGTACTGCTGGGTCCTGATTTGATTATGGCCACCTGGTTTTTATACAAGCTGTAGATAACTCTTCGGTCATTGTATGATACTCCAATATCTTTCAGAACCTTAAGCATCATATTCCAATTCACGTTGTCAAATGCCTTCTCCAAATCTACAAATGCATCAACCGTCAGTAGATTCTTCTCTATAAGTAGCCTGAGGGCCAAAATCGCTTCCCTTGTGCCCTTGTTTCTTCTGAACCCGAATTGGTCCTCATCCAGGAGCTCCTCCGCTTTTTGCTCTATTCTTTCTATAGATGATTCTGGTCAATATCTTCGAGGCATGTGTCTTCAGGCTTATGGTCCTAAAATGTTCACAGTTCTCAGCTCTCTTCTTGGCAATAGGAATGATGATGTTCTTCTCAAAGTCCGTGGGTATCTCTCTTGTTGAGTACATATCGCATATGGTTTTGTACAGCTGAGTAAACGTCTTCTCTCCGGAATTTTTTATTAATTCGGCAGGAATATCATCTATTCCCTAGGCCTTATTTATCTTCAGATCCCTTACAGCTGAATCTAATTCTGATCTTAAGATTGGGGCTCCCAATTCATCCTTATCGACTTCATTTTCCTATTCGATCGCTTCCGCTCAAAGATGGCTTCCATTGTACAACTCTTCCAATTATTCCTTCCATCTCTTCAATTTATTCTCATGTTCAACTAAGAGTTCTCCATTCTTGTCCCTGATGCTGTTACATCTTGCAGCCCGTTCCTTGAAGTGATTTCTCACCATCCTGTGGGCAACTTCCACATTTCCTTTTGCGAGGTAGCTTTGTGTATCTTCTCATAGATTCTTCATCCGCATTTCCCTTACTTTTCTCGCTTTACGGTTTATTTCATTCCTGATTATTTTGTAGCGAAGTTGCCCTTCTTCAGTTACCACATTTTTATATTTTCTTCTCCCTTCAATCAATTCTAAGATTCTTCTTTAATCTATGGCTTCTTCTTGACAACTTTTCTTCTCCCCAGAGCTTCTTTTGCTGCTTCCTTTCGCCCGATTTTGATCCAATTCAAAGTTTGAGGCTTTACTTTGTGGAACCACTCGATTGGAAATGAAAATCCATTTCCACTTTTGGCGTGGAACGTACAAAGTGGATTTTCATTTCCCGATTTTGATGTTCTCCCGTCTCTTTTCCACTGATTTCACAGTTAAATCCTCTTCTATTTTGTTTTCTACTGCCTTGAAAGGCCAGCCGTTGTTGAGGTTCCTTTATTTTCTCTACTTGCCATACGTTCTTCATTGATTTCTTCAACTTCTTGAGTTTTAAGTGGCATTTCATCATAACTAAATTGTGGTCACTCTCGATATCTGCTCCCGGGAAACTTTTGCAGTTCTTCACCTGGTTTCTGAACCTCTGCTTCACTAAAATATGGTCAATTGGAAATCTTCTTCTGCAATCTCCGGGCATTTCTCCTGCCCTCCCCTCCCCCCACCCCCCTCCCCGGAAAGGATACTGTACGCTAGCATAATAATTACCAAAAAGAAAAATGAAATGCCTTTAATGTATATCTGTTGTGGATTCATATCCACTACATTTGTGTAACGTGCATATCGAATTAATGCTAAAATTACCGTTTGGTGATGAATTAGCATACGATTTCTCGATATTCTAATCATTTAGTATTTAGGATTCATGTCTAAATGGAAGTGATTTTATTTAACTTCCACGTATTCGCTGCTTGAGAAAGTCGTTTTAGTTTTTTATTTTGGATGTTTAGTAATAAGAAAAGAGTTTACTGTTGAATGTGTTTGTGTGAAGCGATATTATGAGTAATCAGTTGCATACGTCTTGATACTGTGTCCTTATCAAATCTCTCTAATTTATCATGCGACCATGATCGTAATATTAGCCAAAAAATTACATGTTAGGTGCATAAAGCTTGGGATGTTGAATAAAATAAATCTGAAAATCGTTGAAAATAAGAATGAACTTTGTAATTTTCAATCATGGAAAAATTCCACAATGTGACGGCCGAAGTTGTTTCATCGACTGAAAATCGTTCTTAATGCTCTGGTATTTATCTGTTCTTTTCTAATGACTATGCTGTTGTAATGATAGCGACAGAACTCAAGGCCAAAATAATGTTTTATCGCCACTAGTCACTTAAACCCTAAACCATAATAACCATGGACAAAATTGATTGGGCCGACAGATGAGTATAAGGGATTCCATGGAAAAGCATAGCGTGGTATTTAGCGTGGCAAAATCTAAAAAATATAACAGGGGTAAAATCGGAGTTAAATGAGCATTATTTAAATTGCGGATAATTTCGGCAAGCGGTTAAGCCAGACTAGTATTCTCTAGTGAAGGAGTGCGGAATAGAAATGACATGGGGGCAACTTGTGGAGATGGTATTTGGAGATAAAATGGAAAAATAGAGAAAGGAAGGAGCGGAGAATGAGCATTCAGAAGTCCTTAACATGCCGGTAGATGTGCGCTCGTCGGAACGGAAACGGGAGAGGAGCCCGAGGGCGAGGATTCCATCGATCGAAGGTCCAGATAACATTTGAGGTGAATGTCTGGCGTCAATCTGCCGAAACTGCGGAGGAACGAATGGTGGGAGGTCACGTCGCCGCCTTTTGTCTCTTGAAATTCACCACAATCAGAGATTGGTGGTTGTAACGGCAGCAGGTAACGCGCCAGGGTGGAGTTTTGGCGTGCTGGGAGACGACGGAAGTCGGCGGAATTCGTAACTGCGCGAGGCAGGAGGGTGGATGCTAAAACCATCCTCCGGAGATCAAATACAATTGCACACTTTGAACTGTGACGGCAACTGCAACCAAAGAGGTGGTATGCACCCTGTTAATGCGGGAAATGTATAACGGCACTGTATGTGTCGAAGTTGAGATGGTGCCTATTTTCGAGAGAAATGGCTAAGTTTGGTAGGGATTAAAACTGCCGCAGTTAAACGCAGTTATCATCGATAAAAAAATCATTTTTTGCCATCCATTTAGATCCATTTTAAAAGAGGTCATAGCTTTTCATAGTGGTAGCCCGCAGGCCGTTGCCCATTCGCAAGCCTTCAATGACCACTCAGAAAAACTGATTGGAAGTGCATCAATGTATTCGTTGAGCTACGAATGCCTGTGCTTCCTATTCAGCGCAATCGGTATTTTTCAGGGAAGGATGCACAGGAAATTTCCATTCTTCGAGTCATAATTTCCTAGCACAGGTTAGGTTCATTTAAAGGAAGCAGAAATTGCTAGTATTTTCTCTCCAGTACAATATTGATAAGTATTCACGGATTTATACGCCAAAAACTCTTTCTTCGAGGGGTTTCGCTGTCTTTAATATTTCTGAACAAAGACGCTGTTACGTGACTGTAAGTACTGATTCCTCCATCCCCCAATTTCGACGACACAAGGTTAGATGCTGGCTGGCACCCTGGGTTGGAATTCTCGAAACGCTGCAGAGGAGAAAAGTCACTTTGGTACTTGACGCAGCCAATGTCATTTTCCGCCGCGTGAATCGCAATAACGCGCACCGCTTCTTCCTCCCTCCTTCCGACCGCTACTTTAGCGATCGGCGTATCATCCACCTGTCCAAGAACGGAATAGCCTCCTCTCTCTCTTGAAAAAAATGTTTTGTATCGCTCACTCACGCGCACACACACTCGCCTCCTTGCACGCCAATGCGCTTCTCTCTCTTCATCTCTCGAGGGGAAGGGCGCGAGACGGAGTAATGTCGCGGGAAAGGGTTGAGGATTCTATGGAGGGGGTGTGAGAAGGTGGAGGATGGGGCCACACGTGCCTCCCCATAGCGCCCCTCTGTCTCTCTTTCATCCCTCCCCTCAGGACCTTTCGACTTCCATCTTCCTCCTCCCACACCCAAACCCGCCTTCCCCTACCTCCCCTACACCCCCGATCCGCCCGTTTTGTAGCTTTGGTTATGACGGTCGTCAATTCACTGTAACGCCCGACGATGGTCTCTTGGCGAGTTCATTTGGAGGACGGTGACACAGCAATGTATATATGTATATCCGTGCACTCGCTTCGTAGCTCTCAGGATTAGTGTAGTGTTTAGAGCACCTGCATTTCACCTGGAGGGCCCGGGTTCGATATTTGGTCAGGTGACGGGTGGCAGATATTTTTTTGGTAAGTTGGCCCCTATTTGAGTGCTATAAATAGATAAAATTCTGGAGCTTAGTACTCAGTCCGTCGGATGAGACGCTTTTCCGTGGTCCCCTTGTCGCCTTTCGTCAAGAGCAGGCTGATGCCGATACCGATTTTCTCTCCAACCTTCTTCCTTACCCTTTCATTCCCATCCTTATAACTTTCCTCGCAGTCTGAAGAGCCTGAACGTACAGGTACAGTCGTGAAAGCACGGTTGGTGAAGTTTTTGTGGCACTCAGGTGGGCTATCCGGACATTATTGCGTATTATTTCGGCCGCGTCCGAATTCCAAGCGCCTGGAGAACGTGCAATTAAAAACAGTAAATGATCCTTAGCATTCGAGATGTTGAGTAAGACGTTGATGAGGTTGGGAGGTAATATACTTGCGTGATGGTGCCGCTGTGGTCCAAATACGCCGCCAGCGTCTCTCCTTTGGTATACGTCTTCCAACTTCTCCTTGCCTTTTCTTCGTAGCCCTCTTGCAGTCGCCGAGCGCCTCCAGACATGAACTAACTCTCGCGAGAATCAATACAGGATGTGCCGGGTAACGTGCGGGTTCAACTCTGAATGCCGTAGCGCACCTAATATTTTAGTCATAACTGCGTTCTTAATTAGGACCCATTTTCTTCTAATTACGCCTGTGCAGTGTCCTATTTTCCCTTTTTAGGCTTAGTGACAATTTATTTCGTTCACTGTCAAGCTCGTACCCATGCCTTTTTATTAATCTTCATATTTTCTAAACCTTGAAGTTACCATTAATATTGGGTGTGATGCATGGAATGTCCTCCAAAGTTGAGAAATCTTTTTATTACACAATAATTGTCTGCATCAGATCTATGGAATATGTTTATTATGAAGAAATGAAATAAAGTAAGTCGTAACGTTCGCAAAAATATGTTTACTTATTACACGTTTTCACGCCTTGAGACACTATCTATCTTTTCGGAATCTACTTTCGGTATTTTCTATGGTGACCTAAGGCGTTGACATACGTTTGAAAAAAGTATGTTTGTGGACAGAACGAGTGATTTGATTTCTTCCCTTGATAAAGATTATTCTCTTCTACGAACTCATTACTGAACCCGTTAGCTCACATCAGATCTGTTGTGGAATGCTACAGACTTTTTATGTTCGGGCCATCATTAAGGCAAGTAATTGTCTTTGAACCGAAAAAATATTAGGTAAAGTACATGGTTCATTTCTCTTTCCTATATAATGCTACAGCATGCATGTATGCTTGATGAGAGGTTTCGTCGGAAGTATCTGAACCAGCAATCCTGTGGTTCATTTCACCGAGCAACTGCTTTTTATATGCTGCTTTGCAGTTTTCCCTTTATTTCTCAGAGCTCATTTCCGCTGAGCAGCTTGGTGGTCAATGCTATGCCAGTGACCCCAACGCTAACATAAGCTCGGGTGTGTAAGGGGAGAAGACCTCGCCAGGGTGTTAGCCCAGCGATAGGAGAAGGTAGTGCCGTTAAATCAAACGGACAGTTACACACGCGTCGTTTTAGTTAGCGAATATTCATGTCAGTTTATTTCGAATTAACCATAGCATCTATCTGGCTGTTTCATGCCCAAAATTTGGACTTAGGGTTGGGGATCTTTTAACGATTAATGATCTATTATAAATTGTACTACCTATCCGCAACGGATGTTGGCGATCGCTATGGCAGTGCGTTGTTTGCTGCTTGCAGCTCAGCAAATTCCGTCGTTGTTGCCTTGAACAAATAGCGATAGTTACTCAGTCGCAACACCCTCCTTCCTGACCCATACCTGCCATCTATCTTACGAGACAAGATCAGTCATAAATTCTAGTATCGTTAGTTTTTTCTTACTATCCTTCCGAGTCTCTCTTTCCTTAGTAATCAAAGCTCATATATGATGTGTAAGCGATTGATATATTATGTATTCTTCTCAGATGGGATTGAATTCTTCTACAGCTACTTCGGGAAGTTTTTTTAGTTGGGAACAATTATTATTTAATTCACTTCCTATTTTCTTCTTACCTTACGAAAGTAATAATCAGGGTTTGAGCTTAGAATCCTTGCTTTCTATCATGAGCGCTTGGGCTCGAATATCGACTGTAGAAAAGACTTTCAGCGGATCCCTAATGTCCATCTGAGAGCAACATGAAGAGGTACGTGTAGATGATGAAACTGCAAGAAATTTTCATGGTGTATTTGTCATCGGTCCCACGGCGAGTTTTGTTGCATCTCTCTTCACTTTACAAAAAATCTCCCTATTCCCAATGATTCATTTGCGGACGCGAAAGACTTCGGCCAGGGAACGACTTCCCAAGTACATACTACCACTAGTACTACTGCCTCCATGACGATAATCTTATACGATATAAAAAGTATTTTATTTCTCTCAGTTGTTGAATCCTTCATTTACATGAACGCTCACATATGAAATAAGTATTTCGAGTTTTTGTCAGTTCCGCCGGGCATTCTATGACCTATTTACCTGGCACACTATGTGGTGCGAGGGAACGAGTTGATTAAGATGGATTTTAAACGACTACCGAAAGATTTAAAAGCGCCGTTTACTCGAGGTCAGTTTAATTCATGCTGACTCTCCCGAGACGCCTTGTGAAACTGAATATTATTGCGAAATGCATAAAGGCATATGATAAGGAGTTTCAAAACAGGTCATGCACCCTTCGTCAGGGAGACTCTGAAAGTAATGGGAGTGCAGTTTTGTCCTCCTATTCTTCTGTTCAGTCAGAAATCATGCATTCCCATAACCCCGTTCCATCGTCTTTTTCTTACTGTGCTATTTTTAAGACCTCTACTTAGCGTGACGGCAATGCGACCCGTGTACAACCCAAGACTTTTCCCGATTGCACCTGCGATCCGCAATGGATGAATTCATCAAGGTGTCATTAGTCAGCCGGCCATGAGACAACGGGCCCAACTCCAAGAAACCCATGTTCAGTTATTTTACACTCTGTTGACCGCCCGTAATGGTAGTTCCCATTTGAGATGAATTTCTCCGCTAAATTTCTTCTCAAACTTACTAGCATTTGGTAACCCTCGATCTTTTTATCTTACTCATACTTTTGTTTATATATTCTATTTATAAACATGAAATCAGGCGCTGTTGGTTAAAATAAATTATGTAGGCTTATAATTAATTGTTATAAGCAGGGATGCACAATTATTAATCTCATTTCATTATAATGAGATAGATAACTCAATTTTCCTTCAAGAGGAACTGGAATTTCGTTTGCCAAGATTAAGTTAGCAAAATGCCGTTGATCTGACTACTGATAGCAACTGAACAGTACTCGGAAGTGACTCTATCGTTGGCGTTGTTGCGGGGGACTATAATCACCGTAGAAGACAGAAGATTTGTTGATATCTGGTATCTCACATTTCGACGAAATCTTCAATTCAAAGTCGATCTTTCCTCCTTTTTCTGGTGTCCTCCTCTTCCGAATCGCCCAGCAAAGACGATTGTTTTTGTTGAATAAGCATTTTACTGTAGTGGAAAACTTAGAAAAAGCATTCTTGGCATTGTTTATGGGTTCTTTTACGTTTTCTTAAATCTTCCTAGATCGACTGAGAAACAAACGAAAAAATCGCTAAGGTACAAAAAAGAGAAGACTGTTGAAAACTGGAAAGAAGTTGGGACAACGTAATCGGTCATATCGTGAGATATGATGGTCTGATGCATACATTCGTTGAGGGTAAATGGAAGAAAGAAGGCCTCGCATGAGATACATGGAGCAAGCTGTTAAGGATGCAAAAAAAGAAAATTATTACATTAATAATGAAAAGGTTAGCTGATAGGAGAATCGAGTGGAGAGCCTGGTCAAAACAATCTTTGAATTGATGACTAGTGTAAAATGAAAAACCTTAGAACCGTTTATTGAAAGAGTCCGTCTCTTCAATCCAACGAAACGATGAAAGCCATTTTTTTACACTCAATGAGATGCGCTTTAAAATTTGCCTCTGGCCGACATTACTGGATTTTTTACGAGGTTCGGAAACGCGTTCCGTGCTTACGGTAGGGCAGTGCGTGCCTCCGGGGATTACTCCACCCTCCAATCAGCATAGACATCCCCACGAGCGGCGTGGGATGTTTAATAAAGAACATTTCTCTCGTGCGCTCCGATGAGTGGGTGACTCGAGTGTGCCGTATCTGACCCACAAATCGAAGCCGTTAACGGGGACAAATCTGGGACCGTGGTTGACGTGCTTCCTCGGCGCGGACCCCGCGGAAGACACGCGGGGCCGCGCACACAATTTTCGGGCTCTCGGGGAGAAACGAACACGCACGCGACGGGAAAGGAGGAGGAATGAAGGGGGAAAAAAAGGAGTAGATGACCGCGTCTGTTTCCCTCGTTTTCCACCCATCACTTATCCGCCGTGCACTATCTGGTGTTCCGGAAGTCCACCCCCGACTCACGTGTGCCTTCTTTCCGAAGCTCGTGCTTCTGTCGAGTCGCCCGACCTGACCCCCCACCCCCAGTGCCTCGGTTCCGTTCGCCACGCTCGCCGAATGCAAATGGGTGTACAGGCGAGAGTGCCGTGACTGTTGCTCGCCTTCATATCCGCTGCTCAGAGATGAAATTCGCCCCCGCGTCGCTGGCCGTGACCCCTCAACGACAGGCTTTCGCGGTTATGAGTATTCCTCCGAGAACAAAGCAAACGAAACCAGAAAGGTAGTGGTGGTGGTAGTGGTATTAGGAGTGTGGGAAGGCGACCATTCAGGTTAGATTTCTAATTTAAGCCATTTTAGGTGGATAACACAGAAGGGTGGGTTTAACTTTAGGGAATGGAGAAAGGATGGAGAGAAACCCGCCACCGGCATTAGTCTGCTCTTTAACAAAATGTGTCCTCTTTTCCTCCTCTCCTATTCAGTCTTAAGGCGAGTCACTTATAGTAAGTACAATTTGCAATTTTTTTACAATCCTTTAGGAGTGACGGACATAATCATGACCAAGATTATCTTGTGTGAAACAGCTCTAGGAAAAGTTCCAGCGGACGACGGATAGGATTTTGGCCGCGAAAGAATTGCTCCTTACTGGAGGCACCAAATAAACTGAGAGGGGAGAAAGGGGAGGGAACGAGACCAGGGTTGAAGCTGTGGGATGCTGTACAACGCTATGTGGTTGGAAGTGAATTATGAAAGAAAAGCCAAATGACATAGATCTTTCATTATTCTAATTTATTAAAGGACTTGGTTGGGTATCTTTACAATTTTCTGTTTTTCATTCATCGCAATCATATTGAATATACGTCGCCTCCATCATAGATAAACTAGGAAATATGTACTTGAGGAAATATGTAATTGACGTGAAAATACCTTTATTTCCCCACTTCAAGCTTCCCTGGTTACTGATAATATAGCTACATAAAGGCATTGTCATTCTTCTCAATACAAAAAAGGAACGAATTGAAGTATTATTCATAGTGAACGGTGCATCAAATAACTCGTTTCTTGATCTTGATATAAATATGATAACAGAAAATCAGCAAATCGAGAATACTATGCCATCTTTTATGGATGCGTGGTGCTGTCCCGAGTAATTGAATCATTTATTCTGATCAGTGAAATGGGCGATAAATGCACTCGAGATGAAAGACATGCTTTCATCTCGGGTATGTGTTTTTTATCCGTATGTCAAAATCTGCCCACGAACCGTGTAAGATGCGTAAGAACCGTGTAAACCGCGTAAGAGTTTGGGGACAATCGTATATCACTAGTTTTGGAGTTGTAGTTGCTTCTGGACAAATTTATCAATATTTTCATGCATGGGAAGCAAAATTTTGTGCAAAAAGTGACTTACTATTGATAGAATGCTCGTAACTTGGTCTTGCAAGAATCATATTCGATTTAAATCTGACCCATAACGGCGTCACAGAGTGCTGTCTACCTGTAATGGTCTTTTAACTACATGAGATTTCTAAATGCAGTAGTTTATTTTTCCATGCATCTCGGCAACTGTAGACGTATCATAATTTAACCTTAGCTAACTGAGTTTTAAACGGGTTTAATCAAGTTCTCTATCAGTTGTTTCGTGGAAATTTTCCACCACCGAAAAGTTACTGGAAACGTCGGAACTACTTGGTGAATATGTTTGCGAGCAAAGAAAAAATATTTTAATACTATTTTCGTAAGGTATATTTAATTCTACTTCAAAATTTCCCAGTAAATATCAGATAAGAGATGTTTTGGAAAAGCTGTTATCTGTACTGCTCAGTTAATTTTACGCTGTTTGGCAAATGCCGATGTTTTTGGTTCGAAAATGCTCACTCTTCCGCTCTATTGTGTTGATTGATCACCTTAGTCTCGCCGGCCTTTTAATTGCCTATTCACTTGCAAGCTCTTAGATTTGATGGGTCATAAAACTGGAATATCTTAAATTTTTGACGGCCTCGTCCGGCAGTCAATAGGATGGTACCCTTAAGTTAACCCATTCCTCGTTCAGGTAGGTAGCCAATAATACCACCGCCACCCTTCCCGATGGATTGCGAGAGGAGCGAGTGAAGTGACCGAGATTCTAACTGGATTGTATTCACGCTGTGAGGTCCCGAGAGATCATTCAGTCCATCCGAGGTATGGGGGATGGGGAGGTGGGAGGAGGGGGGAGGGAGACGACCCCGACCCTCGCAACGTAGCCCAAGACATCCGTCCTCCCGAGACCGGCAGTCTCCGTGTGCGTCTTGCCTGGCCGCGGTGCTCGACCACTGGGTCGGGAAAGGGTCAGGGATGGGGGCGGCGGCGAAAACCGGTTGAAGAGACAACCACCAAGCGCTGAACTTGCTCCTCTGGTCATCCAACACCGAGATGAATTGCCTGGGCGATGGATGACTGGGTACAGGCGATAGCCGGCAAACGGCGGACATCCAGTTGGACTACAGCGATGACGTGCCGCAACCGATGCGGAGATGAGGACGAGTTCACAACGGATCATTACTCATTTCCCTTTTAGAGTGCGCCTCGCCCCTTGTATGGTGAGGTTGTATCTCGAGTGCGTCCGTGTCCGTGGGGTTGTAAGTGAGGTGGTGGAGGCGGCTGGTCCAGCATCTTCTCTTCTCGAGGGACACGGCGCTGGAGTGAATCGAGGATGAACCCCTAGCGTCCGCGCGACTTTAATCGATGGGCCATATTTGGAACCTGTCGAGTGACAAAGCTAGTTATGTTAGTACGAAATGGTGTTGACGTTCGTGTAACGGAGTGAGGCGAATGGGAACTAATTCATCTACATCTATACCCTGCGAGCCACCACGAGGGTGTGTGGCAGGAGGTGAAGATCACCAAACATGCACTATTGACATGCAACTAGGCTACTGCATGGAGACATGCTAGATTATAGGGTCACATGCAGCTAGATGGTTAGTATCTATATAATAAGATAATTTGGAAAGATTAAGGGGATGAATGTGTACGGAATTATGCCCACAAGAAGCTGGAATATATACATAGAGAATGATATTCATGAGAGAATATTTCTAGGGAGCGGATTAAATGCAATAAAAAAATCTAATATTTTATAGTGTCTTAATTTATGTTTGTTCCGATTCCATTTCCCCCCTAACATTCTACTGTGGTGTTTTGGGAGCGTCAGATTCACCGTGGTGTTTTTCCCGGGTGAAAATTGTTCAGTGCACGAGTGTATGAGTTATTAAAATCTTATAACTTTTTCGTGAATGGCATTGATTTTGCTGCTGATTAAATCATGTTTGCATCTTTGGCTTTGCAGCAATATGTTTGGTGATCTTCGCCCACTGCCGCACACCCTCGTGGAGGCTTGCAGGTATAGTGTGTATAGTTCTGCTGATTTTTCCAAAAATTCTTGATTTATTCTCTTTACAAATCTGCTACAGAACATTCAAGCTTAGTACAACAACCGTAATTGTCTAAACATAAACATCCGTCACCATCTAAAAATAAACATGTGCTACATGGCAATCAGCATCAACATTAGTAAGTCGATTTGTTACAACCTATAATATCTCCCTTTTTTTCATTTCAACCTTGGTTTTTCGTATTTCACGAATTTACACGAATTTCATTTCAAGATTGGTTTGAGGTGCACTCATCATTACAACTTGTTACATTTTTTTTTATTTCAATCAAATGGGCTTGAGGTACCATGAATTTATTTTTAACATAGTTCTATCTTCTCTTATCCAATAGCTTCGGGGAGTTCTGCTTGGCTAATCAACCCTGCTGCACCTTTCCTTTGCCCTTCTTCTTCTCACTCTTCTCGATCTTCACTTTTTCTGTACATATGGCCTCGGTTACAGACTTAAATTTCTTTAAGCAATTTACCAATTTAGCAAGTGGTAAATTTAAACTGATATTTCTGACTATTTGCTCAGCAAAATCTGGGAAATTAGTAGACTTTGAAAGAGGAACAAGCTTAACTATCAATAGACTTTGATACTAAGCAAATTCTTTTTCAGTAGCAGGTGTACTTTCCAAACCTGTGGCACTTGGTTAAGTGCTGATACCAAATGTCTGCAAAGCTACTTTTAGGTCTGCTTTCTCCTGCAACTTTTGCCTGCGAAGTTTTTCAGCAATACGCTCTTCAGGAGTAAGCTCTTTCTTCACTTCATCATCATCGTCATCATAGACTACGTCTTTTTTCGCCTTTTCTTTCTTTTCAATTTTTCTTTTGCCAATCGCTCTTTTTCCTCGATTTTTTCACTGATAGTTTTCTTCGACTTTTTCACTCGGGTAGCTTTCGATGTCACGTCGTCTTCTTGTTTCTCCACGTCCTTCTATTCCTCTTTTCCTTTCTCATCATCTTCACAGTTATCTTTCCCATCATCCTCTTCGTCCTCTCCTTCCCATTTATCAATAGAAGTGTGGCACTTAAAAGGTAGTTTTCCCATCCCTTCAAAAATATCTTTATACTTTTCAATAAATTTACTGGCTGCTAGCCTACTAGCTTCTTTGATACATTCAATTTTTTAACAAAATCCAGATTTTGACTATCTTGAAGCCCTAAAATGGGTTTGCCACAGTAATCAACAACTATAAACTCAGATGAGCATTTTTGTCCTTTATGCATTATGATTGATGAAGTAACACCATAAAGCTTATTTTCTGGCCACCAAAAGCTTCAATAATTACATAATTTGGCCTGATAGATAGACCCAACATTCTACAATCTCTTATAGACATTACATTCACTTGAGCTCCAATGTCAATTTTCATTCTCATCAAGTGGCCATTTAAAATAATGTTTTCATACCAGAAATTATCACACTTTTGATTCAAATCAAGACTCCTATTATAGAAAGCTCTTTGTCACTAATCTCATCATGAACTTTGAAGACTTTTTTAGCCTAAGTCTTATATTTATTTGATTTTCAGACAGATTGGAAATGGTTTTGCCTACCGCAAAAATTACATTTCTTGCCAAATGCTGGACATCTCCCTGGTACGTTACGTAAATTACACCACTGACAATTGTTATCACAATGATTATAAAATGTCTTTTTACCAAGGTTACTTTCTGTTTTTTCATGCTTGATTGGACACACTTTATATTCCTTTTCCAACCCCTTCATAGCCGACACTGCTTTGCGTTGGCTTACAAAGGAAGCAGATTTCTTCCGCTTGCTCCATAGTTAGTTTCTTGCCCATTCTTAAGGGTTCCTCCCGTAGTTTATCATCGCATATACCAAAGACAATTGCATCACGTACCATACCTTTTTTTTCTTTAAAATTACACCGATCAGCCTGCAATTTTAATGTTAGTGAGAAATTCTTAAAAAATTGGCCGTCTTTTTGAACTATTTTATAAAAACAATAACGTTGAAAGATTTCATTTGTTCCTTCCACTCAGAAATCTTCATAGACTTTCAATATATCATTCAGCTTGTGCATCTTGCTTTCACTCTAGCTGTCATGAACCTTCAATGCCTCACTTCCATTGTGGTTTAAAAATAGGGCAATTTTCACTTTTACATCTGCTCCATCTTTTTCTGCTGCCGTAATAAATATGAAGAATTCCTTTTTAAATCTCTTCCATTCCGATCCTGAAAGGTCTTGCATGGATTCTGGACCTCTGACCGACTGCGCCATGTTTAGTTCTGCTGCATTTTCCAAAAATTCTTGATTTATTCTCTTTACAAATCTGCTGCATAACATTTAAGCATAGCACAACAACCGTAGCTGTCTAAACATAAGCATCCGTAACCATCTAAATATAAGCATCAGCCAAATGCAACCAGAATCAACATTAATAAATAAATTTTACACAGCCTATAACATAGCGTAGGTGTAGATAAATCAGATATTTATCAGAATTCATAAATTATTTGCTGTTATTTGCTAATCAGCTGAAAATGGGAAAAGAATTAGAACACCGTGCGATCTTGCATATTTTTAAATAATTGCGATTTTGATTTCTCATGGCCCCTTTGACTCATAATATCTTTCGTAGATGACACCTTGAAAAGATATGTGAAGTTCCAAGCATTTCAGCATGGATATGGTATAGCATATAGAAATGATATAAATCCAGAAGACAAACTTTCGCCAAAATGCCAATAAATCTTTATCTCCCTCTACAGTGAATGAGCGTCTTTACGTGGCAGATATGAAATGGGAAAATTAATTCACGTCCCTTAGGTATCGGGTTGCTTTTAATTTTTACATGGCCTTAAAAATCTTTGAAGAAATTATTAAGTATTGTGAGACAAGTTGTATTCGTGCAGCGTTTTCCGACTCGAGAACTTGGTAATGAAAGCACTCACTTCGAAAGAACGACTGAGGAAAGAGGTGTGGGAGGGTGGATATGGATGGGGGTGGAAAGTGAGGAAAACAATGGAGAAAGAGGAATGGAAAGAAGCATCTCCATCCCTTTGTCTTTCATATGGATCACGTCGGCCAACGCCATAATCGGCTGATGCGCTGCGATGAGAGTCTCTCCGTATAGCCTGCTACCTGTCTTGATCTCGTGATGCCTCTATTCTTTGAACGGAGACTTGGTAAGTATAACCTCGGATTGTCCGCAGAGAGAAACGAAGAACGAAGGTCAATTTGGTTAAAAGGAATGGGGAAAACCCCCTGTGGAAGCATTATATCAACATTGTTTGCTGATAAATGAAGTCTTACACTTCCAGAACTTTATACGCTTCCTCTTATGCCTACAACCTGGTTCACTTAATCAAGTGTTTGCGCATGATATTTATTCATGCTTTGACTTTTCCACTCCCTATGCCTAAACCTTACTTGTTCACTTCAGGAATCATGCCTAATACCGACGTATTCTTTCCAGCTATCTATCTATCTACATAATACCCTGCAAGCCACCACAAAGGTGTGTGGCAGGGATGATTTCTCACCAAACATGCACTACATATCATGCATAAAAAAGGAATAGTATTAATATACTAGTCAGAACTTCACTATTTAAAAAAGATAGAAATTGCAAAGCAAACATGCAAAAACATTCTGTAAGTACATTCAGCTTTAAGTACTCATACCAACATGCAGCTACCATTGCTACTCTCCGATTGGACATATTTACCGTTATTCGTATCTCTAATTGTACGAGGGAAAAAGGACATTTTGAATCGGTCAGTTCGGCAATATATTTCTCTAACTTTATGATTATGGTCCAGTCTGCCATAGTAAGTTGGGGTTCGCAAAATATTTTTAGCATCATCACTGAAAATATTGTCTTGGAATTTATTTAAGAGATTAAGTCTAAATTTCAACCTGCGATCTGACAATGATTCTCATTTTAATTCATTTAATAGACTGGTTACGCTAATATAATTATCGTATCGTCCCTTTACAAATCTTGCGGATCTTCGCTGCACACGTTCAAGTTCATTATTCAGACCGATTTCGTAGGGACATCGTAGGGACTTTCCTCCTTTAAAAATGAATAACTTTTCTAAAAGTCGATTAATAATTATCACCACCTAAAGTTCTTCGGAATTGCACTTATTCCTGCCCATTTTAACTTGACGGTGTACACCCAATAGGTTCAGCATTTCGAAGGAACACATTTTACTTTGAGCTAGTACAATAAAATGAGTTACCCTGAGGAGTATTGTACAACCTTAGCCCGTCCTATTAAATTTTGGTTTCATTATCTTTCCACGCATCCTGGAAAAACTGACCACTCAGTAATTCCACAGAGAAATTTGGATCTGTAGAAACGAGGAAGTGGAATGGAGCCAAAGATAAAATGTAGATGCGTTTAAATTTCAGCCTCTCACGTTTCTGTGTTTGACCGCGGGGTAACTATCTTCATATCTGACTTTCATCCTGTTAGTCTTAACTTAATCACTTTACTGGCGTATGTTCACTTCGTGTAAACAGATTATTTTTCATCTCCATCCACTGCCCCTTATGAGGTTTACAGGGATAGTGTAGATAGAGTACGCAGCCCTTATGAATGTATGTGAGGAATTACTTACCATCTTTTTATGAGTGGCATTAGTCCCTAAATCTTAACGCTGAGGAAGAATGCTCCTTGGACTTGACCATCACGTAGCAGATCCATTAAGCACCGTCGTTTCTACTCACCCGTCACTACCGCTGAGCCTACCTGCTGTGCCTCTCCTAACGATATCACCACGCGTCCCACATCTCGTCCGCGCACCGTTTCCCCACTCTCAGATGTATGCATGTCCTTTATCGTCCCTTTGCTTCCATTCTTGTTGCCTGCAGCTCGCCTTTTCTCCTTCCCGCATCATTTTCGGCCCATCCTCCTTCCCGGGTCTTCAAGTCTCGTTCCCCAGGCATTCCCTCACGACCTGTGCCCTCGTATGCCCCTCTCTCCCACTCTCCTATCACACGATCTGTTTACGCATCCTTTCCCTCGAAGAGATCTCTCCCCCCTCCCCCCCCCCCCCAGCCCCGTTCGGAGCCCATTCATTCCCACGGGTCCGGACCTCATTCCCTCGTGTTTCGACGAATACATTAGAGTGAACCACGTGTTTAACATCCAGTGTAGCTGATTTAAACCGAAGTGGCTCCCGAGACGGGTAGTTATTCTATTTTCCGTCGTGGGCTTTGTGATGTTCCTTGCTCCTTGGCGGCTGAGGGGGCGTCTTCCGTTTCACCATGCCCTCAGCGTTCGTGAAAAGAATTTCATTGGGTCGGTTCCCTCCGATTCATATCTAACCCTGAGGCCTTGCACTAGATCCTGCTGCATTCGTTGTCATTACTGGATTTACCGTTTGGATTGCGCTACTACTTTGCAATCGGTGCCAATTAAAGATGTGTACAAATATATTTATTCCTTGAAATCTTATGATTTGAAAATTTTTCGACTAAATTACCTACAGAATGGGACCACGCCATTTTTTTCGGTTTTGCTTTTTGTTTATTTTTATTGAATACAAGGAAGGTTGGCCGGCATCACTTCATTCAAATATCTTTTCTCCACTTTCGATGACTCTTTTTTCTTCATTATTACTCCATCGTCAACAAAAATCCATGTTTTCAACTCACTGTATCATCTTTCAAGTTTAAAATTCATTAAAAATAACGCATTGCGCCAAAACCCAGTGATCCTGACACCTAGAGAAATATTGTAAAATTTACTTAAATAGTGGATTTACATGTCTTGGAAATTTCACAATTTCTAATTATGAAACGGTAACTTCGGTTTTTCATCAGTGCAGAGGTGCATCTTCACTCAGAATTTATGTATGAGAGCCTTTCTTCCGAGTGTGCATTTCGGAGAGTTGAGAAGTGCAGGGTGCATATGCTTCGATTCCCAAGCCTTGTCGTTGCGTAGTATCTTAGTTGCATGTCAATAGTAGATATTTAGTGATCTTCACCCCCTGCCACACAATCGCGGTAGCTTGCAGGGTATTACGTAGATGTAGATTTCTATCTGTCGCAACCAACCTTTGTTGTTGAGCTGTGATGCAAAAAACTGTCGGTTAATTAAACAAGCAATGCATTCAAATTTCATTTCATTCGAGACAGGCATCTCTCGATTATCACGTCGTTAATCTATTCGTTCTGCAAACTTATGGCATTGTGTTATTAGAAATATGAGACTATATTGACAAGGAAATTTTAAAAGTGTGAAGGGATGGCGCGAACACGTTCATGCTTCACGGTCCAGGTAATCTTACCCTCAGGTAATTTTTATCTCAATCAATTGCCGTTCATAGTAACAGTTAAATGTCTTCCGTCGATTTTGTCATTTTGCGTGGTGATAAATTGAAGCATCTGGAATCATCCTCGTGGACGGTGGCATCTTTGAACGCAGTATCTTCCCAAGGATTATCATCTGTGCTAGGCAGTAGTGTGGCACGAATGCTAGTGTCCAAAATTACCACTAAAAATTGCGTTTGGCATTGTATTAAATCAGGAAACCTGAGTAGCGTAGTGTGATTTTGGCATTAAATTGGCAATTTGGGTTTCTTTCTCCGTCTTTGAGGTGTTTTCCTTCATTCACTTTCAAATGTTTGCATGCTAACTGTGAATATGAAGAAGTTCCATCAAAGCTGATATTGTACGCGAGATAATTTGAAAACACGCACCTCTCTTTTCTTGGTACAATGATACACTTTTTGCTATCTAGGTAGAATTTGTAATAATCTTAGCATTTTATGGTATGAATACACCTCATGTCCATCACGAGCGAAATATTGTGACATTTCAACTCCATTATATCTTATTTTTCCTTCGCCAGAATTCCATGCAGGTCTAAAATAAAATAAGTGGCACCTACGTCGTGTTAATAGTAGCGTTTGACAGGTATGGTTTCCAATGAAAAGAACCTAAGAAACCCCTTCAAAGATGGGAGGAGTAGCGTAGAACAGAGTTATGTTGCTAAGCAAACAACAGGACGAGTGATGAATAATCTGGTGTTTTCCCGGCGTATAATGCTGGTGAAGTCTTCACGGGTTCTCCACCGGGTCAGGAAACAGCTCATGCCGACATTTCGATGGCTGCCTCTGCCATCGTTCTCAGAGCGTCGAGTGTTGAGGCCCTGAGAACGATGGCAGAGTTAGCCATCGAGACGTCGGCATTAGCCGTTTCCCTGACCCGGTGGAGAACCCGTGAAGACTTCACCAGTACAGGACGAGTGATATCAGAAACCTATTTCTGTGTGTACGGGTACATTCTACTAGAAAGTACCCGTTCGAAATCGAGAGAAAACGAACGTCATTGATGTCCCAAAATATGAGACAGTACATACTACCCTGGAACAAAAAAAACGGTAATCCAAGAGGAAAAATGTTGGAGAAGAGAAATCTGAATGCATAATCTCAGTTAATCCGGAGCGTGATCGTATAAGTTCCGGTGGTGTTACTACTATTTCTGCATCCCGGCTTGCCATAGGAGGCAAATTAAAAGCACACTTGATCCTTCCCAACCACCCTCCCCTTCACTTCCCAGCCTACCCCGATCGGTCGCGACGCACAATGGTCTGAAATCGAAAAATGGCCAAAATTCAAATTTTTGACTTCTAAATTGAGACTCTGCAGTGTGACAGTTTGACTTTACAATATCCACGACACAAAGAACCAACATTTTTTTAATATTTTAGCCTTTTTGTAGATCAGCAGAGCCCGTTAAAGTTGACAAAAAATTGACAAAATCCTACGAAGCAGGTTTTTCGCGAAAGTTTGTGTCTTCTCTTTGCACGTATGGCCACCTGAAAGCAATTATGGTTATTTTAAATGTATTAGTGGTAAATAAGCACCTTTTTAAAAGACAGTATGTGGTCGTTTTAGTTTTTAAATTAATTTTTGTTGATAATTATTAAACAATTAACATACCCTGTTTTTTACCTGATTTTCATATAATGTTAACAAAAACTTTAGGAACGACACATAAGGACACTGAGATACTTATGCCACATAAAGTACAACATCTCTACCACGTGTTTATAAAAAAAACCTTGCCCAACTTGCCTCCGCGCAATTTAAGATGAAACATGTACTAGGTATGAGGCGGGTCAACCGTCCGGCGTTAGCGTAATGAATATTTTTATTTTGTTACTACTAACCTGTACTCAGAATTTTATTCCTTTTTCCATAGTTTTGAACCTAAGACCAATTATGTTGCTAAAATATGTTAGTACAGTACGATTCACGAGGAATAGAGAACAAATATTAGAGAACAAGAATATAGAGAGTGTTCTCTAATCTCCTTGGTAAGAATCTCGCAATAGTTTTTTATGATGTTTTAGATTCATTACACCGACACAAAGGAGAAGATGAATCCTGAAAAAACTCCTCTCAAAGAAGTACATGACATTATGCTGACAGTTGCGGAACAGGCTGTTCAGTCAGAGAAGTCAGCTGCGCTACAATATCTGTGCGAAAAAATTTAAGATGGCAATAGATTCCAGTAAATATAGTGTTGTCACAGTTCATGGATAAATGTTATTGCAGTACTGGAAGTACTGAAAGATTCTCTGAGGAATCTCTGGAATCCAGGCAAAAGGACACCAAAAGGTTAAGGGAGCACCACTCGAGGAAGATGTCTTGGAAAGAAGAATTCTAAGATATTTTCCAAACATTGCTGCTAAATTCGGATCCACTAATTTCAACAAGAGAAATACTGGAAAACAAGCGGAGAATGTCCAAGGAGATACCTACGGAATAAACTTCTGAATTACGGAATTCTGATAGACGGGTCAACAGATTCAGAGGACAATGATGATGTAGACTCTGACTCAGATGAACAGATTTTGTGAGGTATATACTGATAAATTGTATGGATGAAGTATTCTTAAAATTGCTTTCTTTTTTATTATTCCGCGTTGAATCACAATTCAACCCATCGATCACATTGTAAAGACATTGTGATGCTAATTTTGTAACTACATTCAGTAGTTTTTGGTATCGATATCTGCATCGATACTATATAAGGTAAGCAGTGTTCCTCAAACATCGATATCCGCTTGCTTCCGCTGGCACTACCACTGGCTTCTTCCAGAGCGCGAGATGGTGGAGACGTCGCACAGTGGGCTGAAATCGAAAAAGCTAACAAATTTCATATCCCCTATGTTTTTGAAATTAGAGCAATGAAATTTTCACAACATCATGCTGGTTAGGTCTCAAACTTTAATCCAATGACTCGAGTCCGTAGACTAGTCACGGACCACTTTAAGACAAAATGGCGGAAACCATAAAATCTACCTCGCTAAAAATCATACTGACGGTCAATTAAAATTTATTTTCCTGAAGGAGAATATTTCAAACATCTAAGAACAACTATCATTCACTGCACTAGGGGTGTGCCACTGATTCACGTGTCTCTTCTCCTTTGAGGCATCTAGAAAACATGAGGAAAAGCCAATTTCATTTGGTTTTCTTTTTTCAAGAAGATGGATTGGTTATGGCGTGCTGTATTCTCAGATATGCGGGAAAGATCGGAGAAGAAACATGTGTTTTCACCAGGAGGGTTGACGAAATAAGATTAGATGGATGCAATGCGGAAAATTCGTATTTCAATATTTCTCTCTCTGTGGACAATAGGGATAAGCTACCACCAAGAGCGGGTAGATTGGGAGTTATGCTTGCAGTCTTATTTTTAGAATCTCCGTATAAAAACACTTTTCAGTGTCAACTGTAAGACAACTCATTCATGCATAATATGATACCCAAGTTAAATGCCTTGGCGAGAGTGAATTAATACGTTGGTAAGCATAAAATTCTATTCCATCTCATTTCCCGTTCCTTTGCGGAAAAAAGACGAGTGTAGATAGTAAAAAAAATCACCCCCTGCCAAACACCCTGGCCGTTGATTGCAAAGTACTCAGTAGATGTAGGTGGATATTGCTGCGTGGGTGTATCAGCGCCAGATACGCAGGGGGTGAGGCGGGGGATGTGAGTCTGACGTGGCAACGCCGCTCCCACCTGCCCCACCTTTGCCCTCTTCCTGCTACCGAGAGAGAGGGAGGCTCTTTTTTATCTCCCCCTCCTCCGCCGCCGCCCACGCCCCTTTCCCCGCCTCCCCCTCCCTCGACCACATCCTCCCCCGCTCTCCACTAACATCCAAAACCCAGCGCCCCCTTCGTCGCCTCTCCCGCTACATCTCTCCCCCGTCCTCTCTCTCCGCCTTACTCCTCCCCCGCCCCACGTTTGTGTACAGATGCGGATGTCTGGTCGTCATGGTAACGAACCGACGCCGACGACGCTTCGCCCCTCCCATTTTCGCCTCTTCTCCCCTCCCCCCTGCCACCACCCCCTTCCCGCCCACCCTCACCTCTCTCTCTCTCTTCTGCCGCGCAGACTCACTGCCTCTCCTCCTCCCCCCGCGACCACCCACCCCACGTCCCGCTTGTCCTCCTCGCCTCCCCCTCCTTCCTGCCTTTTTACTCTGCAACCTTAACTCTCTTTCTCTCTCTCGACCTCCTCCCTTTCCCTCCTCCCCTTTCTCTCCTCCTCCTCCCCCCACCTATTTGCCTGTCACTCAGCCACGACCCCGAGTCTCCCGCTCCACTCCCTCCCTCTCTTCTTCGATCTCTCCGTTGTGTTCCCTAATCTTCTATCCTCCTTCCCCTCTTCTCACCTCCCTCCTCTCATCTCTCTCTTTCTCAAAATATAAAAAAAATTAAGTTTCTGCCCTTCTCTCCGCCCTTCCCCTCACCTCGCTGAGTACACGGCCGTGTACCGACGTACGTACTTGCAGTGTACCAAGTGCCTTATCTCGCCCCACGCGGTTGTTTGTTCTCTTTTTTTTAGTGTGTGTACTCGCCGGGAAATTTTCTTAAGGCTCCGTTTTTGCCAGCAGTTGTGTGCTCCCCGTGTTTGACGTTGGGGGGAGGTGAAGGAAACTAACGAGTCCTCAGCTAATTCGAAAATATGTTCCGTTTTCGTGCCGAGTTGTAATCATGAAGTTATGCCTCATGATATGTTGAAAGTGAGCTGGCGAGGGTGCCGTGAGATCAGTTTTTACAGCGAGTTTACCTTTCTTTTTCACGGAATTTTCTTCTCTTGTCGTTATAGCCATCAAAAACACTCATACAGGGCTTAGATTGGGACTGTTGATTTTAAATTCTGCATATACCAGCGTGAGCATCCATGTCTGGGTTAAGAATCACCCAGGCTGCATTGATGCGGTGGAATTGGAGGTGTCTAGTAGCCTCCCTACCGATGCCCTGTCACATAGTGTCATGAATAAAATAGACAAGTACTGTTCTAAAATATTATATTTAAGCTTCACCGACTATTAATTAATGGCTTAGTAATATTTCCGGGAATTTAGTGTGAATCAGAGTCCTAACAGAACAGTCAGTTTCAAGATGAATGCAACAATCGTAACAGCCCAAATAAGTAGCAACAGAATAAATAATTTCAAAAATGTTTTTCTACCTGGAGGCGCCCCCAGGATGAGGGTTAAACTGTCCTATAAACTGCGAAGGAGATAGAATTTCCTGGAAATAATATTAAGTCATGATCTACAATATGCTTACATATTTTTTGTACCTTGTGATGTATTTAACGTTTCATTGTTCCAATCATGATAATCATAATTCCGATAATCCTGCACCGAATATGTTTGAGAATATTTTTTTGATTTAATGCTTCATCTCATTACGTTCAAATGCTTCTCTCTTGATCATTAATTCTTCTTGGCAGGGAAAGATTGATGAATACTCTTGTGGTCGGCTCATCACAGGCTTAGGTTTTTGTTTTTGATTCTATGATCTAAATTTGGTCCTTTAAAGCATTCGTGGGATGATATTTGCAAAGACTGCTTCCTGCCTCCTTCACGAAGGCATCAACACAAATTCAGCGATTCCCGATACACCGTTGCACTGTATCGGCGACCTTAATGTAACACGTTGTTTCAAATATGGGGGAATGGAAGGTCGGCTGAAATAGAATAAAAAGCAATCGCTTCTCGGGCAAGAGAGATAACAAGGTGACGGGGGTGGAGTTGGAGAAAAACTGATGCAAGGGTGCAGCTGCCGGGGAGTGGGCCGTAGTTGACGGAAGCAATGCTGTTCCCTCTCTCCCCTCTCGTTCTACGGCCAAATCCCGCCCACCGTGCGACGGAGGGCGATTATGCAGGACCAGGAATTATTCATAGCGGGGATTTACATCGGCAGAGGTTTAAAGTCGCATTCCTAATGCGAAGGAGACAATCATTTATCCAAGTTCTTTACCTTTCCTTCTTTCCTCTCACGGAGTTCCACACTCTCGAAGGAGATAAATGGTTTCGTGTGAAAGGGTTACCCAAAAGGGGAGGGCTATCCTCCCCGTTTTCCTCTGGCAAATAGACGCTTTAAGGTAAGTTTCCTCTCGCCTAAATATTTTTGAATTTACTTTCTCGGGAAACAGGACTGTTTTAAATGATATAATCAAGGATTGCGGACTTAAAATTATATCTTCTCATTTCTTATTAAATGAGGCTACACCGAGCCTGACGAGGTCCCACCCTTTCTGACAAGTACCTATTGCCTTCTTGTGCATTTCTTAAAAAAAGCTTGATGATATGTTTCAGCGCATTTTTCGCGTAATCAATCGATAATTCGAATTTGTTCAATCCTTATGCTATAATTTGAGTCATCTCTGGAATTCAAATCGATTTCAAAGAGGCGATCATCTAAGTTTTACTGGATGTTATTATCACTGAGCGATTTTTTTCGTATTCTTTCTTTACTATTTGCCAATGAATGACGTGAGAACCTTGGAGATATGTGTCGTTTACATTGCCTTAGTTGTGCGGCTTCACTTACCACTTGCTGTGGAAGTTAACATGGATACTATTATGGACATATTGTTTAAAAACTGGTCTTCTTTTCCTCCTATCAAATGACAATATCGTTCTTCTCCCTCAGTGCATATAAGGCAATCATTAGTTCAAGTCGTTTACCTTCCCTTCTTCTCTATTTCACTGTTGAAGTCTAACAAAGGCGATGAATGCCTCGTTCATGTCAAGTCTTTCATCAATCTAAACTCAACTGCGGCGTTCATTGTCATCACTTGCACACCTCAAGAGAGAATGTGCTACACAAAAGGACGAAGCAATAGTGAATATGCCTAGGAGATTCACGTTAAAGCATCTAGCCCGAGAGAAAGATATTTAAAATAACGAATACTGGTGTTAGAAGAATATCCATTGGTCTATTGGTGTCAGAAAATAGTCGTAAGGATATAAATGGGTATAAAAATTGTGTGCAATTTAGTGGGACGGAAGAATAATTTTGAGCGTGAAGTGAGTTGGGATGACTGTTCAAAGTTTATTCGAAACGAGAAGAGGCGTAGGAGATTGGATGAAGAGTGAGTCAATTGGAATGTGCGGGAGGATGACAACGACCACCTGGTTTAATGAGAACAGACGAACCAATCGGCGAGTAGACAAGCGATGACTGTCGCGGTGATACGTCACATCTTCGGGGTGAAAGGATCCAGCCAAGAGTGTGACATCAGGTAGATGTAGAGGGACGACTGTAGCCGAAGTGCTTTGCACCACCTTTCGCGAGAAGTGAAGGCGGCAAAGAATGCTGAATCAAGACAGGGTGCGGTGTAATATTCGATCGAGGATGGGGGATTATGTGACAAGGACCAGGAAAAGTGGGTACGATAGAGAGATAGAGTTTGAAGTAACTGGTCCAAAAAAGAGAGGATCACACTATCGATTTGTGAAGCAAAAGGGAGATTCAAAAATCAGAAAGAATTGGAGAAGATTTAAAGAGGAATGAAAACTCTTAATAATAACCTACCCGGGTTTCGGCAGCCCAGTGACATTTTCTAGGTTTTCTAGAAAATGGCACTGAGTTACGGAAACCCGGGTCGGTTATTATTTAAGATTAAGCGTGGAGTATTACGATTGTATTTTATTATGAAAACTGTTAACTTCGTTAAAGTAGACTAAAAAATTATCCAAATCCGACCAAAAAGTTTTGAAATTAAGGTCAGATTTTTGGTTAGCTATTCGGGAAGGCGACCGACAACTAAGGTAATCTGCGTTTTTAGGTTCATTGGGTAATTGGAAGACATTTCAGGAAAAAGGTTAAGGGTTGAGAGAAATCCGGCGTTGGCATTAGCCTGCTCTTAACGACACAGATTTTATTCTTCACTAAATTGAATCTTTACGTCTTATTCTTCTGGGATAGGCTCCACAAAATTCAGCCTGAGACCATTTTCTCCATTAGAAGATTTAGAAGTTAGATGCGGACGGCAAAATCACTTGATATTGTTATGAGACCTACATTGTGGCATGTACGTTTTGATGTGATGTGGCAAGTTTATAAAGATAAGAAATCTTTAGCGCGCGCACATCCTCTTTTCCCAACAAGATTATTCATGGGTGAAAAAGGCAAAACATTGGAAGGGAGGCCTAAAATGGGGCAGAAATTGTTAAGGTCCCTTTACGCAAAACAATTTTTTGTACAATTTCTTGTACAAACGCTTGTATGGGAAAATTGTACCGTGTAAAGCGGCAAATTGCATGAACGCTTTTGCAAATATCTGAATGACTGTTCTGAAAATAGAATCTGTTCTAATTCCATTCAGACAAACATACAATTTCGTTCAGTTTATACAAGCGTTTGTACAAGAAATTGTACAAAAATTGTATCGTGTAAAGCAGCCTTTAGACAGGTATATAGTAAACGAACGACTGACTACAGAGCGACACTCTTTCGCTCGCTCCTTCGACCAGTTACCTTGGCGGGGTGAAAGAAAGGAGACAAATTGCGACGGCCTACGAGAGCGACAGAGAGAGAGGGTGGGAGGAAAAAGGCAAGCGGCAGCCTCAAACAAAGTGGTCTTAGCAAACAAGGAGGAGGGAGTCAATTTTTCCACGGCCAGGTCGTGTGAAGAAGGGTGGGAGGAACCTTTAGTCGAGTTTTCCCATGTGTTCGTGTGTGTGTGCTTCAGCTCGCGTGTGCGTAGGATGCGTATCGAATGAGAGAGAGAGCGTTCGCGAGATAAAATATTTAGGCGCGGGAGAGGGGCGGTAGGTGGAGAGATGTGTGTGTGTGGGTGGGTTAGTGGTGGAGGCAAAGGGGGCGCTGGGGACGTGTTTGCCGTGCGCATTGCGCGATGGCGTGGGGATGACGCGTGGATGAGTGAAGCGGTGTGTTTGGGGGGTTGAGGAGGAAGAGGAGGGGTGGGGGGCAGAGAAAGGGTGAGCGCATCCCCTCCGAATAAGGTTCCTCAACTGGAGACGAGTCAACCGTAATCGAATATTTAAGTCGACCGCGGTAGTGAGGTCGGTAACGTGCCAGTTACCTGGCCCCAGATATTGCCCCCCTGCCATACACATTTACGGTAGTTTTCAGGGTATTGTGTAGATATAGATGTAGGTAGAATGCAATGATATTCGTGAAGAATGCTGGGAAAGCGAGGAAAAAGTAAAAGGTTCATTGGATATTATGAAGATGGGTAGGAAATACGCCAAGGTATTTGAAGGGTTGTGGCTTAGGGAAGGAATCGGGGGAAAAAAGGAATGTAATGTAGCGTAGGAGCACCATCAAAATCTATACACACAGGTAGAAGACTATCCGTGGCCACGGATGTTGTTTTCGTCGAAGGATCAAGATCTTATGTTAGATGTTTTGGTGTAATCTTATCCATTGAAGCGCCTAAAACCTAAGTCCGCTGCTACTGTAATATTTGATGGGTTCTTTCCGAGATGACCGCCTTCAAATCTAAAGAGTAGAGGTTGAAGCTATTGTATTTGATTGATTCATAGTCTTCTACCTGTGTGTATAGATTTTGATGGTGCTCCTACGCTACATTACATTCTTTTCTTCCCTCGATTCCTTCCCTCAGCCACAACCCTTCAAATCCCTTGGCGTATTTCCTGCCCATCTTCATAATATCTAATGAACCTTTTACTTTTTCCTCGCTTTCCCAGCATTCTTCACGAATATCATTCCATCCTACCTGCATCTAGATCCACACAATACCCTGCAAACCACCGTAAATATGTATGGCAGGGGGGCATTACCTAAGTAAAAACGATTTATATTTTTCATCCGTCTATATTACCCAGTAGTTTTCTTTCCTTCTTAATCATGATCAACACTTCCTCTTTCATTCATCTTTCCGTCCATCGCTTTGCACTTTCTCCTCAGATTATCCTCTCATCACTTAATGTGCCGGCCGGCCGGCGAGGTCGTGGGTTCGAATCCCGTCTTGGTCATGAATATTTACTTGGAATTTATCTTATTTTGCCTTAGCGTTAAATTTAGGTTAGAGGGTTCGATATAACCTAAATAGTTGGAACAACTGCATGCTAAATTCTACCTAAGCACTTGATCCTAAACTTTTAGAAATGTTTTGTTCGAGACCGTATTTCGGCTCACAGATGTTATTTAGTGGCTCGAATGCAGAAAAACGAGCCTAATCGTCGAGTACATAGCTGTTCATAAGCACGTTGTCTTGCAGCACCTACCTTCTTATGAGGAGTATCACGTCTTCTATTCATCTCAGTTACTCAACCGTAGGATTTCAATGAGGCTCGGATGATCGATAATATCCGCTTTACTCCTCTATCAGATCGGCTCCTTAGCTCTTTGTTATGAAGAATTCCTTTCACGCAAATTATAATTTCAACATCCATTGGTATAAACCAGCAGCTGCAAAACTTCACCTTCATTTCAGCAGTAGTTTAAAATGGAGTCTACTTTGGATCTCTGAACTATACTCATAAACGAAACAGCGACCCCTAGCAAAGGTATTCGGTTGACGCGTCTAGGAAGGAATCAGCTTAAAGACCCAAAGAAAGTAGACAATATTTTGTGGGAATTCTCCAACATTGGGTCGGAATTTTCGTTTGAGGCTGCAGAATTGGCATTATATGACTAATATTATAGATCTGTTTTAGTTTTACTTTCATTTCCACTGCTATATTCAACCCGAAGGTTGGTCTAGTTGGTGAAGGCAGAACTCATGTAAATAATACTAAATCTTACAGGCATGTGAAATTCTCACATCACACTTGCGATTTACCAGAAGGATTTGGTGTCCAAAAAAATATCCCCACATAGGCTTGGCATGGCTATAGTACAAAGGCCATTCTGGGGAATCGAACCGGGAACGTCCGATCAGCAGCCCTGCATTCTGTCCACAGGGCTACCACACTCACTATTATGAAGCCTAAAAGTATGAATTTTGTGAGAGTACATGGGTAAGAGAGAATTCAGAAAAGCATCCATTTATGTAATCATCCTAAGTTTTTAATATAAATTTTACGAGAAACTGAAATGTAGTTGTATAAGTGTTTTTTTTTGCCATGGACTGTCACATTTGATTGAATATTGGAAGAGATTTTTGTTGTCTCTAACAATAAGAGAAGTTGAATTGAAAACAAATATTAGTTCTCTCATTACGCAGGGTATCCATTCGATTTCGGGTTGAATTATTGGCACGTAGCGACCGAAGTTTTCACGCCGAATGGTTACTTGTACAGCCTATTACTCTATGAGATAAAATATCTCTAAGATTTAAAAACTAAGAAGTACATAGAACGTTAACGTAATAAAAAGGCTCTAGTGCATAAAATTACATTGTATTGAACATTTTGTAAGCAGGTAATGTTTGATGACGTTTTAAGCTAGTGTTCTGTCTAGATTTCACGAGCCAAAGTCAACTCAATCACATAACAGACGGCTGGTGGACGAAGATATCCAGGCGAAATTTAGAACAACCCTGTTGCTTTCGATATCCATACCAGAGGCAAGGGCTGGAAGGTAGAGAAAGATGGAGGCTGATAAGAAAAGGCACTATGGAGATGGTAGATAAAACTGAAATGCGATTATCGTAATATAAGGAGTAGGAGGGGGTGGATATGGGTGCTCATCTGATAACGGAAAAAATGTGTCGCGTAGAGTTCAGACGTAGATACTACAAAAAAGATGTGGGATCCCGTTGCAATGGAAGAGGAGATGTCTTTTGAGAAACGATAAATGGAGGTACATCTCTTTTCAGCATTGGGTTCCTATATCATCAATGTTTTTCGTCTCTTTAGAAACAGATTTCGACAAGAGTTCAAAATAAGTGCTGAAATACTCTGTTAAAGATAATGAAACCATGAGTTTAGAACCAAATTCTTTCAAAGGAATCTTTTTAATGATTAGAACCATTCCGATTGATGTCGAAATAACGCTATGCGGTACAGAACCTCATAGCAATATACCGAAAATCGGCAAGTTGTGTTATTATCTTCATTAAACTACTCGCAAAGTTCTTCGAAACATCACAGGGATGTGGGATTGATATGAGTTACATTAACAATTGTTTACAGTCGTAAGTTTAGCCCTGCGGTTTGGGTCGAGGATCAATACTATTGATGTGCACTCCGCGATTAAGGGTATGTCGAATTAAATGACCGATCCTTTAGGGCCTACAGTTATCAACTCAGCGTAAAATGAGCCGGGGATAACAATGACGTTAACGCCTGAATACGGTATCTTACTTAGTGCCCTCACGCGTCGCATATCTCATAATCCTATCACCGGTACACTTACGTAATCACTAAACGACAGACACCAGGTATCGCGTGCGGCCAGAGCACATTGGAAGGGAATTTAGTCCTGTTATGGTGAAGATCGGCTTCCAAAAAAAATGAAATGAAATTATCATCCAAGTGAAAGTATGGATTTCTCTCACCCACTCCTCTCGGATAAGGAGAGATGGAGGACGATATTGGGAAGGAGGAAAAAGAGAGGGGGAAGGATGAAATTTGGAAGGGTTAGCGATAACGAGTAATAACGATGAGGGAGAGGAGATTCGGCAGGAGATAGGAGGGGGAGAGTTGTAGGGAGCGACGGAGGAGGGACGGGATGGCTGCATTGCGGTAGCAGCGGGCGATGGGAGGATTCATGGCTGCCTCTCTCGATCTGGGAGGGGGAGGCAGCGGTTGGGTGAGGTGGGCGCAGGAGGTCGTCCAAGAACGCCATGGATCGGGTGAGGGACGCGATGGAGGGTGGGGGAATTGATTGATCCATATTTTTTTCCCCGCGACAAACACTCCATGGCGGCGATAGAAATTGCGGACCCTCGGCACGGCCAAATGGCTTCAGCATCCACGCGGACGGGTCATAATGGTGGGCCGTCTATATGCGGAATTCCTTGAGTTCCCACCCAGCCCGCTGCAAGTCTGTTTCAGTGTCAGCGTGTGTTCTCAGCTAGCGGTGAGCTACGGCCCCACGTCATTAACTAGAACTCTTCCATCAGGAATGTTTGAACTAAGTGCTTTACAGCCGTGATACCCGCAGAGTGAATTTATTTAATGATTTAGTACTAAGATACATAGGACATTGTTAAATCTAATCCGTAAAGAATGAAAGGCTTCGAATATATGGGTTGCAGTTTTATGCTTTAGATAAGATAAGTAACTTAATACCGATTAAGTTGTATAATGAGGAAATTTAAATGACTTTTAGACTCATGCAGACAAACCCGAGCTTAATGATTTTTCTAGATACCAGATCTTCCTGGAAAACGACAGGCGGCACGAGGAAGGTAACTGGACCTCTACACTGATGTGTGAATTTCACACGACCTCGAGCGTCTTACTTGGCGCCCATACCCTCACCTACCAAACCTACCATCAAGTTGAACATGCATGAACGTTTTGAGGAGCGACATGCTCCTCGAAACGACGCCAATGGAAAACCTAACCCGGTGCAGAACTCGACAAGACTACATCCCTATGAACTGATTTGAAAACAAATATCACATGGAATTTTATGAAGAAGGCAAGATAATGAATCGTTTCATTCACCGAACTAGTATATAAAAATAAATTACACTTAAACCCGAGCGAGTTACGCAGTGGTTCATACTGCGACGAGGGTCGATTTTCATCACATCCATCGAGGAGGACAACGCGAGAAAGTATTACAGCGATAGGACGGAATCGCGTAACCATGCCGAAAAGCAGGAGGAGACAGAGAGAGCGAGCGAGAAGAGAGCGCCGGTGGCTGTGGCGAGAGGAGTCGGGGATGAGGGTGTGGCCGGCGGTCACGAGGAGGCAGGGCGGTGGGCACTGCGAGAATGAAGATGAGGGGGATGCGTGCGTTAGATGACACGGAGGAGAGGGAGCAAGGCGAGGCTTGCCTTCTCATGGCGGCAGGGGGGGGACCGGTATGATGCCGCCTAGGAAGGGACGAGGGGCTACGAAACGGGCGGGTGGGTGAGTAGTTTATGCGGCACACACACACGGCAGCTCGGAGATGGTCCCTCAAGATGCCAACTGCCACAACGGAAAAGGTCCAAGCCTAATCTTCTCTCGTTTCGGCGCACGTTTCGTTAAGACTTGCCCGGAGCCTATAGTGGTGGACCTTCCGTTCGGCATTGTTATCTTCAATAAATGGCAAGAAAAGTTTACTTTTCCCGTCCCTGAGCATTATGACTCTCATATTACCTTCTATTGATGGGGGTTTACCCAAACCCTCAAAATGAACGACTCCTGTTAGCGCTTCTATTCCACGTTTAAATTCATTACCTTGTGAAATGAAATAGGAAGTGCGGACGAAAGCATACACCATTAGATTGAATGATTAAACTCATTAGTTAAGTTAAGTTAAGATAAACTCGCTAATCTCTAAGGTGCACGAATATCACAACAAACAATCGGTGTCCAATATTAATAGCTATTTTCAACCTCTCAATTTTGCAATTTAGGGGTTGTGTTATGATTCTTTTTCGTTCTTAAAGAAGCCCGGTTGTTGAAGGTTGTCATTCACAGCATCTTCATATTACCTTTATAATATCGGGTATCCGTGTATTTATTATTAGACAGCAGGCTAAATTATTATCTTATCGAATGACACATGATGGTGACATCATCATCACACCTCTCATATTCGGAAATACCGAGCGTAGCCGATAAGTAGTGCCTTCATACCAAGGCTTCTCTCGTTTATCATCCACTATTATAAGACGACAATTCAGAATTAATACTGTGTATCTTCACGACTTTTTTTCCTTCCGATAATCTGAAGAAAAGGAAATTCACGATAAAAACCTAAGAAAATCCCCTGACTTCGATTGGATTGTATGATTTCGATATTTACCAGTGTACAAAGTGGAAATATAGTGCGAGTTAAACTTTTATCAGCATTAAAACTGCTCACAAAACTTCAGTATTAACTATTAATTCATTTTCTTCGTGGAATTTAAAAAATACAATCGTCTTAAATTCGGGAAAATAAGTTATTTTTTTCATGTACATACATGAAAAAAATAACTTATTTTCCCGAATTTAAGACGATGTACTATGATCCTCAGTTAACGAGTTAAACGGCAAAATGAAGATGTTTTTGCTGTTTTTCGGACTCTAGTTTCGGCCGACAAATTTTTGAGTGGTTGTGTGCACTTATATAAAGATGTACTTAACTTAGAAAATTTAGGAATATTAGAATGGTGAAAATGCCGAGTATTATTTTCATTTCAGTGGTGCAAAAATTATAAATAACTATCAATATGACTGCGTGAAGATCGTCATCTTCTACATTTTGCTTCATTCTACATTCAAATTTTGCTTCGTCCAATTGGTTAGCAGTTCATCTCAACGTATAGTTAGTTATTGCCCTTTTTTGTGTGCTTTTCTATTCGATGTGACTAAGCTTTTATTAGATTGTGAGAGGTTAAATGGTGGTAGGGTTAGATTTGTGTCTAACCCGCGTCAAAAAATACCTGTGATAATAATCTTCAAAGAGGGGACAATATTCAGAACAAAATAAATAGTTTTCTATAGAAACAACAGGAAATAATGCACAGAAAAATGATAATTTTAGCGATGTTACTTTTCATTAGTTAAGTGCTCCATGGAATATGCAGCCAATGCATGGAATCCGAATGAATCATTACGAGATAAAAATCGAGTACACTTAGTTTATCCACACAATTTATTTGGTACAGCCCGACCGGTTTCAATGCAATAGTGACCCTTGAGAATGACTCGAAAGTGTTGAAACCGGTCGGGCTCTACCAAATAAATGTGGATGAACTAAGTGTACTCGATTTTACTCTCGTATTATCATGAAATTCTACAAAGTAAACTCGTGAACCATTGATGATATACGAATGAATTAGGTTTGATCACAGAACTAGACAGTGTGCAGCGTAGAGCAGTTAGTTTCGTGAAAAGGTTTTACGATCGGTTAAGCAGTATATCAAAATTAATAGAAGTATTAAGTTGAAATCATTATCAGATTGTAGGTTAAAGTACAGATCCAATTTCCTGCAGAAATTTAAAACGGATAGGTGTTCTTCAGATTTTACATATATATTTGAAAAACCGCTACGTAGTATGCTATATTTGACCAGGTAAATAAGATTAGAGAGATATATTGTCTTACCATTAGATTTAAAATGTCATTTTTCTCATAATAGAGAGCATAATAGCCAGAATAACAAAGTGATGGGTGAGTTAAACATTGTTGCAATAGTCTGTAATTGTAGTTCTTACAATTAGTTACATGGTTAACATTGCATGGTATCTCTTAGTCACATGTCAGCATGGCTTGGTGGCTCTTAGTTCCATATTCGGTGATGTTTGCCTCCTGCCGCACACCCTCACGGTGGCTCGCAGGGTATTACATAGACGTACGTGAATGTGATAATTCCAAGTCCTGAATGTGATCTCGGATTGATTATTTTTGTGATGCGAAGTATTACCGTATTTGTCCACGGTATCCCTCGTGGTGTTTTCCCTTCTTTTACCCTTCTATTATGTGTCTAACAAATTAGTTATGCCTCAAATTGTGGCCAGTTCATCTGGACTTTGCCTTCCTGATAGTACTCCAAATTGTTTTCTGCTCTTCTATTACTCTGCACTCTCCCTCATTTATTAATGTGTCCGTCCGTTTGATCTTAATCTTTAAAATATAAACTATATTAAAAGAAATGTCTTGGTGGCCGACCCATTCTGAGGTAGTGACGCAACATTCGGCTCCGTTGGGAGACCGCCCGCTTCGAGAGAAATGATCAACTCCCTCGGAAAAGTATGGGAAGACTTTTGTGTCACGGAGCCTCGTTTCACACTCGCGTCGGTCAAGTGCGTAACGACCGTCGGGGAATTGACAAGAAGGCAGCGGCGAGTGGCTGAACCATAAAGAGCGACGGGGGAAAACGAGTGGGAAAGAGAGAGAGTAGAGCCAAGGTAGAGCACGTTGATGGGGGGAGGGAGTAAGTAATGGATGGTGGAAAGAAAGCGGAGGGAGGAGGAGGAGAAGATGAATTTGGGAAATTGGACGTTGGCAACGGCAGTTTGAATGAGTGAGGGGTCGAAGGAGGCGGGTTAGGAGGTGGAGAAAGACTCTCTGTCGGGTGTGAGGACGAAGAAGGGTTTCTTCTGTGGGTGGCGCAGTGGTGGGAGGAAGGAAAGGTGAAAGGGTGTGAGGGGTCGGGTTTTGGTGTGGGGGGTAGAGCAGGAGGAGGGTGGCGACGGTGGCAAGAACAGAGCGGATGGTGGAATGGGGCAGAGGCATTCACAAAACACACACACACACTCCGAGGCATGGAGGTTGAAATCTTCAGAATGGAAAGGGGGAGGCTCGATTTGTCAACGAACATGAATAATTCGTGAGATGAAGAGAAAGGAGGAGAGTGATGGAAGGATGGTGTTTTTTTTGTCTCGGTGTTGGTTCGAGGCATTCGGGAAGGGTATGGAAGAGGGGCCGAGCTAAAAGTTTGAGGAAGAGGATAAGGAAGATAAGGAAAAGAGACAGAGTATGAAAGAGGGAGGTAGGAGATACAGGAGACGTGTGCTGGGCCGGAAGAGAGTATTTTTGACTGTCGGACAAGTATATCCATTCAGACCCTTTTTTGCGGAGAAACTTTTCACGCAAAGGAGCGTACGACTTATCGTGCAATGCCGCACGGTACGAGTCGCAGTATACGCGAGAGAAATCGAAATACTCCGACTAGTCCCTTCGCGTCATCTTTTCGGAATCAAAACTACTTTCAAAACCTTCACATTTAATAGTTTACCTTATTCGATTTTCCTACGTCATATAAAACAGGAATAGTAGATGGAAAGTTTGAAAGAAAGAAGCACCAGAAGATGGAGTGCATTAGACTATTTAACTATAGTAAAAAATACATCCTCATGAACATTTATATATAAGCAGTCCATTTTCGAGACATGAGGTCCAGAGTTAACAACCGAAGGGTTCCGGGTTCAAACTACTTCAAAAGTTGAGCAGTAGGGTGGGGAATAAAATGAAATATTTTTTGTGTAAAGTATCATAAATGGGTTATTGACCTTCAACGCTATTCCTCGAATAAATCGTTTCTGTGGTGGTTGTAAAAAAATTATAAATTTTACTTGAATTTGATAAAAGACACATTAAAAAAATAATCTTAGAATGTCCAAATAATTGAGTGAAACTTGAAAAATCTCAGCCAAAAGAACTGGCGACACCTTTTCAATGATGTTGATAATCGAAGGTGTGGTCTCCGTATGAAAGGGAGCCGCTAAGCGGGGTGTTTATGTTTGTGTATAAGTAAACGAGGATGTTGGAGCGTGAGAATAGCACGCTTATGAAAGCGGACGGGTGGCTACCAGTCTCTGATATCAAAAAATAACAGTTGTCGCAATGGGATTGATAAGGCGAGTGGCGGGAAATTTAAAGAAAGGAAACAGGAGAGAATCCTTGGGGCGGGAGAGGTGAAGGAAGGAGGTGGAAGAACTTTGAGAATCGTCGCCAGCTCAATGCTCGAGGAGACTCCATGGGAGAAAACATGAATGATGCAGGGTATCAAGTGATGAGAACTTCATAACCATGAAACATAGAGCATATGAAAGGGGTGAAAATTGCCTCTTTCCACGGTCATCATTTCCATCCCAAAAGACAGAAGCATTGTTTTCTTGCAATTTTTATAATACACATGCTAAAAAGGCGCTTAGCAACTGGAGAGAACTTTTTAAAAGTACCTTAAACAGGGAAGGAAAGGGAAGGTTAATGAAGGGAGCCTGGCTTTGTATGTATCTGAGACATGTACTCTGGGACAAATGAGAAGAAATAATTGGAAAATTAATAAATAAGAGTGTGGAGGAGTATGAAACAAATTCTATGGATGAAAATGAGAACGAATGAAGGATTGTTGAACATGTTTGGGGAGAAAAGAACATTTCTGGCAGTAATTAGGAGAGGGGCAGAGTAGGTGGATGAAACTTGCTTAGCGAGGATAAAATCCTGAATGCCATAATTGAAGGTAGAAAGATGGTTAAATGAAGGTTAGAAAGAAAGATAAAATGTAATATGGAAGGTATGAAGAGGAATAGGAGAGATGCAGCTTGTAGAGAGAGAAATTGCGTTGGTTAGAAGTCGGTAGATGAATGAAATTCATAGAAGAGTAGGGGCATTACATCAAAACCTATACTTTCCGGCGGAAGATTATCATCATCGTAATGGCTTGGAAAGAATGCGTCCTTAAAATTTATTTTCATTTTTTCATCGCGAATCTTAACTTACTGCCGGATGAGAAGAAATTTTAAATGAATGAAGTACAACGAATTTGCTTTTTTAAGCGCTTGCGGCCTTTCCTTACTGAAACCAAATCTGCCAACACCTTTAAAACTCCTTTTTTTTCGTAAGTTCAACGTCATAAAAATATCAGCTACGTATATAAAGGTGCTTTTCTATGTGAAGTAGATATTTTCGCTACCAATCTTAAGGTGTCTCTCGTCACATAATCTTTCCCCGAGCATAACATTTTTTTTGCTGCCTAGAATTGTTTTCAATTAATGCATTAAGCCTACCGTTGCTGAAGAATTTGTTATCGCAGAATAATTATTTTAACAATATTCTTTACATATTAGGCTTTTGAAGTCTGTTACAAAAACTTCAGCCGATCATAATAAGCGTTCCAATCACTATGCATTTGAACCACTGTATTAAGTGACTTAGATTGACAAACGACAACTACTGAAGTTAATTTTTCCATCGATTTCACCCTGCTATCATCATTACCATAAAATGAGGATTATCCACGTTCATCAAATTACCCTTTATGCACGTGGTGTCCACGGCAATCCTTACATTTCCAATTATTTTTCCCCGTCCATGTATCGGAACCCCAGCTTTATAATAAGCTCCTCATTGTGCCTCTGAGGTTAGCCATCACCAAAATGTAGTTCTTCCCTCCAGTAGCGAACGGATGAGTAGAGTTAAAGCATGCATGATTGAAGTACTGAAGTGACCAGATACTGGTTTATACTGACAATAAGGCGCATCGTTTCAGCGATGCTCTCCTACTCTCTCCTATATACCTCTCTCTCTCTCTCTCTCTCTCTCCTCTCCTACCTATGTACTCGTCAAATGGCTGACAAACGAATACAAACTGCTTGGCTCCGAAGAAACATACAGAGTCAAAGACACAAAAAACTTCATTGAGAATATCGATCACTCAACACTCCTCCCCAACGAAATGCTGGTCTTATTAGACGTAGAACAAGTCTTTCCCAGCGTCCCAGCGACCAGTATCCCTTGAGAACATAACAGCCTGGCTTCACACGAAACAAGTTACTCCCGATAAGATTAAGAAATACATCACACTTACGAAGATATGCATGGATAACACATACTTTCAATTCAATAATAAATACTACACAACAAACCAGTGGGACAGCAATGGGAAATCCACTTTCATGCTTCGTAGCCAACATATTCTTATACTATTTCGAAAAAGAGTGCAGGAACACTTTAAATTACTTCCCCAACACATGGTTAAGATACGTGTACATTGACAACATATTCTTCACTTTCGACACAGAAAAAAGCAACAAAAATTAATTCACGGAGAAATTCAGAAACTCAACAGCATACACTAATCAATTTAATTTACGTGATACTTTGAACCACTTCCTCCCATTTGTAGACATTTTAGTCAAAAATAACTGAGGCACCCTAGAATTCGACATATTTAGTAAGGAAACATACTCCGACAACTACATAAAAGCTAATTCACGCCATCCCTACCAAAAAAAGCTAACAGCCTTTCACTTTATGACAAGCAAGCTACTCAACGTACCTTTAAATGAACAACGATACAACCAGGGATTAAAACGCATCAAAGAGAGAGCGTAACAATGGCTACACTCCTTAAATCATAGAAAAATTATTTACCAACAAAAAGAAAAAAACTTTTTAACATGCTAATTACACTGCAGCCACATGACGACACCCCTCTAAAGAAAATTCATTTCTCTCCTTTCTACCCCAAAATTCACCAAAGGGGTGAACAAAGTGTTCAAACAAGGCGCGAACATTGTCTTCACTGACCACAATATATTAGGTAACCCCAGGGATAAAATTCCACCATTAGAAAAATCAGTTGTTTATAAAAAAATTGTGCAGCACCTGCCAGTAAGTATGCATGGGGCAAATAAAACATTATCCCATTATCATGTACAGGGAACATTTAGCACACTATAAAAATTGCCGTTTTGTGCAGTCAGGGGTTGCTAAACACATTCACGAAACAGGTCATCACCCCATCACGATAGGTAATTTAATTTTAATGAAGTCAACCAATAACTTTAAACTGGATGCCTGCGAAAGCTTACACATACAAACAGGGACAGAATCATGAACAACGAACCCGGAATCATCAACTGCACAATTCAAAATTAAACCACCCAACAACGACAGTCCACATTCCCTTTCACCCCACAACGACCAATCAGATTCCGCCCTCCCTCCCCCACCCCTCCCCCCACACCAAGCATCTAACACTCACTCGATCTTGGAGAGTGGCCCACCATTGACACCATCTTACCGAGACAAGTGCCTTTCAAACCCATCTTCCCGTTGATGGTCACCGCAGTTGACCGAAATAGGATTCTTCCGCTATATACCTCTGTTGGCAACGGGGTTATTATCTTCTGAAACTTTCTGACGTATACTTTTGATATTGGGATGGAAATACAAGAAACGACGTGTATTGTAGGAGCAAAGTGGGTGTAAATCTTGAAAGTGAAAAAGGATTAATACGAACTAAATAAATATATGAAAGAATGGAGCCGAATGACGGGTTGAAAGGGAGTACAAAAAAATAGCACAGCAGACTCCATGAGCGTGGAATAGTTGGCTGCAGATGATGCTGGCATTTGAGAACAATCGCTCACCCTCATTTTAGGAAATTTTCTCTTTTAGGAAGATACTGACTGTTAGCCTCTCATCGCATGACGCCTATTTCTGAGTTATACATATGAAGCAGTCACTGCTCTCCCGTATATTTTCTTCGCTTCCAACTGTGAGACTATGGAAAGAAATTTCGGAAAAAATATAGTTCAAGAAATCATTTTCGACTTAAAATGAAGGAAAGATTGGGATTGAGATGATTTTAGAGAAGCGCTCGGTGAAGATAATTTGGAAAATTCATTAAATAATTTGTTAAAATTAGTAATTTCTCCCTTCATCATTAGTCATCATAGTGGTCGAACAAATTTTAATCAATGAACTTACCGCTTAATGTCTCTCTACAGTATTAAATTCCTCTAAAATGGGTATTTGAGAGACGTATGAGCGTGTCATGTGGTGAAAATAATAATTTTTTCCTCCCTCCTGGTCTTATTGGAAATAGTGGGAAATTAATTTCTCTAGAATTTTACTCTGAATACGAGTAGTTGGTAACAGCAGTGTGATCGGCGATACTTGAAATAAATAATTGCCAAGCCTGATGATTCCGGAGCGTCTCATTACGAAGGGGGCGCTCTAGCCTCATTACAGCAAGCCGTCAGTTCGGGTCCGTCATCAAGGAACGGACGGCATTTTGGGCGGGGAATTTCCCCAAAAAAATAACTAATCTGTTTATGGATTCACGTATCCATGGAAACGCGCAGAAACATCTGAGTTATTCATGAGTTCCTCTCTCGTCTGTTACCCTCTTCGTCTGAATTCACGGAACGTCATCCAGTGAATAGGCGTTTTATGCCCGTGCCGCCCCCGCCTCCCCCCCCCCCCTCCCACACCGCCCTTTATTCGCCTCCCTCGCCAACGCCTCCCAGAGTCCCGGGTCATTGTTGCACACCCCGTGAGGGAGTGAATCGGACGGAGGAGGGGGGGGGGGGGGTGAATGGTTTGGGGTCAGGGTGAGAGGTGGCTTTGGATGATAAAGAGGTAGTCGAAAAGGGAAGGAGGGAAATTAAAAGCCATTTCCCGGCCTGGAAATATGTAGAGCACTTGATAAACGGAATGGGCTGTACTGTGGATCAAAGTTTAGCTTCGGAATATTTGCCAAAATAAATCCACTGGCTATTATTGAGAATACTATAGTTTAATTTTACTATGTAAAAGATGCTATTGAAAATATTGCGTTTATTTTTTCCTTGCGTGCATGAAATTGCAATGCGGAAGGTATCCATGAATTTTATTCACCCGAAGGTATCCATCAAACACTTGCTCGTTGCTTGGTTGATGACTGAATGTTAATTTAATCGATTGTCTTACTATTTATCTCGGGGATTAACATTTTTATCATGCAGAAAGGAACATTAAAACTTCTACCCTCAATTAAACTGTGTCAATTTATTTTAAAAACCCTGTATTGTCCTATTTTTAATTCATGAAGTCCATATACCTTCGTTCATAAATGTATCTTAAGTCACCTGCTTGCTGAGTGAGTCTTCATTCAATAAATAAGACTACTTATGCCACACTATTTTTAATTAACAGGGAAGGAGTGACCGTATTTACGAGAAGGGAATCTGTGAAATGCACCCCGTTTAAGGACACGGACGTAACACAGTAAATGCACGAGGAAATATCTCTCTCCAATCCTTGCCATGGACGTTTATGCATAGCACTCCCGCTGAGCGCCTGTTTATTAAATATCCTCGACCAAATTTGGAGACTATTCGTGCCGGGTTTATTGCACGCTCAAATATCCTTGGAGTATTCTGTGAAGCATCATGTATATTCATGTAGGAAGCCGTGAAATTCCAGGTTTCTTTTTACCTCCCTTCCGTTCTCGAAACGAGAGAGGGAGGGAGAGAGAGAGTAAGAAAGAGGCAGAGCGGCTGAGAGGAGATAGTTTGCTACCAGAGGCATTAGTGATTGTTATTAATGAAGAAGAGGGATGGGGAAGAAAGGAAGAAGGCGATGCCCACGAGGGCGTGAAGGGAGGAAAACAACTCCGCACTCCTTTCTTCCTCCTCCCGTCTTTTCATCGTCGCTCTGCGGAAATTGAAGGGGAAATATAAATGGTGAGCCCTTTGTCAAGTTTTCCTTCTGGGACGTGCCATTATATGCCATTTTCGTCCGCAGCAAAGTTACGCTGGAGCTCTCTCGCATTTATCTCCGTTTTCCTCATTTAATTTCGGGTCGTTAGTAATTCCTTTTCTCAGAAAGATGGGCTCTCGGATGATGGTCCCAGTATCCTTTGGATTGACGTAAAAAAAATTAGGGAGTTATGAGCAGTAATATAATGAAATGTAAATAAATCGTCAAATAAAAACGCTGTTGCGTTTGAAACCGACGGAAGATGCCAATATTCATTGAGGTTTTCTGGAGATTGATTGGTGAAAGGAAAATCAGGTGTTCCAAAGGTGTTTGATCAGTCCGTATCCCTTGTACTTATTGAAAATTTTGACGGCTTCTGTTAATCTCGTTTACAATCGTCACACTCCCGGACGTACAATATTCAAGAGCGTGGTCACTATAATGGAAACCATATGAATATTTTTGAAATATATTTTGAAAATAAAAATAATTATGAGAAATATACTTGTAGCAATATCAACTTGTGCTATTAAAAAGTTAATTCTAAGTTGATTCTAAGTTGATTCTACATTATTAATAGAAGGAAGAAGGGAGAGAAGCGAGCATTCAATGCCTTCATTCCCTCAATGTCTAAGACTTCTAGGCTTCACCATGTGCAATTTTTTGATTTCTTCTGAAGGTAATATTGAGTGGTTGTTACTGTCGATTGTCTGACAAAGAGTTTTATTAGTTTTTTGCCATAGAATCTTTGTTTCGCTATATAGGCAAAAGCAAGTCACAATTAGTCTTCTTCTAATCATTTTTGCCAATTCATTTAAAGTGAGGGAATACCATATGATATTACTGAAAATCATCGTTGAATCATTTGAAGTCACTCCTCGTAGCCTACTAATCCCTCTGCATCCTCTTAAATACCGAAATAGGTCAGAATTTAGGGAGACCTTGGCAATATTTCTCTTGCAAGAAAAGAGTCGAAGAAATATCTGGAATAAGTGTCAGTGAAAGGCCTAGAATGCGCAAATTGTTTCACCTAAGTGAGATATTGAGTACTTTCTAATGCTTACACCTTCTAGCTAACGAAGTTTTGCACTCCTTTCACTCGATTTCTACATCTTGTCCTCTGAAAATACCCTCTGGTGAAATTTTACTCCCAGGAGCAATAGGTATCCCTGTTCATTTTAGTCATTCTGGTTACATATCTTTTGACCCAATTCTCTTCATTGCAAAGGGTGTCACTCTTAATGCTTTTCTTCTAAACGAAACGTATTTTTATGACTCCCTTACGAACGCTCAACGCCTATTTTCGCTGCTTCTTTTGCGCGTTCAGAACACACTTTAAAGCTTAATCTGTACTTTCGTAGCAAACCATCCTGATGAAGCTGGGAATCCTCAGATCTAATAACATACCCATGTCATTGAAGGTATATTAGCATCTTCGTCAATGGAGATCTATTTTCATTTGCAACCCATTACCTGAATGAGTGACATTTTGCCAGGCATATCACGTCCTAATTAACTTGTAATTAATATATATTGATGGTATAAATACCTATGCATAGTAAAAGGGGGTTAATTTAATGGAAGTACACTCAGAATGCGATATGATCTTTAAGTTCTCGATATTATAAGAGCTTATAGAGGGATGTAATAAACTACGATAATTTTCTATCGAACGACTTGAATGACAAGTATTCTTGTCAGTGAAACAAAAGGGTATTTTTTTTATCAACTCTTGGTTTTACAGTCTCTCACTCTTATATTACGCTATGATCAAACCTACTACAGCGCGATGGACTTATGAATTTTTGTGTAGCATCATAATAAATTGGCCTGCCGGGGTAGCGAGGCACCACGACGTATGCCTTGGCTACCCAATGATCGCGGGTTCAAATCCCGCTTCGGGCATGGTTGTTGTCATTTTCTTGTGGATAAGAGCTAAGTTAGGTTGTGCAATGCATCCTTAGAAAATGAAATCGCCTAAAAACCTAAGGTTACAACCACCACTACGTAGGAAATCAGATCGGCTTCGAATTCTGGTGAGAGATAGGCATTGAACTTCGAAGCCTACTGGACGTCAGCGATTCCCTTTCTAGTTCTTGCTATATATTTTGAAAACTGATGATTTCGTATGACCATGTCTCTCCTCGTGGTTACATTTCAGGACGAGTTCACCCGCGCTTGCTCCTTTCATCCTCCCCCGAGCACCTTCTTCCGCTCCATCCCACGCTCGCCCTCTTTCCTCCAATGGACCATAGCGGCTGGACTACGCATGTGCCACATCATTGAATGGGATGGGAGGGGCCGAGAGAGATTAGAGTGGGAGGAGGGGCCATCCGTCACTCCCTTCCCCAAACCCCTCTCGGCACATTGGGGGGCATCTTTGAGAGGGAGGTTGCGACTCGACAATCATGCTTGGAGCGGAGAGTCATGAATGAGCTCCCACTCCCCACCCTCTCGTCCAATTGTGCGTCCTCGCTCGATCCGAAGAGAGGGAAAGGGACCCTCTGTATCCCCTCCCTCCCTCCTGATCTCGAGTGCCCCCTCCCCCATTACGATGCCCGCATTCCCCCTCTTGTGCCGCGAGTGGATCACTTCATCCATCCATCCATTGCTCCTCCCCTTTCTCTCTCTGGAGCCCGACCCCCGGCTCCACCAAATCCTTTTTGCGCTCCTCCCCCACACACCCTCCTTCTGCAGCCGCCACTCCTGCATCCCACCACTCACGTGAGCCGCATTCTCGGCGCCCCCCCAAGGTTTATAATCGACCAGTCAGCATCCTAGAATGGAACCTCTCTCCCCTAACCCCCTTAAGTAACATTCTATGCCCCTCCCTTCCCAAAGCATCCCGCTGCAGGCTTGATAGTTTGCTGATCACTAAGGTGGCCCATGTAACAATCACACGCTCTTGGTACAAGGGGAGCAAAGTAAATAACAATTGTCCTGCTCCATCACGGAACGGCAAACATTCCTGTTTAAATAAAAGTAAGTGATCGTGATGTCCTCGTTGTGGATATTTAAGCGAGGCGACCAGCAGCTAAGATAACTTGCATCGTTTAGGATACATAAGTGCGTAATTTAGAGATGCATAGATTCAGCACTAGACAAGTGCTAGAAAAACTGAGCATCAAAACAAGACTAGTGAAAAGGATTAGCCAGGTCTACCCCCGCTATCTTGCACAAATCGCCAGAAGAACAGGCACAATAGAGGAGCCAATGGCAGAGGGAAAGGTCAAAGGCAAGAGGTCCAGAGGAAGATTACCAAATAGTTGGGTGGACCAGCTGCAGCACTCCTCGTAGGGAAATCTCTCCACGAAGGGACCCACTTGGATCTAGACCGAAAGAATTGGTAGACCAAGTCAGGAACAAATTCAACCAATTAGGCGCCACCGTAAAAGGCTCCGGGAGGGAAGAGGATTAGATGAATAGGTTAGCGGAAGTAGTTGGTATTAGCCTAGTCTTGACGAAAGGTGCCAAGGAGTCCACGGTTTAACGGTCCCTTCCGTCGGACTGAGTGAGGGACCGTAGGGACGTTCGTCAAGTAGGGACTATATAAGGATACTAATGAAATTCCTTACCAATGCTAGAATTGGAACTCACACCCTCGGAATGGAAAGCTGTACTTAGCCAGCACACCAACCCAATCCCCATAGCTTTATATTTTCAGTCGTCCTTGTTACCTTTCTTTAAATGGTCGCAGCATCCGGTTTTATTTAGTGACAGCTGGGTGTTTCCTACTAGATCTTTGCTCCTGATCCACATTGGAATAGAAAGAGAAATTCGACACCGAAGATTCAAAGATGCATTTAAAATCGCTGATGTGAAGAAAATGGATGGCCTTTTGGCATACATCTTTAGGCGAGATGCATATGCCATATGACTGTCGTGAAGATAGTCGTCGAGTGAAATTTTATTGAGAAAATGGCGAAAGAATATCTCTGATGAGGTGCCTGGAGCTAGTAGTAATGGATGTAAAAGAGAATAATTATATGAATTTGAAGAAGTTAGCCGAAAGAAAAACAGAATGGAGAATTTCTTCAAACCAATATTAGTATTTACAACTAGTATTTATGATTATAATATGAATGAAACTCGTTAGTCTTTTTAACTTTCGAATAATTACTATATGTACATGTCGTTTCTGCTTCATGGCATTCGATTATGCCGCAATGAAAGGATGCACTCGAGTATATATTTGGTACATCCCGCATTGGTATTACCCATAATATTGGTAATGGAGCTGGAAAAAAATACGTCACTTTCACGTAATGGATGGGGCCTCACTCTCACGCAGTACGTTTTTCTACAAGTTAGTAGTTTTATGTAGCTTCGGAATCGACTCATTTTTACTGGGGTTAGCACGATTCATATTTCGACTGTCGATATATTTTCCTGGTTCCCTGGATCATTCTTCTCCACTGGGTTAGCTCGATCCAACTTCCAATGTATATATATCATCCGGGCCCCTGGATCTTTCTTCTCCACCCTGCATACAGAAATGGCTCGATTTTTATTCCTTACGATGGCACAATACGCATAGTGGCCCTGATATTTTCATCCGTGCCATGTATTGAAGAATTAATGCCTAAGATGTGCTTTCTGGACCTTCAGCGTGCTGCTTCCTTTGAGAATACATTCATTCCAAAGGCAGTTAGCCCCTTTTCTCCCATTTTCTATGCCACGATGCCCTGATTTTTTATCCACCGTTCGCAAATGGTATCAGTAGTCAAGTTCGGCCCACCCTACCAATATAAATGTAAAAAATAAATGGTGAGGTCAGATAGTATGCATAAATGAAAACCTCTCCATACAGTCTTATATGGGGCAAGGTAAGCCTCCGCTTGGCTTGAATTCGTGGTTCGAGTGAAGTGGCATTCAGCATCCTTTGATGAACTTAGCTTCCCTAGCACTCATACCTGCTCTCTCCCGTTTCTTTATTCAGTTACTCGTGACGGTTCAAATTAGCTGACGGTATGAGAAGAAGATTTGTTTCGGAACATTTTGTTTGTAATATCATCCCCATGGTCGAGTATTTGCTATGTTGTGGGTAAGAGTCTAAAATTGTCCCCCACTCCAAGTCGCCTTCTGCGAAGGAACTGCTTCAAGCTGCACTTCAGAGGTCACCGCGTACGTGTATCACCTCACCGTCAGTCATCTCTCCTCTCGCTAAAAATCGCATCAATACCATCGTTCACTCCCACCCTCCTCCTCGCCCTCAGCACATGCGCAGTTTTCCGGAAGTGCAAAATGGCGGATAACACCCCCCTCTCTCTCTCTTTCTCTCCCCCTCACCCTCCCCTGTGCCCTAAGAAACCCCCATTCCCTCCCCCTGCCTCCGCACCCCATCCTTCCCACCCCCTTCGCCCCACCACGCCCCCTTTCTCATCTCTGTCCCCATCTCCCTCCTCCTCCAGTCCACCCACTGCGAACGTAATCTCCTGCGCTCTCTCTGTCTCTCTCTTCGTCCAACGCTTTTGCTCCTGCTGCCACTAGCTAACTCTCGATTGACATCTGAAAACAATCTGCCGCTGCCTTTTTTCCCTTCTCCCGAGAGCCCCCGTATCCCTTCTTTCTTCTCCTCCTACGGCTTCCTCTCCGGTCGGAGTCCCGCGCCCAGAATATGAAAAAAGGGTTGACCATCGATCTCCTCCTCCGTCTCTTCCACCCCTATTGCCTCCTCACCCCGCCCCCTCCTTCCCTTCCGTCCTCTCTGGCGCTCCCAAGGCTTCTTCCTCTCTTTCTCTCTCGGTTCAAATCCATCCATCACCTTCATCCTTTTCATGCAGGCTCCTCCTCCTCTCTCTCCTACATTACTTCTTCTTATCTCCTCCCTCACCCAATTCACCCGCTCATTTTTTTCAGTCAGCCCACCGATCTCCCTTTCTGCTGCCAGTCCTACTCCCTCTCTCTTGACAGCAGCCACCCTCCTCGCCAGGGAGACTTCTGCGTCGTCCGACACCCCTCTCGCACCGGCTCTGAGCTTACCCCCTTCAGGGGATTTTACTCCCCGTCCCTTGCTGGAAGAGGCTTATCTCTCCCTTGTGACAATATTAAAAATTCCTGGTCAACTTCTCTCAGCCCCCTCTCCCCAGTGATCGATGTCACCAAGCTCTGGTTTTATTCATTGAGTGATTGCAATGGTAAAAAGAAAAGCGTGTGAACCTCCTAATACGTTACCAATTTCATCTATGCACAGGAAAGTGTGGTGTTTGTACCCTGTTTGCAACAGAAAGGAGAAAAAAGAGTAAATTATTTGCATAAAAAAATGGGACAGATCATTAAAGCAATTCGTCGTTTAACTAGTTTTCAATATATTAAAACAAACATCCGCCTTCTCTTGTCGTAATAGACCTTGCCACATTAACTGGGGGACATTACAAAGTAAATTCCTATTATATCAGAGTGGCATAATCCAGGAAAATCAGGTTCATAGATAATACACCTGAGCAGGGAAGGAATTCTGCGTTTTGCGGGTTTCGTGGATTCATTTCCTGGTAGAAAATGGTGTCGAGGAACAATTCAGACTGGGTAAGGGTGTTATAAAGCTAGAGTAAGAGTAAATGATGCGAAAACCGCTTTCGAAATCAAATTAAAGGAAAAACATATCGAAGAATGTTATCAATTAAGTAAGTATAAAAATAAATAATTATAGCTCTCTGTCGATGCAATCTGTAAACATTCGGGAAATTACTCACCTTACAAGGATTATGAAAAAATATTACAGTTTATTGAAAGCAACTTCATTGATATGTTGTAATATCCTTATCACATTGGTGGTGTTTCGGCGACGTGAACATTTTCAAGAGTGGCCTTAAAATGTTTTTTCATGTGGCTGATAAGAAATTACGTTAGCTTTCTGATTTTTGAAGGTTTTGGTAATCGGAAGAGCTAAATGTTTCCGCGTCAGATATTTAATATTTCTTAGGTTTATCCTTCTTCAAGTATTATATGCCGCGAAGACATCCTCCGTGCGAGGTATCGAGCGCTGGGCATCCCCTCTCTCACCCGCCATTGGTCCTTCCAAGCTATTGGCTCTCTCTTCATCCCCCTAACCCTGGGAAGGGGTCGCTTATCGACTGCTTCTCGTTCCCCCTCCATGACCCCCATGCCTTTATCTCCTCCTCTTCCACCCACTTAGACTGGGCAGACGGGGGTACACGAATACAGAGAGAGAGGCAGAGGCTCTTTTATTATTTATATAGGGCCGCCGTGGGACGCTAGCGAGGGGTGAGGTCGTGAGTGGAATTCTCCTCGTGCGCGGCGGTGCTCCATTGTTCCGTTTCGTGATGCGAGGGAGGGATAGTCTGCGGTGGCGGTGCGAGTTTTTTTTTAGTGCAAAGAATATCGCAGAATTTCTGAATAATTAAGGGTTCATTACCTGAATGTGCGACGTGGGGTCAAGGAGAAGGAGGTCGGCGTGCCGTTAGGAATGAGGTACTTGATTCATTTTCCTCCATGCACAGTGCCTTGTTGAAGCTGTTTTCTTACACAATACCTAAAACCCCGGTTGAATGGCTTATTTACTTTTGTCTTCCGTGTAAGTCATGTTCTCAATGAGGAAAATAAAATCTTTATTTCTACCGAAGATTAGCTGAGCGTGTATTTGTCCGTAGAATATATTCGTAGAAAATAAAAAAATCAGACACTCCTCTATACTTTCCATCCACTGGTTTTTATTCCTAATTATTGTTTTCTCTGGCCTTGTGCCTTTCGTGCTAATTAATACTCATTTTTACAAATTTTGCATATTTTCTCTATCGTACTGCATTTTACACCTATTCTGCATATTTTGGGAATATATCGAATAGCATCGAATCTTGAATGCCATTCATCTCACAAAAGACAGCCGGGACAGTCGTAGATGTCATTTCGTCATACATTACTGAATCACTTGCATATTTCTGTGAGGTTGTTAAATTTTCCATTATCCTAACGATTCTGTAAAACAAATTCGATTTAAACTTATAGGAATTCAGCTGTTATCATCGAAAAATAAAATGGATTAAATGTTTTGCTTTAGTTTTAAGGGTCTATATATTGTGTGGATTTTTTTTAACTTCAAGCATCAATTCGAGAACGAATCATTTTCATTGTGTTGATGCGAAGGCTTCCACAGCATTTTGAATTATCAGCTTTCATTCTCCCGGTGCTGCTGCATGGGTCATCTTTGAGTGACGAAAATTTCATGGTGTGTTTTTTACTCGATTGTACATTTAAAATTGTGGGAAAGTTCAATTTTAGTCGTTTTAATCATAAAAATTATAAGAATAAAACTAACCTTATTGAAATTCAAGTATCGTACCTGAACGGGGTAAGATATCTATTCATTACCAGGGTTTTGTTCTCTGCAGACTTGTAAGCACCCGCACCTCACTCTGATCCTTTCCTTTGATGAGAAGCGTCGGTAATAAGTGTGCGGGAGATACGAATTATCCGCCCACGGCGCAGGATCATAAAATGGCCGTGCCCGCGTTACAATTTCCACCAAAGCATCCAGCCAGCTCTCCTCCTCTCCCAGAAGTTCTCTCCCCCACAATTTTCATTCCCCACCACCACCAACCCCAATCAGGCCTTCTCTCCCCCACGCCACCAACCTCCGCGATCTCTCACTCCCTCCCCAACCCTCTCGGAGAGAGACTCCCTTCCTCCCCCAATCGTTCCCGCTCTCACCACTCGCTCCATAAAGCCAGATGCCACTCCGCAACTACCCCGCTTTAATGATGACTTCGAAATGGGCTTGGGGGAAGGAAGAGAGAGAGAGAAAGATATGTGTGGGTGTGCATGCGGGGAGAGTCGTGGAGAGGGGTGTACCGGTTGCCATAGGTAGGATGGACGCCGTGGCTCCAGACGGGGGACCCCCGAGGGGTGGGAACGTATAAATTTATACGGGGGACGGAATGGGGGAGGGTTGTTTGGAGTCGGGGCGCGCGTGCACGAGGGTGTGGGTGGGTGCGGGGTGGCCGAGGGAGTGGAAAGGTAGAAGAATGGGCAGGGAGGGGGGGTTGGTAGGGGTCTGGGCGCTCGTGGGTTTGCGTGAGGAGCGTTTGGCTTGGGGAGGAGGGTGGCGGTGGTGGTGGGTTGGACCGACCCGCCATCCGTCCGGCCCCTTTTCAACTCGCTCTCCGTCTCCTCTCCCTCAACGTCCTTTCCCCCCTCCCTCTCTCCGCTAATGCCCGGGCCTGCGATTTTCAAATCATTACTGTCTCTATTGCCACCGCTCTCTCCCTGCGTCGATGGATCCATGACACATCCGGTGGCGTGGATGAGGGAGGGACTCGCTCCCCCGCCATCCCCCGTTCCGCTTCGCGTTCATTTCTCTCTCTTTCTCCCTCCTCTCCCCCTCACGCCCCCGATTCCGCCTCTTCGTCTTTTTTGTTCCACCCCCGCTGCCGCAGCCTGCACCCCTTCCAGCGGCGGAACAAATTTTAGTTTGCCCTCCTCATTCAATCTCGTCATTATGGTCCCTTCATTGAGCGCAATCCCATTTCGGCCATCCACGGAGAAAATTTCCTCTTCACCCCTGTTCACATCTGATGTCTAATGACGATGCCTTTGTTTACCCTTTAGTGCGGAAGTAGGAATTAGTGTCTAAGTGATGACTTTATAATCATAGGCGTTTATGTACATTAAAGTCGAATTGCCGAATATGAAACTTAGGGTCGCGAAAAAATTGCAACTATAATTTTTCCTTAAACTACCCATTTGAAGTTCTGGCTAACTATACAAGGACAATATTGTATCTACCTGTATCATTCCCGCTAGGCTCTATTGCTTTCACACTCAATATGATCCTTCAAAGGAGTTAACAAGGGGAGTTTATTTTTATCACCCAAGGATACAGTTTAACAATGAAGGAGTATTATTTAGATTAAAAACGAATGAACTTCTGTGACATTAATATTCTATTTAATACCTAGTTTTTTCTTGTAATCAACGGTTGTATTATTTCGCCAACTGCTTTTTCTCGTGGTTATATTACCACTACCTCTTGTTTAACTTGAAATTAAAATATATCTGATTGCGGTGGATATTTATATGAGGTCTCAGATCCGTCGAAGGGAGGATCAGTACCATCCCCATATTTTTTATGTTCCTTTTACCCTCCGCCGTCCGTTTTAAAGGCGGCGGTGATGAAATCGTCCGAATGGCAAGCCTGGAGGCTTGTGAGGACTAAAAAAAAGTCGAAGCGGGAAAACGCCTAGCTGAATGGGCGGCTTTACGAGCAGTGCTTGGGAGTTTGCGAGTGTGAAGACGAGAGAAGTCCAGGTGACACCATTTCACCTGGCGGCGCTGGTAATTCTGTTTACGCCGCTCCAAACGATGCGACGCCATCGGCCCGCAAACACTGACTCCCACGTACACACACACACTTACAATGTCCCCTTATTCTCCTTCCACATCCCCTCTCCCTTGACTCGCCTCTCCCTGTTATCCCTCACTCCCTCTCTTTTAACCCCTTTTTCTCATCACTTACCCTGCCGGGGCACGTAGTGAAATAAAACCTCCTCCTCCCCCGCCAAGTTTTTACCTTAATTCACGAGGCTTCGGGTCGGATGATGTATTGATGCGTGGCACTTACTCCTTTGTATTACCTGACTCTCATTTTATGGAATGGCCATTCCGATTTTCTCTTGACGCGTGACATTAATTGATTCTTTCGCACGGAAGCACGTTCTATTGGGACCCCCAGACAAGTGACTTCCGGTTTGGTGCGGGTAAAAAATCGAGCCTGGGGCTGGGGCAATTTCGGAGTGGCTGTTTTTTTCTGACGGACTCATTGTTTTCTCGCGCTCTCATTTATCTTCCAACCTTTATTTTTCATTGTATTTTCATTAACTTCATCAGGATTTGTCTTCGAACTAATTTTGGGCTATGCGGGACTTGGTGAGGAAATTTGCACCAGCGGCGGAATTGAATCATTTTATTCACCAACGTTATTTTGCTAGTAATGGAATATATTAGCCCTTATATCTAACCCTTGTAACGTTAGTTCGGTAATAACGAGCCCCTAATTCCTACGGCGTTATGGCATTATTTACTATTTTAATAATCACCGTACGCAACAGGCTGTCATTAGCGAAACAATACAGTTATGAATAATTTTTAGCAATAATGACGTAGATAATGTCCCGTTAGAAAACGGTGAAATGACGATCCTTTTCCATTCATTCTTTTATGAGTATCCTTTGATGGAACCTGATTGTTATAAACAACTTTTAAATATATGATTATATTGGGGATAAATTTGAACCATGTTAACTTTCTCTCTATATTTGTTATGAGGTTTTACTACTTCTCCATTTCTGACCTATTTGCTTTAATATTTCTTTGTCCAGCATTATAAACTCAAAATTCTGGACTGAATTTCCTCCCTTCCACATTTTAAATCATGGATAATCACAATATATAATAAAACATCACAAAATTGGTATTGTAAAATAATGTTCTGTTTACAGTACCTTAAACATATTACTGTCACTTATATGAAAGTGTCGATTCAGCGATCTATTGTCATGCGAGAAAAAAATAGGTCTACAAAAAGTACTAAAAAATTGAAAAAAAGAAATAGAAAAAAATGTACTCGTATCAAGGAACATGCACACTTTCGGAGATATTTTCGTTCATAGGAGTCCGCTTGGCATATTGTTACTACCATGAAATACCGTATTGGCAGCTGCGCCAATTACCATAGCACACCTACTGTGAGCTTCCATTATTTAATGAACTTGAATTATTTATTGCTCCATTCAAAGAAGCATTATATGTTGACATTCGATCCCCAAGTCATTCAGTTGTATATTCTGGAACAGTAAATATTTCTGAAGATGAATATGGAATTATGAACGATTTCTTACAAACCTCAAAGATTGTTTAAAAAAACAATCTTACTAGCGACGTAACATGTCTAATATGTTCTCCGAAAATTCGGATAGATAAAATTCAGAGCATAATGAAAAAATCAGATGTCCATTCGTTCACCGATTGGTTCAAATTCGGAGAGCCTCGTGTGTACATGTTTTTCTTCCGCTTCGATGTGCGTCCCTCAATTTCTCCGCATCCCCCTCCCTCCCACACCCTTCCCCTCCTCTCCCCTCAAAACAGCCCACTTCCGAATGCCTCCCCCTCGAACCCCAGCACTCCCAACATCGTCCAGCGCCGCCCAACCGTCCATCCCCCTCCCTCTCCCACCTTCATCCCCACTTCCTTCGATTGAGCTGATTCACGGCGTGGCTTCGGTACTGCGGAAGGGAGGGGTGGGACGGACGGACGCCTGCTCTATGGGCGTTGGGGGAGGTTTTCGGATCCGAGACCACCGCTGCCGACAAACGCCACCTCCGTTCATTTATACTTTTTTCTCCTCTTCTCTGCCTCCCTTCCGGAAGAGGTCAGGGCCATAGGGCAGCTTCCCCCGTCCCCTACCTCCCGACATGCGTCCACCCATTGGGGTTGATTAGATTTCGGGCTCCGCGCGAGTCGGGTACGTGATTGAGCTTCTGTGGTTCACCGCGGCGTGGCTCGGCGATGGAGGGCGCGCGGATTGGGAGGGTGTCGCCCGGCGAATCAGATCAGCGCCATTGTTGACTCAGCACATTGCTCAGTTTTGGCGGGAAAACCCCGGAATAGATTGATGTTGTCTTGAAATGATTTTTTATCGGGCGAATCGACAGCGGGGTCATTTGCTTCCTCCTAAAATATTTGAAAGAGGTTTTGCTTTGAGATTGTATTTTTCCTCCGAGTACCTGTTTAGGATATACATTGTGATTCTAAGCGTCACCGATCTCTGTCACACACCTTCGCGGTGGTTCGCAGGGTATAGTTAGATGCAGATGATCACAGGGGGTCATTACGTCACTTTCTCACGGAGCAGAAAAGTAGGATACCAGTGTTATAAGTGTTGTGCGTAGTGCTCCGTAGGCTAAATAAATGATTGCCTTAAAATAGTTACAAATTACTCTTTGGATTAAATTTTAACCATAATGAAATGACCTTTACTTTACGACACCTTCATTTATCTTAACCAAATTATTCATTATTAATCATTAACCATATCCATCAATTATTCACTATATCTTTTCACAATATCAGCTTTTGAATTCATTGGTAATATAATTATTTTTTGAATCCTACAACTCAGGAAATTTTGGAAAAAATATTGTTGATATTATTGGTTGGGTTGATGGGGGCAAAATCTGTCGATTTAAGATAACTGTTGTGGAAAGAAACTGTTTCACTGGAAACTGAACCTGGAAACTGTTTTTGTGCTATGCGGATGTACATTTATCCATGGGAAAATCCCTCCGAATGGTATTGGTAAATGTTTTTAATAAAATCAGCTCGAAACCTAGAAACGAGTTTTTCCCGCCTCAGAAACCAAAGTAACGATTTCCCTCTCCGTCTCTGAAACCGTCAACGAAACCGGGAGTGGAACTGGGAACCTCGTAACAGCCGGCTAGCAGTCAGGCCAGCTATATATTCCAGGGACGCCGCCTAATCACTCCGCCAGGAGAATAGCCAGGTGGCCGCCAGAAGTTCCCGGGTTCATCTCTCGGTCTCGCTAATGTGCTTTTTTATCAGCGCAACATCCGCGCAATTGTCTGGAGCAAAAAGCGTGGGGAAATTTGCAGAGCAGAGGGGAGAAAAAATATGAAACTTGCCCTCTCCCTCCCTTTGGATGTAGTCCCGCGATAAGCTTGATGCACCGCCTCCCTTTCCTCACGGCCCATGTCACATCCAGGGAACTACCTCCCCATACCTGTCCCTCCTCCTAAAAACAACGGGGAATGCCGTCGCCCCCCCCCCCCCATTGCCTCCCCCATCGTTTCCCCCGGCGGGTGGACTCCTGCACACACACCTCTCCCACCTTCCCACTTCCGTCGTCGTCCGACCCCAGGGCACTCCACCCCTACCTTTCCCTCCGAACTCACTTCCTCTCTTCACCCCTGGCACTCACTCCGCTCCCTTTGAAACAGCGCGCTTCCAACGGTCAATTCTCCTCCTTCACTCTCTCTCTTTCTCACCACCATCCACTGCCTTTTCTCTATCCCCTTTCTCTCTCTCACTTCCTCGCTGGTGAATGTATACTTCTTCATCTTCAGGACCTGAAGATGTCGATCCTCGACGAAACCCGGGTCGTGTAATAAATAATTTTTATGTGGAACAACCAAGTTACGTTTCTATTTCGATCATGAAGCAGTTCCACAAAGTTACGTTGGATACAGGTGACAAATGTATACGACATGGAGTACATTTGTACTCCACGAAACCATCTATCCGCCCTCTCATACCTCTCTCTACCCCCTCCGCCCCTTTACTTTACTACCTGCTCACCAATTCCTTCTTCCTTCCCCAAATACGAAATTCTCCCCCCGCCAGAGGTATTCGCCAAATCTCGCAGCGAACGAAATGGCTGTCCCCCGTTTGGTTAGCTCAGGGTTCATCATGTTCACGGAGAGAATCGTGTTCCTTCCATACGTAGTACTACTTACTCGTGTTTTCTGGTCTTTTTTGCAGTAAAGAGACTTAAACAGATGTTTCCAAGACAAAGATGTTCCTCGATTTCAAATGTTGAGAACTCTCCTTTGCATAGTCCGGTTCCATTGGTCTCCCTACCATAGGATGGAATCTTGCTGGATGTTGTTCTCTCGTACTACCTGAATCTTACATCATTGTGAGGAATAATTCGACCGAAGAAAAATATATTTTTAGCGAATACTTACCAAAGATAGGGGATTAATTTTTATCAACCCCTTCTCTTCATGCCCGCAGTCATCCAGTGGTCAGAACAGATGACCTTTATGTCCCTTTCGATTCGGCGATAGAGATAATAAAGGTCATTGCCATCTTAACCTTTGCCGTAGTAGTCCACAAATGTTTACATATTCGATGAAAATTCTGATAAAGCTAGTGCTCTGAATTCCTTAAGTTTTTATCCTTTTCTGAGGCATACATTACTCAGTCAAATACATGTTTTGATGGAGCAACACAATAATGAGCTGTTTGCGTTGAATAGCATTGGGAAAAGCAGTGTGAGATGGTCTTTGTGGAAGGTGCTCGTTAGCTGAGGTAATATGCGTCTCATGATTGGGTGATGTGGTCTGAGCATGAATCAGCAAAAACATGGTGTTGGCATTTGTCTGTTGTTGATGAAAGCCACCTGGATTTCTTTTTGTAGTTAGACTGACTCTCCGATGCCTGAGATTTTAACCCCCCCAGTGAGGATAGTTACGAAGTCATTCGCGTTTGGCCATCGCTTTCGTCTTCGGAGTCGCCTTCTTAATTCTTTCCCCTCGTCGCACTCCAGCACGCCTTTCGATCGTCTTCTACGGAGGAAGGCGTGGGTTGCCTCCCAACCACGTCCGTCATATAAACCGCCATTAACCTTGTAATCAATCCACATCTACAGTCCCGGCGTCGCCTGCCCGCGCCAATCAAGTGCTGCTTGGAGTCTGCCGTTCTCGCAACATGTCCGCGTTCCGCACCCGAGGTCTCCCTGACTCTTGATGGATTTCGTGAGCGGAAAGAGATTTTTCTTTTTCATGGGGCGGATGTGTGAATATGGTCACGGATCTCCCAACCGCCTGCCACTCCTTGGCCGGCTCCTCACTGGCTAGACTAGGCTAATTTTTACAGAAGCCATAAATTCATAGTATATTTTCAAGTGCCCATTGAGTAGTGACACCCAATACTTAGACAGAATTTTATTGAAAGATAGGTCGCTATTCAATATTAGAGATGTGGTTGAGTGTGAATGATATTTTTTTTGGAATTCGTTTCATCTACTCTTCGTTATAAACTAGACAATGTCGGTTGAGCGTCCAATAATCGGTTCGACTTATTAAAATGTTATTCATACCCATCCATGGAGTTTGGTGTATGGAGTTAAACCGCGTTTACACTATGTAGCAAAACCTGCTATATAACTTTTGCTGTGTAACATTGTTATATAACATTTGCTACATAACATTGTTATGTAACTTTTGCTACATGTAGCGAAGTTAGATGTAGCACGGATTTCTTTTGATCTTTACCGACTCCCAATGGATAGCACAATTTTTGCTAGAAATAGCAGAAAATGCTACATATAGCAATGTTATATAGCACTATTCCGAAGTGACTTTTTCTACTTTTAGCAAATGTTATATAAACTTGCTATATGTTATACAAATTTGCTATATAGCAGGTTTTGCTACATAGTGTAAACGCGGCTTTAGTCTCTCTTCAAATTGCTCGGGCTCGCATTTCAATTTCTTTCTTAAAAAATTCAGTCATACAATTTGGTGATTATCTGATCGTAACCTTTCAATCCAAAAACTATTTGAACAACGTAAGTCCTAGCCTACACCCTCATTTTTGTTTCCCCTTAGCCGTTCTCTCTGTCCCTCTTTCAACCACATTACTCACTGGTTGTTCAGTCTATCCTCAGAGTGTTCCGATGAAATCTATCTCATAATCGCATTAAATATCCCGTTGGTAAATCCCATTTATTCCGTAATTTGGAGATTGGAAAAGATAAAGATATGGAATCCACGTGCTATTACATCGACGTTTACTCATAGAACCTCCGTTGGAAACGAAAACAATTTGTGAGCTCAGAGTCGTGCGGGCTCCAAATCCAATCCAACCGATGAAAGGCGAGTACAGTACGTCTATCTTCGTTTTGGTGCAAGTAAAATGAGAGAGAACATGTGGTGAGACGCGAGAGGCGAGAAATCCTCGTGATTTGAGGGAGAGGATTGGCTGAGTTCCACCTCAAAAGGAACTGTTCTTCAGGCCACGCGTTCACTCACCGACCGCACATCTGAACTAACAATGTGATGCTGTTGCCGCCTGATGCAACCGTACAATGGAGGAACGGAAAAAGTGTGGCGCCCATGAGCGCGCTCCGATTTCCGTGAAACGTCGCGAAAACCCAAGGTGGTTATATTCTAACAGCCTTGGCGAAAACCTTCGTTTTTCTTTTTCCGAGCCCGGCGCCAACTTCACCGAACTTTCCTCCCCAGATAAGCGCGACGAATAGCCAACGCAATAGATTTGTAAGCGTAAGTGGCGTTCTTTCTTGTGGTCATGGGTACGTGGTAGTTTTCTGTTCGGTATTCTTTGTATATATTATTACCATAGCAACTGTTTTAAATTAATTTCCTCCGATATGGTTTTTCATATACGGTATGTTTTGGATTCTCTCATTTCTCACTTTATCCACCATTAAATTCCTGGCTGCCTAAATTAAGTACTCTATTTCTGTACCAATCAATTGCCTACCATCATAAGTATTTATGCCATTATTCACTTTAATAGGTCACTATACTTTTAAATGTGGTATAGTTTGTATCTATTCTTTTTCTGTGACATATATCTTCTTCAAAGCATATTTATTGTTGCTCTATAATTATTTGTCCACTTCATAACTATTTATGAGCTCTTTCTATGGGGTATTTTATATCTTACAATTTGTAATCACATGCCTCCATACCTTCATTGTCATCATCATGCATTTTTCTTTCATTTCTTCCTCCTTTACTTAGTTTTTTTGGCCAGTCCCCCTCTACCACGGATCTTTCAGTTTTCTAGATACGTGCATTTTATCGTAGCTACCTTGGGCCAATATTACGTGGCCATACGAATTGTGTGCATTATATATAGGGTCATATCTTTCACCGGCGTGTCCACGTCTACGCACTTTATTATGCATTGTTTAAGGGTATCATCGGTATGGAATTTGGACAGTAAGATCCTTGTCTAAGCCCTTAATTGGATTTGAATAATTTTTTCCCACTTTCACGTTGGCGGCAGATTCTGTGTGCAGCTTATATATTGCCTTTAATGAGAGGGAGAAGACGTATGAAAAAAAGCTGTGTTTGCGCTCATCGTCGATGATTTCACTGGCGTCGATTAATGTTTTAATTCTCTCTAGGGAGACCCTTCGCCACCGCTCCTCCCCACTCCTCCCCACTTCACCACCCGGGAAACTTTCGCGAAGGAATGCAGAGAGGGGTAGAGTGTGAGAGAGAGAGAGCGGATCCGTCTGAGACGGAGTCGTGTCCCCCTTCCCTTACGAATCGCTCGCGTAGTACGCCCATCCGTGCATCGCTCCCGTTTCTTTCCTCCCTCTCGCGATTTATTTATCTCCCGCCTTTTCCATGCCTTCGGAATCCGCACGCTCTCCTTTTCTCTCGTGCTGGAGAGCGGAGTGGAGCTTTCAGGGGGGAAGAGACTACTTGGAGGGGAGGCCGGAGAGAGTCTCTGGGACTGCCCACAACGCGCGTGCCTCAACGGAGGACGTATATACCGATCCCCGGGCGTGTATCGATCGAAGTCCGTCTCCGAGAACAAATGAGTAATGAGGGGCGATGGAGGGAAGGTGGAGGTCGAAGGAGGAGGCTCCATCCACGCTCCGCCTTTCCCCAGAATACGAAATGCGCCCGCCGCTCGATGTTCCATTAGACCCTCGCTCTTCTGCTTCGGGTTATTTTTTAGTCCGCTACCGATTATTGGTCCCGGTCAAGGACTTGTTATCCTTGCACCCTTCCCTGATGATGTGATTTTTTTAAGGAAAGATCACGAAAGAGGTCGTATTGCGAATCGACAATTTTGGAGAAGGTTGTCTCACATCTGTTTTTATTCGGCGTAAATCTGGTTCCGAAATATTCCCTGTGGATTCCTAAGTCGTGCAGCTCATTGATGACGAAAACAATTTCTAATCATTAAATAAGGATTCGATACTATATTGGCTCTGGCGGTTAAAGTGCATACAATCCTCAAGATCTTTCCTGTCCATTTAACTATCCCTAAGTTATTTAGCGTAGGGATACTTCGAAATTTAAGTGTCGTGAATCAGATTAGACAGTTTTGATTAGTAGTGGTCAGCAAAAGAGAAATATGTTGATGATTTGCATTGAGTTTTACCAAGCTGCATAAGGAAAGGAGATAAAGGAACCATCGTTACACCTTCCTGCTGAGGAAATAAGCAAGGGTTCTAAGATATCAAACATTTCTTTGCCAGGGGAGCGGAAGGATATGAAATATGAATGCGGCTCACATTCATTCCAAGTGGTCTTCCATGTTTCCCAAACATACTTCTCAGGCCGTCGCGACGGCCTGAGAAAGTATGTTTGCGACGCGTCGTCTGCGAATATTTACGCATTTGCTCGACTGGAACGGGAACCGAAAGGTCGTCTTAAACGAAATTTGACGGGTGTCCCAACTCGTCCATTTCCACAAAATTCGGTCCGCGGGCTCTCCACTCCGTGCACCGTCACTCAGGCGATAGCTGTCGGTCTGATGCTTCCTTCCCTCGGTGCTAGACGGCGGAGGAGGGCGATGCTCGGGCGGTTCGGAAGGCGGCGACAAACACGATTACGTCCAGCATTCGCGTGTTCGCGTACGCTTCCTCGGGCTTGTTTACGATTACCCTATCAGTCGAGTGTCGACTTCTACCACTTGCCTTTCTCTCTCTCTCTCTGTCTCGTAACCTCTCGGTTTCCATCCATATATCGATGCCATATCGGGCGTCTCCATGAAGAGGAGGAGGCCGGAGAAGTAGGTGTGGAGGAGGTGAGGAAAGGAACAAAAGTGATGTAGTTGCAGCGGTGGTTGGGGATTATCGGCGGAGGAGGTGAATCGCTCTCCATCATCGTGACCGTCGATCTTGATGACGGCTTAAGTGAGCACGATCGCTATGACGATAAGGCTCACTGGAAGAAAATGTTTAAGGGTTCTTTCGTCGCGTCGTCCCTACCTTTAACTCTTTCGTCTCTCCGCCCGGGGGTATGAGGTCGAGACTCTCTCTGTACTTTTCGGTTTCCATTCATCGTTCCCCTGATGAATACAAAAGACCTCGGAGTTCTCAATCTTCTCAGTTGAGTTAAATTTTTTTCTCGCTTTCAACAATTTCTTCTCAATTTACAGCACTAAAAGGAGGAAGGGTGTAGCGATTTTGGCATGATGTAATATATTTTTACTCATAAGTTTCGTAATATGACCGTGTTTTAAATTTTTTTCTAGTTTTTCTTCTCTCACGTGTTCTTGCTTGATAACTACGAAAATGTAAATGTAATGTGTTGGTGAATCGCTTAAAATATTCAATTGCCACATCATCCTCCATTACCATTATGACCATGTTTCAGTCACCCAAGATTTTCAATTTCCAAAACTATTTTATCATAAAGAATCGGAGATTAATTAAAAGATTATTACGCTTTAGGATTTATCTGTCAGATGATTTTCTTCTGTTTCCTTATGGTTTAATATTGAAAATTTTTTAAAATAAAACCCAAAAAGTCATTTTAATTCGTACGCTAGTAATATCCACGTTTGCTTTGAGTGGGAGTTAAAGTTATGTGTTCGATTTACCTTTTAGTGACAAATTCATTTGATGTTCAATTCAACTGACAGGAATGTGACATTACCAAACATCCCAAGAATGAAACAAGGCCGTTCAAATTATTTCTCATCTTCTCGCTCCAATTCCATCACCATTTTCTCCCCAATAAATCGAAAGAAATAAAGCAAATAATGCATAATTCCTTGATCCTTTTCCCAACTCTGCTCCTGGCAGCCTGCCCTTTTTTATTATCCCCTAAACCCCGCTCCCCTCTCTGATAGACCGCCGTCCCCATTTCGCCTCCGCACCAAAATCTCCCTTCTCACCCATTTGACTTTCCGCCTTCTTTCCTCCCCTCTTAGTAGTCTCTTTGGCTCCGTCGAATCCCCCCTTCACTTTTATAATTCCCACCTGGTTCGCTTCTGCCATGCCTCGATCTTCACCCCTCCCCCCAATGCTCACTCCCACATCTCCCCCCCACCCGGGCCCTCCGCAGCCCCCTCCGCCCCTCTCGTCAGGTGTAGGAGGGCCGGGGGGGATCGTTGGGAAGAGAAAGAATCGGAGGGGTTGCGATGTGTCAGTCCTGCACAAACTCCCGACCCCGAAGCCCTCATCTCCGCTGCCCTCCCCGACCCTTCTCCATCCACGCCATTCCGCTTCCCCTCTGCCCCCAGCAACTTCCCACTCTTCCCACCTCCTCCACCCTCCATTTCGTCTGTGTGTAGATGTGAGGCGATGTTTGGTCGCCTTGGAAACCGTGGTGATCGATATAACGCCGTTCCTACCTTTCCCTCGCGTCTCCCTCCTCCTCACCAAGTTTCTTTCTCTTCCTATCCCCCCTCTCTCTGTCTCCTCTTTTACCCCTTTGCCCCCTTTCCCTCCGTCTCCCTTCTTAACCCCTTCATCTTCCGTCGTCTCTTCCCGCTCCCTCCCTTCCAGCGTAAGTAACGTCTCACCAGTTCGCTTAAGTTGTGCCGACTTTTCAAACAGTCCGCAACCTCCTCCACTTCTTTTCTCCGCCTCTCTCTCTTCCAGTGAGCCTTCCCCTCGCCACTGCCGTCCGTTCACCTGCCGCGGGCGCTTTTTAATGCTCGGGATGACTTATGCGCGTTACTCCGTGGTTTTTCCCAGCAATTTGATCCAGAGCGATGATTTTTATCTTCTTCCCCCGAGTGCAAATTTCCATTTTGCTTTTCGCGCCTCTCCCTCAACGTTTCCTCTCTTGTCTCTTCCGTTCGGGGAATTGTTTCGCTTTCGGTTGAGATGGATGATTAACGCGCGAGCAGGGTTCCTTCCTCCGGAGGAGATTAATGCCACTCCTTGATTAGATACTCTTATCCCCTCGTTGTGCCTCTCATGAGTCTTGGAAGGGGAGTGGTCACATGTAAGAAAGATGTATCGGATAGTAAAGTTTAAATGGAAATGGTTATGAGCGTCCCCAATATTATTATGATCCTATAGTAATTCGTTCACGCTGCGATAAAAGAAAGATCATCCGTAGGTAATATTGAGGCCGTAAGGGAGAATTTTTATCAAGGATTAAAAGTTTCACTTTAATTATTGCTTTTTGATAACGGAAAAATTCCGCTAGTAGTAGTGGATCATCGAAGAAATTCCGCGAGCTGGAAGAAAACCAAAAGATTCGGTCGTGACGCAGTGGAAATATACATAATATTTTTATCCTAATGGAGAATATTCATACGTCATTTATGTGATATTCATTCGCCATTATCATATCTAGCTGAAGCTAGTAAAATTTGAAATCGGTTTGTATTAAATCAAATTTTGTGGTGGAAATGAGTAGTGAAAAGTCAGTGGAGAATGAAGTAAAGTGGAGCATCATCATTTAGATCTGATACCTATACCTGATATGTTCAGATCCTCATCAACGCTACACCTGGTGGAATATATCCAGCGCAGTATAATTTACCGTTTCCAGTCAAAATTTTGATAGCCCGTTTCATTTAAAGGATGCGATAGTGTTTTATGAAACTAACTCATCCAAAAATGAACGTAAGGTTGAATTGCAACGGATACTACAGGCGGAGATCCATTTTCTACAGGAGTGAATCGGAATCCTTCATCATCGCGACGCATTTCTCGAAGGCCGAAGTCATGAAGGGAGGAGGAAAAACCGGCGCCGGTTAATTCTTCCCCGCACGCGAGTTGGCGCAACGAAACCTCGGACCGCAGTGTGGAGTCGTCGTGGCGCAGGGGAAAACCCGGATCTCTGTCGTCTCCCGGCAGTCGATCGTAATGGGGAGGAGGAAAAGAGGAGGCGAAGGGCGTATGGAAATCTACAGCCTTGGAGCACCCACCAGCCCCCATTTTGCACTTTCGGGGAAAGTGGGCGGGAGAGGGAAGGATAGAACGAAGTCCCCCTTGCGGGAACGCGGAGCGCCACCTTCCCTTCCCCCGTATTTCCTCCATCGATGGAATGGCAGAGGGGAATAAAAAGAGCAGGAGGAGCAGCCCACCCTTTTTCCAACTTCTCCTTGTCAGACTAATAATGCATAAGGCCTGAATGTCGTTTTTGAAAATCGGTTTTTCCGCCGATGATGGATTCCTCCTTGTGAGCCGCCGTTCCTCCGCTGGGAAACTCTCGCTTCATATTTTCCGTCGGCGCCTCACAGAGCCTTCCTCCCCCCCCTTCTCCCACCCCCATTCCTCCACTCCTTCCTCCGCGCGCCAAACCTCCCTCCCTCCCACCACCTCGCCAGTATTTTCCACTTCGCTTCCTCCCTTGCATATATTCTCTCCTCCCTCATCACCCTCCCCTCGTTTCCCTCTCTTCGTGTATATAACTCTCTCTCTCTCTCATTCTCTCTACCTCTCAACTCTTCTTCCCTCGCCTTTCTCTTTCTTCCCACGCGGCGGAAACAAAAGGCGAGCTTCTTCGTTTTTTTCCCCTCCTCCGCTCTTTTATTTATACCCTGCCCGCGGACCGAGCGGAGCTTTTTCAATCCTGTTCTTTTTTTTTTGCTGTTCCCTTTCGCCCATGGAGCATGGTCGGGCATAAACTCGTCGTTACTCAGCCTGTGTATACGATTGCGTTCAGATGCTTCCGCTCGACTCATCAGCGTATATTTTCAACTCGCACCGAATAGATTAGGTGAATGCATGCCAAAGTAAGTGGTGGTTTATTGATAGAAATATCTCTCTGAATGTTTATTGATATTATTTCGTATGGTCAGCAAACATAGCCATGCGCACTTGGAGCTAACTCTTGTATGCTTATTATTATGGAAAATTAAACCGTTTTCTACAGCTTTACTGTCATATTTTATTATAATATTCACGCCTCTCTTGCTATATGAGAAAGATAAATATTTGAGAACGTATCCTTTAATTATAGTTCATCTCTGTGTAATCATGTGCAAATACATAGAAACCATCTTCAATGACGTGAAAGGTGATTTGAGATATGCTGTTTTAAGTATAGAGAGAGTTTAATCTTCGAATTTTCGTACAGAAGGTGAAGTCTAATAATGTTTTAAATAATGTATCAAAGATATGATGTAATTTGTTAACCCAAACAAAAGCGTTGAAAGGAACTCCAATTGCTCTAGAATACAATTTCAGTAAATGGGATTTAGTAGGGAAGAAATTATTCTTATACATTGATTTGGAGTTACTGAAAAGGTATCCTACAATATCTGCTTCGACGAATTTTATTTCGGAATACAAATTTGTTTTCATAAACAAGCCTTATTTAAACGCAGTTTTATGTCAATTGATAATTAAAGATTGCAGTGAACTGATTGAACTGATCGAAATATTGATACGGATTTCAAATAGGTTTTGACTTCTAAGCCTTGGCTAATCCTGACTATTTTCAACCAATTCGTTATTGAAACCTTGTCATCGTCTTGGCACGTATGTTTGATAACCTTTCTTACCTTAGAATACCTTATGCTCCTTAATCTATCCGCTGGATTACTATTCGAAGACCTAAATGTTTTCTTCAGACCTGCCTCGTAAACGTAGAGGAAATGTTCCCGCTCACAAACTACCTACGAAAACAAAATAGAGACTGTATTCTAATAGGGATGGAGAACCATCGTTTTTGAAAATTGGATTTTTATGTTTGCTGACAAAATCCAGAGAAATAGTAGCGCTTATTTCTATGGTAAGGTAGTGAGCAATTCCAGAGATGTGTATTTAAATGGCACTCCTCTTTATAAATTATTTTCTCCACTGCCTACTTAATTAAGGCAGCTGAATGATGTCCGCGGAGCTACTGCGGCCTTCGGATGAAACAGCATTTTGGTGACTAACCTTTCACAGTAGTAATTCCTGTAATTGCGTCGAAAAACCACTATGAGAACGGGAGGTGTTATTCTCTCCCTGGAGATCGCTACTCACGATAAACGTGACATGAAGGAATATATTAACTTGTAACAGCTTTCATGATTGTGCCATTATTATCGTCGTTCTTGAACCGATTGGGGCAGATTTTTATGGAATATTCAAAAACGTATTTACATTTTCCTTCACCTTGCTTATATTAATTCTCTCTTTAGATCCACATTTTTATTATTTTATTTAGCCTATCTATTACAATGTCTGTTACGACCTTTTCTCAATCATAATGGTCAAGGGCTCGATACCAAATAAACGACACTCTTCACTGACTTAACTGTTCTCGAGATGTGTTCTTGTGGTCCCGGTCATGAGCCCTCGCACGATCAATTTGAAATGGAGATTTTAATGTGCGCATTGTTTTGTAATTCACTCCGGAGTGTCGGATCACGCAGCGTGATATTTATCCAAGTTTTATTCACTCTGCGTTAAATCCTTTTTCATATGCTCTTCGTGGTCTTTTCGTGGTTTATTTTTCTTTCCTACTAATTTATTGAATGGTTACTTAGCGATAGTCGTGTTTTTCAGATGATGATAGATGCACTGTTTCACTTCTCATCTCTCGAGTTATCGCCTACTGCACAGCCCGATTTTTTTAATTTATGACTTGCTTGTTCAAGTCTAATGGAACAGGTTTTCTCTGTGCGCTCTTACTTACCATGTGTTATTATTTTTATTTTCAAGCCGCACTCTTTTTTTCCTCAGGTGGGAATTTTCCTGCATGTTTCCCCGTAACTGGCAGAAAATTATTCTAGCCTGAGAAACTTGTTAAATATTAATGTCGGCTTAACCTTAATTGTTAGGAGTACCTAAAAGCTAATTTCTAATCACTTCCTTTTTATAGCTACGTCCAATCTGGCGCTCAAATCGATACTCCAATCATGTCATACTTTCCAAAAATCTACCCTAACCTGTATGACAATTTTGCCTTAGTTCTTTTTAAGCGTTATGTACGAGACCATAATTTCAATGCACTAAAGAGGCTCTGAAATTATTCAGCTCATGTGAATTCGAATAGTAAGATAAAATCCTCTCAACGGCGCTTTGTGCCAGCAGGCCCTTGGTGTAGGAACGCTTTTCTCGACGATATGATAAAAAATGACTACGTGTAAGATGAAAATACAGATGAGAAGAATGGAAAAATGCATCGCGGTATTAAAATAATGTATTGGGTATATGGAAAATGATATGGATATGCTAGAAGACTCGAGTGGTTTTTTTTTGTAATTTGGGGAGATGGGGAGTACACATCATTAAATCGTGGACTGAAAATTTGGAACCAGTTACTTGTGGAAATAATTCCTGACATGAAAATAAAATATATAATGTTTAATCACCTTCTTTTCCTTCACGTGTTTTTACAAACTGATGGACTGAAAGTTTGATTGTTACCCCTACCGCACATCTTTCTGGTGGCTAGCAGGGTGTGTAGATTATAATCAGTGAAAAAACTATTCCAGCCAATTTGTTACGCCTCTTCCTAGATTAGAATTTTAAGTAAATCTAGCTAAAAATGGGATAAATTGGTATGCATCCCAATATAATAGGATGGGAAACTTATCGCAGAATGACATCATCGCTGACATCCCTCTTTGGTATTTCGGAAGTAATGAGGAATCCATCATCTCTTATTTGCCATATTACTTCTGCTTTGAATCGATATTCCGACCAGCATTTCGCAAGGGCTTAGAAGGTGGATGCCGGCAGACGCACCTCACGCTACCGCCATCTCCCTCTTTCGCCAGCAAACCCTCGCGTGCGTTGGCGTTCGCGATGAACGAAAAAATTATGGAGACCCGAGCCATTTCTGTGCATTGGCCGCGGGGTCGGGAAGGTTTTTCGACTTTGCGAGCGGACGAGGGTTTTTTTTTTTAAGAGGCTCGGATGGGAGGGAAAGAAGTTATTCAATTCCACCCTCAGCACGCCCATCCTCGCTCGCTCCACTGCTTCCAGAAGTTGTACCTCCCCTCCCCCGCACCGCGCCCCTCCGCACTGCTTCCTCCTCCTCCCCCGCACCCCCCTGGTTGGGCCGCGCCGCCGGGTCGATGAAGAAGCAGGAGCAGTGTAGCAGCAGCCCCACGGGCGTGCTGTTGGGATTGGGAGGAGAGTAAAACCTCAGGCACAGGGCTTTGGGAAAGGAGTGGGGGAGAGGGAGTTGTCCAGGGGGTTGTGTGCGAGGGAGGATTTGTGGAGAGGGGGAGGCTTTTTGGCTCACCGGGTTATCTCTCTCCCTTTCAGCTCCGAGCGGAAACTGACGCTGGGCCGGGCGTCCGCCATTTTGTTCTCCCGAGTCGCCTCCCCCTCTCTCCCTCCCCCCACACTCCCCACCTTCCAGACGCCTTCCTCGCTTCGGTACCTCCCCTCTTCCCTCCAAGCTCCTCTTCACGTTTCTTCATCTCTCTCTCTCTCTCATTCTCTCCCCCTCTCGCAGTCCTACAACCTCCCCTCCCTTCTTCTCCTGCCCCCCCTCTTCTCCAATCCCACCAGGCTGGTTCGGAGTCCGGGGGAGAGAGGAGATAAGGGGCTATCGTTTCTCTTTATCCCTTTCCTTTTCTCTCTCTCCAGTGAATCACCGTCGGTCCTTTCCTCCACCCTTTTACTCTACTCCCATCTTCCCTCTCTCTATCCCCCGTTTTATTCTTCTGTCCCTCCCCCCCACCCAGGTCACCCCCCACCTTCTCTCCCCTCCTCCCCCCCCCCGAAAAGTTAAGAGGGTATGGAGGCGATAAGGGAGGGAGGTCGGAGATTAGGAGCGTAGTTAGCGTGTGCGGGCCATCTACCCCTGGGGGTTTTTAAAAGAGATCGATCCACGCCATGGCGACACTGGTTTCATCTTATATCCGTTCCTTCCTCGGCTCTCCCTCTCTCTCTCTCTTGTCTCTCGGGATAGCCATGACGCACATTTTCTAGCTGGGGAGTTGCGAGATAATTGAAAAAGGAGTTTGAAGGGTGGATAGTGAAGGGTTGTTAATAGCGTAAACGGGCGTAGCGGGCGGATTCCCATCATTTTTATTTTGCCGCCTCTGCCTCCGCATTATGCGAAATTCATGCTTGGTAACCGGACAGTATTTTGCGAGACTGCGGAGCCAATTGTCGAATCTGATGAAATTGATGTGCAAGTTCAGAGCAAATCGAAGAGAGTGTCTAACCGTGCCTACTTCTATTTTTCACGGCAGTGATTCCAATATTATGTTTAACAATATATTCCATTCATTCTGAAACATTTTTAGTGCAAATAATTCAATGAAATTACTATCGAATATGCCTTTTTCAATTATACAATAATCCCGTTTTATTTTTCATGCTCCGAATCATTACCAATACCATTAAAATGCTTAAAAGATTCTGGCACTACTCCTATGATCAAGGTAAAATAAAAATAGGATGAAGGATAAAAAACTTTAGCGTTCCGCAGGTTTAAAGAGATTTTATTCCGACAATGTTTCACTACACGGCAGCATCATCAGGTGCATGTCCTGATAATGCAACAGTGTAGTGAAACCTGTCGTAATAAAATCTCTTTAAACCTGTGGAACGCTAAAGTTTTTATCTTTTGTCCTCCATCCAGGAATTCCACAAAGTCTTGGCCTCTACAATCCACTGCATAAAATAAAGATATCATTTGCGAAGCTTTGAAGTGAGGAGTAAGTTTCTTGTGTTAGAAGATCACTCTTTCCTCGAGAATAATTGAATTTCAACCAAATACTTGCAAGGTAGTGCGTAAATTATCTCATTCTCAATATGAGAAAGATGAACGGAACTGATGTTCCTTTGTGAGTTCCATTTGAGACAAAGGAATTCCATGCTTTTAAAAGTTGTGGTTTCCGATCAAGAAGGCACACTAATTGGCCATTTCTAATTAAAATAAGGCAGCCAGATTTGGAACGTAAGTCCATTTTTTTCAAACCGGATTCGATTTCCTTTATTGATTTACGAGTACATTAATGGATGCTAAGCAACAGCTATCCTCACATTTTAATTCCTAACACGCTCCCATCTCATTATCCATTGTTAATCTAAGTGAATGTGTCGTTCACCCATGATCCCATTGTTTACTAAATTATTTGAATCATTATCCCTCCGCATCTTCATTGTTGAATCTCGGCTTCATGACAGCAGAGTGATGTATCCTACAAAGCAGCGCCAGTGAGAATGCTGTACACGCGTCACAGTTGAAACTACATTCCTTCTTTAACTTGCAGGTGGACGGTTGCTCAGTGCATTTTCTGTCGCTGACTTCTCTGCGGGCAACCTTCCTAGGTCCTGGAGAGCCGTTTGTTAAACGTGCCTGCTGGTGACACTCCGTGCAGGACACGTGGAGTGGGTGGGCTATCTCATCTCCCCTGATAGCTTCATCAATCTCTCGCCACGCCGCGCCATCGTCGCCCCCGCGCCTAGCGCTGCAACTTCCTCCAAAACGGCCCGCGGGCGCCTCAGCATCAAATGTGAGTCTGTTTACGATCTCTCTTGACTTTTCGACACGAAATCGCATCATGCCGATCACGTGTTACGGCAATTAACCGCATCAGGTAATCATTGGCATGACGTGGAGTCGCCTGAAACAGGACATTCGCTCTTCCACGGCGACTTGCGGGAAGTGAGAGTCGTTAAATCCCTCACGAATGGCTACATTGTAAAACCTAATACGAATGACAATCTTTCAACGATGTATAAAACGAAATTTTTTACTTGCACTCTGGATGCAAGTTCAAAGCAGAGGATGTGTTTGGTTTGGTGGCTAGAGTATTGGCTACCCATCCCGAGGGTCTTAGTTCAAATCCCGGCTGAGGATATTTTTCATTAACATACCGGTACCTAAGGTGCATTGCGGAGGTGCAGTATTCCATCTGCCAGATGGAAGGTCCACGATCCTATAGACGCTTTTCGTTACGTGTAGGCTACTTCCGACGTCAGGTTTTTCTCCACCCTTCCTCCACTTCTAGGATAAATTCCTACCTACAATTAATTACCAACCTGTCTGTCTACATTGTGCAAATGACCGATAGCTGATCGCCTCTCCCAAATAAGAATTTGTTCCATTCAATTTAATTAACAAAGACCAATAAGTTGAATTCCACTTCCGAGTTAGAGCAGCTCAAGTGGCCCATTTAGTGAGTTTATATTTTACAGTAGCATCACTTAAGTAATATGTGATACATTCCTTCATTCTACTCAAAATTTATCCTGATAAAAATTTTTCAAGACAGTCGTGTTGTGCTCGCACGAAAATGTTGTAAACAATTGACGGTATATAGCTGAATCAGTATTGAAAAATCGTAATTTATGGAAAATGGTATTAGTGAAAATTCGTTACCTTCTTCACTCGGAACGTTTTTAGGGAAGGGAAACAAATATTTCGATTTTTAGTACAAACCTTTCAGTCTCACTAACTGTCATGTTCAGTAAGGCTTCTTAATGACTAGTGTCACAACATTTATTGTTTTTTAAGACCGTGACAATGCAGTTATTCAACCTTGATGGCAAGTTACCACATACGTACCTACCGGTAACTAACCTCGAATATTAGGTCACCATAACTATGGCTTAATCAGCCTCCGAGCACGTACGTGTTACCTGCCTTGCTAAACTCATTACTAAAATAATGATGAGCTAAATATTGATTAATAATGATTAATTAACTATTTACTGAAGCAGAATTGTAGATTCTTTCTTTGAATCTATATATCTACCGCTAAGGTAAAATAATTCATGCCGACGCATAGCAAATAAGGTCAGTCGCTCGTCATACACTTTGCGGCTAACGATATCCGTCGATGAAAATTTTTTTTTTCGATTATCACTTTCCCTCTATCTCCCTCATGTGTACGATTTCTTTCTCGTAAAAACTGAACATATATCGGTTTTAATTTTTGGCCCACGTGCTAGAATGATGAACTGTCTTTATTTGGAGCGAGATTAAGACTAAATAGTCCATTCTTCCAGCTAGCCCCTCGTCGATAATAATTACAATATTATGAAAAGGAAAATAAAGACATAAATTAATGTTTCCATTGAATTCAATCAACAAAGTCCAATAAGTTGAATTTCACTTCCTAGTTAGATCAGCTCAAGTGCCTATTTTTATAAAATAACCGTTTGAAATACAACTGACGATTGAAAAGTATTTGTATATTTTCAGCACTTGAAGTGACGAACCACGACCTAACTGACTCTCTCGGAGAAGGTCTCGAATATTATCGAACTAATGTTTACCGACGGGGTCATCGCCGCGACCCTTCGCCATGTCGATGCGATCGGGGCTTTACTTTATGCGCTCACTATACGCTCTCCCGCGAGTGATTGCGTCGCCGCCCGCTTCCGCCCCTACGCCTTTCAGCTGTTTGTCGAGTGCGTCCCCGTGCGGGAGTCGCATTTGCATCGGAATGCCCGTTAGGCGCTCTCGTGTGACACGGCCTCCTCATCTCCCCCTTCGCGCGTGGTCACGGCGAGCCGGGTGCGAGCACGAATTGTCTTATTTTTTTCCTCCCTTCCTCCTCTCCTTCTCCTCTCCTCCCCGTTCCTCTCGCCGCCAACCTCCCATCCCGTCCATTTCCAGAGCCTCTCAAGGAGGCTGAGGTCTCGCGACGCATTCGTGGGGGGGGGGAGGAGGGGGGGGGGGGGAGGAGGGGGGGGGAGGAGGGGGGGGGAGGAGGGGGGGGGAGGAGGGGGGGGGAGGAGGGGGGGGGGGGAAAGTCGCTCCCAAAACGGGTGATGTGACGGACGGCGAGGGAGGCATCACTCTTGTGCAAGTGCACTCTCTGGGTTTGGGCAACTCTGCTCCGCGGGGCAAGCGTTTTCGCGCCCCAGCTCGGAGTTCTGAAGGAGGAGGGAGGGTGAGAGGAGGGGGTGCGCTGTGGCCTCGGAGAGAGAGAGAGAGAGATATACGCTCTAGGTAGCCAGAGCCTCCGCCGGGGGAGGGGAATCCGTTTGCGCAAACGAGGTGAAACGGTGGATGTCGCCGATGGAACGAGATCTGCCCTTACTTACCCTTGTCCTCCATCCTCCCTTCTTCGACCTCCCGATCTCATTCCCATTTCGCCCATACCTGCGCGGGACGCGACGAAAGGAGAAAAACAGTTTTGTAAACAACCATTACTTCTATTGCACATTCACCGAGTACCCTGATGACCTCATCAAGGTTGCATGAGAGGGTGACTCTTATAAGGACAATAATAATGATGCCGGGGGGGATCGGTTATCCTTAACCTTCATTATTAGTTTATTAATCATTTTACATTTCAGTATAAATAATTTTTTGGAGGTGCCTTGTGGTTTTGCCCTCCTCTTTGCTCGTTTTAACGCTACACTATTTGTTTTCACATCACAGTAAATAAATACATAAAATAAATAGATTGTTATACATACAAATTTTCATTTATATGTCGGGTTTTGTTTTCAGAGTAGTGTGATCACACGATGATTCATGATTCCCTTGAGTTTCCATTTATCCGTGCATGAGTACATACGTATATAGAAGTTTCTTATCACTTTAAGTCTTTAACATATTTTGTAAATTACAATAACATTTCATATTAAGCACGTAAACGTTAGCAAGCTTGAGCGCCATGTTATAAATTTATATCTATCGTTGGTCTGTGCCTCCTAAGGGGTCGGAAACAGCTGCATAATGAAACTTAATCCTGTAGGCCCGAGTTCGAGTCGCAGCAGTGAGAAAGATTTTTTTCATTGACATACCGGTTCCTACTTGTGTCTCTTTAGGAGAGAACTCCTTTCTTAGTCCACTGAAATAGTTCTGCCACTCCCCAACCTTACCCACCTCTCCTAAATGGTGCATATGATCTCATCTGCCAGCTCCTAGCGAGGAGACTCTTCACTTACCTGACGTAGTTGAGTACTAACGCAGTGATTTATTTTAACATGATTAGTTTTAGATTATATTGAATTGGATGCTTTTACCTAGGTCAGCTTACAGTTCATCATGTTATTCAAGTAAAACATTGTCTAGACCACGTCCGCGAAAGTTTTAATGGGACAGTGGCTAACTGAAAGTTGTCGTTGAATTATTGAAAGTGTTGGCAAGCATTTTTAAAAATAGATTATTTGGAACGTTATCCCAGGGTAACTACCATTTAACTCTGTATTCGTGCATTGAACAGACACAGTGGAGTTCTGAGGTGGATTATATAAACATGAATTGAGCTCGTTTTCATTGACTTAAAGTAGTTGGAGCGGCGCTTTTAAATTATCCAACTGCTTACGTTTTATCTGACCGTCACTGACTTTAATATCACACACAAATCATGTTGTAAGAGTGAAAATTCCACGATTTGTGAATCAAAATCTATATGTGGTTTTCAAGTCTCTACCCCCTCGTACACCGCAGACTTCCCGCAGACCGGGAGGAAAGGTACATACAAGCATAGGAATAGAAGGCAGGGAGGAAGGATGGAGAGAAATTCGGCGTTGGCGTCGTCGGTTTACCAATGAAAAATATCTTCGACCGCTGGGATTTGATCCTGGGTCCCCTACGTTAGAGGCCAGTGCTCTAGTCACTACACCCCCAATTTAAAATCGTATGTAGTACACAGTGGAGTATTCAATTTGCGCAAGTATCGAGCTTAATCACGAGTGTCATTCTTACATGAGGCATGTGATTGCTTATGAAACTAGAGGGCTGTCTCCCCTTTTTGATTCTCCCTGTCCCTTTCCTACACTTTCATTTATCCCCCCCGTCTTCTCCAGTCCAGTGCAGATCCGTTGCGCAATGTTGATCACGCGACGGCCGTGCCCTCTGGACGGCAGAAGAGATGTCGGCGGCGAGGGATGCATGGATCGTTCGAATTAGGCGCTCACTAGAAGGTCGGGAATATGGAAATGTATCCCATATTGATCTGTATCGATTCACAAGACGGATGTTGAATTTATTGAAATGGCGTCTCCATTCGGCGGGAATAATTGATTTCAATTGGCCGAAAATAGCACATGGGAAAACCCTTTTTTTTGTAAACTTTCTACTAACTCAGATATCGAGAAAAAGGTAAGTCAGGCAAAAGATAGACGTTAGCATATTTCGATGGTTTTTCCATTATTTATTTTTATAGAATTGCTTTTTTATAATTGATTAAGTTTAGTATTGCGTATTGATTATTTATCCTTACGCCTAGACCATGTAGCCCTTTTTTATTTTGGAAAGGTACCTGTGTGTGCGAGATTATATTAAGGGGATTTCACTGCAATGATAATGGTGAAACTGAAGAACTCCAACATTAAAAACCTCTCTATCTAATATTATATGTATTGGAGTTATTTCCGCGATAATCAAGTTCTTGAGAACCACTGAGTATTTTGAGGATGGGTTCTCATTAATGCTCATTCGGGAAGAAAGGAACAGTTTCGAATTTTTTTACCGAATGAGCGGCAAACTTGGCCTCTTAAAAATACAATCTCTCATCCTAGTTCTTCGCTGAAGATGCGATCACTATCACCTTCCCACCGCCTAGTAGCTCTGTACTTCATCGTAGTTTGCTGTGTTAACGGAGACGGAGTCCGTAGAGTTAGCTTGAGTAGCACGCGATGAATAGATGAATGCTAATTTGAGATAGATGAGCATTTTTCGGTTTGACAAGGGTCATCTCCCGCGTTGATGAACGATCCCCCATCTTTCTTCGACCCATGACCTCCTCATCCTCTCACCGTTTAATCGCGTCTGGATTCCGGGGCACAAGCTGACGCATTACCTCCTAGGCGACCCACTCCAACTTCCTCTGTTTCTTCCTGCTGGCGAGGAAGGTTCGGGCGGGATGACTTCCCAAGACGGCAGCTTTTTTTTATAATGCACCCGACGGCACGTGCGGCGGCTAGGAACTTGGTGCATCTTCCCTCGCCCCACCCACATGCAAGCGATCCCTTCGCCACCACCCTGATGTTCGAATTCGTTCGTTTTCCCCAACGGTCAACGAGCAGCAGGGCGTGGGGGGTGGTGGAGGAGAGGAGAAGAAGGGTTCCCCGTCGGCGGGAGAGGGAGGAGAAGTCGTGTGAGCTGCGATCTCCTCCTCAAAGGAGGAAGAGAGGAATGGAGAGGGAGAAAACAAAAAAAGAAGCTCGGAGCGATGCGATAAGCCAATCGCATCATGTTCCTCACCTCCCCTCCTCAAGGTTTCAGGAGAAAAACGGTCGCCTTCAGTCAAATTGCCGCTGAGCCGACGCCGCCGTCTTTTTACGGCATGGGGGGGGGGGGGGGGGAGGATTGAAGGTGGAGAATGGAGAGGGGGAGGGAAGGAAAGGAGCATCCGGCAGATGGGAGGCCTAGGGATTCGAACTTGGGCGAGGAAGGGCAGGGTCGGGGGAGGACTAGATAGTGGGGAGAATGGGGAGGCAGAGGTAGATTACGGTTCGGAGTACGACTTGAGGGAGTCTGAGATCGTTGATTGTCACCTTTCCTCAGTTCTCTCCTCCGCGCAAAACGCGGTATCGGTATGTGAAAAAAATCATTATTCGCCGCTGAAAGATTGCGTCTCTCGCTTGAATTGGAGGAGGAGAGGCGAACCTTGAATTGTACCCGGTGGAGTTTCTCTGCCCCAGTCTCGATTTTGAATTCGTCCCATGAAAATCCAAAGAGCAAGCCAGTAGCTGTAGCTTTTTATGTTGCTTCAAATGCTTGAGTCACATCACACAGTTTCAAATAACTTAATCCTGAGCCTAATCCTAAGACGAACGAAACATTCATGCCCGTGACGGAATCCGAACCAGCGACCTTTTTTGCAGTCAAGCCGACCGACTACCGACTGAAAAGCTACCGACCTGAATACCACCCACGGCCGGGCAAAAATTCAATCTTTTGGATCCACTAGCGCTCCGTCGGGATCATTTGAATACGTCCTTAAAAATGACTTCGCGTATCGCGGAAAAGTCTCAAATTTGGGAAAATGGCAGTTTTACTTTTCAGTGCAATGCAAATACGCGATCATGCGATTGGGTACTTAGGTCTTGTTTCTCTCACCTCTGTGTTACATTTGTATATTCGCCCTTCTCATGATTTTCGATATAGCACTGCGGTCTGTTGGTTCACACCTATCGCGATAGAGTATTCGTGTTTCTAAGCTTAGTCCCTCAGTCAAGGCCAAAATTTTTATTTTAAGGGAAATTTGATACTTTGAGAACAACCGCGGGTTACCCCATACAGAGAATCCTGGCAAGGTTACAGCATCTTCAATTTGTTTTCGGTGCCATTGGTCGTAAAATTGTCTTATGATCTAGTTTTCATGATGAAACTGAGATCGGTAATGACGCTCTCTCTTCCAGCTGCTTTTAACATGAAGGGTAACAGAAGCATGCCTACAATAAGCCGACCTTGATGATTAGCATTTGTACACGCTGAAAGAGTTAATAATTAGGTACCTTTTGATATGATCTGTAAATTTAATTATTATGAAGGCGTTTCTCAGCTTCTTTCGTTATCTTCCTTCCTTCCTATCTATCTTCCAATCAAATTGGAAGATAGTATAAGAATTGATATGCTGTCAATAGGTGAGATGAAATTTAAAGTTTGATATTATGTTTAAATGTGACAAAGTAAACGAGTTCCTAATCACTGGAGTCCAACACTTAGACGTTTTCCCCACATTGAGAGCGATTGAAATTATAATAACTCCAGGATTGTTCCATGAGATATCCCTCCAAAATCCACATCTCCCGAGGAAGGAAACGTTTTAGAGGCTGAAATGTGAGGAATTTCATAATTTCCATGCATTGTTGTATAAAGAACATATCTATATAGCTTGATAATGATTGATTAGAAAACAAAACGCTTAATCATTTGAAATGAAGAAAAAACCGATTACCAGCGCCGAAGTGAATTTTTTTCATCACTAGTGAATCATTTAACGGCTCCGCGAACAGCTTTTCGCAGTCCGAGCATGTGGGGAAAAAATGCACCCATTCCTACGCGGTTGGCAACGCCGAGTCACTGGATCGCGAGAGTAGAGGTTGAGAATAAGGAGGAGGAGACCCCTCCTTGAAAAGGGTCCATATTATTCCCCACCCCCTCCTACGCTCCCCTCCCACCCCTGAAGGCTCCTTCACCCCACGGAACGCGGGCGCCTCCCCACGTTCGGCAGATGTCGCCCCGCACAAGCTTCTCTCTCTCTCCTCGCGAGAGAACGCCTATCTCTCGCTCTGCTCTCCCCCCCCCCCCCTCTTCTGCGCGCACCTACCCCCCTCCCCCCGTCTCCCCTCCTCGCTCTCAGTGAGACTGTGGCTTCGTCCAAGTCGCGATCGAACGGTGAGAGAGTCGCCGCTCGGAGCCCTCAGCGCTCGGGGGAACAGAGAGAGACGAGAGAAAAGATACGTACTTCGTGCACCGGTGAGGGAGGTGAGAAGCAGGGAACGAGAGTGGTGTGTACATCCTCGCGCGCTATCATCCCTCCCTCTCGAGACATTCCCCGCTTGTCATCTGCGGGGACGCCCTGTTTAACGGGCACACCGCGGGGAGACAGAGGAAGAAGGGATACGTGAAGGAAGGAGGGAGAGAGAGGGTGTTATTAAAGGGGCACGTGCCCCTGCGGGCCGGTGGGAGGAGGAGGCCGTAGTAGCGGGACAGGTGTGGAGGAGAGGAGAGAGGAAAGAGAGGGAGAGAGAGAGAGAGGCAGGTGCTTGTTGTGCCGGAGAGGGCAGAGAGGATAGAACAAGGATAAGGAGTTTTTCGGTGTGTTGAGTGTGTGAGAGAGCGGGTTGTTCCACTGCCCCCTCCCTCGTGTTTCCTTCCCCGTCCCCCTCTTCGCTGCCTCCCGCCGCGGACGCCGTCGTCTTCAAGAGACTTCCCCAAAGTGTCCGGGGAGGCCATGGGTCCGGACCGCCGTGGGCCCGTCTCTCCGTCGTGAGTGGGGGCGGGATTCGATCGACGTCCCTATCGGAAGATCCCTCGGAGGACCCGAGGAGGACGGAGGCTCGTCTGGGAGGTCGAGAGGATACGGAAGTTCTCCGATCGTCGGTGTTCATTGGTGAGTCCTCCCGAAAGGCTTTCCCATTCCGGATAGTCGTTAAGGTGCGTGCGTCCGTCCGTTTGTTTTTCTTTCGAACTCGATGCTCGCCCCTTCAACGCAGGCGGGAAAGTTGGTGTGGCCCAAGATGTGCCGACGATACATTGAACTGTGGTCCGTATTGGATTTGTGCATGAGATATTAGTTTGTGAATATTGATTAGTTGCGTGAATTTCGTTCGCCACCAGCACAAAAAGCAACGAGATAAAAATTTATACATTTCTGGAAATTGCGCTCGCACAGTGATCATTTATCTTTTGTAAATATAATCGGTTTTGACTTAACTGAGAAAATAATTGAACATTGACGTTGTCGAAATATCTCCAAATTTGGACCAAGGACTCCTATTGTTTCGTTGTGCCCGCTAAGAGGGTGGTGATCTCGTTATGTGTTGTTTATCTGCGGGTATCCTTATCCAACGATTTCAGTTTAATAAAATCTAAGGCCTGAGGAAATAAGGAAATTGTCGATGAGGTCCATCAATATGGCGGATTTGGAGGAATGCTATTTGCAGAGAAATTGACTGCATTTCATTCTTTAAAAAGTCTCTTAATTTCAATATCTTTACTGCATCACAATTTTGTCTCACAATTGCCTTTCTCTAGACATTCGATTCATTTCCGTGTGGGCGGAACCTCTTAAAAGCAAATGGGTAACAAAACTTTCCCATTCAAAACAATTGCCTTACATTTCCTAGTGGTGATTACGTTATAATCAGGTTGAATAAGAGGTGATAAGGGTTCAATGTGCAAATAGCATAGGTTTTCATTAAACTTTTGGAGTGAAGACTGAGTTTTAAGCCATTCTCCAAGTCAATTTCACTATTGATTTTATCGGTGAATATTTTGTGGACATACACTCCCTTAATTGCTTAGCATCATTTGCTGCGGGATACACCGACAGTGTACACTGCTAATCAAGTCGATGGTATGTGGCATGGATTTAATGGCCAGCAGGAGTTCAATAATACATGCAACTTAAATATCAGATACTATTCACAAGAGAACATTTTTTTAGTGCGTTACGCTCTTCGTTCACTGCAAATTACAGCAAGCTTGCGAAGGATGCCGTTGAGATGAGGAAATGAAAAAGCTGAATGCGACTGCTATCCATGTTTATTTCCATTTTAATTCTTAATTGATTTTTGTGCGTAAATGTGACGCATTTTAAATTCGTGTGCGATCATTTTGTTCCATCAGAAGTGAATTAATTCGTGCACCTGCTAAGCGGATAATTTTAATGTTATTCACTTCAAGACTCCTTACTTGCAGAGAATAATGACACATCATCGTCTTTTGGTGGAATGTTTTTCTCTATTGGTAGCTGAATTGTTTTCTGAAAGCTTGTACCTCTTACTTAAGCTCACTTAAAAGAACAAATACTTTTCCCATATCTTAGATAATTCGAATGGAAGAGGTTTTCTATTGACATTGACCTCATAGCCTTATTGTATTTTTTATTAGCATTGGCGGAAAAGAGATATACAGTGCCTCGGATATATATTTGTATATCCTGCGAAGTAAGACCATATTCATAATTCTTTGCCTGCGTTATAATTTTTGAAAAATAGATCTTTGCTCTCCGTTTTGCGTGGGAGAGAAGTTTCTCCATTGCTTCAATCACCGCTTTTAACTTGTGTAGCAGCACTATATGATAATCAATATGAAACAATCACGAAATACGGTGATTTACTCTCCCTTATGTCTTCGCAGGTTCTTGCAATAACCTATGATAAGAGGTGATTGAGTCATATTTCAAGGTAGTATAGCTATTAAAATTACCTGACCTAATGATGATGCCATAATTCGAAACCTTGGTTGTTAGAAGTATTACATTTTTTAAATTAGGCATTGTTTGTTTTCCTTTTCTTCCATATTCAATTTATATTCAATACAGTTCCATACTTCTACAAAAAGTTTTCCCTGAAATTAAGTGAATAAAACCTTTCTTTTGTGTTTATTGGAAATTGCAGTAATTTCTGTACTGCACTAGGTGGTACATGATAAACCGTTAATAATGTGCAATCCAATAGTTTCTTTTTTATCAAGCAATCTCCTTTAATAACTTTATTATGCACGAAAGACGATACAAAGAAGGTAGTTTTTCTTCTAAGAAAATTTTTATTGAGTCTTCTAAATATTTCCCTTCTTCGTCATTCTGAGGAAAGGCAATCTTGATTACTCCACGAGGAATTTGCTAGCGACAGCAAACGTTATAAGGTGACAGATGCCATATAGTTACAAAGAACCACCATTAGGATTAAAAAAGTGCCCAGCCTCTCCATGCTTTCATCTCAGTTTGATTATATTTAGGTGGATTCTGCCTTAAAGAGCAAACTAATTAAAAATTCACTCGCTTCATGAGGGGTGAACTTGAGGTTTTATTTACACTTTACCTCAATACTTGTGGTAATTTCATCGATACTGAAATTTAGGACTTTTATAAAACACACTTGTCACCCTGTACCGATTACCTTGTTGGTATGCGCAAGAAGAAAGTGATCCAGCTCGTGGGGAAACTACTAAATCCTCCAATATATTCATATGGTTGCATAACAATCTTCCTAACTGTTGACGCAGTGTTGCCGTAATCGTTTGCTGAATGCATAATCATGGGAGAAAAATTGACGGAACGTGTTTTTTTCTCATTCCGACCGTGAAAGGTGTGTAATTTTCATGTGCTCTGAAGAACGTGCCGCGTCACAAACATCTTAGGGATTTCATTGATCTCCGATAAAGATGCTGTTCATTTGATGTTTTTCACAAAATATATGAAAAACAAGTCTCCTCTTTTGAATAAATGTTAAATATAATTATGATAGCTCTAGGAGGCGCATTGTAGTCTCATGGTATTATGATAAAAGATCACTGGCCGAATTACACAGTGTTATGCTAACGAGTTTAATCCATCGGTAATATCCTTATTAAGCAAATATATGAAGAGTATTGAGGGTTTCACATACTGTCTCCTACCGTTAATTCTTTCAAGTACGCCTTGCGGGCCTGAGACGTGTTATTACATTATTCAATTTAGTCTGTGGCAGTTAAGAAATTATTTTTAATGGAGATGGTTTAAACGCTCAAATATACACCTCGAGCTGAGATAAGTGATTGAAGGTGAAATTGAGAGGTGAGGGATCTTTGAAGGATACCAAAGAATGTAATATGTCTGTAAGAAAGGGAGAGGTGGAAAAGGGTATGGATTATTGGATGGATAGGGTAAATCCAAAGATTTAGATTTGAAAAAAGAAGCTACATTGAGTTTGAGTAATGCTCCGTTCTAAAAAGCCATGGAGTAGAAGGACGAAGTGAAAACCCTTGGTTAATTTCTAGGAAGTTGAGTGTTTGCAATCGCGGACCGGCATATCGTTCGCAAACATACGCCCAAGAAACCCAGTATATAGTCATCCGTATAGCGGATGCAAAAGGTACATTTGTTAGTTGTTGATTGCCTGACTGGCATTTCCTAACATGGGGTGCGCATTTCTCTCTCTAAAGATCAGTATTTAGGTCAATATTAGTGACATTAAGCAGTGATATATTTACCTAGTATTAATATTAATGGGTATTATACATTACAATTGGATACTATCTTATGGTAGTGAGGCATAAAAATAGCAGCTGTTGAAAAAGCGAGTTGGAAGCATTATGGTGTCGCGAGATGTTAATGAATTTCAAATGAATTGAGGTGTAGTGGATCTCAGGAATGCAGGATAGAATGAAATCGCATGAACATAAAAGAAATTAGAAGAGCTTAATTGGTCACATCTGAGGACAATGGTCTACAAAATCAGCCGTCAAAGTAAAAGTTTCGGGATGATTTGTATACAGAAAAATTAACCAATTTGAGAGAATGATTATGTTAAGCAAATAATTATGGTAGTTCATATAGGCTAAAAGTTAGATGAAACGAATGGAGTATAGTGTAAAATCAATTTTTAATCGATAACCGTTCATAATGGTACAATTTTCTACTTTTATATTCAATTTATTCCCCGAATTATTCCTGTTAAATGTCTATATGTTATGAAGGGCGTTTCATATAGGTAGTGCGTAGTAGGTATGTACATCAGTCAGACAAGTGGAAGAGGTCGTAATTGCGTTCGTGAAATGGGTTGGTGTGGTAAACAGAGTGCTGGCTTCCCATCCCTAGCATAAGGGTTTGAATTCCAGCAATGGAAGACGCTTATTCGGAATCTGGTCCCTATGTAAATGACCTGTGGATATTACTTCGCGTTTAGAGAGAATTCCCGTGCCGGCCGCGGCAGGTAGGTTGGTAATGCGTCGGATTGGTAACCTGAAGGTCACAGACTCGAATCCCACGTGGGGCAGAGATATTGTTTGTGATTCCTAAAATTCAGTTCTAAGGTTAGACTGTGGGATATATCCCTAACCGTTGAAGCACATATAACCCTAGGATACTATCAAGAGGTCCCCTCAGTCGGATGGGATGTTACAGGACCCATTCAGGCCAATCGCTGGAGTGAGGCTATTTCCAGTTTTCTACTGTTCTTCCATTCCACATCCCTTCCCATATTATTCTCATAATCCGCTAAATATCTTTTCCTAGAAAAAGTCATCAGCAGTCGGTCGCTCGCTTCCAACTGATGACGAGAGAGACAAAGATTCGTTTCTTCCACGCACAATATGCATGACTACTACTCAAAAACAGTATTAATTATTTTGAAAAGATATACAAATCACGCTTCATTATCAATTACCATTTTTTTTTCAAGAAGCCAATTTTACTGCTGGTGACCTATCATCCAGGCCCTTACCGTACGCAGAGTAGCATGTATAAGCAATAGAAACAGCTGAGGGATCGGGTTGATAAGGTGGCTAGAGTTTTAGCTTTCGAAACCGAGGGCCCGGGTTCAAATTCCGGCAGTGGTAGAGATTTTTCATCGGTGCACAGTCTCCCACTTAAGTGGTGTGGAGAGAACTTTGAGTTCGGTACTCCATCCGTCGGATTCGACCTAAACCGTGGATCCCTTGGCGCATTTCTTACGACGCAGGGTTTCTCGTCGCCCATTTTCCGTTCCTTGAAAATTCAATTCCCTACCGAGTTACTCACCCATCCTAAATGACGCATATAATCTTAGCTGCCGTCGCCTGCCCCGAATCACTACAACTTCTAGAAAGAGTTAGCGACAGTGAATGCGCACGTATTCCGCCGGTTCGACTCCAAAGCTTCTGTTTCACATCTCTCGGGCGGCGTGCGTTGAACGGCGGTTGATCCCCACGCGAATCCTCAATCTTCCCCGCCTCCCCCCCACCTAGCTCTCACCCACTCCGCCTCACATTTTCCGAGCCCAACCCCATTTCGCTTCGAGTTTCTCCTCTCCTCGCCATGGAAACCAGCGACGCCGAACATTTTTCATCACGATATATCCCTCTTCCACGGCTTCTCCGCTCCGCCTCCGCCCTTACTCCCTCCCATCTCGCCTCACTCTCCCCTACCGTCTCGCTTCTCTTAGCACACACTCACACACGCACACACATAGCGCAGCATGGGATTCGGGCGCTCCGCGTTGAATGCGGGATTCTGGTTCAATACCTTCACCGTCAAATTTCATACTAGGCCGTGCGTTGCATTCCACACGTGTAGTTGCGGATTGAACGATAGATTTCCGCTGTTGGAACTTCCCTTCCGATAAAATGCGCTCCTTCAAATCGTCCCTGATCCTTGGCTGCATCGAGATGTTTCGTGCCCAGAGCAAAATACCATCGTGGGATAACAAGTCCGCTCTGTATACCGCTCATGTTGCTGGGAAGAGCAGTCGCCCATGTTTCCTTGCTCGGGCAGTTAATATATAAGCTAGATAACCCAGTTGTCGTTAGATCGACGGAAAGAACCATGATCATTGTTTTAGCTAGCCTAGAAAACTCACCAAACATTAATTTATTCATAATATGTACCGCATCATAGGATGCAATGATTCCTTTGAGTGAAAGTATTGTTGAATGTCACGAAATAATAGAATTAGTTCTTGATCCTCTAAATACGCTATGGTATTATTGTGCCGTCTGGTCAAAGTTTTCCATCCTAAGAGAAACAAGGCATCCATGTTCTAGTGATCGAATTTCCATAAGCCTCCCTTTTTGCTCAAACAATGGCAACTGTATTTTCCTTCAAGTTCACTGATAGTTCACCCTCTGCGGTACATTGCATCTTCATCGCCACAAATGGCCTTTTAGGTTCTCGTGAAATCACGTCATGATCTGGAATCCTTTCGGTACAAACCATCGATGATGAATAATCACGCGAACGGGGGGATAAGGAACATTTTCCCTCGCGTCTCTGCTTCTTCTTTCGCATCCATCCTCACCACACTCCAATTGCAGTGGTACACCCCCTTCTTGTCCCTCCCCATTATCCTCCTCGCCCTCCTCCCACCCCTTTCGAAGCCGCCCCCTCCCTCTCGCTCTCCATCCCCATCGCCACAGCCAGTATGCCACCGGACTGGCTTCTCCGCCCCTCCCGACCCTCCCCCTCGCGTGCTTCCTCTTCCTGATTCCGAGAACCTCCCCTTCCCCACTCGGCCCTTCGGTCGATTCGTTTCTGCGTACCTGGAATGGGAGGCACTGGGTGGGGAGGAGGTGGGCGGGATATCGGACGAGAGGAAGGAGCGCGTGTTTGCGGTGCTCGGTGCGGAGCATCGCTGGCGACTACGTAAAGCAGCGTTTGCCCGTAGCAGTTGACTGCTATGACAGTTGCGAGATGCCCGATGTATCTATATCGCTACTGCTATGATGCGTCTACACCAACTTTTATACAGCTTAAAGCCGCTATTTAGGCATTGTCATAACAAATAAAAATCGTTTTATTTCAATAGTGATTGATGCTTAAATTTTCGTTACATTCATCAAGTAGTAAATTCCATTTTCATTTATTTTTTGTTCCCATCCTTTAAAGAGTAGAATCTCTCCTTTGGGGACGGATATCCTTGTTATTTTATCCAAATTCCCGATATCAGGGGTCGTGTATTGCTTTCCGTTGGCGATTGTTGCGATTTTGTTGGATACATTTCCACTGGAAAGTAGGCGGGCTTCAACTTTGCTAATAGCTCGAACTAGGATCGATAGTGTTCGACATGTGTCCAATATCGACCTGAACTCGCATCGCAGTTGCTATTTACACATGCGAGAGGGGATTAACAGATGTTAGCAGTTGACTATCACAGCAGCTACGTGTAAACGCACCTTAAGCGCTGAATGCTGCGTGCAAGCATCGATACGTCGACGTAGGGTCATATTAATAATCTCGACCACAGTCTCGCTTCCACCGCTTACGTCCTAAAATACCTACTACGAGTCAAATCGGTGTGCAGATTCACCCTGCCAAGTTGGTGTCACCAAGTTGTATACTGCTTCGAACCATATCGAGGAGAATCTGTACGCCCTTTCGGACTCGTAATAGAGATTTTATGACATAATCAGAGGAAGTGAGACTGTAGTTGATCTTCTGGTCCATATTCATAATTTCAACTCTGTTCTCAGCATTACGCTGAGAAGTGATACCACCTTTGGAGGTAGAACATCTACACCAGATTGACTCGTTGAAGGGTTTTTAGGATGAAAGCAGTAGAAGCGTGACTGTACATCTATGATTACATAATACCCTGCAAGCCATCATAAAGGGGTGTGGCAGGGTGTGAATTCTCACCAAACATGCACTACATATCAGGCATAAAAAAGGATTAGTATTAATATACTAGTCTAAAATTCACTATTTAAAATAGATAAAAATATCAAAGTAAATATGCAAAAACATGCTGTTAGATTGGTTACCTTCAATTCCTTACACCAACATGCCGCTACCTATGCTATACATTGATTCACTCGTATTGAACGTATTTACCGCTATTCATATCCCTAATTGTACGAGGAAAAAATGACATTTTGAATCTGCCAGTTCGGCAATCAATTTCTCTAATTTTGTGATTATGGTCCAGTCTACCATAGTAAGTTTGCAAAATATTTTGAACGTCATCACTGAAAATATGGTCTTTGAATTTATTTAAGAGATTGAGTCTAAATTGCAACATCCGATCTGACAATGATTCCCATTTTAATTCATTTAATAGACTGGTTACGCTAGTACAGTTATCGTACCGTCCCTTTACAAATCTTGCCGATCTTCGCTGCACACGTTCAAGTTCATTATTTCGACCGATTTCATAGGGATCACATACACTGGCAGCATCTACATCTACATCAAACATGCGCTGCGCACATACGCTCAAGTTTACTCACATTACCTACAGGAGTTAAGCTCATCTATATCATCTATATGTATCTAATGTCATAGGACCATCTATGTATCTTAGGTCCATATTCAGAATCTCAACTGTAGTTGAGGTTCTGCATATGGTCCTAAGTGACATGCAATTGGCCGAGGTTTTTTTTGGTACTAATGACGTCACGTTTACAAACGGCTTGCAATTTGACAACTTCTTCCCCCTGCCGACATTTGAAGCCAATTTTTTCCTAAGAAACTTTGTGCTATTTACGATCCAATTAATTCTGTTGTACACTCCTTTAATCATAAATTTGGTGAACGTTTGACGCACTGTGCTACAGTACTTCAAGAGAATAGTGGATATTAATAATGTCCCCTCTCAGCGATTCAGCCCTGATAGTCTACATTTGGGACAATCGCTCCTCACTCAGTCCTTGTTGGAGTAGACTTGGGTTTCAAGTGCGCCGGTGTCAATGTTTATATAACTTACCTAGTCTCAAATTTTGATCCCGAGACAAACAATACATTTATATCAGAGGTTGGACATGAACCGCGACTTTGGGTTTCCAGGTGGGTGCGTTCCCTCGCTGACTACAGTAGCCAGCGCCTAAATCGACTTTATAGGCCTACATGTAACAGGAGCGTTATTAATACATACCTTTTCTTAGTGCTGTTGTGCGCGAAAATAAGCGAATGTAAAGAGTTTGCAGAGATAATTCTACATAGGCTCTATATTTATTAATGGGATATATCTTGTATCGATTCCTTTATCGCCACCATATCGACGTATCTGTATCCTAGTGGTGATGACGTGTAACGCAGCAATACGATTGCGAGTATCGTATACCCTGGTCGATTCGTGTCTGTTTCGCACGGCCCTTTTAGTGGTGAAGGAGGAGGAAGCGGAGGAGCGGCATTGTGGGCATCCTGCCACCCTCCCCCCCGTCTCCTTTCGCACGCAACGCACCCCTCTCCCCCAACCAATGCCTCAGACGCAATGGCGTCTCTTCGTCATCCCAGTCCACCTTCCTGCCGGAATCGCCCCATCTTTTTTCTCTCGTCCTTTACCGGGGATCCTTATCTTCAACCCTCACAGCCGCCACCTCTCACCCTGGAATTCTTCAAGACTAATCTCCTCTCAGGAGGAATGGAGAACTTAACCGCTAAGTGATGTGGAAAAAAAATCACCAGTCAAATCGTAAAGTAATGAGGATCTTATCATTAGCTCAACCTTTTTCCTTTACAAGCCTCTCGATGTTAGTTCGGTATGAGATGCCCTCTAGTGAGTGAAGTATGGCGTGAAATCTGAACCACTTTCACCCATATGGCTCCCTTGCATTCAGTTGTGTTTTTCTTTGCTTTTGCGCTATCGTTAGACATCCAGTATAAAGCTACCAAAAGGTCACTGCGAATGTCGACCTTTTATTCAACCGGACAGATATTAAGAGTCAACTATCCATTTAATTACGACCCACCAAATTGTCCAGCTAGCCTTTCTCTGATTTCGTTGTGTAGTTTTTCAACCTTGAATTGCAGGCTTGGAATAATATCTCTTTTTTGGCCGTTTTGGCTTTGGATGAACAAAATACTTGCTTTAAAGTCGTTTGCTACATCATTCGATCAATCATTGCTAATCAAAAGTTAGTTTTTTTGTTTTAACCTCGTTAGCAAAATTGGAACGTTAGAAGGAAATGATTCTAATTAATCACTCATGTAAACGGATAATAATTGATTCGTGACATACCATGAAAATTTAAGAATCTAATGCTTCAAGTAAGGTTGGAAATGTCTTGGCAAGCTCATGTCAGATGCAATAGTTGAGAGAACCGATCATAGAATCGAATTTTGCCACCGGTTTTGAAATCAGTGTGTAAATATGTATTCGAATGTAGCAAAGTTTCATTGGCACCATTTGTCCAAATCGTGAAGCAATCTGGAGTCTGGATATTCGCCTTTTCATCTCAATCCTCCACTTCCTCGCTCTTGCGTCCACAGCGTTGGAAAAGAGGTCATTTCTCAACTCAAGCGAGATATTAAACTGCGCGGTCTTAGCGCTCCAGTCAGGATATTACCTATGTCGGGTTTCCCTCGCCGCCTTTTCCGTTTCCCTTCTTCGTAAACGGTTGGCACCTCGTGACTTGGAGGAGTCGCTCTCAGGCAGAAATCGTACTAGAATTCACGGCCCAGAGTGCTTGATAATTAAGGTTTATCTCCTTCTCCCACGATCCATTGAGCATCTTGGAGGCATGTCGCTGGCGACCGTAATTGTCATTAGTTTCACGATTCCTAAATATGGGGAACCTAGAAATTTATTAAAACAACCTTTTACAAAAATACCACTAATGCATACACTTTGCTCACGACCCGGGTTTCGAATGATGATCTGATGATGAGAATTATTCGTATTATTAGTGGTATTTTTGTACAAGTTTGTTTTAATAAATTTCTTGACTGTTGAATACCACCGATAGTTTTATATATGGGGAACCTAGGCCAAGTTCTAGGCAATGATCCCTGACTGTCTAAGACGTGTCACGTCCTCCCTGAATTAATCAGGTCTAAATAATCTTTTATGAATTTTGAAGTTTTGTCATGTAGGTACGTTTCATCTCAATAACGATTTATTTTTATTTTTCTAATTTTTTTATCTTTTTATATATTTCGTGGTGCAAAATAACCTGAGTTGGTGACGCACCCTATAAACATAAAACTACTGCTACCCGTAAATATTGTGTTTGAGAATGCTGACTTCATCATCTCTCTCCTAATTAATGGTACGTCCAGCGAACTATCGATAAAAAGGATAGTTCCAGCTGTGTCCGAATGCTTCACAAAATTACGGCTTTATGCTTTTATAAAAGTATCACGTATCACCGTGCACATGTTAGCCTTAGCTTCATTTTTTACGCATTAAAACACATCAGATACAACACGTTTCAAATAAAGTGATTTCTATAAATTCCCGATCACTGGCTTAATCAGTGAATTATTCAACTAAATAGCAAGTACTTTTCAATGTTATGTCGCCTGAAGGAACGAATGATGATTTTAGATTGTTGCGGAATTGGCTTCAAATTCCCCCAGTCCATATGGCAGTAAGATACTTCAAAATATCTCTCTCGCTAATTGGGTAAGACCGCTGGATAATCCGCTAATTGGCGGCCAATAATTGTGCCGGTTATTTCCCACCGATCGCGCTTTTCGAATGGCTCCTGAAAACCTTGCGAGCAAGCCTTTACCTCTCCGACGTCGCAAGTCAGCCGCTCCATTCATCGCGTATCTTCAACATCTCACCTCTCATTTCCCCCCTCCCCCCAACTCCACCCTCCCGACCTGCCCCTTCTAATTTTCCCCCCTCAATCCCCTTCCCCTCCCTCTTTCCCTTCCCTCCCTCTTTCCCTTCCCTCCCTCCTTCCCCCCCCCTCCCTCCTTCCCTTCCTTCCTCCTGCGCCCTATCTCGACTCTCGAGCTCCTCCATCGTGTTCCTCCGCCGCCATCTTGTATTTCATGGCGATGCTCGCCTCGTCCCGAGCCATTCCATTAATCCCCGCTCGTTTCGCCTCGCTTGCTCTCCTTCCCACTCATTCCTTCTCCCACTCTCTCCGGGTTCCCTCCACGAAAATTGTTCGGAGGCGCGCGCAGAGCTGTGGGCATAAGACCGGCGCGCAACTGCAAGCCATCGGCAGCTCCCTACCCCCCTTTTCAAATAGCCAGTATTGGATGCCTTCGTGACTGGATAGCTGTGCCGAGCATCATCGTAGATTTGATAACTTTACGCGTTTGATTTTTTTTGCCAAGGTTTGATCGACACAAGAGCGGCGTCGATCTTGTGTTTAACGTAGCTCGGAACTCACTTCCTGCCCACTGCTGGAACTTAAGAATTTGTAATGAGGTTGCAGTCTCACCAATTTTTACTCTGCTGTTCTAATGGCAGTCATCGATTATTCCTTCTCCAGAATCCATCCATTGAGCATACTGATGGCATTATTTGTAACAACTACTTAAACTACTTGAGTGGGAAAAATTCCTGTAGTTATCTTACCAATTTTGCGAAACCAGCCGGCGCCGTAGATCGAAGGGTTATCATCCGTCTTTCAGCTCGTCACATACGTATCCACGGGTTGTTGGTTGATAGCGTTTCGCAGTCACGATCCCATCAGATATTGCTTTGTAATTGCCTTGTATTGATAGACAACGTCTCAGGTGGTCAGTAGTATACGACATCGGTTTATTGTATCCATATATTTGGACTACTATGGAAAACCCTTCCTTGGTTTAAGGTTGCTAATGATATTGTATTTTTGCGAAAGCTACAAAACGTTTCCTAGCCCCGTTACGGCTATAGTGACTTTGTATACTTAAGTTTTTTAGACTTCGTTTTGCAATATTATACTTATCAGGTCAGTTATTTATACCGCCCCTAGTTATGCCTTCACATCCTCGCTATCTGGCAGATGGTCCCATAATCTATAAATATCTTTCATAAAAACAGACTCAAAGGCCGTTTTGAGTATGTGCTGATATGTTTCATTCATGCACATTTTCGGGCAATACATTCTTCGCACATCATCATTATTGATTGAGGATAAAGCGAGTGAACATATTACTTTCTTCAGCGATTCCTATTTCCTGCCAGTCGTGTCCGCGTGGTGGTTGCTGGTTGCTCCCCTAAGGCCTCATTCGTAAAATTTGCGCTGAATCCTGATTCTCCATACCCATGCGATTCCTCAATTCCACGCTTCCTCCCAGCGCTCTTCCGCCACGACTCCGCCGCGCCCGAGGATTTACGGATATCTGGGGAAAAGAAGCGGATGGCCGGCCATTATGGCGCATAATATCGTCACAACGAGTGATGGAAGAACACACATCAGCACACACGACGAGAGAGAGGAACATATAGCCCCTCGGAATGGGGTATCGCGACCCGGGAGACGAAATTGAATCATCATTCTGAGCGGGATGGCCTTCGTGCGACGGGATGGAGGAAAAGAGGGGTTTGTCGGGAAGGGAGTGAAAGGGGGAAAGGGGGGGTCTTTGCGTCATCGAATCCGAGCGAGGGGGAGAGGAGCAGTCTTGGGGCGGTGGAGGAGGGCCGCGCCAATCGGGCGAGGACCCGGGGAGACGCGGGGGAGGAGGGCGGGGAGGGAGTGGGCCTTCCACATCTTCCCCCCTCCTCCATCCTCCCACCCCCCGCGCTCCGCATCTGCGCCCTCCCCCACTCGAACTTGCGCCGCCTCCAGTCTGCATATTGACCCATCGCGGATGATGTAGACCTCGCTCTGCTCCCTCCCCTATGCTCCTCCGTCCGCCACCTCCCCTCTTGGTCTCTACTTCCTCAAGTTTCCACTTCCATTTTTCCTCGATTCTCTTTCTCACCCCTCTCGACTTCCGTCTGTCTCACCCATCCTACCGCGTGTTTTCCTCCGCTGGCACATTCTTATTTCCTCCCTTGATGAATCTTCCCAGGCTCCACTTGGTTTATCCTTTGTGATTACCTCGAGACGGTGATTAGTCTGGCGATGGAGAGGATGCTTCGGGTTTGGCAATTAAAGCGGTGATTTTTGTCTTGAGAGCAAGGATAACTCGGAGATTTATCGTGTATTTTCAGTCAGTTTCACGTTTTCCTTTTTGTTCACATAAGATTATGGCCGCTGGAGGTGACATTTGATTCTAACTCTGCAGTTAGCATTTTGGCTGTAACTTTATTGCAGAGAAGGTATTCATAGAGTAATTTGAATAGCTTGACAGGTCACAAAATCCTACCATCACCTATTTGTATAAAAAAACTATCATTTGGCTAAATAGCCTATATTATATTTCCGCGTCAGGATCCCTCAATGTAATTTTCATTCGTGTTCAGGTTACTGTTAATAATCAAAGGCACTAAATTCCTTCAGAAAGCTAATTAGTTCATTGAATAAATTAAATAATAAGCTTATAAGATACATATATTTTTATTAGATTTATAGTGATAGTATTGGATAATTTCTGAACCGGCATATTTTTGTGGTTCTGTCGGTGTAGTGTTGGTTGAGTCGGTTTTCCAAGTATGTTTCTGATAAAGAAAGTTTCATTTTCATCGTTTATTCTTTCAATGCCTGCAATGTCTTTTTTGTGTTATCGATTATGCTTGGATTCTATTTCAATATGCCTGCGTACAAGTATATCATAGTTAGATAGCCTTTTAATATAGTTATTCAATATTTCATTCATTTGCGATCACCGTTATTGTGAACTATTCTTTCTCCTGTTCCATCTACTGATAATATTCTTTGTCCTCATGCCCAACGTTCTCATTCTGTGGCCTACATCCCCGTGGCTTTGCAATAGCCGAGCCTCTGACTCTGGAAAATGCTTTCTTGGTATTTTAACGCTAATTAAATTTAGCGGAAATATCCCCATGGATAATAAAAATTTTATGATTAAAATGCGTGCCTGGTGACACCCTTTCAGTGGCTTACAGTGTATAATGTAGATAGTAAACTATTGCCAATCATCAAAGCACATCGCATCTAGACCCATAGCATAATTATAAATATGCGAAGCACATAGAGCCTTGAATCCATAATATGTGTGAATTTACTGGCGTTTGTTATGTAAACAAAATCTCGGAGTTTCTCCATTACTTCTACTTCTCTCTCAGGAGGCATCTTTTCTCACGGCTTCCGCCTGCGAGATGTTTCCGTTTTGCCCGTATCCTCGCCTTGGATTATTCTTGAGCTCGACCTCATTCCCTTTTCCCGCTTCTCTGCCCCTCCTCCTTCCTCTCCCTTCTTTCTCACTCTCTCCCCTACCTCCTTCACCACCCTTCTTCGCGTCTTCCCTCCCTCTCCTTCTCTTCTCCTCCCCCTCGGGCCTCTGCTGCCATCGGCCACATCCCCCTTTCCCGCCGTTCGATAAAAGATGAGGTCACGAGGGAGCCGGTCTCCCAACTTCCCCGTTCCCCGTCAGTGATGTATACTTTCTTCGTGCGGTAGCGGGGAGGAAGGGGAAGGTGTATTGTGAGACAAAGGTAGCCCGTCAGCAATGTCTTGAAAAATTTAACGCCGATCCTTTCCGAGTATCCGTTAGGGACTGAATGAATTTTTTTCCCGGGAACTTTTCGGGGCGTATCCCGGGGAGCTGCACTCCGGGGAAGAAGACTGACACATGCATGTCATCACTACATGTCATCTTTACGAGGCCTAATATTGCTAGTTTTAAGCGAATATGCTGCCAAATCTGTTTGCACACCGATAGTGGTTCACGTATCGATTGGAACTTAGCTTATAAGTATAAATAAAAGAATGTGGTTGAAGCTGCCCAAGACAGAAACTATTTCCCACAATACCATACTTAACGTAATTTGGTAAACCCCATTGAATGTCGGAAATTCGAGTAATTATTCTTTCTGAGTGGGGCTTATTAATTAGACGTGCCAAAGAAAGCGTTATTCCAGTCAGGAAAACTTATGATTCCTTCTTTTCAGAAATTCTCGAGGACGTAGCACACTTTTGTTCGTAGAATGATTTATTGCTTGAAGTAAGCTCCAAGTTGCGCTTTTTGATTAGAAAACTTGAGTATCTTCAGATTCAGCTTAAAAACGTATTTGGCCATGAAACTGGTCTGGCAGCTATTAGAACACGGTAATGGCCTGTTTGTATAAATGTTGAACATGTTTTCTCAACTATTATTTAATCTTCCTAATGCGTTGTATAAGAAATGAGGGAGCGAAATTTAAGTTGAAAAGATAGCACTAATCCCTGGAATAAAAAAGCCCTCTTGCAGACAGGGGAAATATGCCGCTCAAACCTGGATATACGCGCTTAGAGAGAGATGATGATGATGGTAACATTTACTTTCGACCAATATACAGAGAAAGGCTTCTATTAAATGAAGAAGGATCAAATAATTTAACAAGGAAGATTTTTTGAACGCTACAGATAAAAGTTTGCGAATGTTGTAATAAATGTTGCACTGTACACTCACGTAGTCAGCTTCTGGTGCTTCAGATTTTTTCCCCCGAAATTTTTTCCAATAACTTTTTTGTTCTGATTTTAGCAGTGAACTTTAGCAGTGAGAAGAGATAAGTATGGGCACTGTAAAAGCAAATACCAAGCACTGAAAATTAAGGGAAGAGATTTGTAACATGTCGGCACCATATGGGCAAGGCTGATTCGGTTCAAATTACGCAAGACTTAGCCCCCCTCCGAATCAAATTTCTGGCTACGTGCCTGGCTCTGTGGCAAGTTTAATGGTGTAAAATGTAAGCAAAGTATATATTTTTAATGACTTATGCTTCATCCTTTTAATTCCATTGTATCTCTTCCTTCGAGGATTCAGATCTGTTCGTTTGTCCGAAAATTTTCATTGTTGTCTTTTATTCTCGAAAAGAGTCTTACTTTTGTACGTAATTTTGTGGCGCATATCCTCCACTCGTGTGCGATTTTCAGATTCGACGACGTGGGACGCGACGCACGCCGAATGGGAACGACGCGAGCAACGATCATCGCCTTTGTCACATTTTTCAATCTCTGCCAGTGTACGCACGGCTGCCGTAGTGTAACGCTGACAGCGCGCCTCCATTAAGCGAATTGAATCTACGACCAAGGCTCACGGAGGGCGATAAATCTTAATCGAGCGGCCTCGGGGTAAACTCGTGTTGCGGGTTGTATACGCGTTAGGATACACCGGACCGCGATGGTTATAAATGGGAGGCACTCGTGTGCCGCCTTTATGTTCCGGCATGCGGCTTAACCGCTTTCGCGCCGCGGTCGTCTATCGGCCCTTTTCTTTCTACCGGCTTTATCTTTATTTTTTTATCGGTGTGCGGATCGATTGTTACACGATCCGTCCTCTACGGCGGAGTAAAAAATTTCAGAAAAGCAGGTGCGCTGTCTCCAGTTCAGGGCAAGAATATAGACTAGTCCCATTTATGATTTTCAAGTTACCATATTTCTTTCTCTCCAAGTCTATCCTTTTTAGAGTAACGGCCAGTGAGGTTATTTAAATATCTTTCTCATGACGATGTATTCGTAACGGTTACGGTTCAAATAAATTCCTCGTTATCAAATAAATTCTAAGGTAGGCAATTATTTATGTGGGCTCCATTATTTTAATGATAAATTAGTAGGTATTTATTATGTTCTTTTTTATATCAGCAGTGCAAAAATGCTAAACATTTTCAAAAACTAAATAAGTACGCACTCAGTATGCTCTGGATACATCTTAACTTCCCTGAAATGTTTATTCTTATCTAAGATAATTTCTATTATGATCACGAATTTTCCATTTTTTTAATCACGTTATGTCCCAAACGTTTATACATCTGCATGCACTATCTTCTTGTTTCCTTTATGTTACTGAATAAATGCGGCCCTTATTATTTTATTTTATTCAAACTATGATTAGTTACCTTTCAGTTATGACATCACCGAATACATTCAGTGAACTCATCACCCTCTTCCGTTTTTAACAGACAAGGAGTAGAAGACACAAGCGAAATGCTTAGCAGTTTGGGCGGCAGGTGTGAATCAACCCTTCGATTGCGTGATAGCAGTCTAATGCGTTAGGCCGTGGCGGGTCGGAATTCATGAACGAACTTTCTTCGACCCAGGGGACGCCAATTGATTCGGAATTCCCCGTGGTCGTAGGTTATGTCTCACAGCTGATTCTCCCTACTGACTATAAAATCGCCGAAGGCATGTAATGTGATTCATTCCCCAGGTTACGCCGCGAATAAATTGCGGACGGCTTGGTGTAGCCGAGTGCATTGTTGCAGGAGTGGCACAGTTCCTTTGTGATCGTTGTTTACCTCTCTCCTTTTCCTCCCGAACTTCCCCTCGCCGAAGTGTCCGAGTCTTGGAATGCATTACTCACCTGTGACTAATACATTACTGATCCTGTGCCGAGCCCCTGATCCGCCCCTTCCCTGCCTCCATTATCGACCACGCCGTTTTTCATCGCTCCTTTCGCGGTTCTCCCATCTGATCTTCCTTACCTTACTTACCCTTTTTCCATTCTGGTATTTCAGCTCGCTGATATTTGCTGGAATGTATGAATTATGTCACCAATATTTTTTTACATAATTACTCGTTTTATCGAGATGTAGATATATCACTCATTTTTGCCTGTCAATGGGTTGAATTTTAACTGTACACAATGATTTGCGCCTGGTATGCCATCTGTTTTCCCCCTTGACGTAAATGATTTAAAATCATGATACACTATCTGCTCATTTCTTTATATTTTACACGTTTTAAACACCATGAGAAAAAAAATTTATATGTATCATCTATGAATACGATACTTTCCTTACTATTACTTTAATATAGAATTATTCATGCAGTGATATTTCAATATATACAATCATTTCACAGATATCATTTTAAAATATCTTCACCCGCCAAAAATGTCTTCTACACTAACATGGATTTAGTCAAAAAGTTCCAAAATCTAATTAAATAAAGGAAAATTAACTTTTGGACCAGCATATCTTCCAACTTTTCTTCTTCCATCAATTTTTTCGTCTTCTACACATCGAACTAATAGATAGAACATTTATTTAAAATACCCTCGCAAAACAATAAAACCAAGCTTGCTTTATCTCAATCATCAATAAAACCCTTGGCGCACTTTAACCTATTTGAAAATAAATTCCAATTATTATCCGCTGTCGCCTCCAGGTAATGAAATTTTGCGAGATTTTAGTTATTCGTTGGTTGACACACTTTTTTCAGCGGTTAGCGAGCTGTTGTTCACTGTTATCATGTTATCTGAATTCACTAATTCTTCGTAGCAATAACGAGTTCAAGTCTTCTCTTTCGTCTGTTAACCGCACTTCTAATTCCTTTAAATACAGCGAATTTTTTCTTGAAGTTCATATTTTTCAAAAGTTAATATCCCAACCTCCACATCCTATTTAACACAGTCTTCTAGGGGAAACTAATTGAACTGTCTCTTCAATGAAGTTTACTCCTATTAAAATGTTATTAATTTGCACCAACTCTTAGAATTTCCAGTGAGGTAAATTGGTTTTTGATATGCAGTACTAAGTGGAATGTGTTAAGGACACAGAAGAAGATATTCTCGCCTGGCATCTGATTTAAGACGTTCGTAGATATTGGTCCAATTTATACAAGGATTGCTAATGGACGCAAAGAGTTATCCGGCTTCCCTCCATTGGGTCGTAAAATATTTGCAAATTTGGCTGCCTGTGAATACGTCAAGAGAGTTAATTTTGTTACCGGACACTGAGATTGCCATTAAAAATCAACTACTGCTTGCTGACTAGTAACCCAAAACCACTTGCGAATTACTCGTATTTGTCGCGTCAGTTTATTGTTCATCACTGACAAATGTGAGAATCATGTGTTTTTGAGGCAATCCTGAGCTTTCTGGCTCTCAATCCACCCCACCCCCCTTTCTCGTCCCCATTTCCTTATGGGTGCCCACCTCTGACCCTCATCCCATATATCCGCTGACCCTTCCCATATTTTCGGCGGGGCCTCCCGTCCTCCTCGAGGCCTCCCTCCCTCCCGCCTGCCCCACTTTTCCATCCCCTCGCTTCCGCTCTCTTCGCTGTCACGCACCTCGCCATCTTGCCTCGGCCTCACGCTTGGCCGTCCGCGAGAGGGAAAACTTGTGCGGCGGCGAGAAGAGCGCGCAAGGAAGACAATTTGGTGGAAAAAATAAGTCATTTCGGAGCCACCGTAAAAATTTCTCTTTTCTCCCCTCACTCCTCGAATCGGGGAGCCGCATTATTTTCCCTCTTTCCGCACCGAACTCACCTTTCCGTGTCCCGCGAGGAAAATGAACGGAATGAGTTCTCTATTTTTTTTCCTTCCCCCGCCAACTCCCTCGGCCCCGTCACCGTTCATCATATTCCCGGGAAGTAAAGATATTTTCGTGGCTCCGAGGCTGTTATAAGGAGGCCTCGCAACTGTTTGCTGACCAGTGTTCTGCATCACACGCGAATCCTTCGTCAGTTAACGGTTCTGCGTCGCTGTAATGACATCCTTCTCATCTGTGGAAGGAAAGATTTGGTCTTCCCTTTGCGGAAACCTGCAATAGTACCTTACGGTTACCGTAAGCTATGCATTTCCCTAATTTACCTAACTCAAGTCTTTCTTGGAATTTCTTTGAAAAATGTCGAACCTGAAGCCTCAAATACGTTTTTATTCTCTTCAGTGTTTTTAATGTGTGCTGATGTATTTTTAAGTTTGAACTTCTTGCGTTCTTCTCTTAATTATTTAAGAATAGAGCTCATCCTTTTTAAAGCAACAAAGTTTCCGCTGAAATTGTTTTATCACTGATTAAATTGCCCTTTCTCTCTTTTCTTAGACAAAGAAAATGAGGTAAATAACTGCCTAATGAGTTTTATGAATGATAAGATATTAAAACGTGCCAACATTCGCTAATGTAACCTTGATTGACTCATGTAACTTATTTGCGTTATAAGCCTTGGCCTAGTAATCACTGGATTACTGATATAAAAGCGTGAGAGGAAGATTGACGTATGCTAAATGAAACATTTCGGTTGGTGTTTCGTTGTTTGGATAATTAAGATGATGTACTGTCTCATCTTTCACATTTCCTCTTTGTCATATTCAAATCAATCTCTGGCTTTGTTGACACATACCAAGAGACTGCGTTCCTTCTACATTTTTCCGGGAACGGGAAACCCAACGTATGGACAATTTTAGTCAGAGTACTGGCGAAATACTTGAAATATATTTCCCGTCTTTCATATTCCTGGCATTAACGTTTTGAAGCAAATTTGAAGAGTTATGAACAAAAGGAAGTCGTCACCAGGTGCAAATGAACTGAATGGTTTCCAAAATGGGTCACATTCGAAACGAACATTTGCCACTTTGTTTAGACATAGCTACTGAAATCAATGGTCGGTACGTGATTCCGCGAAGTTTAACTGAGTTTCACGTAGAACATTAAATTACACATTTTTTATTTGTATCAAGTCGTGGAAACGTCGAAGATAAATGAATGGGAATAGAAAAGGGGTTATTTTCTACGCAGATGTTCATGCGTTCAGGAGTTTTTCTCTGCGATACGTTGTTTTGGACATTGAGAATTTGCTTGCGCATCGCCCCATTCATGAGGCTGGCAAGCCTCACAGTCTGTAGCAGTGGAGGAAATTTTTCTCGGTGAGGTGTGCACTCCCTAGCATTCCCCTCGAGCCCAAATCGGCGGTCAGGCCACGCTCGGACCACAGAGAGAGAGAGAAAGCTTTGTGACGATTGAAGAAGCCCTATCTTTCTGGGCTACGGATCCGCAACCTCCATCTCCCGGCCTTCTTTCCGCTCGCTACTCCCGTCCATCCCACCTATCCACCCCCACGTCCTCAAATAAAAAAAATGATAATGATAAAAAGAAACTACGAAACAAATAAATGAAAGGGGGAAACAAAAAGAAAAATAAAGAGAGGGGCACGGCCCTTTTGTCGGGCTGTCGTCGTCGCCGTTATCGTGTCGGCTGACGCAAAGGAGAGTCAAAGGAGGGGGAGGAGGAGGGAAGGGGCTCTCCGCGGGGCATGCGGAAGGGGATGGGCGGCGGCTCCTTCGTCGTGGGGGAGGGGAGGGGTGGGTCCGAGCTAGAGGAACGAGGAAGATGGTGCCCGCCGGACTGTCGGTCGGTCGGTCGCTTTGAGTGGGCGGTTGGGTGGGAGGGAGGAGGTGGGGGGAGATGGATTCGCGGAGGAAATAAAACAATCGGAAGGGGGGTACGAGACGTCACGGAATCGCGGGGCCGCGGCGTCACGCGTCCGGCGGGCATCACGCGAGCGTCGTCCCGGTGGCGACGACTCTCCTCTTTCCTGTGTCCATTTGTCCGCGTCCTCACGCGCGCGCGTGCGGTGACCGAGCCGGGAGGGGCGACTCATGTCCGGAGGGAGGGGGCGTTTACGTAGTAAAGCGAGTGTGCGCGCGGGCGCCATCTTGGTCGGTCTCTGAGTCACGGCCCAATTGTTGCGCGGGTGGGGACCCCCTGCTCGCCGTTCTCTTCTTTTTCCTCCCGCTTCTCAACCCCCCTCCACTTGACCACTCCTCCTCCCCCATCTCCTACACCCCCTTCAAGTGGTTCGCACGGGGGAAATGATGTTCGTCACGAAATCGGACGATATGCGAGACTAATTGCGCCTCCGCTTCGTCGTTGTTTGCCTTACATTTTAGCTCGCCAGGGGTCCTTTATGCATTGAAGACGGATTGATCCCAATAAAAGTTTAATTTCGCGAGTTGTCCCCTTCGTGCCTTGAGCGTCAAACTCCGTTATCTGCTGCCGCCTCTCTAAAGCTCCTTGTTCGCTCTGTAGATGAAGAATAACCGTAGTTTCAAGAGAAATTTTCGAGGTAGTTTTTCTTTCATTTAAAAGAAAATATTATGTATTTGCATGGGGTTTCTTCTAACAGAAGGTAGAGCTTGTGGTGTGTGTTCACAATTTATTAATTTCTCGCCACATTGTCTCCATGATGCTTCAGGCCATCCTGTGTGAACGTTTATGATTATTTTAGTTAGGCAGAAGTCTAAAACTGGGTGCACTAGATCTATATAATACCCTGCAAGCCACTACTAAGGTGTGTGGCAAGGGGAGAATTTACACCAAATATGCATCATATATCATGCATAAAAAGTACCAGCAACAATATTCCAATCCAAACTCACAATTCAAAAAAGACAAAAACTGCAAAGCAATCATTCAAAAACATGCTGTCAGTTAGACCAGCTTAAAGTTCCCACACCAACATGCAACCACCCGCGCCATCCATTGATACACTCGTATATATGTCATTGGATACATTTACAGCCATTCACACCCCCAATTGCACGAGGAAAGAAGAAAACCTTGAATCTGTCATTTCGGCAAATAATTTCTCTAGTTTTGTGATTATGGTCTAGCCTACAATAGTAAGTTGGAGTTCGCAAAATATTTTTATCTTCATCAGTGAAGCTATGAAGCATTGAAGTTATGAATCTTTAGTAAGCTCTACTGAAAAGTACGTGTATTCATTCCATAACCTAAAATTGTAATAGTATGAGCACAAAGCGTTTACTTTTTCCTCTCATTCCTTCGAACCTCTATTGGCGCAAAACAAATTTGTAAATGTAATCTACATCATTTATATTATGCCTTAGAATGATTTCATCTGCATGCAATTGAGTTATTCAACAATTCCCTAGCATAGTTTCTTTGTAACGGAATGCCATGTTCATTGCTAACTTGGACCAAAAGAATTACCCCCACTGTATCGCCCCCTGTGAAATATGATGCCTACTAATCATCACAACAAGTTCACTCGCTGGTTTTATTTGGTATTTAGTGAGTAAAATTTTTTTTCTTGACTCCTTACATTTAACTGAAATTACAACCTCCCGAGGGAGTTGTTTGTCATTTACTCGGAAATAAGAAGTCTGGAAAATGATTTTGACCGAACGTCAGAGCAATGTTTTCAAAACTACCTTCCGAAATATAAGGTTTATGATTAATTACCAAATCGTTTAACTTAAGAATTGCCGGCCCGGATGGCGGCGCCGTAAAACCCTTAACCTGTAAATCCCAGGGTCGCGGGTTCGAATCCCGCCCGGGGAGGTTTTTCACTTCCCGGGGCATGGATGTCTGTGCTTGTGTAATTGCTATTAGTTGAAGTACCCAATATAAAGACCACATGTGTTGTTTTCGGGTCAGCGATAAGTAAAAATAAATAAAGACCTAAATTAAAAATTATCCGGAAAAAACGTAGTTTGGCAAAAGTCATTTTGAACGCTTATAAACTATTACCCCTGCCACACGTCCTGGTGCCAGTTTGCATGGTAAGAGTTAGACGAATACAAAGCTTTTATTATGAAGGAACTGAGAAGTGTGACGAGGAAGTAGGGTCTCTTGAGAATAAATCCCTCAGCTTTGTGCGAATGCGTACAATCATAGTTTGGAACGGGCAATGCATTTTCTTTCGCAAAGTGTTTCATTTTCTCGGTGCCTCAATAGCCATCTCGCGAGTGGTCTATTTCTTCCTCTTTTGGAGTCTCCATCGCTACGATGGAAGACAACCATGTCGCACATATCTTGTGTAGCCATGTCGCTCGCCGGAAAAACCATTCATAGATTGTGCTTAGTTCACGGAACTTGTAGAGGAAGCAGGAGAGTGAGAGTACATTGACGCCCGCTGTTTTGAACGATGCACCTTTTCGAAGAAAAATAGAAATAAAAGCAGGAAGGATGCAATCCGGTTTTTTTCCGTCGTCGATGTCGCGACTGTCGACCACTCATCGCCCGGAAGGCGGTGGAGACGGAGAAATTCGTCGCAGTTTCTTCGGGGCGCGCGGAAAGAGGGGTATTGTGGGTGAGGGGGAGTGGATGGGCGGTATTAGGACATGAGGCCACACACTCGTTTCGTCATTGATATGATGAGTTCCTCTTAATATTTTTTTTCAAAATAATAATGATTCATGTTCTAGTAGGTACTCGCAAATGACCGCATCTGCAGACTCTGAAAAAATAACTTAGGGCTTCAGCAAGTTATCCTCTGCCGCCGAAGAGAGCATTGATTATTTAATACTATGAACTCAATAATTGCTAATTAGCCGCGAATACCTTAGCGGAGTCACCCGCAAAAATTCACTCTCGTAGAAATGCCACAAATTAAATATCCACCTTGAACTGGAGTCACTTGACGTGAGTCAGGGGGTTCCGGATTCGTGTCCCGGTCAAGGTAGATTTTTTTTATCTGTTGAAACTCTGTTATTCAATATTAAGCTTTAAGGCACTTTGATGACGTCGGATCTGTGTCTATTAGAGGAAGGAAAACGGGTGACTGTGTAATTAATTGCTGATGGAAACAACTAGTGTGGAGAGCCTACTTACAGCAGGAAATACAAGCTAGGAAGTAAGGAAGCACTTAATGAAAACTCACTTCTAGAGCATATTCATTTATGGCGTTGAGGCATGGATGATAACAGGGGATTACGGAACGGAAGAAAAGAAAGTCATATATAAAATGGGACATTCTAATGAAACACGTCTTGCGACATGGCTGACTGATGAAGACGGTCGTCAAAGGAAAAGTGAATGGGATGAACGCAGATGAAATCCTTATAAGAGATAATATGTAGCAAAAAACTTGAAGGGGTTGCAGTAACACACAGAATGGGGGAAACTACTTTCCTCATACTATTCAGCATAGCTATGAGGAGCTAGCTGACAAGAAAATTAAACCATAAATTACATAAGGTGGAGTATCCAAGAATTAGAGCTCTCGACGCAGCCTATAAATCTCATCCTAATCTAATTGGTTTAAAAAATCATCTGATAGAGTGTGTTTTTTATCATATTTTCTTCAGAGTCAGTTTTATATCATTTTTATCACTTTTTTCTCCGGAAAAATAACCCTTCGTACCCTTAAATTACTCATCTCATCCAAATGGAAGTATTTCTGTAGTAAAAACTTTTCTTGGAGTTCTTTACTATCGACCTAGTATCACGATAACTATTCTTCTAATTCCTATCGTGACTGGTATTTTCCTTCTTATTAATATTTTTAAGCATTAGCAATAGGTTTGAAGCATCAATGGATATGATTTTCAGCACTTTTGAATATGGTGTAATATTTTTTCCTTTATTTTTGTCGTAAATATTCACTATGCCCTCCGTAACGTGAATACCATAATGGAGGAGTGGTCGAGAGAAATTGATAGTGTACGTAGTGTAAGTAGAGTTTTAAATCTCTTTCAAATGTTGAAAATAAATTATCGGGGCGCTCACCTTGGTGATGAGTAAAGATCTTTGTACAAGTATATTTATTTTCTCCGGTGATGCATTTGTGTAATTGCGTAATTGTAATCCAACTTAAATACTTGGTTAACATAATTTTTTCACTTTCGCTCATCATATGATCTGATTAGTGAATCACCAAAAAAATTAACAACTACGTCAGAATCAGTCCTCAGTCCTGTTTATTTACGTTGCATATACATTGTTTGCGGGTGAAGTATGACGTGAAATTCGCTGCCACTAATGCGCGTGGGAACGATTACGTTGGCACCCTAGACCGCGGGAGAGTTGAGGTAAGTACGACGACATGTATGCTTGCGGAAGACGCGTTCCTTCCCTCAAGACGGTGTCGCTCAATCATCCTGCGTCGGCAGCTTTATTTAGCCCGCGGATTCGACGCGGCCGGGCATCGGTGCGGGATGTGCGTCGAGCCGGATGCAGAGCGTAGGTGGCTTTGCGGTCTGAGAGAATCCGCGAGCGTCGGAAGAGAATGACACGGGGGATCGGAAGGAAGTGGCCGGGGGAGTGTGGAAGGAAGAGGGCGTCGCGTGAAAGGAGATGAGACCAACCATAAGCATCCGGAATTCTCATGGGAGAAAAAGTTACGCGTAGGTTATTGTTGATGTAATACCCCAGCAACAATGGCGGACAAACTGTCGAGACTGCCTCGTGGGATGGGTGACTTTTATTTCTATATTCACCGGCAGGAGCAGCTGTTAATCGATGGTTGTATTTTATTTATAGTAGGTACTTATGGCTAAATTTATCGTTTTAGGAATTATTGAATGTTCTCCAGGATTACGCTGGTTTTTTCCGCACCCTTTGCTCTCATGACGTCAGTGTTCATTAGATAAGAATGGAACTCTAATCTAGATCTTTTTTTATGACTTTTAGTTGGAAATTTATTTTCATGTTCCGAATTTAGACTGATTTTCTTGTTCAATAATATTCACCACGGCTTCCTAGAAAGGAACTTAAGCTGAACTCAACATAATCCGCAAAAGAGTATAAACGTAGGTAATTATGTAGTAGACTAGGGATTTCAGGTGATCCGACTGATTAGGATGTGACACTCCGTCCAGCGTAAACTCTTAATCAACGGACAAACACAGCACCCGTGACCGAGATGGGATCAGGCTGCACGACATTTGCGTTGGCAAGCGGTACCGACCTGGCTAATGAGGCGACGCGGATAGAAATTCCCCCTATTGAAGTGCACTTCAAAGGTTTTCCATTAAATTAAACATAGGCTTTGAAAAAGATTTACCCTCGCCAGTTTAATCGACTTGTTTTCATTGAAGATTTGAATCGTTCTAACAGTGGTAGTTTTTATATCGTATTTCTGTCTTTCACGTTGACAGCGGGTGAAAAATTTTCTTGATAACACAGTTTCTTTTGCTGAGGTTCGTATACCTATTATGTGCTGAAATCATTAAAATTCCTTTCATGCAGAATCAGGTTTCTTGGGAAATTACCCAGCCATAATGATTCATATTCTTTTGGGTGATGATATGAATATTAAAATAATTTCCGTCTAGTGTGATTTCCGGCGTGGAATTTTACGCATTTTTATAAATAACGAATGAAATATTTGATAGCAATCAGAAACTGTCATTACAGCATCCAAGTTATGAGACTTGTGTTCTTGCATTCCTTGAGTAGTGGAATGGTCCCTACTCAGGGACTAATCTGAGCTTTCCATTCGCTGAATGCACGACCCTTCGTCAGCTGTTCTCTCAATTTCCTCCAGCGGCGCAAGCTGTCGTGTCCTCCCGGGACAAGTATACCTTTACCCGATTTTCAACGACATTTTTACCCTTTTTATCGGCTGGGTTACGGGGTGGAGGAGTAAAAAAAATTCATTCTCGTCGCTCCGTCGATCAGCTGGCGTGCCCGGCCACCCTCTCAGGTTTAACGATAATCGTCGGCCCCACGAGCTCCGCGGACAGAGAGGGGGTGAGAGTAGGAGGTAGGGAAGTTCGCGAAGGGTTACCTGGAGGAATGAATGATATGAGAGAGGGAAAGGATTGAAAACTGACGAGAAGAAAGGGCTAGGCCGACCGAAGTTTGAAATAAGACTGCCCCCGCCCATAATCACGTGAACTTGGGAAGAAAAGGTAATATGAAAATTAAGTTGCATTCAGGTGGGTTTTGCATAAATAAAAGAACCTCAGTGATTTGCAGTATGTTTGATAGCAGAGCGTTGAAATATATGGAAACTTCAAATTTTGAATCCTCTTACTCCTCTCAATTTTTGTTCGCGTGGTAATCTAAATGATGAAGGGATGAGTATTAATCATCACAACTCACATATGGTGTTCTCGATTAATATAGGCTACATAAAAAGAAAAAAATGTTGTCTTGTAATTGAGGGGAGTAGTCTCTGCTTAAAGGAGGCTTATTATGTAGTTTTTTTTGTGAGGATGGATTAACTAAGCTTCGCAAAGAGGAAAATAAACGTGAACTTTTATAGCGAAAGAGAAAATTTTGTGGGTGGAAGTTAAATAAAGCAATATGAGTATATTGAATTATTTTTTAATTAAAAGATTTACTACAAAAATGCTGTTTCAGCTGCTCCTATTTCTGAGATTATAATATGCCATACACTAAAAACTCAAGACTTATATTGCGAGAGAGGAAGGGAACGGAGACTTTGAGTAATGAAGTGTGCTGCTTTATAACAGGCGGAAAATTTAAATGTTGAACACAAGAGATGTTGGAAATTCCCCCACAATGTTTTTTGCTGCACGGACATAGTCCGGTGACCCTTGCGCTCGTGATGGTGATGGTAATCAATTATGCTCTAAAGAAGACATTAAAACCACGTAGTTCATAATTGCACCACAAAAAATGAATAATCCTTGAGAATTTAAATGAATATTCGAAAGTAACAACACCCAATGATTACCTTTGTGAAGCGAAAATTTCATTATCCCCTATAATATCCATCCTGTGGGAATCGCGGAGTGGTTTCCAAGAGGGGTTCTTTCTCGCGGATGCAAATTTTTTGGCACGCCATGGGTCGACAATTCCGAATTCCTCACTAATCACAGGCTCCTATTTAAGATGGCCGCTCCCCGTACGCCGAGATACACCTACGTAATCCCATTTCTCACGTAAGACCGCCGATGCCTTGTCTTGCTGCTCGGAGGAGCCGTGAGGGTGAGTCTTGGAGTACTCGGGTCCCCGTAATCGAGTTAGGCTCTCTCTCTCTCTCTCTCTCGCCACAGGGTAATGGCGAGGATGAGAAAAGAGGCGTGCCCGCTGTGGGAAATTCCGGGTCCGCTTTTTCCTCGCTATTGTTGCCAATAGACATTCCTCGCTTCCCTTTCATCTTACCCTTCTCCTTATCTCTCCCTCTCCCTCTTTGAGCTCTCTCACTCTCTATCCCCCACCCCCTCTCCCGCTCCTCTTACTCTCTGTTGAGACCTCGTTAATAATCCGATCACACAGGTGCCAATTGCCGGGCCGATATTCTCGGGAACTCTCAAAATGTTTTTACGCCCGCCTTAGTCATCGGTTTTCCAGCGCGTCAAAACTCTCAGAATCCTGCTCATCTTCCGCTCTCAATCTGTCTGGGTGGCACCACGGCCGCCGCTTGAATAACAATGCCATTTAACGGTGTTTAACGACTAATTCCGCGGGCCCTAAGGATGTGTTGTGCTTTGTTTGCGAAAGCGGAGGTCACGCTGCGGCATTACGCAGCGAATCCGCGACGGAGGCAGAGCGGGGTAAGATTTTGCGGATATTGAGACAAATGCCAACAGGAATGTCATTGGGACTGTGTGCGGAGGAATTCCCTTGAAGTAAATCGGGCTTCGACGCCAGAGTAGTAAAAATCAAATTCCTTCGTTCCATTAAAGCGTTAAGCTTAGGGGATGGATGGTGGATTTATCTTCACTAGCAGTCATGAAGTGGGAAGAGGCATTGTTATGAGTCATATAGGTCCTTTCTTTCTGGAATGGGAAAATATGTTTGAAGTGAAAATATTTAAGAAAAAACCCAGAACAGAATCAAATGCTATGACTCTATCAGGAATGTCGTTGCTACCTAATGTGATAATTTTACTTCACATTAGATATAAGTATTCGTATTCATCAATGCATAGGACGGTTTGTCGTGCGCTGCTGACGTTTATACCGATCGGCTTTCTTTGTAATACAACGTTTTTAAATAAATACTCATGGAGAACAAGTAATGATCCTTGGCGTTAAAATGTTCACTGCGTTTATAGAATACAGTAAGTATGATTTGATGATACAAACGTGATTAAAATTGCAAATAATGAAAAGATATGTATGGTCCCCCAATATAAGCGATGAGTTTACTCCTCTCCATCTAATTACAATCGTATAGCCTGTCCTCATACCTGGAGGAGAACGCAGCATAGGTATTTTGTTTACGTTACAGTTTTGTTCACCCCGCTAGACAGTTACGTTGTCGTTGATGGAAATAATCTGCACAGTTAATCTGCCCACGTAAGAGATAAATATTTATGGGATATCTCGGCTACGCAAATTATATGGATTGATAAAGGTTGTTAGTATTGATCCGTGGGTATTTATGGGAAATATATGGTTTCACTCCTCGGGTGCACATTTCCCCGTCTCTTCCTTTTCTCACCCGTTGGGCGTCAACCCTTTTGTTCCACATGGCGCGATTCTTTCCCAGAACGCAGAAGACGACTCCCAGCGTCGGCCTCCCATCATCCAAGTATTAGCAGCGCATTCGCCTGGAATTATGCCCCCGTATCATCTCCCGAGCGCCCCTTCCCGCATCGGGCACGCGATCGCCGGGGCGGGTGGGCCGCGATCACCTTGCTCGTCGATGGGGGACGTTTCGGCGGAGGTAATCCGAGACAGCTTTCGCGACACACCCTGTGCGGGCGAGCGGGAGGGGGGAGGGTCGCCCGCCTCGCTTGCCGCGGCTGGGAGATGGAACGGAGAGCGAGGCTTCCCTCCGACCGAATCTCCTCCTCTCCTTGAGAATTCTCCCCCCCCTCCTCCACCTCATCGCCCTTCCCCTCCTCCGCCTCCTCATGTGGGATGCGCCGTGCAACGTCGACGGCGTAATGGCCTCCACCGGTTGGTTGCCCGCCTGCTCCCGTCGCTTTTTCTTCTTTCCCTTTTCATCTTTTTGTTCCTCTCTCAACTCGCTCTCTTCCCCCCCCTCTCTCCACCTCGCCCATTAAGCCTCCTCCCCCACCCGCCCGCCCGTCTCCTCCCCAACCCCCGTCATCATCTCCGTCGCCATTCGCTGCTTCCACGGCCTCTTGTCACCGCCACACCTCTTTCGCTCTCTCTTTCTCTCCCTAAATCTCTCTCTCATCCGCTCCACTCCCCCACCTGAGTGACCCGTCTTTCCACCCACGCTCTGGCGTCGTTAATTCCAAAGCTCTCGCCGGTCGTGATGGCCAGGTTGGTAACGCGGCGACCTGGCTAAGCAAAGGTTTGAATCTCGCAGAGGGTATGGATGTAGTGGTTTGTCTAAGGATTAAGATCTTAAGTTTGACGGTACGATATAACCTTAGCCGTTGGAGCATCTAAGAACCGAAGTGAACTTACCCCAAAGCTCTCGTCAGTGATTTATCTTTTGACTTTCCTTTTTCTCCTCTCTTCCATCGCTTACATCTTGAGTTTCCTGTTTCTCCGCCTTCTCTCGAAGCTGTCTCCGTCATCCTTTCCCTATTTTATCTGCGAGAGACAAATGTTGCGTCAAAATTCCTCTAGTCAAATCGGAATGAGGTTTTATCTTCCACTAATGACTGACAGGCGCGGTAATGTCGTTTCAGCTTGGATCTTGCTATGATAATGATGCTCTGAGGTGAATCGAGAAGTAATTTGAGTGCCGTTCTTTATCATGAAGGCTGATGAAATATTTCTTCCGAAGGTAATTGCTTTCATTTGCCAGTGCATGCCCACGTGTATATGCGAGTATATTTCTGTACTTTATCGTATTGATCTTTTTTGTTTAAGAATCATTTTTCCTATGGGTGAAATGCCCAATGTAAAATCTTCGGAATTCTCATCTGCATTTCACCTTACGAATAAACTACACACTGTTCTTTTACACTGCAAATGTCCACTTTCTGTTTCTGAGGTCCGATTTTCAAGAAGACCCATAAGTACAAGTAAGATTGTTGCAGTACGCATTAAGGCAAGTAAGATTTTACAGTATGATAGTATGAAGTTACCAGTTTGAAACTGCCATGGCCGTCTATGTATGTGTGTATGTACATGAGATTTATACAAATTTATGCAAAGTAACCTCTCACATAGCGCGGTAATTTAAACCTTGTTATTTGAAAGTAATTATTCGCATTTTTGAAATTATTCATAAGCCTGCTCTACTGAGGCGGGAAAGGGGCTAATGGGGGAAAATTGCCCCGAGCTCTAGAAAAGTAAGATTCCCACAGTCGGCAAATAAAATGGCGAGAGTGGCGGAAGATATTTTAACGGTTGGCTGAAAATTTATCTTCTTGGCTCGCGGCAAGATTACTTAATCATATTTGGGAAGAAGTTGGTAACTCCATCTTAGATTTAAAGCGAATAATATATGATTGATGATTGAAGTTATAATGTTGTCTTTAATGTTTATAACTTTTATGATTCTTCGTCCAAAGGAATGTTGGGCATCAAATCCTGCTATTTTGTAATAATAATGGATTTTTCATAATACATAGTGGTAGATTTTGATAGCCTTTTATACTGTGTCCGGTTTCATTATATCCGTTGCTATACTCTCAAGCTTTGAAAATGAACTAGATACGCTCATTTTCTGTTAACGTTCATGTAAACTCACCCTCTCCTCGATGTAGCCTTTATAACCAGAAGTGTTTTCAAACCCCGCATTAACTTTGTGCCAATATCAGCCGATGGTTAACGTTAACCAGAATTCAATTATAAAACCGGACATTGGTGCAGCACTTCGCGATTCAAATGTGGTATGCGATCTAAACATTTCTTCATACGACCTATTCGTTGTTTCCTCTGCCTCGTTTCCATCCCGTAATTTCCCGAACGGAACGCCGTAAAGTTGGATTGACCATGTGGTCGAACCACAACTTCCAGACTTCACGGAATGTCCAGAAAATAAATCACTGAGCCTTGACGAGCCAAGCTGAACATACGGGCTTCCGTAGGGTCCTTTCGACCAGGGTCGCTCTCAGTCTGTTCGCGTGGGCGCCGGGCAAACAAACGACGCAAATGTCTCGACTCCGGCCTCATTCGCCAGATTTAAAAATCAGCCCGTGAATAATAGAGGTGAATAGGAGGATTTTTATCCCCTACATCACTCGTCCCGGGAGCCATTTGCTCCTCCTCCTCGCCGTCCACCCTCTTCCTTCTCTCTAGATTACCCTCCTCTCTCATTCCTTTCTTCTCCGCCCTTGTCACCCGACATCAACCTGTCGGTCGCCCACACTCCACAGTCTCCCCTCCCCTCCTCCCGCCCGCATCTTCTCTCTTTTTCGTGCACGCACGTTATGTGTACATCCCTCGGCACCGCCCTTCGGCCTTCATCAAGAGAGCTAGGGTCAAAAGCCTTGTTTACTGAATCATTTCCGAGCGCCATGGAAACGCTGGAGGTTTTTCTACCCCCTACCCCCCCTCTCTCAGTCCCCTATCATCCCTCTCTCCTTCCCGCCCACACACGATCGTATCCCACGATGGCGATAGCAGAAACAGAATAGGTTGACCTCGGTGAGAGAGGTGAGGTATTTGTTGATGGTGGGTAGCGAAGTATTTGTCAGTCATTGTGCAAATGAAATCCAGCGAACCTCCTCGGTAACCATTGATTTATGTCGATCAACCGTGCAATTTCGTTGCTTCAATGAATCAAGTATGGTTTAACCATTTGGTCAGCAGAAATATTTTGAATACCATTTAAGATAATTGTGAGCGCCACGATGGCTGAGTTGTTGCGCTCATGGCTAGTGGTGCGAGGTGTTAATTCTCTCAGAAAGACACCATAAACCATTTAAGATGCATTTTCAAAATGATATGGTGAAATAATTGTCAAGAAATATTCATGATATTTTCGTTTCCAGCATTTTATTCTCTGAATGCCGTGCTTGTCTTTACTGTACTCGAAAAGCCTATGTTTGGAAGGTATTCTCTTACTCAAGGTAGGGGGGCCAGTTCCTTTCCCTGGGCCACCTCGCACATCGAAGATTTTTCATTTGGGGGCGTACAAAGTCTTCGCCCGGATTTGAACCCGGGACCCTTCGATCAGTAGCCAAGCGCTCTACCCACTAGGCTATCACGCTCCTCAACTGGAAGTTATTACTCCATGGTTAAAAAATACGACATTCCCTCTTGCCATTGTATGTCTTTGAATATTTTATATATGATAGAGCGCCAGGTGTCCTCTCATGATTTGTTCTATTTATATTTGGGTTGTCAGTGTGCAGGTGTACGCGCATGTCATTGCTGGGCTATTTTCTTATTTACTTTGCTATGAAGCCCAAGTTGCAGTCAGAACAGATTAGAAAGTGGTGATTCCAATCTTTGATTCTAATCTGTAGCTGTTTTTTCGTTTGCTCGTTTTCCTAATAATTCTAATGAAAATATGATTTTAGCTTACTACCACCTAAATAGTCGCAGGTCTGGCATCTGAATGTCAGAACCTATTAAACTTCATCACGCCTCTCGTTATCTTCTCAGACTGATATTTCGTCGCCTTCAGTCAAAATGAAAATAAATTATTCGCTTATATAGTCTGCCTATATTTCGCCTGATTTCGTTTTCGTGAGTGCAGGCCCTAACAACGGATATGAGCATGCTTATTGCCTTAAATACGGCTATTATAGCACCCATCGAACTGAGTTATCGTGAATTTTTGTAGATTTTCTGCAATCTGTATAATTATGATCTTATCTCCCCTTTGATTTTCCAACTTGTGTCCCGTTGCCCGATACGAATCCACGAAGAAGGTTCGATTTTTCGAGGCCACGACCGCGGAAAAACCACACACGAACCGTCGGGCCATTATCCTTCCCCAGTTCGTGGATGGTACTCCCGAAATCTCCTTCGCGCAGATCAATTGCCTGCAACCCCCTGGGGTGCCCTCGTCCACCACTCGTCTCCACCCCCATTCCCCTCCCCACCCCCGCTCTGGCCCAGATCCCACCTGCCTCCCTCCCCCCATCGTCCGCCTCCCTTATCTCCCTCCACCCTCCCACCTCTCGCTCTGCCGCTCTCGCCTTGCTTCCCCCGCTACAGCACAAAAACGCTGCTGGCTGGAAAGTCGTTTTCCTCGGTGTTAACGTACGGACGGGAGGGCGGAGTTATCAGGAACTGCGCTTGTTTTGACGAAATGAAGTTCTCTCACCCAGAACGATAATGGTACGGAGGGTCCTACACCCTGCCCTCGAGTCCTCCTCCTCCCCTCCCTCTCTCGACTTCCTCTGTCCCCATTGTCCTCGGAGGTAACTCGCCGCCCCATCCTCCCGCAGCCCACTCCGCCGACGGGCTTTTTGCTTGCCCATCTATCTACTCCCCCGTTCCGCTATCTCCGAAGATATGTGCCAACATTCTTAGGGTTTTCGCGCTTGTTAATTTGTGACCTTCTTATGGCAAGTTTAGTCTATATATAATTATATTCCCCTCTGCGCTACATTATAAATTCAATCCAATTTTTTACTTGCGTAAAATTTTATGCCTTCGATAAAGCCTCGTCAGTTGATATGTAAATTCTGTCGCGTATCTCGAGACTTCTCCTTTCCCTCAGATATGTTTATAGGTTTCAGGATTCCTATCACACAGAGTACATTAATCCCTAGTTTGCTTAAACCTTCTCATCAGCATGAAAAATGCAAGGTTCTACTTCGAAAAGATCATAAAGAATGGGGTATCCTGATTTAATATCTTACAACGTCTCTATATGACCATGCTTCAAGAAGTGCTACATCACTATAAGAAGTATGTTAATGCCCCGTAGAATAGCATGCTCTTGTATGAAGAAGATGCAACGATACTGGGCAAAATCAGTCGCTACGTTCAAAACGTTGCTCGAGTAATTATCTATGATTCTGGGCTCAGCATCTGCCGTCAGCGGAAAAGAGATGTAGTCTGGAAAGAAGCGAGCCGAAAGACCAATTTCAAGTCTGGTTCCGGCTCAGATAACCTCGGTCCGTTAATTTTTCTCACAGATGATGATTCAGTTCTTAACAACGGCAATGAGTCTTCAACTTTTTTTACTGATGAGCGAAGGTCTCGGATCCATTTTTGATTAGCGTCGTCCGTTAATTTTTGTTTTTCGCGGAAAACCAGCTTATCGTTTTACGCGTCGAACATTTCTTCGTTGCGGCCGACACTGCACGTGGGTGAAATCATTGAAAGGTGGACCCAAAGTAGGTAAATCTCATGGATTTTATTCCCGCCTTTTCGGACACCCAACCTAATTCATTTCCCCGTCGGTATTACTCTCGCCGCTCCATTTTTGCTTCCTCCTTCTCATTCTCTCTTTCCCTCACGATCGCGGAGGGGAGATTCATTTCCCGTCTCCTTGCGCGCGACACGCGGTGATTAATCTCTTCTTAATGCCGCGCAATTAAGACCATAAAAAGTAACTCGGCCGGTCGAGGCGACGGCGGTGGCGGAGGAGGAGGAGGAAGTTGCTTATTTCGGCGCTTTCACGATTCGCGGAGGAGGAAAGTATCGCTTTTGGGGGGGAATCGTTCCCAGTTCGAAGGATCGCTTCCGCCGCCCTTCCACAAGCGTTCATATTTTGCAAGCACCTTCCCCGCCTCTACATCAATTAAGAGAGTTTCTCCTTCTTGGAGTTGGAATTAAATGCAAGTCATCACTAATCGATGCACTAGCGAATGGTTGGTGTGGGAGTCAGCCATGTGGAGAATGCCAAATCTGTTGAAATACGATAATATGTTTGCAATTTTTTCCGCGACGCCTTGAGCCGTTTAGTGGGTGTTAAGTTTGAATTATTTGTCGTAAATACCTTTCTGAGGTTTTTCATTTCAAATCAGGAAATGATTAGAATATAATGTCAGTTAACAGTCGTCAATATTCCCATAGCAAATTGATGCAAAAATACAATGAAAATTATGGATTTAGACGCGTTTATTTTTCAAAATCTTTGCACATACTAAATTTAACTGTTTGAATGTTCTTTCGACAAGCCTCGATGTACAAAGTGTTAAATCAAAGTTATTGAAGTAATTACGATAACTTTAGAACAACTGTACGTAAAACATTCGTCTTTGCGTTAGTACAAGATTTATGTTCCTCAGTACCTTTTAATTAATTCTGTGCAAATTAATAGCATAATAAACGAACAGAACTTACTTATACAATTTAATTATACTTAACATTTACTTATCTCTTGGAACAGGAGTTTTTTATTGCGTTCGAAACACCTGCTGACATCGTTAACATGAGATACTTACCTATAGCCACCATTTCCACCACTACATTTTTAAATTTACTTCACTTATTGTATGTCTGGTGAGATAATATTTTGAAATGCCTTCACACTGAGCAAATAGGAAGATTCTGTTCTTCCAACTTACTTTTTGAAACTTTCTCTTCGGTGATGAATGCTCCTGTTTGACTCACTATATTTCCTCAACGCCTCATATAAAGAGAAACATCATGTTCCGTTTGAGATATTTCAAGATGTCCGGTTCTTATATGAAGGAACACGGTTTCTCAGAGCATCTCAAGAGCTATAAGATGAGGAAGAAACGAACACTCCGAAGCGCAGAGATTTCTCTGGAAGGGATTCACATCTTGCGGTTAAATTCTCCGCTATTTTTTGGACTCCCAATGCTATTATATTCTACGACACTTATATTATTTCCATAAAAATCGAGTTAGGTCCGTTACATATTCGTTTTCACTACTTAGTAGGAGAATTTATTGTCTTTTCCCCGATTCTTTGTATTCTACTCAATTCTATTCCTCGCTCTGACGTGCTTCCGAGAGCCCTGCATTAGTAGCGCTACCCTAGGTTTAGTTCCACTAACGAGTTCTATCTCCCGCGACTTTCTCTTTAATTTTTAGTCCGCACTCGAGTGTCAGCTGAGCATAAAATATCATAGCGTTCAGATCCCGTTGAAACTTCCTCAAGATGAGAACTTTCTCTGGACGCGTCTTAAAATGCTCTACCTCTTTCGCTCTTTATAATGCAATATTTTGGATTAAATGCAAGTATTTGCATTTCTCATATTTCCTTTTTAGTTGTTTATAAATCATTCCACACACTTTTTGCGACTTTAATGGATCGCCTATGGCATAACTGATTTGTAATATTTTTCAATGTTGTAGGATAAAGTCAACGCACAAGCAAAACTTACTCGCAAGTGATACTGAAAGTATGCATAAAATTGTCATGTTAAAGAGTTACAATGCTTCCGCTTACGTATCGGTTTCCGATGGTTGTGTCAGTTATTGATGGAAATAAAAGGGTTATTTGTACCTGAAGAGAGTCGAAATTTGATTAGTTGAATTACTATTGGGTACGAATTTTTGGTAGCATTTTGTACGACGCAAGTCTTAACTAAGTTAACTACCTTCGTAAAGAATTTGCATAGCTTTTAAAGACAATAATGAATTGATATTTTTTTATTGCTACCGTCGCAATCTATCGTCGATGCAAGGATTTCACAAAAAGAACTCCCACAAAAAATATCAGAGGAAGCAAGGGAATTACTCTTTTCACCATGTCTATGTAGGGCATAGCAGCAGCCGTCTTTGAGACGGAAGTCGCGAAGGCCGCAGGTGACAAATAAAAACCTCGTTCAAACGGGAGTGGCGCAAGTTGGCCATTATTCGAAAGAAACGAGTAAAACGCGTTGTTGCGCGCTTGAAATACTTCTCGTCCCCATAATGGGACAGCTTATCATCACCCAAGTCATGAATCAAAGGCCTGTGATGGCAGTTCCGCGAAGCTAGTAGTTATTCTTTATTTCCGTTTCGGGGATCGCAGAGATGAATCGATAAATACAATAGATCTGGAAACGCAGCCTCTACAGAAATAATACATATGTGTGAATGAACGTGTCCTAGCTTATCTCAATTAACTTTATCTAATCTAATAAAGCATGAGGGTTGTCTCTCCCACGTTGCTGAAGATATAGTGGAACCTAACGATGTGTATTGTGTTTCACCGGGCATGGTATTGCTGCTGATTCACGTTCAGATCATTTTATCCTCTTGCGAGCCATTTCATAACTTCATCATGGTATATTAAGTTGAAAATTTACCGTTAAAAGTAATTTATTGATCGAAGATGCTGACTCTAAAAAGAGAAAATAATTCGGTATGTATTTGCAAATATGTTTTTAGAGAAAGATATTTGAGGTATTCCCTTTTGTAAAAATTATTAGTTTCAGTGGAGAAACTTAGGGAGAAGAATATATTACAGTTATAAAAGACGAGAGAATTTTAAACTGAGGGGAGATTTAGGTCGAAGTTAGTCCCCTAATGCTTTCTCTCAACATTGCCTTGGGAAGAAGAAGCATCCTCGCTGCGAACACGGATCATGGTTATTCTCCATTTGATCAATCTGACTGGAAAAAACGAGTATTTCCTGATACGTTTTAAAGATACACGGGTATGGGGAATAATTTCTATCGCCCTCTCCAACTTTAGTTTTGGATTCAAGGCACTCCTTTCTGAAACTTCACCCGATCTGGCCATAAAAGAGCATAGATTTCCGTCCTTCAGAAGACCTTCGAGTGCTACCACCCTCTTCTTCTCTCCCTTTGTCACCACTACTCATCCAGCATTCTCCTTCTATTTCCTTTCTCCATACATCCGTTTCATTCCCATAGTGAAGATCGTGCAAACGAGCGTCGGCTTCTGCACAAGTAACCATGGTCTCGATCCCATAACTCTTTGACCGGCATACCCAAATTGGAAATAAAATTTGGTCATTTCCAAATTCTACTCCACCTCACCTAGGCCATAATGCATGATGAAAGTTGTCCTCCCTATTGGATTGTATTTCTCGTGAATGTCAATAAGACAGTCTCTCTCACTACAAGTGTCTTGAGGACCGCTCCTTGCCATTAGGACCCTGGTTTTAATCCCGGCATCGGCAGATTTTTCACTGAAATACCGATCCCTGCCTCATTGCTGTATGAAAGAGCTCTTCAAGTTCATTGTTCCGATGGGACGTTAAACTGTGGACCCCTTGGCGCCTTTCGATACGAGTAGGCGGAGTAGGCCAACGCCGACGTCGAATTACTCTACCCCTTTTCTCTGTTCCCTGAATAATCCTACCTCTTCCCTTTATCCTAATGGCGTCTTTGTCGGTCACTTCCTTTAAGATGTAGCATGTAGTAGAGAAGTAGCATGTGCTGCTTCTCCCAATGATTCACCTTACTCAAATGCTCACGATCTCGCGGATATGATTGGTGCAGTGATTCGTGTCGTTAACTCCGTCAGCAAATCTGGTGCCGGGTGAAGTGAGCTAGACGTAAAGTTACGAACCACTCAGCCTGTTTTGCGAGCAGTGAAGTGCTTTCGTTATCAAACTGAGGTTTCAACCTGCCTTACGAACATTCCCGTTCACGTGAAATTTACCGACAGTTAATCGATTCTCTATGAATCAGTCTTATAAAATCACTCATGTATTTATTTTGTCCTTTACGTAATCCACTTGTGTCCTACGTTCCCTTGCATCACAGGGCACTACGAAGTCTACCTCCGAACAACTCTTTTACATTCTTACTCTGTGGTGTCACCTCGCGAGCCGTCTCCTCAAAATTACCTAGATTTTTACCTCCTCCTCCACCTCTTTCACTCGCATACCTCTTCCTAATCGTGGGCATGCATAGGCAAGAAAGCAAACGGTGGCCGGGCAAGGCTTTATGCGCTGGCAGGAAATGTGAGAAATCGCCCGTTGTTCCATGGGTGTCGGTCGGCCTCGCCCATCCACAGAGCGTGCGCAGATATGCCGGGAGGAGATAGGAGAGGAATTGTGATTTCACGGTGCAAAGCGCCCTCATCCTTGGGACGATAAAATATCTGATATCTATTAATAGTAACTCAGTATTTGAATTAAAATTTCCCTGTTATTCCGAGATTTCATTCAAGTGTATTTTGGTCGAAAAATTATTCAAAACCTGTTGTCTCGGTAGTTAAGCCTCCGAGGTGCTTCACGAAGGACCGTATCTTTGCTGTTTAGCTATCGTATGTATTTCCATGAGCGATTTGACCGATGCAACAAGATCTCGTTCCCTCCACTGTAAAACCCGAGGCTCGGAAAAAATCAATCTCCTGTATTGTATAGCACTTTTATATGTCATAGCACGCAAGGTACATGGATGCAGCGCGTCATTTCTCATCTGCTGGTGAAGGGCCAAGGCGCTCGGGCAAGACCTCACTAATGACCGGGAAACTTGGAAGGAATTAAAAATGGGTACTTGGTCTACGTCACAGTCACAAGCATTAATTCAACGCCCATCTTGGATGAAATAAGGTAACGAAGCGATGATTCTGCGATATGGTGAGGGAAAACTATAATGGCCAATCAAACCCGCATGTATCCGAGGGCCCCATTTCAGTGTCCAGTTTTTCACAACTCCGGTTTCACCAAGGACTCGTGACTCGATTCTCTCCCAGACGGTTTTCACCTTCGCGGGTTGCAGGGCCGACGAATTCACACGTGCCCAGGCTCAGCCGTCAGCTATCTTTTCGTCCAATCCCCTCCCACCCACGTCTCCTCCCTCCCCATATCACCTCCTTCCCAGCCGGGCGGTAGCCAAGGGTGGCCGGTTGCGTGTTCCATCCTATCTCCCCCTCTCTCTCTCTCTCTCTCTTTCCATTCTTGCTCCTTGTCTGATTTTCCACGAGCGAGTGGTTCCGAGGGCTCCCCCTCCGCAGTCTCCTCCCACTGGCCTCCTCCCCTGTCTTCGTCATCCCCCCCTTCCCATCCCCCCTCTTACACACCTCATCATATTCCTCCCTCCGTTGGTCACCGAGACCGGTCCTCGAACCCATCTCCGACGTTAGCCGGCTCGAGTGGGGCTGGTAGTCCCATCACCCTGCAGCACCAAATCAGTGTCATCCATGAGTTTCGCGCTTCGAGCTCCATTCATTCATTGTCCTCCACGCCCACCTCACACTATCGTATGGTATTAATCCCTGCTCTGAAAGGGAAATTCAAGCTCTCGCGAGGACAAAAATCTTCCTTGCTTTGAATCAAATTGGTTGTTCATGGACTTACTTTAACAGAATTGTAGCATAATAAAAATAAAGACAATTCAATACAGGATAATCTATACTTTTTCGCTTAAAAAGTGTCGGTTATTTTTTATTCAAACGTTAAGGTTATTACTAAGTGGTAGGTCTTGTATTATTCAGTTTTTTGAGTGGTATTTTCCCGTAGTTAATAACATCTAAAAATAATAATACTTTTGAAAGCGTCGTTCATGACATCCCTCTCATCTTGACTCACCGTCTGTCTCCTATTCTGCGGTGTCTAGTTACTCATGGATCCTCCCCGAAAAACACGATAGGAAAAAATGTATCGCTATATACCTGATAATCATATAATATCGAGTTCATCCTGTAGTATTAACTATACCTTCAATTCTTCTATCGGTATTAAATATGAAATTTGGGGACAGGAGAAATGTAATGTGCCTAACTATACCCTTTCAAAGTTTCAGCGGAAATAATAGACAATGTAATCATCTTGGTGTTGATAGTTATAACTCAGACTTTGATTCAAAATTTTAGGAATTAAATATTATGTTCCAAAACGGCATTTTTACAATCGTACATAAATTACCGCCAAATAACATGTTCTTTCTTCCGTGTCTTGAAACACTTTTATGCTCCTGTTGCAGAGAACGCAGATCTCTAGTTGATGTTTATTTAATTACATACTTTGGATACATAAAGCATGTTACGCCATATTTCCCACACTTACATGTAATTAGTATGATTGTCGGAAGGAAAATAATTGAGTCTTTCCAGCGACATTTTATGCCTCCGGCCTCTCTCTCTCCTAGGATTTCTTGAACTTCAGAGCCTGTGTGAGTTGGCAACCCTGTTCCCCGCCCTCTTTTCCTCTCTCTCTCTTAATCCTGTAAGCTCCTCCCAAAGCGACCGCGATCTCGATTTTCCCTCCCCCCTCTCCAAACTCCACCATCTTCTTCTCATCCATCCCCAAATCCGCCCACTCCTCCCTTTCCTCGCTTCTTCCCCTCACCTCTCCATCGTCCCTCAAGGCGCTTTTTATCTCCTCCAGAGCATCTCCTCATAATCCCCTCCCCCTCACTAGGTGGAAATGGCCTCCTACTCCTTCCACCCTGACAGCGGCCCTCCCTCTCTCTTTCTTTCTCTCCCTCCACGCCGCCGTCGACTCCATTATCTTCATATCTCCCCTTCCACATGCTCATTTTTATATTCCTCCATTTTTTTCTCTTTTTTTATAATACCCCCGCGCTTCTCGTTTTCACGACTCGTCTCGCGGCGCGGAGAACTCGTTTTTTTAATGAATGCGCCAACGATACCGTCGCCGCCGTCGTATTTGAAGGAGGTTTCGCAATAATAATTTGGTCTCTAATTAAATCTCCCTCGCTCGCGGAATACGAGCCTCTCTGCGGAGTCCGATTGTTCCCCGCGAGTCCTCCTCCCCCATCCCCTGCGGAAAGAAGTGTGCGGGTTATTGTCGTGGAGGAGAGAATAACATTTTGCGGCGAGGTCAGTTCTGGACGCCAACAAAGATGCGTTTCCATCAGGTGCGCCTTATCTCCTTCGGCGGAAGAAGTTCACTACCCTCCTGATTGAGCGCATTCTGGGAGCGACAGCCTAGCCTAGAGGCATCCGTAAACAGCGTCACGCTATTTCACTCCTAACTACCGAGTGCCCTCTCCGCTGCATGTATTCAACGCATCTCCAGCTCGACTATCTCTCTCTGGATACAACGGAAATGGGTAAGGTTCTCGGGGAGGTGAATCTTGGAGAAGAAATTCGCTTTCAGAAACGGCTGGCACTCGAAAGGCGAGTTTCACCTGGGAGGCAGTGCCCTGCCCTAATTATAATCATCACGAGTTTGACATAACTGGTTGTTATGGCGTCTTAATAATGATAACTATGCATATTCTGTACTTCAGCAGTTTTTAACTCCTACTTTGGTGTAGCCCATCCATATCTAGTTCGCTTCCTCGTTCAAAATATTTTCCCATCGCATTCCCTCGCGTTCACACTTTTCAAAATAACGTATATTTCGTTGGAATGTTATTTTTATACTCTCTAGCCATTAATAGCAATTTCACCTCGTATTTAATTATAAATATAGCTTTTTGTGTCTGCAAGAATAACAACTTATGGACATATTTTGGTCTCAATTATTTTTGTTCCCGCAATCATAGATAGATGTAATGATCATGAATTCAGATGATCGGAAGCCTAAATTAAAACATTACCGAGTCCATTCATCCATTCAATACTTCAATTATTATCTTCAGCAGAAGAACGGTTCACGCCTCTGGTTTTGCCTACTTTAGTTAATAAGTCCACTTTCCAATCTGGAGAAAACCTTTAGTTACGCCAAGGTTTCATGTACCATGTGAACTCGTGCATAGAGCCTGTTCACCTATTTTACTCTTTTCTTCGGGCATCACTTATTCACCCCCGTTGATGGATTGAGGTTCGCCTCAGAAAAAACACTCCTATGTTATTAATTGTACTCTATTTGCTTGAAATTTTACGAATTGCTGGCGTTTTTGTGGCGATAATTTGTTTTAGGTATTTGATTGTATTTTCAAGTTTATTTACACGTAATTTCACTTTCATGGCTACAAAAAAGGCAACTTATGGTGAAATGTATTTTAATCGTGCTAAATGATGCCTGAGGGCCACTGATTCTTTTATGCCAGTTAAATAAGAAATTAATCAAATTCTGTTTGATATTGGTGTTTTACAGAAAGGCTGGGTTTTATTTTCATTCAGCTCATATTAGGAATAAAGCAAAATTGAGAGAATGAACGACGATACGAGATACGAACGACGATAAACCATACATACCGTTCACTATTCAGTGCCGATTCCACAATTTGACGTGATTTTCTAAATCAGTTTAAGAAGAACGTTTCGGGGAACTCCTTTTCTAAGGCTCCGTTGACAGGCTTTAAAATTCGTGCAGAGTGAAAGAATAATTCATCAGTTTTTCATCTCGGGATGTCCAATTGATGGTACACAAACCGACATTCATCATAAAATAAATCGCGAATCTCTGGATATTTAATATGACCCTTGGATGACTTTAGAAAGAAAAACTTATCATCTCTTCCCTTACCCTTCGGACTATCTGGCGCATGTTCGCCTTACCGGGAGCAACTTTCATTGCTTCCTACAGTCTTTGTCTAGCTTCTATAGAAATGTTCACCACCTTACGACAATTTCGAGGTCCCAATCCATTGAAAAAGATTCATTTAGGTGATTCATTGCATGGAAAATGATTAGTTTATATTCTCAAATAGTTTTGTTATTTTACAACATTTATATTTTTCTACCGACCAAAATCCCGGCCATAATGCCAATTTCCGTGATTATTTTATACGGACACACATTAAAAATACAAAAATTATTTCTCTGTGATAAATTACAGTGAATATTCTTCAAATCGTATCCTGTGTATTTATAAGTGTGGAATATTTTGAAATAATTTATTTGTATATTATTCACGGAACACATTCTAAATACCCTTCCCAATCGATGACTTTATTCCGAATTTCCCCTTTTGTTCATGATTTCATCAATGCCGAAAGGCTTTGTCCCGCTGAAAAAGTATTATTTAGGCAGTTTTTAAGACTCCTTCAATAAGACTGTCGTTGTGGCTTCGGTTAGTCTTGAGACCGTAGGGAATCAATTGCCTGTGGTCAGTGAAGAAACCAAAGGGGAGAAGAGGTAGGAAGCAATTGGTAGCCGGGAAATATGGAAATACAGTCCCGTCCGCACGATTTCTGGGTCATGCAAGTGGGTGGGGTTTTGTGAGCGACCTGTCATTCCGATAGTTTACTAGTTACGATGTTGTAATATGAATGTCCACTGTCATAATAAGTGTTATAAAACACAAGGCTCCGCGATCGTTTCGACAAAGATTGATCGTCATTATCAGATCTCTTCTCCGCCTCTTGTGGATAGTTGTTGTTTAATGCCTCCACATCCTCCCCGCTGGAAATTTCTTCTTTCCCCACCCTTCCCTCCGATGAATAGACATCATGCCTCCCGGCCATCAATTTGATATCCCCATTTTACGGCCCGTCCCAGGATCCCCTCTGCCCGATCCATTTATCCCCAGCCGTCTCTCCCCCTCCCTCTCCAGTCCCACGTGCCGTCCGCGGCAGGTGAGCCTCTTTCGACGTCACCGATGCTCCCTGAGGGCCGCTCCGTCGGCGGCGGCTCGCGCTGACCACCACTGCGTGGTTTTGCGGTCCACCTCGGCCGTCCATTCCGCCTCAAGCCGCACATCTCGTCTCTCTCTTCTCCCCTTATACCCCTCGTATTCTCACGCCCGGGATAATTGCTCCCTGGCATCCATACCTTTGCCGAGGCGGTGTTTTCTTCCCCGGTGATGGTCTCTCGCGTGCTGGGAAAATTATCCATTTTGATCTAGCAGATCAGGCGAGAGCCACCTCTTCCCAGCTTCTTCAACTCTCCTTTCCCCTTTCCGTTCGTTGCAAATGGCAAAGCAACTTCATCGGTGGCTTGACGAGTCAGTCTCCGCAACTAAAGGCGCTTCTGACCCGGAGGGAAGGTACAAGGATATGAATGGAAGGGTTAGAAGGAAGGGTGGGAGAAACTCGGCGTCGGTATTAGCTTGCTCTTAACGAAGGCACCATGGGGGCCACATCTTAAAGTGCCTTCCGACGGATGGATTGCTGAACTGAAGTGCTCTCCACACAGCACTCAAGTAGGGACCGGTATAGTATTGAAAAATCTGCTACTGCCGGGAAAAGAACCCGGGCCTGACCTACCTCGGTATGGGTAGCCAGTACATCTGCATAATACCATGCAAGCCACCATAAAGGTGTGTGTGTGTGTATGTGCGTACTTTAGACACCATCTCTACCCGATCCCACAGGATCTCGAAAATGGACAGTAACTTGCTTGTCTTACAGGCCAAGCATTTATACCAGCGGGAGGCTCAGACATTTGCTCTGGGCGTTCCAAGAGCTCACACCTTTGGAAGCCACTGCATTTCGTCACACACAAGGACGTAATGTAGCGTCATTGATCGAAATTGATCTGGAGCTTGGAGATGTTACGGAAACTCTTGCACTGGAATCAAAATATTCTCTGCATTTCATGAAGGAATGAGTGGGTAAAAAAGGATACTCCCAAGCAGTTTAAATCTCTTCGAAAGCAGGGGGTGCATTTTTTCCCGCTTTTCCTCCAATTTCGCGAACCGTAAATCCCTTCAGTCTTTGAAACCGCATCTAATATTGGTATTCCCTCTCAATTTTACTTATGTCCTTATATATTGAGCCATAGTTCTTGGGCCTTACTGTTTTGCTTTAATGCAAGTGACACTGCTTAAATTACGAATAACTGGTAGTGATTTAATTACTACTGAAGAAATTATGAGTTTATGACGGCGAAAGTGGATGTTAAAATAATAGACTTAGTGTAATTCTACATTTAAGCAGTGAATGCTGGCTTTTCCATGAATTTAACCATCCATTTAATTGTATCCTCTTACTCTTACTTTATGTGAAAAATCATCCCCTGAAATCCATTTATTAGTTTTCTTGTCAAGCAAATTTCAAGGTCAAAGTTTCAATTTCTTTAAAACATAATTTTAGGAAATCTCTCATTCTTGTTAGTTTTAAGTTTCTTATTGTTATTTTGAATGAATTGTGAAGGAGGAGCTGATGTGAATGTTTTGGATTCATATACATGGCTTTATTGGGGAATCTTTTTCTTTCGGTAATTTCTCATGCTTTGCTTGGGCGATTCCTGAGATATTTATCTATGCATATTTACTTTCAATCGTCAGAAGTGACGAGGCTGTCTCAACTCTCGCATTGTTCCGCTTTATAAAAACTCAAGGGACGGGAATCCTGTGCGCAAACCCTGATGCCGATCACAAGGCTTATGCCGCACGATTAGGTCCCCGACCGCTTTCCTCCGCCTCCCCACCACCCTCTCCCTCCCTCTCCCCCAGCCATCTCCCTCTCTCTCTCGCCTCTCGCCCTGCCCATCCCGATAGGTACTCACCCGCATTCCGACCTTCTCCCCCTGCCCGCTCCCCCATCCCCATACTCCCATTATTCAATATTCCCACTTTGTCCTCAGCCTCGATCGCGGCATCCGTGAAGACCCTTGCCACCTCCGCCTCAGGTGTCAACCGGCATCCACAATACGAAACAAATGAGGCAGGCGCTCGGAGCGAGAGAGAGAAAAGGACGGAGGGAATTTGAAATGGGGAGAAACTCCGAGGTGTTGTGAGTCCCGTCTGCGTTGACGAACCCTCGAGTGGGATCGTCCCGGGAATTAGCATCACAAGGAGCGGGGGCCACTCGTTATTTTTTTCCCCCTCAAGAGGGCGAACGAGCAAGACGGATGAAAAACCGTCTCGCCTTCTCAGCCGGCGGTGGGTTCGATGGCGGAGATGGAAGCCTAGACTCTCTCTCTCTTATTTCAGCGTCTGGAGACGAGGCGTGAGACGGTCGGTGTTATGGGCTGCTGAAAAGTCGGCAAGAGACCTGTGTAGCCCATTATGTTGACGGTGGGATGTTGAATGCGGGTTGAGTGGCTGTCGTGTGGGGAGACTACGAGACTTCCCTCCGAGAGGTCGAGGGGGGTCAACTAAATGATTTTCGCCTATTAGCAGCCTCCGCCCGTGAATAGTTGTAGCCCTTTCAACGCTTTGTGGCAGCGGTTATTCCTCGTCTCTTTGATGTGGCCATCATCCGGTGGCGGCCAACCCTTTGATATGCGGACAATCCCGTGTAGTTCACTGGCTAATCCTCGCGTGGATTGATCATAACGCTCATATTATGGAATAAACCCGTTACAAATGCAATGATTTAAAAGCTTTTACCCTAATTGGGATTGATTCAATGAGATATTCAGTAAAAATGGAAGGTCTACCATTAATTTTTGTGACGCGATTTGCGATAACTATTGATTAGTTACCATAAGTCTACTTTTTTATCTTCTTAAATAACTCCACTTCATCACAACTTTTGTCAACTTATAGACTCGGGAATCCCACTATTTCCTTAACAGTAGCTTCAAAGTTCATAGAAACCCTAATAGATAGGATAGTTCGCTAAACGAGTCTGAAAATAGTATTGTAATCACTGCTATTGCTAGTAGCAGTGATACGCGACAACTTATTAATAACTATCCTCTTGTATATGCATTATTCATAGGATTATAAATGTATCTTTGCTCCGAGATAAGTTCTCTCTTCATTATTTTGGGACAGCTGTTAAATAAACGTGTATTCTCTGAAATGGCATAACAGATTGCTTTTAATTTGCACATTCACACATGAAAGATCTATTACGTTCATTTTCTCAATTTTTCGACTGTAAAAAGCGAGTATATTCCACGTGAAGTTCAGTTTATATTTATTTGCTAATATAAATGTTCCAAATCAACTCGGTGACCGCTGAATCGATATTATGTGAACAGTGTAATTTTTGTCGATTGATTAGTCCCCTCACTGCGTGTCATGTTTAAAAAAAATCGTAAAAATACGTCATTTATCGATGGCTCGCTCTTGTGAACCTCGCTGCCAGCTTAAATTCTGTACCCAGCGCGTGCACTTCATTGATTTCTCTTAATCGTCGTTTCTTTCAGTTACATCTTTACTCGTGTGAATATAAATTGGGAGATCCTATGCTAAGATGTATATCACTCACCGAACCATTGGGGTTCATCACAGTCTCGGCACGCGTGCATGTGATGCCCAGGACCATTGCGCATATGGAATTATTCACCTGCCATTTCTTTGTTCGATCGGATGCCTATGATCTCCCCGTGGTTATCGCAACCACCAGTCATGCAAATGCATTGGCATTCCTTGGGTCCTGCCCTCGCATGCTGGTCAGGGCGCTCGCGTTCGCATGGAGGGAAAGAAATACTCCTAAGTTTTTATTTTCTTTTTTCCGCCCTCTGTAATTGTCGGTTTGTCCTCTTGGCGAGAGAGGGAGAGAGGCGTGTTGGAGGGTGGGAGGTGGGGAGCAACGACTGGGGAGCGTATTACCTGCATGCAAGTGCATCATCGCTTTGACTGACTGGCTGTACGTATGCTATCTACGCAGCTGCCTCCTCCTCCCCCTGCTTACTCCTATTTCCTTCCAGGCCATTCCTCCTACCTCGTCGCATCTCGCACCTAGTGCATTAACCTTCCCCTTGTTCTCTCCGTCTTCCTACTCTCGGTATGGATATTATCCTTTCCCTTCCTTTTCCATCCTTACTCCTTTCCTCCCGGTCTGAAGCGCCTATTGGTGCATAAATAGACTTGAAAACACCATGTAATTCCTTCCGAGATATATAAAGGGTGATCGGGTTGGTGTAGCGGTTATAGTACTGGTCTCTAACCGGGTCAGGGTTTGAATCCCGGCAGTAGTAGTTATTTACCATTGGTAAAACTGGCCCCTTCTTGAGTGCTACGTGAAAAGCATTCGAGTTCAGGTCTTCGTCCGTCGGATCGGACGTTAAGCCTTGGTCCCCTTGGCACCTTTGGGTGAGAAGAGGCTGATGCTGATGTTAGGTTTCCCTCCATCTTTCCTCATCACCTTATCATGCCTATCTTTGTGCCTTTCCTTCCGCTCTGAAGTGCCTATAAGTGCGGTTGGGTACAGACTTAAAACGCAGATGAGATGAGATTACCTCCACCCCACCGTTTTTACTCCACACGTTCTTCCTCGCAGCCTTCCTCTAGGCCCATTCATCCTCATCTTTGTTTCATCCTTCGTATCCTTGTCCCTAGTTCTCCAATCCTACTCACTTCCTCGCCTCATTTAATTTACGGTGTAAAATATTCCATTTTCTCACGCCTGGTCGCACCTGGGAATGTGAGTAAGTTGTCAGTGTGTAACTGTTTGCGGCTTGTCCATTTTATAGGATCGTAAGCTATATTCCTTGTTGTGCTTTTTGTTATTTGAAGCCGTAGCAAATACCCTTCGTACTTCATGTATGGTTAATAAACAAATGTCCATAAGTTTTAAAACCTATCGACCTTGTAAGAGCAACACATTCTATAAAAATATAATGAATAATTGAGGAAATTGGGGAAATAAAATTAAGTAACTTTTATGGAATACACTCTTTGGCATAAAACTGGACGTAGTAATTGGTAATTTGCGTTAAAATGTAAATGATCATCTCAGTGGTAATTGGAATGAAATGTTATGCCAAATTATTTCAGGACTTCCTCGCCCCGTATGAATATTTATACAGTCTTTCTTCCGCCGCCCATGCTATCGGAGAGAAAACCAGGCAATTACACAATAATATGCGCCGACAAAATTTTTACCTTATGAAATTGGCAGTTATCATATTCCTTTCATGCAAACTTCAAGTTTATCAATGGCTATATCATTGAAGGCTGGCATCCTTCCGCCCCCCTAACCACTCGCGCAACTGACGAAAGACAGGTGTTGATGAAGTGCTTATGTGTATGATGGTGATGTGAAAGAACTCCGTCCCAAATCGGTTCAGAACCTCTTGAGAAATTATGCGACTTCAAATGCTGACATGATTCTCCCGTTTGAAGGCACGCAAAGAATCCCGCTGCTGCAACGCAAGCTGGCGATTTGAAGACTTTCCACATGAGCCACCCAGGGTGGACTCACTGCTTCCCGCTCGGCTAACTTAGCCTTGACATCACAAAAGCATATTCGCACCGGACGCCTTACTCAGTGGAGATCGACCCAGCGAGTGATTGACGCGATTTGTTTAAACGAGACGCTTCATCGCTCGGAGACACCGTAGTATGCATCTCCTTTCCTAGGAGTCTGTGGGCACTTCGAAGCGGGGCCTGACCGCATCGGAGGTTGAAGACGGCTCGCTCGCTCCGTCAGGAGTATTCCGGCAAATCTCTAATGGGAGAAAACCTTAATATTTTTATCGTAGAAAATTGACCAAAAGAGGCTCGCAACTCTATTTAGACGAGTGATGCGACGGATTTAGTAGATTGTTGCCCATTTGAATGTTTATAGCTCATTCAATAGCATTCCACACGGTCAATTTGGTTCTGTTGCCTTCCTTCTGCGAAGGCCTTGTCATGGATGAGGTATGAAGCCGAACGACGGTACTGATTATGGCACTCGCAAACCCTTACTGGTTAGCGATGTGTTTGCTGACCAGACATCTTCACATTCTCGTACGCCCTACACGTTGCACGTACACGTTGATTGTGTCCCGTCATGGAAGAGAGGAGAAATCCTTCCTCGCAACGCAATATGACCATCGCGGACGTCCCCCGCGGAGAAAAGAAAACCTTTCCGGAAAACTGGATGCTCTCCGCAGGCCGCCGTTCGCTCATTAGCTCCCTCTCGAAATCGATCCGCGATAAGCACGCCGGTGACGCGCGGCTTTCTGACGCTTTTTCGAGATTTCCTTCGCTCTCTCGTTCCGCCTCTTCTCCCACTCCCGCCCCTCCCCCTCCAGCAACTCCGCCGCACGTTATCTGAGTATCGCGAGGCCACAGCATCCTCCATATCTCATCCTCCTTTACACATCGACGAAAGCTCACCGCCTTCCTCCTCGCCCCAGCTCGAGTTTCAAACAATGCTATCCGATTGATACACCATTTCACATCGAACACAGCTCACATCATAAGTTGATGAAAGTAGAATGTTGACTTTTGAGATCTATTTTTTGGGACTTTTGGATTTTTAGGTACTCTAACGGCTTAGGTTGTATCGTACCGTCCAACCTACAACCATAATCATAAGATGAACACAATATTCATGAAAAATTTGAAGAATTTAGTGTCCAAAACTAATTAAAAGTAGAAGAAATAATATCCAGGAGGTTGTTTATTCTGCTTTTAATTTGCTTTTGGACTTAAATGTCTTTCCGAATTTTCATATTCAGCCAATTTGCTGAATGTTAACATACAATACTCAAGCCCTGGGTAGGATTTGAATCAGCATTCTTTGAGTTTCTAGGCTGGTGTGTTACCGCGGCTGGCTCTGGGTATATAGAAGATGAAATGGGAAAGAAGGGCGACGAACGAGGAAGTGCTACGGACTGTTGCAGAGGAGAGGAGGCTGATTGGTTAAATGGGAAGATGGAGACAGTGGATGGAACGGGTGATATGGGGTGAAGTACGTGATAGAGGGAAGGATGTTGGATAAACTAGGTGGCGGGATTGGAAAGAGTATTTTGGATAGAATAATGAGGTATGAAGTGTGCGGAACAGAAAAAGGACACTATGTAAAAGATAGTGTGGGGGGAGAATTTACTGCCAATCTAAACCTACCTTATCCGGAAGAACACGAAGTGTAAGTCGATGCTTGAGTTCCAGCAATCCCTTTAACACTCCCTTATGGTGGCCCACGGTATGTAAAAAGAATGTCGTGGTCATCTTTGTGAGTCCTGCAGAGGCAGCCGGTCTGAATAAAATTGGGGAAGAGCGTTACCGATACGTGATGGAGCGATACTCGCCTCAGACGATAGCACTTTCCGAGCATGAAGCACCTGGAGATGCTCGACTCTGAGTTGGATGAAGCAGAAATTGTTTGCCATCCCTGGCAAAGGCGCTTGCGTCATTGGGGAGAGATTTCAGTCCTGCATCCAATTTAATTACCTGGATCCATTCCCCCTAGTCCAGCACTTACGCATGCCATAGTTGGCAACCTTGATTTTGATTAAATTCCATAAATTCTGCTGTACAAACCATTCTTTAGCATAAAGTGGTTCTAGTATGGAGGCAGTGGATGGAACGGGTGATACATGGTGAGGATGTTTTGAACTATGTGATAAATATTTCCTCGTCATTTCAAGCATTTATTTAGTATGACTTGAATCAAAATTCATTACTCCAACTCCTTCCACGTATTAAAGTGTAAGTTATTTTGCAGGCGCCGAACATGGAGAGTTGAGATTTTGCCACGGAGGCCCTCACGTCCTAGATTTTGTTAATGTCGCACACTTGTAACTCCCTCTTGGCTGTTTGCTCCGCGAGATTTTTAAAGAAATACTGTTTACCCGCATGTATTTCCTTCTGATACCGTGTATTGATAGATCCGCGTCTCGTCTCCCTCACCTTCGCTGGCGCCACGCTACGTCAACCGTCCGTCCTCCTTCTTGCCATCTATCTCGTCTCCCGGGATACGGCTTTGCGCAGATCCTTCTTTTTTTGTGCGGTTTCCCGGTGACACTGCAGCGCGGCGGATCAGCCAGGACCCCAGCGACGCCCGGATCATAAAAGGTTGGAGGGGGGTTAGAGAGATCGCGTGCTCGTGTGATACGGTGGTTACCGTGGCAACGGGCTCCGACGTTTTCGAGATTAGGAAGGGGTGACGGTCGGAGAGAGGTATGTGAGTTGGAAAAAATGTTTAGGAGGAGGAAAAAGGCGGATTTTTTTCCTGGAAACTGAAGATAGTTTGAGAGATGCTTGCAGGGCACCATGAGCGGACAGAGGGTCTCGGAGCAGTATTATCTGTGAGTAACCCGTCCCAAATTTGAGCCGACATCGTGGCATTATTTGGCTACATCACCCTTCGCCTGCTTTTCACTTCTCTGCCAAGTATCCGCCTCCTTTATCTCGCCAGCGGATGTTTTCCGAGCGACGAAGTTTCTCAAAAAAGGCGTGTCTCGAGATTGAGTGTTTATCTGCGTTCCATGAAGGAAAGCCTTCTCTCTCTCTCTCTCTCTCTGCCGGCCACTGACAGCGGTGCGGTGGAAATTCTGTAACACTACGACGACATCACTCGGATGGTGATGCATTGGACTTCACCGAATATTTTATTTCCATCTTTACCATGGTTCTCGGCAAAGGAATCGTAAGTGATACTTTCTCCGTTTCTTATTTTACTTATTATTGAGAATTAAATGTTTGCGCTCTAGCACGTAGGAATCTCTTTCCCATTGGCAAACTCTTTGATTTATGTTGTATTGATAAGGTATCAGGTCATTAGGAAATATTTATTAATGAATTTCAATTCGATATTCTCTCTACATTCGCGCTGCCTTCTTCGCTTTCTGGTGTAATTTCTAATGTACCAATCGCCGTCAACCCCAGTTATAGAAGCCACAGCATTTTCCTAGGTGTGCGGATTTCTGAGGGGTACTTTCAGGACAGATACTCCATTTTATTGAAGTATATACGTAATGCTTAAAATGTCTTGCCACTCAGAGTACAAGATTGGTCAGCTTTACATTTTTAGGTACGTACAATTCTGCTGAAAGTTGAGTTTTTTTTATAATTTGAAGCAATTTATCCCCTATTAATTGCTAAAGTATCCAGCATTTATGGTTTTACTGCCAGTATTGTGCCTTTGTAAACTAATATTAACAAGCATTAACTGAGGTAGCCTATATGGTATTTAAAGACATAAGTCAAGTACGGCGCCTTCATTCCTTTACAGGTATATTGATGTAAAGCTTTAAATTAATGTTTTTTTTCTTAGTATTGATACAGCCGATAATTTGTATCGCGTATGCAATGCGTGAATTATGCTTCCTCCTTCATAGTTGATAGCGATTCTATGGGTGCATAGGCTGTAAAATGTATCGCTTGTTTCTTGGCTGGATAATTTGATTTATTTTCCGTTGAGAGTATCATATTTAGAAAAGATGATATGAATATGCGTGATGATATCAAACATTTATCATTCCGCTATCTGCTATCAGGCAAATTCCTCATAAGGCAGCGTTAGCTAGCAAGGAGACCAGTTGTATAGAGGCGATGCGCATTTGCAACACCTATCAGGAGTGGACGAAGGGCACAGTGAATGATATCTTCGTTCCCACGTGAATCTCGAGAGGAAGAAAAAAATGCTTGTATCTCGCCTCATCCTCCTCTGGCCGCACAGTTTCCTCAAACGGCGCCATGAGGTCTATGATAGCATTGGTATTGATATCCGCGACTTCAAAGAAGGGAGGGATGCAAAGGCGGAAAGAGTGGAGGTAAAGGTGCGTGAACGATAACGCCTAGTTAAAGATTCCGTCGTAATAAGAGCGCGGAGCTCAGGTGGGCAATGCATCTTCTCCTTGAAGAGTAAACGAATACTTGTCGATTAATTTGATTAAGCCAACATTCCTCGCTGCATTAGAAAATTCCAATAAAATCACATTGATATCCTCTATAGTTGAAATATCTTCAATCTAATTACATTTTGTTTCTACTATGCTCCTCTATTTTTATCCGTTCGTTGCAAGTACATTTTCCGCCTTCTTCTGAGAATTAGGCAAGTAACTTCTTGCCCATAATATTACGGGTGTTGCGGCGGGTGGATGTTGAACTCTGCCAAACTATATATGTGAAAATGATTCAGTGAACGAGTACTTGTGCAGTATATGAACTAGGTAAAGTATCACTACCGGTATATGTAGTTGACGACTATTTTTACCTAGGATAATTTTCTTGGGTGTATAATGTAGCGGCACTCTCGTGAGTCATGTAGCTGCTTCAATGTCGTATTATTTGAATTTGAAGAGGACTTAACGGACTTTATTTTCTCTTTCAAATAGTTCGCTTAATGTGTTAATGTAATCGAGGGGGATTCTCCGACGATAGCATGCCTCCCGCAGATTGTAAATAATTTCCCCGTCATTTTTTAAAGGGATTTTAGTCAGTTTCCACTCGAAGACGGTAAGTTTTAAAATATGATTCCATAAATTAGTGTATCAGTCGGGTTCCAAAACATCTCCTTCCCTTCGTAAATAGGAGGAGGCAATCTCATTCCCGAGAAATATGATCGTGATTGAGACACTTGGTCACGGCCGGTCACGGCTCAAGTGCGCGCAAACGTATGCAAGCTCGGACGTAGATAATGTCGCTGCAGTCAGCGTGGCGTAAACACGGCGAAGACGCGGTTCTGAAAGCGATCAACCTGCCCCCGCCGTTACACTCCCTTGCCTAAGCCCCTCGTTAAACGAATGACGAGTTGTCTTTGAATTTCATCGAAGGGAATGGGAAAGGAGCGTTTTCCCAAACGATTGCGGTCTGTCTGGCTGTGAATCACCTCATCCAACCGTTTTCCTGAAGAGAGAGCCTCCAAGATGTTCAGAACGGCTCACTGAATGAGCAAAGATTGATGTTGTTTAACATTCATTGTGATTTGGTAAATGTCGCAATTTTCAAAAATAATTGTGAAAGCTATTGTCTCATCTATGTTAGTAACTAAGTAAGAGCTCATAAATTTGCTTCATTTTCTAATGTATTGAAGTATAACGTGACGGGAGCTTGCTTTTCAATTCATGTCATTCTTTTGCCTACATCGGCTTACTTGCCTGTTGGCCATCAGAAGGTGTCGTGTGACTAGGGGATTTAGGGCACCACTCTTTAATTTTCTAATAAGTAGCGTTCGAGGTTATGTTTCATCAAAAATTTCGAGTTCTTAGTCTACGTCCCTCTGTGTTCCGATTTGTTCAAATTTTTCGAAGGAAAAAGGAGTGAATCACCCATAGCGTTTATTTTCCTTTCTTCACTTGCGCTTTCTACTGATTCCTCATCTCTCTGATGAGATGAGGAATCCTAGTATGTGATCGCATTAGTAACGTTAGGTTTAATGGTTCACCAACTGCATAGATTATAATGCACCATCAATCCTAAGTTTATCTAACGATAAACCTAACATCTACGCCTTATGTGAGATTTGAATCCCAGAACTGTGGGTTGCCAGGTCGCCGAGTGATCGACCTTTCTACCGCATCCGGTCGCACCTAGTTATCCCTGTTCGAGTAATAACCCGAGTTTACTTCTCAGGCCGAGACCTCCTCGACCCTTATACTTTTATCACAGACCCATGTTCATTTATTTTGATGGTATGACACGGAACGGATGGGTTTTATAAGTAGAAGTCGAGCGTCACCCTTGCCTGTTAAGCTAAATACCCCGTAAAGGGCATCCCATCCGCCGCGTCCCGCGGAGTTTATTCGAGTGTGGAAATCTCCCGCCGTCCCTGTTCTCGGTTGTTTCGTCGCATTACGGATGAAACTGGGTCGTTTCACATGCCGCCTTGCGTCTCCCTCTCTCGGCCTCTCGCTGTTTTGCTAAATCGTTCCACGGCGCTCCAATGTTATGACATCAAACTATGCCGCGGAGGCGCATTTTTATCGTCCGCCATCTATCACGCACTCCTTTGTTTTACCTCGTGCTCATCTGGGCGCGAGGACCCCTCGCTGCGGTCGTACGCATAACTAACTTCCTCTGTTGCTCCTTCGCCCTGGACGGACAATCGTCGTGGGAGTGCCCCACTCCGCCTCCGACTTCGATTGCGTATTCCACTCCAAATCCGGAGGTTCTTTAACGCCTCACCGCTAATAGTTCTGCATATCGCCGCGCTCCATCTGCAGATTGTAGTAAGTAGTTCCTTTTATTCACCTCCTTGGTTTCGGGACACGTGAGAAATTTGCGCAAGCTTGCTGATTTGGATTGTTCCATCAGGTAGAACACCAGAAATCCTTCCCCACCCGAACGTTCGAGGGCCACTTTCTCATTGATCCTGATGGAAATCTACTCTTAAAATACGTACTAAACTGTATGTATCAATCCTATTTTGTATGCTCTCAGTCAGTGGATGCATATGTCATAGACGAATTATCAGGTAAAAGCGTCTCTCAATCAGTGCCTTGTTTTTTTTCTGAATATCAATTTTAATGATTGGTCCAGAATTGATGGAGGAGTGCTTTCCTAGATAATATCTGATTTTGTTTCTTTTATTGCGGATTACCGAAAAGCCTTGTGCAGAGAAAGAGCCAGCGAAAATCAGTCGGTGATTTTTTCTCAAAATCTAGCCTGTGCTTGAGAAGCCTCACTTTGTCAGTCAAAGCGAAAGATTGCCTTTGCATTCCTCATAAGTTCTTTTGGTTCCGCTTTCCATCAGAGTCTATCATGACACATTCGGATAGCCGCAGGCCTTCGATAAAATCCTCGGAAAATGAATGGATGTGCATCATCCGCCACTCTCTCCCATCTCTGCTTTTCACCTTTCGCCACCTCCACTCTCGAGGGATATAACCTTTCCCCCGGGGCATATCCTCCCCTTCCCCGTCCCCTCCTTCCCCCTCCCTCCCGCCCCCACCACCTCATCCCCTCCGCTGCTGACCCCGTCCTTGTTCTTCAAGCGTGGCGATCCGAAGGCTACGGCAACACACTTCGGAGTCCGTAATTGGAGACCCGGTGGAGGCTGCCTGGCGGTCTAAAGAGAGTGTTGCGAGACGTCGGCTCTCATCTTTGGTCATCTACCGCTCTGCTCCCAGCGAGATAACTGGCGTCAAGCCTTTCAGCGCCGCGTCGGGTGGTTTGTCCCCTGATTGGCACGCTTTGGCGAGGGAGATCCGATCGGAAATGTGGTGCGAGCGATGTTTTGTCACCCCCGAAGTCTTTTGCGAGTATGTGCCGAGTCGATCAACGCTCATCTATGATTTGTGGAGATGTCAGTGCGGCATTCTGAGTATTTACTCATTTGTTGGTCCGGCTAAGTAAATGACTGGGAACAAAAGTGAATCGACATAAAACTGCTCGGAAGGCCAAGTCCATGCGTTCCAAACCGTCTTTTCCTCGCGACCCAATGATCATAGAGGACCCATGTACATACTGTGCATAAGGATTGACGAAGTAGGTACTACAATATCAAATGATTGTTTCTCCTCTCATTGCTACCCGCTCTTCGGTGCCTGCAATGGGATCAAGACTCATTTCTCAGGCACCCCTGGTCTAGTCAATGGCGCATGAAAGACTCAGAAACAATTCATACGTTGGCAAATAAAATTGCTCAAAATATTCAGTGGAATGTGTATAAGACTCAAACACTGTCAAGATCTCAATCCTAAGACAAATTCAACATCCTGCCCTGGGCGGGATTCGAACACGCAACATTTGACTTCTTGGAATATTGTCACCAACTTGGCTACCACGGTCGGCGCTCTTCAGTTATCAGTTTTTTTTTAATTCTTGATATGAGCGTTATCAATCAGAGTTCAGTCATAAGTTGGTCGCTCATATGCAGTCGTCTCTGCATAAACTCTCCCGCAATGGCTCTTAGTCCTTACATTATCTTCTTTCGAAACCCTTCGTGAATCTCCCTCCTTTTAATCCAAAATTTTGCCTATGTTTCCTCCTACACCGCTGTCCCATTAATCTCCTTTGGAGCAGATACTCCCGTAACGCTTAACACTTCTTCCGTCTACTTCTTCATCCTTTGCCTTAACCTCGTCAGATGCCTTCACTTTCCCATCGTTTCGTTTACCTAGTTATTTGATAATATGATACGAGTAAAATCTTCATCTTTCGAAGCTTGGTAAATCTTAGATAAGCGCTACCTGCGTCCATTTAGACCAAATATATTTGATTGTCATTATCCAACTCTTATAGAATTTTAAATCGAATGGTTTTTAAAATCCTCATTTAATGCCCGAAGTAAACCAAATAATGGCTATGTATTTCACTTCCGTATTTGATGACTACGATGAACTTGGTGAGAGTTGCAGAGCTAAGTTCGAGGTAGGACATTTCGATCGCTTTGAATTCTCATAATTAGATTGTTTGTCGTTCCGTAATGATTTGTTTCCTTCGCGTCGCTGGGCCCGGGTCCAAGAGCGTGTAATTGTTACATCTGCCGCCTTAGGCATTAGATCCTCCCTCGTGGCACGTGTTTGCGGCGTTATATGATTTGTTTTCGGTTGAATGTTTTCACGTCTGACGAATTAACTAAGAATTTGAATTGTGAGGGACCATTTTTCAGCTAGTAGTCCACCGTTGATTTTTGCAGACTCCAGCCTAGTTTTTCCCCATGGCCAATCGAGCCACATATATATATATACATATACAAATATTTCACACTTTGGCGCTCGGATCACTTCCATATTCACTGATTAAGAGTTCAATCTTGATTATTTTTTGTAACAAAATCAATCTTAGTGCAGTGGGTGGTATGATAACATTGAAAAACATGTAGCATAAAGGCAGTAGAAGATCAGAGTTTGTATGATTACGTTGTGATTGCAGCTCTTTCCTCAGTAAAACCCAATCGAAGAAGGATCAGTTTTATAATCCTATACAGTATTGTACGGATATTCTTGACATTTTTTTGACATCGCTTCTAGAAAATTAACACCCAGCAATGATTTCAATCCTTCATTTTTTCTTTTAATTCCTACTCTTCCTTAAATGTTACATCCTTACGATCCTGAAGACGTAGATAGGAACTACACTGCATAATACCATATATATTTTTTATTTTGTGCGAACGGCCATGGTTTCACTGTATCACAGCGTTATTCATGCGTCTCTTCTATTCCGTATTATATTCTGCCGATATCAAAGGAACAATTATTATATTTTTATATAAACTCACTTTGTAAATTTAATTGATTTTTCCACAATTCCACAAGGTTAAGCTCAAAAGCATTCCTCAGTTCTATTTTTGTTTACATCTCCTCACTAAACTTTAAAGCCAACTCCCGCACCACGTTTACTCATGTTTTGTATATCTCTCCCAATTTTAGGGAAATAATATTTTAGCTAGGCAATATTAAATTGTATTAAATGCCATGTACTCATCTTTTTGTATCTCAAAGTATTTTAATCGAGATGACTATTTATTTTTACCAATAAGTAAATATAACTAGTATCTTCACTCGCTAAGCAATCGCCGGATAGAGTAGGTATTGGGGATTATTCCATGGCCTTATCTGTAATTCTGTCACTAAAATCATTATTTTGGCTCATGCTAATGTTTATGCTAATTTTTGACACACCTTAGGTACATCTAGCTATCAGGAATTACATTATGTCCAAAGTTACTGCATGTTGAAAAACTACATATACTCTATTATAAAATTAGTGTAATGCATATTCTTCAATTAGTAAACCCATTACATTTCTTTTAAATTTGAATTTCAGCTCTTTTTAGCATTACTTCGTTCAAATTACCGACAAATGCCAAGCATTTTACGTTCAAAATGAACAATATTATTGCTGTGGAATTTGGTTTTAAAGTGCTAAGGCAACATCGCACCGTTATGATTAACTAAGCCTAACCTGGTGATGGTTCAGCCCCTGCCACACACTCTTGTGGTGGCTAGCAGGGTATTATGTAGAGATATGTTTTTTGTAACTCAAAATAATCTTAACACAAACACGGTATCCAAGCCCGAGACGGGAGTCGAACCCGCTACTTTTTCGTTAACAGGTCGGGAAGTTGAAGACCTGACTATCGCGACCGACGCCACAAAAATGATGCTCGCATCATCTCCATGCAGGGAAGAAGAAATATTAATAGTCTGTTCTTGCTTTTATCGTAGTCAACCTCTAGAAGATGTCTAACTGCTCTGGAATGTGCAACTGTTTGCCGTGCAAGGGACCACGTTGCCAATTTTCGTCGATTGCTCTGGAGGATTTGCGCGGGAGGAGAGAGATCGAGAGAAAGAGAGAGGGAAAGAGAGTGAGAAAGAGAGAGAGAAAGACTTTCAGGGGTCAGCGGCAGTTTGTTTGTTGGGGAGGGGGTGGGCGGATTGGAAAGGAATGCATGCGATCGGCAACTTTGCTTCTTGCGGAGGCGACTAATGCTGAGTGTATTCCTCCCACGCAGGCATTCTCGGAAGCTCGAACTCTCTCGAGAGAAGGACATCCAATCTTTCGCAACTGTCGGGGACATCAAAGCGATCGCTCTCCAATCCGTGGGGCATTAAAAAAAAGGATCGCATGAATATCCACCTTTTATAACCGTGTAGAAGATGAATGTCCTGTCACTGCTGTTTACATTGTGATACTCGATGAAGAAGTTATCTTCTTTTCGTGAGGGTGGTCAGCAATCCGATTTTCCTCAGCCCCTAAACCAGGGGTTCATAATTACTTATTCCTTGTTCACAATTACTTATTCCTATGGTCCTTCTCTTTCATATTGTGCTCAGTGCAGACAATGAAATTTTAATTTCCGACTGATGGTGTGCTTCATATTATTTTTTGAGTGGTAGTCATTCATAACGCATCTCATTTGACGTGTGTATATTATGGATTTTGAACATATTTACAGAATTTGTCGGCCCCGGTAGCGGCGTGGTTGACCTCGACTGCTAACCTGAGGGTAACGGGTTCAAATCCCGCCTGAGTGGGTTTTTTCACCACTCAGGACATGTTTGTGTGTGCTCGTCCGTTCTTAACTGTTACATACCCCGATGTATAAGGCCATAGGTGCTGCTTTCGGTGGTAGTGGAAAATAAAAAAATAATAAATAATTTTGGGCCATCCAGGTCGCTTCTTGATATCAATATTTTCTCTGGCAGAAGTGATTTTTTCTTCTGAAGTAGAGAATAACCTCCAGTTCCCGCAATGCGTTTAATGAGAAGTATTGGTACTTAGGAAGGTGACGGCTAAAGTCTTACCGGAGCTGTGGAATCATCAGACCAGGCATTAGTATAGATCTGAAGTCTAACTGGGAACTGTTACCGTTATGTCATTTACAAATAAGTGCTTGCGCAAGAGACAATTTAGTTTTGCAGAGTGCGGGTTATTTCCTAACTTATGAAGTCTATGGTTCGTTTTCTGAGTGCGTTTTTCTTTGGTACGCTAGTGAAATGACCGCTCTGAAACCGTTAGAAGAAAGGCCCTTTATCAATTAGTTCTTACTCGTCCACCGTTTTTTGAGTCAAGTAATTTCTCTTGGCGGTGAGGTTTTAAATGCAGGTTTTTAAGGAAGAGAGCGCGGCTAAGTTTTCCCACCAGCTTGCCATGAAAACGTACGAGAGAGGAAGCGCTGTTTTTTTTTGGCCGAGCAGGAAGTAAGGGAGAGAGAGGTTGGAGAAGTCTTCCATGGGAGGGAATCCGTAACGAGGAGAGATGTGGAAGGGTTCGGAGGGCCGAGGGGATGGAAGGGGTGACGGAGATTCAAGGCGAAAGAACAGAGATCTTGAGGGGCGAAGATAAGGACAGGATGTTGGTCAGCGACAAGTCAGTCGAACGAGAGACAGATAAAGGCGTTTGGTGATGCTGGCATCCTCCGCTTGGGCGCTGTATTCCATAAGGCTTTGCGTTCTGGGAGGGGGAGAAAAATGGTTTCGAGGAGGCCTTGAGTTGAAGATAGCCTAAAAAATATATTCTAAATTCGGTGTGGTGCATGCATTCGTCCAAAAGCCCTTTTGCAGAAGATTCACTTAGTAAATTCCAAGTAGGTTGAAGGTAAAGAATGTCTGAGACTAACAAGAGCAAAGGTCACAGTGGCAGTGAAATATGTGATGGCACACGGCCTACTTTGAGTAACTTTTTAACGTTAGGTTATATATATTTTACTGTCTCCTAGGTTATCATTTACACGTGAGGTGAATATTTCAGGAACCTGATGAAATGGAGGCAACAAATGAAAGTTATTTTTAGGACTTAGCCTTCGAGTTGATTCAGATCATTTCTGTAGAAATTATGTGAAACTCATTAAGGCTACCAATAATTGGTGCGATGCATTGCGTCATTGAATTGTGTGTACATCGATACCAGTAATCTGTACCAGTCTGAATGTATTCTTTACTCTCTCTCCCAAGGTTTCTCTACTTTTACATTGCTTAAAGATGACAGACGTTCTCCCTCTGTGGTTCGCCAATGAATTTGCACTATTGGACTACTCATCTACCTACCAAGCAATATCTACCTTCACACTCTCTTCTGATAGCTAGTTTCGGTCTTAATTTAATATTCATGATATATCCACGGAGTTATTGATTCATTATGTTCTAGTATGTTTGCAAATCTTAATTCTCCATTTAGACTATTAAGCTGTGCGAGAGCAAAGTCATCATAACTTTCTTCCCGTCCATTTCCGTAATGCCATATGCGTGATTTAATCGCTCTCCCAAAAACTGTGCGTCGAGTATTATTCAGACTTTTTTTCTTATTCATCCTTCTTTGACTTCCATATTTAACGTAGAATTTTTACTACTTTATATCAAAAATAATTTTCTCTTTCATAGGTGATTGATAATTCTTCCCGCTGTTCTAACCTCCCGTTTTTGTGGAAACTTTAGTAGAAAAAAATCATGCATGTTGCAGCGCTTGAGTGAAAAACTAAACTAATCAAGAGATTCAAACTTGAGAGAAAATTACGAAGAACCTCTCCCAAGTTTACCCTCGTGATGTGAATTAGTCGACGAAAGTGAAAAACATGTAAGGTTACTCCTTTTCCGATATTCAGTCTTTTCTGGAACGTTGGGGTTTCCCTTAGTACGCCAGTCCCTCAAATTCCTCGATTCTGTAAAGATATTGCTACATTTATAGTGTGTCTGAGCTGCTACTGTTCGTTTTCTCGCCGCGAGATCTCTCTTTTTGGGCGTGTAGGAATTCCGCAACGGGAATAAGGAGAGATCTTTACTCTTCTTAATGTTGCTCTGTCTCTTGTAGATGCTAGAGGGACACCGCAAAGCCGATCGGGATTATGCAATGAATAGTATATGTACTACCTTCCCATCGGAGCCCGGATACAAATCCTGACAGTGGTAGATTTTCCATTGGTGTACCGTTCCGCTCTTGAGTGTTGAATGCAAATAATTCCAAGATCTGTACTCCGTCCGTCGGACGGGATAGTGAAGGCTGAATCTTTCTGGTTTCACCGAGTCGTTGTTGCTTTGTTTTAGATGCGGCCTTCACTGTTTACGCACAGCGGAGACTTCCACTCCGATTTTGTTGCACGAGGCTTTAAAATATGGACCCCTTCGCACCTTTCGTCAAGAGCAGGCAGATACTGACTTCGGGTTCCTCTCTACCCTTTCACCATTCCATAAAATTCGAACTTCTTTCCGAAGACCAATTATCCTTTTCGTCCTTCAAAAACGACAGTAATTGTCGGTCGTCTCCGCTATCGTCAACAAACAACGACCCTTCCAAAATCATCTAATAACCATGTGATGCTATTTACACACTCTGACAGAGATGAGACCGGGTATCCGCAGTTTGAAAACACTGGTAGCGTGAAAACATTCTTCCTACAGAGGTCTCATTTGAGATTCATCTGGTCAGAAGAGAGCCGGCGGGTTGGAGGGGGGTGTGGAGATTGGGGCGGAAGGAAGGACGCGGGTATGGGCGGGGTGCCTCCGACTGGGAAGTGGTTGCAGGAAAGGGAAGCTGCGGCCAGGGCCAAACGGGATTATGGACCGGAACAGAGGAGAGATTGCGGGCGGACGCACGTATTCTTGTTACGGGGGCAGGATGCCGAAAAATTTTCCGACTCCACAAATGAAAACACTCAGCTACACGTCGGCGAGGCAGAGGGGACAATGTGTGTTAGGGGGTGGGTTCTGAGGTACGAAGCTCTCGGGAGTGTCCGGTAATTTTTTTCATGGGATTTGACGCTGAGTGGGTGAAGACGGCCGCAGACTCGGAGCCGTCTTATCTCTCGAGAGAAGGTTTTCAGGTGCTTTATCTCAGGAGAGACAGTGTTTACAAAGGGTAGGGAAAGAAAGTGGGGCATAGATTCTAAGTCGAGGCATATTTTGCGGTCGCGTGCGGGTTTGTTTAGCTCCGAGCAAAGCTAGTGTATTGGTATTGAGTTCCACGCGGAGTCATAAATGCGGCGTTCTAAAATTTTCCAATTAAGGTGTGGGTTTCTACAAGAATCTTCACCGGCACAGCCTAAGGATTAAATATTACAGTAGACATATTCAGTTGAGATGTATGATGCTTAAACCCCTACCATATCTGTTCTCAATTTCTTGGCGCACGTGTTTCAGAGGGATCACAGAACCTTGACGGGACGTGATTGCCTCAATAACGCTTTTTATTTGAAAATCTTCTTAAGTTGTACTCTATTCCTGTTTTAATGTATCATATGTGAATATCATATATGACCAGTGTATTCTTAATAACTACAAGAATGAACATATCCTATCATTTTTTTAATTTTCGACTGATTAGATCAAATGACAGTATTTAGTAAACTAATTATCTATCTTACTGATTATAATATTAACCAATAAGTCCCTGTAATTAGTGATTGATAAGGAAATATAATTGCAACTCTGGTTCCATATCGTTGAAACTTTCGGGATACGTCATATCCTTCTCCCCAGCCTCCAGCTTGTGGTTGGGCAACACCTTCTTTCCTTTGAAAGAGAAGAAGATTGGAGCCTGGAAGAGGAAGGATGTGGGACAAAAAAGACATCCGTGATAACGCAGCGCTGATACTCTGCGCTAATGAATATAAGTCCCACTTTAATTGGCAGTATTATCTGACTAAAAGTGTGAATTCAGAATTCTTAAAAATGAAGATGAAAAAGATGAAAAATCTCTGCCAAAATACTTGCTGTTGCAATGCAACAATAGCCTTCGATGGAATCGGAAGCATAAGTTGGTAGAAGTATACTTGTTTCCAGTATATTGACCGTGTTGAATATTGGCAGAATTGAGAATTTGTTGTTGGAATCTTGATCCCCATTTGAAGGCTGTTCAGGAAGCACATATTTTCATTTCTTCCTCCATCAGATGGGACTCAAAACCGCGGCGAGCTCGTGGCACATATCCTGTAAGGCATATTGAATCTTAGTGGCAACGGAATTCAGTTTTTAGGTACTCCATATGCTTCGGTTATATTGTACCGTCTAGCTCAAACTTAATGCACAGAAAAACCCAAAAAACCATGCCCCAGGCTTGTTTCGATCTACATCTACATCTACATCTACACGATACCCTGCAAGCCACCGCGAGGGTGTGTGGCAGGGGGTGAAGGTCACCAAGCATTCACTACTAGCATGCAAGCAAGCAACTAAAGGGTCTCATGCAACTAGATTGTTAGTATCTATAGTATTTGAGGGGTTAATACATGCATCATGCACTACAGAATACTCTAAAATATTTCCCCTACCTATCCCTTTCCTATGCTGCCTATTCTGTTCTCTTATAGTACGGGGGAAAAATGCCATTTTGAATCTATCTGTACGACAATCTTTCTCTCTAATCTTATTTATCTGGTCGAATCTAGCATAATACGCTGGTGTTTTCAATATGTGCCTAACATCTTCAGTAAAGCTATCCGATTGAAATTTCTGCAATAGATTAAATCTGAACTTTAATCTACGCTCTGATAATGATTCCCACCCTAATTCTTGTATTAATTCTGATACACTACTCAACCTATCGTAACACCTTTTGACGAACCTAGCTGCTCTACGCTGCACACTGTCTAGTTCTCTCATCAAACCTAATTCATTAGGATCCCATACACTGGCTGCATACTCAAGGTGGGGCCTAACTAGTGAAAAGTAGCATCGCTCTTTTGTCTTCTCATCACATTTCCCAAGTACTCTTTTTATAAATCCTAGCTTTCTCTTCGCTCGGCCGCATATTTCCCTTATGTGTCTTCCCCACGATAAATCTTTAGTGATTGTTACACCTAAATATCTTACGGTTTCAACGTTTTCGATCTTCGTGTTATTAATTCTATAGGATCGCTCTATCGAATTATTCCTCCTCCAAAAATTGATAGCTACACACTTTTTAAGGTTGAGTTCTAACTGCCATTTGTCGCACCACTCTTGAATTGCATCTAAATCCTTGCTAAGTGATTTCGTGTCCTCTTCGTTTGATATATCCCTGTACACCACCGCATCGTCTGCAAAAAGTCTAAGGTTACTACTAACTACGGTACCCAAATCGTTTATGTATAAAAGAAATAGAAGCGGACCTACTACGCTACCCTGGGGAACTCCCGATGTGACTTCGATTGTGTCCGACATGATACCATCTATGAAAACCCTCTGCTCTCGCCCACTTAAGAATTCTTTTACCCAACATACAACGTCTTTATTTATACCAAAACTCTCTAACTTCAAGATTAATTAGTCATGAGGAACTTTATCGAAAGCCTTTTTAAAATCTAAAAATATCGCATCAACTTCAGTACTGCTTTCGCCGTGGACTAAAATATCGTGTACGAATAAAGCTAATTGTGTCTCGCAAGATCTACCTTTCCGGAACCCATGCTGGCTGTTTATGAGTAATCCCTGACTATCCAAATGCCCCATGATCGAACTGACTACTATGTGCTCAAATATCTTACAAGAGATTGACGTGAGTGAAATGGGTCTGTAGTTACTAGGTTCTTCCCTATCACCGCTTTTAAATATAGGTGCAATGTTAGCTACTTTCCAATCCTTGGGTACTGTGTGGTTCTTTAGTGTTTTATTGAATATTATTTCTAGATAGGGGGCTATTTCAGAAGCTAATGTTTTATAAACTCTGGAAGGAATTTGATCGTGACCTGGTGCTTTGTTTTTACTTATGCTTTTTAACTGCTGCTCTATTCCGCGACATGAAATGTTTATTTCGGGCATTTGCTCACTGAAAGTGTTCGGCGGTGGTTCCACTGCGTTTTGTGACGATGAGTTGAATACACTTTGGAAGAAGGTGTTTAAAGTGTTGGCTTTTTCTACACTGCTGGTGACTCTGATTCCTTTATCATTTTTAAGTGTGTGCACTGTGGACTTATTTCCCTGAAGCTCTCTCACATATGACCAAAACGCTTTAGGATTGCTATCTAAATATTCTCCTAACATCTTGCTCTTGACATCCCTCAACTATTACTCAAATATATGGGTTGCCAAGCCGGTGCGTTATAAAATTAGCTTAAAGTCATTCAGTTAGATACTCAGAATCCTTGTACAAAGTACTCATATGATAGGGAGTAACTTCAAGCTGTTAGCTCAAGCGTCTATCCCACACTCATTCCTTCTAGAGCTGCCTAAAACACTGTCTTTATGCGTTTTATCCTTCCATCTAATGCTCTGTAAAGAACATCCTTAAAGTCATTGATAAGTAACTCATTTTTCATTATGGGTGGGAATATTACTTCCCCCATACCTTACATCCTGACGCAATTTACTTCATATCTTTCTCGTTAGTTTATCTTAAGTCTTGACTCGCCCTGTTTCCCTTCTACTTCCAAGAGTTGCGTTGCTGGGAATTGCCATTGGCCTCATAATTTCCATCATGAGATTACCCCAAGGGACCTAGATTTCAGGGGAAATACGGGAGGAAGCCAGGATAGCTACTGTTCACGTTGATGGTCAGATTCAAGAGAGGATGTGCCGTGCCTCTTCCTCGGAACGTGTTCGGTGAGGAAGGCGACAGGCACTCCCGTCTTCTTGCAAGATGACAGTCCTTTGAGCACGTGACCAGCGGAAGAAAGACATCCTTCTTCGGTGTATCTTCGAAGTGTCGTTTCCTCCATTGCTAGAGTCCTCTTAAACGTTATGCCTCCTTTCTCGTCGCTCATTCATTCAAAAATATTCACTCTCTCGTTTGCTGCAAGTTTGATTCCCCGGGTTTGAATAGGCGCAAGGAAAAAATTACCCTCATGAATGGAAAGGAAAGGAACATTGATATCCTTTTGAAAATAGTGTACCTTAGTTACAGTTTTTTTTCAAATATCCACAAATTCGCAACTAGGCTTTTCCTGGCGTCAGGTTTTGATGGCTCGAATTCCATAAATACAAGCATATTGTGTATCAGCATCATCTCCTTCCCCACCCGCAGTCGCTTTCGCGCCGGTATTAGTGTCCCTAATTATTCTGGTTTGAATCTCTCCTCCGGCATGGTTGTTGTCTTTGCCTCAAGGTGAGACTCAAGATAAAATTATGCCAGATGGTGCAACATAAACTTAGCGATTGGAGAACCTTAAAATTTAATTTCACTAATTCACAATTTCTCTCTCTTTCTCTCTATCCCTATCATTTGCATTTTCATTTTTCATGTTTTGCCGTGATCGCATCTTCATTTTCCTTTAATTCTTTCCCGTTTCTTAGATTTCGTTCTGTCCCTCCTCCCATCACTAAAATTTTGAGTCCTTCAGACTATCCTGTCTATATTTTTTTTTTTACTTGATTGCTTAAAAATTTATTATTCTGTGTTCTTTAATGCTGAAGTTATCATAGCCTAGTTTAATAGCTTGTTGGGGAATGAATGATAGTTTATAAAATTGTCGGTGTTGAGTTGATGTATTTAAGAGTAGTTTCCTTGAATTGTTACCTTTTCTTAAAATAAGCACATTTCCAGTTCGTTCATGCGACGTTCTAGGTTCTCCTTTCGGACTAAGCATCTGTCGATCTCTCATTTTTCGTAAATTACCTACTCATACTGCTCTTACCCTTCTCTGTGAAATATAAAGGCTTGTGTAATCTAAATGACATCCTGATCAATGTCGTTTTAATTCGTTAAATTCATTTTATATTCCTCGAGTCTACTCAATATTTTCATATATTTCTCTTTTCTCTCTCTGTAATGTGCTAATTCTCCTCTTTTTCTCTTTTCTCCACTGCGTATACCGTGTTCCAAGAGGGTAGAAAATGTTTGTCATTATTCCATTGGTTTCCCTTCTTATCACACAAGCATGATACTTCTGCATCAAGATTGATTTACGAGAGATTGTTTCCTTTGCTGAGATTTAGCATTTACGACCTTCTTTTTAGAATGATCAGCAACATATTGCCTCATTTCTCCGCCGTAATCAATATCACATGAAATCTTCAATCTTAGGTAGTGAGATCGGAAGTGCCAATGGAGTTTCGGATTCACACATGATGCAGGTGAGTCCAGTTGACTTTCACTGCCTCTGAAAACCCCTAAAAGACCCGGTACCAGATAATTTCATAGCTTTAATTTAGCTAGTCGAAACCTGACATATCTCCCAGATTTGAGCTCGGAATCTCCGGTCAATGCCTAGTGCCATACCCACTACATTACTAGGTACGCCGTCTGAATTACAGTACCACCCGGTTTTACTAATTTGAGTATGTAAGAATGAGTTTTTCAACCAGTATATCGATCTTAACCGGAGAGACAGAAGAAGAATTTCCGCTGGACTACGCGAGTCGCGTCTCGCACACATCCTACCCCGCTAATCGCCGCCCAAATTCACGTTCTGTAATAGAGTAGGATTCCGAACTCCCTGCGTAGTGAGAATTAATGAATGGACTGCGGAGAAGTCATTTTCTCTCTCTATCTCTCTTCCATTCGTCAAAAATGAAACCAAGGGTGGTGAGACATCGCTTCCTATTTCATCAGCGAGCCGGAAAGTTTTATCAATAGCGAAATCCATCTCCTCCCCACCGCCCACAACCCTCGCTCCCCAACGCTCCGGAGTTCCTTCCTCCCGCCGAGTGGAAAACCTCAATTCCTGGGCAGGACCTCGGTCGTCTTCCTCCGGCAACTCGTCCGCTCCCCACCTCCTTCCCTCCTCGCCTCATCCCCCGCTCTCATTGTAAACCGCACGATTCTCCCCCCCCCCCCTCCCACCTTCCTTTCCGCCCACGCCGAGATCGGAAGACCCCGTCTTCCTTCCCCGCCTTGGAAGAAACCCCTGCTTCCTTCATCCTCCCCCGCTCTCCTTCTCTCCCGCCGCAGGATCGCGCCACTCGCAATGACTCGCCCGCTCGACTGACGTCACGCGGAGATTTTTCTCTATTCAGGAATCCATAGCCAGTTTCTCCCGCGTGGGTGACGTCAGGAAGTTTATTTTTTAATATCTGACCCATGTGCTTCTCTCGTGCAAAAATTGAGATGGGAGAGAGAGTGGGAGGGAGGAGTGGGGCTGCTGATTGATAGTCCGTGATATCAATAATATCGGTTGGTGAGGTTCACGAGGCTTTCTAAGGGCTCTCTTTTTTCTGGAAACGCCTCCGCTTTAATCTCAAAAAGGCAGAGGCTCAGCGAAACCGAGTCAGAATCGGGCGGAACTCCCAAATTGATGCTTTCTGCCAGGCCGTATTGTCCTTTCGCCGAAATGCTTGCGTGTCATCTTGCTTTTCCCAATGACTACGATAGCATGATAGTATAGAGCTGACTCTAAACTTATACTCTTTCCTGATTTCAACGTTGTTTAGACGTTATTTTCGCTGGAAAATTTGAGCTTAATTGAAAATAGGTTAGAGAGGTAAGGAAAGCTATGATTTTGGGAGAGAAATAGGTATGGGTTGTAGAGGGAAGAAACAAATAAGAGGGGGATCCGGTTGGTGTGGTGGCTAGAGTACTGGCCTCACCTATTATTACCCACCTATCCTAAATGGCGCAAATGACCTCAGCTGTCGGTCGCCTCCCCTGAATAACCAACCAACAAATAAGGATTCCGCTGATCATGAGGAAGGTAGACGAAATGTATAGTTTAACAGTGTATCATAGGGTTAATGGTGTAAGGTAACAGGTAAGGTCAATGGTGTAAGGAGGGATTAGACAGTTACAAACTGTCCACGAAACTGCCTTATTTGGTATAATACCGGTAAAGATGATTAGCAGGCCAAATGTATTTGATGTTTCTATCCTTTCCTCACATTTCTAAAAATACACCGCTGCACTCGCTGTTGAAACAACGAGCTCAATGATGCAAGATGCCTAAACGAGTTGTCCTCTCCTAGATGTTCCTCTCTCTTTCGTGTAAGTTCGTTTATCGTGCTACTAAATCAACGCTTGGTTGAATTTTTACCTATGCCTTTTAATGTAGCACCTAAAGAATTTGGGAAATAAATCAGCATTATTTAAAAGAATCATTGATAAATATTAGATGCAATAAAAATAATTAAAATACACATGTATACGAAACCAGAGAAAGGCTTTTTACAGAACTTTGCCGGAAAATGTTTTTTTTGCGAGGCATATTTTTTCGAGCAAGCTTTTCGAGGGCATAAAAGAAACTAAGCCTTAGTCAATCAAACCAATCCATGGACAGAACGCATTCGAAACGGAATAGCTAAACTGCTTCAATCATCCCATTCTTTATGCTTCATTCTGGTGATACCGTTACATCACAGCGTAATGAATATGCATTTGCTTGAGGCAGGATTTGATCCAATCAAATTCAGATTGCTTCCTCTCGGGAATTTAACTATCTGAATAGCTCCTTCAAGCCGTCGCAAGGGTGGATGAAGTTCCCACCTCCTCGGGTTCGGCACTTGGCACCATCGCAGACATTTCAACGAGAAGCTCATCGTCTTCACGGCTATTCGATTAACTCACATTCATGAGTTTCTATTCGATTAATTCACTCGTGCATGTGAATTAATCTGCTCTTTAATTAGTTAGCTCTGAAGAGGATGAGCAAGTTTCTCGTCGGAAAGTGGGCTATGAAAAGCCACACCCGGTGCCGAACCCGAGAAGAGAGCACCCAAATTTTCCGTTGGTAAAGCCTGGAGTTCTTCACCGCAAGGGTGTTTGGCAAAAATTGACTCTTTATCCCCGAGATAAGAGCGTGGACGCATATTCATATACTTATATTGCCTTTCTGTACGAATAACAAAAGACAAATAATCAAATGGAGTGTTCATTTAATACGTAAATTTTTGCTATTATTTTTGACTTCAATTTGCAAACGACTGATAATTTTAAGATCCATATCTCCCAAGGAATGATAACCATCATGTTATCTCCATAATATACGGTGAATACTCTCCCTGTCTAGCAAATTAAATCCGCACATTTTCATTCCATCGTGTCGCCACTAAAATAATTATATTTCGCTTTTTGCTAATGACATAAGTGGATGTCAGCAACCTGCACGCTTTTTAGGGATGATACGTGATGTCCGAATGAAGGTTAATATCCTCCGTCACTAACTACCCTTTCATTCGCATAGGACGAGCGCGCAAATCTTGCCAAATCTCCTCAGCCTCGAAAATGTGCACACCAAGATTCATTTTCGCAATCACGCGTCGGATAAGCGGTGATGAAATCGGTGGTCAGCTTGGGTACTCGCTGTCTCAGTTATTGCGTTCATCTTTTGTTTTCAAACAAAGCCGGCATCACCTGCTCGTCCTCTTTTGCTTGAGGGGCATAAAAGCGTTTGGAAACTAAGTCCGTGGTTCTCTTCGGAGGAATGTTAAGGCACGATGACTAATCCCTTCGATGAAGCTGCTTGCCTGTTGCTATTAAGAGGGTGGGTGATAGGCATGAGAGCTGTGGTATTTTAGCCATTAAGGGTGGATGGATGATGGAGAGAAACCTTGCGTCGGCGTTAATGTCACCTATTGAGTCCGCTACTTGTAACATTCGACGGACGGATTGATGCACTATGCACAGGGTTTTCACTTAAAAATCTCCTCCGCCGCCGGATATCGAGTTATAGTAATAGTTATGAGGAGGAGGCGACTGACAGCTAATGTCATTTGTGTCATTTAGCATAGGTGGGTACTTTGATGTGGATAAGTTTTTCAAGAGGAAGAGTGTAATGAAAACCGGCGTCGGCATTAGCCTGCTCTTAACGAAACACACCAAGGGGCCCATGGTTTAAACGTAGCATCCAACGGATGGCGCGCTGAACTTGAATCGCTCTCCACACATCACCCAAGTGAGAATCGATCAACCAATGAAAAATCATTCTCAGTTAGGATTTGTGTCTGGGCCCTCGGGAAGCTAGTACACAAGTCTCTACACCAACCTGATCTTCAGCTGCTTTCTTCGATGCCTGATTACCTTATTAGGTGTTTTCACGGTCTCCATCCTCCTTTCATGCAATAAACATTAGCATCACATTCTTACTAACAATCTCAAGAGTGAATTAAGGTGTCTATCCAATAGAAAGATTGCATGTACATACGTACTTGGACAAATCTCGCCGAAAGATGGCTCAAATGCGACGTTTTAAGTATTTATATGCTGCGGGCCCCTATTCCGATGGGTCTATCACGAAACTTGAATCCGAAGAGAAAATAAGTTCAGCTGTTGTAAATCAGAAGTTAGATAAAGTTTACCTTCGGGTATAAATGTGATTTCAGTCAAATTAGGAGCGTTACATTATTTAATTAGCATTTTGTTCTGAAACAAACTCCTATCGATCCCAGGTAATCGGATTTAGACTTGAGACTGTGACAAAATATTTTGAAGCGTTCATGAATATACGGGGGCAATTTTATATCTTTATTCTCAAAGCCTTGTTCGTCAAGATATTAGAAACATCACCATGCTCTCCCTCTCGGCATAGTAAAAGCAGTTCATACGAGACAGTACACTGCGCAGTTTGAAGCACCGCTTAATCGCTGAAATGGCATGGATGAAAGAATGAAGATCATATTGGGGTATTTTTAGGCGCAGTCGATTAAACCTTTTGCATGTTTTCCGAATAATTTATTGCTTCAAACGATGTAATTTTCACTGCCAATTTACTTATGCAACAGCCTGGTCAATGACAAACTTCATGTAAAACGGCCATGTGGGTACTTATTGTTATTGTTATCTCTTGTGTTGCCAAGGCTTTTGGAGAATGGATTCCAAAGAAAGAATTACCATCAAAAGCCCTATTTTATGGTATTTGCGGTTCTTATCTTCGGTCGATAATTTCAATTTTTTCCGGTTTCGGTAGAATCTTAGTCACCTTTGGAGAGATTGGTTGAGCTGTATTCTCCTTCTCAGGACTCCGTTATCCCCGAATGGGTGCACCACACGCAGTTAGTTCTTGGGCCAAGGTATCTCGGTTTTCCCCACCGTTGGATGGTAGTCATAAACCTCTCGAGAAATCCCCCACACTCCTATATTCTCCAAATCCCTTCCTCATCCCAACTACTCATTTCCATCACAGTATTTTAAGACCTCCTAAAAGTATTAAAAGATGAACGGATTTCTTTCGGTGCCAATTTTTTTGTTTGGTAATATGATTGCGGTGTGGAGAGAGTAGTAGGTAGGCCAATTTCCTAACACTGTTACATTCATCGTATCGTGAAGCTCCCTCGCAGTATTCGCATGCTTCCGAAGAGGCAATATATTGCCGTTTGAAACGTGCCAATTAAGATAGAAGCAAAGATCGAAACTCGTTGATCCAGTTTCTCGCCAGCCTCTCCTCGTCACGGTGTTATTTTTACGACACGTGTCGTCATTTTGCTTTTTTATTACGCTCTCGTAGGCCAGTAAAAATCAAAACGCGGACTCCTTGATTTAAATGGCCACAATTTAATTACAATCATGCCCACAAATCTACACAAATTAGAATCATGCCCAAGTATTGTCCCAATAGATTATAAGTGTTAATCAGGTTAAAAGTTGTGGTTATCATTCTACATTATTTGTTGGGCATGGAGTCCCATCCAGTAACACCAAGAACAGTAGATATATTTATTCCACATTTTTTGTTTTTGTTGCTCGTCAGAATTTAGAGCTTTCGCTATTGTTCTAAATAAAATTCGTTCGTAAATAGAATTTCTTTGCCAGCTGAATAAGTGTGTAAAGGCAGAAGAGTATCGTCACTTCATTAATACCTAACCTACGTAGTGGCAAACCAGTGACAACACTAATCAATAACTCAACCCTTCATTGATATTATTGACTGTTAGTATTATTAAATGAGAAATGAGCGAGGATGTATTTGGCCATAAAAGTTATAAAGTCACTTTCGTAATCTTCTGAACAGCCTTGAATCATACGATAAGAAACTGTGGTATCTCAGCCCGGCGCTTTTCCTGATCAGTAGCTTTCTTTGTGGCATTTTACAATTCATTACGCATTTTGTAATGTACTGCACCACTTCTTCCATTATGCACACGTAAGTTGGTTAACTTCTCTTGCTGAACGTTAATGTTGGAAGCCGATCCAAACGTATTTATTCCAAATTTTGGATGAAAAATTAATGTTCCAAACTGAGCAATGCTTGGTCCAAAGTAAACGAACCAATGGGATGCGTTAAAATAGTTAACAATGGTAATGGGTGCCACAACCGAATGTAAAGAAACCGTGGCCATGGCAATTTTAGCAGTGGGAATAGAACATAAAATTAATGAATTCTTACAAGAAGTGAAGAAATCGTGCTTTTGGCATCGTGTATAAACTCATTTTTTTCCTTGCACTCAGTAAGTTCAATAAATGTCCTAGGGCTCTATATTTCAATTATTTCTGCTTGTGCCGTGATTGCAGCATTCTCAAAATGCGGATAGCGATATTTATTTATTTGGAAATTCACGATTGGTTGTTTCACACTTCAGGAGAAAAATTTAGAGCAAGTTCTATCGGCTTGGCCCAAAAGGTTTGTTTAAACAATTTTTGGCCAAAAGCTATTTTGGTATAATTCCACCATGTCACACCGTACTCGTCTGTTGAGTCCAATTTGTATCGAAAAATTATACCTATCTAAAGTTGACCGTGTCACATACTAGTACTTAAATATTTTTTTGATACTTTTATAGAGCAAATCTTTTGCTGTCAGGTTAAGGCATAGCGACGTAGTCATCATCCATTCCTCTCCCTCCCTCTCGTTTTGGTGAATTGACCCTTCTACACCCCGCATTTTTCGTGCACCCGCGGATCCTCCGCCTTCTCTTCCACCCTCACCCCCTCCGCATCCGAGCTCCCTCCCCCACCCACCCTTCCCTACCCGCTCTGGGCACATTCACGGATGCTGATATTTTACCGGTATAAACAGGTCATGGGCGGCCGCTCACGTTATGAGTTCCCACCGCGCGCCAGAGAGGGGAGGTGCCTGGGGGGCCGCGGTGGGGGAGTGCGGTTGCGGGGGCTGGGGCCGGCGTAATTCGCCTGGGGTTGCGCCGAAGAGACGGGGGGGAAGGGGCGGTGGCCGTCCGCTAATGGGCCAGACTCGCGAATTAGTAGGTGGAGTCGTAAAAGGGAGGAGGTTGCTTTGAGTAGGGAGGGTTGTGTTCGCCGCCCCTGAAAATGCTTTCGCCGCGCTCAGTCGAGAAGAGGGGCCAACACAATGAGAAATCTTCGTCTCAGGATTTCAACTTGTACTTTCGTCAAGGCTTCGTCGTCGTTTCCATCACCTCCAGTTCCTCTCTCCCCGTTCTCATCTCGGCCCGTCTGGAAATTAATTCGTGGGAGTTGGCTAATGGCGTCCAGTGCACCAACCTTGGTGCTCGGCAATGTGATTTTATTCATCATCCGAGGAGAGCGTTTCTTGCCGACGGTTGCACCGCCGTCTTCCTTATGAGTCTTGTACTTGGGGGCAACGATGCTGAACGGAGCTATCTCGAAATGAAATTCATCTCATGTTGACGGGAAAAAATATTATGCCGGCACAAAAAAAGCGAGGTCAGAATTTTAAACGTATCTCTGAAGCATATTATAGTCAGCACTGCGCTTGTTTAAATAAAGCCTCTTGAATGACAACATTGGATGTGTTCGCCTTTTATGACAGAGGACGATGGCTGTATCTATCGTAGGGACTTCATTGAAATTTCCTCCGCGTGAAAACGCCCGATACAAAATTGCTTAATCGCTAAGGCTTTCTCGATGCCTAACTTTCGCACTGTTGAACTCATCGCGACTTCGACGCGAGTGTTGAATAGAACGTGAAGTTTATTACCCTTTATCCTCCGTGGTGCGAGAGCTCCACGTGGGTTTAGCCAAGTGCAGACGCGGACAATCAAACATTTTCTTTATTCGGCTTTTAAGTACCCACCCGTTCCTCTCATCCCATCTTGCCCTTCGCTTTTCCCACCGATGCCTTCCACGCTGCCTTCCCCTCCCCCCTCAGGTACTCGCCGTCTTGCTCTTATCGTTCCTCAGGAATCGTCCTTTTCCGGTGGCCACATCTCACGGGATATTCCCTCCCCCCCTTTTCAACTCTCCAAGTCCACCTCTCCCCTCCCTCCCCCTATCCTCCGGCCCTCCTCCACTCACACCCTCCTCACCTTGATCCATTTCCATCTTTCCACCATTGTGAGGAAACGAGCCTCCCAGTCTGTTGCGATTACGGCTCTTCCTCCTCCGCCTCCCATCCCACCTCCCCCCTCACCTTTCTCTCCCTCACACTCCACCTTCCGCCGCCTCTTTAACCTTCCACATCCTCCCTCTCTCTCATCTTAAAGAAGCCTTCCCACGCCTAGCTCCCAGATCAAACCATTAGCCTCACGCTCATACTTTAAGGGCCTCAGCCTTTCATTCCCTTCCTTTCTTTCTCTCTCTCCTCCCCTTACTCGCCCAATCATCCTACAGCCTCCCTTTTGCTCGCCGTCCTTTCCCATTGCTACAGATTTCTTCCTGCACCAATTGCCTATTCATAATCATGTAAAATTTTACGAAGGGAACAGCATCATCTTACTGGTTGCCTAGGTTCAGACCAGATATAGTTTCACATGAATGGTTATAAATGAATGTCACTTTTACACCATTTTTGATAATATATTTTGAACGACCAATTTCGATTTCATTACATCATCTTTAGTAGCATAGCCTGTTCACATTAGATATAGAGACATAGCTGACGCCTGAAGATTATGTAACGACATCGAAACCTGTTCGTGCAAAATATATGATCAAAAACGGTGGAGAATTGTCACTGTTGTTTCTTAACTATTTGCCCATCATCTTGAGTATTTGCGTTTTCGTCATAGAAATTCACATACTCATGATCAGATTTTTCTACTTCGTGGTAGATGTGTTATTCTTACCGGATTTCTCCTGAGAATACAAACAAATAAATGTCCTCCCGTATTTCCGGTCGTTGTTGCGAAGCTTTTGTGTGATGTTTATGATCACCAATAGTTTCCCGTTTCCCGCTCGTCATTCGTCTCAGCTCGATCGCTTTGTTCTTGTTTACTTCAGCCGTCGGTGAGGAGTTTTGTGATTAGGAAGGATGCGGTGACTAGCTCGTGAAGCACAAACAAGTCAGCAGTTTTACTCGTAGAGCGAGTTTGTGTCTCTGGGCAATGAGAGGAAAGGACTTTTAACAGGAAAGCTGCATATTCTGAAGCTGTTAAAATTATTTTCCAGGTCTTATCTAACGCTTAACCTTGGGCATACGAACCGAGCTAATATACAGTCCGAGCTGCGGAAACCAGATAAAAATGTGCATTATTTTTTTATTTGAATTACACCGTTAGGCGCATTGAAAGGTCGAAGATATGCAGATTGTTCCGATCATGGTTGGAGGAATTTGCGGCATTCTTGTGTGCATCTATTCTATTATTACATCGAATATAGCGCATTTTCTGTTTTTGTAAATAAATGCTCTTCGCTCTAGTTTTTGCATTTTCTGTTCTTTGGAATCCAACTACCAGGAGCATTTTCGACCAAAATATACAGATCCCATTATACGGATACGAAAAACTATGCAAATTTTGAGATCAAAGACTCGATTTTGTAGCCGTGATATTCAATTAATTACCTCTTCCTCGTCAACTGAAGAAATCTGAATGACGATGCTCGTTCTATACGGTACCACGGTTCATATTATGGTTCATGGTTATGCGTTCCCATGAAAAAATCGGAAGTACCGTAACTGGCTAATTAAATTACTTCATACTATGGGAGAAATAATCGTGATATAGAAAAATGGGGAATGGCAAAGGAAGGCCTCGTGCGAGATATATGGAACAAGCGATGAAGGATGTGAAGGAGAAGAAATACGTAAATGCGAAGAGATTAGCCGATATAAGGACTCAGTGGAGAGCTGCGTCAAACCAATCTGAGGATTGATCACCAATGATGATGATGAGAAAAATGGGAGTGAAATCATCTTCTGAAGAATCCCGGAAAGGCGATCAATCAATTATTTAACTATCAGCATCCCCATTCCAAATCACTTTTCGGTACATAAAATGGTGCGTATATGGAAAACTTTCACTCTACTCGACATTCATTTGCGATGATATGCCGGGTGCTTTGTGGATGCAGGAGACCCTCAGAAGCTCAGGAAATTTCACAGATCAGGGTTCTTTTTCACCTTACGCACCATTTCTCCTTGTATATGGTTGTGCGTGTGCCTCCTCCGCTTTCCTCAAAGAAAGCCTCCCCTCCAAGAGTAGCGCACTGTTCTTGTGCCAGCGCTCTTCCTCCCATTTCACACCCCCACCCCCTTCCATTCCATTCCTTCTCATCTGTCATTTTCTCCCGTTTCAATCAGCTCCACCCTCCGCTCCCGACCTCCCGCCTTCTCTTCTCACGCTCATGGAAATTTTAACCCCCCCCCCCCCCTTTCGTATTGAATTATGTTTTCCGGCAATAATAAATAGACAAGCAGCCCGTGTTGTGCTCGCCTCGATCCAGTCCGCGATTTTAACGGGTTCTTGGCGGAGATCTACGGATGACCTCACCCGCTCATTGCTTCCCATCTCATTTCTTGCCTCGTAGTAGAAATCTTCGCCGCTTCCATCTTTCCCGCGTGTCTCGTTGTGTCACCGTTGCCATTTAAAGTGTGGCCACCGCAGTTCCAGTGAAGTCATTTCCGGTAGGAACTGCTGTTACTTGTCGCAATCATCCCCCGCGTTTTAGTTGTGGATTCTTGAGTTCTCCGTCTCCTTCGTCGTTGAATCGCCGTTAATCGCTTCGGCTGTCAGTCAGGCGGCGTAAATAGGTGTATATGAGTCTATTCCCTTATAAGAATCAATGAAAAGTGTTTTACTATTCCATTATGTACTTACGCGAGAACATTCTCGACTGGTAATAACTTAGCTGCCCGGTGAAGAAATCACCTTGAGGATTCCTTATCCTTAATGCTTTACGGAAAGTGAAATGCTTCATGTCACCTCATCTTAACCTCTCCCTCTCCACTGCTTTATTGTTCCGTTAGTAGTAGTTATCGAGGGAGGCGACCGACGGCTTAGATCATTTATTTGGATAGGGTAGGAAGTTTCTAGGGACTGGAGAAAGGATGGAGAGAAACCCGATGCCTGCCTATTATTAACGTAAGGCACCAAGGAGTTTAACGTCCCATCCGATCGGAGTACTGACCTTGAAGTTCTCTCTGCATAGCACTCAAGTGGGAACCGACATATCGATAAAAAATCTCTGCCGCTTCCTGTATTTGAACCCCTGATCTCGGTCTTAGCTCTTGTGTATCTAGGAATCAGCCATTGCTGTTTTCCTATGGTTTATATGATTACTATTAGGATTTTAATAGTAATCGATCGATCGGAATCTCTATACTCCACACTCTCATCTTTGTCAGTAATATACGTTCACCCTTCTACAATTTGATAGTTTTAATAAAGATGTCTCCTTTGTTTTACGATTGCTGTTCCCCAAAATTAGTTGCTATATTCTTGTCTTCGAAAAGTACTTGACATTTTCTAAATACAGTCTCAATTCAAAGTGCTGATAGTGTTTGAGTGTTCTGTTATCTGTTCCTCCAACTTTAACTAATCCAAGCTATATGATGTATGTACATAAATGTGGCACCAGGCTGATAAACCCTCCATAATTTATCATCGACACATGTGGCTAAGTATTTATTGCGAATATAAAGCATAATTATGATTTCGTAGCTATTACGGCTAAACAAAGTATTCTTTCTTAATAATTACCTTGAATTCAAGCGTAACTTTCCAGTCAAGCACTACTTTGGCTGCAATCTCTAATCCGCTACTAAAGGACTATCTCTTCGCGAGCCTCTCGTGGTGTTGGTCCATGAAAATTAAGAGAATGGTGAACATATCCGTGAAATTTACTTCCTTGGTAATGTCATACTTCATATTGGCGGAGTGCAGCTTACCATTTCCCCGTGTTTAGCTCCAATCCTCATTCTCCCCGCTGTCTCCTCTCCTTCTCATACTTTTCCTTTCGTTGGGGTGTGTTTCTTTGTCTTTCCTGTGGGACCTTAGCGTCAAATTTTCCTACTAAAATGCTCTCAGCAAATCCATTGTCTCCGGATGAACTGTCCTGGGCTATAAGCTTCTTCTTTTCCAAACAGTACGATAATTAGTGTCCACTCTCACTTCTTCCTGATGTGTAACCGTGCGTTCTTTATCCACAACTGCTAACACCTCTCCACGAATGCTTTTTGGGACTGAGATGCAGTACATGTTACAACAATCCGTTGATTCCCTAACGAGTAATCGGTTCAAGGTAGGTACTATTTTTGACGATTGAAACGATAAATTGACCTAGAATCGTTGGTGTGTTATAAAAAAGTATCCTTCCACCAATCACGAGCGGCTATTCAAGAGTTAGAACTTAATGATTGACTAAAGGTAGTAGTTTCAGGCTTAATTTGGTGGAATATCATAGCGAAAGAAAAACCTGGCAATTTTCCACAAGAATAAGGATTTTTAATATGACCGGTTTCGGTGTACAACACCATCTTCAGGTGCCTTCAGGACCTGAAGATGGTGTTGTACACCGAAACCGGTCATATTAAAAATCCTTATTCTTGTGGAAAATTGCCAGTTTTTTCTTTCGTTAATGATTGACTTTTAATCATCAGATATGTATGAATATGTCATATTACATATTTATAATTATATATCCAGCGGCGTCGGAAGTGGGGGGAGGGGCCGAAAGCCAACCCCAGAATTTGCCCAGGGCCCTTGAGAAATGAGTAGTCTTCATTAATCAAAATTAAATTGGACTTGTTTCCTTGCTATTCCCTATTTGCTTGCTTGCTATTTCTTGTGCCACACTATTGCTATTTCCGTTGTGCCACATATTCTCACACCTTCATGTGCTCTTTTAGAGAAATTCTAGTCTCTACCCCCGTCCTATCCGCAAAAAAAATTCGGGTCCTTTTCAAGGTTTGCCCCCTCCAGCGTAAATAGTTCCAGCGTCCCTGTATTAATCTGATTCTATGACATTCAGCTTTCAAATTAATAGAAAGAATTCAATACATGCTGTGAGTAGACATAAATACTTATATTGATGAGATATTTCTAACGAGATGCTAAACATTGGATTCCTGTTTCTAGTATTTTATTTATAAATCTACTGGACATATAATACGTAGGTGGAATTAAGAAGATTAACGAAGAGGTGGATAAATGGAGAAAGATAAAAGATTTATCAGATATTTATGCAAACTTTGGAATCCGTTGTAATTCACGAAAAGAAAGGCATCTTAAAACCCACCCAGTCAGCAGCTATCTCCATCTTATGACAATGATGATCTAATTTTCGTAGAAAAGCAAATTATAAAAATACATTTTGAGCTTCACTGGGAAGGGAACGATTTCGAGTATTCTTTCGATGCTAATTCAACAATTTATCTCTCAGCCCGATAGTGTCTTTATCACTCAAGTTCTTGATATGTTCTCCTCCAATCTCCTAATTTCTCTGTACCTCTCCTCCTGGTCGATGTTCCCGTCTCGGGATGTCTCTTCCTCTCTCCCATTTGCATCTTTCCGTGCCGAAAAGACGTTCGAGGATATCCATTCCACTCCATTCAGCGCCCCGTCAACCTCACCTCCTCGGCCATCGTCGCGCTTGGGAGGCTCGGGTCCATTAATTGCGACACACTATTCAAATGAGCCCGCTATTGTCTGCGCGTTTAATTTCTTCCCTCGGCAGTTTTTGCGAGCTATTCTCGTCCCTCGGTCGAAGCTTACGTTATGCGACTTATCGCGGAAGATAATCTCATGAGCTTCGCACCCCTTTCCTGCTTGCGCGGCTGCTTTTTACGGGCTCCAAACAATCCGAGCCGTTTTCAATGTCGCGGATGCCTGGGTTGCGCCCGGGTAAGAGGTCCTCCGATAGCTCAGCTTTTCGCGTCGATGATGCGGAGTAGAATCGCATGTGGTTGTGGGGCAACGAGGCTTTGCGCGAGATATGCGGCTCGCGATAAAAGCAATCAACGATCCAGTGCTCTTCCAAAGCTCCTCTTAGACTGGCTCTGAATTCCGTAACTTTTCTTCCGAACGAGCCCGAGTGGGAAGGCAGCTGTGTCATCAAATATTTCGTGTCGCCACAGTAAGATCCTATCGAATTCATCATCATGATCATCATTACCAGCAGTCAGTGAGAGGAGAACTTCATTGGTTATTCAGGGGAGGCAACCGATAGCTGAGGTCATTTGCGCCATTTTAGTATAGGTGGGTAACTGGGTAATGGTAGGAGTTTTTAGGGAACGGAGGAAGGGTGGAGGGAAACTCGGCGTCGGCGTTAGCTTACTCTGAAACGGCAGGCGCCAGGGGGACCACGGCTTAACGTTCCATCCGACGGGCGGACTGCTGAATCTGAAATGGTCTCCACTAGGCACTCAAGTAGGGACCGTTTTCCAACTGAAAAATTCGTCACTGCCGGGAATCGAACCCAGACCCTCGGGATAGGAGGCCAGTGCTTAAGGGAGAGCTTCGTCAAACCAGTCTTAGAATTGATTTGACGCAGCCCTCAACTTGGTTCCTCTGTCGGCTAACCTCTTCATGTTAGCACGTTTCTCTTTTCTTTACAACCTTCACTACGTGATCCATAATTCATATTATAAGTGTTACTTTGTCAATCTTCTCAATAAAATATATCTCAGAGTGTCTTCATCAGTCCATCATATCTCAAAGTATCGCCGATGAGGTCATTTAATCTTATATTAAAAAATTTGTAACTCTTTATCGGGCTAATTCATTCGTTACACTGTCTATTCATCCTTTCTTCGTCGGATGTGGTATTCAGGATGGTGACGTGCCCGCCTATCAATTCAAGGGTCAAATCCCGGGCATGGATGTTGTGTTTGACTTAGTTACGTTAAAAAACCTACCTATAGGTTAGACGGTGTGAAAGTAGCTGGGTCTTCGATCAGCCAAAGACCAACTTCACTACTGTATTCCATTTCTACTTGATTATTTTACGGTAATGCTGCATTTCAAAATCTTCTATTGTTACCTGTCATTTCCCATGACAATCGTTCGTACGTTGAAATGGAGTATTTTTTTAACTTTTAAGCTAGTATTTCTAGTTGTAAGTAGATTCTTCTATGCTAAAATACTCTTAAGGCTATTCATTTAATTACTTCTTTTAACCCAGGGTCGCACTGAAATGCACTCCATTTCACTTGACTATTTTCGAAATTAAACTCTAAAATTGACCAAACGATCGCCATCAATAGATAAGTCGAGCTCTCCCTGTGGAATTCGTTGGGAATATGTTGAAATCGAAAGTTGCATTCATCCAAAAGAGGCTGACAGTCTCGTTCGCATGAGAGTTATCAGTGCCTTACTTTCTCGTAATGAGGTGAAGTGTATGAATTTATGTATTTGTTGTACGCTATTCAAACAATGCGTCCCAGTTCTCATCTCTGCTCCTGCCATTTTATTTAATAAACTTACACGTATCTCTATTTCTTAAGCCCTTTCGCTCCCAAACACTCCCGTGGCTATAAATAAGATTACGCCATGTAAGCCTAGGCGTGATTTTGCTCCATGGTACGTACGAAGCGGAAAAAAATATCTCTTAGGAAGATCCTTTTACTATCGTAATTCGCTTGGTTTTTAAAACCTACTTCGTTCCTGCTGCTGCAAAATGGATCTAAATTAATCTTCGACGTTTAAGAGAGACATATATACTTGGGTTTATTTCTTTGTTTGATAACATTGGGGTGTCCTCTTTTTTGCCATTTGATCACATTAAGAGCGTATTTCCATCCGACTCGGTAACATTGTGCGACGATTTTATCCTAAAACTTAATCTATCACTGCTTCCTCTACCACGATTGAGGCATAAACATGATAACGGGATTTCAGTTTTCTGGTCCTTCACCTTAAGAAGGCTGCGAAGGCATGCTTTCTGGATGGACATGAACACATGCCACTTATTATTAATCAACTGATAAGCCTGTTCAACCATACTAAATAGCGTGAAAATCGGCTGGATAACCTTAGAAATTTAAAATCGGGGCTCTACTACTGCAGAAGACATGGATCTTGTCATGAGGAACGGCCCACATACCTGTCATAGCCGTCAAGATGGTCGTCGAAATTTGGTGTTAATATGTGCGAATTACTGCCACAGATTAAAGTAAATACATTAAATGCTTATATTTATTTACGTTGAATTAGATGCAGCATAGAGTGTCACAATGTTACCACTGTGTTTTTCTAGTGGATAGTGTAATTTACTTCGCCTTTGTTAATCTCTGGGTAGGTACTTTCTATGCCTAGGTACGTCGGATTTAATATATATCAAGGGTTTGACGACTCGGTGAATTCGTAGTGGTAATGAGGGGTTTTAGGCCCTCCAATGGCTAAGATCATATCGCACCGAATGACCTAAGATCTTAATCCTAGGGCAAACTCAACATCCATATCCTGGGCGGAATTCGAACCCATTACCCGTAGAACTCGTGCTTACACGAAACAATATTTGAGATATTACCTCTCATGATACCAGCGAGGGTCTTTTGCTTCTAAGAGAAAGGAAAACGATAAAGATCAGGGGTTCGAATCCGACCCAGTGCATGGATGTTTTGTATTTATTATGATTAAGGCACTAGGCTAGAAGTTGCGGTATAACCGGGAGTACCTAGAAAATTGAACTCTACTATAAAATTCAAGTCAACTACTAACATTGGAAAGAAAAACAAACCTTACAACCGTGGACTTGAGTCGGCGATCTCTACTACCAGTAATGCCGCATCGACAAAGAATGACTGACTGAGCGGGCGAGAGCTGTTTGGCATCTCCGCATCTCTCCGATAAAACGTCCGCCTCGCATCCATTTCGGGAAGGTCTTTGAAATTTTGATAGCTCCCTCTGACGAACCAGCGTATGACCCATTGTTCTAACTCTGAGAGAGGGCGATTTGGGGGGGGGAGGGTGGTGATACATCCGGATTGGTTGGCTGGCCTCCGCATTGACCGGAGGACGAGGAAGTCCGCGAGACGCGTGGGCGTGGAACTGATGACGGGCTCATTGGACTTTTCGTCGTTTGAACCCTTATGGTTATGGTAATGACCTTTCGGAATCCATTACTGACGTACCGTCATCAACGTTTCAATCGTTGCTCGCCGGACCTTTCTCATTGAGAGGAGGAGAAAAACTTCGGTCGTTGCCTACGAGACCGCTCCTGGTCTCCCGTGCCCGAGATAAGCGGGGTTGGCTCTCCTCGCCGTCGACAAAAGGCCGCGAGCGTTTGCGTGCGAGTTGCTCGCGCCGACGTCTGTTGAGGTTTCGTTTACGATCGCTGCGAGTGCGAAGGACGTCGGCCCATTCCATTGTTCGCGGCCAGTGGGAGTCTTCGGGAGGATAAGGATTTATGGAAACAATTGCCTTATCCACAACAATGCCGAGATTAAGGATGCACTGAATGCACGTGCACACACAAAACGAGAGTTTCCAAAGCGAGTGCTCTCCGCGTGTAGGAGTTGGTGAATAGCATCTGCTCCATAAACAAGAGAACATCGTCGCTTTGTCGCAAATTGCTGTCTCACGTTTTGAAGACCACCGAGGGGTCAGACGCCTTTGGGCCGAGCCACCATTTCGAATAGTGAGGGTCTATTAAGTTGCGTAATTTATCTGCCTATTTATTCCATTCTGTTTCCTGGGTGCATTTTTATGCTTAAGCTTGCATTTCCGACAATCGTCTCTCTTGCTTCCAGTGTAGATGAAAAGGTATTGTTTCCTGATGGTTTGTGGTGCGAAGTACAATCAATGCACAACCTAAAAAAATTATTGACTCAAGATGTTTTAACACCGGGTTAAGATAATGACAATCTTCAATTTGTTAAGAAAGGTAAACCGAGTGTAGTGTATGCCTCACTTTGTGGACTTCAACACTTATTCTTGCTGTTATTTCATCTTAGATGTGTTATCTATAATGGCATGCAATGAGTCAGGTTCCGAATAATAAGTTCTGCGAATAAACTATATGATGCATCTGAAATGTTGCGATTCCTGCTGAAGAAAACTCTCGAACGTTATGCTACCAATATATACATGTATACATCTGCATCCCATTGAACTTTGTATTCCGCAATGATGCCGCAAAATGAAGACTTCGGGTACTTGTCAGCAGAGAATGTGATCACTACACTTCCACACACCTATATGGTGGCTTGCAGGGTATTATGTAGATGTAGATTACACTCTATGACATTTGCGAGGTCCAATCCCTAAGGATATATCCATTTTTATTTATTGTATCTAACATTTTTAGTGCGAAGGCATTATCCTAAGAGTCTTTCTCAAATGAAACTATTTTTAGACCTTACTTCATCAAGTATAAAACTAGGTTAACACAAACTCAATCGAATGACGTTGATGATGAGATGTGATACTGCTTCATATCTTCACCAGACATTTAGACACCAGACAATTTTTGCATGCAAATGTTTGGTGCTTATTTGGGCATCTTCAACCCCTGTCGCACACCATTACGGTGGCTTGCAGGTTATTGCATAGATGTAGGTGCATATTTCACAGCCGCAGAACATAGTTGAAGAACTGTAATACACATTTAAAAGTTTATAATACTTCACTGCTATCTAGCGTATTAAATCCATGAAGTAACGAAATTTGGGCCCTAAACCTAAGTTAATGTTTTTTAACCGGGTATGGTTCTTTGTGTTCTACCGATTTAGGTAGATTTAGATGGAAATTATATACATATAAACGTTCCCATGCAACAAAAGACATGTCTTTCACTTGGCATTCGTCATTATTCCAGTATATCTACTTCCTGCCTCTCGTCATTCCATCTAAACAGCCTCCATTATCACGCCCTTCAAAACACCATCGCTACTTTTTTATTAACTTTCCCACTAACTCAATCTCACCATTCCAATTTCTCTCAATGGACTTTGTCAGTCTACATAGCATCATTCTCTTTCTTACTATCCACGTTTAGGCGCCATAAAATGTCGCGCACCATACCCGACTCTTCACCGGTCTTTTCGTAACATTCCTACTCAACGTCCTATGATTAGATGTCTCCTTCGAGCTAACGACACTTTCGCTGAAGCTATTCACCTTCGAACGTGGCTAAAGCTACACTCATTTTCCTCCAAAATACTACACTAGTAACTAAAATCTGGAATGAGACCAAATTTCGAATGCAAATTAGAAATGTTCAGTGTTTGCATGAAAAACCAAAATGGTATAGGCTTTCTTATTTTATTTTAAACCTTTCAGGAAATCGTTGACTTTGTCGTGAAGAATGGGAACCAATTTGTGTTCCTATAGGCTAACAAGCAGCCTCCTTAGTGTCTGAAGTAGATGTGACTTATTCAAACAAGTCTCTTTCTCCTTGACTTTGAGCTGCAATCGCAGGGTTTTCGGGACTGTAACTCGTCCATCTTTTCATCTCCACTTCTAAAAAGTGTCTGTTTGAAGTGCGAGCTCCCATGAATAATTCATGAGTCCGAAGCGTAGAGAACCTCCGCTTCGTGGACCGAGCGGTCTTCTGTCTCCTTTCCATTTCCAATGTTTTCCTGGAAGAGGCCTTGCGCTCGGGTAAATCATTTTAATCACGTACTAAAGGAAACTTAAAACAACGATAATTATTGATTTGTTTTTTTAATTTCCTCCATTAACCACTGAAAGTTTCTTATCCAAGCTGTTTCAATGAAGTTCAGTTTTCCATTGATTCTGTATTAGAGATCTGTTGAAAGCACATCATGCGTCATGATATTGAAGTTTTAGAGCTGAGCAATTGATTTTCTGACATGAGACGTAATGTGACGATTACAGCGGGGAATCTTAGAATTTCTAGATTTCTTTCGGGGAATCTAGATTATGGAAATGGCTACATTATTATTCAACAATATTCTCTCGCAACCTCATCTATCAATATTACAATTATTGGTTTGATGATTGAGAATAAAATCCCACCCAGCCAAGGAGCCAAAATTCGCGTGTGATTCCATAGTGAGTAATGCAGTTCTGTCTCCTTATTAATCCACCACCTTTGAGCAATACATCCCGTCTGGTTCTCATAAGGTTTGTGATTCATGCGTGTATCCTTGGGTTTCATGAGGTGTGTTCTCACAAGCGCCGGCCAGTTGTGAACCCGGCCTCTCCTTAACGCTGAGCGCTCTCCCTCCATCTTTGCATCTCTACCGAAGGAAAAAACTAATGCAAACCAAAAAGGAGATGAGGCAATTGTTGGGCGAGTTTGCCCTTTTTTCTCCCTCTGTCCTGTTTATCCAACACGAAAAAGTTAGAAACGCAACATATTTCTCCCACTCATGCTCCCTGTCAAATGGTCCTTCGCTGAACTCAAAACCTCAGTGCATGACCTCTAAAACCCTGTTTCCGCAATCGTATTTTGAAATCTTCCTCGACTTCTCAAAACGTACTTGCCCCCTAAGTTATGCCCTTGCCCCAGTCCTCCAGTTCTCTGGTTATTTATATTAAGTACAGTTAAGTTCTCAGAGATTTTCTCGATAACTTAAATTATGGTTGTCATGTAGTTAATGTGTCCGCTCTCACTCGTATTTCTCTCCTCTAATTCCGTCGAAGACTCATCGGATTCCCCCGACTGAATTTCCTGTTTTATGCCTAGTGCGTTCCTCCAATATTGTAGATTCGTACATTTTCTGGCAGTTTTGCTTTGTACTACCTCTGAATATACATTGATAATCGCAGAAGGCTCATAGTAAAAAAATGATATCCATGAGGCACATAGTCAACCATTGCGATTTATGATGTTTATTTCTTCTTCGACCAAAGAAATAACAGGAAGCTATCACCTGTGGAGAAGATCATTTGAAGGCATTTGAAAGGCATGCTACTCTAGACTTTAAGGTCAAGTGTAATCCAGAGATTTACTCCCTAATTCAAATACTAATTTGGTTATTTCTATTTTCAGGTGAGTTGATTTTCTACCTCTCCCGCTTTTCATATGATCTGAGATTTTTTCTGGTGAGTAATGGACTCCACATTTTTCTGACTATCATTCTTATGCTCTCGATTATGAAAAGCTATCGGTGGGAATCTTTTGAGAGGTTGAATTAGAACTGTATCCAGAGGAGATTCTCCCGCCAGCTCTTTTTCCATTCGGGCAGAATGCACCGCTAAAATCATCGCAGTTAACAGGCGAGCGATCTCCAATTCCATAGATCCATGTCGGCGAGAACGTACCTCATCACGTTCTTCCCGCCGCCGCCCCATTTGATTCTCGTCCGGCAGACTGCAGTTCATCACGTACGCAGATGTTCGAATACCAGATATGTATTTCCCCACGCGAAGCGATGGAGAGCGCATTTCTTACGTCCCGCGGGGCCACCGGTGGGGCGTTGCGTCATTTCGCGCTCGATCTTGCGCCTGCGTCGAGGGTGACTCTGACGTAGGAGGAGAGGGAACGGGGAAGGCGCAAGAGGGAGGGAGAACTATAGGCGTCCCACGGAGGGTGAGGGAGAAGGGGTAAGGAGGCAAGGCATGCCGATTGAAATATCGCCGAGAGGTGCGTATCCAGCATCGCAATATTAGCTGTCTATCGAAATTGCGATATCCACACCGTGTAAGTCGCCCAGGCACAATGGGTGTCCATGCGTCAAGGTGCTCCACCTACTTAGGTTATATCACTCCATCTCACCTTAATTACAGCCAAGCTTAATCTTAAGACGAGCACAACAGTCAGGCTCTAGGCGGGATTCGAACCTTTCGATTTCCATGCCGGCGGTTTGCCAACCTATTTATCGCGGGCGGTGCAGTAAAATGATCCCAACCATTTGTTATTTCACTGTGAGTGAGTGCGGAGTGTATGTTAAATCAATGGAAGAAATATAACTTGAAGATATCTGTTCCAAATCCGCTCTAGACGAACTGTTTAAGTATTTCGATACGTAGCTCCTCTCCTTCCCTCGAGTTTCTCTTCTTCATACCCGAATACAATTTGTATCCTTAATTATGATATTCTCCTTAATTATGATATTTTTCTATACACCCTTCTATACAAGTCTTCCCTTGCTACTCATCACATATTTTCAAAAGAACGACTGAATCACAACGGAATGTCATGAGCACTAAACTTATATCGCAGCATCACAATTCAATGCATCGCGGAGGGCTGGACATGACCTTCCCGGCAACGTCAGTGTCTTCTCGAGGCATTGTTCCAGTTAACCTCTTAATTTCCTCCAAGCTATAGGTTTCCATGATGAATGTGCGAATTAAGTGAAGTTTTGTGGAGAGGCATGTTTCTATCCTTTCTTGTACAGTGGTTTGGAAATCTTCCAAACTTTTTTGATGTACATAATTAGTTATTGATGTTCACGTTAATCATCTAGATTTGCTAGTGTAGTTCATTTTCGATATGTGAATTTAATTTCACGAGATATTGCTGTAATAGTCCAGAGTCTGCATCTCTCTTATGGGGAAGTATGATTGAAAGCCATTTTTATTCACTGACGGCAAATAATATCAATTTCCTGCAAATAAACTTTTAAAATTTTATGTTAAAGGTTGCACGTGGGTGAAGAAGGCGTATATTATGTAACGGTAGGTTATGGAAAGTAACTGGCACAATAGGAAAACATCCAGGTTATGTAAGCTTCCAAAAACGCCCCTTTCCGAATTGATCGCTCCGATCAATATAAATTTGCATGAATCCACCCAATTCTTACCAAATCCATCTGAAACGGATCGACAAAAATAGGGAGGCATCTGGGATAAATGTACTTTTACTTTGTCTGTACATATCTGGAAGTATTACTTGTATTTATTTACTCTCACCCGAGGAGAAAATCCTTGCCTGGACTCGTTTGGAATTACTCCGCACAACTACAACAAAGCCAAAACACGGAACGAACGTGAACCACTCTTGGTCCTCGGGTTGTCACTGCGTCGGTGATCGTAGCCCTTGGCGGCGAAAGCTTAAATTTGAATGCTCAGGAATGTGCGCGGGAGTTTCTGATACCTTCCGTTGATGGCCGATCCTTTATACGTTTTTCGGGTCGTGACCTCTTCTCGAGCTCAAAATTTGAGGGTAGTCAAATCGTAGTTTGAATTTCGACGCTTTTCAAGTTCAGAATTAACGGAAGACTATTGAAATATTCTCCCTTTGTAGATATTCTATGAGATTGTTCGTCCCCTAATCTTTTGGGGACGTTCCTGAACAGATATTGCAATGGAAATGATATCTCCTGTTACAAAAAAATTCCTCGGAAGTGATTCTATTTTTAGGAATTTCAGAAATATCCTGAGGTGGATTAATTGAGTTTTGTAGTTGCTTCAGGCCTTGAGCTTAAATGTTTTGTAGTTCATTAATGACAGATAGACCTGCTCCTCGTGTAGCAACTTTGCAAAAAATGAAAAATATCTCACGCTTAATTTAGCACATTTCCATTTATGTTAATGACACTATTCCCGATGATTGAAGATCTGATTCGAATGTAAGCTTCTGTAACTTTAATTATATAGATTTTATTATCTTTAAAATGCTAAATTTCAACCTATTATTAAGGAGATGATCGAAGACTTGCGAAGTTTAAGTATCTGGACAGCAAAATCACATCAGACGGTCGAAGCGTTAAAAATGTCGTTAGTAGTTTAATCAGGCCAAGGTGAAGTTCTATAAAAAGAATTCGAACAACGTCAAATTATGTCTAAGGAAAACGTCCTCAAGACATTTGTGTGAAGCGTGTTTCTTTATGGAAGCGAGATATCAGCTCTTGGTTCTGAAGGAAGCAGAGAATGTACGCGTTTGAGATGTGGTGCTACCGGTGAATGCTCAGTTATCGATTAGCTCCTCGAATATCGAATTTTAGCGTCCTATGATAGTTTTCCCTTGCATTCGGACCTCACCATCTCCAGCACATTCCACCAGGTGTTTGTCCTTTAGGCTTTCTGCGGAATTCACCGATTTTTACTGTTCACTTATTCTTGGACATCAGAGAGATGCTTTGTACTGCTCTTATCAGCGAAGGCCCTGCGTAAGCAAACTATTTTCGGATCACTTGCGTCATGGCTATGCTCCTATCGATAATACAGTAAGCTAAAGAGTAATTTCAAAATGCCACCTGCCCCAGAAACCAACTCTGCATCTTTTTCATTCGAGTTTGGAATTACCGAATCTAAAGCTAAGTTCCCTCAAATTTTACTTAACTTCGTTGTCTGAGTTTAAGTATTACCATACTAGATTCCGCTTTGGGATGATTATGCAAGCAGAATTAAGTATGCTAATGAATTCCTCTTTGGCTCGTGTCCATAACGTAAATGGCACATTGTATCGTTAAATAACATATATCTTTGTACTACTAGTGAAATGCTAACCATTTCATTTGTAAACTAAGAATTGTTTATTTATCATCGAAACATTACGACATACTCTCTTCCTCGGACAAAGATCAGTTTAAAGTGCATCGAGTTAATTTCTTAAGTCTAAGCATATCAACTGGCAAAAAATAATGTTTAAGTCCAAATATTTGGCGAGTGAGAATCATTGTGGAATAAAAGGGTGTTGTATTTGATGCAGCCTTGAATAAACCTCAGTTTTTTCGTTGCATCACGAGGCAAAGAAAAACTAAGACGATAGTATCAGTCCCTGTGTGCATTTAAATTGACCGACTTCGCCAAAATTTCACGATAATCTGAGACGGAAAGTGGAGTTCTAACATATGCATACTTTTACGAATGAAAAGGCTACCGAGGAGCGTGAACGGAAATAGTTCTTTGAAGAGAACTATTTCGCTACATTTTAAAAATGCATTAATTATAACCGTAATTGGCATGTTAGTAACCTAGATAGTAGCAGACCCTGCAGCAAACAAAATAAATGTTACTTTCCACTTAATAGAATAGATATTAGGAATATATATATTGGGCTATGCAGCTTGTACGTTGGTATTCAGTGATAGGGGTGTGGCACCTTCGATAACAAATGACTTTAATTATTTCACCATGCAAGTACAAATTCTTCCACTGAATCATTTCAAATTCTGAGTATAGACTACATTCAAGCGTTTGGGAAGCAACGATTTAATTTCTTTCTCCGGTGATACTTTTTGAATGACATTTGTATTTCAGTAGTGGGACAGGATTGCGTTTTATTGAGCTCAAATTGCTAAGATTACTACGCACCGTCCAACCACATAAACAAATTCTAGGACTGATGCGAGATTCAAACTCGCAACATTCGGTGGTGTTGGAGAATCAAATCGATGGGTTTACGCCTTATTTCAACCATAGGTTGAGGATCAAATTGCATCAGCAGGTTTTGTCTTGGAGATAACTGTTCTAGGAAGGAGAGAATATTTAAAATTTGAAGAATAATGGGTGGAGGATAAAAGAGTGAGTAGAAAAACTCGATTATGCTGTCGATAAACTTGGGCGAGTGTAATGGAGACACTAAACGTTGAGGAGCAACCTCAGCTCCCGCTCTCCAAAATGATCGCCCCATTACTGCCCGGGATGGATTATTCAAAATGGTATTAGTGGGAGGCGGAAAGAGAGTAGGCAAGGAGCTCGGGAAATGGAGGAAAGTTTTCAGCACCGATTGTGAGCACATGAGGGGAGCATCCAAAAGTCAGTCTCGGGAGGAGGAAACACCAAACTTGACTGGACGTAAAGGCTCTGTTATCTGCTCTTACGTCTTCGGTGAAAAGGGAAGGGGGGGAGGCTTGGGGCGCCAAGGAAGAGGGGGGGAGGGAAAGGAGAGTGGCGAAGGCGAAGAGTGTAGTAGTCCGTCTAGCTGAACACTCGTGCCTACTCTTTCTCTAATCTAATGCCTCTGGGACTGCGAGAATCATATGCGGTCCCCTCCCCTCTAGGGCAGCGGAAGGGATGGGAGCGGGCTTCGACTTGTCTCCCTCTGATAGGGTCGGGGGAGGGTCTCGTTGGGTCGACGAAAGAGGAGTGTGGGGGGGGGGGAGGAAGGTGTGGAAGGGGTTTTTGCCGGTGCATTGTCTGGCAGGAAGCGGTCGCAAGAGTGTCGAAATGCTTGCGACACGCGGAGATGTCGTGAAGGCGGCTTCAGGTATGCCCGCTTGTGGGGGAGGGAGAGGGCGGGTTGGTGGGTGGGTCGTGAGGGAGGCTGAGGAGGTTTCGAGAGGAGGGATGGAATGGTGGGCTGGGTGGAGGGGACGGAGTGCTTCGTTTGGGACGGGGTGCTGTGGAGGGGAGGGGTGGAGGGAGAGAATCAAGATCCCAGAATGTAGCAGTCCTTTGCGTAGGCATGCGTAGTTTGCTGACTCGTAATAATGCTGAACCATCACGCGGATGAGCCGAGCAGGACCGAACTCGCAAGTAATTTTTTTTAATTGTAACCAGGGAAAGATGCAATCAAGGACTGTGCATCCCACAACTGAATTCATCTACATAATACCCTACATGCCACCATAAAGGTGTGTGGCAGGGGGTGAATGCTCACCAAACATGCACTACATATTATGCATAAAAAAGGATTAGTATTAATATACTAGTAAAAAAATCACTCTTTAGAAAAGATAACAATAGCAAAGTAAGCATGCAAAAACATGCTGTTAGTTGGGTTACCTTCAAGTCTTTATATCAACATGCAGCTACCTATGCTATACATTGATTCACTCGTATTCAACATATTTACCGCTATTCATTTTCCTAATTGTGCGAGGAAAAAAGGACATTCAGAATCTGTCAGTTCGACAATCAATTTCTCTATAATTTTGTGATTGTGGTCCAGTCTACCATAGTAAGTTCGCAAAATATTTTTAACGTCATCACTGAAAATATTATCTTGGAATTTATTTAGGAGATTGAGTCTAAATTTCAACCTGCATTCTGACAATCATTCCCATTTTAATTCATAAAATAGACTGGTTACACTAATATAGTTATCGTGTTGTCCCTTTACAAATTTTGCCGATAGTCTGAATGTCTGATCTCGATATATTTTGTCCGTATGCAAACCTCAAGTACAGTTCAACGATGGTGATTTTCTGAACCATGATGGCACTGATATTCGCGACTCAGATCTTCCAAATGGTTGTCTTTTCCCTCCACTTGTTCTTTCTTAGCATTTCGTATTTCTTTTCGATAATTCTCGTTTCCTGTCGTCTGAAAACGCTGCGTGTTACATCCCTAAATGATGGCCATTCTTTGGCAATAATTTCCATCTTAGCCATCGCACATATCAAATCGACAACTGCTTACAAAAAAGAAGTTTTGCAGTTCAGTCAGTTGAGCCTAAATTTGCGGTATCACATACGCAGAGTGGCAGTCAACAATCACGGCGTGTACTCAATGTAGCAGATATGTTTTGCTTTCGCTTCAGTAGTCGTCATTATGTCGAATAAACTGTTATCGGCAAAAATACGCGGGGAATCCCGAAAATACATCCTTCGCTATCAACTGGGAAGTCTTTGCTCGAATTTCGATATTTATTTTAACCCAGCTAAAAAATAATCGTCAGAGGAACGTCAGAGGCTCACGCAACGAAGTAAAAGGCGAGACGAGTAATCACTTCCCTCGAGGCGTGTGCCAGTCTTCATCACTTTCCTCCGCTCGTTTCAGCTCCGCTATGAATACCAGTGCACGGATCCATGTCGATCGCGCCTGGCGTAATAAATGAAAGTAAAACAACAATTTAATTTGTCCGATGGCGCAGGCGGTAGAGCTGTCGCGGTCAGTTCGGAGGGGGTGGGGGGAGAAACTCCACTATTCCACCCGCTCCGAAGGTGAGGGGGGTGTGTGGTGGTCATGTGGGTAGTCCCGGGGGAAGTGGGGATGGGCAGGGAAGGGGAGAGAGGGGAGGTGCAGTGAGTGGAAGGGGAGCGGGTGCGGGCGAGGCGCTAGTTTGCGTGTTTCTCCAGCGAAGCTGTGGCGTCAACCCCGACTGTCCCTTCGGTGGCTACCCTTGTGCCACTGAGGAATTCCCAGACACGGATCGCAGAATGGCATCCGACGTGATGTCGCCTCTTTCTTTTCCCCGGGCGTGTATAAATCTTTATCTCACGAGAGCCTGTATTGTCCGAGCGGCCATTCCGCATAACTTCCCCCCCCCCCCACCTCTCCCCCTTTGCCCTCCCTCTGCCACGATTGTAGTCCGTAGGGCGTGAATTAGGTGAAATACGCTTGGAAAAGACGAAAATTTCATATTTTTCGAATGATGGACAATCACCATGGGAATAGTTGAAGGGAAGAATGGCAAAGGGAGGCCTCGCATGAGATATATGAAGCAAGTAGTGGAGGATGTAAAAGAGAAGAGTTACATCAGCATGCAGAGGTCAATTGATCGGAGAACATATTGAAGAGCTGCCTCAAAGCAATCTTAGGACATAAATAGTGATAATAATGAATGGTGTTAGCATTGTATACTAGAATGTATGTTCCTTTTAGCAAGAAGTGTCCTCATCCGTCATTAAAATTCTTAAAATGTTTATCTTATGCAAAAGCCTTCATATCATGATATGTTCTTGCATTTGGAGTTTGCAAAACTATGGGGATATCGGAACATGATTTCAAAGGGTTCGGATGGCATTGTAAACTCCATACGAGTTTGCTCGTTGTGCGTCGTAGAGCATGCCGTAGTAGTAGCATCTGGTATTAGCGGACATCCAGAATATTTTATTCATTTGTCGAAACAGAAGACCAATAGTGATATAAACTTCAGCATTTTTTAAAGATTATATTTGTCAAAATCGTAATGATTTGCAAGGCTTTCATTTATCTTCCTTGATTTCTGGATAAATATAAGTTGGTGCTCTAAACAATTTTCTCCATCCGCGATTCACGTTAGAGCGTTTAAGCCACTTTCTCGTCAAAAATATTAATTTGCAAATAACATTGGCCTGGATTCCCATCATTTTTTAAGGTATGTTTAGCCAATGGAAAAATGTATGTACATACATAACCTTGACGGGCATTCAACGTATTATGATTGACTTCCCCTACCAACGCGAGTTTATATCTAAAAATGTTTATAGGAATCAAGAGAACGTTGAGAATAAACTTATTTCGTAAAATTACTCATTGGATAAATCTCTAGGCTAGCATATATCACGGCTGAGCCTCGAAATGAGCATCATGACGTGTAGCTCGTAAGAGTTCACCCTCGTGGCATCCGCAAAGGGGAGGTTTTCAACCTCCTACGAGACCTTGAAATGCAAATCTTACGACAGAATTTGCTTCGCTCAAACATATTGCATCCAAGAAATCTTTCGACCTCTATTCTGCTTTGTCGAACCGATTCGCGCTACCTTGCCAGCGCCGCCATTTCCGCTCAGTGCATGAAACCCCGTGTCATATTTGTCGTGGAGCGCGTCGAAAGATTCTCTCTCCTCCCTCTCGCACAATGAACACATCCTCTGGTAGTTCAGCATTCTCTGAATGCTGGCGTCAAACTAGAAGCAACTTGCTTCGGTGGTGGAAAGCTCAATCTCAACTGCGTACAGAGTGTTAAGAGTAATTCAATTTGAGTGTCCGACAGGATTGTCCAATCGTGATAAATCTTTCAAAACTCGTATTTTACACGTTTACGTCAGTGTGTTGAGTTTGGTGAAATTATCTTTTTTATTTAATCAGGAATCTTTTGGTGGAACATCCATCTCAGGCCCTAGTTCACTCAGAATTGTCTCTGTGTCGACATTTTATTTCTAGCGAAATTCACCAATTTAAATTGGGCATGGGCACTATGCTATCACAATATATATTTAGCACAATGTCAAGTGTACCTACGACAAGTAATCATTTTATAAAAATACTGTTTAGCAATTGTTTCTTGCTACCGACTCCAGGGGTGAACCTCAATATGATTGCATGCAAATCACGAGCCGTTTCAGATGGGTGTAATTGCTCCTTTCTGATTATTAGATTTGTTATCTACCGCTACCATCTATACATTTGGCAGTGTATAGTTATGTATTCCTTCGCTATAAATAAGTTTCCTCGCAAATCAGCCGCTATGTGAAGTGTGGCTCCGGCGGCTTCTTAATAGATTTACTGGTATGCTTGAAGAAAGTAAACTACTGTTTACTCTGATGGCACACTTCTCGTTTTCTTTATACGGCGTAATATTACTTCCATTCTTTTCTAGCTGACAAATAGCTAAAAATGTAGAAAATGGGGCATTGGATTATCCCGTCTTTGTTAGCCTACCGTATCTCCGCCCAGAGCCTTGCTTTCGAACCACGAGGCCTCTCCGAGAGGAAGTGAAGCAAAAAATCCCGTCCTAATCACTCGATGGTGGAAAACCTTTACTTCTTTGGTATTTTGTTTTTGCCCGCTGCCGACATTATACTAAACCTACATATGTGTGTGCAATTCTTATGATGTCTTCAGTCCAGCTCTCATATTCATTCCTCTTTGCCTTCCTCTCCGGTTTCCCATAGATCTCTCACCATCATCACGGTCGATTGCGCGAGCAAATGAAACGATACACCCTCTTACTTATCGACTGAAAAGTATTCATTACGTTCGTTCATTACATTACTTATTGACTGATGGTTTATGCCACTTTTTATTCTATTCCGTTACTCGAAGAGTGGCCTATGAAATTCGATTCAATAACCCTCTTTTCAACGTTTATTCATGCATCGAGGTGCTTCTTGGAGGACGGTAAATCTTCGTTTGAAAGCACTTGTCGTTGGACGGAGATCTCTCTTTCGCTTCGACACTTTTTGCCTTTGGTCTGTTACTCTAGGTATGCTGGGAGCGATTCTGTGACTTGACTGCTGCCTTTACTGAATTGGTGGGATATGCTTTTAATTTTGAATATAAGTCGTGGGAAGTGAATCATGAAACTTTTACTTCATTGCAGTGACAAAGATGCGCACTTAAGACTAAATCAGTCAGATCTCATTTCGTCTTCATAACAAATCGGCAGTATTTTAAAAAATCAGATTGATGAGCTGCGTTTGGGACATAAATGGATTCTGTTAGGCTCTGTTTTAATTTGTTAGATTACTACAATGCGAACCCATGATCAAGAAGGATGCAACGTTACTACCGTGATAATTTTCGCATGATAAATGTACATCCCAAATGTTTATTCTTGGATCGGTGGAGTGCATTCTACGTGTTGTTGCTTTTAGCGCTTGTCTACATACCTAATGCACGCAATGATAATAGTTTTCTGATAAATCCTAGGATTTTATATTTAAATCTATTGGTGGTACAGAAATATAAGCTCGCATCTTTCGGCATGTACACTCACAAGAAAAGGAGTATAACGATTGATATTTTTACCTCCCAAGAATTTTATTTTATTATTATACTGATTTCATTCCCCATAATCGAGTCCAAAGCTCAAAATTCTTGTTGAAAATAATAATTCGGAATATGCAGTCGGTAAAATAGCTGTGGAGGAGAAGTTGTCCCTGTGCATATATGGTGAAAACAATTACTGCCGACGCGGTAATGAGGGAATTTCGCACCGGTACTTCGGTTGAACGTGTCTTCGTTGATGGCCACAGAATGCTGTTGTTCAAAGGAACAGTCAAGCTCCTTCCTCCTCGCCTCCGTGGCTCACACTGCTCCAGCTCAACGCTCACTCCAATTAACGCGCCCTCGCCATCCACAGCCGACTCATCTCCCGCAGCCTCCGTAACACCGCTCTGTCAATGGGAATGGCAAATTCTCCTCCAAAACCTGCTTCTGCCGAGTTTCTTTCTTCCATATGCTACCTTCTGTTTGCTTTTCGAAACCCAGTGCTGCCTCCGCGAGTTATCTCCAAGAGAGTGGAAATTAGGGAAGCCCCTGACATTCCCTTCGGAACAGTACATCCTTTGTAATTATCTTATCGGCGCTCACCTCCTCGAAGGCCTGGATTTTATCATTGCCTTTCCCGAAATTGCCCAGTGCTTCGGAGTTATTCCGTACTGTATCTGTTGAGCGACTTATCTACTTCTAGATTTGATACGTGGTTATATCCGTGAGGATATTCTATAGAGAGGCAGGCCATTTTCATTTACGGTCGTTTTCCAACTACTATTCAGGGGCGTTGATGCTCATGATACACGCTCTATTCTTTTGAATCAATGCTGATGATTTAGAATGATTCTTTACTTAAAAAGCTCTTTGGTATGCGTCACGTCAAAAAGTTGGGAGTTCGTATCAGAAAATCCCTAAAAATTAAGGTCTAACAACGACGTCAAGCTATCGAGATCTTGCTAGTCGAAAAGGAAAATTTGCTTGTTGAATAAATTAGGCCATTAAAAATACAGATACCATAGAAAGAAATAATATATAGGTTATCCTCGCTCGAAAATCGATTCAAATTAGGGATATTAATTCATTACCTTGAACCTTTCCTCTTCCATTCTGTGATACGGTATTATGAGGGCACCATTTACAGTGGTGAAATTAATAAAGTCAAATGCTTCAGCTTTGGTTTACAAATTGGAGGAGATACGCCATTCGGACCGAACACCTTTAATGGAACTAGACCTCGCAGGTCTCAATTCCGGGTCAGGGCAAATTGAAAATACAAGATACTCAGCTTAATCGCCCTTCGAATCGTTTGACCGTTGATCAAAAACGTTTGACTTTTACTCCACGTGTGATAATCTGCATTCAATGGCTAATGCTGTGATTCCCTCAGCATTGTGTAGGTACACAATTGAATTTCTTGCAAATATTGTAGTTATTCGGAGAAGGTGATCGACAAATAAGGCCATTTGCGCCATTTAGGATAGGTGGTTGATTGGATCTAGCTAGGAATTTTTCAGGGATCATAGTAATAGCAGGCAAGGCTATTTTTCAGGGAACGGAGGGAGGGTGGAGAGAAATCCAGCATCGGAATTTGACTGCACTTAATGAAAGACACCTAGGGATCCACAGTTTAGCGTCCCATCCAACAGACGGGGTACTGAACCCTAAATACTCTCCACATAACAGTCGAGAAGAGACCGGTATAGCAATGAAAAATCACTGCCACTTCTGGGATTCGAAGAGGGGCTCTCGGGATGAGAAGCCAGTTCTCTGCTCACCACACCAACCTATAATGCAAACTCATCCAAACTCTTATCTTGCAATTGCAGACTTAAACAAATAAATCACAGTTTGAGCGCATCCGGAGTTTTTGAAATCCAAGAATTAATATGAGAGAAGGGATTAATTTACATAATTTTAAAGATGTCCTGCAAGTCAAGTATGTGTGGCAGGGAGTGAATTATCACCAAACTTGCTGTAAATACACGTGCATATTTTCACTCAGCTATGCATTAATACATAATAAGAGAAACATTTTGTGCACTAGGCATGAACAACTACTTACATGATTAGCGACTACGAATTGATGTTGTTTCTATTGATGGGATCCGTAAACATAGGTTCTGAGCAAATGCGACGATAAAGTAAGAGTTGAATTCTACTTTCCTCTAGCTAGAATTAATTTAGAGTGTGCCGCTTATACATCGGACTATTGGTAGGCAGGTTTTATTATGAATTAGATCATGGGCAGAGAAGGATGACCTCGATGGCTGAACAGATTGATACTTGTCATCGAAAAATCCGGCTGAGATGCTCTCGCCGCCGCAGGAGACGCGTCCGCCCCTTCCCATTCGTGGGCCTTGGCGGCATCGATCACTCATCGAGGCCGCACAGCGAAGGAGGGCAGCGAGCTCGTCAACCCTTGACCGCAGCGAGCCATCGATTGGACCGGTCGGTGGGCCGCGGGGGAGTCGAAGCGACGGCGGTGAGGGAGGGGCCCACTCAGCCGGGAATCCACTAGGCTGCCCACTCCGGGGGGCGTGGTCAGGTCGTTCCGAGAAGGACCCGTCCCTCCTCCCACTGCGCCCATGAGGGCAAATCGCTTCTCAGAAGGCCCCCTACGCCCGCCGCCACCTCGACTACCTCCCTCCACCCTCGGCCGACCCAAAGAGAGGAGCCGAAGAGATCGTGTGGGTGGGTAGCACGAGAAGGGAACGGAACAGCGTCCTCTCTCTCTCCTATCTCTCTCCCCCTGAATGGGAGGACCCGGCGCCCAATGGCCGGGCATTCAAGCTTCCACTCTCTCTGCTTCGAGGAGACTCGTGCGAGATAGGGAGAAGGGGATAGCTCTCACTCACCTCACCCCGGAGCTCTCTCTCGGAACCCTTGTTTTGCGTCCCAAGTCGAGATCGGCACGTTCCATCACGGGAGGGGGTCCGGTCGGCGGCGGTGGAAGTGGCGTCCGCCTCCGCCGCCGCCTCAGGTGTGGTCCTCCCCGGAGGGTGAGAAGGGAGGCCGTCGGCGTGAGTAACGAGGCGCCTTCACTCTTTCATCCCAGAGGAGCCCCCTACGATATCTTTCCGGTGGTCTTCGGCGAAGCACGAGATGACGTCCGGTTTTCCGAAAGATCGATGGCTTCTCGCTCCCCTCTTTGGCGGATTCCCATTACAGGGCCATCATCCCACTCGAGGTGGAGAAAGGTGTTCCCCTTTCCCTCTCACTCTTCACCTTTCCTCACGAGAGAGTCGTTGTCTCGTCGTTTACAAGGCGGGGATCGATTCCCTGTGGTGAAGAAATGTCCTCTCTTCTTCAGGCTTGTACTCCTCCCTTTGTCGGTGTTGTTGTGCACCGCGAATATGGATGGCTCCATTCTAGCTCTTTTGGGATTCATAGGACAATTCACACTCGTATGAACCTGTAAGATGGCCGAACGTAGGTACCCAAATGTATCAATTTCCTAAACCGTTTAGCAGGTATTCTTTCAAACTGGCCCTATAATTGTGTTTTTTGTTGGTGATCTTTAATCATTTGCGTTTCGCCAAATCATTCGAGGGGAGTACCAGCATTACATGTCATTTGTTTCATCAAATGAATCAAGAGCAAGGAGAAAGTAGTAAAGAATATGAATTAAGCTCGACATTCACCACTGTATCTGAGAACTTGGTGCAAGACTGTCTCAATCGATTCAGTTACTATCGTTAGAGTACAGGATTTGTTCATTTAGAATCATCTGATTTGTTTTCTGAAATGATTTAACTATCTACAGTAACATTATACAAGTGCATGTATGGTGATTTTCACCCCCTGCCACACACCATCGTGGTGGCTGGCAGGGTATTATGTAGATGTAGATGAATGCACAAACAGAAAGAAATCACTAACCACGGTCAAATCTAAAACGCTTTTCAGAAGATAGAGGCTTTGTTTGCTGTTCATGAATGAAGAGAGTCAAGTTGTGGATTTCACTCAGGAAAGGCTCGACACTGACCTTGTCCTAACAGGTTCGGCCCGCTCTGTTCTCAGAATAAATCAAGAGGCTTAGAAGAAGAAATCGACCCCCCTCAGAGGAGTTTGTTTTTCGAATGCATCATCATCACTGCGTCTCCAAAAACAGTTTATCAGGTATCCTTTCTAACCGGAATAGCGTTAAGGTTGGGATGAAAAAGGACTGATGAATAGGAAAACATTTAGGCGGGAATCTGGCCGAAAGCGTTCTAGTTTTTGAGGAATATACGGTTACGTACTATTAAAGCTTGAAAGCCTTGCCTGTAACACAGACTTCATATTCTTCTCTTCCATTGAGCAGCCATTCCATATCAAATATATGAGTATGGTCTATTATTTGTTGAACTTCCCATCCCCTTCACCTCGGGAAGCATCACTCTTATAACTTAATCGATGTGACCGCGCGAAACAAATGGATACGGACCGGAAAGAATCGGTGGAATGGATCTTCAGAGGTGCGATTAATTCGACTGGGGCAAAATCCACACGTGCTAAGGGAAGTTGAAAAGAGAGGGCGTGTGAAAAGAACGAAGGTGGGTGGGTGGGCTAAGCCTCGGTTTCCGTGACAACCGCGCACAAACACAATTCCAAGTCGAAATCCCCTCACCCCTTGGGCGTCAGTGCGTGAGTTCGAACCGATCCCCGACGAACCCCCGAACGCCGACGAAAACCACCTCAGATCCAGTCTCCCCTCTCTCTCTCTTTCCTTGGCTCAAATGGCCGCCTATCGGTCGAGATAATTGTCCCTCTCCTCTTCAAGGTAGAGGAGCTGGCCGCCCCGCGTCGGAACTATCAAAGGGCTAAGAGATCCCTTTGCGAAAGGCTGACGTCAGGGGCGGCTTCGCAGCTTAGCTTCCCTCTCCTTCCAAGCACCGGCTGCCTGGAAGGGCCTCGTTGGTAGATACGGATTCGTAGCTTTCGTGGAAATGGAATCGGGGCTGGAGGGAAGTTCAGGGAGGGAAAGCCTGGTGTGGGTGGTCTTTCGAGGATGCTGGAGAGGGCAGGTATGCGTGTTGTTCCCTCAAGTTTACCGTCACTCTTTATCTCTCGCGTGTGGCAGCGTCTTATCTCGCCGGCCCAGTAAGTGTCTCGTAATTTTGGTCAGTCCCTCTCCTTCACTACGCCTTCCCAGTTTGTTTTTTTTACCCTTCCCTTGTTTGCATGTTTGCTCAAGAATGGCTTGTCGCGAAGTGGCGAGTCGTGCGTCACAAGTTTGTGCTCCGGAGGCGATGAATGGGCGTGCTTTCTTGGCACGGCTCCTCTCCATAACTGTTCATAAAAGATGAAGCGTTAACCCGGTGGCTCCAGCGTCGGCTTCTAATGTAAATTTAAGGGGGCGGGCGAGTGGAATTTGGGGATTGACTGGCGAGTGGGACTCCTCTTATAGTACTAACCACTCAGTAACCTCACGAAGTAAATTGAGAAAACCCTCACTTCTTTCCCGCACCCTTTACTTGAGAGGGGGCTAGTTCTTTTTTTCTTCACAATTACCTACGCGAGCAATTAGGGAGCCCTTTCTTTCTGTTACAATCTGTATGCTTAGCCGCGCTTTGGTTAAATTGGCTTATTATCCTTCCTAGGGCTGAAAAAAGCGACATGTTCAGTAGACACAGTGGTCAGTATTACAGATCAATTCGGACGCCAGAATTACTCGAAAAATAACGTAAAAAGCCAATAGGTGATACTCAAATGAACATGATACCGTATAGCAGTAGTTGACTGTAGAAAATCCAGAGTTCTTATCCACTTTTGAGAATAAATATTTTTCCATGGTAAGAATACAAATTGAAACGTCACCTCTTCGGTTGGGATGAATCTGCCAATACACCTTCTTTATTCAACACTTAAAACGAATTTTGCATTAGCATTTGTCAATGTGGGTTTCATTGACTGCAAAAAATATTACTTAGCAAGTTTTTAACGGATACTAACATCCATTGTCTCATAAATTTTACTCGATGAGTTTTTCACTGTTCAACTTCCTGTGGGTTAAATCCATTTATTCTACAAAACAGGAATGCAATACCATTCTGACTTCCCATTGGTATGTATTTTAAGTGATACCGAAACACATTTTTGACTTAAAAATAATTCAATAGATCTAAGTAGTAGCATTTTTGACATAATTTCTTGGAAATATGTCACCATATTTATGGCCTTTCCTTATCATTTCACATAACGTTTGAAATTCATTCAGCTTCTGAAACTGCTACAGTAGACTGAATTCAATTCATGTTAAAATTAGATATTTTACTCATTAACTTATGCACTTTGCTTGATTCCAACTGCCAACCCTTATCAGAAGGGATCAGAGTCAAGAGCAGGAATTCAATACTATCTCTGACATTGTAGAAATATAGAAAGGTAACAATTCCTATGAAAAATCTTCTAGTCTTAACATTTACTGATACCAGAGAGTTTCCTGAAACCTTACTTTAAAATGTTTCACCATTAGGTAACGACGGCCAGTGAATTTGTTTGTAAAAGTATAGATGAGGTCAGTCTTTAAACTCACCCTTTGAAAACTTAAAATAACTCTCTCCAAGTGCAGGCAAGTCTGCTTAACCAGCCGTGAGCAGGGACACTTGGAAGCTTATCCGTAAGACCTGACACTTCCTTTTCAACTTGTTATGGATATAGGATGGGGCTTAGGCCGAAATTGAGAAAAGCTTAGGCTTCCACCGTTCTCACGCTCCTTAAGGACAGATCTTGCGGAAGATAATGGATTGTTAGACCTTTACACATATTTCCTCAACTTATATCTCCTACTCTCCAGGCACAAGCCATTTTTATCTCTTTATTGATGAGGTGCAAATTGACCAAATATTCTGTAAGATTATATACTTAGCATTTTTTAAATATTTAGCTAAGGTCATTTTCCTCCTCATAGAAACAAATTATTCTCTTTCAAACTTTATATGGAGAGCTAATAGTAGCTAAATATTATCAACAGCTTAACGCGCAAACTGCAATGATTTTCCGCTCTTTTCTCTGCGATTTTTTACGGATGAAGGGTTAAATATTTTCTCAGACACTGCTTGCAGACCTTAATTATAATTTTTGGCGTGTCAAAGATGTTTTGTCGTTTGCCTTCCTCGCTATGGCGCGGTCACTCAGAGGCTGGAAAAATGACTACTAGCCTAATAAGTCAATTTGTTTGACCCTAAAAATACTCAATTATGACGGTTGAATAGAAACCCATTCTTCGGGTCATAACCGTGGGGGAAAGCATTAGGTAGCGACTGACGTGAAGGGATTGGGTGTTGCGTTAGTTGATTATCTCTTGAATGTTTTCGAGTCCCCTACTCATCCCCAACTCCCCACTCATCTTCGCACCCTTCCGCACTCCACCACCCCCCCCCCCCCCGCTAGCTCATCTTCGTCCCCCTTAGAGGCGAGTGTGGAGGGTTGACGTCCCTTCCTGGGAGACATCCTCGGCTCCATGCCCCCGTTATCGGCGAGAGACACCATCTCCTCTCGGCGACGGTGTCCCTCTGGGCTTGGAGGGAGCGGGGCGCGCACAGGATGTGGCCGGCTCGGGACGGCTCGCCGAGAGGTATCTCCTTCTCTTCCCCCGCTCCCCTCCTCCCCGGCTACTTCTCTGCCACTCCCTCCATCATCCTCTTTTAAGTTTTCCCACAAGGTTCTGCTTTTACGGCTGGGAAACATCCGGGCGCCTCTCAAACAAAAGGCCGTGCCAAGACGGGCCACGGCCACGCAGGAGAGACTCCCCCTCCCCCTCTTTCCCCGCTTCGCCCTTACGGCGCTGCGCGGAAACCCTCCGAATCAAGTTTTGCGAGTGCCACTGCATTTCTGGAAGGTGTGCATATGCAGCGTGCTTTCGTCTTGTTAAATTCGTCTCTGCTTCATCTACGGAATGATCGGATCGGTGTGGTGGCTTAGTATATACATCTACGTGATACCATGCGAGCCACCGCGAGGGTGTGTGGTAGGGAGGTTTTGGGGGAGTGCTGGGTATCTATCCCGAAGGCCTGGGTTCAAATCCCAGCAGTGGCAGAGATTATTCATTCATTACTAAACCGGTCCCTTTTTGAGTCCTGTGTGAAAAGCAGTCCGTCGGATGGGACGTTAAACTATGGACCCTTTGGCGCCATTCGTTAAGATCAAGCTAGTGCCGATGCCGGGTTTCTCTCCACACTTGCTCCTTTCTCTGGAGGATTCCCAACTATGTAAAATAACCCACTTATCCTAAATAGTGTAAATGACCTTACTGTTGGTCACCTAAGTCAAATAAATAGGTACTAAAATTGATAATCTTCGTTTCTCAATATTTCTTCATTTTCCTCAATTACATCCGTGGCAAAACCCGAGAATAACTTATGTACCTATATACCAATGCTTTCCTTCGTTTTTCTTTCATATTTGCTAGGGACGCAAAAATGTAAAAATCCTCCCCCAGGGGAAATTATGCTAAATGGCTTTTTTTATTGCGGTGCGGACTGAAATTATCATTAGGTCTTACACACAAATATCATTGTTATCTTTCAAACATTTGATTATTTTAATAATGAGAATGTAGTAGGTACCTACATTCCTAAAATTCAAAAGGGGCTGTTACTTATGAATGACTAGTATAAAATGGATCAACCGAGTAACAAAGAATGTGTCCTTAGAAGAGTAGGAGAAAAGAGATCTACTAAAAACTTAAGATGAGACATGTTAATCGGCCATATCTTAAGACATGATAGCCTGATGAAGATAATCGTAGAGGGAAAAGTGGGCGGGAAGAATGGCAAGGAAGGCTTCGTATTAGGTATATGGATCTGTGTAGGATGTGAATTAGAATAATTATGTAAATATGAAGATATTAGCCAATTTGGCCAAAATGTTCGTTGTTGAACTAGAGTTCTTAAAGAACTAAATATATAATACGAGTAAAATAGAGAAAAACATAACATTACCTGAGAGAAGAATATTCTAAAAATCACAAGATATGTATCTTTTTCTCTTATCCGTTGATCCATCGTACTATGTAAGGTACTAGGTAACTCCAATTACTTAGCTGATCATGTTGAATCGATTGAATGGAAGCATCTATTTAATGTCATTCAGCGTCAATTGTTTATAATGTCCTGTTGATAATTTGTTACTTTGATGAAAAGGCCATTGTGAGTAAATTTCAATCAAGCGTTAGCGATTAATTGTTTTCCTTCTTTGTTGAAATGTTTCCCATGACCTAAAATCTAGACGGTAAAAGAATAATAATCTCAGTTCCGCTGCGTATCACAGATTCTATTCTTTTCCGATAACGTCATCGTCTTGAAACTACACTTCTTTCAACGTTCCTGGGCAATTAAAAAAAGAAGTTCTCCTCCGCGAGTCCACGCTTAATAATTCCCGGACGGAACTGTCGAACTAAGGTCGCCACCCAGGTTCTCTGGAACCTCTGGAAGTAGCCATCTCTGTCGTTTTCCGAAAGCCGTATCATTCCGCGGGAGATTCCCTTATCGGCAGCTCGTAATTTCGGCATCCGCCCTCTTCCCTTCTTCCTCTCCCCCCTCTCTCCGCAGAGCAGTGAACTTCACCCGTGTCGTCACACTGCTTCAACCTCTAGAGATGATATGCGGTGCTCGGCACGTAGAATCCAATCGCGTCTCGAGATTCCCATTTCCTCCCTGCCGTTTCCAAATCCACTTTAGTGCGATAGAAAACGCTGGTCAAAAGATATTCGCCTCCGGCTTGGATGACGGACCTATCTCGTGATACGGTTTCGCGTTTTCTCCTCTCGGCCAGGGATGGGGAGGCTGAGATCCAGCGGGATTTTTGTCTATGTATTATCCTCTCAATATGTATTCACGTATTGACATCCAAGCATGAATGGGTTGCGGCAAATGAAATCGTATTTGTAATCCCCATGAGAGAATAGTATTTCATAGCTCATCCATCGCAATACAGTATGGACGGCGTGTTAATTGGTTTCATGTTTAGCGTCAGGCAATTGGCTGAAGAACACGGGAGTCTTCCTAGGATACTTCCCTAGTAATGTGTCCCATTTACCGATCGAATTTAGGACTATAGAATCCTCTTTTAGAATTAGCTCAGATCACCACAGACATCCAGGCCACAGGCAGTGAAAACCATACCAGCGCGGGGTTCGAACCCACGACCGCGGAATTGGTGAGCATTGGTTATTCCTCGTCGCCACCCAGGTCTGAAAAACTGTACGTAAATCCTCCATAACTTTCTGGCTACCATGCATCTTTCTTGCAAATAGCAGGTGGCACAGGGAAAGAAAAAAATGGGACCACCAACATCTGCCTTGTGTATCTTGTAAATTTGCGTATGGTTTAAGTCGTAACCGAAGGTATAATATACAATCGAATTAAGAGTTAGATTTACTCGGTAGGGAGAGAGGAAGTGGAGCTTCTCCCCATCTGTGGGAAACCTATAGCAATCGACCGTGCGTACAGCCGGACCGGAGAAAGTTATTTGTTGTGCCGTGGCAATTTGACGACATTTTCATTTTATCTTCGAAATGTCCTTCCCACAGAGTTAGGTTGGGGACGAGGGTTGGAGTAATGAGTCTTCTCCCTTCCTGCCTCACCGTTTGTCCTTCCCCGCCTCTTCTTCCGTCCTTCCCTCCTCCCCCACGCACAATCTCCGTGAAGGGAGCCCCGTCCTCAACCTCACCCCTCATCTTCCCCCACCCGCCTTCGCCTCCCAACGGGTTCCCATGGCAAATGCCCTCTCCTCGGTATTCGCACGACGCAGGTAGGCGAAAAACCTCTCACTCTCATCCTCCTCCGCAGAGGTTCGTCAAGGGAACATCCCAATAGACCCAGCGGTTTTAGACCAGGGACCTCGGGGGTTTGGTCCTCGTGTTGGAAGAGGAACAGGGCCCTTTCTTTTCGAGGTCGAGGAGAGGGAGAGACAATTCATTTATGGATCTGGATGGCTTTTTCCGCAGAGAGGATGGGCTTGCAGGGGAGATTATGAGTGCGCTTTGGCCGCGAGAGGGAAAGGATCCGGTGCGAAAGGAATGAGTGGTAGGCGCTCCCATTGTCTCCCGAGGGCGGTGGCTGCTGCCTCGCTCGTCGCACGTACTTGCAACGCGTCCGTGCTCGGTCGCCCGAGTATACGGAGAGGGGTCTCATGACAGACGTGTCTCCCCGTAAGAGTCGAGTCTTCTCCCTTGCCGTAGGTCGAATGGGCGAGGGACTGCAAGGACGACGTTTTTCGGGAGAAATGAACCGGAGGCGGGGACAACAATGAGGTCCATAGAAATATGAAGAGGGAAGCGGACGGGACACATCTCTATTTCTCTCTCCGGATTCGTATTAATAATAATCCCTTGCGGTGCAGGAGAGGTTCCATTCATTCCCGAGGGGTGGGAAACAGAGGTGTTCGCGGAGAGGAATGAGGGTGCGGAGGAGGTGGTGGTGGGGGCGCAGATGCTCGAGGGGACGGGACACGGAAAAATATTGACAGCGGTCCGGACGGCCTCGCGTGGATGTTCACTTGAGGGCGTTCTCAAGACGATCGGTGACGGGGGACATGGATCCAAGTGATCGCTTACCGCGGACGACCCAAGCGATTGGAGGATGTTTTTCTGTCTCTTTCTGAGCAACTTGAAGAGGGATGTCTGGGTTTACGGGAGCATTGCATTTCAAAAAAATGAATTGGAGCGTCCATCCAGGGACCATAGTCCTCAAGTCGAATTAGATGGATGAGCTTGACGGGCTGAGATGAGCAATAATGTCCTCAAAACGTTTTTTTCCTATTGACCCAATACAAGAAATTCTCGACGCTCGTGCATGATCCATTGAGACAATTAGCTGGTGTGGGCGAATTCTTGCTGTGCAAACGTATTTATGTTTTATTTTTCCAGGACTCTTTTTTGTGGCCCATCGTCTTAAAATAGATTACATATTTGTGGGCGATATCTATGTATTAAATGGTAGCCCTTGTCACGAATATACTTCATTGCTATTGTTATATTCGGACTTTTTCGTCCGATATTAATTAATATTTTCTTTCGCATTTCAATATGAAATCATGATCATACATTATGGAGCCATTTGTTGTAATATTATGGAATTTCGATGGTAAAATGTCTAAGTTCACGTTACAAGCAATTTCCTTCATAGTCCTTTAAAACATCCTCTACCTACCTACTTCTTGATCGTTCCTCGATTGAGCCGTCAAATTAATCAGCTTTGAGAATGCCAATATTATTTTCATACAGCAGATTTATGAGAAAAATTGAACGCATGAGTCGGAAAGTGATAGATCGTAAGAAAAAGAAAATGATTTAAAGTATCTCCGCCAAGTTTTTGACAGGAAGGTCGTGCGTGGATTCCATTTTCAAAGTACAATTTTCATTTTCAAATTCCATTTTGTCAATAAAAGTTATACTGTCTTAGAACTATTCGTTAAATCTCATTGAAGTAACTAGGGACGTTTCCATTTCGGAGAATGTTCTTTGTAAAATTCTTGTATGTTCGATAGTGCTACGCGGTGAGGAATCGTCGTAACCCTGCACATGTTCCTGAACGGCGAAACATGGCATAATACTGGAGCATATGCTCGATATCGTCATTACCTCCGTCCAATTAAAATGATCTTCAAGTTAACGTTTCCAGTAACAAACTTCATGAATTAAGGCGTATCTTTGTGGAAATCGGCGACGCTGATCACAGTGACAAATACCTTGAAAATGACTGTGTAGACATTGTCTCGATCGTTAAAATAAATCGTGTGTGGGACAGTACTGCGTGCCCTTCACTGACCCCTCTTTCGGTTCATACGTTCGGACGTATTTTCAGCGGCGGATGACTGACATTCCGTTACGCCCGAGGAGGCTGTGTGGTCCTCCCACTCTTCATCTTCCTGGAGGAAACGTCGAGGAAGTCGATATATTTAGGTATTTTTTGGTCGTTGTCCCCGCCGCGAACTCCGTGGGAAGCGGTGGGAAAACCTCGTAATAGGAGCAAGTGGACCGCATCGGCATTCGCTGAAGACTTCCGAGTGCATAGGAACTGGACGAGGATGGAAATTGGAAGAGAGGAGGAGGGAATGGCTAGCGACAGATGGCGAGGGAGGGGGGAAATGCAGAGAGGGTCAAGATAAGGGCTCGCTGAGTTGAGCGTGTGAGGTCTTGAATTCTCGTGGTGTGACGGGCAAGGGACCTCCTGAAACATCACTCTCTTTCTCAGCGCTTCAGGGACCCGTTTGTATGTACAGGAATGCCGATCCGGTGGTTGAATCGCACGTGCGTGCTAAAATCCCCCGCCTTTGGTTTTCTCTTTACTGCTCGCTGCTCCGTTTTCCCAGCGTTCATGAGGTCTCATGCCAACGCCTCGCTGAAGCATGGGCATTACTAGACTTCTGCCAAGACAGAACAATTGTTGTTGGAATATCTCCTATCTTACGTCTTGTCTCGAATTCTTCACGTCCACTCTAATCTAATGTCAGTGTTCAAGTCTGTATCCGCACTTATAGGCGCTTCAGACAGAGAGGAAAGGAACAAGGATGGGAATGGAAGGGTGAGGAGGAAAGATGCAGAGAAACCCGGTATTAGTATTAGCCTGCTCTTAACGAAGGCGCTAAGGGTAACAACGGCTTAACGTCCCATCCGACGGACGGAGTACTGAACTCGAATGCTCTCCACAAAGCATTCAAGTAGAGGCCAGTTCACCAATGCTAAATATTTTCCATTGCCGTGATTGGAACCCGGGCCCCCTATGTGAGTGGCCAGTAGGAACTCTAACCGCTACACCAACTCGCACTTCTAACGTGTCCTTTCAACCTAGTGGAGACCAGATATTATATTTCTGCAACGGATTATTTCACGAATAACTGTTCCTACTGCGAGTAAAACGTACTGATCTTCACCCCCTGCCACGCACCCTCGTGGTGGCTCGCAGGTTATGACGTAGACGTAAAACCACTTTGTTGAATGTAGTATTTGAGCGTGCCCTGATCTGTGCCGAAAAGCACATTCTTCTTCTGCATACAAACGTCTGTCGTCGATTCAAAAGAGGTATTTAAACCGTGAAATTACGAAATCCTTTCATCTTCGTGATCCCATTCTAAAAGCCGCTTTACACGATACATTTTTTTGTACAATTTCTTGTACAAACTCTTGTATGTGGAAATTGTACCGTGTAAAGCGGCAAATTGTACGAACGCTTGTGCGATTGTCTGAATGACTGAACGGGAAATAGAAACTGTTCTAATTCCATTCAGACAAACATACAATTTCTTTAAGTTTATACAAACGTTTATGCAATAAATCGTAATAAAAATTGTATCGTGTAAAGCGGCCTTAAGTAAGTTTAAAGTCAAAGATGGCTTCTGTAGAGTAGAGCTGAAAAATAAAAGGTTACCTTGGGATTAGCTACCAACTAAATTACCTATTAAATCAATGACTTGATTGAAAATCTTTAATCGACAGTAAATTTTTGAGTGCCTTTGCAGAAGCAACTTGATGCATTTAAGTGTTCTTTGTGTCAACCAAAAATGATGCTCTTGTGAGTAGATGGTAGACTCTGGGTAACATTCCATTGAAACATCTTTTAAAAAATCAAGACTACTTCTTCCTAATGGGCGCTAAAGTTCCTGAATCGTCATTCCAGGAACTTGAGTTTTTCTGTTAGTTGCGCCAACTAAATAGATATCCCAGATTACTGCTGTGGGGTTCCCGAGAAACGGGGCGGCCCGAGAGGAAATGGGAAGGGAGGGCGCGCAGGAAAGGAGTCGAAATCGCCAGCGAGCCGCGAGGTTATTTATGGCAAACTTCGGTCTCCTTGGGAGGAGCGAACGGGCGAAGCGATATCGAATTCCGGTCTTCCGAGAGGAATTCATCACGCTCCTCGGACGCCTTGTTATTAATACGCGCGCTCGTTTGACCAGAGGAAGAGAAATCGGGGAGGGAGCGGGGAGTTTAGATGCTGAGAAGGGAAGAGAGGGAGAGACGCGCCTTCCTTATCTGGATCCTTCTTCCTCCGGCTCACCTCGCACGACGTTTCCGGTGAGGAAGTGTGCGGTGTGAGATGGCCCTCGCGGCCGCTAATTAGCCGCTTTGACCGCGGGCAGGCTGTCCTGGGTCGTGGAGCCGAGGAGATTCTACGCGCCTACAAGCTCGACTGAATGCTCTCCTGGTGTTCTATTTATGACTCCAGAGGGTGGGGAGGGGGTAAATATGTAGGTAACTGTCCGAGAAAATCTGGGAAAGGCTCCAGTCTGAGAAGTCAGTAGAAACAGAATTGTATGTACACACTGTAAGTTGATTCCGAGTTTGAACAAACTTAGACGGATAACAATAGTACTGAAATTAGGTTTTAAGGTGCTCCAACTTCTTAGAGGACATCGAACCATGTAAATACTAAGCTCCATCCTAATACGAATGCAACATCCATGCCCCAGGTGGGGTTCAAAATCCCATGATATTTGATGATTCTGATTGATGATGATGTTTAGAAGAAGATGAAGTTTAAAGAGATCGACGAAGTAAGTAACGAGGAAGTCCTAAGAAGAGTGGAAGAAAAGAGGTCTGCTGAAAACTCTAAAGAGAAGACTTAATCGGCCTAATCTTGAGACACGATGGCCTGATGAAGACAATCGTCGAGGGAAAAGTGGAAGAATGGAAAAGGCAGGCCGCGTATGAGATATATGGACTATCTTGTGAAGGATGTAAAAGAGATAAATTATGTCAATAATAAGAGGTTGGCCAATGGAAGAACCGAGTGAAGGGCTGCGTCAAACCAATCCTAGGATTTTAGTCCGTTGATGATGATGCTGTTCAGAAATTTTGGACAGCTCTTGCACTATCCACCTTCTGTGGAAATTAATTCAAAATTAACTCTCCTCTGGTATTAGTGTGATACAATTATTCTCTTCCCGCTTGATCGAAGTCAATTATGCCTTAAGGAAGTAACTCATTTTCAATAAAGTAGTATTAGCTATTATAGTTAGCAGATTTCATCTACATCTACATAATTACCTGCAAACCACCATTAAGGTGTGTGGCAGGAGGTGAATTCACACCAAACATGCATCGCATATCAAGCATTAAAAGGATTAGTAATTATATTCTAGTCTGAACTATATAATTAAAAAAAGATGAAATGGCAAATTAAGCATGTAAATACATGCTATCAGTTGGGTAAGTTAAAAGTCCTTATACCAACATGCAACTACCTATGCTATCTATTGTTACGCTTGTATTTATACGATTGGATATATAGAGCTGTTCAAATCCCTACATCTGCGCGATACCCTACAAGCCACCGCAAGTAGTGTGGCAGGGGGTGAAGATCACCAAACATGCAAACAAGCTACTGATGGAAATTGTACGAGAAAAGGACATTTTGAATCTGTCAGTTCGGCAATCAATTTCTCTAATTTTATAATTATGGTCCAGTCTACCATAGGAAGTAGGAGTTCACAAAATATTTTTAACGTCATCAGTAAAAATATTGTATTGGAATTTAATGTAATAATAGTAGTGTAGTAAAAATATTAACATGCAACTAAGAGCTACACTGCTATTACTACATGGAAAATTCTTATACATAACAGTAACGTGCAACTACATGATTAGTATCTTCATAGTAATGAAGTGATCACTGGTTAGGAAGTCATTTATCCAAATATATTTATCTCTAATTTCCTAGCATGAATGGGTTAGTAATGTCAAACATGCATCATTCATTACATAGGTTTGTGTTACTAAGGGGTAAAGGACTTAGGCTTAAACTCTGAAGTGTAATCAACAGTATTCAAGCTTTTCTCCAGAATTATATTTTGAATCCGAATTTTTAGTACTTGTTGATTCAAAAGTTTCGAGACACGTATGAATCCCTATGTGAACCCGAAGGAAGTAGTTAAGATGCTTGTAAGTGACCTTCATGGCACCATGAGCGATAAGAAATGCACTCGGATCTTTCCTTGCTTAAAAAATCAAGGGCAGCTAAAATAAATGGAGATATATTTACCCTGTTGAACGATAGTGTAAGCATACGGCTCACCATAATGTTCTCCAGAGGTTAAGTGATATTTTTACCACGTTTTTGTCACTGGCACATATAGTGGGTTTACAGGAAATCCTATTGAACCAAGAGCATAATTGAATCATTGTTGCACATCACCGAATTTTCTTATTAACACAAAACATTTTAAAACATTTGGCTAATAAATAGTTATTCAGGGGAGATGACCGATAACTGAGGTCATTTGCGCCATTTTGAGTAATTGGGCAATGGAAGGTGCATTTCAGGTGATGGAGGAAAGGTCGAAAGGCGTTGGCATTAGCCTAATTTTTATCAGGTACCAAGGGGACCACGGCTTAACGTCCCATCTGACGGACGGAGTACTAAACCTGAAATGCCCTCCACTAGACACTCAAGTAGGGACCGGTTTGCACTGAAAAATCCGCCACTGCCGGGAATCGAACCCGTGCCCTCGGGATGGGATGCCATTACTCTAGCCACCACACCAACCCAATCCCCAGCTACCTAATATATCATATGTAAGATTCGTTGACTGGGTAAGAGAGCTACCTGAATTTTCTAAATTACGGCCTCCCGTTGTTTCGGCTGTAACTTCGGCGTGGTATAAATAATATCACGTGCTTCGCTAAGGCCGACATTCGTGACGCTGCTTAAAAGTAGCCGATAGAATTTAGGAAAGGAAACGTACTTGGCGTGGGGATAAGAATGAGATTGGGATTTTCCAGGACGGCCTGAAAGACTAGCGGCGCCACCCCGCGACCACTAATGCAATATGATGTGCGTCGATCGGGCATTGAGACGGCTGGATGGGGGGGGAGAGATCGCGAAGGCTCCGAGGAAATGTTTCTCCGAAAGGAAAATACGTTGCCAAGGGCGCCCATTCCTTTATTTCCCGGGCGATGGCAACACACGCGGCTGGCGTCTTTCTGACGATCGGTCAGCCCTACTTTCTTTGATGCCGCGTTCAAAAAAATTCTGACTCATTTGTAGTGAATTTCGTCATCCTTCCTAGCATGCCTGCGAAATTAAATTTTAAAAGAATGATATGCCAGGGCAGGGCAACGATCCACAGAGCATAGTCTTCCAACACAGCATTTCTAAGAACGCAAACACTCTATGTCACGGGATAAATGCAATACGATTTTGCATTTAGTTGCGTCACCCTTTACAATCTGTAATGGATAGCTTTGGAAGGGCGAAAAATCCTTCGCGGGATAGCAAGGACACATGAAACGCTATGCAGTTCTTATGGAAGTGCCCATTAGAAAGTGTACAATATATCGCAGGTAAGTTCCGCGAAGTAAGTTATTGGGCTGTGACGGGTCTGAATGTCTGGGCCAGCCAGGGGATTTGGCCACCGAAACTATAAGCTGGGTTGGAGCTCAGTTGTAGTTCAGTGAATTCGAAATTCCGTTGGGTCCAAATCTTCAGAATGGAAGAATCATTTTAGACTAATTTCTCTCGCACGATGGCTAATTCCTGTTTTGAGGGCATCTGTCATGCCCTCAAAAGAAAATGATTCAACGCTCCCTTGAGAATGAATCCCTTTGATCGAATTGGCGCCACGCGTTTTTACTCCTCTTCCTTGCACGAGTCATTAGGTTCGTCAATTATGTAGACATTCGAAGACCAGCCGGTAATCACAGTTAATTTTACATAGCAGTGTATATAATTAAGCTGGGTTAACACACCGAATTTCTCAGCACTTTATCATCACCATCAGCAGTCAATAGTCCTGGGATTGGTTTGACGCTGCTCTCCACTCAGCTCTCCTATCAGCTAATCTCTTCATAATTACGTATATCTTCTCTTTCACATTCTCCATCACTTGTTTTGTTAAGTCACTTGAAATTGCTTATCAAATACTATGCAATACTATTCTTCGGTGTTGACTGGTTTGAGGGAGAATGAATCTGATTGTCTAGTGATATTTTGCACCAACTATTTCGAATGCTCCATGGAAATATTATTGGCAGAATACTTTCGCAATTAATTATCCATGGCACCCTTCCATTCCTGAAGAAATATATTTAAATTTATTTGCAGCCTATTCAGAGCTCTCTTCCTTGGTTTTTTATTGATTCTTTCACACCCTACATGGCAAGTTGAAGGATTTATGAAGTGACTACGATCCTTCGCGTCAGATTTTCCATCGTATGGATTCTGTATCATCCATAACCTACCAAGTGTTGTCCGTAGTCACGTACGAGTTTTATTTACCTTTGAAGCATTCCATTCTGACCCTTTTGCCGTGTATGCCCACCCATCACGAAGCGAGAAAACAAAGATACAATCCAAGCTCAATCTCGCTTTCTCTGGGTTCAGTACGTATACCCTGTCTTGCAACAAAGATATTTATTATTTCATCTACATCCACGCGATACCCCGCTAGCACCGCGAGGGTGTGCGGCAGGGGGTGAATATCACCAAGCATGCATTATTGACATGCAAACAAGCAATTAAAAGGGTCTCATACAACTACATTGTTAGTATCTATAGTATTTAAGGGATTAATACATGCATCATGCACTACAGACTAAAATATATCCCCTACCTATCCCTTTGCTATGCAGCTTATTGTATTCTCTTATAGTACGGGGGAAATTCGACATTTTGAACCTTCAGCATCATGAGCCATTTTGAAGAACCTTTGTAAGCGTAGTCAATGTACCGCAAAGTCTATAGACAGGTAGTCCATGTTTATTCCTGATCCTAGAGACCTTTTTCATGCTGCTATTTTTAATGGGTAGACATTTATGTTCCAATGACATATGTCAATTATAACTACTAAATTACTGTTAACTCTCATATATAACTCTCGTATTTTTCTTGGGGGAAGATCTTCTAACCACAGTTTGTTAGTTATTTATTTTCTCCGGTTTACAAAATGGTCGAATAAAACAGGCCCATATCACTAATGAAAGTGCCACAGGAAGCATTGTGATCGTTTCTCCGAGAAAAATTTTGATTTAAAACGGAAATCTGTATTTTCCCGACTTTACGTGGCTTTGCTTTCTTGTTCATATTGAGGTTGACGCCGAACAAACTATGGATATTTATTTATTACCAAGTGTAAATAGTTTGGTGAATTTGATTAACTTCTGTACCACAATCCATATTTGTAGACGTTCTGTGATAGACGTGAGACATTGTTAATAAAATCATGTCGGCCGCAATTCTCTGTGGCGTAGCGTAAAAAAATAGCACGAAGGGAAATAATGAGTCAGGTCAGGCAGTTTCTAATAATAGTAGTTTATTAGCTGCAATGCTTCGTATATTCAAATGATTGAGCACGAATGGATTCTAAAGTTCATGGGATAACGTTAGATGATGCGGCATGTATATTTGTAGACATTTTTTCTCAGTGAAATAATGAAGGCTTTAAACTTTTTTGGCAGTTTTATGCCTAATGATAAGCAGGCAATGCACATGACACCAATAGCGCATATTTTTTTCAATATGAATTGTATCGTGTTCCATTTTCTAAGTTGAAATGAGCCTATTCATCTACACAAATGAAAAAAGGCTTGTATATTTCATCAACAATTTAATTATAGTACAACCTGTTTCATCACTAATGTGACATCTTCAGGAACCTGAAACCTACTTAAGTATTTTCATTTGTAACAGTGAGATTTTTATTAAGCTTAGGCCTTGAATATCGAACTATTCATCAAATACTGAAGGAAAATTATTACGGAAAAAAACCCTGAAATTGAAAAGAATCCTAAAACTGAAAAGGTCACAAAAAAGTGAACGTCATTAACCTAAGTTATCATGTTTGTAAAAAAAAAACAACACCCTCATACCCCTGAAAACAGGCTGTTGTTAATTTCTAAACGTTTGGAAGTCACTGATCCTCGGTTTATCTAGCGGAGAGAGCTTGATTGATACCTTGTATATTTGGCTCATATGCGACTAATATCCAACTAGCAATTGTGGTGAAATAATTGAAAAAAGACTGATATTATTATATGCATGTAGGATATAGACAACATTATATGTAACGTTATATATTTTGGCGGCTCTGCAGTGGCTGTAAGTTGTCATTGCGGTACGAAATTTGCTGATCATCCTCATTCTAACATACAGCATTCTTTTCATTATGCTTATAGTCTGCAATAAGCAGCCGAGAGGCTAGAAAAAGTTCCAGGAAATATATCAAGAGCATTTCTCTGGATGGAATTCTCAGGGTTGCCACCACTTCAGGATTCATCCTGAAATTGATGATTAAAAATGTTTCAAGTCCACTCAGCAAACGCGGGCTCTTTAGTCTGGTAGGAAAGCATGGGAATGGAATCTCTGGAGACAACACTCGTATTCGAGTAAGCGTCCGACCGCGAATTTTAATGATTTAGGGCTCAATGTTGGAGAGATTTAACTCGCTATTGCACAAAACTAAATGAAAGCTCAACCAGAAAGCTTCAAAAATATTGAAGCTTATACTAAATATATATTTAAATCTCAATTTGGAACGCTAACGGCTCTTGCACGAAACATTCATCGGATTTGATATCCAATTAACGAGTTCAGCGGCACCTGAAGGAATCCCAGTTATTAAACCAATCCTCTTCTCGGGAAATAAAGCATTTCGCAAGAGTAGGTAATTCTCGAAGGCAGAGTAGGTATCTATCTATCTACAGGACACTCCGCAAGCCACCGCGAGGGTGTGTGGCAGGGGGTGAAGATCACTTTAAACATGCAAACATGCTGCTATAGGATCTCAGGCAACTAGACTGTTAGTATCTATATAGTAATAAGGGATTGGTTGTTAATACATGCATCATGCACTACAGAGTACTCTAAAATATTTCCTCTGCCTGTCACTTTTCTATGCTGCCTATTCCGTTCTCTTATAGTACGGGGGAAAATGACATTTTGAATCTATCAATACGACAATCTATCTTTCTAATCTTATTTATCTCCTAGGAGCCGATTACTAGTTGTTGAAAAATGTCATTATGTATAGAATATATTCAGTGACTGAGTTGGAGAGAAACTACAAAACTAAGAGTAGTGTGACTGAATAAAGAGGAGTGTGAAAAGGGAAGATCCTGAACGAGGGTGCTAATGATGCACATCAGTATTTCCATCTATTTAGAGTGCCTGCTCAAAATTACAGAAGTGCGGTATGCTCTTTGGATTTCGCAAATGCACCAGAGTTAGTTTTGAGGAGATTGTTTCCTTGTGTTGTTTTATCCTTAGAAGAACAACACAGGAAGAAAACATTTTCTGCGACGCATTTGCCGTCTTATTTTTTTTCTCTCTCTTTCTCTCTCTGTCTCATTTCCACGCCCATCTATATTTACACAATACCCTGCGACCCACCGCTATGGTGTGTGGCAGGGGGTGAATATCACCAATCATGCACTATCGACATGCAAGAACTGCATTGCATTGGCAAGCCCTCCTCGGAGACGCACGCTGGTGATTGAGGAGTCCGTCACTGCCTCCCTCTGTGACTCTTTTGCAATCGGAACGCCCCTCATCCCGAGCTGCTTCAATCGCTGCGCTCATCCGAGTTGCTTCTGGGGCAAAAATCATTCTATTTCGAGGCGGCCCGTGCGTTGACCCGTTGGGTTTATTTCCGTCAACCGGAGTGGTCAAGGCGGTGGTCCGGTCTCTCTCTCGCGCCATCCCATTGCTCTTTCTTGGGGAGGGTCGGGAGACCCACGGCATCCCAGAGCTCACCACGGGACCGACCTTCGAAGCAACCCATTAAGCTTCTTCCACATCCACCCCCCTCCTCACTTCTTCTTCCCCTAAGAGAGCTTCCACCTACTAAGTAAGAAGCCATCTCCACTGCGACAAAATAGATACATGAGCGCTCATAGCCTTCTTGCTCAAGGTCACTTTTGAGAGAGGGGTGGCACCCGTTCGAATTTCTCGAACGCTTCGTCGGGTGAAATCTCCAGCGGGAGAGGTCGACCGGTCGGTCGCCCGTCTCCGCCGTCTCTCCCCCCCACTCCTATGAATCACCGTGAGGGAGTCCGCGGACCGGGAAACGGGGAGGGGAAAGAGAGGGGAAAAATTTCTTAGATCGCTTCTCTTATCGGCCTGGCGTTGGGCGAGAAAGTTTGCACCGAGTGAGGATAGATCGATAGAACAAACATCCGAGAGTGGAACTGGGAAACTGCAAGGGCAGAGGAAGGTAAGGCAAGTGCGATAAGGAATTTTATTTTTTTGAAGCTGGAGGAGCTTGATCCCGTGAGCGCGATCCACTGAGTTAACCTTGGATCTTGGACGGGGTTAGGGAAATAACGGGGTGATAAGAGGAACCAGAAATATTCACAAATCCTAATGGAATTTGATGGAACCGATATTGCGTTGGATTCCCAAAAACAGAATTTTCCCTTTTAACACCCATCTGTCTTACCAAATGGATGAATACTAAGCCGAGGTAAAATCAAATTTACTATATCGTAGTCATGTTCAGAATTCTATAAAACGTTAAGTAGTGTTTCATTCTGATTCGACTACCTGTCGGAAGCGTTTTGTAATATCCTCACCGGGGAGCAGAAAAAGATTTCGTTGTGAGGTATTTTTCGTCTCATGCAATTTCCTTCCCTTCCTCGAGACCGGTGGTCTGAATACTCTCCAACCCCACGCGCCAACTCGTCCCGAAATTTATCCGAGCGAGCCAAGTGAAATCGATGCTAGCGAAGGTTGGAGCGAGATCCGTGTTCCTTAGTGCTCCTCACTCAACCTCTCTTGCATTAGCGACAATACCTAAGTTTTTTCATACGGGAGGCAAGAAATGGCGTGAACGGAAGGAGGTGGAAGGGGAAGGGAAGGTAGGACGTGCATTTACTTGCACGGATCAGCGGTGCATCGCGAGCTCCCGGTCACAAAGAGCCAGTTGTTTCAGACTGCAACTGATGGCAAGCGTGGTCCCGCCGCCGTTCAAGTCGCCGAGTATGCGGCGGATGGAATCCAAAGCCCTATTCAGCCATGCCAGTTGTGAGACGGTCGCCTGGGGTGAGCGTGCGTGTGTGTGGGAGAGGGGGGTCGAGAAATGTATCAATATTGCTGGCGACAGCACTTTTGGGGTAGGCGGCCGGCTCGACTGCGAGTCGTCTCAGTTTTCCCTCCGCGCATTTCTTCATTCGACGCTACGAAATTTGACACGCAGGCTGCCAAGGCCCGTCGCCTCAGTCCCGATCTGATGAAAAAGTCTACAATGAGAGACAATCGGTCGGTTTTTCTAGAGCGTTGGCGGGATACGACTCAGCCTCCATCATTCTTGCTCTTGTGGAATGCTTGGAAGAATCTTAGATTTTGTATCTACGCCAAGAGCGTTCGTCAGCAGTCTGGTATACAGCTGGAAGAATGTCGTGTCGTGATGCTTATGATAAGAAATTGCGTTTTCGCCACGGTCTCGTTTTTTCCCGACTAATTATCCGCTATGCGTCTTCATAAACATTAATGCAGAATATGAGTTGCTCTTGAGGCATTTCCGGGCAGAAAAAATATCCGTTTAGCCATTGCAATGTCTAGTTTACAGTTCAAGTTGTATGGTTTGTAGATTTTAGTTGTGGACGTGTCTACGTGGGTAGTTTTTTAAGGCAGGAAGTTCTTCATTTTAGGGCTCCAATTCATTGTTTCCATAGGTGGCAGGAAGCGGCCGAGGATTTTTGGTATCAATCATAATTCACTGTTTCCTGTCAAGTTATTCATTCTTTAAAAATAAATGTGTAGTAAAAATCTCACGCATTGAGAGGAAAATTTTGCAATACCTACGATTTATACACTGATTTACGCTATACTCATTAATGTGTACGCTTGTAACATAAACCTCGGACCTGCCCAATGGGCGTTGACCGAGGGCTGATCCTAAAGGCCGCGTTACACGATACCATTTTTTGTACCAAATCTTGTTCAAACGCTCGTATAAACTGAACGAACTTGAATGTTTGTCTGAATGGAATTAGAACAGGTTCTATTTCCCGTTCAGTCATTCAGACAATCGCACAAGCGTTCGAACAATTTGCCGCTTTACACGGTACCATTTCCTCATACAAGAGTTATACAAGAAATTGTATCGTGTAAAGCGGCCTTAATGCATATTATTAGGATCCCAATGGCATTATTCCGTGTTGGCCCAGGAACAGAGAAAACTGCTACGAATTCGATTATCAGTATCAATAACCCCCTGCCACACACCCTCGCAGTGGCTCTCAGGGTATCGTGAAGATGTAGATGTGAATATTTCGCGTCACATTGATGTAAATCGGCAGAAGAATACTGCAGGGAGTAATATTTATTAGCAAGTTACTGAGGGGTTCGCTGACGTTTTCTGTATATTTAAATTAATATAATACTCAGAAAGCCAATGCAATACTACGCCTAGCAAGTGTTTTTTGTGTATTGCCCTATGAACAAGTAACGAAGACCTAATAGAGACGAGGTCTTGGCATGTTTATCATAAAATTAGGGCTCTGCGCTCTGGAACGGGTCTCACAGTCAGTTTGTTCCGCTATGGCTTAAAATGAATCGCCATCGCATCCGATTTGACGGAGGTTATTACTGTGCGACCTAATCACCATCGTCTCCGGGGAGAAGGTCAGGTGGTGGCTGGGAAATCCGGACCACTTTGAGACCAGCTCACATACAGCTTACGTGTGATAAGGGAAGTAAGTCAGGGAAAGGAAGTGTTGGGAGGGGGTGAGGATGACGACGTTGGAGGCTGTTTGCGCAGACAGGAGGCGATCGAGGGAAGGAAGGAGGATATCTTTCGACGCGGGGAGGGCTTGCGCGCGGAGTTAGAAGGAAGGAAACGACACTTCGCCGTGCATGCTTTGGCGTGGGTGGGGTGAGTGTGAGGGGATGGGGGAGTAGAGTTGTGTCGCTACCATTATTGCTATTCTAACCGGAGGGAAAAGAGTGTCTCGCGGGCGCTACTTGTGCAAGGGAGTTTGCTCTCTCTGCTGCTCCAAGCGTGGGCATAAGCACACCACACTTCCCTCTCTCCCTCCGCGTTAATTCTCTACCTCCTCCTCCCCCCTTTTTCTTCTTCCCGACTCCTTACTCATCTCCGAGCCTGGGGAAGGGAGTGTGTCAGGTGACCGAGGGTGGGAGGAGGAGGAGGCAGACGTACTCTGTGTGCTTGAAGAGGAGGAAGATGCGAAGGCCTGTAAAAATCCTCACCCCACTACCCCTTTCCCTCTCTTCCCCTCTCTCGACCATAGTTTTCCTCCTCCGGGGCCCTCTCCTCATCTTCCCCACTACCTCTCTTTCCTCCCCTCCGCCCCCTCCCGCCGTCCCCCTCCCCACCTCGTCCCTTTCTCCGCCGCCCAGACTTCGCTCGTCTCAGTTGATGTGCGCTCTCCGTGACGTTAGGATGAGGCGCTCCACGGCCCGGAGCACGGTCGCCGATCCTCGATAGTCGGGCGTCGGTGCGTGGCCCACCTCGTGGAGAGAAAAAAACCCAGTGTTCCCGCATAGTGGAAGAGATCGGAGTGGGACTACCAGCGGCGGCCCGGTTCCCTCGGGTGGGATCGCTCTGTGCGTGCCCCAGTGCAACTGTTTGATAGTTTTTTTTGCGAGACCCTTTTCCGGTAGGGAGAAAAGAAAGGGTGACTCTCCCTAGGTGTGTGAAAGACAACCGTCGTGCGTTCGGGTCTCCGCACCCTTGGCCCCGTCCCCGCCGCCCTCTCGGGTGCCCTCCGCTGAGATGCTCTGGCACCCGAGCCTGCCCGCGTCCACCGCCTCGGAGACTTTGCCCGGCAACCCCGGCGGCGGCGGGTCTGGTGGGGCCCCTTGGGCGCCGCGCTCGCCGCGATCCGTGTCCGCCGCCGTCGCGATGAGCGCGGTCGTCGACTCGGTCGTGTCCTCTGCGGATGGTTCGGACTCGCCTCCGCCGTCCGCGACGACGTCCCCCGGCGACTCACCGCCTCCCCCCGCCTCCTCGCCGTTGCAGGATGCCCCCGGGATGCCCCAGCCTCCGCCCCCGCCTTCGGCTCCTCGCGGCCTGAGGTGGAGGCGGTCCCCGTGGAGGAGCTCCGGGGGAGGCCGCCGGAGGCGCGGAGCCGGCCAGCGAGGGGGGCGGCAGTCGTGGGTGGGGCGCGGGGGCGGGAGGGGTGCGATGCCCGGGCAGTGGACGCCTGCCAAGGGCCCATCGGCGCCGTCGTCTTCGCCGGGCGAGAGGCGAGGCCGCAGCGGGTCGGTTAAGAAGGCCGACCCCGTCGAGGACAGCATGGCATCATCCCCAGAAGGTGAGGAACGCTTGTCACCAAAGGCGAGGCTTGTCAAATGCGGTCTACCGTGCGATTAATTTTTGTGCACTCCGATTCTTTTCAAATCACTCTAATAGCTTGTATTACATCTCTCGGGTTACTGTTTGCAAAAAGGTATTCGTGTTTTTCGCCTTTTCTCCATCGTTAGGCAAATATAATTTTCAATCACTTTTTTTGGTTAACCAAATTGATATTGCTGCGAAGCCCTTTTGAGGTTATATAAGTGACGCCTCTATTTGCGCAGCATGAAAGGGACTCCCCATTCTAATTTGTTAACATGGAATACCTTCTCTTTCCACTTGTGATTCCTAATCGTGAAGTATCCTCCAAGTAGTTCCTCAGTGAATGTCTTGATGGATACCATTCACGCTGAAATCCTTTGCCTAATGAAGCGAGTATATTTATCATATCCTACATGTTGTTGTATTTCCTTGATTTACCCCGCGTCAATTTCAATCATTTAAATGCCCTTGTATTCTTCCGAGTTGTATTATCTTTGCAGTGTCCCGTGACTGTTCACCCCCTCGATATGTTTAAGTATCGCACATTGACTGTTTGACATGCCAACCTTTAAGCATCCTCTTCCTTTTTCACTCTGCTACATATTGCCCACGCCTGCACTATCGTTTTATATTTTATTTAGAAATAGACATAGGTTGAGCTACGGTGACTATGAGATAAGTTTTTGTTCCTTATTGCTTATCGTGTACCAGGTAGCTAAGGACACACACAGCTCGTTCTTTGCCGTAAATGTATTTTTCCTCCGATTGGAAATTGTCATTTTCCTAGTTATTTTTATCAGTTTTTTTTATTTCTCACATCCATGCTGAAATTTGTATTTTAATTTGCATCATATGTGCATTCATAAGTGTTTAATGGTTACGCATTTTTGTATCGTATTACAACTTCAATTGCTTCGTCTATTTAAACTGTCGTTAGTTTATAGATTTCGTATTGTTGTTGATTGTTTTTGCATCTTTTGGTACTCCATTGAATGAATGTTTAGGAAACATTTAACGTGCCTCTCCGTAAGAAGGAAGTGTGGAGATCAGTACTTAGTGCTTCGTTTTGAATGCCACCATAAGAGACCACTGAAAAGGCTTGGGGAAACCCTAATGGGAGACTTTGAGAATCTAATGGAGCGGGTTTCTTTACCGCGAAAGGCTCAACTGAGGCGGTGAATTTGGACCTCAGCGCCCCTATCGTAGGAGTCGCGAACAATATAGAACTTAGTGCCTCAGGCGAAAAGAGCGCGCACAACTTAAAATTGTTATCTCAACGAATCAGGGTGAAGGTGCTCTCTTTGTCAGAACCTATGCATCGTTTATATCGTAGGTACTGTGGAGTAGATCGGGTAGAAATGGATTATCCTGCAAGAGTTTGTTGTTTGTTTAAAATTCGTTCTTGAACGACGTTTACTATTATTTTTTTAATTCTTTTAATCATCCATCTTACGACTTTCAAGTTGAGACTTGCTCATGTAAATCATTCCACAGTCGAGCTTTTTGTATGGTTTGGTGTAACGTTTTATCGGATAAAGTTTAACTGAAAATTCGTATGTTATTATGTTACAACAAACGCTAGATGGGAGTGTGAAGATGTTTAAAATATGGCTTAGGATACTTTTTTCAGGTTCCAGTTAGACATTCCATTGTGACAAAACATTTCCTTAGACTAGAATATAAATCGGGATGTCCAAATAGGAATTAGATGATGTCGTCAGTGACACTTTCTTGATTATCAATTGAGGTTTCCTGTACTATTCCTCCTTTCAGTTTAGTTTGAATATGACTGTAAACTTGACGTTTCGGGTGGCGTCTTACCCGCCTTCCTACTTACTAATTAAGGACGAAATATTTCTTCTACAATTACCGGTGTACGAATTAATACCATCTCATTACAATTTCGGAATTGGTTTAGCGTAATCCACCTTTTTATTTGTAAAGCTTTTTCCCGCATTCTGAACAATTTCTGAACTTTTAAAAACGAGTGATAATTGTAATTAAATGGTCATGTCGATCCCGGACTTTATTTATTCACAATCGCACTATCCTCTACAATTTTTTTGTGTATTGCCGTAATTTGTTAACAATAATTTTACTTTTGGTCCTCATATTCAGGAAAGAGTTCGAGTTCTAATTCTTTTTTCTTGCTTAAGTTTATGATAATGTGGTGGTAAATGAATATTTATAAATCGTGTACTTCTAATAATTTAATTTTAATTCTCCGTCAAATCGCAGCGTATGTATTAAAGGAATGTTCCTCTTGGTAGTTACGTAAGTTTGGATATTTCCCCTGAATACTACTCTTTTTATGTTGCACATATTCTAAGTAAATATAAATATCATTATAGATGGGGTGATTACTAATCTATTCTGTGTTCTGAATAGTTGAGTTTTTATTTTGAAGGCTATTGCAAATCTGTAAAGAATTAATGCCTGAGAAGACAACCTCCTTAGTAATGTAAAGTGCATACATACAAAATACGAATTAATTGCAAGTTTGGGAAGAAAGTCCGTAAAAGTCAAAATCGTATGCTCGAGGTCCCTTTTGTTAGAGCTTGACCGCTAGCACAATTATGCACTCTGCATTCCCTTTGTTGAATCATCATTTTTGATAATTAATCATGCAAGGTGGAAATTCTGGCCCGAAAAACCTAGAAATAGAAATTTGAGAGAATATTATGAATTCCAGACTTTTGCGAAAGTGGCCTTACAAGCATTTGATTGTAGACGTAGTCGTTTTCCCCTGCCACACACCTGTATGGTCGCGTGTAGGGTATTATGTAGGTGTAGTATAGCTGTCATCGTTGCCAATATAGTTTTCTTCAGTTACACAGTTTTCTGTTACCAGACATCTTCACTAATTTCTCTCTCCGTCACCTTACGCCCAGTATTCACCTTCATTCTGCTATATTTACTATAATTGGTATATCAGTCTACTTTCATTGGTATTTTCCATTCTCTGATTGACTTTTAAATCATAATCTCTTACGTTCCTATCATAATTGGTTCAAGATGTAATTGTTTTTAGATATGACCAACGAGATTTTATAATCCTCTCTAAAGTGATTTCAACGGTCTACACACTCTTGTCTTGCTCTCCTGTAGAATTCCTTCACAGATTTTACGCTCCTAAGCGCTTGAGTATGAGCGTTTAACCCGACTTTAGAATGAGTTGCTATAAATCATAAAGTGGACGTTATTGTCGTGTGTTAAGTAGCCTGTTGTGCTCTTCCATCCCATTTTGCCCAGCTCGGTCAAAACGGCATTTCCATTGTTCCCAATTCAATTTCGTAGTAACATAACTGGGTGCTCGGAGGGGAGTGAATCTTCACAGAACGAGAAGTTTGTTTCATGTTACTTAAGGACTGTTAGTAACGGATAAGTCTTTGCACACTGTAGTTGCTAAGTTTTGAGAAGTAAATCCGTTAGGAGACACGGTTGTGGTTAGTTAACACCAGTCATATATAAAAAAATATAAACTCCTGTCGGTGGATGCTGTTAATTAAGGTACCAACCCAGCAATACACTTATTTGATGTAAAGGACTAAATTTTTAATATCTTTTCGATCGGGTGATGAAAGAATTGTTAGGAGTATTAACGTTGGTTATTAGGTGCTTCGACGTTTCGGGTTACATTGCAACGCCTAAGTTGTTAAATCTAATACAAGAAGCACAACATCCATTCCGATACGGAATTCGAACCCGCGACCCTTGGGTTGCCAGGTCGGCACGTTACCGACCTGGCTACCACGGCCGGCTAAGTATTAATAAAGCTTCCACCAAAGTTTGCGTTTATTGCCTCAGACGTTCGGAAGCTGTTAATCCGTACCGGCGAGCCAAGCCTGGGGATATTTCCGCGAAGTAGCTTGGCGGCTGAACTCATCTCGTCCTCTCCCGCCAGCTCCGCTAACCCTGCCCTTCTCGACGTGAATCATGTAACGCAAGCGATTGTTATGGCGTTCCGCGTAACCCAGTTACCGATTCCCGGAGGCGAGTCTCTCTCTTTCTCTCTCTTTCTCTCTCTTTCTCTCTCTTTCTCATCCTCCGCTCGCCTCCTTTTTCCATGTTGACACAAACACACAAGCGCACCGCGTGGCGATCTCGTCCAGTTGCGTCCGTCCACGTTATTGCCCATCCCTTTGCGAGCATCGCGGAAGCCAGTTCACCTTCGCTCCCGTGGAAAATCCCATTGACACGTGGCAATAATGAGGTATCGTGAGTGGGGCGTGGTGGTGGGTGGGGTGGAGAGACGTGTGCGAGATTCGTGGCCCAGGGGGAGGGGAGGATAGGGTGTGAGGATCAGCATCCAGGGGGTGTTCTACCGTGAATCGGTTTCCAATTTCTAGCGTGTGTTGGCTGGCTACCGGTCGGGTTGAATTTCTGGGAATGTGATCGCCACATGGAAGAGAGGCCGGATTTCCGTTTCATCCGGAGCAAACCAGCCCAACTCACATTTCTGGCGTCTTCTGGTGGAGAATGGAATTAGGTTTTCTGTGGCTCGGATCCAGCTGTATCACCTCCTGAAAAAAATTTCGGTTTCCTCAGTGAAATAAGTACTATTACGACGTCTTGCCGTTCAACGTGGGTCGGATAGGGATTAGAATAAAATATTGGCTCGCGAATATATTTTGAAATAACGAAATAAGATCCTTTTTTATGTAATCCTCTCACAAGGCAACGCTAGGTTTTTCCGTTGACGTATATAATCTTAATCATGGTTAGTATCCTGTCGCTAAAATAGGACTGGTTCGTTTGTGTACTAAACACATTATTGTTGCCAGGGACACGTACACGTTCGTAACCCAAATCGTGGCCTAATGCGTTCTTACCGCCTCCGCTACTGGGTCAATGCGTCAGTTAATTTTCTTAGCTTCAATAGTATGTAATCATGTCAATAATCATATTATCTATGCATGTATGCCCATTTGGATGACCATATGGGTTGGCACACGTTTCGGGGAAAGGTCCACTCATAAGTTGTTTACACCAGAGATGGTCTGTCTCAATTGCTACTACGCAGTAAGGAGTGGACCTCGTCTCCTCCTTTGGAAGATAAAAGTATTCCACGATTCGAACGCGACCAGGCGCGGGCCTAGCCAGCATCCTCGACTGTTGAAGTCTCCCGTGACGAACGTGTCTCTCCGGGAATCAATTTTCTTCCCAAAACATTTCCTGGTTAACGGCCCAGTTAGTCTTTCGCGTTAATCTTGCTCACGAGAGGGAAAAGAGAGAGACGGTGAGATGAAGGATCTCCGGGATCCTCGTCGTAATGGGATGCGCGCGTCACGGCTTTTTCCCGTGGCGGCTGAGGGCAGTACACACGTCGGCCAGCACCATTTGCATCACCCTCGCCCCATCTGCACGGAGGGGCGAGGGGGAAGGGCCGAAGTTGTTGACTAGTCTCGCGGTCCGATCTCCGGAATTGGAGTCACCCCACGAGCTTCGCGCCCGCGCCGAAGTATTCGCCCGCGTCCGTCACTCGGTTGTGACGGGGCAAGCACCCACCTGCTCCCGCGGGTGACGTCAGCTGCGAGGGTGGCCTGGGCGGGTGGAGGGGATTTCCTCGTGATCGAGTCACGTCGGTCCGCATCTCCCACCTCCGGCCCCTTTCTTTCTGTCAGTCCTTCTTCCCCATCCCTCCCTTCCTCTCGCAGTCAGTCCTTTCCCTGCCATTCGTCGCTCGGCGTAGCGCGGTGGCGGTCTCAACAACTTTTTCTTTCCGCTGGAGAGAGGGGAGCGATCCCAGTGGGTGGGTTTGCCCAGGCGTGATTTCGTTCGTCTCAGATGTCTTGACCATCATGTTCCAAACATATTACGGCATCGTTAGACTCGTGCGCCGAAGATTGGATGACCTTTGGCCGTGTCTCCGCGGTATCAAATGTTGTAGTCTCACCTCTCTCATTGCCTAACTAACGCCAAGAAATAGTTATTTTAAGATACAAAAAGAAGTTAAAGCTAATAATGAAGTTTATATATTTAGTACGTGTCCATGCGTATTGCAGCTGCTGTATATAACGTATCATAGTTCCTGATGATTATATTTTATTAGTACGTGCACATAAAATTAGTGTTGAAAAACTTTATCGATTTAGTTTACCGGCCTTGCCATTTTTTAGAATGAAAAAAGTGCAATGGGCAAAAAGGAAGACAAACAGGGAATATCTTGGTATGGTGGAGAAAGAAAGTTGATATAGGAAATTAAGTGGGTGAATTGGGTGGATGGATCAAGAAATTAGGACGATGGGATATTGACAGTAGTCATGGGAAAAGTTTGGAAGGGAAGTATATTTTTTGGGATGAAAAGAGGTACGCATTAATGTGAAGAGGGTGATAGTGTTAGGAATGGAACGATGAAAATGTCTCCTATCCGGATGAATGATAGTGTTTTGGCAGTTAGTAAAGTATGCCGATAATTTTCTTTTAACACTTCTTACGAATAAAAACTCGATGCTTAATGATTTCCATTGCATTTGAAGTTAAAGTTTTGTGTTCAGGGTCTATATTATAGGGATTCTGTTATCACAGCTTGTCTTTCATCTGCTTTGAGTTTTGTGAATTGCCTCGGTCTAATAACAAATTTTCTATCATTGCATATACTCGTCACATTATTTCTCATTATACGGAGAATCAGGGCTGTTGATTGAAGGAAAAGCCGATGTGAGAGAGCACTGTTGTTTTTCAATTTTTTTGACCCAGGAAATTTCAATATTTTAGCCTAAGGTGTGTGAAATCATGACGAAAGTATTCCTGAAGTGTGATAAGACGTTGAATATCTCATTCCGCGCCGGAGTGAAACTGAAATGAAATCTTGAACAATGGCTTGAAATTAGCGCTCTAACCTACTACATGCCTTTGGGGCCTGGAATGACGGTGCACTCGGCTACTGGCGTAGCAAGCTTACAAGGTCAAGGTGTCTTTCTAAGTGGACGCAAGAGATTGCCACTTCGTTTCAATGGGAGCTGCTTTTCCCCGAGTTATTTTTATGATCGGTAAATAATGCCATTTTGGAATATGAATAGGTTTCCGCCGCTCAATCTGGTTCTCATAAACTTGATGGAGTGTAAAAAAATATGGGTGGGGAGGGCTATTTTGACTCAACGTGTCCGCGAAAGAGGCCGCCCGGTGAAACAGCTGCCCTGTGTGGATATGCAGGCGCAGTTTCCGATGAAACCCACCACCAGAATCGCCATCCCGAGCTTTAAAATATTAAATGGCGCCCTTCGTGATGAGTTTCCGGAAACGTGCCACCCGCGGCAGGCTGCCCGTAGCCGCATTTACGCAGTGGAGTCGTCTAACGCACATGCGTTCGCGGTCGTGAGAAACATTTCTCTATTGAACGTAACGATGTACCGATCGTGACGTTTCCGGACCGGCGGGGCAACCTGTTTACTCCACTTCACGTGATGTCAAGGGGGGCAGATCCGCCCCGACTGGAGCCGTTTCGCCCTTGCGGGTCTTGACAAATGGTCCACGGCCGCCGACGGATGAGGCTCGCTTCTCTCCATGCGGCTCCGGGAGCACATCCCGGGAAACGTTGGGGGCGGAGCGGGATGTACCTACATGATCCAAAACGAGGGATCGCATTGTCGATTGAGGGTGGTTTTCGTGGGGCAACCGTCGGTTAGGACTTCCAGACGAGATTCTAATCGGCACCGGAGACTTTTTAAAGGGCTTCCCCCTAATGGTACGCAGGCTGGAGTCTGGAAGGCTTCTGGGTGGGAGTGGGCGGTGACTAGAGAGAGGAGAGCATGCGGTCTGGCCGTTTCGGGGAAACCCTCCTGTACGCGTACGTGCGTGCCTCCTTTTGTTCCGTCTGCGTTTTTTTTCTCCACGTGCGCCCGGCGCTGCTGCTGCTCCTGATGCCGCGCCGACGGCAGACTGCTTCAATTAAACCGCCTCGCTTGGGAGGGGAGCAGGTGCTCGGCTCGCTCCATCCTTGGAGGATCCATGACCTGTTCCTTTTTCACCGGGCACGAGCCAAGTGTCCCGTCCACCTCATCGCCCCCCCCCCCCTCCTCACTTCTCCGTCTCTCCTCCACCTGCTCCCCCGCCCAGAGACTTTCTTCGTCGTCTTCTTCCACCTTTGCGCCTTCTTAATACACACCCACCCGGCGCGGCTCGGGTCTCCCTCCCTTTCCGCTCCCACCCAATTATTCCTCCGCCCTCTCCTCCACTTATCCCTCCCCTCCCGTTCCTCTTCCTCCATCTCCGTTGCTACAGACGCACACTTCACCATCCTCTCTCGCGTGTTCCATCATCGCCCGTTAGCGTTCCTCCCCTCCCCCCCGCAGACTCCTACTCCCTCCCCCTTTCACTCCCACACAGAAAACTCTTGCCTTTTTCTCTCTCTCCTCTCCATCTTTATCCGCGTCTCCCAGCTTTCTCCTTTTTGGTTTCTCGTTTCGTCTTTCCGCATAGTTTTGTCATTGCTCGTTTTAGACGCCTCTCACTCTTCGACCCTCCTCACCTCATTCCCCCGCGGGGCTTTTTCGCCTGTTATTTTCTCTCTGATGTCAGCCTCTGAGTGTGAGTTTATATCTGCGAGGTAGGAGCTCCACAATGTTTTATTCTTCCCATCGAGACAGCTGATATTATATTTAAAGTCGTCCGTAGTTGGTTCTTTTTGAAAGGCAATGCTATGTGTTTTGATATTTATTAGTTTTGATGCATAAGTGAAGGCATATCAAAGGACGTAATCCTTGCCCTGATATTCGGTTTGAAAGAAAGTGATTTGTAACTTGGTTGGAGAAGATAGTAGGATACAAAATAATTTGTTTCAAGGGTGATCAATATATGATAATTATTCGTATGTATTATATGATTATTATTAATGGAATATATTTGTAAATAGCCTACAGTAATGCTCAATCCTTTCACCAAAGACGATAATTTTGGGTTTTATTCTTCCCATCAGGAAGGAGAAAGAAAAAGAGCTTTCTGAAGCAAAAAAATGCTTGCAACGCGAATGCCTGGACTGGTAGTTCATTGATGTGTGAGGATACCAGAAGTTTCGTGCATCACTTCGCGATGATATTCGCTAAGTCCATCATTTCGAGCCCCCCTTCCTCATGGCCCTGCAGCTGCGGTGGATCTTTCTTGCTTTCGGATGTCGCTATCGGAGGCGCGGCCGTCGCATCCCGCGATCCTCTTCCACCGTCGCCCTTCCTCCATCATCCTACCCGACTCCATCCAGTTTCCGCGGGCATGAGCCCATCGCCCCTCCCCTGTTGCGTTATCCCGAGCGCATTCACGTACATGCCCATGTGTTACGATGCCTTAGCGCGCGCCCAAGGCCTCCGCACCTCTCTCCACCGAGTTCTGTGACCTATGACGTGGCGCGGAAATTTGCGCCAACACCTGAATTAGCGTGGACAGCTTCAGGGTTAGGTCTCATCATTATTTTGAATTCATCAAGGGAGAATTTAAAATCCCTACCGACATAATTGCGGGTATATCCAAGAATGGACTCGCAGCAGGGATGAAGTTCTCATCCTTTTTATTCCTAATTTTTGTTAGGGTTCATTCATTATGTCAGTTGATCCGTTTCCTTGTGTTCTCCAAGAGATATCTATAATTAAGTATCCATACGTACTGCAATACTGTGTTATCTTGAAATGCACGGATCTGATGACATGGGAGCGATAAACTTCCCAATTTTATTTTTTTTATCATTTCCGTGGTGGATGTGAACATACGACAAATATTGATGAAGATTGCATCATAAGATTCTCGTGGTTAGATGTAGCATGTCATGCCAAGTGCTGTTAGTTCATATTGGAGTGAATTTAAAGTGTGATTGCGTTGTTTGGTGTAGCATGATGGCAATTGTGCCTCGGTTGCGTTATGAATTTCCTGCCGATCATCGCATTATTGGAGTTTCCTCATCGTTCCAGTCTATGCCAATACAGGTTTGAATAACGTCGCACCCTCGAACACGCAACATTTTTCGAGTATATCGAGGACTGGACAATAGAGGTCGGTAAAATGCTCAATATTTTTTCCGTAGCATCTTCTACGAAACCATTTTAACTCCGTTGTTCAAAATTCTGTAGCTCTCAGTACACGTTAAGCTAGTATTAATTTTCGTTTCGATTCGAGAACATTTTTTATCTTTCTTCTGAGATATTGGTACCTCAGGCACTGGCGCGGTAAGGTTGCTTTTCAGCGAGTTAGTTAGTCTAGTGCATGTTTTGTAGGAATAAGGTAAAATGCATTCTCCGAGATAGACAGTTAATCATCCAGCGTATGACTGAAGAAATTCTGGACATATAGACGGGATAGAATATAGAATGAAAAGACGGGACCATAACATGGCTTCCGCTTAAGTCACGTTTTCGCCAATGCATCGATCGTGCACCACGCAGTACTCTTGTTTCCTCGTGGCCCTTTAAGATCACGACGTATTGTCGAAATGCTAAATCGATAAGAGATAAGATTGATGCGTGGAGATAGGTGTTATCCCTAATGTCATTCCGAGCAAAAAGTTCCTTTGAGTAGGATGGTCGGTCCTCAAGTATCACAGCATCCAGGCGACCCCACCTGCCCCAACCCTGGCCTCCCGTCCCACCTCTCCTTCCTCCTCCCCATTGGGGGAAGGGGGAGGATAGAGTGAGCCCATCATACCTCATCCTTCCATTCGTCCCACTCGCCGCAAGATCATCCTCGCCGCTCTTTAACTCCATTCTTTCCCTTCCGCGCCGCCTCCGCTCATTTCAGCTCTTCTGCGTCGCTCCGAGCCGACTGGGAATTAATTCCTGGACGAAAGGGAGTGAGTGATGCAGAGTTCTCCTTTGCCGCGCGCGGTCTGGATTGCACCACTTTTTCCTTCGCTCGCGATGCACAACTGCTTCCGCGGAATCCGCCTTCGACTGTTTTGAATATTTCGACCGAAGCTCTCTTAGTGTGCACCTGTTTCACCAAGTTTCATCTTTCGTCCTTCGTTCTTCCTATTTGGCGTCGAGGTCATGTCCAATTCGAGTGACACTGATTAAAAGTCTCTCAGGTTTTGTTCTAAGGAAGTGATCGGTAATAAGAAACCGAAGTGAAAGGGTGTTAATATTCTATTCGATTGTTTAAAAAAGTCGTGTATATTTTTATATAAAAATGAAAAGAATAGTAATTCCACAGTGCTCGAAAGTCCTTACGAGGGTATTTTATCAGGCTCAAAGACTGAAGTGTGTACAGTGCATTGGAAGATATTGAAGAATGTATTTATTTATTTATATATTCATTCAACGTTGGCTACCTATTTGTCCTCCATATCCATTTTTTTTCTCGCCAGAAAACTTATAAGTGGCGTGATAGACAACCCTTTTTGCCTTAGTTATACTTTGATGAGTGACAAATGAAGAAGTCCTAGAAGAATGGGAGAAAAGTCTGTTGAAAACTATAAAAAGAAGACGGGACAGCCTAATCGGCCATATCTTAAGACACGATGGCCTGATGAAGAGGTTGGCCAATAGAAGAATCGAGTGGAGGGCAGCGTCAAAACAATCTTAGGATTGTTGACCCATGATGATAAACTTTGATGAGCTCTAATTGAGCGCACGCTGATTTTAGTGAGAAAATTGAAAGTTTTCGGGGTAGGCCAGCTGCCGGAGAAGATATCTCCCTTCACATCCGAGCTTCTCCATGTAGCTGTAACTTCGCTTTTGTCATCTCTCCGCTCAGGTGCGTAGTTCCGCCTCCCGGTGTGGGCTAAAGGAGTGATCCATGGTGTGAACGCTTGTAAGTCATCGGTGGTGAAGATACCGCGCCATCTATTCCCAAAAAGTTGAAATGGGTTACTGCAATTTTTCAAAACTTCCTTTCGAGGCGGCCGCTATCCGGATCCCGCTCATTGGCGGACAAAGAAAGATTCTTAGCAAGAGGCGTTGGATCTCAAGGTGAAGGTGGTAGCTCTGGACTGTCGCGGTGATGAAAATTATCACGGGATAGTTAATACTGCTTTTTACCGAATTCCAACCCACCGTTCATACACTGCTCCGGAGTGTTTGAAAGGTTAATTATTCTCAAGAGGTAGTTGAAGTTATTCGGGGGAGGGCGCCGACAGCTACGGTCATTTGCACCATATACAAAAGGTAGGTAATGCGGTAGGGGCAGGAATTTTCCAGGGAACAAAGGAAGGGTAGAGAGAGACCCGTCGTCAGCATTAGCCTGCGCTTAAAGGAATGCGCCTGGCGGTCAACGGTTTAACGTTCCGTCCGACGGACGGAGTACTGAACTTGAAAGGCTCTCCACACAACTCTCATGTATGGGACAATATACTGAGCAGTAAAATTTCTGGCACTGCCGGGATTCTAACCCAGGCCTCCGGAATAGGAAGTCAGTACTCCGGCCACCACGGGGAGATTTTGAAGCATTGGCGCCGTGGGCACAGGGGGACTATCGGCCGGAGTGATGCATTAATATTACGTCGGTGCTCATCGTAAACAAGACAATAGCATTAGGAGGAATGCCGAAGGAGTGGTGCCAGACGTCCCAAGACGCGCAGACATTAGCCGCTCCACTCGAGGGCTCCCCCTTCCCCTCTTCCTCGTCACTTAATGGCTCTGCGCGTGCCAACTCGCACGCGTGCATTTTGAACTTGCGATCGGAGGAGGAAAAAAACGTTCGCGGAATCGCTTCCTGAATTCAAATCCGACGGAATGAGTGGACTCGACGCGGAATCATTTTTATTTCATCCCCCCCTCCCCTCGCTGCTGGATTTCCATCGTACGATTCCATCTCCTTCCCGTGAATCATCGCTCGGTGGCATCGTGAGTTGCGAGCCTGGGATGACTTACAAATATGAAATTATTCCCGTGGTGTCATGCTCGCGAGCCATTCGGGTGAGATGGGTTATGCGAATGCTGGCAGTAACGTAACCTACCTGAGAGGAAAATAATCTTATTGTTGATTCGCGAAGATTTTTAGCAGTCGCTTATTGTCTGCTTCGCTGTATGGCGTTTATTATGAACTAATCCAGATTCACGAATGAATATTTTGTGGTGCCCAAAACCGATATTCCTAATCCCCCTCTCGGAAGACATAGTTGCGGTGTGCATTGGCATAACTATTTGGTCTTAATGACATTAAATAAGATATTTTTTAAATCTATTTATGCATGCACATTTATCAGACATGGCTAGATAGTCCTGTGGGTAGAACCATTAATCAAAGACCCGCGTTGAATCTGGAAAAGGTCTATAAACATCTCAAGTTAAAACTAAGTTTAGTGGAAGAAGAGTTCTCGGGTTTCCAACCGGGTCCAAGTGTTTTTAGGCACCAACGTTTCGAAGGCTAAGTCAGCCAACGTCTTCAGGGTGAATAAAGATTCACCCTGAAGACGATGGCGGACTTAGCCTTCGAAACGTTGGTGCCTAAAAACACTTGGACCCGGTTGGAAACCCGAGAACTCTTCTTCCAGTCTATTCGCCGGGGTAAACTGAGATCCTTCCTAAGTTTAGTGGCTTTCGGTGCCAGATCTTTCTGGGAAACCAAACTTGACGTAGTGAAAGGAACTGGGCCCAATACTCTTGTGTATTTTACACACCTTTCGCCTTACCACTTGTAGAGCTCTTTCCTCATTGACAATACCGAAGTTCAGATTGATTAATATAGCTTTTTTTAGGACTCACAATTATATTTTTCTTCTGGTGCTGGCTTATGTTGTTAGTAATAATCGAAAGTTAGCCATTTCAAATCCAATAAATGTCAAGAACAACTGGCGTAGAAGTAATTAGGGAAACTATCATGGCACTGGAGAAAACTGGATATATTGTGCCCATGATTGCGTACGAAAAATATCTCTGCCCCTGTTTGAAGTGGTGAAAATGTTTACAGTAGTTAAACAGAATGTTACGTGGTCCTGAATGTGTATATGCCCTGAAATTAGGGATAGAGAGTACACCCGCATTTCTCCAGAATACATTTCCCTTGAAAAGTATCCTCCTGATTCTAGTCTCTCTAGAGCAGAGATTCCCATCGCCAGACGAAGCAGGATGCACATGCACACGCACGAAGCGGAGCGAAAACGCGGCGGAGAGGGAAAAAAAGGAGAGATGGAACTTTTCATCCCTTCGGCGAGCGGATGGAGGCTGTTTCCTCTGCCGTGTTTGCGTGCTCCCTCGCGTCTCATCTGCCCCCCTCCCCCCCCCCCTCCCGGATGATAATAATAATAATGCGTCCATTCCTCCGCATAGCATCCGCCGCCGCCGCCCCTCTCTCCATACCCGCCGCTCATCTCTCCCCCGACGCACCCCTCTCCTACTACGTCCGTTCCGCATGCGGATTCGGGACTTGCATCGCTGGAGATGCCGCCCTCGCCTTTATGCCAGCCCGCAAGATTTTTCTCCCCGCTCTGCTCCCCTTCCCCCGTGGCCCCCGGCGACCCCTGAAGATCTCCTTTTTCTCATCCACTCGACTCTCCGTCCGACCTAACCTACCCTTTCTTTCCCTCGTTCCGCGCCCTCTTCATCCCTCGGCTGGGTCCATTATCGCGAATGCCCGCGGAGGTCCGCGGGGGGCGTCAGTCGTCAGTCTGTGGTAGGTATAGGCTTAAAATGCCTTGAGATTACGCGGTCTCAGGATTTGGGGTCAACAATATGCGTTAAGTCCCTTTTAAGCATTAGTACTGGAAATTAGCGCAGTTTAATGAATTCTTGTGTGGTTTATACGAGTCCAGTTAAACTGTCAACACCTCTGCAATGATTCTTAGATGATAATTGGTAGTATAGGTAAAAAAGTGTCGTTAAATATTATTCGCTCCAAGTTAGTCGCATTGCTCCTCATTACGACGAAATAATATTATGTTTTTCATTATGTGCAGTGAATATTTCATTGTTTTGAAGGTTAAATTTCCATACTTTTTTTTCCTGAGAGATAATATGATGATTAAGGATATACACACAGTTATTGCTATAAACACATCAAACTATTTATCATATCTTATTACCACTTGGACTTTTTTGGTTATATGCTGTTGTATGCTGGAGCGTCTAAATATAATGAAACTATTAAAATTACATAATAATGCATTGCTTTAGCGTTATAAGATTGAAGGTGCGATATTTCTGCGACATCCGGTACCACACAATTAAATAATACCGGTACCTACCATACAAATTCACCACGATGCCAACCTATTTCTCTTCCTCCGTGCACACATCTTCAAAAGTTTTGCCCGAGTTAAACGCGCTCGGCACGCTCCTGGGTTGAAAAAGGTGATTGCGTGTGTTGAGCATCCAAATAGATTGGTCCGCCGAGTTTCTCCCAGCCTTTTTGGGAAGCGCGAGGCCGGACGTTGGGCAGTAAAACCCCCACTCACTCAAAGGCGCCTTCAATGAAACGAAGTTAACTTCAGAGGCATCCTCCTCTCCTAATCGGGAAACCGGATTCATTGCTCCGAATTGCATTTCCATCTCAGTGCCTCGAAAGAAGCTGCGGTTTCCAAGCCGTCTCGCATTTCGTTCTCCGTCTCAACAGAATACACCCAGCGAGGATTTATTCTATATTTTCTGGTTAGACCATCCCCCATCGAGATTATTCTTTTACTGAGGAGACGCGAAATCCTTTTCATCGATGAAAATAGTCGACATTTAACCCCGATATTTGGCGAGAGAAGGTATTATTTTGCGTGGGAGCGAAGGACTTGCTAGGATCATTAATAACAACCTTAATCACAATTTACGCATAGTATTTGTTAGCTACATAGATCTGAGTAAAAGTTGCATAGGGACTAGAATGGTAGAGGCATTACAATAGGATCTGCAATGTAATTAAAATCCGTCTACGATGACCCTCATCTTTAATGTAAATCTGTAACTTCAATCAAACCCGTCCTCCACTCATTGAGCTGGAAAGCTTACTTTATCCGCACCTCTACCTTATGCGATAGGCTCCACTTTCCCCTGAGCATAACTTCATGGGTACTGCCATCCCATAGCCGATATTAACGTATTATTTGATATTATTATTCCCCATTTCATTTTCTCAATTCTTACTTTTCATGTAAGCGGACACCCAGTTACAATCTTTTTCCGACTCATATTATCCGACCTCTTTTTTCGTCTGCTCCTGTATTTCATCGCCTTTCTGAAGGCTCTCCATGCTCTTCACGCCAGTTGCATTAAGTTCCTCCTCAATTACTAGTTCTCTCCCATTTTTGTACGTCGAGCCTTCATGTGGCATAACCGTTACGGTGATCTCTCAAGGGTACACTGCGCCTTATCCAGATGTTTTGTTCGTTCAATTCCTGAAACATTTCATCTTGGGGGCGGTCGTAAATTTTATGCTTTAATTATTTGTAATAAGATACGACCCGTACAAGTGGCGAAAGAAGAATATGTGCGGAAACAACTTGCTTGGAAATGTGAGCTTAACTCGAATTAGGTCTATAGACAATGAATATCTTTGCGGGCGTCCATCGACCTGTCGAGCGATTGCTATGCTGAAATGTCGTTGAACAGAGCTCAATGAGCATTATTTAGTGATTGCTACGAATTAAGTAGTCTTCATGACAATGTTATGTTCCATTATGTACCTAATTGTCTCTCCGTATATTAAATGCATTCCTTAGTATGGCACAGAAAAGGACTCTCGTTTAACATACCCAAAGCCTTTTCAACCTCGACTTATCCAGATATGTTTTCCATCAAGTGTAAAGAAATGGATATTGCTTGAACAGACTCAGATTTGATGTAGTGGAAGGGCCTCCTATTCAATCAAACAACACATGCCCATCTCCATAGTTTCCTACCACAGTATAACCCCGATATAGCGTCAGCCTTGGTTGTTGCCCCGGACCAACCTTATAAGCGGGAAGCAATTTATATGTGGGTATGAACGGAAGCGGAGTCTTTTGGGTTATATGGGCGAAAAGAGTTTTTTTTGCATAAAAAATTAATTTGAAATACTTTAAGACCATAATCTCATGTCTAAAGATAAACGTTTCATCTAATGATGAAAGGATAAGTTTTGAAGTAGTCAGGTTGCATGTGGAAAAAATCTTTATTTTTACATATCCACCTTCAAAATCTATTTTGTACTTCGCATCAACGATGAGGGGATGAAATACTTTGTAAAATTTAACACTTCCATTAGCAAACAGCATTTTTTGTTTGTGTAGACAAGCGTGTAAGGATAAATCCGAAGATACGTTCGCTGCAAGTGTCAACTTTTTCGCACCGGCGCACTTCTCATGATAATTTTCTCAGTATACGGAGCTCCTTCGAAGAGTGTACAGTCCTATGAGGGGAGAGTGTAGGATAACCAATACTTCCTAATCGATGGTATACTTCCTAAAAAAAGTTTCTTTCCGAACCTTAGCGTGAACGGCTTTCATAGCGCTTCTTCAGATATACGGTATCCATAGCAGAGAAGGTCTGATTCCGGTAGGACACATGCTGCAATCTCTAAGCTAGAGCATTTTTCAAGGTTTTTCTCAGTTAACAGATTCTCATTTCTTTCTAAGGAATAGTACGCGCTATTTTTCTCTGAAATTTCTTAGAATCTCAGTTTTTCCTCATTTCATTGTTTTCTTAGTTAACGGCTTTAGTATTGCCACGTTGTATCCTTCGTTTTTTTAAGAGAACTGTGAATAAGAATACACATTTTACTCCCAAGTTGGTGACTGGACGTTTTATTTCAGTTTCATTTGTGCCGTGCGTAGTCAACTATCAGCAGTACACATATCTTGGGAAACCTAAATTTTTGGTAGACCTTGAGAGAGTGAATAGCCGCGTAAAAACAAACTTATAATATCTTGTATTTCTTACCAGTACATGGCTTTTGATCGGGTTCGTAGTCCACACTAACAGTATAAAAGGAGCATCTGTCTCAAGATGGTATTCGGTAGTCGTTGCTTGACTTTGAAACACACAATGTGTGATAAGGAAGTGCAAGTCACGCATGAGTCTCACGAAAGTAACGTCTTAGTCAAATTAGCAATGGAGGGTTCATGTGAAGCGAAAGAAGAGTGAACAGGGGCATATGCGCTTGATGTCATTGTTGAAAAATTTCTCGGAATCCGCGACCCGGGAAGCACTCGTAAGAACGCGTTTGTTTTCTTCATTGCTGCGGAGCAGGTAGTGAATCTGAGTCGGACGGAATTTCTCGAGACTCGCTTCCGCTGGAATGAGGGTTATAGTGGCTATATGCCATAAAGTGGAGCGCCTCACTGGAAGAGAATTACCAAGGGGATCTCGCAGTTAGTGATGTTGATTGTTTTCCATACAGAGGGGCAATCGGGAAAAAAACAATAAAATCTGAATTTTGAATACGTGGCACAAAAGGTTTCTTCTGATGTGAATAGTGCGATTGCTCGATACTGATTAACTTGGCATTTTGGTCGAGGCGTGCACCTGAATCTCGGTAACATTTCGCTATTTCCCGTTGCACGAATTTAGGCTATGTAGAAATTCATTTTATTAGAATCTATTTGTGAAGTCTCCAACGTTAGAACGACGAAGTAGGCAAAATGACCTCAGCCGTCGACGCACCCCAATCAAAACTACTACTACTACGACGAAGTAGAGTGATATTTGAAAGGACCATTCCAAATACATGTCTTTCATCCCAAATGATGGTGTTCAGCATCCTGTCACATTGATTTGACATCCCTAGAAATGGCTCTGACTGTTCAATTAAGCCTTCCATCCAAAATGCGGCTCAAGGGCGCACGTAGGTTGCATTGGCGGCTGCGTGCCACATTCTGTTCAAACACATCTTCCGAGGAGTGACGACTTGGGCCCCATCACACGTGGCCAAGCAAATTCACACTCCCGAATTTCAGTCGTGATGGGCCAGAATGGGCATAGGACTCATTCGTAGGCAGGCATTTTTAGTTATTGGCTTATCGTTTTCCCTACGTCCATATTGGCATGATGTACACCCCTCGTAACGTATCGGAAAGCCCTCGGCTTCTGGAAAAGTGTGAAAATCTTCTGAATGCTTACCGTTCATAATTCGATGTGACAAAAACGTGAAAATCGTTTTCTTCGAATCGTGAGTTTCACGGCATGTAATTGTAGCCTTGTTGAAGGCGATAACATTCGCGATGACAGTAACGCGAGTAAACTGAAACATGAGTGGAAAAAATTGACAGGGCGATCGCGGGGCCTCATCCCGAACGGCATATCCTCTCGATTGGATCGCTTCTTCGAGAGATCTCATCTAAAAGATTAAGAATGATGCAATGGGAAACGGCGTTGTTTGAGCAAGCTCTCAGGGAATGGGTTGTCCTCCGACAGAAGTGCTGCACATAACCATCGCGCGTTACATGGTGTGGTGTTAACTTTTCCCCATTTTCCTCTCGCCCGCAGAGCTCGGGTGCGATTCGGCCCTGAGGGACGAAGTGGAATCGGAGAGAATGGAGATAACCCGCATGGAGAAGGAAGAGGAGCAGAGCGAAGGTGATAAGGTGGCTGGTGACGAAGGTGGTGCGGAAGCGGAGTGTCCTAAAAGAGAGGTGGAGGAGACGGAGGAGGTCCCAGAGTCGATGGAGCAGCAGGCAGCCAAGGAAGAGGAGATGAGTGTGGAGCAGGAGAGGGGCGGTCCAGTGACGAGGCAGCGGAAGGAGGATGCAGCCGTAGTTGCAAAACCCATCGTCACCCCTGCGGCCGCTGACCACGAGTCCAACTTGATCGGTGCCAGGAAGAGAAAATCCAACAAAGTCGTGAAGCGAGAGGTGGGTGGACCATTTTGACTCTTTGTCATTTCGCGAACAAAATGGTGAAATTCCTGAAAAAAGTTTCAAAACGCTGCCAACTTGTCCATGTAGATCCCTCTTTTACCATAAATTATCCCAGTAAACCACCGGAATACTATCTCAATCTGTTTTATTGGTGTATCCACCAATCAAAATGCCTAAGCATTTCTCTTTGCAATTTCGTTTGGCAAAAAGTCATTCATAATTTTTTCGCAAATCCGATTGTTTCCACTGGCAGTTAATGATTTCATCAGGTTTTTTTGAATTGGGTTTATGCTTGGAGTTGAAAAGAATGTTACGAAATAATGAATTATCCCGTTTTTCTAATTTTATTTTTTCAGGAGATAATTGTGGCATGTATATTAACTTTTTATCCCCGTGTCTCATTTTTTTAATGTCGCAATGAACTTGTGGATTTGTGTTAGATCTCGTGAACCGTGCTCGCTTTAATGAAATTTCGCAAACGTTACACTCGTATCCGCTGAGTTTTGCACTAAAGATTAATTCAATTTTTGTATCAATTGAGTCGTTTTTATTAACTAGTGTCAGAGAAATAGATTTACCACTTTATTGACACTCTAAAATGCCCTCCATGTTTGTTCTGGACCGTTCAAACTTCGTGATTTCAAACCCTCCGTAAAATTTATCTCGTTATTCAGTTCCTCGTTTTCTTTACTGACAGTTCAAATTTTGTTCACATAGGTGGAACCCAGGGTGGAAGTCGTAACGGAGGTCGTGCAGGAAATTATCGCAGAGACCTCTCAACACGAAGAAACAAAGCAGGATGGAGAGACATCAGTTGCCGAAGAGGAACCAGAATCCTCACAGCCTACCGCCGAAGCAGAGGACGCGGTGGAGGAACACATTGGGCAGCTGGATGAGGGCAAGAAGGGAGATACGAAGGCGCAGAAGGGCGAGGATGAAGAAGACATGCGCTACGTTTGTCCCATATGCGAGGATGTCCTCAGCTCGCAACACCTCTTCACTGTTCACATACGATCTCACAATACACCCGGCCAGACACCGGGCGACGGCTCAACGTCCTCGGTCTCCAACACTGCGTCCTCCAACGGCCTAAAGGCCTTCAGCTGCAGGATATGTGGGAAGGCACTCAGTTCCTCTAGTTCCCTCGACCGCCACATGCTTGTTCACTCCGGGGAGCGGCCCTTCAAGTGCCGACTGTGCGGAGTAGCCTTCACGACCAACGGCAACATGCACCGGCACATGAGGACCCACGCCGCCAACCCGCAGTCCGCGAAGGAACCGGAGGAGGTGAGCGACTGCGGAAGTACGGACAGCAGCGGTTCGAAGAGGGGAAAGGTGACGCCCAAAAAGTCAGTGGCGCCTCCCGCGACGACGCCGTCGCCGGGCAGCGGAAGGAAGAGGGCGGCCAACGGTAGCACCGTCGAGGCCAATTCCGGCAGGTTGCAAGGCAGGGGAGGGTATTCTCCCAGGACGAGGACCTCGAAGGAGTCCTCGGAGATGGGCTGGAGGTGCCTCTCCTGCGACATCTCCTTCAAAAGCCAAAAAGACCTGCGCGCCCATGCTTACATGACGCACAGGGAACTCGAGCCAGAGGAGGACGAGGACGACGACTTTGACGACGAGGATTACGAGGAGGAGGATAGGTGCTCCGGGAGGAAGCGGACCAGAAGGACTGGCGAGAGAGAGGAGAGGTCTCAGCCCAATCAGACACCTACGCTTGGGTTCCAAGACTTGACTTTCGTGGACTTCTCGACGCAGAAGTTCCCGCTGATCGCCAATGCCGCTTGCGAGAGGGCCGTGCACAGGGCTTCTAGCGAATTCCACCGCTTCCAATGCGGGCGGTGTGACCGAGCCTTTCCGTGTGGGTCGGCCCTCCACATACACGCAGACACTCGCCATCGAGCGTCGTCGACTTCACCGGCGACCGCGGCGCCGCCAACGGCCGACGATCCGAAGGAGGACTTCTTCGCGGTGCTTAACCTCCAGAATAAGACGAGATGCAGCACTTCCCCTCCTCCCACAGTCAGCCAAAATACCCTTCCTCCACACGTCAGGCTTTTCCCTCATTCGAATTCCCCTTCCCTATCCCACTTGCCCTACGCCGAGAGGAAGAGGAGGGAGGAGGAGTTCGACAACGCCTTCTACTTCAACAGTCCGGCGATGAAACCCAAGGACTTGCACATCAAGAGGTCCACCAAAGGAACGGAAACCGATTCCGGGAGGGAAGCCTCTGACGCGCCAAGAGATTTGGCGGATATCAACAGCATTATATCTGCCGTTGCAGGGAATGGTTCGGAGTTTATGAGGCCGATGGAGGAGGAGGAGGAGGACGATGGGGAGGCGGGTGGCTATGAGGAAGAGGAGGAGGATCAGGAGGAGGAAGACGCCACTTTTGCCGCGGAATTGAGGGAGATGAAGATGCGGGGAGAATTCCCGTGCAAACTCTGCCCGGCCGTGTTTCCCAATCTGCGCGCTCTGAAGGGCCACTGTCGGAACCACATTGCAGAAATTGTCGAGGGTCCAGGCGAGGATGAAAACGAAAACCGCTACGTATGCTGTCTATGCGGCCGCCGAGTTGCCTCCGACAAGCACGGTCTGATGCGTCATCTTCGGTCACACAACGGGGAGAGGCCATTCAGGTGCGCCCTCTGCGGCTATGCCTTTACCACCAAGGCAAATTGCGAGAGGCACTTAAGGAACAGACATTCTAAAGTTTCCAGGGATGAAGTCAGGAGATCCGTCATCTACTCACCCATTGCCGATGAGAATGTCGGTGCTTTCCACGTCGGCAACGTTCAGAGGGACTTAGCAGAGAAGTCGGGAAATACGCGGTTGGAGTGCACTTTTGCCTCCTCATCAACTCAGTGCACACCGCCTAGAATTCCGTCTCCACCAACTAAGCTGTCGGCTCTCCTGACTGCAATATCCGAGGCTAAAAACAATCTGGCGAGATCAGAATCGTTCTGTAAGGATCACGAGCAGGATGAGAAACCTAAGTTTGGAGATAAGGATTTAGAAATGAGGATCAGCAACAAACAGGGCGGCCACATGGATGATTTGTCCAGCGTGGAAGCGCTAGTCAATTTTGCCAAAAGTCCATCTCTTCCAGCGCCACTTAAGATGGTGAGTGGACAAATTCCACTTAATATGCATCAGCACCTTTTCCGCCCAATTGCTGTCAAGCAGGAAGTAGTAAAGGAGACCGTACCGGTTGGTGCGGAGGCCCCGTTAGATTTAAGTATGGACGCCCTTGACTTGAGCAGTAAAAAAGTGCAAGATGAACCGGAGGATTTATCTAGGCCCTCAACTGGGAAGCTACGAACAAATATGCAGGCACCCGCCTCACCTTCTGTTGGAAACTTCAATGGAGGGCTGCTCATGCCAGCAAGATTCCCATCAGTGCCAACAACTAGGCCGATGGCTCCACCTCCCTCGACGAATAGCTCGCAACTCAGTCCACCCATGTTAAAGGTTGACTCATCCCCAATTTCCATTTCAAATGGAGTACCAAAGATGGACATTCCAATGTCAAATCCACCTTCTCAACCACCATTCTATTCCAATTCCCTCCATATGTACCTGAACTCCCAATTCCCAGCAACGGTCTCCACACCAACAAGACCGCCTGTCGGTAATTTTCCATACCTGCTTCCTCTCCCTTTCCCTAGCTCGGGAGCATCCCTCATTTCTCAGCTTCAACCCACCCAAGTCCAGTCACCATCCCTGCACCCTTCTCCCCTCATATCTCCCTCAGTTACCCAATCCCTGTCTTCTCAAACGGTGCCGTCCTACCCAGGCATCCCCACATCCTGCGCTCCTCCCTCAATGGAGCGCCTGGAAAAGGAAATTCTTCGTAATCTGCAACTTTCTTCCGGTGGGTCTTTAGTTTTGGACCCGGCAGCCATGAATGAACGGATACAGGCCCTGGCAATCGCTGCGGCGGCTGCCGCGGGATTTCCTCCGGCTGCTACTCCTTCAGAAGTCCCTCCGAAGCCTGTACTATCTCAAACCAAAGAATCAAAGCCAAATGATCCTATCGTAACTACGATGAGGGAAGCCACTCCATCCAAAGAAGATAACCGAATGCAATCCGGAGTCAAGATGGTGATCAAGAACGGGGTGCTAATGCCAAAGCAGAAGCAGAGGAGATACAGAACGGAACGCCCTTTCGCGTGCTGCCACTGCTCGGCGAGATTTACGCTCCGTTCCAACATGGAGCGGCACATTAAGCAGCAGCATCCAGAATTCTGGAGTCAAAGGCCGCGAGGAGGTAGACGAGGAGGCAGTGCTGGTCTCTCTGGCGTCCCTTCGTCCAGAACGGACACATCTCCATCGGCATCTGATGGCAGGCTTTCTCACTCGCCAGATGGACCGCTGCCCCCAGCGGCTTCCCTGCCTGCTGAATCTGCTGGAAAGCCTGGCAGTGAAAATGGTTCCGACGACTACAGAGACGACGATATGATGGCGGATGAGGTCGAAGGTAGTGAGCCTCTTTCCCCGACTTGCGACAGAGTTTCCACTCCAGAATCTTCTACGAATATCGACGATACTAGTAATAAGACCAAAGATAACAATAAGAAAGTGATCTCAGAAGAGGTGAAGAATGCTATTGCTCAGCAACTCAAATCAAAACTTGTCGCCGATAGTCGATCTAGCAACAACTCTTTGTGCTCAGGAGAGGAGGTTGAATCGAAAAGAATAGATGCCAAAGATGAGGGTGGGAAGACAGTTAAAGACACTAAGGGTAAAGGTGCCGCAGAGGACGAAGATAGTGGTGAACTGGTGATAGACGAGGAAAAGTTGGACACGGAGAACGACTCCACTGCGGATAAGGGGAAAAGCGCAATATGTTCAGAAACCAAAGAAGACGAATCTAGTGGTGTGGATCTAGCCAGTGTTTCTAAGTTATTAGACAACGCGTCCACGCAAACGTTTCAACAGTATTTCAGGTCGGAGGAAGACGAAGAGATGGAGGAGACTGAGCGCAGGAGTTCGCGACGTGGTGTGGACGAGGGCTACGACGGGGGTGAGGACGGCGAGGACGAGGAGGAGGAAGAAGGCTGGAAGAGCGGAGACGAGACCGGAGGCAGCAAGTGCGCCTCCTCGGGCGAAGAGGGTTCCCTGAAGGGAAACAATCGCGGAAGGGCGGAAGACAGGGACGACAGCCTGGAGCGCAAGCTCGCCAACGTGACCGTGGAGGCGGCAACGGCTGCGGACACGGAGGACAAGGGAAAGCGGCGTAGCGCGTACTCCTCGGCGCCGAACCGCGTCTCCTGCCCGTACTGCAGCAGGAAGTTCCCATGGCGCAGCTCCCTGAGGCGCCACATCCTGACGCATACTGGCCAGAAGCCTTATAAGTGCGCCCACTGTCCCCTGTTGTTCACCACCAAGTCTAATTGCGACAGGCACCTCCTGAGGAAGCACGGGAGGGGCAACGGCGGCGGGGGCAGTGGCGGCAGCGGGGGCTGTGGTGGGAGCAGTAGCGGCGCGGAGGACAACGCCTCGGTGGTCAGCTCCTCGGGCGGGGGCGGCCTTTCCCCCGGAGGCAGCGCCGCCTCCAGCGCGTACACGATGCGCAACGTCCCCGAGAGGCCTTACAAGTGCAGCGTCTGCCCGAGTTCCACCTTCTCCACGCAGAACAACCTGAAGAAGCACCTCGCCGCCAAGCACCAGCAGCATCTCCAGCCGCCGGCGTCGGGCAACCAGAGCGGTAGGCTGTCAACCTCTCCGCGCGGGGGTTCGGAGAAGGGCGGCTCCCTGTCCTCGGCGAGCAGTCCCCGCTGTGCCACGGAGGAGAGGGACGTGGATGACGAGGAAGACGAGGAGGGCCTCGTGGGCGCAGAGGATGATGAAGGACTGCTGGACGAGGATGATGACCCGGAGGAGGAGGAGGAGGAAGGGGAGTTCGAGGAGGACGAAGAGTCTCCCGATTGCAGTGCGAGCGACGTGGTTTGCAACGGCGAGGCTGCTCACGACCTCCGGAGCCAGACCAACGCCTTCAAAAAGAAAGACGCGGCATCCCAGCAGTCGTCGAAGTCTCCCGAGAAAGTCCCTGACCAGCCCACCGCTAGCCACAACAAGCACCAGCTCCTAAACGGCAACCTACCTGTGGTTTCAGCTGACGAGGGAGAGCAAGCAAAGCAGGCCTGGGACAAGGGCCGAACGCCACCCTCTGCACCCTCGCTGCAGAGTCACCCGGTCCAGCTGCTACCGACTCAGCAGCATCATCATCACCACCATCATCATCACCACCACCACCCAGGATCTGACCTCCCATTCAAATGCCATCTCTGCGAGCGCAGCTATGCTGAGCGGAACGATGCGCTCAACCACATCAAGGATGCACACACCTCCGAGTATGAATTGCTTGTGGCCAAAGGAGCACTAGACTCAGCCAATGCAGTTTCGCCCGAGGACGCCCACAACAACAACCATCATATCGGCTCAACTAATAACAACATTGCTGGGTCAGACCAGGGAGGTGGGGAGGAGAGCCTAGAGCAACTGAGGGGAAAGTTCCCAGACTATGCCAATAGAAAAGTGAGTACCTCTTTGAGCTAAGTAACGTGCATGTCACTATAATACTTTGAAATCAGAAATGGCAAAATTTTAACTATGTGCAATGACTTTGGAGGAAAATTGAAAAAATTTACAGGTCTTGGTAAATTTCCTTCTTAAATAAATATTTTAGAACATTTCTACTCATGATAAATTGAGTATTTTGGCAGTGCACTATGTGAGAAATTTATTACTCTGCTGAGATCCATGCGACTTCCTAAATATGTAAAACAACTGTGCACTTTGGTGCTCATTGTAGATTATCCATAAAGTTACGCAAAGACCTTAATGTTTTTCTGCTTGTTTTCTGTCTGACTTTTTAACAGTAGTTTTTCTATGATGTAACATGATTAATGCATTGTATAATTCAGTAGCTTGGGGCAATGAACATGGAATTGAAATGAGAATCTAAGACAATCTAAGTGAGTCAGTGGCTAATTTAGTTTTTATGTAAATTGAGGTCACTTTCTCTTGCCTGCGAATGTAGATTTCAATTTTCTTTTTCATTACATTTATGGAGTGGTTAAATGGCAAATGGCTCTATCACATCCCTTGTCAATAAATGATTGATGGACTTCATGCTTCATTATTTGGCATGTTGATTACACAATTCCAAAAAAGGAAATGGGAACTCTAAAATATGACACAATTGGAATATTCCCTTCCAGAGAAATATTTTTGAATTTCAATCGCTATCACAGCCTGTTAAAGCATTTTTACAGTGGCTAACTAAAAGTAGTAGTCTTACACAACTGCACAAATTAATTCAAGTGGTGGGTTAATGGTTTTGTGAATTATGATGCATGAAATAGCTGAAATATTCAATTGTAGAATATTTAAATAGAATTAGTAGTGTATGTACAAGGAACAGGTGAAAGAATGATTTTTCATTGAAAAAATTCTCTTTGATTCTTGCAGGTTGTTTGTGCATTCTGCATTCGCCGTTTCTGGTCTGCTGAAGATCTGCGACGACACATGCGCACGCATACTGGAGAACGCCCCTTTTCTTGTGACATCTGCGCAAGGCGTTTTACTCTGAAGCACAGCATGCTGCGTCACCGCAAGAAGCACTCAAATGCGGAACGAGCATCAGGAGTTAGCATTCCCATTGTTGTTGCCACGTCTGAGGCTAGTGATGAAGAGGCAATCACTACAAGGCATAGGACAACAGCTGGTGATTTGGTAGCAATAAACCACTTGAAATGGGAGAAGGGTATGCATGGTGGGAAAGAGGATGAGGAGACTGAAGGTAAACGACGAAAACTCATCCCTCAGGAGATAAACCTTTCAGCTGCTATAGGAGGGGCAACAGGGGCTGGTGACTTGATTGGAAACCTGTTGGGAATTCAAGATAAGTCCTTAATTGAGAAGATGCTTCTTTCAAAGTCAGCTGATGATGCAGCAAAACTTTTAGGGGTTGATGGTCGTGATTGAAGAGGAAATGTATGTATGTTGGCTGAGTGATACCAACCCCTGTTAATTTTGTTCCTGAGGAAAAATTAAGTCAGTGTGGTATGATATTTAGAATCTCCCTAATTTGCATTGCTGGCGAGCCCTAAGTTTTGGCATGTCAGACACACATGCATATCAAAGTTTGAATCCATCATTTTACTTTGTATATATATATGTTACAAGAGTAATAAGCAATGACCATTTTCATGACCCCAGGATAATCTTGAGGTTCATGGACTTGCTTGTGGTTGATGATGACATGGATGATGTCCTATTAATAATGGTCATCATATCCTATAAACAGCTGTATCCAAATATTTCATTTTTGAATAAGGTGCACATGCTGCTACACATGGTAGATCCTGTGCTCCCTGATATTTTGGGATTTGTGTGCAGTCAATGTTTTTGTACCATACCCAATAGCTAGTATGTGCACAGTTTTAAACCATTTTCAGTGAAAATTGTTGTGTTCAGGTTTTGTATAGAGTTATTATTCTGTGTTATTGGAGAGTTGCAATATTGTCCATCTATCTCCATACAAAGGTTTGAAAAAGCATGTATCAGTTTATTGCCTTAATTAAGATCTTTTTATGTTAGAATAGATGGCAATATTTGTCAGTATTTTTAAGAAGTATTTATATCTGTATACAAAATCCTAGTAGTTCACATTTTCTAATCTTTGTACGTGGAATATTTTTTCAATGTGAATGTGGAAATGTAGGTTTGGACAGTGGATCTGAAGTTACAACAACTCCTTAAATGTCAGCTAGGCATTTAAAGTGCATTGAGGACACTGATTTTTGCCATAGTAGGTACCATTTTTGGAGAAGACAAGAACGTTTTGGTTACCAGTTACTGTTTCTTAGTGAATTAACTATTATAACGCTGGTAATTTTTATTTGTATGGCAGCAATACTTAAGCCAATTCATGATAATTTATAAGATGAAATGTTAAGTTTATTTACGGTCTTTGACATGGAAATGACCTTACTTCTTCATGATATACCAATGCTCATTGTGTTGACGTGTTTGTAAAAATTGATGCACATAAAAATGAATGTATGATGATCTGAGTGCTAATTAAAAATGTAAATGGGGAACTTTACTATTGAGCAAACATGAGAAGTTAATAGTCAAGCTATGAGGCAAAGCAATGTAAATTTTGTATGAATATATTTTATTTTAATATTTATTTACTTTATTATTCATATTTACCAGAGATGATTTGAAAAGTTAAATTTGTGGATGTGTAATGTGAGATGGCTTAGCTTGATTTCCATTTGTAATGCCATCATTCCACATTTTCTAAGTCTCATGTAAAAGATCTCTGCACACATTGTAATTATACACCTTACTTTGCTTTCTTCTTTAATCAGTATTTAGGTATTAATATCTGAAAGAAAAATTTCAGGAAAGTCAGTTACATTCCATTGGCAAATCTTAGCCGAGGTCAGTTTTTAATTTTTAACAGCTATCATTTGATTAAAATTGGATCTGTGATTCTCATAAAGCATTTCTTTCTTAGATATGGGAAATATCTTTGTGGATTGTGTGAATTTTTCATGATGAATATTACGTATACATATACTTAAATTACATTATTATCCCTCCTAAGCAGGGTGCTTTGTACTACAAGTTTGGTTTGTTTTGATGATATTAATATGTTTGAGTGTAACTTGTTGTTGTGTTTGTCACTGCATTTAGTTGCAAAAGCTAACAAGGTAGTGTTACCAAAAAATTGGCATTTTTCTATCATCATAGTATGTTTCACTTTTGCATTGGTGTTTTGTAAAATATTATAAATACCTCATTTACAATGCAAATAAGGGTATAAGTTACAGTTTTAATTGTTGTGTACATAAAAGTGGTACTGCGTACTGGAAATTAGACATAATCAGAACATTATGTAAATAACCTTTTTTCTGAAAGATAATGTCATGTTAACAATAGTTATGAAAAATTTAATTTTTCCAAAATACACATTACCAATTTAGGTTGCACTTCCATTTTTGTAGTCTTTTGTGCTTGTCAATATGAGAATAAAATTCAATTCACAATTAAAACGTATTTTCTCTTCAAATCTCAACTTTCTTAAATCCTACCTTCCATACAATTTTTATTACATAGATGAAACAATCCATCATCAGGCCCCAGATCTTCAATTGTAATTATAATTTATGGTCTGAAAGTCAAGTAAAACTAAACAAAGCTTTATGTATCAACTTAACAAAGTTTTTTAATTAATTTATCAAAATATTGACTAAAAATCAGTACCCTTGTACACATGAAGATCTCTCGGGGATCAGATTGGTGTGGTGGTGGTGGCGTTCCATCTGAAGGGCCTGTGATTGAGTCGGGGCAGTAGCTAATATTTAGCAGAGGTGTAATAGTTCTCAATTGAGAATTATGTAGAGAGCACTTCAATTCCAGTATGAAGTCCATCAGATAGGATGTTAATCATGGACCCCTTGGTGGCTTCCACTAACAGTAGGTTAATGCTGATGCCAGATTTACTTCTCCCCCCATTCTTTGAAAAATTCCAACACCAAGATCAATAAACCTCTCTCCCTAATGGTAATAATTATTGGGCATTGCGAAGAGTGGCTATGAGATGCTAATAGAACTGAAGCACACCATGTCTTGGTAACAGAACCATTTATTGCATCGCCATGCTTTCACCGGGTCAAAAAAAAAAAAAAACAGACGTAAACCCAAAACAAATGACTGATACAAACTTGGGCTGAATTTTAAATCCCAACACCAATGTCCTCAGCTGTTGGTCAACTCCCCTTACCTATGATGAGTCAGACCTTGAAACACTGGCAGGAGTGGAACCCCTACCTAGAAGAGATGCCATATAGAAGGCTTTTCTCTTCTTCACAATTCTCTTATCAACTAGCCTCTTCAATTTACATTTACAATAGACTTTTCTTATACATCCTTAACTACGCTCCACATATTTCATTTTTTGCCCCCCACTTCTGATCCTTTCTTGGCACACCATGGTATGCCATGAAGCATCATTTGGGAAGCACTGAGCTAACTATAGACTTATTTCCCTAGAGCTTTGTTCGTACCTGGTTACTCAAGTTCTCAGATAACAGTACTCTTTCACCTCTTCAACCTTTTATTTCCCAAGCTCAACATTGGTCTTGACCTCTTATCTCCTTCTTCATACCATTACCTTATAAGGTAATTATATATAAGTAACTTATATATAAGTTTTCTTACCACTGATCTTCAGATGATATCTGACCAATGTTTATGTTAATCACAGTCATTCTTACGTCTCTTGCGGTCTCTCCCACAAACAGTAATGACTTAGGTGAACTGAAGCATGCTAACTTATCCCTGTGGATATTTGATTCTTAAGCCTTCCCTTTGAATTCTTTAATGGCTTTTCGATGTACTCATTAAAAATTAAGGGTAGTAGTGAACCTTTTCTTACTTAAATCTTATTCTTCACTGCTGGATGAAGATTGGATCACAGCCAGTAGGTTTTTATACAAACTGTGGATAATTCTTCAGTAACTGTTGGATACCCCAATTCCCTTCATAATTCCAATCTATGTTGTCAAAAGCCTTATCCAAATCCACGAATGGTGGTTTGTTTTTTCTCCATTATTTTTGATATGATTTGCCTTAGGTTCAAAATTGCTTTCCTTGCTTTTCCTAAATCCAAATTGGTCTTCATCCTGGAAGTCCTCTTCTTTTTGTTCTATTCTTCTATAGATGATCAGCGGCGTCGAAAGTGGAGGGCAGAGGGGGCATTCGGCCCCCCCCCATATTTGCCCTGGGCCCTTGTGAAATGAGTCTTCGTTAATAAAAATTAAAATTCACTGGTTTCTAGCTTGCCTTTTCCCTTCGGGCGCATATTCTACCACCTTCATATGCACTTATAGTGGAATTCTAGTCTCTGCCCCCTCCTCTCCGCAAAAAAATGCGGGCCTTTCTCATAGGAGCTGAGCCCTTTTCAGGGTTGGCCCCTCCCAGTGAAAATAATTCCGACGCCCCTGTAGATGATCCTTATCAATATCTTTGATGCATATGCTCCCTCAACTTTTCATATTCCTCTGCCCTCTTCTTGTTTGTTGTAGTGAGAATGATGGCCATCCGTATCACTCCTGCTGAGTATATGCTGCAAATGATTTTGCACAATTCACTTAATGTCTTCTCTTTCACATTTTTAATTAGCTCAGCAAAAACCATCTATTCTGGGAGGCTTATTTATCCACAGGCCCTTCCTTCTGCATTGAATTCTGATCTCAATATTTAGCCTCCCATATCATTTTTCTCAACTTCAATTACCTCTAAACTTAGATTTATTCCATCATATGTTTGCTCCAAATATTCCTTCCATCTTTTCACTTTATCTCACGCCCAATTAAAAGGTCTTTATTATTGTACATTATATTGGTTTTACAACTTACATTTCTTGAAGTGGTTCCTCACAATCACATTGGCAGCTTCCACCTTTTTATTTGTGAAATTGTTTTGTACATATTCACTCAGATCATTCATCCACCTTTCAATACCTTTTCTTGCTACACGACTTATTTAATTTTTTATTATTTCGTAGTAGAGTTGCCCTTCATCAGTTTTCTATTCATGTACTTTCTTCTCTCTTCAATAAGTTCTAGGACTTCTCCTGTGATCACACACTTCTTGACATCTTCCCTTCTACCATGAGCTTCTTTGGTGGTTTCCTTCAACCCTTTTTTTCATATCTTCCTACCTCTCTTCCATTGAGTATTTAGTCCCTGATTGATTTCCAATGGCCCTTGAAAGTCAAACTGATGTAGGGTCTCCTTCAATTTTTCAACTTGTCATAGGTTCTTCATAGCTTATTAAATTTTAGATGGCATTTCATGAAGATTAAGATTGCTGCGATCATCGTCAATATTTACTTCAAAAGAGAAAGTTTATGGGAATAGAATGGAAAATGATATGATAACATCTAGACCAAATTTTTAATTATACTTACACTTGGGTCGAATTTTTTTCATCCTAAAGATATTACAGAAGCTGGAAATTCTTCTGAATCATCTTAAACATGTCCATCTTTGGTGCTTCTAGCTTTAAAATTGAGCTTCTCTGTCAATTTCATTAATTGAAGAAAATCAGGCAATATTGTTTTCTATATTTATGTATTTTACATTTCCTTCTGATCTTTTATAACTTAGTCTGAACTAAAATACCTATGTAAGAAGAGTCATCATGATATTTTGTTCATATCCATATTCCTCATGGACCTTGATATATCTCCTTAGTGTCATTACTTTTGTCTTAAATGTGCAGCATAACTTACTTCAGAAAAAGTATGGCAATCCAACATATTTTGAAAAGTATTGATACCAGTGACATAATTTTAGCAATGCAACCAGTCACATTATCATACGTATGACCTTTGTTATCCAACCACTGATACAAATGTAAATTCTAATTTGGCTCTCACATTAAATGTTCAAATAACGGTTAAAACATGCAAATGTAAGATTGTTAGATGTATCCCCTAGGTACTCATTAATATCAATGATTTTCATTTTGACAGAATCAAATATACTGTAATGTATAAGGTGAATATTATCTTACCTCTATGCCAAGAGTTCCCAACCGGTGGTACGTGGGAATGTTTCAGGTGGTACGAGTGATAGGCTAGTAAGGGCCTCTGTGTATGTGAGAGCACGCAAACTTTACTCTGCTGCCTGTCTGTCCCCTCCTCTGCCATATATATCTCTATATATTTTTAAATAAAAATTAGCTAGAAAAAATTGAAAAAATATATATTTCTTGTTGTCTTGATAAATGGTTGAAAAAACCGAAATACAAGTGCATTAATAATTAAATATGAAGTTTTCTCAGTAATTACAAGCCATTGGGCACTTTTCTGACAATAAATATGTGTTTCTAAAAAATTATAGGACTGTTGGTACGACAAAATTTCTAAAAATTTCAAGTGGTATGCAGTTGCTAAGAGGTTGGGAACCCCTGCTCTATGCAATGGGGGGCGTTTACTCAATTGCAATTTTGTACATGAAATCATTAGATGGAAACGAAAAATGGATTTTAGTGAAAAAAATGAATCTTACAACCAGAGCCATTCACACACAAATCAAAAAAAGCAAAAGGTAATGCCCACCGAACAAGCTGCGTCAAAAGATATCTACATCATCTACCTCCCTTTCTCGCCTATTTTTAGGTGAAGGGGAGGAGTGGAGATGGTGGCGGAAGGTCTGCTTGTACAGATACTGTCGCAACCACTTCCATTGGCAAAATCAGCTGTGTCCCACATTGTCATTAAGCGAATGAGCTTTGCAGTCTCAGTTGTGATTGAATGAAGTGGATGACTCGCTAGTCCTTTGCATGCCCACTTTTCCAAAACGGTTAAAATATCAGTCTTTTTGCCGCTGATAAATTGAGAACAAATTGATGGACTGAAAATTGAAAAATATGGGTATTTTTATTTTACAAACTATCAGATTTGGCAATAAAAAATGTGGTATATGACCACATTCATCCAAAATGGGAGAGAAAAATTTACTTCCCTCCAAAATGTAGTAATAGGTATTTCATTATTGGGGCCTCACGTCATGTCCTTGGTTCAAGTGGAGGTTTTCTGGCACTTGATTTTTCATCAGCAAAGCACCCTTAGGCATTTGTTCAATAGAAATCAAAACATTTACTGATCAGGGTGTCACTTCAGCAGCTGCTATTTGAATATTACACTTTCTTTTAGATTAAGCTCATATATTTGCATTAAGCAAACCATAAAAATTATCGTTAACAATGCATTTTGACTTCTGGAGTCTAGTGGCTGACATAGTAGTTTTCAGAATGCACTGAGGGACAATTTAATTTTTTTCCCAGGATTACAGTTTTCAAATTACCTGTTTTATTTCCTTTTCAGGCTTTTTGGAGGACGTAGCCAAATATTTGGAGCACAAAGCTAGGCCATAAATAATTAATGCTCCAATTCTTTTGTATTAACATACAACTAATGTAATGTTGTATCACTTGGCTAAAGTTGTACCCAAGACTCAAAGGCAGGCAAAATGGGACAAGCAAAACAAGTTGTTTGGACAACAATCTCACCCTAAAATCCTTATGAATATCACTTGACTGCACAAAGATGTGGATCAGGAAATAACCTGCGGACCCTTACCATTACTGCAAGCATAAATTACATTTAGCTATAAATCAATTTATTGCATGGGCAAAAACACTTCAAAATTTCCAACAGTAGCACAGTTTCTATTGAGATTAAGCCTGTTTCACACGACACTTGATCCAGCACAAGGTCGAGGATACTCACTAGTATGCTAGCATCCCAGTATCGTGTGAATACAACTAGTATACTGGCTGGCAAGCATGATCCCTAGTATACTCGCTGAGCTATTGGATTTCCTACTTGATGCGGTACTAGTTTACTACTAGACCCAGTAAGACCCAGAGGCCATCTACCAATCACATTCACATTACAGATGCTGTGCAATCTTCTCTTTTTTATTTAGTATGGAATCATATGGAATAACTGCTTAATAGCAAGCACAAGGTCGATGATCATGTGAAACCTCCTAGCAGGGTTCCAATCATGCTAGCTTCCATCCTCAACATCAAGTAGCGGCTAGCACACTAGGTCTTGTGCTGGATCAAGTATCGTGTGAAATGGGCTTTAGACACTCTTCTTTCAAAATAATTACAAAATACATAATATAATGTCATATAAAAATATTGTCAGAAATTGTTCTCAAAAGAGGTTATGTTTCCTCATATATAAAAATATGGAAGAGTCCATGGAATACAACTTCATTAAAATTCAATACAAACAACAAGGTTATCAGAGATCTTAAAGCTAAGATTTGTTTGGAACTTCATTGAAGAAACACCACAAATTTAACTATTAATGACTATATATTGTAATTCAGAGTTTGGGATATTCAGACCAATTCTACACTTGAAGAAAAGCAGTCTCAATTGCAGGAAGGTGGTCCATTCCTCCTCTTGATCAAGACAGAGAGATGCTATCAACTCTTTTTCAAATGCATTTTCCTCCTATGAGTACTTTTTGTGGCCATTTAAACAGTATGGCACAAATAAATTTTAAATATATGTAATCAGGTTCAATGGATATCTCTTATTAAACTATAAATACTAGTTTTTTACAATTATAAATTCAAGGTTATAAAGTTAACCTTTTACAATATCAACAGCAAAATTTTGCCAAGAAAGGCACATAAGCCATATCTTTATGAATTACATAAAGATATAGCTTATGTCCACCTAGGACATCTTATATCAACCATCAAAGGTAAATTGATAATAAAAGTTTTTTCTTCCAAAGAAAATTCGTTCTTAAATTAACATGTCATGACTTACTAAAATTCAAATACACAATAACCCTAGATGGAGATAATGGCTTTTGAATTAGAGGACATTAAGCACAAATTACACATATTTTATCATGCATGCTACAGGGAAATTATCTGTAGACATACACTAATGTACAATTTGCCCCTGAATGTACTTCAATTTTGGTAATGCTTTTGAAGATTTTCCATGATTGCACTTCTTTGGAAAGTAACTTCCTTAGTGCACAAAGGAGTCAGCAAAGAAGGGCATTCATACACCACAGATTCTGTACATTTTGTTTTGTTATCTTTGCCAGAGAAACGAAACTCTGAAGTTGATTTCACTAGAACAAAAGAAATATGAGAATTTAATTTAAAAAAAAGACATGCAATTCATAAATCTAGAGATTTGGTATCAAAACCCTTTTTTCCAAAATTTAAATGGTGGTGTAAACAATTCCAGTGACAAAATTTCCTATGTCAAGAGGCAATAGTTCCTCAAATATGTGCTACATTCCTTGGTATTTAGGTCCTCAATGGCTAGGAAAAAGCAGTTAGCTGGTATTAAATACATACATGCAGGGGTGGATCTACATCTACATAATACCCTGCAAGCCACCACAAAGGTGTGTGGCATGGGGTGATTTCTCACCAAACATGCACTACATATCATGCATAAAAAAAGGAAAAGTATCCATGGAGGGCAGTCATTCCACTCTAAACAATGATTTCAACAATACATATTGATAGAATGTCTTTTCATTGGATGGGTGGGGATAAGGAGGACAAGACTGGTGACCACCCCCCTCAAACCTAATGTCTAGGTCCAACCCTGCATACATGCATGTATGTGTGTAAAGTATGACGTATGAAAAAGAGAAAATTCATATCTTCCACATTAATACATTTCCACATAATAATCCACATTCCACAGTAATAATCCTTCATTATAGACACCAAGTATTAACAATATAGGCAATAGGGTTATTCCGTGTCAATTAATCCAGAAAAATTAAGTTTTGACACCCACCGCTTCAGATTTCGATGAAACTTGACATGATTTATCTTTTCATGTAGATAGGAAAGAACCCAAAGTTTTTCTTCTCTATCTCAACTCGTTTTATTTTTACAACCACTTAAAGTGTAGGTCAAATTGTAGTTTTTCCATTCCTGAGGACTCCGTGGGCACTTGTACCTCCAGAGGAAAAAAAAATTGTATGCTTCTTATTTGACACTCAATTGTAATAAAAATTTGCAGTTTTATCAAATAAACCATGAGGATTCCAGAAAAAAATTGAGTTGTATTCTCCGAGGTATCATACATTCTCAAAACACTTTAGTTTCTTAAGATTTAAGAAAATTTCTTACCCAAAACATGGTTGTATAAAAAATTTAATATCTACCAAAGGCAATGTGTTTATAAAGCAAAACTATTTTTTTTCATAATCCTAAAGATATTTCCCACCACCTCTGAAAATAAAACTCATGGCTTTTTGTGTGCTTTCTGAGATAAAAAATGTTAAATATAAAAAAATGTGCATTTCACTTTTCTGATAATCAGCATCAGGCTACAATTAGTTAAAAGAAAAAAGCAGTAGTATTAGTCTTAAATATTTTGATCAGATTTTCATGATAAATTAGTAAGAAGACTTGTGCTGTAGAATTTTCGGAAACACAGGTCCAGTTTGACTATTAAATAGTTACAAAATAAAGTGAAACTAATTTCAAGAGAATTTTAAGTGTGATTTTTCTACTTACCTTCATTGCAGGAGAGCTGTTCACTGGTAACTTTGCAAAACATCTCAAAGTATTGGAAATTAAATGAGTGGGACTTATTAATTTATATTAATATATATGAATTAAAATGTATAGTGTCCCCGTAAATAACAACTAGTCTACTCATTAAAATATAGCCCACATAGAATCACTTTATTTTCTTTGTTGTAATGGCACCATTAGGAGCTTGAATGAAACAGTGAAAACTTCAAGGTACAATTAAACCTGGGATGAAATAATTTAGCAGCAATAAGCTAAATTAAGGTCTGAACTGTATTGAGTGAGAAAGGTGAGAAGATAAACAAGTTGAGATAGAGAAGAAAAACTTTGGGTTCTTTTCTATCTACATTAAAAGACAAATAATGTCAAGTTTCATCGAAATCTGAGTCGGTGGGTGTCATGGCCTGGATGAACTGGTATGGATTGACCCAACAGTCTTCATCAGATTAAATACCAATTATGAAATAGCACAAAAAAAGCACCATTACAATATATGTAATGTCAAGATTTTCACATTTTACATTAGTATTCATCTAAAGAGTAAAAGCTTTTACTAAAAGCCAAGGGTAAATTGCACATTTAAAACCACACAGAGTGACATGTTTGGCCTCTTAAGGCAAGATGTTAAGTTTCAAGTTTAAAATATGAAATGATTGGCCAACACTCAGTAGTCTACTGTGTAGGTGGACCTAGTCCAACTCATAGAATAGGGGTGTCAGTGCCGAGAGAGAGGGGAGACATGCACAAACATGTACTAGTCCAAACTAAAGTTGCTTATTACGCATGATATATGGAAGGCAGATTGGTACCCCTCAAATGTTCCCATTCACCTCCACTTATTTCCCCTCTCACAAGTTGTCACTGGCCAGGTTTATGCAAGTGGACTGTAGAATAAGTTTCTCTTTGCAGTGTTGGACACTTGGTATTATAACAAAACAATCACAATATTCTTTAACATTGCCCAGACATTTATAACCGTAGTCTGTAAAGAGTCAATTGGTTTACAGTGCTCCCGTCTCACCATTATATAATTCATGGCAAGTTTGGCATTTAATTTCGTGAACCCCTCTTTTTCCAATTTTTCACGTACTTTAACACTGCATATAATATTACAGAGTTGGCTTTTGGACTTGAATGTGGCTTACGTCAAAACCTGGTGTAAGGAGCATCTCGCTGCCATTAGACTCCAGAACTCTCAACACTCAGCAGTTGCCAAACACGCCACTGATGGGCACACGATAGATATCCCCGATGTGAAGGTCTTATCCAGAGACAAACATTTCTCATGGCTTCCTGTTCTCAAAATCCAGAATGTTTGAGAATAATAACCCCACCCCCTCCCACCCTTCACCCCACCTACCCAAACCCATATAGGTAAATACTCGCGAGATCCGCAGAGACACTATTAACCTGAAGAGGCCTCCAGCAGCAGAGGGGAAACATTGGTGGACAACCACGTATTGTGGAGAAACCCCCAAAAAACCACACCACTCATAAACTCTGGTGTTGCTCAGATATGTCAGGACATATAGGTATATATGAATTAGAAGTACTTCAATTTTGATAAACATGTATCAAGGTAAAAATGCTTATGAAACCTTGTGCAAAGAACTAGGACTGGGTAGAAGTGTGGTGAAAAAACTAACAATGTCATTGGAAGGAGAAAACTATGTAGTTATGATGGATAATTATTCCACATCAGTGCCACTACATGAGTTCCTAAGCTCAAAGTTAAGTGGCACAGTTATTCAAACAGAGTTAGCCTTCCCATCTTGTCATCTGATAAGGACTTGAAAAGGGGTGATTTTGATAATAGGGCTTCAGATGATGAAATTTTTCATATTAACTGGAAGGTTTGGGATCAAGAGATCTTTTCCAATTTTCATGTCAACAAGGAGGTATGTCAATTGCGTAGAACACAGAAGGATAGTACAAAACTGGATGTAAATGCACCAGCAAAAGTGGATGTTTACAATAAATACATTGGTGGGGTTGGCAAGGGAGATGTACTTCGTTCAACATACAAAATCAAACAAAAATCCAAAAAAGCACTCAATACTTTGTTGCTAACTATGTGGGAATTCATGGTCAAATAAAGAATCCAACACCTATGTATGTTTCCACTTGAATTTATTTGGTGTGAGAACTTCGTAGGAAATCATAGGAGGCGGCCCTGGGAAAGGAACTGGCCCCCCAACCATGAATGTGTGAATTTCACATGCCATTGGCTTAGTATGGGGTGAGCTCTACTCTCACCTATCAAAACCAACCTTCAGGTTGAATAACTGAGTGAGTGATCATGTAAATGGCCCTTGTTAATTTTATGCAGTGTTTTGCGAACATGAAGGTAAAATACCTTTATTTGAATATAAGCATCAGATTTCTACGGGAAGCATGGCAAAATTCACATCAGTGATTTACTCCTGGCTAGCCTCCATTAGATTCATTGGAGGCTAGCTAATATACTCTCTATACTCGGTACATGTATACATCTACATCTAAATATATTTTTAAGCAAGCCACCTCAGACTTTGTTTTTCAAAGATGTGCACTTATAATCTTACTCGATGGTTTGTTTTGACGTTTCCTGGTGCCTACTTTATCTCCATGATGAGTGCTATGCATTTTCTGAATACTTTGGTCCAATAATTGCACAACTTAAACGGCCACATCATGAGATATGATGGCCTGAAGAAGAAAATCGTTGAAGGGCAAGTGGACAGGAAGAATGGAAAAGACAGCGCTTCATATGAGATATATGAAACAAGAAATGAAGAATGTGCAAGAGAAGAAATACATAAATATGACAACATTAGCCTACAGAAGTATTCAGTGGAAGGCTGCATTACACCAATCTGAGGATTGACTATGATGAATAAAAATGTTATTACTATGACTTAACACTAAGAGGCTTGTGATGAAATTAGACCTTAAATACTTACAGCAAAAAAATTTAACAAAGCAAGTTCGATGCTCAGAACGTATAATATAATCTTTTCCATCTGGTTTAACAATAAAATGCCCTTTGGAAAGATTATGAACGAATGGATACTGGGACAAATGCTCTGCATACTCTGCTACATACTCCCAATGGTCGTAATTACCCTTTTCAGCTATGATGTCAAAGTCCGTTCTGCAAATATCGAATTTTTATTAGTGATTGACGGGGTTCGGCTGTCGGTCTAATTGCCTGCTTAACATAATTCATTACTTACATGGTTGGATTGAGATGCTTCATGTTACTGAAATCTGCTACATATTCCCACACTACCATTGGATCCGACTGATTGACAACAAATTGGAATTCAATGACATTTCTCTTAGTGCGGGCAAGCAAGAATAAAATTATTCCAGCAATGCACACAAGTGCAATTTTTTTCTTATGCCAACGATGAGTTATCATGTCTGAAAGATATCATATTCACCATGTATGAGACTAATTTACCGAAAATTTCACGCCATAAAAAAATTTTCCGAAAGTAGTTACTTATTCTCTAATATAAGACGCACTACCAAATATCAAATCTTGCTCGGGTACGCCTACACAAAAAAACCGGAAACTGCAATCTTTGTTCTATTTTCGAACGAAAAAATCAACTGACTCCAGACACGGCGCCTGGAACTGTGAACAGTAGCTCTTCCTTGAAGCCCAAGTTTCCATAATGTATGCATCTGAAAAATACATGAGTTCGAAGACGGATGTGATCGACGATCACAGCGTATATAAATACCCGGGAACGACACGTTAGCATTGAATATTTCCACATAACAACTTAACAGTTGAATCCGGCTGCTTAAAAGACTTAGAAGATTCATATCGATACAAGAGGAGGAAAACTGAAAGATTCTGATGCTATCACGAACTGGTCCTATATTGAGCTTAGTGTTTTTTCGAATCGAGGCAGTAAACACACGAGTGGTCAGTTATGTATGTACAACAATTTCTTTCACATTCCGACTATTCAGCGTTCAAGTTACCGCGAGCCTGAAACGACCGGCATCAAATATATAGTACGGAGATCGAATTCCCCTGCCTCACTCTCGGATATATTAAGCATCTTCCAAAGAACCTGATCAGTATGCCGTTGCAGCAGCTAAAACGAAACAAGAGTCACTCTCAATCGATTATAGGTAGCCCGGGTAGCCCTAATCAATGCCCTACATAGACCATAACTCCAGTTTAGAAACGCACGTCATTTTTAACGAGGTAAAATAATTCAACATATGTTTCCAACCTAGAGCCACATCATCCGTACATTCTGCAACTTTATAATCAGCAACAACATGTCTTTACACTGATTAAACAGCGTAAATAACTTTTAAACAGCATTTACTTCGATAGTGACCAAAGAATGGGAGTATATATAATAAGGATATTATTAGAATATCTATGGAAAAAAGCTTGAATGAGCACACAATACTCTTTTGCTTAATTTCTGCAGATCTTCAGTGAAAATTTTCACTGAAGTTTATAGATGCACGACCCGAATGCTTCAGATCAATTAGTAGGAAGATGAACTTACAAGAGCTCCCTGCACAACTTGTTTATAATTTTCTAATCATTCCCCATGCATCCCAAGGGAACAAAATTGCACCCTATAGTACTACTTCCACTTCTAAGATATTCCCTCGAAAACAGACAAAACTCTCGTAAAATATCCATTGACACTTACTAGGTATTTAAAGGCCATTAAAAATTTCCCTACAAAATATAACTACAACTGATCAAAACTAATTCATTAATTTGAATTCTGTACCTTATGACAACAACGACACTCGAGCGCGGGCACGGAGAAAAGACAAAGTAAAAGAAAAGACTATCGAAATCCGATTTTAACTGGGGAATTGGAAGTGTTGGAAGGGTTGGAAGCATGTAAAAAGTATTCCAGAAGCGTGCATCCCGTCTCGGAAGTTAGACGGTGTTGTTGTTGGAATTTGTGAAAAGACAACCCAAAGTTGGCGACTGTGAGGATTATACTTTCTACCTTTAGCGAAGGATAGTTATTAGTGTAAAAATTTCTTTCATCGACTCCCAAAAGTAATTTCGAGTCAAAATTTGCATGGTGCACGTGGCGCGTTGATACTTTAAAATTACAAAATTTTTCAAATGTAATGACTTTTTATTTTCAGGAAAAAATGGTTTTCTTCACCTGTAATCATTGCGGAAGCTCACTGAAGAAGAACAAAGTAGAAAAACATTATACTCTCGAGTGCCACAAACCCCCAGCAGTGTCGTGTATGGATTGCTTGAAAGATTTCTTGTGAGTGATTATTTGTTGGGGGTAATTTTTTTTCGCTTCGTTTTCTGAATTTTAAGTCGCATGCTATATCTATCCTGTTTCGCATTTCAGTGGTGAAGAGTATGCGAATCATAATAAATGCGTTACGGAAGAGCAGAAGTATTCTGGGCAGCCTTCGAGTGGAGTAGAGGTCAGAAAGGGTGAAAAGAAACAAATGGAATGGGTTGAGACTGTACGTCAAATAGTGGATACTAAAGGATCATCACTAACTCCTCAAGAGCGAAAGTTGTTGGAAAACCTTAAGGACTTCGAAAATATTCCCAGGAAGAAGAAGAAATTTGAGGTAATTTGTTTTATCGGAAACTAAGTGAGGAATGTCTTTTGCTATAAACAAGTCAACTTTGAGATGATGTTGCCAGCTTGGGCGATTATTTTTGTCCTTTGTGGAACGTTGAATGCTATGGAAGGCTAGACTAAATATCGTAGTGTCGTATAGGTACCTTGATATGGACGTTTGTGTATCCCTCTGGTGGATTTGTCAGTTCTGCTCATTTTGTAACCGTCTTTTTGGGTCAGACATGTTCGGTACAGAATATCTTAAGACTCTGTTTAGTGTGAAATTCTGTTACTTCGTTTTTATATTGAAAATTAAGGAGGTCTTGCTGGCGTGGTGACTACAGATTTCGTTCACCTATCCAAGAGCCTAGCTTAGAATTAGGCAATAGTAAAGATTTTCATTGGAATGTCCACACTTGAGTGTTTTAGTTAAAGCACTTCACTAGGTATATGGCTAATATGACCTATCAAATGGGATGTCAAACACTATATCCCTTAATGCCCTTCATAAGGATTAGGTTGTTGCTGATTTCGGTCTTCTGCTTGCCCTAGTGCTAGTTTGTAGGATTTCCATGCCAGCTATCATTGAAAATGCAGATATCCTTCGTGATTTTTCCCCTCTGCTATCTACTACCTGCTGAAAACAGGAAGTGCGTAGATAGGACACATTCCAAATATATTAACATAGAGACTGGTAATAGATTACATGGAAAGAAGGATAAACTAAGAAATTGTTACTGTGGTACAGGAGACAAGAAAACAAGCTGAGAAAAATCAGAACATGAGCAGTTATTTTCTGTGGGACACAATTGGGATTCCGTGGATTGAATGAAATAGAAATGGGAAATGTCAAGGTGAAATGCAGAAAGGGCTGAAGAGAAAAATAATTTTATGTTGGGGTTGAGGTCAGTTACAGCACTGAGAAATCTAGGAGGAACTAACTGATGATTAAAGAGCGTGTTGTCGGAACCTGAAGTCCTTGTGGAGCCAAATATTTCAGTGGGATTGCCCATGCGAATGTCCATAATTTTGCAATTGCTGTTAGTAAAATTAATCCTTCATGAGTTGAATTTGTGGAATTTATCAATAGCGAGAAATGCTTTGTAATTTTCCCCACTATTTATTAGGCCTCTACTGGTTTCAACATTTGCACGTATTTACCAAGTGGTTCACTTAAACCCAGGAGTTGTCTCAGTCTTATTTATACCATGACCGTGGAAGGAGGGGTAGGGGAAGAAGAAAGTGAGGGATAGTTGTTTCCACACTAAGGGGAATGGCGTAGTGTCAAGGATTCAGCTGCTCGATTGAGGAGAGTGTGGGAACTCACACAGAAAAGAATTTAACACATTTTTTTATATTTTTAACATATTTGCTTGTTGCATGCAGTGGTAAAGTAAAATCTTGCAGTGGTGGCTTGTTGGCCCTTGCAATAAATAATAGGATCTATCCTCATGGGTAGTGGCTTCTTGAATCCCAATTCTGCATTATGGGTACTTCTTTGATGGACTGTGATGGCGAATTAGGCCTGCTGCTTCTAGATTTGCTTACAAATTAGCTTTGGAATTGGAAATCCTGGATAGCATGGTAGTTTCCATGTTGGACAGGCAAGCCGAAGGTCCAAGGTTCAAAGCACGGTCCAGGAAATCATTTTTCTCTGGCAGTTTTTAACACACTTGCCCGACCTTCACAGCACCAAGGTAATAGTACAACAAAATCTGGTATTGCATAGGAATGTGTATTGTATTTCATATCTAATGATGAAATGATTTTTTGTGAAACAGCTAATTAATTTCTAATGACATATAGGGTACATGCAATGGTGATATTATTCTGGGTATTAGACTTCTGGCCATGAGTTGTGATTGAAAGAGGAAAACATATTGATTACCTTGCTTGTAATTTCAAACAATTGAACCATGACCATATCCTAAATGGATGAATTGAGAGAAAGGCCTCATTTTCATAGCATAAGTGATGAAGGAGAAGAGAAAAACTAAAACTGCAATTCCACAGAACTTTTTATTTTCACACGACCATGGTCTCGCTCAGGGACGGATTCAGCATCAAATTTGGGGGGGGGGGGGGGGGGGGGGGGGGTCATGACCTGGGTCCAGGAAGTATGGAAAACCCTCCCCCCCAGGAGAGAGGGGCGTTCTCCCATGTAAATTTTTTTTAAATGCCCATTTTGTACACATTTTGGAGCCTAAAATTTCATCTGTATTCTTAACAACTGATGAAATTGAACAATTTAAGACATTTAAGAAGCATAACAATGGAGAAGAAATAAATAGCCAACTTGAAGTTTAACCCTTTCCCGACCCAAGCGCCCGAAACCGCCCGACTTGAGTTATCCCTTTGAGGTCCGGATTTAAATACCCCAAATCCCCGTCATGGACCCAATTTTTGACCTAGATTCATACGTCGTGACACAATGTGCAAATCATTTTACTATTCCAATGTTATTTTATCTAATGTATTCCTTTTTAATATTTCTGTTGTATAAAGAGCTTTTTTCGTAAAAGTACGATACTGCATATATATTTTTCAATTTCATCTTACCTTATCGTCTTAGTTGTCCACTTCAACTCCCTTTTTGTGGTGGAACTCCAGGAAACATCCTATTTTGCACAGAGGTAGGTCGCAGTTTCTACACTTCCATGTAGTTTGAATTGCTTTTCTGGATGCTGTATGTTTCTTGTTCTCACTACACTGAACGAAAACCTTTTTCCTACCCTCTATTTTAATTCTTTTATGAGACTGTTGGGATGAAAGTACATACATTTGGTGTTACGCTTCTTTTGCGACCTGCTCTCTTTCGCAATGTGAAATTTCCTATCATCTGCCAAAGCCTTCCGGATTTCTTTTTGACTTTCCCCATGCTTGGATTTTGCAGGTTGATTAGTTTCATTGTACAAAATAAAACTATTCACTATCGCAGTCTTCATTACAAATCCAAACAAATATTTCCATCATTTCTTAGTTTTTCTGCCTAATGAATAATAACTTCGCTTCTGGTCAGCTCTATCTACTCCACCCATAAATTTAGTGTATTTTGCTACTGAAAGAGGGCAAGAAATAGCCAGCCTTTCATTGCTTTTGCCAGTTTTTCTCAAAACACTTACACTTCCTTTTGGGTCACAATTAGTCGAAAGTACGCACATATATCTATTATCACACCACACTGTTGCTGTAACACCATTTGACTGAAGGCATTTATATTCACCTCTTTCTAGTTTTAAAGATTTGGTCAATTTCAATTCCTTGGGCCATTCTTAACGCTTGGCTGAGATGTAGAACATGCATAAGTATTATTTTGCAAGAGACACCTTACCAGGCGAACACTTGAAAAAAAGCTGTCAAAGTATACATGGTGGTGTAATCCTAAGTAACTTTCTGTAAATTCATTACCACCTGACTACCAAGAAGCATTCCCTTGTTTCTGACTTCTTTTTTTCCTAAATACACGTTCCCCTTCAGTGCATAGCCGCGTGGTGTAGTGAGCACCCAAACCTTGAACCCCCATTTTGTTGGTTTATTTTTTATGTATTGTTTGATATGGTGACGCCCCTTGAAAGCCACCATTGCCTCATCAACTACTAATTCCCTCCCTGGTCTATATTTTTTATGAAAATTATGCATTATACCTAATACTGGTCTTACTTTCTGTAATACGTCAAACCCTTCATCATGGGCATTTTGTTCCTTCTCAATATCACTGACGTGAAAATATTTTGTCAGTTTTTTATAACGCTTATACGTCATGCAATTTTTGATGATAGAACATTCGATGTCAGGATTGTGCCAGTAGTCCATCGTTTCTGACAAATGGTACACGCCCATGTAAATAAGTATGCCTACATACGCTACTATTTCTTTTGAAGTAGTGTCAAACCATTCTTGGTCTGCTTTCTTTGCCTGGTTCTGTCTATACATGGCATATTTGTTTGTATTTTGAGCTATTGTTTTAAATATATTGTCACCTCCTAGGATATACTTAAAATAACAAAATTCACTACTTCCTGGTGATAAGTCATGCACAACCTCAGTGTCACCAATGAAATCCCTTGGAGCTTCAAAATTCCTCACTTCCTTCCAGTCAGCTGATTCCAAGGGGGCTTGAACACTCACTTCCAAGTCAACTCCCACAGCACACGCAATCACTGACTCTTCATTTTCTTGTGAATATGAACCTTCCTCTGTATCACTCGAGGAGTTACTCAACAATTCGTCCGAAGAAGAGGAATCACTAAGATCTTCCTTGCATAGCTCTGCTGCGATAGCACTCCTACTCAGACCAGCCATGGTCAAAGACTAAGGAGTATTCATAACAACGAAGGTCAAAAAAAAAAAAAATAGGGACTTATGGCCATGTGTGCAGGATGACCAGACCGTTCACAGATGAAATGAAAGGAGTTGTTTAGTAGAGATGTCTCATAACTCTTGCTGTAGGCACCTCTTAGGGGATACAAGATTACGGGCGGTCTCGGGCGCTTGGACCCGATGCAGAAATTTCTAGACGGGCGGTTTCGGGCGCAGTTTAAAGGGCTTTGGTCGGGAAAGGGTTAAAATAATTATAAAATATTAATGTTTCATACAACAGAAAATGTGAAAAAATTTCATTGGAAAAGGTTTACAGTGATGATAAGCACATACATAAAAGTTAAAAACTATCTGTTTAATTAGGGGCTTACTAAAAAGTTTGACTTGGGTGCTAATATTGTTGTATGGTATCATCAGTATCATGTAATAAAATAATTTATAAAAAGCCAACTCATGATCGGTTTTTAAAATTACGATAGTAGGAAAATCTAGAAAATAATTGCATGCAAAAATTAACCTACTCTTAACAAAAGGCGCCTAGGGGACCATGGTTTAATGTCCCATCTGACGGACGGAGTACTGGACTTGAAATGCCCTCCACTAGGCACTCGAGTGGGGACCGGTTTTCCTCTGAATAATCAGAGGAATCGAACCCGGGCCCCTAGGATATTGGGCCAATATTATTTTGATGATAAAAAGACCTGTCACCACTATACAGTGGCATAAAAATGAAATTGGGCCAACGTATGTTTGATATTACCATGGACTGACTTTTCATTAACATGATATTGGGATGATTTAATAAGTAAGATAGCTAAAATGTATCCTGGATAAACATGTTTAAAATATTTATAATCAGGGATGGTCGTACAATAAAAATGCGATGGAAAAAGAAATGGAGAGGTTTCGATCTAAGAATGTTCACACTAAAAACCCTGCACTTTACCCCTGACCTACTCTCCTAGTAAAAAAAGGGGTAATTTTAAGGATTCATCATAGTAATGAGATACCTACTTTACTCCTGACCCAACTTCCCTCAGTGAAATATGCGTAACTTTAAGCATTATCACTGTAGTGAAATATTTCAGATTCGTTTTCTGTTGAAGTTATTGGAGTTATAACCCAATAAAGGGGGTTCATATTAATTGCCATGCGAAAAAATTCACCTGGACCGGGAATCGAACCACAGACCTTAGGCGGCGGAGACCATTGCGCTACCCAGGGTCCCTAATTTGCATGGAAAATTTACCGAGGTTCAAGGTACTAGATGTTGAGCCCTTGCGGTCCATCAAGGATGGCAACGCAAGGGAGAAAGGGCTTCAAAGAAGCCACGACCAAAGGTCAACCCCATCCAGCGCTAAAGCCGCGCTTGACGGTAAATGTAGGATATTCCAAGCCTGCTGCGTGAACGGCAATTTGTAAGCAAATATCGAATCGTTACGAATTCTGAAGATTCAGGCTACACGGAGTGGAAGCGAAACCTGATAACACAGGATCGTGTTTTTTTCTTTTTGTGTTATCGAATTCTTAAATAATCATATTTCTTATTTTATATCTAAGCCTCCAAATGGTTTCTGATGTTCTGACCAATCACGAATTTTTTACTTTTTTCTCTCTGATGTCGGGGGGAAAAAATGTGAATACTCAAAATTATAAAATCCGGCGACCTGAAAAATATGTTTTATGGCCTTTATTAGTCGGCTCAGCTGACATCATTTTTGCATCGGAAAACGATATCTATTAAATATCAATTTAAGATACGATCGACGATATCAATTTTACATCGGAGAAAGGTATCTTTTATGTGTCATTTCTATATCGTAATTATCAGCCGATGTTAAAACGACATTGGTGACGTCAAAATGACATTGGGCCGACGTATAACTGCCATACAATGCTGCTTGGGTTGTATAGCCTTCCTCTCATCCTCCCTTATTTTTTCTTTTTCCTCGCCGGTGAAAAACTTCAGGGGGGGGGGGGGTTTAACACCCCTGGCTATGCGCCTGGTGCGACCCTGCTATTCCATATTATATCATATATTGGCTATTCCTACTATTCAAGGGTAGGTGAAGACTCACTTGTCTGTCAGTCGAGCTCCACGAGCTTATCACGAGACATCGGAAACTGCTGAACATTGCCGAAAGCACTGAGGCACTTCCGACTATGCGGGCTCTATAGCTGTGCACCCAATTTCCCAGATAGGTACCATCCCAGAATTTAGGAAGGACGCCATCTTGGAAGGGTGTCCCAACTCGTTACACATCTTAAGGGAGCAGATTTAGGTACCTTTTTCAGCCGCCAGATTTGGGCATTGATGAGTGAATCCTTTTCCCATGATTCAAAGCGAGAGCAGTGGACTCGATGAAGATGGCTACCAACGAGGGAAAGTATTTTGGCTGAAAGTTTGTTGATATTTTTATAATTTGTCGTGTTGATTCGTTTATCACAATAAAATATCGATATAGGGAGTAGTGACATGACTGAGAGATTCATTCAGAAGTAGGAGAAGAGCGAATTGTTCTGCATTAAAATAAATATATTATCTAAATTATGGAAAATATGACAAGATGCTAATCTACGGTACTCTAATTAAATTCTGTCTATACACAATGGCATGAGAAAGTTAGCAATATGGATTGTGTAAGATTTTGTACATCATGTGTCATCCCTTTCACATTCTCTTGTTTTTCATTGGTTCGATCCCAGCAGATGGCAATACCTGCGTAAGGATGTCCCAATTCATGCTCCCTTTTGGGTTAGCCAGCTAAATTTTAGGCACCCAAATCCATGCTCCCTAATTCCTAACCAGTTGGGACACAGCTTATTTTATTTTTGAGCTTGTTTTTATAGTAGGGAGTGCTACGCTCTACGATAAATACAACTTAAACTTCACTCATGTTTGGGACTTGTAGCCATGCATTTGCATATACACTCCCTTTAATCATTTATAAGGATACAAAAACTATTAAACTAATAAAAATTAAAAATTATTGATAAAATTTGGGGGGGTGTCGTGACCCCTGTGACCCCCCCCCCCCCCCCCCCCCCCCTAAATCCGCCACTGGTCTCGCTGCAGCGCAGAATCTTCAGGTGTTAGCCGAGAAACAGTTTCCTATAATATTTCCCATATATCATGAAATTTTTTTAAAGTTACATGAAAAAAGCTAATCATAATTCTATCTGCATGCCTTTCACATTTTCACTTTTATCCTAACCTATGGATGTGATTTTTGTAATCCTCAAAATATTAGGAAGAATAAAGTATTTCTTGTTCTTTTTATTATTTCAGTTTTATTTTTGAATTTCTGTTTTGCCTAAGAATAATAAAAATCAGTTATTAGTCAAGCAATTATTGTTTCTTATATCTTTCTGTGGGCTTCTGTGAAGATCCACCATGTAATAGATGGCTATTTTAAGTATTATGTTTTTATTAAGGAAGTTATTTGTTAATGGATGAGTCTGGAGATTGTTCTGTAACGTAAACACTGCATGAGTATACCATGCTGAGAAAACTGACTCGACTTAATTTACTTTCTGCTGAAGTTTAGATTTAATGCCTTATTTCAGTTAATTGTTGCTCTTTCATTGCAGAATTTCCTGAAAAATGCAATGGGCAGATACATTGAGCAACGTACAATAGAAAAAGTTTGGTCGTTACTGGAGGCGCATAAATCTCAATCCAGTGAGAAACAACAGTCAGATGCTGGGAAAGACAAGAGTTCATCAGAAAAGACTGAAGATGCCGAAGTGGATGAAGAAGCTCGGCCAGAACCAGAGGCTGCTGAGGAAAGCTCTCCCAAGGCAAAGACAAAACTAAGTAAGAAAGAGAAGAAAGAAAAAAAGAAAAAACAGAAATATGAACTAGAATTAGAAAGTATTTCAAAAGAAAAGCTAGCTGTTGATGATAAAAATCTTGAAGAGGAGGACATGGAAGTTGACCAAGGGGAAACTGGTGGCGAAGAGAAGGGTGTTAAATCTAAAAAGAACAAAAGGAAGAAAAAGAACAAGGAGGAAGATGAGCCTAAAACAGAGGGAAATGTCGGTGCTGATGTTGTCAATGGCACAAAAGGTGGAGAGAAAAAGAAGGGGAAAAGAAAACATATTGATAACGAAGATGAAGGTGTGGATAGAAAAAAGAAGAAAGGTGTTTTGGAGCAAAAGGAGAATGTAGAGGAGGAAAATGGAGTTGCAGAGTCAGGTATTCAATAAATTATTTTACTTGTTATGTTATACATGGGCATACCACATACTCATATTTCCTTTGAGTTTTGGCAGAACATTGTTGGATTATGTGTGAGTAATGCATTTTTTTTAGGTTATTCAAATCTTGACTCTCAGCTGTAGCAGGTTTTTCTTATTCCAGTAGAATGCTCTCTTTGCCGGGGCTAATCAACTGACAATTTCCTTCTATCTTTGTCCATCTTTAGTTATTCATCTTCCCAGATAGCAATACTCTTCCACCTCTTCAAGCTTTTGTCTACCAAGGTTAACATTGGTCTTGGGTTCTTCTCTTTCACTACATAACATTACCATTTTCTTTGTATCGACCTTAAAGTGATACCTAGTCAATATATTTCCTAGGTTAACTACAGTCCTCCCTAAATATTTTTCTTTTACTCCTTTGACAACTTTGTAATCCGTAAATTACAGTATGCTAATTTTTTCCCTTGGATATTCACTATTGAAGCCTTCCTTTGACTTCCTTGAGAGCTTTCATATTGTAGTCATAAACATTTTCAGGAGATGAATGACAGCCATCAGTATTTTATACTAACATTGAATAACCATCTGTCATTATTAATACTTCTCTGTTCAAATTGGTGGTTTCAGGCGTAACTTGGTGGAATCTCATCGTTAATTAAAACACAGTGACTTTGTGGATCCGCAATATTTAAAAAACTTTATTGACAACCCGGGTTTCAACATCAAAGCGTCATCTTCAGGTACAAAACATTCAGAGATCTCCGTATAGAGGGGGGGGTTTGTCAGGCGTGGAGGATAGGAAGGTCATAAAGCTGACAACCCCCCCCCCCCTCTCAACCTCCTTTCCTTATTCCAGAGTGCTCCCCACAGGGGTTCCCTATCCCAGCGAACCTCCAACTCCACCCTGACTCATCCTTTCCCAAGGGCCAACCTCCCACCTCTCCTTGGTATCCCGCCCCACCCCTTGACTACTGAGTGCTATATATACGGAGATCTCCGAATGTTTTGTACCTGAAGATGATGCTTTGACGTTGAAACCCGGGTCGTCAATAAAGTTTTTTAAATATTGTGGATCCACAAAGTCACTGTGTTTTAATTAACTTCTCTGTTCGTTTAAATGCCAAGCATTGAATTCCAGACCATGAGCTTTCTTGAAATCTGCAAATGTTATGAACAAGTTTTCTCCATTCTTTTTTCTATGAATATTCAACTGGCCAAAATTGCTCCTCCTTTGGCCTGAAACCAAATTTGTCATCATCTAGAAACAACTCTGCTTTTCATTCTGTTCTTCTATTGATGATCGTTGTAGTGTGTGTCATCAAGCTTAGGTCTTAAAACTTTCTCTGAAACCTCATCTTTTTGGGAAAAGAAATAATGTTCTTCTGGAAGTCAATTGTTCTCTCTCTTGTTGAGTACACAGCGAAGATGGGTTTTCACAGTTAGGTTAATGTCTTATCTGCATTTTTAATTACGTGGCAGAAATATATACTGAAGTAGTTTTGTTTACCTTTAAAGTCTCCAGTATCTCTCTTGACCGCATACTCCTTTAATTACCTTCACTGAGATCACATGATCTGTATAAGTGCTCCAAATATTACCTAAATCTATTCATATATCCATTTTCAATTAAAAGGTCATTTTTGTCCTTTTTGGCATGACATATTTTGCCCTGTGCATTGAACCTGTTGCCAGTTTCCACCTTTTCATGTGGGAGCTGGATTTGTACATCTTCGTCTAGAGTCCTCATCTGCATTCTCAAGATATTCTTGCTTTACAGTGTTTCTTTCCTTATTCTTATGTAGCAGAGTTGCCCTTTAGTTTTCACATTCCTGTGCATATTTTTTACTTTATACAATCAGTTCTATGACTGTGGATGAAGTTTTCACGGGTCTTCCACCAGGTCAAGTATTCGGTTGCCGTGAAAACTTCATCCACATCATACGCCAGGAAAACACCAAATCCTTCAGTTCTATGACTATTTCTGTGGTCCAGGTTTCTTCATGACACTTTCCTTCTCCCAAGAGCTTCTTATGTGGATTCCTGTAGCCTCTTTTTAATGTGTTTTTACATCTCTCTTCCACTGAGTACACAGTTGTGTTTGTTCAGTATACTTCACCGTTGGGTATTTGTGTTGGCCGCCACAAAATAACGCCTTTCTTTTGTTTTTATTTGTTCTGTACTTCGATGTTGGTGGAGTTGTAGTCGACCTTCCCCTCCACCCCCTCTCTGGTCAGATTTGGATGTGTGGGCCGCTCAACGTCTCGACCTCTTTCGATTCCAACCTGGGCATGCAGAGGTTGTTTCTGGCATGACATCGCATCTACCAATCTTTCGGCTGCATGCCTGGTCCTTCGGGTTGTATTGTGAATCATACCAAGCTGTTGTTCATTTTTTGTTGTTATATTGAGAATATTCCAATTTTGTTTGTGAATTAAATTGTTTGTTCTTATGGAAGATGTGATTCTTTACGCCAGTGTTTTCTCATGATTTGTTCTCTGATTCTCTTGCAAAGGTCAGCTAATATTGGGTCTTCATTCGATTCTTCATAGCTTCTTTAATTTCAGCTGTACTGAAAGTTATTGGCTGTATGTTCCATGGTGCATTTTATTGGCCCTCAGAATATTTCTGAACATTTAAATGCCCTAAAAATTTGATTGGATAAAATATGACTGAAGTTACTCCAAGACTTGCAGGAAGATCAAATCCATCCATATCTGTGTATAATTTCTTCTTGGGGAGTTGGTTTATTTCAGATATTGTCTACAAACTATTTATTCAATGTTTGTGATGTTCATAACATAAAAATGGTTAAAACTAATTTAGATCAATTGTTAAACTGAGTAGCAGCTTTATGTGTAAGTAGTTATTGTATAATTGTTTTAATTTTTTTCAGGTACAAATGGTGAGGTCAGTGAGGAGGTCACGAAGAAAGGGAAGTTCAAGTGGGATAAAACAATTTTATCTGTCCTCAAAACTGCTCCTGAAAATGAAGTACCAGTGAAACGTCTTAGGAAAAAAGTTTTGTCTGAGTATCAAGAAGCATTAGGACAAGGAAGGTGTCAAGAACTCTCATTAGAAGAGGCTTTGGGTACTTTTGAACGCAAATTGCTAAAAATTCCGGGTGTTAAAGTTCTTAAAGAGAAAGCAAAGCTAGTGAAGAGCTCATGAGATCACATTTTTTGTGTATGTGACCATTGAACTTCATTTATGCAAGGAAGAGAGTTTAAAGAGTTGAGTGTTACTATAGTAATTTCCCTGAGCTGTTATAAATGAAATTGAAAGGTAACATAATTTTAAATTGCCAAATTTGTGTTAAACCAGAACGATAAAATAATTGAATTCTATGCATGTGGTTCTCTAATTTTTTTAATATGATCTCATAGTTCTCTGACAATATGCTGTCCTTGGCCCTGGGGTGTTGTAATATAATGCTTAATGGGCAGTTAGAGTAAGCAAGTGGTGATTTTTTTGACTGCTGGCATTCACTTAACTTAAGAGGTTACAACATCATGTGCCGGAAAACATCCTTTTCCATTATTACTGGTCAGAACAAATATATTTCATTCCAACTTCTTTTAGGTGCAGTTTTTTGCTCACAAAATTTCATATTTCTGGCAATAAATCAATTTGATTACATGCATTTGAATTTTTTCTCCTCCCAGGTGAGCTTTGATATTATTACTGCAACGTAGAATCACCTAAGGAACGTATAATTAAGACATTTGCATTTGTTTCATTTCATGGATGATGGGGTACTGGGAGTAACCGAATGAATTCAGTTGTACTTATGGTGATTTGGTCAGGTCATTAGGTACACTATAGCAGGTCATTGGTGTGCAGGTGGCAATGAAAGGGGTTGAAGCTCAATTGCTTTTAAACTAGGGGTGTTTTCGGACTAGGGTTATGAAATAAATTCCAGTGATCATCTACAATGAGTAGCTCATGGTATAAATTGAAATAGTGTATTTAAGCCCTGGCGTATGATAAGTTTTCTTCGATGGAAATTTGAAAAATTGAGGTGTTATTTTCAAGTTCTCCATTCTGAAGACATTTTTAGGCTCCCTTGTGAAAATATAGTCTGAAGAAAGCGTGGAAAAAATGTGCATCCACTCTGCACACTCCTCTTACAGTTTTTGCCAAATACCAGTAATTGCATGCTACTTATGTCACACCTTCATGTTGCATTTTCTAGATTAAACTTTTGTCACACCCTTTCACATATCCTGCACATTTTTCAGCAGGTGGATGCGGAAAGCTGGGCTTGATGTAGGTAATTGAATTTGAGGCTTACAATCTTGCCGATTTGTAAGGAATTCCTTGTTGATTTTTCTGATCCATGTAATATCATCGGGTAAGTGTACTAACTGTAACAAAACAAGTGATTTTTTTCTCAATTCAATCAACTAATAGAAATAATTTAGGTAATGTTAAAAACATAGCAACCACACAAGAGAATCAGAAGTATGCATGAAATGTTTGTGGGCTTACGGCTTTTATATCACCCTCTTATTGCCATGTCAGTTTTACTAGGTTACCCCTTCTTTCCGTCACTAAGGCAGTATATTTAATGTTTTTTCTATAATCGTGTGGGCACCCAAATTCATCGGTTTCACAGTGAATTGTAGGGGTTGTTACACACTTATTATATAGGCAAACGAACGAGACATTTATCCTTATATCGGTGGCCACTGAATTTGTATTGTAGCAGAAAGTAAATGTACAGAATAAGAGGTGTCTCACCAATTTGTAGCATAAAATTTTCGCAGCGTGTTGACTTTGGATCGATTCGCAAAGGGGATCTCATGAGTCGTGATAATTTATGCAGAAGTATACACGAAAAATTCTTTAAACGTTTAATTTCTAACATGAACACAGAAGCGAATTAAAAATTTTTGCAAATGTTTCTGACACTATCCTGGCATCTGGTGATACTTTGAGGAACTACTTCTCCCGACAAGAATTATTTTTTTGTTTTTCCACAAGTTTCCGTGACTGTCCAGTCAGTGCATTGGCGTGTTACTTGTGTTGAAAATGGCAGCGATCAGCCTTTTGAATCCAAAAGCCGAATTTGCAAGGGCCGCACAAGCTCTTGCGATAAACATATCAGCGGCGAAAGGGATCGAAGATGTAATGAAAACGAACTTGGGTCCTAAGGGAACAATGAAAATGTGAGTTCATGCTGTCTTGGGAATTTTACTCCCACGTGACGATGGGTCGAGAATCTGTTTGTATTCTCAGTTGCCATTGCGTGAATATACAATTATGTTGGGTAAAACCACGTCCATTATTTCCCTGCGATCCTAAATAATGCATGGGAGTTTAGATTTGCACTAATTATTGTTGTATATTTATCAGGCTGGTATCTGGTGCCGGTGACATTAAAATCACTAAAGACGGCAATGTTCTTCTCCACGAAATGGTACGTTCTTTGTGTTCATTGTTTGTGTGCATGGCTTTCTCCGTTTTAGGTCTGTCATTAATTAAAACAATTTTACAGCAAATTCAGCACCCTACCGCATCGATGATTGCTCGCGCTTCGACCGCTCAAGATGACATTACTGGTGACGGTACTACGTCGACAGTTTTAGTGATTGGGGAGTTGTTGAAACAAGCCGACCTATACATTTCAGAGGTATAATTTGCCATAGTCCTTTATACCTGTCATTTTTTTGTGAATTTCCTTTTAACACCATTTCTTTTAGGGTCTGCATCCAAGGATTTTAACCGAAGGTTTCGATTTGGCGCGTGTAAAGACGATTGAAGTATTAGACAGTATTAAATTGAAAATTGAGCCCACCAAGGAAAATTTGGTTAGTGTTGCCCAGACGTCACTACGCACGAAAGTCCACCCGAAGTTAGCTGATGCATTGGCTGAGGTATGAAAAACTTCTGTTGCTGTGGTTTTTAACATACCGTTATTCCTACGGTTTTTTAACAAAGTTTTCGGCAATCCAACAATTTAATACTATTTTCGTTTTTAACTTTGAATCACACCTATTTCTGTGATTAGTGTGCATGTATAAAGTTTTATAGCATCCTTCCCTTACAATTATTCAGGTGTGCGTTGACTCTGTTTTGGCAATCAAGCAAGAAAACAAGCCAATGGATTTGAATATGGTGGAAATTATGGAAATGCAACATAAAACTGAAACAGAAACATGTTTGGTCAAGGGCTTGGTGCTCGATCATGGTACACGTCACCCCGACATGCCTAAGAGGCTGACTAATGCATTTATTCTAACGTGCAATGTCAGCATGGAATATGAGAAAAGGTAGGCTAAGTAATATTGCATTCTATATTGTGTGATGATTGAGGGCAAAAATTTTATCAATCGTCAATTAAGGAACCCTGTCATTGGCAAATGTGTGCTCTCGTTATAACTTAAGGTTCTAGGATTCAATTGTAGCTATGCTATATGTGTTCATTGATTAAATCAGTCCCGGCTAGCTACTGGGCATGGTACCAGGTGTGGCCCAGAAGACATTCAATGTTGGAATTTTTTGTCTTCCTATGTACCCAGATAGCAAGCCAGCTGGACAAATCGCCTGGAATCCAGCTGGAATATGTAGCTTAAATCCTGGCTAGTCAAAAGCTGGACTAGTCAAGTCTGTATCCAGCTGGTTGAGAGAGCCTGGAATATTATCTAGAAATCCAGCTGGATTCCAGTTGGAATCCAACCTATTATCCAGCTGGAATCCAGTTTTACATTGGATTAATACAGCTGGATTTACATTTGCTTACTGATTAATTCCAGTTCGATTCCACCTGGCTTAGCTATCAGGGATATATGGTTATGTAACTGCTGATCATGTCATGTTCTAATGTGTATTATTAAAATGTAGAGTTATCTTTGCAACATCCGGTATTAATTATAAATGTTTTCTCGGGTGAGCTTCAAACTTCGTGTATCAGTTAGCCAAAACTTGCTTCAGTACTCTGTTACATTTCAGGAGCTATCAAGATTTTATATTTTTTTCTTGAGGGCCCAGGTTCATGTCCTGAGAGTGGCAGAGATTTTTCAATGGTATTCTGGTTATTGATTAAGTTCTATGCAAAGAGCAATTCCATTGCAGTACCTTATCATTGGATGGGACTTAACACATTCACTTTGGGTCATAATTTAAGAAACTCCCCTAAAATCAGGTCAGTTTTATTTCCATCATCATCAGGCAACAATCCTGAGATTGGTTTGATGCAGCTCTTCATTCAGTTATCCTATCAGTTAATCTCTTCATGTGTATTTACATATTTCTTCTCTTTCACGTTCATGATCAATTTTTCTATATATATATATATAGAAAAATTGATCATTGCAGGTTTGAGAGAGAGGTTTTACATAAAGTATCATTATATATATCTATCTCTTGTATAGATATATATATATATATATATATCTCTCTCTCTCAAAGAAGCCCTCCCTCATCCATTCTTCCCGTTGATTCCTCCTTCGACAATTGTCTTCATCAGGCCATTATGTCCAATGGTGTGACTGATTAAGTTTTCCCATCTTCTTAAGGCTTTCAGAAGACTTCTCCTTTCTCCCACTCTTTTTGGGACTTCCTTGTTACCTATTAGGTTGATCCATTTAATCTTCATCATTCTTCTGTTGCACCACATTTTGAATGTTTCCACTCTTGTCTTCTCTTCAGCAGTCATCGTCCATATCTCATTGCCGTTAAGAAGCATGCCCCAGATGTAAGTCTGATAAATAGTTTCCTTACTTCCATGCTTGTGCTTCCAGCTGTGAGGAGATTCTTCTTTTAGTTGAATGCCTTCTTTGCGTGAACCATTCTGCCTTATCAATACCCGACTGAAATAATAACCACATTGATTGTCGTGGTCCGTGGAGAATGTGTTAAATTGTGGACCTTTTGACACCTTTAGTTAAGAGTAGGTTTATGCTTATGCCAGGTTACTGTCACCCTTGTCCACTCCCTGATAAATTCCTTCCTCGACCCAAATTCAGCCTCTCTTAAAATGGCGAAATGATGATAGTTTCCAAGTGCCTCTCTTGATTAGCTAAGCCAGGCCAGTAACAATCCTTTAAGTTATACAATTCCATACATTAGTGCCGCTACCTTGTATTTGTTCGATATGTAAACAACCATGTGTGTCAATTGCATATATAGATCATTGCAGAATTCATTATCTATAAATTAATAAACATAGTGACAACTGCCAATGCAATATTTGTATGTGAAAAAAATAACCACAAACACTAAAATGAATGACCACAACTCATTGAAATAAATATGATTTAGTCAAATCTGAAGTTAGTATTACATGCAACAAGTTATAACAATAATTCGATTTAATTAACTTTACTGCAATTTATGAAACAGGTTCTAAAGCTATACAGTTAATGGGAGGGGTCTCGTGAAGTACATACACTTGATTAGAAGTAATCCAGAAACAGTCATGAAGCTCTCAGTACTGAATGAATTAGAGAGGCGTAAGGGATTGGAGCAATGAGAAGTGTAAGTGGTCCTCTACTGCACATTTAGCTTATTCCTTTATGAAGTTCACACATCACATGAGGTGTATAGGGGTTTTTACAACTTCTGTCACTGGCAAAAGTTTCAGTCTGGAGATAAAACCAAGCCTGTTCAGTAGCCATAGGCAAAAAATAACGGAAATAAATATAAGGCACTCACTTCATTCAACTGCAATTCTTGGTTAGAGATATTTCACATGAAAGGTAGCCTAACAGAAACTTGCCTCCCATAATTCTTAAAGACAAGCAATATAAGCTTTTAGTCAAGGCAGTTTCAGCTGTAGCTCTAGAACCCAACTTCTGAACAATACTTTTGAATTGTGACGAGAGGATGAAACCCACTCCATAAATCTGGGTTACTAATAAAACACCAGCTATGTTAACTTTGTGCTGGGGTCCCCAGCTAATTTTGTCAATTGTTTTGAAACTGGAAGGAACATTTCATCAAATCCCTTTGCATACTGTAATCTATATACAGTAAAACCCCGTATTTGCGTTATCGGAATTTACGTTTTCCCGCAAATTGCAACATTTTTTTTGGGCCCCATCAAATTTCCTATCTCTGCAACGTATGTAGAACCCTGTATTTGCACCGCGTGTTTCACCGTTTTCCCGCTATTTGCAATACGATGTGCCGACTAAAAAAAATAATTTCCCTTTTAAAACAGTTACTCGTGCATATCAGCCCTTACAAACTATCTTTTGGCGTCCTTTCGTACATATGTACTTAAAAATACAAGAGTGAGAGAGTGGTAACGAGAACTATTTTCGGGAAGAATTTGAATGTGGCGGGGCACAACGCCACCCGTGTCGGAAAATTGAACTACGTCAGCTCGTTATCTTCCGCGAGGAAAAGATTCACGATATGAAATGAATGTATTGTAGGACTGCCCGGCTAATAATAAATACAATGTTAAGAACTGCTGTCGGAATGTCGACAATATTGATTTAGTACAGAATTTGATATGATTAAGAATGAAAGCGACTTCCGAACCAGACGTGATTAAACGTGATAAATGCCGGAGCTATATAATGTGACCGATAACTGGGATCATTTACGCCGACTTGTTTCAACAGTTATAACAATGATGGGTTACTTAAACTTGCATTATCCCATTCAAGCCACACTGCATCACAAATAATCATAATATTTAAAAATTATGAAGTTGCACGACAGTTTGCACTAGTAGAACGGCGAGGTAGCTCGTGTGCTAAGTTAACTTAAGGGTAATTCCGTACTAATTGAGGGTAATTACCCTCAATTACTACGGAAAATAGAATTAATCTGCTTAAAAATGGAAAAGCGAGGTGAAAAACGGACATTTTCAATTGAGGACAAAATGAAAATTTTAGGGCAAGTTGATGCCCATATTGGAACCCGCATTTGCATGGCGAAGCAACTCAGATTGTCGGTCTCGACATTGAATACCATAGTGAAAAATCTTTATGCGATTATAAAACATGCAAAACAGTGTGGACATTTGTCAAAAAAGAGAAAACATGTAAAGAATTCCGGGTATGAAGAATTAGATCGAATGCTGAAAAGATGGTTTTTAGGTGCAAGATCATCAAATGTCCCTGTGAATGGCGTCATCTTACGAGAAAATACGTTTCATAGCGCCACATGATCGGGAATCGAAGATTTTACGGCATCCTATGGTTGGTTGGATAGATTCAAAAATTGGTACAATCTTGTATACAAGACTGTGAGTGGTGAAGTGGAAAGTATCTGAACTGATTAAGACTTCTGGGAGGCTACAGCCCAAAAGATGTTTTCAATGCAGACGAGACAAGATTATTCTTTAATGTGCTGCCAGCAAAAACAGTGTGCTTCTGAGGGGAACAATGTCATATAGGGACCCTTAGTAAACAAAGACTTACTGTCTTATTAATCACAAATGCAGATGGAAGTGAGAAACTTCAGCCGCTAGCGATTGGCAAATCAAAAAGTCCTAGGTGTATCAAGCATGTAAAACAGTTGCCCACTAGATACACCACAAATACCAAAGCATGGATGACCTCAGCAATATTTGAGGATCAGCTCCATGCTCTGGATGCAAGAATGGGGTCACAGAACAGGAAAATTCTGCTGTTTATTGATAAGTGCCCAGCCCATCTACGGAATGTACACTTAAGAAATGTACAGTTAAATTTTTTTCCAGCTAACTGTAACGGTGAGCTCCAACCATTGGATTTAGGAATAATTCACTCATTTAAGGTGCATTATCGAAGAATGATTGTACAGAAATTGATATCTCTGCAATTGTGATAGGGACATAAAGACAATCAAATTGAGTGTACTGGTTGCCTTTCACTACACTTCATGGGCCTGGAAACAGGTTAAGAACTCTACAATATATAACTGCTAGGAAGCCAAAGACTTAAGACAAAGAAAATATCCGACTTTTTTGCTAAGTAATATACATTACTAGGCAAAAAAGTCATAATCATTAGATTGTTTCAATGATTCCTGATAGCAAGCAACACTGAAATGACACTGCCATCGTAATTCTTGATTATATTTACAATATCTTCTTTCAGTATTCTCAACTCGATGCATTGTGTGTAGGATCCACATAACCTTAAAAATTGCATTTTCATTAAGTTCTTTTTTTTACATTCGATCATTTTTTGCTTGCTTTAGTGCAATATGATGTAGTCCTATTGCACAAAACTTGCAATGAATATTCGAAATATTAGAAGATTTTTCCAATAATGAAAGAGAAAAATAGTTTGCTTTTTATTTTATTAATTTAAAATTTTTAATGTTATGTTATTCACAGTAAATTAAGAGAGCTGTAGTTAAAGAAATAAATAATACAATTCCTCTGTTTCAGTTTATCAGCCTGCTTTTTATTTTTGACATTTCCCAAGCTAGTACGTATGTAAAAGTGAAAAATTCTCCATTTCCCACTATTTGCATTTTCCCGCCATTTGCACTTTTTTTCTGGGGTCCCTAGAAAAGTGCAAATAAGGGGTTTTACTGTATATAAAAATGAATGTATGTGTTTGTGTGTGTGTATGTCCTTTATGCATTACTACACCATTCATCGGATCGCCATGAAACTTTGGGAAGTTGTTGAGTACATTCCCGAAAAGAGGACTACGAAATCGATATTTCAATATCGATACGTTATCGATATAATATCGCTAAAGTATCGATAAATTGATACATTATTGATACAAAATTGAGGTGAAATTATTTAGTTTTTTGAAAGGAATGTATCGTTGCAATATCGATACTGTATCGAATGTATATAATGTGTTTGTACTTTATGCATTACTACACCATTCATCGGATCGCCATGAAACTTTGGAAAGTTATTGAGTTCGCTCCGCGAAGGTTTCTACAAAATCGATAATTCAATGTCGATACTTTATCGATATAATATCGATAAAATATGGATATATCGATAAATTGTTGATACAAAATTGAGGTGAAATTATTTATGAGTTTTTTAAAAAAGTTTTATAAAGTATCATTACAATATCGATACTGTATCGATACAATATTGATAACTTCATGCATTACAACAAAATTCATCCAATTTCCATGAAGCTTTGGTTAGTTGTTTTGTTCACTCCATGAAGGTTTGTACAATATCGAGCATACAATATCGACATTGGAGACGGGATGTGCATCCCTTTGAACTTGCAATTCATTGAAACATTCACGTGCAACATATTCAAATCATCCGGCATGTGACAAATATTTCAGAAATGCCAACTTATTGCTTGGGATGAATGCACAATGGTGCACAAAGCATCGCTCGAGGCTCTGGATCGATCATTGCAAGATTTCCGTTGAATCCTGAGACCATTTGAGAACGCAATAATATTGATTGCACGACACTTCAGGCAAACATTACCTGTAATTCCTCGATTGACACTAGCGGATGAAATAAATGCTTGCCTGAAATATTCTACTTTGTGACGACATGTAAAGACGTTAAAATTATATACAAATATGCGTGTCCAGCTGCAAAACAATCGATCAACTGAGATATATTGTATACCCATAAAAATTGTGAAATTAAACATACTGTAAACGTGCGCTTTCTATTTAACCAGATTGAGCCACAGCAACGCGTGGCTGGGTCAGCTTGTATAAAATAAAAATTTGGAAGGTGTAAGCATTCAAAATGTGGTGCTACAGAAGAATGATGAAGATAAATTAAATGGATCAACCTAGTCAGTAATGAGAAAGTCCTAAGGAGAGTGGGAGAAAAGAGGTCTTCTGAATACCGTAAGAAGACGAAACAACCTAATCAGCCACATCGTGGGATGTGATGGCCTGACGAAGACAATCGTTGAGGGACAAGTGAACGGAAATAATGGCAAAGGAAGGCCTTGTGTGAGATATATGGAACAAGTGATGAAGGATGTGAAAGAGAAGAAATACGTAAATTTGAAGAGATTAGCCGATATAAGGACTCAGTGGAGAGCTGCATCAAACCAATCTTAGCTTTGTCTTCTTCACTTCAACACACTTCTCTCACGTCTCACTTCAACAGTTTGTTACTTATGTTCAGGAGCAGATTCTCTCACAGGGGTATATTAAAATAGAATACAGGAAGAATTCACGGGAACTCACGGAATTCACATGGACCCACTAAGAAGATTCCCATGATAGATTTCTCTTACGCCATGAAGAAGTGGGATACATATGCTAACATGTTCTTTGGCTCAGTGTGGGAACTTAGGGACCACATTGTGTGTATTATGGAATTTTTATAGTTAAAACGTTTTTAGTATTACTCCCACTCAGTAGTTAACTATAATTTTCTTGTGCTTTCCTTTTCTCTTAGATTTTGAAGTTACACGTAGATCCCTATTTGCCTGACCCTACCCTATATCACTAGAGTTAAATTAAAGTGGAGATAATTTTTAAATTTTTATTAAAGAATTGATGTACACTTACCTTGTGTCACTTAACTGCTACATTTACATGGTGGCTCATTATGGAATTTATTATGCATGTAATTTGGAAATGCTTTTTCTATTATTGTTTGTATCTTTTCATCTGTGCTTATATAATAACTGATTCATTTACCCAGGTTAAAACTATTTTTCTTCTATTTCAGCGAAGTAAACTCTGGGTTCTTCTACAAGTCTGCTGAAGATCGGGATAAACTTGTGTTAGCAGAGAGGGAATTCATTGAAAATCGAGTGAAGAAAGTTATTGCATTGAAAAAGAAGTTGTGCGATGGAACGGACAAGAACTTTGTTGTGATAAATCAAAAGGTAAGGTGGTTTGTTCCTCTTAGCTTTTTTAACATTGATTCTTAGGGGAATTATTTGCAAAATAATTCGCGTTTTAACTAGTCAGTTTTTTTTTCACTTGTGTTGCTCATGCTAGGATATATCGTGGGAGCATCTCAAAATTCTGTTTTCTCATTGTTAATTCAAAGTTGTTGCTATATTAATAGATCATGCATCTAATTTTTATACTATTGAATCCTCTGTGTCATAACTTATTGTCTAATTTGTTTACCTGTTGCTTACAAGTTGTTTATTTTGTGCTGTGCATCTTGGCCTTATAATTTAGTTGATTATGTAATCAAAATTGCAAAATTGCCAAAGAAAACATCACCAGTTGCTTTAAAGCTGCTGGATTTACTCGTATGGAGTCTGAAATAATGGATGACACAGCAGAGGAGGCGCAACTGACTCCGTTCCCCCCAGAAGAGTGGCGTCAGATTGCTAGAGAGGTGAATTTCGATTGATGATATTCACGAGTAGGAGTTGGAAGAATTGGACAAAAATGATGATACTGAGCAAGAAATTGAGAGAGATCCAGTTCCCACTTGAGCCAAAACAGTCGAGGCTATGGAGTACGTATGCCGTTACTTACCAAGTGTTGTGGGAGCAGACGACGCTTTGGATCTCCACGTGAAGCTCAATGCAAAAATATTTCATCTCGGCACAATAAATAAAAAGCAGACTACATTGGACAAATTTTTAATGTGAATTTAAACTGTAGATTTAAAAACATGATTGTAATAAACATGAACTGTGAAATCAATCGATACATCTATCGATCAAATGGTATCATACCAAATACGAAGGAATGAAATGGGTACAGCGGGTAGGTACAGCTGTTGCCGAGTTTTAGGTAATTATAAAATATTACCTAATTTTTACTAAGCTTTAAAACAATCAACTGAAATACTTACTGTTATTATATTCTCAGAGTAAGACGTAAGAAAGATGAAATGACTTGGCTTAACTTGTCCTCTCCTTATATGCATTTTAAATCATGGGTAAATGATGCCGTGTTTATGTAATTGTCTCGGGGAAATCTATGAAACATTGTGATTTCCATACATATTGTATCGTTTTGGCAATGTCTCGCCCATTTTATTAATTTTAAACGTGCAAAGAGGCAATTTTACAAGAGCTTCCGAAAGTAATCGTAATTATGATGACTTTACCTCATTGCAATTACCCTAATAGCTATTATTCACTTTCCTGGTTGGCACGTTTTCCTGGTTAGCACGTTCATTTTTTGTGGCCCCTTCAAAAATATACTAACCAAGTTCTACTGTGTATGTATATATATATGTATGAATGAATTGTCCTTGACTGCTAAACATCTTTCATAGGGAATTGATCCCATGTCATTAGACATGTTGGCAAAGGAAGGAATAATGGCTTTGAGGAGAGCAAAAAGGCGTAACATGGAGCGTCTATCCTTGGCATGTGGTGGAATAGCCCTTAATAGTTTTGACGACATGGACGAGAGCCACCTGGGTTATGCAGGCCTTGTTTATGAGCATATCTTGGTAAGCAATCACCAAGTTTTAGTAATATAATGTATAATAATTAGAATCTAGGCTTGTTTCTCTGTGCCATGAGCAAGTTGGCAATTTCCTATAGTGGGATTTCATATGACATTCCTATTGTATAGATTTTACTTAACTTCCTCATTGCATTTTCTTGAGTGGTGCTGTTTCACTACCCCTCTAGTGAGTAATATGAGAGTTGAAAAGGTTTAAAAGTTTCTTGTGATGTTTTGAGGTTCTAAAGTGGTTTACATGGGACCTGAAAATTGACATGTTGCATATTCCATGCTGTCAGTTGAGAACCTCCAGAAATACATTAGCAAACTAGGAGTGAACATCATGGGAACCCAAATGGAGCTTATGGGAATCTGATTGATATGGATTGATTAGGGAAACTAGTGTGTGAGGCAAACAATACGTATTTGAAGATTAAAGTTGCATGGCTTGCAAGAAAATATGGAGGACTCTTGTCAGCCATGCACCCCCTTTTTTTCAATGGGGTTTTTGGAAAAAAGGGGCATGGCTTACATACCGTATTTACTCGTGTAAGCTGCGCCCTCGTGTATCCCACGCACCCCTATTTTCGGGCTGGCTTGTGAGGAAAAAATTATTTCTATAAAAAAATTTTTTTTTGCCCTTGAGTCTGCATCATTTTGTCATAACAGAATGCCCTTTCTTTAATAGAAATGCTGTGCCTAAATTATGTGTACGTATTTCTCATTAATTGATTGAATTACGTGTTAATATCGTCATGATCATCATCGCATCGTGCATGAACGAACGGCCTCTTTTACTGAGCATCTGTTTCTCGTATCATCTCACAGTAATTACAGGTACATACGATCACATTATCCAGCTATAAAAATGGCATCTGTTCAAAATAACATCCAACTGAAATAATTGCAGAAATCTATACAATTTCAATTCATGATTACTGGATTATTACGGAAATCCATTGGCATATCAACAACTAAAAGAAAAATGCCATTCGTACCTGATAGCAGTGGTCTTGTCTGCTCTGCGCAGTAGCTGTGGACTGGGATGATTTAACAACACCGGAAAGTCTTGGGAACACACGGAAAAAACTAAGCTCAATGTAATAACAATTATAATTATTATGAAACTAAAGGAAAGCACATTTCCGAAAATAGAATTACAAATCACTAATGAATATTCATATCATAACAGTTATCATTTTTAGTTTTCGTCACTGTTAGATTCAGATACACCATATTTCCTTCCTGCAGCTCGATTTCCTATTTTTTCGGCATCGCTTATAATAAGTAATTTTGTACTCGCAGGAAACGATCAAAATTTCACATCTGAATTCATTTTAGGGTGATAGTAGTAAATTATTGTAAAATGCTAAATGATCGATTCGAACTCGTTTACTACTCTCACGGTCGGTGCGGATAGCACGGGTAGTAAGAAGGTATAATCTCTGAGCATACGACCTTAGCCACCATGTAGCAAATTGTTTGTCGTGTATTTGCAATGTAGCTTTAATGTGTACGCAAAAGTAGCTATCTATTACGTAAAAGTGTTGCTACAGATACGTGATACCAAAACAATCTCTGCTTACGATATTGAAAAGACATAAAGATGCCGCCCACCTTGCGGCAGCTTACAGGATACAATGTAGATTTAAAGACATCAGTGCTACAATATGTTGTCCTACGTACGATCTATACACGATAAATCTATTGCTTTGTCAAGTGGTGTTTCTGATCTAGCATTTATTCAAGTACTGTTGTGCGCTCAGACTTTGTTAAACGTGGTTTTTTTAAAGTAATTACTTCGAAGTTTCAGAATACTTTGCAATATACAATTTACTACTTGACCATACTTACCAATTACGTCGATATGTCCACTGAATGCGAAATTTAAGAGAAAAAAACAACAGGAATTTGAGGAAAAATGGTACGCGGCTTACATGAAAATCTGGAGGATTCGTGTAAGCCGCGCACCCCCATTTTTTCACCGGCGTTTCGGGAAAAAAGGTGCACGGCTTACACGAGTAAATACAGTATCTAAATGGTATACACATTTATGTATTAAAAGCCATAGTAGTAAAGAATCATTGTGTTGTAGTAGGGATATGAGATGACGTAGTAGTAGATCACTAGTATAATATTTCGCGTGACATAATAAGTGAAACAATGGAAAGCTACCTATAGTGGGGACCTCCTCTACTGAAAATGGATCGTATGTAAGACAGCACAATGCAGTGCTGATATGCCTTCAACAGTGCAGCTGCATTGTGTTCTTTGAGCTGCGGAAAGGGGATTTGTTCCTTAGTCCTTAACCAGGTACTGTAATAAGAATCAGTGAGGTCTAGAGTCTCTTGGGAATTAGAGTTAATGTACACCTGTCCACAATAAAATGTTACCACTTCAGAGCCGAAATTTTTCCAAGTCCTGAGTTGACGGTGATTTGACAACACTTCGTCACGGCTTCCCTCTGGTGGAACCTGGGGAAGCTCTAACCGAAAACAAACCCTCCTCCCCCCTCCTTTCCTTCCTTAGCACTGTATGTATATTTCCATTTAAATTTATTCGGTACAACTAGTTTCATTGCTTTTTCTTCAGATGATCTACAGAAATATACATAGTTGTTGGATTCCTTATTTGACTATGGATTTCCATATTGTTACGCCTCAAAGTATTGAGTGATATTTCCTGTGTCAAGTACATCTTTAAATCCTGTTTCAGATAACAGAGGGAGGGCTTTATCAGTCGGTGGGGGAAAGGTGGCTAAGGTTAGGAGACTAAGGATAAAGTAAGGAGCTGAATGGCAGGGTAACAGAATATTCTAGGAGGCTAACAGGAACTAGGAAGAGAAGTAAAGTCCCTCCTCCCAAATATCCTGTTAGGTATCTTTTTCTCCTCCATCTCTTTCCTTTGTGATCATTGACCCTGGTCTCATTTGTGTAACCTTCCCTTCAACTTTGTCTTCAAAGGTGTCCTTTCAAATACTTCAACTCATAAAATATCTTAGTAGTAATTACTCTTTCCGTATATTTTCTAGGGGGAGAATAAGTTTACTTTTGTGGAAGAGTGCAAGTTGCCACAAAGTGTGACTATTCTTATCAAGGGAGCCAACCACTACACGCTTGTCCAGGTGAAGGATGCAATTCGGGATGGACTGAGGGCCATCAAGAATGCTATGGAAGATGGTCAGTATCATCCTGTGTTAATGAATTCTTGAAGTGTGTTGGAATTAGCCATTACAGTATAACGAGTGTATAATGAGAGCTCTTGGGAGCTTAGAATTCACTTGCTATATTGAACTCTCGTTACTAAGGAAGATTTTAAATAATCATTTCACAGCAAATCCCTACATTTTTAATGCTAGTTTAACCAATAGCTAGTGGGTGATTTGGTTGAATGGCCAAAATCATTAAGATGGTAATTACAATGACCCAGGAAACTCCACTTTATTCCTTGCCTCTGGAGATGACAAAGAGATTTTCGCAAATTCATTCAATGAGCCACCCTCTTCTTCATTGGAGAAGCGAGGCCTTCCAGAGCCCACTCTCTCATCCACAGTTAGGTCGGTAGTCCAGTCCTTTTTTATATTTTGAACAGTAAGATGAGAACTTCTCATTTTCTCTCATCAACTATTCACTTTGTGGTAGACCAGCAATTTGATTTCTCCTCCTTGCCATTAACTGAGGCATCATCACTTGTCTCTTTTCCAAGTTCGACATTTCGTGAAAACCGTTCATCAAATGATTTCATTAATGAAATAGCAATACGGGTTCAGAGTAAATGCCCCCATTTTGTGATATCGGAAAGTTTGTAATATTGTTTCTTTTACCATCATCATCATAATTCAACAATTATAAGATTGGTTTGACGCAGCCCTCCACTCAATTCTTCTATTGGCCAATCTCTTCATATTACCAGAATTACTCTCTTGCACATCCTTCAAAACCTGTTCCATGTATCTCATACGAGGTCTTCTTTTGTTGTTCTTTCCATACACTTTTCCCTCAGCGATTGTCTTCATCAGGCCATCATGTCTTAGGATATGGCCAATTAAGTTGTCCATTTTACCATACTTTTTTTTAATGTTTCATAATAACGAACGTAGCTTGTAATAACAAGGGTTACTACAAACTACGTTAATACAAGATTCTACTGTAATTATGTGCTTGAACCTCTTAAGGTTTTATTGCAGGGTGGAGCCTGAACATTTCTTTTCATAATTATTGTTTTTTTTTTTAGGATGTGTTGTGCCTGGAGCTGGAGCTTTTGAAATGGCTGCTTACTTAGCATTGCAGAAATATAAGGATGAAGTCAAGGGAAAAGCACGTTTAGGGATCCAAGCTTATGCTGAAGCGTTACTTGTTATTCCTAAAACCTTAGGTGTGTATGTAGCATGTATTTTGTTCAGTTTACAGTCTTTAATTTAGTCTGGAAAGTTACAATTTTTCCTGGAAACTTAAATGTTTTTCCATGTGAATAACAAAAAATTGACATTAAGTGTTAACATTTTTTTATAATGTGAATTTCTTTCATTTGGAGAGAAAATTTTCTCATGGTAGATTCCTTTTCTGCTATGAGTTTGCGTGAATTAATTTTTAATGACCATTGTAGGTTTCACTGTGTATTCAGCATAGCAAGGTGTAATTTAATTATTGTACTTTCTATATCTCTCAAAGCCTCAAACTCTGGATTTGACTGTCAAGACACCATTGTCAAGCTGAGTGAAGAAGCTCGTTCCAGTGGTGCTATTGTAGGAATCGATGTGTCAACTGGCGAAGCACTAATACCAGCTGATAATGGAATATTTGATAACTACATTGTCAAAAGACAAATTATCAATTCATGGTATGTACCTTGCCAAAGAAAGTTAGTTATAATTTTCCATTAATACACAGGATGTCGATCGATACGGGAGATACGGGAAATATACGGGAAATTAACATTACCCTGGAAAATACGGGAAATATACGGGAAATTCGGATAGTGTCCGGGAAATTTCAAGAAATGCTCTGTAATGAACAGATCCAGAAGATCCCTATATTTTCGGTTGGTGGGACCTTAGCAGTGCGGGAGTCGCAGTGTTTAGCCCATGAAGATTTCGTAACCCACTGAGCGCTAGGTTGTCATTTCAGCGCACGTGAGGCTGACTCGGCAAGTGTGGAGACAGCACACACACAACGTCTGTCGCCCTTGCCACAGTAGTAGGTTTCGCGTCGCACGATTTTGTCGAAAAATGCAGCGTGATGATGTGACTTATCCGGTTCGAAAGTCTAATTTAATAAGATAGAAAGTTTAATCACTTTATATTACCTGTTGTACTAGATAATGCATATGGCGAACTATCAGTGTAATTTGGACCGGTCCAAAATACACGCTCTTCGGTGGTCCAAAATACACTATGAGGATCAAAATAAAATGAGACTGAATTTCACAGAAACATCCTTTGATACATTAAAAAGAATTATTTGTACTTTTTTACACGAATTATGATAAGAGTGGAGTAATTTCTGTATTTGAACTAGCAAAAGTAACTTTATATTTCGCTGTCGCCTTAGGAGTCAGAGCCATTCCAATAGGTGTATTTGTCTAGTGTGTGTCTTCGTTGTTTATGCTTTGTGTGGGGGAAGGGAATTTCACGATTTCGCTCACTTAGCCTTTATGCCTCAATCACCTGGGCTTGATTGTTGAAATTTGGAGAGAAGACATTCCAAAAATACACTCAAACGTCTACACCCTAAATATGTTGCTACCCTTAATGAATGCAAAGTAAAGCTATCAGTGTAACACGCCGGTTCAAATTACACGGACTTCTCCTATACAGGAATTTAGCAAATAATCGTCTGGGAAATACTGGAAACATACAGGAATTTGAAATTGGGCCGCCGATCGACATCCTGATACAGTAGACTCTCAATAATACGAAGTCAGCAGGACTGGAAAATCGGCACTTCGTAATTTTGAATATTTTCATAAAATGATGAAAAAAAAAATTTTTTTTTCTCTCTCTGACATTTGTTGTCTCTGGCAACATTGTTTAACTTTTTTGTCATTGTTTGTGAAAGCATTCACAAAAGATGCCTGTCTCTCATACTCTGTATCGCATGTCGTAAAAGATAGTAAAATAACACCTGCTAGTATTTTCTTTGTAAATGGTTTATTTTGTGATCGTAGTGTTGGCAAAATTTTGTCCGAGTATCAAAAACGTGTGTAAAACAAAAGTTGAACATTTTATAACAAGCATTTAATTTTCGGAATCTGCAGTCAGTAGAGACAGGAAACTAGTATAGATGTTAAAAATAGACATTTACTTCTAACATCTACACTGCTACGATGGCAGCTGGCCCAAATGTGCTTTAGTTGCCCTCTATCACCCAAACAAGGCTAAAAGAAAAGCACGGAACTAAGCCTGTTTCCAGAAAAACAATCATTCACAAGTTATTATATGTGGCGTCTTCTGAATCGTCAGCTGAAGAAATCATCTAGGGAAGTAATGTTGTTTCTTTTCTACTACTAAGACCTTTATGACAAATGGGATGTAATTCGTCATATTTTCCACATTGTCTCCTCAAGGATTGTACAATGTCTGGGTTTATAGTGCGTGGGGGGGAAAAGGGTCCAGTTGTGGAGAGGGAAGATCTTAGTTGCGGGCGTATCTATATCTGTCTTGCTGAGCTTGAAGGGAGGAATTGGGGAAGGGGTGGGGTAATGGCATCACGGTACCTATGTGACGTTCCTTCCGCTTCTTTTGGGCAACCGTGGGGGGTGCGTGTAGGTGGTTGATTGGGACCCTGGGGAGCACATACCAGTGGCTGACTGGAACTTTCGAGTGCTGAGTGGAATGGAGAGGGTCTGGGATGCAGCATCCTTTGCATACAGGTGGTTCTTTGTGGAGTGTGGGGGGAGGGAAGGGAGAGGGATGGTCTAGTGGTGTCAAAGTGCATGAGAAGGTGTCGAAGACCCACCTGTAAACAAGGATGCCACATCCCTGACCCTCCCCATTCCACTCAGCACCCAAAGCGGTTCCAGTGAGCCACCGGCATGTGCTCCCCAGGGTTGACCAGAAGAAGAGGAAGGAACATCACAGTTGTTCCATGACGCTTAACCACCCACCCCCTCACCCCATTCAAGCTTGGCAAGACTGATAAAGTTACACCCGAAGCTGGGACTCTCCCTCTCTACAACCAGACCCTTTTCCCTCCACGTATCGTAGACCCAAACTCCCTGGACGTCATAATCCTTACCCACAGCAACACATCCCACCCAAATTTCCTTACGGCATCACCCACCCTCGCTCACCCTAACCATGCAACAAGATTTGGGTGGGGACAGCCTCTTTACAGAGAGCTCAGGTATGAGTGCTTGCCTTAAAGGATGAGGTACGGTTCACGGAGAATTTGAACTGCCATAATTCCAGGCACATGGCAGCGAGCATGGTATGTGTCATTACACGTAAGTTTTAATCAAAAGAGAACAGTGTACATTATGGAAATGCTGGTAACAGTTGAAACAAAAATATCCACTCTATAGGATAAATAATGGCATTAGCTACGATTTCCACATTACCTAAGGATTAAATGAAATGCGGAGTTACATGTGAAAAATGATAGGGAGAGACTGGCGATGAGGCAGATGGGGGATATGTGGGGGATGAATGCACTACTATTCACGAATTTAACTTTTGATGAACCTCAATCAGCAACACTGATTTGTTATGTGTCTATACTGGCAAAAATGGTTGTGCTGTAGCAGTTTTTCACCGAGGTTCGTAAAAACGAATTCCATTTAGTCCTGGACTGCACCCGAAGTTTTGTAATTTCGAAAAATAGTATTTTCGAATATTACCATGCATTCACTATAGGCTTTTTGTCGGGATGGGCAGGTTTGCTTTGCATGATTGAAACTTCGTATTTTTGTGCTTTGCTTCGTGAGACCATAGAGAGTTCTCCTCCCCTCCCCACCTCTTACGCTTGACGTAAATATTGAATGGCCCCCTTAGCTCCTTCTTGAAGCAATTTAGTCAGGTCACTAACCACCTCTAAATATGATATTCCTAAGTATGACGCTGCTGTTGCTAATGGAGGCATTTACTCGGAACCGAAATCGCAGTTTTGTACACGAAATCATTAGATGGAAACAAAAAAAAAAAGAATTTTAGTGAAAAAATTAATCTTCTTTCCACAACCATTCACTCATAAATCAACAATTAAAATGAGCAAAAGGTGACGCCCACCGAAAAAGGTGCTGTGATAACATTGACATCATTTTCCTCTTTTCCTTGACTGCTTTTCGTGGAAGCAAAGGGAGTGGAGGGGGGTTCTCGGAAGGTCTGCTTGCACAGATGCTGTCGCAACTGTCCTATTGGCAGAGTCAGCTGTGTCCCCCCCATTGCGATAAGGCAAAGTAGCTTCGTGGGCTCAGTTGTGATTGGACGAAGTCGTTATGCGTCAGAGGTTGCACCACGCCCACTTTTCCGAAAGGGTTAAAAACATCAGTTTTTCGCCGCCTATAACTTGAGAAATAATTGACAGATCAAAAAACGGAAAAATACGGGTCTTTATTTTACAAACTATTAGATTCGGCAATAAAAAAATATGGTAAACGACTCCATTGCTTCCTGTTTTCGCTTGTAGTGGCACGATTACGTTTTGTTTATACAAATATTTTTACATTTTTGGCTGCCTCTTACAATCAAGGGGTTATGACCACGTTAATCAAAATGTTATTCGCTTCTAAAGGTCACTCGTGCCATCCGATTTTGATTCAGTCCAAGAACTTAGCTATGATTTGTATTTTTCGCGTAGCTTAGTGATACCTGTGCCGGAGTCCGCCAGTAAATTGGCCATTAACTTTCCCTTCGATGCCTTTTCAGTAATCTTCAACTACCCAGAACTACCACAACACTCTACATCTTCCTTGAAGAATTAGACATTGTCAATTTGTAATTTTACCGAAGGAAACATACACGGCCACGGAAATACGATACACGGCCGCGAAGAATGTATTAAAAGTGTGTACAATTTGTGTGAGGGCTTAACTTGTGAAGGTTTTATATATTTTTCATGAGGGCAGAGGTTCCATATATATTTTCATTCTTATAGCTGTTAATGTATTGATTTCAGCTTTTAACATTTTCTGAGTTTGACGATAATTTAATTCGGCAGAAATAAAATATTCCGATAATAGGAGACCTTTTGGCGATCGGTCAGGGAAATTGGTAAAGCCATCTGGGAAAAATAAGGGAAAAGTCAGGGTATTTAAAAATTGGTTGTCAGCCACCCTGTCTAATGTTCTATTTTGCAGAATTGTATTTTTAAAGGAAGCTAGTATTTCTCATAAGAAATAAATGTTATCATGAACTTCCTCACAAAGTGTTAAGTTAGATTTTTCTTACATCTATTAGCCCATTCGCCTCTTAATTTTCCACGGATTTTCTGCCCTTTAAACTCCATTTAATTTTCGGTAAATTTTCTCTTCAAAATTGTTTTAATGTTTTTGGAAATTAAAATTAATAATCACTGAATATTTCAAAACTTATTCTTACTAAATAAAGAAAAGATGTGTGGTACGTATCATCGGGAAAAAAGAATAACATTAGAATATTGAAATCATCACGTAATCGGCGAATTGCCGGCTCTTTACCTTAAGGCAAAATAAGGTAGACGGGTGAATCGCCGGCGCTTAACACCGATGGATTAAAGAGAAATCAAACTTTTTGCTACATAAACTCACAGCATGATATTTTAAATTAGAGTATTTTTGCATTAGAGATGGGATGGAAAGCAGATTTCTTGAATTTGCATGTGAAATTTGAATATTAATCATAATTCAACTATTTGAATACTAGAACCTCGAAAGCTAGATGTGCAATTTAAATGCCATTCTGCTAATTAATTTTGTTGAAGTAAAAAAGCTACTATTTGATCAAATTAAGAAGAAAAGTTGGCCCTTTATCCCAATGGGTTAAGCATTTCACTACATAACTTTTATTGCTGGCATAGGTAAAATGGCCCAATTATTTATAGCCCCATCCTACTTCTGAATTTGGTTTGTAGTCTTTCGTTTTCAGAGGGACCCATGTAGAAAATTTGTCAAGTGATGGACATTTTGTCAAATAATTTGTTCTAGGTCCTTAGCTTGGAATGTGAACAATGGTACAAATTGGCATTTTTCATGTTGAGAATGTTGTCATAATCATACTCTTACAGGTTGTTCAAGATGCATAGTGTCTGAGGTGTAAATTTGGTGATCAATTATATTTAATTTGACTTGTCCTATATGTACAGTGCACATGAACAGGATTAATAAAATTAGCAATTTGACGAGGTTATAATGGGATGAGACTAGCTACTGGGCTGATGAAGTTTTTTATCGGCGTTTCAGGGGAACGTATCACCTTATCAGATTACAGAATTGAGTGGTGACAAGTGATTACATTGCTGGTGGAGGAGCATTGATTGTGATGAAATAGTTACTGAATATGACTACTGGATCTTTTGTGTGTGTAGTAGAATAATAATTGTTATAACAGACAATAATGGGGATGTAATATTAATAATGTGTTCTCTCTTTCTTTTCAGCACTGTAATAGCAAGTAACTTACTACTAGTTGATGAAATAATGCGTGCTGGAATGTCATCACTCAAAGGTTGATTGGTAATTTTCCAATCAGTTGTTCAGCACTGGATTGACAGGAAGAAAACTGCACCATACTTCGTGAAAAATTTGGCTCTTTGTGCTTCATTTAACCATTACCAATGCTATAATTTTATTTCATCCTTTCCATTGTCTTCTGCAGATCCAATTTTTCACTGTGAAGATTGTTATTTAAGGTGCCTAATGTGATGGCTGTTTGAAAATTGCTGATTGAATGCTTTGTACTAACTGAATACAGTCTACTAAATACACAAATAATTTTTCATTAAAGTGATATAATTCAATAAGTGACTTAATAAGTGTTGCTTTTTTTTTTATAGTTACTCTTTCTAAAATATTGGCATGATTATGTGTTAAGACGTGATACAAGGGAAATATTCAAAAACTTTGTCTCATGTAACAGATCAGAAGTTTTTTAATAATGGGTTGTGCTGTAATGAGAAACAGTTGTTACACAAACCATCAATACCAGTCACCTGTCTAAGTAGCCATTTTTTCTGGAATGGATCGCATGTCCTATATGGTACATTTTCCTTCTTTTTCCATCCTTTCCCCCCTCCTTTCAGTGGCCAATAGCCCAAACTTGAATGACCAGCAGTCAGCTCTGCAGTTAGGGATGAACATCTTCTATGAGCATTTCATTTATATGAGTAATCATCAGAGAATCCCACTTAAAGCAGTTCAAGTAGTGTCTTTTTACTTTTTGGAATTCAATTGGAAAAAATTTCCTATCATATGATGAATGCAGCTGATCATTAACAGTCCATCCTGGTTTGGGTAGAATAGGACAGCCTCTGGTGGTCACTCAACCCAGAGAGGACAACTGGCCACTGGAGGTGGCCACCAGCGGGAGGGTATGCAGCACAAGGGTAAAGACCTCTACAGGACAACCTTAAGGCCACTTCATGCAAAAGCGAGACCTTGTTTGTGCAATGTGAGTGCTTGAGAATGTCTTTAATGGTTGTATCTGCAGTTTGAGGCAAATGCATGTGAACACTTCAAATAATAAATCTCCCTTTATATTTAATTTCAAAATGTGTTTAAATTTAAAACAATTATCTAGAAAATAAAATAACTTAGATGAGAAATGGTTTCAGCCTTAACAAGGTAGAATTCTCTCTTCTCTGGAAGGGTGGGTAAACTATCAACTGATCCAGACTTGATATAGTGGAAGGTATTCAAAAATGAAAAACTTAAGCCATTTTTCCACAGATTTAATAATCACCGTACATGTTTCAACTCAACATCAGGTGCAAGAAAATTTAAAAAAGGAGGAACATATATATATACACATTCTGTGAGGAAGGGAGAAGATGAATGCCATTGGCCACGAGTCACTGGAAAGAAGCAGGCCAGGAAAACCATGGTTGGAGAAAAGGAGGGGAGCTTGGACTTCTGAATTCTATTGAGGGATTACTTACCGAGGTTGTTCACTTTTGTTAAAGGGTATAAGGGCTGTTTGAAGTGGGGCCCGGTGTTGGGTGAAAGAAAGGTGAGGGCAGATGAAATTTGAAGTACACCGTGCCTGAATTGTCTTGCACCTGACGACGACTCTGTGAGTTTGAGTGAAAAAAGTTTTTCGTTTAAGGGTGAGGAAAGATAACACTTCAATTTCATGTGTAGCATTGTATGTGGAATTGCAGTTTTATCTTTACTCATCCATCTGAAGAACTTTAATGTTCCACAGATAATTTAGAGAAGGGTTGTACTGGTTTTGGCACTTAATTCAGTTACCCTGAAGATGATCTAAGTGGCTCGGGTGTCCCACCCTGGGAACCTCACAGGAACCAATGTATTCCAGAGAGAATAGTGAGGGAAAAATGCATGCTCCCAGGAGAAGAGGGGGCAACACTCCGTGGAACCATTACCTAAGAGAAAAGGGGGAAAACATAGCGTTCCTGAAAGAATCGGGAACCTTCATGTACCTGGGAGGTCATGAGGAACAGCATGGAAATTTTGATGCATTTTTAACGTTATCAAGAAATATTTAGCAACCATTAGAGACTGAAGGGAAATCCTGCTCAAATGAAAGGTAAATAGAGGAGCTCATGAACATAAATAAATACATGCGTATAGTCCTCCATGGGTCATTCCATGTCAGTTCAACCACACCATGCCACCCATCGCCTCGGATTTTGGCAAAATTGGTGCATACCCTTCACCAATGTAAGACAAAAGCCCAATTTTTTTTTACCTAGTCCAAGTAGTTTTTCAATTAGAGCCTCTCAAACTTTACGAGACCACTGAATTTCTTCCATTCACGATGCACAATTCTCAAGGTGCACTGTTTCACTCAAAAAAATGCTATCTCACCCATTTTTGACTTGTTTCCAATGAAAATTTTCAGCTATGACCACAAGGTTATGAGGACTTTGGAAAAAAATAATATGAGACCTAGACTTCTCCTTGTAGCCTTAAAAAATTATTAAACATTGTCCTTGCAACATTTTTGTTACTAAAAACATGGTTAACAATTAATGCCATTTTCAAAAAAAAGGGTGTTCATTATTCAGACAGGGAGGTTAAGCTCTGTTTATAAGGTCCTCACCACCCTGTTTAATATGCCTACTCCCCGGTGTGTACATAAAGTCCAAACTCTCCTGGAGTTTTCACAGGTGCTCCAGCAAAAAGCATAGTACCTAGTTTACAGGATTTATAAAAGGCTCTTATCAATTTTTTTTTGTTTTGTATATGTATCTATGTATAAGTCTCACTCGACAAGCTTAATGTCTGCATGGACCAAATTGAAGACAATAAATATATTATTATTAACTGAAACCAGGTATGCACATAAATCTCATCAGGCAGTAGGTACTAAGAACTATATAAAAGGCCAATTAGCTCATTATAATGAATAAAGGCTCATTATAATGAAGAAAAGAGAGGCTTTAAAACTGAACTAGAAACATACTGAGCTAATAAAGCACAGAATAATGATAAAGAATATTCTGAGGGACAGGAAAGATGCTTTTAGCATTTGAAAAAGAAAATTTGAAATATATGCAGATACGGCAGCATGGGTTTGGCCATTTATATAACTCTGAAGATATGGTTGGTTGCAGGGATTCTAGGTAAAAGTATAGTAAGAAAAATGAGTTTTATTTAATGCAGATCACTTAATGGGTCCATTACTTGGATTGTTCTTAGATGGTTGTGAATAACGTCATTTTAAGGTGTTTTCATTAATTATCAGGCAGTTACAGACTAAATATCTTCCAAAATACAATGGAACATCCTATGCGTACACCTATGATGGCTGGCAAAAAAAAGCCAAGGACATATACCTCTTGTGTTTGCTATGTGCTACAGCAATGTGGTCTTTCATACAAAAATCACTTTCGTTTAATTCCGCTACGAAAATTTTTTCCACTGGACGTAAACGAAAATTGAGGGGGTAGCGAAATGAATCCCTGCATACGAATAGTAAATATTAGATAACATGATTGAGAGAGAATAAATCTGAATGGGGAGCCATAAAAACAAGGGACTTAAATCCGAAAATGTCCTACTTCTTACAACAAATTACTTTAGACCCCAAATCAGCCAACTTCTCATTTTTGATCATATCCAAATGAAGCTCGCGAAGCGCGTGTTCAGCGAAATGGAGATCTATTGGTGGTTGGGGAGTTCCGTGAAGTCAGAACGCTTTCAAAATGGCTGTCGTTTTCTAAATGCGAGGTAACAGATTTCTTGTGTGTCATCGGTTAAATTTATTTTGTGCTTTGAGTTACCCTCTAAATTTTATGTAACTTCGCATTCAACTTTCGGTCGGGGCGAATGAATTGTTAACCGGAGTGCAAAATTTGGTTTTTTCCGCAAGTAGTTGGCTAGAGGTTCTTTTGTGGCGGAGTAGACTCTCTCTCATCTATTGTCTGCTCTTTACTTTTCGTAATTTGACAAGTGATTTTTAGAGAACTTTGTATTTCTTAACTTTGACGCTGACATGCCAGGAAATCAATTACTTGAAAGATATGACAGCTTACTACTTCTTTTACAATATTTCTCAGGGGTGCTATCATTTGAAAAGACCGAGTATGTGGTTATGTAGGCGACTCTGGTGTTGTCATCTGAGTACCTAATTTAGTTGCGGTCTTTATGTGTGGCAATTGAATTGGATTTAAATGGCTCTTATTTATACAAATATATATAAATAATGAGACTCGATTGTAGAATTAAAATATCATCTTGTTATCTCTTTTAGAATGCCCATATTAAGAAGATGAACTTAGAAGGTACCGATTCTTTGAATCTGGAGGTGTTAGATCCAAGCACGATGACTGTCCTGGAGTCAATGATGCCTCCTGAGGGGCAGTCTTCTCAGCAAATGGTCATTTACGTGCAGACGAATTCTCAAGGTGCAGGGCAAGTGCTTCCTATGACCGAGGAAATTCCACTATCTTCGTTTCCTGGAGTCGTAAGAAACATTCATACATATATATGTCTTTCATTTAAACTGTGGGTGAAGGAAATAATATGAGCATGAAAATTAGGATAGTAAAGTTACTCAGTGAAGTAGCGAATTCAGTATGTTTATTAATAATGACTAGGTATTAGTATTTAATTATTCACTTCTTGTGTAAATTGACACAAGAAGTGAATAATCATGGAGGTCAATGTCATTATCCTCTTATTACCAAGGAACAACCAAATTCTCTGTATTCCAGTGTATAATTTAATTTTTGAATGAATCTTGGCCAGTGTATTCCTTTGTTTTGATTGTAGTAATATATTGTGTGCACAAACGTGAGAGAATCAAGGCATTATTAAACCTGAGCAGTCTTATTATTTAGCCATGGATTTTATTTTAATGCTGCTTATGGGCTACGCCAAATTATATATGTGTAAGGCCTGCAATTGCATCAGCATTGCATATAAATGGGTCCAATTTTTGGGGTATGTTTGGGTATTTCCCCCTCCTACTCATCTAACCTCATGAGGCTTTCAGCATCTGAGATGAATTTATTTATGTCCCGCATTTATACGTATCTGCTGGAAGAAGTGCCCTAGTTTCAAAAATAGAACATGCAATTAACCCATTAATGCCTCGCAGTACTGTTTGGTACCATTCAGTAGTGTATTCCTAAAGTTAATTTTATTTATAGTTCTTTATATTCCTGATTGTTTAAACTTTCAAATAATTTATATACATTGAAGCATATGATTCAGAAGATTCCGCTTTTACTGAACCATAATTGACACTCATACAGCATACCAGCTGCACCCTCCCCTACATCGCTCATACCCTTGCCCCATTCCTACACTTGCAACATCGCAGCAGTTTTACAACGTCTCGCTCGGACTGCGTCTAGCCAGAATATCTCACCTCGGCTGCCTCTGGCGTGAACGGGCAACCCACCCTTTTCCTTGTATGTGGGAACTGGGAAGCCGTCGCAAGCATCGGTCATTATTCTTTATTCATCGTTTTCTGCAATATATTTTTCACTATTTGTATCGGAAGAAGACTGCATGATGACTGGCGAAAAGATAGTCCTAAAAATAGAACAATGCGGCGGAAGCCTCGAATCCCAAGGATGTTCATCAGAAGCCACTGGGTAGCCTCGAAAACAATCCACATCGCTCTTACTAAATGAAAAATATTCTACAGCACCTGGGAAGGTAGGAAATAAGACGAGTTCAAGAGGTCGACAGGAGAGGAATTAGGAATTTTCTGTCCAGCAACGAATCACACATGACCATTGCTATGATAATATTTATCATAGTTTTTTACAGACTAAAGGTAGGACTTCACAAAGCATCTCCATTCACTGTCAACCCTCTTATCTCGGCGTATTTTTTTTGCATCTGGACCACTTTCCAACACCCTTCATCTGACATGCTTCACAACCCTCTTCTCCTTTTTCCAAGCATTCCACCCTCAACAACTATCTTCAACATCCTCTCGCCACCTATTACCTACTCACCCCAGTGACATGCTTTGTCTTATCCTGATTTCCAAATATCTTCCCTCCCCCAATGTCCACTGAATCCGCTTTAGTTTTCTTTTCGCTCCGTCCTACGAAGACGACGGCACAAAAGATGTCTGAATCACTTTTCAGGTGGCGAACCAGAATGGTATGTTATAACATACTAATATGTGCTAAATACTTGCTTCTATTTTCTATACTGAAGTGTCATACGTTAAGTTACTTCAGGACGGAGTTCAAAAAGGAGTCCGTGTTCTGTTCCCTCTGTAAAATAGCACAGCTTATTCTACGCAAAATTGGAATAAAATACTAATCAACAGAGTGAAAAAGGCTTCAGATAGGCATTCCTTGATATCAAATCTGCTGTAACAGAACTCGAGTGACATGCAGAATTGTTAAACGGGTAGTAGAGAGTAGAGTGACCAGAGCAAAGTCCTCACGCAGATCATATTCTGGCCAGAATAAATGGACCCGGCAGAAAATTACGCCCTGCATTCGATACTTTCAGAAACCCCTGTACCTGCTCAGAAAGGGCTGCGGGGCATATGTTCTACTCCTAGCAAAATTCAATAAAAAACTTTCACAACTAATTATTGTCAGGAATCAAACCTGAATGTTTTAACAGAAAAGCTTGGCCAGTAACAGCAGCAGAATAGAGAACACTGGAAGCGATGGAAATGAGTAGTGTTGTAGAAGATTAATGAAGATCAAACGTACAGACTGAAATACGAATAAAGAAGTTGTACGAAGAGTTGGGGAAAGACGTTTTCTGTAGATGATTTGCATTAGGAGATAAACTCATCGGACATACTATGAGGCATAACAGCCTCCTGATGACAATCATTGAAGGAATAGTAGATGGATAGAATTACCACGGAGGGCCAAGGATAGATTATCGTGGGCAAATAAATGAATACGCAAAGGTAAGAAAGTATGAGGGAGTAAAGAGGTTCGTTGAGAAGAGTGCAGATTGTAGAGCTACAGCATAGGTACCAATTTTCGGATTGACGGCTGGTAATGACTTAGGAGTAATTCGGTGCATTAACATGAATTTCCTATTCTTTAGTCAACATTGCCGGCAGTATCATGTATTTGAAACTTTAAAAATTTTATAGGTGATTAATTCATCTTTGGTAATAATAGATGTACCTACTTTAACACTGTTCAAACTTTTATTTCCGTCTCTAATATTTCCATGGATCGGAAGTCTAGGGTCAATTATTTTGGGATGCAAGGCTTTATTATAAAATTAAAGAAATTTGTTTTCCATGCGATTCTTCCAGAATTCACAATTCCGGAAGATTATATGGATTTTACAGTCCATAGGAGTTCACGCCATAAAATTACAAAAGGAATATCGGGAAACATATAATTGTCCCTGAATTTCGCAGTAATAATTATGGTTTAAAACCATTGGGTTTTCTTGAGTTTAAGATCTTTATCCAAGCAAAAACACTTTATTTCCTTAGCTGCCTGTTTTAATATGTTCCGATGATATTGGACATTTTACTTCAATGATGCCCCATCATTTGTTTTTCCATCAGGTGATGCTGCTAGGAAACTGTTCAGGATCAACAAAAAGGCCACATGGAAACTCTACTACCCGTTAACTCCTCATTTTTCTTAATCGCATTAAGTTCATTTAGGCTACCATATCTCATTGCATCATTTTCAAATGGCTCGGCACAAAACAGTCTTTTCACAAGTGGTTTTCCTTCTCCTACAAATAACACCAAAATTTGATTACGTCATTCTATTCCGTCTTTCATCAAACCATTGCTCGCATTCGGTTTGGACCCACGTCTCTCTCTCTCAAGAGCTTCTATTGACCCCTCAACCGTCAATGTCTTCGTCAGCTCTTCGATTTCTACATCCATTTCCTATTCGTCCATGTCCAATTTCTGACAGAACTCTCCATAATCCTTAGTTTCTTTTGCCTCATAAATTTCCCTAACTTTCCTCTTAGGCTTTTTTACAAGGCACCTCCTAGTGGACTGTAAGCGTTTAGGGCCTTCGCTCGCCAAGTCTGTGTATACTTTTGAAAGGGCTTCTTCCACATATCCTTTTCTACGCAGAATAATTCCACACTGGTCCCAGCTGAAAATCAAGCCCCTGCACCCTGCACACGATGAGTATACAAACTACTTTTTCCGCGGTTCACTTGCTTGCCTCCCACAAACTTAGCCACTAACGACATAAAATTCTCCGCCAGATTACTAGTGTCAATCATGGCTAGCATAATTGATTTCCATACCTAGGGTTTTAATAATTCGTTGACTCTTTCCAGGGCACCCATATCCTTGTCGTTGAAAATGTTTTCCCTCCCCTCCTGATCATTGCAGTTAAATACTTTGCAATTCGAGTGCTGTTGAATACGTGAAGCGGCCCGTTTTTTAGATCCTCAACTAGTGAGTCGCAGCCATATTTTTCTTTTACTTTCTTTTGTTAGAACTAGTTTCAATTCAGGGTGTTCATCCAGAATTTTGAAGATGGATTTTGTATAACATTTAACCTCGTGATTAGAACAATCACTTTTCTTAACCAGTTTCCCACATGGAACGGATTCACGCACCTTTTCAAAAGCACTCGAATCACCACTGCCTTCGAGGAAATGGTATTGCAAGAAAAGTAATTGCATCTCCTTGCTCCATCGAAATGCCTGAACAGACATGTCAGCTTCCATGCCACGTGATGATCCACTAATGGTGACCAACAACTATATTTGAAGAAACTCGTTTTTTGACGAAGTTACTGGATATATAACCCTATATGTGGGGTGATTCGTGAATAACTAATCAAGGACTACCTGCCTGCCAAATTTCGTCAAAATCCTAGACCCGAAACTCGGACACTCCCCTTGATAGTGCTGACCTTTCTCCTGGGGTACTAGCGAGAAATGTGGAGGGTAATTTAATAAAATGTAGCACTTTAGTCAGAAAAACATTATGAAGTTATTGTTTTATCTTTCCATATGCGTTTTATTACATTTTTTAAGTTGAACTAAATAATAATGATACAATTTTTTTTACATTGACTAAAAAATAAATGTTTTTGTTATAGTTTGATAAAGTTGAACAATAATTTTTTAGCAATAATATTTTGATTTTCAGACACAATATGTAGTAATATAATTTTTTAATCATTTTCTAATGAAACTTATATTATTATATAATAGAGACAATTAAAAATATGCACAGAAAAAATCATAAATAAATTTAAAAAAACTAGCAAATTGCATAACTTTTTGTCGGCCTCTGCATAGTCCCGCCTTACAGTGTATTGCGGAGTAGCATCAGGACATTTCCCTAATTGTACGTGTGTTCATCTAGCACCTATGCTGAACCAAACAAATGCTATGAACACCTTTATTACACTGTATACACACACACTCTACGAGACCTTTTTCTCTTCTTGCCATGTTTTCCACTACAAACAACACAATTTTTTTCTTTCTTCCCTGGAAGTTGCTGTAGTCCAGCCTTCGGTCCATTTGTACCAGGAGATATGTTACTCTCTGTCCTCCCAAGCCATTCCACCTCGAGCCTTTATAATGTTTGCTGTATATTGAAGCCTTGACATTGTTTTTACAGGATTAGTTTCTTTATATATTATATAGGAACTGAGAACCATGCGAGCAATTACAGAAAAAACAACTTTCTTCCAAAACTTTATGGTACGTCTTTCATCTAGGTATGAATAAACCATGGTCCCGTAATACTGGTTGCCCAACTGGAAAAGTTTCGCATGTTATTCGTATGGGGTCGCTGTTGTCGCTACCTTCCGCATTCATGAAGTTCATTTTTGGTGGCACTGGGGAGCCGCGAGTTTCATAGTTCCCTCCAAAATAACCCGTAGGACATAGGCGTTAACTCGACCACAAGTCACAAATTTTAGTTTTTCACGGTAAAGAGAGATTCTGGTGGCGTGATTTTTCGGTCGTGAGTTAATTAGGCATATGCAAAAACGTGGTGCTGTTAGCACAGAAAAATCAATTGTGAGAAAATAGTGACAGCGAAAAAGAAATTCTGTTTTATCGTCCATTGCGGTCCGTGTATCATTCCTGTAAGCGCCACGGTTTATGACAATAGGACTTGTTTTGTGTCTGGGTGCAAGACAGGATACAGGACGACGAGATAAAAGAATGCCAAACCATGGCCAAACTGGGCTGGAAAAATCCTTAATTGTTCAAGGTGGCTGTAAATTCTCTGTTGTTTGGCTTTATATTATACTTTTGTCTTTGGGATGAATATCAGCCAATATTTCGATGGAGTGAGAATCTTGAATATTATTAATAAGTATTTGGAACATTATATGATCATTGTAGCCGTGTCTTTGATCACTAGAAATGGTGTGTGTCCCGCACAAGATGTATATAGAATAAACGTTCCCACTCATTTTCACTTGGGGGGTTTTTCTTTCAAGATGGCCGATGGTGATTTGCTCTCTTGGTGATATACGCCTTGATTTTAATTTTGCTCGCAATTAATTTTGACAATGTCATATTGCATGGCACAAAAAGTTCTTTTCGAAAGAAAACATTTTTCTTTCAAATTAATTTTTATGCAGTTCGACATGGAGGGAAACAGAAAAAGTGTTGTCAACCGGGAATTTCATCGTAGTTTTAACTTCATTGTATGAGCCGGTTAAGCGGATTCTTAAGAGTGGGGCTGAGAAGAGAATTTTAGTTCATGAAGAAAGATGAAATCCAACATGACATCCCATTAGTATTGAAGTTTACTGAAATAAAAAAACCTTCGACTCAACGTTCCATGGCAAGTTGATTGTTGAACGAAAATTGTGTGATTGTCTGGGTTGCATCATAATGATCGTAATTTGTCAAAGATTTCTTGCATGAACACGTAAAAAGGGTTGTTTTGGATGGTACTAATGTGAAGAAATTAATTCACATCGGGTGTGCCATAGGGAAGTGTTATACCTATGTCCAATATTAATCTTTCTAAGTATAAACGATATAGAAATTGCTAAATAAAATAATCGTAGCTTTTCGCTGAGGATGCAGCATTGAGCTAGGCAAATCGTAGCCTTAATTATAATCACTGCTGAACTTGATTCCATTCACGCAAAGGTTTGCGTACCAAAAGGAATTCAATTTAAATAAATGCGCCGTGGTAAATTTTTGGAAAATAATTGGGCTATCTAACAACAGATTGGGAAATTAAGATAGTCTTACAGGCAAATTCAGTGATTAAGCAATGGAAACTGGAACGCCCCTGGAACCAATTATCTGCTGTGATGTTTCCATGGGACCCCATGATTGGTTCAGAGAAGGGAAAAACTGATTGTGTTAGTTTTTATGACTTTTGGTCTTCCTCTGTCAGAACTTTTCCATCAGTAGGTAGCTTTCCCAGCATACAAATATGCATCATTTATCAGGTAACTGTTTGCGGAGTCAGTCATGCTCATTATTTTCATACCGTCATGGCCGGCTCACTGGGGATATACATTTAGGCAGCATCCCTGATGGCAGTTAACATTTCATCAATGTAAGTTACGCTGCCCAATGAATAGCAGCGTTTGGAGTTTTTATTAGACAACGAAATAACTCAGAAACTGGAGTTACCGGGTCAGTTTTGCATCAGGCCATTTGGTCCGCATGGTTATCAAAACAAAGACTCATAAGAAGTAGAGTAAACCCTTGTCCAGGGGCATCGGAACTATTTTCGCTGGGAGGGGCCAACTATGAAAAGGGCCCGGTTCTTAACAAAAGGGCCCGCATTTTTTTTTAGGATAGGAGAGGGAAGAGACTAGAATTCCGCTAAAAGTGCATATAAAGGTGGTAGAATATGCGTTAGAAGGGATAAGGCAAGCTAGAAACAAGTGAAATTTAATTTTTTTTAATGAAGACTCATTTTTCAAGGGCCCGGGGCAAATTCTGGGGAGGAGGGCCAGACTTCAGTCGGAAATTTTCTCTGCCAGGGCTATCTGTGGCAAAATTACTTCATGTGTCTTAATTATGTGATTTGAAAAATAGCTGCGTGAGCTAAAAGACTGTGAAATGCTTTAAATTCTACCAGATCTAAATTTTACACCTCAGGCCTTCAGTCACTTTTTAACTTCTCTCTTATCATTTCAAGCTTTATGTTCGTCCAATTCAATATCCATTGTAACATTCCTTCATCAAAAATATCAGACCAATATTCTATAGGTTCGACACCTTTACCTAGCGATATGATGGAATACTTCAAACCAGGTTTTTCAGTGACGATGTTATGCAAGGATGCAAGACTATTCCTCTTGGGCTCAATGAATGACCACCTACGGCGATTTCTCCCGTACAAAAAATTGTCTCTACTTGAGAAAACCTTCACTACATCACTTATTTCCTCATCTGTACTCTCTCCTTCATTATAAGTGGTATCCGTATCGTTACCACTTCTGAAAGCATAATCTTCTTCAATGTCGCTTTCCACTTCACTATCATCTTCTGCTATATATTCCACATCCTGCTCCTATAAACCAGGTGCTTCTGGTCGAAGTTTTCCAGAAGGATTGGTTTGGTTACTCATGGTTGCTGGCAAAATTTAGTAGCAGTAAGATTCACAGCAGTGTGTCCATAATCCACACTGTAAATGAGCGTATTAAGAAATAGCATTCCTCTGAGATATATGAAAAGTCACATTTATGCAACCGATAGCGTGATATGACCGTAAACGCAGGATTTTTTTTATTTTGTGAGCGCCCTCAGCATCGATCGACTTAAGTACTCATTTTATCTTGCTGAATATATTTTCGAAAAATCAAAACACATTATTATCCACATTGCATGACTAACAAATGAATCTAACTAGGAATTTCTTATACTTGTACAATCACTTAGGTTTGTTTTTTAATCACTTTCGCAATCATGCCCACCAGCATTACAACTAGTGATTTTCCAGTTTAGTGACGTGAGGTCTCTCAGACCGCTCATCAAATTCAGTCGCCTTTTTACAGGAATACACAATAAATATGCAAAATGTTAAGAATGCTACATCCTTAGTAAACAAAAATAAGAAGCTAACAAGAATAACAGACGTATTGAACATAACTATTTGTAAATACTCATGCTTTTAAAAACGCAGTGGTCACTCAGACCTCACGTCACCAGTTAAGGATTAACATCCCAAATCGATCCCGTTCATAATAATATTCGAATGGCCGCCGTAAAGATTTAGTTTCTCTTTTCCCGAGTGGCGGCGCTGGGGTAATGCGAGTTTCTCCGCTCGGGTCGTGCAGAATGTTTTGGCAACACTTCCCAGGTGGAGTCGTGCGACCAGTATAAAGTGACCGTGGAATAAACCATCATATCAGATGTGTCAATTCCTCCCTTGTAACTGTTATATAAAGTTACTATTTGTATAAGTATATCTTTGATTTTACCATGCCTCTTCTTACTTACATGAGAGCTTTGTGCTGTTGCTTTAGTGGAAAGCAGCAGAACAGGATTTTTTCCCCTTTGCCCTAAGAAAAGAATTTCATCACTTCTAACATATTTCTTTTCCCCTACACTAAACTTTTCTTTCAATTCTTTGGGAATGTTCTTCCGATTCCTTCTCAATGTCCCTGTCAAATAAGTTTGATTTTTATGTAATTCACGTGCCAGGTCACAACTCGAAAAGAAGTTGTCCGCAACAACATGGTATCCTTTCATAAAATAATTACCTATTTTCAAAAGCTTTTTCATAGCCACAAAACTTAGTCCATATTCCTGCAATTTTTTCTTATCTTCTTTATTCTTTGCAACATGATAACAGTAGAAGGCCAGACAATAGTTCACTACCGAATCACAGAGCATCCAGAATTTTATGTCCCATTTGTGATGATGTTTATTTGGTAGATATTGAAGAAACTGTGAATGGCTTTTGGTACCAACTATAGTTTCATCTATGCGTCTAAACTACCATCTATGCTAATATGTTCATGCGGTGTATAATAATGGCGAAATAGGTGGTTAGCATGGTCAACAATGGGCTGAAACTCAGTGCAAGGGTCATACTTTTCATTCCCAGGTGGAAAAAGTTTGGAATTGTCTGTGAGATGGAAAAACTTTAGAAGCAATTGAAAACAATCCCTAGACATCATTTTCCCGAATCATGGTATGGTGCGAGAATTGTTTGCACAGTAAGAAAAGATGATTGGTCTTTTTGTTATACCCATTTCTAGTAAAATTGCAATGAATGCTTTCAATTCAGTTGCTGTCACCTTCGGCCACTGCCTCACTTTTGACTTTGGTGACAATTATCATGTAAGCAAGGCAGCAAGGAACTGCTCAGCATACCTGTTGGTTTTCTGTGTAAACAGATTCCATAGCATGGGGGTGAAAAAAATTGAAGTATGCTCTGGGGTCAGCTGTCGACGATGGCCCATGCTTGGGACCTGGTATTTCTGCATAAATGAAGGTGTTAGTATTCCAAGTGTCACTGCCTTCATGTGTCACATTGAACTTCGGTTGTGGAATTGCATCAGTCACTTCACTGGTTGTATCATCTTCATCCCTTTCCTCATTAACTCTCGGCCTTTTTCTCTGCATCACAATGTCAGAGTTGTCAGAATCGGAATTCTCTTCGTCATTCAAATGCTCGCTCTCGACATCTTTCTCTGAGTAATCATCATCGTCACTTAGCGATAATAGGTAAGTTACCAATTCCTCATCTTCTTTTTCTTTATAAGTTGCCATAACAGGTACCCAAAATGAAAACAAAAATAAAACGCACGTGTTTGCTGAAATCGCTTCTGACTCAACCACACACTCGCAAGGGAAAAACCTCACTGAACTTCCTTGGCCGAGAAGAGACTTGCTTTCCTCATATTCTATCGACCATGTATTCACTATCACAAGGCAGAAAAAGAATAAAGCCCTGACAAACAAAGAAGTGCTGGCAATGTAATCCCATTCCCCGGGCCCAAGTGATTAGCTTGGAAGGATGAAAGGAGATACCAAAATGATTACATAGAAATGCTTTCATATACCTTGTATCACCATATACTAAGTAAGCAGTTTTGAATCAAAACAACCTCACCAAAACACATTCATAAGATAGCAGAACTATCATGTTATTAGCTTTTCAGTGCCTGTTCATAGTGAAAACAACACTAAGCAAAAAAAGAATAAGCATAAGATTAGGCTGAGCACTCTCTCGACACCAAAATTATTGCATGAATTATGACGTATGAAATTCATTTAAAATTGACAGTAAAAAATAGCAAAAATATGTTCCATAAAGCAGAGAATTCACACTTTAGAACAAAAAATATACACCATACAATAATAATGTAATAAGTTATAACGATTTTATTAATGGACTACGGAGAAGCCGATATATTGGCCCGCCGCACTTTTCGTCCGCAATGCAAAAGCCGATATATCGGCTCCCCGCACTAAGAGGGTTAAAAAGGAACTCTTCACTTCGGTGAACTAGGTGAACTATTCACTGCCTGAGGCCGTTTCCTTTTCTTTATCCTTTGAATTTTCTCCTGCAGTAACTAGTTGTTAAGTTTCTTGAATTTAAAATATGTCCTTTGGAGAAAATAAGAAATCACTTTGTTTCACAGGAGTCACTGGAGCCTTTTGGGGCACCTGGAGAGCAGATTGTGGCTTTGGTGGATGAATTAGGTCAAGCCATTGGCGAGGGCCAAGCAGTGCCGGTGACTCTCTCTGATGTTGCGAAGATAAACTTTGTAGACAGTGGTGGTGAAATGTTCCAGGCTGAAGATGGCCAGGTTTGTGGTGAAATGATGCTGAATGTCTCTTATGAGTGCAATCAAAGTGTTAGTGAATTTGTCTAGCTAAGAGGACTTCAGTGAACACGTAATATTCATTCCATTGTAGTCTTCATTGTCTTTACTATGAAAACCAGTAAGTTTAATCATGAACCCTCCAAGGCATATATTACGGAAGAGATGCAAAACATTAAACTAGACTTGGACCGATACCACTTTTTCCGATATCAAACTGATACCAGTGGCCGATACCGATAGTATATTTTGCCATTACCTTACTTTTTTTTACCAAAACATTTGATAAGTGCCTTCCTTCTTGTGAACTACACTCAGTAACCAAAAGTGTTATAATTTAGATTAATTGCATAGTGAGAAATGACAGAGACACTTTTTTATTTTCCTACTCTTACAATTAATCACTGGAATTAGATTTCAGTCTAAGCCCTCTTGCATTTGTAAATACTGAAAATTATTTTTAAGAAATAAGAGCAGCTGAACATTCTCAGCAGTTAAGAGGGTTTTTCTATCAGAAACCATAGCACCAGTCTATGAAAAGTATTAGCGCAGAAAATTCTAAACCTGCAGGGACACCCAAATACAGTAGACTCTCATCAGCAAGATTTTGTAGGGACCCAAAATCCTGAATGTGGTAATGAGGAAAATGTGCTAATCATGTAATTTCCGGGTAAGTTGAACGTGTATGTGTGAGTTGCATAACTTTCAGGGGAGAAACATGCTGGCCATCCAGTTAGTTCATTCCAATTAAACCTTGCGAGCTAATGAGGATGAGATGTGTGACATAAATGAACCCTTGGTGAAATTATTTGACATGAGATGAAAACCATAAAATAACTTCTGCCTGATTTCAGGCACCAGCAAACAGATTTCCTTATGGGACAATAAATGAAAAAAAAGAATTGCAAATCAATGCCTCATCTGTAACATTGGTTGTTTAGTGCAAATTATAACAGTTACTTGGACAGTGATCAACGGGAAGTTGTACTGAGTCCTTCCCCAGGACGACACAAGGGGCGGCTACGACCTCACACCACCGCAAGTCTCTACACCTGGAAGACTTGCCGAGCGTCTCTCCTTCGCTTCAGCCGTCGAAGCCTCCCAAGTCGGGGATCTTGAGTGTCTCTCCGTCGTATCCGTGCAGCCTGAGACTTGCGTTTCTTTTTTTTTATCGAAGCATCTCCCAAGAAGTGTCCTTTAAGGATCAGTCTTGCAGTCTGTTTTGCAGCCCTCTAAAAGGTCTTAGCAAGCCGTCCTTTTTGCAGTTGGTCCTCCCGTTTTCCAAAAGGAAAGTCTCCTGAGTGGCGTTCCTTCGCCTCTTATATACCGGAACTCTCTGGGGAGAGGGGGGTCACGTGAGGGGGGGGAAAGCACGGGTGTGGGACACCTCTGGGGCAGGCTACTTTCACAGTCGGCGATGACCCCGAGGCAAGGTAAAATAGCCCCTCCCAGGCCACACACCTACACTTTCACGCTTAACTGCTAAAAGGAACTTCCTGCCACTACAAATCCACTCATGCGTAATACACTGCCGGCCACGGTGTGCCGGGACCAGGAGCCAGGGAGAGTGGGGTGGGGTGGTGAGCAGGAAAAGGATAGGGGTTGGGAGGAAAGGTCAGTGATGGACCCGGGCTGTCACAATATGAATTGTACTTTTGCCATGATGTCCTTTAAATTTTATTGATTTATAGTAAAATCTCGATAATACAAAGCACGATAATACAAAACTTCGATTATATGAAGCAAAACAGCTGGTCCTAATGAAAAGCCTACCGTAAATACATGTCAATATTTGAAAATATGAATTTTTCTAAATTACGAACTACCCTGGTCCCCAGGTAGAAATGGAATTCGTTTTTACGAACCTTGGCGAACCTTGTGCATCAAAATAGAAATGCGTGAATTAGTAGTGCATTCATCTCCCACATATGCCAGTAATCCAGCAAAACGCGAGCGCTCCTAGCTCAGCTCTCCGTGAAGGGTTGCTCCATACCAAACTCTTGTAGACTCGAGTTTACACATTAATAACTCTGAAATTGTTCATTTGAATTCCACATAGTTGTAACGTCATTTAGATAATATTGTTTTCTATTCTACCAATGGGGATACTAATTTTTAAAAACAAATTTTTAAATATTTTTTGTGATACAGTAAAAAATGGTACCATTTTCTTAGCGCCATATGTAACTTTGACGTCTAAGAAAGTGGCAGTGGGCCATACCAGTTCATCCAGGCCATGACTCCCACCGACTCAGATTTCGATGAAACTTGGCATGATTTATCTTTTCATGTAGATATGAAAGAATCCAAAGTTTTTCTTCTCTATCTCTACTCGTTTTATTTTTACCCACTTAAAGTGTTGGTCAAATTGTAGTTTTTGCATTCCTGAGTATTCCGTGGGCAGTTGTACCTCCAGAGGAAAAAAAATTGTATGCTTCTTATTTGACACTCAATTGTAATAAAAATTTGCAGTTTTATCAAATAAACCATGAGGATTCCAGAAAAAAATTGTGTTGTATTCTCAGAGGTATCATACATTTTCAAAACACTTTAGTTTCCTAAGATTTAAGAAAATTTCTTACCCAAAACATGTTTGTATAAAAAATGTAATATCTACCAAAGGCAGTGTGTTTATAAAGCAAAACTATTTTTTCTCATAATCCTAAAGATATTTCCCACCACCTCTGAAAATAAAACTCATGGCTTTTTGTGTGCTTTCTGAGATAAAAAATGATAAATATAAAAAAATGTGCGTTTCACTTTTCTGATAATCAGCATCAGGCTACAATTAGTTAAAAGAAAAAAGCAGTATTAGTCTTAAATATTTTTATCAGATTTTCATGATAAATTAGTAAGAAGACTTGTACTGTAGAATTTTTGAAAACACAGGCCCAGTTTGACTATTAAATAGTTACAAAATAAAGTGAAACTAATTTCAAGAGAATTTTAAGTGTGATTTTTCTACTCACTTTCATTGCAGGAGAGCTGTTGACTGTAACTTTGCAAAAAATTCCAAAGTATAGAAAATTAAATGAGTGGAACTTGAGTTTCTGAAATTTGTATTAATATATGTGAATTAATATGTATAGTGTCTCTGCCAAAGAACAACTAGTCTACACATTAAAATACAGCCCATATAGAATCACTTTATTTTCTTTGTGGTAATGGCACCATTAGGAGCTTGAATGAAACAGTGAAAACTTCAGGGTACAATTAAATCAGTCTTGCTGAGTGAAGGGGGGAGGGGGTGGGTGGATGGCGTCATGGAATGTCTATGCCGTTCCATCTTCTTCGGGGCAACCCTGGGGGGCATGTGCCCCCCAGGGTTGCCCCGAAGAAGATGGAACCCGAAGGCCCCGAAGAAGGTGCATGAGTCATGAAGAATTGGATGGCTGCAGTGTGCAGCAAGATGGAAGATGGGTGGCTGAATGGAACCGCTTCGGGTGCTGAGTGGAATGGGGAGGGTCAGGGATGTGGCGTCCTTTGTTTTTGGGAGGGTCTTCGACCCTTCCTCTCGCACACTATCACCTCTAGACCATCCCTTCCCCTCCCATATCCCTCGAAGACATACTCGTAAGCAAAGGAAAATGCATCCCTGACACTTCCCATCCCACTCAGCACTCAAAGCAGTAAACCACCTGCACGCGAACCTCAGGGTTGCCCAGAAGAAGAGGAAGGAACGTCACAGACATACCACGATGCCATTCCTCCCCCTCCTCTCCACTCCCCTCCCCCCCTCCAAGCTCAGCAAGACAGATAAAGATACGACTGCAACTGGGATCTCCTCTGTCCACAATCAGACCCTTTTCCCCCCACACACAGTAAACCCAAACTCCCTGGCCATCATATAATCCTTGAGGAAACAATGCGAAAAATATGCCCAATCACGCCCAATTTGTCATCAACGCCTTAGTTGCAGAAATGAAACAATATTACCCCCAAGATCATTTATTCCGCTGACGATACAGAAGATGCCACGAATAATAACCTGTGAATGATTTTTTTCTGGAAACGGGCTTAGTTCCATGCTTTTTTTTTAGCAAGCTTTTGGTGCCAACTGCCATCATAACTGCGTAGATTTGGAAGCAAATGTCTATTTATAGCATCCATACGATTCGCTCGTCTCTAGTGACTGTGGATTCTGAAAATAAAATTCTTATTACAAAATGTTCATCTTTTGTTTTATCATCATCATCATTGGTCAACAATCCTAGGATTGGTTTGACGCAGCTTTCCACTCGTTTCTTCTATCGGCCAACCTTTTCATTGTGACGTAATTCTTCTCTTTTACATTCTTCACGACCTGTTCCATGTATCTCATACGAGGCCTGCCTTTTCCAATCTTCCCGTTCACTTTTCCCTCGACGATAGTCTTCATCAGGCCATCGTGTCTCAAGATATGACCGATTAAGGCTTCCCTTCTTCTTTTTAGAGTTGTCAGCAGACTTCTCTTTTCTCCTACTCTTCTTAGCACTTCCTCGTTACTTACTCGGTCGATCCATTTAATCTTCAGCATTCTTCTGTAACACCACATTTCAAATGCTTCTACCCTTTTCTTCTCCGCTGCTGTCATCGTCCATGATTCACTGCCGTAAAGAAAAATGCTCCAGATGTATGTTCTGATGAACTGTTTCCTTACTTCTATGCTTGTATTTCCTGCTGTAAGTAGATTCTTCTTCTGAAAGAATGCCCTCTTTGCCTGGGCTATTCTACTCACTATTTCTTTCTTGCTTCGTCCATCGTTGGTTACTCTGCTTCCCAGGTAACAGAACTCTTTCACCTCTTCCAGTTTCTGTTTTCCTAGTTTAACGTTGGTTTTCGCCTCTTCTCTTTTGCTGCACACCAATATCTTAGTCTTCTTCTTATTGATCTTCAGCTGATATTTGGCCATAGTCCTTTCCAGGGTCGTTAGCATCTTATTCAGCTCCTTCTCTGTCTCTGCTATGAGAGCTATGTCATCAGCGAATCGTAGCATACTGATTGTTTCTCCGTGGATTTTCACTCCAGAACACTTCTCCTTGACTTCATTTATGGCTCTCTCGATGTAAATATTAAAAATTACGGGAGACAGTGCGCAGCCTTGTCTCACTCCTTTCCTTATTCTTGCCTCTTCACAGCTGGGTCCAGATTTAATCACAGCAACTTGGTTTTTGTACAGACTGTGTATAATTCTTCGGTCATTGTAGGACACTCCAATTCCCTTCAGAATTCCAAGCATTGAATCCCAATCCACGTTGTCAAAGGCCTTCTCTAAATCCACAAATGCAATGAAGGTCGGTTTGTTCTTCTCCATTCTCTTCTCTATGAGTAGCCTAAGGGCCAATATTGCTTCCCTTGTACCCTTACTTTTCCTGAATCCGAATTGATCCTCATCCAGGAACTCCTCTGCTTTTCGTTCTATTCTTCTGTAGATGATCCTGGTCAGTATCTTTGATGCATGTGTCGTCAGGCTTATAGTCCTAAAATTTTCGCATTTCTCCGCTCTCTTCTTCTTGGGAATAGGAATGATGATGTTTTTCTCGAAGTCCCTTGGAATTTCCCCTGTTGAATACATGTCGCAGATGGTTTTGTAGAGATGAATTAATGTCTTCTCTCCTGCATTTTTAATTAGTTCTGCAGGGACATCATCAATACCTGAGGCCTTATTCATCCGAAGATCCCTTACTGCAGCGTCGAATTCCGATCTTAATATTGATGCCCCCATATCATCTATTTCCACTTCGCTTTCCTCTTCAATAGCTTTTGTGCTGAGATTTTTTCCATTGTATAGCTCTTCCAGATATTCTTTCCACCTCTTCACTTTGTCCTCGTTTTCAATCAAAATTCCTCCATTCTTGTCCCTTATGGCATTGCATCTTGCGCTCCGTTCCTTGAAGTGGTTCCTCACTATGCTGTAGGCCGCTTCCACCTTTCCAAGTGCAAGGTTGCTTTGTACATCTTCGCAAAGATTTTTCAACCACAGCTCTCTAGCTTTCCTTGCTTTGCGACTTATTTCGTTCCTTATTCTTTTTAAGCAGAGCTGCCCTTCTTCAGTTTTCGCATTCTTGTACTTTCTTCTTTCTTCAATCAATTCTAAGACTTCCTCCGTGATCCATGGCTTCTTCTTGGAAACTTTTCTTCTTCCAAGAACTTCTTTTGCGGCTTCCTGTAGTCCACATTTAATGTTTTCCCAACGCTCTTCCACTGATTTCTCATTCAGGTTCTCTCCTATGTTGTTTCCCACTGCTTTTTGAAATGCCAGCTGATGTTGAGCCTCCTTTAGTTTTTCTACTTGCCATATATTCTTCTTCGTTTTCTTCAATTTCTTGAATTTTAGATGGCATTTCATCATCACTAAATTATGGTCACTGTCGATGTCTGCCCCAGGGTAGCTTTTGCAGTCCTTCACTTGGTTTCTAAATCTCTGCTTCACTAAAATGTAGTCTATTTGGCATCTTCTTCTGTCTCCTGGCATTTTCCATGTGTATCTTCTGCGGTTGTGATTTTTAAACAATGTGTTGGCAACCACTAACTTATGTTGAGTGCAGAACTCCAGCAGCCTTTCTCCTCTTTCGTTTCGGTTTCCCAATCCGTATTTTCCAGTTATTCTTCCATCTTGACCTTCGCCGACGATAGCGTTCCAGTCCCCTAAAATAATTAGGTTTTCTTCTCCTCTTACCTGTTTTATAACTTCCGTGATATCTTCGTAGACGTCTTCCACTTCTTCATCTTCATAGTCAGTCGTAGGCATGTAAACCTGCACCACCACAGTATCTACAGGTTTGGTCTCGATCTTCACCATTATTATCCTTTCATTGTACTGCAGGAAGCTCTTCACACGCATTCCGGCGCTCTTTCTGAGCATGATCCCTACTCCAGCATTACCATTTAATGATCCTGTATGTATAATCCTGTAGCTTCCACTCCAAAAGTCTCCTTCTTCGGGCCACTTCATTTCGCTGATTCCTAATACGTCGAGGTCCATTCTTCGCATTTCTACCTTCAGGTTCTCCAGTCTTCCACAAGTCCGAAGCGATCTCACGTTCCATGTTCCTACCCTAAAAAGTGTATCACATTTGACTGATGTACTCTCTCGGGTAGTCCCCGCCCGGAGATCCGAATGGGGGACTATTTCACCTCCGGAATATTTTACTCGAGAGGGTGCCATCACGTCTTGATAATAAAGGAAAGAGTGGAGTAGCTGCGACTCCTCGGGATATTAATGTGGTTGTTTCCCCTTGCCTTCCACATCGCAGTACTACAGCCGTTAAAGCAAATTTTACCACGCCTGTAGTGAAATGAGTGTCGCTGTACCGACCACTGTGGTCTCCACCTTCACTCATGTGAAGAAGAGCTGCTGCCCTCTCCTCCGGGTGATGAGAAGCGTAATTATTGGCGGCCTCCCGTCGCCAAGTCACGGCATCTTCACAGGTTCTGTATTATTTAGAGGCCTATCTTACCCAGGTATAGACCAATACCCCCTCGGAATGCCGTCGCTTTTTGTCCACGACTGCTTATTCGACGAGTAAACTCGCTTATCTCGCAGCTAACCTCTATATCTAGAGGTCGACCCACCATCCGCAACCCGGTGGACGCACTCGGTGGCTTTAAGCTCAGCCGCGAGTTTGTTTTATATGCGTTTTAAATGTTGGGACGAAATTTTGCCAACATCACATTCGCCAACTTTAATCCATTTACCTAGGAAATACAAGTAGGTATTTATTTTATGATTTTTAATGCATGGGATATAGTGTATGCAAAGGTATCTTTTAAGAATGTTTTCACGAACGATGACCAAAAAACTTTACAATGTCGCCGAATACAACAAAAGTTGGAGAAAACAAAGATAAAATTTTTTTTCACGATTTATTGAAAATGTTCAAAATTACGAAGTGCCAATGTTCCGGTCCCTTTGTATTATTACTTTGTTTTATTGAGATTTTACTGATTAACATTCGTTTAAGTTATTCCACTCACTTTACGAAACCGGGGTTTCTCCGCAAGTTGGCGACATTGGAGACACGGTGTGTTTATAACTTGGTAAAATGAGACAAAAATATATGACACCTGTCATAAACACAGTTAAAGATAGTGGTTAAAAACACTTCACTTCCTCCCAATCACAAAATAATGCCTCTTATATATATGCATTATATTGCCTGATTTCTAATAAATAATTATTTAAATAGCAGAATTATCATGAGCAGAAGAGTTAGCAGAATTTTTTTACCAAGAAAAAACTTCTGTATAATATAGGATTTTTATTTGATTGGAAGTTTTTGACAGTCACTGGTATCGAGGGTCTTAAAGAATTTGAATTGATTCTGTCCTTCATTCAAAAGGATTAAGAAGTTTAAGTTTGTCAATTATTTTGGGGTTCTTTCTCTCTTGATTCCTGCACTATTTCTGATTTTTTCTAAGCATATATGACTTGGTAACCACTAGCGAAGGCAATGAAAACTGCCAAAGGCATCAGTGAGAATTTACTTTTAGAAAATTTTTGATCTTCTTATTGCGTACATATCCATTATTATCCAGAAAGTCTCATGGAATACCAATGATTCAACGTAGCCATATTTTAATTTATTACTGAGTTAAATTCTCTCTTCTTTTTTTCTGATTTTTTTAAACTCACCAAATAAACATTATTAGAGATTACTATTGGTTTTAGTCATGCAATAGAAGTGAATTTTCCTCTTTTTTTTATAGGTTTTGTATCTTACTTATACTGTAGACAGCAATACAGCCGACAATAATCTTCAAGTTGAAAGTCAAACTCCAAATGAGGTGGATATGATCACAGGACTCAATATTCCTTCATCTCAAATACAGCAACAAATAGTTCTACACATGGGAGGGGGAGACGGCAACTACATGGTGACAAGTGAGAATAATGAGCTGCCTGTTGCAGCGGACAACACTTTGCCAATTCAGGGAATTCCAGAAGTGAAAAAACCTACTTCTTCTAGGACCAAAAAGCAAAGTGCTGCCAATCCAAATAACCAGAGGAAGACAGCTCGAATAGTTGGTCCTGAGGTGTTCATTGAAGATAAGCTGGAGGTAAGTTGGTTAATGTTAGCATCAGTCTCAACTCTGTTTAATCTTTACATTTCTGCTTTTGCCTATGGATCAATATCTGTCTGGTAAGTAACCAGAATTTTTTGTGCTTGTAAATTTGTAAGTGTGCATCATTGGAAAAGTGATTTCAGTTAAATTTGCACTTGTGACTTGGGAGGTTGTCATGTGAGTCTTGATGCGGGAGGATTGAGAGATAACTTTCCACAAAATTTGTCTTTGATGTTATTCTATAAGGCAGTATGATAGCCTAGTAGGTAGTGAATTAGGCTACTGACCTAGGATCCCTGGTTCAAATCCGTAGGGCTGAGGTCTTATGAGAAACATCCAGTTAAACCGAGACTGAGTGATTTTCAGGTTACGGAATATTATTTGGTAGCCTTAGGCTGCCCATGCCCCCCCAACCCAACGCGTTAAGTCCTCAATCCTCACAAACCAGAGTAAATTTTAGGTTGAACACTGTAGATGATTAAAGAAAATAAATATAACTATTTTCTGTAACCTGGTGGCATTCCATAGGCAATAAATTTAATAAAAACTGAACTTTTACAAAATACCACAAAAATGTTTATACACTTTCACGATCCGGGTTTCGACCTGAAGATGATGATTATTCTGTCATGAAAGTGTATAAACATTTTTTTGGTATTTTGTAAAAGTTTGGTTTTTATTAAATTTATTGACTATAGATGATGATATTGTTACTCTTTTGATGCTATTTTTCATGCTGGATGGTAGTGAGGATGATTAGTTCACTTAAAGATGGTACTATGGATTAACTATTTAATGAGAATTCAGGGTCTTTATTTAGTTCACCTGCCAAGCCAATACCCAGAAAAATGGTTTCTTATTTTGATTGTATCAGTAATCAGCAGTTTTAATTTCTAGTCGCAAAATGCATTTCATATGTAATTTACTGGACAGATCATCTAGTCGTGCACATGTGAGTGTAAAGATGTAGCAATTATAAAGCATGGAATTCATTATCTTAAAGAAATTAGGATGGATGAATCTAGTTCTTGATTTTTATGGAAAGGAAGTAAAAAATATTATATATACCAACCTTTATAAAATCGCTCACTCCTGTTTGCTTTATCTCAATTTCCTTTCCCAGAACCAAATTTGATGATTGAAACACTGCTAGTTAATCCTGTCAGCCCTTTTGGTAGAACATCTGCAGTCTCCCCATTTCATTTTAAGCATGCATTTATCATGATGGAATTGCCTGTATTTATCACATCAGGCTTTTCTGTTTGTCCCAAAATGTGCATGTCCAGTATAAGTAACTAGTCATCTGGTGGGCAGCTCAAAATTACCAAATCAACTACCATTCTGTCATGTGTGTTTTGTGTATTTCATGTTTTGGCTGTGCTTTCTATGAGTAAAGTTGTGTTGCATATGTATTGTGAAAATAGTCATGAATTTAGATTATCTCTTTGTTTATTTTTTAGTTTTGCAGTCATAATAATTTCTACAATTGATTTTATCATGTCATAGTGTTAAGTGTTATGGAATATATAGTCACCAAGTATTTTTAGTAAGCTTTGACTAATGATAATTTGCTCATAGGTTTTAGAGGCAATGGTGCCACGAGTTGAGCGACCGAAAAGGAAAAGGCCTGTGGGAAAATCAGTAAAAGATGAAACTAAGAAGGAACTGAAAGGCCATTGTGAGAGGAATGATGACTCGGGACAGAATGATAAAGTGAAGGATGAAAGTGTTGACAAAGTAAGTTGCACCCTCCTTTAAGATCCAGTTGTGTTGTTACATTGTCTTGTCCATTGCTCTGAAAGGAGTCTGTTGAAACTTAAGTGATAGTTTAAGTATGGTTAAATGTAGTCTAATATTTGTTGTGGTAGGTGAAGTACAAGAAGTAATTATAGGGCTTAGGCCTAATGAGATAACTGTTAACCCTTTCCATGTGGCATGACGTGAATTCATGTCCGGAAAGCCTCACCCACTGGCTGCCAACGATAATTCATGTCCAGTGCTCAGCTCCCTAGTTAATGGCATTACCACGGTCGCAGCCATTCTGAAGAGTCAGAGTGGGCTCATAGTCATCAGTGAGACTCCACCCATCACTTGGGGATAGTCAGTTTTTGTTGCCACCTTAATTAATGTATTTTTGATAACCCAAAAAACTGCTGTCAGTCAGATGGAAAGATCAACAAAGAAAGGTTCATTGAAAGGGTTACTTCTGAATTTAATCATTGTCGTAGATTGTTGCAGTTCTACATAAAATGAGGGGTGTCAGATTTGAAAAAGCTTCTTAATAGGATTTGTGTAAATATAATTGTAATTAATAGAGAAATCATGTTGAGTTATTTAGGCAAGTAAGATAAAATTATCATTATTCAAGAATTTTTCATGGAAGTTTGAATTGAATGTAATGGAAATTGGCATCTCGTGATATAGCAATATGAATAAAGTTATAATATCCTACTTAATAAGATTTACAACTGCCCCCAAGACGTGGTGGTGATAGCGCCACATTGAACTCACTTTAGGTCCGTGGGTGCTCCTGGGGAGAGGGTTTTTCAAGTTATTACTCTTTCAAAAATAAGTACGTTTAGCAATAAATATGTGTACATGGTAAACTCTCAATAATACCAAGTCAGCGGGACTGGAAAATAGGCACTTTGCATTTTCGGACATTTTAAAAAAGTCATGAAAAAATCTTTGTTTTCTCAAACTTTTGTTCTCTTCGGTAACATTGTGTATCGTTTTTGGTCGTTCTTGAAAGCATTCTTAAACGATGCATGTTGTAAAAGATCAGATATAAGTAACTACTATGTCAATGCTTTAAAGTCTGTGACCATAGTATTGGCAAAATTTAGTCCTAGTATCGAAAACTTATAGAAAACAAAAGTTGAACGTTTCGTAAGAATTTTATTTTCGGAACCCACAGTCAGTAGAGACAAGCAACTCGTATGGACACTAAAAATAGACATTTGCTTCTGACATCTACGCTGTTATGATGGCAGCTGGCCCAACCACTCTTTAGTTGCCTTCTATCACCCAATCATAGCTATAAAAAAGAATGGAACTAAGCCCGTTTCCAGAAAAAAAATCATTCACAGGTTATTACTTGTAGCATCTTCTGTCTATCGTCAGCGGAATAAATGATCTTGAAAGGTAATATTGTTCCTTTTCTACTACTAAGACCTTGATGACAAATGGGGCGTGATTCGGCATATTTTCTGCATCGTTTCCTCGAGGATTATATGACAACCGAAAGTTTGGGTTTACAGTGCATGGGGGGTTGTGGAGAGGAAAGATCCCAGTTGCGGATGTATCTTTATCTGTCTTGCTGAGCTTGAAGGGGGAAGTGAGAAGAGGGTGGGGGAATAGCATCGCGGAACATCTGTGACGTTCCTTCCTCTTCTTCTGGGCAACTCTGGAGGGCATGTGGCGGTGGTTACGGGTGGATCTTCGTGGGATATTGGGGGGGAGGGAGGGAAGCTAAGTGGATGGTCTAGATTTTTTAGAGTGAAAGAGGAGGGGTCGAAGACCCTCCTGATAACAATTAACGCCGCATCCCCGACCCTCCCCATTCCACTCAACACCCAGTGTATTTCCAATCAGCCACACCGAGGCACCTCCCAGGGTTGCCCAGAAGAAGAAGGAACCTCACAGATGATACCATCCACCCATCCCCTCCCCTCCTTCAAGCTTGGCAAAAGAGATAAATACTAGAGGTGGGTGCAAAATAAGGGCGAGGGTTGCCCAACTGTATGAGAGATATAGAGAGAGGCTCACCCCGAAGACATTGGATGGACTTTTCTGAAGTGTCACAATGTGACCTAATGAAGAACTTGCCGACTATAGGCGGTCATCTGTCGGCTGGGTGGGCGACCGCCGTAAGATCGTCACCGGCGCGTATCATTCTCAAGGGTCTTTGCCATTTGCAATATTTTTCGCTCACTCTTTTACCACCCCTCCCCTCAGTTTGGGCGAGCAATCCAGGCACCCGAGTAGTATGCTGGCATCCGGGGTGAAAGGGCACGGCGGGCGAGAATTTGAACTGCCATAATTCCTGGCGGACGGCAGTGAGCATGGTATGTGCCGTCACACGTTAGCTTTAATTAAAAGAGAACGGTGGAGATTATGAGAATGCTGGTAACAGGAAAAACAAAAATAGGCAGGATAATTAATGGCATTAGCTACGATTTCCACATTACTAAAGGTCTAAATAATAGGCGGAGTTGAATGCGGAAATGATGGGGAGATACTGGCATACGTGGGAGGTAAATGCACTACTATTCACGCATTTAATTTTTAATGCACCACAATCAGCAACAATGATGCAGTCAAAAATAATTTTGCCGAAGCAGTTTTTCGCCGAGGTTCGTAAAAACGAATACCATGTTTTCCTGGGTACCGGGCCCGAAGTTCGTAATTTTTGAAAAATTTGTATTTTCGAAACTTATAGTTTTCAAATATTGCCAATTTATTATCATAAGATTTTTGTCTCGCAGCAGAGCTTAAGGCCACCGAGTGCGTCCACTGGGTAGCGAATGGTTGGTCGACCTCTGGATATAGAGGTTAGCTGCGAGATAAGTGAGTTTACTCATCCAATAAGCAGTCGTGGACAAAAAGCAACTGCATTCCGAGGTCGTATTGGTCTATCCCTGGGTAAGGTAGGCCTTAAATAATACAGAACCTGTGCAGATGCCTTAGCTTGGCGATGGAGGCCGCCAACAATTATGCTTCCCATCACCCGGAGTAGAGGGCAGCAGCTCTTCTTCACATGAATGAAGGTGGAGACCACAGTGGTCGGACCAGCGACACTCATTTCACTACAGGCGTGGTAACATTTACTTTAATATCTGTAGTGTTGCGATATGGAAGGCAAGGGTAAACCACCACATTAATATCCCGAGGAGTTGCAGCTACTCCACTCTTTTCTTTCTTATTAAGATGTGATGGAACCCTCTCGAGTAAAATATTCCGGAGGTAAAATAGTCCCCCATTTGGATCTCTGGGCGGGGACTACTCGAGAGAGTACATCAGTCAAGTGTGATAGACATTTTAGGGTAGGAGCATGGAACGTGCGATCACTTCGTACCTGCGGAAGACTGGAGAACCTTAAGCTGGAAATATGGAGAATGGACCTTGATGTATTAGGAATCAGTAAAATGAGATGGCCTGAAGAAGGAGACTTTTGGAGTGGAAGCTACAGGATTATACATACGGGATAATTGAATGATAATGCTGGAGTAGGGATCATACTCAGAAAGAGCGACGGAATGCGTGTGAAGAGCTTCCTGCAGTACAATGAAAGGGTAATAATGGTGAAGATGGAAACCAAACCTGTAGATACCATAGTAGTGCAGGTTTACATGCCTAAGACGTACTATGAAGATGAAGAAGTGGAAGATCTATGGAGATATCACGGAAGTTATAAAACAGGTAAGAGGAGAAGAAAACCTAATTATTTTAGGGAACTGGAACGCTATCGTCGGCGAAGGTTAAGACGGAAGAATAACCGGAAAATACGGATTGGGAATCCGAAACGAAAGAGGAGAAAGACTGATGGAGTTCTGCACACAACATAAGTTAGTGGTCACCAACACATTGTTTAAAAATCACAACCGAAGAAGATACACATGGAAAATGCCAGGACACAGAAGAAAATGTCAAATAGACTACATTTTAATGAAGCAGAGGTTTAGAAACCAAGTGAAGGACTGCACAAGCTACCCTGGGGCAGACATCAACAGTGACCTTAATTTAGTGATGTTGAAATATCATCTAAAGTTCATGAAACTGAAGAAAACAAAGAAAAATATATGGCAAGTATAAAAACTAAAGGAGGCATAACATCGGCTGGCATTTCAAAAGACAGTAGGAAACAACATAGGAGAGAACCTGAATGAGAAATCAGTGGAAGAGCGCTGGGAAAACATTAAATGTGGACTACAGGAAGCCGCAAAAGAAGTTCTTGGAAGAAGAAAAGTTGTTAAGAAGAAGCCATGGATCAGGGAAGAAGTCTTAATGCTGATTGAAGAAAAAAGAAAGTACAAGAATGTGAAAACTGAAGAAGGGCAGTTTTGCTACAAAAGAATAAGGAACGAAATAAGTCGCAAAGCCAGGAAAGCTAGAGAAATGTGGATGAAGAATCTATGCTTAGATGTACAAAACAATCTTTCCCTTGGAAAGGTGGAAGCTGCCTATGAGGAACCATTTCAAGGAACTGATGGAGTTCTGCACACAACATAAGTTAGTGGTCGCCAACACATTGTTTAAAAATCACAACTGAAGAAGATACACATGGAAAATGCCTGGACACAGCGCAAGGTACAATGCTATAAGAGACAAGAATGGAGAACCTTTCATTGAAAATGAAAACAAAGTGTAAAGATGGAAAGAATATCTGGAAGAATTATACAATGGGAACAATCTCAACACAGGAGTGATTGAAGAGGAAAGTGAAGTTAAAAATGATGATATGTGAGCGTCAATATTGAGATCAGAATTCGACACACCAGTAAGGGACCTTCACATGAATAAGGCCTCTGGAATTGATGATATCCCAGCAGAATTAATAAAAATGCAGGAGAGAAGACATTAACCCATCTCTACAAAACCATCTGCGACGTATTCAACGGGAGAAATACCTAGGGACTTTGAGAAAAACATCATAATTCCTATTCCCAAAAAGAAGAGAGCAGGGAAATGCGAAAATATTAGGACTATAAGCCTGATGACACATGCATCGAATATTGACGAGGATCATCTGCAGTAGAATAAAATGAAAAGCAGAGGAGTTCCTGGATGAAGATCAATTCCGATTCAGGAATAATAAGGGTACAAGAGAAGCAGTATTGGCTCTTAGGCTGCTAAAAGAGAAGAGAAAGGAGAAGAACAAACCGACCTTCATTGCATTTGTGGTTTTAGAGAAGGCTTGTGACAATGTGGATTGGAATTCAATGCTTGGAATTTTGAAAGGAATTGGAGTGTCCTACAATGACTGAAGAAATATCCAGACTTAGTATAAAAACAAGTAACTGTGATAAAATCTGGAGCCAGCTGTGAAGAAGGAAGGATAAGGAAAGGAGTGAGACTAGGCTGTGCACTGTCTACCGTAATTTTTAATGTTTACATCGAGAGAGCCATCTATGAAATCAAGGAAAAGTGTTCTGGAGTGAATATCCCCGGAGAAACAAAAAGCATGCTGCAATTCGCTGATGACATAGTTCTCATAGCAGAGACAGAGAAGGATCTGAAAAAGATGGGAACAACCATTAAAAGGGCAATGGCCAGACATTAGCTGAAGATCAATAAAAAGAAGACTAAGATATTGGTGTGCAGCTAGAAAAAAAGAGACCAAAACCAATGTTATACTAGGAAAACGGAAACTGGTAGAGGTGAAAGAGTTCTGTTACCTGGGAAGCAGAGTAACCAGCGATGGATGAAGCAAGAAAGACATAGTCAGTAGAATAGACTAGGAAAAGAAACATTCTGTCTGAAAGAAAAAGGCATTCTGTCAAAAGAAGAATCTACGTACAGCTGGAAATACAAGCTTAGAAGTAAGGAAGCAATTCATTAGAACATGTATCTGGAGCATGTTTCTTTATGGCAGTGATGCATGGACGATGACAGCAGCGCAGGTGCTACCAAAGAATGATGAAGATAAAATGGATCAACCGAGTGACAAATGAAGAAGTCTTAAGAAGAGTGGAAGAAAAGAGGTCTGCAGAAAACTATAAAAAGATGATGGGGCAACCTAATCAGCCATATCTTAAGACACGATGGCCTAATGAAGACAATCGTCGAGGGAAGAGTGAACGGGAAGAATGGAAAAGGCAGGCCTCGTACAAGTTTAATAGAACAGGTCGTAAAGGAGGTGAAAAAGAGGGACTACATTAATATGAAGAGGTTGGCCGGTAGAAGAATCGAGTTGAGGGCTGCGTCAAAGCAATCCTAGGACCTATGATGATGATAATGAGGATTTTCGTCAGGACCAGCCGTTTGGCTTCGTATGTACGAAACTTCGTATTATCGTGCTTCGTATTATCGAGAGTTTACTGTATTCACTCACTAAAGGTAATGGTCAATTGGGCCCAATTTACATTGTTAGACCATATTGCAGATTTTTGTTTTAGGTTTCTAGTGGATGTAGTGGTCCTTATATAACCGTCGCTCCTGTTCTTTCTCGCCATCCCCACATCCTCTCTCTCCGTTCAGTCCCATTCTTTCTCGCCATCCTCGTGTCCTCTCTCTCTGTTCAGTCCCATTCTTTCTCGCCATCCTCGCGTCCTCTACCTCTTGTTCACTCCCGTTCTTCCTTGCCGTCCTCGCATCCCTTTTCTTTTTCATTGACTCCCGAACTTTTTTAACTATATGCTCCTCCCGTTCTTCCCTGCCGTCCTCGCGTCCTTTGTTATGTCTTTCCCCTCTCCCATGTCCCTCGCGACACATTGTCATCTTAACGGGCTTAGATGTTGATTGGTTACAAAGTGTTGACATAGTAAGCCAATAGAATGTGCAAAAATGAAGTGCTTGGGGTTAAACTGTTCTTGTACTGTATCATTTTATACATCTTTTCCTATGTTCTCTGCTATTCAAGAATCTCACGGGAGGTGACCAAGAGGAGGATATGAAGGAAGATGGTCTGTACATGTGTGATCTTTGTGGAAATTCGTATTCCCGTGCTGCCCAGTATTATGGACATCTGCACTCTCACAGTGGTGAGAGAGATTGGAAATGCCAGCGCTGTGACAAGGTCTTCAAAGCCCATTCCCAGCTCCATCGGCACGAAGCTCGCTCTCACCTTAACATGAGGCCTTACCCATGCTCTATATGTGGAAGCCGCTTTGATCGACTTTCACAGCTTCAGTACCATGAGAGGCGTATCCATGCTGGGGAAAAACCTCACCGGTGTCTCATTTGCTCAAAGGTGAGAAAGTGCTATTCTCTCAAAAATTATAAAAATTTAAACTGTCTTTGTCCTTCACTCACCATTCATCAGTACATCTGTTAAGAGATGAGCCTTTCAAAAGGACTGTGTCAAGTTATCTATTGGTTGGATTTCATGTGTAGGAATCATGAGTGATATTTTCATAATGAGTGAGTCATAATTCATGGTGACTAACTATTCATTAATAGAAATTTACCCTCTCTCAAGGGGATAAACATTCCACACCCCCTACTAGAACAGTCAACATCCTTGCAATGGAAATATCAAGCCCATTGCCCAGCTCTCACAACTCCACCAATCACCTCACTACCCCCTTCCCACCCTTTGCCCTCTTAATCCTTCCATTGAAAAAGAGCACTAAGTTAAAAAAAAATCCTTTTTAAAAATTTATAAGTAATAGAGTCCTTCACAAAATATGTAGGAGTTTAGACTTTTATTGTAGATATCAGTAAAGCGAAATTTGAGTATTTCCTAATTCAAACAAATAATTATTTGTTATGCAGATCCTATAGCATGATTAGCACTAATAAGTAAATGGTGATATTACGCACTGAAAACCAGACAGAGGAAGACGGAGAGGCAGAATCATCATGAAAATTGTCACCATCCAGTTCATCATGGGAACATCTGAAAAGATTGCCAGGGTACTTAACCCGGCAGTGCCCGCAATAGGATGTGTAACGGGAGTGCCTGCAATATATGTCAGATATTGATGCTGTTTTAGTTCATTACATTAAATTGTTTACATATTCTTTTGAATTTTTGGCCTTTTTTGCAATCTATATTCTTGAGCTTGAATTTCCGGCATTAAAATCTCGGGAAAATACATTTTCACAACACCATTTTCTGGGGCTGTGCGAGCAGGGTTGTTTTAAGTCAAGCGAGATCAAGCGAGAATTTGAAAAAAATCTTGAATCTTGAGCGAGATCATGCGAGATTCAAGCACACTGAAATTGCAGTACATACAGACATCAATCTATGTAGGTACTAATTTTACACTTACACAAATATAAGTTTAAACTTAGGCATAAGTAACCAAATTTTTGAGTGTAACTTTAACTTTTAATTTTTGAGATCAACATCGATGTGGAATCATTAGGATGAAGGTATCCTGTATTTATGCAATGATAGGCCTCCATTGAATTATGTATACACCCCTACTTTAACAGGGTGTCCACTGACCGGGAAAACCTGGAAAATTGGGACTTATTCGTGAATTTTCAATGCAGGGAAATGTTCGTGGATTATTCGTGATTTTCTGGTCTGAGTCGGGAACTTTAAAAATTATTAATTCAAGACAAAATATCCTTATTTTATACATAGGATCAACAACGATGACTTAAAGATCTAGATATTTTTTGATAACTGTACAAGATGTAATGGATATGCCATTGGTATGAATGAATAAATAAACGACGAAAAAGTAGTTAGGATCAATGTATCATCAGCACTGTGTGGATCGGAGACGTTAACTGATCGAATGTCGTCGAACAGATGTCTTCAGCATCACGTCAAGTGTCCTTTGTTCTCATTCATTGTGCATCGGACTAAGCCACGAACGTGATACGCAAACGCCTAACATGATATTTACACCAATACATGTACCCAAAATGTTTGGGCCCGTGTAATTGTTAATTCTCCCAGTGCCTTGTAACAGTTTTAAAATATCGGTTACGAATACAGTAGAGTGCTGATTATCCGTGCTAATGATGGGGGAAGCCCAAACAGATAATCCGATCACATTCAACTGTGTGGTAGTTATGGCCTTGGTTTCAGCGCCATGCTTTATTCTTACATGCTTTTTGTGGCAAAATCAGTCATTCTTTCTTTCCATTTAGTTCTCATAAACATTTCGCCACATAAAATTAATGACTATTGCTTTTATGCAATAAATATTTTCTATCAATTTGTGGAACAATCGGAGGTGAACTATATTTCGAGACGTGCAATGCGTTCCGTTCTATATATTCTCGTAACTATTATTATACCTACTTGTGGTAATTGCCCTTAATTTCTGTTCAGTTGCCATCAATAAGCATATAAATTCAAGATCACAACATATTAAACCGTGTTTACACGATGCATATCCCACGAGAGTAGATGCGTAAACATATTCACCATCGAAATTAGCATCGTGTAAATCTGCAAAATTGCACAAATTCTTAAATGTGTAGCCACGAAATAAAATTTAGAACATTTGTTCACACATCTGTCCAGCCACGTAATTGCCCGATTCCATGCATCGTGTAAACACGCCTTACACTCATTGTGAGGAATGGGCAAGGGCCTAGCCATGTTGATACACTGGTTCCCGTCAGATCACTGAAGTTAAGCAACGTTGGGCCCGGACGGGGGTTGCATGGGTAGCCCCCCTCATACCTCTACCGAGGTGCTCTTGTCCCCTGTCTGCAAGTGGTGGGCATGTTAAATGTGGGTTGGCACAATGGATCTAAAGAGGTCTTAAGTGCCAGGGGGGCTCCAGAAGGCCCCCGCCCACCCCTCCAATTTACATTATTTACATTGTGAGGAATACGACCATGTAGATTGGCAAAATTTGCTTCACTTTTTTTCAACTTCCGAGACACATCAAGATAGTTGATGCACACTTGCACGGCAACAGCTCCTCAGAGTTGGATTTCTTCATCCGAAACTATAGTAACCCAGACACATGTGTCTTCTGTAGCAATTAGTGCTCTCGCCCCTTGAGAGTACCGAGTCCCTCATCTTCGTGCTTACTCATCCAGCTGTCCAAGTAAACAAGGTCCCCGACCACCCCAATTCAGTGGAGCGCTTACTATACTCAGTGATTCAGGAGACTCAAAGTAATGCAACATTGTCATCTGCGTAATTGGATAGCCTATTGCACGAAACCTGTGAGTGAGAGCAAAATGTAGCAATTTTGTCAACTTCAACGCGGCCTCTGGCTGAGTGTTCAATCAACAGCGGTAGTAGGAAGGGGAGGGGGACAAATAGGAGGAGTAGGGGAGGGGGTTGTTGCTGGATGATAGACGAATAGTCGGCCGATACCGGCCGTATGGCGTTCTCTGCGTTCTCGCCAAATGTAAATACCTGGCATTCCCAGCATTTAGGTAGGCCAGCCTGCATAGGGAAACATAGGGTAGACAGGGGCTAAGCGGATCAATCCACCGTTTAATTCTTATTTGGAAAAAAATATGGTGAATAGATTTCTTTAAGTTTGTTTTAATTACAGGTCAACTCTTCCTAACACGAATGAGGAAGGTTATAACTGTATTGCTGTGAAAACTTTCACAGCAATACAGTTTGGCATTCTCTGCGTTCTCGCCAAATTTAAATACCTGGCATTCCTAGCATTTAGGTAGGCCGGCCTACATAGGGAAACATATGGTAGACAGGGGCTAAGCGGATCAATCCACCGTTTAATTCTTATTTGGAAAAAAATATGGTGAATAGATTTCTCTAAGCTTGTTTAAATTACAGGTCAACTCTTCCTAACATGAATGAGGAAGGTTATAACTGTATTGCTGTGAAAACTTTCACAAAAAATGCAATTAACAATCAACCATCCAATATCTGTTTGGCCCCCATTAAACGGCTTTAATGACTTGCTTTTCCCAGCCATGAACTTGACTCTCGAAGTGAACTGAACATGGAGTAACAGAAGTGGGAGAAAAACAAGAAAGCAACGGAATGTGCACGAACCCATGTACCGGTATGCCGGGAATGTCAAAAATGTACACTTGAATCATTGGGCGGAAAACATTTTTTTCATTGTGATGCAAACAACAGATGTCATGAGCACAAGCTTGGATTCGAATTTGTGGTGAAGCTCGATGGATTGGAAGGAAGAGGCGTTATTCAAGGGATTCGAAGAATTGAATTTCCCATCCTTAAATATAACCCTATCAATGCTGTAACTAACATTCTAAAATGTAAGGGAAATAAATTATTGTCACTTTATCAGTTGAGCAAAGGTTGCAAACAATTTAAATTGATTAATTCAGCAGTGTAAAATACCCAGAAGTATAATAACAGCAATTTTCCAGTGATGTGGTGGCACTAGGTATCATTTTGCGTAGTTTTTTTTCGAGAAATACTTAATAACTTTAAAGAAATAGCCAAAACTAGTGTTTCCCTTGACTGGTTTACAGTTTCTCACAATATAATGGATACTGATGGTTTGAAAATATCATCTTAAATAAAAAAAATTTTAAGTAAATGCAAAAACTCAAAGTGCCACAAAGGCATCCAGAATTAGGGTTAATAACTAAACTATTGAGATATCTTTCTCCACTTACTCTTCTTAGACCCTTGTCATTAGTTACCTGGATTTGTCTGTTTGATCTTCGTCATGCCTGTTATTTTTTTCTTGCTTATTTCTCTTATTATTGTGGTGCTGAAATAGGTAATAAAATTTTTTGAGTCTTTGTTTCCCTAGTTTAATATAAGTTCAGGTATGGGCTCATCTATCTAATTCCATGATCTTTTATTTACTCTTTAGGTTCTTTTTCTAAGTTAGATTTAACTTTTGTTTCATAGAATAATTTTCATTAAATTACTGAATAGTGTAGAAGTTTGTTGTAACAAATTGGTAATAAAAAAACTCATTTTTCAGGGATTTTTCAAACGGTCAGATTTGAGGACTCATGTAAATATTCATTTAGGAATTAATAAATCAATATGTGAGACTTGTGGAAAGCAGTTCAACCATGTGTCGAATTTGATTCGCCACATCAGAGTTCACACAGGTAAGTCATTAGTATAGGAAATTTGATATTTCTTCTGATTACAGTAATTCAATGTACATTTCCTCTTCCTTGTGGCAATGATAAGTTTGTATTATCATTTACATAATTATAAACAAATGCCTATGATATCTCCCATTGTATTTTATAGTATTATTTACCTTGTATTCTGAATACAAAACTTAAATATTCTGAATGTAGTGTTTTGGAAAATGTGCTGTAAAAAGTATTTTGTGGCTTGAATAGATTTTTGTTTGCAAATTTTTTCTATGCAGTAACTGATGTGCTTAATATTGTGCAGAAATAATTACCATTTAAAATTATTTGTGCTTGTAGTTCTTGTGCCCTCAGGAATACATCTACATTTAGGTATTTGGTGGGTTGTGGTTATATAATTAAATGAATGCGTTTAAGAGATTTTTTCATTTTATTTGTAAAACTTGGGGCATAAAATTTCATTTTATATATAAAACCATGGGCAAAAAAAAGGCCTTAATGCCTATGTTTTAGTGATTTGGCAAATACAAAATTTGATCGAATACGAATCATGTTTTTTTATCGAATCCAAATCTTTATTCCAAATCTCGAATTCTAATCCCAAATCCTAATCCTCCTCAATTTCATTAAATTCAAATCTTCCAGTTATCTGTAAATTGTTAAATAATGCTTCCTTTTACGTGAATTCTCTAATTAAATCCAATCGAAGCTCAATGTTATTTCTTAAAGTAAATAATAAATGAATAATGGTCATATAGTCCCCACTCACTGAAATTAAGGGCACGTTCGAGGGCAAATATGAAGAATGGGTAATTTCAGAAGTAAATCAAAGTTTAATTTTTCTTAAATAAAATAGAAAATTCAATGAAAATAGATTACAAGTTTGCATGTAGAAAATGCAGCATTTTCACTGTCAGGATCTAATCGATTTCTTTATTTATCAACCAAATTTCCAGCAGTACTGAAGGCTCTTGCTGGAAGAATGCAGAGGAACTTTTTTTGCTAGAATTTTCAAATTGGTGAATTTCAAAGAATTCATGTGTGGACAAGATTTATTAGTTTACAATATGCTGCTTAAGCATTACCTACCTACTATGGTATTTATGATTTAAATGCTAAAAACAAGCAATTACAGTAAGTCCTCAACTTACGCGGATCTGAGTAACACGGATCAGGATTTATGCGGATGTTCAGTTAGGCTGGTGACATGCTTGTGTTTCTCTGTGTTTCTGTTGCCACGGCAGAATTGCCAAGCACACAGGAGTTGATGCCGAACTACGGGTGTTCAGAATGCCAACTCTAGTTTAAGACATTACATAGTTCCATAGGTGATATTTGATCATCGTGATGGTGAAAAAATCTTTTGTGATCGGGCATCAACAGTTTTTTTTTGGCATAGTTTGACCTTCCTGCATAATTCGGCGCATAGTTAATTATCTACTCCATAAATGATGCCTGTTGTCCATTATAGCAAAAAAAAGAAGTTTAGGGTAATTATACTTATTTTAGATTTAAATATCCAGTGAAAAAAAGATCGGATTTGTGTTACTCTCGGCTTTGTCATAATACTTTAACTTAACAGCCTCTAAAAAGATGGCGTTTGCTGTAATTGTTGCCTCTTGCTGTCGTGAAATCAGCACCGCTACTGGTTCATAAATGGATGGGTAAGCTCTGGTGTTTCGACTTTTGTGGATTTCTACTTATGTGGAAATTTTTGGAACAAATTGACCATGTAAGTTGAGGACTTACCGTGTATCTTTTCTAACAAAAAATTATTAATGATCGCGATAGTCTCAGCTACGGATACCTCTATTTCTAAAATCAATCTAATCTTTGCCCACACTGCCAGCTAAATTGCAACATCGAAAGTAATCAATATTTTTACCACCGCATCGTTACCTGTCAACGAGCTTCATTATTGGTAGTTCTCCACCTCTGGTACATAGAATCTGCACAACTGGTATTCAAATCTTTAATCCATTGATTCAATCAAATCTTTTAACCATGGATTCAATAGGATTCGACCGAATCTTCGAATCCCTGCCCCAACCCTACTATTTTTGCATGGTGCCATGATTGAAGTAGCACACTTGGCATTAATTGGATAGGTTTTTAATTAGGGATGGGTCGGTTCCACTTTTTTTCGGTTCCGGTTCAGTTCTTAACTTCGGTTCTCGGTTCCGATTCTCGGTTCCGATTCTCGGTTCCGATTCTCGGTTCCGATTCTCGGTTCTGATTCTCGGTTCCGGTTCTTCATTTACCACTTACTTTGCATTGCTCAATGGTAAGATAAGGTAATCAATAATCATTTTCAGAGACTGAATTAGAATAATTCGCGACTTTGAAGCACCTAAGTACACTATTTCACCAGGTTTTAATGTGAAGCCTCCACTTTCGGAGTGTGAGTAGGTTTCAACTGGTTTTCGCGCCAATTATTTCGGTACCGATTATTTTTGGCCTCGGTTCCGGTTCCGGTTCTAAGCTCAAGAACCGGTGGAACCGAGAACCGAACCGACCCATCCCTATTTTTAATAATTCATCATTATCATGTATTCTGCTGTTGCTTTTAGCTTTTATGTTGTTAGATCTTGTTTTGAGGGAAATGTAACTGACAGCAGAGGTTATTTGGAACATTAAGGTTAGGTAGGTGGTTGGGTATGGGTAGGCCGTACAGGAAATGGAGAAAGGAGGGAGAGAAAACTTTTGGTATTACTCTAATCTTCATAAAAGGTTCAAGGGTGACTGCTATTGAATATCCTCACGTGGGTGCTCTCCACACATTGTCCAAGGAGACCAGTGTGTATTACCAAAATTATCTTTACCCCATACAAAAAGCTACTCCCTGGTCCTACATCAATCTGATCACTCTAATTGACTTGAATGTTTAGTTATATTGGTGGTTATCAATAGTTGGAAAGTTAAAAGCTAATGTAGTTGTCCCTTTTTTTGCCTGCATCCAAGGAACACACCACAGTTTTGGTTCTCAAAATTTTGGACGCAAAAGTTGTGTTGGGATTGACAAATAACATAGGTTGTAATTAATTATTGTTATATTTCTTTTATCTCTCCACACTTTTATCTCACTCTACTTTGGCATTGCATAAAAGTAGAATTTTCAATTTACTTTTATGTTTTTAAAATTCAATTTATTGCGACCTCATGAAACTGACCCATTACATTGAAATACAGAAAAACCTCATATTTGCATCATCAGAATTTACATTTTCCCGCAATATACAACGTTTTTATTGGGTCCCATTCCATTTCCTGTATCTCCAACGTATGTAGATCCCTGTATTTACACCATGATTTTTTCGTTTTCCCACTGTTTTCATTAGATGTGGGTAAGAATGCGATAGATTAAACTGAATTTAATGAAACTGCGATAAATTAAAATGAAAGATCGTCAATATAAAACACTGTTTTACCCCATTTCGAGCATATACACTTCAAAAACAAGAGGGAGAGCAGTTATGTGCTACCTTTACGGAAGAATTTGAACATAGCAGCGTAGATGGCAGGTCACAGCACCACTAGTGACGGAAAGATGAAATATCACTCTCGATCGTTTCAGCGATTGCAATAGAAACTCCCTATCCTCTAGCTGGGAAAATATTCCTAAGTGAAATGTATGCATATAGGACACAATTTATAATTTAGGAACACCGGCAGGAGTATAGTTAAGCTGTACCGAAGTTGATATTGTGAAGAAGAAAAATGAATTTTTATCCAGACATTATGAAATATTAAAAATACATTAACTGAACTGGTGGGCGGTAACGGGATCATTCGTCTGACCATCTCGCTGCATTAATTCAACAGTTTTACGACACATTACTAAATAACAAAACTTATTAAAACTAGTTTTATCGTGTGAAAACAGCATTAAATAAATAAAATAATTTTTTCAGAAATTTTTTGCTGTTGGATAACTGCTTGCGCTGGTCGACCAGCGAGGTATCTTAATATTCTCATGAATTGTTTATGTTATCCTTAATTACTCCGGGACGTAAATTTTATTTTACATGGAAATGGATGCGAAATGCAATATTTCAAGATGATTCAAGGGTTTTCAGGTTTCTTCCACGTTGGTTCATCCCTCTGGACGACAGTTTTGTCGGCTTTCTAGACAGTATCTTCAAGTCAGAAGATCGCGTCCCATCAAATTTCCTTATCTCGTTCTATATATTTCCCATATCTTTGTACTACCTATGTACAGTAGAAGCCCGGTACAGCGAGTACGGCTTATTGCGAGAATCGCATTATAGCGAGTGATTGTCTTTGTACCGCCAAAAGGCCTATGTTTTACATGTAAAGTAAAGCGGATATAGCGAGGCCAAAAAGTTCCTTCCACGGTATACGCTCGGTATTACGACAGATATCTCTCAAGGGCGATGTACCCCTTAGCAAAAATAAACTATTGTGTTTTGTATTATCTGCTAATTAAACTTAAAATACAAGATGTGTGCCATATCTACAACACCTAAAGCCAGTTATATCCAAACATGAGCGATTTACGGCCTTCAGTACGCCCTGTGCGCTCCCATTTTACGTTCTTCTTTTGTTAGGCCCAGTCATCAGTGGGAGGGGAGTGGGTGGACGACGAGCAAGATGAGAGTAGGAGAGGGAGTTAGGTCTAGGCATGGGCGATATTGATAATTCAATATCGGGATACGATAATTTTATCATTTCGTAAGGTGGCGATAACAATAACTCATATCGTGACGATAAATATCGTCTTATCATGCCCCGCTATTTTATCAGGGCACGATAAGATATCGGGGTTCGATAAATGTCGCTATAAATATCATGATAAATATCGCGAGAAAATATCATGATATCGCGTCCCGTTAAAATATCATGATATCGTGCCCCGATAAAATATCACGATATCGCGCCCCGATAAAAGAACGTGATATCGCGCTCGTTCTCGCGCTTGTCCAGCTTAACACGTTCACTGCGGCGTGACCCACCGGTGGGTCACGCAGATGCGTCTAGCGCCGCGGCCATAAAATTCTGTGAATTGTCGTAACTTGCGAGGAGTATTGTGAGAGTAGGAATCGAGAACTTCTCAAGTGACTTCACCCAGAGGTTAGTCACTGTTCAAATAATAGACTACTATGTGACACTTAGTGTGACCCACCGGTGGGTCATGCCACCCCTCCTGAAACTTTTTTCAGCGTGAGCGGTGTGGCCCACCGGTGGGTCAATAACAAATTTACATATTAGCGTATTATATCCAAAATACATTTATTTTTTGTTTTCTTTTTGTTTTTTTTCATGTTTATACGATTTTTATACCAAAGGATGAACAATACTCGATATAGTAAAACATATCAACTTATTAAAAATAATGAAAATGTTTAGGAACATTTTTTCTCCTCAACCTCTTGGCTGTCCGTCAGTTGCTCATAAACTAAACAGTCCGAACTGCACTCGCCCGGCTGTGTGAGAGATTGACTCTCTCTCTTCCCTTCCCCTCCCCCCTCTACGGAAGGGCAATTGGGAAAGAGTCGCGGAGCGTTCTTGAGCCAATCCCTCAGTGGTGGATGAGTGACCTTGCCCTTGCCGGGTGAACGTCTTCCGAAATGCAGACACTACTTTTTTATGAGTGAGACAAACCACTATGTACTCTTTCCAAAGGATCCCCCTTCCGCTTTCTCATAGTGTGAGCAGGGCTGGGGAATCGGTACGCACGGACGGGCATCTACGTCTCACAGACGGGCGCGAACAAGGGCAGGCGCAATAAACAGAGATGGGTGGGAGTCTCCTGGGTTTTCCGAACGTTAGCAAATCTTTACCACATGCATTGTATTGTTGCCCCTCTCTTCCCCCATCCCACGCCAGGGTCTAGAAGATAGCGTGACCCACGTGGCCTGTGGAGGGGTGGGCTGGGGGCGAAGCTGGGAGTAGCCTCCTCCAGCCTTCCTCTAATCTCAGGAAACAGCTGAGTGTTGCCGCTTCAACCACCATCCCTCAGCAGTGGCCAGAAGCTCAGAAGGACTGTGACCCACCGGTGGGTCACGCCGCGCTGTGAGGAGTAGGGTTTTATACAGCTCCGCAGTGAACGTGTTAAGCGAAGGCCAACCCAATGGCTCTCTCTTGCCAACACGGTTAACCGACGCAATATGTATCACGATAATTTATCGGGCGCGATTACGCGATATTTGAACGAGCGCGATATCACGTTCTTTTATCGTGATTATATATCCTGATATTTTATCGGGGCGCGATATCGTGATATTTTCTCGCGATATTTATCGTGGTCACGATATTTATCGTGATAATTGTAGCGACATTTATCATGTCGTTTTATTTGTGAACACTAGATGAGAAAAGTAACTATTACAATTCCTGGTTATGTTATAGGTGATAAATACTGCCGGAAATATCATCTATATGGTGGTGTGGTTATTTTTGTGAAGAGTTTTATTATTTTTGACTAAATGTCACATATGTCACTGCATCTAAATGAAGAGTTGACCTTTGAATGTTCTGCTATAAAGTGTACATTTAGAGATAAAAACCTTTTGGTTTTAGTTGTATACATCTCAAAGCAGTTTCTCAAGATTTCTTGAAAAATATCATAACTTACTGTTCTCATTAACAAACCATCCTATAAGACCAACAGTCATTCTCACTGGTGATTTTAATTGCAATTTGCTTGTGAATGGACAAGAGCAGAAGCTACTACTCCAGACCTTATACTCATTTAATGTGAAACCATTGGTTAATTCACCCACGAGAGTAACTGCCAACATGCAAACACTTCTGGATAGTGTCTTCACAGATTTTGATGAATCCGAAACTCTCACTACAGTCTTTGATCCTGGTTTATCAGACCACCTTGCTGTAGTATCTGTCTTTTATGGGAAAAGGATTATAACACCAAAAAACTGAGATACCAAAGATCTTTTAATGAATCTAATGTCAACTACTTCCATGTAATGCTTACAAATCAAGACTGGTCAGCTGTATATGGGAAAGACACCACTAACAACTCCTTCAATAAGTTTTTTTCTTCCTACCTGCACAATTTTAATGTTGCTTTTCCACTAGAACCTGTAAAACATATCTATGAACATAGCAAAAATTGGATTACACCTGAAATCATTAATATGTCAAAGACTCTAAAAACAACGTTTATCCACATAAAAACCTCTGGTGACAACATTAAACATCAACAATACTCTCTTCTTAAGAAACAGTACAGGTATTGTATAAAGAGATCCAAAAAAGAATATAATGACCAATGGATAAGGAAAGCATCAAACTACTCAAGAGAAGCATGGAAAATTATAAAGAGTAATTTGACCCCAACTCTATCCCATCGCCATCTTATGTTAATGACAGCAATGGTGATATCATAACTGACCCTATTCTAATAGCAGATGCATTTAATATGTCTTTCCTAAAGCTACCAAACATACCTCAATCCTCATCGAGGGACATTATGAAATACCAAATGAGATCTAGCAAGACAATGTATCTCAATCCTTGCAGTGAAAATAAGCTGCGCTCCTATCTTGTAATAGTAGGAAAAAAAACCTCACCAGATATAGATGGTGTACCTGGTAAAATTATCAAAGATTCACAGAACTTAATCCTAACCCCTTTGTTGTCCCTGATGAATCAATCTCTCTCTGATGGTGTACATCCTGAAGCCATGAAGGTAATAATAATGATAATGCTTTATTTGCCATGTTAGATCAGATACATAAAAAAATATAACCGATATATGGCACGTCAAAAAAAGAAATGCAGGTACATATTACATGGATAATAAAAATGTTACTTACATAGTAGGAATAATCAATTCAGTACAAGCAGAAATATTTACCATTAAATGTTTGCATGAATAAAACATTTTCAATATCAATTTAATAGGTAAATAATAAAATCAATAGCAAATCACGTGCAAATTTACATAAGAGGCATAAACTATACATGAAAAAAACTCTTTAATACTATGGAGAGTCATCTCTCATAAACTCAGCAACAGTGTAATACATTTTTCTTATTAAAAACTCTTTAAGTTTTGCCTTGAGGAGGCTGGCACTTCGTTTTTTTTAATTCAATATACAATTTGTTATAAACTCTTTAAGTCCCATTTCCTGTGGTCCACATTTTAACCTTCCGGTTCTTACAGAGAAACAGTGAAGGTCGTTTTTACTTCTTGTGTTGTAATCATGAAGATCAGAATTAGTGGAGAACTGAATCAGTTCTCCACAAATACTTTTTACGTGTAAAAAAAACATGTAAAATGAGTTGGAATAAGTATATGCAGGGGAGTGGAAGGACTTTTAAGGATTGGAAAATGTGCTTTAAGGGAGATTTTATTCAATGGAAGGAGATAATTCTAATAATTCGTTTTTACAAGATAAATATTTCGTCAAGGTGATGGGATGCTCCTCAGAACAATATACTTTGCAACACCCAAGTATGGAATTCAGCATAATATAGTTTTAATAGGACATCAATGCCAGTTGTGTACCTCAGTTGTCTGAATAGATAGCAGCTTGAATATAGCTTGCTTATTATATTCTCAACCTGCCTTTCCCCATGTCATATTAGCAGTCAAGTGTATTCCAAGGAATTTTACTTGAGGGGTTTGCATAATAGACTGATTGCCTACTTTTACTAAGCAGCTCTTTTACATTATTGCAATAGGAGAATTTTAACATTTGGGTTTTATTTGCATTTACATGTAGTCCATTATGTTGATACCAGTTCCTAAAATTCTCTGTGGCTCTGTTTGCTTTTTTTAATAAGGTTGGGATATGATGGGTCAGATATAATGACATTAGTGTCATCGGCATGAAGGATTGGGATGAGGCCGTTTATATTGCTGACAGCCAGAGGGAGATCATTTATGTATAGCAGGAAGAGAAGTGGTCCTAATATGGATCCCTGTGGAACACCCAGGGTGATTTTTTGAGGAGGGGAGGTATATTTCACTCCATTGACATTGACTGATCTGTGAGCGATCACCAAAGAAAGAGCCAATCCATTTGTTTGGTTCCCCTCTGATTCCCAGTTTTTCAAAGCTTCCTCAGAAGTATTTGATGGTTAACACAATCGAACACTTTGGATAAATCAAAAAATAATCCTATAGTCTCATTTTTATAGTCAAGGGTCTTCAAAGCAGTGTTGACTACTTCATATATGGCAGATAGGGTAGATCTTCCCTTTCGGAAGCCGTGTTGAAATAGAGAGAGTATGCTATGTCTAGTCTAGTGTCCAAGGTTGTTCCAGTCCTTAAGAATAAAGGTGATAAACACACTTTGAGTAATTATAGGCCAATATCCATAATTCCCCAGTTTAGAAAAGTGTTTGATTATGTCTATTGTAAAAGACTGATTGTTTACCTAGAAAGCCAAAACCTTCTATCTGGCAATCAATTTGAATTTCGGAAAGGGAGGTCAACTGAACAAGCCCTCTTTGATGCAATTAATTATATTATAAATGAAATAAACTTAAAAAACAAAGTAATGGGGATGTACTTTGACTTAAGTAAAGCTTTTGATATGGTAGACCATAACATGCTACTGACAAAATGTGAGATGCTGGGCATAAGAGGTGTTGCTCTGAATTGGCTAAGGACATATTTAACCAATCGACAACAGAAGGTTGTCTTCAATAAAGAAGGCAATATTTTTTACTCATGCTCAATACAAGTCACCAAAGGAGTGCCACAGGGGTCTGTGCTTGGCCCAGTACTCTTTTTAATATTTATAAATGACCTACCCATGAATTTAACGTCTAAGCACAATAAATGTGTCATATATGCCAATGATGTGAGTGTCATGAATTCTTGTAAAGTATTGAATAATGTATTTGACTCTGGTGAACTGGCAATTAAGGCAATGCATGATTGGTGTACCAGTAATGGCATGATCCTTAATAATGGCAAAACACAAATGATGATGTTTTCTCCACGACAAGTTGTGCTTGATGATCTTGAATGCCAGAGTAAGATATGTGATATCATGGTGGTAGAAAAATTAAAATTTTTGGGGTTCTATGTTGATCCTCATCTTAAGTGGGACAAACATATCGCCCAGGTATGTAGCTTACGATCAGATATCTGTTTTAAAATACACTGTCAGCATAGATGTCTTAAAAATGTTATATTATGGCCTGTTCTACTCCATAATCTCATACGGAATTTTAATATGGGGATCATCATCTTCATTAAACCAGGTATTTTTTTCCAAAAAAAATAATAATCATGAGTGAACACCACTATAGTGCACACTGCCGACCTCTTTTTGAATAACTAGGAGTATTAACTGTACCCTGTATATACATTTACCATGCAGCTGTATATGTAATGAAAAACAAGAATGACTTTACACTGAATGATAGCTATCATTGTTACAATACCAGAAGATGTAATGACTTACGTGTGATATCAACAAACTTGTCTATGGTGGCCAAAGGGCCAATATCAATGTGCACAAAATTGTTCAATAACCTACCTAATTTTTTTAAAAATGAACAAAGATTTCCACTGTTCAAGAAACAGTTATTTGATTATCTGGTCGATAAGTGCTATTGTAGTGTAAATGAATATTTATCCAAGTGTATTCCTACAATTTGCTGTATCTTTATTTTGTCTTACTTTTTAATATAATTGCCTTTACTTTTGACGTGTCCTATACACCTGCCATATGTATTTGTAATACTGTGCATTGTGTCTGCAGAACCAATAAACATTGTTATTATTATTTCTGCACATTCCATTGTATTTAAGAGACATATTAGCCAATGCAGCCATTTGATCATGCATTTTTTTAATACAAGTTTGCTCATTTTCATTACTTATAAATTAAATATCTCCAAATTCATCTTTTTTAAAATATTTAATAAACTTTTCTCATATTTGTATGAACTTAAGCCAGCTGAAATTCTCAATTGGGCTTTAATGAACCATCACTCAACATGGAATCAAATAACTGCCGGGAAAAAGCACTAATTTGGCTTTGTAGTCTTACTGTGAGTAGAGCAGTAATTATGATAAGAAATGGATCACTACATCTTTTTATTTTGGATTAAATAATATTTGAATCATTATTTAAATCTTCTACTTTTCATGTGTATAACTAGTTAAGATGTTTCTTTTTTTTTGGCAGTAAATTTTGCTGAAAAGGTAAATAGATTACAAATATTGCTCTAAAATAAAAAAAATTAAATGTCTGTATCAAAAAAATTAATTTAGAGAAAATTGAATGTTATGATGAATGTCATGCGGGTAGCCTACATTCGCCCCGGGATCAGGTGTACAACGAGAGCTAGTGTACTGTGCGAAGTTCGATCCCAATCGGTTTAATTTTTTCTTTCAGTCTCTGCATCGAAAATGTTATCATATTCAATTTCAAACCATTACATCTGAATACTCACTTTATTATACTTTGTTGTTTAAATTAGATTTACAAATGTATCACTCATAAATTAAGGATGGTCTGGTCGGATCCAAAGAACCACGGGTCTTTCATTTCATTCGCTACTGAAATCATATCCAGGGACAGTAAAAATTCAAATCCGGATCGGAGATTTTAACATCTCGCGGCCTCATGATCGATGTGCCCCGTGAATGGAATGTATGTATGGTAGATACCAACAAGGAGAGGTTAAGTAACTCGGGTCACGAAATGAGTAGAAGATTTTTTCCGTGCCACAAACGAGGAAAACAAAATAAAAAATACTCGTCTTGACATTTTTCTCCATATGCCTGGATTTCCAAAAAAAAAATTAATGCGAATGTCATGCGGGTCGCCTACATTCATCAGATTCCCGTGAACCTATGAAGGCGTAGTTGTTAAAAATGAGGGCTAGTGTACTGCCGGTCGCGAGTTCGATCCTTAACACTGCCTAGGAATACAGGCCATGCTGTATTCCTAGGGTATTGCAAGTAGGCAGTTAAAAAAAGTAGATTATCAGAAATTTCATGCCAAATTATAAGTCAAAAAAATAATTAAATTAGGCGAAAGAAAATGATTGGAAAAAATTTATATTACAGAATTAAATCGTGGAATCATTACGTTAACTTAAGTGTATTTTTGAGTGACGCATTTGTAAATCTAGTTGAAGCGATAGAAATACAAAAAAGTCAGTATCCACACACAAAGGTTGGAAATGAAGGATGATAAAGTTTTTTATTCAATGGTTGAAAGAAAAATTTTAAACAGCGTAAGAATTGAACTTCATTACCTGCAGTCCACTACTCCACTCTGTTATTGTTATTACCATTCTCATTAATTTGCCTTTAACTTAATTTTGCCTACTGTGTCTTTTATGTTGCGTAGGGTAGCCATAACTTCTGTATTGGATGTATGTACTATTCACTGTTTGTTCACATTGGTATGAAGTCTTTATTAATAATATTTAAAAGAACCCTTCCTTTAAGACTTATTTTTCCCAACATTGAACACAGCTTTCACCTTTTTGAAACGATTTTATTTACCGTATTTGTCATTTTTAAACACCGCTTTTGATGATTTTTATTTACCATTTTTCGGTGTCCCTAATTATAGGAAGTGGAGATTTTCGTTGTAATTCCATTTAGTATCCCGAGTGTTGTTGGTCAGGTTTCCTAGTTTCTCCTGAAAGGTTTCGGTGATTTTTCTGTGGTGGAGCTCCAGTTCCAGGATTTTTAAGTTGTCATGAATGTAAGAATATCTAACGAACCATGGTGCACCTGTAATTTGCTGCAGAAGATTGTTCTGAGCAGTAGAAAGTACTAAGGAAAGTTTAGTTTTTGATATCGATTCCCACATTGCGATGTGAAATGTCCCTTCACAATTGTAAAACTGCAGTGGAAACAGCTTAGTTACATAGAGTTACAGTAGATGTAGCAGGTGTGCCTGCGCACCCTCTTTCGCGATTCACTGGGGGCTGATGTATTGATGACATGATGTTACCGAGTGAGGCATACGTAGGTTGGCGCATTGTGACTGATACATTAGTTTGAATGAACCCCTCCTTGTTATCCGTCATAGGGTTTTTAGACGACCCTTCTTTCTCAGCTTCAACTATGCATTATTGATGACATGATGTCGCCGAGTAAGGCATACGAGCCCTCCAGGACATTGTCTTTGCGTGGTTATTTTCTTGTCTGAGGGTGCATTCCTAAACTTTGGTGGTCTCTCCCCTCAACCCTGCTTTTGTTTGGATGTATTCATCTGGGCCTATTCATTGCATTCTTGCATAACTACCCAGCTATATTGCATTCTTATATACCGTTATATTTCCCCTTTGTCTGTTGTATCAGTTAATGTATAATTAATGGTTACAAGTTAAAAGTTAACTCTTCTAAAAAGTAATGATTAAATTCAATAGCTAACTAAATGTTTAATGATTAATGTTATTTGTTAATATTTTTTAATCGTTAATCCCAACTGATCAGGTATAATATACAGATCTTTTCTCCCTTATATATGGGTAGTCAAGGTTAGAGGAGGGGAAGGGGGTTAAGGGTTGGGTAAGGTGCTAAGAAGGTTGGCACAGGAAAAGCATGTGGTCAACAAGTCAAGCGGGGAAGACTAGAAGGTAAAGAATGAAAGGTGATGATGTCCACTGTTGGATGAAACCGGTCATTTTTAAATACACCCAGTGAAATTTTACTATGTTTTTATTTTTGTTAAGTATCAGATCAGTCTTTATTTATCTTGTTTCATTGAAAGAACAACTCAATCCAAGCTGAATGGCATGTTGCTTACTCCTTATTTCTTTCCTTCCATGAAAATTAGGATTCAGAGTGAAACCTTAGAATCAAGGCTCCTCTAGAATGGCTACTCTCTTATATCCTTTGTACCAAGGAGTATAATAGTTTTGTTAAAGTGTAACATGTTTTACCAATCTGAAGCAGTGCAGACCTTGTAATGTTGAGGGGTTTTCAGCTTTTTTCTGTATGTATCTTTGTATCTGACCATTTAAAATAAATTTTCAGGTATTAAACCATATCCATGCAATGTTTGTGGCCGTCGTTTTAGTCAGGTGAATGCTCTGCAACACCATAAAGACTCACATAATACATCAAGAGATTATAATTGCAATTTATGCCGCAAGCAGTTTAAATCAAATCTGCTCCTAAGAAAACACATTCGATCAATGCACTCCAACTCAGATTCTTCAAACCAAGATGAGGTCAGTAACTTATTGAAATAATATATATTTTTTAAATTGCCTCTGGGAATTGAATGTGTGTTTCCTTTCATTTGATTTCCTATATAGTATTTCTTGTTGTATCAAATTTACTTCAGGATCCAAAAGCTGTTGCTCAGAACCGGCGATTTTACTGTAATGTGTGTGGAGAAGACTTCCCTTTTTCTGCGATGCTCAAAGATCATGAAGCAAAGCATCAGAAGGAGACAAATTTTCACTGCAATTGCTGTGGTAGTGTAAGTGTTAATTTTTTATGCCTTTCATTGCTCAAATTAATGCTATCAAATCATTGATTCACTAATTTCCAGATACCTAATGTCTCACTCCATTATTAGTTGTAATGAAAAGGATCATGATCGCTCAAATGATGATTCTTTGAAATCCTGTTACTTATGTGCACCACTTGCATTTAAAAACCTAAAAATTCATTTTTTTAAATAATTTAAATCCTGAAAAATTTTGTCAGTGCAGAAAAGCCTCTTTTACATTTTTTGCTTTTTGTTGTTTCATTGATATGTCATGCAAAATATTTCACCAGTGATCCACTACTTCATCATCTCAATCCAATTTTTTCTGCACCTTGATGGTTTATAGACTTAAAATTAGGGTTGGGGCAGGGATTCGAAGATTAGGTCGAATCCATGGATTGGAGATTCGGTTGAGTCCAAGGTTAAAAGATTCGTTCGAATCCTAACGACAAACTATAAATGTTTGGAATGCCAACTCTGGTTTTAGACATTATATAATTTGATAGGTGATATTTGACCATCGTGATAGTAGAAAAGTCTGATGTGATCAGACATCAACGTCTTTTTTCAGCATAGTTGGGACCTTCCCGAGTAAGTCGATGCGTAGTTAATTATCTACTCCATAGATGACGCGTGTTGTCCATTACAGCAAAAAAAGAAGTTTTGGGTACTTCTACTTATTTTTGATTTAAATATCCAGAGAAAAAAGATTGGATTTGTGTTGCTCTCGACTTTGTCATATTATGTTAACTTAATGACCTCTCAAACGATGGCGTTTTCTGTAAAAAACCCAATCTTCTGATTCATCACCGATTGCTGCCGTGAAAGGGGCACCACTAATGATACAAAAATGGATAGGTAAGTTGTGGTGCTTCGACTTATGCTGATGTCTACTTCTTTTCTTACTGTAATAGACAACAGTCGTGTTCTATGGAGTAGATAATTAACTACGTGTCGACTTATGCGGGAAGGTCAAACTACGCCAAAAAAAGACATTGATGCCTGATCACATCAGACTTTTTCACCATCATGAAGATCAAATATCACCTATCGAACTATATAATGCCTTAAGCTAGTGTTGGCGTTCCGAACACCCGTAGTTTGGCATCAACTCTTTCACGCTTGGAAATGAGTCTTGGGTCGTCACCCGGTTCAATCTGTCATGGCAACAGAAACGCAAGCATGTCACCGGCCTAACTGAACATCCGTGTAACTCTGGATCGGTGTTCTGCACACACCGGTGCAGGACACGAAAGCGGGACGCGGGAGCAAAATTAGCCCAAAAATTCACCAGGGGGGCAAACTTAATGTCCTACAGACCAAAGCGAAACATTTGTGGGACTACAGCGAGTGTCTGGGCCTGTAGTATTTCGGATTCAGTGGATGCCTACAGTTAAGACTGAAAATGTCATCTGACGAAGAGCAAGCTCCTTCGTAGTTGCATTGGTAGAAACAAAGACCGTCAAAGGTATATGAGCATGCAATAATTTCTAATTAAAAAAATACTATTTGCAATTAATGTTCAAAAGCATGCCTATAAGTATTTGACCTCGTGTTTCAATTGATTTTCGGATTGAGTGATATTCTCACAGAAATTTTGCTCTAGATTAGAGTCACGGGACGCGGGAAGCGCTGCATGCCCCGAACTGGTTTTTATTCATGGCAGTACCGTGTTCCATCGGGTGGGATTCGCGTCCATTTTCGCGGATTGGTATCCCGTCGTGTTATTTCCTCCAGCGCAAAATATGCTCCCATGTCCTGCACCGGTGTGTGCAGACCTTAACTCGGATCCACGTAAGTCGAGGACTTCTGTAATTGCTCGTTTTTAGCATTTAAATCGTAAATACCATGGTAGGTAGGTAATGCTTAAGCAGCATATTGTAAACTAATAAATCTTGTCCACACATGAATTCTTTGAAATTCTCCAATTTGAAAATTCTAACAAAAAAGTTCCTCTGCATTCTTCCAGCAACAGTATTTCCAGCAAGAGCCTTCAGTACTGCTGGAAATTTGGTTGATAAAAAAATAAATGGATTAGATCCTGACAGTGAAAATGCTGCATTTTCTAAATAAAAACTTGTAATCTGTTTTCATTGAATTTTCAATTTTATTTAAGAAAAATTAAACTTTGATTTACTTCTGAAATTACTCATTCTTCATATTTGCCCTCGAACAAATCCGAAATTTCAGTGAGTGTGGACTATATGACCATTATTTATTTAAGAAAAATTAAACTTTGATTTACTTCTGAAATCACCCATGGAACATGGTTTACTCGGAACCGAAATCGCAATTTTGTACGCGAAATCATTAGATGGAAACGAAAAACGAATTTTAGTGAAAAAATTAATCTTCTAACCACAACCATTCACTCATAAATCAAAAATTTAAATAAGCAAAAGGTGATGCCCACCGAAAATGCTGCTGTGATAACATTGACGTCAATTTCCTCCCGTCCCTGACTTCTTTTAGGGGAGGGGAAGGGAGTGGAGGGAGATTCTCGGAAGGTCTCCTCGCATAGATGCTGTCGTAATCGCTCCAATTGGCCGAGTCAGCTGTGTCCCCCCCATTGCGATAAGGCAAAGTAGCTTCGCGGGCTCAGTTGTGATTGGACGAAGTCGATATATGTCAGAGGTTGCACCGCACCCACTTTTCCGAAAGGGTTAAAAACATGTTTTTCGCCGCTTATAACTCGGGAAATAATGGACGGTTCATAAAATGGAAAAATAGGGTTCTTTTTATCTTACAAACTCTATCAGATTCGGCAAAAACAAAAATATGGTAAAAGACCCCATTCTTCATATTTGCCCTCAAACAAATCCTTAATTTCAGTGAGTGGGGACTATATGACCATTTTTCATTTATTATTTATTTTAAGAAATAAGATTCAGCTTCGATTGGAATTTATTAGAGATTTCACGTTAAAGGAAGTATTATTTAACTATTTACAGATAATTGGAAGACTTGAATTTAATAAAATTGGGGAGGAATAGGATTTGGGATTAGGATTCAAGATTCGGTTTCGAGATTTGGATTCGATAAAAAAACAGGATTTGGATTTGATCAAATTTTGGATTCGCCCCATCACTACTTAAAATTTAATATAGAAAACATATATGTAATAAATTAGAATGTTTGAATAACTCCTTGAAGCAAAATATTACATTGATATGTTTTATTTTTAAAAAAGTGTTGATTTTAAAAATTTAAATTAGATTTTTAAAATTCAATTCAGACGTTATCGATTTTCACCAAAACTGTTGAGTTATGAATGCTGAATTAAAAACCCTTCGGTGAACCATAATTTATGCTGCATTCAACACTAGAAGGACCGGACCATTTTGGCACATTTGATTTTTGTGTTTTCTGTCATTTCTGAAGAATTGGAATTGCATCGCTCTTATTTCCTGACTTTTAATTATTTTAGATGTTCTTTATATTCTGATACTTTGACAAAGATGGGGTCATTACTGTTTGAATTATAAGTGGATCTATCTAATAGCCCCAAGTGCACCAATTTGGCTCATACTTAATTTCCTGCATTTACCTTTAATTTTATACATATTTCTTGTACTAATTCAGTTATTCAACTGAATTACTCTTAATTATCATGCATCACCGTTCATTACTGTATTTTTAGCACTTGATTATTTTACATTTATACCAAAAAAAAATCCGACATTGTGCTTAGAAATAATGGAGAAAATATTTACTGGCTCTTTATGCTGTCCCCTCAGAAAAAGCGTAAAGTATCTTTATTGCCAACTCTCATTTTCTGCATTTACTTTGTAGCAATATCAAGGCTACACTTCACTCACACAGTGCACATTGTGTCTGCAGCCTGAGTTTGTTGGTGAAGCTGGTTTGTTGCTTGTAATATAAGTGTCAGCTTCGTATGGTTTACAAACTACACTAGTGAGAGACAAGCTGCTGTGCATGACCCACAGAAAATTACCCACGTGACAGTAGATTCCTGCTTTTACAAAAAATGCGAAAGAAGACCAATATTATTCCAAATTCTTCGAGCATGAAAATGTGAATCTGACAGTTTACCACGGAAAAAAAGAATAAATATGAGATGCTGCTTCGCTCATTACATAGTAGAGTTAGAATTAAAAATAGAGAGAAGACGGTCCCAGAAACAATAAGGTAATATTATATTACTAAGTTTGAGATAGATATTACCGATCAGATGTCCAGGCAGTGTTCTGCAAAGGGGAGGTTGCGGCGATAGACTCTGCATTCATTTTATAATGTCCTTGACTTGGCGGCAATGGATTCTTGGATAACATACAGGAAACTTACAGTGAAGTAAAATTTCAAGGAGGAAATATCTACAAAAATTGGCAGAAATTCTTACGTCTGAATACAAGCTTCCATCCCCTGGTACTTCAGAACTGAGGAAACTAGGTGCGAAAAGATTTTGCCCACTCCATGGACGGAAACCCTGTCATTTAGCATGAGAAGGGGGCAAGGGCCTAGCCAACTTGATACACCGGTTCCCGTAAGATCACCGAAGTTAAGCAACGTTGGGCCCGGACGGAGGTTGGATTGGTAGCCCCCCTCCATACCTCTACCGTGGTGCTCTTGTCCCCTGTCTGCAAGTGGCGGGCAGGTTAAATGTAGGTTGGCACAATGGATCTAAAGAGGTCTAAGTGCCAAGGGGGCTCCAGAAGGCTCCCGCCCACCCCTCCAATTTACATTTTTTTTTAGCATGAGAAGGAATTGTAAATATGTACCATAATAGTGCTGGCATATGTAATACCTGTAAGAAGCAAGTGTGGAAATCAATTACTGAGTACCTATGTGTGAACTGTTATAGTAACTTTGGTGCAATGACATTACCACCTGTTCAAAATGATGTAATGATATTTTAAGCTTCAAAACATTAACCATATTTAATTCACCTGCTCTATAAGCACGTTCATCTTTATATTCACTCAACATTCCTTTTAAATATAAAGGTTAATAACAAATAACTGATAATAATAACATATCATCTTTGAAAGTGCCTTATACCCTATGCTTCTGAAAAAATTAGTTTTCCAAAAAAATCCTAATGCCTGAAAATATTGTAGATCCGTTGCACTTATTATGTTTACAATATGTAGGATAAACATATTTCATCATAACTTGTTTAACTATAAAGAATGGATTACAAAAAGTAGCAAAAATTTGATTTATGACACAATGATCCAAATTGGTGCAATTTTTCCTTCTAGGTAGTCTAGAATCCCGGTCCTTTTAGTCTTAATGCAAACATTTACAAAAAACTGTTGAGAATTTAAACTCTAAATTGGGCCAATTATTGTAATCCAACAGTAATTGTTGATCTCTAATAGTTTTTTCGCAAAGGATATGTACTCCATTTATGATTTTAATAATTTTTTTTTAAAATCAGCAGTGAATACTTTCACACTGCTTGTAGAGAGGTTTCACTATATATTGTGCCGGTCCCACCTCCCTGGCTGGTTATCCCCTCCCACCAACCTCCAAATGACACGCGCGGGCGAGGATAACAAGTGAGGCCACACGCACACGTAATTATCTTCTTTCTCTGGCTTAGAGGCCCTACTCAAACCTGCTTCCACCAACCTCCAAGACCAGATGTGGGAACGTGAGGTTTCTAGCGTCCAGCGCCATTTTAATTCGCCAAAAGTCCTGAAAACGAGAACAACAAAGAAGGATTGCCGGGAGAGGTGATGAGGCCCCCCATCAAATGACAGTGTGCTAGGCCGAGTTCCGTTTGACATACACAATTTAATCAAGCAAAATAACATTAACATCAAATAAACCCTGTAAAGTCTTGAAATGCCCTTTTATTTACATTACACTGAGTAGATTGAACATTTAAAGTACCTGGCAATAATACACTCAATCAAGGCCAATGATTAACTCTTGGAACTAGATTATCTTTGCAACAATACATGGAAATTCAAATACCCTGAGACAATACATTAAATCACTGGCAATAGTTAATACGTGGAAATCCAAATACTACAATACATTAAATCACTGGCAATAGTTAATACGTGGAAATTCAAATACCCTGATACAATACATTTAAATCACAGGCAATAGTTAATACTTGATCACCTCCGTTGAGAGTTTACGGTGAAAAATTACGTGGACTGGTCTCCCTTTCTTCCCGTCTACATTTATGGGATCAGGAAACACACCCCCCAAAGCACTTGAGCCAACTTTCGGAAGGAGATTTTTGAACAATAAGGGGCGGGATCACTTTCCGGGTATAGCTTACGCGGTCCTTCGTGGGTTGTCATCAGGCGGTGAGAGTTCCCTGTCGGGCTGACGGCACGTAGCGTCTTCAAACATGCAGCGGCAGGAACCTCTCTCTGTGCTGATCCAATTAACCCTGGGACAGGCATCTTTCTTCGCTATGACTCCCGTTTCCGTTCTCGTGCACCCTCTGGTCAATGCGCTCCGTCTCTCAGTTCAATGTGCTCTCCTCTCCTTATTCACCATGATCTGCCCTCCGTAATCTGCTCTCGTAATCTGCTTTCGTAATCTGCCTTGCGTAATCTGCCCTCGTAATCTGCGACCTGCCCTCTGCTCCACCTTTTTGTCTCCTCCGTTTTACCCATGATCCCCTGCGCAGGGTCGTCTGCTAGATGCGCCGACAGTAGTGACATGGTGTACACATTTCGAACTAAGGTGATACATCCCAGGTATGCATTCAGTTACGTAACCATACACTTAAGTATATTTACACAATTAGGCCTTTCAGCTGTCAGGTGACGGGGACCGTCACAATATGAATCATTTAAAATGTGGTGCAACCCCGTGTTAGGTACTTAAAGTATTAAGCAGTAATGGTGCTCCCCTGGTGATTGAAAAATAATAAACAATTGTAAAAGCAAGGTAGTAAACAAATGGTTTAGAAAATGAATGTTTGTAGGAGTCATTTCCTCCTGTACTGTACATATTGAGTGGTCTAAATGCTCTTGACTGTGTATAGAAATTCTGGGGCTTCAAAGAGAAGCTCTTAGGATTAGTGGTGTTCAAATACTACTTCTCATAGTGGTATAAGTACACTGATATATTAAATATGTTTCACAATGATATGTTTCAATTGAAACAAACTGACTCATCAAGTGCAAAGGTGGCATTATCACCCCTCTTAAAATTTCACAAGCTGTGAATGGTATGTATACATATCACACCTTCCCCCTCACTTCTCCCCCTCCCCATGGAAATAATTCATGATGCTTGTAAAATTATAGTCTGAATGCTGATTTCACTCAGTTCTCCACCTTCTCTGTTCCATATCAATTGATCTTATCATCGAAATGTAAATTCAAGATATTTTTTTCGCATATGATATCTAACTAGTGAATTATTAGGAATGTTTCATGTAACTTTTTGAAGTGTATCCCTTGTTGCGGGGAATAAACAGAGTTTTGCAAAGTATAAACTAACAATTTTATTAATTTTACCTTTAAATGGAGTATTTTGGTTGTTAAACCTTTTTAAAGTATGTTTTTTTATAAATACAAGTTTTAAGATGCATCAAGAGTGAACGGTGACTGGTATGTTAATTGAAATGCATTTCGTAGAGCAGGGGCATCGGAACTATTTTCGCTGGGTGGGGCCAACCTTGAAAAGAGATGAAAAGGGATGAAAAGAGCCCGCATTTTTTTGCGGATAGGAGGGGGTAGAGACTAGAATTCCGCTAAAAGTGCATATGAAGATGGTTGAATATGCGTCAGAAGGGAAAAGGCAAGCTGGATACAAGTGAAATTTCATTTTTATGAATGAAGACTCATTTCTCGAGGGCCCGGGGCAAAGTCTGGGGGGGGCCCACCCTGTCCCCCACTTCCGACGCCACTGTTGTAGAGTCATCTGCAATTTGAAAACTGGCAAACCTGGAATTAAGGGATTCTCACAACTTGCTCCCTGAAGTAATTTTCTGTTTGAGTACATTCACTTTGACACTTGCATTTTTGTGGCTAAATTGATTAATGGCTCTTTCTACCCTAGTGAAGATCAACTGATTTCATAATACCTAATTATTTAGTTGTGAGGGAAAAGTCCTGCACCCCATTTGGGTTTGCTCCAAGCATTTGTGTTGGAATATATATGTGGTAGTTACAGGGAACAAGTTATTCATCATGTTTGCATTGTTATTTTTTAGTAAAATTTCATTACTTTGTCAAAATTATGAGGAAATTGATCAGAGCAGTATAATTTTTCATTCCCTTAATTTCATACGTATTCAATATGGGTACATATGATATTATTTTTAGGCACCTTCTGAATAGTCTGGAAACTATTCTGACCCTGTAACACTCAAAGACCGTTTTCCCTCCACTCGATTCTTCTATCGGCCACAAGACAGCGGCCTTGAGACATTTTATTCTTCTGAGATTAAAAAGTGACTTCTTTCCGTAACCATATGGTCACGCTAGGCGTTAAAGGGTTAACATGCTCAAACATACAAAAAATGCACCATTGAGCAATGTGGGTCAGCACAAATTGTGGTAATTATTATATTAATTCGTGAATTGCTGCCTCTGAAATAATTATTTAATATATTGGTGGAAGTTTCTGTTCAATTAGATAGTATTGAGATGAGGCTAATGATACTTCTCTTGGTTATTTATCTGTTGTAAACCATTTTGTAAACTTCATTAATGTTTTTTAGGCATCAGTTGCTCTGTGTGTTGATACGCGTATACGAGTCAAAATGCTTTTATTATCTTATATTTCTTTTTCAGGACTATTCATCTGCTGATGAATTCAAATTCCATTCATGCTTTGATGCTGAGGAGATGAAAAGCATTAAAAAGGAGGAGGCTTCAAAGAAGGATGTTGTGAACAGCTATAGTGAGTTGATTCGGAGAATCACAAGTGAAGATGCAGAAGAAGACAGAGGTCTGGAGTTAAAGAGTGAGGACAGGGTCAGTAAAGAGGAACAATTGAAGAGGGAATTGGATCCATGCCGATTGAAAAGTGACCCGAACAAAAACAACAAACAGAATCAATTGTTCGAGATGAGGTCGGGTGACTCTCTCCCTCCATCGCATTCTGTGAATGAGGTGGCCGAGACGGAGTGTTCGCAAAGTGCAAGTGAAAGTGCCAAAATGGGGAGTGCTGCGGATGGCTCTCAGTTGTGTGATACGTTGAGTGTGGTCCATCCAGGAGATGTAGAGGCGAGTTGGGTGGTTGAACCAGGATGTGCCACTGGGGAGTCGAATCCAGACAAGTGGGTCCTCCACCGTGATCAGACTGATTCTGAGATTGTGATATATGTGGCCCCTATTGTACCGAGTGATGCCAAAATTAAGAAGGATTCCCTCTCAAGTGAAACTTATTTCAAAAAGTATAACACTTTTGTGACCACTGAGTTGCCTGATAGTGTTGGGGAGTTCAGTATGCCAGTAGAAGATCCACTTGGTTATGGAACAGGAGTGTCGGATCAGACGACTGATGCTCTTGCTAGTGTGGATCAGTTCATTACCTCAACTGATGAAGGAAATAACCTTGAGTCAAAAGATCCTCTGGATTGTTCTGAATTAGGCAGAGTAAGTATAGCATATAATCAAAGCTTAATCAATTTCTAACAAAAATCAAATGATTATTGTCTCCTTTTGTGGAATATTTCCATGAGTGGATATGTAAACATGTTAGTGATATCCACATATCTATTCCACACAAAACATGGATAAAACTAAGGCTTGTTTATGTATGTATTCAATGAAATTGTGACTATCAGTGCAACACATGGTGCTCTCATGCTTTTCACTCGGGTAATGAAGAGTGTACAATAGTATTCTGTGTTTCTAATTTGTAAGAATAATGTATTATTTTGTTTGAACTCTCTGATAGCACAAAATGGGGACTTAGAGATTAACATGCTCAAACCGACAGATGTAATGCGGGCCACGGCAAATATCAGAAATTACTATATTAAAGTACCTCTGAAGCATTAACTACCCCTAAAGTAATTATTTGATATATTAATCAGTTGGGAAAATCATGAATTATTTTTAAATTTTGGGTTTGGGTGGTCTTCATGTGATTCATTGTAATTTGATTAACTCTTATGTTTCCCAGAGAGAAGAATACCAGATAGTGATGCCGAATACCTCACCAGGTGCTACACAGAATGACAAGCCAAAAGCGGTTGGCAAAACCTTTAAGTGTGAAGAGTGTGGAAAAATATTTGCTAAAAATAGTAACTATAAACAACATTTAGGTGAGTTTTTAATTTTTCTTGAATATATATGTAACCAAAAGGAATTTAATGTTAATAAGAAAACATGTTTTGCTATTTCTTTCTAGGTGTAAGTAAAATAAGAATAAAATATTTACTTCTGTGTACTTGTAGTAAAAATACTGCTTATTGTTAACTTAGTATGTATTGACTGTTCACATATTGTATATATCATTCTCATTAAGGATGGGTTGAATCCGAATCTCGATTCCAATGATTCTTACAGGAATCGAGAATTGAAGAATCGAAGCTGCAAAGTCGATTCTGGAAAAAACAACTACGGGAATAATTAAAAATCTAATCTTGATGATTTTAAAATTCCTTGGTGTCACAACGTGTTTGCACACTTGCTCGCTCTAGTGGAATGACCAGCAAACTAGAATGGCTATTTTCTTAAACTTTTTAGTCCATAGAAGAATAGTAAATAACACCACGCCTAATTTTGTGGTGTGGATTTAGCTATAAGCTCATTATCGGGGACAACTGGCATCACCACTTCTGATATTTAATGCACCTAAAACACTAAAAGACACTTCTACCCTACCTTCTGTTGTCTTGAATGGGTATTTTTATAAATTAGGTAGTTTGAATAGTAGATGGATTGAGTGAGGTTTAGTCTCTGGTAACAGTATGATAGCATGTCATTTACTTGCAGGGATGTGTGACATAATAATGGGTAATGGTTCCTGGTATCCAGGAAATTGTGCCATATTTATTTTAGCTGAGCATGCATATAAAAATCACCCTGATTAGAACTTAATATTCTAAGCCATGTAATGCCTTATGCAGTTGATACTATCATGCTATTTCACAGTTTTGATTTATGTCATTATTTCATCAGATTTGTGGCTAAGTTTTCATGAGGAAATGGTGGTAACACAGCTCTATTGTAGATGCTTCTCTTAAGCTCCTTAATATGCTGAGTGGGTTTAGTTTATGCTTTTAAATAATAGATAATTTATAATTATCCTGGTGTAAAATATTTTAATTCAGAATAATTTTCTCGTTTATTAGGAATCCATTTTGTTGATCTTCAACGGTACCAGTGCAAAGTATGTGGTCAGTCCTTTGCATGGAAGTCTACTTTAAATAAGCATATGTCAAATTCACACCAAACAGGCCCTGCACCTAAATTTACGTGTGGATTTTGCTCCAAGGAGTACACCACAAGTTCACAAGTGCAGGTGAGTCGTAAGAAATTGTCTGTGAACAGAAAACAAAAAATATAAAAAAATAGTGCAACACATTTATTTGAAAGCAACATCATCCTAGTTGCTATCCACATGGTAACATATGTTAAATTAATTGAGCTGGTTGAAGAGAACGTTTTTGTGTGAAATGTAATTTTGAATGTGTAAAACATAAACAGGTATACCTCAGTTTGCAATTCCTGTCAAAATCCAAGATTTATGAATGTAGTTGTAAGGGCTCATTGTAATGTTATTACAGTGGAGGTCTCCTAAAATTTAGCAGGATTCACAGTGGCCATGTTGGGAAAATAATAGAGATACAAAGTAAGAGACATTCTGTGAATACACTATACAATAATATTTTATCAATAGTCACAGATCACACAACATTTTACTATGCTGATCACAGAGAACACATCATCCTTGTTGTAAGAATGAAGGTGCTTTTCTTTTTTATAACCATAGAACTCTTTTTCTTTTAACACCTTTCCTGTTGATTTATCCACAATGACCAAAACACTTGCGATCTACTTGTGCCACTTAAGTCATCATGTCCAAAGAGCGAATCAGTTTTTTTTTCTTGTTGCACACCTTGTGACAACAGTAATGCCTTGCATTGGACTTATATGCAGTATAAGTTGCCATATGCATGAAAAACTTAGTTAAAGATAGTAAAACAAAAAAAGATAGGAATTAACACTTCGAGTGCTATGAACTTACTGGTATCTCCTCTGATTTCTTCTGAGAAATGCGATGGACGTAGTGGTACATCTGTTGTGATACTAGAATACATTGAGGCTGGACGTCGGGCTATTACCATAGTCTTTATTGGAGAAATACTTTGGTCCTTTAAGTACCCAGTAAATCCACAAAATGGAACATAACGCTTAAAATATGCTTGAAAAATCTGATCTACAATGTTGATTGGTGTTACATTATAGTTGCAACTTTGAGTACTCAGAATGGCAAGAAAGAGGCTTTTAGATGATGCAATTGAAATTGAAATTAATGTGTTTGGATCAATAGTGATTCGGAAAGTGATATAGATGACAGCAATGATGATCCAGACTTTAACATCTCAGTATGCAAGAATGATTCAAGTGAGAAGTTATTACTTTGCCTGTTATCCTAGCATCGTTTGCTCTATGATCTGATGATTGTTTTACCTATTTTACAAAGTGATTTGAAGAATGGCTCACTGTGTTTTGATTGCAGCTTTAGTTTCAGTAATAGATCAATATAACAGAGGGAGAGCTGGTGGTGGACGAGGAAGACCTCCTGGCTGAACTATAAGGCATCTACCTAGGACAAGTTCTCAGGACAGTTGGACAGAAAGACAGTTGTCCAAATGTAAATGTATTTACAGGTGCCACGGGTATAAATCCTGAAATTGAAATGGATGAACATTGCTCTCTTCTTCCTTTTTTACCTATTTAATTGATAAGGAACTCATAAATCATATGAAAGAACTAAGTACCTAATATATATGCTCAACATAAGATTTAAAAAAAAAAGAGGGTTCACAATCAGATTTCACCAAATAGTCGAATAGCAAGATGGAAAACATTGTCACAAGATGAAATAAAAACATTCTCTGCTTATTTATTCACATGAATGTTTACATATGGCTAGATATGAAAGACCATTGGAGTACCAATCCAGTAGTCTTGTGTAACATTCTTCCCCAACTTGATGTCGAGAGAAAGAATTTTGTCACTGTTGGCTAATTTTCATTTAAATTTTAACCAGCTTTTGAAAAGAAAGGAGAGACTTGGTATGATCCTTTGCACCAGGTCCATCCAGTTCTGGAAACGTTGCATCAGAAATTATATTATATCTTCATATCAAGTTGCAAAGATATTAAAATTGATGAAGGAATGTGTACATATAGAGGTAGGTTGTATTTTAACAATACATGCCACATAAGCCAAGCTGCTATGGCTTAAAATCGTACGTGCTACCTGAGTGTAAGACAGGATATACATATATGGAACTTCGATGTTTTCTGCGAACAAGCCAATGCTGTCACTGATTTTGTAATGCTCATGCCAGACTATTTGTTTGTAAAAGGCCACACACTTTACACTGATCGCCATTACACATGTCTCACATTAGCTGAAAAGTTAGAAAATGCATAGACTTCACTGGTAGGAGTGGTACAAAAAAAGCAGTTGGTATGCCTCATGTGCAACATTGAAGCTAAAATTAGTAGAGTAGATATTTCACGGTAAGGGTAACATGCTAGTGTTACACTTGAAGGACAAAAGAGATATCTACATGCTCAGCACAGAACAAAAAGCTAAAATGGTTACCTATAGCGATAAACGAGGGCATGAAAAAACCAAGCCTGCAGCTGTCTTCAATTACAACAAAAACAAACTTTCGTGGACCTATTGGATTAGTGAATATCCTATGGTGCATTCAGTCACCAGTCAGTGAAATAGTGGAGAAAGCAGAATTTTAATATAATTTTCATCTCCAATACATCCATAATGTACAATCAGGTGAAACAAAACAAATATGATAGATTTATATGAAACGGATTGCCAGTGACCTGGCTGTTTTTGAAGAAGATTTGAAAGACAATACTACATGTTCTGGAGCCAATCTATCACGGTTCACAGGGAGGTAATTCCTCAAAAAAATGCCAGTGCCGAAAGGCAAGCAGAAAAAGAAGAATCATATGATGTGCCGAGTGTATGTAAATAGAGGCAGATCTAGGACAGGTAAAGTGGCCCTGAAGGACACAACTTGGCAGTGCAACGTGTGTAAACTTCCTACATGTATTTAACCTTGTTTCACCATTTGCCCCTAAAAATTTACAAAGCATAGCAATTGATTTATTATGCATTTATAAATGTTAGAGAAAATAAGATTCTTCATATGAAAAAGTTAAAAGTGTGTTCAATGTAAAATTTTTGAAAATATATTTTTAAGACATTTTTTTCAAATAACATTTTAATAACTGAGGAAGAAAGTGCTATGAATGTATTTTATTAAAGACAAATGTTGTAATCTTTAAAATGATATGTTTTGTATACCTTGAGTTTAACTATTCACTATAAAAAAATCCAAAATGTGGTGAAAATCACCCTTTTTTTTGTTAAGATCTCAGAATTAATGTTCAGCACTCAGTGTTGAAAACCACCTTCATTGTGAGTGAAATTAGCAAGAACACAGGAGAAAAGAATGTGTTTATGATGCAAATGGCTGCTAAAGCACTGTCCTTTCTTTCTTTGAAATATTTCTTTAGAGAATTTTTGTATCAGAATGTAACTTCATTTAATGCATAGACTGCAGTGTATAATTATACAGTTGAGCATGTTTAATCCGGCACAGTCGGGACCGAAATGGTGCCAGACTATGGGTCATGCATGGCAACTGGTCTATTTTTGACCTCTGGATGTTTTCATTGAAATGAGTCAATAATCAGAAAGAAATGGTTTCTTAATTCGCAAAGTTTTTACTTTAAAATATCGAAGTTGTGCAGAGAGTGAAAATAACGGAATCTAAGCATCGTGTGCATCATTTTGCTGCACATTTAAAAGTATAACATTATTATTGGAAAGGGGTATATAGTATTTGACATTTCTTATATATTGCTTCGCGCAACATACTTCCTACCTTGCTTGGTTTGTTATCAGCTGATTCAGCCCAATGTCAACTCATGGGTGTCGTCTACACGGCCGCCCATCACTACGTCGCGGGTGATCAGATGATTGTTCAAAGACAACTATCAATGATAGTCTTCCTTCAACAACTTCAGGCTCATCATCTTCATCCCCACTTGGATTTATTGTTATTAATTACCATGTCAATGATTTCATCATCTGCGAAATGTTGTGTGGTGAGAGTATCGTGGCCGCTGACTATCCTTTCCTCTAAATTCACCAATTCCATTTCCTTTAATTCAGGGTTACGGATGGTGTTTGCAAACTCCATCATCATATTTTTATCCTCAGAAACATGAAATGTTTTAAATCCCCACTTATTTCGTCTACATCAAACCTTAAAGCAGGCCACAATTTAAACCATGCATTTTAGAACTGACTGTGAAATATTATTCCATGCTCGCAAAATTTCCCACATCACGTCTGTTTCTGAAATAGTTAATCCTGCTCAATTAGCATTTGGCCAGAAATACTAAGGCCTTCATATCAACGCAATCGAAACCACGCAATCTAAATCAGCACTTAAATTTTCTCTCAGTTTTTCTCTCTGTCATCCATTTCTTCATGTCACTTTAACAGTAAAATTTTGAGGATTTTCTCTTTCAGATTCTTAATGTGCTATATTGTTGAAGATCCCACACAGTATGTTTCAGACAAATTCTTTACTGATGCAACGGCGTTAAGCTTTTTCACTGCTTGCACTTTTTCTGCGATTGTTAACGTTTTGTACTGATGATTCCTTCCTTTGCCGTTGCCATAACTGTATAGATGAGACATGATTTGGGATAAACATAAGCAGATAACAAATAATTTAATCAAATTACGTCTAGTGGTCAATTAAAAATACGTGCGCCATTGAAAGTAGCCGATCTTTAAATTAGTCGTAGTCCGTCTCGGCAACGTCCTCAAATTTATATGTTTATTTCAAGTTGCAGAATAATTCCAGTGTACACGAAGTACCAGAAGTTAATATTTTTAACTTATTCTGATTCTCGTAATGGGAAAATTAATGTTAAGAATGGGATATCTCGGCAGGTTATGAAGCAGTGTTTCAGTTAAAAATGTTTCGGCATTTTCCATGAAGTACCTGGTAGTTGATCATGGCAAAATTGCCGGATTATGGGTGTTCCCGGATTAAGAGTGCTCAACTGTATCTCTCTTTATGAACTCCAACTTTATGAACGACTGATAGGAATGAATTTATTGTAAAGCAGTATTTACCTGTATTTCACCCCAACGATTCAAAACTGTATATTAGTTCCACACCATTACAGCAAAGAAATTATGTGGTCACATTTTGTTAGCGTCCATTTTAAAAGTACTTCTTGTTTACCTCTGGAGTTCCCTCCCTATTTGTAGAACCAAAGCAATCCTATAGCTCATGTGTTTTTCGTCAATGATAACATCTATGAGATGATTGAAGACCCACTTTAATCTTCTTCTCTCAGCTGCAGGAATAATGGGTAGTGCATGTTTAGAGTAAAATACCCCTGTCACCAAAATTACTTACAGATAAGGTTTCCCTTGTATTTTTTAAAGGTAGAATAAAAATATTTTCTTTCTCACAATTTTATTCTACTAATAATAGCTCAGTTTTTTTGTAAACATTATTAATTTAATTGATATGCAAAGGCAGTAATCAATTGTTTTAACAATGTATTTTTAAAAGTGGTGTAATTGTTTTCTGTAATGCATATATTAGGTTAATACAAGAGTTGTGCTGTTGCAGTTTGGATGCATAATGAAAAATATTTATAAAAGCCAACTACTCATGTAATGCATGTTTTCATATTATCTTTCAGGAGCATATTAAAAGGGACCATTTTAAAGAGAGGCCTCATACCTGTACTGAATGCCATAAAAATTTTTATAAGAAATATGATCTGAAAGTCCACCTAAGGTGAGTGCTTTTTTAGATGTTGTTTGGTCCTTGATTGATAAAGGGGTTTTAAAATAATAGCATATGTATCTTTACTGGATGTTTTGTGGGTCTCAGTTAGCACATTGCCATTCACAAAAATTATACTATTTGTTAATTCCCAATCTTCCTACTTGAGGATGAAGTAGACTAAAATAGAGGATAGGGCTGTCATTTTATGTTCCTGTATTTTTACCCTTCCACTGTGCATGCTAGCTGTTATTTATGTTAATCAATTTAGTCTGCTGTCTTTTTTGATTGAAACTTTAAAAAAATGGTTTAGATATATCGCCCAACATCGCTGATGCTCATTTTCTTAATTTTTCCATTAGTTTATCTCCATTACAGATCATGCATACATACGTATTTCTGATATCATCTGAAATGGTCATCCGTGAAGAGCATTTCCTTTCTTTATTTGTGTGCATATATCTTTCATAAGTGGAATGTATGTATGATATGTTATTTTCCTTTCATGTATGATATGTTATTATTGATCAAATATTGTTCAATGTGTGCGTAATATTATCATGCCTTTCTTGTAAATATCCCTGGAACACCTCCTTTAGAATATTCTGAGAATATGCTATGAACTTTCCTATATGCTCAGCATATTCCTGTTCTGTGTGGGATTGAATATAGAAAAATATGAAAGCTCCCCTAAAGCTGCCTGGGGGTATGTTAAAAATACATTATGTGGCTTAGCCTTGTAGTGATTCTGTGAATCAGGATTTAACTCCCTGGGAAATGTGCTGTCATCTTAATGCCGAACTTCATTGATTGTCCACTCAGTAAATCATTGTATTAATTATCCCTCTTAGTGCAACTTTATGACACTAAAATAATATTTAATTTTCAGTCAGTGTAAAAAAAATCGTCTCATTATTCGTTAATTCAACTTAAGTAATGTAAAAACAATGCATTTGGATATATGCAACAATAGCTTCATAATGTTTTTTTTTCCAAGATGCTACATTCTATTAAATTACCCTTCACATTACTCGCTAGTACCCCAGGAAGAAGATTAGCACTAAGAGAATTAATGCTGTCTTTGCAAATGAGAAGAAATGCTTTGAAATTGACAATGAAATAAAATGGTACTTTTTCCACAAGGTTTAATGTCAGTACGATGCATTTCAACCATTAGGTCATCATCAGGTGCATATCTTTCATGGAATTCTTTAAGTAGAATTGATGTATGGCTCAGGTATGTACCTGATGATGACCTAACGGTTGAAACTCGACATCATCATCGTTGGTCAACAATCCTAGGATTGGTTTGACGCAGCTTTCCACTCAATTCTTCTTTCGGCCAACCTTTTCATTGTGACGTAATTCTTCTCTTTTACATTCTTCACAACCTGTTCCATGTATCTCACACGAGGCCTGCCTTTTTCAATCTTCCCGTTCACTTTTCCCTTGATGATAGTCTTCATCAGGCCATCGTGTCTCAAGATATGTCCGATTAAGTTTTCCCTTCTTCTTTTTAGAGTTGTCAGCAGACTTCTCTTTTCTCCTACTCTTCTTAGCACTTCCTCGTTACTTACTCGGTCAATCCATTTAATCTTCAGCATTCTTCTGTAGCACCACATTTCAAATGCTTCTACCCTTTTCTTCTCCGCTGCTGTCAACGTCTACAATTCACTGCCGTAAAGAAAAATATTCCAGATGTATGTTCTGATTAACTGTTTCCTTACTTCTATGCTTGTATTTCCTGCTGTAAGTAGATTCTTCGTTTGAAAGAATGCCCTCTTTGGTTGGGCTATTCTACTCACTATTTCTTTCTTGCTTCGTCCATCATTGGTTACTCAGCTTCCTAGGTAACAGAACTCTTTAACCTCTTCAAGTTTTTGTTTTCCTAGTTTGACATTGGTTTTTGCCTCTTCTTTCTTGCTGCACCAATATCTTAGTCTTCTTCTTATTTATCTTCAGCTGATATCTGGCCAAAGTCCTATCCATGGTTGTTAGCATCTTATTCAGCTCCTTCTCTGTCTCTGCTATGAGAGCTATGTCATCAGCAAATCGTAGCATACTGATTGTTTCTCCATTATTGTTCACTCCAGAACACTTCTCCTTGACTTCATTTATGGCTCTCTCGAAGTAAACATTAAAAATTACGGGAGACAGTGCGCAGCCTTGTCTCACTCCTTTCCTTATTCTTGCCTCTTCACAGCTGGGTCCAGATTTAATCACAGCAACTTGGTTTTTTTTGATTAAATCTGGACCCAGCTGTGAAGATACCGACATTTAAACCTTGTGGAAATAGTGCATCTTGTTTCATTTTCAATATGTATTCTTTCCACTATATCTCGCCTGCTTCAGTCACTTTTATTCGGAACGCATTGAAATATTGGGAACATTTCAAGTGCTGCTGTTCATTTTGTGATAATTATTCGTAATAAATTTATAATTATTTCAATTATCTTGATAAATTTCAAAATTGTTGTGTGTGGTGTTCAATGATAATCTCTTTGGTGATGATATTTTTTTCCTTCTAGGACCCATACAAAAGAGAAGCCGTACATTTGTGGTGCTTGTGGCAAGGCATTCTATCACTTGTCACATATAATCCGCCATGAGCGCATCCACACTGGGGAACGCCCATATAAGTGTGATGACTGTGGCAGAGAGTTTAATCAGTCGAGCACTCTAAAGACGCACAAGTCAGTGTCTTCATTTTATATGTTCCTTCATTATATATTTTGAATGGGTGAATAGAAATCAGAGAAATCAAGACTGATGAGAATTATTCTAAGTTGATAAGATTTCTGGATGCATTTTTCTCTCTTTTGCTCAACTGTTTAGTGTAATCAATAAAAATACTGGATATTACAATCTGTTGTCAAGTAACTGCAGACCATTAGAAAAGAGTTTAAGACCTCTTCATGTAAACTACTGAAGTCACCTTATATTAATATCCTTATGTTCCTTAGTTGCTTATCAGCATCCATTCCCTTGCATATTTGTCATAGAATTCTTTAAGTAGAAAATGGATTTTGGCCCTTTGGGTTAATATTTTCATGGCCACATTCATATATTTTTTAGGTATTTAACAGTGTATTTCATTTCATTCCTTTTAAAAATTTATTATTTTGTGCAGGAGCCGACATTCCGATTGCCCAGCTCCTAAAAAGAGGTTGGAAGCCATTGGAAAAAGTTTAGTTTCTGGAGGAGGTGGAATGAATCCAATTCAGGAGGGAGTTAAGAAGAGTAGAGCTCTCAAGAGAGCTTCAGCTGGACGAAAAGTTGACCCTGGTGTTAATAAAATGATTATTTCTATCAAAACCTCTGATCTTGACTTTGGCAACATTCCTACAACATATGGAGTCATTGAGTGATTAATGGAGTGAAGCTCTTTAATGTCTGATGCAAGCTGTTAATATGAAAAGAATTTTTAATAGCTCTGTACAAATGTGTTGATAGCTTAAAATAAGGGATGAATCAATGTTCGTTTCAGTATACCAGGCAGTTTGTTGTCACTTTTTTGAGGAATTTATATAATTCTGGTTTTATATAGAATATACTCTGGAAGAGATTTTTAGGCATTGTTGGCAGTTTTTTTATTATGATTGTATTAGAATGCATATACTCATTCTAGTCTTGTGAGGCTGCAATCTTAGTGGATGGTTTTATTCACTAAAATATATTGTTAAAAAGGCTTATATTTTTTCTCAAAGTGTTGCTATTTGTAATTTCCTAGTGAACATTTGTGAATACAAAATTTGTGATTTTTCTAAAATATTTTCTATTTATTCATTCTTTATACTGAGGAAAGTGGATTTCAAATGTCTGTAACTTTTGACAAATCAGAGTTATGCAAAATTGGTTTTTCTTTCGTATGTTCTCTATTCCAACTTTATATCATTGTGATGAGTAGTTTCTTCTAAGGAAAGAATTATTTAGGCAATCCATCTGGATTGAATGTAGCCTTAACTGCAATTCACTGTTTTATGAAACTAAAGTATGTTAATAGTGGAAAACTCTTAAGAACTCCCCCATGTTAAACTTGGAATCAAACACAGCATTTCAACAGATGACTCTTCGATTGTTATCTTGAAAAATGTTATAATAAAGCTCCAGCATATATAAGAGATCTGGTACCTTTTAATTGGTCAGAGGGTGGAATTTGTTCCAGCTAGAGTGATGAGACAGTACTTTGACTATGATTTTTTTAAAGAATTGAGTGTAAGATGATTTGAGAAGGTACCAGAAACATTTGTAAAAAATACATAGATTGTATGAAGTCTGATCTCAATTTCCTTTGGCAAATGACGAGAAAAGGTTTTAAATTAGCAAATGGTCTTAGAATTTTCCAATTTAATTTTATATGTTGTGACGACTACAATATTAAGGTCAGGAGGCACCTGATTGATGGTCTTTCTATTAATGCTGGAATTTTATTTATTCATTTATTTACATTTTCCCTGATGTTGATGGATAATTTATCCATTGAAACATTTTGTTTGATTTCTAAGGTTAAGGTAGTGGATTAGGTTATTTCTTAATATCCATCTTATGTCTACAGTTGCTTATTCCCTTATACAGTCAAGCCCGTTTATAACAAATTTGAGGGGGCCGAATATTTACTTCGTAATAACCGAACTTCGTTATATGTGGACCAGTTTTTCCTAGCCTCTCTTTGACGGGGAATAGCCTTCACTTCATTATAACCAGAACTTCGTTATAAATGGGTTTGATATAAGTGGGCTTGACTGTACCGATTTCTTTTTGCCCATCTGGTTTAAATCTATTTCCATCATTCTTAAATTTCTGCTTTCTGCCGTTACCCAATGTTTCTTGACATCTCTAGTGTCTACTGTACCTATTTTCCTCATCCTTCCTCAAATGTTTGCCCTGCTACATCTTACCTCATACATCTGTTCACCAATTTCTGATATTCCCTCTGATTTACAATTGTGCAGGATTTTCATGCCTTTTCTAAATATTTGCCAACCGTAATTTAATCTGGTTGGTATTTGGAGATACCAGGAATTCCTATATGTCCCCCTGTATTTCAAGTGAATATTTTGGCATTAATAAGGAGTTGTTGTTGCAACTATGTTTCAATTTGATGAATTCGTCATTCAATGAAGACAAGACATGGGGTAGACTAAATCAAGAAACATGGAGCTATTCTTTCAGGCATAACTTTCATAAAATTATGTAAACCCCGAATTTACTTATTCCTGCTATTTACAATTGTTTCTTTTCTTTCCCACAAAAGTGTAAAATAGGGGTTTTACTGTATATTCAGAAGTAGCATACTTGTCTCTCACTTAAAAAAAAACTTGCATCCTTAGAAAGCTCTCTTATTCCTGCATTGCGAAACCAATGTCTATTAAAATCTCCATAGCTGGAATTTACAGTATAATGAGACGTTCCATCCTTAACCATACCATCTATCATCTGTAGCTATGAAGTGGAAGTGTAGAACTTTGTAAATAAGTAGAAAATTTAGAAGTTTTTTCATTTATTTTGGATTGTGATCAAAGTCATTGCGCTGAGTTCAAATATGCAAGCATACTTCGTGTTCAACAATTTTCTTTGAATTGTCACAACTTCTTACCGAAATTTTTTCTGATACGTGATCCTCCAGATCCAGATAGGAAGGAGTGGTGAGAGGTTAAATTGCTTTTTTTTTTTGCTCAAAGTTATGTCTACCGTATTTTTCTAACAGGGGTAATGTCATTGCACCAAAGTTATTATAACAGTTCACACATATGTACTCAGTAATGACTCCTACAAACATTCATTTCCTAAACCATTTTTTCACTACTTTGCTTTTACATTTGTTTATTATTTTCCAATCACCAAGGGAGCACCTTTACTGCTTAATACTTCAAAGAACCTAACACCAAGTGGCACCATATTTTGAATGATTCATATACAGTGAGACCTCCCTATAACGAATACGCAGGGACTGGAAAAATGACTGCTTGGTTGTACAGAGGTTCGTAATGAGATGGGGATATGTGGGTTGCGTAATCTCAGGAGAAGTCAAGAATTCGTGTTACTGTAGGACGTCATTTATTATGCGAGGAAGTTCAAGTGTGCACACAATTATTTTTGCATCCCATGTACCAGCGATTATCCGAGGTAATTGATGTATTATCGCAATCTTTTACTGAAATAATCGTTTTTTTCCTACAATTTCTTTTATTTGTCAATCAATGAACTAGCCTTAACTCTACAGAAACTAACACTAATGCCATTTATCTGCATACATTGAATATGCCACGTCATTTTGTGGAACATTCAGTTGTGCATTTTATTCTCAGATGCTCAATGCGTATATAATGCACGTATCTATTTATTGTGAGTATATGACTGGCAGTTTTTACGACATTTTTGGAAGGTTGAGGACAGATTAGCTTTTACATGATCGTAATGTTATGTTGGTCGCCGTTAGGAAAAGAAAACGCGCTGACTCAAATTCCGAGATTGACAACCGCGGCGGCCCACATTATGGGTGAGTTGTCGAATCTCGTTGCGTGAAATGTGCTGCTTCCCTTTCTTGAAAGAAAAACCTTTCAGGCATGGTCGCCTATATGATTGTTCGAGATCCCGACGGAGTTCTATGTGTCAACGGAAGAAAATATTGGATTACATTTCTGTATCGGGTTTCTTTCGCTGATACGCAGGTGGATGGCTATGGTGGGAGGAGACAGGAGGGGGACTTTGAGACGTAACTGGTATACGTAGTCACAGTCCAAAGAACAGTCATCTCTGCTAGCTGCCCAAAATTCCTGCCTCATCTTAGTTATCTTTTCTCTTTCTTTTCTGCGGTAAACGTGGGTTTAAATTTGTGCGCCTGAAGCCAATCTCGGCAGTTGAGCGATTTTTTCCTAACGGCGATACCTAACATTTCGTCCATGGAGTTCACTGCAAATAAACTGAATGCTCGCATGTGCGACGGAAAAGATCACCAGAACGTCAAAGTCGTCAAACATTGTTTCGGCATTGATAATGAAAACCTGTAAATGTAGATAAAAATAATTTTTATGCAAAATTTCGTGAAATAGAGGTCACCTCAATCTTTGGATCAGGCACAGACTTCATTCTACGGAGGTTTCATGAGTATGGAGGTTCATTACGGGTGGTTTTTCTTCATGCATTGTGTATGGGAAGGACAGGGGGTATGACTTTGTAATAGGAGGTTTTCGTAAAATATCATAATAGGGAGGTTTCACTGTATTCATTATTTTGTTCGGTGTGCAGTATGGCCCCAATGAAATTAAAATAAGTATAATAAAATATTAAAAGAAAATGATATTACTGTTACAATGCATCATGGCAATGGTGGTGCCATCAACTGGAAAAGATTTCAAAGTCTAGAATTAATGCATCTCTGAGAGGTTATAGGTACAAATTAGAGTGGATTAAACCAAAATCTCAGTTGGAGAACGTGCATAAAAATATGTTTTCCGGGGGGATCGAGTTGATGTGGTGGTTAAGAGTCATGGCCTTCCATTCTGGGTTCGAATCCTGGCGAAGGTAATTAAGTAAATATAGGAGTTTCAGGGGAAGCGTGGAAGGATGGAGAAAAACCCAGCATTGGCATTAGCCATCTCTTAAAGAAAGACGCCAAGGGAAATCCCATCCGACAGATGGGGTGCTGGACTTGAAGTGCACTCGTGTTCCCAGATGGATTTTTCATTGGTAAGCTGGTCTCTACTTGTGTACCTTGTGGAGAGCAATTTGAGTCTAGTACTCCATCCGTCGGATGAGACGTTAAGCCGTGGTCCCCTGGGCACCTTTCGCTGAGAGGAAGCTAATGCCAATACTGGGCTTCTCTTCACCCTTCCTCGATTCCCTGAAACTCATTACCCACCTATCCATTGTGGCGCAGATGGTCTTACGGTTGCCTCCGGTTGTCTTATGGTTGCCTCCGCTACTTACTACATTCCATTGTGTTGGTGACACTGCAAGAATATAGAAAATCTTTATTTAATGATAGTATTGTAGTATGGAATTACGAGCAACATCCAATCGATATTTTTGTAGGATGCAGGAAGTATATGAAGATCTGTGTTCAGTCCAAATTAAATCTTTACTTGGTATGTCTAGAATTAATATGGTTTTATGAAAGATTAGGAAATCTGGATTGAAGTAATGGAAAATCTCTAAAAAATCTAGATTGAATCATTTTACGGTACCTACGTAGGGTAAGGACTTAATTTACACATATGGTCCGATTTGAATTTCTCTCATTTTTCCCTGATGGTAACTTTGCGTTTCTCGCAGATATCCTGTGGTACAGAAGTAATTTATTCAGTAAGCAATGCGGTATTGGTTTAAGGAATTACTCTGTGTAATCTGGTTTTATCTTGCCAGAACTATGAATGTTAACTTATAGGTCTATAGACGCGAATCACGCCCATTCAAATCGCCTTCCATGCTTTGTATCAAGAACACTGTATCTTGCAATCGTATATACCCCAGGAACGAATTGTTTAGTGAGATGGAAACCATTCATATATACCTACCTCAAGGACGATATGTTTTCGTTCAGAGCTTAAGGTGTCATGTATACTATCATTTATTTTGATGAGAAGGATGGCAAAATGTATCCATAAATAAATCCATATATGCCTGGAAAATATATCATGATAGAGATGGCAAATAATGATATATGTATACCTAGTAGACAATTATTTGATCACCAGAGAGGGATGGCAAACGTTTACATATACCTGGTGAAATCCCACAAGAGAGATGGCAAACAATCATATATACCCTACAACGCATTTTAGTGAAGGAATATACTTATTGGAAAACCTGGTGCATGATTATTTGACAGGGATGTCAAACTTTTACATTTTCAGTAGAAGCCCGTTATAGTGAGTTCGGCATATAGCAAGAATCTCGCAATAACGAGCTATTGGCAACGTACCATCAAAATGCTCATGGCTGACATGTAAAAGAAAACGGATATTGGGAGGCCATGAAGCTCCTGCCACGGTATACGCTCGGTATTACGAGCGATATTTCTTGAGAATGGTGCCCTGCAAAGTGCGAATTAACGCACGGTATTTATCTTTAGTAGCATTATTTGTCAACTACAACTGAAAATACAATATTTGTTCCATCACTACATTATTTATAGTCCAATCAAGTCCGGGCACTGACGATTTACGGCCCCCCTGGCGTATCTTGCGCTCTCTCGCACTGTTTAGTTGTTCTTTTATTAAGCCAAGTTCACATAGGAGCGGAATGGGCGTTAGATGGTTGCGGTAAAGCATGAATCAATCACACGAAGGCGAAGAGCGGTGATGTGGGTAAGGGGCGGAGGTCAGCCCGCCTGCCCTCGCCATCCCGCCTCCACCCGCTCGTTCCCGCCCCCGCCACTCCTCCCGCCCGCTAGTACCTGCCCCTAAGCACACCTGCGATCTATCCGAGGTCCCCCATCCCTTCCATTCCCATCCTTATACCTCTCCTCCCGGTCTGAAGCGCCTATTAGTGCGGAAACCGACTTGAAAACACCCATGGTAGACGACGCTTGAATACTTTTTCAGCCAGGAAAAGAAATTGAAAATACTGTCTGGTACTGTGCTGTTAATGTGAAGCGTGTGTATACGTGATACCTAAGGTCCGATGTTTGTTTTGTTATCCTTTTTATTCTCGCGACGAAGTCATCAGTTTTCCGTTGCCAATTAGAATTATTAATTTCCTTATAATTTTACGATTCATATATCCTGGTTTCGATTATTTTTTCCTGTTAGCAGAAATAATGGGAATACTTATACACTCATATATACCCCAAAAACGAATTATCTGAGTGAAGGTATACACTTATTGAAAAACCTAATGCAAGATTATTTGACAGGGGTGGCAAACATATACCTGGTGAAATCTCTCGAGAGAGATGGCAAACAATCATATATACCCCAGCAATGCATTACTTTAGTGATGGCATAGAATTATTGAAAAACCAAGGGCATGATTATTTGACAGGGATGTACTCTAATAGCATTTGTATATTAGCATTATACCATGGTGCTTTTGAATGTACCACCCGTGATAAAGCCTTCTTCCAGCCACACACCTACCTATCGTTAGTCAATTGTTCGGTTATTTCACGGCGTATACGACCGTGTTTGACGAGTGGGTCCGAATGGAGAGATGGCAAACATTTCGGCATACCCGATGCCAGCGCCAAGCGGAACTATATTGAACTATGTAAGCTCGTTTTCAGACAAATGAGTAACGATATACGAGGGCAAACAATAAGATATACCAAACGTAATAATAAAGAATAATATGTACGCAGGTATTGATATAAATAAATATTAGTGTTGATAAGACGTCGACATGTGTACTGTAACTTAATTGTGAAGGTGGAAACTGAGAAGGCAAACAAATTCTACATTGAATAACATGACGAGGTGTTATATAGTGAGCCGAAGAAAACCCTTGGTGTTATTTATTAGTGAATGAAAGTAACCAACATTTGAATAAACCGCATAGTAGGGATCATATACATGAGAGAAGGAAGGCAAACATTTTGGATATACCTCAACGTCCTGCATTAAAATAAATTGCTGAAAAATAATGGGCAAACATTTCGGCATACCTCATTTCAGGGTAGTCTACACTGTTCAACTACAGAGAGTAATGAGCAAACATTTCGGATGTTTAATACGTGATGTATTAAAAAATATCCTCAAAAATACAGGGCAAACATTTCGGCATACCTCATTGCAGCGTAGTCTACTCTGTATAATTAAGGAGAACCAGGGCAAACAATTTGGCATACCTCATTGCTGGGTATTCTACTCTGAATAATAACAGAGAGCCAGGGTAAAAAAATTTGCATAGGTACCTCATTGTGGGGTTGTCTACTCCGTATAATAACAGAGAGCCAGGGCAAACAATTTGGTATGCCTGATTACAAAATAGTCTACTCTGTATAATAACAGAGAGCCAGGGCAAGCATTTCGGCAACCTCATTGCAGGGTAGTGTACTCTCTATAATTAAGGATAAGCAGGGCAAACAATTTGGCATACCTCATTGCAAAATAGTCTACTCTGTATAATAACAGAGAGCCAGGGCAAACATTTCGGCATACCTCATTGCAGGGTAAGTAGTCTACTCTGTATAATTCAGGTGAACCAGGGCAAACATTTCAGCATACCTCATTGCAGGGTACTCTACACTGTATAATTAAGGAGAACCAGGGCAAACAATTTGGCAAACCTCATTGTGGGGTTGTCTACTCAGTATAATAACAGAGAGCCAGGGCAAACAATTTGGCATACCTCATTGCAGGGTTGTCTACTCTCTATAATTAAGGAGAACCAGGGCAAACAATTTGGCATACCTCATTGCAAAATAGTCTACTCTGTATAATAACAGAGAGCCAGGGCAAACATTTCGGCATACCTCATTGCAGGGTAGTCTACTCTCTATAATTAAGGAGAACCAGGGCAAACAATTTGGCATACCTCATTGTGGGGTTGTCTACTCAGTATAATAACAGAGAGCCAGGGCAAGCAATTTGGCATACCTCATTGCAAAATAGTCTACTCTGTATAATAACAGGGATCCAGGGCAAACAATTTGGATATTCCTCAAATTGTGATTTAAAATTAATTGCAGAAAAATTATTAGACTAACATTTAGGTATACCTCATTACAGGGTAGTCTACTCTCTATAATTAAGGAGAACCAGGGCAAACAATTTGGCATACCTCATTGTGGGGTTGTCTACTCAGTATAATAACAGAGAGCCAGGGCAAACAATTTGGCATACCTCATTGCAGGGTTGTCTACTCAGTATAATAACAGAGAGCCAGGGCAAACAATTTGGCATACCTCATTGCAGGGTTGTCTACTCTCTATAATTAAGGAGAACCAGGGCAAACAATTTGGCATACCTCATTGCAAAATAGTCTACTCTGTATAATAACAGAGAGCCAGGGCAAACATTTCGGCATACCTCATTGCAGGGTAGTCTACTCTCTATAATTAAGGAGAACCAGGGCAAACAATTTGGCATACCTCATTGTGGGGTTGTCTACTCAGTATAATAACAGAGAGCCAGGGCAAGCAATTTGGCATACCTCATTGCAAAATAGTCTACTCTGTATAATAACAGAGATCCAGGGCAAACAATTTGGATATTCCTCAAATTGTGATTTAAAATTAATTGCAGAAAAATTATTAGACTAACATTTAGGTATACCTCATTACAGGGTAGTCTACTCTCTATAATTAAGGAGAACCAGGGCAAACAATTTGGCATACCTCATTGTGGGGTTGTCTACTCAGTATAATAACAGAGAGCCAGGGCAAACAATTCGGCATACCTCATTGCAGGGTAAGTAGTCTACTCTGTATAATTCAGGTGAACCAGGGCAAACATTTCAGCATACCTCATTGCAGGGTACTCTACACTGTATAATTAAGGAGAACCAGGGCAAACAATTTGGCATACCTCATTGTGGGGTTGTCTACTCAGTATAATAACAGAGAGCCAGGGCAAACAATTTGGCATACCTCATTGCAGGGTTGTCTACTCAGTATAATAACAGAGAGCCAGGGCAAACAATTTGGCATACCTCACTGCAAAATAGTCAACTCTGTATAATAACAGAGAGCCAGGGCAAACATTTCGGCATACCTCATTGCAGGGTAGTCTACTCTCTATAATTAAGGAGAACCAGGGCAAACAATTTGGCATACCTCATTGTGGGGTTGTCTACTCAGTATAATAACAGAGAGCCAGGGCAAGCAATTTGGCATACCTCATTGCAAAATAGTCTACTCTGTATAATAACAGAGATCCAGGGCAAACAATTTGGATATTCCTCAAATTGTGATTTAAAATTAATTGCAGAAAAATTATTAGACTAACATTTAGGTATACCTCATTACAGGGTAGTCTACTCTCTATAATTAAGGAGAACCAGGGCAAACAATTTGGCATACCTCATTGTGGGGTTGTCTACTCAGTATAATAACAGAGAGCCAGGGCAAACAATTCGGCATACCTCATTGCAGGGTAAGTAGTCTACTCTGTATAATTCAGGTGAACCAGGGCAAACATTTCAGCATACCTCATTGCAGGGTACTCTACACTGTATAATTAAGGAGAACCAGGGCAAACAATTTGGCATACCTCATTGTGGGGTTGTCTACTCAGTATAATAACAGAGAGCCAGGGCAAACAATTTGGCATACCTCATTGCAGGGTTGTCTACTCAGTATAATAACAGAGAGCCAGGGCAAACAATTTGGCATACCTCACTGCAAAATAGTCAACTCTGTATAATAACAGAGAGCCAGGGCAAACATTTCGGCATACCTCATTGCAGGGTAGTCTACTCTCTATAATTAAGGAGAACCAGGGCAAACAATTTGGCATACCTCATTGTAGGGTTGTCTACTCAGTATAATAACAGAGAGCCAGGGCAAACAATTTGGCATACCTCATTGCAGGGTTGTCTACTCAGTATAATAACAGAGAGCCAGGGCAAACAATTTGGCATACCTCATTGCAGGGTTGTCTACTCTGTATAATAACAGAGAGCCAGGGCAAACATTTCGGCATACCTCATTGCAGGGTAGTCTACTCTCTATAATTAAGGAGAACCAGGGCAAACAATTTGGCATACCTCATTGTGGGGTTGTCTACTCAGTATAATAACAGAGAGCCAGGGCAAGCAATTTGGCATACCTCATTGCAAAATAGTCTACTCTGTATAATAACAGAGATCCAGGGCAAACAATTTGGATATTCCTCAAATTGTGATTTAAAATTAATTGCAGAAAAATTATTAGACTAACATTTAGGTATACCTCATTACAGGGTAGTCTACTCTCTATAATTAAGGAGAACCAGGGCAAACAATTTGGCATACCTCATTGTGGGGTTGTCTACTCAGTATAATAACAGAGAGCCAGGGCAAACAATTCGGCATACCTCATTGCAGGGTAAGTAGTCTACTCTGTATAATTCAGGTGAACCAGGGCAAACATTTCAGCATACCTCATTGCAGGGTACTCTACACTGTATAATTAAGGAGAACCAGGGCAAACAATTTGGCATACCTCATTGTGGGGTTGTCTACTCAGTATAATAACAGAGAGCCAGGGCAAACAATTTGGCATACCTCATTGCAGGGTTGTCTACTCAGTATAATAACAGAGAGCCAGGGCAAACAATTTGGCATACCTCACTGCAAAATAGTCAACTCTGTATAATAACAGAGAGCCAGGGCAAACATTTCGGCATACCTCATTGCAGGGTAGTCTACTCTCTATAATTAAGGAGAACCAGGGCAAACAATTTGGCATACCTCATTGTAGGGTTGTCTACTCAGTATAATAACAGAGAGCCAGGGCAAACAATTTGGCATACCTCATTGCAGGGTTGTCTACTCAGTATAATAACAGAGAGCCAGGGCAAACAATTTGGCATACCTCATTGCAGGGTTGTCTACTCAGTATAATAATAGAGAGCCAGGGCAAACAATTTGGCATACCTCACTGCAAAATAGTCAACTCTGTATAATAACAGAGAGCCAGGGCAAACATTTCGGCATACCTCATTGCAGGGTAATCTACTCTGTATAATTAAGGAGAACCAGGGCCAATTTGGCATACCTCATTGTGGGGTTGTCTACTCAGTATAATAACAGAGAGCCAGGGCAAGCAATTTGGCATACCTCATTGCAAAATAGTCTACTCTGTATAATAACAGAGATCCAGGGCAAACAATTTGGATATTCCTCAAATTGTGATTTAAAATTAATTGCAGAAAAATTATTAGACTAACATTTAGGTATACCTCATTGCAGGGTTGTCTACTCAGTATAATAACAGAGAGCCAGGGCAAACAATTTGGCATACCTCATTGCAGGGTTGTCTACTCAGTATAATAACAGAGAGCCAGGGCAAACAATTTGGCATACCTCACTGCAAAATAGTCTACTCTGTATAATAACAGAGAGCCAGGGCAAACATTTCGGCATACCTCATTGCAGGGTAGTCTACTCTCTATAATTAAGGAGAACCAGGGCAAACAATTTGGCATACCTCATTGTGGGGTTGTCTACTCAGTATACTAACAGAGAGCCAGGGAAAACAATTTGGCATACCTCATTGCAAAATAGTCTACTCTGTATGATAACAGAGAGCCAGGGCAAACATTTCGGCATACCTCATTGCAGGGTAGTCTACTCTCTATAATTAAGGAGAACCAGGGCAAACAATTTGGCATACCTCATTGTGGGGTTGTCTACTCTGTATAACAACAGAGAGCCAGGGCAAACAATTTGGATATTCCTCAAATTGTGATTTAAAATTAATTGCAGAAAAATTATTAGACTAAGATTTAGGTGTACCTCATTACAGGGTATTCTACCCTGTAGTGAGGTACTCAAGCCTTTGGATTGGTAACCTTTGCATATGTAGGCTTCCTGATAACATTTGCGGTTGGAGGTTTCAGGATGTTATCAACTGGACATGATGACGTTTGTTTACCTTGTTTGGGTGGTGGAGTTGGTGACTCTTCAATGGCAGAAATGTCTTTCTATAGATATGGATGCTCAGTCAGCATATATGGAGCCAGTTTCTCTCGGGGAATGACACTCGATCCAGCTGTGGTATGATTCTACAGAACTTAACAGCACTCTTGAAGTTTTTTGCAGACATTGCTTTAACAAACGACATCTTGAAAATAGTGTAAAAATTTAATTATCTTAGCTTCTCTGTTGGGTGTGTCTCACCATCTCGCCATACTCCCTTAAGTGCCTTAAAAAATGCAACATCCAGAGGCTGCAGTATGTGGGTGTTGTGAGAAGGGAATGTGAAGATGTGAACCTCATTTTGACGAGCAAGTTCTATGATTTCTGGAGTTATGTGTGTCCCAAGTGAATTCGCAAGTAATAGCATAGGTCTAGTGCTATTGGATTGAAGGAAAAACAAAAACCACAGGAGAAACAATTCCTTTGTAATCCAACCCCTATCAAAGGGATGAACTTGGGTGTTCAGTAGACAGTCCCTATTGTAATCATCATTCAAACGAGAACCTTTGAAAATGATGAAAGAGAGTATCCAGGTGCCATTAGCACAAGCACAGCCAACTGAAGTCATAGCTTCCCCTCGTTCTCCGTAGCTACGTCTGTATACAAACTTTTTCCCTACTTCAGCCTCAACCTTGTTAGGCTTGACAACATACATCAAGCCAGTTTCCTCAACATTCCACACGTGATCCTCCACCTGTCTATTAGTAGGTAAGCCTAATTTTTTTATAGCATGACTAATCTTGTCGAAATAATCGTTGATCATCAAAGGATTGGCCATGGAAGCCCTACAGGCTGACAGGTTTTCTGGGATCCTCAAAGTTAATCCGTACCGTTGTTTGAAATGTAACCACCATTTCTTCTGTGCACACTTTTTCTGTCTGTTGAAGAACTGTTCGCGACCAGATGCTTCGGCCACCTGGTAAGCAATCACCCCTACTTTATTCACAGTTAGTCCAAATCCAAGTTCCTGCATTTGAATTATGTAATTTAATACTCTATGTTCCATTTCAGGTTCCAAGGTAAATGGGCAACCTAATTTTTAAATTACATTATCTGCACTAGCATCTTCAGTTTTGGTCAAAAACCTTTTTAAAGTGCTCCAAGGCACAGTGTTTTCCTTTGCAGCCTTGTAAATACTAACATTAGTAGTAGTTAAATGTACATTATCTTGTTCGACCATCCTTGCGACCCCTAACATATAACTAGAACTATATTGACGGTATGTTTTGTTTCCCTCCTGTGGAAACAGATGGTTTGCTTTTCTGCTCATATTGCTCAACTGAAAATAGGAAACTCAAGACTCAGCCATAATGTGCAACTAATGAAATAGCAATTAAAACAAGGATTAGACAAGTGTCAAGTTAAGGTTTCTCCAGCACATTAACGACATGATCGCACAGATCATATTTCAAACAATCTAAGAGATATTAAAAGTTAGCATAAATACATATTTATTTTTGTGGTAAAACTAATTCGGTGAAACACCTAATTTGGTGATAGGCTGTACGACTATATTTTTAATATAAAAGCATAGTTATGAGTGTGATCTAACATTCTGTGGTACTGAGAACCATAAATATAAATTTTAAATTCCTGCTTTAATTTTTTGAAATATTGTCTGGATAACCATGTCATCGATGAGCTTGAGAAACCTTTTTTTTTAACTACATTGCTAAGACTTCACAAAGCGTAGTTACCAGGAAAACTAATAAAATAATTTAATTTACATTTCGCTAAGGTCTTGTGAGGCCATTTATGACTTTTTAATTGATGTACACTTATTAAAGTTAATAAAGAGTAAAGATACTCACGAATAATGTAAAATGCTCTATTCACTTCAGTAGAATTGCTTTCACATCCTCTACAGCATGCTGACTGAAAGAAATTGCACTTTCATGTTCATTAGAAAAAAATAGTTAACCTTCATCGTCTATTATCCACATGGGAAGTTATTTGAGCGACACCATTGATGGTGAGAAGGGATACGAAATGTATCACCAACATTGGTGTATCACCAAATTAGGTTCTTTCACCCTACCTCTATGTAGGGTATTCTCCTCTGTTGATTGACAGAGAGCCATGGGCAAACGTTTTGGGTATAAATCAATGTGGTATGTTAAAACCAATTCTTCAAAAACAGGGCAAACATATTGGCATACCGTTACATAGGGTAGTCTACTTCGTACAATTACAGAGAAAATGGGCAAACATTTTAGATATATTTCAGCTTGGTGTAATTAAAACCATTTCTTGAAAAATTTGGCAAAGGTTTTGGCATACCGTTATGCAGGGTAGTCTACTTTGTACAATTACAGAGAGAAATGGGCAAGCATTTTCCATATACCTCAATGTCATGTATTAAAATATAGTCCTCAAAAATACAGGGCAAAGATCTAGGCTACCTCTTTGCAGGGTAGTCTACTCTGTAGCATTACAGCTAACCATAGGCAAACATTTTGATTCTACTTTATCATCTTATGAATTCTTTAAAAAAATGGGGAGTTTAAATTTAAAGATTAAATTTAAAAAAATCCAGTTTAAATCTAGAATCAATACATCATATAGAAGACATAAGAGCAAGTTTAATCTAGATTAAATCTAGATTTTATACAGATAAGATATATACAGAAATCTGTATTTAATCTAGATTAAATCTTTGTCTTGTTTGTAATGAATATATGTATTTATTAACCTTCAAATATTATAAGGTAGGTCAAAAAATAAAAGATGTACACAAAAGTTGCGCAAAAACATAAAAATCATTCTTGGTCTTCATTGAAGACTTTACTATCTTTAACAAAATCATGAGGCCTGGTTATAACTTTTTTGACCTTTGTGCATAAATTAGTCATATGCATATTCGTTAAGTTTTCAGGCAATTTATTATAATACGTAATATCCAGACATAATGTACCTTTTTCATAGTATGACATGTTGTGCAGAATTACCCTCAATGTGTCCGCATGTACATTTGTACATATGGACACATTGAGGGTACAACGTCTGGTGTGGTAGCAATGCTTATTTGTATAGGCACTGAAATAATCAATATTTTGTTTGATAACAATTAATATGTTCAATATATAAATGCATGTAAATGCTAAGATTTTATCGACTATAAAATATGGTCTCAAGGACTCATATGTTTTTAAATTATTCAGAATTCTCACTGCCCTCTTTTGCAACCTGAAAATTCGATTCAGAAGGTTGGAAGCCTGGCCCCTAAAATTACACTGTAGATAAGATTACTTAGAAAATGACCATAGTTATAATGCCAGAGCATCATTTAGGTGTATCTAGAAGCGTCTGAAATGGGGGAGGTCACCACCTAAGAGTATAAGGGGTGTGGATAGAGATGGTTAAATTACGGTAATTTTCGAAAATTACCGTAATTTTCCGGTAATTTTAAGTTTTGAGCTGCTAATCCTTATCAGAGGACTCCAAACGAAATCAAATAGCATTGAGATATGAACGCCGACGCTTATATCATACATATCACGACGTTTATCTGTTATAACTCATTTAAAAATTAAAACCAAGTTGGTAGCAACACGCAATTTGCCTCTCTTTTGCCACACTATGAGAAAGTTTCGTTCCAAAGACATACCTCTGCGCAATGTACATTTGTTATTTTACTCTGAATTAATTGGAATTGATCATGGGCACAATGTAAATAAAATCGTTTTAGCTTCTTAATTTATAATATTACCCATTCCAATGGCTTCTTCGTGAGGAACAAAATTTTCTGAAAAAGAATTTTTCTAAACATTACCTATTATTACGGTAATTTTCAGGGGTGTTGGTAATTTCCAAAAAAACACGGTAATTTACGAAAATTACCGCGGTAATTTACCAAGTTGCCCATCTCTAGGTGTGGAATACCCCCACAGATAAATGGGGGATCCGGCAATTTTTAAAAATATACATTTTTCTACCAATAGGAGGAGGGGGTTACAATCGCCAAAAACCCCCCCTGAATGCAGAGCATAGTATAATACTGCAGCTTTGGAGCAATTTTGTTATATAACTCTCATGGAAAGACTGTTTTATTTACTTTTTTTGCACAAAGAATTGGTGTGCAATTTAGGCTCTGTGGAAATTCATATGGTATAGTTGAGTTCTTTCAAGTGCCTATAAGATTTTATTTTGGTATTTAGTAGAATTCGATAATGTGCCGTGAAAAAGTTTCATTTTTATTTATGATTAGATCATTGGAGGAAAGCCATTCAGTGTCATCTTCAATAGCATCTACTACTGCTAGCAGAGCATTGTGTACATTAGTGGATTAAAATTGCATTTATGTATCATCAGCATATATATATATACAGTAGACTCTCGATAATACGAAGCACGATAACACAGTGTAGATAAAACGAAGTAAACTGCCGGTCCCGACGAAAAGCCTGCAGTAACTGCATGGCAATATTCGAAAATACGAAGTTTTCGAAATTACGAACCTCAGGTCCCCAGGAATTAATGGTGTTCGTTTTTACAACCTCGGTGAAAAACTGCTTCTGCAACACTATTTTTGCCGGCATGGACATCTAACAAATCAGTTTTGCCTATTGTGGTTCATCAAAAGTGAAATGCAGGAGTAATTGTGTATTCATCACCCACATATGCCAGTCTCTCAAGATCATTTTCCGCATGTAACTCCGTATATCATGTAGACCTTAAGAAATGTGGAAGTCGTAGTTAATGCCATTATTTATCCTACAGAGGAGTTATTTTTTTTGTTTTAAACGATATCAGCATTTCCATATTGTACACAGTTCTCTTTCTATTAAAACTTACGAGTGAAAACACATTCCATCCTTGCTGCCGCGTGCGTGGAATTTTAGCAGTTCAAATTCTCCGTGTACCCTACGTCGTCCTTAAAGGCGAGCACTCATAGCTCAGCTCTCCGTGAAGCTCTCAGCTGTCCGCACAAAAATCTTGTAGCATGGACGGGGTGAGTGCTATAGCACTTTATTAAGTGTCTCTACGAGTCTACTATTATTGGTGGTGATGAAAGGTTCTGTGTAGCCAATTTTGGTAGTAAAGCAGAGCTTCGATATAACGAGATCTCTCGGGAGTGAAAAAAAATCACTCACTGCATCGAACGATCGTCATTAACGAAGATCTTCATTAATGACGATCGATGTTCAAATAATCATTCCACAGCCAATTCCTATGACTTAAACTCTTTTTCAGGGTGTTTCGGGAGAATGGTCAAGGTATATTAATAACATAGCTATTAAAAGAAATATTTTCTCTCACTTCATTGACGCGTGGTTGTGATTGCTGTCCATGACATTAAATCTTGATAAGTAGATGTTTATTATCTGGGATGCAGAAGTTGATTTTACACAGTGAACCCCAGCACATTACCGTAATTTCTTGAGTTCCAAATGCTTGGCGGGAGTAAGTAATATAGCGAGATGGGCTATTAACTGCAAAAATTTCGGAAACCAGAAAAATTGCCATACATCTCACCCTTCCTTTCTAAAAGTCGTAAAAAATCATAAATGTGCCAGAGAAAGAACTATACTTATTGCAATTTGCAAGAACGCTAAGTAATGGCATGCCCACGATATATCCTTGCAGGATTTAGTTACATACAAGCACCGTGAAACGTTCTCCATCTGTACCTCCGGAGGATATGCGTATTCTGCTAAGGCGGATTCATTTATGCTCCCGTGGATGATTACCCTCCGGTGCAGTTTCTGCCTCTGCATGAAACAGAGTGCCCTGCCACGCCACATTGAGCGCCATAGGGAAAACAGGGTTCTCGAATCCATGCTTTAGATTACAATCACGGGTGGTGGCGTTTAAGTTGAACTGAAAGGAACGCAAGGATTTTTGTCTGCTGAGAATGTAAGTGACTCGAATTTTTAAGGATACGGAGTCGAAGTGAAAGTCAATGGATTCAAGGATTCGACGAAATAGACATTATTCGAGGGATTCGAATGTCCCATTCCTAATCTTTCACAGTCGACTGGGAATTTATTTTGAGTGTGTTTATGTGGTTTGCGAAGTATGAGCTGAAACATTCTCCTTATTTGAGATGAATTGTCAAAGGTTCCATTAAATCGGATTTCTTTTACGTAGTCTTTATTCTCTTGGCAAGCCTGAATTAAGCTTGAATACTTAGAAAAAAACAGTTAGCACAATTTCACACTTGTTTATTTTGGGGAAGTAAACAGGTGTGGAATTGTACGAACAATAAGCATTTTTGTCCATCATGTTTAGCATTGTGAATTTCCATAAATTAATGCCAAAATCCCTCAATCTAATTTATAACTATCTATGTATAACTTCTATGCAGCTGATCAAGCAAGCCTAAAATATTTACTTAAAATCCAGCTTGATTTAAGTTTGGTTCCAGCCTAAAATCCAACTTGTCCATAGCTGGAATTGCGTAAAAAGCACAGCTGTAATCTGGCTTGCATGTTGATAGGTCTAGTTCGATTCCCACAGAGGCCTTGAATTCCAGAGGAAATACACCAGTTTGGATACAATTAAATAACACAGTTTTCATCAGCTCCACTATAAGAAGTTGTATATTAACCACAGATACTGGAGGAACAATAGATACCTATCTCATTGTATTGTAATAATGTACCCTGATAAAGGCATGTTATTACAGTAAAACCTCTTTATATCGAAATGGAAGGGACCAATTTCTTGTCGTTTTGATTTAAAAAAATAGGTTCGTTATAAAGAGGTTTCAGGAAATTGAACTCCCATATTCCGCCTTATGGAACGTTTTGGCAATGATATATGCTGCTGTCTCTTTAATTACTATATATTTATATTTAAATAAATACAGTTATGATTTTACATAGTTTTAATGTTCATAATAATAATAACAAGGAACTAAAACTTACTTTTATGAACTCTTCTCTGAAGAATATTTTAATTTCTGTTTCTAACATTTTTTTTCAAATCCTTTTGAAATTATATATTTTCTACCTTATTTAATGATACTCACTGCTGCAGTCTTCTACGCAAAAAAATCCCTCCTAAAGCATCCTGCACCTCTTTCAGTTTCTAAAAATTAAAAAAAAAAATGGATATCAGGGTGGATGGTGGTATTCTAATTGTCTAAGCAATGCCTATTTTTCGCTTCCCCTCATCAATGGCTTGGAAAATTGTGGGTATGAAGCAGTTCATCTGAGAGGTTTACGTCGGTTTGCAAGTTCTATGTAGACCAGAGGTTAGTTTTACTATGATTTTCGCTAACATAATAGCTGCTAATATAAGCACCAATTCCTACTTCATAATAGCTGAATACTTTACTCTTTGGAGGTAGTTGCCTCGTCATGGGGGTGTATTCTCAGTACGAAGTATGGAGGTTTTTTGAAAAGACAGAGGTACGATAGGAAGAGGTTTCTCCATATAATTGCATACAAATGTTGGCAGGACCTCGAAGTCATTATGAAAACCGGAGGTTAACGATATGGAGAGGTTCACTAGGTAGAGGTTTTACTGTATTTAATGGAATCTCTTTCTTTGCTCCTAAGCAAAAAATTTTTTTTTGCTTAGGCAAATTTTCTTTAGGATATTGCTGTTTGTAAAGCGCGAGTTCTTTAAGATTACATCGAATTAGTCTCTTCTGCATGTACTGTTTTTTAAAATAATACTGACTTTATCTTTTGCACCTGGCATTTTCCTGGAACTTTCATCAAGTTCATAGAAATTTTTCATCAGCTCTACAGTGGAGTTAGGAAGTTGTTTACCAGTAGGATATTGAGGTGTTGCAAGTAAACCGTTCTCATTGAGTAGCTTCTTAGGTTAAAGATCAACCGGTGGATGTTTTTAATGATTTCCATGTGTATATTATTGGCAAGCATCATTATAATAGCTTAGAAACAATCATCAAAAATATTTTTCTAGTTTTCCTAACTTAAATGAAGCATTGCAAGACAATTATCTCTTTGACCATGCAGCCCAGTTGATCAGACTTCAAGTTTTCACAGAAAGCCATACTGATTCCCATACTATTGTGAAGTGTTGTTTCTCCAAGGCAGCTCAAAGTGAATTCTATTTTTCCTTGGGAAATGAAACTTGGGGGCAGTTTACCCTGCTGAATGCCTACTTGAGTAAATGATACAATTTTCCTTCATCCAACTGATGAGAGACAGGTACTGAAAATTCTTCAAAAAATTAGCTCCAAACACTCACCTGGATGTGACGGCATCCCTTGCTTCATTCTGAAAGGCTCTGCCACACATCTGCTCACTCCACTTGCATACTTAATTAATGCCTCCTCCACCTCTGGTGCTTTCCCTAGCCAATTAAAAACAGCAAGAATTGTTGCGGCTTTTAAGAATGGGAAAAGCTTGATATGAATAACTACAGATCTATTTCAGTTCTTCCTTCTCTAAAGCATTCGAAGGTGTTATGTTACCCAGAATTTCTTCCTTCTTGGAGAGCTTCCATACCATTTCTGATTCACAATATAGTTCCCGTGAAAGAAAAAGTACTGAACATGTCATGTACTGGAATTTTCTATGATTTACAAAAAGCCTTAGGTTGTGTCCATCATGGCATACTACTTATAAACAAAGTATATTATGCTATTTCTGGTAAATTTAACAATTAGATTGCATCTTATAATAATAATAATAAGTTTAATTGTCCAAAGATCACATTTTCACATGATATAAGACATGTCAAGATGATGTATGTACATACAATCAAAATATAGAAGCAATGAAAAAACAAAGCAAAAGGTTATGAATGTCAAATCAGGTACAAGGAGCACAAAGCTGATAATCACTCAGTTTGATCAGTCATATAGATATTCATTAACAGAATAACACATTTTCTCCCGAAGGAAACTTTGAACATTATGTTTAAAAGCACACGATAATTTTATGTTTTTTATCCGATTGGGCAGTTTGTTAAATAGTTTGATGCTCGAATTTCTTTAGGGCCAGAGCTGGATGCACTAGTCCTAACTCTACCTTGATGGAGAGATTTCAATCTTCAAGTCTCATATTGATGGAAGTCAGCATTTATGGAGAATTTGGACAGGTTTTGTCGAACATATACCACTGAGAACATGATGTATACATAAGGGAAAGGAAGAATGTTGAGATCTGCAAAGATTGGTCTGGATGGGGAACAGAATGACTTTTTTGTCATAATCCTGACTAATCTTTTCTGTAATTTGAAGATCTTTACAGCATACGTGGATGTACCCCAAAGTATTATGTTGTATGTCAGGTGTGAGAAAAAGATACCATAATATAGAATTAAAAGGACATCAAGACTGAACTACGTAAAGTTTTCACAAGATAACACACAGAGCTAAGTTTTTTAATGAGTGTCAATACGCAGTTCCCACGAGAGGTTGGCACTGAGGTGCACACCAAGAAATTTTGTAAAGGTAACCTACTCTATAATAATCTTGTTGAACTTAACTAGAAAGTTATTTTCAATTTAATTTTGAGAAAATATAACTAACTGTGATTTTTGGATATTAAGGCAGAGGTGATTTTCTTGACACCAGGTATAGTTTATTAGAAATAACATTGGTATTACAGTAAAACCTCCATACAACGAATTTATTGGAACAGAAAAAATCATGACTTCCCTGTAGGGGGTTTCGTTGTATGGAGGTGTTATGCGGATTGCGTCATCGCAGGGGCACCCAAGTGTTCCGTGTTCTTTACGATGCAAGTTGTGTAAATTTCTTAATCTTGCTTTATTCACCTTCCCTATAGTGATGATAAACAATTGTTATTATTTACCATCACATTCCGTGGCTATCACCTCGTGATTTTCAATCTGCGTATTTCTAATTGAAATTATTGTTTTTCTCGTCCATTCTGCTCTACGCCTCATCGCTTTCTTTAGTTATGTTCTGAAATTGAAGGAATGCCAAAATGAATGCCTATGGATTACGTATTTTTAATGTGCTCCATAATTTTTCTGAGTATCTAGTCCATATTATTCTTGGAGTGCAATAATTTAAGGCAATATCAATTGGCAGTGTTATGCAGCAATTTTGCTTGAAAGAGCACATATTGCCATTTAGACTTACAAAATAAATGCATTGTTGGAATTGAAATACCATTGAAATACTGGTAAATATTTATGTTTGTTACTGGTATATATTAGATATCGATAAACAACGATGATATTTAGGTGGGGTGAGTTAGTTACCACAAGTAATAACGTGGCAGTCGGCAATGCCCTGAGGTCACAATGGCAATCTCAGATGATAATGCCTTCATTGAAGCTGGACACGATCGGTATTCTGTTGGCACACCCGTTCTTCGGTGCCAAAATGCAGTACCATCCTCAAGTATGCCAGGTAATATTTGAATCCACGCCTTGTCGTCGTTCATCCAGTAATTACGATACCTCTTCATACTTAAAGAAAATTTTAAACCACGTTTGCCCTTTTTCAGTCCTTTGCAGAACATCTGAGCTGAGAAATTCATTGAGCCTAACTACTTTTTCGTTGTTTATTTATTCGTTCATACCAACAGCAAATCCATAACATCTTGTACAATTATCAAATAATATATATGTATCTTAAAGACATCGTTGTTGATCCTATTTCTAAAATAAGGATTTTTTGTATTGAATTAAGAATTTTTAAAATTCCAGACTCAGACCAGAAAATCATGAATAATCCACGAACATTTCCCTGCATTGAAAATTCACGAATAATTCCCGATTTTCCTGGTCAGTGGACACCCTGATAAGGGATGCTCAATGGGATATTATCGAAATTTAATTTAAAAAGAGCTGCTCCGCGGATTTTCTGTCTGATACCAGTTCGACTTGTAAACTGCCTAGGTGGTTCAGAGAGGAGCACAAAATTGCCAAGCGCTCCTGCTCGGAGCGGAGCAATAGACGGAGCCACGCAGAGCAGAGCTTTGACTTCCCTTACACGTTTCTTATGGTGGGAACCATCAAGAGTTGACTGTGGCCTTCACCGAGCCAGACCGTCAAGTTTCCTTCATGCCCTCCGCTCTGTAGATCTCGGATTTGAACCCCTTCGAAGCTCGGAGCAGAACGGTTAAGAAGCGGTACACTCCGCTGCGGTTCTACTTTCTGCTTATTACATAAATATCGATCGAAAAAATTACCTGTAAATGCAAAATGTTGTATTTGTTCTCAATAATTCGTTCTAGAGGGGCACTTTTCATGTTTTGGGTCCATTCTCAGACTCCGTTCTAGGGAGTTTTCGTAATTAGCGAGGTTCGTTACGGGAGGTTTTTTTGCGTGCATTGTCCATTGGAAGGGTCCGGGACCGGGCCAATGACTTCGAAATGGGGAGGTTTCCCTGAAAAAATTAGCTGTATGGGGGTTCGTTGTATAGAGGTTTTACTTTATCAATCGAAGTAGGGTACGTAAATGAGGGTACCGCATGGATGTCTTACCGCAATGAGCGTACCCCATTGGCTTACGTGAATGCTTCTTCTGACAAGATGGTAGTTTCAAAAGGAGTCTCCCAAGGCATTCTTTCATTTATAGATTTGAAGGGAAAGAAATTTGAGAAGTCAAGTCAGATCTGCGCATACGCAGATGATATTGCAATTGCAGCAAGAAGACTGGTAGACTTAAAGCAAAATTATGTGATTTTGAAAAGGGAATCCAAAAGAATTAGGCCTTAAAATTAATATAATTAAACTAAGTACATGGTGATGTCAACAGTACAGAACCGAAGAGCCCCGTGACTTAACAATTGACGGTGACACCTTCCAGGGTGTAAGCAGCTTTAATTATCTTGGAACATTAATAACTAGCGACAATAACCTCAGGAGGTGCATACAGGAACGAATTGAAGCCAGAAATAGGTCCTTCTATGCCAATTTAAAATTATTCAGGAATATTTTAGTAAGCAGATCACTGAAAATGAAACTTTACTTGACTGTTAGTACAGCCCGTGGTGACGTATTGTTCAGAGACCTGGACAATGACAATGGGGGATGAGGGAAGACTCAGAACCTTCGAAAGACATGTCCTCCGTAGAATATATGGCCTGATACATGACCAGGGGGACTGGAGGATAAGATATAATGAGGAAATGGAGCAGCTGATCGAAGGAAAGAACATAGTAAAGTTCATCAAGTCACAGAGGATACGATGACTGGGACATGTTGAGAGAATGTCAGGAGAGGAGATAGCAAAACGGATGGTTAAAGGGAGGCTATTCAACAGAAGAAGGCAGGGAAGACCTAAGAGCAGATGGATGGACCAGGTGCTGTGTGACCTGGGCAAAATGGGAGTGAGAGGCTGGCGGGAGAAAACTGCCAATAGGACAACATGGAGAGCAATACTGCAGCAGGCCAAGGCCCACACCAGGCTTTAGTGCCACTAGGAAGATTTTACTATGCATGCTGATGATTCCAATCACCTCTTAAGTACAAACACAAATCTTTGGAAGGTTCACAGCATGCAACTGACTCCATGGTTTTCTGGTGTGAAAATGTCAAACGAAAAAATCTTTATTCTTTCAATCCCACCCTTGCCAAAACAAAATAATATCTAGTCAAATTTTAAAATTAAATGAAAAGCCTTACCAGGAACTACCTTCACAAAGGCTCTAGGAGTGTATATAGATGACTGCAATGGGAATATCATATACATACATTTAATTAGCTCTATGATAGCATCTGGATGCAACCTTCTTAAACTTCTTTCTATCTCCAATATCGAAACAGGCATATCAGTTTATTATGAATGTATCAACAGTAGGCTCAAATACAGTATTGCTGCATGGGGAACTCACATCGAACGAGACTTTTACATGGTCTATATGCTTACAGGAATGGGTTGTGAGGATATTGGTGCTGGACAAAATAGCAGCATAAGGAATTTAAGGAATTGAACACTACCGGGAATAAAAAAGAATTTGACTCATACCTCACATTATATTCCAAGAGTTCTGTAAATGCTGGTGTAATAATTTCTCCTTTACCCGCTGAGATCAAAGAAACATTACAAAGCTTTAAAAAGCTGATTGTTTTAGACTGATGGGAATTGTCACTATGTATATGAGTATTTATAGATAGCCCCTTCATTTAATTTTCATAATTACTGTTCCTCGTGTTGCTTTTTATTATTTTTTTCTCCATGTAACATGACACTGCACTGAAGTTGATTAACTAGATAAATTACTTGTTCTTGGAACAATAATAATGAAAGAATAAATAATATTAGAAAAATTTGTAGTTATTTTTCAAAATAGTCTTTAGTATTAGTCAGACATATAAAGGTCAACACATTTGACAGGGGAATATAAAAGATTATACAGGAACAACTAATGATTCTCATACTTCAAATGTGCAGCGAAAGATGAAATTATTAAAAGAGGAGCAAGCTACACACACAATTGTAATTACTATATTTACTGTCCACTGACCATACACTGGTTGTGCAGGTGCATGCAGGAGTTAGATCTGAGGCTTTCCCAACCTATGCTTCTATTGAGGTCTATTCACGATCTCCACCAGGTCAAATTTCTCATTGCTGCCAAGGGAATGTTGTGATAGCCATATTGGCTGGTAAACATGCATGGTTGCTGGATAAAGTGACTCCTATTTAGTTGGAAATTATTTCAGGTGATAGCCCATTTTTTTAGCAGGACTTGAAGGAAAAGGCACTCTCCTCAGCTTGCCAATGATTTAAGTTTCTCATCTGGTAAGTGGTTGATAAGTTTGTTGTGAGGCCACGTAAACAGACAACACCCCAGTATCTGGTGCATGATGGAGACTGAGAAAAACAACAGCATTTAATGGAAGGATGATGACCGACATGGACATAAGTATCTACTGCAAGTAAACACACATTGACCTCTACTTGAAAAGCCTCAGCCATCATCACCTGCCCCGAGGAAGAATTGTCAACATTAATTCATCAGGCTGGGATAATAGTCGGCAGTCTTCACCTCAAGCAGAAACATCTTTAGATTTTTTAGAAAGAAGACTCAGCCAAAGTGGTTATAGGGAGGAGGACTTTGCATTGGTCCTCAAAAGATTCTGAAACCCTCGAGAAACCATCACGGGAGAAAAGATGCAAAAACCAATGGCCAGGGTTGGCCTGTGTCCATGGTTTCCTGAAAAACTCCATGATTCTAAGGAGAAATGGCAGAGTCTTAACCTCCAGATATGCTCCACAATGAGAGAACTTGAGAAAGTTAAAGATTCATATGGCCTCTTGACCCCAGGAGTTTATCAGATACCATGCCAATGTGGCCAGGCATATGCAAAAGTGAAAGGCAGGAAAACTGTTACCAGGGTCAACCACAGGCATTTTAGGCAGGATCAACCTGAAAAATCTGTCATTGCTGAACACAGCACCAACCTGGACCATGCAATCCAGTGGGACAAGGTAAACATGTTTGCTATGGTAACAACTACTGGGAAAGACGGACGAAGGAAGTCATTGAAATTAGGCCAGAGGAGAATTTTAATTGTGATTTGGAATACCCTCTCAGTAACTCATGGAAACCTGTACTAAGTAGGATCTTAGAGGTTAGAAAAAGTAGGAGCCATTTGATCTAGCAACCATGCATATACACCGGCCAACCTAACAGTCACGGCATTCAACCCTGTACACTATGGGAGATTTGCCCATTAAAACGTAGGCAGCAATGCAGAATTTGAACTGGTGGAGACCCCAAATAGAACTCAATAATCTATAGGAGTTGCAATAAAAACAATACATATTCCCGAGACATATATGAACCAAAAATATTAGTCATTGGGCTATAGAATGACTGGGAATATCGGAGGTGTGTGAATGTTATACACAGGTGAAGAATGTGTGTGTCATTTAGGTGGGGCTCCTGAAGTACACATCTGGGGTCATGATGTGTTAGCTTCAACTGGGTACATTATAAGAGTGGACTACCTTTGGTCTGGCTCCTACCCAAATACACCATTGGCAGAAATGAACCCTATGATAAGGAATCATTATTATAACCAATTTGGTGATAGGGATCAAAGGAACACGCAAGCCCTTCCACCACGACAAGGTTGTAGTCCATGGGAAGGGTCAATAAAAATAAATATAATTACTATACACAAAAAATAACTTTCATGCAAAAAATAGCATTGCCATTTAAAACATGCAAAGAGAAAAACTGAAGAAGTACATTAACTTTATATGGACTTAAAGGGATGTACTTCATGGCTTAGGGGTAGAAAAGAAGGTTCAACCTCAAAATTACCTTCTTGGCACACTACATCTCAAAAAAGATGTGATAAGAAAATCAAAGCGAAAAGACAGCAGAATTTCTATGCTGGAGAGAATTCTGCACCATTAATAACATTACCTTGCACTACACCCTCTCAGTACACTACTAAGCTCAGAAGTCTCCCTGTTAATTTGGTGCAAGTACACCTCCATCACCTTGTCCAAACCACGGAACGTAATACTGAACATGTATATCAGTATCCTTGGGTTGCGAGCATGGATTCTCCCTTACATGTTGAGTAAGGACTTGATGAGGATATTCCCCTGTTTAGGGTAAAACAACCAGAAACCTTTTTCACTATAAATGCATAAGTTACATAGATTCAATAAACTGAGAAAATATTTCATCCTGTATGATGAAGTGAATAGGTACCAATCCCTCATGAGTTTACTATACCACAATGTTGTTCGGAGACCATGGCACTCAGGTTACAATAGAATCAATCTATCTTACTGCAGGAGTTGGAAGTTGATTTCTATGATATTAATACACCATTACAGATTAAAGACATTTGGAAAAAACAGCTGTAAAACCAAATATGTATGTAAAGGCTAAACTGAATTAGAAATTTATCAATACATTTAGTGAGCATATCAATCACCACATTGACCAAATAAGGAAAATACTCAACATAAAAATATAAGTAGCACAATATTGAAATTTGACCTGTAGTTAAATTACTTGTCTAAATGTGGAGATCAACGTCGTTTAAGGACTCAGTAGCATCAATCATTGACCATGTCACCTCATTCTCTTTCATTTCCGATTGGAAAACAACAGAGATTTCGAATTCCGGAAGTTGTGAGCATATTGAGTGGGGTAATTCCACTGCGATGCTCCAATGAGTAATTAGTGTACTACAATAGCATGCAAAAATACTAACGAGTAAGCTTCAAGAATCGACCAGATTACCTGTATCTACAGATATATACTGAAGTACTGATGCAATGTACAGATAAAAGTAGTCTGTATCACATTATTTGTTATAGGTGCACTTCTAGGACCACTAAAAATTCCAATATGCATGATATACTTACGATTACGAGCATGTTCAAGATGTCAAGAAAGTGATTGACATGGGTGTTTTCAAGTCTGTTTCCGCACTAATAGGCACTTCAGACTGGGAGGAAAGGTATTAAAATAAATTGCTGAAAAAAATTGTGCTAACATTTCGGCATACCTCAATCGAGGGTAGTTTACTCTGTAGAATTACAGGGCCAGGGCAAACATTTTGAATATACTTAAACGTCGTGTGTTAAAATAAATTACTGAAAAAATTGGGCTAACATTTCGGCATACCTCATTGCTAGACTATGAGCAATGCTAGCATTGCATTGCTAGCATTGCTCATAGTCTACCCTGTAGAATTACAGGGAGCCAGGGGCAAACATTTTGGATGTACCTCAAACTCGTGTATAAAAATAAATTGCTGAAAAAATTAGGCTAAGATGTCAAGAAAGTGCTTGACATGGGTGTTTTCAAGTCTGTTTCCGCACTAATAGGCACTTTAGACTGGGAGGAAAGGTATAAGGATAGGAATGGAAGGGATCTAGGTACCTTGTAAAAGAGACTGAAGTGATAGGACAAATGGATTTAGCTTAGCACGAAAAACACGGGAAATAGTGATAGGACTGAAATGGATTTAGCACGAAAAACACGGGAAATTAACACACATATACTATGAGAATACGTAAAGAAACAAATGGCAAGGAATTACCTCTCATAAATGGAAATTAACGAAGGAAACAGCTTCCGTTTGCCCATGGCGCCAAAAGTGCGCGCAGAAGGATTCCGTTCTTCATTTCGTTGACATTGGTAGTTCCTCTAGTCCTCATTTTGGCGCTGGTATCGGGTATGCCAAAATGTTAGCCATCTCTCCATTCTCTAAAATTCGTGTTTGACGGCGACTTTATAGTTATTATTTGGCCAGGGATACTATATTAACACATTATATTATATTTACACACTCCCTGTATTGGGCAATTCAGAGGACTCTGTTTGTATCCATCATCAAGCGACATCGATGGAGTCATGGAGAACTAGATTTTTAACGTCATTTGTTCAAAAACTGGCGCCACTGAGAATTTATTTGTATATTCAGAAAAGAACGTCTCAGGCGAATTTTGTTGGTGAATGTGAGTCAGTAGAGCATGCCTTGTTAGACTACTGTTGGGTTAAGTGAAAATAGTGACCAGGCGTATTACCGTCGTCGGGTGCAAAATTTATCAGGTAAATATATCTGAAGAAGGATGACCACAGAACGACTGTAGTAGGTATATTGTTTTCTTCAGCTGTAATCGGCCGAAGGCTCAGACTCCCAATTTTTTAATTTCATCTTTTTTTATTTCTTAATGATGCAGCAAATAAGTTTTACTCTTTTTTACTTTGGCGCTGCGTTTGAACTGTCGAATGCTATTTTGTAGTGGTACCTATACTTACCAGCTCAGTATAATATAAGAACCATAATGTCGAAAGTTGCTTTACGCCCATAATTGTTATACGTGGTGGACATAACTTCAATTAATACCTATTGCGGTACGGTGCGTTTCCTTCATGTCCTTCGTAATGAGGTAACATGTTTTAAAACCGTCTTGGAAACTTAATTTCTAGTGAAGCCCACAAGTGAGTATCAAATTTGCAGTCTATTTGCTTGTCTACTGCAGTCGTTAACTGAGAAAAAGGGTTTATATATTTTAGTGAGATCTTTAAAGATCTTTACGTAAAGATTATAGATCTAGTTAAATCTTAATTACAGTAGTAACTACCCTTAGAAAAAATTACTATACAGAATCTATAGTTACTAAAGAAATTCTTTAGTTACTAAAGAAATTCTTTAGTTACTAAAGAAATTCTTTAGTAACTAAAGGTGTGCACCTTTAGTTATACTATACAGAATCTATAGTTACTAAAGAAATTCTTTAGTTACTAAAGAAATTCTTTAGTAACTAAAGGTGTGCACCTTTAGTTTTCCAAATACTGTACAGACTGTTTAGTTAGAGGTCCAAAAACTAAAGAGCTGTTTAGTTGACATTCTTTAGTTTTCTTGTAGCATAGGTTGTGTTTAGTTTTTGCTCATTAAACTAAAGGGTCCTTTAGTATTCATTCTCTAGTTACCCTTGCCTTTTAGTTTCCACCAGTAACTATAAATCTGTTGAGCCAAGATTCTTTAGTTTTCTCATAGTAGAGATTGTGTTCAGTTTTTGTTCCTAAACTGAAAGATCATTCAGTAAATACTCCTTATAGTTACTCTTGCCTTTTAGTTTTCAATATAGTTTACTATAAATCTAGTTATTTGAGCTTTTTTTTTGTTTTCCTACAGCCTTGGTAGTGTTTAATTATATTCCTTAACATGAAGAGGTGCTTTATAGTTCAATCTCTTTAGTAACTTAAAAGAGAGTTAAGTAACTTTAGCCATCCTTAAAGTTTTTTTCAGAAACTTTTAGAGATCATTTAAGTGACTTTAAGGTTTTATGAGTACTTACTTAAGATCGCTCAACAGTTTCCTTGCATAAGTTATTGATAACTTTAAAGAAACTTTCTGGCCTGTAAGTACCTAAGCCCCCTGCACAGTTTCTGCCGTAAGTTATTGAAACCTATAAAGTAACTTATGAGGAACTCAAAGTAGTTTAACTTGTCAACAGTTTTCACTCTTAAGTTAGTGGCAACCACTTTGTGAAAAAATCGCGATAGGACCACAAAGATACTGTCCAAAATTGCAGTAGAATAAAACCATTGCTTATATAAATATATTAATACGAGAAGTAATATTCTAGGATCAAAAACTCCATGTCAACTCAACAAGTTAACTATTGCGTTTTAATTTCCAATGATGAAATTCAAAGTACATACGTTCAAACGCACTACAGTTTAGAAAACATATGTTTTTTATTAGAGCACTATCATCAACGATAAATTACAACTTTGGTGCACACGAATAACTTTAACCCGAATAGGTATTCATTTCATAGTTCGCGGCCGTGAAAGGTATCGACATAATCGACATATCGATATAATCGCAATGCCAATCCAATCGAATTCTACATTCAAAATGGCAGTTGTGATTTGAGTTTTTCGGTTCGTAGTTGTGAATAATATGATCATGTAAAGTCAACTCGGAGGCAAGCAACTGGAATGAAATTGATCTCGAAGCATAGCGTTTTTATGAAGTTCGTCACCAAAGAAGCTTACTTTAAAACTGGAATTTACGAATAATGTACGGTGAGTAATTTTGTCTTTACGCAGCGGGACTGATGAAGAAAATTCACAATTCAAAAATTGTTTTGATCTGCCTTCTGTGTAGTCTTGATTGAATTCTTAGCAAAAGTAGTGACTTTATTTATTTTTACAGGCACGTTATACCATTAACGTATTGGGGCATTAGGAATGACCTAATGAAGATTCAAATCAACTTTGTAATGAATGTGAGACTTTAGGTGTATTTGTCTTCCTCAGTGCAGTCATGGCTTTCGATGAGATTTCAAAGAACTCCCTCTTCAAAATATCTACTTTTAATTTTGAGTGGACCATTATTCTTGTAAAAGACCCTTGGGTACTGAATACCCAGATAAACCTTTTAAAAATTAGTGTTGTGCAAGAAGCAAGCTCGATTGCAGCTGTTGATTCCAATGCCATGTGGTGTGACTTAAGTCGCGTTGGATAATGCCTGAAATGTGGAATCTTATTTCAAATGTGTGCTACATAGGCAAGTGAATGCAATCATTGAAATTTGAAGTAGTGCCAATAAATATTAAATTAAGTATAAAGCTGTTTTTGTTTAAATTCGCACGCGGTGCTTTCGAGTGTTTCCTGAAAGTTATATTATGACGATTATTGGTTGTAGCCGTCACTTTGTGGAAGCCCATTCCGTCACTGTTATCTATACTGAAGATACTGAGGGTACTATTTGAGGTCGTGCTAAAATATCAGTATTCTTTTAAATCAAACCTGATCTTCAGTTATGCTACATTAGAGAAAGGTGAAGGAAATTAGTACAGGGATTTTCGCATTGGCATATTCCAACACAGGTTAATAGGAATATTGGTTGTATGATTGTTAGTGAATACTTGGGTAAATGTTGGGCCATAAAGGTCGGAAAACGGACATAAATACAAGTTGACATAACTGTTCCCCAACGTTGACCCAACTGTTGCTGCTACATGGGGTTTGTGCAAGTCTACTTAAAGTGCAACTTCATAATGGTTGAATTTAGCTAACTGCTCTTTATAACCCTCATATGATGCCAAGTGATGCTACTTCAGAGGTTCATTTCTTCAACATATCAGCTTTCAGTGATAATTTGTATTCCCTTTTTAAAGCACGTATAGTCATAAGTAATTATGTGGAATACATAGTGTTTTAATCTAGGTGATACGAGAGTACATATTCCTCGATTGTCTCTGACTGAAATTGTTTTAGTATTAATTTAAGTACCCATTTCTTGGTTACATACCCCAAATGTAGTCTAGCTTAATTTCTTTTTAACTGAATACATGTACGCATATGTATTTCTCCTGGTATTCTACATCTGCTATAGATTTCCTTTGTTATTTAGTTCCTAATTTGAATTTAACACTATCCGACCTTTCAAACACAAGGCCAAAACTTTTCAAACACCAATCCTCTGAAATTGTCATTTCACCATTTTATGTTGTGCCAATGTTGTCCTATCCTGATGTTGGTAACCAATGCTGGGAAGACATTGGAAGCCGTTGTACCACTGGCAAACGTTAGCATTCCAACATTGAGCCAGCATTAGTAGCCGGCATTTAGCCAATGTCTACAGACCACATTGGGCCTGTGTCAGCAGCCGACATCAAGCCAACTCATAACCGACATCAGCCTGTGTTGGCCCAACATAACCCTGGCACTGGGAAGACATGACCCCAACAGAGCCGACTTCATCCCGACACTAGCCGACATCATGCCGATGCTGGGCCAACATTGGCAGCCAATGTCGGTTTTCCACCGGCAAACGTTATCATTCTGGCATAACACACTGGGCCAATGTCACCAGCCGACATCTGGCCGATACACAACCGACTTTGGCCGGTGTTGGCCCGACATCGGGCTGATGCACAGCCGACTTTGGCTGGTGTTGACCCGACAACGGGCCAGCATCAAAATGCTGCTTGGGGAGGTTTGTGGGAGGCTCAACATGATATTATTTCGTACAGAACTTCTCTAATGATACTAACAAATGGCTGAAGCTGTGGATATTCTTGGTAAGTGACTGAGCAACAATGATTCCAATTTTAGCAGAAAGTGAAGTGAACTGAATCGATGCATACTGGAGATTATTTTCACTTGATTATGGGAACAGTTCCTGTAAAGTTTTCATTAGTTATTTTTTCCACAGTAACACTGTCCTCAGTTTCTTACTTTACGATACAGTTTTGTATAAACTTTTAATCAAAAGTTCTTGACTCAGTTGTTTCTTAAGTTTGGCAACTGTTTGCTTAAGTTACTTAACTTTTAATCAAAAGTTCTTGACTCAGTTTTTTCTTAAGTTTGGAAACTGTTTGCTTAAGTTACTTAACTTTTAATCAAAAGTTCTTGACTCAGTTTTTTCTTAAGTTTGGAAACTGTTTGCTTAAGTTACTTAACTTTTAATCAAAAGTTCTTTGCTCAGTTTTTTTCTTAAGTTTGGAAACTTTCAATTTACTTAATCACTCTTAAAGTATCCGACTCAGTATTTCCTTAAGTTAAATCAACAGTTTTTCATTAAGTTTGGTTAAGTTAATTTTCTGAAGGGATATACACTTCCCTTTTCTTTATTACTACCAGTTAACTCTATAATAAGGTTTAGTTCATAATTTGTTTTTTAATGGGCAGAGGAGGTGCCTAATTTTCTTCTGAGGGAAGATCTTCCCTCAAGGCCTCTTTTTTTTCTTTTCTTGCCTCGAGGCATATCCTCATGCAAAGACCATGGCTACGCTTGCCATGACACGCAGACAAAAATTGGACCATTCTCGCCAGGCTCCAAAATGCATGATTGCCAGCATGGTTCAACATAATAATAATAAATTTTGTTCATCTTCTGTGGCATGAAGCCACCTAAGAAAAACAATACAAGTTACACATTTACACCAGTCAGCATTTAAACAAGAAAATTAGCGATTACATGAAGCTATATATATATCTAGATTAGATTAGATTAAAAATAAGGTGGAGGTACTCAGCGAGTCCCAAGTATTTGGTCTACAGTTTTTGGTCTATAGTTTATGGTCTATAGTTTTTGGTCTATAGTATTTGGTCTATAGTATTTGGTCTACAGTTTTTGGTCTATAGTTTATGGTTTATAGTTTTTGGTCTATAGTATTTGGTCTACAGTTTTTGGTCTATAGTTTATGGTCTATAGTTTTTCAGTCTATAGTTTTTCAGTCTATAGTTTTTCAGTCTATAGTTTTTCAGTCTATAGTTTTTCAGTCTATAGTTTTTCAGTCTATAGTTTTTCAGTCTATAATTTTTCAGTCTATAGTTTTTCAGTCTATAGTTTTGGTAAAACTTGTTCCAATTCACTAAAGGAAAAACTAAAGAAATTAACTATAGTTTTTTCCTTTAGTTTTGGGGTTATATTTTCTTAAGGGTATCTCTATTTGAAATGGCTTACGAATAATTTATCACGTACCTACCAATTATCTCATGTCTTATGTCAGCTACCTATTTAAATTGTTTATTATTTGTTTGATTTTACCATCTTATATTTATTGGCATTTAGTTTTAACAATATTACTTAAGTACACTATTGTACGGATGGGGAATATTCTATTGGGAATCAATAACTTTTTACCCAATATTTTTGGGTGCTGACATGGGTAAAACTTGATTTTATGAAACTTTGATAGATAGTCAAGATGCCAGTAGCCAACCCAATTTTGAAACAAGTATAGGTACCTTTCCACTCATTTGTAGTATTGCAGCAAATTTCCAAATTAATTTATGTAAACAATTATATTAGATATTTTTGCAGCATGAGTAACTATAAATACAATTGGTAGGATATTCTTTTAGGGCTTCTAACCCCAATTGATTTGTAATAAAGAAGTGTTTTTCATTTCCCATGCATGTCTAAGGAGTAGATAGGTTATTTTTTTTAGTAATGCAGGTGAACCAAGAGGTCTCACTCTGTTATTTTTGTAAATTAGCTGTACTTGATGTCACTACATACTTAGGGAGCTGGAAAGCCATTTTAACTACCTACCAGTCCTGAACTTTGGATCGTCTTGAAGGTTTCTGCGAAGGAATGTGGACTCCTGTAAGTTAGCTCTTAGGATTTTGTCCACATTATTCCAATCTTGGTGACACCTGTTTAATGGACTTTTTCAGCTTGTTTTTATGGGTGTGAAGTGAAGAAAACTGCTTAATTTCTGACTGAAACACCCATGATGCTGTTGTTGTCTAGACATGAAGGATGCCGGATTAAACCTGGAAAACCTAGAAGTGTGAATTTTTGAAGTGGATTATAACTTATGCCAATATTCTATTATTATTAGTCGAATCACTCCTTAATTTCCAAGGGTGGACAAGATGTAAAGCAGCCTCATATGAGTGTGGCTGATGAACCTTTTTTTTTACTACGGGCTCTTTACTGTGGAAATCCCATATACCTAGTGGATTCTGGAGCTAAGTTCAGTTGCTTACCATGATTTTTATTCAGCAATCCTGAATTGTGGCAGCTTGATTTGATTGGCTTTTGCTAGACATGGCTGACCTCCTGATTGTCTGTGCTGAGCTCAGGAACTATCATCCTGAGAGCTCTGGACTAAACCATTCTGAACCTTTAAGAGTGCAGCCAATGAGAGGATATTTATTTCTCAACTCTAAAATTTTTTTCTTATATTTCTTGTATACATATGTATATATAAGTATAGTATATGTATTTTGGGATGGTGGGAGAGGATTAAGACGCGTCGTTAACTAGGTACATGGCGTATACTATGTAATGGTGAGAGTGATCACTTTGAGCATCATTGGCCGTGAGTTCAAGCGTGCATCACTGTTGTTTTTCTGCTTTAATTTTTTCTAAGATTTTATTTTAATTTTATCCAAAGTTTGGTAATGTCTCATTCAGTTACATCTCAGAGAGGTCTCATTCAGTTACATCTCAGAGAGGTCTCATTCAGTTACATCTCAGAGAGGTCTCATTCAGTTACATCTCAGAGAGGTCTCATTCTGTTACGTCTCAGAGAGGTCACACTGAGACCAAAAGAGCATCGTCTCAAAATGATGTATCAGAGATGTCTCAGAGACATTTGTGATATTTGAGACATTGGAGACGTGTGTGAGTCGTCTCTGATATATGTTGTGCTTTGTGGGTATTTTCAGAAAATTTGTGTAAAAACAGTTAGTACCTAGCTGTGATAAAATCTGGACCCAGCTGTGAAGTAGCAAGCATAAGGAAATGGGTGAGACAAGGCTGTGCACTGTCTCCCGTAATGTATAATGTTTACTTTGTGAGAGCCATCAATGAAATCAAAGAGAAGTTTTCTGGAGTGAACATCCATGGAGAAAAAAATAGCATGTTGAGATTTTCCAATGACATAGAAATTGTAGCAGAGACAGAGAGGGATCTGAATAAAATGCTGGTAGCCATGGAACAAAAGAAAAATCTACTTAAAGCTGGAAATAAAAATGTAGAAGTGAGGAAACAATTGTGGAACTGAGCAAACAGGAAGGAAAAAGAAGGGGCCAAAACCAACATTAAACTAGGAAAACAAATACTGGAAGAGGTAAAAGAGTTCTCTTACCTTGGAAGCCAAGTAACCAATGATGGACAAAGCAGGAAAGAAATAATCAGCAGAATGGCCCAGGCAAAGAGGGCATTCTATTAAAAGAGGAATCTACTTACTGCTGGAAATACAAGCATACAAGTATGGAAACAATTCATCAGAATGTACATCTGGAGTTTCTTTATGGCAGTGAGGCTTGGAGAATGACAGCAGCGGAAAAGAACAGGTCGAAAGCATTCAAAATTTGGTGCTACAGAAGAATGATGAAGATTAAATGGATCGACCTAGTAAGTATTGAGGAAGTCCTAAGAAGTGTGGGAGAGAAGAGGTCTTCTGAATACCGTAAGAAGAAGACAGGACAACCTAATTGGCCACATCACGAGACATGATGGTCTAATGAAGATGATCGTTGAAGGACAAGTAGACTGGAAGAACAGCAAACGATGACCTCGAATTTCAATGCTCAGTACCAAGTAAGGAAGAAAACTTTAACTTGCTACTACATATTTGTAAACAGTAACAATTACCTTACTTTTTTGTTAAACATTGGGAAAACTAATTTTACTTGCAATTCAGTGATTTTTCAGTCTTCAGCCAGATATTCAAGACTATATCAATATGATTTATAAATGTATTAGCTTTTCTTTTTTAAAACTTGCCATTGCATGCCATAATTTCCTTTTTAATCAATTTAGAATAGGAAACACTCACGTTGAAAACTTAAGGTCAAAATGCAGCAGAAAGCTCTTTTAAACTGTTTTTCTATGGCAACGAGGGTGATACAGGGCAACTAATAGAACATGATTGCTGACCCTAATTAAGAAATGTTGACTTGAAAATGTCTTTCTGTGTGCTGATCATGTTTGGTTAGATTAGGTATTAACTAACAAGAGTGAGCCATGAAATTGAAGTTGCAGTCATTAGGGTGTTCTGGCAGGAGAGTATTTCATCCCTGTTAGTGGCTAGAATGGTTGTGGGAATTTCTTTCTCTCACTTATTAAATATAATCTGCACAAGAAAAGGATTGTGGTCCAGGTTGATGTTGTGGTTAGGTTGTGGATCCCTTCTGCTATGATTAGGCCAATGCCAATTCCTGGTGCCCATTCATTATTCTCCACTCTCAAAAATTCCACCTGTATCCAATTGTACCTGTGTACAATTGACTTCTGCTGTCAACTGTGATCAAAAATTCAATTTTAAAATTCTTTTGTACAGTGTGAAATGCCTCTTTTTCTGAAAGGAAAGCCGTTTGCATATTTGCCATTCACAGAATCCATCTTAATCACTTTTATGAAAATGTAGCTTTTATTTTCCTTTGTAACCTGTGCAATGGTTTTCATTGTAAGTACCTTCATTTGTAGTTACTCATTTTCAAAGATGGAAAATCAACGCTGAGAGGTAATGGTAAATGGCTAGAGAAGAGAAATGCGTAGTCACTGCTTTGGTTAACATACCTAGTTTTGAGTTTAGAAATGGAGGGTTGAGAATTTTGTTGAGCTGAGATATTTGGTTGATATGTATATTAGACATATATCTGCTGATTAAGTAAATCAAATTGAGGTTTTCTGTGTAAAGTTATCTTGATTCAAAGAGAAAGGCCTGAAAAGTACTATGTTTCAAGCTAAATTTTCCAGTTTTTTTCAATACCATAAGTGCGAAAGAAAAAAATGAATAGGAGAAGTCTAATCATTCAAAAAAACCCTAAGGGAGTTTGGCTTGTTTTCACCATGCTTTTTCTTAAGGAAAAAGAGGATTTTCCATTAAAGTGGCAGATATTAACCCCAAAATGATGTCCTATAAGATTCATAACCTCTTGTGTTTCACATACTTTTCAATTGGATTGCATTCCAGATGACACTGGATTGAATCATCAAATTGGCAAATATTTCAGTCACTGCTAACAGCAGTGGTGTTTGTTTACAAGTGAAGCCCAGAGGAATTAATTGTCATATCAAATGAGGTATGTGAAACTCTAAATGAATTCTATTAGGAAATCCTCAATTCTTACCTTTAGAACTCTTGAACAGTTGAGTTGATTGTACCTTTTATGGGTAAAATAAATTAAATGCAAACCCATTATTAAATATTTTTTGAGGCTCGAAATTGAATTGACATCTCTTTTGGCTATTTAATCAAATATTTAGGTATAGCATATCTTGAAACTGCCACCAACTTATTCCTTTCTTAAGATGAAAGGAAAAAATTGATGTTAATATTGATGGAATGTTGCTTACCTAGCATACAGCTACAGATTTTTTTGTATTTTTAGTGATTACCCATTTTCTATGTAGTTAATGGTACAAAATTTGTATATTTTTAACTTTCAGCAATCATTGTTTTACCCATAATGTGTAGAGAAAAGGTACCTCATAAGATAGTCTCTCTGTGTGTGGTGGTCTTTTTAGTTTCAGTAACGGGTTGATCATTTACCCCTACAGGCACGTAGTCAGAAATTTGCTGTCTAGCATAGCCTAACTTTAAACAAATCATCATTGCCCATTTAGTACTGACATGTTACAAATCTCTTCCTTAAATTTTAAGTGCTTGGTATTTACTTTCGCAGTGCCCATTCCTATCTCTTCTCACTGGTAAAGTTCACTGATTATCGTTAATTTGACTGGCCCCAGAACTAGTTCAACACATGCATATATGTCAGATTGAAAAGAACAATTATTAACTGCACAGTTGCATCAAAGTAGTGATCATGTTTCAAGACACTTAACACTTGAACTGTACGTAGTGCAATTCAGATTTTCATGCCCAGTTAAAATCAGAACAACAAAATAATTGGGTCTTTCGCAAACAAAATAAACAATAACAATTTAATGTTGTTGTAATGAATTACCTAAATTCTAAAGAAATTGTTCAACACATAACTCAATGTTAATAGAACTATTGATGACAAAATGAGATCAAATTGAATTATCAACAAGTCTTTCACCTGATGGCCATGTGTACATAGCAGTCTTCTGTGCTTGCATGCCTGTGTCTGTATATCGGTCCTTACAACTTTTAAGAATTTCATCGTAATGTAACTTCTGTATGATGAATACAGTTCTCATTGGTGTAGCTTAGTTGTATTCCCTCATATTCATTACATATTAATCTTGGTCGTGAATACTAATAAATTTTTCAGGTTTAGTATTGCATATCGCAATGATTGTATTATAATGAACTGTTGAAGTTAAAATTTACTTATATTATGCTGCAGGAAATGAATGATCACCAGTTGCCATCGTTGATTTTTTTGCACGATTTAGTATTTTTCAAGCTATCACTTTTATATTCGAACTGCTGAGTAACAAATGCGCGAGGCTCTCAAAACTCATTGATACTCGCCTTTAAAAAGTGTAAGCACTGTTTCATGTAGAGACGAGTAGAAATCATTTCATTTGACAGGGCCACGTCGGTCCTAAACCTTCTGAAAATCTCGATGGCATGTTCCTACAAGGTCGGCATCTCTTCACCCATAGATCAGTTCGTCGATGTGCCATTTTGTGAGGCTTTGACACCTCTTCGACCACCTTCGACGGGCGAGAGGAGATGTGAAGGCGTCGTGCGGGACCTCCCGTTATAGCAATAACACGAAAGAAGGGTCCATGATCCCGCCCTCGGTAACCGCGGCGTAATGCGACGGTGGAGATGAAACTTAGGAGAAAGAAACCGCCGAGTACTGAGATAGAGTTAACCGCCGCAAGGCCCACCCCAACTGCTGTCGCGCCACTTCTTCCCTCTCCGTAGTGAGGCGAATGAGGGCAGATAGTGGAGGCTGACCTCACTGCTTATAAGCAACGAGATCCTCACACCCCCCACACCTTCGGCTCACGCTGGTTTTGAGCAACCGGATTACTTATCGTCGCTCGCGTGCTTTTGTGTCTTCTCCGAGCGATAACCTTACCCGTGATATTGGAAAGCTGGAACCTGTTACGCCAGAGTTGATAGGAAACTTGGATGGAAACGGAGAGGGAGTAGGAGGCCGCGGACGTGAGCCCGACAGCCTTGTTGAATATGCATAGGTACTCCGGCTTAGGGCGAGCGATAACCATGGCTTACAGAGTCGCGTGACACGTCAATGACCTCGAGTCAGAACACAAGAGTTCACATCCTGTAGCACTTAGGTCAGTTTATGCTAAGCTAGATGAAGGCGACGAAAAGGAACCGCACATTCTCAGCTGTGGATGGGGTTTCATCAGAATCGAACCTGTTTTTCGAACTTAAAGCTCATTGGCAAAGCAGACTATTGTCCTCCTGATCTCTACACTATTTACGATTCAGATCAAAAGGTCTTTAAATACAGGATTTCAGTCTTCTTTGGTTCTCTTCCGAGTAAGAAATACTATTCTTGACAACGTTCCAAGGCCTTACTCGTAGTGGTAATTTGGAGGAGACGACCGACAGCTTAGGTCATTCGCACCATTAGGGATGAGTAGATATTTTGCCAGCGATAGACATTTCCAGGGAATGGAGAAAAAATGGGGATAAACCAGGCTTTGGGGTCAGTCTACTATTCACAAAAGGCGCAAAAGGGTCAAATATTTAACGTCCCTGAAGGTTTTTATCCAATAAACTCCCTGATTGACAGAATGCTACTGAGTGTTTTACACTCAGCACTCAAATAGAGAATGACATATGTATCACAGAAAAATCTCAGCACCACTGGGGCCCTCGGGATGGGAAGTAATGAAAAATTATTTTTTTCTGTCGTACAAGCATGGAAATTTCTAGAGGTGATTCCTACTACAATGAAGATCAACTTGGTATCAAAATGGGTTTAAAGTGGTTTCTAACTCCTGTTTTTCTCTATCTCAGTGATATTCGGATTTTTCCTCCTGGGGTAGTGTGCAACTACATTTTTATTATATTTTCTACGCTTGGGAATATGATGATATGTGCTCGGTGTTAGGTCCATTCCCAGGGCTTTGAATTCACCGGAAAAACTGTAGTTTTCCTTCATTAACTTACCCCTTTTTGGATGTCTCCTACGATTTTCTGGATGCAGTTTCATTCTCCTTTATGTGAAGGATGTTCGCAATGAATTAGTCACAAGTAATTCTTACAAATTCTATTAATTTTATTTTTTTGCGCTTCATTTTGTAGTTGAAATTCTACATGTTGTGTTTTATACCTAGCTACCCATTTAGTAGCTATACACAGGCCGATGATTTTCTAATGTAAAAAAATACAAGCGGTAAGATGACATTGATCGCTCAGCCTTACTTCTTGAATGTTAATGTCTTTTGCACGAGCATTGAAACATTTAAAAATATTTTTCATGACAGCTGTGGAGGTGGAGCTATTGAAAACATTTGTTTCCTGTTTCCTTATCGGTAATGGCATATGTTGAAATCGGTAGTGTTTGTGCCTTAATAGTCTGACTCCGAGTATTCACCAAAAGGTCCAGGGAAGTCGGGTGGTCCTGGAGGTCCCAGAAAACCTGGTGGTCCTGGAGGTCCCGGAAAACCAGGTGGGCCTGGACGTCCCGGGAAACCTGGTGGGCCGAATGGGCCGGGGCCGTATCCGGCACCTTCCCCATAGCTGTAGTCGGATTCGTCCTCCGAACTGAAGCCGAATATTTTTAGCAGCCTCTCAGGGGATTCAGGATCACTCATGAGGTCGTTGAACCATTTCTTTTCTTCCTCCGGAAGGTGGTCAATAATCGTCTTTAGCGATGCCTTGTCCTTGAAAGGAATAAACGGAAATCAGCTTGGCGTTCAAATAGAGGCATTGAAATGCATTTGGAAAATGGTTATACGATTTGAAAGTATATTTAAAATATATGTCCAAAAATGCATTTTTATGAAGAAATTGTCCACATTGTGTTTTAATGCATTTCAAGAGATAAGTTCGATCTATTAATTTCATGCATCGTAAATGCATATTTAAGAAGTATTTTACCGATTTACTTTCTTGTACTCTCCGGAGAAAGAAGCCATAAATTTCATGTGTTAAATGTGTCTTCGGTTCTCTCGGTGAGACTGTGATGAAAAGGGATTTGATTTTAATTTCAGTTTCACTGGTGTGAATCATGGTAGTACAGTGTCCACGGGCGTTTCCAATATTGGGGCATCAGGTTCGAAACTCGGTTGGGACAAGGATTTTACAGTGGTCTGTTATTACAGTTACAGTCTGTTTTACAGTTATTGTGTACCTGGTAAAAGACACCTTATGTTAGGAGTGTGCCAAATGAGTGTTTATTCATTTATAGTTACTTGGGTACTCGAATGAATGAATGAATGATGGGATAGGGTTGTTGTGTTGGCTAGAGTATAGGCCTCCCATCACAAGGTCCTGGGTTCGAGTCTTGGTACTGGCAGAGATTTTTCATTTGTATATCGGTCCCCACCATAATGATACGTGGAGAGCACATCAAGTTCGTACACGGTCCGTGAGATTGGAGGTTATGTACCTTCCGTTAAGAGGAGGCTTATTCCGTGCTTCTGTCCTCTCTTCCTTCACTCACGGAGAAATTCCTACCTGTGCCCAATAACCCACCTATCCTAAAAGTCGCAAATCACCCTAGCTGTCGGTCGCCACCCCCAAATAACAACAATGGATACGTAGGTACCTGACAATTACATCAGTATTTAAACGAGTACATGATTAATTAACTTGATGAGTACATAAATGCCCGAATGAATACTGTGGCGACTATCAGAGTACCTTCTCAAAACCTTTGCATTCATTTAGTTTCCATCAGGAATCCCAACACTGAAAGCACTGAGGGTGGTGATTACAATGTGAGAGTTGTGGGTACCCTATATGCCCAATGAAAACAGCGGTGTTCATCCAAACGCTCTGGTATGCATGGAGTTACTCGGTTAGACGCTTGATTATTAATTCATTTCCTCGTTTTGAGGTGTCTTCAACCAGGTGTTCGAGCGTTCGCCAGGGCGCTCACATAGTTGCTCATGAACTCATTCGGGTACTAAGTTAGTTATTATTGAGGGGAGGCGACCGACAGCTGAGGTCATTTTGCGCCATTTAGAATAGGTGGGCTATTGGGTAAGGGTAGTAGTTTTCAACGAACAGAAAAAGGATGGAGAGAAATTCGGCGTCGGCATTAGCCTTCTATTAACGACAGGCGCCAAGGGGGTACCATGACTTAACGTCCCATCCGATGGACGGAGTACTAAACTTGAAATGCCCTCCACTAGGCACTCAAGTAGGTACCGGCTTTCCACTGAAATATCCCCCACTGCCGGGAATCGAACCCGGGCCCTCTGAATGGGAGGCCGGTACTCTAGCTACCACACCAACCCGGTCCCCTCGGGTACAAAAGTACATATAATGGATACATATGGCATCCATTCACGTGCACTACTCCGTCTGCTGAAATGAACATCATTTCACTTAGTTGCTAGATAACAACCTTGATTAGGAACTTCGAATGTTACTCCTCAAATCGAAGTGACTGGGTAAATTCAATTCAGTTCATACGACTTCCAGGCTGACACGTCATGTGTATTTCTATTCACATACAGTATCAGCAGGGCAGACGTAAGTGACAAAACTAGAGGGATAGACTATCGGCAAAAAGATTTAAGAATTTGATTTTCGTATGCACCATTCGCGATTATAAAGCAAGCATAGCGAAATATAATCCAGTTTTACATCTCTCTTTAGTAGAGATCGATATATAACTATAAAATATTAATGCCACACGAAACCAGGCCCTCGGGATGTGAAGCCAGGACTATAGCCACACCACCAACCCCTGTTGCCTGAATGTGAAAGACGCCTAAATCATGAGCCTCAATGAATTTGCGCGGAAACATGAAATACAGACGATTTAGATCGCAAGCGTTGTGAATGGTGTGCATTTGCCCTTAATGAAAAATAGGGGATGGGAAAGACGAATGCTTGTCTGCGTAGGGAGGATTTAGCTAAAAAATGTTATGTATCGGTAAGGAATATGAAATTGATTTGTTGAGTGATAATAAGTGTACTTACATTGGGATCAGAGCTTCTCACACTGCGAGCAGCCGCTCCTTAGATGTGAAAAATTCCACGTGGGTGTATGAAAAAAATGTGTTACTATGAGTTATCACAGTAGTTGGTTTTTCGGGACGAGACCAAATTTGAGAAATACCATTTCTACTTACCACCCAGGAGAAATAAAACCGGGATAGTGAAGAAAATGAACCTTGTCTGAAAATAAAAAAGAAAAGTCCCCATTATAAAATGAAAGCGATTTCTTTAGTTACTGCTAGTAAATGTATTGTGGAAGAGAAGTCGTCTCAACCCAATCATATTTGAATAGCTTAGTTTGTATTTGATGAATTACCTTCATCTTGTGGGTTGGAATGGCGTCTCTGTTGGGTGAAGTCGTTTATATACCTGTAGTGTCTTATTTTGAGTGGCAGAAGAAGATAGCATGTTTTCCCTGTGTTTTAACTTCCGACAATTTGCCAAATAACACAGTGTTTTCGCCAACGCGCAATCTCATTATTGTTTGTCCACCTATTGGACTCTTATCGCTTATACTCTGGTTTTTAGTCGTAAATTATTGGGAGACCAGTATTCGCTCGTCGTAGGGAGGTAATCATGTGATGTCTGGCTTTGTTTTCGGGTTTTTCATATCATAATGGAAAACTTTGACGTAATCATTCAATTTTTCATGCAACTCATTTATTTTCGTCATATTATGTAGGCGTGGGTGTCACGCTTCCCATCTTCGCAAGCGTGTTTTTAAATATTAGGAAAAAATGTGGCGTATGATTTCATAAATAACTTATGGTTAATTATGTGATTTTTATCGTGCCCCCAAGAGATTAAAATTGAAACTCGTTATTTTTGATCAGTATTTGCTACTTTCTCTATTACTCATTACTTAATGCTTGCCATTTTAACTCGCTTGAAGAATTTGTGTGTTTGTAAAAATGTATGGAAGGAAGACATATAGTTGCGTAATTTCATGTGATTTTCCTAATTAATGTACGGTAGCATAGTTTTCTGTTTTTTTGTACTTTAGAAATTAAGTGTCTAAAGAATACTAAGTTAATGTCTTATAATATCGTCCTGAAATTCAAATTTTTAAGCATGAATATTGGGTTGGCAACCGAGTGTAGACAGGAATGGAGAGGGCGGCAGCGGCGGCAACCTGTGAAATAACTATAACGCGAGCGTCTGCGTTCTTAAGATCCGTGATTTACTCTCTGATCTCTAGAAAATCGCGTAGCCTAGGTTCACCTGGATGTCTGCAAAGCCCCCTTCCGGATTCAGACCCAAGAACCAACGCTTTACGCACTGGGCTGCCACTCTCTTGGGATTAGGTCACCATATGTGAAAATGAAGAAAGTAAAAAATAATAAAATAATCAAGAAAATACGGATGTAAATAGATCGTAAAGGAGATGAAAAAATATCTTTTGACTTGCAACTACTGTTTATGATATTTAGGAAACAATTTTTGAATTCGCTCTTTTTGGAATCACTATTGTAAATCTTTGTTTCTTCAGGAGATATGATAACTCTGCGGAGTGTTGTTAATTTGATCACAATCGGTCATTTATGCACTCAGTAGTGCGTTTAGAAAATTGTAATTTGAGAATAATATAAAATACAGGTCAAAATCGACCGGGAAACTGTAATTTTCTATGAATAATATTATGGCTACGAAATTACTTTTTCTTTTACTTTTTTATTTTTCAGTGTCATATGGCTGAGACATTTTTCTTTTTCCCTCATTCAGGTTTAAATTACCTTAAATAATTGTTTAAAGAATTTTAGTGAGTAGCTCTAAAATCTCACGGCTGAGCTTAAAGCCACCGAGTGCGTCCACCGGGTTGCGGATGGTGGGTCGACCTCTAGATATAGAGGTTAGCTGCGAAATAGGCGAGTTTACTCGTCGAATAAGCAGTTGTGGACAAAAAGCGACGGCATTCCGAGGGGGTATTGGTCTATCCATGAGTAATCCCTGGTCTATCCCACTATGCGTGGTTAGAAATTAAAGTTGTATTCCTCTTGGTGGGCTAGTATTTTTTCTATCAAGATATTTTCAGTGTACTGAATATTATAATTACTATCTTTTACTGATTATAATCTTTTTAAACCCCACGGTAATAAGATTGGTGCGATAGCGAAATTCCGAATGTGTTGTCGTAAGGGCATCGAGTTGGTGACTTATGAGTAGTGCTCTCCTTCCATCCCGGGGGCCCACTTTCGATACCCGGTATTGATTTTCTGGTAAATGACTCCTTCTCAAGACTTCTGAAGTGGAAGTGGAGAGCACTTCGGATTTCTCAAACATTATTATTGATTGCCAGCAATAAAATTAACGGACGTCTTTGGATCAGGTTCCTGTGGTGGCTATGTTACTGGCCACCCCTCTCGAGGTCTCGGTTTCGAATACCGGTATTGGCAGGTTTTGCGCCGTTATACCGGTGCCCACTTGGGTGCTGTGAGGCGGTCACCTTGAGTCAGTACTTCACCTATCTGATGGGACGTTAAACCCCTTGGCGCCTTTCGTTAAGAGTAGGCTGATACCGAAATCGGATTTCACTCCACCCTCCATCCATTCCTTGAAACACCTTTACCCTTATCCAATTACCTACCTGTCCTAAATTCCACAGTTTGCCTTAAATTTCGGCCGTCTTCCCAAGTAACTATTACTACTATAGTGGGCCCAACTCATAAAATCATCTGCCATAGATTCATAAGATTATAAACGCAAGAAAAATTGCCAGCAAAACAGGAAAGAGGGTGGAGATATATCGTGCGTCATGCACTGAGCGATCGACCATGGAGTGGGCTTTCTAGGTGAATATTCACATCTCGTACAACCAGACGCGAAACGTATGAACTTAACAAACCTTTTTCCGTTTTTCGCATATGACTTAGCTGTCGGTCGTCTTCCCAAGTAACTACAACGAAAACAGCAAATGATTTCTCCAATTTTTCGGCGTGAACTTCTCATCAGCCGTTTACATTCGTCCGTTATTTTACATTTCTGAATGCCATATAACTGTTTTTTTTTCTCTGGTGGAATGTGTGTGACACGAGTTTGAGAGACATTTAAATTGTTCGTATGCGTTGTCTCGTTGTTTTTTTTACCGAGGGTTCTTAATGATTATGTTGATTTCAGGAAAAAGAGGAAAATGGGAACTCTTGATTTCACCAAATAATAATATGTCCCAATGAATGTAAACAGGCGAAGAGCTGTCCATTTGAAAGGAGGTCAGATAAGGTATAGGTAGGACAGCTAAGTAACATAATCGGAGGCCGTAAAGGCGTTGAAAATACCGAAATTATGCATATATGCAGCAAATCTCGCAGTAATAACTTTAAGTGCTTATACCGGTGTGGCATCGTTGGCCCTAATATACTGGAGCAGATGTGTGGTATTGTCGCACCGGTGTATGTAGTGACCGGCCTGAGGGCTATCATAGCTAATGTTTTATAAAGATGTACTTTACGAATACGGCTCTTAGTCGCGTTTTGTCGCTAACGCTATCCATAACGTGAATCTATCAAGAAGCGTACTGCTCGCTTTGGTGACACTCTCCGAGCAGTGTTACCAACGATGTAAACCAACGCATAGAATTTGGAGAACGGGAATCACGCTTTCCCAAGACTGAGTAAAAATCAACGATAATTTATCTATGGAGATCTATGATCGCCCCCAATAAGGTAATTGTTTGATGGAGCTACTTGAATAGGAGCGCGGAAAACATGGTTCGAAAGTGAAACTAAAATTTATAACTAGAAAATGATAGGATGAACTATTTTTAGGCCTCTTCCCGTCGGAAATCGAAACTGAAAAGGAAATTCTCGAACCTCAACAATGTCGAGGTTGTGACGACAATTTCATGGCCACTACTTGTTTGCACTTCAAAATCGAGACTTATCGAGGCAAAATACCGTCATCATCTTGTATCGAATGTCTCGATTACACTCTGAATAAGACCACACTAGAGCCCTATGCTCTGGTAAGGCCACAGATCGGCATCATCCCGCCAGTACAGTCGTCATTATTTTGACCGCATTCACGCTCACTCTCGACCGCGGTCTCATTTCCTTCGAATGAATTAGTTTGTAGAACATTTGCTAAAGCCAATCATAGATGAATGGGAAGTGAGGAATGTCAGATATAAGTTACTAACTCCTGTGACCACAGTTGCCTTTCAGAATACGGAGAATAAAAAGGACTTTTATGATACCAACGCGCTCTGAACCCATTAGGACCCGAAGTTACTTGAAATCCAGCCATACTTCCTTTTTTATAATATGAGAATGAAAATGATTTTGAAGCCAAATTTATTTTCATGCCGTCTGTAAATTTTTCTAACGATATAGTGATGACTGTGTTAGGGGAGACTGGGGTAATGGAAGTCACAAAAGGGGAAATAATTTTAAAAATTATGATTTTCATTTGTTTGAAACACTACTACCCCCAATAGTATACTTATACTCTTTCCTTAGCTCTAATCTCTTAATATTGAATTAAAATATAAAACATTTTTATGACAAAAACAGGAAAATATAAGCTTTGACCGGTATTACCCCGACCCTGGGGTAATTGCAGTCGGTGGTGCCAGTGATTATTTACTGACTATATATCAAGGAATATGGGGATCTTTTAATGATATAACCACGTATAACTGAAAAACCGATGTATATTTTATGTTATGATACATAGTTTAAGTATAATGAAAATTACACAAAATAGGCAAGTAGCTTATAGTCATAAGAGCACAATCAAGACGTAAAAGGCATTATCAGATTTAAAAAACTGATTATAAAAGGTATCTAGTCTGTTTACACGCTAATTTATTTACGCTCTAGAGCAAATGTCGCGCAAATATCCCTCGAGACTATCCCAACCAGAGCAGTCTGAATGTGCCCATAAACCACAAGACGTGCAGCGATACTACAGTTCATTATATTTTTCAGTTTGCTCGCAATAAAAGCAAGTGTCTTTTCCCACTTCTGTTAGGCTTATGCCATCTCCTGACACATCTTAACAATTGTCATCTTCGTTCATAGAGGTATATGTGTCAGATTCAAAAAGTGTCTTTTAGATTTTCTTTTTGGGTTCCTTCAGCTTATATTATTGTGAGTTTTTTTAGCCACAGTGGTTTTTTTCTTTTCTACCGTCAATTATTTCTTTTTTCTTTTTTTATTCCATTTCGGTCACCTTTTCTCTCTCTTTGATCTTTACACTTTCCTTATTTTTCTTCTTTCTTTTTTCTTCAAGCTTGATTTTCATTTTCGACGAAGTCAAGATATCGGAATGCTGCTTAGCTCTTGCTCCTTTTGTTGATGCATCAGTCCATGTACTGCATCCAGGTATAGGGTTAATATCCTGTACGGGAACTGTACGGTTCTTGTCCCTTTCCCGACTTATTATGGACCCAACACGTTTTTGGCCCCTTTCTGTTAATATAAGACCAGGGTCTTGCACAGTTGTTATTTCCGTATCATCAACATTCCAAAAGTTCGTATCTTTAAACTTATATTTTTGAATTATTTCTTCTTATAAGAACTATAGTTCATGAAAAAGATTAATTTCTTCTTTGTTAAAGCCTTCATCTCTTCCTACGCTTGTTGCTTCAGGTTTCCTAACACTTATCTTGTTCCTTGCCATGAACCCATACATCCCGTCCAAACCAGCCATTTTAGTTTCTTTATTAAATCTATAGACAAAATAGTTTTTTTCTGCATATTCAAAAGCAATTTATCTTAAATGTGTTGCTGTGATACCATAGAAAATCTTAGAAAATGCTTTATCATGATCAGCTACAGCTATTTCGTATGCAAGAGGAAAGTCACATTTCCTTCCTAAGCGCGGATCAGAATCGGAATCTAATCTACTCTTTAATCTGATTTGGAGTGTGCTAAAAGGTATTTTAAAATTTTCAGCATCCTTCTCATCGATAAACCTTCAGCAACAGCTTGTTTTGCTTTTTTCAAATCTTCTGCAATCCATTTCGCTTTGTCTGTCTTCCTTATACACTTTATAACCATCTGAGACCAAAAAAAAGTGGACACTATTGGGGTAATGACGGTCAGTTGACATCAACGGTTCAACGGTTAAAAAATATGCTGTGTATTTAAATCCTAAATAAATAACTGTGTGATACAAAAGCAGGGCTTACCTTGATACTGTGTAATCATTAGTATGCCAATAGAAGCAGTGAAACGCGATTAATTGTGATCTGTACCATGACTTTGCTTATAGCAAAATACGGAAAAACACTTTATCTCGCTCAACATTCAAACAAAAACTGCCGAAATGGCAAGCTCTGGTGTAGTAGTTTCAGAGAGAGGTGCGCAGTGTCAGCACCAATTAGTTGCAACCTGCGTTACCAACTTAACGAGAAATCATAGTGACCATAATTACCCCTTGACTACCATTACGCCAGTCCCCCCTACGATAAGGAAATCCAGCGAAAGATGGAAGAATACTATGCCTATGGCGATTTTTAGATCGTTGATGAGTAATTACTAGTGATGGAGGAATCCAGGTTTTTTGTCGGATCCGGAACCGGATCCTTGTCTGGGTTTCGGATCTTTATCTCGGTTTCGGATCCTTAGTTTCAGATACTCGATTCTGATTTTCAAAACCTAGATTTCTTAAAAATATATAAATACAGCAACAATAGAATTACCAAAAAAAGTGAATTTATTGTCGAAAAAATCAACCTCCTATCACCCATGTGGATAATATTTTCCTGGATCAAGATTTACAGATGCAATAACTATATCTTATTACTTCTAATATAAAGATCAACTTCCTTATCACATACTCATCATGCAATACATTTTTGAAACCTGTACAACTATTCTTTAGAGTGCAGTTAAAAGAAACATTGTAAGTTTATTTTCATTAATAAAGGAATTATTTTCCAATTATTAATCAAATCTTTGAATGCTTTCAAATTATTTTTTAGAAACACAAAATATTTTAATGTGGCCAAAGGATCCCATTTATGGAATATCCGGGGATTCCATTTTTAAGACGAAAACATATTATAGAATATTTCAAGCTGCTAAACTAGTAATTTTGCAATGTCTCATTAATAATAACCTATAAAATGAAATTTGAGAATTTTATATTCCTAAGGAGAGGTTGTGTAACTCTGATCTTGAAATGAGATTAGCCGTTTTTCATGCTACCAGAAGCAAAAATTAAAAAAAGTCTCGGATTTTTTCTCCATTGGCTAGGGTTTGCAAGAAAAAAGTAGAATGGCATGTGGGGAGCATGTATTCTCCAAAATCATGTAAGCCGACAATAGCAGAGTGGGGTATTGGACTGCAGCTAATGAAGTTCGATTCTTATCGTTGTTTAAAATTTTTCTTTCAGCCATTGAATCAAAAAAATTATCATCCTTAATTTCCAACCTTTGTGTGGATACTGACTTTTTTGTACTTCTATCGTTTAAACTAGATTTATAAATGCGTTGATAAAAATACATGGGAAAGTTAACGTAATGATTCCACGATTTAATTCTGCAATAAAAAATGTTTCCAATCATTTCGCTAACGCCAATTTTTTTCAACTTTTTTTTTACTTATAAATTGACATGAAATTTCTGATAATCCACTTTTTTTAACTGCCTACTTGCATCACCCTAGGAATACAACATAGCCTATATTCCTAAGCAGTGTTAAGGATCGAACTCGCGACCGGCAGTACACTAGCCCTCATTTTTAACAACTACGCTATCATAGGTTCACGGGAATCTGGCGAATGTAGGCGACCCGCGTGACATTCGGCTTTATTTTTTTTTCTCGCGCAACTGGGCGTATGGAGAAAAAATTCACGACGATTATTTTTTTATTTTGTTTTTGTGGCACGAAAAAAATCTTCTTCTCATTTCGTGACCGAGTTACACACCCTCTCCTTGTCAGTTTCTACCATACTTACATTCCATTCGCGGGGCTCATCGATCACTTAGCCGCGAAATTTTAAAATCGCCTATCCGGATCTGAATTTTTACTGTCTTCGGATATGATTTCAGTAGCGAATGAAATGAAAGACCCGTGGAACCGACCCGACCATCCTTAATTTATTAATGGTACATTTGTAAATCTAATTTAAACAACAAAAGTATAATAAAGTGAGTATTCAGATTTAATGGTTTGAAATTGAAGATGATAACATTTTCGATGCAATGACTGAAAGAAAAAATTAAACTGCGATAGGGATCGAACTTCGCACACTACACTAGCTCTCGTTGTACGCCTGATCGCGGCGAATGTAGGCTACCCGCGTGACTTTATACGTATTTTTTTCTCGCGATACCGGGGTAATGGGGAAAAAAGTCACATTTCCTTATATTGCTTCTAGTTGCACGGGAACATTTTCATTTTATTTCGTGACCTGAGTTACACATTCTCTTCTTGTCAATATCTACCGCAACTACATTCCATTCGCGGGAAGCCGCGAAAATTTAAAAATCTAGGATCCGGTTCCGATTTTGCTCCGTATCTTTGGATCCGAATCCGGAACCGAAAAAATGAAAGATCCGCGGATCTTTGGATCCGACGGATCCGATCCGGCCATCACTAGTAATTACTAAATAGAGATCACAGTACCTACCAATGTACACAATGCTCTACATGCCTCCTTAAGGATATGCAGTTAGAAGCTTGAATTCATTTCTTTGCTAGCTTGGCAAATGCTGAAACTCATGGTTTAATGGGAATTTTTTTATAATGGGATATCAAATTGGAGTGATGCGTTTCTATCACACTTTTTGGCGTTTTCTTATCGAATTAGTCGTGAGTTTTATTTTGTGTATTATTTGTTGGGAATTTTATCATAATTTGATTGAGTTTGTAATTTTTTCGATGAGATGAATAGAATTCAAGGGCATCAGTTCGGGAGTGGGCATACATCCCATGTTTCATGGAGGTTGACTGCACCACCGTCGTAGAGTTGGATTTAAAGTAATTTTGTTCATGCAATCGGAAGGAATGTTGACAGTCCTATACATGTAAAAATTTACCTAAATTATGTGATTGTCCTGTTCAGTAAATAAATGGTGTTAGCGATGAATATTTATTTTGGATTTATCATTTTCGTTTACCATTTTCTTATTAGGTTCTGTCGTAAGAAGGCAGGCCATGGAGGAATGACATACCTACTTTATTGCCTTTTATGGATTTGCAAAAAAGCTGATCTCAATCAGTGCTCTATGTCAGCTTATGTCTGTTGAAACTCATTTCCTTTGTCACTGTAAAATAATGAAGAGTGCAATAGAGAGGTGCATAATGAAAAAAAACGTATTGGAAAATAAATAAATTAATTTGAAGGTAAATTCTTTATTAGCATGGGAGTAATCATTACATAATCCTATAGAATGCTATGGATTGCTGGATTAAACCACATATTTTGTGATCAAGGAATGTTTTTGTAATACCAATCGTGCTCGGCGAGGTTGCTTGGGGTCATTACTCTATATCACAAGCGAAGCTTTCTTATGGCCAGCAATTACGACTTAGAGATTGTACCGCCGATGCCGTGGCGCTTGGTCATCGAGGCTTCTGAAGTTCTTGGAAGGATGTGATGGTTAGGTAAGGAGGTGTCTCATTGTTTGGCTTCCTCAGCGGTCGAAATGGTTGCATCCACAGCATGGGTGTCGCCAGCGTGTGCAAGAATCTTGTGCCGCTGGACTTGTTTTTCGTCGTGACTTCTTGGACTTCCTTTGCCTGCTCCGAAATACTGGCCTGAAATATCCAAATGAGCCATCGTAAATAAAGTTCGTTTGATAAATTCGTTATATAATCATTGCGGAATAAGAAGATATCATGCATTTGCCTGTAAAATAATGGAAAGTAATGAAAAAACGAACGTTTAACGTAATAAATGAGGAAAAGAAGTCAATATACTTGGGCGTAATGAGTATCACAAATCGAAACCGAAGCAAGCACGGCAGGATTTCGATGATAGGTCAACTGTCTGTGTTGTGTGTGTTACAGAATGTTGAAATATTTTTTACTATAGGAGGTCTTCTTATCGACGTCCCCCAGACTTTTCCAGGTTTACGTCGAATGGACAGTGCACTTTTTAAGGCGTGGGATTCTTCCGTGAAGAAGCGAAATGATCTTGTCCGCATTAATTCTCTGACGCAATCGTGGTCGAGTTTCATCTTTGTCAACAATTTTCTTTTTTTGGCTCCTAACAAATATCGTTTTTCTAAATTGAGTAAGTATTAAACATTTTTTAGACATTTTTAATCAGGTTCTAATTTAGGTAAAGCTTGCGAACTTGATTGAACTTAACTATTCTTGACTGAAATCATTGTTGAACTCCTAAGAACTTGTCTAGAGCAACTGTATGCCGTAATATTATCCTACCTCGGTTTCAGTATTCGGCAATATGTTATCGACATAGCTGCAGAAAATTTTCACAAATTGGTGTGTTCCCTAGTAATTATTTTTACCGGCCACCGATTCACTATCGGCTCCAAGTTTGTGCGGAGTTTCACGACGTAAGAAGATAGCATGCGGTAAAGAACCGGCGATAGTTCTCTTTAATAAAAAAATATCTTTCGCGAAGAAGAAAAATCCAACCAGTTTCATTACGTTAAATAAGTAAAAGTAAATTTTTCGTTCATACCTCAAGCTCCAATGCAGTTTTGACTGATGTTTCCTCCCGCAACTGTAGCCCTAGAAAAATAACGTGATCAGAAAAAGTTTCAGGTATATTTTTTCTTTTTTTCAACTAGAAATAATAGCAAACATTTCCCCCATAATATTTTCTTTGAGGGAAAATCGATGCTTATTAAGATTCCCAACTATTATTGATTTGCATTGGTGTAAGTTGAGCCATTTTAGGTCTTATATAATGAGTAATTATGATGAACAACAGCTTGCACTGCAAACCTATGTGAAATGTTGTGGTACTCCATTTTGAATAATTTACTCCACAATGAATCTTTACAAACGTAATCACGGAAGTAAATCCGATAAGGGAATTACATCGAAACCTAACCATGAGAAAGCGAACAACTAACAATAAGTAATAGAATAGTTTCTGAGGGCCGTGGCGCCATTGTAGTTTTGGTCAAAGATGGTTAATTTGTGAGACGGGGAAGTCTTTATTCGTTCACAAATTTTCGTGTGCGTTTGGAGGGACAGTTAGCTCCAACAAATTGAGTCATTAGTTTTCAGAAGGTGAGTAAAACTTAGTTTTAGAAAAGCATACAGTTAGTCAAACATGAGCCGCGTCCGAAAACCAAGTATGCTTCGGCAGAGCATTCTTGGTGATGACTTATTGCTGACGTACAATGAAGCATACTTGGGAAAGAATACTTCATTTCGGACAGTCTACTGTAAGGAGCGACGTTAAGCAGTAGTGGCAACATAAAAAACCACTAGGTATGGTGAAACACCATAGAGGGCAACATCTATCAAATGTTTAAATCGGAAGAAAAAAAGCGATTATATGTATATTAACCTTTTCATTTATGTACATTAATAATCATGCAAATGTAATATACGAAGTAAAAAAATAGATACTACACACATTTATGAGTAGCCAACGGCTCCGCCATCTTTTTTTATTTTTGTCAACAATGCTTCGAAGCCTACATGGAAGCGTGCTTTTGTGCTTTCGCTTCGTAGCATGCTTCCCCCAGAGTGCTTCGCGTTTGGACATACTTAGGGTGTTTCCCCTCCACTTGCAAGCAGGCATTGTAGTATGCTTAGCGCTATAAGCACACGTTCCGGACAGGGCTATGTTTTTGTGAAAACATACTGGTAGTAAAACATTTTTTTTAATCGATGCTGTTCTTATATTTTTATATCTTGGTAAACGGTGTGGTATAATTTTTACAGAATTTCTAGGTCAGGAGAAGTCGTACCCTCTCTAAATGGCCATTTTATATTGACTCAATACTGTGGCGAAATGTATACGTTACATGGAAGTCCCCTTTCGTTAAGTAGATACAACGTATTTTGAAATACGGACAAAATATGTACTCATTAAGTACTATTTCATTTACCTTGTAAAAATTGTATTTGTACAGTTAAAAATTATTTTCATCCAAGCTCCTTGAAAATATTTTTTTTATTTCTCTTATGCATTCGTTGGGCTATTAGAACTTTTCAGTGCTCCATCAGATTGTAAAATAATACCAGGATAACACTATTTGCCCCAGTAGGAATTGTCACCATGAACCAGCATTTGTACACTGTTATTGTGTCCGTCAATTCTGTCACAATCTCCAGATAAATTTGCGAAAACCCGGATTTATAAATTTGTATATCTGGCCGAACCAAGTATGTAATATTATTTGATCACTACTTACCTTGGGCAAATGGTGCAATTTCTAGTACCAAGACCAAAAGAAGTACTATCTCAGACATAGTCTCTCTCAGAGTTCCGGTATGCTTCCTTCAGCCGTAGCTAATGATTTGCCACGTGGGATATTTATTATAACTTGTTGGTATGGCTGTGGTTAAACTAATATTTTTCTTGAAGTATTCGAAGAATTTTGCAATCGATAGTTTTCACGAGAAGTGAAATGTTTAGAGCGCACCCAGTTGACTTGAGTGCCCGATGAAATCCCCTCGTTCGAGTGTTGAGGCTTCCTCTTGGGTTTTATACCTGAGGAGGCACAATGATTTCCCGTGCTAGTTTCTATTTTAATCAATGTCTATTGTCTCCTGTGCTTGAGGCAATGTTTTGGGATTACCTCTCTGCCGTCAAGGTTTACAGTTGTGTAGATATCCTTTTGTCGACAAGAAAATAGCAAATGAATGGACGAGAATTACCTTAGAAGAACATGGGCTCCTTCGTAGAATGATTTCGACAGCGAAGAGAGGTGCGCAGAAATGGAGTCAGGGACAAGTAAGTGACCTCCCTCAGAGGAGAACGTTGGAAGAACTACAAAGACACTTGTCATCTGATTGGATTCTCCCAAAGCGGATTTTTCCATCCATGGTTATAATATTCTATTTCAAACATTACAGGCATAATGAGAAGCAGTTGCTTTTCCAGAAGTTGCTAAACCAAGGATATTTTAGTTGCCTCCTCTCAACATAGTATCGAGTAACCTGTTAAAAGAATCATTACTGGCCGTCTCAGCCGTGCCAGTAAAGAGCTGGCGTAACATCCCAAAGCTCGTGGGCTTAAATCAAGCTTGTGGCATGGATATCATGTCCGTGTTTATCGTTACGTTTAGATTATACGGGAGTTTTAACTTGAAGAATCTAAAGTTGAAGACCTTAGTTGAAGCAACTAAAAAAACCAAATCCTACTACTAATCAGTTGCCCTAGTATCATTCAAAGATAATGCGGTAATTTTGTTTTGCTATCTGCGGTACGAAGATTTAAATGAGTTTATTGATAATATTATGAAAATGAAGAATATTGAGTCGTGTGCGCCTCGCATTTAGTATTTTCTTCAAAACGAAAGCGCTGTTTAATCTGGAGGAAACGAGCATGGCGGGAAAATGTCATGAAGAATCAAGCAGTATGGAGCGCCATTGTATACACTTCTCACGGCTGAGCTTAAAGCCACCGAGTGCGTCCACCGAGTTGCGGATGGTGGGTCGACCTCTAGATGTAGAGGTTAGCTGCGAGATAAGCGAGTTGACTGGTCGACAAGGCAGTCGTAGACAAAACGCGACGGCATTCCGATGGGGTATTGGTCCATCTCTGGGTAAGGTAGGCCACTAAAAAATACAGAACCTGTGAAGATGCCGTGACTTGGCGACGGGAGGCCGCCAATAATTACGCTTCTCATCACCCGGAGGAGAGGGCAGCAGCTCTCCTTCATATGAGTGAAGGTGGAGACCACAGTGGTCGGTACAGCGACACTCATTTCACTACAGGCGTGGTAACATTTACTTAAATGGCTGTAGTACTGGGATGTGGAAGGCAAGGGGAAAAACCACATTAATATCCCGAGGAGTCGCAGCTACTCCACTCTTTTTTTTCCTATCAAGACGTGATGGAACCCCCTCGAATAAGGGAGGGGGTATGTATTTTCCGGAGGTAAAATAGTCCCCCATTCGGATCTCCGGGCGGGGACTACTCGAGAGAGTACATCAGTCAAATGTGATAAACTTTTTAGGGTAGGAACGTAGAACGTGAGATCGCTTCGGACCTGCGGAAGACTGGAGAACCTGAAGGTGGAAATGCGAAGAATGGACCTCGACGTATTAGGAATCAGCGAAATAAGGTGGCCCTAAGAAGGAGACTTTTGGAGCGGAAGCTACAGGATTATACGTACGGGATCATTAAATGGTAATGCTGGAATAGGGATCATACTCAGAAAGAGCGACAAAACGCGTGTGAAGAGCTTCCTGCAGTACAATGAAAGAATAATAATGGTGAAGATCGAAACCAAACCTGTAGATACCGTAGTGGTGCAGGTTATATGCCTACGACGGACTATGAAGATGAAGAAGTGGAAGACGCCTACGTAGATATCACGGAAGTTATAAAACAGGTGAGAGGAGAAGAAAACCTAATTATTTTAGGAGACTGGAACGCTATCGTCGGCGAAGGTTAAGACGGAAGAATAACCGGAAAATACGGATTGTGAATCCGAAACGAAAGAGGAGAATGACTGATGAAGTTCTACGCACAACATAAGTTAGTTGTCGCCAACACATTGTTTAAAAATCACAACCGAAGAAGATACACATGGAAAATTCCAGAAGACAGAAGAAGATGTCAAGTAGACTACATTTTAGTGAAGCAGAGATTTGAAGTGAAGTGACTAAGTGAAGGACTGCAATAGCTACCCTGGGGCAGACATCGACAATGACCATAAGTTAGTGATGATGAAATACCATCTTAAGTTCAAGAAGTTGAAGAAAACAAAGAAACATATATGGCAAGTAGAAAAACTAAAGGAGGCACAACATCGGCTGGCATTTCAAAAGACAGTAGGAAACGACATAGGAGAGAACCTGAATGAGAAATGAGTGGAGTGGAAGAGCGTTGGAAAACATTAAATGTGGACTACAGGAAGGCGCAAAAGAAGTTCTTGGAGGAAGAAAAGTTACCAAGAAGAAGCCATGGATCACGGAGGAAGACTTAGACTTGATTGAAGAAAGAAGAAAGTACTTAATGCGAAAACTGAAGAAGGGCAGCTTTGCTACAAAAGAATAAGAAACGAAATAAGATGTGCAAAACAACCTTGCACTTGAAAAGGTGGACGCTGCCTATAGGATAGTGAGGAACCACTTCAAAGAATGGAGCTCAAATTGCAATGCCATAAGGGACAAGAATGGAGAAATTTTGATTGAAAAGGAGGACAAATTGAAGAGATGGAATGAATATCTGGAAGAGTTATGCAACGGAAAAAATCTCAGCACAAAAGCTATTGAAAAGGAAAGCGAAGTGGAAAAGGATGTTATGGGAGCATCAATATTAAGATCGGAATTCGGAATGCAGTAAAGGACCTTCGGAAGAATAAGGCTTCTGGTATTGATGATGTCCCTGCAGAACTAATTAAATATGCAGGAGAGAAGACATTAATTCATCTTTACAAAACCATCTGCGACATGTACTCAACAGAAGAAATTCTAAGGGACTTCGAGAAAAACATCATCATTCCTACTCCCAAGAAGAAGAGAGCGGAGGAGTGCGAAAATTTTAGGACTATAAGCGTGACGACACATGCATCGAAGATGATGACCAGGATCATCTGCAGTAGAATAGAACGAAAAGCAGAGGACTTCCTGGATGAAGATCAATTCAGATTTAGGGAAAGTAAGGGTACAAGAGAAGCAATGTTGGTCCTTAGACTGCTAGTAGAGAAAAACAAACCCACCTTCATTGCATTTCTGGATTTAGAGAAGGCTTTTGACAACGTGGATTGGAATTTAATGCTTGGAATTCTGAAGGGAATTGGAGTGTCCTACAATGACAGAAGAATTATACACAGTCTCAACAAAAACCAAGTTGCTGTGATTAAATCTGGACCGAGCTGTGAAGAGGCAAGAATAAGGAAAGGAGTGAGACAAGGCTGTGTACTGTCTCCCCTAATTTTTAATGTTTACATCGAGAGAGCCATCAATGAAATCAAAGAGAAGTCTTCAGGAGTGACTATCCATGGAGAAAAAATAAGCATGCTGCGATTCGCTGATGACATAGCACTCATAGCAGAGACAGAGAGGGATCTGAACAAGATTCTAGTAACCAAGGAAAGGACATTGGCCAGATATAAGCTGAAGATAAATAAGAAGAAGACTAAGATATTGGTGTGCAGCAAGAAAGAAGAGGCCAAAACCAATGTCAAACTAGGAAAACAAAAACTTGAAGAGGTGAAAGAGTTCTGTTCCCTAGGAAGCCGAGTAACCAGCGATGGACGAAGCAAGAAAGGAATAGTGAGTAGAATAGCCCAGGCAAAGAGGGCATTCTATCAAAAGAAGAATCTACCTACAGCTGGAAATAGAAGCGTAGAAGTAAGGAAACAGTTTATCAGAACATGCATCTGGAACATGTTTCTTTACGGCAGTGAGGCATGGACGATGACAGCAGCGGAAAAGAAAAGGGTGGAAGCATTCGAAATGTGGTGCTACAGAAATCAAATGGATCGACCGAATAAGTAACGAGGAAGTCCTAAAAAGAGTAGGAGGAAAGAGAAGTCTGCTGAAAATCTAAAAAAAAGAAGGGACAACCTAATCGGCCATATCTTGAGACGTGATGGCCTGATGAAGACTATCATCGAGGGAAAAGTGAACGGGAAGATTGGAAAATGCAGGACTCGTATGAGATACATAGAACAGGTTGTGAAGGATGTAAAAGAGAAGAATTACGTCACAATGAAAAGGTTGGCCGATAGAATAATCGAGTGGAAAGCTGCGTCAAACCAATCCTAGGATTGTTGATCAATGATGATGATGATTATATACACTTATTTTTATATGAAATTCATTCACTTAAATGGAGCAACTTAGTTGCATTTTTGCGTCGGAAATACGAAGCATTGCTATTGACGGGAATTACAACAGTAGATGCCATCATCCGGTTTATTTTAATGTATGTATTAAACCAGTCTTCTGTAAATATTATTTCCCGATGATCGCAGTAAATGGAATCATGTCAAATTCAGCAGGGGAATTTTTTCACTTCCTGTTGTTTACATGGGCTCCTTTATCCACTCTTAATCCCCGGTTTAAAATTTTCATGGTATAATAATATTCGTACATATTGTATTTCAAATTAAATGACCCCCTGTCTGAAGTCATTTTCAATATTGTAGCTGCTGGTAACTACCGTATTGACAAAGCTTCCACGTAAAACTGGCGGTAAACTAACCAGACGTTACAAAACCAAGTATTGGTGGGGAATTTATCCCTTAGGTATTTTTTGATCGGCTTTTCAATTGACGGACCAAATGTTAACGCAGTTTCCACTTGTTGTTTTCGTTAAGTAATCTCAAGCATAGACAAAGCTCCGGTTTCTGATATATGACAAAATAAGGGTTTTGTAGTCAATGAGTAAAAATATCGAAATCCTTTAATACTTTTATTTTCAAAATAACGTTTACATACATCTAAAAATAATTCATTTTGACCACATATCTGATGGGGAAGTTGAATGTTTCGGTCCACCACTCAGGATTAGGGTTATCCACCGAACACTTAAAATTGCCTCACCATTGCTCAGCATTCTCTTTAACTCCTCCATCCCGTCTATGATTCCAGCTCCTTCTTGAACCGCTCAAAGTTCTTGATGACCGTCTGTATCTCCGCCAAGTATGCAACCTTGCTTTCTCTCAAGATGACAAGTATCTTGTCGATGAGTTTCACCATCTCCTTGTCCACGTCCATCACCTCCCGCGATCCTTCCTCTTCTTGATCCTCGTCATCGTACTCCTCATCAGCTTCGCCCACATCTTCAGACTCCTTAGTGTCAATACAGTTGGATGACAAAGATCAGTTTAGCGAATTAAGCCGCGATGGACATTTTGATTTGTTTCCTAAGTGACCAAGTTAAACCCTTGAAACTCCCTTTAATAATAAATTGACTCCAGCAGGTGCCGCTAGGCGATGATAATCAAATAATAGATCAAACTATGCTTGACGTGGATGACGGCTATTTTCAAGATCTTAATTAAAGCATTCAAGTGATTTTATTATCTTTTTCGGTTTTTGTCCTGAACTGGAACAGGTTACGTTGAAAATATGAGGTTACCAATAAAGTGATGCGACTTGATTTGTATTGCAGGTTATGGTAAAAGATTTTTTTTGGCTATAGTTAACAGTCGATGAGATTTTATGGTACACGATGCATTGATACTTTTCATTGATAGTTGGTATGTTTTAGATATCGTAAAAGACTGTTCATTTGGATTATTTTGGAAAATGTGTGAGTATATCAAGTGACTTTCATGATGTTAGTTATCCGTATGACCATTTACTGTATCGTCCCTAGATTCCAATGCATCATATCGCCGTTGCCAAAAGATTCGTTACCAAATATTGAAATACCTAGAAAGCTGTCATTATATCTACTCTACGGTAACTACTAAACTAATCCATTTTCATGTCATTAGATTTTGATCCTTTACTTTCTACGCCAAGAAATGAGTTTATCTCCCTAGTATGTCCATATTGCTCGGACAATAACTTCCTTGGCGCTGTAATCAGCGTCTTTAAAGGTAGAAGTGTATTGATGATGGTTTTGTTGGTCATGTAAAGGTCTACTCATCCAGGACTGTGACGCCGGCGAAAATGTTATCCAAGCAAGATGGATCTACGCGAGAGATACCCAGGAGGAAATTAAAATCCAAGATTGGAAGCAATTTCTAATGCAAATGCCAACAAGGCGCCGATAAGGATATACTCCTTTCTCCCTTCGTTCAAGGACATTATAGATGACTAAATTCCTAACTGTTATAGTAGAATTAACGCGGAGGAATAATCATTCACCTTGACCGGGACTTGAACGGGAACCCACTGCATCCGGCGATGAGCTATAACCAGTTAAGCAAACTTCGTCCCTGTGGCTTTTTAGTACCAGCTAAGGAACAAGATGTTGAGCCGAATTTCCATACCCACATATCACGAAGCAGGCGTAACCAGGGTGCTTGCTTATAATAAATTTAAGGATTGTGAACTATCCGCGAAAAAACTTATCGTAGTTACCTGTTGATACCCTCAGTAGCAGAATTAATGTAGGGAAAAAATCATTAACTTCGACCGGGACTCGAACTCGCCTAAGTGGATGATTTTTTTCTTTGTAGAAGTTCTGCTACCGAGCATAAAATCGGGTAAATACGTTGGGTTTTTTCACCGCTAGTCCACAATCTTTGAATATATATTGCTAAATTGATCCCTGATGAATTCTAACTCACTTCTAGTCGACGTCCTTCATATGAAGGTGGGGTCTACGTATCCGCTAGTAATTGGCGTATTCGACCGAGTTGAATCGCCTGCTCCAACTATACAGCATCGTCAATGCCTTAATATAGCATGGGTTTATGAGTTTCATCGTAATACAAAAAACAACCTATTCTCATTTATTGAAGTACTGCATCCCTCTTAATTATTCAAGCACTCGAAAATAAGTTCAAAGTTATATTTTGAAGCACACTATCTCGTTAAGATTTTCGTGGAAATTACACTTACACATAGCACTACATAAAGATAATTATAACTAGCTAACCTCAATATCTGATTTGGACTTACCTCGTTGTCAGGTACGGAACCGGCTCCAGGAAACACTAGACGATCGTTAAAGAATCGAATTAATTTTGCAGTTAATTTCAGACAATTTTTTACATTAATAAAGTTCATGAATTACATGTCTTTAGCGTAGTAAAAACAAGAGTTCGAAGTTATCGGGTGCAATTGCATTTAATCTGTAGGTCACTCAATTATGCTGGTTGTGACAAAAGCATTTTAAAAAGGAAGCTCATTTGGAAGGACTTACTTTGAAGTGACTGAGTGGCAAAGAGAATTGCGAGTAAGGCTGTCGGTAACATAGCTGCCTGTTGAGGTGCAGTGTGATTATAAAAGGTAGGAGATGCTATAGCAGAAAATACGTTTTTTTTGCAGTCAATTTGTCGTGTACTGGATTCTCGTCTACAAGCGTTCACACTCACGAGCCTCGTGGAAGCTAACTATTAACTTTTAGTATCCAAAGATGTATGGATTGAGTCCATTTATAGTTTAGTCAGAGGGATGGCTGGTGGTGGGGAAGTATTGCACAATGAGCACTCGGAAAATATTTCATTTGGTTGATAACCACCCGATTGCGTTAGCTAAGCTCTGAAGACAGGTTATTTCAAGCATGTATTTTTCGTAATTCTTCCCATTGGAATATGGGCTATTCCTCGTACTATCTCGGAGGAAGTCACTGGGCTTTCAATGACTAATGAAACCCGGATTTACGAAGTAAGTTTATTTGAAATTATGGAGTAAGGTAGATAAATTTCAGTCATAGCCATAAAACATCAACTTCAGCTTCAAAAACTTAGAGAATATATTGTAACATATAATCCATGATGTTCAGTGGAATGCTTCTGGCATATTAAATAGTCCTGGGGGAAAATAGAGTATACGCTGGTTTGACCTTTGATATTTGGTATTTAAATTTCTCTAATCTTTGTTTTGTGTATGCAGTGGTTTCCTTAACTGGCCCAAAATATCCAATTCCACGCTTTTATGCCGTGCAGATATAAAAAATAAAATGGTTGTTAATTTTTGTCCTTTTGGGAGCTGGATGCGATATCACTACTCGCCGGAAAATATCAAAGCTGATATCGAAAGATAGTTTTAGTGTTTAATTTAAACCTCCGTCACTCAATTAATTGGGACATTGTGTGCTATAGATTTTATTTATATAACTCCGTACACGGCTATTGAATCACCAAAAGCTTTTAAAGTTGCAGTCGTTTATCTTCATCTGTATTATACGGCTCACCTGTGAATAGTTAGTATTATTCACCTATTAATTCACCTATTAATATTAATACCTTCACATTTGCGAGTGCTTCAGTTGAATATATGAATATAGTGCACGTGCTTTTGGAGTTTTTGTGCGTTCAAAAAAACTCCAAAGAAACGAGACGTTTCATGAAAAGTATCAGCTAATGGTGTCCATGCCTGCGTTCTCACTGTAATGATATATTAATATCTTGTTAATTCATATTTAGTTGTTTCGTATCAAATTCTCTCCCCTCCGTGTGTGGCTCTTTTTTAATTAAGTGAAACACGCATTGGGCGGCTTTCACGATGTTTTCTGTGTCAAATACCGCTCTGAGGTAAACTTGAATAGCATGGAAAACGTTATCTTTGAGTTCGTGGATGGGTGCCTATTATCATTCTAAGGCCAAAACTTCTCAGTATTGCTATCACAACCTAAATTTTTTCTTCTTAAAAGATAATGGGTCATTCAACGTCTGCATAATTTCTTTTCAAAATTTTTATCGAATGCGGTGCCGTATGTGAGCTAGCGGTGTGTTGGTTTACATATACGAGTTCAATATAGCACCGGGAAAACTTAAGGAAACAAAAGGCGGTGCTTGGATTGAGTACGTGGAAAGGAATAAATTGGAGTGGTGGAAAAGGACACCAGGGTAAATGCACAAAATGAGTTCCTGCATGATGGTAAACAACGCTCGAAGAGTAATACAATTCCGAAGGGTGACGAGAGGAATTGGTAAAAAATGCGGGTTATAGGCGGTTTGTCATTAGAAATTAGGAAAATAGCTCCTGAATAGCTGCCAGAATTAATTATTCTTTTTAGAATGATAAAGGCATGACTTTCCACCATAGTATTATCGAATAATATTCTCCTCATGTGCCGAGTTTTACTTATTCTAGTCACGAGTCATCAAGGTCCCATGTCGCAGATTTGCTGAGTATGTATTATCCGCTCGGCCGCATGGCAAATAATTTTTTTCAAACACATCAGAGATTTTTTTGTCGCGAAAACGTTTTCAATCAATTAAATTATGAGTAAATTTCATCAAGTGACTACCTTAATATTTAAGCTGTGTATTTTATAATTCATGTTCGCAATAGTTCCTCCACACTTGGTTAGCGCATAATTTATCGAGGTAGCCATAGTCCTCGCTATCTGGAGTTCGATGACGGATATTCATGATGCGCAATTTTATGATTACATTATTTTTCATTGTGGACAGGTAAGATAGACGTTATTCTCACTGTGAGAATTTTGTGTGGTGTTTCAAATCACCACTGTCAACAGTGCGCTTCAAGAGGTACTTTCGTTGTTGAAAACGTTTATGGCAACGCAAAAGAAAGTTCCATGATCCCACCCCTGGGCTGTGTTCAGGATAAAATACATTTGAAGTCATTAGACGACATAATACTTTTGAAATCGGCGATATAGGGAAGCAAAGACAACAGCTGTACTTATTCGTTATGGTTGCCTCCTTTGTTTTATCACAGCGGATATGCAAAATCGCCTTGCTCGTGGGGTCGGTTCCCTGTGTAAGATGGGTTGTCTATACTTTAGGATTTATTCATGTCGCTATTTACCATATTCAATCCGTGCTGTCCTTTTGCGCAGGTGTAATAAGTTAAGTAACGTTTCGTAATTTAGATTTATCGGCATTGATAATGTGATGTGTAGTGCGATTACGATATCAGAATATTTCAGTAATTCCAATTCAAAGCCAAGGGTTCAGCATTTCATTTCCGAACGGTATAATTTCATTATTAATTTTTTTTATAAACGTAAAATGCATTTCTTGCTCCGTTCCCGTTTGCCTCCTTTCGTACCTCTACCCAATTACCTACCTATTTTAATGGTATAAGTGACTTCATATTTCGGCCGTCTCCCTAAAATGACTAGTATTGCTATAACCGCGCCATTTTGTATTGAGTACTACGTCGGAGCGCGATAAGGTGATCTAAGACCAATGTTTGAGTGATAATGGAGGATAAAAGTAGATCTGCGGTATAAATGACTGTTGAGAAATTGATAAGTACTTTTTTGGATGTTTTTTATCGTAACCCTATCGGATATCATACCTTCTCGAACGCATTCCTTTACGAACTTATTCCTTTACGGCTTCCATGAACATTGCTGAGTTTTGACTTCCCCCTGGAGCCTGTGGAGAAAGAAAACAATCAATAATTAAGGATTTAAGTGATTTCTTATATGAGGCGCTCGGGGCTAGATAATGGTAAGCCACATTTAGGAAATTTTGCAGGAGTGACATCTGAAGGTTCGAAAAATGCCCTTAATTAGGTGTTGTGTCTTGGTGCAATATATAACAACAAGGTGTGTGCTGCCATCTCTTGGTTTCTACAAATAATACTCCGCCAGTGGCTACCCATTGTCTAGCAGATAAGAAAGGCGTACAGATCTCAATATTTTTCAGTGCGTGACTTACCATTATCTAGCCCCGAGCGCCTCATATGTCTAGATAAAAAAACACTCAATCTTACTCCGAGAGACTCTAAGAATCCGCGGAACCAGTCTAAAAATGGAGGCTGTGGCTCATTCTGATCGTCACCAGGTAATAGCGGTCCAGTAGGGTCGTTTCCAGTAATCCATGAGAGTGGACTGTAGTCTTCCTTAGGCTGCTCCGAAGAGATTTTCACTCTTTGCTGTGAATATACCGTGAAATAAATCGGTTTTTAATACACAGAAACATTTCTTAAGCCATTGGTATGTATTATAATTGAAACGATTTCCATGTATCCATTTGTATTTATAAAAGAGGTAAATGATTGGATGTTTTTGCGTTAGAAACTTCGGATTATCTTTTGTACCAGCAGAATCTTAATACCTTTTCATGAATTGCCTATTTCCAAGACCAGACTCCATTTAAAATAAATTTGATCGAAAAATGGTTGCAAGGCCGAAGGTAGGTCTGGTTGGTGAGGATGGATCTCACTCTATCCTCACCAACTATAGCTAAGCCCAAAGGCGAGGGAAATTTACACATCGGATTAGGATGGGTCAGTTTCTTTCCGAGTCACCTTCGATTTACCAGAAATACTTGGTACCCATGAAATGACACAGGTTGGGTGTAACTAGACGTACCCAAAAGGTCTCTCTTAAAATCGAACTCGGGATCTCCTGACAATAATCCTACACTACCCACTGGGGTATCATGCCATCCGTTATGTATTTAATACACTTTAAATTTATATTCTGGTGGGGAATATTTTATATGCTCACATTCATTTGAGCTTTTGATGGCGTTGGGCAAAATCATTTCCACATTTCTGCTAACAAAAACACGCTCAACGTCTTGGCAACCAACAAAAATATATGAGGTCAGGAAAATTTGTGTTTGTATAAATATTTAATCCACTCTTTGAAAATGTTTGCTTTCATATGCCTCCATTTATGTACCTTACAAGTTATTTGGCGAACATGGAAGAGCTAATTCAAGCGAATGGGTTCTAAACATCGTGCAGCGTCGTGGATAAGATATTTCGGATTGAACGTTAAATCGCAAACCAATTGGTGCCCTAATGAGTCAGCATCCACCTACTTTGAGACGTAAAGTTTTCCTTTGCCCTCATCTCCTTTTTATTGTGCTGCACGAAAATACTCATCCTCAATCAGTTCATTAATGGCATCGCCCTCGAATCGCCGATCCTTGTAGTGGTGAGATAATTAGCACCAATGCCCACCACGTACACCACTGGGGTGCAATGCTCACTGAATTCTAGGAAATGTTCGCTTTGATTAGTCGTAGAGAAAAATATTCTCCCAATCGAGGGAAAAGCTATGCCAATTTCACTTTTTCCAATAACCTCAGATAGTTTATTGAAATGCAAATCGCTTCACTTGAATTAAAAACTCCCTGTCCATCATTACGGAGGAAACTTAAAGCTTCTTTTGTTCAAATTAGTAAAGTGGCGCACTGAGAGCAGAAAGAATTCGAACTTATTTATCTACCAAAGCTGGTAATAAATGATTTCGACCGATATTTTCTTTTAATTAGTATAAAGAGCGAACAAAAAAAGTGTGCTATGCTGAAAACTTGTTTTTTTTATGCGTTGCGCGAAATTATTTTTTAACTTTCGGATCGCAGTTAAGGCTTGGATCTACTCAATAAACAATTTTAAACACACCAAACCCTTACAATCCACCCCTCCATGTAAGGGGCAATATACTTTTTATAAAATTATTATTCTGTAGCTCTAAAGAAGAATGATGAAGATATAATGGATCGACCGAGTGACAAACAAAGAAGTCTTAAGAAGAGTCGGAGAAAAGAGAAGTCTGCTGAAAACTAAGAAGAAGACGGGACAACCTAATCGGCAATATTTTAAGACATGATGGCCCGATGAAGACAATCATCGAGGGAAAAGTGAACGGAAAGAACGGCAAAGGAAATCGTCGTATGAAATATATGTAACAGGTCGTGTAGGATGTGAAAGAGAGGAGTTACGTTAATATGAAGATGTTGGCCGATAGAAGAATCGAGTGAAGGGCTGCATAAAACCAAACCTAGGATTGTGGAGCGTTGATGATGAAATAAGTTCAAAGAGATAGATTGCCATACCGATAGATTTGAAATTGAGTAACCCGTAAAACTGAAAACCAGTTGAGTAAAGCGCACGTATTTCTCCACACTGGAGACCTTTCATTTCATCACATTCGACTTCGTCATCATTTTTTTTCATCTTATGTTTTTATTTCCCAGTTTTATTCTTTCCTTATATATTATTCTCTCTAGCACGTTTCCACTTTATTCTTCACCTAATTTTTTCTATTGTGTCTGCTATTTTTATAGTTTCTTGTTTCGTATTGGGTTCGCTGCTGCTCTTCTCACTCTCTTTTTCCTATTTTTCCGTCCAATCTCAACTGATTATTCTTTTCTTACGTTCCTTCAAAGATCTGTCATCCAACCCCGGAGTATTCCCCTCGTTTCGTGCTGATAAGAGCTCCCCTGTCCCTCTTCTACATCCTCCCTATCCTCCTTTTGAATCTCACCTCATACATATTGTATCTCATTTACTCCCAAGTTATGGTCTGAGTCTTCATCTACATCTGGAAAGCTGTGAATTTTTCACGCTGTTCTTACATCTTTGCCGAATTATGAAGTAATCTTGTTGATCCCCCGGCGTTAACAAAGTGTACCTACGCCCGAGGTGGTCTTGGGATCGTAGTTTAGAAATTAGTTAATTATTCTCTTGGAGAACACAGTTTCTAAATGTTGTTTTAGCTTAATTACAATGGTGGAATCAGCCATGTTCTGTTAAGGTCCTGGACTATTTTAGTGCGGAGATAGGAAACCACCGTTACATTAATAATAAATACGGACACCTTTAATGATGTGCACACTTTTCACTTACACATATTCATGAATATTGTTTTTCCTCGACATTGGTGCTATAAATGAGAAAAATGCATGATTTGCGTACTCACAATATCTTCCGGAGCGGCCTCTGCTTTATCACATCCCACTGGATTGGAAGTGAGAGAACGCACCATATGTAAGAAAGTGAAAATATATTAAAGGTGTAAATTAAATTGGTCCCTTTTTAATTGGACACTGAATGATATATTATGAATTCTATTATGAATTGGTCAAATATTGTGTAGTCATTAGAACAATATTGGATGATGCTAGCATCTAAAAGATAATAAATATAATCTTTCGGTAATCTCAGAAAAACTTACCTTTTAGTAATATTGTTAGTAGCAGACAAGTAGATAACTTTGGGCGAATCATTGCCTTGCTATATCTGAAAAGGCGTAAAAGGAAAAGATTTTTTAATTTGTTGCTTGATTCTTTAAAAAAACACTCACGGTCTTCAATAGCTGGTAGTTTTTTGTTATTGATTGTGCTCGGGAACAGCATAAGTGTTCAATTATTTTTAGCAAAACTTAAGGCTTATGAAACTCTTCATACGTTTATGAATAATTGAAATTTAGCCCAATTAGATACTTAGATGGACAGATAAATTATTAAATTTTAAAATGATGGATATAATGGACAAATTTGATATATTAGTGCATGCCATTTTTTTTCTTAACTTAACGTAGGGTGTCACTTTCTACCATTTCATATAGGTGTATTTACTGTGCTCTGTAATTGGAAAAAAGTTAAGATTGTGGTGCTAAATGAGCAAATCTTACGGGTTAAACTTCATACGAGTTAAAATAACGTGGAAGGTTGGAACGGATTTCGGGAAAATCCATTCCATACTTGGAATTAGGAGGTCCTTCGTCGACCACGTCACCTGTTCAATAGGACCACCTTGATTCCAGCAGGGCTCTTCTTTTCGTAGTCGTTGGTGAATAGCAAAAGTGGTTGTGACCTCTTCGATTCTCAAAGTATTTGCAAAAATATCTCGAACAGGCACACTTCGTTAAGATGGGCACTGCAAATTCTGATAAAACTCAATATTCGAGTGAGATGGAACTTTTTCCGTGTTTTAGTTACTCGATGAATACCGTGGTGGTATTGTCGGAAAATAAGGTGCAAGGTTAACGTGTTAATCGAAGCGTGAGAATGGAACGACTACCCTCCTGCTTTTTTTGACTGCGAATGACTATCTCAAAGGGGATGTCGCGGAATTCATAAGGTTTTTGCAGGGTTGCCCTCATTTGGGACGGGGCTGGAGATAGCCTTGTCTGGTACTTGCGGCCCAGTATTTCTTTCGTATTTCCTGTTGACAAGCCAATGATTCTTAACTTACATCTACATCTACACGATACCCTGCAAGCCACCGCTAGGGTGTGTGGCAGGGGGTGAAGGTCAACCAAGCATGCACTACTAACATGCAAGCAAGCAACTAAAGGGTCTCATGCAACTAGATTGTTGGTATCTATAGTATTTGAGGGGTTAATACATGCATCATGCACTACAGAATACTCTAAAATATTTCCCCTTAAGCGGGGAGCGATTGAAATTCAAAAGATACCAATGAATTTCAACAGAGCGGACAGTTATACGGTTTCCAGCACTTGGAAACGTGTATTAAACATCAGTCAAACCGCACCCCGCTTGACTGGAAAATCTATCGGCCAATAAGAATACACCGGGCTTGAACAGGGAGGTGTATAAGACGGTCAGAAAATAAGCATCGAACACTTCTGACCTGAAGACGCCGACTGCAACGCCAGCGAAACCGTCGTCCTAGAGAATAGATCTACGCGAAAGAAATCCCGTACGACCAGGGACTTCAACAAAAAGAGATGTTTGCATTTAGCGATCCGCCCACTAATCTCTGCCACCTCGAACTTCACGTAAAAAACTAATTATCGGTTCGGCGACTTCAATTAAACTGCTATAAAGACCAAGTTAATTCTGCTACCAGGCAGTCAATGTTGTTTGTAAGGACTCGTCGCAGTTGCTTGGCCCTTAGTCAAGTAATACGCATAGACCATTTAGCGAGTACACAGACCGGTATGAGTATCCATTCACCATAACTGAAATGCAACTACCTTATCAAAATAACATGGAAGTGAATATGAATTTTGAAATCTAAAAAAATGCACCTCTCATTGAAATCTCCATACATTTTCCCGTCGATAAAGATTTCCCGGGAGATTCTCGCTTTTCTGGAATTTCGCTAGATAGAAACCCGCATTAGTACCCAAAAGACAAAAGAAAAGGTTTCAGTGAAAGAAACGCAATAAGTTTCTCCCGAGAGAGACCCGTTAGCGGTCTTCACCTGATACTACTACCTACAGTTTTCCCCAAACGTGTGATGAGTAGGCACTTCCTCTCCGCAAGTCACTATTCTCAAATACAGAATTTATACATTAACAATACACCGAAGCATATTCCAAATACGACGATGGATAAAATTTCGTTATTCGGAATAACAAAAATAAAAAAATCGAAGAACGTGGCTCATACCTATGGAAAGTTACACGGTATAGGGCTATCATAAACAACACACATTTCCTATATTATATTCTAATACACCCCATTAGGGTGGTCCATATCCGCGGGTGAAAATGTGATTGGCGGACTAGTCAAAAGTATCGTTTATACATACAGATCTCAAATCCAAAACCAGAAGTCCGTGCGATAATTTTTATTGGTCGCGCAGGGCGCGGGAAGTTTTGAAATACTGAATTTGCCCAAAATGGCACCTTTTTGCACTTCAGAGCTATGTTACTGACCGTACAAAAAAAAATTATTGAACGAAAGTGACATCGTTTGATGTCAGTTGTCACCCGGAACCATTCTGGACCACGCATTCGCAGTTTTAGAACATCCGGGTGCCTACCTTCCAGGAAAATTAGATATTTTTTTCCTATTTTTAAGTGTTAATCGCTTGTAATATGGGTGTTAAGGAATGAAAGGCACACATTTACGCAAAATGTATAGGCTTCGTTATTCTTGTTTCACTACTTTCCTATCATTAGCAACTACAACATACAAACATTTTTCCTCTTCATCCTTTGTCAGTACCTACATTATTAAAATGTTTGCCTAAAGCGACGCCTCTTTCGGCAGCATCATTTGTGGATAGCATATTATTTACATAGAGCTTGAGTTTCCAACAAACTAGGATTTCTTTCCCAGTCTTTAGCTTCCATTTCTATATTTACAATATTTCTGGCAATGGGAAAAAGCTGGTCACATGCAGAAAACAATATACTGCCAGGCATCTTTGGATGCTGTAAGTGCCATAAAGCAAGGGATCGCGTTTAATGACAGTCCTACGCACAGTAATTATGTAAGGCACAAACAAATTGAATTGTTTATTTCCTATCCAAAACGTTGTGAGCGAATCAAAGATCTTCTTGGTAGCCGAGTCGAAATATCAGCGAGTAGATGGTATTTATATAAGTTGTCATCGGAATTTGACTTTTTTGTAATTTACTATACTGATTTTTATTATTTTTTTGCATACTCCAAATGAGCGCCCACAGGTCGAGTTGTGGAAAGCTGATGCGGAGTCGTGAATGCATAAATGCTTTTTAATTAAGAGTCAGAATTATTTGACCATAATTTCGTGATGTCTATGGCCAGTTTTCTTACGACATTACCCATGAAGGAAGACATATTGAGGTGGTAAATCTTTTGTGGACAGTATTTCCAAGAGAAACCTTATAAGGTTTCATGAGATTCTATAGAATCTCACGAAAGTGCCCATGCAGGAACTGGCAAAACTGGGTCGAGGCTCACTTTATCACTCAATGTATTTGGCGAATGAATTAGCTTCCTGGTGACACAAACTGTGCATGTTATCTTCCCTTGTTTTATCAACTTATCTTTGAGTGTTAATATTGAAACACCATGTGAAAGCCATTATTGGGGCAGTTAGAGGCACAAGAGCACCTTAGTATTTCAGCTTCCTTCTTTTAGAGAGCTTATAAAGTGCTGATGGAGACTCTCTTGGGGACCGTCCTAATATGTTTACTTGCTGCCTTTAAACTTTTTTGATCTCACCCTCCTTCCTCCCCAATAATGTTCTGTAACATTCCCTTCCCCCCTCAAAATTATGTAGCGATGCGAATGAACCCTCTCTTTTTGTGTGTGACAAAATCGACATTTATTATAAACACATGCCTTATTTGTTTCTCAATACTATTTTTTCTTCACTCATCATCATTGGTCAACAATCCTAGGATTGGTTTGATGCAGCTTTCCACTCAGTTCTTCTATCGACCAACCTTTTCATTATGACGTAATTCTTCTCTTTTACATCCTTCACAACCTGTTTCATGTATCTCACACGAGGCCTGCCTTTTCCAATCTTCCCATTCACTTTTCCCTGGACGATAGTCTTCATCAGGCCATCGTGTCTCAAGATATGGCCAATTAAGTTGTCCCTTCTTCTTTTTAGACTTGTCAGCAGACTTCTCTTTTCTCCTACTCTTCTAGGACTTCATCGTTACTTACATTCATCGTTACTTTTCTTGACTACTTATAATTTTTATCATCACTATAGAATACATTCATAATGTATATTCTAACTAACCTAACAGAAGGCCGGACCTCCCCTGTTGGGAGTGCAATGTAACATTTGGCCCCTTTCCCTTTGAATTGGATACTGTTCAGCGTAACTTGGTGGACTTGATTGTATGTACCTGATGGTGCCCTAAGTGGGTGAAATCGGTCGTGGTTTAGTAAATTTTTGTGGAAATATACAAAGTTATTACTTTTAATTCCCTCTCCCTTTCTTTCACATGATGTTCAATCTGAAGGTTGGTTGGTGAATGAGGGTAGAGCTCACTGGATACTAAGTCATTGTAATGTGAAATTTACACATTCAGGGTAGGGGGGTCAGTTCAGGGGATTGCTAGAATTCTCTTCACAACTGTTAGTATGTCCAGCAGGTTAGTGGATAGTAAAGGAGTTACATACTACCTTTTGCACAGCATGAGAAATCGGTCAATGGAAGGATAAGTCAGTAGAAGTTCACTAATAAAAGTCACCAATTTGCTCTTAATGAGGTAAACTCATTGTTACCAAGGTGATTTTCTTATGCTTCTCTAGCATCATGTATCATGGCAATTAGTGAGGGTAAAGCTGAACTATTGAGTATGTGTAACAACCCATTGATAAATTGTGAAAACTACATTTCAAAACCAAATACATATGTAATAAAATCTTGTCACCAATGACATAGCAAGCCAGTTCCCTAGTAAGACAACTGTGGAAAGATCGATGAAATGTAATATTTTGAGGCATTACAATACAAAATATGAGCAATGTGGCGATAACTGGTAGTGTATCCGAGCAAATTTTATTTTTCTTTCATTGCGATAACTTGCTGTGTAAGTTGTAACTTTGCCCTTCATGGGGCATTTAGTTTTGCGAGTTATAGAATTGGGATCATGGCAAAATGTACTTGTTATGGCCATATGATGGAAATGACCTTACATTATCACCAATTAAACTTAGTATTCTTTTAAACCTTGAAACAACAAAGGTGAAAAAATCAATTGCTATGGTGATACTCTTGCTATATGCCATATTCGATGCAGGGGACTCGTGCTATTTTTAAATAATAGCCAGCTTACCTACACTTAATTTATTAAGAAGAATAATTATTGAGATATTGAAGCATACTGTTGGAGTGAGGCTCAATGTCCATCATTGGCATTTTACTTTCTGAAATAGAAATCAGTGATCAGATGTTGCTTATAAAGGTGAAACAAAATATTCGCAATTGAAATTTGAGTTGGGTGTGGCCAAATAATCTATTGGCAAAGAATGAAATTATGTTATTTCAAAATGACCAGTGTCAGATATTCACTATGTTATGTGTCATAATAGTTGGAATCATTGGCACTGACGTCATACGAAAATATGACATTAGGATATGGTAACAGGGTGATCCTCCCTTTATGAAATTGCTTGGTTAGCTAAATGTTAAATGTCTCTCTTTATTCATTGATTGGAGTAATTTTAGTCCCTGAGGGTCAAAAATTGTGTTCACAATGTTTTTATACACCGATTCCCTTTAAACTTACAGCATTAACATCACTCTTTCAATCTGGAATGACAATTTTACTTTATTTTAACAATATGCCATGTAAAAAGGCTTCCTGAATTTAAATTTTTACCGTGCATAAAATGTGCAGAGTTGCAAGTACTGTACTTGCAAATACCTACCTTTCTTAACATCTCATATCTGGGATGTAACTCGCATATGACTCCCTCTTCCAAAATGTTTTTTTCAAATGGGTTTCATTTCTAGCCTCTCTTAAGTTCCCACAAACAACCCATTAACCATCTCAGCTTCAGTGATGTTTTCCCAAGTTATAGTCTCACATGACATGCCAAAGTTAATTCCGTGTGACTATGTGCCTCAGGGATTTGCCTTATTAAATTCTTTCTGTTTAAACAATGTAAATAATTGAATATACGACAGATGTGACTTAGTTTTATAAAGTACTTAACAATGAAACAAAATAACCATCAGATTCATCACAAAATAGCCCAGTAAAATTGTACAAAAATAGAATTATGTATATGAGACAGGACTTCATTGGTCAGTCTCTTAAAAACAAGGACTTGTAAAACTTATCATACTTTCTTTTTCCCCACTATCCCTCGAGCAATGAGCTCTTTCATGATTTCATTACTTCCACCATACAATGGCTGAACACGAGCTTGAGCAAAGGCTCGTGCAATTGGTGTTTCCCACACATAACCCCAACCTCCATGCAGTTGAACACACTCTGAAGAAATCTTCACTTCCAGTTCAGAAATCCTGAAAGTGGGAATTATTGAATATTAAAAATGGCATGCCTAGGTTTTGCACATCTTTATCTTTATATTTGTATATCTATTCTCAAGAGAATTTCAATTTTATTTCATAAATTAACACTAAAAAAAGATGTGGCAGTCACTTTTTGTCATCAATGTTAACATGACTACATCTCTTGAACAACATTTTATGGTAATATAGGGTGCGGCAACATAACTTCCTTTTTTCATGATTGAAAAGAGATTACTTAGTTGTTCCACACACATATTATTTCACAAGACAACATGATCTAGGTTTCGACGAGAAAATGTCATCGTTAGGTAGCGTTTTATCATCGAAACCTAGGTTGTGTAGTGTTGTGAAATAAAATTTATGAGGAACAACTAAGTAATCTCTTTTCAATCATGAATTCAAGGTTCCATCAAGTTACGACTGATACCATCAGTTATAACTTCCTTTTTTCAAAATGCAATGAAACCCATTTTATGAATCAGAATTTTTTTATTTTTTTTTGTAATGTAGGTATATATTAGCCCTCTTAGTGCCACCAAATTTAGGTGGTACTACCGAAAAGTGCCAGCATGAATTTGAGAGTTTTGTAACTCTTTGTGAAAAATATAAAGAATATGAAGTTACTTTTTAGATAATAATGTTTTGTTTTTTTATTTGATTAAAAATGGATTAGTTGTTGTTTATGGTATTCTGATACATTGGATTAAGGGTAAATGTAATCATTACAACAAAAATAGTTTAAACATTAATCTGCTCCTTGAGCCAATATATCGGCTTGTGGAACTTTTCGACTGTGGAGCAAAAGCTGATATATTGACCCATGGCACTAAGAGGGTTAAAGTTTTGTTTCACAAAGTTTTGAAAATCAAATCAGGTAGATGACGCTCCCCATTGTCCATACACTCAGTAAGCCAATTTCTGGCGTTTGTCATGACCATTACCAGCATAGCAGCACAGGGTATATTGGCAATCTCTGCCCGGATGTTGGCTTTCATGTGTTGTGGGGTCCTTGGACGGTTGACATAAATATGGGATTTCAAGAAACCCCACAAGAAAAAAATCATAAGGGGCCTAATCAGGGGAGTGGGCTGGCCACTCCAAATTGCCCCTTATTGAGATGATGCACTTCTGGAAGTGTTCCCTCAAAACAGTCATCGATGTCCTTGAAGTGTGAGCCATTACTCTGTCCTGTTGGAGCCAAATGTCCCCAATTCATCAACCCATGGGAAAAAAAATTCCTCCAACAGGTTCACATACCGGTCTGAATTCACTGTCACTGAATTTTCTTCAAAAAACCAGGGACTAACAATCCCAGCTGAGGAAATTGCACACCACAATGTGACTTTTGGTGAATGTAAAGGCCTTTCATGCAATTCATGGGGATTAGTGTCAGCCCAGTAGTGCACATTCTGATTGTTGACGTATCCACTCAAATGAAAATGGGCTTCATCACTGAAGAAAACAATTGTGTCCTTAGGAATGTTTTCGAGAACACATACATTCCTCTGAGAGTTGAAGTCATGTTCGGAGAGTTCCTGCACATTCGCCAATTTGTAAGGATGGTAATGAAGGTCAACATGAAGAATTCGCCTCACTGAATGATCGGAAAGTCCAAGGGCATACACAAAATGCCGTGGGGATTGCAAGATGGAAGCTCTCACTGCCTCAATGTTCTCAGGTGATCTGACGGGACAAGGGACTCCAGTTCTTCGTCTTATTGCACTTGTGGTATGTCTGAATGTCATCATCATCATCATTGGTCAACAATCCTAGGATTGGTTTGATGCAGCTTTCCACTCGATTCTTCTATCGGCCAACCTTTTCATTGTGACGTAATTCTTCTCTTTTACATTCTTCACAACCTGTTCCATGTATCTCATACGAGGCCTGCCTTTTCCAATCTTCCCGTTCACTTTTCCCTCGACGATAGTCTTCATCAGGCCATCGTGACTCAAGATATGGCCGATTAAGTTTTCCCTTCTTCTTTTTAGAGTTGTCAGCAGACTTCTCTTTTCTCCTACTCTTCTTAGCACTTCCTCATTACTTACTCGGTCGATCCATTTAATCTTCAGCCTTCTTCTGTAGCAACACATTTCAAATGCTTCTACCCTTTTCTTCTCCGCTGCTGTCATCGTCCATGATTCACTGCCGTAAAGAAACATGCTCCAGATGTATGTTATGATGAACTGTTTCCTTACTTCTATGCTTGTATTTCCTGCAATAAGTAGATTCTTCTTTTGATAGAATGCCCTCTTTGCCTGGGCTATTCTACTCACTATTTCTTTCTTGCTTCGTCCATCGTTGGTTACTCGGCTTCCCAGTTAACATCTCTTTCACCTCTTCCAGTTTCTGTTTTCCTAGTTTAACGTTGGTTTTGGCCTCTTCTCTTTTGCTGCACACTAATATCTTAGTCTTCTTCTTATTTATCTTCAGCTGATATCTGGCCATAGTCCTTTCCATGGTTGTTAGCATCTTATTCAGCTCCTTCTCTGTCTCTGCTATGAGAGCTATGTCATCAGCAAATCGTAGCATACTGATTGTTTCTCCGTGGATGTTCACTCCAGAACACTTCTTCTTGACTTCATTTATGGCTCTCTGGATGTAAACATTAAAAATTACGGGAGACAGTGCACAGCCTTGTCTCACTCCTTTCCTTATTCTTGCCTCTTCACAGCTGGGTCCAGATTTAATCACAGCAACTTGGTTTATGTACAGACTGTGTATAATTCTTCGGTCATTGTAGTACACTCCAATTCCCTTCAGAATTCCAAGCATTGAATCCCAATCCACGTTGTCAAAGGCCTTCTCTAAATCCACAAATGCAATGAACGTCGGTTTGTTCTTCTCCATTCTCTTCTCTATGTCTGAATGTAGTGACGCATTTAACAATGGATTCCGGTCCAGTACAGGGCTATACTGAAACGATTTCGGAAGACACGCGATCACTGTACATCCATTCGAAAAGCAGGGCTCAACGGCAAATGCATGCTCCACACTGTTCCAATGCACGATGGTGACTGACCAGGGTGGGGAACAAAACTTTAGAACCATGCCTCTCAAATGAGACCACTCCTGCTTTGCAGCGACATCTACAGCCTGAATGGCGCGCATTTTAAAAAAGGAAGTTACGTTGCCGCACCCTGTACTATAGCATACACCCTGCCGAAATCATTCCATGTGATATTCTTGGTATCATACCATATTCCTCAGAAAAAAAAACAAAGGTGGTATAAGGAAAGGAACTGTCCCTACTCTTAAAGAGTGAATGTCAACCATTTGTATTTTTTTCTTCATAGTTTCATACACAGTTCAAACCTGCCATTACAAAAATTTATTTTAGTTGAAGGCTTAGGGTTTGAAGATGTCATAGAATTTATCCATGCATTATTTCATGAATTTAATTATTATATCAGCACCAAATGATTTGTAAATGAATATAGAATCATGAGATCATCACTTCCAATCAAAAGTGATATTAGACCTTTAGAATGATGGTAGTATTATACTATACTCAAAGAATTCAGAAAACCACCAGTAAGTATGATGCAGGCCATAATTCACCCAGAAAAATGCAGGCAATATAGATCGCAAGCCTTACATATTAATTTTTAGAGCAGAGGCTTGAAATTCTTTAAAATATTACTCATGTACAATTCAACCTCAATTTTGAGCAAAAACATTTTGTTCCATAAATTTCAATTGCTGACAAATATTTACAGCTTATCCATATTAATGAAAACATTTTCATAATTCATTTAATTACTTACCAATACTTTGCCATGGAGGCGGTGGCTGAATCAAGTTTTCCACGGTTGAACATATCTATACATTGATCAACAAATGCTCGAGCAATGCAAATTTCTGTTTTCATCTCAGCTAATTTATGCTGAACAGTCTATAAAATCAAAGTTGGAAAGGTTATATTAAAGAATATTTGAAGGATAAAGTGGAGAAATGTAATTATGATATGATGATCATTAAAAATTTTGATTAGAGAGACTTTCTTAATATTATTATATAGCACCAAACGATTTGTAAATTTGTTTCCCAGACAACATTGTAACAAAGAATAAGCCCATTTGTAATTCTCATTTTTAGATTAGTAAAGTTAGGAATATTCCATAGCCAACTTCCATTGAGGCATCCTTCCATTGAGGCCATATTATACGACACTTATTTCAGGACTGGAAATCAAACTGACTTCAGTATAATCAAAATTGAATTCTGTAAATGGCACAATTGTATCCGATAAATCCAAAATGGGTTTAAAGCTATACAGGTAAGATGATTGCATGAAAAAATGAAAGTCCATTTGAGACTGAGAATTGGGAAGCTGTTCCTTAGGTAGTTCTATTTTCATGAAGTTATGCGGAAAACACACACTGCCTTTGATAAATACATGGCATTCCTGGATTCCATCATTTTTATCTCTCAAAAGCATTTAAAAGCATGATAGTAATTTGAAGAAAAGCAAAATTTGTAGTTGAATGATAATGAACACTGAGTTTGGTGGCTTTAGAACCTTGGTTGTTATGCCTTTCAAGTGAATTCCATCAGCACGAGTCATCAGTGGGAAAGAATTATTTTTACACTCTGGTGATTTTGCTGGTGCAGGTTACTTGCACCTGAAAGACTGAATCTCATTTTACTGAGTCCACTGCCATTTTGTCACAGAGTTACATTCTTGTTCTCATGTCGGTAAGCAGGAAACCTGCTTTCTTTGAATGGAAAGACTAAAGAAATCCAAGGCAACAGATTGCAGTGGTGTGAGCACTGCCTAAAGCACCATCCAGTGGGCAATCAGAAAACTAAAAACGGATGTACACAATGTGCAGGATAACGGAGTTGCCGGATTATAGGATGCCCCTATAATCTAAAGAGGTCCCACTGTATTGAATATTGTAGCTTCATAATAAAAAACAACACTAAAAGAACTAATTACTGGAAGGGTTTGCAATTAGGTCAGGTCGATGAAGTTATACAGGGTGAGATAGATAAGACTTTGATACAGGATGTAATTTATATGGAGGAAATATTCATGCCATTCACCTGTAAGTCAGCCAAAGTGCCCCCAAATGCTTTACGGTTGCTTACATATGACCTTGTTTCTTCAAACATCCATTCGCAATGAGCCACTGCTGAAATGCCAATCAGAAGTCTCTCTCGAGGAAGTTGATTCATCAGGTACATAAAACCATGATTCTCCTTCCCAAGGATGGAATTAGGTGGAAGGTGAACCTCTTCAAAAAAAAGTTCTGCCACATCCTAATGAAAAAACAGATAACCTGGGTGTTACTTGGTGAGAATTGATAACTATCCTTATAGCATGTAAAATAAGATTCTTAAGTTATCTACAGAGAACAATTCCATAAATAAGTATGTGGGATTGAAAAGTGGGAATTTGCTGTAAAACATTCGTAGCTGAAATTCAAACTTTTTAGATTCCAGTAGATTCCATCTTGTTGTATTTGCTCCTTAAAATGCACCACATCATCCTGTTCCCAAAATACTCTGTTTCCTACTCTATTTGTCTACATGTCTAGATCAAAATATTTTTATCTGTAGTTAAGTAATGCAATGCTTGTGCCATATTTATTTTGGGTACATGATATCTGGGATACCTGAGTGAAGCCAATAGTACCAAAGAATGCCACCAAGAAACATTTCTAACTTAATCGAACGTAATATTTTGCTTAGTGTGGAACAGAGGATATGGGAGCTGGAGAGAAGAATAAGGTTCTGAATTTGAGACTGATTCCCTTCCTCAGACCTTTTCCTGGGCAATAAGGAAAAGGAGAGTTTAGGAAAGGAACTCTTCTAAATACCTTCTCAAAAGAGTTGATTGGAAATGGGGGAATAAGGAGGAGTAGAACTATGTAAAATGTGTCACCACAGATGGGACTTCAACTCACCTGCACACAGTATACCTAAGGGTCTTCTGTTTCAGTTTTTTTGCCAATTCACACTTATTAATGTGATTTGGAAGGAATAACTGGTGATTGTGGAACTAGGTCTCTTATTTGGCTGTTTAATAATATGTACCACAATTAATCCCCCAAGCATAAGTACATATAATTTGCTGAAACTGTTGCTTCCCTTCATTCACAGTAGATAAAAGAAACCTAACACCATTCGCAAAGGCATAAGCAATTGCAAAATGTGGCTAATACAATCATGAGAAAGTGCAATTGTGTTTTTTCTTTAATTTCTGAGCTGTTCATTTGCCCAAAATTTAAAAGTACCTTCATATGTACCTAGGGAATGGATGTGAGACAATATATGAATACAGAAAAGACACACATGACTTATTATTGTTCAAGTTTAATTTAAAAACTTAGATTAGATACATGAAATGTAAGAGGCTAACCCAAACATTGTGATTTTGACTGTATGTTGTGCTATAATCACACTACCAGGCTCAAATGTCACTCTTTGTTTCTTTCAAAAATTATTCTGAATGTGCCGTGTGTCGTATGGGCTGAGAGCAAAGCTACATTTATGTGAATCCATTTTCTCTTTTAAAAATGTTAAGCACATAGTTTAAACTATCAACATGATGAGTTAAAAAAATAAATCAATTGGCATATGCTTCTGCTTTTTCATGGTAACTGTATTTTTTTCCTTAGAAGTAGCCGATATTATTTTTCCTTCATGATTTTTTCTGAGACAACTATTCCATGAATACTCTCCAGATCAATTAGTCTTTACCTTTTGAATAACTTGAACATCTCAAGGGCATGTTCATCACCAGACGTTGACAACATTACAATTCCAGACTTAATTCCATTTTCGTCTCTTTATTTATATTGACTATCATATGTAGGGACCCTGAAAAGTGGTAAATAAGCTTGAGGGAAAGCAGTGTAAAAGTCATAATCCCAGCGGTGCCAAATTCGCAAATTACATGCTCAGGTAGTGAAAAAAATACTTACATATTTCTCAATTTAACCTTTTTACTGCCAGCCCCTTTAAAGTAGACTGTGCGAAAACTGCCAAGCCCATTAAGCCCAGCCAATGGGCATGCTCATTAAATTATATATTTAGCACTTAATTTTAATTTTTGAATTTTAATTTTTCTCAATTTTGATCATATATTTCACTTTTTAAGAGGATGAAAAAATTATTCATGCATTCTCTGATTTAAAGGGATTGTAACCATTACAAAGACGTGATGATGTAATGTAGGTGGGCCGATATATCGGCCCTTGGCAGTTTTCGCACAACCAATAGAGGGCCGATATATCGGCCCACTGGCAGTAAAAGGGTTAAACAAACAAAGAATTGTATCGGAGACAAATGAATATATCTAACTTATTCTATCTAATCTTACTTGATAGTTAACAAAATACACAGAGATATACGCAAAATACAGGCATAACTAAGGTAACTCAATGGCCACCTAGCCTAAGGACGGTGTTGTGTGGGTTGCCTACGGCCAATGTCCTTGGTACTGCTTCCCTGCATATTCAAAGTTGCGTCAAATATATATAAATATCGTTTTCAAATTCCTTTTGGCGATCAAATATGCTGAAAATTTTTGGCATTATGGTCTACAGAGATACTTTTCTGATCAACAGTAGCTTCGATCGAACTATAGACGAGTGGTGACGCCAGTTCATCCAGAGAGACTGAGAATCGGAAATATATGCCTGCCCGACTTGTCTTTTGTAGGTACCTCGCCACCGCGGCTTAGTTCAATATGACAATGCCGGCTTGCCTTGACTTAGATATTTTTTTCTAAAATTACTTTCCGGACAAATAATGTGGCGCATCATACGGAAATATTACTGTGTTCCTATCTTGTACTTTTTACCGCCCCGCCACGCCGGCGACTTTCCGCCACGGGCGCCGAATAAGTTTGCTGCGGTGGGAATGCCGTCGCGCGGAGTCATATCCTAAAGTCAGCAACTCCTCTCAACATCAGTCCGTGAATTCGATAGTTTATCCTTATATAACTGTTTTTGTTTACCCGAGGAGTAATTGCGACCCGTCAGTCACAGCTTAGGTGGAACGCTCTTTGAATGAAATTATTACTTCCTTTTGACAACTTTGTCTTTTCGCCCAACCTTGTCCAGCGTAGTTATTGGTCCAATTAATGCTATGCGAAGACTTAATGAAATCATCTTTCACAAGCGCAATTGCTTTAATGGCAACTTTTCTGACGATCTTTCGGGATAAATACTACGCAACTCATTTCGTCGGCACGACGAAAACGATGCGCCCCGACCCCGCCACCATAAATACGATCTAGGGAGACTATGCAGATATCATGGCCACGCGCATCATCAGACTGATGATAGCGGCACGGTCACGTAACTAGTAATTATGTATTTTTCACACCATGAGTTTGCAAACATTTTTTCACCAAATGGGACGTCTTTCATTACGAGTCTTCACATGCATATCAAAATAAAGCTTAAAGCATATCATGTTTTTTCGCAAAATATCGTACGATAGGTTTAAAAAAATGCGAAATTGCGCGCAAAATATCGCACTAACAGCAAAATACCGCTAAATTTCGCGAACAAAAAGCTATTCGCGAAATTTCGGTGAATTTCCCCATACAGCACATGTTACGTAATAATTCATGTAGGTTGGGTCTAAATCTAGACTAAGGCGTGTATCCCCATATTTACCTAACCAATACTCGTGGTTGTTCGGGGTAAATTGAGTTGAACAGGTTCAACTCAAATTATCCCAACATTACACTAATTTCAAAATAAACTTTTATGAAGATTTTCTGATCAAACACTTGAGTTACGATTGTCCATGTTGATCACTTACTTCCTAGCCAACACGCAAATTGTAATATCTTAATACAAAAGGGGATGAACAAGTTTAGTTTTGTATTGTATTTTTTGGTTGAAACATAATTTTCTATATAGGTATGTATTAAGATTGACTTCTGTAGATGTCTGATTGATAAGATTATTATAGTTCCTTGAATTTCATGTTAACGGAAATATTTTTTCAGAGCAGTCTAAAAACTTACGAAGAGAGAGTCCGATGCTGATGCTAGTCTGATGTTAGGATGCTGACGAACCTTGGCAGGCAGGTAGTCCCTGATTAATGATTTACGAATCACCCCCCTTATCAGGTTATAAATCCAATAATTTCAACAGAAAAGTTTTAAATATTTTGTTACAATCATAACGCTTAAAATTACGCATCTTCCAGCAAGGAGAGTTGGGTCAGGGTAAAGTGCATAGTTCTCAATGTGAATGTTCATAGTTCGAATCTATCTCCCAACAATTTTTTTCCATCGCAGTTTTGTTGTACTACCATCCCAGATTATTAACATTTTTAACATGTTTATCTAGGATACATTTTACCTGTCTTACGTATTAATTGTGTAAATTACGTAATTAATACCTACATGAAATTATTTTTCATTTAATACCTACCGGATTTGACCATAGACGAGTATTATCCGGTTTGGGGCGGACATACAACCGTATATAGACTGAATTTATTCCACTTGTGCATGTGTAAAAACAGTTTTTAGATGAGATAATTCCTGGATATTAAATGGCCTATAGACCAATTTGCGGCCGTTTGTGCTGTATGGGTCGCTAGCGTGAAAATGGCAAATTTAACTTATCAGGGCTTTAAACATCAAAATAACAACATTTATGCTCTTAAAAAGAAATTCACGAAAAAAGCCATTCATGAAATTTCAGGGTCCCTAATTATATGCCCTCCCATGAACACAAATCTTGATGCAATGGAAGGGCTTGCACATTCAAATACATAGTAACAGCTGAACAGTAGACAGCTACAATAACTGCTCCGGGTATGGATAGGATGCTGAAGAGTAAGAGCTACAGAACTGAGACTCTTAATTTCCATATATCATACACTCAACTAGTATTTGTTCTGCAATTTTGTGAACTTGTAGCTAAAAATCTAATTCCCATAGAACAAGACTATGATTCCTAAGACCCTCACAAGGTGGTGGATTAGCTATTAGGAAACTAATATTTTCGTCTGTCACAAAGACAGCTTTTTTCTGAAGAATTCGATAATTTATTTCTCACTGAGAAAAAAAATTTACGTGACGACCACAGTTCTTGTTCACCTTTTTGTACCAAATGATTAGCTATTGGAGCCAAGATAAACCAGGGCTCTATTTACTCTTGAGTAATATTTTATACTGTTTTCATATATGTAGAGTTCTGCCATACCTGAGTTTTATGTCCCACTTTCTCAATGGGTTTTCCTCTGGCAAATCCTTCGGCATCAGCATTTAGAAGAAATAAAGAAATGCCATGGGCAGGACTTTTAGCATTTGGGTTGGTGATGGCTACCACAATCACCACATCTGCCATGGCTCCATTGGTGATGAAGCATTTGCTACCATTTAGTACATAACTACCATCCTCCTGTTTTTTGGCCCGAGTTTTAATTCCTTGTAAATCACTATTGTGGGAAATAATACAGAGACATATTGAAATATGGCTTTACTCCATAAATTCACTGAATATTATTAATCGTCAATTATGCTAAATATCTTATGGCATTAGTTAAGTTGGCTGGTTTTGTTTGCCAAAAGTTGTTGTAGCAATATGCTACTCAGTAAACTCTCAATTGTTAGTTTGTGGATGAATTGGGCTGAGGATTTTCAATACTTGACTTTTTATTTTCTCTTCTTATTTCCATATTTAAAGTGTTTGTATTCTGCACTATATACATTCTGATTTTTATATTTCTTTAACAATCATCATTTTTAATTGTTTGGTTAGAGCTTGATAAATGGGAAAATTGAGTGATTACTTTTAGAATGCTTTTAAGAGAGAAATTAATCATTGATTTATGATGTCACCATTGATCTTCAGGGGAATTTTTCCCCCAAAACAAAAGGACATTGATTATGAGCTTATACCATTTCATATGTGTGAATGTGGTCCTTCAGAATAAAATACAATTGAACTCCCAAATCCACAGGATGTACATCAAGAGACATTATGCTGAGAAATATGCATAACCACAAATAATTACAAATACTAAGTACTACCTGATTTCCCTAAAAATATACAGGTAGTCAGATTATCTTTCCATTACTGTTATTAATAGTTTTCTCAACTAATATTTGATTTTTTGGGGCACGTAAAGAGAAGTTCAATCTAAAAGAAAAAAATGACAGTACCTATATTAGTGGCAAACTATCATGTCAATAGAATACTTTTGCTATGCACTCAGGAGAGGGAGATTCTTATTCTTTCACTGTAATCATCATCTTCTAAAGAACATGCCTTGTTGCTGCAACCATTTTTCTCTTTTCCTTTGTCCTATTCATTTCTTCATAGTTCTGACATACTGTGACCTCTAGTACCTACATCTTTTACCATCTTCCTCCATACTCCCAAATTTCCTGTTTAATACAGAACTTTTCCTTCAACCATGTTTTGCCATATAGTTGTAGTGTCTAAGAAAGTAGCCAAAATGATTTATTTTTCAGTTGGGGAAATTCTACACAAAGCTTCTTTGATTCTTAACATCTCCTAAGATTATTTGGATTTTCTTTGTCACATTGTTAGTATTACTGATTCTTCACCACAACCACATTTCCATTGACTTTAAGTACTTCCCATCTTCAATCAAGAGAGTCTTTCACAATCATATAGCAACTTCAAATAAATATCTTTACAAACTGCTTAATTATTTCTAAACAGACAGAGTTATTTATCAAAAGCTGTCTTCTCTCTGTGAAAGCTCATTTTGCTATAGCATTCCTGTAATTTCCATGCAGGATATGTAGCAGATTGTAATATTACAGTCTGCTAATATTAGACTACCTAATTATCAAAATTTAGGTGGTCTAATTACAAACTTCTTGAATTGTTGTTTTCCCAATGTTGAAGCTGCGTGTTTTTATTTGTTTTGATTTGCTGACTGTCATAAATTTAGTTTTATTGATATTGATACTTATCTAACTTACTTCATTTTTCTTGAATAGCCAAGAATTTGTCTGTGTTTTTCTGCATATTCCTTACACTGTCTGCCAATAGTGCAATGCGATCAATAAATTCTTGCGTGCTCCTTCCAGTGTAAGGGAAGGCCATAAAGGACATTACATATTACTTCACACTTCTTCACTGTTGTACACAGAAATTCAGGATATGACATATCGCTGAAGGTTCAGACTGTCCAGATCCATCACTAACTGTAAGTTGTAATCAAAATAGGGCTGAGATCCCCTCTCCCATTCCAAAGTTTTTAACAGTTCCCACTGACCTCTTTCTTCAAAGGCAATGGTCTGGCATGTTTTTATACAAAACTTCCAATAAACAATAAAAGAGCATTTGAGGGATTTTTCATGAAATGCCAAAAGGAACTCTAAAGTATTATTGAGTTAAATGATTTAGTTAATGCCAAGATAGGATTAAAGTACATGACTCAGTTGAATAGAACGACCAAGACAAAAGTGAGCTAGTTTGTGATATGCTGAGACACTGTTTGCCCTGTGATCAATTGACCAGTCACAGGGTACATCTTAAGATTGAAGGGGAGGGAAGAGCAGATTAATATTTATCTACAAGGATGCATAAGAATGCATTGAAGAAGATTGGGAGAAACACAAATGCACATGTCATTACCTGACACTGAACCAAAAGTGATTATCAGGAGTTCACGGGAAAGTACAACATGAATGACAGCCTCTAATATGATCCACTTTAATGAGGTAAAAAATCCGAAAGGTCCAAAATATTCAAAAATTTATGAACAGAAAAATAGTAGACTACTGATTTGCATGAATAAAAAACGTTGCAGAAATAATTTAAAAGCTTAGGTTATACAGTAAAACCCCTTATTTACGCTTTTCTAGGGACCTCTAGAAAAAAGTGTATAATGCGGGAAAATGCAAATAGTGGGAAAAGGAAAATTTTCAGTTTCACATGCATATTTTAACAATATAAAGTAAATATATAGATAAGAAACACCAATTAACTGAATTAGAGCAATATTATTAATTATTTTCTTAAAGTATAGAGCTGTCCTGATTTATTTTTGTACGATATATTTCTACCAATATTTCAACCAACCATTGGACGTCGTAAAATCCATCATTCTAAAACAATACATTGTGCAATGCATTTTTTGTTATGATGAAGCCATTCTCGGCGATATTTGATGATTTAGAACTTAAAAACTATTTTTTAAGTTTGTATTCCTTCATACGATGATTTCTTGACTTTTTTGACTGACACCTGCACTAGCTAGCATGTTTCTGAATCACATCGCGATTTTTCATAATTGTATCCATTGTGGAGACCGGTAATGCTAGATGTTTCACTATATCAGTGCAAGTTGCATCATGAGAATCCACAATTTTTATTTATGCCTAAATTGAAAATATTCAAGTTGCTGCGAAGGCTTCCGCGGTGATTAGAAGATTACTCGAGGGTTTTTGTTTTTCTCCGTGCTGGTTCATCTTACTGCATGACAGTTTTGCCGGCATTCCAGATGGTATCTTCTGTCCAAAGTATAGGAAATAAATAATAATAATAATGTTTATTCACCATTTGCACAATAAAGTGATGGGTGTCGTCATAACGATATTATTTACAATGTTAATTACACAAGTAGTACAATCCACTAAGAATAGCACAGTTACCCAGATAAACTTGAAAAATTAAGTTCAAAGTACTGTGTGTATCACTATCATCATTAGTACCCATATAGCACAACATATCTACTAGATATCTACAGCATATCTTCAACGTCTTAAATATCTTAAATGTTTACAAGATGTCTAGAAAATATCTTAGATGTCTCCTATATCTGAAAATTATACTTTTTATTCATCTCACATGGATTCAAAGGTCATGTAGTCATGTTCATCTCATATCCATTCAAATGGATATTACCGTGAATGGATGATTTTTCTCAGTCCCTCGTAGACGGTATCGTACTTAGAGAATATACGGATGCGCTCGCCGGAAAAATCTAAGGCCAGGAGGATCAGTGAAAGTACATCTGAAATGTGGTTTTAAACGCGATTCACGATCTTTAAGAGCAATTGAACATTGGTCCACGGATCGGATGATTTTTCTCAGTGTAATCAGATGATTTTTCTCGTAGATGGTAACGGACTTGGAGAAAATACTGGTGCACTCGCCAGGAAACGGGTTCTCAGCATTATGGAGGAAACTTATTTATCTCTCCTGGAGTTGAAAGAATATCAGTAACGTATATTTATAATGGTCATGCTTATTTTTAACCACAAAATGATTGTGGTGAAGTCTATTCGGGTCTTCCACCGGGTAAGCTGTACCATTACTGGAAGTGGAAGACCCGAATAGACTTCACCACAGCTATTCGCCGGGAGAACCTCAAATCTTTTTTCACAAAATGATTATTAGGGAAATATTTTTACGGCACAAATTATCCGTGTCAATCTTTTAGTAAAGTTAATAATCACAAACGACTTAATAGCAACCAGCCGTTGTATATATATGTATATGGCCTCCCAGTCTCCTACCCTTAATTGGAAAATGTGTCAGGTCGTACATCAAAGGATGAAGGGATACACAGGAGTTAAGTGTAGGTTGTTAGGTAGGCGTATCTGTAGTATACAAGGTACAACTAGTCATCATTCATTAAGTGAGAACCTCGATCATTTCCCTTTTTTTACAATTTTGTTCCGTTGGGGAACAGTTGGGCCAATGGTTGGGAACAGTTGGCAAAACGGACATGAATAACGGTTGGCCAACCATTGCACCTAACCATTCCCCAACGTTGACCCAACCGTCTGTGTTACATGGGTATGCAGTCATTATGCCAAGTCTACAAAACAGTGGGCGACAGTGTTCTAAGGGACCAAATTGGCTATAGTACGAAGATATGGGAAATTTGATGGGATGCGATCTTCGGACCGGAAGATGGTGTCTAGAATGCCGATGAACTGTCGTCCAGAGGGATGAACCAATGCGGAAGAAACCCGTAAACCCTTGAGTTATCTGAAAATATTGTAATTCGCATCCATTTCCCATTTCAAGTAAAATGAAATTTACGTTCTGGAGTAATTGAGGATAACATAAACAACACATGAGAATATTGAGCTACCTCGCTGATTGGCCAGCACAAGCAGGTATCCAACGGCAAAAAACTTCTCCACAAAGTAATTTTATCTATTTGATGCTATTTTCATGCAATAAAACTATTTTCAATAAGTCTTGTTTTTGAAGTGTATATGCAGGAAACGAGGTAAAACAGTGTTTTATATAGACTGGTACATAGGGCTAAATGTCATAGAAGGGAATTTTGTTTTTTTTATCTATCGCATTCTTACTCGCATCTAACACAAACAGTGGGATAACCGGAAAGTCGTGGTGTAAATACAGGGTTGTACATATGTTGGAGATATAGGAAATGGGATGGACCTGATAAAAATGTTGTAAATTGCGGGAAATCGTAAATTCCGATAACGTAAATATGAGGTTTTACTGTATTTGTTTTCCAATTAATTTTGATAAAATCCAAAATCCAATCAATCTCCTGGTCTAAAAACATTGGTTAGTCCAGATTTTACCGTGACTTCAAACAAATTTGGACAGTTGCGTGTTACCATGGTTGTAAGTTTTCCAGTGTAAAGTATTTAGCAAATGTTTTGTGGAGATGCTAAAAACTATTGAAGGGACAAACCTGCCAGCATGTGGCTCCGTCATAGCAATGGCACCAATTTTCTTTCCAGCCAGCATATCTGGTAGTAGCTTTTTTATTTGGTCTTCTGATCCATAATGTATGATGTATGGTAGAACTATGTCAGAATGAAGTATAAATCCAGAGCCGAGACCATCAAAGAGAGCCCTGTGTAGAAGTAGGGGTTATTAAAAGATGTTATTAAATTGGGATTATGATTTACATTGGTGAGGAGAAACTTCAGTTTGTCAATACACATTTATTTTATTTAAAGCTAATTTATTTAGTGACCTAATCAAACTTTAAATAATCTCTTGTCAAATGCATATTAATACACTGTTTGTCTGTACATCATATTTTGCATTCCACTGAGGCTCTAGCTGGAATGCACTATTTCGTGCAATCTTAAAATATTATAATCAATCTACTGTAATTGAAATGTGGAATTTAAGGTGATGAGGTGATCCACAATTCTCGTTTTCATTGCTATTTACATATTAAACACAAAAGTTAATGTTTTTCACTAAAAATTGTAATCTTAAGTCTTAGTTAACATTTTAGTTCTCTTGGTACAGTGACCTAATCAGCTTATATTAAAACTATATTTTAATAATAATAATTAATATGTTTATTAACACTGACTTGGCAATGTACATAGCATGGTTTTGTCAATATAATGCATTTAAACAAATACAACAAAAATGATTTTACACACATTCATTGGTGAATTAAGTACATCATAATAAGCTTTATTAGCCAAAAATTTTTTTTTTAATTTTACCTTCAACAAGGAAGGGGGGAAAGTTTTGATGTGAAGGGGTAATTCATTGAAAGTAATGGAGGGAGTGCAATGAGGACATTTAATGGCTAAAGACAGATAATGTCTGTTCAGGTGAATATCACCTTTGGTGTGAGTGTGATGGTCATGCCACTCTTCATTTCTTGAAAAATTCTGTGGATGTTCATGGACAAAATAAGCACAATTTAAAATAAATAAGGAAGGAAGTGTTAGTATTTTTAGAGAGCAAAACAAAGGCTTTCCTGGGGTCCATATATGAATATGTACCATGGCTTTAATCTGCCTTGCTTCTGAAGGGAAAATAGGTTTTTTGCATGGGATGAATCCCCATGACATAATGCCATCAGAAATGTGAGCATGGACGTTAGCATAATAAATAAGCTAAAGAGTAGGTAGCTAAAGATAGAAGAGGTATGAGCCTCCTGAGCATAAATATACCTATGTTAATTCTACTCATGATAACCTTGATATGATGTGTCCATTTAAGGTCATCTGAAATTAGAAGACTTAAAATTTTTAAAGTTGTAGAGTTGGCTATAGATTCACAGTCTAATTTTAGATGCCGATGGAGCAAATTTGTTCCAGTCTTGGAGTGAAAATCCAGTTTTACTGGTGTCAATTGACAGAAGTTTTATCAGTGTATAATGCAACTTCACTTTGAGGTTATCTGTCAGGCAAGTCATTCGCACAGATTATGAACAGAAGGGGGTCAAGAATGGAACCTTGGAGAACCCCGAAGTTTAATATCCCGAGGGGTAGATACTTATTTAAGAATTTCAAAATCTGATGTCTGCCAGTTAAATATGACTCAATCCAGTCAAGGGCCTTCCCTCTAATTCCAATGTCGGCTAGCTTAAGGAGAAGGATATCGTGATTGACTTTATCAAATGCTTTATACAAGTCATAGCATATTAATCATCATCGGACAACAATCCTAGGATTGGTTTGACTCAACCACTCAATTCTTCTATCAGCCAACCTCATCATATTGACATATTTCCTTCTTTTACATCCTTCACAACTTTCTCCATACATTTCATATGAAACCTGCCATTTCCATTCTTCCTGTTCACCTTTCCCTCAATGATTCTCTTTAATAGGCCATTGAGCCTTAAGATATGCCCGATTAAGTTGTCCCATCTTCTTTTTAGGGTTTTCATAAGGCATTTCTTTTCTCCCACTCTTCTTAAGACTCATAGCATATTCCTAGGGAATATTCACTATGATCACAGGCATGATAGACCAACTTGAACAGTTAGAAAGAAGCTGTGTTTTTTGATCTGGCTATCATACAACCATGCTGAGAGTCATGTAAAATATGATTAGTTTATAGAAAAGAGAAGAGATAACACAAGAATAAAATTTTTCTCAAGTATTTTGGAGAAAGCAGTTAGGACAGAGATTGGCCTATAATCGTTGGGGTCAGAAAGGAAGCCTTTTTTTAGGGAGAGGTAGTGAACAAGCTGGTTTCATACGAGAGTGAAACTCACCATTAAGAAAAGAAGTATTAATAGTATCAGCCAATGGGCTAGCAATATGTTGAATAACCATTTTGATGATGGGCATTGGGATTTTGTCAATACCAAATGACCAGTTAAATGTACATGTGTTAACAATCTTAATAATTTCATGTGAGTCAATGAAGGCAAGGAAGGACAGGGGATATGAGATGTAAATGTATCAGGATTGAGAGTAAGGCTAAGAAGGGAGTGATGAATTGATCATTACAGCAATTTGAATAGCATTAAATATCATTTGATGTTGAATATCATTAAAAAGTTATGATTATTACATTCCCAGTGGACACCTTTCCTTACCGCATACATTTTAAGTGTGCCCTTTATGGCTGTTATTAAATACAATTTAGTACATTTCCAGCATATATGTAAATATTTACATCTCAGAAAGGAAAATGATTTTTGAAGCATGAGAGATATCCTGTCCAGATTATGACTGAGATGTGTGAGGGATATTAAGGGCATTCATTTCCAGGAAATTTTGTTCCCTTGATATCGTTGGTTAAAATAATGGTTCCAAAGCAGCCACTACACATCATCAACAGTAATGCTATTCTCAGGCTTGCTGTATCCTAAATTACATGATAAATTAATATTGAATGGGTTGAGGCTGATGCCAAATATGTTTCCATCTTCACACTACATCAGCTGGAATGTCTGAAGTGACAAATATTTGTCTTGTCAAATAATTGTGATCTTATATAAGAAAGATCAACATTGAAACACAAATATTCAAGAACTTGTTTTTCCCTCACTCCACACACCATGATGCATACCAAAATTGTTTCTTGTCTATAAACAAAATAGTACTCTGTGCACAAAATCGATGTTATTATACTGCAATCATGTCAAATTTAAAATGTGTCAAATGAATATAAAAAAACCTTTTAAACCTCTAATAATTACATTTATGTATGAAGCATAAATGAGAATCGTGATGTGGTATTTTTTGGTGTCCGAGCCCTTTTTTTCTGATTCCCCTCATTGGCCATGTTTCCCCTTGGTGGACTGTTTACCCACTGGACTTAGCCAAGGGACCAGCCTGAAGCTTGCACGACCTGTGCGCTAACGACATGTGCAATACCTACAATTCCTAAATGCAGCGATTTTGGCCTGTAACATTTAGGTCACACCATTGGGGCATATCTTTCCCTCACCACATCCACTATCACTTACATAGTATATTCACTACCTATCTAATGTTTTTAGAATAAAGGAAGCATCATGGCATATTTCCATCAAGAAAAAAATCACTCGCCTTGGCCAGGACTCAAACCTGAAAACTCCTGATTTCCAGCCAGGTTCTCTACCACTATTGTGAAATTTCAATAGGTAATGCAATTAAGGTTTTTGTGGCAAGTTTTTGAGCCTTGAATTTGAACTGAAGCATCATTTGGGGTTTACATAGTAACCCATCTGGAACCATTTGAAGATGTGCTGTTCAATCCAGTAAAGAACATTTCCTAAGAACAAGAAATTTGCTAATATTGCTGTTCTGTGCTTAGGTGGCATATGGTGATGAGTCACAATAGTCAAAGGTGACGAAAAAGGTCACATGGTGGTAGAGCACTGATTCATAACCATAGTCATGCATGGCGAAATAGGTACATATATTTTTACTGAACTGTAGAATAGGGACACTGCCATGATAGCAAACAATTTTGTGGTTGGTAATGACTATAAGAGATTGAAGTACTGATGCAATGGAAGAAAAGGATATTTATGCCGAAGTACTGATATGTATTCTTGTAAAATAACATAAAAGGTATATACACAAGACTAGGCCAGTCTACATACAGACAGACCCAATTGCTGTAATCACATTCATTAACACATTGAGTGTGGGTGCCATCAGAAGAATTTTTTCTGGTGGTGGGAATTTAGGTATCATGTGCTCTAAGGCCCTGCGCACACTTGGCCACTCGCACCAGCCACTAGTGGCCGCGACAAGCTGCGGCCGATGCTTTGTGTACATTTATATCACATCTCCGCACACTTGGCGATTGCTGTCACCACGTCTGGCCACAGGCTAGGGCTGTGGCCGGTTCTCGCTACTTGTGGCGGCCACTAGTCGCCAACTTCAGGCGCACACTTGGCCACTGTTGCCGCTAGCCACTTTGCGTTTCTCAGTCTGTTCCAGTACTCCGTGGAGCGTGCGTGTGTATTGCTCGACATGGAGACTTTCGATGTGGATGTCTTTATATCCAAAATTGAAGCACGTCCTGCCATTTGGGACCTGAAATCGGACTGGTACAGTGATCGTGTGAAGAAAACCGAGGTCTGGAATGAACTGTGCCTCAAATTCATTCCTAATTTTGCCGAAAAAAGCATTCAGGAAAAAAATACTGGTTACGGAATGGAATACGGTAAAATTTGGTTACAGAATGGAATCAGTCAGTGGCGGCGGCAGGTGGATGGGTTGAGCATCTAGTGGCAGCCACTAGTAGCAGCCGTGTCTAGGAGCTGATGGTGACCACTTGTGGTCGCCACTAGTCGCGACCACAAGTGGCCAAGTGTGAGCACGGCTTTATAGGCACCTTGTAAGCTCAGTCATCCCCCCATGGAAAGTGAACAGCCATAACTCACAAGTGTAAGCCATCTTTACACTAATTTTTAATGAATGAGATCCAAGTATTTGTTGAATGAACTTTATTGATTAATAATTCCTACATTCGAATTCTCATATGTTAACACATGGAAATTTTAGGTGAATGGAAAATCCTTTCTTTTGCACTTTCTTCAAACTTCAATTTGAAAATTTGTACTGTCAAATTGAGTATAATTAGTAGTATTTCTGATTATGTTTTAACCTTTTCCACTCGGGTGTAGAGTGATACTCGACACAGCATAGCTCACTACCAACTCGCGTGTCGAGTGTCACTCGACATTCAGGGGCAAAATTAAGGGGCCTCTAATAATTATATTCCGAGTGGACTACTGGTATAGAAGGTGAAAACATCCGAACTCGGGTGTCGACTGATACTCGACACTGCATAGCTCAGTACCAACTCGCGAGTCGAGCGTCACTCAACACGTGTAATCCAGGGGCATTTAAAAATAAATTCTGAGTGGACTACTGGTATAGAGGGTGAAAAAAATCGAATGCAAAGGGTTAAGGCAACGTATTTCATCTCCGATTGATGCAAATCATAAATTTCTAAGCCAGTGCAAGCATTATAATTCTTACATGTGTATGGGCTGAAATGATTAAGGGCCATACCATGTCAATTCTTCCTGAAACATGAACGTTTGACACTCACCATCTCATTTTAATGAAACTAGGCATGATTTATGCTTACTTTTGATGTTTAGATGTTTTATCCTTTCATGTGGATATATGAAGCCATGAAAAGTTTTTCTTCTCTACCTCAACTTGTTGTTTTTAACAGAAATTTAAAGTTAGGGTGAAACTGCAGTTTATGCATTCCTAAGGCCTCCATGGATGCTTGCACACCCAAAGAAAAAAATGCATGCATCTGTTTTATTTATCGCTCAACTCCTTTGGCCTGAATGATTTGGAATGGAATGACCTTTGTGCATTGGTATTACTTATGCTTTTTGAACTAGGATTAATGCTAAAAACAAACTAGCAAAATTACTTTACTACCTACTTTCTTCTTCAGTATTACATTGTTTTGATTTTTTAAAATTCTTCATTGAGAGTGCAAGCATGGTTTCAAGGTTTTAAATACAATTGTATTTACTAGTTAACTATGGACAGGAGGAAATCAATATATAAAACACATTTTTGGAAAAGTCTGACAAGGCTTAAAACTACAGTATACTTGCTCACAAGTGTTCAAACAAGGCATCTTTAACACCTACAACATTTACTCTTATTAAGGTAATTAGGCGCAGCCACGGGCACTAGCTATAGCTACGTCACTATATATAGTGACGTTGAGAAGCTTGAGACCTCTCTGAGGCGAACAAGAGAACACTGAGGGTGGGAGAGAGGTTTTCATTCAGGAAATGAAAATCTCCTCAAGCGAACTGTGAACATTTGCATTTTAAAATTATGCTATCGTTAATATGTTGGTTGTATTAATAAGGTTAACACAAGAGATGCTGTCAATACATTTTCTGTAGCCCTACCAACAACTCACTGTTCCTCCATGATTATGGCCGAGTGTAGGAAGGAGCCACCAGGACCACCCTTGCTGACAGGAATATCAATTCCTAGAAGCCCAAGTTCACCCATTCTTAGCCATGCAGATCTGCTGATCATTCCATCTTTCTCCCACCTACAAAACATTCACTCATTATACCACCGTAAAATTACTTAAATTTCATTTTTTTCTGAATATTTGATTTCATATTTCGGTAAATTAATGTATTACTTTTCTCGCATTGGCATCATCTCCTCCCTAAACAACCGCCGAACACTCTTCCTGAGGGTGTCGTGATCTTCTGTAAAAATACCTCTAGAACCAATGTCCAACATAGTTTCCATCTGCCCAGGAGAGGGTCTGTAAACACTAGAATTAAAAATTTTGCACGTATAGCGAAGATATTTTTAGAAGAACCGTGTAACAAACTGCCAAATACCTATCATTTTCTGCTGTGCTGCTGAAGAACCTAATTCGCCTCAACGCAGCAAGCCTGGCACGGCAGGAGGAATACATAATCACGTCTTCAGATCGGTCAGATTATCAGTCTGGAATATGATTATGCCCTTCAATGAGATAGAACGGCGATGAAAAACGAATGTTTATATTTATAGACTCGTAGGTAATCCCATGTTTAGAGCAATACGTAAAGGTGGATTACGTCAAAAATCATGCACCATGGGAATCATTCAATTATTACTCATGACATGACTATGTACTCAAAATACGGAACAAATTTTTTATCCACGAGAGTAAACCCGATTTATCAAATTAATCTTCGCTATCGCTCTCGAAAACTAAAATTGAGGGGGGTGAGGGGATTCTTATGATTTCGTCATTCAGTTGTCATATATTAGATCAAATGACCTACCACTGATGTCACTCAATTCGTTCACATCTGTCAGACGGGGGGGTGTTGTTGTCTTGTGACTAAGAAAAATTTTGAGCGATATCGTAATATGGCAGGGTTTAACTACAACAGTGCCCCGAAAAATCCTTTTTATCCGGAAGAAGATGATGATGTGGACGATGAAACATTCCTTCGCAGTGCGAAAAATGGTAACTCACGGTACATGCTGTCTCCTGAATATGAGAAAGAAAGGGATTTGGAGGATAAAAGACTTCAACTTCTGGAGAGGAAGAAAATGATTGAAGAAAGAACAATTCAGTCGTCTCAGAGGTCCATTGGCATTCTCAGGGAATCTGAACAAATTGGAGTGGCCACCGCAGAGGTACTTATTTTGTTTTTTTCTTCGTCAGATTAAAAGATAATTCGACTTTTCAATATAGGAGGAAGTATTACTTTTCAGGAATTGATAAAACAAAGGGAACAATTGGAAAGAACTGAACGGAGATTAGATGATATTAATAGTACTCTAAGGACTAGTCAGAAACATATTCAAAGCATTAAGGTATGTGACACACATTGTGGAATCATTGGTAGGTTGCCGAATAACCTTGAAGCTATGACCTTGTTTTTGTTGCTGTGATTGTGACTGATGGATTAATTTCAATATGTCCGCTATTATTCTAGAGTGTTTTCGGAAGTCTTAGAAATTATCTTAGTGGACGACCAAATGAAGTTCCCAAACCACTCGATACGCCAAGGGAAACAAGTAGGCCATCTCCCCTTTCGCAACGGCTAGATGAATTAACTATTGGGGAAAGAAATGAATATGTGCCAGACCATCCTGGTGAGTTCGTTTATTAACATTATTAATGGTATTGAACATTAAACGTATTGATTTTTCCAAAGTAACTAAAGTATTCCATCTTGACAGGGTTGCGCGTTCGAGGATTAGGTCGAGAGGAAGAAAGACCGAGTGGAAATGTGGGCGAGGTATTGAATCGTAATTTGGGTAAGTTTTTAAACATGTTTTCCCAGCGTATTTCTATAGCCATTTGTTAGGATGGGTGCATAAGCACCCATTGTGTCTCTATGCATTGGCTGGCCAGCCATTGAGATAATTAATTTTTGGGGTAACTTCGCCCTACTTGATCATCACTGCCCAAGTGAAAAGTTAAGTCAAATCAATACCTTTATCCTATTGGCATATACCTACACCTCAGTTTTCTGTTCTTTCAGTTTTCAAGGCTAGTAAGTGTTAATTCCTATGCATTTAGTCTGATGATGTTGGTCAATTGCAGTCCCCTCTCCCTGAAAGGGTTTAAACCTAGTGAAAACTTCAGTGCTAAATTTCCCTCAGCAAATATAGAAGTAATGCCTGCTATGTGGTACCGAAAAAACTGCTTCCTCGAATAAGACAAGCATGGTTAAATTGGAAAAAGAAAATGTGGCATGATGAAAGTAATAAGGGAAGCTAAATTATGGAATGCACTATTTCTTCCTTGGGATTTTTGTTGGTTACAATGAAGTGACTTCATAGTAAATTATCACCTCTGACATTTCTCTCTACTCTATCCCTGTGGATGCCCTAAAGACCCTTGGCTCTATTCTGCTCCTAAAAAAATGGCCCTCTATTCATGCATGTGCGATTTTCACTCATATAGCTAAGCAAGAGGTTTGCTCTGCACATGCCTATGAAAAAGAACCTTTGGATTAATTTTATAATTAATTGAAAATTAAAATGCTAGATGTATTGAGATACTTAATTATAAAAAAAAACTTAATGCATGCCACCCAATATAGCTTCCTATGGACTGTGACCTTGACATATTGGGATGGATAGGCTTAAAATTGTACCCATAACTCTTAAGGCTGCTTTACACGATACAATTTTTTCTACAATTTCTTGTACAAATGCTCGTAGGAGAAAATTGTACCGTGTAAAGCGGCAAATTGTATGAACACTTGTGCGATTGTCTGAATGGCTGAACAGGAAATAGAACCTGTTCGAATTCCATTCAGACAAACATACAGTTTTGTTCAGTTTATACAAGAGTTTGTACAAGAAATTGTACAAAAAATTGTATCGTGTAAAGCGGCCTTTAGAGATGATGTACATATCACTTCTCATGACAGATTGATTGAAGGGTTGGAGACAAATGAAAGGACTGTGTTGCATGAGCTCGAATTGAGGTGGCTGAAAACAGGTGTCAGACACCAGTGCGGCTGGCTATCAAATGATGGTGTCATGTTAACCCCTCAAGCCGGTTTTAAAATTTTTCAGAATCATAGTGCAGGTGGTATTTAACTTCCTGGATGGTGTGAAAGAACTGGCTTTGAAAGTATATTGTCAATAAAATATATTTGTCCAATTATGATGATGACGTGTAGATGGCAGCTTTCTGCAGCTCTCCCAAGTGAATAATCATCACAAGGGTCAAAGAGGAACTAGAGATGGCAAAGGAATCCCTTCCTGGGAAAAGCAACCCAACTTACTGATATCAGTGGGAGGGTGGTGAAGGAAGACAATGACCAGTTGAGGCCAGTTGTGCCCTGCAATGGTCGTGAAAGCTTGGATGACAATGCTATCTATGCAGCAGACCCTGAAAGTGGCAACTGGATATAATCCTCGAGGCGAAAATCTTCGATCAACCAATCCATTCCTTAGTTTCAGAGGGCATTGGGTTCATGCCTGTGTATGTCGAACCTCTGTACAGATAGAAAGCTATGTCCATATGTATGAATATGTCAAACCAGCTTGAGGGGTTAAACACAACATAGGCAACAGGCAGCAAGCTCTAGTACAAATTCGTAAAATTTCTATAATGCACTCTATCATTAGTGTAATGAATCTTCAAAACTACGAGGCTTGGTCCACTGGAGTGGATTTTGGGCCTTGGGTTTGATTAAGCTTGGTGTTCATCTTCTCTATAAGTCTTTGCTAAGCCTGTATACTTTGTGTTAGATACTTTGAGTTAGTGGAAGGGAAATTGATGGGAAGGCCCCACAAGGAAGACCAAGGGACAAGTATATTGGGCAATTGAAGAAGGATGTGAAAGAGAAAACATATCAGGTGTGAGGGAATTAAAACTGAATAGGGCGGAATGGAGGGCTGCAGTAAACCAATCGTAGGATTGAAATACTGACGATATTTTAGTATTCAGTTTGTTTTAATTTTGTCAGATATCCCTGTATAAGGGTTTTTTATTACAGACAAGTATTTGGATTCAAGTCATTACTTTGAATAATAGAATTGCATGCATGAATAACCCAAACTTTCCCTCCGTTATTTTTATGGCTGGCCAGAAACTATCATTCATTAATACTTTCACAGCAGTAGATTGTAACGTCTTTTAGTGTAAACTTACTGCTTCAATATTTGATTTTTTGAATATTTTTTTAGCAGTTTTAGTTCATCCAGCTTTTTAACCCATTGGGGTAAAGTGCCGGCAATTCACCGGTCTACCTTATTTTGCCTTAAGGAAAGAGCTGGCGATTCGTCGGTCACGTGATGGAATTCAGTGTTCTAATGCTATTATTTTTCCCAATGATACATTCCAAAAGTCTTTTTTTTATTCAGTGAAAATAAGTTTTGAAATATTTAATGTATAATTAATTTCAATTTCCAAAAAAATTTAAAAACTTTTTAAGTGAAAATATTCAGAAAATTGAAGAGAGTTTAAAGGGCAGAAAATACATGGAAAATTAAGAGGCGAATGGGTTAATTTCTGAGCAATGGCTTCAAGAACTCAGATGTTGATTAATTATTATAATTGTTGTGATGTACACTGGTGAGAATGCTAATCCATTCTAACCTTCCACATTTAAATTACTGCATATGTCCAATGTTTCATGTTTTTCAGATGAAATAAGTGGTTCCATTAGCCGTCTGAAAGGTCTAGCCAGAGGCCTTGGAGAGGAAATAGATGTACAGAATGATATGATTGAAAACATATCGACAAAGGCAGATCGTGCTGATTTGTCGATCACTAGACAAAATCGTGATATGAAACAGATATTAAAAAAGTGATGTTCCAGTTTAATAGCCTTGATGATGCCAGTGCCAGTAATGGGCTGCAATGAAAGTGCACGAGGATTTATATTAGGACTCGACATAATTTCTGTTCACCGACTTAAAAATTACTGTGATTATATAGTACATTTCCACAACATGTGTTGCTATCTGGATTTCATTGATGCTTGTGTATGCATCATGTTTTTCCAAAATTTTGTATCGAGTAAGTTGTTCTCCCAAGTGAAGGGTATGATATGTATGTATTTTTTCTAGCAGAAAATATTTTCAATGATTAATGAATGAATTTATCTTTGTTATTTATGTTATTTTTAAATGATCTATATTAGAACATTTTTGAACTGAGAATATCGTACTGTTCAACTGAAAAATTTGTATGTGCATATCCACACACTATTATTTATTAGGATTCCAAATTTTTCTTTGGATTAAATTTACTAGAGTCAATATTGCTTGGGAACTATGATAATCAAATGGCTTTTAATAGAAAATTGTCTCCGTTGCAAAGTTTATTTTTATTTGTATACGTTTTGTTTATTGTTATAGTTTAAGAAATATTTGCAGCTTTAAAGGAAATTTTTGATCTTACTTGTACCACTGTTTATGGCACAGAGTTAAAACTGTCTGCACTGCAAAAATATTAAGCAGTAATTCATTTGTGCATGAATGGACGCTAAAAATATCATCCATATAAAATTTTTAGAGGAGTGTGTACAATTAATGTTATTGAGGAGACAGTAGGATATGTGTTGGGATTGTCATAAATGGTGGTTCTTAGTAAATATTGTTAAGAAATGACATTTAATAAAAGTTTTTGAAGCGTTTTGAATGCATAATTTTTATAGAATCCTCTGCCATGAAGAGTGACATTTTGGTATTTCATAGTTTATGCTGTCAATTTTCAGTCTTTGTAAAAATATTATAAATTTACTCCATTTCCTAGTGTTTCCTAAACCGTCAGTTTGTTTATCAAGTTTATTGTGAATTATGGGGAATTTGGAAATCATTGCTTGGTGCCATAATATTTGGTGATCCTACTCATTTTCAACCTCTCAACTTCATTTGGTGATCCTACTCTTTTTCATTTTTATAGTTTTTGAACAAATAGTTTTACTTATGTTATCTTATAAAAAGTAACTTTGGGCTAAACTTACTTCCTCCCCTGCAGCAACGAAGTCCCTTGCCCTCTCAGTATGCAAGTACTTATATAATATGTATATAAATTCTCAAACATCTTTTATTTTTTAATTGCAAGATCCAAAATTAAATAACATCTTCATGGTACCCTGCAAGCGAAATTTGGGCATGGGACCACAACATCAAGCAAGCATCATCATTGTGTTCACTGGGGTCCCCTAACATTTTTGACCACCATTACCTTCAAGAGTTTCTCCACTTTTTATTGACTCCCTTTACTTCAGGAGTCATGATGATTGTATTGACCCTGCATACTTTGAGTTGGGATCATGCATCTTTGATTGAGTGGAACTCACATTTTATGTTGCATTATATAAATTTTTTCCTGTATTCTTTCATTATTATATCAAAAATTTACCCATGTATTTTTTTAACCCCTGTAATTGTTTTCCGTGCTCAAATCTACTCCTATCAATGTCACACCGAACCCTGTGGGTTGATATTGGGAACCCCTTGTCTATGCAGTAGCATGCTAGCAGCCACATACATACCTATTTGTTTTGACTATTAAACTTAGCCCCAAGTTTTTTCGTCATGCTCTTTTATAATAATCTAGGATTTTTCTTTCTTTTAACTTACTATTATAGAAAGCACACAAAATAGTGAAGTATACCTCATTGAAACCTTGGAGAATTGGACCGTTGTATATATTCAACCCAAGGTGGTCTGGAAGTCAAGTTGCTTCTGTATTATTTTCTTGCCGTTTTGAATCAGTGCATGCCTAAATTTATCAATGATTTATATTTTTTACATTAAGGAGGCTAATTGGTATTCTCTTACATTCAAAGCAATAATGATTTATAAAAATTAATTGAAAACCATCATTTTTACATAGAAACTTGAATCGCATCATGATTTTAAACGTAAAATAGCAGGTAAATTACCATTATTTGGCTGCTTGCAAAGTACTTATTATAAGAATTGCAGACAATTCATTCTTAAGAATCAAACATAGCTTTTAAAGGTAATATAAAAAATTGAATAAATAATATGAGATTATGGTGGGTACATCAAAAATCAATCGTACACTTCACATGAAATTCAGCAGGTTAACATAGTATGGTACCCTTCGAAGCTGCCGAGACAAAGTCAAAGGTTGAATTTGGAACACATGGTATGGACAATGCTCCTGCACTTGTCTCCCCTACTCTTGCATCATTTCCTGTTTGGAATAAATTTGACATAGTGTTTGAGACCATCATGTCTGAACTCCTCTGATGCTATCCCTATTGAGAGCAGATGGCCTTGCCTTTGTGCTGTTCTAAAGTGATTTAGGTAGACCTGGGCAATAGCTCTGCAAAATTGAACCTGTGTAGCATTGGAGCCTGTATTTCTCACCGGAAGCCACGTGTTGCACGTAGCAACATCCAGAAGCCAAGTGAATATACACGTACCATTTCTTCACCCCGATATTGGTTCTGCAGTGACTCGCGTTCAGATCCATGTGGTCCATCCCCCATGAATGTGTTGTACTGCCACACAACCAAAGGAAAGGAAACTGGCTTCATCTTTTTCTCAGAGGTGGAGTAGCCTTGTGCCTTGTCAACTGGAGTAATTCCCTCGTAGGCTGATGCAACAGCAACAATGGCATTTTCCATCCATTTGCAGATCATCACTTCTGAGGAAGATTCAGTACTGTACTTGTAACTACCATGTTTTTGCTTTGTCATGTCCTATCTGATTTTAAAGGGCAGCTTTTAATACAGTTTTCCCTCATAGTCTTTGTCCCACTGTAGCCATAGTTCTTTTAAGTTTAGGGAAAGTTTCACTCCAGTGAAAAGATTGTTGAAGTGGATCTAATATGGAAATTCCTTTACGCTGTATGGTAGACTCTCCATTATTGTTACTAAGGGTACAGAGCATTTACCAAAGTTTATCTCATGGTCCTCATTCCTGGCAAGATTTTTTCCTTGGTTAAGGTTGAAGTCCATGAGGTATCTTGAGTATTCAGACTTAAAACCAGATCTAATTGGCTTGCATCAATTCTACTGCTTGTAGGAATGGGGACTGTAGTTTAGAATCGTGCATTCGTCATACTCTAGATGTTGCACTGGGTGAAAATGCATCTTGAATTTTGTTCTAAGTTGCTTGATGAGTGGATGGACTTTCCACATTTTGTCCGTAGATTCCACCGAATTATTGTTGGCACAGTGTAGTTGTACCTCTGAAAAACTTTCTTCAAATGAGATCAATAGGATATTGTGAACATCAGTAGCATCCTTCAACATATGTGCTTGTCGAGGACTTGTACACAGGAGGAAATCAAAAATACTCCCAACATTACTTTCATCTCATCAGGAGTAATTACTGGGTTAGGGTGAATAATGAAAAGCGCATGCTTGTTTGACTCATTGGCAAGATATATGATGAATTTTTCAAAGATTCTGACGAAGTGTTGGTCTCGAATATTTCATACTTAACCCTTTCAATGCGGCACCATATGATGGTACCTTTGCCGGTGACGGAACATGTTTTTTTGCCTAATTCTATTTAGTTTGTCAAATTTAAGCATAATATACATATAAATTGCGTGTACTTGCCTTTTTTCATCTCTTTTTAAAAAATTTTTTTTATGACATTCAGGAATGTCATCAGCTCCTGGTGAAGTTTCCTGACTTATGCAACCCGCACAACTGCTGCGGTGATTCGTTTCTTTTGCGAAAATTTAGAGGAAAGCTTCAAATTATCGTCTTGTTTAAGTTCAGTAGCAGGTTAATGGCTGCGTTTATCTAAGCAAAGAAGTTTTCGTACAGGTATTTGTCTGCTTATATTTTAAATTTTGATTTTTGTTCTGTAAGAATGCATATAATTTGTATTTATCTTGATCGCATTATTTTGCTGTAAATATTTCGGCTTTGAGTTGATTTATATGAAGATGAAATGTGTTCTCTATTCGTTTTGGATAAATACATTTTACTCGGTAGTGTTTTAAATTTTCCTTCTCCTGGTACTCCTTAAATTTTCCTTTCCTAATGTACAAGAAAAAACCCCATATCACTAGGTGCTGCAAAGGTCTTGCCTCCATGAAAGACACTAACAACTATAAAATTATATTGATCGTAGCTCAGGCAGCAGCACTATCACTAGAGTTCTACGCATCAGCCTAACTGCATATGCTCTCTGGTTCCTATTTACACTAATATAATTAGCGATCACGCCAAATTATTTTGGAATCCCATGCTATCACTCATCCGCTTGGTTTCGCCCGCTCGTAGTATGCCTGAGAATTCGTCATGGCAGACATTCTGCCGTTGTCCCTATTAAAAACCCACTGATATTACATTAGTCTCCTTGGAAATACCCGTCCTCGGTAAAAATGTTTATGAGCCGCTTAGTGACTCGGTCTATTGTACCCTTGTACCGTTTCTGTTGTCTTATCCCCTGCCTCTCCCCCCTTCGGGTCTCACTTGTCGCTTCCTTTTCCCAAACCCCTGTCAAGCCACTACTTTCTTTCCCCTCCTCTAGTGGTTCCTTTTCTAACCCCTGACCATCCAAATTCCTGTTCCTTCTATCTCTTTTCCTCAATTTCATTGTTCACTTCCTTTTTTTACCCATTTAGAACACCCAGTTCTCTGAATTTTAAACTCGCATATACACTTGAGAAATACAGAACTGTAACGAACTCAGGTAGCTACGTTGACTTACTAGCGATTTTAAATATTGGATAAATATTTGCATTACTTACAATAATAATAAATCAATCCGATGTGCATTGGATAAACTGTATGCAAAAATGCACGATGCAGTACAGTATTCTTCCAAACGTAAGATCTCACAAATGTATGTATACATACATTTACACATGCATTCAAACATAGCAGTTTTGAATAATTCAATGGTACACAATAAAAAAATAAAAATATTCTGAAAAATAAGTCTATAACAGCAATGATAAAAGAGATGTCACCAATAATTAAATGAGTGACAGTGTTTGCTACGGGAAAAATGTCTTTATGGAAAACCTTGAAAATCATGAATTATGAAATATTACAGTAAAGAAAACAAAATATTTACAGACTAAAGAATGAATCTAAACCTAATACCTTATAAAGTTTATTATATTGGAATCCACAATTATGCAAACAAAAATCCTACGAGAATAGATTTTCACGAAAATTAAAATATTTTTAAGAAATTCCTGAAAGCAAGGACGCAAGCAAAGTCACGGCTCGCCCTCAGAGTCAGGACAAATGTACACCACAGATTTCCTCACTCCCTTAGAGTGGCATACTCTGCACCTCTTCCGCTGTTTTTCCCTTTCTCCCAAACAGCTGTTATAGCGGGGAAGTGGGCGAGACCCCTTTTTGGTTGCGGAAAAGCAGTCAAGGCCTTTGTACTACTGGAAAGTAAGGCCTCAATTAACTCAAACCTTAAAGCACAAAGGCTCTTTTTATTCCCACTATATTTGTTATAAAGCATATAGCTGTTCACCAGCATAATCGGAATATGTGGATTCCTACCTTCTTATACCACGTGAGCGTTTTGTGCTCCTCACAGGTGTAGTACGACAACAGCTGGTCGCAGTAACCCCCCCCCCCCCCCTTAAACTCATTCTATGCAGCTACAGCTTCTGGTTTTCCTCTGCCTGGTCGTGAAGTTGGTACAAAGTTGCTTCCAAACTCTAAAGAAAATCATGGCAACGTTTGTCTTGTCTTTCCATCGAAAGATGCAAATTCCATACTTATTAATGACCCCTCCCTTTGTAAATTTTCAGCCGAAAACCTTTTCTTTCCTGTTCGCTCGCAGGGTTCCTGTGCAGTACGTTTCACTTGAAAGCAGATCCCTAGTTAAACGTACATTGTTATAATAATTGTTCAGATAAACACTGTCCATTATGCATTAAGTTCTCTAAACGTTTATGCACAACTTGATCTCCATGTCCTCGTCCACCCAACTCATCATATCCGGAGCTCGCGTAAATAATCAAGCAGTGGACTAACCCTGCAGGTTCACAAAGCATATACATTTTTATGCCATGCTTGTGTTTTTTACCCTGAAGGTATTGGCGAAAAACCAAGCGGCCTCTCCAGAGTAGCATCGACTCGTCGATGCACAATTCCCTTCCTCCATCGCCTCCTGGAAGCAGTTTAGAAGTATAGTTTTGTCCCCTGCCACACACCTATATGGTGGCTTGCAGGGTATTATGTAGAGGTAGAAGGAATCTTATTTTATATAGACGATCTCTGGGAGCAGGATCAGGGTGTCCATCACTCTGGAAGACCGGGAAATCTCAGGGAATTTTATTTTCACTGGAAATATCAGGGAAATCTCAGGGAAATATCTTATTGACTCTGGAATTTTTGATGGAGTGAATGTATAAAACAGCAATGGAAATAATGAGCCTTTTTCGGCAAGTTACATTCAGCAAGTTTCGGCAGTTACAAGAGCATGGAGAGTTGCCAGCAAGTTTTGTTGTGGGGTTTGATGAAATCCTGAATAAGATTGCTAATAAACAGCAAATGGATCTTAATGTTCGCTTTTGGGACGATAATCAGAATGTAGTTTGCACGCGGTACCTCACTTCAGTATTTTTGGGGCATACTACTGCCATTGATCCCCTCGGGGCTTTAAAAGAAGCTTCAAGACCAGGAAAGAACTCGAGAAAATCCTTCAAGTTTCAGTGGATGGTCCAAATGTGAATTTCAAATTTTTGAAATAACTACAGTTGACCTCTCTGTAGGGCATACGGATGGCCCCCGGATATTAGATTTAGGTAGCTGTGGGCTGCACACGATAAATTGTGCATTTCAAGCTGGTATGAAGGAAACTGGATGGGATATCGTTCCATTCCTTCATGCACCGTTCATTTATTTTTATATCCCCAACCCGTAGACCTGACTCCAAACAAATCACTCATTTTCAACGTCTTCCATTGAAGTTCTGTACAGTTAGGTGGTTAGAAAATGAAAAGGTTGCACTCAGAGCCCTCGATATTCTTGCAGCCTTACGAAATTATGTCAAGAGCTTTCAGGTTGATGAGAAAAGTGAGCATAAGGGCAAGAAATGTGAAATGGCAAGATTTGTCAAGCCGGAGGTTTTGGCATCTGGAGACGTGCAGTATATTGCATAGTAGGGTTGTGATATGATTTTGTTTTAAATTATATGAATGTGTTCCATGACGCTGGACTTCTTTTTCTTTTCTTATACCCACCGTAGATGATTACCCTGGAAAAAATTCAATTCCTTTAGTTTTTTAAGTTGTTGATCATTTTATATCAATGCTATTCATAGCGAAGTCTGGTTGTAATGTAACCTTGTTCCCAAACGTCAGCATGATAATGTTTAACTCTAAGATAGGGTGGTGATGTGATTTTCTCCCGAACTATATGAAAGTGTTGTATGATGTTGGAGTTTTTGTTTATTTTACTCCAAATATGCAGTATTTGGTTTATTTTGTCCAAATATGCAAGATCAATAATAATACGTACGTTTAATTCCACAATAACCATACCCAATGTCCTCTTATACTTAACGAGAAAAAAATCAATATTTTCTGGAAAAATAAAAATTTTATTTGGAAAACCTGGAAATCTCAGGGAATTTTCAAATGCCCAGCTGCTGGACACCCTGAGGATCATTCTCATCAGGATTTTTAGCAAAGTGCAGTGCTTACAATATCCCTAGAAAACGATCCCTCGTCATCGAATCCCGGAATATTTAAAATTGAAAAATATCGATGTTTTTCAATAATCGGACATCCGGTTTGTTCTGATTGTCCCCATGTGAAAAGAGCAGGCCCAACCCAGCATTAAACTCCTCCCTATCCAATGGCTTCCAGTCTGTTTTCCTCCCTCTAGGAGATGGGTTGTTCAAAAATATGCACTCCGCATTCCTCTCCGTCTCCTGAAGAATAAGGACATTAACCTCATCGTTAAACACCAAAATACTGACGAAGAATAAAACGCTACACTGACAATCAATTGGTAAAACACGAATGCCAGTAGTAGTTCAGTAGTCACATGTAACACACAAAAAAACAACGTACATCGGAAAATATCACCCTGAAACTACAGCAAAAAAGTCATAAAATCTCATAAAAATCGTAAAAACGCAAAAAACTGCAGAAAAGCCAAAATTTGGTGAAACCATAAACGAAGCACACGACAGGACGGCCAGAACCCAACTGCAGAGCGGAGAAAAGAAAGCACTCCATAACAGCCACGCGTAGTTCCATTATAGCCATTCAAAAGGATCCCAAGGGCATGACTGCCCTGGCTGTCATCCGCACCGGTGGCTGGGAGCAGATGACAGCCAGGGCAGTCAGTCGCATTGAATGGGTTAAGGATGGGAATAATGCCCTCAAAAGTGGATGGCTCCTCTTTTTTCAATGTACTTTTCTTGTATCTTGGCTTCCAGTAAGCCTTGTTGACTTGCTTTTTGAAGACTTAGCTGAGATTGCATTTTTCTTTGTCACCTCATTAACGATAGACAATTTGCCTTTCCTCTTGCGAGACATCATTGGAACAGCATTGGAGGGAGGATGATTCGTCTTGTGGTTTTTCTTTATTTTGAGTCCTTAGGACTATTTCCACTTGTGACAGCAATCACCTTCCTGTCAGGTTGTTGATGTGTCCTCTCCCATATTCATCTCCTGAGTCCTTGTCAGATAAAGCATTTCGCTCTGGTCCTTTGAGGTAAATGCTGCTGAGATTGCCATCAACATCTTCTCCCTCCAATATATCCAGTGCTTCCTAAAGGGTAATACCCCTGTAGAGCATAATTGAGAACTAAAAACTTCTTATAGGATAAAACTATTTTAGAAAAAAACTCATCTGAACACAGATGTAAAACATTAAGTGAATGGTGTGGATTGAAATATTCATAAGCATTCAATAAGTGACAATTCTTCCAAAATTCTTCCATAAATTTAGAAGATGGCCGCCAAGAGGAAGCCACGTACATCTCGTGCTCCCGCTGTTTTGATGATTTCAGTTATTGGTGTTCTCCTACTTCTAAATTTGACCTTCCGTGTTTGTAAAGTGCTGACGTGTGAACCCGCTCTATCGTTTGCCCATCCCAATTCCTTGGAAGTCTTCAGTGAAAGAAGATTTTTATTCTCCACGTTTGCATCGTGTTGGTTGTCCCTCACCGGCCTGCTTTGTCCCGGTGGCCCATCGCTCAGGTCCCCGCGACCCCGAGAGCCCTCTCTGCCAGCCGCCGCAGAGTACCCTCGGCCTAAAGCTGTTTTTCTGCTTCTCATTCTATTCTCGAGTGACATACACCTCAATCCTGGCCCTATCTGTGACCCCCAAGTGCATATGTACTACCAGAATGTGAGAAGCATAAAAAATAAGCTGTCCACCTGTGATTCCCATTCTCATGAGCTCTCCAAATTGGACATTATTGCTCTTTCCGAAACTTGGCTAAACTCCTCAGTTCCTGACGGTGAGCTCTCTTTTTCTTCCTCCCATACTATTTACCGACGAGATCGTCTCTCTAGAGGTGGTGGAGTACTTGTGGCAATTAACTCAGTGTATCAGTCGAAACGCCGCTTGGACCTTGAGTCTGACTGTGAAATTGTGTGGAGTGAAGTTTCCCTACCCTCTGGTAAGCATTCTAAGTGCAATAAGATTTTCGTTGGTTGTTTCTACCGTCCCCCTGCCAGCGATATCACGGTGTTAGAAAAGTGCCTTGACTCAGTGATGTGTGCAATTGAACTTGGTCCCGTTTTTCTTTTTGGCGATTTCAATTTATCTATCCGTTGGGACTCTCCAACGAGTGGCTATCCGCTCAATTCACAAGATGACTATTTTATGCATAACTTTATTCATGCGCTCCACCTATCTCAATTCAGCATTGAACAGACACGAAACGCGGCAACACTGGACTTCCTCCTTTCCACCGTCCCCCCAGAGACAATCACCCACGGGCGAAATATCTTTGACTCGGACCACGAGTCCCTGGATGCAGCCTACTGCTTTCGAAACTCCCTAAAGCGCCACGGGGTTCCACCCACACCTCCGAAACCTTTCCCTGCCTGGTCGAAGGTGTGCTGGGAGGACGTTAACCGTTCCCTTGACCTAATCCCCTGGGGTGTGCTTTCATCATTGTCCCCGGAAGAAGGAGTGGATTTCCTTTACGCAGTTATCGAGAGTGCCATAAAGGACTTTGTCCCTCTCGTGAAACCAAGAACCAAGAAATTCCCCAACTGGTTTAAGGCGGACACCATTCATATTCTCGGAAACAAAAATCGAGCTTGGTACCTGTATACATCTTTTCCAAATGTGCACACTCGACGTTCTTTCACAGAACTACGTCGCTATTCAAAGACTCTAATCCGCCGAGACCACGAAGAGTATGTGCAGAGTATATGCTCATCCATTACCACCAAGCCCAAAAATTTCTGGTCTTTTGTTAATCGCCGCCGCAATCGCTCCCGCATACCTGATACTTTATCCTATGAATCTAATGATGCTGCTGGACCCAATAGACCAAACTTATTCCAAAAATTCTTCTCGGATTGTTTAACGCCTATATCCAATCTCTCCATCACCTCCGATCATTTCCTCACCCCAAATGGTGGTCACTGTCTATCCCAGGTACAGACCGACCCCCGGGAAGTTCTTCAATTTATCCGCAAAATCCCTCTCCATCGCTCTCCTGGCCCTGATGGCCTCAGCCCCATCTTTGTACGAAACTGTGCATCCTCCCTCGCGACACCTCTGAGCCTGCTGTTCAATCGCTGCTTTTCCCTCGGAATTTTTCCTTACCAATGGAAAATGGCGAATGTCATCCCTGTACATAAATCTGGTCCTAAATATGAGGTCTCTAACTATCGTCCGATTTCTCTACTCCCTTTTTTATCTTCTGTGTGTGAGCACATAATTCTAAACAGGATTTACTATTTCACCTCTCCTTTTTTATCCTCCCAACAGCATGGTTTCCTCCCGGGTAGGTCATGCCAAACGAATCTCTCTGTCTTCCAGCACCACGCCGTCAGTGCAATAGATAACTCCAATCAGCTTGATACCATCTACCTTGACTTCTCCAAGGCTTTTGACAGTCTTCATCATCCACTCCTCCTCCATAAATTAAGCCAACAGTTTGGCATACATGGTAGATTCCTTAACCTCCTCTCTAGCTTTCTCTCCCACAGAACCCAGCGGGTAATACTCGCCGGTGCCTCTTCCTCTTGGTCTCCTGTGACGTCTGGAGTTCCTCAGGGCAGTGTCCTTGGACCTTATCTATTCAATTTATTTATTAATGATCTTCCGTCCCAACTACTGTCCTCCAAAACTCATGCACTTCTATACACTGATGATTGCAAGGTTTACAAGGAAATTAAAAATCCTTCTGACTGCATAGATCTTCAACTTGCCCTTAATCAAACTGCCCTATGGTGTGATACTTGGAAACTAAAGCTAAACCCTAGAAAATGCAGCATCATGACTATTGCATTAAAAACAAAACCCACCATTTTCAACTTCACAATTAATTCATCTCCCTTAACCAGAACTACGACTATGAGAGACTTGGGTGTTATTACTGACCCTAAACTAAATTACTCCGACCACATTCAGACCGTAAAAAAGAAAGCGATGTCCCTATTAGGCCTTCTTTATCGCTTCACGGAAATTAAAGATCCCATTGCACTACACTCCTACTTTTCAACTATTGTACTTCCCATAGTTTTATATTGCTCCCCTATTTGGTCCATGTCCGACTAATCTCAAATCCCTTGATTGCATCCCTCACTTCTTTGCCAAAATAGTCAGACATAGAGTCCCACATTTACGCAATATGTCCTCTGATGCTGTGCTGTCTTCTCTCTCCTTATCTAACCTGCAGAACCTTAGACTTAAAATGGATTTGAAATTACTTCATAATACCTTAAACTCGACCTCTGACTGCCCGGAACTCCTTTCTCTGTTGAATTTTAGAATACCAACTCGTTCCACCCGTTCGCGCTCCCTACTCCATCTACCTATTCCCAGGATCTCACTAACCAAGCGCTCACTTTTATACCGCCTCTCCTCCCTTCTAAACTCACTCCCTCCCTCCATAGATCCTTTTAATTGTCATGCAATAATTTCTCCATACAAGCTTTGTCCCATCTGTCAGCTAAATGAATGTCTTCCTCCCTCTTCTGGTTTATTCTTCATTAGTTTTTATATTGTTATTGTTTTTGTAAATTGTCGTCACGGCTGTATGTGAAAAATGTTTTTTAAAAAAAATATAAAGAAAATAAATAAACCATGAAAAAAACAAACATTAAAAAATTACTCAGTCCTATTATACTTCTATGCGTAAATAAACTAGTTTCATCTCTGAAACACTAAAAGGGACTCATTGATGAGTCTTATTTGTTCTTCAAACTAGCATGAGAAAGATATGTAACCATTAAGGTCAACCATATAAGGTCAATCAAGGTGTATACGCAGTATCTGCCCTGTGTCCTTCAAAAATACCACCAAAACATGAGAAGGCCCAACTACCATGAAACACTGACTAAAGTGATCCTTTAAGAATAAAAATGTAAAATTTGAACAATGGTAGACAATAAATATGTGAGAAATCAAAGAAACTAACACAAGACGTATCCATTGTTGACTCAGTGACTGGTCAGTGCACTTCAGCTGCTGTTGTCACAATGATGAGAATGTGACAAGTTGTAGTGGGGGAAGCTTGCACATATATACAAAATCAATAGTAGGTTGAGTTGGCACTATGGTATTTCTTAGAAACGAGTGCTGAGCTACCTTTGCGACAAGTTTACACTGCATATATGCAATGCTGGGCACTTTAAGGTTAAATTAAATTCACCAAGAAAACATGCAATATAGCTTCTCATTTCAGACTATCATTCAATTCATGTATACAGAACAGGTAGTTCTCGGGTACAATACAGTTAATGATAGTATTTGGGATTGCAAGCCAAGCAGGATAGGATATTTCTATAACAATTACACTTGAGTGTTATACGTAGCGAGAGTCTCATATGTATGTATATACAAAATGGTATGTTGCTGGAGGAAAAGACTTCTTAAACCATGCCATTTTATAATCAATCTATTTATGATCTGCACAATGCTGAAGTAATATTTTTGACATCTTTGGAAAGGTGATCCATATTAATTCCCTTCCGTGACTCTGCCCAGAAAACTTCCAAAAACAGCTGTGTGGCTTGAGTACTCCAATGCTTTTTTCCCCCGAATATTGTTTTTTCTTTGTTTTTCTTTTACTTGTCCTGTAATTATGTTTAAAAACACATTACTTATTGATTATTTTTGAGATTATCTCATATTTTTGTAATTTTTTCCCTCCGAAATTGCTTTGAGTCGGCCTCTATAGGACCTCATCTCGGAGCTTTGATGCCAACCCAGGCATACACAAACACATCCCTGTACATGGGATTTGGGATAATATAATGTGATATAATTACTGTTAATGCAATAAATAATGAATCAATTGAGAAATACTGTATGAATACTGTATGAATGACTGAGTTGCCACACTCACACAACAAGACATTGTGTATAGCAATCCAAGCAAAAATGGCTGAGCAGGGTACTTGGGTATATTTTTTGCGCCTTTCTCTGTGTGAAACGATGTAACATGTACTGTGAGGTTGTTGTCACCCAGGTAAATAAAAAGTCGCTAGTTTTTTCTTTGAAAGCTTGCATTTTTGATCGACAATTTTGGGATCCTCAAGTACTCCGCACCGTCACGAAAGGGTTATTTTATTCAGGAGATAGTTTCTATTTCAACCTATGAACTGATAAACATTCCCTGCCTATCTCATCTGCCTGTCTTTAGGACCAATGAATGCACATTAATACTGTCTCATTGATAAATGGGGAAATAATAGGATTCATGAGTGATTGACGGAGATGTGGTATTATGGGAACTGATCAAAGCTTGGATATGTCTTGGACATTAGACTCCTGGAACTTTTCTGTTATTATTCATTTATGATTAAATAAATTGTATCACGTAACAGTACAACATGTAACGTTATCACGTAACAGTACATCAGATGCATACACTGCTTGTCAGAAAACCATCTCAACCAAATGCTTCATGGAATTTAGTTAAGATGTCATGCATGTTCATAATGTAGATGGTACATATTTGAACTTCTCTGACACAGGTTCGGGCAAATCAAATATCATTTTTTTGTGTTTGGCATGTCCAACTAGAATTATTTTTTTCCTATGCTGAACTAGTGATATACTTACCTATTTGAAGCATTCTATGGCATTCATTCATGCTATTAAGAAAACTTTATTATTATCAGTAGGTATATGGAACCTGCTGGGTTAATTTATCAACGTTCAATTTCTACTTCCTAATGAGTCTTTAAATTAGTATTTATTTGAATTTTTAGGTAACATGTACTGTAAGTTGTAAGGTACCTACATGTAAGGTGTAGAAGCTCTGAAAATTACATGAAAAGATCTATCTTCATAGAAATTTGATTGTGACTGAAATAAGGACAATTAAGGAAGTGATGAAAATAATTACCATTGATTGCAGAAGTATATCAGACTTGTTTAACTAGACTGTTATTTGATCTACCACACAACACCAATGCATACACCCTTTTCATGTGCCTCATAGACTAAATGAAGTGAAATGGATTCTTGCAAAGAAAATTGAAACTTCATTGAAATGATACTTGTACCCATAACCATCAAGGTCATGTTATCAGTGAATGTAAGCAGTAGAGAGTTTTTCTTACTGCATTTTTACTAGATCTTTACAACTAAAACATGAAATTCTCTCGGGGCTTGTTTGGCAGACATCCAGTCATCAGATGTTTCTTTAAATACTCAGTACATAAACTGCTCTTAGTTTTTCCATTGAGCAAATGGAACATGTCAACTAGAGGACTCCCATCTATAAACAAGGAGGTGTACACATCATGATGCAATGTTTGGTGTGATAAATTCATTGATGAAATTTTGTATGAATCCTCTGGCATTATTCCACACATATTTTCATAGTTCCAGAATTCCACTGTATAGATGGAAATTTTTCAAAACCTGTATCCTAGGTAAATGGTTTTGGTGATTTTCTGAAAAAAGCTTTTTTTGTCAACACCTAATTATTCAGTGTGTATTTAAATCTGTTGCTCATGTAGTGGTTGCATTTGCTTTCACTTAGGTTACTGAGTACAGTTTGCCACTTCACATACTGTAGTCAGATTCCTTAATTCATGAAAACATTTTAAAGTACCTATTTATAAAAATTTCCAAATTGTAAATTAACAATAACTTCTTTATTTCTGATACTAATAATTGAGTTGGTGTATATTATTGCAGGAGTAACACCTATTCAAAGATTGAATTTCAATCTGCAACTAAGAAAGCTCACAATAGAGAAAGAAAGCTCACAATATGTATTCAAAAAAGATGAATCCATGGCTACCTAATTGATTTTCAGGTTCTAATTGTGGCTATTTCTTAACACCTTTGGGTTTACTTACCAAATTAATTCCTTTGAATGAAAGTTTTGGGAGAAGGTGTCCATGAGATATTACCATTGTTCGCCGATTCCTCAAAGAATGATGAATTCAATTATGTGAGATTCTTTATGCTAACTTTTTTAAGGTTTTGATGTAGGTTTGATGTGAAGTGAAACTCTTTGATAAGTGAGACATCTTATGAATGAAAGGTTTGCAATCACAGATTTATGCATCCAAGTTTGTGTCATTTTCTAATTCTTGTAAGGTGGATTAAATAGTAAAGTAGAGAATCCTCACCTAGTTAACTATCATTCAGTTGCAGTTAATAAATCATACAAAGCACTCTTTTGAAAGGGTTGCTGGTCCTGAAATTGGAGCATATATAGAAACCTTAGAATTTTTAGTGTAAAAGCTTTAAATATGTGTTGCTTAGGTTAGGCTTGTGTAATGAATTTCAGCAGAAGCTGGTATGCTTAGAAATGTAATTGCATATATTAAAAAAACACCAAATTCTTGCATCAGAACTCATAAATCTGCATCTGCATTTATGATAGATATGGGTAAATTATTGAGATCAAATTAAGTAAGTCTCATGCTTGATTTTATTTTCTTGGGCATATTTTAATCATTACCTTTTTATTAAATAATAAAAAACAGCAACAGTAAAAACAATATTGTAACAATACCTCTGTCTTTATCATAATGTTTTTGGTAAGCTTACTTACTTTATACATTGGGTTTCCCTGTATTGTAATATAATACATTGCTCTATTTCATATTCAAAAGATGATGGAAGAACACTTGATTCTTATTTAGGTAAAGTAGGTACTTGGAGCTTAAAGTTAGTATTGGATCATAGTCTTCATTAAATTATTCAATCCATGCCATATAATTGGCACTAATGTTTGGACGGCAAAGTTTAAGAGGATTACCTATTGAAGTCAATCAATTTAGCCACAAAAATTAAAGGTTATCATTAGGTGAAGATGCTCAATGTGAAGTGCTTCAATTTCATTACAATATTGCAACTGTTAATGGCGATCACATGACTAAATATTTTATAACTTGAAGCTTGCTTACCTTCTTGATTTAAATTTATCTTCCCCATATTTTCTATAAAAATGCACCAATGAAAACATGCATTAAAAATAAACATCACCCTTTATGCTTATTAACATGGCAATAATTAAAGTCAGGGGAAATTTATTTTATCCTCATCAGTTTTAATAAAGATATTCTTGTAACCACATTTTAGCAACAAATTCATAGTAAAATACATCATTCCTTTCTCAGTTGCTTCTCAAACAAGTTTCACACAATACGACCAATTAAAAATTGATTTATAAATGTCAACAGTGATAAAAAGTTCTGTGTTTTTCAATCTGTGGAGCATTTGTGATCATCGGCATTTCAGGGGGCAAACTTTTGTGAATTATAGAGCAATTAAATCAAATACCCGTTTAAGGCAGGGCTGTTTTCTGTGACTTCCCCAAAAATGGTTTTCACATTAGTTAGGTTTGGAAAGAAACAAGCTTAACAAAAAGAGAGATGACATTTGTACAGATTTCATGACCTGTAAAAGTATACAACAAAATATGTTAAAATATCTTCCCCTTTTTATGATAATGTCTTGGTACTCAAATCAGTGCTTGAGTGAAAATACCTTAATCACTTTTGTGCTTTGTTAGATCTGGAAGCTATCTTGATCACTTGAGTCCCCCTTTTTGGGTGAAAGGATAGTTTGTTAGTGTCCCCAAGATGGCACCTCATTAACGAGACACAATCACTGTTTGAGTGCATTATTACACTCTCACCAGTGTCTCCCTTAAATATTAACATGGTCTAGACAGTGTCATTGAATTTTTATTAGCCTACTAAAATCACAAGAATTTATTAAATTGAGTGATGAATGGTATTGATAATTGAGATGCGTAATTCATCACTCATCAACTTTCAGAGCTTAGGAACAGGTGAAGGTTTTGATACAATTGTTGTATCAAGTGGACAATCACTGCTACTGTGACCACTTCCTGAGATAGTAACCACAGCCTTTTCAGGATCTGGTTCAGGGATTTGGGATGACACTTGCCCTGTTGCAGCCTTGGCTATTCCACGAAAAGAGTTTGATAGTGCTGATAAACTCGGCAGGGGTAAAAGAAATGGAAGTTGGCCTGTGGATGCCGCTCTCCGGCGAGATGTTGATGATGAGGGAATATTGTTACTAGCTGAACCTGCTTCTTCAAGGGACCGAGCATTCAGCACTTGCTGACCAATCCAAACTCTTCTTTTCTTGGACTCGCCAACAGCATCAGATTCAAGGCTTGTGTCTTGGGTTGTAGCTCTACTGTCACCACTTCCTTTCACCTTGGTGCCATTTCTTTTCCTAGATGTTGCAACTCCTTTCCTCCTACCCTCACCCTTCCTTCCCTTCTTCCTCAACTGTTTTAAGCTCCGACTCTGATGCCATGCTGTGTCACTCACTTCTTTATCCTCGGGTTCTTCTTCATCAGCATCGTCCTCTGAGCCCAATAGTCTCTCTAGCAATTCACGTTCCGATCGTGATAGCCTAAGGAATCGCCTTGCCAAGCGATGATGACTTTCAAAATCCTCATCGTCATCCCTTGTCTTGTCTGCTTTGTCATACTGCTGCTCATCATACTCTTTCAGTCGCCGAACGCCTTGACGTCTTTCGAGCTCCCGTGCCAACATCTGCACTTCCCAGTCTTTATTCCTGCTTGGCATCTGAGCGTCATCATTTTCTTCTTGGCTTGAAGAAGATGGGCTTGAGGAAGAGGAAGATGAGGTGAAGGAAGATGAGGATGATGTTGATGAGAAGGATGTTTTAAAATCTCCATCTCTGTCACTGAGCCATAGTGATAATGCTGTGGATCTGCTTTCATCATCATCCTTTAGTGAAGCATCCTCTGACAAGCAATGGGATGGTTTTCTCTTGCCAGGTGTGTTACTTCTCTGTCTTACCATGTCACTTTGGTCAAGTGAATTGCTTTCGAAGCAGCCATCAACTTCCAGGTCATCCTCCAAGTCAGCTGTCACAACTGTGTCTGCTGAATCTCCTCTCTGTTGGTGTAGATTGTGCATTAATTTTTTACATCTAATAAAACTTAAGGTGGATTTTTTTAAGCCACCAGATAAGAAGTTACCTACCATAAATGGATTGATTCCATCAGATGAGGATGAGGAGTCATCTTCTACTGTAATTGTATTGCCATTAGTTTGTGTTCCAGTTGCAGGCTAGAAAGAAATCAATATCTGTCATGGAGTAAATTATCACAGAATGTGTTTTACATAGTTTTAGTTTACATTGAGATAGCCATCAAATAAGGTGAAGAGAAGGCCAAAAAAGAAAGAGATGGATTGAATATCCACAGGAAAATGCCTTCAATAGCACCCCTTCCCCCTTTTAGGGTACAAGATGCAAAAATTTTCCCATCTTCATCGCTCACCTGCTTCCAAACAATACGTGAAGAAATTATCAAATTGTGCTTTTTAGAAAGAGATGTTAACTAATGACATTCTGTCACATATAGATATGGATGAATATGGTATTAAATAATGATTAGTGATTAGGTAGCAGGATATTAAAGTCTGTGAGTAAAGAGGGAGTGTTAGGTAATGATCATTGAAAATGAAAGTTGAGGGGTGGAATTTTAGATTTACATAAGGTTGTGTAGAGCATTAGTCATCTAATTGCAAGAGTGGTATTCAGTCAAATTTGTTGGTAAATAATTTGTTGTGTGTTTCAAATAATTTTGGAAGCCTGAGTAATGTACACACAGTATTTTTCTGAGTCGTTCAATACTTGCTGTCAAATATAGGTCAGTGGATACAGTTTTTATACTTCAAGGACTGTATTGATGAATTAAATGGCATTACTTGTAGTTCTATTAAGAATGTCTATTGATTAATTTCAGATTGAGGAATAAATTGAGTCAGAATGATTTATCTGTGGATTGGCATTATTTACTAACTTTTTTTTTGCTATTGATTGGCTTATGAAGGTATTATTCAAATTAGAGTACTTTTGTACCTATCACAGTTTATTAATATGAAGCATTTAAAAGTTTGGTGCATAATACAAGGCACCTGTAATTTAGAAAGTTCAACATATCTCTTTTATGATATGTGCATTACCATGTAGTCCTAATGAAAAATATATGAATTAGAGTTACCTCTCTTATAATTAATTGGCATTGATATTCTTTATGTTGCACCAATTTTTTAAGGATCTTTATGATTAATTAATTATGTGTCTGGACATTTTGATGATGTGATATATAAATGTAATAGGTATGTACATATAATATTTTAAGGTTAAATATTTGATATCCAGTACCTACTACAAAAATATTTTATAAAATTTAAACTTGCTCCCTTCTTTGAAATGAATGACATTTATTTACCTGCTCCAACTCACTGATCCGCTTCTCAAGAAGAAAAATAATTTCATCACGCTTCTTCACTTCTGATTCAAGTGAGAGAAATTTCTCTTGGAACCTACTTTGGATTTCATCCTGAAAAGGATATGACATCTTTATAAATGAAACAGTACTTGCAATTAACTCATATTTGATAGATATTATCATAGGAAAAGCTATATTAAGTCCAAAAGTGCCTTAAATTTGTATGCACAAAAATTTATATGGATTTGGAAATAATGTATGAGCTCTGCTTGTTGAAATATGTATTTTTTCTTATTGCTATGTGAAATGTGCATACATATATTATGTAAGTGTTTGCATCATTGTATTATTACAAATATCTTGATTAAAGCTAACATTTCCCTGTTGCTTGATGATAGTCCCAGAAATTATATAAGTACAACCTTGATTACTGAAGTTATAAATGGCATTTGAGAATGTGCTTGATTATCTAACTTATTTTTCAAAATTTTCAGCAACAGACTGTTCCCATGATGTATGTACTACACTGTTTGAAAATCTATCAATTGAGAAATATTGCTACTAAAGTAGCTATATGCTTCATTCGGTATTCCAAATATACATATTTTAATTCTCCAGCTGCAAAGTGCAATTAAATGTAATCTTAGTCTACAGTACAAAAAGCTCAAAAAACTTGCAACTTGGAAAGAACTGCTAATTTTATTTAGCCAGAACTATTGTCCACATGTGGGATAGGATTTTCTTGTTGTATCATCAAGATATATCCATGCTGATGATTAATAATTATTGTTTTCTGTTCTTAGATTGTTCCAGTGGTACTTATGCTTCCTGGCCACTGAAAGATCTACTCATGGACTGTTTAAATTTGACACTTTTTGCTGCAAGGAACATTTACAGAACTCATCAGGTAAATTACAATGAAAATTTCATGAAATTAAAATGAACATACTAGGCATCTCTTATTTTGCTCAAGGGAGGAACTCATGAATGTATGCATGTACCAATTATTTCTAATCAATGTACATATAAGTAGCCATGTTCATATTTTTTTCATCATTCACTCAGTATGAATTTGTAATTCATTCTTGGTAAGGTATGTATCAGGTGGTGTTCAATTCATGCCAAACTCTTACTGGTTTCATAAAGGTGGACTTATCCTTTAATGTTAGTATGTAGTTTTCAATGTAATATGATATTTTAAGTAGATATTCTCACTATATCAGATTAAAAGACCTACTTACCACATGGGATTGTATTACTTGCTTGATACCTAAAAGAACTCCACCAAAGCATTCATCCTCTTTTACCGAATGAAAATCGGTGGTACCTTGTACTAAAAAATGCCTGTTGTCGAAAGTTGTAGACAAGGCTGTTGGTCTTGCTACAGATATGCTTGATTGATGGAGCATTAAAGGTTCTTGCACTATATTCGATTTTTCTTGCACAACTGAAGTGGCTAAGTCAGGTATATGCAGCACTGGAATGCTGGGTGTAGTTGTGGTTGTTGTGGGTGTGCGAGGTGGGGATGGCAAAGTATCCCTGTTAAAAGTGACACTTTTGGTCAGCTTGCTGTGCCTTGCTGCATAACCCTCAACAGTCGGGGCACGCATCAGCTGGTGAAGGTCCTTTTTTTTAGCACCAAGATAATTAGTCTTTTCTTCAGACTTCAGAGAACCTCCACCCTTCATGGTCGTATCATCATCCCCCGCAATAGACCCTGATAATTTCTTTAAAATGCTCTTCAAATTTTGTCTCTCTAATGTCTCATTACTCTCTGGGGAGAAGTCCCTTAAATCCTCATCCTCAGTCCTTTGTGAGCACTCATTGTCTTCATCACAGTCACTCTTGTCTTTTGCCACTGCACTGTTTGCTTGGGGGAAACTACTTGTATTAATTTGTGAACTTTCAGGACCTGCACGTGAAATATAACTTGCATCTGAGAAGCTTCTAGACAAACTACGGTAACAAGGATCAATTCTGTCCATGCAGTCTCCACTGTCCAGACTTGAACTCTTTTCAAGTTCAGCTAATTTCTGTCTATCATTGAGGATTTTTAATTTTTTGACAAAGGGTAAGCCACAGTACTCAGGAGAGAGATCATCAATCGAAGAATAATTCTTGTCTCCCCGAAGTCGCAAAATATGGGGCTTAGATGACCTATATTCTTGCCTCCTGTCTGTGGCTGCACTACAGAGTTCTTTGTCAGGTTCCTCTGTAACTCTTCCAACGAATTCACCCTCCTCTTCCTCCACCTGTAGAACTACACTTGGCAATGTATCCGAGGCACACGTGGACTGAGCACCTGCATCTTGATTAATTGACACTGAGTCTTCCATTGAAGTTTGGGCACTTGAAACTTGTGCTGCGTCTGTCCTCACACAGGTCTCTTGCACACCACCCACACGACATTCACTCACACTAGGACCACTGCAACCATTGTCTGCATGAGGAAATTCTTTCTTTCCCTTACTTTCACTCTGACTAAGATCACGAGTCCTTGGAGGCACTACTGCTACAGAAATTTGAGAGGGAGTTGTTGCTGTTGTCGTTGTGGATGCTCCGGGTGCACTTTCTGTGCTTTCTGAGCAAGCTGTGGATGTTGAGGGAGCACTTGCTGAGGAGGATGTTGGTAAAGCACTCTGGGCACCTGTGGCTGGTGGCTGACTCTGCGGCTCTGACTCCGACTCCTTGTCCTTCTCCTCTTTAGCCTTGAGCAGTAGGAGCCTTTGGATGAGAGGGCGACCAGCTCGGGGAGGAGGTTTCTCTTCTGGTTTGCTCAAAGGATCCTTCTCCTCCACTTCTGCAATCGGTGGAGGGGAGGTTTGGGATGGTCCAGAAGAGGCAGTTGAGGACTTCCTCCTGTGTCTGTCACGCCCTTCCTTCTCTGCCTGCGCTGCAGCCTTTCTCTCAGCTGCTGCTGCTGCTGCAGCAGCTGCTTCCCTTTCCTCCTTCTCCCGCAGCATTCTCAGTCTTGTGAAGAGTGGCAAGCCTTCTCCGATGACTTCCACTGGTTTGGACCTCCCCTCCTGCTCTTCCTCTTTTGGCTTCTGGGACTCCTCTTGGGCCTTCTCTCCATCTGAATCCTTGCTGCTGCTCCTCCTCCTCTCTCTCATCCTTCTTTCCCTCTCCTCCTTCTCCCGCAGCATCCTCAGTCGAGTGAGGAGAGGCAAGCCTTCCCCTATGACCTCCACTTTTTGCTGTGATTCCTCAGAGACCCTTCTCCTGTCATCACCATCCTCATCTTCCTCCTCTGGATCCTCAGATTCCTGGTCCCTGCCCCTACTTCTTCTATGCCGGCTGCTGTGGCGTACCTCCGGTGGGCTGCTTCGGTTGCCCCCTGTGTCTCCACTGCTGTCATCACTTTTCACATGAGACATTCTGCGGAGGGCACCCTTGATCCCAGTGCAAGATGAATCCCAGTTTCCAGTGTGTTTTGATGTCAGAGATCTTCTGCAAGCAAGGGAAGACACCTCATTTATTATCAAAAATATCATTTTTCAATTTAGAATGCTGTTATGAAGCTTCGGTACTATACTCTGAAAGACTTAGTGGCATTCTTTTGTGTTGTTTTTACAAATTAGAATGGAATATTGAGCAAAAATATTTCTTTAGATTGAATGGAATTTTCTCCATCATTAAATAAAACAATGTAGTATTACAACACTTATTGAATTAATAAGTAATAACTTTGTATACAACCCAATATCCACAGTATCTAATTCACAACACTTAAACATTAATTAAGGAGAATATGTGATTCATAAAGATGCAGATAATATCTTATCTACTTTATATTTGACATAATTTATTTTTACAAAAAAGCATAGATCACTCTTTGTTTATGATTAAATTTTCTCCAAGTTATTTGATGCTTGGAGCTTAAGTCTTCATTCGTCATCTATCCTACATTAAAGAATAACAGTAAGTTTTTATACCAGTTATATTCATAACTGCCTTCTAGATATAGGTTTTTATTTCAGTTTATAAATAATAATTTATTGTCAAAGGACCTGTACCTGCATTTGAAAAGGGTTTGAGGATAACAAGTGTACAAGTATGATAATTGTTTCTTGTTTAAGGACCATTTTGGTGGTTAGAAATAGTAAGGAACCCTTAAAATATCATTGGCAATGTGTTTGGCATTGGAAGTGGTTAACTTAGCTAAATTAACACATTCAGTGTGAACCATGTCAATTGACATGATTCATGCCGAGTGGAGCTACGGAATATGTCAATTGACTTGGTGATTATTCCATTTTGGTGTCGGAATGAAGGAGATCCACTTTTAGGAGAGTTTCTTAAATTATGACCTATATTGAATGTGTTAATTGGTTTAATGAATGGAAAATTGGCTACTATGGATTATCAAGAACAGCAATCATAAAATATACAAAGAAGAATACACTTCCTTAACTTTTTAAGGTGCAATTATAGGTATTTTATAGCTGGCAAATCTTAACATAGGTAATGCATACAGTTTATCATATTACTATATTTAAGAAATATAGTCAGGTAATGCTTATTAATCAGCTTACACTAACTAAAAATCATGATGAAAAACGCACATCGCATGCCTGTTGCAAATTCCTACTTATGTTCAATCCTTCAGTTAACCCCTTACCATTCCATCAATTTTGTGAATAAGCCTTGTCACATTTTGCTGAATATAGGAACAAAAGACTAGAAAATGATTGAATAGTAAAGGAAGAGTAATCTACTTCTCTTCATCAAACTTAATACAAAGTTATATCGATAGTGTAACAAACATCTCAAATGCACAATCAGGACATGTGCATGAAAAATAGATTTTTCTAAGCAAATAATTTGAATTATTCTTAGTAATGGTAATCTTTTAGGTTCTTATTTTTAGCTCCATATAACTTTTAGCTTTTAAAACATGAAAACTAAATACTTCACCTTGAAGAATTTATTCAAAGTTTTCTTATTACTAGAGATGTGCGAATAGTGCCCACGAATACTCGAATACCTCGAATACTGGAAAGTATTTGATATTTGAGATCTTGAATAGTTATGCTTAAAAATGAAGTTTGAATACCTCAAATATCACACCATGCACCAACCCATAGTAGCATACCGCATTGGTCCAATATTGGTCCCATGTTGGGCCAATGTGGTTATGTTGGCCCAATATTGGGTCCATATTGGCCCAACGTCTTATGCTACTTGGTTATATATTTGGCATGTTGATGACTTACATCATATGTGTAGCGAGAGAACCGAGGAGGTACGAGTTATTGATGGGTTTCACCATGTGATTTATGGTTGAAAGACAATAGTTTCAACATATGGAATACTGGCAAAACTGTACATATTCATTATTAATTTATAAGAAGTCCCGCAATGTGTCTCCTCTTCCATATCATACTTTTGCAAATAGCAAAGGAATTTTATGTAAAAGCTCCTGAGAACTGATGTCTGTAATCTGTTATTACTACAAGCCATCGTCACCATTTTCCACCGAGAAAACACAATACCCCCAGGTTTCATAAGCTATATCTTCCGAAAGAGGAAACCAATTTCAATGCGATAAAATTTAACATATAGAATGTTCATTTCTACATTTATTTATGTAAATATTTTCTTTGTCACCTTAGATAAACTTTTACAAAGTTTTATTTGGATTAAAACTGTTTTTGTGACTTTAAATCCGACGACCAGGAATTGCATGCTTGTTATTCTTTTAGCTGTCCTCGTGTTAAATTGAAATTTTAATGAAAAAGAGACAATGATAAACTTTTATTTATTCTAAATATTTAAAATTTATTATGTAAATTGTAAAACCCTACTACAAAAATGGTGACTTATCTGAAACTACAGTGGGGCCATTGTGGCTGCAAGTTTTTCAGCATGAAGAGTACAGAAAATTAGAAAAATAATAATTACTAGTGTTTCCTAACTGCATTGAAATTGCTTTTCTCTTTTGGAAGAGAGAGAGCCTATCATACTCTGGGATACCGACGTACTTTACTGACAGACCCTTACTGAATTGTGCATCAATTATGTGCAAAATGTTTACCTGGTCATAGTAATACCATAAGTACTTCATTCTATTTGATCTGAGGTTAATATTTCTAACTTTAGTCCTTGCCGTACATTTGCAATTTACTTGAACCTTGACTCTGGTTTGTGGTTAATTCATAACTGGGAAGAACTTGGAGGTGTATTAACACTTCCTGCTCACTTATTAATGTGTATAAAAGTTAATTTATCCAGTGGCCCGTATTTGGTAGTAAAGTTATTTTATAGGGATGTGCGAGTACTCGAAAATTCGAGTCGAGTCGAGTAGTTGGTACTCGACTCGAGCACTCGAGTATTTTTGCGAAAGTCGAGTCGAGTCGAGTAGTTTTGTCGACGGAGCCGCCAAGGCCAATAGGTTCAGAAATCTGCTGACAGGAAGCGCTATCTTCAAAATCGAGTAAATCTCTGGTTACACGATAGATAACACGTACGAACATGTACTTACGTACGTTCATTTACATTTGCGTGAATGGTTTCATGTACGTTTACGTGAACGGATTCATGTACGTTTGCGTGAACGAATGGATGAATCGGTGATTACACGGTCCATGAAACCGCATATGTACCGTATTCCTCCGAATATAGCCCCTTTTTAGCCGAAATCTTCGCGGAAAAAGTCTGGGGGGGACTATATTCGAGCTCAAAGCACCTAATGTCCGTTGTAAAATTCCATCCCATGAGTTTGAAGGTTTATATCACAAAAATGAGTAGTTCAATTTTAAAATAAAGTATATCGAACTAAATCTTGTTTATTTATACGTTTAGTAATGTCAAAAATATATTTTTAGTTGGTTATATTAATTAATTTTTCGACCGAGACAGATAAAAACTCCGGATATTATTCAAGTTCCGGGAAGCAAGTTTGACGCCCACTTGAGGATACGCATGAAAAGCCACTTCTCTTTTCTTCGCATAAGATATGGAACATATATTTATATTAGACTAAACAAAGTTTAAAATAGATTACTCAGTTACTAATTATGTTACGAATAATATTTAAAAATGCGCTATCTCAGCTTGCGGAAGTCGGAAATTTAGTTCATCTTGATGGTATTCTTCGTGTTTGAAAACTATGCAGGTGTAAAATAACTTAACGAATTGGGAGAATTAGATATACTTCCAATGTGTATATATTTATTTTGGAAAGCGAGCTCCACAGGACTTTTGGCCTGGAGAGATAAGCTGTTCGAGGTTGCCAAGTTATACGCTACCGTAGGTACCGCGCGCACCAAACACCACACGAGAAAATTTCTCTAGTGTGCACAGGAAAAATATCCTTGCCTATGCTTGAATAAAAGTTTATAAGTTGCAGTATTCACCAAAATAAAATCAGCGATAAGAGAGATAGCTTTTGTCCCCACATTTCTCGACTTCTCGACGAAAGAAACAAATTGCATTTTAAATTATCTTCAACTCCGTCTCGAAAATCTTTGCGCGAGGAGGCATAATGACGGTATGCTTCCAAAGATACCGTCAGTTCTTAAACTGACACTGACTTGCATTCTTAAAGGCAATACTTTTTCCGCTATTGTCGAGTCCTCATGACTCATTCACAGCGATAGGCGATATGCTTGCAGCAGAAGATTCCACGCGCGCGCTACCTCTCTCTTTCAGGCATGCTCTGGACATTTGAGCGTGCTTTTATAGCCGAAAATAAATATATATCGATATCAAATAATCAACGAATTCTACTGAGATTTCATAAGTGGATTCATATTAATGACTCGAGAGCAAGAGAAAGGTCCAAACGGTGATTTCCGGAACGGAAAGCGTGCGGGACGGAAAATAACGCAGTCTGACAAATTCATCAATAACAAATATATTGATGAACGTAATAGTATGAAACTTCGTATAACTATTAACAAAGCCCTTAGCTACAATATTTGAAAGGGAAGTTTGATATCTCGATCTGTGTTGTTCTTACGATGCCCGAATTCGATGGATCCATCCGGTATAAAAAAAATTCGCTAAAAATCCGTTCTTAAACACGTACTTCAGTAAAAAAATTGTAAAAATAGTTTAATACTACCAGTAAACGTAGAAATAAACAAGCTTTAATTTGATATACTTTAATTTGAAATCGCTTTAGCCATCTTGGAGATATTGGTCTTCAAACTCACGGGTGAAGGAAATTTTGTAACGGATGGTAGGCATCCTATTATAAAGGCATTACGGATGATATAGGTATCTTATAAAACTTATAAGTTTTACTATTCCATTTTTTATTTCCTATTTAGGCTTATTAATCAGATCATTAATTTCAAGTTCCTAGTCGTATCTTAAGATAGATAATTATAAATATCTATAGATAATTATCTATAATAAATTTTTGTTCAAATATATTTCCTTAGAAATCGAAAACTTTTATCCACAGGACTCTATACAAAATTCATATACCGGCTCACATTCATCCATGAATGAAAATTCATTGTTCAAACATTATTAATTTGCATTAATGGATATTGGAAATAACCCGTGCTGATATTGGGTGTTCATACATCGTGCAAATGGGGGTGATTGACACAGGTCATTTTTATGATTCTAAGTTCTATCATGTTTAGGCAGAAATCATCGATTTTGAAGAGATGGTGCCAATAATTGGAAGAGGAAGAAAAGTATATGTTAAAAAACTATGTAATTAACGGCCAATCATAAATTTGAGGCGCGAGCAATCAAATATTTACTGCACAAACAAGGCATTTTGTATGAAATTCACTGTACTGTTGGACTAACCCCGGCATACACGACATCACTGAGAAAGCGTTTAGCTCTGAAAAGAAATACATAGGAATGCGAAATACAAGGAATGCTCTTCTAATTAGGCTTATGTATTCCTTAAGAAAAAATATTATGCTTCCTGGCTTACTTTCATTACAAGTTAATAGGTCATGTCACTCATATAGGCCTCATATTATGCCTAAGTACACTCTAAGTACCACACTGCAAGCTAATTTATACATTTTTGAGTAATCCTAGGAATGAAGGTAATTTTCTTATTTCGAGAGCTACCGGAAAATTTCCAATATGTCTTTTGGCCTGCGCTACGTGCCATATTAATTTGACTGTTTATAACTATGCATTAGGTAGGTAGACCTGCCATTTGATAGTCAGATTGCTGGCTAACTTTAATTGCGATGACTTAAGTAAGAACTGGGTCTCTTCACTCATGTACAATAATGTACAAACTCGACTCGACTCGACTCGATACTCGCGAGTACTTTACAACTCGACTCGATACTCGACTCGAGGTCAAAAAGTGCTACTCGCACATCCCTATTATTTTATATTTGACTTTTAAATCCAGCATTAAACTTTTTAATTTAATCAAGTTCTAGCTTTTTACTTGAACAGGCAACAAATAATTAGCAGAATAACATTTAACATATTAAATGCAATTTTCTTATTTGAGGTACTCAAAATTCAAGATATTTATATATTCAAGTCATGATTTAATATTCGGATTTGAAAAATCTGCTGTTTGAACCATCTCTACTTATCAGTTTAGCTTCTATTAAACAAAATGGAGTTCTGTCTTTTAATTATTTACCATCATAATATTTCTACTACCCAAAAAAGAATGTTTTAGTTACTTAGATTTATAAGTGCAGTAGAGTCTTGATCATCCTATGTAATCTCGCCATTTGTATGAGTAGAAACTGGGAATTCTATTGGCGCATTGAAAATCAGTACGCTCATTAATATTTTCTGTTTCTAAAAATATATGTACATGCCCTATGAGTGAATAAAAGCAGAAGATATGTAAAGCAGTACAGTATAGATAAAATTTTTCAGTAAATTTGGATTTGGACAATGGAGACTCCACTGCATTACGATGGAATTAAAATATCCTTGGATCACAGTAATTAATTTCTTAAACTGTGCTTATGTGGTACTTGCTAAATATTTAGGAACCTTTTGAATAAAGTAGTTGTCTGCACTACAAAAACTGTAAATAATTTTAAGAGCCTCAATTTTTCATCATACACCAGTTTTAAATTTCTGAAAAAACATTTATCACCACTGAAATTATGAAATTTCTAATAAGAAAATATTGTAGCATGATTTCTATGTCCATGGTTAGGCTGTTGGGTATAAAAATCATTATTTTGCTATTCAGTCACAGCTACCAAAGAGATGTCATAGTAATAATTATGGCCACTCATTCAACCCGTAGCTCAATTCAACGTTGATTTTGAGATGTGTTGTTAATGCTGTGACTCTCACAAAAGCAAGGCCTTCAGTTGAGGGGACTTGTCTTGGGAGCCGCCAGTAGACATGGATGATGATGAGGGAGTCTCCTTGGTTAAGGGCTGCAGTTCGATAGCTTCATCACCCATTCCCCTGCAGGGGAAATTTGGATGACTCAAAGTCAGTTTTTATTTAAATTCTTAATTTCCTTCTCTAAATGAAAGGGGTAAAAGTACTTAAAATTTGAAATAAAATGAAATGTTCCCCTTGTAAGGCTTAAGGATGGAAAATACTTTTTCTTTGTTAATGTATAAATCTGTTCAAAGGTTACTTAATGATGATCAAGAGAAAACTTTGAACACTGCTATTGGCCAAGGGAGTATCTCTTAAGGTGTTATTAATTTACTTAATTGAATCTGTGAAAACATTCTGTACTATGTAACATAATTCCATTATGTTTAAACTGGCTAATTTAGCTCCCTTGGCTTGCTATAGATTTAGCAAGAAATGAACTTTGTGCTGCAAGTTTCTACTTATTTGTTAAAGGGATTTGGTGTGTGAAAACAAAGGGTAAACAAACACTACTGTCAAAAACAATGTTTATGGAAGCAATGCATATTTTGGTGCCTTGGGAAGATGCATTGGGCAATGCACGGACAATTTTTACAAGGTTCTGCTCAAATTTTCTACCATGTACTGGCAATGTAAGCATTACGCTCAGTGTCATTTTAAACTAAAATATCCTGGTGTCAATATTCTGGAACCTATTCTCTGAACCATATGATAAATTACTGTGTAAAACTGTGATAAGATATTGTCATACCTTATCTATGAATCTTGGATCCTACTTTGTATTAGATTGCATGCTAAATCCCAAGAGCAAGGGGTGGTATGTATTTCTTGATGGTAAATATCTCTGTGCATTCATTTTTACCATCTCTTGTAGCTGTAATAGCAGCATGCATTTGTTGACTGGTATAAATGGTATAATCTTGGTATACTGGTATAATCTTATAGCATGAAGAAATTATATGCAGATGCCATAATTTATGCTAATTGACTTGTTGACTTGAATATGTGGTAGTTTTTTGGAAACTAGGGAGTTCTATATGGTGGAAAATTCTGTGAATTATTTTAAATTTGCAAGTTTAGTAAGTGAGTACAAGTACTTGGTTGGATCGTAGATTGCATAGGGTATTCCCTCTAGAGTTTACTTACGAGATGGGTGGAGATGTAGGTACGACAGAAGTAGGAAGTAATTCCCTGAAAAAGTACGTGCTATTTACATTTTTAGTGTATCGTGCCTTAGATTTTATGCAGAGAATCTCAAAGAGTCAAGTTGACTAAAACTCATTAATAATATCCAACTGAAGAAATGTTTTTAAGCAATATTCAGATGACCAGATAGTCATTTGTATGCTATGTGATGTTTTAGCTTATTGATTATTTTTGTCAGTTGCTTAGCTGCTACGTTATGAATGAATCATGCCTAGGTCATGAAAATTCTATGCTATGGAATGTTTTTTACTTCTCTCACTTTTTATGTTATCTTCAATAGTGAATGACAAAATAAACTTTGTATTTCCGCATTTATTTATCTCGCACTACTACGACCATGGTTTCGATGATTAATGTCATCATCAGGAACAGATTGCAGAAATGCTGTCACTTATATACAGTTGAGGTTGGTGGGGGGAGGTGGAAAGTAAGGTGGTGGGGTGGAGGAGGGAGAGGGGAGAGAGATGGGAGGGGTGGAAGTAGAGCCTTCAGTGCAATTACCATTGGGTGGTGGGAAAGAATTCAGCAGTTGAAGATAGTGGAACACAGAGGTATGGAGATGGGGAGCTAATGGAACAGAGGTTGGGGAGGGGGAGCAGGAGGCATACAAAAGGTCATTTACAATGCTGCAATCAGCGTGCACACATTTTAGGATTTCCACTAGTTCTAGAGCATCTAGCCGGGGGCCTTTCCTTTCAAAATGTTTCCTTTATTCCGAGGTTGGGAAGGAGGTGTATGTACCAACTTAAGTGTGAGTGCTCAGCAATTTATATCGGCCAAACGGGAAGGAAGTCCCAGGAGAGGGTGAAAGAGCACATTGCATGTTTCAAACACTAAAATTTAAACTCTAACTTTGCCAAGCATCTTTTTGACAACGGTCATAAAAGCGATTTTTCCCTGGACTTGTTACATTTTGAAAGGAAAGGAAAGGCCCCCGGCTAGATGCTCTAGAACAAGTGGAAATACTAAAAAGTGTGCACGCTGATTGCAACATTGTAAATGACCTTTTGTATGCCTCCCGCTCTGCCCTCCTCAACCTCTCTCTGTTCCATTAGCCCCCCACCTCCATACTTCTGTGTTCCACTATCTTCAACCACAAATTTCTTTCCCACCACCCACTGGTAATTGTACTGAAGGCTCTACTTCCACCCCCCCATCTCTCTCCTCTCTCCCTCCCCCCACCCCCACCACCTTACTTTCCACCTCCCCCCACCAACCTCAACTGTATATAAGTGACAGCATTTCCTGATCTGTTCCTGATGATGATGTTATCTGATTCCTGATGATGAGTAATCTGTTCCTGATGATGACGTTAATCGTCGAAACCATGGTCGTAGTAGTGCGAGATAAATAAATGTGGAAATACAAAGTTTATTTTGTCATTCATAATGAATACAAGTAAATTCCATAAAGTGACGCCTGAAACCATCAATTCAAAAGTTAATTGTGGAAATGATGAGTTATTTTCTTTCTTCTTATTTATTATATGTTCAATCACTGCACTCAAACTCTGCCTGTCAGTTGAAAAAATAAAAAAAGGTTAATAATGGATGAAATATTAATGCACATTGTTTGGCCATTAATTATTTCATCTTGAGGAGTCTAAAAGGGAGATGGATGTTAAAATATCACCCTGTAAATTTTGCCATAGGTAGTGACTTCTTTATCGTGGAGGTGTGGTGGTTCGAGTAGTAGCCACATGCCTTGAGGGCCCTGGATCTAATCCTGGTAGTGCCAGTTTTTTCATTGCTGTATGACATGTGGCATATGTGGTACCTTTCAATTCAGATGATATTGTGGTTATGAAAATTGTAGACTCAGGGTATTGAGCTAATTCAGCTCCATTTGAATTTGGTGATGTTATCTCATGATAAGCCACCTTCTTCCATTTTGGAATGATATTTGTAATGCCACATGATTACAGTGAATGCAGCTATCCGCAAATCATTTCCATTTAATGAAAAAGTGCCTATGAGAATCCATTTGTCTTGATCTGATTTTAACACTTATATCAGTTGATACATATGTGTAATCATGTCTGTGAATGTAAATTTTATGGAAGGTGTTATTAATAACATTAATTGCATCAGTATAAGTGATGTTGTGACTTGATTTTCTGACTTTTTTAACTGAAGGTTTAATTCTTACATGCTAAAAAAAATTGAAACAGTTCAATTGTTGTAGGTACATGTTGTTCAACAGCAGGTGTGATTCATTAACAGTGTGTGATCTAATTTCTCCTTCTCATTAACTCCAAAAGTAGCATTTTGAACTTGTTTATATGAGACCATGAAAATAATGTTGTCTCTATATGGTAATTTTATTGTTCATTAAATCCTAGAATGATCTTATAATCCATATTTTTGTTATTCTTTCATTATAATAATGTGCTGGGATGTCATGAGATTACAATTTATTGGATAGGCCTGTATTTGTGTACTTATATTTAAAGAAGGAAATGATTGTTCACCTTAGATTTTTTAGAAACTTAAATAAGGCACTACACAACACTGAATTTTATTTTGATGATGCTCATTACATTAATGTACTACTAAAGATATCACTTTGGCTTGCTTTGAATTCTTTAAGCTTAAAGAATTATTCTTCATACAATTATCTAGGAATTAGTAATATCTATAGAAATTTGTTCTGTTGATTATGATGCAACCTTATCACTTCCAGTGCATTTTAATGCCTTATTTATTATTATAATGGCATAATGAGTGCATCTAAGGTTTAAGTAGGTGTTAAAATATCGTGGTGAAGCGTAGTATAATTGTCCTGAGTTAAATTTATGGGATGTAATGAAATGGCCGTTGACCTGATTCATTGTCAAGTAACCTTTTCTACTTTAAGTTCAATGAGCGAGATGTGAGGCTCTCATTACTGAAAGATTGCTGGTTGCATTATGTATGGTATGTGCATGAATTCAATATGCATATGAAAGAGAGATCCTATGTGTTAATATATTGATCACATTCTTCTGGGATCATATGTGGTGATATCAACTGTAAACAAAATGAGAAGTAATTGATGATGTGGAGAAAATATCCGTATTTCATGTAAGAATATCTTCCCTTTCAAATATTTCCTCTCTTTTGTCATTAATGTAATATTGCTGACAAGTGCATACTTGTATTCTTATTTTCTAGATTTGTTTTTGGTGAGTCTAGGTGGAAGAGGATTCTGCCACATTCAAATGGTATCTCATTGGAAGTGACTTCACTCAGTCATTGTTAAAAGCATAAAATACAAAGCAGCTCCTCTTTCAAGCATATTGTTATGCATTAATTCCCTATTCATGATCTAGGAGCTTCTTCCAAAGCAGGAGATACTCAACCAATTGTAACAAAAGCAAAAATAATGGCATGTAATGGCTATTAAGCTGGAGTGAAATATCTGGCTTATCTGGAATAAATCAAAAGCAGGTAAATACAACCCTTTGTTTATACTTTATAAGTGTGCTGATATTTTTGTTTGTTACAATAATAATAATAATATATTTAAAATGGTATTACGCTACCCAAGCACTGATGAAATGCATACTTAGCTAAATGTATTTAAATAGGTCCATATTTTCTAGAACCCTTTTATTTTGACATTACATTAGCCATAGTTAATATGCATACATTTTTAATTTATAAGGGAAATGTGTCTTTTAAAGTGTACACAGAGTAATTAGACTAGTTGTTTTTGTAGCAAAGCAACCACTGTCCTCTAACCTTTGTGTTAAGTTCATCAATTTGTATTTGGATACTTTAACAATTACCCAATAAAGTTGGATAGAAATGCTCACCGAGATACATACATATACTAAATGAGATGAGAAGATACATTCCTCTTTTCATAAGTGAGAAAATGATTCATAACTGCTACATATGTAATATCTTTTTATATGAGAGATCCAGAGTAGTAGATGAATCCTGACTTGCAAACATTAACAGACCTTATTTATAATAAGGTTTTAATGAGTGAGTTGATGACTGGAACCTGCATTGAAGGTGTTCCACAGGGAAAAATAATCATTCCCCTAGACCGGGACTGGAACCTGGAACCCTGAATTTACGGCCACGTGTTCTACCAGTTGAGCTACCTAGACATCCTGTTTCGCCGTGGAACTCTAGTGGCTTTAAAGGAACAAGATATTGCCAGACTGCTGTTTATATTATGTCACAAAGTAGGTATATTCATGTGCTCAGCACCACCATCCATGTGTTGAGCAAAGGTTAATAAAGAACTTGATTTGGAGTGTGACATTTAGACTTGTGATTGAGGGAATGTTTTTGGGATTAGAAGCTTTTAGATGTGGGTGTGGTGGAGAATGAATATGTTATGATGAATGTAAAACCCTAAATACCATGGTCATTTTTCACGGACAAGTTCATGGATAGTGGCAATGATAGATCAAATGACAGCTGAAAAATGATCATCCAAACTGATCATTTTTAGGGATAACTCAGATGATAGGAACTCCCATCCCTTATCACATCATTGAACGGGTCCCTCCATGTTCCATCCCTGTAGATGGCCATGAACCTGAAAGACCACCAATCAGAGTGCATGGCAGGAAGTGTAGAATGCAGAGGCTAGTAATCAAACATATATTATAAATAACATATAACCATCAAAGGTAGAAATTCAGTGTTTGTATGATTTGAAAAGGGATGAGGAACATGACCATTTGAGAGGCAAAAATGATAACTTGAGCAATCATTTTTACTATCCCTGAAAGCTGTTGCTAAAATGTTCCCTGAATGCCATCATGAAAAATGATCATTAGATTCTGATTTAAATGGAGGACAAATGATGAAGAGCCAAGCATGGTTAGGTAGGAAAAAAAGTCGTTGATGGATATTATGAGTCAGGGTAGTTGGATGATTCAAGTTATTGAGTCAGTTGGATAGTGAAGGCCTATATCAAAGGAGAATTCTGAGTAAGTAATGAAGTGAGAAAAATTGAAAGGCATTTTAGTTGGGCTGAAGAGAGAGAAAAAAATTATCATCTGAAGAAAGATATAGTTAAAGGAGTCTTTTGGAAAATGCATAGAAAGGTAGAAATACTCCATCAAAACCTAAGCTAACTGGAAGAAGGCTTGTACATTTTCATATGTGGTCAATAGAGAATAGAATTGAGAGAAGTTGAAAAATTCTCTGACCTGAAGAAAGAAATAGTGTAGGATATAATCACCCAAAAAAGGCAAAATAGAACAGGGATATTACATAAAAACTTAGTAGGGAGAAAACAATAATTCTACATCGTCTATATTTTTAAATTATAGAAAAGCTATAGGCATAAATTATATTTCAGTTGCAAAAATGTGAAGTTTCTGTTGTAAATCACTTGGTGATTTGAATATCACTTAAATAATATCTTATGTTGTTCAGAATGATAGCTATACCATCCGGTAGTTGTAGGAATGTAGTCATGTTTAATGCCTTTCTAGTTGACTAGTGTAACTACTTGGACTAATATGGATTACCCGTTCTCTCTGTTGCCTATTAAGTAACATGTGGGGATCATGTGCATTTATATCAATAGTGTTGTAGCAATGGTAGAATATCTATTGTTACTTGGCCTTGTTCCCTGAGAAGGAGTTTCACCCATGCAAGATTTATAGCAAATACATATAAATTTTGGTAAATTTGATGTAAGGGTTTGAAGAATTTGGCCCAATTTTTGTTATTTTACAATGCTAATTACATTCAGCATTGAATATTACCCCATCACAGTGAAGGTTTCCATTACTTTAATGTCTAAAAATATTAAGCAAAAATTATGATAATTAATGATAATTATAATGGAATGGAAACTATTGCTACTTATCATAACTGTGTGCAGATGAAATACTACAGGTTAGAAGATTTCTTTCCATAAAGTGCTAAAGTTGAGGCATAACACATATGCTCATTTATTTCTTTTTTTATATTGTGAAGAGCATGAAATCATGATGAAGGTTTAATTTAGCTTTAATGATAAGATTTTGGGAAATATAATATTTTCATCGACTATAGGTTAGCGTATTAAGTTATAGAATCGTACCTTAGTATACTATTTAATAATATTTTTAATGTTGCATTACTATGACCTTTAAGGATGGAAATACAGGTTATGGCATATTAGTTAGACATAAATTCACTCATGCTATGATAAAGCATATTTTTTTGCTTAAATTGCCTACTGAAGCATCATGCTTCAAAAGCATTCAAGCAAATCTACTGATAATTTTTATAAAATGTGGAATATTTGGTATGTAAGCTTGAAATTATTCAGTGTTAAATAAATTATTTTGCATAAGGTAGCTTAGGTATGCTCTTATAGCTTAAGTAGCAAATGTTAAAATCTGATGCACATAAAAGTGATTGATTGATTATGTTGCATGCAGTAATATAAATGAAGCTGCTAAATGGGTACCTAGAAGCATGTGTGTGAATCAACATATCTGAACATTGTGAATAAGACAAATCTAATCTAAAAAGCTGAAATATGAAATGGCTGTGTTTCAGTAGACTTCAAGACTATTTTTAGTGTGTGGTACCAACTAGATATTTTTTTTCCTTTCCTTTCCAGCCATGGTTATTATTTTGTTATGACACAGTTAAGATTCGTTAAATTGATTGCCGAAAGGTTTGTGGAGAACTTGACAAAGCTTTAAATTAAATTTTTATGAGTGATTCATGGTAAAGTTTTGATTTTTCTTAGGTAGGTATATGGCCATTGTCTATAATTATATTGACATCATCTCCATTATTTCACTGTAAAGGCTTGTAAGGAAAAATATATTCAATCCTGAGTAGTCACCTACATCTCCATGAATGGTGGAAGAGTGAGGGAAATACCTAACCAAACATCTTTAAGCTCTATTTGTAGATGATGAATGCGCATGTAATACCTTATTAGTGGAATCTTGAATTAAACATCCTTAGCTAATTACATTTAACAAAGCTTTAGTGTCCTGACTTTAGTGATATTTAGTATATTACCTGATCAGACTGTTATAGCAAACAAAGCTTATTTCAAAAGGACAGTTATAAATTGGCCAATGTAACTTCAATAAACTGAAATGACTACAATAGTATGTATTAGCAATGCATATAGCAGTATCTATTGTGCCCTGTGGGAGTTGCTGGTTATTTAGATTTCAGTAGGTACTTTTTATTTGTGTTGACTTTGGATTTGGGAGATACTTGACACATGTTGCTGTATTTGTTACTTTATATGGTAATAAACTCTATGAAGACTTATTTTGAAATCATTTTTATACAGGTACATAGATGGCACTTTAGTTCTGTAACCATATTAAACAATCGCTGCTTATGTATGTCTGCAGATGATCTGCACTTCTGAAACCATTTGTTTTTGAAAGGTTATATCTACTTTGATTTATATCCGTGGGCGTAGCCATGGTGGGGCAGGGTGGGGCGCTTGCCCTCCCCCCCCCCCCTGGCTTATTAGCTAAATGAAAAATAACAGCTCAACTGGCTGAAGGTGCCCGTTGACATTCAATGAGAGGGAGAAATATAATAAATACAAATTGTATTAAGAAATCTTAATATTTTTCATGAAAGGGCAAAACAAACTTGTATTATGGAACGTTAACTTATTTTTGCCCCCCCCCCACCCCCCTTCCCCCCACCCTGCCATGGAGAACATTCTGGCTACTCCTCTGTATATATCCCTAAATTTTGGCAAACTGTGACACCACACTGACAGATTTAATGAACACCATGGTGTGTTACAGGTGAAGCTTTATGAACTATAAAATGGGGAATAATAGGGCATAATTAATAGATTCAAACAAAAAAGTAAGTGCTGGCATCAGGATTTCAGTAACGTAATGGAGGTGGTAAAAATTATTTTCTAGATTTGATTATCATTTTCCTAAATACTTTTTCAAGCATTAAAATTTAATTTTCAGTGTCTCATATTGTAGTGCAACTCATCCTTTCTTCCTTTAAAACATCTTTATATGCCTTTATTCCAATAAAATGGATATTGGTTCCAGGTTGAAAATTAAGATTATATTATAACCCAACTGCTCCACATAATTTCCTCTTCTATCCCTTTGCAAAGAAAGGTGTAACTCAAATGACATACTGTAAATCTCACCTAAACTTGGAGGGAAGCTGTGAAGGCCACTTACTGCTGTTCTCTGTCTTTTATTTATCCATCTATCTCCCTTATCATGTTTCAATGTCATGGGTGTAGATTATTGATGGCTATGAACTTATGGTTATTGCTTTTTTAGAAGGAGAGTTATACTTTAACTTTATAGTCTAGGTATCTTGTTTGATTTTTTTCCTTTGGATTCCTAATTTTTTTATGTATGAGCAGCCAAAAATAATTGACGCAGTTGTTCTGATATTGGAATGATTTTTAAGGTAATTTTTACAGTCATAAGGAAAATACTGTGAATTAATTGCACATGCTATTGCTAATATCTCAAAAACTATATGCCATGTATAGGACAGTGAGATGTTTTCTAGTAATTCTACGAGGTGCATTGAAAAATTTGTGAAGCTGAAAACACCAGAGTACAAACTCTGGTCTGAAAACCTTGTAATATTCCATAATTTAGTCATATCCAATATAATGCATTTTGATGCTTATATTTATGACTCTGTTATTTAATAATGGTGTTAAGCTTCAAAACCTAGTAGAGAGTAATAATAACTTGTGGACAATTACAAAGTTTTCCTCTGTGTTATTTTAAAAATGGAAAAATTCCACTATATCTTGCCTGATGTTTTGCATGAAAAGTGCATAAAAGTGCTGAAAATATTTACAATTTTGGATATTATACCTTGTAATATCTGGCAACATGAAGGGGAAGGTAATGCATGGAGAAAATGAACTCATTAAATTCAGAGGTTCAAATATCTATGTGATATAGTTACTGGATTCTAAGATATAAGACGATGACATGCTGAAACACCAGGAGAACATATGTACTTCAAGCATTGGAAGGTTATGCTATAAATATATTCTTCATAAAGAGGTTTCATATACACTACTGCAAGCTTATGGTGTTTGAATTACCATTCAGTGCTTCAGTTATTTCTTATGGAATATCCTTACCTGGTAGCAATTCTCTTGCTCTTTCTCAGTACTTCCCTCAAACCCATGACATCACTCTTGAGCCTCTCTACTATTTTCTTTCCTGTTGTGGCGCCATCAGCTTCACCAGAGTTTTCTCCTGGGGTCCCAGCAAGTAGAGCTGGTGATGATGAGGATGTTGATTCCTGCCATTGCATCACTCGAGTTTTCTCCTGAAAAGGCAATCCATTGCAAATTCCAACTCTAGAGTAGGCATCAAGAACTTGTCTTCACCATGCCTTTGATGGCAGCAGTAACAAAAGCAGTAGAAAAGAAGACTTCAGAAGAGGACAGGGCCAGTTAAAATTGGTATATGCTGCATCATGTTGAGGGCAGGAAAGTTATAAAATGTAAAACAAGAAATGATATGGGGAGATTCCAGTGCAATAGGCCCTTATGAAGTGAGATGGAATTTTGGTGCTAACTTCGGGAGTAACAAATAGAAGGAGTAATGTATGATGGAAGGGATGACAGAGTGGAGGAGCTCTTGTATTGAGCTGGATAGTGGGCAGATGTGAAAACTGAGAGAGTGAGTGAAATAATACTACCAGCTGACATTGAGGCAGTCCAAAACCAATCTACCAATGTATTGGTAGATTGGTTTTGGACCAAGATATAGCAATATACGAAGTCAAGTGCTATCGTAGAGACTCATACATTGGCCAAACTTCAAGAGCCATGAAATGCAGAATGAAGGAACACCAAAGGGCCACTAAGAATAGACAGTTCCGCTTATCCGCCTCCGCCGAGCATGTATGGGAAGGGCCAATGCACAATGTGGACTTTGAAAATGCTAGACTCATCGCTAGAGAGAAGAATTACTATCTTAGACTCATACAAGAGGCTATTGAAATAGCCAAAACATCTACTTCCAACAGGGAGGACAGCTATTCACTCTCCAATACCTGGAAGAGACTTCCACAAACCGACCAATCAGGATGCACCTGGATAATACCAAGGCCTATATAAGATGGGCGAAAACTTGCATCCGACACTTCAAACCTGAAGACGCCTGCTGCAACGCCGGCAAAACTATCATCTCGAAGATGAATCAACGCGGAGGACAACCCAAAAACTTAGCTGAACCAATTGTGAGGATTATTGGTAATGTCCCTTTTAGGCATACTTGTAAGCCACTTTTCAAGAAATTTAAAATCCTTACTGTACCTTGCATTTATCTACTCCACATGCTAATATTTGTAAAAAATAACACCAGTTATTTTTGACTAAATGACTCCTATCATCTCCATGATACTAGAAGAAAGAGAGATCTACGCATAGAGAGATCTCTCATTAACTCCCACTCCAAGGGACCAAAGGCAATGGCCATACACATGTACAAGTTACCCAAAAGAATTAAAGATATTCCTAATGTAAATAAAGTTAAAAAGGAAACTTATAAGTACCTTCTTGATAAATGATTTTACTCGGTTTCAGATTTTCTAGATGAATAATGTGATTTTGTATTTTAACCTTTGTATTGCTTGACTTGTCCCATACATGCATTCTATGTCTTTGGACAAATAAAAATTACAATTACTTCTGGATACTGGTAATTTTTGGGTACTTGGTGTCAGTAAACTGATTTTTTGTTTATTTTCCCATACAAAATGTGCAGTTTTTCCTCAATTCATGCCAAAAGGTAAACGATTACTTCTCAGTTTCACCACTAACAACACTCGTGGTAATGGATGAATTGTTTAGTTTTCTAAAAGATGATGCCAAAACAATGGTGCTTCTTTTATACTTTGTAAGCAACAAATAGTGCTGCAAAAGTTGTGGATGGTAACTTGGGAAAGGAGCAAGTTAATAGTGGAATTATTATTAAAGGGTGTGTCAACATCGAGGTCATTGAACACCCTACAGGCTAGTTCATACTCATTTATAGTGTCAGAGTGAGACTTTGAAGGTATATGCTTGAAAGGACTTAATCTCGTTGCAAAGTTCTGCAGTTGTAACTGTGTGATTGCAGCATCCTATAATTTCTGCCCCAGTGGCTCCACATCTGATTTTTATTTGGAAAGTTATCATGTTTGGTGTATTTGTATCAGTTGGAAAATTTAGAAAACTATTTAAGAGTAGTTTGGAGACAAAAAAAACATTTTTAGAGGTGATATTTTGTCAATTTAGATACATGCACTCAGTTGTGGACCACAATTGATGATTGCTAGTTCATTTTAGTTTTGAAAAATTTCATTATTCAGTTTAGATCCCTGCCAGACCAGTTTAGACTAGTGGCATATCGTATTTTTCAGCATTAGTATTAATGGGAAGGAAGAAAGGATTAAAAGGTTTCTCATCAACCTACCTTTTCATTCTCTATCTGAATTTCATCCTTAGATTGAACTTTTCCTAAGGCTGGTGGAGAGCTCTTAGTTGATGCTGGGGATGGAGTGCTTGGTGCCTTGGTGCTGCTTCTGGAGATTGCTTTTCGACTACCTCCACGGGCACCAGAATTCCTTGCCTCCATTAGCCGCTTTCTCCCAAGTGCCTGAAGGATCTCCTTTTGATATAAGAAAAGAGGGTAGAGGATTAGAAAGAGGAAAAATTATATACATGCATATATGTGCTCTTTAACCAGTTTTTCCATCTCCTGCAAAGACACATTGTTGGGAGCAACTAAAAAAATAAAGGTGAGAAAAATATACTAGGTTTTCTGAATTATATTCCATAAAATAAATTGTGACTATTCAAGAATTATTTTTTTTTAGTGAATCTTGGATCAAAAATGAAAATGAGGATTGGTTTATTATTCAAAATTTCATGGTCTTGCACTTGGGTTATTCATTCTATGATGCAACAATTCCAGTTGCACCTAATCCTAACTCCTAATGCACCACTCCATGGAAGCCTACATCAATATTTTATTTACTGTTGGGTACCCTGGATTGTATGATTTGAAATGGCTATGAAACTGGAAACTTGAATTTGGTATCTTGATCTGTGATGCATGACAATGACTGACAATGACAATGAGTGATGTTGACTCATCATATGGAGCTTGATATCCTTGCTTTGAAGTGACAGCTAGAATAGAAGATATCTTATCTCAATTGTATGGGAAAAATTGAATATTTGGTTGCCTAACTCAGTGGAATGAAGATATGACATATTTGATTTGAAGTATCATTGTTTTGTGTCCCAAAATGAGGAAACAAGGCATTTTATGAAATATCTCACAAGTTTATGTATTCCAGTGCAGAGACTCCCTGTGTATTTTATGCTGGTAATCATTCCAGCAGTTGTTTCGGGGGAATCTAAACGTACCTTAACCCTTTCAACACTGAGCCTTTATTTGTTGACCTTTCCATCTGACTGACAGCAGTTTTTTGGGTTTTTCACTAATACATTAATTAAAGTGGCAACAAAAACTGACTTTCTCCATGTGATGGGTGGAGTCTCATTGACGACTGTGAGCCCACTCTTCGGAATGGCTGCGGTGCAGCGGTACCGTTATGTAAGGAGCTGAGCACTGGATGTAAATTCACGTCCGCTGCCAGTGGGTGGGGCTTTCTGGATGTGAATTCACATCATGCCGCATGGAAAGGGTTAACAAAACTAGCAAACTTGTACTCCAATGCAGGCAAGAAGATGTAAATAAATTACCTATATACATTGGTTTCCACCAGAATGAATCAGTGAATTAGATTCAATCTCTATTTAAGGTTTCTTAAACTTGAAATTAAATGTTTTTCTGTTTTGGAAGTATAATTTATCCCAATTTGTCTTTATGCATAATTTTGTCTATGTGCACTATTTGTGGAAAGTAATGGTTTGAAAATTGGTTTTGCCATTTCAAATTTAGAACAGGGTAAGATATTTCAAGATCTTTAGGTACCCAAAAGAATTAAAATAAAATATCAACAAATTTTATCTCACCTGTGCTTCTGGATAATCTTTCATGGCAGCTAATACATCCTCCCTTGATAAACTAAACAGCTCAGAGTACCCAACTGATCTCACATCTGCTGTCCGTCTGCATTGTGGGTAGAAAATAGAAACATTAGAGTATGTAAAGAAAATTAAGGAGAATACTGCCTGAAAAGCAAATAAGCCTTGTCATCAATGGTAATAAAATATGATTAGGAATAAGCATAGGATACAATATATCTGGTTGAATTGAATTAATACCGGAAATAAGTACATATAAAAGAAGCTGAAAGCATATTTCATGATCTGATAAAAAGTGCATGATGATCAGAATGGCATGCTACCCAAAGGTGTTCATGGTGTTCTCATCATGGGGCCCTAGGTTTGAATCCCAGTAGTGGTGGAGTTTTTTCTATACCAATCACTTATTGGGTGTTGTATGGAGAGTAGTTCAAGTTCTTCATCTGTTGAATGGGGTTTTAAACAATGGCAAGTTCTCCATCTTTTGGATAGGATCCCTTGGTGCTTTTTTTAAGAGTACATAATGTAATGCCAGTGCTGGGTTTCTCTCCACTCTCCTTGACTCTATGGAGTGGTTTATTTTGGGAGATTTTTTATGTAGCTGGGGATCATTCTTGGGATGATCAGGTTTGAGGTGAATATGTATTTTGGTGCTTACGTCAGAAAATCAACTACATAATTATTTGCCTCAAATTACTGTATCATGGGTTATTTTTCATGCAATAAAACAATGAAACAAGATATGAAACTAGTTAGTTATTGTTCAAAAAATAGGGAAGAAGAAGAAAATCTAATGCTTCAGAGTTCACTCTGTGGAGATATTGATTATTCATTGCAAAGCAAGTCAACACAGTGCTTTTTCACGTATGTTAGTGGAATATACAGTTATGTATTGCTTTGCAATGAAATAAGTCTGTATTTTACATATTATATTTCACACAAAATTAAAGTAAAGTATTTAATATTCCTATTTCAATAGCCTTTATTTATCCATTTAATTTAAAAGTGTGTTTCGAATTTCTTTGTGCTGAATCCAGGAGGTTAACTTTTGGTAGGATAATTGTGAACTAACTTATATATGTGGGTTCTGTATGACCATTTTCATTGGTCAGAATGTGGGAAAGTAGCCTAGAAACTAAACACCATTTTACTGAGGAAAGAAAAATACACACTTTACTTGGTATGTTCCAAACACTTTAATAGATAAACAGAAACAATCTCTTTGGCCAACCACGGCTGAGTCAGGTAGAGTAGGGCAAAATGAAACCTGAGAGTTCAATTTAAGCACCTTTGCATAAAATATCCCTTGCTTTTGATAGAGTATAATAGCAAAACTAAATTTAAAAAATTCCACTAGGTAAATGGAGGTATGGTCAGCAGATTTCTACATTCTGGTAGATTTCTGATTTGCACTGGGAGCAAGGAGGAACATGTTTAACTTACATTTAAAAAGATTTGTATGAATGAGTGAACCTACTTGTTAAGGCCATCCAAGTTGAGGATTCCGATTTCTCCAAAGAAGTCTCCTGCTTTCATTGTTGTTAAAACTCTTCCAGTTTCACTGGAATATGAAAATTATAAATTAATACATACTTATTAATATTTCCTTCGCATGTGAAATCAATGTTGTCACATCATAATTGATTTTTTATATTAGGTGTATGTGCATAATAGGTCTGTTACCTTTTGATGAGAAGCATTGTAATTTCATCCACATTATATTATTTTATTCATTATTCATTTAAATAAACAAAACTTTGATTTATCATAATACCTATTCTGCCAAAAATTCATTGTTATTGAATCTGTATTGAAAATCAGTTTTTGATTGAAAATAGTGATAATGCATTGTATTATCACTAAACAGAACTTGTTGAAATGTTACGGAAGTAATTTACTGTGAAGATATTTCTATATTATGGTCGAGAGGTATGTAGATATCAGAGATTCTCTGTGCTGTAATCTAGCATCAATTTTCGTGTATTTTATTTGTATCCTCTGTACAAACTTTCTCTTGACAGGTAAGTGAATGAGATCAGCCTAGGAGGCATTGCATATAATTAATTTATTTTGTGATAGGCACATGTCTACTTGTTGGTAGACATGTGTTTACATAAAATGCAAAAAAATAGGATAACTCAAATGAAAGTTTCAATGAATACTTATTTTGACTTATCCTATAAAAAGATGCCCTAAGATATTCCTTTCTTTAATTTTCTTAATTACCTCATGACTTCTAGTATTCCATCTGCAATGATAAACATCTCCCGGGCCACCTCTCCTTTTCGGCAGATAAGATCTCCTGGAGTAAAGATGTATGCTTTCATCTTAAGAACTAGATCATGCAGAAACTCTGGCTGGCATTCTTGGAAAATTGTGACCTGTGCAAAATGGTGTAAAAAAGGTGAGTATCAGTTGTCAGGGCTGAGTATTTTAACTGTCATTGAGTGAAACATGCAATTCTTTTTCTGCTGATTTGTATTTTAATTTTGAGTGTGTTTTCATGTATTTGACACTCTTATAAATAATTGTAAATTTTGCGGGATATTTTTGTGGATGATCCCATAGAGTGTAAGGATATATTTTACAAGCGGTTAATATTCACAAGAGATGAATATCCATATGCTACGACGATATAAAAAATTATGAATTGATATTCATAGACTGTATATTTTTCACCATGTACACTATTAACTCGAGAGGAAAAAAATGACGGGTGAAGATATGTATTTAGCAAATAGGTTTTATTATATCTTAATAGTAGGAAGCATTCTATGGAGGATATTGGTGACCCACTTCTAATGATTTTTGTTGGTAAATATCAATTTCACCCAATCCTTAAAAATATGTAGATTTTGGCTCTTCAGTTTCTACGAATGTCCTCTAATTTCTGGGGACTTATGATAATATTTGGTCCTCTAATTCTGTGGTTGTAAACACTTCATTGCATATGCATGTACCGTTTTTATGAACTTATCTTCTTTTGAACCAACAAGTTAAATTTTATAGTCATGATTATGTATTGAAATTTTTAAATGGTTCACTGAGATATTTTCCTATTGATTTTCAGTGAAAGATGTTTTTTTGTCCTTATACAAGCATTAGTTCTTATTTATTTTATGAAGACTAAATGGCTTTTGATGTTTACCTTTTTTAGCACACTTAAGTTGACATGAAGGGCCAGCTCTGTCTTTAGTTTGTCTGGAAGAAGCCCCAAGGCTGTGTTAATGTCTCCGCCACCTTGTATTCTTCCCCTTCAATTATAAAATATAAAAGGATTACATAGAAATTCATATAATGAACACAACAATAATGCAGCATGTGGAAAACTTTCCCAAGTTACTGAAACCCACCACAGAAATATTTGGAAAATATATCTGCTGCTATCTAGAATATTCCAAAATGTTATGGTTTGTTTGCTTATCACTGAGTGAATCTACATCTAATTTAATTTGGTAAAAGCTGCTTGTCTACGGTGAGGCATTCACTAGAACTATAGCAAGCTGTGCTGTTGTCCACGAAACTTTTCCATATTGTGGACATCAATGTAAATTTGAGATCCTGAGATCTTGTCCTTCAGAATTCAAAATGCAAAAACTGTACAAGTTGTCCCGAAGTAAGACCATATCGCCGTGACCTAACTCAGGTCTTACAAGCATCAGAGCTCTGCTCCTACCAAATACGTGGTCAAAGCTTGATGGACCATATACGTAGAATGAATAAAAAAGAGAAGATGAGGTTAGTGGAAAACAACCTTTGGTATAAAGTGGAGCTGGATGCATTTCCCAGAGGTTTTAGATGTATTTCTTCAGACAATGCTCAGAACAGGCAGTGCTCCTGTAATGTTATGGCATTATAATAAAGAAAAAAGAAAATTTCTAAGGAAACATGCAGAAAAGCAGTTGTGCATTCAATCTGTTCACATGAGTACTACCCGTCGTACCAGAAAAAAATCTTATTTGAAGGACAGAATAATGAGCTGAAAATTTATAAAACTGGTGAAAATGGCCGTTCCATTGCCTTTAGGTGTATCAACAAATATTTCTTAAATTATACAACTGAGAATAAAAATTTTTGGGTATATAGACAATAGACTAAAATTCATTTACTTTCATACTCAATTCATACTGCCGAAAAAACATTACTGATGTGCTTACCGCCTAGGGAAGTTTCATGAAACCGTTCGTGTTGCTTCTTTGAGCATCTTGGTGGATTTAACTTGAAAATTAATTTTGTGCTCGAGTTACGAAATATCCTGCAACATACTCTGAAGGCCCCCCTTTGATGAATTGCGGGTAGCATAGCGAAAGGATACAACACTGAGTTTGAATTCGTTTTGCAATGTGTGACATCGGCCCTAGACTAACTGAATGTATCCATTTATTGATGAATGGAAAGTAGGTATACTTTCGTTACCTTAAAGAGTTAAATGGACTTTAAAATCATGTAATGAAATTTGTTTTGGACACATGCTGTCGTCTTCATGTGCTTCATGTTAGAATATTAAACTGTTTAAATGTGAGGGGAATATTTATATTTTAAAATAAGAACAAAAGAACACGCCACCAAGCTCTAGATTAGGAGTCTAGCTTTTTGTGCTGTACAAACTGAGTAGTTAAAAGCTATACATTCGAAGTATGAGTTTAATTATAAATCCTAGAATCCTTGAGTGGAATATATAAATTAGTTACCAGTTTTTGTTCTCCGTACTTTTGCTTTGCCATTAATTGGGCGTTTACTAGAAATCAGTAGTATTCTCTTCTGAGTTTACAGAAGTAAGAGAGGGGTAATAGTATTTGAAACGAGAATCATTTGGGAAGAGCACCACTCAAGAAGACATCACGTTTTTTGTTTGGTTTTCGATTCCTTCCCTGGAAACCGAAAATGATGTGTTTAATCGTAAAGTGTTTAATTTGTGTTTAAAGTAACATTTTTCTTATCGTTTCTTGCAATCATATTAATATATAAAATTGTAGTGGTGTCTGTCTTCCAGTCCTATGTTCGTTACGCATCTCCTCAAAAACTACTGAACCGCGTATACAGCGATAAAAATATTTTTGAGCTAAGTAATTCCAAGAAAAAATATTTGGGTTGGTGCTACATTTTTTACCTGGCCTAATCGTGGACTTGTGCTTTTCTTTTGTGTAAAATTGCCCAGCGTTGTTGTTGAATACATACATTAGGCTAATGTGGGTGATGTTTTGGTAATATGAATTACGCTTCATGTTTCAGCTGGAGCTCTTTTTATCTCTGCGAGAACATTGGAAGTGGTTGTTTGGCAATGAATTATTCACGGAAATCGGGCTGGTATCATTCATCAATGTTATCATGGAATCTCTTTTTGCTTGTTTGTCTGTGGTTTCTCGTTATCCGAATGACGTTTTAGCATTTGTGCTTTAACAATAAAACCATTTTTAATCATAACATGTGAAACACTACCCTGCTGGGCGATTATTTGTGGGTTGTCGTGATCCTTAAAAAGTGAATGATAGTTAAATATTTGTTTGAAGACCAGTAACTGTTGAATAATGTTCAGAATATATTTGTCGTGCGAGATAAATACAGGTTTTTATTTAATGCTACAAAAAACGTTTTGTTGGCGATTAAAAATCTTTCATCGCCAACTAATTATGAAGAGGCAATAAATATGTTGTTTCTTTAGAGAGCGCATGTAAGAATGCGTACTTTTAAATTAAAGCGATTCTAATTAAAGTTCTTTATTACGTATTATGAACCATACGTGAATCAAGAAGGAACTAAAAGCACTCTTTGCAAATATCTTATTAAATGGTATCGCTCATCTTTGATAATATTAAAGACGGTAAAAGTGTAAGAATTGTTTGCCTAGGTTAAAAAAGATTTTGGTTACTATCATCACGCAATGTACTCAAACGCAAAGTGATTAAAGACTCAGTGCTATTTTGGCAGAGAATTGACCCTGCACAATATACTAAAAAGACATTTATATACTTTACAAGTGTTAGTTAGTAGTTGATGTGTAGCTCACCTCGACCACGAATAGTCATACCATCGCAGAACTCGACGCTTCATATCTCCAGGAACTTTATGGTGCCTCATGTATGTCTTTGCGCCATCCTGAAATGAATAATCGGAAAAAAATACGTTAAATGTTTGAATTTTATTTTGAAAAGGTGAAATTTATTCTCATACGCGTTCAAGCAAGGTTTCCAAATGCCTAACTTAATCCTTGGCATATTAACCAGTGAAAAAATGACCCTAGGATTTCTCGCGGCTATGTTTGAATGCCTGTACTTAGTCTGGGAACACATGCAAATTACAACTTTAAAGATTTTTTTTCGGCGATGTGCATAAAATAACAGCGAAGTCATAATAAAAATGACATCTAAATCCACATACATGCCATATTTTTTAAATCCTGAAGAGTAGGGCATTGAAGATAAAATAATTCCGAATACCGGTTTGACGCTTGAATTTAATTTTTTTCATGAAACATCCACAGTAGTACGCCATAAAAAGCTGAAAAATATCCTTATTGCCAAAAGAGATGCATTTAGGACAAACATAGTTAATAGATAAGCAATTTATTTTGTCTATAGCATTTTTTTTAATAGCGGGATCTGTTTGGAGCATGCAAGTACAGGGATCTTCAGCTATTACATTTGCTGCTTAAAATTTGGAGGCTATCGGTAAAACAGTTAATATGTTCTTTATGCAAGTAATCGAACCTGATTAAAGGTATTTGGATTATTACAAAAGTTACATTTTTTATGACAATTTTATAGTTCACGATAAATTTCGAGGGATTAGAATACTTTTATAGCGTCTTTGTTGTACTTTCTACCTTATGCTAGGATGCACAATACTCGTATAGGTCGTGGAAAGATGTTTTGGCGATTTCGTTTTTGGGGATACGCAGTCAAAAAATGAGTATTCTGAAAAAATCTGCTTTTGTTGCATCACAATTTGGTGCTGTCCATGGTTATATATCTACTTTATTTACTTGCTACGTACTGTTGGACATTTTATTACTATTTTCTATATCTTGTGCGGCCTATTTGATTTTTGTGAACATTCTTGACACACCGATTTTATTCATAAAATATTAAAATCCTTTGTTTGCTTTGATTTAAGTACAAAATGTATTAAAGTTCATTGGCGTATCTTTCATTGCTATTGAGGTAAACATCGAGTCAACCACAAGTTTTGAGCGGATACCTATGGCTAAATACATCGGATATAGACGGGAAGTACAAGCTCTTTCTTCTTTATCGTAACATTATTTTGCAGATCCAGCGCTGCTGAAAATAATGAAAATCTCCCTCATGACCAATATTATGGCAGCAGTGTATAGATTTGTGGAGTGGCAAAAAAAACAAAAAAAAAGAATCCCCTCAACATTTTAGATTACCAAAAGACTTAAGCGATAAGTGCCCTTAAACAATGAAAAAAACGTGAGCAAATGGGTGATAAAAATTGAAGGGTATAAAAAGTCTCACCAAGAGTCGTTCGAATTCCAGTCGATTGGCATTGCGGTTGGTTATCACATTTCCAACTTGGCCTGTAGGATAAAGAGAAGTATGAGTACAGAAACGTGAAATTTAATCGTAGCTTGATTAAATATCAGCTTAATTATTTGTCTTGCTTGTGCTAATCTATTCAATTTCTTTTTAACTCATATCGTCTAAAGGCTCGTAGTATGTCAAACAGCGATTGAGGTGAGGGAAGTGTCCTATAGCTCGAAGTGGTTCATGAATTTCGAAGTTTTTAAGATTTAAAAGACACGAGCTCTAAGAGCTTCATAGGGTAAAGGGTAGCCATTACGTTACAATATAATATGTAATGATCGCAAGATATGAAATGACTTTAGGTGTAAGGAATAGTAACGGTATATTCTCTTTGTAATAAAAAACACTCACCAACAATGGTCGCGAAAATGAAGACGCCGATTAAGTAGCTGACGATCGTGAAGACATACCTGGAATGAAAGTTGTAGAAGAAGGACAATTAAAATAAGGAAATGGGAAGAATTTAGGATTTGTGGGTCGGAACGAGGAAATGACCCAGAAAAAGTCAATCGTGGTGAAGGGAAAGGTGACGGAAGAATGATAAACTTTTATGTACTTCATTCAAATGTTTTCTCTATTAAACTTTGAGTTAAGACTTTCTCTTACTATTGGACTCAGAAAAACTCAAAGAAAGAACATTTCATGTAAAATCTTTGCTTGATAAATTTTATATTAATTAATGAGAAATATTTGATAAAAATAAATTTTTGGAGAGGATATATTACTTAATGGAGTTTATGGTTTTCGGGAATTAAAAACAAATAGGTACATAAGGTAGTTAAACATTTGAAAAAGACTCAGGAGGGCACGGTGAATACATTTCATAAGATGCTTTGTCATATTTGAAGGCATTTTGAGACAGTTTTCTATCTGGAAATGATATATACACCGGAAGAAAATGTAATCGTGGCAATAAAACTAGGAATTCACAGACAATGAGTGACGTGAACAAAAATTTGAGGTTTTTGGAACAGGTATATTTTTTACACATATCAAAGGCATAAAGAAGGAAATTAACAAGGTTACTGGCGAAATAAAAAGCTCTGCTAAATACTTCTATGTTGATAAAAAATTACGCGTAAAGGACATATTACCGCCAGATATTGATATAAGACAGGGTAAGCGCATGCCTGGACATAAAAGTTAAAAGTAAAACATGAAAAAAAGATAGGCAACTAAAATCAGATGTTATGAAAATGCAAATAAAGATTAACGCGATAGTATAATTTTGTTTTGGATATTATTAATATTTATTTGTATTAAAAATGATTGTAAAAGTGTTATTGCAGGAGCTGATGAGGTTTTTTTGCGCACTCATTCAGCGTTTATCCTGAAATGAATATCGGGCATTGCTCGGCGTGAAACATCGGCACCGAATAATGACGAAAACGGTGGCCTTTCCTCTAGTCTGCGAAGTAATTCTTTTTTCAAATGCTTAGTGAGACTGTCGTCGGGGTCCGACTCGTTTTAGCCTGCAGATTGTCGGGACGCTTTACGTCTTTTTAAATCCTAAACCTCCTATTGATCCCTCGAGTTTGAAAGCATTCCGAGGTCGTCCTATCGTTTTCGGCCAAATCTCGGCCTTAAGTGCAGCTTTGTCTTGTCGTCGGTGACCATTCTGGGGGCTATTGCACCCAACTCCCACCACTGCTCGACTTTGTCTGTGAGATGGAACGGGCGCGGAGGCCGTGAGTCAATTGATCCGGGTGCATCGCTCCTCGGGCGGGGGGAATAATTGGGTGGAACTATCGGCGCGTGACGCGCAAACGCCAGAAAAATTTAATAATTGGTTCCAGTCCCTCCTTCGGATTCCTGCTCCTTCCTTCTCCAACCCCGCGTCTCCCCCTCACCTTCGTCCCTCCATCGATCTCATCTTTTAAGCTTCTTAGTGTCACTCGAACTCAATTCCTGCCGCACGACTTTTCTCACGGCTTCCCTCGCCCCTTCCACCCTCGATCGCACGCCCGACCAATCCACCGCCATTCTACCTTCACCCCACCCCACCGCCTTACCCCCTCTTCTTCCCCTCCCCCACCTATCCCTCCTATCCTCGGAATTCTCCCTATCCTTTCACCCCTCTTTCCGGCTAAATTCCTTCCGGCTTCGTTCCGTGCGCTCGATCCATTCTCCTCCTCCCTCCGTCCCCCTCCCTCCATCCTCCTCCCTCTTTATAATCATCCTCATCATCATCATCATCATCTTCATCCGACTCCCCTCGCACCGTTCCTCACCGATTCATCATTCCCGTCACTCCGGCCGCCTTTAAGCCAGCAAATCTTGTCTTCGTCATCGGTCCGCGGCATCAGCTTCTTTTTAAGTTCGGGATTCGGGTTTTTATCTCGCTGCGAAATCCCGTGTTTCGCGTATAATTTACCCTCCTCGCTCTTTGGCTTTCTCCCTCCCGAAGGAGGGGGTATTATCACTTCCCTTAGTCCTTGTCGTGTTTTTTTTATCGGTTTTGTCCCAATGCCTCCATTTAAATTTCTTGGATTCACGCAGTATTCCGCTCTCTTGCGATTGAAATATTTGCTTTGGCATTCCATTTCACGTTGAGCGCACTTACTGCTCTGTAGATTTTCTGAAAGTCCCCTGAGGGTTACGCAGTTTATTTTTCGCCGGCCGTTTTCTCTGTCGTGTGTCGTCTTCATACTCTCAATCTTGGTGTATTTATGATTACAGCTTTCATATTTACTCTATGTCTCTACCGCCCTCTTCCTCTTTCCAAAGTTTCCGTATGTCATCGCATTAGAGGTTCAAAGTTATATCATGTAGAAGATAATGTGGATGTTTGCACTGATCTCATGTGTTTTGCATTTCGTAGTCAGAGAGTATGTGCCACTTCGACTTTCAGATTAAGGTCAAGATAAACTTAAGATTCACGATGGTTCAAGAGCTATCATTCAGAAAATTTAATTAAGCATCTCATTATTTCCTGAAACTATCACCGATATTTCAGTATTTTTACGCAAGCGAGGTATTTCGTTGCTCTTGAACGATATGAGTCAAATGAAGTTTAATATTGTGAGTTGACTCGAAAGAGTAGATAGATCAACAGGCAGGATGTGGCTCATCGAATATTATAATAGGGCATTTGCAACGGTGGAGCGATTTGTGTTAACTGCCATTATGCGGGTAAAAATAAGTTTGTATTAACTTAAAAGGCATTTTTAAATTAGCTGTTTTTTGTCATGTTAATATTTAATTTTTCACCCCATTTAATTCCATCGCATTCCATCTTCTCCTTCCTTTCATGCCTTCTGAATTGCATATCACATTTCTTAATTTCCCCGTCCGCCTGAAATTCTCCTTTGTATCACGGCCTCAATCCCTTGTGCCTCTTCCAACATCTTTGGACGCCATTCTGCATGTGACTTTCCTTCAGTTGTTATTTTTATTCCACGTGAGAATACTTCATTTGCCCTTATTCCCATGTAACATATCTCTACTTATTTGAGAGTGTAATGCTCACTCAAGAATTAAATGCAGACTGTGTCGCATGCCTTTTCGAGAAATGCAAATTTCTCGAAACCGTGAGCCACTTCAATTCAGACAAGGTTTTCAACTTACGTTTCTGAGTTAGTTGAAGGGGATATTGCGTTTTAATTTATGATTTTAATCCGAAGGATTGCTCAACTCAATTTTAAGGTGAGGATTAATCTTTCTTAGAATGAAGGTCGGAGAATGGTCGGGGAGTAATATTGAATTCACGGAAATAGTTCGTATGCGGTCCTTATATATTTCCTGGGCGATGCTTATATGTTACATATGGCTTGGTGGGTGATATGGTTGTTTAGTGATGTCTTTTCACACCAATTTTGTGACTTTCTTCCCGGAGGAGGATGGGCATTGGATGGGTTTGATGTGAAGAGGGTTTGATTTGTGCGGACACTCCATCTACTTTGGCGTCTCTTTTTGAGACATTGAGTAATAATCTTCGCCGCGCCGATGTCGCACTGAGATTAAATTTCTTTTCATCGAAAGCCCTTAACAGTCGTAAGGGAAGAGGCGACGAGAAGCAATGTGAGATTGTGGCAAGGACGAACTCTGGCATCTCAATTCGTACATAAATGGAATCCTTTGTATGGTGCCCGTCCTCCCTTCAAAACCTCTCTTCCTGCCCTGCCTCACTTCTTCCTCCGAACCCTCTCGACTCCACGTCTTCGTCCCATCATCCCTTTCCCTCTCCGAAGCACACCCTGCCCTCAAGGAGCGATCCCTTCCCTCTACCCCCTCTTTCCCCACCGCACGATCTCTTGAGGTTATATGGCAGAAGCGGCGATAGTGAGATATGGGCCCTGACCTCGTTTATGGCGGTGTCTGTGCAGTCTCTCTCATTGTTGGGTACGTCAACAAGGATGTATACTTCTCAAGTAGAGTTTTGAACGGTCGGGTCAAAGGACTAGAAATTCAAATTTGAGAGTGGCGCGCAACGATGTTTCTTCAGGGCGGGGGAAATGGAGACACTGAGGAGGACTTTAACCCGAAATTGCGACGTGAATTCGAAGGCCCTGAGCGAAGGAGATGAATTTGCGTGAAAATGGTGACGCAAACAGCAATCGCCTCCGTAGTTCGTAACTCCCTGCGATAAAACCCTGGAAATTCCCTCCTAACGTGGGAATAGTCAGCGTTGCTTTACATACTCATAGGAAAACTCTGGTCGAACGCAAAATGTATTTGTTTTACGCCTGATAATATTCATGCGTGTATTATTTAGATTTTTCGCCTCTCCTGCAACGGGATAAACGTTCCTTAGGCTAAAAATATTTTTTTCTGACGCTTATTTGATGCGTTCCTAACTACGTTGTTATACCTGTGTAAAAATATTTGCCCGTCTCGTATTTTGGCACTCCCTACCTTTTCTTTCCATTTAGCTGTACCCTCCCAGCAACCAAGAAAGGGTGATTTTACAAAAGAGGTAAAGAGAGGTTAAAAAAATTCCACCTCCTTATGCTATTTCGGAGATAATCCTATATCTGACTGATGGCAGGTTATCTTGAGAGTGAAGCATTGTCTCAAGAGACCTCTTCCCCTCTGGCAGCCGCGTTGTTCCACGCAAAAAAATATTAAAATCCCAAGTGTTGACCTCGTATAATTATCTTATTTAAACTTAGTTTCCGCTGGCTGGTCGCAAACGATAATTAAACGGCGATGCTTTATGCTAATCGTATCAAACGAATGGAACCCTCTGAGAATTCAGTGAGGGGTACGCCAAATCGGCAACGCCGCGCCCTTTGCCCCCCCCCCCCCTTCTCCGCACCAGAATCTGTCCCTCCGTCGCTGGCTCGCCCACTGCGCTTTCTCCTCTCTTCCCTCACCCCCTAAGGGCACTCCCTCGCCCCCTCCCCCTCACGAACCTTTCATTTCGCTGGCTCCCTCTTCAGCTTCCTTTTCCGAACGCTCTTCACTTTTCTCACCCATCTTTCACCCTACAATCTTCTCTCTCCCTTTCCCCTTATCACTCTCTTCCGTGCCCTTCTCCAACCCTCTGCCCCTCTCATCAAACAAAGGCGGGAAGGGGGCGTCGTCCTCACCTCTCTCCCCTTTCCCTCTCTTTCTCTCGAAGGAATCCCTCCGAACACCCCCTCACCTCTTTTTCTCCTTGGAGAGCTCTTTCTTCGCACGAGAGCTGAGATGGGGTGGGAAGAGGGTCGGTGGCTAGGACACTGGAGGCGCTCGCCGAGGAGGGCTGGCCCCTTCTACCCTTAATGGCATCTGCTGGCTTCGTGCAGTATATAGTTTCACTCTGCCCCCGAGGAACACTATGGTCACCGGGATCTAGGGGTCATGTGAACCCATCGTGTGCGCGCGTGTGACTCTGCTTCCCGGCATGCACGAGGCGTCCTCTGCCCGCTTCGATCCCGTCTCGCCTCCCACGTTTCCTTCTCTACCGGTCCGCGTTGCTTTCCGACGGGGTAGGCATTATCTAAATTGTCGCTTTGAAACGAGACTCCCGTCCTCCAGTTCTAAGTCCTGCGTCACCTGTTCCTTGGCGTCTCCGGGAAGCCTTGATTGGCCGTCTTATAACCTTCAGTTTTTGTATTAAGAAGGCTCTTTAATTTGCTAGATTGATGACGATGTTTATGTAGGTAATAGTCATTGTTTTTACTTATCGATAGTTCCTCTAAGTACACCTGACTCAGCCATTGGCCCAAATCATTAATTCGCCGCCCAAAATGTCCTTGCTTAGTTCCTTTTCATAAGAATGGAGATTGAGAGTGGTTATTTAGATTATTTTCTGAAAGTTAAGTTAATATTTCCCATTTAGAGTTACGCCTTCCAATTTTTCCGGCTCATTTTTATCCTGGAAACCTAGAGTATTTAATTATTTTTTCCTGCTTACAATGACGACAGACTGAGAAACTGTACTGTTTACGTGATTGACCAGACAGTGAAAATTCTGTGCATGTACCAGACATGAATGGGTTTAAGTCGTCAAAAATTACCACTTACGACTCCTGGGTAGCCGTCAAATGACTGTGAACGTTATTTAGCTACAAGATAACGACTGCATAAAAATCAGCTTTGTTGTTTACTTAAACTAACATCAGAGCCTTGATAACTTAGGTGCACGCATTTGAAAAGTCACGATGGGCATATACTGATTGGTTGCTGGTAGAAAATTATTTTTTGGTGAATGTAATCGACCACAAATGGTACCACTCATTATAGTGTTACGGTAGGCGAATCATCCTTGCAGCGAGGTTCAGGGTGGCCCTGACTTATATATTGAATGCCTTAATAATCTTTGAAAAACAACGATTTTATTAAGGAAATATGTATTTTACTAAATACAAGATGTGAAATATGCCTGGAGCTATGTCTATTAAAATGGAAGAAAATTTTCGCGAAAGAATACTGCCAAACTTAGCATTTGATGTTCTCGGATCTAAACGACATCATTTCGAAATATATTGGTATCTGTTTGTCACCAATTGTATGAAATATTTTTATACTATTAATACGAATATTTGTTTCTTCCATTACAGTTTACTTAACGGAGCTGAGGGGTTGGTATGTGAAACGGTTCTGAAACGGTTGGTTAGAATCGTACTTGTAAATATTTGAGTCGTAAGGCCTCTTGGGATATTTTGCCACCGTCCGTGTATATTTGAGGATTTGTTGATCAATATAAAGTATATTTGTTCAGGCGCTAACCATTACCTCTCAGTCTTTCATGCTAGAGATCCGAGGCTAGTTTCCTTTTTTGTGTTTACTCCCATATCTCACAATAAAATAACTATCGCTCAAAGAATTCAGTTTGAAAGGCAGTTACAATCAGAGTATGGATTTGAAAAAAGGGAAGCATTGCCAGTTGATTTACTTGATTTCCTTAGGATATGATGCGAATCAGGCACCTTTGACATATTCCGACATAATGGTTTGGAGTTCATTTTTTGGTTGATAATTTTATTAGGAAAGGAATCCTAAACAAGCTATTGATGCGTTTTTTACTCTCATCTGCCTATCATTCATCAATCGGCTCCATCCCTTCTCCATAGGCTTATTTTTCTCTTCAAATCGGAATACCTTCTACCCATTTGTACTACTTTTCTTTTTAATCCTCGCCTTAGGGTTAGAATAATTACACGAATATTTGATTCGTAATTGTGCAATTACCTTTGTAAACTTATGGTCAAAAACTCTCTTCTAGATGTGTATGTGACGTGGAATAATGTAAATGTTGTTTTTTAACTGTACAAAAATTTGAGAATTCCACACTATGAAGAGACAAAATTTAATTTTTGTCATTTTATGCATGCGGATTGGTGCTCGTTAGTATTTTTGTACCTTCCAATCATAAAAATAAACGTTTTGTTGGTAAAACCATGCAGAACATTCGAAAGCAGTAAATATTGTAAGTTTTTAGTAAGATAAAGGTAAAGATAAAAAAACCATGCTACACAAGCAAAAACACTTAATGACCAAGGAAACCTGTGGAGAAAAAAAATATGCCCAGGGTGGAGTAACTCAGTTTAGATGACCACTTGCCGTGAATTGCACCATATCACCAACAGAAAAAGCCAGCACATTACACAATTATATGATTAGTACCCAAAGTTTTCGAACAGTGAACGTCAATGGATATCGGTTGATCACCACGTATAAAAAAAAGGATTTGAAGGCTGTTCGAAAACTTTGGCATTGGCGGCGGTCGAGCCGTGTCTTTTGAGCAGGAGGGGTTGCGTGTATGCACAAACACAAGGGCGCAAACAAGAGGGGCCTGAAGCATGAATGTGAGATGGGTCTGACACGGATCGAGGCCGAGCGTAAACTCAGCAAGGTACATTGACATTGCACGTGCACGGAGGGACCCGTGCTCAAAACTTGCATTTCACGATTCATGACAATTATCTTAGAGTTTTTTTTTCTCTCAAATACGTGTTATAGGATATTCTGTGACACAAATATTTCTGAGGGGACTGGGGTTTCATGTAACTTCGACGAACAGCCTCCAAACCCTGCGCATTTGCGTTTTCTTTTCTTTTCAAATTTGCATGGCGATACCGTGAAGCAGAAAATTTTAGAATACATTGAAAATGAAACAAAATAAATAGTTCCAATCATATTTGGCCAAATGATCAAAGTGAGAAGGAGAGTCGAACTTTAGGGGGCAAGCCCGACAGAGATGTTGATTGATTGGAGTGGAGAAAGACGTAAAGGATATTGGGGGGTGAAAGATGGCGGCTAAGGGTTATGATTTTAAAGTTGTCACCCACAAGTTCACTGTTCGTAAACCGGTCATATTATTAAGAGAGAAAGAAAATGAAACACTACGGCCGATGGTGCTTTCTTTACGTTGTGTTAAAATTGGCATTAAAGCTTGAGGGATGTTTGGCGGTGAGGATTCGTTTGGGTAGTGGAGGAAGGCCCGTACCCGGAGCGTAAGCAACCGATTCTGTAACCCTTCTCTGGGATCTAAGGCATTAATTTCCGGTGGAATTGATTACCTATGCTCTACACGAGCCAGGAGTCAGCGGAGCTTCACTTTCGTTTAAACTTTTAAGAAGCAAGAAGTTGTTAAGACTCGGAAGTCTTGCGTCATCATTGTTAAAGTTTTTCAAAGGATTTCTTCTTGAGCCTATAAATATATTAAAAGCTGCCTGTACCCTTTGATTTTGTACCTCTCTTAAATTTTTTTTCCGCGAGGAGAAAAGTTTTGACAGCTATATTTTTTGGTTTCACTTGAATCAGCTTTGAAGTGAAACAGTTTTTCATTACTCTTCGTCAGAGCAGTAATTTTATCACCGAAAGTTATTTTCACCTGAAATAAATATTTTGATTTTCCTAATATTATTATGAATAATTTTCAATGATTAATTATCTATTAGTTAATCAGCTCAAATCAGTTAATAAAAAACCAATACCGATAGAATTAATTAGTGAGGCGTTTTAAAAACTATAATTATCTATGCTCCTCATATTTGGTTTAATTACTGAAGTAACTCACTGTTTTTTTGTAGTTTAAAGTTCGTTGCATTCCCTGGGAAATCACTCAAGTAATACATACGGAGGCCGTATGTATTATTTGAGTACAACCGTATGTATTGCGTTCAAAGTTAGATATATAATTTCCGGTACATAAATGGTCACTTCTCACCCTGTAGGAGGTTGATGGATCTAACGAAAGAAAATTTCAGTCAACTTTCAAATTCTGATCGCTCGCCATGGAATTTCGGATTTTTGGCACATCAGGTGCAAAACTGCCAACATGGAATCGGGGCACCACCTGGCTTTGTATTGAACCAGGAAATTGGAGCGTTAAAATTACAAACGGACATTGCTTTCCGGTCGGCTTGGGATTGCAGTTGTTACGATACGGGCCCAAATTGGTGGAGGAAGGCCTTTGAGGAGAGGGGAGGGTATGAATGAGTCAGGGGAATGCGTCTAACTAGCGATGGGGGAAACAGAACATATGGCGTCTACGGTGAGAAATGATAAAATGCAAGTTCAAAATTAATGCCGTGTTAAATTTCAATGCGAGTTGTGAGGAGGACAAATAAAAAATGACAAATAAAAATAACGTTGGAGAGGTAATCAAAGGGAAGGGCTATATCGAGGGATAAAGAGACTAATATAGAAGCTGCCGTTGAGTTCTGGAAAACCTGAGTCCATACTCCGGAATTAATTTCAAGAGCACGTTCCAATAGCCTCAGCGTTTATGTAGGATTAATCTCCTCCGAATCCGAATAGTCACGAATTGAATTCTCTCCGACTCAGACTTCATTTTGGTTTGTATTTGAGCAATAGGTTTCAGAAATTCATTGTCGCGTTAAGTTAATGTAATTGAAGGAAATTCTTGTCCAAGATTCTGATAACTACATTTTAAACCGTGAGGACTAGATTTTATGAAGTAAATAAAATTTTGACTCATGATACGCGTCTAAAAGGTGCAGATTCTCTTATTAACACTATTTTTTTAACTATCTACGTTAGTACCCAGCTACTAAGTTAATTTTTGTACGTCACATCAACCATTTGTGCGCGGGCTTAGTTTTAGCTATTCAGCTTTATACCCGGAAAACTCAAAACAAGGTTGGGCAAAATTCAACGACGAAAAATTTCGTTTTACTTTTGTCTCGAATCTTATTATCGTGGCTTTTTTTGGTGGTTACAAATAGCTCGCCACGATTCACAATACCGAGAAGTCTCGCAGTCTTGGAAAACATCTTTTTCTTATTCTGAATCTTTCGAAATAAGGTAGAATAAAGCTCTAAAGCGACTCGGAAGGTTATTTTTTTCCTCTGAGCAAACTGCATTTATCCTCAATGTGCCCCCTTTCGTGAACGCGAAGACTCGGGAGCAGAGATCTCGCTTCCCCAGGCTTTCCTGCACTCGACACGGCCCTGGTTTCTCGTTACTCACTTGCAGAGATAAGAAGGACTCTGGGGCGGGGGGATTTTGGAGGGAGGACTCAAGAGGGGAGGAGGGAATGGAGAGAGGATTAATGGGGGGGCGAGGGTGGATGGAAAACAGAAATGCATTTCCAAAGGAGAGTACTGACCCGCGATTCGAAGAGAATTGTAGGAGACGGGACTTTAAGCCGCGCCTTGGCAGAGCTTGGGGGTTGCCCGCCGAAGTTGCAGTGGCGGTAGTGGCGTTCGCTGGTACGGTCGACGAAGAGTTGGAGGTGAGGTAGGAGGAGAGGTTGCCGTGGTGGGGGGGCGAGAGGGGTGTGGGCGGGGCTGTTGTGGTGTACGGCAGGATCAGGGTTGAGAACGCCTTGCGGTATCTCCCTCTTCACGAGGGCGGGGGTGGTTGTTAATGGGGAAGTTAGGAAAGGAGGGGAGAGGTGTGTGTAGACGAGAGGGATGTTTTTTTTTTAGATGGTAATCGAGGTAGGAACCGAGTGGAGGTATGAGGAGGTCAAGGTTGAAAGAGAAAGAGAAATTTACGTTCATGAGCGGCACAAAAATGATGGAAAGCGAGAGAGAGAGATGGAGACAAAGAGTAGGATCTGCAGTCTATTCCAATCTTTTGAGTGGCATTGTTAATGTAATGGGATCTCCTCCAAAGACGCCCACCCGCCTGCGGCTGCAGTTCTCTGATGCACGCACCGGAGCTATTTTCTCGAAAGCCATCGTTTGAAGCGGGGAGGAGCAGAGGATAACAATAAGCCCATCTGCATTGCTTCCTCCCCTCTCCCCCCCACCTTGTGCCTTGGCAAAGGTTGGAATTGGCTGCAGACGACTCCATTTCAAGTGCTCTTCCATTTGATTGAACAGGATATCAGTACCAAAAAGTCAAGTGAGAACCGTACAAACATTTTCCAAGAGTGTTAGTTTTGCTGTTACAATCCAAACACCTCTAAAAGAATTATTATGTAGCATATTATAATTTAGTTTGCTAATACTTAAAGTTAGAGCTAGTTACATGAGACTTTGAGGGTTAGGGAATTAAAAAAAAAATATATTCCGATGGAACACTCGGAAAGGAATTAAATACCACATCCAGTCTCTTAGGATTGAAGAAATAGTCCAAGCAAAGTAACCCACTGTATCATGCAAATAAAATATTTAGGCACGCAGTCCGAAAGACATAAGCTTCGTTTTTGGCATTTCTTATTATTAAACACGGAGTCTGGTACTACTTGGATGAAAATGACGCTCCTTAAGTTCTTTTAGGTTGCATTGTGTGCATGGCACTTGTACTTCATTGGATAAAAAGAGGTAAAAGTATCGATAACTGGAGCTTAGGATGTGACCGGGATTGAGTCTAAAAATCAACCTTTTTGACTGAAATGGAGCAGAAATCCCATTTCTAAAGATAACCCGATGGGAAAGAATATTGGCGTACTGAGCTCGCTCAAACAATGGGCGACATGACAAAGAAACGGCGCTATCCCGTATTTCACAACTTCTCTCCTTGAATGGGAGTTGATGGCCCGAAGCATGAAGCAGTTTTCGCCGTCAAAACAACGAAAAACCACACTCGTCAGACGCTGCCGAAGGCATTTCCTCTTCCTTTTGCCTCCGCTTCCTTTAGGGTCCTCCTTCATTGTCTTTTGTGTCGAGCGCCGGATATACGGCCGTGGAGCATAGGGGCTGACGAGTGGAAGGAATTCATCCCGACAGAGAATCCTCAGAGACCATTTGTCAACGCTTGGGGATGCATGACTTTTCATTTAATGCATCTTCGACGGTTGAGAGTTTTACAATCGTCGTTTGATCTTTCGAACATGATATACTCTTGCAGTTACGGTGTGGAATTGGGGAATCCTACGTCCCAGTTCTTCCTATCGCGGATCGAAAGATAAAAAAAATCATTTTTGAGGTCCCTTTGGCTCATGAGTCTAATCAGTTCTACTTCAAAATCTCCGGAAAGAAAGGTTGAAAGTTGAAAAGATAGCTAAAGGGCTGTAGAACATCTATTTTGTCTTTACATTAAGGCACGTAATTTCAAGTTACTTCTGAGCCAACACTTTTAGAGACTGTTTAAATTGACGTTTAGCTTGAATAAACTGATCCATTTATTAACATAAAGTCCTTACTATGCCAACTGCTGTCTTGTTGTTACGCATAAATAACGGAAAAATTTCATCTTAGGTAATGGTTATTTGCAGGTTTTTATTTAAACATGAAAATTTTCGCGCGACGTTTAGCTTTACCTGTTGCCTTACACTACTACTGTTCGTACGATCGGCGTGCTTTCAGCGTAGTTAGATTGTAGAACAGTTTTAAGTGCAGAGTTCCCATTGCAATCACAAGTCCCAGCACAAGTAACATACTAGGCCATGTAAATTGACTTGTAGCTTTCAAAAACGGGTCGTCCCTCAATTATGCTCTCCCTCACCGTCGTCGCCAGGGGAACGAACACATCCTCGGTCGAAGCAAAGACTCGGGTGGGCGCGGAGTAATTAAAGTGCCGAGTTCCCTGCGATCGACGTTGCGTGGGCTCATTAACATGGTAGGCGGGAATCCACCCCCTCACGCTGCCATCCTCCCCATCTCCGTCAACCCACCTTCTCCCTCCCTCTTTCTCTCACTCAGTCACTCGCGGCCAGTAGGGGTGCATTCAAAATAGAAAAAAAAAAGTTCAAAGACATTTCCCCGGCACTCCGCACTAATATTCGAGGTCACGGTTGGCGTATGACACGAGTGGCGCGACATTTTGCCCGGAAAGCGAGACCACGTCCTCGAAAAATAGCGCTCGAGAGAACCATTTCTGTCGGGTGAAGGGTGTTTTTTTTTTTCGGGCGCGCAAATTCCCAAGGGTGTCGAAGGAATACGGTTAATCTTATTTGGATGAGGTGACCTGTGTGGGGTCAATGGTTTACTCCTGGACTGTTGAATAAAGTGATCTGACTAATCGAAAATAATTTACTGTGAATGCTTGCGTATGAAAAAGCAAGCGTGGACTTCATTTGCAACGTTCCATTTGCTGCCCCTATTTATGTATTGCTGATAAATGAACTTGCTGGGAAATTAAGCACTACCGTTTCATTTACTGCAAAGGCTGGAGTTGAAGTGATGCTATTAGTACGCGGGTAGTAATCACTCACTTTCGCTCGAGTGGAAAGCGGAAGAAAATATCGTCGAATGAAAATGAGTGTTGATAATTTATTTTCACTGAACTTGGGTGATTTTTATCATACTTTATGTGGTGGCTTGCAGAAAATATTATCGAATGGTACTGTTGATCGTCAATCGTCGAAGTTAACTGTCAGCTATTAAGATGTAAACTGACAAAATAAGAGTTAGTAATATGAGAAAACTAACCAGCTGGTCAAGCACTTGAAGTCAATCAAGAAAATTCGTAGTCCAAATGCTATTTTTATGGAAGTTTTTCGCGTTTGAAGTGCCTTTTGAAACTTGGAAATCGGTGAGTGAATCTGTGCGTCATTAAATATTTAGCAAAGAATTCGTGAGTAGGGGAAATAAATATTCCGGGTGCAGAATTTTTATTCCACCGCTTGATATTTTCCTCGCTAATCTGATAAAGTGTTGTGGGGCTTGACACTGTTAAAATAATTATCCTCTATAATGAGTAGTTATGGTTGTGTGAGGGACTAATGAAGTTGAGTGAGTGGCGTTATCTTTCAATTTTTCTTCCGGACCTGGTAAAACAATGAATGATGGTGGCCCATGGAATTATTTATTTGGATATAGATGTGCGTTACATGCTGAAATATCTTATGGGTAATACATGCTTTTTGTTAGAAACATGAGGACATAATCGAGATCATATTAAATGGCAGAATTTTGATCAAAAATGTATTATTGTGCATGAAATCAATAAATATAACTTTCATTGGGAAAAATATTGTCGTGCCTTTTAATCATGATTCTTGGCTGTGTGCGATTTTATTTATCTAAGGTTAAGAAAGGTGTGCATGTACCCGGGATATCCTTGGTGGTTTACATTGGAGGTAAAACCCTCGTTGATATTTTTAAAGGGGCTGGATTTGGATTTATTTTGTAGAGTATCCATGCTAAGCACATCTCTGGAAGTAAGAGTGCGTTATTAGTATTTGTTTAGGATGCATCTTCCCAAATCATGCTACACCGTAATTTCTAGCAAGCGAGCACGCACGGCACCTATTTGGACTCCAAGCACGATATCCCGGAAAACCGCACTATGTGAACCAGAATTAGCATTTTTCCCTCTTAAATTAAGATCGTGGACGAGGATATTACAAGAAAGACAAATTCTTTGGTTAAATAACTGGTGGTGGTGAGACAATCCAGAATCACTCCATGAAACTAAACGAGTATTCTACGGGAATATTACAATGTTGTGTACGGTATCATAGCTGATTCGCAACAAAGTAAATATAACATGTGGCAACTAACTTGAATTCTTTATATTATTTTGTGATTAATTCAATCGAAGAAAATAAAATTGAGACAAATATGTAATTTGAAGGTATTACACCCGCTAGGAAAGTTCAATCCATTCCCTGGGTCAAGTAAAATCAAGAACGTTGATCTGCAGGGCCTAAATCATTCGGTGTCCAACAATCTATGAAACCTCTGTACTTTCCGAATAAGGGCGAGTAGCCCTACGCTCGTTGACGTCCGTGTAGCTTCATTTGTTCTATAAATGTGAGGTACGGTGAGGTATCTCAGCGTCGCAGTGAAATAGCATGCGGTCCTAGGAGGCGTACATTTGCCCGGATTATTTTCACTCTGGTTTTTCAAGAATTACCGTGTGAGCATGTAGGTATTGTAATTCAAATAAATGTAGATGTTTAAAATTTGTGTGAGATACAGAAAAGCGAGGCGTGTTTGTTAGATTTCATATCCTCAACGTCACTTGTATTCGTTAATATCCATGCACTCAGTAATGTTTTGAAAAGGTCAGCTAAAGCAGAGTGAAAGTATGACGAATATGAACAATTTATGAATTTTGGTGATATCATGTCAATTCATTTGTGGACATTAATTATCGTTTGACCTATTATTTATTTCATAGGGCTGCACCAAAAAATAAAGAATTTCTTCTATGAACTTTTTGCCTTTGCCCAACTTTGGTTATTTCCTTTCATCATGAGCGTGTAAAGGTCTTCGCGTGTGGCTTTTTTTGTTTAGCTGCTTGGAAAGGTGACCTTGCTTACTTAAGAAAGTTTTATGATGAATGAAAAGGTTCTACCATAGTTACGAGTACTATCCCGTAGATGGCGCGTCCAACGCCACCTGCGCGTCGCTTTTTGGTGACGCGGCTCGTAGCAACCAGAGTCAACAATGCCAGTCCTTAGATACAGACACTTGTTGCTGTGAAAAGTATGGGGTATTGCAATATTCTCCTGTATTAATTTGGAAGGATTGAATTCAAAGGCGTGTAAAATGACAGGTGAGGTTTTTTCACATTCTTCATTTTATAGAGAATTAGAATGCATAGAATATTTAATATTTCTGTAAATGTATTCCACCTTCTCTCAATGGTGAGGTGGTGTGCATTTTGATTTTAATGACAATGATTCAGAGGATAATAAATTAACGAATTATTGAGAAGAGTGCTTGTTATTTCGTTGAGATACAAATTTCTGAACGCAAGTTCTGCATAAATTATCAAGTTTTTCATGGTTATGTCACTAAATTCTCATAATACCGCCATCATGCCAGTCGGTCATCAGAAGCCTTCTTAAAGGGTTTTTAGACAACTTCATCTTGAAATCACTTTTATCATCCTGGGGATTTTTGAAACTCCTTTGTCGTTTTGAAAATCCTGTTAGATTGTAGAGCAAAAAATTGGAATATTGATTTAATTCAAATGACTAGACATTAAGTATATGCTTTTCTCATTGCTTATCAATTTTCCTCGTCTAATTTGATCTGCCAGCATCAACACGTAATATTTTCTGGTATTAAGCCTTCTAATTTGGTTATGTGTGTTTTAATATTTTTGTCATTAGTGTGCAGCAGAGTTGAACAGCAGCCTTGTACTTGTCAAAAGGTTGTCTTTGGAGACCGTCGAAGGCCGACGAAAGACGTCATTACAATAACCCAGTGAAATGGGATTGAAGAAAGAGAAATTCCCCATCCAGAGCTGCTGAAGTGAACGCTTGTAAGTCCATATTTTCGATAAGATTTTCCATTATTTTCACCTGTTGGCTCGTTGGCCTGTTACAGTTATTTCCTTCCGTTCTTGGCATGTATCACTGGCATATCAATTGGCATGTCAAGTATCTTTTTTGCCGTTGATATCTATTAAGTGTGCTTGAATATAACCTTCTCAGTCATGGGTAGCGGCTTTTTAGGCTAACGGAATCATAAATAACGTGAATCGGAAGGATTTAGGGCCAATAAGTATTTTAAATTTAGACATCTCCTATTTGTGTGTTTGAATTAAAAAGAAATTAATTATCGGATCGATGTGATGATTAGACACTAGCCTCACATTCGGAAAGTCTGATTCATATTCCAGAAAATATTCAGTGGTATACTGATCCCTCGTGAGTGTTCGAGAGTGAGAAGAGCGAGTACAGTTCTTTGTCCGTAGACCCCTCGGCCATTTGGTAAAAAAGTAGTAGGGTAATGTCGACGCCTGGTTTCTCTCCATCCTTCCTCCGCTTCCAAAAATTCAAATAACGACCTCTCCTCAAAGTTACAAATGATCACATCTGTTGATTGCTTTCTCTAACTGTAAAAAAAGAATTAATCTCATGGCTGGCAAGGGGAAAGGATGTGGAACTGCATTTCGAAATTTTCGACTTTTTTGCGTAATGCAACATGTAAAAAGGTGGGTGTCGACTATCGAACAGGTTTCCCGTCATTGATTGTTGCGCTCATGGCAGTTTGTAAATTCACAATCAAGTTCATGATATTCGGTTGTGTCCGATGGTTTTTAGTGGATAATATATTTGTTTTAATGTAATTTATGCATTTCACTTATTAATTAGATTCCCTGCTTTATTTACGTAAGCGCACGCACTAACCTGAATTATTTTAACCATAAGACAAAGTCGTGAGTTTTCGATGGATCGTTAGTATTTTGATAAGACACCAACTATACTTGTATAATGATTTCCTGCACCTAGCATTGCTTGAAGCTGTGGTTTTGTTTGTAAGTAATCTGAAGGCTGAGGCAATTGAAGGATTTGATTAGCAATTAATAATGCACAGCTAGAAAAATCACCGATATAATGGCATGCAACAGTAATCATGCGTATGTATTCAGGTAAGCGAAAGAGGAGCTTTTTCCAAGGGAAGATATGAGAGAAATTTCTTTAACGTTATTATTCCCTGATGATACCGGTGTTCCCCGGTGGCACTTTATAAAATCCACCTGCTTCACCTAGTTCAATCTAACAAAATGATAAAGTTTGAATCAACATTATGTAAGCCTTGGGGATATGCAGCCCACTGCCAGATATTGGAAAAAAAAAGATAATTTTTATGTGTTCGTATGTGGCTGTGAGTTTAAGGCTCTAAACAATTTCAATGTCGAAGAATCAAGTGTGCGACATTTTTGCGATTTGTTTGCAAATTTACCCTCACTGTTCCTTTCAGAGTTTTTTTTCAGGCAAAAATTGGTAGGACTGGTATGGTAGGGGGCATTTTTATCCATGACGGAAAAGTATATCATTTTATCTATTAAATTAAGTAATTTTTTGAAAGTGGGTTATATGAATGTGGATACATGTCATTATTTGGAAAGGTGAAGAAGTTACTCTTTGTGGCCATTATTTCTGGCCTGAGTGGTCTTAGTGGCCTAAGTTCGCATTAATCGATTAATGTAGATTACTTATTGTAGTAATTATTTTGAAGGGCTTCATAAAGAAGCCGGAAACTTAGTTTTTTCAAACAATATTTTATGTCCTACGTTGGTTGCAATGATATATGCAATGTCATCATCAGGCTCTGGACTTTGTTTGATCAAATTCTAGGTAGTCAATTAAAGGCTGTTTGGAAAAACAAACTTTTCTGTTTATTTGTGATTAGCCAGCTGCACAAATACTTGTCATCTATTTTTAATTCTGTCTGGGAAAACAAAACTTTCTTTTTATATATGAGGAACCACTGAAAAAGTTAGGCCAGTGACCATATATTTTTAGTTACTATTTTTATTGTTTTTAGCCCTTTGAACTACAGAAATTCGCTCCAAGTTATGTCACTTGGCACCTCTGTGAAGTTTAGAAGGCAGTTTGACATTAAAATTCAACAGATTTTGATGCTTAGGCCAAGGGAGTTGGTTACCAAATTTGATCGTTGATCGTCATTTTCTTTAAAACGTTGTCCCTGTGTGAGATATTCATAGGAAACTCGTTCTTCTATGAGTTCTGGGATGTAGTTTTCAGCCGTTAGCTTAAGCATTGCTGCATTTGTTGTCCAACACTGAAGACACGATTCCACCTCCCTTTGCTTTCGACTAGAGGAATTTTAAGCGAGACAATTGGGTGGAATATGAGAAAAGTTAGTTAAAGCAGGTTAAAAATCAAGAATATGCAATATAGATAGTGACTTATAAAGGCGGATTTTTTCTGGGAGTGAAGAGAAGCCTAAATCACATTCGGTATGAAAATGATAACTCCGTATTCATTAGGACTCAGAATATCATCATACTATAAGTTACGCCTAAATTTTGTGTTAGTTTTTTTATCTCTGAAAAGTGTTCTGAAGAAAATGTCGTTTCCTGTCGTTTCCTGAAGTAATCGACTTCAGCCTAATTTAAACATATTCATCTTCAATTTTGACGGCATAATAAACCATTTTAGCATCACTTCAGCATTACTAATTGAATTTAGATTAATTTACGTCTTCTCTTTCGGTTAGTTAAATGTCTTATTTTTCCGATGTAACCGCATGCGATACTGTTGAATTATCGATGAGTCTTAAGGTATATTGAAGCCACTGATTACTTAATCTGATTCAGTGAAGCTCATAGAGTTTATCAGTGTTTCAACACGTTACTTCAGTTTATAGAGTCTTGAAGAGACGAACTTAAAAACGGAAGTTCAATGATTTTTAGTTGAAATTTCTTATTCATTAAGTGATTTATACTGGTGAAAATACATAATCACAAGTGTTTCTTTAAAGTTCTCAGAAAAATTGTTTAGATGCACTTTTCTCACCTTAAAATCAAATCAAATACGTATTACGGGTCATAGCGAGTTTCTTTTGACTATAATTTAATTTCCTCCAGTTGATTGGTGACGAAAAGAGTCGTCCCGTATTGATTCGTACCTTATTTTATTCTACCACGAAGGAGTTAATATCAGAGTAAAGATATTATAAGTTCTAATTTGTTTAAAGTTATCCATGAATATATTCATGTATGGATAAATATGTACTATGAAACACAAATAAATGAAATGCTAATTAAATTCAAATCAGCGAATGACATTGTGCAGCATCTAATAATTTTAGTTAGTCGAAGTTTACTGGAAGACGTTGCTGGAGCTCACTTCGAAGCAGCACGTTAAGTATCCAAAGAAATCAAGAACTTTCCAGAAACACATAATTTTCCTTTGCCAGCGCACAAATTCCCTCCGCCTTTTTTTTTATTACATATTTGATATTTTCCTAAAATGTGTTATTATGAGAGTTTCGTATTGAAAACAAGAACTTTTTGATGGCTCTAAGCAGCAGGTTTTAATTGCTTGGTGAAATGGTATGTTAATGCCACTTCACGAAGTTAGTGGTATTAGTACCGTGTTAACTCATTAACTCTGTCCATAGCAGTGAACCCCAGATTTCGGTCTAATGGAATATTAAAATACAAGGCGAAAAACCTGTACTTGGCGAATTTCCTTAGCATTCTTATTGTAAGGTTGTAAGCATTCTTACTGTAAGGTTGTAAGCATTCTTATTGTAAGGTTTTCTTTCATGCAATTAAACCTCAAGAGCTTCAGTCAAGGTTCTCTTTCACAATACTGTCCTATTATTTCTGTCAACCTGGATTTAATAATAGTTTTTTAGTCTCGTTCTAAATACTTTACTACTCGTATGCTCTCGCCATTTCGTGTGGCACCCAAAATAGTAAAATTTCTCTGATACAATGATAGAAAATTTATTGCAAAAGCATAAAAATTTGCTGGAATTTACTGTTCAACTAAAAATATTAATCCATCAATCAAGAGTATCCTAATATATGATGGTATTGGAACTGCTACCTTGATGGCTATCGTATTCCTCGGAATCATTTCCTAACTTTAGTTTACCTATGACTAATTTCCGTTCCTAATCTCTCTCTTTGATTCTGCTATGGATCTAGAATAGACTGCTTTTCCTTTGATCAGTTACTTACTTACCTTACTAATGCTGGGTCATTTGAAAATCTTACCGTTTTACTATCTCACCTCTGATATTTATCACTAAATCCAACTCTTCCAGCGCTAGTAGAAGTCGTTCAGTCGCAAAGTCGCAAGTGGTCGCAAATGGCCAAGTACGAATGTGTTCGTTTGCACCATAAAGGTAAGTATTTAGGCCGAGTAGGAATTTTGTCGAATGAAGCAGAAAAGGTAGAGTGAAACCCGAAGTTAGAATTAGCCTGCTCTTAATTAAAGGCGCCAAGGGGTTTTCTCATTAGCACGCTATCCAATGGATGTTGCACTGGACATGAATGCTCTTCAAACAGCTCTCAAGTACGCTGATTACCTCGGATTATTTGCGAAAACTGCTGGTGATGATGGGCAGCCATAACCGACTACCCACTTTTCGAAGAACCGACTATAACCACTTTTCTATTGCTAGTTGGAACCAGGGTCGATGGTATTTGACTATATCAGTGATTGATACGTTATCACTGAAAATTACGTTTATATATTACCTTTCCGTGGGTTGATCTTTCTCTACTTTTGGATTGAACAATTATATAGGATAAATTTCCCTTGTAGTATCTCGTTCAAGCCCAAAACATCAACCTCTAATTTAGTATGTTTAAGTACGTTTAAATAAGATTATTGTCCGTGGTGGATTTGGTTCTACCGCAGGGAATGACGTGAGTGTATACAGGAACTGCCTGATAGACGAACATAAAAGCTTGATGGTTCTTTCACTGACAAATAATTGTCATCATTGATAAGGCCTGATTGAAATTTTCATATTTATACTTGCAGAGATGAACTATTTTAAGCTCTGACGCTGTAGGAAATCCTCTTAGCTGAACAAAAGATGCACTCATTACTCGTTTTTTTTAAAAACTGTTGTTTAGAGTTGTTTCGGCGTTCCATGTTTGTCCTGTTTTCTTTAGGAAAATGGAATTGGGGCGAAAATTTTGACATGAGATCCTTCAGTCGATAATTTGATTGTTTATGTGTAGTCTAAAAACTATCGAGCCTTTTGCTATGACTAGCTAAACCGTTCTCTAGCAGCTAATGAGCTTGACATTTCTTTAAAAAAACCGGGAGTTATAACGGGAGTAAACTAACCTTCTCCGTTTGGGGTATCCATTGTCTCTTGATGGCCAATTCCCTGTTGGTAGGTCGGATTTCTGCTTATTAATGAGTTCTGCGCGAGAAGACACCTATTCAAGGTATAGATGCATGTAACTGTTCTTCAATAAATTATTCCGGTGGCAATGACCGTTTTGTCTGGTAAAATGTATTATCCTACCAGGTTAATTACCTAATTTGTGTACCAAATTGGGTCCGCTATATACAATGGGATATGCCTCAAAAGACCGAGGTTTTCTATGTGAGACTTTATTATCTGGGGGAAACTTGGATTTTACAAGTAAATGCCAACAATAATGAGTTTTATGTTGATTTTTAAAAAGTATCATGAATATTTTAAATGGTAAAATTATGCCATTTTATTATGAATGATATCAAAATGGTGACTTTTAGGATGCAGTCATTTCTTACGGGCGTAGATGAACTGAATATTGAGCGGACATCAGCCTAAACCTTAAAAGCCATTTAACTAAACTGAGATTCGTCGTCAAGTACTGAATCACTGAGGATAACTAAAAACTTTTTTATAACTTCAATTTAGGATGTGCACATCTTTCTTCTAATCTAATATCAGTTCGAGGAGTTTCAGTAGGTTGCGTTTATCCCCCTGCTGCCCACCCGACCTAGTATAACTAGTGTATTTCTGCGCGCGCATTATCGCGGGCTGAAGAGTGCTATCCAGTACGAAAGTGATCACGGTAGAAGTATTTTCTGGCAACACTTGAGCTACAGCAAGTGCAACACCACCAAGTCATCTTCATCCGTGGCGAATTAGAGAGGGTTTTTGCAGGATTGAAAAAAAACCAAGTTGCGAGACTTTCGAGCTCGATCGGGAGATTTCACGCTCGAATCACTGCTGAGTCAGATGATTATTTTTTGGCGGTATCCAAGTGAGGGAATCAATAGTTAGGCCGAGTCGTTCGGGCATCACTCCTGCGCATTTCAGAATTCGTGAACGCGCTCCAGTAGCTCCGTGTGCGAGGCTGTGTGTACAGCTCCGCGCCGTACTGCGCGCATGCACTGATTTGGTGAGATGAAAAGAGAGGCGGTAGGGCAAGCGCGACTCTAGAAATATTTGCTTGCTTCATCCCTGTTGGAAATTCAAAAGCCTTCGCGGCCCTCATGCAGTCTCTCGTTACACCCCGGACCGGTTGCGGGTTCTGGTGGGCGCAAATACCATCACGCGCATGAACATACGAGCACATAGACGGCACGCGTTGTTTGCGGACATCGAAATTCAGCAAACGTTAATCTCCGCACGTACGTTAATTTCAATTAATCCCTCTCCCCGACGTGTTAAAAAAATGAAGCACGTAAAGCTTCCTCTGCGATCAATGCGTGCATTTCCTATTTACTGTGCGGGTGTGTATGCATATTGCTTATTTTCCTCTTATACACTAAGGGATTCCCTTGCTTCTCCCGTCGCAGCAAGTGGCTACACGTTCCCCGGAGAACGCGGTAAATTTCCCGACGGACCCCTCAGTAGCGAGGAGAAGGGCGGCGCCGAGAAGGAGAGGGGGACGAGGGCAGTCCTCCTGGGGGTTAGGCGGGAGGATGGGATAAGGAAGGGAGGAGTCGGGTGTGGGGAAGACGGCGCTGGTGGAAAAAAACATCCCTGAGATGCCTGGAGTGTGAGGGACGGACAGGGCAAGAGCACAGCGTTCTACAGGGTCGCCGGTGGTTGCGGGGACGACGACGATGAACTCGCTCTCGAGTTATGCGAAAGGAGGGCGGAGGAGAAATGAGAACGGCGGAACTATCGGCGGGGAACTAGAATGGGAAAAATAGTGGACAATATTTATACGCCGTTCCGACCTTCAAGGCACAATTTATGAATACTAACCGCGAAGAAACGGGGTGAATGTAAATTATCTTTCCCTTACACTTGGGAATATATATACTGGAGGAAATCGAGGACGAATCCGTGGTGAATGACTGCGGAAGCGTGTTTTTGGGGAGAGCCTGTTTTTATGCTTGCGCATTTCATTGCTTAGTAATGGGTTGGCGAGAAGGGCGATTTTCGCGTTGCTAAAATTGCTATCGATCCATGGTAGGATTATTACACTACTCTTGAATGTTGGCGATGCGATAAAGGGCTAATAGGAATTATTACTGCGAGTAATACCGCGAGCGTTTAATTGGAAGTCAACATTTTCCGCAATATTTACAGACCGAAAGTGTTTGTGTACATAAAAATAGTTAAATCCATTCCATTTATCTACTTGTTAGCTGGAACATGATGTGTAATACTTCCGTCGATTTTGGCTTACTTTTATGGAATAGTTCGGCTTTGAATCGGACCCGACACCTCATTTGTATTCCACTCATGAATACTTTCCTGCTTGGTTGGTTTCAACGCATATAAACAGTTCCCAAGGGTGACGGTTGAGATTCTTTTATTGGAAACAGTGACAAAAACGTGCTGAAAATAGGGGGTAGAATTGCACTGAGAATGAACAGTGGGCTGGAATGGAAAATAGTGGTAGAATAGACAAAGAAAATATATGCGCAGATGGAAGAGGGATGGTTATTTAAATCTTTTGTGTTAGATTTTCGGGATCGAGAAATTTCGGGCTTTGAAAAAATTTTCTTTCAATAATTTTAAAAAATTTTAAACTTCATTTTCCTTCTGTGCACACGTTTAGGTATCGTAACTTTGCTTCTACGGGGATATACTCGATACTGGGATATTTATTTTCTGTCCCCTTCGTTAAAAATACATTTACAAAAACTGAGCAAATACGAGCGTTTTTTAAGCTCAGCTATTCGAAATCCAGTTGCTTGCTACCGTTAGGTCTATCCAGAAGTAGACTGCCTCGTAAATGATATATTCATTCCCTATACCGTTTAATGATGGTAGGGTTGGAGGAAGCAGCTAAGCTCGTACCTATGTTTCCCTGTAATTAGAAATGGGAACATGGTTTAGGCGAATGGTACATTGCGATGGATAATTAATAAATGCTTTATCTTCTCTAAATTCCGGAAATGAAATCCTCGTTTTCGTCAATGTTTAATTCTTTACTGGTGTTATGGAGTTCCGGACATTCTTACTGTTATTTCATGTGCAAACCCTTGCTGATGAATGTTGTAATGACCCCTTTGATTTCTCCATCGTTAGATTCACTCTCACGCATTCTATGTTAAGTTTTTTTGTAATGAAACATCTATCATCACTTCTTTCATTTCTGTCTCAGTTATTTTGTGTGGAATTTATAGTTTTGTTTATTTCTCTTATACGTGAAATTTCACAACCTGGAAGCTTCAAACCATTGAATTTGTTGAGACTATCGTTTGAGAGCCCTGAAAATAGCCTGCTCTGCTATTTATGTATCTTCTTTGTCAGTCACTCGGACGAGATATTTTCGAGTTTTTTTTAAGTAAAAACAGGGCATTGGCCGTTAATGGCTAAATTTTACCCACCACATAGATGATATGCTAGATTTTTAAATGATGAAGATTGGCAGAAACGAAAGATGGGGGATCGTATTATTGGACTAGCTATGTTACTGACCTCCCATCCCGTGGATTCGGGTTTGAATCCCGTTAGTGACGGAGATTTTCCTTTGGTATACCGGTCTCTATTTGAGTGCAGATTGGAGAGCCCTTCAGGGTCAGTACTCCGTCCATTGGATGGGACGTTAAACTCGGGACTCTTTGGCAACTTTCGGTAAAAGCAGCCTAGCGCAGTGTTTGTTTCTACCCTTTCTCCATACCTAGAAATATCTTACCTCTACACAACCACTCACCAGTCGTAAATGATTCAAATGACCTTATCTGTCTGTTGTCTCTCCCAAATAACCAAACTAAATAAAAATATGGAAATGAGTGAGGAAATAAACGCCGGGAGAAGGCTTAGTAGAGCTAAGCGAATCAAGAACAGTCGGTTTTCGACCTATGAAAATTGATGTAAAGTATAAATACATTCATTAGTAGCATGATCCAGAATTGAAAAATATGAATGCTGAGTAGGAAATTTTTGAGATTGTAGTGATTGAATCTGTAAGATTTTTAGAATGGGTAAAGTGTTGACATTTTCCAGCTTTTTTGGAGTGAATTCGCGGAGAAGGATAATTTTAGCAGGAAGTAGGTAGAAACTGAGAAATAAATGGCAAAGAAGATAAACGCTAGAGTTCTCAGATGTCGTCATCCGAACTCCTGTACACAACTTTTTTTCTTGTTAAAATCAGCTGTTTCTTTGGAGAAATAACCTAGAATGAGATTATCGAGGCACATTTTCTCTCAACTGTAGTTGTAGAGGTTTGTGGATAAGTTTACAGTGTTTGCACTACTACTTAACACAGACTCAATCCAATATCAACGCAATATTTTGTTTCTATTTGAATTGCCTATACGTATTTCCAATGCCATTAATAATTATGTTTGCCATGAAGTTCCTACTGCAATTGGGAACTGAAAAGATTGGTCCGACAAGCAATAGTGTATGGTGTTAAATTAACTTTTCATAACATAGTTTCTTGAGCAATATACATATACTTATGAATATGTATATTTGCAGTTTACCTTAGTTCTAGTAAGATTTGCGTGATGTGCTACTGGATTTCTGGCAAATAAACCTAAAATTTTATCTTATATTAATGAGTGAATGGATAGAAAAGTTTTAGTGCCTCGTGCTGTATTATTTTAAGAAACTCTGTTAACAGAAGTTATGAAAGATGAATAGTCTTTGAAAACGTTCAAAAGTTAGTGATTTTAAGTTTTTTTGATGCCTCTACTACAAATATTGAAATAGCATCAACTTGTTCAGAAATTTACTTAATTGATTTGACCGTTATAACATTAAATCTTCTTTGATAAGATAATACGGGGATAATTTGTTGTTCTCGTGTTCTGCTAACATTATAATTTGCAGGGTGGGTGATAAATGTTTATGTAGTATTTGAACTGCTAATTATCTGAAGAATAAGTTGTATTAAAACATGTATTAATTAGTATAGAATGTTGGAAAATTGTGTCAAGAAGCTTGGTAATTGAACCTCGAAAAAAAATAGAATGAGCTGAGTGAGAAAAATCAGCCGTGGTATCGGAAGCAATAGACCCTGTGAACACTCCTTCCACACCGCCAACCAGAGGCTATGGGAGGATTGAGTTACGAGTGCTATCCTTCGTGCTCCGGGGATTGATCAAGTAATTCGAAACCCGACTCGGCGGAAGTAACGAGCAGTAAGCGGTAGAGATGGCTGTCGGGCTAATTCCCTCGCTTCCGACGAGGGTACATCGGAATTTCCGAGCGGGGAAACGAGCGAATACATCTCGCTTAGCATGTCCGTTTTTGTCTCACTTGTCCTTTGCTCGGCTGTCGGTGTAGGGGCGCGTCGTCATGGTAGGGTGTTTCAGAGGTGAAAGGGTGCATAGCGTTGTCTTCCTCCGCGAGAATACGCCGCGCGAGCGTTAATTCTGTGATGTGCAACCAGCCGCCGCATACACCGCCCCACCCGAAATTCCCGACACCCCTGGCATGCCCCTCCACGGGGTGAGAGGAGGGAGTGGCTGTGTCACTCAACTGCACGTTCCTGCCGACAGGCGCTCCTGCCCATATCTCCCCACATCAGTGTTGTCTCCTCTACCCATCTACCTTCCTTTTCTCCTCCGTCTTTCTCTCGCTCTCCTTGTCTCTCCCTTGAGGTGGGAGAGGAGAAGGGGAGATGAGTGAGTGCGCTAGTCCCCTTCTTTGCCCCCTCTCTTCCACTGCGGGTTGCTTATCTACCTCCGCGGCCGAGAGGGACTGGGGAGAGGCGTGTCGGCCTTAAGGGAAAGGAGAAGGGATGGTCGGGATTTGGGGAGGACTGATGAATCTCTGCAGATGACGCGGTCCGATCCTGAAGCTTGAGTTAGACGTTCAGGGCGCAGATGGAGACGTGAGGAGGGTTGAGAGATGGTGGTCATGGGGAGGAAGAGGAGCCCGGTAGGGAGGGATAAAGGTGGGATCGGAAGATGGAATCGCTCTCTTTTTTTCTGGAAATATTGCTCTTGCAGCAAAAAAAAATGGCGTCGCAAAAATATCACGTCCCATACCCACATTGAACGTTTTTCTGGCTTCGTAAGTGGTGGAGCAGATTTTGTAAACTCGTGATCTATTCTCAGAATTTCTCTCACTTCATTTTTCTACGAATTCGTACCTGCGGAGTCATCGTTGGCCACTCCGTGGAAGAACTAGTTGAGGGGAGGTAACTGGTGACATAAATTGCTGGAGGGTCATCAGCAGTGTCTCACTCCCTGTAATCTTATCTTTTCATATAATTTGCATTGTAAATGATAATGTAAATGAAACTGAAACCGTCACATGGATTCTTGTCGTAGGATTGTAATTGAGATTTTGTGGTGAACATTCGTATCATTCGCAATGACCTGATTAATTAAGGAGAATAAAGGAAATGAAAGCAGTATCTGCGTATGAGAATTCTCTCTTTTGGAATTCACATTAATTACAATAAATGGAGTTACATTTGAAAATTAAGAACCTCAACAAATTCTGTCGTTAATAGCCAAATGAAGAATACTGAATTATTTTTTAACCGAGAAATAGATTTAGACGAGTTATTTCAAATTTAGAAAAATAATTTCATAGGTTTCTTGTAATGATTTGTGATAAATACTTTCAAAATGCTCACTATCTGATAGGAAGACATGTTTTCTCGTGATAACAATGTATCATTCTTGGATAGTGTCGGTAATCGTAAGGAATTAAATGAGAGAATGGAATCCGTTGTAAAAGGAGAACAAAAAAAGGAGAGGGAACTTGAGAGAAAGAGGCTTGAGTACCGATAAAGGATTTCTGATGCGTAGGTGGGGTGAGGAAAGATAAAAAAGAGGTAGATGCCGTAGGCTGTTCAAGTGTTGGTTTTGCAGAGTAATCAGTATCAGAGTAATTTTGGAATGTCGCACGTTATTTTAGCTTTGCAGGAAACAGGTTCCGTGGGCACGAAGTGTTGTTTTTGGCATGGGTCTAGGGAGGGTATGTCACATCGCAAATGTGCGCAGGTTTCGCAGTGGGAAAGAAAATATGTAAAGAGAAAGATATGTAGTTTATATTCCACCCGCCGCTGACTCAATGCCTACAAAAAGCGTGGAAATGTGTTTCGCGGGATGGATGTCTAAGGGCGACACAGATATGGGCGATAAAGGAAAAGGCTGGCGAATGCGCATGGAGTGCATTCTCTTGGTTGGGGCTCAAACTAAACGTGCTCTTGACAGCCAACATATTTTACGTGGTCTCTTCCACATTTGGAAAATTGAAGAGGCATTTTTCGAATTGGTATTGTTTTGAATTTTTTGCGATCAGATTTAGGCAATGGATATTGTATCTCGGGGAATATTGACTCAATACTGTATGAGAACATTTTATAGCCAAAGAAAATGTACGCCTTTTCGAGCGCCGGGTATTAATTCTATGAGAGAAAAGTCAGCTGTTGTGGAATCATTGTTTCGAGGCTTTGACTTACCTTTTGTATCATTGTTCATTTCGCTTTAAAGAATTCATGGCGGAAATCCGGGGTTTAGAATCATAAGTACAATTTATTCACTAGCCAAATAAATTTATTTAGCTTTAACTGTTGTATTTAACTAATTTGGCTCTAGTTAGTGATGAAATATCACCAAGTTACCGTGGAGACGATTTTATTTAATCACAATTTAGCTTAATGTTGCTTGTAATTGGTGTATAATTATGGGAATAATCGGGAAATGCTTCATGATATGATTCGAGGTTCAACCTTTTCGAGGGCATTTTTATCTTAGGTTTCTCCTGCTAAATATTAATGAAATGAATATGGTAAAATTATCATTTTTATGGGCTAGAGTATCAAAACCCGTGTGAGGAGACCATTAGAATTTGACTAGCTCGAGGTGTAATCAAACGTACAACCATTTTGTTAAATAAGTGTTTGATTTTTAAGCGCGTGACATTTATTAAGTCCGAAGATTCTCCCGAAATCGAGTGGAATTTTTACATACTGAAGTTATAAACATGCAATTCACCACAAAATATAATTTTACTTCGACCCAGGTTTCAATGTTGATACATCATCTTTTGGTCCCGATCAACTGAAGATGATGTATCAATACTGATACCCGGGTCGTAGTAAAATTTATATTGTAGAGAATTTCACGCGTATTATTTCAGCGTGACATTTAATCTGAGTGGTAAAATATATACTTGTCCTGCTTGTCAAATCAAGCTGCGAACAAGTCACCGAGCGTGATTTTTGTCGCTCAGGATTTATTAGTTTTTTCGACGGCCAACACTGGTGCTTGCGGATCTACTGAGAGCCCGTGAGTGCGCAGTGTGAGATTTCCATTAATGGTGGCTTGCCGAAAGCATTCGGCGTCAGGCTATGCTGTTGCTTCATCTGTAAATTTTTAATGCTAAAACCGGAAGCGGTCGGATTACTTTCCAATGTACAGGAGTGGTAACCACGCTCAGTGTCGGACTACATTAGAGTCACCCAGGGTTCAGGGGTTGGAGAAGCTCCTCTTTGACCTCGACCACTGTAACCGATCGGCTCATCATTTAGCGATAAGCCGGGGAAAGTTTGGGGGAAGACGACAAAAGGATCGTTGTGGGCCAAGGGGGTTTTCAAGAGGGGACTGAAGAAAGACTTGAAAGCGGAGGAAGATGGTGATGGCATGCTGGGAACGGAGGAATGAACGGAAGAGAGGTGCGTGAGGTAGAGTGGCGGACGCAGGTATACGTCGTGACCGCATGGGAAATTATTCATGAGGAGAGAGCGTGAGGGGGGTTCGTGGTCGCTGGGGCGAGGGGCGGGGCAAGATGGGGCGAAGCTGAGGTGGGGGGGTCGGCCGTTGGAGGCTCGGGGAGGACTACTATCCGTTCCATAATTTATATCTGCGTCCTACGTGTTGTTTTTCTTTTTTTGGCGAGTCGGAGTCGTCACGTCCGATGGGAAGCGTCGTTATCATATTGGTATTTTTCCCTTTTTTATTCTATTAGGCAATTACATATATGTCCATGAAACTGCTTTTCTTAAAATTTCGTATCGTCCGTTCCATTAATTCTGTCAACATTCAGTTTTAAACAAAGGAACACTATGATTTAGCTGTGAATATGGTGGATGGTGGACGAGCTCTAAAAATGTTTTGGTAAAAATTACTTCAACCAAAATGCTCAGAATATACCCAAAGCGTTTGTATACTCCATTTTATTATGAGCATAGTTTTTTTTTTAAGTAATAGCAAAATATGGGAGTCAGTCTATTTCAGTGGATAGAGTTCTGCAGATCCCAGTGTTTATTTTTTGTGGAACTATTTAGATTGCCTCACTCGCAGTTTATTACCAAGGGTAGCTAACTCGAGCGGAATTGGATCAGAAAATCTCGAGCGGTAGCATTTATTGAGATTATATAATGGTCTAGGAAATATAATTTCATAGTTTAATTTATTCATATAGATGGATACCTAATTAAAAACTATTTAATTAATTTATAATAAGTAACAATTCAGTGTTAATTATAGCTAAACATTCACGTGTTTCGTAACTGTTCAAGCAAATTTGAGTTTCGAAGCTATCATGATTGTACCTTGTCAATTCCTAGGTACCTACCTAATGGAGATTTTCTCGAACGGTTTCGAACAATCCCTTTGACCTCCCGTCCTAATGACCCAGTTTCGAGTCACGGCAAGGCTGTTGATTTTTCATCGGATGTCCGGCCCGCTCCATAGTGCGGGGTGGATATCACTTCAAGCGTTCGGCGCACTGTTTATCGGATAGGACATTTAGCTGCGGGGACCAGTTGGTACCTTTCCTTAAGCGTAGTCTGATGCCGACGCTGGATGTCTCTCTCTACCCTTTCTCCTTTCCCAAAGAAGGACTTCTACCCGACTTCCCTCATGTTTGCAGAGAAATAAAGGAACTTACTTGCTGGGCTCTTCCCCCTGTATTTGCAACAACAGCTCATTATGCCAATTAAAAATGCCACGGATGTGGCTTCGATTCAAGTACATTTCTTGAGTATTGCCAGTCATTACGTTGAAAATGAGATGCGATGATAAATATTTAGGATTTCTTATGGTAATATGCACGTTACCTAATTACCATAAAGTTACATTACATATTTTGGATCACTTTCAGATTTTTGTCTTTTGATGTTACTGGTAGTTGGGTGCATTTTTGAAACATATCTTCGTTCACCTTATTGTGGGCAATCGAAACCTATTCTTTAATTTTTCGTCTGGTACTAAGTAATTTGTCAAATAAGGGACTGGAATACATGTATGATTGGATCAGTTAGCGATTGATTATTAGTGAGTATAAAAAGCTAGATGCATTTATTCCGAGTATGAAGACGTGTAGTGAATTACGTGATGAGAATGCGAGCCGGTGATAATCATTAATTAAATTCGTCAATTAACTTTCTGAACTGGTTGAAAAAAATAGGTGTAACTTCACGCAATGACTAATGCCTAGTCATTGCTCACCTAGCACCTACTTAACCTTTTTTTTCACATTCATACACCTTCATAATTACTTTCTTTGTACGTTTTTTTCGCTCTTTTCTTAGTAGCTATAAATTTTCTGACATTTGTTTCTAGAAAATTGATGTGGTATTGAATTGGTATTAAATAGAGGTTGCAAGAAAAGTGCGATCCACAAATAGGCAATGAAATCGATAGCAGCATTTTGTGATGATATTTACCATAGGTAATGATTTCATGAAATATACAAAAATTTAGTAACGCGGATTCTCTCCGAAGGCAATAAAAATGAAGGACACTGAGTGAAAAACCTTTTTAAAAACAAGAAAAATGGTTGAGAGATGATTGATTAATACGCGAGTATAATCGATCCTTTTTCATCTCTATGATCATAATTGTAAACAGCTTCCATTACATTAGATCTGCAAAACATATTTTGTCAATAAATTCTCTTTTTCGTCATTTAGCTAATTAGCCAATGTGTTAGTTAATAAGAGACTGATTTACATTAGTACAAATGTTATGAAAATATTTGAAAGTGAACCCTGTGGTACTATCAATTGATATGACCTCATGAAAGTTCGTCAATGGTTGTATATCTTGTTTCGAAAAGTGTTTGGGCGTAAAAGTTTTGGCATGCTTGTATCTTTTTAATTTTATGTTTACAAAATATTTTGAAGTTAAATCATATTCTCTTTCAATCGAATTTAAAGACTTCAATCAAAAAATTAAAACAAAATTAAAGCATGTGTCATAGTAACGAATAATTCGACCCTTTTCTCGTGTTAGTTTTCCAGAAAGGCTAAATTATAGCCGTTTCGCAGCAGTAATGTTATTTTCTATCATTAATTTAAGTATGTTTTTATTCCGTTTTCTATTAAGATATTTTTCCGTCCAAAGAGATGACTGTCATTGATTGATTGAGGCTAGTTTAGCGATTTTTTTAGCTCCACATTGCTGTCATATTATTGACCATTATCAGTATCAGCGAAGCTGAGTGGGTTTCAGACGGAGAAGCTCGGAGACAATGTTTCGGTAATTTTCTGATACCATTCATAGTAGCTTTCCCGGACGTTGCGCATCTCTGGAAGTTAAACAACGAGAATTTAATGGAGATTAATGAAGTGCTACGTATCCTGTGAATTTTTCGCTTTACATCCCCTCATTATCGTTGTGCATTGCACTTATATTTTGTTGAAGAATAAGTTTAGATAAGAATTTGTACTAAGGCTCTAAAGTACCTACTAAGGTACTGAGATCGTTTCATCACAAATACCTGACGCTCTTCACATTGCGACAGCTTCCATTTCTTTAGGCTTCTCCAGCCCAATGTGCATTGCCCTTGTTTTGAAAACGATATTTTACTCCTCCATTAGTACAAAAAATCTTCCCTATTATTCATCCACGATGGGTCCGTTCCTAATTTTTTTTGCAAATATTTCCCAGAGGGTGGAATTTATATCCCGGGTGGAATTTCATCTGTTTTCCGTCTTTTCTCTTTAAATTTGTGGAAGGCATTATAGAGGAGTGAAGAGAGATGCCTGGAGTGGCTAGAAAAATAACAGCATAATGAGGATGTTATCAGTGACAGAAAATATTCCTCACCCAAGGAAAATTGTGTTATTTGAACTGGTCTTTCACTCGAATTATTGGCTAAAAGCAATTATCAAAACCCATAATGTGATGTATTACATGATTGAAGTCTATCTAATGAAGGCCTTTTTACTGCAGCGATAGAGCACTAAATAATGGGACTATTTAAGTCTGAACATGATGCTGTTATAGCCGCCGAAAGGGCGTGTTGCAGTGAGTGTTTATTGTCGATAAACCATCTTTGTAAGTTGAGCTTTCTGTCCAGAATTGAAAAGAGCATTTTAACTAGCGTATCTTGTTTGGTATTTCTTCGGTAATATTAGTTATGCGGCGAGGACGACTTATGCTGATTCTGGGTGTGTCAACTAGGACATATGTGTATTTGGATAGAGGAAGGGATTTTCCAGGAGTCGGAGGAAGAAAAATCCTAAGTTGACATTGCCCTGCCCTCTCTGACGGAAAGAGCCAAGATCCATGGTTTAGAGTCACATCCAATCAAGGTAGTACGGAATATAAATATGTCTTCACACAGCTCTCAAGGAAAGTCCGGCACTGGAAAAAAATATTTCCCTAAGTTTCCGAACCTGAGATCTCTGGATGGGAGGCCAGTACGAATGTTCCTCGGTTATATCTTCTATACGCGAATTTTATTACTTTAGTTGAAGAATGGCGTAGGCTACGCATTTGTATTCATATTCTGGTAGGAGTTACATTAAAAATCCGCTAATCATGATGTTTAGATTAAGGTATAACGTATAGCATAATTTTTAAGAGGAAATGTCGAGAATTACGTTGTAAAAGGAGTATTTCATGGTTTTTAGGTAAATCAGTGATCAGTTTTGCCATTTTGGCCGATATCAAATTCCTTCTTTTCATTGTCGGGTCTCTTATTACATTTCTGTCTGATGAAACTTTTTGTCTATGACCCGCTGAAGATTTTTCATTGTAGTAGTTCTATTTTTCTGAGTTGATGCGCATTAAAATAAAAAGATGAGTTTGCTTAAATTAAACTAACTTGATTATGACTAAAGTGGCTTCTCTTGGCTACGGAGTTGCAAATGTGGTAGCAATTTTTATCGAAACTAAGCTTTTGCGAAAACATTGGTACATCTTTGAGACTAAAAAAAATTCAAAAATATGTATTTCAAAGTTGTTAGGTTCTAAAACTTTTAGCTTTGTTACAGCAACATATCAAAATTTCCTCAAGTTAATTCTTCATAAAATTTTAATTCATGTCAGAGTCGTCATAACTTTAATGCCTATACAAATACATATTTATAGTTCAGCAGTAGGTATTTGGGAAAATATACTAATTTAGAATACTACGGAAACTAATCATTTAAACTACTACTAATAGAGCGGAGACTAATAATTTAGAGTATGACCTATCCTTCTATGCAATATCAGCCAGCGTCAGTTAGTATTATTCTTCATTCTGGCGTTGCTGTTCTTTTTTCTTGAGAAGGTACTCATCCAGCGCATTAATTGAAGCCCGCCATTGGATTAATTAGACTGCTACAATCCGCCTGAAAGCGCAAACGACTTCGCGTTAAGCCTTCTGCTCGCTCTAATTCTCAGGGTAACTTCTCGAGGAGCACATTCTGTTGGGAATATGGGAAGAGTGGGGAGAGGAGAGGAGCCGAGCGAGACATATTAACATATTGGCCGTTGAGGATTAGTGGAATTGAGGTCTGGGATAATTCGAAGTGGAACAGGCGCAAGGGAATGCACTCGGATAAGGTAAATCTAAGGAGAAGAAGCAACGATCGGGGATGAGTCAGCGGCGAAGATGGATTAGGAAAGAGGGCTGACGGGGAGGAAGGTGATGAACCCAACGGGATGCTCTTCAGTGTGTGTGTGTTTGTTAGGGGATGGATATGGGGAAGAGGAACTGAAGCGAATCGGCAATACCGCAAGAGCGCGAGAGGACTGGCGCGACACTTTGATGGATGAATATGTGGAAGGACAGATGGGGTGGATGGAGTCGCAGGCCGAGGAGGACTCGTCCCCACCTCTGCCACCTTCGAGTGAGCTGAGAAGGGTGTTCCCGTAAGATATGACGGGAATCGAAGGGGCGTGGGATGGCCGGGGAGAGAGAGCTGATGGGTTGGAATAGACTTGACGTTGGGGAGAACTCAGAATTTAAGGGAACGAGGATGAAAAACGGAAGGTTTCGGGAGAGAGAGGAAAAAGGGTACAAGAAAAAAGGAATATTAATCAGCGGAGTCAGAGCAAAAGAATGGCGTATATAATTTAGAGCCGAAAGTATTAAGAATGTAGCAATCTGAAAAGACAAATTAAACAATTTTAGAATAGTGGAGAGTGCGTAAAGTGACTGCCGTGATATAGAAATTTTCGTTGGTAAGAAATTAGCTTGTCTTTGAGAAATATCGCAAGGCGTGGCTGCCAATTATTGATTTAAAAAAATGGCGAAAATAAAAATTTGTTTGTAAAATTGACGTGGTGCGTGAACTAAGATTAGTAAGGAAGGTAAAGATTGATTTTGTAGCGTAACTTTCATGTGCATAATGAGTGTAACCAATGACCTACCTATGTTTAGTGTATCGGAAATCAATGGCACGAGTGAAATTTTCCCATCATTTATTTGAGTATTACAGTTGTGATTCCATACCGATGAAAAATTGATCTAAGCTTTCCCTAGACTAGAATTGAACCCTCGGCCCTCTGGTTCCTCCCCCTTCCCATTTCCTTCCCCCTTCCTCTCCTCCGGGGGATGAGAGGAAGGGGGCGAATCGATCGCCTAAAAATTCGAAAGGCTCCGCGCCCACTTTGCCCTTTATACTCAGGGGTCACTCTGAACAAGAGAGGCGGAGGAAAAAAAAGTTGGCTAGATTGATGGCAGGTGATCGAAGTGAGGGGGAGGGAGAGAGAGAGACAGGATGGAAGAGTGGTGGCTGGGATAGCAGTCTCAAAATCTGCACCTATGTGACCGGGACACTCGAATGGACCACAGAGGAGAGGATTTCTGGTTGCGAGTTGTGGGGAGGGGGGAGGGAGGGACAGTGAAGCGGAGGGAGAGAGGAAGAGACGGAGGGAACCGGGGGTTGATCCGAGCCATGGGGAGCGGGTAATAAAGGTGTTGAAGCCGCGCGGAACGGGATGGGGGTTGGACTGTGCGGAAAAATGCCACCGGAATCGGGCGGCCGGAGGTGTGGGATATTGGCGATCTGGAGCGAGCGTCGAAAAGGCGCATTAGCCGTGAATTGACGGACGAGCAGGATGGGTGGAGGGGCTCGAAAAGGAAGGGGGTCGTTGGCGTGATAGATCGCCTTTTGTTCTACTTTTGGCGGGGCTGCAAATGCCCGGCTCGTGGAGTGGGGAGGAAAAAAAATTAATCCACTCGTGGAGTGTGTCCCTCAGATCGACTGTGATGGACGTTTTATCGGTGCTTATTGTTGGGGAAGGGTGAACGGCCCGGATTACACGAATGATCTTGGAGTCATCCGGATAGAGTAAAGCATCCCACCAATGTAATCGCTGGAAAATCTCCCGTATCATTTTTTTATAAAGTGCTCAAGTGCCCTTGTAAGGGAAGACTATAACCATACACTCTATTGATCATTAGGTTGCGACATTTGGATACGTTTCGAAAGTAGAGGACGAGAATGAAGGACATTGAAAATATCAGCCGTTACTCAAGCATAATTATGGGTTTAAATGATATGTTTCGCCATAGTAGTTTTATTCTAATGTAATTATTCTACGTGATAACTCTAACTAAATGTCTACTTACGCAAGTAGATTCGTTTCCCCTTCAACGTGCACAATTCCTAAAGTTATCCATAAATTAGCTATTGATATAGGCTGGAACGGAGGAAAATATGATTTCCTTTTAGTGAATAACTTTCTGTATAATAGTAAAAAAAAACATGGATCTGGCGATCGAAATTCATGAAGTGGCTGTGAGATGGGCTAGGTGTTTATTTTAACGGCTACTGGTATGTTTAATTCCCTTCTTTAGAAATTAATCTGCCTTTGCTCAGTGGTTATTGTGTTAATTATTTTGGCGTTTTATTCAATCCAGCCAGCAAAAATGTGATTAGCTATTTGAAGCAATATTTAGGCGTTATCGTGCTGCTTATGAATTCTTCGATTGGATTTCGAATTTTAACATATATGTGTGTTACTTGGCGTTTAGTGGCTTTTCATATCATAATTCTCTGTGGTTTATAAATAGATTAAATTTTTTTCTTATGTCTTATTAATATCTTAGTAATAGTTCGGAGGTACTACCATAAGTAGTACCCGTACTTTTGCACTGCATGATATATTTTTGATTTCCAATGACGTATGTTTATTTTATCTGAAATTAAGTGTATTTAAAACCACTCTTTGAAACGTCGATTAATTTAGCATGATTATATTGACTGTAATTATGTGATTATATGTGTGTAATCAGCTGGTATTACTGCCCTCTTTCCATCAGTTTTACATTCAGGCCTTTTACATTGCACATTTTCTATTAAGTATAACTTCACTACCCTCAATGGAGAAAATGTTGGTAACAGATTATAAAAAGTGTGGAGTTACTCTTTTCAGTAGATGATTCCCAATATTATTCCATATATTTCACTCTTTCTTCTGTTGAGTTTGGCGTTTCACTTATATGCTATTTCCATTATTTCTAGAGGTATTCCTTGGCTGTGAATAAAATGACGTTCGATGGGATACTTATCAAATCACACGGAGTGTAAGAAAATTTCATTCTGGGCGATCCTTTCGCGGAGGTTCACTCGTGAAACGAAATCGATGACATTTCTTCCGACGTTTCGGAGACGACGGAAGGTTCCGGTGACGGAACGACCAGGAACCGTGAGAATGGTTTATAACGGTCTACGGTGGGGGATATAAAGTTTCCAGGATGCGGGTTAAGTGATCTGAGGTGCGTTGGTCTTTTTCGTGGGAACTCAGAGGACGATTCCACGTCACGTTAAAGTCACGTCAAGTAAAGTTAAATCAAGGTTACATACTGTACTGAAGGTAGAAATAAAAAATAAATTGAGGGGTGGGCGGGGGCCTTCTAGAGCCCCCATGGCCCTTAGAACTCTGTAGGTCCATTGTGCCAACCCACATTTAACCCGCTCGCCACTTGCAAACAGGGGACTAGAGCACTGCGGTAAAGATATGGAGGTGGGACACCCATCCAACCTCTGTCCGGGCCCAACTTTGCTTAACCTCGGTGATTTTACGGCAACCGGTGTGCCTACATGGCTAAGCCCTTGCCCGTACCGATGGTTTCTCGGAATATATTAACTGTGTAAACTCTTGCAATAATTTGGGAAGCATCTTAAAAAAATATGTAGAAAAAATTTAAAGTATGCATGCAATGCACTTTGAACACTTTATTTAGGTGAATGTGCTAAGAATGTTTTATAATTAATTCGCAGTGTGTGTAAGAAATGTCCTTAAGTAAAAATAAGACTGTCATGGTCTTTTTAACTTGTAGGTTTTGGTTGGCGGATAGGTTTATGACTTCCCTTCAATTACAAGAGTGCAGAATCGGTGGTAACTGGGAAATGTGATGACAGGTGACTGGAAATACCCACTCAGGCTCTGGGAAAAAATATATAAGAAAAATATTTTGCGTTTATAAGATTTATTAACTCATCCTTGTAACTCGATATTTCCATGAACCTTATGTTGGCTTTTTATTTTTTTCCTTATCGTTACTTGTGACTTTATTTAGTGAGTTACTATTTAAAAATTTATGCTAATGTTTCCTAAGGCCATTTCACACGGTCATTGAAACTGCGCAAGTTGATGTCGCATCCGTTTGAGCCATTGGTTTGAGCAGTCGTCCGCTAAGGTCTGTGAGGTGTTAAATTTTGAGGACGCTTGATTGACGGCTTTACACAGTGCAATCGTCGGCGCAGTAGTACCGAGAGCATACCGTACAACGCCAAGATATGTTAAGTATCAATTAATTGGACGTGAACGGTGAAAGTTACCACCACTGAAAATATGTTTGTAAACCATATTCTAAGCAAAATAGTGGGATCCCTAGTCCCGTACACTTTTCCCACATTTAAGCAAACGCATGAGCCTGTGGGCCTCGTTAACGAGCTGGTTGCCTCTTCCTTTACTAAGGAAATTTAAGCTTCTACGTGGTTAATCGCCCAGCTCATGGATATTGCACTTAATGCACTACCTAAAGATTTAAATGCAAACAGAAACACCCATCTCAATTGTCAACAACCTATGTGATCGCTAGAGTGCCGCTAGGGTGAGAAAAAAATGTTTAAACTGCGAAAATGCATGTACCAGATTAGAACATGTGCTAATTTGCACGCAATCGTTCACGCAGTAGCGCAGTCTCTCCTCGTAAGTCGTTCACAGTGCAAGAAATATTGCACAAGTGCTTTCATAGCTGCCTACGCAGTATCAGTGACCGTGTAAAAGGGCCTTTATACAGCCGAGATATTTTTTCTGTAAATATAATAGACTCGATGGAAGGTTTCTTATTGATCACTTCTCTGGGTTTCTTCGCTTACTTTGGAAAGGTTTCGAATGAGAGGCCACGGTTGTTTGCCCTCAACTTCCTTAACTCCATCAAATACCTTTCCTAATTAGTAGGCAGCCCCTCTGTTGTTGGAATTTCGTAGGTAAGAGAACTTGAGAATTAAATTGCGCCACTCAGATGTGCAAAAAAGGAGATTGCTGGAAACGGAAGAAATAGACGCCTACTAGTGTTGGCGCTTAAGGCTTAAACGTTTATTTTTTCCAGCTATGTTGTCATTAATTTCTTCCAGAGGGGGTCATTTTTTTCCTTTACTTGAAAGTAACTGTACTTATGCTTTGTCTACGGTATGCATGAAGCTGACTATTGAAGGTAGAAAATATAAATGCGATCTCTGTTTCAAATATTCGCGATTTTAATATTAGGTATAGGTGTTTAGCTGACTGATAAACTTTTAATTAACTTGATAATTAAAACTTGATTAATTGATAATAAGTAATAAAAAACTGAGGTCAGATGACGATCTCAAAGGGGCATGACTTTATCTCTTCGTATCCAGGAGCCCTTTTTTGAGTTGATGATTACTAATATTTTTGTCATGATAGCGTGAATTCGTACACTTATTCATACATGCTGAGGACGTTAAGGTAATATTAGGAGTTAAATCAAGGTTACTGATGCGCTATGAATAGTAGTTGATCATTTTCTGAAGACATTATTTGTTTCCCTTCCAAATTGCTTGAGTTAATAGCGCACTAGTTATTTTGGATCACTGTTGGTTGTTACCAGTAAATAGGATGACAATTTTATAATTACGAGGTCAAATGGAAATAATAGCTCGGAGAAAACATACCCAAATCGGTATGAGTGTTCTTAATGGATTCAAACGGAATCTGTGATTATGAGCACACCTGTGTCGGCTAACCTAATTGACTGCTTTTGAAGTGTAACTTGAAATTGACACATTATGCTTATTTTAATATCCCTATGCTTGATCTGAAATTGTCTTTCATACTGTGCCTCTCTGATAGGTGCACCTGTTATCTCTTCTGGAGAGATTTGATTTTGGGAGCGATTTTTTTCCATTATCTTGTTTCCTAGTTATTGTTATGCAAATGTTATCCGTGAAAAGAACTTATGGCTTACGAAGCATGTGGAATAGAATTTTGGTTGCAAAATTTAACATCTCTATATTATACTTATTCATAGTCATTGATGCACCTCGTAATGGGAGTGCCCTGTGGGCCCGCAGAAAAGGGTTGAAATACGTTATTCTCTCACAAGGATACTAAATGACAACAGTGTGGTTATTTTCCATCTTTGTCAGCTTTGATCTTTTAACGCGCGGCGTGAACTAAGTACAGATAATGGGGAGATTTCTTAAAGATATGAAATCATTCAATAGAAAAAGTGAGAGGATCAAAAAAATGGGAAAAATGTAAGAACCAGGAATGCAGTATGGGATGGTAGGTGGAAAGTGAAGGGAAACATCGATTCAACTGGGGAGATGGCACCAGCATTTTTGAAGATATCCGAGGGGATTGTCGGTAGATATCGGAAAGGAGTGGCCCTACACCCAGTCACACCTACATATCACCTCGTTCCCTTTCGAAGATTCTGTATGCTCCTTCCCCTAGCTCTCTCACTTCTTCTCCCGCGGAGAGCCGGTACGTGAGGAGCCCTGCTATGGTGCTCATGTGGGAGGAGAGATTTACCCAGCTCCGTATCCGTGTGTTCTCTCTCGCGGAACCGAACGGCGGGAGGAGGGAAGAGAGACGAGTGCTAGCGGAACGGGGATGAGGTGAAGGAGGCTTTAGGTGTGATGGGTGTGTGAGGGCTTTCTCGAGGGGCGATCAAACAAAAGTTGGGAGCGGAGAGAAAAAGAGCTTGTTGAGGGAGATATTGGGAAGGGGATGGATGGTGCGTGGGGTGGATAGGGATACCAAAGGAACTTAATAACTTAGCGGGTCAAAGGGCAACAAAAATTGGAGGCGGAGGCGGTTCAATCTCTCTTTCTCTACCCCCCATATTTGAACGCAAAATCAATGCTCCGTGCATTCAGGTACGATATTAGGTGGGTCAGATTCGGTCTGGTGGCGAAGGTTGATGTATTCACCTGTAATGATTTCAAAATGAAATGGAATGTCGGCGTCTAGGAGAAGTGCGTATCTCCGCAGGAAGTAATCTCTTTCAGGTTATCTCATTGTCCTTGAAGTTTACCTGTCCTATTAGAAATTGCTTTTCTTTGACTGTGATTTAATTATAATTATTTATCCGAATGTCGGATTTTATCGAACCCTTAGAAATACAGCGGAGAGTAATTTGATTGTTGCTGATTCTTATATTTCTAATAGAAGCTGAATTTATTGTTTCCTACTCACTAGAAAAAGTTCTGCGCTGTGATTTTGGGCTTGGCTCTACTTCGCTTTTATATGTGTTTTCATACGTTCGGGAGGAAAAACAGCAGTGAAACAAGTCTCTCTGACCAAATTATATTTTCACATGATTCGCTACTATAGCGGTATACTGTGTGGGCGTGGAAGCGTTTATACGTTATTTCATTATATTTTAAAAAATGGAATAAATAAATATTTTTAGTTACATCCTTGCGCTAATATGTTGTGATGTCATTCATGATTTTTACTCTTGAGTTTAATGAGCTAAATGAGAAGCATGGAACAAAATTTCGAAATTCCAATGACTTAGTATGTAGAGTGCCGTTAAACCCGTGGTAAATTTAAGTTTGCAGGCATTTATTTCGCAGCACGAAGCTGTATATTTAATGCTTGCGTTATTTTTAGATGCATTCGTTAAGCAGGGAAATTCATTGAAAAAATTGCAGAGAACTCAATTAATTAATTATAATATTTCATTGAGATAAATATTTTTCGAAAGGAAAAAGGTGCTGTGACGTTTACGACCATAATAAAGGCTCGATTTGTTAACTTATGAAGCAAATTATATTTATGAGTTAATTAATTATATGGCTCGTTACAGACTTCATTATTTTTCTCACAAGCTTTTCAAATGACTTCTAATTATGAATTATGGGCGCAATAAGTTTGGACGATTCCGATTGTTATTTTTTGTGTTTACGAATGCTATAGAGTTGTGAGCATTAGCAATTTTCTTTTTTCAGTTATTTCTTTTGCAATGATACTGGCTGCGAATACCTGGCTCTCAGGTTTGCGAGGAATGCGAAGGAGGTTGGGGAGGAAGAATTAGCGGAATGGAGGTATGATAGTTGACCTATTTAGCGCCAGTGGTGTCCATTACCCTTCCTTGTCTTTAATTCCCATTCATACGCTCCTCGTTATGTGACAGCACCAGAAGATTTCCACTCATTACGTCGCCCTATTTAGTGAATTAAATCAATTGCGGGACTTACACGTAAGATCGAAGGGACTCTCGCAATTGTGACTGTGATCCACCAAATTGGATAGGTCTTCCAAATCTCAGATCTGGTTTCCTTACCACCCTCCATGTACCAGTACCCTACATGTACCAGTTGTTTGTTTTGTGTTTCCCGTGCTTTTAAAATTGCCACTCTCGCATGAGCGCGAATGGTGAAGCAAGCTCATTGCTCTGAGCCGATTCTATCTTTTCCATTCAGGAATGTTTTATGAGCATTACGTTTTGAAAGCACCCGAGAAACCGAAAGTTCCACCTTCCCCAAAATTATTTCAGAGCAAGATTTCGTTAGAGTTTCAATAGAATGAATGCTTTCTTCCTTTCCTTCAGCCTTATTGACAGTAATTTAAAATCTTCAAGTATTTTCCATCTCATTTAGCACCGAACAAAACATCAAGCTATGGACTTTGAGCAATGTCGGATGATAATTATGAGCAGATATTGAACGCTGGACTCTGTAAGGAATCTGATGTAGTTAAATAGATGAATCAGTGTCTCCTTGTTGTTTTGTTCCCTATTTACTGGGATTCAACCATAAAACGTATATTCTAATAGACGTTCAATAAAACAATGGAAAAGAAAGTGTGTTATGAAATGCTTTTTTTAATTGCAAATAAGCAAGGCAGCATCAAAGGCTTTGAAAATATACCCAAGGATTTTCGGATTTATCTATACGTCCTATCTCCACACGGACCACTATCTTTAGGTAATGAATTGTGTTTGCACACTTAAATCTGTAAAAAGATATTTTTTTTACAATAAAATGACATTTTGGGTCTTTGGCGGTTGAGTTAACATGCACGGAAAATATTTTATGTGGAATAGGTAGATGATAAGTTGTATATTTAGTACTTCCAAGACGTGATCCAAAACGGCACTTGCTCATCACTTTAGCCCATACCCATCCAAGGTGTAATTAGAAAGTATAACTCCTGAAGTCTCTGAGTTCGTTTACTTAAACTTCTGTCAGCTTTCATATACATGTGCATGAATAAAAGAAATGAATATAGTATCGCGTAAGGTATGTTGGATATCTACTGCAACATTCTAGAAGAAATTTCTTGCGCGATAAGAGAAGCGAGGCTTAAAAGAAGCTGGAGACTCAGATCGGTGAATTCTACTTCACGTCACGACTTGCTGACCAGATCTATCCCTTTAGCTTTTGTCAGGAAGGGAAATGATTGGTACTGAAGAAAATAAAAAAAAAACTCCGGAATGGTTTTCATTGGCCTTCGGTGGGTACAATGTGTGAGGAAGCCATTTACCATTCCTTGCATTTCAAGTGGAACACGAATCCCCTATCAACTGGAGATAGGGAGGTGTTGCATAGGATTTAGTTTATGGAGGGTGCTTGAGCTATTCAAAACAGTCAATTTGATGGCAAGCAGTCATTGCTGTTCATGTTTCTGTTGAACGACCGTTTAAATTGCGTAGTTGCACCCCTGAATCACGTCATCATCCAAATGCAGCGCAGCGCGTCGGATCTGGAAAGGGTAGCGTCGCCGTAATGACCTCATTCGTTTGTAGTACCGAGAAACTTAGGTAAGGATTTCCGGGACCCGTTAGCGTACTAATGATCAAACTGGAGAGGACAGGCTTAGAGATAAATAACCGAATAAAAGGAAATGTCGCCATGAGCTATATTGTGTGATTTAATTTAAGCTGCAAAAGTTCTCCTTTTCCTTATTTTTATTTAAGCGCATCTCTGTTATCGTGGGACGATTTTTCAATTTACTTTAATTATACGCCAATAGCCTCTCCAGTTTTTTTGGTATGTATTGATACGTCAGTCTGGATTTTTGGGTAGTTCATGGTAAGAGTGATCTAGTTAATCAATAGCAGTAGCGTTGAGATCAGTAGTAATGTTGACGACTTTCATATATTTACATTTAAAGGATTTATGTAAAGAGTGATATTTACCCATGGTGGATCGTGGATCGAATACAATGTATATTGTGTGATGTAAAGGGTGGCCACACCACGCAAAATGCTAAGGTGCGTTATTACCGATACATTTATGGTACCTACCGAACAGCTTTTTGCCCTAACTTACGAGAGAAGCAAATTAAATTTTGATAATTTGGATTTTACTAGTTCTACATGATTTATTTTAAAGTAAAGCAAAAATTCGATTCCCGGCAGTAGCGGATTTTTCAGTGGAAAATCGGTCCCCACGTGAGTGCGTAGTGGAGGGTTTCAAGTTCAGTACTCCGTCCGTTGGATGGGACGTTCACTTACCTTAATTCGCAAATAACTTCACTCTCGGCGCCTCCTATAATTATGCATTATATCAGTCATGAATAATTGCATCAACAGAGGATCATATCCCCTTTAATTATTAGTAGTCATTTTTAAACATTATTCTAAAAGTGCAGCCGTGGTCCCTTTGGTGCCTTTCGTTAAGAGTAGGCTATTGCCGACGCCGGGTTTCTGTCCACCCTTCCTCCGTTCCCTGAAAATTCCTACCATTACCCAATTACCCACCTATTCTAAATGGTGCAAATGACCTCAGCTGTCGGTCGCCTCCTCTGAATAACCAACCAAGAAGGAACTATGAATACTTTATTTGAAGACTGAAATTACCCAGTTATTTCGAGCATGGATTTTCAAAATGGAAAATAGGGAAACGTTTATATTTCAGCACTTAAACAAATAAACCTATTTATTTACATTTTATCATACGCAAAATTATATGTTAATGAATGCAATGTTCAATTGATGATCTCTATTTTGTTGAATAATTTACACTAAAATGTTTCTGGTTTAAATGGAGCATCAAAATTTGCCAGAATGAAAAAAATCTTGTAGAATATCGCTAATGTGTCTTCGTTAGGTAGGGGATAGTACAGGAATTATTGTTTTCTCGGAAGATACGTGAATCATTCATGAGGGATGAATTGAGAATCATGATTAAGTTGGAAAGGAAAATTTGGAAAACTAGGAATCATTTCATTTACTGAATAACGAGAGCAAATCAAAGCAAACACTGAATTCATTCTCTAAGGACGGCCGTAAATATGTCAGAAATTCTCAACTCGTGGATAATTTAGTATCGAAAATGGGGAGGAAAGTTTTTCTCTTAATATTGTTACATTTTTGTGAATAGCTGGAAATAGTTGTGTCTCTCTCGTCGCAGACCTACCACTAATGCATTCAAATTGAGAAGAGGCCCGTCGTAACTGAAGGGGATTATCAAAGGCCGTATTAGCAGCAGATAAGTTGAAAACTATTTATGGGGCCATGGGCCCTGATAGGTGGGATAAGAGGGAAGAAAGGATGGGGGAGGGAGTGAAAGTGGAGGGGGGTGGGAGTGAAGAGAGGAGAGACATCGATTCGGGTGAAGTGGGAACTTGCAATTAAGAGAGGGGACCGCCCAAGGGACCAAACGAAGGACGACCGTCCGAGTCCCCTTTTTCGTGATCATCTCCTCTCCATTTGCTCGCGTCTGTCCTGTGTCCCGTGAGTTCGCTACGTTTATCACGCTGCGCCGTCATCAAGAGCGCCGCTAAAGCTTTTAAGAACCGCACATTCGAATCTCGCTGCGTCACCCGTTACGGTGAGGAAATATTCCCCTCAAGACCCTTTGCGAGAATGAGTCTTGTTACCTTGTGTCCGGAGATAAAAAGGTTTGGGTGATGGTGATTGCTCCGGAGGGAAAAAGTGAGGCATAACTTTTGCTCAGAAGAAAATAAAAAGGAATCTTTATTTCCTGCCTCCTGGAAGCGAAGGATGCGCTAATGTAAACTAAACAGTATAAAAGTTAGAAGGTAGTAAATGCTTTCAGTGATCGTTTACTCCCCAGTCTGTCCATTTATTCACTGCATGGCGGTAAACATAAGCATCCGACTCACTTAAAACATTGTGCCTCTAGTGGTAGGAGTTAGGACATTCACGCTATTTTTAGGGGAAATACCTGTGTAAATTTTTACAATTTTTCGAATAAGTTGGCTGCGAGCTACACATTTCCTTATCGGAAGAGCTTTAGTGGTATTTCTGTTACTCTACGTTTATTAAGGATGATTGCAATCGTTGCAATGGATGCAAACGGTGGTGCGTCAGGTATTTGCTGTAATTGGGCTAGAAACCCATATTTTAGCCGCGATGAATAGAGGGAATCGAGTTGATGTGGTGGTTTTAAGGATGATTCCGGTCCCGACTAGGGTGTTGGATGGGGAACACTTCAAGTTCGGAACTTCATCCGCGTAATAGCTAGCTGGTAACTCCCTAGAAGAATAAGTTATGCCCACGCCGGGTTTTTCCCTACTGTTGGTCCATTCCTCAAATCCTATCTATGATCAAGTGCTCACCTACCTTTAATATCTCAAATAACTTCACTCTCGGCGCCTCCTATAATTATGCATTATATCAGTCATGAATAATTACATCAACAGAGGATCATATCCCCTTTAATTGTTAGAAGTCATTTTTAAACATTATTCTAAAATAATTTATGGGTTGTTCATTGAAGAACTTTGTAGAAAAGTGGAAGTGTTTTGTGATTAATTGCGAGTTTCGTCCACCATGCCATCTGAATCTGTCCATCGTAAAATTTTATTACTCGTCTAGTATGTGACAACCCTGTGAAGAAAGTGGAACCCGGTGAGTCCGTGCTTTCATATATTCTTTGACTCAACCTCTCCTACCGCGCGTGTTATGTCAGTGAAAAGCTTCCAGCTTGTAAAACTCCTTCAAGGACAGTAATGGAGACAGTTTATGTTAGCATGAGGGGCACTTTTTAAAATTTTGGGCAAATCTCTCCTTATAATTCCCATCTTCTGCACCCGAGTGGTCACGGGACGTGGGCCGTAGGCGAGCTGTTGGGATTCCCGCGGGTGAACTTAAACATGGAGGTGGCAAGAATGCGAATTGAAGGCGTTGAGGATGATGACGATTACGAGCCCTCAACGTGGGGAGGGGGGGGGGGTGATTCATTCATCCCCGCCTCCATCAATTACGGCGTGCGCCATTGCTGTGCTTCGCATGCCCGGCATGCCTTGTGCATGTTATGTCCCGATGTCTCTTCCTAAATTTGTTCTTGGAACGGATCCTCTCATGAAGCCTATTGCTATTTACATCGTTATTGTAGTGGTTTGATAGATGAGCGCTAAACTATGGGTGTTATCTACGTTAACAGCAACAAAGTAATATTTTCGTTTTCCTCAATAATGGTGTTACGGTATTCTTAAAACGTTATTATACGCATTGCTGAATGTACATAATATATAATGATAAAATTACGGCAAATATAGGCAGAGTAATGCGTTTAGGTTCTCAAATGACTTTGGTTTTATCGCACTGTCTAAAATCACTTAGTCATGTGCTTAATCCTAGCACAGAATTTACGCCTATGCCCTGGGCGTGGTTTGTACCCACTCGGTAATGTTTCTATTGTGGTGCCAGTAATTTCGTCTCACGCTAAGGAAAAGCTGAGCATTTACGGACATGATTACCGCGACAGGAAAAATTAAGGTGAATTATTATAAAGAAAAATTAAGATGGCCGTGAAATTAAAAAATCACCTGCTTTCTGTTTCACGTCTACTTCAGCTATACTGGTGTGCTCTGCTATTGTATGATGATATTCCTTCTCTTAAGATTAAAAGTACGTCTAGGCTGTATAAAATTATGAATTTCCCTTTGTACGTTACGCATGTGACTGTATAACGGGATATTATAAGTACACAAATACAAGGTTAATAATACATACTCTAGGTATAGAAATATCGAAGTCCACAAAATCATTACTCATTTTATAGCCTGGTATTGAAACAAAAATACAAGAGTTTCTTAGCTTTCCTTAGATTCCTACCTAATTTAGCCTATCTTACCATATACCTTACCTATAACCTCATCTTACATGAAACTTAATTTTACGGGCATAAAAACGAGAGTGAGAACCCGTCGCGAACGTTTCTACCTTATACCTCGCTGAAGAAGCTGCACTATATAGAAAATAATCAGATATATAATTTGTTACGTGAAGAGAAACCTGCTATATAATTTCAAAACATTCCTTGAAAGTTAACCTTATAAATAGAAGTGTTTAGTCACCGCACGAAACTGCTTTTTTTCCATTTTTCTTAATGAACAAAAGTTTATTGTTACAATAGCAACAAAGGTTTGTTGCTAAAGTAACCACGGGACCGATATAGTTGAAAATTTTACACCATTCTAAAGAGAGATGTCGCATGCTAAAATGACACCTTTTGCGATTATATCATCGCCACCTATTGGATTTTCTAAGGACTTATTGAACGACCCTCGTATATTTAATAATCAACACTCCTTAAGGGTCGTGTGTTGCTAAATTTCAAGGTATAATGGTATACCTATATTCTCTGCAATAAGGCAAGTAAGCTAATGAATGATTGTAAGGTAATCTTGTATTTTACCCTCGATTATTTTTCTGTGTACAGTAGTCATTAAATTAGAAAACATCAGGTGAAGAAATTTTCGAAAATTCAATTTTTTTACGAGTTGGGTCACAATCTACCATTTGATTTTCATGGACCAGAAAAATTATAACCTCATTGGAGGCAGAATTACATGCGAGTGTATTGGGCAACATTTGGCTGCTAAATTTCTATTTTATATTAATTTTATGTTAAGTAATCGTCCAATTGAAATTTATAAATGATAGAATTAGGATGAAGGTTACTTGTTTTGTACGTTAAATTTCAAATAGAGGTCAACTTCATTCAAAATGTTATTCCAGTCACCAGACTCGTAATATCTACGTTTGCACTTAAATGATGGATTATTTAATTGTAGCGAACGTCATTTGATCAGGAATTACCCATTCCTTTTAATTTATATTTTACAGGCCATAGATGAAATGCTAATGTGTAAATGTTGAGATTTCAGCCAATTTTTACGGTCCCAGGAAAATGCTGTGGAAGGGAATGGTTTTTGTCCTCTATGTAAATTAGTTGGAGAAATTTCATTTACAAGAAGTAAACATATTTCAAGTATTCCATTAAGCGTTAGCGCGGTCGAGAGCGGCGGGAGAAAACCTGTGGAACTTGGAGGAGTTAATTGCGGTGTATTCGACTGAGTGGTGCTGGTGGTATTTGGTAATCAATGACCTAGATGTGAAAAGGAGTATACTCATGGAAAAAGTCCTTAAAGTTTTTAATACTTATTCTAAATAAGTTGTTGTGACAACCAGTTTCGAGAAAAACATGTGCTTAAAAGCCTTGATTTTGTTGAAGTGGAAAGTAAAATATTAAATATCGTAAATAAAAAAAATTATCAACATGCACTTTTTATAAGATCTCGTATCAGCTGACATTTAGGAACGCAAAGGGAAGTTATGAGATAGAGGCTAATGAATTAATGTCATTGTAAGACCCTAAGTATTATATTTAATAATTAATATATTTAAACCAGTATTTTTTGTTGATATTAGGCATTCAAAGCAAACTACAAAAAAATCAATCATTACTAAAAAAAATTGTGCACTAGCTCATTGTTGCCCTCCCCTGATTGATTTATTTATATCTAAGATGCTATAAACGGAGAGGAAGATGAAACAGGAAAATATGTCTCGTGGTTACCCTTCCTTGCACTGATAGTATGAAGTGTATCACTTGAAACCGAGAAATAAACGCGTTTTAAACAACTGCTGCTTTCAAATGATGTGGAAGAATTTTAATTGCTTACATTACCTCCGCTCTGAACATAGCTCAACATCTAGCATTCAGTTGTATTCATGCAAAAATAATTTCCGTTCAATATTTATTCAGTGAATACTAATGCATAAAGAAGTTCCTGATAACATCATGAACATCGAAGTAGTCTACGATGCAATGAAGTCATAACAAGAATAAAAAAAATATATTTATCTAGATAATTTTTTTGGATTTTATGTTAATTTCAATGAAAATTGAGGGAATGCGTTCCTCTTCCAACTCTCTGTAGTCAACTCCTTACTTCTGGTAATATCGAACACATTCCTGGTAATCAGTTTTTATATTGATTGTCAGGTAATGTTTAAGTGCTTAGCATGAGTGGCATTTTCAGTGTCGAAGTTACACGCCAACAATGCTCTCCCTTTATTACCTAGCCGCTTTCGATTACCTCGTACTTATAAATTCACTATTCCTGTTACTGCTTTCAAAAACCTCTGATTTCCCCAGGACTTTTTCAAGTTCCGAAGTTGTCCGCATTTTAATTCCGTCCCTCCCGAGCCTTCTCGGTCTCTTCATATGCCTCTGCCTCCCTCCTTCACCGTCACCTTTTCCTCTCCTCTCACTATCTTTGATCTAACCCTCCGCTCTCTCTCTCTATCTCTCTCTCACATCCTCTCCTTCCTCCTCTCCTCCTGCACCACCTCGACAGTCTCTGGAACAGAGCGGCGGCGCCCGGGGACGGGGAAATAGCCAGTCGGATGGAAAATTCAGCTCCACGCCGCCAGATGGGGTGCCGGTGATACCCGGGTGGGGTGGAGAAAGGGGGGCGATGTCGAGGAGGAGGTTGGGAGGGCAGGGTTGGCGCCTCTGGCGAACGGTTCGGAGGGTGCTGGGGTTGCGGGGGAGGGCTAGAAAGGGGGCGAAGCCAGCCAGCGGCGGCAGCCGCGACGGACGAAGAGGGAAGTGGAATCGGCAGGTTCCGGGAGGAGAGAGGGTCGGCGGGTATAGGGGTTTGGTTGGGGAGACGGGCGTGGAATGGGCTTTTTGGCTCGCGGGAGTAACGGAAAGGAAAGGGTTGGGCGCCGACTTGGAGCAGATATTTTACCGTGGCGATCCATCCAGCCGATAGCTAAAGGGTCTGAAAAATTAAACCCACTGAAATAAACGATGGGGATATCTCACGCTGATTTTTCAAGGAGAACAATTGGATGAGAGTTTTTAGGGGGAGGGCGGGAGGGGGTTGAGATGTTCCGGGAAGAGATGTAGCTGCGGGGTGGTTGGTGTGCTCCGACCATCTCTAATGGCTTGGGTTCGATTTTCAGAAAGAATGGATGCGTATTTCGTCGCTCCCTCCTCTCTCTCTCTCTCTTTGTTCTCTTTCCCTCACTTAGCGGAATCTCTTCCTCTTTTGCGCTTCTGAAAGATTGGTATATTGTTCGTAACACTTCACTCAGTACTGCTATGATGATTTCATTTCGGCAAGTTGAAACCAAACTACAATTTTCCAATTCCTTTCTTTATTGGCCGTTAAGAAGCTTTCAATACGATTAAGGCTATAATTTGGTCGAAGCCAAATTCTTCTTCATCATGAAAGGATGTATGAAAGTAGAATAGTCACATACTCGGGTGTTTATTTCGTGGACATACCAAATCGAACCTACGTGGAAATTAACCATGTAAGCCTTAATCGAAGCACTAGATTTGTACTTAAGTGATCTTTTACTAGAAAACCTCTAATGAACAATTTTACTGAGGGTAAAGGTTATTCGGTTATCTCCACCCCATGACCAAGGCATATTTAATACCTATCAATTTCTAGAATACGAAATTTAGAACCAAATTCATGTCAAATGTATTGTGACCCGATCCAAGTCTACAACTAGTGCTTAACATGTGAATCAATGAATATAACTTCTTCATTCGCTGTCGTATTAATTGGAAGTTTAATGTAGGGTATTCTTCTGCTCGGGCGTGAATGATGAAAACGTTCCGGCCTGGTAAATATTCAGTGCGTAAACGATCGTTCACCTGTGAATGCGTTGAATGCAACGGTGAAAAAATTCAAATGAAGAGAAAGGTATTAGTCAAGAGTTTCCGTGGTTAATGGTACCTCAGTTTCGCCTTATTAATGAACGTTGCTTTACATTCCCTGATGCATAGCTTAAGAGTGAAGATTAATAAACCGACTGTATGCATAAATTTTGCTATTTCTACAGCTAGTTTTCCGGTAGTAAAGTTATAATATCTGCATTTTGTTTATACGAGTTACATTTGTTTTCGCGCCAATATGATCTGGCCAAATCATGTTTCTGCTTGGACGATCTTTTCCTGATTTGAAGTTGATACGTTAACAACGCGGTACTCTTTACGCAATAATCCACTTCTCTGTATTCAACTCCTTACGTTCAACGTTCATAGACAGTCAAATATTGCCTCGCTGCAACTTCCTTGTATGTATTGGAAAATGATCTACGGTATGTGACAAGTAAAAATGATGACATGTATACAATTCTTTCATTCATTTCTCATTACATGTTATATCATTTTATAAGGTTAGTTTCTCTTAGAAAATGAAGAAAAATAATTCTTGCTTGGAAAATATTCGCTGTAAATCGAAGATTACAATACTTTAAGGCACCTTTCAGTGAGGTAGTTTCAATAGCTCTACTTAATCGAAAATTTTTTTTTCTAGTTTTACCATAATTATTTCACATGCAACATGCAGCATTAATCTATTTGGAAAGAACTCATGAGCAACGAGTGATCATTTTAGTCCCCAAAATAATCGGATAGGCTGCTTAAATATAGATATCCCAGCTTGTGGTTTATCTGGAAAAGCTCTTAGCGAGCACATGCTGTTTCCTGGCGGTAGCAAATATTGTTGTGAATTTAAACAAAAGCTTAGACCGCTGAGCATGAAGTCGTTAAAATAATATTAGTACATAGGTTCCAATAATTTTTAGCATGTGCTAAGTGCATCTGATAGGATTGAGTTGTATCTAGTTTTTGCCATGCATGGTAGAGCAGAAGCCACTGTATCTATTTGATTCCTTGCTGCATACTGATTATTTCGAGCTATTTACTCATTGATGTGTTCAGACTTTTAATTTCTTCACAATCTTTGAAAACAAGAGGTTTTTGTTTTGTAAACAATTACTGATACTTCATTTTATACTCATGTAAGAACTTAAGTAATCCCTCACTTCTTACTCCACAACAAAAATCTGCTTAAAAATGTACCTGAATTTTAAGGTCGTTGTAAACCGAACCATTGTACAGGTTGCTGGTATTCGAGTACCGAATATATTAGGGCCTACGTCATTAGCAATAGTAGAATTAAGTTTTAAGTCGTTCCAATAGCCAAGATTACGTCGCACTGTTTGACCTACAATAATCCTAAGGATACTCGTAAGACAATCGTAGCAGTAATGCCCGAATTGAGATTCGAACTCACGTCCTTTGAGTGGTCATACCGGTGCTTTACCAACGTGGCCAATATATTTCAGAGTAACTTGATGGTGTGACCGTGAAATGGGGCTGATAAATACTCCTCTTGCTTAATGGTTTTGTAGCTTCACGTCTGATCTCAAGTATTTTGAGAAATGTGTGAAAAATCAGAGCATCACAAATGCAAAGCAAATTACTAGTAGCGTGAGTATTAGCTTTGTAGCACTCACACGGGTGGAGGCCGTTCAAGCACCCGGCTGCTCGAAGGAAAGCGTTTGCCTGGAAAATTGATGGCAGCCATCCTCCAAAACAAAATCGCTGTTGCGTGAGGAGGGTGTGAAAAGGACAAGAAAGCCCGAAATGGCGCGACAAAGGATTCCTACTACCTGAGAAAATACGTCGTATCCTTTCTCTTTCGTCTCACGACGCTAGGTGGTCTTGGACTGTGGGTTAGTCATCAGTCATCCCTACTGACACAGAACTCTGTCGCATATTTCTCTTGCCCTTTCTCACGCGTTTCTCATTGCCCCTCAGTGCCCCAGACTGCCGTCGTCCCAACTCACTGGCGCTTGTAATCAGAGGTGGCAGTGTGCAAGGCCGAAGGGATGAGAAATTTCCAATCCAATTCCAAAGCCATTTCCTTTTGAAGAGCGAGGGAGTGAGAGAGAATAGCGAGGATGGGGAGGAAGATGGAAAAGACGGAGGGGAATCGCATGTGTCGGGGAGGAGGCAAATCATCGCGAAGGGCTGTGGCAGGGATGGGAGGGTTGAAGAAGTAAAAAGTGGTAGGCAGATTGGAGGCTGGTTCGCGGAGATAGGGAGAAAGGGCTTGGTGGATTACAACAGGAAATGGAAATGCACAAGAGAAAAAAATGGTGGCCGAGAGGGACAGGGAAGATTCTGTGAGAAAAAAGGATTGGAGAAAGACCTGAGGGGGCATAGGGAAAGCAATGGTTGAAAGGGAAAGAACAACGCAGGGGTAAGTTAAAAAAACAGATGATGATTGATTGATTGATTGAATTGCCTTTTTACCAGTTTAATCTGTCATTTTGTGCCCTAGCTAGCTCTTAGAAAATGTCTCAAATCTCAACAAATGTTTTGAGCGGATGATTTTTAGCATATACTTTTGATTATGTTAATCTCTATCATTATGAAACACCCTATATTCTGTTCATATTTCACCACCAAAATATACATTTCCTGCCATTTGTGGTCTTAAGTATTATTATGTTTCTTCTCTTTTCTATGCTTGGGAAGATCTAATTGGAAATTTTATAATTACAGACAGTGGTTATCAAAACGTTCTTGCTAGTTTGGAATATCTAGGTATATAATTTAGTAATATCTAGATAATTTATACACCAAGAGCAACATTTCTATTAGGAAGTATCTTTGGAAGACGTACACACTATATTAAAGCTTTTACCAGAGTGATTCCAATTACGTTGTCACATTTTGACGACTTGTGATTTCACTTCATTAACTCACGTTATGATATATATAAGAATGAATATACAGACAAAGAGATAAAATAAGGAACGTTGAAATTATACAAAACGAACTGAGCTGCCTATAATATATGGCGATCTATTTTTATTTCTATTGGTGTGTTTAAATTTAAAAATTATGTGTTGTATTTCATGTAATACTTAGGTCCTATTTCGATCCCTGAATAATCTAGCGTATTTATTTGATTTCTTGTTGCGTCAAGATATAAGGTGTATTTAGAGAGCATGATAGTTTAAGATCTACGGACGGCAAATTGTCTAGGAATAATTCAGTCATGTTTCGGGGTATACGCCGCCAAAGACCGTAATTGGTAGAAAATGTGGATAATAATATGAGGATGCTTGTTTCTCAGAATATTCCTGTTTTTTTATTCGCGTGTGCAGCATGTTTATCTGGTATTAGGTTATTCTGGTCTATTTTCTTCGACTCAAACATGTTGCAGGGTGGTCGTTGCCATTGAGATTAATCCATGAACCCGCGAACGAGCACGCAGGCGGCCACGCGCTTATGCTTGCCCTCCTTCGCTGGTTTCGTTATCGTGCACGTTATGCCCATTAGCTTCAATGCTATCGGAAAGGACCCGTATACCTACTTACCTAACTTGAGGCTAGTGTCCCCTCCGGAACGGGTGCGTATATGAATGCCAAGCATTGTTATCTAACGGGAGTATTCGATAGGCAGGTGAATGTGGTGCCTCCTATGTTTTCCTTGCAATCAGCTGCGCGTCCCGGAAGAAAAGGAGGGCACGGATCGTATTACGGCCGTGTCTTTCTTTTCTCCTCACACTCACCTCGTGAAAAGCATGCTAGTGGAGACTGATGATGGAGAAAAAAGTAGCACTATGGAAATGTCGCCAGGTTTTTCTCCTTTTGCCAGGAAATTATTTTGCTTATTTTTTATTGAGATAGCTATAAAACTATCTCCTAAGCGTTTATTTTTACGCTTTCAGATTCGTGTAAATTGATTCGAATAGAACCTTTTCCTCAAAGTCTCATGCATTAGAATTACCGTGGCATAATGGTTCAGCATGTTGGGGAAATGAGTCAATTTAAATAGAAATTTAAATACATTTTTAGAATTGATCTTCCAGGCTCTTCATGATTTCACGGACGGCTCATCTTTAGATGTTATGGATCAAAACTCCACAATATTTAAGTAATTAATTTCTCCTCGGCAGGTTAGAAACGACAAATATATTCAGTGGGTTTGGTTGATTACATTAGGTTACAGCGAGGCATTGTAGGTAGATATATTAGTATTTGATTTGAGTTCACCAATTAATATAAAGATTATTCCTCGTCGTCTTTCTGTTGAAAGTATACATTCGAAAATACATAGAAAAAATTAGATTTAATACAGGAAGTACGAATGCATCGCTTCAAAGCCCAAACCACATTGCCCAGCACCAAAACATAAGTGAAATCTCAAATAATATTACATCTGAACCCTCGAGCGCATCTTTAGCATCATTATTTATGGGGTCCTTCTAAACATACCTTCAAACCTAATACCTAAGAACCCACGCAAGTCACATACTATTTTTTGAAGTGTGAGGAAGATGAGAAGAGAAATATTAGTTTTCTTGCGTAGGTAAGTAAATATTGCGTCTGTGAGAATTCTTCCTTGTCGTATATTGGTCCTAAGAAAAATCATCATTAGGAAGACATTTCTTGAAAGTAAAGACATTTTGTTTAACATCAGGATTAAGAGCCCACTATACTTAAATGTTGAGTTTAAAATTGACGTTGAGTATTGAGTATTGTTACCGCTTATATCGGATTACAGTGGATTTCTTTTAGGCTTATAATTATATCTGGATGTACTTCACCATCACCACACATTCACATCTCTATTTAAATCAGCTAGACATCAACTAGAGAAGGATTATTAAAGGGGAAGCAAAGCGAAAGAGCACCAAACCCTCACCGTATTTGGTAGTCTTTTTTGTCAGCAAGTTGGAATTTAAAGTAGCGTTTCTTTTCAATCGTTGGGATTTATTTTTCTTCTTTAAGATTGCTCTCGTGTGATCTATTATTCCTTGTGCCCTACAAGTCACCTACATTTTTGATCACGTTCTTACTTATCCTTTTTAAATTTTCTACATTTCTACGCTTTAAACTAAAAGAATTGTATTAAACGCGGTTAGCTGACTGTTAAAATCGCTGCTTTTCTGGTAATTATTTATGAACGACATTTTCACATGAATTATAAAGAATTCCAGATTCTTAAATAAGGTCTTCTTGATCTTGCAAGATCTTGATAAGATCTTGCAACCTCATAAAGTAGTGACAAGAACTTTGAGATGAATCGATCATCGTTTTTGTTCAAATTAAGGATATTCCGGTTTATAACAGATCACTCAGCACAAATATTGTTATTGAGATAATTAATAACTAAGGAATAGTATCCACGTCGGTATTTTTACTTACTCGGCGTTCGTTTCTGGAGTGGGGAGATCTCCTATTGTCGTTAGTGTGAGCGTTGACCAGTAGAGAGATCCTAGATACTTGCGTGTTAGCGTGGCGTAATCACCCTCCAGGCGATGCGGGTACACCCAGTCGCCCTGTAAATATAAGAAATTGACGCTCTTGAATCTCAATAGAAAATGACATTTGCCACACGGCTATTATAAAATGTTCATAACTGCTTTCTTAAACACCGGAATAATTTATGTCGAAAACTGCTTAAATTCTCTGGAACGGTTTTTTTGATTGTAAAAAGTTTAGAAAAACGAAGCTAATAAGAAGTTTCAGTTTCGTATCTTTGATTGGTGGTTGGTTTGTTTTATTATTATGGGCACTCAACCGTTTATAGAGTGCTCGAACGTACCAGGAAGGTTAACGTGAGCGCTATGTTTATATTACAACTACCAGTTGCCTCAATCCACTACATTTATGTGATGCAATGGATAATAATAGTAATAATAATTCCTCCCTACCTTCATTTTTCGTGACACACTTATCATTTGCCTTTCATTTACCCGCTAACGAACATTCTACCTTTGATCATGGCTTTTAGTATCTCCGTGCTTCTTATAAGTCCTTTAATCCTGCTTTTATTCCACTCTCATATTGTCTCTGGTCCTTTATTGTTCGCCTTATTTTATTCGTCTTTTCTCTGTTCAAAATGCTCCTCAATGTAGTGCAGTCTTCAACTTGCTCGACATTTTTTTATCCCGATTTTAATTTATGAACATCAATGCATTTCGAATGCGTCTTGATCGTCCAGTGAGGCACAACTTCAACTGTCATTAGCGTTTTTGTAAGTTTACTCACCACACGATCCCAAGAAAAGGAAGAAACCGATTGATTCAATCCGATTTAGTGCGTACTTGATGAGTACATTTAATATTACTTTGCACAAACAGTGTTTTAATGTGAGCGTGACCTTGGGATTAGAAAAATTGAAACCCACCCCATTTTTACTGACTATAACATTACTCCACTGAGTTCAAACAAAATGAAGCCGTTTTGGAATGAATTTTTATAACGAAGCTGATGCGGTTTGATTATAGTAAAATCAAATGCCTAGTAATTTGGGGTCGAGAGGTAGGGGGTATAGGCCACGACGCAGCCACTTTCATTGAAATGAGCACCAGCTATCGGGTTTACATTCATTCTTTTATTCACAAATAAGTCGAATTTCCAGAATTTAGTTTCTGTTTTTGCAGCCTTCTAAATCCCTCAATAGGTTATTCTCTCCGCTTGAATACTTCGATATTTTTTTGCTTAAGAGAGATGATGGTATTAAAAATAATTAGCCTATTTTTCTACCTCTAAATAAATCAAAAAGGACGGAAGAAGTACTTTTCAAACAATTCTGATTCAGAGGATCTGGGAGGACTAGTGTAATTTGTCCAGGAGCTATTTCCTTTTTAGACACATTTATATCGGGGCTATGTGTCATTTCCTTGGACTGAGGTATGAGGATATAGGACGAGTCAATAAATCTATAACCTGATTATAAATGAAATTAATGGAGTCATGGAAGTTATAGCTGTAAGTTGATAATAATAAATACTTTGGTTCCCGTATCGAATTTAGTTAATTTTTTACAAGGAACCTACTCATTAATTTTTATCTTTCCCAAAACTTTTAAAAATTGTGAAAAATTTTAGCAAGGTAGTAATTTATTCATGGTGTTTATTCCTATCATTGTGAGCTATAATTGATTTTAACCTCTTTCATTTGCCATATTCCTGTTGGTTCACAGTTTCGTAACTACCAAGCAGTACTTACCTGAAATCCCTCTGCTTCGGAGAGTAGGTAGTAGAAGCACCCGAACCAGTGAGCAAGGATGAGCAAGATGTGCACGAGGTTGACCACTCGCCATAGGTTGGGATAAACTGTGCGTGACTCCACCATATAGTAGTAGTCGACAAGGCGATACATCTGGAACAAAATTTTAGCAATGTTTTAAGGAATGCTTAAGTACATATTTGAATTCTCCGGTTGTGAATGTATTCGTTCACAAAATAACCGGTTGAAATCAGTGGCCTGGGAAAGGCCACGTGAGCATTTAGCACTGTATAGGTTTTTGCTTTATTTCCAAAACATCGTCGTCAGATGACCAAAACAGCTACTTCGACTGCCGAAATAATTGCTCTTTAAATAGTCACTTCTTATAACTTTTATTGGATTGGCATGGAACAGATTAGTGACCGGCGTAAGAGTGACTATGTGACAACTTATTTTAATACCATTGCTTTAATTATAAAATATATTGGTGCAAAGACTCGAAATTATGTCTAAAGTTCCATCATTGGTCTTGAATCGCACATTACGGTGTTACATTAACGATCTTACGCCACTGCACTTGCAAGTGGCTGCTACGAAGAAGGGTCGTAAATGTGCAGCCATTTTTTTTGCCTTTGCGCACTTGCGATATTCCCTTGGGAATTACAAGCAAAATAAATATCAAGCCAACGGCGATTGTTAGATTTTTGGTCGTAAAACTCAAAGGCTGCGGGTGGAATATATAGCTTCGGGCATCTATGCCGTGCTTGTCCTAGGACTAACCCTACGATAGAGGGCGCAATACAACCTGACCAATCGCAGAATCTAAAACCCGAATCTACAACTATTTGATAGTGACAAGGTCGTAGATTGTTTGAATTTTATTTTCGGGTATGGAATAAGCTCAAACGCTATTGAATATTTGGAGGCCATGAAAACAACGAATCCGTAATATTGTTAGCTCCTGTATTTTCCTTGTTTGCATTTTAAGTTTCCGGAGGAAGTCGGAAAAGCCTCACGCCGCCATTTTCTCATCATCTCCATATCTTATATTATTCAGAGGTAATCATCATTTTTCCTTTACTTGATGCTGACGTTTAAAATAAGACGAGTAAGATGGTTGCACTACCGCAAAAAATCTTCCTAAAATCAGTAGTTGTACTCCTAAGGGTAAGAATGTTTCTAAACTTCCAATATTTATAAAATTTGTAGTTTATTTCATTCTTAAACAGTTCTCCTTTATGGTTAATCAGTTGATATTAATCTGGTTAAACCCATTAAACTAACTCAGTTCACGGTGAGAACTGACCGTGGTGTAGAAATGGTATCAGCACCGTTTTGCATGCGGGAGTATAATTGGGTACTTGGTGGATAATTGACATGGGGGTCATTCCATCTCAATTCAACAAACGTTTGTCCCTTAGGGGCTCAGATTTTGATAAAAATTGGTGTATGGGAACAAAATCAACTCAAACTGAATACCCTCAAACAGCTTCGTGAAAAAATATTTTTTGAGCGAATTATGCATGTTTTAATTTTTTCGCATTTTTAGCAAAACTCCGAGCCTTAAATCATATTATCACTTATATCTCCGCTTTTAATTGTCATACAGCAATGATTAATAGCTCTTTTTAAAGCTAAATCTTTATCAAATGCAAATATATCAAGAAAAAATTATTTTCTTCTAAACCCTATTGTTATCTATCTCATATAGCCACGACCTTGAGCAATTAGGAAATTTTTAGGCTTGCATCGCGTGTCCGCTGCATGTGTTCCAAGGGGGGGAGCCGACGGGCTGCGCGAGAGAAGATTGTAAATGTTTAAATATTTATAAAAAACCCATTTATGAATTGCCACTAAATTTTATTTTAGGAATAGTTAGCTGGGTATATTTAGATTACGGAAAAAAAGTTTCGGCCGATTCTGAGATGGAGTATTTGAGAAAAGTTTACTAACAATTTTTTAAACATTAGTAATTAACAACAATAGGGTTTAGAAGAAAATAATTTTTTCTTGATATATTTGCATTTGATAAATATTTAGATTTAAAAAGAGCTATTAATCATTGCTGTATGACAATTACAAGCGGAGATATAAGTGATAATATGATTTAAGGCTCGAATTTTTGCTAAAAATGCGAAAAAATTAAAACATGCATAATTCGCTCAAAACATTTTTTTTTGCGAAACTGTTTGAGGGTATTCAGTTTGAGTTGATTTTGTTCCCATACACCAATTTTTATCAAAATCTGAGACCCTAAGGGACAAACGTTTGTTGAATTGAGGTGGAATGACCCATGGGTATTCTAAAAATCTAAGTTTCACTTAAGGGATGTAGGTAAGTTAGGTAGAGTGTAGGAATGGAAGCAATGTGACAGTTGTGTTTTTTTTCTCGTTGGATGAGCACTAATAGTCGATTCACATCAAGAAACAAGGGTTGGTAAGAAGAGGAGATGCGGATAGCTGATGGGGCTACCAAAGATAAAAACATTGTCTCAAATAAAATTATCTTTTCAAATCAATATGGCGTCATGTTTCAACATCGCCGACTCTTATAACGGAAAAAAGTCTCTTTCAGGAGACCGTTTCCTCATTGATCGAAAATTTGTTGCGTCAAAAATAGGATAAAACTTTGAATTACTCTATAATTTTATTATAAAGTATAGAGTATTATTTATATACGCTCCATTCTTCAGGTGATCTTTATCCCCCTTTTATACATTATTACTTGCGTTAGAGTCAGCTCACCTGTTGTTGTTTTTTCTCAGAAATGGTAAATAAATTACTTTCCGCAAGGAGAAGGAAGCCCTATGACACCGTTTTACCTGCTGGTCTCTCCCCTTTCCCTATCTAAACTTTTCCTCCTTCCGTAGGCGTCCTTACATCTTCCGGACCGTACCATCGTAGACCCACCTCTCTTCAATTACCTGTGCCCGTCTCGATAAACTTAACCCCTCCCCACTTCGCCCGCCATTAAGGCTGTTCCCCTTTGTTCCGCTACTTGCTCGCGCGACTCCTATCCTCGCCCTTTCCCTCTCCATCCGCCACGTGATCCTGCCTTTGTCTCCGGTTGGTTTCGCTCTAACGAAGTATTTTCATTTGATTCTGTTTCTCTCTTTTTCCCCAGGGATCAAATAAATGCACTTCATGTGAAAGTACCCCTCCAGAAGTAAAAAAGAAATTGAAAGAGCGAAGTTGGATTTGATGTGCGCCAGAAATCAGTAAAATTCTCTTAAAGACATGCTGAATTGGGCCTTTAAACATGTTATAATTAGTGTCGCAGATTTATTGGGCGAAATACAATGGCATTTGTCCCGCCACGAAGGACTCAACCCAATATAAGGCATGTAGGAAAGTCCACAACACAGTTTTTTATCAGAAAGTAGCTGAGTTATTAGTTATCCTCTTTTCTTTGGTAATTAAACCCCCTTGGTAAAAAAATAGAAAATAAAAATTTGCATGTGAATTGGTTAGTCAGTGTTTATGAAACGGATAATATCAGTACCTTAGCATTTCATTTGTTACCTTATCTGTTGTTTCAAGTCTGCCCCACACTTAAAGGCACCTCAGAGCAGGAGGAATGACACAGTGATGGTCATGTAAGGGTAAAGAGGAAGGGTGGAGAGAAATCCGGCAACGGCATTAGCCTGCTCTTAACGAAAAACGCCAAAGTCCACGATATGTGTCCCATTAGACGGACGGAGTACAGAATCCGAATGCTTTCCGCAAAGCACTCAAGTAGGCATAGGTTTACCGCGGTCTGCCAATGCCGGGTTTTGAACTGGGTCCTCTGGTTAGGAGGCCAGTACTCTAGCCACTTCACCAATTAGACCCCATGCCTGTGTTTCCCCCTAAATTTCCTCCTTCAGAGTGTTTTACCACCACTAGTTCACTAGCGTTCGTCTACAATACGGCAACCAATATGCGTGCATAATATTTTGCAAAGGATGGAAATGGTTTTGTTGATTCTTTCTTTCTCTTTCATTCGTATCTCTAAATCTTTCAGTGGAAAGACTTATCGCTTGCCGTGTAAATTGAAAAAAAAATATTTACAGAAAGATATTTCCTATAACTTTTACTATTTGTAGTCAATATTTTCTACATTTTTTTCTGCCTATATGGCACTCGTCTCCGAAAATATTTCTCATACCGAATTAGTACAACAAATCGCGAGGCTGTGCGTAATTATACCTAGAGTTTCTTATTCCCCAGGTCAGATCAATTCTGTTCACTTTGGAAATCACAAGGTAGTCTCCTGGTGTTGAATTTTACCAACCTTTATGAAACTTTGAATAGCCTAGAAAAAGGAATCTATTTATCTATATTTATATGCCCTTTCGAATTTCCTTGACCTTTGGGTTCGAATCATGGTCATTTCTTTTCTTAATTTCTCTTCTTTCAACAAGCCCTTTGTGTAATTAACGAAAAAATAATATTATATTCGCGGATGAGTTTACAATGAAGGTATTTGATATGACCATCAACGTTTTTTTGGAGATTTATTTCCCCAATGTATGAGGGTGGCGTCAATATTCGTTCACTGAACTCAAAATGCCATATCATAACCTTGAGTTATTTAGTATTATTTTATTATTTAATTATATCCTCAAAAAGTTACGCCCCTTATCCTTTACGGATTATGATCACAAAGGTACCTGGTGAAAATATTTATTGAGCGTGTAATTCATGAACGATGCGGTAGAGCATTAGAGCAACGAAAAAGGTCAATTTAGATGGACTTCAATGGATTTGGTGAGGGTAACCCCTACTATCCGCGTACTAAGGATCGTAAAAGAAGGCGGACCTTTCGAACTGGAAACGGCCTTGTCTTTCACAACCAAATTGGGTATTTTAGTGGAAGTGATTCGCCGAAAACGGTGCTAAATAAAATTCTCACGACTTTCCAGATCTCAGTACATCAGTCCAAAAACCCATTCAACCATTTGGTTTTCTGCAGTCTCTCCGATCCGTCCTTTCACACCACTCGTTTTTTTGTCTTTTCGCATCTGTTTTTTCGTTTCATCAGCAGCGTCGGTCTATTTCCCACATGCAAGCGCTACACGTCTCGCTTTTTGTTTCGCATAGGGCATCCCGCTTAACCAAAGACGACTGCAGGACATGTTGGAGATTGAGGAGGAGGCCCTCCCATTTGCCACCCCATCGCATGCGCATCGTGCTCGAAAGAACACAGGGCAAACAATCGTTTTCTCCGCCTAGCTCTCCGGATCCTTTATCCAATCCGAATAATGGGGTCAGCGTTGCTATCCTCCTCTTTGCCGTTTCAAGAAGGAGAAGAGACGCTTCCCGATTAGTGGGGGCGTGGACGCCTTGTCCCCATCTTTTCAGCGCCGCGACGTTCGAATTTCCTACTTTTACCTGTACTGTTATTTCGGAGGTCTCAAGGGCAATGTTTGGGCGGAATTTTTGTGAGGATGGCCATTAGACAAGATGGGCATGTGTGCCGGACGTGTCTCATATGAAGAGTCTTGAAGATATTTTTTATCATAATAGCCACTTTACTACAAATTCATTCCTTGTGAACAAATAACGATTGCGGGCGTGGGCAAATGGGCGTATAAACTTATTTTTTCCGTTCCATGGCCGAAAATTTTCAGTCTTTGTTTTTTTCTGTAAGGCATTAAAATGGGCTTTAAAAAATTATTAGGTTCCACCAATATCAGTAAGTTACATGCAACGGTTGCGAAGGGTTGGATTCGCCAATTGTAAGAACGACTTTGCTCTGATCACGAAGAATCTGTTATTATCATTCTTTCTGGAGTTTCTTTTACATGGGAAATATCTCGCTAAAGATGTCCCTTACCTAAACATAGGAAGTCAAAACCTTCAATATTGTCTATATTAGTGGTGGTTTATTATTTAGTTTTTTAATTTTACTTTGTATCATTAGAAACAATTACCTCGTCTATTATATTGAGAGAAAAATTAAACTTACGTTCCATTCGATTACCTTTAGCATATTCCCCTGGGGATTAATCCGGCGGCAAACATGTGAGTGAAGTTTTTGCCTATTCGTTAGTATCAGGATTCATTTCATTGTCTTTTTTCTGCAAATATGTCTTCGAGTGCCTAGCTTAAGCTGATTTCATTTCAATCTCTTTTTTTTGCAAATATATCAATGAGTTCCTAATTGAGTTAATGAATTGCGATGGATTCATTATTGAAAACTGATGAATCCCTGCCTGGGATTGATTTCACCGAAGGATGATTCATTCCACAACCGTGTAGGCGTAATTTATGAGTATAATCCTGTAGAAAACGGCATTCGTGGAAAAAAGAGGAGGAGATCGTTTGCATGAGTGAAGGAAAAATGAGAGCTTTCGGCCGAAGTGGATCATCAGTCTGATGAATGGGTTAGGTGGAAGAGTGGGAAGTCAGTAACTCTTGATTAAATCGTCCAAAAAAAGTGAGTGACGAGTTCAGGATTTCAACACGGAGAAATATAAGAGAACGCTGAACGAAAACGAAATGGTTTCCTGAGTATGGAAGTATTTATTGACTGGATCCCCGTTGGAAACATACTGAATGGACTTCATCATTCCTAAGTGGAAGAATTTACGGTGATTTAACTAGTTTCTTATTACCGAACCTTGTTGGAATAAAAGGGTAGAGCTTTTAAACTTGAAGTAACATCCATGATTAATTCTCTTTGAATGCAAGATTTTGGGAAAAATCTATATGAATTAATAAAACCCATTTTTGAAACTTAGAAATTTGTAATTATATTTTTTCTAGGACTATAAATTTGTATATATAACAGAATGGTCATCAACCTGAACGCAAATATCATGCATCGAGCAAATATCATCATCGAACAATTTCAACAGAGAGGAAAGTTATAAGCTCTCTCATGCTTGGAGGCGCCTAATTCAAAAAACTAGTCAAACGACCGATGAAAATGCGCCCACTTGATCATCAGAGCGCATATGCGAGAACTGAATGGCATATAAGACGGCAAAAATCTGCTCAAAAACACTTCGTACCTGAAGACGCGAACTGAAACGTTGGCGAAACTGTTGTCCCCCCAGAATGGACACACGCGGAAGAAATCCCGAAAGGAATGGATTCTCAAACCAGACACTCCGCGGAAACCTCAATAAGGAATTCATATTTTGTATAATTTCGCAATGATGACAGTTATCCTGACAAAGCATTATATATAGTAATCCTAAAGTATACTAGGCATCATTTATCTGCCTTTGTTATTTTGGATCTGGATACAGCGAGCATTTATTAAGTGCATAATCCTGTCTTCTGTATCTTTCATTTTGAACTTTCTTTTGATTAAAAATTGTCTCTGTTCCTGGGCCAGAAGAATTGCGTAAAAATGCCATTCGCAATCCCTCGGAATGAGATGGATGAGTTGGATGCAATTTGCAAATCTGGAATGTTTTAAGATTTTACCTGCTATTATTTTCATTTTCTTATTGTATCATGGTTTTAATGTCCTTGTTTAGTGGATGTATTTAAAATCTTTGGCCTTCTATTGCCATTCCTCCCATTCACTTTTTCTTCGACGATAGTATTCATTATGACTCCTTTCCTTTTATAAAATCTGATTTTATCTGATTAGTTTTCAAAGTGTGAACGTCATGGCTGCATGTTAACAAATGTTACTAAATAATGAGTAAGAAACGTCATTCATATATTCAGCCTTTATTTGAAAAAATAATTATCTTATACGTCAGAGGTATACAGCTCTTACAATTCACCTCAGAGCGTTTTGTTGCTGTTCCCGTCAATTTTGTTGATTGTGTTAAAATTTATGCGATGTTTATCGGGAGGTAGGCGTGGTATGTAGACGTATCAGTTGGGTATATAAACAACTTTCAATTTTGGCCATCGTTGGATTGAGTTAATGCTTATGATGTGTATTAATTATCATACCCCAAAAATGATTCTAGTTCTCAGAAATTAGATTTCTTGCTGTGGTAACGATTTGTAGATCTGATGTATTTTTAGAACTGATATACTTCTTACCGACGAAGACTTAGAAAGGTTGAATGCCACGTGTATTTATAAAATCAATTTTGTTCTTTTTTGTCTCATAGAAATTTGAAATCAAGTTCTTTTTGAGGTATTTCGTTTCAAGACTTCACGAAATTGATGATAAAGAACGTCAATACCCTCCGGCGGCTGGGCAGGCGTAACATTTTGCTCGAGTGCATTAGCGGTGAGAATAGTTGCGAAACGACCATCGCCGCGCTGATTTAAATTTGAAGCAGGTACGCCGATGAATATCGAGAGGAGCTCTAGAGCGTCGTGCATGACGGTATTGAATTCGTGGGACGGTAGGTTGATGTGACTGAGCGTGGGAGGAGATGACGGTGGATGGGGAGTGGGTGGAAACGTCGCGGCGTGGGAATGCATGAGATGCGTCGCCTTCCATCCCCCGGCTCCTTTGCGCCCCTCTCCTTGCTGCGAACAAAACGCATGGTACCAGAAATTTCTCATCCCCCCTCCCGCTCTTTCCTACCCCCGGTGACCTACATATTGGTCGCTTGGCGGCACCCTTTCTAATTTCACAAGGGCCTCCCCTTTGCGGCGGGGCGGCCCTTGTGATGTAGCGACACGTTCTTCTGGCCGACATTCGCCCCGAGCATTTTGGTTTCGGTGGTTAAGAGCTGTCCTTAACGTCGAAGCAGGTTTTTTATGAGCGCAGAAGTTTATGCTCGCCTGGCGATAAACACCATTTTCTCGCCTAACCAGTTCCGCTCGTATCTCATGTCCGTATCCCCACGTGTCATCAAGTGGAGAATAAATTTACGCTTTTAATTTTTAATTTCAGTGTGAAGGAGCTATTTATGCGTTGAAGACAGAACGGTTGCACGCCAAGGCTTTAAAATGGAGTTTTCCGAGAAATGGCTTTTTCTAGAAAAAAAGGATGTCATAGAATATGCTTCATAATATATTCTGTCATATATTACGTGCATTTAACAGAGTAATAAACCATCAGTTGGAGAGCAAAACCAGCACTCATAATTTTGCTTAAATATCAAGTTTATTGACTTTTTTATGCAAATGTTCTTAATTACATTTATTTGATACCTGAAATTATTGTGCCATTTTTAGTGTAAAAAGGTCGAAGAGTAACATAAAGAAACACGTAAAAATGTCTGTTAGCATGAAATTTGCATTGCCGCAATAGTTTTTACGTTTATTTATCTGATAAATCACATGTTCCTCAGTTAATGGGCGTGCAGCAAAAAGTAACTGACTTTTTTCCTTGCCATACTATATATAATTCCTGTTGGCTTCCTCTTTGTGGACCTCTAATTTTCTTTTTTTGCTCTAAAGTTGATGGAAGCATCCAGTACCTATCCTGGTGCATACGTACATACATGCTAACGGTGTTACCAGGAACGTGGCGCATTAGCGACGCCGACTCGCTTAGGGTATTTTTGTAGAGAAAAAATACCCTCAGCGAGTACCCTTTCCAACCTTAAACCCTCCACTTCTTAAACGGATGTGGCTTGTATTATGTTTGGACTGATTAGAACCGATTTTAATTGCTCAAAATATGATTTCAAATCTGCGTTGGTACTATAAAGCAAGACATTAATTACCTTATGGAATCATATACTTGTATTTCTATCCTGAAATGGAAGCAAAGACGCGGAAAGAAAAGGGAGCTCAATTATTTTATCGAAGTTCACACAGAAAAATGTGTTGAATAAATCGGGTAATAACTTAAGCTAACTAATGAAAAATTATTTGGCGTGTGACCCATTTAATTAAATATCGAGAAAGTTTTATAAGATTTATTCGATGAATGACAATAGGCCTAATATGTGTATTTTTGAGATGAACACGGTAATCAGCAAATCCAGGCAACGAGTGCTTGGTATATGGCAGCAGACATGTATCATACCCTTCTTCCCCATCATATTTTCGTCTTTTAACGAGCTTGTTATGCCGAACATATTTGTTGCCGGGAGTTATTTCGGAAATGTTTTCTTTTAATTTTGAATGAGTCCTCAGGAAACCGACCGAACATGGCATGATTGCAGGTGAAGGGGTTACGGAATAGAAGATACTACGACGCGTAAAAGCTGAAATGAGAGAATAAAATATGGCTAAAAGGAATGCCTTGAGCACCCAGGTATAAAAAGGCAGGTGAAGGAAAGACTTGACTTCTCTCCCACTAACCCCATCGCTTCGCTCAATGACGGAACGAGTGTGGAAGTCGGTGGTTTTGAATGTTCTTCCCCGGATGGATAGATATCCAAACCATGGGGAAGTTTATGGATTTTCGGAAATGGTTTGAGACGCCGCCGAAGCGGGAAAGAATGAGTACACGGGACCCTTTTTCAGTCAAGCACTCGTCGCTCATGCTTCGCTGTTATCGCCCAGGCCAAAAGACACCGTGGAAATAAGGCTAGGAAGGCGAAAGAGGATTCGTGGGGTGGGGTGGAGGGAAAGAGTTTTTGGGGATATGGCATCGACGGTATGGTTCCGAGACCATGGAAGGGGGATGGATCTTGGTTGATTGAATGGACGTGTGTGCGTGTGAACTCGGAGGATGTTCCTAGGGAGGACGAGCATCCATCACATCGGGGGCGGAGGAGGATAGGGCGCGGCCCAGCTGGATGTGCGAGGAAGGAGCTGTGTGGGAGCGGCCTATTAATCATTTGTTAGCCGAGGAGACGAGGAACGGTATCGAGGGAGAGCTAGGGAAAGTGTGAAGGAGGGAGGCTCCTGGGGGTTGAGGGAGGGTAATGAGGTGTGCTGAGGGTGGGACAGAGCTCCAGAGCAGAGGCCCTACTGCGGGAAGGGGGGCGGAGGGGAACGATATAAGAGCCTGGGTTCGGAGGGAAGAAAAAGAAATTGGGCGTCTCGCTAAGAAGGCTGCTGAAAATGTTTATAGCTTGTAAGGTTGGTAGGGACTGTTACTAGTTGCTCAAACGGGTTTCTATGGACGTGAATTAACTCTTTTTACTTTTTTTGTACTGCGCTTAGCATAATTAATATATTCTAACTATCTTTGACTTTATTGCCGGAACCATCGTAGATTTTGGTACCTTATTTTCCGGTTTTAAGTTGCTTGGGCATTTGAGACGCACTCTTGTTTTGTGTACATATGAAAAAAATAACATATGCTATACTCGATGCGGTTTCAGATGAAATTCAGCAGTGACGTGTAATCAAATGATGTAAACAAATATGGTATGATATGGCGTGATTCAGGCCGTCAACAGAGGGCATTTTGCTTTTATCATATATTCTATTAAACTGTCCGTGTGATGGAATAAACTTATCGAGAGGCCTTATATTGTCTTATATCTTATATTATGTTTATAGTGCATAGCGTAACGTTTAGATATCCAAGGTTTTAGATCTTCTGCTTCCCCGGTAAATAGGTAGTACGAAAAAATCCCCTAAGATCTTCACCGGGTTAAAATTTTCAGATTGGCCGGCGTTCGAAAGCTCGACTCCTAACTCCATCTTCCAGGGAAATGCATTTGCATATCGTATTGTATCTCATGTGTAAACCAATGCTTACGCTCTCTCAAATAATTTAATAAAATAAATAAATACCATTAAAAATCGCCTCAAATCCTAGTATGGTGAACGTTGACCAGAAAAAGGTCGATTAAAATTCGCCCAAGATGGATTCAGTATCATGTAAAGACTTCTTTTCCTCGCTCCCTTATTGATCAGAAGATAGGCTTGCAGCTAGATTTATTCTCTATTTGCCGATTTGCTCTTCAAAAATAAAGTGTTGACAGCATATTTTCCACTGCTACTACCTGATCAGCAAGTTTTGTTGACATTGTCTCGGAACAACCTCTCAAAGTGGTGCATTCGAGTAGAATGGAAGTGTGTTTTGGTAAAAGAGTTGAAAAATTGTCATATTCATATTTTGCTATAGGGTTCTTATATTCAACAATAATATTAATTCTGTTGAAGAATCTGAGTGAGGAAATACATTTACAACTTGAGGCTTGAATGCGTGCGCATTGCATTTATCAAGTAACTTTAAAATGAGATACAATCTTCTAGACTAAGAGTTTTCTGTCCTAGCTCTTCCAATAGCCGACAATTTTTCCGGTCAGTTCAAAGGAGTTTTCTTCCGAAATATGCTGCTTTCCATTGTATCATATTCTGTTCTCAAATAAAATGAAATATCAACCAGTACAAAATAAAATCTCTCTTTTACTTTCTTGTTAGATCGTTTCCCCGATATTCGTTTTCATCATCATCACTGGTCAACAATCATAGGATTTTGTTTGACACAGCCCTCCACTCGATTCTTCTATCAGCCAACCTCTTTATATTGATGTAACTCCTCTCTTTTACATCCTGCACAACTTGCTCCATATACCTCATACGAGACCTGCCTTTTCCATTCTTCCCGTTCATTTTTCCTTCGACGATTGTCTTCATCAGTCCATCGTGTATTAAGATGTGGCCTATTAAGTCTTGTTTTTAAGGTTTTCAGTAGACATCTGTTCTCTCCCACTCTTTTTAAGACTTCTTCGTTTGTCACTCCATCGATCCATTTTATCTTCATCATTTTTCGGCAGCACCACATTTCATATGCTTCCAGACTGGACTTCTCTGCTGCTGTTATTGTCCATGCTTCGCTGCCATATAGTAGAATGCTCCAGGTGTATGTTCTAATGAAATGTTTCCTCACTTCCACGCTTGTATTTTCAGCTGCAAGCAGAATCTTCTTCTGGTAAAATGCCTTTTTCGCCTGGGCAATTCTACTGGCAATTTCTCTTTTACTTCGTCCATCGCTGGTTACTCGGCTTCTCAGGTAACAGAATTCTTCCACCTCCTCAATGTATTATTTTCCTAGTTTAACATTGGTCCTGGCTTCCTTTCTCCTACTGCATATCAATACTTTACTTTTATTTTTATTGATCTTCAGATGATATCTGGTCATTGTCCTTTCCAGATTTTCTAGTGTCTTCTTTAAATCTCCTTCTATTTCTGCCATGACTGCTATGTCATCGGCGAATTGTAGCATGCTGATTTTCTGTCCGTGGATATTCACTCCGGGAGACTTTTCTTTGACGTCTTGGATGGCTTTCTCGATGTAGACATTGAATAATACGGGAGACAGTGCACAGCCTTGCCTCACTCCTTTCTTTATGCTTTCTTCTGTACTGCTGGGTCCTGATTTGATTATGGCCACTTGGTTTTTGTACAATCTGTGAATATCTCTTCGGTCATTGCATGATACTCCAATTGCCTTCAGAATTTTTAGCACCATGTTCCAATCCACGTTGTCAAATTCCTTCTACAAATCTACAATTGCAACAAATGTCGGAAGATTATCCTCTTTTCTCTTCTCTATAAGTAGCCAGAGGGCCAATCGCTTCTCTTGTGCCCTTGTTTCTTCTGATCCCGAATTGGTTCTCATCCAGGAACTCCTCAGCTTTTCATTCTATTCTTCTATAGATGATTCTCGTCAATATCTTCGAGGCAGGTGTCGTTAGGCTTATGGTTCTTAAATGTTCACAGTTCTCAGCCTTCTTCTTTTTGGCAATAGGAATGATGTGTTCTTCTCAAAGTCTGTGGGTATCTCTCCTGTAGAGTACATGTCGCATATTGTTTTATACAGCTGAGTAAATGTTTTCTCTCCGACATTTTTAATTAGTTCGGCAGGAATATGATCTATTCCCGAAGCCTTATTTATCTTCAGATCCCTTACAGCTGCGTCAAATTCTAATCTTAGAATTGGGGCTACCAGATCATCCTTATCAACTTCATTTCCCTCTTCGATTACTTCTGCTCTAAGATAGCTTCCATTCTACAACTCTTCCAAGTATTCCTTCAATCTCTTCAATTTATCCTCATGTTCAATCAAGAGTTCTCCATTCTTGTCCCTGATGCAATTGCATCTTGCAGTCCGTTCCTTGAAGTGATTTCTCACCATCCTGTAGGCAACTTCCACATTTCCTTTTGCGAGGTTGCTTTGTACATCTTCGCATAGGTCCTTCATTCACATTTCCCGTGCTTTTCTCGCTTCACAGTTTATTTCATTCCTGATTCTTTTGTAGCGAAGTTGCCCTTCTTCAGTTTCCACATGTTTATATTTTCTTCTCCCCAGAACTTCTTTTGATGCTTCCTGTTGTCCAATTTTGATATTCTCCCATCTCTTTCGCACGATTTCACAGTCAAATTATCTTCTATTTTCTTTTCCATTGCCTTCTGAAAGGTGAGCCGTTGTACAGGTTTTTTTAATTTCTATACCTGTCATACGTTCTTCATTGATTTCTTCAATTTCTTGAGTTTTTAGTGGAATTTCATCATCACTAAGTTGTGATCACTGTCGATATCTGCACCCTAGTAGCTTTTGCAGTTCTTCACCTGGTTTCTGAACGTCTGCTTCATTAAAATGTTGTCAATTTGAAGTCTTCTTCTGGGGAATTTTCCAGGTATTTCTTCTCCGTTGATGGTTTTTAAACAATGTGTTTTCCATCACCAACTTATGTTGTGTGCAGAATTCTATAAGTCTTTATCCTCTCTCATTTCGATTTCCCAAGCCCTATTTTCCTGTTATTCTTCCATATTTACCTTCGCAAACGACAGCGTTCCAACCTCCTAAAATAATTAAGTTTAATTCTCCTTTTACGTGCTTTATTACTTCCGTGATATCTTCATAGACGTCTTCCACTTCTTCGTCTTCGCAGTCCGACGTAGGCATGTAAATTTGTACCACAATGGTATCTGTAGGCTTGATCTCAATCTTCACCATTATAATCCTCTCGCAGGAAGCTCTTCACGTGCAGTCCTGCACTCTTCCTGAGCGTTATGCCAACTCCAACGTTACCATTTTTGATCCAGTGTGAATAATTCTATAACTTCCACTCCAAAAGTCTCCCTCCATCTCATTTCACTGATTCCTAATATGTCGAGGCGCATTCTTCGCATTTCCACCTTAAGGTTCTCCAATCTCCCGCAGGTCCGAAGTGATCGCACGTTTCACGTTCCTTCCCTAAAATGACTATCACACTTGACTAATGTACTCTCTCGGGTAGTTCCCGACCGGAGATCCAAATGGGGGACTATTTTACCTGCAGAAAATATTTTACTTGAGAGGGTTCCTTCACGTCTTGATAAGAAAGAAAAAGGCTGCGACTCCTCGGGATAATAATGTGGTGGTTTCCCCTTGCCTTCCACATCGCAGTACCACAGCCGTTATTGTAAATGTTAGCACACCTGTAGTGAAATGAGTGTCGCTGCACCGACCACTGTGGTCTCCACCTTCACTCATGTGAAGAAGAACTGCTGCTCTCTCCTTCGGGTGCTAGGAAACATAATTGTTTGCGGCCTCCCGTCGCCAAGTCACGGCATCTTAACACGTTTATGTATCATTTAAGGGCATATCTTACCCAATGATAGACCTATACCACCTCGGAATGCCGCCGCTTTTTTCCACGACTGCTTATTCGACGATGTAACTCGCTTATCTCGCAGCTAAACTCTATATCTAGAGGTCGACATCATCTTCCGCAACCCGGTGGACGCATTCGGTGGCTTTAAGCTCAGCCCCGAGATATTCGTTTTATGAATTCAAAGCACTCCCAATATCTCGAATTCACTTGCATCACCCTCGCTTTCCTCCAAAATCATGAATTTCAAATTGGCATAGCATTTTTGTCGGGAATGCACCACCTTCAATTTTTAGATTTGATATTAGCCCGCAGTCTTGATACCACGAATCAAAATTTATAAAGATTTTGTTAATATTTTATAATTCCACTTTCGTAGTCATTCTTGGTAGAAGGTGGTACATCAGTGACTTAACCATGTTGCTAGTTATTTTTGTTACTTATTTTGTCAATATAAATGGGGTATAATCCATGGTACCAAACATGGTCAATATCGAAACTAAATGTGATGTAATAAGAAAAGGCAATAATGAACATTTCAGGGGCTGATCATATTCGTCCTACCTACATGAACCTGAATGAGAAAGCATTATTTCCCGTTAGGAGGAATGTTTAATTTCAATTAGGTCCACTCAGGGTAAGGGGTTCAAATGTTCATGGTCCAATAATTAAGGTTTCAGCTTTAGAGTATTTGGGATTGAGAAACCAAATTTTTTGTTATGTGTCAATTATCTTATCCTTAAAACGTCTCATTTCGTAATAATCCACATTTTTACTATACTGCCACTACCAGTTTCAACTTGCTGGAACGTTATTATTAAGAGGTCATGCCTAGATGCTCTCTGTGAAAATTACACTAAGTTAGTCCGCCAACCATTGCTGAAATGCGTCCCTATTAAACATTAGGTACTCAGAAATAGGTTTACATTTCTTTATGAGGTCACAAATTCTTTTATGACAGTATGACGTTCTATAAAGGTCACCTATCAAGTCAATAAAAATTCAAATTTGTTATGGATTTGAAATTGTAAGGAAATTTTACGTTCTGTTGGAATAATACCTCCCAATTTAACCACTCAATTGTCGAAATGGCTACTTCAAAATTTCTTTTCTTTTTATACCTTTTTATATACTTTTTTCCCAAAAATCTCTTCGGTTTAAATTTTTCTGGCTAAATAGATATATTGAGGACTCCAATGATGAGTCATGCATGCATTTTAAATGTAAATTGTTTGTTTTTGAAAGTTGAAGCAGAGAGAGAGAGACAGAGGAAATATATTACCCCGCTTCAAAATGCCAAATTCATCTACCTGTCTTGAGAGGAAAAGAGAGTGACCAGGATCAGTTTAAACATAAGCTGTTAAGATGCCGTAGAGACAGGACAGATTTTAAGAAATATTTGGTGGAATGTCATAAATTTTATAATAGAAACAAATACGCTGGCTCGATTAAATGTAAGAAATAAAAATAATTAGGATCTTACTTCGGGACCGAGAATAAGATGAAGGCTTGAAGTTATTAACTCGAAAACGGTGTTTTATTTTCCGAGGTAAATATATGATAGGAGGAAATTCACTGAGAAACCACGTAAAAAAAGTAACAATGTTTAAAATAATATAGCAGTGTCATAATATTTGGAAACAATAAAAACTTTTTTTTGTAGAAAGGAAGAACTAGAGTTTTCAGAGAAGTCCTTCTCACTGAAAGAACCAATCTTAATCCAAATCTTTAAAATCGTCGTCTGTCGTCTCTTCGGATTCTGGAGGCTTCAATTTAGATTTGAATTAACCAAGTTGATACATATTTTACTGCTAAAATATTATCACCCATTCTAGCATTAATCTTTTAATTTGCTTGAATATGACCCCAATGCATTTTTATTCCATACTCTTCCTTGATATAAACAACGCGAGGTACATTCGTAAGTGTAGTAAGATCGAAGAGATATTAAAGTATTATTTCCCATTACATTTTTATTGAGGTAGATGGAGTGCTATTTGTCTCACTTAAAATACCGCACCAGGAAAAGCAGGAACGTTTCGGAGCAATCATAGTGCATACAAATGAATTTAAATTAATATTCCGCATGATGAATGTGTGCGGCAGTTTATCAGGTAGGCAAACGCAATTAAAGTTAACAGCAAAGCAATGAGGTGACCGCCAAAATTGGAATATTTCGAGAGAATTCCTTAATCATAACTTTGGTTTGTACATTAATATTTTTTCAGCATGTTCTGTAAATGTGTGATAAAATTTTATACTTGTAGACTTTCCAAAGGGAAAAAAATAATTCAACTAATAATTCAATAATTAAGGGATTCAGAACTCCTCAATTTTCGGCTAGGGACTTTTAAACATTAACTATCAAGTCGTCATTATTCTCTCCGGAAGTTGACCAGAAAATCTGGGGTCCCGAGTTTATTGTCGGTCAAGATGAATGATTTTTTCTCTGTGGGAATACTGTGTATATCAATTGGGAATTGTGTATATCAATGGGTAACTCCGTTAAGGGTTTTCGTGTCTAGTTCGCAATCCTCGAAATATTAAACGTTTATACATTGCTTAATAATACAATTTTTTATTCAACTTGTTTGTTTGAGTGGGATATATTTTCTTCTTCATGTCAAGTATTGTGTGGAATCGTAATGCTAATAAAGAAAAATTTAAGTCCTCCGGAAGAAAATGAATGTTTCGTACGCGTGCTACGGTTATTTTTCTTTCTGACTGTTATAACTAGCTATTTAACCTGTTTTATGGATACAGAGCAAGTGAACTGCGATCGAGTCTGCAACCTACTACAGGAGATACCGACTCTTTACTTGGTGGCTTCGAACCGGGAATCGTCGGGAAATACCTCAGATGCTGCACGCTTGTGCTTGAAGTACCCCTGATCGTAAATGAGAGAGAAAGTGTGGGAAAGGAAAGGGGCGATGAGCAGAGTGATCGAAAATGAAAACGGGATGTTGGAGGAAGGGAGAGAGAAAGAGAGAGAGAAAGGATGAGAATGAAAGAAAAAGTGTAGTGGGCGATAGTGAGAGGGAATAGGTTTGAGAGGAAGAGAGGTCTGGATGGGAGAAAGAAGGAATCGGAGATCGGGAGAAGGGTTGTATGCTGAGAGGGGAAAAGTAGGAAGGGGAAAAGATGTGAGGGTGGGGGTGAGAGGGAAGAAGGGAGAAAAGAGAATGGACGGTTGAAAGTGATAGACTGTGAAAGTGCTTCATTTTATTTTTTCCCAGGGAAACTCATTTACGGCCTTCCCATCAACTCTCTCCATCCCTTGTCCTCTCCGTCGATGAAATGGGGTTAAATACGAGCTGTAATGATAGTTTGGTTATTTTTTCTTTGCCCCCCCTAGAATCGGCATTTCACTTGCACATCCAGGAAAACACTCCCTTACCTTCCGACAACGCATAAATTTTCATTTTTACGTTGTGTCACGCAGCAATTGTTACTCCCGGGTCCACAGTCATTTCGACTGTCCCTCTTTCAGCTGTCTTTCTCGACGGCTTCCGTGTATCTGTTATCTGTTCCTCTTCTCTCCCGCATCCTCTTCCTTCCTATGCTTATCAACGCAGAATAATACCTCAAGAGAAAGAGTTGCGATAAGAATTGTGAACCGGCATTATCGAGCCTCAAATTAGTGCGTCGCGTATCAATTTATGCGACTGGAACGGGTCGACTAAATTAATGAAGCCAGTGAAGATAGTGTCAACGCACAAACCGAAATCATCGTTTTTTTGCCAGTTAGTGATACTTAAGATATTTATCCATTTTATCAATGAAAAAACATCGCTATCAATGGTCACGCAAGTTTTATTCCAGGAGTGGCTGGAGAGATATTTATTTCTCTCTTTCTTTCACTGTCAGGTAATATTTATGTAAGCATTTTGGTTGCCTAATGTTTATAATATTTTACGAAGCAAATACAGTTTTAAAGATTCATCAACGAAGTTTATTTGCACTATTTCATAGCTGACGTAGAAAATCGAGTTAAGAATATTTAACGATAAAAAATTATTGCAAAGCGAAATGTTTCTACGTTTCCATTCTGTTTATTTTTTGTGTACGAAAAATTAATTTTTATGAATATGATAAATTGTTAAAATAACGTCCCGTATTATTGTACCGAAATGGAGGAGTCAAGTGGATTATTGTGATACTAGCAGTAATATTTTCAATATTCCGCTTTCAGTTCCGTTTTTCCTGTTTTCAGCCTCTATTAGATTAGAATGTACAAATCATCCTATACTGTCTTGTAAATTATGGTCTTTCGAAATCTATTGGGATTCCATAATAGGTATAGGCATATCTATTTTCTAAATGAGTCCGCATTTAGAGTATACTCTCTGAGTGATTCTCATTCTTTTCAACTGTTTTTGTACGCAGCTGAGAATAATATCCTCTAATCATCCCATGGTTTACAATTAGTACATTGATCGCGCTTCAAGTGAAAATGGTGCACTTTCGAGCATTATTACATGACAATCTACCGGTTATACCACTTGATGTAGAATACTAATTTAATTATTTCTCATTAATTCTTTCCTACCCTTCTCATTTTTCAAATTAGAGCTCAGATTAGAAGAAATAAAGGTTGGAGCTGCTGTTCGAGAATTGTAATTCTAGCTAGTACACAACTTTACCCGATACAAATATGTAATTTTCATACAGTGCTGTTATAATGCCTTCATGTAAATGCGAAGTAAAGAAGTTGGAAAATTTTCAATCTTAGCAGTAATATCAAAAAGAAGAAAACAAACATTTGCAATTTACCACAGATTATAGTATATCACAGGTAAATTGCAAATTTTTGTCTTCTTCTTTTTGATATGTTCGAATGCCACGTAATATCGCCAGAATCTACTTAATTTATTAACTAGCAGCAATAACCTGGAGCGCCGTAGTTAGTTGATGTAACTGGCACTCTCCAAATTTCTGTTATGATGCGAGAGAAAAAGGTGAGCGGCATCCAAAATAAAATTCCTCAAAGCGTGAAACGCTTAAATCAGGCTCCGAGGGTAGTCGAAGGGCACAGTTCCAATGCCATCGTCTTCCGTTTGTACGTAACGTTTTAATCTCCTTCCGTTTGCTAGTATTTTTATTTTATGCCAATTTTATCAACAGCGCTCGGAGGCCAAAGCTGCATATAGAGCACCTGCTATACGTTCCCAGTGATTGTCTACGCTCAGATTCCTCTTAATATCGTTAAAATGAGTCGTAATAAGTGATATCCTCGACTTTTTGCCAAGATCTTGTGATTGGGAAAATTTGAAGTTTAACACTTACTGTGGGGACGTAAAAAACTGAAGCCTTGAAATAGAGATTGCGCCGTCGTATGTAATGTACCTACTTACTCTTTAATTATGCTGTGAAAAATACTGGAGATGGTGTATTCCCTGTGGTGGGTATCCCTTAGCGTACGTTGGACCTACTATCAGCTTTCACTATTCCAAGAAAGTGTTCTCTTGAAGCACCATGAGCAATCATGCTCCAGACATTGTGGTCGGTCCTCCTTTCCATCAAGGAAAAAAAAACGCATGCGCGGTGAAAAAATCGAAGAAGCATCCTCTGGCCCTTAGTTCCGCGGCAAATGCTTGTGCCCGAGTCAACTTCAGCAGAGGGCAAAGTTTCCCACTTTTCTTCCCTGGCCTCTACAGCTGCCCCGCCACGATTGCCCTTTCATTGGCCTTTCTTTTGCCGTGGGTAGACCTTCCCTTCGCCAGCAATTCATAAGCTGCTCCGAACATCCATCCTCATTCTCCCGCCTGCGTGCCTCGACCGCGTTAAGATCTGTGCTGGTATTCCTGCGCTCTAACTCCACCCCTACCCACTGCTTCCCTTCCAATATCTTCTGTTACTTCTTTCTGCTTCCTTCCCCCTTTCGTCAAAATCTCTCTCACTCACTCAGCTCCACTCAAAATAGTTCCTTCCCATTCTTCCTTTCATTCCATTCCGCCCGTACCTTCTTGCTCCATTTCAACTTTCATTTCTCTTTCTTCCTCTCCTCTCACATTTTACTCCCAAGCCCTCGCTTTCCTTGCTTTACTTCTCAGACAATCTTCCAACACTTTTCAACTTCTCCTCCCTAGGTCTCATCCTTCCCCTCGCTCTAGCTAGCTTTTTTTGTTTCATGAATAAGAAAACACTTCCGTGATGGTCGAGAAACTTTTATGTTGGTGGTACTTCTTGAAGATAAACAGTCCAACGTAATCGAAAAGGAGAAAAGTTACGGCGTGTAAGTGAGAATCTAATAGTTCATTTTCAAGATGGCAATCAGGTTTCGTGAAATGAAGATCAAAGGAAATAGGTACTTAAAAGGGATATAAAGTTTAAGGTTAGATTTAAGTAATGGTTTTGACGCCGTGGCCAGATTTGTAAAACTTTAAGGCTGATGTATCATTAAAACCTTTTTTCTAATAGAGAAATGAAGTACTCAAGTCTTGCCGAAATCGTTTACGCTACTAAAGGCAGCCCTTTTAAAAGAAGGCTTTGTCATACCTAACTAAGGTTTTGAGTATAACTTAAGTGACAAAAACATGATGCAGAAATAACAATGTTATTTAAATTATGTCAAGAAATAATGGCAAGGGAATGTAGGAAAAACTCAGTATTGAAAATATGTTCATGCTTTTAATTGTGTGCTTGTTATAGTTTAATAAAAACTTGTATGAAGCCATTTGTATGGTTAATGTACTGCTTTTGGTTATACTGCTCTTGATCGATAATTTTGTGGCTGAAATATCCCGTTATCCACGTTACCATTCGTGTGGAAGTGGGAGCAGAATGATCCCAAGTAAGAAAACACTATAGAATTCGAATGACTTAGAGAACTCATAATTTAGTTTACGATTTTGCTTTCAAATGGAAATCTTGATTTGTAAATACAGATTATAGTAGATTTACAGGAGATATATTTTTTAGTGGATTCAAACTTACGGGATTTATTGATAAGCCTTGTAAATAAATCGTTTATAACGTTAGTTTAACCAACTGATTAATTCATTAAATAAATTGTCGTAAACGCAAAATTACAAAAGGAGCTGAGTCTAATTTTTAAGTTTTAAATGAAACTTTAATAAATCTAAATTTAAAAATAAATACCATGAAAACTCAACCATGGTGGTAGAAAAACGGATAGATAGGTAAAAGATGCATAAAATTAGGAAGATAAAGGTTTAAGAGGAAGAAGTGAATTAATGCTGTTATCTAGGTAGTATCATTGAAAAGGATAATAGATGGTTCTTAGAAATCAAGACAAGATTTAAAAAGCTTGCCTTAGCAAAGCATGTATTTAAATTTGAGAATACTCTCATAGTAAACAATCACTTTAGTGCTGAGGCTAGAAAGGTATTAAAGAAAACATTTGTGAGTAGTGTACTTACATGGATACAAGACGCGGACCATAGGGAGGTAGGAAAAAACAAACTTGAAGCAATAAAATGAATGTAAATAAAACTATGCATTTTCACGAAAAAGAAAATGGGAATTCCCTTCTCCTTCCGTCCCGCGTCCTAATTCGTATATAAGGTTCAACTCCGGATAAATTGACACCAGACGATGTTGCGCCGCGTGGAAACCATGGTAGTATGTTAACAAAAATAAAATTTCCTTTTTGCGGAATTGCATAGTTTTCTTTACCCTCATCGTGAAGAAATTCCATAAATTCAATCCTTGTACGGTCAACTTCATGATGCAGTATAGTTTTGGAGGAGACTTATATGAGCCAGTTCAACTGGTAAGAAAAGAAATAAATAGGTGCTAGAATAAATACAGACTAGAAAAGAACGTAGGATATTTCAAGCCTGCCGCGTGAACGGCGGTGAAATTCACATTAATTGCCATGCACAGTGGCCCCGGCCCAAAAAAGGCAAAGGTCCGTGGTTCGATTCCCGGTCCAGGTGAATTTTTTCGCTTGGCAATTAATGTGAATAGAAAAGAACGGTTGGAAATAATTAGAAAAAGTAAGTTTTGAGTTCCTTGGACACCAACTCAAGATGAAAACCTTCCGACAAACGTTTATGAAGGGAAATTTATGGGTAGAAGACAAAGAGGGTGACCAGGATGTCCTATTTAAAAAGAAATGATTAGTGAAATGGGAATGAATGAACAACGGATTGAAGAGGTTGTTGGTAGAGATCCGCTAGCTATGGCTGCAGCAAGAAGCTCTGGCTGCAGCCTTTAGGAAATGAGCGAATGAATATTGCCAATGCGTCACCTCGAGATGTTAAGAGGTGAGAGATACAGGATTATCCTTGCGATTATTAAGAATATAAAAGGATTTCAGCGAGGTATAGTCATGTTTCTACTGTTCCTTCATTAAGTCTGAAAAAGGATCGAGACCAAAACCGGCTTCAATATTCTCCAAGCTTTCATTTATCTCCTTGCTGTCGCACTTATAGTATGAGTAGAAATGATTAGGAAAGAAAGGGTATCAAAGGTCACTGAGTCTCGTAAAAACCCTGGAAAAACAGTTGCAGGAAGATTCTTTTGCAGTAGAGAAAAATTTCTCTCTAATGCTATAAATATGAGCTTTAAATATGGCAAAAAGAAAAATTTGATTGTATATAAATCAAATTAAAATCCGAGGATTTCTGGTGGTTTAATATTTTGTCTGGTGGTATAATTTTAGGTCACGTTCACTCCATTATCCTGACACCCTGAACTAGTTTGGTTGCTAAAAATGTGCTAGTTTTTCGCTTGTAGTCGACAATACTGTGCCAAAATCTCTTTGTTGACTGAAAAAAAAATTTGGAAACGTATAGGCTCTAATGTCATTTCGGACTGGTTACCATTTGGCGTTAAAGTTTTTTAGAGGTCATTGGAACAGTTGGTGAATGCATCTCCTTTCATGACCATTGGTAGGTTGATTGCAAGGATGCTCCCCATAGGACGCGTCATTAGTGAAAGAGTTGATGGGCTTGATGATCGTTTTTCTGGCTGATAGCATCGCGTTCGCTCCATTCTTTTTTCCTTCTAGTCAAGCTCCTTTTCCCCCATCCATTTGTCGCAACCCCCTGACCTCTCTGGACTTAACTCCTCGTTCCACTGCTATACGAAGGCAGGTGGGACCTCTATTTGACCTTCGCGCTCTCCCTTCCCACGAGAGCGATCAAAGCTATTCTTTAACCCCCAAGGGTGGGCGGTTATCCCTCTGTAGTTTCGGCGTTCTAACTCTCGTAGACCTTTCGTTTATCGCATTCCGACCGTGATTCTGTTCACTGATGTTTTACTCTCTAGCGACTGCCCGAATTACTTGAACCAAATTTCATGTGCTTAGTGGCTTTGTCAGGCAAGGGTATGCTCTTCTATTTGGGAAATTGGATTCCTTCTGGTGTCATTTAAATCTGTCATTGCATCAGAACAGTTTTCAACTCTTTGCGTATTTGAAACTGTTATGGCTCACTACTGCATTCTACTCGTAAAGAGTGGTGTATTTCGTTGCAATAATGGCTTAACGTTTTGTTAATTATAACTATTGCTTGTGCCCAGTTAATATATTTGATTTCGTGATTACTGGGATTACTGGTTAACCTTCGCGATGTTGTTGTGACATTTGAAGCGCAATAAAAGTTTTGAAATAAAGTTTTACCCATTAAAACTAAAAATTTTTTCAGAGCTGAGAGCTGTGGCTATTGAAATATCGTAGTAGCTACGCAATGCCTTTGCATACATCACAAAAGGTTTCTGTTGCCTTTATTTAATAATTTAAAAGTTTGAAACAATATCAATCACTCCCGAAATAAATCCACGAACTTGCGAACGATTTTTGCTGATTAAAGTTTGTCCTGGATTGATGCTGAAAGGTTTCAAGGGTCTCAGTTGTATAAATGAAACCAATGCTGTATTCATATGTGTTGCTCGACGATAATTAATGGATCGAAGGGCGCTTGTTGACGGTGTGAGGGGAGGGGGAATGACGCAGTAAGAGCTGCCAAATCGAAAGGAGTGGCCCGAAAATTAAGGGCTGTTTCGACTCGATGCAAAAAAAATTACATTGCAGGTGACGGCGACGACCATCTTGGGACTTGAAGTTAGGGCCGGTTGGAAAGTGGTTAGGGCGTAGCAAGGTCATGGGGAATGAAGAAAAATACGATCTGGGTGAGAGTAGGAGAAATATGACCTTTAAATCTCCTCCGAAATTTGGGAAATATATTACATTCGTCCTGTAATGCCGCCATTTCAGGGGTAGATTTACGACAAGTCGCGATGAAGTCTTTAATGGCATCAATTGTCGTTACCCATTCATTGTTTAGAATTACAATAAAACTTGTATGAAAAAATATTTTGTTATTCGACATAACCAATTGAATAATTAAATTTCTGAGGCATATAATTTAGTGTTGGTGTGTAGCTACTCTAGAGGCTCTCGAGGAATACAGAGTTAAAAAATAAATAATAATTCCGCAAAAGTTAAGGGAATGAGTCAGTTGATTAAAAGTAAACCTGATGAATCTCGTTGAAGAAAGTGTTTTCAATAACTTCTTTCCTGAAATTGCAACATAGGGAACGTGTATGTTGGCAATTGCCCACGAAATGGGAAATATCGAATTTCGTGAAGTGACCATTTTTCTTGATCAAGGAGAACGTTGATATAGTTCCGTATATTTTCTCTTCGATGGTAGATTGAAAGAAAAAATGAGGGCCGACAGTTTCATTTTATTAAGGTTTGGCAGACATTCCGTGAAAATTATGCCTGAAGAAGTCCATTAATTTGCGTCATGTACATTTTTATACACCACAAATGAAAAATCTCTCCGTATATGCATATGCCTCATAATGATAAAAAAAATATTCGTAGACCAAAATGAAGTATTAGAAATCTTAGACCGTTTTGTCTTTTACCTCAAATTGAATCCCTTCGTATTTTTCCTTATTGGTTGGGGTATTGTTGCTTTAGATCTCAACTCCCTAGCCTTTAGGTAGGACGAATGGCCGACCTTGCAGTGAAATAACTGATGTGATTACTGAGAATTGACGAAATACGATGAAATTTTATGATAACTAAGGGGGTATGCTATGGTGGCAAAACCTCCTTTGCTTCACTCGCTCCGCCATTAATTTACCAATCTTTGGTAATGTTTTTTTCTCTTTGGCGTATGTTGGCAATATTTTCTCATGTAATTTTCGATTATATACGTCGCACAAAAATATGACGGTTTTATGTTCATGTTTTTAAAAAGCGGAATGGAACAAGATCTCTCCTAAAGTTAATAAAACAAAGAAATAGCCCTGAATTTATGGCTTAAAAAAATCTCTCCCCATTGCTCAGGATTTACAATCCAGTATCCTGTACTTGTTTATGAAGTGGATTTCCATAGCCTTCGTGTGGGTACCAGGACATACTGGCATTAGCGGAAACGAGATGGCTGACGTCGCGGCTAAAGATGCATTGATCAGTCCCAGGGAAATCCTACCGCATGTACCCGCAGAGGGCCTTCGGTCTGCGTTAAGGAGCCTAGCACCGAAAAAGTGGAAGGATTTATGGGAAATCACCACTAACAATAAACTCCGAGCAATAAAATCCGATGTGTCAGCGTGGGCCACTTCTGTCCAAAATGTTCTCAGGGAGGAGGTCGCCATCACAAGGCTGAGAATAGGGCATTGTACCCTAACGCACTCGTACCTGTTTACGAACGAGAAAATTCAATCTAGATGTGATGATTGCGACTCTCTTACCATTAGGCACATCCTGACGGAGTGTACAGTGCATCGGACTGCTCGTGAAAGACTAGACATCCGGGGGGACCTAGATCGGATCCTTGGAGATAAATCAGACGAAATAACCAGCCATGTTTTTTTCGCTGCAGCATTCGTATAAATAAAATATAATCATCATTTTTAAAATTATAAATTTACGTCTATTTCGCAATGTCATTTTCCACGTATCCCGTAATGTTTTTCAATCTTAAACCCAGAAAGGTAAATTTAAATATGTATTTAAAAATAGATTAGATAAAAAAGGTTAGCAAGCGGTGCAAAATGACCTCAGCCGTCGACGCACCCGAACAAAAACAACTACTACTACTACTGAATTTATGAAGTTGGCAGTTTCTCTGTTATTTACTCCTTAATCCTGTACTAATATTTTGTGAGAAACGGTAATTAATTTTTTTTTCATCCATTCATATTATTTTTGAGGGATGGCATATGTTAAATATTTGAGGCATAGCATTAAAGTAGGTGTAGCTCTCAACGACCAAAAGAGAAAATCAATTCAGAATAATAATTTCCAGTTTTATTACGTGTCCGTTTGTTCAGCTGAATTCCAAATTACTATCCTTCTTTAATTCAGGTTGACCAGGTGCGATAGGGGTATAAAACTGATTAAACGTTGTTGCATTATTGGGTAATGCAAATTGATTTTCACAAATATCGGCGTTAGCAATCTAAATGTAGTAAATTTATTGATAATATCGAATCCGGCTTTCCGCCAACTTATATATTTGCAAATTGTCGAAGGGAAATATTCAAACCGTTAAACTTTAGAGAGTTAAAGTCAAATTTTAGTAATTATTTAAATGTGGCCTAGAATTATGCATGAAAGTGCTCGTAAAATGTGGTTTAAGTTGAGATATTGCGTAATGGATATTGATGGCAAAAATATGATCATCCTGTATTCAATCAAATATGGTGATTGACCCAGTAGACGGGAACAAAGTAGAAAAGCTCGACCAATCTTTAAATAATTTGCGTGTCAGAAGGCTGGAAAATGCCAATACTTGAGGTGTGGGCAATGAAACCTCCTGCTTTGACAATTCCATTTGATCATTCTCATCAAAATGCTAAACGTGACGTTTCAGTTGACCCTTACGAGATCCTATGCCCATTCCATTTGTTGGAACATTCGCGAGTGAGACATCCGCAAAATGGTCTTTGAGCTTAGCGAAGGGGATTATGATAAAAATCGGTTGCGTGTAAACACGAACATTTCCACACTGAATACTGCGTGTTTGATTTTGCTGGAATGCAGAGAGGTTATTCAAATGTTGAGGAAAAGTGACTCCATGATACAAAAGACATTCGCATAATCCTAGTCCGGATTTGAATTTTAGTTCGTTGGAACGTAAAGCATGGTACTACAAAGTTGGGTAAGCCCATTGAGGTACACCTCAATGGGCTTACCCAACCATTACCATTACCATGGGTAAGCCATTCCAGTGAGCGAAAACGAGACCGGTCTGCGCATGACGTCATCTGGGAGTCATGCGGCGGCGCCACTTTAAAATCTAGCGTGAGGTCCCACGCGAAATCTGACCCATAAAACACCCATATCTGTGGTAGCAATATCATATAACAATGAAAATTAACATATTTTTGTCCTTTTTCCACAATGACCTTTCCAATCAACATTTACTCTGGCTATCTTAGTTCAACGAGTTTATTTCATCGCTTTATGATGTTTAGAGAATGACGTTATAATCAACTGTGTGACAAGATGTAGCCGTTTAACATTGCTATTATTGAAAGGAAGAAGATAAAAAGCATTATTCGTTGTTATTATATGAACCATGAACAATACGACAGCCATTTAAATATTTGTAAAAGGACTTTTCTTAGGTTAATTTAAGTTTAAGCACGTGGTGTACTGGATGAAATAGACTGTTCATATACTAAAACATAGCTAAACAACATCGTGTCAAATTATCTGTCTGCATTACAAGTGGTTAGCATTAGCTTATGCTATTACAGAAAAGGTGAATATGGCTATATTTACATGCGCCTAAAGAAACTTATCAACTTGAAATCATGCTTGAATTATAATATTTATTACGCATAAACATACCTATTTCATTGAATTAGGTTTAAGGTTTCCATCGCGATAATTTGTAATAGAAGAGGTTTTCAGGCGTTCCTCGTTCTTCGCGGACACCCATGATTGGGGAGACTTTCAAGGACATAATTGAATCTGAAGTCATTCTCAATGCTGACAACACGAGAACATAGTATTTGTGCTTACATACTGCATATCATAATGATCAGATTAACTTCTTCCTAAAAATGTTTTAAATGGTGCTACAAACATTTAACACAGTAAAAAGTTTTCAATGGCTAAAAAATTGTAGCCGGCTCGAAATGGTCAGAAGCCGTTAAACTTTTAATAGTTTTTTACGCACCAACTCGAACATAATGTTAATTTTTTAAGTTACTCACTTAATATAATTATGTGAGAAGAGCAAGAGAATATTTTATTTTATAGCATGTCCATGCATGCAGACAATTGTATTACTTGCTATGCCATTTAACTGCATGCTTCGTTAAACACGTGTGACTGTACTTCAACCGATTAGGAGATCATGGTGTGGATGAACTTCAAGTTATGATCTTATATTTGGATTCAACCTCAAACATTAGCTTCGCAATAAATGGATGCATTAAAATATTGCATGACTTGACTAATTCCCTTAAATGATTCAATAGTTACAATGGATTGTGTAGTAAATGGGATCCATACGAAAAAGGCCTAAATAATGAACTTGACCGTGTGCAGCGAATATCGGCAAGATTTGTAAAGGGACGGTACGATAACTATATTAGCGTAACCAGTCTATTAAATGAATTAAAATGGGAATCATTGTCAGATCGCGGGTTGAAATTTAGACTTCATCTCTTAAATAAATTCCAAGATAATATTTTCAGTGCTGACGTTAAAAATATTTTGCGAACCCCAACTTACTATGGTCTGGACTGGACCATAATACGGACTGGACCATAGTCAAAAATAGAGACATTGATTGCCGAACTGGCGGATTCAAAATGTCCTTCTTTCCTCGTACAATTAAGGATATGAGTAGCGGTAAATATATCCAGTACGAGTGTAACAATTGATAAAATAGGTGGTTGCGTGTTGGTATAGCGAATTTAAGGCAACCCAATTAACAGCATTATATTGCATGCTTGCTTTGCTGATATTTCTCATAAGAATTCACCCCCTGCCACACACTTTTATGGTGGCTTTCAGGATATTATGTAGCTGCATGTACATTATGTAGATACATGTAGATGAATGCTGCGGGAGATACAAATTTCGTTCATCAGCACTTGCCTCCTCTATCTACATTGGAAGCTTAAACACCTTAATATTATGTTCTTATCCGGATTTCATAGTTACAGAACTTGAAAATGGTTTGTTGGTCAAAATAAAATTATTTTTGACTTGAAAAAGAAATGCGTTTTCACTCGTTTTTGTGCTGCCTGGGTTAATATTCTTATCTTTTTCCGCATTCACGTAGCATTCTCCGCCAAGCGTGAATCCAAATACACCTCCTCACCGAATCCTTCGGAAAACGAAAACACTTCTCTTTTCCTTTGCATTTAAGTTAGCTATTTGTTCAGTAGTAATCCAAACACCGAACGAAAAGACATCGCAAGTTCGTGAATACAGTTGCTTAAAACAATCGTTCTCTACACTGAATGGTTCTCTATGATAAATGCCCGCACGGTATACATCTACACCTACATAATACACTGCAAGCCACCTCAAAGGTGTGTGGCAGGGAGTGGATCCTCACCAAACATACATTACATATCATGCATTTAAAAGGATTAGCATTAATATATTAGTCTAGACTGCAATATTTAAAAAGATAAAAATAGCAAACTACGCAAAAACTTGCTGTTATTTGGGTTACCTTCAAGTCCTTACACCGACATGCAACTACCTATGCTATCCATTGCTACACTCGTATTACCGTTATTCATATCTCTAATTATACGAGGTGGTATATATTTGATTATATTGTTGATATAAGTCACCCATCGGAAATGAAATCCAGTTGAAGTCACGCATAACGTCACGAGGCTATCGGCATGCGCAATGGTTTACTTAACTTTGTAGTACCATGAACGTAAACTTTCTTAGTTTAAAACATCATCACATTTTCGACGGCAGTTTTAATTTAGCCTAGTTGCTTTCCTGAAATAGGTCGTAAATGATTATTTGGTGTTCTTATTTACCACATATTATGTTTCGTTGGCGCTCCCTACCTGTGTCAATTGTCAAAAGATTGCTGTTTCGCCCTGATTACGGGTCCTTCCAGGGTGAAAATTCAAAAAGGTCATCGAGAGACCGAGAAAAAAGTTGCGGCGGATGAAATATGAAATAGTTTTGGGGTGTAGTTGCGACGAGAGGCTTCACAACTTTGGATCAAAAGCTTGGTCGAATAAAGCTCTTGGGCAGCCGAGAGCTCGGAGAGCGCTTTTACGCTGGAGGGAGGAGTTAGGAGATGGAAAGGGAAGCTGGTTGAAGAGGGGGAAAACCGACAAAAAGCCTAAGATGGTTCATTAAAGAAGAAATAAGGAGGGAAGGCTGTAGCGAGGAAAAGAGGCAGGAGGGTAAGTTTGTGGGGAGGGAGATAAGGGTGGACCTAAGAGGCTGAGGGAACGAAAGGACGGTCCGGCGAGTGAAAGTGAATCCCCTTTACTCCCCGACCCTTCGCGTCGCTCCTCTGCCCCGGCGGAAGGAAGTAAGAAACTAAAGAAGTTGTCGGAATCTCTTCAAGACGATAGGGGACTCAAGAGACCCCGCACTCCCAACTCCCACTACTATTCCAGAGGGTAGGCCCGTGTGGAAATGGGGCGAGGGAGTAATGAGATTTGGCTTCCTGACCCGTTTTCTCGCGGTCATTTATAAATATACATATATAAATGACCGCGAGAAAACGGGCCAGGATGCCAAATCTCATGATTCCCTCGCCCCATTGCCACAGGGGCCTACCCCTGTGGTAATCTCTCTTTTTTTAAGGGTCGGATCGCGAAATACCCATCCGGGAGCGAATTTGTGGAGCGTTATGAAAGGCGGGGTGGAGAGGAGAAGTGGTGGCCTAGAAGCCGTTAAGGAAGTCGTAATTACGGGGCCGAAGGGTAACTAATGTGGCACCGCTATAATGAACGCGGAATCATCAGGCTGAAAAAATGTTGCGCTCGAGAGTATTGCAAAAAAAAAGGAATCTTTCATAAGGACTGGAGATTGATATTATAAGATTGGAGAGGTTAAGAATATTCCAATTTGGCGTCACAAATTGACCGGTGAAGAGATCAATTTCTTGACGGAGGAGCCTTTTTGTTAGCTATTGAGGATTTTTAGTATCCGTTTTTAACATTTTTGTTCCGCTTATTGTCAAGGTTATTGTCAACTTTTGCGAGCTAATGAATTATATCGTGCTATTAAGAAACGGCACTGAGGGAACTCGTCATTTTCTTTGCTTATGCAAATGATCTGAGTCTATAAAAATACAAATCTGCTATTCACTCGGCATAGAGCTTAACTTTTTTAATTCACCGTTGGAGAAGTGCGGTGGATATTGTTTTCAAACTAACCTTTAAAAAAATTGGAGCTGTCAAAGAGATCATTCATTCAATACATTAAATTTGAATGTAGTTATATCGTATGGCATAAATAGGAGGAAGCTAGTGTCAATACCTAAGGAGTTCGCTGAGAAGTGTTTTTACTGACCTAATGACAAGAAGTATGGACATAGGTCTATGAAAAATATGGAATTGGAATTATTTTCGCTTCTATTAGCATGGATAAAAATATAGTGTGTAAACGTCTTGCGGGCCAGGCGCCTGCGAACTACTGAGTACCAAAAAGCTCACTCTACTACCTGTCAATATTTTTTGGCGCAACTGGTGACAGCTGACTAACCTACGTTAAGAGCAGTAAATCATAGCAGTGTTGCAACACATTGGGTGTAGGAAGGCGATTTGCGACCGGTGACAGGCTTTATCGTACAATTTGTTTTTACCTGTTAGGAAGCACTTTTTGGAAGGTAAGCTCTACCGAAGCGAATCATTTGCCTCATAATATTTTATGGATGAAGTTTTGTTTTAATTCTTAGAAGCGAGTTATTTAATGTTCGTAATTCGTTGACATCCCTCTGCTTTTCAGGGGACTACGATATCTTTTTCGCACAACTTCGTTGTTGTGAACGATAGAAACTTTGCAACTGACACGGATTTTCTAAAGTGTAGCTTTAGAAATTGTCCAACTAATTTTATATCTTGTCGTTATGTCATCCTCAAGCCTTGCTTCAATGTATTTTTGCAATTTAAGTCATCCTTGCCTAGTAATTTGTTAATTCGTAAAGGTATTCGGATTATATTTTATTCATACCGCATTATTGTACTCTGTGTGCATATAAATCCAGCAAATAAATATTTCAGCATAGATTTGTATTAACTCATTAAAATTTAAAACTTATTCCATCATATCGCGGAAAAAGAACGGCATATAAATTTGGCACTCCGTTCACAATTCTTAAATGGGATTTCTTGTCTTAAGAAAATGGATGATTTCCGGAATAAGGAAATAATTACATATAAATTTCGACTCTCTTCTAACCTTGACGAAAAATTGATAGAAATGAAATGTAATATCCATTTGTAGTCCTTGCATTTTTTATCTACCTAGCCAAGTTTTAAACATTTCTTGGTCATTTAGCTGGGTTATAACGTTTAAAACAAGAAATAATTATCGAATCCTAACTGGACTACTATTTTCATTTTATTTGCGTGGATTTTCCGTACGTTTAATTCCTGGAATCAAATAGAATATCCTCAGTAAAATTCATGAAATTAAGTTTGAAAATTCTCTCGAGTCCGCCGAAAACACCTTTCTTGAGCGGTAATTTCATCTCTTTGTGTTTGAAATCCATATTAAATTTCTATTCTTTAAATTACAGAATATATTGAATTAGCAAGGCAGATTGAAAGGTACACTCACCTTCAGGAACCTTGGGAATCTGAGGATGGGGTTGGGGCCCACTTTGGGGCTGAGCTGCACAAGATCAAGCGGGGTCAGTGCGAAGAGATCGAGTAGGAAGGCTTTCGAGGAGATGTAGTGTGTGGCCAATTTCTTGGAGTCGTACACCATGAGGCCCTGTTCTAGGTATCCTGTCCGGAACTGGACAGCCACGTCGAGAAGGAATACAGTGTCGCCGAAAGCGTCTCCACAGCGCCAGAACACAGGAAGGCCAGCCTAACGAGAAAATACAGAAGTAATATGTAGGGAAAGATGTGGTGTCCTTTAGGTGAATATCTTTAAGCTTCAGGAAATAATGAATAATTTTGGAAAATATTATGTGACTTTATAGACAAAGTATCATGTATTTGATTCAATCTTAGTAAGAAAACCAAATACGTGCCAATGAATGACGATTGGTCGATGGTACAAATCTAAAAAGAGGTGGTATTTATTTCCCCTGATTTCTGAGAAATTACTCTTCTAGGAGTGAAATTTGCTCTCTACATTCAGCATAGTTCAACCGAAAATTACTATGAGGATGGAATTTGATTTATGAATATTTCGTAGCCATTGTTTTTGCCTCATTTGAAGTCTTAAATGAGGAAAAGTAACATTTTTAAAAATGGGAAATTATGACTTGTGGAGGCTGCAATGGGATACTTGTAGCGGTAAGTCTAAGTATGACTGAGCCGAATCGAGTAATAGAATTGTATTTTGTTTTTAATCACGCAGGGGCTCTTTGTCCCAGCGCCTCACCTGTAGTTCCGGGAAACTCTGGCGCACAATGAGAGTCCACAGGTTGTAGAGGACGCACGCCGTGAGCACAAACAGCCAATAGAAGTAAAAGTTCTCGTCGGGGTTGATGACGGACCTCGGGGACACTTGACGCCTGCGGTGGTGGGCCATGCGGCGGCGACGTCGGCGGCGCTCATCGGAGGCGGGGTGCGACGAGGACCCACCCCCGCCACCCCCGCAGCCTCTGCCGCCGCTGTTGCCGCCGCCACCGCCACCACCACCCCCCGCGCTGCTTGATCCCCCGTCTTCTCCGTCGTCGCCCGTGTCCATCGTTTCCTGCGGAATAGAAACGTTCGTGGTTTACTCCCTCCCAACTATGGGGTTTTGCATGAGCTTGTCCTAGTGCCTTGAACCTCACGACTTCATTTCTGAGGCGAATAGAACTATCTCATCTTCTCTTTACTCTAGCAGTCAAGCGTCACTTGATCAAAAATGTTTACTTACCAAGGAAATAATTGCAATCTTAAAAAGTTTCTCCACTACATTCGTGAGCTTCTCAAGAATTTGCAGAAGCAGTTTTTATATTGTAGTAAAGCCGGCAGTATACTCAAGTAGTAGAATCAGGTACCCACATTTTGAGTACTTAGTTAGATTATATCGCGTAGCGGATTGGTTTGCCAGATCAGCTTTCAGACCTGATTAACAACAACCCCACCTAGTTACTAAATATTTTTTTTTTATTAAAGGATGTAGTTGTTTCTATATCCCCGGTGCAACTTCATAATTTCAACATTTTATCATGCTTCGTAATTTCCCTATCATGTGAGACGATGCCGTATAACCTTAGCATGAATTTTTAAATTATAGTATATATTAAAGTATAAATTTAGCATGAATTTTAGGGCCGTGATCTCATCTATGGGGAGCAAATGGCGAAGGGCACTGGCAAAGGAGATTTAACAGTTTGTATACGGTTGAAATTGGTGAAAATGAGATAAATCAGACAGTGTGATGAGATCTGAAGACACCAGATTTTCCTAAGTTCATTGTTTGAAACGTATTGCATCAATCAGAGTGGGTTTGGAAAAATTCACCAAGTCAAAAAAGATGGCGAAAGTAATACGTCAGTATGGTATCAATAAGTTCGTGCCTCTAAGGATGACTACCAGATGACCACTTATGGCATACCTTAACTTTTATATGGTATAACATCAGCAAATAAATGTGAAGGGCAACAGTCAGAGGTATGCATTGGTACCGTGAAAGAGAGCGGAACTGATGAAACCAAGAGAAGAAAAACTGGGAGTCGGTACTTCGAGGAAAAAAAGCTTTTTGAACGAGACTTTGAAATCGTAGGATCAAACACCTGCTATTGATAAAAAAATCCATAGATCACGTAAATATCCATTTTGATAAAATCAAAACAGCCAGTAGTATTGGAAACCGAAGACGAGATGACGTCCGACTATTGCTCTCCGAGGCCGACCGCTTCTAAGGGCTGGTGCCGTCCTCGTGTATTCTAGTGTGATGGTCACATCTACGGGAAGCAAATGGTGAATAGCACTGGCAGAGGGGATTTAGAAGTATGTATACTGCCGAATTTGGCGAGAAGAAGATGAAAGAGAGAGCGAGCTAAGACCTGAAGACGCCAGTGTGCCGTACGGTCGATCGTGAGCCAGACACCGCGGCCACTGGGGGTGTTACGCCTACACTCAAATACATTTTTCTTTCTTAAATGAAATATTACTTCTGCCAAACTTTTTTAATTTGTAGACGAGGGTTTTTTCTACAACATATAAAAAATAAGCAAAATCGAGGGTCTAGTTTCAGCGTCAAAAATCGATTTGAAAATTTAAAAGTGTTATAAAATTTATAAAATTGTTTATATTTTATTGTATAATCCATTATTATATTTGTACAATTCAAAGCCTTTAAAAAAGTCCTTTTGCACATCTGTAGCTATAACAGTCCCGGAGATATACCGTTGTTGTGTAGTCACTTTTTCAAAATTCGAATTTTGCAACGTTGCAATTTCTCGTAAACGGTTGCATGCAAAACAGTTTTGGAGTTATCATTTTTTTATCAAATGATGACATTTGCCAAGTTTGGTCAAAATCGGTTACCCTAAGGGCAATCACCTCGTCGAATTGACATGGAATGACCCATATGTATATAGTTACATTTACCGTGAGGACCGTGAGTTAATACATACTTTGTGCATTACCTAATTTACAAAAAATCGAAATTTGTCACGGCATAAAAAAAATTCATTTGCATCTTCGTATTTACATACTTTGACAACATTAGGATCAGAATGAGTTTCGATAGAACTAAGCTAGCAATTTCTAATAACTGTTCTATTCATCTTGGGTCAACATTTCTAAGATTGGTTTGACACAGCCCTCCACTCTATTATCCTCTTGGCCCATCTCTGTAAATTAGTACTGTCATATTGATTCAAATTTCACTCTTAGATTTATATTCCATTTATGACTTCGCTTTTGATTTTTGTTGTGAATATTTCTGTCAAGCTTACGCCGTATATCTAGTAGAAGAGCAATATAAATCCTTGAAAAAAATCAAAAAGCTTTTGCTTAAACTTTGCTCTTCAAAATACTCGAACTCTTCATGACGCTCACATATCAATCACTGTCTGCTTCTTGTTTTTATTTTGATATCGCAAAAGCTTTTAGAATTCCCTCACCCTATGTCACCAAAGATCAGGTTTCGAAGCCACAAAACGCCACTCTCCATATCAAAGTCTTCACTTATTTTTCTCCTCTCGTCTTTACTCGTCGAGGGAGTAGACCGTCAATTCCTTCCTCTTTCGCGAATGCTTTTTGTGGTGGGGATCCTTTTTATTGTGTTGTGACCCCCATTGATCTTTGTTCAATATCATTGTGGATATAAAAACTCACACTTTTGCTATCGTTTTCATCCGTCTAAAGATTTCGGTGGGTTTTGAGATAAGTAAAATCCTGGTAAGCTATCATTTATCGTAGATTTTTTTCAAGTTCACGAAGAAGAATCAGTGTTAATACATTATACTTTTTAATATTCATTTCTTCGAGTGTTATCTACTAGATAATTGAGGTAGAAACCAAAAATATCGGTTGCGATGCCAGAAAATCTATTCAAGTTTTAATTATATGCATACTTAATGCGAGTATCAGTAATTCATTTTCTCTATTTCCATCTTTAGCATTGTGAATTATTTGCCTTTGATTTAATTGTATAAGATTTTGCCTATCTAGGCTATACTGCATACGCAGTAGTTGGATAATCGGTGGTTACTATCCTAGGTGCTAAATCCGTAACTTCACAATTATCTGTTTACAATGTTCTTACATTGATGCAAAATCATTGATCACACAAGATTTGGACGTTGTTGTCGAACAGCGTTGCTGAAGGAAAAACTCGTCATATTAGTTGACGGATACCATATCACATATTACATCTTTATGAAAAGTGTTGAACAGTAATGTGAAAGATTCCTTCTTTTTAAACCCTTGCTATGTTATAGGGATCGAGCTGAGACGAGTGCAGGAAAGGCCATATACTCTGACTCTCGCTACTCGAGAGTCGAGCCGCCGAAGAATGAATGAAATGAAACCCGTTACCCGGAAACTTTGTCGGCAAAAAAGGTCGAATGTCTAAAAGAAAATCGCATTGCTCCGTCCGGGAAGTTCATCGGCTTTTTAGAAGGCACGTCGAAAGGCGACCACTTTTCATGACCTCGGTTTTTCGAGGAAAAGTTTGCAACGTGGAGGAGGACGGTTCAGTTAAGTCGTGGGGACAGAGAATTTTTTTTTCGCTCTAGTTTATATCTTTCGCGAAAAGGTGACACCGTTTCATTTTCGAGTTATTCCCTTCCTTCTACAAACGTATCAAGGCGTCTTGGACCAATTAATATTTTTTATGAAGCATTATTCATTAAATTTATAATTGATGACGATAGCTTCCGTCATTGTTGTGATTTGTACCTGTTGCGCTCTTTTCATAAGGCTAGAAACCGATTGCAGAAATCAGGGTGGTGCACAGGCCAGACGGGTAAAGCAAAAAAAATGTAAGTAGCTGTATTTATATTTATAAATGCAGCTACTTACAAAGTAATCATGGAATTACTACTGACGTAATACTAACAGAATACAGTACGTATAGTAGGTTACGCGCATATTTTTAGGTATGAACATTTTTCTCACATTGCAGCATCCCAAAGAAAAAACGTTTTTATGGGTTTGTGCGAAGCCACTTGCACATGATCTATTAAAAACATTTATAGGTGTTAAATGTGATTAAAGCCGAGTATTATGATGAAGCCGGGACTAGGTGTTGGAAGAGGGTTTGGGTTGATCAAGAAACAGTATAGTTGTAGAGAAACGTTACCGCGAATTCCACTGCAACGAGGTCACCAGTAAATCGCCTTTTGTTGTCATTTAAAAGAGACGACAGGAGATCAATCATCCGTGTGGCCCACTCGATTTAGCCGTTTCTGCGATGATTCTTGATATATATGTGACATCATCAATGTAAAAGTCTATCGATGTAGTTCAGTATATTTGAAAGGTATTTCGACTTATTTCTTTATAATGTTTTATATCTCGTTGAAAAAGAAACAATCTTTTGTCGGACTAAAAAGGACATTTGTAATTTTTTAAGTCGCTGCTGTATAACTCAGGCAAATAAAATAGACATATCACTGGTGCCTTAGGGGTTTCAAAAGCAGGAGAGTGTCATTGTTTAGAATGTCTGCTGGTTGGTACTAATAGCGACTGTATCTGATTTCAAATTTTAATGACGGCAGTAAAACGAACAACGTTATTTCCGTACCGGAAAATTTATCCTGAAACTCTGTTTACTAACTCTGTCGTTGCAGCATTTCTATTCATGACTGCGACTTTAAATTCCCGCCCTTTAAAATCTTCCTTAAGAAATTTAATTTCATACCCGGTCATCATCATCATCATGAGTCAACAGTTTTATGATTGGTTTGACTCAGCTCTTCTCTCGAGTTCTTCTATCAACCAACTTTTTCTTACCTCCATTAACCTTCTCTTTCACTTGCTTGCATACTTAAACCACTTACTCCATGTACCCAAGGCCTTAATTTACCATTCTTTCTATTCACTTCCCCCTCGAGATTGTCTTCATCACGCCATCATGTCTAAAGATCTGGCCTATTAAGTTGTTCTCTTATTTACAAAGTTTTCAGAAGACTTCTCTTATCTTCCCCTCTCCTTCATTTGTCACTTGGTCGATACATTTTATCTGCATCATTCTCCGGCAGCACCATATTTCGAATGCTTCACATCTTGACTTCTATGCTGCTGTTATCGATCACGCCTCACTGCCATAGAAAAACATACTACATATATAAATTCTAGCAGTGTTTCATTCCTTCGAAGCTTGTACTTCCAGCGGTAAGAAGAATCTTCTCTTCGCCCAAGCTATTTTAGTGACTATTTCCTTCTTGCATAGTCCGTCGGTACTTGCTCGGATTCCTAGATAGAATTACTTGCTCACCTCTTCTTACTTTTGCTTACCGGTGTAACATTATCGTGGTCTCCTATATTCTACTTTATATCATTACCTTTGTTTTATTTTTTCATCTGCAGGAGATAGTTGGCCAATGTCTTTCCATGTTAACTAGTGTCTTCCTTAACTCTCTTTTTGTCTCTGCCATGACCATTATGCTATCCGCGAAACTTAGCAAGCTGATTTTTCCCTTGGGATATAATTCCTGAAGTCCTCTGTTTGTATTTGTTGATGACCATCTCGATGTAAACGTTGAAAACGATAGTTCACAGCCTTGTCTACCTCATTTCCTTATCCTTACTTCTTCACTGCTGGGTCCAGATTTCATCACAGTTACATGGTTTATGCATGCATTATGGATTTTTGGAAATGGGAATGAAAAAGTTTTTCTCGATGTTCATGGGTATCTCTTCTGTTTAGTATAATTCGCAAATGATGCTGTACAGATGGTTTAATGTTTTCTTTCCATTTTTAATTAGGTCGGAAGGAATATCTGTAATTTCAGAAGCCTTATTTGTCCGCAGGTCCTTTATTGTTACAGGGAGTTCTGATGTCAATACCTTGTCTCCCATATTATTCATAACTGCTTCATTTTCCTCTTCGGATATCTTCACACATAGATAGCTTCCGATGTATAGTTGCCCGTGGTACACATTTCATGTCTTCACTTTATCTTTATAAGCATTTGAACTCCATCCTAGTCCCTTATGGTGTCAAACATTCCGCTCCGTTCCTTGAAGTGGATCCTCAACATCTTATTGGAAATATTCACCTATCCCAGTGAAAAATATTATGTCCGTCTTCACATAGATAATTCATAAACATTTCTATAGATTTTCTCACTTTACCACTTATTTAATTCTTCTGTATTCTTTTGTAGGAGGGTTGTCTTTCAGTTTTCGCATTCTTGCATTTTCTCTTCTTTAATCTGGTCTGAGTCTTTTTCCGTGATCGAGAGCTCCTTCTTGACTACTTTCCTTCTGTCCATAACTTCTTTTGTGACTTCCTGTAGTCCGATTTTACTGTTTTGCAATTTCTCTGGTTTTCTGCTGCTTAATGAAAGACCAGCCGTTGCTGAGTTTCCTTCAATGTTTCAACTTACCATATGTTCATATTTTTTTTCTTCTGTTTCTTTAATTTCAAATGAAATTTCATCACCTCTGAGTTGTGGTCACTGATGATATATGCACACGGTAGCTACTACAGTTCTTTTCCTGGTCCCTGATCTCTCCTTCACTAAAATGGTGCAAAAACATTACACCATGTTTTTGCACAATTTTATGAGATATATTTAACTGTAGCATGCCTATCTCACGGTAATGAATTTTTATGCCTAAACACCGAGCTAAAATGTAAGTGACGGGGTGGTTACTCATCTGCTCAAGGACACTATCATTGGATCAGCAAACAATCTTCCGCGTGAACTATCTCAATGAAATGAAGCTCTTTGACGTAAGCTAAGTATTTCCGTCTCACGAAATGAAAATGCATTGAGTAGGTATTTAATTAAAATTCAATGCTAAAAACAAGCTGTAGTTGCGCTCGCTGTATCTTTCCCTATGGATGTTGAATGATGCGTTTGAAATCAAGATTCACTTTTCTGTAATCTAGAATTTAGTCTGAAAAGGCATCTGTAGTCATATGCCTTGGACATAATCGTCAAAAGAGTTCTATACCCTGCCTCTATCCTTTTACCTCCGCTCATCTCATTCTAACTCGTCCTGTTTTATTTTTATCCCAAAAAGGCATAACATGCTGTAATCCTCGAATCAGGGTTACAGACCTCCTCCACTCCAAAAGGGATCCAATTAGAGCATCCCCTCGGTGCAGTTAAATCGCGTAATCCTCAGCCTCGCGTTGGCATCGACTCTCGACCCCAGATATGCGCACCCTCGCACGCGCTTGCGCGCTAGACTACCGAAGGGTTCAAAAATTGACGACGACATTCCTTCCATTAATCCCGCTCCTCATTTTCTTTTTCCTTCGTTCGCCTAACAGCCTCAGCCGTCCCTGATTATTACCGCTGCCGGCTCATCTGTAGGCTGGGCGGCGGACCACCTGATAGTGGCGTTAATTTCGTGGACGCGATTTACGGCCACCCTTAGCTTCGTTCTCTACCTTTTTCTATGCTTGTCGGAAACCCTCTCATTCCTTTTGTGCCCTCTCTATCTCCTCCTCCCTCAGTCCACGTATGGGTTCCTCCCCCTTTCTGCTTCGATCTTGCAATTTGAGTCGCAGCTCTATGAGATAGTGCTCACTAATTGGAGAGCACCCCCTCTCAACTGGCTGCGGCGGTCAGCATGAGCCTAAGAGGGAAGGGAGGGAGTGGGATCTTTGGTGGTGTGGCGGAGCGACTTTCCCGGGCTGGATTTTAGTGGAGGGATTTCCTCTGTCGGGAATGATGTCTTCCTAATTTTCCTTGCCCCAGTGAGACACGGCATAACTACTCGTGAAATTTCTTTTAGGAGCGAGCTCCAAAGTATGCTTTTCGAATGTAGTTTGTAATCATATTTTACTCTCATAGCGGCATGATACATCTCTTCCCATAGGGAAGATAGATGACGAAACGCTATTTTTTCATCTGTCACATCGCAATCCTCCATTATAACGCTAATTATCCAAGACCTCCTTAGATTATGTAACGCTGTTCTCGTGCCTACCTAAATAATTTAACGCTGCCAATGAATCCTTTATTTCTTGTTAATGATAAACAGCACATATCCTATGAATACATTTATTTCTCATTACAATTATTTATTTCCAAATTATTATTTTTATAATCATTATCATTTGTCCAATTAAGGAATTTATGAATTATTTCTCTTAAAACGTAACGGATGGCTGAACTCCCCTTAAATGCCAATACTGCCCAGTAACGGTATACCCGACCCATCTTCTCATTCAATTCATCCCATTCCATCTCGCCGCTGCATTCCAGTGGTCTCAAATTTATTAATATTGGATATGTTTTAAGCCATTTTTCCTGTATCTCAACTTCTTAAGTAATCTTAGGTATATTGTTCTTAGTTTAAGCGAATTTCGAAAAACTCATGATGTAATTGACCATACTTAAGTATCAAGAATTTTTCTGTGGCACTTATTCATTATTTAATTAGTTGTCTACCTGTAGATTATCTTATTCTTTTTTTATAAGTTCTTTGACATGGATTTATCTAATTTAAATGTAATTTCTGATCTTAGTTGGATTGTTGTAACGCGTGTATGAGTACATAAGTTATGCGTCAACAGTTCGAACTTAGAATGACGGTTAAAAAAAATATGACATCATTTAACGCTTGAATGCCTTGATCATGTTCACAGTAAATAACAAAGGGTGCAGTGTCATATGAGTGCCTGAAGTACGTGCATTGTGGAGTGCCTTTATTGTTCCTTGCCCATGGTTATTTTGAAACGAAAATAAATTAAATGCCCGAAGTGCGAAAATAACGGCTCTCATTCGAGATTGAATAAGTGCGGTGTGAGTTTTGAAGTCCCAAAGATTCATTTTTAGTGGCACCAGCAATGCATTTTTTATCGACTCCGATTCAGGCAGACTTAAATTATTCAGAGGCATTCAAGTCGTGTTGAGGTATCCCCATTGAGGAGAAATGTGTAGTTATATCGTTACATGTAATTTAGAGTCGGTGAAAGGAGAAAGTTCACTATGCTCTTACTGCCGTGACATAAAAATATTTCATTTTTATTATTCATATTCGTTAATCAGTATTATATTTCATGTTTGTTACTGCGTCACATTAAATTGGCCGAAATTCTGTATGTGAACTATTGCGTAAATGAAATTATTGGCCTATTTATATGCATTATATTTGGAATTTTAAGGTTTGTGAGATTTCGTTTATCTGTGCGACTGTCGATTAATTTACGCTAGTTAGTCTATATAATTGTGCTATTTTGAGGATGTTCTTTTGTAGTTGTTGCCAAATTCAAATCAATACTTTTTCGGGAATGAATTTATATGTTAACCAATAAGCCGACGGGGGTGTGTCATGAGGGTTGGTATGGTACCATCCACGAAAGTTAGGCTACGGCCGAATGGAAATTGAAACACCATTTTTTAGTATCTGTGATATTTTTTTGAGTCGTGGATCGTGAGTGATAATATATCGAATATTAATACAACCTTGGTCGTAGATCGTGAGTTCTAAGTGGAAAAATATACTCCTTTAGCCAACTTATAACCTGAAAGTTCATCGCTGTTTATTTGCTGTGGGTTTTGCAGTGAATATCCTTTCACTAGTAGTATTAGCTATTACTCATTCGATTTTGCTATTTTTTTACACCCTCCTTCCCGTACGGGTGTTTCCCTGCAGTGGGTTTGGCTATGAGTCTTTTATCATTCGGTTTTCCCCACGCTTGTATTTACCATTCGAAATATATTTCTAGACTTTAAGCCGTTATCCAATAGCTCCTAAATTAAAAAGTTTATTATTTTAAATACATTGTATTTTCTTGTAAATGAGTAAAATATAAATATGATTTGAATGTTTGCATAGAAATTAATTATCTTTATTATAGGTACTTGTTTAATATTATTGATGAGGATCTCACAGGAAACCCCGATAAATATTAATGGCGCAGGTTATGTAACTGGAGGATAGAATGTGAATGTTTTGAAAATCATCAAATTAGCTGAAAATCATAATTATATTCTTTGAGTATATGATTTAATTTGAGATATGAGAAATATGATTTAATTATTTCCTGGCGAATTATTTTGGTGAAGTCTTCTCTGGATTTACTCCGGGTTAAATATTTTATAACACCAACGTTTCCACGTACGACTCGTCTATCGTCTTCAGGGTGAGCGTTATCATATTCTTTGAGCGTTTTCCACTGAGGTGATTGCCATCGCCCTTTTATGCATCTCGGGGTTGGTGTAAATTTATTGAAGAGGGAGTGTTAAATAAGATATTTATAAAATGTTTCAATTTGCGACAGAGAGGTATTGGAATCGGAGGAAGAAACGAGGATTCGATTGACCAGCCTCTGAGATGGATGGCAGCTAAAGTGTGTACTTTGGAAGCAGTAATGCCACCAACTTTTCATAATGCCTGGTAACGAGCATTTGCAAGACTTCATGCTCACGTGGTTGCCCATCCAATGTAAGTACCAAAGTTCTGCATTTTTCAAAATTTCAATCCTTATTTATTCTATTAATCACTTTTTCGGTCATCATTAATCAATTTTTTTAACCAATTTCCATGTGGCACAGACTTTGTCCCGAAAAAATAAAACATTGAGTAGAATATTCTTGTTTGAACTTGCGAAAATATTATCCTTTATGCGTCAAGGACTTAGGCATGTGACCGGGTCCACCATATCTCATACTCTCGTTCATGTGAGAAAGACGTTCTTAGTTGTAAATGTTAGTATAATATAATATTAGAGTTTGATTAGCGCGTAAAAAAATGTTTCAAGGTCAAACAGGTCACGAATAGGTAACTATGGCTTTAATTTATGTATGCTTGGATTCTGGCCCCAATCAGGAAGTGAAACTTATTTCTGTACTCTGCGCGCTGCTCGGAATTCATCGGGTATAAAAATACATTAAAGCAGTTATATTTCGTAACATATTATGCATGCGATGTGCTAATATAAGCTAGTTCTCATTACCGGAAAATATTCTCCTTGTGATACAAATGAGCTGCGGCCTGAGATACATTTGGAATTAGCGTTTCACATCCGATTAGTTGCGCTTTTTATTATTCCGTTAATTCCTATTGTTGGAGTCATTGCAGTACATTTTAATTCAGAATACTTATTTTACTAAAAAATGATTTATTTATTGGGCCTCTGATGCATGGATATTGCAAATAGTATTTCGTACATCAACATAATTTTGGCAAAACATCTATTTTTGTCATGGTAGTATTCACATCCGATTAGGCTGCCTCGAATAATCCACTATTTTGGGTTATGCATATGCATGTTTTTATGCATAGTGGTTGTATTTGAGTGGTAATATATAATTGATTTAGCAATCGCTCAAAATTTTTTTGACGAGAGAGAAGATCATAGACAGAACTAAGGTCACCCGGGATTTTAGCGAAACACATCGCTGCCCTAAAACAAACTACAATATCCTTTCTTGTCATTATTCCTTTGTGAGTATTCACGTTATGGCTGTTGACATCGTGAAAACTTTTTACCTTCCTTTATCTTAATCTTTTTTGCCACTAACTGCACACAAACCGGTGCCTTTACTTTTTAGTACCATCAACTGTGGTGAAATGCTTCTTTATCATATTTACTTGCTTTCCAAAGAAAGCAATTAAAGTGGATTATAGATATAGATTCCCCGTAAATATATGTTCTTTGATGACAACAGTTCAGTTATTAAAGCAGTTTCTATTGTGAGGCACAAAAGTAGGTCAGACTTATCTGACAGCATTCGACGAATAATTTCTTTGGATGATATTATTTATATTTTTGGGAAATGGGTCAGCAATTATTCGAGCCACGACAAGAATCACATATTCTTTAAATTTTCCTTTGTTTTCTCCGAGCTTTCCCTGCGTAGCTCTAAGTACGCCATCATTGAGCGGAATAAAAGGTGTAATTACGAAAACGTAGGCATGCGAAAAAGAGATCTAATGCAGGATTAATGTTAGTGCTTACGAGCCCATTTTCAAAAGCAGCCAGGATCTTTCACGTCTTTAGAGCTTCCTTTACCTGTTCGTTAAGTTTTATGATTTTTATGCTCTCTTTGAAATATTTTTTGTATGATACCATTGTCATGGCCATTAGACTCCAAAAGTTTGCATTTTAAGGCATTTTTTTGCATAAACGTGTTAAATAACTGAAACTCGCGGTCATATGAATTCAGAACTCCAAACATGTTGTAGTAGAGAGGAGTTTTTGGAATAGGGTGTATTAGTGATTTCTTCAGCCCTTATATCCATTTTTGAAATGAATTGCATTATATTCTAAGGCTTCATGCATATTCACTTCTTGAATTTCGTAATTTTTGTTATAGCAATCAACTGGTCCTCAACGTCTAGGGTTTAGCTCCTTGCCTTTTCCGTACGTCATCGTACAAGTTGCATGAATTACCTTCATTTTCCACGTCTAAGTTCTCTGTGGCCTGTTTGAAATCAACTTATTTTGAAGATAAATCAATTTTCTCATGAAAATGGCATTCATAGATATTCTGAATACATTTCTTGATTTCTTTTCCTTCACGTTGTAAACTAGTGGATTATTTTAACCCCTATGAGTTTCTATTGGCTTATTTTAGGAGCCCCTATAGCCCACATCTACTTCTCAAAATTACGTTTCCATGAAATTTTTTCTATCAGTTTATATTTATTAGTAGTCTAACCTTTGTGTGGCATAGCAATGTGAATACGTGGGGCAAATATATAGGAACATTTTACGGCTTCAAATTTGTTTCGGATGCTATTACATCGGGGGGTCCAGGTGGCCAGTGGGCACAGCACTGAGCTATTGACCGGAAGGCAAGAGACTTTCTGAGCACCTCGCGATTCTATTTTCTGCGTGTTAGAACTTCGCAGGTGGCCCGGGGAAAGGAACTGGCCCCCCGACCCTGAATGTGTGAAGTTCACACGCCGTTGGATTAGTACGGGGTGAGCTCTAATCTCACCTTTCAAAGACCAACCTTCGGGTTGAATCACTGAGTGAGCTATATCGTACGCCCAATTTTTCTGAAAAAAATTAAACGGTTTATTTCCAAGCTGTTCCGGGTTTTATAATTATTATAATTCTAACTGATTTAAATACCGTTATAAACTATTATAACTGCTAAATATAACTGCAGTAGTGTGGTGGGATTGAAGTTTAGATTTTTTAGGTAATTTCGTTATCGTTTTTGCGATCATGCATCAAACTTAAGTGATGGTGATTGGAGACTAGGCATCCGGGTGCCTGCAGTATCCTGTCTCAGTTGATTTTTCTTAGTTTTTGCCTAATCCGCTTATTTATAAAAGCGTTTGGATTAAAGTAATTTAATTTTTCACAGTGTTTTCCATGGTCACATAAATATATGTTACTATGAAAAACTTGCATAGTACTTGATGTCTTTGGTTCTTTTGATTTTTGGTTTGGTAAAGTAGTGCGAGAAAAAAAGTTACCTAGTCAATATTTACGTCTTTTAAAGTCAACTTGTCTCATTCAGAATTCTAGTTATGGCTTGTTCATTCTTTATACCACCATTAGAGAAGGTATCTAGTTTTTTTCATATACTTATAATTTTGCAATCTAAAACACCTTATCAACGGTGAGTCAATATAAAACGCTTCAAGCCATGACGATACGATATTATACTCGTATTTAGGAGCTTCAAACTTGAAAAGGAATCTTTACCTATTAAGAGGGAGAAGAATTAATGGGAAATGAGAATCCAGTTTGATCCGGGCCGAGAAATATTGTATTGACTCTTGGTTTGAAAAATTTTCCCATGTACATTAATAATATTATAAGTAGAATAAGTATTACTTTTATAGTATTGATATACTTTTACAATGTTTTATATTAAAACTTATGGCTTATATAGATCTTTGGAGCCTTAATTACCGTGAAATGAAAAGTTCTTTGCTATCATCATGCAAGTAAATTCCTTTTTTTCATCATCTTGTCCGGGGTGAGAGGAGTTACAACCTGCCCGAACGCAACTTTTTCTTGTCACTACCTATAGCTCTATAAATCCTTTTTTAACCTAAAATAGCTTATTTGGCTAACTAGAAAAATGAACATGATGGCTACTAGGAATTTTACTGGAATTTGTGTCCAATGTATCTGGTTTTTATTGGACCAATAAGAATTTTAATGATCCTTATTGCCTACATATCTTGTTTTCGGTGCAGAAACGTGGATGTCAAATAAAATCAATTCTAGATGTTATGAGTTGAAAGAGTAATAGAGAAAATCGGGTTGGCAAGGGAGATCCAATCAAAGGAAACCATGCATGCATGAGAAAGAAGCTGTTGAAAAGGACTCTCAAGATGAAGATTAAGAGGCTGTTATGGACATTGAGAGCATGAATGGAAGGCCATTATTAAAGGTAGGAAATATATGTTTCATGGGATGAAAAATAATAGTAATTTCTGGTCTAATAAAACCTATTTTAACACTTGAAAGTACTAGGCCTGTGGGGAAGGTATTGGACATTGAAAACTGCTTCGTAGCCAATATATATATATATTCATTGACCATTAGAATCCGGTTAATATAAATTTATTGCTAATTCTCCCACCTTCTCCGGAGCAGTTTTATGATGAAAGCGGAAATAGTGGAGTAAGCGAGAAAAAGCCACGACGTATATATGCCATCTTATGCATCTTATCTTATGTGGGAAGCCTCGGTTTGCCTTAGCTTTAAAAGCGTCTAGAACAATAATTATTCAGTTTGTTACCTTATGAAATTTTTCTTAAATTTTTACTTTTTAAATTTGGATTTCTGATACTTGGTTCCATTTCTCTGAAATCGGTCCGGCTCATTTAATGAAAGCCACCGTACTATCTTCTTGTGGTTTTTCTTAGTTCACTTCCTAGAAATTGAGTTGCCGAAATATCCTAATATTCGCCTACCAATATATAAGATGCAGACTAACAATAACCTGGCCACCAAACCGTCACAAGCTCGTAGAAATGGTCAAGATACGGTCAAGTATTGATCGGTCGTCGCGGGGTGGAGACCCTTCGACTCCGTTTTCCCTGCAGTATTCAGCGCACCTCTTCAAGATTGAGTTGAGCGGCCCTGTTGACGGGAATCCTTATCTAGAGGACTCGCTTATCCTAACCTCAGGAAAACACCCAATAGGCCAATGCCATATGTGGATTTGAATATTGCACCCATGTTTATTTAAAACCGCAAAAGCGTCGATGGATCGACTTCGTGATGTAAATTGGTGGCATTGCATGAAATCGACTATTATCTCATACTTTTTGGTGTCGCCCGCTCAAGAGATCATAAGGTTTCGCGTGGTAGGTATCTTATATTGTACGTACTATATCGCGACGCCCGTGGAGGTACTTATAGCTTGATATCTCATTGTATCCAGCATAGCAAATTCTCGCATATCACGCTTCATTGCATAATGTTACTTGCGGATCGCTTTAATGCTGTATCAAGATTGCTTTCACGTTTAACGCATTCAATTTGCATGTCACAGCCGATACATCGCAGTATCGAACAGCCTAACCTACTTATTCTAATGCGATTGTATCTCAGAAAGAGCCCATCACTGGAATATACCTCTAAACCCTAAAAATCACAGGTGTACTAATGAAATTTTGGTTATATTTAACTGTAATATTTCATTATTGAACCCTTTCGATCTTCGAATTGTCAACATTTCCGGGTCGGTGATCCGCCATGGTCACTGCGCCGAGGGATGAGGTTGCTCTGAATGCATGCTGGGTCCTTGTTATGGGCCAGAAATGCTGACCCCCGCTGGGAGAACTCGGCTGGAACATGTATGGGAATTGACGCCTGGATTCTCGAGATAGTGGAGAGAGCGCAGTTTCGGAAGTAGTTACTTACCGACGAAATGTAAGCTATTCCTCGGACTGTTCATATGTGCATGCTTTAAATTCCTGTCTTACCCTTTGCAACATAAACCTTTTGCATTGTCCTGCTCAGTGTTTAGTTATGTGTATTGTATAATCTTTTAAGCCCTCCATTCGTTTTTTTCTGACAACGTCGTATCAGCTATATTCTACCAGCATTGAGTAGATTTTTCTAAATGAATGCTACAGAGAAAAATAGATCGCCATTATTGTTACTTACTTTTCACATAACTTCGTGTCATATTTTTAGATTAGTTTTGGATATTGTGTTGCTCATGTGTATCATTTTATCGATGTATACCGAATGTCATTTTATTACGGTCAATTTTCAAAACATTGTGTTATTTGAAAAGCGAGCCGCTATCTCTAAGTTGCATTTCAGTTTTTTTCATACTGTTAGAAGTTTCCCGTTTTCCGTAGGAAAACGGGACTCCCCAAAACAGAAGCCGAGAAGGAGGGCATGCGGGAATATTAACTGCGTCGTCGTCAAAGTTTGGCTATCATTTTCTTTATTTAGAACGTTTTATCGATGTCTGCTGTGGTGAAAGAATTATGTATCTAAAAGAATAAGTACTAACTGTCTTGCAGAGATTGAGGAAGCTGTGTATCAAAAAAATCCAGTCTGAGCTGACATGACGTTATGTGCTTGCAAAATTTAATATCGCTTTCTAACATACTTTTTTCTTGTTTAAGCGTGGGAGAACTAATTTATCTTCAGTTTGCATAGAGGTCACAGTCTCTGGACTTCCTCAAGGAACACCGCGTAGTTATTGACGCGGTCATCAACACGAAAAACAGTCGTGTATAAGCGTTGCTCAAGTTCGAGAAGATATCGCATTTATCAGGAAGTTTCCAACTACGTTTTAAAATGGATATATGTAGTTCTTTCGTTGCCTGATATTTCTCTTGATTTTGCTGAGCTGAATTTCATGGAGATATCGTTTGCGAACGGCTCAATTTACATTCATGTGGAAGCAAACTTTAGGTTCTTGGAAATGCCCTGGAAAACGTAGTTTATAAATCTCGAGGTTTCTCTGTCGATGACACAGCCTTAATTTGCGACCATTTTATTTTCTGTTACCCATGGTACTTTTTTTCTGCCTCTTTTCGTGTTTACCCTCCTGCATTCTTAGGAAACTATACGTTGATGAGATTTCAAATCTATACGTTCAGAGTATGCTGACTAAAATTGACAAGCTTGTTCATGGGATCTGAATCGAATCGCAAATAGGAAACGTGCTGAACTATGTGAAATAAGTATTTCTTGTTTTAAACTTTTCAGTGACTTTGAGTCATGTAATGCACATTATTTATTTGTAAATAGAATTCTCTTGATTGTCAGCATGCTCGTTTAATCTGGCGGTGAACATATAGATTGATCAGAATCATATTAACTTTTTTGCTCTCGTTTGAATAGGAAACTGGTTGTAATTCTTAGCTCTTTTTTACCTGTGTTGAACTATTCTGTTTTTCCTCATTTTGATTCGGTTTAAGAAATACTTGAATTCTCTGTATCTGTAACTTACGAACATAAAAGCTACACTAATTAACCGGCGAGGCTAAAACCCGGCAGAGATAAGGTGAAGACCTTATTGGCGGATGCTGCTTTATCTCTTTTTCTGTTCTGAGCTCCGGCACCTTTGTTTTCTGCAAAGCATCATTATCGGTGACGGCAAAGAGTACGATGCTGAGTTAATTGTTTGGCGGTAATTGGATTTACCCATGTACTTTTAGATACACTAAAAAGCATTCGGATTCAAGGATGATGCTAAGGTCTCAGATAAATTATGAATAGTTAAACGAAGCAGTTGAGTCGTTTCTATGTACTTTTTGTCACCTATTTTCATTTGACTTAATGATATGGAGTGGACGACGTCATACTTCTCTCACCATCGTATTTTCCTGGTTTATATGATTACTATCTATTCCAGTCTTTTTAGCTAATCTTGGAATAGGCCGCCTGTCGTAGATGTACCTATGTTAAATCATGGAGGAAAGAAAAGTTTGAATTCATTTTAAGAGTATCTTTCCAGTGAAAGGTATTCTGTGGGAAATGACTTGAACGACCGTTGTAACAATTCACTCTAAGCAATCAAAACTCTAATCCTGACAAGCGCTTTTCAATTTTACGTTAGAGTGAAACGTTGGAGTTACTGGTAATGGAATGATTTACTTTTGATTCCGAATCATTGGATTGCTCAAGATGTGAAAAATGTTCATCATTTAAAGCCATTAATTTTCCCTGAGCCATGGTGGGATATACTTGTTATGCACATTTCTCATTCGTTATTTTCAGTCCTACTCGATAGTTCAGACTTTCCTTCGATTATAATTTTATATTTTTTTGATCCTGTTCCTCATTTACGTGCACAACATGTTACGATCCATGTACCGTATCAATACAGTGTGTTTTTCCAACCCATCGCGGCATAGTATACAAACGAAAGGTCGCATTCACCTCCACTCTTGATTCTAGGGTTTGCTTTAAGGCATCTTGATGGGGGGCCGTAGAGAAGAGGCCATGCATCGTCACACCATTCAAATTTTGGCGCGATTGTCGGATAGTTAACAAGTACACGGTGATGGCGAATTACCTCTCGTGGTTGTACTTGTTTCACATTGCAATGGATAAAACCTTCATGCTATATGTATACATACCCGATGAGGGGGGTAAACAGCGGAATTATGGAAGGTGGGCATTTGAACCTTGAAACATTCCTAACAGTATCATCCTAAACTTTTTTTTTCAAACTATTGCTTCTTTTACCTAACTCTTCTATGTTATTCGTAGTAGAATAGGATATATAATTTAGTGTCTCCCTGGGTGAAATTGGATGAAGGAAATGAATTTAGGTCCTTCGTGATTCCATAGAACCTGGATTAGTTGGTATCTTTATTGGTATTGGATGGTGGAATATGTTCGTATTATCAAGGTCTTACCTTTGATATTGAAAAACCATAGGAAAGCTGACTATATTTTAACAATGTGAAGCATAATATTTTATTAGGTTAATTTCTCATGTCGAAAACTTTTTTTTACATAATTTGCAAGAAATCCGATGGTTCAAACGCATTGACGATCACAGATGAGAGGGACAGGGCATAGCGGATATTGTGTTCATCTTCACACGCTGCTGGCAAGTAGATTGGGGTATACTTGGTCCTCGTCATCGTCCAGGTTTTAAGCGCGCGTTTTTTGGAAACTATATCTTCATGCCCTTACCCATGAGTATTTGTCTCTGCAAGCACAGCAAATTTTGATAATATGGCCGTGTTGTATGGAGAGAGGAGACTCTCTCTTCGGTTACGTTATGTTTTAAGACAAATTAAAAGCTTGAAGACGAGCGCGAGATAACTTCAGGCTGTGGACTGCAGTTACTTTTAATTTGGAAGTAATATTTCCCTATCATTTTGCTTATATATTTTCTGTAATGACTGTACTATTACTTATCGCAATGATTTTATATGCTCTTGTCTGTTATGATTATACTGTTTACTTTTTTGTGAGTTATATTATAGGATTGAAGATTTTCGATTTTTCTATCCTTCGTTAGCAATTCTTCTTCGCAAGATTTTTCTTTTGTCTTCATTTTTGTCTTTGCGGGTGAAAATATGATGCGAAGAATTTATTGGATCTTGCTTGTAATTAATTTTCATTCGAGAATAGTCATGTTACGGGACCCGGATATCTTGTTCTCATAGATTTTTCTTTCTTCAAAGATTATCATGAAAAATTTACTTTTGAATCAACATTGCATGATTAACTCCTCATTAAATACATAGTTCCGTCAACATCATTTAACAAGAGCCATTTTTGCTCACAATGCATTTTTTATGACTCTCAATCACATTCCCCTGATTCATATCAAGAGAAAGATTTTAATCGCAATCCCTCAGAGGTTATGCCATTAAAAAAAAGGAAGGATGTCGCCGAACGGAGAGACAGGAAATGAGCGAAGTGGGAGAGGGTGAGAGAGGCAGGAATTGGGGAGCGAAGGCGAAAAATGAGAGGGGGTTGGAGAGTGGGCGAAGAGCAGGGTCTGATGGGAGGGGAGGGTGAAGGGGGAGGTTGTCATCCCTCCAGAGGAGGAGTGACACGCATTCGCCCACGCACCCACACACACAAACAATCTCGGGCGCTTCGGAAAACACGCACACCCGCGCACACTATTGTTCACCTACACATGTGCGGTTGCTCCTTCTCCTCGGGGTTGTCAAATCCGAGAGGAGAGCCTCTAGTGGTAGCAACAGCAACTACTCACACGATGTCCAATCGCACTCCGTTCCATCCAATTTTCCACTCACTTCCCATGAATTTCTGTGCTCAAGAGCCCTTACTTCTTCTCGCCGCCTTTCCTGGATACATATGTATACACATATACTGGTACTCATCTCTTTCCCCTTCCGTCAGTATTCGTTTGTGTAATATCATCACTTATATATCGCGGTTCTTGTTGCCAACATTTTTGAATCTTATAATGAGATTTTATTTTCTGATATTGCCGTAATGTATTGATTTAGCTTCTTTTAGCCTCGCCAAATGCTGAGCTCCTACCTCGCCAAGCTAAGGGTTATCTCGGACAGTGTTACTTTTAGAAATTAAGTGAGTTAAATATCGACAAACCTTATTCAGAAACCATAATTGAGAACTTATATTGTAATGTAACAACGTTATTCAGAAGACTGCTTTTCACGTAACGAAACACTATTTCAGGTGAGCTGGGGCATGTGCATGCCTTAAAGTTCAAAGTTCGTATTTACCCTCCTCCTACAAGTTTTATAATGTTCATGCAAAATTATAACTTTAACAACAATATTCCTTAACTGTTCTTTATAGATGGATAAGGTAATTTTTGCAAGAAAAGTAAAATAAGAGAAAAAAATCATACGTCAGAAAATTCCGTCTCGTAGTCACACTTACCCTGGTTTCGGAACAAGTCGACTCCGGTTATTACTCACAACATTCAAACTATGGCAAAGATTTCATAGCACATTTTTCATGAGCCCAAACGGTAAACTGGCACGAGGTTTGTATCTACCATCGATAAATAAGACTTATTTTGGACTGACCGACTCAATGATTCTCAAAGAATTTTCTCTGTTCATCCTTAGTCAGAAGCAGTGTGTATAGTACTCAAAAAAACAGTACCTTTAGTGGCCTTCCACAGATCCCAAGTTTTTTCACCTTGAAAATTACCATCATGCTTACTTTGTTCGCAGCAGCCTAGCACATATAACAAGACTTTTGCTTTACCTTCCTGGATGCTAGTCTTTTTTGTCCGCCAACAGCTCCCGCAAACTTTGACTTGCTTGGATCTTTCCAAAATAACGTATAATCCAAATTCCAAGTTATTTGAGGATTCTCAGGCAAATTTAGCTCTTAAAGTATTTCATTTAAGACCTAAATATATTCATTAATGAAGAATGGCTCACTGTCTTCGATTGGAGTGGAAATATGATTTTTTCTCTCAAATGATGCGGTAATATCTAAATTTTATCTCTTGACAAGCAAAAACCATCTTTGTCTAGAGCTTAATTTACTCCTTTCCTTAATTAGTTTCAGCTGAAATAAATTATCTTCGTTCCGCAAGAATTTTGTAAAGAATTTGTGAAATTGCGATGATTTTTCTCATATTGGACATTCCGTGGGAATAGCCATTCAGTAATGTGATGAATAATTTTAGTATTATGATTTATAATGCCATTCGTGAAGGAAGTTCGGCCATGTTATTCGGCACTGACGGATCAAGTTATTTTTCACGCAGTGCAACTGAGAGTACTAAGGTGGAAATTGGAATATACTTTAAACATTAATTAAATAAAAAGTAGGAAACGAACATGTACTCAAACAAATAATTTTATTGCAATGTATTTAAAAAAAGGTTAAATGTTTATTAGCTTTTAGCCAGTGGAATAGAATGAGATATAGGTATACTTTCCATAAGATAACCTTTTCTGAAGCCGCTGCGATGAATTTTGGGCACGAAAATGCATGTTTTAATGCTCATAAAATCTCGATAAGAGGCCAAAGAAAATGCAGTATTCTGTGCCGAGGAGAAGGATCTAATCCTTATAAGTCCATTGTCACCAGTGGGCTATCATACGCATGGCCCCTCCTATATAATATAACACCCTTGGTTTCCTACTTCTCGGCATGTCCAATAAACCATTCCAATTTCTGTGAAGTACCAGGGTCATGGCAGTAGGTATGCGTTTACATTGGTTTAAACTATATTTAGAAATTCGATATAGAATCCAAGCCGTAGGTAGCTTCAAATCACAATTTTGGCTTCGAATCTTACAGGGAAATGTAAAAATTACAATATGTATTTATGGTTAATCTACCTACCGTTGAATTTCAGCTGGCACCTCTGCTGGTTATTTATAAAGCTCGAGTATTTGTGGGTCTAAATCCTGAGTAAAAGTGTTTCAACTTCCCAATTAATCTAATAGAATCCGTGTATTTATGAAATTTGCGTAAAATTAGAACGCCATACTTCATCGTCTACTTAGTTTCTCGCTACATTATAGTAATGGCATTTTCAATACAAATCAGTTAAGTTGGTTTTTAATGTCAATTACTGAAAAATATTATGTTATGGCAAAATTCCTCATGCTCAAAACTAAGTGATACGCGTGAAATTCGTGCAAAGGATGATCATGTCATTATTATCCCTATACATCTCTCGCTTGCTATATCACGCATTGATGTAGAAGATACAAATAAGACCTCGTTAGGTTGGAATTAGAAGCGCCTACGGTAACATGATTTGCGTTTCATTTACAAGATTTCATATTTTTCCTTTCTTTGATAACATATTACAACTACCTTTAAAAGCACTGTAATACTCAAATTTCTGCTGGGAACGAGACTTAAAGCCCTAATGGAGGTCCAATTACGACGCTAAATCACGCTGTGATCCTATCTTAATCAGGGCAAACAGCAATTTCGGTTGAGGCAATCACTTCAGGCAGATGAATCCTCTACAAATGGAAAATTTCTGTGAGACGGTTGAGATTTTCAAGGTGGGGAAGGAAGGAAGGAAGTAGAGATTGGGATAGATGAGTCTCGCTTGTGTGTATCCAGGAAAATGTAGCGAAGAGGAAAACATCCGTGAGAACGGAGGGAGTGGTGGCGAGAGGGTTGATATTGATCTGATGTGGGTGGAATAGAAAATAAGATTTATCTTTAATTCGTAGTCTGCCTGTCAGAATCAATGGTTTACATTCTTGGGGAGAGTAATAAATATCTTGAAAAAGTAAGGAAAGTGTAGTAAAAGCGTTGGACGAACTGCATGGAAACCAGAACATTCATGATTGCAACATATAAATGGGATGCTTGTTATAATTGGTCGCGAAGGAAAACAAAGTGTTTTACAAAGCTACTGTAGGAATAATGAACTCGCATCACCGATATCTTGTCGGATTTTAGCAACATATGAATAGATTAGTAGTGCTTATGTCGCCTTGAATAAACAGCATTTTATACAATTATGCGTAAAAAATTTACATTTTAGAGAACTTCAGAGGTGAAAGAGTACTGTTACCTGGGAAGCCAAGTAACTAGCGATGGACGAAGCTACATAGTTGATACATAGTTGATAGAATAGCCCAGGTGAAGAGGGTATTCTACCAAAAGAAGAATCTGCTTACATCTGGAAATACAAGCGTAGAATTAATGGAAAAATTCAGCAGAACTTACATCTGGAGCATGTTTCCTTATGGCAGTGAGGCATGGACGATGACAGCAGTAGAGAAGTCAATGGTTGAAGCATTCAAAATGTGGTGCTACCGAAGAATTATCTTTCTAAAGAGAAGTCTTCTGAAAACCCTAAGAAGAAGATGGGACAACTTAATCGGCCACATCATGAGACATGATTGCCTGATGAAGACAACCGTCGAAGGACGAGTCAACGGGGAAGAATGGCAGAAGAATGCCTCGTTTGAGACGCATAGAGAAAGTGATGAATGATATTAGAGAGAAGAAATACGTAAAAATGAAGAGATTAGCTGATAGGAGAATTGAGTGGAGAGCTGCATCAAGCCAATCGTACGATTGTTGTCTGATATTGGTTTGATTATGATGACGAGGTAAATTCACTAATTAATAAATGAAATATATACTATTCAATCCGGATATTCCTAATGAAGGAGAAGAAATTAACACTTGAGTTCAAGGAAAGTTTCTGAGTTAAAGTGATAATACCACGATATCAAACATTTAGAGAGCCTTTCGTCAAAAGTCTCTGTTAACATGATCTGAGGTAGAATTGATGCTTTACTTGGTTCGATTATAACTCCGATGTGTTTTTATCTTGTATGAGGTTTTAAAAAAGTGTTCTTATATTGAAGCTTAGATTTTTCAGCATAATTAATATTTAATTCAAAATATCAAGGAGTAAATGAAACCTTAAATATTCAGAGTTGCATGGAGTAGGTATTAAGCTTCCCGTTTTCTCGTTTTAGACCATGTATGAGTTCAAACTATTTACATTAACACCTTATTATAGATAATTGCCTTCGGCAAATAATTATTTTCTATCATGTCAATGGGTTGTGGCTATGTGGTCCATAAATACCACCACTTAATTTATTTTAAATTTACTGCATCACTTCGTGCGTATTGTTTGAAAAATTAAATTGCCATGGATGCACGCAACTTTAATTTGAGCTTGTTGTTGTATGTAGTCATTGGTTGCCAAGGAACAATGAAATCTTATGTCTTAAATCTTTACCTATTACTTGAATTAATGTAAATTATTCTGCATAAAGAAATCCAACATGGGATTATAGTGAGAAGTGGAAGCATGAAAGTGGCTCCAAGAGCCATTCGGAAGATCTTAAAAGTAGAAAGCCAGCTAACCAGGCGAGAGAAAATTGTTACGTTGATACGAGAAAGAATTTCAGTTATTCTCAATCCATGCCATTTATTAGAATAATTTGATGCGATTAATTCTTAAATTCCTTGAATTTGGGATTCCTTTGGGAATATCAACAACATGCATAGGATCATAAGATTTGAAATTCGCCATTCAAACTTTGTTTGAATTTATGGTATGGCTCTCGAGTTTTTCTATAGCTTTGTGAAATCATCAATTGCCTTAATTTCCTGATATGCCCGTTTTAGGCCTTTGAATGCTCGATTTATTTTATCGAGGGATTTTCAGGGTGACGATTTACAAATTCCCATCCAGGGGGGCTGTGTTTGAAACCGTCGGGATTATCTCGAATAGGTAACCAAGGAGTCACGTGGTATAAACAAGATGATTGGCAAAGTTTTTGTGTTAGAACCGTTGATTACAACCACATTCATTATTTACACTTGTGTTTTATCTCATCTGGGGGATCTGTAATTGAGATAGGTGAGTAAAACACAAGTAAAATCAATTAATGATATTGTAACGAGCGATTTAGACACACTACATTTGCAAACCATTCGTGTTTACACCACTTGATGCCTTGGTTTCGTATTTGAAATAATTCCGACGATTTCAAACTCAACCCCCTGCTCTTTGATACTGTGCAGTTCCTGTAGAGTTTCTTTGAGACGCGCTCATTAACGCCTGGGTGATGACGTGTGTTAGGGAAATTGCTCTGTCAGAATTTCTCACCTTACATTCTTTGATGTAATAGTCGCTTCTGTTGAATAGCTCTCATTTTTCAGCATATGCCATCCTAAACAGGGTTAGGCCTCTTTCTCCCTAATATCAACCATAAAGGATGAACAGCGTTGGAAGGCTTGACAGCGGCGATGTTAGTGTGATGGCGTCGATCAAACACGAATTACTTTACGAAAGCTTTCAAGAAGGAAAATAATTCGAAGGGGGCATTTCCCCTTCCATTCACAGTACAGAAACGTGTATAGGGCCAAAACATATATCACGATATGAATAAAAATATCCCATCACTTCTTCCATTCTGCACAAATTATTCTATTCTCCTTTTTGTCTATATGCGAGTGGCTTGGAAGGAAGGAATGGGAACTTCGTGACCTTGGCCGCCTGAATTCGGTTGGTTTAGAGGAGGCGATGTGTCGGAAAGTTGAATGTGTCGTCGATTCGAAGGGGACTTCCGTTGCAAAGGACGATGGGTGAGGCAGGCACGCTCTCTTGTCCACTCGCTGCCCTTTCACCTCAGAACCGCGACGAAGTATCCAGTTCGCTCTGGCTAAACTTTGCGTCTGGTGGCGCTTTCTACTGAATCGGGGAGAAGTAATGGAGAACTGGCTTTCATCTTAAAAAAGGAGTAGATTAGTGGTCATAAAACAGTTGTGAATCGCTATTCATGCGTGAATTAGTAGAGATTAAGTGGTTCAATTAGTTCTAAATTACAAACATTTGCTTACTCGGAACTGATAATTATTTGCATTAATTAACCTCGTACATGTGTTTTGAGCCCTTACCATCGAAGGTTTCTGGAGTATGTAATTTAGTGAATGAGATTCTTTCTATCAACGTTTACTTAATGAAACGATCGGAAAAATGTTTTAGTAGTGAGCGATGAACCTGTCGCTCACAGTAGCTCACGTGCGTGGATAGAGAGTGCATCTCGGCAGCAACCCATCGGAATTCACTGACATAGAAGACACATAGGGGTAAGTCACGCATTGCTCGAGGCCAGGAGTTAATTTTATGCAGCCCACTATTTTTATTATGTCCGGCGATTCACAATCTCTCATTTTTTCGGCCAATCGAGGCAAAAAGAGAAAATATGTGACTTCATATTTAAGTTTTTTGCTAGATTATCTGTAAGGGTTTAGGCGTATCAAAATGCCCATTTATGACCTCAAACTTTGGCCGACGGCCGGAGCAATCTGGCTAAGCAGCGCGCTGAAGCGAAAAATTGACTGAGTAGGTTTGGTTTAGCAAATGATTCAGTAAACGTGGATCTTGTGCTGGTAGGCTTAGTTTTAAAGGTTCTCCAACTGCTAAGTACACACATCGCAGTCCCTTAATATAATCCTTAGACAAACTCTCCATCCAGTCAGTGATGATTTTCCAGAACCCGACGTTTGGATGGTCAAATCACCTAATTGCTAACTTTACCGGTAACATTTTGAATCAACGCTTATTACTTTCCTGTAACAACGCTTGGCATCTTCATCCGAGCTTCTTAAGGTACGGTTGTGCACTGGTAGTCTGCAGGCTTGTACTCCTGTAGTATTATGATTTATATAAGAGTCGAGTAATAGCAATTTCACCATTTTAATTAATTACTTTTTATTTTATTTTTCGTGATCACACTATATGCCACACAATTAAGGTGGCTCCACTGAATTATGAAGTAGATGTCATTTTTTGAAAATTTCAGGACACATCATTTTTTGACCCTTCTATTGATTGGCAGTAAAATAATTTGGCCTTTTCATAATATATTTGAAGAAAAAAGACGTTGAAAATCAGAAATTTTATACGTGGCTATACGGGAGAGGATGGCTGTTGCAGTAAAATTTGGAGATTAATAATGTAAAGAGAAATGCCGTTTTCACGAAAAACTAATATAAGATGCGCAATTTTATGTAGAATTTAACATTGTAAAAAAGTGATCACCTTACCACACATGTTTAATTGATATTAATAAATGTTTGCTCGAAAAATAGCAGAAAAGCCTTAGTTACATGACAGTGGCGCTACAGTATGTTGTTGTCATTGGCAACGGTACTTGTGACGGAACGTGCTTACAAGCTTATTTACTCACTTAATTTAGGAATATACCTTACCAAGGTCCTTCTTATATTTTTTATGTAATTTAAATATTTCATTAGTTATTGATATGGTGTAATTAATACCAATGCTTCCAAATGGTAGCAGTGTCATTGTTGCCCAACAGTTTTCAAAAATACGAATATTAATAAAATTCAAAACAAAGAGTTGTATTTGCCAGTGAATAGTTTAAAACTAAGTAAGAAAATATTTAACCTATTTTAGAATACGGTTTAGCGGGATTGAGCATGTATTCTAACTTTGTAAATTAAACGGGGCAACAACACGTCAGTCATGTTCTGAGGTCAAAATGAGTTAAAAGAGCTCGTAAAAAAAAGAATGCAACTACAACGCGCTATGAAATAGTATACTCCTACAATTATTTTGCATGCGTCATCACTGTATAGATGATTTTCCATATAGGAGTTTTTCTGGATCGGTACTTATTCATTAAAGAACATAGCTCTTTTACGGGATATTGAATCGCGGAGTCACGGTGGAACCTCCTTAATAATCAGTGCTGAAATTTCTGAAACAGCGTTTCACCTTGTCTGCCTTATTCTTGTTGCATTAGTTATTTTATATAGTCTTTTATTTCAATGCACTTGATTTTACCAAACCTTTTCCTTTGCTAGGGCATCGTCTGAAGTACGCTTTCAGCCGTTGAGATCCATCCGATAAAAAATTCATTCTGGAACTGAATAAGAAAAAAATAGCATTTCTTAGCAAAAAACACTTCCAAGAACGTAGAGAAAGCATTATTCGGCTAATCGAAGGGCTTATTTGTGAGACTAAGAGGACATATTAAAATTTCTTCATAAATTCATGTTGTACGAATTTGTGGCTGATAGTGCAGATTTTTTCTGCCGTTGTGGCAGGTCTGAATTTTATTCTCTTTGGCATTCTTGGAATATCTCGATCATATAATTTCCTTGATTCTTGTTAATTAGTCTCAGACATTTTGCGTCAGTTATCCGAAGACTATAATAATTTAGAACCCCCTATTTCCGAGTAATTGTATTCAGTTCCTTCATCATCATCAATTGTCGTCTACCTTACGATTGGTGTTCCACTGTAAGGTCTGCTAGATCGTTTTGTCGCTACTTTCTTATGTAAATATATTTTCCTATTTAATATCGTTCACTACATGCTCAATGTTTTGCATCTTATGTCTGTCTTTTTCATTTTATCCATTCATTTTTCCCTAGACAACTGCTTTTCATAAGGTAATTCTGTATGTCCAAGCTGCCTTTTCTTCTTTTCATATTTTACATCAGAATACATTCCTCTCCAATATCCAATATTCTTAGAAAATTGCATTTGAAACGCCTCGAGCAATAGAGCGAGAATCGAAGCTGCATTGAAAAATTCTTCAATACAATCCTTATCAAGAAAAAAATCTTATTAATCTGAACTGTATTTTTAGTGTCTTATTTGTTTATTATTGATGTCAATTTCATGCATTTTATGTTATTAATTGTAGTAGTGCCCTAACAGTAAATGTAGTTTTAGATGAAAAAAATCGTAACACCTCTTACTTAAATTGCTTTCTTCTTTTCTTTCTTTCACCTTGAGTAATATTCTGAGCAAATATTCGCCTTTAGCATGTAATAGTCTGAAGTGTAATGCAGTACTTGGTTAGTTAAAATTTCCCCGATAGAAATCAACATGTTTTCCACAATAGTAGATCCTGTGAATCTCACACATACATAAATCAGGTGAAATAAAATTGTAAGTGGATGCGATTTTTTCAAATTTCAAAATTTAAAACTCGGCTCTATGCATTTTCGTGAGTCGAAGTAATCCTTTGAGTAATCCTGATAATTATAATGAGAAATTCAATGGAATTTCATATTAGTAGACTGCTGTAAGTTCCGAAAGAGTAATTCTTAAAGCTACTGGTATGTTTTTCAATGTGGTTGGCCGCGTCTTGTCAATAACGTATCGGCCTGAGAACCTAAAAGTGGCGGGGTTGAAACTCATCTCGGACATGGGCGTTGTTCTTCTCTTTGGAATAATAATAAGTTTTAGTAGACGGTAGGACGTAACCATAGCAGTTGGAGCGCCTTAAGAACTAATTCCATAACTAATTTTCAACGAGCAGTGAGTATCTTTGGATTATTTACTAAGGTTTTGTAACAGGCACCTTGATGCATGAATTCGCTGTGGCAGATCACCTGGTCTCTGAGAAATGGGATTGAATAAGGGGCATGATACACTCCGCGACTGGTGGCAAAACTAACGACCGACTTAGATTTACATTCAGCCTTCGAAATACCCAAGACCGCGTAAATCGACCGCGTAAATACTGACTTGGCGGTTCGGTCCCACTAATTGCAGTCCGAGATGGGGTCGGACGGCCGTGGGGCGGCGAAGGACTCGCCACTCGACGTCAGCCGAGAGATGATAGATGCGCTGGACGAAAATACCCTCTGCACCTGTCTCTTTCTCTCTGTCTCTTCCTCTCCTGCCCGCGAATGAGTGTCCCTCAAGGAGAGAGGAGGGCGTTCGCTGCGTCGCAAAAAGGCCTCTTGTTCCACCCTTGCATCTTTCGCTCGCCAAATCGAGCGCGAAGACGTGAGGTCGGGAGACCCCTTCCCACTCCTTCAACTAGCCCTCGAACCCGATGCATCCCTCTCCTCGCCGCGGCGAGAGAAATTTCGTGCTCGGCAGAGCACCGCCGTACTAAATCTTAACCGGCGCTGGGTAGGGAGGGGAAAGGGGGGAGGAAAGGGCTGTTTGTGTGTGGATCGCGGGGATGCCCCGGGGGAGTGTGTCGAACGACCGTGGGCGAGGAGGGCGTGGGGGATGGGGTGAACGGCGAGCGGCGCCGGGTGGGAAGGTGATACACATGACCGCTATGCGGCAGATGCGACAACTGTATACGTAAGCCACTCAAGTTGGGCCCGGTACCCTGTCGACCCACGTGTGACCGACTGTGAGCGGCGCGATTAACATAAAATTGACGCCGTGTGCTGTTGCTCTCCCAGTTGAACATTTAAGTGCACTCCTACTTGGAATGTTCCCAGTCGTGGTTGTTTATCGGTTGGAAAAAAAACTTTGATCTCTCTCCTGCAAGATGTTAGCTGTCGTAGTTGATAGCTCTCCAAAATGCTTTCTGAATGTTTTACTTGGATCTTGTATGGAAAAGACGGAATTATGCAAGGAAACGTCACTTTTTGACGTAAATCCGGAGAAAGTTGAATAATAGCGATGTCGAGTAAAGGTTTTCGTAGCGTTTGGTTGACTTTGGTGAATATCCGATGCCGCTGCGATATAGACTGGATATCCTAATTTTCATATCCGTTGCTGTACGTATAATCGATAAAAATTGTGTTTATACTTTAGAATGCCACGTCATTTGATTTGATTTAATGACCTATGTGCAGAAGGAAGAGGATGGTAAGTAGAAAGGATGTTATCATGGATCAGAAGAATTTCTTTCGTAATTTTGCGTCAGTTTCAGCCTTATCTCAACGAATTTCGACAAGGGGTCCATGGTGTAAAGTACCGCCCGACATGTAGAGTACTTAATAGGGGAACCGGTATTCCAATGGAAAATGTCTCAGCCGAGATTCGAACCCAGATCCATGGAATAGGAGGCATGTACTCTGGTCACCACACAAACTCATTCCTTGTCCTTTTATAATAGCAGTTGGGTTATTTCTTTACATGATTCGGCGATCAGCTTTTGATTCCTTCGTATTTCTGATACGAACAGGGTTAACACGGTTAAGACCTAGGTTTTCCGCACCGTAAGGCGGATTTGTGATTGACTTTATCTTATGTTTTGCGGAAAATTTTGTGCATTTTGACGCTGAGATTATTGGTTAAAAGCTTCTTATTTAGCATTTTAAAACCAGTTAAGTTCTTAGTGATCACTATTATCGTAATATTCGCGAGGAATAGTGACTTATATGTTTGCAAATTGTGAGCAAAAATAATTCAGGAACGATGGTCTCCAACTCAAAGAAGCTTATTTACAGACCTAAAGTGTTCTTTGCAACGCGCAGTATTCGACTATTTCTGGCTATTGCATAATTGATACTAACCAATTTTTGCTGATAACTGTTCGAAACCAAAGGTTTTTCTGAAGATATTAGAAAGTTATCCGCTGATGAAGATCCTAATGCTCTTTTTAAATTTCAGGCGTAGTTTAAAATACTACATTAATAACGTCTACTACACTTATAATTTGAAATTGCATATTTGCAAAATTAGATGAGTAAATCGATTTGAATTGATGGAATAATTCGTTTGAGACATTTTTTATTTTAGAAATATCGTTAAGTATCTTATCCCCTATTATATACACCATCAAGCCTATTGAAAATTTTTTATCACATCTACTACGTGACTGTATCTCCAATTGCATTATTTTTCATCTGTAGCCTCTGTTTTGACACACTGTAAAAAGTTGATCTGATTTTCAGTGCGATCTGAATTTAAGCGCTGTCTGGTTTAAGGCAGGAACACGGATGCAAGGTGCGGAAGAGGCAGGAACATGGATGGTTGGTACAGGAGCAGTTAAGCAGGAAGCAGAGGAAGCAGGATTCTGGATGGTCTGATTTTCAGTCGTTCACCTGCCTTATTTTTAGACAAGATATTACTGCTGAAATTCAACATACCCTGTCTTAAAATTGTTGCATCTGAAATTCAGATCGCTTTTGTACCTTAAAATCAGATCGACTTTTTACAGTGTGCAACTAATTTTGATTCGTAGTCCTTATTGTCTTTTGAGTTTGGAATTAATCTTCCCTCTACTTCTGCAGTAATATTGTGAAAACTTACGCCTACAGTTCCCATGAAGGTGATAGATAGATCTTAATATTCATACTATACAGAATCATTTTCTTCATAAATTTTTACTATCAGAATAGATAGTAAATGAGCATTTATGCATCAGCTCTCAAGAAATAGTATTCTTGCTAGGTAAACATTCAACGTTTAAAAAAAAAAATTCCCTACTCTTAAATAACTTATAGGTTGAAAATATATGAAAGGTCACTGTTTCAGGCGTAGCTCTTTGGAATTTATCCGTTATGAAAATAGGAAAAGAAATTAAATCAATCCCACATCTAAACTTTTTATTGTACAGAAATAAAAGAGAAGTGAACGGGAATGAAAAAAGAGCTTAAGAGGTACAATAAAAAGTTTGTGTGTGGAATTGCAGTATTTTCTTTTCATATCATTGCTTGAAAATATATTTTGTAACCCCGCCTACCTTAATTCTTTTTAAAGATAGGCCTTATCGATGTGAATGATTTTTTTAAAATAACTCATATTTTATTGACTTAATTAACTTCTAATATCCGACTTTTTATTCAATTGAATAATTATTTTTCGATATCTACAATGGGAGCGATGCATGAATTCCAACACAACTTCTACTCACCTGAGTCTCCGGTATCTGTCGAGTTGAGAACCTCTTGAGGAACGAATCCTCCCTCTTGAGCGGTGTTTTCTTCTGGATCGTCGATGAAATGGCCCCAGACAGCTGGACCGTAGTCCTCAGTTTCATCCACCGTTGGTTGCTCTTTGTCCTGCCGGTAGCGTGTTCATTATCAAAAGGCGTCAGTTAGGTATTCGGCAGCCATCCGGTCGCATCGGTGACGGAGATTCCGGAGGGGATAAAATAACGAGACAAAAGAGTCGAGTGAGAGAGGTTAGTCAGTGTCAGGAGGGAGAAATGGTTGCGCAACCTCCCAATTCTTGGGGAGGTTACGCAGCTAGCAAAGCTAACAAACGACAGACGCACAGCAAAAATATTTGATGGGCGTTTGAAATTTGGACTGAGGGTTGATAGGGTCATATGATCTGCTGCAGACGCGTCGTCGGACCAGTTGCCATGGCAACATGTAGACAACGTAGATGTGCACCGTCAACTTCCTGGGTAACTTCTCATGGGTTCGGGGCGGGCGCGGGACGAAGGAGTATGGTTCAGGGTTTGAATGTTAATTTTAAGGGGAAGAGTTTGTGTGCCCGGATTGGAATTGGTGCCCGTTGCATCCTCGTCGTGTATCCTTTTTCTCGGAGATGAGACAGAGCCTTCTCCCCCAACCCCCAGTCTCCCATCCCCCCACATCTTCGTCGGTGTTGCAATCAGAAGTTTGACGGTGGAATAAGGTAATCGGCTGATAGGTTCCTTCGGGAAAAATATCACTGGAAAATTGCCGAACAGAACATTCACGAGATTAACTTTAGTATTGGTGAGCTTATTCCTATTTCCCGCTCAAATGGCTGTATTTTGTGATGGATTGTGGATTTTGTACGTGTCATTGACGTATCAGGTGCCTCGAAGTTTATGTGTCTAACCCTTTTCCGTATTCGTAAGGAGTTTACAAAAACATTCTCCTAGGTTAATTTCCCCTTTTTAGGAGCAATACAACTTCTTGCTCTTTTCGATAAAGGTTTTTTTGATTTCAGAGTAGGTAGGTACAACTATTTTATGTTGAGGCAGCTGAAATGATGAAATGTATTGCTATGGTATGTTGAAACCGTGCGATTTTAAAGTTTATTTGCTGTAGCACTTTCGGTTTCAATAACACCATTAACCATGAGAGATTTTTGACTACCTTTAACTTCCTCATTGCTAATTTCTACTTGAAATGATATATTCTGATACCACTAGTTCGTTCAATTTTTAAGAGAAGGAGTTCGATATAATCACTAAATTTTAAAGTGATGGTTACTTTTTTCGTCTTCGAGGATTTCATAAGTTGGTAATTCTCTTGTAAACCTTGGGATTCTCTTCTTCAAATCAAGTAAGGACTCTGAGCTATTAATAAAATTTTATCAAATGGTTGAGGAAATTAGTTACAACGAAGAAATGTTATAAACATTGATCATTTTACTCAACTTATCCACTGGTTTGAGCTATTAGGGAACCAATACATGTCGTTGTTAATTCCTGTTGTAATGAGTGAGTTAAATCACGGATTAACTGTGTTAACATTTTGTATTTACATCACACACAATACTTCATACCTGCCACCTTTTACATCACATTTTTATAATGCTGCAGAGTGCCGTTGTATTAAGTTTGGCATATTTTTGATTACCGTGGTTATGATTAGTGAGCTACTCCGGAAACCGGTAGTGGTGAAGTATTTAAAACGCATACCTCTGCGTATATCTTCTGATTGAATCGAGGCAATAAATGGAGAAGCGATTACTTATATTTCATATTTTATAAATTATGTCGTGGAAGACTTCCAGTTTTATAAATTTATTTATCTCTCAGCTGCTTCGTATCTTCCATTGCATTACTCCACGTTAATGATTATATACATCACTGTAAAAGTCACTGCCTTGTTTTTGCCACTGTCATATAGTTCAATAGCTTTTGCCATTAAAATATTGAAGGTATGTGTTTCAAGTTATTATTTAAGATGCAAATATTTATTTGGTTCGATGCACATATTTATTTAATGTACTTAATCCTGAGCCATTAATTATAGAAGGCCTTATGACTGTTAAGCGTTAATATTTCTGTTTATTTAGCTTATGTGTAGCTTTTTCTTTATATTTGCGGTTTGATAAGCATGTAAGGAATTATTGTTTTCATTGGTTAGTATTTATGATTAATGTCCATTCAAAAATCCTTACAGAGATTGTCCTAAGTCCATGACCGTGATACGGTTCCAGAAACCTGATGATCTTAATGCGATTATTCAGAGATATACTGAGGGTTCGTTTACTATGCTGAAACTGATATTGGTTAACTAAGTCATATGTGAAAAGGAAACTTCCCGTCCTATTTAAACCTACTTCGGAAACATGTCAGAATAATTTGCTACTGGTGAGATGTATCATTTCTTATTATCTGTCTCTCCTTGGAATTAAATTTCCTGGCATCATCAGGTTTGTCAGCATTTAATGTATTTTCGAGCCGGATGAATAAGCTTTTAAGTCGTCATTTCTAAATAAAATATATTGCACACATGCACTAATGTGCGAGGTATAAGTTTAAGAAACGGTCAATTTTGCAATAAAATTAGGTTACTGAGCATTATACGCTCGTTAAGAAAATGAGTCATGAGATTTTTTCCCTAAAGATAAAGTACTAGATATCATTTTAAAAATGTCCTACGATAGTTCATAATATGTAGATAATATGTAACAAATAAGCAAATATAATGTTACTTGAAACGCCGTACATTAAGCAGTGGCATGACAGGTTAATTATAGTAATAGACAGTTGTATTGTTCCTTAATGTAGAGTTAAGGGAACTGTCAAGTAAAAATTGTGATGTTCACGTAAATAATCATGATTTCGGCGGTCAATCTTAATTTGTTTTAGACGGGGTTTAAAAAGGAAGGACAAAACTTTTAACTTGGCTACTGTTCACATTTATTAGCTAGAATATTTTATCCATCTTTTTACAGATAACGTATTTCTTCCCCTTATCAGTCACTACTTGAAACGATACATTTACTTTTTTGGTGTGTTTTGTTGTTATTACCTATAATTTCTTATTTGAAGGAATTACTTTATTTGGTTTTACTCTGCGATAAGTAAAATTCTAATTTTTTAATGGCTGAGGTAAAACAGTTTATAGGTAATCTTGAAGGATATTCGTTCTTCTACTATAAAACTCTTTAAAATAAATGGGAATGAAATTAAAATACTAGGAAATAAGAGAAATATAAAAGGTATATGCTGAAATTTTAAATTTAACTGCTTGGCAAGGAAAAGTTTTGAGTCCAGACAAGAAAATTGGAGAGAGGAAAATAAATGCTATGAAAGTATCTACGTATAGATTACTTGGAATTCCATAAAAGATTAGGAAATACTTTACTGTACTTCCTCCAATTTAGGATAAACTACTAGGTTTTACTTAAGAAATATGCAAAATATTGAAATCAGTTAAATGCAGGGCTTCAATCATATTTCCCGTAGCATTCCACAGCTAATTTTGCAAGGTTTTTACAAGAGGGGTTTGCGCATCTAAGGGTTACATGGCAAACAAACTCCAGAAGAGTAAGTGGATGCAAAATTATGGTAAACTAAGGCTATTAAATTGAAATAAACAACTAAATAGCAAAGAGAAGTAAAATATAAAAATGTATAAACCACAAAGTTTTCATAAAGTGTATTATTATCCTATAAAGTGTAGAATATGCGTACATGATTAAAATATTAAAATTTTTATCGTGCAACTTTGTGTACAAAATATTAAAAAATAAACTTTTAAAAAATTTGCTTATTATACGGGACATATTTACTTTAGAATGCATGCCTTTTTATCCAGTTTTCAATCTTTATCATAATTTTAATTTAAGAAAAAACTTAATTTTACGTATTAGAGCAAAATATTTTATATTATGACATAATTTGTGTTATTAAATGTTTTTAGAAATTAACATTCCTGCTATTTTTTATATTAGAAAAATTTTAAAGAGCGATGTGCTAAAATACTTAATGCTGCGAATTTCGCAAAGAATAGTAGAATGTGTTCATTTATAGAATCCAATGGAACAGAAAATAAGCCTTATAATTCTATAGGAAAGTAGGTGTTCTTCTACAGTTCATTTTAATAATGGTATCTGCAAACAGTGGTGATAAAATGGGTGTACACATTTTTAAAGATTCTATACTTAGATGATTGGAAGAATATATTTCTAAGTCAAATGCAAGAAATACAAATGTAAATTGCTCATTTGAAAATGCAAAATAAACAAAGCATTCCATTATGTACAACTGTAATTTTAGTCTGAGAATATACAACAGGCATTCTATCGTTACATTAAGAAAATATTTAAGATAAAACACTGAAGTTAGTAAACTACAACATTAAAATACTATTCATAACATTTTTGGAAATAAAGGTGCTCCTGAAATCAGCAATATCTATTTTTACAAAAGATGTTGTTTTTCTCCTTTTTGGCAAAATTTATAGCACATATCACTATTTATTGTCTAATATTCTCTTAATAATACAGTACAAAAGTTGATGATATAAACCAATATAGAAGGAAAATGTACACTAAATCAATCAAGGTACTTAAGAAGGATTCAATAAAGCATGAGTGATTAATGAAGGCATTAGGAACAATTAGCGAGCACAAAGAAGGTTCGACTGTTACTAACACAAAAAGACATTAGGATCAGAAAAGGGTCAGAAAAAGTATACTTTTCTGTACATTATTTTTAATAAGTACTTTCCAGTATAGACCCAAAAAGTATTTACAATATTAGGGTTCGAGTATCCCAAATGCTCTACAGTCACTACAGCCTTTGGATAAATCACACTCAGAATAAGGAAAAACCCAAAGGCCTTATTGCTAGAGGTTAAATAGACAGCACAGGTGATCATGACCACATTCCGTTACAGTGTAAGACGTAAGTGCACCATATAGACATGAAAAAGTGTGGGCACGTACTAGATCGACGTGATCTATGTTGGAAAAGTGTTATTGTTACGTTTTTAAAAAAATACTCAGCAAGGCATTTCCAAATGCACACGAGCACACGTACACACAAGACAAAAACACACGAACACCATACTAACAAAGGTTAGGTTTTTGTCACGTGACGATAAAAACGCACGACTGACTAAGATGTTGATGGTTAAACAGGAGGAGAATGAAAAGAAGCAACGCACAGGCTCGCGAGTGTTATTGAGGGGCGTGAAGGAGGAAGAATGTTAGAGGGAGTTCCATTTAAAAGGACGAGACACACCGTAAAAAAGTTCACAGATAGACGATAATAAAGAACAGCCATGTAACAGTACGTGAGGACATGGAGACAGAGCGACAAACAGACAATGATTATAACATGAAGAGAAACACAGTGGAGACGTACAAAGAAAGAACCATGAGAGTGAGTTAACAGAAAGAGACAATGAAAGTGGGACGAGGGAAGAACGAATAATGCGGTTAATAGATTCCTTTATTTTTAAAGGTTGAGAGAGAAGGAGAGAGATCCCGCGTGATTTTTAATAGTCAAAGCTGTTATCAACTGAGTACCTCTTAATCTTCCTCAGGCGAGAGTACAGGGCCATGACGGCCCTGACATTGGTCCAGTGCTGCTCTCCAATGCTTTTAGACCTACTCCCGATGTTCCTGCGTGCCCCCCCTCCCGCGCCCCCCCTGCTTTCCCCATCCTCCCCGCCAGAAGCGGCCTCTGAGGCCTTCCCCTCGACATCACCTTCTCCTCCTCCGTGGTCCTCCCCTCCCTTCCCCTCCTCCCCCACAGCCTTGTCTACCACCACCCTCTCCTCCAACACTATCTCCTCCAAATCGCCTCTCTTCCTGCCGTCACTAAAAAAATGGTGTAGAAGAAACAGGGAGGTTCAAGGAAGGTTGGGGTGGGAAAAAAGGAGATATTATTGCATGCTCGTTATAGCAATTTGGGACAAATCTCCCATCCGCTTCTCCAAAAAAAAATGAGTGCAAAAAAAGTCCCCTTCCGTGATCTCGTGCTTGAATTTTTGATCTACGGACGAAACTTTTGTCAGGAGAGGAAAAAAAGGAAAAAATACGTGGTTTTTCGCTGTAAAAACGTGGTGTCAAAGTGCCAAAGGGTATATTCTTTGGGAAAGTGGAAAATTTTTCGCTTACTGGGATTGCACTTAAAAATTCAGTTGATATACTAAATACTTTATCTCTACTCGACATTCTTATAACATTGAGGAAACGTCCTTTATTGAACACATTAATGTAACTATGAACGCAACTGCTTTTTTAAAGATGATACTCTCCCTCATTTGAATTATTGTAGTTCGAATTACCTGTTCCTCAAGTGAAGCCAAATGGATTCTTTATCTTAACAATCAAGAATAATGTGCGTAATCTAAAATAAATGGAGGGCTTTATACTATATTTGCTTGTACTGCGTCATGACATATATTCATTTTGATTGCTGATTAATATGTTAAATAATATCAGCAGTGAAATAGTGGGAAATATTTCAATGCCTGGATGAATATATAACCCCAAGAAACTCAGAAATTTTCAGTGGCACGGGAAAAATGATATTAAAACCGGAGAAGCTGATCATTTGGTAAGATGATAAATACTTAAGAAGTATTCCTTTTCTTATCTATAGCAGCTGCGATATTTACCTTTAAACCTTAACAAATGATCGAAAAGATTTAATTAAAAACCTGTACTTTCAATGAATTTGTGAGTTACGATATAATTCTTGAAAGGAATAAACATATTTTCAATCACTTGTGTTTAATTACAGAGCTGAATAAATCGAAATTAGCTGTTCTTCGGCGACATTTCTAGTGATACGCGTTCTTTATGAAGGGAACCAGATAGTCGCTGCATGTGCTTTAATTAATTCCGTTATTTAACTATACTTATGCAATGGTAAAGTGTATTTACATTCTGCAAAAAGGGAAAACTTTCTTGGGATAATTCACCATTTATTGCTTATACATTTTGATATTGGCTTATCTGTGATAAGTTAATAATAGTTCAAGCCTTTCCTTATCTGTATAGTGCGGCAGACCAATACACACTGATGCATTGAAAACATTCCTACCGAGTTTCAATTCATGGACCCCAGAACAATTACGTTTCTTATAGATCACTTTTTGTATGTAATGTAAGAAAACAATAACTTGCTGAAATATGCAAATTGCCACAGAATAAGGCTACAGACTAGAATAATAATTGCCACAGACTGGAATAAGTGTGCATTAAAATGTATTAATTTAATACATACTCGACTTGGAGTCCTTCGTTCGCGCAGCAGTATTGTTCCCATGTGTCAGAAACTGTCGAAATACCAGCTTGTAAATGGCCGAATTGACAAGCTTTCAGCTTCTTGTACTTCAAGTGGCGATCATTATTGAATCTGTACCAATGGCGCACATCAACGTAGTTGAGAATGCTAACCATGGCGGCGAACTCTTTTAGTCCAAAACACTGTTTTACATGTGTCTGTTCCCACAGTGTGTCTCACTCCTCGCAATGCACATCCCTCTTCTTCACAACGCTAAACAAACTGGGGAATGGAGAGTGTCACCATTCCGAATTCTCGTCCTGACGGTGATAATGATTTCCATGTTCCCAAGTCATAGAGCAGAACCGGTTCCTGTTCGTTCCGCATTTCTTAAAGCGTGTCATCTGGACGCGGAGATAACGGAAGAAAACTAAGCCGAAGGGAGGCACATAGAAGTGATTGCGCATAGTTGAGCAATCCTTCCTAGGCACAGGTTCTAATATCTCTGTGAACCTGAGAGGTTATCTTAAAACTTTGAATTGAACCGTATGAGGGTTTGAAGATAAGCTTTGATGGCCCATGTTGGCAGAATATATGAGGAAAAGTCGTATGAAAGTTTACTCTTCCTGTTGAAGATTAGATTTGATTTTTATTCTTGAAAATAAAGCTCTTTAGTATATCTTACTATTTCTTATGGTTTACTTGTACATTTAAAAAGAAAAAAATACATTAAAGATAATATGTATATATGACGTAACTTGCAGTGACAAGAATTTTTAACTCTATTTGAAATTAGTTGTTTTCCTGGGTAACATTCTCACTTTCGATTGGTCTTCATTCCTAGAAATTTCATTTGAACTTCGAAATAATTTTTCTCATATCCCGTACAAATGATTTCTTTTTGTGAGCTCTACTGATGACAGTGTTCATTCTCGTTCACAGAGTTAGTGGGCTCACTTAAAAGCATTTGCCACGGTATTCCGGCAACCAGTCCAAGGGGTTTGTTTTTTTAAGGAAACATATGAATTACAAAATTGATACCCGTAGGTATTGGGATACTTTTAGTTCGATTGTATTATGGGAAAATAATGAAGGAAGATGAAAAGTTTATAAGTGGATGAAAATAAGTAAACTTTGTAGAGAAAATTATGCCGTTACACTCCATGAAGAGGTAATGCATGGGGTCTTGGGGGAGGACTTATGAGTGCTAAACAAACTATTCATCGCAATTTTGGCAATGCTATGTTAAGGGTATAATGTCTCTTTTGCTGTCTATTGTAAAAACGGGGCAAGTGACTTAAATTAATAATTTTATATAGCATTCATTTTAAGCAATTTTAGCAAACGTCTGAAGCAATTATCACGATACCTGAAATAATTGTAATATCTTTGGATAACATTTTTTGCCCTAATTTATGTTTTTATTTTAAAATATAACGTTTTTCGTTGTGGTTGGCGTATATATGACGGAGTTATCTCATGCACGCTCTTCGGCATGTTTTCATTTATGAGCTTGCACCGTCTTGTGCATGAAATTTGCTCAACTGCAAAACCTTATGTGGATTTGTTTCACTGCATCCCATTAGAACTAGAATTTGTCTTAAAAATTTGAATTTTTTTAGTGGGAACTATTTAGCCCTTAAGCTCATTCAAGACGTATTCAATCCATTTTACATATCATTGTTACGTGCTAATTTATGTTACAGTAATTAAATCAAACTAAGAGCTTGATATTGATAAAGGCAATAGCAGAAATAGAATTTTGGAATATTAAGTGCATTTCATCATCAAGCTATGTTTAATTCACTCAAAAAATTTGTTTGCTTTATTCTAAATATTGCTGATGTTAGCACTTTATTGATAAGGACGTAAATTACTTTCGATTCTCAAGAAAATCCGTATGATACCCCTTCATTTCATAATAACGTACACCAGTACTGAGGGATGCATCCGTTTGGGTACAGTTAATCAGGAATAATTCCGAATACGTGCGATGGATACCCGAGGTCATGAATCAGTCTACATGGCAGATCGGTCACGGACGCAGTAGGGATTGAATCGATTGCTCATCACGACCATCCTAGGTGATAGAATCATAATTACCTGAGCCCGGGGCTCTTGTCGGAGGACTTTTTTCCTCCCCCGTCTCCCTTGCGGCCCTCCTCCGCCTCCTCCCCCCGCCTGCCCTCCCTCGGCGCGTGCGAGAGAGACGTCGGCGGGGGCGGTCGCTTCCCGGCCCCCTTCCCCTTTGCGGCGGCGGAGGAGACCGTGGACGCGGAGGCACTCGGTGACGTGGTCTCAGGGGGCGGCCTCACAGCCGTCTGCCGCCCGAAGGTGCTGTCCACCATGTCGGTGTGGCCCCCGCCCGCAGCGGGGGCTGACGGTTGCTGACTCCCTGCTCCGCCCCCGGTTTCCGACGCCCCTTCTCCGGCAGGGCCAGCGACGGCGTCCCTTCCTCCTCCGTCCCCGTCCTCGGCAGCCGCCCCGCTAGGCCCGCCGTCCCCCCCGGGCGAGCTGCGTCCGTCCACCTCCTCCACCTTGAAAGGGGAAGAGAACGGGGGGCATTGGTTAGGCACACTTGGTTTCTTTCTGGGCATGGGGAGAGAAACAGGATGAAAACCCACCAACTAAGACCAACTGACAGATATGTCTGATGGTCTCCGAGAATAATTGCGTGGAAGTTGCCCGTACTCCTCGCGGGTTTTGGAAGTCCTAAATTCGTTAATTATACAGGCCTCAATGACTAATATCAATCGATGGAAAAGGGCGGCAAATTAAGAGGATGGTGGCGTCGAGCTGAGGTGAAGGAAAATTATAGACAGGTTTGGATGTTACTGTTGTTCTCTTCAGTAACGGTCCAAATTTACCAGCAACCATTTTTCAGCAACTGATTGCATTGTTACTTGTAAATCATGAGATAATGATTGCGATGGGTCAAACATTTTTGTCTTAGATCGTAAGTGGAAACCTTTTTGAGATGGCGATATCTACAGAAAGTAAGGGAATAAATAAATTTAGGCAATAATGCTAGCGATTGGCAAAAACGAGGCACTGTTTTTATATCAATTTTAAGAAATATTTTTTAGTGCCAAGCCATTATTTTCTACAGTCTTTACGCAATGGTAGTCGAAACTTCAGTTTTATTGAATAATTATATTTCTTATGTTACGGAAGTACTTAATGAGTGAAACTTTTAGTAAAAAATATAAAGCTATATATTTAACGTTTACAGTCCAGCCTTGGCATAGTTTTGCTGGCAAGTGTGATAGTTCAAAACCCTGGCAGTAAAAATGCTTTTTCCCTGAAAATTTATGTTCTGTGTACCTAAAGTTTAATTTATCTTTTATATTGTTTCATTTGATTAAAATAAATTAATTTGACTTTAAACGAGATATGCTAAAAATTTTTTCCCGTAAATTATACTTTTGTATATAAGTACATCTTGGCAATTCTATCAATCACGAATACGATAGTGAAGGATTAAGTTATTCCGCTGGGCTACTCTTATCTTGCGGCAAATTGAATTTACTGCACATGTACCCTTGAGTAAATTGTAAAATTTATGATGTCTCCTGATAATGATAATGTCTCCTAGGGGGATTGCTGGAAAGCGATGGGTCATTTTAATCGTTATAGTGTCCTGCTGATGGTGATTTGAATTCGGATTCATACAGAAATTGGGAAAGATATTGGGAAAGGAAATTGCTGAAGTCAGGGTAGGTAATAGGACAGAGTAATCGTTGGTTTGTATAAATGAACATATTACCTTAGACAAGGTTGTTGTTATTTAAGTGGCTAATTGGGGCCTAATAATTTTATTTTTCAATCCTTGTTAACCTTCCTTTAAGATGTATACTATCTCTAAATGCCAGCTTTTTCTTTTAGCTCAAAACACAGGGCTTCATTTTGAAAATATTTCAGATGTTTTCAGTTTTTAGCACATCCCTAATATTTGGCCCAAATAGAGGCAATATCCTATGCATGTAGATACAAATCATGGCAAGTTGACTTGTCTCGTGAATGCATATCTTACGTTTCCATAACATAACATAATTAGTTAAATTGTACTTCTTAGCAGCAAGTAAATAGTGCATTTATGGCGACCTTTTACTCTCATACCATCGCGGTGGCTTGTGGGGCATTACGTAGATATAGATATGAATGGCGTCTCACGAGTCAACCCATACCTAATTCACATTTTTGAATGTTTCGAAATACCTTTGTGCCCGAGTGCACTACATGTGAAGGCTTCTTAAAACAAATACAAACCAAGAAGTCAGTTGCGGGGGAATGTCGGTGAGTTGTCCTCTTATGGCTGATGGTGAGCTCCATTTCATAAATTCGTTTACAATATTTCTGTTTGGTTTCATCCGCTGTCTGTCGTTCCGTTACTGTTTCCTCACGTCTCTCTCCCATACACGAAAATGTTGCCTCCCTCTCCCCTTTGCCCCGGTTCCCTCACCATCTCTCATTTCACCCCGACATCGCCGCCGCCACCCACTTCCCTTTCCGCCCCCTTCTTCCGCCACCCTTCCCCTTACACCCCTGCAGGTCCCCTTGCGTATTCCCTGCGGTGTCACGTATCTTCTTCGATGAAGTCGCTGATTCGCGACATCCCAGCACTCGCCTCCTCCCCCTGGGTCCCGGCTCCCGCTTTATTCGCTTCCTCCAACGGGGAAGGAGTTTCTTTGGTTTAGCCTCCTTACCCCAGTTTCTCCTTTCCCTCCTAGCCTCTGCTCTCTTCTTTACTTTTTTCTTCGCCCTTCCTATCTATATCTATCCATCCATTTACTACCATCCCGAGAAAAATCTCTCCGTCTTCAACCAATCCAGATTCTCCACCGCTACCCTTCTCCCCCTCTTGAGCAGTGGCCTCCCTCCTCGTTCGCTGAAGAATTTCATTTTTTTATGAGTGCCCCCCGAAGGAAAAACAATGCATTGGGAAAATCGATGCACCTCTCTGGCGTCTCCAGCTCAGGGCGCTGTAGTGAGTGCTTGCTCATGAGCGGACTCGAGGCCGGAGGAATACGGGGTGCTCCGATCACTGAGAATTTCTTTTTACGTTGACCCGTTGGGGTGACTAGCGTGGCCGCACGTTCAAATCTCACTGTATCCTCCGCTCCCGAAAGCTGCAAAAATATCTCAGCGTCGAATTTGTTATTTTAAATTGAGCCAATAATTTTCTGCTGAGCAATGAATTTCGTGGACTGCGGACGTAAATGAACTCGCAAACACACAATTGGTGAGAATTAGTCATGAGAAAAATTACAACTGTAAACACTTTTCTTATATCTTTGTCAGATGTTACAGAGTCATCCAGCGTCTTTCAAATAATATTATTTTCAGTTATGGTAGAGTACAAAATTTACACAATGGAACCTACAAAATAAAAAATAACCAATTTATTTTGGCCTTTCTTAAGAAAACCTTGGTTCCAAAATCACGAAATTTAGCTTGGCGTTGAATGAGGGCAGTTGAATAATTGTATTTTATTTTAAACTTGCTTACAGTTGGAGTACATCAAAATATGCTGGTCAATATTTCTTATTTGTAAATGGAAAGGAATACTAGCCATTATTATTTGGCTATGCATGCACCTATGTATTTTGATCTGTTAAGGTGTATAATTTTTAGTGTACTACATTATATTCCTGGTGGTGATTTGTGACTTTTTCTGTAGTTGTGAATTTAATACCACTAATGAAATCAAGTAAAATCGGTCCCTTTATGACAGAATAACTGACACTACCCTCTAGATTACAGTAATGTAACATGACACTCTTACCTATTAACTTGGGCGGGAATTCAATTCCGCGACCTTAGGAATGATATGCCGTCAAGCGGAAAGTGTGCCAAGAATTTACAGTAGGCTAAAATAGAACTTATTTCGCAAAATTGAATTTCGAATGCTACATCAGCGACATATAATAGCCCAAGTGACTGATGAGACCGGTGGATATTTTTTTCTGGATGAGAATTATACATTTATTACCGGTATGGTGACCAGTTTGTATGTAAAATTTGTTAAAAATGAAATGTGGCTGACTATATTACATAATTGAAACATTTTACGACTTGGAAAGTATCGATTCAACCATGTATACTTATTGTAATGACGTGTTGGCTTTGAGAAACATTTTTTCGTAGATGATAATTTTTAGAAAAAATTTGGCACCAAATTGTTTATACGATGAGCAGGGTTATACGATTCGAAAAGAATAGAAGCAGTAGTGTAAGATAATTTCTTAAACCTTAAGAGGTCGCGCTAATCTCTAACAATAATTTTTTAAGGTCTTACTTAAGGACGGGTCCAATAAACTTCTTATTATATGTTTTTATTAATATACACATCCGTATTGTAATCGATAAATAATCAGCCCATCTTTATCTTTAATCATATTTAATTAATGGAATGCATAGCTACTTTATTTCATGAGAGTGGAAGAATATTTATGGTGTCAGAGGACACTTTGGTTCATGAACAAATGAACTTAAAGGTCTTATCACGTATGGCCAATAATGCCGTGTTTGTCAAATAAGTGCAAAACACAATTGCTATGACTGCCTTGCACATCTGTTGTGACTCGGGAAATGTGTGGATGTGTATGTGCTTCGTTTATAAGGGGTGGTTCGTGAACGGGACCAAGAGAAAAGAGGGAGACAAGAAGACGACAGGGAATTATAGAGAAGATTGTCGAGAAATGCTTTGGGCAGATGCGCAGAAAGAATCCCACGAACGGAATTCAAGATGCGGACGGGGATGGGCGCCGAGACCCCCTCCCCCAAGTTTCCGTTTGGGTCGATTGATGGATCCACACGGTCAGAATAATGTCCTGGTATTCCCGAAACCCATCTCCTCCATTTGCTTTCTCTACTGCTTCCCTCCTTCCTTCTTCCCTCCGATTCGCTGGAAAAACCATCTTTCCAGATCTTGCCCAATATCGTCATCCCGATTTGTCCATGACTTCACTCCCATTCCCTTTTTTCATCCCCCCTAGTAAACTAGCTCCGCTTTTAGCTTTGCAATGCTGTGCTATTCTTCTCCACTATTTGTGTCCCTGGCTTTGAATCACGGTACTCTAAAGGGAAGATTAAATACTGCGAGTACCTTCCTCAAATATTCATTGCGAATGGCCGATAATCAGAAATGTATGAATAGATATCCTGGACAAGGTACATTTAACGAGTGAAAACTGTGGTAGGCGAACTGACGTGGTGAAATTTTGGTAAGACAGTGTACGAAGTCACTTCGTAATTACCCTCACATTTTTGATAATCCTCTTCAACCGGTTTCATCGAATGCGCATGCTATCAACAGGGCTCTTGTTTACTAACGCAAGCGTTAAAACCTGTTGTGGTACTTTTAAAAACCTTGGAAAATTATGGCTTTACTGTATTTACCTCTCCACTTGTAGAGGTTTTTCTCCCAAGTTTTATGAACTCGGCAGTTGTATGCGGCCATGATAACTTGTAGGTATATCATGCATTGCCGTAGGTTATTTTTTTTGCCGATAGTGCATTATGTACTTATTTTCTCTTCACGAGGAAGATATGGGGTTGAAAGCAATTAGTTTATCCGATTAAATATAGATATTACGAAGTTAAGGTGAGGAGAATTCATAGGTATCCCACTTATAATTATACTCACCGCAAAAGTAAAAAATATGTTGCTACCTATGTTAATTTTGCTTGAGACATTTTCATTTTCCAAATACATATTCAAGGACAAGCCATCATGAATTAGCATTATAGGTAATTTTAAAGGTGAACAGTAATAAAAACAAGTGTAATGAGGAAGCTGTTTTTTCTTAACGCTCCACGAACATTGCAAACTGCAATAATAAATGCTATGTGCCATTATTCAAACATGGATAATGCACCCTCAGGATAATAAACATTCATTCATGGCGCCCTGCACAAATGTTTTCATTGAGGTGACCAGTATTATCGAAATTATCAATGCTATTTCTTGTTCTCTCACTTGCTATCTGAATGTTAGCGTTTGCCTGACTTGGTCATTATCTAGCTTCCCCATTATTCTTATGAACTTCCGAGATCTAGGTCTCTCCGCAAAGCTATTATATCTAAATGATTCATTTTTTACGGGATAGGGAATCATGGATATCAGCCTTACCCACGAGAATAATCTTCCGAGATATTAGCGATTTGGTATGATGGCTTGATTACTATCCTCCCATTTCTATGATACGTGATTACCGTACTCAACTGCTGCGTGGATCACTTTAAATTGAGTAATTAGTCTGTCAGATGGGACGATAAACTATTAAAATCCTGTTGTCACATTTCGAATAAATTACTGAAATATCATGGAGCATTTTAATTTAAGCATATCATATTGCTAAATTTTCATGAAAACTGTTTACTTATTTAAACGGTTTGCCCATGCCTTTATCATTCTGCCCTTAGTCAGTTACTGCGTTCAATGCGTTAGTTTTATCGTTTCTATCAAGGTATTTAACTTCTCTAAGATTCCTTCCTGCTTCCACACCCTTTCCCCGTGCCAATTTCTGTAAATCTACTTTAAATGTACTCAGTTATTCGTTTTGTACCCTCCACTCCCTTTCATCCTCTTTATGTTTCCTAATGCCTGCTTCCGATCCTCGATTCATTTCCTCTCCAGACTACTCCCTCCGCCGACGAAGAGTTATATGTTCTAGAACTTTCACCAGAACACTTTTTTTTTCTCTTCTTCGAACTCCTTGAGATCAAGAAAAAAATGCCCTTTCCGTTTCCACTTGAGAGCACTACGTTTGTTTCTGCTGTGAAGGCATATTTACGATTCCTCATGACTTCCTCTCCTTGTTTTTTTTTGACTCGTTTTTTATCTCTATGACGCGATTTATTAATTTTCGTATTATGTGGCGTTGAAACTGGCCGATAAATGTCATGTGGAATGAATAGGGCTCGAAAAGACCCAGGGGAGTTAACTATGATTAATGTTATTGTTGAAAATATTTCGCCCAGTATGATTGTGGTTTTCGCCATAAAGATATACATATTTTGCGTTAAATTTATCTATCTAAGTGAAAGTTATTGTACAAATATTTAATCACGATATCAGTCATAGTGTTTAAAATCTTAAACATCTTTATTGGAATACTAGCGGAAGGTGCTTGTTGATTCTCTAGGAGAAGGATAAAAGTAGGAAATAATAGAGAAGTTGTGATTTTACAGGAGAAAATCGTACACCTAACATCAGGAATTAATTCAAGGTGCCCCCTGCCACACACCCTCGAGGTGCCTTGCAGGGTATGTCGTAGATATATAGATATAAGTACAATTTTCCCGTACCGTCGCTTTGTTTTTATTCTGGCGTCTAAGTTCCATTTGTTTTGCATATTTCTTAACAATCGTCCCTTGACGCCTTCGTGGAATTATATGATTGAAATTATGACCTTGGAAATTATATTTAAAGTAAATGTAATTTTCAAATTTCAGCGGGAAAACGAAGAAACCTACGTAATTACACCGGTGTTATGCTGTCAGGGATTAAGCAAGAAGAGGAAATGAAATAAATAAATAATCACCAATACAGACTAATACCATCAAATTCAGGTAACAGACGGATAGCAGTAGCGATAAATCAACAAAAAATATTCAAAGGAATAAATGTGGAGAGAAACGCAAACGAATGTCTCGGTCCACGAAACACATCAAACTTATTTGTAAAAAAAACCTTCGGTCGCCATAGGAAATGGCTGTTAAAATAGTAACTTTTCAGAAAGTTTCGCGGAAATCTTCTAAGTTCCGGTAATTTTAACCAAAATCAGTATTCGAAGATAAAAGTAAGAATTGTTGCTGAATTATCTTTCGGCTAATGTCCGCCTCAATTTTGTGCAATGAATATTTCTAATTAAAAGGTGTAGATGAAATAATTGCCTAGAGCAAGAACACGTTTACATGTAGGTACATATTATAGGAACGCTTTGACTCGTCTGGGGTCGAACTGGGTCGACTATTGTTAATGAACAGTAGCCTATTAACTGCGCAAGGAAGACATTTATTTAAATTCAAAGACATTTATTTAACTTCAAAACTTTAATGCCGTACTACGTTTGGTTCTTGAGTTTTATGCAAATGAATATACGTATAAACATATATTCTACTTTATAATACAGCAATAACTTCAGTCGTCAAGGGAACAGGTCTGTCTAAACTGAAAAAAATCACCATAAGTCGTCATAGTTTACTGAAGTACTAGTAATTTTTATCCGAAGCCAGAATTCGGTGATAAGCATAAGAATATTTATTTTATAATAGCCCAGATAATTATCTTTCGGCTGGAGTGCGTGTCAAATTTGTGCAATTTGTATTTCTGATTAAAATGTTCAAATTAAAATATGGCTGCAAGCTGTAAGAAAGCCCTTTACAGTTTTTTCTTATGGAGTCTCTTTTGAATCAACTGGGGTCGAACCGAGGACCATTAATTACAAGAAAAGTAGCCTATTATCTGTCCAAAATTTACATTTAATAAATCTTAAATTTTCAAAGCTGTCTTACATTTGGTTCTCGAGTTTTTCGTGAGCATATTAGCATATTTACATACATAGTACATTCTACTTTATATATAAGATGAGAAAAATACCCTTGCCTGTGAAAACAGAACGATTTAAAAAAATGCAATCTCCCATAGTTTGAAAATTTTGATTAAGATGCTTATAAATGGAAACTGAACTGGTAGTTTTACTACTTTCTCTAAATCTACTTTAAAATTTCTCAGGTACCCGTTTTGTACACTCCGCTCCCTTACATCCACATTTTATTTCCAAATCCGGTAAAACCTTTATCGCAATTCGTTATTATGCTCAAATCTTTGGATTTCCTTCTCTTCAAACTCTCTTTTGTAGGTTTTCTTCGGAAAATTCTCACCTTAAATTCCACTTAGTTTATAAAACGCCTATGCGTTGCTTGAGTCCGTTAAGATTTTGTGTTGGCCTCCATGAGTTGACAGTGATCATTTTAGTTGAGCGTTTGATTAATTTCGCTCATGTACCTTACTTCAAGAATTTACGATTTACCTAGTTATCTCTGATGATATTTTTTGTGGACTCGTTTGAAGTCGAAATTAGGCAGCAGGATGTACCTTTCTTTTAATACAATGCTATAATTTACTACATGGTACCATTTTATTCATTCTTTATGATTCAGGCCACTAATTCCTCTTAATAAATTTATGATAATGTACAGAGGGTTACCTCTTCAAACGGTAAATGATGCAAAGACTCGTTTAAGTTTGCGATTCGGTCGGAAAATTGTCTTGAAGTTGGAAGTTATTTCCTATAATACGTACTGGATTAGCATGCATTGGAATTTGTAGTAGAATAGTGCCCTGAGCTAAACGATGTGCTGTTTAGTTACGATATGTAAAGGAAAATTTGACAGATCCTACAAGTTAAAGGTATCCTTTATCTTAAAAATACCGTTAACTTGTAGGAGCTGTCAAATTATCTTTTACATATCGCAACGAAATAGTACAGAATCAAATTTACGTGCTCTGCTTGAAGTGTTATCTTGTTCATCTAAATCTACGGTTACCTGTTAATTCATTTTTTTTATTTGGTTAAAATTACGTTACAATTAGGCACTTTACCTACTGGTTACGTACGGAGAGATGAAATTTATTTGCTATCATTACCTGTCTATCAAGATTACTCAAGATATTCAAGTCATCCTAGCTTTCAATGTTTTGTTTTGTATGGCATCCGTTTAAATGCTGAATATACTTATGCGTGTATTATAGCCTGAATAAACAATACTTTTGGAGGAGGTACATTAACCAATTTCTGATAATGTAACCTATAAACATGCATATGACTATTGTAAATGGAATTTTTAAATACCCAAGTAAAGCATCGGTGGTGTTGTATTACCACTATTCTCTTATGATGTGCCTTTTGCATTTTGATTTCTCGAGCGCTTTCTGTGCAATATGCCGTTATATTCGTGACTAAAACTTTGGATGTAGTAGAAAATCGGATCAGCAATCTGTTGGTATCACGGAAAGTTTTCTAAGAATCCTAAAATATTCGATAATTTCTCATAACGTCTCTAGGTTCTACGTATGGAAGCTTGCCAAGTAAATGATTGAAGAACTGTAGTTACTTAGGAAGTTGCATTAAATTGAGCGACATATCCTATATCGATGTTGAATGAGGAAAATCACTGTGACACATAATAATCGAATATAGCCTTGCGTTGAATTTAAGCACATATCTACCTCCTGAATATTTGCTTTTCAGTGAATCCAAATGTTGAAATTGGATCATTTTTCAAGTCTGACGCGTATTTATCTCCATACCATGTTATCATTATTTACCATTGATCTCCCTTTACCCTTTGCTTTCTCTGTTTTAACTCATTTTTTCCATTCTGACGTTTCACAAATTTGCATGATTACAGAGCACTGTGTTTTGTCAAAATTTATTCTTATTTATTTTTTTTCCGTGAGGCGTGAAGTAAATTTGGGGGAAAGCAAAACCGATAGGCATGGATTAAGGAAGATGGAAGAGATAGAAAAAAGGATGAATGTGATAAGCCTAGAAAGCGCACGCCGGTAAACCTTAATTACAAAAAATTCCTTTGGCGTGAGTCATGGTGTTGGGGTTAAATATTCCCTTTGCTTCGCCCTTTGGAGAGTGAGGAAGTGACGAAAGAGATATGGCTACAGAGGTAAAGGCAATGTTGGGCTTCTAGGTGGTTTTAAGCGTGGATGAATGCAGACACTCCATTTCGCTCGTCCCTAGGAGGTGCATGTGGAAGCACAAATCGAATATTGTTTTCAGTATGACCCTTTGCCATTCCTAAAAGCTTGCACTCATACCTTCCCCCTTAAAATACACACCTGCCCGTACGCTTTGAAACTTATTGTTACCCTTGGGTTTTTAGATGCTTCAACGGATGGGGTATTTTCGCACCGTCTAATTTAAGATCTCAATCACATGACAAACATACATCCATTCCCTGGTGCTGGATTCGAATCCGTGACCTTTGGGTTGCCAGGTCATAGCGCTACCGACCACGTTGCCATGGCAAGCCACTATAGACTAGACATATTTTTGTTTCTTAAACTAATTCCCTCATTATGACACCACACTTAAGCGGTGCAATTTAATCTTAGCATTTGGAACGCCTTAATAGTTAATACCACCACTTCCACTAATATAATAGTAATGTGACATGTATTTCCTTTCCACTTCTCCCACTCACCCCTGTCCACACTAATTGCGAGGATTCTTTGAATTTTTCCCCTTTTTCCCGTCTTCATCCTTGCTCATCGCTGTGTTTATCCGTCTCCAGCCTCGTACCGTCTAATTTAAGATCACGCTACAAATATTCTCGGAGACATTGTTTAATAATTCGCAGGATTATTATTCTCTGCCGTAACCGTGCTTTAGAGCTTTAGCGTGTTCCGCCCCCATGCAAATAGAAGTATCAATTATTCATCGCCACTTTTAGCTCTGTGAGTTTTATCTATGGTTGTTTATAAATTTACCAGTGGTGACATGGGTGAGGCTGGAAGAAAAATTTTCTCTTTGTAGTTACATTTATGGCTTTCTTGCAAGTATGCTTTGTCATTTCAGTGACTCAGAATACTGTACTGAAATGCATTTTGTTAGCAGAAGTGAAAATTAGGTATAAGTTTTACGGAATTAATGTGCTTGAATCGCAAAAACTTATTTTAAATTTATAATAATGTCTTTAGAGCATAATGCATACGTTAACTGAACACATACTTAGTGTCCATCTCTTTAAAAATAATCTCAACGGACAGACAGACCTATAGATGTAAGATTCTACGTTACCAACATATCTGTGATTGACTCGTTATGTATTGGCATGTAACTTTTGCTTTCATAAAATTATATTATGTAGGATTGTCATTTTACGTTTTTAATCAAGAAAATAATGGGGCAATGCTATATGGCAAAATACTAATTATTTTGACCCCATGGGATAAGCCTTATTAACAAAGAAGACTTTTTTTTGACAACTTTTCGAAGGGAAGCTGCTGTATTATTAGATTATGGAGTGATCAAAAGAAAATATGATATATAGAGCGCGGAAAAAGTTTTTCAATTTTGCAAAACATCCCCTAAAAAGTTGCAAATATTTTTGAAAAAAGTCTTGGGTATTTTCGTGAGAAGGTTGCTAAATTTAACTTAATTATTGGAAAAAAGAGTAGAGAGATGCATGTTCATGGCTTTTCGAGTTGCTATAGGGACTTTAAGAAAGGAAAAGCCTCAGTTTACAAAATATTTTTTTATTCTGAATAAGACATCGTTAGATGACATGCAATTGTGGAAGAAAAATGTCAATCCCTATTATTTTTATAACTGATAAATATCTTTTGGAAAGGGATTTCGGCCTAAATAATTTGATTTAGAACGGCATAATAGTTTTTAGATTTAAGTATCATTGAATATACATGATGGTGTATATAAGGTTATCTTAGAGACATTACGTTGTTACACAAATTATTAAACAGACGTTATTCTAAATGATAGTAATTTGTCATATTATTCAGCATGTTAGGTAAAAGACATTTTCCTGTAAGGGAGAGGAAGTGAGATTAATGAAAGTTTATTTATTAATTTGCATAACCAAATATATATTTTGATGAAATATAAACCGACTGATTTTTCATTACCTCTGATTTAGGGATGATATATTCTAACATAATCAAAGAAGACGGTAATCTGCACCTTTTGGTATTTTATGCTCTCATTGAGTCCATAGGCCTTTCACTGTCAGGCCCGTGTAGTCTTTGATTATGCAGTGTATATGAATGCCAAGTCTGATATATCTATCGAGAAAGGTTGTATCTTCATATTGACTCAAATTTTATGCCTAGATCTGTTATGTTTACACATCACAGTTAATCATTTATGCTGGGTGACTGCTCAAAGGATTTAGTGAATGCATTGAATTTGCTTGCACAGCTTATGAACCCTACGCTATTAATCCCATATGAGTTCGTAGTGGACGAATTATTCTATTATAATGTCGAATTCAAATAAAAATAATGCAAGTAAGCTCATTTTAGTCCGATCAAAGTATCCCTTTCCTGTTAGGCTTATATGGAGAAAACACTTGGGAAATTAGTCCGGGACTTTATCTGCAAATGCAGTAAATCTTTGTATTTGATCAGACCAGGAACTCCCTAAGTATCTCAAATTTTCCCCATTTACTACTTTTAGAGAGAAATTATTGTTGCAAAATTGAATGGGTAATTGGAGAAATAGCGTAACTAGACTTGAATTATATGCCTCATCCTAGATGTATTCGAAATTATATATTATCCACTGAAATTACTTTTTGATGTGTTTATACAGTATGTTTGACGTGGCATGTTTTTGGCAATTCTTTTGAGCGAAAACCTCTTTCCTGGCATATGTCTTTAACCTGCAATTTTCCTTTTTTGTCGAACGCGTGTGTTAAAATATCCATTTAATCGATATTTCAACGGTTATGGAGCCGAAGTTCATCACTGGTCACAGATGGACTTTGCCTTTTGATTGAGTTGGATGCATGAAATTTTGATATGGCAAAGCTTGCCGTCCATTAACGCTTCACCCTAATGGAAGTGACCTGGAAATTCACTAGCTCTAAAAATATTCAGTGATCGTCCATGTTGTAGCATTTGTTTTAAAACCTTCGGCATGACCTGAGTGGAATTCTACTCAATTCGCAATCCATTTAAGTAACGCATCTCCTAAGGCGCTCCTCATTACATTCCTAGTCCGTGACCATTATTATATTATTTACAACTCCGAGGGGTGGCAAAAGATTCCTCGGCCGGTAATCGCATTCCCAGTTCCCTGAATGATTGATAAGACGCTGGAATAATTTACGACAAGCCTGCTCACGTCTGATGTGACCTCTCAGAGGAATTTTTCATGTCCTCCCAGATACGGAAACGGTAGGCTGCTAATGATGCACTTGATGCCGCCTTTTATCTTCTTTCCCGGCGACGTCCGTGTCCGCCCGAAGATCTAAGTTAATTGAATTTACTTCTTGCACTTTTGTTTCGCTCAAATTTGTATGAGGGAGTAGGAGTAATAAAAGGTAGTCATCTCATCCTTTTCCTGTGGTTGGTGTATCGTTAATTATGATTTTAAGAGAATGAAAATAAAAGTGGTAACGTCTACCACTCTTGAAAAAGGTATAATGTTCTTTCATCACTCGATTCGCATTGGCTCTGGAGTTTCTGTAATAAATTCTCATTAAGCTGTGCACATTTGGTGTGTAATAAAAGATTCCTGTGACAAAGGCATCGCTTTTCACTGCATTTTATTTCATGAAAAAAAAAAGAAAAAAATGTTCTGAATATTTCAATAAGCTCATTTGGAGCTTCATTTAAGACGTAATAGAAAAAAATTATAGCGTTTTGCAGAATCCTTCCCTAGCATTAGTTTAGAAGAAATTATATTAGATAATTTCGTGGAAGATAGCAGAGAATGGAACGCAGAAACTGACTTTTGCAGCGTATTATCTTCAAGAAAAATAATTGGCTGCTGGCATTCATGCAAACAAGTTGAGGACGCATAGGATACCTAGGAGGCCTGGGATCGGATCATTTCCTTTTTTTGTAGATATTATGGAATGCGTGAATGTAGAAAGATTGGGAGATCTACAACGCAACGCTCCATATCGACATTTCCTTAAGGTCCCTTTATTTTACAACTGTATTTTCATAACTGACAAGCTGGATCATTCGCAAATCATACCGAATTTATCTACTCTCCTCCAATCTTTATTCCTGTTCTAATGAATGTGAGCTGGAAATGCACTAGCTTTTACAATATTCAATGTCGGACATTCTGTAACGTTTGTCTTAAAACCGTTGGCACAACTAACTTTATACATCAAGCTCCTTCAAGGCTTTTCTCGAGAGTATATTACTATTCCATTCAATTCGTGGTTAATTCTGCCTTTAAATTTATAAGTTATAAATATTTCCACACATGTTTTTTCTCTTTCGTCAATTTCTCATCATTCAAAGCTCTGGCTCTTAAACTCTCTGAAATGTGTGGTAATTTTCATGCTTGGGAAGTTAGTTTTCAGTGGCTTACTACCCGAATGCACGAAGTTTTCCCGGGAAGAGGAAAGGATTTACCGAGTAAGGAGGATGTACCTACTCGACGGCTTCTTCCGAAAGGTGCCAACACGACTGTTATAAGTCTGTAGCTTCTTCCGAAATTTAATTATCTTTCCCAAGTATCTTGGCTGAGTTTGGAGCTTTCGTACCCGTGCGTAAACCGAGGGCTGTTTTAAAATTGATGTGCCTCAAACCCTCATGGTAACATTTCTGCACAGTGTATTGCTCCAGAGAATTATTAATTTCTATTAGCTATTAGTTAGTAGTATTATTTTTCAATTTCATATATTTAATACAATTCTTTTTACACCATTGTGTTTCCGTTCTCTTTTCAATGCTTTGGATCTTATATTTTCTCCTTTCCGAACTCTATGTGGGCATATATATGGAGTATTTCGTTATTGAACTGGCAATCGTAAATTTTTAATATGCTATGCCAATGGCTGTACTTGGAATATTAAAGAAGACATGTTATCGTCAATAATTTGGACAGAATTAGAGTACCAGGGATTAATTTCTGTGACTTGAAAGTAAATCATACCTACAGAAATAATGATTATTTATAGAATACGTACAGCGGATTCGGGATACACGGGGAAAATTTTGATTTTATGGTATTTGTGTTATTTAAGTAAATACTTACTCGGAAGACTAAGAATAGAGAGGACATACTGTGTACTCTTTGATTATTCCAATCAGTCGAAGTTTACTGAATCAGTTACGCGATTACTAACCGTTGAAATGGCATTTTTTTAGGAGGGTAAGGGTGTTGAATAGACTACGCAATGGCAATGAATTATGTTACTAACAGACTTTATCAACTTCCATGGCAAAGGTGAGATACGAACCCTTAACCAACGGGTTGCAGTGCCCGATGCGTAGTATGCTTGTTTGTCACAACTGTAATCAAATTCTAATCAAAAAACTGTAATCAAAAAACACCAAAACATCCAAGTTGAATTGACAGTAAAATCAAGATAATCTGCTATTTGGGAAATGAGTATCTCATGATGTTACGGCCAGAAGCATTTATTAATTGGATGCTTCAGGTGCTTATGCGCTATTTCCTATTTTATTACTTTTTTAAGCCAATCAATGTTTGTCCTGATTCGGATACATAGTTTACCTTATTATTTTGCTCGGATTTTTTGGAAAGGTTCTTATTATTGCTACATATATCCTTCCTACAGCGTTTTATTGGCAAAAAAAGTCACTGGATTTTGATGTAGAGCAATGTAATCGATTGATTGAAGGAGAAATGCTCGGCATAAATTGAAACGTTGCAGCAATTAAAATCGGTAAATATATCCACCGTTTCGACATTATACTATTCCTTGGATTTATCTGGTCTCACAAGTGCTGAGTCCGCAGTTATAAACGAGTTTTTTAAGAGTGAAGGTAAGGATACACTTATTCCCCTCCACCAAAAACTGTTATTGGGGTATCGACGCTATACAAAATATACTGTCAGCGGCGCTGGCGAGGGCCAGTAGAAGAGGGATGATCAGTGGGGAGTGTGGGATAAGGAGACGGGGAGATGTGGCGACTTTGAGGCATAGGGAGATGGTTACAGGGCTGGGAATAGAAGGGATTCGAGGATATGGGACGGCGGAGGAGAGGAAACAATACGGGTTGCGGCGTTACAATGGCCGGGATTGTATCGAGAGTTTAGGGTCACAGCGGACGGAGGGGGAGCCGCCGGTTGCATGGGGGAGGGCAATGATTCAAGTATCACGCCGTCGAGTGGCTGCTATTCTCGGGATGGTCTCGAGTGTTTTCCGATAGGACACCTCGGTGACCCACTTCGACCGGAATGAAGTCGAGGCCGCGGAATAAAATATGCGGCGTGGGTGGGCGGATGGAGAAGAAGGTGAGCAGGAAGCCCAGGAAGTGCGCGCTGCGGAAACGGCTTTCGCGCGGGGTTGGCGGTGAGGATACATAAAAGACCACAAGAGAGTAGGTAGGGATCAGTTGCGGCGACGCCTCCCCATCGACTTTGAGGATAAGGAGAGCACTTCCGGCGAGTGACCCGGGTCCCTTTTACCCACCCGTATCTCTATATATACCGCCCTGAAATTGGGCAGGTCGAGCTGCGGGAGTAGGGCCAGTATCGAGTCTTTTTTTATCTTTATTTAACGATGAGGCTGTCAACTCTCGAGGGGTGCCGAAAATCTGTTGGGGTAGCGAAAATATCGCAGGGTCGTTGGTGATGACGGAGGAAATCCTGAAATAAAGTTTGTGAGGTTCATGACATGTAGGGGAATCCTTGTGGGCATCGCTAAAACTCTTATCTCCGAGTATAAAATGTAGGATACAATATTCGTAGTATTCTGATATTTCTAGAATTCTGTTAATCCACCAATGATAATTCCTTGGGTAACTATCCAAATATATCTCGTTTTACCGTAATATTATAAGGTCTGTTTAAGAGTCGAAGGATCATTGCCATTTTGTCTAGCAGACCTATCGTTGAATTGAAAGAGGTCTTACTTTGCATTCCTTCTTCTACCTTAAGTAAGGTCATGATATCTCATAATTTGGTTGGCATTTTTATCTTATGAGGTAGTTATGGGTTTATCGAGAGGAGGGAATGATTATTTCATTATGATTAATACACATGTGAGCGATGTTTTTATCAAAATAATGAGGCAACATAGCAACAGATGGATATATATCCGTATGTGTGTTGATTATATTTTCAGTTTTTTTATTTTAGCTCTGTTTAAGTCTAGAGTAAAATAGAGTACGCACTCTACTCCCTTGGAAGATAAATTATTTGTCGGTTCCTTAACGTTCGTGGTATAGGTATCCTTTTCTGGGAAAAAAATAATTTAAATTATAAGCACTGGTCGGCCTATCCACCACGCAGTTATTGATATTGATCGGTTAATAGCAGAGTGAAGGTTGTGGTGATAGCAAGGTTTTAGCAAAATATAATGAGTCGAGTGATATTTAAAATTAGACTCTTTGAGATACCCTCTGATCTAAAAATATTATCATAGTGACGGAGTAGAACTAGCATTTCTTCCAGTACATAGAAGTTAAAAAATATTTGCATGAGCAGACAACAAGTAGTGAGGGATGTAAAAGAGAAGAATTACGTCACAATGAAAAGGTTGGTCGATAGAAGAATTGAGTAGAAAGCTGTGTCAAACCAATCCTAGGATTGTTGACCAATGATGATGGTGATGAGCAGAAAAACGGAGCCTAATAATGGTGTAGACATTTGTTTTCGCTGTAATCATGGGTTTAATCAATCATTGAATTTTACCATAATTTAGGACTTTTCAATTATTTAGTTAAGCCTAGTTTTTTCTCAATTTATTGCTTGACAGTGTAATTAGTACAATGACATGAAGTTCAATGCTTACTTTAGGATCATTTCGTATATATTGATTAACTTTTTAAATGTTGCACCCCGGCCTCTGCTAAGGCGTTAAGCGCCTGTTCCTGCTGTAAAACCCTCGAGAGATTTGCATTTGAACGCTCTTCCGTTGGAAGTAATTGCGATGACGCGGCTCATCTTCATTCCAACACCATTGCTTGGTTTGCTGAGGTCTCGTCTGCTAATCCAGTTGTTTTCAAGCGGCGTCCAAATTACTGGACACTATACGTCCTTAGATACCCAAGAGCACTCTCCACTCGAAGCACTCTCCACTCGACTCTCCACTCTCTCAACAATACCCATTATCTGCTATGATTAACATGACGGTTCATGCAAAACCTGAGGCCAAATATCCAATTAAAACAATACAATAAAAACGTGCTCATGATTGTAAAAATTTGCAACTCTTTCTCCTAATGATTTTATTGCTATAAAATGTATACAGTGATAAATTTGTTTCTACATTGTTTCCCGCTTATATTTAACTGAAGTGAAATCACTTATCTAACTTTTGTGATTACCTTTAATTCTTTGTTTATAGGTCACAAATGAATTTGAAGTCATTTCATCATCATCACTAGTCATCATTAATTCAGGGTTGGTGTTGCCGCTCTCCACTTGACTCTCCTATCAGATAACCTCTTCATAATGACGCAAGTTTTCTCCTTAACAGTCAGTTTGGCGGAGGCGACGGACAGCTAAGGTCATTTGCGCCGTTTAGGACAGTTCGATAATTGGATGGTGGTAGTAATTTTCAGGGAAAGGATAAAAGGCGAAGAGAAACTCAGTTTCAGCGTTAGCCTGCTGTTAGCGAAAAACCCCAAGGAGTCCACGGTAGGACCTCCCATCCGACGGACGTAGTACTGTACTCGAAGTGCTCTTCGCAAAGCACCCAAGTTGGTCCCAGTAGTTTGAAGGAAATGTTCACCACAGATGGGAATCAAAGCCGAGTTCACGCGATGGGAAGCCAGTACACTAGCCACCACACCAACCCTATCCCCTTCTCATTTACATCCTTCACCACTTATTTCATACATCTCGTGCAAGGCCTTCCTTTGTCATTTTGCCCATTGTCTTTTATCTCTAAGGCTGTCGTAACCAATATATGACTGATTAGATTATTTCGTCCCTTTTTTTAAAACTACAGTTTTATAAATGCTCTAACAGGACATCTGTCATACACAACAATAAAAAAACCGGACATTCTCTGCCCTAAGATGAATTTATATTTATACGTTCTTGAATGAAGGCACTTTTGCATGATGAAATGAGTTTTCAAGCGCAGGATGAATTGTGAAATGGAGCATTAAAGGTGATGATTTTCAAAAGAATGTTTCCTTAATGGATGTCCCGGGAGATTTTCCACGATGTGCCGACGCCCCTTCTTCCAGCGGGAATAATCGAGGGCGAAGGCTCTCGTGCCGACGGCGGCGGCCATGCGCGTGGCCTTCCTCCTTTTGTATTCATGTTTTATGCCCACCCGTGCTGACGCGAAACTGACGGTGCACATTTCGACGGCACTTGATTGCTTCGACGAGCGCATCGCATTTTTGGGGGGAGGAAAGGGTTAGGAGGGAGAGGGAGACGGTAGGAGAGGCGGGAGACGGCACGGTGGCCGTAAACTAAGTGATCGGTGGTGTGCAGAGTGGCCCTTTCGTCCGGGATTTCTACCCTGAATAGAGTAGAGGTGGTAACCTGGGCAGGGAAAGGGAGGTTGAACTGAGGAGAGTGGACGCTAGGGGAAGGGAAGTGTTTCGCGCTGGGAGAGGGGTGGAGGTGGTCGGTTGCGAGAGAGAAAGAGCGTGAGAAGGGGGTGGAAAAAGAGAGAGAGGAAGGGATTTTATCCGAGCCATTCGGTCCGTTATAAACTTCGCACGCACACAGGAAGCGACTCGATGTGTCGTTTCCAGATTTTAGAGCCACGTTGGACATTATCACCTGCCGAGGTGTAAAATATTTACGGTTCCGGAAAGCTGTGCATTATGAAGACTTTAACTGAGAGGAATAAAAATGGTCTCAATTTTACCGTTTTAAATATAGGAAATACTGAAGGACCCAAATTCGGAATTCCAAGATTTTGCACATTTCATCTTCAATAAATGAAGGAGAAAAGTATTTCAATTATTAAGCATGAACGGAACGAAATTATATAAATATTTTTTATATTCAACTCCTGGCTGTTGTCGGATGCTTCATGTTCTGTAAATAGATGGTTACCTACATGGATGTTTTATGTTTCTCTCATTGTAAAATCGGATAAATGGAGGATAACCTCTCAAAACAATTTTAAAGTACCTAAATATCCAAGGAATTTTAAATTTTGTGAGGGTTGTAATCGTTCAGATACTATATATATGATCATTCACCGAAAGAATATTATCTAATAATACTGCTAATTTGAAGCCGTGCCTAGAATTTTTACATTTATATGAATAGTCTTAAAATTGAATGAGGTTTCTATCTCTATCATATTCAGGGGAGCCATCTCTACTCTATTCAGGGGGGTAATCCCAGATGAAAGGACAACTATGTACATCACCGAGAATTTGGTTTATGGCCGGAATCCACAAAGCTAATCAAATGTTTGAGCATAAAAAAGGGAAATTGTGTTTAATTTTAAATATTTTTCTTCGATATGCTGGCATAGAATATTTTCTGCAATATACGAACAGTGCTGGTTTTTTTTAGCGAGATGTACGAGGTCATTCCAAAATGGAATTGGCTCACACCATTTTTGGAGGGACTGTAGCAATATTTTCAAATACCCTTATGAAACTTTCTAACTTGTAAAATGTAGAATAAACTACCAAAAATGTAAGTTACTGGAATAGATATTAAAAATATGTGACGAAGAGGAAAATGACGTTGCATAAGGTGGATGAGGTAAATGTTTGGATAACCACAAAGAATCGACATTTATTGGCATTCAGTAAATAGCAAAATCTTGCATGCCAAAAAGACACATGCCTACAAAAATAGATACAATAAGGTAGATTTCCTGAATGAAGCCCTGGTTGCAATACGTAAGAGTTGGAGCACATAAGACTGCTTTTGCTTGTGGCATTTGCAGGTGTAGAGAGAGGTTTTATAAAGTGAACTGAAATGAAATTATTCACGTTCTTACAGGATGCAGGGATTTGTTTGGAAAATATTACCTTTAACTGATATACACATCAGGTGGCTGTGAATAAAGCTGGATAAGAAATGACGAAACCTTAATAAGGATAAGAGTCAGGTCAGTGTGTCAGTAAATTATGATTTTTTCTTTGACTTCTAATGCACTTATCGAGAAAATAGTGATATGTGTGACAGATGAACGATCTGTGTTGAGTATCCATGGAGCAAAATAGTAAAACGTAGCATTTTTCCAGTGATGACTTGCAGCTGTTTCGACTGGGATAAAAGAGAATTTGATTCACTGCTTGTTTTAAATTAGTAACGTGGTATTATTGTTAAAGGAGAATGCAAGAAACAGAGATTGTCGTACGTAGAAGAGCCAAGGATAAACTTGGTTAACAAAAGATCACGAAGTTTTAGGGAGTAATAGTTTAGCTGTTTAAGTAGAAGGATAACAATCAATGAAAAGAAAGGAAATAATAACAAGAATAATTTGGAACAAAACGGCAACTTTCAAGAAGAAAAACATCCTAAAAACTGCCAACTGAAGCCTAAAAGTAAAGAATTGGTTCATTAAAACTTACATCATGAGCATGCTCCTTAGTATGCTTAAGTTATAGGCAATTACGGCAGCACAAAAGGTTAAGTTTGAATAATTAAAAATAATTTTCTACAGGCGAGTGTTTATGCCAAATACGATGACCATTTGACCAAGGCTGATGTTTTAAAAAAATATTAGATACATTAAATGAAATAAATTATTCTGAAAGAAGGAATAAGCCATAGTGGTGTTGCGAAGGCAGTCCCTGAGGGGAAGAAGAAGAGGAATAACTAAAGAGGGAGATTGGGGATTCAGCTCCAATAACATAGTGGAGGAGGGGTGGAGGTGGTCGGTTGCAAGAGAGAAAGAGGGTGAGAAGGGGGTAGAAAAAGAGAGATGAAGGAATTTTATCCGAGCAATACGAGCCCCACAAAGGACCATCTGACATGATGGTTCTGATATAAAGAAGCTAGCTGATAAAGGAATCAATTAGGGCCCTAAGTTAATCAATCTTAATATATGTGACCTGTAAAATTTGTGATGAATTAGAATTATTTTTTCAGCCAGCTTATTTCAAGCTTACGCCCGCGCTAGCTGTCACAAATATCGGGAGTCGGAATCGTACTTTGTGTTTGTGTTTGGGTTTTGCATAGAGTGGTGGTGGTGGTGGACTTCATAAAAGACATGATCAAAAGCCGATTTTGGCGTGCATGTTCCTCAAGGGATCATAGACCAGCGCAAGTGTATGTAGTGGAATATATGTGCGTATGCAAGTGCATCGTAACTCGAAAAAATCTGGAAATTTTGCGGAAAGGCATTTTAAATACAGGTATTTATGGACCAATAGTTGCAAAAAGTTGCTTACTTCAGACTAAAAGACATTTCCGGCTATGGAAGAAAGTATTTAATCTTAATGGCTAACCATCGACTACAATCTGACCATACCTCAGTTTTCTATGCTGCATATGACGGTAATAAAAGCACATTTTGGTGTATGTAGTGAAGGATAATGAATACTTCGAGTCATTTAGCTTAGGGTGACTAGTAATGCCTGTTTAACAGTTCTTGTAAGGAGGTGTAAATGTAGATTGAATTAGATCAGCGTAAATGGATGGTTGTTGTCTCATGCTCAGGTACGCAGATAGTGTTTGTGGTTATTAAATGAAAGGGTATTCTATATTACAACTAGTAAATTTCTACTCGTATCGAGGAAGTCTTTATGAAGGATAAAACACAGTAGTTGTGGTAGATATTCGGGAGAGGGGAAAAACAGCTAATATCATTTGCGACATTTTAGGAATTGGTGGGTAAATGTGAAGAGGCAGTAATTTCTCAGGGAACGGAGGAAGGTTGGAAGGGAATCCTGCGTCTGCATTTGTTTGCTATTAATGAAAGGCGACAAGAGATCTATGGCTTTAAAGTCTTATCAGATGGACAGAGAACTGAACTTAGGTGAGCTCCACTCAGACCCAGTAAGCCAATGAAAACTCACTTTCGGCACATAAGAACGGGCCCTCAAGATGTGAGACCAGTACTCGAGCTATCACACCGACCCGATCTCCGGCTACGAAAAAGTCTACAATAAGATGCAGAAGATCGAACACAAATGTACGTTCAAATCGAGTAATTTTCAACCCCCCTTAAAGGGTTTGTGTCGAATTTCCTGCTTCAGGTACTGTTTTACTCCTTTTCGATGATGTAACAACTTACTGTACTTCCCCCTTCGCTAAACCAGATGAGTCAGCTCACTGAATCGCGACTTTTATTTTATTTCTTCATTTTGAATCATGCATGGAAATATAATTTTCCATCCATCTATTCGATTTTCGTTCCTACCCCTACAATTAAAGTTTTTCATAAAAAACGATACTCATTTTTGACTTTGAAGCCAGTTAGAAGGGGTAGCGTTGTATGTAATTCATTGTATGTGAATTTAAATATAAGGGCAATGGGAACAAGGATAATGACGCATCAGCCGCGATAAATATCGCATAAATAAATGGATAGCCTAAAGGCAACATGCGCTTTAAATAATTCTTCAGTCATACGTTTTTTCGTTTGCACGATTAAACTGTATTGTTTGTTTAATTGATTACGTATTTTATTCGAATCTTAGCCATATTTAGTATATTTTCTCGTGGTCGTAGTCATTTCCATGTTGTTTATTTAATTCCCTGTATTATGTATTTCTTGATATTTCTTTCATATTCTACTTGTAAACTGCTGGAAAATTTCGAGAGCATATATTCCCCGACATCGTGCACGCATTCCTCGCACTTCTTACACTTTGCCCTCAGATACCCATCCCAGGATGCAGCACCTTCCGCTCCTCCCACCTTTCCACTCCTCGAGAATCATGATTATCGGATTTCTTTTTCCCCCCGGCAGAAGGTGGCGATGGTGGTGATGGCCTTTACTCCCGCTCCTAGTTTACCTATTCTATTCCTATTCTGCCGTAATTAAATGTCTCAACGAGAAAGCCTCCCTTTCTCGTAGGCTAGAGGGAAATTATCTTATTTTGGGAAAATAAATTGGTGAAAGTTGGGAGGACGGGAATGTGAGAAATGGGGGGAGGCACATTGCACATATGACCTTATGAGGTGGGATGAGACTCTAATAGGGTTACAGTCTTTGGAATTGGATTTAGTATGTAACGATATAATATTCGTTACCAGAGATTATAAAAGAATTGCTTATGGCCGGGAAATGTTTGTAAAACGTTGTAGAGATTTGTTTGTAGACGACGCGTAGTAAATTAATGGATAGAGTGAACAGGCTTAAGGGGGAGCAGCTGTGATTCTGGAAGTAGACTTGCCATTAGAGAGGAAGCGGTAGAATTCCGTGGAGGAAAGAAGGTTGAGAGCGGAAGGGGGGCTGGATGCCTGTCTCTGCTCATCTAATTAAATAACTCCTACTAAGTACCTCATAGTTCACCCTCCATCCCCACTACGCCCTTTTACTCCATCCGCCCACCCATACTTTGCCATCTCTTACATACCTTCATCCAACTTGATCCATGCTCCTAATCTCCTTTTCTTTGTCCTCCGTGTGCCTTGCGCCTTTGAAACTCAAGATCGTAAGATTGAAAACAGATTTGCGAACACGAGACTAACTTTTCATTAAAAGCCATTCTCCGGTGAAATTTTTTGCAGAAATAGTTCTTATATGGGTGGCATGCATTTAACTTAAAAGTGTTCGCGCGTCCGGTATTTTATCTAGATAGAGTAAATGGGCTTGTCGAAATATGATACTATTACTGTAATTATTTGCTCGGTCTTGACTGTTGAATTTCTGAGTTCAATTGTAATGAAACTACTCCCTCTTTAAGGCGAGTTCATTGAGAATTATAGTAATTATGTAACCACCACAAACTGACAAAACTTGAAGTTTTCTTTGTTCAATCAGAAATCCTCCAAAATAGTGTAGAAACAGGATCGAAAAATGAGAGAGCTATTTTATTTGTATTTCCCCTTATATCCATTTACCAAGATTTATTTTCTCCGTAACTCTTTGTCTTTTCCTGTGTCGCTTCCATCTATTCTTCTTCCATTCTCCTCTCTTCTGAGGGAGCATTAGTGAACGAATCAATCTCATCGCTACCAAAATGTCTATTAATCATTCCAGCTTGCTTTGCCTTTGCAGCAAACTTCTGCGTTTGACTCATCGAACTCTCAATGTCTTGACTCGTTAACCTAACATCGAGAAGGCTGGGGAATCTTTTATGTGTAATCTTTGATCATGTAAATCAATCAGGAATTTTCTGCTCGACTCTAATATTATATTTTGCATCGAATGACTTTCTTTCCTGTTAGTTATTTGCTACATTATTTTCACACAATGCCCGACCTAATTTCTGCCTGCCATGTTCAGCTGTGGCTATTGATCACATATTTGATAGATAGCTACGCGTCTTTATTGGGGCGAGATTGAGACTAAAAGTCCCTTCTTTCATCTAACCCCTAAGTTATTTGAGAGTAAATACGAGTGATTATTTCTTATATTGATTAGTATATCACAAAAAGGCTCTTCAGAGTTTTGGGAAATTATCATTTTGATAGTAATTAATTATTGCAAAGTTTTAATGGTGTGAACGCCCATAAATAATTTTGTGATACTAATTAGCTTAAGGTGAGAGAGAGAAAGAGAGATAGATGTCTATCAACTTCATTGAAGCAATTAACTTTTTGGCTTAAGTTAATTGGCTGAGTATGACAGGTAAATAACTTCGAAGCTTCAGGGAAATGATTTGCTCAGAATAAAGGATTTTTTAAGTTTTACATTTTTCTATCAAACATAAAGGTTTTTTAAAATTAATTTAAGGTTGGCCGATGTTTCGTCATAATACACAAGTCGGAGGCCCATTTCACTGCTCGAAGGTTTTCTATGCAAAACTCCCTCTCGCTTACATCTTTTTTAGGATCCAGAGAGGCAGAGATCTGGTTAATGTGCCTATTGAAACTCCTTTGAACTAGATTAGGCTGCTGGACTCAAAATATATGAGAGACCAGAAGATGTGGAGCATGTACTGTAGACATTTGATACATCTTCGTAAGGGATTCCAATTTAGAGGGTTGTGAGCATATGAACCCCTTTAGAATCTCAAGGAGGGGATGGAAATCGCTACATCGATGATTTATCTTCTCTAGCGTCACTTGCTCAACGGTAAATTCTTGGGGGAGGTCGAACGACGGGGAAACAGTTGTACTCGTCGTTTGGCGTGAGAGAGGTAAGATGATTGCGTTTTACTCTTTTTGCCGAAAAGGGATGAAAAGAAATGTCTAACTGCTAAGGTTGAGGAAAGAAAATACTTGGGCTTCGGGAAGTTGTTTGAGGAGAGATGGAGCGTGGTGGAGGGTGCGGAAACAGGATCCCAGAGGTTGACGCTGCGTACCTTTACTAAAGGGCAGACGAGCAAAGCGCGAGGAAGTTTGTCGCTGATTCTGTGATACTTTTTTATCGTAAGTGCTGGATAAATTTCGAAGAATTGCGCTTGAGGGAAAATACTGAACCGAAGTGGAGTGGAAAATTGATGAATAAGTCGTGGGTCCCCGAGCGTTCATAAAAATAAATAAAAATTTCGTTGAAATATTCTGGGCGATGAAAAGCGCAGTGGAGTTAAATAACAACAAAATGGGTGCCGGAAAAAACGTTCCGTATTGGCAGCGGGAATTCGTATCTGAAACTATTGGGTATTTAAAAAATATTTTTGATTTTATGCGGTCCAGGCATCGCATGAATTCTCTCTTTGGGCGTTGAAAATTGGGCATATTTTTAAGCGAGTTTATCGTAAAGCAATTTCATGGCCTGGAAATTTGACCGCAGAAACTTTTAAATGTAACCATAATGTGTTTAAAGAGATATTAAATGATATGGAAGTTGAGGGAAAACGTGGGGTACTTAATGGGACTATTGATTTTAGTTTGTGTTCATTAAATTTTCTAATCCAGAAATGAAATATCCTTTCATCCCTTATCCGTTAAACCTTATAAATAATGGTATAAATAATTTACTTTGATAAAATAACAATGCGATGAAGTCACCAGCTTCATGATACCAATATGGTAATTTAAGAGGTGTGATAAAAACAATTTCATCAGATACCTTTTTTAGAAAAGCCTAATTTGCTTTTCTTACGCACTAAATATTATAGTTCCATTCCTCTTACTTCATTACTTTCATGTTAATACCAAGTAATAGATTAGAATGAATCGCTGAAGAATTGAGAAAGAATAAACGAGGGCTATTTGTGCACAGCAGAAATTCGGTCTTTTCGAAAATACTTTTTTGAAGTATGAAGACGGACTTAGCGCCCTCTAGAGTCCCACGGACTGCTATGAAGTTGCAGCCGAGTCTGGAGGTGCGGGTAAATGAACCGCCTAGCGGCAGGAAGCAGGTGCCCGGACGCCAGTGCATTTGGCTCACATCCATCCCCCCTTTGAGACTGCCGCTAAATCTTATTGCTTCCTTTCGGTGAACAAAAAATGGCCGTCCAGGGAGACCGGTAGACAGAATGAATCGCGTTGATTATTAAATTTGTACGAAAATGGAATACCTCCTGAAACACGTGTACATTGAAATACGTTCTCTTAAAGCTTCAAATTAATTAGGTATTGTTGCGTCTGCTTTTATGCTTATTTAAATACGAGATATGGCTCTGAAATTCTGTGAAAGCATACCAATGCTTAATGTTGCTATGAATCAAATCCTGGATGTGACTTGAGATGTTTTGTTGATGTGCTACAGGGTTTTCCTTTAGGGGCTGTCATTGGCACTCGGAAACCAATATAAATACTCTATATTCCGCACGCGTGGATGATCGAAGTGAGATTTGAACTGAGTAATGTAATATAAACTCATACTCAATCCAGTAATTAACATTTTTTTTATTTGCATGAAACTGAATGTCCAATGCGGTGGCTTACAGAACAAAAAACAGAAATTGGAGAGAACATCCGCACTCGTTTTCACTTTCAATATATTTATGCCGGGAAGAAGCTTAAGTTTTGAATAATATATTGATGAGATTCGTGGGGGTTAGTTTCGGGATGAGGTTTAGTTAGTTATTAATTTCAGACACCTCTTAATCTAAGAGGAATCAGAAAAGGAATTTGTGAAACACAATGTACTGAAGTAATAAATCTTATCTTTGTCTAATGGGAATTGATATCCGTATTGATAATGTTATTTTTCTACTAGTATATGGGTACATATCCTTTTAAGCAGCAGGACAGATAAAGCATGTTTGGTGCAAATCGCCCCCTGCCACACACTTTGAAGGTGGCTTGCAGTGTATGATGAGGATGTTTTGATATATTCAGCTAAACGGAGAAATAGATTACTTTAAGATTTCAAATAAAATGAAATTAGTCATCAGTAGTTCTATTTTAAATACAATTTACACATTTTTAGCCTTATAATTTTATATTTTTCGGGTGCCAACTGTTTGAACTGTAGTTAATTTGTTTCTTCAGAAAGTTTTTCGTCCTAAATTACCTTTCACCCAGTTACCAGAGTACTCTGGTACCCAGTTAAATACAGCTGCCTCTCTTGTTGTTTTGGATTTCCTGTGTATTACGACTTAGCGTTTTTCGGGTTTTACTATTAAATGTCTCTACAAGCAAACAAAGTGTGGGGAAAAGTGGAATAAAGTGGAATATTTATTGCGTCATCACAGGCAAAGCGCCAAGCCCCGATATTATTCCCAGCTGCATCATTATTCTACGGATATGAGTTTTGAAAAATGTGGTTTGGAATTACTACAGTAAAATTTTATAGCATATATTTTGATTCCTTTTGCAATTCACATTGTAATTGACCCTTAAATCTGAAGTTAGTTGGATTTGGATTCCCACTAAGTGCCGTGGCTATTGTATTACACCATTGAGTGGAGCATACTGTTTCACCTTGTCGATTTACATCCTTATTTTACTTTTTGCCTTCTGATCATTAGGCAGTCATTATTGGTTTTCATCGTGGTTATCATAATGAGGTAGTACTTCTTGGTAATAAGCTACCATTTTCTCGCTTCCCATTTTCCATCTCTTCCTGGCTATGTGCTTTCACCATAGCATCAACCCCGTGGTAATCATCAGTAATACATCGATTATTACATTGGATAACTACAGCCCTTCATTCTTCAGTATTCCATGTGAAATGTTTTGCCCTCCTGTAATTCTTCTTACTAGACTATCTACGCCGTAGGTTATAAATTATTACGCTGGAACGCTTTGCTATTTTTTTATGCTACAATAGAAGAGTAAAAAAATGTATGGTTTGATGATTATGCATTAAAACGCTCAGCTGGATATTAATATATTGCTCAATTAGGTAACACTTTATTTTTTACAACCACCATACCCGATTTCTCCTTGGTGGCAGGATGAAAATCAGCCTCTCTCTGTAACGGAGAGGTGGCTCTAAAAAGAGAGACAGGCGTATCGCTATTGGCAGCTGAATTCATTATTTATCGCGAAACCAATTATCCGTCTATTTTCAGTTATCATCTGGAACAGTTTCATTGAATTCCCTGATCGTGTCCGGATCGTTCCACACCCCCTAACAAGGTACTCTCCCTCCCTCTCATTCCTCTTTTTCAGCCCCCTTTCCATTCCATCTTATTCACTCGTTTCAACTGCTCCCTCCCTCTTTCATGCCACTCCCACTCGCTAACATTGCCCCCAGTACAACCTGAGCATGCTTCGCCATCTTTCGCCCATCCCTCCCTTTTACTCCTTACCCCTCTCTCTAACCGAGCCATTTATCTTCAGACTCCGCTTCGCTTCAAGGAAGATCCTAGCCGTAGCAGTCCGTTTCTGGAAAAAACCTTAGATTTACGAGCGCGCCGCGCTCTCTGTCTCCCTACCCCTTTTCGCTCCGCCTACTCGTTCCTTTTCTCTCCCTTCCTATCTGGTCCTCGGTCCCTTTCCTCCTCATCTGCCTGTCGATCTCCTTATCCGGTGAGTCGTTTTTCTCTCTCTGCAGCCGAATATCTCCTGCCCCGAAACCGCGGGTCATCCCCCTCGGTCTCCAACATCACCGGTCGTTCCTCTTATCCCTCTCCTCCTCCTCTCCCACCATTCATCTTACATGTACTCAATGGCATATTCCATTCTTCTTTCTCGTCCCTACTCGTTAACTTCTCCTGTGATTCTTCCAGATTCTAAGCCCATTAGACGTCCCAATTCCAATCTTATTTAATTTTACGCTTGTTCAGCTTCTTTAGGGTGAACTGCGGTGGCACGAGTTGGTATTCAAACCGCTGCAAACCCAGTTTCTTCCCTCATCGAAATGTTTTTCTTCTCCAAAAAACATTTTATGATGCATAAGGATTTATTGTAGTTCGAAGTGATTTTATTAGGCTCTCTATGGATTTTTATAAATAAGTTTCTTATTCTGAGCTAAGTTCGAGTTCAAGTGCAATCTTTCTTTTCGTCTTACCTAAATTATGATTTCCCATTCGGCTTGATAGTCGTAATTCAACCCATTTTTAAAACTTTTGAAAGCAGCTGTAAAAAGCTAATCTGTCTTAGTTCACATATTTTATGGTGCTATTAACCTTATTTTTATCTCGAACGGAAGTGATTTCCCTTCCTTGGTCATGTAAGGAATCTATATCATAATGAAACAGTTGTTTTCTTGTGCTCAATATTAATCCCAGTTTCTTGATATCTATCATTGTGTCGTTAGATTTGAAATGTTTCCAGCAGTAGCTAGAATAATTTAATTTTTTGCTCCTAATATTTTGCTGGAAATTCCTTGCTCCTAGAATTGTAGTGTTCCTAATATGGAAACATGGACGTTTTGATCTATTAGTTGGCTATCAAATTTTGATCTTCTCCACTTGGAGATATAAGTGTACACGTTGTAATTACTGTCATGAATGAGAAAAAACAAATATTCACTCTCGTATGAAATACTGGTAGTGGTGAATTAGTCAGATATGAATCTGTAGCTAGAATGTAGAGGGAGAAAAAAATTCTGTGAAAATTATCTCTTTTCTTGGAAAACGTAATGGGATTATAACTTATGTACATTTTATTCAAAAGACGAATTTATTTATTGATTGGAAATTAAAATTTGTTATTAATATTCCATTGAAGAGGAACGTAGATGATATGTATTTGAATCTTCAACGTACAATTGTGACCTGTGTACCGAAAACTTTTGTGTTCAAAAACGCCTTTCTACCAAAATACATTCCTTCCCTTAGATCCTATCCGAGGTTCATAATGAAAATATATACTTTTCCAATATTCAGAAGAGAAAGAAGTAAAACTACGTTAATCAGTAGATAGTCATTAATTTACTTTTTTCTGTATATTTAAAAGATAATTATGGCGATTTATCCCTGAAAAAGCATTTTGAATCTTTAGATATTTTGGTAATACAAAATATGAAAAGAATCCCCGAATTTTATTTTCTGTGGCACGTCTGTAGAAGTAGGTAGAGGTAATTTTAATGGGTTGTGAATGCCCAAAAAGGCAGAAACATATTTTAGGGAAGGGAAGTGATTGAGTCGTAGGAAAAACGGTAAACACGGGTGTGAAAACATGCGTAGGTTGTTTAATTATGAAATGTGTTTAAACTCAACTCGGAGAAGGTAATTTCAAAAGGGCGTCATGTTTATCTGTTCCCAATGAACGCGACTGTTTGATTCACTTCGGTTCCTGAAAGTTCTTCGGTCTAAAAATCTTTTGTTGATTTTGAATATCGTGTTACTAATATGGATAAAAATTTATAAATACTCAAAAGAGAAGTGCTTGAAAAAATTGAAATTGAGTATTTAATTGACTGTGGTCTGAAATGATTTAAAATCAAGAGCAATTTAATGTTGGTAAACAGGAAAGTGGCTGATTGTCAGTTGACATAGCATGCATGTTACGTGCTTTAACCCCAACAGCAACGATTGACGCGCTGTTGTGTATAATGGAACACACGATGAAATTCTTTAAACCAATTTTATTAGAGCGCTATGATCGGATACAATCATAGTTGTACGATGGTTTTCAAGAAAAAAGCAAATAAGGTAACTGTCCCTAGTTCACCTTATTAGTGTTTGTAACGTGACTCTATTTTTTCAACGGACTCCTCATCCGGGCCGGTCGCTTTATTGTGGCATCGTCACAGAAGCTGACACTGTATGATCTCTCTTTTTTACTTTTTCGTAACCTTCAACCTTTTTGGCGCGGAAGGCTCAACTGGGAGCAATTATTTCTCCCGGTCTTGAAACTTGATTGGCGCGCCAGGTCTGGATTTTCATTCCGCCACAAGGTCATAGTCTGTGAGAAAGTCGTTGAAAAAAAAGCCCCAGAAAATTAAGGAATTTTATTTTCATTGGAATTTACTTCATCTTAGTATTACTGGTGTTAGTACTAGAGTGGAGAACGGTTAAGTGCAGACTGGGAATATATTATCTGAATTATTTCTGTTCGACATTTACTGTTGATGTTTTGTAATTATATAACGCCTTAAACTGACAAACTCTTTATTGTTTATCGTGATGAAAGCTAACCCGCTACTCAACCGCGAACTTGTGTACGGAATCTGAAACACATTTGACGTAATTTTAGTACCTCTGGAACCTAGAAGGTGAAATCGCCTGGGGGTGATTCAATGTCATCCCCCATTTCCTCTCTAGTCATTTTTTATCACTGAACAACACATTTTTTTCCATGTCTCTAGCCCAGTCATAAAATATTTATGAGAGCCCATTTTTAATAGATACTTGGAGAAGATTCTTATAGTTGAGCAAGTTAGTTGGATGTACTGATTTCTTACTGGGCAGTATATTTTTGCTTTTATTTTGAGAACATTTTTAGCGATTGAAAAATAGAAATTCATTAAAGGGCTTTGGACCAATGCTGATTTTTTTACGCCAGGGCTTGTTTTTTTGGAGTAGCCATATTTCGTTTCGTATTTCCCAAACATCTTTTTTCCTGCTCTCTTTCTTCAGATTAGCAAATTTCTCCTCTCTCTCCATCAAATTTTTTCAAATTTATACAGTTGTATTCCATTTTTCTCGCTATTAAGATTCTGCGTTTATTAATACACTTCTATATCTCATTCATCGTAATTTCGTTATCTCTCCACCAAATCTGTCTCCTAAAAAAATGCCAATAGAGAATAGCTTCGTCCTCACCATACTTAATATTTCGTCATTCCTTCTGCTTTCCTTTCATTACACGTTTCTCGTTCTCATTATGACACGTGTGAAAATCTTATTTTCCTTATCTTTCCCTTGAGTCTGTCTTGTATTCATACAACGCTTTCCATATTAACCTCTTGTAACCTTTTATGTATATCCTTACTCAACTATTTCCTATCTTTACTGTTGGCTCGTTTACTGAAAGCTGCAATGCTTTTGATATCATCATTACTTATCTAAACTTTGCCTAAAGTCAATTAACACATCTATTCCACTAGTACCAGCCGATGCTACACTATTTTTGTGTTGGTTCCCACTTTACTATTCTTCAAGAATATCAATATTTCATCTTTCTTATGATTAACATGTTAGTAATAAAAGTGATTGAAAACGTTGTACATGTGTCAGGAAAAAACTCCTAAATCGTACGGAGCCAAATAGTGGACGATATATCGTATATAAATGGATATATATCGTCTTAAATCTCTTTAAGCACGCAAGTAATGCTTAAAATGAAACCCGGAATCTTCGGCCATTCGGTGATATTCTCGTAATGATATTCAAACTGACCTCAGTCTGACCAAATCCTTAGGGATACACTGTTTAGTTCTCGAGCAAATTTGCACAAAGGTCATTCCTGGATAACCTCGTCGCCCCTGTCATCAGGCGCTACTCCTCCTCCCCCAGTGCTTGCGTAGCGTCCAGTCTCCTCCTCTCGTTCATTCTTGCGTATTAGGTACATTTACATTCGCACACGCCTCGCATCTGAACCTCACGCCTGCGCTATAACCCACCCTCCGCTCCATTGCTGCGTCCTCTCTGTCTCTCTCCTCTTTATCGCTTCATCTCGGTCTCTCTTTCTCTTTGCCTAGCGCTACACAGTATATTCCCGTCTCATTCCAATCTTCACGCTATTTTCCGACAAGGAGAACTCAATATCATTCCAACTACCCCTGTTCATTTCCATTCTCTTTATCCATTCTCCGCTATTTCTTCTCTCTCCATCGTTTATTCTCTTCACCGTACCCTAGTCATTCATAATCCTAGCGGAAAATTTTCATCTTATTTGCTTAGCTGATCTTTCCTGTGCAGTGATGAGTCGCGCACGTTAATATTGCCATACTGGCTCAATGTTTGCAAATAGGCTGTCGTGGTAGCCAGGGCCGTAACGAGCCAGCTCGGCAACCCAAAGGTCACTTGCTTGAATTCTGTTGGATCCATGGATGTCAAGGTTGTCGTAAGAATAGACTTTGCAGTAAACCAGATTAAGTAATATCAAACAACTTTAGCATTTTGGAGTACCTAAAAATCAAATCGCTGTGCAATATATGTGGTAATACGTTTCTTATGTTTCTGAGGCCCAAATCGAAGTTGTTCCACCTCATTATAAGTGACCAGCGAATAGATTTCTTCAAAATGGAAAGTGATGTCCGATTCATCAGTTGGGCAATGGGCAAAATGGGCAGTCAATGGGCAAAATTTTTTCCATAATAAATATAAATTTTCCATATTAATTAAATTCCACATAATTAAACGGTGTGTGACCCTTATGTAAATCGCGAGTACCCTAACTCTCGTCGGCTATGTTAGCCAGTAGAGCCGTATTGTTCTCACTTGCGGGAATTTCTAGTGGACGCAAAATTAGCAGTATATTTGTTAAGGTAGCAAAGTGGCAGTCATGGTGGTGTTACATTTTACGTATGGAACTCGTTGCGTTTGAAAATGAAATACCAAATGAATCGAATAGTTTTAGAAGTAACATAAAACAAAACGGAAAACAAAGTATTTTATCTGCTGTCATGTGCGGCAGCCTTGGCAGTTATTTTTATCCGACTTAAAAAATTTAAGATTTTATTTCATGTGTTCTTGTTTTATTGCTTCTCTTTTCCATGTTGTGATTGATAATTCATTGATGGAATTTTCTCTTATGCAGCAGTAATATGTTGAAGTGCATTTTATACATTTCCATTTTTAAAACTATCGATCAAAATTCATTTCTTGGGCCTTTATCAATCCATTGATTGGTTTGTCGCAGCTCTCAAATTGATTCTACTAATAGCTAACCTCTTCATATGTACTTAATTTTTATATCTCATATGCTTGACAATTAACTCCTTATATCTAATGCGAGGACTTACAATCCATGCATCCAATTCACCATTCTCTTCAAAGCTGTCTTCATGATGCCATCACGGAGACAAATTTATTACCTATATCAGCGAAGCTGTATTTTTTAAAAGTAAATTACACTGTTCTCTAAAAAAATGTGGTAGCAATATTATTTTAAAATCTATGTGCGCATTAATGATAAGGAGGGACAATTTCGAAATTACAAAATTTTTTTCTTAGCGGACATCAAGGAAAAATGTTTTTCTCTCGAAAGGAGTTGTCATCCTTGCTTCACGTAAAGTATACACAGAAAGTCCACCCTGGAAAAAAAGTTGGTGCAGATATTTGGAAATACGGAAGGGACTTTTCAAATGTGACCTCTCCCACTATGTTGCGGAAAATGCCAAAATAATTAATTCGGAACCCATCTCTCCCTCTGCATTTGAATGCTGGAATTAGAAATGAAAAAAGGACATCGCCATTTGACTAAAAAAATAACCTTACTTCCATCATCAAACCTTTTCCATTGACCCCCTTTTTTACTGCCATTTGAAAAAAAAATTAGCCGAAAATAACACCCTTTCTCTCTCTTTATTCCCTTTTTGATGACTGTTGCGGAAACCCATCCCACTTGACCGATTTCCACCATAAAATTTGAACCTGGGAACAGTGAAGAAAAATTTAAAGTAAAAATTTAATCATTAGTTATGTTTGATCTCCTATCTTGACCCTACCTGCAATAGTCTAATTTACTCATGAGATAAAAAAATGGGGGTTGACCTAGTGTAGGGGTGTGACGAAAGGTTACGGAGGAAGCAGCGAGTTGCGAGTGTGGGATGACTGGATTGAGTTTGGAAGGGAAGCCTCTGAAGACAAGAGTCGAAGGGTCAAAGGGTGAATGAAGAATAGTCGTTTAATTAGATAAGACGAATGTTACAATGTCAACACAAATAGCCTCTATGTAGATAAAATAAAATCAATTGCGTGAATTAATTTAAAAAAAATTTAATCCTACGTTTGTTCTAGCGATTAGATTAGTATAGATGGGAATTGGTACGATATTTCTGTACATAAAGCATTGATTCCAACGCAGTATGTAATTGAATGATTACTTTGATGTTGCTGACGATAATTTTGCAGATTATACTCCCCCGCACCTCAATTAGGTGGATGGCAATAATTGAGAAAATAATAATGCGTGCAAAATTACATTATTACTAAAGTATTGTATGTTCGGCATTTCAGTTATACTCAGTTTTTTTATGGACGCCTAGGTTTAGTAACCTATACATTGCATATGGGGAGAAGTACAGCGATCCTAATGTTTTGGGTGATTTACCCTGGGTAATACGAGGGGCCAAAACCCTAAAAACACTACATAAAACCCGAGGGAATGTATTCGAAAAACGAAATATGGTCGCTGATTCTTAACTCATTCGTTGTGCGCTTAACTATTGGTGACACTTTCCTGAGAACCCTCTTTGTATCTATGTACGTGCGAAACAGAAAATTTTCGTGATGCAGCATTCGAATTGCCGTTTAACTGCAGCGCGTTTTTTTCCGGTAGCACCTACTGCAGCGTTGAACATCGACTTTGCAAACTCACAACTGGATTTGCGAGTCTTTTTCCGAGACAAATTGAGAACTGTAGTTGAAAAGAAAACTCGCAACGTTAGAGGAGGTGGCAAAGTACACTCTCGATGAGTAGATACGTCTATGATGTTGGAGAGAAAGGTGTTGACGGTCGGCGTCATGACAGGATATCGATCAATCGATCCACCATATGGGTATTGTACCTTCACTTTTCTCCTCCTAACTCCTTCCTCCCAAGAGGCAAGCTATTGTATCGAAGCAATCATCGCTCTCGATCCCTTTCCTCGTCGTCTCTCCCCAACCTTTACCGTTCCTCAGGCCATGTCCGCATGCTCCCAATTCTTCTCTTTACTCCCTCCACTCCGCAAGCATGACCCGAACGCGGAAATTGGGAGTCCGGCGGTTGCTAGCGGGGACGGCATAACATGTCAAGGGCAATAGGAGAGGCAGAGAGCATAGAAAAGTAGTGTGGGATGAAGGAGAAGAAAAAAGTCGGCGGGATGAAGGAGAAGAAAAAAGTTGGCGGAGGTTTGGGGATGGGGAGGTGCTTCAAATAACTCCACATTTCAACGGGCTGCTAATTTAATAAAAACCGAGTTGGGGGCGTACAAAGTTGAACTTGATCATATATATATTTTCCTACAGTGGAATAATTTTAATAAATATACCATAGTTTGAAATTAAATTTGGAATTAAATGCCAGGTTCAAGTAGCTGAACCAACCAATTATTTGTAAACAAGAAAATAGCACAAGATAAAAACATTTGGTAAAAATCTATTTTAGGCTACTATATCTTTAGACAGAAGATATATTCAATTATGATAACTCTTATATAATGGTATTTTGAATTATAGTCCATAGCTGTAAACTATTAGTGTTATGGTGGACGCGTAGACATTTTGGAATGCAGAATTTTCTGCTTTGAATTCTCACATTTTCACACCACCCCTAATGTTTATAATGATTTAAGAAAGGTGTTAAGACTAATGATGTTGCAGAAGGTATAGAGGCGCCATGTCTTTTGCTATGCCATATTAAAATGATGTGTGAGATAATAGGAAAAGAGACAAAAAAGGTTACGAAAATGTTTTGCCTCTTTATTATTGGTCTCTTGAATTTTAGGTGATGCATTTTGTAGTGCTGCCATGACTCATTAATGATGATTTTCACTGCTCGATATTTTTTTCTGTGTCCGTGGTTGAAGGAAATTAGTTAAATTGTATGTATATGAAATTTGATTAAATTGTTAAACATCACTTGAAATACGTCTATTTTATTCAATGATCTCGAGCTCATGAAGCATTGGTAGGCTTCATCGTATATATCACATAAATATACATCACATATTAGAGGAAAGATATTGCAATTTACCACTAGTAAACATTTTTATTCCGACTAGTTTCAGTGTACTACACCATTGTCAAGTGAAGCTTTCTGTTTACAAACAAGTGTATATATGAGCAGGTCGGTGGAGGGGGGTGGGGGGAAGGGAGATGGAGAGAAACGGAACAGGGAACAAGGAGTGATCTGGTTGGAGGGTGGGTGAGAGGGGCAGGTCAGTTTATTCAAATTTGTAAAACCCTGTGTTGGTTGGTGACGATGTGGGAAGATGGGAGAGGGAACAGAAGAATAAAAACTCCTTGGGTCGCCGTTGTCTTCTTAGGATTCCTCGTTGATATAATGGCTCTTGCGGCAGGGTTCGGCAATTGGAGACCAGAGAGTGATGTCCCGTGGTGCTGCTTTTCGGGCGATGCTTGAGGAGTCCTCCGGAGGTTGGGGGGAGGGGGGGGGGGAGGGGGGTCAGGGTATGGGACGGTTCAGAACGTCGGCTCGGAGTGGTGGAGGAAGTGGTGTGGGGTTACCAAAGGGAGGGGGAAAATGGTGGATGGCTAGGGGGTAGTAGGGGTAGCAGTGGAATAACGAAGTGCTATGGACAGTAACGGGGAATGGGATGGAAAGGTGTTATCATTTAGGAGTGGGATATTATTAATTTTATGTTGAATTACTTCTAATTGTTCCAAGGCATAAAGTTTCTTCCCTTTCTTTTCCACATGAAAAATGTTTGGGACAATACTGCACTGATGACCTGTGTCCATAAGATGCTTGGCGACGGTGGACGTGTCCTGTCCTTTCACAAGGCACTTCCGATGCTCGTTGATTCTCGTGTGGAAGTTTCTGCCTGTTTGGCCCACACATATCCCTTGCAGGAATCAAATTCTAGTGCGTAAACTCCACATCTGCCTAGTATGTCCGCTTTACCTTTGGGTCTACTGATTAATTATAAAGATTCATGGGGGTATAAAAGGACACTGTGTTTATCCTTATGGAGTCTGTTTGCAATTTTGTTAGATAAATGGCCGACATATTGAATGCTTACCAACGTTGTGTCGGTCGAGGAGATAAGGGGGTTAAGGAGGTAACTCCCTGGATTGCTAAAGTTTTCCGTTTTTTGCAATATAATTTATTAATTAAACCTTCACTGAATCCGTTGTTCGTGGCAATGTCTTTAATTGATTGTAGTTCTTTCTCGTAATGTGTGAGTTGAGTGAGTAGAAAATGTAGCAGTGTGTGTATCATCGAGTGGGAAGCGGCTAATTTGTGGGAAATGGGATGTAAGGAGTCTTCTGGTATTTTATATATATAATGATATAATAATTAAATTAACCTTAAAAGTATATGATATATGAGTTCCGCTGCTTTGTTAACATAAATTTTAAATTCTAGACCTGGCTTAGAAAGAAAACGTTCAATGAAAGAGACATTTTCATAAAGTAGCCTAATTAGCGAATTAATGAAACTTTTTAAACAATGAGTAATTATATGCTTGGCCTTTGTCTGTTAGGTTACGTTGAAGCTTATTTACACTGGGAGCCACTACTGTGTTGAAAATTCCTGCCTGTGTTTTGAATGGATGTCGAATTTGCTGAGGTGTAAACGAAAATAATGCAGAAAGTGTGAGCATATTCATTGAATCGCATTGATAAAATTATTACAGGAAATGATCATTAGTAATCAAACGCGATATTACTCTTTTTGTGTTATTAATTTTTTATATTTTCTCCTTTGCCTGATCTGCCGTCCTTGTTTCCCTTTTCCTGCACCAGTGTTATGTAAATGCGATCCCTCGTAGTCGAAATAGCAACCGAGAGGCCAGTCTGTCCAAGCACAAATAAAGGACGGTTTCTCTCCCACGGTGCCCCCAACTTCCAATGCCTTCCCCTGTCGACTCCTCTCTCTTTTCCACCCATTCCCTTCTCCTGAAAATCCCCTCCACCCCTACCGTATCCCCCCTTACTCATATCTCCTCTCTTATGCGAGCCCTGCATAATGTATTCCGTTGCCGGAGAGAATAAACTTTGCGGAGAAGCTAGCCGGAGTAACGGAGCCGGTCGCAAGTCGGGTCAAAGCGCTGCCAAATTGCCCCCGGAGGCGGTGGGGTAGTATGAACGGCGGGATAGTGCGAAGGACGGATTTTCGTCTGGGAAAGGACGCGCGGGACTGAAAGAAATGGAGGGGATGGGTATGCGTAAGAGGACCGCAGCAAGAGGGAGGAAATGGTCAGGGCCTTGGGCCGCTAGTGCGAGGGGACGGAGGAAATTCTGCAAACGATGGTTCGGACTCCATGTGGGACACTCTTTAGTTAAAATATGGGAGAGACCCGATTTATTATAGATAAATATTAGTTAGATCTATCAGTTCTCGTATATACATTCATACATTTCTTATCTGAGCTTATCGGGCGAGATTTATTTGAGAAAATTCTGGAACCCAGGAACGAGAGAGAATATAATTGCTGGATTTTGATTTGAGCACAATTGAAGCTGAAGAAATAGAATGATAATAGTCGAGGAAATACTTTGGGCACTGAGTGAGCATTACATGCTGTGAATTGTAGTTAGTAAAAGTATTGTTCCCTGAAAAGAAACCATCACCAAGAAATCAAATTAGTCTAATTCTCAGCATTCAGACTCAGGAAATACGTTTTCTCCAATTCGTATGATATGCTTCATCTCAGTCAATAAGTTTAGGTTCACAGATAAACGTTCTCATTTTCTTTGTAGTGTAAGGAAATCATACATTTTATACGCGCGGAGTTATTATTAGATAAGGAAAGATACTTACTGTATTAGCAAAAGTAATTCTGTTAAGCAAAATTTCCTGTCATCATGACTGCTGCAGTAAAAGCGGTTGCAAAGTGATAGGATTTTCATTAGTTTCTCATTGCTATTCCATTTCACGGCAATGGAGCAGTATTGTTAATCTTTCAGTGCCTTAACCTAGAATGTTGTTCGTATCATAGTGTATCTTTTGCTGTAATTTGAACTTCATAATAATATTTGTTGAGGAATACATAACTTTTCTGTGCAAAATAAGAAATCGGTAATATGATGAAGGAAGAGATTTATTTACCAAAATGATAATGTAAAGTATCTAATAAAAAGTATTAAATGCTATTTATAACGGGATTAGATTAGCTAATTAACTGGTGAATCTTTAGAAGTGATGGTCGATGATGCTCAATAAATAATAAGGCCCTAGAACAGAATTAAATTGGGACTAGTGGGCAACGAGATGAAACAGGCCCATGGATATCTTGGCTAGGGTCAAATGTAGTAGATGTCTACCTATTGGGCTGAGGAGGGCTGGGAGGTAAGGATATAGAAGGCGAGTGACTTTGTACCTGCATTGCTCTAGATTTTGATAGTGTAAAGTATTATTCCGTCAAATGAATTTCTTTTCCTGCCTCGTCTCAATTAGCTTTATCGGCGAGTCAATGAAATACAAGCGTGAAATGACTATTGGCCATAATTTTTTCTCACGATCCTTAGTGTTTCAGAAGTACTTCATGCTAACATACGCCCTATTAGCATAATTCCCTCTGTACACAAATAGACGCAGATAGCGCTATTTTTTTATCTTACTTTTATTATATTTATCTTGCTTTTATTATATTTATCATGCTTTTCTGTGCAGGGAGAGTGGTCCGTTTCAAAGCTCCCTTCTTTCTCTTCTTATCTTTCGATACGAGCTTCATCTCCGCTTGCCTGATTCTTTTAGTCAACTACTAGTCAGGGGATTCATTGCTTTATTAAATCAAGCAATGCCGGTTTTATGCATTCTAAATGTATTGTTCCAATTGAGTTTGGTACCGCTACATTTTGTATAATGCAATGCACTGAGGTGGTCTTTAAACGACGCCTTAATTGAGGATTCGACAAGAATAAAGCGGTTGAGGACGGGCGTCGTTCAGAACGGGGTGGTGGAACCAGGAGTTTGGACACTAGGAGGTCGTGGGCTCGGAGAGGGGCGGTGAAGCGGGTGGATGGAGAAATGGGCCTGGAGCGAATCCTCGGCGGTGCTCCGGAAGGAGCGAAGCCTTCGAAGGGAGTGGGCAAGGGTGGGTGGTTGTGCGGCGGCAAGCCTTCATAATGGGCATTAGGGTGGGAGACGATGGCGATGGGGTTTGGCGAAAACTAGCTCCACTAACCCGTATGGTCCACTGAAAACGGGGGATGAGTTAAAAAGAAGTGTTGAATGGGATGGAGCTCCGGAGAAGGCCGGTGGACGGGGGAGAGAGGAGGGAAACCGGAGTGAGGGCGGAGAAGAGTTCTGGGAGGAGTTGAAGCGACGTGAATAGGGTCGGGTTGGTTAATGAGAACTTGGAGCGAAACTGAGATGGTAATTGCGTGGCGAGAGGGTTCGGTTAAGTGGGCTGTGAGTATCGCACTGGGTGGGGCTCCGAGGCAGCGTTCAAGCCACATGTCTCGTATCGGAAAAAGGCACGGGGCCGAAAATGGGGTGGTGCCTACCTGATGAAAGTTTAATGGGCTAAGACTTTGAGTGTCGGTCTATTTATTTGCTATTTTTAATCAGTAGTTATTTTATTAAAATTACTGGCTATGTATCATAATATAATCGAATGTATTGATGTTGAAAAATTTTGTTGGTGAATGGCGCTGTATCGTCATCATTGTATTCGCATAATCTACTACCACTACTTTTGTAATTGTGTCAAAGACACACAAAAAAGATACCTTTATTATTTCCGTGAGGTATATGCATTCCGATGAACGAAAGAATTGTTATTGAGGAAAGTATTTCATTCGTTAGTGATTTAAATAAGAATTCCTCTGTCTATTATACTCACATCTTTGACACAAAAAATTGAAATTTCAGCTTAAGCATCCTTGCAGTCAAGCGTTTGACAGTCCATTGGAGGGAATAAAAACGAAAAACGCGTCGCAAGGGATACCTTCCGAGCGCAAAGAAGCGATCAAATAGCGAGGCTGGGGAGAGGAAGCGGTGAGTGGAGAGAGACATTTGATCGGGCGATAAGGCGCCGCGATGGGACGAAGGAAGAGGTGGTGTTTATGGTGTTTGTGCGGGAAGGAGGAGAGGCAAGAGGTCGGGGGACGTAGAAGGGCTGGCGGAGAACAACAGGAAGGCCCGGGGATGAGTACCAAATGATGCGGCGCGGAATACATGAGAGTCGAAGGGATGCGGGTTGGCGGCAGGCGAGATTGGCACGCTTATGGGTGATCGGCGAGGTGGGACGGAGAAGAAATGGGGGTTGGAACAGAGGGCGTTGTGGGTGCTTAGAATGACGGGGAATGAGAAGGGATGTGGGGTGGGTGGTGGCATGTGGATGGGGATCGGAGGAGGAGAAGGCGGTGCGGGAGCGGCCGGCTTGCGAGCTGGTTGAAGGCTGCGACGTCAGTGTGTGTGCCTCGAGGGAGGAATGGGAGTTGCTGGGGAGAGAGGCAGATGGCGTGCTTTCCCCTCCTCACTCCCCTTCCAAGCCTCCCTCCTCGGGGAGGAATAATTTAAGTTCATCGTAGGCACCTCGACGGAAGCCTTGCTCTTTTCTTCTCATACATACACGTTGAGGAGCCGCTGCTCCTGGTTGTCGAGCTTATTATGCGGGTAAAGGACTCTATATCGTTAACAAAGCTTGCTTAAGACAAAGAGATGTTTTCCATATATTTAATTTATGTAGGTTAATATATTAGAAATATTATTATTACGTCTTTTTTGGGGAAGAGGTGTATGTCTTTTCATCTGTAGTTAAGTTTCTACTGAGGTGCACCAAAAAAAAAAACAAAACTAAGAGAGGAAACCCTTGCAGCGTTTGAGTGCTGATTACCAGTATGGTTTACAGTAGAGGTGGGAATTTCGATTCATTTCGATGATTCAATTCATTCGATTCATTTCATGTGAATGAATCGTTCTTTCAAATCGTTCAAAAAGAATCACTTGAACCAAATGAATCCTTGGAATCAAATGAATCCTGCGAACGAAATGAATCTTGCGAATCAAATGAATCCTGCGAGCCAAATGAATCGTGCGAACTAAATGAATCTTGCGAACCAAATGAATCGTGCGAGCCAAATGAATCTTGCGAACCAAATGAATCTCGCGAACCAAATGAATCTCGCGAACCAAATGAATCTCGCGAACCAAATGAATCTCGCGAACCAAATGAATCCTGCGAACCAAAAGAATCCTGCGAACTAAATGAACTATGTGGACGATGTGGACTACATTATCGCGAATCAAAATAATTCGAAAATCACGTAGAAGACTATACGCTTTGATTCGCAAGTTTATATTGATGGTGAATCAATATGGTAATCAGGATGACGCAGATTTTATTGAAATTGGAGAGTGCGATAAATGATAGAGCATTAGCTTTCTTTTGTTAACCTCCACGAGAAATTCGACCAGGGATTCTTGGAAGTTTTTATTTTATATATCACCTTAATTGATGCATAAAATTTTAATAGAAATGAACCTTATTGTTTGCTGTTGATTAAAATTTGGGAATACAATTAATACCTAAGGCAAAAGTATGGTTTCGTTGTCGGCAAACCTAAAAATTGGCGTAATTCCTTTTACGGAACATTTCAAAAGACAGGTTTACCTGGGGCCCAGTAGCCACGAAATTATTCGTGATACTCCGCCCCTAGTAGCACAATAAATGTCGAGCATATGCACAGGATGTGAGAGAGAAAATATTCGTTTCACATGACGTGAGCATATGCTGAACATACGCTCAAAAGTTGTCCAGACACATATGCAGTGAACACACACCGGGCATATTTTGAGCATAAGCCCCCTAGAAATATTGTTGAGAAAATTTTCGTCAACATATGCGGAAAATATGTCAAGCGTAAATTTTCTTCTATTTTTTTAACAATTAGTTATCATCTCGAAGAGTTCTATTTTCCTGTAGGATAAGAAATAAGAAAGCGTAAATAGAGAAACATTGTCAGGCAAACGTTCTTTAAAGAGTAATTACTACCTATATTTTTATCGTTGTACATACGATCTTCGGTCAATTGACATTATCCTAGGTAGAAACAAATTTCGAGAAACTTAAGTTAGCTAATTAGAGATAAACGTAGGAGCTCTGCGTCAACAAAATGTTTGTCTTCTCTTGCATCGCCTACTTACATCTCAAGTTTTATGCCTTTAACCCGCTAACGAATTTCCTATAGTGCATTTCTCATGAGAAACTAAATAGCCATTTAAAATCAATTAAATCGTGCCTTACAAACTGCAAATAACTAACCTGAAAACTGCCAGCTCTTCAATATCTGCTCTCACTCTAGAACCCTAGGGCAAAATAAAGGAATTTTAATAATATAAAAATCTTGAACCTATTGGTAAACTATATCTTTGTATATAAAGCCAAGTTCAAGATTTATTCATATTTATAACTCATTACAATCATAATTGATTCATAGAATAGTGGTCGAGCTATTTAAGAATGTAATAGAGCGACGCGTGATTCTCGAGAATCAATTGCTCGCAATTCATCTGATTCATTCTGAATCAACGATTCTTCATGAACCACCACGAACGACTTGATTCTTTAAGAATCATTTAGAACGAGGAGTGAGAATCGATTCATTCGATTCTTCCCAATGAATCGTTCATTTTGAACGATTCATTCATGAACGACCCAGCTCTAGTTTACAGATATATATATTTTTTATGCCAATTTTCAGCTATACTGAATACGCACGGAATGCGTGTCGGTACATACGGAATAAGTATCGTGGATGTGCTTGTTGGTCGTAAATACTGTATTTGTCTTCCTGGCCTTGCAATACCCTGATCATAGTCAAACCTGTAGGCAACAATTGCGCAATGCCATTATGAAGCCTTGGCTTACGTTAAACATGTATAAAGTGGATATTTAATAGTTTTAATCTGTATCGACAGATATAACATAATAGTGTTTAAATCATATGCTTCTTAGTATCGTTATTTAATCAGGAAGATTGTCATAGTTTTACAGCAGTAATGGTCTGTGTTTTGGCAGCCTCTATTATTGTTTGATTGGTACCGGTATGACACATATGTACATACGTTTGTGTTCTGAAGAAAGCATTCTGTGCTGGTAAAAACGTTGTAATGTTAAGTTCAATTCCCGAATATGATTTCAGATTAAAAACTGTATCAATACTGACCCGATATTATCAAGGAGAAAAATTCAAATTCCTATTTTTCTATTTCGATATTACAATTTTAGGTGAAAGAATCCAAACTAACAGCCTTTTTATTGTGAAATAAGTAGATTTATTTTGCATCCGAGCAGCTCAAATTGAAAACTTCAGTAACTTTGCCTAATATGTTCATATATTCATATTGTAAGCAATTGTAAGCAGGTGCCAACACCAAACTTTCGAATTTTACATTTCTAGTATCATCTAATAATGTAATAATAGCGCATAATAATGTAACGCATTAATGAGCATCATTTATGGCTGAAAGAATCTAATAAAATTATCGGATATAAATAATATTTCTTTAGAAACATTCCTCATTCCTGAAAGCCGTTAAATATTAGTTGATCCGTGAAAATTATGAGCGTGCTAACAATGTGCATGACGAATTAGTAATCATTTTTGATTTTGTTGCTGTTATGGAGATCTATATGGAGTTGAAATGCTCATTGTGGCCAAAAACGATGGCCTAATCTCAGCATTTATGCTGTGAACGTTATCTGCAAAGCTGAAACGTCAATACTGCTTTTGAGCCACCGAGAGGGAGCGTTTACCAGGAAAAATGATCACAAGCGGTGTTTTATTGAGGAATATCTTAGCAGATATCTCTCAAACCTGTCTTAGAATGGTCGGCAGATGGAGACTCCGGAAGTCACTCGCTTCATCCCTTTCATTTGTCGACCTGCAGTTTCCTTTATAGACTTCGAGTATGGCTAAAAGGCTTTTCGGACTTGAATGCACGAAGGGGAGTGAGGCTTGGGAAAGGAGATGCTTCATTCAAAAAGATATACGGAGGGGACGACGAACACTTAGATCCAAGAGCGCGGCGTTGAAATGTACTTTGGGCAGAGTTGTGGGAATTATTCCCTCCCCCAGCATTCGCCACATACGCGAGAGCTTATGGTGGCAAACTCGTCGTGGTGAGTGGAATACGAAAGTGTCATGGGTTGTACGGTGCTGTTTTTGGTGGCAGGGTGACGTGTGAATGCTTGGGTTAAGGAGGGAGAAAATAAGGACTCAGAAATGTTGGCCTTGAGGGACACGCCGTTGTCGCTTTTTCAGGGAGGAGGAGAGATGTTGCACATAATTTTATCCAGAACCCTTAAGCACCTCCTTATTTTCTTTAAAGCCTCATCGAGCTGTTGATTTGCACATAGCCACCCAGAACCTACCTACTTCATCTAAAAAACATATTTTAACATACAACAGGAAAATCGTCCGAATGAGGGAGGGAACCCGAAAATCAATACGTTGGCTGACATCTCCTTGATCTACGGGGTCCTATCACTATTTATTTAGGTATTCCGTTGTTATTTAAAAACTTGTCAATATTTTGGTAACGCTCATGAAAAATAAGAGCGGAATTTATGAGAACAAAATGTAAAGAATACTGTCATTGCTTCGAAGGTATGGAAAAAGAATAACTCGTAACGGGTGTAGATCTCATTGTTCTGTTACGAAAAACAAATTTTGTTATATAATCCAGTCCATTATATGCTAGCAACTATTTCTATCGTAAACAGAACAATATAATTATGTCATAAACCAATATCGGCGTTGCTAAATGCTCCAGTTACCCATTATCAAATTATATTGACTAAAAGAGAGTGTTTTATTAAAATACTTCAGTAACACTGGATGTATATCATCAAGCGTTTGTAGTTTTAAGGGTTGAAATATTCCGTATTTCTTGAAGATAGACAGTATGTTGTTTAGTTAATTTCTGAAGCAGCGTGGTGATACATTAATTCTTGTTCAGCATACGATTGTGTGTGGCAGACGTTGCATAATTTAACAAAATGATCAATTTGAAGTCTCCCAATATATTCTCTAGTTTTAACACGATTTGTTTCCATTTGCTTGTTAGGTATGCTAGTGCTATAGGTATGGTAGCATACCAAAAGTACATTCGTAAGCATGGGACATCCTATTCATCGATGTTCAAGTGTTTTTTGATCCCCATTATTCCATTCTCTCTCCGATTATCATCGTTACAAAATATACAAAATAATGGTGAGTCTGCAGGAGAAATGCTTGGGGGGATTTTTTTTCAGTTATCAGAAAACATGCCCTATTCTCTTTAAGGGCATAAGCACTCTTTCATTTCGTTTTTATCTGGCTCTTGAGCGACAAAAGACAGTTTATCTCCGAGATTGAACTTAAAGGCAAACCTCTAGCAAATGCAAATATCTTTAAAAACTTTTTATTTACCAGCCGGAATCATAATTTCAGGTAAAATTCATATTTCAATGCAAATAAATTTATTTTTTATTTTCAACACTAGATAAGGGTAACTAATATTTGTGGAAGTCATAATAAACATGTCCTGAACTGTGTCGACGTAGGTAGGCTGACAGGCAGAAGCATTATAATTACAGGGAGTGGCCATAAGCCACATTATTATAGGAATACGTTTCTATGTAGCGATCTAAATTTTAATTATTGTCAGCCTGCACTGAGTGCCTTCTCAGAAGAGTAGGTGGAAAAATTAAAATAATTTGGAATTTTTGTGATAGGTGTCAATTCACTAATAGTGAAGATAATTTCGAATCAAAATATTTCGGGGAAAATGATTTATACGGATATTATAACATGGTATAGCCGTTTCATGAGATGGCCTTTTTATTTATTCCGAAATAATATTCGAATACAGGAACTACTGTTTGAGAATTTATTTCTCCAGCCCCTAATGGCTCTCCGTTTTTTCCTCCCAGTCCTTCATTAAGAATCTTACAACCTTTGCTCCTCACCTCCTTGAATGCAAACCAATCCCGGCTCGTTCCTACCTCTCCTCGCTGTAACTCTCTTATCCGGTCAATACCCTCTTCCTTACGATAAGCTCCAGTCTAATTACGAAGCTCCCCATCTTCCTTCCCCGCTCTCCCCTGCTACTGCCGCCTGCATCTTTTTAAGCTGCATCTCACTTCCTTCCCATTCCTCCTCCTACAACGGAGATAATCCCTGTCATCTCTCGGATAAATCATAGAGTACGTTCACATTGTAGCTGATACAAATCTCTCCCTGTTGTCGTCAGGTGATTATTCCACAATCCATCCGCTGTCGGCGAACGCGAATCAATGGAGCGAAAGCTGAGCACCAAAGTTAGAGTGCCATTGGATAATAGACATCCGGTCAGACAATCAAGTCAAGGAAGACTCTCGAAGTTTTAACTTCAGGTAATAAGGACGTGCATTTTATAAGAATAGCAAGGTGTCCCCATCCATAATATTCCTTAATAAAAGCGTAGTCGGTTTTATATTGATTGTATAAAATCGATGGTTGGCGAGTTCACCTTGTGGAAGGAATTCATGATGAATAGAATTAACTTGGTTATATTCCACAAAAATTTATTGACCGACCGGTTTCGACCTTCTCAGGTCATCATCAGGGGGAAAACAAGTAAATGACGGGCAAGGCGACATATATATACACAGTCTCGCACCAGTGAAAAGAGAGGGGGGGGAGGAGAATGAGGTGGTCGTGAAAGGAAGGTGAGCAAACGACTGGTGGCGAGGGGTCAAGATCAGCATATTTGACTTTGGGGGTGGTAGTGGGGGGACAGGCACTGAGTAGAATGGGGAGTTGGAAGGGAATAGGCCATTTAAAACATCATCCTTATATAAATTAAAATATGAAACAATTTCACTATTCTCCATAAAACGAGGTTTCCTCCCCATATCACAAACATGTAAAATTTTAGGTGTAAAATCTGAGGAGTGATCATTTTCAATTAAATATTTGGCAAACACAGACTTGTTATTACCATTTAAAATATATTTAAAATGTTCGGATTTACATATGCTTACTTGTCTAACAATTTTCCCGACGTAAAAGGATTGCAGCCAGGAGTATTACAATTTAACTTGAACACTCCACTTTTATTACAGTTAGGATGTCTGTCTTTCGAGTTGAACAACAATTTGTCGAGAGTCACAGGGTTATAAAAACACACTTGAAACTTATGTATAGGGATGGACTTGCTAATTTTATATGACAATTTGCGGATGAAGGGTAACTTTGTCCATTTGGTATCCGGTGAAGGGATCGTGGAAAGAGCAGTGGAATCTATTATGGCTCATTTTCGGAGTAAGCGATTTAATAGGGTGTCTATCAGGGAATCGTGAAAGCCATTGTTCCTGGCGATACGTTTAATAAAGAAAGCTCATTAGAAAAATTGGATGAAAGGGGGATGGAGAGTAGGCTAATAAGCATGGAATGATAAGAAGCCATTTTATGTGAATGGTGATGGTTTGAATCATTACGTATGACAATGTCGGTAAAAGTATTTTTCCTGTAAATGGAAAAAATGTGTCTTGATTCAGTTAGGGAAATTGTTAACCAGAAAATTAATGTGATTGATGCCTATTTCCATAGTAAATATAACAGATGCGTGAAGCGAATAAAGGAGATTCAAAAACTGGTTTAATTGTCTTATACTATCGGCCCATAAACTGACTATATCATCGACATAGGGAAAGTAATAAACTAAGTTTTTAAGAAGAGGGTGTTTCGTGTTGAATAATTTATCCTCCAGTTAATCCATGAAAACCTCATCTAGTATTGGTGAGAGAGGTGACCCTGTCACCAGTCCGTGGGATTGATGGTAGAACTTCCTATTGAATTAGAAGTAATTTTGACTGAGGCATAAGTTCAGTAGTAAGCTAAAATCTCTAATTATTGTTTCACCACAACCAGCCTTCTTTAGAAATTCGATTGAGAGGTGTTATGCGTCATTTACCGGAATTGGCATGAAAAGGGTTTTGACGCCAAAAGAGATTAGCTTGGAATTGGGAGGGAATGATATAGCGAATCATCTTTGGGTTAATTCAATCGAGTTATTGATGCCGTAGGTAGGTTTAAAATTGGAGAAAGAACGGAATAAGCCATTCAATTTAACCGCTAAGAGGTGGCAAGGCGCAGAGAAGTCGGCTACTACCGGTCAAATCGGGATATCTGGTTTGTGCGATTTAGGAAGGCCGTAGAGCTCGGTGGGAGGGGGTTACTACGGGTAAGGGGCCATTTCTCCCGTTCCGTAAGAAAATGTGTGCAAGCACGTAGACCTGTTTTTACCGGCATCTGGATGTGTTAGTGGGGTCCCATTTTAAAACAGTAAAATGAATGTCATTGGTTAAAAACTTTAAACATTTGTCAAGATAATTGTCTCTATCCAAAATAGCAATACTATTTCCTTTATCAGTTTTAGTAATCACCAGATTTTGGGTACTAATCTAAGACTTAATATTTATAATAATTTTCATCTCATAATATTTAGAAGCACATGAATATCGGTGGTTAGAGATGGTATCAGCTACCCGTTGTTTCACCCCAAGGGGTTCACTTCTGAGTCACAATCTGCCAGGAGGTTGATGAAACTTTTTCTAAATATTTGTACACATTTTTATCGCAGGGTTCCTGACCTGTGGCCTTTATGGTCTTTATCTACAATCCTTCTTTGGTTATGTTGAAGATTTAACACAATCTGTACTCTGCGGAAGGTTCTTTCTACCAAGAATTCCATTAGGACCCATCTAAAATATATTTCCAGTTTATTGCATTAAAATTAAATATTGAATGAAAATTAAGTAATTAAGTAAGCTTATTGTATTAAAATTGGTATGAGAAATGGATTTGGTGTGGTGAAAAGCAATTAGATTTGTAACACGGTGCTATGATATGTTTCGCATTGTCTCTAAATTATTTCATTTGCGTTGGAATGCGTATAATATCCTAAACTTAGTTGGAGGCTTAATTCCCCGCGAAAATATGGTTATATATGTAACCTTAGTTAAAAACTTACCCCCGAAGTGGGAGACAAAACCATAAATATAATATTAGAATAATTGGTGGGGAGGCTTAAAGTTCAATTGATTTGCACACAATAAGGGATATGTTATTATTTATACTGTATGAATAATTATATAATTATCTTTTCGTTTGTTTAACACGTTACTCCCAAGTGCGGAAACCATTGCTCCCGTGAAGCATCAGTACTTTGCCTATTTCACGTGAGTAGATTGATAGTTTGAAATTAGAAGCCGAGGCTCATGTGAATTTGTGAAGTTGCTTTTTTCCATGAAGCTGCTTTAGCAGTGAAACTGGCATCAAAGTTGCCAAATACCTGATTATGTCCGTGACAGTAGTTTGCACATGGTGTTCAGTCACTACCATTGCAGTGCCTTTAATGGTATTATGAATTTGCTAAGAGGATTACGGAGGGAATCAGATGGAGGGTCATTTTCATGGGATAAAGACTGCATGCATCACAATAAATGCGATTAACTGAGATCGAAAAATAAATAAATACATGAGAGTCACCTTCATGAATTGCAGGAAAGAGAGAAGTGAAGCATGAGAGAAGTGATGCGTTAAAGATCGTCTTGATATTTAAAATGTATGTAATTTACTGCATTTCCCATTTTTAATATTGTCTGTCTCCACCACAAAGTTTCAACCAGTACATACCAACTTTTAAATCGGTATGAAATAATTATGTACAATAAATATGTAACTGTTAGAATGTAGTTAATAATTATTTTACTAGTACTCTTTTGTTGAGGGTGCATAATGTGCATCTCCCCTGACATCCTGATCAACATGCTTACCCGCAGTGCATTCACAATATATGGTTGCCTCCCTTCCAGGATGATAGGGAAATCCTGCTCGAAGAAGGAATATGTATTTTCTTGCTTATTACGTATATTAAACTTGATCAGTCATTAAATGTTGTGAATCCGCATAGTTTAGGCTAATTTGAATCACCTGTCAGTTCCCGTTTCGACTTTAAACAATTTTACTGTCACTTCATAAATTGAATGGAGTTTATAAGTGCGATTATTTAGGTGCAGAGTTTCCGGCCTTTGTACGAACATTGGAATCTATGCGTCCATCAGTGCTCCAGAACCAAAGTGTATATGATGTCTTCACACTATTTTTGTGCGGCCGTAGTTCAATATTCATATTCAATGATTTAAATTGTGACTGTTTCTCACACCCAGTTTTGTCAGCTAAGAAACGTAATCGAAATTCTGTATCGTCACTTCTTTACGGTCTTTATCCCGCGCGCCGTTATTTTTTTTTTTTATCCGTACAAGGGATTGTGAGGGATATTATTTTGAAAAGTTTTCCGAGGGCTTGGATTGGACGGATGAGTCGAGCTTCGCTTTTATTGATCCCCTCGTGTGACTGGGGGATGAGGTTATGGGATGGGATACGAACGTGGGAGAGAGGTAGTGGAAGGTTTGATGGTGCTGCAATGCTCTTTCTCATCTTTCATCTGGGGCAGAGGGATGAAGGGAAGGTTTTTGGGACTCTCAGGGAATAGGGGTCTTTGAGACAGTATCGAAGAAGGCCGGGTGGAACGATTGGGGATAGGGCATGGCCTGACAATCTTAAGATAAGGGGATACCCATTTTTCTCATAGTGGGAGGAAAAACTCAGCCGAAATGCAATCAAAAAGATGTGATAGAATAGTGAAAGAGTTTAATAAGTATCAGATAAATAAAACCAAGCTATTTAGTGAATCCTTGCCCTTGGAATTCGCATCGAATACATTGCAGTCAGTTCAGCTCCAAAGAAAAAAGTGCTGGTACTTGAGTAATGACTGTAGAAATATTGTTATATTTTAGTTGTGTTATGAAATTATACCGTCTTTTATGATTCAAATTGCCTCAAGAACGTATTTTCATGGAATTCTAATGCCTATAACTGAAAAGGGATGGGATTCGGAAAAACGTATGATACGGAAAAAGAAACAGATAGTTCCTCTTGTTGTTACAAATAGTTGTTCTTGATCTGGAAAGGGTTTAGGGATGTGGCGGAGAAGTAGTAAAGAGCTAAAAAGAAGGTTGCGTGGAAAAACCGGGGGTGAAAAATGATTTCTATGGCTTTCCGGAAAATAGCCTTTGAGTGCCAGGGTGGGATGGGAAAAAGGAAGAGAAGGAGGAAAGGCACTGGGTGGAAAAGGGGGTGGGAATATGAGATGTACCGGGAGCTCAGATGGAAGACAGGAACTGATAGCATTTTCTACGGGTGAGCAACAGAATGGGGCAAGCGAGATTCTCCTTAAATGCAAGAGTAAATCGCTACTTTTGTCTTGTTTAATTTTGAGTCCCCTTCTTCGTGTCTTCTAGTATAACCTCTAGACTAGCTCCAGAACTCTCTATGTCTGAGGAAAATATATTGGAAGAAGGATTACGATGAAGGATGAGGTATGATGGAGGCATTGTTTACTACTTTGTTTGCTAACACTAATTTCTCTTCTATCGAGGTCTTCTATATATCAGCCACTTTACCTAATAAAGAGCTAAATAAAAATTTTTGGGGGTGACTGCGTTTCATAAGTGAGGTGTCTTCCTTTAATCACATTATAAATCATTCATCTTACTGCAGCTAGGCCTTACAGAATTTGTGAAGCCTAACAAGCAACAGACAACTGCTGAGAACCTTTTTTTCTATGGATGAACTAGCCAAAATATTTTTAATTTGCCAGATATGTCTGATGAAAGATACGTAAATAGATATTGAGCAGGAATTACTCCATTTATAGAGAGTGAATACAGGCATGGGAACTCGCAATAGCTACTCTTTGGCTTATATGATATTTTCATCGGATTTTCAGTAGGATGTTAAGGAGTAACAAATGGTATGTAGTACATAGTTAACAATAATAAATCTAGAATCAGTTGGAGGAGTTTTGAACAAAAATTATTTCTTAATAAAGCTGAAGAACAATTTGATCAGCGAATATTTTCTGTATATGATCCATAACTCTCACATCTGACTGAAAATATACATTTATTTTGCATGGATAACTTTATTCTTTTGAATTCAAATGGGAGAAATGGGTTTTTACTAGGGATTACTCTGACGTACCATTTGCCCATGACTTGGATAAAATATATGAGTTGAATTTTTTTATTAGTGTAGGTATCTACTCTTAATATTTCATTGTAATCTAAAAATCACAATCATCCAAGTTTGCCAATAATACCATGCCATATGCAAGAGTTTACCTAGTTTTCTCTGCCTTTGAAGGTTACATATACTACAGTGTGTTATAACGTGATTTCTAGTACTGGAGTTTTTGGTCCCTATTTTAAGTAAGCTTACCCTGGAATTTAAACATATTTATGAATTAAATCTTTGATTAAATCATCTTCTGAAGCATTTCTTATTTTTTGGAATAGGTATCGTATATATTTTCCATTTGTAGTAGCTCCATTTTTAAGATGACAACATATTTTAAGATGACACCTTCCCTCTGCTATTTATAATAAAAGTTTCCTCTTTTTCATTTTCACAGGGTATTCCTATTTGGTATTTTATTTGGTTGCTTTTCTTCCTTATTTCGTCGAGCTCCAACTTTTCATTCATATTCTCCAAATAACATCGACATTTCACCACCCAAACTTAATTGATACTTTTTGTTGAGGATTTGATATATAGAACAAAATATATTGCATATTCGTGACATATCTGCAAAACGTTGCACCAGCAACAGCACCCTTATCTTTGGGATGTAATTTTTGACTAATGATTATCTAAAATAGCATTTTACTCATTAAATGTCATCCATTACAATGCCCTTCTTAAGACAATACTTGATTTATGAAATTGTCCGTAAGTAGTCAAAACTCAGTTACTCGTAAAAATATGCGCGAATAAGGATTTTTCTTTTCCAGGAGAATACCCGACGTAAACTAAAGATTATTGGATTTAAAAAATCCCTTTTAATATTATATCTTCAACCAAATATTATATGAGTCGTTCTTTACTTTGTGCCGTTCATTATTTAACGAACTTTCACTTCTTTAGTTCAACTCCGCGATATGTGTAAAATCTAAATTGAAATAAGTAATAATTTAGTAATAAAATGTATATTTTGATCATCATAGAGAAAAGTCGGCTATTTTTTGATAATATTTATGAAAATTACATAACGCTGTTAATTCATCCTTAAGGTATATATTACTAACACATGTGTCATTTTAGCGTTAGAATCATGTGGTGTTAAGGGAAACGATTGCGGAATTTGCGGATCCTCTAGGTACCTCACGGACTTTTTGGAAATGGTGGAGATTAATTTATACATTAGTGAATTATTTATGTCCCTGGCAAGGAAGAGTTCAAGGAGAGAAAGAAAGAGAATTGTGGTGGTTTACACTTGAAGACAGTGGGAAAGTTATCCGAGTGCTCAGAGGCGGTATGTACGAGAAGAAAATGAAGTGGAATAGAAGAAGATGAATAGAGACCCAAGAAGGAACTCGAAGCAGGAGAGGAAAGAAATAGGTGGGAGAGAAAAGATGGACGTGTCGGGAAAGAGAGAGGTGCTAGATGGGATTTTGAGGAGAGGAATTTGTGGAAATGGGGCGGGGAGAATGTAATTCGTGAGAAGAAAGATACGGGAATGGATTGGCATGTGACGGAATGAGTACTGGGGGAAATAAGGCAGCCGAATGGATGGAGACAAGCGGCATTTTGGGCGACAACGTCAAGGAAAATGGTGAGGGGAAGCCTTGATGGATGAACTCCTCAAAATATATTGCCGCTCAAATGATTTCATCATAGACTCGTAAAACCTTCGATTAACGACCTTGTTTTGCGTGCTCGGCTGAAATAAACTCTCGTAGTGAATCTGATGCCCATTATTCCAAAACTGTTTTTAGACTAGAAGCATTAAATGTTGAGTAGTGTAATAGAATAGCGAGAGGCTGCGGTTCTGTCATCAAGAATATCGTTTGAATCCAAACATCGCCTTAAGGTTCTTTATTATTTGGAATAATGTATGACGGTTGTGAATTATTCTGAACAAATTCATTACGCAGATTTTTACGCTTCATTAGGCCACTGACGATGACGTAGGGTGCCTTTGAAGAAGTTTATAACTGTAAATATTATATATTTCTGTATCAATTCAAGATCGATGTGAATGGAAATACCTCTAATCTAAATTACCCCAAATAGCATTGCACTGTGGGTTAGGATTTAAGCGCGCGTGTGATTATTATAGTGAAATGTATTTGGTAAAAATTACTAGACCGAAAAAATTACCTAAATTGAAGGATTTGATGTTAGCGCTCCACCAATTTTTTAAAATTTTTACTGAGATTTTTTATATGTTCGGTATTACATTAAGGTAAATCTTTTTCGTTGAAGTAAGAGGAAATATTATCTCATATTGAGGAAGGGTAATTATGTTTAACCATGGAATTCATCAATGCTATTATTCTGGTTCCGCACATGATGTTCTGTACGCGTTTTCTTTTCTTTCTCTCTTCCTCCCGAATTAAAAGTGAAAATTCCTGCCTTAGAAACCTGGAAAGATCCAAGACCGCCATCCGCCATTTCCTCCTTTGCATTCTTTCGAGCTCCCCTCACCCGTTCCATGCGATGCATGCTATTTGCTCTTTCTCTGGTCACTGATCTGTGTAACCCAAGAGATTTTTGTTCAAGTTCATTTGTCAAGAGGTCATTCGTTTCCTGGCTCCTATACGTTTATGCCACCTTATGCGACCATTCATTTCCAGATCTGAAAGGAACCATGCTCCTATATTTTTAAGTATTTTTTACAAGGAAATATAAAACAGTTAAATGCTATGGGCGCATAAGTATCACGAATTTCATCGTATAAATCCAATTCAACACACATACATACATGTTATGTGAATGTCGCAAACATGAAACGCTACTTATTTGCCCGTACGTTTCTATGTGACTACAAATGTGACTGCGTTACGAATATACTGATAAAAGCTGGCCAAAAAATTATTTGGATCTTACCAATCCACAAAGAATTCTGAAATATGGTGAAGAAGTGCTGGGTTTGGTGATATTATATTTACCTTCAAGATTTCCGTCTCACCGTCATTCCTTAAGGATATGGTCGTTTTTATTTTTAAAAATTCATGTACGCTAGCCTGATGAATCGAAGTAAAAGAGAAAAGATAGAAGTGATGAACCCAATGCTAGTCCTTCTTTTTGGCTGGAATGGCAGGAAGCTACCAAGAATAGTTTGGTGGTTGGTGATGTTTAGAGATCTGTGAGCTTCATTGCTAAATTAATGAAATTCTCTATGCTATATTTGGATGAAAAGACGTCTGATTTCGCAAAAGAGTATTAGGTTTGGATAAAATTATGTGCAAGCGCCATACGTACTGTTTACAACTGACCGCATTGGTATGTTAACTTTGTGAATTTTTGAATTAATCCATGTAGTTGTGGAGGAAGATGATTTTTTTTAGCTACATACTTATTTTCCGTGGCAATGAATAAACCGTCTCGCAAGCATTAATGATGGACAGGATTTTCTTTTGGAAAGCTTGCGACGGACTTTAGCGAATGACCTTGATCTAGTCCTTAGCCAATATAAACTAATAATATGTTTTTTTTAAGAATCATGTTTTTCACTGTCTCTTACCTTGTTTGTCAGAGAAGAATATAGCCAAGAAGGATTATTTTTTTGCCTTATCTCTTCTGAGGTTTGATTGTTGCAGTTGACCACCATATTTTTCTATCATATGTATATTTACTTAATTATTTACCTCCTTACCTTAAATTGATTATTTGCTAAAAGAATAACATTTTCATGTTTACGTAATTCTTCTCATTTCTATTCTTTAACACTTGTTTCAATTATCGCATATGAAGCCTTCCTTTGCCATTCTAATTTTCCGGATAGTCCCTCATCAATAGGAATTAATAATTTCTCAAGATATGGCCGATTAGGTTGTCTAGCATTAATTGCGGCTGAAGAAGTTACTTAATTATATGATTGTATTTCGATTAGCTGTCTTTAAGTTCTTCTTTTTTCTAAGGATTTTCTACTAATTACGTCTCGATAGGTTCGTATATCGCTGGTTATTCCGCTTCCCAGATTGCAAAATGCTTGTACCTCTTATCGCTATGTATTCTGTTTTTAGTACTTGTAAGATTTAATTATTGGAAACCTTTGATTGTCTGAATTGTTTGCTAAACAAAAGAATGAGGGAACTATAGCTTATATGCTTACAGTCGGATGCAAATTGGAATACTTTGCCTTTTCTTATTAAAAGATTAAGAACCTCTAGTTGGTAAAATTGTGAGCTCGAATCTTCGGAGCAGTTTTTACCTCTCTCTTCTTTTACCTCTGAGAAAGCACTACTGTCCAATTTCCATTCACCTCATTCCTTTCAATGGGAAAAGGGCACTGTACTTGTGTAAAAAAGGGGAGCGTAACGAAGGACCTCGGCTGGTATTTTTTGCCCAAGTTGGAAGGGGAAACATTGTCGAATTTGTGGGAAAAGTGTGGGAAAACCCTCCCCTCTTCTCTCAATCACATTCTCAGAAACCACATTTCCTCCAACTCATCCTCCTCTCAAAACAAGCTGCGAGCCCTCCTCCTATACCATCCCTTTAACATGGCGTACCCTTTTCGATCCTCCTTTTTTCATCCCTATCCCCTCCCTACCCCTCAATCGCCGCCATCCCGGCGCAAGGGGGAGTCTGCGTGGTGGCGTCTTCCGATCTGCTCTCCCTCCCTTCCGCCTCCTCTTTCCCTGCACCTTTACGCTTCCCTCCCGGCGTCCATCCATCCATCCTGGGGGCGCTCCGGCGCCTAGCTCCGGTGTCTCATGTGGGGTGGTTAGACGTGGGAGGCGGGCGGTGGCGGGCTTGTGCGATGGAGGAGACTGCGACTAGAGGTTCAGAGGGGAGGAAATTCCCCAGGAAAGCCCGCGGAAACTCCTCTCGGATCCTCCCGGTACCATCCGTCCCGATCGCCCGGAAGGATTCCGTCGCCTCCCCCGCTCCCATTATCTCCTTCTCCTCCTCGATCCCACCCTCTTCCGCGTTGCGAGGCCCGTCTCTATGGCGACGCTGACGCGTATCTCCGTCTCCCATACGCAGACGCGTGCGCACTCACGCTCAGAAGACCACTTCCCTCGGAGTGACTCACGCACACGGGCCTGGCGTCCACACGTTGACCTGGGCGAACTCGGGGCAAACAGCCCCACATGCGGGGCAAAAACCGCGCGAAAAGTTTGGCGACGCCGATGAGGGAATACTTCCCTTTCCTCCCGGCCATATTGCTTCTCCGCTCTCCCCACTGGTCCAGTCTCCCTCTGCGCCTCTACTCCCTCTTTGTCTACTATTGCCAGCCATGTCGGGATGCCACCCCACCCTTCCTTTTCCCTCGTCGTAGTCCTCTCGAATCCGTACCGTCCTTTTCGTTCAGATTTTGAGCACCCTCCGTCCAGTTTTCCCATCCTTTTTACCTTTCGCATGACCTAAGAGTCTCCCCATACCGTATACTTCGTATGACACGGGAAACTAATTGTTGATAATAATGCAATATTCCGGACGACTCCATGACTATGTTTTTTTTCGGTTCTAAATTATCGATAATTCTGATCAAATGTGGCAGGTTGTATGAAAAACACACGTTTGCTTGATTTAAGAGACGTATTAATTTTTGCCGTTGTCTTAATTGATTAATTATCCCATAATTGCGAAGCATTTTTAATTAATACTAGAAGACAATTTCAAAATAATGCAATACATAAAAGGTTTCATGTTCAAATCATATTGAGGCATCTAACCTTAAGCTTCATGTGTATTCAGGGTTGTATTGTAAATAGATTTTCCTTATTAACTTGATGCTGTATTTATCCATTGGCCCTACGCAAATTTAACGAAAATATTCTCGAGTGTTTACGTGCCATGCATAATGATGACCTTAGAGATCCCACGCAAGCCCATGGAGAGCCAAACATTAGGGAGTACGCGCTAATTAACATCCTTCTGGAAGAAAAGCTTATTTTGTCATTAAAGCAAACGACTTACTTCGACGCTCAACATCTCCCTAGAGTCAACTCAGCATTGACACGCGCCTTCTCTTTGTTCCTATCCCTCTAAATCTTTCCACCGTCAACAACCCCTTTCTTCGAGGTTGCCACTCCTCTGGCCCTTTCTCCCTATCGCGTCGCGTCTACCAGATAGGAATTTGAGTTGGAGTGTTCGGAGGCGTATTAAGAAGAGGTGAGGGAGTGAGACAAGAAGATAAATAAGGAGGGGGAAAGGGAACATGGTGAATGGGTAGCAAGAGAGAAAATTGCGTTCCTACTGCTGAGGTTGAAATTAGTTTTTGTCTTCTTTCTCAGTCCATGTAACCTATCGCTCTCTTGTTTGTAGCGCCAGCTCTTTTCAATTTACCATACTTCTAGCGTTCTCAGGGCTCTCTAGGAGTGGAAAGAAAGGGAAGCGTGAATGAAATCATGGTAAAGGAAACTCTTGGAGCTTCATTTTTCATCAAACCTTTTTTATTGGAAACTTAGTTGTGTCGAATTGTGTATCACAAAATCTCAGTTCTAAATCACAGTACCCTGTCTCGTTGTTCGGCAAAGACGGAAGTATTGGACATGAAATATTCATTTTTCGACTAAAGTTTCAAAAATGGTCGTTTTTATGTATGCACCTTCACCTTCGTATTTTAAGTAAGTAACGTTTCTTAATTTCCCGTGGTTCTTTTTATATACGTGAGAGTACAAACTGACTTAAATTTCTCGTTTTAGTCCCATGCCCGGATGAAATATGCTTGGCTCAAAAACAATATAATTATAGATACATCATAGTCTCCGAACATAGACAGCCAAAGTTTTAGTCTGCATGAATTTTATGTTTTATCGAGTAATGAAAAGGAGCTTATGGCAGTTGGCTATTCGGTAAAAAAGCCTACGGTATGAAAATCTACCAATTATTACTAGCAATTGATCAATTCTCCATCAGGCATATAAAGAAAAATACGATTAAGAAAGGCAATAGTGCCTTTCAGCATAATTCCTAAAATATTTCAACGTTCCGCGCAAGCATTTTCGGAAACTCAATTCGTGAAAGAGAAACTCTTGGAATGCTGCTGCTCTCCTGAAAATGTTGGAATTGGGATCCGAAAGTATTCCTCTGCCTGATGCGTCATGGGAATAATGAAGCGTATAATTGCTCGACTAAGTGAGAAAGGCTTGTGGCTGGTACAAAGCAGGTAAATTATGGCAATGAATGGAAATCGGATGATGAATTTGACCACTCTCTCAGTAGAGATTTACTCATGAAGAGTTGATGAAGGCTTTTAACTGTGAAGAAATTACGAAGAAATAAGTTGTATTGCTCAAAATCATTCATTTAGAATTACTTATTTCTTATCTGATAGAGATTATTTTTTATGAACCAATGGGAAAAATACTTCTATCTCTGGTCGTGATTTTGCACCATTGCAATTGCATTGCTTGCACTATTACATTTTTGAATGTAGCAAGTAGGAGGTACACGTTAAAATTATATCTTCCTATGCGTTGAAAGCTTGTAAATTTTCAGTTTATTATTTCAAAGAATATATTCCTGGGTTTCTGAGTTAATATAGTTTTTTATCTTTTATTATAATTTTCGTTGCAAATCCTAATTTTAGCACTTTTGTCCAACCCTCTGTGAAAGTTTTTTCAAGGAACCGATTATCACTCTTATCTGTTTTTTTTACTATTTGTGGGATCGTGGTTTCTCTCGTATAATATATTGAACAGACCTCCTTCTGGCACGAATATTCTTCAAGGTGTCACACTCATTTACGTATCACGTGCCACTATGTCACCGCATTGTCAGCCAGATGCGTAAGTTACGTCGGAGTCCCATCATTTCGTCGTCGGCCTGTTTCCTACGAAAATCAAACTATGGAAGGGGGCCTTTCTTGAAGTCGTTAATCACCCATCCACCCTCTTCTCTGCCTTGATCCATTCTCCCCTTGACGTCTTTTCAACGTGCGGCAATCATCCCTCTTCCTCTCAGCTGACTTGTCCTTCCTTCATCCTGTCCTGCTTCGTTGGTCCTCTGCGACCTGTCCTTCCTGTGCTAAGATCACCGGACAAATACCCTTCTGCTAACCCTTACCCGCATTCCTCCCCCTTGTCAAATATGTGTAAATGCGTGAGTTTGGGATTGGTTTGTGGCGTAGCATCTCCCCTTCGCTCATCTTCTTGGTTTGTGAAAAGGCACACATATCGATGGCGACCCCACCAGTACCTGCATGATCGTCTCATCATATGTATCAATTTTTCTCCAAGGTAGACGGGTGAGGGGAGAGCGGGGAGAGCAAGGCAGCAGCTGTAGGAAATTAACGAATGCAAAGGAAGAGGCGAACGGAGAGATAAAGGATCCATCGAGGATTCTGAGGAGGATAGATAAATTTAAGGGTCTGTGGGACGATGGATGGACGAATTGGAGAGATAAGAGAGGTTGGAGTAGGGGTTGAATCGAAGGGACTGCTTTTAAGGGGGGTTTGAATGTTTCAGGAGGAGGATGGGTTTTTATGCTGGAGATCGGGGGCGGGAGAGGTAAATTGACAGCCGTAGATGGGCGGGGCCGAGGGTGAATGGGATGCTCTTCTAAATCCGGGAAACTACTCTCTCTCTCTCCCTCTCTCTAATAAAATCAGAGTCCTTCCAGGCGTTTAGACCGCACTTAATTGTTTCGAGCTAAGGGTCTTTGTGAATAGTCGTCGTATTCAGGTTTTAAATGAAGAGAGAGAGAGAAACTTTACCTACTAAGGGTCGTTCAGTTCGGAATGACCCAGAATGAGAAAGGGGAGAAGGTTTATGGCTGTAATGGCTGGCGCGCCTTCATATAAACTGTTAGTTATGTTTTGTGATTCTGCGTGACGTACAATGGACAAACAATAGGCGTGATTTTACTCTCAAGTCTGCGAATAAGTGATTCTGTCGTATTTTAACTCTGGGTACAAAGGGGAAAAGAGCGGGTTATCGGAGGATTCACATCACGCGAAGATTATGGAGTGCTAATCAGTGAATGAAGCTTCACCTTAGCAGTTACATAATACACCTTCTGTGACTTTTCCTACAGTTTGATTATTTCTATCATGGGCAGACTGGGTACCCAAGGGCCCCGGTGGCGACGCGGTTAAAGGGCCCCATCAGACAAACAACCCCCCTCCAAAAAAGAAGAATTAGAGAAAACATTTAGGTTACCATGCTTATTGATTTAAATTAAAACAGTTCAATTATCAATTTAAAACGAGCATTTTCAGTTCTTCTGACGTTTGAATAAACATATCTACAGTTTTATTTTTGTCTACATTAAAAGCTAACAGTCTTTTAACACTCATAAAACCTAAGTGTGTCCTTTCATTTTACCGTTTATATACTTTCCGGGTCTTAGGAATACGGTAGGCGATGAAGGGGCCCAGGGCAATCCGAGACAGTCCGCCCCTGATTTGTATTTAAATGTCTTGGTCGATAATGACTTCCAATGCTAACGTGTCACATCTTCACACAGAAATTCTGCGGTTCTAAATATAAAATAAGCATGCTACTGTTGTTTTCGTGTCAATGATGTTTTGTTGGTATTTTATCTATGGCACTAAATGGTAGTATACGGTGAGAAACTCGAAGGTAATCAAGCCAAAGGTAAAACTTCTAGAAGTGTGCTAGAAAAAACGCGAATATTTGGAATATTTTATCGTCCTTTCATGCTTACAATGTAGTTCATTGGTAGGAACATGCTTTGTTTTCGTGAATCCACGTGTGAAAATGATGAAATTGATCAGAGAAGGGATGTGGTGAAAGTGCTTTACACCCATTGACAGTACTCCAATACTAAACTACCAATTTTGTTGCAGCCTAATTGAAATTATTTAAGTTGCCAACTATCATCAGCAAAAATATGGGTTTGATTCCACTCGAACGTAGATGTCAACTGTTTAATTGGTTGGTCATTTGGGAGTCGTTGGTGAACAAACAGAATTTCTTGCGTAGCTGAATGAGATAATTTTGCCTAAAATTAGTTTTTGATTAAATTTCTTTCAGAGTAATAAAGTAATATTTCATTAGAATCACACGTTTTTAGATCCCTGAGATAAATTCCACTGAAAATGTATTTTACTCATTAATGAATTAAATAGCAGAGGTAATTCAGATTTTTAATCCGATGGCGGGGATTTTGTTACGGTTATAGCTGCGGTGATTAAGTTGCATATTGATCCTCTTGTTCTGTCAAGTACGTATAAACAATTAGTGATTATGTTATATGAAACACCTTAATAAACTATGCATCACAACGCGGGAATCTTATTTAGTCTATTAATTATTAGTCTAACAAGTCGCTGTCATAAGTGGCAATTTAGAGTTACCCGTACTTTTAAAAAGTTCCAGGGTCAGTGTATAGATGAAGGATCTTCACAACATCCCCGAACCTACAGAGATGTTGCAATCTTTATAGCACTTAATTTTTCATCCCCAATGGTTTAAAATTCACTATTTATTTGATGGCGTCGTTATTCCATTGTAATTGGTTTTAGCTATTCATTTTGCATCGAAGGAGTTTAGCCTTGGAACCATAGATTATCAGCTGAATCATTGTCTTGTAACCGATACTTTGCAGATAATTTGCCAATTTTATCAGAACGAAATGGGACAATAAAGTTCAATTTTTACTTTTTCACTCTGCTTAGGATACAATGGAACTGATTTAATAAAATTAGACTGAATTATAAAGTGCTTAATAAATACAAATTGCAGTGTGTGAGGCGGTGGCGAGCTCATCTTATCTTTTGTGTGGTTCAATGATAAATGCATTAGGATGAAAATCGTCAAAAACTTGCAGCAGCTCTCACGGTTTTAGATTCTCGAATGTGGTAGGTTTATAGAAATTATGCGATAGTTTCCTTTTGGTTTGAATATTTGTAGACTTTGTTTTCTATCTATGAAAAGATATCAGAAAATTTCTCAGACTCAATTTTGTAGTAAAACATGAAATCTACATTATTTTTGTTACTTTAATTAATTTAGTATATATTTTAGTAAATAGGAAGTGTAAACTCGCGTGTTAAATCCTATCCGTTTTTTGGCACACTTTTCATTTTCTTTGTTATGGCTAATTAAAAGAAGAGATTTTTATTTCCTTCGCTTATGTTGTTGCTGCTGCATGCATACATATACTAGTCTTTCCAAGATTTATCACATAACAAGTGAAAATGAATGTTATTGTTTACTTATGATTTTGAAAAACTAAAGTCAATGTTTCTCAAGATGAGGTAAACTCTTTCTGTATTTTTTACAGCTTAACTGCCCTGCCTGTAAAATGTCTGTTTATTATTTGTGTTTGTTTTGCGTATATATTTCTGAGAATATTTCATTAATTGGACAGGATTTCTGTGGAGTAGCTTCTTTGATTGAGATTAATGGGGAGAAAGAGCATATATTTTTAATTTTTTATTTTCCTATTATTTTCCTTTTAAGGTACAATTAAGGATGTTGCAATCAGTGCAGTCGCTTTTCGTCAAAACTTCACTCCTAGCGCAAGGGATTAATCTGGGCCTAATGTTTTACGTGAAATTTATTGTTCAGTATTTCATTTCAAATAATCCTTCCCCTGTCCATGTGGGCCTAAATATTGCCTCTTATTGCTCCATCCGTTTATCACTAGGAGTACGACTGTGAAATCGTAACGCATACTTCTCTTTGAATAATAAAAGGTGGTCATCCCACGTGTGTTGGCTTCTCTTAAATGGCCGAATCGGTCCTACGATACTGCCATCTCCCACTCCTCTCAAGGACACATTAGCCCTTGGGCCCTAAACCCCATACTTCTGACCCTTCGTACCTCGACCCCTATCCTCCATTTCGCCACGCCTCGTAAAACTCCTTCGCGGTGGCAAATGATCCCCGAATCAACAAGCAACTCCCCCTACCCCTGCTGCTGACGCCCTTTCTTCTCTTCCTTCATGTCGTCACTCCTCACCACTCACTCACTCGAATAACCCCTGCTGTTCCTTTCACTCTTGGGTGTCCTCTGGAAATCCCTGCTGGAAAAGCATTTCCTCCTTTTTTCCTATTTTTACAGCAACAAATTTCATCTGATACCTTGAAAAATATTCGCGATGTTTGAAATGGGCAAAGGACAATCAAACAAGGAGTCCAGGACTGTAAACTATCGCATTCGTTGCCTCACTGTAACTTTAATACGTAAATAGTTTTTCTAATCGTTTGGAGAAATCAGTAATTGAGGGTAAACCAAATACGTGAGAATTGTTCCACTACGTTTTTAAAGCTTAATATGTGGATATGTTTGTGATGACATTATATATGCAGCATGTTTGGTGTGAATTCACCCCCTGACACACCTTTATGGTGGCTTTCAGGGCATTATGTAAATGTAGATGTGCATTCAAAGATTTCGGGAAGCCGCGAAAACTTTAATCGAGTTACTCGCTCATACGCTTAGCAGTAGGATTTCCACTAGTTCCTCAGAAAGGTCCATATTTTGTTTCGTAGTGAATAAAGAAAGTATTACAATAGTCGTGTCAGCCATCGAGTAAGCCATATCAGTACTAATGTACCTCAGACCTTAAAGAGAAATTGCAAGGCTATCCAGCGTAGGTACTCTTAATTCATGGAGGATTAATCATCACAAAATTCAGTTGTGTATCGCTGCATTAGTCAGCGAGCATAATTGGTCAAACAAGGGAGAGAGGAAAATGAATTCATTCCGACTTCTGGATCACTCAAAAAACGTTTAAAAGTTAACGGGCATTTATTATTTGAAAGTATTTAAAACGACGACGTTTTTTACTCGTAAAAATTCTGCTAAAATTTCTCAAAAGTTGATATCTCTCAAGCAGCTGCTGGTCAGATTGAAATCCACTTAGTCGGCAATGGTAAAGATATCATTATTAGCTTTGTGGATAAAGTGGTACAAGTACAACTGGTGTTTTAGGGGTGGTGATTTTTTAGAAAGCGATTGATTTGTCAGACATTGTCATATATCGGCTATGATTTTAAATAACCCAATTTATACACGTCATCATGAAGGTGGAGCTCCTTTTCTTCCAGTAATTTTGTGATTCCAATTTTGCTCCTCAGTATGTTTTTTATTAATTATTTCATATTTTTCTGCGTTTTATTTTGTTTTTCAACGCTGTATTATTCTCCAGATACACAAAATGTTTTCTTGTAATTCATCATCCTCCATTGACTGCGTTTCTTAAAGCAACCTCATCTCACACCCATCTCCGTATTCATACCTCCTTATCATACGCCATGAGATGATATTTATGCTTTTATCAAGTGTAGCGATTCTTACTTCTTCAATCTGTTACTTTTTCCCGGCCCTCTCTTCAAATCCTGCCAAAATTCTACTATTCGAAGGATAAATTTGATAAATCTTTCGTTTTCCTTTGATCTCTTCCGAATGGTACACGGAACTGCCCTTTTGTCTTTCTTCCTAATTGATACCTTAATCTCCCGTATTTCCATACTTTCATTTGACCTTCCCTCATTTTCCTTGTAACCGTTCATAACTAGTAGCCTTTTATGAAGGACCATGAGTAATTTTGTTACTGGTGGCTCTCACCTTACAGAAAATCCCATGCATGCTCCTTTGAAAATAAGTGCGATTCAACCTCATATGTGATAGTATTAGGTATATGACCTTTATATACGCGGTTGATATGGTTCAACCTGACCACTGTGTTTATCTTTTATCGAAGTGAATCATTTTGGAATATTCAAACTTTTGTGAATTGTCTAAGTCGTAATTGTCCAATAAACTAGTCGGAAACTAGTTTATTCGTGGGATCAACCGTCATATGTTTTACGTCTTTGCAGCTGTATTTCAACTTACAATTTTTTAAATTTTCGTGAGCAGTATGGTTCCTATTTGGCAATACTGAAAAATATATATCAGCATACTTCACTTAGCATTTACTTCTTGTGAAATTTATATACTTATTGTTTTTCACATTAAAAGTCGAATACAATATTGCTTACAGTGGCGGATCTATGGGGGGGGCTAAGGGGGCTATAGCCCCCCCCATTGAGTGGAAACATACACTAGATGAAATCGAAATTTTTGTAGGTTACCACTTTGTAAAAAGTATTTAGTTATATTTTATAAGTATTAAGTTATATTAGTTATATTTAGTTACAATGGAGAAAGCTCTACATTTCAAAAATCTATGTAATCTGCTCCTGGAATTTCAACCAAACATGTTGGTCTAATAATCGATAGAAAAAAAGCAAACATAGTTGAAAAAAATGGAAAACGATTGAAACCCATAATAAAAAGAATACTATTTTGTGCCCAGAACAACCTCCCCATGAGGAGCCATCAAGATGATGGCAATTTGAGCAGTGAAGAAGAGCAAGAAATGGCTCTTCAAGGGAAACAGGGTTTTCAAAGTCTCTTGTCATTTAGAATAGATGCAGGCGACGAAGACTTAAAATGGCATCTTTCGACATGCAAACGCAACAACACACTTATTAGCAAAACCATCCAAAATGATGTGATAGAATGCATTGGTGATTTTTTACGTTAGAAAATTGTCGAAGATATAAAAAAAGCCAAATATTTCTTCATAATATGTGACGAGACTACCGATGTTATTAGGAAGGAGCAACTTACATTCTGTGTACGATACATTGATATGAACAAATCCATAGTAAAGGAGGAATTTATTGGCTTCATTGAGCTCAAATCAACAACGAGCTTGGCTATTAAATCAACGATAGACGAAGAGATGTCAAAACTTGGCTTGTCATATGATTACCTATGTGGTCAAGGGTACGACGGAGGATCAAATATGGCGGGACAATTACACGGTGTGCAAGCCCGAATATCGCAACAACAGCCACTCGCAATTTACATTCATTGCTTCAGTCACTCCTTGAACTTGTGCATCACAAAATGTTGCGAAATCCCAGCAATAAGAAATGTTATGGGAACGGTTGGAACGGTTTCTGTCTCCCTATCGGCCTCCACTCATCGAGTAAATGCTCTTATCGATGTTCTCGAAAAGATGAATTTCTCCGAATCAAAGAAACAGAGACTGAGGGCACTTTACACGATGGGTCAAGAGACATGATAGCGTCATCGTATTTAAAGAGTTAATTGTACCTGTTGTCACAGTACTGGCAAATTTGATTGACAACAAAACGCCATAAGTGTCGTCTGAAGCGTACATGTTATCCTGCGCCATCAAAAAAAGCGAATTTGTAGTTGGCCTTGAAGTTGCAGCCTACTGCCTTGGTTTAACTTTAAGACTAAGTCAACGGTTGTAAAGCCCCAAGCAGGATATCTCGTCTGCTTTAGTTAACGTAACTGACAGTTTGGAGAACTTAAAAAATATTCGGCGCGAAGCCGAACTTGAGTTCAAAAGTCTGTACGAAAACTCCCTTCAAGTTGCAGATGAGCTGGGGTTTGAAATATCAACACCGAGAACATGCATACGTCAAAGAAACAGAATCAACGCGCCCGCAGAAAATCCTGAAGAATATTTCAGGAGATCAGTCTTCCTGCCCCTTATGGATCATTTTATTTCAGAGATAGATGCAAGATTCAGCAGAGGTTTCTGTGGAGTCCTTCCTCCTGAAGGCTTCATTCCCTCCAACCTATCAAGAAAGGGAGATACCAGTAGGCGAAATAATCAGTATATTTAGCAAGGCGGATGAGTGTAGAGAACTGGGAAAATGATTCATTACGCAGCTTCCACAACTAGGTGAAGAATGTCAGTATTGCTTTTTAAATTAAACCGCTGTATTCAATCGGAAGTAATTTTTTTAACTATTTTATAGCACCCATTATAAATTCCCCCTTTATTTGTTAATTATCTCTAGTTCAAAATTCAACAAGCAGTCAAATTTAAATTAATTATAATTACATTTTGAATGTTTTTTCCTATTTTAACTTCCTGACTGTTGTTTAACGTAAAAATTTAGTAATAAAAACAAATGAACTTATCTAATCATAAAATTTATGTGTCTATATTTGTGTTCCCTATCATAAAGCCAAACTTTAAAAAATAGATAAAGCATCATCATAAGTTTTTATTATTAATATTGCCGGTATTTCAATCTAGGCCCATGATGACCACCATAAACCTTTTACTAATAAAACGACCTACTGCATGTGCATAGTAGTGTCTTTTTTATCTAGGCATTAGCCGAAAACCGCCGTTTTTGAATCTTGAAAATCCCAAATTTCCAAAATCCGCGAACCCCCCTTCGGCTGAGGGGAATTACCCAGACCCACGGTTAGCCCCCCCCTTGGTCCAAACCTAGATCCGCCACTGATTGCTTATCGTTGTATTCGGGGCACTGAATGGATTTATATATCGTAGCAGACATTTAATTTTCTTTTCTCTTTGGTAAGTTTGTTCTTTATGAAATGATTGTGATAAAAATTCTTTATGAAACGATTGATCAATTTCAATGAATTCTTTTCATTTTCCTTTAAATAGATTTTATCTGCGGCACAGTTCACACCGGGTGCTGAGTAGGGCAAATGTGCAACTCTCCTCTGTCAAGCTATCCTGAAACAAGTACAAAGGTAATCCATTTTTATATTCGATTTTTATTATGCTAGCTGGTGTAGTGAAATATAATTTTCTTGTACTATTTGACTACCTCAAAACCTATTGCGGTGCAACCATTTATTATTTTTGCTTAAAATAATGACACATTGAATAGATAATATTCTCATGGGAAAAGTTGATGCTACTTCTAATGTAGTTGAATGAAATGGAAAAAAAACAAGGCAGTGCAGTGATGATTACTGCATTGCCTTGCTAACATTATGCAAAAACGAATGTTAGGAGTGCCCTAGTAATTAGCGGTAGAACGAAGTTAATATCTTCCAAATATGACGCTAATAGCATATTTATTAGGTATTCTGAAATAAATGAGTAATTTTGAGAATTTTTAAGTGAAACCTTACCATTTTAAGAACTCGAAATTGATCTTGTTTAGAAAATAATATTGCTATCAATCAATTGCCTCTGTCTCCACCAACGAAACCAGTGTAGGTATCGCCCAAAATACGTCCCCAAAGTTTTCGTATCGTAGGAACTGCAGACTTTTGAAACTGAGGTTCAGGACTGCCATTCACTCACCGCATTGAATTCCAGTTATGAATTTTATTCATGGCCATTTTTATAAAAGTGATGCTACTTCCACCTTTTCTTCCAAGTCCTTGGCATTCAACCCTGAATATCTTTCCATCATCCCTACAACGTAAATAAATGCAATCATGAATGATGCATTTATAACAGGAAGCCATAATCATAACACCATCCACGTTGTAGATGGTGTAGCATTATGGGTACATGCTTATTTTCGTTTTAAGAGTTAATAGGGCGTATTATAACCGTTAACTCACTCTGTGCTATTACGTTAAAAAGTTCACTTGCTGTTGAAGATGCGCATTTATTTTTAAGATACCTAATTTCGCAAGCTCAGGTCAACACATTGGAAAGTTTATTGTAAGTATTTGAGTTTCTCATTATAATAGCGGGAGGACATGATTTAGAGCGATGTAACCACATCGCAATATGTAATTCTCTATCGCGTAGGGGTTACTTAGTTATAACATGCCTTAGTCGTAAATTCATATGTGACCTGTCTGACACGACAAGTTGTGACCTAAATCTCTCAGTTTAGTGAATTGACGGAGAATCTATGGATAGCTGCGGTACACTGTTTTCACCCCTCCGAAATTTTGGCGCGCATTGCTTCAACCCTATATTCCTCCCCACCCTCCTAAATCACCGCCATCCATATGCTGTTCTCCCAGTCCCATCCCAAGTTTAACTTGTCTGTTTTCCATTCGCTCTGCCGCATTCCATCTCTCTCTCTCTCTCTCCCATTCCTTGGCTGCTACCGAAAATCCTCGAACTTTGATCCTCGCTTTTCTTTCTCTCTTTCCACCTTAATCTTTGGATGATTCATCGCTGACTCTGTCCTTAGGAGCTTTTGAGTTTTCAAGCCCTTTTCCGGGTTCAAGGCTGTATGGCTTCTTAAACTTCCTCCAGGCGTCCGGAGCTCTAAATTCGCTTTTCCTAATCTTCCTCGCATTCAGTATCTCTTCCTAAAGTTAGGATCCATTTGATTCATAGTTCTTTGATAGTCTCGCAGACAAATTTACACCAATTCTAACGATCGTTGAGTTGACTCCCATGTTGTTCGTATCTCATTCAGCTATCAGTTATGAGAATACAAAATCTGAGTTATCAAGCTTTTGAATTGAATCGCAGATTTATTATCACCCCATTTCCAAAAATTTGTGAAACTTAGTTGTCGCAGAATAATACGGCAAATTCTTACTGCAGTACCTCGTTTCAAAAATATCACAGATATAGGGTTTTATTTTGTCTTCGAGGTCTTTCTGTCCTCGTTCTTACTGAACTTTAACTTGAATAAATCTATGGTAACCTTTAACACCTGGAACATTTACGAGTTGTTATGGAGTATTTAGCATTTGAGAGAGCTATGAAGAGCTATGATGTGTTCTGCTCCTGTAATTTCTTCTTAAGGTTGAAAATATAAGCATTGAACTTCCTTAAAATATAATATATATGTATTAGTATTTAAAATTTCGACTGAAAACTGTATTTTATTCTTCTACGAATTTATTAGATGCACGCAATTGATAGGTGTAGACGTCCTGAGGTAGAATATGATTGCGAAAAGCCTATTGATGACCGTAAATACAAACTCTTTTCGTATGGATTTAATCACCTTAATTGTAAATGCTTATTCTAACCGCTATAAATTTCATATCCAGCAATTCCATGAAAAATGCTACATTTGTAATTTTTCATATTACTTTCTATATTTAAAGTCGTGCATAATGCCAACTGTTTTTTTATTTGCCTTTTTATATCGTTCATTAATCTCACCCGCGATTTATGCTTTGGATTCTTTTTAGCTTCGAGCCATATTCGTATACGAAAGTGAATGTGTGCATCATTCATTTCTAGATGAAGGGTTTGACCTAACCTGTGTGAGGGGTCATAATTCGAATTATTTATCATGTCACAGATAATTGACTCTGATGTCGCTCGTGCTTACACAGCTTCTGCGTAATGAATGAATCTCCTCGCTCTCGGAACGTGAAGCGTACGTTCATCAGGATTAGAATATGGGAAATTATGCCGGAGGCTTGGTGGAATATTTGTCGAAGCTATATCGACACTCGGTAGTGGGGGAGGTTGGGGGGTAAGAGCATTCGGTCAAAAAAGAGTTGGAAGGGTGGCTACGTAATTGAATTCGGATAGCTGTGAGATGGTGTTGGAGTCCGCGGGGAGTAAAGGGGGGTGGCAAGAGAGATAGAGAGAGGTGGGGTGCGGGAAAGCGCGGAAAGAAATGAGATGATGAATGGTGCCATCAGGAGAGCGGTGGATGTGGGCGAGAGGGGCGGTGATGAGCGGAGGGTGGTGTGTGTGTATGTGTGTGCGAGCAAGTGTTCGATCCTTCGGTGGTTTGTGGAACAGCGCGAACTTGAGTGATGCAGGCGCAATCTCCGGGCGGGTGTGTGGGTGTGCGGGGGAGGGGGGGGGGTAGTGTTGGGGGAGTAGGCGGGGAAAGGCCCCAAGGAGGGGGGATGAGGGAATCTGGAGTTGAGTCTTCCGGAAGTGTGGAGAGCCAAGTGCGTGGGTGAGAGAGAAGGAGTGGAGGGGAGAGGGGACGGAGATGGATTGAGGAGAGGTGTGGTAGCGTAGTGCGCTCTCCTCATTCCCCCATATCCTCATTCCCCTCCACTCTCACATTCATCTCTCTCTCTTTCGACGCCTAAGACCTCGGGGGGTACTTTCCCCGTAATTCCTCTGCGCCTGCCTCCCCGCCCCGCGTGATCTGGAATATTCATTCTCGTTTTGACTTGCTTCTTGCGTGTGTCTTCCATAGGTTATTTTCCCACCCCTGTTCTCTTTTTGTTTCAATCTTACCCTCTCTACCTTCCGTGCTCACATATATCTATTTTTCCAGTCGAAAAACCTCTCGGTGCTCGTTTCCTACCCGCTGAGTGGCGCTCCTGGGATGGCCTCTTTTCTTTCTTTTTCTTTCTTTCTGTTCTTCCTCTCTTGCCCCTCTTCTCATCCTCGTACTCACCATTGTTCTCCAGAGGGCTGTGCTCTCGCCGCGTACCTATTTCCCTTTGGAGGGACAGCTTCCTCGGGACCCGGCGGAGGGGCGCCCCCTTAGCTCACTTTTCCTCTCTCTCTTTTCCCGCCTCTTTCTTCTACTCCTATATCTCCGCCTGTGGAGACAGATGAGCCTCCGCTGGAGAGGGGAAGATTCTTCGCAAAGGGAAAAGCGTGGTTGAATGATAAGTGTTTATTAGTGCCGAGGAGGGACGAGTCGCGCACTCGAGGCTTTTAAAGCCGTTTCAGTCCCCTCTTCCACTCTCTCTTTCATTCTCCATCTCGGCCTTTCGGAATAGGATGCTCTGCTCTCTCTGTGCCCACATAATCGCCTCAGATTTTGTTATCATATGGCGCTAATTAATGTAATGGCTTGAGTCATTTTTCTGATTACAGCTTAATGAATGGATGCTTAGTGAAAGGTCAAGCTAAGTGCTAACAGCGGTTTTTCCTCAATTGTTTTACTTCCATGACTGCTGCGGTTCGAATATCCCTTTCTATGTCCAGTTAATGCTGATTTATATACATATTTCAAAGAAAAAAGTTATATTTGTGGTATACGCTCTTATTTTATTCTTGTGGAAAATATAAATTATTATCATGCGAAAAAGCTATGGGACATTATGCCATACAATAGTTACATACAATTACAACATAAAATAAACAATTGGATTTCTGCCATTAAGACGCAACTTTTGTTGTAGATGAAGGAATTATTCGAGTGAGTGAGTGTTATGGGTAAGTAACCCATCAATCATCAAACCCATCAATATCTTAGTTTCCTCGATGAAAAATCGATCCTGGAAATTAACATTTAAAATATCAATCCTTGAATTAAGCATTTTTTAGGAAGGCCTATCTTTAAGCCATGAATTATTTCTTCCGTGAGATCATGCAAATGTTAAAAATAATCTCAGTTAGAGTATTTGCCACATCCTATGTATTTTATTCTCTGCACCAAAATATCAGTGTCCTTTTGGAGAATATAGTAATTTTCCATGACAGGTTATTTTTGGGGTTCATATTGCAAGATGGATAAATTTGCAACTGCCCACGTTTCATAAAGTTAACGCAAAAGCTATATTTTCCCTCAGTGGTATTGGTATGATAGAATTTAGGATTTCGTTTATTTGTAAGGGTAGACTTTTTTGACAGGTATTTTTTGAGGCCATTATGTCAACCCATCAATATTTGGGAATAATCATGTAAAAGCAGCCTGAAATGACGTTAAAATGGATTCTATTGGGAAAAAGGATTCTATTCAGCAATAATCCATCATGGTTTAACTCATTTTAAGTCCACACTGGTAAATAGCAATTTATTTGCGTTATAAACATTATTTTTACGAAATAATATGACCATAGTTCATCTTCAATAGATAAATGAGAAGAATTGCGAAATCGTTTTGGTCTTTATTTTATATACCTCTGTTGGGTCACAATATGATGAATCGTCAATAATGTGAGTACAAGAAAAAGTTCATAAATCTTCGTTCTAGCTAGTTTATGGGTGATTATTTTTATTAGTACATACATGCCATGAGTATAACATGTTAGGAAAGTGGAAACATGCATATTTATAATTCGTGAACAAGGCCTGAAATTTTCATTATGAGAAATTTGCAAAGTACCTATACGGATAGATGCGGAGTATGAGGAATCATAAATATACTATCATTAATAAAAAGTGTTAGATTTAGGTTATTTATTTGCGTGTTCAATTGTGGAAGTTTAATGACATATTAAACTTGGCAGAACCCTGTTTGGAAGCGTTATATCGCGGTGTAAGTTTATCTTTTAAGCCCCTCTTCAGCACGGTCTTATTCTAAATGGCATGTTATTTCGCTGCCCAAACATTTGAATGGAACTAATATTTTTTGTCTCATTAATGTGATTCCGGCCTCAGTGCCAAACGTACGCTAAAAGAAGAAACTTTTCCAGAAACGAAAAAATCATCCGGCCTTCCTTTAAAAATGATACTCTAAGGCTTTGTCCATTTCACTCGGAGGTCACTTATCATGGCCCCGAATTGTCCAATCGGGACACAAAATGGCGCCAGCATCATACTTCGCCATTCATTTCGCCGAGGTTCTCGCTCCACAAACATGATGTGAGCCTCCCAGTCAGGGATGAGAAATGATCAAGGCTGAATTCATTGGCTTCTTTCAACATCCAAAGCTCTTCCGACGCCGAAAGGAGAGCGAAGAGGAGAGGAAGGGAGAATGAACGTTAAGGCAAAATGCGCGGGAAATAAGTTTGGAAGGCTTAACGTTCGGCCGTCGCGATGACAACCCGGAAAGACAGGGAGGTTGGTGTCTGGCCTTTTCCCAACCCGCTCTTCCTTTCTATCCTTGAGCCCCTTCTTGCCCCTATGCCCGACCCCTTGCGGGGGTGGGCGGAAGCAAGAGAAGGCTGGGGAGAGGTATAGCGCTGAATTCCAATGAAGGGTGGAGGCGACCCTGGGGGGCCTTCCTCACTCCGGGCCGGGAATAAGGAAGCGAAATTTAGAGGAGAGAGAGGAGTTTGGAATAGGTGAGTCTGAGGGGAGAATGAGAAAAGGAAATGAAAGCATAGCATTCGAAAAAGGTAGCGTTATGAAAAGCAAGGGTGAGCAAATGAAATGTGTCTCAGGTACGGTTTTTCCAAATTATTCAATAATTGTGACAACTTATTTTGCCAGCAACTTTGAGCCCTCATTTTGAGTCCAACTGTAATGTAATTTTGAAACGTCTTATCGTATCCTTCCTCGAACATTTATCCGTCAACTCCTTTTAGCATCAGTAGGTACAGTGGATAAATTTCCAACACAGAAGAAGTCTTTCCTGTCCCCTTATATAAGTAGTTTTCAAATGGTTAATCACATCCAGGTGGCTCTTAAAGAAGAATAAGGGTGGAGTTGTCGTCATAAAACGTACATGAAACACTCAGTGAATGATTATTTATTGGAAAGCATTGTGTTGATATCAGTTTTCAAAAGTACTCCTATCTTTCTCATTTCAAGTGATGCTTAGTCTTAGTCCGACGGCTTTTATAAAATTTTATCTGTGGCCAAAGTTTGAAGACTAAACAAGAAATTTAATTAGCATAAAACGTGATTTTATAGAAATGTGTATTACGTTATATTTCAAAGGAAGGTAATTAGCCCTGAAGTGTGAGGAATAGTTTCATTGGCGTTAAGCCTAAGTGCAAATCGGTAAACATTTTACAAGAACAGAATTATGAGCAATGACTTTTTATCTTCTAGTTTCTAGCTAAAAATTTCCTTTTTAAACTATTCCTCAGATTCATGATTGGGGTTCCATAGATTTGATTTGCATGAAAAAAATTTGCAAGTGTTTTCCTGTTATGATAACATTTTAAGGTTTTATCACCTCTCACTAAGTCTCCAATCACGTTTCCTAAATGAATAGTTCATTTTTTACTGATGGTCGTACATTTTTTCGTTCTGAGATGGGTTTCTGGTATACTGTGGCTGTTATCTACCGTATACTCCGTCTACCGCTCCGTCATTCTCACAGGTTTTTTTTCCTGGTTAAATCTCTCCAGCGTCTGAGAGTGAGATACAGACAATCTTGAGCTCCTGGAAGCACAAAATTAAAATTGTCTTTGCGTAGGAGTGTGACATTTTAGAAAAGCATTTTAATGAAGTTTCTTCGCTGCTTCAATTTCTCCGCTGAGGATAATATTCTTCCGTTATTCGGATCTCTCGGGAAAAATGCATATTGTAAATTGGTACCAGGATACAAAATATTCTTTGCTTTCCCCGTAAGTAAATTTATCGGTTTTGGAATGAGTTTTCCTGCAGCTGTTTCTGAGTAGGAATATATATTAAAACGAATCATACCTTTAATGTAATTTAAAATAATTTCATAATTTTTCTGTTTTGCATTCGAGGGTAACAGTGCCACTTTAAAGCAATTTGACGTCATGAAGTTTCCTAAACTGACACTTGTACCGTCTTAAAGTTTTGTGTTCTTCTCCTTAATTGGCATTGTCCCTTTATTTCCCAAATTCGACAGGCTGGCTCTCCATTAAAAGGTTAATTCTTTTCAACGTTTGGAAGCTGTTTTAATAATTATTTATATAATTTAATACTAATTTGCCCTAGATACAACGTAAAACATTTCATTCCTATTTTGGGAAAAAAATTGCAGTCACCATTTCTCTTACCCCATTCCTTCTTTCACTCAATTCACATATTATTATGAGACTTTTTCGTTATTTGTAAAGACATTTTTAGAAAGAATATTATTGAGGAACGATTATTGTCATGTTTATATTTTTATGATTGTGGCCCCGCTTTTGGCATGCATGAAATGCGTTTCACCTCCTTTGAAAATAATTGTTTATTTACTCATAACCTCTTCCATATTATTCTTTTCTTTCACGTAATATTGTATTATTTGCACTTTATTATACCACCTGACTTTAAAATGAGGATGGATCTTGACCTAAATATGGATTCAAATTGCCTCATTTTCTTGGTAAATTTCCATTGTCATATTTCATTTTTACGATGCTGATTTCTTTTCATTTTATAAAGCAATGAAACAGATGTATCGTTCCTCCAAATAAATTTTCTCAATTTCCTCGTTTCCGCTTCCTGCAGTCTACCGTTAACATCGTGTTGTAACTTTTTTTCCTCTAACCAAGCTTTTACGCCGTCGTGTTCTCAATCGCCGCTTCAGCTCCTATATTCTTTTGAAATGAATCATTCGAGTCCCCCACAGTTTTTATACTTTCTTCTTCTCCTTTGTCTGTTGTTCAGGAAATCAGAAAACATTATTTAGTTACAAAGGAGGCCACATTTGAAGCGTAAGGGCTCTGATGTGTGTTGCCGAGTGAGTGATATGGTCCCCATTCTATTCGTATAAACAAGAAATAATAGGCGGTAAAAGTAGCGCTATTATGCTCACGGATGTAGGTAGCATTGTCCTTAAATCCATTGCTTGCATGGCTATATAATTCATTGATGGGTGAAAAGTTTCACAGATTTAACATTAGTGAGAATGACTGAGATGGGAAATGCTCGGTGAGAAATTAGCAAGTGTGAGACCCTTCTCGTTTTTACTATGAAAGATGTACCAATTTATGTTATGTTCGTTTTAAATCCCTATTAAATAATATGGTCTGATAATAATAGTATCAGACTAGATGGAAAGAGCCGTGTTGACGAGTATTTTGTGGAGACGGGAAGAAAATGAATCGTTTCCTGAACTTATTATTGATTGAAAAATACATAGCCTTTAGGCCGTATGGTTGATATAATGCACTCATGCAAGATATCTCCACCTTCCATTGGAAGGCTGTGAAGCTGAACAAGTTTGCAACTAAAATTTATATCTTTCATCAGTATTTTTTTGTTGCTATGAAATCATTGGGTTATGCTGGAATCTTTTTTTGAATTTCAATCTCCTGTCGTTGATTTAGTAGCTTTTTTTCCTTTCACTCCCTCTACTGTTTAAACATTTCTCCCATCAAAGCACTATCGATCGCTGTCACGCCAGCCGCAGCAATCAGGCTACATTGTCCTAGAAGATGAAAGGTCGTGTGTTTGATTCCATTCTCCGCGTTGATGTTAGGCTAATATTAAGTCTCAACTTGAAGAATGAGGTTCCATCTTACAATTAGCCTGTAGTTGGAGTACCTTAAATACTGATTATATATCACCTTCCCGTCTACATGGCTCGTAACCATAGTCTTCATAATCACTTCCGCTGCAGTTCTTTTCCTTGAAGATGCTCGTATGTACACCCATATATATTTGACGACAGTTTGGATGGCAGGGAGAAAAATATTTGTTTCAATGTTCCCCAATGGAGACCTTTTATTATTATTTATTGCATTAGTAATGGTAGAATATGGTTTTCAGAAGCTATAATAGCCGAGCTTATGTGTTACCACCTAAGAGCAATCCCATCACATTAACCTAGAATAGCAAAATATCTATGCCAAATGTGGATTCAAGCCAGCAATCCTTGAGTTGCCAGTCCGACTTGTCAGTGACCTGGCTGCTCTTACTTTACTCTCCTTGTGTTTTACCATGTCAGTAAATGTTCAGCTACGCTCGTCTAAAACATCTCAGTGTGCATCTCATGTGCATCCTTTCATCTTAAACCTCTGTAGTTTAAAGTGAACGGAATCCCATTTTAAGTATCGGTGTCTTTCCATGGGATTTAATTTCCTTTATTATCTACATTAATTCGTGGTTAGAAATTCATCATCATTAATCACAGCTCTCCTCCCAATTCTCCTATCCGATAACCACTTCATATAAATAAATGGTGATAAATAAAAGTGCTACATTGTAGTAAGTGGTACCAACTCACTACAGCCACCAGCAGGTCACATGAATCGCCATTTCCCGAAGGTGCTATTATCCTTCTCATTGGTCTATAAACAGTGGAATTGCTTGATAATTTTATATAATGAATTTGCATTGTAGGAAAATACCTTTTTAAGTGATCGCATGACTTTGGTAGGTCCAAACATCCGTTGAAAAATTGAGATACAATGGCATTAAAATCTCAACTAATTTTAGAAGGTGGCATATGGTTGGTTGAAAATGTATTTTTTGCACAAAAAATGAAGCCACTAAATGTTTAATATTTGAAGTGTTTTTTCCCTGTGGAAGTGAAATTCTTTGCTTTAAAGTATTCAGTACTGTCTTGAGGGCCTTAAAAACATTAATGTTTTGCGACATCTCACTTACGGCGAGAAAGGAAGCTGTTTCGGTGTTTTATGTTTCGACCGTATGGTAAGATAAGAGGACAGTGTCGAGACGGGGACCCTTTTTGTGGCGTTGTCTCGGTAAAAAATAATTTTCCAATAAATCTGTCCTACAACTTCCCTTTTTGTACCCTTTTTTTAGTACCTTTTTCATCTCTTTCTCTTCCCTCTATTCACATTCTTTTATTTTTCATTCATTTATTTTATCAACTGCTATCTTGACTTTATTTTATACATTTTAATTTAAAAGTATACCTTTCGTAATTTACGCCACCTGATAATACCATCGAATCGGCCTACTGCCTCTTACCACAAAAGAAGGATGGAAAAACAGTTTATGGTGTACGGCTCGTTCTAGGCATTTTTGTCATAAAAATTCCCATTTTGTGGATATTCTGAAATTGTGGGTTGGGATCATTATTTTTCCTTGTTTTGGCTTTCACTGGTTCTGTCCTTTCTTTCACAATCTTCTGTCTCTACACTTGTTATTTCCATGCACCGATTGATTCACCTAATTTCACTATCCGTTGATATACAGTTATATCTTTCCCGATGAATTTGCATTTTTCCATGCCCTCGTCTCACCTTATCAATGTCACTTTTATTTTCGCTTATTCACCACCGCGTTCCATCATCTCATAATTGTAATCTCATTTAAACTCCATGCTCCTCTCCACTCACTGTCCATTGTCCTTAGTGTTCCCTTAGCTTTTCCGTTCCTTGTCAACCCTTCGTTCTACCCCGCCACTCAAATTCTATAAATTTCTCGTCTTCCAAAATCCACGTTCCTCACTCTTTTCCATTCCCGCTTGACTGTCATATCTCTTTTTTAGTAGGTACTTTGCCCGCGGGGACTTTCACTTAATTATTTCCCTTCCCTTTAATCCACTCCTTTGCTTTTCCTCCTCGAGCTCAACTCTTTTATGCTGATATGTCATTCTAATTCCGGTGAACGATGTACTGCGGTGTACTGTGAACGAGCTTATGAGTTGCGCCATTGCCGTGCTGTGCTGTTAGTTAATTTTCAGTAAAAATAATGAAGCTGAGGCAGAGAGCTACGTTGTATTTTTAGAATTATTTTGCATGTTTTCCTACAGTGAAAAACAGACATTTTGCCACTCAGGACAAATAAAGTTTAAATTTTGATGTGCTATAATTTGAATCTTGGATTCATATTACTGCACGTTAGTGGGAGATATTAGAATAAAATTTGCAGTTTGCAGAAACATGCATTTCTGTAGCTATTTGTGGCTGATTTTCATTACCCATAGCTCCATATAAATCTTTAGATGATTTTTGGACCAAGAAAAGACTGCAACATCCTAAGCTAAGTGAAAACTATTCTAACGCATATTTCCTCATTTTCCATATCCTCTTCACCTATATCCTCCAAAAAGCTTGAGCTAATTCATAGTAAAATAATGGATATTTTCCTTCGAAGAGAAAATGAGTGGTCCTAAAATGAATCTCGTATTCATCAGAGAAATCGCTCGAGTGCAGACCAGAGAGGAAGAGAGTTGTTGAAAGGAATAAGGGGGGTGGGGGGATTGGCAGAGAGAGAGAGAGAGAGCGAAATAGAAGAGTGAGGGGGAAGGGAAAGAGCTTGGATAATAGAATCCGGAATTCGCTCTCCGGGGTATGTCGAAGCTTGGTTACCCTTCGAGCGGTGCCGTCGCTGCTTGCGCCAGTCCGTTTGAGCGGAACGCGAACGAACGGTGGTGTGCTCGCTTGGCCGGGGAACTAAAGAAGGCCTCCGAGGGCGTATTTTCAACTGAACTGTGAGCGATAGAATATGTGAGGCCACCGCTACGGTGAGGGCGTCCCACCGGGTTGAGGACGGTGAAGAGAGGGAGAGAGAATAGTAGATGAGGAAAAGGTAAAATAACAAGTGGACGAATTGATTTTAATTTGGAGGCATTCCTTTTGCGTACTTTCTCTTGAATTTTCTCCTGCGTGACTCATTGAATGGAATGTTTTACGTGAAACTAAAATATCAGCATGTAATTAATTTACCTTGGTGGATGTAATATCTTTTCACTCATATCTTAAAAATTGTTGATGGGTAAGTCATAATTTTAATACTAGGCATAAATATTTACTCAAATGTTGAGTAATTGAAATTTATTTACCTTTTGTATGCTTCAAAAGCTCTGAAAAATTGCTTGAAATAGCAAGGCTTCCAGAAAGCACAGTCGAATTCTTTAAAATTTGAAATGCTTTGTCCTTACTTCCTAACGCAAATGTGACTTAGGTTTTTCATCTAGATTATTGGAACATGACGGAAGACTGTGGAACTCTTCTTGCGTATCGTGAAATTTAACTTTGTTTTAAACATTAAAAACGAAACGGAAATACCCCGTTTTAGATCTGATGTTTTCCCTTTCATTTGTTTCTCAGGCATATTTTTGGAAACATAATTATCTCCAAAATTACTGTAGGCATGAGAGTTGACAGTTATGAATGAGTTGAATTTTTAAAAAGCCCTAATGTAAAAAGGGAAGAGTTCTTACGAGTAAGAAGTAATACTAAGCATTAATTGGCGAAAACTTTATTCTCGAGATGTGTTGAACCAGAATATAAATAGCGTATGCTACTTCGCACTCTTAAGTCGCGTTGTCGGACCTTTAAAGTGTTAATACTGCTTGTTTCTGTGAAAGACGAAATACATTTTTACCTTTTTAGCATTAACCAATACGTACCTTTTTAACCTTAGGGAGTGTGATAATGGGTGAATATAGTCAATTTTTATGGTTCCGGGACAGAATTTCCGTTGCACCCTGGAAAATTCTCTGGAAATATCTTTTCATGATCTCTAGTTGAAAATTAAAACTTTCCTGGATAGAATTTGCAATTTTTTCCATGTATTATATAATAATTTGAGTGAAAAAACCTATATTCACCTAAGTTGTGTTCACATGAAATCCCAATTGCGTGATTAGTTACCCTATAAATGCGAGGCGCCAGGGAACTAGATCCACTTCGCAAGGTAGCGGAAATTGACTCGAGGTACTCAGTCAACCGGAAATTAGCACCGAGTCAGCATGCTAATATTTGTTTAATGAGTGCATTCGGCATGAAGCACTTCTATGCTGTGATGCTGTGATGGCTGGCCCTAGAGTAACACATGTGTGACCAACTCGTATAGAAACTTTCCTAGGCATATATGTAGGGATCTACGTTGTAGATGGGAGGGAGGGATTATTTGGATTTCTGTTTTGTTTTTTGAGACAAATTGCCAATGAAATCGCACAAGTGTATATGTTCTGGATTAACGCTGAGATCGCAAAGGAAGGATATGCATTTCTATCTGTACAGACTGAGCACCAAATGGAGCTCAGGCATATAAATTATTCTAAGTCTTGCCACAGATTATTATTAGATTCTTTGTGTTGTGGTAGAATTTTGCATATATATTATAAATAATGGTGAAGCTAAGGAAACATACGAAATCCTATCCGTGCATTGAGAAAAACAAACGAGAACCAAATTTCAAACTCTTCTAAGTTTATTATTTAGGTTCGTAGGAGACAAATGGTTGAAAGATGTTATTATTAGTTGCTTTGAGTTGTTTGGTGGAAAAAGCCTACGAAATCATGTAAATAATTGATGAAAAAATGCAGAGATCGTCGAGGAAGGATTCCTATCGCTAACAGTGGAATCTACTAACGAACTTAATAGAAAACTAACAGAGTAGAAATCGAAGTGTGTTCAGACATTCATATCGTTTAAAGGGCTCGCTAGTCACCTCAGTTTACAACTTATGAGTGCCATTAGGAAATTTCTTTGATCAACCTACGCTAATTTAGTCGGCGCGCATCGTGAAGGAGGTGGATGAGTGGAAGAGGCTGGGGAATGGGGAGTCTAATTGAAGATGGCGCGAAGTATACGTGTGGAGGCAGCTTGCGGGAGGAATTCCTCAGCGTGTGACGTCGACGTCGAGTGCGGGGAGGAGAGAGTAAGGTTGGGAGGTTCAAACCGCAGAGGCATGAAAATATCATCGAGAGCATTCGCTCCGCTACCACGTGAGTACGTCGTTTCAATCCTGTGGGAGGGGGAACATCCAATCTCCACACCTTGAACCTTCGATTCGAAAGCGGAAAACTCTCATCTGTTGTTGCCCGGTCAAATTGATGATTAGCAAGGGATAGTTTGGATGTCTGAGGGAGCGCGGCATGTTCATTCATTTTCATTCCTACCGGTTTTTTTTTCTTTTTCCCCCGCTCAACCCGACAATCTGTCCGCGTCACCTTCAGGAATGCAAATGAAGGGAAACGAGAGGGAGTGTGCGTCAAAAATGATACCGTGGATGACGAACCGTTCCCAATTCTCGGGAACGTACGTCAGATGTTTTCAATATTTCATTTACGGTGGCGTTTGGCGTAATTAGTTCCGGAGAATTCATATAGACGCCAATTTACTCTAATTCTTAAGTAATAATTTCAACTTGGTCAAAATTTTTAGCTTTATGGTCTACTTTGATTTAAATGAAAAGTCGATGAGAACGATCAAGACATCCGCTGTGATGGCCGCGCCTCCATTGATTTTAACCAAGGCTGAGGTCGTTGAGAAAATTTTATTTTGTTCGGTCTTTGTATCACATGCATATTTGGCCACAATTATATGAATCGATATAACCAACGTTTTTGTAAAACATAATTAGTGCAATGGTGCTGTTATAATGTACGGTCTTTTGCTACGTCATTTTGTATATTTTAACTCTGCAGCCTATATTAAATGCTTTTAAAGATTTTGTGAAAATTCATCATGGTAACATTTGGTTTATATTTTTTTAGTGATGTCAATACCCATTAAATCGCCTTGTAACTGAAACTTATAACGTTGTTTCATCCACTTTTTCAGTTGACGTTTTCACATTGTTTAAGGCCTCAAATTTAAAATATAGAAATATTCTATGTGCCTTTCACTTCCACTTGAGTGCGACGTTTTAGCGTAGCCAGAAAACTTATCGAGTTTTCGGACCAACAAACTTCGTGCTCTTTTATTTAGTACCTTTTACGAGGATAAGGCAGCAGGAAGAAATTATATTGTTTTTCATGAAAGTTAATACCCTAATCTCATATTTAAATAGATTGTGGAGCTTTTAGAAATTATCGCTTATTTTTTTGTCTTAAAATATGTTTTTATGTGTAGTATTTTGCGTCAACTAACTGCTAATGCTAATATTCCCAATGAAGATTCCGCAAGTGTATCAGTATCAGTTATGGATATCCTTTGGGGTTTTAGTTTTTGGTTCTCTTTACTCACGTTCTGATGATACTATACATAGGTACATAAAGTCCAAAAAAATATTTAGAGTATTGTAATTTATTGCCTTTTCGCCGTGTGTATTCATCTTTTAGAGTAACTTGGTTTTGATTCCTCTATATGTAATTTTTAATGCAAAGAAAAAAGACAGCTGTATGTAATTTTTCTCTTTATGCATCAGTAATTCATAAATTAGTCAAAGTCTATCAATGATCACAACAATAATTTGGAGTTTGCTTTAATTTTGGATTGATTTGGCGATTTGAAAATTTGGGTTGAGTTGATACATTGAAAAACCTTTTCTTGATTTATAGTGCATTACTTGGAATGAAGCGTCTTTTCAGCTCTCAGATTCGCCTCTCAAAGTGGCAGAAATTTAATGTTTGTCTTAAGTACTTATTATTCTAGATTCTCTCAATGAAGATCATCAGAGGAAGTGGGAGAATATTTTATACTGCTATTAACTCAATTAAAAGGTTTACTTGCGAATAAATCCATTAGAAATAAAATCTGAAAATGTGTAGGAAATCATGAGAGTAACTCTAAAAATACTTTTATTGCCTCACCCTGCCTTGTTTCATATTCATAAATGTTTGAGTTGTCTCACGCAAGTTTTTTTTTTTAGCCACTAGCAAGGGAAATGATTCAAGTTATTCTCCCGGAAATTACCTTTTTAATGAAATAAGCCGGTACATTCCGTTGAGAAGAGAGCTTCTGATAAATTGGAGTCGGAAAAAGGAAGATTTCTTCTGTAATTCATTCACAGCACTAGTGACGTAATATCTCAAAACGGAGCGTGATTCGTTTCGTGCACAGCTTGTCCTTTAAAATATTTACCGTAGTCCCGAATTATACTTCCGTTGACCCATCAGTACGTGCCGGCTGAGCGAGTTACGCGATCCGGTCGAGGGATTAAATGTAACGGCTGTTTGTTCTCGTGCTCAGTCCCATAGATATCCTTTCAAGTGCCCTCGCGTGCGTGAAAAAAGTAGTGGTGTTGTGCGTCACTACCAATTACCAGACCTGATCCCCTCCTCTCTAATTTTATCTCCTTTCCCTTCGTGTGCAAGGGTAACCCGGACCAGGTTACGAATCTTCACCGAGCCTTCTTGCTCCGTTTCGCTAGCTTGGATTCCATATCCTAACGCCGCCGACCCCCTGACGGGGATCCCTCTGGGTCTATTCGCCGCGGCGGCCGTTCCATATCCGCTGTTTTCGTTCTTGGGGACCGAAGGAAAGAAAAAAAATATGAAAAAAACTACTTCCGCCGCTCTCTAGATTTCATTTCCGCGCTCGCGACCCCTCTCGGTGGGAAAGTAAAACAAATGGTCGCGTGAATTAAAGTGATGTCACCAAGTACGATTCATAAGAGGGTCCATGGGTGCGCCCGGGGAACCGAGGACAAAGAGTAGTAATGCACCCGGGGAGTCCACAGATATAGAAATAGGGGAGTCATCACTGTGACTCCAGCGACATGCGTGCTTCTTCTGCATTGCGATACTCTGCAGTGAATCGCGCAACAGTGGCGAATGTGACCGTTTTCATGGTTTAGGTTTGTCTCTGATCGATGTCCGTGTGTCCAAACATCTGGTCTATTCACCGTAAACGGTAGTGAGCTGTTTTCACATTTAACCAGGAAAACGAAATAGCATTGTTCCATAATAGCATGCGCTCCAAACGATGTTCAGGGATATAGAGCTATTTGCTATTTGATTCTCAAAATTTATGTTTTTTTCGAATATGAATAGGTTTTTCAATACAGGCTGCAAATAATAGAATTTCGTGTGTATTTACTGACTTTTCTTCAATTGTTGTGGTTAGTATTGCTTTATTATCCCATTTCATTCCAAGATACGCTAAATTCGTTTCATTATCCGAAAAACAACCACCAATTGGTCCTTTGAAAAACTGGTTATTAGGTCCAAATATTTTTATGCTATATGGTTTGCATGCTGTGTTTCAAAGTTTTGGACACGAGCAGTTTGTAAACAGATATACATTTCAACACTAACTGCAAAATTACGAGTTTCCATTGTTTTAACTCCGTAAACATTGGTGCATTGATCTAATTGTTGGGTGTAATTCCGTTGCGTTCCTGATATAGAAATTCGTGTGTGATGAAGAGCACGTGACTTTCTCATAGTTGGGAAAATAATGCCTAAATATTATTGCGTAAGGAGAAACGATGATATGAGAATAAATATTCATAACGGTTCTGTACTAGGCGAAATGAAAGAGGTTTTGTTAACTGATACCGTGGAATGTATTTGCTGAATTAATGCATAGTGAAATATCTTTGGTAAATTGATATGTAAATATATAAGAGAAAAGCTCGTCCTCATAATCGTACATTTGGGTTTCATCCTATAACTAATCATTTAATCATAATTAAATTTTAATATTCACAACAAGCTTGCCTGAAATGCTATAACCTAATAATTTTATATGAATTAACTAAGTTATTAGCTACATTAAAGCCAACTGTAGTTGGAAATGTATAGGAATATTAAAATTGGCAATTTATCATTTGCAAAGGATCAGTGCTCAATAACCTTACTAAAAAAATGCCTACTTCAAAGTACATTATCTAAGATTTTATGGTGCACGTTTCCCTGAAAATGTATGTAGATTTTTTATTATTGTTTTGCATTACGTTTCTTCCAACGTTAAATACCATTCTTTCGCTGACATTAAATTAAATCTTCTATATAATTCCTAATGCATCAACGGCAAAATGTTCTTGATAGAATTATTATCTCCCCTCTCTATTCGAAGATTGATGTCGAAACAAGCACGTGAGAGCCTTAACTTATTGAATTTATTTAAATGTGGTATAAAATAAAAGTAAGTTTCGGTTTTAGGAGAGACTGGTTTTGCTTGAAATTACATTGAATACGATGAGTTCTTTAACCATTTTCAATTATTTCTAAGATCAATACATGAATAAATCCATATTTTCCATTATCATATACAGAATTTTAACTTGAGGAGCCTCCCTTACCCAGTAGTGAAGCAATTGTTAGGATGTATAATTTGAGAAGCCACAGTTCCTGAAATACTCATATAGACTTTAAAAAATCTTAAGTTGTAAGTTTAAGTTTTTACCGTTCCCACTGATTTGATGATATCTCACTTCCTCGCCTAAACATTACTCTGAGATAGTTAATTTCATGTCCCAGTCAGGGTCCCAACATCCATGGCCTTCGGCGTGCAAGATCGGTATCTTACTGATTTGACCACTGTGGCCAGCTTGCGAATGAACTAGTGTGTATATTTGCTTCACCTCAATATTTATGGAAGCTTATTATCTTGTAGTTAAAATTTATTATCATTGGTGACAAACTATTGCACTTAAATTGGATTGTTAGATTTTTAAGAAAATAATACTTATCATAAACGAATAAGTGGATGAAAAGGATATTAATGAAACAATCAATTTTTCGATTTTTCGATATAGTTTGATTTTTTTGCTCAATAAACTTTCTTTGATATCCATGCACCCTATCTGCGGCCATTGAAGTCCGGATCCCTTGAGTTCAGGGTTTATTCATAAGGGCATTGATATAATTTTGATTTCCGAGACTAGGAGGACTATACTACTCTGGGGCAGGGCTGAAGAGTGTAATACCAACCATTCAAGTCTTCCCCAGCGTATCATTCCACGACTTGAGGTTCCCTTGCGGACGGATCATCCACGGGGTTTGGGAGCGCCTCTGCGGGCTGCTGACCTCGGGGGGAGCATGTCACACCGCTGCGGCGGCCCCTTCACGCTCCATGGCGGCCGCGTTCACGGTAGACGGACCACTGCTGCGGAGATGCTCGGAATCGAGGCACTTCTACTTTCTCCCCACAGTGTAGCGAGAGTTTGCGGAATGAAGTCCAGGGGGGAGGTTCAAACGTGCGGGGATGGAGAGACTTGTAACCCCTCTCGACCTTTTCTATCGTCCGACGTCCTTGTTGACCTCCCCGGTTCGACACTCGCGTAGTCCTCCATCATCTCCCTCCCATATGTTCCTGGGCATGCCTTCTGGAGAATTTTTCCACTCCGTTTCTCCGACGCCCGTGAGGGGCAATGCTGGGCACTGGTCGGGACAGGTGCACCCAATAAAACCGGGCCGCGACGCGCTACCCGGCCGGAATCGCTCGGGGGGTTGCGCGCGTCGCGACCGAGGAACGGGTCGTCTCCGAGCGAAGATTCATGGGACAGGCTCGGTTTCCCCCGAGTCGTTCACAGTTTGCGCCCGGAAAACAACGGAACACCACCCTATTATTACCTTCCGAGTTCGAGCGGAGGCACCTCAATCACTTGAGTAGTCTTGGCCTAGTCACTCGCGTTTTTCACTAGGTGATGAAAGCATGGTCTACAGCGTTCACATATGTCTTCACTGCAGGAGGACGGTGTCACGAATTGTAGGGGCACCACTGCTCCGACGAGAAGTGCACTTGAAGGAATCTATTTCCGGGACAGAATATGGCACAGTGTTTCGCACAATTCCCGGCTATATGTATCGTTTCATTTTCCTCTCTCCTTTCTTTCCTCCGGTGATGGTTCGTTTGATGCCACTTGAAGTGTCGTCTGGAGTGATTTCGCGCTTTAGACACGTCCTACGGAAGTATAAGCCGGGGATTAAAGACTGGTGATAGGCGTCGATAGCACGAATCGCACACTGCAGTGGGCACGAGTCAGAGGAGCGAGAGCATGTGCCGCGCTGCATTGGTGCAGGTCCTGCTGGCATTCAATGGGAGAGGGGGAAGAGAGCCGGGAAAGGGGTGCGTATGTTGCATTTTTCGGGGTATTTTTGGGTACAGGCCAACGGAACATTCTGTCCCAGAAACTTCAGCAGGACAATTATAACGCTGGAAGGAGGTGAGAGGACCCCTAGGGAGAGAGTTCGATTACGCCTGGGGAAAATTTAATTTAATGCACGCGGATACTATTTCAGATACTAGAACTCCTGCTAAGTGGATGTTGAAATAAAAAGTTCTTTGTGAGTACAGAGGAGGATAACGCACCGTTTTGTTCCCCCGAACCTGAGGTCTTTTTTTCTTAATAAACTGTAGGGAGTTGATATTTCTCTGCTGAATCAAATGAATGAGATCTCACAAGAGTGCCGTAGCGTCCTATTTTGTTCTTTATTGGCAAGAGATAAATAACGTCTCAGGATTCTGCCCAGTACGCTTCATGTTATATTTTTATATCAGACTTTCAAGCCTTTCGATGATGGGGGAAACAAGGGAAAAATTTAGCTAAATAATGTCGATGAGGTTGGCGATGGACGGAAAATGATTTTCGAGCGGGATGAGGGATGCGATGATTGCGATGGAGGTTGGTGGACGGAGAGAATCGATGGGGTGAAATTGGTGCGATATTACCGTTTTCCGTCGTAGGGGTTGGAAGGGAATGGATGAACACGGGATGGGGGCAAGGGGGAGTTAGGAGGGTTTGCCGTTACGAGGAGAGGATTTCTTAAGTAAGGGGACCATAACTGAAGAGGCAATTAAGGCATTTTCGCGATACCGATGAGTGTCCTTCTCCTTCTATCTCTGAGAGTGATATAAGCGTGGGGAGTTTGAAGGAGCTAAGGGAGAACAAATAAACACATAATTCGAGGTAAATTCCAGGGTATATGGGGTCTTGGATGGCAATGATGAATGTTAGATGAAGCAATGAATGCGTGACTAGTTTTGATGGAAATTGGTCCTTACGGCGGATTTCAGGAATGGGGAAACACCAAATGAAGTACCGCTTTACGCCAATTGTCTAGTGTCAGGTGGTAAAATAGTACTCTATGTGGAATTTGTGCTGTGGAAAAACTAGAAAGTCCCTACGTGCCCGCTTAATTTTTTTACTGTGTTGAAGACGTTGCGGATGCATTTTAGTGTCTATCGCACAGAATTGTTGGATCGCCTAGGAACGATAACCCTCGAACGTGAGAGGTAAAACGTACTTTTGGAGGAAGGCGATATGCTTCTTATAGCCTTCAGACTGTCCAAAACAGGGTGGGTGCTTTGAAGATACACTCCAGTGTTCCTTTTCCGTAAAAATACATTTTGAGAGGAAATTCCATTTATTTTAAATAGTTAGAGAAATATCACGAGTAAAGTGTGTTTAACTTAGGCTGCCTCACTTATGACGAATGCATTTTGCATATCATATAAACTGGTAGGTATTGATAAAACTTTCTGAACTCATCAAGATGATGATTGATGTCCACACTGACGTGACGTCAGTCATTCTCTCGCTCGCAGGACCCCGTTAATAAATCTCGATGCGTCGAACTCGCTTCCACTCGGCTAAATGCTTCCGGGGACTTGGATATGAGGGTCTGAGCGGGCAAGAAAAGACACATCCACCACTGACAAAAACACCTCCCGTCGCATAAATATCTCCGACGGCGGAACATAAAAACGCCCATCTCTTCGAAGGCGAGGGTGTTGGGAAAGACCGCTGCGAAAGTAGGCGACGTCGGGGATTTACGTTCGGCAATGGGGTGAACTCGGGGGGTGAAAACTTCCCCGAAAGGAGGGCACAGCGGATTGGGAGGATTTCGAGTGAACTTCAGATATCAGAGTGGTGCCGCGCACTGGAGCGGCGACGTATCAATCCGCGGCGGACCAGGAGAAAGAGGTCGGGGGGCAGGGGAGAGAACGGTGCTCGTGGGGCGGAGACAATGATGTTGAATCCCCTTTGTAACGAACCTACGAAAAGCGCTTCGTAAGACGGAGTTAGTCGTGGAGTGAGGCAAGACGATTAATTCCTGTGCTCAGAATGCGGTGTTTGTGATATTCGAGCAGGAGTGTCTTCCTCGATATTCCTTGGCGGGCGATGCGGGGAGGTACGTGGCAATCCAGAGCAAACTTCACACGAATGGTTTCGCGCTCGAAGGAGTCCTCTCCTCAGGGAATCCGTGGTTCGGTTCTCGCAACAGACATGAAATTGGTGAAAGCTTATTGGGGAGTGTAAACGATAAGGAGAATCAGGAGCGGACTGGATGGAAAAACGCACCTCCCACAGGAACGGAGGTGTGGGGAAGAAGGGGGGGGGGGGTTGAGGAGTCGGGGATGGAGTATGGTGGTGAGGGGTGGGGGAATTAGGGGAGGAAGGCTGGGAGAGGGTGGGGTGGAATGGGGTGAGGATTATCAGTGGTGTGACTGCGGGATGCGCTGTAAGTCTGGTTTCCGGATTGATGGGGCTGTTTTAGGAAAGAACGGGTTGGCAGGAGGCGGAGATTCCTGCGGTGGGTGGGTGTACGTGGGAATGAAGGTGGTTGCTGTGCGTTAGGAAAGGAGAGAAAACCGATACAAGTGAAGAAGGGGGCGGAGACGGTAGGGATTGAAGAATGGCGGTTTTTTTGGATACGGGAAAGAGGTCTTGACCGGCTCTCTTCTCACCCTGCCATCCTTGACTCGCACTCCCTGATGGAATTCCCTCTCTCTCTCGCCCACACGAACCTACGACCCAAGCTCGCACGCACTCACACGGAAAGACACTCTCTCGCACAAAGCACTCGCACGATTAAAAAAAAAGGGAAGGGGAGACATGCACTCTGACTAACATGCACACACACACACACACACACGCAAACACGCACGCACTCGTGAGGTTCGCGCTCACACGTACGCTCACACACACACACTAGCACACATTCTTACACGCACTCTCGCAAAACGCAATCACTCACACTACGCAGGCACGCACCCCGTGGACCGCGGCGGCGCGCGCTCGCGTTGATCGGTGTCGAGGGCGGCGTTGGCGGAGGATGCGGCCGCAGATCCCGCCTGCAACTGCCGGCGACTGCGAGAGAAAGGATCCAGGAGCGGCGGAGGGGTATGGAGGAGGGGGGGGGGTCGAGTGCAGGAGTGGTGGGGGCGGCGGGGCGGGGGTGGTTGAAGAGGGGGGAAGTATGGAGGGCGGCGCTGTCGGGAGAGTCCCCGGATTGAGAGGCGCAAGGCGCCTGTGCTGCGAGCACACAGACACACCACGCCAGCACAACGCACTGGAACTCACAGACGCAGACTCACATTCTCCCTCCTCTCGGTCCTCCACCATTCGTCTCCGTTTCCTCCCTCGCCTCTTCTTCATTCATCGCTTTCCCCTAGCGGACATTTCATCGCATTGTCCTTGTTGTATTACACTTATCCTCCACCCTCAAGTGCGTTACGCGAGGCACTGCGGGACTTTCTGCCGGTCTCAGTTCCTCTTCTCGCCAAAATTCATGACAGAGGATCTCCACTTAATATTTCACGCTGTCGGCTCCTTGTTTTGGTTGGTTGCTTGGTCTCGTCTCCTTGGATAAAGCCTATCCCACCCTGTTGGGATCACAAAAAAGGGTGGAATGTTGCCAACTATAGGGTAGAGTTGAAGAATGTACTGGAATCGTCGGGAAAGACATGGAGGAAATACTAGAAAACTCTCGGAATAGCCTCGTAGTCGTCAGGATTTAATGGCAACGACGTTTTAAAGCAGTTCTTGAGCGTACAACGCTACCCACTTGGTTAGAACTAACATAAATGTATTGTAATTGACTTAGACTAATTTTATGCGAATTATCATCCCAAAGAATCATCACAAATGAAGAATATTGACTAAATAATTTCTTCCGATAATGAAAAAGTAATTAGTTCACCTACGACTATTGAGCGGTTACTTTAATATTGCTGATAGTACAAGTAGTGCTCCGCAATATGCGTTCCGGGTGCGGATTATGGAAATCAGGAGAATGACATGCCAAAACATCGTTTACTTTAAAAAGAACGCCATTTACATTTAAAAGGAATTTATAATGGAAAATTTAACTTAATGAGAAAATAGAACGGCTTAGTCCTTCATTGTCACGAAGTATAACATTTTTCATGAAAGGGGGTATGTATAGATTATACCAATGCTTCAAAAGAAGGAAAGGCCACGATTACGGAGAGGTTTATGGTCAATAACACTAAGATGTTTTGTGTCGTAAATTCTCTATGCCATCTGTTTTTGTTTTTTGATTTTGATTTTTTTCCGACTTCTTTTCCATTACTACCTTTAACTGCTATTTACAGAACTGTGCGTTGTTAACCATGCCATCGTGGTTATTTTCATCTTTCCTTTGTATCTTTAAATTTCCTTCAGTTTCCCTTCTATTTGCTGTCATAGCTTTCTAGCCCATAGCTTTCAAGGTGGCCTTAAGGCTAGATATATGATTGCTCCTTGCCCACGGGTTGAACACAAAACCTTTTTCTTTTGTTGAAGAACATTTTGGATTGCAATATCCCTGCAAACTTTTTAATTAGTATACTGTTGTTTATTCTGGTTCAACTCAGGTATATTGACTAATGTCATGGATTTGAATGCAAATATATTATTTTTGATGACTTGTAGCATTACAGGGCGTCAGGTCTGGTAAAAGTCACATCAGACAGGCTGTCGAACGAATGATTCAATGAATTTTTATTTTTATTTGACTAGTATACTGTAGAAGACCCCTTGTAATAAAAAAAAATTCAGCGGTTAGTTAGTAAAACTTATAATTACGTTTAGTCTTCTAATTGAGCAAATTTGATATTTAATTATAATCCATTTTACTTCATTCAAAGGCTGTGAATATCAATTAAATGATGCTGTTTGCAAGTAGAGTCTATTAACCATTTCTCTAGGTTTTGCTAAGCTTATTTGGGCTTAGATGAAGCAAGGAATTGAGAAATGGCGATGAGATATAATTTACTGGTGGCAATATTTTCACTGATGATTCCGTCAGCCTTCCTTTAAGCCGTATTTTTTCGTCAATTATATTTATTTCACGTTTTCTCGATGTTCAATGGGGCCAGTTAACTTAATCTCCATAATTCTCTCCCCGATTTCCCGTGGTTCTTTCGCCCTCTTACCACATGCTAACTTCTCCCTAGCATGCTCTCGGCCTATCCGTCACCGCAGCAACCCTCCTACCCTGAACTCCCGGTCGGTGCTTGCCTCTTCGCATACCCTTAACTCATCTTCCTGATCCTCGGTCAGAATCGACCGGCCTAATCTCTATTGAAGCAAACCTTCCCGAAGCCCTGTGGTCCAATTTTCGCGGCTTGTGCTGCCCCAAATCAATCTCTAACCTCAACCATGTGAGCAGGACGCTCTTATACGTATACGCTAGGCATTACCTTCTCTTAGGTTCTAATCCTCGGGGCGTGACATCGACCTAGTGCAGTGGCATGATCACATCAATGTGTTCGACATTCATGTGACACGATAATTTTTGTTGGCGCAAAAGAAATACCATCTGTCGTATTTTAGCCCGGGATCAGTTTATTTCGCCCCAATATGACTACATCTTTAAAAGTGAATCATGTTATACATGTGTTTTTCATTAAATTTATGTCTTGTTCAATTCTCGAGGTATGAAAACAACTTTGTTAAAGTGCTCTGCAGTTAGCGCTTATATCATGTAATAGTTTTCCTTATGTGATTTTGATGACGTTTAAACTGCTAACAAAGCAGATTACTGCCTATATGAAGTAATTTGTAGTCATACCAAAACATAACAAAACCAGGACTTCGAGTAATTTATTTTTTAAAGGTCTAATAGCTACTCTAAGAATAAGATACAGTTGAATAATATGGTGGTAAAAATTAGTCATCGAGGACTCAATTGTTACATTTATGTCCTCTCTGACCGATATTGGCAGCATAAGCGTGGACAGGGGAATACTTACTAGGATACTTACCAGGCTTTCGTTCTCAAGTAAGTAAAGAATATTATGCATTGGAGTACTAAAAGAAAATTATCGTTTTTCGAAAATAATCTTTATGTCCATAGAACGTCTCCCAAGTGAAAACGATATTTTTATTAGGCCGTGTAGAGAGTTTAGTGTTCAATTATTTTAAGAACAAAGGACATTAGTGAGACGTCAAAAATGGCAAACGGCTTGAAGGAGATGAGAATGAAAATGAGAAAGAATGTTTGATTCGGTGCGGAGGCAGTTGAAAAGTGAGACAATTTGAGAATTCCGTATGCATCGGCTCCCTATTTAAGGAAATAAATGGATGGATAGAGTTATATAATGGTTATTCTGAAATAAAGGCACCGAGTTGTATCATTCATTTTCGGAACTGTCAATTATGAAATCAAGCATTTGAAAAATAGTGAACTCCAAAGGAATGCAAGGGATTCAAAGTATTGGGACCTCAGGGAAAAACGTTGTTTTGGAAAAAATGAGGAAAACACATCATTTAATGGGTTCTATTTCTTTCATAGAATAAGTATATCTAAAGAGTAGTAAGGAAATAGACGAATCCCATTACCTGGAATAAAATCTTCCCTGGATGTACTTATGTGCATATAGCAAGAGTTATAAATTAACGTCTCATTGACGGGTAAGGACGCAGAGGATGATCTTTGAAGACTGAGCGTATGGATGCAGTGAACAACTGATCTAGAGGTTATGAGGACATAAACGACGGATGCACCAGGGCTGGAATACCAGAGAATTGGGAAAAAATGATTCCTACTTAAACTACAGAGTATGGAGCATTAAGAAGAATCTTGAATAAATTGCAAATAAAATTATGAACAGCCTTCGGTCCAAGCTCTAGGCGCCATATATATTATGCAGTTATGATTTGAATCTACGAAGGCATAGATGTGTTATTTTTTGGGCTATTTAATAATATATTACAATTGACTCTAAATAAATGTTTGCGTTTGAGATGGCCTATTAAGTTATGAATAACAGTACCTCCATTACAAGTGTAAGTAGGCTATATAGTGTTAATGCTGCTCTGGTCATACATGGTTTCCGTGTTACTTCTTGATTTAATAAAACATTATGTTTTGCAGAGTATTTCAGATTTGCTAAGTTCTTTTGATTATCAATTCCTTCCTTTTTTTGCAATTTTTACTACTACTGCTCTATTAGTGGTCAAAGTATCGATATATTAAAAATTTGGCACCTAAACTGTTTTTTACGTTAAATATTAGCTATATAATCTCCGATTTTTAAATTTGGTATCATGGCCTATAGTTCAGTTTCTATAGTATGAGTAACAGCGTTTTCTTTAGACGGCAGTCTTTATGTTATTCTATGACTATTATGTATTTTGGGAACTTATGTAAATAATTAAAGTCAAATATATATGTATTGTGTCTCATTTCCTAAAAACGGAGGATAATGAGAATAATCAGATTTATATTTCTTTCGGCCATTCAAATTTTTGGAAAGTGATTAGGTTGGCTGGTATATGAAGATATTACCAGATGATGTGAATGCTAAAGCTGTGAGCCATCTTACGCGTAAAATAGAACAGTTCATCAGTTCAGTTTCCCCTGATTATTCACGAGAACATATTATTTTAATCAATACAGTATATTTCATACTAAATTACTAAATGTATTTTCTTCATTGTGATAGTGCCTATTTTTCAGGCAAAAAGTTAAACATATATTCAAGAGCATTAAAGAAGGGAATTTTTTTAGAACATTATAACGACAGAGAGAGCAGCAGCAGTCAACAGCTTCATAATAATTATTCATTTCATGTGCATTTTAGTAAAATGAAAGGTCATTTTGCAAATGAACATTAGTAATGGTCTCGCATGCTCATATGGAGGAAGGTGTCTTGTTATTAGAAGCATGGAATGACGAAAATTTAAAGCCCCAAATAGGAAGTATACATGCTTTTCCTGGTTCATATGGTGGAACTTGGTAATACGACATAACCTACCCTTCAAATCGCACCTCTCTCACAATATATATCATTTAAGTCTTTCGCTTGACTTAAGAGGTAAAAAAATAGTAGTTGTGTCTTGGCTATTGTATACACCATCGGTTTGGGTTACATTGCAGCGTCTAGCGTAATATTTTAACGCTAGGCAAACCAAAACATCCAAGTCCTAGGAGGTATACCCGCGACTTTAGGGTTCGGCCAGGCCACAGGCCGACCTACCTATGTACACTGCCTCGGCCGGCTGGTGGATGAAGGCTAAAAGGAGCTACTGATGATATGATGGGGGACTTTAAAAAATGAGGGTTGGAATGAAAGATCCCAATAGAGAACTGAAGATAAATTTGATCCGCAGTTGTAGAAAATCGTAGGACATTCATAAAAAATCTGAAAAGGTGGAATGTAAGGTTGCGGTTGTGTCCAGAGATTTGTAATTGTCAACGAGCAACTGCGTTTTAAATGATTGAACATCTAATGCCCATTTTTGAATATTTCTAGTCAATAAGAAACAAGGATAGAAGCAAATGAAATCCCTAAATTAGGATTAAAATTTAAATAGTGGTCCTTTCTGTATTGGTTTGATTGAAGTGTAGCAACATTCTATGGGAGGGCCGAATAGCAATTGTAAGCATGTCCTCGTTGCTAAAACTGTCGACGAAGATGTTGACAATCTGAGTTCATAGAATTCAGTAGAATTTCCACTGAAATTTCTATTCATTTCTGTGGATGACCCTCCCATTCTGTTGCTCGAAGAGCCCATTTCCCTGCTTTGGCATTGAATATTCGCTGGGAAAATACTTGTGGCCTTGGATAAAAAAAGACATAGTGGTTATTTCGCCTGGTATGATAAAGAATCTCGAATAAGCAGCTTCAGTTCCGCAGAGTTGCGTAGAACAATCCGAAGCATCGTTCAATATATCAGGGAAAGGTCTCAAAAGCGCATTCCGTGCGTTTTCGGGCAAATACCTCGCTTCGCACCCTGATGTGATTTCGGGTGCGGGGCGGGGAGGGGGTTAGAGTGGAGCGATGGGTCGGTGAATCCAGACAGGGTTTTGGGGTGGGGGCGGGGGATTGGGGGTGGTTACGTGGGAGGGACTTCGACAGGAAGAGGGGATGAGTTGTGAGAGTCGGCGTGGGAGGAAAGTGGTGCAGCTGGATACGATTTGGGAAGGGAGGAAGGCGTGGCACAAAGGCGTGGAGTTGGCGCGGTGACCTGGGTGTCTCTGCGGGAAGTCGGCGGCACAGTCGCGCGGCGCAGAGGCAACCATCCCATTCCTGGGTCGCGATGCGTGTCTCACGGCCACGAGACGTGAGACGAATCCCGAGTTTCACTTTTGGGTTGCCTCTCGATCCGTCGCGGGGAATGAGGAAGTGGCGCGGTGGCCCAGAGGAGGGGAGAAGGGTCTGATGACTTCGAAAAGGCTCCACATTTTTGACGCAGGATCGCAAAGGGAGCATTCGCCTGGAATTTTGTTAAGGTGTCGCATTGGAGGAGCCATTAGTAGAATATATACCGATCTCTCTCTCTCCCTTTCTCTCTCCCCGGTATTTTCGGTTCAAGTTTTTGCTTCTCATGCGGGAAAGGCGCAGATTGAGGAGCATCTGGTAGTGCTTTCACGACGGAATTAGTGGAGTGTTTCCCATTTTTCTTGGCACATGGAAATCATAAGACCCCTTACTTGTGTAACTGGATCCTGTTTGTGGTAATTTGTTTTATTATTTTTTTGCCTTATCTCTCGTGTTCTGTGGAAAAGATGCTTCTTAATTGCATCGAAACAATCACATAAGCCTACCTAATTGACTAAAAAACAAATGATAAATATGTAAAAAAAATCAGATTGTTTTACTTTCTGGGAAAGCAAGCAGAACTATGTATATCGCCGAGTTGGGCGATTTACGTGCAGTTTCATTGAGTAGTTAATAATAAATGCCGAGTGATATGCAGTAAGTACCAACTTATTCGTCATTTTAGGCTCCACTGAACCGCAACGTAAAATATAACAACGGAAAGGGAATCACCATTTTGTGTTGATGCTTTATGAGTTAAATAATATGCTCTAATACTCGCACAGCTTGCATGGTTGTTCTCTGATTGCCCATTTGCGTATGAAAAACTTCATTTTATTGTACAGGCATCGATGAAGGGTACTAGTTGAGTGAATTACATTAAAATACATTCATACCATTCCAATTTATTATCTATTTTCTGTATCATAGTTGTAAATACTTTGTTTCGAAAACTCGGATCGAAAAAATGGAGTAGCGGATCACTGATGTCAGTTTTTGCATCACGTATCAGTGGAACTGAAAGCGACACGATATAAAGCGGGGACCTCCTGTCCTAAAGATTATGTGCTTTTTAAAAAGTAGCTAAATAACATAGCGTTTACGGAAATTGATTTTTAATTGAGTGAGCACTTAGTACCATTTGCTCGATCACTCAGACCAAGCAGTGTACTTCAATGCTTAGTTCCTCAGTCAGCCTTCGAAGGAAGCGGACGTATCGAGTGTCTCTCTCTTGTGAGTGTGAATACCAGTGTGAGCTTTCGAGTGTCCCTGAGATATCCTACTGGCCGTATCGGTAGACCATGCCTGGGTCTTGCATCAAGTGTGGTCAAGCAGTTAAACACCACCAGAAACTTCTAAGCTGTAACGGCTGCAAGGAACAACACCATCTTTCCTGTACATCCATGTCAGAGAACGATCTACAGGTGCTGGTGGACCTGCAGAAAAACTGGTATTGTACCATCTGTGGCCCAAAAATTCGTTCAAATCGTGGTGATGACACCCCAGTGGATTCAGGCTGTCCAGATCGTAGTGGTGAATCAACGCCCAATTCTGTAATTCGGGAGAATTCTTTGCATTCAGATGAAAGGATTAATGTATTGCTAAATGAGCTCTTAGACAGAACTAAGAAAACTCAAAAAGAGCAGTGTGAATTTAAAAAAGCTTTAAATTCCTAGAAGATGTTCGTTGATGAACACTCAAAATCACCAGTACTGTTAAACGATTCATTAGCCAAAATATATGATAGACTGGATTGTTTAACCGATAGTAATAGGTCATTATTGAAACGTGTTGACTACCTAGAGTCTCAACTCAGTCATATTGAGCAAGAAGCACTGAGGAATGTTGTGGAAGTCCATAGTACCTACTCCTCAGAGAGATGGGGAGTTACGAAGGCAGTGATAAGTAAGGTTGGATTAGCACTAGGACTCAAAATCGATACAAGTGACACTGATTATGCATTTTGCTTAAAAAGTCGTCCAGGAAATATAAGAATTACAAATCCTCCAATTATTAAATTGAATTTTATGCGTGCAAATCTAGCACAAGAATTCCTGAAGGCTCGCTGTGTCAAGAGAAACTTCTCTACCAAAGGTATAGGTTTGGAAAAATACCCTGAACAAAACGTGTACATAAAATTTATGAGAGTAAAAATGAGGCATTGAGCAGTAGAAATCGGAAACTATATTCATCAGCCAGAAGCTTGAAGAAAACTGGGAAAATTAAATACCTTTGGGTCAAATGGGGAAGGGTCTACGCGCGGTAAAAAGAAGGATCCGAGCGCAATTTGATTAGGTGTGAATCGGTTGTAGAGCGGTTTAAATGAGATGAGGCCCCGTGTTCAAACGACTCAAGCCAGGTCCCAACAAAAATTGAAAATGAAAAATGTGTGAGAAATAACCCGTACGCGGGGGTAAACAACACCTAACTCACTCCAGCTCGAGTGTGTTCCGACGTGTGGTTCGAGTTAAAAATGTGTCATGTGAATGCCCAGTCACAACCAGCACAAGTTACTTAATCCAAAAGAACCGTCCCATTACCGTCCAATTTAAATTCTGTGCGCATTATCCCAACCCCTTGAACGAATAGTACATGATGCAATGGTACAACACTTATTCCAGTGCAACTTTATCGACGAGTTCCAGTCCGGGTTTATAGGAGGTTATAGCACTCAATCTACTTTAATAAAGGTTACAGACGATATCCGGCTTTCCATTGACAAGAAAAAGTTAAAGATTCACTTCTAGATTTTTCTAAAGCTTTAGACTGCGTTGATCATGCCATTATACAGGATAGACTGTGCCAGTTAAAGCTGTCTCCTTCAGTGGTAGCGTGGTTTAACTCTTATCTAACTGATCGACAACAGGCGGTAAAGGCTCAGAATGGTGACTGTTCAAGTCTTTGTTGAGTTTCCCGAGGGGTTGCTCAAGGATCTATACTCGGTTCGGTGTTGTTCTCGATATTTATCAGTGACCTTCCCAAAGTGATTCGAAATCGTAAATATCACTTGTACGCCGACGATTTACCGATTTATCTGGATTGTCATCCAGCAAATATTGATGAAGCCATTAATAAAATTAATCAAGATATCTCATCCATATGTACCTGGGTATAAGGTAACAAACTAAAATTAAACGCGTTGAAAACTAAATCAATAATTATAGGTAGTCATTACTATATAAATAAATTGGATTATGATGCTCTTCCTAAAATTCATGTTCAAGGTACATTAATTGATTACTCAAACACAGTCAACAATCTAGGATTAATCATAAATAGTACCCTGAGCTGGCAAGAACATTACATTTATTTCCAATGAAATATATAAAACAATCTATCAAATGAAGTATTTTATGAGCATGATGTCTATTTCGTTAAGACGAAAAAACTCACTCCTGAAGCCTCATATTGATTATTGCTCTTTAGCGTATACAGATTTAAATAAAGATGAACTTATAAAACTGCAAAAAATGCAAAATGCAGGTGTCAGATACATTTGTGACATTGGGCACCGGGAGCACGTAACACCATATTTCACAAGATTAAATATTCTATAAAGTCGAATCTCGTAGGCTCTATCAATTAGGACTCTATATGTACAAACTTCTGGAAACTGGGCAGCAAACCCACCTCTATAGAAATGTGATTCAAAATAAAAATATAAAAGTGAGATCAACGAGAATAACCGAAAATCTAAATGTACCATCGAACCATACAACAATTTTCCAGAAATCATTCATAGTAAAATCGTGTCAGTTTTGGAATAAATTACCAGACAATATAAAAAACACTACTTCAATCATTGTATTCAAATACCTACTATTTAACTATGGAAAAGAAAAGGAAAATGAAAACATAGAATAGGAGTCAGATACCTATAAGTTACCATAATGCATGATACCATGCATTATGCATGAAACCATGATACACTGCATAATAAATTGAATATTGAAAATGGAAAATGATTTTGATAGCCAAAAATTAACTTTAATTTGATAACCATCTCTACTGGAAATCAAGCGATTCTCAATGTATCAGTTACAATCTACTTACGTCCAATGCAATATTTTCGAGATTCATGAGGAATGGTAAAATCATGAGATCTTTCTGTTACTTTTGAGCACACATATTAAGATCGAGTTTTACCTGTAGTAGAATTAAATGTTTTGTGAATTATTTTGTTAAACATTCCCTTATGGAAGAATTTTCATCATCGTCACCGGTCAACAAAATCCTATAATTGGTTTGACGCAGCCCTCCACACGATTCTTTTATCGGCCAATCCCTTCATATAAACGTAATTCTTCTCTTTTACATCCTTCACAACCTTTTCTATATATCTCATACGAGGCCTGCCTTTTCCATTATCCGTTTACATTTCCCTCGGCGAATGTCTTCATTAGGGCAATCGTGTCTTAAGATATGGCCGATTAAGTTGCCCCGTCTTTTTTTTGAGTTTTCAGCATACTTCTCTTTTCTCCCACTCTTCTTAAGACTTCTTCGTTTGTCACTCGGTCGATCTATTTTATCGTAATCATTCTTTGGTAGCACCACGTACTAGAAATTCCAATTTTAGTTTTCAGGGTAGTGCAAGGTGTAGAGCGAAGGGTCGGGGCTCAAGCAAGAAATCGATTTGCCTTTGCTGACCTAAATTATCCACATATTACATACACATTCCTCTACAGAGGTGCCTCAAGATCTTGCATGACAGTAAAATCGCCAATCCTCTACGCTCTCAGAATTTCGCTGATTAATATTAGGAATTCGTTTCCTTTCTTTGTTGGTTTTTGACTGGCAGGTATTCATGTGGGAGTATCAATCGAAACGGGCGAGGTGCTATTGTAACTTAAGTGATCCCTCAAACCTGCCTTCTATGCTGGCGCTGGTTGCTTTGCAAAATTTTCCGGAGGAAGTTAAAAACCGCTCTCTATCTCAAGAATCCATTTTCGTCTGACATACTCTTCTAGCAGTTTTTTCAACGTCAAGGATTTTCCTTATGCGGATCCATGAAATAAGATTTATGTTCTCTTTTTGTCATATTTTTGTGCATATCACTTCATCGTGTTGAAATTCACAATTACTTCCATGTTTGAGGTTTACCTAAGCGTATCTTGCATCTTTTTTGTTTATTTATGGTATTATTTTCATTTATCTAAACGTTCTCTTATCTGTGTATGTACACTGTGTCCTAAGTCTACATTATCTTTATCTATTCCTAGTATTTACAGCTTCACTCCCGTATTATATTTCTCACGGTAGTCATGTAAGCTTTTTTCCTCTTAAATTTTTCCAGGGTATTATTCCTTTTTCGCAATTTCACGAATTCACCATGCCCTAAGAAACAATGAGAGTGTGTTGGTGTTTGAAGGTACATTTCTTATATAGGTACATCAATTTTTCGTGAATCATTCATTATTTTTCATGTATTATTAGGTATTTTTGGTATTGATTTCAAGATGCTACAACTGCTGAGTTTGTAATGCAAATCATCACTGAAATCTGATTCTAAGACACATTCCATGATCAAGGCATAATTTAAACCTATGGACATTATAAGTTATAAATTGGATCAGAAGATAATATATCAGAACGGCGCTGCACCCAGGTAACCTAGCTACGTCATGTGATAGTAAATATGCCCATCGGAATCAACTATGCATTATGGTTGATATAAATAAAACAATGAATCATTAAATTTTTCCAGTTACTTTCCTGCGTTTTACAGTTGAAATGTTGAAACAAAAGTCTCCTGTTTACTAAGGAGAATAATAATTTCTCTTTAATAATATGAAGTTATTGATCCGTCAACTAACTTGGAAAAATGAATAATATAGGTAATATTTATTAACAAGAATTTGCTAGATATGTTAAATCTGGAGAGAAAAAAAAGTAGCGTGAACCCTTGCACCTAAACGTCTTCACTTTAAAAGCTAATAATTTACGAAAAAGTTCATTTTTCTTTTTAATAATATAAAATCTGTACACTTATAGTATACAATCATACGCAAGCATCGGTTTTCATCTAATCCATGTACATGCTAATGTGATACGTTAAACATTAATTCATTTCTTTTCTAGGTTCTGTTAGGTCTGTCCTTTTTTTTACATGAGATACTGCAGTTAATTTTAAGAGTTTACCACTGCATTGCAAGAGTCAAGTATAAATCTATGCTAAGTCAGTTTCTTCAGAGTCTTACTTTAGATGCGTTATTTCACTTTCGGAAACAAGGATGCGTCAAGATTTTCGAAGATCATAGCCTTCGCTCAATTCCTGACCTCGATGATCGCAGATATTTGTGTCACCAAAAATCAATTTAATTTTCCAAAATAGTGGAGATAAATTCCCAAAATCTTTTAGGCCATATTTGTAAAGACAGTGAGCCGTGGTTGTTGGAGATTATTAATTTGTGGTGTTGATGTGGCCTAGGGCAACCTGAAGCCTATGAGCTGAAACAGTGGGTTTTCTTATTTTTCTGGCTTTCATTTTACCGCATTTTAAAATTATTTTTTTAGCACATATCAATGCATTTTGTGTCTAATATTTTCGGAGTTTCTCTTGTTTTTTTCTTCTTAGATTTGATGAACGTTCCCAATAGTTTTGCAGCCATCCACATAGTTCATTGTTTTCCGAACGAATATATTTTCACATTCCCGCAGTTTACCTTTATCTCCCGTTACGATGGACCTTATTTGTTTGCTTGTCTACTGTGTAAACCTTAAGCAGGTTCTTTTCTGCCAGAGAGTGTTGTGATTTTTAAACCAATTCTATTTTAGAATGCATTTGTGTAATGACAATTTTATATCTTTATGATTGCTGATGTTTATGATTCACATCCATCAGAACTCATTCTTTCCTTCTTCTTCCTTATTACTCTATTGCATCTTTTTAGCCATTATTTTCCGTCCCGTTTATATTTTTCCGTTTATTGATATGGATAGTTGAGCCTTTTCATCGCCGGAAGTTGAATTTTAAATGTTTATTTTATCATTCCCTTGTACTAGACAAATAGGGTCACTTAATTTTATTTTATCACGGTGTTTACGTGATATTCTAATGTTTACTTTGATGCCAACGTTTTCCTTTCGATCTACTCCAAGAAACACTTAAGTTATTCTATGTAAATATAATTATGGAGAAAATTTGCAATGACGTTAATTACATATAAAAATTAGTGACTGTGTACTAATTTTGTGGATTTATTCCATAATAATAAACAGATATAAACTTGTGAATTCCACTGATTTAATTAATTTAATATTGGTACTACCAGTTTCAGCCGTCAGGCCATCAACAGATGTACTCGATGATGGCCTAACGGCTGAAACCGGTAGTACCGACAGTAAATTACTGGAATTCACAAGTTTATATCTCTTTATTAAAAAAAGAGGGAAGTTGTTTTGCTGCTGCTGGACTCGCTCTCTATTGCATAATAAGCCTCACTCTAATGATATTGAATATTTAATGGTTTTTATTAGTGTGTAATAATTTTCGAACTTGGCTTTTTGCAAGCTTTTACTCCATTTTGTGAATTTGCTCTGCAATCTACCGTCACGCACCAAGGAATTCTTCTGTACGAAGATATAGATTCCCTACTTTTACTGAAAATTTGGGACCGATTACTTTTTTCCGAGAAATGTGATCTCTCATCTTAAAAAATTTGGGACCGATTACTTTTTTCCGAGAAATGTGATCTCTCATCTTAAAGACATCTCGTGGCTTCTTCCACAAAGAGTTCTCGGCTTGCAGAGCCTGGATATTCCCTCAATTAATTTTCTCCAGGTATAGCACCGAGTGTCCAAATTTCAATGCTCATGTTCCTCAAGCTTTGAGTCGCTGTATTAATCTCGCGTTCTCCACCATGACAATCGTTATAGAGTAATAATCTCGTGATTATTCTTTACCGAGGCTCATTTTCTTTGATATCTCTCCCTCAAGAGTTCTGCATTGGGTTGCGCAACAATTACACCCGAAATCTCGACCGAGACAGAAGACGAGGCGAAGGTGGCCTCTTTGTAGCGGTTATGGCCATTTTCCCGGAACCGCCTCTTTTAGGGTGCAACCCTCTCCCCCCTATTCGGACTCCTCCCAATCCACTTTGGACCGAGACAATTCCCTCCCTTTCCTTCCTTTTCTCTCCTCGAAAGGGTCCCGACCTCAGCGCCCGCCTTCCCAACCATACATTCCCGTAAGCGCCAAGGAAAGACGGAGGATCCTAGCGTGCGTGTGGGAGCGGTAGGTGGGTGCAGAAGGGGTGCAGGAACTGGAAGGGTTGGGGGGAAGAGAGAGAGAGAGAGAGGCGGAGGCGGAAACCGAATCGATTTGGAGCCGAGGAGGGCTCGTCGGAGAGGGTGCGGAGCTTGGAGGGCTGATTGAACGTCCGGGGGAGAAGGGGTGGGGAGAGTGGACGACCGGATGGGGATGGTTGGGTTCGGCGGGAAAGGACGGTGGATGCGTGTGTTTTTGTGTGCGATGGGAGGGGGAGGGCGAAGAGTGTGGCGGATTCATGAGGGTGGACTTCTGCGGGGGAGTGTGGGTATAGGGGGAAGGGACATTGTGGGCCCGCGACGAATGCGGAGGAGCGAGTGTGGGAGTCGGAAAGAAGAGAGGGGTTTAGTGAGGGGTACCCCAAAACCGTAGAGCAATATAATGTCCGTTTCCATCAAAACTTGGATTGAAAGACTTGTTTTTAAGAATTTAAGTTAGGAGGTTAACGATGAAACAACGAATGGGACAAGTGAGAGGGATGGAACAATGAAGCATTATAGCGGATGAGATATCTCATTGTCGTCCTCAGTAGTAATCACCTGAAAAAAGATTGTGAGAGAGACTGAGTAATAATTTGTATTATTTTATGAGGAAAGCCAAAGGAAATTGCTAGTACCTACTATATTTTGGTGGACTTGGTGATCCCTTCTAATCTTCCATTCATGATTATGAACATCACTCTCGTTCGTATAAATGAAATAAGTTCACTTGTAACTTTGTGGAAATTCATCATGACAATTGATGTATTGCAAACTTTTACAAACCACAATAAAAGAACAAACTCACCACCCAGGTTTCGGCACTAAGCACCATCGTGAACCTCATTCTCTTTCATATTATTCGAGCAGATATATCCTTTTTGAACGCACCAAGATTTTTTGAATTAAATTACCCTGCCTGAGGCTACAATAATGCACTCGGCACATGTGTCTTCCAACTCGGCTATAAGTTGACTAGCATTAACGTTTTCTCACAATGTGCATTCTTTTTTTCTCACATTCGCAGATGTATACATTCTTTTTTTGTCACTCACGCTACGACGAATGTTAAAATTAGTACCTTCTATGACAACGCACGAATCAAATAGCATATCAGTGATTATGATGGCCCATACCAACAACGTCAATAAAAATGTAGTTTTATAGATAATTTGGCCATAAATAAAAAGAGAACAGCAGAACCATGCTGGTAATCCTAACAGCTTATTGAGGTAATTAAGGAGCAAGTATTGAAAAATAGGAACACATTAAATGGCCATTAGCAGTTTAGACCACATTCCCTCCTATAATTATGAGTTAGGACTGAGGAGGAGAGTTTTAACTGATAATCTAATATTTGTGGAATTATAGTAGAATAACACCACTTATGAAGTAGCTCAGAGAGTTAGGACCTAGGTGTAAAAATCTTCTATGGTAAATTTTTGAGTAAAATAAATATCATTTGCTATGCGTTTGAGACGTACATTGAATGGTTAATGTAATTGTTTGCTCAGCTATTTTAATTCTGTAATGGTATTGGGAGTCAAATGCGTTAGGCTGGGTAAAGTAGACTGTAGGGCACTACTGGAGAAGGAAGTTAGAGGGAAGGTGAACTTGGGAAAAGAGCATAAGTTAGATGAGAATTGAGAGACATGACAACAATATGATGATGATTTTTAGTTTAGCTATTGGGCTCTCTGGCGCCCGACTCTATTTGGTCTCTTCATTCTACAGATGTATTTTCATCAAGTTAATGTAATTGGTTCCAATATATATTACGCGGAGTATATCGAATTCCCCTGTCACCAATAGTAGGAAACTACGAGACCGTTGTGCGTAATATTTTTCTGTATTTGAAAGTATTAGTGGTTAATTCTTGTATCATGTTATGCATGCATGCTGTGTCCAGATAAATGACGGAAACAACTGAAAATATTATTTACACTAGGAAGCTGAAGATAGTACGAAATAGTTTAAAGATTTTTTAAATCATAATTTATAAGCAAAGTATTAATCACCTTGAGTGTAAAGTAAAGTATAAAAATGGAAACTGGTATTTTTACATAGCCGTCACATGTTTGTAACAAAATAAAGTACTCAAAATACTAGTTTCAGAAAGAGAAAGATACATATTCCTCCCGCTTCAATTTATCAAAGACAGCTTTCAGGTCTTTTTGACGGTAAAAACACCCTTGATAATACGAAAACGTGGAATAATTTTATAGGTGATAATGCCCACGTCAACGTAATAAGGTCACGTCCTTGTGAAGCATGACCGAACGCTGTGTATGTTTGTTGGTTATGGTCATTATTGAATTGCGTAAAATGTATAATATTTCTGCTAGCCGGTGTATTGTTATCGCTCCAACTTGGTGACCCTAAGGTCAGGAGTTTGAATACTTTCTTAGTTTTGAATATTTAGATTGTTCTCGGATTAGGACTACATGGTGTGACAATCTCAGCCACAGGAGCAACTGAGCCCACCACTACTAATGTGATTTTACCAACATTTTTAAGATGGAAAATGTCACTTTTATAAAGGCCGTTTTACACGGTGCGATTTCAATCGAATGTTTGAAACTGAACGAAATTGTTTATCTGAATGGAATTAGAACAAGGTCTATTTTCCGTTCAGTCATCCAGATTCGCGCAAGTGTTCACACAATTTGCCGCTTTACACGGTACAATTTTCATCATACAAGCGTTTGTGCAAGAAATTGTACCGTGTGAAACAGCCATTATACAATATATGCATAAAATTCTCGAAGTTCAATCATTATGCATTATGCAAGTTTTAGTACTTTTCCACTTCAAAGTTTTAACGCACCCAACCATGGTTTCAACTTCATGGTTGCAAGTCATTCTCGAGGGCTCCCTGCCCTTGAGGAGAAATATACAGAGGTAGGCACTTAAGAGTTCGGTAAACAATGGCTAGATTTTATTTAAAACTTGTACGTGGAAAAGATCGAAATATTTTGCCTCCATTATACCGTTGCACTGGGATTTAGTGCCTTTAAATCTTGAAATTCTTCGGTAAATTCTATGAGCAACAAATCTATTAACATTTATCACAAATCATATTTTCTGGATTCATTCAGGTAACAATTTTCACGTATTCTACTGTTTCTTAAATAATGGTTCGAATGTTTTTATTAATTATCGAAATTTATAATAATCTTTCTGTTTACCTATTACATTATATATCTGCCATATTTTGATGATTTTCATTTTGTAGGACTTGTATTTATCTTTTGCGCTATTTTAGTGAAATTTAGTTCCTGAATCATTGTTCTAAACAGCTAATCAACAGCACTGGGTGGAAATTGAGCTTTAAATGTGTTTGTTATTATCTTTGAAATTCAATTATGAATGGTTTTTACCTGGGCATCACATATATTGTTTCTCATTTAATGCGGATTCATTTTAAAAGAAAATAATATGACCATTGAAGTATGATTATATTCAATGGGATAATATAACATTTATGAAACACTTATGCAGAGAGAAAAGCATGATTAGCAGTGAATTAAATAATCAGATACGAACGGTTAAACCCCTTTCTTTCTCGTCATGGCCACGTCATTATTTTCAAAAGTAAAATTCATCCTCCGCCCTACTGATGCATAGTAAACTCGGCGGTTTATTTCCTTTTTTCCTTGTTCCACTTTCTTCAAGAATGTAGACCACTTGGCCCTTGTCGCTTGTAAGAGGTCAAAATTTATTCCTGCATTTGACCTAGAGATCTTTTGTCGCCAAAATGAGGAATGAGGTATAACACAAAAGAAGCCGGAAAAATAGAAGGGAAACTTTATTTTTTCCTTCCCTCTGTGCTTCATATTTTTTCTTTCCACTTTTTTTGGAGGTGTGACGGCCCTTCATATGTAGGTGGTCACTCGGCCAATCAATCAGCCCCAATTACCCGCCATCTTCACTCGTGAACCTGTGAGGGGGTGGGGGGTCCGCCCCTAATTTGTTGTTCCCTGACAAGCTCAGTGCAACCATAGTGAGCTGGAGATTGTTTTTTTCCTCGGCTAGGATGCGGAAAATTTGCCCTCGTTCGCTTCTCGAAGTATATGCTGCCGAGGGCAAGGCTCCTCTTTCCCTTCCTTGGTCCTAAAAAATTACTTTGCCCCCAGGTTTGTGCCGATCAAAATGGGAGGCCCGTAATAACCATTCGGGAAACTCGATATTTATTTTTTCAAGAAGAATAACGGAATGTAATCTAAAAGCAGAAGTAGGTTATTCGATATATGGCTAGCAGTGGTATTTTACGCCATTAAATTCATCAACTTGTTCATTATGAAGGAAATTGAAAGCAAGTTCGGGTAGAAACAACAAATGTTAATCGCTATTGCACGGTAGTTGCATTGATTATATATTCCTTTTTATTCAGGGTGGTAACATGAAGTATAAAACCGACCAAAGTGAAGTATAAAACCGACCGACCCAAAGTGGGTGAGGAGATATTATCAAATACGGTGTTATTTATCAAACTTAATCGAAACATTTTCCCAAGCAGTAAAGAAGCGGTTTTGCAATAAGAATAATTGTCAATATTTCGTCCATTTGAATAATGGATTATGTATAATTAACACAGGTTCACCGTTTTGTTAAAAATATCAGGTTGGAATTTCAACACATTTCAGGCTTGTGGCTGAGTTCCCCTAAAGATATGGCAATGAGTTAACGTGCCTAACTTTTGTTTTTATTAATGATTTAGTTCCTGTTACTATGTGCGGAGCAAATGTTTGTCTACTTAATATTACCCAACGATTATTATTCACTGCCAGTTTATAATGCATTGAAAGTATTTTTCATTTATCTCATGAATCATGCCCGCGTAGTGTGAGAGGGTTTATTTTAGGACTAGGTTTTCCACAAAAAATTGTAATGTAAAATTTTCACGATGCTGCCGACCTGCTACTAGCATATCAACTGAAATGTGATCATGGAGATACGAATGAAATTCAGCGAATTTTTTGCCTGAAAATGGCTATAAAACGTGAAAGGTTAAACTGGCGTAAGTACCATTGTAGATTGAAATATTTCATGACATCTGTTAGAGTGGGTGATTAAATTCCCATTCCCAAAATCATGTTTTTTCGGGAAAAACATATTCTAATTCAGTTGGGGTAACGATGTTTTCAGTACCTATATTAAGGGATATGGCAAACGTATAGGAAAAAGGATTGACTATTAGCTGTAGTTTTAGACCTTTTTCCAACTGATTAGTTAAATCGGAAGGAGTGGAAAGGCTGAAAACAATTAGAAAACGATGGCAGTTTCCGCCGTAGTGTCTGAATTTACAAAAGGGAGGTTTTTAGCCCGTCTTCGATTTTAGATTCCTTTTCGTGGAACCTCTCTGGGTTCTGTGGTATTAACTGCAATCACTTAACGTTCTCGCTTGAAATATTTCAATACCTTACAAACTATGTTTTCTCTGCTAGAGAAAATGGCAAGGAAAAATGAAATTAAAAGAGAAATTTAAATATGGATGTCAGTGAATGGTGGCCCTTTCGATATTTACTGTCAGATCGTAAGTACGCCCAAACTCGTGACTTCATACGTAACCCTACAAAATAAAATTATGCACAGGAAGGAAAGTAAATTATGTGAAGGAAAGGATCCTGAGTGCAAGTGCAAGTGCAAGGCTTAGTACAATGTGCTCTATTTATTGAGTGTAGTCATCATTGAATAAAATTGGCCTTTGAGGTTGAGTTGCAGATTCACATCTTAGATATAATATTTTATCTCCCCTTTTATATTTAAAAGTATTGCAATATTAAACGAGATATGTATATGTCGCCGATTTTAGCACCCAAGTCATAGGTTTATGTTGGAGTGAGAAGTATGGTGCACCAGATAAATATTTTGAATGGCAACAAACTACAGAATGAGTACTAAGTATAGTACCTTTTGGAAGTATCTATCGATAAAATAAAATGGAACGAAGCGCTGTCATTTATGATATTTTCCTGGCTTTTAGTCATGTATTCCTTGGCATTGTCATGTGCATCCTAATAAATATTATAATAAGATACGTACGATTTTGCATGCTTCATTTTAGTCACTGGCTGAAAAAATTAGGCCACGGACAATTAACTGGGTTTTTTAGAATAGCATTATTATTATATTCGGAGTGTTATTTTCAGAGAACGTATGTGTGTATAAAAGAAAGAGCTCGTAGAACTGAAGTTATGCAGTAAACTACTTACGCGGAGTAAGTATTTGATCCCATTAGTATTGTATTCACTACATACGCAGGAGCTAAGTAGACTTATCTTGAAATTCAAGGTATATTCGTATCTCCAAAAAATTCTCCACAGACCATGCGTGACATCCAGCTTTAAGCCACGTATTAAATACGGTTTCACTGACTTTATGTTCAAAATCTCTCCATTCCCCTCAGACTCGACAAAAGTCGCCACGGAACTGGAAAGGATTTGAAATATAATCATCAGCATTAATAAAAGAAGAAGATGGAAGGAGTCGTTAAAAAAGAAGGGGTTGGCGCCGTTAATATTCGGATGGACTCCGCGCGGTGTCGTGGGGGAGTGAGTTTGCAGCTTTGGGAGCGGGAAAGAGAGGCGCGGGATCTGGCGAGCAGGTTCAAAAAAAGTGTTTGAAAGGTGGGAGAGGCGTTTAGGGGGGTAGTGTTCGTAGGCGGACATGTTGCGGAGAAGAGGTGGGCTGGAGAGTTTGGCGAGAGGAGGGGTACGCTGGGAAGTCAGGGGTGTTTTTTTTTTCGCTGAGAGGAATTGGGGAAGCTGGAGGGTTGTTTGCTCACTGGGCGGTGGTCTGCGTGGAGGAAGGAGTGGCGTAGCGGTCCGAGCCTCCACTTGGAGAGTGCCTAACTCGCGTCCAGAACCGGCACTGCCGTGGCGGAACGAGAGATCCTCTTTATTTGCACCCTCGTTTTGCTTTTTTTGAATAATTTTTTCGTCCCCGCCTCAGGATTCCACTTCAGGGGGCTGATGTCTCCCGCACGCTTCTCATGCCTTTTTCCCAACTGACGCACCCATTCCTTTCCTCCTCCGTCTCCAACTAAATCACTATTTCTCTCGTTCTCTCCACCTCTTCTCCAATCCTTTAACCCTCTATCTCCATTCATTAATGTCTCCGTTGGAGAGAAAATTTATATTTTTTTTAATAATCCGAGTTTCTGTATGCTTAGATGTTAAGCTTATTACTAAGGATTTGGTGGCACACGCATGCGCGAGGATGCCTCTGTAATATGGTATTGAAAATTCTACGGTGCTAAATTTTTTTCTAATGTTATGTGCGATTTTGAATTATACTTATTAAGGCCCTTCAGACTTCTGCGATTCCTATGATTAGTATTATTATAGGAACCGGTTCCTCTTCCCGTTAATTCTCAATTTATTATTTCTGGTTAATGAAGAGGAGCGAAAGGGATACACTCCATGCCAGTTTCTTTTCACTTCATTTTTAAAACGATTCACCTTCAGCTACACCGTGCATTTTCTTTGCGTCATGCATATCTGGTGGTAAAATAGTTTTTGTATCAAAATTCAGTGGTAGGACTCTCATAAAAACCGCCGTATCTCTAAGTGATCCAGCGAGGTAATACTCGGTACTCATATCCTGTTAGAGTATATTTGGGGGGTATTTTTATCTTTATTCATGTAGCCTATACACCAAAGATTTTCTGTGTTATTTCAAGAATTTCATTACCTTTCACTTCCTTTTTCATCGTTCGCTCCAAAATTTTCCATACTGCTAAATTTTCCGTAACACCAACCTTATTTTATCATATTTATTTTTTATTTTTATTCGTTCCGCTTCATTTGCTTGACAATTCAGTAAAATTTTAATTTTTAGATTTCTGATGTTAAAGCCTATAGATGATTTACATGTGATTTTTGTTTCCTTTGGGAACTTTGTTTTTTGGGTCCACCTAATATCATGCGTAAGCTAAGCATACTTGTAGGGTACGCTGAGTCCATTGTTCTGTAGAGGAAAATTAAATCAAAGCATCGGCTACAGTTCGTTAAGAATGTGCTCTATCTCTTTCCATCCATCTATTTCTGCATCAAAAACTTAATGGTGAGAAGTTTGTGATACAGTATCATCAAAGGTAGCTGGATTGCTGGACCTACCTTTTGCGATTAACACGCGAAGAAAACCTCCGTTAAGTACAAGACAGTAGTTTACCCACTGCATCAAGGTAATTACTCTGTCGACATTCCATTATCTCCAAGCTACGTGACAAAGCCCCATTTTCTACCCTGCTAACTTGCGAGTATGGGTGTTGCTAGTTCAAACTTGTTGCTGTTTTTCAGCAACTCTCTCCACTCCCACCCGCAAACGCTGTAAACCTTTCTCTTTGACTTTCCCGCAACCGACCTTGCCGACTTCTTATCTACTCTCTCGCTTCACAAGAAGTATACTTACTATTACTATATTCTTCCCCCTCCTACCATGCATTTATTCACTTATTTCTGATTTATTTCTGTACAAGTAAACCGTCCAGAATCCGTACTCCTCCATTTCCCAATCTGTCAAACCATTTTATATTCTGTTCAAGTTATTTGTATTTATAACCTAGGACTGATATTAGGACCTGCTCAAGTTTTTTTATTCGTAGTTTTTAGTGGTTGGATGATCAAAACTTTGGTCGGTCCTCCATTGTGAGGGGCACCGTTGAGAAAGAAAATGAAAAGAATCTCTGCTGTAGATTTTTGCGTAACTGCTGATAGCCGTTCTCTCTCATGTGCTCTCAAGTCTGCATCTGTACTAACTGGGGCTTCAGAGCGGGAGAGAATGTATAGGGGTGAGAATGGAAGGGTGGACAGAAACACGGCGTCGGCATTAGGGTGCTCATTACGAAAGGCGCCAAGGGGACCACGGCTTAACGACCCAACCGGTGGATGGAGTACTGTACTACAATTATCTCCACTAAAATGTCATGTAGAGTATGGTTTACCAACGAAAATGATACTTTTTGCCGGGATTTGAACCCGGTTTCTCTTGGTGAGAGGCCAGTACTTGACTTGTGGCTTGTAGTACTTGATAGCTGGAGGATGATATTCCAGATCTGGAATGAAAATGGGTTTTCATTCACATGGCTTATGAGCACACAATTTGATACCTAATGTGTATATCTGTATTACAAATATGTATATATTTTTTCTTGAGCTATTCACTGTTTCACAAATGATATTGTGGTGATTTTCTGCTGTCAATCTGCCAAATTTCTTCTCATGGTGAGTGAAAAACTGCCACACATCTCTTGGCCACAATCCTTAAGCATATAGTGATATATACTCCCCGCCCGACACACGGAAATTGACTGGATGGCGTACTTCTTGCACATCGTCCCGGCATCCGTTTGTGTTCATTCTGCTGTGTGAACCTGTGTTTAATTATTTCCATTTCTTTACCTTCTCCTAGTTTCTATAGAACGTCCATTGAACAAGCTCGTTATCCTTCTATTTTTCTCCTCAAATCATAAAGAAGATACCGTGCCAATGTATAATATTTTCTTAATCCAGCTTCCTGATTTCTCTTATTGAGACTCGCGTACCATTCTTACGCAGAGCTGATCTTCAATTGAATACTGGATAATTGGTTAGCGGGTTAACCCTGTTGAATTGTGACGTTATTAAACTACACTCATTATCTATTACTTTGTATTTAGCCTCAATTGATTTCAACGTTGGCTAAATGTAATTTTCAAGATGCACTAAGATAGACGTATCCCAAAAAAAACTGGAATTTACTGTCTGCTTTCAGGTGTTGTCTGCATCACATATAAGCTTCAAATTGATATTTCTAATATTTTATTACACTTTCAGCTATTCAATACATGCATCAATTATATTTTCCGTAAACTCCTTCAAAGATTGTTTTGAGCCAGAAATACTAGTGTAAGACTTCCGGTTGTATTTCATATACTTTTATATTCCTGTTCTAATTAACATTATGATATCCCATGTTATTTGTTCCCTTTCGAACTTAAGATGAGCATATTTATGCAAGAGGTGGATTACATTATTCCGAGGGCTAAATAGTCATGTTATTAAGTAATTAATACTACCTTTAACAAATAAAGGAACCAACACCTATGTATATTTCCACTGAAATTTATTTGGTACCACTAGTTTCAACGCATCGGCGTCATCATCAGGTACATGTCAAAATTTTTGTGTCTCTGGTATATATACCCTAAAGAAGCATAGCCATAGGTGTTCGTTTCGTTATTTGACCATGAATTTCCACATAGTTACGCCGCAGAGTATTGAGTACACTACCTCTAACATTTGATTGTAAGAGGGATTAAACGTTTTCCTAATATTCTTTGCAATTTTTAACGACTGTACTTATTCAAGGATTGTAAACATATTCGCGAAGTTTTTTCCTATGGGAATTCTGGTATCTGTATTTTTATGTTTTGGCTATTGATCAAGGTTTTACAGTCCACAGGCTTTCTGAGGTTGTCCAACATCAGTTGTTCACGTCTGCAAATATTATTTCAAGTTATCGGTGCTTCGGGGAAGCACTGTACATGATCCAAATACTAATTTAGATACATATAATGGATACATGTATTTTGAGTCCATCTTCGTGATTGTAAATCCAATATATTTAATCATTAAAATTTTGATGAGGTTTATTTGGTTTTTTGCTATCCATTTAGAAATCTTAAGATACCATATTTGCCTATTAGGCAAATTATTGTGTTAAAATGTCAAATTCTCTTGGGTGAAGCGCAATTTCAAGAAGAAAGAAAAGTTTGCGAAAAATTTAGCAAATTTTTCTTTCTTTTCCCGTTTCTCAAAGTTCTCTAATCCCCTCCTTAATCACGTACTTTTTTTTACCAGTTTTACCAGCCATCCCAGGGGCAATCCTCAGAAAAAGACCTCACTAGTGAGGGAGGAGGGTGGATTGGGGATGGCTGTTCAGGTTAACATGACTCCTGAGTCCGGTTATACGAGATAAACGAGCTCCCCTCCTCCATCATCTTCATCTGTACAACTCCCTCTCCCGTTTATCCACTTCAACCGTCTTCCCTCCAGCCTTTCCTTTCCCCGCCGCAGCCACCTTAAAGGTGAACGGAACGATGTCGAGTGTCTCCCTTCTCGCAGCGAGACCCTTTCAACAAGGATACGGCTCCCCCCCTTGTCCACGTCCAGCCTCGCGACCAGTGCCACTGCTGACCCAGTTGCCATGTCCGCTGGACCACGCTAGTTTCGAGAGGGGTGAATTTTCAGGGTGGCAGAGATGGAGGTGTGGGCGGGTGGAGGGGAAGAGAGAAAGAACGAGATGACCTCTGCATTACGGAAATTATCTTTCCCGTGCGTCGGAAGGGGACCGGCGCGTTCTCATTTCAATGGACCTGCTTGGCGGTATTATAGGCGAGGGGTGGAAGGAGATGGGTAACGGTCCCCGCACCGAAGGCCCTTTTGCTAATCCGTTTGGTGCCCCCCAGAAATATACTGTATAGGCAGAGAGTAGGAATTGTCTATGTGCATTAAACTTTGCACGCATGCCTTCGAATATTGCATCTTAATATGAATTTTCCCCTAAAAATATCACGCAATTGTTGTGCATTAGGTTTTCTGATCCCCCAGCAGCTTATGTTATACGATTTCTAATCTACTTTAATTTTAAGCTGATTCCTAATACGAACATACATGCCCTTGGAAGAGTTCCCACTTTCAAACTCTGGGTTTCAGGGCCAGTGCTTTGTGGACCTGACTAACTTGGTCATTCTCGGCCGTATAATTTTAAAGCTCAAATTCTTAAGGTTGAGTACTTTTAATGCTAAATTCAATGGCAGCATTGCTTACTAAAATACTGTAACTTAGGAAAGATGTACGAGAAACATGCAAAAAATACAAGCTTGGCTGCTTGATAAAAGTTTGCAGTTTTTGGATAATCCGAGATGACTTACCTAAAATTAATGAAATCATTTCATATCCGTAATCATTTAATTCCCGTTTTTGATTAGAATATAGATGAAGAACACATAGGCTGAATGCATAGAAAGTGAAAAGAAAAAGCCGCAGCTGACTACAGTAAAAGGCATGTTATATCTTTCCATGAAATTAAGGAACCGGCGTTTCAGTAATCGATAGAGAACATTACTCACGGAAAGATGAGCTTTCACGCCTCCCTAGAAACAAATTGAGATTGATTAAAGAGCCTTCTCTAATTTGAAACGAGGTTGCGAAGATCATGACGGACGTTCTCCTAAGTGGGTGTGGTAGATAGGACTGCAAGTAGCATTTGCGATGATTGGCATTTAAGGCTGATGACTCTGACGAATCCACCAAATCCATATCTTCATCTTTTAGAGATAAAGGATTGCATCTGTAATTAGAGCTGCTGCTGTAGGGTTGAGTGGCTCCTCGGCTTCTATGCACGTACTTCTATCATGCTGGCTCGTAAAATCTGAATTATTGAACCTGATTTCGTATTAATTTTCTTGTAATAACTACAATAGGCGGAAATAAAATGCCATCTCTCTAAAGATAAGACCGATGTTTAACAAACCTAAATTTGAAAAACCATATTTTTAAATCTACTATATTTATTCGGTGAAGAAAAATAATTTCTTTACGGTTTATAAATCGTACATTTATTTGCTTTTTAAAAGCTTTCCACTGATAGAACTTCAAAAACTACATACGCTATCTGATTTGGATTTTCCTCAAGAATGAAAAAATATGAATTTATTAGACGTGCAACTGGAATGTGACTCTATTTTTAATACACATATATTCATTACAGTATTTAATTAAAAATGAAGATATAATTGGGAACTGTGGCCAATGGCAAATTATTGGTTTCTTTCTCAATATGCATTGTATTTTTAAGTAAATCTGTTTGGAATTAATCCGCGGGCTGACCGTCATGTAGTAAAACTATCAAACCTCCAAAGAATCAAAATTCTTCATACTCATTATACCGTAATATGATAGCTGATAACACACTGTAACACAAATGTGAAAACATTAACCCTGGTGGTATAGTTATCTTTTATGATCGGGGTTTTTCTTCTTTACTATACTGCATTGAGTAAGCGGCAAGGAGCAGTTTGTTCAGTTAGACAGGCGAAGCATCGTTGCGATTCTTTCTTTGTCATTCGGGTTCTATGCTTGGCCACTACCGCAATGAACTAGAATCCGCAGATCTCAGCGTCTGCACGTTCATTAATCGCCAGGGGAGATAGCGCATTCAGTTGCTAGGAAGCGGCTCCTTAAACGAGCCAATTAGGTGGCCACAAGTAGGGTCACGAGGGGCAAGACTAGCTGGGACAAGTGAGTCCGCGAGAATAAAGCGGGAGTGTCACGAGTATTTTGATGACAAAAGATGCATATTCCGTGTGCTCGTGCTTTTTCCATAGAATAGCCCTGTTGAACTGAGACTTCATTTTGTTCTTTGCTGCTATTTCCCTGAACCCGTCATCTTCGGTAAAAGTCAGCTCGCCACTGGTTCATTGGGGTTCGGGTTGGCTTGGTGGTTAGACTCCTTCCTTCCCATACCGAAGTCCTGGGTCTGAATCCCGGGTCATAGTTGCACGCATCTTTTTCAGTTTACTAGTCCCAACGTCAGTGCTGTGTTGAGAGCACTATGAATGCAGTACTCTATCCATCTGATGGGAAATTAAAACGTGATCCGTTTTAATTTCCCATCAGGGAAGGGTATCTTTCGTTAACAGGATGCTAATGCCGACGCCGGGTTTCTCCTCTCACCTCCTCCTCTGTTATTTGAAAAATCCTACCTCTTTAAAATTTCCATCTATTCCAAAATGACGACAATGATCTAAGGTCGTACTACTCGGGTAACCAATTAATTATGAATGACTTTGATGGACCTCAGGAAAAATACGAAAAGGATCGTTTCTGGCCCATAAAAAAAGTTTTCAGGGTTGTTTGGTCACACCTCAGGATAATAGTACTTTCACGGAACGATTTGCGGTTTCCCAGGAAGATCGGAAGCGGGATTCCACCTCTCATGTGGATGTTATCGTTGTTGATAACGAAAAGTGGCTGTGAAGCAAACTGCTCATAGTAACTGTCCAGATTGTTTGCTAACTAACTTGAGTTTGGAGGGTGTTGACCGTGTTTTTGCTTTTTGGAGAAGCTTAGAAAATAACGTTAATGTGAGCGCACCCGTTATGAAGATCCGTGATCGAGCCCCAAGAATCGAGAATATAACGCATTTTGGGATTCATTTAAGAGCTCTACTGAATTTGAAACCAGGACCTAAGATCAGTAATCAATCGCTATAATCACAACGTCACTCGATACCATAAGCTGAATTTATTTTATCGAATATTCTTGATGACATGATAACCGTTTATAAACTAATAAATTGAATTTATTTCTTTTTTGCTTGGTTGACGTTGATAATCTATAAGCTGATTTGGGTTTTCTTTATTTTTGAATGCATGAATGCAACGTATATACTTCCTCTCGTAAGCGTCTGAGTGGTACTGTTGAATGGTGAGAATGTCAGAATGCGTTATCATAATTATATTTTGCGTACTTGTATTTTAAGGAGAGATGTACAGATTTGATGTTTAATACCTTTCCTTTCGGTTTTCACAGGATATCACATTTGCTACTTTAAACTTTCGTAAACACATGTGATACCATTTGTTGATATATGTGTGTTGGAAACTAAGGATGGATGGTTTTGATAGTAAAATATGGAATATGAATCACAAAATGCCCTGGTGCACTTAGTGTCCTATGAAATATTAACCGTTGTACCATAATTCACAACTCAGTGTATCCATGTTTTACGCTCAAGGTACAGTTTTGGCTGGACTTTAAGTGAAATACTTCACTCACTGTTGAAGTTGTTACCTACAGCTAGTTGAAAAATAAAAACAAAGCGCTTATTTCGTTTAATTGCTGTTAGGTATGTTATTTTTGCTTATAGTTATTCACTCTAGTTCTGATATTTTTAACTTTTCTCCGTCAAAAGAGGGAAAGTGTCGTGCAGATAGTAATATTATAAATTATTATTTACTTGTCTTGAATCTTTGAAATCAAGCATTTATTGAAACCAGGGTTAATGAAGAATATACTATATGGGGATACCAATGAAGGTACTCGTGTTTGAGTTAAAACTATTATTGTCTTGAAAATAAATGGTTGAATCTGAAAAAAAGACGAGATTTTCTACAGAAAAATGACAAACAACAATTGTTGCATATTCAAGAAAATACTTCGATCCCTTCCTGAGGCACGCTGACTCTAGGAGATGCAGAAAAAGGGAAGCAAATTTTGAAGCAAGAATATAAATCTCGTAGGTCGTTCAGGTATTGACACAATTGTCGGAATAAGTGAATCATCATCGAGTTGAATCATGAATTTCTTCAAAAACTCGCAAGGGGCAATTTAGTGCGCCTTTCTTTGAAACTGGAATCATTATACCACAGCCAGATGCTTGGGGGTTACTATTACAAGCAAATGCTACAGTCCACCGTGTGGTGGTTTCGTGATCGCCCTTGCCCCAACTGATTTCTTATAAAAAATGTAAAAGGACTATGGAAGCGTGCCAACGGTCGTTGTTTAGGCTTTTTCTTATTCTGCCAGTAAGGGACCTTTTAACTCTTTCCTCCTTTATCTTACCCACTGCAAAATCTCGGACTCCTTGCTGGTCCATAAAGTTTAAAGGTAAAGATTTTCTGTGCGGGAAAGAGATTTATGAGTCCATTCCTTACCTCAGCGCCACGCTTATGCCCATAAATCTGCTAAGCTCTCGTTCGATCTTGTGAACCTACTTTTCGCCTAGAGTTTAGTTTTTATGCTTATGAGAAAGGACATGTGCTATTCCGCTTTATTTTTTCTCCAATCTCATGTAAGCATAATGAACCATTTAGTTTATATTCAGTATCAAACTTGGTGATTCCATAGTCGAGGAATATTTCTATTGACATCGTCCAAAATATAGCAATTTAATATCCCAGATAGCCGGGGAATCCCATATACTTTTCCATTTTTTCCTATAGTATTTTTTTGTGGATAAAGACCAAATAAAATTTCAGTACGCCTAGCCTAAAATATCTAATTTGTTTGCTCTTCTCTACCATTATTGGATTCTCGCTTTCCGGATTTCCACTACAATGGTGGGCGTGAAATGACATCATGTTGCATAGTTAAATACTAATAGCAACTCAGAAAATGTTTCAAATAATACTTATGTAACATTATAACTCTTCCTGAAGGCTCCATTTCTTAGACATCCTGAACCTTTCGAAATTATTCGTAATATATGTTTATATTTCTCATCATTTGAGTACATTTCTCTTCTCATGTTTCAATTGCGTTGGATGTGACGAGCATGACGAAGGTTATCAATGGTAATTCGAACTTTGAATTCTTCCTTTATTGCCTATCTATGGAAATCACCGTCATTTTCAGTATATTGCGGCAGTTTTCATTTCAAAAACGTTTTACGGAGCCATCAGAATGGTACTAGTTGCCTGGGATGTCAAAAATTAAGCCTGATTCCTAAAGGCTAGATTGTGTTAATTGATGACGACGCAGAATCACCCAGACACGCTTTACTTCTAAAGTAAACAATGGTCTTTTGTTTTAATAGGCGTGTCATCGAAATAAATTTATTGAAAATGATCTGCGCTCTTTCGTCCACATATATGATCCAAGTTTGAATAAAACATGCTCGTTAAGAAACACTCAGAACGTTTTCAACCAGAATAGAAGCAACCGGCGTCTCTCGCGCTAGATGCGACGGTAGAGAGTAGCCTTGTTGTCAGCTTGATGGGTCGCAATTTTCTCTGATTGAAATGGCGATCCTTCGCAGAAAAATCACGGGCTAGGAAGAAATGGAGGTTATCACGATGACCGCGGCCTTAATGAGGGCCAGATAAGGAGGGAGCCAGAGGGTAGTGGTTTTACCGCAACCGGAGGAAGGGAGGTCACGGGGGAGAAGAAGATCGGAGGAAACCGAAGGGACGATGAGATGCATAGCGGAGGGAATTGGGAGGAAGATAAGAGGGAGAATTGGAATGGTTGTTTCGGCACGATAAGGCTGCTTAAGCTCGGTGGTTGATTATAACGATGGTCCCTAACTAAGATTGTAGAGAAAAGCTGCCTGGTAATAGGACGATTGAAGACTATAGGGAATGTGTAAGAATTTAAGAAACAGAAGGGTATTATGTGTATTTAAGGGTTTCAACTTTTTATCTCCTGTGATAATTTTAAGAAGAGACAGATTTAGCTCATGTTTTGACTAGACGGACATACTTCTAGCGTGAAAAAATGCCGAAAAGTGATAAATATAGATGATAGTTACTAGTGGCACGTTGTTTTCAGCTGAATACGAAGTGATAAATTACATGTAAGTTTTAGAATCAAGATTTTACCACAGCCTCGTATCCATTTCATTTGATAATAGATTTTCATGTCCGTTGGAGAAAATTCAAAAGGAGGTTAGAACTGAACCTGATACAGAGCTTTTGAATATAGTATGGGATGGATAGTATAGAAAGTATCAGAATTTTACGTTGAGTGAGTTGAAGTAGGTTCAGTGTGGCAGTTATATGAGTGGGCTCATGGCTTCTTCATTTAGCCGTTTGTGTATGCACATATATTATGTGAGTTGCTTGGATGTCATCTTAATATCGACCCTAGTTGTACTGGAACGAAATCCTGGGAAAAGATACAGGATTACCTTAACTAAATTAATACAAATGTGTGCCCGAAGTTTTCGAGCTCACGAGATTGAGCTGTAGGATTAGCAGCCTCCGGAAGTGGTGGCGGGATCTCATGGGTATTCCCCTTACGTGGTAATGGGTGTAGGGGGTCCAAATTAACGATTTCAGGCATTTTGTAGATTAAGCAAGAATTATGGCTTCCGAGAATTTTTTTCTTCCACGAATCCAAGGAGAGCACGCTCTCATAAGAAAGGTTCTCCTTCCCAAAGTGGTCGCCAACGAGGGGCAACATCTCAGCGTTTTACTTGTATAATACCTTTGCTGTCTTTTATTTTGTCTCATTTATATAGCGTGATGGTGACAGGAAAAATGCATTGGGTGTTTGTCTTCAAAAAGCTTTATTTCAGAGAACTATCGTGACGTATTTCTTGCTCAAGCATATATTGTTTATTATCTCATATGAAGAACGTCGATACATTTTTATGTTGCATTACGATCTCTATTGTTTTTTCATATCGCTATTTTCCGTTTAAAACGATGAAGAGTAGCCTCTACAAATATTTGGAAGTTGGACCGATTACTAACTATTTTGGATTTGTAGTTGAGAATCTGAAAGAGACCGGAATTGATTAAAAATACAATGGTTAACTTGGAAAACTACCAAGGGTTACCTATGGGTTTACCTATGGGCATACCTACCTATAGGTAATCATCCATATTTCAGTCCTTAGAATTGTGCAATGCATCTCTACATTTTTTCCTATTTGTGCTAGCTCATTTACTTCCCTGCCATTCTTCTTACCTACATCCTTCATGGTTTGTCCTAGGCGTTTGTCCCTTGGTGTTCTCCATGGATATATTCCTTCGATTTCGCCCCTCAGTAAGTTGTTTAGGAATTTATATTGTCTCAAGGTGTCCCCAATCCATCGTGCCGTACACTCCGTGCTCCTCAGAGTTCTTTCTACTTTCCACTTCTTCATTTCTTACCCCTTCCATCCATTTAATCCTCATATTTTTTACTGCACCAGGATTTCCAGAATAATTTTTTGTCTTAATACCTAGTACCTAAGAACTCTTTAATAATTCTCGAGGCGCGCTAGCAGGGCCGTTGTTTCATTAACTGTAGGAAACCTCCATTTTTGATCAGGTCAAAAATTATGCCTAGCCTGTATTACTATAGATTAATTACCATATCATATATTTAGAACTTAAGTGTTGCTCACGCTTTTTAAATTTGAAACTCTCCCCAATTGGTGTCTTATGGCACCCAATTGAATAAATTATCTTTATTTCGAAACTGGATTTCACTTTTTCTCTGTTAGACATTTTTATAATGCCATTTCCACGCCATTATTTCTCAACCTATTTCTCCTCCACGCTTGCATTGCATCTTCCTCACTTCTCTGATCGTCAGCCTATTTCTCGACCCGTAATTGGCCCCACTTGTATCGCGCAAGAGATCTCTAACCCTTTCGATAGATTGAAGATTGGAGTTTTAGATTTCACTTCGGAATTACTTCTATAGCAATTAGCCCTTCATTCCTACTCTCCGGTTCCCGCCTTTACTACTTCCTCCTTCTCTTGCCTCTCAGCCGTAGCCTGCTTTTTCGATATTTCCCATTCCTATCCCCAACTGAACCCCTTTATTCTTGGAAGAACTTCCCTCCCCTTCTTTCCATCCTCCTGTTCTGAAAACTGCATTCTAACGCAATCTTCCTTGATGGTTTCATAGCTTTCATTTCATCGCACTCTACCTTCCTCAGCTTTGCCTTCATTCGACACGTCTCCTTCTACCAATTTCATCATTGACGTTATCCGTTTTTCATTTATTTCCAATTTCATACGGTCCACTTTCTTCCAGTGTTTACATCCAATGGCTCTCAGAACATTAATGGGCTTCTGTTGGATGTTCTAGATTTCGACCTCTACCCTGATAGGGATATTGAGATTTATTTGTGCACCCTTTTTAGGATTATTGATACTTACTCAGGGTGCATGACTGAGTAAAAGACGGAATGAAATGAATAACTTACGGAAAAGTTTCCCTTCGGAACAGTGAATACTTCCAGAAGGGAGGGAACTTATACATGCAACGCGGAATTATTGTTCATCGTTTAAATTAAGTTCTCTCTAAGAGATGAAAAATTAATGTTTTCAAACTATTGGTCTAAAGAGACCCTCAGTAGAAGTACTCCATTATTAATTGCATTAATTAAGCTTCCTTTGGATTACTTACAATGGATTGCGATATGATTCGTAACTGGAACGTCATTTCTAACATTGAAATAACTATTCTTGTCCAATCTGTTGGTTATCCACTTCTTGTATAAATGTTAATTGTTAATGAAATGGTCTTCCATCAAAAAATAAATAAAAATATCTATAAAATGAAGAGAAATAGGATTCATATAAAAATTTGGATGATGAAAACAGAAACAAATATTATTGAATTTTTCGCAATCGAAGAAATGGAGCCAGGAGGACGAAAAATAATTATATCATTTGGAATGGTGTAGGCTTGTTAGTGAACATAACAACTTAATTCCACCATGTTGTAGTTTAAATATATGTTTAGTAGAGAACTCAATATTTTAACTATTATTGTACTCGTAGATATGAGCGGCTGACATCACTTGCGTGATCTGACTACATTAGCCAAAACTTTGGTGTACTTTGGGGACCTATTGAACTTCTTCAACATCATGTTTCAGCTCCATTTGTTTCTTTTTCTACTCATAAAAAATCTAATTCAACTGAGCTTTATATATTTTCATCGAATTATTCTTTATAGCTGCTGAACTCCCATAGTTGATCAACTTTCCTTCTTTTTATCATCGCTTAAAATTCCAAATAAATTACAATTATGTCTTAGTTTTTGATTGAGGGTTCTTGTGATTTCGATTTATTCTAGATTTTAAATTTAATATCAAACTATTTTTTAATGTTTTAATCGTGTTAGACCGTTGTGTTGACATGGTTTAGGTTAGTTTTGAAAAAAAAGCGAGTGTGAAATTATAAAGAATATAGATAAAGAGCCTGCCAAATATCCCAGGAATGATGAAAGAATAAAATATTCGGGGAAACAGAAATATGCCTAAAGCATCCATTTTGCCATTCATGCGTGTGACAATAGAGAGAATATATGTCTAAAAAGTAGTAAAGACAGCATAAGAGCAACTTTACAAATTTTTTGACCTTATGTGAGTGCGTTTTCCTTCTCCTGTTGAAGGGAACTGAATAGCTAGGTTTATTTCTCAGCCAAAGGCGATGAATGTGAAACCCTTAAGTTGGTCGGTGGTGTTCTCAAAACCATGAAGTTTTTTGCGTAACATCTAGAAATATTCGAATAAAACGAATATTTATAGATGTTATGCACATGTATTTGGCAAGAGCAGAGGATCATTTTGAGAATAAGTTTAACTGTCTGAAAGAAAACTGGAAATACTTAAAAAATATTCTGTGCCTGCTGTTGGGACAGAGAAGCGCCTCTAAAGCATAGCTTAGTAAATGAACCAAGGTGTTATAAAGAGGAAGGCAAGGAAGGAAAATTATATTTTGATCAAAGGAGGATCGGAAAAGTGAAAGCGGATTTAGGAAATTTAATAGTCGATAAAATTGATGGAGTTACAATGGAGGGGATGGAATTGGAGAGGGCAGTATATTTAGGTGTTAAATCATAAAAAAATGAGAAAGGATCGCTTTTAGAATTCCCTATCTGTTAATTGCATGTAAAAACGGGTTATGTTAAGTTTCCCCTCCTAGCTTGCCGCTTAGCTCTTGGTGCATGTTTGGTGTGCGTGGTTGGTGCGCTTCGGCATAATGGCCCAACCACTTAAGGAGTTCTTCGAGCTTCAAGAAACCACTATAAATAAAAAACTGGAATGCTTTAGGCAAGCGGAAAATATGGAAGTTAATGTAGTTACTTAGCGAAAAGTCATAAATTGTTTCCTGCATTCACAAATCAAAAAAGACTGGAGTACATTTTAAAATTTGAGCTGTTTGTCTGTGCTGCAATATACCTAATGCTGTATATATAGGGTTAGCTTGGAACGTGTACGTATGCGCAGTAGAAATTTGTAATATAAAATTATTTAGTTTTAAAGAGCCATGGTCCATGAATGTCATTCACGAATAGCATTCCATTTGTAAGATACGCGAATGCTATTCGAGCAGTACTCCCCTAGTTTCTCTTTGCCAATCTAGGATTGGTTATATCGGATTATACTTCGAGATAGAGAAAAAGAATGCTCAAACGACGTAGTTCAGGGTGCGGACGCATTGAAAAAGATCTCTATTTTGACCAGATTGGTATAATCATTCCATAAGCCATATTAATAAACGGGAAAGACGAGTGTTGAGCACAGAAGGGCGGGATAAGAAGGGAGATAAGCGACTGAGGAGAGGGGCTGTGAGAGAGGGCGGGTTATAGGAAAAGTCTCCAGAAAGTCGGGTAAGAGTGCATTTGCATTGCTAATACACTCCTCTCCCTGTTGGAGAGGACAGGCTTTTGAGGCTGGAGGGGAAGGGCGGGGTAGGGGAGGAGGATATTTGGGGAAGGATGGGAGTTTCGGAGGGATCCGAAGACAGTGCCGGAGTGAACGCTGGTGACCCGCCGAGGGAGACTGATGAGAGGAGAGGACAGTTGGATTGGTTGGCGTGGGCATTACTTTAAAGGAGTTTAAAGTAGGGTAGAGATAAGAGTGGTGGCTTTATTCAGATGAGGAGGCCTAGAATCGACTCCCTGAGGGGAGCCGTGGGTCGAAGCATTAATGATTAGCGAAGTGCTTCCTTCCCAGCCTTAATTTCCTAAGTGGAAATATTCTCACTCTGGATACTCGTTCGCTACCTTCATCGCGCTCTTTGTGGTAATCTCTCCTCATTCCTGCACATCCACATGCGACTGATTTCGCCGCTATTGTACTGCAGCCTATTCTCCCCTTCCCATAAACTCTGTTTACCAGGTCATATCCTCGCCCTAACCGTGGTATGCAGCCCCAATTTTTTCAAATATTTCTAAAAAATTAGGTGACTTGTAGGAATAGGGCTCTGGAAGAGAGTATAGATGATTGAAATTCAAAATTATTTACGAAATTCTTCTTGTTAAAAGTGATTACATTTGCTTCTACGTCTACAAACTCTTTACCTGCATATGTTCGATTTTCTACCTTAGGACAACGAATGCCAATCTTTTACAAAGAAGGAGACACTCTTCTGCCAGTTTTTATTTTGTCCACCTTAAATATAGCTCGTGAGGTATCATCAAAATGGCTATGGCTATCAGTAAGAAAAGTAAGATGCAGCAAATGAAGCTAGGGACCTAGGCATTTTCAGTAAAAGCAAAGGCCAGAAATGCATGAGAATTCAGTTGTATTCTGTACGTTTGTATTTCAGTGGAAGATTGAAGATCCTGTGCAGATCTTGCACTCGGATAACTTGTCAAAAATAACGGATGTAATGTTTAATAACGTGAGGTTTTAATTCCCGTAATGGTCAGTGTTCGATCCTAATACGCTCACGATAATAGAGATTATTCAAATCACGAATCAAAATTTGTGTTCTTATTTAGTTAGGAAATGAAGTTGTACATTTTTTATGTTCACAATGTAAACTAGGCATATCGATGTTGGAAATGGCTTAAAATATTATCCTTGGCTCTTTGATATATGTCAGTATTTTGCACCTAATATTTATTTGGGGAAACTGAAATGACTTTCGAGAACTACTGATTATTTATATCATAAAAATTGAAGACGTCCTTTCTACTGTATAATATAGTAGCCCCATTTTAAAATACTCAAAGTATCACCATTTCATTTTACGTATCATCCTACTTCCTCATAAGTCCAATGTCTTTTCTGGAATCCCTTCACTTAATCCGTCCTTTATGGAAGAAAGGAAGGCAAGAAATCTACTCATCTAATTATAACTTGGTGATGACTTAAGGAGGTCCCCAAATGAAACATGCCAGTCGATAAGAGGCCTTTATTCATCTTTTTCTTTCTATTGGTTCTTAGCTTACCCTATTGTTACCTCCTTCCTTCTCCCCTTTGGTTTCCTTTTTCTCCTTCAACTTGTTCCTTCAGATGTTATCACACAAGATGCTTCCCTAAGTGCAACTTACATTCTTTGTACCAAGTGTTTATATATATTTATAAGAGTCGGAACCATTCCTAAGAACTGATGGATTCTGTAATTACATGAAACTTCATGTTTGATTTTTTCTTAATCATTATGAACATAGCCATTGTGTAAGTGTCTCAGCTTCTATCTAGTAAAGAACATGGCAAAGTCAGCTTGTATTGTACATCATCACAGAAAAAGTAGGTATATTAGTCCATCGAGTCCAATTTGCAAGAATTTCATGAATGCCTAATGACTTCGATTTTTATTGCTTCGTTTTATGATGCCCGCATTATTTAAAGTGTACCGAAAAGTCATTGGTTAATGATCTAGAAATGATATTTAGAACAAAATTTGCAAATCTTGATTATTTATTTCACCGTGAGATCCATGAAAGTTTGTGCCAGGTAGATGCTTGGGCAGATCGTATCCGTATACAATTAAGCGCAGAAGATATACGCCGTTACAGCAGGTGGAAAACCGGTCAGTGCTATTGAGAATATTGTGTACTATGTGCCATAATATTCCCTCACTCAAATCCAGAAATGTACGTCAGTCCATCACACCTTCATCTCGGAAACATTGTCCTAGAGTCCTGTGTTGCATTTAATGTAACCAATAAAACTATTACCATTATTCGTACAGCATTAGTTCAAATCCTGAAGAATAGAAACAGATCGCATTGGGTTATGGGAGATACAATTTTCCATAGTGATAGAGTTTCATCTTTCCAATTAAACTGTTAAAATGTTTGGAAATGTATTTTGATAACGCTCCGTATTACGGATAAAAGTGAACTTTTTTGCTCGTGCAAAAAAGAAATCCACTGTTTAAGTTGCGGAAGGAGTGATGTGGTGAACATGTGATACAATATTTACATTATCTTTGCCTCTATTTCTGTTACTGCCTATTTGATGTTAATTTATCAGGACTACCCTAAGTACGTCAAATCTAACCAAACCAACAAGGCATTCACTAATAAATACTATGAAGCTGAGCGTATTTGCACTGATACGTCAATATCTATGAAATTATTTTTCTCAAACCTCATTAGCGTTGACAAACATAATGCAGCATGATGAGTTTTTAATAAAAATTATTTAGCCATCTATTCATTCAGTGGAGTGAGAATCCTGAGCCAGTGATACTCTGCAGAGAGTAACGCAATTGTTGCGATGTATTCGAAATTTTACGATGGGAAGTTTTCACGATTCCCACGCTGTGATATTCTACTTGCATTAATAATTTTCCACATCATGGTAGGTATTTTTTTAAAGTGAAACCAACTTAATTAACTTGTAAACATCTTAAACTTATGTAGGAAGATTTCAAGATACACTTCAGTGAAGAATACACTTTAAACATTTACAGGTCCATTTCAGATAATATACCTGTATGACAAATATTTTCGCAATGTTGTTAATAATGATTTGGTATTAGTAGTTAGGGAGAGATTATTTTCATATGTTACTCATACAAATTTTGACTCTTAACTGACTGTAAATTGCGTAAATGAAGTCAGGCGAAATTCACTCTCGAATTTGAGTAAACCGTTTCCCAAAAGAGGATGTTATCGGAGATTTTAACTTGGGAATTAATGTCAAATTTACGAGCAATTACTGATTATTTTGCATTCATTGATTACTATTTAACTGCCCTATAATTTTTTCCTGAAAAACTGATTACGAGGATATTATAAATCCCATGTGGTTGATTCCCACTGTCACAAACATGTAAGTGTAGATTTGAATGCCTTAATCAATGAAGTTCAAGTTAATAGACAACTGATCATATTGATTGGGAAAGAGAAACAAGAGAGCATAACATTTCTGAAATTCGAAATTTAATGAATCTCTCGGTGGCTTACAAATATTTATAAAAACTACAACCAAAAAAGATGTACGTAGATACATAGAAAATACCAAAAGACAGAAGACGATTTTAAATTGACTACATTTTGTGAAGCAGATATTCAGGAACCAGGTGAAGGAGTCAAAAGTTACCCACGTGCTGATTTCAACAGTGGCCGCAATTAAGTGATGATAAAATGATATTTGACATCGAAAGAACTCAAGAAAGTAATGGAAAACAAATGAAAAGTCGAAAAATTGAGTAAGGTTCAATATCGGCTGCCTTTTCAGAACGTAGTGGAGTCCAAGATAAGAGAACACCTGACTGTGAAATCAGTCGTAAAGAGACGGAAAAACACGAAAACCGTCTAAAGAGAGCTACGTTTGGGAAGAGAAAAAGTTGTTGAGAAGAAGTCCTGGATCCCAGAAGAAGTCTTACATCTGATTGAAGAGAGAAGAAAATACAAAAAATGGAAATACCAGAATAGTATCATCATAGAAGAGGGCTTAGAGCTGTGAAAATTTTAGGAACCAGGTTGAATGCCTAATAATTTTATGTAAGTTAGGTAAAAATTTGAATTTTTTGTTTTGGACCTATTAATAGACAATTCTTTTGTATCTTATAATCCCTTAATATAATTAAAATACATATTTTTCTTCAATGGTGGATGGATGACAGTTCCCTCTTCCCATCTATAATTCGAAAATTGGTTTCTCATTCATATCTGTCACGGGTTTTTACGTGTTACCGTTAGATTATAATTCTGTGGGATATGTACTTAAGTATATTAAGGTTTTTAAAAATTAGGTAAAATTTATGGTCAGGTAATGAATTACACTGATGAATTTAAACTTGTAGGCTACACCAGATTTTAAATGAATCAGTCTAATATCAACTTTGTCGTACATGTATGGTTTTTCCATTAAGGAAGTATTTAAAGTATATGTCAATTTCTCCCATAGAATTTTATAAATATTTGCCTCCGCGTTACCCTCTTATATTGCCGGTAGTGGACAACATGGTTACAATATATATATATATATATATCAGAAAATTTAAAACTTCCTAATTTCAATAGTAAGAGTAATAGAATGTTGATGATTATTTAGAAGCAACTTGAAGTGAAATTAAACGCCTGAAAATATGCAATGAAAACTATCTCTGAAATTATATTAATGCACCAAAATCCACTTTATACGGAGAAATGATTTAAGATTAAATTTGCAAATCATTATTTCAATTTTGGTTTTTTAACAACACCTTTTAACTTAGATTTTCCTCATTATGTATATCTAAAACTTACATTATTCTTTCCTTCCTTGGTCAAATTCTGGAAATGTTAAATATTAAACGCTCTGTGCTGATTATTAGGAAGAATATTTTAATTGCGATGCATAAAATGACATGATAAAAAAGAGAATGAATGTGATTACCAATGAATGCCTATCTGAGTGCTTATGGTGTGACCATGAGCGGAATTGCGCAATTTAGCACAATTCTCGTCCATTATTTGTTTGCAGTCAACTTGAAAATGTCTGACTGCGGTAAACTTTTAGTGGATTCTCCTGGAACTGTTCCTTTGTGTTAGGGTTCTCAAAGATGGGAAAATTGGATGAAAATGTGACAAAAACGCCTTCCCTGAGCATCCCGGAAAGGATAGTAAAGGGGAAGAGCGGGAGAAAGAGAAAGCAAAAATGGATTTCATCCGCACGTGACCTCATTTGTCGCAGATTGCCGGAACCACATACACGAATCCGTGTGGAGGTTTCGTAAGATTATTTCCTGGAGTCGAACAGGTGAGGCCGTGCCGTTGTTACCGTGAAGCCTCCTCACCTGCTGAATGTTCTGCCCACTCATCACCCTTCTCTCTGTCTTTCTCCTTGACCTTTTTTCTCCCTGTACCTTATTTTTTTATGTAGAGGGGGAAAATGGTATGGTGCAAATGACGACCCCAGGATGGTCTGGAAGCGACAAGAGGCGGAATAATTTCACGGACATTTAATTTGAAAAGTCGATCGGGCTTCAGGAGCATTTTGTATGAGGAAAAGGGAAATAGGAACAGTGGAATAACACGTATTTAGTCATTTAGTCAAAACTTCTTTTTAAAAGATTTACAGATTCTATAAATTATGAAAGATAACGTTGTAAGGAAATTATGCCTACTGTGGTATGAAATAAATGGCATCACCAAAAACCTTATATATTTTACTAATGAAGTGAAGAGTAGAAATAGTTAATTATCTCTGGATGTTGATTTATGCTAATACTTATTATGCCTAGAAATGAAAGATTTCGGTGTCACTGAATGAATTTCACGAGTGATGAAAAGTCCTTCGAATAATATATATCTCGCTTCTCAAAATGAAAATTGTGATTTGGCAATACTGAAATGGTAACATTGAAACGTTTTTGTGGCCGAAAGTTTGAAATAAGACTGTTTTGCCTCGGGAAGAAGACAAAATAACCGATGAAAAATAGTGGTAGGTAGGAACTTGAGATAAATCATATCAACGTATATTTCTGTAGTAATACTTGCAGTTGATATAAAATGAAGGATATAGACACCTTGGTCGGTCAGTCACAAGTAGGGGCAGTAGACAGGGTTATCTGTAATCGCCACTCTTTTGGTCTATTCCCCTAAGGAGTGGTAAGGGCCGTGGGAAGGAATTCTGACGGGTAATTGAATGATTCATCTTTATACTTGTGGGTGGTGAATATTTGGCTAGATACTCATCCGTTGTAGTACAGACACTTTTTACAAGGTCGTCGTGAATGGAGAGATTTGTTTTTTGCTGTTAAATTTCTTCATGCGGGAATATTCGACCCTGTTATTATTAAGAGCATTAGTTCAGCGCTTGGTATTAGTAGGATGATGAATACCAGCAGCAAGGAAGTGAATGCTTAGTAATAGATCTTTATTGTAGGTATTCCAACGGCTAATGTTGTATCGCGGGAAGTAAATGCATTAAAAAATTGGGAATATCGATGAAGAGCAAAATAATGCAGGAGTAATTTTCTTAAGTAATGACGTAGATATAGTGGGCGTATATGGCTGCTAATGCTCTGAAAACGTTTGAATTGAAAAAAAGGATTATAGTGATTGTGAAAATAATCTTTCTTTAAGAACTACGAGAAACAATTCGCAATGAATTTGTCATGAAAATCAACCTATCGAACTTTGAACATAATATATATATTTACATCAATTATTCATTATATTTCATTTTGAAAAGTCACTTTAACAGAGGGTTGTAATTTGAATTGTGTATTGAATGATCGTAACTGGTAATTTTATAAGATATGGTAGGAGATAAAACCAGTGCTTAACTTACCAAAACTAGGCTTGTCTTTCCGTTAAGTGTTAACTGTGTCTGTGCTGGATTTTATGATTCGATGATGACTTACCTGAAAAGAGAAGAAAAGTAAGTGAGAACAATAAATATATGTCACCAAAATACATTATTTACTTCTAAATTATGTCAGATTAAATATTATTTCCCAGAAATGTGCTGGACAGAATGTAATCTCATTTAGGAAGAAAAGAGAAATTGAAGTAACGTAAATATGTAGTTCTACTCAGAGTGGACGTATTCAGTAGGATAGTGATACTCAGTAGAAATTTGGGTGGTTGTTTACCTATGCCGTAGCATTAAGGATGGATATGGTACCAAATGCAGCTCGTTTCCGTTTCTTAAGCTCACCGTTTTGTAATTGATGCCCCCGTAAGATGGATTGAAGTTGATTAATGGCATTATTTAGCATGGTGGAAGAGGCATTCGCCTGACTGTACGCAAAGAAAACAATCCATCTCCAGAGCACTTGGCTAATGATGAAACACGTTTGTCTCAGCAGGTTACCGATTTTAATAAGTTGCTTATGAAATTCACTCTAGCATCACTGAGCCCTCTTGTCTTTCATGACCTTGATTTTATCCATAACGCAATTCACATTACCTAATTCGAGCCTTCATGGTAATTATCCATCCCATTTTTCATATGGACCCTCTCTCACGCTCATTACCGTTTCTCAAGATCAGCCCGATCATCTTCATTCTTCTCAGTTTCCATGTATTTAAATGACCCTTTTTACCCGTCCGCCTTAGATTTCCAAATTCATTTAACTCACTCTATCTCCATTTTATAGTAATCACTTATGTCCAGCAATATTTTCTTTTCAGTTGCCTTTGATATATTAATGCCTCCATATGTATATCCGCGAACATTATTTCTCTGGCAGGGAGGCTGGGAATGTTAAAACATTGCTTCTTTAATTAATTGCAATAGCCGGGATCTAAGTGAATTATGGGCAAACCGATGAAAAAAAATCTCGTCTCCGCTCTTCCCGTGGATGGGCGCATTAAGCCCGCTTCCATTTATGGGATATGTGCCGGTCCTCGAGAACGCTCCCGGCTGCCGTCTCCGCCGCATTGCGAATGTGATTTCGCCCCCGCCGAGAAAACAGCGAAAGAACCCGAGTCCCCCCTCGCGCTAGGGCCGTCGCTCGGGGAGGATCCTGGTTGTGGGACACTTCCCACTTGGATTCTTTTCCGTTGGGAGGGTAAGGGCACCGAAAGATGGAAACGGAAGGGCGAGTGGGACGGCCGGAAGAAGTGAAGATCGAGGTTGGAAGGTAAAGAAGGAAATAAAAAAAGACACGGATTGGGAACGAAGAGGAGGGGGGGGGGTCTCTCCTTCCTTCCTTAAATTCGAAGGTGGGCTTTTGGGGAATGAGACGGGTGTTAAGGGGAAGAAGGATGCTAGGGGGGTGTAGGTGGGAAGGATAGCTGGGGCAGGGCAGGGATGTTTGGCGGGATGGGGGTTGGGGGCGAGGAGCGATGGTTCGGAAGCTCCGAACGCCTCGAACGGCGGTCAATATTGGCTGAGCAGTCGCACTTGTGCGAGAAACACAGCTCCCCGAGGCCCACTTCCCCTTACTTAAGGGACGCGCCGGGGAAAAATGGGGCATCTGCCGTCGGCAGAAGGATTGAAGGGGGAAGGACGCTCAGGGAGTAAGGGGAAAGGTGGAATGGGAGGAGGTAACTTGAGTAAAGCATGGGTCCAGGCCGAGACGCTGGGGAGGGATCGTTCCGACGGATCCTTGAGATGTAGGGACACCGTGCTGACACGGTTGCTGGTAGAGTTTTATTCAGGGCGGTCGTTTTACTCGCCGGGTACCGCCGTGCTAGGTTGACATTCCCTGACTGATCGTCGTTGTGATGGAACCAATAGATGATCGGGAATTCTTCCTAGAGATAGAGAAAAAAATGATGTGTCCAAATACGAGCACTTCGTCGACCAATGTTTTTCATATTTACATTTTTCAGCAAACCAGGGCCCGAATGCTCCCATGCTTGCACAATAATGGAAAAATGGATTAATCATGAATTTCTGCAGGTTTGCCTGCCTTCTGATCCATGTGTAATCCAAGAAACTTGGGACTTCTGTGCAGGCGATGCTTTTTAGGGAATTCTGTCGTTAAACGAGATCTAAAATATTGGCAATTATGTTTCATGACGTTTCTGACCTGAAATAAAAAAATCGTTGGCTTACTTGCAGTTTGATACGAATAAATTATTATATTTTTTGCCATTGACAGAGTACTATTTTATGCCAATAAATTCTTTTCTTTCTCATCTCAATATTCCCGAATTATTTCAGGTGTAGTCTTTTCCGTAATTAGAAGTGACATCGCTAAGTGTTGTTGTTTAAATTTCTCCTCGTGATGTAGGTTTTATTCCAGAGCTTATGACATATCTGTGGACGTAAAGTGATATATTGCGGATGGTAATAAATTCACCTTAGCACCTCTACACGGTAGGAGTAGACCTAGTTTAGGAAAGCAGTAGTAATAGTCTAGAATTTCTCAAGAAATAATTTTGTTGAAATTGGCCTTCAAATGCGTGCATCCGGAATCCCGATAAAATAGAGGGGTTAACTCAGGGCTAAAATTGTATTTCTCTGGTTAGGATATCGTTAATAAATTGGAAAGACACAGCATTTTTCGCAATTATGTATTCCGAGGCAGAGACCTCACATCTATATAATGTGTTCTCTTGGACAGTTTGTGAAGAGGGTAGAGAATCGGGCGGCTAGCCTAAGGTCCCGAATTTAAATGCTAGAGGGGTTTCTTTGGGAAAGGACGTATATATTCTGAATAATCATCCAGCTAAAACTTAGCTGAAAGATTTTTCTGGGAACAAGATCATTCATAGGCGGAACAAGGAAGAAAACTGACCAATCTAATCTTGTGTAAATATTACGTGTCTCTTAATAAGTGTTGGCACCACTCCAAACAGACTGATCATTGGGTTGAAATCTGTGGCTTTGGTGAATATTTTTTTTTGAAGTTTTGTAATCGTATTCAAACAAAAAAATAGGAAGTAAATGAAGTGTTTACGTGTTGATCTTGCAACATTATACCAGTGACTTGATCTTGTTTTCTAATCTTTAAGATTAGCACAAGAAAAAATATGTCTTCATCGAGAGTGGTGTTTAACGCACATCATCAGTTAAAATATTTTCATTCTCTCAGTTGTCTAAAATTTTTTCACATTTACTCTTATGTATTATTCTTGTTTTCTGCTTTTTTTATTATTTCCAGGCTAGGCTTGATAAATCATAGGTATCTCATTACTTGACGTACCTGTTCGTCCAATGAAGATCTAGTAATTTTAAATTTCTTTTATATGCTCTAGCTTTCTTGAAATATTAGAGTTATAATTATTTTAAAGTGCTTCAACATCTTTGGTCAAAGAACTATCGAACCTAACTTAATGATGACAATAAGATTCACATCCATTCCCATGGTAGGATTTCAACCCGTGACCCTTGAGTATGCAGGCCTGTGCTTATCCAATTTGACTGCCATGACCGGCTCTAATGATTTTATTCAAGCTTGTGATACTCTGGTTATTCATAGTACTTATGATAGTGATGTTTTTAAGGTGCATTAATGGTTGAAATTAGCATCTTGATTAGAGGTTTAACTGGCCATATAAGTACGTGTGTTCATGCGCTTACTATCATCTTATTTTTTTATTTTCTTAAAGCTGTAGCAAGGTGTCTGCCTATTTATTTTAATAGTTCAGAATTTGAAAGGAAATCGAATAATCTTGTCAAGCATGCATGAAAAAGAGGGTTTTAAAACTTACGTAGGTGTTATAAGTCTTTTTCTTGCAAAGCTTAGCAGAGTTAACTTAATGTTTAGGTATCAGCCATTTTTTTGCTAATAAGTGCTTGGGTATCAAATGTGGCAATCAAATCATCACTTCGGCCAATTCTTGATTTCTAGTATTCAATACGAACGTAAATAACTTAATATGGAATGATATGTTTAACCGTCTGATGCCAGGTTGATTCAAAAGTAGTGACGATGTTCTGAATGGTTTTGAATGGAAATATAAGTCAGACTACCTCAGAGAAAAAATTGTTGATCGTTATAGCATCCTTGATCCCCCTGATTTCCTGTCCGATGCCTTAGCCAGTGAAATTACCGACTTAACCTTATCCCTGTGGATCCTTGAAGGTGAAATTACTTTATTAATCTAAAGAGCTGAGAAAATTGTATTTGTAAGAATTTTATTTTCCTGAAAGAATATTAGGTTATGTATTTTCTTAACCTTTTATTGCAAAACAAAACCATATCAGTGGAATAATTTACTGGGCATGTGTAGACGAATAAAAATGTGGTGGAAAAGTAAGCAATAACTTAAGATTTTGGAACAATGCTGTGAAAAAGTATAAAGGAACATTATTAGTCATTCCGTTTGAATTACAGTCCATTTTTATGAGGTTTGATGACATTACTGTCATTCTCTTGGTTGGTTTATTCTTCTTATCTCAGAGAACTTCGGATATGATTTGTTCGCTATCGACATGCGCTAAGTCTGCCATAAAACGGAACTTTTTCCGTCCCTCCAGTGATGACTGATGTTGCGGTTTTTAATCAATTCTGAGTTTACGAAAGCAGAACCAATAAAAACAAAATTCTCAAACTTCTCCAATACGATCCCTCCTCGTACTTCTTTCATTTCGCTGAGGTTTGTTCCCTCTGCCAAATTAGCACTTTAAATTTCCGTTTACTGGCGTGGTAATACATTTTAACATTTACTTGCGAGGATAATTTTTAATTTTATTTGCTATCTAATATTTGATTCTCAGCAGATCACCTATACCATTAAGAATTATTTTTCTCCGTAACTGTCTTCTCTTATGTGTTCCCATGAGGTCTAATGTTCCGAAATATTCAGAAACCACTCATTAAAAATTGCTCAGTACTTTGAATAGTTGTAATATGTTGTTGGAGGAACGTTTTCTTTTTCTTAAAATGCCTTCTATAATTTTATGCTTACATTTGTTTGCTTTTGTTAGCATAAATACTGATGTTTGAGCGTAAATACTGATAATTAAGATTGCGTTGTTTCACGGAAAAAGTAAAAAATTGCAAAAACAACCTTTTATTCTTCAAAGATACAATGTTATAAAAATTTGCTTTGTGCTCAATTATGGTTCTACCCTTTCTGTTTTACGGGGGACTCACTCGGGTCTCCTGGGACAGAGAGACTCTTTTTGTTTGTACGGAGCATACGTGGAGTTAGAAATAAAAAAAAACATGGAAGCATTCAACCTCGATGCCCTGAACGCAATAGAAAATCTGGACCACTATACCACTGATTACCCTTATTTTTAGGGCAAAAGGAACAAGGAGGACAAGGATTCTTAATATCGATGATTTATCTTGTAGCTCCGACTGAAAGTTTCCAAAGTATGAAATACGAGGTTCAAAACTAGTAGTATAAGATCTTGAGTTAGCGCTGCAGATAACGATAATGCTTTATCCTTAGGAAGTTCACGAGATTCGTCACGTATGCATCCACGGTGCTATGCAATACGAAGGTGCTTTTGTGCTCTGCACATTGCCTACACACGTTAGTAATGATATCAGCTACTGGATGATTATTTTTTATTTATTACAACAATGATTAGCAACTACGCAGCGAGATACCCCGCATCTTCGAGTGTAGTTGGATAGCTCAAGTGTAGGTTTGTTAGATTTAATTCAGTGTGAGATGAAAATTATCCAGGATATTGACTCGTAGAAAGTTACCAAGTCAGACCCCAAAAACATTCCATCTCGTCGGATGACCATGACAAGGCTTCGCCTTGATTTTGTTGGAGAAGAGTGGAAATGATGGAGCAGGTAGATAGATAGTCCAGCATAAAGATTCAGGTATTCGTTTCTCCCACGCATCATCCTCGGCCAAAGTATAAACACTATCTCAATGTATTCAAGAGCATTACATTTCCTTCTCCATCCTTGCTATCCTTTGACTCCGTATCTCCTCCCAGGGGTTTGTCACGGCATCTTGCCTTACTCTCTTGTCGAGGCTAGGAGGGTATTACGCTATTGGATTACATATTAATATATCCTGATAATCTCTTATGACCCTAATTACACGTCGTTGTATTTTCCGGTAGGAAAATAAGTGGAACAAAAATTCAAAGAATATATTACTCTTTAACTGGACTAGTATATTAGATACAATGTTAGAGAGTAGAAGTAAACTTTCATTCTTCCATCCATTGCCGGTTAGGAAGGCAAACACTCGTTACACCTTGGTGGTTCTCTTTTGATGCTGAACTCCAATACCATATTCTGTTATGTATCTTCGAGAGTTTTTTTTATAATAGACCTCTACTGTAATTTTTCTTCTGGGGTAATATTTATGTAACCTTTGTTTTGCTATACAAAGACACTAATCCACTCTATCGAACATTAATAACTTTAAGGAGTGTTTATAGCATGGAGAAATAATTAAAAAACTCCAAGCTTAACTTATAAAATAAATGCATATGTTATTAGAGTTCAACGTTCACTATTAGAGTTCAACGCGAGCATGACTGCGCGATGTGTTATCAGAGTGACAGGAATTTGTCAGGCTTGCAGGAAATGTATGGAAACGCCATAAATTTTTATTTAATTCCATTAAAACAGATTATATTAATTATTTGCGCTTTAAAATTCTAAACCTATTTTGGATCTGTCCCTTTCTATACCAGCGTTAAAACTTTACTACGATGTAACGTAATTTTGGCCCTGGAAATCATGTGATTGTCCGAGGCTGAATAGCAATAAATATGCCACTCTGAAGTAAAAAACCCATTGCTCCTCAACTTTCTCTTCGCACTTCTCTTTCAAAAGGGAGAGGGGCAACACCCCTCAGGACCTGAAAAGGCCCCGAGGTTAGCCGTGGAGGTTAGGGGAGACCCTGGAGGGAAATGTGCGATGTCGAGCCACCCGAGGGCATTGGAGAGAAGGAGAGAGAAAGTGGAGCTAGGGAATGAGAGGGAGAAAGAGAGATGCTGCCAGCGCTGTGAGGTAAGGACAGTGGCGCTGCCGCGTGGGGGATAACCGTAAACTTAAAGTGGCGCCGGTGCGAGCGGAACGCTGACCACGGCATCTGGCGAGGCTTCGACAAACTTCGCGCGGCGAGGAGAACAGTTTGTCTTGAGAGTGGGCGTGCCGGTCGAAAGAGATGCTTTCCGGTTGAAGACGGTATCCCTTCCTGGGGAAGGAATCCATTGCTCGCCATCAATTCCAGAAAAATAATCCAATTCTACATTTGGTTGATGCTCACAAAGCACTTTTGCATTGATAAAGTATTTTTATTTCACTTCAGGTGTTCCCACGTTAATATTTTGAAATGAAATGCGAAGGAAAAGGAGATCAACTCAGCTTTTAGAACTTATAAGAGGGAAAACTGGTTTGCTGATACAAGAGCCAATGTGTAACGACGATTAAAACATTCATGAGCCTTTTTCGTATCAAATAGATATAATTTCAACACCTTAATTCGGTTTCAAATTTCTTATATTTATGATCTGTTTCATTTACTATTCTTATATGAAAATAATGCTTTGTGACATATTTATCATAGCTACATATTTATCATAGCGTATATGCCAAAATCCTTACCGAAAGATTAGTTTGAATTTGTTATTCGTTGTAACTGTAAGTAAGACGATAATCACGAGGCTAGATATTTATGTAAATGATTAGTTTTTTGTCCAAGGTGCAAGGAGGTTGGTGCACTAGTAGTAAGGTATTTTACCTAGTATTTACTTTGGTTCTTAATGTGTATTTTTAGCTTTGAATTCTCTTTCTGAGTGCCTTATTGAATGGCAGTTTCGGGAAAATATTTATAATGCAATATTTATAATATAGTTATTAATAGTATATACTATATTTTATTAATATTAGTGGTTGAGATATTTTTGGTAGTCATAAACTCATCGAGGAAGTCATTTATGTTTTCAAATGAAATAAATAGCTATTTTATAATACTAGTACACAATGAATGAATATTTCTGATCATCCCAGTAGCCATCAAATGTGCGTAATTCCTCCCGTCTAATTTGTCGCCTATCAGTATAGCCTTCATTCTTAATTACGTAGAAGTTTTAACGTCATTAAAGGGTAAATTTTATAGGTAAACACAGTATTTATTCCTTTTTCTTCCACGTCTTTCATTTATTTCCTCCCATTTAAATATTCCTCTTCCACTAGGATATTTTTTTACCTCCAGAATTTGTGCCGTTCAAGATTCTTTTTTATTTAAGAATTATTTTGTTAAATTTTTGAATATTCACTTTCACTCCTTGAAAATTTGAGCGCCTCCATTTTATCTTGGTTTGCCTATTGCATACATAATAGCCCTCACGTGCATGAATCATAGAAAATTTATATAAATTCCGTGGGCCCAAAATATTTTTCATCGTCATCTCGCAGCATTTTCTCCCAGCTTCCATTATTTTAATTGGTATAATTTACATTACCTACTAAACGAGTTGATTAAATTTTCAATCATCCAGATCCAAATTCCCTTTCAGAGCTGTCTAAAGACTGTAAATGGAGTAAAAAAGGATCCATTTTCTTTTATTTTTTCAATTCCTTAAATACTCCGTAATGATACTTCTTCGACAATCTGATTATACTCCAGAAAAGGTTTCGTGTCAATTACGTTGCAAACATTGTATATCCTGAATATTCTGTCTGCTCCACTCGTAGGCCACCAGTCGTACGAAAATTAATTGAGTTGTAGCTATTACATGACTTGGTCACCCTTAGTATTCAATTGTTTATTAATTCTACCGCGGTGCGTTTTACCTGGCTTTATTGAAGAGAAATACTCTGCTCTTAGCCTTCAAAAATGTACTGTTAAAAATTAGGTCAGTAGTGTTTTACCGGCCATGGTGTCGTTGCTACTTTCTATTACCTTTCAACATCTTTGAAAGTTTTATTCCTTAAGCTATTCAGTTCAATAGTGCAGTGTATGTATGGACTTCCTTTGCACTGTGCACACATTATCATTTGCCTCCGCTTCTCCCTGTATTTTCCACAATTTTTTCCTCGATAACAGTTTAAAATGATTAAAATAATTAAAATGACTCCTTTACATTATTGAGCCGCTCTACCTGCCTTTCCTCTTCGCTTTCTCCTATGTTTTTCCATTACGTTCTCTCTCCCCTATTCATGTTTCATTATTAGTTGTTCTATGTCTCCATCGCTTCCTCTCTATTCTCCTATATGCTCACGTCTCAGGTATCTCCAATCTCTTCTTGTTATCCTTCTTCAATACATTTCCTACTTTTGTGGTACCTCAAGTAATATTCCCAAGTAAACTCTCTTAAACGCTGTCATGAAGTATGTAGGTACTATTTTAGTTCACAGTTATATGAAAATTGTTCAAATGTTTATACATATTTCTATAAAATTTATCATACCTCTCAACACTGCGCAATTATTTTCTTCAACCTTATTTCTCGTTTTTTATATAACGTCTTGGGTATGGAATCTGTGCAACTAATTTGGAAATTTGTAAGTGTCTAAGGATGCATTCATTGCCTTAAAACTCTTTAAAAAAAAAATGTAAATTTTATGCTGATGTCATTTAAGTCGGTGAGAAATAAATTTATATAGTCTCGAATAGGAGAATATTGCATAGTGAGATATTGAGTGATATGTCCTCTTTCTAAGCTTGACCATTAGTTACAAGAGCGGTGAATTAATAAGGTTTCTCAACTGCTGAGGCTACATTGCACGGTATAAACTCAGTTTAATACTGTTTGTTAGGAAAATACACCATTTATGAACGAGGTGGAATTCTAGCATTTGCGTCAAAAGGACGGAATGCTGCCGCGGCCGACAGCTTATTAGATTCACACGCCAAGTGCTTATATTTTTATATTTCGAAACATTCTACGTGATACATGCAAAATAAGTTGAAAGAAAAATATTCCTCTTCCTCGCAGTGCTGTCACAATGTCATTTGAACCTATTCGCTGAGAGCATCATTTTCACCGACGTGGCTGGTGCTGCCAAGGAGCCTTTAGCCACTTGGGGGATGCACACCTTGGGAGATGCTTCTCGTGTTTGCTCGTCATTTTATATCTCATGCGATTGAGCTCGGCGAGCGCGCGAGGGAATCGCCTCACGTGGGTACTCCCAAAGAAGAGTCAGAGACTGCTTGCGCCCAACGATAAAGGGTACGCTGAAATCGTTCTCTTTTCCTTTTTTATCGTCCCTGCCATCCGTGATCCTTCCAGTTTTTATTCATGCCTGGAGACGGGCCGCTGTAGCCAGCCTTCGAAACGTGGCGGTTAATATCTGTCTATTTTCTTCCTAATTCGCTGTGTATCTATAGGGCACGCCATCTCATCTCAAAGGGACCTTTACTTTCCGCATTTTGTAGAGCAGTTGGGATAGCAAGCAAAAATTAGTGGGTGTGGTTCTGGCAGAAGAAGAATAGATGCTGGTAGTAAGACTGCTGGATTAATTTACTCTAATCCAAGTCCTTAAAATTAGGAACGACACAACACCCATGCCAGGAGAGGAATTCATAATCGAGATTTTTGAGTTTCCAGAGGGGTCTGTTACTGACTTGGCTCGTTAATACCATGGCCGGCGTATAAAAATCTGGTAATGAATATTTTGAAACATTTTTCGACAAAACTATTGAAGGTTTCACACAAACATTTTTTAAGTTTCTTATTACAATATGTATTATTTGTTCTTTTGTTCTTCATTGCTTTAAATTAGGATGAGTGAATTGTGATCGAATAATTTACCATTTAAAATATTGCTCGAGTTGCTGAGGCTGATGGTATAGCATTATGAATTGTTTTAAGAGAAATAATGAAAAATAAAATATATTATGTAACATAAGTAAAGGTTTTCCCTCACTGTTTAAAAAACTTCATACAGTAAGTCCTCGACTTGCGTGGTTAATTCATTCCACAAATTTCCGCGTAAATGCAACAACTTGCCTATCCATTTTTGTACCATTAGCTGTGCCGCTTTTACCGCGGTTGGCGGCAATCGGCGACTACAGAGTCCCCTGGATTGCCAATAATAAACTATATAGTCACTATATAGTTATTATTTGGCAATCCAGAGGACTCTGGGCGACTATTACAGAAAATTCCATCTTTTGAGAGGCCGTTAAGTTACCATCATACGACAATTCCGAGAGTAACACAAATCCAATCTTTATTTCATTGGATATGTTAATCTGAAGTAAGTGTACATAATTCTCAAAACATTTTCATTTTTTGTTGTGATGGATGACAGACGTCATCTATGTAGTAGATAGTTAACTCCACGTCAACTTACGCGGGATGGTCAAACTACGCCAAAGAAAGACGTTGATGCCATTTAACACTAGAACAGCCGAGCCTACCACCCTAGAAGAGCCAACGGAGCCATTTTGTCTCCGTCGCTAATATCATGTACTTGGGTGACTGCAATGAAGAAATAACTTTATAAATATGATTTTTATATGTTATACATAATTTTGCACTCTAATATCAGCAACTTTGCAATTCCAAAGTAGCTACATTAAAAAAAAGAAACTTTTACAGATTTGAAAATATTTTTTTTGTAAACATGAATTTTGGCTATACTTTTTCTACTGAGCTGGTCGAATTCTAAGAATTACAGCATGTCATAGTGTAATGGTTGGGTCTTTTAAGTTTACAACCAACTCTGCATAAATATAAAAATTATTTTTATTACTTGATACATTTATGTCATATGTGTAGTGTTTTCTCATTGCACTTGCCGTAGACGTATTTTTCGCACACTTTACATTTCCCTATTTCATGATTTTTTTGCAGTCCTTCTTAACCTGAAAATACATTCACTTGCCTTCTACCTTTTCTATAGCATTCTCGTTACATCGGAATGGCAAGTTAATACTACGAGAGTTGACAATCTCCGTTCCCAGCTCTTCTGCTAGTTGTTGCAGATATTTACGTCAAGTAATCATACTTCCTGTGACTGAAAAATTACCCAAAAATTTATTGCTGCTAAGTCAAGCAGCTTGTAGAATGTGTGAATAGACCATCGGCGTGTGCATGCTCGTACTGAGTATTTTCTGGCCTTTCGATCGACAATATCCACCCCATACTTAGTGTTGTTGTAATATGTGACCGTTTCTGGGGTCGTTTTCTCATTGATTGCAGCAAGGCCGGATAAGTGCTTGGAACTCAAGAGAACTTTTTTTTTAGCTTTAACTTGGTACACTGTATGGGTAGCATTGTCTTTTTTTTAATTTTGGTGGTGTGCAGTGGTTCTTTCATGTTCTTAATAAATTTGGGAATTTCTCTGCGATTTCTGTTGACGGTTCCAAAGATAGTTGTATTTTTGCTAATCAGTTGCTTTGCTAGACGGAGAGAGGTGAAAAAGTTATCAGTTGTGGCGTTGACCCCAATGTGGAAGTATGGTTCCATCAATCGCATTGCAGCAAAACCAGGTACCCACTGGCCGAAATTCATCGATGGCCACATATGTGATTTGAAAGTGTAAATGAAAAAAAGGAGTAGATTATCGAAGTTAACTTAAATATACCCTTGATACAATGTAAAAAACCAAAAAAGTTAAAGGTTTTTGATGTTTGTAGCAAAATCTACGTTTTAAAAACTCAATGACATTCACGGTCTTCAATGGAGCCAAATTGGCTCCCGTGGTTGTTCGAGGTAAATTACCTTTTTTCTGACGAAGTACTCGCAATGAGCCACAGATATTTTTCCAGTGGCATGGTGATCAAAATTTTTTTAAAGTCAGAAAATAATATATTTATCAAGACATAAAGAACAAAAATGCATCCCTTGAAAATCTAAAAGGAGCCAAAATGGCTCCTTCGGCTATTCCAGTGTTAAAGCCGGTGACAGGCTTACGTTTTCTTCGGGTTTCTGTTGTTGCGACAGTTACGCGGCAACAGCTAGTAAAAGATCAAACACCAGGGACCATACTCTGGTGACTCAGATCCGCGTAAGTCGAGGACTTGCTGTATATCATTTTTTCCCATTAGAACTGCGATAAAAAGTAGCTTCCAATAGCGTTAAGGGAGGGTAAAGATTTTTCCTGTTTTCATGCAACTGCTGAATGATTTACTATTTTTAATTCCTTACAGATATTCAGCCTTTGTAATTCACGTTTCGTTTTCCACGCAAAATTTGCTGAATCTAAAGGTCTTCGTCTTGGTGGACTAACTTTGAGTACCTCTTAATTTATTTTCAAAATTTATGCTGTTAAGTAGACCAAATGTTGGCAGTAATTCAGCCTCTCTGGCTTCTCACTCAGGAAATATTTATACATACCATAATAGGCATACTTTTACTCTTAAATGCTTAATTCGTATTTTACTAAAGAAACTCCGTCATTTCCATTACTTTTCGAATATTGCCTCTTAGAAATCAGACAGCTGTTCGAGCGTACTTTAATTAATTCGTCTCATCATTGGTAACTTAGATCCATTATGACCAATTGCCAGTGATTGAATGGGGAGTATGCATCTCTGTAGACACGTTAATGCTAAGTATATGCAGTATTAATAAAAAAAACTTTATTCAAAAACTGTTGTCATTGGCCACGACACTGGTATATGCGACTCAGTATAAAGATTTGTGCAATAGGTTTTCCCTCTCATTAATTTTCAACAGTTGACAATTTTTACTTGGTTACTACGTAATTGATTAACTTTATTAGAACTTCATTGCATACCATGTTAAGTAAGCATTAATGTATAATAGCCAATTTAAAGCGCTTGATCTTGTTTTGTAATCAGGCTACTATAATTGTTAGCAAAATTGCTATATCAAAATAATGTTGCATGGAAACAGTGGCAAATCAGATTTTTAGCTAAATTGACATTTCCTGGTCCTTTGTAACTATTTGCCTCCTGAGAACCATTGTAAACTTATTTGTCCTTTGGAAAACCTTCAAGGCTATGACGCAACTCATTTTATCCTAGAATATTTGGTATTCTCTCATCACTGTGTAATTGTGTCTGAATATACTTTTGCTTCCCTTCCGTTGGAGCTTAACGGTTCCAGTATCATGGCCACGAATCCTTAACTCTACGCCGAAATAAAGAAATGGCCGTTACCTTCATTTCACCTAACTTTTACCGAAAGCAGACGTAGGTATAGCGATTATTTCATCAAATAGCTTTCCGGAAAAGCGGTGTAACTTATTTATTTGAAAACTTGTTTACCTGTCGGAATCGTAGTTACTACAAGCATTCGAAGACAAAATTCGTATTATACTGTCTCCTTTTTTTGTTTCTCCTCAAATCTCTCATCAATTTTACCCTTCCACATTCACATTAGTAGCTCACAGCTCTATTGGAATAGTAACTTCGTGCAATCAAATACATATGTATTACTTCATTTATTTGGGATCATATTCTTAAAATTCACGGAATAATGGATTTTCTGATGATGTGTCATCAGTCTCACCTGATATGTGTTTCAAATCAATGGGAAAGAGGTGTGGAAGAGCTCGAAGGGAGAGCGAAGAGCATTATGAGCGTATGCAAATGTCCGGGTGCAGATTCATGGGAGATTTTGGGCTCCACAATGAAAATGCTGATTGGTTGCTGGCGCTGTTGGGGAAGCCTAGGGAAGGACTTAAAGAGAGATTAGGGGGAGTGAATATGACGGAGTGATGGTGGGTAGGGCTCCGAAATTTCAAAAGAGGAATCGGAGAGTCGTTTTGAAAGAAAATGACGGAGTAGTGAATGTGTCAAAAGCGAGAGACATATATTCATGTGTGACGTTACGATCTGCATAGTTGGTGATAGGCGTGGACAAATAGCAGCCTTTCCCGACGGACTGGAAGCCATCTGCTGCAAACCAGTTGTTGGGAGATGAGTAAGACGCTAGGGGAGACTTATGAGAAGGAGATAGAATCACTAGCGGTGATATTTGACCGAGAATTGCCCTGTCATGTACTTAGATTTTGAATCAGTTTCTCATACATAGGTTTTGTGATTCAATGTATGTTTTAGTTATGCTTCAGCTATTGTTGAGCAGCTTATTCATTTGATACCTAATTATTTTTCCTTTAATATTAATAATAATTAAGTACTTTCGTTATATCAAATCCATTCTAGGCTGATAATTGAAGAAGTATGTGGATATGACTGTAACCATCTTTATTTCCGTAACCCATCAGTGTCGACAGTTTCGTTACTTAATATTGAAGTGCTTAGGGGAAGATATGGTGACTTTTTTGAGCTATTAGCTCCTTATTGCCTACTATAATAACCTATTGTACTGTAGCTTAATGTGTCAGAATTGGAGTACAGACATTACTACTTGCGTGACTGCTTATGAATATGGGGTCTGGTGTGACTCCCATATCCTTCGAGAGCTGAATAGTCACATTGCCTAATCATCTCACATTCTCCGGACCTAATAATCACTAATTTTAAAACTATTTAAATTCTACAGCAAAGTGAACTTATGGTTATCATGCTATGTATGCGGCTAAGGGATTTCTTAAATATCTATGAACTCCGATTCGTAGCAAAGATTTCTGAGCGTTCAGTGTTTCAGAAAAACAGAAATAAAATGTGAGGGTTGTTGGTGTGTAACTTCTTGGTATAATGTTAGTGATGTTAGAATTCTTACTATGAGAGAAGCCTATTAGCGGCTGCTATATGCATCAATAAATGCATATAACTGCCGCTTATTGCAGGTCTTTATGATTCTGAATGTTATGTATCTAAAGCCAGTTGTGAAGTCGATATCCGTGGCTGCCCTAAGTTTATGATGTTTGTTAAATTTATTGTTTAAATTTATTTGTGAAGCTATGATCAAGGAAGGAAATTAGTTGTTCTGATATACATCTTCCGTGTGAGAAATAACATGAGGAATTGGTCTCTCGAGGTGCACTCGGAGATTTCATAGCTAACCCATGGGAGACAATTTTTGGCCTTTGCGTAAAGAATGAATTTCTATGAATGCGTGCACCCATCATAATTACAGCCACCTGAAATGATTTGTGTGTATTTTTGTTGAGAGAAAATAACACCTGACTAATTTAAAAGAAAGGTCTTTTGAAAGAATTGACAAAACATTTCAATGTACTTGTACGTTCTGTTTGCAAATAATGATGCTGATTTTCAGCACATAAGGAGTAAGAAAGTCTTTCGCTACAGTTGAAAGAGGTGAGATCGTAATAATTAAAAGAACTTAACAATGAAAAGAAAATTAATTAGTTTTCGACATTCAAAAGTTAATGAATTAAAATTCCAGGGAGAATTAAAAGAGTGGCACGGCGTAGAATTATTTCATGGGAAATAGGACAAATGGACGTGTGGTAATATAAATTGATGACAGGAGCTTGAAAGCAGATGGGGTGGAGGTGAAGGGAGATTGAAAATGGAGGTCGACCTGATGATCATGGAATTGACATGAGGTAGAAGGGAGAAATTACGAGATATTTCGTCCTCAAATGGAAGTTTACCTTGAGGATAATCACGGAGATACAGTGCGTTCCATCAGAGCCAAATCATTACTTGCATATTAGGGACAGATAATTGGATCTGCGATGCTGGCGAGTAAACTTTTTACTACCAGATGAAGGAAAAAAAGCTGTAATGAAAATTGAAGCTAAACTTCTCTCCCGCCGATCGCAGTTTCAACAATTTTTTGTTATTTAGATGAGAATTGAGTATTAGGTCTCTACGTACTCTTGCAAGGAGGAGAGGGGGAAATTGGGGAGAGAACTCGAGAGGGATATCATAAGAAGTAGAACATAGACATACAAAACCACGAGAGCAAAATGCATTCATTCAAGTACATACTGGCGAGGAGCCAGCGCACCTGGGCAAATGTAATAATTGACTCACAACATCGGGTGGGTTTGAGAATACAAGGTAAATGCTTATAGAGCACTAAAAACGCACTACTATGGTGTATATAAACTTTTCAACCTTTCTAAAAAGTCTAACTCGGGTCTCATTTTCAAAAAAAATATAACAGTTTTTAAATTGTTACTGTGTTGCTGATGCTGTGCAAGCATAAATGCATCATCACTATTTGCGGACTATGTGAGCACACAGTTATGAAGAAGCAGTGATTTATTTAGTTTTCTTGTTAAGTTACCACCAACCCAGCCAATCTGTTTGTCCTTAGCATAGAAAAAAAAAGAAAGACAATTGGAAACATGGTCGTTGAGAATAGATGTATCGTATGGAGAGAAATTTAGTGGAGAACTCAATATGTTTTTTTTCCCGCCCTTATATTAGGTTTCCGAAGTTCGAATCACAAGAATAATTTATTTTAGGCGTGGCAGTAAAGAAACCGTTGATAATAGGATAGCTTGCAATCTGTTCTTTTATTTTATATCATTTAATTCGTCTTAGAGAACCTCAGGAGTGAACGTTCGTAATTGTCGTATAAATGATCCGGAAAAGAATTACGACTGTAGTTCTTTTTTTGTAGATGGGTACGTATTTTCTTTCATCAAACTAATGACTCTTTATTCAAGGCTACGTCATTTTTGCCACAGTCCAACTCTGTCAGTTGGTTCTTCCACACACAACTGTGAAATTTGAGGGATTTGATATGTTTTTGTGACGAGACCTGCGAATTGTTCAATATTTATCCATAAAAACTCTCTGACTTAGTGGTTTCCGTTCTATGCTCACGAATCGAGAAGAGGAGAACAAATGTTTCAATCTAGCCGCACGGATTATTCTTAATCAGACGATATAAGACGTACTAATTTTATCGTATTGGAGCTATTATTAGTTTTTTGTGAATGCTTTTTTCTTCCCATATTTGTTTTGAAATATTCTTTTTAACCTCTTTAAAGCTCTTACGGTCATTAAATCCTTAAGGTGAATTTTCTAGTCTCTTCCAAACGCTCACAATGTTTTAGCACACTGCATCGCACAGGTTATTTCGTAGGTTTTGCTATAACTCAAAAGTACCTCTAGTGCTTTGATTCAAGACGCTTTTTTAGTAATACTTATTACTATGAGTATTCTAGGGAGAATGTTTTTATGGATGCTCATACGCATTTTTAGTAATATTTATTACTATGAGTTTTCTAGGGAGTATGTTATTTTATGGATGCTCATGGTTAATATGCAATGGTTACAAAACTTCTCTTTCGTTACAGTGGTTCCCTGTTTAATGATAATCCCTACTCATTCTTCAAATCCTCCGGTATCATCATTTTCTTCCCCCTCCCTTGATTGCTAATATTCTTCTTTAAGTAATAGCCTTCATTATGTCATCCCCCCAAATTACTTGTTCCCCCCCAATTTGGCTCCTGTCTTTCCCCAAAAGCTTTTTTTCTTCCCCTTCAAGCACAGTGTTTCTGCTTTTTCTTTCTTTTTTTGTTTCTTTCTCAGTGTTTTCTTTCGCTCTCTACTGAAAAGCCTCTATCACATCGCCATCACCTCTCCGTGGAGTTTACACCTTGTGGAAACGTGACACCAGTTTTCGTTCAAAACTCTTGATTACATATCGAGTCTACCTACAAGGGACTGAAAAAGCATCTTCTTACGTTGATAAAACTCTTTGCTTCCAAAGAGTGCTTCCAAAAGAAACGCTAGCAAACAAATTTGACTTTTTAGCATGTTACACTTAATTTCCTATTTCATTGGCACAAAATCATTTATTAGATGAGTGTTCATTCTTAGAGATACTCTAATTTTATGTCAATCCCAAATGTATTAAAAACTTTAGCAGTTAAAAAATAGACATTTTTGTCTTCAAAAGGATTTCGTAGGCATCACTGCTGCATTTATTAGTGTATCAATTACTATAGAGGCGAATTGTCATGAAGGATTCTTTAAGGGGCCATCTGCTAACAGTTCCACTAGAGATCCAGATCCTCCGTTTTAGGTGAGCTTTTGAGTGCATAATGCATAAATATCAGCACGAAGAAGATGGTAATCCCGCATTTATTTGGTTTTTGCTGTTAAGTTTACATTATGCGTGGTAGCTATCCAATTTTTCGATGTACCTATGCGATACCTATCCATTCTTTCATCACCGAGTTCATTCTTTCATCGCCGAGTTCATTCTTTCATCTAAATCAAATCTGCATCTGACCTTGTTATCTGAATGTTTTATTTGGGAAATATGCCCCTTAAAATTCATTTAACGTATCGAAATAAATGATGCATGATGTAGAGTTCACGTTCAGTACTCTGTCTCCTTTATGGATGCTTAGGTATTAAAAGTACAAAATTTAGATTATTAATCGAGAGAGCCGCACGTCATATTCCCATTACCAAATATTGTATTTTTCGTGGAATTGTTCTTTTCAATTTCGCTTCCCATGGTCCCCATCACGTTGTATAATTTAATTTAAGGCTAGAAAGAAATCGATCATGAAAAAGCGATCAGAACTGAAACCTTCATAGGAAATAGGCGCTGAGTACTCAAGTCCCACGAATAAGCTGTATGGTAGGTATGTACTTGGATATGCGTTGGCAAGATGTGTTCAACACTTTTGAATTCTTTTTCCTATTATTTGAAAAAAGACCGTTTTCCTTGTTTTTTATCCAGCTATAGTATTGGAAAGTAATCGAGTCCCAGGAGGAAAAAGAAGTGAAGCGTGTGGGCTTGGAGCGCAACTTTGCCAATCTTGTGTTGAGTACAGCTTATGAATAAAACTGTAAATGACATGACTATTCAGATTGCTGGAGAACCCTTTCAAAAATCTTTTCTACTAATTAAATTGCCGACTCTTTTATTTCATTGGCTGAAAATTTCACTCATGCTTTGCAAGTCGTTACAAGTCATACTCCGCTCTCTCTTCTCTTCTGAAATCTTTCTGTTGTTCACAAACCTCGCTTCCCTGTAAAAATATGTAGAAATATATACAAGTAAGTGCAGCTCTTCGTTACTTCGGTGGTTGAATCTTAGGCAATTTTTTTCGTGAGAATTGAATGGATTTCAACTATACTCGAGGCTTTTTTCTGGTCAAGGCCGTTTATTTTATAATCACATTGACCAAATAAGAAGTAAAGTTAATGAAATACTATATTAATTCTTGACCTTGAGTATTTGTTATTTTTAGTTAAAAGGTCAAGGAGGCTTCCTCAGGGGATATAATTGTGAATGAAACTGATATGGGAATTGAAGAGACCATTCCTGAGAGGAGAGTGAGAAATTGCGAACAAATATTGAAAGGTCAGAAGAAAAAGGTGAATGGCACTTTTGGCTGATTGCTTCAGGCCTAAGTTTGGATCGATTGGATCAATCGGGAATGATGTAGGGTGGTGAATAAAGAGCGTTGTAAAAGTAGGCGTTTTGGTGCTCCATCCTAATCCACCGTCGAACATTAGCTAAATCTTAAGCTGCGCACTAAGCCGTTAGAGTACTCCAACTCACGACCTTTAGTTGGTCGGAGCACAACCATACTTGCTACCACGAGGGAGACAGTGAAGTGAAGAGTGCTAAACCTACTATTTCGGTTATTCGGGTTTTCTCGGTGAGGAGCATTGTTTCAGGTGAGGAGCAACCGTGCATTGTTGGTTGAACACTTGTGTATATTGATTGAAGGTACGAATCTAGGGATATGAAAACGCCGCATCAGTTATAGTTAGTGATGGACGGATCCAGGTTTTTTGTCGGATCCGGATCCGGAACCGGATCCTTGCCAGGGTTTCGGATCTTTATCTCGGTTTCGGATCCTTAGTTTCAGATACTCGATTCTGAATGTCATTTATTTTCAAAACCTAGATTTTTTACAAATATATAAATACAGCAACAATAGAATTACCAAAAAACAAGTAAATTTATTGAAGAAAAAATCAACTTCCAAATCTATGTGGATAATATTTTCCTGGAACAAGATTTACAGATGCAATAACTATATGTTACTACTTCTAATATAAAGATCAACTTCCTTATCACATACTCATCAAACAATATATTTTTGAAACCAGTACAATAATCTTTAGAGTGCAGTTAAAAGAAACATAAGTTCATTTTTATTAATAAAGGAATTATTTTCCAATTATTAATCAAATCCTTGAATGCTTTCATATTCTTTTTTAGAAACAAAAAAATTTTAATGCGGCCAAGAGCTCCCATTTATGAAATATCTGGGAATTCCATTTTTAAGACGAAAAAATCATTATAGAATATTTCAAGCTGTTAAACTAGTAATTTTGCACTGTCTCATTAATAATAACCTTTAAAATGAATTTATAGAATTTTATACTCATAAGGAGAGGTTGTGTAACTCTGATCATGAAATGAGATTAGCCTTTTTTCATGCTACTAGAAGCAAAATTTAAAAACTCTCGGATTTTTTCTCTATTGGCTCGGGTTTGCAAGAAAAATGTAGAATGACATGCGGGGAGCATGTATTCTCCAAAATCAGGCAAGCCCACAATAGCAGAGTGGGGTAGTGACTGCAGGGTAATGAAGTTCGATTCTTATCACTGTTTAAAATTTTTCTTTCAGCCACTGAATTAAAAACTTTATCATCCTTCATTTCCAACCTTTGTGTGGATACTGACATTTTTGTACTCCTATCGATTAAACTACATTTACAAATGCGTCACTGAAAAATACATGGTAAAGTTAACGTAATGATTCCACGATTTAATTCTGCATTAAAAATTTTTTCTAATCATTTCACTAATGCCAAATTTTATTATTATTTTGACTTATAAATTGACATGAAATTTCTGATAATCTACTTTTTTAGCTGCCTACTTGCATCACCCTGTTCACTTGCATCAGGCAGTGTTAAGAATCGAACTCGAGACCGACAGTACACTAGCCCTCATGTTTAACAACTACGCTATCATAGGTTCACGGGAATATGGCGAATGTAGGCAACCCGCGTGACATTCGGCTTTATTTTTCTTCTCGCGCATCCGGGCCTATGATGAAAAAAGTCACGACGAATATTTTTTTATTTTGTTTTTGTGGCACGGACAACTCTTCTTCTCATTTCGTGACAGAGTTACGCAACCTCTCCTTGTCAGTTTCTACCATACGTACATTCCATTCGCGGGGCGCATCGATCACGAGGCCGCGAAATTTTAAAATCTCCGTTCTGGATCTGAATTTTTACTGCCTTCGGATATGATTTCAGTAGCGAATGAAATGAAAGACCCGTGGATCCGACCCCGACCATCCTTAATTTATTAATGGTACATTTGTAAATCTAATTTAAACAACAAAAGTATGATAAAGTGAGTATTCAGATTTAATGGTTTGAAATTGAAGAGGATAACATTTTCGATGCAACGACTGAAAAAAAAATTAAACTGCGATAGGGATCGAACTTCGCACAGTACACTAGCTCTCGTGGTTCGCCTGATCCCGGCGAATGTAGGCTACCCGCGTGACATCTTACGTATTGTTTTTCTCGCGATCCCGGGGTAATGGGGGAAAAAAGTCATATTTCTTTATTTTCCTTCTAGTTGCACGGGAACATTTTCATCTAATTTCATGACCTGAGTTACACATCCTCTTCGTGTCAATCAATATCTACCGCAACTACATTCCATTCACGGGGCTCTTCGATCGCTAAGCCGCGAAAATTTAAAATCTACGATCCGGATCCGATTTTACTCCGTGTCTTTGGATCCGAATCCGGAACCGAAAAAATGAGAGATCCGCGGATCTTTGGATCCGACGGATCCGATCCGGCCATCACTAGTTATAGTTTTCCCTATGGAAATGACGAAATGTTAAATCTGTAAACTGTAAAATGTAAATCACGGTAATCATGTGTTTGATACATTCTTGCAACTCATTTGTAAAAGTATTCCCAGCTTCACATTTGCTGTGTATTTAGAAGTTCATTGTTGAAGTTTGACAAGAATGTAATAAAAAATGAATGGAATCATTGAAAATCAGCTATCTAATAAGGCACACACACTTATGAATTGGCATTATATGATGAAATAATGGAAAATAATGCCAGGATGCAATGGTAAAATAATAGTTGAAACGAGATCATGTACTAAGGAGGCGAAATTTGGTCGGTCTTAGTGAAACCCGTGATGCCAGATTCTCGTTGAATTCTCAAGGAATCCTATCATTATTTTTCCTGCTCCTATTTCATCTTCCTTGAAATGCATTGATAAATGACTAATTCGATTTTAAGAGCATTTGCGACTAACCGTCTGAATTATCAGAATTTATTATCAAAGTTCGTAGTTGTAAGTGCCTGAGTCGAATAGCTTTGTGGCTGACTCTTCGGCGCAAAGGTGATAGGGGAGAGCAGGGTTAGTGAAGGAGAGGTGGAATAGGGGAGGAGTCCTGTTGCTCATTAATATTCCCTCGAGCGACGCCAGGAGGGTGGCGTAAAAAACAGACGGGGGCGGGGTAGCAGCCGGGGCCGGAATGGATAAGGGGGGAGAGGACGTGAGAGGAGGTGGGGAGATTTTGGGAGGAGCAAGGAGACTAAAAAAAGGGTACATAGGCGAGGAAAAGGGTCGGATTGTTGGGCGATGACGGCTAAGGTGGGAAGGGTTGGAGAGAGAGAGAGAGGGAGGGAGCGAGAGGTGCGTTCTGGGGTGTACGTGGAGAGAAAGCGTCGCTACAGGAAGGAAGAGGGAAAAATATTCTGGAGGGAGGAGTGTTAGGGTTTAAGTGAAAGGTTAAAAGTGTGGGAGAGTTTATGGGCAGAGGGAGACGGAGTGCAGGGATGGGGCTGTGTGGGAAAGAGTGTGGGTGGGGGCGGAATTGAGAGAATAGCATTAGAAGGTGGGATGTGAAGAAAAGGTGTTGCGAATGCAGGAGGCCACGGGAAAGAGGGAACAAAATGAACGAGGGTGGCGCAGGAGTGTGGAAGAAAGAGTGAGCATTGATGGTAATCTGTGCCCACGCACAGAAAAATGGTTCTACAGCTATGTTCTGAAACCATATGTAATTAATGATTGCGATGCGACTGTTGTAGTTCCACCTTGGTTTACCTGTTCTGTTTAGAATAAGGTCTATGGCTTTTTTTTCGAGTGTATAGCTCCAAAAGCTTCCAAATATACGCGTATTTACCTTTTACATAAATGAAAAAAATGCTAAAAAGCGTTTGGGAACCGTGAACTTACTCTAATACACTCAAATATCTTCTTTTATAATTATAAATTATTTTTACGAATTTTGTCAATGGGATGCAACTTAAGCAATGTAAAACAGGCAAATCGATTTGATGGTCTTCTAGTTGGAGTATATTTTGATGAAGTGCCCCTATCATTTTGTTTGCATTCGCTCTTCCTTTATCTTGGCTTATCTCGTATTTAGTTACGGCCATTAGCATTCCATTGCCTCTGAGTGCATTTTCTATCAGCTTACTATACCGTCACATCTTCTGCAAACAATCGAAAGATCTTCATTCTTTACTCGCCATGCTCAATAATCTGTATTCTTCCTCTTTTCCTTGTGTTGTATTTCTTTCCATTTTTCTCCACTCCCGTATTTATAAGGCTTCCAATATTTCTTGTCAGCTATCAGGACCTGAGTTCACACTTCAGACGTATAAGAAGACACCTTTCTTATCTAGCTCTTCATCAATCTTATCTTTAAATTCCTTATCAAGCTTAGGTTTTGTCAGGAATTCTCTTCTCTAGGGAAACGCCTGTATAGTCAAAGCAATATTTATCTTAACATCATCACTTTTTGTCCAATCTATTACCCTCTTTTGCTCAATGTATTACCCAGTTTAAAAATTTGTTCTACCTCTTTTGGCTCGAGGATCTCATAAGTTTAGTTTTCTTCTGATATGTCTCCATCCCAAATCCATCACTCTGGTATAGCGGCTAACAGAGGTTGCAGTCCTTTGATTGTCTGGCTCATCAACGAGATGGTGATAAATGTTCAACGTTTTTGGGCAAGAATTATAAAACCTTTGGGGAGGGAAGGAATTTTTGGAGGTTGACATATATAAATAAATATACGTTTGCATTGAAATGGCAAAGATCAGTCTCTAACATTAGAATGTGGGCAAAGTGAGCCATACATAAATTATTTTTGACGGTAGAGCGTTAAACCGGGAAATGCAGGAATGTTGGATGGAATAGAGGAAAGCAGGTAGGATAAAGTAGGGCAAATTGGAGAAGAATTGAAAGAATTGTGTGAGAAGATGCATAAATCCTAGGCAATGGAAATTATTATAAAGACAGATGAATTTCCTGATATCGATTTTGAGGGAAAATACAGTGATCAAAAACACAACGTATGAATCAACATCTGTGTCTGATATTTCGGATGAAAAAATGAGCGTAAGGTGATGAAAAGCTTCACAACCAAACGTACGAAGAAACATGGCTGTGAGAAAAGGAATCTGGTGTTTGGATTAATATAAAACGGCCATGGCGTTTTCTGTGTCGAAGAGGGACTACCGAGGGAAAGGTCAAAATGGAAAAAATAAATGGTAGTACTAGATACCTTGATGGATTCGTCCTTCGGTTTTGGAGAGGAACAAGAAGGCTGTCGCATTGTATAGAGGAGGCCACAGGTTATGAGAGGATGGAGAGAATAGGAGGGGTTAAGGGATAAAGGGTCTGAAAAAGGAGTCCTGTCTCATGGGGATTTCGTCAGGATTGGGACGGGAACAATGGGATTCTGAGGAATGGACATGCGACGGGGCGAATGGAAGCTGTGTGAACAGTTGAGCAGGGAGAAGAGGTGGAGTTCTGACAGTTGGGAAAAATGAAGTTCAATGGGGTTCGCTATAGATCCTAGGAGGATAATACTGCAGTGTTTCTGTCACAAAGAAATTGTTGGAGAATCGCCATTACAATTTTTATCATTCTAATACTAAAATATAAGATAGACTTTATTGGTCATAATCAACCTACAAATACGCCTTGTGACAAGAAAATGCAGCCATAACTGCTCTTCTTGTGGAGGATTTCTTGCATACAGTTTAAGCGTAAACCTCTTCCGCTATTCACTGAATCATTTCGACCATCGAAAACGGAATAATTGGTTTGTCATATTTCTTTCGCTCTGGTGGTTGGTTCAGTTGTTGCGATTTACAGTCAAACCTGACCCCATGCTATCCTTAGTTAGGTCTATTGGGGCTGTTCTAGAGGCTGTTGCAATTTATGTTTTGGCCTTGTAAAAAGGTGGCTTCTTCACGTTAGTGATGATGAATTCGACGTTCGTGAATGGTTGAAATATTTAAAATTCTCTATCGTGCAGCATTCAGCTTCTCGGCGAGGAATATACACCGCCGTCGACGATACTGGCCCGAGCTCTGTGGATGGGTGTTGTTGAATTAATGCTTCAGTTTGTGACACCACTTTGCCGGTGTCAAAATGAAGCATTTGTTTCCTTGGTCAAGTGGCGGACGTGAAAGAAATTACAAAACATTTACAGTACTCTTGAGGGAGTTGTTCTTTTTTTATTACATTAGTATTGAGCGATCAATGTAATAAATTCCAAGATTATGGCATCCAGAAAGTGATTTGCTGAAGTTTGAATTATAGTGAATATATCTTTTTTACATCGCCAATTCCTGACTCTGTTCGAGATCGTTCTGCTATTCGCCTTGAAAGGCTGAGTGCGCTATGGGTAGGGAGGGTAAAGTCGTTAAGGCCAAGGACACAGCTGCTGAATCGGCAACGGTGGATGAAGAAGGGAGGGATGTTGCAAAGCGGCTGAAAAATAGGTTAGGGCGTGTTAGCAAGAGAAAGGGGAGGCTGGCGCTTCGAAGAGAACGAAGGGATGAGAAATGGAGTCGGGCTGGGAGGAGAGGGAGGCAAGTGTGTAAGATGGGTGGGATAAGATTTGATGCTTCCTTCGACCTTCGAGGTAGGACGGACTGAAGGCATCAAAAAAGTCTTCTCGGGAGGGCAGCAATACAATAATGAAAGGAGTAATCTTGACGAGGAAGATTAGGAGAAACCAGCCTGCACACCTCGCGAGATTTACATTTAATTCGATACGGCCCTACATTCATCGTGTAAAAGCGAAATACAAAGTGTTATTCATACCTTTCAGCACATCCACGCTTGTACTTAACTTTCTCGTTAAAATTTAATTAATATTAATTAGCCGCATTAGATATTGCTCTTGCTTGTTTCACATCAAAGGTTTGAATGACAATGCAAAGCGTAGTGTAGAGTTACAATTTATTGCAAAGCACAAAATTTGTTAACGGGCCATAGTAAAAATTTTCACGTGATACATGGTTTTTATTATGTCAGTCTCAATTTAATCGGGGTCTATGTGGCTGTAATTTTACTCTGTACTACATTGGCTGTATTTTTACAAGTTACTGGTGTTCATGCCATACTTTATCACACCCATCATTTTTATATACCCACCATATATATTTTCCAATTTTACTTTAAACATATAACGTTGATAAGATTCAATCACTTTTGTGTGAAAGCTATAGCACTGTATAAGGTATTTTCGGAGATACTTTAGTCTTCACAAATAAGGGCAACTAACTAAAAAACATCGAGATCAGTGTTACCATCGACGCACCCTTGAGATGTATCCATTGACATTTATTAAGGGTTCTCCTAAAATAATTATATCTTTAGTGGCAGTTAAGACGGTTTCACACAAACTAATGAATGAACTTATCTCGGAAAGGTTAGGTACATTTTACACTACTATTAACATGAAATATTAAAATTAATTATGACGCTCCAGTTTTACCACCGTACAGATTTTACAAATGAAAATCAACAAAGGTTATACACCCTCAGTTGTTCATACCTTAATGGCGCTTTTTGGTCTTCACTCAATACAATTTTCACAGCGCAGCTCTCTTTATATCCACGGGGAGAAATCCCATATCCATATGCACGGGGAGAATCCATATATCCCATATCCACGGGGAGAAAATCAGCATTCTACAATTTGCCGATGACATAGCAGTCATGGCAGAAATTGAAGGAGATTTGAAGAAGACACTAGGATATATGGGAAGGACATTGGCCAGATATTATCTGAAGATCAATAAAAAGAAACCTAAGGTCTTTGTATGGGGGCCGTGGTGACCTAGTGGGTAGAGCACTGAGCTACTGACCGGAGGGTCACGGGTTGAGCTCTACTCAATTAGGGTGAGCTCTACTCTCACCTATCAAAGACCAACCTTCGCGTTGAATCAGTGAGTGAGTGAAGGTATATGGCATGCCGTAGGAGAAAAGAAGCCAGGACCAATTTTAAACTAGGAAAACAAAAAGCCGAGGTGGTGGAAGATTTCTGTTACCTAGGAAGCCGAGTAACCAGCGATGGACGAAGTAAAAGAGAAATTGCTTATAGAATCGCCCAAGTGAAAAGGGCATTTTACCATAAGAAGATTCTGCTTACAGCTGGAAATACAAGCGTGGAAGTTAGGAAATATTTCATTAGAACATACATTTGGAGCATTCTACTGTATGGAAGCGAAGCATGAACAATAACAGCAGCAGAGAAGTCCAGGCTGGAAGCATTTGAAATGTGGTGCTACCGAAGAATGATGAAGATGAAATGGATCGACCAAGTGACAAACAAAGAAGTCTTAAGAAGAGTGGGAGAATCGTGATGTCTACTGAAAACCCTAAAATGAAGACGCGACAACTTAATCGGCCACCTCTTAAGACACGATGGCCTGATGAAAATCATCGAGGGAAATGTGAACGGGAAGAATGGAAAAGGCAGGTCTCATATGAGATACATGGAGAAGGTGGTGAAGGATTTAAGAGAGGACTTACGTAAATATGAAGAGGTTGGCCGGTAGAAGAATGGAGTGGAGGGCTGCGTCAATCTAATGCTTGGATTGTTGACCTATGATGATGATCTCTCTTTGCATCGGGCTGCTTAATGAAAAGTATATCATCAAATCGCTTTTGGAAACTTCCTTGTGCAATCAAAAATTTCTGTTTTATGAGCACTGTAGTGGCTAAACTTTTCAAATTTTCATCTTCGGTGTTCCATTAGAACATGCAACCAATTTCCCCTTCTAAGATTGAACGTGGATGGAATGGATGCTAGAAATAACTATGGTTTTTAAGAGAGTAATCATTGCTTATTAGAGATTGACTTCATAGCACAAGAATTGTTTTGCCTAATGATTCCTGAACTGAGAACTGATGATATATCTATGATATGGAGGCTCATATTATCGCAATCATACTATGAGTATTAGCTACTGTTCGCACCTCGGCTAGCTAAAGATCTGATATTAGTGATGAAGTGACTAAACTTTAGCAATTACGCTGCTGGATGTCAATAATTGCTTTAGAAACTCTGCCGTTTGTTTACCATATATTTGAATTTTGTGATCTTGCAAATTATGGCTTGCTCGGGGCCAAAGTCATCTTTCTCCTTGTGGTATTCCCAGTAACCTATGCAGAACGACCGGATGTTATGCCTCCTTGAAATTTGAGACATACCATGCTTGTTTTCCCTTGTATTTACTGGTTACACTTCCTTTGGCGTTCAGTCTAATGGGATCATCTTCTACTTGATACACCCAGCAATGATCAACAAGCCAGTCCGTCGAAATTTACATTTCATGGGTAAAGAGCTTAGAGATAAACAATGGAATCTCGTAATTATTCAAATTTCGGTCCAAAAATTGTCCATCAAGAAAGAAACAAGATTTCCACGAATATAATATTCGTGGAAATCATGCTTCTTTCTTGTTTTACGTAAAAAAAAACAAAACACTATTTCCACAAAAGCCATAATCAGCTGTGTTTTCCTGAGTTAGCTTGCTAGGTGCCGTTTTGTTTCCATTTTATCGTGGCACAATGATTTTTTAAAAAAGGTTTTAAAAATTTCCATGCAAAAGTGATCTATGTATGATTATGTATTTCATAAGCATGCTGCTCCCATTCCGGGAGATAATTTACCTAGCAAACACTTAGTGATTAAGTTTTTCTCGTCAGTACTTACATGCAACGGGGTCAATTTGGTAAATTAATTATTTAATCTTGAGGAAACTCTAAATACTAAACATCTTGTGCATGATATCACTTTTTCATAACTATCAAGTAGCAACAAAATAGTTATCCTCACATAATTCGTTAATTCGCCCTCACGGAAGCTTGTTTGTAAACTGGATTGTGTTATTTGAGAAGGATTGGGGGTCACCACTTGGTATGGCTAGGTTATGGGGCAAAGGAAGGAATTTTTCAGGGAATCCGGATGGGATGGCGAGAAAATTCGCGTCGGCATCAGTCTTCTTTTAAAGGGCACTAAGGGGCCTCTCTTTTCACGGAATGTTAAGCTGAATTGCTCTTAACTCAGCTCTTTTGGGGGCATCGACCTAGCTCCTGTGATTACACATATACGATCTAACTCGAGGTCACTTGTAACATAATGGAAGAAAAGTGTAATTAATATTAATTTATCCTAAATTCATTGAAAAAATCTAAGACTTTTGAAAATAAGTACTTTGGGTACAAAAGGTTGTCTCATTTTTCAGTGAGCCGATGCTGAATGCTACAAGTAGTCTGGCTATTAGCTATGATAGGCTTGTGCCTGAATTAGATATGGTAATAGTGTAGGTGACGCTAAACTAACGTTAGGATGAATATGACATAGTGCATAACCCTACAAGGATTTAGAAATATATTATTTTTGATGCCTTTATTTGCACATTAAACATTTATGAGCGTGTAAAAGGTGATAAAGACACATTGATGACTGCGGTTTTTGAGTAATAATTAAACTTTCAATACCTATATTTTTCTTCGTGGGTCACGAAAAGTAGAAAAATGCCAACACCTCTCCTCTCACCTCGGTCAACACCTGTCACCTCTCACCAATGCCAACACCTCTTGGTCCGGAAAAGAATCTTCTAACCCGAAATTTTAATTTCGCGCCCGTTAGTTTCGTTAAAATATAAACCATCTTAATAATATGTTTCGTAGTTCCTTGTTTCAGGGAAAATACTGTGCACTTCTTTAAAGAGAATTTTTCAAAGCCAAGAGCGCTAATTGTAGGTGTCGGTTTTCTAAAATGCGCTCACGTTCTTAGTCAACGATCGTACCTGGATTTTATTCCTTTAGACTTCATGAGCAACTCTACGGGTAGCTTTGTACTCAAATGATCACTTTCTCACCTTTCACTATCCTTTACTCATTACCTTTGAATCAGTTTCCATACTAAGTATATCCGCACATAAATGTAGAATTCAGCCAATCTTTTGGCTTGAGACATCAAAAATGGTAGCGGATTTTAATAATACTGAGTTTTCTTATCAAAGCTGTCTTTATTTTCTACCAGAAGAAAACATTTATCAACAGGCTCTTGAGAGAAGCCTAATCCAATCATGAAACTCCTAAAATTACTTCCAAATAAGCTTTTAACTTACAAAGAAGTACTTTTTAGCACTACCTTTGGGAATTTAATTTTTGTACGCTGATAATTATGAAAGCTAAAATTATGAAGCAAATGGTCACCCTAACTTGATTTAATCATGTTGTAATTTAATAGCGAAAAAAAATTTAGTGCTGAAACAATAGAGATCAAAATAAGATTCAAGCTAACAAAAGGTAGCTACCAAATAATCTACTATGTAATACATAGCTTAGCTCCGATGATAGAATCAGTATTTTAAATTTGAAATATAAGGTATAATGTGATTTTTTGCTATTCTCAACTAAATATATACAGGAATTGATACGAAATGAGTTTTTCTTCAGTTTTCCATTGAAGGATTACGAGGATGGCAATATGGCAAATGCTTACGGTGAACCTCTCTATGTACCCCTCTTCACCACAGCATTAAAAATTCAATTGGAATTGCTTTTAAGTCTTGAATTCGAATAAATAGTATTAATCTACCACAATAAATTAAATGAATCCAGTTTATTCATTGTAATTCGGTTGAGAAAATTAACTTGATATTAAGATTATAAAATAATGTATACTTGGCGTGATAATAGCCAATTAACAAATGTAGTTGGAAAAATAATGCACCTCAACAGTTAAACCACCCCGCAGTATTTGGGATGTATTAAAACGTATGGACTAGTACATTTGCTTTTCCAGATATATTAATCTCTGTCTTCCTTGCTGTGCCTAATCGGCTCGTTGTCTTTACTTCCATGCCGTCATTCAAATTCACTCACTATCGAGCTCTCTATTCCTGCTTAGCTGTTGTGATTGAATTAATCATCTGCCGGTGTTTTTAAATATCTAGGGTATGCAAGCAGTGGATTGTACATAAGTGTATGGTTAATTAAAATACATAACTTGGGATTTTGCGATACTTTTTTTGCAATGAAAATTGTTTTCTAAATCAGACATTTTATTTCTCATGTTTAACTCGAACAACGAACAAATTACTCAAATTGAAGTAATTAGGCATGTGTGTATACAGTCATACGTATTATGTAAAAACTGGCGGAATGGATCTTTTTATGATGCTCGAGCCCCTGACATATGATAGTAGATTTCTGAGTATATTTCCAAAGCCTGTTAAGAATATATTATACCTACGTTGTTCACTGATATGATTATTTTGAAAACCAGTTTATATTACAGTTAAATCAACATCTCCAGTTTCCAGCCGCTCTAAGGGATTAGGCTACCGCCTAAATGCTGCGAGAATTGAACAGATAATTTAAACAAAACTATCAATGACCATTAATTGATTGCTAGCTTTGCTACATTATCGTGCTGTTTTATCGTTAATTTTCGTAACGGCTGGAATAATAGCAATGAATAATTCACAATTTAAAAATGTAAACCGAAACGTGGTTCACGATCAAATCTCGTTTAATCTCCAGCGCTAATTCCAATGAAATGGATTTTACCCACATGCATTCTTTATCATATATTTGATTTTCATTATTTTTTGCAAATTTAAGAGTTTTAAAAATTGATAATAGTTTTTTTTCATACGTTGTTTGTCCCATTCATGTGTTATTACGGTATATCGAAAGTGGGAGAGATGAGCTGCAGAGAGTTCGGAAAGAGTTCCCGAATACAAGTCCGCTTCATGTGTGTCGCCTTCACTGATAGTACAAATTGAAATAACCTAAACTTGTTGCTCCTCTATGACATATGTCATCATGCCTTGTACTCTCTCTTTCTCTCTCTCTCTCTCTCATTTCCACGCTATGTAATTCACGGAGGCATCTATAAAGATTTTCTCTTCCTTTCGGGAGAAATCGAGCGAACAGCTGTAAGGATGAAACTTTTTTTGAAAGGATATTGAATAAGTTGAGTGAGGAAATGGAGGATGGGGAGATAGAGTAGGGAGACGTCTAGACGGCCATAGGCATAAATTTTCCCAGCTGAAGGGATCCTTCTTTCCGATAGTGATTCTTGAATATTCTGCTGTGCCTCAAAGAATGAATTTTAAAATTCAGGCAGGAAACAAAAAATGAGTTTGTAGCGGCAACGGCAACAACGGAACGCTCTTGTATATTTGAGCTGTAAAATTAATTCCTGTAAAGATTTATTTGCGTAAATCAATTGGTAGTCGTCAATCTCGGTTTTAAAAACTGCTTGCACCATACCATCTACTTCTGGAATTAATCTAGCGGAAAACGCGACTCATTTCCTCTGGCAGGATCCAAACCCACCTCACAATTGTCAGTCCGGTGTGTTACTGTCTGACTTCTGCAGTCGACACATGAAAACGAATTGTGAAGACGAGTTTCTGTGGTGAATGGAGGAGACCGTAGACCTTTTTGCTTCTGTAATATCATGTATGTGATATAGTAGCGTAGGTAGCTGAAAAATTCTACTGGTATGTGGTTTTGAATATGGATGTAAAAAAATAGACCGAAAATAAGACAAATTTAATATTTGGTAATTTCGGCCTAGATATAGAGGTTGTAAGGAAAGGGTAATGGGAGAAAAGGAAAATGTTTGTTAGTTGAAAATAGAAATATTTTAAAGCAGGATGAAGATTTCTTGGTATCATATTTTCTTGAAAGGGGCAGACTCATTTTATTTCCTTTCTGCAAATAAGTTCCCTGCATTATTTTAAAACATAGAAAAAACAGCTTGAATGAAATACTGTGGTTACAACTTTCGAGCTCAATTTAGTCATCTTTTCTAACAAAGTTTTTCATGGGAGCCGCTTTTCTCGGTTTAAGAAAGGCAAAGCCAAGGTAGCGACTTTCGTCGCATTCCACACTCGTTCGCCGCCTTATCTCAAAACTAAGGAATGCTTGGATCGTAGATGACTTAGGATGGAGGAGAATAACCGACGATATTATTCAACGTCCGTGGCAATTAAGCACCTACACCTGGTGCCCTGGCAGTATTCAGGAGGGTTTGGCTACGCGAGATCATTGCGTGAAGTGGGGGATCTCACGAAGGGCATTTGTTTGAGAATTTCACTTTGGGATGGGAAGTCGGAATTGCCGGTAGCAATGAGATTGGAAAAATCCCTCTATCAGCTTGGATGTGGAGTTTATGCAGCGTCTGAGAGAACACTCGACAGCTAAACATACCGTGGATTGGGGAAGTCTCTTTCCGGGAGTTGGATTGGGAATCTAACGGCAGCAGAAAAGAAATACGACGATAATCTTGGGGGGGAGGAAGTAAGGCAGAAGCCCATGGTTATTAAAGGGATGATGCGCGCGCACGTTTAGGAAAGACAGTTATGAATTGGAGACGAGAATCTGGGAGAGATGAGGTAAGAGTTCCAGTAGTGCGATGACAGGTGATAAAAACTTAACGTACAGGATCCTAGTGCCTTGAATAAAATAATATAAGGAAAATATTTAAAACAGACTACATATTTATCCTAATCCTTTTTATCCTAATTTATTCTGAGGTATTAAATGTCATTCTTTTGTACATACCCCAAAGAAAATAAAACTAGGATAAATAATTTATTCTCGAACATTAAAATTTGGAGTTGAAGAAAACTGAACTCTTTCTCGCCTAAGCTCCGTATAATGTCCTAGATTTGAGCTGAGGTTTAAGGCTGCAGATAGGAATTCAAAATATGGCTTCAGAAAGAGAATGAGTATTTGGTACAGTTAAAATCAGAGATTGCGAAATATCTAGCCAAATAATTGATTTAAATTCATCAGAATGTTTCCTAATAGACCACGTTTTTGAGCATAAGTGATTATACTGTAGTGATAATGGAAAGTGAAATGCAGAAATTGGAAAAAGATTTTGATACTTTGTATGAGAACTTATTGGTGGTCAGCTTCTAAAATACACACATTCAGGATAGGGAGCCCAATACCTTCTATTGGGCCACCTGGGATTTCCCTACGAAGTTCTGACACACAGGGATTAGAATCACGAGGATGTTTTGGAGAGAATCTCTAGAAAGCTTCTGCCTAGAATTCGAACCCGGAACCCTCGATCTGTAGCCCAGCCTACCATCTACTACAACCCCACATTGGATAAGCTGGATTTGAAAAAAGGAAGTGGAGTAGGAAAGAGAGAGGAATGAATTCTGCATGCAGGAAAAGGGAGAAATGGCTTATGGATATACGTGTTTCGATAAGTTTAGAATTTCGAGAGTTCTATTTTTTTGTGAAAGTATCTCGAATGTTAGAATGAAGACAATTATCTGAATCGAGAAATTCTCATGTTTTGAGAAATGAATCGGAAGCAGAAATGGCCCGCGCCCTCTTTTCATTCGTCTCGAAAGGGAACGACTTTATCGTAAAAATTCATATCATGTGGCCCACTCGGTCTCACGTAATCCAATGAGGACCGCTATCTATGGGGGATATTTAAACCCCTCTCACATTATCATAAGCGATCCGGACGTCCCCCTCTTCTCTCCCAGGGTGCTGCTTTCAACCAAATTCGGGCTTTTGGCGCCACGAAAATTGTTTTCGTCCGCTCGAAAGGCCATAATGGCATGTTTTAGAATGAAGGGTCGGGTGGAGAGGAGCGGAAGACGGGCCATGGAGGAGAGGCATATAAGGGAAAGAATGCGAATGATGGAGGATGATGGATAGCGGCCCGGGAGTTTAGAGTGGGATGGGGAGTCGCTTTGCGGGTAGGCCGTGGCGGGCGTTGGCGTGAGTCTGAGGACCCGCCAAAGCCTGGGAATACGGAGGATATCGCTAGATGGCCGGATATTGAGGAAGTGTGAAGAGAAATAAAGAGCAGGATCTTGAGAAGAAAAAGCAAAGGGCCAGGGGATGCTGAGAAGAAATGAGTTTCGCTTGGCAATCGACACGCGAGACTGTACATCAAGATGGAGATGGGTTTCCGGCCGGCGGAAGAGTATTGCTCGTGCTTGGACGAGCGAAATCGACTCTCTGAGAAGTAGTAGTCAGTTAAAGGGGCTTCAATACTCTTTGAGCTCATACTCTCTCTTTTAACTTCTACTCTTTTAAAAAAATGGACTCTCTTTTAAAAAAATGGTTTAAATTTATGAGTAGTAAACGATGCGAAGCAGTAAAATACCTTTCATTGGGACTTGAATGCAGACTTGATGTGCGTACTGGATGGAATAGGGCTAACTTATCCTTTTCATATATCAATGGGGATGGAAACTTATTGACAGATGGAAGAAAATAAAAATGGAACAAACGCCGCAAAGCGCCGAAGTTTGCCGTAGCGAGCAGTTGTTCGAGGTTCAAAATCAAAGATGAATAGCTTACAATTTCTCGCAGTAGTTGCTTCATAGGAATTTGGTAGCCATGTATATGCTCATTTTGATACCTGAGTTGATGAATTAAAAGAGCTATAGAAAAGAATTGTCGACAACTTTAGTTGCGTCACCTGAAATTAGAACGCGAAACCTAAGAAATTAAAAATGTTAAACACTTTACATAGCAGAAAAATAATTTATCTAGGCTTGGATTAAAGTAGAGTTATAGATTGTTTCTTTTAAAAGCAATAGCCTTTGGATAATATATGGCATTTAAAGTTTTCGTTAAAATGTAGTGAGAATTTTGACAGGTCCTATGGGAATGAGTCGGAAATATTTTTTCAAAACTTCGTTTATTTTCGTCCGAGTCATTAAAATCTCTCTCATTAAGCCTTAAGTTTAAGAATATTTTGCATGTTTAACGAGGAAAATTAATTTATATAATGATGAGTGTCAAATAATATGAAAATGAAAAAAATATTTAGCATAGAGAATCAAGTATCATCACCGCATCAAAACCTAAAGTGTTACCTTCCATTTAGGCATATGATATATTGTACCTATCCTAATGTTATCTAAAATCCCAATTCTCTCCCAACTTCTCCATTCCTTACCAACAATTCTCCTGTCTAATGCTGTACTAAGTTACTGAAAGTGACCCTTATTTTAGATATTTCTGTACCCTCGTAATACCTACTATAACTTTTATTTTCTCCCCAGGTGTGCGATTTAAAATTTTATGCTCAACCTCTCCTTCCAAGTTAGACCCTTCATTTTTTCCCACCCCTCGATCACAAAAGCTTCTACTCTACGTCCGTTCTCTTCACTCTATGACGAATGACGCATGTAATTAAAATAATACTTCGTGGTGTGTGGTTTTCCCGTAACCTTCCCTAAATTTACCATTTACGTTGTTTCAGTATTTTCCTGTTCTGAGTAAGCCTATTGGAGGATTGTAATTTTGCATTAAGCAATGTCCATGTTGATGATGAAGCATACCTGAGTTATCCTACGAGTGATAGCGTTGATAACCAACGACATTTGGATAGCTGAGTATCCCATAATATTTCATCCTGAACTCAATTCCTCAATTATTGAAATGTCGGTGAAAATCAATGCCATCGACATGTAGTATACACAAAACGCGTCATCATCAACCTTCACCAGAAAAATTTACTATCTCTCAATATCTATATGATTTTGGGCGATTTTTGGAGTTTTGGAGGATAGATCAGCTCGTTTACTACTGTAATATTTGAGAAGAAAGCTGGACAAAGGTTCTCTGGCAATAGTTTTAATCATTTTCAACGAAATTAGCGATGAAGTTATCATTATAATGGTGCTAAAATAAGCGGGCTAAGGGATAAAGTTAAGTTCTATTAATTTTAGACTGGTTATTTGTCCAAAATTGCATTGCAATAATTTTATGGCTCGTTAAATTCTATTGCATAATTAACGGGTAATAAGACCAATGTTACTATTGCACTTTTAAATAGTTGTAAAAATTGAGCGATGGTTTCAACTGGCTTTATATTTTCACCTGCTAGTTCTGAGAAACGTCAGCATCGTCTAGCGTTGCTATTTGATTCGATTCACGAGACTGGAGGGTATTCTATTGAAATATTTGGCTCTGCTTAAGAGAGTCCGAAAAAACCGCCGTAGAGATTTATAGGTCTAGAAACATCCGGATTCATGTTTTACTGTTAGGAAATTTGGTGAGGATCACATGAACCTACAGTAAACCTTCAAAGAGGTTTTATCGGATTCAATGGTGAATACCATCGCCTAATAATGTCCACTATAGGATTAAACCGGTAGTTTTCCAGTAAAGTCTGCAGAATTTTACCAAGTTGTTACTTTTATTGACGATGATATTCCACTATATTAGGCATTATTCTATCGAATTACCTTTCTGTATTTGTAGTTTGGCATTCAAAGCAAGATTTACGACCTATACATGATAGTCGACTCCTTTGGAGTAGAAAGTTTTGATAGCGTAAGTTTGTTGCCAATTTAAATTGGATGGGGGCCTGATAGTCCCGGAGCTGTTATGCTGGGACTTGAAGCGGAGGGAACTTCTATGTGAAAACATGAAAAATTAACTAGAATACGAGAATGATGCTTTAATTCTTTTAAATTATGCCCTCTTATCTTATTATCTTATTTGAATCAAAAATGGTGGTTTGCATTATCAGATAGATTGTCATTCAGGTACTACAAGCCTTATATATTTATTCCCATGATGTCTACGTGGCTACAATGCATATTAATCCTTCAGTCATCAATATTCACAAGGAGGTTTATAACTCCTTCTGAGCGACTCAGCGTGCTTGGTATTGAAGTGAGATAACATTGAATCGTATTTGAGCCGTAGAAAGCCAAATCTCTAAAGCTTGTGTCGATTAGGAAAGCGGAAAAAAATATATCAAACTTTGAAATTCATGGAGGAAACCTTAATTGCAACTTTTGTATTCATGGGAGAACGCTGCGGCTTTTACCTTTTAAAGGAATCACTCCGCGTGAAGTAAATGATGGAATTAATTTAAGTAAGATGGAGGTCGCCTCTTGAAAGGGTTTCCTCCCCACTTCTCTTTCCTGCTTCTTTTGAACCCACTCTCGGGTGCTACACCCAGTGAAACCACTCGCGGCGGGATCTTTGTGAAGCCTGTGCTATCAGACGGCTGGGTCAGGCTATTTTAAAGCGTGCAGGATGCAAGTTCTTGGAAGTCGGTGCAGGGAGCGTGAAGGACCCTTGTATCTCTCACTATGGGCGGTAGGCGTCAACTACAAGGATAGGATTCTTACGTAAAATCAGCGGTAGCGTACGAGTGCTCTAAATATATCCCGAGTAGTTTTATTTAACTCTACAGCATGGTTTGAAAGAGGATGGCGCTTTAATTTGGCAAATGGTATATTTTTAGTATATTAGAGTTCTGATCCTGGTTTGTTGGTGGTTTAGAGATAAGCTTAATTTAGAGTCAACCAGTTTTGCTTATCGTACTCTTGATCGATAAAAAGTTGCTAAGTCGTTCCCGTAGCACCGGAACTAACAATTTCAATGTTATAAAGATTGATAATAATATCTGCTTGAATATCTGTTCGTAAACTTTATCTCATTTAGGTCGGTGGCATCTGTTTTTCAGAGCGTACATTTTATTTATTGCACGAATCTTTCAGTGCATTCTGAGATGATATAATTCCTGATGGCGTATTTTGTGTTTCTCTTTAGACCTTGAGGGATTTACTTAGTGTTTTTTCTTTACGCCCATCAATTATATGTATTATGGATTTATTTCTTTAAATTTCCGTCAGTCTTAGGGATTTATAAGCTGTATGAAACAAAAAATAATTATCCTGATTATTACACTCAGAGATTAAAATAATGATATCAGTGAAGATTGGAAAGATAAGGTGAAACTGAATCATGATTTTAAAATGGTTCAATAATCGTTAATTATGCCTAAGTGGAATAAATTTTATTGTGAAAATAAGCTGATCTAGAAGGATAAATATTTTCTTCGTAGTCTTTCACTCGATATTGGAAGAAGGAGTTACATAAGAGATTACATGACTGGTAGCTAGAATGGTAAGTAAATAGGTAGGTATGTTTATTTTGCGTTGTCCATATTGTAATCAATGACTGACCGGAATTAGGCTGGAATATGTAAGCTGAACGAATTAATACCTAGTTATATGTTTAGTAGGCTACACTTATCCAAGCTTAGTAGCTTAATTGAAGATCCAATTGGTGAATGGAAATAAACTGAATATTCATGGATTTTATAAAACTCAGTTTTTTCACAAATTTACGTAGGTAAAAGAGTAGAATAGTATAAATACTTAAATGTTGCTGATAAGGGAACATTGAGTGGAGTACGCGTCAAATTAATCATAATATTACTGACATTTAATCATTTTTAGCAACTTACACTTGCCTGTCGTCAATGCCGAAAGCATTCGGATAAACATGGAAATCCACAGTTACAGAATAGCATAAGTTAGGCGATTTGCTAATATTTGTAGGAGGGATCGAAGAAGCACTCATTTGTCAGGGTGACTGTGTACGTAAGAGGACGTCACAATGGGAGTGGGCTCTTCGGATCAAGCAATCAGACGATACGCGATATTTCGTAAAGGTAGAGGGATTCATGGCTGACAGCGTAAACGAATTAAAGGAAGGGGAAGAGAGGCCAGCGGAGAGAGAGAGAGAGAGAATGGTGAGGAGTCGAGGAACAAAGGAGAGGGGTCGGGTTGGAAGTTGGCGCTTGAAAGATGGACGAGTGGATCGAAGTTGGGACTGACTCGAAAATCCGATGCCTACATGGCCGTCATGCCCCTTGTTAATCCAATTAGTTTGCTTGGAGGGAGTGCTGAGAGGGAATGAAAGGTAGGAAGGGAGTGACGATTGAGGATAGAGTGGGAGGGATGGAATCGAGAAACTGGAAAAACGGGAAAAGAAAAACACATAACCTAGAATTTATAAACTTAAAAATGTGTTATGCCCTTCGCACGTGTCTGTAGTTTATTGAGTCTGGTCATGGACATGAATGTCGATGTCATGCCCGTACTAGTATCACAAATTAGGCTACAGGTATCAATTCATCTGTCAATATGCGAATGATGCTTATCTTCCTGAGATATATATCTCGCTAGTAAATAAATATTTGTTAAAATCAATGATGCTACAACCAACCAATGTGATTTGAAATTGTCCTTTTTATTCGTAGAACGAAGCCATCGCTGGCATCATCTGGAATTGTATACGCGCTTTATACGCATAGGATATCAATATTAAAAAGAGATAATTTTAGTAGGGGTTAGAATGGCATTCTTCCTTTTGAACATGTGCCGTCATACTTTTTAATGGATTTTACTGACTCAAATGCACAGCATAAGAGCTCAATAATTTCATTCCTCCCGTAAACTTTTTAGGAACTATGGCTCATCCGATACTTTGAATCCAAGGGTCCAATTATTGATATTTGTACTATCCCTGTTTCAATAATCGAGCTTTTCAACACTTAGTCAATTCCTCGAAATTAAGAGATTTTCCTGATTTAAAAGCGTTTAAATACTTTTGATTTTCCTCGAATTCCAATTAACTGTTACATTTCCCAACTCTATTTGTTAGAAATAGGGGAATAATGAAATTTTGCAGCCATATTTCAAATTACGCCAACCATAAAATGCGTTAATTTTGAAAACTACTGTGAAATAATAGTTAACCTTGCTTACTATATACTGTCAAGAATAATTTATTACACGGCTACCAAAGAAAAATGTTATGGCATAGACGTCTATATCAACTAGTAAAAGGTAATCGCAAAATGTCAATATCGGGTAGAAATTGTCAAACTTTTTTAAGGGTTTGTGTGTGGTGAGACTAAATTATGAATTATAAATTATGGTAAACATTTTACGTAAAGTTATTGCCCGCATCCATGTATATAAAATACAGCATGTTCAAAATTCGCAGGTGTTGATCCGGATGGAGGTTCCTGTTGAAGAAAGTGCGGATAAAAATGTGCAACCACCTGCAGACTGCTCATTAGTTGAAAAAAAACTTGTGGCTGACTTGTCATTTGCACAGGAACTAAAAAGTTCTGGATTTGAAAAGTGGAATTTAATGTAAATCCCGTGACCAGCTGATGATGAATCCAGTGTGATGGACATTTATGGTAAGTGTGAATATATACCTCTTCCATAATATAAATAGATAAGCCAAAAACCGTCACGCGAAAGTGCAACGCTCAATTATTTCGAGAACTATAAGTCACACGAACATGAAACTAAAAAAATCATTAAATGTCGCCAAACCGCATAGTGTAGGCTATTTTATATCCACCAGAGAGTCCCGGGTTCGACGTAATGCACATATTTCATTCTTCCGAAACAATAAACGGTAAATTGATTTTTCTGCATGAAATGTAATTTTTCAGCATTGAAATTATTAATTATTATCCTAGAGACTACAGTAATAACCACAAGAAAGGAAATAACACAAATATCCATCAAATCTAATTATCGTGAACTATGCTTTTTCTTTTTCATTGGATGAAATATTTCGTAAAATTTATCGAAATTGTCTAATTTTTTTCGTTTTGAGAAACCTTCTCTTTGACAATCAAAGGAATTGTTAAAATTGACTCTCATGGGGAAGATAGGCCTATACAAGGTGATTAAAATATACTGGAGATTGGAGACTGGAGAAGTAAGATTTATGAAGCCTTGGAAGGCTCGGACATACAGAATTACTATTCACGGTTGACTTTTTTTACGCATGTGTTGAAGCTAAGAGTTATATGACCATTAAGAAAATCTCTGAACGTGTACACTGTGCTGCCCTCGAAATCTTGTGATGCTACGCCACGACCCGTCGCGATGGCCGTGCAAACTGAGACTACCTCCTATTCTAGGTACATTGGAACAATTGAAAAATTACCAAAATAAAATATTTAATTAGTAATGACAAATAAAGGAGAAAGGGGGTTGAGCTGCCATTGGCTGACAGGGGGAATTTGCCGCCGTCTGTTTCACAAAGAGGAAAACACATTTTCAAAACTAATGGATTACTAGAGATTCCGACCTATTTTGGAATGAAATCATTGGAAAATTTAAAATTTGGGTACAAAAATCATACCACAAATGTTTTATAATATTTGGATGATCAAATGGTGCGGGGATGAAATATGTTGAAATAGTAATGGGAGAAAAAAGGTTCAAATATTTTAGGCGAATGATGAAATTTGAAAAAATTCATGAATTGCGTGGATGGGGAAATTGAATAATATTTCCCCACTAATGAGAATTGCAGTGCATTCGTAAATAATTGTTGCAAATATTTCTATCTCAGTAAATTCGTGACTTTTGATGAGATACTTCAGCATTTCCATGGTTAATGCGGTTTTCGTGTTTACGTAACTAATAAGTCCACTATTTTTGGATTTACATAAATGCTAGCAGTGATGGAAAACGCTTTAACCCAGAGCTGAGTACGTTTACGTAATCAAGCAAAATTACGCATAGCAATTGATTATAATCCAGACATAGTATGTAGAAAAATTGGTTCGAGATATTTATGAAGTCGGAAAAAATGCTCTCGATGATTTTATGTCACATGTCCTGGCACTTGAAATTCTAAAAAGCTGCTTTACAGTTTTGGAATAATAAGAAATATTTGCGTATTCGGATCGAGATACCATTTACCTTCATCCATTGATCTATAGGCAGGCTAGTTGAAAAAATAAATATTGAATTGAAAAGGATTGGAGTAAGTAACAGTTAAAGAAACATGAAAAAGTTGGAGGAAGTAGGCAAATAAAATGAATTCGTAACGCTTCAATGACGGGAAGAACGGCAAATGAAGGCTTCATATGAGATACATGGAACTGGTGATAAAGGATGTGAAAGAGAAGAAATATGTAAATACGAAGAGATTAGCCGATAGAGGAATTTAGTGGAGAGCTGTGTCAAACCAATCCCAGGATTGCTGACTAATGATTATGATGAAGGAGAGAAAGTTTTGGGTAGCGCAAGAAAATAATTTAAATTCACGTCGCAATGAAAAATAAGGAACGGCACGTAGAACGCAGTCCGGAAGCAATATAAGGCAAACCAAATTATGAATAGTGAATATTTTTCATACTCTACGTGATTCAGCATCTTGCCAAGGAGTATTAAAAATGTACGAATATTTTTTATGAAAATTTAGATATTTCCTTATTTTGTAAAGACTGTTTCACCTACACCCACATGCTATCCAGCGATCCACTGCATGATACATGATGACCCAGTGCTTGTCTAGAAGTGGCAGGTCACCAGCCATAAAGTTGTGTGTAGATGAAAAAAGCCTACGTAAAAATGAAGTTTTTCTAAAGAATTTGACTTTGCGTATGTTGTAGCCGTGAATTGTGCGTGGGGAAAACAAACTTTTGCATCGCTCAGTCCTGCAGTATGTTTCTCTTAACCTTGCGCTTCCTTCTGTCCTCTTGATATAGTGTGGGGTTAGAAATATCTGCGGTATTAGACTCGAATTTGCGTTATTTGAAGCAAATTTAATCTATTTAATCTGACGAGTAGCCTTCTATTCTCCAGGACTTCGTAACCATGCTATTCCAATTTAGAGTGACGCTTTCTACATATTTATAGGATTTTCACAAAACGTGCAGCTTTTTATTGTATCTTACTCGGTTTCCGAAACAAATCATTATTTATTGGATCGCAAATGCTTGATGTATACTCCAGATGAGTATACATCAAGCAACTTACAAGTGCGAATTAACATCTTTCTTTTAATTTTCCAATTGAACGCTTTCCCAAAGTTCGTTTGATAAATCCCAGTTCAAATAACTTTCATCTCTGTAGAATTAGGTATTTTGGACAACGTGAAGGAGAGAAAAAAAGAGGGAAAGAGAGAAAAAATGAGGTTAGGTGGATGAGGCAAAATTTCGTCAGAACGGTAGAATGGAAAAAAGGGAGATGAACTCGAGGAGCGATGGGTCTTAAAGGCACGCGAAACCTTTTTCTTTTTAGCTAAATTGCGGCCATTTTGCCTCTTTCCTGCTTTCATTTACCTTCTCGTGGGAAAAGTACCAAAAGGAAGAAATAAGACGGGATAAATGAGAGGGGTAAAAAGAACGATAAGAAAGATTCATGGTTGTGACAGAACGTTGGACGTTAATGAACTTTTTAAACTTTACCCTTTGGGAAGTCTGATCTTCAACTCTTAGGTGGCTTACCAGGAGAAAATAATTACGGAGCATGTAGGTGGGAATGAGTGAAAACCCGCTGAGGGAAACACCCACTTCCGCGCACACAGAATTTTTTCTAGGCACTTTTTCAGGTGGATATGTTGTCGGGGGAAAAACGTGAAAGCTAAAACTGTCGTGATTTCTTAATCTGCGGTGGAAATGCTGTTGGTAGTATTGGTAGAAGCAGGTAAGGTTTTCCAACTGCTAAGGTTGTATTCCACCGCATAAATTGATTTAATCCTAAGCTCAATGGAATGAGAAATGCATTCACGAGGTGGGGTTCGAACATGCGACCTCTGGGTTGTTGGACTGATGCTAGTTGACGAATTAAATGTTGCGGCCGGTTGCTTTTGCCTGGTGGTATTTCTCGATCGGTGAATATTAAATTTTTCAATTATTTGGAAATAAAAATTCAATCTTCTGTTACTTAGGGAGGTAAACCGTGGGCCATGAACAATTTTTTACTGTAGCAGATAGAATTCCTCCCGCTGAATTCGCATTCTTTTATCAATTAAGTTCATCAAAAGGCTGTGTATCTGCGTCTAATTTTCATTTGAGAGAATAGTTGTGAAAGTATGAAGTTGAATTAAAATTTACTTATCTATTTCACAGACCTTTCCTGCGATTCGAAATGAAACGTAAGCCCTTAAAATGAGGTCTCCTTTTCCTTCCTTTCCGTTCATTCCAATATTGACGTATTCGAGGGGTTGGTCTCCGCAAAAGGGCACGGGAGTTCGAACGAAAAATTCCAACATGAATGAAGCGAGAGGTGCCCCCCTCTTCGAATGAGCACAAAAGCTAATGGGAGGATAGCAGTTAGAGGCTATTGACGGAGAGGGGAAAAAATAGTGCTCAGAGATGCGAAGAGTTCATAAAGAAGGTATAGACGTATTTATATGTGCGTGGGAGTGTGCAAACAAGCGCTTCATTGTAATTTCTCCATCTTCTCCGAATCTACCGATACATGCTTCACCATGTGTGTAAGCGAAAGTAGAGGAAAGGAAGCAAAGAGGAGAGTCGTTAGGGCAGATTGAAGGATAGGTTTATGAGAAAGAAGAGCGTTTTTAGCGTTATAAATGAATTGAATAAGGAAATAACAGTATTCCAAACTTTCGTCACTATGGTAGTAGGTCTTAAAAGAGTTTATTTCAGTACGTTAGCATTATTACAAAAATGAACGATTTTAAATGCATGCCATTTACAGTGTACGGAACCTACTGAAGTGTTAATGGAGAGGTTCTATCTGATCAAATTCCAAATGTCCATTTTTAGCTAGCATTTGGAGGATAGGTATTGATTTATTAGAAGCCGAAAACATCGAATGAAAGTATTTATAACAATTAACAATTTTGGATAATTTTACAGCTCAAACTTCGGCACCGAACTCAAATATTTTATACCCCATGGCCTAATATTTCAACTCTTTCTCACACTGCACATTTGCTTTAATACCTATAGCTTCCCGCCATCTTTCTCCTAAAAAATCTCCCTTAAAAGTACCATCAATCAATCTCCTTTCCTCCATTTTCCACTTCCAACCCTCCTTGTTCATCATCACTGTTAACATGTTATGGGTCGTTCCCGGAGCGCAGAAATTTTGCCGTGAAGTGTAAGGTTTGATAGTTATTGGCTGTTGAATTAAAGCATGCATAAGAAACAAAAAAAGAGTATCGTTTACCGACTCCTCCCCAAAAACGAATCGTAAATAAAGGAGTATTTCGACAGTTTTTAAAGCACCAGAGTACCATACCTAGAAGAATACCAAGAAACTTTGCCAAACCTAATACTAAAACTCGTACCTAACACAGTCATTCTTTGGGACGGTTCGAAGCTCCTAAAATTGATTTTGGGTGGAGTGGATGATCAATAGTCTGTACTCCTTTTCCCATTACTCCTCCACTGAGTGTTGCGAATGTGGGCGTATAAGCCTCGGGGACTTTTTATTTTCATTTCATATCCATAGCATGTTTATTTATTCGTAATAACTTCATTTCCTATGTTAACTCCAGCCTTAGCATTCTCAAATTCTTACTTCATCAGCTTAGCATCTACAATACGCCTCAAGTCTACTTCGATTCTCATGTCTCCCCTAATAAGCTTGTTTCTTCACCCATGCGGAGTTGCGTATGTAGAATCTCTTAATAAGACCTCGGTATTAAAATCATGAAATATTTCTTATTAGAAAGAAATTTTTTTCTACTACATACTGCAGGAAGACTTAACTAAAACAATTATGCAAACTCTGACGATGTCGAAAAAGCGTCCTCCAGATAATATGACCTTTGCCATTGTTTTTCGGTCCTTATTATTTGTCATTTATTTCTATTTTCCGTATATATGTATATTGAGCCTTACTATTGCTATCCTTCATTTGTCTTAAATTTTATACCCCTGGGACCTGTCATTCCTTGTGGGGAGTCGATTGCAATGGCAGAATTGATAAGGAGTAAATTATTCCAATGTCGGTACATTTCATGGCAGTATTTTAGTTAGAAATACCTAGTTTTTAAATTTTCAGTAAATTAGTCTTTTTTAAATTTGTACTCCTTAGTCCTTTAATTTTCCTATCTTTGCACCTTTTCCTATCTTGCAATCACCGGATATCTTTCGGAAAAGTACATACTTTTCTTCTACATCTGTGGACTCCTCTCAATTCCGTCCTCTTTCTTTTAATTGAAGGTTTAATTTTTCCATATGAAGAGTATGCTGCAGCGACGTTGGCTACATATTTTATGGCATCATACATTGGAATAATGGTGTCGATATTTTTGAGAATGTGTGGTGGTATAGTTGTTGCATAAAATAAATGTTTCAATAGAACTAGCTTGGGAATCAGGGAACGAAGTCATGAGGACACAACCGAAAGTCAGTATAAAAAGAATCTTACATCATGTTGGCATGTATTACGTTTCAACAGATTCTTTGAAGGACCGATATTTTTATTCTCATTTCAAACATTTCATCCCTCATTGGAATTTAGGTGCAAAGGGATAAGGATCAGAGATTAGAGCCATCTCAATAGCCCCTCGGGATTGACCATTATACGAATACCGACGAAATAAGAGGATAGCTCTGGAACGAAGATGTTACTCTTGACGATATTTGATCCAGAAATACCCTATGTTAGTCATTGTAGCTTCCTATTAGGTTTTATTTGATTATAATTTTCAGAGGTAAAAATTATCTTAATTTGAATTAAATAATAACTACATCATTAGACAATGAAAAAAAAGGATTATCTGAACGGATATTTTGTTTCTATCATATTGAAACTTAAATGAAAACTTATTTTAGTTATAAAAGTCTTACACTTGAAAATTGGTGTTAATTGCCTCCCATCACTGTAAAAAGTAGATCTGATTTTAAGGTACAAAAGCGATCTGAATTTCAGATGCAACAATTTTAAGACAGGGTATGTTGAATTTCAGCAGTAATATCTTGTCTAAAAATAAGGCAGGTGAACGGCTGAAAATCAGACCAACCAGAATCCTGCTTCCTCTGCTTCCTGCTCAACTGCTCCTGTACCAACCATCCATGTTCCTGCCTCTTCCGTACCTTAAATCCGTGTTCCTGCCTTACAACCAGACAGCGCTTAAATTCAGATCGCACTGAAAATCAGATCAACTTTTTACAGTGATGCTGACGTTCAGGAGGTTATATCGATGGTATTCTCAATACTGATGGACCGCTTATTACAAAAGTAATGTAGTTTTTCAGTAAAATCTTATTTCGTAACTACCTTTTTCTTTTAGCTTGCTTACTTCCAGGGCGACTTAGAACCATTTTCAAGATTAAACCTTGATTTATTGTAATGGCTGTTGCTAATATTTTTGTTACACGCAATGGTGTGTCACCAAGTGGGTTCTAGTTACTGCTTGAGAGCAACCGTACGAGGCACGGCGCTGGCAAAAAATATCACAATACTGACTTGGAGACTTTCTTGAGAACGATCTCTCGTAGTTTTTATTTTTCCTTCTCAAAAAGTGGCGAATTGCGAAACTCTCGGCACCGTCTCTTCGGTCGTTATGTCCATGTGTGCGCCTCTCTCGCGGGACTCGAGCGAAGTGCTTCGGAAACAGGAAGGGTTTCAGGCGCATGGAGGTCATATAATTACAGCCCAACAACTGGATCTCTTAAATGAGGGCAAAGCGCACCTAGGGAAGTTAGCAATTATATCCAACAGCGTTAGAGAAGTAGGGGCATATTATTTCTTTTTTTAATTAGGGGTAACTGCTACGCGGGAAGTGGTTGTACGCACGGCAAGTATGTTAAACGAGGTGGTTTTCTGGGTGGTTCATGCTTCATTGGTGTTTTTATTTAGCTCAAGTAGGGTGCAATTGGGAAAGAGTAAGAGAAAAATATTGTTATATGATATATTATTATTTTTAAACAATTTATTAATCCTGTACCTTGTGAACGTAATTTTGAGTGCACAAAAATTTTATACCCATATATCAGATGATAAGATTACTGTTTCTATGCGACCAGCCTCGGTATGCAGGCCGACAACACGACAGCCAGGCATCCCAAAGGTCGTGGGTTACAGTACAAGCTCAAGAATGTGTGTTTTGATTGTCTTAGAATTACGCTTAGTATTAAGTTGGATTAGGCGAGGGGATTAAAATTTAGCAGTCGGAGCAACTTTCATTGTAATTTGGCGTAGGTGTTAATTCCTGAGGATACGGTAGACTGTTTATGTAGGTACTTTTTAGAACGCATAAACGTTAGGCACCATTATTTATTTCGCGTTGAATTAGCCATTTCCAGCAGTTTATTGTTATTTAATTTCACTTCATTCTCTCAAGTTACCTAAGGATGAGAAATAAAAATGGACATTTTAATGATATACTACTTATAGATACTTGAGTAAATGACTGCCTACATTTCAACTATAAGTTGGTGTTTTTCAAAAATAACAAAATAAGTGAGTAAAACGTCATGACTACACATTTTATTTTTTTAATACGTGCATTTCACTCTATATAAGGAAAAGAGTAAAAAAATTCGCTGTCAAATATGCTGAGGGTACTTTTCTTTCGATGTATTTTATTTAAACGTGACTGAATTACGTCCAAGGTTTTACTAGGGTGTGGCTTTGTGATGGGAGACATTATATACATACATATATATACACAAACACCACACTCATTAATACAAAAAACAGTGACGTAGAAGTGACCCCGAGTCTGAATTTCCGTGAATAGACGTGCTATGGGGGTAGTCGTTAATGAGCCACGGAAATAATTGAAGGACCGAAGGATAACACGCCACATTTCCCACGCCGACGATACCCCAGCTTGTCCTCCGCTCTTGACCTCAGGATGAGGAGACGTCCCATTGCTTCGTCGCACATTAATTGAATGAAGGTCCGGGAAAGGAGGAGCAGGCACCGCGATATACGTGCCCTTCAAGAGACCAAAGGGATCATTTGGAGGAGAAGGATAGGTTACTTTACGAGATGGGTGACGAAGCTGAGAACGACGACTGGAAGAAATAGAAAAGATATTGCGTTACGAAGAATGAAACTAGGCTCAGCTAGGGACTATATTCGGGTAAGCTTTCCAATCCGATACGAGACTCTTTATAGCCTTCATTAATGACCACGAGAAATAAGGATATAAAATGAAATTAGCCAGGAATGATCGGGAAGGAAGTTGGAGGGCTTTCAGATTAGATTGTTCTCACTTAGTGGACTTTAATTGTGTGAAACAATTTAACGTCAAATTTCTCACTTCTCTTCTCAATACGTCCTGAAATTAGTCATATTGATATTTATCATGACTCAAATACACTGACTGGCATTTGCAAATGCGAATTATTCCAAAGAACCTATCCATGTTCCGCATTCTAGGCACTTGGCAATGAATTAGGTAGGTGGTGTTGAGACATTTTAGTCGTGAAAATATAGCTTTTCCTGTGTCATGGTTCTAGAAAACTAAATTTTTGTCACCGTCGTATTGATTTAAGTGGGCTAATTTTTGTATTAAAATACATATTGCGCGTATTCTGATTCAAAATAAAGCCAGGGGCTTTGAAAAAATGTTTTTATCCCTTGTTTTCGTCCTTAAAGTATGCCCGCTCTTTTTAGTGCATAGTTTAAAAAACATCAGTTCAACATTATGTAGCGTTATTCGTTTCTCTTTGTAAGGAATGAAACAACTACGCTTGTAATCTGGGGTGCTCCCATCGTGACTTTTATTCTATATTGAGAGTAAACAACTAGCTATATGAAAGTTTAGATCTTTTTGCTTGTTCATTTGTTTTCGAGCACATTTGTACTATTCATTAACTCTCCGTTAAGTTCGGGCAGAAAGATAAAAGTGTTATTCCAATTTATAGGAGCGAAACAGCCTTGAAAGAGCACCTGAAGCATAAAAAATATGATATTTTATGCTTCAAGTATTATTGTTTTTAAATATGCAATGGCGTTTGAATTGCTGCGATTTATAAGACTTTAATAAACCTTACATAGATATAATTTCCCATCCAATCATTCAATACAACTCAATTGGCATCTTTTATTTGTTAATAACTTTTCCGTTGCCGAAATTGTGTTGCTTAGTCCTCATTTCGCATGAGGATGCTTTTTCTCTCCATTACGTGTGCTGAGCATTCCTGCATCCTCGACTCAGTCCAAACTTTTTTGGGAAAGTGAGCAGAAATGATGAAACATCCTCGTGGAAATACTTCCCGTACGTGGTTGAACTACTCCCTCGATGAATATATTCGAATGGTTGAAAGCCGTCGCACCTGCATCCCCGGCCGTTTCTCTCTGCTCCTCTTACACTTTTCCGAATTCAGGAAAAAATACACCGGGAAACTCGCGGAACACTCTCGAATGTGACTCAAGGGCAGGTATTTAAAAAATATATATATTGGACAGATGTGGGACGAAAAATATGGTTGCCGGGAGATTTTTTATCCAGATTCAGTTTAAAAAAGGCGTATCTACCCCTCAATTTCCTGCGGATAATAATTGAAATTTTCATGATGGCCGACGAAAAGCCTGAATCTACAGCAGTCGCGGAGTTTGGGGTGCCGAAGACGAGGGGAGAAATAATGTGGCAGAGTGGTGGGAAAGAGTCAATGGGAGGGGGAAATAAGAGGGTAGAGATAGGTTTTAAGGGCTCCAATGACTCGTTGAGGGAGACAATCTGTTCCGAGAGGAGAGGCTTCGCTTGGACGGAGATCAGTACTTAAGCCGGCTATTGAAAGGCTATATCCGTTACGGGCGAAGGCTATCGTTGCGTAATGGAGAATTCCGGAGAAAAACGACCATAGACGAATCAGTGTAGTCAACTGTGGGATCAGAATTAGGTATCGACTGGATGACCTAATAAAGAAACTCGATATCTTCGACGTCGAAGCCGCATTGGTCCGTCCTTGAGGTGATACAATGGTCGGAGTCCTAAGGTCGGTTTGGAGTGGCAATGAAAGATTGATGGACGCCGAGGTGAGCTACTTCCGCTTCATCCGGCTTTGCAGAATTCGTGATACCTTGGGCTTGGCAGAGAGACGCTAAAATAATAATAGCCTCAATTTCATCGCATTCAAAACAGAATTAGGGATTCTTACGTCAGCGTTACAAAAAATAAATTTACATCAGTTTTCTCTGGATTTATTGATCACTTTTTGATTGAAGATTCAGATCATTATCAATAATTCATAGTTTTGTGTGATTTCATGAAGAAATTAAACAACATATTTCTCTTTAATGACATGTAGTTTTATCGGGTTCAGTACTAAAAGTTGGTCTTGTTCTCCATAGTGTATTCTTGCAACCGTAGAGTTTTCTGTTTGAATACGCATACATTTGGTTTTAGTTCACCAATGGTTCTAAATACTGAACCAAGCCACAAATATTGTGCTGAATGCTATTATTTAATCAGCATTCGAGCCTCTTCGTATGCATAAACGCTAAAATCTACACACATAACGTCATAACCTCATATGTATTTGAACCAATCTCGTATTTCTAACCAATGTAATCGGTAATAATAAGGGGAATATATTACTAAATATTTTATTAACTAAACGGAAGGGGACATTGGAAAAATATAAATCAGAGGAGGTACACCCCATCAAAACCTACCTTGATCGCTAGAAAACTCACAAGTAAAATTGTAGGCATGAAATAAATAGAAATATTTATTCCTGCCTTATCTGAAGTTAACATTGGAACAGGTATATTATACTTGTGCGATATACTTTTTATGGTCCCTCTTAGCATCTTTGATTTTTCATTCATTTGATTATTCTTACGTTTTTAATATTACGTATACTTTTTTATAACACCTTTAATTTGTGGAATATCAATAATTATTATATTTAATGAATATGGAAGTAGGTAGGTAAATAAAATTGTAACTGTTTAATTGTCTCACAGATATGTTTTCAGCGTACAATTTATTGTTTCTAATGAGTTCGTACTATGCCTCATCATTTGAACGGCCATATCATTGAATATTTTATATTTCAACGCTCTCTGACTAGAAATTGAACCTATTTCCGTATAATCAAATGTATCTCCTTGCCCTAGCGATGGTTATCACCTTTCATTTTTTATTTATATATAATGACATGGCTTTAAACTATACGTCTACCAGCCGTTAGCTTTTCCTACTGATGATGCTGCCACGTAATGAATCGTTGGTTCAGTGGTTAGACAAACATTCCTTCCTGGGAGGTAGAGAACATATTCCTCTCATTAAAACGATTTTGTAAATTTTGATTGGTTTTGTACAACTAAAACGTTTTGTGCTATCCACTAGTTTTCTGCAAAATTAATGTTTTAATTGATTTTTCACTGATCAAACAAGACCATAAGATACCAATGATGTACAAACGATGGTGTAGGTGTTCATTGAAATAATTCAAATTTTAAAGTTTTCCGTGATGCAGTGGGTAGGGCTTAGTTCTTGATGAGCAGAATAGTCTGCTATGTTACCGACTTAAATTTTTTAAAGGCCAATCTCCTCATTGTTACGGCTAAAGCCCTAGCACCCTTTGAGTACAGAGCGGGTCGTGAAGTAGGTAATTTGGTTCGTAATGATATGACTCGTTATTTCTACCCCTCAACCAACCAGTAGTTTAGAATAATGTGGCTAGTTTTCCTTCTCAAAATACGGACATTAGTCGTATTTGCCAAAATACTTTAGTCCAGGCTAAACCGAAATATATGATTCCATGTACATTACAGATTAACGGCAATTTTTGAAGTTTCTGCGCTCCGTTACCTCATTTACAATTGCTAGGCATCGCAATAACATTTCTTGAGGATTGTTTCCTCTCCGGGGCGCTCTTCATCCGCGCTGCATGTAAATGAAGAGCACGATGCTGGTGGTTAAACACGATATGATATCAGCCACTGTTATTTTTATTTATAGTCGAGAGAGCTACGTCATGTATCCAAATCTTTGTTAGGGTTTTCAATGCATTGGCACAGGGTTTCGTCTCAAAAGCCATATTCCTATATGCTATTGCTTTCCTTCAGATAGCTTCCAATCTTTCTGGTACACGAGATTACCCTATCCCATTGCAGGAATGCTATCTCCAGGATTGCAGTGGGTGTTTACCGAATAACTTACCGAAAAGGTAACAAGCAGCTGGGCCGCCACGGAATGAGCAAATTGTAAGCTATGGGACCCTTTAAAAAAAACAGGCACATCGCAGCCTGCCCTTTAACTCTGAATCGATGGGCTGATCAACCCAATCCTAAGCTCTCAATTTCACGCAAATGGAAAGTTTTTTACCCGCTAGGAGTTAGTGTGATTCCATGAACAGTCTGTTCCCCCAATTCTTCTGGGAAGTTGGTTCGAAACGACTATAATCTTAAGGATTGCAATTGCATATTGGAATATGGTGTTTATGAGCTTTATGCTTCATTGTTAAGTATTGGACTTCTTTTCACATGGATAGGTATTCTCATCTGAAAGACTACTTTCCGTGATTTTCAACAGCGCTCCCTATTACCTGGTGGACTCGCCTTGAAACTGTATGCATAGTAATGCCACTACCTAGAGACGTAAAGGCAGACGAAGGGATATTTTCTCGTCGCTCCCTCTCCCTAGTTGTGTCCACGAGACTACAGTTTTGGACTGGACGGACGCATCGCCCACTACGGTTAATCCTATTTGGGGGAAGGGGAGAGTTTTCCACTCCACCGCCGCCCTCCATGCGTTCTTAATCGACTCGCGTCACTCCGTATGGCTACGCACGTACATGCATATACAATTCTCTTTCGTTGTTGGCGCAAGATGAGTGATGAAGATGGATGACAGCACCCAGAGGAAGGACGAGAGGTGCAATCAAAGGAATTGCGGGTGGAAAACCGAAACGGAGCTGTAATTTTGTGGGGACACATGGGAAGCAGATGACGGACGATCCACACGAAATCGAAACCGCTCTTTTACTCCGTTCGTATACGCAGGCGCATGCTTTTTCCCGGGCTCGCGGCGCTGTTATTATCACGTTATCAAAGCGAACGACTGACTCGCGGCTTTATTCCGAAATCGCCGGGCACATTTTAATTTCTCGTCCACTCGCTTGAGTGAAGCGGGCGCGATTATCGTCTGAGTCCGGCTTCTGCCAAACATTTTCCGCCCGGCGGATCGTGCTGCCATCAGGCCGCAGGTAAGCAACCCATCCGCACGTGTTTACCACTTCTGTTTGCTTGGGACGAACAAATTTTTTTGTCCACCGAGCTTATCTGCCTGTTCCCATGTATATTTTTTGGTTAAAAAAACACGACTATTCGCTATTATGAGGAGATTAATGGATATTCATGCCCTTGGAATGCCTCTGATAAACAAAGGAGATGAATATAAGAGATCACAGCTTGTTAATTACACAAGCTTGGCTTGTGGGAAATAAGCAGGCATAAAAATCAATTTTTAAATAAGAAAGTAGCTGTTATAAAAATATCAAGAATATCGTTTTGTTTTTTCTGCCAATTCTCAATGATTAGATTCATATGCGTGCCATTTTAATATGTACAAATATGTACTACCGAAGTGTGATTTAAGTGTGATTTTCATTACTTTCAGTTATTACGGTTATTACTAACGTCATTATTGCAATGGAGTTGTCTTTAAATGAGAGTTATGACTATCCTAAAATTATATATGGTAAGTACATGTGAAATGTGGTTGCCGAAGGTTAAGCTCGTTTTTGCTCTTTATTTGATGGCGAAAACTTATTGTTCGCACCACGAATTTGTTAGCCGAAATATTCCCTTATCGCCGAAAATAGCGCTTATAGTCTGGGCTCAATTTAAAATTCCCCAGCAGATGTATATATTCGCGTGAGTGGCAGCTTACAGGTTAGTGATTATGAGGGAAGGGTGACTCAAAAGAGGTTAGGTAATAAGAGAAAAACAAAATTCAGTGTTCAGCATTTTTTATATAATGAGCTAGATGAATGAGCTCATTAGATGAACTGGGAGAACTCATTAAATGAACAAGTGAACTCGACGGTAGTGATATGCCTTTAATTGTGCATAACCACTATACCCGATGACGAATTACAGATTATTAATCGAACTGCATTGATAAAATGCAGTTACACATGTTCTTAAAGATTTTGCGCTTTATTCATTATACCAAATATGTGCATGCGGTTGACAAGTGGAAGGTTTTTTTTTGTTTTAAATAGGATGGCAGATGATAAAGAAGGATGGAAATCTGGGGCAAGCCAATAATAATGGATTGATTATATTCGTGCATAGTTCTGCAGCAATACTTATCTGTTGATAATCAGCATGATGATATCACTGACAAACAAATATTCGGAATAAAGTTATGCATTATTGACAAAATTCATAACCTTCTTGCTCTTGAGAGCACGATAAAAGACAGTACTATAACTATTACTTAACAGTATTAGTCCTGCTTATTGCAATGACCTTTGTTACGTTAATTAAATCACACCATAATTTGAGAAAATAACGTCTATGCACGTGATGCATAAAAAATTGTTTGGTATGTATCTTAATTCCGGTCCAAGGACATATATCTGACCCATAAGTGAACAATTTCTTTTGACCTGGCTCGGAAGCACGAGTATTATACAAATCCAAATCCAAATTATCCAAAAAAGTTGGACCCAATTTGTATTTAATGAAGTATAAATTGGACATTAAAATTCTACATACTAATGAAAAGAGGAAGTTTCAAAGTTTTTAACACAGGCTATAAATGTTCACTGTGCCCCCCTTATCTGCACGGCAAATATTTAATCGGTAGCCAAACTCGTCTCACATGCGAAAAAGCACGTCTTGTGTTACTGATTTCACCGCAGCAGTGACACGGTTCCGCAGGTCGGCCAGAGTTTTTGGCCAAGGTGAGACTTAAATAACCTCCTTAACATAGCCCCACAAGAAAAAGTCAAATGGCGTGAGATCAGGAGATCTCGGTGACCAGAAGAGTAAATTAAATTGGGTCCATCTTTTTTAATAACTCGTTTCTGTAACTAACATTTAAGACAACCTATCTAGAATTTTTTCACTTTCACAGTGACTATTCATCGCAAAAAAAGAACATCAAGAAGTCATTCGAAGAGCCATAAAAAAATGCAAGTGACAGTATTATCGTTTTCGCCCTTCTTCTCGGAAAGAAAAATAAAGATAAGGCCAGTGAGGGTGATCATGATGTAAACCGTCTTATTGTTTCCTTCAGAAACTCTCACTCAGCAGTTACTGGGAAATATGATGTTCTCTTGAGAAAATATGGTATTTTTTAAAAATTGTTAGTGTTACCTAGAGTTACATGCAAGTATAAACATTTTCTTATGGCTACTAAAACAATTACGCGTCACATAGTAGTACCCAAAATAAAGAGAAACTTTAGCTTTTAACCATCAAATATGTGTGATTTTTGACGTCTGGTTTGAGGAATCTCAGCGTAATTGGTAATCCATCAAGCTAAAATCTTTTTCACGTTGTATGTTATGGGAAGTTATCCGGAAAATGGACACCTGAAGCCATGGAGTTTAGAGACATTCTTCAACCTATGTCATAATTATCATCGTCAACCCTCTGCTTTAGTTGAAACAGTTTGTGTTCAGGAGAGTGATGAGTTCATTGCTATCCATTCTAACAGGCGCAGAGCATGACTGCCTCATCTATCTGGCGTTAATCTAGCAAAGTGCTTTCACTTCACTTTGTTGACTTCATCTTTACCACCCCTGAAACATTTAACTAGATATTGCTGTGCTGGTGGTTTTATTTTACTCCAGTTCCTACCTTATCATGGCTGTTCCTTTGGTTATTGCTAAGGTATCATGGCTATTCAGGGCAACCGCATTTCAAAGTATTTTGTAATTTAATTAATGAAATAAAGGCCATTGCAATAAGCAGGACCAATTATGGTAAACATAGTTATATCACTGACTTTTATCGTGCATGATAAATTATCAAGAGCGGGAAGGTTTTTAGTTTTGTCGATTGTGCATAATTTTATTCCTTCTTGTATGTCAGTGATATCATCATTCTGGTTATCAACCGATAAATATTACTGCAAAACTATGTAGATAAGAGTGTTGAAAATTTTCCTGCGCCTCTCTATTTTGCACAATTGAATTAACTCTGATTTTTCTTTGAAAACTTAACTTCTTGCTCTCAAAAGTTTCTGGAGTGCGGTGAGAGAGATGACTAAAATACAGGAATAAAACAGCAAATGAAGTTATATGGAGCTGAGAAGGGGTAGTAACGACGGGTGATAATGTAGAGATATGGCATGATTCCTGTGGCCACATATAGAGGAAAATATATATTATGGAATGTTAACCATAGGTGTATCATTATTTATGATACATATGAATGCTCCATCATTGTGTTGCGAATAAAACATAATCGGAACTTAGTCGATGGTTTCATGATTATTAATAGTTCGTATCCGTGCAAAAAATTCAAAATCTGTGGAAAAAAGGAGTGTGTTAAACCATTGAAAATATAGTATTCTCTTCTTTGGGGTGTAAAAAATCCAGAAGTTTTCCAATGGCGAAGTTTCTGAGTGATCTGCAGTTTAGCTATTTAATTTTATTCTCCCATTCAGTTCCGCATCCTCGCCGAAATCAGAAATAAAACCGGGGAGCATGGGATATCTTTCGCCCGGGAGTGAACATTTTCTGCTAATAATTTGGTTACTGCAGTAAATAACCTGCGCCCAAAAACATGAGTTTTAATTGCAATATCTTTGTGCGAATCCTAAGCACATGTGCACTATAAATAATCTGCAGAGAGAGCATGATGAAAGTGGATTCTTCTTTTGGAAGGACTATTATCAAATGTGTGTTGAAGTACCCTACTTGTATTATTACGCAAAGGTAGTAGTAGTTAGGTACTCCTTACTTACAAGAGTTCTGTTGAAAATAGTCATTTATACATATATACACGCGCTGTATGGAGCCGTATTTTTATAGACTCCATCTAAAGCATGCACTGCGGTAAAAAGTCTTGTTATTGCTTTAAAAACCCCATTTTTGGATAGAATAATTTTTCGATATTTTAGGTAAAATAATTTGTATATGACCTGCATTTTTGATTTACAATTATTTTTAATTATAAAAGACATTTATAACCCTAAGTAGACTTTACCGCAATCGGTGAATAATTATAAAGCAACTGAAAGAGTTTTGCTATTGTTTGAAAAATATTCGAAGAGTAGAAAAAAGGTAAAATAAGGCTTTTTCAAGTAATCTTGTGCAGTGACGACGAAGGCAGGCAATGCAAAAATGATGCGTGCGAGTATTATTTACCAGTGTTTTTGTGCGAAACCTAAAAAAATGCAGTATTCTTACATCTATAAAAGTAGGTAACCAATCCAAGTAACTTTCATTCCTAATGAGTAGCGCGAGAAACATTTTTTAATCGTCCGTGTATGTGACGCGTCCAAAATTGAACGGAGCGCAATGGATTACATGCCACACAAGGGTCTCGTAAGGTGATGTAGGTTCCAAAAGCCGACATCAGCAGGTGAGGCTTTCGCGTGTTTCGCCCACGCTGGAATTTTCCGTCTGCATGCGTTCGTTGCCGTGAAGACAACCCAATCTCGGGGAGGATGGACAGTGGGAAGAGAAAAACATCTTGTCACGGCATCCGAGCGCTTTCCGGGAACGCGCTTGGCTCGGTCCCTCATGTCCCATGTTTCGACGCTCCCCCCCACCGTGGGGACTCCCGCACGAATCCGTGTGTTCGGGTCGGATTGGAAAGGAGTCGAAACGCGAGTCGGCAGGGGAAGCAGGAGGAGGAGGTAGTGGGCAAGAGAATGGATTGGTCGGACGTAGGCGGAAACCGAGGTTTGAGCGTGAGATGGAAGGGAAGAGAAACTTATTGGACGCCGGGCTGGAATGGGCGGGAGAAGACCGAATTAAATGGGAGTCCTGCATTAAGAATTAATGGAAAGTTGGGAAAACGATAGGATAGAAAGAGAACGGTTGAGAGGGAGGAAAAAAGGAGAGGGAGCCGTGAATGCGAGGAGTTTGAACTGATTGGAAAAAGGGACGAGATCAGGGGTAGAATAACTCGAAAGACGAAAGGGCAAGTCGTCGACGTCGAATTTCAATCTGGTGCTTTGTGACGGGGTAGAGTTTTTTTTTCTACCTACCCGTTCCAATTATCAATGAGAAAGGCAAAATTGGCTATTCCATTTTTCTTCTCTTTGAATAAATAAATATCGAAATGTGCTTTTCGGAGAGAGGAGAAGAGGTGTTTGTGATTGTGTAAATATTTGCATAAGGAAGAATAAGATATCCTTGGTGGTAATTGTGATACCAAAGATCCAATAAAACCCGGCAGAACTGGTAAAGACAAAGCTTGAAATTTTAATTATAAACTAGCCAGGATTTCATTAACTTTTGATTTCATTGACTTTTAGCGCCGCATAAAAGCGGCTGGCCGATAAATTTACCCTCCTTAGCAAGATAAACTTTCAAAGCATGAATAATATGCTTATTTTATATAGTTCGATCGATGTTTGAATATGTACGAGGTGCGTTTTTTGAAGTTAGGCAGTAAAAATTCCATTGTTAATGTTAATAATTCTGAAATACCTAAATAAAAAATCGTAGTTTCAATGCTAAAATCTATAATACTAAAAACTAATGCTTTGTTCTCGATAATGCAAAGTAGGTAAGTATGATTTCTTGGTGCAAAATGAGTCCTATTTTCCCTATATTAAAAAAATTGCCTGAAAAACATATGGTTTTGTTTGATTTCCTGGTCTTATTTCGTGCCTCTCCATTCTTGTGGACAATTTTTCATCCACGTCATAGTTGGCTGCGGAAAAAATATTGTCCAAGAAAATGGATAGACGCAGAAGAAAGCCCGGACATCAAATCGCCTTAATTTTAAGACTCCGCGGAAGCGTCCATGGGATCCTTGAATAAATGATTTTTACGTAGAGAAAGTACTTCCATTATATAGGTTGATCACAAATATCTAGAGCTGGATGGTGTGTAAAGCAAGTAAGAATGATTACTGTTCATAGAAATAGAAGGTTAAACAAATAACAACTGGCTTGATCTGGAGTTAAAATTCTGAGACTTGGCGGTGAAGTAGTCTTCGGAAACTTCGAGTAAAGGAGGCCACAGTCCAGCGAGCGAGAGAGGGAAGGTAAAATGGAATTATCGGCCACGGTTGCGGGAGGCGAGAAGCCGCAGCAGAACTTGCGGGCATTCCATAACAGTCGCGTCGTGTCCCCCCTTTAGCCTCCCTCCTCTTCTTGCCTCTTTGCACCCCGGAGGTGGTGTGCCCCTCCTACACCTCCCTCTTTCACAGCTCCTCCTCCTCCACTGCCTGTCGTGTCCCTTCCCAAGCTTCCACATGCCTCAACGTCGTTTCCTCACCATAACCTCCTCGATTTCTTTTGCTGAAACTTCCCACTCAACGATTTCTCTCTCTCTCTCGCCTAATATCTTCTTACCCTACCCAACTCTGCCTCCCGCTCTCACTCACCCATTTTCTTCTTCTAACCGCAGCAACGAAGCAAGGAAAATTCGTTTACTTTCTACCGTTTGAGACTGGTAAAAATGGCACTTTTCTTAGGCCTGGGAAGAGATGGCTTAAGTTTCTCAACCTAGCGATGGGAATTTTATAACATAGTCACGTAAGAATTCTCATAGGCACTCTAGGTCACACCTTACCTGGCTTTGGTAGCGTTTGAATCTGGTTCTACGGCACTCCAACCTCGGAGATTATATCGCAGTATCTAACGTAAATCGATGCCTCATCATATGAAAAATACCTAGCCTATACCCAAGGTGAGATACGAACTCGCGACCTCTGGGTTGTCAGGCCAGCTCATATCAACCTCACTCCCGTGGCTCGCTGAGTGACTACTGTTATGTGTTCCTTTGCACAGACAATTCCAGCCAATGAAGACTTCGAAAGAACTTCTCTTTAAACTTAACCTAATTTTTTCATTGGGGATATTAGTTATCATTCCGTCGATATGCCTTTATTTTGATGCCCTGAAAAAACTATTTTAATATAATATATCCTTCTTTTGATTACTGTCCGCAAAACTCAAGATTTTGTTTGAGGCAGTTATCTTGTCTTCAATGACCAATCCATATAATGCGTATTGTGAGCACTAAGTAGAAAATATAACTACCAACCATTCTGTCAAATGTAGTCAGTTTTCAATTTTGTATATTGCACCTGGGTCATTCCGTGTCAAATCGCCCTTACGATCACCGATTTTAAATAAATTTGTCATAATCGCTCCATTTGATAAGAAAATGAAAACCCCAAAGCCGTTTTGCAAAAAACGCAAACGCTTACGTGAAATTGCAACGTTGCAAAAGTCGAATTTTGCAAAAGTAACTACACATTTTACAATATATCTCCGAGACTATTAAAGGTACAGACGTGATTAACGGCTTATTTTAAATATCTTGAATTGGAAAAATATAATAAGGGATTATATTGTGAAATATAAACGGTTTTATAAAGTTAATATCAAGTTTAAATTTTTAAATCGATTTTTGACAGTGCATCTTTGACTTCGATTTGGCTTATTATATAATATGTTGTAAACACAAACCTCCTCTGCAAGTTAAAAAAGTTTGTCAGAGGTGATATTTCATTTAAGGCAGAAAAAAAACCTGTGCGGGGGTAACCAAAATTGCCGTGCAAAAAAATAAAAAGAGCAAAGAATATATGTACAAGTTGCAATCAGTGCTATATTAACAAAATCACTATTTACATTATTTTGGGTAAAAAAATCAATCTCATGGGAACTATTGAGAATAATTTCAATACCATCCAACTTAAGGAGCAATGTTTTGAGTTGTCTTTACAAAAATCTATCCTTTTTTTCATTTTTACATGCTGTGGTAGTAGATTAAATATCTTTGGTCCTAAATAAACAAAACGTCTTTGAAATGTTGTAATATATGGCCTCGGTGGCTATACATTAGATTGAATACGCAAATTCCTATTGTATTTTCTTGCCAATATGCCAAGCAAATTACCACTCCGCATGTAATTTTTTTAAAAAACTTTATAAACAAATAAATAGCGTAAAGGCAGCATTTTAAGGCCGCGAAGAAGTGGAAGAGAGTGATGAAATCTATTTTTAAAAGTAATTGTTCTTATTATTCTTTTCTGGATGACCACATCAGGTTTGATCGCGCATTTATATGCACCTCCCCAACAAACAATTCCATAGCCTAACTTAGAGTTCTCAAGTGCCAAATGCGTCTGTCTTAAAAAGTCTATTGAACATTTATTACGCAAGTAATATAAAGTTATCAGGCATTGTCTCAGAACCGAAGCTACACCTTCTATTTGCTCATTCCACTTTAATGCGTAGTCCAAATGAACCCCAAGGTACTTGAAGTGTGTTACACGTTCAATAACAACACAATTTTTACAGTTAGCATCGGTACAATCTGCAATGTGATTTACTAAATCCCAATTAAACTTATATCTCTTACATAAATCATATATTAACAATTTGGTTTTCTCACTCAAACACAACCTATTGTAACCAAACCACTTACTTAAGAATCTCAAGTCTTCATCTAACTTTATTTTTACATTATTCCATGAAGTATCTTCATAGCTGAAGGGTATACCATCAGCAAATGCAGTTAGATACCCATTAAATTTATAATTACATAAATCTTTAATTTAAACTAAAATTAGTATAGGACCAAGCACAGACCCTTGCGGGACACCTGCTTTTATAATTTTAACCTCGCTACAGCAATCTTTCACACGTACACATTGACTGCGTGCCTTTAAATAACTCTTAAACCAATCCAGGGCTTTTCCCGGCCTTATATAGTTTTTTAAACAGAATATTATGGTATAATGAGTCAAATGCCTTTTTGTGTCCATAAAGAAACTTGCTGTGCGCTTCTTGAGATTAACAGCACTATATTCACTCTGCATAAGGTTTCTTAGTGCATCTTTAGCACTCATTCCACTTCTAAACCCAAATTTTCTACTGCTAAAGAAGCTAATTTTGTCCAATAATTTTAGCAACCTTTTTTTAACCAATTTTTCTAGAATTTTGGAAAATACTGGGGGCAAGGAGATAGGTCTATAATTCTCCATATTTTCTCTGCTACCTTTTTTAAAGACGGAAATTACTACAGATTTCTTCAAATCCAAAGAAAACTCGCCAGTCTAAGTGCTCAAATTAAATATATATGTTAATAACGGAGTAAAAATGAGGTATTCAGTTCTTTGATTTGGTATCCACTGAAATCCAAAGAAAACTCGCCAGTCTAAGTGCTCAAATTAAATATATATGTTAATAACGGAGTAAAAATGAGGTATTCAGTTCTTTGACTTGGTATCCACTGATTCCATCAAATCCTGAGGATTTATTACTTGGAAGAGACTTAATCAATGTGGAGATTTCGTTTCCGGAAATTGGTTCAATGAAGAACGTTTGCTGTATATTATTAATGGGGCATGGATTGTCTAATATACAGGTATTATCATCGTTTTCCACTACCGAGTCAAAGGCTGAAATAAAATATTTATTAAAAGCCGTAGCAATTTCTAAATGATCAGCAACTTCTATCCCACCTGAGTTAGGAACGGATTCTCGAGTCTACCGCCTATCAACGTTTCCCCTGTAATTTCTCTCCCTTTTCTTGCGTTGATGGTGGATTAGGATAATTTAATTGCCTGTATTACATACAGTGTTGACTAATTTATGTTTTATTGCACGAGGAACGTGAATATGTCTTTAAGTTTCCTTTGGTTATTTGCTCTATTATCCGTATGATTGGCACCAAGCTTACTACGGAAATCCTATTTATATCTTCTGAGGCATCAGCGTTTCTATTGCATCCGGCAAGAGAATGCCAGTTGTATGCCAACATCGGAATTTTCATTTAGAGGAAATACCGCCAACGGAGGTGGAATTCTTACTTACCGTACTGAGCTTTGGAGATGCACATTAAAATAATTTTTATAATAAAACAATTATTGTCTGTCTATTCCATGTATGTACATACACTGTCAGCAAAGAATAGCAGTTACAAGATAACAGCACAAATCAGCTTTATATTTTTGCTATCGAGATTTTATCTGTGTTTGTGATTATTTGCTTGGTTAGTCCAGTATATTTTCTTTGACTTATCCTACATGAGTAAATTTCCTGAAATTACACTATTCTAATTCCCATCAGTGTCCTTCATGAGCATGCAAGCCAGTCCAACGGGGGCTTATAAACTTGGTTAGCCGGATGGGAAAGATACAATTTAATATGTGCTTAAGGTTGATGCAGCATTCTGAGCATTCAAAACGCACTCGTATCAAATCATGTAATCAGAGTAGTGCCGGTACATGATATTGACTGGATGCTTTTTCGTTACATCTAATTCTGTAATGTGATTAACTTACAGTATTGCATAAATAAAATATTCCTGTTACTATGTATACATTTCTGCTATTTTATATCTATCATATAGGTGTAATAAAAAATCGAGTTGGTAAATACTTATAGTGCAATTAATTCAGAATTTTTTAAATTTTGGCTTCCGAATTTTTAAATTGCATGAATTGTTGGTCGTTTCTAATATCTCTTTCTCGATCTCAAATCCCTCATTTTTAGGTTAATTTACTATGTGCATGGCTCACCCCATTCAACAATCCTTACTCTATAATGGGAGATCTCAAAATATGCTCTCGTTAGACCTACTGGACTTCTTTGCGGAAGCAAATGCCAAAGGGAATATCTTTCCTATTCCATTTCTTGGTAGTGGTATTCACGTAGTATCTGTGAGAATCTGGCGCCATTCACTTTGTCGAAACGAAAAGCTTGTAATGATTGCGGTGCCTTAAAAGGGAGACCGTCTATGGACGCCTCTTGGCAATCCAGGTTTACGGCTCTCTGATTATGTTGATGGGGCCATGAAGTGACTAATGCTCAGTTCGCTGCTATGAATGAAAAAAATGGAGATAATTGGTGGCGAAATCTATTGGATATGAGAGACGGATGACTTTATTTTCTTCTTTTGTTGTTGAAAGATATGTCTGTGGAATCATCGCTTTATATGCGGAAAGTGAATGACGAATGTTTTAACTTTTTCAATCGTGTAGGTCAATAGCTATTTGCACTATACGGTTGGCAAAACATACATTACTATGTGTATGGGGATATTTGATTAAGGGTGAGTGTTCTGGCATTTATATCATGAAATGCAGTTAGTTAGCTACTATGAATACTGCCATAAAAAAATTGTTGATTCAGCTCTGTCGACACTATAGGTTGTATCACACCATTTTGCCTAAAATGTATGACAAGCATTTTGGTAGAAGCAAAGTGAGATTTGGCAATGTAGTATTTTGTCTCTACGCAAGCGCTTGTCAAAAATTTGAATATACTTCTACCTGGTTTTTGTGTTTGCTAATCACCAAACAATCTTCGCCCTTTTACCATCGATCCCGGGAACGAAGAATATTGGATTAACTTTGACCTCTTATCCGTCGCTTCTTAATATCACCCCTATAATATTTTCTTTGATTTCACTCCCTCGAGTTCTCATGCTAATATTTGATCATTATCATGCTATGCACTTTGAGTTCTAACTCAGCCAATCTTCAAAAGATGTGCCACTTCCATAAACATTCTTTTAGTTAGAGGTCTAAAAATCAATAGAAATTATCAGTGTGAATGCGGGAGCGAAATACTTTTAATACATACACGCTAGCGCGTGGAACTGAATTGCCCCTAAGCAGGTAGCTTGTATTGATAGAGGAGAAAAATCATAGTACGGGTAATTCAGTAGATTAAATTTTGGATTGATACGAATACGACATTGGAAAGCCTCCTTATAAACACATCATTGAGGTTGAGTGACTTGGATGAACAAATTCTCATCTTGTGAGTCATATGATATTATGTTAGTATTAGTTTAATAATATCAACTTTGGAGTTTCCAAATTTTTCAGCGTTTGTGTCTTTTTATACGCGTTGTGATGCTAAGCTAAATTCTAAGTAATAAAATTAAAAAGTTAAAGGATAAAATGTAAATAGTTCGTTTCTTCTTCATTATAATGAAAGTTCCTTTTATGTAGATATGTATACTGGTAGCACTTTTAAGTTTAAATTAAAAAATTATGTACAAAATGGAAATAGTTCGTCTCTTCTTCATTATAATGAAAGTTCCTTTTAACTAGATATGTATATAGCATAGCACTGTAGCACTTTCGTTTGTTTTTCGTTATCATGAAAGTTAAGGTATTTATCTCTTCGATTTGATACAAATCCGTCAATCTTGCGATTATATTTTCCAATATGAATAAAGGTGCTCTCTTTGCTCTTACGGTAACAGCATTTCAAAAAGATGGTGAGAAACGCTTTAGAGAAATGTCGTATATTCATGAGATAGCTTATTCCATTGTAAATTTAACGAGCGTAAACCAAAATAAGGCATTGCTTGTATGGTAAAATATTCGCTGTTCACTCCCCTCTCTTCCTTGTTAATCCATTCCCTTTGGTTTACCGCATAGCTCTCCTTAATATCCTTGCGGTAGTCTTATGGCTATTTTAGTTCAGAAGAGTCCTCGAGGTAGTGGAGTGGAGATGAGGAAGGCTGAGGTAATTTAGAAGGGCTTGCGATTTACTCCTCGGACGCTTATGTCTATTTCCAAAGTATCGAAGGCAGAGTTTTAGCGCTATATACTTAGCGTTCCCCAAAGATCCTTTTTTGTAGTTTCTTTAGTAGCAAGTACAATGGAAAACCTGATCTAAGAAAATTTCGTTAAGAGATATTTTGGGGCCATGTAAGAGGCCAAATATGACTTAAAATTTAACCTTATTTTATTGGATACCAGGGTAAAGAAGTTCATCGCGGACAGAAGGCAAAAGAGAATGAGATCAGTTTTAAATAATCATAAACTTCGCTGCATTAAGCTAAAGTTTATGGAAATGCTGGACATTAATTTACGAAAAGGGACCAATATTGGTTTTCCACGGAATAATTATTTTCGTGACGCTCTTAAATCCTATGAAATTTAATGCACCTCATATGTATTTTATTCTGTGATAAACTGACAAATACACATGAAAAACCATATTACCGTTCAACAGCCACGCTAGAATCAAAATGCAATTATTAACCAATCCAATTGCGTGCTGAGGTATCATGCAGTCGTAAACCTGGAAAATAAATATTCTGTGCTCTTGGTCACTTTTCTCACACTTAACATTCCATTTTATTAAGCGTAAAGAAGTTAGGAAAATGTGTAAAAAACTTAGATACTTAAACTTAGTCTTTAGATATAGATTTTATTTGGATATGTTCCACGAGATATGGCTCTCTCTTGTCTCTCTGGATTATTGGTGATTAGTTTACCCAATTATTTCTAATCCTTCCGTCCTGCAATTTCATTATGAATCCGTATGGCTTAATATATTGAGTCAGGGATGATAAATTAAGAATTAAACTGATTACATTATATATATATATATATTTTTTTTTTAATGGAAAAAATTAAAACAATATATTTTACCAAAGTACATGAATTAAGTAGAAGAAACTTTACGCTTAGGAAAAATAGCGATGACTGTACCTCTAGGAAAGTCAGTTAGGTTTACTTGAACATAACTGGTTAAGATACGAATATTGGGTGCCATATTCATTTGGCGTAGTTAAGATCTTGCGTGGGGCTATTTTGGGGGGGGCTAATTTGACCATATTCGTTGAATGTAATCTTATATTTTTAATGGTATTTAAAAAGCTTTATTTTAAAATTCATAAATTCCTTAATATTGGCTCTATATTGTCCGCAAGTTCCAATTATCCTTCATATTGGTATTTCCTTCCTTCAATCAACAATTACTTTCTTGGTTTAATTCAGCTCTTATTTCGTTTACCTTTCTGTACTACATGGTGTTTTATTTATTTTATACAGAATCATGCCATAATAGTAGGGGTCTTAGTTTCACCGTAATTAGTATCTGCAGTGCATCGTCATAACCATCTTTATCGTAATAAGGTTTTGAAAAGTATCAATAATGTCGTTTTTTGGGAAGGATTGAGACCAAATACTCCCTTCTTCCATCGAACAGGAAGCCACTGGATAGCCCTTGTCATCGATCGAATCCATCGTGGGAAAAATGAGCTGACGCTAAGAGTTGAGAATGAAATATAAAAGGCGGTTTACTGTGGGATATCCTTTTATACTTCGCCGAAGGGACTTCGTTTTGCCACCGCATCGCCACGCGCAACGTGGAATGCATCGAGAGGAGAGAGGGAGTCCGCCGAGTTCCCGAGCGCCTATTTCCTCGGAAAGGGCGCTATCGAGGCTCTGCGAACCGCCGCCGTGCGCCCCCACTCTCCTTAATCGAAAAAGACGGCATTATCCGTCTTGACTTCCTTTCCCACCCTCTCCATTTTCATTCCCACCATCTACGATTTCTTTTTTCCTCTGCCTCGTCCCCCCCTTGTAGGACCCATCGCCCCTTCCTGCTATTTACGAATTTCCCACCATTCCACTCTCAATGCTCCCTTTCCTTCGCTTTTCCTTCCTCCGGGACGCAGAAACCCAACTCCTTTGGCCGTGGAAGAAGGGCATTTGAAAAGCCAAATAAAATCAGCGTTGAATGTCTCGGAGGGAGCTCTCTTATTTCCGCCATGTGCAATGACAAAAGAACGGATATTTTTAGTTCTATTTCCATGAATTCTGCCTTCCTGAGCGTTTAACCCCGATTCAGGCGAGGATCTTAATCAGTCAAGTTCAGTTAAGAAGTCAAGGATCTTAATTTACCATGTCGATGAAAAGAATTATTTTCAAGGACATGGTTTCCATTCAGTACATAGAATATTATCTCATGCTCATTCTAAGTAGCTATATCAAACACAGCATTCTCAGAATCCGATGAAATATTGTGTGATTCAAACCTAATGTATTCCGAAAGAAAGCTATAATGGACATGCCCAGAGTAGTCGCTTTAAGGAAGGCCATAGACATGTTGGATCTAAATTTGTAGCAGTCTATTTTATGTGCACTATGCATGATTGTAACGCAATGAGTAAATGGAGTTAGCTAGCGTCTTGTATTAGTTCTCTGAACATGTTTCAAGAAAAATAGCTGTACGTTCCTAAGCCTCCAAGAACGTAATTAGTAGTAGCTCATGGCATAAAAATAATTATATTCAATAAATATAGTGTTATTGTTGTTATGCGTGTAAAATACGTGAAAATAGGAAGTGGAAATTTTAGAATCAGTAACGAATTATGGAGTTTCAATATTTAACGGTTAATATTTTTATTATGTAGTTAGCATAACAGACTTACCAGAATTTAACTTATATAATTAAATTTCGGAGTGACGGAAGGTCTGTTAGGATCCTGTCGTCGCGTCGGTATTAGTCTACTCCTGATGAAAAACTCTAAGGGGTTCCAAAGATCCTCCACATCGCACTCACGTCTCAAAACAGGGATTTCCGTGAAAAATGTATCGCTGAGGTAGATCGAAACCTATCCCTAAGTATTGGAGGACTGTACTTCAACCACCACAACAATCCGATCCCGTGAAATATATCTTCTATGTAATCTAAACAATAATTGTGTTTTTTTCTTTTTCGTTCGTTGCTATTGAGTAGATTAGAGTAATAACTAATTCTACATTATTCATTTTTGTTTAATCATTGTAATATTAAACAAATAAAATCACTACATGTGGTGGAAGGTGGATGTCTGTGATATAACTCAGCAGGAAATTCGGAAAAGTATGCCTGGATGTTACGCCTATTGACTTCATAGCGATTTTCTATAGTTTGATAATATCAGATACAAAAACAGGATTAATTCTGTTTTCAAAATATAGTAATTGATAATTATCATCATAATGTTATGTAAAGCTTTTGTTGTTAAGCTGACCTCATTTCTGGATATGATTGTCGCATGTTGTTTGTACTGGCAACTTCACGTGCCGGCGAAACACACATGAACGTATGAAAGAGGGGGTCATTATTCAAATATGCTTGTCACAGCGGTGAACAATTTTTATGTCTCCCTGAAAAGATACTTCCACCGCGAGTAAGATGTTTCAGACTTTTATGCGGAATGGATAGCGATTCCATCATGGACATTTCAAGAGACGTCGTAATCTGTGGACTGATGGCACTCCATCGAATTCAAGAGACATCGAATCTGTGCTTAGCAATGCGTTTGGAGTGTGTCGTCTCCAAAGACATTACAATTCCAATGCAGATCTTCATGTTTAAGGAACACATTTGTGGCTCAGGGTGTTGTTAGTGCGGATTTTTTCCCTCACTCATCCCTCAGAAGCCTGCCTGCGAAACCCCACCCCTACATTAGGCCGTGTGTACTCATCCGCCAGTGCGCCGAATTCAATCATTCCCGCCCACTTCTCCGACGTCTTCCATCTTGCGGAAATTCCCTTCAGCCCCTTGAACACGCCTTGGTCTAGAACGCCCTCCCTCGCCATATTCCTTCCCACCGCCTCCTCTCTTCCATTCCTCCACTCCTCTCTCTTCGCTTTTCCCTTGAATCCTCCGTTATCCGCCTCTTCCCATTCATCTCTCCTATCGTGCCATTGACCCATTTTCTTTCCCTCCGCTCACCTTTGTCCTTTTGCCTTCCCTCTTGTCCATCCATCCCTCCCCCTTCTCCTCCATCGCTCTCGCTCCATCTCTCTTCTCGCACAATGACAGAGATGAACTTGACTCCCCTTAGACCCTCTTGCTCTCGACTTACCCGTCTCTCTCTCTCCTCTCATGCGAGCTCCTCCAAATCGCCCGCTCAGGCTTCCGTTTCACAACCTGAGTAGATTCTCTCTTCCCTTCTCCCCCAGCTCATTCCTTCCATATCATAAAGGTGTTGCCCTCGTATCTACCTTTGTGAAGCAATCTGAGCAATTGATTCTCAAGGCCTTTAAATTTTTTCTTTTTTTTTTTGCCCTTATCGAACGTCCATAGTCTCGTAAAGATCTGAGCCTTTACGGTGAATGCATTTTTGATTTGAGGTATCTCTTTGTGGCAATCATAAATGTTATCCTTTTACAATTACATGCAATGGTAAAAGTAATATCACAAAGTTTAGTGATTAATTTTGATGGTAGATTAGGGTCTAGTTTCGAATCCCGGCAGGCGTTTCACTTGAGTCTCCACTTTTGTACGGAAAGCATTTCAATGTAAGCACACTGCCAAATGGGGTTTAAAACATGATTTTGTGTTGTTTTTTGAGATTTTGAGGATGAAGAGCAGTATGATGCCGAGACCGAATATTTTTGTGTTCTTTCTTCCCTTCCACTCCCATCCTATAACTCTTGCATGAGATTTAATGCGCCTTAAGATTTGGTGCAGGCTTGAAACCACAGATGTATTCACAGAAGTCTCTTTTCCTTTTCTACGTCGTTCAGCAATGCAAACCTCATTGCCAGGGAAGCAAAATATACTACATTTACATGCCACAATGACATCCGCTGCTTGGGCGTGTGACAGGGCCGTCAGCGTAATAAAGTGAAATTATACTGGAAGTTAAACTTCGTGAATTATAATGAAGTGTGGTTAGGGAAAGAAAATGAATATATTGACTGAGAGAGAAATGCCTAGATTTTAACAGAGCCTGAAATTTTTCTTTTAGTTATTTAGTGGCCATGTAATAGTCAACGAATAGCATTATTTGAAAAACATTCAATGTCACTATAAGAAAAATCTTTAAATCATTCGTCACGTAAAGGAGAGATTGTCCATGTCTCGCTTTCATCTATTTTAAATATAGGTATATAAATACCCTGTGGGGGCATTATATTCAAGGTCTACTCTCTTTCGCATCCGTCGCTTTTCATTCTTATATTTTTTATATCCCATCCACACCTACCGAGGTCAATTCGCCCGACCGAGCAATACATGTCAGCGTTCCTCTGAAGCAAATGCCATCGTCTCGTCACGTGTGAAAATTGTGTATGGTTGGGACGTGCTCATAGGCTGCCGAGGAGTAAATACGCTCTTAACCTGTGAGAGAAATTTCCTCTCTTCTGCCGCCAGGGTTGTCAGAGATACGCATCATTGTGAGGAGAGAAGCTCTTGAGGGTGTTATCGCGCGTTTACTTATGATTTTGCCTTCCTATTTCCCATGTTGGATGGCTTATCTCTGTCTAGCGAATTTAATCAAAATATGTTCTTAGTATATCTCTACTGGAAATTAGCATTTCATTTTACTTCTTCATCTTAAGCGAACATTTCTTCATAAATATTTTCTTCTCAGCTCAAGAACATATTGGTAGGTAAGAATTATCTGATGACACAAGCGAAGAATATATGTTTGAATGCTGTAGTTTGGCAATGCAATTTATTAGAAATAAATGTTCATTGAACATATATGCTTTAGTATTGAGAAGACTGCAAGAGTCTCACCTATTTTACAATTATTTCTCTTTTACTTCAATAAAATTCCATTTACGCGTTCGTCGTAGCTATACAACGTACTGTTTCACTTGCCATCCTGCTTATGAGAAGGCCGTTTAATAACTCTAATTTACCTCACGTACATATTTCCATTATACTTGTCCAATTAATTAAGGTTCTTAGCTCAAATAAAATTAGTTACCTACCTCTTATTTCTTTCACGTCTTCACGCATTCCTATTCTCGGAAGATAGTCCCCTAAAGGAAAGATAGATATAGCATTGAATTTCGCTTTGACTTAGATGACTGACGAGGTTGGTACGTCTCTTTTAAATACGTTGATAAATTAATCTTCTAATTGATTAATCAGAGCAAACACAGATACTCAGCATAGCATAGTTGGAAATCACTCTGTTAATTATGAAACGTAACTCCGCCATCTCTCTTTCTCCTCGGGGTCCTCTTCTCTTTTTTTTCCACCCTCCTGCTTCACACCTTTCCCTCAGGGTGAGCCTGTTCTTTATCTTAATCCCCTTCCCCTGAATCCCCGCCGTGTTGGGATGGTCCTCCCTTGTCCCACTCTTTCAAGTCTCCTCCCTTCGCCCTTGGCGTTCAAAGACACGCCAACAGGGGAGTGGCTACCCCTTCGTCCCTCCTTTCCCACTGCCGTTTCTGAGGCCTTTACATCCCTCCGACCTCTTTTTCCCGTACATCCTCGGCAAAAGGGGGTCCGGCAATCTTTTTGCCCGCCTACCCCGATGTCAGAGGACTTTTCCCCGATACACGTTATAAAATCGATATAATATATTTTTTATTCACCAGTCCTCCGTCCCCTTCCTCTTCACCTCCCTCTCCTGTATTGATGCGACTATAGGTTGAAATCCCTGAGGCCGAAATTCGATCAATCCACGGGATGGACAAAGCACGGGCGAAGAGAACAAGTTGGATTCTCGGCGTTCAATCATGCGGATCTGTTTTCGTGGCGTAGAATATAGCACGGGGTGCCTGGAAAAAGTATTTTGGAACACTAGTGGTCATTTCTTTTTGCATTGGAGGCCCTTTGGATCAAGTGCGATGAAAGTCCAGCGAAAATGTATCGTAAAAATATCTTTGAGGAAGAAACTTTATCGTCATCTGATGAATGGTATTGGTTTTGTTCCTAGAATTCTCAACTAAGATTATTTGTGGACACTTATTCCGTTGGGAAAAATTCAGTGATTGAACCCTTTAGTCTCGTTTTAATTTTTCCGATACAAGCGCAGTCTCGAGCCTCGAGGGAGGAAATATAATACATATATTTTATCTTCTTCAGAAGTATATAATGAGATTTTGCTTATAAATCAAGGTTGCGATAGCCTTTTTATAAGGGGAATTTATAAAGGGAAGGTGCTCAATAAGTTTGAAATCCTCATGATATGGCTTGATTGTAACATCAGAAATAAACACTAGGGAAATCGGTACTGTTGTGAATATTTTGCTACATGTATGACGTACCCTTATAATAATCTGTGGATGCATCAACAAATTTCCTCTACCTAAAGTTAAAATCATTGTAAGGAAATATTTTTGAATTCAGCATTATCAAACTCCCACCAGATATTTCGCTCCAGTAAGCCTAAGCTAGAAGTGGCAGAGGAAGTGAATCAATGATGTTAGAATGCGCTGAAGTTAATTTGCGAATTTAATAAAACTCATTGAAGCTTTTTCCCATATAATCGTGGTCTAAGGTACTGCTTCCGACTGCTAGATTTGAATGGGAGTGAGTCGAGGTTTACTTAACCTTGATCGCAACCTTCTTCTCCCATTGTGTGCGTAAATGTAGGAACGGTCTTGCAATGCAAACTTAAGTTTCCTAATGCCTATTTAGTGAATTAGATATGTTGAGGGAAATCAGATGTGACTATTTCCTCTTATAAATAAACAATATTTATGTTTAACAAATTTCAAATTGCCTATTAGTTCTACCGTTATTTTTATCTTTGAACCTGTGAATTTCAAACATGCGATGGATTGTGAAATTTCACGTATAATATGTTCATTAAGAACGTAAAATTAAGTATTAACCCAAAGTAAATTTTTTCCAAGAAAACAGCATTAAATGTGCTTGGTAGTTGGCGGAATTCTCTATGTAATACATTGAATGTATATAAAGTTTCTTTTATGTTTTTACTTTTGCACTTAAAGCAACTTGTAAGCATGCTTCGGACTCTGCTGGAGAAGAGAATACTTTTACCTTCTGTCTCTATTTGAAGAAGTAGCTTTAAGCGCCTGGAGCCACATCTGAATATAGCTCTCTCTGAATAGCTCCCTGAATTACCCATAAAAATCACTTGACACTCTTAAAAATATTTTTCATGCTGGCATGTTATGTTAGAGGGAGGAACCCTTGAGCACCTTTAAGGAGGGAGCGAAGCCTTGAGCTAGAGCGGACGGATGTGATAAGCGAAGTCTGGTCCACAAAAATAGTTTTTTAACATCCTCTTACAGCAACATTGCAATATCTTTGGCTCGCCTGAGGAGTAAACTGTACGAATTAGGGCCTCTGAAATTTGAGCAGGGGAACACTGCAGTTCATTCCGCCGCGCCATTATAGCCTTCCCAGCCGTGGGAAATGTCTTCGGTATTCTAATTCAAAAATGTTTCCTTTAAAAAGAAAAAAATACCTCAAAATCCTCAATGATTTTTAGGTATTAATGCAAGTGCTAGTTTTCATATATTTCCGCGATTACAATTAAGTTACTCCATCATTCAGGTTTTGCGGCCCACCAAACTTTAATGTATAAATCTACATTGTGCTCTGTGAGCTGCCGCAAGGGATTATAGCAGTATGTGTAAGATGTCATGGTGGACCTTTAGCTGAAAAAAAACTTGTCATCATTGAAATATGGTGTGCAATGTGTTTGAAATAATAATGCTTTGTTTTATTTGCTGTAGTGGCAAAGGAGAAGATGGATTTATGATCCGGCCCCAAGTTTTCCAATATTCCCAATACCAACTACCATAGATACTGGGTAAATGCGTTCATAACATTTTATTCCGATTTTAATTGGTCGCCATATTGATACTTGATTTTGAATTGATCAACATTTTTTTTCATTCATATACATTTTTTGGCCTTGAAAACGAAAAATGATTCCATAAGCCTATCGAGCACCTATGTGTTCCGAATGAAACCCTTTCATCGGATGCAAAATTTTCGAATCCAATGTGCTTTAATCGTATTTCCTTAATTATCAGAAGAACGCTATTGCTCGGGGCTTGCCGAATTATTTACACGACGAGGTGAACTCCCTCTCCTGCTAATAATGGCATGTAGTTGAAGGGTGTAGATTTCTGGAGTAGAATGGAGAATGCTGGAGTAGAGGAAGTGAAATATAATAGATAAGAGAAACGTGGTATAATGATTTCGGTGTTAGGAACCAAATACGTCCATCGGGATGCAGAAGATAATGTACATTGTGAAATCAAAAGGTTGTAGAGGTGATAGCGTATTGCTATCTGGAGAGGCTTATAACTAGGGATGGGCGAGGTAAGATGGATATAGTCAGTGGAAGAGCCCAAGCGATGAGAGGATTCTACCGGAAGAGGAAAGTTTGTAAGTAAGGAACCAATTCGCCAGAACCTGCATCTGGAGAATGCTTTTTTATAGCAGTAACCATGGACGATAGCAGAAGCAGAAAAGGGAAGGCAAAAAGCATTTGAAATGTTTTGCGAGGAGCGATGGTGATAAAATGGATCGATCGATTCACAAACGACGAAGTTCTAAATTGAGTTGGGGGAGAAAGCCTTTTGTAAACTTTGAAAAGGAGACAGGACAACGAAATTGGCACATTTTGAGCCGTGATGATCAAATGAAGACAATTGTCGTGACAAAATGAGCAGGATAATGGCAAAGGAAGATCTCGCAAGAGATATATGGATCAGGAAGTGGTGGATGTGAAAGGGAAGAATTATCTTGAAGTTAAAAGGTTGATAGAGACTCGAGAGAAGTGCTGCGTCAAATATAATTGAATTGCTGCTCATGGTAATCTGTACCTACATTGATGGAATTATTGCCCTTATAATTCAAATTACAAGGTAAACTTGTCTGGGAAGATTAACATTACATAGCATAGTATTGAATTATTGCATTGAAGCGATTGGTTGCTACAAAGGTATTTACAGGTTTCGGTCAAGTTACCAAACGAATTAAAAATTTTCTGTGAGTAGAAGTAGACATGGATTTTTAAGGTGTCCCAACGACCAATGGTATACCCCAATGCGATGAATGCGATAAAATACGCTAGTTATGAGTTCTACCTTAGAGGAAGTGATTGAAAAATATTTTTTAAATCTACCAAAATTACCGTGTTGTTAGGGGAAGGTGAAACTGCCGAACTGTTGGTTCGGCTGTTTCACCAGAATTCTTTCAGATTCTTGTAATCTTCAGTTAATTTTATATTAGTCACATGGTAATGGGAAGATTTAACTTTAGGGGAAATAGTTGACAAGGATTGGTGTTCGGAATTGTTACTGTGCGAAAAGATACCGCGACCTTATTTTCAAGTTAATGGATGACCATGTGTTCTTAATGGCAATGGGATTATCTGTATTGAACTGCAATTCTCACGATCAGAGAATAAATTATAGCAGCCCCCTTGCATCGTATCACGTAACTTTTGAAAAAAAGTTGGAATTTACCTAGAATTTGGGACTGCTTTAGGCATCGTTACATTAGAAAACTCACTTTTGCGAATGATCCGGCTTAGTTTACTCATCTGAAATGCTCTTGGATGTTTAAAAATACTACATAATATGTAGTATCTCCAGTATAAACTAGTTAAAATACTGTATATCCTTCATTTCTCCAATCTGGGTATGACCTCAAAGTGGTGGGAAGGTTTCGAATGTTAGAGTTGAACTGGGCCGAGCAAAATGATAAAGAATATTTAAATATTGACCTACAAGCAATTGAAACTTGGTGTGATACATGGAAGTTAGAATTAAACTTTAAAAAATGTCTTGTAATGAACTTTTGGAAAAAGAATAGCTCTCCTCCTACCACTTACAAAATAAGTAATAATGAATTAAAAAACGTGGAATCCATTAAATATCTTGGAATAAGACTGACAAATGATCTTTCCTGGGGTAAACACATTCGTGAAATAATGGGTCAAGCGAATCGTAAACTGGGATTCGTCAAAAGAGTACTGGGTAAATGTGACGATCATGTACGAGAAATCAGCTACTTTTCCTTTGTAAGACCTCATTTGGAATATGCTGCCAGTGTATGGGATCCCTACGAAATCGGTCTAAATAACGAACTTGAACGTGTGCAGCGAAGATCGGCAAGATTTGTAAAGGGACGGTATGATAACCTTACTAGCGTAACCAGTCTATTAAATGAATTAAATAGGGAATCATTGTCAGATCGCAGGTTGAAATTTATACTTAATCTTTTAAACAAATTCCAAGACCATATTTTCAGTGTTTATCTATATATTTAGTGTTCAGTGTTTATATATATGTTTCAATCAACTACCGTGGTAATTTATTTCGGCGATATACTTGAGGGAATTTCTCCCTTGATTTTTCCTCTATGCATGTTCATTTAATTAAACTTAATAAGTCTTGGAGCTAACATTTTTCCTTTCTTTCAGTTTTGTTTTATTTGCTGTAACCATTCAAACTCACCATTCTCGACATGGTTTATTAGTTTTACCAGCTTGAAATAGTGGAATAATTTTTAAGAGCTAGGTCAAGGAAAAATAGAGCCTAGACTGATGTATCTTGTTACATAGGTACTTAAACCACAAGTAACGCTGTGCACATTGACAAGAGTAATCCTCTTATAAATAATTGTAAGTTCCTCTATGATGAGAAAAATTTTCCCAATGAATAACGAGCAATTCTATGAAATATGAAAACCTAAATCCGATAAGTTGACGTCAATGTAATTCCAGAGGAATGGTATTTTAGTCATCTTATAATACCTTTTGGTGTATAAATCAAACAACATTTGATGCTTCGTAGGGCAGAGTAGACACAGTTGAACTATTAGGTTAATAGTATAATGTATGAATTTTTAATGCTGAGAGAAATATGAAAAATGTGAAGCTCGAAGCCAGCATTAAATGTTAACGCTTCGTGATGTGTGAGTATTATGTATGAAAAAACTTCAGTTTTGCCTTCGTCCTTTAAAAAATATGAAGTGCGTTATGATTGAAATTTTACGAGTCGAGCAGGAAGCACCGTGTTCATTAAATCGTCGCATTCACCTCAGGCTTGGGAAAAACATCAAAACGGGTAACGATTCATTTCAAAACCGTTCTGTGAGTTTTCCTCAACGACTTCAATTGGGAATTTTACAATGGTCTTTCAAGCGGCGAACGAATGGACTCGTGGAAACTGGCAGATTTCGTGTTTCATTACTCATCACCCTTAAATTATTTTTCTTCGTAAAATTGTCTGCCTACCGGTTGGGTAGGTATTCCAACCTGGGCTTGCATAACGCCCGTCTCGAGATCAAGTCAAATTGGAAGAGATATGGCTCTTCTAAGTTTTTTTCAGTGTTCTACCTATCCTTTTATCATGTTGGCTTTCTCGAGGAAATAAGTAAAGTTTTTTACCATTTAAGTATCTGCAAACCCTCGCTGTTTAACTATAGTCACTTGATATGAGTGCTTAAGTGAGCAAATACTTTGTAAAAACGCTGTTTAAAAACGTATTTATTAAGGAAGACTAGTTTCGCTACACTTTAGTATCATAGGAGTGCACTCTGATAAAACTAGCAGATACACGGAAAACAATTCTAGTTAGAATTACCAGAATCCTGGTTATTTTTGCTACACTGTGTAATAAAATATGAACCAACTCGATTCCCTGTTACAACTACTACAATGTTCAGTTAAACAAGTCTGGTTATAATTACTACACATTCTGGTTATTGTAACATCCTGTTCAGTAAGAAATACTAAACCCGCAGGTAAAATTACTACACCTTCTGTTAAAAGCTTCGGGGTTGTCTCGTTAGAGATACTACGCAGTCAGTTGAAATTACTACACTGTTTGGTAAAAACAACAAGACTGCCTGGTAGGAAATACTACATTTTCTGGTAAAACTGGCTGGTCGGGAATAATATTCTTTTAAAGAATACTATAGTTTGTAGTCAGTATAGCTGTACTTTATAGGTGGTATACCAAGTTATAAATTACAAGGGGTACGGTGGATTTAATAATACAAAATAATATGGTGGTATTGTAATAGACATTTATTATTTGCATATTTTCATACAATATATGGATAACGTAAATGAGGTGTGACTTATAGTACTTAATATTTACAATTCACATCAGCAAAAATGAAAGAAAGAAAAGTATACATACATGTTTTTATTCTATCAACCATGCCAAACTACACATTTGGATAATTTCCGTCACTGATTGAAATTCCACACCTTTATGGTGATAGGCAATTGACTACCTCCAATAGAATTCTAAAACTCACAGTTGACAACCATCCTGCCGTATCAAAATATGGGTCTTCCTCAATCCCCTCTCTATCATGGATATCATCACGAAACGTGAAAACTTTAGAATTCTCTTTCAGATAAATATTGCCAGAGGAAACAAATATTTGATACAGAAAATGCATGCAGGTTGACTGGTAGTTATAGAAAAATCACTTCAGCGCCCGTGCGTGAGTAATACGTACCTTTAAAAACACCTTCGACGACAGAAAGATTCCAAAGCTCCAGCAGTCAATCGACTTACGAGTTCATGAGTATAACATCAACGGGAGCAGTCATTATGGACTCATTATTGAACGTCCTCACGCTTCTACCGGCAAGGTACTACTGAGGCTACTGAGTCCAACGACCGTTCGGCCGTCACGGCTAATCAACAATTTATCATATGTAACAATTTTCGCCCTCGCGCCGCGCCGACCAATTGTTCGGGCACGGCAACAGCTTGACACGGCGGCCATCGCGTCGTTGGGGAAACTGTATAAGCGTTTGTCTGGTAAAATTAACCAGGCAGTGTCCGTTAAAATATACGGGCTCGTAGCCCGTTGAAGTAGCTTTCATTCATAGTAGTCTCACTGTTACAAGAACTGTCTTACTTGAGGCATGAATTTGTGGCATGCTATATTATTTTAGTTATTCATCATTTAGTGTCTTAGACGGAACTATTTAATTTTTATTTACTAAGTAAATACCTTCTAAATTTCCTCTCCATTAAAGTATTGGTAAGTAATCTTCTTCACCTCATGAGTACAAATGTCTGCTTCAAAATCGCACCCACTTTGGTCTGCTTCCTTTCTTTGGAAAGAGGGTATTTAAATTTCGTTCGTAGCGGAGACTTCTCCGCCGGGCGGTTTTGGGCGGTTTATGACGGAGAGCGTTAAGATGACTTGTTATTGTTATTCTTAGTATCCAACATTCATCTATTCTTATGCAGGCATATCTACACATCATAATGACGTTGTACCCATTTATTGCTCTTTTACGAATCATGGAATACTCCCTTTTTCCTCGATTAAAATTTGTTTGACCTGTTCCGCATAATTATTATGATCTAAAAGTCATAATGATTCGCACAATTAACATGAAAACTCATGCGAATTTTTAATAATTAGGATTATAATGTAATTTTTTAATGTGTCTAGGGAAAAAATATTCGTGAACATAACCGTCAAAATGCATAACCTCTAAAAAGGATTTCAGTTTTTCAATCCGAAGGTCTATAATTTTCTTTTTTTGTTGATTTTATTCTCATATTTTATAACGTAGTCAAATGGGATGTCAATTCAGCCTGAGCTTGAGATCGAGAGAACTGAAGTCCGTGTTTTACTGTTCATGACAGATTCTATAGAGTTTAATTTAATTGACCGGTTGTCAACTCACCATGAATGTAAAATTTTTTCATTTAAATGGCTGACATCGAATTGATTTATTATAGTCGTATTAATTAGATGGATTGTGTTTTCTGGGTGATTTTCTGGGTGATTTTCTGGGTAAATTTTAAGGTTAAACCAAAATAACGGTTTCCCTTACTTAAAAGGTTATGCTCTTCAGTTTTACTTCAATGCTGGTGGGATTTCTATTTCTTCCGTAAGCATTAAATCCAGCGACAAATTTTAAGGTTAAACCAAAATAATCGGCTTCCCTTACTTAAAAGGTTATGCTCTTCAGTTTTACTTCAATGCTGGTGGGCTTTCTGTTTCTTCCGTATGCATTAAATCCAGCCACACACCTTTATGGTGGCTTGCAGGGTATTATGTAGATGTAGATGTAAATGAGTTCTTTAAAAGAAAGTGGTACTCTTTGATTTTTTCAGGTGCTCCAATTGTTAAGGTTATATCGCATGTCTAAAGTCTAATGTGATTATTCTATGCCTGAAGCGGAATACGAACCAGCAACCAGGGAGGATACCGACTTGGCATCTGCGAGCGACTTAATCAAAAGGTCTCCACGCTAGCTAAACTTTAATACGGCACTAATACAACGCGGTGAATTTAATGTTAATATGTCTACTGGCGCAGTTATAACAATTATTTTTCGTATCGATGTTGTGAGATCAATCCTTTCCGACAAACGAATAATTTCACTGGAGGAATTAGATTTCACTCCAGTCGTTGACGTGGGCGATTACTTCTCGACTCCTGGAATGCTGCATGGCACGAGGTTGTATCTATGAATCGGAACAGATAACGGCCGTGCGGTCCAAATAAAGCGATCGAAAGCGGGGAGGAGGGGAAGATGAGGTGGTCGGTCGTGCGAAGGCCGCGGACAATTGAGTATCGGAATGCGAGCATCATTGCAGCTGAGGATTTCCGCGAAGAACGTCCGTCTTCCGCCGCGGTGCTTGATTCTGAAGTCACATGGCCCTTGTCACATGGAGGGAGGGGAAGGGAAAAGGGGGGGGGGGGTTAGTGGGTGGATCCGGTTATGTGTAGGGAGGGGGGTGGAAGATATCTGGGGTCGCGGCAGGACAGGAGAGCCCTCGGGCTACCCTCCGTTCGGCTCAGTGGCATCCACCTTCATCTCCGCCGGCAGGAAAGGCGGACGTCTTCCCCGGAATGAACGTACGCAATCGGGTCGTGCCGCGAGGAAAAAATCCAGTTGGTCGGGTTGCCGCCGAAAAAAGTTGCCACATCCCCAGGGCCTAAATAATTTTCGAAAAAAAAAATATACATATATGTGGTTGTGTTTTGGCGTGGGTGCGGGACGAAAAATGAGGGGTTGGGTATAGGTCGAAAAAAGTACCGTTCTTCAGGAAGACTGGGATAATCTCTCTTGAGTGGTCTCGAATTGGTGAGGGCATATTTCCCTTCGGAACCTACCCACTTTTCAGTGAGGGAAAGATTTGGGGAGGCAGCGAGATATGGCAACGCAGCCAACGGCGACTACTAAAAAAATAGGTTGTAATCGGAACGGGGGATGTGCGAGGAATTGGATAAAACGTAGCCGAACGGACTTAAGGAAGGAAGCCATTTCTAAGGGTTCATCTTTTGTGCGTTACTCGCCGATTTCTGACTTCAGCTGAACACGAGTACGACGGTTAAAATAACATTCCGAGAGACTCCCGGTACCTCTCATATTTCATCGAGGGGTCCGACGTACTGTGCGCATATCAAGTGACTCAAAGAGAAAGACGGACAAAAACCATAAACCGTCGGCACTGGCTTGTTTTGTCACTATACTATATTAAAATAACCTCATGCCTTTTTATTGCTGAGCATGTATGCTTACTGGACATTAATATGTTTTCACTCGCTTCCTCATCTAATGTATTCCGTAATTGCAATTAAACTCGTTTATTAGGAATTCTTGATGGAAAATTCTTTTCTTTCGGCCGTAGTTTTCTTATTTCGACCATTCTTACTGTGTATGATTTACTATATGCTGCAATACTATTTTTAGCCACATAATCTCCTCTATTTTTGGCTGTTTGTTCTTTCAATTTCTTTTTATTTAATACTATTTATAATATGCTGCAATACTATTTTAGCATCATATTCTCCTCAATTTGTGGCTGTTTGGTCTTTCAATTTCTTTTTATTTACAAATTGGGGCTGTAAATTATTTTCTTCATCAACCTGTTTGTATCGATATCTATTCGTACAATCACCGCCTTTTCACATTCTTTATTAATTACCACTAGGAACGTGTAGGCTTTGATCCAAAACTGAGGTAAACATGGAAGTGTCTTATTTTGAAAGCAGATTTTACCCTAATTTAATCGGAAATAGTTTTATTGCGGGGTATCTATAACTGTAAAGACTACATACTTAAAAGGTAGTCCGAATACAAGGACTCTAATACTCGAGACTTCGCCCCCATTACACCCTATAGACAGAGGATTGAGTGTCTTATGGGGGAATTAATTCAGAACCTTTACACAGCTCCAAGTGTCGTAGAATGCGAAGTTTTAGGGCTTCTAAGGATCTCAGTTTGTATTAACGATCTCATTTTCATTGTTATAGCGGAATTAGAAATTAGCTAAGGAAAATACAAAACCAAAACCGTGAGATTATCGAGTGAATATGGAGTAGCAATTTTATTCGAATCCATGGTTTTATGTTTCATAATTGTCCTTCCTCATATCCAGCCGATATTCTAAACCAGTTACAATAATGCCGCAAACGACGTTCTGCTTCTATACGCTTGAAAAACCCAATTTGTATTTCCGGGTTCGAATGTAGGATAGGTATAGGTTGTATTGTATTACCTAGGTTTAAGTGATGCTATCCATTTATTTGATTAGGAGTCTCATTTCCTACATCCAGTGTAATGAGCCTATCCTTTTTTTTCAGTTTTCATTCAGTGGAAAAATATTCAATATTTATTTCATCAATCATAATACCTATGCTTCACCTGACCTGTGACAAATAAAACCATATCGTTTATTAATATAATTCTCCGGAAAATTTACTTCTATTTATAAGCGTATGTAAGGCCGCACTCGTGCCGTTGCCTGCTATTCAGTTTGTGCTTACTGAGCTTTCGGTCATCAAAATCAGAATCAAAGGCAGCAATTCCGCATTTGAACATCTATTCACGCGAGAATGAATAAGGCAAGACACCAGAGCAAATGGATTAATTAGTATAACTTCGCCTTTAGTGCTCGGTTTTATACCATGACCAGTGGAATGTTGCTGTATAGCGGAATTGAAAGTGTTTATTCTGTTCTTATGGATATTTAGCGGACTTTAAGGAAGAAAGCCATGCATGAATTTTGATTTTTGGATCAAAGAAAACTTATTACTCTTCACGGGCCTGAAATAAATCAATATATTTTAACGGCTAGTAATCCCATTTGTTTTCAATTGCATCATTAAAAAAATGGTCGATGAAGATTAACTCCGATCTCTTGTTACTTTTGGTTATTAACTGTGTCTACTAGCATGAAAATTTCTCAATTGCATGTATTGATCAATATCTGAGGATGCTCCTTTAAGGGGTTTGACCATTATTCTGTTGATTTAACTCGGAAACTATGAAAAGAGATATTCAAGTCACTCCGATGGGAAGACTCTTAAACCTTAGATGAACTGTGGCATATGCATTGCGGGAGTAACCCAAAATCAACGTTTCGTAGTCGATTTTTATGGCCTTAACACTAACAATAAGCAGAATAAAGTTTTGCGATATATTTGCATATGTAAGGATTTCTATTGCACAACTCTACGCTTGCGCATGTTTCTTTTATGCTTAAAGCTCATTGTTTTCTATAAATACACATTGCTTTACGTTACCTGAGTAGATTTTTTAAATTACTAACAATTTTCACAGCAAATTTCAATGCACTTTAACGTGGAAGAAAGTTTTAGTGCCTCGGCATTCATGGATTAAAGACAGGAATCTTATTATGTTTATAAGTGATCATTTTCACTCCATTCCAAATAATCATACAAACTATTGTTACACTCATCCTACTGAGATAAAATGAACGCTCAAAACTTTATGAGTTCCACTACGTGAGGAAAATTCCGAGTCCTCAGTCTTAAAGTGAAACTCATAGTTTATGCGTCGCATCTTACGGACTGAGTCCTATTCACAGGTGAATTCGTGTACGCATTGCAACTTTTCAGGAAAAACCTAGTGAAGACCAAGAACCACACCTTGTCCCGGTTGGCATGGGAAGTCGTCATGAATGCAAAACAGATACAGGTATACAAGAGCTAACTATAATGAATCAATACCGTAGTTAACTGTAGGGGACGGACGAGATCATTTGTGTGTTTCACAAATTTATTTCTCCCTAATGGCATGCTGTTTGAATTTCTAAGAGACTTAATATCTCTAAGAGACTTATTTTAAGGACAATGATATTTGTCATTACTAAACTCGGTTTGTAGAAGGAAACCCCAACCTCATAAAGTTGGATTAATGTTAAGAACTTGGGTTAAAGAGTAGGTCAAAAAGTGTCCAAAGGCTGAGTTAAAATCCCTGAGGAGATTAAATAATACAACTTATCTATGAAATTATTTACGTAATCGATAATGAACTCTCCAGAGTTTTATCCTTGAGACAACTTGGTAACGTTTTTGGAGATGTGGATGCCCTAAAATTGTATCAATTCCCGACACAATTTTCTTTTACTGAACGAAGTGCTTCGTGCCTTAAACATGCTATTCTGAATTAATGCATTGATTTTCAACTATGGTGCTGAATTACATCCTGTGTTTTAGGCTTATTTTTCAGATGTGTAAAGTATGACAAAAGGGTAAAACGTTCAAGAATGACAATAAACAATGCTGATTTCTTTTCGAGGTAAAGTTTCCGCGCAATTCAGTGTACATTCGTTTCTAATTATTGGAAATATATTCTTTCACCCTAAGTTGCTCTCACAATTAGTTGTATACAATCGAATACTCTTGAGCAATGTTAAATAAAGCCCAGTTTAAATCAGAATTCTGGAGCAAATAGTTCAAATCCATTAAGGAAAGAGATGCTGCTTGCTGTAAAGCAGCAACATCCTTTTTAACCTTTTGCACTGGCAGTGAGGATATCTAGTCGGTAGAGAATCTGCCTACTAACCTGAGGCGCAGGTTAAAATTGAAGGGAAGCCATTTTATACGTGTTCCACTAAATCTTGGCTTCGTGTTTTTCTGGGAGCCATATCTCTCAAGTTAACTAAAGGCGGTGCAGGGAAAGGTGTCGATAACATAAATGCATGTGTGCGCATCACACGTCATTAGGATTTATACTTGGTGAGCCTTTCCCAAGCAGACCAATTTTTAGTTCAAACTTTGAAGAGAACTCCTGTCTATTTGAGAAACCTTCGTATATTCAATGTTGCTCTTTCTCGATATAACTGTGAAAACTTCCTGAAGGTCGCTTTACACGTTACAATTTTTTGTACAATTTCTTGTACAAACGCTTGTATAAACTGAACGAAATTGTATGTTTGTCTGAATGGAATTAGAACTCGTTCTATTTCCCGTTCAGTCATTCAGACAATCGCACAAGCGTTCGTACAATTTGCTGCTTTACACGGTACAGTTTCCTCATACAAGAGTTTGTGCAAGAAGTTGTACAAAAAATTGTATCCTGTAAAGCGGCCTTGATAAATTTTTTTGTGATGGGCCTAGACCTCATTGCCTTTACACAAGAAATACCGTATATAATCAAGCAGAATAGCAAAAGCCTCTCTTATAAGGGTTTATAAGTTTAAAATGATGTGTCTTTAATTGCTATTCATTGTGTAGTACCTATATCACCAAAAGGGTGTGTGCAAGTTTAACTGGTCGTAATTGTGAGTGATGCTATCTTTGATGAGCCCATTGCAGTATTATGCAAAATGCAGAAACTGCATTCCTTATTTTTTTGTTATTGTGAACATTGAATATTTGACGCATAAGTGAATGAAATTTATGTTTTAAAATATAGCTAAGTAAAAATACTTTTAGTGGTGTGAGTGTTGTACGTGTTTGTTATTTTGCGTTTTCTCTTTGGCACACGAGGCCTCCATTTCTTTTTTCAAGGTCTGATTTTTTTGTAATATAATCGAAATTTTATAGCTTTATCATTTAGAGGTTTGCTAAGTGTGGATAGGGAAGGGCCGGATTGATTCAATAAGGCAAACATCTGGGGGTGTGAATGCTAATGTCATCGCATGTCCTTTCCAAAGGAGGGCGTGAATTAATTTCCGAGTTAACAAGTAGTGATCCTAATTTGCCGTAAGAGGCAATTGTGAAACCCTGTTTAATGAAGTGTAGTCACAGAATCGAATTTTTCTAGCTACCTGCTCTTTGCTCTTGGAAAGGTACTTATTTCATAAAATTCCGCAATCAGGTGTGTATGGGATGGAAAGTGCGATACAGAGATTTATCAGGCCGATTGTCAAGGCGTTTCTTGTTCTAGAGCCCATTTTAAGCTAATAAATTTTTCAGAATGACAAAAAATTAACTCAGTTATTAAAAATGCGATGTTAGAAAGCTTCTGGGTATGATAAATGGAATACGTGGAACATTCTGGGTTATTGGTACATAAGATTTAAATTTAAAATTTACTCTAACATCTTAACTGCATTTTCTCGATAGAAATATTAAGGAACACTCGACCTGCAATTAACTCCATTATTCAGGACTAACTTAAGAAACGAGTGGTGTCAAGTTGGTAATTTGTATTAATGAAGTCAATTCGTATCATTTACATACCTATGTTTTTAGAGTGGACACCTCTCAGAGGATAAATTTGAACGTTGGGATTAAAATAATTATATCTGGAGGCTACTCAATTGCTAAAAGTTACGAGTGTTTATGGTAAAAAAATACGCATTTGTTAAAAAATTGCGAACTAGTCACGAATATCTTACTGGAATCACCCGCAGAAATCCACAATAGCAGAATTTCCACTAGAAAAAATCTACCTCGACCATGACACTAACCCAGAACCCCATGATTTATGGTCAGGTAGGCCAATTGGATTTTTTAATTGTGAAAAATCTTTCAAATATGCTAGAAATATTATAAGAAGCCAAGAAATGGAAGCATTAGCGATGTTTCTTAATTGCTGGATACAATGATTACGACAGATTAATCCAATATGAGACATTTCGAGCGCACGCGGCAATCGAACCTGGATCACAGACAATTTAGCAATAGTATATCTGGAGCATTTGCTCGTTGATGCACCTAATAGAGCTTCTTTGGTGGTCGTAACTTAAATGCGATGGAAATATTTTTCCTTAAGAAACGTAGTATTCTGAAACATTTCCAAATCACAGTTTGATTGAATTTTGTCTCTATTGTGAACATTTCACTGTCGGTTTAGTGGTTTAGAACCTCGCGGTAGACGGTTCTTTTTTGCCATAGGGCACTGTACATAACCCATTGATTAAATCTCCCACCGCTAGGATCCCTTCTCGGGCCCTTACGGATATCTTTACTCACCGGTTTGAGGGCCAGGGGTTGATATCTGTAGTGCGAGTACCTCGAACCTCGCCTCGCATGATGCACACCGGAAGCACGGGATCCGAAGGCCCCTGAGGCCCTCCCTGACCCCGGGAGGTCATCCTCGAAGACCACTGCGTAGGGTTTGGAGGATCTGGTGCCACTGCATAGGGACCCAGAGGGCCCGCGGGTACGCAGGGCGGAAGGCCTCCCTTCCGCCCCACCTCCCCCTTTGTCGTCTTCGCTCATTGCGATAACGCCCACGGCACTCCAGCGAGGAACTCCGGTGTGGGATTCTCCGACCTTGTTCGCTTGCTACCCTTCCACGGGTTCGGGGTTTCGCTTCTCGGGTAGAACGTGGCCATTTCCTGGAGGGAATCCCTCAAGGGAGCCGAGGATTCGCAAATTTCACCTTCGCTGGCGTTGGCGATATATTTTTTTCAAAATATCTAGATCGTGAGAAGCTCACTGAAGGCTGCTCTCAGAATCACCGAGTACATTAATGCAATTTTTTCACGGTGGATTATTATGAATATTCTTGTCAATGTGATAGTCAACGTGGAAAAGGCATGACGCTAACGGCTTTGCGAAGCCGTTGGAAAGCTAACAAAGGTGAGACGCAGAATGTGGCTACGGTCGTTCGTAATGTCGCTTTGGAGCTTTGCCACTGGAGAAAGAAAAATTCTTCAAATTTTGTGCTTTCCATAAACGGCTTATGGTTTGCGGTTTTAATGGCATGAAAAGTGTCGCCATAAAGATTCGTATTCTTCTACTTGAGTTCTAAGCTCGTCTGTGTTGTAATTGTACTAGTGGTTGTGACACCATTTCTCAGCTTGAAATTTACCTTCAAATATTATCTTCAATATACTAAATGAAATGATTTCTTATTATTTTGTGGATCTATATTAAATTTTATTACAAAAATATGCACTGTGAGACATATTATCGAGTGCATCCACTATCCTCTGGGTCACAATTTATGCCCACGTAGTATAAAGAAATAACTCGAACTCTTGAATTAACTGTAAACTTTTCAATGAAAAAATTGTGCCTTTTTAAGAAATACTATTAAAATGACCTTAACTTTGTAATGTTATTTTTTTAAAAATCATTTCTTAACTTGTTTTAATAGGATCTACTCAGCAGGAGTGTGCGTTATTTAAAAAATAGTTTTTTTTAATTAGCCACGGAACATACTTCGATCTCTCGGTAATGATGGGATTGCTGATTCCGAGGAATGATAAGATAGTACGCTTTATGTCATTTACATTGCTGCTCACTTGTTCCCGTCGTGGTTCTTAAAAGAGTAATGGTAGCTGAGGGTATTTGGAGGACCCAGCACCATAGAGGTCGAATGTGGTCGAATCAAATTGGAAAGAAAGGTCGATTTATGAATCGCGTGCTCATACCTGCATCCTCTCCGGCGAAGAGACATTAGCTCATGCCTTTCCCGACGATTGAAACGCGTCATTTCCCCTCGGCAGCCGGCTCCGAAAAATTTCTTGGTGGGCTAGGAACGAGCTATCGGGAAGTCCCATTGATACCCGGACCTTTTGTCTAGTCACCCCATGGGCACGAAAAATAGAGAGGGCTCAACTTCGTGCGGCATCAAGCACATAATTCCCCCACGCAACAGATGGGTCCCCGACGAAAATCCCTACTTGGACTAGTTGTCCGGTGTCTACGCTGTCGGTCCTAGACGCACGAGGGGTGTAGAAGTGAGAAATTGGCGCGGAAGCCTCAACGGGAGCGTGAGGAGACACGAGGCTGGGTGTTGGGGCAAGGAAACATCACGTGGGGATGGATGAAAACGTCATAAAGGCTCCTCGTGGGAAGGGAATCAAAATCAACCGAATTGCAGTCGCACTGCGGACGTTTCTTGGGGGGTATCAACGGCCAAGGTGTGCAGGGGGGGTGCGGGGCGGTGGCGCGAACTGTGGAGAGAGGGGGCGTTGTCGGTTTGGTCTGCAGATTGACACTTGAATCCCGAGATGTGGCGTCCCGGCACGTAATCGTGGGCGGAGACAGTTTCGGGGCTGTGTGCGGCACGGGGTCCGAGAACACACTTGGGGTCGAGCAGGGCACACAGGACACTCGGGCGGCCCGCGTCGCCCACGCACTCTCTTTTTCCCCGTCACCTCTTTCACCACCTTGAGCGAATTATTCTTCCCTGCCTAGCACTCAAAGCCACTCACCCTCGCGGTGACTTGCAGTGTATCGCGTTGATGTCGCGCAGATGTAATTTACCCCACCTTGCACGTTTTCTTCTTCATATTTCCGACGTGGGGGAGGATTGAAGGGTGAGGTTGAAAAGGGCGCGAGAATTTTTATAGGAATTAATTGGCGAACGGTGTGTTGTCTTCGGAAAGGAAAAGGAAGGAGACGTGTGTAGGGGATCCTTTCAATCGGGAGGAGGGAGGTGCACGGGGAGGGGCATGGCGGATTAGGAAAACTAATACGGACGATACAAGACGTGGGAGTGAAACCTGAGCCTTGCGGATGGCCGGCGAACTATGACCCCGTCAATCCGCGCATTTGCCGAAAAGCGTTGCTGAAGATCACGCACGTTTCGCGCCGGTATGGACGTGGGTGGCGTGTCGGGGGAGGGGTAAAATATGACGTGCACTGTGGTCGACACACGGGGGCGTTGTTGCTGAAGCAGTCGTCGTCGAACAAGTGCGGAACCGAATATAACACGCGCTCAACACACTTCTCCGGTGCACTCTCAGTTTCCGGGTGGCAAAGGGTGGGAGTCCTGGGTCGAAGGGAGAGAAACGAGAGGGCGTTCGCACCCGAAGCGAGACGACGCCAAACTGATCCTCCGGTGAGGGAGAAGGACGGAGAGAGAGAGAGAGGGAGTAGGGGAGGGCGAGGGCCGCACCACGAGACCGAAAAGAGGGGAATGAACAACCCTCTCTCTCGCTCTCCCTCTCGCCCACCTCGCAGTCAGCCAGACCCTCATGCCTCCCTTCCCTGCAAAACAAACCCATTTCTCAGGAGCGCAGAATTATCAGGAAATGGAGGTTTTGAAGAGGACATCTTCTTCTCCACCAAAGGCCCTGTCGTTCGACTCCTGTCGTCCCGTGTTGAAGATTTTCATTCCTTAGACTTCTTGTGGTGACGCGCGTTCGCAGGTGATGATGAACTCCCCTCTCTTCTTTCCCTTTCGCTTCAATTCATATGTAGTACTTTTCCCCCGGCGCAGTTCGTTTATTCTTTACTCGGGGAAGCAGTTGTCAGTCAAGTCTTTCTCCCTGGGAGGACATACTCTAGTTTCTTTCCCTCATTCTACCAATAGAATTCACGTGGAGACACCTCATGCTGGCCTTTTGCAATGGTTACTTTATGAATGAATGAACGTTAATATTTTGTTTCTTTTTCACTGCTTAATGATTACCGAAGGAGAAAATCCAACTAAGTACCTTTTTACTCCTTTCACCTTAGCTGATTAATTTTTTATTGGAGTTTATCTTTTACATATTATGAAACAAAACACGTTGCGATAAAATATTTTGCATGAGCATTATTGATTACCGAGTCCAAGCTAGCACTAGAAAGCCGTATTATTTAGCAGACGTACTAGGTGCTTGTTTTTGCTTGTGCTACCTGTAACGATGTTTTGTGTTTTCTTCCCTGACTTGATTTCATATTCGATTTTTGCCGCGGAAAAAATATTTTATTGATTGCTGTTGTTCTAATGATTAATAAAAGGTATCAATGTTCCTAATCTCAGAAACCGAGATAGGCCTGTTTGCGATGACCGGAGGTGATAAGCAGATAGCACTGCATTCCGTACTGGCCAATTCTATGCCATTAGTTGAGGTTTGGTTGCCAAGATTATGTTTTTATATTTATGGGGATTACAATGCATTTTTCTGTTCAGTATCTTTCAAAACGACATTTTCTATCGTGGATTCTATAGAATTTTCACCCATTTATTCATTTTTTGATGACCGTAAGTCCTTTGCTTCGTGGCCATTAAATAAATATTTCTTAGAAGACCTAAGTACCTACTAGAAAAGCGTTGAAGAAATAAGGTGTAAGCTAATTGATATATTATATGGCCACCATGTGATGTAGCAACTGTGAAATTTCATTGATTATCTACCAAGCGTAATAGGGTGTAGTTCCTAATGAAACTCCCTTTAAACGACAATAACGCAAATCATTAAATTTTAGACTACACGAGAAAATATAGCTAATCAGTTAAAATTCGAAAAAAAGTCTCAAAAGGAACTATCATCCAGCATTATCAATATGAATGAGCTAGCAATATTTTTTATTTATGAAAAATTTAACTAGCTATTAGCTGGTGTAAAATAATACTTGGGGAAAATATTTTTTTGTTTGAAATACTTTATGTCGTTAATAGCCTAAGTAATGGGAACTGCCTACTACCTACAATGAGTATTGACTAGCCAAGGATAGAACTCGTCGACACTGAATCCTAAGTTTCTGCTTTGCAAAAAAATTTTCAGCACCATTGCGGAAGAAAACTATTGAAAGCAAAATATTCGTTGAAAACCCCACAAAAACGACGGCAACCTGTGGTTACCGCGACTAATAACATAAACCGGCGATAAAGCTCGGCTCGCAATATACAACCATGCATTCACCCAACATTCCGATTTCCTGGGGCATTGGCCGAATGATTGCCGTGGTAAATTGCTCTACGCCCGTAGATTCACTGCCCAAAGCACCCCACAGTTCGATGGAGGTAGAATCTTCACATACGAATAACTGGGCAATAAATCCAAATAGCTTGCCTTGTAACTGTATTTTCTTTCTTATATCCGTTCCGTCACCTTGCTCCATTCCTCTGGGAGTCCAACAGTATCCGAGTGTTTATGATCTACAAGTTACCCCTTTAGATAGAAACTATTCTACTATTCCCTCTAATACGATTATTCAAGGAATCTAGATGTGTTTTAATAATTCGATTTTTATTTAAGTCTGTCGAGTTTTCTTTGTGTGAGATGATAATGGTAACCTGCGGCTTATGAAAATATAACGAATATATGGAAGGGTGCGTAGAGCAAATACCAGCTAACTTCTAATTTATGCGTCCATAGGCTGTCTTGAACTGTGACATTTTGCTCTTATTTTTTCCTTCCAATGTTGGTGTTTTTCCTTTTCAATGAAATCAAACGTGTTACTCTTTCATTGTCAATGGAAAGTAATGTACACAAAGCCGTGTAAATTCTCATGTTAATTTGCTATCATAACTATCTTTATTTTATAATCAAAATCAATCCTGCATATTTGAATTCAAATCAATGTCATACGAATTGGTAGGACAATTATTTTTCCAAATAGCGTAATGATATTATGATCCTATTTTTCTGTGGTTTCCCGTCAATTGAGAGCCCCATTGTTTCCTTGAGGTTTAGAAAACAAATATCCAAGGTCTAAAGTCAATAGATTGCGGTAGTTATCTTGATTAACAGCTTAATGAATATTAATATGAGCGTTTGTTGAGATTTTTATTCCTCGGAATTCCGAATAGATTGGACATACTAGTCTCAAAGTTCCCATCAAGAATCTATTCACTGGGTCTCCTCGGATCTAAATTGGGAGCGAACTGGAATAAATTAAGATATGCTACTCCTCCGTTCCTATAATTGAGTCTGCTTCAGATATTCATCGGGTTACTCAATTCATCTATCTCTTCAATCATCTTCTTTGCGCTAACTCGCGGCCCTGCACCGAGCACCTCCTTCCTACCTTCTACCGAGATCCCCCGCCCACACTTCCTCTTCCACCCTCGGCCCTTTAGTGATTTCATCCCCTTCACTTACGCACCGTTGTCCCCAGCCGAATTCCAGCGAGCTTGTCCCAGCAGAGCACATGAACGTCGAGGACTCGGCTATATACCAGCTTATTTTGTCCGGCTTTCCGGGGGTTAGCTAGAGAACGAAGGATCTGGCCGACCCCGAACGCCTGCATGCTGCCTTGTTTTTGGTAATTTATACATTTCCTTACGAGTATTCATTTCCTCTAGCGAATTCGCTTCATCTCATGGGCCTTTGTTTCTCCTCGGGAGGTTTCCATAGGAGAGTTGTGGACTGCTCAATAAGTTAGTCCCGTGCGTGTCGAATGAAATCTGCCCCGGCTTAAGGATCGGCCAAAAGCCCCCGAAATAACTTGGGCAGAATTTCTGGTGAGTCCAGTTGTTAGTTATACCCAATTGGATCCAGGTCTCTCCCTGCGTCCACAGTCGTGTCATTGGGGTGTCTCCATCGAGATCTTTTTTGTCAAATATATATGGCATTTTTATTTCTAACATATAACCGCTTTCGATTTTCATAAAGAATGAATTCACAGGGTATAATATACGCTGTTTATTGAGAGAAAACCGATCTAGTGTGTTTCAACCTTGACAATGGCGCACCATGTTGAAACATAGGTCGGTTTTCTCTCAATATAAAGTGTGGATATACTCTGTGAATTGTTCCTCATGGGCATCAAAAGTGACTCCTTCATCTATACCTTGCATTCGATTTTAACTCAGCATTTTATTTTTTATCAAATTTTATATTCTTGTGTACGTATAATTATATCAAATAACGCACAACTACAGGGTTTTAATTTGATACCACTGTACCATGGCCGTTGGCACACAGTAAATCTAAACCTATATTATAAGGTCTAATAATTTTCAGAGGCTCTTTTTTGCTTAATCTTTCTCAATCAAAGATTTAACAGTGTAGACTTAAATTTAATACAGTGGATATTAATAGTGATTATCGTATTATGCTGAGTAACTTCAGAAATCGAGATTAGATTTTTACCAGTATGAAAAAGCAATGCAACTTTAGTTTTTAGCTACTGGTACGTAACTATACATTTGGAGGTTGTGTGGAATTTGCTATTTTTTCCAAATAGAACCCTTTCCTTACGGGAAAATTCAGCCCTGAACTCGGGCAATATTTTAGCAGTGCGTGAGTAAGCGAGAGGTCTGGGAGTTACAGTTAAAATAGAGGTATCAACCATGTTTCGTACACAAGTTCGCATTCCCGTTGGAGGGATTCTATAGGGTTTCAATCGGGATTATCCGGTAATTTCAACCTGCCTTTCCGCAGAAGGGTAAACGAAAGTGCTCCCGAAAATGGAGGGTGACGGGACTTCGGAAAATCACTGATCAACGAGCGGCTCGAGGACTTATTGATTCGCATTCCGCCTGCCGAACAAGCGGACGGAAGGATTCCCGTCCATTTTCCACCCTCCACGCGATGAGTAGCTCTAGCACGACAATTTTGGACGAAGAAGAAAGAGGCGGGATGTTGGGCGCGGGGGTTGACCCGGTCAACTCGTGCGTGTGAGCAGGGATGTCCTCGTGAGGCCATCGTGACGCGACGTGACTTGCGATGCTCCCCCACCGGACGAGGTCGTCCGAACCCGAAACAGGGACACGACTCCCGTAACTTCACCGAAACCCGGGACCTACCTTTTAAAACGACTTCTCTTGAGCGGTCTCCGCAGCGCTACACATACGAACGACCGACATACAAGGCTGAATAAAGTGCGGAAATAGACTACCGTGCATGTGAGCCATGATAAATAAGATGGGGCTGATAATATATTATATATACGTATTACGTTTTTTCTTGGTCAAAAAATTTACAGGGTGGCATGGCAACCTTTCATATACAATTTGTAAATTAAAGTCACCACTACCTGATACTTAAAAAAAAGTATTTAAGCATTGAGAATTACATATGGAAATAGGTTCCCATTTTTCTACTTTTTACGTAATTTAATTTAATTCGATCGATTCCTGCCCTTGCTGAATATGGTCCTATTAATGTGACGCTGTTTAAAAATATCTGGTAATGCTTAGCATTTTGGTGGGTATGCGATCATTAGTAATTTTAGTAAGTAGTGATTAAGTTTTATCAGGTAAAAACCAGTGAACAGGAGAATGTGTGTACATATATAACTTTCTCATTTACCCACTTTATCTCATTTCAAATTGATGAGTAATAATCACTAATCATCAGATGCTCTAGTCAGCGAATCCATCCTTACTGAAACAGTAAATTTTATTTTACCTTTATGCACGTCTAGTGTGTTCAAAATTACCAGAGGAACCTCCGCATTCTGAAATGGTGAATAAAACCAAGCACCTATTGATATTACTAAAATTGCCTTAGGAATGAATACATCCTGCTAGTGTGGTAGTTCGCGTGTTGACCCGTTATGTCAAAGATGCGTGGTTAGATTCCCGGTCCAGGAATTCTTTTATCTCAGCCAACTTTCAACCTACTGAAAATAGTTGATTGTGTAATTTGAGTTGGATATTACTCGACGAAGCCGATAAATGTATTTCTTTCTTTTACATGCAGAATTTTGAGATTTTGGGTGGGAGCCTGAAAAATGTTGCTCAGGGAAGGGAGGCGAAAGCCGTAGACGGGACCGGATCGTCCGGTCCTCACGGGAACCTCTCACTCCCCGCTGGCGTTGGCGGGAAGAAGCGGTGAGGAGGGAGTTGACGTCCTGGAAAGTGGAAGGAATTCGGACGGGGAAGCAAAAGGACGGACCAGCGGTGACGGGTGGAAAACAAAAGGTTTTTTCCACAATCGCTTACGTAGCCGGGATGAAGGAGACAGCGGCGACGACAACCGGGTGGCATCCGTGTGGGGGTTGGGGGACCGGGGGCGGGGGCGCCGACGACGTGTGCGGAGAGGAAGGGAGATGGGGGTGTTAGGTGTGCGAGGCGGACGAGCGGAGCCGTGGATTGGGGTTGTGGCGGAGGCACCCGGGGGCGGTTTCTGCAGCCATGGCGCCTCGGAGGTTGATGGATAAGTTTGAGGAATAAAAGAGGTTCGCCGGTCAGAGAGGAGCGAAGTGACGGGACTGGGTTCCGAGATCCGCGCTGTGGGATGGGAGGCAGATTCGGCTGGCTCTTGGTGTGCTGTCCCCTGCCCGGGGACGGCAGAGGAAGACGGGACTTGCCGAGGGGGGGGGGGGGGGGGGGAGGAGCGGTCGATGCGGGGGTGACAGCGTCTAAAGGAACGGGGATAAGAGATAGAGCAAAGAAAGCTTTGGTTCCCCGTTAAGGAAGGGGTTTGAGAGATGAGGCAAGGAATGGGCGACCTTAGGCGTGAATCTAGGGGAAGGAGCTCAGACAACTTTGCCGGACGTCGCACGAGATGTATCGCGGGAAAGGACGGTTGAGGAAGGGAGATAACCTGCATCATGATGCCTGTCTATCTGAGGATCATGCGGCCGCAATGAGCGAGAGACCGTGTCTAAACTTTTTGCGATGCATAAATGAAAAGAATTAGTAAATATATGCCCATTGATGAGCGTAATGTAATAATTGAAAACTATACAATTTCAAAATCCACTGCAAAGAAGCTCTTCCTAGTGCATTTGCAGAATTCAAAAGAAAAACACTTGGGGAACAATTGAAAGAAAATCCAAAAGTCCTCTGGTCGTACGTAAGGGAAGTGCAAGGCCATAAGTCTGCCGTCCAATCACTTAAAATGAGAAGGGTGAAATGGCCAAGAACACTCTTGACAAAGTAAACTTGCTGAATTCCTTCGTACAAACCGTTCTTAACCCACCTTCCGGAGATTCAACTGTCGTGTTACCTGGCCTCTTTCGGCGGCTGATGCAACCAATTGAAATTTCCTGTAATGGTATTGAAAAGTTACTTAAAGATATAAGCCCCAACAAATCTCCTAACCCTGATCAAATTACCTCCCGAGTATCTACAGAGTTAGCTTCTGAAGTCTCCCCCACCTTAAAATATAATTTCATAAATCCCTGACCGAACACGTCGTACCGATGGACTGGAAAGCAGCCAATGTAACACCCATTTTTAAAAGTGGTGATAGGGAGCAGCCATCTAACTACAGACCTATTTCTCGCATCCATTTCATGCAAAGTTCTGGAGCATATAATTGTCAGTTCAATCATGGGGCACCTAGATAGCCAGAATTTATAGTCAATGTTTTGCATGGCTTCCGGAAGAGTAGATCATGTGAAACTCAACTTGCTCTCTTTTCCCACGATATTTTAGTTTCTGGCGAAAATAATATTCCAGTGGATGCAATATTTCTCGATTTCAAGAAAAATTTTGGAAAGTTGTCTCATAGCAAATTGATTTTGAAGTTAAAATTTATGGGTTAGACAATCATATTATATCATGGATAAATGATTTCCTACATGATCGGGTCCAAAGGATTGTTTTGGACGGTGTTACCTCCCCGGCAATTGAAGTCACTTCAGGTGTTCCACAAGGTAGTGTGATGGGTCCACTCCTGTTCCTTCTGTACATAAATGATATCAATAAGGTGGTCAAAAGTAAGCTTCGTCTATTTGCCGATGACGCTTTAGTGTACTGGGAAATTCTCTGCCCGAATGAGAAAGAATATTTTAACGATTACCTACAAGCAATTGAAAAATGGTGTGATACATGGTAGCTACAATTAAATTTTAAAAAATGGTTGGTAATGAATTTTTGGAAAAAGAATTTTTCTCCTCCTAGCACGTACAAAAAAAGTAATGATGAATTAACAAACGTGGAATCCATTAAATATCTTGGAGTAAGACTGACACATGATCTTTCCTGGGGTAAACACATACGTGAAATAATGGGGCAATCCAATCGTAAACTGGGATTTATCACAAGAGTATTGGGTAAACGTGACGATCGTGTGCGAGAAATCAGCTACTATTCCCTTGTTAGACCTCATTTGGAGTATGCTGCCAGTATATGGGATCTCTACGAAATCGGTAAAATAATGAACTTGAACGTGCGTAACCAGTCTATTAAATGAATTAAAATGGGAATCATTTTCAGATCGCAGGCTGAAATTTAGACTTAATCTCTTAAATAAATTCCAAGGTAATCTTTTCAGTGATGGCGTTAAAAATATTTTGCGAACCCCAACTTACTATGGTAGACTGGACCATGATTACAAAATTGGAGAATTTGATTGCCGAACTGACAGATTCAAAATGTCCTTTTTTCCTCGTATAATTAGGGATATGAATAAATAGCGGTAAATATGTCCAATGCGAGTGAATTAATCCATAGCATAGGTAGTTGCATGTTTCTATAAGGACTTGAAGGTAACCCAGCTAACAGCATGTTTTGCATGCTTACTTTGCTATTTTTATCATTTTAAATAGTGAAGTTTAGCCTAATATATTAATATTAATCCTATTTTATGCGTGATATGTAGTTCATGTTTGGTGGGAATTCACCCCCTGCCACACACCTTTATGGTGGTTTGCAGGGTATAATGAAGATGTAAATACTCGCGTCCCGTTGGTGCGCCAAAAACATGCAGCGTTGCTTAAGTAAAGTTTGATGGCGGAATAAACTCATCGCTAAGGAATCTCTTGGAACTTGTTTGGCTGGGATGAGTTTTTCATTCTTCCTGTCCTCAGGTCAAGGTCATTATCTTGCGTTGTGTATTTTAGCCACTGCATTGGATGAGTACATCTTGAGCCGTATCCCTGAACATTTTAATGGTACAACGTATGCATGACAAGTTTGACTTAAAAAAACTTTTTTGAGATAAAAAAAATGGCAGGGTTAACAGATTTTTCATGCATTACACATTAAGATGGTTTTAAAAGTCGTTTTATGCTAACCTGGGCAGTAAATTAATTTTACCAGAATAATGACTTCTCATTGCATCATACCCCTGCAATGCAAACTATTAAAATACTTCTGTGCAGCAGTTAAGGAGATTATCAAACGATTATGATATAATATTTTTCAAAAGGTTTTTAATGTAATATTTTACCCTAATGTATCAAATCAAAGCAGTAGAATATTGTATCAGTTTAGTTTTTATTTGTGCATGGGAAACGAAAACTTTAGCTTGAGAAAACGATTTCTTGTAATTATGAGATCTGAATTTGTGGAAAAATATAAAATTCACCTTGTGCTAATACCATAAAATACTATGTTGGTGCCTTTTTTTTAAATCTTTGCGAATTTTTTTTTATCCCTTATACGTGCCAATTTGCTCATGTTCTTTAAAAACTGCTATATTGAGGCTATTGTTTCTTTAGGGAAGGTGACCAACAGCTGAGGTAATTTCCGCCAATTACGATATAAGGGTAACTCGGTAGAGGTAGGAATAATTCGCGGAACGAAGGAAGGCGAAGATAAATGGTCTCAACGATAGGTGCTAAGGGGCCCATGGTTTAATGTCTCATCCAATGGGCGGAATACTGATCTTGAGTTCTTATCTACTCATCAATCAAATTTGGACCAGTAGAAAATGCCACCACCGGTACCTTGACCCTCGGGTATGGGGGACCAACAACTCTATCCACCATACGAACCCAATCCTTGCTCTCCTAAATGATCGTGCCAAAAATATTATCTGGGATGGGACTGAGTGTCTGAGATTGATTCATTTTATTTATGGTCTTAGCATTCATGGACTCTTCTTCTGTCACTTTTGCTCCTCGAGTGAGGTTTTTTTTATTAATATTCCATTTTTGACAGGTAATCCGCAATTCCCGCAATAATCGGGAGGGATCTCCCGTATTTTTCTGCATAAACTCAACGAAACAATTAATTGAGAAAATTAATTGAGCTCGTCCCTATACGCGTGCAGACAGGCATTAGAGGAAGTGAGGGCAATAAATGGGCTATAAAATGCTCTAGGGATTAGGAGAGGTTGGAAAAACCAGGAAAGCATGCGGTAGATCGGATGACAGCGAATGGAATTTTTTGGTGAAAAAAGAACTCAGGGAAGGACACGGAAATCTCGGAATATCTCATTCTTTGTTGTTAAAGAAGCGCTCGCGGGCATACGAATCCTTTGTGCCTCGCAAAAAAAATATTATGTAAAGGAGGGGAAATTGTGACAGTAATCTTGAAGAGAAGCTTATAAAACTGGGAAACCAATATATATACAGAGATGAACAGGTTACCGCTTTATGAAAAACTGATTCAGGACACATGTCGTACGTGTGAAAGTGTATTCTTAAATCTGGTCAGAAAGAAGACGAAGCCGAAGTCAGAATATAGAGCATAGAGATCCCCTCAGGCCTCAACTGGCACGGAGAGGCGTCTTTTTTTTCGTGAAATTCTTAAGTCGAGCCGAAGGCACATTTTCGCAGGAAAGGAGTGACTTGTGTATGCAAAGGCAACGAAATTAATGAAATCCCGGATGTTTGCTCTCATTTGTAATTTTATCTGCCAACGTTGTTCCTGCTTTTATTACCCTTTTCGCCTATGCAATGAATTAGCCTCGTGCTTCTAACACATTCCAACAAATAAATGTTAGTGAACCTTGCCAGCGATTCTCATCTGTGTGCCTTCTCTCTGATACAGAAATCGCTTTTTTGTTTGCGTGACTATATCGAACCTTTGTCGACCCCATTATACAGCATGTTTCCATGTAGTAGCCTAATTGCATGTCAGTAGTGCATGTTTGGTGATCTCATCCTCTTGCCAAACACCCTCGTGGTGGCTTGCAGGGTATCGCGTAGATGTAGATACACCGAAGTATTTACCCAGCATTGGCCTTTTCTGTAGATTGGTAATTCAAGGTGCAGTATTCGTAGTCACACACTGATATTCAGTCACACTAAGTTCCTTAAAGGACTAAATATTACATATTTCGGGTAGTTTATCTAACATCGAATTGATTAATTTTACATTACATGTGCATTAACCAGTGCCAGGCATGACCTCTACTTTGAACTGCTTTGAAGCTATCGCTTGGGGTAATCATTGTACTGACCAGGTATTCGGATTTAAAATTTCTATTACGAAAGGTTGAAGACATATAAACAGACTGTTTGAATCAAAAGGGCTAATATATGACACCATTCCTGTTGAACATTCCTGCCTCATTTCCAATTTAGCGACGGAGTTAATTACTTTCAAAGAAAAAAATTAGAATCTTAAATATCTTAGGCTAACACTTGTTTATGTGTTTTAATAACTTAGTTTATCAAAATTAGAATTTTTAATATTATATGCATGAAAATGACAGTTTGTTGGGAGAATATCTCTTTTAGGGTGTTTTAACCCGCTTACATAGATGAAACATTACGATTGAACTCACTAGGACACTTCCAACATGCGTCGCTTTTAATTTATACAGACATTTATTATAAAGTTTTTAATTTTGTACAAGTTTTCAATGATGGGTATATTCATTATCGAATGTATAACAATTGCAGAAAACCAGCAATTTCATCAAATCCAGGTGCCTATCCACTCCTGTAGCTCTATTTTGATCAATTCCGACGGTGGAATTCGTTTAATGCAATATACCGATGGTCTAAAAATTTGTATTCGATTTGCTCATTTTTTACATTTAACGCTCTCATTAAAATGTACGTCGCGCCCGAGTAATGTGTTGTTCCACACCCTTGGCGTCCTTGCGTCTCTCAGGATAATCCGCGCGCCATTTCGCTTAGCAGCGAAGGCTCCGTGTATCAATGCCAGATTCGCTGGGTCACCGCTAGTCACCCCCGGAAATGAGAAGGTTCAGCATGTGGTTGCTCTGGTCCTGAATTCGCCGTCGGATGCCGAGCGATCCGAGGAGAATTTTAATTGGGCGTGGGGCGGACGAGGTCATTGCAGGGAAGGAGTGTCGAGTGCTGGCGTGTGAATCCTAAACAAGAGCATGTTTAATTTGACAGAGCAATTTTGCCGCCGGCCCTGTAATTCAAGGATGACACTGACTGGGAGCGTATGAACAAGAATATTCCTCCTTGTAACACTTCTCTTCATTTCGTTCATCCTTTGCAGAAATTTTTGATGCCAAAATATCACTTGAGCGTCATAATAATAATTCCTCATATTATATTCGTGGAGGAGTATCTTACATTTTTATTTTCCCATACTTAGATAATTCGTACTTACTTTCCCTTTTTTGTAATTATCAAAGTTGTTGTTTCGGTAGTCAGGTAGGTAACGGAAACTGGCATGGCAATCCTAAGGTCACGAGTTTGAGTCCTTGATCGGAAATGGATGTTTTGCTGTTCACAGGACAAATATCATATGTTAGATGAAGCTGTATTGCTTTACTGTTGGAACAAATTCAACTCAAGTCGAAAGTTACTTCTTTTTACCTCCAAGATATTTTTTGGGTACAGGAAACCCGTATGATTTTCCATTTAATCCATTTTGGAATAGCTGTTCTTGCCAGAACCGCAAGAGGCTGGCAACACGTCTGTACAATGCTGGTATTTGGAATATTTTTTATAAGAGCAATTTGATCGAGGCTATAAGGGAGGTCCCACAGAACTTTGTGTTTTATAGTTTCAAAGTTCGTTGAATTCAGAATAGCCGATCTCCAAACAATTGATAAAAAGATCTTTCACAAAAGACCTAATTTTTCGTAGATGTAACAGCATAGCTAGAACTATCATCTACCTATTCTAATGTGCGTGGAACAAAACTAAACGACTTACATAACTTTCACATTCACCAGACATGCATAATCAGGATTGCTGTGGTGGCTAGAGGATTGGCCTTCCAACCAAAGGGTCAGGGTTTGTTTCCTGTCAATCGCAAAGATTTTTTTATTTGCACATCGGTCCCAACATATAAAGTGCTCTACATCCCTATATAGTGCTATGTGTAGACTGTTCTCGTTCAGTACTGTATCCGTCGGATTGGAAATTAACCGTGGACCCCATGACGCCTTTCGTTAAGGTCAGACTATTTGCAACACCGAGTTTTTCTCCACCATTACACTGTTTCTTGAAATATTCCCAAACTTGGGTACCAATTACAAACATCATAAAATGGCGCAAATCACCTCAGTTCTTGGTCACTCCTCCAAAATAAGTCAGAGTTGGTGTCTTGAAGACTTGAAATTCAATTGAAACTCTAAAAACTCGTATCAACCATTAGTAAAATGAATGAAACTGCATGTTTTGGTCCTAAGTCTAACAAGTAAGCAAGTTGTAAGTCCTAAGGTCCTAAGTTTCCTAAGTCCTAAGTTTCGAGAGGAAATATTTTGGTGTTTTGGGTACCTATTGTCTTGCGCCGAATTCACGTTCTCCAAGTTAATCAGCGGAGTATTGTGGTAGTAAATAAAGTATCTCACCTCCAGTCGTGAATATCCGAATAATAATCTACACATTAACCGCTATAACTGAGTTGGTCGAACTTGAATGAAACTTAATCCTCCTCCGCTCCCATTCGAGATGCGACCGACTACGGGGCATATTCGCGCAAATGAATGCTGGGAGGGGGATGAAGTGAGAAGAGTGAGCATTAGCTGGGGGAAAAGACTGAGGACTCTCGTGAAAAATGTCCTCCGGGCTTCTGAAAAGCGAGAGCGTAAGGAGGAGGACGGCTGTGTGTGTTGCATGAATGGACGGACGGGGGACGTATTGGTAGGAAGCGAGCAATGGTCCCCCTGGCGAAGACGAAAGAATTGGGACGGGTGGAGAGGGCTCTGAAGTAGCAGCGTCGGACTTGGCGTGGGGGAGGAAGAGGAAAGAGGGCGAATCATTGGCGAGCGGAGGTGGTCGGAAGTGAGGGGCTTGGTGCGGCGCGAGTGAGCGGCCGGCAAATGAAGGAGAGATTGTGCGGAAGCTGTAGGATGAGGCTGGAGAGGCTGGCAGAAGATGTAACGGAATGAATTCCTCCCCTTTTTTTCTCATCTCAAGCGGGGGGAGATTGCTAGGATGGGACTTGAGGGTGGGGAGTGAGAGATAGAGGGTGATTCCGGAAACTGAGGAGAGTGAGAGAGAAGGGGAGGCCGTCGAGGATTATTTGCGGAGGATGAGCCGCAGGAGACAGACCGACTTACGGTTTTATTTGGGCCTGATCCAACCCACGGAGCTCCTTTCCGGTCCCTCGTTTCCACCCCTCTTACCCCCGCTTCACCCCTGGCTTCTAGGGATTCTCCGATGCAGTGCGGTCTCACCGAAAGAAAATGAAGTTTTTACTCACATGAAAAGAACTCAGGGAATACGAAAATTACGATAGACTAAAATTGGCCAAAATACCCGATTATTTGTTATTTTTATTAAAATTTCTGTTTTTCAGTAAATCCCTTTCGTTTTGCCTAAGAGTTCAATTAGTACACGTTTATGTTTTTCACTTTAATGTCAAGAAGGTCTTTTCTTCTTCCTTGAACTAAAATCGGGCCGTATTCCATATTACGATGCTAATAAATGCCAATCTCTGTAGAAATAATAGGTAATTTTATTCAAATTACACGGAAAGCTAAATCTAATATTATATTTAATATAAGTTTGATAATTACGTTTAGACGTTGTGTATTAATTCATGATAGCTACTTATAAGTTGAGTATGTTGTCATTTCTGACCGTACCTTATCTGCATATTAGCTCAGCTCTTGTTCAAAAAATTAGTGGGCTTATGTTTTTACGCAGTACCTACCTATATATTTTTTCAAATAAAAAAGACCTGCCAGTAGATTACCTTCGTATTTAAATTCAGACGTTTCTCATCATACAAACATAGCTTCAGAATGCCTTTGTAATGTTGAGGCAAAGTAGTTGATGACTCATAATGGAGTTTATCCCCTTTATTTTTTTTTATAGTTCAAAGTTGAAATCTATAGCCTCCCTCAGCATAGTACGCTATTTGAATGATCTTATTCTTAAATAACCCTAATGTGTTGCACTTTGCCTTTTGAATTGCATCTCTTTCGCTTCGCAAAGCATACCTTTTGGAACTTGTACTTAAAAAAAATGATGGCTCTTATGCATTCATTCTTAAAATTATTTTAATTGATTAATTTTAAGATTTAAAAATCTAATTCTGCTGTATTTAAAAACTATAGATACATTAACAATCTTACTGAGGGGTGTAAATGTTTCTTACCATTATGGTGAGGAAGTATAGACTCATGTGTCATGGAAGTTTCATTTGTTTTATGACATCTTATTCCACGGTATGCTAGGAATTTGTAATTAAAATCACTTACGCGTAACAATACACGTTTGTTAAATGTTGTCTGCTGGATTTTACGACGTTTTTTATGGACATGGCCTTATTACCTTTTCCAAAAATGAAGGAAAATACAGCTCCTCTCCTTCTTTGAAATATACTTGTGGCGGGTTTAAAAATACTAGCCGTGCTCAGCGGAAGGAGGAGGTTACAGAAGGGCGATGCACTGCGCTCGATGGATAGAACATTCCCACCTAAATAGCCGGCAACCGCTGGACGTGCGTGCAATGCAACGGGGAAAAGTGCAACTTTGGCAGCCGGAGAGTTCTGGAGTGGATGCATTGAAAGAGAAAAGTAGTAAAACATACCATTGGGGTAATCCATCTGGGAGGAAATGGAAAACCATTGGATTTAAGATTGGGAAGGGTACACTTTAGCGATGGATCGAGGTTTGAGGGAAGTGCGTAGAAGGCTGGTGCACGGGACTTGGACTGATATCGATGAAAGCAGGGGAAGTGTGGGAGGAGAGGAGGACTTGGCAAGATAAGTTTACCGGGGGTGGGGGTGTAACCGCGAAGGGGTGACACTTCTGAAAAATGGTTGGAAGGGATGAAGGGGTAGGGATGAACGGGAGTGTTTTCCTGGGAAGATGAGAAGGAGGCTTTGTGAATCGAGCGAGGGAAAATGGAAATGGCTGAAGAGAGTAGGGTAGTTTTTGAAAGGGGAGGACGGAGTGGAAAAGACACGTCTCTATTGAAGTGGAGTGTGGGGTTAAGGAGGTAGGAATAGTGAATTGCTGGTCGTTGGATGATTACTTCTCCGCAGCGTGGCCGATATGATGTGGATTGCTGTTTATGAACTCGATCCTGTTCTTGGGCAGTAATTGAATATTGACCTGCCTCAACTCACTGTATTTAATCTTTTCTACTAGCTTCTGAATGTATTCTTCATATCGTAAGTTCATTAATCTTCCCATATTCTAAAGTTGTATATTCTTATCTTTCAAGTCGTTCTGTCGTTATCAATGCCCATTGAACGTCAACATAAATCTGGCTTTTATCCGTTGCTTGTAATGCAATTTCTGAACTTGCAGTTGTATGTTCGACTTTGGCGTTGTTGAATTTGTAACTTTTTGTTACCGATATTTGTACTTGATTGTGAATGTGGTCCGCTTTTCACATTTCTAAGTTTTGGCATGCAACAGCTATTGAGCCGCATTCGATGCGCGAATAATTTGAATGAGCATCAGTCACACCTATCTAGTTCGGAAAATGCCTTCAAAAGTTCCCGCTGGATTTTTCATAATGGCCTAGGTACTTAATGACTTCCTCATTCCCCGTTCTGGCCCATGATTGTGGAAAAGAGCATCTCTTTGAGTAATCACCTCGGCCCCTTTATCTCTCTCTTACTCTATGGTGAAGTCTGTGACTATCCGATATGGTTTTGGGGCTACGGATGAATAATGCCAGAGATGAAAAGGGCTTTGAAAGGGGTGGGAGAGGGTGGATGAGATGATGATGGGGAGGGAGAGGGAGGGAGGGAGAGAAAACCAACCACTTGAGTGAAAAGGGGTGAAGAAGAAGTGGTTGAATAGGAAAAAGATGGTGGATGAGAAATGGTTAAGATAGCAACAACATCACAGAAATTTGAAGCATAAAAATGAAGAGGTTTAAACGATGTGGCGATATGGATCCTCCTTCATGCTGTTGGTATTGGATGGTGTGCATACGAGAAGTAGTCAGCAAGTATTTTTATTTCGTGACCCTATTTTTGCCAAAAGTGTTTATCAAAGACTTCAGGTACGATGCGGGAGAAGATGGAATGTTCTGCATAGCATACATGTTGCAGGATCTTCTAAAACATTTACAGGTTCATAACCGAAGAAGAGTAGGCACATTTAAAGCTCCAATGATCCATTTAATATTTGCATTCTAAATGATATCATATTTCCTATTGATATTTTTTTCATTTCTCTCCATCAAATCAGAGTCACCTATTTGTCCTTCACAATGTTTATCTAATGGGCCCTTAATGTTAGAGAAATGTGTTGAAATGTAATAATAATTATCTATAATGATTCAAGTAATGATTACCTTAGGGCATTATTTTAGTGAGAGCTCTTCGCTTTAAAAAATAATTCTCTTTTTCTTTCGGAATTTATCTTCTACTGTAGGTAATATGTGTCGTAAAGTTTTTGACAGTGTTAATAAGTACAATTTTAGTAAGCAGCATCTAAAGATGAATGCTCTACACACACAGGTTATAAAAATATATATTCTCTGAAATTTGCAAAGGTTTTACGTCAGCTTTATTTTTTTACGCAAAGAATAGCCTTCTCAAATTGATGGAAGTAAAAATTAAAATCCGGTCCCGAAGTTATTTGCCGAAAACTTAATTCTCACAGGACGAAATAGGAATCGGATTTTTCACGAGTAAGCTCACCTTGCTGATAATTTCATTGATGTTCACTCAAGTTGCAAAATTTGCGCACAGTTGGTTCACACACCAGCGCTTTATCCATCGAGGCGTCATTTAGCTGTGGGGGACATCGTCACCGATGGCAGTCATCCACGCATTCATTTTATTTGCAGTCATGATCCAATGTTGCCTCTGTTTTATACATGCTGCCTCTGTTTTATGCGAAGGATGCACGTCGACACTCGTCGACACCGACACTGTATGTCACTCATTTTTAGTTGGTGGATCAAATGGGCCAATTGTTGCGTTAAAGAGTTCAACAGCGCACGTGCTCTCCGGTAGGGACCACGGGGGTCGCTTCAGGTTAATGGAGAAAACTTTTGGCTTTATTCAGCTCCCTACGCTCTTTCAATTTTTTTTCAACTGAACTTGCTAGCAGGTCTTGTGCCAAGCATGTTACGCTCGGGATCATATCGGCTGGTGTTGATTGTCAACTTCTGAGTATCCTTTGCATTTTTACGTGGGTAGGATGGGAAACTTTCAGTATTTTGCTGCCTCCTTTCAGCAGTAAATATTTCTGCTAATTTCTTTAGGATTTTTTAAAATAATTTATTCCATTTTTATCCCCTATTTTTCTCTATTCTGAAATTCGGGTGATGATGCAAGTTAAATACGAGCAATATTTGTTACACTTTAGAATTAATAATCCTTGGCAGTAAATCTCTTAGAATAGTTTTAACACAAGTAATGTTTCAATCAGCGAATGAATGAACTTCTCTAGTCATTCGGTAGATATAGTTATCTAATGAAATAAGAAGATGCCAATCAATCTAACTTGTTCTCATGAACATTGCATTGGAAAGTAACGTGGTGAGGATATATAATAATGTTTTCATAGCTCATATAGCATTGTTTTATCATCATTAATGGATTCTCTCTATCTTCTAGTATCTTCTCTTATCAATCTTACGAAAATGATTTTTTCGGTAAATTGCTGTCGATTGGCTTAAGACAGCCGTCAGTAATGTGTAATAACACCGAAATAACCTGTTTTAAAAGCCTATGGGGGATATATGGATCAATAAATGCTGAAGGGATTAATTCTGCAATAAAATTTGCGTGATTAGTCATTGATCAATAATTATTATATTGTGATAAAATTATTTATTATCATTTTCTATTAAATTAAATCTATTGCGTGACACGGTAAACTGGAATTAATGCTTACTATTGCTGATTACGATTAACTAATACTCGACGTTAAGAAAATATGCTATTCTTATGCTTCTACTAGAAATGAGGCTATTAATTGGTGTAAGTCCTGCATACCGATGAAAATTCGTTCGATAGGTTTTATGAAATTACCTCTGTACTAATAAGAAAATTATTGCTTTCTTATACCTATCTTTTGCATTGCACAAGTAATTTTAGACGATTTCGTCCCGTTACAAGACAGTGTATCACATGTTTTGTCCCAGTGTTCTAATATCTAAGCGTCCTGAGAGACAGTTTCTCCCTTTTCGTTCGCTACAATAGGTCCACATGTGTGACTTTATCTAAATATGTCAGGAAAACCGTTATAACATCTCGTAAAACCTTTTAGACGTAGTGAAGAAGTAAATTCCCATTTCTAAACGGAATCGCTCAGATTACCATTCCAATACATTATCTTATTTAGCTTAACTAAATTCGGAATGGGATAGGTGAGGTGAATGTGGATGGTGCAAAAGTAATTGGAGTTGGAGTATATCTGTTTTACCCTAGAATAAGGAGAGTATAGTAACTTCAGGAAGTCCTTGTCAAGATTGTCATATGTAAGAGTGCAAAAGGAATCGCTGATTAGTCTTGGTTGGAGTATTAATAATTGCTATTCCAAAAGAGTTTCGTGATTATAAACTAAGGAATATGGAGTGGTGGAAGAGAAATTGCTGTTACAAAATGATTATTTATCTGAAGATTGTATTTTTAAAGATTTTTCTGAAGTACGCCTGCCCTGCCCGGAAAGGTCCGTGGCTCAAGTTCGGCCATGCCAAACTTTTTTTATGTTTTTATCTGGCTTGATTCCATCTTCACCACCTACTTTGTGTTCGTCAATTAATGTTTCCATTACTATTTTCCTTATCCTATCATCAGTGTATTTGTATTCACCTTTAAGCTTGCTTTGATGTTTGATTGAAGATTTTAAAGATGTATTAGACACTCTAGCATGCTATGAGAGGTTTCATCACAAAAATAAAATAAAAAATAGTAGGACATCGAGGTTAAAAATATCAATTTACTGTGCAAAATATAGAGACTAATAGCTTCAATTGAAGTCACTACTTAGATATTTAGAAGAGATGTGCAGATATGAAATGGAAAAGGAGCAAACTGTGAATTTCACTGAAAAATTTTCTATTCACGACCCAAGTTTCAACTGTTTATGTCATCTTCAAGTGATGATGATCTTGAATTCGCAAAGAATGTTCATTTTCTACTTATAGAAATTTCACATATCAACCCCTGACACCGTACGATTTGTTAAAAGTGCTAGCGCATATATTAGACTTTATTTTTGCATTAACTTTAAAACTGCAACTCATATAATTGATTTTATTTAGATATGTTCATGTATATTGAACGAAAAGAAAACTTTGCGGTGAGTGCCCCGTATGATGCTATTAAGTAATCAATGATTAAGTTGCACTTTAGTTCGAATTTTTGGACATTATTCATACCCTTCCTAACCCTCGAGGTGGTTTGCACTGTGCTCCGATAGTGTAGATGTAAAATGAAGACGGTAACTAGCAGAGTGCCCTCAAAGGCGCTGCTTCCGTGAGTGAGTGAGCGTGCCAGTGTGCATGCGAGAAGACAGTGGAACGATTGCGAAAGGGGAGGTGAATTTCACAGTGGATGTTTGCAAAGAGGACAGAGGACGTGGAAAAGAGAACAAAATAGGCGGAAAACATACGAGGTTATGATTGAATTCATTACGCGTAAATCGGATCTCAAAAGGCTCTCGTAAAAGCCTTCTTCTCCAAATCGCATAAACACCAGCAAAAGGGATGCGCAAATTGAATTGAATCCCGAAACGTACATTCCCTCCCGAACATTTAAGTTCCTGTTATTTTCATAGTTCTTGTTAAGACCTGTTATTTTCCCACATCTACAGTTTTTTATATTAATCAACTCTGATTGAATTAATTTTATTTTCATACCATTTTTCGCGAATAATTACTCTTTAAAAAAAAGCCTTAGCTCTTTGTTTTAGACTTCGTGGAAGTGTTTTAGCTTTATTGTACTGCAGTTTAGGTAGGTGTGTTCTAAAAGATAACTATGGTGCGACAATCACGGAAAAAAACTGGTAACGATTTATTTCTAATATTGGAGAACTTTATGTTAGCTACTCAGTTGGATGACTGGAAAATCTAGAAAGGTATAGCAATTCACTTAGGCACGTTATATGACTCACTTAGAATTTTTAGTTGGCGACATTTTAAACTCATTATCATCCACCAAAGGCAATCGAGTTTTGAAACCATAATGAACTCACTAAATGTGAAGCATTAATCGTAAAACTCGATTAATTTACATTTGCATAATAAATAATGATGCAGAAGGAACTATTCTACGCAACGCACTGGAATGGAAACACATTTGGCGCTGCCGATATATTCCAGTAGCTAAATTTATTTTTAAATTTTCTAGATTTAAATAAATGAAGAAATTTCATGTAAGGCCCTATGAAATGATGTCATGAAGAGTGATGTTGAAAATACGTAAAATGAAGGAGTCGAGGGTCAGCCTCTAAACGAGGGGAAAGGAAAAAAAGTTGGTGGTGAAAGGCTTTTCCTGAGAAAAAACACCTGTCATCTGAATATTAATTTGCTTTATTAAGTTAAAGTTTAGTTAAAAATTTAGAAACAAAAATGTACGGCAACATTTCCTCTTTGCTTAAAAATTATACTTTATTTTTGCTTAAAAATGTCACTTCCTCTTTGCAAAAAAATATCAGCCTTTCTTCATTGTTGTTTCCTGACAGGAGCTCTTTATTCGAGGAAAATAATTATGCTATGCATTTTAAATGGGCGAATGTAAATGTAAGAAATAGAATTTTTAATTTTTTGACCCATTATTATCATCTTCCCTTTTCGTGACTATTTCCATAAACTGCATGGTCCTACGCTTAAAACCCAGGAGAGCTTTCATCGGCATTGCAACCAGTAAGCCACCACGAGGGTGTATGGCAGGGAGGGGACTTCACTCCATCAAACAGTCATGGGGCATAGTGACTATGCTACCGATTTCAGGTATAAAAGTAATTTACTGAGGAAACACATCCTATGTGATAAAATCTCCTGCCTCAAGTAAAATCCAGCTGGACGAATTCTGCACCAAGCTGATACAAATATTGCTGGTTATGTGAATAGCATGCAAAAATATATCTAAAACAATCATGGTGCGCTATCATTTAGAGATTCCTTTTGGTGCCAAAAGAGCCTACAAATTACCTAATATATCCTAATAAAAGTCATGGTAATTTATATTTTATTCTATTAGATATTTCCTTTTATTTTAGCTGGACATTTTTAGCGTTTTAAGATCTCTCTGATTTTATCTTTCTGATATTACGTATCATAGTACAATGGGTGTTTTTTAATATGCCTTTCCTATTTTCAGTAAATATATTTGCCTTTAAATACGATTTTAGATTTAATCTGTAATCTAGCGTGTGATTTTATAGAAAAACCCACTCTTTTTTTCTAGAAATTGAGACCAAATGATAAGCCAACCGTCTGGTGCTTTTTACATACCTGGCTGCTCTTTGCTTCCCTCAAACAGAGGCGTTGCAAAGGTTACAGGTCTCATGTACTAGCTGCTTATTTTAGATGCGATCTAGCTTGCGAAAATATGCGCAGCTCTTTTTTCTTCTTGTTAAAATTTCCAAGATTGCTTTCCCATGAAACAAAACGCATTTGTCTCTTAGAAAGTATATTTTAATCTCCTTCTAAGTAAACTATTAATAAGTATTTGAGTTCCGGAGAGATTTAGAAAGGTAATATTTCAAACCCGTTCATTTTGAAAACTTTGTAGATAGTGTTTTTGGATCCCTCTAGAAAAGTAGGAATAGAAGGAAGAAAGAAAGTACGTAAGTTCGATCTTCTACTTTTATATGCAGTTTGTAAGATTGTGATTGAATGGAATCAGTTGAGAAGGATTGATAAAAATAAGGTTATGGAAAAAAGGAATTTAAATGTTAAAAACTAAATGAAAGTTACCTGATTCTGGACGACTAACTCAAAAGAGGTCGTTCGAAGTCCTGCACTAAGATTTAACATCATCTGTAAAAATTTAATTAGTGGCTGTTTGCACTACATTGCTTGAAACCTCCTGCGCAGCCCCAGAAGTATATGTCACACGCTTTTCCTCCAATTTGCTGTTTTTCTTCAATAGATTTTGAGGCTTCTAAGAGAAGTCTTCACAATTAATCCAAAATGGAGTTTTTACATAGGAATATATCACAAAAGTTTTCATTATACCCCAGTTCTTAATGTACAAAATTTGGTTACATTTATTTTATTTTAAACTGACTGTTTAAAAAAAAATATTTTATTACGCATTGAAATGTTTTTACCTTGAAGAAGGTCCCTATCTTATGTAAATTATCCAAATCGAAGCGACGCTAATTATTTATCAGAAACTAGGACCTAATTCCTTTTTTATAATTGATTTTGAGCATAAGAGTAACGGGAGAGAATATATTGAATGATAACTATGCATGAATTCAGAATTTTCAATACAAAAATAATATTTATGTATATTTTCAGCTTCTGATCTTTCTCGTAGTTTAAATACGTCTTATATTCCTGCCTCATCAAAAGTATATCAATCCTGCTGCATAATCGTGAGAAACGAATTCATATCCATTGTTACAAGTATATTAAACTTCTTGTAAAATCTCTGGAAATGTGTAAGTATAAATGATTACGCATTTGATATTATGATATTATGTAACTTACAATTTATACTACTTTTACTCAAATAGCTAAGAGGAACTCAGGCCTTCGTCTGTCAAGCACTGTTCATATCATATTCAAAATAAGTTATAGAAATATATATTGGAACCGAGATTTCATTCATTATTATTTTGTCTCATTTTGACGGAAAAATGTTTAATCAACTTCAAAAATCAATATGCGTGCGAGCACGCATGGTATTGATTGCTGCGATGAAGTGGCCTAAAGAAATATTTTTGACTCCAAATACAATTCAATAAGATAATATTTGGAAAAATGTTTGACGTGTTGGGATTGTAACCAGAATCGCATGTATGAATTACACAAAATGCTGTTGAAATCGCTTTCTTTTATGAAACACCATGACCCTAGATAGGATGAAAAACTACAGAGGGTTCAGTTTCTTTAGATTTTTCAGATCAAATGCCGATCTTCAATGGCTGAACATCTGGCTGTGGATTCATATAATGAAGGCACTCACCTATTGATGAGAGTGGCCATTGGTGCGTTGATCTCGGTAATGCCTGAAGAAATCGCTTTTTAGATCTGAGGGATAGGCACCGCAGTCCACCATATCACTCAAACTTCACTGCGACACACACAGAGTTCTAATCCAAAGCACCAAAACGTACTTGTTCGACAGCACTGCAAGTATATATTTGTATTCCTTCAGTTGGTACTTGGCAGACGTTCTCGAGGAGTAGCTCTGCGGTTGAGCGAGATAAAATCACTGCAAATGTTCAGAAAAACGTCGTTTCTTTCAAGAGGTTTATTTCAGTGTCGTCTGTGGTACGTTTTACTGTACGTACGGCATTCGGGTTCTGCATCCGAAATCCCACTGAACCCTGAGTCCTCCCGTATGGCCGCCGCAAATGGCGGCAGGACTGCCGACTCGCCACGCGGCCGAAAGAACAGTGGTGATCGGGGGCCAAAAAATAAGAGCAGCTAGACTTAGGACGGCGTCGGTGGCGTAGCACGAGGAAAGGAATGGGATTGATGGACAGACGGAAGAAAGAGCATTAACCATCCGCCACCCGTCACTAATGTTTGAATGCGCTTCATTTGAAAAGAGGAAGCCTTGGACGTTTAGCGGCTTCTGGACGAGGCGTTTCGTTATGTTATGTAAAGGAGCGGGTAGGGAGATGCCCTATGCGAATGCGAACGGAGTGAGTGCAAGGGAGACTTTGGCCGCTTTATTCTCCCTATTTTCTGCCTCTGTCGGTTGGGGACGTAATGGGTTTTTTTCCCTTAAACGTCGAAGAGCCACTGCTACAAAAGGCTTAAGTGTAATTTCAAATTGAAAAAAAACGCATTCCCTCTTGTATGGCTTTCACTCCCTTTTTCAGCCCCGCCACCAATGAATTAGCTAAAAAATATCGGTTAACCTATTTTAACAAAGCCTTGAGGAGAACTCGCCTTGGTGGAAAAGTAGCGTTTCTCAACACGCAAAAAGACATTCGGATTCCAATCTCCGCGTGATATCAACAGTCGCCAAATTGTTATCATGTTAATGCTGTCAATTTTTTTCTTTGTATGGCTTGAATGGGAATCTGCTATATGGCACATTTTTACCTTTTAAAGAACCACAGGGCAAAAAAGCTTCGCAAAAGAATTGCGTTGGTTTTCTTCCAGCGCGTTCCTTATTGGTCCCCACTTGAATTTTAACGAATGTGGCCGAAAATCGCTGTAAAATTAAAGAGAATATCCCAGTCGTGTGATATTAGGTCATGACTACAAAGTCGCTCTCTATACCAGGTACACGTCTCTCGCTGGTTTTTTTCGCGTTAATCTTGAAAATGTCGCAGGGGGTCTTTTTGTTTCAGCGGGGGATGGCAGAATGATCTCGGGGCAGGAAGTAATTTGGAGGCTGTCCACATGCATGAAAGTGAAGGCCCTCGAGTATGAGAAGGCTCCAGGTACGAAAGTGGTCGTAAAACGGAAAATCCAGGTCAACTGACTCAGGAGACCCCTAAAAAGAGTCGAAGACGGTGCAGACTTTGTGCTCGTTATGGAATCTCAACACCATTTCACGGTTAGAAAGTTTATATTTTGTGCAAGTTAATTTCATTTAGGTAGTCTTTTATTTCGTTTGGTGCAGTCATCTTTTATCCGATTATAGAGTTATAAAACAATATTTATTGGTAGTTAATGAAGGCACATAAGATTTCCAACTTCAGTTGGATTAATTTAAGGCTCTTTAACAATCTTAAGAGAGCTAGGGGCACGATTGTTGTGTGAGATTGCGGACTGGTGCAGTTGTAACTTCATTTTGAATTTTTGGAATTAATCACTTTGGTGTATGTTTGCATTTAATTTATGCAACCACAATTTTTTGTGGTTGCATAAATAATTCAAAATATTTATCATGTCATATATCGTCTTTTTAAATGTTTTTTAACTAATCTTCTCCCACAAATTTTATATGCTCGCTCTAATACCTACTATGCTTACTATGCTGATGAAAACTGGAGAAAATTTCAACGAGAGTCTTATCTTGGCCTAGTTTTATTCCTATCTCTATCATATACCGTGCTGATACTGCAATTTCTTTGCAGTAGAGTTTAAGACAACAAACGTTTCAAAGGAAGTACTTCATGTATTTTGTCCTCCGGGGCCTTTCTAAACACCATTTGATCATAGATTTGCTTGTTTATTTTGGCATGTCGTGAATGAAAACCCAATGTTACTATTTTATTCTTGTATATTTGACTATATTTGGATTGATTATATCAAAAAAATTCTAGCTTTAATCATGAGAAATATAGTCATTTTTACCAGCTCTTGAGGTTGACAACTTGTTTTTTTGCCCGTAAAATATGTAGTACAATCATGACATACGATGCATATCTCATTATTGGAAAGAAATGCAAAGAGAAAGAAATTTTCATTAATCTACCAAGGAGTCATGCAATGGGTGTGATTCCTAGTGGTTTGCTCTTTTGCGGGCGTGGAGTTGAAAACACGTGTAATAAGGATAAGTAAGATTACAATTTGAGTGACAATGGCTCTAGTAAAATTTTCCCTAAAAACTATTCTTAACTAATCGCATGTTTTAGACGTTATCATTAAGTTATGCATTTACGGATTGCTGGAAAATATCGATCGCTTAATGCAAAAGAGCTATGAGAAATGTGTTTCATCGAAGATTACCCTTGAGTGACATTTATTTGTATGCTAGATATAGGATTATTCTAGTACATACCTTTTTCTTGTTAGTGTATAATATAAGAAACTCTTTGGAATACTTTACATTACACTTATCGTCTCATGTTCACACCTTCAGTGTTTTCTGTTTTTTGGGATAGTAATTGCTGTTACGTATTGGCAGACAGATGTTTTTGAAGGAAATATCAGTTCTTGTGTGGAATATTCTACATGGGAATCGAGTTTTTGTAATGAATAGAGCAATTGATTCCAACCCTGACGGCCGCTGAACTGCCTTTGCCAGTGAAAAAATCCTACTACTACCAGACTACTAGCATTCTTCAGTAGTGGAAATGACCTTAGCTGCCGTTCATCTATTCTTTTAATAGTAATATTCACCATTTATCAAATGAAACAGAACACCACCATGTAATAGGAAATTATTTCCGGTCGGGAACCACTTTGTTGAATAACAAGTCTTTTTATTGATAGAGATTTGATGTAGATAACAGCAAAAAAATATTTCAGGAAAATTTTGGAGCTTTCCGTCACAGGTATTTTGCGTAAGGAACACTGATTAGTCCTCATACCCACAGTATAGGGAATGACTTCCCAGTTGACGGTAGGTAAAACACGTAGCTTCTGCGACTTTGATCTCAGTATGTAATGAGGTGGTGGTTGAAAATGCAGGCTTTAACACGTTGCAGATGTTAATGAATCACTCGCAATCTGAAGAGGGCGACGACTCCATTGCGTAACTCCTCTTTTTGGTGGCTTATCGACGGTTTTCGTGAATGCGGGCATGCGACATGTTTTCACCAGCGAGCCTGTGGATTTGTGTACGAAGGCCAATGCTCTTTACGACCGTTTTTTTTACTTTCACCGAAGAACTTAGTTTATAAGGAGGTAGCAGGGTGACTCCTCATCGTGGGAGTAATCTCTGGCATCTAGAATTATATAAGTGCCCTATCTCTCCTAATTAGGGAGGCAGAAAAAGGCAAAGAAATATTTTGTAGCACATGTTAAAGCTACCAAGGGAATGCGAAATGTTAGTGAAAGCGCATTAATATAAAAGAATACAACATTTTGAAAATCATGGTAGATCAAAGGCTTGAATGGTGATTTTATTCATTTAAAAACTTTTGTTTATAAGTTCTATGAAGCAAGGTATTTTGTAGAGAAAACAATAAATAGATTCAGCACATTTTAAGTTATTTTAATTTTTGCATTATTTTCTTTTATTGCAAAAATATGATCCTACAATTTTACCAATTTGAAGTGAAAATTAAACCTCATTCAATTCTTAACCCAATCCATGACATATATTTGAGGCTAAAGTCGGTATAGCTGTAATGATTTTAGTGGATTTTGCCTGCATCTTGAATGAACCGAAGCATAAAGCTAAAGAAATAATCCGGTAATTTATGTGTAAAGTAGGTACACGCATGCCAAAAAATAGAAAATTATGAACGAAATATCAAGCAAATATGCCCAGAGAAGATGAGGGAGGAGTTTGTTACGTAGGATCGCATTAACGAGACCTAGAACCTAGGGAAAGAGAGAGAAAATTTCAGATGATTTTGTCAAGCCCTTTGAGTAATGAAGAGAGAATTGAAGGAAAGAGTGGAGAGAAATATTGGGTAAAGAATGCAGATATTCATCAAGGAAGTTACAATAAGAGAAACCAAGTGCATTTTATGAGGAATTGAGGATGATGGGAGTGTGAAGGTGTTTATAGCAGGAGGAACGTGAGTATTTTAGTGGTGAAAGAAGTGGGTAGAGGATGGGTATTTTATGTAGTAGAAATGTACTGATTTGAAGAGGAATATGAATTTTCATATAAATAAGTTGTTATAATTAAGAGGAGACTGACAGCCATCAAGGATAGGATGGTGGGATAACGTCGTTAGAATTTAAAGAAAATGAAGGAAGGATGGGAAGAGAGAAACTCGGCGTAGGAATTTTCGTTACTCATAAGGACAGGCGACAAAGGGTAGGTAGCGTCGAGCAGCCTAAGGTGTTACGTGCCATCGGCGGAAGTATTTCTGTCCTTCATTTGCTCTCCAAGCATTATTTAAAAAGGGAAGTTTTCTTCTGAAAAAAACACTATATCACTGACGAGGTGTGAAATGCCAGTGCTCTAACATAGCTGAAGCAAAAATACTTTTACATCAGAGACTATTTTTTCCGGCAACAAATTTTATCGCACTTATGCCCTATGGTAAGCTATTTTCTCTGGCCTGAAAGGAGAATTTTTTTACTCAGAATATTTTCTTTCACGCTATTTACTGTTATAAAGATAACGAAACGATAAACGAAATAAACAAAGTTTAGTTTTTGACGGAATGACAAGTTTGTTATGACTTAAAATAAAGGGTGTTATCTTCAGAAAAATTATTTGTTAATAATTTTTGCCCTGCATATTTTTGAAAATTAGGTGTCACAATTTTTCTCCCTATGTACGATTATCTCATCCAGGGCGAATGAAAAATGTGTATGGCCTATGTTTTCTTGGCACTTGCCGAGAGCATTTTTTGTAAGATATCTGCAAAGATATCTTCATGAAGTGTTCTCATGATTTCAATATTTTATGATTTTTTACACGAAAATTCTTATTTTAAGGCACTGCTTAAAGAACGTTGAGGCCTCGGTGGTGGGGTCTTTAGCAATATATCATGACGAGTTTGTGAATTATCTTAGGATTAAGCAAGGAAGGTTTTTATACCTCTTGCCATATTTCAATGCCGTGGATGAGCTAAAGGGTTGAGAGTTGAAAGCTAGTCTAAGGAGTGACAAACGGCACTAATAGGAAAGATGTCATTTGAGATTGTTCAAGGATTCCTTGTATTCTGTGATTAATTTATTAGGGGTTATCGAAGTTTCTCTCCAGCACATCAATCAAAAGCACGATTTTCAGAACCGCGATAACTTTTATAGAAGAAGTGACACGCAATATTTTCCGATTTATCACTTGGGTAGATTAAAAATTTGTTTCATTAGTATCTTTGCATTTTTTACGAAGAGGGGATTGCATTAAAAAAACTTAAGTGAGCTTAGGCTCAAACACTTTTCATCTTTCTCCCCATCTACATACATTTTACCCCGAATAACCTATTATGGATATGCGGAAAGTGGTGCAAGGCAGGAAACGGGATTTGAAAGGCGTTATGGGAATTAAAAATGGGTTACTTGGAATTGTCTTAGAAGCCATAGTGTTTTTAACATGATGGTCTATCTGGTTGTTGAGAGTAGAGCACACCAAGTAATGAGCCCAACAGCATGTTAAATTCAAGGAAGACAAAATCCTTTCCATGACTGCCTGGAAGACCCGATTCCAAGAAAATCACTCTGGATGCTTGCGACTCTAAGTGTCCAAAGGCCTTACTCATTCCAAACCGGGGACTATCAACTAGACTACTTTAATGGATTTTAAGAGAAGTGGTATTACTACTGTGATTTTAAATTCTTGGTGCTGGTTATTCGATTAGTCGTTTAGCTATTATAATTCTTATGATGTTCCCTGGCGATAAAGACAGCTGCAGGTTTATTTTTGCTTTTTTTCAATCATGTACTTTAATCACTCTTATTGGAGTGGATAAGGAATTACATATTAGAATTATACTTTTATAGTGACGGTCTTTTCAATGCTGTTTATGTGCTTACATTTTCAAGTTCGCTCAGGAATCATCCGAAATGTAGAAATAACCTTTTTGCGACTGCAGGTGAATCCCGATGGTAAACAATTCCATTATGGCGCCATATATGAATTCAAGAGTAATTGGATTACCGAGTGTTTCAATAATGAACCGTTTACGTCCTTTGTTTCGATAATTTCCTATCAGCTGATGGGACAACGAGATTATTTTTAGCAGATCGGGGCTGCTAAAACGTAATGGTAGTCGTTCAGTGGCATACGTTAAAATAAGCTATTTTCTGAGGGACTGGCTCATGAATTTAGATACAATCAATTATATTCAATTAGCTCAAGATCGTTTTTCTTGCGAATCAGCTTGTAAATCGACATGCGGGGTCTTCGAAACTTCGAATCACATGCGGGTGAACCGGCTTATGCGGGCGCCGTAGACTTCCGTTGCTCGTCTCAACGGAGATGTTAGCGGCATTTGGGCCCCGTGATTATCATAAATTGCTCTTATATGTTAACACTTGAAACCTGAATTTTTTATCGTCAACAAGGAAAAATATAAGTTGGCCAAAATACAAGTACAATTTAAAAAAATACTATTTTCCACCACATATCAGGTGACATAAAATGATTTTCTTTATGTTTCCTAGCGTATCGTGATATAGTTATTAAATTAAATGAAAAACAGAGGTCTTGGCTAATGCTACTGATTTATGCAGGTTAAATGGCGTCAGGAGCTCTGCTCCTGTTTTTTCCCCCATTTACCCATTTTCATGTTGCAGTCTACCAATTTATTTTTCGTCTTAATGTATTTCATCTGAGAGCGGTTTCACCATTTTACTGCTCAAAACTTGAACACTTCTGCTTGATAATATTTATGTATTTGGTGTACAAACTCAGTGTACAAACTACAACTAATGTATGATTCGTTGATCAGGCTAAGTGATGCATTAGAAATAAATGTAGTGATGGAGGCAATGAATTTTCTGCGAATTGTCGGACGTGTCCTGGGCCTTTGTGAAAATATTCAACGTTTCCCGTATTCCGTCCTTAAAATACATCAGCTTCATATTGGTAATACACGCTTTGTTTATTATCCTCTTCTGCTTTATTATAATGTTACTGACACTTCAAATTTTAATTCCTCATACCGGTTCTCTGGAAGAAATTTAACTTATTTCAAGTTAACTTAAACTTCATTGCAGGTGTGATAAAAGTATTGTGTGCAGCGGGAAAACCTGAGCATTCATCTACATCTACGCAATAGGCTGCGAGCCAACGCGAGGCCTCGTGGTGGCTTCCAGCGTATTTCGTAGATGTAGATGAATATTCAGGTTTTTCAGGGTGTGTGACAGAGGATGAAGATCACCAAATATGCAACAAATAGCTACCAACGCATGCATCCATATAAATAAGAGCTACCATGCAACTAAGAGCTACCACTACAGATTGCTCTAACAATATTTCACCTACCTCTCGCTGCCTGTTATGTTCTCTAATGGTACGCGGGAAAAATCACATTTTATATCTATCGGTATGGATAATAGATACTATGTTATCGATATTCATGCATATATTTCTGCGCATCGGCTACATATTGCTTTAATTGCCTTTCTAAGGTATCAAACGATACCGTTATTCAAATTTCCGACCGTGGTAGTTAGGCTTGTGTCGCTACGGCCTGAGAGCTCAAGGGTCGCGGGTACGAAGCCTTTCTCGGGATTGGGGCTCATTGTGTGTTTGTCATATCAGACGATGTAATAAAACCTGGGTAGTTGGAGCACTTCAAACACCTAGTCTTTTTGAACGCTGCAGTTGACTCAATTATGCCAGTAAAAGGACTACTATATAAAAGCCTTTATTTTAATACGGTGTCACTATGTTACAATGCCCTACAGCCATACTCAGTTTCAACATGCGTTGGTCTCTGTGCTTAAGAAACATACGTGACGATTTCACTGAAATTTCATTTCTGTCCTTGTTAGGTATTTTGGATTTCCATTATTCTCAGGCATTCTGCTATTATGTTATCATCAGAGCATGTTCTGAAACACTGGTTACCTACTTATGAAAATACTCATTGTTTTATGTATAACCATATATTATACAAATGTAGCATAATGCGAGATACTGAATTAGGAATGCTTCATATTGATGTCAAAAGAAAAAAGGGGCGCCTAAAATTGATTTCCCAAAGGTTAAGTGGAAATTGCTACATTTGTTCCATATTTTGAAACATAATTATTAATTTGGTAAAACTCGTCCAGAAATTGCCTTTCTATGGCCAATTCCAATTCGTTCTAGTCACACTCTCCATTTCCGTATTTCTCGAAGGCGGTTTAGCTAAAGTAAGGCCACATCTCGTTTTCTACGCCAGCTCACCCGTTCCCAAATTATTTATATCACCAAGCTCTTATTAGATCCACATCCATCAGGAAGTAGCAAGTCTTGTGGTATGGAGGTAGCGCTTGAAAAAGGAACATAATCTATTTGCACCTGTCACTCCCGCGATGTTATTCTGCGAGGTAATTTAGCTTCACTCCTGTGTTTCCTGCTGTTGTAACACGTGAAGCGTGCTTTTAAATACTAGGCACTTACTTTCAAAGGGGACGCGACGATACCCGCATCTCTTGGTGCTGTTTCCTCTTCCCAAAAGTTCTCATGTTAAACTTTGGTGTATAGTATTCAGAAAATGGAGGAAATAATGGGGTCTAGTTGTTGTAATAAAAGAGGACTAGTCTCACCCTGCGGACACGGGTTTGAGTCGAAGTATAAGATATATTTCATTGGCAAACAGCCCCTACTTAAGTGGAGAGAATCCGAGTTCAGTACTCCATCTATCGGATGAGACAGTAAGCCGTGGCACCTTTCCTTAAGAGGCGGGTGAGTCGACCCCGGGTTTCTCAACCTTCCCCATACCCTTACATATTTATCCTCGTACGCTTCCCCCATTCTGAAACGCATATAAGTGCAGGTGCAGACTTGGAAACACGGATGAATCAGAAACCCGCAACAAAAGAACTTGTGTGTATCCTCTATTATCAACGTGAATTTTGTGCTTCTTTTATGAGGAATCATGATATCACCTCATGTATTTCATTTCTATTCCCATTCTCATAATTTATTTACCTTACCATACCTACCTTAATACGAAATATGTTCTGAATATTTTGTGTTTCTTCTAAATACGTATCGTATTGGCAGTTCTCTCAGTTTATATAATTAAAGTTGCATTTGTTGTTAATTCAAATAATTTGTTTCCTTGTATTGAAACAATTACTTGTTTTTTTTTCAATTTTGCTATATTTTATTGCTATGGTCTCCACTGGTTTTATTTTAAATGTTAGAAACCCGTAATTTATGCTAGGAATTGTGGGGATAAAATGAATGAGGTGGTAATAATTGGCTTCTTAGTCTGTTATTTTTCAGACCATCAAGGCTGTGAATCCTTAAAAACCCATGAATCTATCGGTAATTTGTATCATTTAGACAAAACCTTCGGTCCGCCATGTTCACTTCTGTTGTCTTTTTTCAATGTAATATTTTTTGCATATTTTCTAAACCTCAGGTATCCCTTACACTATGTTAGAAGTATGAGAGAAGAACAGTTGAATCCGTTTCTAAGACCTTATGATTTTTCTTCGCCGCAATTACGCAACAGTGTGCTTAGGTATTTTCTCTCTTTCTTCAGCTTACGCAGAATCTCCGCCTAACAACGCAAGCTGACTGGTTTTTGTGAAACCCCACGTCCAGAAACAACACTATAATTTCGGTGTTAGTTTAATTTGCTGGAATATTTGGCGCACTTCCTCACACAACTTGTAAATTCCAATCATCGATCTACTGCGGAACTCTTGATGTCAAAAACACATGCTATCACAGTATTGTGCCAATTGTTGCCTCTGATTTACATAATTTGTCAATGATGTATGCATGTACCTTTGCCCTTCATCATATGAAAGGAATATGCTAAAAAGCGCCTTGAATGTGAGCCTAGACTTGATCCGTGTACTAAAACCCATTCGAAGCTCGAGGATTGAAAGCTAAGTAGATATTTTGTGAATGTATTTCGCATCACATGCATTTAGGGAGGAAGATGCAAATGGAGGAGACCTTTGCGGAAGCCTTTGCGCGAAGAGCGTGGAGGGGCACACACACCCTCGCGTAAGGAAGGATTAAGGAGAAAGTGAGTGGTTACCATGGTAACGCAGGAATTGGGGAGAGGACGTTGTTGCTCTCGGAATCTGTGAGACTGGCGGCGCAGCGGTAGAGGAGGCGAGGGAAGGGGGCTGCGGAGGAAGGTTTAAGGGGATGTATGGTAAGGAAGGGTGCAGAAGGGTTCGTCGGAGTGGAGACGCAACTGAAGGGATTGGGGGCAGGTATGGAGAGAAGGAGCCCTTTTCCCCAGCCTTCGGAGAGACCCAAGCCTGGGGGCGTTCCCTCCCGACCTCCTTTTAGGAGGGATAAGGGTTAAGGATCGGCCGGTCCCTTCTCCTTTACACCTTCGGTGTTGACCCTAGTCAGCCAGCCCCTCGTTCAACCCCTGCCACTCCTCTCTCTCTCTCTCTCTCTCTTCTAGGATATCAACCTACTTTATTCACCTTCTATGCAGATTCACAGATTGCTCTGTTCCCAAATGTCTGATCGTACATTCTCTCCTTCAGTGCAGGGAAAAAGCTCATTTAACGCTTTGGAACTTCCTTTTGTAAATGTCCACTTTGTTATAGAAAGTAAATTGATTTGAGAGGAGTCTGAAAGCCCTGGGAAGAAAAAAATGGATCGCAAAATGGGAGGGCTCTTCGTCTTGAGTTATAGATACAGCAGGAAAAGTATGTTTCAGAATGAATGAATGGATTCAAAACTCGGATAGTCTCCTGAGAACTTTTTACCAGTGAGTAATATTGTCTTAGCGAAAACTCCAACCTTATACTTTTTGATATTTCTCAATTCTTTCTCCGTAGTATGTGCCGACTACAAAAGTACTCGTGGCACCCTCTACTCGTCGTTAATTGAAATTCGTTGTACGTATGTGAAAAAACAATTATTTGGCAACTAGAAAACATTTACTGGGAAAGCATTACGTTACTCATTTAGTAGTTTAAATTTTTTGGAATGTTGGGAAATTGCAAATAAGTTAAATATTCATTAAAAATATAATAATGAATAATAATTTAGCAGTGCAGCCAGGACATGGTGATAGCGACAACTACTAGCATTTTTACAGTGTCTAAGTTTGGTTAGTTCAGGAAAAAACCCAAAGAGCATCTTACGAAATTTTAATGTAATAATTAAGTGTCACATTATCACTATTCATTATTGCATTGGTTGCTGTATTGTGCCGAGAGAAGCAACATGTATTTCCTATAAACTCAAAAATAAACAGAAAAAGATAAGAATGATGAGATGAAGATAAGATGAAGAAATTAACACTGGGCTATTGACCTGTGGTCCTAGCTTAAAATCCACATAAAGTTAGGGACAGTAATTGATTAAATTGAAGCATATAAATGCAAAATAGGATATGTCATTTAGATTTTTGCATTATCATGAAAGGTGTCGAATTTTTGTGTACATGTCGTTTCCGTTCCAAAAAGTTATTTGTTAGTAGGGTTTTTTTTTATTAGTACACGTAATGCCCGTAAAAATGCTTCATTTATTAGATGTATTCCATGTATTATCGAATTTAAATTTGGAACCCATGTCGTAAGTACCGGAAAATAAGATACATATTCTTGGCATGAAAACATGCCTGATCATGCTTCAATTCATGCCACAAGCCCTATCGGTGGCTTGCAGGACAATGAGTACCTACATGTAGATGCCTGACCGGTTGGTACCTCTATTTATCGATAATGCCCAGCCAATGAAAAACCTCTTTTGTCAGTACCGACCGAGTATTCATGGCAGGATATTACGCAGCGTCTCATCTCTTGCCTCCACTGTTCTTGTGGGTCATTAATTATTTGTCTGAACTCATCTCCCTCACATATTATGTATACTTTATTAAGCATTTAGGCTACCGATATATTTTTACCTTCATGTGCTTTTTAAGACTAAAAATTAGTTAGTGGTTAAAAAGTTAGTGTGCTGGAGTATCTGTAGAGTGTAAAAACTTTTAAAGTTTTTTTTATATTTTTAAATCACCAACTGATGGACCAGAGGCAAAAGAATTCTCTTAATACAAATGAAAATTATTATTCTTTTTCTCTCACAGAAAGTTATAGACTATGTCATTCCATGAGTCCGTATGATGTTTCGGTTGAAGTTTTACAAAGCCTGTTAAGAAACCTTAGTGGTATTCTTCTTCAAAACACGATCTAAAATATTCCTACTGAGAAGGAATAAACTACTCATAAGAACGTTGCGTATTTGTGCCTTTAAGTACTATTCTTTCCAAGGTATTGAATTTTTAAAGAAAGAGTCCATATTACGATTCTGTGAGAAACTCAGCAGCTGACACGGGACTCAGACTTGCGATGGTTTCTTCTTTTCACTGAGAATAGGAAACCTATTGACTGAAAGATAGAGAGGACCGCAAATGTATTCAAAACAAAAGGAAGACGAGATTAGGCCTTTGAAATTCCTCCTTCCATATCTCTCTTCTCCACTAAGAGGAGCTGCACCTCTCATTGTTTGTAGGCATGAAAACTCTGCAGGCATATTCGTTTCGCTTAGAGCTAATACCAAAACTTCACATAGGTAGGCTTCTTAGAATAATAGTTTGGCTTTTTGGTGAATGCATTGTATAAACCTTTTTCCAGATCCAAACTTACCTTTTTAAAAAGTGGTACTACAACTTGAATCTCTTTCCATTGTATTGTTTTGGTGTTTATTAGTGCAAGGAGGACTTAAGCTAATTTTATGGAATTATATTAATATTATCTTCATTTATTAAATGCTACGTTTTCTGTCACTTCATGTGATTACTTTGTGTAACTAGAGTTCCATGGAAATAATAAAAATAATTTAATAAGTAAAATAGAGTGGTATAATCCGCAATACAGTTACTACATTTATACAGTTATAGATCTGGATTTACAGTTATATATAATGAACAGAAAATATACTTAGTTATTCCACATACATTTATTCTTAAATTACGACCCGGGTTTTGACCTGGAATGTCATAATCAGGTTCTGTCATCATCTGATGATGACGTTCCACGTCGAAACCCGGATCGTTATATAAGAATAAATGTGTGTGAAATAACCAAGTATATTTTCTGTTCATTGTGAGTTCAAAATTCCCCGAAGTCACGCCTGAAACCATTGATTTTACAGTTATACAGTTATTTTCAAGGCACACAATTTATTTCCCATTGAATGTAGTCCATGATTCAGGTTCGCTTCAAGTTGAAAATATGTAAGCAATCTCACCCACTTCGTTTCTACTAGTGATATTTTAAGAGCATATGGCTATGCTAGTGCTGTTACTAAAAATGAAATTTCTTTCAATCTTTCCATTTTTTAATTCAACATTAATTTTTGTATCCCCTGGAATCACAAACCTCTTTTGCAACCTTTTCCTAGTTCTAATTTATTCCCTCTCAAGTTTGCGTCTTCCCGTTTCGTAGTTGCAGGTATAGACTCTCGTAATTAGAAGAGCATTTTTAACCCGAGGTTGACAGTTCCAACGGGATGTCTTATCATCGTGGAAAAAAATATTAACTACAGGGCAAGCACACGTCAGACGTTGCTGCTATTTTTCCCACGTATTACTATTGGAAACGTTGAAGAATATTCTAATTGTAAAATTTCACGCATTTTGAGAAAATGTAACCCTGAATCTTTGAGCTTCATTAGCAAGTAAGATTTAAGGGGAAAAATACACCTTAAGGATAAATGTTCAACGTTTGGAACTGCCCTCTTTAATGCGTGTTTTCTAGTCTGTTACTGCACTAATAGGCGCTGCAGACGAATGGAAGGGAAAGGAGGAAAGGTGGAGAGAAGAGGTGGAATAGAAGTATATAGAGAGAGGAATGGTGCGTCGACATTGGCCTCTCTTAAGGAAAAGGGAAAGACGACAAGGGGACCACGGCTTAGCGTCCGTTCCGACGGAGAGAGTATTGCCATCGAAAGTTGCCCGCTAAATACTCAAGTAGTGGCCAGTTTACCAATGATAACTATCTTCCACTGCCGGGGCTCGTACCCTGGCCCTCCCGGTGAGAGGCCAGCACTCTCCTTTACATCAACTCGGCTCATCCCTGAGGGTATAGTATACAATTTTAAGACTGCCGTATATTATACCATTTAAATGCAAGAGTACGCATTCCAATCTGTGTGACAGTGCATTATATTTTTAGCCAAATATTTTTTTGCAGTCGAATCTTTTGCAGTCTTTCCTTTGCGCTGGAATGGCTTACTTAAAGTGGTCTATAGTCACCCTTATCCCAATTCTCATTTTATCTCTTTAAATTTCTCTTTCAATTCCCAAATACCTTTAATCTCCGAATGCATAAAGAAACCATCTGTTGGCCATATGAACTCTTATCGGGAAGCTTGTTTGTTCCATGTTTGGTGATAAATCAAATTCTACCCCTCTCTAAATTTTTTTTAGCATCTGGATCATGATCTGAATTTACGGCCAAAAATGACTTCCCTTTTGCAGTTGTGTGAAATGTGGCACAAATTAGAGAAATTGTTTTCGCTTAAAATGCGTTATTTGTCTAATAAAATAAATTTCTGGGTATATATTTTACGAATCTTTAATTTTTCCAAATTATGAAGTTGAAGATATTTATCGAGCTATCTATGTAACATCATTCATCCATACAATATTACAGGGGAATGTATTAATCTACATGTAAAATATACCAATTAAGCCACAAATATTAGTTTTTGATGCGTTTCTTGCGAATGCATTCGATGAAAGTTACTCGGGTTCTCTACTGGGTCAAAAGCTTCATAACTCCAAATAAGAAAACATTAAGGGATAAATCAGCAGGACGAGGATTGTAATTGCAATCCACGAAAGAACAAGTGCTCAGGTTTACATTCATAAATGTGTTATAATTATTTTTATTACGGTTATTAGAGCTCTCTCTACAAAGGCGTATCCACTAGGAATTTTTTAGGCGCTTTAACATCTAATTCCACATCGCTGTGAGGTACAACTTGATTGTAACCCTAAGCCTGAGACAAACGCTTCACCTGTGTCACAAAAATTATCAGTGATGGCAATCTCATCTACCAAGAGATAGATTACACACATTTATTTCACACCCTTAAAGATTTAATTGCAATTGGCTTTGGTTTTCCTTACGAAACCCTGGCTTTAAAACATGTGAATTTTCTTCTTCAATTCAAATACGAATCTTCCATTGAATTCTCATCTCTATTTTCCCCATCTGGTGCATAGGATTTTTGGAACATTTTTCTTACGAGCTCTTTTGTATTGTTAATAGGGATCGTAATTATGGTGCTAAAACATTTACTTGCGCGTTGAAAATTGGAGTTTTAACTGTCATTTTACTTTATCTGAGACCTATCAGGGGTATATGTGCGAACAGAGTGATAGTTCAAATAGTCCACCAGTAAGTACTTCGCATTTCTGATGGGTCTTAAAGAAGACAAGAGGTCATCCGAGACTACCTGAGTGACTCCATAAGCTCATAATATTAAGTAGAACTCGTAGAACCCCAAGGCGTCGAGTATGCAAAAATCAATACTTTAGGCCACGGTTTATCGTAAATAATTCCACTTCCAGCCCCAGAGATCCAAGCCATAACTCTTCCGCCCTTCTGGTATGTTCACTTTTTCCATTGCTGTTCATCCACGCCGCTGGGGTCCCATTTCTCACACAGACTACCCCGTGTTCCTCTTCTTGGCAACAGATAAATGACGCTCTAATACTGGACTAATGCTTCTTTGCCAGTCAAATACGCTAACAGAGAGCGACGGAAATATCACTATTTATGTGCTACATGTCGCCGAAAAGCAGAAGTGCCACACAACCTCTTCTTGTTCAGATTTGCCTGAAGAATCTCGCGGTCCCTTAGGCACATACGAATTAGCCGACCCAATACTTCGGTCGAGGTCAGTAAATAGACGCATATTCTCCCAATCTTCCTGAAGAGGGTCGATAAAGAAAGTGGGGGCTAAATTCACTTTTCTGCTCGATCTGGGATGAATAAGAGTTCCTGAGTTCCTTGTTTGTTCCGGACGGATTACCAGGAAAGGAATGACTTTTATTTTCGAGAAAGTCGAGCGATGAATCAACAACTCCGGAGAAACTACAAAACTACTCGCACGTGTCTTTAATATATCAATGTATATTTCTCTCGTGTCGTTGCGGTAGGATTTCTAGGGATTATGTTGATTGGCAGCCAAGGAAAGTTTCAAAATAAAAATGAAAGTGAGATACACCTAGTTCACAGCTAATCCAATCACAGAAATCATTATCAAATCTTCATGCGATTTTTGTGTTTTTCTCCAAAGTTTTAGCTCATTTATTTTTATTTTATTAAAAATAGTCGCATTATTTTCACATTTCTGTAAACTGCAAACTTTATTGGAAAAGTATACGGAAATTCTTTATTCATTCATTTGAACATATATGACATAGCATTGTTTTCTTAGGAAGTTAATCAAAAAATTACGTTTTAAGGATATCCATTCGAGCGTAATTTTTTCAACGTTATAATCCTGTCTAATTATGGCAAAATATGCAATCGAGGACAGGTCTACAAAAAAGATACATACATTAACATTGAACATAACTTTATTTTTGTAATGCATGCGTTTCAAAGCATGTTACTGCATGCCAATCGAAAATGGATTTTTACTATACTATAGGAGGGCGCTTTAAACTCTTTAATCGTCGATTTCGGTCGTTAAATATTGTTAAAGATCTACCAAGAAGCCCATGAGCATATGATCTAACATATTTAGGGTTCTTACCACAAAAACAATACGGTTCGCTTGGAAATCTTTATACTTAAGCTTTCTTCCTTACTGCCCGAATCTTATCTCTAATCAATAATAATTCTCTTATCATCGCACTAACACTCCTCATTCTGCGTCACCAGGCTGAAATATTTAGTATTGCTATAAAGGTCTTTTGCATTTATTTTTACGATTTGAGATTAAAAAATGACATTAGGCTTCAGGTGCCACTATTACAGCAAACTTTGAATATTGCAAACCTATAATATTTTAACGCGTTTCAGTTTTCAATTCGAGGTTCTTAATTATCCTATTGGACATTCGGGATCCCGATGTTGATCATTAGGCTTCTTTTAGATTGAATTTCTTAGCACTTTATTGTTCTGGTGAATGCTTAATGTCGATTAAAATATAAAGACTAGGTTAAATTTTTCCACAGTTGGTCCTGATTTTGCTTTTTTCTGCCATTGTCGTGAAATCTCTTCAAACCTTTTGATTTCAATTGCTTTGTAAGACTTCCAACCGTGTCGGCTACCCGTTTCCTGTTCGTATAGTTACTCCAATTCACAACATCAACGACTTTTGAATTGTATTAGATAATTACTTCAGTAATTTAACATATACATGGCTACCTATGCCTATTACATGGTTTCACTGCCTGTGCTTAGGCAGTTGAAACCATTAGGCTTAGTGAATCCAGGATTAAATAAAAATTGGGGAAATAAAATATGAATTCCACCAAACCACGATAGCAAAGTGTGATTGAGATTCTTGAATCAAAAATCAAACGCGTGAAAAGGTGTAAAGTTTCCAACTGCCATTATTGCATCCTTATTGGCGGCTTAATACATCTGGGGATGCGTTACGGTGCGTAACATTCATTTGACTTGAAAGTGAGGAGTAATATCTCATATTTTGCTTCTACGCATAGAAATTTTAGCCAATCCCAAGTGCCGACGATGGTTGGATTCTGAAATGCCACCGCTGTTCTGATACCGTATCCATGTCCTTTTTTATCAGTCGATAACTTTTCCTTGACGATACCATGCTGTTTCTACTTATCCCCTTATTTTTTTGCTTTAGCTAAATTTGAGATAGGCTTCTTATCTCGAGTTAATAGTGCTTTCGTTCCTCTCGCTTAGTGTATCGAGGGTTACTTTATATCTCCGTGTATCGCGGTTTATTGCATTCTATGCCATCAAACGAATAATATACCCTAATAGAATAATCCTATTATGGATCTTCTACTGTAGTATCTTTATTCAGCGCTTTACAACTTACATGCCCTTCTGATCATTACAGGAGAAAACGTATTCCTGTAAAAACAATTTTGTACTTAAAAGTTTTCTTTAATTTTCATACATAGTCTCATTTTTTATCTTTGGAATTTTTTAGTTTCATACCCAGAAATTGTTTTTGTTAAAATGGAGTAACGTAGGTGAAATGGATGACGTAGGGGTTGAGGATAAAGTAAAAGTATAGCTTTTGCATACTATCTGCCCGAAGTGATGATCCTGTGAATGTTCTTTAAAGTGAAAAGCATGTCCTTCATAATTTGGAAATGAATTCACATTTTTACCTGTGCTATATTTGCATAGATCGCAAATTTGAGTAAAGTATACAGTTCTGTAAAATGGTTCCAACACTTTTCTGTCTTGAAGAGACACATTGTGGAATGTATGGCAGAAAAAAATATATTTCTTGCATTTTTTCGCTTAGCAGTAGAAGTACTGGAGGGATCATTTTGACCCCTTTACATTTTTGACAAGTCATTACTTCTGAATTATTTGTCTCGGCTCTTGTGTGTTTATTAACTTTATATTTTTGCAAGAGGAAATAATGTGCAAATATAAAATATAGAAGCAATAGGTTTTCATTAACACTACCGTCTACCTAATAGTACCAGAGGAGTGATATTTTTAGCTGTTTTATAGGAGTATTACCAACATAGAAAGTTTTATGCAATATATTAAAATATTTATCTAAATCCAACACTTTTCTGTCTTGAAGAGAAACATTGTAGAATGTATGGCAGAAAAAAATATATTTCTTGCATTTTTTCACTTAGCAGTAGAAGTACTGGAGGGATCATATTGACCCCTTTACATTTTTGACAAGTCATTACTTCTGAATTATTTGTCTCGGCTCTCGTGTGTTTATTAACTTTATTTTTTTTGCAAGAGGAAATAATGTGCAAATATAAAATATAGCAGCAATAGGTTTTCATTAACACTACCGTCTACCTAATAGTACCAGAGGAGTGATATTTTTAGCAGTTTTATTGGAGTATTACCAGCATAGAAAGTTTTATGCAAAATATTAAAATATTTTTCTAAATAGTCACTTAGGTTTTAGTAGTAAGGGGTGATAGTATGATAAGCATTCAAAATAAGAAATCTTATGCAAGTATGCATAATTATAAAATCTTTAAGATAGGCCTTATTCAACTTTGGTCGCATACATGTAGTTTTTTCTTCAATATGGATCGGTAAATGCAGACCAATAGTCTATGATTTCCTCAGGACTCTTTGGAGAAATAAATTTGCACTTGTGAATATACATATATGCATAGATCGTAAATTTTAATAAAAACCACAGTTCGGTGAAATTGTTGCAAGTTCTGCGCTGACGAGAAATGCTGTGGGATGTATGAAAAAAACAGTTCATGCAGTTCTTCACTTAAAAAATACATAAACAAACATTAATTGAGTTTATTCAAGAGTTTTCAACTTGCAGAGAATAATTATGCAGTTACTTCAGCAATTTTCACCGAATGCTTGTGCTCCAAATACCAGCGAATGATTGTGATACCTTGTTTGTGAAATTGAATCTGTTATTCTGGTAAATTATTTGTTCATTGATACACACACATTCATCTGCGACCCTTTAATTGTGCGATTCAGCTGCATAGTATCGCCTCTATTAAACAGTAATGGTTTGTTCGTCGGACTTGAACCTAACTTCCAATCTCTCTTGCCTATTAAATAGTTTAATGAATATCCATCTGCAGATACGTCCCTCCCTTCTGCTTCATCTGTCTATTTTGAAGGAGTTTATCTATATTTACCCTTTCGCCTCTTCCGTATTTGCTGAGAATCATTTGTTGGCCTTTTATGCCCACCCATGTGTGCACTGCTCTCATCTACCTCTCCTCGAATTGAATCTCCTGGATTGCCTTTATTCGCTCTCATTTTGCTACCACTATCTTCCTTTTTCCTCCCCTTATCACTTCCTTTCCTAAAGCACTCGACGATTTCTCATCTCTCGTCCTTCGTGTTCCAGTAGACCGTCATCATTTTCCTAGCTAATGGATGGGCGTGAGCCATCTCAATAACAATTTGAAGGAAGCCTTACCTCTTTCATCCCTTTGTCATACCTAACTTATTTAATTTCGTGCGTGCAAATATGGTCGCTAGTCCTGCAATTCATCGCTGCGAGGCTTTGTTAGGCCATGCCTCATCAACCTTTAGCGTCGATGAGATCACTCACCCTCCGAGCATATCGACAGCAGATTGCCCAAAATCCTCTACAGTGTAATTTAGCCTTTTCATTAATGAGTTACTGCCGCTCCGTCGATCACAACCCTGGACGTTACTTGTAACCTGGTCAATAATGTTTTATTTTCATGTTTTTCACTAGAGAAAATTTCAAAAATTTTTAATAAATAATTTATTTTTCAAGTTCTATTTCTCCCCGAGTTTTTTACGCAGGTAGTGAACATTATACCTGTACTTACGTCTTTTTTTTATTCTTTTACGCTTTATTCATCCTTCTAGCTGAAACATATTCCCACATATCTCTTTTTGAAGGCTTCACATGCTTCAAATAATGTAGCATATGGTTTGAGGTCATTTTTAATCAATGATAAACTATTATCATGGATCCAAGCAATTTTTTCCTGGATAAGCAGTTGGTAAAACAAGTTATATTCAGAAATTCTGGCAAAATTCCTTCCTTGAATATTATAATTAGGTAAGGAAAACATTAATATTGAAAACTAAACTCTAATTCCTTGTATAACATTTAGTGGTTAACAATGGTATTCTTTTTACCCAAAGTGAAGAATACATAAAATTATTATATATGAATAAGGAGTCAAACAAAACTAATTTGGTAGAACTAATGACCGCAGAATTAATATTTCAATATGTTTTCTGCTACTCTGTCTACTTGTCCGAGGAAAATTTATGGTTCTATTTGTAACCCCATATTGTTATTGACGCTCCTTGTTGGATACAGTTCGGGAAACAATATTCCGTAGAATAAATTAGTAACTAGTATGAGTGATTGTAGAGTAAATATTTATACGCAATTATATTTCAAATGAGAAATCCTTTATTAAAAGCTCACTACAGTAACTTATTGACCTATGTGGTGTGCCTTTATTCATCATATATTTTTATTTATTTTACCATTTTGTTTTTTTTTTGCGCGTAATGGATATCATGGTAGAAAGGTAATTCGTGAGTATCGGGTTGCGTGATGGCTAGAAAACTGGCCTCCCATCCCGAGGGTTCCTCTTCAAATTCCAATAGGGGTTGAGACTTTTCAATGGTATATCGATCCCTAAGTGCGGAGAGCGTTTGTAGTTCAATAATTTGTCCGTCACATGGGACGTTCAACAATAGTCCTTTTGGCTCATATCGTTATGGATCGCCTAATTCCAAAATTGGTTTCTCCATAACCTTACTCCATTCCTGTCTTTACCCAATTAACTCTTTATCTTAAAAAGCGCAAATGGTTCAATATTTCGGTCGCCTTCCCGATTAAATACTAATATTACTTATTTGAATGTTATTTCAATCAATTTTAAATTCTTCAGCTGAACCTATAGCTCTTACACGGAAACGAGAACCTATCTCAAGTGTCAGAAAAAAATGTTTGATTAGCTTTTTTGGCATCTTTTTCGCGTTGCTTCCTTGTTAGTTCATAAGCTACCCAGGGGAACTGAATGTGAAATAAGAAAAAATAATATTAACTGTGAGGCAGGAGCAGAAGTGAAAGACGTTTCACGTGCTCTAGACTTACGGATGAACCCTGAGTTCATGTCAGGAAACGTTCGTCCCATGCTCTTCAGCTCACGACAAGGGTATCCAGCGTTTTGGTGCGTTCGTTACACTTTCATATGGGCTGCAACTCACCATTGAAGCGGATATTCGCATTCTTCCGCTCCCCTTCTTGACTTTCTTTCTCTTGGCCACGTGTTCTCCCTTTCCTCTCCCATCTTCCTCTCCATTTGTTTTGCCGTGCAGTAATTCATTCCTGGAGTTTCCTGTCCAATTTCGCTCCGCCTTCTCACTCCCCCCTCCCCGTCCTCTCACCCAACGCACATCCACCCCCACTCTTTCGCAACAGTTTGAATTCCCAGCATTCCGCCTTTTCGTAACCTTATTCCCCACCCAACCCTCTTACATTTGGCTCTTTTCTTCATCTCCCGTGATCCCTGTGCGCCCTAAACAACCCTTCGCATTTCACATTCCCCGCTCGTATTTCTAAGTCTCCAGACCCTCTACCTCCAACCATCACACTCCTTCCCTGACGTTTTCTTGCGGCCTCACCTCTTCCAATACAAACAGCTTTCTTTTCTACCGTTCCTTCCGAGGCCTCACGATGCTCTATCCACCTCGATTTCGGATTCTTGAAAAGGGCTTTTTTTTAAACCTTTATCCTCTCTATTTCTCTCCTCTTCTGCGTCCCCGTCTCACGTAATGCATATCCCACCTCTCTGCTAAGCCCTCTCTCACTTGCCTCCACACATCTTCCTGCTCTCACTCGGTCCTCAGGCTGTCTAACGTTCCCGAAGTTCGTCGTCTTTCACCGATCATTGGTAACGCCTCTTCTGCAAACATTCTCTTTATCCGGGAGCAAATGAGTGAGGCTTTCGATTTAAGGTTCCGGCGTAGGACCCCGGAAATCATTCACCTCGCAGAGGCACAAAATAGTCTTTTGATTGGGATTCCGTCCACTTTTTTTCGGGTACGACCTTGTAGCAAAAAGTAATCAATAAATGAGCAAGTAAGTATGTTCATGAATTCATTGTTTTTCTTTCCATAAGAGAACCTAGTCCATCCATTCAGTTATTGAATAATTAAAAAAAATCCTTGTACATTACAGGAAATAATCTGCGATTTTTTTATTCACAAATAAGTGTTGTTATACCTATTATAAGAGCGAGTTTAATCTTTAGGCCGGGATTACGATGAACGTTTTCTGACGTGATGGAAACGGACAGTGGTGGTGAATGGCAACATAGCGGCTCAATTGTTGATGGTGTATCACGATATGATCACGATCGACGCTAGCTAGAGCGTCTACTACCGACTGCCAGAGGAAATATGCTGTACTTGCAGCAAATGTTTGTTTGTAAGTATCATAGAGTGAATCTGTATCACTTTGTTATCACTGCCCATCCTCATTCAGTCCAGTTCAGTACAGTCAAAAAGTCATTTTATCCAGAATAACTATAAATATTCTTGTTCACAAAATCAAGATGAAGTCCCAATTGGTTTTCAAGTCACTTGTCATTGGCTGACGGAAACGTACCGACGGGAAAGCTAAGCCTTGACAAGCTGTCCTCAACGTCCGTCGGTGGCTCCGTCAACGTCCGGCCGTCGTAATAAGCTTCATTGCGTTCCCATTCTCTTAACTCCAACAATGCTACCGTCCGTTTCCGTCACATCAGAAAACGTTCATCGTAATCCCGGCCTACGTGTATAAAAGTTGGAAAATATTTGCATAATTTACAATTATTCACTAATTAGAATTTTTTCTTATTGAATAGATGTATTATTATACTTTGAAATGGATGTAGTAAAATTCAGTATTTATGGGTTTTATTCTATGGGATCCTGTAGTAATACAATCTCTATTTAAATTTATCACAATATTTTTTGTCAGAAGCTTGCTGCTACTAGTTTATCCTAACTCTGCTTCAATCTTGAGAAAACAAAAAGCAGACAGTCGTTAAAAGCAAATGTGATGATGGTAGGAGAATTAGGGTCATCTCAACTAGGCAACCTCCTTAGTCTACTTTCTTTTGATGACCATAGTGTACCCCTTCTTGGGTATTAGCCTTAAGTACACGAATCAAGTTTTAGATGCAGTTGTGATGTTTACCTTGGCTAACCCTGAGCTAAGTTTGTTGAGTCAACTCCATTCCTTGAATTTGTTGGTTTTCCTCCTTCTAGCTGAGTCGACAGTTAAGCCCGTGTGAATTGTATCTACTTTACTCAAAATGTCATTTTATCACCCGTATTTGTGGTTTTTTTCTGTAAAGTGGGGTTACTTGAAAATATTATTTTGGCTTAGTCATTTTAATCTAAAGGGAAAAATTATACGTTCTTAGAGTACCACTTATTAGATTATTTCTTCTGTAATTTATTTTTTGAGCATGGATCATTTGCACCGAGTAGCTAATATTCACTAATTGTGGGATGAGACAGCTGGACAATATGTTTAATAATCACTAGTAATAACCCTAGTTGTTGATCTCTTTCTTGAACTCTCCCTTTGGGTAACCAGACCACTGAAATCTTACAGACACATCGTGATTATGACTTCGACCTTTATTGTAGGTACTCTTCAATCAAATTGGATGTTTGGCTGTAAGGTCAAGAATTATCATAGGGGAAAATAAAAAAAATATTTATTCGCAGTTATACAGTTATTCCTGACTCTATTACCAACGCTCTAGGTTTGCGACAATGATGCAATTATGATGAATTCTGATACAACTATATTTCAGTATACTTTCTTAATAAAACTATTTTGTAAATTTCCTTGTCAAATAAATCTATGTATCACTGTATCGAATATAATACTCTGCAATGAGGGAGCATTCGCACTAAGGAGCGTATGGAGTGATCTATGTTGCTTCCAACAGCTTGAGATCAGTGTCACTATTGGATAAAACGTCAGCATTCTATAAGTAAAGGAGATTGGTTAAAAATATTAAATTTAAAAGTTGGTTGGTTGGTAGATCGTGCTCGGCTAGTAGGGATAATGCTGATCAGCTTATCAGAGGTGCTGGGTTCAAAATCCCGGAAGAGGCTTTTAAACGTGGTAGTTTTAGCTGAAGCATCGGTGAAAAACTGTCCGCCGATGAAAAGCCGTATAATATGTCGTTGATAAAATACAATAAAAGTACATAGCGTGGAAAATGTAATAATTCAAAGTTTAACTCCATTTTTTATATTTATATTAAGCTGCTCAATTGGCTTTTTGGGAAACTTTTTTAAATTTAACTTGCCGTTACAAATATCTGGAATCTTCTAGGCATTTAAAATACGTTTCCGTTTCCCTTATATCTAACGCTTTCTTATTCCGGAATAATTGTTCAGTATTCTGTAATGAGTGTATGTCCTTGGTCTCAAATTAAATGTAGCAACTTAATTACTTATCTTCTCTGCACCTATTACTTATATGTTTTTGGCTAGACACTATTTCTGTATCGTTATGAAAACGTTATAGTTTGTGGTAGTGGTTTAGTTGGCACTTGATAACCCATTCCCGACTTGTAGCTGGTATTCAACGACAGGAGTGCGACGTAATGTAATCCATGAGTCGTTGTCAGAATAAACCGGTGGATACAAAAGAAATTCGAGCTCTAAAGCGGTAGGGAATTATCGAAGCATGTTGAGACAATACGCTCTGGAGGGAAGGCTTGGATGAGATACTCGGTTGGGGCTGTGGGACGAGGAAAGGAGGGAGAGATTCAATGGATTAGGTTGTATTAGTGAATTGCCAGGCAAATAAAAAGAGCACTAGGGAGGAGAAGGAGATAGTGCTCCGCAGAGATTCATGGGAAGCGAGTGGAAAATTGGAGGGAGGAGAGAAGGCGAATGCGGAGGCGTCTTGTTAATCTAGATAGCAGCCGCAATGTAGGATGGAATCGGTGTCCTTCAAGTCACTTCTGATGGAGCTCCTCGAGTAAGGAATGAATGAATGAATTTTTTATTAATCGTCCCGGGGCATTACCCCTTAATGACAAGAAGCAATGTACATACTCGTACGAGCAACAAAAAAGAGAACGAACACTGCAATCAATAAACAGGTTTTCACAAGTTTAAATATAAATTTAAACAATTGGCAAGTAAAAAAAAGAATAAAAAGACAAATTCGGGTTATTTAGGACATCATATAAAAATACATACACATAGGTACTTTTCTTGATTTACAAAGAATAAATACCACATTTAGTGGTCAAAAAGTAGCCTGTCATAATATTTCATCTTAAAGCTAGCGACGGAAGAACAGTTTTTTTATGTTTTGGGCAAGGTGTTCCAGAGATGACACGCAGTAACTATAAAAGAATTTTGGAACTTCGTTGAGCGATGACCAGGGAAATATAGAAATTCAGGATCACATCTGGTACACATATCTCTAGTGGAAGGTTTGGCAGAAAACATGTCGAAAAGACATTCGGGGGATTTTTCTTTGAACAAGGAGTACAGGAAGCACCCGAGGAAGTATTTCCTTCGGGTCTTGACATTGAGCCACCAAAGTTCATTGTAGTAGGGGGTGAATTGGGCATCTCTGCGAAGATTAAAAATAAACCTGATGCATGAATTTAAAGCTCGGTGTAGTGTGGTGTTATCTTCTTCATTTAGATCGTTGTAAACAAGACAACAGTAATCAATAACAGGGAAAACTAAGGATGAGATAAGCATTTTCCTAGTGTGTTGAGCAAAAAGTTTTGGATGTACTTTCAGTTAGTGTAGAATGGTATTGATTTTGCGAGAAATATAATTACCATGATTGTTGAAAGACAGACTTGAGCTCATGATGATATCTAGAGTTTGCACAGAGTTTGAGTAGGGAATGAGGGTGCCGTCGTCACAGATTTGAGATATATTTTCAAAGTGAAAGCGGTTTGTCATCTTAGGACAGCCAATAAGCATTGCTTTAGTCTTACTTGTGTTTAGAACAAAGTTGTTTTGCTGGGACCATGCAGAAATGACTTTTATATCCTCGTTCATTTTTACGATTGCTTACGAGGTGGGAGTAGCTGCTTTGGCTTTTGAGTGGGCAATAGTAGAGAAGTAGAGATTTGATTGACGGTAATATTTTGTGCAAGAGAGTTTTGTCGGTGGCGTACAATACCTAGATTCCTTAGTTCCTTCCATACTCGCTTGGAATATTTAATGCCAGAGAAAGCGTTGGCAAAGTATTTGCGTTTGGAATTGTTGATCAAATATTTTGTCTGGTTCCTTAACTTGGTGAATTGAGCATATAAATTTGGGTTGTTGGAGCGAATGAATGTGCGGCGTATACGATTTCGTTACCTCATTTTCTCAGAGATTTCCTCGGTCAGCCAGGGAGTGGTTGGGAGCTTAGGTTGACATGTTCTCACTGGATCATGGAGGTTAAAGCAATTCAGAAGATTTTCATTGAATATTTTTAATTTGGAGTCAATGTCTTACTTAGACCTCATAAATTTTCATCCAGTCAGCGGAGGAGAGGTCATTGAGGAATCATTCTTCGTTGAAATTTTTAAAATCACGAAAAGTAAAGGAGGACGTTTTGGTGATGGGAATACGAATTGATAGGAAATGGATATTTGGTCATGGGTAGATAGGAATGGGACAGGAGTTTGTGAAAAGGAGGATGCTTTGTCCAAGTCATCCACAATGCAAAGGTCGAGGCAGTTATGGCTGTTAATGGAGGAATAACAGGAATGGTGCTATGCGTTGCTTGATTTCATGTTCATATTGCAGTTGCAAAAAATTCATGTCACACAAGTGTCAATCACTCAAAATTGCCATTATACTGCATATCATATTGCTTGTTTTTTACGTGTTGTTTTAACCTCACGAGTTCCCAACCCAAGGTCGTTCCTGTTTGTTTGGGAAGAGTCGACAGAGCCCAGCGACGTTTAAAAATATACTAGTTAATAGTATAGGGTGGGAGGTTCTTTACCTGTGCCGTGTGTGGTTTCCAAGAATGATCTGGTATCCAGAAAAACACACAGATAGTATTCAACTATTCGCGCTTAAATTATCCTCCCGGGTTTGAGCCACGGACTCCTGATCAGTAGCCCAACGCATTACTAACCAGGCTATTGCGTCGTCGTTCATTGGATAAGGCATTGCATTTCCATGGACGATCACAAAATTGGGCCACGCGTTTTGGTAATGGCGTTGGTTTCCATCCTTCGCCCAAATGACTGTTTCGGCATAAATTGACGAATTAAATAGATATTTTTATACCAATCCATGCGGTCTCCTTCTTACACACTTGTTTTTTTCTTGGTTGGAAGGCCATTATTTATGTGAAACTTTGCATTTCTCAAAGAGATACCTCTATTAATTTCCATTTTGGTGAAATGTACGGCGCGATTGATATCCCGATGCCCTCTTCATCGACGTCTGCGCGTGCGCCTCCGTTATGGCGTGCTGCGGATATCACACCTAAACACCCCGCCACCGCTCTTCGGATTCGCTTATCATTCTCTCTGGCAGCCCTCCCGAGGGAAGGCGTGAGTGAACTCCAGCCCCGAATATGCGCGGCCCGCGTGCACTGTAAAGGGCGTGAAGTTTCCCTCTCAGCCTCGGATACGATCTCGAGATCTTGAAATGTCCCGCCGAGGTGATATAAAAGGGGAGAATCTTAGAAAATATAGCCAATGTTTTCCATCCGAAGGCCAGGGATGACATCTCATTGTCAGTCTTGTGTTACTTTACCTGTGAATGTATTGGGCGCTCATAGAGGGATGATGATAGAATTCACAGATATTCGTTAACTTCTTAGCTATTTTAGAAAATGAAAGATCTCATTCTGAAACTAATATCGCTGTTTTTATTTGAAAACTAGTGGGACTTCGTGCTTCACATTAATTTATGTGAAAAAAATATGTTGCACTAATGTTCCACCATGTGAATGGGCGGCATCTTTGATTTGTAGTGCAGTATCTTTGATTTGTTGCTTTCCATGGCGAAGCGTGCGTGTCTTCTCAATGGATTGAATTATTGCATTAGATTTCCATATTAAATTTCATTGCTGATTTCTTTTCATTTTCACTCTACCGCACTTAGCTGACGTTCAATTTTCTCCACTAATTCACAATCTTTTCAATATGATATCAGCCATAAGTTTAATTTCAAGTCCATCTCTCAGTTAAAGTCATTTCAGTCTAGAAGGAAAGAGTAAAGGAGGAAGAATTAATTTTTAATAGCTCTTAAATAAAAGCTCAGAGGTATCCTCGGCTTAGTAGTACTCCTTTATAATCTGATACCTATCTGGCTTCTATATTAGTATCACAGTAAATCAACACGCAGCCAAGTGTTGATTGAACTCACTTGCGTCCTCATTGATTACCTTATAGCTTGTATTGCATGCACATTAGCATAAATATACCTTATGACAGTACAGGAGGTTTACTGAACTACAAATATCTCTTAAACGTTTTACAGAAGGCAGTTCCTCTTCCTTTATTGGGAGTTTAATTACTAGGGATTTTTGTCATGAGTCAATTGAGGTCTAAATTATGAAATGGTATTTACCTTTTACGGATATTGCGTACACTTATAATTTCCCGTACTTCTGTTCGTTTACCTCTTGTTTCCAAGTATAAATCATATATATCTCTCTTTAACCATTTAATGCGTAACTAATTTTGGATTAATTATTTTGGACTCAAAACTCATAAATTACAACACTAAATTGAGTTGTAAACATGTCGTGAAGAGTAAAGACACAAGTAAATATCATATTGCAGGAGCAGTAAAATACTATAACATAATCTGAAATAATATTGTAAATATGACAAATATGAATGGCGGTGTCTCATGCATGAAGAAGAGGTTGGAAATGTATTTTTACATGAAGGGAAAAGGTCATGCCTTGGGTGAGGGTCTACAAATTATTGAATTAGAAAATAATGTGGTAGAATGGCAGTTGTTGGGAGATGGGTGGACGGTATTCTGATAAGCGTAACAAACACATTATTTCTACTCTGGCTGAGTCGCAGACTCAGCAGGACGGAAAGCAGGAAAAGAGATTTTCTAGGTGTAGGAACACATGTAAAATGAAGTGAAGAAAAGAGTTTCATGTTAGAGATCATTTTGCAATGGATGTGGTGTGCATGGCCAACTAGTTCCTTCAAGGGTAAAGGACTAACTTTGAATGAATTGAGTGACACAGTACTAATGCTGCTCATGTATCATTGAACAATGTTGTTTTGTTTAAGAAATTATTTCATGCCTGCAATCCTGCCTTTTACGAATCGATGCTCGTATAACATCAGTCTTTAAATGCCGCCTACCGCAATGAATACTGCATTTAAATGCTGTATATTTTGTTGCAGCATTAAAGTTTTGATTTCTACACGTAAATCAGTAACTCATTTCACTCGTAAATGGTTCGGAAATATTCTTGGGTGAATGTAAAATACACTAAATATCGTCAAGCATACCGTCATCATCAAGCATCCTGTACTCAAAGTTGGGATGCGAATCTTTTTTATATGCTAGTACTAACATATAAGAACTATACCTACGCTATACTTATAGTTACTAAAATTGAAATCGTATTTTCCCTATTCTGAGCTGTCGTTTTGAACTATCGAATTACCAGTAATTGATTATTTGTCGTTATAATGTAGAAATGATGCATAAAATATTCCAAATTAATGGTAAATTGAAATAAAAAAGTTTTTTGCTTTCTAAAGGGATTGATTAAGTTAGTAATTTACCGTATTTACTCGTGTAAGCCGCGCCCTCGTGTATCCCGCGCACCCCTATTTTCGGGCAGGTTCGTGAGGAAAAAATTATTTCTATTGAAAAAAAAATTTTTTCCCTCGAGTCTGCATCATTTTGTCATAACATGAATGCACGTTCTTTAATAGAAATGCTGTGCCTAAATTACTTGTACGTCTTTCTCATTAGATGATTGAATTACGTGTTATTATCGTCACGATCGTCATCAATGCACGGCCTCTTTTACTGTGCATCTGTTTCTCGTAGCATCTCACAGTAATCACAGTTTCATACGATCACATCATCCAGCTATAAAAACGGCAATTGTTCAAAAGAACATCCAACTGAAATAATTGCAAACATATATACAATTTCAACCCGTGATTACTCTATTATTACGGAAATCGTTGGCATACCAACAAAAAAAAGCCAAACGCCATCCTTACCTGATAGCAGTGATCTCGTCTGCTCTCTGCGTAGTAGCTGTGGACTGGGACGATTTAACAACACCGAGTGTTGGGACCAAGTCTTGGGAACACACGGAAAAAACTAAGCTCAATGTAATAACAATTATAACTCTTATAAAACTAAAGAAAAACACATTCCCGGAAATATGATCATAAATCACTAATGAATATTCATATCATAACAGTTCTCATTCTTAGTTTTCGTCACTGCTAGATTCAGATGCACCATATTTCCTCCATGGAGCTCGATTTCCTATTTTTTCGGCATCATTTATAATATGTAGCTTTATACTCACAGGAAACTATCGAAATTTCACATCAGAATTCATTTTAGGGTGATAATAGCAAATTATTTTAAAATGCTAAATGATCGATTCGAACGCGTTTACTACTCTCACGCTTGGAACGGATAGTACGGATAGTAAGAAGGTATATTCTCTGAGCATACGACTATTGCCACCACGTAACAAATTTTTTGTTGTGTCTTTGCAATGTAGCTTTAATGTGTACGCAAAAGGAGCTATCTATTAGTACGTAAAAATGTTGCTACAGATTCGTGATACCGAAACAAACTCCGCTTACGATTTTGAAAAAACATAAAACTCCTTGCGGCAGCATACAGTATACAGTATATTTAAATACATATCAGTGCTACAATGTGTTGTCCTACTTACGATCTATACACGACAAATGTAATGCCGTGACAAATGGTGTTTCTGATCTAGCGTTTCTTCCAGTACCGTTGTACGCTCAGACTTTGTTAAACGCGGATTTTTATTTTTAATTACATACTTCAAAATTCCAGAATACTTTACAATGTACGATTTACTACTAAACCATGCTGCGAAGACTAGTATACCACTACTACTAGACAGAATGCGAAACTTAGGAGAGAAAACAACAGGAATCTGAGGAAAAAAGGTGCGCGGCTTACACGCGTAAATACGGCATTTTAGTGATAATTCCTCTAGATGTATTAAAACAAGACTTCTTAACGGATAACGTAGGGTTTAGCTCAAGTGGTAGCCTAGAGTGCAGGTCAATCCCCGGGGGAGTAATCTTGGAAGAAATTGACAGAACATGCAGAGTAGTTTTAGAAGGTCAGAGAAAATCACATAAAAAGGACGAGCATGCTATACCATCGAAGGTAATATGTAGATCAAATAATGCGTCCGTTGAAAAATTATCGAGGAAAATTTTAGTTGGAAAAAAGCGCCAAGAGAGAAACAGATTTGGAGAAAGAATTTCAGAGATAGTAGTGAATTGTCGTAGTTTAAGAAATTAAGTAGCAGAATTTCACCACCTCATAAAAAGCACTGATGCAGACATAATCGTAGGCACAGAAAGCTGGCTTTCGAATGACATATCAGATTGTGAAGTATTACCGAAGTGTTTTACCATATACAGAAAGGGTAGAGTAAGCAGAAACGGAGGAGGAGTATTTATAGCTGTGAAGGACCCGTATGTCAGTAGAAGAGTACTTATTTCTGAGCGATATGTAGAAAGCATTTGGTGTTCCGTTAAAGTAAAAGTAGTAACGCAAAAAAGATATTTGTAGGTGCATATTACAGGCCACCGGATGCAGACGTCATTTCTATAATGGAACTATAGTCAAAGATAGGTACATTACTTTCTCGGAGCAATGATAGAGGAATAATAGTAGTCGGAGACTTCAATCTCCCTTCGATAGACTGGAATACGTGTACATCTACATAAAACCCTGCAAGCCACCATAAAGGTGTGTGGCATGGGGTGAAATCTCACCCAACTTGCACTGCATAATATGCTTAAAAAAGGATGTGTAATAATGTACTAGTCTAAATTTAAATTTTTAAACATGATCAAAATAGCAAAGCAAGCATGCACTACCTATAATGCTGTTAATTGGGTTAACTTCTTGGGTTAAGTCCTTATGCCAACATGCAACTACACATGCTATCCATTGATACTCTCGTATTGCATATATTTACCTCTAGTCATATCCCTAATTTTACGAGAAAAAAAGGCATTTGAATCTCAGTTCGACAATCAATTTCTCTAATTTTGTGATTATGGTGCAGTCTACCATAGTAAGTTGGGTTGGCAAAATATTTTTAATGTCATCACTGAAAATATTATCTTTGAATTTATTTAAGAGATTAAGTCTAAATTTCAACCTTCGATCTGACAAGGATTCCCAATGTAATTCCATTAATAGACTGGTTACGCTAATATAGTTATCGTATTGTCCCTTTACAAATCTTGACGATCTTCGGTGCACACGTTCAAGTTCATTATTTAGGCCTATTTCGTATGGATTGCTTATTATTATTTTGTGCATTATGATGCTATTTTTTAATGTAACTTTCCGGCCTCTTTTTTCTTGTTTCAGATTAATTTATACCACGTATAATCTGGTTTTCCCCTCATGCTCCATACTATGATGGTTTCCTATCTAGACCTGGACCATCATTCAATTTGAACTGTATCTAACATGCGAGTCCATATTTTCACTCCATACTTTTCCGATTTACTAGGGGTGTAGACGATCGAGTGGAAAAAGTTCTCCGCTGCTGAGAAGCTGCTCATCAAGACTTTGATTAGCACCAATTCGGACCAATGCATGCTACTGGCACTTGAGAATCGTCTCGAATTCGAGTAGTACGAAATACCCAATATCATCAACGAAGAGCTATGAAGCCTGTTCTACAAGGGTCAGTGCATTGTAGAGTAAGCAGATCGATTAGAAAAAACAGGTAGCATTAAGTAGAGACTGAAATCGTAATAATAAATTAAAAAATCATCGCATGATTTCAAATAAGTTTCGGTCATCCAGCATGTGATTGTTCCAGGTGTGGATGCACCCCCTGCCACACACCCTCGAGGTGGCTTGCAGGGTATGTCGTAGATATAGTTATAGATATTTTGAAAAAAATTATAACGGAGTGACAAAATACAACTGATCAAAAACTTCTGCTTCGGAACATGTTAATAACGTTTTAAGAATAAAAGAAACAAAAAGCGCGGTCATAGTCGTCTCTTGCAGGATTGGCATCGTACTCGCATTGAGTACATGCGTCAGTTCGGGCACGGGATCATGTGTTCAACATATAGTCATGCCCGCCTCGCGATTGGACACAAGAGACTTCGGACCGCGCTATAGCATATAGCTCATGGTGTTTTCAAGTCTGTTTCCGCACTAATAGGCGCTTCAGACCGGGAGGAAAGGTATAAGGATAGGAATGGAAGGGATTCATCTCACTCATGGTGTTTTCAAGTCTGTTTCCGCACTAATAGGCGCTTCAGACCGGGAGGAAAGGTATAAGGATAGGGATGGAAGGGATAGAAGGGATAGGGATATGTGGTCTGAAGCCTCTCCCCCTCGTACTCGGATTCTAGCATATAGCGGCTGCTCATGCACTAAGAACCTCCCGCAGCTCCGTGAAAAGTAGCTGCGACTACTGAGATATATGTCGTCTGTTAAATAGATTCTTTTAAAGTTACGTCGTTCATTTACGCAGGCCTTTCATATCACCATAAATACCTTAAAACAGTTAGTCAAAAAGTGGTGGTCGATGCATACTTTGGTCAGAGAACGTGTTGCACAGCGGGTCTAGTGTGGGTTGCATAATTGGTACGTACTCAGAAGTATAGTTTTAAACGTGTAATTCAGCTTAACCATAAACTAAATTCATTTTCTCCCGTATTCACTAAACATTTAGTTTCAGATATCGCATATCTGCACATATTGCAGATATGTATGTATATGCAATTTAACGTTTTACCTTATAAGTAATCTTGCAGCATTTAGTCATTGTACTCAGCGACAACTCACCCCCATGACACGGACCATCATGGTGGCTCGGTCGATACTTTGCAGATATAGATATCGGAAAGTAACTTGTAGCACTGCCGTTATTGAAAATAAATTTACACAGAGCAATAGATTGTCAGGGTTTGTCTTCACATTCAATTTAATGTGAAACACATATTAATTGCCATGTGAAAAAATTGCCATTATTCTACATTTAGCGTTTGTCTTGACTAATTCTAGTGATCTTTCAGCGAGAACTGAAAACATCTCAAGCAGTGTACGTTAGCTGCATATGGTCCTTTTATGTGGAATGTTTGTTTACATGGTGAGTGGATAGGATAATAACCCAAAAGATTTAGTAAATACTTGACCTGTGTCAAACCCCTCCCATATGCTTATCTGAATACCTATGAGCATGACGCTGTGGCATTGAAACCGGTTTGGTAATCATAAAAACTGTAGCATATTGCGAAGCCATTCATTCTTTAACTAGCACATTGTCACTCGGAGTCTTTGCCGAGATTAATTTTATTACTTTACAGATAGAGTATCTAAATTACAGTTTTTACATCCTAACGTACCATTATAAAACATACCGGAAATAATGGGTCAAGCGAATCGTAAACTGGGATTTGTCAAAAGAGTACTGGGTAAATGTGACGAACATTTACGAGAAATCAGCTACTTTTCCCTTGTTAGACCTCATTTGGAATATGCTGCCAGTGTGTGTGATCCCTACGAAATCGGTCTAAATGATGAACTTGAACGTGTGCAGCGGAAATCGGTAAGATTTGTAAAGGGACGGTACGATAACCTTATTAGCGTAACCAGTCTATTAAATGAATTAAATTGGTAATCATTGTCAGATCGCAGGTTGAAATTTAGACTTAATCTCTTAAACAAATTCCAAGACCACATTTTCAGTGATGATGCTAAAAATATTTTGCGAGCCCCAACTTACTATGGTAGACTGGACCATAATCACAAAATTAGAGAAATTGATTGCCGAACTGCCAGATTCAAAATGTCCTTTTTTCCTCGTACAATTAGGCGCATGAATAACGGTAAATATGTCCAATCGGAGAGTAGCAATGAATAGCATTGGTAGCTGCATGTTGGTATAAGGACTTGAAGCTAACGCAACTAACAGCAATTTTTTTCTTGTTTGCTTAGCTATTATTTTCTTTTTTTAAATAGTGTAGTTTAGAACAGTACCGATATAAATACTAATCGTTTTTTAAGCATGAAATGTAGTGCATGTTTGGTGAGAATTCACCCCCTGCCACACACCTTTTTGGTGGCTTGCAGGGTATTATGTAGCTGTATAAGAACCAGAGACTGCACAACTCTTCCCACATGTCCGTCTCTAAGAGGAAGGTTAAGCTCACTCTGCTCTAAGCCCCATGGCTCTTGCAGTTCATATATCATGATACGTAGGGTTAACGTAGGGTTAAAGAATGCACGAATTACGTTCTTTAGAATTTATTTGTTTTTTTTTTATGGTCCCATCCTGCCTTTCATTCAATTTGTCGCCATGTTTTTCTTACATCAGCTGAGAGTGAGAATTCGTGCATCGTAACGGCATCGAGGTCACCGAAATAGGATTTGCCCCCCAACCAAATACTGCACCGGAGTGGTGGTGGAAGCTAAGTCGAGAGGGTGAGCGTACATTCTTAAGTCTTTCCACCTCTGTATGCTCCTTTATCTATTCCTCGCAAGCGTCGTCTGATGACATTGTTGATGATCTTCTCCCTCACTACCCTATTTGCATACTCGACGTGTGGCACAAGAAGGCGTCGGATTTTCCCCTTCATTCCGCTTCCTATAAGGAGGCTTAGACGGAAATCGTTCGGCAAATTGCATATTTATCCAATTGATATATAATTATTGGCGGAATTACTTCAGCGAATACGGATGGAATATGCTCATACGAAATTCCATTTCAGTAATGAACTCTCTGACGAGGAGTAGCCTAAAATGCAGAACATTTCATGAACAACGTATTTCTTGAAAGTACTTTAGAAATTTAAGCTAATGTTGTTTGCTAACGTACTCCGCAGCAAACAATTTTGGATAGGGAAGACAGGACTTGCGGCGGCTTCTTTCTCGTGGATATTTATTCTGAATTTTTATGCTCGGGAGTGGTGATAGAACGTCTTTTAGTAAAATAATGGGTTATGATAGTGAAATACCGTCACCAAATTTTAATCAATGCATTGTATTAATCTCAGGACGAGAATTTTTGGAATAATTTTTTTCCCAACTTTAAGCCACAGGCGTAAATAACACTTTGAAAACACCATGAAAAGAAATATGCTCGTTAAATCCTTTCATCGACTATGCCAGAGGGTGTTAAAAGCTCTCCGAGGCTACTTGAGACACTTCCCTTTGCCTCATTTTCAGAAAAACGCTCCGTTATACCCTAGCTGCGAATGCGGCGTTCGGCGCTTAACATACGTACCTCAAGACCCTAGCAAGGAGAAGGATTTATGCCGCCTATGTGAATGCTTGCCATGCACTTTGTCAACCGTGTTTACGTCGTTGTATGCATTAGGGTTATGCTCATTTCCCCGAGTGATCAAATTAATCTTGAAGCAGATATCACAAAAGTTAAATTTAACACCGCGCAAAATTCTTAATCTCTGCATATCTGTATTTATTATTGTAACTTTTTATTTGCGTATAGGATGAAATGTTATTCAGACAATTTATGAATCAGCTTATGATGCAGTTTGATTATATATTATATCCTAACCTATGAATTCGTCTCGACATAAACTTAGTATTATTTTTTATTCAAACGCAACCATTTACCTATTCGTCTTCATTTTTTACACACAGAATTATCCGAATACCAGAATGCTTGCTGGGATGAATACGAAACTTGATCCAACACTATTTTTTAATGTTTCCATGCTTTAATTCAATTCACTAATTTTAGAGGCTTCTGATTTGGTCTGTTACGTGCTGAATCTTGTTTCTTTCTGATGATAAAAATATAGCCATTTTGCTGAACGGGCGTTTGAATTTTCTTTTAGGATTATGCCCCATGGTCGGAGTTTATACTTATTATCAAGTTACCGCAGCGCTTAGGACAATAGAACTTATTTATTGGGATTTAATTTTTACGAGAATTCATGCTTGTTTTAGTGGAGATTAAGTATAATCCTGACCCTGATCGATAGAAATATTTTGCTTGTGAAAAAATGTGAGACGTGTTGCCTTTAAAATAATAGTTCAGCGATAAACTTTACATAATGAAAAGCTTCAAACGAAAGAATCCCTTTAGTGATGAATGGTTGTAATACTTTTTCCATCATCGAACCGTAATGGTCACATTTCTGAAAAAATGCTTATTTCCTTCACGTATCTACTCTCATGAGGCCAGCCATGGTTTCTGAAGAAGAATAAGGCTGGCAAAAATGAATTTTATCCATCAAAATAATTCCACTTTCACACCATTCTTAGTCAACAGGAACAACCCGCACCCGTAGTGTGATAATAATTTCCTCTTAATATCTCTGAGGGCTCTATATACCATGTTCAGGGATCTTATATCAAGACAGGATATATTCGACGATCGGAGAGAGATCTCGAATGTTCTACTTGGCAGCCACAAAACCGACAGTCCATCAAAAGGGCCCACACACAAAAAAAATCCCACGCACGCGGGTCAGCAGGAGTTTGAGTGCGTGTGGGTGGAAACGGGGGATAGCGTACCCTTCTCCACCTTCCCCCTGACCACTCATGATGACGCCCTTACCCTTTTTTGGCGGCTGTCGAAACTGCCTCCGTGGTTGCTGAAGGGTGAAGCATTGGGTTTGGGAGGTTTTCATGGCCGCGGGTCGAGGTGGGAGGAAATGTCGGGGGTGGAGGCAGGTCGAACCCTTGTCCGCTCAGCGTGCAAATCACACGGGTGCCCCGATCAAAGAGAACTTAGTAGAGAGCGGAGGAAGGGAGTGGGGAATGTGAAGGTGGATGGAAGGGTGAGAAGGGGTGGCTCAGGTTTTGCCAACGGCGGAAGGTAGCTCGGTGCGGTTTGGGTGAAAGGGGGGGGGGGTGCGGTTGACTCGGATGCGAAAATTTCCCTTCCCACAATCCCCTTCGTCTCTCCATCCCCCTCCCTACGAAACCCACTCGTTGCGTCTCGCCGCTCCCGTCTTTTGTGATATTGCCGACCTTTGTGCGGACGACGTCCTCCTCTCATTCCATCCGTGACTATTTCTAGCTGCGCCACCGCCTCCGCTAAGCGTCATGCGGCCCCAAGTTTATACTGGGAGATATTTGCTCGCCGCCACTCATGCGCTCTCTGTTTGATGCGTGCTCTTTATTGTCTTTCTTATCCTTTGTGATAATCCATTCCCTTCCTGCCACTGAGTTTTCATTTGAGGTCCAGCTCGTTGTTACGTGAATGCGATGAAGCACATGTGAGAGTATCATGTAAAGTCAATTCTTACTTATATGCTTGAAATATTGACCACAAAATGGAAGAGTGTATCAGCATATATTCCCATTTGAAATAAATATTTATTTTTTGGAAAAAACGATTACAAAGCCATGAACGCAACTGAGACATTAATAGTGCCATATTTAATATCCTTCAAAGTATATTTGAAGGATATTTGTTTTAAAAATGTATAAATATTTGAATTTCTTCTTCTGAATTATATCAATAGAAATAATTTACTTTGTAACATCGAGAGAGTGTCCTTACGTATGTTTTGCATTTGATTTCCATCTACATCTACATCTACATAATACCCTGCAAGCCACCACAAGGGTGTGTGGCAGGGGGTGATTGCTCACCAAACGTGCACTACATATCATGAATAAAAAAATTTCCGTTGTGTGGCAGGTAATAAAGTCCCTAATCAATACAATGCATTTACCTAATCTGGTGTCGAGTAACGTATTTCCAATAAGAGAAGATATTTTACACTCTGTTACTTCCTTACATCTTTCCGAGAGATAAGTATTTTATTTTATAAGAAGAATGGCTAAAGAAGGCCTCACGAATATACATCAATTTGTGTAGCAAGTAACGAAGGTTATGAAAAAAAAGAAGAAGCATGCCAATATGAAGAGTCAAGTCGGTAGAAAAATCGAATGGAGAGCTGCGTCAAATTAATTTTAGATTTGTTGACCGATGTTGATGATCTTCATCGTGATAAACTTCATGGTGCTTGCGCTAATCCGTCTCGCCATTATCTAAGATCAGCTCCGATGGCATTCTCCGATTTCCATCTTCCTTTTTCATTCTCTAGTTAGTTTCAATATGCTGATAACGTAGAAGCACATCAAGTACTAAAACTGCGAGAATAGTTTGAAAAGATGGCATGCTGTAGGCATAAGAGGAATCCCATTTTTCAGATATTTTCATTAATATTCTTATTAATCTAAGTTATAATTTCCCTGTAGGAATCCAACGTTTATAACGGTTACGTAGAAAGAAAATAATCCATTCCGTTGCCTATGCTGCTGTTCAACATATTTTCCGGTTCCTTTGTCGTTGTTCTGCACATTGTATGTACTTGCGAATTGTGTTCTTTTAACAGTAAACTTATAGCTAGTGTACCGGTACGTTTTGGCACAGGTCATCACAATTAATCAGACAATAATGAGAATATTTTTCTTGGGTAAATTTAAATATTTTCCAAGCGATTCCAACGCTATTTGAATTTACGATTGGTTAAAATGAACTTTCATTTCAGTGAAGTGAATGCTTGCGCACTTTCGTTTGAAGCACTCGGGAGCAGTGCCGTTCTGATTACCCCATCAAAGCGGCAGTGAACTGGGCCTGGAGTGAGTGTGCACTCGCAAATGACTTTATTTGTCGAGGCACCGGGATAAACGTGAAAGCACATCCTCGGACCTCTCCGGCAAAGCGATCACCCTTTCGGTCAGGGAATTCGCTCTACTGTTTAATTGTTTGGAAACGAGGGCGAAGATGGAGATTAAACGCCTGATTTGCTTGAGTGTCGCTTGAAGAATTAGGGGCGAGAAGTAATGCACGATTTTAGAATCAAGTCCTTTGCAATCTAAGACTATAAACTAAGTATCAAAGATACTAGTGTACCTTTGGACTAGAGGTGTTAAAGATACTGAATTATTGAAGATTTAATCGTCTATTTTGTTTACTGTTACTCTGATCTGAAGTCATCTAGATCTAACCCTATGTGTTCGTCTGATAGAAAGAAATATATGATAAGGAGTTGCTCCCTATACATGATGGGAATCATTGGTTCGCAAATAATCAATTGTGGCCGTGAATCCAATTTTGGTTGTATAAATCTTCATAGTGGACCTCTATAAATCCATTTGAATCTTGCGATCAATTTTTTCTGGACGCATGATCCAGCACTAGTGTACTTCCACCAGTGTATACTTCCACCAGTGTAAGTAATTCCTTTTTTCATTTAACATTTACCACAATAAAAATAGCTGCTTTTGTGATTTAGATAATTAGACAGTCTTCAAATGATAACATTCCAGTTGAAAATTGGTATGAGCTCTTAGATACATGTATTAAAGAGTACTAACTTTAAATAATGTATGCGGATAGTAGAAAGTAAGACACAAGGTTTTTTCTGTTTTCTCAACACTATAGCCATCCAAAATAGGTAAAAGTCCCGTTTACAATGCAGTTTTCGTAAAGCAGTTTCGTACTTTGAATGGGGAATGAGGGATAATGTAAGTAAACGGATTCAGGCGGCAATTTGTTGATCAACTAATCTTAATCTAGGAACTCATTAAAATCACTCCTACCCATAAAATATTTGTGGGCGGTACGAGTGATATTATTCTGATCCTTGATAAAAATGTACTGAACGTTTGTAACGGAAGTTAAATTTTGTATTTACTCCTGCTGATGCTACAAAACCTGTAAAGTTTTCTTGACACTTAGTTTTCTTATATACAAATAATTCTTATAATTTTTCGCTCAGCTGGTTGAGCACCTGGCCGGAAATCAAGGGGCACGGGTTGGAGTCCCGGTCAAGGCAAATGATTTTTTTCTCTGTGAAATATCTAGCTATTGTGCAATTTCAACGGGTAACTCCATTAAAGTTTCCGCGGCTAGCTCACGAGCTTTGAATTTCTTACAGGTTCTGTTCAGCTTTCCTGACTAAGGGTTCCTTGTCGTCCATGTCTGCTCTCGTTGCTTAATGCGCCTCCACCACTGAGCATATGCTCAAGTCTCTTGCTCTCACCCGGTCCCGTCTCTCTCTCTTCCTTCCAACCCTCCACCATTTCTCACTACGATACCGTTCCTTAGGGTGACTCTCCCAGATTTCAGTTAGTCCTTCACCCTTCATTCGTTCACTTTGATATTATCCAGGGAGAGAAGGGGGGTGTCATGATTCCGAGGGAGCCTTTACAGCCGCTTAACCGTGTTACACTGGCCTGTAGTCCCCTATAATGAAGACAGCAGCGGAGAGCACATTTTTCCTTAATAATGGCAATAGGAAATTTCAAAGAGGAAAGTCCTATCGCTGTCGGAAACAGGATTTACTTCGTCATCAACCAACAAAAATCTTGGATTAAAATGGAATTTTAACCTCTAATGCCGTTTTAGTGAATAGCTTTGCTCAACAAGGATGTCTCAGTGGATGTAGTAAAATTGGAACCTTATTCAGACTGGTTCTTCTGTTTCTGCCCCTTGCAATTTAAGTCATCATCATAGATAATAATGACCATTTGTGGCATAGCAATTCTTTTAACATTTCTGAAAGATCTACAACTTAAGGCAATTATCTCTAAGAGGCAAAAATTCGATTATAGGTCTGTGTATTGCAGATGAACGCCCTAGTACAGTATTCAAGAATATTTTTAGTCATTAGGTATTATGCATGATAAGTGTCCTGCCCTGCCTTGTAGTGTAGTGCCTTGTTCTACGTCTAATTTGTGATACGTAATAGGGGAAGGAATTTATGAGACATTCACGTTGCGACAGGCCAAAGAAAAATCACATCCATTGAAGAAACGTCTTTAGTAATCACCTGGTGCATACTACGTACCTTTTTCAGATTGTGGAACAGAAGTTTTCCAGCATTGGCTGTCAAGATCCATCCAAAGTCTTCATTACACGCATACAGGAACGTTTAAGAAAGACTGGCCCAATTTTAGTAATTTCTAAATGCAATCTTGTTTACTTATTTAATTAGATAAAGCACTCTAATTTTCATGAATTGTAAGTAAAAAGATTAATGCACCGTGTTAAAGAATTTTCATGTATCATATGTCAATTAATATTACATATTGTTATAAATACTTTTAATATACTTGATACTTTATATTTTACTCATAATAAGCCAGTGTTTAATATACAAGATGGCCTATGACATAACATCCTCTTCAGAAAAGCCCTTTTAACGATTCCACCAATAAATCCCTATATTTTGGAATGGTTCTCGATTCATTTTAAACAGATATGAATGATTATTTTCCAAGTGCGTTAAAATGCAGCTAGAGGAATTTATTTCGACTTCGCAAAATCGATATTTCCTTGACATACTGACAATTTTCCGAGAAACGCAAATTTTTTAGGAGATTTTCCGAGTAAAGAAACTCATTAGAGAAATTGCATGATATTACGGGCAGGAGAGGATATTCCATGATTTTTAAGGCTGAAAACTAAGGTGTCGTTATGCATAGGTGCCGCTAAATTTATCTGAAAATCCTCTATGGCAATAGCAAGAAAGTGTCGTTATTTACTCTTACCTTACTTCGCAGCAATAAATTGATCTAGGAGAAACTTACCTGGAAAAGAAAAAATAATAAATTATTAATTAGATATATATGCTTAGAGTTACGGTTATATGAAATGCACCTCATAAGCGCTGTAAAGGTTAATAAAAGGTTAAGGATTTTTTGTATATTTGATGTAATTATTTAAATGCAATGTTTTAGTGCACTCCAAGCCATATTAATCTGTGAAGGAAAGCACATTTGTGCTGACATGTTGGTGTGTATGTCGTAATTGTTACAAAAATAGAATATTAACATTTATTTCAATAAATCAATGCGTTTAACCATTTTTTCAGCTTTAAGGATTACTCCTATGCACATACGTGATTTCAAACTAATGCCTTTTGTATAGACACCTTTTTAAAAATAGAGTAATGTAAATTACTATTTTTTTATTTGATTTCCTGAATGTGGGTTAAAATCCCTTGAAAATGTTGATGTGCGGGAAACAGTGAGCAAAGATCCAAATGCACCTTACTATGCAAGATTACTGCATTAATTGTGATACCATTACATTTTTGTTTATATTACAAAAAAATGTGGGGTTTAAGCGAATATTTAAATTTAATGGTACTTTAGCTGTTAGAAATTTGTCATTCAAAATAAAACCTTATTGACCTTTCATGATAGAATAAAAATAGTTTATTTTATATAAACAATCTACAAGATAGAAAAACTAATACTCATAACTATATTATTCAATTTCAAATGGTAAATTTAAATGATGGAAAAGTACTACTTGCCTTACCGATCATTATGTCAACAAGATCAAGGTATGATATGTTTTTTGTCCTTTTATATCGATGCTCAGTTCAGATTATGGTAGAATGGCATTTTTGGAGCCACGTAGTACCCTTTTATTTACGTCTTAAAGACAGATATAAGTTGATGGAGTACTGAGAGTTCTTCGAAGTTGTAAGTCACTTCCTTTAGCTGGTCGGTCGGTCATGGAGTTTTAAGGCCCAAAATCATGCTCAATGAATAAAAGTTTTGATCATATTCTGTCATTTCCACAATACGTCATGATTTGCGACTTAAACGTATCTAATGGTGCAAGAATAAGTAGCTCATAAAGTACTATTCTGCGATTTCTTATTCCCAATTATTTCAGCCACGTGGAAAGCACATGTATATTTATTTCGCTCGATTGTATTTACAAAGTGTACGATTCTAACTGACGAGAGTGGGTAGTGAGGATTAATTTTATAATTACGTTTAGTTTAAATATTTTCACATTGCTAGAATACTTGGGCGCTGTGATTTCGAATTTATTTTTTAGAAGCCAGTAGAGAAGGAATTCAATTCAGCTTTAGAAAGTATTCAGACATTATAATGTTTAGAACTATTTTGTGCTGTTCGTTACGGGAGCGTATTTATAGAGTTTGCGATGTTCACTTCGGCGTACAGATAATTATTTAAAATGTGAGTCTCGAAACAGTATTAGAAAAAGAAGTCTTAGAAACATTAACCTCCTTTAGCTGGTGACTAAAATATACCTCTGCATTTAAATTTGCATAATTTTAAGTTAGTTAAAAGAGATTCTCCGTCTGATATCATTTTCGTTCGATTTTTGCTGAGCACCATATCAAAACTAAAAAATGTTGGCACATGTTTCAAAAACGCATGAAATAATGCTGTTCGGATCCTGAGGCTAGATACCGATTCAGAATTTGTCGGAATTCATACAGCTATTAGGCCGGAGAGTCGGCGTTAAAATATTGGTTTTAGCTATATTTCAATGTCAATTTCAAAATCATTGGGACCGTATTGACAAAACGTTGAGCGAAAATTGTTCTTAATTACATTTCTAACCGCTTCTACGCCCACATATCCTCTATAGTATTGGTATCACTCACTTTAAAAACATTTAGGACTATGTTTTTTTCTGAATTTTTGCTCTTTTTTCTTTAGCTTGGTGTCTCAAACGAGGTTTTGGAAATGGCCCTCCTTATCCTCTCAGGTTGTTTATGAAATGGTACAAATCACAATTGATTCCGAAAAAGTATTTTTGTCAGAGTATTCGTTATCAGCTCTTTGTATATGATTTCGCTTTTGGATCCAAGGGTAAAGCTGACTGCTTGAACGTTCAGCACGGCATTTGGAGCATTTACCCTCAGCTTGTTAGACACAACTTAGGGTAATTTGACTCGAATTGGAGAAGGCGTTTCTCTCTCTCAGCTTGTATCCCCCCACCCGACCCTGAAAATCCATTATTCAAAGTATTCGGCCGATGTGAAGTTCATTTTCGAGGGGTGAGGGTACTCACGGTCCAATCACTACAGGGCTCCAGTGAAAGGAGAGAGAGGGTGGCGGAAGAGGGGTAGAAAACGCGCCAGGCGATATTATTGAGTGGTCCAACAGCGTGAGTCGCCTTACCGCCCGTGAAATCGGTAATCGAGGCCTTGTAATAGATAAAAGCATCCAAGAGAGCTACCTCAGCGGAGAATATGTCAACATGGTGGGTTCGGGATGTAAATCGACAGGGCACCAATGAAGGAGTGACCGATGACTAATAGCAGACTAAGGAGTGGTGGACGATTAAATCAGGAAAATTAAAGCGAACGGAAAACGGTTAATAGAGCGCACAAACGAGGAATGTGTTCGAATACGATGTTTGGATCAAACTCTCGGAGTTAGTTGTTAAGGTGAGTGGGAGCGAGGAGCAAGAAATTTGAAGGGAGTATTTGAATCTTAAAACTGTTTAGCTTTCGTCACCTTTCTAGATCATCATCTCGGATATGCCTAACAGATGCCTTAAAAAAGAGACGTTTACGGTACAAGGTTAGGTTAAATGTAGCGCTACCGCTGGGGATAGTTCATGGTGGCCATGAACTATCAGGAGAATTTCGATCGGATAGTGAGTCGTTACGTTTAGGAAGAATTTGGCTATGTATTTTAGGCTGGGGGAAGGGTTCAGAGTTTTTCTTCCACCGAGTAATGAGGGAAAAAGAAATTATTAGGATGCAAGAGAAGGGATAGTTTGAAAAGTAATAGGATAAACAGAGAAGAATTGAAACAATGGCGCTCAAACGCTGATGATTAAATTTTCCATCGCGTCTTTGATTCCCATATAATGAAAACTGGTGAGTTGCGTGGGTGGTGTCCTTATGTGGTGAATTTTCAACACATCTAAAGTTTTTCTCAACCACCTCTTCAAGTTGTTTCACGTATTACCTATATAATAATCACCAGGAATATTCATTGATACAAAGGAATAAATGTAAAAAACTTTGAAAAATGTCTGATACTATGTCATCCCTCTTCAATATTCTGATTCGGGTTGCTTAACAGCATAGGAGCCATGCAGTGTACGTAAGCCATAAATTAGCGTACATAGACAGTGGTATCTCAGAAAAAATTTACCTACATATTAAAACATGTTTTTTTGTAAGTATTGTAGGAAGTTGTGCATACACTTCCTACCATGAGAAGAGAAAGTGTTAGGAACTTGGTTCGGAATATGCAAACTCCCTGCTGTGGGCTCTACATTTCACCAGAAAAAATCTTTCTGATGATTGCAAATAACGATTACAAACAGCTCTTATCTGAATTGAGAAAGCGCTGGTTCCAGGACAGTGTATTCAAATATATCATGAGTTTCAGCACATCTAAAAATAGATAGATTTTAATGTTACTAATTATCAGGTTACTAATTCAAATTGTGTTGGTTTTGATTAGAAAATGATAGAATGGTATTTAAAATCAGAATTATTGCGTATTAAAATCATATCTAATGAATATGTGTTCATTTTACTTCCATGTTACATGCAAATGTGCTTTTCGCGGTGCGAAATCTATGGTGATAAAACTGTAACTCTAAATCAATTTCCTCGAGGAAATCCCTCCTTAGCCCTCCTTACCCTCTCCTGAATTCTGAGGCAAAACAGCACAATCAAAGCCTTTGAGATGGATGGCGAAGCAATAAGTGGAACGTGATGAGGGATGTGGAGGGATGGAGTTTCCCTGGATTGGAGAATTTAAAGCTTGTTAGATGGAGGATAGTACAGGGGTGGAAATGACTGGGATTGTAGGTGAACGGAGAGGAGAATGGTAGAAGGGAAGGGATTGATTGAATTGGTGGCGATAGCGTGCCGTTAAAAGGATAGGCCGTCGTACACTGAGGGAAGGCACTTCTTGCCAATGAGATGAAAGGGAAATTAAATCAGCAAGATAAATTCTAGATGGGTCAAAGGCTATATCACTGAATAGAGAGCGATGTATGTAAGAGAAGAAAGGTAGGGATTATTGTAGATGGGTTTCATCCAAGATATTTTCAATCAACAATCTCTAATTATAATGAATAAATTCAATTGTTTTTTTTCGAATTGTTCTTAACTTTAGATATTGCTCTTTAAATTGCAGCAAAAATACAATTATTTAGAGAAACATCCATAAAAATATGTATGCCTTTGCTGGCTATCTGTACGAGCATAGCATTTTGACTACACTTAAAAATTTGAAATGCATTGACTAAAGACCTGCTAGGAAACTTAAAAAATTTATGTAAATAAAAAAAATAACAAAAATATAGGTACCTATTTTTACTTCACGCATTGGCTATTAAGTTTTCTTAAGTGTAGGTATTAACAATGAAAATTCTTTCACCGCATATGTAGTTTTACGATTTTCACGCAAATAATACTTTCATGTTGAATAAGCGTCGATATCATTTTCTCTTACGGTATGCATTTAAATTTCTTATCTTCAAAACCCTTAATACCTACGTGGATTTTTAGATTTGCCCGAAATGTATTGCATAGCTATGTCCGAATTCGTAGGTGGATTTAACGATTTTCCATTTGATTAAAACTGTGAATCACAAAACAATTGTTATAATATTTCTCATACTTCATCATTTCATTTTTCACCACAGATAAATTATCACGGATACAGACTAAAATCAGACATGGGATTTTCGCACTCTGTAATATTCTTTTTTATCATCATGTTTAAGTGACATATTAAACCACCCCTTAGAAGGATTTGTTCAACGAACTAAAACAAACAGATTGTTATTTGAAGTTCCGAGCAGAATTAGAAATGCAATGCAGTACTTTTCATTAGTAACTTTGCTTTTATGACGTTTTCAGTCTCGTGTTCAAATTGATGTTGACCCCAATAATTTAAAGGGATATGACATATTTTCAAAAAGGGTTAAAAGTATCATCAGCGCTTTTGAATTCGATTTTAGCGAAAGCTAAAAGGAGGTCTGGTATATGTTGAAACTAATATTGCAGCCTAACAATTGGGGCAATGTCAAAGACCTTGGTGTAATACTTTCCTCAAAAGCTAGCGGGCCAGCTGTTATAGAAGCTGGTTTACCTTTGGTAAGGCTAGGATACGGGTTTAACTACATCCATTTCATGCATAAGAACCCCAGCGGTTTCTTCAAAAAATGTGGCCACTAACTTTTTCCGCTCTCCTCATCACAGGAAACGTTCCGTACGCCCTCGTAAATATGCCTCACTCCTTCTTTGGGTGGGATTCAGGAGTCTGCAGTCAAGGCTGGGCGTTGGGGGAATGGGAAGTCGCAGGGATGGGGGTTGGAACCAGCGGGAGAGAATCTTAAAAGGAAAGGAAAAGGCAAGGGCGGGGGTCGAATGACTGAGCGAGAGGGAAAAGAACGGGGAAAAAATAAATGGAAATGAGTCGGAAGTTTTTTTTTTGCTAATGCTCTTTGACCATGGGCCTGGAAGTTTGGAGAAAAAATGTTGAGAAAGAGAGACAGGAGAGAGAGAAAAGGGCGGGAGGTAGATTGAAAGATTGGAGTGAGTAGACTGGCATACATCTTCTTGGAGGGATATAGAGAAAACAGCGCTGAGGCAGACGCAGAAAATATTCTTTCCTCCTTTCAAGAAATTCATGACGTCGCCCCTTTTGCGCTTTCCTCTCCGTTGGCGCCTCCGAAGACGAGGGATGTCTTAATGGATGCAGTGATCCTTGTAAGGACATATAAGTGATATGTACGGGGAGATAAAAAAATACGGAGTATGGTATATGAGGTCTTAAATCCATCTTGTCTGAAGAATGCGATGAACTACGGCTGTACAAACGAATTTGGAAAAATTGTTCTCTCATTCGCGACCCTGAAATTAAATGCTTTAAACCCTTCTCTATCCTATTCAGCCGAAGATTTAATTTATTGAGATTGATAGGATTTTATTGAGATCCGTTGTGAATAATGAGTTATTAAAATATATATAAAATATATGGTTTATAATCCAATATTGACATTAAATTTTGGATTAATATTGTGTGTTATCATCTCCATCATATTTGCATGCGTTCTGAGGTTAACAGGCTTACGTGGTCAGTTTTATTAATTTTGTTTTTACCCAGTTCCATTGCTATATTTTGTCGATATCTACACGTATGAAAGGAGTATTGAGGTCTATAAATGCTTAGGATTCACGTTAATCAGCCAAAAGATCCTTTTTTTCTTGTTTCTCTGTTTCCCACTTTCCTCGTAATTAGTCTTCGGACGCTTGGTACGGATCAAGTTTTGTTTTTGAAATTCTCCAGAGTGTAAATATCCATAAATGATAAATTCATCTTATCAATAGTCAATAAATTCCTCTGAATTTATTTATGAGAATTTCTGTTAGCAATAAAAGTTGTACTTTTGTTTACCTATGTAAGGTATTGAAACGAAAATTCACTTCGAATAAAGCTACTACAGTTTATTTGACCATTAACATTTAAACATAGCCCTATTATTTATTTAATACAAGGAAAGGAAAATAAATCAAAGGAAAGTAAAAAAATCTGTCCAATGGGAGAGAAAACCTACTTGCTATGAACGCCTTCAATTTGATGTCATTAGCGTGACCCTAGTAAAACTGTGTCTGGACAATAGTAATTCCTTGATTCATATTTATGACAAAAATTACAAAAAGAGCCTTGTCGCTCAATGAGGCTAACCGAGAACATTTTGTTGACTGCATAGTTCATGTCATTTCCAGTGGTCAGGTTGGTAATTCGCGTCGGCATGCACTTGGATCGAAGTCCATGGTCAAAGGCTTCCAATCCTGCCTGTAATGGGGAATGCATCTGTCTAAAGACTTGTGTTAAAGCTAGGTGAGACGGCGTGATGTGGCCTTGGCAGTTAAAGCACCTTTTAGCCTACTTGATTCTGCTACTGTTCTCATGCATGCGTTTATGCATACGTAAATGCGTTTTGGTGGAAGTGTTAATTTGCTAGGAGTCCTGCTGAGTATCGTGATATAATGCTGATTATTAATGTGCATGGTACTAACTTTGTGTCCTATTTCATAATCTAAATGGCGCACGCGTGAAGTCATATTGGCATTAGGAGCCGGGGATGAGGATGAGATCTCCTAAATCAGGCCTTTTGAACTCTTTTCAGTATTACACATGGAAGCTCAGCACACTCTTAGAGGAAGATCAAATTCAAGGGACTGACCAATGAAGGCAATCGCGTGTAAGTAATTACTGTTTCATATTTATTATTAAAATACTACGCTTCGTCAGTGCTGTGTTTATCTGGATGTCGTATTTTGCTTTTTAGCCTATGTATTAAATGGAATGGAATGGAATTAAGCCCTAATTATTGAATATAAGATTTTTTGAAGCTGTAATTCATTATATTGATGAAGAACTTCTGATTTAGTATGAATTTACTATGCCTACTAGATCCATGATGTTCCCTTATTTTGTATCCGAGCGTTCAGAGAAACCCTTATTATATATCTGTTTTCCTTTGATCTGGCTGAACTCATTAAATAGAAGGTAAAGCAAAACCTGATAATTTGAGAGAATGTGATTTGAGGAAAAAATATTTTTTCTCTAATCATTTTTAATGGAAAAGCGGGATGCGTATCACATTAAGGGAAAGGCGTAATAGGCATTAAATTAGATTTTTCACAGGTGTTCCGGGTCTTAACATCTTATGAGTGTGATTCTTTGCGTTCCCGTTAATTCTTAAACATAATTTTCAACTGAATCTTCTCCCACGCAGGGATATATGCTTAAAATTTTTACATCATCCATCTAAGGAAAAGCTTTTCAAAGCCCATTTTTTTGGGGAAAATTTTAACTTAAGGGACGAACTTTCTATTTTCAGAATCTTTATACATAATTTAGTTTAGAGGACCGGTATGTATTTGCGGACACTATTTTGTACTTTGTTATACCGTTTTGTGAATCATCTGATTTAAACATATCGGTAAAACTACCGAACATTTATTTTGTGAATTGAGCATTAATTACGCCAGTATTTTTTTCAATTTATTTTTTACGTTAAAGATTATAAAATTACTCTTATTTATAAAAGTATTATAATGGTGCTGTTTATTGAGAAATTAATTTTCACATCAAAATATTCCAATACGTCTGCTTACGTTGCTATTTATACATATCTAATTGTCAATCATACCAAACTTTAAGGAGCGCCTAATTCATGGGAAAAATTGGTGAAGCACAAAGGCAGAATAACTTAATGTTGAACGGAATATCACTTATTTTTTCACTCACCCATATTGTATCTTATCTGCATAGTCAGGTGTACAAACCAACCCACTGATGCAACGCGCATCATTGCGTTTTCCGTAGTTTTGAAAGAGAGGGAAGAGGATAAATGTGTGTGTATATTGTGGTAAATGCATCCAAAATTGTGGTTTAAATGCCCAAAATGAAGTTTCTAACGAAAAGTCCGTCGTAATTGGTGTAAGAAAGATGCTAATTCCGGGGAAATCTTTCATCGTAGGAATTAAGGCTGAGGTTGAAACACTGCAATTTCCAAACACAGTTATATTCTCCACGACCATGGTTTCGTTTCATGGCAACATCATCACCTGATGATGTTGCCTTGCATCGAAACCATGGTCGTGGAGAATAAAACTGTGTGTGGAAATTGCAGTGTTTCAATTTCATGCTAATTCCGGTTTTTAAGTGTCACTGTATAACGTCTTTATGCTTACGTTGCGTTGTCCATGATCGTAGTTATTGTCGAAGTGATAATTGTCATATATCATTCAATATTATTTTTTGCGCTTTTTCATGGACGTAACTAGTACCTGCTTATAGCTTCTCGCGAACATATGCTATGATATGAATAAGTCATTGCGTCAAAGTCAAAGCCATGAAATTTGGCCTGTATATATTTGTCTGGAATTTAATGGCATTTTATTATTTCTTTGAAAAGCACATGTGTAATTTATGTGGAATTCGTTTAAACTCCATTTTTATAATTACTTACTGGATTGAAATTTTCTAGCAAGCTTTTTTTGTTTTTGTGTGTGGTTTAATATATGTTTTTTGTTTTTTGTATGGTTTTGTGTATGGTCCGATGTTCAATGTATTTATATGTTCCATTTGTCGCGTAATAGGGACGATGTAATGCATTCCAATTTTTTTACCACTAAGGCATATATGGTATATAGCTGTGAGTGATTAACTGATACTAATACAGTCAAAGACTATGACAATTAGGAGGAATCTTGGGGTGCATTTATTTATTTAAGTGTTAAAAGTACGAGGGTCATCCAGAAAATAAGTTCCGTTTTAGTCTGTAAGTTGCTAGGGCTTTTGTTTATCAAATTCTGGCAACGCTGTACGAAAGAGGGGAACCTTAGGAATAGAATGAGAGGTGAAAGGTCTCAGTAGCCTTTAAAACACGGTCACAGCCAGTCGTTGAAATGGAGTCCTCGACGTCGCGTCCCGCCACCTCTGTGCCTGTTCAATATTCAAAGTTGTGAAGTCCACCAGGAAGATCATGGCCTCTGTTTTCTGGGACCAAAAATGAATTCTCCTGATTGATTTTTTGCCTCCAGTAGAAACAATTAACGCCTCCCGGTATTGTGAGACCCTGAAAAACCTTCTTCGGGCCATCCAGAACAAGAGAATAGGAATGTTGACCTCTGGTGTGTGCCTTCTCCACGACAATGCACGGCCTCACGTCGCTCGTTCCACAACGGAACTTTTGGATCATTTCGGTTGGGATGCTCTGACCCATCCACCTTACAGTCCTGACTTGGCCCCTTCAGACTTTCATCTGTTCACCAAATTGAAGGAGGGATTAGCCGGAGAACGTTTCACAAGTGACGAGGAAGTAAAAGAAACTGTCACCAAATGGAACAAGGAGGTGGCGGGAAGCTTCTACGAGGACGGGATTTCAAAGCTCATTTGTCGGTATACGAAGTGCATTGAGGTTTCCGGAGATTATGTGGAAAATAATACATACTATCAAGAATGTTTTCTGTAAGTTTAAATTTTTTCAATAAAAACCAGATTAATAAGAAAAAACGGAACTTATTTTCTGGATGACCCTTGTATGTCATGTATCCTAACCGGAGTAAAGGATATTGAATTGCATGCTCATGAATAAAAGAATTCAATATTTACCGACCATCTTAATGCACCCTTTTTCCCAAATGTTGCCTTTGTTTTCAATAGGTAAACACATATCCATAAAGCGTATGAAGTCTATGATCATTGATCATATGGTACAATTAAAACTTCTGTATATAGTCTCATAATATATATCTTCATTCGGTCACCATTCTCTTAGAGAAACCAGATTACATATGTAAGAGAATGTCATGTACAAATAAAATAAATACAGAAAAATTAATTTAAATTTAAATTTATGAAAATGAATAAGATCGAATATACTGTTGACAAAGCACATTAAATCCAATTAGACTAATCATTCTACCTATTTGAAGGTAATTTAACCTTGTGAAAAGTGTTGTAGGAAAATAAACGATTTTGCGTCCTCCTCCATAGGGTTACAGAGTACCTAACTCTATAATTACCCGCTGCCCCTGTATATTTTAAACCAAAAAAACCGTTTAAGCTTCATAAATATTCCTGTAATGCTGCCTCAAATATAGGTAAAATTTGAATTTGAATGAACTCATTTAGATTTCTTCAGATGGCCTCCTCTTTCTACTCACTCAAATTTAAAAATCAAATCATCCGACTACTTCATTATTCAGGCAGCGCTCCATGATGGCGAATGTGAAATTTAATCAAGGGTCATTCCACTGTATGAAATGTGCTAATAATTGTCGTTTTGAAGAAAACGCCGTTCTTCGTTTTAAAGGCAATATAAAAGGCTGCACAAAAGTTTTTAATGATTGCCCAAGCAATTGATTTGTTGGAAAATATCACAAGAAGCTGACAATTAGCCTGGGTCAGAGAATATTCGTTACTGTAGCAGCTGATCGTGGTGCACATATTACACATTGCAAGTGCAGTGGGGATATTCTCCGTTTTCTTTCGTAATACAATCAATAATAATTGTAGTAAGAAGAAATAAAGCAAAGTGTTTTCATGAATATCGTACATTCTATACGGCGTCTGTAGTACCTAGGAAAGGAAATTCAGTTATCAAATCTTCCTATACTTTCTGGTGGATGTCATCATATCAGGCATGTTATCAAATTGATTCCCATTCAAACTTTCAAGACAAATCTAATATTTGCATTGTTTACTACAAAAATATGAGTGATTACACCCTATGCTTAGACATAATATTTTTTATTAGTCGTCATTTTCATGATTTTTTAGTAGCGATAAGGAAAAGATTAGTTGATGTTTTGGCCAAATGAAGCCAATTAGAAACGTAATTTTGCGTGGGAAGGAAGTAAGCAAATCCTGAGAGATAAGTTGTGAATATGGCGTGGAAGTGATTTGTGGGATTTGAAAAATGGGTATTTGATGAGGCTCTAAGTGGATGAATTTACCCTTGAGATTCTCCCACACCAAGATCTTAATCAATTTAGAGTCTCTGGTCTAAAAATCCGGATTACTATTCTTTTTCTGGTGTCACCCCTGTTGAAAGAGTTAGATTGTAAAGTTCCTGCCTCCAGTAGCTCTTTCCATTTCCGTGCGTACTTCATAAATCGATATTAATAGGACCGTAAATTACAATTGGGAAGAACTTTTCTTAGCGGAGAGGAAACTTCAGCAATATTTTTGCACCCTTAAGGGGCTAGGTAAGAAATGAGAACTTCTGAATGAAATGAGAGAATGGAATCGCATATACTTGACTTTTATATGATTCTTTGTATATTTCTGCTAAATTATCACTAAAATGGAAGTACAGTAGAAATAAGGGATTAAAGTATAGAATTTTACAGAAATGTTATATTCGATGTTATTTTAATTGCGGCCAAATAAATAACATGAATTTTGTCATAAAAATATATTTGACATTTAAATGACACACAAATCATATTTGGCATACAAAAAATGTGAAAATTTGTTAATATATGATATAGATGTGAAATATAGCCCAATATCTACGAAGCGAGACAGAATTATCTATTATTACCCTGTTTTAAATACAAATGCATTATCTGGTAATGGCCAAATCTTACAACCAATTTTGAGAGTCTCTATATTTATAAAATGGCTGGATGGAATATATACTCAGAAAAACGAAGACGAAGATAAAAGGAAAGAATCACATACTACACTCAAAACACCGTGAAAGCCGGATTAATGAGTCATTCATGAGCACTTAACGAAAACTTTGAAAATGGTTGATAAGGCCGAATCAAGGTTTATTGTGCTTGAAATGTATCCACAAACTACGAGTCAAATGGTTCATTCAGGTCTAAAAATCCGTTTTTAAGAAAAAGGACAAAACTCACAAGTGAGTGTAATTGAAAGCGTGCGTAACAAGCCTCCGAGAAAGCTTCTTTGGAATAAACTAGATTTCGTAATTCGTTGCTAATTCATAGTTCATTAGTTATTATCTTATTAGTTCATACTTTTCCTAATTTTTTTATGGCACTGATTCCCGTCTCATTTCCGTTTCTAGCAGTGCTCTATTCTTCTCTGTGTGCTTTGTCAGGAAACACTTTTTAAGAACGACATTCAGATTCCCTTATTGATTATTTACCTGACTTTGGTTTATCATTTTCAGTGTGTAGCTTTCTAATCTCTATTATCCTTGTCTTAGTCCTGCATATTATTTTCTTCAAGCGTGCAATGATTACATCCAAAATCCATCCAAATCCCACTCGATATTGTTTTTCACCAGCTGAATTACCGAGCCAAGCAGCATGCATAGTTTTATTCTTCTGTATAGCTAAATTCTTCGAGTATATCTGTCTATTTGTCTATTGCATATTAATGCAGTCTATTTGTGGAGTAGTTGCTTAAATGGAGTAGCTCTTTTTCTAAAGCTTACACTTCACATTTTAGGTCCTCCTACGCTTCCTCTATTCTAGGATTGGTAGATAAAATTGGATAAAATATAAAAAATGATAGATAAAATTGGCTCTTAGTTAAGATTGGATGGTGGGCACGGAACGAATAAAATTTACCCTAAAAAACATGGAATATTTTAAAATCTTAAATTTTTAGTGCTTGCGTGCTCAAAAATTAATAACATCCTCTATATTTAAAGTGAAACAGAAACAGCAATAAAAAACCTCTGGATTCAAACATCGAACATAAAACTTTAGAAAGAGTTTCATTTTTAATAAAATTTTAATTAAAGAATAGCTTAGGAGAATGCATGTTTTTGTTAAGTCTAGAATGCATGTGTTATACGGGTTTTTTTTTGTTAGAAAATTTTGAACGAAGAATAATTTGATATATATTAAAGAATCAGCATGATGATTTACTAGTATGTAAAGAAATATTAATTTCCGAACAAAAAAATGAATATCCGAGAGTTTATGATAGAATAAGAAGAATAATAGAATTTCAACATGGATTGTAAATAAAACCCCTTTTTTTAATAGCGTAAACGTTGCATAAAAGTGAGTTTCGTGGTCAATTCGTAATATTCCCGTTTATGGAATGATTCCATTCGCAGACAGTATTGTCTCACGTGTCCTTTGAGATAACTCAATATTTTTATGCTCCTTGGCGGATTGTGGTGAGTTGTGTCAAACATGCAGGCAATATTCATGGGACAACTTGAAAATATAAAATGCAATATTTAATAATACGCACAATTCTTCAGTCGAAAACAAGTTTTCACTTCATTCCATTACTGCTTTAGGTAATTATGCCTAGACTGGGAGGTATTACAAGCACAACAGGATAAAATATAAAATTAAAGGTAAATCTTACTTGTGCGTGAGTAGTCCCAAAATTTTCAACTCGAAAAGAAAATATGGAAACGCAGTGGTTTGGACGGAGGAAGCTCGCCCCAAAATTGGACATAAAAATACATCATGGGGAGCATACAAAGAATATATGGGAGGAAGTTAAGCGTGGAGGAAGTGAGAGAGGAGCCAAAAACATCCACACGTTCTCCCTCTCATGCCACTTCACGCTTGGGGCCCAACGAGAACACCCGATCCTGGGAGGGAAAGGAGGTAGAGTAATTTTTCCCTGCCCCATCTTTCACCCTTCTTCCACCCTCTCGCCCGAGCAAGACCAATCTCATCCGGCCGTGCACTTCCCTCGCGGGACCAGCCTGGTTTCCTTCCTCCTCCCCACCCTCCCCCCATCTCTCCCCCATCCTCCACCATCTGCCACCCAGGAAATCAGTGCCACTTCAGCAACTACTGCTTACTCATACATATTTTTTTTCTTTGAGAGGCGTTAAAAAATTTGTCTGCATTATAGGTACAGATATATTGAAATTAAGGGCGTAGTTCGAGGTAGGCGTGCGTCGTTACCGCGGCGGCATGAATGCGTATCGGAATAATGTATTTTCTCAAGCGAAGGGCGTTAACGGTTAACTCGACCACGGAGTTCAATGACGAGTATCTTTCAGTGGTGCTGCAGAACGAGATGACAGAATAATATAAAGAACTATGCTATATTAAGAGTGAGAGCGGTTTTCTTCACCATTATTTTGATATTAATGCTGAGATCCTCAATTGCATCTAGTCAGGATATTTGCATAGGTAAATAACATTAATGTATTCTCTCCCTCTAAAGTTGTGACAGAAACATTACATTGGGAGGGATTGAGATTTAATGTTGTTTAATTTTTTCTTTGGGTTAGTTGCTTAGTCAAATTTTCCAAGAACTTTAGAAATTGCATCCACATCTGCATATTGTTCCGCAAGGGACCACGATGGTGTGTGGAAGGATTCTACACCACTCCTGTGACTCCTGTACAGAGTTATCAATCATACTAGCAGATCTGCGGCCTGCCTTGCAGGCAGTCTCTGTCTGGTATGCTCTTGAGGTGAACTTTTTGTTCTAGTGTCAAATGAGGTTTTACAGTGCTTGGAAACTACTGATGACACATTACCAATAGGTGGCAGTAGTGCTTGTACTTCAGGCACACAGTTACTGCTTCACTACTCAAACTCTTTGCATTTCTTTATACTTTTGTGCGCCAACTTTTCATAAGCATTTCGTATGCAGAGAGAAGGAAATGGAATGAAATTATTCTCTTGCATTTTTCTCTGAACCACAAGCAGCTAAAAATCCAAAAGTTCCACCTTATCATACAGACAGAGAATCCACACTCAACGCACCTCACTCTTTTAGCTCAAAATTTGGGAGAGAACGAAACAAAACGGACACAGAATGACTGACAGACTGACTAACACGCTGCAAAATTAATATATATATACACACCTTATATATATGTATGTATAGATTGTATAACTATATATATATAGATTGTTACTAACTTAACTTCCAATTACGCATTAGTAACTAATTTACCAATATCACACGGTGCCTTTATATCCTTCCTCAAAATGACATGTACGAAAGATTCTGCGCAAATGTTATATAATATTTCTGGTCATTTGCCATAATGCATTGCTAAGAGAGAATAAGCATAAGAGAACACCTTTGCCGGTGGATAGTTATAGGTAATTTGTAAAGGTTATTAAAAAGGAAATACATTCTTTTCGTCTCGTTAATTTTCAGGCATAAAATCCAAATTCTTAACTGATGGTCAGTTCTTGGACCATAAACTGTATGTGATTGTGGGTAATCATTCCCTTTTAGACAATAATCAAAGAACGTGTTTTCATGTATTTTTCCACTCGTAATTCCCGTATGGGTTCTTTCAGGATATTTTATTCTATTCCGGTACCAATCCAATGCCTATAATAATTTTCTATTTACATTATCTTATGCATTCATTTATCTCTATACCTTGGGATATAAACTCATTTTTGCTATGAAATAACTTGAGGGTAGTCTTACGCCGCGTATTTTATCATAACCTTTCTACGTCAAACCCCTTCGTCTTCGGAGTGAATTGGCCTTTTAAAAGAGATAAATTCAAACGCTAACTCCAGTCAGGCTTCCTTTCAGCAGAAAACTCAACCCCGCTTCGAATATAAAAATGCCGATAAAAAATTTCCCAACATGGCTTACAAACAACTTAAAACTTGAGTCCAGAAATTTTCAAGAGGTACAATAAGTCGCTCAGGTTGTAAATAAGAATTTATCAAGTTACTCAACGATTTACTCATTGAATTTTAAGTTCCTTTTCCACAAAATTGAACCTGATTATCATTTCAGGCACTTTAATTTTTCTTCAAAATAAAATTGCACAAAAATACAAGGAAATCCACTGAGGAAAATAGAAGGAAATTGTTGGCAAAAACCGTCGGGGCGGCCACTGAGCTCTTACGAGAATTTGCCAACTAATCTGGAAATTTCCCCGGTCGAAATACCGCTATTTTTTTCTTGCCAGAACTTTTCCTACGCCTAGAATTAACCAATTCACGCATGGCGCCCGTGAAGACATCTGTGTTACGTGGGAGGAAAGCGTATTCTATGGTAGAGTACCACGTTCCTCGGCTTGACCCTTTAGTTTACATGAGTGAACGTCGGCAGCCATGTCCTCACCCGACTGTTCCCACAGCTTTTCCCGTATCTTCCTTTCACTTACTGCCCCTTTCCCTAAAGTGTGAAGCTTACTCCAAGAATTCATAAGGGTTGCTTTCGGCGATATTGGGTTATCATGGACGGCGTCTCGTTTCAAAAATGCGGGAAAAATCAGCGTTCCGAGATTGGTTACACTAATTCTTTCTTTTCACCAGATATCGCATTTGTTTCAGAAATTTACTTATAGGCCATCAGAGTGAATTTATAAATAGTTTTTTTCGCTCAAAGGATTCCGTTGAGCCGTTTCATTCATTGCTATGAAAGGCTTGGATAGTTGTGCAATCGTTTTACTCGGTCCTATGCTTTTTCTTGCGTAAGGGTATTTTCATGAACTGTTGCACCAAATCACTCTATGCAAAAGTATTCAGCATAGATGGATTTTTAATTTATCAATGAATTCAGTGTTTATCTATTCATCTCTGTATGTACATTGATAACGCAGTGAAATGTGACTAGAAAAACAAAATGGAGGTATTGTGTGATGAGGAATCTCATGTTTGGGTCTCATGATCATCTTTGATATGCCTTGCAGGTGATAAGTGCCATCGACTGGTTCACCCTTCCCAACGTATTCCCTTTATTTCCAGTAATCTCATCGAAATACTTCAAAATAACAGGCATAAACTAAATCGGAAGTAGTCAGTAGAACAGCTCAGGAACTAGGTCTTTTACTTAACGAGGAATCTACTTACAGCTGGAAATACAAGCGTGGAATATGGGGATTTAATTCATCAGAACGTACATCTGAAGCATGCATCTTTATGTCAGTGAGGCATGGACGATAACATTAGCAGAGAAGGCGAATTTGGAAGCATTTGAAATGCAGTGCTTCAGAAAAAATGATGAAGGTATTATAGATCCACCCAGTGAAATACGAAGACGTTGAAATAAGAGTGGGAGAAAAGTGAAGTGTGCTGAAAACTTTGAAAAGGAGACGGAACAACTAAACCGCCTAAGTCTCAAGACATGGACGATGGCCCTGATGGAGAGTGTCGTTAAGGGAAACATGGATGGAAAGAATGGAAAAGGAAGAATCCGTATAAGATATGTAGAGCAAAAAGTGGAGGATGTGAAAGAAAAGAATTATGTCAATATGAAAAGGTTAGTTGATACGAGAATTTAGAGGGGAGATATGGAAAACTAATCTTTATTTTAGCACGTATAACGTAATAAGTAGTTTTCTTAAGTAAGCCTCCTTTTTATTTGCGATTACATGTTCGTAACTATTCATATTTTATGTCAAATGGAAGGGTTTTGCGATCGTAGATTCGATAATGAGGTATGACCGCATTTGTGTGGACCAGGATTTCATTCTGTGAGGTCATTCGAATCTTTTGCTTTCCTTGGCTTTTTGCAAGGGTTCGAATGATGAAGTTTGGGGAAGGATGAGCTTAAATGTTGGAGAGTAAAACAGAAAGGGTTGTGAGAAAAAAAGAGCGTTGGTGCTGAAATTCCCTCGTGATGAACCGCCAACTTTTTTCCTACATCGCCGAGTAACGGCATCTTCAACCACTGGCGTCCACTTACGCTACCGCCTTCTCAATTACCTTTTTTCTCTATCGTCATTTTATCCAGATTTGGCGGCTTTAATTGATTTTGATCCTACTCGCTTCTCCACCTAAAATTGATTTTCGCTGTTACACTGTTTAAACATTTAATTATTTTAAAATATTGATTAATGTGCATTATTGTGCAATTGCTAAACAGTGTGTCGTCTCGAAGTAGAGCCAAGGATTTGCTCCTTTCCCATACATTTTTACTCTACATTCTCGGGAAGTTTAATAGCCTAAGATAAGATTATGCTTAATATATTAACATTTTATTGCTGAAATACTATTAAATGGATGTTTCACTTTCTAATTTTCAGTTAAATAATATATTTGGCTCTTAGATTAAAGATTCAATCAAATATTTAGTAGAGTAATTACAATTTTTTCTACATTAGTTTCGACTGAGAGAAGTCGTATATTTGCCTTTCAGCAAGGAAAGCCTTTTTGTCTCCAAGGTCCTTTTTATCGTATTGCCCCTCTCATCCAGCATCCCCTTCTTTAAAGAAGAGTATTATTTTAAAACCCTCCGTAATTGCCCAGCTTCTTTCAGGGCACAGTGTTTTTTTTTATGTGCTCTAAACTTCTTAACACGGAGATTCTGCCTTCCCAGCGAGAACTTCACACTTACGGCATCCACAAAGCCATTTCGAACTCTTTTAAATTCAGCTGCCTCCAGCACGACCTTTTTGATAGTAGCTGGCAACGAAAGCTTGTGATTTTCTTAATTTTCCTCAATGAGGCCGTCTGCTACTTGCCGGTTTTTTTATTGCCTCCTCTCATAGTTTCTTGTGCTAATCTCTGCCTCTATTCGCGCCACCTCCGCCATTTGGGAGTTCATTCACTTCTCTTAATGCGTCGTCATCCTTACATATTCTATTTTGTCGCTGGTTTTCCGAATTTCAATGGTAAGCACCCTAACTGAAAATTCTGGGGCATGTATGTGTTTAAAAAAATATTATTCAATAGCTTAATCCTTGATAAATCTCACAATTCGCGTGCATTTTACCTCTGATCATTAGTTACTGTTACCAGGATTCATACCATTTGCTCCTAATTTACTTTTAAGGAGTAGTTACTTTTCTCGTCTACTACACCATATATCCTGTAAACGGTTAATTAACCTCCTTACTGAACTAATTTTCATTTAAGTCAGGGTAAGAGACAGCATGATATAAGTTATTATGTGATTCTTGGCGATTTATCTTCATTAATCCGTAATTTCTTTCAATTTTAATGCGATATTGATTTAAAATATGTCAATTAGGAGATAAGTATCACCTTGATTATAGATCCTGAAGATAGAAATGCATCCTCATACAATTGTGCTCTAGAGTGGGATATTCTATAAGAAAGTCTCATGCCTACATATTATGTCAACCATGGATTTTCAAATATATGTAAATTATTTCTTAGGTTTTGTTCTAGAGTTAAAGTCGATATAGTCGATTTGAATCCAAGTAACATTTGGTTGAGAGATGGGATCTTGGCAGACTGAGAAAATTAAGATCTAATTCTAACTCTCTGAGTATAACGATTTATTTAGTTGTGTAGAGTTGCAAGGTTCGGTAAGATGATTTTAAAACCAATGCTGTACCCTCTTTATAAATTCATTTTGCTCTCTTCCTAGGAGTTTTATGGTAAATAATTACCACAGCTAACGTAAGAAGCAAGTCTACGTCTGTAAATTCCTTCCATCAGGTTTCTCGAATGCACTATTCTTTGCTGGTCAAGTTAAAGCTTCTTGGAAAGAGGTTATAGAAACTGAATATAGTAACCGTACACGGATTCCCGACCACCTATCTTTATGCTTATTTATCACATTACTCTGTCATCCTATTCACGCTATCGCTTTCAAAGTAAAAGCTCTCTTATGATCTCCATGTTTTGGTTTTCTCCGCATTTATGAGCAGATCGTCAGCTTTAGGTCAGCGGTTACAGTACTGCTGAACCCGTAATCCCGCCAATTACAATCTATAAAGCATTCATCTCATAAAATTGCTTCCAGTAATGTGATAGGTACGTCAATGACATGCCCTTTTTTCTCAACTTGAATTATTAGTCAACATGGTCATTGCTTATGATTTAATCATGAACCATGCAGTCTTACTCTCGACGGTAATTAATGTGTCTCCCACGTAGATTCAGCCTGTTTTGGGATGAATTATGGACTCGACGTCTCCATTTCACTTGAAGTGAGAGTGCTCGGTTATCTGCATACCTGCACATCCTCTCAACTTCCACCACTCATCCGAAGGTGCTCCATTACCCTTTCCTCTGCCTCTTACTCCGAAGCGCAGCTTATCCTCAGCCCCGTATCAGCTCTCCGTGGCACTCGCCCTCATCCCTTCCTGTCCTTGTCCTTCGGTACACTCGCCTCTTACTCCCACGCCCTTTCGGGCCCTTCCCGACCGCCTAATTACAAATGGCCGCGTCCCTCCCCCTCTCATTCTCCTCCCCCCTTTCCCCGAGTTACCCCATCCCAGTCCTATATTTCACTCTCTTCCTTACCCCCTCCTCACTCGCCAATCAACGCCCTTTCTCTTGCTCATGCTCTTCCCCACTCTCTCTCTATCCTATGAAGCAAAGACCCATTAACGAATTACCGACCGCGAACAGAAAGAGAGAGAGCGAGACCTTTCCCTAGTAGCGACTGCGGAGAGGGCGATGGGTTTCCTGCTCCTACCACGAGTTGGGAGATCCGTTCGATTCAAGAGGGGTCTCAAAGTAGGGAGCGAGGGGAGGATGAGAGGGAGGGTTTTTGAAGTGGGGTTGGAGTTGATTACAAGGTATTCGTCATCGATACCCCGTCACAGTGTTTGCCTATTCGTTCCCTCCACTCCGGTTCGCTGAACGTCCCGAACGGAAATTTCAACGAATGGGGCCGAAATGAAATTAAATGCTTCCAACCCCTCTCCCCCACCACCCAGATAAGTAAGCGATTCGATGAATTGAGAGGGCATTGCAAATTGCAATAATCTCCGACAGTCCCACTCTCTATGCTCATGGTCGGCAAATATTAGATATTTCGCTTTTTAGCCGATTGACGCCGCTATCGGCCAAGGGTTCAAATGAGTTGTCCCGGAGAAATTGAAAAAAATATCTGCCATTCTAGGAAAATTAAAATCAGAGGGCATCATTTATCAGGGAATGGTAATATATCTCAAATTTCAATTGATTAGTGTATAATTTGTTCGAAAATTTAAAAGTTAAACCGGCCACTGGAAAACTGGTCATTCCTGCTGAAAAATCTCAATATGCTTTCGGGTTTTAACATTAGAAGTTGAGCTATACATGACAAAATATGTGAGGCAGAATTTAATTAAATTATTGATGAACGAGTTAGTAACTAAGCTAAATGGGATGCAGAGGGTAGTATCCGAAAGAGGTGCTGACAAACAAACTGTTAATGGAGGATTCTGTACCACAGGAGCGGCTTATGGACTCGCATCACAATTGCCCCACTTTAACCACGGAAAGCGATGCAAAAAACGAGGGAACCTTAAGCTACCGTAACCACTAACTTCCTTGATTGCGACGATATTACGTGAGAAGAAATCGGAACCATTCAGCTATCCTTTTTGTGGAAGTTACTCGACCTGAGTGAAACTTTCCTCGGCGAGCATCGCCGGAGCATTACTATGTGATCGGTCGGGACCCTGGATTGAAAATCACTTTCCGATTGTGGAGACGTAAATCTGTTGGGTAGAGAGAGAGAGGTCAGTGCACCAGGGTACCCGCCACTCTCCTCCCGACGGCGGCGGCGGTCCGGGGCCTATCTGGCTTCGTGCGCGCAGCTTCGGGGCCATGGGCGTGGCAGAGTTGGAGGAGAGGAGTGTGGGAAAGAGATCCAGTGACAAGGAAGGGTGGGGAGAGATGGTGCGGCGACGGGGATGGGCGGAGTCCGCAGGAGGCCGGAATGCCGTTTACCGTTCCGGACGACCTCCTCCTCCTCTGGCAAGGGGGGTGGGAAGGGAGATGATTTCCCCCCCACGCGCTGGCCAACCCCTCGAGACGGTACGCTAATTGGCCAGGTCAGGATATTCATAAAGCATCCCTTCAGCCGTGGTTTTAGTCGCGGTCAGCCCAGTAATTTTGGTGTGGACCGTTGTGGAAGGGTTAGCGGCTCATCTGTGGGAAACGGTGATGAGGAGCAGTTTGTTCCCCGTGAGGCTAAAGCGGCACGTGGTTGAACGATGACTGTTTGCGGAATGTTTTGAGATAGGACGCGTGTAGGTGCTACTGAATGAACATATAGTTTGGATGAAATTGGTATTACATGTTGTCATTCGGAAGAGGAGACCGACATGGCTGTTCTAGAACAAAGAGGTTGAGTTTCTATTTAAAAGGAATGAGCGAATGTTTCTTTTGCTAACTTAGAGTGATGATAATTGAAATAGTTGCCTTGTATTTTGTTTTATTCCATTTTATTATTGTTTATTTATTTTTCATACAATTTTTTCCACCATAAATTCACATAGTACGATTTTTAATTTGCATAGCGGCGCCTGTTAGCATTTTTCATGTTATGACGTTTTTGATGCTTTAACGTCACAAAGAAGAGTCAGTTCCTCAGACGGGATGTATCCTAAGGGGAACCTATATTCCTTGAATATGCCATGTATTTTTCAACTCTGTTAAAATAATTCATAAAGAGAGATTTTTTGCGTGTACTTACTAAATATACAAATGATAAATATCTCAGGTAATTTGCGCCATTTATAATATGTGCCTATTTGGATATTGTAGGATATTTGGGATCGAAGGAAGAGTGAAGACAAAATTCTGGCGTGTACTCATTCTGACCTTAACGAAAGGCGCCGAGGTATCTCATATTTTCCGTCCCGTCCGACGGACTGAGTGCTGAAATTTAAGTGTTCTCAACACAGCACTTAAGTAGGGACCGTTTGTACTTTGCACTTAAGTAGGGAAAATCTCTGCAGGATTATTCGCATTCGGGTCCTTCGATTGGGAAATCCAGTACTCACATCACCGTAATAATCCAACCCCCGATATGGGGAAAATGAAATGGAGAATTTAGGATAGCTAGCGTATGTTCTAGAATCGGAGCCGTATAAGATAATCTAATGGTTCTTCGAATGCAAAATTTGTGACTACGACAAACGGTAATTCCTGATTACTTTCGTCTATCAGTTACAAAATTATGCACTGTCAGCTCCTTGTTTCATGACGACATGACGGCATTAACATAATTATCTTACAGTGACCTGCCCCTCATTAGTGAGTTAGTGATGAAGGTTGAGGTATCACTGCGACAACACGGTTGGCGCCGTCTGTGATTAAAGACGGAAACCAGACCATGGTGTAGCCAATGTTTTATTTGCATCCGACGCAATTTTTGCTAATTTGCTGGATGTAACGGGTGTATTTGCCCCTGAGTTAATTAATCCGCATGCTTCCCAATCCGCGATTTATGTGATTGTGTCCGTATTGAATACATACTTACAATTGTCGTATGGCATCTCTAAATTCTCTTTTTCCTTCGTGGCACATAGTCACAATGATTTAAAAGTATATTTTACCCGTATTATCTAAGAGCATGCAGATGAGAAATTTTAATTTACAGGTGTTATTTGACCCCGCATGCTTCATACATCTATTTTAATCAAATAATAATTTGAATTTTCGATGCGCGTTTTCGTATTCGATGAGAAAGAACGCATCTACCAACTACGCAATTGCCATCACTACTCGTAAATATATTTATTTTCATAAATTGGTATTAATTCACACACATAGTCCTACGATATCGGTATTTACTTCACGCAACTTAGATGCTTTAATATTTTATTTTAATAATCAGTTTAGAAAGTATATTTTTTTCTGACACTGGTGATATTTCAATTTATGCATAGTTATGCTATTTTAAAAATGTTGTTTGAGACATATTGCTCCACGTTTTTGAGAATAAAAGAGTATTATCAGATATATTGTGATGGATTTTAGAAACCCATGAACGCCTTAAGTACTTTAATGAAGCCAAACCTGGTAATTACTTTCAATTTTATAAATGCGTTACAGAAGAAATTGCACCGTGTTAGTTAGTGTGAAATCTTGGCGTTTGCAATTATTTTTCTTTGATCAAGTGATACTGGTGTTGGAATTTTAAGACTATTGGTTAATGACTCGGCCACACTAATCCTTGTTATATCATCAAATTTTCTAATACAAGCATGTTGCTCTCCAGCAAAGATAGTGTATACCTATGGAGCATATGTACAATAATTGATGTGAATAATCGCTATACTACTTATAAATCTTCTAACGAATACCTAATCTTTTTAATAAGGTTCACATTTCTCAAGGAACTTGATAGTAACTGGTCTCAAAGTGCTATTAGTCGAGAGCACAATGTCTTGAAATCTCTCCAAAGATCGTTCACTCGTACATTTATTTTGATCGTAAGTTAATCGGTGAAGTCTGCCGTCATTTTTCTCTCCATGGGGCTGATTAACGGGCGATAAAACCGGGTGGGCTGGTGGAAGTGTTTTAATTTATTCTGCAGCCAAAGAGTCACCCGGACTTCATTAACTAACTACCTCACAGGTATGATGCATAGATCATGTAGCGTAGAAGAGGGAACCAGTTACAAAAAAATCGTTGACTCCTCGTTTTTCTAGCGAGCAGGAAATCGTGAGTTCGAGGACGCTGAAAAACTGGGACCGGCGCTAATGGATAGACGGAGAAAGGAGACGAGTGAAAAAAAATCGTGGACAAAAACGGATGGTGGAAAAAAACAGAAGGGTGAGACAAAGGAGCTGTAACAAGAGGGAATTTCGGATAGGGCATGGGGTGTAGGGGGAGGAGATGCCTTGGGAGACCACAGCGGGGGGTTATTTGATGGATATACTTGTAGGGGAGGGGGAAGCTGACGGGAGATGGAAGGCACGGGTTTTTGAGGACGAGGAGAGAGGAATCGGGAGGTGGAATGGGAGTAATTGACCTCTCCGAGGATTTAAATGAGTAGCCCCCCCACAGGTCGAAACGTGAAATGAGATTCAGATGGACTTCCCTCACCGTTTCTTTCTACCTCACTAACTCTGGTCTTTCATCTCCCATTTTCTCTCTCTCATCAAGATGCATAGAAGAGTCCGCGGAGCTTAGAATTCGTAAAGTTGAATGCCTTTTGATTTCTCATTAGCATATCGTTATCGTACCCGATAAATATACATGAAATCGATATTTCATGCGTGTCAAGGGGCCGGGTGCCTTTGTGTTCATTGAGAGAACGTCTCTACGATCTCCGAAGTGAATATATTACATCCTACTAATTCCTGCAGTGGTATGGAGGTGTATTCCTCATTATTAGTTGTAGTAAAATTAGTTTCAAAGATATTACAGTAGCTTTCTTTCAAGGCTTACGTGATTTCTTAAAATATTTTTCCTAATTCTTTTTAGCTTACATGGACCTGAATTCAGCTCATATGGCCATTTTTAATAGGGTGCGGCCGTATCTTGAATTTCGTTTTGGGTAACTTTCATGAAGGTAATAATTTAGCATTGCTCATGAAAAAAAATCTGATTAATTAAATGGATTTCATTGTAAGATATTCAAGCCAGTTTAGAAATGAGTCACAGTTGCTTGTGTTGATGAACCTGTAGTGGGGCAGATGCTGCATCTACAAATAAAGGGTTGTAAAATAAGTGTTTTGCATTTCCATCTCAGCTTCATATTCAATGTTTACTTGCAACGACGTGGATGTTAAGTTTTTGTCAATGTTTAAACGCGGTTTATGGCATAGGCACTAAAAAATGCACGAGTTTCGACGTTATTTTTATTTTTTCCTTCTCTGCCCTCACCTCACACTCCTTCGTGATGAACAGTTGTAGTAGAGCATGAATTTTTAACCATGTTAGCCTATTGTAATGTGAAATGATTTTAATTAATGGGAATGGCTTACTTCGCGGTATAAAGCATTTATAAATATAAATATTTACCATGGAAATGATGAGCTTATTAACCATTAGTATGCGTTGATTATTGTTTTTGCGTAGCATTCTGATTCGAGCTGTGATTCAGTTAGACTCCGATGTCGTTCTAGTTAAAATTTATTTGATGTTCAATTCATCCATAAAAAATCCAGTCAATCTTCTTCCTGGCATCATACCGTCAAGGAAACGCGCAGGTGCCCCAGGAAAATCAACTAGCTTCACTGAAGTTGTGAATTTCAACCTCCTTTGGACTTCTCATGATGTGAGATATTTTTTGTTTATCAAGCTACCTCCTCATAACGCTAACGGTGTCTTATTCATCAATTTTACAATATTTGTTACAATATTTTAAACTGTATGGTAAATTTAGAGTAATTCAGTAATTTTCTTATGATATATTTATTGACTCATATTTTAATCCAGATTGTCTTTTTTATACGACTTACATATTACTATTTTCTCTGTTATTGTGTAATCTATTTCCCGAGCGTAATCTAGTGAGGAATTCATAAAATTATAAATACCCACGTTGTAAATGAATGCACCATGGTTTAGATAAAAAAATATGCATACAATTTTTTATCGCATGGTACCATATTACTGTGCAACGCTCAAATATGCGTTAAGCATGTTCTAGGATTTAGATAAAAATATGAATGAATAGCGTTGCGCTAAATTATTGCGCAAAGTGGTAATATGCTTTGCCACCAAACGCATAGTCTGTAATCACTGTTAAAATATATTTTGAAAAAATATTCGTTCGGACAGGTATCATGAGATAATGGAATTACCGTCGCATATCTTTTTTATTCTATCAAATAATTTCACCTTCCGTCCTAATCATGGCTTATTTTTAAGACCTGTGAATCTCTGTCTGCCTATTTTTTTTGTTGAGAACAGGGTGAAAAATTATTCTAGTTGTTTTTCCAACCATCGAAACGTATTGGGGATTCGTTGGAATTTTAAACTGTTTTCTATTCTCGGTCGTTCAGTGACCCGGAATCAACTCGTTCCACTGACTCGCGCTCTGCAATCAAATGAAGCTTCAAACGGATGCGTGACAGATGTCGAAGCGCATTTTAGGCTTCGGTGGAGATTCTGGTACAAGGCCATCCTCTCGCGCCACTGAACGTGCGGCGGCTCCTAAAGGGGCCAGCAGATAAGGGGAGAGACCAGTGGGCGCTGCTATGTGAGGCAAGGTGCACACCCCTACACCCATTGCTCTCCTCGCCAATTCTCATCTTAACACCTTAGACCTTAGACGCATGAATTATTGCTCGTTTTGAACACGAGGAGCAGCATACCGTTGTTGAGCTGCCAGTGAATCAAGCACACCCGTCAATTAGCTCAGTGCTATAACTAAATTTTCTTCCACTCGATACTGCACGGATACCTTGTGTTCGAGCTTTCTTCACAAGTGGTTTTTCGTACTGGGTGTAGCTGATTTTGCGTAGCATTTTCTGCCATAGAGTATGGTGGTATAGTGTACGCATATTTCTAGCATAGTGTGTGTATATATTGACTGGTAGTATTTAAACAGCTCTTAAATACCTATTATCTATTGCGCTTATTCCTTGTCAGTCAGTAATTGAAACAAAAATCCATTTACGGGTGAGTGACCTAATTTCTTTGAAGAACGAATTTTGCTTTGATTTGCCCCAGCTGTTTAAGTTAAATCCCATAGTCTAGCGTAAATTATTACAGAGCTTAATACTGAGACAAACACAACTACCATACCCGTGGTGGGATTCTAACCCGTGATCTTCAACTTATCCTGTAGTAAACTCACAGCCTCTCTATTGGGGCCTGTTCTTTTCATTGCATTTTACTCCTCATGTGTGTTCCCATAAATTCATAAAAGTTTGCGTAGCAATTACTAACTCCTGTTGCCGATGACTGCATATATTTTTGCTTCATTAAAAATCTAGCCACCATTGTTTAACATAATCTCAATCCATACGTTTTGAAATACTCTGTAGCTAAGATGTTAATTCACACCAATTTTATTCTGGCTCACTCGTGCGTACCTGAGAATTTTTATTGCAGAATTAAAATTTTAAATGTCCGTAATTTTACAATGCAAAAAAGTTTATAGCGTGGCATTAAGTGTCAGCAAAATTACGAGGTGGTTAAAATTATGATAACTCCAAAGTTTCGTTTTTGTCGAATGCCAGGTTCTACTGTTGCATACGATACTATGACCAAATTAATTTTATGGAGTCTACGCTGTCTGTATATTCCTTTAAGCTTTTGCCCTAAACGTGCCTATGTTAGGTTACGATGATTGGAATTGAAAAAAAGATAATTTACACGCGTCGGCGACACAATACGCACTCGTTAGTACGTATCTAATAACGATTTCGGAGCGCGGAGATGTATACCGTTCGATGCAGAGCGTCGAGGCGGAGTGTCACGAACAAATTTCAATTTGCGAAGCGCGAAGGAAATGAAGGGAAACAAGGCCATCCCTGCAGTCACTTCACGCTCAAAAAGGTGTCGCAAATCAGGGCTTATCAACTTGCTGCAGGGCAAAGGATTCCGAGGCCCGCCTTCTCATTGTCGCTACTTCCCGGCGCGGCGGCGCGGTGGCGACGAGAGTCAATCATCGGGGTTAGAAATAATGCACCCCGCCAAAGGAGGAAGCGGGTTGGAGTTGAAGTGCATGAAGCGGGGTGCGACGGTGAGGATATTGGAGCGGAGGAGATCGGTCGTCTCCAGACGAGTGAGGGAAAATCGCCGAAGCGCGAAATGTGCGGGAATATCGCTCCTGCTTCTAGGGTTACGAGCGGGAACCTCTTCGCCCGCATCATTTTTCTCGACAGGTGATGATATTCGCGTTACGCTCAAGTAGGCGGGCATGTCATATATAAAAAATGGTTGCGTTTTTGTACAGGGTGAAATGAGTGTGAGGAGAAAAAAAATGCATTATCTTACGATGGGTCATTGGCCACCTTTACGTTCTTCAGTGGTAAAAGCTGTGCGATAAACAAAAAAATGTGTCCAGAAATTCGCTATTCTGATAGATCCAGGGAAGGGGTAGATAGTTGGTACGCAAATCGAACAGCATCGAATGAAAATAAAACTATACCTAAGATGTAGTTTGATATTTTAGAAAACGTAGTGCGGGATTTTTTTAAAGCAAGTGTTTATACTGTAAGAAGAGTTTCTATAGGATAATTTTTCATTTAGTATGTATCATCTACCCACTCCTAATAATTTTTCATGATTGGATAAATAAATTTTAGCCTAAATAAATACTGGACTATGGCAACTTCATGCCTTCTCCTAATGACATGCTTAGCTATCAGCATAATGCTAAGGTCATGCCATCATAATGCCGTTAATCAAGCCATTATAAGCATTTAAAAAAGTTCTGATATGTAACATCTTTCCTTAGTTCAACACAGAGTATGTTATTAACCTTTTCTTTAACTCTGATCCGATCTGCTACAGGAAATTTTAGGTAGCCCTAACAAATACAATTATAACGATCCTGCTTGCTATTTAAAGAACTATTTATTTATTATTGCCCTGACTGCACAAGTTATTACACTTTATGTACCCCACAAACAAATTAATACACCCTTCACACCAACACAAATTATCTTCCTTGCCTTCCTTAACTTCCTTCCTTCCATGCTTTTCACTCATGAATCACTTGCCCAACACATAATAACACTCGATATGGGCATAACACAACATAAATCCAAAACACACAATATCGGGAGAATTGCTCCCTTCAGAATACCTCGCTTCAGGTGTCGTAAGTTAGTGAGTGTCGTCGATCTTCCAGCACCATGACCCCACGCTTGTTGTTTCTCTCCCGCGACTGCCTAGCGGTGATTAATTCGGCTGCTCCCTGCTAACACGTCTGGCTGCTATTGGTTGAAGTCAGTGCTCGCCCCTCCGGATCTCTCTATGCACGTTGCACAATTTTATTAAATCACGTCGCCTTTTATTTCGCACACACTGTGTATGGTAAACTTCTTCTTTAGTGGTGTGTCCTAGTTGAGACCGCGTTCAGTCATGATAGTCGTGCAGTATCCTATTTATATGAATCTGCTCTCCGGAATTACGATGTGCAGCACTTGGGGTTTTTCAGACAGTCCCCACGCTTGTTGTACGTTGGCTTATATAGTACATCGCTGAAGCATTTTCGTCCTTCCTGAAGCTTCCAGAAGCTTCGCTATTGACGTAAGGGATCGGGTTGGTGTGGTGGCTAGAGTACTGGCCTCCCATCCCGAAGGCCCGGGTTCGATTCCCGGCAGTGGCGGATTTTTCAGTGGAAAACCCGGTCCCCACTTGAGTGCCTAGTGGAGGGCATTTCAAGTTCAGTACTCCGTCCGTCGGATGGGACGTTAAGCCGTGGTCCCCTTGGCGCCTTTCGTTAAGAGTAGGCTAATGCCGACGCCGGGTTTCTCTCCACCCTTCTTCCGTTCCCAAAATACTTCCTACCATTACCCAATTACCCACCTATCCTAAAATGGCGCAAATGACCTCAGCTGTCGGTCGCCTCCCCTGAATAACCTAACCTATTGACGTATTTCCGTTTATCTGAAATGTTCTAAAAATTAGCGTGGTTCCGGTTCTTACCTATTGTTATAACTTTCACGTGGTCGTTAAATCCCGCCACGTGGAATTCAATATGGAGCAATGCACAACATTGAAAAACTTTGAATATAAATAAATAGGTCTGAAATTGAAATATTGGCGTTCTAATTATGAAAAATCAGTAGGTACAATGGAACAATCCGCGTCACCTTTTGTACAATTTGGCTACCGGGGTTTTAAAAAAATATACATAAATGTTTTGTATGTGAGTACGTTACAAACATTATTGTTAAAATTTTAGAAGGATAGTTAATTAGGTAATGGCTATTTTTTACTTGAAGAAACGGAAATAGGGGGAAGATGAGACGTATTCTCTGAATACAGCGTCTAATGACTCGCTCGTCTCAACTCAGTCTTTGTAACTGTGACAAGAATGAATTTACTTTTTTCTTACTATGGATAGGATATGGCAAGGAGTCAAATTTAGTCAAGTATAATGTATAATCATACCTAGGGAGCATGTTAGAGCTATTAGCATTCAGTTCCAATTTTGTTAGGTAAATCTACATTTCAAAACGAAGATAATTATGATGGAGTTTAGTTAATGTGGGCATTAAGGTACTTCGGGGTTATCAAAACCAAGTGCATTGCAATCAATAAGTGTATAAGACGAAAAACTAATTTGTAGGAGCTTTATTTCCAAAAATCATAACTACAGTCATTTCAATACTTCCAAAAAATTTTACCAGTCAATGTAACACCCGGCCTAAGAGTAGTGAATCCATCTGATTTTACGAGTACCTACCAGTCATTTCTACTTAAAGGGTCAATTATTGTGGCACAAAGTAATATCGATGAGAAAGAAGTACCGGGAATCACTGGGAAAAACAGACTCACTCCCCCCAAATATAATCGTAGAAGTGTACTAGTGTTATTGTTCTTTCAATTAGTGCTTCAGTGAATGAGTGGGTATATTTGGTCGAGAAATGTATTACTACAAGCAGATGGATCTGGCGACCCGTCATATATCTGCTTAAATGTGGTTTTAAATAAATTGTCAGTGCAGTTTTGTATGATAAATTACTGTGATAGTCTCACTTATCATGGATGAATTATGATTAATCATACAATACGCCATTTCAAAGCACGTGTATTTGTTTTTTTGCTTGTATATTGCCTACACCTATCTTAAATAATCTAATTGAGACATGCATTGAGTTTCCTTAATTGAATGTGAATAAAGGAAGAAAAATTTCCTCTCAAGCATGCGTAATTTAATCAAGTGTTTTTAACTGTTTATACCCCTTTTCTTATCATTATCAGCCAACAATCTATGGATCGATTTGACGCAGATCTCCACTCAATTCTCCCATCTCCAAATTAACCTCTTTCTATTTACATAATTATTCTCTTTCACATCCTTAACATATTAGTTTCTATATATCTTATACCTGACCTCTTTTCCCCAGTATTCCCATTCACCTTTCCCTCTACGTTTCTCTTTATGTCTCAAGATATGGCCGATTAAGTTTTCTTCTTAAGGTTTTCAGAAGGCCTACTTTCTCTCACTCTTTTTAGCACTACTTTGTTAGTAACTGGCTGATCAATATTATCTTCATTATTCTCCTGTGGCACCGCATTTCGAATTATTTCAGCCTTGACTTCTCTCCTGCTGTTTATCGTCCATGCATAAAGAACCGTTCTTCGAATGCATATTCTGGTGATTTGTTTTCTGTCATCTACGCAGTTGTACTTCTTTTGGTAGAAAGAACTCTTCGCTCGGGCTATTCTACTGGCTAATTCTTTATTCCTTCGCCCGTCGCTGTTTGCTCAACTTCCCCGGTATCAATAATTTTTCACCTTCTAAATGTTTTGTTTTCTTAGTTTAGCATTAATTATGTCCTCTTCTCTCATATTGCATTTCAATACGTTATTTTTATTCCTAAGATGGTTTTTAAGTGTCTAAAGACACATAAAAGCTATCTATAGCAGTGGAAGAATCCATTTCTTGATGAATATGTATACCCCGATTTTCCACTTGCATGTGAAAAAGTATAAACTTTCTAATATTCCTTTCGGGAAACCACTTTTGTCTACATAATACCCTGCAAGCCACTATAAAGGTGTGTGGCAGGGGGTGAATTCTCACCAAACATGCACTACATATCATGCATAAAAAAGGATTAGCAATAATATACTAGTTTAAACTTCATTATTTAAAAAGAAAAAATAGCAAAGTAAGCATGGAAAAACACGCTGTTATTTGGGTTAGCTTTAAGTCCTTATACCAACATGCAACTGCCTATGCTATCCATTCATACACTCGTATCGGATTTATTGACCGCTATTCATATCCCTAATTGTTCAAAGAAAAAAGGGCATTTTGAATCTGTGAGTTCGGCAATCAAATTCTATAATTTTGTGATTATGGTCCAGTCTAACATAGTAAGTTGGGGTTCGCAAAATATTTTTAACGTCATCACTGAAAACATTACCTTAGAATTTATTTAAGAGATTAAAACTAAAAATGGTCTTTGGTAAAAATGGTAACATCAATATGATGTACTGGCAGAATTTCTTATAGATTTTATTATTTTATGGATGCACTGGCAGAATTTTTTATATGATTATTTTTTTATATGATGATAATCAGTTCTCTGCACAATGATTGTTCGAATTATCCCCGGAAATTTGGATGATTCGTGACGGCCATTGAAATCTGTTATTTTATTTTATATTTAAACTGTTAGTATTTGCCAATTGTGATGCATTTCAATGGTGGTGTAACCAACTAGTTTTGTACCGTACAGTAAACAGTTGCAACTGTCTTTTGGCCATATCTTCTGATCTAAAATAGAAGAGTGAAATTAAATCTTATCTCCTAAAACTTTATACACTTCCTTGCCTTAACGTGCGCATTTCATTAACAAGTTTTGGTCCACCAACAGCTTGCATTAAAACTATTCGGTCCCTTATCTTAAGTACCCGGGCACACATCACGTGCTTGGGTGGGAGGAGCGCCATCCGATGACCGATCAATACAAGGGAACGAGATGAGCTTTAACCGCCATCTCTGGACCAATTTGTGAACTATTTTCGCCTCCCAGCTGTGGTGGTGACCTTTTATGCGGGGGATTTTTTCCTGGTTCCAAATTTTACAGTTGAAATGCTTAATGAGAGCAAAAATAATCTCAAAGCATTATTAAATGACCTTTATTGTACTTGACACATCGCACATGAGTGAAAAGATAAAATTTCTTGCGAAAATATGCTTGGAATGGGTTATAACACCCATTGATTCATTATTAAAAAAGATTAAAAGATTCTGAGACCAGACTTTGATTTTTTTCTTAATATGATGAGAATCTTATTTAAGCACATTACAAATTAGTTGCATTTGTTTTATTTCTATGGCACTTCGTTAGAAATTAAAGCGTTGTTGAGTGATGGCGTTTGTTTTGAAATATTATGTTTTTTGGGTAATTCAGGTTTCATAATAATGTGAGATGAACCACCATGCTTAATATAAAAGTGGCATAGATATATTTCCGTTGCTTAGGCAGTGAATTAGAGTTGTGAAGTATAATTTTGTGGAATAGATGAAGTCTTGAAATAAGGCTTTTTGCTGGGGTGGCCATAAATGCTATGGTTATTCGAGATATGAAGCCACCGTCGCAGTTTAATTTAATGCAGCAATCGTGGCTTTATATCCCATATAACCATCAAGTCAAACATGAAACGATGATAGCTCTTATTCAGGAGAAATGTGACTTCTGCCTTCTTTATTGCACCTAATACCTGCCATAGGAAACACCTCTAAAGCAATGCTATCATAATATTTCCTCTATAATTCACTTATTTAAAAAATATGAATGAATAGGCCATAGTGCATTTAGAATAATTGTAATACAGTCCTATTCCAAAATATTTGATTCAATCCCAGTGCCGAGTGGAGAATAACAAAAGAAAATCATGTTATGCCATAAAATTTATTTAAAAACAATCTATAAATGAAAATATTAAATCACAGCCACAAGGTTACATTCTTTTTTGCTCTGTATGAATCATCAAGCGCTGAAAAACGGTACGTTTGTAGCCATTGTATCCATTGCAAAAAATCTTCCTTTTATTTTCCTGAATATTTATAGTCATAAAATCTGTATCTGAGTAATGATATTTTGTGTCTCTCCCTTTTTATAATGGTATCTTTTTTTTTACCACGGATGTATATATTGGCATATTTGCATATTTGGCATATTGGCATATTTGCATGATATCAGGAGGTAAGCTAATATTGATATAACAAAAGGTTCTGTTCCTTTTCTCCTCTTTGTTGTTGCTACATATTTTTTGCCTTAAAAATCGTTTCAGAATCGATGTAGAGATAATTAATCATCTCGGAAGAATTATTTTCTTACTAGGGATTGGAGGCGACCGTAGTTAACCTCTGTGCTTATCTGCTGACAACGGTGTTCTTATCCATAAAGGACCTTATTTTCAATAGCTTTAAGTGAATGAAATGCAAAAAAACTGCAAGCAAATGAAAAAAACTGCAAATAATTGTGTACAAATATTCTTTGCTTGTTTTTATAAATTTTTTATGTTTTTTCTTACGTAATTAACACACAACGTTCGGGTTCGTGGTCAGAAGCTTCAACTAACAGATTACGACCTCATTACGTTTAATTTATTGCTTGTACAGTATTCTAGTTTTGTTGCTGTTGAAAATTGCTTTGCCTCTAAGGTAATTTCGGGAAACGTATTCTTAATGCACCCTTGGCCAGACGATCATTTTTAGTTTTGTATTTCACGTGATTATTGAGTCAATGTTAATGCATCATGGTGCACATTGCATATTGGCCATGTAGCCACAGAATTTTAGATTTTTGCACGCTAAGGGCAATGAATAATATGTTTCATGATAATCCCCGGTGAAATTTCCTCTTGAATGGGCAATAAGTAAAGCCGTAGCTCGTACGCGCTCCCCATTCTTCTCAGTGACAGGTTTGTGCGCGCTGAAGCCGCAAAGCTTGGATTAATAATGCAGTGTATCGGCAACTCACTCCCCTCTCAGAAATTGGAATTCAAAATTCCCTGCGTCCCCGATAGAAGAAACTTTGGGAGTGAATTAAAGGTGTGGTTTTTTTGTCCTGATTTCTTGTTTGAATCGGTAGGTATATTTCGAAAGGGCAGCGAACCACTCTGCAGAGCAAACACAGTCAAATACTTTCATTCGAAACCGCTGCGTCTGTTCCTTTATTTCTCAGCGCACCTCATCTCTCAATCTCTCTTTCTCCCTCTCTCCTGTACTCGGTGTTTTCTCTTTCTCACACCACGTCTCCCTTTCCCTTATGGGTTCTCGTCTCGCCACCCTATACAATGGCACCGAAACTTTCCTTTGTGGTTGGATGAAATGCTCCCACTGAAATATGAAAGTTAGCAGCATTTAGATTGAGATGCAGTATTAGTTACTAGCATTGGTTAAAAAGGTTTTGGTAAATGTGAAATCTCAACCAGCATAACATGAATTGTTGGATAAATTATGATCCCCTCTTTGACAATTTGGAATCTGCGCAGCATTAATGTTTCTGTGTTTTAATGTCCGTAGAGCAAATGTTTCTAGCCTATTGATGATAAGTGAGAGGGACAAATCTGGTTTTCCATATTTTAGTGCTTAGTTCAATGTGTACAAAGTTATGCTACAGAATTCTAGGAGAAGTCCTGCTCTATTTATAATTCCCTCTTATCTTGTAAAATACTCAATGTTTCTTTGTCTTACGTTTGTTTTCTCATTCTTACGAGACATTTAAAAAAGTGCGAGCTCATTATCATACTCTCTAACGCTAAACGAGAAGCTTTTGCAAAATATTTCACGTATTGGCAAATTTTACATCATTTAGCCTTTTAGTGTTTCATTATTGTATTAAGACGAGATTTTTTTAGAGATATATGTATATATTAGATATTTTCACAGATATGGTTATAGCCAATCGCTTACTGGTAGATGCAGAAAAAGGAATGCAAAGCAAAAGATTCGGTTAATTTATGTTTCAACAAAGAAATAAGAAACTTTATAGTTCATTAAAGCCCGAGAAGCTCACCTTACGGTGCTCGATTTCAAAAAGCACCAGTAGGTCGACGAATTCATGATTATAACCTTATATCTTGTCCATAATTTTACATTTCTGCCAAAACCATCAATTCCTTCATTTTTTTGCGTCCAACCCGTCCTTCCATACGATCACTTCTTTTTCTGAAACCCTCCTTTTTCAGCATCAATGTTTTATTCTCTATCACTTGCTTTCTTTACCCGCGACTCTCATATCTTGTCATGCAATAATTGTATATGATACCAGGTAGGCATTTATGAGGCATTCAATAACTCTTATAGTAATCAGCTATGGTTTTTATGACTCCATTGCGTGGTAGCCGTGGAGAAGAGCCTTCGGTGTTAAAATGCACTTGTAACATTTCCATTCCTTTTTGGCCCATTCCATTCCCTAAGTGGTTGTATGGCTGTCGTATCTGCTTGGAAAAACACAGACGTCACCGATATTTTCACTCGAGCCTGTGAGATACAGATTTTTTGCCCGCTTTTTCTATCCCGTCACCGAGAATGAACTGGGCCTCGGGTTGAGATACATTTTTTATCGTGCGTTTTGAATATAGTATTGAGTCCATAGAACCCAGCATTCATATCCCCATTAACTATTCACGGTAATAAATATTAATATTTTGGATAATATCTAAATGGCTTGATATTATCTACTTGATTTATTTTCTGGTTATATTCCGTGTTAATCGCAATGCAACCATTAATGCAACCTATACATTTTTAAATTAGTAGCGTTTTTGGAACGCCTCATACCAAATTACTCAGAAATCCTCCTTTTTTTCTACACTGTAAAAAGTTTATCTGATTTTAAGGTACAAAAGCGATCTGAATTTCAGATGCAACATTTTAAGGCAAATAAGGCAGGTTAAGGACTGAAAATCAGATTAGTTGTGACTTATTTTAAGATAGGCCCATGCTGAATTTAAGACAGCCCTGGTCTGGTAATAATGCGAGTTTCGACTGAAATTCAAGTCTACTTTGATGGGATGTCTTATTTTAAGGTAGGTGCATGACTGAAAATCAGACCAGGTGGGACTTATTTTAAGAGGGCTCATGCTGAATTTAAAGGCCTCTTACACGATACAATTTTTTGTACAATTTCCTGTACAAACGCTTGTATGAGGAAATTGTACCGTGTAAAGCGGCAAATTGTACGAACGCTTGTGCGATTGTCTGAATGACTGAACGTGAAATAGAACGAGTTCTAATTCCATTCAGACAAACATACAATTTCGTTCAGTTTATACAAGCGTTTGTACAAGAAATTGTACAAAAAATTGTATTGTGTAAAGCGGCCTTAAGACCAGGGCTGTCTTAAATTCAGCATGGGTCTATCGTAAAATAGGTCCCACGTAACAATGCGGGTCGCTATTGAAATCAAAGCCTACTTTTATGGGATGTCTAATTATAAATACTACATATTTAAACACTTATCACGAACACAAACCAAAACCCTAACGTTTCTTTTTTCCTCAATAATACTGTTTTACTGACTGAATTCTTCGATAGAGCGAACGTAAGTCATAGAATTTCCATTGAAAAAGATTTCAGGACTGAAATGGGAACACATTAATAATAACTTCAAAGTTAATTTGAAAAATTGTACTTTTATTGTAAACAAAGTTTACTATACAAAGTGTTCAATACCAAAGATATGTGCTAGTATCTACAAACCGAGGCAGGAGCTGTCACTTGATGAAGGCGACTATTTTTTAGTTCATACAACCCTGCCACGCAGACAAAATAAGGACGTTTAGTCTCAAGATACGTCAGTCACATACAACTGGCTCCCTTCTGCAAACAAACGAAGTATCAACGCCACATTATCACACCATTAATTCATCGCACGAAACATATTTATCTAAATCTACATCTACACGATACCCTGCAAGCCACCGCAGGGTGTGTGGCAGGGGGAGAAGATGCATGCACTACTAACATGCAAACAGGCAACTATAGTGTCTCATGCAACTAGATTGTTAGTATCTATAGTATTTAAGGGGTTAGTACATACATGGGTTAATACATATTTCACCTACTTACAATGAGATTTGTCTAGACTTCGAATTTTACTTATGTACGCTTCGTAATCCTTGTTGAATTCCATCTCCCTGGTTGCGCTCCGTCCATCAGTCTATGCGATTGGCAGGTTAGCTCCAACTGCGGAGCCAACCAAGGCGTGCTTATTTTCAGCCCGGGTGATCTGAACTTTAGATCACAACAATCTTATTTTCAATATGCAGTTTTTAAGTTCTTAAAATAAGACGGAGGTGTGTCTGATTTTCACGCATGTTGAGTCTTAAATTTAGACCACTACCGTAAAATCAGGCAGCGCTTACATTCAGATCGCACTGAAAATCAGATAAACTTTTACAGTGTAGGTTGATCTTTTTTTCATCTTACATCATTTCCATTCGTTTTTATCCGCTGTTGCCCTAGCTTCGCGGAACCTCTACCTAATTAACTGTCGCAGAAGAGGGTCAAACCCTCAATTTGTTTACCTCTGGAAGGCCACTTGTTAGGTCACTCCCCAGGAGTACATGTTTAGCAATGCACATATTGTGCACTGCACGCACACGCATTTTTCCTCCTCAGCTATCATACCTCTTGAGAGTGACTCGGCAGGGGCTCTTGAGAAACCTTCCGGAAATGGTAGTCCCCTAAGAACAGAACTGAGTACATCTGTCAACACAAGCATGGTTTGCTGAAATTTCAAAGAGTTCTCTTATACTCTCGTCACAAATATTCCAACGTAAGCTAAAATTATCTTGAGCGCATTCATAACCAAATAAGAACAATTTCATGGAATAAATTTTGTTGGTTGGTTGGTTGGTTATTTAGGGGAGGCGACCGACAGCTGAGGTCATTTGCGCCATATAGGATAGGTGGGTAATTGGGTAATGGTAGGAAGGAGGAAGGGTGGAGAGAAACCCGGCGTCGGCATTAGCCTACTCTTAACGAAAGGCGCCAAGGGGACCACGGCTTAACGTCCCATCCGACGGACGGAGTACTGTACTTGAAATGCCCTCCACTAGGCACTCAAGTGGGGACCGGTTTTCCACTGAAAAATCCGCCACTGCCGGGAATCGAACCCGGGCCCTCGGGATGGTAGACCAGTACTCTAGCCACCACACCAACCCGATCCCCATAAATTTTGTTTTGGGCATTATTTATATTTTATACATTGGGTACATGTTGGGTAGTTATATAATTTAAAAATATATGCCGATGTCAAATATGTGATGCATATCGCTAGTTAACTTGTAGAAGCTATAAAAGCTGTAGAAAACTGAAAAGGTTATTTTTCGCATACTCAGATGTTTATCATTTCTTTGATTTGCCACGTTTTTTAGTTTTTTTACAGAATTCTTCATGTCTGAAATTTTGCTTTTACGGCTGTTGGCTATTGTTTTTTGTTTCCATGAATATTCATACATACTACCACTATTCCCATATGTACGTGTAAAACCACTAAATATGATCAGGTGAGGGGAGAATGAATGAGTGAACTTTGTTAGCTGTGCCTATAGCATCAAAGACAGACTCGCTCATTGGCCTTGAATCATTCATTGCGGATATGTTGACGCAACGGGCCTGAAATACCATTTCTTTGCCTCCTGAAAATATAAATAAGGTACTATTTATACAGTGCTCTATAGTGCGATTTTTCGGACATTCTACGGAAATATGGCATTATTTTATAAATGCAATCATTTGTGGTATTGAATTTATAATTTTAGAAAAATGTTGAGGATTTCCGTAGTAAACATAAACTCTCTACATTTAATGAGTAATTAGGATAATATTTCAAACTAATTTAAATGCTGATTCGGAACGCTTATTGTCTTTATATTGTACGACTAATCCGAAAATATAGGAACTCATTCGACAGAATTTATAGTCATGTTATAGCTAAAATTTTCCATATTGGAGCTTGAAACTGGAGAATTAAATGATGTGGCGTACCATCAACTGGACTCTCGCACCGGTAGTACAAAAAAATGCCGCTTTCCTGAAATGAGTCCCTCATCCGAGGCTTTTGTTTTGCTGGGTTCATACTCCCCCGTATTTACCCAACCTCAATACAAATCTAGGCCAGATAAGGGAACATTTCAATAATGGCGGATTCCTCAATCTAATGTCTGCTTCTAGATTGTCATGTAACCGGTGCATGAAGCTTTTACATTTCGTCTACATTTTTTGGGTTTGGCCTGTACGCAATCAATGTCTTTTGACTCGCACCGTTCCACTTTTTCACGTTTCCACGTTTTCTAATGGAGTCCCTGAAGTCACTTGGATTTTTTAACACGAAGATCGATTTAACATAGCGATGATATGGCAGAGAGCTCTTTGTATGTACATCTTACTATCTCCATGCATTTTATTTCGATTTTTTCAAAGTTTTTCTTCATTCTCACTCTTATACTAATAATATACTTATACACTCTTATAATATACTTATTTGATTTTTTAAAGGTTTTTTCGGCGTTTTTCATTTGGGTTACTGAGCGTCCTTTTATGTGATTGCAGTTGTTCACTTTATGTCAACAAATGGTCGTCGCTTAACCACAACGAATTTAGAAAAAATTTTGTGCAAATACATTACCCACATTAGATGTCTGATATTATTCACAGATATTAGGTTTCCTAAGATAAAGGCAAATATGCACTGCGAATTTGGTGGAAAATGTGATTTTTGCATCTAGTCCCGATATTTTCGAACCTAGTGACCTATAGAATACGATACTTTGAATGCAGGTAAGAGAATATATGTGAGAATAAGAGGCCTACAACTTAAAATTTTAATGCAAAGTCCAAGAGTTTAATTATAAAATTTTAAACTTTAAAATCCATTTAAGCATGGAATCCTAAATTTTTACGTCTTTATAAGTATCAAACTCACTCTTTAGGCTCTTCGATGAATCTATTGTTACCTCTTTAAGAATTAAAACAGGCCTGCTGGTTCTGGGCAGTATTTAGTGTAGAATAATTTTTTTACAACGCTTGAACATTTTCCAATTTTGGGAGGGAAAATGTTTTTTTTTCTTTCTTAGCCCATCTGTAGACTTGGACTAATAGGTATTGACTGTTATCTGCATATTAAAACCTTTTGAAATCTGACAGAGTATATAATTCTTTCTTGAATTAGTAGGTTTAACTTAGAAAAGCACAAATAATATCGCTTCTTGACACGGTCCTAAAGGAAAGTTGCTATATCCATTTCACCGAAAGTAAATACGCAGATTTGACTAATATGTAAATACTCCTATGTTTTATAAGCATGCAATTTACAGTTTTCTGGTTATTTATTAAAGTATTCACATCCGTAGAGAGTATTTTCCTTTCTCTGTTATTGATTACTCTCATGCATAAAAAATAACTTTCTTTAATAATTTTTTTTTTGCTTTTCCATGCCATTTCTTTGCTGAATATTTAACAAATCTCCATAAGGTACCACCTGGTGAATGATAATGCTGAAATCGATGAATTTTTAACCTCTTTATATGCAAAATAATTAATTCCACAATAACATCACTGCTGAATTTTCTAGAATCCGTTAGAAAGAAATATTCGCAAAGGGAACAGGAATTTCCAATAAATCTAGTGGCGCAGACACGTGATAGAGGCAAATAGCGCAGGCTATGAATCGTTCCCCACCGTGTACAAGTGAAACATGATTCCTGGTGCCTCTCCATTAGTCTCTTTTGGGTGTAGCCCGATGATGTTCTGGAAAACCTGGATTACGACATGCATTCGAAATTGTTTGAAAGAAACCTGCCTTATTGAATTATAAATTAAATATTTGCAAGCAAACAGTTGCGTACATGTATATTGAGCACCACTTAAATAACTTGGATCTCAAACATAAATACTTTTTCTTCAACATTCAAAGAGCTGAATGAAATGAGCAGAAAATTTTAGTTTCCAGTGGAAATTGCTCTTATCCTCAGGATCTAAATGAAGAATTAGCAGTCCTGTGAAATCAGCAAAGTCCATTTTTATTTAAATTCTCGAGGATAGTAGGTATTGCTAAATTTAATGGAAATCGTTGAGCCAGAAAGTTCATTTCGCTCGGGAGAATGTACCTAGTTTTAAGAGTCTAAGACAGTAGCTGGAGAGTTAGGACTTGCGGCTAATGAGGTGATGACTTTTTGGGTTTTGAAAAGGAAGTGTATGAAACTGTAGGAGCATTGAAGAATATGAAAGAAAAATTCAGAAAAAAAGATCCAGATATCTTTAATTTTTTTCCGTAGAATTTGAGAATCTGTGAATTGGTTAGATTGAGCCAATAAATTGAAATTACGGTATTAAATAGTGGTTAACGAATATGATAAATATCTTATTAGAATAACTTACCTGAATCAGATGGCAGAAGTTGGGATGAAGAATAACAATAGGACACCAGAAATGGCTGATATATTTCTAAGATTATCACTGAGTGAAACGTGAGCATAAAAGAAATTAATAGATTTTTTGGGGGGAGGAAAATATACTTGGTTAGCGAATAGCTTCATTTAAATGGATTTTCAGCTATGGTACCACTTATCAATGATGAACGCATTAGAGATTCTATATGAAAGGCTAGGAGTGTAATTATATCCTCAACCCATATGAATCATAAGTTGATGAAGGCGATAGGATATTTATAGGGATAAGGATAGCATATAATTGGGGATCAGCTGAAAGCAGGTGAAAATTTTCATTCTTATCAATATTTATTAGAATGGAGATATGACAAAGTAGAATTATGGCGTTAGTTATTACATAGGAACTAATGTTATGTGCATGGTTACATAGAAATGAGTTTTTTAAACTCCGGTGGAAAGTGTGGCATTTTACGGTTTAAAATGCATATTGTTGTCTCACGTGCCGACTATGAATCGAGAACTAGCGCTGATTAGGAGCTTTTGGAATATGGTTGTAGAGAGATTACTCCTAACTGACTAGACACCCCGTGAAGTTCTAAATATTTTCATGAGGGGAATAAAAAATCTATATGATGTATTTGGAGGGGGCGAAGAAATTTAACCGATAATGTAGTTGAGCTCAATGAACGATGACGAAGAAGATGCAAAGTAGAATGCTGGGTAGGCGCGGAAGAGGAAGAAATTATGGGGATTTTAGATGCCATAAAAAATAGGGGAAGGGATAATGAGCCTGCTCAAAGCTTAATTATTGATGGTTGAATATTTTAATCATTCATGGTGAAAATGATGATGAATCGCGCAGAGAATCCTAAGTCTGGGCTGGATTAGGGGCCCCTATTTAGTGATTTTTTTATTTTCTCTGAAATTTTTTCGAAGGCTGATTACTTTCGTTCGTTTATCTACTGCTTTGTACCAACAGTTCATCGTATAGGGCACGTAGATAGAGCTAGTTATATCTGCTACGGAGATATGGGTGAATAAATGGACTGTGGGTGTTGATTGGGAACGTCATGATGGAATATTTACATGCTGGCTAATAAAGAGGAAACAATTTTCATTGCTCATACTCATTGAGATAGATAATACCATTTGGCGGTAGTGGCTCTCCGCGATGACAAAAACGTGACTGCTTTAGTAAAGGGCTCTCAATACTTTGCTAAGAGGAATGGATGCGGCAGCATGCGGGTGATTCAGCCGAGGGGATTGATGATAAAGTAAAGTGTCATGTGCAGACATACGAGTCCAAAAAATTGTAAGGGTGATGAAAAACATGTGACGTGATAGTGTTTTCAAGCTTGATTTTTTTATTCTAAGTTATTAATTCAGGTTAAAAAACTACGTGGTGGCATGTAAGGACATGGCTTAAAATACAAATAAAATCTCGCGTCGAATTCAATCTCGCCTACATTACGGAGAGAAAAATTGACGTGGATGAGTGAAAACAGTGAAGTACCAGTAAGTTGGTTACACTAGGGATTTGAAACGTCATAACCTATACCAAAGTCGTCGATTCTAAAAATAAACACTTGTGTGAATGATTTTAATAAAATATTTTTAATATCCTATAGGAAATGTGTAATATCATGCCAAATCGTATGCTCGGAAATGTTTACGGTAACTAGGAATAATATTAAGGAAATTCTCAATACCTTACAGAGCGGGGGACAATGCCCAGGGCCTCGATCATGGATCTTCGTAAGGCGTGCGCTAGCGTTATCGTTGTTTTTTTATTTAACTTATGCCAGAAAGAACGTGATCCTCATTCTTCATTTTTCACGCATTACTTCAAGTTTCTTATCACAATCAGTGGAGCGAATTTTATAGAAGGTTATTGTTAACCCTGCGCTAGTCTAGGGGTAAGCGTTAACGATAAAGATTGCAATAACGCGAAAGATACATCCACGATTCTACACCAGGAACCGCTCAAGTATTGGAAGGAAACAACAAAAAAATAATTTTTCCCAGCACAGGATTGAACCCTTTTGCTGTACACAGATCAGGTTTAAAAAAACGAATATCAACATAGGTCAGCGCGGCATCATTTCATTACGAAAGTGATAGGGGTGATGATAATTCGAATAGAAATAAATAGGGTAGTAATTTAATGTTCAGCTACTTCCCTACTTCAATGGACAAGTGTTAAAGAAAATTGCAGAAAAATAATTAGTAGATCGCTTCCAAAATGTGGCTTATGGGAAAATTGTGAGTTTTTTTTTCTGTCCTTACCTACCAGTTTCAATATGTTTGAATTTATTTTTTGTATGTTTTACGTGTGCGTATGTGTGCCTACATTCCACATATTTTGTGTAATAGCAATATGGTGGATTTTTTAAGGTTATTGGAAAGTTTCCCTATTACTAGCGAATCCTTTGCAGAAAGAGATTCGTCAAAAATACGCTATCTGCCGGGGACATATCACACTACCAGAAACCTAATCAACTTTCTGAAACTCAAGCTGAAAATAATTGCCACATTACTTAATCCTTATTAACCTAACTTCAACTATGCACAAAGTAAAATTCACGCGTATTGGGAATACTCAATATGCATTCATTGTGAAAGGCAGCCCAGTGCGTAGAACGTAACCCGGTGGTCCCGGATTTGAATGTGATATAGGGTTCTGCCCACCTCTAAACTCAAGCTGCTCAATATTTTGCATAATGATATTTCTATGGAACTTCTGGTATATCTAACTAGAAAATCAAGTACGGTTGATGTCACTTTTGGTTAAACATTTTGTTGATTTTCCGGCTCATTTTATGTACAAATCGAATCAAATTTCTAGCTCAAAATAATATCTTCCCCTTTTGTGCCTCTTTTTCTTGTACATGTGAGAAGACGACGGCTAATTTTGTCCGAGCGCGTTTTGTTTCTCATTTTGAAACAATTTCAGCGATGAATTAATGCCCCGTTCACACTACTAGGGTAAAATGATAGTTAATATGGCGGCTAAAACTAACCTGCGTTCACACGGCCTACCCAAAACCATCGTAAAGACTATTGGAGAGTGAAATTAAGTCAAAATAACAATGGAGGGTAGGGTAGCGGAAGGACTTTGTCACAGATATTGGACTTTGTATTGCAAAGATTGGAAGCGTATTTTAACTTATGTGCAAATTAGATGCAGTTATTTTATAGAAAATTATCAATGTAGTTTCCTAGATCCCTTTTTATAAATGAACCAAATTATTCTTCTTAAATTACTTCCTCATGATTGACAGTGGGTCGCATCTCCGAGATACGGATTCTGTGTTAGTTACTTTGCTGAACATCAATTTTAAATATAAAATTGAATGCAATTAACATTTGCTGTGAATAGCTCCAAAGTAATACGTTAAAAATATGTAAAGGTTGTACAACGATGAACGCCCTCCATGACTTTAATTTCCAGATATTTAAGACATTCAACCTTTACCTCTTCTTCCTCGCATTTTTAAACTAATACCTTTACACTTTAAAATTATTAACATTTCCTTGCCTGTATTTCTATTCGTTTAGCTTATATACAGGCATCACGCACCAAGAAATGCAATCAACCATGGAACGCCATGCTACGAAATGATTAATTGTTCACCTCTCAATAAGTTATCGCTCGTGTTAACCCATTTCGTAGGCAAGTTCATGCATCCAAATAGAAAACATACAAGTATACATAATGAATTTGTTGCTCTTATCAATATTTAGTATTTTTAAATCCGATGTCCCAAGTTTACCATATTCTGCTGTTTGTGAAAGGAGCTATTTAAGGGAATAATGCTGAAAATACTTTTGATGCCGTCCTAAAGAGTGAATACGTAAAAAATAACACGATTCGAATTTCCTGTGAATGTTTGCAACTTCTTAGTTACTTAATTTCTGCATGTATATTTTCTTCACGGCAAGTTAATCACATAAAATAAATATATAAGCGTACGTACTCAGGATTCAGGGGTAAAGCAAACTATTTAAAACCATTATTGAACAACCGAATCAGTGGAACGTGGTAATACAACTACTAAAATATATATCAGTGTGATTAAATAAATATCGTTGTAACTAAGAATCATTTCCAATCCATATCGTGCGATCCGGTCACTTCGTCTTCAAGCACTCTACGTTCATTTCCACTTCCATTTTCAAAACAAACCTTCTTTCTACCCACATTTCTACCAACTTGCGTTCACACGTCCTTAAAATACCAGTAACTAGCGCCAACTATAGTAACTCAATAATGGTAGAAAGGTTTACTAGGTTTAGCGGCAACCTGCGTTCACACGGCCATATTCCAACTATGGTAAGCCTTACCATAGTAAAAAGCTAGTAGTGTGAACGGGGCATAAGAAAGCTACCTCATGAATAAGATGGATGGGTCCTAAGGGTGATTACGGATTTGAGACTTTTTGAATGTTGACAAGGTTAATGGGTTTCTGATTCTAATCCAGTAAACTATCAAAGAAGAAAATATTTGGTCTATCGGGCAGCATTTAAGGGTCGCACAGCGGCTTCAAATTATGAAAAATAGCAATTTTCCTAAAAAAAAACACATTTACATAACTTCCAGAGACCTAGCGGTCGAATGGGTTGGTGTTTCAAGCGAAAAATGATTTCATAGAGTCCCAGTAGTGGTAGGATATCAATTACGTGTTCGCCCTGTGCGTCGCCCTGCATGCACTTACACTTAATATCTAAAAACTATCACTGTTTTCGACAGACACGTCTGCCTAAAATCCTGTCGTCCTTATTTGAGAATCTGATACTGTTTCTTTTCACTGTACCAATTTCCAATTTTCCAAAAATCCAGGTTTTTTTAACAGCTTATAAAAAACAATTTGTATATGTCGACAAAATTAAACAAGTTGTCTTTAAAAACCTGTAATAGGTAACTTCGAAGCAAATTGCTTGATTGAAAGTGGAGTGGAACCGTTACGTGGTTTATTATGCCTGGATCATGGACACGAATAAGAAATTAACAAATACAATTATTTTTAATAATATTAAATTATATATCCTAAATGTATATTAATTATAAGCACTCAATATCTATAATGCTGACTTTTTAAAGGACACGATAATCACATTCAAATATTAATATAGCCATTCGCTTCAACATTAACAGAGCTCCATGCATTGGGTCCCATTGTGTCCTGTGTTGCCATAATGTAGTCTGAAAAGAAAACTTGCGCTGGACATGGAGAACTGTAAAGCTTTCTGTCGTCGCTATGTTTACATGAACTAAATAATAGCAAAAATGTTAATGAGAAAATGAAAATTCATTGTGTATACTTCGGTTTACTATCATTTAAAATTATAAATAAAGTTACGTTTCGAGATCCAATTTGGCAGCAATGCATTTGATCCTCATAAAACTTTCTCAGAGTTCGAAAAAATAAAATGCTATCAATTATTTCTGCTTTTTATTACTAATAAATGGAATAAATCTTTCATTCGCGTCTGAAATTGTTTTGCGGTGGACTACTTTAGGAATTCTTACGTTCTAAGCCATTGCCATCTAATTCCCGCTGCATTTCAGGGCAAGTTTTCTATGCTTTGTTTAGGAAAACGACTCAAGAATCGATATAATATTTGGTAGTCATATTGATAGACGTTAGTACCACCTTATATTTACACCCCCTGCCGCACCCTCTCGCGGTTTCTTGCAGTGTAATCAGCAGGTATGGATAGGTATTTGAGATTTTTAGCCTGTGATTTTTGTTGTATTCAATGATAGGTGGATATTATTTCAATAGATTAAATGATATCTTAATTTATCAATGTACATCTTTACATTGAATAAGATACACGTCACGGTGCGGTTGAGTTGAAACTCATTCGTGGTTGGCATAAATGAATCTTTTAAATATATGGTATTTTGTTTTTATTTTTGTAATATTTTATCTTATACTTTTATGATGATTGAGCCTGAAAACTCAGTATAAAAGGAAATTTTTGGTCACCCTGCATTGGAACATAGTTGCAGTGAAAGGTATTTTGCTCTATAAATGACGTAGATAGGAGGAATTGCCCCAGTTCGTATTGAGTTATCTTTTCCGGCATTGAGTTTTGACAAATGTTTTCACTTCAACTCGTTAGCTGAAAGTGCAATTGGTGTTTGTTATCTCGTGGTCAGACTAACAAGTGTCTGCGCAAGTTGCCGAATCATCATGCTTAGGTGCATTGGCGGCACATTTGAAATATACCTCTGTTTGAATGATAGGTTGAAAATGTGCTGTGGTTTACGCTCCCTTTAATCAATAGTCTCATGCGTACATTTGAAGGACTTAATTGTCCGATTGACTTCAGCATTCAGATTGCTTACGACCCAGTTTTATGGATGCTGTATGGATGGATAGCTAAATTCACGGGTGTCATAAAGTCCTCGGAGCTACGGATGCATCATTGTTGCCGTAAATAATTCAACGATGGCCATCATTCTGGAAGGGTAGGGAGCTAAACTCTCGCCTTAACTGCGTTTATGGAGCGAGTGGTAGTCATTTCAGAAAAGTAAGAAATGTGAAGGATAAAGCGAGGGATGGGTCATCCCTCGAATAGCCCACATTTTGATTCCCCATGGGATGAGAGAAAGGGCGAGGTTAAGCGTTCTCCTCCTTCCTCGGGTCGACCCTGTATGAATTAAACCGGTTGAAGAAGGGTCATTTTCCCGTAGCCATGGTAACGGGTCCGTTACTTCGGTGGTGACCGATGAAACGAAGTCCGTTTTGGCGCTTTTGGCGATTTAGGGAAAGGAGAAAGGTGGAGGATAGAGAGATGAAAGTGGAGAAGAGATTGATAGAGAAGGGGAGAATGAAAGAGGTAGGTATAGGGATACGAGGGGGAGCGGGAGACGAGTTTGAATACACGTGGTTTCAGATAGCCATAATACTCTCCCTCGCCAAAACCTCGTCCACGTTCAGCGAACCACACCAATTGACCTGAAGATGAGAGTGACAGAGATGTAGGTCACAAACTCTCGTCGTCGATACAGTGAGGGCTTCGGATCTACTTCCTCCCCTCCATATACCTCCACCTCTTCGTTACACCCTCCCACTTGCTTTCTCCCTGCTACCATCACTCTCTCCCTTTAAATACCTCTATTTGTTTCCTAACCCACTCACGTCACTTTTTTTAGCTATTGTGCAGCTCTCCCAGCAAAGTAATTACGTCGTTGGAATACTGAATCCCATCATTAGTGACTCGGATCGCTTTTCTTTTTCAAGAGTTGAGGATTAGCCTTCTATGTCAATGCAGATTCCGGAAATACCTCATATTTTTGCGTCCTTGACTTCCATAGCAACTTTCTTGGCTTGTATTTCAGATTTTAATACCCGGAGAGTGCTAAGTCATTTCGATGTACTTCAAAAAAAAAATCCTTTCTCTTCCGTGAGTTCTCTAATATAATTGTATGCAATATTCTTCTAGCATCATGATATTGCTGCAATAATGGCTGATTTTAGGGAAAAAAATTCAGAGACCCTCTATTTCTTCATGTGTGCACAGATTCTCCTTCCAATTCATTTTCCCAAGGAATGGGCAGGTTGAAGACGCATAACCTGGGATGGGAGGAAAAAATTGCCTGGCATGGTAGAATGGCAACCATGCCTTGGTATTAAGTCTACTTAAGTAATTAATTCGCTAGTCATTAGTTAAATCGTTCAATGAGAGTCATTGGATGGTCAAATTAACAATGTGAATATTTAAAATCAGACATTTAAAGGCTGAAAATAATGCTAGCTCTTTCCTGTAATATGGTTCAAAATGTTAATGCATGATTTAAAATACGTTTATGTGTGCGCTATAAATTACTTAAATTTACCATTTTTCAAGTATGTGATAACTGCTTTGAGTCTGCATTCCCGTTAATTTTATGCAGCCGAGTATATGAGTTTAAAATTTTGCTTCACATTGAAGTAAATTGCCCATTGCTCCTTTTCACGCAACTCATCCCTTCACATTGATACTACTACTAGTATTTATTTTTTCCACTGGATCAGAACTTTCGCTCAATAGCTTAATAGCCTACCTAACTAAAAATACGATTTCCGATGCGATATTAAATTGAATGTTTCACGTTTCATAGTTGTAATTAATTAATTTTGAAAATAAAAAAACGCTAACTTCACACATGTGCTGAAAATGCAATCGTGGTTTCGGTGTCTAGAACATTTTAAAAAACCTTGTTATTATTTTCACCATGAAAATGTCGTGAAGTGCGGAAGGTCAGTTTTTCATTACAATTGGGAAAAACATATATGTTTTTCAGTTAACAAAACTCGATATCACATGTATCTTTCCTTTCGAATCGTGTGTTCTCTTCAGCGTCTTTACAATAGTTGATGAATCCCTCATATTATGGCAATCTCTTCAGCTATTGGTATAAGGTAGTATTCTTTTTTACTCTTATCTAAATAGATACCTATCCTGAAACTGTCCATCGACATTTTTTTGCATTTCTCTCTTTGCTGGTAATAATCTGTACAAACTAAAAGAAGGTTCAAGGACATGAAAGGCCTTGAGCCTCCATATTTTCTCTGTATGTTCATAATACTCGATACCTTTCTCTTCCTACTCTTCCTTAGGCGAATTCTCAACATTAAAATATTGGTGATAATGTAGTTTTGTATTTGTTTGCATTTTTTTGCTCTGTAAATTTATATAGCCGTATAACCTTCTCTTCCTAAAGTTAATGCCAATTGCAAAATATTTTAAATCGTTAACTTTTATTTACCATCATTTTCCGTTTAACTTTTCTTCGTTTCCTTCATGTATTTTTGGATATCTTCTTGAGATACGTTAACATTGAAAAGTAAGCTTTATTGTACATTTAAAACGATACAATTTTGTTGTAATTTTCTAACACTATCGGACATAATATATCTCTGCAAAATAAAAGACTATAGATATAAATAACAACACCTATTTTGATTTATATCTACCTACCTTGAACCTACATTGAAATTCTTTCACTTAGGTATATGTCATATTTTGAGTGGTAGCTATTAAGAAGTAGTTGAGGATGTCCTATTGTGCATATTAGTTTTCCATCGGTTGAGTGAACTTAAGTAATCCATATTCCTCTCGTATATTGTCCTCTGTGTCTGTCCCAGTAAAAATGCGGCTTATGGTCAGTATAAATCGAATTACTTTGCGTACATTTATGTCATATTTATGATTGTGCTTAAAAAATAAAGCATTCATCTGATTTCGTACTTTCATTGCTCATTTTTGCTGAGAGCGGTACGTCACGTTATATCGCTCTTTCTTGCTCAGTGTTAGTTGTTTAGTTTACAGTTAATGTTGCGGAGATTATTTCTATAATTCTTGAATGCCTTTAAAGATACGCCTGTCTCAGTGACCTTAAGGCCTACTTGTTCGTCGGTTGTAACAGACCTTTATGGTATAACCATAAAACCCTATTACACGAAATAGACTTAGTGCAACGCTTAAGCTCATGGTTATTTCATCACGGAAGATATTATTTTTTTGTAAGTTGAGGAATATCCACTGATATGTAGTAATATTTCTCTAGCCAATCTTTTTCCTTAGTCTTCTTAATTTTTCCTGCTAAGTTGAGGAATATCCACTGATATGTAGTAATAGTTCTCTGGCCAATCTTTTTCTTTAATCTTCTTAATTTTTCCGGCTCATCATCAGATCTCGATATCATATCAGATCGCTCTGGAAGTAATACGAACTCCAAGCGAGAATCCAGATGCATATTTTACTATAGGTACATTTTTAGTCTAAGATCATTATAAGATTATCGGTATGTTTTTTTGTGAAATGGGAGGAAAGCATTCTTTCCAGGGTATATAGTCAGTATCCAAACGGTGCGATATTAATCACTCCTAATATATCCATCATTGTCGATGCTTGCAATAGAAATGTTCGTTCCTTATTTCTTGAAAACTCTAGAAAATAAACATGTTAGGTCAGGATGCATGTTTGTAGGAATAAGTGGCATAAATATAATATCGTGCTGTCTTATGTAAAATTACAGCATGTTTGTAGTTCTTGCATTTCTAATAGCTTAAACTTTCTAGATGTTCTGGACCAGTGAAATGCTTGAGTTGTCCGATCACGTAATTATGATTAGGTACTCTGCTTAGCCAGATGGTTATGGATAATCCCGTGATATTCAGTTACATATACTTTTTGAAAATCTAAATTGCAGATGTGGAAATCGAACCTTCAAATAAATTTACCTGGTAAGGATTTCATGGAAAACAATCGATCTAGTTAACGATCGTTTCACCTGGCATTGTCACTATATGTAATCCCGAAATGTAATGCCTCGGAATCCTGTAGTTATTAGTGAGCATATTTGCGTGTTACCCCTGTATCCTGTCATCAAAATCATAGTATAGAATCCTTGCACCGGTTACGAGAAATGGCATTCTCTTTTGATGAGCTTCAAAGGCTTAACCCGTTGGAAACTTTGAGCACAAGGGAGCGAGATGGGGAAGCGTGGGGGATCATAGTCCAGTTCTTGAATGTTCTCGCGGCAACTTCCCAAGTGGGCACTAAGCCTGAAGTCTCTGTGTAGAAATTTAGAAGGAAATAATCTTTTTATAACTAGAGCCTAAATGCAAGCAGCTCGGCCTCATGCGTGGTGAACTTTCCTCTACCGTTTGGTTGGAAATGGGAACGCTCAGAAGGAAAGGAAACACACTACTTCTAGTAAGTAGAAGCGTTCGAAAACATTCCCCCTGATATTAACCTCCTGCTTTGTTGTTAACTTTCCGTCCCCGTTCCTTTTTCCGAAGCTGAAAAAAGTTAGTTTTTTGTGGCGGGAGTTGTTCAACACTTCAAGTTTCCATTCCCAATTCTGTTGGATTACGGTTGTAACGCTTGATGTTCAGATTTTCACCCACCTCCCGTTAATATTCGAATGACTGGGAATTCTACAGTAGTAGTTCTACATACATTTCTTTGCAAAGGATAATAAAATGTTTGTTTTCCCAAATGTAGTAAAATATTGCTAAAAATTTTGAGTATCAGAAATCCCGAGTAAATTAATAATTACTAATGCAAAGACATCTCTCGAAGTAATCTATTTATAGATTATTTAGGGTCAACAAAGCCTACTTCCATACCAACCAATCAATCAGTCATGAATTTCTAAATCTCTGAAGAAATCAAATTCTACAATATGAGAAACATAGGCAACCTTAATTACACATTAAACGGCGTGCGCCGATTGTGTCGTTTTAGTATTGCAACCTTTGAGTTTTTTTGGAATGTAGTTTTGTATCAGTCCATCAATTCAGAATTTGTTTAATCAAGCATAATATCGTTAACAGGAGTATCGTAAGCATTTTGCGTCAACAATGGATTGAATTATTACTATATTCAGTATATTACAACTACAATGGCTTTACTTTATTTTTCTTAAATCATACCAACATATCTACTCTATATCTTTGTCCAAGCTTCCACCCAATGTTATTCACATCATCTAGGGGGTCTTCCGGTATGAATCATAACCCGATTGCCAAGTAACTCATAATGCCAAGTTTGCATTTAATTAGGGTACCTGTTGTGCAGAATACATGTTGCCGTTAAAGGTGGCTAAACTCTCTCATGCCAGAGAACTCGATTCTACCCCGGTCATCGACTACTCGTTTACTCTGCCTCGACGTTGTTCATAAATGAAGATGAAAAAGGATTTGGTGCTTTCCTGAAGTATAGACTGAACGTAGAGCTCTGGGGTGCTCCACCGCGTCAGGAATTCTATCGTTGCCGACGCTTCGATGAACGACTCGTCCATCGTCCTAAGGGATAAGAATGTCAAATTCAGAGTTTTAGCCTCCATATAAAACCTTTCATGAGAAGGCCAAAGCCAAACGTTTGACATCCTTATCCCTGAGGGCGATGGACGAATCGTTCATCGAAACGTCGCGACGCGGTAAAGTACAGGGGTATTTCAAATGAAGAAGATAGTGAGTCACTTAGCTAGGATTTAGTGCAACAAATGGCAATTAGAACGAAACCTAAAAAAAATTGGTAGCTATTATTTTTTGGAAGAGGGATAATTTGTTGGAGCGATCGTATAAACTATAAGTAAAACGACAATTGAAAGCGTAGAATCCATAACGTACTTAGGTGTTACAATCACTCAAGATTTATCGCGGGGAAGACGCGTCTGGGAAACATGCGGTCAAGCAAACAGGAAGCTAAGATCTATGAAAAGGGTAATAGGGAAATGTGACGAGAAGACAAAAGAACGTTGTTACTTTTTATTAGTTGGTCCCCACCTTGAATATGAAGCCGGTGTATTGGAACCGAATGAATTAGGTTTGATCAGAGAACTAGACGTGACCAGTGTAGGACAGCTAAGTTCGTTAAAAGGTGTTACGATTATGCCAGATTTGACTAGACAAATAGTAGAAAGATATTTGTTAGAATTAGAATTAGAAAAATTAGAGAGATATAGATACTTGCAGTATATTGTCATATTTCCCTCCTACCGTTAGAGAACATAATAGGAAGCATAGAAAAGGGATAGATAGGTGGAATATTGTTAGAGTAGTCTGTAGCGGTAGCTCTTAGTTGCATGGTTAGCAGTAATATAGAGTATATGCAGTGGTAGCGTGTACAGCTGGAAAACGTGGAATTCGAAGCTTTAAGACTCATTTCACTCAAACAATGTGATTGAATCGCGGCATTTTGAGCGTGCGGAGCCTGACCTCGGACGCGCGGTCAGAAAACCATATGTATTTTTCGGCGTCGCAAACGGATTTTTAGCTTCTTTTCAGTTGCATCTTTTTAGGTCTTCAACGAGGGCTCTGGTATAAGTCAATTGACAGGCCTCTCCCTTAAACGCTTGGCATTCGCTACTTTATTCTCTACATAAGTTTTGTTAATGGTATCAACTACATATGACCTCACCTTCATTTAGATCATTTATACGAGAAGGTATCAACATTTTAAGTTCAAAAAAAGGATTTTAATTTCTTTTTAGTCCTTTCTGTAGGGAAATATCACGATTTACATTGATATCCTCTAGGTGCACTATCTGAGTTCATTATATAAGCTCCTTAAAATTTTATCAAAAGCATCATAAAATGGTAGTAAATGATAGTTTTTCTGCAAGAAAACTAATTTGTGATTCAATTAATAGTTTGGATAATAACCAATACTTTTGCTACAAATTATATTCTTTAGCAACGCATCGTTTGCTGTAAAAATCTCGTATCGTTTTTCGAAATTCTATTTTTCGAGTGTACGGTGTTTGAATTGCGAGAGTCAAATAATTTGTCTGTCATGGTGATTTTCACAGTTGCCGCGCACAGACACTAATTACGTTGCTGCTGTTGTCGCATTTTGGAATTTCAAATACAATTCTGTTCATTATAATTTACAAAGTTTTACTGAGTTTTTCAAATGACTTCCGGCATTCCTATATGAACCTTTTCGGCTTTGTTTATTGCAGGCTAAACCCTAAAGGAGAGATACAACATACTGTTTTGTTGTGTTGTGTCTTTCTGCCAGAATATGAGGTTGAAACTGAATTTAAAAATGAAAATATGAATAACGAGGTAAAATATCGAGTAAAAAGAAATTAAATATTAATAAGTAGAAATAGGATTCCTTAAAAATATGGGAATTGTTAAAGAGGTATCATTAACGTGTGACCACTTGTTAGCAATTGTTGTTAGATTTTTCGCACTTTTTTCTGGAGTGAAATTTTGTGTTTTACACATGGGATTAAAACCATTCAAGTTTTAAATTCACGAGAGCAATACCCCAAGCGTATATGTTTTTCATTTTCTCTTCCCTTCTTCTTGTTTTTACATTATACGGGCAAAATGTCTTTTCCCACCCACATTTTCTTCGTATTCATCCTGGCGTCGTCATGTCACCAGCCTCACATCCTCCTCTCTCGACCCGCTCCTCCTAAACGTAGCGCAGTGCAGCGTGATGATTTGAATTTGTAAACTCCTCAAAGTCGAAATAACCATATTCTGATCAAGCAGAAAACAAATTCCGAGAGATTTGAAAAATATAAATAAAAATCCTCTTGAGTGACGAAAACCGGCGCGGGTGGGGGGGGGGAGAAACAACCCATCCTTCGTTTTCCTCTCTCCCCACTTTCGTAGTGGAGACCCAAGGAAAACCACGCCCACAACTGCAACCCTCCCGTCTTCACCTCTCGTTGCTTCTCTCGTTCCACTCGTGTAGTTGGTTGGTTATTTAGGGGAGGCGACCGACAGCTGAGGTCATTTGCGCCATATAGGATAGGTGGGTAATTGGGTAATGGTAGGAGTTTTTAGGGAACGGAGGAAGGGTGGAGAGAAACCCGGCGTCGGCATTAGCCTACTCTTAACGAAAGGCGCCAAGGGGACCACGGCTTAACGTCCCATCCGACGGACGGAGTACTGAACTTGAAATGCCCTCCACTAGGCACTCAAGTGGGGACCGGTTTTCCACTGAAAAATCCACTCGTGTAGTCAGCGACACAAATCCGTCTCACGAAGAGCGGCTTCAGTTCAGCTGGGACCTCACGAGCTCTTCCCCGGGCGCCCGCACTCTTCTCTACCACGGTTCACGTGCCGTACTTCGAGCTATAACAGAAGTGTCCATTAACAGGTTCTTGAGCCCCATATGGTACGAAGCTTGGTCCTTCACGAGACTAAGTTTGCTGGCCAGCTAAGACGGAACTAAAAGTAATTTGAGCTCTCTTCGAGGAATCCACCCAGTCTATGAACTTGCCAAATTGTCGTGCACTAGGGCCAGGGCCGTTGATGGCAATGTTACGAGTGTGAAAGAGAAATCAAATCATAGACTACTGTCAGGTGCCCGGACGGAAGCAGATCGATTATGAAATTGAGAACGACCATGCCAGTGATTATACGCGATTCCCAACATATTGGTTGTTTAACACCAATACTGCTGCCATCGAAATGTCTATAAAAATTCAAGTGAATAAAGAGTTAGATATTGATAAAAATTGGCTAAAGATACACGATACTCTCATGTAAGAGTGAGGAGTTATACCTCATTTTTAGTTATTTTTTAATAGTCTTAGGAAGCGATGGCGTTTAAATACTCTCCTTTACTCCGAGAAATTTCATTATATTTGGTAGTATGCATAGAGTTGAAATATTGTTCTAAGTTCTCGGCAATGATACATTTGCCATCAAATGCTTTTACAAAAACTTGATATAAATTGGCAGTAAAATATAAAAACCAACTTCCCCACCGTTTCAAACACCTCCGTCCCGCTAAATGTTTGCTTGAACTCAAAACTTCTTCCTTATGTTCACCAGCACATTCTGTCTTTGGAAATCGGATTAACCTAAGGTTTTTGGCTGAGTAAATGTGTATATTCCGACAGCTCTTTTGCGTTTGAAAAAATATATGGTGAGCGTTCGGAAAAGTATATACATAGCGTGGTGGAGGGTGATCCATGAATCGCATTTTAAGGACTACCTTTCCAACGAATTTCATCAATCTGGGATCCTTTTGATGGTCACTCCCCTTGTTAGTCTGAAAATTCCTTTGCGCTTTCCTTTCCCCTTATGCTCCCTTCCTCCCCTCTTATGGTTCCTCCTTCCTCTGTCGAGACCGCGCTTGCGGGAAAAGAGAGACAGGTGTGGCCTATGCGTCCAATCCCTGGCCAGGCTGTTTGCATTTCCAATTCGGGCTTCCCGCGACTAGCGAGTGCCGACAAATGTGGTGACGTGCGTGTTTTTTGTTTCCCGCGTAGAGAGATCCTGAGCGGTCTTCGCGGAAATCCAATATTCGGTCTTGCCAATTAAAATGGGTTCCGAAAATCGCGATTTTGCATTTCGTGTTTGGGCGTGGTGGAGGAGTTGGGAGGATATCTGAAAGTCAGTGCGTTAATGGCCAATTACAGCATAATCCGTTCGCTTTCCTCTCTTCCGTGATTGCTCTGATCGACGAGTGACCGCGCAGACGAAAGGGCAGCCGGCCTTGTTACTATCGAAATCCTTTGAAATGTACAAATCATATATGTATATGTCAAATTTTGCATCTGAAAGTCAAAATAGAATTTGTAAACGGAAATTAAAAGGCAGGATATAACCTCTTTCACCTAACTCTAACTAAAATGTATCGCCATTCTATCAAATGCCATGAAAATTAGTGGTTGTGAGAAAATAATATTTATAAACAGGTTATCAATATCTTTTAGGATTTTTATATAGCATACCCTCCACGATTACTGTGTGAGAAACTATCCCCATGTAGGGTTTTCTCAAATAATCAGGTAAAATCAATAAAATAGCCAAAAAATCATCGCATTTATTAAATTTGTGAGTTTTTATACCTATTATAATATTATATTTCTGTCTATTGTTGATACTGATGGTTATTTGTGAAAATTACTACAAAACATTGCCATGGTTGGTTGAAACAGCCATTCACCAGCATAAAATCATGATGATGTTTTTGCAGACATTAATTGGATCTTGTGTCTACGCGTTCTACGTGCATCAAAATGGACCCCATAAAAAGTATGGGTGTTCAAATATATGGGTGCCAAGTAGACAATGATGATGGTAATATTTGAGAAAAGAAAATACGTGACTCAAACTAAGATTTTATAAGGAGCATTTTTATCTAATTTTTCGCAGTAGAGTAAAAACTCTCTTTCTGACAATTATTAAAAAGGATAAATTATCCCGTTTTTTATAATGGATCAAGAAATTCTAATAATCAGTTAAAAATGAGATCAATTGAGGCATAACTGCACAAAAAACTGTCCTTGGTTGCAATTATTTCCTTAATCGATCATATATTATAATTTTAATCGATAAAGCCTGAATCACACGATCATTTTTTACGTCCCTTTTCAGGGATAGCTCAGATGATAGCTTAAAAATGACCGTGTGACTTGATCACTTCACGGATAGCGGCAATGATAGGGATCGCTATCCCTTTTTTCGTCATTTGAGCACGTCCTTTTTTCCGTCCCTCGGGCCTGTCATTTAGCCAATCAGAGTGCATTTTCTGAAAGAAACTTTTGGCTGCAGCCAAAAGCTGTCGACGACGATGTAAATCATCCATAGTTGCGAAGTTGTTTACCGTATATCGCGAACAGAAATGATACGAGAGGGGACGGTAAAAATGATCGTGTGAGCGGCGAAATGATAGCTTGAGCTATCATTTTGGCTTTCCCTGAAAGCTATAGCTTAAATGTTCCTTTTAAAGGGACGAAAAAAATGATCGTGTTTCGGGCTTAACTTAAAGTCCAGTTGAGTTGAATGCGTATGGTTAGTAGATATTAATTTACATATTTAGTTGGGAATCATATTCTACACAGTCAAGGTAATAAGTGGATACAGTGGGCTACTTTTCACGGCACTTGATTTCCAGATCTCGTCGTTCTCTAGTGCTGCTAAAAGTAAATGCCTTTTAGAAAAAGAAACGGCTGCTTGATCAGAGCCTACATTGCCCTGATAGAACGTGACAATTAGTAGCTTTTGTAAGGATCTTTAGCATCATTTAATATACCGATAATGGGGATAAGAACCCTTAGTTTAGTTCCCAACAAATTAGAATTGTTTTAGTTGATACTATTCCACCTTTAATGTTTTTTAGTATTCCAAATCATAGTAATAGTTTTTGGACGTTTTGTAAACGATTTGGACGAGATTTTTATTGTGACTTCATATCACAAATTAGGATATCATTGCTAGAATTTTTTTAAAACTTTCTTGCAATGATATCCTAATTTTAATATATTATCCTAATTAACAAAATAAACCTAATTCTTAAAAGGTTAATAGTTAAAAAACTCTTAATGGATGTTCAAATAAGTGTTTAAGGTTTTCTGTTTTCCCAATTCAACTACAGCTGCTTATTTCCGCTACAATTTGTGATGTCATGTTGCTTAGATACCTAGTGCAAAAGTACCAGAGCCTGGATCAGGGCCTCGATCATGGATCTTCATAACGCGTGAGCTAGCGTTATCTTTGTTTTGATTTAACTTATGTCACAGAGATCGTGATCTTCATCCTTTATTTTTCGCACAGCACTTAAAATCGCTCATTGCAATTAGTGGAATAAATTTTATAGACGTTTATTTTTAACCCTGCGCTACTCTAGGGGTAAGCGTTAACGATAAATATTGCGATAACGCGATAAATAGATCCGTAATTCCATACCTGTTTCATCGTGTTTAGCGCATATGATAACAACAGGTGTCATTGTAAAACGTTTGCTATTAACTGATAGCAATAGAACACTATGGTCTAGTGTTTGGAAAGCACCTTACATTGGTTTCTGTTTAATTCAGGTTTATGATGAGAGAAGCAATATCAAAATCTCTAAAATTACTTCTCAATAATAAGCTTGTGGTGTCAGAATGAGTGAAAGAAATGGGACTTAAGTTATGCCAATTAAAGTCCCCCGCGTTAGTCACATTCTCAGCCCATCGATAGCAATAACCACGCTCTTAAGTCACGATTGCGTTTGAATAATATTTCACGCTTCTGGTGCAGCAGAATATGAAATTTAAGTGCCATGCCCTGAAAAGAAATTTCACACGTGGTGGTGTTTCATACAATTTCTTGGTTGAAGACCCAAGCTACTTTTTTTCCTTGCTATTGGAGTCGTACCCTTGGGAAATAAATAAACATTCAAGCTGTGCAGTGGGGATGAAAGTTCTTCAAGCTTCCTTGCTTTTCATTTTGAGTTGGTCACTGTGACCTCCTTTTCTCAATTGCCGCTCACCTAAAGTATAAAGCGAGGGGAAGTGGCTGGGAAGCGGGGTTGATGGAAACTGAACCGAGAGAGAAGCAGGCAGAAAAGTGATGGGGTCGGAGGGAAATAGACAAACCGTGGTGAATGCATGTTTGCATCAATACGTGGCCGTGGAAAAATTAAGAGAAAAGGTGAAAGTAATCTATCTAAGCACATCCATAACTGATTACGATCTTACTCAAAATTTTATGCTGCAAATATGTTATTGTGTTAAATTATGTTGAGGGAACAAGGGGACAATTGAGTCTTGGCTCATTTTTATGAACCCCTCCGCAAGTTTTTTTAATGAATCCATAGACATCCATATTATATAAAGCGATAATGAGTGCATTGTATCTGTTTTTATAGTTTCTAACATTTCAAATTGCTTAGCAGAAAGTAGGAGCTATTTATTATCTCACAAAGTATTTCTTTACTGAGAAATAATAGTTTTTATCAATGTTGATCCGTAGGCAATGAGAATCTGTAATAATTTTCAGATCATCATATGAGACCATTTTGACAGTAACTAATCGGAAAAATTTAGCCTACACATTTAATTGAACTAATTGAATAAATTGTCCTTTCATAGAAATGTTCTAAGGTTAATTGTTGCGTCGAGAATTAGTTATTTATCGCGTTTCCGCAAAACATGTTGTTTTATGATTTTACCAAAAATGATCTATAATTTACCATGGTAATCCATTAAATACAGCATGTTTTATCTCTGATTGAGTTTTTCATTCTAGATTGATTTTTTAGAGGAGTGCTTCATTCAAATGAAATATTGATTTCGTTACAATATAAACACTAGGTTTTATAGCGCACAGAAGTTTAAAACCCACCGAAGAAATACTTACCCGAGCGTTGAGAACCAATTCAACGGTGCAATAAATTATTAACAGTTGGTGGACTAGGGTGATAGATGATCAAACGGCTAAGGTTACATCGCACCATCTAATCTTAGTTCTTCAACCTTAGACGATTACTTCAGTCATGTCCGAGGTCGTGTGCGAACCCTTGGTTGACTGACTGAAACGTAACTGGTTAACCAAACTGCTTACGACTGCCGGCTCCTTAGCCTTAAAACCTAGTTTCTACTTCTATAGAAATGATGCAATTGATTATTTCCAATATATTCTGAACATTTGTTCACAGTGATGCAAATTGGAAATGATGCAATTGATTATTTCCAATATATTCTGAACATTTGTTCACAAGTCTAGTACAAGATTAATAACTCTAAATTGTAATAGCCAAAAAATAGAGGGATCTAGAGACGAGGAGTCATATTTGATATGTTATCCAGATATTATCCAAACTGGATAACATTTGGAACAGGTATTAGGCAATAGATTACTATCTTGCAAGAAGGGGGGCAGTATTTCCATCCCCCTAACACCAAAGTCCTGTTTAACACTTAAACTTCTCCGTCGTATGTCTATGAATTTCCTACCTTTCCTACAGTCGTTTAACCCGTGAATTAACAGCGGATAATGGGTGAGAGGGGAGTTTTATGGAGAACGTAATGTCGCTCGGGGAGGCTAGAGAAAGGGAAGCGAGCGAAGGGTTGCCATTGTGTGGGGCTGCAATCTGTGGAGAGCCTCGAGCACGGGACGTCTCCCCAACGGGGAAGGCGCCCATCATTTGGACCACTTGCACACCTCAAACAAAACCATGGAGAAAGGAAGGAGCGAGCGAGAGAGAGAGAACGAATGTCCGAGGAGAGGAAGGAAGGCGGAGGCGAGCGTCGTCGCCGGTCTCGAAGGAAGGGTCCTCGAGAGGGAGGAGGAAGCCCTCGGGGCGCGGGGACAACTCACCGGCCGGGGCGGAAGGGCGGGCGGCGGCGGGGTGGCAATTAAAACCACGGTGCCGTGGGCAGTGTCGCCCTCGAGGGCGGGAAAGGTGGAGGTTAGGGAGCGGCCGGAGTGACGAATGTGGTAGGGAAGGGTGTGGGAGGAGAGAGAGGGGAGAGGGCGGGAGAGGGGTTTAGTAAAGATGAAGGGGGGTGGGAATGAAGAAAGGACAAGGGAAAGAGTCGGTCTCACGATTTGCACCTCGAGAAAGGATGTTACGGTGAAAGAAGGGTCTGGTCGTGGCCTTTAAAGCAGCACTCCAGTGCTCCATTCAAACCCTCTCCAGTAATTTATTTCGGGGATGTCTTGTATGGCTCTCTTTATTGGAAAGCAACGTTGGGAACGATGCCTTGAGTTCAGCCCGGTTTTGTCTTCTACGGAAACCATGTTTTGTGGCACAGCATTCATTCAGTTTCTTTCATTCGCTTATTGGATCGGGAAGCAAGCGTCAATAAATGGAGATTTTGATGTGAATTCTGTCACCGCAACTACGTCTATGTCATACTTTCGTGCCTCTTAATTTTAGCAGATTGCTACTTTTAATATTGAATAAAAGTTAATTAAGCTCAATTAGAAAAAAATGTACAAATTTTAGGTCAATGGATTAATAGTTATTATTTTAATTGGTAAAATATCACAGAATAAGCGTTAAACTCATTGCAACATTACAAACAAATGCCTTTATCATTCATTCTACTGTGAAAGTGGTACTATATCTGTATTTGAATCATAAACGCATTTAAAGTAGATGATAGGTCATTTCAACATACTTGAGGGAAAAAAATATGGAGAATGCGATTTGTTACCTTTTATTGATACTTCAATTATCAATTCCTCTCAATTTATCCTCTCAAACAATCCTCTTAATCAAAAGTAACTTTACCCTCATGATTTGGTTAACTAAAAATTCTGATTCTACCCACCAGAATAGTGGAATTCTGATTTCCACCTTGTCACAGGGAAGGATTATTTCCACATCCATAACCAACTGTCTGTTTGAGTTCCCTGATGACTGAATGTAATTTTTCACAGCAACAAAATATACCTCTTAGAAGACCAAGTAGAGTTATAGTATTTTGATTGAAATTTAAATGAAACCTTTACCTTAATGGTATAGTTTCAATATGAAATACCTATCTTATGTTAATATTGTTTATCGGGATATATTTTACAGCAATGAATTATCTAAAAGTATTTTAGAAAGCTGAAAAAGATTGCGTCGAGGATGTTGATTTCTTTGGCAAACGAAAGTATTTTTAATTTTGAGCAGGTCTAGGAAAAGTAAAACTTGCAGTTCCTTGGCCTTATGTCTGTAAAAATAGCATTAGTCTCCGCTATTGTCCGAAAAGTGCCGAGATTCCATGATGGGCAAGGTGAGTAAGTAAATATTCCATGGAATTCCCTAGTCATTTTATCCCTTCCTTATGATAAAAAATGTACGTGAATAGTGATGATAGAAAGTCATATGTGGGCGTACTAGGACTATTTTATGAACAGTGTGTTGAGGAGTGCATAGTGATGATAGAAAGTCATATGTGGGCGTACTAGGACTATTTTATGAACAGTGTGTTGAAGAGTGCATAAAAGTAGAGTACATATCGCAAGAGGAGAAAAGTGTTTATGTAAAATAAGTATTCATTCATTATTGCGTGAAATATCACTAGTTCAGTAGCTGCGTTGAATGGAGAACCGGAAAAAATTCTAAAATGTGTGTTGCAAAATGGGATTTCTATTATGTTCTCATTTATTATTGTGATTAAGTGACTTTTATTTGGAGTTCTTTAAAAAAAATAACCGGAGAGAAATTTTCACCAAGCATTCGTCCCATTGAGTGTTTACACCCGACTATATCGTATTTGACCAGGAATTGGGCAATTTGCCAAAAACTTTAAATTTTTGTGAATTTTGGAAGCTCTAACCTTTTTACTAAATGCCTTACACTCTGATGAACTACACTAAACTATGTAGTGTAGTTCATCAGAGTGTAGGAACTCTCTCTTATTCACCGTCTTCTCTTAGGTTTCAGTCGTGACGAAATGAATTAATTAATGATATACGTTATGCACTATAATTATAATTATTGATGCGGAAACTGCTTGTTAAGTGCCAGGAAATTTAATGAATATGTGAGAGGGAAGTGTTTCGTTTAAAGATGCACTTCGTGGTCGCGCGTTTTTACCGTTGACGTGGGAACTACGGTGTTAAAACATTCTCCATGTATACACTCACTTTAGAAGGCCATAAATCTTAAGGTGTTCAGGACACGGAAAGTTTAAGGTCGCAAAATCTTGCGTGTGGGTAGGATTTAATGCTGGATTTTAAGATACTTATATTAATCTGATTGACAACTTTGTCGTCAGGAAGAGGAAGTTGAAAGATTAGCACTGCATGTTACATTATTCTCGAAATGTAATGATCTGATTCGTAGTTCCCGAGTCAGCAACATGTTTTAATCAGGATAGGCATCTTTCATAAAACTCAAGTATAGCTTGCAGAAGGAAAAGGGTTTGACACCATCTGAGATTTGTATTTTAATCCTTGTAACCATACATTGTTTAGCCTGGCCATAGTTCTTACATATTTCAGAATTAGTAAAAATTTCAAATTATTCGAGTTAAATTTAGAATGAACCTTTCCAGTAACTTTCTTTCTGGCAATGTGACATGGTAATCAGTTTCTATGCAAATGCATTTCATCTAATATTCTGTTGGCAACGGAGCGCCACAAGAACAGACAACTCCCAAAATCGGCCTAGGCAGAAAGAAAAAAAAAAGAAGTGAGTCGACAAATTTTCCGTAAAAATTATTCTCTTTCGCTCCTTTCATCTCAGTAGCAGACGTATCGGAGATGTATAGCCTCAAAGCCTTCGGAGAAGCGGCAGATTATTGATTGATTTTCCCTTGAAAAATGGAATTACAGTCTTTGAAACCTCATATTTGACGTGTATTGCGCTGCCACTTGCCTTATCCAACTTTCCTCAAATTTTCATCCCCCTATAGAATTCCGTGTTCAACACTATAATAAATTTAGCTGCTCACTTTTTATTGCATCTCTAAACTCTAAAATGAGTAGATGACAACCAAGCGAATATGCATATTGGTCGGGATGAAAATACAACTATGCAAATATGAAGCAGAGAAGGGAAATATAAACTTGGTAAATACATTTCATTGTGAATATTTTTCATTCCAAGATTTTACTTTAATATAACTTAGCCTTGTGTTAAATATGAAATCTGAGGAATTCTCTATTTTGGTGTTACTCTCCGGCACATCGCTTTACCAGGTAAAGTATAATTTTTTTAAGTCAATTCTAAGCACGTAGAATCCCTCATGTCTTAGATGCTAACTTGTATAACTTTGATGCGAAATTATCTTTGTAATGAGTCAATTTCGAAATGATTGACAGAGTGTTGATGGAAGCAATTACTTTATTTTAAAATACACTCCAGAATTATTTCTTAACTTTGATTTCCTTAATCAGTAGGTCGGTGGAGATTGAAACTTAAGAAATTAATCCGATTACTATTTTCCTCATCTACTCCATTTCATTTCACTGCTCAGTATCATGCCTGCGTTATTATTGGCTCCGCGTAATGGTTGTACATAACGAAAAGCGCTAAGCTCCCCTTGGTGAACTTGGATTTATATGCAACTTAGACACTTTGTAAAACCCACCCCTACTTGGTCCATTTCAAGTTGTTAGGTCATCTCGAAAAGTTTGTCGTTGCTGGTGCTCAATTAAAATTATATTCTTCCCGCAGAAGATTCAAGAGGAATCATTGTCAGCATTATGTTTATTCGTCATGGCTACTTTGAGGTCTACGGAAAACATTTTCAATCTTTCACTCGTATAAAATGAAATACATGTTTCAAAAACAGATTCCCCAATGATATTGCATTTTTTAAATTAAATTCCCAGAAAATTATGTTAGTATAAAAGTAAATATACTAAAAATACTGAATATAATTAAAAATAGATAGGATGGATAATCTCAGAGTGCACGACGTTGTCGAGGTATGTTTATTTTCTAATGGAGCTTGCACAAAAACTTATAATTAATTACGGTTCATTTAGAAACAACCTCGCACCTGGACGAGTTTCATAATTCATAATTTTTCCTCATAAGTATTACTTGGAATAAGTCACAGTTAATGTCTACACATGAAATATTTGCTATTTTAGTTGCATAGTTATGTGCTGTAAACATGAATACTTACTACTTTACTAGAGTATTAGATAAGTAGGTACTAGTATTGGAACAGAATGCTGGTATCATAATAAAATTATTGTTCTTCTTTTTAAAACGTACTCGCCGGGGCTAAAAAAAAACACGTTTATGCGCCATGCCAAGCTTGTCAGTGATTCTATTAAATTGGACCTGTAGTTGCTCAGGAATTAGCAATTTCGTGAGACAAAACAACTCGTTGAAATAGCTGCTCCTCGAAGTAAATTCTATCTTCATTATTTCTTATGCTATCTTCTTAAGAATTTATTGCATCCTGCGTTTGGGAAATCTCTCGATATCATATTTATGGAGAATGAAGCGAAGAGTTATTTAAATCATTGATTCGACTACTAACAATGGTGATAGGCTCCTTTAAAGTTGAATATGCCCGTTTGGTGATAAATAGGCCTTTATATAGCAGAAAAAGCTATCAAACTTTCCGAATAGACCTAAGTGTATGGCCACCCATGGATTAACTGATTTGTTGAAGTAAAATATTGAAACTCTTTGAGACTAGGAGGGCTGTGTTTGAAATCGTCGAGATTATCTCGATTAGGTAACCAAGGTGGCACGTGGCACAAACAAGAATGGTTCGCAAATGTTGGTGTGTTTTAATCGCTCTATACAATATCACTCAATGTTTTTACTTGAGTTTTTGCCATCCGTCTCGAGCATTGAGTTTTCCGGATGAGAAAAACTCAAAGAAAAAAATTGAGTGAGATCATAACGCACAATTAAAACACACTAGCATTTGCCAACTATTCTTGTTTGTATGTACAACGTGACTCCTTAGTTACCTATTCGAGTTAATCCCGACAGTTTCAAACACAGCCCCCTAGGTCGTCGTACGACTTGGGTCATACTGTCTTAAATATGAGTTGTGATTGGTTCCCTGGAGGTCTTCAAGTTATTTTTTCATTGCCAATGATTTCGTCCTCAAGCGACTTAATTTCATCGGCTCTCATGAATCATATGCCACTTCTTAGATGTGTTATATAAGTACCTACCTATGTTACTGTGATTGAGGCTGCAAAATATATTTCCTTATATTTTGTTCTTCTATAGCACTGGGCCATTAATAGGAATTTTAGAAGTTCTTTCGATAAACTTTCTCCTGCGTGTTTGATAGGGATGAGTTTTGACATAAAGACATTTCTTGGCCTAGTGATAGGAGTCATGATGAAAGGCCAATTCATAATTTAACTGGTAATTTTCCTCTTTCAAATCGATGTATCTCTATGAAAAATATGGCTGTAAATGATATGGCTGTATGATAAATGACTGTAACATAATGAGAGGAATAAGTGAACAATATCCTCCAAATCGACTTAAACTGAATCTACCATTTCTCTAATCTAAATTTGTCTTCATGCCATTCATTTGCTATGAAAGTAATCTGGCATTTGAGCAAGAGACAAGTTGCATCGACCTATATCAAGTGATCATCCTATATCTGGGTACAGGGAGAAATATTTTTTGGACGTGAGGAAATGAAATTTCTAAGACCCCAAGGGGAGAAAATGATTTGGGGAGCCTCGTCGCCCCCCGTATGGAGGGGACACACTCCCTCTCCCTGGGGCGGAATCCAATCACATAATTTCCCCGAAACAAAAAGACCCACCTGGAGGGACTTCAGCCGGCTGTCTTGCTCTCAGATGTTGATTGAAATTAAGTGAAAGACGCGGTAAGGGGATGGGGAGCGAGGGCATGAGGTTGGTCCTCAGCTATTTTGGACAGGTTGAAATGAATGTGAAGATAAAAATTATGATGAGGCAGTAGGTGGAACGAAAAGGCCGAAGGGGGTGTGGGTGGTTATAAGGTCGGTAGAATAAGGAAAAAGGGGTGGAGGAAGAACAGGGATGATGGGAATTTAAGGGATAAGATTGGTTTTGTGGAAAATCGTACTTCATCCGTTGGCGTGGGCGCTGAGATTCGTAAAAGTAAAGCAAAAAAATAACCAACATCTAGAAAAGTAATTTGGCGATGAGGGTAACATATGGTAAATGAAAACTAGCAACATGCGCAAAACGGCAATTATATTTTAAAGAAAAAAGATGGATCAGAGCCTCAGATACCAATATAGGGAGTTACGAGTAGGTATTTTTCATAAACAGGACTGCACGCTTTGTAAAATTTCATTTGTCCCTTAAGTAATAACTTGAACTGAATGCTGAGTGAGCGCTAAAATGCCTCACCTGTGAGAATTCTTTTTGTTGTATGAAGTGGATGTAACTGAATGTCTAGTGCGGTATATGTTTAGTTGTAGCCAAAGTGTTGAGTTAAAACGCATTCAGCATGTCATGGAATAATTTTCACTTTTAGCCTTTATCTGGTTTTTGGATTTGTATTTCTGCATAATAATTTCAATTTGTGTTGAATATGGAGAGTAAAGGTTCTGTGGAAGAAGAATTTAGAAATCAATATTTATCCCATAAAATGAAATATAACGGCCTATAAATTAAGACAATAATTAAGTCTTTATTGTAAGTATATTTTATCCAACGTCCTCCATCTGTGTGCATTTTATATATATCATAAGCATATTGTCTCTGTGTTTTCTGCCTTTTACTGCTCTGCTCCCATCTTTTAATCTTCTTTCGTGCATTTCCTTACAATGCGGAGCTCCTTCATCAAACTGTGTTCTTCAGGCTCTCCTCTTCAATCTCTCCTCTTCTCGACACGTTTTCTGGAATAGTACAACTGAATATGGTGCATACGTCTAGTCGCTTTTCTGTAGCTTGAAATTTTCAGCAGCCTTATTCTTCGTGATTTATCTTTTACGCTTATCGCCTTAGCCACTCGTAAAGACCTCTTTGATATTCTTACATAACCTTTTTGAACCAATGTACTCAAGACGGCTAACATTAAATCATGTAAGCTAAGCAAGTAGGAAATTGCATATACTTTTGAATTTCTTTCTTGCTCTCTTATGCGGGCTTCCTTTGTGTGATTTTAAGTTAGTTATCCTCTTCTAAACTTATATCCTATTTGAATATTTTTCCAGGCACTGAATGATAATACCAGTAATTTGCCGTTAGCTCTTTCAAAACTTTTTCATCGCCATCGTTTTCTATACTTTAATTATCATTGTGAAACTTCCTCTTTCTCTTACTCTTTAATCTCTCCTGTTTTGGTGCCTTAATCGTAGTGAATTAAGAAATATATTCCTTGGGAGATAGTAACCATTTACGGGGAGAATGAATAAACTCTAAATATTTAAGCCATTAGGTATATACCTACTGATTATATAGTTTCACGTGCCTATTTTGTGCATAAGAGACCCTTTTCTTTAATCGGCTCTTATTACTTCATGTGCATTGTGTACGTTTGGTGATTATATACCCACGCACTGTGGAGTGTGGGTGGCATGCTGGATGCCACCCACATGTAGGTATAGCCACCCACATGTAGGTAGGCTGAATGTAGGTATAGTAAGGATTGCCCCTAACCCCTCCGGGGTGTACCGTATGATTATTCTCATTTCTAAGAATCGTAACGTGATATTATCGGATTCCAATTAATAACCGTAGTTCCAGCAATGTTCTATTTTTTATTACCGATATGGAATATGGTAAATTTAAATTAGGTAAAATGGAAATTATTTTAATTCATTCATATCTTATTGAATTTTTAGCTAATGGTAGCTCTACACGCTAGGATGAGCGGCCGGATCAGCCGACATAACGGCTGATCACACCGTGTAGAGGCGCCACCATTGTTCAGCCGAGGGGTAAGCTCAGCAAGCCTCGGGACCCCAGCTTAAGTAATACGCTTTGTATTTGTTCGGATTAAACAACTCGTGTTGCGCGAAAACGCGGTTGCTATTTAAAACTTGGATAATTAAGATTCTCAATCCAATGGAAGGAAACGGGGAAAAAGTTCCGGAAAGTACCGAAGGTAATAGAAAGTGATAATATACCAGTAGAATTATCTCATTCTCTCATTAATCATCTATGCCAGTCATGTTGAGTGTTTACAATGTCATTTGTAAACTTCGGCACCAGATGGCGAAGCGTCGATTTGAGTGCTTCGTGTAGAAAGGAAGGTGGCTCAACGTTCAGGCTGAGCCAAGTACGCTGAGCGCAGGCGGACGTGTAGAAGAGGCATAATTGCAATAGTCCAAACAGAGAATATTTATTTCTCTAACATGGCAACATTTCTTGAAATTCTGCTAAATATTTATCCATATCACCGCTGTAAATTGCGTTACTTAGCATTACATTTGATTACTGTAATAAAGATATTCGTATTCAGATACATTTGATTACTGTATTAAAGATATTCATCTCTATAGCGTTTCTTAGCATTACATTTGATTACTGTATTAAAGATATTCATCTCTATAGATTTTATGCCCATTCTTCTTTGGGATTAGAATGCTTTCATTATTGTGATACTTATCTGTAGCATTTATGGTGCAAAACGGCAGAGTTACTTAATATCTCTAGGTATTTTGTATTGCTCAAATGTTACAGGAATTCGTTCAGCAGTTTATAGCGAAATGTTATTAACTGTTGGATTGCAATATATGACCAATTTCTTAAATTACAGGCTGATATGCGTAAATTCTTTACAATAGTAGAGCTCAAAGAATGTATTCTTAGCGTGGGTTTTTCTAAGACTTATAACCCTAAAATAAGAAGATTGTTCCTTTTAAGAAAAATTGGAGCGCCTGGGATTCTGGGAGATTTATATTCACAGAGGATCAGGAGATAATAATGACGGAGCGCATAGCTTGTAATTATGATAATCCATGGCTTAATATAAAAAAGGATTTAGGAGTGTTTTCCGTTTTTTGGAAGCGAAAGCGAAAGTAACGAGGTAAGGCGTATTGAGAATATGAATCAGCAGTTAAGTAAGATAAAAAAGTAATTTTCGAAGTTTTAGTTTGCGGAACAGCTAGTTTCATTTTTCGTAATAGAGTGAGTTTGTTCACCTTGTAATATAGGTATATCTGACAGTGTCTTCCCTTAATTGAAAGAAATAGTTAGTTTTTCGAAATAAATTGACGTGAGCGAGGTCATTATCAAGTTTATCTTTCTATAGGAGTGTGATGGTTTCTACTTGACTTGGCGTTTTCTATTTTATTGATACTTTAGATATGATAGGAGTATGATCTGCTCGAATGGAAGCATAAAAGAGGATTGATAGTATTTACCATTGGCCTTATCGCTTATTTAAGAGATGGCTAGCAATGGAAAAGGAAATTATTTTGCTAGCTCACATCGAAAATATTCGTTATCAATGTGGCCCAGCCTGGTTATCTATAATTTCAATTCCTATCTTCATTAAATAATATTTTACACAGTGTTCTTAAGGATGCATTGGGGATGATTCATATCTCCTTATTTTTGGAATAGTGATTCTTTCGGTTGTTTTTAACCTTTAGTTAACTTTTAAAGTAAAGTTAACTTTTCTAAATAAAACAGATATATTTTAGTCACGTGACTTTAAACACAGTAATTCTCTAATACCAGGGTGTAAAATGATCTAAAAGCTGAATACCATGTATTCCGTCATCACCGGCTAGACTCGACAGCAGTAATTGAAAAACAGTGTTCCAATGTGTTACTACTCAATTAATTATGTATAACAAGTGTTGTAAGAAACATTTCCGTCTGAGTGGGATTATATCTTGCTAATATACGCGGCATTAAAACCGCATAGTGGTTATATTAAATGCGAGCAATAAATTTACTATTTTTAAAATTAATAACATAATTTTAATAAAAATGAATCACCCTGGAAATATGGTTCATCAACAGCAATTAATTACAGAACTTATGATTTGTTTCCCTGATTAATCGTTGGAACCACCTGGAGCTTCACGACTGGCCATTCCGCTGAAACATTACGCAATTCTTACCAATAATTACAGAGAGAGATATTGGTCGGAAAGTGAGGTAGGAAAGAACTCATTCTACCTGAATAGGATTATGATTTAGTACATCAAGCCAAGGGATGGTGAACGTGGAAAGAGTAAAATAAATTACTTTGAATAAATTGAAAATTTGATGTGGTAAAAGTTACCCAGATACGAAAGGTCTGTTCAATCCCTTGGTGTAATTATACAAGTAATATTAATGAAGAAAACTTTAGATTACTTATTAGAAATGAATGTCGCTAACAATTACATTGTTAATGATTTTTGGGTTCACTGAAATAGTGGTTGAATACTATAGTATTTTATTATATGCAGGTTGATAGCTATCGATATCAGCTTAGCTTGGTTCTTGGTTTAATTTAATGCATAATAATAAAGATTTTGATTGTGAAAGTATCCTATTATTTCCATTAAGGATGAAGTATCAAATGATTCAGTCATGGAAAATGATACATTTTTCTTAATAAAATAATTTCACTTGCTGTATTATGATATTTACTTTAATCATCTGGATGGTTATATCAATAAGCGCCTTACGCAATGAATGCTTATATTTCATGGCAATTACTAGGAACAAATAACTACAAGCTTTGTGTAGAGAATAACCTAATATTTAGTCATCTTATTTCTTGTAAACAGGTATATCCCAGCAAGTGAGGATGCGGTTCAAACGAGCGGGAGGAATAATACCAGAAAACCCGTGTTCAGGGAAAAATAGCGTTGCTAATACTTTACTCATCGGACTAAGCCATTTCGTAAGCAAACTGAATTTTTACACATCAAATTGTCGCAAGGTTCCATCATTACGCTTGCTAAGAATAGATTTGCATCCATTTGTTTTTCATACACCAGTCTAGCATCCGTCAATACGCTGCATAGGGAAGTAACTAGTTGATGTTCGGAAAGGAAAAGCAGTAGAAAGGTTGCACAGATATTTTTTTGCAAAAATATCTATGGAACTGATTTTCCTTTCTGAACATCACGAAAAAGTTAATCATGTCTTGCCTGGTACCATTGAATTTATCGGTAACTAGATTCAAAGCGACGTAGAGAGAAATTCAAAATTTTAAACAACCTTGTGAAAATCACTATTGATCGTGTATTCAATGGCCTCTTCTCGCAAATAGTTGAAAATCAACCTTTTGTAATTTTTTAACTACTTAGACTACTTTCAGCTGTGGTACCAACTATGATGCCTATATGCTCATTATTGGGTTTAAATAGCTCTTTGGCCTTCAATTTCGTATCGTTCCCAAGGTATGGTACAAACCTCCTATACCCATCAAGTTCGAGGCAGAAAATGCAGTGGAATTGCAGGTTTGCAGTAAATATTAACCGGCCATCGTTTCAGTGGTTCTGTTATTTTGGTATAATAGACATTAAATCCATATGTGAAACAATATCTACCAGCATCTTTTCACAGCATTCACATTGGCATCCCAGATTATGATCTCAAACGGCGCTCCAGGCCATCTGCAAGTTTATTTTTCCGAACTCAAACGACAGTTTGTGCCTCATAATGAACGAGAGCTTTCCTTGCTTTAGGGCAGTTTGCGCCTTGTTCTCTAAGCACCTTTGTTTCCTTGTCGTGATGTACTTGGATGCCTCGTAATGTAATCGGTAATGCCGTTTTATTCGTATTACAGTGACTTTGGCGCTCTTTGGCTTTTTTGATCGCGCTCAATAAAAGAGAAGGCTGTGAAAGATGCTGAAGAATCCCGCCACGCCTTGAAATTTTAAATTAGAGTTTGCCCCTCGGGATTCATTCCGTCAAACCAATGATTTAGAGTTCCTTTTTTGTGGAGGTCCCTTACTCATATAATCCCCACTTTGTCTTCAAGGCTCTCTTACCTTTCACATTTACATCTACATCTACATCTACATAATACCCTGCAAGCCACCACAAGGGTGTGTGGCAGGGGGTGATTGCTCACCAAACATGCACTACATATCATGCATAAAAAAGGAATAGTATTAATATAGTAGTCAGAACTACACTATTTAAAAAAGATAGAAATTGCAAAGAAAACATGCAAAAACATTCTGTTAGTAGGGTTAGCTTTAAGTACTCATGCCAACATGCAGCTACCAATGCTATTCATTGCTACTCTCCGATAGGACATATTTACCGTTATTCGTATCTCTTATTGTGCGAGGGAAAAAGGACATTTTGAATCGGTCAGTTCGGCAATCAATTTCTCTAACTTTATGATTATGGTCCAGTCTGCCATAGTAAGTTGGGGTTCGTAAAATATTTTTAACATCATCACTGAAAATATTGCCTTGGAATTTGTGGAAGAGATTAAGTCTAAATTTCAACCTGCGATCTGACAATGATTCCCATTTCAATTCATTTAATAGACTGGTTACGCTAATATAATTATCGTATCGTCCCTTTACAAATCTTGCCGATCTTCGCTGCACACGTTCAAGTTCATTACTTAGACCGATTTCGTAGGGATCCCATACACTGGCAGCATATTCCAAATGAGGTCTAACAAGGGAAAAGTAGCTGATTTCTCGTACATGATCGTCACATTTACCCAATACTCTTTTAATGAAACCCAGTTTGCGATTCGCTTGACCCATTATTTCACGAATGTGTTTACCCCAGGAAAGATCATTTAAAGATATTTAATTTTTATACGTTCTGTAAAATTTTCATCTTATGTGTCACAGATTTTTAATGTCACCGGATAATTAGGGAATCCGTCAAATCACAAGAAAGATGCATAAAATGTGCTACGCACTATAAGGTCGACTGCATGAATGTTTGGCATGACTAGGATGACTTCATTTGTCTTTTATTTGGTTCTCATTGGTCCAGGATGAGCCTATTTGGTTTTTATTGTGCATATTTTATTCTTCAACTTTGCGTATGTAATTAAATGCGCGAGCAGGCTAGGTTCTAGGGATTCTACTGATGTGATCCCTTTCTCCGGAAAATGTGTACAGTAATATTTTTCCCGAATTTTAACATGTAAATAAATTTCAATTAAAGGTGATAAACATGGTACTACTAAAATTGGTGCCTCGTATGAGATAGATGACACTTCTGTCTATCCTACACCAACAGGAGAGGCAAGTTATTTTTCAGCAAAGTTTATGCTTTGCCATAGTGCAGCTTTCAAGGCAATCGACAAACCTCCCCCTACCAAACGCCTTTGTGTCTTCTCAGGAGCAGCAGCGGCAGGAGTAACGTGTAGGTTTTGTGAGTGATATTAAAAGAGGATGATCACATTAATATGAAGAGTTTATCAGATGGGATAATCGACTTGAGATCCGAGTCAAACCTATCTAAGGGTAGGTGAATAGTGATGAGCGTTAGGTTAATTGATAATTCTATGCTTCGTTTAGCTGGGTTAGTAATAATAATATTACATAATGGATGTATTACAGAGATATCGTAATCTATGTTGCAAAATCAACCTGCAACGTGAAACCCCACCATTCTTTTGAAATCTCTCCATTTTGTCTGCCAAAATTGGATGGTTTGCTTCTGTCTCCCTTCCTCATTTTCGTTAAAAGGTCGCGCTCACTAATTTGTTAAGAGGATCCATCTTTTGCCCAACTTCACTTTGCTTTTGACGAAATTCTCCGAAGGGTCGGAAAATTATAGCGCCGGAATATGCTTGTTGGATAAAGGAACAAGTTTTCTCCAAACTTTCCCGCACTTAAATTAGGAAAGTGGTGGAGTCAAATCGCCTATCCTGGAGTTTTTTCAAAATGGCCAGCTTAAGATATCAGACTTACCTTTCTAAATGTGCTCAGAAGAAAAGAGGTCCTTTGAAATACTTGCGTGGTGCTTTAATGATGGCTGGGCGTCTAATAATTTTGGGTAACTTTCTTTTAGAGTACATAGTAAAAAATAAATACTTATCGTGCTCAGTTTAAATTTTAAATTATAATTTTCGTTAATTGTGTTGAAATTAAGATCTTGATACTTGTTCTGGTCATAGCATTAATTATTTTTTTTAATATGTGTTTTCATATCAGGAATACATACCACATCTATTAGTGTTAAGCAGCCACGAAAATATAACCTAATGGACAGCAACGAAAGGCGTGCTAAAGTTGCACTATGCAAAATTCCTTTTATTCTCTTTTTATGCGACTTTTTAATCATTTGCCTCTCTATCTTTTCAAACTGGCAAGCTAAAGCACTTGATTTTTCTCATATATCGGCAAAATATATTAGAGCCCATGCAATATTTATATGTTTGTTTCATTTTCGACGTTGTACATAGCAAATGAAAAATGTGGACAGACTGAAAGTTTGGTAGTTTGTGTCCTCACCCGTCATATATCCGCCGAGTTTTCCACTATAAACTCCCAAATCTTGTTTGAAATTACATTTGCTCAAGTATAAAAACGATCTGGATATTTGTTGGAAAGAAATTATTTTTGACTTAACTGTATTCATTGATTTAAGATTTGAATATTTCTTGGATACATTTTTTGGAATCAAAGCCATAAATTTTTTCATTTTTTGAGTGCATAGGGGATGTGGTAATTTTCACAATGGGGTGCTGATGCTTAGTATAGAGATTGCACCTCAATGCGCGTCAGAGTTTGAGAAAAATAATCGCAGAAAATTTCTGTAGTCGACTAATATGCGTCTTGTAATGTTACTTCATTTCTAAAATTTATGATGTAGTAAATGAAAAGTTTTTATGTGGTCATAATTATCAGCTTTTTAAGGCCATTACCTAACCTTGCCGCTTCAAACGTTCATCTCCTTTTTTCATATGCGTTTCTTCATATCCAAGACAGTCTGTGACCTCTGGTATATGTTCTATCATCGTCTGACCAAATCATCCTTTTCTCCTCATTCTTACCAAACTTCTCCTTCAAATATAATAGCGTCGTAATTTGATTGATTTTTAAAAATGTTGACTCAAAACAACTGAATTTTTAATGCGTGATAAGAATTGATAAACCAAACACTTTAAGGAGACGTTACGTTAGAGTTTGTGGATTAGTATGATTGCCAGTTTGACCACCTCGGTAAAATATTATTTTCTAGCTGCGTTAGATAGAATAGCTAGCCATTCACATTGGTGAATTTATTCTCTCTGAACATGTTTGTGAATAGCTTCCATGAACCAGTATCACGGCACGATGTGTTTATTCTGGTTTAACTTTCCATCCACTATTCCCACCCGCTCTTTTACATCTCTTTTTGCCCCTCTCTCCACTTCTGAGTGTGTTCTTTTGGTCGTCCCTCCGTTCCTCTTCTCCCCTTGCCATCTCTTGAACGTGAAATCCCTGCTCTTTTCCTCTCAGAGAAACACCTTGCGGCTACTCGACGTTTACTTCCCAGTCCAACCCTCATCTATTTCACTCTCTTGTGCCTCCTATCCTCAGCCTGTACGCTCTGGGCTGCTTTTTCGTTCCGTTTTCTCCTTTCCCCTATTCTCATTATATATTCTCTCTTGACCCACCGCGCTCCGATTGCTTCGTTAACCCCTATGTACGTTAACACCATTGGCAAAGTTTTCCATTTTTCGCTACCTGCATAAGGTATCATAATCATCTTGTGGAAAGTAAAACGCCCTCGCAGCGTTACCTGAACGCTAATAATTATTATTTAATTTTTTATCCGGTGCAGTTAAAGATTTTGTTTTAGGTGATTCATATCTCTAGGTTTATAAATATAAAAGCGTAATTATTATAAGTTTACGATAAATTTGGTTTTACCAAATGGAAATTGCTCTTTATTGGTCTGAAAAGCAAAATTATTTATTACTGGGAGGATGTATATTAAACAATACAGAATATTATATAACTCATTTACAGGGGGAATGAGTATCCCTATTGACCCAGGGATAAAATCAATTTAATCAAATACGACATTTGAACACCTATATTCACTTCATCGGGTCAAAGATGTTTTTAAAATGCAATTGAAAGGAATTTCGGCACTATATTTTACAACAATACTAGGACATATTACTATACCATCATGTTATGCATAATAGGACGAGGTTTACATGAAATTAGAATGCAGTTGTTTATTTCCATCCGCTACTAAATCTGTCATGAATAAATACAGCATATCTAAAAAATATTGTTTATATTACGAAGGAAACACATCAGTCCGCCAGGTTAATTTATTATTACAATGTGTTCCTCAAAAACATATTTTGTAAAGCTTTCAATGGTGGATAATCAATCCTGGAATATAAATATATGTCCATAGCTCTCTCAATGAGAATGCTTTATAATTTTATTCTCCATTATTATACAGCGTAATATTCTCCTGCTTATTTTCTTCTGTCGCGAATTATTGCCTGTTCAGCCCTGTAAATGTTCCCTTCTCTGCTCTTGTATTACAAACACATGGAGTCTATGTTTACATTTATTCAGTATTTTAACTCATTATTCATAGTCTAATTTGAAATTAAAATCATTTGAAAAGAAGACAAACGCTGTCTACAAGCACAGAGATCCCTCTATGCCCCTTATTAACTTTAGGTCACGTATCCCATAGTTGTTCCTCTCAAAGCTTTGCCATTACTTTAAATGAAATTCAAGTGCTTCAGATTGGATGACACAATCGTGCAGAACATTATTATTAAAACATTTACCCTTTGAATTCAGTTCCGATGTAACTAGTCACCTTTACTTGATGCCAAATAGTTCCTACGAGGTTATTTTCATTTCTCTGAACACTGATTGTGAGTAGAAGCTATACGTCAATTTGATGGTAACAAAATTGCATGATGCTTTTGAAAAATATTATTACTTAATATTTTTTTTCATTCGCTAACTTTGGACACCTTTATGTGGTTCTTGCGTCACATTATGTGATCAAAGTTCCTTGTATCGTCTATGTAGTATGCCGTCTGAATGCACATGAAAATAAATAATGGAGTATAACAAAGCTTCATAAAATAGTTTCATAAAAAAGCACTTTGAGCAGTTTCACTGGAAATGCCATCCAAGGAGAAATATTATTAATTTTTCAGAAAGCCAAGGTTAGAAATTATTTTTATTTGTGGAGAAGAATCACAAGCAATTTTTCCTCCCCAAAGATGTTGAAGAATTTTGTCTATGCATCTTTACCTTTCATAAATAATATGTATTTAGAGTTGGCCAAAAGCTCAATTTTTTGTTCATTGATAATAATGTTACTACCATTCTATGTTTGTGTTCATTAAACTATACTTGCATCATGTCATCGAATGTTGCGAAATATTTGTTGCCTTTTCTTTTCCATACGTTTTTTATAAAGGCGATTAACGGCTACTTTCTATGGCGTCAGTCGTTTCAGGACTAAGGCACTGACAAAACTCATCGGGGGGTGAATTCATATGTTACATTTTATGATGTTGCGGGACAAAATCCACAGTTGAAAAGCTAATGTTGGCCCAAAAGCATAATTTTCCGTTATCATTTGTGGCATTATTAGCAATAGTATCCGTATGCGCCCGTCAGCCAACACATATATTTGAAGTCTTCAGAGATTTCACCTGGTTCCGTTACTTTAGATAGCTTATCTGCGATCTGTGTAAAAGTCATACCAAGCAGGTAACGAATTTCAGTGAGATGGACGATAAAATCTCTCAAAATGAAATGCCTGAAACAATTTCATGCAAATGGAAAACTTGTTGTCTGCTTAGCTGAAATGGCGAAGGTAGGTACTCTTCTTTCACAAGCACCGAAAATTTGTTTGAGTGTAATTTAAAACTTGTCAATTTTAAATAAGACACACTTATAAAATGAACTATAAATTAAAAAGCTTTTTCTCCGTTTTTGACCGAATAAATACTGCGAACTTTCGATTATTTGTTTTGCTGGTTTGCTCGCACCAGCACCGAGCTTCAAAAAAGATTTTTGGCAGCGACTAAAATAACCCACATCCGTTTTACGAAACCAGAGTTGAAGCACACATACACGACATGTTACCGCAGATGAGTTTTTCCTTGATTACATCATCACTTTCTCGCCGGGCTACTCCGCAACCTCATTCTCACTTTTCCATATCCAGCTATTGTTCATTATTCCGCCGGCCCCGCGCCTCTCTCCCGATCATACCTTGTCTCGTTCCCGAAAGAGCGCCCGGCATTTTTTCGATGCTCCCCCAAACCCTATACCCTCCTCGCCCTACTCTCCCGCTCACACCTTTCCATCTCCCGCCCTGACACTCTCGCCCCTCTCGCTTCACGCCCCGCCTCGGATTTTGAGGGCGACCCAGAGAAAAAATGGCGCCGCCTATTCCTGACGGCAATGAAGGGGGGAGGGAGGGTGGCACACGGGACGCAGTAGACTGGAATGTCGGAAAACAAGTGGAGGCGTTGGGTGGCGTGTGGGAGGAGAAGGAAAAAGGGTTCTCACACCCTTCTCTTCGTGGATATATATATGTTTCCTCCACCTCTCCTGTCCATCCTCACTCACCCCGGTTGGTCAAACTCCTTTCCGAGTGTGTTTCGGTGCTCCCGTCCCCAGAGTCCATAGAGGCGGATCTCTTCTCCACCACCCTTACTCATTCTCCATCCCCCGACGCACACCACTCTCTTTCTCTCTAGCTCTCTCTGCTGCTTGTGTGGGGTCGCTCCGAGTGAAGAGATATGGTCATGGGAACCTAGCTTTAATCCTTGTTATCGTGTCATATCCTTCTTTCTCTCCCTCTCTATTCCCACGGTCCATGTTCACTCAACTGCCGAAATCATCTGCCCCGTGTGCATATCGAATAACTGGAGGTCAATCCATCCTAAGGGTCGGTTCAAATCCTCCCGGAAAAGTCAAGCGGATATTTCACCCGTACGACTCCGTTCGCCCGGTTTCCTTTCTCTGGCGAATTTAATTATTTTTATTGCGCACTTTGTTTTGGAATACCGATCATGTACTTGCTCTTAAATATTTCTAATCCCTCCCGAAGCAAGTGGAGATGATTTGTCCCTCACTTGGAGTAACGTAAAATGTTTCCGTACGAAACTTCACTGACAGTGCGAGATACTCTAGGAAAATATATTCTAATTATGTGCCTACCTAACTAGTAAGAGGACATGAGGAATGAATCAATTTGCGAAGTAATGGTTTAATGGAGAAGAACTTTTACGGAAGCAGAATCTTTCTACTGTCATTTTTTTAAAAACATATACTCGACTATTCAAATTTATATGCTCTTGATTAGATACTTACGTAAAATATAATCATGCATTTTATGCATTTTGTCTCGTATGGAGTAACGAAAGGAATTTAGGTATTTGATATCATGGCTTTGAAAATAAAATTCTTTTAGAAAAAATATTTGAAAGTAGTGTCATGAAATATGATTTGAATTCAGCACGCGTCGTTAATTCACCGAGAAACAAGAAAAAGAAAGACATAATTTAAAAAATATCTCCGATTAAAGGTAGTTACCCCTGTAATTATATCGAAAAGAGGATCATAACTTTTACAATTCAAATTCATTTTACTTATTGCCCAAGATTTTTGGGTAAATATTTTTCATGCATTCACTTTATTTGCCGTCTTTAAATTCAACAAAATTAGGAATCCGGTGTTCGCTCAAGATTTTTCACCTGGTGAGTTGTTGAGAGATGTATTCGGATCAAAGTGCGCTGAAGTCTGTTACTGTATGGCGAAAGTCTACATGGGTCATTCAATGACGTCTAGCACAGAAGGCCAATATCAAGAAATGCTGTATTTGAACATTAATTTATGCAGGGTCAGTATGTGATTTTTATTGCTTAGGCAATCTATAGCTAATCATCCTTTGAAAAAATGCTTTGCAGAAGGAAAGTTTTCTGCGGGTCATGAGACTACAGGAGTTTGTACCAGTTCTTGTATCTGTGAAGGAATTTAAAAAGAGAAAAAATACTAAGAAAAGGGTTATATTGGCCTGCGGGGAAGAAAAATCTAAATTTTGATATAACAGAAAGTCAGCAACAGTTGGATTGGTATACTCTTTAGTTAATGCTAAAGGCGCACAAACCAAGGACGAAGTCACCGGACCCATTTTTGCCTCTCAAGGTGAGTGGCCTTGTAAAGATTTTAATGCGAATATCTCTTCCCTGGTTCCGTGCCCTCCGGTGTTCGTTCACTTTCTTTATCCAGTCCAATGGCGCCATCCAATTGGTTTAAAAGGATTCCGGGGGCATAGTTTGTTCCTCTCGCCTGATCTCACAGCCCATTCCCCATTTTCCCTTTCTCATTCCGGCTTCTCCTTTGGTACTAAAAGAGAAGTCCCGGGGCTGAAATACTCCTTTCTGATTCTTTACTTCCTTGTCAGAATTCTTCTTCCTCTCAGTTGATCGCCGTCCCGTCCGACAAAATCCAACTCGAGCATTTTCAGAATATTTAGCTCTGTTTCAGTGGGAATGCGCATTGATTCGGGCCTTGTGCTTCCAAAATGCTGTGAGTTTTTAATAACTCGCTTTTTTGAAAAATCTTGTATCCGCAATCCTTCATGGTTTTATTTATTAAGTATTTGATACAAAACTGAAGATATTCCATTGGTATTAATAAGTATACTCTTATAAATTTCTATTAATATTCCCAGTTAATATTTTGAAACTATTTTGCACAAATCCGGCTCTTTAAATATCCGGAGTGATTTCCAATGTATTACAACCGTAAACATGCATTAATCATTGGTGATTTTCCACATGCTATATCATTCTAGTGCTGTAACCGTCTGGTAATTTTTCTGTTTAATTTACTTGAAAGGAAATATTTCTTGTTAACGATAAAGTGTTCTTTCTTGGCGCATGATTAAAAAAATATTTGTTTTTTAGGGAAAAGGAACAGCAACTAAAAACTATCTACGGTATAAACGATTGGTGGTAATTTAAAAATATTCTATAATTCACATAGTGGGGTAGGATGGGGAAAAGTCCAGCTTCTGCATTAGCTTGCTGTTAGCAAAATACGCTAAATCCACCGTTTTACGTGTCATCCGACGGGTGGGGTGAATGACTTGAAACACTTTATACTCGGTACTCAAATATGTTCCGGAATTCTATTTAGTTTCCTCTGCCACTTCTGTTATTTGAACCCTATCCCTCGAGATGGTAGCCTATTGCATTCACCTCCACTACAACCTGAACCTATTTTCATTTTTTTGGCTAAAATAAAATGATTTCGAATATTTTATTTATAATTTATCCATTTTCTATATGAAACCATATTGATGTAAATTAAGCAAATAAGAAGGAGTAAATTGGTGAAGGACCTAGAAAAATTAATGACCACAGTCTTACGTGAATCAAGTTTGCAAGTAGATCGTCAATGTGCCTACCACGGAAGGCTTAGGGGTCGGGTTGGTGTGGTAGTTAATGAACTGACCATTCACCCATAGGACCCGGTTCTAATCCCAGCAGAAGCAGATATTTATTTTTGGTAAACTGGCCCTACATGAGTGTTTTGTGGAGTGTATTCATGTTTAGTACTCCGTCCTCCGCCGGATGAGATGCTAAACCATCATCCACTTGGCGCCGAATTAGTCTAACGCTGACACCGGGTTTCTCTTCATCCATCAGTCTTCCAACTCCTCCATTGCCATACTTGTGCCTTTCCTTCCGGGCTGAATTGCCTATAACTGCGAGTATAGACTTGAAAAACCACAGATTCGGTAGGCTTGCACATGCTCCAGTTCGGAAGTGTTGACCGAACTCCTCTTCATGAAACATCACATTGAACATTTTACAATGAAAAATATGTCATAGATGCGCATAATTTCATGGGTGATACGAGTCATCGGGGAGATGACTCTGATAATACATGCTCCTCTCCTGATAAGGATCTAGGAAGCGAGAAAAGAATATTTCAAATTTTCAACCGTTGGTCTATTTTATTTTATTTTGTGCCGCAAAGGCATTCTTCGGTGCGCTTTCTTTTTCTGGATACCATCGAGCCTTTTCATCTAGCATGTATGCAAGGTCATTGAGTTTTCCTGATATCTCCTGATTGAGTTTTTTTCTATTCATTTCTGCATTTACCATCCCAGATATGTTAAAATACGTTGCAATAGCCGCAATGTTACAGTTATATTTGTTAATATAGTCGTGTTTCAATGAAATTCTGTCTGTCTGCTTAAAGACAGTCTTACAAGATACTTGGTTGGCAAAGAAATTAGAGCCTCATTCTTTTAGTGGCTAGTCATTGGCTATTGCATTTTGTAGAAGGTAAATTCAGCATCTTCAAAAACGTAGTGTATCTTTTGCTTACTGTTAGCGATAAACCTATTAGCTAGGTTTTCAGTTATTGAATTGTTATTGAGAAGGCTAGTTATATACCAAAAAACACAAAGTATTCTGAAGAAGGGTTTAACCTTTCCACTCGTTTAGATGGATGGCGAAAAAAGGCTGAGATTTCTAAATATCACTGTGACGATAGTATCAATATAACGATCCTGGTATAATCAAGATAAAAATATAGGTTTAGGATTTTTTTGTTCAGCATTTTAGATATTATATTTTTATTTCACTCTGCAAGTTTTGTAAAGTGAATTAATGATAATTATGCAAAATGTTAGATTCAGGAATCAACCTCAGCTTCCCCTTAGTAGGATAAAATTTTTGATCATATTCCATCTCCTTGCTTACCTCATTATGATACGGAGTACTCATATCTATAAAATTTATATATCAGTATTACCCATACTTCCTGAGTAAGCTCCGTTTTTTTTGGTATGTGTAGTATATTTTCGTCTCTGTCTTGATCATGAAATACATACATCTCAGGATTGAAAATTGCAAGAGACGTTCTTGGATGTTTAAGTGATTACAATTTTTTGATATCATTCAAACATTTATTGCTTATTGTTCCCCTTTATCACTCGTAGTCTCTTGAACCCCAATCTGAGAAGGAGGTTTTTGGAATAGAGTTGAAAGTTGATTCTGTTAATTCTGCTATGATGCTCTGAAGGAACACAAAACCGAGTTACCGGTACCAGCACAGATGTGAGGTTTGATTCATGGTGTGGAAACATGAATACGGAACACATTTCCTTTCGAGAAAAACCGATATTATTCTTGACTCGGAGGCGGGTAGACACTCTCTTAAATGAAGCGCCCATCCACCAGGATCATGTGTGAGTTTTTTTCTTTGAAAAAGGAAATAAACCACCGTTGGTACCTTTCACACCTAGTACCGTGATGGAACCCTTGTCGGTCGTTGATCAAGAGTCGCGACCGTTCTGTGGTGAACGTGTCGGATTGCGAATGCGCGCGCACGTGTGGCCCCTGCCTCGATTGTCCCGAGTCCTCATTTGCAGATGAAGTCGGTATTAACTCCGGCACCACTGCCAGGTTGAAATCAATGCCTAATACAGTCGCTATTACTTATGCTCGACTAACTCTCCGGCCGGCTAAACTCTCAAAACCAATCAGTCTATCATTTTGCCGTCGCAAAATAATCTACTCACTGATTTTTTTCGCAATAGTGCTTTCGTTTGTGGTCGGTAACTCCATATTACAGTGTGTGCTTAGTATTTTGGAAGAATTGCGCTATTTATCGTAGAGATTATAACGTTTTCTAAACTTTTGCTCTGAAACTATCCCCGCGATATGAGTTCTTGGAGGCACATGGAAAATCTTTCTTTCCCATAGTCATATTCACCCCGGACGGTGGATATGAAATAACCTACCCTATGTTCTAATTAATAAACGTGTTAATTTCATTTCCATTTGAATTAATAGGGAACTTCATTCTAAAAATTTTCAAATAAAACCAAATTATTCTGGCACATTCTTACGTCTTTCGACCTTGTCCACTTTCCCTTTTGAATATGCAATAGATGTTGTAGGTGCTGTTTTTTCTCATTTGTTCAACTCTTGTTCATTTGATGATTCCTAAAAGCAACTGCTCTATTTGTGCAGAAAAAAATTTGAAAACGAATTATAGCTCATTTTCATGAATACTTCCCAGGTGTACAATAATTTCTATTCTAGGCGGATATTACGTGTGAACTACCGCATTCCCACCGTAATGCTCTCGTCTGCGGCTCCTTTATCCCTTTAAATTTTTTTCTCAAACAAATTCTGTTAGGGCACTTGAAATGCTCGCAAAATCCATCCCCTTGCCGCCGGTATTCAAATTTCTTTTGGTGATTGAATGCACCATTTACTCCCTGCTCTCACGGCCACAGCCGTAGTACCGTTGGGGCGCGGCAAATCTCGAGTGCAAAACTCTGATAGCGAAGGGCGCGGATAAACTCCGTCGGAATATATGACCCCGGGGGGATACGTTTCCGGAGATAAATTTTTTACGGCGGTGGACGAAGGTCCCGACGCGGGTCCTTAAAGATTTAAACCACTTCGTGTTGATGGATGGTCAAGACGGTCGATTGAGATTACTCCAGCAGATGGCCGGAGAAAACTACCCCTTTTTCTCCCACCACGTCCACTGTCACCATTCCCTCCATGTGGTCCAAACACCACTCTCCCTCCCCCTCTTACCGTCTCCTCATCATTCCGGACCGAGAGAGTCACCACCAACCCCTTCCGTTGGCGTCCGGCCAGCTTGACCCAATTCGCTTCCCTCAAGGGAGGCGGTGGTCAAAAGGTGACGGCGAGGGGAGGGCACGGGAAGGAAGTGAGGGAGATCGGGCAGGGAGGGTGCCGCCAATTACGCGTCGGTAATCGGAAACGTTGGTCAGTGGTGGTGCCGGAAGGCCCGGAGGAATCGGGAGAGTGGTGAGCGCACGTGTCGCGGAGAATTGCGAGAAGGAAGTTCGCGCCGCGACTCCAACTGATCGGTATGCATCGTATGAACTCTGGTGTTTCTTTTTTTTGTGAAAAATGTTAAGGGTGCAACGGAATTGAAAGTAATGCTTCGTGGAGAAAAATAAATGTCCCTCGTGATACCCTCGATAAGTCACGTTCCTGGACTCGTTCGTTCTCGGTAACAAAAGATGCGAATAAAGAACTACAGGCGAGATGGCTCTCATGTACTCCCTGGCGTGCAATCGGGCCGGTAGGATCACGTACTGAATAATTGGATCCAATGAAACCACTGCCTCAGTCGCCAATAAATGGAATATCTTGTCCTTGCCCTCCTTGTCAACTGTTTATATGTAACCTTTTATCTCTTTGTATTTTCTCAGCTATTAAGTTTGGTTTAGTTCAAATTTACAGATGCGCTGATAACAATTTATATAAAATATAATGCGCAAGTGCTATTTTACCGCATTTATTAAGTGAGTACTTTTCCCCGTTAACTTTTGTGGGACTTTTAGACAGGTAATTTATTCCCATCTTTATATTAAAGCTAATCTCTTGGTCTAAACAATATTTTTTTAGCTTAAGCAAGCTTCATTTTGTACAAAAGATAAAATAAATTAATGATATGTGAAGATAGATTACATTGTTAGCAGAAATTCATAACAAGCTAAGAAGGGAAAAATTAAGGAAAACAAAAATTAGCAGCTGACGGAGATTTTGCCGAACGCAGTAGTCTGGGCCGGCAACGCGCCGATCTGTCCCTCAAATGTAACGGGTTCGATTATGGATGTTGTGATTGTCTTATGTTTAAAATTGAATTCAATGGATTAATGTAGCAATTTGGGAATGTAAATAACGAATTTTTCTACATTAGAGTATCAGTATAACAATAAAATTACCACCGTGATGCTCCAACTTATGAAACTAGACCCAATTTCGAAATAAGAATTTTGATATGCATACTAACTGGGCTAAGTTGATTATGTAGAATTAATGTCGTATCGTATGTTTGACCCTAATAAAATGTGGAAATCTGTTTCCACTCTTTCAAGCCGTTCACCGGTGGAAACAGTGGGCACCGTCAAGAGTAAATAGTATTTTATTCGAGAAACGTGATGATATCACTTCCCTTTTTATCAGTTCAATTTGATATTAATGCGTTTAAATCATATAATTCAAGGTATTTGATTGATTATTGTACTTTTGTGGCATCAATTCATAGCTTGTCTCATTTATTATTGATTCTCTCTTTAGTTTAAAAAAATTGATAATACTCATAAGTTGTCTTTTAGACAATTTTCTTCCAAAAGAGGAAGAATGTTTAACCGATATTAATATAACCGAAATATTAATATGTCAACGCTTTGTAATACTAGACTGATCAATGGTGAAACTGTTTTGCGTTCCTATTGAGAAAAATGCCACTGTTCCATGCATTACCTCAATCCTGAAATGGAAAATAGGTGATGATTTCACAGTATGAAATGATCGTGAAGAAAAACGTAACATTAACTTGTATTTCTGTTTAAAGTATTTTGGAAGGTTTTTTCAGAACGCATGAAGATTTGAGTTGTGTCACTTATTAAAATAAGGACTTTTTTAGATAATATGCTAAGATAGAGGTCTCTCGAGAATACACTTGCATCACCAGTTCTTCTCATGAATTACATTTTGGGAAGAGTATGATAGTTTTCCCTGTAAGTCTTCCATCATCTCCCTCGCTTTAACCTAAGGTTCCTTTTTATATGGGTTTGATGGTAAAACGAAGTTGACAAAGCCACATGAATTTCACGGATGGAGAGGGCTGTGAAGTGTGGGGAGCATGATATGAAAGAGCTTTTCGATGGAGACCCGAGCCAAGGGAGAACCTTGATTTTTTTCTCCCGATTCAACACCGCCTCCGTTGCGGTCACTGGCTAATCCAGCTCGTTCCACACTTAGGGACCACCGACCGCGGAATACCACCCGCGAATCCCCGTCGTCCCTGTCTAGCTTGCTTCCACCACCGCAAAGCATACGATGCCCTCGTCCTTGCCGGCGGCGTTCAAACCCGGCCTTGTGGCTCTTCCCTTTGGATAAGGTTTTTTGCTCAACTGCAGCGGGGAGCCTTTTTGAGGGAGATGTTTTTCCCTCCCTCGTCTAGCATGCATTTATCCCCTGAGGTGCTAACTCATTTGATAGTCGTTCCTTCCTACAACGCTTCCGGGGAGGACGCTTTCCATATCACATGCTCTCTTCTCTCTCTCTGCAGAGCTCCCCTTGAATCAGTTCTATCCTCTTAACGCGGCTCTATCTCCTCCTTTCATCAAAATCGATGGCTTTTGCTGTTTCATGAGCCACTTGTAACACCATTGGGCGGAGCGAAGGGTGTGCTGCGACTGAAAGTCGCCGGGAAAATGAAGATTTACATGGTGAATTCAATTGAGTGTGTGGCTAATACATAACAAAAAAGAAATCGATTAGTTATTTCATGGCCATGAATTTTAAATAAGAGCATGGGAGTAGGTCAACCACGTGAAGGCGAAAAATCTATTTACAAATGAGTTAATATCTAACGGCAATCACCTTTTGGATCGCCCATGACTCCACGAGTAACTTAAGATAGCTTGCATGCAATATTTATGTATATTTTAAGCTTTATTTAGGTAATATAATATTGCAGACTTCGTTTAACCTGTGAATTCAATCCAAGCTCCTTACGATTTATGTTCCTTCTTCCCATTTCTCTTTTCTGGATAAAAAGTGTTCACATTTTTAAGATGTTTAATCAGAAGATCATACTGTTTGTCCTTATGTTACAAGCAATAAACAGTTTCTTCAATCTTAATTTAGATAGCAATGTAATGGAATTGAATACTTTTTGTGTTTATTTATCTGCTTGAAATGAAGTTGTATTACACGCAGTTACCCTAAGACACTGGTATGCGAAGAAGGTGTATGAAAATAGTCGTGTTATCCTGTTAATATTCCGAAACTTGATTCAAATTACTAAAATTCCAGAACTCGAACAAATAAGTGACACACGGGATTTCCTAAATGCTACATTTGACTGCATTATCACCAGAAATGGTTGTCCCTTTGAAATGATGTCATAATTGGCTTTATTTTCTTGGTGAATGGAAAACTCAGTAAACATTTCATCATCGGAGCCTATATCTTTTTCGGGTTTCGATAGGGGAAGAAGTTTTTATCTCTGTGAGTTCCCGGATAAGAGTAGTTATCCTTTCTAATATAACTGAAAGCGCTGTCAGCGTTTAAGCAAGACATAATTCGTTCGACAGCTTAGTTCAAAAATACGTCGCTACTACGCAGGTGTAGGCTTTTCTTAGATTATTGTATTAAATTAATTTAGAATTTTTTCTACTTTCGTTCATGTATCAGGATAAAATGTCAAGAGCGAAGCTCTACAATTTCGTGAAATTTTCAAATTTCAGCCGATTTGTCCGTGACTAAAGACATTACCTCTTGATCAAGCTTTAAATTTACTTTTATTAACTCGTATAAATTGCCTAACAATTGTTTTTTCAGGGCTTGAATGGGGTTTTCAGACGTAATAGGCTTTCTACGAATGTTTATCAGGAGGGCAAGTATGTTTTGCTTTATCAAACTAATATAAAAAAATGAACTGGTGTCTGTCTGTCCGCCGGTTCTATGTTCGTTACGTATCACCTCAAAACTACAGAACCGATTGACCTGAAATTTTGTAGGATTCTAGCGTATACAACATAAGGTGCTATAGGCTATATAAAAAAGGTTCATGGCCCGGGTTCGATTCCTGGCGCCAATTATGTAAATACATTGGTTGAAATGGACATTTTCAATTTATGGTGCGCAAGAGTTTTCTCTTTCGCTCAGTGAAATGTAAATATTACTTCTTTTCTTTCATTATTTCTGTATTTAACGGTATAATGTTTAAACTTTCTTATTCTTTTAACCGATTTACACTTTGTACTCAAGGTTTATGGGAAATGTGTAATTTACGTTGAAAATTATTGTTTTCTTTCGGTTCTTTTCCGAGCGTTGCTAAGGCCTATTCCCATTGTCGTCTCCGAAATGAAAACATCGTTGATGCCTCAACAGTTGGTCCTAGAGGGATGCCATAAACGGCACTGTGTAGGCCATTCGTGAAGCAAGGTCAGCCATATTTTTCCGCACAAAGACACATGCTGACTGCTAGCGCTACACAGAGATTTAGAAGGTTTGCATTCGGTTAAAATTAAGAGTATTTAAATGAATGCTTCTATGGTGTTCAAATTGTTAATGTTCTTTTTTTATTTATGCTGTTTGTGAATTTGAACCGACCTGAGACATGAAGAGAAGAGATGAAACGCTTTTGAAGTCGTCGTCGATGGAGACAGCTTGGATTTGAGATAGTTAAACAAAAATCGTGGAATAAAATTCAAATCCCAATGAAGCATAATGTCTCATTACGTATCCATGCGATGTTCATTGATGCCATTGCAATGATGCTAAAAACATTCGTCCACAAGCGATGCCGTAAGCAGCATTGTTCTTTTCGTGAAGATATTGAAAGGTACTAAAAGAGGTATTGTAGCCAATTCTTTAATCTAGATCTGCCATTTCATTTGGAAAAATCATGCAGGTTTACTTTTCGCGCTACTCCCAGATCAAATATGTTTCCATTTGGTAAAACTAAAAGTATTCAAATGAAAATTTTTGCAGGGCTCAAAAGGTGAATATTTTATGGATTTATACCGTATTCCGAAGTGGACCGCTTCCAAAATTCATGTCTTTTGAGACACAAGAACGTAAGGAACTTAAGTTAAGTTTATTAAAAAATAAGAGTTGCAAGATGACAAAGTTGTAATATAGTAATCAAATATACAGTAGAAGGTGTAAATATACGCAACCGTGAGACAAGTACCTGGTTTAAGTAGGCTGAATCTATACAAGGTTAAAGGAATAGAATTTACTCTAAGGGAAACAAAATGCATTAATACGTATCCATAGGAAGTTCATTGACGCCACTTTTACGAAGTTGGAGAATTGAGACAAATATAACATGCATGAAAGGCTAGGAAAAACTTTTTCCCATTCCCAAAAACCCAAATCATTGTCAACAATAGACACATTCGTATGCACCTCCCCTCCTAACCTCCTTTGTTTCTTCTGACCTGAAAGCTTCAAAATAACATTATTATTTTTTTAAAGATCCAGGTATGAGTCTAGGCATTAATTATGTTTACCATGGTCTAAATTATATTTATGGTTCCGATGAAGATCAATAAAAAGAAAAATAAGGTATTGGTATGCAGTAGGAGAAAAGAAGCCAGGTCAAATGTTAAACTAGGAAAACAAAAAATCGAGGAGGTGTAAGAGTTGTGTTAACTGGAATGCCGAGTAACCAGCGATGGACGAAGTAAAAGAGAAATTGCCAGTAGAATTGCCCAGGCTAATAGTGAAGCCAAAAGAAGGCTCTGCTTACAGCTGCAAATACAAGCGTGAAAGTGAGGAAACATTTCATTTTAATATACATCTGGAGCATTTTACTATATGGGAGCGAGGCTTGGAAGATAACAGCTGCAGAAAAATCAAGGCTGGAAGCATTTGAAATGTGGTGCTACCGAAGAATGATGAAAATAAAATGGATCGACCGAGTGACAAACGAAGAGGTCTTAAGAGGAGTGAGAGAAAAGAGATGATTGAGTCGAGTGCAAAGTGAGAGGTAAAAATGGAAAAGGCAGGCCTCGTATGAGTTATATAGAACATGTCGTGAAGTATGTTAAAGAGGACCTACGTTAATATGAAGAGGCTGGCCGATAGAACATTAGAGTGGAGGGATACGTCAAACCAATCCTAGGATTTTTGACCGATGATGTTGACGATGGTTCCGATACTGACTCGGAGCCTTAGCCTACCCCATAACAAAAGTTTGTTCTCGCCCCTTTATGAAAAATTTTTAAATTTCTTAATACAATTCGTATTTATTATATTTATCCCTCCCGTTGAAATTCAACGGGCACCATCAGCTAGTGTTGAATAATAATCGATTATATATGAAATTCAGATAAATTGTCTGTTTCGCCTTTATTATTTTGATTACCTTGAATATAATTATTTTTGATTCGCGGATAACATATATTTATATGCATTTCATGTATCTGCCTATGTCATGCATATACCTAAAAATCTTTGAAGCATAGTGATACCCTTATTTGGTCTTTATTTTCCTATTCCTGACATTACTCTATAACGGTAATATGCCCTGAGAACGAAGATATTTGAAATAAGAATTTACTAGTGTGGTTTTTGGTTATTTTTCCATCAAATCCAGATTAATAAAATCATTGCCATTGTAATAAAATATTTCCGCATGTTTCCCTCTGTCTAAAAAATCTATTTGCTCACAATATATTAATTGTCTCAATTTTCGCAAAAATCAATGCTACTCTCAACGCAAACGCTTACCCATTAATTATAGCATATTAATTAAATGTTTCATAAGCTCTTTTTGCAAGTGATGGAATAAAAAGTCGTATAAAGTAGTAAGCATTTGATGGATAAATACAATTTCTCTCTAGGCAGTCTAGTCCAGAACCCTTGTGATTAATGTTTTTACCGTTGACCTCGTCTTTCCGTATTTTTTCCAGGTATTGGTATGAGGAGCATTCCAGGTATGGAATGAGACAAACACTGATATCTCATTTACTTCTTGCAGGTAAATTCATACATGAACTAAATGTATATCACGTTCCTGCAAACACGAAGTTATCGTGGAAAAAGAACCAACAAAGTTATTTAGTACTGTTTGAATGGCGGAAAAGCTATAAAAACAAAAAAAGATTTCGTTCAGGTCGAAATATTTCCCATATGATCAAAACATACGAGGAAGTCTTAAGAAGATAGGGAGAAAAGAGATGTCTACTGAAAAATCCTAAAAAGAAGACGGGACAACTTAATCGGCCACACGATGGCCTTTTGAACACAATCGTGCAGGGAAAAATGAACGGGAAGAATGGAAAAAGCAAGCCTTGTATGATATATATGGAACAGCTTGTGAAGGATGTAAAAGAGAAGAATTATATCAATATGAAGAGGTTGGCGTTGGTGAATAGAAGAATCGAGTGGAGGGTTGCATCAAGCCAATCCTAGAATTGTTGACTGATGACGATGGTGATCATGATCAAAACCTCCATAATTCTCTATGGCAGGGGTTCCCAACCTTTTAGCAACTGCGTATCACTTGAATTTTTTTAGAAATTTAGGCGTACCAATAGTTCTATACTTTAAAAAACATTATATTTACTATCAGAAAAGTGCCCAATGGCTTGTTTTAGTTTCATTACATTACTGATAAAACTTCATATTTGATTATTAATGCACTTGTATTCGGTTTTTTAAACCCTTTATCAAGAAAACAATAAATATATATAGATTTTTTTGCAAAATTTTCTTGCAAATTTTTATTTAAAAATATATAGAGATATAAATGGCGGAGGAGGGGACAGCCAGCGCCTGGCAGACGAACAGCAGAGTATAGTTTGGGTGCTCATGCACTCAGAGGCCGTTACTAGCCTATCACTCGTAATCGCTCGTGTGACCCACGCGTACCCCCTGAAAAGTTCCCACGTACCACCGGTTGGGAACCAATGCTCTATGGTATTTGCATCCAACGCAGGAAATTCTGTGATGGTAAATAAAGTTTATGGATGGAAATAATGAGCAGCAAACCAGACTTGTATAAAGTGTTTTCGTGTATATTTATACCAAATAATTTGGCCGTCAGTGTTGAATTACATAGCGTAGGTAATGAAACTAATTTTTACTTTCCACCATTGAGATTATTGCGGAAATATTTCATCTTAATTTAAGGTTCTAAAGGCCTTAAAATTAAAAGTCTACAATAAATATTGGTTTATGGTGGTGTTGCTATACTAACGATAAATACTGACAAAACCTAATTACGTTTATATTTAGTTCAAAATATTCAAAATAAATACCCTAAATTATATTCTTATTAGTGCGTATAGTTTTGCAAGTTCACCACATATTCCATTAGTCGAATCGCACAGAAAATGGTTGACGTCTTTGCGCCTCATGTCTTAAAATTTGAATTTCATTGATTGTGTTTTTCAGGAATTTCTCAAATTTTTAGTAGGAGTAACCTTATTTTTCTTGGAACCCCTGTTATGGACATTTTGATGTAGCTATTCAGTTATTTTCTTGATATAGAGTGCTGTTATTGGTTTGTCATTTGTTTTAAGTATTAAATATTCTGAGCATTGCATGAGCATATTATCCAATTTTTTTCCGGCATCAGTTCTACAAAATATTAAACTTTTATCGCTTTTGTTCATATTAGGGAAGATGAGCAACAACTAGAACCGTTTGCGGTAATTTGGCAGAGATAAGGATGTAGAGAGTGGAAGAAGGGTAGGAAAAAAAAATTTGGTGTCAGTATTAGCATGTTCTAAAAATAAATGCAAGAAGGGATCCCCATCCGATCCAGGGGCTGTACTTGAAGCGATCTCCACACGCTCTAAAGTATAAATCGGTATAATCCACTGTAATATCAACCGGAATTAGAACTTAGGCACTCGCGTTGGGATACCAGCACTCTAGTAACTACACCAACGCGATTCATCTACATCTACCTCTACGCGATACCCTGCAAGCCACCGTGAGAGTGTGGCAGGGGGTAAAGATCACCAAACATATACTATTGGCATGCAACTAGGGTACTACATGGATACATGCTAATAATATGGTCACATGCAGCTACATGGTTATTACTTACGTAGTAATGAAGGGATTGATTGTAAATACAATCATTATGCACTAAAGACTACTCTACAATATTTCCCTACCTATACCTTTGCTATGTAGTCTATTGTGTTCTCTAATAGTACAGGGGAAAAATGACATTTGAAATCTATCGGTACGTCAATCTATCTCTCTAATCCTATGTATCTGATCGAATCTAGCATAATACGCGGTTTTTAATAAGGATCTAACATCTACAGTAAAGCTATCCGTTTTAAATTTCAATATTCTTTCATTAATTAATCATGAATTTATTTTTAATTTTAATTTCAATAATCTATCATTCTGTAATAGGTTTAATCTGTATTTTAGCCTACGATCTGATAATGATGCTTGTGGAAAGCTGAGTTATATTTTTTAAATTTATTTATATTGTGCGCCATTTTCTGAAACTCCAAGTCACCACTTATTTACTAATTATAAGTTTTTCCACATTCAATCTCTTGCTTCGATTAAGAAATTTATTTCCTAAAATGTGGGAAATGAATCTTCAAACGCATTTTTCGACATTTCTTGTTCCTTCTATTTTATGTGAGTCATATATGCGAGCAATTTGCTCCCAACTATGCCCGCTCTAAATGGATTATCTGCCCTCCCTCCAATCCATCATATCCTCGATATCCCTTACCTCTTCTAGACCTTCGAAGTTCGCAACTTTCGCCACAACTCCCCGTCGTCCCTCCTCCACCTTCGAAACGCTCTTCTCATTCCCCTCGTGAACCTCTTGAAAGACTTCTCCCGCATCCTCCATTTCGCTCGTCGGAACGTGGGATGCGGGAGGTTTGCTACCTCCACCTCTCTGCCCCCACCTGCGTACGCGAATCCTCTTCCCAATCGCAATCCCATACACCCCTCGATTGTCGCCCCATTCTACTGAACATGTAAAAGGGTTACATTCTTCTTCTTATTTGCTGCACGGAGAGTATGCTTAAGTATGAGTCTTATTACTGCCTTAAAAATGCCCTCACACTTTTGGCAAGTATGTGCATTATATTTACGATACTTAGGCAGAATGTACCGGAGGCATGTTAGTCTGAGGTAGGGGTCTTGTGTTGCAATTGAAATCACCCTGTTTCCCTGGTAAGTTAGTATTTATCAAAATATCTTTGATGCTGACGCAAAGATATGATTTTTTAGTCGTCGATAAGGTATGACTGGTGCGAATTCACCTCCTGGCACACACACTAGATAGGTAATTTCAGGTGAAAGGTAAACCATAGATAATTTCGGATGTGAGAATATAGCATGGAATATCGCAGGGACGCGTATAATTTTATTTGCACCCTGTCTCCTCTTCTATACGTGACGGCCTTTGGACGACCAAGCCAGTGATGAGGATTTCCTTCTTGATGAGTATCTTGCTATGTTACCTCAAATAGAGCTTAGCTGGTTTAAACATTTTATCGTATTTTTATGCTTTGTTTGGTCACGAAAATGGAAACAATTGGAAGAAATCCTGGAAAAATTCAGAGATGATCCTTTGTATGATCACGTTAGAAAACCCTCCCTATACCCAAAATTACTATTGACGTCGTGTGAGATACTCTCTGATGCTCGGCCCATTCAAGGAAGTGGTGGAAATTTTCCTCTTTGAAGGAACTTCGCAAAATGCATCTAGATTTTGAAGTGGTCAGGGATAGCAGTGCGATAAGGTTTTTAATGTAACGCCCTGGCGTCCTGGCGTTTGAGGAAGCCTGATGACAGAAGTCGTTTGGTAGTGACTATTAGTGGCACTATGAAATGGAACTGTATTTGCGTTAATCTCGTTCAAGGTATTGCCCTCAGATGTTGTATCAGACTGCTATTAAAAAGCTGAAAAGATAGAGGAGGTGATGAAAAGATACAGGAGGTAATGTGTTCATTATCATTTGTATCAAGGTATCGATAAGGTATTCATTATGATTTCAAGGTATTGCCCTCAGATGCTGTATCTGCCTGCTAATAAAAATGCTGAAAAGATAGGGGGTAATGTGTTCATTATGATTTGTGTACGACATGGTGGTACTTGGCTACTTCGGTATAAACCTGATTACGGAAAATCGTTGAACTGTCTTTCATTTCTATTTCAGGTTTTATTATTATTTTTGTTACATTTTTTTCCCTGATAGGATGGCAGAACCACCGCTATCTGTCTTAACTGGTAATTTTTATTAGGTCATTAGCTCACTCTGTCGTTTCATTTAATTAGTAATGATAAGTATTATTCATGCCCGCATAGCCATTTCTGTTACCCGGTTTCATGCTTTGAGCTTAATATTCACGGGTGCATCTACGTTATCGTAAATGTTTGCGTATTGTTTCGCATCTATCATTCTATAAGCACCGGCCGTGGTAGCCAGGTTAATAATGTGCTGGTCTAGCAGCCCAACGGTCACGGAATCATATCCCATCAAGGGTGAGTATGTGATGTTTGCCCTAGGATCCACCGTCTAATCTTACGGTGTGAAATAACCTTAAGCATTGAAGTACTTAAAAATTTAAAACTACTACTACTCATTATAACTTTGACCAATTATCCTCGGTGTCGCCATATTAAGGCATGAAATATATAATGATATTTCTATAAAATTTGTAAATTAAGATTATATTCGAGGCATGGTGAAATGATGAAAAACATAGATGCTGAGCCTATTTCCCACTAAAATTCAGGTAAAAGACCAAGACAGGTTCAACCAACCGTTTTTGAGTAAACTATTCCAATGATACTGAATCCAATACAGAATTATCCGCAAGTATCTTATGTGCTAGCTGCTGACACAAATGAAAATACAATAGGGAGTAAAATTCGCAGCGATTTGGTTTGACTTGATTGCATATGACCCGCATCATTTTCAATGAAATTTATTTCTTTAACAAAATGCAATTGCGTCGTTTATTCTTTGGGAATGAGGATTTAAAGGGCTCTGAAACCCGAAATAGTACCAAAATGGTACATTTTTGTGCATACTGAATGGTCAGTAAAGACCAAAGCTAATATTAGGTGCATTAATCGTGTGGCTTAAAGTCTTCGTTCCGCCTACACTCTCTCAAATCCCTTTATGTGCCAGACATTTTGTTTTATGCCGATGGAATAATTCCCTTTGTTTAATTTTATGCGGCATTATTCGGTATTAATGGTGACGGCCTATACTGGTTAAACATGGACAAAATATGGATTATAATATTTTCCAAAAAAAATTCTTTATCATAATAACTTGATATTCACCCCAAATTCCAAGTAAAATACTTATTTCCACGGTTAAAATGAGTGTAATTGTCATTTTGTGAAGATTGACTTGGTATTTCCATCGGTATTTCTTTTTTGGTAATTTTCAACTGTCGAGTATACATTACCTATAGATACACACACTGTATTTGTATTTGGGGGTTTTAGGCATGATCAAATAAAAGATTACTTTATATTTTACTTAACGAAGCGTATAAGTTGTGGTATGATTAAGAATTAGATACAATGCCAAAATTTCTTATCAATTCGGAATGCAATTAAAAAAATGAGGAGTCAAGTATTCATTGAATTGAAGCTTCTCTTTCGTTCTATAAGTGTATTTAATCTATCAGGTAAAATATTTAAACATAAAACAGAATTTTTTCAAGTATCCAAGGCCTTCATTAAAATCATGTTAAACCATGACGCTTTTCAGAATGAAGTTCCTCATCTGTGCCGAATTTAAAAAAAATATTTGAAATCTAACTCCCAGTGTCCACTAAATACGTCAGGTTGAAGACGTACCTAGGGCGAATTATATCTTCCGTCGGGTTGCATAGAAATGTTATAGAGAACAGTGTACGGGGTCACTTTGGATAACGTTCGTAATAGCAGGGCATTCGTAGGAAACGGAGAGGAGTAAGCGCAACTCCCTTTGCTGTATCATTATTTTTTTAGGGTCGCTCGCTGCATCGGCTGGCGAGAAGTGGTTTTCAAGAGTAAGAGACAACAAAGCGAGTGTCTATGAGAAAAATAAATCTCTTTACCGAGAAATACGGGCAGGCGGAGGGAGTGGTGGGGAGGGGGGGAAGGGCTGAAGTGGGGTGGGGGGTTGTAAGGTCGGAGAATCGTGCTCGAGGAGGCGGGGAATGGAGGTAGTTCGCGGGGCCAGGATTCAAAGGACATTTCAACCGGAATGAGGTTTTTAGCAAAGTAAACAGACGCCTTTCCTCACAAAAAAATGTTTCCAAAGTTTTACGAACTCTCTCAGTGAGGAGGCATTTCGTCGATGCTCGGAGCAGAGCACACTATTACGTACATGTTTGCCGTGGAGAGGTAGACTTGTGTTCCGGAATCCGATTTTGGGAATTGAAAGCATAAAATTAAATTGAAATACATGCGCAAAATTTTTTATGCCAACGCATAAGTACATTGATTTGAGGTATACTCTTTGCCAATATATTTGCTTGTTTTTTAACTTCATCGGTCCTCAATGAGGTCGAGAGGTTATTTTCACCAAGCAAGATATGTCAATGAATATGTCAGTTGAGGAAAACTTCTTCAAATTAGATATCATTGTAGCCTTAGACCTGTAGTCGTCTTTTCAAGTATGACGGAAAACTTAGTTCTTGGCTACCCTATCATGTTTGTTCTTTGCCCGTGATCTATTCAGGAGAAAATGTTGGATCAGAACGAATTGTCTGTCCTAATAATTCCGTAACAAAATTTTAATTTACTGAAGTCTTCTCGGATTCTCCAGTGGATTACTGCGTCCATTTATGCCAACGTTTCGATTTCCGACCGAGTTGGGAATCGTTACGTCAGCGCAAATGGACGTTGTAACTCACTGGAGGATCCAAGAAGACTTCACTCAGATATTGAAGAAACTGAAAATGCATTCGGGTTTATCATATTCTGCAAAAATAAACGAGCGTTGAGACCGTTAAAAAATCGCTTAATGGCTTTAAATAATGGCTCATAGCTTCAATAATGGCTCCAAATGACTTTGCTAAATATATCAGTTGCAAAATTAACATCCCTTCCATTCTTATTCGTAATTTGGCATGGAAAACCACCGGTAATGATTTGAGAATGCTTATAACATTATAAGCGCATTAGTTTGAAGCAATTCCATTTGAATATATCTCTTAGGTTGAATGGTAGCATTACTGCGGAAGTTAGACTTTATCATTTTCACTCCCTCAGAGTTTTATCACACTGATGAACTTGGCACGAAATGAAATCCTGCACGGTAAAAAAGTGCCACTGGTCTTCCCACCGAAAAACCTCCATAATCTGTAAAAGCGGATCATGACACCGCGTCTACTCACCATTACTGCCGGGATGAGGCGGGCTGGTTGGACTCTGGGTATCATGAGCGGGGGCGCCGGCGTCGAGGAAGTGGAACCGTAGTTTGCGACGACACCGTGAAGGGCGCCGTGGTGCAGGTGCTGCGGCACCACGTGGTGCGTGTGCGATGCTTGGCTGAGGATCTTCTGCGCCGAGGACGAGCCAGCCTGGTAGGCGGACACGCTGAGCTTCATGGCTGTTCAGTGTGGCGCGGGCGGCAACCGGCCTGGTAGGGGGAGGCCGGGGCGGGACCGCCTGCGGAGAGAAATGGCCGAGAGTTATTCATCAGATCCGAAGGTGGACAAGCCAAGAGCTATGGAAAAAAAAGAGCTTATCAGGCCAGCTGCCAGATCTAAGCATAAAAATACCCACGAATTTTGATGATAAGAGTGCAATGTGTGCAAGAGTGTAAAGAGTTCTTGAATGTCGACGGAATCGGCGACTATTAATTGAAACTCATTCACATTTCCTTCACGGTGTGTTCCCATTGGCTTCCCCTGGTGTCACTGTCTCAAAATCATGTTAAATGTAGCTGTGCAGCGGCATTGCAGACTCAAATATTTAGAATATGGCTTATAATAAGGAAATTATTGGAGGATGGGGTTGGTTTGGTGGATGGATCCGAATTTTAGTTTCGAATTCCAGCGGTTGTTCAACCCTTACTTAATCGACTTGGAGGGCTCCTTAACGGGTACTCTTCAAGTCGATTGCAACTTATAAACTGTAGATCCCTTACCACCTATCGTTAAGCACCGGCAGATAATGACGTCTTCTTTCCCTCCACCCTACCTCCAACCACTAATAATTTCAGCCTATTTCCAATTACCCACCCCATCATAATAGCGCATATGACCAGTGTTGTCGATCGCCACCCTCAAAAAATAGAAGCCAAAAAAATGCGTAAGAGTTTTTCACTTTGCTTTAACCAGTTGTACGTTTTAGCTACCAGTATATTTTTAAACTACTAAATTTGGAACCTAATAGCATTTATATTGTCTTTTACACCAATATTTTATTTTGTTAAATTGGTGCTTATTTTCCTGCCTCAACGACCATTTCTTGCCTATACTGGTCCTTCATGTTGGAGTGATGATATGGTGAAGATATTGGTCCAAACTTCGGGTCGTTTGGGGAGAGCTAGAAAACCTTTATAGGTAACCATAAAGGTTTTTTTGGAAATTTTATCTCGATATATTTATAGTTAATGCCATTTGTGTGTATAGAAAGAGATTAATGAGTGATAGGCTTAGAAAATGCATTCTTGGCCATGATAACCAGAAAGGATACGTATCTGCCTCGTAGCCAAAATTTCGCGCGTTCTAATCCAATCTCGAGCATAGATGTTCTGTTTTGGTTTAAGAAGAGGTGCAATGCTTAGACCCAAAAATGATAGAATGCTATAGTTACTTATTAATTTAGTTTTCCTACTGAAATAGCTACATTTTCAATAGGATGAGGACTGAATGTACTTAAATTGAGAGATTATTGAATAGGAAAATAGACACTCAACCTCAGTTATATGAAGTACAGGCAGGAGTAAGTTATCATTTGAAGAAATGCTGGAAAGCGATGATTATAATTTCCACAATATATCAGTACTTCCATTTATTTGGTGAAGATAAGGCGTCCAGCAATACGTTAAATATTATTCCAAGATTAGGGTAGCTAGAAACACGTGGGTGGTGGCTAGAAATAAGGTGGGGTATAATAAATAACTGATCCCCAATCTGTTATTTAATGACTCGCAGTTGACCAAAGCTTGAACATTTCCTGCTAGCACCTTCGCCTATAGCAAAGCCCAAAAGAAGTAAGTTAATGTTAAAGCTAAGCTAAAAGTTAGGCTAAAAATTAAGTCCAGCTAAAGTTAAGCTTAAAGTTAAAGCTAAGTAATAAACCCCAGAATCTAGAAAGGCTGTGAAAGGAACCAAGTTTTATAATAGTTGAGCCTTTTTTCGTGAAACCTGCTGGTATGTTTACATATACTTCACTCGATTGAATATAATATTTACCTCTATAGCGAGTCTTTCTAAATGTTGAGTAAAAATTGTTATGGGTGTAGTATATCTCTCCCCAAGAGTTGCATCATTGGAGTAGTTTGAAGGCTTTCCCACTCCTATAACTTCATGAGCGGGACTGCCGGGAAATAATAATCGCTCCTGGTAGGGAAGAAAGTTCGAAAGGTAGGGAGCAGTTAAAAGTTAGTCCACGCAACATCTGTTCCTTGGTGGGACGGATTCTAAAGCTACGTCTTATGGGGCGGATATTCTACTGATGGTGTCCCGTTAAAAACTCATTTTAGGCGATAAACGGGAAACCACGTCAATTTATCTTCCTAAGAATATATTTTTCCCAAAATTATCATGGTTCAAGGTATGTTCGTGCTAATAATGTAACTGATCCAAAGCCATTGGATCGTGAGAACTTGTAATATCAAAGTAATGATAAAGCCTCGGAAGAATACACTAAACCTATCTTTTACGCCTTGCTCCGTCTCCTGCTTCCATTGTAGATGAGAATGGGTGTAAAATAATTCACTAATTCAGTAATAAAAAAGTCACTCTCGGTACTGTTTATAAATTTTCCGCATTCAAATTTCTCCTCGTGTTATCTAGTTCCTGAGTCCTCATTCCATGTTCCTGTTTAGTCATTCAATTTACGTACAGTTTTCTAACATCGAATCCCACGTAGTGTTTGTATATGCATACGCACTCATTAATGGAGCAGTAAAAAGATGTTTCGTGAGTCGCAAGAACCTCGGCGTAATTCTACTGTTTTTAAAACACAGAATTGTACGCAACAAACACTTATTCCATTCACTGTCAATCAAAGCTTTTTCTGAAATATTTGGCAATAAGTTACCGAGAGAAGAAGAAAACAATTATGACCTACTTTTATACAACCTCCTCAATACTTCTGCATATTTTTAATGGAAAATATTTTAGCTACATAAATATTTTTCACTCCTCTCTTTGCTTGTCGTAAATGAGAACGAAATAATTTGGGAAAACATAGGGGTTGAACCTTACTTCTGTAAAGGAGTAGAAATAAGGAAATAAGTTAAGATACGTTAATCGTTATTCATTGCTATTCCCATTTTAGAGTGGAGGATATCCTTTACACAAGGCAAAAAATATAGTGGCTCCTCTGGGAGAGCTTACGGAGGAAATGAATGCAGACTGGGGGACGAAAGACTCCGGTCCGAGAAAATCCTCCTTAAATAAAGGTCCACCTCTCGTACGAAGCCCCAGTCGCACGGACGGTTTCAACAAAACATTTTTTTTTGCGCCTGTAGTTTAGAGCCACGTATCGTGGCAGGCCGACATTCTGGTCGGTGGAGTGATAATTACATTAAATTTTATTATTTGAAGAGCTGACCCAAATAGATTTCCTTTATTCCATTCTTTGGCCCAACTGCATGATTCATTTCTTCCAAGACATGAATGAGCTTTAATGCTATGTGAGTGCATGCATATAGGAACCGGAAGAAGACATTGGAAAGGGAGGGTATTAATCATCAAAAATGCTCATCCACGTGCTGTCCTTCAGAAGGAAGGCCTCTTAAAGTGAAGCATATATTTCCGCCATGGAAGTCGGGCGCAGTGTTCAGATGGGTCCATTGTTTCCCCGCCAATGGCGACCACGTGACCCGAGTGCGGGATGAGGTCGTATATCCAGCTCCGTCCTCCTCCCATTTCCTTTAAAGTGAATCCAACACCAACACTGATAATTAGAAGATGGGGTCCGTCCATTAAGTTCTCGCTAGGGTGAGCGCCTCGATCCGCGTCGGGTGTGCCCTTAAGTGTTATCCTTAAGGGGAAGGAGGTACGGTGATGCCCTTTACGCAGGTGACAGCACCATACCTTTATGCAGGTGGCGGCTCTGACTCCACCACCGCGTGTCGGTTAATGAGAAGACCTCAGGGAAATGATCTGTGGGAACTGGCGTGCCATTAGTGCGTGCATAGTACATGGCGGTTGATCTGGCGTGAAGCGGACGTGGTGAGCGACGCTTTGGAGTCACGAGGCCGGAAGGACAGCGGGCATATAAACGCACTCGTGATGATGGAAACAAGCGCGAATCTGCGATACGCGCTCCGTGTGGCTGAGTTAGTGCTCCTCACCAGCTTTGATCTTGCTTCTCTGTCAGGTGTCAACTCGCGTTACCACTTCCTAATGTGGCCGTCCATAAATTACGTTACTGTAAAGGGTGGGATGTTTGAGCTACCTGTTAAGATGGCCTGTTGAAAAGGAGAGAAGGAATTAAGTTTTTAAGGGGGAGATGGATGTATTTGATGAGGGAAAATTCTTTCCTGTTAAAAAAATAATGGCTTTAAACGCTACAATTAGTGATTAAATAATAGTATTGAGAAATAAATAATATATCCATGGTAAGTTACTGTTTTATCATCGGAGGGATCGGAGGGAGGAAAAAAATGGAAAATCTGCGTTATGTAATAACGCAGACTTATGGCCCTTGGTAATGCCCACCAAGGGCCAAACTAGCCTAAACTAGCTAACTAGACTAAGTCCAAAGTAATTGCTTAGAATTGAGGCATGCAAAGTAATCGCATATTAAGGGTGGCTGTTCGAAAAAAATATAATCATATCTCTTATCACTTTTTTCTGTATCTATTTCCAATCACGGACTATGTTTTACAAAACTTACTGCAATAATTGTATTTATTTGCGCCTATATTCTAACGGGTAGCCAAAGTTTGTAGCAAAATATTCGTGCGATATACTTGTTTGGCTTATTTCATTGAAAAATTGACGGAGCGTTGAAACATCTTTATAGAATGACCCTTGTGTAATCACCGTATCATTGGGAGGGCCTACTGAATTTCAAACCTTATTGAGATGAAACTTGTTAATAGTGCTTAGAGTGAATATGCGCATGAGGATAAGGAAGAGGTCTTGATGTGACGAAATACAACTGCATGTGTATATATAAAAACGAACTTGGATTTCAGCATCGATACATTTATGAACAGATGTCAACATTGAATCTTAATTCCCTGACTTTAGATTCTCAAGCATTCTAGGGAGTGTCAGTTATTCTTCTTTTTTTAATATCGTTTTCATCGTAATCGATTTGATTTTCATTGCTTCGTCAAGCACTTTTTTTTAACTTAAATAGCAGCCGTATCCTAAGTCATGCATGTCTTTGCTGAGACATTTTTGAATATTATGAAAATATAGAAGGTTACCCCCTAAAATCTCTCATCCTCTGTTAGTACTTTCATCACCTTTCGACTTCTGTACGTTTTTCGGGACATTTGTGGGCCATTTATGTTTAAAGATAGAGTATAAAATATTCACTAAATCTCTTTTTATATGTATTACTTTAGCTCAGTAAGAAATTTAATCCTAAATATCACCATGGTACAAAATAATATTCCATTAATATAAAATGTTTCGCAACAGAATTTTGAAAACGCTGCAGTGCACAAACGGGAAAGTAATTTGACTACACCCGTTATTATTAATGACGTCAAGTGACTTAGTAGCAAGTTTTCACCATTGATTGAACGGTAATATTATGTAGTTAATTAAATTGGACAATTCTTTCGAATTTCTACCGAAACACATGGAAAAAGTGCGTCGATGACCTTAATGTTAAGTTTTATTTAAGACCTACTAGCTGAAATATAGAACCGGCGCAGCATATGAAATCGATTACAAAAGCAACTTTATAGGTGTACGAGATTGTGAGATATTGAAGGCTATCCATAATAGAAGAAAAACAACGTCCACTTTCTTGATAATATTCTCTGGAAATGCTAAAAAGTTAAGGGTAAAATGTGATATTAGAATATGATAAATGTGAGAAACTATAGGTTTAAATGTCGAGAAAGGCTATACATAGGAATGACATGTGGTCGGATGGCGAGTAAATCTAGCTTTGATTCCCATTCCCAGGAAAGCAAAAGTATGTGAGATTAATGTGACATTGATTTCCCTAAGTAGCTTGGTTTCAATGTGGGGCGTAGAGTATGTGGGGATAATGGTGAGGATAATCTGAGTGGAAGGAATACAGCCAAAGAGATATTAAAGATCGCAGGAGAGAAATAAGCTTACATAGGGGGAAATTATAATATGTTATATTATGTAAAAGTGGTGTGGGAGGATGTGTAATGGTAGGGGGAGCATGCTCATGGGCTTACAGAAGAGAGAATATTGTTAAAGTGCGGAAGAGGACGGGGAAACAAATATTTTGGAGGACCTAACAAAAATTATTGGATAGGAAGATCTAATTCTGCACGGAGGGAATCCTGATTGGTAGAAAACCATACCAGTCGAAAACTATATGAAAATAAATTAGTATTCTTTAACGTACACATAAGTTACCTAGTACAATAGTCATGGAAACATACGGATTTGTGTTTGCATTTTTAGCATGAAATCTATCAATAAAGAAGAAAGGATACATGCTATTGCCGTAATTGATGGATGTGATGGATTTTTTACTTTTTAAGAGAAAAGGCGTGAGTGCTGCGAAGCTTCAAATGTGTGTATCATGGTGTGTCTGAATGAATGAAAATATGATTCTTAATTAAATTATTTAAGGCCAAATATTAGGTTTGTTATGATCAACCACCTTGTATTAAAATAAATATCCAAAGTGAGGAAGGTTAAATGTAGAAATAATTCAGTTGCTTGTTGCATTTTTAGACGTAGGATAATTAACATTTGCATGTAGCCACCGAATCCGTCTAATTGGATATGATGTGCAGCCGCGAGTATATTATTTCTCACTCTAACATTTGAGTCTTTAACTTTACGCTAGCACCATATTATTTCAAGGAGGAAACAGAAATAGGAAATTGGGGCATTAAAATTAATTTTTTCAAGCACCCGGATCAAATGACACTTGGATTGTTACCTTAAATCCATTAAATATTCCGTTCCATGTTTAGCGTCTCTCCTCCATGGGCAGTTTCGATATTCTGTTCTATTTTCCCCTTAGTGCTACGAAATTTTTATGTCATAGTGTGATCATGAATCTTTAAGTAAATACTAGATAAATTCAAGTGTAAATCTAAAGTCTCGATTCGAGTGCGACCAAAATAATGGATGACGTCTATAATTTATATGTTAAACGATTTCAAGGAATACTTTTCCAACACATTATCTCAGGCGCCAAAGCATACTAAAAACCCGCTTACTTCCGCTAAAGGTACTAAAAAGAAGGAATAGAGCCAGGCGTCAATTTTTCTGGACGACTAACCATTAACACGCTACCATAAAAAAGTAAAATTCGAATTTCAAACTTTTATTTTTCCTCACCGCCTGTGCGGTATCATATCTCGACCATGAGTCCGTTTCATCGAATGCTTTGGAAAAATAAGCAATCCCTCCTCGCAAAAATTAAAAATGTATTGATCTACTGTCAAATGGATGAAAAATCTTTGACCGAACAAAGCCTCCGCGGTATTCCGTCATCGGATGGCAGAATAAATAAAAATGAATCCGAAACCAATTACTGAAGTCAGTCAATAAGTAATCAGACCGAGAGGATTGCGAAAAATTGACGTGCCATGCCGTAAAAAAATGAGTGAGGCTCGGTTGGCTTGCAGGAAAAGAAAGGACAGAAGGAATGTAGATGCATAAAGGAGTTGTGAGGGATGAAGAGGGAGAGAGAGAAAGACTGGGAGACACTCACCGTGGATTTGCAGTAATCCTTTCATGCACGTGGGTGTTAGCTCCAAATTATATAAACAACAGCCTCGGCGTTGACAGCGTTGCTGCTGGACACAATCGTCGAAAATTCAGGGATACCAGGTGGCTGGCATTCGAAGGTGTAGTGAGAGAATAATAAGTTTGCAAGGTCGAAAAAAGGGACCGATCGCGCTTAGAGAGGAAGAGCACGAAGGAAGGAAGGGGACAGTGGAATTAGGAAGGATGTAAAGAGGATGCGGATAGGGGTCGTAGTGTTGTGTGGGGATTGGGGTGACCTCAATGCCCGGGAAGCCTGTCCTCCCTGCTGGATGTTACACGGTACGTCTTGTCACATTGCTGGGCTGAGGGGATCAGATACCGAGAGACATGCAAAACGAGAACCAGTGAATTTGCAAGGGTCTGACCGTTGGCGCGAGCTATCCGTCGGCGCGTGTGGAGCGACAAAGTGTCCGCCTTAAAGTGTTCCCCAGCCGGGTCCGCAGACGCCGGCGTGCACACCGAGTATATTGCAACGCCGTCGTGTGTAGGCACAGTGGAGGCGAGGGCGGGGGAGTTGGGATGGTGGGACGAGGACACAACGGGTGGGTGGAGGGGGACAGGCGACTGGAGTGGGATGGCCGTGATGGATTGTGCCCACTGAGAACTCTCGCCTCTTCGGCCTCCTACCAGTTTTTCAGCTTCCCCGGTTCGTCCATCTTGCTTCCCCCGTTCATCCTTTCTCCCTCTCTCTCTCTCTCACTCTACTCTCTCTTGGTCCCGAGCCAGCTTATTCCTCTCCGCCCAACCATTTGTGCCTCGGCTTCCTTTGCCATTACCACAAAATCCCGTAAGCCGTCGGATGCACTCTTTGCTCTGCCCTAAATATGCACCATTTCCTCCAACCTACTTCTCACGCCCATGGTAACTCTGGCTAATATCTTGATAGGAGATGGTGCCCTCTGCCTAGAGAAAATTTTGACGAAATATGGACGAGAGAAGATATTCGTGAATATTAAGAGCATATAATAACATTAATATGGGCGCCTAGCGGCTATTTTAAGCTGTTCATGTTGTTTTATTTAAAAATATTGTCCATGAATACACTACGTAATTACGTTTTAAATTATGTTCTACACAATACATTTCGTGTTTTTCCGCTTTAAATTACATTTAATTCAATATGTAACACAAAATTAAAATGTTATTTAAATATCTATAATGTAAATTCCACATTAGTATCTATTAATTTATAATCATGATAACTGAATATTAAAATGATAATAATTCAGCTTCATGAATTGTGTCTGTTGCATTGTTAGTAAGATGCCTACGAGCAGTGGAGTGCGAATTGCCCTTGATTTTATCAACATTTATGAATCAAAGAGTTGTCATTTAAATGAGAGTTGCACGTTCTATCCATGTTATCTTGACCAGTTTAAGTTTATTGTGTGTTTATGTTAACATCATAATAAATTAAATATGTTACGGTCATTACGATTTTCATTTTTTCCCGGGAGACGGATGAACTCCTGATTGAATATGAAATATTAGAACTTGGCCATAATTTTATCCTTACCTTTAATGTGAAAAATTATCACATGTGTATCCTTTTAAATATTGCACCTATATACATATAAGTGACCTAATGCATCTTCAATGAAATTACTACTTATTCTAGAAGAGAAACTTTGAGTGGGTTTTTACTCGGTTTCAGCGTTTTTTCAGCCTCTCCAACTTCTCCCATGCAAGTTTATTTCTTCTTAAAAATTTTGGTTATGTTCTATGTATTTTCCTGCGATCAAAGCACATTTAGCTACCTTGACCAATTTAAGTTACCCTACTACCTATACTACTAAATTGAAGTCATGGCGAATAAATTATGTTGAATTTAAAATTCTTTTCCTCCAACTATGTCATTGTATAAAATTATTATTTTTAAGTCTCTAGTGGCATCGGAGTGATATCTAGTTTGATTCGAAATAATTATGACCAAGGATTTAATCTTCCCAATATGCGGAGTTGCAATAGACATTACAGTGAAGTTGGAATGCAATTGTTTTCCTAAAAGTTAAAAAGGAACTAGATTTTAGGAGAAAAAAGTTCTATTCTGTTTCCCATGATAAATTTTATCCCAAAAATTCCTACAAATGTTGCATGAAGATTAAAAATTCGTCTTTTTCTTTGTTTTCTAAGGCCCCTTCTTAACTTTTCCCAGAGCAATATGGTGGGATGAAGGGCCTCTACAGTGGACTTTTGCAGAGTAATTTCTTATCCGTTGAGCCAACTGCAATTTTTATTTCTATCATGAAAGGGATATGACCAGAGGTCGAAATCAAGTCTTATGAGATATGTCTTTCTTGTATTGAAGGACATGTTGACGGCAAAATTAAGCATTCTTCATTGTACTCTGTAGTAAATACGAGTAATGAAACGTCCATCCACTTCTTACCATCGATATTTATCTAATCTTAGTATTTTCATCCCTCCCAGACAGCTTCTACCAATTGGCTGAAAATATTAATTCATTCTGAATCAATCTTAATGATTCCCTCGCCCAATGTGACGTTTGAACTAGGTTACAATATGTGTGGCACTCCGGATGATGCAGTAGAGTACACCCTTCCAACTCAGGAATCTTAGCAAAAACGATAACGAACAAATACTAGATTGTGACTCGTGTTAATAATTATTTGCGGCAAATATTACTCCTGGATGAAGCGTAATTTTCATCACGGAGATCTTTATACATTTACGGTTTCTTCTTTCTCGGCATTCTCTCCGATCTCATGTCAACCAGGGAATTTCCTCACCTTCCTCTCGTGCCATCCGTCCTCTGTTTTTGGTCTCCCCTCCCGAAGTGGAGTAGACAAGACCCCTCTTTCAAACCCGCACTTCCAAAACCAAGCGAAATTGATGACCGGACGCACTACCAGTAGAGGTGCACAGCGGCGCCGATATGCTCCCCCTTCCCGCTGCCCACTCGCCGCTACGCAATCTCGACTTGTGCGGTGATCGTCGAAGCAGTGACCCGATTCGATTGGCGCTGTCACCGTCTCCCTCCTCACCCTCGGTCCCCTTGGTGTGCAGTGCGGGGAGTGGTTTGGCGGGAAAGGAAGAGATTGAGACCACATCGGAGGGACGGCGAAGGGGAAAGGGAACGAGAGAGAGAGTGGTGCTGTAGGTCTCCTAGGTCAGTATTCCCCGATAAGGCGGAGAGCGATTGAGAGAAGGAGAGGATTGGAACGAGGAGGGAGTGGGGATAGGTGGTTTGCAGGTGAGATTGAGTGGGAGAAAGGGGATCTTCGCCAAGAGAGACGACGGACGCCCATGAAAGAGAATCAAGGATTGAATCGTACAGGTTTGGTAGAGTTGGAAAGCGGACGTAAAAGATAGAGAGGATATTGAACCAACGGTATTAGTGGGTACCATCGGTTTTACACAACAAGTTTTGCATAAGTTTTCAAGAGCATTGAATATAGTGGCATATTGCGTTGCCTGAATTATTTGTTATCCATAGATTGGAGGTTTGAACCAAGCACCACAAACATTTGATTTTACTTGCTAATTGTCAATATAAGTGACCCAATGCACAAATTAGTTTTTCATGGTCATGTGAACTTCTGGATGCTCTTAACAATATCCATCCTTCGTTCACACGATATTCAAGATGAGCTGCACAACTTATTGCCCAAGTTTCTAAATGGTAATTCTGCTGTAGCTTGCGTCCTGGTATATTCACATTTAAAATGGCCTACTATGTGTTGCAAAATTTCATTCCCAAGATTTCCTGTGCTCTTAACTGCATTTCGTACATATTGAAATGCTTTTAATGCGCGCATCACTTGTATCCCTTGTCTGACAGGATAAATGACGCTTATCAAGGGATAATTCAATTTACTCCCTGCGTAGAGCCAGTGGTCATTTTTCAACGGAAAAGGATTTTGAAAAAAAAATTAACTACAAACTTCTTAAAAAATCTCAAAATTCAGGACAGAAATGAACTAGGATTATTTTTTATGCTTGCATTACTAGGAAATACCTGAAATTGAAAGTAACACGTTGGATTTCGTTCATAATGTATTATCGGGTACCTGTAATCAAATAATGTAAATAACATGTCATGGAGGTATTAAACGGAAGGTAATTATTATGTTGAAAATAATGATATTGATTAAAATCGTTGCACCAATATTTTTGAATAGACCTCAACCATGCCCTAAATAGTAGCTTCAATAAGTTATTAATTTTATTAGAACTTATTATGATATTTTGATATTAAATCTGATTAACAGCATTTGAAAAACACATACTCTTTCAGAACCCTCCGCCCAGGGTCATTATCTCTCCCACAAAAGACATTCATAATATTTTAAAAGTTTCCGCTGCCGTGTGGCTAAATTTAAATTCAAATTTTATGGGGAAAAGTAGTTCAGTGAGATCGTTCATAATGACAATCAATCGCGGAGGATAAAAATGTTTCTCAGAACTCGATGTAACTCGGGAATAAAAACAATTATCAGCAAAGAAAGAATGGGACATTATTTCTTGTGTGTCAGGATGTAGTTGACATGCTGTGGATTTCAAAGGGTGATAGCCAGTCGTCGCGCGATTCAAATTGTCCCTAAAGTTTTGAACAAACCTTTGACTCAGAAAATCTACTTACGTTGGCTGGTTTTTAACTGGTAAACTGCATTTCCATAACCACTCAGAAGATAAATTTTATAGGAAAATGTAGAATATTGATTTTGCTCTCTATCATACTACGTTAAAAATCATTGTATTGCAACGTAATTATTATTTGTTACCTTTATCAAAATTGATTGTATATTACTGTGAATATTAACATTGCTACATTATGACCAATACTTATTTGGTGAACATTGGCTTTGCTATTAATTCAGAGGTCCATTATAAACTTTGAATTGAACTGCTTATGTGTACTTGGAAATCAACTGATACATTTTCCCTTTCTATTCATCTAAAAAGTAGTAAGTAATCATTTTCCATTTATTTTTCCATTTAGCGTGCAAGTCGTGCAACTTTTAGTTTCAGGCAAGGAATAAGAAGCCTTAAATATTACTTTAATTCAGTAAAAATATGAATGCAAGTTGTATAGTTGCAACTGCCATCTTTTATCATTTCTTATTAGTTTTTTGGAGATAGAATTTTTATGGAAATGTTTGTCTTAGTACTTTACTGTATGATTTTTGCTTTGCTTGAATACTCTTTGGCCTAAGTAAATCATCTGAGGTGCATTTTTTTGTCCAACATTCTCGTAGTATATTTTATATAGACGCCTGTTCATCTAATTATAAATATTTGGAATATCCATATCACTATTTTATGGTGCATTGATAATGATTAGAAGTGGTTATAAGTTGCGTGGATAGGATAGAATTGTTACGTGTGTCCTTTGGTTGCATTCTTGTGAATGTCAGTTTATCAAACAAAATATTTCGCAGTCCTAGTAAGTACATCCGATATGTATGGAAAAAAAACCTTGTTTTCATGTAGTATTGCATGGAGATTATATGTAAAATCATTTGAAATATTGCATTCTATACATTAACTGGTTTATTGAAATTGGTGATTTTGTTGCATGGTTGCAAACGTTTGCAAACATTTTAGAAATGACTATGAATCGCTTCGTTACCCAACGCATAGAGATTAGTTAGCTTGACCTGCAATTATGTTACTTTTTCCTGAGTCCAATAGCATGAGAAACTTTGGAATTTATAATTGTTGTCAAGTTCGTTAATATTTACCATGTTTAGTGAAAGACAAACACGCAAAATCTTTATGTGCCTTGAGAGTCTATGGAAACCTGAAAGCCTTTGTAGGCCTATCGTTTCTATGCCCAGTTACTAAATATTATTTCTTTTCAATGCTATCTGGGCTAGTTAGGTAATCATGCGTATTAATTATTCTTTTCCCGTAATATTATTATTTATAGTATTAACTGTTATGGATTAAATTATGGGGGTAATAAATTTATTAGTAACGTCTAAAGAGGGGCAAAATCGTATGGTCTCACTTTCAAACAGCAATGTGTAATGATCATTTATCATCATTGGTCAACAATCCTAGGATTGGTTTGACGCAGCTTTCCACTCGATTCTTCTATCGGCCAACCTTTTCATTGTGACGCAATTCTTCTCTTTTACATTCTTCACAACCTGTTCCATGTATCTCATACGAGGCCCCCCTTTTCTAATCTTCCCGTTGACTTTTCCCTCGACGATAGTCTTTATCAGGCCATCGTGTCTCAAGATATGGCCGATTAAGTTTTCCCTTCTTCTTTTTAGAGTTGTCAGCAGACTTCTCTTTTCTCCTACTCTTCTTAGCACTTCCTCGTTACCTACTCGGTCGATCCATTTAATCTCCAGCATTCTTCTGTAGCACCACATTTCAAATTCACGTTTTAGGTCATGATCATTTACCCTGGTCAAAATATCTTATAGGGATGTATAAACTGAGGTAAGCATTTTATTATGAGCGTTTTGCTCTTTCGTCAGTGCCTAACGATCGTTGTTGAAACCGAGTAATCCTTATAGAATAATGTCGTGTAATGCATCTCAACTAAAATACTTCGATAGTATCATCATATATGCAGAATATAACATCTGTCATAATAAAATTTATATTAAACCTTTACATAAAACTTTACATAAAAACAATATAAATGCACAAAACTTACTATGTAGATACCAACAGTCTATTTGCCTGAGACCCTATAGGAGCATGTTTGCATGCTTATAGTGCATGCTTGGTGATCTTCACCCCCTGCCACACACCCTCGCGGAGGCTTTCAGGGTATGGTGTAGATTTTTGAATAGTTCTCTCTCAGTATCTAGTGTGATCGGCGAAATTTTTTGGATAGCATTGTATTATTTTTAGGTCATTAGTATGCTTGTAATATGTAAAATCATTTGAAATATTTCATTCTATACATTAACTGGTTTATTGAAAGGGGGATTTTGTTGCATGGTTGCAAACGTTTGCAAACATTTTAGAAATGACTATGAATCGCTTCGTTACCCAACGCATAGAGATTAGTTAGCTTGACCTGCAATTATGTTACTTTTTCCTGAGTCCAATAGCATGAGAAACTTTGGAATTTATAATTGTTGTCAAGTTCGTTAATATTTACCATGTTTAGTGAAAGACAAACACACAGAATCTTTATGTGCCTTGAGAGTCTTTGGAAACGTGAAAGCCTTTGTAGGCCTGTCGTGTCTATGCCCAGTTACTAAATATTATTTCTTTTCAATGCTATCTGGGCTCGTTAGGTAACCATGCGTATTACTTATTCTTTTCCCGTAATATTATTATTTATAGTATTAACTGTTAGGGATTAAATTATGTGGGAAATAAATTTATTAGTAACGTCTAAAGAGGGGCAAAATCGTATGGTCTCACTTTCAAACAGCAATGTGTAATGATCATTTATCATCATTGGTCAACAATCCTAGGATTGGTTTGACGCAGCTTTCCACTCGATTCTTCTATCGGCCAACCTTTTCATTGTGACGCAATTCTTCTCTTTTACATTCTTCACAACCTGTTCCATGTATCTCATACGAGGCCCCCCTTTTCTAATCTTCCCGTTGACTTTTCCCTCGACGATAGTCTTTATCAGGCCATCGTGTCTCAAGATATGGCCGATTAAGTTTTCCCTTCTTCTTTTTAGAGTTGTCAGCAGACTTCTCTTTTCTCCTACTCTTCTTAGCACTTCCTCGTTACCTACTCGGTCGATCCATTTAATCTCCAGCATTCTTCTGTAGCACCACATTTCAAATTCACGTTTTAGGTCATGATCATTTACCCTGGTCAAAATATCTTATAGGGATGTATAAACTGAGGTAAGCATTTTATTATGAGCGTTTTGCTCTTTCGTCAGTGCCTAACGATCGTTGTTGAAACCGAGTAATCCTTATAGAATAATGTCGTGTAATGCATCTCAACTAAAATACTTCGATAGTATCATCATATATGCAGAATATAACATCTGTCATAATAAAATTTATATTAAACCTTTACATAAAACTTTACATAAAAACAATATAAATGCACAAAACTTACTATGTAGATACCAACAGTCTATTTGCCTGAGACCCTATAGCAGCATGTTTGCATGCTTATAGTGCATGCTTGGTGATCTTCACCCCCTGCCACACACCCTCGCGGTGGCCTTCAGGGTATCGTGTAGATTTTTGAATAGTTCTCTCTCAGGATCTAATGTGATCGGTAAAATTTTTTGGATAGCATTGTATTATTTTTAGGTCATTAGTATGCTTGTAATATGTAAAATCATTTGAAATATTTCATTCTATACATTAACTGGTTTATTGAAAGGGGGATTTTGTTGCATGGTTGCAAACGTTTGCAAACATTTTAGAAATGACTATGAATCGCTTCGTTACCCAACGCATAGAGATTAGTTAGCTTGACCTGCAATTATGTTACTTTTTCCTGAGTCCAATAGCATGAGAAACTTTGGAATTTATAATTGTTGTCAAGTTCGTTAATATTTACCATGTTTAGTGAAAGACAAACACACAGAATCTTTATGTGCCTTGAGAGTCTTTGGAAACGTGAAAGCCTTTGTAGGCCTGTCGTGTCTATGCCCAGTTACTAAATATTATTTCTTTTCAATGCTATCTGGGCTCGTTAGGTAACCATGCGTATTACTTATTCTTTTCCCGTAATATTATTATTTATAGTATTAACTGTTAGGGATTAAATTATGTGGGAAATAAATTTATTAGTAACGTCTAAAGAGGGGCAAAATCGTATGGTCTCACTTTCAAACAGCAATGTGTAATGATCATTTATCATCATTGGTCAACAATCCTAGGATTGGTTTGACGCAGCTTTCCACTCGATTCTTCTATCGGCCAACCTTTTCATTGTGACGCAATTCTTCTCTTTTACATTCTTCACAACCTGTTCCATGTATCTCATACGAGGCCCCCCTTTTCTAATCTTCCCGTTGACTTTTCCCTCGACGATAGTCTTTATCAGGCCATCGTGTCTCAAGATATGGCCGATTAAGTTTTCCCTTCTTCTTTTTAGAGTTGTCAGCAGACTTCTCTTTTCTCCTACTCTTCTTAGCACTTCCTCGTTACCTACTCGGTCGATCCATTTAATCTCCAGCATTCTTCTGTAGCACCACATTTCAAATTCACGTTTTAGGTCATGATCATTTACCCTGGTCAAAATATCTTATAGGGATGTATAAACTGAGGTAAGCATTTTATTATGAGCGTTTTGCTCTTTCGTCAGTGCCTAACGATCGTTGTTGAAACCGAGTAATCCTTATAGAATAATGTCGTGTAATGCATCTCAACTAAAATACTTCGATAGTATCATCATATATGCAGAATATAACATCTGTCATAATAAAATTTATATTAAACCTTTACATAAAACTTTACATAAAAACAATATAAATGCACAAAACTTACTATGTAGATACCAACAGTCTATTTGCCTGAGACCCTATAGGAGCATGTTTGCATGCTTATAGTGCATGCTTGGTGATCTTCACCCCCTGCCACACACCCTCGCGGTGGCCTTCAGGGTATCGTGTAGATTTTTGAATAGTTCTCTCTCAGGATCTAATGTGATCGGTAAAATTTTTTGGATAGCATTATATTATTTTTAGGTCATTAGTATGCTTAGCGAAATCAACACTGCTTTCCATGACAGGCAGATCTTAAAAAAACTTATCATAAAAGATTAAATATGCATAGAGTTTCTGCTAGCTACTTTGATCGCAAACCATGATGTTGGGTGTATCTATTCATGGACTATAACAGTATGCAAACGTGTGAAGCTTGTCTGATGTTAGACCAAGTGGTGTTATATGCGAGTGATATGTTATATATATTTCCACCCGCATAATGTGAATATGTTGCAGAAAATTTGACACATGATTATCCTCATAGCATTTTGAGAATGATATCTGAATACACTTTGACAGCAAAGCAATCTTTTCATCTCATAATTCTTCCGAGCGTGCCATTGTCGCAATAAAAATCAAGCCGCTTACCAAGCTGGTGACGGATGATAAAAGATGCCCGATAACAAGGGGTCCTCGCGTTTTGCTGCATTCACAATATTTCTCTTTTTTAATACACGAGTTGCGTTTATCTCTTCTTGAGTTCTGAATTTTGTAACCTATTTTTAAAATTATTATCTGATATTCGTTCATGTCAGCGATTTTTTATGCAAAAATGACAGGCAATTTGATCTATAGAATTGCAAATCCCCGGGATGTCCTGAAAGCTTGGTGACATTGCGTTACGAGCTTGGAAGAAGAGAAAATGAAAGAAAAGCTTTCATATTTCTTCTCTCGATTTTATATTTTATATATCCTGCTGAAAACTATTATTGAAGCAATGAAAATGCTATGGCAATCGATGATAATTAGAAATAATTCCATCCCAAAATATCTTAGCTTTGATACATCCCGTTCAATACGAAAATACACGCGGTAGCGATAACAAGTGCACTTGGAATATATGCAGCTGGAAATTCTTCTATCTTTTGGTAGTAGCGTCACAGAAATTAATTGTAACTTTTGTAGGCTTATCATTTGTTATTCTCATTTTGCCCATCGCGTCTGTTTTATTTTATATATTTATAAAGTTATTTTTTTGTGTTTTTTCTCTTGTGTCGGAGTAAACAAGTCAATAAATCCTCGTCAATTTTTTCTTTAGTTTCAAAGTGAAGAATAATACGTGTGATAAGCACATATAGATTATTATATACTGATACGTGATTTTATCATACTTTATTGCAATATAATTTTAACGGTATGGAATTAATGTAGCTCATCTTGAGTGAGTATCAATAAAATATATGTAGTAGACACTGGCAGTTTCATTTCAAAAAGTCACTGGCAGTTCATTTCAAAAGCTAGATTGGCAGCAGAAAAATGTTTACATTTTTTCAAATTTTTAAAATATAGTTATTAGCGGTTTGAGCCTAAAACTGTTTTCAACATCCTTTGTATTTTTCGAATATTCCGCATTTCATCACGGAGAAGCAAACATTTATTTTTCATATTCGTTTTTCTTTAACAGAGCGCGTTAAATTTCAGACTCAAAATCTATTACGTCCAATTGCATTGGGTTATAGAGAGATATATGCTTCATATATTTCTATCAAAGGAAGAGGGTACTGACCTTTTTTAATACACGTATTTTAAAGAGAAACCATCTTTTCTTCCGTAGATTTAACTAAAATATGGGTCAACTGCCAAACTTTGGCAGAGACGTGTCCAAGAAATTTAGATTGCTTAGGTAAAAGCTTCTTGCTTCATTGTTCCTACAAGCCATAATGCTTGAGTGCGACGGAAAAATGTTGTTCTCAAAAGTGGTCTGAACTGTGGTTGTGAACTAAGGCAATCCTCTCGGAAAAATGGGATGTACCCGAGCAGCAGTGTTAGTGTAAAAGTGGAAAAAGTAGTACGTGACGTGGACGCATTGGTAAAAGAATTGAATAAAAAGTTTTTGTCGTAGTATCATAGGTATCATAGTAGGAATGGGGTTTGGTGGGGTTTGTGGGCCAGAAATTCATTGCGGAAATGTGCTGCGTTTTTAGGATTTTTCATCGGGTGAGTGACTTTTTGAAATGAAAGCATGGTTTGTAATTCAACGGATGAGTATTTCAGGAATACCGCTAGATTAGATTCTTAGGACGTTAGCGATGAAATTGCTTCGTTATTCGTGTATTTGATTGAAAATTTGCAGTCATTTTTTATGCCTGCTGAATGCTGTAGAACCAGGGTCATAGTTGCTATTCTATAAATCTATACCTGTAGGTATATTAATTTTGTAGCGTGTCAATCATTCCGTCATTCTTTATCCGTTTTTTTTCGTTCTCTCTTAATTTTTAAGCTAAAAGAGTGAGGTGTGGTGCGTTGAGTGTGGATTCTCTGTCTGCATGATTTGGTAGTAGTTTTGGATTTTGAGCAGTTTGTGGTGTTGAGCAAAATGCAAACCAAAAATGGTTTTTTACCTATCTTTTAGCATGGGAAATCAGTTTCTATGCATAATTTGTTATCATTGCTAAGTAAATGTGTTTACGTTTTTGGTGAAGGTTCAAAAATTGGATTGAAGCAGTTGAAGAAAGCGGAATTAGTTTCATCAATCAGTTTTGTAAGAATGGAAATATTAATTGACGTAATCGATGTGCAGACATAAAACAATTATTGTGAAATAAAACAATTTTTCCTATCGGCCCCGATCTTGTGCATGAATTGTGAATTTCAAAGCTGGGCGTTTTGAAGTAGGTACTTTTCTAAAAGTTGAAAGAAGGCTATAAAACGTTAATTATGTATTTATTTGTTGCTAAATCAGCAGGCTAATTCAAATATATATTAATTTTGTAGCGCGTCAGTCAGTCATTCTGTATCCGTTTTGTTTTGCTCTCTCCCAAGTTTTGAGCTAAAAGAGTGAGGTTTGGTGCGTTGAGTGTGGATTCTCTGTCTGTATGATTTGGTAGTAGTTTTGGATTTTTAGCAGTTTTTGGTACAGAGAAAAATGCAAAAAACGTGGTTTCTGAGAGTGGGAGACAACATATAATGAAAATATGGTGTAGAAAAAACTACAAAAACATATTGGGTAATTAGAGTACGGACACATTTCTCTATTTATAAAATAGCCATTTCCATCTCTCCGCATACGAAGTGCTTATGAAAAGTGCCTGCAAAGTAGACAGCAGGCCTGCTAGTTATATATTAATTTAATATTAGTATGAGTTCTATAGCGAGTATTACTTTGATGAGTAAAGTAACAATGGTTTACCTCAAGGATTATTCAACACAACCAGTTTAAAGATGTAGAGTCTTCTGCAGGTGAAATTACACGAAGGCAACCAGATGGTGGTGGTGGTGGTGAGGGATAAACCTTGTGAAAGTGTTCCTTCACTCATAATGAGTCGATTCCGCCAAGTGACGGCCGATATAAGTCAATTTGATAACTTTGTGTTAATTTAAAGAGGAGATTTTTAATGTTGTGTTGATTTATAGGTGATTTAAAAAAATATGTTTACTGGATACATCTTACTAACCATTATCCCTATATATTTGCCCTAATATATTTTAATTATTTTCTCAACCTCCAACCTCCCGAGTGTTGACTACGTTGGAGATGGTGAAAAGAATTTCAGATGATGATGCCTGATTACTTTCCCAACTTGATATTCCATAAATATTTTTGTAACTTTTAATGTATTGAGGCAAAAAGAAGATGATAAATATGATCAATTTCGGAAATATATCGAAAACATTGTTGGAAAATAGAACTACATGTTTGCAGTTTAAGCACTTATTACCAAAATTAATTTTTCACGCTCCATTCTGACATTCTTTGTTAGTATCCATTGGAACAAATTGCCATATTGCTATGCATAAGTTATTAATAATAAACTTGTGGAATAAATAGTTTGAGTTTTAATGCAATAACTTTAAATTCTGCTTAAAAATGAAATGTGTTGGCCAAAGAAAGGAATCCATCCATTCTCCTTTGGACGAAATAAGAGTGCGATCCTCTTCAATCGATTATACCACTTCACCACTGATTGTATGACTTTGAGGGGTATCTGGAATAATTTATGAGCGGTATCATCTTTTTTTTAGCACTCTATAATATTTGTTAGCCATATAGCCGGTGCGTGTTAACTATGGTGGTAGTCATTGCTATTGAAGTAAAAACTTTTACAATAAATACGTTTTCACTTAACGTACCGGGAACAGAAAAAAAAGATGGGGTGGATATCTTACTATAGGCATTTAAAAATTCTCTCAATATATTAATAGTCATCATTATCGGTCAAAAATCCTAGTATTCGTTTGTCGCAGCCCTACACTCGATTCATCTACCGGCCAACCTCTTCATATTGGCGTAATTCCTCTCTTTTACATCCTTCATAACCTGTTCCATGTATCACATACCAGGCCTACCTTTTCCAATCTTTCCGTTCATTTTTCCCTCGACGATTGTCTTCATCAGACTATCGTGTCTTAAGATATGACCGATTAAGTCATCCCGTATTCTTTTTAGGGTATTCAACAGACTTCTCTTTTCTCCCATTCTTCTAAAGACTCCTTCATTTGTCACTCGGTGGCTCTATTTAATATTCATCATTCTTCTGTAACACCACACTTCGAATGCTTCCACCCTTTTCTCCTCCGCAGCTGTCATTGTCCATGCCTCATTGCCGTAAAGAAACATACTCCAGATGTATGTTCTGATGAGTTGTTTCCTTATTTCTACGCTTATAATAATAGTAACTAGTTTTTCATGGTATCACTAAATCAATATTCATTATTTTTTTCAGCTGATGGCCTATCCCCATTAACCAGCGTTATTCAAAAATCGTGGACTCGAAACGTCCAATACCTATAATTGTTTAATGGCAAGCTTTAAATTATTTGGTATTGCCCTATGCCCTACCTATTATGCCATTTTAAACATAAACACCACAGATGTTAACGATTTCTAACTAGTGATCGACCTCATCAATCATCGTCCGCCTAATTGAGATCACTGTAATGGATATCCACTACCATTATCCGGGTTTGTATACGATTTTTTTGGCTTTTAAGATGTCGTTCCGCTGTCTCCTTCATTGTTTTGCGAGAGAAATGAGAAATATTCAGTGTCAGGTGGGACGCTGACAAATTAATTTTTTGTCCGTACTCTTAATGAATGGATTAACGCTGGTGATCGGCGTCGGGATTCTTTTCGCGTTAATTTGCAATTATCTTACGCAAAGCTTGATGTTGTATTTATGAGAACGCCTGTAAAATTAGGTCCAGGGAGATAGTGCGAAAGCTCTTCGTACTGTGGTTATTGGATAATCCGTTCAATCTATTTATTTATTCAATATTCTGTGGTATTATCCTGCGAATGGTAAAACTAATAATGTGTTCATCCTGTAGATAAATATACGTGACGGGGTTTTTTCGGTCAATTAGGGAGTCCTTGCCTCTTTGTGCTTAACTAACTTCTACTCGAAAAGGAATGCTGTTTATCAACGAAAGACAGTTTCACATGATTTTCAAATACGAGGTTAATAACTATTCAACTTCCCTCTTTCCAAAGATCTTCAACTGTAGCATTATATGATATTCGTCTTGCATGTAACTGACCTTGGCACTTATTGTTAACTTGTTTAAAAAATTTGACAAGATATGGTTAATTGATCTGTCTGCAAGATTTTTTTCACTCTCTAATACCATTTCGTCCAATCTGTGCAAAATACTCCAAATATAGAAGTATCTTGCAGCCGACATTTACATAAATATTTCTTGTGCTGGGAAAGTTACGTAGACCTCAATCAATGCCATTATGAATTCACTTCTTAAGTTTGTTTGCATTTACACCACATACGATTCTTTCTGTTTCTTAATAAGTCATGTTTGCACCACATTTTCGATTAAAATTTTAAATTTTCCGAGGCACATTTTCGGTTTTGATACCCGTGGCCAGTAGCCACACCCGCTACACTCTCTTACATCTAAGATTACGTGAGGAAAATTATATGGATTTGTTTGCCCTCTACACCCTTCCTTTAACAATCACCTTTAAATGATCGATCCACCTAAGCATCGCTTCTAAAATTGCTTCCTCTTTCCTCATCCTCAAGCTTTAGTGTTTTATATTGCAATCAGTAATCTACTGGTTAAGGTAACTTTCAATGGACTCTTACCCCAACACCTATTTTATAATATACTTTTTTAGTTCCGCATACTTTCTACCTTCCTTAATTCTAACCAAACTACCCCTATTCTCCTTCCACTACCCACTTGTTCAACAATATTTCCTCAATCACCTCCGTCAAAATACCCTCGATCCTCATCACTTTATCTGTCCAGTTCCTCTGCCTCCTTTAACTTTCCTCAATCAACGTCATTTCCTCCCTCTCCATCTCTGACGTTTCTACGCTCTTTCCACTCACCTTATCTTTTCACTCTTCTTCAGACCCATTTCTCTTAGTCTCAATTCTATTTTTTTAAACTTATTTCTTTAAAGTCCATGTTTTGGCGTCGTACAATGTCACGCTTCAATTTTGAGTTTTTTACCAGTGTTCAAAGATTTGTTGAAAGTAATATTTAATGTCGGCTTCAACATCGTTGACAGTGGCTCAGAGGGAACAATTACAGAGGGAGGCAGCTTCATAATATTGTATGTACGGTTTTTTGTCTCAACTTCTGGCTCCTAGAAAGCCTATATAAATCCTTAAGGAATAAGAACGCCTTGTTACCTTCACGGGCTACTGTACCTGGCCGTAAGATCCGGGTTCGAATACCGATCAATATGGATGATATTTTTCTCAGTGAAATCCTTGTTCCTCACCAGCGTTTTATTTGCCTCGCTGCTTAATGATTTTGTGATTAGTTCTATTCTACGGTTAAATTCCAATAATAATAATAATTATTATTATTATTTAATTTGCCCATAAGATACACTGTACAGTGACACAGTGCAAGTATATAAGGCACGTCAAAATACAATCATTGATGCTAGTTTGAGTAATCATTCACAGTCCCAATGTGATTCTCCTTCAAACTTCATTGCTGTTTCACCCGTTCTCTTCATGTTTCATCACCTCCTATATGTATCACGATTGGGCGCCAAGCATGGTTCAGGAGGGAAGGCATACCGCGGGTGATGCATGGCCTGTGCCGGACGCATTCTAATCGTGGCTGCCTCCTACCCGCTACCGTTCGCCTGGCAGACGTACCTACGCGCGAGTGCGCGCCGCGGCTCACCTGTCCTCACGTACGGCCCGCCCTCGGCTTATCCTCATTCGGGTCGCTGCTGCACCTCCCTCTCCCCAGACTGCCGCCTCCCACCCCTCCAAACCCACCAACTCGCGTGTATGGAGGAGGAGGAGGACATAGGTTCGTTCCTTCCTCACTCGCTCTATCCCTTGACCCACATGGCACTCACATCGACTTGTGGGTCAAAACGTTCCTTAGAAGAAATGAGAAAAGCCTCGCTTTCATCACACGGTAGTGCCCCCGCGAATGCATTCCGCCACCCTGCCGAGTATCGCATTTTCTACTGCCACCTTTTTTTCATTTCGAAAGCTTTGCCTTTTAAAAAAAAAAAGCGTTTAGTTTGAGGGGACACCCTTTATGTAGTACGGTTGGCAGGGTCGCGCCTAAGGGAGAGCCCCGTTCCGAATTCGTTGCGTGTCCGCAATTCGATGGCGCCACCTCGGGCGCTACGTATTATCTCGAGAGCGCTGCCTTCTCCTATTACTCCCTCTCTCTCTCTCTCTGTTTCTCTCTCCGCCGCGACGGCACAAATGCTTCGTGAAACGGCGTTCACGTGCAAGTTGCGAATAGGGGGAGTGAAATTACTCGGTGAGAATTGAAGTATCAATGAGCCTTTCTGTACTGCCGGTCTTGCGTTATGCCTGCTCTTTCAGAGATTTAGATGCTTGGCACGTTCATTCCGTGCATTTTTATAGGATATCTTGGAGACAATAAAAGGTGGTGTTGTGTTAGAGAACATTTGGATCTTATTAAATATTTTAAATGCATGCTGGAGACTTGTTTTGCGGTTTATAGTGTTGTAACTAGCTACTGGTATATGGATGATATTTTTAGGATAAAAGTGGACAATATTGTTGTAGTTCCGAAATATGATTGCTAATCTTCAACTTGCGAATTAGTTGAGTGGCCATAATCTTGAGGGAAGGAGGTAATTCCCTGAAATAAAAGTAGGTCGGTTTGCCTTTTTCTGATTACGATATTTGGTTTCAAAGAGCAGGAACGAAGACTTTATTGTTCTGCAATACAATAAAGCATTTAATTTTAGTGTTGTATTTCCATGTAAAGCCATGTTATTCCATATAAGATTTCCATTTTAATGTTTAGTAGATGGAGTAGCTCAATAACATGTCTCATGTCCCATCATTAATAAGCCAATAACAGTCAGAATATCTCGTCAGAGGTGCAGGGGTGTTTTGTTTTTCACTTTGTCTCCTCCTGAAATTCTGCGACACTATGGCTCAACACGCTGTATGTAATTTGAATACAGAAATGGGAAGTAAACTTCAGTAATTTGTAAGAAAGGCTCCATTGAATATTTCATCATACTTTTGAGCTTATGATCAAAATATTTTGGCATGTGTATCAGTCTACACTATTCCAACGGCATTTACGTGCCCCCTCCTCTATTCTTTCGGGAGTATATACTATTTCGTGGAGAAGAAATAGCAATAACTCTAGACGTTCTGTACTTCATCAGTGATGTTTAATAGATTCTCTAGACTCTTGACAATCGCATTGCATTGTAGTAGTCACCCATTAAAATGGTGACTATTAAACTCCTAATAATATGAAATGATCTCCTACACCAAGTTGGGGGAACGTTTTGGTGTGGTGGATACAGTATTGGTTTCCATTCCCGAGGACAGGTTTCAAATCTCGGCTGACCCATATTTTTCATCAACATACCGGTTCTGTCTAGTGTATCTTGTGGAAAGCATTTAGAGCACATTATATGCTCCATCCGTCGAATGGTATGTTAAACCGTGGACTCCCTGGTGCATTTCGTTAAGATCAGGCTCCTGCCCGATCTAAACGAAAATGCACCCGGCCTCATGCCGCGTTTATCTCCAATGTCTCGCCTACTACTGAAAAATCCTTTCATCTATAAATACACACTTATCTTAAATGGTGAAAGTGAGCTTATCTGTTGATTATCTATCACGAATAACTAACCAACATAAATCAAATGAAGCGACTTATAATGAGAGCCATGCTCGACTTTTATTGATTGTAATGCCATATTTAAAGATTTCTTCTTTGGTATTCTAGGCCATTCTTAGGCCAATATCCATCTAAAGACATTTAGGTTTTATGAAAATACCGTTACAATTTAATGATGTTATGATTTTTAACTCTAATAATTTCCTTGTGTGAGTTCTATCCGAAACCTATATCTTCATCCTGAATTTTACAGCGTTTTACATAAAAATAATTAGTTATAATATACGATGTGATTTTAAGCGTTCTTTGATAAATTCCCTTCATCTGCTGAATTAGAAGTAATGCAAAATAATGACCTACTAAAATATATCTGTTTTACGCCACTAAATAATAATAGCAGGTATTTATTGGGGTGAGATTGAGACAAAAGTGTCCCTTCTGCCATTTTAACCCTCGTCTTATGTAACTAAAAAGACAGGTAAATAAGGCCAGGAAGTTAGAAAACTGAAAGGTAAAAAAAACATATGTATGATTACGAAACCATGTAAAAATGCATTATAGTATTTATATTAACATTATAAGTAGGCTTTGATCGTTTGCATATTTGTTTTTAATAATTTCGGGGACTAAATTAAATAACAAAATTTTAGCAACATAAAATTATATTTTTAAAATAAAAAGTGGCTACATATCAATAGTCTTTAAGTCTTAAAATTAATAGTGGTCTAGAAAGAATATCATAATTATTTATGCCGTTAGGAATATGAAAAAAAAATTCTTTGGTATCCTTTTGTATTATACTTTTAACAACAGGTGTCTATTCTATCTAAAATATTTTTCCATAGCACATGACGTGGATGCCAAGAACTTTTCTGGCGCTAAAGGTACATTTTAAATCTTTTATTTACACTCGAGAAAAAGCAATGCATAACGTTTGCAAGCATAAAAATTGGTTTTCGTCAGTCAATGGGATCGGAATGGCGTGGTAGCTATGGTGTTCGCCTCTCACCCCGAGAGGCTGGGTCTGAATAAGTGCAAGGGAATAACGGATATTTTTCAGTGGTGAACGAGTCCCTGCTGCGTTGAGAGAGCTTTAAGTTCTGTACTCCATGCGTTGGATGGGACACCGTGTAACCCGTAAGACCACTCTTTAGCAGCAGGCTGACCCTTACGCCCGCGCAGGGTTTCTCTCCTCCTTTCCCCGTTACCAGAAATATTGCAACTGTACGCATATACACACCCGTAAGCTATGATAATTATTGCTATTATTCTAAATGGCAAAACGACCTCAACTGTAAATCACCTCCCCCGAATAATTACTAATACTAACTAATAATAGTAACTTGAACGAAATTCATCGCAGCGGCATCAATAACCTTCAACATATTCATAATCTATTTTACAGCAGGAGAAATGCATTTTATTCCACTGGAAATTAATTCTGTTAAAAAAAAAGTTATGAAAAAGAGTTGATAGCAATTTCATCTATTTAAACTACACATTTGTTAACCTGATTTATCATTTTCCCAGTAGTATTTGTGTTATGGTTTCCATTAATTCTCGAACTGATTTAGGTTTACCGTATGCATAAACAAAGTGAGTAGTAATTCCGTATGTCAGTGCCTACCGAAAATGGCCGATCTTGCTTCAGAAATCAGGAGTGATGCCGCCTCACGTACCTCTAACTTTCTTGCATCAGCCTACTTTCGCCATACAGTCCGTGGCTAACATGGCCAATCTTGTTTCACGAATTAGCTGCGATCCTGTCTCCAGTAATTTCAAACGACTTTGTAGAGTCGTATCTTCTCCATGAATTCTTATGAGAGAAAACTTAAGCTATGTCTTTGGTCGTCTAGAAAAAGGTTTCTCAAAACCTCAAAACTTGACTGGATTAAGGTATATTCTACGGAATTTTTCATGATTAGAAAAAGTTCCATATCTCGTGTGGTCATCTGTCTCTCCTGTGATACTTAACTCCTTTACGAAAATATGCACTGCACGAAATCACAAAGGAGTAGGGTCATGCATTCACAGTTATTATTATTCTATCATTAAGGCATTAATTTTGTAGCTTTCATGGTGAATGTCTGTGACCTTGAACTACAGTATGGTATTATTTTTGCTGTTTTTTGGGGCCGTTTAATAATTTAAAAAATCTTCGCTTTGTTTTTCTAAGAAAGAGAATTGGTCGATCAGCCTCCATTCGTGCTTAATTGAGCGACTTTCCAGCTGTGCCTTTCACCACATCACCAAATACCGGAAGTGCTCCGGGAATCCATAAGGGCATTTCGGTGATGCTCTTGAAAGATTCAACGATCGTAACCTCCGGTTGGAGGCTCAGGCCTTAATAATCCCTTGATGTGTGGTGCTGTGGTGTACAGAGGTCAACAGTCACTCTATCATTTAGTGGAAAGCTCCTTTTCGAAAACGAAATTTCGACACACGGTACTAACCTCGGTGGTATAAGACGTAAGCCAGCTGACTGCTATCGAATGTGACTTCGATTGAAAAGCCGTATTGATTTCTACATGCGCTAGGTATAATTCAAAGTTTTTATCCAATTCGATAATGATATTGGCTTAAATGGCAAGATTAGTCTTTTACTGACACAAAAAATTTTTACCGAGGAAGTTTTGCAATAGTTATTGTGAGCATTGTAGGAAAAATTAACTTTTACCGTTGGAATATTATTTCATCGTCAATTATTTATAAGGAGGCATCCATTATCGTACAATTTTAGAAATAAAAAGTAAAACAAAATGTGTAGGATGCCAAATAGTAATGGTAACATCAAACTCTGTGAAGTATAACATAATATTTAAGGGAAAATCTTTCGCCTTAAATATAAAGAAAGAGTTAATATTTTGAGCCATGGTTGTTCCATCCATGCTGGAGGCTGTGTTGGCGGCTGATCCAGGGTTTGCTGATCCATCAGTATTATTAATATGTGAATGTGGAGTAGTGTTTATGTAAAAGGTAGGTTTGATATTGCCATAAATAATTTTCCAGGTGATTTTTCTGTTTGAAAACATGTCGCCGTATTTATGATATGCTTTTGAACACTTCAAATACGTGATGTGTGATAGTAGTTTCTACTATATCTCCCAAGGCTTTCAGGTGATTGTGAATATCAGTCATAAAATTCTTCATTCGACTGTATCATAATCTCTCGAATATTTAGGAAATGTGGATGATCACGGGGCATACTTCGAAAGAGAATATATACAGGAAATTCATTATTTACAACCTATGCTCACGAGAAGGTGAATTATAACAATGTATTATTTACTGGAGGAGCCATTCAGGTTGATGCCAAAATCCATACAACATAGTACATTGAGTGGCCTCATGGGGAAAACAAGATACTTTATATTTCCTGAATGGATCTCCATCCCATTCTCTGTGTGAAAAGTTGAATACACATCCATTCAAAAATGGACACTGCCTGATGCAATTTTAGTGGCTTCGTCCACAACTTTTTGGATGCAATACCTGTAATTGCAATACATATTTTACTGCCTACTAAGGGCCTTAGCTCCTATTATATTTTTGTTTGAAAATTAGAAAATTATTATGCTTTTCTGAATTCTTATTCATGCTATTATGATTGATAATTTGAGCCGGAAGATTCTTGTTATTTACTGTTGAATATGTAATGGATTTGCTGAGCACTAAAATGGCATATGTTACTGTATTGATATTTTTTTAAAGTGCTTGTGAACTATGCTGATTGCTCATACCATTTTGGATTGATTCAGGGAGATTGAAATACGTGTTATGTTAGCATTAAATGCAAATATTTATGAATCGGAGAAAATAATTCATGCCCTATTATTTTAAGGTTGCTATTAAGTCATTAGCCGACTTAGGTTTTCAATAGTTTCCAGAGATACTTCTTGCATCAAAATCATCATCCGTCAAAAATCCTTAGAAATGCTGAAAATGGAAATTCTCCTATTTAACATACTTTGCTGCTTACATATATCATTCAAGTTTTTTCCTTTGTCATTATTCCCGTTCACTTGTCCCGTGACAATTTTCTTCGTTGCAAAGAAATGCTTCCATAATGATTTAAATTCGGCAATGTACAATACTGGCAGTCAGCCTTAGCGGTCAGGATTTCAATCGATATGAAATGTAATATTTAATTAATGTTGGAGATTTGGTAGAGTGATTAACCATTGGAAAACGAAACTTGTGAGGCTCTCAAACAAATAAAATGAGAGGCAAAAGATGTTCCTGCCGTCGACCAGAGAAAGTGAATTTTTTCTCCTTGGAATGAGCCACTGGTTGACGGTGGACAATTGATATTTGGTAGTTAACAACTTTTGCTAAACTGACAATGACCTACTATCGATTACATTAAAGCAAAACTTTTAGCTGGGTTATCAAGAAAGATTGGTAAAGACCTTGATACAGCGTAGTGATTGTATAAATCTTATAATTGGAACTTGGGGAAAGGCAAAGGTAATTTATTAAAAAAACTGGAGTTTTTAACATTATGGGACTATAAGACTTCAGCAAAGAAATTCTACATTCATGTATTCTGCGGACGTTCACTCAAGATCTTTGTGGCTGGAAAAATTGACACCTTACACCCAACCGAAAAGTTGGTAGTAAAATTATTTAGTAAAATGTATAGCTATTTATTCTCATGGTGATGCAGGGTTTGAAAAGTCATTATTCTTCGCGAGCACTGAAAATGACTGACAAATAGTTGTGTGTGCTGGAGCAGTTCTCCACAAGTTAAATTTACAGAGTTGCAGTTATAGACTGGAGCCGCAGTTTACGTTTTATCATCAACAGTCAATAATCCTTAGATTGATTTGAAGAAGCTCTCGACTCGCCTCTCCTATCATCATATTCCTTCATATTTTCAGCTTTTAAATTTTTTAAAATAACATTTTCATTTGATAATATGTCTGTGAACGGGTACTTCTTGCAATGGCAAAACAGCCTGGTCGTTTGGTTCTTTACCTTACAACGATTGTAGGCCAGAACAATCCAAGAAAAACTTTATTTCGCTATCTTATTAATCCGCCCAGGACATGTGACTATGTAAGAAGTCCTGAGAAAACTGAGATTTTACTTTACTTACTCTATGATACAATCCTCGACTAATAAGGGAATAGGAAGAATGGCGAAAGAAGGCCTCGAATGAGATATGTAGAGCAGGTAGTGAAGAATGTGAAATAGGAAAATTATATGAATATGACGAAGTTAGGTGAAAGAAGAGGAGTGTGGTAGCCTAGTGGGTAGACAGCTTGGCTACTGATCGAAGGGTCCCGGGTACAAATGCGGGTGAAGCCTTTAGACGCCCACGAACGAAAAATTCTCGGTGTGTGAGGTGGCCCAGGGAAAGGAATTGGCCACCCCACCCTGAATGTGTGATATTCACATACCTCTGGCTTAGTCCGGGGTGAGTTCTACCCTCACCTATCAAAACCAACCTTCGGGTTGAATCACTGAGTTAGTGAGGTGAAAGTAAAAGCAAGGTGAGAGCTGCGTCTAAGGATTGTCAACTGATAATGGTGGTTCAACCAACTTCTTGACATTTCACATTTTATCTCTTCAAAGTTATGCATGCTTACAAGATCATAACGCTCATGATCGCAGAGAAGCTCCATAAAATTCGTTACTTATTGAAAAGTATAGTAGTATTTAAAACAATGTTTCCTGATAGATGAAGAGGTAACATATAGCAATGATTGGATATTAAGTATTTCCTCAGCCAAAATCCCTGTACATTTTTGTCATGTTTTTTATTTTTTTAAGATTGTCCATTATGCAACTAAAATTTGATTTTAGCGCATAAATTAATGGGAGTTTTAAGATTTTATACTGAATTTTCACTTGATTTCATAGGGTAAGGTGAGAACTATCTTCGTCTTGAAAGTGATACATTTTTGAAAATGATTTTCACGACGCCGAAGAGGTAAAGCTATTATAAAAGCTCATATATTACTCCTATAATATCACACGACAGGACCTTAAGGCTAAAAACTCTATTTCATCTTCTGCTTTTTGTTTGTTAATATTGAACTTGCTGTAGTTTTTTGGTTGTTTTGCTGGCCATCAAAATCTCTTCTCAGACTAACTATATGGAGACGTTACGGTGTATTCTTGATTAATTTAATGGAATGAGGCGATACTTTGTGAAAAAGTGACATAGTGTAAGAAAAACTTGACTATGTATTTTTCACACTTTTTATTGAGTTAAACCCTACCGGTTTCGACACTCGTGTCATTTTCAGAGTACCCTTGACGACACTCTCGTGTCGAAACCGGTAGGGTTTCCTCAATAAAAAGTGTGAAAAATACATCGTCAAGTTTTTTTTACACCGTATTTTTGATAATTAAAAAGTCCTTTCCAATCAGTTTATGCAATATTTATTGCAAGGATGGAAATGAAACCTACTCAAGATTAATTGTTTCGATCCGTGCGTTGTCTCTCGGAAAGAGAGAGGAGTTGGAGGAGTGGATAGAGCGAGGGGTAACGAGAGGCGTTGAAACAGATTGGGGATGATAGAGAAAAAGAGAAGGGTGGAGTTAAAAGGGTTGCGGTTTGTCAGTCATGTCCCCAATCAGTCACAGAAGATCCTCGCAACCCGTGCGAGGGAACAAAGCGGATGAAGGGTGGCGAAAGGTGATCAAGATAGTTACCGAGGCCCTATATCCCGCTCTACGAAAGATTTTCCAGCGAAGCCGCTAGAGGGCGCCCACCCCATCCACCCGTAGTGGGTAGAAAGATAATCGAATGGTCCGGCTGCTATCTTCTTACTTCAACCTCATTGTACTCGGCTTCTATTTCCTCGCTTCGTCTCTTTCGTCTCTTGTTCGTTGTATCAACCGCTTCCTGCTCAACTCTCCAAAGGATTATCTCTTCCGAAGCGAATGCCTTTTCTATCAGGAGCTTTTCTCAGTGTTTTTACAATCCGTTAATGCTTCGAATGCCCTGAGTGATTCTTTATATCGTCATAATGGGGGTATTGGGAAGAAGCATGTTTTGTAATGTATAATATGACAGCTTTCGGGTCGAGAGGTGACTTAATGTCCATTGAAGCTTTGAGTATCAATGTTGGGCCAGTGCTGATGAGGTTGTGCCTTTTTCCTACCATCAATTTTAATATTAATTTCTCGTATTTAGTTTGACAGGCTACAAGAACATTGGTGTGCTTTCACTACGATAATTTTATATGAATACCAGTGGTTTGTGTAGCATGCATTAGACTCCTGGCTCGGTCCACTTCCATTTTCCTTGTTTTGTCCCTGCTAGTAATGTTAGAGGCGATAGATTTATGTTTGTGAGTAATAAATTTGGCAAGACTTATCTAGGGCCAGATTAAATTTAAACACCTGTTTTTTTCTTTTTAACAGTCGTGTATATATGCCTGAAGTTATCACTCGTAATTACAACATTTATGCATTTATAAATAATTAGTTTCGAAACCTGCACAGTCAAATGATTTTTTAAAGAGTCGTGCAATATTATTCACATCTTTATGGACGTTTTTTGCTGCGAGGGGCCAGCCAAATACAAATGTAAAAGTAGAATAGATGCTAATGTGGAATGTATCCATTCATACACAAAGCCAAGAATGCTCAGTAAAAAGTATATTTATCTTGCACTGAAAGGCATCTCAGCTTCATGACTCTTGTAATTTTAAACTCAGTTAAATGTACCTTGCTCACCCTTGTGGGAATGTTCCTGGAATATTTTACTTAATTTTGATTCCACACGTGAACGAGACAACGAATCATTTTTTAGCACTCGCTTAGCAAGACAGGTATTTTAAACCATTATTTATCATTTGCTGGATATTCGATCATAATATAAAATGACACGCTCCCTCACCATAAATCTTTTCGTCAGTAAAGATGTAAGAAACGTTTATGAAAGAGCTATAGTTGATACATGTAAATTATTGTTTAAAATTATGTATTCCTCCTTTTTTTTAGATTCTTCTAGATTTTCATTTTCTCATTGACCTGCTGTCCTGTTATGATCGCCTCGTGTACCACTACTACGGCTGCAGATGCAATGGATCAAATCTGTGAGTTTATCGCAATGGCGCTCTCTATGATATGAGCTCAAGTCTTTTCCCTCAAGTTAATGAATTGCATCGGGTTATCTCGGATCGCGTCCCCTCTTTCCTCATCAGCGTCTATAGTCAAACCTCAACCCTAATACAGCCCCGAGTCCATCACCCCCTGCTCATTCCGATGCTCGCACAATTTTCCCTGCCTGTTCACTTCTTCATTTATCCCGGTCTACTTCCAACCTATTCTCTTGCCATCCTCCCCATCTCCCTCTTCTACCCCTTCCCTCCCCGCACGCCTTCAGAATTCCATCTCCTTCCTCTCCGCCCGTGACACCAATCCGCCTCTCCCTCCACCAACTCGGACCTCTCTCAGCCACCGAGTCGTGGACGGTAATATAAGGAAGGGGGTTGAGGAGCGATAGTAGGGCATGATGGTGGCGCACCCCAACCTCTCCACTCCACTGTCACTGAGGAATGCCCAACGTGCTCGCACTCCCGCGTCGAAGGGGTTGTCGAGAGAATCGGAAGTCTTGGGGGTTGGAGGAGGAATGGTTTTTTAGGGATCGCTCTCTCCTCATGGGGCGTGCGTGGGTGGGGGCGGGGATGAGCGGCCGATTGATTGAGCCTGGCCTGGTGATGGCCCCCTTGGAAAGAGGTCAAGGGTTGGGGGTGTTGGGGGGCGGGAGAGGGATGACTTTGGGAGTGGATCATCCAGAGTCCCGAGGAGGGGTGCCGATGAATGTTCCAAAGGGTGGACGGAGGGTGATTTGGAGGAAGGGTGAGGGAGGGAAGGAGGGATAAAGAGAGGGAGCGTTCGAGCAATTATGGGTTTAGCGCGCGGGTCCCAATATCGGGGGAGCCGTAATCCCGGTTGCGTCTCCTCGACAGCCGGCTCTCAGTTGCGAATGCGATTTTACTGTCGCACGGATGTGGAAAAAGGTCGGAATTGGATTAGGAGATTTTTAAGGGCTTGTTTACTGTCGCAGTTAAACTCCGGAGTGTATTAACAAACATCGCTCCGTTGAAATAAATGTTACTTTTCTCCCTCTCGCTCATCCGAGGAACCCCTCGGTGTATCCTCATTGGTGTTATAGTGCGTACCATTTATGGACTTGATGTTCTGGATTACGGTTGGGGTGAATGGTATATTTGTCTAGATTTACTATGCTTAATATCCGTGCTTTATTAGCAAATAACTGTTCCGATTTTATATTTTAATTGTTAGACCTGATATACCTGATCTAGGAGAACCGATTGGAGAGTGCCAAACCATTCTTAGGATTGATAACTAGAGTAATGATAGAAATTCTGAAAGGAACCTAGGATTGAAAAGGACAATTCTCAGGCCGGCTGGGCTATAATTCTCAAAATTAGTAAAGGTTAACTGTTCGGCCATGCGTGGGTGTTGGTTGCCCATTGTATGTATAGGGTGAATCAGAGTTACATTACCTTTCATTTTTTTAATCACCGCTTGCATTAGTGTGGGGAAAAGAAGACATGAGAATAGGAGAAAGACACTTTTTGACTTAAAGAAGAGTCCCTTTATGCGAGTCTTTTATATGTAGATAGAAGTAATTTCCATCCATCCAGCATGTATGTTTTTCTCTATAATATTCGCCAATCGGTGAAAATAAATAAATTTTGGTTGTAGTTTAAAATACTGCACCATCATTATATTTTAAATTCACCTTTTCACTTCCAAATTCCACACAAAAATTCTGCAGTTAGCATACATAAGTCGTTGTGCATAGAAATAGGGAAAACTTTATTCTTTTTGTAATGGTATAACCATTTTATCCCTAACTTTGCAGTTTTTAAGCGCAGCAGACTGCCACGAACTAGAAAAATTGCTTAAAAATGAGTAACTATTACATCATGAAAAATGCATCTTGGAGAAGTCTTCTGAGAATATTAAGTGACTCAAACGTTGGGAAAATAGGATATCAATCAATGGAGGAATACTGATTAAACATTTTTGGTGGATAAGCAACAGTTTACTATTCTTAAATTACTATTTTTGTCTTGAGACATGACAGCTGAAGGTCAGGGCGGCTGTCAGGTCATCATAACCTAAGACTCATAAGTCCAGGTACAAATGAAGGAGAGTAGCCAAAAGTATATCGATGTATATATAAAATCATTTTTAAACATGTTTGTTTGTAAATATTCGTTAGGAACATTCAAATTCTAGAATTAAAAATCAATAAAGTCAAATACCTACATTTAAAAAAAAACGTTGTTGTATGAGTGAGGTGTGAGTCCCACAATGATAGTATTTTTTTAAGTTTTTATATTTTCTTTAGGGCATATTGAGTCCTAATCCCACAAATGACTCTCATTTGATTGTCCTTACATCGTTTAAAGTGACTTAAAAGCTCCATTCGCGAGTTGAATACCGTGTGATCCCGATATTCCCTGCCACTAGGTAAATTGCTGCACAGTCTTTCAGCTAATGTTTCCGTATCTTTAACTGAGATATACCATAGGCATCAGTTTTAAAGAATTTTATTTCAGTAGTCCTTCCCATGGCCATTTTGCATTTGATTGTGTGTACATTCTAAATTGAAATATACTTGGATTTTTCGTTTGGGCTGAAGTGTTGCCGTCAAAGGCTGAGAAATACTTTCGAAAACATCTCTACGAGTGCCTTCATTTAAATTTTAAAAAGCATCCAAGATAACCCTTGGAAAGTCCTCCTCTCTGCGACACGGAAACGTGCTGGCTTACCACATAATAGCATTGCCTCCTAGTCACCAAAGGCACGTACTCAAGAAGCAAAGGCTAAAGTTTCAAGGAGTTAAGACAAAATTGGATTCAAGGACCCCCACTTTATGAGGTTATCACTTAATACGTTAAAATTATATTGCATTCTGCTGGTGATAAAAGCATGAGGGTCTCTGAATCATATGTAGGAGTTGTTCTGTCCGATAAAATAATTTTGATTGAAATGAAACTAAAACTCAATATGTGTACCAAGAAATGTATGTATCTAGTTGTGAATTTGATTTGATTCTCTAATTTTCCCTAAAATATTTATTTTTCTGGTTTGATTTGGAAATGATTTCTGATTGGCAGCGTACATGATTTATATACTTAGTTATTTATGGAAAGGAAAAAACCAACGAAATTATAACGCCGATAGCGTGAGAATATTTTAGAGCGATACAAGTTCATCAGTTTTTGCGATGCCATACACATTGCGGTGTAAAACAGGGTAAACTCAACAGGGACAGCTTCCTTCGTGCCTGTAGGAGTCGTTATTTAGTATTCAAGGTATGTCTACGATAGATCATTTTATATCATAGACAATGCTTTGTTCAATCAATTCAGTAACCAATTATGTGATGCATTAAGAGCATTACATGTATCTCTGTAGGCGATAAAATTTCGAGCATAGCCCGATTGTGGAACAATGCGAATTATATGAAATGATGCGAGCTTCTAATTTGGTTTAATGAATATGTCCGAAGATTAGAAAATCCAGATTCCAAATTAATTATGGAAAAAAAAACGATATCTCCTAATCGTATCGTAAAGGAGATATCGTTTTCTCCATAATTAATTTGGCATTTGGATTTTCTAGTCTTCGAACATCTTCAATTCAAATTATAACTCGTATGTTAAAATATCTAAGAGATGACTCAATGATTGATGAAAAATGTGGCTCAAAATGACCATGATGGGCGAACATGATCATAATAATTATAAAAACCTATTTCAGAAGTTCCAACCATAAGAGTTTGTTACATTACCTGGATGTAGGTTTATATATTTTCATCTATCTAACTAGTTTAATTTTATAAGGATGGCCTCATGGGGAAAAAAGCAAATATATACCACGTGATTTCGCAGTAATGACTGTGACCCACTAATATACACGCTTAATTTCCATATGCCCAAAATGATGAGATAAATTATGCCGAATCAATTTGTTATCCGTCCGGAGTATTCTCAGTGAACCCTAATTTAAGTTTGAGCTATCTTTGTATTACGTGCCGTGCCGATCGACTATCGTTATCTTATGTCAGCAAAAGTCCAAGAGTCCTGAATACCTCTACTCGAGTCATATACTCCTGAATTCTGTGAGGGTTTGAATTTGTCACGCTGTTAAGGGTCATACTTATAAAGCCTCCGTAAGAAAACATTTTCCGTCTAACGCTTCAGCTAAATGTTTTCAGAGGACCGCTAATTTTCGCGTATGTTTCTTATGACATACTTTTTCTCTAAAAGTAAAGCTAAAATATTTAAAACTCTGATCTCGGTCCTCAGTGTTTATTTTTTTTAATTGCTCGGAAGTTAATGTTTTAATAAACTTAGGTGGCAAAAACCTATCCTATCGTCTTATTGGCCAGCATTTAATTAGTACCTCTATACGTTGATAGGCATAAAACCATGTAATATACTATGATAACATCTCATTGCCCAAGTTTATTTCATCCATTTTGTGTGCTAGTAATTCTGGATATATTATTTTGAGACAATATCAATTTTTCTTGTGCATTATAAATAGATGCGTTCCAGCAGGAAAGCCATTCGTTACAACGAATACGTCCGTTTTTCTTGATGTCATCAAAAGCTGCCACTCCCCATGCGTTAATTGACGTTACAAATTGAAATACTTCGGGCACAGCTGCTGCAAAAAGCTGTTACCTTAAAAAAATTTAACTCTGGTTCAGCCCGTCAAAGGAAATTAATGGTCTGATTTAAATTTTGCATCTTCTATGGCAGACGATCCGATGTGGTAATGGTCGTGAACATATTTGATTAATCTGTGGTGAAACTAGGGGGTAAGAGTGAGAGGATGCTTGGCTATTATCTTATTTATTTTGTTTTGGGCGTTGCACTGCGTCTAATACAATGCTTACGTGTTGTATTCGCTGCATTAGGGTCAATATGAAAGGGAAATAATGTTGATTAGACTAAACTATGTTTAGACTAATTTTATATCAATACAATCTATAAGTTAAGTAGGTAAATTATTTACCTATTGAGATTGCAATCATTGTCATTGGTTTTAAAACTAATAGTCTGTAAACGATACTCAACGTCATGACTAGTTTATGATTTTTTCTACAATTTCGTTCTATAAATATGACTTATGACCTGATGATCCAAGTACTTCCCTTATTAGCTCTCAGTAATTCTTCCCTCTGAGCTTTCTGTTTTGTTTTACCACCTAGTTACTACACTGCGTGAAGTTTTTTAGGAACCTCTATTTTTTTTAACATGAAATCCAAAAGCAGCCAACGAGACCTTTACATTAGATTTCTTTTTTATTTCTATATCTTTGAAATACGACACTTATGTGGACTTATTTTTTTCTCCGAGTATGAATTTTGTGAAATTATTCATTTGGTAAAAACATTTACATTTAAAAGTAAATACTTTGCCTAACAGCTAAATTTAAACGTATAACATCATCAAAATATGACTTTTTTTATTGTAATTAAACCCATAAAGGGTTGAATCAAAAATCTTTCCCCGAGTACCACTTAATTTTAAGACTGAGTAATATTTTAAATATTTGTGTTGTTGTCAGCGAGAAGCGAACGGAAGGGATCAGTGAAAATCTGTTACCGTCTACCATTGTTAGGATTCGTACAGGGACCCTTGGGATGTGAGGGCAGTACTCCTCCCAAAACAACCACCAATCTCACTGACTGTTGCGAATGTTAAGGTCTTAAAGTTATATAACTGAATTGAGGCTTATGCTACAACCGATCTGCTCTTGTGTGAAAAGTGTCCATCATTGTACTATTGAATATTATCTGTTGTCCAGTAATACCATAGTAAATGGCTTTTTTTGTAGGCTTCATGATATGAATAATCCAACATGCAGTCCGGTCTTAAAATTTGACATGAAACAGTCTATGCTGAATGGCCACATTTTAAATGCAAGTACCTAAGCATTTGCCGCACTGAGTTAATATTTGAAGATGTACGCGTATTCATTTTCTAACTCTTCAAGGATGGCGTCAGATATGTAAAATGTAAGGAAAATACAAACTGTGAGGAAATTCGGAGCATAACTGTTTAGTTTGTGTGCTTTTCTTCGTGTTATTGCAACGCTACATGATGGGACGAGGGTAATCTACTAGTGTACACTTGTTTTCGCTTCGTTATGGTTCCCAAAGGAATGCCTACTAGGATTTCCTACTGAGCTGAATAAGGGTCTTGAAACTTTAGGTGTCATTGGAAGTACAGTGCCGAAGGGAAGTGCTCTCAGTTTGCGGAACGTTGGAGAAAGGAGCTACATTCTCGTATATTTGGTATGGGGAAGGAAAAGTGTATGAGAACGTGGAAGGCGGGTGACACTACCGGCTGAGGCCTTGTCAAAGAGATGGTTGCGGGAAATATGATGAGTCCCTCGGCTAAGGCGTCACCATGTTTGAAAAAACACATGGTTCCCTAGGTAACTGTGAGGTGAGGAGCAGTTTATAAATCCCACCACTTAAACTCTGCGACCCTCTTAAATATATTCCTGGGAAATACTACGGGGCTTGAAGAGATTTGTAAGGCGTGGTGGACATTATTCATTCGGGTTGATCAGCTCGATGGGTGTCTTCGTTGGGGCAGTGCTAACTCTGAATGAATTTTACCGATGTGATGCCCTCAGGCCTTCTCTCAGGTCTCTTCTGTAAAGTTGTCCTGTTTTGCGGCCATGAGATGTAGCACGAACCTATTTTTCAAGGAGCAGTAACTGCCTAATACACTTCATTTCGTCCTGTTAATTTAATAAAACAAATTTTCCTTAAATTGTATACCTCACTTCAAGTACCGTAACTGGTGCAGTATACTCGAAACAGGCTGTGTATTATCTCGAAAATTCATCTCCAAGTTAATTTGTAAGTCATTCATCTGTAAGATGGATAATTTAAGAATTGTCGGACGAAATTTTGTTATAATCTTTATGTGACTATGAAATGAGCATCATCCATTCTTTTACATTCAAAGTGATATGTGGTGAATCACATTTTTGGGAGCTACTTTTCTGCATTTACTCCACTTTCCGAGAGCGTTTTTGTTGATATCTAGTGGCAGATGCTCTTTTTACTAGTCGGCTTATCTGATAGGATAGAGCCAAAATGATATCCCCTGCATCATTATTAAACTCATGAAGCCTCTGATCTTTCGGGGAGAGAGAGGTGTCCCAGAGTTCATATGCCATATTTAGAGGAGATATATTTCAGCAGAATTCGATAGGTCGGTCTCACCCGTTACCAGATTCTGATTCCAGCATACAGTGTTTCCTACTGTCCTCCTCTTTGCCTTGTGTTCTCCAAACGTATGACGTACTCCTCATTGAGTTCCTGTCCACAGTCTCCATACTGTGTCTCATTTTTGGTCTGCCACTCCCTTTCCTTCTTCCTTTAAATCAACTTCAAATAATACCTTACTACTGCTCCTAATCATTTCAGTTCCCTGCCTTCGTTCATCTCAATCATGTCATCATCTCATCATACCTAAATGTTCCTAAAGCCCCAATTAACGAAGCAATCAACTTTAAATGAGCGCATATGTCTCAGTTGTATATTATGATTTCGGTTAATATTTTGTTTTAACTCTGGGTACTTACCTAATGTGTATTTTACCGAACAACATTCACAACTTTCCTCATTTTTTAATGAACTGCGCATTTCAACTTACAAAGTCATCTTCAGGTACAAAAGTACTGTGAGTTAAAATGCGCAGTGGAAACAAATATAAAGGTATGCGTATTGTTTGACTGAATATGTCCTCCTTTTAATTTATCAAGCCTGTATGTATTCAGTAGTATAATATTTTTCAGCGACTTGGAAGCCACTAATAGCGTAGTGCTCTGATTTTTAAATTATCAGAGTGGAAATGTTTCTTTAAACTATATTCATTCTATCAAAAAACATGAAAGGAACATTGCACCTTGGAATACTTCTCTATTAAATATGTATTTGATTGATCATGGTGTTCCTTCTGCTTGCATTGCTAAAATATTTTGACAACAGCGATGTAAGCGTAACGAAATATTTATTCGTTTTGAATGGAGATTGAATTATCCTTTTAAAAATTATCTTTTGCTCTGTGTGTGAACTGGATTATTTACATGCGTGTGACACCTTCATAAGCATGGTGTATATATCATTAGTTAGTTTTTTATAGTTCAGTTGATTTTAGAAATCATTTCAGAGCCCAAAAGAAGCATGGCTATCTTTCAAGATTGCTTACATACAGCTTTACCCGCGCGTTAAATATGCATTTGCAACTCAAAAGCTATATAAATTCGATTGAATGCTACATTATTGATTCATCCTCATGCCATGAATGCCTTATTCTCCATTTTTCCTTCCATCTACTTTACTGTCCTTCATCTCTTTACATTCTTCCCTATCCTTACATTTCCTTACCCATCCCAAATCTCCACCTAGGACTTTATACCCTTTGCTATGCCAGCTCATATCATCCCTGGTCTGATGTCCTTATCTACCTTCGTAAATGACTACGCTCTTGTTTCACACGGATTCTCTTCGCCGAGTCGCTACACCTTCGCTTCGTCCTTATCTCTCACCTGACGTGTATTTCCACCTTTATGTCAAGTGCTTTACCCTCCTCGAACCGTGGAATAATCGCATTCTGGCCAAATTATGCTAGTTTGTCTTTCTGAGACAGCTTGAGTGTTCCGGAATCTACATAATGTACCAAGTTGATTAGCATTTTTTTTTCATCTCTCCTCTCGCCGGACAGAAGCTGCTTCTAAAATCACAAAATTATCAGCGAGACTTGGTAAACATTTTCCGTGGAATCCTTGCACGGAAAACTCGTCACATCAGTAGAGTTGTGAGGTTCTTGTGTTTAAATGGCATCAATTATTACATATTCAAAAGGAAGAGGCCGGCATTGTCCTCAAAATGGAATTCAGCTAGAAACAAGGAAGGAGTACGTGCTATACTTCGGATGTGGAGCCTGACACCCTATGCTCCAGAGGCATAGACCATCGAAAAACCTTCCTTGGAAAGAATAGAAGATTTCGAGAACTAGTGTTTGCGTGGGTATTACATAGATAGATAAAATGAAACCTGAAGGAGTTGCAGTCGAGTTAGGAAGGTCTGGGAGGAACATATTACCACCGAGAATAACAAGAAAGATGGGACCCGTCATAATGGAGTTGTCAAGAACATAATTGAAGGAAAGTCCCCACGTGGAAGCCCATGGGATAATTATATGAGCCAGCTAAAGAGGGGTTTATATAAGAGTAAGTTACTGAGGACAAATGGGAAGAATGGAGGGCCACAGTTCACTACTCCTAACACAATGGCAGGAATCACAACTCATCCTCATCATTTTAATTCATTTATACTGTTGAAAATATACTCAAGGAGATGGATTTTAAAATGAGAATGAATAATCGTAAGCGGACTCTTATTGCATATGCGTTCCGCATTAGTTGTGTGAACCATTTATACACTGATTAGATTTGCATGTTTTTATTGAGTCTAGGGCTTCAGATGCCAATTTTTTTCCATAAATGCCCATTTTCATAGCAATCGAGCACTTTCCTATCAAAAAGCTTGAGTGCAGTAACAAGAATCTCCGTTTCATTTATGAGTAGTTCATTTGGGCAGAATAAGTGAGAGAACTATCGAAATCAGTGATTTCCGCACACCATTATTCGCATTCCTCTTCTTTGCCACTTATTCATGCTTCCAGCTTTTCACCCCTCATCCCCAGACTCTGGAGGCCCCTAACCTCATGAGAGCTCCTACCGCTAAACTCTCGTCCACCCCTTTGTATATATCTCCCACTCGCAGACACCCTATGCTAAAACATGCTAACAGAACTTGCTTCCTTCACAGAAATTTCCGAGCAATTTTATTTTTGTTTCTTTACCCTCCACCCTCACCTTACTTACCGAGATTAAATTATAAAAGTGATGTTCGTCGCTCGGGGTCGCGTCGTCGCTTTGGGTCGGTTAAGGCAGAAGGGCATAAAGCCGAGCACGACGTGGGAGGATGAGATTTGCCATAGAGTGGAGGAAGACAGAGGTGGGGGGGGGGGTAGAAGAAGAGAGCTTGAGAAATTGGCCTCAAGGCATGAGGGTTTGAAGGGAGATACGGAGAGGAGCGGGCCCTTATGGGATGGGGACGGAAGGAGGAAGGGTTGAGAGCAGCAGGGGAGATTTGATGGAGATTTTAAGGGAGAAGAAGGAGGGAAGATCACCTTTTGAGGATTCGGTGAGCGGAGACGAGAGTTGTGGGCTGAGAGGGTCGAGGGAGGCAAGAAGAGGAAATCATTATTGAGGTGTAGTCGGCGGTGACTCGCGGAGGGAGAGTCGAGGGAGAAGGACAGGGGAAATTTGTTTGAACGTAGATGGGGAAGAAAGGAGAGTGGAAGGCGATGCCGAATGGATTCAAAGTGAGGAATGGGGTGAAATGACATGCATGTGAAATCCAGAGGGGAAACGAGCGTGATAACGATGGCATAGGTTGATCGGTGCCTTGTCTTGAGAAAGGTGTGGTGGGAACTAGGGAGTTCCTACCTTTGACCCAGCATTTTTCTAGTAGTTTGCTTTTCTTTGTCCATCTCCTCATTAGAGAGATGCTCCCGTTAAACTCCTCCATTATAGTAATTATTTATTTGCGTCTAAATAATCTGTAATTCTCTATAAGTAAGCTGACGTAGACATTTACATCTGTTTTAACTGAAATAAGGACTATTTGTTTAATCAGTGATTTAATTGAAATGACGTTTTCACAAGATTTTCACTTTTAGTAATTCATATGTATTTTCGAGTTACATTTATTTAAAAACTCCTCATCTTGAATTTATGCTCTTATTGAGTGATGTAGGGACAATCGTTGAGGGAAAAGTGAGGGGGAAGAATGGAAATGGTAGGTCTCGCATGAGATATATGCAAAAGTAATGAAGGAAGGAAAGACTTATGTTCATAAGAAGAGGTTAGTCGATAGGAGAATCGATAGGAGAGCTGCGTCAAGCCAATCTTAACATTGTTGACTTATGATGATGATGCGGATGCAATAATAAATAAATTAAAATATTTTAAAAATACATAGACACTGCACCTACCTAGTGAAGTAGATAACATCAATTTTTTTATTTTTCTTTCCATATTAGGTACTGGTTGTTGGCAGATTCGAAAGAATTTGCCAACAAAAAAAACCAAAGATTGATAATTTTAATTGAATTTAATCAATACAATATGAATTGGCCAGTTATAATTACGTGTATATCACAGGTCTATGGCGTTTTCTCTAAAGAATGCTTGGAGAAAGGAGGTATTTATTATGCTGGGTGAATAAAAAAAAACTGTAGCACTTTTTCACAATTATGTGTTTAATATTACACTACACGTGTTTCGGCTTACTAAGCCATCGTCAGATATGCACTCACTTCAGGTGTGAGTGTACACTTGAAGATGGCTTAGTAGGCCGAAACACGTGTAGTGTAATTTTAAATATATAATTGTGGAAAAGTGCTAGGTTTTTTTTTGCTCACCCAGTATCTCACTTCCACTATGTGATGGCGGAATCAGTGAAAAGAATTTACTATAAGTTATTCCAAGCTATTTTGGATCCTAATGTCATCATAATCGTCATCATCATTGGTCAACAATCCTAGGATTGATTTGACGCAGATTTTCACTCGATTCTTTTATCAACCAACCTTTTCATTGTGTCATAATTCATCTCTTTTACATCCCTCACAACCCTCTAATGTCATGACCATTTTTACATCCATTTTTGTCATGAAAGAATATAATTTCGAATATATTAAAAATCCGATAGTGTCCTTGTTTACATGTTTTGTGTTTAATTGCTCCAAATTGAGCGTGAAAGTTGGAATGGATTCTCGTGGAAATGTAATTGAGAAATAACATTTAAAGTGTATAAATATTATTTGATTTAATCACAATATAATTTCTTGCATATTTGAAATGAAACATCCGTATTGGCTGCAGCATAACAATAGTGGCTTTGATAGTGGTGCTTGATATCTTATTACGAACCAGTCGTACCGTAACGCAAAACAATATTATAGTATCAGGCGCGACAAATATTTAAAACAATGTACTAAAAGTTTCTCTGCTACCGTTAAAATAATTTTGGCTTTCTGCCTATTCTAATTAGGTAACATTTTGATAAAAAATCAAATTAAATTTCCCTGCAATGCGTCCGTTAACCTTCACTCCTCTCTGATTCCTAAAAAAACAATCAAATTATTGACTAACGCGACCCGCATAAGTATTTATGGAGACATTGGAGAGATTTGAGATCGAATGAAAAAAATAACAAAAATTATCAGTGGCTGCCATCAGTTAACGAAGCGGAGCCAAAAACAGTTACTTTCAACCGAGAGATTGGCATAACGAATGCTGAGCAGAATACCAGAAGAATGTGGAGTGAGGAGAAACGAAGCGATAAGCCAGTTGATTTGGAAGGGAAGCATTGGGGAGGAAAAAGAGTGGGAGTGATAAGGAAGGAAGAGGTAAGTGGTGGGGGGGAGGGAGAGCGTTGAGATAGGAGAGTTTTACAGTGCGAGTTTTACGTCGATCGATGCGGTCAGCGGAGCGACGATCGACGTCTTCCTGGAATCCCTTGCCTTTTATTCTCCGTCGGAATTTATCACTAACTTCACCACCCTCTCAACTCTCCCAAATATAGCTCACCTCTCGGTTCATATGATTTTTTATTCCCCTTTTCATATTTCCTCTTTCGAGCCTGAGAAATTATGCTCGACCCCTCGTTAGATTCCTGATTTCCTGCCTTGATTTTCTCCTTCACATCAATCGCTCCCTTGGATCACGATTTCGGTAATGAGTGAATAGTAATTTTCAGGCGAGGTATAGTTGCATTGATACTTGGTGGCGAAACAAATGAGAAGGCAATTTCCCACCTACTAAGGGAAGGATTTCAATACCATCGGGGTTATGTTTCACTTCAAAATCCTCGTCTACTGAGGATGATGATGAAGTGCCACGATTCTCGTTGCACTTCATCGGTGGTGATAAAATCATTACCTAAGTGAAAATTGCTTCGTCGCTTGGTCTCGTTTGGTAATGAGGGTTGGATCTGTGGACTCTGATGTCGTTTTTAGCAATAAAGGGGACTCTAATGTGGGCGTCCGTGGGAAAACTAAATTGGGGTCCTGAAGGCCGTGGAAGATTCGGATTCCCACCAGCACCGCCCCTTTCCCTGACACAGGGAAACAGTGAGTGTGGTGAACCGAAGGTGAGAAGTTGTCTGGTTAGGGGAGAGAAAAAGATTTAAGATATCTTTGCTCGCAATTGTTTAGCACCGCTGTCAGAAGCCACGGCGCCTAAACCTCTGTTATCAAAGCCACGTGTGCTTTCTTCGTCAAAGATAGCGATACGCCCGAGCCTCACCGCCAGAACAGTGATGGCAGAACTTGTGAAATTTTTGGCTTATTACTTTGGAATTAACACTCCTTCCCTGTTCTATATTTAGGTACAATGTCTTTGGTTGAGAAACTGACCCAGATGGGGAAAAAAAATATTGCCTTCTCATCCATGTATGGAATAGACACATATATCTATTCCATTCCGAGATCTATTCCATTCGAGTCCCCTGTCGAATATCATGTTACGAGAACTTCAAGTTCAATAGTCCGTCCGTAGGATGAGAAGTAAAACAATAAACCTCATGGTACCTGTATTAACAGTAGGCTAATCCCGACGCCGTATTTCTCTCCGTCCTTTCTCCTTTCCATTTCAATCTTATCGTAACAGCTTTGACTCTGTCTGAGGTACTCAGTAGTGCGTCACGGACTTGAAACCACTATTGGCAGTCCTCGTTTGAACTGATCTGACATTTCTTTGTCGAGAAGAATCTCAAACTTTATCTATCCATTCCGACCAGTATATTTTTTAAAAACAATCGTGCTTATAGGTACTTATAAATCTTCTCATTCTACAGTTGTTTTTTACATGTTGGCACACTTTTATATCATTTATTCATTTCAAAATATTTTATACCAAGGTAACCATATAAAATAAGTTTTTTTTAATACCTTATGTGGACTATTGGTAGTTAACATTGGAATTTACGCCTTCAGACTCTAGATATTACTGAACATACATAGGATCTCATTATTTTGCGGTAGGCTTGCTTCATAATTTTCATGCTAAAATATCCATGAGTAAGTATGACCTATTTTATGACTGCACTAAAGCGTTTATTTTCTGCAGTCATGTTTTCCACCCATGGAACAATGTGCTAAGATAGATTGCAATCTCGGCCAAGCACTAAGCTCTTTTTAAGTCCCACATTAAGCTGCAGGTATAATTTTAATGTAACTTGTTAAATTATGAGGATGCAGGTTGCCAAGTAGCGTGAGTAAAGCCTGTAAACTTCAATTTGGAATATAAATGGCAAGCTGCAAAGCAGCGCATGTTTTTATTCTCTCGTAAGCTCTGAGTCAAATGGGAAGAGGAGTAGCTTTTTTTGAAATATGCACTTTTGAACAAATGGAGGTAGGTACATGATAACACTCATGCCCCCCCGGCCATTCTCTTTCATCATATCCAAAGCCAATAAAGCTGATTTTTTTATTTCGAAATAATGATTGTTTATACACGATTTTTTTCACGCTTTCCCCATGTTCCAACTTTAATCTTTAATGATTGTCAATGTAAATTATTGATTAACTTTTACCCTGTTTATCCCCCGTTCCATCTTATCCCTTAATTCCCGAGGCTACCTATATTTTTCCTCTTACCTACCTCTTTCATCAACTTCGCCCTTTATTTTCTTGGTGTCTCCCTTCTCATGCGGTCTTGTATAATAGATGTTTTGGTTACTCGACACTTATCCACGCCACTTCGTCCCACATATATAAATCATTAAAACGCGCTCCTATTGTGCTATACCTTTTTCGTGACTGTTGCTACATATTTTTCTTTGGTCCGTCGATTCGGTCGATTCTCACGGGGTTCTGTTGTACATACATTGTAAGTTATAAGGTATCTAATGCATACACTTCGCATCAAGTCCGCATTTATACGTAGGTATAGAACCATCTTTACACATTGATACCTGTTTTTCTTTCTTACAATGAGACAAGAAGGAAGATCTGCACCAAAATCGGTAATTGACTGTCGCGGTTAAATTTAATGACGGTTAAATCGAGTGGTCACCAGTATTTTTTGCTGGACAATTGGTGCTGTGTTTTCTTCATTGTGTCAAGCATATAAAACAAAAATAGAGTAGTTCATGGGATGATTGCATAGCTCTCAGTCGCGTGGATTTTTCGTTGCTCCATTCAGTACGTTTTTCAATTTTAATCGTGCTTACGCAAAAGTAATGTCTGTTTGTTTACCAACTTAATATAATTTGCTCCAAGTACATTACAGCTACATAGTTGTGGCAATAAGGCACACTATTTTCCTCTTTTTCTAGTTCGTCCTATGTAAAATCTATTTTTTGCTGGCCCACATCCGTAGAAAGCAATCGAACCCTTAAATTTTCTGCAATTGCGATGAGTCCTTGAAGGAACTCATCACGCCAAGAAAAGGTCGAAATAAAAAGTGTGCACCACCATACTGTTCCTAGTGTCTCTTTGCTCACTGCACCAACCCAACATCTTTCCTAATCGCGCACAGTAGATTCGCATCACGAAAGGCCGTAAATTAAACGAGAATGGAGCTTGTAAATTCAACCAGACGGCGGCGGCGGTAACCCTTGTGCCACCCGGAGCTCATTCGCCTTTCAGTGCTTCCGCGGGCTCCCTCTTCCTGCCTGACCCCTCTCCGCCGTTCGATTCGTCCCCGCCCTTCGGCAGAAGCACTCGCCTTCACCTTCTTCATTCCTCGGTCCCAATCCCCTCCGGCAGCAGCCGTCAGTCGTTTCAACGCCTCCCACGAACGCTCCGTTTGCCCTCCCCTCATTGCTTCCGGAACATTCCGAGCGTCCGCGGACGTCTCCCTTCCCTTCCTTTGTCCGTGACGACTTACGATATCCCTTTTGGCCGATCCAATCTCGCTGTCCCTTCACACTCGTCTCCATGACCCACTCCGGAGCTGGTCCCATTGCCTCACAGAGACTGATTTCCTCCTTCAAACTTCCTCTGTTCCTCGCAAGTTACCTCTTTCTTCCTATTCGTCTCTTCGATTAAGGATGAATCCAACAGTATTAATTTATGTTATATGTTGTGTTATATTATTTAGCTTATATATCAATGGTTGTATATAACTGGTTTTCACTTCCACCGAAATTTTAGAATTCGTGCAACTAGATGGCTAGTAGACACTAACCATGTAGTTTCTCGTGACATCTATACCTAACCTGTTTCCATGTAGTATCATTGTAGCTCTTACTTGCATGTGTGACATCTTGCCTAACCCTAAATAGAAGGTTGCATTTGTTTGATTAATAATTTACAGCCTTGTTTTTTTAAATTATTTTTTAGTGAATTGATGGTATTTTTTTCATTTCTTTAGATGTAATTTATGCTTTTGTTGTAGTTTTAAATGATTTGCTTTTTGTTAATTGATCAATGTTGATTTTGTAAAAAAAAGTGTTGTTAAGGAGTTGTTAAAAAAAGAGAGGAATTTCTGAGTGAGAGATGCTGGGGAGAGAGGAGCAAAGGTGTACAATCTCCAGTAAAGAGGGCCTGAAACGGAGAAAATAAGTAATTTATTGAAAAGAAGTGTCACGACATCACACATGTCAGTAGTGCATATATCGTGCCCCCTGCCTTTACCCCCTGCCCACCCTAGGAGCTACACCCTAGGAGTAGTTTTCTGGGATTACGTAGATTTACGTGTAGATGTAGATGAATACTCTGGTGAGATTTATATGTGATATAAATATTACACTTTTCTCAAGGGATGAAATAATATTTCGTAATCATGTTTATTTAATGTGCGCGGGCCAATCTTGGGTCTATCAATAAGATGAAAGCCAACGTTTGTAAACAGTTTGACATTCAAATTAATGGTATGTATTTTATTTTACACCTATGAACTTTTCCGTCAGCAATGAGCATGCCAAAAAACAAGTAACTCTCTGGGTCACGTTTTGCCACTCCATTTCACTGTTAGCATGATCTTTATTGACTTTTGTGTACACTCTACCAGCTTCTCTGTTTGTCGCAACACATACAATTTCTAATATCTCTGGTGCCAGAAACAATAAAAACGCATCCTTCAAACTCTCACTTCCCGAACTGCTATCAGTCAACCCAGGTTTTCCATTGACTATGTTGCTCACCATTGTGCGACCGACGTGATACGGTTTTCTGTTTCATTTCAGTCCTGACATTGCTGTGAAAAAATCTTCCTCAGCTTCTAAAATTCTTTCCTCGTCTTCTGATTCAGATTCACAATCAAATTCATTACAGCATTCTTCCTCTTCTTCCACAGCATATTCCTCTTTATTTTCTGAGGTACTTTCAAACCCAGGTTCATTCTTGTCATCTTTACTCAAATCTGAGTTGCTGCATCCATGACGATGTGGCGCATTGAAAACTATATCGGAATAAATTAATTTATCCAGGAGAAAATAGACATTTCGTCTCATTATCTTGCAACAACGAACGTAAAAACAGTTGTCAGCGTAGTTATAGCAAAGCAGTTTTTCTTTTCGAGGTTACCACTAGCATTACAAAGATCTGCATGAAATTAATTACCTACTTTTCGCGGAAACGTTAGAGCTCAAAATACATCAAGAAAAGCTGTCCACATAAAAAAAAATTGAAAATATATTTGAGCCGTTGTAGCCCAAGAGGGGAGGGCTAACTACCCCAAGAGTTTAATACAAAATATTTAGCTGATTTGAAAACAAATTTCATTTTTTATATGTAATAATAAAACATTATAGTATTAGAAACAAGTACCTTGGGCAGTTTTCATTTTCTAATTCATCATGCTGAGTGATAATAAAATAACAATGCTTGGAGCATTTAAAATACAACCCTCGGGCAAGGAAGGGTTGAATAGATTGTTGGCGATTGAGTTGGATGTTTTTGTTTGCACTTAACTCCTTAGGTAGTGAATAAAGTGCAATAAGGATGAGCTGAGCGATTAATCACGTGGAAGCTTAATTCACGTTCGTAAAGGAAGAGGTCCCTATCTCGTTACCTTGGCCCACAGGACAGCCGTGCGTTCGTTGTGCAAAATTTGGGCTAATTATACGGGACTAGGGTGTCCACTATTATGTTTAAACAATGGCTTTAAAAAAATATTTTAAAGTAGTGATAATTTATCGCATCGTTCACGTCCAATTAATTACTACTTAACAGATCTTGACGTTATGCGTTATATAGATGGTATTACCGCTACTGAATCGTATATAGTCACTGAAATAATGCACCGACGATTGAACCGACTGTAAATCTGTCAAGCAAGCGTCCTCGCAATTTTCTACGTCATGAAATTTTGCGGACGACTGCTCAAACGGAAGCATCATCAACTTGCGTAGTTTCGATGACCGTTTAAAACGGCCTGAAAAGCTTAGGCTATGCGGAGCGATCCAATTTATTCCCGTAGAAGAAAGTAAAAAGAAACAATTCTACAGCTCAAAGATGTGCCTTAAACAATATCCTCCTTAAATGCTTCACATTCTTCAAGATCTTCATTCTATCCAATGCATAGATCCTTTTCATTTCTCTTCCTTTATCATCAAATATTTTTTCCTATTGCAGCCTTAAAAAGCTCACTTCACAGCCTTTGAATACCGACTCGATCCTCTTTGCTTGCCTCTTTTGGAACTCCTAAACAGAATTTCTTCTCCCCATTCTTCCTTGCTTATCATCTTTCTCGCCAACTAGCTGATCATCCCAATTCTCCTCCGAACCAAGTGCTCAAAACTAAAAATATACCCTTCCCTTTCTGTGATAGATTTACGGAAGTAATAAAAAGGTAAGAAGAGAAAAAGTGTGATTCATCCAGAAAATTGAAAAGACATTTCTCTGGAACTCGAAGTAAAAAGTTCTTGAACATGCGCATTGGGCAAATACAGCGAGAGAAATTTGAGGCTTTTGGGATGTTCTCTCCCAAATAAATCTGTGATGTTATATTTTTTAGAGATCACCCCTCAGGGCATGTAAATGGTAAATGCCAGATTTCGAGGTGGTTTCAAATACATGTATTATTATTAGACATAAATTCAAGAAGTAGTAAAACGCAAATCCACCCAGGTGCAAATAGTTAGGATTTACAGTGAGTAGTTAGGATAAAGTTCTGTATAAAATTTAATAGTTTGAAGAAAACTATGAGGAGCATGTGGCAGTTAGACAAGTTAAAGTTGACTGGAATATCCTTTTCAAGGGTATTGAAGTGAATTTCGGAGGTTTTGTCGATAAGGACAAACTGAAAAAAGGACAATAGAGTTTGATAATTAAATGATGGGAACCGCAATAGAAGCTGTCAGTTGCAGAAAATATGAAAACCCTTTTCTTCTATTGAGATTGTACCTACTGATGAAAGCAGTAACGAAAAAGAAAAAAAAAGCTTGGCATTTGAAGAAGGGTTACTTAAAGATAAGAAAGTGAATAACTGAAAGCAATAGCATCTAAAGGAGATACTGTTATGGAATTTATTAATTCATGGCAACTAGAGACATGCACGTAATTTAGGCATCCAAAATATATGGCCGTACATTATTGCCTTTTTAAAATACTGGAGATCCAACTATGACCCTTCTTCAATTCATGAAATTCGACATATACTCTACTGGAAAAATAGTGAAAGACCTCTACATAAACATGATTATTCTTGTAAACGAAAAGATGAAAGAGGATGGTGGTGAAAACTTTTGGCCCAATAAACAACTCATACGTTTCGATTCTGCTCATTGGTTTCATCGCTATAATAATGGAAGGAAAGTAGAAGTTTCAATAAAATTAAGAGCAAAAAGGAGGCACCTACATATTGTCCCCATAGATTGAGAATCAAAAAGAATGATACATAGAATTCAGAATTAGGAGAAAACATTTAAAATATCTGAATGAAATTAATTTCTTCTTAATCGATAGGAGTAGTCAGGTTTCATAAGAATGAATGTCATCCTGTAGCCAACTACTACGCAACAAATTAAGGAATAATATAATCATTGGTAATCTCTCACCTGCTTGTCTTCATCGAGTAAGTACTTAATACATTTAAGGTTAAGGGGCAATTATCTCTGAAAGAGAGAGAGTAGCTATTGTATTGAGGGAATAAATATTAAAACACGCATATGATCGTATATTACCGGTAAGATTGACGACATTTTATCTGAATAATACATATACATTAATAGCTAAATTAAATCAATTCTGGTATGAGAACATATTGACTTTAAAAGTTTCACAAAATTGGGCTTTTATCCTTCCTGATAATAACCTAATTCTTGTCTATTTTCGTAATCGATATTCCTATTTTCGTTTTTTATATCATCTGCCAAACTTCTTTTTTTCTGCTATCAATCATTCAGCTACGAACTGTTTTTATTCAGTCAACTGAGACGAATCGAGGCCTTCATTGAAACACTGAAGTGAAACACATTGTTTTCTCCCTTCCTGGTCCCCAAAGGTGTTCTGAATCTTTAATGTTCTTATTCTATCGATCTTGGTTTCACCTTTTCCTGATTTTGTTATTTTGGCCTAGAGGTTTTTATTGAAACGACTACAATGCTCCATCTCTATTACCGTGAACTTATATTTTCCTGGAAAGAAAAATTGAGGCGAGAGTTATTTGGGGATATAAATTGACATCTCCTCTATTTTAGGATCCGTGAGTGATTGGGTAGAGGAAGGAAGTGAAGGACCACGAACAGGCCTTCTGAGATAGAGAAAGGAATATTTAAGGGAATGGAGAAAAATCCGGCGTTGGTATCAGCGTGTTTTTAGTTAAGGACGCCAAAACAGGAAGGAATCTATAAGCTGTCGTCCCTTCCGGCAGACGTTGTACTGAACTTAAAGTGCTCTCCACACAGTAGTCAGGTAGAAATCGGTGTGCTAATGAAGAATGCCGCTGCCGAGATTCGACCCCGAGCCCGAGGGATGCGTAGTCATAACACCAACCATCACTCTAAAATAAGATTTTTCCGTTGATTGCCTTGGTGGCAATCATTGAAGAAGAGTATTGTCTGCTAGCGGTTTCTTCCTTCTGGCTCTACTTCTTATTATTATAGGCAAGATCGACGTGATCACAGTTTCATTTTTGTTACTAATTGCTAGTTATTGGTTCAAAATATCTCCTCCATTACAGCATATGCCTAGTGAACGGTGATTGATAATGAAGGTAATTGAATAGGAGTTTCATTGGGGAGTCGATGCCACCGTAATTTTTCCAACGTATATATGCGCTTGAAAAGTGTCAGTGGTGATTTTGTTTTTTTCATTTTTGTATAAATATCGATTATATATAAACACATTATGCTCATGCTTGTTGCGTGCAAATATTCATTCACTTTTTTACTCAGCAGAATAATCTCCATAGGGTGTAACTCAGATTAATGCGGTGCATTATATTGAAAAACATTGTATTTATGGTGTCATCCTTGAAGTAACTATCTATTCTTTTGGCCCTTTTTAATTTTCTTTCCCTTTCTCACCCTCACCAGTAACTGGAAATGCTCCTCAGCTCGTGGGAATAAACCCTTAAGCTCCCTTTATGGTCCTGCGAACATTCTCGGCCTGCCCACCTGGGGACCTGCACATACCCCAAGCTAGTTCTGTATTCCTTCTTTTCCTCGCCAAGGTGTGCAACATTCATTTTTGTCGCGCTCCGGCACTCCACCACCTTTCTGCAAATCCGACTGTGTTTTCGGCCATTTGTTTCCCCGTCTTTCTTCGGATTCCCTGAAGTCAGATAACCGTTATGAAATGTTTCGTAAGACCCTTAAAATTTCGGCGCAAGATGAAAAAAGCTATTTATCTCAACGCGCACAGGTTTTTGTTACATCTTTTGAAACAATATGCTTCAAAAAGGCACATACATTCACTTCATAGGGTCCATTACAGGTTTAGGTTTTTGCATGTTTGAAATCGTGGATATTTCAATTTATTGTGTTCTCTATTTAAAAACCTCTTCAATTTTCTTATCTTAATCTGTCCAAAACTGAGAAAATCAACGACCTTTACATAGAATTAAGAAGCTGCTTTATCTGGGGACTTGTGCAATTTCTTTCTACAAAGAAAAAATAATTTGTTCTCCTATCAATGAGTCATTTCAAGGAATTTCATCATCATTCTTTCATGTCTTTCTTTACTTTTGCGCCATTGAAAAAGCGGACTACTATGTTAAAAATCACAACTACCATTCCATGAACACATGCAGAGAGATACAGGGAGTAAGTATTAGCATTTAGTAATGTCCATGTTAAACGCAGATATTCGGTTAAATTTTAGGAGGGAGCTGTTCATTGGTAATAGTTGTCAAACCTTAATGATATTCCGTGATTCACCGTGTTGACGAACCGCTCTCTCTGCCACGAAAACATTGCTCGAGGCCAGGAATCAACTTTATACAGTCCACTATTATGCGACCGGCAATTATCAATATCTCTTTGTTTAGGCCAATTGAGGGCGGAAAGAGAAAATAGGATGTTTAGCCGAATGTCTACAAAATATCCCCTAAATATTACATACCAATGGTATTATTTATCCTATTTTAAAACATAGGAGAGTGGTTTGATGAGTAACTTGATTTGGTGTTAAAGACAACTTTTGCCTGCAAAAAATTTATTTATCTGTATTTTCTGAAAGTCAAACAACATTTTACAATATTTATCTAAATTGTGTACGTTAGCAGAAGTGGGTTGTGTGAAAATATGTCATATCAAGTAAATGTGTATTTACGCCCTTCGTTACATCTTCATTTAATTCCAATTTTTGACCAGCCAGAAAACCTTCCAGAAATGGAACTAATGTGACTCCGTCAAAGCCGAATAGTAAAATAGGGTGGATGTAGAATATATTTTAGCCTTATTTCAACCATTTTTTTCCTAACAACATGACTTGCACAGTTCCGTTGCCATGATGGAATGTACCATTTTCGCGGCCATTCCAGGACGTTTTGCGGCTATTGTTGGCTTGCGTTTTACCAAAATGTCTGCCTAGAAATCCCCAGGGGTATTTACCCTGCCACAGATAATCAATGGAGAGAATACCATAAGTAGTATTGAATAGGCTTTTTACCAGTCCCAATACAGTGAGCCATTACAGTACCGCCAGGTACGCTCTTCGCCTTCTTCAGAGACTATCTCGCATTGTTCACTCTTTGGAAGCTCGTGTTATTTTGATCTGTGGTATTAAATACGGATTTCATACATCGTCGAATATGTCGTTTTGTTTTATTTTCATTTTTCACAATCGCCTCAAAATAGTAGCTCGATATTCAAATCCGAATCCTCTTTTGCTCTGGCGTGAGTAGACACGGAACTCATCTCATACAAAGCTTATTCATGTACAGTTTATCGCGCAAAATGAAATGCATTCACTCAATTGAAATGCCTGTGGTCTCTGCCAACTGATGTACATTCATTTATCTTTTGGCCAAAGCCAAAATTTGCACTTTGTGCATGATTTCTGGTGTGACGGCTGTTTTCAGATCTCCAGAATTCAGTGAATATACTGAAAATTTTCCAGCCGCACTTGATTTCATTGACGGTAATCATTGAAAAGTCGAACGGCCTCACACAAAGGGCCTATGCCACTTGCAGTAGGGAAATTCCTGCTATGGATTTTACTTACCATTTCCCCTTCAATATTGGAGGACCGAATCAAGCATCAAATTCTATTAGTGTCCATTTTTGGCTGACGCTAACTTGGAGGTGGTAAACTCAGATGAATATTATGCTATCTAATATTTTGCGGACCAAGTTTTTCATCAAGCCACCCTCGTATATTTCAATGCGTTTTTTCTTCTACAATCATCTGATTTTACACCTTTACAGGTGTCGCAAAGGGTTTTGTGATTTTCACTTGTACCTGATTTCTGCTAATAATTTTTTTTCTCCTACTGCACTTTTGCGGAAAAAAATGTATCGCCATGTGTGATCTACCAATTTTTTTTCAGGCTATTAAAGACGCTAGAGACTAACTGCCTATTCATATAGCAAGAGAGCTACTTTATGGTCACAGAGAGGGCTTGGAGTTTTTCCAAACCGAGCGTTTTACATAATTTTACTCTCATTATTCTTGAGGCTATCTACAAATCACCAGAAATAGAACAAGCTGTCCTTTGTTATGAATATACCGTTGGCATGCAAGGAAAATGCATCATTTCGCTATTTAATTTTTAATATGGAACATTTTGGTCGTACATTGTGTGGATAAAAAGTATTTGCTCCTTTCATAGACGAATTATTTTTGAGCCTTTATTATTAATGCTATTGAATTTTGTAGCCACCAGCAACCACGCCTTTCCTCCTTTATTGAAAAAAACCGAATTGGATTCTCCCACAATCCGAATTCAGTCATGGATTTCAATTTTATTCCTCTTTTCCCATTTGCATTTTTACGAAGTGAATTCCTCCTACCAATGGTCTCTACTCACCTTACGTGTCGTAATTTCAGCTCCGTAATCCGAGTATTCCCTCTGCAAATAATTTAATTGTATTTTAGAATTCATCTTCTAAAGCTGCCAAATATTTGAGAATAAATTGACATTATTAATTTTGTACAAGTAAAATAATTCCCCGTTAACAACGATTGAGTCAGTGATTGAATGCTAATAAGAGACCAGTGGTTTAACCTCTGCCATCCACGTACAAGTCAGTTGAATATTAGTATTAATATTAATTATTTTAATATGCTATTATTCTGTTTTCGTCATTATAGTATCAAGTAAAACTTATTATTTTTCTTCATAAGTACCAACTAAACGTTCTCGATTTAGCAGAGATATACAAAACTTATTATTTCACAATTTTTGACAAATATACAATTGCACCGCATTGACTTTTGTTAAGGCTGATTTGCAAATTAGCCAACGTCCGTCTTAAATGCGTAACTCTAGCATAAACTTATATGTTATTTGGTATCCATCATCTTTTACGTGTGTCTTTCACATAAGATTTGGAATATTTCCGCTAAAAATTAGAAAATCCAGCTTGGTCCCATTTACATTCGTTTGAAGTTTTTTCACACGCTCCCTATACAGATAGCTGCATTATGTTGTGCATTCAATACATTCATTTAAGTTTTGCGTATTGTCCAATTGAAGGATTTTACGTATGATGTTCAATGAATGGGTGAATCAATGGACAGGTTAAATATTATTACGCTAGTGAAATTGATAAAAAATATCCCCGAATTGGGTTAGGAAAAAAATTGTGATAGCGCATTAATATTTGGAATTGATTAATTAATTAAATGCGGTTAAATGATTTTAATCATGGATTCGACTCTATGGTAACCATTTTCTCATCAATATAGCGACTTTTCCAATGTTCATGTCTGCTGAGTAAGGATCCAAGAGCAAAATATCGTCAAAATAGCCATTTTCATGATGTTTTGCTTTAAATATGTTATTAAATGTATCCTCAGTATTAGTAAATGAAGTGACCTGTGATGAGCCTTCCTCGCTCGTGTTTCTGGAGATGACATCGTCACGCATCCCTTGAGCTTTCACTAGCCTAAATCAATATCTTGAATGCTCGGCTTTCAGCTCTGATCCCGCTGCAACCCTCATACACACACCCAGTTTCTACTCTCTCAACGTCGCGACATCCCGATCCTCTGCCGCGTTCAACCCGAACTACCGCGCTCTCGGCGTGGAGTCCTCCAGCTCCCCTGCCCTGTCCTTTGCCCCTTTTACCGCTCTCATGCGGTCTTTTCATACCTCGTCCCGAAACGCCCCCTCCACCCATTCCCTTCTCCCCGCCCTCGCATACGGACACGACGCCGGCGGTCATGAGCGCGTGAAGCCCGGCCACAATTCGCGATGCCCTCCCTCCCTCCTCTCACCCATTCCCCGACGTGGAAATCAATCTCAATTCAGAGTCCTCGCCTCCTTCATCGGCTTCACCCACGCCACCCCATCCATCTCCACGCTCTCCGCTCGTGTTATTTCATTTTTTTGTTTTCGTATTCACCAGACTGTTCGGAAGAAAATCCTTTCCCACGGATGCGACCTGCAGAACTTCCCGAACGGGCCGTGGATCATGTGGTTTTGGCTCCAGCGGACTGACGTTGTTTTTTCCTTGGAATAATTTAGCTGGAAAGTACTTTGACCATCATGTATATGGTGAGAATTGCAATCGTTGCGGTTAAAAGTATTTAAATTTAAGTGTATAACTTGCAGATGTTTCATAAATATTTTTAAATATTTGTAGATATATTTTAAAAAATACGAAGGGCTGAGAATGATTAATGTACATTTTGAATATGTAGAGTAATACATTTTAATAACATGGTTATGCAAGCTACCAAGCATTCTCATGATTCAAATTTATTTAATTGTTCTTTCCGAATTGCACCATAATTGGAATACAGAATGCTGCATATGAGTGTCAGAATTTTTGTGATGAGTTTCCTAAAATACAAAGAAAGGATACTGATGATAAAGATAGCGATCAAACCCATTAATACTCATGTTTACTCGGTTTAGACGAACTACAAATTCAAATAAGTAAAAAGATTCTTTCAAAGTATTACGGAAGAGATAATACAGGTAAGAGAATTTTAGTATTGGAGATTAAAGCGTAGTCGTTGGAGAAGAGATATTCTTAGAGTATATACACCGTGCAGGTGAAACCAAAATCAAAATATAAGTTTTGGAAAGAAATTTCACAAAGTTTAGTGGGGTTAAACGCATTGATTGAAAACCAGAATCGATATTTACACGATGTGACCTGCATCTTAATTCCGTCTCGTATCCGAAAAAATAGGATATATCCTAGGAAAGAAAATATTTAGGGACTAAATCATCTGGGGCTGATTTTAACTGGGCATTATAATCCGGATTAAACTTCGTATAATATAAACGTTAAGTGTCTAGAAACGTGATCACTAGTTTGATGCATGTGTATGGTTAATAATTGTTCTTTTCAATCTGATATATACCTACGTTGGACTTCTGTTATGGGGTTGGTAAAATTAACTGCTTCATAACAAGGTAACCAGTGAATTTGACCAGTGAGAAGAGATAGGAATGGGCACTGTGAATGTAAACACCAAGCACTGAAATTAAGAGAAGAGATTTGTAAAATGTAGGCACCTAACGGGCAAGGCTGATTTGTTTCAAGTTACGGTACACTAGACTTAGCCCCCCCGGAGCAAATTTATGGCTACGTGCCAGTGATTACTACTTACAACTTAGTGTTAGTTGTTAGTGGAGATTAAAGTCATTTGAAATCCAAGAAAATTATAAAAAATGTGAAGAACATGAAGAATGTGAAGAAAAATAAAAAATTGGGGAAGAGGAAACCGTCATTCACCACCTGTCACAGGACATTGAAATACAATTCGCAGAGATAATATGAGTATTGGTACAACGGAAGAGATGAGATAAAATATGAAATAATTAAAACTAAAAAAAACTGTTAGCTGAAATAGAGTAGTCATGAAAAGCGTGTGATGTCAGAGGATGCCATGGAACTGATAATTAAAGAGGGAAAAAAGTTCCATAACGTGAAAGCTGAAGTGAAGCAAAATTGTATCTAAAGAACATGGGATAACGTTTGCTGTAAAGGAAACAGCTAGAAAAATAGAAGTGAAAAAGTCATGCAAAAACGTTCGAACTAACATGGTACAGAAATGAAAGTGAGGAAATCGTCTGTGAAGATAGTGAAAAACTATTTCCTACGAAATAAAGTAAGAAAGAAAGAAAGACCGCGGAAGATATCATGTGATATAATAGGCTAGGTGAAAAAGGATTCAGGAAATAACAAAACACTTTTAATTTAATATAAAGAGAGAAAATCAAGAGATGGAAATTATGTTAGGAGCATCAGTACTGCGATGAAATAGTCATAGTGAGAAAATACTCGTAGAAGAAAATTCCATGAGGAAAATGGTGGAGGAGAAACATAATTGAGATCAGAATTCGACGCAGGAGTATGGGAACTGCGCATTAATAAGATTTACTGAATCAATTATACTTCCTCATAGTTCATTGAAATTCTGGAGAGAAGACATTAGAGCATCTTTTCTGAACCATCTGTTACATGTACGCTACTGAACAGATGCCGGAGGACTTCCGAGGGGAGATTGTCGTCCTTAAACGAAAAAAGAGGGTGGAAAGGTGTGGATACTTTAGTGTCATATGCTTCATATCACATTCTTTGCATGTAATAGCCATAATCATGTGCTGAAGAATAAATTGATTAGCAGAGGAATGTCTGGTCGGTGATCAATTAGTATCTATTTTAAGACATAGAGTAATAGAATAGATTTTAACCCTAATGATACTGTTGAGGTGAGGGTAGAGAAGAACGGCAGACTATTTGTGGCTGTGATAAAACCTCGACCATACTAAAGTAGAGAAAATGATAAAGAAAAAGGCAAGGACATATATCTCTACTAACCTCATTTCTTCTCCGTTTTATATTCGAGAAAGCCACCAAAGGACGTAATACAAAGCCCTCAGGAGTAAAAATTCCTGGAGAAAAATTCAGGATATTGTAATTAGCCGATAACAAAACTGTAATTGCAGAGACGGAAGGAAAGCTGAGAAAGATGCAAGTTAGTAAGAAAAGACATTTCTTGCGTATCATCGGATGGTGGAAAAAGAAATATATAAATTATGCTATGCTATATATAAGCAGCAGTGAAGACCATTATTAAACTACGACAACAAATGCTTGAAGAAGAGAAGGTTTTTGTATCTTTGAAAGCGAAATAAGCAGCAATGGGAGAAATAAGAAGAATATACGGAGGGAAAGGAAATTATAACTGAGGAATATTTTCCAAGAGATATAAATACGAACTTATAAAGAAACAATTCATTACAGCGTGTATCGGTAGCATATTTTTTATGGAGGTGAAGCATGACGGAGAACAGCCGACAGGAAGGTAAAACAGAAAGAAGTTGAAGTTTAGGTTTACGAAAAAGCAATAAATACCAAGTAGGGAGACAGTGTCTATAGAAGAGTTCTTAAGGAGTGTGGGGAAAAAGGTCAAGTTGCCACGATAATTCTGTAAAACATGTGATAAAACAGTGTCTTGGGATTTTGTGACCGAGTGAAGAAAATCGTCGACGGAAATCCAATGGTGAGAAAGAAAGAACTCACTTGAGATGTGTGGATCATTCAATCAAGAATGTGTAAATTAAGAATTATGATAATATAAGGAGATCAACTGTTAGAAGAATCGAGTATGCAGCTGCGTTGTATCAATCTGATATGACTAAAGACGATTAAAGAAATTTGAACTGTAACAGGAGTAATTACGAGCACTAGTGATTTAGAATGAATATTTTATGTGTATTTTCCTTTACTATATTTATGTATCAGCACCGACAAATGCTGTGGCGATTAATCATTGTAAAATAAACATTGTGAATTCTTACGTTTTTTCCCAAATTTGAGTCATACTTTTCCAGCTTCCTAATCGCTTCCAGACTCAGAGAAGCTCATACAAGCGATTTAACACCTTTATGTTAGAAAATATCTGTTTACTGCGTTTACGTGAAGATGTAATATTAAGTATTACCTCAAACCAATTTGCTATCAATTTGCAAACAAGTCTTTGGGGTTACCTATAGTGTAGTAGAGATTATCTCCGAGTAAGCGTAAACTGATGAAAATTCATGGTGAACTGATGAAAAATATTCATGGTGGTTGATCACACAATTTCATTTGCTGAGATACTTCAAACACCTTAACTCATTTAACTAACTAAATCAAAAAATTGGTATAATATTTTTACGGAAATTTCGTACTTTTCATCGATTTATAGAACTGTAACTGTTGGAAGCAAATATAAAGCTCTGTGTAAACTTTAAAGGGGCATTTGTGGGAGAAGAGCGGTGGGAGAGATATTTATTTGTGGGAGAGATATTTATATCAGATCATACAAATTGGTCATTAAACGCTTTTGAATGCTTTGCCAGAAAAGATGAATACTTGACTGATTTAAATAATATTTGTTAAATTAACTAATTATTATTAAAATAAGATTTATAAAATAGGACAGAGGCGAAAGGCCAGTATTCAGAAGTGCACATCTTTTAACGATTTTATGTAATCCTTTCATGAAGTTTCTATGATGGATGACTCATAATCTCATCAGCCACTAATTTCAGCGAAATAGTTCTTCGCACGGATCGCCGTTTTCTCTGCCACACCGCAAGAGCGGGGTGAACACTCAAATGCATATTATTTGCTTCTAAATCATGGACCCCTTTTTGCTTGTTCAGTGAATTTTATTCATCGTGGAGGAGAGACTCACCGTGAACAGCTTTGAGTGATCGAGAAATATTCGAACCGGCACGCGACCACTTTCCTCCCTCGTCTCTCGGAAATGTCGGGTTGCCTTTGGTGGGAGTGGTAAAGGGAGGATTCGCCCGATGATTATGCCGGTAATGGAACGAGAAAGTTCTCGAAGTCCTGATTTAGATGTATCTCCTGCCGACCCGGCAGCCTTTAAAAAGCACTCCGTTCCCCATTTCCTCCTTCCCCCCTTACGACCACCAGCGCCCACTCCGACCCTGGGCCATCCACTGCCGTCGAGACCCCATTCACTTCGCCCCGTCCCTCCGTTCTCCCTGGCGCTCTCAGGGATTCGCCAAAGCCTTCGGCGCGTTCCATCTCCGCGGGGGTTTTTCTCTCCCGAAGGATAGGATGAGGCCGGGCTCATTTGAGATTCAAGGCACTCCTTTAATACCGTATTTCAATGAGGGGGACAAGGGAGTGGTTGGCGAATCGCGCCACCTCGACCGATTGCAGTAGTCTGCCATTGTTCCAGAGGAGAACTCAGAATAGTGGGTACATCCGTGGCCGGGGATGTTTTGCCAGGAAAACATTTGAACCTATTAACAAAGGCCAGGCGTAATTTGGAAGTTAAATAACTTTCTTAAGTGGATTTTGTGCCTACATCTTGGCAGGGTGCTACTCTACATAGGCGCTCTAACGTTATCAGCCCAATCCGGTCTCCTATTGTAAGCATCTTACGCCTATATAAAAGCCTATATTTTGATGACTATAAGATCAGTCATTTTCAATGAATAATATTTCTCTTTTTCTCATATCCGTTAGAATAGCCATTAATTTAGAGTTAGGTACTTTTCTTAAGAAGTTTTGTTAAATTTAACGCCCAGAGAAGTGACTTTCGCTAAAATGTTTACGGGGTATTCATGTAGATTAAACTAAATGCTTTTCGTTTCCGGAACTAAGGGGCTACCCATTTGGTTCTTAAAGAGTAATAGAATGCCCTAAAAGAGGGCCGTAATAGGGTCCCGGCTGAATCGTCCATTAAAATGATAACCATTTCCAAGGCATGTTAGGACGCTTCCGTAACCTAATCGATCAATAGACGGGTACTTTTACTACTCCAGCAAAGGAAATTACGACGTCAGAATGCGCGATGTCATATGATAGTGAGGTAAAGGGTCATATTCGGGTCAAATATCATTTAGTATTCATTAAAAACCTACTTTTAATACTGTCGCATGATCAGCCGTTGTATTGACGAATAAGTTTCGAGTTTAATTTGTGATAAGAGCGAAATCCACGCGTTTTTTAGTATAATTACTCCATTCTTTACTTATCCAACAGTTACTACACATAGTATATTCAGATAATTGCTATTATAATGGTAGATGGAGTAGGCGGAGGTTGAATGGAGGATTGAGGTACTGGAATCATAAACAGAATTCGAGTTTTATCTTCACCAGGACTTTTTTTCGTAGCCTAATTGTGTATTGCCAAATAAGATCACAACCAATTTCTTCATATAAGGATGTGCATGTTTTACCTCCGTTAGGGAAATTGAGCAGTAACCACACAAAATCTAGATTATTTATTACATCAACCCTGTAAAATGGTCATTTTCTTACATTAGTGAGTTTGAAGTGAATTAATAATTATGAAAGAATTCGTTTACCTCTAATTCGACTACAGAAAATTTTGCTTCTATCAACTTTGAAAATGTTGATTACAGAGAATTAAAATTAAATTGAAATTGATTGATTAAAATTTATTTCTATTTCGCCTATATCAACTTTTTCAAAGGAAAGATTAATGTGGTTTTAAACAAATGCTATCATACTGATTCGGATACCTTTTCAGATCGGAATAATTGCCAGAGTAAGTCTCAGTCAGTGTTCATACATTTCATGCTACAATTTTCCGTTAAGAGGAGCGAAACTTTCATATACATCCTCACTATCGCTCTCGAAAACGATAATTTTTCTCAAAGTGACTCTGTGGAAACTATGCCTAGGTTTTGCTGCTCAGAGTAAGAAGTGTTCACTTTAACCATGTTGGCCGTATCAGTAGTTTGACAATTTACTAGAGCAAAATCGTATTTCATATCACCCTAACGAAAAAAATATTCACTACGCCAAATATCGCTCTATAGTGATAAGTGACGTTTACAATTCTCGTTAGGCGTGAATTTCAAGTTGACGCCAAAATTATTAACTGCCACCTAAATGTGTGTGGGGAATTCATGATGATTTACCACCATGATTCAGTGCGATGCACCCACTGTTAAAGACATCTTACGTCCGATATTATTGGTATTGAAAAAGAACTCACTGCCTCAGCGGTAGCCGCTACCGCCCTGCCCGTTGGACACTTGGGATTGAAATGGTGACGGCGGAGGAGAGTGAAGGGCACTCGATGAGTATGGACACCGCTTATAAACATGAGGAACGAGAGGTTGCGATGGCGGACGAGAGAGATGTTTGAAGAGAGGGAGAGTGAAGGGAGTGAGATAGACCTATATAGGGATGGAGAGGGATTTGCGGTCGAATATCGGGGGGTTCGGTGAAGTCCCTTGATAAACGAATCGACCCAATCTGTCCACACTCTTCTCTCGGTCGGCCCCCCTCAAACTCCCCTCCCCCTTCCCCATGGCCTCTCCCATCTCCCTCCTCCTCTACCTCATATCCCATCATCCTGCCCCTCCCCCTCTCACCCCCCCCCCCACCTTCAATCTCAATCTGTTTCCCCATATTGCTCCCGTGGCGCGCGTGGAGTGATATTTTCGCCCCTGTCGTTAAGTCTCTGCTGGCTAACTAGTTTTTTATTAGATTTCATTCCGAGTGCTCCTTTTCCCACTTCTTCTTCTTCATATGTATTTTCGGATGCCCTAAAATAAATGTTGATTAAAGCACGGACGCGAGGAACTAATTAAATCCTTGAGTACGCAGGAGTTGACTTTGATGAAATTTCGGTGGATGCTGAGAGCATTTAATGTTATAAAATTATGTTCCTATGTTAAAACAAAAATTATGTTCCTATAAAATCTGCATTGATGCTACTGTGCTATTGTTCAGCGTTTATTATATTTTCCGGTTGTGAGTGCTTTTCATCTTATTTTTGATACAATCAATGTTTTGTGGCTGGCGTATTTGTCACGTGTGAAGACCCAATGTGAGATAAGGGTAGTAAAAGATCTCTACTGGGTTTATATAACATTATTGTAGTTTAAGAGAACCTCATGATGTCCCTGTAAACTAATAGCAAATATAAGATTGTATATGCCTTGTAATTAGACGCACGTTCATAGTTGGAGTTAAAATATGTCCATTGTAAATGTATCTTCAAAACATAAACTTGCCATTTTGAAGTTAGTACTTTTGCTTTATCAATGTATAGTCTAAGAAATGCGGTTTACTGTTGCATGACAACTTAAGTTTTTCATACCCTTCATTCAAAACTGCCATAACATGCTATTCAGTAACATTATATTATTCAAAACCTTTTATGGTGGAATTTTAGGCAAATAAAATACAGCACTAACGACATTTTCATTTGATTTGATGAAATAGTTGAAAATAAATCATCATTAACTTCCTGATATATTATAATTAGTTGCCGTTACGCATCTGTAATAATAGGTTCAGGTGGACTCGTGTCTTCAATATAATCCAAACTTTAGATTAGCAGGACAGACTTATCATCCACAATCTTATTTAGCTCCTCATTATTCCTGCCTCTCATCAGTCCAGCCAACCCTCCCATTCTTGCGCTCGGGTTCATCACCGCGTCAGGTCCTTCAAGGATTAGGTTTCTAAATACGAGTCGCCCATCTTATTCAGGGCGTTGCTGAACATTTTGCCTTCATTGCGTCATTCAAAACATTTTCTCCCCTCATTGCCATTACCTTCCAATCACTCTGGCTTCTTCTAATCTCTTCAACCTACTTCTTCTCTCCCTTACTAAATTCAGGTTTCTTTCCTTACCTCACTAGTAGACTTCTCCACATCTGCATCTCAAAGGCCGGGAGTCTATTTTCATGCTATCTCCTTAAGATATTGCTTTGGGATCAAACAATGCGGTACCTACTATATGTCATATATTTAAACAGGTCATTTTCGTTACTTCCGGCTCAACAACCCATTTATGATTATCTTCTACAAGTAAACGCGTCATTCGAAGAGAGCATCCCCCATCGATCTTTTGTGGGCGCAAGAACAATTGTTCTCCTATGTACTACCCAGCTAGATAAATTGTTCCTCATGTTGTCGTTTATTTCCTCCTTGTAACAAATTTTATCTAATAGTCTTTGAAAAATCACCATACATTCGTTTCATTTCTTCGTTTCCTATCGTTTGTGCTGAGTTCGTAACGCATCATGTGTAAGCTATATCATGTTCTATTTTATTATTTATGTTATAAAGTGGATTGCAAAATATTGGGTTAACACTGTTTATACCTTGCAAACCTGATAAAATACTAGTAGGCTCTTTGATTCATAGTGAAATTTTGATGTGGTTGAATCTGACTGAAACTAGAACTAAAGCTTTTAGCTAAAACTCAGTTTTCACGTAAATAAATACTCCACCAGTCAAGTTAATGACATACCTTCAGTTGCTAGTTTACATTTACTCTCGCAACAATCATCCGTCACTATGTTCCTTGGATTTCTTCTCTTCTTTAAATGCAGCCCGCAAAAATGACAGTAATTGAGTGGGAAAGCCATTGAAATGAGAGCACGTGCTCCATTATTTCAATAAACACTTCCAAAAGCGGCATCAAGTGACTGGTTAGCAAGACGAAAGTGACATTATTTTAACTCCTTATATTTTTAACTTTGTAATTATCATTTAAAATTTGCTGAAGGTATTCCTTTATTTTTGGTCCTCAGAACCGGCCCGGAATCGGCTTGTCAACTAAATGACCACAAGAAAACTGTTTTTTTATCCAAGCCAGAATTGTCTTTCACTGAAATCGTTTCTAATTGCTAAAGTTTCTTCATTATCATCACCATTCTCATCATTTATCATCAACACTTGCATGGCTTGAGACCATTCTTCGCTCACTTTATCGGATTACCTCTTTATATTGGCATAATTCTTTTAGGTCCTTCGTAATTTGCTCCATAAAGCTCATCTTTCGTCTTCACTTCCAATTCTTTTACTTTACTATCGACTGTCTTCATCAGGCCACCCTGTCTCAAAATGTGTCTGGTATGGCTTTCCCTTTTTTATTTTTTAAATAAGATTTTCTTTCCACTCACTCTTCTTTAGAAGGTCTTTGTGATTCACTCGGTAATTCCATTTAATTAGCATCGTTCTTTTGGTCTCCATATTTCCAATGCTCCTGGTTATCTTCCCTCCCACCGTGATAGTTCGCATCTTGCTCTAATTATCCACATTCTAGTTCCAAGTTAGTGTCTACTTATTTGAAGGTTTGCATTTCCAGCTAATCACTGACTTGAATTTTGGCGAAATATTTCCCCGGCTTAGGCTAATGCATTGGATATTTCTCTCTTCCTTCTACATTTTTTGATATTTTTGATTCCCAAAAATAGCCTTGTATTTTTTTATTCCTAGCCTGGATTTCCATAAATTTCAAATGTTTCTCCCTTCTTTCTCGTGCCATAATTTCCGCTTTTTTAAGCTTGAAATTAGTAAATCCATAAACCTATAATGCAGTGCGTAATATCTTTATTTTCATTTCCTTCTCTCTCTCCATAATCGGTCCGTTGTCGGAAAATATCGAACTACTATATTTTTCCGTGAATACTTGCATATGAAGGCTTGTCGTTGGCTTCATATATATAGCCTATCTATATATATGCTTAGAATGAAAATCCAAACCCTTACGTTTTAGAATGAAAATGTTAAATCCTTATAACTAACCTATTGTAGCAATAGCAATTCACAGTCTATGCTCTACTCCACGAGTGTTTTTTTTTGCTTCAAGAATTGATTTCCCACAAACTACTTGGCATTTGGGAATTTTTTGTTTTATTATCACCTGTTTCAATTTAAGTTTGTACATGGAGTTGTAGATATTATGTACTGCAACGGATAAAGTTATATCGCACCAACTTGAATAATAACTTAGCTCTTAGATGAACACAACATCCTTGCCCGAGGCAGGAGTTGAAGCCACAACCCTTACCAGGTTGGTCGATTACCAGGGTCGCGTAACCGACCTAGCTGGCGCTTAGGGTTTTCACCTTCAGTTGCTTTGCATGACTTACAGTTAGGCACTTACACTGAACCTATACTATTTAAAGTATTTAATTTTTCCTCCCTTATCTATTAAAACTAATTCGTTTCTGTAGACAAGCTTACATCTTATATAATTGGCGTTTTTATTCTTCCGCTTCAATTACGAATCAAGTCAACTTTTTGTTCGATACACATCGAATAATATGCCGTCCATTGTTGGCAGATTTAGCTCCTCGCCGTCCATAGCTCAAGCACCACATCTTCGTCTATGGCAGAAAGCTGACAGCAACGGCCACCATATCAGTCGATTGGTACCTATCGACAATATTTGTAACGCAAATACTTCCCCTTTGGTTTAAAACATCCTCCTTCCGCTCCCCCACCCATTGCGCATGGATCACGACATTTAGCCAGCATTCCAAATTGCCCTTTCCTCTATGGCCCTCTAAATAATGAGGAAACACGAGAAGGATTTGGTGGTCAAAGGCAAGGGTGCAGGGGTAGATATGGCCTCAATTTCGCCGCTATAATGAAGCCGCACGCATCCCTCCGTCCGTCCGTCCCACTCAGTCGGTTCCCATATACATTTTCCTTCATTTTTCCGCTCCCTTATTCCACCTCTCCCTCGTACCGTCTTCTCGCGCCTTCCCCGAATTCGTGTCCTACCCTCTCTATCGCATTCATCTCTCTCCGGACCACGATTTTCCCGTATTCTCTCCGCTCCTACCCGCCCGCTTTGCCTCCCTTGCCCATGATCCTCGCTTCCACTCGGCTGCTCCCTCGCATCCCTTAATCCAGTCTTTTCACAACACACGCAAGCGCAAACACGCACTCAAAAGCGGCCCTGTTCCCCTTTCCACCGTTTGCCTTCGTTGTGATCATTGTCCTCCTCCTCCCTCTGGAGCCTTTCCCTCTCTCTGGCTCGCCTCCCCTGTAAACGGCAAATCACCTCTTCCTATTTAAATCCGCGCCCTGCATGTATGTACAAGTGACCCCTCTCTATCTCTCTTTCCCTCTATCACGCACATCACACTCAAGGGCGTGTCTCGCTCTCTCGGTCCCATCTCCCCTATTTTCCTTTTTGGAATGAGTGGAGATGAAATTAGGCCGGGGGTGTGAAACTCGATACCCTCTCTCACAGGTGGTAACTTTGCAGCTTTGATAACGTGAGACAGTCGGGAGAGGTTTGGAGTGTTTGCTGACTTGACTGTGAATTACCGCGAGTGCCACAAGTATGTCTCCATGCCGTATTCAACAGATGACTCGTAGCTGAATCCCATGCGATTAGGTACAAAACCACGGGAAGCAATAGCAAAAAAAAACGACTTGAATTAAATTGAGGGTTATGCTCAGTTTAACTCTTTGTAGCATACAGATAAAGTTGCAGTTGCCAGGTGAGGTGACAATGGACTAAGGTCATTTGCAAACTTTGGAATGTGGGTGAAGACTGCAAGAAGGGAACGGAGAGTAGAGAGATACCCGACCTCGAATGGTTAGTGAAAGGTGCCAAGAGGTCTACGGTTTAACGTCCTTCCCGACCTACGGATGGCTGAACTTGGATGTGCTCCCCACACGTTACTCTAGTAGGGAACAATATTACAGTGAAAAAACTATCATTGCCGTGACTCAAACCCAGGCTTTCGGAATGAATAATCGATACTCTAGCCATCACATTAGCTCAATATTAAATATGTGGCGTAATCAGCTTAATAACGTTCTGTTAGTATACCAGGATTTTAGCTGAACGTTTTCCAGGTGATATTTTGTTATGATTTTGCTTTTGAATTAATTTCCAAATTGAATGACGAATGTTATACTAAATGATAAGTATGTGAATTGACTAGAATGTAATACATGATATATAAGCGATGAATCACGATTGAGTACCTCTCTTGTCCTTTTATTAATCGACTGATAATAACATGCTGTTGCGCGGAGTTTTACGATGCATATGGAAATGGAACATGACATGCTTCTTTTGGAACAAGGGGATGTGACCTGGCCTGCACAGTACACCTGGATTCATGTTGGGGTGCTGCTATTTCCGTGACCTATCTAACTTTCATTCCTTCGACCTTCGTTATCTTCACTACATTTCTCCGCCATCGTTCCTGGAATACGCGTTCTATTCCACTTGTGGGACGACATCCGTCTCTTAGCCGCGTCCGGTCGCTAGAGGAAGCTTTAAGTTTTTCCTGTCACCTTCCCACCGGCTCCCTCCCTCTTTCTCAAATCACGACATGCCCCCACCCTACCGCTCACATCTTTCCTTCCGTCGTAGGCTTTCCATCTCCTACTCGAAGCTACGGCCTTTCAGAGGGCTCGCTCGCATCCCTAAAAGAAGACTTGGCGGCCTCAATCTTCTCCAATAAATGGGGAGGCTTCCTCATTCCTTTTCCTCTCTCATTCTCTTTTCCTTCCCTTCTTCCCGTCATCTCCAAGATTTAGTTTACTTGCCATCCGGTTCCTCTCCCTCTTTTCCCTCGTAATTGTACAGGAAATATGTATTCCGCTTTCAGGGTTATCACTTCGCTCCCATTCTGCAGCTAGAGCACGTGTTGGTTCCCCTCTTTGTTTCGAGTGATAAACAGTCTGAATGTTGCCCTCTTCAGAATATAGACCGGCGTGTTAAGGAAAATCTGGCTATTCTTGAAATGGAAATATTATGAGGTTTAGGATATTTAACAGTAAAATACCTTAAAAAATCTGGCAATCTCTCTTTTTTAACTTATTCAAATTATGATGGCATTCACGAATTACGCATGTATTGAATTTAGTGAAAAATATTGCAAAACTGCTTTCCTTTGAAGAAAAATCGCTGAACCGTACGGGAAAATTGAATTATTATAACAATATGCACTTTAGGTAACATAGTACCCGAAGAGATTGGTGCAATACTAGCTGTATGCCTTTAGCATATTAGCTTAATGCTATGTCTATGCCTTAAGCTAGATACCTTTAGCACGCCTGAAAAAGGTTTATAGACCATTAAAATACGTGACTAAATCGAGAATAAAATCTATATTATTTCGTAGATACTAATCGTTAAGCTGCGCGTTCCTGGTACATTGATAATTAATAGTTTCTCTTCTAAAGAAGTGTTTATCTAATCGTGCGTATACAATGACCACCTTCCCGATGTGGTTTGCTGGGAATTCAGTAAATACTGATGAATATGACCTATCACATCCCTGAGTTAATGAGACTGGTGATAATCGTGTGATAATTGGTATGGTGTTTGAAAATCGAACATTTTTTTCCGGAAAACGATATTTTCTCAGCCTAGGTATTCACAAATTTCTATGGCATACTTTTATCCTGAAAGTTACTGAAGTGAGGCTCTACCGGGAGTTTTATTTTAGTCCCTGATGGTGATCCTCCCATTAAAACCAAACGCTTCGCCGACTATAATGCCACTTCCCTACGCTCAAGACTGCCAGAGGCTAGAAGGCTATACTGGCCCCTGTTACGAATGGCTAAAGCGACTGATTGTGATCCTCTCATTAAAACCAAACGCTTCGCTTACTATAATGCCACTTCCCTACGCTCAAGACTGCCAGAAGCTAGAAGGCTATAGTGGCCCCTGTTACGTATGGCTAAAGCGAGAATCAGTATTGACATAGCATAGCTGTGGTACTCACTTGCCTGTACCCAGTATCTATTCACTTTACTATATCTTTGCAACAAACCTTTTAAAAAGAGAATATTTTCACATAATTGGATTGCTTTATTCTAGAGATGGGTCGAGTAGCAGATTTATAGAATACGAATATTAAATCATGAGTCGAATATCTCGGATTTCGAATACCTCGAATACTAGAATTGCATAGAAAGAATAGAATATGCTGAACGTTATTTTGCGAATTAATTTGCTGCCTGTGGAAGTAAAAATCTACAAGTTAATTAAATTAAAAAAAATTATTCTGGTGTTCGAATGTCAAATATATATTAAAATATTTTTTTATACCAAGGATGGAGTGATGAATACATTAACTGTTTTTAAGCCTTAATAAGTGAGCAGGAAGTTTTAATGCAACATGTTCTGTCCAGTTTTGAATTAATATAATGTAGTTCATCAACACGCTAAATATAGTGTAATTAGCATAATTATTCGAGACCTCGAATATCGAATTCTTACAGCATAATTATTCGAAGTCTCGAACATCGAGTGCTTTCTAGTATTCGAGGTATCCGTGTATTTGCGGGTAGTATTTACACATCTCTAATTTATTCCATTTTTAAAGTCACGATGATGACAGGTCCTTTAGGGTAATAACAATACTAAATTCCTTAGCTTTATAATTACAATGTTGTTATTATTATTTATCGTTTTTATACATCTTTAAACAACGCCTATGTTTAATTTCATAGACAGTAACATTCTGAGGAAAAGGGATGGACACAGTTCGCTTATCTGTTATGTCGGATGACTGGTTGTACAAACCGAATATATTTCGCGGTACTTTTTTAAGTGAAAATATAATGTAGCATAAAAATTGTTTGATTGTCTTTTTCCAGTTTCAATTCCAACTAACGTGCTTCATTATTTTTCAAACTGAAATCGTTTGAAAAATAATGAAAAAGAGAAAACGTCTGTAAACTATTGCTATGCGTATGATAACTTTCCTGGCGAATAATATTCGTGAAATCTTCTCGGGATCTCCAATGGATTAAATTATGGATGTTTGCTGACGTTTTGGATAATGACTCTTGGGTGACGAGTCTTTACCCAAAACGTCGGCAATCACCCATAATTTAACCCATTGGAGAGCCCGAGAAGAATTCACGAATATTGAGATGCGGTATGGTTGATCGTTCTGAGCAAAAAACATTCAAAAGCATTTCTTCCATTCAAAACTAAGGTAATCACGGGGAAAGCAACCTTGATGACCGGAGGACTCAATTTAACCCACTGGAAAGTCATTTTATATCCCGGAACTCTCCTTAAACCTCTCGCTAATTCCCTGAGGGCCCTTTACCCTTATTACTTCCCGGCACAATCAGTAACCGGACCCTTAAAACCTCCCATAATCCTCAACTTTTGTTTTCCACAACTTTTTTCCGCTTCGCCCTTTCCCCCCCAACCTCCCTTTGGCTCATTTTCATTCCCATCTCTCGCCCATCACCGGACCGAACACAACCTGGCTTCCTTTTCTATTTCCTACTTCTCGGCTTGCCGACACGAATCGTACCCTTCCCCCCCTAACCCCGGCAAAGAAACTCATCAGCCCGCCATCTCGGGGCGAAATTCGAACGTCTCCGCTTCGCACTTCCCATCCGAGACGAGATCTCGCTTGCGATATCACCCACCCTCTTCACACCACCCTCCCCCTCCCCCCCCCCCCCCAATGCCACCCTCAACTGCACACTACTCTTCCCAATCTTCCCATCTCTCTCGTCCTAACCCCTCCGCACTCACTCTAGGCTGAGGCTTATCACAAGGGGAATCCTTTGGGATCCACCACCGAACCCTCATCTCTCTCCCTTCCCCGCCCGATCCTCCCCTCCCTCTCTCTCTCTCTCCCTCCCTTCCTTTCTTTCGCCACCAATGAACCACCCTTCGAAGCACTTTTTCCCTCCCTCCCTCGGCCCACGGGCACGTAACGCGTCGCAGTCCCTCTCCGCGGTCACCCTCCTTTCCCATCTCATCACGTCCTCCGTCTCGAAGTAGCGCACTCCATCCTTTCGTCATTTGCGTGGCCTGATGCCTTTCGTACGTCGGTCTCACTTTGCCGTCTCTCCTTCGCTCGTGCTCTCTCTTTCCTTTGCTTTCCGGCACCGTCTCCTCCATCTCTTCATCATTTTCATGCGTTGGTCCAAAGATTTTTCCCACTCCTTTCGCTTAATCCCATGCTTTCACTATCGGTGTGCCAACGCCAGGACTTCTCTTTATAATTTTCGCCGGAAGGTCGAGTTTTATTCGGCTTCCTCTGCTCTCTTTCGACCAGTGGGTAGTCATTTGTTCTCCACAGGCCCTGGAGATAATTAAGGTAATTCCACTGTCCATATTATCACACTCACTTTCTTCCTTTGTATTTTTTCACTTTGAATTGCGCATTCCCACATTTCCTTTACTGCCCTGCCTCACATAATTATCAGAAGCTTCATTAGCTGAGCCAAATTATTTTTTGCATTACTATTCTTTAAATTGTCATCCTTTTTTAAATTTCATATCCAAGTGAAAATAACATTTTTCTCTACCATGGGTTGTTACCCTGGAAGGTGGCCTGTTTCCGCTTTTTTAACCATTTTAAAAATTTACTGGTACACATTAAATATTGGATTCCACATTGAAAATGAATAAATAAATGATGGATTTCAGGATCCTTGGAGTCAATGGATCTTATTTGGCCTAATTGGTCATTATGAATGTATGTGAATACTATATCAATTACCATATTTCATAATGAGTTCGGCATTTGCATGAATCTTGATATCTCTTGGGTTTTTTTTGCAGCGTTTGACGTGAGCTTCAATATTTTTCATTGATCTTGAAAACAAGGTTTAATGGCATTTAAACTTCATTTGTGTACTTAAGTTTGCACCAAAAACTATCCTAAAAAGATCTGTCTTCCCAGACATTTTGCAAGATCAAATTTAATTGGTAGTGCTCCAAAAAAACCTTTTATGAGAGTTTAGGCTATTACCGAAAAACATGGGCGCCTATTTCACTCAGGACTTGAAGCGCAGCACAGAAATTTGGTTAAATGAAATGCTTGTCTTCAGAAAATATCTATGTAGGCTCCTTTTGTCCCCCAATGTGAAACTTAGTGGTTCCTGGTGACTCGTATGGAGTCAAGTTTCGGAGTTTGGGTCTTCCACTTTCCTCTCTATGGCTACGGTGCATAAAGCTTCTTTCAGACCGCAGTCTTAGTCGCCAGTGACTTCCATCACATTGCTTGCAATTGCATACATCACTTCCATCACATCGTGAAGTCTCTCAGTCTTCGGGAGACCAGTTCCGGGGATCAGAATGAAAGCAGCCTTACAGGAGTCTACACTTTGCGAAAATATACAATGCAGAGCACTTTTGCGATAGGCAGTGTCACTCTTCTCTGGCAGAGGATACAGCTGCCAAGTAATCGGCGAAACTTCATACAGAATCATCGGCATGTCACACATAAAGGAACATTCTTGTTTCTTTTAAAACAGTTTTAAATTAGGGAAAAATATGCAATATAAGTCACTAGTATAGGTCATTGCTAAAAGGAACCAATTGTGATATTGAATTAATCGTCCATGCGAATGATGTAGACATACCTTCACCGGTAGAAAACGAATCATTACTATGAAGAAAACCACCTTTCGATTTAATGAATAAAACGTTTTTCTCGTATTATTTCAGAATCTAATGTTAAAAACGTTTTAAACGTTTAAAATGTTTCGATTTTTACGAATGTCCCTATCACTGTTACGGGTAGAAAAATATCTTTCATATTTGAAATGAAGGAGTTGTTTGAGAGAAATGTAATCGAGAGAAAAATAAAAAGAATGAACCAGTAGGTACAGTCACCTATAAATGGGCACATAGGCTGAAAAAATATGGGTGTAAGAAATGAATTGCGTGGAGGAATTAGAAACTTCCATTAATTAAGAAAAAAGGTGCGCTGCTGTTAACCCTCACAAAACTTGTCAATCTGACGTTGATGGTGATGCTGTTTTCAAAGGCATGTATGAGAGAAAGAGACATCATTGATACACAATCGTCAACTAGTAAACGATCCTGAGAATCCTGAGGTTGATCTGATGCAGCTCTCAACTCGGTTCTTACATCTGCTATCATTTTCATATTGACAGAATACTTCTCTACTCTCTTCGCATATTTCTACGAAGCCTTCCTTTGTCCTCAAGGATTGTTTTTTTTTTCTCATCACCCTGACAATGATGGCAGAGTTAGTCATTGAAGCGTCAGAGCAGCCGCTTCCCAGACCCAATGGAAATTCCTAGAAGACCTCACCAGTTCCTTTCTGATTCTTCCCATTCACCTCTCCCTCGACGACTTCTTTCATAAGACAATCCTGTTTCACTTTATGATCCGTCATACTGTACCATCTTCTCTTTAATACTTCCATTAGGCTTCTCTTTTAACCACTCTAGTTAGAACTTCTTTTGTCTATCAACTTCGTTTATGAGGTCTGTCAATTTTTTTCCATCTTCTATCTGAGACCCCTCATTTTAAATGCTTCCATTCTAGCCTTTTCTACGGCTATTCTTATCCATATCTCACTTCCATAGGGGAACGTGATCTAAATGTGTGCTCTAATGAAGTATTTATTTTACTTCCGAGTCACATTCCCGTTCGAACTAAAGGATCTGACAGGTTTCAGCGTTTTCGAGTCATTGAAAGGGGAGTTAATAAATCTTTATGGCAACTTTTTATTCATACCATCTCAAACAAACAAAAAAAATGGTCCATTGCCTTCATTCAAGCCTCTTCTCTTCACACTTTCTTTTATTTAGCCCCTTTTGTCCTTTAACTTGATTTATTTGGCACTCTTTGTCGACCAATGTTCAAAGATACGATTATAGACCGTCTGTTTGTTTTTCGCTTAAAATTTTACCAATAACAAGTCGCCATGGAGAATAAATGCACTCATATTACGAACGATGCAAAGGCGTTGAAGCTGGTTCAGATTATAAAAATAGTGTGGAACATACAAAGTGTATTTATTCACAGAATGTCCTCGTTTATTTCGTGAATCTCCAGCCGGATCCCATTTCGCTCAGCCTCCCGTGAATTTTCTCTCGCACTCGCTTCCCATCCTCCGCTCTCCTCTTGACCCTCTTGTCTTCCTCTTCTCCCTCCCCGCACTTCCTCAGCTCTCGCCCATCCCTTCTTCCTCTTCTCTTTCAATCCTTCCATCACCCTCCCGTCCACACCGAACTTCCGAGTGCCGCAGATCGACCATCCGCCTCGGTTCCTCTTTTCTCTCTCTCCCCTCCTCTCGACAACTCTTTTCAACGAAGAGGTTCCCTACTTCCGATGGCTCAAGATTTCCTCCGAATCGACAAATATTTTTTCCCCTTTCTCTCTCCCCCTTCTGAACGACGCGTTTTTTCGGCATCACCTCTTCTGCTCCCCCTCTAGCGTGATTCATCCTGGAGGTTGAATAGTGCTTGTGTACCAACTCCCCTTCCGGTGGCCTTGTTTCCTTCCGCATCATTTCCACGTGCTTAAAACAAATCGACTCATCGAATGCTTATCTCTTTCTCTTTAAGTACAATGCTCTTCCACGCGTTCATCTTCTCTGTTTCGCATGCTTCATTAAGCTGTTTTGATGAAATCAGTGTCCTTTTGTCAAGTGTTACGCATCACTGAGAACAATGAATTTAGGAGACGATTTTTTCTTTGCCGTACCTCCTATAATTTACTTCTCTTTCCTAAACATGAAAATCCCCGTCATTCCTCCTTCTTCCCTCCCCAACTCCAGCGATTAAAAGGAGTTTGGTATTATTGTTACCAGGAGACTTCTTTTTATTTTAATTTGTGATCGCTTTCCCGCGACGACCCTTATCATGGAAAGATTTCAGGGTCAATTTTTGTTCGTTCTTTGGATGCCTTTCCCTCGTTCAGTCATTATGGTTTCATCTTCGTTTGTTCCTTCATCATCCGAAAGATGAAAAGTACCAAATGAAAGAATTCATATTTTAGAAAAACTGTTTTGCCCGAGCTGACTTATTTATTCCATTTTCCTGGATGTTGTACTCATTATAAGAATCTTCATCAAAATCTAAACTAAGCGACCGTCTAAGACCGCTTCTGTCGTAAAAAACAAGAATATAATATTATGAGGTAATTTATATACGCCACCTTGCAATAATTGAAAGCTCAATATTTTAAATGGTAATTATTTATGATGAATCCTACGGTGATTGTATTATACTTCCATTAAACGACCGATTGTTTCGGCTTAAATAAATGCAACGTTTAAACTGAGAGTTTCGATTATGTATAATTTACAGCAGTGAAAATCCAAGCTTTACCTGTATTAATTTTTAGAAAAGTGTTAAAAATGTAAATACTTCATTGCTAATGCTCCGTCACGCAGCAGATAAAGTTAAGGAACTGATCGGGGGAAAAATATTATGAAAATTTTTCATAAGTTGTTTTTGGAGGCTTAACTTTTCATATGACAATGAAATACCATATCTAATAAATTGAATTTCCGACCATTCGCGGGGTCGCGGGTTCGAGTCCCAACTGGGTCGGTGTTTTCAGCACCCAGGGCATGGCTGTGCGTGTTGTATATCTGTATTTTTGTTATCGAGCTCGATGTAAAGTGGCCAAAAATGAGCTGTATTCGAGTCTATGGAACTTAAAAATAAATGTATTCACGCCAATTGGAAATAGGTACCTATACTATGAGGATCTTTGGCAGTTGCTTGTGCTTGATCATCACGATAAAAAAAATGTATTTAGCGAAATGATAATTTATGAAATACATGGATGAAATTCTTAACTGCTCATAATTTTCTTTTTGATTTTATCGAATATTCAGTGAAATTTAAACCCTGAGATAATTTTAATATACGATTCTTTCGTTGATTCCAATTAATGTTCATTTTGCAGCTGGTTGTTCGGGATACGTATCATTTTTAACAGGTCTGCCAGTGCAGTGTCCTGGCAGCGAAATTTCGAGAGACGTTTTCGAGAGAGGGCTTCTTGCGGAGAAAAATGACTCGCTTCTAAAATATATATAGACCCACTTTCAGGTCTCTCGGAAAAAAATTCGGTTGCAATCGACCAAGGTGGAAGGGAAACGAAATGGCGAATGAGTTAACGGAAGCAGTAGCGTACCAAGGCTACCTTAGCGTACCTTGGCGCCCGGGGAAAACTAGATGGTAGCCGTTCCCCGTATAAAAAAAATATTTTTTCTTAAACTAAAAAAAGAAAGATGTTTTTCAATTTTGGCGCCCCCCGCCCCATGGTACGCTACTGAACGGAAGTAAATAAGAGAAAGAGTATTAAGTCTTTGAATGGCTTCCATGGAGTAAAAGTAGGTAAATAGGTAGGTGAAAATGTTAATAGCATAGGTTACGAATAGGTTAATGGAGACTTTGGTGGTTCAGTGGATTTCTCTGACGAAAAAAGGCAAAGTAAATATTCATTGCGGGTACCATTTTCTCCACCTACTTTCTATCAATTTTAGTTAAATATGAATCTTTTTTAATCCCCAAAGATGGTATTGACATCTTGTTCACAAAAGTACATTTTACTGATCCAAATTTTGCCTTTTTTTGACCAAAACTTTATTAAATACATATTGCATATACCTTTAAATATTTTTCCCTACGCCACATACGGGGCACATGATCCAGGTCGAGGTTAGAATAGAGGACATTGAATAAGAGTTTTCTTGTACGCTAAATATCTTTCGCGAATTTGGGGTTTTAATGAAAGGCTATTAAACTCTCAGAAACTATTCGATGTCCCGATGTCCCAGCTTCGGACCCAATCCTATCCCCATCCCTTCCATTCCTATCCTTATACCTTTCCTCCCGGTCTGAAGCGCCTATTAGTGCGGAAACAGACTTGAAAACACCCATGAACCAGAAACTATTCAAATTCTTTCTTATCTCTGTGGATGCTGAAAGCGGAAGCTTCGAGTACAATTCTGATTACTTACTCCCTTTCAGTGTGTTTCATGTTTTAGCGACTAATACAGGCAGTCCCCAACTTACGAATGTCTCGACTTCGTTGTATGTAAATCCGTACTTCGTAAGTGGCAAATTTATTTAAAGAGATACCGTTGATTTACGAACGCGAGCACGAAAAAGAAAAACATAAGTTCGCATTCTTGCTGGTGGAAATATATCGAATGGTTATCGAGATTTTAAAATAATACAATAAAGAAATTGTTACATTTATATCATTCATCTACGGAATTTAATTGCATTCAATTAATTTTTGTCGCAAATTCGCGTAAAAAACTTCTAAACTTCTGCCAATCTTTGTAAAAATTGAAATAGTCGTATCTAAATCTGATATATCTATCCGAAGAATGGTTAATTCGTTGATAATTCATTATTTTGTTGAATCTGTAATGATCGATTCCCATTTTGCTTGAAAAACTCTTCCGCGTCGATTGCTCATGTCATAAATCGATGCAACTATGCATATAACCCAAGCAAACAAAAGCGTCTCGCACCATTGGTACATGGTACGTAGAATAGGACAACACTCATAACACCGTAACTTAATGATCCTGGGGTGATACAAAGTCTCGGTCAATCCCTTCAGTCATTTTCTGGTTGTCGAAGCCGTACGTTGGATTCGTGAAAAATTTAACCGTGAAATATTTTAAATCCTCCAAATATGGCTGATAAACGACGAAGTGAACATGGGGCTTCTAAAAGGTGACTCGCAAATTCGCGTAAAAAACTTCTAAACTTCTGCCAATCTTTGTCAAAATTGAAATAGTCGTATCGAAATCTGATATATCTATCCGAAGAATGGTTAATTCGTTGATAATTCATTATTTTGTTGAATCTATAATGATCGATTCCCATTTTGCTTGAAAAACTCTTCCGCGTCGATTGCTCATGTCATAAATCGATGCAACTATGCATATTACCCAAGCAAACAAAAGCGTCTCGCACCATTGGTACATGGTACGTAGAGTAGGACAACACTCATAACACCGTAACTTAATGATCCTGGGGTGATACAAAGTCTCGGTCAATCCCTTCAGTCATTTTCTGGTTGTCGAAGCCGTACGTTGGATTCGTGAAAAATTTAACCGTGAAATATTTTAAATCCTCCAAATATCGCTGATAAACGACGAAGTGAACATGGGGCTTCTAAAAGGTGACGTACAATTACTTTAGCAGAAAAAATTGATAACATGAAGAAATATGAGCATGGGATACCTAACGATATTCACCATATTATGATTTGTAAGCAATCGGGTGTCAACTATTAACACGCTTGTGACAAAACAAGGAACGAATGAAAAAACATGTAAAAGGTTCAGCTTGTATAACATTCACCATCATTACCAAGCAAAGAAATTGTCTTCTTGGTGAAATTAAAAAAACATACTGACGGTGCGAATGGAGGAGCAGCATTGAAGAGGTACACCGCTTAGTCTTCTGACGATTAAACGGAAGTCCACAAGTCTCCACGAACTGTTGAAGAATCAGACGGGCAGATGCTTCATCGTGAGTAACGGGTGATTTAATCGATTTTAAAATCGTTGGAATTTGCATAATGCGAAATTAAGTGTTAACGCAACCAGTGGTGATATAGAGGCAGCAAAGGATTTTCCAAAAATACTAGAAATAAATTCGGAGGAGGATGCACGGGCGTAGCCACAGTGGGGCAGGGTGGGGCGCTTGCCCCCCTTGGCTCATTAGCCAAATGAAAAATTACAGGTCAACTAGTTGAAGGTGCCCGTTGACATTCAACGAGAGGGAGAAACATAATAAATAAAAAGTGTGTTAAGAAATCTTAATATTTTTCATGAAGGGGCAAAAACAAACTTGTGTTATGGAACGTTAACTTATTTTTGCCCCCCCCCCCCCTCCCCCGGAGAACATCCTGGATACGCTACTGGGAGGCTGGTTATTTTCCAAAACAGTTAAGAAAGATCTGATGATTTCCCGGTGCATATTGTAGGTGAAGGTTATTCGGACTTATAGATTTCATCATCCCTGAGGACGATGGACGATTCGTACATCGAAACGTCGGCAGAAATGAGGTGTTTCACCCGGTGGAGAACTCGAATAGCCTTCACTATCGTAACAGTTGTTTTTAATGTTCATGAAACGGGGATTTTCTAGAAAAGAATGCCAAATCGTACGTTTATTTCTCAAGAAGAAAAGTCTACACCTGGCTTTAAGGCAGCAAAAGATCGCCTAACTCTCTTGCTAGGAGGTAACGCAAATTGAGACCTCGTCTAATTTACCGTTCGGAAAATCCGCGATCAATAAAAAAAGTTGATTAATCCTTTTTTTCGGTCATCTGGAAATCAAACGCAAAAGCTTGGGTTACATCTGCCTTATTTGAGGACAGGTACTGCACCTATTTTATACCAGAGATTCAAGTGGTACTGCCTTGCCTGGTTAAGAAAAAAAATTCCACTTAAAATCTTGCTGTTGCTTGATAATAATGCAACTGGCCACCTTCCACACTTAGATGATTTATGACTGCATTTTGTTCATTTTTCTGCCTCCAAATACAACGACACATCTACAACCCATGGACCAGGGAGTCATCGCGTCCTTCAAAGACTATTACTTACGCGAAACATTTGCTGATGCTATAACTGCCACAGATGGAGATGGCGGAATGATACTTAGAAAGTTTGGAAGGGCTACAATGTTAATCATCAAAAAAATGTTGAATCATCCTAGGAAGAAGTAACAGGCAAAAATATGAATGTGGTTTGGAAAAACCTTTGCCCATATCTAGTAAATGTCGAGCCATTTGCGAAAAATGAAGCAGATGAAGCCATCGGTCGAGTTGTTGAGCTTATGCTTGTCCTCGGCCTTTAAATGAAGACGGAAGACGTGGAAGAGCTGTTAGATTCGCAAGAGGAGTTGATAAACGATGGTCTAATGCAGATGTAGGCACGCAGGGCAGATGTAGGGGATCAAGATGATGACGGGAGATCTCAAAAGGACGTGCGTGGACAACAAAAATGCTTTGCAGCTAAAGGATTGACGGAGGTCTTTGAGGATATTAATTCAGCGGAAGAAAAACTTGACCAAATGGGTTCTAACATCGGCAGGTTCGTTAAGGTCAGTAAGGCACTTCAAGATGCCACGTCATGCTACGAGGAAATATAATGTGAAAAAAGAAGGCCTCCATACAAAACTCTCTGCACAGCTACTTCGCGAAAGTTGAATCCACTTCACCATCAACCTTATCCACAGCTGGCGCAGAGGGCGACGCCACAGTGCAGGGAGTGATAGAAATGAAATGTCTGTGTACGTGAAGGATCAAGTATCGTGTGTATGTTCGTGTGTGTGACTGTAAAGCGTTATCGTAGACATAGCAGTGACCTGATCCTCTACCCTCCTCTGGTGAGTATAACCTGTAACGATAAAACCCCAAGAGCAATCAATGGACTCAACTTAAAACGCATAAAATACAGTAATGATCAAATTACGCAATACTATGTGGCACTTACAATAACATAATTGCGTAATAAATCAATATTAGGCGTCATTTAAGGGGAGCAACATTAGGGTACCGTACTTTCGCTAATCGGTGTAATTGGTCAATTAGGAGTAAAGATATTACACACTTTGATTAGTAATCCACGTTATGCAATTTTCAGGTGACATTAACGTTTATTTATGGAAATAAATTAATGATAAAAATAAAAAAATTTCATTTTGGAATGAACTGAAGGACATTTTTCCGAAAATTTTCTCCGCATCTATCGAAATCTCCGGAGCACGGACTTGGTTTTGGAGAAATTTTCGACGAACGTAAATTTCGACTTACGCAGCGTGTTGGAACGCATTTTATGCGTGGGACTGCCTGTATAGAAAATCACCCTTGACTTAAGCATTTGACATGGCGATAGTGAGCCAAATTAGGATCTAACCCAGTGATATCGGCATTCAGTTAAAACTGGTAGTCAAAAATGAGAAATTATTAGCGTGCATTCCTGCTTCGAGAAAATTGCAGCATATTTAGTTCATTTCCGTCTAGGTTACAAGTTTTTCCACCATTTTAAGCATATAATTAATTTCCTGTTCGTTAACATTCCAATGAAAATACTTGAACCTACAAATAATTCTTAGCCTTGATCGCGAAAAACATCATTTTTGTTATAGATAAACCACCTTAATGACATCAAACATATTGTTACTTTAATTTTTAAGTTTCCTCCATTTCTAAAATTTCTTTTGTGGTTAAAAATATTGAACAGCCTGAATCTTCTTCGTTGAGATTGTCGTGATTATATCATGGAACATGAAGGAATCAGCTCAAGTTGATCTCCTCCGTATTATACGTACGAACGTAGGTCTTCCAAGATACAGCAATACAGTCAGTTCTTCTTAATTATCGCCATTCGTACGTTTAGATGAGAAACTGTGCGGAGACTCTAGCCCCCATATTGCGGCGAGAAATGAAGGACAAAAACCAGAGATTAATGTCCTCAGGTAAAGGTGTTTTGTAATAGTAGTCATTCAAGGGAGCCGAGCGACAGATAAGAGCATTAGCGCCATTTAGCATAGGTGAGTGAATGTGGGGGGGGGGGGGGGGGAGGGGGGAGGGGAAGGGGTAATGTATCCTGACGTCTGAATTAGGTTGATTTTACTAACGAAAGGTACCAAGGGGTCTACAGTTGATTCCATCGAATGTACGGCGTACTAAACTCGAACTGCTCTCCACATTGTACTCAAGTAGGGTACGGTATAGCAATTGAAAATCTCTGCCTTAGCCGGAGTTCAAACCCGGGCCCTCGGGATGGTAGGCTAATACTCAGGCAATTACACGAATCCAATCATCCAGGGTAGGGATTTTCCATTTCAGATAGATTCATTCATGACGATAATTAATTGAGAAATTTAATCAGGCTTATTTCATTAATAATCTTTTTCAGCATGCATTTTCGAAGGTATTCATTTATAGAAGGCAGTAAAGCTAAGCCTCTGTCGGAAGTAATACCGCTGAGTTAATTTTCGAGATCTCCAAAACAAAATCTACCCTTCTGAAGAAGGAGGCTGCATGTCCCCGTAAATTTAAGTATCTTTGTTTTTGTATGAATTACTTTAGTGTCGTCATCTCTGTCCTTTCTGTAATTTGTTACGAGTATATATACGTAATAATAAACATAAATAAATAAAGATCATCATCATAACATAGTAAGTAAAAATCCATCATGCATTCATTCATTTATCTGTCAGTGCAAATATCTCTCCTCAAAGGCTTAAACCACGGTAAAATTTTGTTGTTGTCAGCAATACTGAGTGTCCGTACAAATTAAGATGTCTATTCAAATGGAGAAATTCTCTATTCCCATCATTAACAGTGCGAGTTGTAATCTGCGCACTATAGAGAATAATTCTGATTCGTGACCTCAGCAATAACCTCTCTCTTTTCCATGTTGACTGCTAAGTGGCACGTGAAAGGTTCCTGTGGGATTAAATGCTCCCTCGGTATCACCGCGGAAGCCAAATGAAAGACCACTTCGTCCGCTCCAATCCATTTTAACGCGTTAATTAATCTGTAAATCCGTTCGTTCATTCCACGGAGGAAATAATAGTTAACAATGGAAAGCTTAAACGTCTGGGTCCTTATTCTCTTTCTGAAACTCTCGTGGTATCCAAGGGATAACATAGGTTTTTCGGGACTCGCGTTAACTTTTTGTAAACATTCTAATGAGGAAATCAATGAAACGCAACCTCGGTTTCGTTGCTGGGGAGATAACCGAGGTTGCGTTTCAAACGAGAATACGGGCCCTGGATTGCTTCAATTATCGATTTCCTGCGATCAATATGCTGGAGGAAAGATAATTTATTTTTTACTCTATATTTCAGATGGTTAAATATCTTTAACATATGTGCCATTTTATGACTTTGTCATGCTGATTCTACCCGTTCTATATACTATTTACGTCCTGCTTAATCAACCCCATATGGTAACTTAGAAAATGAAATCATATGTACGCCAATCAAATTGTCGTCATCATAAGTGTGAGGCAAAGCTATCGATTAAAATCTATTCAGAATGAGATAATGTTTATGTGAATTTAATAGCCTTCAGGATTCTATCTATTCAGAATTTAATAGCCTTGAAAACGAGGACAAAGTGAAGAGATGGAAAGATAATCTGGAAGAGTTATGCAACGGAAAATATCTCAGCATAAAAGCTATTGAAGAGGAAAGCGAAGTGGAAAAGGATGATATGGGAGCATCAATATTAAGATCGGAGTTTGACGCTGCAGTGAGGGACCTTCGGACGAATAAGGCTTCTGGTATTGATGATGTCCCTGCAGAAGTAATTAAAAATTCAGGAGAGAAGACATTAACTCATCTTTACAAAACCATCTGCGACATGTACTCAACAGGAGTATTTCCAAAGGACTTCGAGAACAAGACAAGACATGGCTGTGCACTGTCTCCCGTAATTTTTAATGTTTACATCGAGAAGGCCATCAATGAAATTAAGGAAAAGTGTTCTGGAGTGACTATCCACGGAGAAACAATCAGCATGCTTTGATTCGCTGATGACATAGCTCTCATAGCAGAGACAGAGAAGGAGCTGAACAAGACTAGTAACCATGGAAAGGACAATGGCCAGTTATCGTCTGAAGATCAATAAGAAGAAAACTAAGATATTGGTGTGCAGCAAGGAAGAAGAGGCCAAAACCAATGTAAAACTAGGAAAACAAAAACTTGAAGAGGTGAAGGAGTTCTGTTACCTGGGAAGCAGAGTAACCAACGACGGACGAAGCAAGAAAGAAATAGTTAGTAGAATAGCCCAGGCAAAGAGGGTATTCTATCAAAAGAAGAATCTACTTAAAGCCGGAAATACAAGCGTAGAAGTAAGGAAACAGTTGATCAGAACATGCATCTGGAGCATGTTTCTTTACGGCAGTGAGGCATGGACGATGAGAGCAGCGGACTAGAAAAGGGTGGAAGCATTCGAAATGTGGTGCTACAGAAGAATGCTGAAGATTAAATGGATCGACCGAGTAAGTAACGAGGAAGTGCTAAGAAGAGTAGGAGAAAAGAGAAGTCTGCTGAAAACTCTAAAAGAAAGAAGGGACAACTGAATTGGCCATATCTTGAGATATGATGGCCTGACGAAGACTATCGTCGAGGGAAAAGTGAACGGGAAGATTGGAAAAGGCAGGCCTCGTATGAGATACATGGAACAGGTTGTGAAGGATGTAAAAGAGAAGAATTAGGTCACAATGAAAAGGTTGGCCGATAGAAGAATCGAGTGGAAAGCTGCGTCAAACCAATCCGAGGATTGTTGACCAACGATGATGATGATGAGCCTGTTGAGGTTTTTGAAGCCATTCTGAATTTGCATATACGTAACATCCACCATTAATTTCGTCATGAAATGAAATTATTCTAAGAAGGTATTCTTTCCTTCTTCACAAGTGCTGAAAGAACTTTCACCGTTGTTATAGTTCTACGTTGAACTTTGTACGTGTATCCAGGCCTAGCAACAAGTTAAAGACCTTCCTCAGGGATCGGCGCTGGGTTTATATAAGGTCTAAGTCAAGTTAGAAGAGGTAGTGTATCTCATACAGTTAGGGTTCCATAAACGGAATACTACTTACAAGAATATTTGCTGAAGTGATATAAGATATGGCGGAGTTATAGCGTGACTCGAATGCGAACTTGATAATCCGATTTATTTAACAACACATCCGATTTTCGTTTAAGTTTCTAAGTTATTTTCTTTTAATCTCTCTAAATTATTTCCTTCTCGTGTTTTACATAATTTGATTTTCTAGTTTTTTGATATTTGTCTTCTTAAATTTCAGAACATTCGGCATCAAGCGTTAATGAACTTTTAAATGCTCTTTTTGCTCCTTCTAGGTGGATCATAGCGTTCATTCGTGCGTATTTCAGTAAACTATTGGGTTGGCCTAACTTTTTTATGTAATTATGGATCAATTGAATATCATAAATAATATAGAGGTGAATGTAAGCTAAAAGGGAGTTCTCGAAAAAAACTACCGAACAATCGGATTTCGTAAAAAAGTTGGAATTATTGGAGTAGAGGCATGGAAGGGACGACGAGGGAAGTTGTGATACGAGATGGGAATAGGTATTTGGGGAGTGGTCATGCGGAGAGCAAAAGGGGAATGAAAGAGGCGTGCTGAGAAATTTACGACTCGGCTATCCGAACTGAAGCGAGCAGGGTGGAGAGAAAAACTCCTCACTAGGATTTGGGATGCCGTCGTCTGCTGTTGTGTCAACCAATTATAATCCCACCCTTCGGCCACGAGAAATACCTTTGTTATCGTTCCTTAATCCCGCGGGAACATGACGTCCCTCCATGCGTCGGAGGCATTACTCAAATACCTAACCGTAACTTTCAAGTGGCGCGAAGCGATCTGCCTGATCTGAACTCTGACGTCTTCTAGTGCTGAGTCCATGACGGCAGCAAACATCTCGGATCATGAACCAGTGAATTTCGTAAGGATTAGCACCTGGTTGCTATGCATAAATTGGACAAAGAGACAAATAGATGTTGTTGGTTGAATATTTTTTGCTCTAGTCTGTTATGGTGATTTCAAATGGAAAAGGCATTTCAAAATTGTGCTCTTCGTTCACCTTTCAAAGAAATAACCGTTGATTTTGGCCATATCTTCTTTCTACAAATTAAAATTAGTTGCTGTCCATATCGGAGCTAAATATGTACAAATTCCAACTAATTTTGTGCTTTTCAAGATTAATATGTGTCAAGTTCAAGGTTGTCGTGAACGAATCAATGGCGTTGGTGTTGGCAATAAGTGACGCAACCAGAAATTTTATATGGCGGGCGCCATCTGCCCGATCTTTTGCAAAATGTAGCCAAAATGTTATTTTACTAAGTAGGTATATTTCGAATGTTATAGTGGGCCTTATTAGTTATTACATGTATGCATCCTATGAGTAGCCATATCAGATTTACAGACAAAAATAGCCATACACTATTAGGCGTATTCTAAGTATGTTGTATGTCATAGCACAGATGAGAGACCCTTTCTTTTGCCTTTGATTCAGTCATACTCGAGTAAAATGATGTAACGAGTTTTTCCTATTTTTCCAATTGCTGCTACCCGGTGACTGTGGCTTGTCAATTAAAGATTAGTTTGGGTTTTGTTGAGAGCTAAGGGGGAAGATTCCGGGACCCCTTTGCCCCCCTCCCCCCCCCCCCCCCCCATCTCATAGATGACCCAGTGGCGTACCCACCCACCGTGGGTACGCCACTGGGTCATCTATTTCTACATAATACCCTGCAAGCACTCATAAAGGTGTGTGACAGGGTGTGAGTGCCTCAGAGTCTCCTTGAGGGGAAATCCATTGAACGAGAAGTCAAGTTCAAGGTTATTATATATTATAAACAGTTATAACCCAATAAGGATACTGATCTTGTTTCCTTGAGATAAATCATAAGGAAATAATTTAACTTTCTTTTAAAACTTCAGAACGTGAAATATGCGCGTGCATTTAAGAGCAATTTCAGAAGAAGCAGGAGTGTTTATTTTGAACGAATCTCGAAAGTCATGAAGGTTAAAGAAAGGTCATCTAAGTTGAAAATTATTCTAAACCTTTCCCCTGTTTAGGTGAGTATGTTATTTTACAGATTAAGTTGTAGTCACTAGCACAAAAAGCCCGTAAAATCTGCTCTAAGAATAATTTATTGCGAAAGAGTTGTACGTATATTTTGGTTTTTGCACTAAACACCACCCTGCACTAAACATCACCTTAGTTAACCGTACATTTCTCAAATACATTTAGGGCTTTCTACAACACGTCAAATACGGAGATCACTCGTTTTTTTTTAGATATAATACTTTACGACTTCTCCTTTGTTCTCTCTTCATGCACGGAATATTATGGCATAATTCCTCTAAATTGTGGTTTCTTGCTCTTATATATTCCAATGCTTCTAGCTCCCCATGATCTGGTGCCCAATATATTTTATATATTCCTAAACCCTCAGTATTTAGGAATGCATAGTTAAAAAATTGCAGCATAATTTGCATCTACATTCATCGCACCACAACTTGAGTCTTGTATGCGAAGACGCGAGAAAAGTGGACTTTATTCTTAGAATACACATATTATATTCATTCATCTATTGAAAGAGTGCTTATCATTTTCTCTGTGGTACAATAATAAGACGTGGTGTTTCTTAAGCCAGAGCAACGCTCAGGGCAAGTAAATTTTCGAGGATCTCGAATATCTCCTCTCGTTCTACATGTTCGAGCCTTAATTACTAGCCTGGAATTTTTTATCATCCACGTCATATTAGAGCTATTATTCTCCTCATCACACCAAGAGCTATTTTAATCAGTTATTGTAAGTAGCTTTTAGCTACCACAGTACCTACCATAGAATAAGAAGTAAATTAAGAAGGAATTTTTTTTCTTTGTGATCAGTCTTGCCCTAGACAAAATAAAAACTCAGTGATGGGCAGCCTAGTAGTTAAGTAATACGAAGGGGAACCAAAAATTCCGAGTTCAAGTCTGTTATACGATTTTTTACAGCTAAAACCTTGTTGTATTATTTCTGGATACAAGACCTGGGTAGCCACAGACTAATGAAGATGAACTATCTTCGAGTGGACCAATCTTCGTGTTACAGTGATACATACCTAACCAGCCTCCTGATTCAGTATGTATACTTGTAACCTCGATCTTATTCTAAGATACAACCACGATCTTGGAATAAAATCGCGGATATAACTCAATTAACCTGTCTAACTTTGTCACAACCGAAGAGAGAGTCACACCGGATCTCCGACTTACCTCACAAACCTCAACATATCCCCTTCAAGTTCTCCGCATTTTCTTTCGTATACTTTCCTCTTTCTTTCCCGAGAAACTTCTCCCAATCCTCGAAATGCCTCCCATGCATCCTAACTCACTTCCACTTCCGGACGGTAGCCCATTCTCCCGGCAGAGATGGTAACATTTCCTCCAGCGGTCTTCCCTCTGCTACGTCCCATCACAAGAAACCCGTCCCAACGCCTCCACGTATCACGTACGTTTTATGGCCCGCAGTTATCCGATTACTTCCCAAGAATCGAAAGAAAGTTTCTGATACCTTACCCTTCACAAAGCGATTTTGAATGTATATTAAATTAGCTGCGTTTTCCCCATGGGGTTTTGTCATTTGGTTAAGGGATAGTCTTGAAGTGAGGAAACTGTGACGGTTTATACCACTAGTGATACAACCACCTCAATTCATTCATTTTTCACCATATTTGATCTGGAATATAATAAATTTTTGCTCTCTCGAAAAGTGGGAGGACTTTTCAACATTCGGAGAATCGGATTGGCGTGGTGGCAAGAGTTTTATCCTCCCAACCTGATGGCACTGGTTCGATTCCCAGCTATGGCAGAGATTATTCAGCGGTATACCCGTTCCCACTTGGGTGATTTAGGGAGAGTACTTCTAGTATAGTATTCCGTCCGTCGGATGGGGAGTCAAATCGTGGATCCTCACCTTTCGTTAGGTGTAAGGTAATGCCGACGCCCTGTTTTTCTCCACCCTTAGTTAAAAATTCCTACACTCCACCGATAGTTCTTCTGTGCTACAGAGCGCTAATGGCCTAAGTTGTTGGTCGCCTCCCCAAATTACTAACTAACTTTGAACATTCTTGCAGAATCATACATCGGCCACCCTGAAAATTATAGAGGTTAGATAGAATTGATGTAGATCTCCATCAAAGCATGTGTATACCTACCTGAGGATATATCCACCCTCCATTCGGAAATTTCTTACATGATTTACTTCAAAATTGACTGCAAAATGAAAGCTATGGCCATGGAAGCAGCCATTGTGCTTCAAATTTATAATTTATGATGTTTTTCATTCCTTATAAGGCTTAAGAGAAAATAATTTGAGAGTTCTTTTTTTCTTCATACGTTGCCAAATAAATAATACTAAATGCTTGATTACAGCAAGATAATGAGACTGATTACAACTCATATATTGTAAATAATGCAATGAATTGAATTTTGAGCGTGAAGATTAGGCAATTTGAATGCACAGCAAGAGTCAAACAGTAAATTTGCTTCAGAATTCGCTAAAAAGTATCAATATCGGATAAATACAGCAAAAAATTACAGAATATTTGTCAGGAGCCATGGAAATGAAAATGAAATTTTGTGGGTCACTTGCATTTTTTGAACCATCACAATAAAGAGGATAACGTAAAACCACTTACGTAATTTTATACTCTGAGAACATAACCGCAAATTATCATGAATCAATCAATGGTGAAATTTAACCTGTAATTTATTTAGCTGAATCCATTGGTCTTTTTGATGCTTTAAAAACAGCTATCTCACAAAATCTTCGCCATTCTGTATTTCACTGACTTCGAATTGATCGCTATTAATAAAAATGATATCAATACCTACAAAAATGCTCTCAGTTACTTTCTTTCTTATTTTAACTCGTTTGAGCAGAGCTTACGTTACTGGTGGCTACTTTAAAGTAGATGGAGAAGGCTAAAGAGAATGCTTACGCCGATTTGTTAAAAACTTAAAAAGTTGAGTTATAAATTTTTAGTAAGCTGTGCAATATTATTGATATTCGTGTTTGGCAAAAATTAGTGAAGATCAATGGCTAAAAATAGGCTTCCTTAATTTTTGAATTTAGGCTTTGAAGTACCTTCATACTACATTGAATGACTTATCTTCCCAAAATGTTTACCGATAAACTGTGTAATTGAATCACTTCTTGAAATCCTCTTTCGAATGAATTTATACTTTATTCTAGAGCCCATTTCATAGTTTTCAACTGGCACTGCTGAAAAAGCGGTGCTTGAATGTTGGCTTCTTATGAAAGGCTTTTTATTTAAAGCGTAAAGTAGCAAGTCGTTTCATGGTGATCGATTTTGCTACCTTTGGTTCAATATTTACCTTCTAAGGTATATATTTCCATTATATTTCTTCCAGGGACTATTGAAAGTCTTTTCTTATCTTTTTCACATAATGGTATGGGGTGCATATTAAAAATGGACTTAAATCCGGGTATCTTGGCATTAATCTGAAAGTTTTATTCTTGCTATCAGTATTTTTCAATCTCTTTGGAAGATTCTCGGCGATTTGATTGCCACGGGATGAAATATTTTGGCGTTTGTTTCGAAAAATTCTTTAACAGGCTCCAGATCCAGGAAGTTTTTAATTATTACCCAGCCTCAGTATTCGAATGAATTATTTTAGTGCATTTTGCGGGTAGGGTTGTCTCAAAATAGTTTTGTTTCGAAGATTACTAAATGCAGTTTTAAATGTACTAACGGCATTATTTCATTGAATAAAGGAGCATTCAATCTTTCTTAACTTGTTTCTCTTTCTGATGTCTCCTTATTTACTCGTTGCTTAATTGACGTGTATTGATATGCACTGTAATATTGTCAAAGTCTTAAAATATCAAATGGGCTAAAATGTGCTCTGCAATATTGTTAAAGTCTAGTCTAGTCTAGTTAAAGTCTAAAAGTATCAATTTTTCCGTGGCTGGGGGTAGTGGAATATAATTCCAAAGTAAGTTATTTTAAAAAAGAATCTCTAGAGGAGAATCAAAATGTTGTGTACTAGAGAGCCAACCGATCTCTTGTCTGCCTGACGTCTAAATTCAGTCTTATCTCTGGCTAAAATTGATATTTTTCAGTACTTGGATAAATTTTTGGGGATAAAGTCAACCACACAAACATGTATTTACTTTTCTTTGGAAAGAAATCAGTTCGTTTGGAGCTGCGGATGCCAAAACGACCCACATGGGAGGGGAATTTGATTTTTAATAAGTGTTTTTACAACCTTTTCTGTGATTTCTTCCTGAAGACTTCAACTGCCCTTCTATTATTATATGTTTCTCCTTCTTGGATGCCATGTTAATTGGAAGTTTTCCTAAATCACGTAAATGGGCTCCGCTTACACAATAGAAGTTTGTATTTTGAGTAATAAGAATTATATGCCAAGGAGAGTAGAATCAGAAACGCTAAAGTGGAACATGATTGAAAAAACTTAGCAACCACAGGTTCAGATCAAATGCTTGTTCAGTTTTCCTATGCATGATCTTTATTACCAAGTGATAATAAGAAGCATGCATATGTCAGTGGTTCACAGCTCGTTTTTGAAAGTGTACGAATAAAAAAGGCACATATGAAGTTAATTCCAAGCTAATATGTTTATTATCGGTATTTATTTATTCATTGCATTGCTATAGTAAAATACCCTGTTAGAAGGTTCCCCCTTGGAATGGTTCCGGGGGCATTTTGGGAGGGGATCCGTTCCAGGGGGAACCATCCTGGAATCGATCCGGGGGGAACTACCCTGGGACCGTTCCAGGGGGAACCACTGTGGAACAATTCCGGGGGGATTTTGGGAGGGGAACCACCCTGGAACCGTTAGGTTAGGTTTTTAAGGTGTGTCGACGGCAGTGGTCATTCTCACCTGGAACCGTTCCAGGGGGAACCACCCTGGAACCGTTCCCAGGGGGGAATTGGGAGATTTTGGGAGGGGAACCACCCTGGAACCATTCCAGGGGAGAACCACCCTGGGGGATGGGTTCCCTGCTGTTCTCTTGTAAAAAACCCTAGAAGCTGCTCCTGGAGATACGTCATGGAACTCCCACCTTTTCCTGCTCCAAAAAAGCTGAGAAACTAGAGATAGCTGTGATAACACATAGCACGATCTTGGATCGGATATAGCATATCACATTTAATTTAATTCGGCATAATTTGGCATGCACGCACTATACACAAAACTCGACCAAACTAAATCCATGAACGTCTAGCGCTTTTTGATGTCACATAGCGAATTCACAATTTTAATAACACACGTATGCATACTAGAATTTTAAACAAACACGACAGTTTATAAATAAAATATTATATTTGTTGACACTACTTCCTGTTTCAATAATTGCATTCACTTGCCTTTGTAACACATAAGATTACAAATCTGAGGCATGATATCAAAAACAAACAATGTCACAATAACAATATTAAACCACATGGCATGAGAATAAAAAGCTGTGTTCGAGCTTGCTTAATGCGTAAGATTTTATTTCAATGGTTGATCAAGGTGTTCAGCAACAAGGAGTCTTTTTTTTTAAACCACGCTCCTCTAAAAAGTGAAACTATATTTTTACAACAGGGAATTCATTTAGGGTAATTCCACCAGAAATCAACCAATTTTTATGAAAGTGGTGGCTGACCCATTTTTAATTTTTTTCATATTTTGTACATAGATAGGTGCATATATATAGATTACAAATCAGTTCTCGTTATATTTTTAGAGCAAACCATGTCCAAAATATGGGCATTATCGCATGTGCCAGCAGAGTAAAAATGTCACTTTTTGATGCTAGCGATTATTGCTACTATTTGCATGTTTTTAAAGTTACAGCAACCATAGTTATATTAATACTTTTAAAAAGTATTACTCTATATAAATATGCAAGAAAAAATAAATTTAAAAAAATATTTAGGCATAAACGAGGGTGTCAAATTTCCGCATGAAAATTTTGTTTTTTTCACTTTTTGAAGGCCAAATATTCAAAATAGGGACCAGATATCAAAACAGATCCTTTTGGGATTAATACTCTAAGTACACATGTATCACAAAAACAATATTTTGTTTTGATCCTGATTCCCCTTTACCCCCCAAAACAAATCCAAAATGGGTGGAAAATCAAAATTTGACATTTTCAAGGTCAAATATCTCAAAAGGGGGACCTAGTAAAAATATGATATTCTTAGGAAACTAACGCATCATCATAACCTACACTAACCTCAAATTTGGAGTTGATACTCAAAGTCCTTTAGGTGTGACAAATTTCCGAAATTTGACGGAAATTGTGTTTTGCAGCAATGTTAAATTAACATTATAAAATGTCCATACACTTTTTTACTATTAATATTGCTACTTTTAATCTTATTTTTATCAATTTCTATTAGCTTTAGATAAAATTTTTGTATTCCTATTATATTTTTGTGGTGAACTACTACTTGAAACACTGTGGATGGGGTGGGAGAGCAGAGATCCGACATACAAATATTTGTTTGCATGCACAGATACTGTTCTTCTATGTGGAATGAGAAGGGAAGGGAGGGTGGATAGCTTATTGCTAGCCTGTCTCAGCATGCACATTCTTGGAGGTGAAGCTTAGTTTTAGGGGGAATGGGGGGGTGAGTGGCAGTCAGCAAATTCCTGTTGGAACTTCCTCTAAAAAAAATTGAATACAAAATGTATATATTGTATACATTCCATGTACAATTGTATACTATATCTGTGTTGTGTACAAAATGCATAAACATTACACAGTGTATATAAAATGTAAGCACCATACATATACTCTACAGAAAATTTATACAAAATTTATTCCTGGTAAGTCACTGTGCACCAAGTGTTATCAGAGGGTATCAAAAAATTGTATAGACGATGATTATAACCAATATGGCATTTATTAGCCTACAGAAGTGGTTTTGGATTGTGTTAACGTGGCATGCATTGCAGTTAGTGTGTCTTCTTTCAAAATTAAAAAAACTTTGTTAAGAGAAACGACCCCCAGCATTCAAGAAGAAAGTTTCCCGGCCTAAGACACAGGTATCAAGAAAATTGTACGAGTCAATGGAGTGCCAGGGTCAGCCTGATTGCGAGTCTTCTGGCGATAATGACGAACACAGACACGAATATGCTGATTTGTTGGAGATTTTAATAAAGAGATTGGAAAGCGCAACAAATGCTAGAGAAAATTTTCAGATTTTAAGCCTTTTTCCCCAATCCTGGTTACGAAAAAAAGTTTGCACCTAGTTTAATGTGAGTGATTATTTAGTGTGGCAAACTAGAAAACTAGTGAACAGATATGGTGTTTTGCCAGAGTTTTCTCCAAACAAGAGTGGCCATTGTGCTCTACTGACAAATCACGTCAAAATTATTGTTGAATTTCATGAGTCTGATGAGAGTGGCAGAATGTGTCCCGGAGGAAAAGATTCTGTGTCGATTATAAATAGTGATGGTAGGAAAGAGCAAAAATAGGAAAGCCTAGTTATATGCAATCTAAATGAACTTTATGTTGAATTTAAACAAAAACATCCAGAAATCAAAGTTTCTCTAAATTTGCCCAGTTATGCCCAAAGTGGTGTGTGCTTGCGGGACCACATGGAACCCACACTGTTTGTACATTCCATTGTTTATATATTCCAGAAGCATGTCATAAATAAACTTAAAATATTGGCTCTTCAAGTATCTAAAATTCACTGCTATTCGGACGGGGCTGCAAGCCAATATAAAAACAAAATTTTTACAAACCTCTGTCACCACAAATCCGATTTTGGACTAGATGCAGAGTGGCTTTTCTTTGCCACTTCACATGAGAAGGGCCCATGTGATGGTATAGGAGGGTTGTAAAGAGGGTGACTACAAAAGCAAGCCTCCATCAAACTACTAACGATCATATAGTGACACCTGAAAAAATGTTTCAATTCTGCACCAGCGAAATAAAAGGAATATCTTTCATGTCCCTAGTGAAGAAATTGAAGAATGTGGTATATCTCTTTTACAACGATATGAAAATGCTCTGCAAGTGCCTAACACCCGTGAAAATCACAACTTCATCCCAATAAACAAGCAAACAATGCAAGTTTGACGAACATCATCATCTTGTTTGTTCCGTGAAATGCCTACCTCTAAACTAGCACTTACTAAACCGACGAAAAACACTGAAAAAAAAATTGATTATGTTGCTTGCGTGTATGATGGCAGTGGGTGGTTGGGCATTGCATGTCAATATTGTGAAGAAAATAATGATTTTAATATTCACTTCTTTCAACCTGCTGTCCCAGGGACTAATTTCAAACTTTCAAAAATGATGAAGCATGGGTGCCGCATTGTAACATTCTACGAATTACATCGGCAAGCGAACTGACTCTATCTACTGGAAAGTCACACAGCATATCATATGAGCTTAGCCTACAAATCAGCACCACGATGAATGCACATTGGACACGTATCCACAAACCTGTGAGTTACTAGTAATAGGTCTCTTTAAAACACTGACGTAGTGGTATGAATCTATGGATAAAACTACATGTGCACCATTTCCGTCAAATTTCGGAAGGCTGTCACACCTAAAGGACTTTGAGTATCAACTCCAAATTTGAAGTCAGTGTAGGTTATGATGATGCGTTAGTTTCCTAAGAATATCATATTTTTACTAGGTCCCCCTTTTGAGATATTTGACCTTGAAAATGTCAAATTTTGATTTTCCACCCATTTTGGATTTGTTTTGGGGGGTAAAGGGGAATCAGGATCAAAACAAAATATTGTTTTTGTGATACATGTGTACTTAGAGTATTAATCCCAAAAGGATCTGTTTTGATATCTGGTCCCTATTTTGAATGTTTGGCCTTCAAAAAGTGAAAAAAACAAAATTTTCATGCGGAAATTTGACACCCTCGTTTATGCCTAAATATTTTTTTAAATTTATTTTTTCTTGCATATTTATATAGAGTAATACTTTTTAAAAGTATTAATATAACTATGGTTGCTGTAACTTTAAAAACATGCAAATAGTAGCAATAATCGCTAGCGTCAAAAAGTGACATTTTTACTCTGCCGGCACATGCGATAATGCCCGTATTTTGGACATGGTTTGCTCTAAAAATATAACGAGAACTGATTTGTAATCTATATGTATGCGCCTATCTATGTACAAAATGTAAAAAAAATTAAAAATGGGTCAGCAACCACCTCTGGTTGATTTCTGGTGGAATGACCCTTTAAATATCATCGAAAGTCGTCACTACACTGTCAAAACACACACAAAAATTTTCACGTTGATCATGTAGCTGAATGATGATTTGGATTCTCATTGGCTCATTCCGAATGTTCCAATTTCTTTATGACTTTAATGTGCCTGTAACATGATATTAACCCTCAATTCCTGTGTCAGCAATTCAAAAAGTCTGCATGGACGGCAGATTAAAACAATGACAAATTCGTTCAACACAATCACTTGCCATAACAATTATTTACTCACCGTAACGTAATTTTAACGTAATTAGGATTTAAAAGTAAGCTTCCATGATCACGAATTACAAGAAAACGTAATTATTCGAGAAGATAATTCTTTCTCACGTTTCATGATGACAGCCATATTGAATTTCGAAGTGGTCTTGCAATTACATCGATAATAGTCTATTCGATATGGGTCGATATAACTTTCCCCAAACCGCGAACTATAAAATCAATAGGAAATGAAAAACCACTTTGTACGTTCCAAACAAAGATTTTATTGGGTTCGACCATGGTTTCGACAAAATACGATATGTCATTATCAAGGTGTAAAAATAAAAATGTCCGTTCCTTAAATACCCTCAAATTAGGGGTGGGGAGGGAAACTGAGGAAGGAGGGTGGGGGGGGGGAAGTGGTATGGAGTTGGGGGAACTGTGGTAGGTGAGGGAGAGAGAGTAAGGCGAACTCCCAAACAAGGCCAGCAATTACGTCAATGCAAGGACAGTGGTCAAATACATGGTGCAAAACCGTCACAAATTTAAAAGTGGTGAATGACCATCAAATAGAACATCATTTACAATGTTGACATTAGACTTCTTCCTGGCTTTTGTTATCTCATATTGTTCAAGGAAATCTAATTTTTTATCCTTGTTCTCCACATGTAGAATTTCAGGATCAAAATTACTGGGGTGATTACATGCGAACATTGAAGATCTATCACCAGTTGTAAAGCATTTTGCATGTTCACTACATCTGATGGAAAACTTTCTTCCCGTTTGGCCAATGTACCTAGCGTTACATGAATTGCAATTTAATGCGTACACACCGCTTTTGTCCCTATTTTTAAAAGTATCTTTCACGTTAAATAAAATTTTTTTCAATGGTCACGGGGTTATAAAAAGAGAGATTAAAATTATTCACCGGCATGCCTTTTATTACTCTGTACGTCAAATTGCCTAAAAAAGGTATTTTACACCACCGTGATGGTTTATCATTACCAATAGGAGATAATTTAGCCGTTGACTTAATAGCTTTTTGTTGAAGTTTTTTGTCTTAAGTTTTACAATTTTAGAATTTAAAATTTATTTTTACACCTTGATAATGACATATTATGTCTAAACCATGGTCGAACCCAATAAAATCTTTGTGTGGAACGTATAAAGTGGTTTTTCATTTCCTATCGAGTGGTTCCACAAAGTTAAGCTCCTCAAACTTTGAACTGTGATAAAATCAATACTCATGTTAAATTACTCGTGGTAATCAAAAACTTTGGAATTAAAATTACCAAAGATTTTATTTATGGTTTATGATAGTGTTATTTAAAAAAAATAAGTTTCCTAAACTTTATTTGAATTAAATGGACTTGGAATTTCATCATTTAAAATTAAAACTGAATTTTTTAAGGTTATACACTAAGTATTTTACTTCCAATTTTCATACTACTAATGAAGGAATGGTTTTAATTTTACTACAGCTAAATCGTCAGTGCAATCTAGCTTTTCAAATGATTATCAAGGAGGTGAAAAGTTTATCGTTTCTCCACGTTTTTGGAAAGTTCTTGACTATAATTATACTTTTCAGTGTTTTCAATGAAGGTGATTATGGTGGAATAACTGTGAGATTTATAGAAAATTTCGAAGTATTGAGGTAAATGAGACTTTGGGTTGTAATTCCATCGGGATTCTGTACTAAGTTTCTGCCCCATATAACAGGAACCTGCTAGATCCAGCTACGTTTAGCTGAACCCTGCGAAGTACCTGCAGATTTCCTGATAACTTCTAGCTGGGTCTTGCAGGAACTTAGCCATTCAACCTACTGAAACACTAGAAGCTTTTAGTTGCATCCATGTATATTCTGCTACAAAATTCAGTATCTGTTGAAGATAAAAGCAAGGTAACGTGCTCTTGATTGAGTTTGAATGTGAGATGGAATTACATTATGGAAAGTATGAGATAACTTACAACCTGCACCAGTTGTTGCACTTTGCAGAATGATCATTGAGTTACCCTTATAAAATATATGGAGGATTATACGTCTGAATTTTTTATGTTCAAGTGCTACTCAATTTACCCATTATTTGCGCTGGATTCTGAGTTCTGTATGATTGTTCCCCTTTCACATGTTTATAATATTGATTTCCAAGCATTTCTCCTGGTGAACTTGAAAATAGATTACGATTTCCATGTTCTTCCTCATGACCTCCCAGGTACATGAAGGTTCCAATGTATCAGGAAGACCAAGTTTCTCCCTTTTCTTTCAGGTTAAATGCAATGGTTCCTTAGAGCTTGGTTATATGCAAGGGTAAGGGGATCCTGCATGCTCCTCTAGGAGAATGTAGGTTCCTCTCACCGTTGCCATCCTCCTCACAGTTCTCCCTGGAACACACTGGTTCCTGAGAGGTTACCCCTGGAACATTAAGGCCCGTATTCATAGTCGTTACCTGGGTGTCCTCCGTTCGCTGGATGATCCCTTAGCTCAGAAAGTGTATTCATAGTCACAATGAAGAGGACAGATGTCACCCATCACTCCCCTAGGCTACCGATTTCTTGGGTGCGGCTTCAGGCTCACCCAGAGCTCCCCTAACGTAATTTCAAGATGTCCGCCGCTATCACCTTAGGTATTATAAATGAAATATCTCTTATGAAACGACTTACACGCATGAATTTTAGTTTTAGTAATGCTAGTTTTTAATGAGCGGACGGGAATGATTGAAAATGTGACGTAAATTTTCTTTATAATGCAAATTACATTATCCTCTAAACTTCCCGTATTATGTTGTGCAACACAACCAATTTTCAAGAAATAATTGTGAGTAATGAATTAAAAGTTGAGTTATGAATGTTGATTACGGAATATTATTCCCTTATTTCTCTATTATAAGAATAAAATACGGATTAATGCATTATATTGGCTTAATTACAATAAATTTTCCTCTTTTAACTCTCTGATTCAGAATGTTGAGGCGTTCAATGTATGAAGAATGTTATGAAAAGCAGAATGGTCGTAATAATTCTCCCGCGTCATGATTTAAATCAAACAATCACTAATTTGTAAAGAATTTCGATCGGAAAAGTAAAACATTCGTTGCTGTCAACAAACAAGGCGGAGCGGCGCGAGGAGAAGCAACAAATTAACTAAAATGTGTTTCGTAAATACTGCGAGGCTTTCAAGAATATGGACGATTACGGTGTGCACGACAATACGGCAGTTAATATGACGCTATCCCCGAGTGGACGTTTACATGTGGGTATTATAATGTGGAATTTCAATGTTCCTCGTACTGTGCATGACACGTAGCTGATATCAATATGAGTGAACGCGATCTTTGCAACGATATACGACAAGTGCAACGATAACACGTATCAAGTTCATATGTGATAGTAAACAGTGTCCCTTATCGTCATGAAGTTCGGCAAAAGGGAGAGATCGTTCTAACTCACCATGAGTTTCAAGAAACGAACGTCATCTGGGAAGCAGAGAGTGTTCTTCAAAGTATAAGCGACTATCCTGCATTACGGTGTATATAGCCATACATAAGTGATATTGGATTCCCGCCACTAATTTATCCCAGTACTTTCCGAGTTGATGTTAGTGAACCAAATCTGGATTACAATTGCAAATGCTCCACATCCTCTCTTCATAGAGATGATGGATGGGTTTCTATGTGAAATTCAAAATTGACTGTGAAAGAAAATTGTATCATCTCTTGTTATGAAAGCATAAACTGTGGCCAGTGGACTATCACATTCTAAGTTGCATTTGTGAGGGTGTGTGAATTGCTACCCGATGTTTACATTTCTGTTGTGGTGTACTGTAAATTAAAATATTATTCGGTAAGCTGTTTTTTCCATTCAATGGATTAGGGATTTTTATGAGGCATAAAAAAAACAGTTCTTATAAAAACAAGTGTGTGAAATAAAGTCAAGATGGTTGTAATAACAGCTGATTTTTTTAATATGACTGCTGTGGAGGCCTTTAAAACGTAGCATTCCCGAGTGAAATTCTATTTTGATGATATCATGCCCCTAAATTGTAGTTTCGGATAGAATTCTTGCTATAACAAGCTATCGTTAATACATCAGTCACGACGGTACTCCGGTCCACCGCAATTTATATATTCAAGTAATGCCTCACGTATGCCCAACTATGCCATATCTGTCGCGGTTGTATGTATCATCGGTTCTTTAATTTTCTACTAAATATTGTATTACTTAATGCGTGACTCAATTAAGTAACGCAAGGAACACAAGCGATCCAGTCCTATTTGCTTCATCTCTGTTCGCATTATACGCCTGACTAATATCTTCTCATGCCTTCTTCTTCTCCGAATTGGAGGTTACATCGGTTCGCCTACCTATTTTCAATTTTGTCTTTATACTGCAAGACCAAATCACACAGTATATTTTTTTCGGTGATTGTAAATGCAACATTTCTGCCGTTGGAGGCTGCCATATTTATTTACATAGTTCACCGCGGTTACCTGTTGCAATTTATCATGACAATAGAGCATCGAAAAACGTGCGGAACCGTTCACCACCGGGTTGACCCGATCTTTTCCTTGAATCACTTCCCCTGGTTAGATCATACCTAGGTGTGGTTTATGAATCGCGTAGTGAAGGTGACACCCAGGTGTCCTCCGGCCAGGGGAGACCCATGTCTCCCCTGCGAAAACGACTATGAATACGGGCGTAAGTTTCCTGGGTGGGTCCCCCTGAAACATCAGGGTTCCCGGGTGGTTCCCCGTGGAACATCAACGTTCTTGGGTGGTTCTCCCTTGAACATCAACATTCCCGGGTGGTTCCCCAAGGGATCAACGTTCCCGTGTGGTTCTAGGGGGGAAACTTTTAACAGGGTAATGGATTGCATTATATAATTACAAACATGTCCACGAATCAGATATTATTCATACCATCCACATGTTGGCTTACAACGGAAAACCATTAAAAACTAGCCAGAATAATCAGAATAATATTATAGGCCAGTCAAAAATATAGCTAAGGAAAACAGGTCTTGTAACAATAAACTTCTGAGATTCTTAATAAGAGATTGTCTCGATAAGCAGAATTCCATTAGTAGATTACCAATTTTTTCTAGTTCTTATTTTTCCCCGCTATCTAAACTCCGTCCTCCTCGATTTTCCCTGAGAGATGAGAACTTTTATTGATAGATTCATGAAATGTCTTTTAAATTGAGTTCTCAGTTGCTACTACTTTAAGCTCTACTTGCCGTTTTATTTAAACTAAGACTGATGGGAGCGTGAATAAAAAGACATCCCCCTTTTTAGATGTAAATTCCGTTCCCAAGAATCCGATTTGCATGCTTTTATGTATTTCAGTCAAAGGGAATCCAGTATGCAGGAGAGTATCCATCCAGATGCTCGTCTTGCATTCTTTCCGAAGCGATCCAATTAAGCCCGGAGGTTACTAGCGCCGCTTTTGTTTTCGAGTGCCACGATCCACTCACTCCCCTGAGGCGAGAGGCCTCTGGTTTTGAAGTTGTGCCGGAGTGATGAGCGAGTTAAATTAAGACTTAAACCGGGAGATTAACAATCCGGCATGTGCACTCCCAGGGTGGGGGTTTGTGAGGCAAAGGTCCCGTCTAAAAGACAAAGGCAAACTTCTGAGAAGATGTCGATGTCGATGCAGGAACGAACTGTTACCGGAGAAATTCTTGTAAGTGTGGCTTTGATAGATTTTGAGCAGTGCAGGAAAGGAAGTGACACCTTCGAATTGGAGCTGTTTTCGCAGGAATGCTCTTTCCGTTGTTCTACTCAAAGTGTAACGCGAGCGCATATTGTCTATACATATTACCTCCGCAGTTATAGGCATCATTGTAAATGAACGTTGAAAGTATCTTTCTGTGACTCTCTCGTAGTATTTTCTCTATTTTTGTTGAATCCTATATGGCTTGAGAGAATTTTCGGATGGGTTTGATGGTATGACACCTCTCGAATCCACTGGTAATTAAGATTTTATCCCACTAAGGTAATTAAGATTTTATCCCATTCTTTGTCTCGTTTACTTAACCGCTTAGTTCAATTGCTATCGAAGAGGTAAATGAACAGTAGATAAAATGGTGGTACTGTGTTACAAAAGTTTCTCATATTTTAAGGGTGTAGCTAGTGCATTTATCAGTAGTTCATCATCGGTTAGAGTATAAAACCGATCAATGTATGATTGTTGGCCTAGGTTATTAATAATGTATTTCAATCAGACATGGTAATAGAATGCTTAATTCGTTTTGATCTCTAGAAATTCTATTATTCAAAAATACATACATTCTAGAAACGCCACTTTTAACTTCGCTGGAATAACTTTAAATCTCATTTTGGCATTTTGTTTTTGGATCGCTGAATGTGAAATTAGTTTCCTAATTTCGTTTCTGAACCCAGTTTGGTGATATCTCAGAGACTTGACATTCTTTACATTATCACCATTTTTGTAAGCCTCAACGCTCCCTTAAGCCGAAAAAGAAAAACAGTGTACTAACCCTACGGTCAGTGAAGTTAAAACGGTGAACTGAGATGTACTGACAATGTGTCTCTTGCGACCAAACGTTTCAAACTTTGCACTGAAATGTATACAGAAAAAACTGGAAAACACGCGGTTTCTGTCTACCTTTTCCCTTTCCATTCTTTCTAGCCAGTATTTTTCAATCAAATATGCGGACTTTAGAGGGAAGTTTCTCAGATTAGCCCATAATTTTCCGACCACGTAAAATGGGATAAACTGTAGGACTCATTTATTTCGGGTTGACGTGTAATTGTTCCTAACTTAAACAGCTATTATTCTGAAACCACATGACCCTTTGTACGCACATTATGTATGTACTACCTTATCAAAGCTGAGCTCCAGTCGTAGGTATCGGGCGCCATCAATTGATGATATTTAATTTCAGAGTGGAGTTACACTGCTGATATATGTGACAGACTGACATTTTCTGCCGTTTTGAATGTTATCGTGTATCTTTTTCCCTCTGCTTCTCTAAAACCTGTTAATTTTATTTAAATAACTTTAACAATCTACTTATAACTGGAAATACGAGCTTGGAAGTAAGAAAACACTTGATTAAAACATTTTTTGAGCATGCTTCTTTGTGGAAGTGAGAAATGGGTGATAGTAGCAGCAGGTAAATCAACGATGGAAGCATTCCCAATGCGATGTTACAGAAAAATAGTGAAGATAAAATGGAACGACTGATTAACAAACAAAGAAATACTAAAAAGAGAGGGAGACAGGAGAAGTGTAATGAAAGATTTAAATAGAAGACGGAACAGCGTCATCGGCCATATCTTGAGACATGATGACCTGATGAAGACTAGTTAAGCATTCTATTCATGGAGGAAAAGTGAATGAGGAGAATGACAGATGTGTGTCTCTTATGAGGTATTTGAAGAAAGTAGTGAAGGATGTGGAAAAGAGGAGTTTAGCCGATACAAGAATCGAGTGGAGAGCTGCGTCGAACCAGTCTTGGGGTTGTTGAAACATGATGATTAGCGCCCATATAATTAAAAAAAACAATTTCATTCTATTTTCCTGAAACAAAGAACGATTCTTTGAACACTCGCTGCTGACTTATGACTGTACCGTGTAAATAGACCATATGTCTCATATATTTATTTCCATAGCCTGAAGTAGTCTTTCCATTTGTCTTTGTATCTTATTCTCAAACGCATTCTGGGATTAGTTCCTTGAAACGGTCCTTGCTATTTGAAGTAGTCGTTCTGATTTATCTTCTCCGCATCTGATTTTCATCGTTTACTTGTTTAAGAAAAAATTTTTAAAGAGTTGTTAACTATGATGAAACTGTGCGTTTTCTACGTTCAATTTACTTTACTTATTATGAGCTGTAGCATACAGCATTGACACTTTTTCCTCCCGCTATAAATTGCTTCGTAGCCATCGACCAATACTCATTTCTATCACTTTTCCCCTCTCTATTTTTGCTTGTAAGTTTTTTCGGTGATATAGGTTGCTTGTAAATGTTTTTATGCTATAATCCCATGTAACCTACCTCTGTAAGAACCCTGGCTTATCTCTTCCTCCCTCCTTTATATACTTCCACTGATGTTTTTTTGTAAACAACATACATTCTATCCTAATCGATGTAGATCCCATGCAGGTTTTAAACTTGGGTTTATTGGAGATTTATTTTCTCCCTTCCGATTGAACTCCCAAGCAACCCCCTTTGACCTCACCGCAATACCTCTAAGCCTGGGATCGTACCGTTAATGAACTCGTCAGCCCTTGCACACCCATTCACAAAATGTTTGCGGTTTTTTGGCCGCATTAAGGTAGATCCCTTCACTGTCTGTATTCCTCATTAAACCCTGTGTTTCTCTTCGCCTTGTATCCTCAAATTTTCCTCCAAGGAGCATACTTTTTTCTTTCCGGTATCTCCCTTCATGTTCTGGTTCAAACGTGGACTTATAGAGGGGAGATTAGCGCCCATAAAAAAAACCGACTGTTTTGAATTTGTGTAAACGTTTTTGCGGCATCTACTTCGACCCTTCTCTGACATATCTCTCCCCAAGAGTGTGCCATATTTTTATATGCATTTTCAAAGTGGCTAACGATGCTCATAAATACCTTAAGAATGGCAAATTTTATAATACTCTTCGTCTGCAAATTTTGCTAAAATTATCGAACTTTGCCACTTAGTGTTCATTCATACCGTAAAAAAGAAACTACTCTTAAATGTTCACTAATTCTGTAGGTATAAATGATTCAATGCCAACCAGTCAAAGGATTTCCATTAGCCTTGAGGTTTAGATGATGCAAAAAATAGATTTTCATATTATTTGTTTGAAATTACACTGTATTTCAAAATTTAAATTTAGTCCAAAATGTAATTTCGTATTTCATAAGCACGGTCAAAGGTCAGTTGACTTTGAACCATGGAATGAGCACGACTGTTTTGTTATATTAGTTTACTGATGACTAATTAAAAGGCAATAAATATTTTACAATGACAATAATGCAATTGGGGGTATCGCTGATTACCACGCTTAATAGGAACATTTTCCTTTGAATATGTTGAAGACTTTTATTAGTTTTTCTCTGAATCTATTTCTATTCTCAGTCCTGCGGTACAGATGAGTAACAAAATATTTTTGAATACCAAATTCTTATCATGTCACAATTTTTTCCTAAAAATTAATCCCCTTAACATATTAATTCGTATTCGTATTTGTAAACGTCTTACCTGTGTCAGCACCCTTGATTAAAATTTTAACCGTGCACCAGATTTTCATTTCAATGCACTAGCTGCGCATGGTCCCAAGTTCTTATATTAATTAAATGTCTTTAATCTTAAAATAACATTTTATTTCGATCTACTTTCATAATTTCATACCACATTAAACTGAACAGAGATTTGAAGGGTGAAATCATTTTTTTAGGACCCACTTAATGTGCATTCAATGTCGGTGTGGTTTTTTCACGAATCCATCGTGAGCATTAGTTGTTGAAGTGGTGTCATTTCATCCTTAAACTAGTAATCAGTGCATTTGACTCGCTATTATTGAGATGTGACCTATAATTATGGTCTTATAAGGTTTTCCCCAATTTTCTTCAAAAGTACGTCTTTTTTTTAAACTATCATTACGATTCAAAAATAAGTCCTTCAGGTGAGATGTACCTACTTATCAAAATTAAATCTTGATGTTATTAATTGATGTGAGTTGGTAATCACTATCTGCAATGAAGCGTTCGCCGGACCCTGATGCTGCAATGACAAAGCCTCATAACCTTTTTTCAATTACATTAAAATGTTGAGATACATCAATATCACAATATTCTTTTTCCTTATCTCTTAAAGAATTAAACGCAACTGATACATTCAATCTACAGAAATTCAAATCGGAATGGAAATATTTTATTTTCATTCAATCTCAAACTGTGAGGCAATATATTTCTGAATCTATTGCAAAAATAATATTCTATAAGTCATGAGGGATTGATGCTATGGCATAAATGGCTAGTATCATGTCTCCTTGTGGAAGAACAGTTGCCAACCTCTCACTCCGCCTTTTACTTTCACTTCTTTTTTCCTGTGTAACTTTCGCCCTCATCATTTTAAACTTTCACCTCTCTATGCCCTTACTTACTCCACCTAAAATGCCCCATGCCCAACATAAATACGGAGTTTGGAGATCCCTAAAACCAGCTCAAAAATTTTCTCTCCCACGTTCCGTGGCGGTCCTAGGCGTCTAATTCGAGCCGTCAACCGCAGAGGTTTCAATTCCAGGAGGCGTTGCTTCCTCGTTCTCTCGCTGTGTAGGGAGATACGGACCCTCAACTCCATCCCTTGAAGCGATGAGAGACCATGGTGGCTGTAAAACCTTTCACTATTCCCTACCCCCCCCCCCTCCCTAAGGGGAATGGACCAACTCTTAAGGGTTAGATCGTCAGCAGTTTAAGGAAAAACCGCTGACGAAGCGTGTTCGGTGACGTGATACCATCGCGAAGGCCATTGTACACTCTCCTGAAAAACTTCAAACGTGTGAGAAAATCGGATGATGTTTCGAGATGAGAAAATGTCCTTAATGTGCGGAATGGAAACTCAGGCTATTTGCCTACAAGGAAGGTGGCTTCCCACGTTATTATTTGACTTATTTGATTTTATTAGCCATGTTAATGCCTCGTATCCATGCGGTCACTAGCATTTCACTCACAAAAACCTGCTAAATTATACAAATCCCTAATATTGTGAGGAGAATTTGACGTGATGGTAAACCATTTTAATCTAGAATAAGCCATATAGTGATCTTATTACGCTCTTTGTGCACAGCATGATATTTTTGGTGTTATGAATATTATAATGTTTTAATGCTGCAACTGGAGATAAAATCCAGCAAATGGGACAATTTAATCGCACTTCTCGAGGATTCCATACTTCTCTCTACATTTCCTGCAATTAATACTAATTAGTTATAATTTTATTCTAACGGATTGAGTGGTCAGGCTAAGTAAAAATTATTATTAGAGTAAAAATCAATAATAATGAAAATATAATAATGAATAACCACAGGTTAGTTATTATTTTGGTTACATGCAAAAAATAATAAGTGAACATTACTCTTGCGGTAAAAGAACTTCTCCGTTCATACCTTCGTCACAGCTGAGCCATTACAATCTTTCAATTATTAATTTTTAAAAATGTATTTAACCCTGATTGAAGAAGTTCAACAAATATAACGCCAAATGGCGTATAAAAGTCACACAAAAGGGAGGCCAGCTCCTTTCTCTTAGACTTTAGTGGTTTCCCAGAAAGATCGGGTGCCCAGAAAAATCAGTTCTAGTTTGGCTGGACATTCCTAAACCCTCTCCCTTGATTCGAGCTCCAGTCAGCCGCTCAACTTTACCACGTTTTATCACTGAACCGCCACGCTTTCTCCAATGCTGATGATTGAACAGTAAAAATACAAATGCACTATCAGTAAAATAACTGTCAGAAAATTTTTTCTGTGATCATATGTGAGGGATATTTCGGATCCCAACTGTTTCATCCCAGAAAAAATATTTTTTATCTGATTTTGTGTATGCCCTTTTGAGCTAAGCGCCTGCGTACCATGGAACTATTCCGATGGTACGAACTCATGGCATATCACTAACGAGCATTGACTTCGTTTACGTGATTGCCAACTCTAAGGTCATATTGCGTGTGTTCATGGCGGGTTAATATTGAATTTTTCATTTTATACTTTAATAGATGTTAAAATTGGAGTAGTATGAATTTGGCATTTCTGAGCTTCAATTTTATCCCAAAAACAATCCCTCTATAATACCATGGAGTTGATTTCTCGCCGTTCTTAAATCATCAAATTTATATTAAACATAGCGGCTCTGTAGAGTACGCGAAATTTGAATGTGCTTCATGTATATAACTCTGTTAGCAGTTAAATTAAAGGTTGATCTCTTCTTAATGAGCATGACAGTTTAAATTTTATGCAATTTCTCATCTGAGTGGTTTTGATCCCTTGGCTTCAGTCATCTGCAGAGAATAATTAGACATTGCACTCCACTTAATCCCCTGCGCTGTTTTCCATGAATGTAATGAGCTCTCCATGTCCGGTCGCTCCCTTCTCAACTCACCGCCTGCGCATTCCGTTCGTCGTGAGATCACGCTGACCCCATCTATCCTTTCTCACTGGCCATTCCTGGCTATGCCATGCATCTATAAACGCTCCTCCCTTTCCAGCCGTGATGGTTGAATCTCCCGTGCAGGGAAAAGAATGGGACCGAAAAAAGGGTCAAGATTCGATAGGTACTCCCGTCGAAGATATTCAGGATTAAAAAAGAGTGACTTTCGTTAGAGAGAGAGGGGGAGAAGAGGAGAGAGGAGTGAGGAGAGGGAAAGAGAGTGGAGAAAGCCGTGGTGGGTGTCGAAAGGTCACACACGTGCTGGATAGGGTTAGGGCAAGAGAGAGGAACTGGTGGGGATGGGAGAAGACTCACCCGTGGCCGGAGTCGTGCATTAGAATGACGGATCTCGACTCAGTTGATGGGTGAAGAGAGAGAGGGAATGATATATGAGAAATTTTGCGAAGGGATGGAGAGGAGGGAAAGACACTTCTGAAAACAGATGAACCGGTTGAGAGGTTAGTGTTTGAAAAAGATAGGAATGGATCAAAATTTACATTCAAGAATTTTTTTTACATATTCACCGAAAAAATGTATTGTTTGATCCAATGCAAACTCGCATCTCTCGAGAGAAAAATGCGATATTTTAGCCCACGTAGTTGGTTAATATTACTTGGAAATACCATACAATTCATGTTCATCATGAAGAATTACGATATCAATAAATTTCCGAGAGTTATGAGTCGTTTATGTATTTATTGCTCTCCTTCCTAAGAGCACCGCAATTGGACAAAGTGAATTTATTTAGAAATATTATTTCCTTCTTCCATGAAATAGAGGAGAGAAATAACATAGGTGAATTGATATTCCTGCGTTAGCTGGAAATCCTAGCCCAGCAACAAGTGAAGGAACAGGAACTACCTGAAATAAACCAGCTATGAGCGTATGTCTCTTCCTTAATGAAGACCTCAGTGGAATGATTGCCACGCATGACATGGTTGACTGAACCCGGAACTGCTATGACATGTTTTGAAATATACTAGTATGTACCAGCCGCCACTAGAAATCTTTTTCTCACGCTCTGAAGTCTTCGTAGGCTTTAGGCGCAATCACTCAAACTGCTCTGTAAGCTTATTTAACTGTTCTCTCCTGAAATATTACGAGCATGAGAGACAAACCCAACTGACAACGTAACATATATTGCTATGTTCTTATGCAGGGTAGTATGCTCCGAGTTTCACCTCGGAAAATAAAGTTTTGTATTCCTCCAAAGTGAAAAGTCCGGTGACCTCATTTATCCACACCTGCTACGTGACGCTTGGTGCGTACCAAAGCAGGCTTAATTTATGTCAATTTTGACGTCTGTTGCGGAAACGCACAAGTCGTCTTGTTTAAAATACATTTCCAGGATCGTAATGTCTGTCCATTTTCTGAGTAAAGAGGAAATTACCGAAAGCCTACTTTGCGTCGTAGGGACAGTACGGGAAGCAAGAAGCCATATTTCGCGTTTTCAGGTTCGAAGTTTTCTTCGCAATCTCTTCTTTTTCCCCTCACAAACGGCTTCCACTGCCGTCGCTTATTCCGGTTTAACAACAGCTGGAGGAACATTGAATGGAGGTCACGAGTCAGGTGCTTGCCAGTTTATTGCCAAGGTTTTTTCAGCGCGTGAAAATCGGTTTCTTGTAGGTTCTCCAATGCACAGCTTTAAAAATTCTATGAATAAGTTAACAGATTGGCAATACGTAGTTTTTCTGGTAGTCTACTCAAAAGAATGATTTAAATGATTTGTTGTACATCCGGAATCTGCCAATGATACCCTGTGCTATACCAAACGAATTACCTAAAAACAATTATCACCTAAATATCACATTGTATCATGTGAATATCTCTTGTTATTATCTAGTAGAGGAGGGGATGAAAATAATTTACAATTTACAATATTTATTACAAAACCAGCCTGTCTCCAAGTACGCTTTGCTTATAAAATATTTAGCAATTAGTTTTCTTATTTTTTTCAGTTATTATATACTCACTGTACTTCTACGCTGTCTAAGAAGAACTAATTCCAAAAAATATGAATCAACCATTTCATCAACTGTGAATTAATATGTGAATCAATCCCAATCCAAGCTTTTATTCTTTGGAAGGGTATCTTCCAAAGATTACTAAAATAAAATTCCTTGATTGATTCTCCCTATGCTATTACTAGCAGTAGTTACTCGTAAGAGGGAACCGAAGCTAAGGTCATTTGTGATATATCGTCACTCAGAAGAAACAATAATCTCAACATGGGTATTCCTTTTCAATCATTTTCATGGAGAGGGAGTATACCTTACAACAACATAGTACAATATTCAGATATTTATATAAAACTACTTGATTTGCATATAAAATGACGTACCTATTCATAACTATCCAAACAATCCAAAGGGGCAACTTACGGAACACAATTTCTAACATATTATTTTTTATTACTTATATTTTTTATTATTATAATTCTGGAATTAAATTTTTATTAATTCGGTTTAATTGTAAAATTAAATCAATTTGCAGTTTTAGAATTTTTACAATCAGTAACCAATTATTTTCTTTCAGCTAGTTTTATGTGCAAAAATCACATGCTTCTCTATAAAGTTTACCATTATAACGTTTATCACCCACGACTTGAGTCTTTATCATCTCTAGCCTGGCGTCCCCGGTGGCGTCGGGGTAAATCCCTCGCCGTTCTATCCAAGGGTCGCGGGTTTGAATCTCTCCTGGGGAGGATTTTAACTCTCCGGGGCATGGATGTTTGTGACGTCTACCCTGTTAATTGGAAGAGAGGACTGACAATGAGTCCTAAATTCGCAGGTTAAATAAAAACATTAAAAAAATCTTGCGCTTTTATCCTTTTAATATTTTATCTGGTAGAATAGGTTAAGACTCGCACACCATCCCTCAGATTCGCGTTGCTTTTTTGCGTTGTGTATCTCGCAATGCCAGGCTTGGAGTTGGGAAATCCATGCATTGATTTCTCGCCAGTAATGCAAATTAGCATCCCCACTACTCGATTAGTCAGACAGGGTTTATCAATTTTCGTTCCTGATAAAATTTCCATGGGGAATAATGCTATTTGGCAGGATCATATTGGATAATATCGTAAAAAGCTATAAGCTCTGTAGATTTCTTTCGAGTTTTAACCATTTTCCCTATTAGTTACAAAATTAAAAATAGGTAGAGTTGGAAATTCTTTCTGTATACCTATCATACTCCTTTCATTATTCTGGTGTGATACCTCATCAAAAATGCATGCACATGCAGCGCATATATGTTCATATGATAATATGCCACCAATTGTGCAAACGACTCACACATTAGGCCTTCTAAGGTTATCTACATATCGTTTAAGTGATGTAAGATGACTAGTGTGACAATTTTAAATGATGGTTCCTCTTTAAGGATATTTTTAGAAATGTAGTATATCCAATGTTAGCAAGTGGTAAGAAAAATGTTTAATGTCAGATTGTTTACTGATATTGTTGAACTCACCATTTTAATTTTTCTTTTAATGTCATATGCTAGACTATGTGAATTTGGAGCACTCCCTCGGAGTGTGAATGCTCGTACTAATAAAGTTAATTGCTTTTAACTCATAATTATATATTAGTTGTGAACTTACACTATTTTAATTTTTCCAATCAGGTCTTGTGTGCATCCTTTATGATATGGCCCATTTACTGTAGCTCTGCGTTACCCGCCAAGATGGACACATGCGGTAAGAGTAATAAATAAGAAGTTTTAGTTCATTAATTTTAGTATATTTTTTCATGATGCGGAGAGAATTGTGTGTTTACTTGACGTGCTACGCTATTTTTCTCTTTTCGCTTAATCTTCAATAGTATTCTTTACTGATAAACTCAAGGTCCAAAAAAATGAAAGAGCATTAGTGGACTGATATTTAATATTAAAGAAACCAAGTTAACCAGAAAATGGGAGGAATAACGGTAAAAAGTTTAGGTTTTGATGTTTTTAAGGTAATTATTTGCCACATTTTTCTCAAAACCAATGTCTACTAAGGCGTATTAGATGATCGAGGAATAAAAATTGAGGAAAATGATATTTATAATATACCTTTGAAAAGGGATGATCCTATTTACTACTGTTAATTATTTGTTTAAAGCATAAAATAAACTGGTGTTGAATCACGGATGCATCATTCGCGTTATCGCAATCTTTATCGATAACGCTTACCCCTAAAGAAGCGCAGGGTTAGCAATAACCGTCTATGAAATTCGCTCCACTGATTGTGATAAGCTGTTTGAAGTGCTGCGCGAAAAATGAACAATGGAGATCACGTTCTCTCTGACACAAGTTAAATAAAGTAATAACGATAACGCTAATACACGCCTTATGAAGATCGAGGCCCTGGTCAGTTCATTCTTCCCATGAAAAATGAATCACATTTAAACGCTCTCTAGCAAGCTCTGTGTAATCATTTTAGTTGTGATTTCTGGTTCATCTAAATGGATATCACATCAGCATTATCGATAATCAGATTTGGAGACATTTCTTTACTTTCCCGAATTGAGTTATTCTAGTATCATATTCATCAACTCCATGCAAACATCTCCATTTGCTACTTTAGGGAGACATTTCAAATATCAGTGTGCTACAAATATAAAAAATTATGTTATATTAAATCATTATTGCGTAACAGATTTCACAGGTGAAGTTTTACTATTTAATGTGATGGTTCTGTTTTATTTCATAAAATATCAGTTTGATTAATCTATCTTAACCATGCAATATAAATATAGCCTTTTTAAGATGCCATATCTTGACCAATAATCGTCCATTTAATTGGTTGATAATTGTTTAAATAGTGATTAATGGGCTACTTCATGATTTAAAATCTAATTAATCGTTGTTTTGGCTATCAAATGTAACAAGAGGAGGATATAAATATGAAGCAATACTGCTAGATTCGAGGAATTTTAATTGCAATTACGAATGATGATGAGCAATATATAAGTAAGTACCCGACTTATGGCACTGGAGTTAAGGTCAGCCGGCGATGATTTGCTCGTATTAAACCAGATAAATCCAGAATGGCTAGATACACAGCATAAACTGGATACGAAAGGTGACCGGAAATTGGTTTCGGATGATCAGAGAGCTGTCGGCGGCAATATTTAATCTTTGGTCAACCTCGAGCACTAATTCGCATTGCTCGCAGGGTGGGACTTGAGGAGAGGTTTCCCGCAATCCCTTATCTTTGATCATAAGTTCATTTTGTCCAACTCACATAGTGCACATGGTAGCTAGCAAGCAGTAGCCTACCTACGTTTTTATTCCTTTAAGGTGCCTTTATTAATATTATACTATTCATTTGTGTATAGTAATTCTGATTTAGCAAGGATCGTTCCTTTTTATTTTCAAATTTACCCATTAACTACACTCTTTTTCAGAAGCAAAGTCAAACCCAAACATATCTTAAGTGACCTATTTTATTCTTTAGATATCGAGTTTTTGAGATTAACGTTGAGGGCAGAAAATTGTTGCCGAACCTTACAGCATTGTCTATGTTTTAGCTCAAAATCTCGGCTTTCAACCTTTTTTAGTTAAAATTTCAGTTTTAATAGTTCCAGCATATTGAGTGGTAATGTTCTAAAATGTAAATAAAACGCATGCATCATATTTCTACTTGCCCATGTGACAGGACATTTATTTATAAAAACAAATGGCTAATAAATTGACAAAGTGATAGTAACATGTATTTGAGTGAAGCACGTATACAGTAGGTATTTAAAAATGTACCAGGGGATTTAGAGAAGAAATGCCCATCAACTGATCGGAATTAACTCAACAGTATTTTAATTCCACGTTCGTTTGTTATTCATTTGAAGTTATCTTAATAGTATTAAACATACTATAAAAGTATTATTTTATTCGTCCCTATTCCTCAAAATTCCAAAGTTTTAGTTGAGTAGTCTACCATCGAACCATACACAAGATCTTTCTGGGCGAAGATTTTTTCTCATTTTAACTGGATTATAACGACTGGCTAAGCCAGCAATGATCGGTTTGGTTTTCACGTGCGTAAATGACGAATGATGCTGTACATCAGAGATGCTATACGTTACAGAAGGGCTGTGTTCGTGTCTATGTATTATTTTATTAGGTAGGATTCATACGTTCTGTGTTTGGAATATAGCTTGAGGATGCCATTTGGTTAAAATTTTACGCTTCGTTACCTATATTGTTGTGAGTTTACGCTTGTGTTCTTTAGATTTGCAAGTATTGCGTGTTGTTAGAATTTTATCTATTTAGCTTAAATATCCCTAGAGTTGGTCTTTATTAGTGAACCGTTCCAAAAGTCAAATGGTGGAAATAGGTGCTGAAAGTGAGAGAGACCCGTAAGGTGGAAGTACTATTGACCATATGCTAAGCACGTTTGCGAATATTTATTGGCTTCCATTTCTCTCTCGCAGCTGCTTCTTCTTGTATCCTTGCAATATTCACCCGAGTTTGACGGAAGGTGTACATAATGTAGTCATTTTGCTTTACAATAGTTCCTTGAAGGAACAAACAAGCAAATAATATTTCAAACGCCTTCCAAGCAATATGGAGCGTCGAGTGTCGTAATTGGAGGGCTGCTTTACAGGCGAGACACGACTCGTTACCATGGCGACCGCTGCTCTTTCCTTTCCCGACTCTCTGACCGCGTACACCGTGGCCCGACCCTCCCTTCTCCAAAAGGCCTCCCTTACCAGGGCCTCATTCCTCTCTCCTTTTCTCTTTCCCTCTATTTATATCCCTCCCTCTCCTCTCTTTTGGCGGTTAAATGAGCTCTGTTTCCGAACAGAAAAGTGCTCAAAATGGGAAATGAGTCACACCCACCACCATTCGCCCCCTTCAAACGAATGAATGAACTCGATATTTATGAAGACCACCAACATGAGATTTGAAGCAGATGAATCACGGTTCGGCCCTAAAGGCGTTCTTTGCTGCATGGTAATTGAGTTAGGTCGGTGGTTGAGTAAGCTGTGTATTAATTAGACCTCGTTTGTTTAATAATGAAGACCCGAGTGCAAGAACAAGATAATAACCAAAAGTGAAGTTTCAAGAAAACTCCGGCTATAATCTGGTTCTTGCACTCAGAGAGCAGAACGTAAAATTCCAACAATGTCTGCTGAACTTATTTAGAACTTACCATCGAAAATGACTACGTCTACTGGTAAAGGGCTGGAAGGGCTTCATGTGTATGTGGAAATTTCATTTTCGCAAAAAGTGTTCATTATCTGGTTCTTGCACTAAGGTCTTTTTGGTGCAACATGGGTGTGGGATTTGTATTTTAGTGGGCCGCGGGCGACTAGTATTTCCCTATATGAAGAAGATGCCTTCGCCTATAACAGGATGGCCGCATTTAAATGTACCTCGATTATGTATTATATCTTTATATTGCAACTAGAAATGTTGGCTAATACATCAATGTTAATGACTAGAAACAATAAAGTTAATGTTTGACTGGTATTGACATCAGGAAAGACGTATTGAATGATTTTTAAAAATTCGCTTCGTAAATGACTCTCGGTGAAGTTCATGTGCAATCCCACAGGAAGGGACCCTGTAAATAAAGGCTTTCCGTGGAAGAATAGTATCTAGTTTGGTACGCTATGGTGAATGAAATATGCATGTTCTGCCCCAGAGGAAGAGTTTCATTCATTGTAGTGAATGTGGATTCTCCGAGTAAACGTGAATAATTTTGCTCATTTGCTCATTCAAGACTCGTTTATTTAGCGGGTACGACTCTTGGTTTTCCTTGTCATATATTTATCCTGGTTTTCATGGTCCATATCCAAACAATCTATTCCCGACGCTATCCAAATTAGTATTTAGTCTGTCCGTATCTGATCCTCCGTTATTAAATTTTCTTAATCAGAATCACGGTTCATTGAACCAAGTGTAGGTATTCAATAACCATTCTCGTTCTAATTAATATTTAGTTATAATCACCGTAACATGATATGAGATGATATTTATTCCACCTGCATAAATGCTATGCCGTGTTTTCATTTATAAATAATCTCTTTCGCTCAAACGAGGCATAATCAATAGCATCAGAGATTTCCAACGGAGATCCAACGTGCCCCGTGAAATATTAAAGGTGCAAAATTTGGTTTTTACCTCCAAAAATAGCTATAGTGGTAGAAATGTGTGCTTTAATGGATAAACAGGTTCGCATTGTTGATGAAATCACTAAAATTCCCCCTCAACAAAAATTATTAGTTTTTATATTCTTATGTTAAATAGTTTGAATTTATATCAAAAACCAGTTAAACGGAAGATTGAGAACGGGAAATAATACTCTGGTCCTTGATCACTGCGGAGTAGTTGATTGAAAAATAATTCTAATTTAAAACCCATTAATAAAAATAACTCAACAAATTTTGAGTGAGGGTGTAAACAAGGGACCTGAAGGCACGGAACCCGTAGTGCCACAAAGAGGTGTATTTATGGAGCAGAGTAATTCTATCTTGGACAGATATTTTGGTTAAGTGACATTTTAAATGTATTCAAAGATTAACCCATCCACTGTGGTTCTTTCATCAGCTAAAATCACCACTTATAAACTCTACGGTAACCACAGAACTTCATCGAAGATGAAAAAGCAGCATATAAGCACAAAAAAGCATATTGGAGAATTTTCATAGCTATTGCCTAGGGTTTGTGTCAAAGGGGTGCTACTCTCATCTGGAACATAGAGGAGTTTAAACAGAGGGAACCGTCTTGAAACAGCGAATCATATACTTAGGTGATGAGGTTCAAAAATGTATACCGCTCTAGTATGTGTCTTCCACGAATGCAGACAGAATAAAAGAAAAATATATCCCCTACGTCACCCCGAGGGCCATCTCTTCCTCCCTCTCGCTCCTGAAATATGGACGCACATGTGCGGTAAATTACAGTATATGCTATGGGCTCGAAAGGGCTGCATTTGTTAAACGAAAAAGCATCCCTTCCGGGGCAGGAAGAGCCAAACAGACACGGGATTTCGCGGCGAGCAAAACTAACACCGAGGAGCCTAAATAATGGATTAAATAGAGGCAAAGGGCAGGCATGAACGTGGGAGGATGATGGGAAGGCACGAGGTGGGTTATGTGGACGGAGAAGACGGGGAAAAAATGGAAGCAGAGGAACCGAAGGGAAAGAGGAGGGAGCGAGAGGTTTTCATCTCCATTTTTGGCCAACGTGTGATATTTCCCGGCGAGAAATCAGGAAAGTGTGAGGCCAAAGGGGATTCAGAAGATGGAAGAAAGATGGTGGATGGATCAAGTGGGAAAGGGTCCGTTCCACCATCATGGCGAAATCATGGAAAACAACCCTGATGTGAAAAAAATATATTCCGTTGTGTAGATGCCGGTATGTTGTGATTAGGTTCCGTAGAGAATTTATGCTTATGATTCAGTCGTTAATTGCATGAATGGGAGGAAGTCATAAATTTAAGTCACTGAAATAGTTACATATTACAAAATATGATGTTATCATTTGGTAATTACGTGGGGGAAGTGATACTGATAAGGAAATGGAATTGAAAGAGGTTTTTTTACCACACTAAAGATTCACAGTGGGTGAATGCTGAAAGCTATTGACTTTTACAGCCCAACTCAAACGTGGTATTCCGGAAAAACAAATTAATGAAAAACATTTAAAATATGACATCAGTTTCTTGTCTTCTGCGTGAAAATAAGAGTGAAATGCGAATTACTTTTACGAGAAGAGCCAGGCGGTTTCGCCGAAGAAAAAACGTCTCCAGTCTGACGTAAAAAATCTCATACGTGATTTCTTGGGTCTATTCTATTAGCCTATATTACGAAAAAAATATCTCAATATTCACACGCTCCTGATGCCTGTAGATAATGTTTTTTATAGCTACGGCGCATTTGCATTCCGTTGGATGTCACGCCTGATATCCCTTGCCAAAAATGTTAAATTTTCAAGGAGAGAAAGGAGGAAAAAAATTCAATTCTAATTTTGACCTCTTTCAGGTCCAATGATCAAGAAAAAGAGAGAATCCAAATGAGATCTATGTAATTTACTTCTTGACATTTTCCAGATACATTGGTGATGAACCGCACTAGCGTGAAATTTTACCGGGTCAAGTTTTTAATAAAGAATTTTCTAGGAAATTTCTAGAGCGAGTAATGCTAATTTGTGAGTAATATTATTTTAGTATCTCTTTGGAAAACGAAAGCATCGTTGCCATAATTTTGGACACACCTTTGCTCTTATGCTTCTGCCTCGCAGGAGAGTATGCTGAAGCACGGGTCAAGACACTTCAGATGGTTTTACTCGCCAAATACATTGTATTTCATGATAATGAAACCATAAAAAAGTTGTGAATATAGTATTATTCCAAACAATATAGTATTATTGTTTTTTTACTTTTTATTTAATATTCTTTCCTGCAACTTTTTTGAACAAATATACCTCTATTACGCCTACGCACAATTGCTCGGAGGGTTGACTTAATTACCTATCGGTTAAAGTTTTTTTTTCTGGTACATCAGTATTTTTCTGCATAAAGTATAATCTATTACGACAATATTATCAAATATTAGTTATATTAACCGCGAACATGATACTTATGATCTCATAAGAAAGGAGATTGAGAGCCAGGCGATAAAAAGATGAAGAGCTGAAAGAACATTTGTATGTGAACGGATGACTAAAGAGGGAAGCAGATGGAATATGGTAGGGATTGGTAGACTGCTAGACCTAAAGAGCCAGGGTGATTACTTAAGATGCGATGCGAGATCAGTGAGCTAGGGCTGAGGATAAATCTTTATTTTATTCATGGAGGTGAATGGAGCTTAAAACTGCTCATACACTCGTTCTCCCAACTGTGAGGCTCCATGAAATGGATGGAATACCTCCCCACGCCAGCATGTTCCACGCGATGGATGGTAGGAAGCGAAAACAATGTTCCGCATTATGCTTCTGTAAGAAGATTCTTAGGTATGTTATGTATAGGCATTGTATTTAAGGAAATGGGCTGCTCAGCATCTGCATTAAATCACATATTTAAGCTTCGAGATCTGCTTAGTAACTAGAAGAATCCATGATGAAACTGGAACTTCGAATGCAATTCACTGTAAATTAAATGGCGTATTTTGCCCTTCGCTGATGTGTAACGCTTTTCCTGCTGAAATAAAAGAATTGTTTTAAATCGATGTTAATCCTTTTTTTAGCACATTCACAGCTCATCTTTTCTGAAAAATGATAAGATAAATTTGCCTATCAAATGTTTGTAACATACATATTGTCATCAGATCTCGGCATCGTATTCCATTAAGTTAAAACAGCTTTATTTCTCTTCATAATGAAAAAATAAAGTACAACTCTCCCTTATCTCACTGCTTCACTTATTCTTCCTGCTCATTAGCATTAAAAATACAGCGGAGACAAGAAATTATGCAAAATTGACCTTATAGTCTTACCTACGTAGTTAAGATTTGAAATTGTTTTTATGTAAATATTAAAAATATTCTTCAGCAACATATAGAATCAAACTGTTTAAAGCAAAATATAGGAGTAAAGATGTTGCAAGGCCATTTTATGCACTATTGTAATATTATACTATGCATCGTTGCTACAGCATTTTCTATACCTAGTCACCAGACCTTAGTGAATGCATAAGAGAGGAGAAAAGGTAATTTCAGATTAATTTTAAGCATAAATTTTAGATTTCCTGTTGTTTTACGTGTAAATTATTAGGTAATTTTTGCTATTTTATGCTAGGAGTGTTATTGTTTCTTTTTTTCCTCAAAGTTTTTTAAAGTCTGAGTTTCCGAAAAATATGAGGCTGAATGAAGGCTCTATAAATTGAATATGAGGTAATTACCAGAGTAATTAAGAATATAGACTACAGATATTGGATTTTAGTTCTCAATTTCGTCCAAAAAACGGAGTTCTAAGTTTGCGGGCTACCTAGATCATCCAAGTTTTGGCGGAAAGGGATTATAAGTTGTTGAGCTCTTTGCAAGTTTCAAAATTATAAATGAAGAGATTGGGAATGTCGGGGGGAATTAACGAAAGTTGCGATAACTATCAACGTCCTACTTAGCTACTAACGTCTTGGAAACCAAGTATGGTGAAATAAAACTTTATCACCTTATCCTCACACATGGTCATTACACATATAATAGCCACAAATAATAAATACGTGCGTCGTACAATAGAGCGGGAATTTAATATTTAGGTTTAGGGATGATATCTCCTATTTTCTCCGTGGTTGAGAACCTCTTCACTATACAATACTTCTGAAGGACTAATATTTTGTGCTGTCTCTACGATGCATGGAATTGTGGCATGAGGTAGGCTCTACTTTACTTTTCGCCTCGGTCCTGTTTATTACTAGATCTTGTGCTTCCACCAATTCCTTTTCTTTCTTCGAGGCCTTAAAAGAATCATATGCCTAGAGTATCCGTTTTCCTCTATGTCATTCTTACAGTATCCATTCTCCTGTAGCACCCAGGTGAGATGCTGCTTGATGCTTCTCCGAGGGAAGGGATTCGGCGTCTGAAATGCTGTACACAGGATAAACTAAGGTGTTGATGAGAGTTCTTATGAGCTGGATGATGGTACGATTTTTTATCCCAACAGCAGTCTGTGTGGGTTTTTTTCAATGCGATGCGTGACTAAGGCTTCATTCTGCTCACCAACACATCTCGCAAGGTAGAAGACCGTTTTCTGCAACATTCATCGTGAATTTTATGGCTGGATTGCTGATTAAGGTATTTTAGAAATATCACGAGTTATTCTTTTCCGTGTGGTCATACGACGAACGTGTCATTAACATATCGTGAGCGAAGAATTCTTGTGATAGAACACCAATACCTTCTGCTCACAATTCTCCATAAAACTTTTGACAACCACTACGGATAGGGTGATCGCGTGGCAGTATCTTCGTTTTGCTAGTGTCAGTTTTCATTCCAAAGAAAGTATGATTTTTTGAAGCACAATTCTGGGAGGTCTGGCAAATTCTTTAGTAGTCTTTTTCCAAAGATTTTCTATGAGTTGAGTAGGATCACTAATGGTCAGATTTGTGAACAAGGAAACGATATCAAAACTTATTGGTACGCTGATTTTTTTATCCTTAGTATTCCACGTGAAATCCAAAGAGATCTGCACAAATGAGTTTGTTCTCCCGGTGTAGGATTGGAGGGCCCGTGCAAGGTATTGAGCCAGGTTGTCGGTCTGTGCATCGATATTTCTTACTATTGATCGTAGGGGGACCCCCTCCTTATGAATTTTTGGTAGTCCATAGGGACGCGGAGGTTTTGCTCCGGATGAAATTTATCTTTCGATCTTTCACTGGTACCGGTGATCGTATGATTCTCTCTTTGATAGAGACGTTCTATCCACGTGGTCAGAGCACTTTTGTCACAAACGCCACGAACGCGACGGAAATCCTTGAAAGTAATAATCTAAAGAAATATTGTTTTTAAGTCCACAGTGAAAAGTACAACTTAGTAACAATGTAACATAATTTAAATAGTATGACCGGTTTCGTGGAAGAAATTGTGAAATTGAAATTGAAGCGACTTGTGAAATTGTTACTAAGTTGTAATTTTCATTGTGGACATGAAATTTCACAAAGTTGAGCCTGAAACCATCAAGTTTATATTTTTAAGGTTTAAGAATAATTTGCCATTAAATAAGAGATAATATAGGAACAAAGCCTTTGTTAAAGCTTTTTCTCTTCATTCTCCTACCTATGCTTCCATAATAAATGCGACAGTCAGATGGTTTAGCTAAATATAACGGACAAACGTACAAGTGAGTTCATCCAAATAATGGCCATTGCATCCTTAAAATTTCCATCATATTATTACTCAAAATTCGGAAAATTTTGAAGACTTATCTATGTTATTTCGAATGCCGAATGTTGACTTCATATGTTTCGCCGCCAATAATTCCTCCCCAAGCCAAGTGTAGCCTGTCAATTCTAGCCTCAGAACTCCGATAGACTGCTACGACACTACTAAATACTTTGGCTAACGAGGATTGAGTGCACTTTAATGAGATGCTGTACGAAGTATAGTATTGTCGTCTTGCAATTTTGATTATTCGTTGCCGTATTTTCATTTATCGTTTATTATTCATTGCCCTAATATGGTATGAAAACCCTTTAAACGAAAATTAGTGACTTCTGCGAATCAAAAAAATACATAATCACCAAGGGTTATTTGCATAGGCTATGTATGCATTTCATCCCCTTTAAATTAACCCTTTACAAAGTAATCATTTCACCTCCAGAGAATACATCGCAGAAAAGGGCATGATGAAAACTATAAGGTAAAATTTCTACTATCCTTGCATTACCTATATAAGTTTCTTTGTTTCAATGTCGTTATTGTTTTCTCAATCTCAATGAATTCAGAGTTTATTCTGACGTAACTCTAGCATAACTACTTCTATCTAACTCACAGAGTAGTTCTGTCAGGTATGTAGACATCCTAAATTTTGCATCATGGCGAGTTTTTACCGTGTGCTTTATGTGGAAAGACAGTAGTTTGTGTCAAAATTACCGAATGAAATTTCGGCGAAACTGTTCTCATTTTATATGAATCACACGGCGAAAACCTGTGATGTTGCAAACTTTAACATATCAACACAGCGGAAGTCTAGATATGACCAAGTAGACATCCTCTTCAGGAATACAAAAAAAATTCTATCGTATCTCCGTAACGTTTCACATATTTTATTTTATACACACAATGCGTTGTGCACTCTTGATATAGTTATCGTCTTTGTACCAGGTTAAATATTTAAGGCTTTAGAAAGGTGATTTTTCGTTTCAAGTCGTAAATGAGGCATCGTAGAACATCTCAGAACAATTTCCGGGTACACGAATCTTGAACCCACCTCGCATCTCGCCGCTATCACTCATCGACGTCAAATCCTCCCGCTCCATCTGCTGCGTCTCAATTTTTATCCACCTCTCCCCGTCTAGGTATCCCTGTATCTCCCCTCTCTCTCTTTCTTGCATTCTTCCTTCCCCTCTTCGCCCTTCTTTTCCTCCCGATCCTTCTTTTCTCTCCACCTTCCCAGCATTCATCCTTGTTTCTTTTCTCCCTTTCCTTCCATCCCTTCATCTCGTCAAATTCCGAAAGCGGCGATATCGATTTCGAAGACGCCATGGTTAAAATCACCCGAAAATCCCTTCCTCGGCACGTCTTACCTCAGCTCTCTTCGGCCAAGTGGGAGGGGGAAGGGAATAAAAATATGTGGAAACCATAGCGATGATTTTCATCTCACCGTCAAGCCCTTCTCGTGGCCTTCTCCCCTCCTCGCAATCTACGTGATACACTCAAGGTGGCAATGGAGCGAAATTAGAGCATTACGAAGGAGAAAGAGGGCACATTTCCTCCACGGAAGTTGTCGATTCAAGCTCCAGATTTTTCCTTCACCAGAAATTGGATTATCTCTGGAGGGCATCGTGGACTTCTTGAAACGTTGAAGTGGGATAAATAAATATTCCAACAAGCCTCTCGTGTACTCCCTACTTTCCTTTCCTCTGATGCTCCAAAATTCGAAATTTTATGGTGCTGTGTGCTCGTGATTCTCACGCTCTGAAAGGGCACCAGCAAAAGAATGGCTTTCAGCGCATAAAAAATGCAACTTTCAGTTCCAGAGGTTAAATTTCACGCCTCGACTTTTTCATAATAGTTTATTTTACGTTTATTATTTTCATTTCCAAAGTTGTTAGCAGAAGGTAAGGTGATAATTTTCCACTTTCCTTCTTTTCTCTTGTTTACGTTGCACGTTTGATATTGTATTCTTAGAAAATATCTCCTGAAATCTTTAGATTTATTGGTTTAGGCATAATTCCGCAGTTAGTTCAATAAAACCGGTAATATCTTTCTTCAGTCTCCAGAAGTGCCTCCAAAAAAGTACACTTTCTCTACCACATTTACCCTGATTTCGTTTTCTATTTTGAACTTTTGAACACTGACCTTATCTATTAAGTAGAATGTATGTATGTATGGTAATATGTTCACCTGAAACTCGAGAACTAAATGTGCAAGAGCTTTGGAACTTTAAGGTTAATTAAATGTCATTTCTAAACGGATAATGGGCTACCTTTCTTGTTACTTATGGTCCTCAGTTCGACCCCAGGCGATTCAAAAGAGTCTCCATAAGAAATACATGCAAAGGACTTTCTTACGGCTTGCAATTATTATTTTATTTGAAAATTTTCATAAGAAAACCTATTGCATAAACTTGGGACGCACACCAACCGAAAGATAATTAAATAAATGTTCTTATTATTATCGTCGAATACTGATTTAGGATCAAAATTACTGGCACTTCAGTAAAATATGAAGATTTCTTGTGAATTTTTTTCAGTTGAAACACCCCTTTCCCCTTGACGACTAAAAGGATTATTTCATCGTGAAGTAGATAGAGTTAGCACCTGTACATCGTTGACTTTGCTCATTTATTTTTTTAGTTCTTCAGTTGAATGGTATATTATACTATTAAACTTCTTGACAGGAACTGTATTTTTTCTGTTAATTGATTCAACTACATATCTTCAACTTAAAGGAAACACTTCTTGATAACTGTGTATCCTTTCGGAAAGAAAAATGTGGGATGTATTAATTATCTTATATTGTACATTATTTATTATTTGTAATAAAACTTATTTGGTAACTTTCTATACTGCCATGAAGGGGCTCATTGTACTCGGATTCGTTGTTTCCGCTAGATTATTTGTTTGAAAAATGTGTAAGCAAGATCGAGGGCATTGGTCATCTGATTTTTATGCCGCGTACACTGAAAAGTATTTCTGTGGTTAATATTATTTCATTCCTATATTAACTGCTCAGTGGATGTGCTACATGTGGACGGAAGATAAAGGACGTCCAAACTCACATATAAACTCCAGGCATACAAATTATAACGACTCTAGAGTGATTTAACTGTCGCCCGTTTCTGAATATGCTGTGTTATTTAACTATTTGTCCAGTTTTTTCTCGTAGCCCTATCTTTGTTGGACATTATTTTACCTGTCACATTTTCTGATACTTTTACTCCTTTACTCCTTTATTTCCATGTCCTCACTGGTCTTCATGCTCAAATCGTTGGAGGTCCTGACATTTGAGCTCCATACATTTATCACCTGCATACTATATTTCAGAAATTAATTTAAAATAACTGCATAACAGGTGTCACTATTCTAGAAATACTCAGTAGTTTGGATAATTTCATTTCTTTTTAGGATAAAATTATACATGTTTTTATAACCCTCATATCAAAATGAGTAACTTTTTTTTCACTCCAGTTCATCGGTTACAATTTCAGCTTTTTAAGAGGCAATTAGTGATTTCAATTGCAATAGGCTCACTCACTATCTCTATCTCACTTTCTGGAACATGCGAAAATCGGTAATAATCTTAAAATTCATTTCCGCGATCTTGCTCATATCTCAACTTACAATTTCAGATCATACAATTACAGAGAATAAACAATATTTTGCACACAATTATGAACTCTGTTATACTTTCGATTTTTATTTTTAGTTTTTCATTAGTTATCTACATATATTAGGTAATTTTGTAGCGTGTCAGTCAGTTAGTCCGTTCGTAATTCTGTATCCGTTTTGTTTCTTTCTCTCCCAATTTTTAAGCTAAAAGAGTGAGATTTGGTGCGTTGAGTTTGGTGCGATTCTCTGTCTGCATGATTTGGTAGTAGTTTTGGATTTTAAGCAGTTTGTGGTGCAGAGAAAAATGCAAAAAACGTAGTTTTTGAGAGTGGGAGACAACATATAATGAAAATATGGCGTAGAAAAAGTACAAAATTCTCTATTTATAAAATAGCCATTTCCTTCTCTCCGCATACGAAGTGCGTATGAAAAGTGCCTGCAAAGTAGGTATCAGGCCTGCTAGTATTAACTGAATGCTGGAATGAAGCTTAGTTAAAAAAAGATAGTTTACAAAACGCTTCGCTATTTAAGAGCATGTTATCTCTCCAAAAATGAGTGAATATACAACTCGTCCTCCCAGATCTATGCATCATCCCTGTTTAATTTACCTTCCAGTATCCCTTTCCACTCTCACCTTCAGAGTTCTAATATATATTTTTTTTTTTAAACTCTCGTCCCGCCTTGCCTTGGCATCTTTCAACTTTTACCAAGGCAGTAGGCTGAAAAACAACCAGCCCTTAATTAACGCTTAAGTATAAACACCCTTCCTATTTCTTTCCCGTTACGCCCTTTTCCATTGTCATCCCTTCGGAAGCAGAGAGCGGTTGGGGAGGCATTCGTCTGCTTTCCCCTCAACACTTTCCGCGCTCGAAGCGACGCGCTCTCCCTACCTTCCATCCCCTGCTGGAAAATTCCGAACTATTTCAGACCAATAAGCCGATGCTCGGGTGCCAATCACCGGGAATCTTTGCCTCCACCTCCTATTGCTCCCAAAGACCACCGCACGTATGTACACTTTTCACCCGCACCTTGGTCCTACCCTCCTCTCACCCCAGCCTCTTTCCGTCGTCTTTCACTACTCCCATCCTCCCCCTCCCATCCATCACTTCCCATCCGCACGCCACCCCTTTAACGCAATGGGAACAACAAACACCGGCGAACTTCGATCCACGGGCTCCCGTCGGGAGTGGGGGAGTTTTTTTCACCTCTCTCTTCCACCTCTACCTCCCCATTCCTCGCCTCTACTCTCCCCGTTCCTCGTCTTCCTTCCCACCCCATTGCTTCTTCACCCATCCCCCTCCCGCACCCTTTCTAGGGGGTGGTGAAGGGGAGTGTGGGTTGGGTCGGTTGAAGGGGACCCACTCGAACCACGGCAGTCCCCTTGCTAGATGGATAGAAAAGGGGTCCCGTCAACCCTCACGGAGCAGTCACCCTCCCCTTAGTCCAACCACGTCCCTTCAAAGGACCCAATCCCATCCTCCACGAAACCCGCTCGGCTTTCTCCATTCCACCCTCCCTCGCAAACCTCGCTCTCCTGACTCAAACTCAGCCGTTTCTCAACCGGGTTACCACCCCCGCATCTCCGAGCTACCCCCTCTCACTCCCGACCCTGCCCCTCACCCGCCCTCCCCGTCTCGCTGCCTCCCAGGTGCCTACAGATGCGAGTGTTGCCATAGAGACATAGGCGCCCTCCCTCTCCCTCCCTGCCCCTCACCCTCGTTGCGGCCCCGCCCACTCACTCCCCTTCCCCCCCCAGCCTCCCTCTCCCTCCTTACCTTCGCAGGGTATTCTCACTCTATATCTGCTCTCTCTCTCGTCCCAGATGCCTCCCAACTCTTCGTCCTTCGCAAGGAATAGTTCGGGGGACGCGCTCTCGACTCCGACAGTAATGCGTCGCTCTATACGCGCGCAGGGCCCCGCCGTCGCCGTGCCCTGGAGACCAGAGGTTGTCCCCCGATGGTCCTTCTAACAGGTCGCAAACCAAAAGTTTTATCGTCTCCATGGACAAGGGTTCTCGAACCATATTTGCGCCTCAAGCTGGTGGGTAGTCCCTTTTGGGTATGAACTAGGGCTGTGTTGGCCATTCACTTCCCCGGGTAATTTTTTCCGTTGCTTTTATTTCACTTAAAATATGACAAAATTGATTTCAAATCATTGATTGCACCTGCTGGTACCTCCTCTCTTATTTGTTTTGCGAGCATTTTTACTTCCTTATTCTTTCACCTCCGTAAACTGAAATGAGATAATTGTTTTACAGTGTCCCTTCTGGCAAGAATAAAAGGATTCCAAATCCAAAACCGGGTAATGTCTTAGGTAGCTAATTCATTTTCTGCGTTATTTTACATCCCTCTTTTTTTCTCAGCATCAAATCTCGGTTTAAAACTGAGGAAATAAATAATGACGGGATGATATAAAAGCTATCCCTAACCTCATATTTTTAGTGGACGTCAATTACTAGGTATTTTTCGCTCATAATTGCAGTAAATCTTAAATGTAGGGATTTTTCAAATGTTTGCAAAAATACCGCTAATCGATACGTAATCGATTCTAAAGTTTTGGTTTTTCGCAAGAATATCTTGCTAAAAATAATTTTTATAGTCATTTCAAAATAAATGCGTAATGCTTTTATCATAAATGCGACCTAAGTAGATTTCAGTACCTTTTTGTCCATTTTCCTTTTATTTTTAAACAACCATCTTTGAGGAAAGTTTTTGTACTCGAACAACCTCTTTGAATCTCGTATCGACTACACTTTGGATGAAGTCCTGTAATTAACTCTAATGTCAGGCACTTGTTTTCACGCATACCTCTTTGATTCGTTTCGAACTGAATTCTCCCATTCCACTTCCGTCGTCCTCTTCGCTACTTGCCAATGTTTTTCTCTCCCACAATCTTTAAGTCTCAGTATGTCGCGCCATCTCCTCCAATCCCTCCGAGTCTCACGCGTTCCCTTTTTCGGTGGATGTTTACCTCCAATATCGCTATTTTCCTGCCCCTCTGGTTCCCTTTCTTGGCTTCTTCCTTCTCTTCCACTATACCACACTTCCAACCACTTTTCCGATACGGAAGAGACACTTTATTTGCTGATAGGAAGAAGAATCTCTGCGATTACGAAACTCTTGCTAAAGTCGTCCCTTTTCTTGTTCTTATCGGTCTATTCTTTGTTTTTCTGAAGAAATGAAAACAGGTTTTAACGATGATATGCTACGAACGCGAAAGGGAGGGGTCACCTGAGTTAGTAATTGTTTTCAATTTCTCACTCTCGAATTAGGTGATAACTTCCTGTGAGCAAAAAATAACTTGAATTTCAGTTTTAAACGTTCTTCATTTGTAAGTTTTTTTCTCAACCCCAATTCTTCGTGAATAGGATAATTGGTAATCTGTATTTGTAAAATGGAATGTCCTGACAGATTCATTCACTCATCAACGAACAGCCCAAACTACTGGTGATAAAAACGTGAAATTATGAGGAAACATTTCTAATGTTGTGTAGTGGCGCACTAATATAGGATTTTTGTGTAAACTAATTTTAAGGGTTATTTCACCACTTAACTGCTAACTTTTATTCTCATAAGAGTTGATCAATTGATTTTGGTGCAATTTTTTTTCATTTGGTTTTTTAAATTAGTTGTAATTAAGATGATGAATGGAAATTTTTATCACGGAATAGATGAATTTAGAAGTTAATTTTATCATTCGATTTTCTTACACAATACGTTTTTGGCTTACAATTGCGTTTTTAGCTCCAACTTCATCAATTTTTCTTCCTTTTCAACAGTCAAAATTTCCTTGGCAACCAAGCGAAAAATATTCAGCTAAAGAGCTTTTGTAGATTTTAAATGGGTAATTAAACCTGTGACCTTTTAAAGTTCGGGTTAAATGAATATTTTGAGAGTTTTTGTGAGAACTTCGGAGAGATATCTTTTGCCCTAATCTCTCTTTGCACGGCAGAGTTCAAGAACATTTGTAATAAGCGTGCACTAGCATAGAAATTATATTGCACATTTTGATAATCAATAGACATGCTGCAGGGTGATAACTACTTTGCCATACTATTTATGGATTTTATTTTGAGTACTTCTGCAGTAGCTCTGTTGGCGGTGAACCTGAAATGCTACCAAATGATTGCTATGGTTTCGTGCTTTTTAGGTTTTTTAGGCTTTCTAAGTGGCAGTTTTTCATGGACAAGGCGTGCAAAGCACACAAAAAATATTCAAATAAAAACCTTAATGTTGTCGCTCCTTTTAATGGATTTCCCGGCGCCATACGTTTTGATACATTGTTGATTGTTGGCATTTATCATGCGTGAATATTCCTCGACTCTGCCGATGTCTGAAGCCTGAATTGATGATATATATACATATTGCTGCGTGCGTCAACGGTTTTGTTAGGAGGCGCTGTTTGGGACAGTTATGCGCGGGCAAGGCGTAAACTTGTAAGGTGCTTGAAGATTAAAACTAAAGCCACTTATTTTACTATTATTGAATTTTCAATGAATAAGCAATCATTAATAGTAAAATAAAATTTAGAAGTTGAATGGGCGTGATACGAGTAAAGAGCTAAGAGTCTGACCCTCTGAGTTGTAAAGAGACCGTCGGGGTTCTGAAGTCTTCCTCAAGAATAAACTTCGTCCGTCATACCGAATCCTACACCGAGAGTTCCAAGCGCAAAACTGTTACCGTCATGAATATTGCCTATGACCTCAATCAAACTATTAGAATCTTCATTTCTTTAACTTTAAAAGTAGACTAATTTTACAAACTTAAAACCCAAAACTTAAAAATGTCGGAATATCTGTTTTCGTAATAGGTACATTTCAATTGAAAAATGGCCAATACAAAAATACATTTTGAAGCTTATAAATATCTTCCGGCCGTTAGACATGAATTTTCACATCATTGCTTCATCAAAAAATATATATAGCTGTGAAGGACTGTGTGTGTAGGACTGCATTCACTGATATGGATATTGAGGTGAATATTTTATTTTACACTGGTTTGGAGAACTCAATATTTTCGCCTTCTACGTATATTGTGGTTAATATAATAACGGTTCCGAATCATATGATCTGCTTGATATTTGGTCATATATTTTTTACAAAATACTTTATCGGTTTAATTTAATTTATTATTTTCAACTTTTTTCTCTCCCCGTTGAAATCAAACGGACTCTTTGCGCTCGTCATTTATATATTTAAAAACATACTCCTCACGGTAACTTGGCAATTCCTGTCAACCACTCACAACCTAGTCCATATCCTGAATCTCATACTAATAAGATGCATTGGAAATAAAAATGTGGCACTAGGGACATCATTCCACAGAGCCATGCAACTGGTGTGTCAGTTAATGAGATATTTGCCACAAATTAGTACCCCGCACGATTACAGAATTTAATCTGTGCTTACTTAAAATCTTATAATTTCCCCTCACCTCAGTAGGATTTCGCAGTAGCCCCTGTGAATTTGAGGAAGTAATCGCCATTACTGTTGGGTAATAAGATCCTATAGTTGTGCTTGGTTGTGGCTTCTTTCCGCATTTAAACATTTATTCAACTCAGATGTGGGCATTTTCATGGGGTGAAATAGGATTGTTTTAATCTTTAAGAATATCTTATTTCAATGCGTTACGAAAAATTTCAAATTCAGTGGCTGCTAAAGCCAATCAGATTGTAGCTTGGGATGCGTAAGTATCAGGAAAAGTGTCGATTTCATAAGTGAGAGAAATATAAAACTGTTTATTAAATAGTAATTACATACGGAAGTTTGAACTTAAATATTTGGACGTAAATAATCGTAAACTATCTATGGATAGGATGCATATAATAAGTAAGAAATTCAATAATTATTTAGAAAAAATTGTATCCCTTACTTTCAATCGGGAATACAATATAGTTTTTCATTTAGCAATTAAATTAATATTGGTTAGGAAAATGAAAATAGAAAGTCGAGATTATACTTACGGCCTTAGTCCTTAAGTATTTTATACATATATAAGAGGATGCACTCGTTTTTTTTTATTTTGGTTCTCCTTTCAAGTAAACTCAATGGCTAATTTTTAGTTTTTTGCCTGTCTCTAAGGTATTTCCAATCCTTTATTTTTTGTTTTGGAAAAATGTTCCTTCAAGATGGATCAAGGTACCCTCCATTTCTCTGACTGTGCGTAGCTATTTCCCACGGTGAACAATATGTACTATGATGTCGTCTCTAATAATAAACAGAAGTACGGTGCGAAAACGGGAATTTGGCATTAGATGGGACTATGCACTGAGAACAATCTCAATTTTAAGTTAGTCCTGCATCATTTATGAACAAACTAGGCTGCATGTTCAAACGGTATTTATTAAATGGTGTGAAAAGGTAGAAGAGTGCGGATTTGACGAAGATAAAGAATATATCATAGACTTTTGTTTTGGCAAACGAGACAAACATTTAAAAACGTTATTGCATGTGTTTGTCAAGGGAATGCAACCTCTGCTATACTTTTGCGATTCAGGACAGAAAAAGAGGCAGTAAAAAAGAAAACGAGCAAGAGAGAGACGCAAAGAAAGGAAATCTGACTTTTCTTCGCTAAAAGATTCAAGGAGCTGAATTTAATGGCTTGGGGTGACGTATTTGAATAGAAGAAAGATGAAGTAAGAGAAAAAACTGTTTGCAGTTTTCCACTTTATGAGTACTTTATTACACGACCGGTTTCATGCTTCACATCATTCGTTGCAATGCAGCGTTCATAAACTGGAAAACCCCTAAGAATTCTTTCTCTTTCGTAAGGTTTAAGTTCCACCACTCAGTTCTTAAAACGATACCTACCGTTTGGGAGAAAGATAAAGAAGAATATGTGAAAAGGTAGTAACCAAGCTGTGGGAAACTATTTCATACTAGATTTTTATAGGTACATACATTTACAACTATTTTATAAGTTTACATTTTTAACTTAATTCCATGACGACCAAAGTTTATTCTCTCAGAATGTATCATATTACCTATGCAGTATTAAAATTCTTCTCACGAATGAAACGCAAAGGTATTTTTGCCTACCCTCAATAAGGGATGTTGAAAGTTAATTTTCAATAATGGAAATGTAATTTTCAGTATTCTGAAGTGCATATACCCAAGTTTAAAATGCATAGAATATCGTATAATCAGCAGTAAAAAGTTTTTGGAAGAAATCTGGAGGAATAACTACAAGTTAAGCTGTGTTATTATTTAATTATACCCGTTCAAATAGTTCTATGCAATTCCAAATTTATGGGCTGATGTCAAAAAAACCACAAAAAATTAAACCAATTCTGTGATCTCTATCTTTTTACATGGCGAAATATATAATTTTGTTTGTGCACTATATCTGATACTGCTCAGAAAATGTAAAACCGATACAAGTTTACTTGTAGAATATTTCTGCTATAAAACGTGGTTTAACGGCACGTTTCTGGAAATTTTGGAAGAATATTTCAGCTAACTGGGAAGTGAGTATGTGTTTATGCAAGCTCAAACGAACCCGTGGCGTTTCCCGGCATTTCATTTGCATCCTTATTTTCATCCACTCTGGACCGACACAGCATCTTTTTGCGGGAAAATGCATATATTCATGGTGACTGGCTGAGTGAAAATATTCATTGTGTTAAAAATACATCGTGAAAAACGGGAAGAGACCAGGAATTGGGACAACGTTTAGAAAAATTACCGACGATTGTATTTTAAGTGGGTAGCGTTATAGACCTTTTTTCCTAGTCTTTAAAGTAAAAAATGTTTTAATTATTTTTATTTATTATCTTTATCTGGAATTTTTTTTTCTAGATTTGATCCGCGTAAGTAACATCGACCTGAACTCGCTAGCAGGAGAGACAGTGAAACAGTTGTCTTGCAAGACAATTTCGTAAAGGAAATGTCGTGAATATATACAAATGGTTATTGTAATATACTTCTTCAAGGAAGGCTTTAGATATATCCTCTCATAAAACGACCAACTTATGATTAATGCTTCATATTTTGTTAGCAAAAAATTGATTTAGAGATCACGACCAGTTTTTGTTGCCTCCTGTTTTAGTTATGGGTATGAAATCGACCTAATTCGGCAAATTTCAATGGTTAATACCTATATAATTTTAATTTTTAACATTGAGAAATTCTGGAAGAAATGTAGAATGCATTATATTGCTTGATAAAATGAATAAATTCGTTTCCAATTTTCCATCATTCGAATTCGGCCCTAATTTAGTTGAAAATGATGGTTAGAACTTAGTGACTGGTATAGTCCATTACAAGGCCACTCCTCTTCGATCCCAACTCATTTCAACTTTCTTAATCACGCACCTATCTCAACTTGACATCTCGCCTTGACCTCACCGAGCTGCCACTTAGGAAAACTTCCGCTCTCATCTTCGTCAATCACCACCTTGTTTAAATAAAAAAAACCCGCTTCATGTTTGCAATGTGAACAAATAGGGCAATTAGCATTTTGAGTACGTCTATCCTCTTCTTTTTTTGTGAATAATTGTCACCTTCACTATGTGGCATCTTTTTAGATATAATTGCAATGCTCGAATACTTTAATGCTTTTTCAAGCCGTGATCGACTGTATCTGATAATAATATTGTAGCAGTAAAGGATGCACTAAGAGGATCTAGGTTTCGTTTAGGAAACATTCATGTGTTATAATACTTAGAGTATTTCAAATCGAAGTTTAAACGATTGTTGGTTTTTTAAAAAGTTTTATGGTCGTCCTTTTGTAAAACAAATGGAAGTTTTTGGCTTAATATATTAATTGAAAAATAATGATTTTTATCATGTGCATAGCAGGTTTTTCTTTAGTTCATTATCAGTATTAAAACTATGGCTGACCCTTGTCAACCCTTCAATAATAAAAAAATAACCCTGACGCTTCATATACATGCTCAGAGCATTAGGCAGTAATTAATTCGTCCTCCAGTGGATATAGTTGTTATTCCTTTGAATAAACGTAGGGTAGGCATCCCAGAGTGAATTTTAGACCATACAAACACACCCGAAGCGGAATGCCGTTGCCGGTCAAAGTCGCTCTCCTCCAGATTGTCATGTTATCTTGTTCCCCTGCGTGCGTCAGGAAGCATATTCAACCAATTGCAGCGATCTTATTTGGTGTGTTCACAAACCGGTGAGAGCCTTTGCTGGCATTGGAAGATACTCGACGAGACTCCACTATTACACTCATTGGGGAGTTGGAGTACGATCCTGGAATATGCTTTGACAGAAGCAAGGCTTTCAGAGTCTGGGAACGTCAGGAGCTTGGAGAGTCTGATGGAAGCACAATACCCTCTAACAGAATACTAGATTCCTATATTGATTTTAATAATCATAGTTCAAATAATTTCCTGAGTAAAATGTTTGGCCATAACGTATTTGAAAGTGAATGAATAGCATGTGAGGCTAACGCGATATTAACAGCATTTTTCCGTAACTTGATTACATGTAAGTGTATGAGAATCTGTCTTCACCTCATCGAGTATGGCTAAAAGTAAAATATTCAAGTATGTCCTTTATATATCAATTCGTTCTAATATATACTTTAGAAGAAAGAATCCTCACGTTTACAGACATTCAAATCTTTTTATGGAGCTCTCTGAAGATTAATTGGATTATTCAATTTGCAGGAATTACTGTATCTTTTCTTACTTACTCAGTGTTTGCTTCACTGCGCTCATCTTGGCTCATTTTCTCTACTTTGGCAGATACATATATGTGTCGAGCATCGTTTCTCCTCACTCTGGACCTCGTGCCCTTCCCAGCTCCTGTTCGCCGCTCGGGATTAGTTGATCCTTTCCTCGGTCCCACTTTGCCCCGCTTATTTGCTCGGGTTGGTGGCATTTCCTTGATTCCCCTTCCATCCCCCCTCCACCACTGCTGTCTTCTCAAGACGTAACCTGTGTCCTCCATCGCGCCGTATAAGTTGAGTCGTACGCCCACCCGTCCCCCACGACCTCCCATTTTGACCCCTGACCTCACCGAATCCCTTTCCCTGAGACCGCCCGTGATGAGGCCTTCCTTCACTGCTCCGTCGCGTCAAGTTGGCTACTCGCAGGCGAACTCCGTGGGGGCGTCAAGAATCCTGGCAAGGGAGGTGGCAGATGCTTAGCGTGGGGAAGAGAGAGAAAGGAAAGGATAGGAATGCGGGAAACCGGAAAGACAGGAAGAGCGTGGGTGAATGTTTATTGAGACGAACGTGTGCGTACACTTGTGCGTACCCAGAGAGGTGTAGGATACCCTTCGGTGGGGAATGGGGAGAGGTCGTGGATTCAGGGATGTATTTTTGATCTCTGAGGCCCCCGGCGGAATCTAGAATGAGGCCCCCAATGTCATGCAACCTGGCAGCTTGACATGGACTTTTCCTTGCACGTTAAGACAATACATAATGAGTACAAATATTTATCACTATTAATACTCTGCTAGGAGGCGCCAGGTTTCTTACTATACAGCTATATTTACATTTACATTTTCCCTATCGCAAGGTCCCCATTGCTCGCCAGAAATATACTCTTATTTTAATTTGCGAATTTAGGACTCGAATATCTATCTTCCAATTAACAGGTCGGTCGATAATGCCCTGGAAATTGAAAATCCTCCCCGGGCAGGATTCGAACCCGCGGCCCTGGGATCAACAGGCAAGGGATTTACCCTGCCGCCATCGGGCATGGCGGTGGTACGCCATATGGTAAATACGGCCCTGCGTGGATTATGTTAATGCTAAAGGCAGATGCGATGGATACATCCTTGTCACAAAATGAGATGGATTCCGCGTCGGGAAATGGTTGTGTAAGCCGGGAAAGAGAGGAGGGGAAGAACTGTTTGTTTTCGCTTATTTCACCGTGGATGTCAAGTCTCCTTCTTTGACAGACGGAGGAGTGGCGAGGGAGAACGAGACGTGGCTAATCATTTCTCTCCCTCTCAGATATCTCTTGCACTCCCATTTCTTGAAAATAAAAACCCACCCTCTCTCAATTATAGAAACTATTTGAAATAAATTTGTGTATTCGGTCATGATTTCAATCGAGCGAATGATCTATCAACAAATACGTGATACACTGAGGAGGGTGGATTTTATAGGTAAAAATGGAAATTTTGCGGCCTCGAAGAAGGGTAAATTTTGTACGTGAATTCTTTTCGCTGAAGTCATGGTGTATTCATTTTTCCCTGAGATTATTTGTATCCATATATTTCATGAGAAATTTCTCTCATCGCCTGTCAAAAGAAATGAAGGAAATAAGATAAATAAATATAAAAAACATTTTTGATATTTTAGACTGCATTATTGTTTCGATCCCTCTTGCGAAAAATATTTTTTGAAATTTAGCAGTCACCGTTTTAAATGAAATTTTGATATTTCGTTTTCATTTTGATGCATTGGTAAAAGTAAAGGTACCCTTTCAGTAGACAACGATAATAAGTAATTGCTGACGCCTGCCAAGAATGTATACCTAGGAACAAATAATATCTAAACATATGAGTAACTTATTGGTAGTGTCGAGACTATGTATTCTTTAATTATAATACTTATAATTTCTGAATTTATTTAGATATAGTTTGCCTTTTGTGCATAAAACGGTGATATTCCACTCCGTCGTCACATTCTTAACGTTAAATAAAATTTAAAACCTTCTTCTCAATAATAGGAGTAAATTATTTTATGATATCTAAAATTTAGGTTCGGTACAGGCACTTTAAAAGACATGTTTGAAAAAAAATACTCTCCATTGTTCTAAATCTGCAAAAACAAATATTCCTTAGAGATCTCAGGTCTTCCAATCGTATTAATGGGAGGAAGAGTTCTCAGCTTTTCCACTGGGCGGTGAGAATTATACTGTGATCCAGTGAATTCATCCTCTGACAACCAACCATTCTTGTTCTTCCTCCGCATCTAAACAACTTATTGTTAGGCAAAAATATTGAATTAAGTGTTATCTGGAACGATACATATTCCATTGCGTAGTGTATCTATCCCGGAGGCTCTTGCTAATACGCATAGATGTATTTATAAAATCAATACCGTCAATACCTGGATATCAAATCCTCAAATCTGTTTTGGGCAAGCAATTTCCTCAAGTCACAAATTTGATTTATTAGGCAGCATACTTGCCAAGTGTTTGATTACCTTGCTAATTTGCTGAGCATTTCCACTTCTTTGCTATAAAAAACGTTCCGCCTGGTTTAATTTCCGTATTGGTAGGCCGCATTGATCTGCCATTCACTATTATGGAGTTGCATTTACAATCGAGCATATGCAGATCTGATTCAGTTCAATGCTATTTGCCATTGCTTGCCACTATCACTTCTCAATCATGCCACAAATTAGCTTCAAGCTGCCATTAAAACAGGCCTAAGTGATATTGGTTTACCTTTGAAGTGAATGATATACATTTGCTTTTTGGACATTTTCTAGCTATTTATAATTATGGCATTCCGTCACTATCATTCATCTAATAAAATTTTCAAATGAACAAAAATTTGTATGCTTAAATTCCTGAACATCAAACTCCATATCAGTAAGTATCATGCACGAAGAGGAAATCTCTATATTCTTCTACCTATGCGCTATTTTAGCTCTAAACTTCGAGGACTGAACTCCATTGCCGAGCACAATTCCTTTCTTTAATCACTATGATTTTAAAAGAGTATAGTGTATATATATTTAGACTTCTGCCGTAAACAAAATAGTCTTTAATGAAAATTTTTCCACTAAAATATTAATTTCCATTACAAGGTTTACTGTCTTTTCTCTTGATTCAAATGAACATAAAAATATTTGGTTGAAATTCAGAAAATAATATTTTATTGTCAAAATTGATTCGTATGTTTAATGTTACCTCCAAATATTTTCTGTTATAGAATGATTTGTGCTGATACACTCATAGGAATATTTGAAAATTTGAGTCACTAGGTTCGAGACCTAGTAGAAAATTTGATATCATACCAGCAAAAAAAATCGTCTAAAATGATAAGTGCATGTATCCGTGCCTAAACGATTGTATAATATTATGACGATATTTATTCAAGTTATTTACCCTAATATATTTCTGGATGAAAAGAGAAGAATTGATATCAATCATCGCTTAATAGCCATGATCCAAACTTCATGTAATTCTGAGATTTTAATTTCAGAATTCCGTCTAAAGTCTGCGTTAGTGGTATACGTAATTGCTAAGGTTAATGTACCTCCCTATAATCTGCCATTTGCCATTACTCATCTTTTCAATCAGAGAATTTTCCCCCTAAACTGTGAGAAGATTATCTTTTTCCGGCATCATCCTAATCGCTGATATCGATGAGCTTGGCGAAGTTATTAATTTTTGCTTATCGTATATAAATATTATTGCATCAACGTAGATCGGCAATTCTAGCATTGCTTCTTGACCCTCTCTTTACTCTAGTCTTTTCTTGGTGAAACTTTTCTTATTAATATGATTATTCTCACTTTGTCCCCTGTTAATTTATCCTTGGTGTTTCCTACAGTTGCTCTCATTTGGGTACCCCTAAACTGAAATTTATATTGCGTCTCATTATGTGTCCCAGGTTTGTCCACATCATTTCAGGATTTCGTGTTTCTATGTTTCCGTCACCTGTCTGTTTTGTTTTGTATATATATATACCTGTATTTAACTGTCCTACAATAATAAATATAGATAATAAATAATTGTAATCATCATCATCACCTGTCAACAACCCTAGGATTGGTTTGCCACTGCCCTCCGCTCAATTATTCTATCGGCCAACCTCTTCATGTTAACATAATTCCTATCTTTCATATCCTTCACGACCTGTCCCATATATCTCATACGACGCCTTCCTTCGCCGTTTTTCCGCTCACTTTTCCCTCAACTATTGGCTTCATCAGGCCATCGTGTCTCAAGCCGATTAGGCCGGTCAAGGCCGATTAGGTTGTCCCGTCTTTTTCTCAGTTTTCAGCATACTTCTCTTTCTCCCACTCTTCTTAAGACTTCTCCGTTTGTCACTCGGTCGTTCCATTAAATCTTCATCATCCTTCTGTAGCACCACATTTAGAATGCTTCCACCCTTTTCTTCTCTGCTGCTGTCATCGTCCATGCTTCACTGCCGTAAAGAAACATAGAAACACGAAATGATGTACGTCCTAATGAATTGTTTCCTTACTCCTACGCTTGTATTTCCAGATGTAAGCAAATTATAATTGTAATAAATTGGGAAATACAGAAAGGTTAATCATCATTCCTTAGGCAATCGATCGAAACTATTTATTCCCATAAATTTTCTTTCCTCAAAAGGTTCAAATAATTTTAAAGCACACTTAAGAATTCCCTTAATTTCCGTCGTTAAACGCTATTATTTTTCCCGAGCGTATCATCACCGACCCATATCTCCCCGGCCCTCCCTCGTCCCCATCGTTAAAATCGAAGCTCCCCAAGAGCCACAGCCGCTCAGGCAGGACCTCTTGTGAAATCGAGCGCTCGTTTCTTTCCACCCGACTACGTTCACTCGTTATCTTTTATATACTCCTCAGGGAGCAGCGCTCGCTTTTCGAAATGCTCTAGGTGCCTCGGACATCTGTTGTCGCAACCCCGTGCGAGCGGAGTCCGTCGCTTTCAAAATAAAAAGCGCAAGCCGAAAGAAGGACCCTTTCACTTGCTTTTTCGGTCCTTCTCTGGCTGTCGGAGGCTGTAAAGAAATCTATATAGATTTGAGCCTCGATTTGTCGGATTCGGGCACGTGGAAGTGAAAAAGAGGAAGACCAGACTGTGCGATATTACCGTATTAGATGAAGCACCTTAAAACCTAATACAACTACTGCTTGTGAATAAGAATTGAGTACCTATTTTCAAGTGGGGTTTAGTCAAATCCATTAGTTGGAGTTTGGCAGCAAATGTTTTTTTAGTGAATGATAAGACAATATTGGCAATATTTTTTTGTATTACTCAAGACATTTCTCTCCCTGCGAAATGCAATCATCTAGCTGAATGAAAACTTTATCAGTTTACAATGATATATATCATGCTTCTAATCCTGACTCTCATTCTATCCACTAATATATATATTAATAATAACCTTCAAATTTAAAGAAGCGTAGTATATGTATGTAGCTGGAAAAGGTAATACGGCCCCTTATAATATAGCCTAACTTATGCCGTCTTCATATAATAGAATGTATTGTTAAGCAATGACGAATCAATATATCGAATACTTAATTAATTATGTTGCTGATATTCCATCTCAAAGAAATTTGAATTTGAATTTTTTTCTAAAATCTGCAATGACTGTACAGGACTGGAATTTATGCTATATGATAATATGAGTAACTCAGTTGTGCGAAATACTTTTACAATTCCCATTTGTCATCACTTTTAGCATACTCTCAAAAATGAGAGAAATACTAAGGAAGGAAACTTATTAAGGTACAGAGATACTAATACTAAAATCAAGCTATTCTATGCTCTTAAACGCACAAAAAACTAACTCAAAAGTGAAAATTAGATATGCTACCGACAATTTGTACATGATACGTGTGAAGGACGATGAGAACCGTGACAAAGAAATAAGAGAATGGGAAATAGTGGATGCAGAAAGGAAAGACGATTGACCGCTTCCTTCCTTTGCCTTTGCGGGATTCGAAGGCGTCCTCTCTCTTTTACTCTCACACGGCGGCGTCGGAGGAGAGAAAATATTGAACTTTCGATCCTCCACCCTCAAGACAGCTCATCCTTCCGACACCCCCCTTTCGTTTCCCTATCTCCTCTCCCCACTCGGCCTCAGCCCTCCCCTCTCCACCGCAATCTCTCCGGCACCCATTCATACTTCCCCGGAAGGGTACTCCCCCTTGAAAATATTCGTTCATCCCCACAGACACCTTCACCCGAATACCTTTACCTTCTCTCAACCTGAACGCATCTATGATCTCCCGACTCGAACATCAAAGTTCCCCACGGAAACATCCTCCTACCTTTTTCCCCGGTCGGAGACTTGTCACATTTGTTATTCATAAAAAATTTAAAAGTTCGTGCTGCATTTTTCAAAGGCACATTGGGACATTTCAGGTGTCTCCATGCAGGATGAGAAATATGCAAACCGCAGTACGGGTCATCAAAGAAAGGTGACAGGAAAAATCGCAAATGTGAATAAATGACCGCAGAATACCCTCATTCTTTCCCTCATATATGTAAAGTTCCATCCGTGCCCTTCATGCATATTGTGGTCCAAAGATTCAAAAATCTGTTGATTATACCGTAGTCTTGAAGCCTATAACCTTGAAGTCAAATTACTTGATTCTCTTGTGGAATGCTTGTTATTTTTGGTACCCAAGGAATAATGGACATTGTTGTGCGAGTGATAGTATATTCTATATCATAACTGTGGTAATGCAAGAAAGGTCTTTCGAACAATTCAAAAAGTACGAGTAAATGTGGTAAATACTTTTTCTTTCAATCAAAGAAACCTTGAAATCAACTTAGTTATATTTATTTGCATTTTCACTGCGAGTTTAACACAATTCTATTTCCTTTTTGTATAGTATGATTTTTATTTTATACTTAAAGTTAATAAATGCGTCAACTATTCTTTAAAAATCACTTAGCTTAGATATTCCTAAGTCGCTTAATAATGCAATACATTATTCGTTCATACCTTTGGCTATGATTTAAATTAAGTTTGAAAATACCTACGTTTTCTATTTTTTTGAAATTGCAGTTGACAGCTAATTTGGAGTGAAATATTTCAAAACTTTGATCCTAAATATCAAACAGGATAGAGGACCAAGAGAACATTACACTCAAAAGAAGTTTGGATATCTGACGTTGAGTTGCCGAATGAACTATTGGAGACGTCAGTGTCAGCTGCCATGTCTTAAAATAAAGGAATCACTTTGAAATTGTTATTTGAAACCTTACATTCTAAATGTACAGATCGAGATATTGTATGGTAGATGAAAATGTCGTAATCAGTGCATTTTCTGTTCACATCGATCTCTATAGCAGGCAACCTTATAATTTTTCTGACAAAAATATGACTTATGAGTGATGCGAGTGAACAGTCATGATAGGGCACTCCTGTGAGTTTTGATGAATACTCTACTATGTATATTTTCATATCTATATTTATGAATATATTAAAACTGGAACCTACCTATGCAACCCGTTGCACACCTTTCAATACCGATGATGTTTCTGTTATGGGTAACACAAATTTTTCCTCTATATTATAAGGCATATACGTTAGAGAACATTGCAACTGCGTGAAGCATTTGAATTTGGTATAAGATTTATTGATCCTTGCACATCTCATCGCAATGGTGTTTGAAACTCATGCATATATTTGGTTTTAAAAAGTCTTTTAGTTTTATAAATAAATCTGGTATTAAGCGCAAATTACACCGCTTTAAATACCTTCGCGCCTTTGATCTGAAATCATTAATACCCTGTAAATAAATTTCCTAAACATATGCTAAATTTGGAAGCTACAGGGGCCCTTTGTATCCTCTTGTTCTTTGTGGGTAAAATTAGTTGCCTTAGTAGTACTGTTTTAATAAAACTTACTATTTATAGCCAGGTAAACTAGTTTTACCCTAGTCACTTTGCCATAATTTTGATAATCTCTGAAGATAGGGTTACTGAATTGATCTCCATCCAAGCAATTTGAAAATACTTGTGTCCAATTATAAATGTTAGCATTCCCGGAGCAGCTCATATACTTTTGAACCCCTGGAAAATGGATGGACAAAGCCTCCGATTTCTGGTTATTTATTCTCAACCTTCCCCTTCTGCTTGCACGCTCCGGCGACTAATTATCGAGAAGCCCAAGCTATGTTAACTTCATTAACTCCTCAAACATGGGATACAAGGTTTCTTTTACCAATTCTATATTCTCTTCGTGCCGGTCAACAAGCGCTACCTCCTCAAAACCATTCGCCCGAACGAAGTTAACCATGGCTGGGTTCATTTTGTTGCTATATTTAGAATAACATTTTGCCCATGAGCGGAAAATGACAAGATGAAACGAACCTTGCATGAATAATAGCATCAAGGATCCCAATGAGTGGTTCATTGAATTGGAGAAACCGGGGTGCCCTTTAAACCTTTTTCTTCCCTGGGCTAAAAAATCATGCAATAACATTAACAACTCTTGTTTGACGTAACATCATTGAATTTGAGTCAATACAAGTCTTTTGTTCCCATTGCTCGTATTTCTATCGATTGAAAGAAAGTATCTCTCGTGTGTCTATAAAGGTTTTTTGTTTGTTTAACCTTGGAAGTGTCATATTGAAAGGCAATGTGGGCAAGCCCTGTAGTTTTGTGATAATTTGGCAACGGACTGAATGGAGAAGTGACTCATTTAAAAACCTGTGTATGAACACGCGTTTTGTTTATTTAAAATTCCGGAAACCAAAGCAACGCAACACAACTTTTCCTCTTAAAATACTATAAGAATCGAAATTGGCTATAGGGTACACGAAGTGCTAAAAACGTCTGTTTCCCAATCACGCAATCCACTGGATAAGGCTTTATTCTGAAATAGTTAGAATCCTTTCTTCGGTAAAAATAATTTCGTGAAATTCCTTTGCAACCAGTACATATAGGCAGAGTCAATTTTGTGTTTGTTTATGTCTCCCAGCAATGCAATAATCTATAATAACTATCTGAAGTTGCCCGTTGGAATATAACTAGAGGGAGAAATAAAATAAAAATATTGTTTTAAGAAACTTTAAGATTTTTCATAGAGGGGCGATAACGAACTTGTTTTTCGCAGTTTGAACAGTGTATCCAAGTCTGTATGGGAACTAAAAATATAACGTAACAAATGTAAACATTGATTATTGCCTTTGTTTTTTATGTTTTATATTTGCATTAGTCCCCGGACTTCATTGCGGCATATGGTATCGTATGAGTTATATGGATTGTGATGAAAAATGTGAAAGAGAAGAAATACGTAAATATGATAATATTCGCCGATAGAAGAATTCAGTGGAGAGCTGCGTCAAACCAATTCCGGGAGTGCTGAATAATGATGATGATCTATTGTAGCATAGATCTTTTAATGAATTCCTTAAATTGATCGTTTAGTCTTATATGGAAGTAACTACTTTTAAAAAAATCAAAATTTGCTTCAATATGTTTCTTATGGAGAGTGACTTACATCGGATGAATAAATATATGCAATATATGTGACGGTATTTTTAGAAGAGACTAAGGGGACTGTGCATCCGTTCTCACATCGTTCGATTTGACATTAATTTTTCGTTTTTATTTTGGTGGCATACCTGAAATATTTTTATATTCATTTATAATATGCCTATCTTCCTTATTAATCGAAATTATTTTGTTGAAAAGGTATTTTATTTTCATAATAGCAAAATTTTATCATATGTTGTTATATTTTATCAAGGCATCTTCAAGTAACTTCGATTACTTTTCTATCGGACTGGAATCTCGAGACAGAAAATACCATATATGTAGTATATAATTCTAATAGTGAAATATGGTTTTCCGTCAAATCATGTAAACATTCATAAAATATACCGATGTCCGGTAAAAATTTGGGGTTTGGAAAAACTTGATAAACAAAAGCATTGTTTTAGCTGAATCTCGTAAGAACGTAAGGGGAAGAGAGAGCGTATGGGCCCAAGAGAAGTGAATGGAAAAAAGAAGGTAAGTTGTGACGTCAAATGCGGACATGTGGTGAAGCACCGCTAGTAAATGCATAAATATTTACACACCGATGAATATTATAAGAGTTAAGCGCGAAATATAATGAGAGAAGAGTTGTAAATGCTAAACATAAAAATAAAACTAATTGGTTCGCTGACCAGCACTATCGTATTGATTAATAATGCAATTATTGCTAGATAGTCAGCCATATGGTTCAAGCGATTTCCGATGATATTGCTAGGTTATAATTAGAGCTATGGGATGAAGGTGCAAAAGGCAGGTAATTACGTAAGTGAATAATAATTTTTGATCATGTAATGAGAAGCTAGGAAAAAAAGAGAGAATCATTTTATATATTTCCATATTTATGAATATCTTGGAATAGAAGTGACAGCAATGTGGCGGATATGAGAAGGATGTCTTCTTAAGAGGGAAACAGGATCTTTATCAAAAATAAGGGATGTAGTGCGAAGTAATTTAAATAATAGAGGAAGAAATAAGTAGTATTTAATGGTAAAAATAATATTGTAGAGCCTTTTGCCTTTCCACCGGATATGTTCTTTCATCATTATCCCCTGAACTTCGAAAAATATGCGACGTACCTTAATTAATTATTCAACGGACGCTGAGGTTTCTCAGAAGACCCAATTGTGACGGTACCTGAGCACTATTTCTCCGAATTTGATGTCGTCATTGGGTTTGCTTGTATATTTGTCGCCTTTTGTAACGCACATAATGGCTCTGACGGCAGTTTCGAGCCCGACGTAGCGCATTGTTGAAAATACCATTTTTATTTCATTTGTCCATGACTTCCAAAACTCCCGCGCGATATATTTCATGTCCCTTCTTCGATGTTTCCTCTCTCTCCCTCTCTTTCACTTTAGCCCTCAATCAGTACCGTTTCCATTCGCACGCTCCCTCGTGATGTTTCCACTCGATAGCACCCTCCTCCGATTCCCATCCCAATTTTGCTAAAGAACGATTCCCTTCGACCCAAATTATGGCTCGTGAAGTTTTCATTTATTGTTCATCTTCTTCAATAGTTCGGAAAAATATATTCTCTCGTCGATAAAATAAAGTTCAGTTTTCGTTTCCTTGTCATTTTTATGTCATGCTTCGCTTTATTTTCTTCCATGGAAGCTGATTGCGTCATCTACCTCCTTTTTCTTTTCTCTCATTCTATGATCATTTCTAACAACCCATCTATCATTCTGCCCATTTATCTGTGTTATTTAAATTCTGCCCATTACTTGTGGATATAGAAGCAGATATAGAATGTGATATCTTCTTATCGATAAAAAAATATTACTCCATTTAAAAAATTGACTGAAGTTAAAATTGAAAGAAAGATCTTTATAATTAAACTTCAATTGATAATAGTGCGTGTATCTGTAGTTCTCCTCCCAGAAAATATCATTATTATGCAGGCATTCCAATTATTTTATTCATACCTGTGTAACAGTGTGAGCTGGAATTTAAATTGATCCTTAAGCTTTCTTTCAGAATGACCTCTGCATTGATGCATTGCTAAGCGACTCGTAGTAACCCTGACTGGTGTAGCACTAAGTTGGAACCTGAATTTTACAAATTATTTTACATATCTCCTAGGATATTTATAAGTTGCAAGGGGGGAGGTGTTATACGCCTCTCTATGCCTAAGGTTCGTAGATTTCGACTAAATATTTTCTATTCATAAAAAGATAAGTCCAAAACCGTCACGCAACGTGCATTTGCTTCACTCGTTCCGCAATCAATTTATCACAACTATTCTTTTGGCAGAATATCCGCTCTTATTCCCATTCATTTCTCATATAAATGACGCTCAACTAACGCCATGTAGTACCAATACATCATTTTAGTCTATATTATATTTCTTTTTTCATGACGTTTATAACTTATTTACATATTTACTTATCTACTATTATATTTAATTAGTTTTTAAATACTAGCTACACTATCAGTTGGATGTCGTAGGTTTTTTACATCCCATATCTTGCATGGGTGTTATCCTGAAGTTGGTTTTTTCATAAAGCATGTAACCCTCAATTTTAATATACATTGTGTAACTATTCATAAGTTTTTGTTAGTTTATTATTTTTTAATTCCTTGCATGGTATCGTTTTGTTTTTTAAACGTTAGATTTTCATTGTGCATGTCATGACAATTATATATTTTACGTAAATATCTTGACGAGGGGTTAGATGGCAGAAGGGACAGTTTTGTCTAAATCTTGCCCCAGTAAAGATGCTTTATTTTATTACCTTCTCCACGCATTCCAACTGGAGTAACACAAAGATGACTTATTTCATCAAAATGATTATATAATTTTTTTGTTTTGATTTTCTTATGGTTTGTATACTGTTTGTAAATTCGTAAGTCAGAGTTAAATTTTTTAATAGAAAATTATGCTGATTGGTGAAAAAATTATTTTAAAGTGTATTCCTATGAGAAAATGTAAAAGTGAGTTACGTCAATCCCGGATCTATCAAGTTAAAAATAAGTAAGTAAATAATATAAGTATCATATATTCTATGGATTGAGATTTAAAGAATTATGAACAGGTGCCAAGTTCGTGCTATTTATGGCCCTTAGAGAATCATAAATAGCATGAGAGTTGCATGGCTGCACGTTGCGTGACGGTTTTGGACTTATCTTTTTATGAATAGAAAATATTTAGTCGATATCTACGTGAGAGCAGAAAATCTTGAATTAATTATGAATTTATTTAATTTTTATTCCCTCGTGCTTGTGGAATATTCTCTGATAATCGCAAACATTTTAGAGATAAAAATTTTGTTAGGGTAATTTTGCCATTAATTTATTAATGTTGTTAACTGATCTTTCGTACATTATTAATTACATTGCCAACGAAACTTTTATAAGGCCTTAATAGCCATAGTTAATTGCGATTTGAAATTTTAATTTAGGCGCAGGAATTGAACTGCTTGAATTGAATTGATCCGAGAGTAGGTGGTGCTTTGGGAGAAGAGAAATATGCCACGATAGGAGTCACTCAAGCTGTGATTGTTAAGGCCACTTTACTAAGCGAGTGATCTTGCAAACGACCGTTCAAATGATCATACACCTGACGTACATGCCTCGTGTAAAAACAGAAAATTCGACCCATGAAAAATCACACGCATGATGATTCTAACAAAATTAAAACATGTTTATCGCATGATTTCATGAATGATCGAATAATATGAACGCACGTCTATCTTGTCCATCTATTCATGGTAAATGGAGGTCACAAAACTATAATTTTTCCTCCTAATCCTCCACCACCTATGCCAAGGTGCTATCTATGCCAGGGAAATTTTCACTAAGAATGTTAATTATAGGTACTATAGGGTACTGCATTTTGCGCGCATCACACAAGGATGAGAGAATCATTTAGAGTTACTGTCGCTGAAATATTTCCAACTGCATTTCTCCGTTGACTCTCATGCAATTCAGGATTTACTTCACTGTTATTGGTCATTAGATCTACAAAGTGCTTGGAAAATGTAAAACATTGAAACAGTATCTAACTTAAAAATAGTCCAATTTTATATTCCGATAGATATTTTTACACGCTTGGGGAATAATTAATCTTATTGAACCTACTCTCATGAATTCTGGTGGAGGACATCAGGGTAATGGTACGATTCGGCCGTCGCTAAAAATCTTAGCGTGACAGATAGCCTGCAACGATTTGGAAAATATTAAAATTATCATAAACACGTTCTGGACATCTTGACTAAATATGCCGTCAACTTTCACCTTTCTGTGATACGATTGTGGCTGCCACCATTAATGAACCCTATAGCAGCGGTCGCTAAAAATTAAAACATTCCGTTTCACCATTAACATGTGTACTTCACTTTATAAATCTTAATCTCGACGAAGCTTTGTTTCAGAAATAATGCCCAACCAGACGTTGTAAACAGACTATTCCGACCATCGAAATAGCTGCGTTGGTTGGAAATTTCCTGTAAATCGATGTGTACTATCGATAGGCCTACTTCTGCGCATTCTTTCAGCTTAGAAAATAAACGGCTTTAGTTCCTTCTGTAAATTAGAAGCTTTTACAGGTCATCACTTAAATTAATTCGCGAATTAATTCTTGAATTCTCGCGAATTAATGATCATTTCTACATCATTAGCCGTCCTAAACGACCTTTAAATTGTCTTGTTGAATCATTTCCTTTTATTTTAAGCATATTTTCCCTAAACTTCCTGTAAAGTATTCTCTCTAGTTTTACTACGTTACTTTCCTCATAATAAGCGGCAGGTATCTCAGATCTATCCCTTTTCAAGCTATGAGAAATAAATTAAGGCTGGATTGTTGGGGAAGATAAATCCAGGTCTTGTGATATACATCTCGCAAAAGAAAGCATTGCAGCCTTTGAATCATTACCTCGTGTTGTGCTGTGCAGACGCTGAAGTGGTAATCGGAAGGCTTTGTGGGGTAATGGATGGAAATCTACCCGAGCGAAACGCCACTTCGCCGGCTGACTTGGGTGTAAAAATCGCCCATGCCGCGAGACCAACCCTGTGTCTTCCATTCCCCCTTTATTTTCTGGGGAAAGAAATCGTTTATCTCCCCATAATCCATATTCCCCTCCATCTATCGCATAATCGACTACCGAGGGGATGGTGGGTCGCAATAGGCCGTAAATCGACTGGAACCGGAGACATGGTCTCCTCCCGTCTCCCGCTCCGAAGACTCGCCATCCTAGACCCTCTCCGAAATTCACCGCCTCTCTCCCTCCCTCCCTCCTGGAGGGAAAAAAAGCTTTCACTCTCTCCTCCCCCGACCTCAAGCTGCCACTTTCCATTGCCGTCGCTCGTATCGTCTCTCTCTTTCTCACTCTCCTATGCCGCCCGCAAACCACCCCGCAGTCGTTCGACCTCTCGTATCTTCGTGGAAATATTCCATTCCGCGGAAACCCCGCTTCTCTCGGCGACCCCTACCTCATCTGTGGTTTAAAGTCTGCTCCTCACTTTAAGGCACTTCTGACCGGGAGGGAATGCATAAGGATATGGATGTAAGTGAATGAAGGAATTATTAACGAAATAGTTGTACTTTTGAACACATGTTTTGATTAAAAAAAACCCAAACAAGGTTTCAACGCTATTGAGTCGTTATCAAAGGTCACACTCCACACAGCTCATAAGGGCGTGGCCCTTGATGATGACGCGAAACCGTTGAAACCTTGGTTGGATTTTATTATTTAAAAAGTATGAACGGAAAACTACTACTGTAAAATTAGTATTTTAGGATACACTTCCACAAAGTAGCACACGAAGAAATAGTATGAAGGAAGGTTCGAGAGAAACCAGAGCCTGCTCTTAACGAAATGCGCCAAGGGGCCATCCTTTGAACGTCCCATCCAGCGGACGGAGTTCTGAGGTCGAAATGCTCCTCCACACAGAACTCAAGTATGGATCGGGTTACCAATGAAAAATATCTTCCACTGCCTTGATTCAAACCCAGGCTCTCGGGAAGGTAGGCCAGTGCAATGACACCTACCTTCTCTTGCTCTTTATCTCCCAATATCTTACCCCACGGCTTTCACACAAAATCACATGCACACACATTTTCCAAGTCCCTTCCTTCTCCCTGAACTCCACAATGGTGGTTACCCACTTCATAATTTTGGGCGTGAATGCAAAGATGCCCCCGTGGAAGGGAGTGTGGAGAAGACTGGAGGTATGAAATACCGCCAAGTTTGTCGTCTCCCCGTAATTATGCGTTAATTGGTTTCTAAAGGGGCGTGGCATTCCTGTTTGCTCGCAGCTAGAAGGAAGGAGAGAGTGTGAGAAGGTAGCGCTCCTTTGCTCCTCTTGAAAGCCGAAACGAATTCTGCCCTCGTTCCTACGAGTGGCATCTTTGGCTGAAATTCAAGATGGAGGAGGGAAAATTTTTAGTTTAGGTTCGTGAATTTAAAATTTACTCTCTCAATCTTGGGTCTGTAACTAACTTGCTGAGATATTTCTTTATTGAACTTGAAAGGAGAACAGTACAAAGGATATGTTGGTCCCTCATTATCACTCTTCCGATCCTAAAATAGGCCAGCTAGGCATCTCAATCATGCTGTTTCTTGCCAGAATATACGCCCAATATTTCTTGGAATTCCCAGATGCTAAACATTTTGGCTTGTCAAGCAAACCGATCGGATTCCATCAATGAATACTTACAGCTATATATCTACAGAAATATTAGCTGTTTCTAAGGAATTAGTTGTTTAACCATCTCACAATTCGTTTCCGGAAATGAAGTTTTTCAGTCTCAAATTATGCGAGTACGGCCAAAAGTTGATTTTCTTACATTTATGCGTCATTTTCAACAAATTCTGAGTGTTATCATAGTTCTCAATAACCATGTTTGGGAAGCCAACTGAATTAAAAGTGCATCTCGCAGAAGCGAAATCCTCTTCCTAGCGTATTTATTTTGTGTTCAAAATATTTCAGATTCAGAAAACTACATGTGAGGTCGGATTGTGTCTCAAGTACAAGTTAACGAAAGGTTCACAATGAGGTTGTCGTATGAATTGCAATACCGTGTTATAAGTGGGTTTATTTTTTTCAAATCCAGATGACGAGTCTCATTCTGTTATTTACGTATTGGCCAATACAATTCAGTTCGAAAAAATTCTCTAATTAATAGAGTCGTTGTTCCTCGAAAGATCAATACGATGATACCAGTTTTGTTAGATCTCAGGGAAGCAAACGCGTTGTTTTCTGTGAATTTTGTTCTATATGGCGAAAATATTGGAAAATCTATTATAAAATAACGATACGTTTGGTACACGCTTTGAATGATAGTGACTAAAAAGTTACTTAAACTTATTACGTATAATCTTAACTTATCCTTTTAACTCTTTATTCCAGTTTCTTGTGGACAGCCTAGAACAAACGGTGGCCTCAAAGCAATTTAGGCAAAAATAAATAACACGCTGCTCTAAATGAAGCTATGTTTGATTTATAGAAGATATCAAACATTTATCGATCCTAATCGCTCTCGAAAAAAGGGTTTGTGAAGTCCTTTTGCTTTAATCACAGTACCCTCATATTCATAGATTTATAGTCTGGTATGTTCATTACATTCCTTTTTAAGAGTCTATTAACATTAACGTAGAGATCAGTTATTGTGGTTGACTTATAAAGAGGGAAATATTTATAAAAAGGACTCAATGACGGAATGTCTTGTGGGAAAGGAATTGTATATGAGTGCATTAATCATAATGAATGTTCTCAAAATCCGGCTTCAGAGGCTTTTAAAGTTCACGTGAGTTGTAAACACTCAACCAGCTTCCAAATTCTATTCCCCTCCTTCAATTCATCTACATCGATGCATATAGTAAATCATAAACTAAATCATTGAAGCTAATTATTTTTTTACTAGTTGATTAAACTAAGAATTTACTGCCTTTCTGTCTATTTTAATTAAAACCACTTACAATTTTGACGATACAATGGATATATCAGGCTTTGGTTACAATAAGATTAGCATTTTGAATAATTTTCTCATTTAAATTAGCTTCCTCTTTTTTAGCAATTTAATTGTTATTAGATATTATTATATTTTGCTGAAAATGTATAAGTACATTTCAATGCTCTACAAGGGACTACTAGCATTAATTTCTATTCTTTTACACTTGATATTTCATTTTCTATGAACGTACATGTCTGATTTGCATGGAATACCACTCAATTAATTGCTTTACCTCTGTCCTTATGGCTATTTTTTATTCAGATCTTCTGTTTCCTTTATAAATCTTCCGTGAATACCCTAGCTCTCTATATCCGAAGATTCCCGCCACATTCTTGTCTACTTTCCCCGATGCCTTCTTCCTTAACTCTCTCAGTCTCTTTTACTGATAATGGTTTCTCCAAACGATCTAATTCCCTACGTTATTTTCAATTAACTTTGAAAGGGGCTCGAGAATTTTGTCCTGTACCGACTTCCAAATGAGTAGGTAGTGTGGCCAATATTTTTGAAGCATGATTATTTCAGCGGTCATTCCACCCGGGATTTCATTTTGACTTCAAGAGCTCAGAGTATTATGGCTTAACGTAGCGTGAATTCTTCGTCGCTGACTGCCCATTTCATTCGATTTTCCTCGAATTAAGTTAAGCGACTAGCAGGCATTAGTGAAATTGAATCGCGGTGACAGTGATAATCAAGTTTTGTAGCATTGGCGGTTTTAATTCAATTAAATAAAATTAATCAGCTGGTTTCGCTGATAATATGCAAACTCAGTACTGAAAATGATTATTTTCCTTTATTATTTTAGCAAATTTATTTTCCCACGGTTGGAAAACTTTAATTGCTGCTAAATCAAAATCTGAATTAAAAACTTTAATGTAATGGCCAAGCTGTAATGTCAGAGTTGATTTTCGCCATGGCCACAAAGTTATGCAGCAATAAATACTACTACCTAGTAGGGGAGAGCGGGGCTATACCGTACACTTAAGCGAGAATTGTTATTTCTCAGCTAATATTGGGTATAAAATTATAAGAAAATAGGCAACTTGTAATATGGATCATTGGCTTCCATTTCGACACAAAGAAATTTGAATTGTTTCATTGTTTATATTTTTAAATTAAATAATAAAAAAACATGTCCCTGTACGAAATAGCCCCGGGGGTCGGGGCTATTCCGTACAGTAGGAGGGGCTATACCGTACAGTTAACAAAATCACATGATTAGGGAAGTAAATAGTAATGAATTATTGCATACAGCATCTTTTATCACTTATTACTTAAGAAACTCAATTCATACTATATATAACGTAAGGTATTTAGTTCAACTGATAATGGTATAAAAGTGTTAGGTAAACGTTTATCAAAAAGTGATAAAATTTTATAAAACCAAAATTTTTAAAGTTTTACATCAAAACAAAAATCACAAATAAAGTTGTCTGCAGACTCGGCAGCACTGCAAGCTGAGTGAACCCACCCTGAACACGTGCAGCACCTAAACCACAGTTCTTTGTCCTTGCCAAACTCACCGCACATGAGGCATATGTCGTTTGAGCCCGAGGCTTCTCTTAGCAATCCTCCTCCATGAAATGACGTCTGTGGGTCCATATCATTAAAAGAATCATCTTGACAAATTTTTCTTTTGTCAGCAAGGTCATCATCTGATGACGAATCATCAAACATAATATTTCGACTTTTGGATTTCGAAGAAATATTTTGAACTTTGTTGGTCGTATTCCTAGAGCCTCTTACCTTAGACATGGGTTTTCTTGGTTTAGAGTTTCTTTTAATTTTGAGTAGACCTATCTTGTTATTTTTGTTTGATTTTTTTGCACTTCTTTTGTAACTTTCATCTTGGCCTGCAGTTGTTGAATTTTTTGCTTTAATTCTTTCACTGTAGCCGACTCTTCCAATTTTGTTTTATTTGGAGGCTTAGTAAAAATAAATGAATGTTGTTGTCTTGAAGTTAGGCCTGCCTTCACTGTTTTCGACTGAGGTGTGGGGCAGAGAGATTTAAAATATAGCTTAGCTTGAGGTCTTTTGTCCGTACAAGACGTGATTGGTGAACTCTGCGTAGATCCCTAGTGTATTTGATCAGGAGTTGGGTCTTCGGTCATTTCCAAATCCATATGGGCTGTAGTAGGGCTGTTCACGTCTCCTGAGACCGATCTGTTAATGTGATTTGTCAATGTGACCCTGTGACCAATTTGTGATACGTCAAACTTGTGTTTGTCCATTTCAGGTGTAAGGTTGGAGAAAAAAGATCCACTTCTAGTTTTGCATTGTACGCAGTAATTCGACTCATACTTGTTGATTCCGGTTTTCGAACACTGATTCTTGGGTTCCGCTTAAAAAATCCATGAAGCCAATCTTGCCCTGCTAATTTAACTGCCTTGTTAAATGGGTGTGGATTGCCATTTTTCTCAGCATATTCAAAATTAAACGGCGGAGCTCAACGGAGGAAATTCCATAAAACACTTAAGCGAGAGGTAAAACTTGTTCAGCAAATTAATTTTCCTGCACTTGTGTGAATACAGGCATATGCCCTAAAACTAACTTTTTTGAGTTATGAGTCTTAAGTCTACCACTCAGCGTCATTACTGGTACGTTGTAAGCCCTGCCTGGCTCCATTAATTTTTTCATGTTTTTTATGACATCATCAAGAGCGGACTTCATTCCTTCTTCGGTCCATGTAGCTCTTTTGGTTGTTCTATGTTATTTACGGACTATCTGAAAAAAAAACCTTATTGTTATTGCTGCCAAATCATGTTTTTTGAATCCAAATAAATAAGGTATTTCAAATAATATTTTTACGGTAATAAGTATTTCAACAAATATTTGTACTCTATAAAAAATCTTGGTTGAATAGGGGGAAAGTAAGACTCATCATTGGTTTGACGTAGCACTAGATTCTTCTATCGGCCAACCTCTTCTCATATTGACGTAGCTCCTCTCTTTTACATCCTTCACAACTTGCTCCATGTACCTCATACGAGGCCAGCCTATTCCAATCTTCCCGTTCACTTTTCCCTCGACGATTGTCTTCATCAGGCCATCGTGTCTTAAGATGTGGCCCATTAAGTTGTCCCGTCTTCTTTTTAATGTTTTCAGTAGATATCTTCTCTCCCACTCTTCTTAACACTTCTTTGTTTGTCACTCGATCGATCCATTCTATCTTCATCATTCTTCGGTCGCACCACATTTCAAATGCTTCCAGCCTGGACTTCTCTGCTGCTGTTGTTGTCCATGCTTCGCTGTCATATAGTAGAATGCTCCAGATCTATGTTCTTATGAACCTCACCTCAACGCTTGTATTTGCAGCGGTAAGCAGAATCTTCTTTTGGTAAAATGCCCTTTTTGCTTGGGCGATTCTACTGGCGATTTCTCTTTTACTTCGTCCATCGCTGGTTACTCGGCTTCCCAGGTAGCAGAACTCTTCCACCTCCTCGATTTTTTGTTTTCCTAGTTTAACATTGGTCCTGGCTTCCTTTCTCCTACTGCATACCAATACCTTAGTTTTCTTTTTATTGATCTTCAGATGATATCTGGTCATTGTTCTTTCCATATTCCTAGTGTCTTCTTTAAGTCTCCTTCTGTTTCTGCCATGATGTCATCGGCGAATCGTAGCATGCTGATTTTCTCCCCATGGATATTCACTCCCGGAGACTTTTCTTTGACTTCTTGGGTGGCTTTCTCGATGTAGACATTGAATAATACGGGAGACAGTGCACTTCCTTGTCTCACTGCTTTCTTTATACTTGCTTCTGTACTGCTGGGTCCTGATTTGATTATGGCCACCTGTGTTTATACAAGCTGTGGATAACTCTTCGGTCATTGTATGATACTCCAATTTCTTTCAGAACCTTTAGCGTCATATTCCAATCCACGTTGTAAAGTAAGCCTATAAAATTATAATATTTGTGATATTTCCTTCATAAATTCCAGCCTAGTCATGATGCCATAACAAACCATTAGGGGCTAAACCGTACAGAAGTGTACGGTTTAGCCCCATACCGTACCTCGTGGGAATGTTTTAACGTAACCTCGAAACCCATCACCCAATTAATCATAACTAGTGATCAAAAGATAACTTTAGAACAGTAGTTTCTTATGGTCTGATATTTACTAGTTTGAAAGTAAAGGTTCTCTACTTATCTCTTATTTGGCGTTGCCCCAAAATTATAAGGGAACACATAAAAACAACTTTTTTCAGTGTAACACCGACACTCGTAAGCTCAGAAGAACGAACTGACTCCTGCAAACTTGCGTGGCTCGTCGCTAGACTGCGACACCTATCTGACTTCTCTACCTTCAAATCTAGACCCGGAAATTGGGTGTACGGTTTAGCCCCGCTGTACGGTTTAACCCCGCTCTCCCCTATATTCGTGAAACGCGTTGATCTAGTAATGATTTCCGCACTTTCCTTTTATCTCTTTACTGAATGAAACAGCAATTTTATTTTAAATTTTGATCATCATTATCATACATTTATTCAGTGGTTTCGTTTATTCTTGATTGCGCAACGTTTCTTTTTCTTTTCAAAATAATTTACTTAGTTAACATTTCCTGGAATAATTAGCTAAAGTAGTAAAAGCTAAAGAATGAAGCTGTGTGGATACAGATTTAATGCAAATTACATTAACCTAGTGATATTTATCAAGATATTCAAAATATTTCACAAGGTGTTTCCTACAAAATGCAGCGTGAATACTTTGTGAATACGCTGAATTATTACATTAATACATTTTCCAAAGATTTATTCTTGGTACAGATAAAATAAATTTGAGATCTCGGTTAAAAAACGGTCGCTTTCATTCCATCATATAGCGTAAAAATTAATGCTAAATATGCAGTTTTTCCCAAAAAGTTAGTTATTCATTAGCGTAATCTACCTTTAGGAAGATTTTACCATGCCCTCCTTCGTTTTACTTATTCATAGAGCAATTAAAATTTTTCGAGTGAGAAGGGTTCTCCAGGTACATGAATATTGGAGACCACTAGTCCACATTAAATGCAATTCTTCAGATATATGTCATTTTGTGCCCGCGGTTAGCTGTCAATAATCATCAACCTCTGCGGTTTACAAATGAACTTCGTGGACAGTATTTTTCATGATACAAAACCCACTGCTTCCCGGAAAATTAGCATAATAAGCATCGCAAAAATTATAGTTTTGTTTATTACAGCTTTGTAGACGCTGTAATTAATACTCATAGAACGTATCATTCGACCGGAATGTAATAATTAAACATTACTATTGAGTGTTATCAGGTGATATATAATACGATGTACGAAGGGAATTCAGTAGGATAAAAATTGGCTCAGCGTGTTAATAAAAATTATGTATCAAATATTAAGTTTTTATTTCATTTTTTGGTTATTTTCATTTTGCTGCTTTATGAAGCCGTATGCTTATTCCATGACTTGGAAAAACAGTGATTTCCTTGCCTTTACCAATAAGCTGTGAATCAAACACTAGTGTTTGTGGATGATTCTCTAGAATGCTGTCGTAAAAAGTTACCTTTGCTATGTTAGTACTACAAACTTCCTTTTTTCCATATTCCAATTGATCACTTCTATGAAAAAATATTCATTTAGTATTCATGCATCCGAGCAAAAAGTATAGAAATAGCTTCATTTCCATTGAAATACCGTAGAGAACTTTTGAAATTACTATGAAAAGGCAGCGTTGAAACTGTCTTAAGTGATTACTATAGGCATTCCATCGCGATAAATGATTGAATTTCTCCGGTCCAACGTAAGCTGGGGATTGGCTGCCGAATTCCATTGTTCGGTCGTTCTCCCAAAGACTCTTTTCGTTCAGTGAATGGAAAGATCGGCCACAATGGGTTGGAGGCAGTATTATCCCTTGAAATTTTCAACCTAACCTTTTCTTTCATTCTGTTTTCCTACGTACCTGTTTCCCAAGATTCCTCCCTCTTTCCCTCTTGCCTCACGCTTCGAAACCCGACGTCAGTTGGAGGAACCGAAAAGGACATCGGTCAACGAGCCCTCCCGAGTCGGTGGCTGCGTAGGGAGACGTCTCACCCCCGTCCCTTCCTCCTCGCACACATCGATCCCTTTTCCCTCCGCGGCCCTGCTACCCCCCATCTGAGGGTCCTTCCATCCCCCTCGCTTCACTTGACTGTCCCAAATTCTCTCTCCTCCCATTCTCCCTCATACCTCCTTCAGACTCCGAAAATACCTCCTTCTCTTGCCTTCTCTCTCACCCTGTGCTTTCTCTTCACGACTGCCACGACCAAAAATGTATTTTAGAGGTGCTTTCAAAGGAGGGAGCTTTTTTTTTAATGCTGCAGGTGAATCGGCCAAGCAAAATTATGCGATGATGTTGGGAATGAAACCGGAAAAAATATGTGGCTAAGAATATTAACACATATGGGTGAGGTAAAATTTGTTTTAAAGTGTGTGAGATAAATGCAACCGTCCTCTCAATTATAGCTGTCCTCGGTGGTCAAGATTTAAAAGTAATTTTTAAATCTTTTCCTGCAGCTCTGAGAGAACTTAGCAGAGCAGAATATTTAATCGGGGATCAGGTTAGTGTGGTGGCTATAGTACTTACTTCTCGACCCAAGGGCCCTGGTTCGAATCTTGGGAGTGGTCGTGATTTTTCACTGGCAAAGCGGTCCCTATGTAATTGCTTTGCGTTCAGTACTCCGCCCGTCGAGCGGGATGTTAAAACATTGACCCTTTGGCACTTTAGCTTACAAGTTGGCTGATAACCACGCCTGGACTTTCTTCAACCTACCTACGTTTTTTTAATAACTCCTACCTCCACTCAGTTACCCATCTATCTGAAATGGTCCCCTTACTCTAAGAATTACATCTAGTACGATATTATTGCGGAATGGTGAATTTGGTCTGCTGAACTTGCTTGTGGTGCCCAAGTTAAATGTTGAGGCTAAAATACATTAAAAAAGTCACCACAGAATGCATTGATTCTAAATTTCGATTAGCTCACACGCTATTTTAATGGCTGTGTTACTAAAATCTGAACGAACTTTGTGTATGCAGAGGGAGAAGTTGCGAGGCGTTGGGTTCATATAAGTTTACCAACGGAATATTTTTTTGAGGACGGAATAAAATCGAAGCCCTTTTGATTTTTCCTGCATATTATGCCAGTGCCATATGAGACAGCCACGGTAAATTGGAGTTTGTAAAGAGTTAAAAATAAATATGACTGCCGTGCAGTGTGCCCAGTAATCCACACCCGATAAGATGCGAATTTAAGGATAAAATGAATTTGAGAATAACAGTTTGATGATTTGAACCCAATTAATCCTGGATATGACGCGTTTGCGGCATTTCCGGGAGTCTGTCGATTTCGGATTTAGTAATGGAAACCCCGACGTGATGGGATATGATATTTAATTGAGCCTTTTTTAATTCGACTGTTGAGAGGTGTTTGGTTCTGTAGCGATAAATTCAATTATACTTCAACGATAAATTCCATTCGAAATGAAATATTCGTATTGAAACCGTAGTGATCGTTTTCAGGGAAGAAATGATTTTATGCATGCTGATTGAAGGTAGATATTAAGATGATATTATGATGATATTATGCAATTATATCGAGTACCTCATGATTCTGAAATGCCTACATGAATTTCAGATTGTAGCCCTTTTATTCCTGCTGCTTGTGTCAGTTCCGAGTGAGGGTGCTACGGTAAACAGACCTGCTTACGATTTATTACGAATAACAGCAACTTTTTACCGCAGTAAATAACTTTCTAATATTTTTATGAGTACTCTGCGAGCGTGTTGGACGCGCTTTATTAATCATTTACTGCATTCCAAAGATTTTTGATTGAACTCGTTGTTAATAGGTTAACGTGGTTGACGAAAGGCATTGGAAAACTCTTTTTTTAGAGCAGATTGGGATCAATATATATTTGACCTGGGTAAAAATAAAATTCCGCTTCATTTAAAGTAACGAATTATTCACTCGTGCTTAGATTGATTGCGTAGACCGCAGTTTATCCAGAAAACCTTGGATTTCGTATTGAATTTTGAAAATTCACATTATCGTCACAGTCATATTGTAGATGACAGTCTAAATACGGAAATTTGAAGTTCTGGTGCTGACGGTTTATCTTAATCAAGCTGCCTGGAAAGTCTCACTAATGGCATGAACCTGAAATGCATTGGAAAAACAAAGCCGCAGAATTCCAAGCAGAAAAAAGTGATCACGGTAGGCTATAATAATTTATAACTAAATACTATTAAAAAAAACTGGAAATTGCGCAAAGTTTTGCGTCGGGGGGAATCTAAAATAAGTTCTAGGCAATGACTTCGATTGCTAAAGCCGCGTCACATCGCTTGACAGGATTTCGGGGTATTCATAATTATGTGTGAGTTTTATAGTGGTGGCTTGTGCGTCTTTTTGAATAGCAATTTTAAAAATGTTCAAGTCGAAGTTTATAATGCATATCTTGCAGTGCAAAATCATCCCAGGTCGCCCTATAAAAGTTGAACATGAAAATGCATTCAACGCCCTTATTTAAAATTAATTTGGTCCATAGGTTTTTAAATAATTAATTGAAGGTATTATTCTCTTTCAATGACCATTCTCATTCCTTGTAGATGCCGTCCATTGATCCGCAAATATGGGAGTGGGAGGATAATTCCCGCGTGGAGATGATTTCACGATGCTGGCGGGGAGTCATTCATTTCCCGGAGGAAATCGTGGCCTCGGAGAGACGATGCTTGGCCATGCGGAGCCCTTCATAAAAAGGGGTTTGCGCGTCGAGGATACCCGTGCCAAATGCGTACATCATTTGAGCTAGACGCGACCTGGAATTTTGCCGAAGGGATAGCAAGCAATCAGGGAGGCGTGGGCAGAGGCGGAGGGAGACTCATCACAGAACAGGAGTGTAATTTCGTGAGGCCATAATCTCCGTGCCGGGGCGTCCCGAAACGTCTTGCCTAATCTATTGGTTGCCCCATGCCTTTCCTCCTTCCATACCTTTTAACCCCCCTCTCCTTCCCATGGCAAGGGTCTAACCGGCGATTAGTGGCAGGAGAGAAGCTGCAAGAGGATGTTAATGAGAATTCTAGAGGTTGTCGAATGCAACTCGGTTTTATTCGATGATTTCTCTTATCCCTTTTGAAGGTGATACCGAAGCTGATTCCCCTTCACTCATGAAACGGAATCAATCGCTCACTCTCCGGGATACATGAATATAAATTACTCGTCCCCCCATAATGTAATCCCAACTTACGTTTGACTCATGAAAGGTAGAAATTTGACTTCTATTCACCACTGCCGGTCATGAATAAAGATATTTGGCCGTACCTTGATCATTCTCAGTTTTCTTAAGCTGGGCATTGAGTTTGACAGAGGAGGTATTAAAAGCCAAGAGGCTGTTGTAAGCTACACTTGAGGGATAGAGATGGGTGGACGCGTATGGGGAGGAAGTGGATAAGGATTTTCAAAAGCAGGAGGGGTTAAAGAAGATATGAAGAGCTTGAGATATATGTAATAAAGGGCAATGATAGCGATAGGTGGAAAATAGACCTTGTTAAATACGGGGTGGTTCAGATGGGAACTATCAAGAGCCTACTTTTATTTGAAAAGAATTGGATAAGATGATGCACTTAGTTTTTTGAGAGACGGTGAATTCCTTGCGCCAGTGCATAGGTATTTTTAAAGCCCTACGTTCATAGCATGTTAGTGAATTGTTTTTCACTTATATTACCGAATGCAATTTCAATAAATGCTATTATTTTTAATGGCTTCGGTTAAATATGATTTTTAGCTTTAGCTTGAAGTATAAGCATTTTCAGTGTATTGATAAATTCTTCCGTAGCTTAATCGAGACTTTTACTCATATTGTGATTAACGTGACCTTTTTTGAATGAATTTGGGAAGTAAGTATTCAGTTTTTAAAAACTAATTTGGTTTTCGCATTTTATTTTGCTGTCTCCGTTGCCAGTGAAGCTGACTACGATTTTCATAATTTTGGTTACTTGCATAAAATCAATCTTTGCATTGAGTAATTTTTAAACATATTAATTAACCATCTATTTTAATAAAAATAAACTCCCTCGGACAATTGAATTTCTCATTTATTGTCACCTTCATTGCCACTAAAAATCTTTGGCATTGAGGCCCGCCCGTAAGCGCGTCGGGAGTATAAATATCAAAATAAATATCGTATTCCAGTCCCAGTGAACTTTTTGGTCCAACAAGTTTAAGCATTAAGAATTCTATTTGTGGAGAGTTTAGTTATTAGTACTATCTGAATTAAGGTGCAGGGCTATTTGCATAACCCAATAAAAATGGTGAAGATTGAGGCTTGTGAATTTGACAAAGGTGAGCTGTAATGGTGATTCTTTCAACCCCAATTTATACGTTCTTGGTTCTTTACTACCTTACCCTAAAAGCTTTTGAAACTCACCTTCGTAATCCGTAATCCTTTTTAATGAAATATTCAGTTACCGCATTTCTTTCTCACGCATCTCTCTTCATGTCGTATTGGTCTTCCTTCCTTTCTTTCATGCTCCTCATATCTCCCCATGGTTCCTCAACGGCTTGCGAACGTGCTAAAGGCGATATTACCTCCTATCTCAGCACTTCCAGCAGCAGTTTCAACTGTCTTGAAACTCTTCTCTGTACCCGTCTGGGGATCAAGTCTTGCCCTCATTGAATTATCCTTGAGTTCTCTGCCCGAGCTTCACTCAATACTTTGCCTAATGGGATTTCTCTACAGTTTCAATGTATTTCCGAAACTGTGACACAGGAAGGCGTATTTTAGCGTATCATGTATTTATTTTGGCCTCAAAGATAACTCTCCCTTGCCTACTTTCTTTAAAGTTTTAGCTTTATATAAATAATTAAAGTGTTCCTGTTTAGGGCGTTCATTACCCATTATTATAATTATTATTTCGCTTCTAATGTGAAAATCCTCAGGCTTAAAATATGAAATTATTAAAAAAGCCCTTTACTTTTTCATACTCGCCAACATCAAACATCTTTATAATCCCGAACTTTGACATTATTTTTTTCTTTTTAGTTAAAATTTTACGCTCGCTTGATGTCATTTCATTCACCTTAAATTTTCCTTAAAATGTGATTTAAGTTGTGACAAGAATCCGTGGAGGAGTACTTGAATGACATCAGATACAATAAAAGTACAATTTCATGTCTTGCATCTAGCAGTGACCCCTTTTTGAAAATGGAAGTCAGCAGTTGGAATAGCATGAAAGCAAGAAGCATTGTGAGTATTCTTATACGCATGAGTAAGCTAGTATGAGTAAGGTGTTACCGTCGTTAACGAGTTTTACGGGGATCGAGTTGGTATGATGACTAGAGTGCTGCCTTCCCATCCCGAAGGTTCAGGTTTGATCCCAGCGGAGATAGATTGTTCATCGGTGTACCGGTTTCGACTACAGTGCTGTGTAAAGATCACTTCTAGTTTGGTTCTCCGTCCGTTGGATAGGATGTTAAACCTTAGACCTCGGGGCGCCTTTTATTAATAGTACGCTAGTGCCGACGCCGGGTTTCACTCCACTCTTTCTGTAATCCTTGACAAAATTCTTAACCATATCCAACCACCAACCTATCCTAAATGGCGAAAATGATCTTATCTGTTTTTTACCTACCCCAAGTAGCCACTCGTACGAGTTACCTTTAATATTAATACTTACATTACCGAAAACATTTCTTGTAATCTAAAAGTTCTGGTATGGAAATTATGGCTTATCCAGATCAAATTCATTCCGACCTGATGCGGTGATAATCTTCCGGTTTGTGAAGAGGAGCACTTGAGAACTTGTATTCTGTCAATCGGCCATGGACTGAAGTTCTCGACTCTCTTGGTCGAGGAATTCCCCATCATTTAAATTTAATAGGTCAACTTTAATAGTAGCTGAATTAAAAAGTGACTATTTACAAACGTTGAAGAATTTTATCCGTGACTTTAGAAGTTTACCATGATTTCCTCGTGCCTCGTTATTTGGAAATCCAGCCCTAAAATTTCACGTTCACCATTTCAAACTCTGAAAATAAAGTAGTTGTTCTCGACTTCAAAAACTCGAATTCTAATACGTTTCCTGAGGAAAGTATCTAATACTAATTCTTGTTGCCGAGACAAGACCTTCAACAATGAAGCTGCTATATGGCGTACATTTAAGTCAACGTGATTGTTAGCGTCAAAATCTTCTTTGCTTTAAGATCCGTACTTGAAAATGATTCTTTCCTTAAGGGTAACTGCAATACCATATATTCTCAAAGGGTTTTACATTGTTGGCATTCAAAGTAATTTATTTCATTGAACGTCAAGAATCCTATAGCAATCGTATTAATCATCATTTTAAACCTAATATTCGAATAGAAAAGTATTCATATGCAAATTATTTATAATATAACTTGAAAACAGTTTTTCTCAATCTATCTTTACGTTTAAAATTCCAGGCAGGGTAGTTCTTTAGAAAGAGAAGCGCATGATTCAAATTTTGGGGAGTTCCAAAAAGATATGGCATGAAAACGAGAAAAGATGAAGTGGAGATCAAATAAGACAGGAAGAATGAAACTCAAAATTGCGTGCGGAAGTTGATATATCACAAAAAGGGAAAATATATGGCAGGCAAGAGAGAATCCTTATATTAAACGAAGTAAGTGTAGCTGAGGCTTCCAAATCCTTGCATTAAGGACCTCGAAATATTTTCCTTTATCTTCGACAACCATGTCTTACGGAGGCTGCCAGATTGACTGAATCATTCATGAATTCACTGAAAGCCACTCAATTTTTTTTTATTCGTAGCAAAATGATTGGGGGCTTGAATGGAATAAAGACTACGGTGAAATTTTAGTTTAAGTCGGCTAACTCAGCGGAATTTACGTTTTTCCACCTTCCCTATTTGAATGGGAAAGAATAAAGAAACTCATGTGTATTATATTGTCAATGAGCATCAACTCCGAAGATAATACATAGCAATAAAGCTTCACTTTAAGAATAATATAGAGTAAATCTCTATTTGTTATGAAAATTTAACATATTGACTGAGTAACAAACGAAGAAGTACGATGAAGAGAGTGAGAAAAGAGAAGCCTGCTGAATCCTTTACGAAAGAGGTGGGGTAACGCAATCTGCCATATCATAAGACATGATGATCTGACGAATACAATGGTCGAGAGACAACTGAATGGGAAAAACGAGGAATAAGAAAGACCTCTAATGAGATATATAAGAGCAAGTAGCGATGGATGTTAAAGAGAAGAATCATGTAAGCGTGAAAAGATTGGAGACCTATGTGAAACCAATCTTAGGATAGTTGGAGTTTCACCATTCCAGGGATCAGGTGACCTATAATTTCCCTCGCGGGAATAGAACCTAGCAAAATTAGGTTTGTGGCCAAAAATCGTTGATAGTGAAATGCCTGATGAACCATGGAAAATCCTTTGATTTATCCACAGTAAATATGCAATTAGGAAGGCACTCCCCATAAGGATGTGATAAACAATTGCTATAGTCAAATGTTTTGTGACATTTAAAAGCTTAAATTTTGCGTCAAAGCTAAAACTGCTTGAGAGATACAACAACTAATATCTGCGGAGTAAACAATAGTTTTTATCTTATATCCTCATATGAGTGGCATATGTATTTTTTCCATTCCATCGAATCATCATAGTGCCTTCATAATGTTTACATATAGTTTTTTTTTTATCTGACATCTAATCGGCCAAGTCTTTTTTTCAGAAACGTCTTTGTTTGGACAAAGTTCAGCATCGGTTAATCTAAACGCATTCTAGAACGTTTTATGGGCTTAGAGGGTAGGTGCCCCAAACTTCACTTATCGCTGGTTTTGCCCCGTCCAACTTTTGGAGCCCATCGCTCACCATCGTTGCTTTATCAAGTTGCGTGGAAGTTCGGATTTCTCCCACCACCTTTTGTGGGAGGCAATCGTGACGGAGTGTATGGGTTGGTGGTCATCCTCATCCTTCTTCCGAAAATCGATCCCCGATGTCGGAAATTTCCCGACTCTCCCCTTTCGGGACGGGCACTCCACCACGCGCATCGCGGGACGGCAACGAGATATAGCACACCCAAACCCTTGGAAGAGACTTTAACCAGCTTCAGCTACGTGTAAGTGGTGTCCCCCTAGACTTGGGTAAAAAAATGTCTTCATCTTCTCTTAGTTCCTTCAGTGCTATCTTGAAGTTTGAGTTACAAGTCCAGCTCGTCTATCCGTACGTCGGAGAAGGCGTACTATCTATATCGTCCCTAGGTTTCTAAAAAGGTGCTATGATATGGTTATCAGTGCGTTGAAATTGTGAGAAGAATTAGGTTAGGGGGCTTAGGGGTCACTCTCGTAGGGTGAAGAAGAGTACATCTCCGGCAGAAATTAGGAACGGATATGTTTTTTGGCAGTCTTAAAGGCACGCGAAAAATAAAAAGCTAAATATATGCTATGCCATGCACTTGGTGGTCATAGAAATAAAATTAGAGAGACAGGTAAAACGGGTAGAAGTTTAAAATACAAATCTTTTTCGCACGGAAATGGTAACTAAAACGTTGTATCGATATTACCAGGGAGATAATAACAAAAGTTATGTTGAATTTATAATTTTTGCATGTCTACATGTTTTTGCACATCCGGACTGGTCTGCTGGTCCATGTACCCCTGGGATCCCAATAGGCATTTGTGCCTGTCATCAGGTTTCCCAGGAGCTGAGCTTGACAAACACCCATGCCCTGAGTGGAGGAAAACCCACCCAGGCGGGACTCGAACCCGCGACCCTAGGATTAGCAGGCGAGGACTTGGGCCGCCTGGCTCGCCGCCACTTCGGCACATAGATTAGTGAATGTTAAAAAATAAAATAAAATGTGAATGTTAAAAAAAAAAGATAACAATAATTTTTAGGCATCTTGCACGTCGCCAAGTATTCTAAAGATGGCTCGGAGGTCATACGAGCTATTTAAAATAAGTAAATTTCGAGAAGTGATGGGAATTTCGGAATTAGGGGAGGAAAGGTGGAGAGAAATCTGGTGTCGGCGTTAATCTTCAGTTAACAAACAGTAGCAAAGGGGTCCATAGCGGACAGAGAATTGAACTTTAACTGCTCTCCACACAATACTCAATTAGGCGCCGGTCTACCAGCGGAAAATATCTGACATCGCCGGAATTAGAATTCGAGTTTTTGGAATGGTAAGCTAATTCTCTACCCACGATGCCTACCTCATTCCCTCATATTTTATTTTACTGGATGACCAGATATTTGGTTTCTTATGGAATAGATGGCGATGAAAAATGAGTGATGAGAATGAAGTTGGAGTGAACCAAACTACAATTAACGTATATCTAACTATAGGTTTCTTATCGAATAATTAAGGTGACACGTGCACGGATTCAACATTCATCATAATTGGCCATACACTGTGAATACGATGATAGTCTTAGCGTCAAAACGTCGGTGCCGCTTAGCGTCTTCACTCGGCGGGAAACCCGGTAACGCTTTATCTCGTTCATTTATCCCCGTTGGTTTCGGACACCTTATTGGAATTTGAATTAATTTGCTTGATTATTAATTTACACCCTGAAATTCTCAATTTTCAAAAAGGTATAAACGTCCCGCATTAGAAACTTTGTGGGAAAAATCTTTCACCCACCCCACCTGCAAAGGCATAAAATTATTTGAAAAGCTCCTAACTTGGGAGCACATTTGCAGGGGACTTTATGAAGCGGAAGGATACTGACGTGTTAACCAGCTATCAAAGTGTGAGAAAGTTGTAGGAAATGGGGTCACAGTGAAAAGAGATAAGAAATGGAAAAGGTAGAGAGGATTATACTTTTCTTCCAAATTCTCACGTATTGGAAGGTTATACCATTGATTTTTTTCGTATCTTTCGATCTTATCGTAAATGCTATCTTATTTCATTAAAATTTTCAGTGTTGAATGTACGAAGCGTGAGAATTATTTAATAGACATTTAAATTATTCAGGCAGCAAAAATTTTTATTTTTTCCTAGAAAGATTCGTAATGTAATCAATGATTTGTGGAAGTGGTGTTGTAAAAGTAATGGAACATTTATTTACCTTGACACAAAAAATTTTAATTCGGTTGAAAAGTGTTGATCGACGTTTTTTATATCTTCTGCTGCTTCATTGGGGTAAAATATTGTTTGTACGTGCTTATATACATTATTACGTATTGATTTCCTTTAGAAAGCAGGTCTATATTTCAGGAAGCCAAGCGTAATTATCACTTTAAAATCTATCTCAATATTACAGAAATATGAGTAGATCTCCACTTTCCTCGGCTTCAAACATGTCGATCTTCAGGCTTTAACGCGAGTTGTTTTGGGGACTTTTTTTATGTTTTTCTATACGAACTAGCTTGTTTTAAAGCAGTATTTATTTTCAATGACATTTATATTTTCCAGCTACAGTACGAGAGGCGATTATGGCCAGGAGCGTTGTAGAACTGCTGGAAAAATGTGATATTCTTCACGAGAAAAACGACTGGAGTTAAGACAAAAGGTAAATATTATTTCTGACTTACGAGTGCCTTTCATTTTGCTTTAGACTTTAACTTCAGTTTTTATCCCACCATTGTGTGTGAAAGTAAAATGAAGGTGTTATTTTGCTCTGGTGAGGCCCCTCCCTTCAGGAGTATAGATAGCCCCCTCCCCTCACGTACTAGATGCATTGCTTGCAATGCATCTAGTACGTGTTATCCAACGAAAACAGATTTAACTCGGGAACTGATTACCATCCTGAGGAAAGCAGTACATTTTGTAACAAATTCCTGTGAACGCACAGAAAGAGTCCCTCATCTATTGGAAGAGCTTAGTTGGGATACCCTAAAGATTACTAGGTTGTTCGTAATATCAATGTTCCTTGAAGATTTCAAATCTTGCGAGTTCAATGCAGAGAGATTTATACCACCATACTGCATCAGTAGAACAAACAGAGGTGATAATTAAATCAGTAGTCGGCCTACTGATGAAAAAAAATTTCCCACATACAGTAATCGATAGCGAAGCGCATAAATCTTAAAACTCATAAATAAGTACGAATAAAATTCATAATCATTTCCCAAAATTTTTCTCACCTATTTTTTCAGCATAATTCTTTCTTTTTCTTCTACAGTCACTTTCAAGACTGACAATTTAAGACTCCCTAACACTCGCTCTTGCGGCTACTCTCAGGGTAATATGTAAATGCATATTTTTTACTAAAATCGTCACCACTTTAAACCTTAACTGTTGCAGCTCTACTTCGTAGAATGATGACATAATGGGAGAAATAATACATTTAGTACTTATTCCAGAACAGTTATTTTAAACTAAATCGGTTCCGACGTTAGTACGTTATTTTCAAGGGTACAAAATGACTTGCTAACGTCTAAACCAGTAGGGTTTAAAATAAATGTTGAGGAATAAGTACTACGTGCAAAATTTCTCCCATGTTGTTTTTTTGTTTTCCTTTGGAGAATTGATTAGAAATCTCTCGTCTTAGTTTTCCTGGTGATTCTTTATTCCTGGAAATATATTCTAATTTTATTTCGCCACTACCATTTTTTTCGTTAACTGTTAATTATCCTACAAGAGGCTGAAAACAGTAATTAATTATGCATTTTAATGTGTAAACTCTTTTATGATTTAAAGTTTCATTCCAAAGCCTTCATTCTAAAATTTTATAGCTACATTAGTGGATTTCATTGATATCTGGGATATTTAATAGCTAAATCAAACCTTTTAGCATTGTGATTTCAATTATTTTCCCCTTTTCCCATTTCGTCCAAGCAGTTAAGTATTTCGTCATTTTCACGCCATATTCTTCAATGCCGTAATGTGTTTATTATTATTTCCTTGAGAACTCATCCTCGTTTTTGGTGGTACGTAACAGAATCTCTATAACGGCTTTCACTTTGTATAAATATTCGTGGACTTTATGTTAATTGCAAATTGATAGGTATCTTGTGAATGGGTTCTGGATGTGGATACCAGAGCTCTGGCTCTCCATCTCAAGAGTTCAGATCAAATACCTGTAGAGGTATTGAGTGATTTTCCGGTGTACTTCAGGTCCCTTCTTTAGTGCTAAGTGGAGAGGATTTCCAGTTCAGATACTACATCCGTCGGATGTGATGTAAAACGGTGGATCCATTAGCGACTTTCATTAAGAGCAGGCTAATTCCGACACCGGGTTTCTCTCCACTCTTCCTCCTCTCCCAAATTTACTCCCTACAACCCACCAACCTCCCAGATGACTTTAATCGTCGGTCGCCTCCCCGAACAACATGGACGGTAACAAGATTGTTAGATTAGTGCCAGATCAGCATCGGTTGGTTAGTTAGATAAGTTATTGCAATCTTTTCTGCTCGAGTTATTAGGTTATTTGACGCGATATATTATATAGCGATGGCATTGAATATAGCTTAGTGCTTATTGGGAGAAGAATTTGTCATGTTGCGTAAAAGGAGCAAGAATGTCCCTGACAGAAGAGCGGCTTGAAAAATATGGGATCTTTGAAATTCACTCTGAATAAAAACGAATTGATTATTTTGGAGATATTTGGAATGGATCGCAGAGATTGGAATACTATGTGATGTGATTGGTGGAAGGAAAGAAAAGTTAAGCTTGTTAGAGGAGAGAAAGAGGAAAGAGTTTGAAAAGTGTTGGGAGAGGAGAGATGTTGCAAAGAGAAAAGAAAAACCAGACTCATGTATCAAGTATTTAGAGGCTACCAAAGGCGTGGTATTAGGGGGTATAATAAGAGGCAATAGGGGAATGGTAAAGACTTTTGTATAATTACGAATGAGATGAGTGTGAACAGCTAGAAAAGAAAAAATATACGGGAAAGGAGAGAATTATTAACTGTTTGCAGTACCCGCGGCAATGTCGATTATATTGTCGAGCAGAGATAAAGTTCATTTACAAATTCTGCAAAAAACAGCAAGATTTTAATAAATATATTTCCTTTTTTACAATATATTGCTTTTACTCAAGTCTCCTAACACTTCTCGCTTATAATTTTGTCTCTGAAGTTAGCATTCATCGATCTAATGCTTTACATTTCCTTGCTTATTCACCTCACTGCTTTACACGAGTGACTGCATACCCTCTCTGTCGCTGTTTATTACTTTTGTGTTTCATGTTTGGCCATTTTTCTTTCACTGACTAATCGCGGTTGTGCCCATTCGAGCTGTGCCCGGAGTCCTTAAAAAAGTTAAAAACGCCGAGTCCCCTATGTTAAGCTTTAACAGCAAACCAGCTATTATTTGTCACTCTTCTTCTTGTATAATGGCCGAGACTTTTTTATGGTATTTATGGCCTTTAGCCTTGTTTTCAACTCTGTTCCACAAACGATGTAAATTTGAATTATTTTCATATTTTTTCTGACCACTAGCATATTTAAAGTCACTTTCTTTGACCTCAAAAACGGCTTTTACGGAATGTGTTTTCCATGACTAAATCAGGTTCGTCTCTCAAAAGCTATCTCCGTTTTTTTATTCACAGATTCTTATTTATCCATTGTCTCTCACTCTTTGTCCTCTAATGAGAGCGTACGTTAGTCTCCGAGAATTATGGAGTTTTCCCCTTCTGCGGCATTCTACACAACCCAGGTAATTTCTTGGAAAGAAGCCCCCAGCTCTTCATCTTCATCATCACCCGATGTTGGCATATTTATTGGATCGTTATTTCCTTCTAACTTCGGATATTTTGGATGGAGATTACGAACTGAAAATAGTACATTCTGGCGGTCAAATTGCTATCGTTGACGCATCGGGGACCGAGTATCTGAGATCTGTTTATCCTTTCAAACGTTGGTTGCACCTGTAATCCGCGCGCATATCGCTTTCGCTCTTAATTGGAAACTGGCGCTTTTCCGGCACATTTCCACAGATCAATTACCTCTTTCGGGATGCGTTTTCGCTCTCCCGCGATACTGGGATCATTGCGAGCTCGATCTCGTGTGTTTACGCGGCGGTTGGCGGTTGGCCGAGCGTGGCGAGGGATTGGAATGGATGGCGAGGTGGGCGTGCCGGAGATCGTGAAACGAGGGTGGGGCGGTCGCGGAAACTTCTAGAATATGGAATGGGGGACGTGAGTAGGGTGGAGAAAAGGTAGGAGGGAGAGAGTCGTTAATCCTCCGAAAAGAGATAGAGTAGGATGTATGCATGTGTGTGGGTGGGGCGGAAGGGGTGGGGTAGGGAGTTGGGGAGGGCTGGACCTAACGGGTAAGGGGAGGCGACTCCATGGAATGCAGCAGCCGGACGAATTAAGCGCGGCCCTGGAGAAAGGAAGGTGGGCGGAGTCGCGAGGTTGGAATGGCTGGAGGAAGCGCTCGGCCTCCTGGAGACCGGGAGGGAAACGGAGTTTTGAGAGAGGTTGAGTTAAAGGGAAGGCCCACCCCTCGAGAGCCGGGAGGCATTTTAATAGATAAGAGGGTGGAATTCAAGGTAACCATCCACTCCGCTCACTAGATGTCCCTATGCTCGGGAGCGATAAGTATTTCTGGCCGGCTGTATGGGTGGTGGTTTTGTTACCTTGAATGTATTCGCTGCAAACGAAGTTTACGCGGGAATTGTCGATATCCTTTGTAATAACACCTGGTTCTGGGTCAATTAAAATATCTTCTCCTTTATTTAGGTATTAGGCATTAAATCTGTAACGGCCTGTATTAATCTTGGTCTTTTCATCATCATCGAATGGGACGTTACGCCGTGGTCCCCTTTTTTATTGACAAGCTAACTCCGACGCCAGGTTTCTCCCCGTTCTGTCTCCTTACCATTCAAATTCCGTTATTTTATCTACCCTTCCTCCCATTCTGAAGCACCTATAAGTAAGGGTACAAACTTAAAAACCACGTATAGATAGATATGAAAAAGTTTAAAAATGTGATGATTTTGGCCGGGGTAGTTAGGTGGTAAAGATTACTTTCCCTCCATTCAAAGTGTCAGGGTTTGAGCCCCGGTAGTGGACGATGATTTTCATCGGTAACCCGGTCCTCATTTGAATGCTTTGTGTACGGTTTTGAGGTTAGTTCTTCGTCCGTCGGAGAGAATTTTAAGCCGTGATCCTCTTCGCGCATTACAAAAGCAAGCTAATGTCGATGCCGGGTATCTTTCCATTCCCATCCTTGTACCTTCCCTCCCGATCTGAAGTGGCCTGAAGTGCGGGGACAGACGTCAATCCATAGTCATCCCCTGCCTCTCGTTCTCTATTTCCACCTTTGTTTTGGTATTCTTTCTTCTTCTATTCATTCCACATATTCTCCCCAATTATTTATTCTATGGTTTTGTTGATGCCTTGAATACCAAGCTCGTGTTTTATATCTACATTCCTAATCCCGTCTTTCTTTTTTCCCATCTATCCATGTGTACCAGAAACTCTTCTTAAAATATAAGAAGTCGTTTCAGGCGTAACTTTGTGGAAGTTATTAATATGCATAATGAAACTCAATGTAATGGGGTAAAGGTAATGGAGTATTACCATTGAGTTTCATTATGCTCTTCTTAAAAGTTTTATTTCAGATGCTTTTGATGTTAGCTCATTTGTGACAGCCCAGTTCTCGATTATGTACATTCCACGATGGTCACTCCGCAACAAATTATCATCGTTTCATGAAACCATCTTCCCTTATTCTTTGCAGCACATGGTATCTTTAAAATATCTAAAAATTAAAAGTTTGGGCTTAAAAAGGAATAGAGCTTCTGGAAAATGTGGAACTCATGTCAGGATATCATGCCCATTAGGATGGCTCTTGTGTTCTAATCCAAATTTTCTTCAGTTCGTCCTCAACTCTCACTATACATTAGGCTTGGATCATACACATGTGAGAGTATTAAAATAATCTAAAAATAGATTGGCTGATTCGCACAATTTCATAACTCACTATATATTCACTAGCTTAATGAATATTCATGAAAAAGGATATTCAGTGTCGGTTGCCTAGCGCTCGTTAATTTTATTTCCGAAAAGATAAACAAAGTTTAATAATTTCAATGCATTTAATTTACTATTCTGCTTAAAAGTATCATTCCAGGAATTTTAATTTCTCCAGTATTTAAGAAATCGTTTCAGGCGTGACTTAGTGAAAGTTGCTAATATTAATAATAAAACACAGTAGTAATACTCCACTTAATTTAATATCAATCGACCCGGGTTTCGGCAACTCAGTGCCATTTCCTAGAAAATTATTAAATAGTACATATTACTACTGTGTTTCATTATAAATCGCCAGTATTTTATTAAAGTATGATCAATTACATACAACAAGGGCTAGAGATTCATCGGTAACTAGGGAATCGATAAAGAGGTCGTTTTAAATTTGTAAATTTCACCTGGTCGTTTTATTGGGCATCTCTATTGAACAGGATATAAGCAAATACTCTCATTATAATATATATTCTCTCTTCAAAAGTATATATCTTTCTCATTCCCCTTTTTCCCGGAATCAGTTTTTTCCTCTTCCTTCTGCTGCCACCCCCTAATCAATGCTCAACTTTTGCCACCCCATTGCCGCTGATCCCACGGTACTTTGAATATACATATAAGTATGATTGTAGAAGGGTCATTTTTGCCTCCTCAACTCCATCTACTCCTCACTAAACAGAAATTTCCGCGTGTAAGTAGCTTCCACCCGGTAGTAGGAGCTGTTTTTTCGAAAAACTGGTCGCTCACATAATTATACTGAAATAAAAACTAAACAATATTTGATAATAATAAGTTATCCTATCAACCCTCACTCCTAGAGAAAAAGAAAGTACGTCGGTTGATAGCACGTAGCTTCAAGCCTGAGCGAGTGTAATGACTAGTCTGATGTAAGGTTACCAAGTTCTAACTAAATTTCCATTGAGGGAGCTCTGAGCCGTACGCTCCGATGCCGACTCTTTGTAAGAGGATAGAGCATGGAGCAGTTACTTTTCAAGTACGGAGTTGTTCTCGTGATAACTTTACCTGCTATTTTGTTGAAAATTTAAATATGCTACGCAGTCACAGGAAGATCTATTAAAAAAATTCGGTCAAAATAGTAGCTCTATTCTGAACACAAAGTAACATGAGGAAATGCATTATTGCCATTCATTGCCTGAACGTAATGGAACGTCCACGAGCAAAAATTGTCACATCTCTGACCATAGAAATTATCTTCTTCAAACTATTTGACTGCATATGGCGTCATCATCATTCATACCTGATAAAAAAGTTCAACCAGTATTTTATTATTGCTGCAGATGAAGGGGAGTCAGTACACTAAATCATCACAGAAGAATCGCCCTAAAAACAGAAGAATCAATAAAACATCAAAGAGCAATCACCCAAAAGAAACGCTATTAAGAACACTGGCAAACTAATTTTCCTCGGAGAAATCCTTCTCCATGAATATAATTTCGTACTCTATCTACGCTACACAATAATTCACGGATGGCTTAGACTCTCGGCTGCCTGTCATTGTCTCTTCTTCCCGATGAATTTTCCTCATCATCTCTGCAGCTTCCGATACCTCCCAACTTTCATCCTCGTCGGCAAGTTCTCATCACAGGCAATAAGGGACAAAGTTTTCCGTGAAAGAGAATCGAGTGAGATGTCGGCATCAAAGATATCGGGTGACGAGAAGTGCCGGTCAATACCACACGTTTCAACGAGTTCAGAACGCTATTGAACAAGAAACTTTTCGCGGCAGCAAGTTCCTCATACAAAAACGGAGAAGAGATTAATAATGCATGTGCCTAGTCTCCTAATTTCTTTGCTTATTGATGGGGGTGAGTGGTGTAAAACAAAAATCTGTTTTCGTAAAAATCAGATATGCTTAACTCTGCGAAGTTAGGATGTTTCCTTGACAATTTATGCGTCTATATGGTCCCTATAGTCAATTGATAATTAATATTTAATTTGTTACTCTTTTCAAAAATGGGTCAGTATTTTCCTCTTTTGTTTTGCTTTTATTTTATAATCTCATCCACAAAAATCACTTTTTATCAGTAATTTTAATGCGTATACTGTTACTAGTGCAATAACGATGAAGTAACGTGTTTTGTAATTTTGCATTCATATGGTTTTGGATTGACTCTACCATATCAAAGCTCAATCCTCATCTTTAAAAATAGCTTTGATCAGGAAGTAGTGACTAGTCTATAAATAGTGTAATTTCATTGACAGCAGTATGATTTAGGTAAACTTTTGATTAATTTTTAGTCAGCAGTGTTACCCGTACCGACTGCCATGAAAGCCGTCGAATTGGCCTGGAGTGAGTATTCGTCAAACATTAATGAAGTTGTGTGTAAGATCAATAATGTTATTCCCCCTTTTGAGACCATCATTCATACGCATTCTCATACGTTAGTGCAGATTTCAACAAAAACTTGGAATGCTGGCAATATTTTCTGCAGGTATTCGGCTCTTACAAAAGTAGTCTCTCTACCCTAAACGTACTTCTTGTAAATCCTTGATCTACCATTATCGGTTGGATTAAATATCCGCCAATGCTTCCACCTAGTAATTACCGCCTCAAAGCGTAGGAAGGATACACTTACGAGGATACGAGTTATCACTTAAATCTCTTATGACATAATGCATATGGTAAAAATTACACCGCTCTAATCCGGTATTAATTAGGTGCCTTTTGCAATAACTTAATCCAAACAACTGAAATTAGATCTGCCATTCTTAATTATTTTGCTTAACTCATGTGATACATTTTCAACGTACACAAACCAAATGTCGAAATGAAATGGATATTTCCTAGGTACAGTTACTGTCAGAGCCTTCCTCTATTTTTATCTTATTATTCACCCTACTTAATTTTTGATTTGACCTCATTGGCAGATTCTGCGTTATTATGAGACGTTAATTTTCCCAGAAATGATTTCGGATATAGTGGGAAGAGAAGTTGGACTTGGGTCTCCTACAAGGAAGGCATCTCTTGGTTAGCGACTGTCGCCGATTTTCGTGTTCAACACCATCCTCAGAATTTTTAAATCATTGCTATTAAATAATAAAGGTTTTATATCATACAAAACACATTTTCACCCTCAAGGCATTAACATGATGAAGATAAAATTTGAGTCAAATTATACGCCTGGAAAAAACCAAGTCCTTCATGATAAAAAGACGTTAGAGAAACGGTTTGAATAATATATTTATGATAATAATATATAATTCAATTATTTCCTTCGGGCAAAATGGCAAGCAAGCAGTGATCAAGGATTCCAAGAAATAAAATATCGAGAAAGACGCAAGCCTTAATAACATTTCTATTGAGGGCTCTTTGGGCCGAACTCTGCAGACTTCATATAATTTCCCCAAAGGAAATGGGGGACTTCAAATTCTCCGTGGAGGAACTTAATTCCCATTTCTCGTTATGACCTAGACCGACTCCCTAGTAACCGCTGGGCGCGTTTGCTCTTTTTGACTCAGACAGTTTTTATTTCACATTATCTCCCAGCAGCACGGTTCAACGAGCATTACAAAAGGTCCAGTAAAACCCCATTAGGGCAGAAAATTGGTCAGTATATTACTGTCTCCCGGGAGTTCTCCCAACCAATTTCACATTGTCCTCTACTCTTAGTTGATTTCTTCATTTTACTCGGTAACACATTCAACCAATCTCAATCATGAAATTCAAATTGCTGTCGATTGTAACCCTGCAGCCCAATCATATCTAATATTTAAAGCAACTGTGTGTCCGGTTAAAGCTCTTGGGATGGTATATGAATTAATAGAACTCTCTTAATTATTTGCAGTTGATGACTAGCGATACAAAAGCGATCTGCCTGAACTCCTTTATATTTAGTGATACACGCTAGTGCAATTTTGTATCATCGCGGACGTCAAATAGAAATGGAATACGAAAATATAGCAACCACGTTACTTTTGGACTTCCAATCGGCATTTTCAGTGCTCGAAAAATGTTACCCGTGGAAAAAATGGTATTTTCGGATATAAAATTCTACTTCCTTCCTTATGAAAGCCATCTCTGTGCAGTGTACCATAAAACTCTATTAGTGACTACTCTATGTGCTTTACATCCTTTGAAAGTTATTTTAAAATATGTTTCCTCACCGCCACGTTCAAGTTGTAGTAAAAGATCATATTAAAAACATGTCTTTGGTCGCGCTTGCTTGCGCCAATGACAATATGCGATAAATACAATTCAATTTCATTTTAAGGCATGTGTTTTTCATTGACAGCAATATAGGAATAATATTCAGTGGCTTGTAATGTATTAACCAAATTAATTTCACGTTTGGTCTTCATGAACTTGGTTACAGGAGCTCTTGAATGTTACCAGTTTTCTAAAATACTTGATTTGTCCTAACAGAGTTAAGTAAGTGGAGCATTTCCGATTGAACATAGTAAACAGTTAAGTGGTTTTGTTACAGCTAAATCAATAATTTTTAGAGAAACTGGAAAGTTACAATCTGAAAAACTTGATAAAAAATGCTGGAAAGGCCTTCCTCGGATTCGTGTGCAAATCAACTGGGCGTAAAGTGAGCGACGAAAAGGAGTTCCCAATTGGAAGACATTTTTTGTTCGCAACCAAAAATGCATGGAAAGCGTATAAAACTTTCAGCCAGCTTTTCTGGTTTGGTTTGATTTCTGAATTTTCTGCGTTAGCTCAACTTTTGTTCACCAGTCGTAAACTCTTAACCAAATACTACTTCTTTGGTAGAAATATGATGTTGTAAAGGGTTTTATCGAAGCATATTATTAAATATTTTGACGTATCCATGAAAGTATAGACCCCGTAACATTGTCTTGTGAAGTGTAGGGTGCCTTTTTATCCGGCTATTAAAGAATTATATTATACTAACATATATCTAAAGTTATACACCACTGCAATATTTTATGGTAAGTTACTGGTCAAAATTACACAAGTATCATTTATTTAAAAAATAAATCATCTTAAAAATATGAAATATTTTTCATCAGTTGTTTGTCAGCAATATTATTCATTTCCTGTGCAAATTGTATTTTCCACTGACATTTTACAAATCTTGTCTTCTATTTTTTTAATCCCTGAAAATACTCCACTCTTCTTAATGGTAGTGTTGACAATTTCGATTATGCAGTTTCTCTTGAAGCCTTTTGTTGAGCGTGGCCTCGTATTTTGGCCTTGCTGTCGTTGTAAATGGCTGAATATCCCTTTTTAAAAGGGTCTAGACACGAGCGTGAAAATGATGTCCATTGAAGAGGTCACATCGGAAAGAAAATTCGCTGTCAAAGTCCTTCCAACCGCGGCTTAATCTCCGACTTTGAAGTGGCACAGTCAATTGAGAGTCACCTTTAGGGTAAGAGGTGCCCCGGAGGAGAAGGAGTAGAAGGGAGGTGTTTTCGGTGAGTGGGGCAAAGGCAGCTTTCAAGGGCGGTGGGACAACGGAGGGAAAGGCTGGTGATGGAAAGAAAAACGAACGCCGAATCAAAGCGTGATATGTTAGAATGGAGAAGACTGCGAAGGGATCGAATCACCCATGCTCTTCGCGGCCTTCGATATTGAGATCCGTTGAAAAAATCCATGCCTTGCATGACGTCTATCTCGTTCGCCGCATGAATATAAAAATAGCTAGAAGGAAGCACCGTACCATCTTCCAATCATTTTACTCATAGCTTTTGAACCAGGGAGTAAGGAGTAAGTGCTAGTGGGATATATGATCCAATTCTACGGTTTCATTTTAATGCATGCCTCTCAACTTCATGACACACATTCTATTCCCCATCACATGGTTGGTCTCGATAATTTGCAGTGAAGTTTCTACACTGAGCCTTTTTTATCAAAGTAACACAAATACATCGGTGTATTGTAAGATTATACCAGGCAGCAAATTATATGTCCCGTCCACAGATTTCCTCGCCCTTCTCGATAAAATTTTACCTCCCAGACAGAAGTGTACCTGGGCCGTTAGAAATATGATAGTGTTGAAGATGATATCAAGATGAGGATAAAGAATTTTGAAAACAAATTACCTGATTCAGTAACTGTACTCAAGTTTGCAGAGGTACATATGTGTTCATATGTGTACATATGTGTATCACAAACACTATCAAAAAAGATAAAGCTTTCGTATATTGCAAAGAAATAACTTATCGCTCGGTTGGTCTTATTTTCTCTTCTAAAATATAGATTTTGCGAAACACTTTGCTCTCGGCTAGGTATCTGATAATTCATGAGAGTTATGCTTTCTTGAGATCCCAATTAACAACTTTATTTGCACAGGATAAGCCTCTTTATTACGTTGCGTAAGTTAATCACCCTTTGAAGGAATTGGAAAATTAAAATCAACAAGTACTCCTCATTTAGGCAACTACAATCTTCAAATGATTCAATCAAATCTGGCCAATCAAAAGTTATTATATAAAACTCAAAGGTAGGTCTTAATGCTGAGGGTACAGCTCACCCAATAATTATATCAAAATATCAAACGTTATTATGAATAATAATTTTTAGGTAAGACGTCTGCCTTTCATTATTACCAGGATTCATAAGGCGTAGTGTTTCCCTACTATACGTATTGAATTATCTAAATATTCATTGAATTGTTTTATTTCAGAGAAGAACTTGCCTTGGATTTAACAGTCATTGCATGGCAATTACACTTGCAGTGAATATTTTGAGTAAAACTTCTTATGTTTTGTACCGTGAGAGATTGCCAGCGAAACTGAGTAGTTAAAACGAAGTCTCAGGTACGAGATCCCAAGTTAAAATATATTAGGCTATGTGAAAGTAGGACCATAATTCAGAAAAGATGCTCGATCCTCTATATTCACTAGTAATTACACATTTGGCACAAGTATCATTTCTTAAAAGTACATACCGTCACAGATAAGCAGGCCGTTAATCGGTAATGTTAAAAGGTCAAGAGTAAAAAGTTAAAAGGACATGCTGCCTTTGAAGTGTGTACCTTGGACCTAATTAAATTATAATCATATGAATAAATTCCTTAAAAAAATTATTTTACTAAAATGAAAATATAACCTGGATGTGCCTTTCATTTTCTTGAAAAAGTTGATTTAATAGTTTTACTTGACTTTTACAAAATTTGAAAAAAAATATGCTGCGTCTGATATTAACTCTAATATTTTAGATGAGATATTATTTTGGTTGTATGAAATACTGTTCGATGTAGGTTGTCAAGAGTTTAGAAATTACACGTAAATAATGGTTTGATACATAAGAGCACATATATTTGAGTAGCGAGGGCAGAGATAATTTTTTTTCACTTTAAGTTCCATTTTAAGTTCAATATATTACCTGATTAAAGCAACCTCAAATTGATACATATCATATATTTCATACTTTCCTTATCCAAAATCATTGCTCGTCGATAAACTATGATTACCCTATCTTTGTTACAACCACTGATAGCTACTGTGGCACTGAACTAGTCACCATCCTGAAATTTCATAGATATGCGTAGAGACTAACTCAAGAGTAGCAAATCTCACTCATGCTATTACATTTTGAGAGGAGAGATTGTATCTCTAAGAAACAGCAAAGATTCTTTCTCTACTCTCTATTTTTAAGGTACTGTACTTATATTGACCTTTTTCGCAAATATAGATTCCGATTTGTACCGTGAGTGATTGCCAGCGAAACTGAGTAGTTAAAACGAAGTCTCAGATATGAGACCCAAAGCTAAAATATATTAGGCTATGTAAAAGTAGGACCATAATTCAGAAAAGATGCTCGTTCCTCTATATTCACCTGTAATTACACATTTGGCACAAGCATCATTTCTTAAAAGTATAGTAGGTTCCCCGTTTCTCTGTGTGATTATTCGCGCGAATCTAATTCCTAAAATTTACAATAGCAAATCATGCCACCTCTTTTTCTAATTTAGGTTCTGACTCTTAATATTGCCGAGTCAGACCCACCAACCGGACGGCCCATGATTCAACCTTTCTTATCGTCTCCCCGTTGTATTGCCCACGTAACTTGAGAGCGCTGGCCGCATTCTGCTTTAACAAGCTGGGAGATTCCGTGGCAAAAAAATCCACGCAGAGAATGGTCGGCCAAATCGAGCTCTCTCGGTAGAATCCATGTTTCGTGGCCTCCTGCAGTTTGTGCGGGAAGGCACACGAGGCGTTTCCGTTATATTTCCACTTCGCGCGAACGTCCAACCCCGTCGCCTGGAACTCATCTATTATCCCCAGCCAGCCTCGGTCGGATCCTTTTCTTCCAGCCCATTGCTTCCCTCGCAGCGTCGTTCCTTCCCCGTTTCTCTGTGCGACACTCTTTCCATTCCTTTAATCCCTTCCTCGTTTTCCACTGCCGAAGCGCCACACGCGCACCACTTTGCACTTATTCGTAGCGACTTTCTGAGCGCGACCTACCTTTGAGTTTAGGTGTGATTTTTTTTCGTAATCCCTCTCGACTTCCCACTTGAACCGTTTGAGGAATCCCCGAGAGGGTCGTTGGAGGACGTGGGATAACACGCGTATGAGCCACCGCCACCTGTAGCTTGCGTGCAGTAGATTCAACGAATCTTCTTTCCTTCTTATTCCCTCCACTTCCTGTACTTTGTTGATATCGCATAGCATTATTTTAAAATTGTTAGAACATGGGCATAGAACATGGTGATCCCTGAAAAATGTGCAATCTCTAGGTCCAAAAAAATGTAGTGGAAAGTGTAAAGTTTACTGTTACTCCTTTTCCATTATTTTCTTGCTCGGAGTATTCAAATTATCAAAATGTATGCCATTAAAATTTTTAAATGAACTATTTCTCTTTAAAATTGAGAGCTCTAAGTTTATACGGGACTACTTCATCTTTTTTTCCTAAAAAGTAACCCCTGAAAAGTATAGATTGCAATTATTAATAAAAGATGTAATTGTTGTATTTGTCAATACGAGTGCTGTAGTGGCGTGCTGGTTTTATATGGAAGACAATAAAATAGGATGTGTCTCGTTTAAGAAGACACACTTCCTTGGCGTACTCTTTTTAAAATTTATATTCAAATTAGTTCCTGCAGAAACGTCACAGATCACAAAGGATAAATGGTTGGGCCTCAAGCGGTTACTCGCAAAGTAAGAATCTGCCTCACATTCAACGAGTCTTTCCAGCTCGGTGTCTCCCGTTTTTACAGCTTCATATCAACTCTGCATCAAAAGCAATTTTCTGCGTACGTTCCTTCATTCATCTTTCCTCCTCCCTCCACCCAGAACCTGTCTATGCCCACTATCACTGATCTACGACTCTTCCTGGAGTCCTCTTTCCACCTCCACTACACGTCCACGAAACGAAGGGTGAGGAAAGTGGGTGGCAGGGTAAATAAATGTATTGTATGAGGACTGTTCCCTTCGGGACACGTGTGTATTGCGCAATTTTGAGGGAAGCAAATATCCGAGGGGATTGGAAATAATGGGTATGAGAAGATAGGATGCTGAAGGTGATATAGGGAAGGGAGTGGACTTGGATGGGTGGAGCCGAGAAATGCCGAGAGAAGGGAAAAACGCGCGTGAACTCGTCTCTTGAGGCAATAACGCACTGGGGAGGCAGAAACGAAATGGTTTGGCCGGGAACGGGATTTCTCCTGATCTAATTCCACCCCGAACCTATCATATATTCTCTTTTTCCTTCGATTTACTTCGCTCCAAATTGGGCATTTAACATTGAAATTTACAGGTGATTCCTGTACGCGCAAAATCCCCTTTCCCAAATCCCATTCGCTAGGATATATTTTACCCCTTAAGGGTTCTTCAGGCAACCGGATGAACAAGTTCGTTGTGCGTGCTGCATATAAACACGGATACGAATACTAAATGAGAAGAAATGTGCTGATAGGAATCTATGAATACCACCAGCTTGCTGTGTGTATCAACGTACTCAATCAACACCTAACTAAACTATAATTGTTTATGCATTTCACGTTACAAACGTTGAAAGTTTATTTTTCCTGGTCACTTTTCCAATTTTTGCCGCGAGTGCTACTGTGAGAAAAATATAACAGCATTTGAAAGAGGATACGCCATATGTTTTGATACTTTTCCTACGAAGCAAGAAGTGTTTGGTACTAGCCTTTATGAAAGGCAGCAGGTATTCAAAAGGTATTCAACTTTTCCAATGTATGGTAGCCTATTCCAGTGATTTCAAGAGAAATACGAGCTCGCTCCGACGCTACTTCCTTTGTATCTCTGAGGGTTCTTCGTCACAAACATGTAATAACTCCTATTGAAATACTTTGCGCCAATGAAACTAGCAAGAATGTTTTTTTTAGCTAAAATGATCTTATTAAGTGTGGTGAAAGAAAGGACTTCTTGAAGGGAGGTGATTTTGTTATGCTTCTGAAAAGTCCATCTATGTATGTGTGTACAAATGCACGTGTATGAACTGACTGAAACCACAGGTGTGACAGACGCTGATAGAAACACACAACTAAGTAGGACAGTCGTAGGTAATTTTTTCGAAAAGTTCCATGGCAAAACCATCTTCCTCAGTGGATGTCCTGGAATGAGGTAACGGATAAAAGGAATCAGAGAGTCAAGAGAGAAGGGAGAACATAGGATGCTCAAGGTTAAATCTTCATTTACTTTAATTTCCTGATTACCATCAAGGAAGCCGCCATCAGAATTGTCTGAATTTGTCGATATAGAAAAGAATAGCGAAGAACATGACATTACTATCTAGGCATACTTATAAGGGTGCAACATTGCAAATCGGTCCCAAATATAATTGCGCTCATTGGCTCATGATGAACCTTTATCATGCTTCATAAGAAAGAAACTGCAAATTACTTGTTTTATATTTTCTGATATGCACTGTACTATAATTGCATGTCAATTTCGTAACTATTAAAAAAATACCTCTGGGATCATTTTTCAACTATATACATAGTTCTAGTATCTAGTTACATACTTTGGCTCTCTGTACTTTTTTATTTTCGGTCTATCCTAATTGCTCTCTTGCTCTCAACTTCTGAAAGGGAACAACTGTTCACCCTTCGCCAAATTGACTCGTTTGCCACCACATAGTTTCTCTTTTTATCATCTATTTCCTATCTCGGCCATTTGATAACTTCCCCATCTTTTACATCCTTTCTACTTTCTACATTTAATTGGTAACAGTATAATTATTTAATTAAAGCATTGCTTAAAATACAATCAATTTAGACAATCAATAATGGATTTGTAATTAAATTTCTAAAAACTTCAATATATTCATGCTTTTGCTGCTTTGTAAACCTTAGATAATTTTACTCAAATTTTCATAAGTACATAAAAGGCAGTGTACGTTGTTTTCAAATGACTTGGCTAATTTCACACTTAAGCTTTGCAAATAACATTTTGCGAGATCCCATAGTTATGGCCTCCACATCCTCTCATTTCACCAACCTTTTTCGTCTCGACAGTATCCGTGTTAGGACCGACGGTTTCCAGAACCCAAGTTCGGTCTCGCCACCAAAATATAATCCTAGGGCAACCAAGCGACGCGAATGAACCACGCGGCTGACTTTAAAAAAACAATAATTATCGCCGTGAACCCCTACTTCGGCGGCCTACTTGGGAAAATTTTTACGACCCTTCCGCGGAACGTGAAGGAACTGATGCAGCCCCCGTGCCTCAGGCGCTAATGGCTGAAAATTCTGACGTGCCTTTGAGCGTCGGTACCGCGGGATAGCGGCCGGCGACACGTGGGGCGGGGACGCGGTCGAGGAAGTGTGAGAGAGGAGGGATGGGCCGAAGAGGAGCGAACCGGAGGAGGCCTGCTGGTGAACCACAGTTGGGCGGGAGAGAGGAAAAGATGCCGGCGGCCCTGAGAATAGAGGGCCACGGCGGCAGGAGGGTGCCACGGGAAGGGCCTTTCAAGGGGAGGACGATAAAGGGACGACGAAGGAGGTGGGGAGAAGGGTTTGAATTGGTCGGATGATCGATAGGGTGTCTAGCTCACCGATCCCGTTTTATGCGCCGTCGGCAAGGCCGCTCGCTCTTCCGCACCTCGTCCTCTCGTTGTTTTTGCGGCGTTGCCCCGACCGATATTTCCCGCGGTGCGGGGGCAGGGTTGGTTGAGTGGGTGGAGTTTTAAGGGAAAGCAAAGAATGGTTCCCCTGCGCCAACCCCCACACTCCCTTCACCGTCGTCCTGAGGGTAGGTAAGTGCCACGAGTGCCCTGAGCTTGACGAGGGAGAGAGTGAGAAGGAAGGGTGGGTCCGCCGTTAAAGCCGGCCGACGGCAGCTTTCTCTCAACCCCCTGTGCGGATGGAGACTTCAGCCACAAGCCCCCACGGCCTTGGAGCCGGCTGCTGAGATATTCGTGCGTGAATGACAGGCATCGTGGCATTCCCCTCACGTAAATCCAATCAAGCCTTTTTTATGGAGAGTTTATACTCCTGTGCACTGCATGGGAAGGTTTCCGTGAAAGTTGCTAGCATAACAATTTCGTTATGGTAAAATCCGCGGGGTCGACGAACTCTCTACCTAAGAATACTTCGGTAAAACGTATTTTACGATTGAGTTTCTGATATTTGCTTTCTCTTGATCCAAATTATGGTGGAAATTAAGCTAAGAATACTGCAGTAAATGTGGGTGTTAATCATCCTTCCTTAGGAATTTCATCAAAGTCGTAGTCCTCGCATACTATTTTTTCTTTTTTTGTCAGTACACCTTTCTAATACGTGATTACCTTTTCCACATTGCTTTCCCGTGTGGTCAGTATATTTAGAAAGAAAATACCTTTTAGTATCTCTGATTTAAATGTTATTTTACTATATGTGCGTATTTTATACTGGTTATGACGTTTTATAGTCAAGTAAGAGGAATACTCAAGAAAAGTGATAAATCTGATAATTACTCGTGCTAATTGTAAAGTGGTGATATTTCCAAAATGAAATATTACATATCATTTTTATGATACCCATCACTTGTTTTATATTAAGCCTTCCGTTTAAAATGTAAATATTTTTGATAGGCCAGAATATAGCATACCTCGTGTTCGGCGTCAGCGAGTGTTAAACGTACCTACTTAATTACGAAGAGTGACGAGTTAAATTCCATCTGATTCCCGGCTTTATCCAGCCTTAAAATTAATCCATTGGGCGATGCATATTGTGCTACTTTGTAATTGTTATGTTTTTCTGATTGAAAAATCAGTTGAATGTTCACCGTTGTCACTGATAAATATGCATTTCTTAAATATTATAGTAAATTTCATAAAATATATATATGCATTTCTTTCGCAAATGTGAAGGACAATGGTTTCGATAAAAAAACATCTATATATTTTGCCAGGCTCCAGTAAAGTTATTGTAAATGATTCAAGAAACAAATGCGATATGAGTAAATGTCTTTAATATATTCGTCTAATGCTTTTTCTTGACAGGAGGTTTATAAACTGAGGAAATGGACTTCACTATTACCCTAATAATAAATATTGTGCCGTTAAAGGACACCTTATTGCTGTTACGGCAACTCAAAATACCCATTGCATAACCAAAGATGTTGCGCGACTGGATCGAGCGATACCTATTTAAACCAATGCCCTATTGCATTTTTCTGTCAGACTAGGTAAGAAGTACCCACTTCAACGATTCAGATATCAATAATTTTGTGCGTAAAATATGCTTCAAGTGCGAACTTCTCGTCTGGATATCGGTATTTTTTTTGCTGTCCAAAATTATAACTTATCCTGATCACTTGGTTAATTTTTCATGAGTTTCTCAAATAGAGCAGTAGAAATATATTGTCTGTCACTCAAAAAAATAGGAAAAGTATTGTATGGAATCACATTATATTCTCTCAGACTGAACACCTACTATTTGAGGTCACAATCATAATAATAACAATAATTTCAATGGAAATTCGAGGCCCAAAATCAGTTGGATAAATGCCAATTATCGGAAAACAACGGTGAAGCGCAAAATACCATGAAAACCGGCTGAGTTCGTATCACCCTCGTAGATTTTTAGAAAAGCGAACGCAAGTAGTCTAGGAGCTACGGCGGTGGGATCGGGTGTTGACAAAGGAAATGTTGGCCTTGTGCAGGAGGCGGTGGGTCGCTCACAAGTCTCACAAGTGCCCGGTGACGTCACCACCGGATCGACACACTACGCGGCGGCCAGCGGCATCGGATTAGGTTAAGAAACCCCTCAACCGGCAGTCAGTCGGCGAGCGAAAGTGCGTCGCGGTCTGCGGATGCGAGTGCTCCCGTGCATATGCATGCGCGGACAACTACATCCGCGGAGACGAGAAAAAGGGGCGATGGGGGCGCGGACCATCGTCTGCGGCAAGTCCCAACTCACGGCCGTCACTCGACACGCGCTGGGAGTACGACACTCGGATGGGTGGCTTTTTTCGGGACGTGCGTCCCTCGGGGCGTGGAGCGATCTGCGCGTGCGGTGTAAGCCGTTTGGCGGCTCCTTTGAACCTCCGTCTTGCCCGCCGAACCGCCTTCTGAGTGTCGGTAGGGAGACAGGAGGGATTATATATCCCGAAAAGAGATCGATGAGGGGCTTCTCCGCGAATTTTATCCATCGAAAGCGTGTCACTCGCTGCCCACGGAATTTGTGGGTTGATTCGCTATATTCCGGGGTGTTGCTGCTTCGAAATATAAGGAGGTCGTAGTCGCTAGGGATTTCCTTTTCATCGAAAACGAGAAAACAGGCTCTGTTCACTTCCGGCGAATATTAAGAGCTATTGCAGTCGTTAGAAAAATATTGTTCTCGTCACCTGTGGAGATAGCTTTGAGTAAAGCCTGTCTTGTGACCCATTGTGATGAAGACTGTTGGGTGCGTTCACCTTTAACATTCAAACTCTAAAGGGTTCTTTGCGGAAAGTCGTGAAAATGCTACTAACTGAAAAAAAACGTTGCCAGAAGTAAGGCAGCATTGATCTTGAAACTATTCGTCTCTTCACGTGAGGGTATTCAAAAGTCATACGTCTTCTTTGTACCTGGCTGTTTACAGTCACCATTCGGCATTAGCCAAGGCATTGTCGTTCAGAAATAACTCGAACGCCGAACACATTTAAAAATAAGGAAAATTCCTCAGCTGAAATCAGAAGCACAATTTTCTGCGCAATATATTTCTCAAGTCCTATCTGAGAAAACTTCAGCTATGCCGTTCCAAAAATAATTGGGATAACGAAATGAGGCCTGAAAATTTGTTGACGTGTTCTTCCTTCCCTTGCAAGTTCGGTGTTTAGTTCCTGATCATTAAGTACCAATGTCAAGGCCATAGTCTCTGAGTCTAAGCCCAACGTGAGAATAAAATAAAGCCACTCCCTTGGAATCTCCAAAAGTAAATAAGAAGAGCCATCCGTGGTATTCCAATACTAAATGCATTCGAATATCGTAGCTGTTGTTCAGTTATCGCAGCGTATTCACTTTTCCCCGGAGTGACACAAGAGTCTCTCATGGAGGAAGGAGCGTATTTATACTTCCCACTCTTTTCGGCTCCTGATAACTTCATTCCCAACGATGACAAGCAGTTCATGTTCTAAAGCAGGAAGAATTAAAATTGGTACTGTATTTCTATCTCAACCATCTTCGGTCAGTAAAAAATTCAAAAGGTCCCCTGTACCACGATAGAAAGCTATTAATTTCGGTAAAACATGTAAAAATAAAGAACTCCATTAGGTGACAAGTTGTGGGATCCGAGCAAACACACGCACTTCCAATCACTTTCACACGTCGCCAACATGTAGGTTTTGGACTTGTCGTACCGAAATAAAATCCCACCTACCTTTGATGGCGGCCCACTACCAAACGCCGGCCCCTGGCACCGAGGGCTTTGAGGTCGCGCGTGGCCAATCCGTTGAGACGAGGTTCGAAATGGAGCAACAGCCCTCCCAACTCGCGCGCCGAGCACGCGAAGACTCGTCCCCCTGTCGCTGAGCTCCGTCACTTCCTCTTCCGGGCCGGCCGGCCACCTGCGCGCCCTCCGACTGCGAGGAGTCCAACTAAGGCGAAGAGGGGTCGAGGTGGTAGGGAGAGCCGGCGCTGTTTGTTTCCAGGGGCGCCAGCGTCGCCTGAGAGCCTTCTGGCGGCGCAGAAGGTAGCCGCGAAGTTATTCCCTCCCCTGGGGCTTCGCAAAGGTCACCGAAAACGTTCATGACTCGCCGAAGTCAAGCGCGAATTAACTTATGCACTCGTTAAGAAGCGTATTTTACATCCGTACGGCACTGGTCTATGTGGTGGTAAGAACAAAAATGATCTCCCTGAGAACCCTTCAGGGTACTCGAATTGTAAGGATAGGTAGGAAATTAAGCGAAAGTAAGAATTTTCCAAGGAAGAGTAATGAAACTCAGCATCAGTATTAGCCAGCTCTTTACGCATGGCACAAAGGGTTAATGGTTTTACGTCCCATTTGATGTAATACACATGAGAGACCTCCATCCAGCATTCAAGCATGGAACAGTATTCCACAGAAAATTCTCAGGTGCTGCCGGAATTCGAACCTAACCTATCGGGATAGAAATACAGTTCCAGGTGGGTGGGGGTGCTTGAATCACTTGCGATTGATTCTGGTGCAGAATATTCCCAAACACAATGTAAAAACATACGAGTGAGTCCATGGTTGTGTACCGAAATTAATTTCGATATATCTGAATACACCCTCCCAGAACAAACCCAGCTATCACATTAGGCTGATCCCCAGGGTATGGGAGAGCTTAGATGTTATCAGAGAGATTCAACTGAGGGTAACCATAGAGTACTTAGCTTGTCTGTGTGAGCAAAGGATACTGCTCCTCCTGATAATTGGAATGCTCACCATCGATCGATGCATAACTTTCTTATTTCAGTAGATGACTCTATCCAGGATTTCTTTCATTTTGAACTTCATTAGCCATTTCTATGATCCTTAGCTTCTCTGCCTTAAGCATTTGGTTGCTAACATCATCTAATTTGCAGAGATCTTCAGATACAAAGGGATCTGTTCCTTGGCATTCATCCCTAAACCATTTTATTTACAATTGAGGAATATCACATTTCATCTGGCACTCTTTCTTAATATGATAATAATTTATTTACACAGAGAGGTAGACGCATGTGAAATCCCTTTCACATATTTTAATTTAATAGAAAGTTATTGACTCAGAGATAAATTAACCCTTTGCACTTGGAAGTTAGGTAAGGCTTGACAGGGCTATATAGCCCTTGACACATATGTGTGTCAAGTGTCATTTAGCATTAAAACTTTTTTGTGATTTTTAGGTGTTCTCTATTCAATTTTTAAATAAATGCATGTATATTGTTGAACATCTATCACTAGCATTTGGAATAAACATGAATACACATGGTAGTTCAAAACACTAATTATTGAAATTTAGTGTGTGTCAGTGTTTGATACACCAATCTTTGAATATTGGGAGCTTTGAAAATTGAATTTAGAGTGATTACAGTTGAAGGGGTAGTAAAATATTAAGGCTAAGTAAAATATTACACTACCAAGTGATGAGAGATCTTATCTAACATCCCAGCACTGAATTTCTTTCTCTTAATATTGATAATATGGTTTTTAACCATACAAGCTTACATGCCATTGAAATGCACTGAATTTCAGCTGGGAATGATCTTATAGCACTTACACCCATTACCAATGCTCATATTCAAAGTAATCCTATATCCTCTGAAGTTTCACAGACAGCATCTACATTGCTCTCAGCCACGAAAAAATTCAACCCCTAAAAAAACCTGATTACTTTTTAGATAGTGAAGCATAAAGTTTTTTCTCTCACTTTTCGGAGTCATAAACCTCGGTGGTATTGCGTACAGTCACTGCTGATTATATAACCATCTGCATGAATACCCATTGGAGGATTTACCCAAGTAAGCACACCCTGAAACTTCCATTAACTATTGCAATTACTGACTGGAGAAGCAATAAATATTAAATCTCCTGTCATGAAAGAATCATTTCAAGCTCCATCTACTGAGAGAGAATGATACACCATCATAAAGATTTACATGGGCTATAGATATATCACAAGGAAGCTAAGTTTTATATCCCTCAAATGAGATGTATTCGTGGAACTTGATATTTGCGATCAAAACTTGAAATCAACTTTAAATACATATTTCCACTATTCGCCTGGTGAAACTATCACCCATTAATTAACACGGATAATTCCATGGCTGTCCCAAATTTTCTGCATTGTTTGTGCCATTTTTCAGTGAAATTTGAGTATGACAATGATAAATTAAAGGAAGGTATGTGTCGGCAAGAATAAAGTCAAGTGAAGTTGACGTAACGAAATTGTTTCAGGGACAATGTGGTAGACTTTAAATATAATGAAAGAGGAAGAATTCTTTACAGTTATCTGCTTTATGAATCCAAATTTAAACTATATTATTTATAATTAAGGACAGTGAATTAAATTTAATCAACTATCATTCAGTTGAATACTGCCAAGAATTATTTCTCTCTTGTGAAGTACACTTGATGTGCCTAATCCACTTTCATGCATGTTTCCCTGTCTTTGTGCCTCACTTCCTTGACAGCACATACTTGCGACCAGAGATTCCTTACTCAACGGCATCTAAATGTTGTGTCCTTCATACTTTTTATCAATAAATAGCCTGAAAAATCATTTGGTCTAGATATTGCACTGAGAAAGGTTCCCTCCACATTAATTTCTGCACTCATAGCTCACTTATGATATTTCTGTGACTGTGCTTTGTCAATGACCAAAGTGACCACTCTCCTGGGAATATGGAATCCCAGCAGGATAGTTAGCTCAAATTGGACAGTGTAAAATATTGTCCCTGGAAAGTAAAGGTAATATTTCATCACTAATAAGCCTGATGATAAGGAATACAAGAGAGCACACAGGGTAATATGTATGAAAATATTTGCTATACTCCACTAACTGATCTCTAAATTGGTACAACCCAAGTGACGTGGCTGAGATGAAGTGAACCACAATAGAGGGAAATAATACAGATAGTTTGATCCTTGTCTAATGGACTACCTAACAATCAAACTTTTGATGAAAATGAGTAGGTGTAAGAGTGTGTATCAGAGAAATAAATGTCATTAGGATAATAAAAATACAGTAGAACCCTGTAAAGAAGGTTTTCCTTGGTCTGAGGGCTCGGAAAGTCTTATGTGGAAAAGGTTATTAAGGAGGAAATGTGTGCATTAAGGGTTTTATTTTGGGACTTCAAGAATCAAACTTCTTAGAGTGGAAAATTTACTATGCAGGACCTTCTTAACAGGGTTCTACTTTAAGTATTTCCAAAAGAAAAATGACTAATGACAGTTTTGGCAAAAATTGACAACTTATTATACAGTAATCTGCATGGAAATAAGCTGAGAAAAAGGAAACATCACTAAAGAACAATACATAGTACAATTGCAGTTAGGATGAGTGAAAATACTATAGGCACCAGTGACCAATAGGCAAATATGGACTAGGCCAAATTAATTTAAAAGTTTTAAATGGATGAGGAAAACATTCACCACGTACTATCTTTACTACAGTAGAAACTCGAAAATACGAACTTCGAAATTACGAAATTTTGATTTTACGAAGCAAAATCTTCGGTCCCGACCAAAAGGGTATCTAAGTGTATGTAACAGTACGCGATATTACGAAATAACGAAGTTTTAAAATTACGAACCTCGGATCTTGGTCCCGACGTGAAAAATTTACTCGTTTATACGAATAATGATGGATCACAGTAACGTTTTCCGGCGCTCCTTGTCAGAGTTGAACATCTAATTAATCATCGTCGCCGAATACATTATGCACTGAATGTATTACCTGAACGATATCTCATTTTTCAATGCTACAATAGTAAGGACGACTTTTAATCGTAGGCATCGTAGCTCATAAAATATGAAACCAATCTGACATAAAATGCGTTCGGCTTTGTAACCACGAGTCCACAGAGTTGCCAACGAGTAAAGAAAACGTAAATTTGTAATTTAACTAAATACACATTCTCCCACATCGCCCAGCCGTGGAAACAGGATGTAGACGCCTGAATGATACCACCCGGCCGCGTCGTCTAGCCACGACGTCCAGATGCGACAGTTGGACGTGGCCGCTGGACGCCCCAGTGAAACCAAACCTTAAGGACGACTTTGAATCGTAGGCATCGTAGCTCATAAAATATGGAACCAATCGGACAAAAATGCGTTTTGCTTTGTTACCACGAGTCCGCAGAGTTGCCAACGAGTAAAAAAATGTGAAGTAGCCGTGTACAGATATACTCGCCGGGGAGAGACTTGCTACAACCAGGATTTTCCTCTCATGATCCCTGGCATTTTTTGTTCCCAGTTTTCCCAAACATAAATCCATGATGAATATTCCTGGTATAGAAATCGTTTGCTGCGCGTTTGCAATAACTATGACATGTATCGGAGATGGTGCTATGTTGTTCGAGCGGTAGATTCAGTCGTGAATATAACCCAAGGAAGCTTTTTTTCTTCTCACTATTTCAGACTGATTAAACTCAACCTTGCTCGACGGCATAATTATTCCGGCTGGCAATAGTTATCATCGAAGGACTCATGTTTAATTTACCGTCCTCATTGAGCGTTTTGATGTAGTCATCGAGCAAGGCTCTTCATACGCATTTCCCTTCCCTTCTTCCACCGCCAACAGCAAAGAAAATCAGAGAAAGTATGAGTTCGCATGGTTCATAGGGCCATTTAGTTTAACGCACATTAATTCTAAAGGAAGACTAGTTCTGGGCGCATGCAAAATCAATGGGAAAAACGCTCAAGCACCCATATATATATATATTTATATCGGAAAATGGTGTACCCTCCTCCCCTTTCACTCCAACATAGCGATCGAAGAAATATCCTAAAAGAGAGATCACTATGCAGTCCCCACCAGGAAAATTCACCCAGCTCTCCTCCTTTGCTCCAAAAGCTCGGCATACTCTCCCCATCACCTTTCTCTCTCACTTGCGGCTAACCTATCCCTCCCACACTGGCTATATTTCCCCTTCAAGTGACCCTCCGTGTCCCCCCTTCCCGCTCTATGAGTGGGCACGAGCCATCCCCCTCACACCCAAGCCCCCCCCCCCGTGCCCGCCCTCCAGGATAAGGCCCCTTCGAGTGCCCCTCCGTCCCACCCCCTCAACGCTAGGCTAGCATGAGATGCCCCACGCTGACTTTGCAGGCCCCCATACCAGCTCTTGGGCCCTTTAAGAAGTTCCCTCCCCAATCTCAAGGAATCTGTGCACGCCGATGGGTCTAACTCAGTGTAAATATTGTTTTGCGGGCATATCTTGATTCATGGTAAAAGCTCCACTCGCCAGAGTCATGTCTTCCCTCTCCGCCGAAGAAGCAAATTGAGGTAAGGGAGGAGGAAGATAAGATGAGACTATTCGGCGTAAAGCTGATGATTCATTCGAGGTTTATTCTTCGCGCGCAGCCCTTGGCCTTGAATCCCAGGTGGATCACCCTCACAACAGACGTAAGATACTACGAGACCATGGGCCTCGCAGCTGTTTTTGTGAGCGGGCGAATGGAGTAACCCCCACCCACAGCGAGGGGGAAAGGAGGGAAAGAAGGCAGCTTCCAGCTTGATGCGTGGCCTGACCTGGAGCTGCAATGCTTGGACGCAAGTCTCCCTGCTTGATCGTAAGCAAAGGAAAAACGATTAGCAAAAATATCCCACATTTCAATTCAATAGCGAATGTTTAAAAGAATTCTGAGATATAATGAATGAAGAGCAGGCAGGCAGACCTAATCTGAATAGAACCACAACTGAAGCTTTCGTGTAGTAGAGTGAAAAACGAAAATTATTGATTTGTAATGTTAGCATCGTTAGTAGCCGATGAAGTGTAAAAGGAACTATCAACCTTCACCGTTGAAGTACGTGGCTTGTACACTCTACTTCTGAAAGGAGGTACACAGCTGGACTCTTCTATAAGCTCTTCTTTCAGCTCTATCATCTCGGAAATAACCACGCACAAATAAGCTGAATCCAAGGGAGAAAAACGATTATTTCGGGAAATTAATGGGCTTAGCGTTATTTATACAAAATACATAACGTGTATCCATCGCATAGCATCCGCGAGAGAATCTTATTTTCACTGTCTTAGCTTAACGTAGGTAGATAAATATATTATGCCTGACGCGGAGAAAGGACCATCTTATAACGAAATTTTATTCCTCTAATTTCAATATCGGGTGCCAATGATCGCGCAAGTCGCACACTTATTGTATGCATCAATCAGTATTACTAATGATTAAACATCGCTCACGCTTCAGTTAAAGAGTTCTCCAGTTAGGAAATAATATAGAAAAATGCGCTATGAAGCTTCCTAGGCTTATTCCAAACTGCACAAAAAATTGGGCAAAAGACGCTTCATTGCCTTATCATTCATTGGAAAAAAAGAACGGCAAGTTAGTTGTCACAGTGCAAATTTCCGCGGGGCTTAGATGGGAGTTTAATTCTTCCGAGTTTCGGGATTTCCACCGTGAAAAGATGGAACGATGTGGTGGAAATCCCGAAAATGGGAAGAATCAACCTCCGACAAATTAGTTGCGTTAAACTGTTTGCACCTTGTGGGCATGAACACACATTTAAGTATACTTTTATGAATTATAATTTCGGAAATCATGCAAGTACATCGCGAGAGTTCATCTTAATTTAAGGAAACGACAAAGAGCTTCATCGCGATGTTTTTGAAAGATACTCGTTGATACGAAATTTGATATTACGAAGTGCCGATTTTTCCGGTCCCGTCGACTTCGTAATTTCGAGTTTCTACTGTATAAATAACCATAAAATAGTTGTGCTATTCTAGCAATTATATAGGAGAATCATTCTAAAAAGTTATTTATTTCAAGTAACACAGGAACATTGGTAATCTTTAGCAAATGTACAAATGTTTGACTTCCTCTATTTACTGTGCTTTTGGTGGTATACAACATGGTAATAACACATACTACACAATAAAAGTAATGATATGTTGCATCACAGGGATAGTTCTGCTTCGTGTAGATTTCACATTGGTAACAACAACTTATAAATTCAGAGTCTACAAAAAACAGTCTCAAGATTTTTTTTAATGAGCCATTATTTTTTTCACTAAGTTCACTGTGAAGTTATTTCCATGTTCTGTATAAAAGGCAAAGCATCAATAAATACATCTTTTCAATAAAGTTGATGAGTATAAAAATTAGTACCATCACATATGGTAATGTGCTAAAATCAAGAGGGTAACATTACCCTTCAGTCATAAAATAATTTTCTACCAAAATAAAATACGCAAACACAACAACAATAAACTTAAATCATATCTAACAATCTTTCACCTTGACCATTACTATCAACAACATTATGAAACAATGAATAATTATAGGAATGTTGAGTTGAAAACTAAATGGTAAAAGTATAATAAAACCACACCTAATATAAATGACTCCATAAAGTTTGATTTAGCACTAAATTATAATGAATTTTAAATGCTTAGGTCATGGAAATGACATAATTTTAATAAATGTAATAAATGCAGATCGAGCAAATGACTCCTGAGAAACAGTGGAAGAGCCTCACTCCTTGAACGATGCATTCCTAAGTCATTAATTATGATTCACAACATTTTACACCATGAACCACTTCATCAGCATGGCCATATTCCAAATGTTATGCAACCACAAACATTACATTTGTGACATATATATGAGGAAAAAACTAATGGTTTCAAAATGTGATAGGCATGGTATGAACACACAAACTCATACATTCCCACTATCCCTCAAATCTTACTTTCTTTTTAACCCTCCACAATAATTAATAATGGGCAAGGACTGCATGAGACTATGTTATGGCGTGCAACTGAGAACTGCAGCTAGGTAACTGATGTGTTCTTGAGCTCATCATTTCCAAAACTTATTGAAAAGCTCCATGAAAGAGTCGTATATCATGAAGGTGATAGCAACATCAAGGCACACACGGCTGAGGCGAGGAACTGTTCCCTTGTAAAAACTGAAGAAAAGAAATTACCAAAATTAGACTGATAAGAACAACACCGCCACAATAACCTAAATCTATGGTGACAATCGTTTGAGAATGATACAGCAACAGTTTTGAGATCAACAACAATCTTAGAGCTGCTTTTAAATATGCATGGTGATTACAACAAAACACATTAAGTTTTATCATCTTTTTCTTGAGTCCTAAATTGTTCATATCCTCTAGCTTTCACCATTCCAAGTGTCATCTACAAAATTTGACACCTATTGTTTTCCATATACACAACAACATTTACATATCTGGTGATTGGAAAAGTTTCATTTAATTCATAAAGGGCAAAAATTAAAATTCATTACATAAATCTCTCTAGTTACCTCTCCAAAATACCACACAATACAAGCTAAAACAGGTAAATTTAACAAACCTCATTTTTTATGCCGTAACATCATGAAGAGACCCATGTGCATCTATGTATAGAGATCTATTGAATTGGTCAGATGTTTCATTGCAAAAACTTTGTGTAATTTTGCATTTGGCCATCGGATACAGGCCACTGATGTTTTTTGCAGGTGAGATTGAGGGGTAAAAATATTAATTTCTAACACTGGTAGCAAAAAGCTTCAAATTCCATTTGAAAAGAAATTCTTGCAAGAGGCCATCCAATTTTATAATGACCAAAGTTACTTATTTTCCCAATTAATGCAGGAGAAAGTAGAAGGCACACCAAACATCAAAACACCAAGGAAAATAATGCAGTGCAGCTTTAATGCTAGTTATTCTCATTGCTGCTTTCATCATTATTTCCTTCTTGAAGCATATAACCTGATAGTTTTCAATAAACAAAACCACCAAACCAACAGAGAAGGTAACGGACAGAATATATATTCAGTAGACTTATGACATATTTGACACAGAACGGTTCAACTTACGACTGAGCGTTTGACAGTGGCATGAATGGTGCTTCTCATGCCGGATTATGCTAAAATGCTCTGACAATTGTCACTCTGTAATCAGCACTATGCAATAGGAGACAGAAGGCCAAGGCTTGTCAAACTTGTGAAGCAAACACTATAAGAGGTGTACGAGTACTGCTACAGTGGAACTGCGGTAGTACGAGTATGGCCTATTGCGAGACCCCCACCATTACGAGAGATTGCAGAGGCACCCTCAATTGACCCTATGATTGCCATGTAAAAAAATACAGTTTTCACGAGACCCTGTTGATGTTGGCCCCCACCATTGCGAGAGTTTCCATCACGGGCAAACAAACACCAAAAGTGGCCAACCTCTACCATAGCTTGCGATCTGTTAGCAATGCAATTAATATTAAGTGTTATGTATCAACTGCACATTATAAATCACTATATGATTAATTTATTGTTAATATTGGTGGAAATACTGCAGCATTAGCAGTTAGGAATACATATTTGATCTTCTTTTGTTTTCCGGGCGGTCGAGAGCACACTCGCACATCTGTGAGTTGAGAGCATTTCCAAGATAGACACCATGGCCCAAAAATGCAAAACACTTAAGTGTCAGAAGGGGAAAATGGCAAGCTACTCAATTGTCTCACCTAAATTTGTTTTTATAATTTCTTTCACTCTATATTTATCAATGTTGAACATTTTCGTGAGTTAATTTTATAATTTACGAGATTATTGAAGTTAGCAAATTATTATTTGTTACCTATACTTGATACTGCTTCATGTAATGTGATGAACGCAGAGCCAAAGGAGTATTGCTCTTAGTTTGTTGACTTTCAATGCATCTATATTCCTTTCTATGTGTTGCTGCCATTATTGAGCAATTATATGAATTAATACTTAACACATTTGTTGGTATAGGAGCGCTCTTCATTAGACCCTTTTTTCACAGTCCTTTGTATCATACTACCGTTGCGCATTTAAACCCGACAAAATTACTGTAAGTACGTCAAGTGCCTAACGAAATCTCTAAAAAGAACTTATTGTGATACAACCGCTATTTTAATAAAATTGTTATACATGGTATAGCAGATTGTTTTTCAATGAGGACATTACATCAGATGAAAGAAAATGCCCTCCAAGGCAGGATCCCTTCCACCACTTCCACGTTCTCTTTTCGTCTGCTGAAACATATGCGATATATTATTCCAAATGGCATCCGCGAAATGTCGCAAAGAACGTGAATATGTATACTGATCATAAAAATAAAGACCAAATAAGGGAAAGCGTAAAGGCTAGTAGTAAAGGCAATACAATTTTGGTTTATCAGTTATGGTTTAAATTTTTGGCGAAACTAATCAAAATTATGGAATGAACATTGGAAAATGGAATGAGCTAACTACTACTACCAACTAACCATTGGATCAAAAAGCACCATACCTGCTCCAAAAAAATGCAAAAAGCCTCGAATTGCCGACTATTTTCCCAAATGCACAACTGACCAAACTACTCTTTTCTAATGCTCATTCCATTTTATAATGTTCATTCCATAATTTTGATTAGTTCCGCCAAAAATTTAAACCACAACTGATAAATCAAAATTGTATCGCCTTTACTACTCGTTTCTGCACCATACAATGCCACACTCCATGTTGAACTGTTCGCCAGCCTTTTCTTTACATCCTTGTGCAAGTTGTCCACATCATTTTCCTCACATTGCCAAATGATTTTTTTGCTAGTGCTATTCTCCTTTTGAATGTCTTTGCTACTATTCCCATTTTCTTCCAAAATACTACCCAATTAATTAAATTACTCCAATTTGCTCCAGTTTGTTTCCTCCTCTTATGACCAGCCTCACTTTCTTAATCCCAGAAAATCCCATTACCTTTGTTTTCTTATGATTAATCCTCAGAAGATTTTATAATTATTGAAGTAGTCAAAGCAATTTCAGCTGTTAAATTGGAGCCGTGAGGAAGCGTATGAAAAAATTGTTTGCTTAGAGTTGTTCAAGGAAAGACCATGGTTGGCAGTATTTCATTGGCTATTCAATTTGTATATCAAAAATTAAAGTATTTTATAGTAATTACATTCAACAATGCTGTATCACTACTTGCATTTACTGTTTACTCGCAAATTAAGTTGTGTGTAGCCGTAAATGAAAACACTGAAATTTGGGTTTGAAAACACCGATATTCCCAAAAAATAAGACCGAATTTAGGAATTTGAAAACACCGAAAATATCAGGTCCCTAACCACTATTTACATGCCTGAGACTCAGACCTGAGGACATGAACATGCAAATAAGGAAAACATGCCATCAAAGAACGTCCTATCGAGAATCTACTGTGATTAGTAAGTAGTTTTCCAAGGAGAAACGTTACGCATATGAACTGAATGATGAAGATAAAATGGATCAATCGAGTGTCAAATGAAGAAATAATAAGAAGAGTGGGAGATAAGAGAAGTCAACTGAAAATTTTGAAAAGAAGACTAGACAACTTAGTTGGCCCTTCAGATAAAATGGTCTGATGAAGGCAATCAGCGATGGAAAAGTCAATGAGAAGAGTGGCAAAGAAAGGCTTCACATGAGATATACATACAGATCAAGTAGTGAGGGATGCTAAAGAGAAAATATGAATAATGCAAATATGAATAGGTTATCCAATAGGAGAACAGAGGAGAGCTGCATCAAACCAATCTTAGGATTGTAGGCCCATGATGATGAATTAGTTATAGTTATGACAATGATTATTTTCAATTTAGTGTCTTAATCGAATGGAACTATGGAACTGTAGCATGGAAACCAACCTTGCCACAGAAGGTCAAAGAAATCTACCCAAAAATTATGAATATCTGCCTAACGTCCAAATGGACTTATGATGAAACTGTCAGAACTGAATGTGGTCATAAATCAATGACTAACTGCAATGTTCTAAAAGGTTGAGACCCACAGGTGCATCAGCCAATTATAAGGGATAACTTTTCACTGCCGCTCTACTGGTCTCAACTGCTGGAAAACATAAAGTACTTGGGGCTAGCTCAGAAAAGAGGGTATAAATGAATTAGAGGCAATTGCATGCAAAAATACAAATATTTTTGGTAAGAAACTCTGGATCTTAGAGAAAACATACTTAAAAAATGCATCTCAATTTCAAGTACAGTAGAACCTCTATTTTAAGAAGTTGAAGGGACCCAAAAATTCGAGCTTTGTAAATCAGAGGGTTTGTAAATTGGAGGTTATCTTCCACTAACTCCTCTGTCTCCGGAACTGATGTGTGACCAAAACCAGCTGATCTCCAACAGTAGGAAATAGTTTTTGCGGTGACACTCCCATGCTCTGGCAACACCTAACACAGCATGGAGCAATGTCCAGGGAGGCACATCATGCACATAAGAGGCTTGATCTGCGACAAATGTATGTCTACTAAAACTCTGCTGACAAGAATGCGAGTATACTTTCAATGCAATTAAACACTATGCTGTACTTAACTTGTCAAATAGTTATGCTATGGTTGAAATCAAACTAATTACTATAACAAATAATAGTCCTCTGCTCATTCTGGGAAAAAACAACAGATATTACGTGAAATTCTCTGTGTGCAGTGTATCTACATCAAATTGAAAGGATTTTAAAATTACACCTCAATTGTATTGATTCGCTGTAGAGCATAGGCGTTATTCCTAAGGCTAGGAGACTCACTTTAGTAAAAGAGAATGAAACAGCCATGAATTAAAAAAAACAGGTGAATATTTTTCTATAAATTTATAATGGTATGAACTTGGCTGCTGCAACTGAATTAAGTTCTTGTAGCTGGTTGGTAAATCTCAAAATAAGGGGAATAAGAGAATTAAGATTCCTGCTGAGTATTTTAAGCATATGCAGTTATGCATTAATTAACGAAAGGGGTATATTTAGTGCTAGTCGATTTGTGTTTAAAGAAGCCATTTTAACATGGGAAAGCCAGGGATACATTTTAACTAGGAAATTTCAAAACAAAGTTCCAACTGACCCAGTATATTTCCATGAAAATACCAGAAAATTCCTTTTTTGAAGAAAGCGTATCATTTGAAATACATTTAATAATATTTCGCAGCTAATTTAAGTCAATTTTAGAACTTACCTCGAGTAAATTTGAAATTCCCTCTTTTTTTTAAGATGCATTGTACAGTGCTGACATCTAGCGGTCATTTACAAGAACTATTTACTCGCGGCTACAGAAAGCGATCGCGACTTCTTACCTAACGACGTAAAACACTTCAAATGAAAAATTAAATAATCAAATTGCATCAATATTTGAATATAAGTAATTTATTATTGCAAAATTAGTATTTTTTAATGAAACTAAGCTCCACGACAGCCGCAGCAAAGAACTTCCAACGGGAATACCATTTTCAAGTGAAAGGCTGAAGTAAGTTCTGAATTGGGGTTGCGGCGGCTACCTTAAAGCTAATTTTAAATAATTCCAGAGAAAATATGGAACCTTTGTGATGACGATTTAGGTATTCACAATACACAAAATGATAGAAAAGGAATAGAAATTATCAAGCACTAATCCGATTATTTTATGAACTGGGGCATTGTTTTCGAGAAGTAGGCGTCGTGCCATGCGTCTTCGAACATTTTTTCCTTGGATCATATAATTAGGATTGAATTGCGATTTGGATGATCAGTCTCCGGGATTTTTGCTACAGTTTAAGCACTTCAAAAAGAACTATGCTGAATCGATTTTTCCACATTTCCCATATGAAATACTTGGACCGAGGGCCCTCTCAACATGACCTATCTGTTTTCAGCTGCTCCTGTCGCGGTATACAGCGATCGTTATTCCATTGTACTGAGTTCAGTGCTACAAAATCCTTTCAAAAACTTCGTAAAACAGAGGTCAATCACTCCTAGGGACCGGCCTATCACTTCGTAAATCAATAAAATCGAGGTTTTGTAAAATAGAGGTCATTTTACATGGTTTTCCTATATACAAAGATCGGGACCGGCGGAATGGTTCGTAAATTGGTGTCATTTCGTAAATTAGAGGTTCGTAAAAAAGAGGTTCTACTGTACTGGCAATTGGAAGGTAGGTAGGCAACCAATCAAATTCTTTCATGATTTATCACTACATCTCTACGACACCACCAAAACATCTTGTATTGCTTAAGGATGGAAATCAATAAAATTACAATACTTACGCCATTGGCCCTTCATTCTTCCATATTTTCATGAAGCAGTCAGCAGTATTCTTATACTTTGAGGCCTCCAAGCCCTAAAAACACAAGAATGAGTTTAAAGATGAGTTCACACAATTTTTGCGGCAAATATTTGATATGGATCACAGCATTGGAAAATTTTCATGAAGGTGGGAGAGGTATAGCAGAGTTTGAATAAACAGGGTAGCGCCAGATTTCCTCACCTCAATTTCTATGACTTTTCCAATAGATTGTAAAAAGAAACTAGGTCACTTTGGAAATGCCACTACATTTTATTTTCGACAACTCCGGTTTGTATTATCATCAGATAACATGACACATGGGATGACATGTAAGAATCAGAACCCAGGTAGCAAAATATAAAATTAACGGTGTAATCAACTAAGGGACCTAGTTCCTTATTATAATGTAATGGAGCAATTCTACAAAGGAAAGCCCAAGACCATAAATGTATATCCTATACTTGACTAATGAAAAAATTCCATGATCAATAAATTGCAAACTCAAAAGTGAATTCAGAGAAAAAATACAGGGCCACTGGATGCATACGAGAAGGTATGTTCAAATTGTATTCCAGTGTCTCCAATCTAAGACAATTTGATGAATAAAAAAATTTATTTCATGAGGCAACATAGCAGGCCGTTTGTTGACACATCCTCATCTGGGCACAAGATTAGACTGAAAAGCTATCCTATATCAAAAGGTGAAAGCAGGCAATTGAATTTCTATCAAGAAAAAAAAATATTTACCAAACAAAATTCTAGGTTATACACAAAACATGAGACTATAAAAAAGTGAACTTCATCATTGGGAAGGTATGATAATTTTTTTCCAAGCATTGAAAGTGTTAATGCAAGAAAAATAGAAAATTTAAACCCCTCAAAATATTTTATGCACCCTCAAACAAAACATTACATCCCTAAGTGTTATTTTTAAAACTTTTGGACATGAGAGAACACACAAAAATGTTGTATTGTCTTGCTACGCTGATGAAACCATATTGTTGCCTCTTTTGATTTTCAAATGGAAAACCTTGCTCAAGGAAAAACTGCACAAAATTGAAGTAATTCATTTTTTCTAAAATAAGTGAAAAATAAAAGGGTCTTCCTCGCTAATATGCCCCATACACCTGCAAGATTGAAGTCCTTTTGCCCTTTGCCTAAAACCCAAATTTACTTTACAACCTGGTAGTTTCATTTTCTCACAAAAGTTTTAACCAAATGTGTAAGGGTTAAAAAACTGATCAAATATATTATAGTTGCCTCATTAATGACCACCTTTATGGTTTCTGTGTGTTCTTAATTTCTGATTTTCACTGAATAAACCTGAGTTCTTATTTTCTTAAATTTACCACCAGAGAGCAAAGAGCAACAAATTAACATTTTAGGAGATTACCTGCATCCTAGTTTTCACAACATCAATTGGAGTATTTCCAAATACTGATGCCGCTCCAGCAAAAGCACCAAATGCCCCTACAACTGGCTTGGGCACTGATTTTTGAGGATCACCACCTCTCCACCAATCTTTAAGAGATTCCATGACATAAAATCGAATAGCCTGGTTGCTTCCTTGCTTCATAATAGTGGCACTCAACCCTTGGTACACACCACGAATTCCTTTCCAAAGTAATAGAAAAATATTATTTTAGAAGCATTACACTAAAATACATTGGTTTTCATCATATTTGAATTGTAGTACACAATAATTAAAGATTATACAGTACGTGAATGAGGAATAAATGACTAATAGAAAGGGGAATGCATGACTGAAAAATGCCAAGTGAAGATACTTAAAGAAAATAATTAATAAAATAGGAAGAGGGACTTTTTAAATTTTAATATGCTCTCAAATTAACTGAGCAGAATTTCCACCCAAAAATGCCTTTCTAAAACCACATGTAAACCAATTCTAATGCAAGTACATAACATGAATGCCTGCATAAAACCTGCAGGAATTGCAAGATTATAATCTGACTAAAGTCACAATAAGAATAATCCATAAGGTTTTGCAGGTAGTAATGCATAAATGAATAGGCAGAAGAGGGGAATGCAGAGACACTAGTGGCAAACTTTATAATCTATGAAAGTGGAAAGTACACAATTTATGTGAATCAACTTTACTATGCATTTATGATAAAAAATAGCATATATTCCATAACTTAACTCTTAAGAAGTAAATACATACATAAAATCATCAATAGCAATTTTTTTATGAATATGTATGCACCTTCAGAGGATAAACTCTTAAGAAAGTTAAGTACCAATACTCTAAATATTTTTAAGATGCATGGCTAGGCTAACAAGCCTGTATCAGTTGATAATGCTAAATAGAGGACTGACAGTGAAAATGCTAGTTGACTTGACTGAGACCAGGAGCCCATGAAAAGTAAACCAAGATTTAGAAAGAAAAAAGCTAGGATGCAGCCCACTATAGATTCACTACACCAATCTATTTCAATGTAAAGTGCCATCTTAAGTCAAACTAAACAATAAGGAAGCTAAATTAAATTTCTAACTAAAATATCTTCTTTCACACAAATGACTCATGATACATGCATACGTGTTTGATGCCCCACAGACCAACAATTTGGATCAATACGGATTTTGGATTGTAATATGGATCAGCGTCGAACATGATCAAATGTGTGTACTATTTTCTGATTTCCTTCACCTGAGAGAAATCATAGCATGAATGATTTGTTGTACTAGGGTACCAAATAATTTTCAACCTTAATTTACACCACAGCAACTTGGTTGACATTTCAGCCCAAGATTCACCTTCTAAATCAAGACTTCCTCATTCACTCTCCAATGAGATATTCAAACTATGTACCATATTTTTTGGGTTTCATATTAGAAAGACAAGCTATATTTAAAGAACATACAAGACCAATCATTCTTAAAAAAATTTGCAGTGTTTTTATAATTGGTATTTCAACCAAATTCAGTGGTCTTAGCAAACTTTGATAAAGAATGAACCAAACTGATAGTTTGAGGATAACTCACTTCATAATGATTTTAGAAATAGAATTTTATAAAAATTGAGGCACTTGTTAACCATGCCACATGGTAAGCACACAAAAAATTGAAATCATCAATAATTAGAGGTTTCCTCAACAATTAGTCTCCACATTTCCCTCGTATTGCACATGTTAACCACTGCTAAACCTGAAGGTCAGTCCAGTATGTGATCGTATTGCTCACCTACGTAAGCCTAATGCCACGTGAAATTCATAAGCCAAGTTAGAAGTACAGTTTCTTTCCCTGTTCTATCTATGGTTTCCCAGAAAGATCTGATGAACAGATAATCCCACTCGGTAGATAAAATTGTCCCCTAAAAACTACCTGAAGATTTGATCCGACCTGTCATTAGTCTAATGTTCTAGTAATTGGCTACTATCAAATTAAACTACAATTATTGTATACACAGTAAGGTGGTACAAAATCGCAAGAAAAAAATAAATGTTAAAAATGTTCATCTCCACATTGCTGCCCTTGTTCCACTAGGTTAATTGAAATACCATGCCGAAATTTGGATCAATAAGATGATGTTTAGGGGTCCCTATGATTTGAACGTTTTGAAGAAATAAGCATTTTTTTAGCAATCGCTTCTAAAAGTTTGCCATTTACAGGTTCCTGTTAGAAAATTACTGGACTGTTCCAATGTACTGTAAATAGACAAGAAGTTTTACTTAGTTATATCATTTCTCAATAGATAACAGCACGTTCCAGTGTTTACTGAAAAAATATTTCCATATAACAACACTAGAAAGCAGTAGCAATATTACCTAGGTATTCTCATCAAACTGACAGGCGGTCATTTTGTGCCCACTATCAGTGTCATTGTCATACTTTGTAAATCTCTATTCTAATACAACACAAGGTATATATAATTAATAATACCTAGACTTTAGAATGAATCACACAATATAAAGGTAGAGTAATAAATATTTAAAATGACATATCGAGTACCTACCAGACCTACCTACCTTTTAGAGTGCATGTTTGCTAAGGTTAATATGGTAGATCTTATACCAATCTCTTGGTTGCAGGCAGATGTGGCTCATTGGAAAGCCTACTGAGTCACTGCCCAAATCTAGACTTCCGTCAAAACGAAACATGTTACAACGACTTGTTTTCCACCACATTAACCAACATTTGGGCTTAAAAAAAGGAATAAGAGCCATTTTTGAGGATGCACTGAAAAGTTGGGGTATGGCAAGTATTCCTACTCAAAGATTAAATGCAATTGAAAGAAAACTTAATAAATTGTACTCAGACAAAATGTGCGGGCTCTAGTATTTGACACAACAGCTGCCAATACAGGCCTGAAGAGTGGAGCATGTACTATTCTCGAGGAGAGTTTAAGAACTAGCCTTGTGTGGATTCCATGCAGGCACCATGTACTTTAAATCATGTTGTCTTCTTTTTTACCACAGCATTTGGAGTTAGTGGGGGTCCAGATGTCGCAATATTTAAGCATTTCCAGAAACAATGGCCTCGTATCGACAAGCTAATATATTCTCAAGGCAGTGATGATCTGTATGATTCCAATGAAATCAAAATCTTAAGAGGAGAAATGATGGGATATTATGCTGCTATTTTAGAAGACCAAATTAAGTCAAAGCAGCCTCGAGATGATTACCTCGAGCTTTTAAAGTTGTGTTATACCTTTCTTGGTGGTCAAAGTCCTATTGGATCAAAAGAGAAATTCCGAGCACCAGGTGGTTTGCACATCGCATGTTGGATGGCAAAGGCTATTTATTCCCTTACAATTTACTTATTTAGAGATCAGTTCACCCTTACAGCTGGAGAAAAAAAAGGAATCACTGAAGTAAGCTTGTATGAAGCTCTCATCTGCAGTCAACATTGGAATGAGGCCCCCAAAGCTGAGAAAGCTGTCATGAATGACGCGATTCTTTTAAAACAAATAGAAGCTTATCCCAACTGCAATGTTAAGAAGGCTGCTTTGGTAGCTTTTCACCGCCATCTGTGGTTCTTTTCAGAGCATTTGGTTGGACTTCCCCTCTTTGATTCCTGTGTCTGTGACTCTACCAAAGTTAAAATGGTTACCAACCTACAGCGCCCACCCAAAGCCAAGGCTCTTAAGAGAGTTGAGAGTAAAACATTTAAACATGGCACTCCTCTGGAAACATATGTGACACAGCGAACTGCAGAACTCTTTGACATTCTCCATAAAGATGGGAATGAAAAGGCTGCTTCATTTCTTTGCAAAGAACCTAAGTTGTGGGATTCGGATCCTGATTACATGCAACTCAAACAGGCTGTTCACAAGATGAAAGTAGTTAATGACTGTGCTGAAAGGGGCATTGCTCTGATACAAACATTCAATATGTGTATGACCAAGAATGAAGGCCAGTTTCAGTATCTTCTTCGGATTGTTAAATCACACCGAACCAAGTAATCAACTTGTAAGAAGGCATTACTCATGGCTGACGATGATGATGGTAAAGGCACTTAGTGAAAAAAACATATTATAATCTTGTATTTAACATACCTTTTACCTTTTCAGAGACTTATTTATGGTCACAGTAAATGCATCATGATCATTTAGCATTATTTATGTATTCAGTTATGTCACCAGTAAATTTTTTCATTAAAATACTATTGTTTTAGTTAAAAATCCGCATTCACCCAAAAAGTGCTCAATCATAGGGACCTCTAAATATTAACCAATTTGCCTGAATTTTTTTTCATAGCTTTCTAACACCAATTGAAACAGGGGCAAACATGTGGAGAGGGTGTTTAAAAAAAAAATTTTTTTTGGACCACCCTAATACACAGCCATTGATTTTCTAAGAAAATCTCATGATAAATCATACTGTATTATACTGTAAGGAATGTTAGGCCCTATTTCCTCTTTCAACACTCTAAAAAAAGTGATAAAAACAGATTCTGGTAGATTCAGAAAAATCCATTTTGAAATCAAAACATAGAAATATCATCTTTAAACTTACCTTGCTCTTTAACAATCATTGTCACTCCATGAAAGAATCCACGATACCGAGGATTTCCAGAGCGTTGATCATTGATAAATTTAACCTTGATCGTCTCCATGGGAGTAACAGCTAGTATAGCTTCACTAACACCAGCACCAAGACCACACAGCAATCTTTGATGAGGAGCCAAAACGCCACTACTATCAACGCTGCGCTTCTTTAATTCTTCAAAAGCTCCAAATCTGAGCTTAAGGAAAGTGCAATTATTGGTCAATCTACGTTCGAACAATGTGGAATTTATATACACAAGTAGTCAAACTAGCAAAAACATTCTTCAAGTTAAATTTGCAAAAACATTTTGTAATCAAATTCTGTGAGTGAAAATAGCTAAACTACATGCAGTAGAATGAATTCACTGATAAATGCCATTGCCAAAAAATTGGTAACATTCCAGATAAAGAGTGCATTTATTAATGGAATACCATTGTTAATGGCAATAAAGTAAGGCATGAAGTCAATCATGATATTCACATTTTGCTTAGGGTTAGTAAGAGCACACTCACAATTTTGAGTTACGATTTCTATAATTTTAAGGCGAGCAGGCCACCAAACTGCTTCTTATGAAGGTAGTCTGTTAATAAGATGTGCCTGTCTTGTTGGTTTTTCATTTGAGAGATATTAACATTATGAACAAATAGAATTCTACAGACTTTATTTTCTCACATAGGCCCCTTTTATGAAAACAAAGAATCACTGGAAAAAAATATTTATTTCTCCCTAGTTTCCATTCCCCATTTAAAGTGATTACCATAAGGAGCTGATTCATCATCAATTGATAACCATTGAATTCTTCTATCCAAAAGATAATGATTACTACAATGAATTTCCAAATCATCAATGTTTAAAAATTAGACTTATTCAAATTTTTCTTGAAACTTTGAAATGGTGATTTTACATGAGCAAATGAGCGAAAACCTAAAATTTGCAGGCTACTTGATGCACAGAGCATATACTTGATCAAAAATAGCAAATAGAAGAGAGACTGATAAAATTTAAGAAAAGTAATGAAACTTGTTAAAAATACAATTAGCACTTGTATCACTAAAAATTAATAAAAAAATGCCAGATGGGACTCGACTAATTCTACTATATTATTGTCAACAGCACTCATAATATCTAGGCATTTCTCTGGGTTCTCTTTCTTTTTCTGCCTTATTCCAACAATTTCATCCTGTTGAATGCATCACTACCATGGCAAATTATGATTTCATAGCATTTTACATAGTTTTTATGCCAGATGGGACTCGACTAATTCTACTATATTATCGTCAACAGCACTCATAATATCTAGGCATTTCTCTGGGTTCTATTTCTTTTTCTGCCTTATTCCAACAATTTCATCCTGTTTAATGCATCACTAACATGGCAAATTATGATTTCATAGCATTTAACATAGTTTTTATTTAATTTCAGTGAATTTTTTACATGCTGAACCTGAAACCCAATAGAAAGTTTAATAAAACTGAGCTTAAAGGTGATGAATGTATGTTGACATCATCTAGTTATTCATAAGAGAAACGACTAGTAGGACTGAATCAAAACCTTTAATGCCTTAACATTTTTTGATTGTCATTTAGATGCATAGATTCTAATTTTTACAGAATGCTTTTCTGCTAAGTTTGAATGAATTTCATGAGTTGCATTCCATTATCTAGTAAATAAGGACTAATGAACATAAATCAATAAGAAAGTTCATAATACCAGACGATTACTGTTTTATGGGAATTACTGTTTACACAAAACAATTACATATCCATTCAAGAAAATGGAGCTACTAAAAGATTTGGGATTTGAAATTCAGAGAAGAGGTGCACTGTTTTACCATATTTAAAAATATATCCTTCTTTCAGTCACTACTCAGACAACTGATTCGGTAATACTGAGAATTGAAAAGCATTATATACCAAGTATATAACTCCTAACTCGAAATTCCAAATAATATTTAGAGAGTAGCTGTATCGGAAAACCAAGAATGCTTAGGTGAAGCATAACTGGTGATGACATATTACTGACATACAATGAAGCGTGCTTGGAAAATAATGCTGAATATTCACATGGTCTACTGTAAGGAGCAATGTCAAGAAGTGTTGGCAATACCTACAACTACTAGGTATAGCGAAATGCAATAGAGGACACCATTTTTCAAATGTTTTGATCAGCAAAAAAGAATGGTAAAGCTTTAGAAACACTTTTAATATTCTTACAAGTGTTCTTAGCTATACATAATTACCTTACTTTGTCTACAATTATCTAAGAACTGAATTATGTACAAACATAATCATTCTATCGATTGCAGAAAAAGTTTTCTTGAAAGTGTTAAGTGTGAGGACAAAATTGTGATGTTGCGCAGAGGTGGAAAATGAACGCAGCGATTAATTTCTTTGCTATTACTATTGAGAAGGCAACATTGATAAATATAAGACTTTTACAAATTATCTCACTTTTTTGTTGATGATGATAAAACAATTGTTCATGACATTTCTTATACATAGTAAGGCTCCTCCTTCGTCTCTTATTGTCATTAAAAATACTTGTAAGCCTACATCAATGCAGAGCTTCCATGCTTCAGCTCCCACCCGGAAGTAAGCATTGTAGCATGTTTAGAGTTATACGCACTTGTTTTGGACAGGGCTTGCATCTTGAAATTCAGATCACTAATAGTTTCACTGCCTTCTTCAATTTTCATCAACGACTGTAAAGTGTTTGCTGTCAGCAAATTTACAGAGGTGAAATAGGAGAGATGAACATTCAGCAAATATAATGCAATGTACATATGTTTTTGGGTGTATGAGACTTTCTTCATAGGTCTTTGCTAATGTTTTTGTTGTAATAATTATGCTCCAGATATTGCAATTGCATTATTTATGTACAAGCAATAAAATGTACATTGCATGCTACTCCACAAAACACCAATTTATTATTTATATTTCTGTTGAAGGTACTTGTCCTTTTGATATCACAATTAGTTTTAAATGCTGTACTGCTTCTACTGTACTTGCCTATTTATTCTGATGATGCTTCATACTCATTGCTGGATATATGTTTAAGTCATTGAAAATGCCAATGCTGCATTGTCTTCAGGGTGACCTTCCATCATTTCAGTCAATTAGAAGAAAAGCATTGAGAGCAAGTCTATCTTCTCTAGCCCATGTTTTGTGTAGCTACTTTCAACCATAGTGCAGAAGAAGCCCACCTTTCTTGTGGAATTCACTGGCTATTATGCATTCTATTTTAGATGACTCACAAATACAGTGAGAGCAATAATACTTTTCTCTCACAACCACTGCAGTTTTGATGTGAAGGGCCAAGTTGAAGGTACTTGACCTTTTGATATCACAATCAGTTTTAAATGTTGGACTGCTTCTACTGTACTTGCCTATTTATTCTGATGATGCGAGAATCCACAATTCCCCTACTGCAGACTGTATGCTGTAATTGCTTTTTAAAGCCCTCTTATACTCAGCTTATCTGAATTCTGTTTCCCTCAAGTACTTCCAGCCATACTCATTCATAGTTCCAGGATAATAGTGCCTGCTTTTGATTGAAGGTCCTCTACAGAGAGCTGTATTGTCATTTTCATTTCCTAGTTTATTAACCATCTTAAATAGAATGACTACAGTTTTATTAACCCTTTCACTACAATCAGTGGATACATACAACAGAAGCTTTCCTGACCAGGAAGACAAACATTGGATGCTTTCGTCAGTGATTTTCCTACATTCTATCTGAACGTCTACTTCTATCTGAACACTACAATTCTACCTTTATTATTAACAGATATCTTGGTTTAAAGATTAATATCATATATTTTTGCTTTGAAAATGGTTTTTCCATTAATATTGATGGTAGAGTTTTGCTTAAAATTTATAAACGCCCAGAAAAAAGGAAGAATTCATTTCAAAGTCTATATTTTGAGAGTAAGCAACAAATTAACATGCAGTAAAAGCAATAAATGAACAATGAGTTGACTGCGAACTCATGCCCCTGGGTAGGTTGTGGAGGCTTGAGCTAACCTGTCCGCAGATCCCGAGATAATGGCGAGGTCCCCGCAAGGTTGGGTCACAAAAGATAGGAGCTGTGGGTGAGTGTATACCAGCTAAAAATTTCTTGATGGATGCCATATGAAAATGGTCCGTACAGAGAGGAAGGAAAAGTCTCTTGGTACTCAGATCAGAAGGGAGCAAATTTGGCCATCTCGAAAGGGTTAATGAACTTCAGCATGGATGAAATTTTATTAATGAACTTCGATAGGGATGATGGCGTTTGCCGGCCCAAATATTGGAAATGGCTAATAATAAAAAAGAGAGCTCCAGCTGATATGCATGCCCAAGCTCCCAATCATTAACTTCTAATTGGCTAAAATGATGGGGGCCACCCTGAAGGTACTTTATACATGTTATTGCTTAATAACCTACACATTTCCTATGATGAGTATGAAACATCTGATAATAAATTGGCAAATGAGGCAGGAGGTCCACAAAAATTATGCCCTACAACAGCAAATCATTCTTTTAATAACAACTGAAAATTTCATGATGCTATTACACTGATGATCCTTTTATTTTTCTCATCATTAGAAAATAACAAAGACATGGAGTCACTGTAAGTGCCATAATATACAAAGTGAGATGAAGGGTGCATGGACAGATAGATAGATAATGCAAAGTTTATTTACTCTGATACTATATAGTCTCATGGAGCACAAGTAAACAATATACAAAGTGAGATTAAGGGTGCATGGACAGATAGATAGATAATGCAAAGTTTATTTACTCTGGTACTATATAGTCTCATGGAGCACAACTAAACAACATTTACATTTATTTATATTTTTAGCTGCTAATGCTATAAGATTTACAAAAACAGAGTGGAGTGGATGGCTGAATTTCGCAGCAAAAAAAATTATAATGGGAGGCAAATGCTTTGATCAGACCTTGAAGGCTGAAAGCTTACTTATTTATAAAGCATGCAACTGCTGTGAAAATAAAATTAAGGACCACACTTCTCCTAATTGCCACAAAGTTGTGCCTCATAACAATAGGGTCCATGCAGGGAATTTTAATCATGCATTATAAAAATATATCATTTTTACGAAGAAATGACCATAGTTTGCAGATATGGTACCTATGTTTTAAGTTGACAAATTAGCGCAAAATCATGTTTTTTATTTAAAAATAAACATTAATGCAATCTTCTGAAAATCATGGGCAAACGATACACAGTGGACTCCCATTAGGAAGTTCCTTGATAGCACAGTTTCCTTGTTTGCACATTCATTTCCTCAGATCTGAACCACAGTGCATTTGAATAATTCAGGTTACCATGTTTAGGTTACCTCTTTAGCACATTTGGAGGACTAAACCAAATTTTTCCTGGGAAAATAACCACCCTATATACCAATTTGACAATGGTTTTTTCTTAAGAGGTTTCATTCTTGCATAAAAAAGATAATGGTCTCTTACAAAAAGATTTAAATAGGTGTATTTAAACATACTCATGCACGGACCCTGTTTCCTTCTGTCGATTGGACATTGTAATTTATATAGTATTTATTTTGACGGCAGGTTAGATGGCAGAAGGGACAGTTTTGTCTCAATCTCGCCCCAATAAAGACCTTTTATTATTATTATTATTATGTTAGATTATGGTCACAGTAATGACTATAAGGTTTGGAAAATGTAGATTAGGCAGGAGCTGACCAAGAAACTACTACTATTAGTAGAAAACTAATGATGAACCTCTGGCAGAGTAGTCTGGAATGCTGTAGAAATAATCAATGTGCAATTTATTTTTGGAGAGGGGTACTGGATATTTGTTCTAGAAAAGTGTTCTAAATTTGTTCTAACATGAATAATTTTGTGAATTTGAGTAGATATTGATACAAAAATTTTACTAATGATTTTTGAATTGGTGCAGAATTGTGTGCAGAGGATCTCAGGTAATTTATGTAAATCTTCATGATTTTAGCAGATATTCTGCATAAGCTAAGCTTCATGTTAAGTGGCTGATAGCAAAACTAAATAAGATTAATGGCATAGAAAATGTTTATCCTACTGATGTTACTACTGAATATAGTAGCTAAATGATCATTGTTATTCAGGTATGTCTTTCCATTACATACTTATACTCATACCTTACTCGTGCAATAATAAAAAATACTCCGCAGCTTGCAATTACCTCTATAACTAATAGAAATATGTAGCTTCTATCCGTAGCAAACCATCTTTTCAGTCAATTACCAAAACTAAGGCTTGAAGATTTTTAAATGGTAATTAAATTAATGAATAACTTTCAACATTCTTAGATTTCTATTATGTATTATCTCTCTCAGCATAATCAACTTGTGCACATTTATAGAATAATTATTTTTTGGGTCAGGGAGAATGTAAGATAATATAGTTTTGTTTAATTGTACTAATCTTTTGCATTATCAAGTTCTAAAAAATACACTTCTTTTATAACACTTGACTGAATGAACCACAGTAGGCAATTTTTTGTCTATGGGCCATTGATATTATCAGAGTTAGGCACACTAGATAGGATTAACTCATGGCAAAATTCTTCACACAAAAGAAACAAGTATTTGAAAAACTATAAAAATCATGCAATTTATTTGGTAATGATTGAGTTAAAAGAAAGAAACAGAGATAGCAGTAAATAGTTGTATTAACCCAAGAATGATTAGCAGCAAATTAAACTATAAAATTCACATCTCCTAATTTCTGCATCAAATCAACATTTGTGCCATCTTTAAAGGCAGTTTTTAGAATTCTTGGACTTCATTCAGCATAGTCTCCAAATAATATGATGGACATAAATATGTAAATACCATTAGTTTTTCTACCTTAGAGGAGTAGAATGCAACAGCTTTAAATAAGATATTTTCCCTATCCCTTTTAAAACCTTTTTTGTTGCTGGGTCCAAATAGCAGGAATAATATCACACCCTTTAGCATGAGATTAAGATGGTAGAAATTTTTCTCTTAAGGATGTAGAAAACATGAATAGTTACTTCTTGGGTCAAAACAGTTACACAATCAATTTATTCCATAAAGGAGTCTTCTCCAGAATGGAATATGCATATCAAAATATGTACTCTCAAAAGCTAAAAAACCAAAAATGTAAAAAAGTATCATTCTTATCACTAACTACCTTAGTTGATAACATTTATCAAGAATATTTCCTTTTCCAACTAAATGCCAACTTCATTGCATCAACATGGTACTTCCTTAGGAAACCTAAAATTCTGCATCACAGCAATACACAAAATTGAAGATAAAATAAGGTGTATCAAAATATGTCTTTACACTCACAAAAACTCATTTTTTCACACCCCATGAGTGTTGTCAAAAGTTAAAATATAAAAATGCATCTGCCAACATTTTTAGAATATTTAAAGGAGTAACTATCAAAGAACAATTACCTGACAGCTGATTTTGGGATAGATCCATACAGCAGAACACTGAGACCACGGTATAGACCAAAGAAGCCATGACTCTTTACTGTCTTCTTGACACAGTCTACTATACCACTGTACTTCTTCTCACCACCTTTTAAACCTCCTTTCTCATCCAACTGCAGCTGGGTTTTAACATATTCAGTGGGGAATGTTATGCATATCTCAATTCCACCCGTGATTCCACCTGTTGGTATGAAGAGCACACTATTGTAAGCACTCACATTATGGTTGAAGTCAGGCCTTATTCAATAATTTGAACTTCATAATACCAAGAACTCAATTATGCATTGGGAAATATGACCTAATGCCAAGAGCTTACAACTACATTCATAAGCCAGCACAATGTACTCTATTTCTTTTTGGTGAAAATTCATTTATTGAGAAGCTGAAATATTTTTTTTTGTAATGCTGTCTTTTTGCCTCCACTGCTTTGCCTGGCCAAGGTGGAAAGTCCAATTCATGTGCTTCCAAGACCCATGAAAACCTAAGAAGGTTATTTGCTGATATCATTTCCCCCTTTGACAAGCAGGTTTTTTTGCACAAATGTATGCTTAAACTTTGTTGTATTTTCCAACCATACAGATTCATCCACAGCAGAAAATGGGTCCTCAGTTCTCAAGACAACCCTGAAATCTCATTCCAATAATAAATATACTGCTCATTGGTAAAATTGAATAAGTTGCATGATAAGTACATAGCTAATCAATAACTGAAAATATCTCAAAAATCCTAATTTGAGAAACATTTCTGCACATTTTACTAATTCTCACTTTTATCAATAATTTTACATATTGTAACTTAATTTGATAATATTATGGGTATTCATTCTTTAATGTAATTATTTATCGATTTAATAATCATATCAACTCCCACTAATTATACAAATGAATTGGGATGAAGATTTTAAAGAGAGAACTGCAATCCCATGTGAAACTACACCCTGCAGTGGCCAAGGGCTTATCCACACTTAAACACTGGTTGCCATCAGATCACCAAAGTTAAGCAATGTTGGGCCCAGACAGAGGTTGGAAGGGTGGTCCTCCTCCATACCTCTACCGCGGTGCTCTTGTCCCCGGGATTCTCGGAAGGCCTGCTCGCACAGATGCTGTCGCAATCGCTCCGATTGGCCGAGCCAGCTGTGTCCTACCATTGCGATAAGGCAAAGTAGCTTCGCGGGCTCAGTTGTGATTCGACGAAGTCAATATACGTCAGAGGTTCCACCACGCCCACTTTTCCGAAAGGGTTAAAAACATCAGTTTTTCGCCGCTTATAACTAGGGAAATAATTGTCGGATCAAAAAACGGGAAAATAGGGTTCTTTTTATTTTACAAACTATCAGATTCGGCTATAAAAAAATATGGTAAACGACCCCATTCAGATGGAATCAAATTTGTTAAGTGGACAGACAAAAGGCCTGTACTCATGTTGACAACGTGCAAAACTCATAAATGTACTTTAGATGACATCAGCACGTCTGTTAGATAACCAGATACTGTCATTAGTTACAATGCTGCTAAGAAAGGTGTCGATTTATCTGACCAAATGTCTTCATACTATATATCTTTGAGGAAGACGATAAAGTGGTATAAAAAGATATTAATTGAGCCACACACCATGTTGGTAAATGCATGGTGCATTCACAAGAAGTTAGATAGCCAGAAGAAGCTTTTGCAATTTCGTGAAAACATTATTTCCGCATTACTTGCTCAGCCACAGACGTCAAAAAAAGGGGACATTATCTTAGGTAATACGAAGGTGCGACCAGAGTAACACGAAAAAGATGTAAACAGTGCTATAACTCAATTAGCAAATAGATGGAAGAGAAGCGGTGATGAAAAAAACCAAAATGGTTGTAACTTATTGCCCACATTATGAGAATCGACCAGCATTGTGCTTAGAATGTTTTAAGAAACTGCATAATAGGTGTTCTTATTCAATTGTTAATGGAACATTAAAAAAAATATTTATGTAATTTTCCTCTTTTATTATTATTTACCCGATAAAAGACGAATAAATACTTCAATACTGAGCGAAATTAACTTTGTCGTTTCATACTATCGAGTTCATTAATTCGATAATTCATAAACTAAGAAAATAGGAGGTTGCGCTAGAAGCTGACCTGGCGGAACCATCTAAAGAATATACACGTTTAATAGTTTTTAAATTCTACAAATCATTCACTCTGATAACGATGGCAGACTCAGTCATCGAAACGCTGGAGCCCGTTATGCTAACACCCGACGTTAAACCAGACAAAATTCATTATCGCTAATCGCCAGAAATACCTAAAATCTTTAATTTTAGCGGCTACATACGCTAATGTTTAAGTGAAAGAAGGGCTCATGGATAACGAGTACAGATTATGGAAGACTTTCTGAGGGGACCCAATTAAAAAAAGGCTGAGAACCGCTAACTAAGAGCTAACTACTTCGGCACAATCACCACTCTAAAAGCCTGATTCAACTTTTTTTTTCAAGGAAAATATGCTATTTCACAGTGATTACCGTCGAGATTATTTTTCCACGGGATGTTGACATTCCACATGAGGATTACGCGAGCATTACTAGCCGCGCGAACGTACGCAAAAATTAAATCGGACTATCTTGTCATTGAGAGAAAGCAATGCGGGTTAAGCCGTCGACCCGTTATTATGTTTCGCTTCTGCTTTATGCTCTGAGGGTGCCCTGCAGGGCTTAGCGATCGTTCTCGCATCAAAAAGCTGGCGTAAAGCTCTTTCACAGAAAGTTGAAAGGAGTTTTCACGGTGAGTAATAGTGAACGTGGAATTTAAAAATCTTGGGTGATTTCGACGTGAGATCGGACCGTGATAAAATCCTGACGAAATTGGAAATCTCGGAGCGATAGCATCGCTGCCATAAAATTCGTAGATAGTGTAGGCGCACTGATAATAATAAGGAAGTACAAAGGTCTCCACATAAGTAGACAGTGAGCCAAATGAGGAGCTGGAATAGTGGAATAAGAGGGTAAAGAGACTGAGCCGGCAGTTGTAACTTACAACATGTAAGAGAAGTGAAGAAGCAGCCACGAAGTCGATCACACACACTAATTTTCTTCGGTATTCAAAGCCACGTTTAAGGAGGAAATGATACTCCTATACCATTAAAATTTCTAGCGACAATTCTTTTGTCACAGCATCGCATCGCTGGCACACTATCACAGCATCACACTTTCATCTCATATGTATCTTCCAAAACTCTCTTTTGGTTTCTCAGCACCGCACAGTGGGCTGAAATCGAAAAAACTTGCCAAAAGTGGGATTTTTCAGCCCAGACTTTGAAACTTCGCATGTTGATTGTCTATTAGTTTCATATGCCATTTGATCTACGTATCACGCATTAACATCATACAAGATGTCGAAGTTATTCAATTTTTGCAAAAAAACGGCCTCCTTTAATGTTCTCTAAAAATCGAGAAAATCAAGCTGATACTGAAGCTTGGAAGATAACATTTTGGGGTGAAAAATGATACCATCATCCAGAAATGTTCTTTACCTTTAATTAGGTGTGAATAGCATGCATTTATTGTAATATTAACCACAGATAAAAAACAGAATGGAGGACCCTGTTTTCAGTCAATTTTTTGTTTTCATGCCGGCAAATAGTTGAAAGCTAAATCGAGCTACAAAAATTTACTTATACCACGAGATTCTACAAAGTGTTTTGAATTAAAAACCCGAACTTTTACGACGACGAAAGGAAAATAGATTTTTCGATCGCTCGGCCAGACACACGTAGCCCGCTCCTGCCAGACTGCAACCGGGAATACAACGTTGTGATATATGGACATTGTCGTTTCCATATGTCCTACTGTCCGCGCCAAAATCTTGAAGACTCAAGTTTAAACCTAAATAACTCAGAAACCGTTCATCGGATTTCCACGTTATTTACATATTAATTTAGATAATTTTATTGACTGAATACATGGTTAGAATAATTTTAAAAAACAAATTCTGGACCTGTTTCTTACGTTAGAGTAAAAGAAGGCCCATTTTTATAGCGCTACGGCGCCATGCGTCACCTAGACGTCTAATAACTATGTACCAAGAAAAGCGTTTGGCTAAAACAAAATATTAATACTAGGTGAATTATATCTTAATTATTACTTCTGTGAAGTTACAAGGTTTTAACTTTAGTACTTATTGGTATGCTATTCCATTTATAACCGCACTTTTTATCGGCAACTACGCATCACGGCGCCACGAGGCTAAAACTTTCATCTTTCTCTTTAAATTTCCAGAGTGAATCATATATTATCATTTAGCTGAAATTAGCACCTTATTTTATATCGAATTTCATGTTTTTTTTAATTTATTTTAATAAGTTAGTAGTGGGATGATTCTTGTCAATATCTTCAAGACATGAGTCGTCAGTCTAATGAATGTCACAGTTCTTGGTCCTCTCCTTTTTGTGAATAGGAATGATGACGTTCTTCTCTAAGTCCGTAGGTATCTCCCAAAAACTTTAAGGATTAATAATTTAAATGGCATATGAACAGCCATAAATGTATTACAAATTTTGATTTTATAGTTTTATACTGGTATGGCAGTACTAACTGAAGTAATACACGTTCAATTTTCCACAAAATAAAAGTTTTTACTTCGACCCGGGTTTCAATGTCGATACATCATCGTCAGGTGATAAATGCACTTAAGTACCGTCAATATACACTTGGTTTTCAGGGGAAGGGGAGGGAAAGGGAATGATGAGTGGGAAAAACCAAGGGAGGAGGGGGTGTGGAAGGCGAGGAAGTGATGGGTTTTTACCAGGGTTAAGAAACTCTACCACTGTTTTGTTATTTCTTGCACGAGTTTTTTAGCCCTGGTAGAAATCCACCACTTCCTCGCTCTCCACAACCCCCTCCCGGTGACCTCCTCCCTCGTTTTTTCCCACTCATCATTGCCTTTCCATTCCCCTACCCCTGCCAAACCAGCATATATTGACGGTATTCAGCTCCACTTGTCACCTGACGATTATGTATCAACATTGAAACCCGGGTCGAAGTAAAAACTTTTATTTGGTGGAAAACTGAAAGTGTATTACTTCAGTACGTACAAATTCCACTCGACTTCGTAAGAATCCTTGGATTTATACGGTTATGATAGGTTTTGGTGTAGAGTTCTATTTCTCATAGAATTTCTGTATCGGCTCCCACCCTATGATTTCGCCTTTAAAGTCGACATAGTTTCCATTTCCCGTCATACTACCCATAACACTTTATTTCGTTCATCCTCGCCCACTCTTACCCAGCATTTCATCTTCGATAGTGACCTTCAGCATTCCATTGCTCCACAATACCTATTCAATTCACCTGCAACGTCTTCTCTAAATTTCTGACAAAATTCTTCTCTCCACTCCAACCAAGTGCAACACCCCTTTATTTGTTCGCCGTTTTGACCGTGGCACTTTCTCCATTCCCCTTCGTACCCACATTTCCACGACTCCCAACATGTTCTCGTTCTCTTTCCCTTGAGTTCATGCCTCAGGTCCATGTCGCCATATACCGCATCCAACTCTCCGCCAACCTTCTCTTTACATCCCTACTTAGCCAGATAACTTATTTTCCTAACATCATTACCACTACGCCACCTTCGCTTAATTATATACCCAAGAACTAGGGTTGGGTCGGTTCCACTTTATTTCGGTTCCGGTTCGGTTCTTAACTTCGGTTCTCGGTTCCGATTCTCGGTTCCCGTTCTTAATTTACCACTTACTTTGCATTGCTCAATGGTAAGATAAGGTAATCAATAATCATTTACAGAGACTGAATTAGAATAATTCGCGACTTTGAAGCATCTAAGTACACTATTTCACCAGGTTTTAATGTGAAGCCTCCACTTTCGGAGTGTGAGTAGGTTTCAAACTGGTTTTCGCGCCAATTATTTCGGTACCGATTACTTTTGGCCTCGGTTCCGGTTCCGATTCTAAGCTCAAGAACTGGTGGAACCGAGAACCGAAGAACCGAACCGACCCATCCCTACCAAGAACCAAAGCTTTTCACCAGTTCCAGCCACTGTCCTTCCTCTCAAATATGTATTAATTTTTACCTTCTTTTATGTCGAGAATTCCATAATTTGAGTTTTATTGTGATTTATTTCCGTAAAAAATCCATCACACTGGATTTGTAAAGCGTAATCAGCGATAGTAAGCATGTGGTTTGTCCACTCGGTACAGATGGAAACAAACTAGCGCATATTCGTGGTGGCGAATGAAACCACGGACACCTATATTCCACACTTGATGGCAGGCAATTTCTCCTCGATTGCAGTAAATTGCTAAATACACTGGAACATTAAACATCGACTTCGAACGAAATTTAACTGGTACCACAAGACGAAATACGACTGTTTCTTACTGCAGTCATGTAACCAAGTAAGAAAACATTTTTTTGGCATTCCAAAACTCATAAGGCTTAACTTTCCCGAAAGTTTTTCCTTGCTTTTCGATTGGGGCAAATTACTTTTTACTTAAGAAATATTGGTTTCAAAGAAGGGGGTTTCATTATTTTTTACAGGAGACAAATACGACTGGAAACGCTTTTGAAGATTAATCTGGTAATCTTATAACTGACCATAGTGATTTTAATAGCACCAATGTTCTTTAAACGGCAACCATAGCTAGTTCCTAAGTTGATTTCTCACAATCCAAGAATTTGCAAACGAGGTCGGTTGGAGTATCGACTCCCCGTGAAATTCGTGTCGAAGCTGCTAATGATGGAGCAGAGGGAACTCCGCCTGGAAATATTGCAAGGTACCTAAATACAGGACAAGGTGAATGGTAAATCCCAACTTCCTGAACCATCATTCCCATGCATTGTCAGGCTCCCTAAAACCCCGACATGGCTTCGTGCGATTTTTAGCTTCTCCCCAAATATCTACATATAAAACGGATCCGATTTGAATCAAAAGAAGGCATTTTTAGCAAGACGATGGTCTAGCTAAACACCCTTACAAAAGATCCAGGAATATTTCCATCAATGGTGGGACCGCTGGGATAAGGGTGCACACTGCTATAGGCGCTATTAAGTGGGGAACCTGTATATACATATATACAAACCATATACAAACATGTACACTCGAAAATTCGCGCATTGGCGATGGAATTTACTCAATGGATAGGAATTGGAAAAGGAATATGGACATATAATAGAACGAAACATAGTTGATGCGGAAGGTGGACATGAGCCAGATATAAGATTGAGATCTGTGGTTCGTAACCCGGCTAGTTTGAAGTTTTTCAGTTGCAATCTGGCTCATTTGCACATTCAACATGCATGACTAACACAAGAAAGAAAACTAAAAACATGCGCAATTAATTCCATTACACTTTCATTTATTTTCTATATCGGTTATATTTTATTTCTTGTGTCTGTGGCAGCTCTTATTTAATTCAACGCGGGGGATAATATTCAACAAACTTATGACACATACTCAGACGTGACTGTCAGAAAAAAAATTACGAATTAAAGTCTCAATAAATTTTGGTAACGCTAAAACCTGCCTTAAGTAGTCCTACTTTTATTGCTACCGAAATTGATAGGAAATTTTTTTAATTGTCCATCTATTGTGTTCTTTTTGTGCTTTGAGTTCTTTGACCATCAAGCTTGTGCCATATCCAGCTTTCAAAATGCTCCCACATGTGTCTCCTCTGCAGTCGCAAATCAATATATATCTCCGATACGAATGACGCCACATCCTCTATGGGGAGGATTAATACGTAAATAAAAATTAAGCGTTGAATGACCTATTGCACTGGCGGAAAGAAGGCGGCAACTGAATTAGCGCCACGGAATCTGGAATACGCTCAATTTCAGCCAATCGCTAGAGACGTCAATAACTATTTATTTGCGCTCGGTATTAACATATTGGGGAAGTTTAACGCATCGACCTTTGAGATCCTGATATACTGCTGGCTTAAGGGCGAAAAATGAGTGGACTGGGGGCGAGCGAAGGGCAATAGGGGGCGACTGATAATAATAAAAGGCCATCCGTCGAGTTGTGATGCGCCAGCAGCGTCGATATCTCGTGAGATTCATTCATACATGTCGGGCTGATATGTGAAAACCATGGGGACAAGAATAAATAGCACCGATATGAACAGCAATGGTCGACCATTTTGATCGAAGAGAATGTGCAAGGCATTTCAACAAAATTTGAGCATGTTTTGAACTTATACTTCTAGCTGAAATATCCTAAACGGGAAATGAAAAATCTTGGGCTCGTGTTAATCTATAATGGCTTTCCACCTGGAAGGTCCTGGTTAGAATTGCAAATACTTATTGAAGTAACGGTCCCCACATATTGATCACTGGTCTTGAAAATTCCATACTATAAACCAATCGATGACTTATTATATATAATACGAATTACCTAAATTATGGCCGTTCCCTCATCGAATAGCTACTATCGTACATACTTCGCAGGCCCGACTATCCTCGCCAGTAACGCAGTGACTTGGAAACCCAAGTGCCTCGGACACGTCTACTGCAACCGATCGAATTTCTTTAACCTTCCTCAAGCATCCCTCGAAAACCCCACCCTGCCAAAATGAGTGACCCAGAATTTATTTCCCTATCCTTTCACCTCCCTCCACAACTATCAAAGTCGAGCGACATGACCATGTTATTTTTCTTCCAGTCGCCGCCCAACCACGCAAGGTCGCCATCACCTCATGGCCTTCGCCCACCCCCATCAAGGACGCGAGGGTGGCCACTCATCTCCCCTTTTTGTCACTGATAGCTCATATGCAGCAAATAGGAGGGTCAAGTATAAATAATTATAACGCAGTCTGATGACGATTCGATCATCTTTCGACGCCCGCCTCCATAGATTAGAATAACGGTAATCGCCTCGTATTTTCCTTTCAAGAGTAATATCCGTCAACTACAGTCCTCTATTCTTCCACATTGATTGCTTGCTCGGTTTTATATGGCGCTCTTCCTCTCTTAAATCTCTCTTTTTAGGCCCTAGTACCTACCATTCCCCATGTCTGCTTTTGTGGAGCTTTTACTTCTGTTGGTAACAATTTCGATCATGCCCTCGACGAATCCAGCACATATATGTTAAGGCGTTCCAGTCCATGGACCAGGTTTACCTGGTTCTTCTCAACCTTACTGTGCTCCATATACGATCCTTCCTCCTCAGCTCTTCTCCAATTTTAAATCTACCCGTTCACATCATCTGCAGCAGCCTATGGAAACACTAGACCTCGAACACATTCTTTTCTCATCAGCTTTTTCTGTGTCTGTGACACTTGTAAATTCCAATCCATGTTCACCGGCCCCGGTGGCGGCGTGGTAAAGTCCTCCACAGCCAGTGTCAGAGCCGCGAGTTCGAATCCAGCATGGGTGGATTTTTTTTATACCTTCCGGGGCTTAGTCCATTGACTCTTCTGCGCACTTCTGCGTTCGTGTTCAACTAAAAAAAAGAAGTTATCATGCACTGTTTCTGTTTCCAACTGCATCTTCTTCGAGAGCAGTAATGTTTCCACATCACGCATGCTTTCTTAGCTTGGGACTGTTCTCCAAAAAACCCTCATCACTCACTCAGTGATTCAACCCGAAGGTAGGCTTTAATAGGTGAGGGTAGAGCTCACCCCGGACTAAGCCACAGGCGTGTGAATTGCACACATTCAGGGTAGGGGGGCCAGTTCCTTTTCCTGGGTCACCTCGCACTCCGAGGATTTTTCATTCGGGGGTGCCCAAAGGCTTCACCCGGATTTGAACCCGGGACCCTTCGATCAGTAGCCAAGCGCTCTACCCATTAGGCACGCTCCTCAACGCCCCTCACCTCATCATAGAATACCATTCAAATATTAATACGGCATCATCCGACCGCGCGCTTTGCCTCTCGAGGGATTTAGCCGTTGAGATGCACTGCGTGTGACAGGAATGGAACGAGACGAGCCTTTGCATTTCCCCTCCTCTTTACTTTTTTGATTAATGTACTTTCAATGCGCACGTATTGACACGGGCGGAAACACGCGACGCCGTCAGTTTGATGCACCTATATTCGTTTCAAGCCATCCTTCGTCCTGCATAACACGACTGACAGATGCCGCGCCGGAGATAAACAAGTTGGTGTGAAACGAGACCTAAGTGGGTTACTTATACTGAATGATGGAACACCCGCAACAGTTAAGCGGCACGTAAGCAATAAAGCCGTCTAACGAGCAATAAGACATTGCCATCGAAAAGATTAGCCCATGTATGAATCGAGTGGAGAGCTGCATCTAATTAATCCTTGATGAGTATTGATAATTGTTCAACCGATATGAAACAAACGAGAGCAACATTAGACTGGAATGTCTTTGCATGCTTAAATGCAATGCATTACCATTTGATGCGGAACATACACTGTAAGAGATGTAAGCTATGGGAAATAGTTTGCCTATTGTAATAATAACAAAAAATATCGATACTAAAAGCAAGATTTAACTAGATTAAAAACCAAATAAAATAAAATATATGAGATAACGATTGGAAAGCCACGATGATGGAAAAATATTGAAGGGTGGGATCTACATGCGGTTTACTTCCATTAGGACCCTAAACTGAAAAACGACACAAAAGAAACCACATGGAAAAGATTTTAATACACGCATCATTTAGGCTAAATCAGCCAACTGGCATACTTGAACTGAAAGGCAGGCAAGATAGGGGACAACTGATCTCTCGGTAGGTGATAAGTAATATAATCAGGTCACTTCACCCGTCAGGATAGAGGATCAGTTCCTTCTCTTCGAGCCCTTGGGCTCACCCATAGCTGTGTTAATCTAAAAATATGATTTGCACCTCTTGTGAGCGGTAACATTTCTAACGACTAAAGTGAGAGGAATCGTCCTAGCAAAGTGCTGAAAACGGGGTCGCTGCAGGTCTGGAAGGGGGAACCTCCATTCAGGGAAGGTCTTCCATTAGAGGAGGGCGAAGGAGAGTGTGCAAAGGACACTGAGAGAACCCGACGACCACACTCTCTCTTGCTTTGAAACACTTAATGCAGACATATTTCTCTTGATCGTGTTTATGGACAGTAGGAAAATGCGGGGTGAATAAGTAATTTTCGCAAACTTCTGATACGGAAAGCAAACAAAAAAGCTGTAAGAAAATTTACATCTTATGACATATCTGCAATACGTGAACGTTTTTCTCACTCCATTGCGTGAGATCGATCACCTGAAACGACGACGCCCCTAATTAGTGGACATGTGCGGTAATCACGTGTAGCCTCACTCGGTTATAAATAAATTTGGATATGATTGTTGCTGGGAAAATAAATTGTGGAAGCTGAGGATATTACGGTTTTTCGCCAGATTTGGCCTTATTCTTAACACACTATCTCCACTGTCTACGAGTATACTTTTAAGGGATTTACTGACTGGACATCTGACACGTTCTATAAATAAAATTCTTTTCTGAATATGTCTGTTTCAACTGGAACGAGCTCAAATCGGATATAGATGAGCTAATGAGTTGTGCGAAGAACTGGAGACAGTCTTCCAGCATTTTATTTATCCTCTCCTTATTGGTGCGCCAGAGTTCTTTTTTCATAAGAAATATCTGTAAGAAGTGTATATTCGAAGGAAGTACACTCGGTACATAAAAAAGAACCGTTTACTTGAAAAGAATGACTCATTGCGGCGTGGGCATTAAATATAGAAGAAACATTACGAACAATGACGAATCCTCGACATTCTTATTTTGTATTGATATCGGTCCTCGGTTCCTGTTTTTAAGCATGACTAGTTAAAATATAAATATGTGATTAAAATCAACTATAAATAAAAATATAACAATATTGGCGAAGAGGGGAATACTAGAAAAAATATGTTATTCAGTAACAACGGGGAAAACGTTCGCCAATCGCCACGACACAAAGCTCACAGCACACAACGACACGACAACTCTACTATAAAGCTAATGATTACAAGTCAAAATTCCAGCGAGCAATGGAAAGCGAAATAAAAAAGAACATGGACGGCAAGGAAAGTCGAAGGTTACCCACCACTAAGAAAAACCAACCACTTTGTCCCCAATCACGGCGGCAGTCCTTGAAAGAAAATCGTGCAAAGGCAATGCATAACGTCACGAGAGCTATGCAGCAGTACCTCCGGCATAAAAAGACTCGAGATACATCTTAGCAGGAGAGACACGATCGGAATTTTAAGACAGGCGCGACAGGCTTATCACTACGAACTCAACAACTTTCAGCTCTCCAATCGCATGCATGCTCCGAAAACCTCGAAAATAGGTCTTCCCCTTTGTCCCCAGAATCCAAAATACCCTCCCCTCCTTAACGGTAAAGTTCTCAAGGTTAGAAAGAAAACTTCGATACCGGAAGGGCGTCTGTCAAGGAGACCACTTTCAAGTGCACGTTCTGAATTAACCGGAATCACCAGCCGGTAACAAGCTTCACTTCACCACGCTGCAATTTGAGTTGATGGCTTTAAAAAAATATATATCATTTGTTAATGAAGCGAGAGAGAGTTATCGCATTTCAGACCTGCATTTGCATTAATTGCTTTACAAGTATTTCTCACTTTACATAAGTTATTTTCTTTTTCAAGTCCCTAAAAACAATGTCTTTGGAGTTTCTATAGTTGAAGATGCAACGATGGAATCGACAGACAAATCGGCTGTTGTCTCCACCAAACCATCAGAATATGTACGCGGAGCATTTGTGATTGACCTGTCTACATTCATCAATACTTGGCCTCGTACTGAATATTCGTTCTGAAGAGGTTCCGTCGCCAACTATTAGGAAACTAATACATTACGTAATGCCCTGCGAGCCACCACGAGGGTGTGTGGCAGAGGGTAAATAGTAACGGAGTTAGTATAGTAATAGTTCGTGACCTTTTTTTCTATAAATCTGCTGGTTTTACAGGACATAATACTGATTCCACTTCGTCATTTCGTTAAATCGGGAGAAGGAAGCAAAGAAGCGAGAATGCTTATCGGAAACATACACTGTAGTTAGTCTTTTACTCCTGAGCAGTGAAGCGGGCTACGGAATTCATCTTAGGTTCTCAAAAAAGAATTGCCGCAGCTTTAGCACCGTATTACCAGAGAAAATGACACCTCATTTGCATTTCTATTGCCTTTTTTACAATTAAATAATTCCAAAGACAATTAAATCATTATCGGATAATCAAGGCTTGATTTAGCTCTCAAATCCTACAAAACAGGTAGCAAGTGAACAAGATGCAAGGTATATGTCATTATGTAAACGAAAATTTCAGGTTACATACAAGTTACGTCATCACATACCCTACGACGACCTCGGCGGTCTTTGGGGACTATCTTGAATTTGATAAGACAACGCCGCCACTGAATAGCCGCGACTACCTAAACAGCTGTTTGCACACGATTTAACCAATGATCAGGAATGATTATCGCAAGCTCCAGTAGCCAGAAATGCTTGGTTAAGCGAAGTAACATCCAAATTAACCGAGCGAGGTCAATCATTATCATTACTGCGTTTGATGACCCCATGCATACAGCGGTATAGGCTAACTCCGAAGGACTCGATTCAAATCTCATCGATGATGTTAATCTTAAATGGATACGCATTAGTTTGCGGTTTCATTGCAAAGGAGTTCCATGGATGTAATACTAAAGTCGACGTAGTTCTTCGCTTTCTAGTTTACAAGCAAATATTGACGATTGCGGGTAACTAATCAATACCACACTATTGCATACATATTCCCTTTGGCACCACTGAAACAACACCGGCGACATGTAAACAGGGCTTACAACGAAAGTGATCAGTGAGAATATCCGGGCCTGCTTTTCCTGACCTGAAATAGAGGTCAAAATGATGAAAAATTCATGACCATTGTAAACGTCTCCTTGTTTTTTCAACTCCTTCCCTGATTGGTGGTGGACAGCTAGATGTTCCAAAGGAAAATTGATCTGAGTAGACAGTCATAAAATCAAAACTGTAAAACCACTTCAATCACATATCTATTTTTTCGACTACGGAGAAGACAATAACACATGGTGAAACATTCGAACATGGTAATTCCTAATAAGCATGCATGAGTGACCTTTCGATAAAGTAAAAAACGGAGTAACATCCTAAGTCCCTCTCTTTACAGTAAGTATTCATCCGGGACATTACAATAACAAAACAAATAACCTGTGAGCAAATTGGGTAAACTAGTAGGACCAATAGATTTTGTGCGACAAGGTCAGCGAAACGTCATTAAACAAATGGTGTGTTACCTATCTTTACGCAGGGATGCATGACACGATAAGTACGGGAAAACTATAGCAAGGCCACTTTGTTTTATCCCCTTTATGAGCCATTCATCGACAACACAGTACATACATGAAATACCGCTTTTACATAGAAACGTTCGGAAAGAAACAAATAAAGAAAACTATTGAATCTAAACAGATATCATTGTGCAAGTACCCTGCCACACACCTTCATGGTGGCTTGCAGGGTATTATGTAGCTGTTATGTATATGAAGTATAATGCTGGAGCTTAGGGACAATTTGAGAATATACACATCGCCAAAGGACGCTATAATTGCATCCATGTACAAGACAACGACTCAAAAACCATAATTCCATATTCCACCTATAATGATTATAGCATGCTGATAGTCACACTTTACCAGCAACAATTCCTTTGAGTCCCATGGAACCGGATCCAGCAGCAGCCGCCGCGCCTTTTTCTGTCATCCATGGTCGGAAGAATGGATTTTTAAATTGTCTTCCTTTGGAATCCATAGCTTACGCTCAGTTTCAGCCGACAAAGCTTCAATACTATAATTGCTTCGAGGATTCTGTTTTGTTATGTTGTTTACGTACTCCCATCACACCCAACACCTTACTGTGCCCCTCAACACATTCACTGACTGCTAAGTACCAACCACAACAGACGACCACATGAAACATACGTTTGATTCGCTCTCGCTCAGGATGAATTGTGGTGTGATTCGATACCAGTGATTATATCGATAGTAATTGTCGATACTCGGACGACGACGGTGATCGATATAAGTTCCATACAATTGCTCGCGTAGAAGATAATCGAAAAATATATCGACCTTTATATTGATTGTTGATTCCAATACCGATGATACCGATTTCTAACGACCTTGGTGTTCAAATGCGTCGTCTGCGGTCAGATTCTCTCCACTCCCGCATAAGGCGCTTTCCTAAGTTTTAGTCCCAAACACCGTTCGAAGGGTGCGCCACCGTCGCCATAACCGCGCCGGGGCGCGCAGTTCAAATACTAATATTTTTAAATTTTCTTTTATTTATTATTCTTTTCTTAAAATTTAATACTTATTACATGCACGCGATGGTAAAAATCCTCTGATGCGCTTCCATGTTGTCCATCCTCTTCATTTGATGATCGTTTTCTTACCCATATCAGGAAATTCTTTGAAGTCACAGTGACAGTACACAAACATCATCTGAAGAATTCCCATAATACTGCATGAAACCAACACGACGAAATAAGATCACATACGCGAAGACACAAAAAATAGGCACTTCAACATGATCATTGGAACCAAGGGTAGCAAATAAAAAAACTGATTTCAAAGACTCATTTAATTACTTATACTGTTACACACTTCAGCTTAATAACAAAATCAATGAATGGATTATGAAGTCAAATAACAGTTTCCATACTTCACAAATTTACATTTAAGAAATTGATACAGCCATTTGAATGTCAACACTCCTTATCAGGTCTTCAAAAAGCATTCCTGCAAAACAATCAAGAGAAAGAAAAATGTCAGTATCACTTCATAGTATTTTACGTTTAAGAACCAATTTTATGTGAGGTAGACCATAACAACTAATGCTAATGCAACAGTAAAGATAACAAGGAAAGTAACTATGCTTAGAGCTGTCCATTTCATGCATCTGTCTACAAAGGAATCGTTGGTAAAACGTGAGGACTTATCCATCAATGTGCTAATTATTCCACTACCACCCAGGCGGTTATCACCTTGGTAGCGCCTCTTTTTCATGGTCAAGACCCATGTGGCAAAGAGATCCCCAGTCAAAGAAGTAAGTGTAAAGTTTAAATGCATAAACAGCCCTTTAACGACTGATTTTTCTGGCACAAATTATAGAGAATAATTTGTGCCAGCACCTAGAAAGCTTGTGCAAACAAGCAACACCAGCTTGTATAGGCATATGAGAAACCAAGATGCTAGTACTCTGGGATTTTTGCTGCATACATCCATTTTCTTGGATGATGGTGTCGCCAGTGTTTCAGTCAGCACCTTCGGGTTATAAGTGTTTGATACTTCACTTTCTGTCCATCTTATGTACTTCCCATGTTCAACTCCAATGCATTCTCATTGGTTAACAGTTTTTTTGGTCAAGGTGCGTTCTGTCATGCCAGTGAAACCATCATCCAAGGAAATAGACTACGCAGCAGAAATACTGGAAGACTAGCATCTCCAGTGCTGATGCACCACAGAAGCCTACATAAGGAATATGAGAAATCATACGGTCCACCAGAATATCAGGGCAGGCTCATCGCCTGGGGGGCTTCTGGTGCTTCAGCCCCCCCCCTGAAATTTTTCCCAATAACTTCGTTGGTCTGATTTTAGTAATGAATTTTACGAATGAGAAGAGATAAGCATGGGCACAGTAAAAGTAAATATCAAGAACTGAAAATTAAGGCAAGAGAATTGTAACATGTCGACACCGAATGGGCAAGGCTGATTTGTTTTAAGTTAAGCAAGACTTAGCCCCACCCGAAGCAAATTTCTGGCTACCTGCCTGTATCAGGGTGGAGGATAATCACTGTACACCATTTAGCTGATCTTCCAAATAATCACTTGACCGTATGTACAACATAATTTGAGCCATATTTGGAGTGAAAGGAAGCAAATCAATAGCACAACATATTAACAAAAAATTACCATATTAAATTAATCATAAACTTGGGAAAAACTAAGGCTTGAGCATAACAGTTACACATCTCTGGCAAAAGATAATATGTACATGGATATAAAATCACAACAGCATAATTTGTGGAAATTAAATGATTTTATATCAGTTTCATATTCCTCTTATCGATACATTATTTTTAATGGGCACTTTGGTGACAACTGAAATGAAAAAATTTCTTAAATCAGTTAGATGACTGTTGCACCTGAAAAAAATCAAAATGCACACCCACAAGGCCTTATTAATGTGGAGAGGTTTCTTTCATGATCTGTAGCTCTCTTCTGGCAGTCGTGATACCTCCTCCAATTATCGAAAGAAATTCTCCTGAAGGGAAAGATCAGTTATGAGCCTCATTTTCAGAAAATAAAGAGAAGACATCCTGAAATAAACTAGGGTCTATTGTGAGGAATGGATCACACAGGTCACAAGGAAGATCTTCAAGGAATATCATTGCCGCAGGAATTTTTATGGACACAACTGAACTAATTTTCTTACAACTCAATATTAGTTCTCTTCCTTTATAGCTTCTGTTGATCTCATGCTGTCTAGATTCAGCATCTTACTGAAGGAAAAAAGAAGACAACTATTAATAGGCTGCACCCATCCTTAATTTGATATATTTGCCCCTGGATATAAATTAAATAGTTAATTACAACAGTCTTCAATGCTCCTATAACTGCGGAGTGAAAGGGTTATGATTTGCATCACAATTCTGCCTAATAATACTGAAAAAAAAAAGTTTCAACCGGGTCTTGAATAAGGTTGTGGGTATTCAAATGCCAGCATTGTTCTTTTTACTAGGTCCGACAACAACATTCCTGATCTAATATAAGCTAACTACCCATTCTGATAAGGAGGGTGGATTACTGACTTTTGCCCAGGGACTGTCACAAAGTGATTTTCAGATAGATTCCAAGAATTTCACATGAGGACTCACCTAACTTACAGCTGACTTCAAAGGTTTCTTCGGCAGGTGCATGGGCGTGTAGTCCATGGTTCCATTTAAGCTGTCAAAAGCAGAGTCCACCTCCATAAAAAACTATGTAGTGGCAAGTCCATCTTTGCCTAAAACACCTGAAACCATACATCAACATTAATAGATGAGAATGTATTTGAAGGTAGAAGGCACTAGCCTCATACATTTTCTTTGGGATATTTTGATGACGATTGCATGATAGCAAACACCTTGTCACCAGGCTGCGAACTACACACGACAGTTCACACGAAATAGAGCTAAGGCACAGCAAGTGAAGATTACGAGAGGGACCTTGATTACGAGTTATGAAACATAATAACAAACAAATTGTTTTGAGTAACGGGCTCTTAGCACAAAGATTCACGGACAAAACAGCTTCCGACTGTGATTTATAAAACTCAGATCCCGGGCATTACGGTTCGCCAGTTGGCGGGTTATCATTTTCATAACATAACAAGAACTTGACGAAAACGAATACTTTCACATTATTTACGCAAATACCACTATTCAACACACAAAACAATATAATACTTATTTCAATACAATTAAGATGAATGTTTCAATGCAATCGAGAAGAATGTTTCAATGCAATCAACATCGAAGAAAATAGTATACTTCATTGCAAGGATGAAATTCGTAACAAAAACACAACATGGCAACTACTGTCGCTTCTCGAATACTAACATACAACAAAATAGTTACGTCCAAAGGCACTCATAAGGTTCATTAACGGATACATAGTGGGGCAAGGGCAGATTACAGCATACTGTATCTTAAAATTGCACCTACCTCTCAAGTACTTCTCTCCGGGAGCAGATCAACCTTCAATACAGCACTTTCTGCATTCCACATCCAAATTCAGGCGTCAATTACAACAAAAACACAGATTTCAACCGCCTCAGTAATTCTCCGATAGCCGTTGACACTGCGTGTGCTTCCCTTATTTCAAATCAACAGGGATGCATGGAGGGGGAAATTTCCCCCTCCCTTGACCTCGAAAGTGGTGGGGGGTAGTCGTGTAGTTCCAAACACCGTTCGCAGAGCGTATGGAACTTAGGGGAACGGCCGCGGCGCCAGTGAAATCCCCATGTCTGCGGTCATCTGCTTAAATTCGTTGGTGGTGCGATCTGTAAAGTAATTTTAATCATGTCGCCAACATGCCATGCTATCGAATAATTTGCTGAGAGGTTCGCGCTGTGACATTAATTTCATATTTTTATTAATTTTGATGAAATATAATTCATTGTCAGCAAACCAACGTTTTAGATTTTCTCTTAGGACATAGGTGCAATGTCATATTTGCTGCTCTGTTCATGAAGCAATACGAGTTTTCGTCATTCGTTTAGAAATGAAATCAATCCTCGAAAAGTGGAACATTTACAAGTACAGATTCGTGCCGTGGATTGCTTTTAATCTAAAAAACAGGTTATTCATGTGGTAGCATATGCAGCTGTCTTAGACTTAACCAAATTACGCTGGAGCGGTCAAAGTGTTTTGATAATTCTGTTGGTACAAACTTTATTTTTACGTATTTTTTGTTGCCCTAGGACGACCCGTTTGGTAACCACAGAGAACCAAGATAAAGTCATCCCAGATGATCAAATTCGTGCTTGCCTTCTTCGATTGCTTCCTCAGTTTTATAAGAATCTCTCATGCGGGGACAGTAAAGTCATTGTTGCAAAAAATCATGAGGTTAGTTCAAAGTTCCAAGTATTACCTCCCTCTCGCAATAAATTTGGTGATTTCACATTACTAGTTCAGAATACTGAACTCGTATCCTTTACCAGCCCATTAGACATCACTACTCCCTGTAACCTCACTAGATTCAAGATAACACCAATACTAACTTCATCATTCGCATCTCTCTCACACCTCTCCTAAACCCTCTTTCCTTCTTCACCCTGTACACCTGTGTGTAGCACGCATGAACTGTGGCCTGCACATGCATCTACTAATGTCATCAACGTCTTGCATAGCGATTTCTTCCCCTCTTATTACATTACACAATCCACCACACTCCTCGTAATCAGAATGCCTCTCATTTGCTCAACCTTCAACCCCATACTTTTTCACATGTCGCTGTCCCAAAACATACCTCTTTCCATGGTATTTCTTTCAATAATTGTTTCAGAGACTTGATTCTTTCATCTCTTCGCCCCACAAACTCAACACTTGAATGCTTTTCTATAGACTTACATGCATTGGCTCCTTTAGAATTTCAATTCCCCTAAGCTTGGTTTGTCTTACTAATAATCTACTCTCCCTCTCCACCATCCGGTCATATGTTCCCCATCCATCCCACCTCTTGACTTTCCTTCATCCTGTTTCCCAGTAGTTTTCTTTTTTGATGCTAAAGAAGGTGGCTGTGGCCACCAATCTATATACTAAATCAACTTTTGAGTTTCTTTTATGTGTGTTCTCTTTGGTTTATATGACCTTAACATGGTAGGATGTGATGAAAAAAAATCATTTGGACCTACAATTAATTACAATACAATAATAAGCTTAAGCTTGTAAAAAACCATTACCAAGACAGGCATTGGAAAACCACCTCCATTACATTTTCCAGTATTTCCATTATATAAGCTGACAGTAAAATAATCATGAAAACTGTGGAACCAAATACTTGATGTATTTGGTTCTACAGTTGGGTGTCTTTCCTCGCAGCTGAGCAAGCAAGGTCTTGGTAGCCATCATCACATGAAATTCTTGAATGGAGACAGATAAAACTTCTGGGGCAATGAATGAAATCGAGTACAGGGAAAAAAGTTATTATAATTGGAAAATAGAATACTTAGAGCAAAGAACCCTGAAAACATAAAGGAGGAGAGCACGGGAAATATATGCTGTAATTGGAATGTTTACAGAGGAGGGGAAAGAATCAGCATCTGTTTGTCATTATATGAGAGAAAAGTGTAGTCTATGCAAAGCTTGTGACTGATGTAAAAGTCTTCACAACAAACAGTTTTCATTTGTGGAGCATCTCCGATGTAATGAAAACAACTTCAACTTTGACATTTGAAAGTCCCCTGAATCTAGTCCCTCTCTATGTGGGGGCTGAATTCAGACAAGGAAAGTCATTTATCATCTTAAACTCGTAAGATAGTGGAATGACGGGAAGTATTGTATGTCATAGATGACTTTGGACAAGGCTAACAAAGTCCTTAGCCTTCCGTTTCAAGATCCTCTTCCCAAATAGAAAACGGTGAGTTGAGGGAGGAAACTTCACATGGAGCCAACATATGGGTATAGATGTCTACAGGAAAGAAGGAAGAGCAACATCAGGGATTTACTATTGTAGTGTATCCAGGAAGCTTTCAATCACTTTGAGAAAATATGCTATGGAGTTTCAAGCAGAGATTTATGCCCTTCTGACCTGTCATACTGCATTAAAAGCCTTGACTTGACCATGGTGCAAATCAAAGCTTCTCCTTGCAAGGATGTTGGAAGTAGAACTATATTAGGAACCAGGCTATTTGTCTGGCTAGGTCTACCATTTCTGGTAGACCTAGCCAGAAATTAGATGGCATTTTAACTGGTGGAAGCTGGATCCAGCTGTAGTCTGATTGGACTGGAACCAATAATACCTATCACAATCTCAATAGGGATGGAAGTAATCAAAGGGTAAGGCATAGCTCAGCATTCTGAGATCTGGCAGACCACACTGAGGCTATGACAGGCCAAACTATGAATAGTAAAACCAAGGCAGTAACCAAAAGATGCCTCTCACTAAACAGGGGTCAACTACAAGTGATAGTGGTGCTCCATGCTGGATGCTATCTAATTATAAGACATGTCCTAGGAATCACAGTCTCGGCTAGATGTAGTGTGATGAAGAGGGTGGAAGCACCTATTCTTTGTTAATGTCCTGCTGTGATCAAGACCCAGAATAGGTACCTGGGAATCCCCATAGGAGATCTGTCGATCTTTAGTATGGTTGAAAAATATTTCAATATAATTGGATCATCATTGTGACTTCATGTTTTTAATTCAGCAATAACTGTAGTGTTAAAAATCACTACCCATTGTCACTCATACATGTTTTCTCGTACAAGTATTTAAGGATCTGCATCAGAGGAAATTAATATGCATTAATCTGATATCTTTTCTATCATTATCCTTCCTTGCTAAGCAGGTGCCACAAACTCCATTTTGAGTTTTAGTTGGCATAGGCAAATTGGGTGTTTGGAATGGGTGAGGAAGGATGGGGGTTTGTGTGGGAGAGGTGTCTGGGCCGGAAAGAAAGAAAAGGGAAGTCAGTAAATTTGAGTGATTTTCAAAAATAACATGATTGCACAAATTCACATGAGGGCATACATTATGTATGCTGACTTCAATAATCTCTAGGGTATCCAACTTAAGTCTCACCATGAAGCAGACATGGCCTATTGTCCTTGGACCTTACCCCCATTATCCCCAAGGGTTTCAACACCTCCTCAGCATCCCTTAGCCCTTTGCCTACCAACCCCTCTCCCTATCTTTGTTTCCATTTCTCACTGCTCCCTTTATTTTTCAACTGACACCCACCCTTCCAAACTCCATAACCGGACTATATACTTCTTCTTCTCTCTTCCCCTTCTGTGCATGACTTTGCTACAGTGTGGCGCAATGTGTTGTTCCAATAAAAATAAAATCTGAATAAAAACATACCTACGTGTTGTTTGTATTTTATCATGGAGCTACTATCCTAAAGTTATAATTTTCCCTGTATGTCACTGTTTAGGTCATGACAAAAATAATGGGCTTCACATTGGAGCGTGGACCAAGCAGCTTGGCTTCAGGACAAGGTGTGGGCACTGGTGTTTTTGTCCGTAATGGCTCTGTGGCCAAAGGATCCTTGGTAGCACTTTATCCTGGTAATATATTCAGCTTGAAAGGTTTGATCATTGAAACTAACACTCACTTTTTTTTAAAGTGTGAAGCTATGTCATTGATAAAAGTCGATCATCATATAGGTTGTCTGTGAATGTATTTTGCAGTTTATGATACACTTGCTTGAGCATTGTTAAATTTTGTAATGTATAAATATACTAGTATAAATACAAACAGAAGGTGAAAGAAAGAGATAGTGATCTCTTTCTTTCACCTTCTTTTTGTATTTATATTTGTGAATTTGCACCAATTGCATTGTGTATGAATGGTGACATGAGTATATATATATATCTACTTCATAATTATGTAATTCATTGCCATTCTCTTTTTGGCGTGAGAATGTTAAATATGCATTAATTGAAATTTTGAAAATGGGATCATAATTCTTCCTTGCTTCTTTGGTAGTGTTGGACATAAATTAGGGAAATCTTGATTTAAATTATGCATAGCTAATAACATTCAGAGGATGAGCCTTGCAGTAGTTTACTAAGAACTTACTGAGATTAACATATTAAACTTTTTCATGAATAATTGATGTAAACTTTAAATGATTAAAATTTTTGTAAATTTGTCTCTTAGTGTAAGATGAAAAATAATGAAGCTTAGACACTCAAAGTTTTAGCCTGGAATATATTATACACCTCCCCTCATGGATAGCTGTTGTACACAGTCTGGCTCTGTCGCATTCCACCTGGTTGTGTTAAACATGAAGAGGATAGTGATACTCATCACAGTAAAAAGGAATCTTCTTTACTCTTAAGAGGCAGGAGTGCAGCACTTATGCTGAAATCAAGCACAAGGTGAAAGCTGGAAATGGGCTGCTTACTACTCCTATAGACAGTGAAACAGCCACCTGGATGACACCATGATGTGCTAAATTAGGTGTTCAGATGCGAACAGTCCACATTTATCCTTCTGTAAATACATGGATGTAGTTGGGAATGACTGCACAGGAAGTTATTAAATATGTGCTGGTGCTCAAGAGCTGTAGTTTGCTCTTTCTTGCCATGCATTAAAGTAGGGAAAGTACTGGATATTGGAGTCATCAAGAGAATGATAATTGAGTGCCTAATATGGTACACCTCTGGAAGTCTGTCACTGCTTATGAATACCTGAATATGAATGCTAAGCAGCCAGCTAGCTCTTGATTCTGTTTTAAATGTTTACAAGATCTAGTTTTAGAAATGTTCAAACATGAGTGTGCCATTTTAGTTAAAAAATTTGGCATAGTGTATGGCTCTCATGGTTTGTGTGTGTGCACCTAGCACTGTACTTGTCCAGAAGATTCCAGCTGAAGTATATTTACAAGCATTGTGTGCTCTTGTTAGAGGTTGGAGATATGTCTCATGGCCAGATGAGTGAATGATGGAAGTATTGTTGAGTCCAGTGTACTAGGCCTAAGTAAAGTTGTATCACAATGGTGTGTTCTTATCTCCCTGTCATGATGCTGAAGAACTTAATAATATTTACTAGGCTTGTGCGATGACCGATTTTGGTCATCGATTTTCAATGAAAAAATTTCATCGAAATGCCTCGATGATCGATGACTATTGATGATCGATGAATCTCGATGATTGGTGCAGATGTCTCGGTTGGCAGTTTGGCATGGTTATTAAGTGAAGGTTGAATTGGCTTAAACTTAATTGAGAAGGACAAGGCCTATTTGTTAAAGAGTGAAACAAGCACCAAGTTAAATATTAAGCAACAACTCTTAGTTGTGGTACAATACAATTCTCATTTCCGCATTTTCATTGGTGAGTACAAGATGGTCGTCCAACACAACATTTCCTGTATTGCTGAAGATACACATCCTTCCTGTCCCTGTACCAATGTAGGACGTCCAAAGATTTGGATAAAGCTGGGACCTCCTCGTACTTGTGGAGCTTCGCCAGGAACGGGTCGTCAGCAGAGGTAGCGTTTCTCGCGTCAGCAGCACATCACGACTCATCGACATCAATGATTCTCATCGACATTGATGATTCGCATCGACTCATCACAGTCGATGGTCGATGACATTCATCGTCATCGATTTCAGTCATCGCACCACGATGACTGAAATCATCGTCGATGACTTCGATTAATCGACTCATCACACAAGCCTAATATTTACTATCCATTGATATTTACCTCTTAAAATCCAAATATATATTTCCTTCAATTCAGTCTGTATTTGAGCTTCATAGAAACCAGACTCAATGAAAGAATTCTGTTCTGGAAAATGCAATGAAGTGTAACACTTCGTAACATTTTCTTAAGTGACTCTCCCTTTGGAACCAAAAGTACATCATCTAAGCAGGCTGTTAAAAACTACTGAAAAATTGAAAACTACTATTAATGTCGTTGGTTCTGTGTTGAATCCATATTATTTGGATGCTATTCCAAATATTAATCCAATCCATATTAATCCATTTATTTGCATTCTTATAATCCCTTTAATCATTGACTTTCATTCAGTACTTCTGGATAGTCTATTTTAAATATATATCAGTAATAGTGTATTGGAATCAAGCTAGTCAGCCTGCATATATAATAACTCTTAGTTCTGTTTTACAGGAACTATCTATCGACCCTATGAACCCATTCTTCTTCAGTCTCTGGGCAATCAATTTATCTTCCGTTGCCTTGATGGCATTCATATTGATGGGAAAGATACCGGCATATCCAAAATCATTTACAAGTAAGTAAGAGAAAATGTTTGCATTATAACTTATTTTAAATTTAGTTTTGGATCAATGCCAAAAACACCAAATTTTCAAATGGCTCTCTGCTGACTGTCCCCTCCCCCAAATATATTGCTACTCTAACACCCATCAGTAATTCTGTTTGTAATAGGTGGTACAAATTCAACATATTTTAACTAGGTACTTATACATTTGGCATCATTTTGCCTGGCTGCAGATGTTATGATTTGTACACTGATTTCCTTAATTTTGTTGCTCTCCTCTTAGCTTTCCCATGTGAATAAACAACTCCATCCATAGTAGTAATTCTGTATGCTCATGCATACTGAAAATGATCAACCTAGCTTCCGGAATCAGCTGCAAAGGATGCCCCCTCCAGTACTGTATAATTATATAGTTTATTATTATAGATATTACCATATATTATGTAGTTATAACATCCTTCTAACAGCTTATCTTCCCCATACCATCTGAGCCAAACAAAATGTTCAATCTTGCTTCACGAATCAGCTGTAATGTTGCCTCTATTACCTACCTACTAACCTCCTTGTATAGGCTTATCTTCCCTATAAATTCTTATGAGATTCAACTTTTACAATGCCTTTGGTCATCAAGGTGAAGGTTTCTCAAAACTGAAAACTTTCTCTAAACATTGGCATAATATATTATGGTAGATTTCAAGCTGAAAAATATATTTGATGATAACAGCTGTTATCTCTATATACCATAAGGAATCTAGATTCCTTATGGTATATAGAGATATATAGAGATAGGCTATACCATAAGGAATCTAGATTCCTTATGGTATAGCCTTTCTTTTGGTGCATATATGTTGTCTGTAGGATAGTAAATAATACTATACATTTTTATAATAAACCAACAGCACATGATGAAAAACCAAGTTTTCTTTTAGAAAAATGAAAAAGTATATAAAGTCAAACCTGGGACTATCAGGTAAATAAGAAGTAGTCTACACTCTGTGGGCTGACAATATTTAATGATTTACCAAGTTTCATGTTCCTGCGACTTCATCATCATTAGTCATCAATCCTCAGATTGGTTTGACGCAGCTCTCCTCTGAGTTCTTCTATCGGCTAATCTCTTCACATTTACGTATTTCTTCTCTTTCACATCCTTCATCACTTGTTCCATACATCTCACTCGAGGCCTTCCTTTGCCATTCTTTGTATCCACTTGTCCTTCAATGATTGTCTTCATCAGGCCATCGTGTCTTAAGATATGGCTGATTAAGTTCTTCTTCTTAGAGTTTTGAGCAGGCTTCTCTTTTCTCCCACTCTTCTTAATACTTCTTCGTTTGTCACTCAGTGTATCCATGTGATCTTCATCATTCTTCTGTAGCACCACATTTCGAATGCTTCCACTCTTTTCTTCTCTACTTCTGTCATCGTCCATCCCTCACTGCCGTAAAGAAACATGCTCCAGATGTACGTCCTGATGAATTGTTTCCTTACTTCTATATATACTAATTAGCACTTTTAACTTTAGTTATATAGATTACCATAGTTATGCACTATTTTGTTGGAGGACAAAAAATTACTGGAGCATATGTCGTAAAAATATACATAATAACTGGTTCCTGCACCATACTTGCCACAATATCCTAGGCAGAAGGCATCATTGATCAAAACCCTAATATGCAGAACATGTCATGTAAGGTGATGAATTCTTAGCTAGGGAGGAAATACATGTTCTAAAGGTTCACTAAAATATGGTTGTTATGCTGAGACACTTGTTGACATTAAAACTAGAAGGAGAATATCCCAACCAAGAAAGAGTATTACCCCAAATCAATAGCATAGCAAAAAGTTCTGTCTGGTGAGTCCCTCTGATAATATTTCCTGCATCCTAAGGTAGGAAAAAAATCAAGATTTATGTTCAGTGATTTAAGATAAGATGTGCATGCTATAAGAGGACTCAGGTAATTTCTTGCCCTTTGGTTAATAAAAATAACTGTGATGATAGCACTTAGATGACATAGTCAAGGTGAAGAGAGTGAGATATTAAATAAAAAAATTATTCTCCAAACATGGGAATAAGAATGAAACAAAATATGATTTTTTTATTTCCCACAACTGGTATTGATGCTATACCCATGTCATTTTCCAGAGGTTTGACAGGTGTATGGCAAGTTCTTAAATATAAAGATCTTAGTAGAGATCCAAAGATTAGCATCAACAAAAGGACAATAGTGGGGTATTACTACTGCAGTGTGATGCACCTAACTGCTAAAACTTTTACATTGGACAGACTGGGAAGAAAATTTTTGTGGGGTGCAAGGACACAAGTACTCCCTTAACCCTCCAGCTGGGTATCCCGCAATTTCCATGGGTAAGGCACCCGTCCATTCTCTGCAGATCCCACTATTTCCACCAGCTCATGGTTTTCCTTACATCTGCACAAAGTGAATCTGTCAACAATTAGGTGACTTCAAAGGAGTGGGAGATGGAAAATTAAGAGAGAAATACAGTAGAGTCTTGATTTTACGTAACACCTTGGGACCCAAAAATGGGGTGTTATGTAAAATCAAATGATGTAAAATCAAGATATTAGCGGATTTTGAAAAATATGCTAAGATTTCACAACGTATGAGAACACAATGACATTGAAACTATTTTCACTACAAAGAAATCATTATTGCATACATATTAAACTGTAGAAATTAAAACTATTTTAATTATGGTGGAGAGATAATTATATTTTAAATCAAAACATGAAATAGAATTTCAGTACAGAATCATAGCTTTTTGGCTGCTCAGGCAAAAGTACAGATTTAGCATTTAAACATGTGGCAATCAAGTGTGTACATAATTAGAAAATCATTCCTGTGGAAGAGTATGAATTGAACTGAGAGATAACATTTGAAATTAAGGCGGTTTAAAAAATTTATCCAAGATAATTAAAGAGAAAAGTACATCACTCAATGAAAGTTAAATAGCATTGCATAGCAAACAAATAAACCGCATGGGAAAAATGAAAATGAAGAAAAACCCCTCTGAAAGTAAAATTTCATTTATAGAATTATGCCTTTTAAAAATATTTTGTGATGTTTTCTGGACTTTTAACCATTGGATTTTTGAGTGGATTACTTTTTCAATTTCTCTTAAATTATCTTTAAAATCATCATCAACTTCGTGAAGTAATGAGAAATGATGCAAGGTATTTAATGCCTGGAGGATGTCTTCTTTTTTGGGTTCATTTTTGGGTTTTGGGACCTCATCACTTTCATCTTCTTCATCGTCACTCATTGTCAGTACTTCATTTAAATATCAAGTGTGTTTCTGAAAAATCATGAGAGCCCACTAAAATCTATCCGCAAAATCGCTACGCATCGCACCAATGCATAGAAATGTCGTAAACTTGTAACACTTTTTCGCATTTGTTAGAAAGCTGTCAGTTTATCCGTTTTGATGAGGAAGATTCATTATTCTCATATTAAATTTCGTCTGTGAGAAGGGATAACTAATAAATCCAAGCGACATTATGAACGGTAAAATTTCGTATTCCGCCATTTCACAGCAAACTTAACCATGCTCACACGCAAATTTTTCAATTGAGGCATAAGGTAGATTTTTCCATGCAAGGGAACTAATGGCATGTCCATGGGCATGTCAACATGGCTCTGCTACTAAGCGAGATGCAAGCAAACAAAAAGTGTTGGCTGTGGAAGCCCCTAAAAGGTGGCTCATCTCCTCCCCCACTAGTGGAGGCCACCTGGGTCGAAGCGAATGGTCGAACCTGAAGCGAAGCTAGGCGGGGGTAGACAATTACAGATACAGACTGAGGGATCGACCCTAAAAATGACAACTTTATCATTCCCCACCCCACTCTTTGCTTGACCCTTCCGTGGCCTGTGGGCTGGGGTAATCTCCAATCTTTCGTGTTAGCATGGTAGATTCCTTTACTGTGTCTCCTTGGTCAAGCATTTGTTTACATGCTCGGTGGATATATAACAATAACAATAAGTATTACGATATTTGTAGCATGCTGGGAAAATATAAGCTCAGAGTTACATTTATTAAGTTTTTTTCAGTGCATTTCCACATTTTAAACGGAACTTTATTATAAACGAAATTGTCGAGTGTTCATTTTACAAGAAGTTTGTTAATAATAACCATAAAGTTCCTTTTAAAATTAATAACTGCAGAATGAAACATTCGGTATGAACTGCTGGGCCTGTATTTTCATAGTGGGCAGCAAATATTTTTAGTAAATGAGTAAACAAATAGTTGGGTGAGTGGGGGACTGAGAAGAGGGTCGTTATCACCTCTGCCCAATGATCGAGGAAAGGGTCCAGCTTCCCTGACTTGTGATACAAGATAGACGAGAAGTATATCTGGGCATGCCGGAAAAATTTGTTGCCAAGCATTTAAGCAAGTTTTAGCCATCTGATGCCATCAGTTGTGATGTTTTATGTAATACTACAATGTCACATATCTTCCCAATTGCCTTTGTTGTTGGCATCAGTTGAGGACAAACACTGTCCATACATTATTCCGCTTAACAACGCACGCAAGTGTCAAGACACGTGTGCTTAGGTGACCCCAAAGCGAGCTTCATCTCATCACTCGGAACAGGTGACAGGGTTGCTATCTCAAGGTCATAAAGCAGCTTTGTACGAGCATACCAGGATTCCGGTGCAATTATCATAGCGTAAACAAGTAAACACCTTGAACCCATAACTTTTCGTGCTGAAAGATGGAAAAATAAAATAATAATATATATACCATTAAAATGCAATGTATTGATTCGTTACAGTTGAATTTCACAGTAGTACAGCATTATATTGAAGATTTCCTTTAAAGATGGGCAAGAATCTGCTGGATTTTGTTTAAGTTTCTTTAAGTTCTGTTGTTTCATTTTGTAAAATCGAATTATTATCTCCACTGGGGACCAAAATAGCATTATGTAAAATCGTTACATCGAATTTACATAAAATCAAATAATGCTTCCATAAGAATACTACAGGAGTCGGCCGGGACCGCTCATTCACTTTTGTAAAATCAAATTTTATGTAAAATCAGGTTATGTAAAATCGAGATTCTACTGTATAAGGTTAGGGAAGAGAAATCAAAAGAGTAAAGGTTTTACTAGACAAAATCCCCAAATTCTCATACCTATTAGTAGGTCTAATAGATAAAGTTTTGACCATTAATCAACCAAAAATCAAATTAATTTGAAATACAGATTGTATTATTCATTATTATTTCAATGATTTAACCTTAATGTCACATCAGAGGTATTAGTAAGCTTTAATAAATTTCAGTTCTTCCATTTAACTTTGCACATTCTAAAACTATGTTTAACCCATTTGCATCCATAAGCGTACTGGTACGCATGATATATTGCGTTAGTTTTCAGTGGGTCCTGCTGCTCTCTGGTGGTGTTTTTGTTAACTTTGTTGCCCGTTATCAGTGCCTGTTTGCAGCTGCCATCTTGACGGCTTTTTTGGCAAGTTTTTCCTTGCATAACCATAGACAGTAACATTTCTACATAAAAGCCGGTGGTGTTTTAGGGTTGATTTAAATACCAGAGCGAGGATGCAAATGGGTTAAGCAGAATATTCTCAAAAAAGTATGAAGAGCCTCCATTTATGCCTTTTTATTAATGTTAACATAGATGTATCTTGAATTAGTCGCAGTTGATCAGCATGGCCTTCATTTATTTAGTCTTACATTGCTGAATATTTCAGGAGTTTGTGGAAAACATAACCAACCTAAAGGTTTTTATTTCGCATGAGATTATGTTGGTGGCCTTACTGCCTTTAGATTGAAGGCACTCTCCTGGTCAGGGTTGGTATTAATAAACTACTTTTCTCTGTTGATGCTTCCGAATGTTTCTATGCCAAAGCTGTTTCCCTCTTCATTTCATTTATAGCTAAAATATATTAAATTATAGAATATATTTTAATAATAATATCAAATAATAATAAGGCTATTATTTTTCATCGGCCAACTGTATTTTCCATGAAGGATCTTAGAAAATTTCTGGTTTGGATTAAATCACTTTGTATCATCAAACATGGAAATAATGTATTATTTAAATTAAATATTATTGACTTAAACTTACTTGCTATGACTTTACATGCCCCGTGGTAACATGTATTAATATCTAGCTCTATCTTTGCTACAGGTCGTGTGTACTCAGGGATAGGTTGGGTGGATTTCTTACATCTGATTTGTCTTGGCTCACCAAAAACTGTGTCAACCCAATGAATGTGGGGCAGTATGTAAATAACCAAAGTCGAGGTAATAGAACTATAATGCTTGTACTTAAGATGCTGTATCAATTTAGGCACACTATCCATTGTGAACGTGTATTAGCTCCATTACAAAAGCACCCATGGAATCCATGATGATGAATTAAAGCCTTTCTTACTAAACACTTTCAGGTGCTACTTGCAATGTGGCATATCAGGAAGTTGATGTCCCAGAAGATGGCTCTACATTTTCCCTGCCATTGCTCTCTCTTCTTCCCACAGCCTTTTATTCATCAGATTTTTCTGACTCAAAATATTTCAAGGAAAGGAGGAAAAGGAGGCTGATTGCTCTTGTTTCAGTGGCTGATATTCCTGAAAATACAGAAGTATTGTCCACATATTTCACCCTGATCCGTTAAAGAATTACTTATATCCAAAGAAAACAAGATTAAATATGGAAGAGTGTTAAAAATCTAGCCAAAGGTATTTATGTTTTCAAATATTTCACATTACATCACACTTTTTAAATTTTGGTGAAAATGTACCTACCGATTTTGTAGGTAATATGTACAGTCAAGCCCGTTTATAATGAAATTGAGGGGGCTGAATATTTACTTCATAATAACCGAACTTCGTTATATGTGGACCAGTTTCCCAGCCTCTCTTTGATGGGGAATAGCCTTCAATTCGTTATAACTGGGACTTTTTTATAAATGGGTTTGATATAAGTACATTTGACTGTAATACGTTTATAATTTTCATAAATCTTATTCAAAATAATTATTGTTAATTTGAATAAAATTTGTTATCATGCAATTCCACAAATTTTCCTCTGTGCAAGTTTCATCAGTTTTACTTTTGTCACTGGTAATAGCATTTAGAACATTAATATTCAGATTAGGACTGCCAGACCACTGCAAGCCAGTTATTTTTACATTATTTACCATTTAATCAGTGCAGTACATTCATTTGTGCTGTATCTAAAACAGATAATTAATAGCCCATATTTCAGCCTTGTGGGTGTCATCTATAGTTTTTTTTCCAGATGCCATGCTAGCTTCTGCATATGCTCATCCTTCAGAAATGTGTTTCTCTGTATCTTGGGTACAACTTTTTGGGCTCACATCTTTCTGTATTCCATTAGCACATAAGTTGCTCTAATTTCCTGTGCTCTATGAAGCCTTTCCTTTCATTCGTAAATTGCATTAAGTCCTTTCATTGCTAAATGGGGATTGGTCAAACTGGATAACCTATTTGTTTCTTACATGGGTGGGGGGATTCCAGCTACTAAACTTTTGAATTTGAATGAAGAGTTCTATGTCACATACAAGTCCTTTCTTTTTCATACTTTTCACTCACTTTTCCCTCGCCAGTTGTCTTCACCGGGCCATTATGACTTAAGATATGGTCAGTTAAATTGCCCTGTCTTCTTTCCAAAGTTTTCAGCATATTTCTCTTTTCTCCCACGCTGTAGAGTATACTTATAACTTTATTTGTCTTTCGTCAGTACTTGTCATTTCCTGTAGCACCACATTTCGATTCCTTCCAGCCTTGACTCCTCTGCTGCTGTCATCATTCATAACTCACTTCCACAAAGTAACATGCTCTATGTAAGAACTAAAGAAGTACTCCCTTACTTCCAAGCTTTTTTTCAGCCGTGATTTTTGTGAAATTCCTTTTCCTATAGTCTATTCTACTATTTCTTTCTTACTTTATCTATCCCTGGCTACTCTGCTTCCCAGATAACAATAATATTTCACCTCTCAAGATTTTGTTTTCATAGTTTAATGTTGGATTTGGCATCAGTTCTCATGCTGCATACCATTACCTTAGTTTTCTTTTCATTAATCTTCAGGTAATACCTGGGCAATGTCTTTTCCATGTTTGCTAGTCTTCTCATACCCTCTTTCTTTCTCTGTCATGACCGCTACATCGTAAACAAATCGCAGCAGTCTGGTGTTCTTTCTCTGAAGTCTTCCCTTTTGCTTCATTGATGGCTTTCTCAATGTAAACATTGAAGGGTATTGGAGACAGTTTACAACCTTATCACAATCCTTTCTTTATTCTTGCTTCCATTGTTCTTAGTTAGTGAAATTAAGTTTTGTGAAACACGATTTGTGCTATGTCTACTCAAAGAGGGAATGCAGTTACCATTGACGCAATTTTCTCAGATTATTTATCTAAAAGAATGCTGTCCTTATCTTGAAAATAACGAAATACATACAGTATTTGATGGAGATCATTGCAATGTTTGTATTCATAAGGCATACTTATGTATAGCACACATCATAGATCTTGCAGAAGCTGTAAGGCCTCATTTTCTTTTCAGAGTTATTGGTAATCTTTACCATAAAGTCATCGTTTGGTCTGGTGCATAGCTTGATTGTCACATTTAAAACCAGCTCATGGGTCGAAAAACTTTGTTTTAATCATTGTGGATCTTTCCAGATTTATTCTATGCACTGAAATTATGTCTAATTACCATTTTTTTTAAATCTGATATTTTACAATTTTGCCTACATTTTTCATTTCTAAGTAGGTGGGTTGCATGATTACAAATTTATTTCTACCATCATTTGTTTTAAAACCAGATGTGCCTACATACAAAGCGATGTGAACATATGCCTTAAAAAATTGTATATATATGACCATGCATTTGAGAGGTCAGAAAACAAATGTGAGAAATTTTTTTTTGCAAACTTCCAATTCATTCGTGATACTGTTTCCAAAGATGGAGTTACAAGCTTTAATTATCTTCTCATATGCGCCATTGTCAAGGCAAAACACCTTTAACATACACAACAGCATGTTTTCTTTTATAAAATTACTATTGTTTTTTATTGGATTTTCAAACATTTGTTTGGAGAAAAGACCACAGTATGTAATGTCCTCTATTACAGTCTTTTTGTAGTATGTTTGTTTTTATTACCACCCAAATTAAATAATTCATAAGTTTTTATTTACACATGGTGGGTGGGGTTTCATATGCCTTCCCTGGTTGTACCACCAGCTTATATGACTGGTGTGAAATTGAAGTTCATCATTATAGTGTCTTTATGAAAGGTGGTGGAATAAAAATGGCATTAAAGATAATGCACCGAGTAATGCAACCAGGTACATGCCATTTCCCCCACTTGTAATGTAACTTCAAAATATATTTAATTTACAACCATATTTTAACTAATATACTTTTTAATGTCTAAACCTATGCTGCTGGCGACTTACACAGTTTCCTGGAACTAAAGTTTCTAAAGGATACTGCTCAAAACAATTTTCTTATGTACATTTCATATGATATGTTTTATGCATTTGTAAGTTAAATGATTTATTTATGGGTCTGAGCAGTGTAATATGGTTTTGAAAAACAAGAACCCTGACATATCTGCTTCTAAGTTTATCAGTTAAGTCTGAATTAGTGTTGCATATAATTTGTATGCTTTCCAGTTCTTCGTGGTTTTATTGACTTGTCGAAAATTAAACAGAAAAACTGAATTATATCCTGAAAAGCTTAGCATAATTGCTAAGTATATATGCTCGCTGATCAAGGAAAGTTTTTTTACATTTTGTAACTAAAATAAAAATTGTTAATTACGTATTGAGCGTAGAGTATTTATTTCTGTGGCTTGGTTTAGCTGATAAATATTTCCACAATCTGTTCTGAATGGAAAAATGGCAGATCTTGAATACGAGCAAAGATCATAGGTTGGAAATAATACTAATAGCTGGTGCAAAGGCTTCCAAGATCTGTAGACAGTGAAGGCTGCATCTTCAGGGTTTCACTGCACTGCATTACACCAGGCAAAAGTATTGTCCCAAAAGTTTTGACAATGGGGGGAAACCCAAAAGGTACAGCCTTCACAACACAAATGGCTGTGAAAAATGGCCACCCATGAACAGTTTGAGGCCTGTGAATGATCCTTGATGTAAATTGCCAAAGATGGCATTTGATGATGATAGATTCATCACCTTTAAAGCTGTTATGCTAATGTCGCACTATGTATTACGAGGAAGCAATACTTACATGGAAGGCAGCACAATCAATAAATTAATAGGATTGAACAAGAACAAGACAAAATGAGGAAATATGGGTGACATGACATAGAAAAAATTGAGATACTTCCTTCACATAGTCAACAGACAAATACTTCATTACACTTGGAAGACCAATGACCAGGGCAAAGTTACTAATCTATTGGGGACGACAATGTTTTCGCTTGATTTATTGGAGGAATATTGGAAATTACTGTACTTCTTTATGGTTTAATATGATCATTTAAAATAAACTGATGATTTTTGTCATTACACTTCTGATGGGCATTCTCTTACTACCCTAGTATATAGGTATTTTAGTATTTAATGGCATAGAGTAATAATAATATAGAGGACTCACTGCATAGGGCAAAACTGTTATACATTTTGGATGTAGTACTGGAAGGTTTCCAGAGATGGTGAGGAAAGAATTTTTTGTGTTATGTCACAAACAATATGTATAGCTTCCATCACTTTCGTTTTTCTAACTGACTTAAGTGGCACAATCGAGAAGCGTCTTGTAGTGTGCTCCGTCTACTCCTTGCAGTGGTGGATTATTTGTTTTAATTAAACAAGGAATCCCCTGTGACAAGATATGTTTGCTTTAATAGTGAGAAAAATATTAAGTTATATATGTGACTGTTGACGTTAGGTAAAGGCATATCACACCATTATAATAAAATAATAAAACTATAACAATAGCATATGTTATGTGCCACTTAAGTTGATAAGAAAAACAAAAGCAATGGAAGCATTATATATCATTTGTAATGTAACGCAAAAAATTCTTACAATGCCATCTATGGAACCCTTCCAGTACTACATCCTAAGCATATAACAGTTTTGTCCCATGTGGTGAGCCCTCCATATTATTTTTACTCTATGGTAATAGGTAAATGATTTCAAGAATTATCATCTGCAACTTTTTATTGCATCACCATGAGTTGATGTATTTTCCCCACAGCTAACAGAGACCTTTGATTCAATTAATCAATGACAGAATATTCATAACTTGAAAAAAGACTATTTTTTCCCTTCTGCACCAGAGCATGAATTGTGATTGATCTGTAACACTCACCAAATCTAAAATCCAATGTGTAAACAGCATCATTCCATAAAAAATTAAAGTCCACTGCGAACTACAAAAAAATTCAAACACTTTTTCCTTGCTGATGGAATCTCGGCATTAACCTGGATTACAGTATTCACAATATCAAAAATGAAAAGTTATGATATCAAGAAATTGACTGAAGTGTAGTCAAATTTTCATTGCCATTCTTGATGCTTTGCGAGCCAAGTACCTTTGCAAGGCAGCCTCAAACACAGGCCCAACCGTTTTTTTTTCCCAAATGTTTACCTTAGGTTCTTCAGGCAATTTTTCCTTAACCGAGTCAACAACTGCATCACTTTCCTTTTCCTCAGGAATTCCATTAATGTTTTCACCCTTTGAGTCACTGGATTTTTTACTGACCTCACTATTGCCACCCGTTTCACTCACTTCCTTTTCGATAGTATCTTTTCCAGCCTCTTTCTTCACCTTAACTTCATCATCCTCATCTCCACTGCTACTGCTACTAGAGTCACTACTGCTATCTGAGCTACTATCACTGCTACTGCTATCTGTATCACCATCTGAGCCTTCCACAGCCTTGATTTTTTTATCACCTTTCCCTCTGTCAGACTCAGATGAACTGGACATCTTTCTTTTTCTGTAACTACGTTCTTCAACTTTACCTGAGCCTTTAAGCTCAGAGGCTTCTTGTGAATTGTCATGCATTTCATGTTCCTCATTATTTTGTTCCTCTTCTTTATGACAACTTTTGGAATCTTTCTCTTCCTTCACTTTGACCAATTCTGAGCCACCATCATCATCACCAACTGTCTGACGAAATAAATGCCTATAAAATCCACCAAGATCTTTCTGCTTAGCAACATCTGTTAGTTCTGAAAAATAAAAATGCCTAGTTTCAGATAAAAGAACAAAAGATTGATTTTGTTGAGATGTGAAGCAGATGCAGTCACAAGCCTGATAACAGGCAGCACTAAGAGAACGACTGGAGCTGAAAACATATATAAAAAACTTCCTGATTTCTCTAACTGTCAAAATGGAGCCTTGTGGCTCTGAATCACAGCAGGCAGTGGGAATTGTATCAAATGAGCTTCTTGAGAACCAAAAGTGACAAATCAGCAGGGGAACATTGGTAAAATGAGAAGTGATTTGAAAAAATTCATCACCATTAACAGATGAAAATTTAGATGAATAGATATGGTTGCAGGCATTACTCATGAATTCAAATTCATTTGTAACTGATCTCCAAATGTTTTTGTGAGTCTGAGCATCTTTACTCAAAGGAGGAGGGCAGTATTTCAAGCCAATAACCAAAAGCTGGAGTCATTATTTGAGATCACAATATCAATAGCAGATGCTGTTGGAGTGGAGTTTCACTATACATTGAGTCAATACATCCAATTTTAATATTGCAGTATTGAACTATTGGTTGTTTCATTATCTCTTCAGCTACTGTATATGCTTCCTGTGTCCAATAGCAAAAGGACACAAGATATGATTGCTGTAAATATTAATTTGTTATTGAACTGCTCCAAGTGTGGCGAAGCAAACAAATTAAAAAAGGTGATAACTCGGACATCAACACAGAGACAGAACAGCCCTCATTGGCAACACAGAAGACTGACACAGCTCCTTTTCCCCATTGAGGGAGTTGTGTGTGCCAACGCAAATGTTCCCACCCTGCTACTATGAGAGATTCAGCTTAAATTAAACAAGTCTTTATTAATACAGTGAATTCAGGACTATAAAGTCATCTCTTACAATTAACTGTAATTAATCACATGGACATCCATGTTCCGGAAAGTGAAAATCCTCCCTGGGCAGAACTCAAACCCTCAACCTCAAGTTTGGCTGGCCCTCTGATGTAATTAATAATATCCTTCTGATAAAGTGAATGCTTTACTTTGAAATTTGGGCAGCACGGGGAATACAGATTTGTTGGGATTGAGTGTACTAAGATGGTGGGACAACGGGGACTTAAGGAACAATAACATCAGATTGACATACAGCCAAGGGGAAAAGGCCATGGGGAGTAGCAATAGCATTTACCACACAAGCAGGAAGGTATTGAATGTAGTGTGAGTAAATGAATTGTAGAATATTGGTAATAGAAATAAAGTGGTGTAAGTGAACCTGGGGGTCATTCAGGTATACATGCTGACTGGGGGGCATAAGGTGTAAAAAAATATGAGAAGCTGGAAAAGTATTACAGAAAGAGAGGAGTGGTGGAGGGGTGGAAATAAGGTAGGGGAGTATGGGCTGGGTGTATGGAATAACTAGCTAGAACAGTGGAGTTGTTCAGGAGAAATAATTAAGCAATTACCAACATATGGTTTAACCTTTATCAGATATAAGGGAAATTAAGTTCTCACCAAAAATGGGTGATGCTGGCTGAAAGAGAATTTTTTCCCCACAATTTAAGTAAGAATCCCAGTAATTCTACCACGCAGAATCAAGAGCAAGAGTTTAAATGCCGGCTTTTAAAGGTAAAACACCATCACAAGCATAATTGAAAAATGCAGAAGGATGGAAGGAGATAGCAGGTACATTATATCATGGTTAGGCAAAGATTTAGGAAAAGTATCAAGAAATTGCAGTTTCCTGGGTGCAGATGTTGAACCAAACCATAATATAGTGGTAATGACATCAGAAATAAGACTGGACAGATTTAAAAGAGGATGGAAAATAAATAAGTGGGACATTGAAGTTCTAATAGGTGTGAAATGGAGGGAATATCAGGAGTTAGTGGACAGATGCATGGAAGAAGGAACAGTTGAAGAAGACTGGGAAAAAATATAAACAAGAAAAAGAAGAGCAGCAGAGAAAATAAAGAGCAGTAGATGCCAGAGGTATCAATAAGCCATTAATATCTGGACATAATGCCTGGTGGTGAGAATTGGTTTAGGCAATTGGACATTGAAGAGGGAATGGACATAGGTAAGGATGAACTGGGACCACGGATACTTGATAGTGAGATAGAAAAATCAATATGATAAATGAAGGAGAAGAATACATAGGGGGTTGATAGTACCACAATAGAGTCACTGAGGAACCCAGGGAGAGGTGAAAGAGAGGGGAGTTTGCTGGCTTACTCATAGGGCAAACAAGGATGGAGTTTGGCTGGAGAATATAATAAAACTGTACTAATACCTATGCTAAAAGAGAAGGATAACAAGGGAATGCAAAATCAACACAACTAAAATTTCACCTTGCACGCAGCAAAGGTTGTACATACTTATAATCAACAATAGAAGGAAGAGAAGAAGGCAAACTAATCTCTAAATAATGATCAGTTTGGATTTTTGAAAGGAGGTGGACCTGGGATGCCATTGCAGTGATAAAAATTTTAGTGGAACAGAATCTAGTATGAAATCAAGATGTTCACGCATGTTTTGATGATTCTGAAGAGTTTGATGGAAAAACTGACTGACTGAGTAGAATTCAATGGCAAGACTGCAGACAGGAAACTCATGAGAGAGCATGGATCACTTGATGATCCTTTAGAAAACGCCTTTGCTGAAAAGGTTCACAGAGGTAATCAAAACACACAAATTGATAAAACTTGAAAGTGGGAACAGTAAGAGCATGGCTGATTTTTTTACGTACACTACTTTCACAGAGATATTGCAAGACAAGTGCCAAATGTCAAATATTTGATATTGGCAGAAGGTGGAGGTTCTTGAGGATAAATGGATTAAAAGCAAAAGAATTCTCATTGAAGTTGTTAATTTAAGGACCAAAAGACTACAATAAGTCGTGCAATATAAACAAATAGGAAAAGCTATTAAAATGCAGCTCTACTCTTATTTCAAGGGCCACACTGGGGAAACTTTACCTTCTATTTTATCCTGTAACCTCTCTTGCTCATCCATTGCTTCGAATTCCTCCAGTTTTTTGCGGTAAGCAGAGGTTACAAATGATTCCTTATCTTTGAACTCTTCACCCTCAGCTTCCCTCTCTTTCTGAACTTTTCGTTCCGTTCTCCTTTCTTGCTCTCTTTTGCGCCTTTCTGCTGTTTCTAATAGTGACTGTATGTACTTTGGCTGCATTTTGTCGGAGTAAGAGGGGAAGGTATGTTAATTAAACAAATCAGAATTACTGTGACCAGTAAATTCCATTTCAATTTTGCAACACACCTTTCTCTCAGGATCTTTCTGCTTCTTCTTCTGCTGAATTTTCTTCTCTTCCATTTCATCGTAAACTTCGTCATATTGATAAACAGTGGGATCTTGTTCAAGGGCTTTTTGCATGTCCAATTTTGTTTGTCTTTTCTGAACACTTTCATTCTGCAGGAAACGGTAAGAAATATGTATACATATGCTAGAATGCAATTAACCTCATATGTGAGAAACTGGAATGAAAAATCACCTTAAACGACTTTCCTAACCAACTAACACCCTCTCCAGAATCAGATTCGCTGTCATCACGGAAAATTGAGGGTCGAGGCTGGAGATTTTGGCCACCTTTTTTAGGGACGAGTAAGCCATACCTGGAAACAATAGGTATAAAGGTCATGCTCAAAATTTAAGAATAAGACTACCAAAACAATGCATGACTTTTGACTAGTCACATATACATACTGCTTCCCGGAAGATGCCATTTTCACTTCTCAACAGTTTTTGCAAGACAAATTTTGTATCAACATGCCGACCAATAAATAATGTCAACATTCGCCGGTTATAACACCAAAGGCGCTATTTTCAGAAATAAACATTTCTTTGAATAAATGATGAAAAAACAAAACGTGCTTATTCTTCAAATGTACAATAGTTCGCGAACTATAGATGTCTTGAATACGTGTCACCTCTTTTTACTTTCGAAACCCTACATGTTCCACACCAAATCCACACGAAAACAACACTGACAACACGACCATCGCCTTTCGACACTTTCGATTATTACAAGTAAAATGTCGATAGGTCGAAGTCGTAGACGACGTGGACCGAAACCCTATCGATCGTTGAGAGGATTCAGTACTTGGCAGCCAGCAAAATTCTTCTGCAAAGTTATACAAGATTTGTTCTGTTTGGTTATCAAGGGAAGACTTAAGTGGAGAACCAATTGACTGAAATGGCGGCTACCAATGCAATGAATTCTAAGAAGCAGAAAGAGATGGAATATCAGGAGAAACTGAAATTACTGGACCAGGAATTAATGTCGTTTTACCAATACTGTCAACAGGCTGGCTTTTCTGAATCAGAAATGGATAAAATATGTGCACCTTTGGTTGAAACCATCAGGAAAACATATCTGAAAAAGGTTTTAAAGGTCACTTGCATTATTTTACTGTTTTTGACTTCAATATATGCTGCTACGAAAGTGGGGAGTGTAAACATGCATTTAACGGCACTTAGCCGGATTATTATGATAAAGGTAAGGGTTATGTCAATATCACATTTAGTACGAGTCTTGGTAGTGATTTGTCAGAGAACTAAGGTTTGGACTCATTATTACATTTTAAAATTGCAGATTCTTCCGTTTTGGGACTGGACCCCAATGTTTTATCGTACCTGCTTGGTATCTAATCCCTTTTACGGCGAATATGCGTTGACTGAAGAGGATTGCGTGGTAAGTTCGAATAGCTGAATGCTGTAATATTAACACCTCTTATGTTTATCTCGTTCAGTCTCTGAGAGCCTTTTCGATTATGCAATCAGGATACAAGTATAATTATATATAGGTACATATTAAGATGCTAAAAAACTCGTTTTATTTTTCAAGTGCAAAAAAATACCTACTAATGCGGCGCTTGCGAAATACTCGCCGACGCTATGGTAGGCAGGACGATGTGACTGTGTTTAATCTATGTACACTTTTGCCTCGGCTAACGAAGATAATATATTATATTAGAGCGTATACGCTCTGGAATCTCATTCGTTCAGCCAAGACGGTTTTCCCCCAAAGGTTTTTATAAAGAATCATTTCGTTCTTGCTGTTGTCCACCATTAAAAATATTTTTTTAATAGTAAAAACGACGAAAAATCACCCATGACTGAAATTCACTGCTACCCAATTGGATGCACGAGGATGGGAAATTGGCCGAATAGAATTTTTTTCTCTATTAAGTATGCCAATAAAAATTTACTCAACATTTTCAATATTTTTCTCTAACCTTTTCTAAGTTAAACCTTAATGTTTGCGCGCACATGTAGGTATTTAAAAAAATCTAAAGAAAAAATTATATTCATTAGCTGAGACAATCAAGTCTGAGAAACAGCAAAAAATCTAATTGTTTGCTGTGTCACCTCTTATCTGTGACATTACTGTATACTGTTTTCTCGGGGATCGGGTTGGTGTAGTGGCCAGAGAACTGGCCTCCCACCCTGAGGATCCGGGTTCGACACTTTTTTCCTTGTTTAATGTTGGCCTTTGCTTATTTTCTCATACTGCATACCTTACAATACCTTAGTATTCTCTTCATTGATCTTCATGTGATATCTGGCCATTGTCCTTTCCATATTTCCTAGTGTCTTCTTTTCTATTTTGCCATGACTGCTATGTCATTGGTGAATCTCAGCATATTGATTTTGTTTCCATGGATATTCACTCCCTAAAACTTTTCTTTTATTTCTTGAATAGCTTTCTCTATGTGGACATTGAATGTAATGGGAGACAGTACACAACCTTGTCTCACTCCTTTCTTTAGTATAGCGGCTATTAGGTACTTGAATTATGTCTTATTATAGTCTTGTAAACTTATAACTTTTCATTGTGATCTTTATTTTGATTGCGTAGTGAGAAGGGTACCTCTTTTGTGATTTAGAAATTAATAGACCTCTACTACCCAGCCGGCACAGGGTGGCCCTTTTCCCAAGATAGCCAGATGCTCTCTGGGTATACCGGGATAACGCCCCATGGCAGAGGATATGATATCTTTAAAAAATGAATAAGTCAAGGATGAAAGGTAAATAAAACAAGGATAACTGAAAAATAATTTTCCACATAAACAGGGATATAGTATAAATCAAAGATAAGTCATCTCTCAATGAGTCCCTTTTATTGGCTTTGGTGAACCAATGAGGACCCGCGAATATCGGAACCTATGATCAGAGTGCTACGAATGGGAAAATAATGTACTATCGCTTGTGGCCGTGAGCACTGCCTAGCAGTTGGCTATTAACCCGGTAACGCCTGAAAAAAAAATTTTCTCGGAATTCAGTGATAAACTAATATTTCAATTAGCATCATTTGATGATATATAACGTGCAACTTTTATTCTTAAAACATTGGTAGTTACGGAGATACAGCCTGGTACCAAACGGTACCGCTAGGCGCTTGAGGGTATAAAATGTAACCGATTTGGAGAATCTCCTCAAATTAAACTGTAGCTGTCGAAAATACTTTGTATTTTATATTTTATGACCCGAATATTAATTTTTAACATATAATGTCCTTGAAATACCAAGAAATATGCAAACAATTTATTACGATCGTAATAATAATTTAAAATATAAATTTGCCCAAGGTAAATAAAAGTTCATTTCAAGGCTTACATAAATCACTGCCAGAAATGGAATGGCGCAAAACAATACATAATATTAAGATACATTTCAAACATTCTGTTCGTGTCCTACTGATGTAATTTTCATGGTCACACCTTCGCCTCGGGGGAGTGGATTTCACGAGGTAGTTGTACCCATCATACCTTACTTCATCGGAGACACAGAAAAGAAAATCGACCGATAGCAATCAAATGCAATCTATTGAGAATAATATGCTATCTGGTGATGAGTTTACTAACATCATTCCAGTTTCACGCCGTCTAGATGCAGATGCACGTCCCACAGATTTTGGGGGATACTTGAATCTTTCCAGGTATGTCTGCTCAACTGCCCGACGGATCTCTAGCAGGGTTATACCTCTTCCTGATTTCCTCATCAACAACAATGCATTGTGCATCATTGCAATTAGTATCCGCGTAAAAATGAGCCACAACTATTTCTTTCCCCTAACACCTACACGATAAAGGGATATATTCCAGTCCATTCGATCGGTGCCCCCCCATAAATGCATTATATTACCCAAAAATATCGGGTCGTGGCACAAGAATTCTCTTTTTCTCACTTTTAGAGAAGCTACCCACTCCAGATAACGGATATATATCGTGGGATGATGATATAGCTGATACAACTGAATTTTCCACCCACTTCACTACAGCAATGTTGTCTTTCATGCATCTTCTAGCTTCAAAAGATCATCGTTTCATCTTAGCCAATTCCTTATTGGACTTCAGAGGACAGTCTATAGGTATTCTATTTTCCCTCACTGTGCCAGTTGCATCGTATTTACTTCTGTGGAGGTATTTCACTAAGCTGTTACTTGTATAATAAGTATCAAAATAGAACCGTAAGGTGGTTCTTTCGTTAGTAGGTCATCTAACATTCTTATAAGAGATGGTGCTGCCTAACCAAATTATTTTTCGTAACTTTCCATTTCCACGGGTTATTCCCTTGGAATACGCCGAAATTTGGTAGGTAGCCAATAGGGCTATTTAGACATCAAACTTTATAGCCAAATCTTATTGGCTTACCCCGGATGAATTGCTTACATCCGTGTCTCCAAAAATATAGTACCATTGACTCATCTAAACTCAAGCACTGCTCTTCTTTGAAATTCTGGCCAAATTTTTTCTTCGGTATTTCCATAAGAGTGCGCATTTTCCAATTTTCCACATTTCATCCGAGGTATTTACAGCAGTATTGTCACAACGATAAATAAATCTGTCTCACCTCATTGAATTACACACAATCTCATTTCTCATGTCGTGTGCTCCTCCCAATAAAATACGGTTCCACTAGGAACCATATTTTGCCCACGAAGGAAAAGAACAGCAACAAGCACTTTCACTTCTTTAGGTGTTATATTTGGATTAGTACATTTGCAGAACAGGGCATACTTTTTCAATCACAGCACTAGGTGAGAAATTACTTCTTCTTCAAAAAACAGATCAAAAACTGTGGTAGTGGACAATTCATGAACAAGGAGTAATCAGGATTATGAAAATCGTGTCACGTACAGTAATTTCTTTATCATCCCAAATGATTAATTTATTGCGTATTTGAGGTCTCTTGCGTGATTTACAGCTCAGACCAGGTTCACCACATGCGGACTACTATTACGATCTGCGAGGTGTACATACACTAAACTCACCATATAATCATGTATTAATACAAATAAACATTTAAAATAATAATAAAATTAATAAATACATTGATAAAAAGTATTAAAAACACAATATCGCTAAAGAATCGGGTGGAAATACAAACGCGGAAGGAATTTGCTCCCAGCATAAAAATAGCATGGGAAGCGCCTAGCGGTACCATATGGTACCACAGATATATTACACATTGTAACTTTTAGCAAGAAGAAGTATGTAAGAATACATCTAAATCCAAAAAGTCTACTCTAGCTCATAGTTACATGTATTGAGATTTAATATTACTTGAAAAACCCGCGTAGATATGGATAGGACTGGATAAAGTTAGAAAAATCGGAATGAATGCACGACAAAAATCGATTTTTGGCGATCATTAAAACTTCCCCTATTTCAAACATCTGTATACGCGTTAATTATGGTTCAGTAAGAGCGAAATTTGCGGAATAATATGCTTCAACGTATGTAAATTGATGTGATGTTAAAAAAAATCAGAAGGAATTTAAAGAAATATGAATAAAACTAAGTTAAGGAATACACTACCAAGTGGTACCAAATGGTACCGCTAGGCGTTAACGGGTTAAACTTAATTGCCTCTGCCTACTGGCTGTTTTTGAAACAGCAACATTTACTACTATAGATAAACTCTGATCATAAGCAAATTTGCAGCCTCAAACAGGACTATTATACAGCAGCTAAACTGTAAGCAGAAAAAATAAAATGATACTTACTCTACAACCGCCAAAAACTTAATTATTCAATGAAAAAGCAACACTAAAATCTAGTGATGGGGCGAATCCAAAATTTGATCGAATCGGAATCCTGTTTTTTTATCAAATCCTAATATCGAATCCGAATCTCGAATCCTAATCCCAAATCCTAATCCTCCTCAATTTCATTAAATTTAAATCTTCCTTTTATCTGTAAATTGTTAAATAATGCTTAATTTGTCGTGAATTCTCTCATTAAACCTTATCGAAGCTGAATCTTATTTCTTAAAGTAAATAAAATATGACTAATGGTCATATAGTCCCTACTCAATGAAATTAAGGATATGTTCGAGGGCAATTATAAAGAATGGGTAATTTCAAAAGTTATTTCAAAACTTTAATATTTTCAATGAAAAAATTAAAAGTTTTTGTTTAAAAATGCAGCATTTTCACTTTGTCCGCATGTAATCAATTTCTTTTTTTATCAACCAAATTTCCAGCAGTTCTGAAGGCTTTTTCTGAAAATACTGTTGATTGAAGAATGCAGAGGAACTTTTTTGTTAGAATTTTCAAATTGGGGAATTTCAAAGAATTCATATGTGGACAAGAATTATTAGTAGACTTGCACCGATACCATAGGCCAATACCAATAGTATTATTTGCCGATACCTTACTTATTTTTCTAAATAAAAATTTTAAATGCTTTCGTTCTCATGAAGTCAACTCAGTAATCAAAAGTATTTTAAAAGAGCACCTAATTATTGAGAGAAATGACATTGTGACAACTCTGGAATTAGATTTACTGGAACTACAACACTGGAATTAGAATTAATACACTAAGCCCTCTTGCATTTGTAAATACTGAAAATTCTTTTTAAGAAATAAGAGCTTCTGAGCATGCTCAGCAGCTCATATTTGAATGTATTGCTCATTGATATATTATTGACATGATTGCTGAACATGCTCAGCAGTTAAGAGGGTTCTTCCATCGGGACCATAACACTAGTTTCTGAAAACATTTCTCAGGAAACTAAACCTGCAGGTACACCCACATACAGTGTGTCTCGTTGGCACGTTTTTGTAGGGACCCAAAATCCTGAACAGGGTAACGAGGAAAACTTGCTGAACAGGTTAGGCCTTCTTGGGTTATGTCGAAGACATATTCTCGGGTTGCAGAACTTCTAGGGACCAATACCCATTCCTTCAAGTTAGTTCACTGCTGGCGTTAATTTATTATAAAAAGTTTCATTTTCAATTATTAAACCTCCCAAAATATACGTTCGATGCATGCGTTGATGTGCACTTAATAATTAATGATGACTATATGACCAAATAGCACATTTTGTGTATACTGTTCACGCATGTATATATAAACTCGACTTTGAGGCTTAATATCCCAAAAAAGGGAAGAAGCAAAATTCATAGAGAAGATATCGGTGTGTAGATAATTTAGCCTTTTGCTAAATGTAGGTACCAGAATTTTTTTCATAATTAATTTTGAATCACGTTTTTGCGGTGAGGATGAAAAATGGCACGTTTCCTAGAATCGCAGAGGCCAGCGTTACCATGGAGATTGTCATAACAACATGAAAAGTACAAATGAAAGAAAATTTTGATAGAATATGAATCGTACTTTTGCCATGACGTCCTTTAAGTTTCAAATATTTGCTTACATTCATTTAAGTTATTCTAGTAAATTTACGAAACCGGGTTTTCTCCGTAAGTATGGAACATTGGAGGCATGGGACAAACACCTTCGTCTTCATTTTAAAATTTCTAGTGCGAATCCGTCATTACACTTCGCGTCAATCAATCAACAATCCGAAGACGTCATAACACTTGACCATGCCACGATATTTGAATTTCTTATTTTTGGAAAACGAGCTTGGAATGTAGGCGGAAACGCTGAACAACATATGTGTTGAGCAGGGCGAACTTGAGTTTACGGCAGAACTTTAATTTTTGCCGCTATTTCCGCAAACTTTCATCTCATGTGGAATTTCCCCAGCCAGCACAACGTTGTAAATAGAACCAATATATACAGAAACCTTCCATATAAAACGGAGAAATCATGTACGGAAAGGGAAATGATTTCTGTATATGGCAGTAGCAAGTCAGAGAAAAGCTGGAGAAATCAAAGCAAAAGGTTTCCGAAATACAATAGAAATCATTTCTCTAACATCAAAAAGGGCACTACGTAGCGGACACAGGAGGAACTAACAGCGATCTTTTAAGCACACTACCGCCATCTGACGGCCATTACCTGTACCACGTTCGCTTCCTACACTCGCCCTTTATGAGGTCTACTCTTTGTAGTGTCATACATTTATGAATGAATATATATTCCACTCTGCTGCTAATGATATGCAACAGAAAACTTCATTCATTCCACCATTAAGTTGCCGAAATTAGGGAAATAAAAAGACTTATCTTACAACAAACCTACAACCAAGGGATCTAGTGGTTTGATTAGTTAAAAATCCACAACCTGAAAATCAACAATAATAATAACATGTCCATACAGTAATCAACATGCCTACAATAATTTGCTCTTGTTACTATTGCTAACTCTGAACATAAATAGGATTTCTCACAATGAGGTACTTGTACACCAAATAAATTCGAAAGTGTATAACAGATGATCTTTATTCAGGCACATCTGCTGCACCATCATTTACATTTAACTTGTTAACCCCTGCCTGCATCCTTGCTAGGTGAAACAATTCGCCCATGCTCCTTCCCACTGCAAGGAGCTCCATCTGGGGCTGTGTTCCCCTTTGTTTTCAGCACCTCTGCAAAAAACAGTGGGACATAAGCTAAATATAAAATAAGCGACCGAAAAATTTCTCGGTTAGTTATATTATTTGTAATAATTTAAACAAGCAATTATTCGCAGAAGTGAAATTGATTGGTTCTATTTTGTCGACAATTATGTATTTTGGTGTCCATATACTCTTTTTACTATACTAATTACAATGATTTTGACTTTACTCAGTATATTAGAGATGTTTTTACTGCTCTGCTATTGTTCAAGCTATTTTACAAGTATGTATTTCAATACATTCCAGTATTCAGCGCTTTACATGTAAAGTACCTAATAGCAGGCAAACCCGCAACAAAGCTTTCCATGTTAATAATAAAGGCTGACTTGATTCATGTTACAATATTTTGTGGAGAGCCATTCTAAGTAAAATAAGTGATAAATCTATGCCCGTTGGGGCAGTCAACCTTTCCCACTGGACTTTGTGTTCAGTTTTTTGTGTGGCCAGAACATATTGAATAAATTCCTATTCCATTAAGTTAAGTTTTAGCTAAGAAAGTGAATCACACCTCAAAAATTTCGCAACAACTAGACTAATATGTAGTGAAAACACGTTAAACCACCATATGACCGAATAGTGTTGAACCACCATGTGACCGAATTGAGTGTTCCGCAAACAACTCCGCTTTAATAACGAAATAACGAGAAAGGAATGATACGTCCAATGCTGAGGAATAGACACCAACACCAACACTATTGAGTTCCAGTCACGTGATTCTGCTGGGACATATTTAAGAAATGCACATTTCATATATTAATATAAACGAACATGAAAAGAAATATGGTTATAGAATACGGCATTCCAGTACATAATGTATTAGTAATGCTAGTCGACACGGCGTGGTTACAGAGTCCTCGATAACCAGACTGATGTGCAGAGAATAATAACGAAAGAGAAATAAATGGTACTCACTTGAAATACAGATCCAATTGATACACTACTCGTCTATGTAAATTTCAGGGCGTGAGATACGGCTCCGATGGTACAGCATACTTTGTCCACTTCAATCACTTCTACAGATTTCGCTCATTGTCAGAGAGTATGAGAATACAACAGATTCATGGTGTTCGTGGTTGCTAGTGGAAGGGCATTTCGATTTCAATCATATCGATAATATCGATAGTTTTCTCGGTCTTCTCTTCCGGTTAGCAGACAAGGAACGTCTCAAAAAGGCTATAAGGAATATCTCATCCCCTAAAAGGTGCCAGATAAATGCAGCTGAGTTGTTATAAAGTTGCTCTAATATCAACATAAAATGTAATTCCTCAATAGAGCTAAGCGAACAAAGTCCTTCTTCAAATTGAAGTTGAAGTACTCACACAATAACAACTTTTCGTGCACAGACGTCCACCTCAAAATTTTCAAATGCTTGAGAGTATCTTAAAATTGTTTCTTGCATGGTGGAGCAAGAAAAATCAATTATCCATCCAACCACGTTAGTCCTCCGAATATAATTTAAAAGTAAATTCACAGCATTATTAGCATGAGACCCAAAGGATCTTATGGGCTCTCTGCGAACCGAAAAGGTAGGGAAATTCTTACCCTGTTATTTCTCTAGCGATATATTCGCCCCATTTTTTCCCTTTCATTTCTGAAAGGAATATCTGCTGTGCTGGCTGGGTCATCTACTTTTCCTAGGTTGAGCTCTTCGTCTCAGGCTTTCCCATAGCCAATTCTGAGCACTTGTCTCACTTTTAGTGTCACGAAAATCGCAGCTAAGTAACCAAATACGCAACACGTTGGTAAGTCAGTTGAAGAAGGTGGAGTTTCAAAATTTATGTTTTTAGATGATTTTCACCAAACAAATACTTTCGAGTAAAAGTATCCGAAAAAAATGATTGCTCGAAAATATTGAAGTAGCGGGAAAATGGCCGATACCCGATATTCGCTATCGGTATCGGCCCAAGTCTAATTATTAGTTTATAATATGCTGCTTATACATTTCCTACCACGGTATTTATGATTTAAAGGCTAAAAATGGACAATAACGGTAAGTCATCTACTTGCGCAGATCCGAATGACATAGATCTGGAGTTACGCGGATGTTTAGTTATGCAGGTGATATGCTTGCGTTTCTCCGCGTTTCTGATGCCGCGACAGATTCAACCTCGTGACGGCCCACGACTCATTACCAAGTGCGCAAGTGTTGATGCCAAACTACGGGTGTTCGGAACGGCAACTCTAGTTTAAGACATTGCATAGTTCGATTGGTGATATTTGATCATCGTGATGGTGAAATGTCTGATGTGATTGGGCATCAACGTCTTTTTTCGGCGTAGTTTGACCTTCCTGCAAAAGTCGACGCGTAGTTAATTGTCTACTCCATAGATGATGGCTGTTGTCCATTACAGCTAAAAAAGAAGTAGAAATCCAAGTAAGTTGAAACACCTACCTATCCATTTTTTAACCAATAGCAGTGCCGCTTTCATGGCGGCAATCCGCTACAGTTACAGAAAACACCATCTTTTGAGAGGCCGTTTTAAATTAACAAATACAACAAAGCCGAGAGTAGCACAAACCCAATATTTATTTCACTGGATATTTAAATCCAAAATAAGTATAATTACCTAAAACTTCTTTTTTTGCTGTAATGGACAACTGGCGTTAGTCTAGGACTTACTGTAAATCTCCGCTGCTGGTACCTAGAGTCTGCATGACTGATATTCAAATCTTTAATCAATTGATTCAATCGAATCTTTTAACCATGGATTCGATCAAATCTCGAATTCATGGATTCGATAGGATTCAACCGAATCTTCGAATCCCTGCCCCAACCCTTCTAATTTCTCTATGATAGGAAAGAAATGGAGACACTGACAGGAAATATCATTTTTTAAGAAAATTCTTTATTTTCATACAATTCACTAAAAACATATAAGGCAACAGAGTAATTAACAGTTAAGTTATTAACACTCAAAAGATGCCATATAAACTGGAACCCTTCTCAAAATCAAGTTGGGAATTCTTTAACCTAATACACATGGAACACAATTAGGTGTTTTCGTTAACATAATAGCAGAAAATCAGAACTTCTTCATGCAATTTACCTTCAACAGCAAGTGCAAATGGGGTTAAAGGTGAAGGTTTTACTTAAGTTCCTCGCTAATCTAGCAAAACACGGAAAATATTGATAAACACAGTTAATCCACAATGGACAGTCAGCCACACGCATGTTCGTTCAAAAGTAGACTTGCGCGGGAATCACCGTCAACGGAAAGTAGTACTGCTGAAGTCACAGTATCACAAAGTCCACGATCACTTTCAGTTTCAGTGGGGGGTTGCAAATAATCATGCTATGGAGCAAGTATCAATGCGAAAATTTGTTGAATAATTAATATTTGGTAAATTTATTTTTACATACCGCATTGTGGGAAGCATGGCTTCATTAGGAAAACTTCTCTTATCTTGCATTGCAGATGTTCCTTCACCATCGCTTTGTGGAAGTCGCTATATTCTTACGAAGTAACAATGAGTGAATGATGAAATCAATCTTAGGCTTGTACCAAGAAATTAATATTACAATTATTTTGTAATAAATATAAAATAAAAGATGACTGTGAGCTATGTCACACGATAAGATAAACTGCAGAGCCCGGGAGATAAGAACTCTCATCTCTGATTTATCCCTGTTGTCATGGGAAGTATTTATCCCCTGTGCTGGCTGGGTACCTGTAAGAAATGTTAACCTGTTTATGTAAATGTTCAATTATAAGTGGTAAAATTGCCATTTTCAGAGGATAATACTGGAAAAAGTTTGCCCCTTTTTAAGCAAGTGGCTTTTCATGCATGGACTTGAGTCTGTGTGTAATGGAGAATGAATATGTGAAGTAAGGGATACTGATTCTTTTTGAAGTATTTCTAAATAGCTTAGTTTTCTAAAGCTTTGAACACTTGTAACTGAATATACATGGTGTAAAAGTTATGTGCTTATATTTTATACAGTTTTTTATTAGGATCAGCTTACATTTATGAATTTCATTACTTTTCACTAAATTCACTCAGGAACATGCAAGATTCATCCCCACTGCAAAGAAATCACATAAGACCTGAGAAGTGGTTGAAGCATGAAGTTCAATAAACTATCTGAAAGTTTTTATTATGAATTGATGGATCAAACAAATGCTAATGGAATCGAAACTGGATATCAGTTACATTGATATGATCACTTTGATGTGGTCAAAGTGTGTTCTTTGTTGATGTGATCCTATTTAGTGATTTACAGTCAATATTTTTTATTTTATTTTATGATAATTATTTATTTTATTTGGTAATATATTTTTTTCATTATTAATTATTTTATGAATATTTATTTCATGAAATAATTATTTATTTTCTTTTAATTTTATTAAATAAAATTTTTACTCTATTTTATTTTGTTTAGATTTGTCCGATTTAGAAGAATTGCATGTGCTTTCATATCAGCTTCCTTGTTCTTTCTAGCTATTACTCAGGTCTGAGAAATACTACTCTTGGCTTGGATTCTAATAAAGTTTATAGTAATTGGCATTCTTCCATTATTTTACCAAATTTTTTCAGAGCAGATATATTCTAGGGCAGGGATGGTGAACATTTTGGCTATTGAGTGCCAAAGTTAATAATGAAATAAGAGTATACTCGCTCGACTCACATGCCATCCCTTCGAGTGAGATAGAGGTATCAATTGAGCGCCCTCCCAGCTCTGTGTGCTGAAATAATTGCTCCACGTGCTACTTTGGGCACTTGTGCTATAGGTTTGCCACCCCCGTCCTAGGGGGTTTTACTCAGTACTGCAGTTGTCAGTCCTCCTTATATCCTCTCCTAGCCTTATTATGTATTAAATTTTATGTGGAAAATTCTAAGTTTAGTTTTATTTTTGTAATTTAAGAACTTAACTTTCCTTAACCCTTAAGTAGGCGCATGGGGTCTTTTAGACCCCAAGGGTTTAGAAACGAAATATTTTATCTCATAAATCACTTTCAATGCTTTGAAAACTCATAGTTCAACTAATAGGAAAAATTAAAGGTACGTATGTTGAATTATCGTGCTTTGAATAACTAGTGTAAAAAATAGCAATGTAAAATAAACAAATTTGGCGATGTTATAAACAATTCCACATGGGGTATTAAAAGACCCCACGCGCCCACTTACGTCACTAAGTGAGGTACTTAAGGGTTAAGCTTGTATTCATTTGGAAACAGATAAACAATATGGGTATATCCAGCTGTAATAATATTTTGATGTGGCAGTTTTTTGGAAATCCTTTCAGGGACCACACACTGCCCTACAATTTAGTAGTGTGAATTTCTTGATTTTGGTTCTCAAGAAGTATATGATTGAAATACTTTGAACCACATTTCAAGATATGCAAATATATTTTATAGCAATTAATGATAATTATTTTTAATTTACAATTTCCAGTCGTGTGAGACTCTTGACAGTGTAGATCGTCTTGGAGATGTCAACTACGACCAACTGCTGGAAGGCTATTTGCAGCGAGATGCTCCTCTGATCGTCACTGATGCCATGGATTCATGGCCTATAATGCACACAAATGATTTCTGGTTTGAAAATATAACCCAGGTGGGCAAATATTTAATTTTCCTGCATGATTCAAACCTCATACTTAATTTTTTATTTTGTCTCTGGTGTAATTGGGCACAAAGAGAGATGTAATGGTGACTTCTTCATGTGATGACTTGGTCCTAATCCAAGTGAGTTATTTTACTAATTTTATGCTCGCATTCATAGCTCCTACTTTAGTGGCTTTTCTACCAATCTGAGACTCCAGACAAGCGAGACGCGATCTAGCAGTCGAATTCGGAAGTAGAGGTTGTGGGATACCCCTAATAGCAGTCCGCAGGTCCACGTTGAGATTATGTGGCGTTGAGCTATTTTTTTGAGATTTAACTTCTATTTCTTAGATTTTTTCTCTATATTTTTATACTCAATCCTGTTAAATATAATTCTTTTCATAGTTAGATAGTTTTAGCTATATTAGTATTCCATTTTATTTCAGTTTTCAGGTGTTTAGTTTAAGGGTACGGGTGGTGTTCTATTTTTTACGTATTTCATTTCTCTTTTTTTTTTTAACAATTTTCAGTTGTCTTAGGCATTGTTTTATTGTCATTTTAAGTAATCTGTTTCTTTTTTGATAATCTTTCTAGCTTTTAGGTTTGCACATTCAATTTTAAGTGTCATTTTTATTTTTTTTTTAGTAAGTTAGTTTCGTTCTCTTGCATTAGTTTTGGAAGATCATTTAGTATTATTTGGTCCCGGTTAATCCAATTTATTTTTTAGTTGTAATAATTGTGAGTTTTTTTATAGTTGTAAGTGATTAGTTTCGTTGGGCATCCGTGTTTTCGGGTTAGTAGGTATCACTATTTAGTCTCGATGTGATTCCTGCAATGGCTAGTGGACGTATGAAATTTTTGCTGAGGGAAAACAATTGCAATCGGAATTGTTGTGTTCCTCTTACCGCACCAAACAAAACTTCGCACCTATACCTGACCACGTACTATGGGAGAAAAAAGTATTCCTTTCTGACAGTACAATATTCTTTGGTCTCGGCCACGATAAGGAAAGTTCAAAAAAGGTAATGTGATGGACTCATCACCTGAGTATGTGACGGAAGACCGAAAGTTTGCCAGCCCTGAGCTGTAAACGTGCTGGCGTCCAGAACGGACATATATTATTTCTCGCATGCATTTTAAACGCTCTATTTAACTATCTCGTTCTCGCCAAACTTTCCTCTGAATGCCTTTCTGCCGAACTTCGCTCCTTCCTAGCACTCTGGCAAGGTCCAGGGATTCACCCAATGTCCGCCTCTTCACTTTCTTTCTCTTGTTTTAAATAGTGAAGAAGTTTATATTATTTAGTAATTATGTTGAGAGCTGCCGCTAATTACTGCTTCAAACGGATGGAATGATTTAGCGAAGCATGTAGCATAACCTAAGACAGTTAACAGAGCACATACATGATTATCCTGTAACAAATGCAAATACAAACTTATGTTCAATACACCAATCATGGCGACAGCATCACTTCAGCTTGGCGGAGCCCTTTGTTCCACTGTTATATTTGGTTTTCATTAAGCTGTCAGGACATACAACTTGCTTTACATTACAAAATTGGTGTTTCACGGTAGAATTCTGAGGGAAACCATGCGTATATTGGCTGAACACTGGTGCCAAATGCTTTTAATGAAGCATGGTATGGATTCAAATTATATCATTTCGATTGGTAAAATTTCATTTCTTATGTATAAAGAATTTTGGATAGAAGAAAGTAATATTTTGACTGGCTTATAAAAGTAAATATCCTACGGCTGCAAAATCAGATTGATATTGGTGGTATTACTTGAGTGTATTCTGGTGGTAATGTGTATGTCGGTTGGCTGAAATCATCCATGAATCCTTTATTCAAAAGATAAATAATGCTTTGCCCAGTCAAAGACTTAATGAACAAAAGGAAAGGAATGTTGTTTACGCTCAGGATAAGCTCTTGTTCAAAATACAGCTCATATATATTGCTGAATAGCTTCCCCGACTATAAGTGAGTCACAAAATTTTTGAAAACTGTCTCTTCAACATTAAGGTGGATCATTTGCAGAGTACAAGGGAAGGGCTTTATCTCTTTCTCTAGTATCTGTCCAGTAGTGTAAGATAAGGGAAGGTAGGATCCCTGCTGGTAGGTATTTTCGCATTTGTTTCTTCGAAGAGGTGGGTTGAACTCTGCGGCCTCCGGATTTAGGGTGGATGCCATAGGGGTGGGAAACAAAGGAGGGAGAAATGCAGGGGCTGAAGGGTTTAAAGGTGGGTCATGAAGCAGAGAACTATGTCGAGGTCGGTGTACGTAGCGGGGTGTCACTTTGAGAAGAAAGACTGGAATGTTGAGTGGGAGACCTGGTTTGCTAATTTAGGGAAGTGCTCTTGCCAATGCATTATGAGAATATCGGCAGGTGGAGAAAATTGGTGTGGGCAAGGGCAAGTGCACTGGTAGGTTGCTCTTGTGGAAATTCATGTTCGGTATCAGAGAAGCTAGAATGCCGAAATAATATGAATGAGAGCCTTATGTATGTCACAGGAAGTGAAATGGATACTGCTAATAATGTAGAAATTTCAAGCAAACATCCACAACAGTGGTATGCTAAATATAGAGGAGAGTAGCAACGAAAGAGCACGAGAGAAAAATGAATTTACAAGCAATGGAAAGTTAATATAGAGTCTGAAAGTTTACAATCAACCAGAAGGATGGATCCTGCACTTCCTGCACTAAAAAGAATTTTAGAGGAAAGGGAAACAATAGAAGGCTTTTAACACTCTTAAGCATCACGTAATTAATTAAAATAAGGGGAGAGAAATTTGGGCGGAACTTAGGGAACACTTGGTTACACTTAGGGAGCACTGATAGAGATCGACAACAAGGGAGAAATTTTCGCACTTGGGGAATCACTTGACACTATGTGGGAGACCAAAACACTTCAATAGATAAATATTTGGCAAAGCTGGTGTGGCTGCAAACAGGGATGATCGGGTCCGTAGATGATCACGAACAGGGAAGACTGAGATGGATGAGTGCGAACTGGGATGACTGGAAGAGGGAAGAGCTTGAACTGAGATGTCCGGGAAGATTGATGATCAGGAACCAAGAAGACAGTAAGTATGCGAACTGGGATGGCCGTGAAGATAAATGAACAAGAATGGAGATGACCGTAGAATTGATGAGTAGATAATGAGGCAAACACAAAATACAGCATCTATGCAGAGTGTCTCTCTTGCTCCTGCATTAGTCACATGACGGCTGCGTTAATTATGAGGCTCCATCTCTGACTTGTTGAGGAGTCTAATCCCACCTCAGGCTCTCTAAATCTCTTTACAGTTGTGATGAAAGCTTTGTGCTGTTATCTTGTTGCCGAACAATCTTTCCATCCTGATTCCAAACATTTCTTGGGCCGGACATATCTTTAGCAGCATGGAGAACTCGTTTCCTAGTGGCAGTAAGGCACTCTGTTATTAGGAAACCACTGCCTTTAAATTGTCTCTTGGTTCTCCATACTTTGTCCCTCTCTTGATAAGAGAGGAACCAAACAATCATCGACCTATGAGAGGAGCCACTGGATGCTTTATGGGGTCCAATCCTGTGTGCCCACCCAAGAAGAATATATGAGATGGCATAAGGGAAGCAACTAATGCTGAATGAGGCGAGTGGGCATATGCCAAAATGCTGGTGGGAGCGACTTGCAGGGGACATACACATGTACGTCGAACCGGCTGGAGAGGTTAAGTTGGATTACATGGTAGTAGAGATTATGATAATGTTAACACGTTCAACTCGGTGAATAATTTTTTGTAACATAGCATAGGGGTGGCATGAGGATGAAAAACGAATGCTTATCAGGTGGTGGAATAATTTGGCAATTTAAGTTTTATATGGTGGGATCTGTGTCACTTTTAGTCACATATTAGCAGTCCATCTTAAATTTTATTTACAAATTTAAGTGTGGTGGGACCCACAGGTGAGTCACACCACTCTGTGGGCCAATGGTGATATGACCCATTAGTGGTCATGCTGCCCTCTGGGATTATGCCAATGTGATGTACCATGCAAAGGTGAACATGTTAATTATGTGTCTTTATTTATGAAAGCATTATGCTTGAAATGTTAACATTTATGTTTGTTGTGTTTTACCATGTGTTTGACTAATGGTCTTTTTCTTCCTCAACTATTTCTCATAACTTTCCTCAGCTTTACTTACAAGATGAGAAATTGCGAGACACTGTACCATGCATTATGACTACTAACATCCGGACTGGCTCCTCTGATCTTCATGCATTTCTTAAAAAAATACACAATCCCAAAGTAGACCGGTGGTTTGTACACTGGTGAGTGCTTTGTTGGGTTTCTGTGAGTTGACTGATGCAAATCTCTTGGAGTGACTTCTTTCGTGCATGATTTCTTTTATTGCTATTTTTGGAATCAACTTCACAGCCTGTTACTTAATATTTCCTTTAGATTTGACTTACGTTTTGTTTCTTCTTTTGTTGACCATTATCTGATGTCTGGCATGATGATAAGATTGACAATTGGTGGTTTCTTGGAATAGTATGCATTTTATTTCTGCCTTCCTACTCTTGAGGTGCATTGCAGTCTGGTTTTTGGTTCCATTTGTAGGATCTTACGTGCATATAAAATCATATCTCATTTTTATAAATATTAAATGCATCCAATATCATAATTTTCTAATTTTAATTAGTTATCTCTGTTCCCTTTTAAAGTTGCCAAATCTCATTTTAGCTGAGTGGTGACCTTTAGGTTTAATCTGGTTTCAACACATTTCCTAAATGCAAAGCCTTAGTTTCAATAATTTCTGATCTGATAACTATGCATATATGTATTACATGGGGGCTCATATTATTTTTCTCTTCATTTATAACAATGTAGCTTTATAATTTCTACTTTATTGTAAAGGTGGTGTTTGAGTTTTAAATAATCTACATAACGAGAAGTATGTTTTAATTATAATCTTTGGATTCATGTTTTTGTCTAAAGGAGCAATCACAAAAGTATTTGTGTCTTATATCCTGTTGTTCAGTTACTCTCAGTTTTGTGTGGAGAGAAATGCATGATGTACTTATCTAGATAATTAAAATGTTTTATTCTACCATCATGGGCGTAGCCAGGGAATTTGGCTGGGGGGGGCCATGGGACAAACCACCCTCCACCCATGGGACCACCTCTGGGGGGTACCCCCACTTCAAGAGGGGGTGTTTCTCCCGCGGAAATGTTTTTTAATTTAACCTTCTCAGAACTGAAATTAAGCCAAATTGGTGATGACATTTTTGTAAATTACTGAACGGGATTGTTGTAGACTAGAAAATGATCACACCGAGTTGGAAAATAAAATAGCTTTTATTTTCAACGAGGAGTCACACATTTTCAGAGGGATCATAGTAAACTTTGGGATGGTTATCTGCTAATAAATTAAATACAACTTCAATATTAAAGTGAAAACAAAGAAAAGATACAAAAAATTTGGTTTAAAGGAATTTTTGTTTTTTTGACAAAAATTTTCAATGATGGTAGTGATGGGAACCCTTTCTTTAACAATTTTTTTTTTTTCGATTTGGAGAATGGATGGATTTGAAAATGTGGATTGGCCGGTTGTAGACCGAATCCACGACTTGATTCTTCGCATGACTGAGAAACTTCTTTCACATCCACCCGAGCTGACAGGCAGGCCGATTGCTACTTGGAGAAGTCTGTAAATATTCGGCATGATATCTTCATTTATTTCTGCTCAGACACTTTTAAGTTTGACCTCTAGTTCCTTGTTTTTTAATATTTTTTTCAATGGTGTTGCCTCGGCATTTAAGGAATGGGTATCAATATTCAAAATTTATTTTTAATTATTAATGAAATCTTCAGCTTCAGTCAAGTTCAACTGTGTAAAGGCATCCGCTGCCTTTGCCACGGGAACGGACTCAAACCTGTGCTGAAAATGTGAAATAACGTTATCCAAAACCCTGTTGTACACCTTGATTTTCCAGTAATCTCAAGTGTTGGGGTTGGTCAGATGGTAGGTCGGTCAGCTAGCTTTTTCCTACGGTAGTTTCAGCATAGTAATCGCCCATTTTTGCGGACGACTGCTGCCTTCTTTTCTTTGAGACAGACACAGGCTCTGGCAAATTGTCGTTATAGTTCGCAAATTCTACTATCTCGGCCCATAAACCATTAAAATTATTTCTGCTCTCTGCGAAAGTAGTTGGAATGCTGGCAACAACTGAACTTGCTCTCCCGAGCGTCGCATCTGGGCCTTGCAAATACTTACTCAGCACGTTGGTCACCGATAAAACTGAATGGATTACGAAAAGATTAACTACGAATTCAGGTTGTGCGATAGATCTCAACAAACCGATGGCCACCACCACCATGGCCCTCATCTCGTGCAGCGTTGATTTCCTCCTCAAGGGCTTCTTTGATTGCGTTGAAGTTATTTATTACAACGTTACAATTTGTGTAACGGCAGCACCATCTTGTACTACTTAAGTTCCCCATTTCTTTCCCCGCAGAAAACGGCTCTGCAGACCCTTGCGTAATCGAAGATAACGAGTTAGCCTAGCCTTCTAGCCTGCCTAGCTTCTTTTGAATCTCTGCTGAGATGGCATGATTACCAGGTTGTGAATAGTGCATATGGAGGGCTTCAAGAGTATTGAAAAAATGTAAGCTGACTGGATATCGTTGCAGGAATAGACAACGGCCAAATTTACTTTGTGAGCTAAGCAGTGGATATAAATTGCCTGTGGGTGTAGTTCTTTCATTTTCACCTGGAGACCTGCATTCTTTCCTGACATTACGTTGGCAGCATCGTATGATTGTCCAATCATTGGTATATCGTCCAAGCTGTATTTAGTTAAAAAATCTTGAATCATTTGGCTTAGAGACTCGTAATCTCTTGCTGTGAAACAATTTAAGAAACCCAGAAACCTTTCGATGGGCTCCAATCCTCTTACGTATGTCCCTCAAAACTGCTGACAACCGTTCTTCTTTGTAACATTTGGCTTCATCAACCATCAATGAATAAAACCCACACTCCCGCACTTCCTTTACAATTTCTTGAAGAGTTAGACCGGCTACAACTTCTATTATTTCGTTCTGAACCGTTGGGTTGCAAGAGTTAAGGCACTGCTCAAAATGTTTTGCAAAAAAGTCATCATACTTCGCAAAAAGCTTACACAATTCAACAAAGTTTCCCCTATTCTGAGATTCAGAGCTCTCATCATGTCCTCTCAGTGGCATGCCTTGACAAGTGAGATAGGAAATAATGTCAGCTACTTCTGTCAAGTAACGTTTTTTGTCTTCAATCTCTTCTTTACTCTGATTTACGACTCTCTCGTGTACAGTATCAGATACGTTAGCTATTTGGTACCCCAGATACTTTTGATGACAATTCGAATGAGATCCTGATTTTTCGTGTTTTTCGATCGCATCTTTTAATATTTGCAAAACCACGTTTTAATAAACTTTTCGTTTTGGTCTCGCACAACCCCGGTAAAGAAAAATCTACACACAAAGCAGTATGCTCGATCTTTTTCCACACTGTACTCCAACCACTGGTGTTTTTCATAGTAAGCATCGGCAAATGATCGGCTTCTGTCTCCAAATAGTGTTTTCGGGAATTAATTTTCAGTTGTTTCGGTCCAGTTTCCAAAGTACCAAAATCCATCGGTTCAGATGCTCTTTCCTCGGTTACTTCCATTTTTTCATCTGTGGGTTTAGTTGAAGTTTCAAACGTTGATGGTGCAGAGGAGGGGAATGTGCGGTCGTCTCTAGGAGGATCATCATCTTCACGTTGATCATTTCTTGGAGGGGGAGAGAGAGTTTTCTTGAAAAATTATCGAATATATCTGAAACTTTCTTCATCTTGCACCTAAAGAAAAACAAAATAGAAGGGAAAAATCACATGATTTCGCGAAACTTAATCAACTTCACAACACTTATAGTGCTTTCCGCATTTAATTGACAGTATGGGCTCTCATGGAGATTCGTTTCCCATGTTAATCTCCACAAGGGCGGAGGTGCGCTGTTGTCAAATGCAGCATTAAAATTAATATTGCACTATGCACTGTATAAAAATGTGCCATAATGCATAAAGAGACGCTTTATTTAGTGGTGCCAATAGTTTTTCGACGCAGTTTATAAAAATTTTTATAAAAAATATTTCCTTAAACTTCCCCTAGAAACGCGGTTCTTTTCACTTTATTTTTTTCACTCGATTGTCGGCAAACCGTTCCTCATGCTGGATTAAAACTTGTACATAAAGGTTTGTCATACTATTTTCTTAGTAACAGTGCACATGTTTTTTGTGGTTAATTGAGCTAAAAGGTTGTTATACTGATGTAAATATCTTAAGGACAAAAATTTGAATTTTTGTAAGGTAAAAAGTAGTCGCCTGCTAACTTAGTGAAAAAATCATTTCTTTATCTCAATCGTGAAGGGAGTTACAACGTTTTGATCTTAAGAAAAATTATTACGCGCCGTCGAGGCGCGATGTTTGCTCAGTCTGCAAGTGAAGACAGGAGTGAAGACAATTAGTAACGGCAGCATCATATATCATATTTGAGGTGTTTTGTGACTTGACTAAATTGCTTCGAGAGGGAGGTAAGGGGACTATTCAATGAGCGTGAAAGGTGGGGAGGGGAGGAGGGCTCTTCTTGTCTCACGAAGGGGAGTATGGGAATCGAAGATGATCTTGCGTAAGTTTATGTTTACACATGAGATCATACTTGTATTACCATTTTAATAATAATCGTGTTTTTAGAACTGCAAGAATGTATTTACTACGAGCTAGTGTGCTCCCGCTACCTCTCGGCCTGAGTCTCGGAAGTTAATAAAAAGAGGTAAAATTTTCAGGACAACATAGCTTTGGATTCCTTGTGATGAGCGAAATATATTGTGATCATGAATTTTGACACAACTAGGCAAATATCGCAACACGGATATACAAAAGGGATTGTACCTACATCTGATTCACAACTAAATAACTCTAAGATTCACTACTGAATGCTCCACGAATTACTACGGCTTACGGCCATGGAGCTTATTCCATGCACGTCAGCGACGGACATTAGTTTTACATGGTGAAATAAAGGGCGGGAAAGACTGGCCGATAAACGTAATAGTAGAAAAATAAGGAGAATTTCCTATCCCAGTTTCTCCCTGGCTGATACGAGGATTCCCTGATTTTTCCAGAAATTCGAAAGCCACAAATTCAGGTAACCTGCGCCAAACCTAGCAACTCAAGGGTGGTAAAATCAGTTTACCAGCGTTTCTCCAACCTGCGTTCATAGGACGAACTTGATACTAGCATATAGGCACGGGTTACTGGCTTTCCAACGTAGTAGTGTGAACGGGGCCAAAGGGACCGGACTGCCGCGCGCCGTGCTGTGGCTCGGCCGCAGGCGCGCGGTTGCCAGCGCTGTGTGAAGCGTGGCCACCACAATTTCGATTTGTAAAATTTTTCTGGGGGGGGCCACGAGCCTTCTGGGGGGGGCCGGGCCCCCCCAGGGACCCCCCTAGCTACGCCCATGTCTACCATATTCATCCAAGTATGAAATGACTATTTGTTTGGAAGTATCATTACTCATTTTGGATTTGAATATCAAGTATAAGTGTGTGTTTAAATAATATTGTAAATTGAATGTATGTAGGTGAAAATTGAATGAATTTAAGTGAATGTGTGTATGCTAGAACTCCTGTGATTTTTATTGTTATTATTGAAGTAAAACTTTTATTTATTCAAAAATTAAAAATGCAAGATGCAAAAAAACTTAAAAGGTAGTGAGAGAGGGAAAAGTACCTATGTAGTTAGTTCTTATTTGAGGTATTTCCTCATGAATCATGTATGATTTTGAACTGTACCTCACCGTATGATTTTATGAAATAACCGTACATTTTTCTTATTTCTGGGGTAATTGCTATTATAGTTGATTGCAGAGGAAAAACTTAACTATGTGCTCATTCTTAGAAATCCCTTAACAAATGCAAGCTCATACGTACTGCAAACTGGGTTGGGAATGGCTTGTGTGATATCTTCTTACTGGTGGAATGTCTTTGGGTTTTTGATAGTATGAAGCAGGATATGTATTATCATATGCTTAATGCAAATTCTGGCAATTGGATGATGAGGGTATAATTTCATTGATATTATCTCTCATGACTCTATGACCTCGTGCATGTCATTTCTGACTCCTTCACCAGGTTGGAGGAAGTGTAGGGAATTCTCCTGTCATTGATTGTGTAGTTTTGCAGCATTGATGTATTGAGTAGCTCCTTTGTGTATGCATCGAAAAATATATGAGAAGTAGCCATAATATTAGTGCTCATTTGCAGGAATTAGGAAAACTTAGTGAAGTACTCCAATAGTGAAAACATTGATTTTTGGAAAAATATACTGTGGAGTTTTACTTGTTTCTTAGTATTTTTCCATCAAACAGATATCAGATAATACCTGAATAACTTAAATATATGCAGTATTAGAACATTTATTAAAACTGCAGACTAGTTTTCTTGAATACCTATTACTTAGAATCAAGTGTAGGCTTACCTGTTTTTACCTTATCTTGCAGTTGTTTTTTTATTTTATACCTCGCCTGGGAAAACTTGGAAAACTATAGACATGCCAAATTTTTTCAATAGCCTCCATGTTTCATTTAATGAATAAAAGCACTATGAAATAGGTGTAAACCAATCTCTTTTTTGGTTTGCAAACACTTGCTTCTATAGAATTTTATTTTTTTGTAAAATCACATGATTCTCAATTGATTTATAATCATTATAAATTACACACAATCAGACCACACCACCCAGCTGCTCCATGATTAACAAAAGAACTCAAAGAGAAGATGAGAGAAAGGAATAGGATACACCATGCCTATATCAGGTCTAGAAATTAGACTTGGGCCGATACCGATAGCGAGTATCAGGTATCGGCCATTTCCCGATACTTCGATACAACAAGACAAACGTAACAAGGGCGATGGGTTAGGGAAGGTGAGGTCATTTAACAAATTGTCCGGGTTTTTTCAGAGGCCAATCTCCCGTTGCTCAAGTGCATTCATCTTCCATCCTTTCGCGCACTTGTGGAGGATAGTCGGTCGAAAGTCGCTCAGGTCGCCCGTTTCCAATAAGTGTAAAGTGAAGGCCGATGATGGGTCCTTGTTGTGGAAACACGCCTTATGTTCTTTGGATCTCACTGCTACGCTGCGTCCGGTTTGTCCGATATAAAAACCGTGGCAACCCTGGCATTCCAATTTATAGACTCCACTCCTTAAGATGGGATCTATTACGTCCTTGGAGTTAATTAACATCTTCCCCAAAGTGTTATTGTTATAAAAACATACATTAAAATTATTTTTTGGTATGGCATTAGCGACTAAGTGGGAGAGTTCACCAATAAAGGGTATTTTGAACCACTTCTTCTTTTCCGATTGGACTGGCAGCAAGGAGCAGGTGTCAGAAATAGCGGAATGTTTTAGTTTTTTGTTTAAAATTTTATTGACTAAAGTGTCCTCATCTGTTGTTGTGAGCGATTTTTCTAATTGTCCCCAATTCCCGTCGAAAATTGGTGGTCGATAAAGGAATATTCTCCAATCGGTGGATCATCGAGTGAAAAAAGGCATGCTTACGGGAGTGGGAGTGGCATGAGTGGGCTGGTATAACTGCATCCGAATGAGTAGATTTTCTGTAGATGGCAAACTTCGATTTGTTATTCCTGATAGAGATAGTTAGGTCGAGGAAGTTGATGGAACCTCCTCCGACTTCCAATGTTAACTTGATCCTGTCGTGGAGTCCGTTTAAAAAGCTTAAAAAACAATTTAATTGTCGCATGCTGCCTGTTCATATACATAAAATGTCATCTACATATCTATACCAATATAACATTATGCAGTAAAGCGTTGTCAGAATTAAAAAGCATGTTTTCCCAGTTGTCAATGAACAAGTCTGCTAGAAGGGGAGAGAGGGGGCAGCCCATGGCCAATCCCTCCTTCTGATGGTAAAATTGGTGTTCGAACGAGAAATAATTCTGTCCCATGCACAACTTGAATAGTTTTAAGAGTTCGGTGGCCGCCTCTGACGTGTCCAAATATCTCTCCGCCACTTTGAGAGCTTCGTCGACCGGAACACATGTGAATAGGTTGGCCACATCGAATGACACCAATTTTGAGTTTGCTGGGAAGACCAAGGGTTTAAGAGTTAGGGCCAGTTCAATCGAATTTTTGATTCCAAACCTGGGGGAATAAGATGACATATCACGGTAGATGGTTTTAAGCTTATAAGCTAACTTATGCATCGGTGAGGAGATTTGTGATACAACGGGTCTGATTGGATTGTTGGGTTTATGAGCCATAAAACTTTTGACTTTAATACTATCAGTATCGGCCACTGGTATCAACGTATTGGTTTGGTATTGGAAAAAGTGGTATCGTTACAAGTCTACTAGAAATATTGCTGTCTATTCTAAGTATAAAACTCTTAGAAACTATGTCAGTCAACTAGTAAAGTCAGCAAAGCTACTACTCCGAAAAACTCACAGATCTTTCTAAGCCACATTGACTCTGGGGTGAACTAAGGCATATAGGTCTACTTCGAAGTAAAGATAACACTATTATCCCTACTTTAACCTTAAATCAGCTCAATCATCATTTCACGTCATCTTCATCTCTTCCCTCAACATGCGTAAACATCTATTTTTCTAAAATCAACTGATTCAGGCGAGATGTAGTGGAAGTTTGACATATTAGAATCAAATATCGGTGCACTTTTCCACAAGTAATTTATTAATGCGTACGACGCGTTTCGGCTCACAGAGCCATCATCTGGTACAAGACTGGTCTTGTACCAGATGATGGCTCTGTGAGCCGAAACGCATCGTACGCATTAATAAATTACTTGTGGAAAAGTGCACCGATATTTGATTCTAATCTATTTTTCTATTGATCCTGTTGTACCCTTTGATGATAATAATTTTCATTTTCGCTATGTTACTGCAGTAGACTTCCAGTAGACAAAAAGTATTTATTTGAAATCAAAGTCCAAAGCAAGTGGAAATAACGATATTTCACCAACCTTTATCAGAATGGCAATGCCAGTCATTCTTCCGGGTTTAACTGAGCTCATAAATTTCTGTTTATAGACGTCTACTTTTACAACTGAATGGAAGTATGGCTTGGTCCGATCAATAAAAAATATCAAAAACCCCTTAGCTATATTCCACAATCGACCTATTACAATTTTGTTTCCTGTCACATTGCCTAGAAAAAATAGTTTATAATCAACTAATGGAATACTTAGAATATAGGAATTTTTGTGATCCTTTTCAGGCTATTTTTTGGAAATGTTTCAGCACACAAACAGCTCTACTTGAGGTAACTGATGAAATTAGATTAGCCATTGAAAATAAAATGCTCACCATCCTTGTGTTGTTCGACTTTAGTAAGGCTATGTGCTTCATTTGAAGTAAAGATAAATCAGACCATATCAGATGATCACTGAAAATCTTGACTATGTTGATCACACTACGCTTCTGCTAAAACTTAAATCCTTAAAATTATCTAATGGAGCTCTAAATTGGTTTATGTCATACCTCTATGCTAGGAAACAAGCAGTAAAGAGTCACAAAGGAACTTTATCAACATGGAGTTCTATAATGCAAGGAGTTCCCCAGGGTTCAGTTCTAGGCCCACTTCTTTTTTCGTTGTACATTCTGGATTTACCTCAGCAACTGCAACACTGCAAATATATGCTTTATACAGATGATTTTCAGATCTATTTCCACTGTAAACCTGAAGATATAACAGAGCATATGAGACAAGTGAAGTCTGACCTACATAGACTTCATTCATGAGCTGGGTCCAATAAATTTATTTTAAATGGTGCTAAAACTAAAGCCCTTATATTGGGAGGTACTCGTATGCTTCAACGAATTGATCTCGATCTTATACCAAAAATACATAATAATCAGCATGTATTGAATTATTCCATGTGATTGGAAACTTGGTATCTCTATTTATAATAATCTTTCTTGGGCAGAAAATGTATCTCAAATTTCAAACAGGATTAATTCAATTTTATATCAGTTGAAAATTGTTAAAAATTTGCTTTCTGTAGATACTAGAAGGAAACTTGTTTGCTCATTGATCTTTTCTCATCTAGACTACTGCTCTATTGTCTACTATGATATCACTGATGAGCTCAACTCAAAACTCCAACGTTTAATGAATTCATGTGCCAGGTACATATTTGACTTGAGAAAGTATGAGCTAGTGATGGAAAAATCGATTTAGATTAAAATCGGAAATCGAGTTTTAATAGTCAAAGATCGAGGAAATCGAGATCGAGCCATGATCTTCGAGTTTCGATCCAAACTCGATTTTTCAAATTCGATCTTGACCATTTCGTTTGATCTCAGCAGCGTGTAGTAGTCAGTAGGGGTCCTCGATGAACTGCCACTGAGGTCACTTCTTGTTAGAAGTAGATGCCAGTAGAAGTTAGGCAATACCTTAACAGGCCACCCGTCGATAGGAAAGTCAACCCCAATCCTCTGAAAGTCTGGGAGGAGATAAAGGGTGAATACCCCAACACGTGCCGTTTCGCGATCACAGTGCTGAGTATGATAACGTCATCCGTCCCATGTGAAAGACTTTTCTCTTAGGCCGGTAAAATTGGAAAGGCACACCTTTCTCAATCAGTTGATCTTTCTTAAGGCCGTTTTACACGGTCATTGATACTGCGCAGGCTCATGCGAGAACACTTGCGCAAGAAATCTTGCACCGTGTAAAGCGACAACTTGCGAGGACAGGCAGCGCCACTGCGCGAACACATGCGAGCAAATTAGAACATGTTCTAATCTGATACATGCGTTCGCACAAGTTTGAAGTTTATTTCTCTCACTAGATGGTGCAGATGTAGCGGCAACGAACGGCCTGGGGAATTCTAGCAATTAAATAGGTTGTTGACGATTGAGTTGGGTGTTTTTGTTTGCACTCCACTCCTTAGGTAGTGAATAAAGTGCAATAATGATGAGCTGGGCGATTAATCACGTGGAAGCTTAAATTTCATGCGTAAAGGAAGAACCTGTTACCTTGGCCCACATCCGTTCGTTTGTGGTGCAAATTTTGAGCTAAGTATACGGGACTAGGGTCTCCACTTTTATGTTAGACTATTATGGCTTAAAACATATTTTAAAGTGGTGGTAATTTATCGCATCTTTCACGTCCAATTAATTGCTACTTCACAGATCTTGACGTTATGCGATATATTGATGGTATTACCGCTACTGAATGGTATATTGTCACTGACATCATGCACCGACGATTGCACCGTGTAAAGCTGTCAAGCAAGTGTCCTCGCAATTCTCTACGTCACGGACTTTCACAGACGACTGCTCAAGCCCAATCAACATCAACTTGCGCAGTTTCAATTACCGTGTAAAATGGCCTTTAAAAATTTTAGTGAAGCCGAATGGTTCCAAGTGGTGATCCACATTAAAGTAAATTGTAAATTTTTACGACAAATAATTCAAGAATGTTTTCCAAGTACATTTTTAGGGATTTTTTATATTATTAAAATATGTATTATGAGCGTTTTTCAAATGAATGATAAACATGTTTTTGTACCAACTGCATTTTTTTCATAAATGAACCATAGATTTCTTCGATTAATCGATCTTTTGGTTCAAATTTCGATTTTTGCTGAAAAGTCAAGCTTTTCATTTTGATTAAAAATCGATTGCTCGAAAAATCGATTTTGACTGACATTTTTCCATCACTAGTATGAGCACATCAGACCCATTCTCTATGAACTTGGATGGCTCACATTCACCTTCAGGAGGACATACTTTCTGGGATTTTTTAAGGCTATTTTAGAACAAAAAGCCAACTTATTTACTAAATATTTGCTGAGAGACCACAAAGAGCATGTGCAAGAAGAACTAGACACCATGATCAAAGATACTGCTATCCTTCTCATAAAAGCAATGTTTATGGAAAGTCTGTTTTGGTTAATGCCATTAAGTTATGGAACTCACTGCCTACGAGTATTAGTTTGCATACCATTACAATGTTTAAAACTAAATTTTATGAATATTTGATAATAAATCATACCATTAAATATCATTCTTCGCTACATTGGCACCCAAAACTGTTTGAAATATACTGGGAAATTCCAAGTTGTATTTTTTTTTTTTTTTGCTTTGTATGTATTTATTATTATTGTATTATTTCGAATGTGATGTAAATATATGTAATACTATGTATTTTTTCTTAGGTGGCCTTGCCACAGAAAAATATATAAATATTATTATTATTGGATAGTGGTGTTTTAACCTGTCTTTAAAATTTAGATTAATGACATAATAGCTTTCTCCTAATTACTTTTCAGGCAAAATTGTGACATAAACGCTGTTAAAGCCCTGAGGAAGTTTTATCAGCGCCCCTATTTTTTGGCTACTTCAGTTTCCCCTGCACACTTCAATTGGGTACTTATGTCATCTGACTATAATACCAAGAACTACAAAAAGGTAAGTTATTTTGCATACAAATATACATGTATTATGTACAAACATTTTATTTTGAGAGGACATATTATCTTAGCACATGATTTTTGATTATGTGGTTATTCGATTGATTTGTTAGTTTTAGAACAAAATTATTGTGAAGTTCGTAGATCAAATTTTGTGTATTTGAAACTGTAAAAGAATTTTTATTTGGTGATGTCAGCTCTTATTGGTTGTGGTTACATTTGATAGCTTTTCTTGGCTATGGATATCATATGGTGGGGCATCAAAGAGAGTGCTTGATATAAAATTATAGGCAGTTTAAGCAACATAAATAAGCTTGTTAAATCTCAAATTGATTGTACATAATAGCCATCTTACTAAACAAATGGATGTATATTTTGCCTTGTGGCTGTCTTCTTTTTTCTGGGAGAAAGAGATTGAGTATCCAAGTTTCTGATTTCTCCTCTCTAATACACAATAATGTGGGCACCATGGCCATCTTTCCTCGTGTGTTGTTTCACGTCTGTAAATGGCTATTTTCTTATATTGTTATCTTAAGAGTATTGGAACTTTACCTTGCAATTATATGGTGTCACATTACTTTTTTTATCACATTTGTGTTAGTTTTACATGATTTGTTTTCATTAGCTTATGGTATCAGTGAAATTTCAGGAGCAACATAAAAGTTATTGAGTAGAGTTTCAGAAAAAGTCTTTCGTAAAAAACAGCTGTTAACTATTTTTCCATACTTTCTCTAATTTTGCATCAGTAGTTTATTTATTTTAATAGTGAAGAATACCCTTTTATTATACAGTAGAAACTTGAAATTACGATTTCAACCGTACCGGAAAAATCGACAATTCGTAATATAAAATATCATATGAACGAGTATCCTTCATCAACATCGCGATAAAGCTACCCTCCTGAAATTCCTGCAATGCACTTGCATGATTTACGATGCTAAAATTCATGGATGAGTATTTATGCTGATAGGGTTCATAAAGTAAAACACACCTGACATGTTTCTTTTCTCCAATGAGTTAGAGAGGCAATCAAGTGTCTTTGCAAAATTTTCGTGCAGTTTGGACTAGGCCTATGAAGATACATTAGCACATTTTTCTATATTATCTTAATATCTACTGAAAAACTCGTAACGTAAACGTAAGTGGTGTATTTATATTTTTAGCTATGTATGCATACACTGGGAGGTATGTATGTATACACTGGAAGTGGGCGATTTGCGCGATCATTTGCAACTAGATGCTGTTCTGGATGCAGAATTTAGAGGAATAAATTTCCACTAGAAGAAAATCATATGCTCCGAGTCAGGTATAATAGATTAGACCTAAATTAAGCTAAAACAGGGAAAAGATTCTCTCATGGACACTATGTCAATCATGTATTTTGCTCAAATAATCATATGACTGTTAATTTGGCGAAATAGCAACCGTTATTCTCCCCTGGATTCAGCTTATCTTTGCGTGGTTATTCCCTAGACAAGGAGTCTCCAAACTTTTCAGCCCGGGGGCCGCATTACCTACCTAACAACAGTTTGGGAGCCAACTACATATTTGAGGTCCAAATAAAAAAGAATCAAAACATAGGTGTTGTTTTTCATTTTTTATTTAATATTATTTTATTCAGTTATTATTTAATAACACATTGAACATGAACCCCTGTATTAGTGGGAATGGCGAAATTGATACCTGGATGCCAAAATAGCAGACATTTCTGGCTTTAGATTTGATGTCCCTAACATCAACAGTGATCTGAAATTATCATCATGCAAGTTTGTTCTCAAATTGTTCTTCACGTATTTCATTCTTGAAAATGTTTGTTCACTCAAGTATGTTGTTCCAAAGATTGAAAGGTACCTTGATGCAAAAGTTTTGACATTTTGAAAGTCTTCCTTGGGGCGAAAACTGGTAAAAACCCACCAGTCCTTCTTTGAACTTGTCCCTAAGCAGGTAATTTGCTTGCAACTCAATGACCTCCAACTGCAGTTCATCTGAGCAACTGGCCACATCTGCTTCAAATGGGTTTTGAAACAGTCTCACTACTTCTTCCTTTGAATCCAAGTCAGAAAACAGCTCCTGAAACTGCAGGAGATCTTTGATGATATCAAAGATCTCCTGCAGTTTCAGGAGATCTTTGATATCATCAAAGGGGTCATATTCTTTCATCACAGCCACGGTTTCGTTGCAAATCAAACAATGCTTTCTCGCCAGATTTGATGAAGAAGTATTTGAAACTCCATTCTTCTTTAAATTGCCGACACTCGTCATCTATTTTTCTTTTCCTCTTCTCGGACATCGTTGGGCACTCAATTAAAGCGACTTCAATATCAGTAAATAGTGAAACGGAGAGTATGTTGCACAAAATATCGCTCAAAAAACATGATCATGTGCACTAAGTTCATCACATCTATAACTGTAAATAACCGAAAACATTTTTTTAAAATTCTTTCTTGAATTCTGAAATTAAAAATACCTGAATACAGTCTGAAAATATATCCACTTATGATAGAAATATTGTTTCTTTTAATGTTCCCTCTTTAGAATATTCGGAAAATTCTTGTTAAACCAATGACACTCCCAATACTTTATACACACTGGTAAGTTTGTACGCAAAGGAAATTATCACTAAATAAAATAGAGTGCCACATGTTTCGCAATTAGAATTCGCTGACACCAGCCCTTCCTCATCACAGCAGTCAACCACAACTGGCAAACTGAGGTAAAAATAAGTCTTGAACAAGCAGCAAGCCATTTAAGAACTCTACCCCTAGACGGTGTTATATCATCTCATTGACCAAGAAGACTGTATAATACTTATTAAGTGTTCTTGCCATTGACTGTGAACAGAAGTAGAAAGGGTAAGCAACGAATAAGGTTTTGCAATGCAGTGAACGGTTGGAAAACATAACACACTGCTGCGCGCCTCTTTCTTGGTAGAAAGTTGGTAAAAAGGTTACGTCCTTGGAAGCGACAGTTGGTCTTGGCAGGATACACGTGAATTTCCCTAATTTTTTTCCAAAGATGAAAAGGTCTCCACGCGCCAGATGAGAGGGCCCGTGGGCCGTAGTTTGGAGAGCCGTGCCCTAGGCAAAGGCTCTGAAAGGAGCTTAACAAGGAGTTCAGCTTAATGTTTACCTCATTTCAAAAGTAAATTGTAAAAGCCATGCGCTTCAATGGTGAAGGCGTGATAATTTCCTTTACACTTCTTCTGCTACTAAAGATGGTAACGTTATAAATAAATAAATTACAATTTTAACTATGCTCTGCGAAAGCTTTAGTTGTTGCTCTATTCAAATAAGTTCACATACTCTTCATCCACTAAATTGCTGGCATCATTTAAAGTTGCGAAAAATGCTGAGGATGGTTGAAAATTTTGGAACATTTTTACCTATTGTTCTTCCTCTACTTACGATCAAGTGAGAGGATTTTTGTCGGAGCATTTCAGCTCCAGTTTCGGCCATGCACGAAGATGGAATTGGAAGTCTTACCTTCCTTTATCCGTCAGTGAGGTGATTACTCCATTCACCCTCACGAAAACACCTACGACCCATGGTCTTGGATCATACGTCACTCGGGAGGTTGATCCATGTGGGATTCAAGGCCAAGGGATGTGCACGGGAAATAAACATCGGAAGAATCATATCCTTATGCAGGGTAGTCACATCTTGTCTTCCTCCTACTTTACCTCAACAGGCTACGCCTGCAGAGAGGGAGGGCAAGGCACTGGAGAGTGGGATCTTTTATCATGAGTCCAGATATGCGCACAAAACAATATTTGAATGTGTTAGACCCCACGCACAGATTTCTTGCGAAGGGAGACTCTTCAAAGGGTCAAAAGGAGGGCTTGTGAGGCCTGCTGAGCCAGCAGGGGACACTGCACCCATGGAGTGGGTGGGAGGGAGGGGGCACGCAAAGGAGCCTTATCCTGGCAGGGTACCAATCAACTCCCACCCCCGTTGTCCTCCGGGGTGTATCGTCCGATAATGCAAGGGAGAGATGAAAGTGCCTCCGATTGCACTAGGATTCTGACAAGGATCTCCGCTTCCTCTCCAACGGCATGAATTAAGGTTGCTCGTAGGATGGTTATATATATATGTACCTATATAAATATATAAATAACAATAAAGTTGGTCATAGTCATGACAAAAGTATAAACGCACATAAATAAAAGACACAAAGAGAGTTTTCCGATATTTCGGTGGCAACTACCACCTTTCTTGAAGGAGATGAGAGAACTGACTGAGGGGGCAAGGCAGGTTAAGGAATTGAGTGAAGGGTAGAAGTAAGAGGGTTAAAGATGAGTGGGGAGGGAAAGGTTATGAGAAAATGTATGAGAAAAATGGAGAGAGACAGAAGGTTCCTTTAATGAGCCCTGTTAATTCCCAGTTTGCAGAAAGCATGGTAGAGCCAAATTGAAGATTGCTCCAACGTTTTAAGTTGGAGAAGAGACACGGAAGATGGGAGGGAGGCCAGTATGCCCACCTTGAAACAATTATTGAATTTGGATTCGTGGGAGGAGGCATGTATGGCTACCGGTAGAGAATAAAGCTAACTTTTCATGTGGCCGTTTTTGCATTGACGCTCACTGCGCCACCAATCAGAAGCGAGCATGCCAACGCAGCCTGCGTTGCGGTCAGAGTTGGTTAACTTTCATCTTTCTGCATTGATGCAGCTTCGTCAGAGTGAGGAACAATGCATTCTACCTGTCATTTGTTCGTCACGTGATTCTTTCGGTATGGATTATCACCTATAACCACGGTTTACCACCATCATATGTTTTGGTGAATTGCTGCTGGCGCTGCCGGTGACATGAAAACAGGGTATTCTCCTGATGCACAACGCAGCGTCAACGCAACGCAAAAACGGCCACATGAAAACGTAGCTTAAGAATGGGAGGAGGGATTATTGCAGGAAGAGCGGTGACCATTCGTGCGGATGCATAGCAGGGTGGTGGAGAGGCTGATGTAGAAAGCGGGACAGAATTAGCAGAGTAGAAGGTAGACAGTATTTTCAGTGGTACAGGAAAGTGAAGGCATGGAGGGAAGTGAAAAAGAGAGGAATTGTTTGGGAAGGGGCTGGGTGATAAGGTTAGGACAGGTTTTGCATCTAGCACGATTGCGGGAGGAAGGGGGTGTTTTGGAAGGGAGATGGGATTTGGACAGAGGTCTGGTGGTTCTCAGAATACCAGAGATGTTGGGGGGACGTTTGAAGGTAAGAGATGGGCATATAGGGAAAATATTGGTGGTGGTAAGGTTATCAGACAGGATAGGGAATAGGTCTTTGAGGATGTGTGTAAGGGACTGAATACCAGGGAAGTAGGTTGTGCACAAGGAAAGGTTGTCTTTTTTTTTGCGAGGAGGGCTATGGGTGAGTAAGGTTAAAGCCTAGGTGAGCCATCTCCCGGCCACCGTGTGGGCTACAGGGCTAGCAAATTCTAGTTTCCAATGCCTTCAGAAGAGTTTTGAAAGTTCCAAATTCCAATGTCTCGATTATTTCCAGTGTCATGTGGATGGCGACTGTCTTTACTAGCCGCTCTACTTATACCATTGGGATGGAGTTCCAATGCATCTTCATGTCAAGATGCTGTTCAATCTCATGTCCAAACTCAGCTTTATCTTTGGATTGGAAGTATTTATTTGGAACAATTGATTTTTTGATGAATTTACAACTTTAATTGATTTATTTAGCAGATCATGGTAATAAATGTCTCCTTCTAATGTATCAAACTGATCACTTCCAAGTCTGTACTGGATTCAAAATTGTCTATTCCATAAACTGCCGTTAACCAACTCTTGCTGGTTGACTAGGTTGAGTTGCTATTTCATAGGCACAAAATGAGTGTAAATTTCGTATGTAGTGTATATGTTTGCTAAAGAAAATTTGTTGGAAACAGGATAACAGTTAGATTGATTGTTTTACTGTTCTGTTATTCAGGTACTGGAAACATTATAATTGTGCTATGTGGTGAAGTACAGAAATATGGTTTTGCTTATGCTAAAACATTACCAAATAATTGTTAGAGAGATCTTATTGCCTCGCATATTTTGCATTTTATTTCAAGATAGACACAATTGTTTGTATATTAAGGCCCCAGAAAATGTTACTTGGTTTAACATTGGGCGTGAATTATCTTTTTCAGATTGAATTGGATTCTGGCCTAATAATGCTAGCTCAGCTTAGAGGTTCCACCTCATTCAGACTGGTTCCCCACAGTCCATGCAATGCTACTTGCTCTGAATTGGTTGGAGATTTGATGGAAGGGGAGATGTGTAAGTATTACATTCAAGGTACCTATGAGCCACCAAAAAGGGAAGTGGATGAGGGCAATAACTGAGCCTGAAGGGGGGGGAGGGGAAAAGTTGAGAGGGGGTGGGGGAATAGCATTGCGGAACGCCTGTGACATTCCTTCATCTTCTCCTGGGCAACTCTGCAGGGCACGTGCAGGTGGTTGATTGGAACTTTTTCGGGTGCTGAGTGGAATGGGGAGGGTCATGAATGCAGCGTGCGTTGCTAACGGTTGGGTCTTTGAGGGATGCGGGGAAGGGAAGAGGATAGTCGAGACGTGTCAGTGTGTGAGAGGAGGGATTGAAGACCCTCCCATAAGCTAACGATGCCTAGGACATAGGCGTTAGTGGTAATGTAGGTAAATCGCTTGAAACTTTTGAAAAGGACGTCATGAAAAGAATGCTAATCATTCTATCAATATTCCCTTTCATTTGTGCTTTTCACATCATTATCAGAAATGCCAAAGTGATGCTGCTGCCCTCTGCGATTCTTAAAAATAAAAAATGTGCCATTTCTCATTCTCACTGCAATAACATGCCAAATTAAAAAAGTCTGCAACATGCATTAAACGTTTGACTAAATTACATATCAACACACTGAAATGTTCTGTATGAATATAGCTTCTCCCATTTTTTAATTATTAAACTTAAGTCTTTTTGCAAGGACTGTATATACAAAACGTGCTATTTGGTCATTATCATCATAATTAATTATTAAGTGTGCATCAACATGAGGCACTATATTTTTTTCTTGGTAGGGGTGATAAGTATAAATGAAACTTTGTAACAATAAATGAACACCTGTCATCTACGGAATGAAATAGCTTGAAGGCCTGTATATGGTTCCCCTGAAGGCTATGCCACACGTCTTCAAATAACCCGGGAAGGCCTAGCCTGTTTAACACATTTTCCTCGTTACCACGTTCAGGATGTCGGGTCCACTATAAAAAAGTGCTAACGAGAGTCCACTGTATCCCATTTGAGGTCTTCCTTTGCCATTCTTCCTGTTGGTTCACCTTTGACAATTGTCTTCATCAGTACATATGAAAGCTTTTATTGATCATAACTTCACTTATGTATGTACATACAATCGGTAAAATCGAAAGTTATACTTCAACTTCTTTGATCATTCTAGTCCAGTCTAGTCTAACGCTTGTGTGTCCAGAGTTCATAAATATTGAGAGCCACTTGTTAGCCCAAGTCATAAATGTGCCGTTGGAAAATTAATTAAAATATGCACATGGGAGCTAAAATCCTGTCCATGGGTTGGCATAATTATCTGTAGCATTCATCTCACAGGGGAAATGGCATCACTGTTATGCTAAAAACAATTCCTAATTCAATTAACAAATTTCTCTACATAGAATTTTTTAATGCTAAAAAAGTTAATAGTTTAGTAAAAAATACGAATTAAGTAGATTAATAATATCTGCCAGTATGAGACAATTCAAACAAAAAGCCTTGCAGCGAAAGGGTTTCTCTCACAGCATTGAATTTCATGGGCATACATTTTTTTTTTTCATTGTGTGCCTGCTCATGTCTATTCCAATTTGTTGTTTTGTTTAATCTCAAAGTAGTGTCTGGGCACTTTAATGTATTAAGCTACTTTAGTCAATAGACTTTAAACCAGTGTTTACTATGAATCTTAGATGGATTTATTCATCATATTATCATTAAGCTTTTGAATGATGATCTTGTGGACATGATGTATCAATGTGTATTTTATGGCCATTTTGTTTTTCAGTGGTATTCACCAACTTTATGTGGTCATTTGAATACTTCCCTGGCAGAAATATGGGTAATGTAGCAGTCCTAACTGAGACAGTATGGGAAGACACTGCTCCATGAAGAAACAAGTATTTGCTGTAAATGCTTATCAATGTTGTGCCATACTGTTCTCTCCCTGAATAGTATAAGTTACTGTCAGCTTATTTCAGATGGAATTTTTGTGCTGTTTTTGTGATTGTGGGTCGTGTAAGTGATTCATGTGTATCTCCAAAACCTCTCTTTTGCTGATAACCATTTAAAGTCATGGTTTTTGCTTTCAAGAGTTAAATTGCTCTATACAATGTGCAATCTTGTCTAGTCCATTGTGTTGGCATAGATGGTTTTATTTTTCCAATTTCACACTGTAAGAGACCTCTGTTTGGTTATCTCAAAGTCTGAGATGAGGCTTTTGCCAGTGTGGTGTGTTTAGTATGAAAAACCTCTTCATAAAAATCAAGAAGGAAATTCATTGAGGGGAAGAACATTGATGGAATGGAAGGTTTTATAGAGAAGAGCTTTCATGTTTGTGCAGGATTGTGTATGGACTTTGGCTGTTAAGAAATTCGCACCAGGTTTGTTGATTGAATTATTAATTATTTTCAAACACCTAAAAATTTAAAATTCTTGTATATTATGGATCATGCTGTATGTTTTAACTACTACAGGAAGTTCAGTAACATAACAGGAATTTGTACTGCTGTTAAATTGAAAAAATGCCAATTATCCTTTAGATTTGTTGTGATTAATGTAATCACTAATTAGTGATTATATTATCTTAGCTTAAATCTTTACTTCCACCTACCTATAATTCATTTGATGAGATATGATGCCATTGTAAAAGTGGTATATTGGCATTTTTATAATATTTACTGTAGCCATACATAATGTATTGCCATTGTCTTCAAGTTAATCATTTTTCATTTTGTTTCAAGGCAGTGTTATACAGGGAAATGGTTTTGAAAAGTTGTACATGCATAAGTGTAACATGGAATTTCAATGAGAACATATCATGTTCATAGTTATTTATTAAAAGGTTATAGTCAGTGACTTAATGTCACTTGGTCCCTGTATCTTTCTTAAAGCTTTGGTTCTTCCAAATTGAACATTTTTTTCTCATGCTTCTAAATATGTTATTGATGAGGTTACATTAAATCTAGTGTGTAATTTTGGCAGAGTAATTTACTTCAAGCTATATTATTGTTATGGTTTTACAGAGTTCTCTCAGGAGAAAAGTTAATGGTTACATTAGGAAAGTATTAATGCATAATTGGGAATGTATTGCCTTTATTATGCATGTTTGTAAAAATTCAGCTGCAAAGCCTTTTTAGCTTTCTAACTTTTACAAAATTAAATTAATGCATTTTAGCAAAAGTCTCATGCCTTTGAAATTCAGTACCAAATAATGTTTTAGGTCATAGAAATATCATTTAAATCAGTGGTTCATTTCTAGTCAGTAATTATAACGCATTGAATATGGGTGCTTATATTTAGAATAGCCTCCATTTCTGAATCAGTTCATGCTCCATTAAAATGTGGATTTGTCGTCCTGTGTCCCATTATAATCCATAGCAGCTGATAAAGCTGGATAGAAATAATTATCAGTATTATTCTAATGGACGTATATGGTGCTGCCATTAATATATAGCTCTATATTTTATTTTATTTTCCTCAAGGCAGGTGCCAGCGTACAGTTAGCGAGACCCTTATAAGTTTTCTGTGATAGGAGCAGACTTGGGGAAGTTAGTTTTTTTTTTTAACATTGAAAATAAAGGTGATACAACTTTTTATAAACAAAGTTTAAAGTTGACTTCATGCAAAACGAACTTGAATAAGTTGTTTGCACCTAAAAGAGCTTGAAAGTAAATTCTCTAGTTAATTTTAGGAATCATATAAGCATATCTTCAGTGCAGAACACATATTCTTCACTTGTGCATATATTGGACTTGAGCTTAGAATTTGTACAATATTCTGCTGCCTAATTGAGCTAATGCAATGACTTATGGGAATGTCAAGCTTAGCAGTGGAAGCTTTAGTTTCATAAATTCACCTGGGAAACTCATGACCCCTCGCTTGAATTCCGAAATTTCTGTTTGGAACTCTTTAAAGTTTTATCTCTTCAAGTGAAGTACTCATGGTGAAAAATTTTCTTTGTTGGATCCTAAACAATAGCTTGGATATACACTGCAATCATCACTTTCAAAAGAAAGTAGCTAAAGAGTCTAAAACATATAGTTAGTGATCATTTCACATAATGTATTTCAAAGTTATGCATTGAGAATGATTACTGTATGAAATGTTATAATTCTATTTATCCAATTGTATTTCCAAATGTTGTGGTGCAATTTCCTTCTTAAAGTAATCATATAACCACCATTGTCAAACATCTTCTGAATTATGAGCTACCAAGGAAATTCTGGGGTTCTTCTGAAAGTATTTTTCTATGTATGTAACATGTTATTATGAAGGCATTGGTCATTCAAATACTTGAAGAGTGTGTTTGGCACAGTGTCTGATTTCTCATTATGCCACTGATTTTACAATGTATCCTTCCTGGACACCTTATAAAAAGGAAGAGTTAGCTCTGTCTCCTCTGAAACAAGGCATGTGATGTGGGCACCTAAAATTTCATGTAGTTTAATGAGACCTGTTGTCAAGGAACTGAGTAGTCTCACCAAAATACCATTCTGCCTACATTATTTCATGTGCTGCGAAGCAATTGAAATTATCTTAAATGACCAACTTTAAATTTGTAGATGTTTCCATTAATTAACGCGAGAAGTAATTAGCAAATGATCTTTTAAAAAATTAACCAAATGGGTTTACTGAAAAGTTCTCAAAAAAGTCTTTTTCACTCTATTTCATAATCCCCTAGTCTGATAAAGAGTATATTTACTCTTATGTCAGTATTACATTCCGAATTGCACTTTCATGATCAGTATTATAGAAAAAGAAAGTTGGTGCAAGTTTATTTAGCTGTGCCATCCATATTTATTGTTTTATCAGTTAAGTTACTGTGATTTTAATCTTAATATACTGTTAGGGTATTGCTTTTATACTTTCCTAATCCCATAGAACTCAGTGCAAGAATTATATTAATGTACATGGTTTGGTTAGAATGCTCTATTTTTTGTAAGAGATTGTGTTACAGTTGGGGGATCATTCATGGCTCTCAATTTGTACAGAGGGCTGCTCATTAGGAGTATCATATTAAATCGGTTGCCACCCAATAATAATTTACATTAATAACAGTCTATTCATTCTAAATGTAAGCAGCAAGCTGTACAAGTAATGGGAGGAAAAAGAGAGCATCGAATTTTTGAAATTTTTAAAGTATATTCAATAATTTGATGAAATTATTTGTTTATGCAGGATTCATAGATTTGTAATACTCTTGTTTTGTGTTAAGTTTATATTGCAATATTTTACTCAAAAAAACCTTGTGGTTAATAACAATATGGTGATTGTTATCAATCTCTCATGCCCACTCATTCTGGAAGTGTTGTCACTAATAGAGTACCTTTCTCAGCACCAATTGATATCCAATGGCCTTGCATGTGATAGAATTCATGTTGGCAGATTAAATGTTGATTGTTGACTAATATTTATGACCTTGTCCAAATGGAGTGCCACCATCTCTGAAATGCTCTCTGTAAATATCTTCCCAAAAAATTTAAATCCTATTTTACTTGAACAAAATCCTGACATGATTTGTGAATGAATTTCATAGGCATTTTTTGATAATTCTGTGATTTTGCATATCCTGTTGACTTAAAATGACTTAAGAATCTACCTATTCAATTTTATCTTGTTTTCCACATGTTTCCAACAGTACAGTCAGGGATGGCAGCATTAATTTTTATTGTATTGAGTTCCTGGTTGTAGCTGAATGCATATACATTTTTGATGTTTTACACTTTATCTTTCAATATATGCTTGTTGCCAACTTTTTAATATTCCTTTTTCATTTTTATATTTGCAAGTTTTTGAATGGATTTGTAGTTTTCCATGATCAATAATATTTTCATTTTCTTTATTTGGCAACGAAATATATACAAATCCTCAGTGTAATTATTTATTGAAATACTTGATCTAGGGTTTGCTATTGCCAGTTAATAAGCTCAATCATTAGTCATGGTGGTGACACATTTAGGATGTTATGACATGTCCATTGAAATTTTTTTGCTGTTAATTAAGAGTACAAATTATGCTGCAAGAACGGTGTTCTGTTAAGAATGGTGCACTTTGACATTTTAGGGATTTTAGTTATGTGATTGGGACCACTGCTTACACATGCAATGATAGAATTAATTATGTCATTGACATGGAATGAAATTGTGGTAAGGCATATAGTGTGAAGAAAAGGTATGTAGTGAAAATTGGGAAGGATGCTAAAACATAAGTTATTGGTGATATCCAATTCAGTTGGAAGGCTCTAGAGGTGAAATTTCCAATGACTGCTTTAATGATATTATGATGGTTTGGTGAACATGTAAAATTTGATGTATACTGTATTTATGGTGCATACTGTGTGTCAAGGCCTATCATGTGGTGATCATCACTGTAAAACATAGTTTCTGGTTAAACATTGTAAATGAAACAACTTTGTACTTTCCACTTTCAGCTTTATATGTTCCCCTGATCCATTAATTCAATAGTTTCTGGTACCATATTGGTGAATGGTAAAGTTGTTTTTCTTGAAGTGTGTTGATGGAATGTTAAAACATTAGCATGTTCTCTCATAGTATTTTTGGAGATGTTCATAATTTTTTCAGTGGTGCAATAGCCAAGGAATGGATCTAAGCTCAGTTAAATCCTGCTTAATACAATTGTTTTTATCTTTGTTTTTTGGTAGGCCTTGGCATAATATGTTTACCTCTTCCTATTTCCACGAAACTAGTGGGGATTTGGGGTTTTACTTCTATAATGTTTCATCTCTTTGAATGTGAAATGTATGTATTTCATTCAATAAATATTTGTTCCCTATGAAGGAAATGAAAATTAGAGCCTATTTCATGTAATGCCTCTCTAAATCAAGGATTATTATAGGCAATGAACTAGGTCTTTTGAATTTCCTTTTAGCTAAAGCAAACAGGTCATGTAAATTGACCTCTTCATGAGTGCCGTGACACCTGTGTTTTTAATGTTGTGTTAAATTGTACACTTTTCCTTTAACCCTGTTAGATGCATCAATTGGAAATCTCATTGAATGGTTGAGAACTCTACCAATGGAGCTAATATGCCAGTTTTGTGTGGTGGCTACAGGAATGTGTTTAAACTCATGCTGCTAACGAGATTTTTCATTGGTAAACTGACAGACATGAGAAGAATCCCAAAAAAAGTAACTGGGTTATGTTGCAGTTACTCTTCAAAATTCGTAATCAGTTACAGGTACAGAGTAAATTTTTTTTAAAGTAACTAGTTAGAGTTATAAGTAGATTACAATTACTACTAAACATTTTTTTAAATGGGTAATTGCAGATCTATTTCATGCTGATTTTTTTAGCATCAAATTATTATTTTAACACTATTTAACACAAGTATATGAATGCATATCTCGGCCATGGCAGGTTGCTGTTGGCATAGAGATTTTGCAAGGTGGAAGGAAGTATGGTGGGGCATGATTGCAACGAATTTTGGAAATGGCAAAATATTGATACAACTTCCGTTTTCTCTATAGGAGTGCCATCAACCTCCACAATCATGGAAAAGCATTTGCCGAAATTGAGTTTGAACTTATTATGTAAAATATAAATCAAGAAAGTGATGATTACTTTCAAAAAACCATGAGTAGATGACAAGTAACACATTTTTTACATGTAACGAACACAAGTAAAAAATACCAAAAAGTAATCGTTACTGGTAATGCAGTTACTCCCTATCACTGTATACTGGTCACTATTTGATTGTAGTACATAGAGAAATTCAGGTGCAGTCCTCTTCAGATGAGACCGTATGCTGTGGATCCCTTGGTGTATTTCATGAAGAATAAGCTCTTGCCATTGTAGGGTTTCTCTCCAGCCTTCCTCTTTCCTTGCACAATTGCTGCATGTACCTGATTATTCACATACCCTCAATAGTGCAAATGAGCTCAATTGTCAGTCACCTCTGAGTAGTTGACATGGGTCTCTGATGTAACTTAGAGCACTGTGAACATTATCTACGAATCAATCCCTCTGTAGCTTCATTGTGTGTTTAGTTTGAACACAAGTCTAGTGTATCATACTCTCATTAAAAGTTACAGTAATAATAATGCTGCACCCTTCAAGAGCCAAACTTTATTTCACCATCGGAATATGTGCAGTCGAGAGGGACGGCTATCTAAGAAAGAACACTCTTAAAGTTTTCATTTACCATTGATTCTACTTGAATCTGCTGTTACTGATAGTGAGATAAGCAGTCTTGTGTGAAAGGTGATCCATAAACAATCTGCTTTAGTGATTTTTGAGTAATTGATTCTCTGCTGGTTAAGGCTTACTTATATATTTCTTCAGCATAGCTATTGTGCAACATTCAAATTAGAGATGAGTCGATACCAAAATTTATCGATTCTCAATGCCGATTTCAGTTCCTGAAGAATCTATTCTCGATACTGATACTATCGACCAATACAAATATACCTACCTATTTTTACCTAGTTTTCCTATACATAATTGTAAAAATGTTCCCTGAAATCTAAAAATACAATTTTACAATGCAAACATTTGAATGTGCTATTTATTTTGGGGAAAAACTTCTGACATTGCCCTCGGAGGACATCCTGAACAAAAACTGTTTGACAATACAGAGTTTTATATTTTTTTCTTAAAAAGCATGTTTAATAACAAATGTCATTTTTAATATCAAAACCTGTTTAGTATTGGATAAAAAATGCCGTAACATTCAAAATAATGTAGCTCATCATGTCATAAATTTAATTAGTAGTTATTTATCTTAGTTAATTAATACGTGTGTATTAGTTAATCATGTCATTAATTTAATTAACTAGTATGATTAATAATTAGTTTAAAGAGTAATAAAAACACTAACCTAAATTGTAAACTGTCATAAAATTACGCCTTGATAGTCGATAGTTTTCACGAAGTAAGTGGTTAAAAAATAATTAGTAGAGCTGTAGCTGGTGGTTACAGGTAGTTGCTGGCACCCTATAGCAACTATGTACCTGTACTACTTAAAGGCTAAAACAGGAATAAACCATTAAAGAATTCCTTATGCCAGAAACTGTATGTGGAGCTGTAACTCAGATTTGTTTGAAAAAAGAAAACCATGGCAATCAGCCATGGTGAAGTCAGACTTTACCAGTCATGTTTCATTTATGCATCGACTTTCGGTGATCGATACTCGATACCAATCCACCAGAATCTGTGGTGCTGAGAATAGGTATCGAGAATTGACACATCCCTGATTCAAATGTATTGGAATATATTTACCTCTGTTCAGGGAGTTGGTTGCTTTTCAAATCTATATTTTTGGTTATTATTACTATGTTGGAAACTCAGTCTTTGCTTTTTTTTACAAACATTTTCGGCTCCTTTTGGATTTTGAAGAATATTCAATTGAACAGAGTGATCCATTGTGTTTTTTCATTGTTCAATGTATATGATTTATGTATTTGATCATCTTATCTTAAACTCTTCTCATTTCCTTCAACACATACCCTCCATATCTTTTGTAGTCTCCCTCATATTTCTTTCTGCTGGAGTCCAGTCCCATCCATCAATGGCATTATTTCATTAGTCTCAGATGTTCATACCATTTTGTCACTTTTTTTGTTTACATAAATGGTTGTGTAATCAACTGCCATTTTTTCTCTTATGGCTTAATTTATAGCACGGTCAATTTTGGTTTGCCCAAGAATATTCACTTTTAAATTTACTTTTTTCTGAAAACATATTTACATTTTTGTAGATCTTCAGAGTATGTTATTTAAATTTACATGTGATGGAAGATTTGCATGCTTGTATTTTTCATTATTATGCCCTCTTATTTACCATAAAATAATTTTCTTTTGCTCCCCAAGCAATTCAACCATGCTTATACATAAAGTGACTATGCTTGCCCACTTAACCCTTTGCACTCAGATTTTTTCACCCTCTATACCAGTAGTCCACTCGGGAATTTAATGTTAAATGCCCCTGGATTACAGCGTAGCTCACTACCAACTGGGGTTGGTAGTGAGCTACGTTGTGTTGAGTATCACTCGACACCGGAGTGGAAATGGAAAGCCTTGATAGATTGAGTTGTATAAAATTTTATGGTCCTTATATTTAATGGTGTCAATTTTCATGTTTACCTTGGACTATTTAATCATTTCCATTATTTTTCTTTTTATACTCATTAGGCAAAAACTGGTATTTTATCAGGGTACTCTTCATCATTTTTTTGAAGATAGCAACTGTAAAGTCTTGTTGGTACCTAAGAAATAAGAACATATAAGAAGCACATAAGAAATTTGATTGATCAAATAATTATGGAAGAGTATATGTGTATTGTTAGGGAAAGATTACTCTAAAGTGTGGAATCATGCAGGTAAATTCAAAATTAATATCAGCATCTTCTTTAACAATATCCTTACAATAACATTATTTGTTTGCAATCTTATAACTATAAAAATACAGTGTCTCTTTATAGTGAAATTTATGGGGCCCAAAATTTGTCCATATCACTCACAATGTTGAATTTCACTATAAAGGATACTAATTGAAATCTTATGAAATTTATACATTAATTAAACAAAATCAAATGCTCGTACAAAGATATGGGGTTAATTCAATAACTTTATTTGTATTAAAAAATCAAATTATGTAGTAGTTCACAACTTTTGCTAACAAAATTACTGTAGAATTTGAACCATGGCATTTGTAAAATGAAGCATTAGTATCTTAATTTCAAATTGTGAATATTGCATGTGTCCATGGTTGTTACTTACTTGTGGTATTTGGTGGCTAGAATAACAACTTTTTGTTCTTTAGCTTCTCATTATACACTTTATGGATTGGTGCATTTTCAACAATCTGTAATATTTTCCTATTTGACAGTAATATTTCCCTATTTTCCTTTTATATCCAGCTGTAAGTAAACCATTTTTGGAAAATAATTTATTTAACCTAGGCCTTCTTATTATGTTCATAAAATGATGGAAGGTTTTTGATATTAATGTTCTTGAAACGTAGATTTTCCACTTTTAAGATGATCAGGAGTTTCACCTTATCAGTTCCTGATTGGTTCACTCACAAAAAATTGCAGGGGTGGGCAGGGGCCTTTTGAAGCCCCCCTGGTACTTAGACCTCTTTAGATCCATTGTGCCTACCTACATTTAACCCGCCCACCACTTGGAGACAGGGGACAAGAACACCTTGGTAGAGGTATGAAGGAGGGTCATCCATCCAATCTCTGTCTCGGCCCAACGTTGCTTAACTTCGGTGATTGGACGGGAACCGATGATTCAACGTAGCAAGGCCTTTGCCCTGTTCACTCATGAACCCTGACTATAGTTCTTATTTTAATTCAGTTACCTTCATGACATTTTTATCCCTTCTGGCCAAGTGAGTCTGGCTTGGCAAAAAAATGAACCAAATTCATCGGAATTAAATGTATCTTGTGGTATGTAAGATCTCAAAACAGGGTTTATTTTTTGTGCCACTTAAAATGTGCTCTATATTTTAACATCTTTATCTTCTCCACAAATGTTTTGCGAAGTGAATGTATGATTCCTTTTAAATTGTGGAACCAACCCTTTAAATATTTAAAAGAATCAGGTTTTTGGAACCGAGCAGTGATCATCTTTGCGTTTTCTCCTAGCTATCGCTTGCTTACCAGAAAATTTACTTTTCAGCATTAACAAAAATTTCAAATTGGTATCAAAATTTCAAACTTAGTGTATCATAACTTCATCTTTTTTGTGGATCTGTTTGGGCTTATTTTATTTTCGCTCTACTTCTTACAAACTCAGTTTTGCTGACGGTGGTGCAATTCTATGGTTTTCCTCCCACAGGAATGGGAGATTTTCGATGACTTAAGAAATTTTGTTAAGAATGTAACTGAATTTTATAGTCTTAAAATAAACACCGCTCTTGTCTTTCAGAGTTAATGTGGTAAATATTTGTGACAGAGACAGGGTTTGCTAAAAAAATTTTCGAGTTGTAATATTCAAACATGATTCATAAAGAAATGAAAAACAAAATCTGCCATTTTGAAAAACTCAAAAAAAATTTTTCATGTTTCACCATAAGTACCATAAGTTTCACCCGAACTGCATATTATTGCATACAATATGTAGTTCAGGACAAAAGCGATTTCACTATAGAGAAGTTTTTACATGTAAAAGCCTATACTGATTGTCTTCTTATTTCACTATATAGTGTTTCACTATAAGGGACTTTCTTTACTCACAAAATATGAGTATGACATGAGCAAGATTTCAGTAATATAACAATGAAAAATATTTGCAAAATTAGAACCTCCGATGAAAACCAAATCTAACATAGCTATCTGTTGGAGTACATTAACTTATCTACCACTTGAGAAAGTAACAATTAAAATTATTCATTTAAGTATTTTCAAAGCCATTTGGTCTACACTTGTCCACACCAATGAAAATACAAAAAAATTGTCCGGCTCATTGAATCGTGTGCCTACTACATAGGTGTATGTTATCGAAGTAAGTATTTTTTAAGTGACTGAGATATTTCCAAATTTTATTTCAAAATTGGTTTGTTCTGCAGACTTTGTTTTACACACGAATATCTTGGGAGTTGTGTATTAGTTGTGTAACTCATATATTGAAGTTGGTAACATGCTTCATTGTCAAAACAAGAGAGATAGGGTTATCAGCAGTAATTGTCCAGGAGAGATAATGGAAATATCCTGTGGAAGTATTCCAGGGAATCTTTAGGCCAGTTGTGGAAATTGTGAATTAATTTTCCATGTCCAAGGAAAGCGTTTGTTGTGGGTTAATATTTTGGTGATGACTCTTGGAAGACATTTTTGGAGAGGAAAAGCTAGGTAGGAATTACAGATTTGGGTTGGAAGGAGTAAATCCAGATTAATGAGTTTATGCTCATGCTCATTTCAAAGAGGAAAAAGTGCAGTGGAAGAGTTTTGATGATTAGGAAATATTGGAAAGGAATGATGTTGAGAGGTAGGAGGAAGAGTAAATGAAACGGCATATTTGACAGGTAGGGCACCCTATGGTATTCGTTTTATCATGGCGTAGTAATATGGGTGTCCAGGGCTACGTGACATCATGAGCATCGTTTTAGAGAAGATGAGTTTTCAAATGTTTGGAACTCTAGTGAAGAAGTAATGGCGATGATGACGCTGATGCGGTATGACCACGTAGGTAAGAAGAAACTTCTTCGAACTCTTCGTGTAAATGCAGATAGATACTTTTTTAAATGTTAAAATAGATGGAGAGGGAGGAAATTCGGTGGTAGAAAGGAAGTCTCTTGAAGTAATTTGAAAATTTTAAACAATATTCCTAGAGTTCGATTACCGCCGTAGAATGAAAAAATGTAGACATTTAGAAGAATATTTGCATTTGGGATTGCATGAAAAGTGCAGAAAATGTTTAAAAAAAATTTTTGAGGAATGGTGTGAAATAGATGCTCGTACATTTTAGATATCTTTAATTATAATCCAAACCGTCAGAAAAGATCAGAAAGCCGTACGCCATGCATTTGCCTATTCATTATAAAAAAGGATATCTCCAGAGGAACGTTCACTCGATTAACAGAGTGAAAAACTATGGTTCGTTTCGCGCACGGCTTCGCGACGAATGGGCGCTGTAAAGAGAGGGGCGCTCTCGGGAAGGGCAAGGACGTTTCTGAGGTTCGTTGAACGAAGAGAATGCGTTGCGAAACGTATCAGAAGGAGATTGCAAACCGAGGGAGGGGAGTCACTTCATTTGTTTTCGGCCACTCGCATGCTAAAAGAGTGGGCCGCTCTTTTCGGTGTCGCCCCCGGCCTCATCCTTTCGCTGTCTTTCGACTCGGCACGAAACAGGCAACAACGAATGCTCGCGATAGAGGGCGTATGCTGCGGCTCCGCTGCCGGAGGATTGAACGGGCGAGTGGGCGAGGACCGAGTACAAGCGCGATCGGTGTGTTCGCTACCCTCGGGGGTATGTTTTTTATTTATTTCTTTTGGGTGGAGGAAGGACGGAAGGGTGTTGAGAGAGAGGTGGGCCGGGAAGGGAGGTGAGCGCAAGAATTGTTAGCCGACGTAGGTGGTGTGGAGGGGTGGGTGTCGAGAGAGATAGACGAGGGTGGAGGAAGCAGCAGCCTCGGTCGGAGCACTGGGATGAGCGCTTGAAATTAGGATGAATGATTGCGTTTCCCTCGGGGACGTCCGTGTGGGAGCGTTACTGTATAAAATTTGCATATCAAGTTAAATTGTTCGAGTGGGAGTAGTATGCATCAAATTGTGCGTACTTAATGTTTTCCAATCTGATATATTTGTTTCGCTGCAAGGTGTGGGTTCGTAGGCTCTTTTAAATGGGCTCAAGTTATGAAATGGGTGCGCATAAATCAAGTAATATTATTAGCTAAGATTGTGTATTTGATAATGTGGCCCACTATTTTCCTACCTATTGTAAAATATGAAATGTTGGAATCATTTTGACTCTTGAAGTAAGTGGAGATCCCAAATGGAGCCAGTTTGAGAAATATTTAGGCACTTTGATGTAGCATTTTGAGCGACCGCTGTAACGCTAACGGGTCGGAAGGAAATATAAGACTGAGGGTTTATTGGTTGGGGCATTTCCTTTTTATGGACTTTATTCCGCCGAAGAGCTGTTACCTTCTCACTCCCTCTCCTCATTTCGGCATACGTTCCCTACCATTCATCATTGTCCTATTCCATTCATCACATCCAAGATGCATATCCCTTTCGCTTCCACACTAACCCAGCCTTCAACGAATGCCTTCAGCTTCCCATATCCTCAGCTTATTTCTACGACCACCTAATATGCGTCCTAATTTCCTCCAGCAATATTCGTATCTTCCATTTATTACCGGTTAAGTATTACCGTCTTACTTTCTCTATTATTTTCAGGGCATATCCCAAGTGCTTATAATCCAATTCTCTTTCCCCTAAAAAATGGTTTTAAAACTACAGCACCTAACTTTATATCAAATTTCTCCTGGACGTTTTCTTGGCATATTTGCAATTGCTTTTTCCCATTGATTCCAATTGAAAATCCTCTCATTTCGGCAAACGCTTCTTCCATAAAACGCTATTCTCGTAATATTATTGGTGCTCTGTGAGAGAAAATGCGTAAAAAACTCACACTTTCGCAAAAGCACATTCCTGTTGAAAATTTTCAATTACCTAATATAAATAGAAAAAATCATTTTATATGTAGTTGATGTTAATTACAAGCTAAAAAGAACAGTGTGGATTATCTACGAAGTCATGTGTTTCAGTAGCTAAGTTTCATGATAGGTGACTTAGAAGAGATCTCAATAGTAATAGCTGCAGATTTTAGTTAAATGGGGTCTTCTACTTTGAATGCAATCTTTATTTGCGCAATCTGCAGTGAAACCTGTGAAATTTTAAACCCAAATCTCGAACCCTAATCTCGAACGCAATTGAGTCATAGAATGCAATTCGGCTTGAAGCGATTCGAAAAATAGCCACATCAGGTAAGCGGTAGCTTGGATCCAAAATCACCAGTGATTCTTTAAAATGAATATAGCTATTTTTGCGTGCGTACACTTCATCTGTAGGGACGCAAAGAAATACTGTCGAGGGGAATGAAAAGATGAGGGAGGGGGCAAGAAAGATGAATGGGGCGAGGGCGCTCGAAATCAATTCACTCGAGGTCACGATCGTCGTGCGGAGCAGGAGATGAAGAGTGGAGTCGAAGAGTTTGGCCCATACAGAGGGAGGATGGGCAGGGCCTTCTAAGCTTTTCAAAGGGAGATGGACTAAAAGATATCCAGGCAGGATGGAGAGGAGGCAGTATTGCTTTAGCCAGGTGGAAAATTTAACAGGACTATAAATGGAGGTATTGAAAGAAAAAAATGCTATTTTCATTTCTAACCAAACAGTCACTTAATAGACAATAGTGGACGCCATTTGCCCACTGCTAATCGACGAGATAATTTTTTATCACTTAGTTTTCTTTCTTCAGCTATGGCATATTACAAAACAAAAATGTATTAAAAATAGACACATTTGTCCAAGAGTCCCACTGTTTATATTACTTGATTTCAATCTTTATCTCCATATATCGTAAATGAATTTATACCTAGCGGTGCTTTTGATTTTCTAATGACACCAACTTGTTTGTTGAAGATGCTGTAGTTGCATAAATCAAAAAACAAGAATTTTCTCCGTCAGATTAGATTTTCATTCAATGTAATTTCGTTCTGGCATGATCGTTGTCAAATCTCATCTTAACTTTTTCCCTCGTTTTTATGAAATATTTGAATTTGCGGATGACCCATAGGATTTTTTGCCCATTTTTTGTGATTTTTGAAAGAGTAAGGGACTGCTTATATTCTAGGTGATTGTAAGGACTTATTCTAAAAAAAAATTATATCCAAAGTATATGACTCCCTTTTGACATGACTCTTATATGATTATTTTTTAGTGGTCTGGTCGTCCCAATCGTAATGTCTTTTCGCTAGTTTGGCGAGGGTTTCTTTACACATCACGATCGCTCGAAGTAGAAATATGATAAAATCGTAATTAGTATGGGCGTCGTGGTATATTTTTGAAAAGAATGCGTGTATAGAGTAGTACTCGTGCTTGCTTGTTAGCGAGTGTTTCTTTTCAGAGAATATTAACTTTATTGAGGATAGTTGTTATTGGGTGTTTTCAAGTCTGTTTCCGCACTAGTAGGCGCTTCAGACCGGGAGGAAAGGTATTAGGATGGAAAAGGAAGGGAAATGATAATATCGTTAGTGAGATATCGATTGTTAGCGAAAGGGTCGTTGGAAAAAATATTGTGATTTTAAGCGCCAACTAGGTGAGAAGTAGTTGTTGGATTCCTAATGGTAAAGTCTTGTGTCATTCGACCTTAAGTCCATGGAAAACGTTTCAACGTGTATCTAATCCTCAATGCTCGAGTAGAGAGTAATCTTCGCAGAAACCTCATATGAGGTAAAAGCCATCTCTTCATGTATGGGTCGTCGGACGTTCGAGAGGTGCTCTATTTTGCAGAGCCGATTGAAATGAGCCATTCCTAGCGTACTTTTTACCGCGATAGCTTCACAGGAGTTGGACGGGTGGTTCAAGTACTGGCCTCACATCCACAAGGACATGGATTCGAATCCCGAAATATGTAGATTTTTTAAAAATTGATATAACGGTCCCTATTTGAGAGCTCATTGTAAGTGGTGAGCACTTCGAGTTCAGTGCTCCTTCCTTCGGATAGGACCAAGAATATTAGAATGAACTGGCGACGACATAGGCCTGCTACGGGTGACATTGAAGCCAGAATGGGGTGCTTGGGAAGGATTAGGCCCCTCCTCCTCGGCACAAAACATTGGTTTTATTGTGGAGACTGCATGGGTATTAAAATTTATAATACATTGAAATTGTGCCCAAATTTCATCGCAGCAGCGTCTGTTAATCTTCCTAGGGCTATTGAAGGGAAGTATTTGATGCATTTGATTCCCTTGGGAGTTAATATTATATCTAAAACCTGGTTCAAATTTTAACTCTTGAAATTATATATATTTGGTACTTTTTTGCATGTTTGCCTACTTTCATGTCTATTTGCTGAATTTGGGAAATGCACTCCATTATTCATGTCACCACCCTTAAGTTTTTTTGTCGTGCAGAAACAAATTCATCCGTTAAATCCGTAAGTAGCAAGCCCGTATGTTCGTGCCTACCAATATGGCCGAACTTGATTTTCAAATCGGCCACGATGGAGCCTCCAATGCACTCCAACCTCCTTGGATGGCACGTTAAGCCGTGGAAACTCCTTGATGCCCATAAGGTTGATGCCGACGCCGGGTTTCTCTCCACCATTTCTCCGTCCCCATAAAGATTTCTATCTCTTCCCCAATTACCAAATTATCCTAAATGGCGTAAATGACAATAGGTGTCTGTCTCCATCCGCGAATCACTACTGCATCGATAGCCTCACGCAATACGTGATTACGCAAGATGTGGGGAATATGCGTGCCAAAGGATTTGGAAGCCAATAAATTGGCAATGTCTGAAGGAGCTGATTGATTTATTCATTCCGATGGACAATTTTACACGAGCTATTAGCCTTTCTCCCTCTCCCGGATAGAGAGGAGAGACGGCGAAGGGCAAGGGCGGCGGAGGCAGATGGAGGTGGGGAGGGGAGGTGAGGGGTGGCAGTTTTCGAGCGGAGTGGGATCTTTAAGATGGAGGAGGGAGTTAGTGAAGGGTGGGAAAGAATGAAAGTCAAAAAGGTTGAGATAGATGGGGGAACGGGGAACGTTGAAAAGGGTGAGGGGCGAGATGGTTCGCTGATTGTAGGGTTCAAAGACACACCAAAACGTTAAAGTTATTCAACATTCTTTTTGGGATTTGAAGGGGAGGGACGGAGGTTAAATCAGGTCTGTAAATGCTGAATTAATGAGCCCGGATTTCGCATTGCGGGGAGGAGAGTGTTCTGGCATGCAAAATACCTGCATGCGACGGACGGCAGCTTCTTCTGCTCGACTTTTTCTCCGGTCTCGAGCATTTCCTCCGGGTGTCGATTGAAGGAGATGGAACAAGTTAATGGAATTGATGCTTTATTCAGTGGAGCGTCAGCCGGGATTGATGCGCAGCTCTTTGCGCTGTCATCTGGCTTAAATTTATGTCAGTGTGATGTGTATTTAACTCGAGAAACATCTCTGAAAGATACTTCCTCCTACTCCGTATCTCTTTAAGTCGTTTTTGACCTTTTATGTCTATGGTTACCTCATAAGGATTTCTTAATGTTCATTGCAAATTCTTTGCAGTATAAAAAAAGGAAATCTTAAAGAAAACTTTAGCGTTCCGCAGGTTAAAGTATGCTTTAATGCGATATGTTTCGCTACACTGTAGCATTAAATCATACTTTAACCTGTGGAATGCAAGAGTTTACTTTACGATTTAATTTTTCAGTGTGGAATTCCACAAAGTCTCGGTCTCAACAATCCACTTCTTTCTAGTATATAAATAATTTGGTGTAGATAAACTTTTGAAAGTTTAATAAATATTCAGTTTCAATCAATTTACAGGCCTGGTACACCGTGAAAGTTTGGATGTTTGAAAGCTCAAAGAATAAAAGAAGAGTTTTTTTCATCACTGCAAATGCCTCCTTTTGCAATGGACCATTCTAAAATGGATTATACCTGCAGTGAAGATCCAAGGTAAATCGATTTTTTAGTGGTCTATCGTAAACTTATGTAAATACAGAGCGTTTGGCTGAGTACGAAGCGTCGACGATTTAAACTTTAGACCATATCATCAAGATAAGAGCTTTTGGCAGGAATTGGTTGCCAAAAATAAATATTAGCTGTAATCAGAGTTATTTCAACTGGAGAAAAGCCTTGTTTGAAAGCTATAATACTGAATATATCTGATGTTTTAGGCAGTTGGGGGAAATGAATGGTAGGTTCTGTGGATATTTCAATGAATACTCATTATATTCCTACTTAATAAAATGAAAAATATATAAGTACATTCTATGGGATGGGGATGTATGAAACAATATTTTTTATTTCTGCATCATAATCTGAGGAAATGCGGAAGGTTTTCTCTTTTCATTTATTGTGTGAGCTTTTATAAGCCTCCGGATTTCAAGTCCAAAAGCTACATTAAAAATATTCCATGCGGTTTTATATTTTTTAATCGTTAAGGTGTTATATTGATTTCTTCTGAATATTTATGGTGGTTTATATTGTTTAAAATTACTTAAAGGGTTTATTTTGCAACGTTTTTGGATTTGACATTTACTTTGAAACAGTAAAATCCTTGCAATATCTCTTAGTCACCACAAAGCAAGAACATTTTTTTGTTTATTTTTGTCTATTATTCAGCATATATACTTTTTTAGCAGTGAGTTAGAAATTCACTGTGGATAATGGGTGGAAGTGAACCCTTTGTTTTAAGACTAGGGCAGTTTTTCTTCGGCTCACCTTCTGCCCTAAAGAAACAGTCAGTGCCTTATCACAGTGTAAAGAAGAAATTGTGTTCTCTTCTGAGCTGAAATGCCCATTACCTTCCTTTTCCAATTAGTTGTACGTACTTGCTGATCTTAATTGTGGAAAGATGTTGATTGAGAAGCATACACGTGTATAAAAGTTTCGGTCAAATTTATTGTACTGAATTCCTCATACCTTTTCATGTGAATAACTCACAAATAACGTCAACTTTTTAGGATTTCGCATCCATTTACCTCAGTAGTGGCGTTAGAATTGTGTTCGACGCCAGCTACGTACGGTTTCTGTATTCTCGATGGATAATTAAGCAGGTTATGTCGTCGGAGGTGGAGAGTAACGTCATTTTCTCCTGTAATCCTCAGTCAAAGCATCACGGGCATGAAGATGCACCTTAAATCGATCCAAATATTCCACCCTTCGACCCCGCATGCCGGTTCTCGTGAACCGATCCGCAAATAATCAGTGAATCGGGCATCACGCCTCAGAATGTTAATGAAAAATATATTTTTTTTTCCTTAAAAAAGAGGTCATTGACCCTCGAAAAAGAGGCTTTGAATGGGAGTGGCGCCGGGAGGCGGAGTGGGCGGGCGAGGCGGCGGATACACAGCGACTCGCCTCCTCCCACAGCGAGAGAAACTTTCTATTCCAGCCTCCCTCTTTCACGGTCCCGTCTTACGCTCCTCCGTTGTTCCCCACCTCTCCGTACAAACGTTTTCTCATCTCTTTCCCCCCCTCCCCACCCTATGCTTTTTCCAATCCACCCGCCACCCCTCCTCTACCTTTTTGACATTAGATTAATTTGAGGAGCATTTTCGCTTCACTCACTCGCCGAGGAAATTCTAGCGTCAAAATTTTGCGTCGAAAGAGGTGGTGGTCGGTTCGGCGATAATCGCGAATGTTTGGTGTTCGCGGAAAAAGTATTTGGCTGGGCGTTTGGAATTTTTCGACCTTAGAGAAGAAAAACCCTCGCAAGTGATCGATCTATTGTAATAATATTTTACCGCAGTACCGATATGCCGTCATTTGAAAATCAACAAACTATTTACGTTCAACCATCCATGTGATCCGCCCCACCATCTTTATGTCCTTTAAGAATACAGCAAGTCGGACTTCAGTCGATAGACTCTTAATTTGTCATCCAGTGTACCAACCAAATAAATTTAGGTTCCTACTTAGCACCGCGTTGTTGACGACCATCGAACTTTTCAGTTGTTGCGATTTTCTTCTTAACTGTTGATTAATTTTTAAAAACTGCTGAATACTAGATATACTGTGTCTTTCACATCGTGTTAGGTATTGTGTGCTTTGCATGCGCTGCTGATGGGCTCTGAGACACTGGGATACCGAATAGCCTGCGATGTTTGTTGCATACCATTGGGGTAAACGATTTGAGTTTCCGCTGCAGCGTTATCAGTTGAAACCAGGGCTTTTCAGTTAGTGACCGGAAAGTTTACTCACAGGCAATCGCTACCGTGAGGTTTGTAAAAAGCTGGGGTGCATGAATTTTTTCATTCGACTTTGATATCTAATGACTTTCTTGATGTCATTCGAACATAGCGCATAGGTGTGTTGATGCCCGTTCATTTGTTTCTGCCAAAATATCTTACAGGAGCATATTTGTCTATTATATATTTTGATTGAAATTTGTTTTTTCTATCTGCAGCTTCTAATTAATTTCTTCATTGTTAGCCGTTAGGAATGCTTGAATCTTCGCTTCATTGACATTTAAATTTGTGGTCAGCAATTCGATAGTTTCCTTTGTACTTCACTCGCTAAATTACTGAAGCTATTAAGATGATAAAACTTTGACACATATATTCGAATTTTTTCTCGAATTCATGAATTCGAATTTTCCATTCAACTGGAATCAATGTGACAAGTTGTTCCTATGGCAAGCCCTACTATCTCTTCCAGTCTTACATGCCTATGTTGCATCTAATGAGGATGTTAGAGATAGAAGATGTGCAAACACAATATTTCTGCTATTAGTCTCGTTCATCTGTTCATGCGGTGGGGCCGAAGCTTAACTCGGTGTTGTCCCCCGCGGGATTAAAAGTCCTCAAGTGCTCTCTCTCTTCTCAAGTCGGAATGCACTGACAAGTCGATAAATGCTCGAATTTACGCAATGCAGTTATTTGGGGTTCCAGATTTGGGAGTGGATAGTAAAAATAACGGAGGAAAAAGTGGAAATTGCCGTTTTGATGGTCAAAGCAATGAGAAATTAATGGGTTGGCGATGGAGTAAACGGTTCGCTTGGGGCAAACGCCCGATTCGCCCACGCCTCCGGCATGCCCTCTATCTGTTATTTCGGGTCCCCTCCTCCTTTCAACCCACTGCATTTCCCTCGGGCATCTCTGTTCATGCTTACACCAATTTTATTTTCCCCTGGCTATTCCTTTTGCTAACCTCTTTCTTCTCCTTTTTACGCTCTATTTACAAGTTTATTTTCTGGAGCTCCTTCAACTCCCTTCATGAGCTCCTTGCCTACTTTTAGTTCTACTTTGAGCTTAGCTCAAACTTCCGTCACCATTTCCTATTTGTATTAGTTGAATAACTTCGGAGGTAATGGCATTCCTGCCTCACTCATCTGCCTGTCACTACTCACCCTATTCCCCATGTAATAGCCTAACGTGTACAGTCTGAGTCATGTATAGGTGTTCAATCAGGCGCCATCTAGTCATTTAATTATCCGGGAATATATTCTGTAATTTTTGTTGGACTGGCCAGTGAAGTGCTTTTACAAAATCCATAAAACAAAGGAATACATCCTGTTCAAATTATTTATTTCTATCATTGATCTCGCAGCACCTCGCGGTCTCTCCTCTTTCTTTAATTTAAATTGATCCTCTTTCATGTAATCCTTTATTCTGTCACCTTGTATTTATTATTATAAGAAATTAATTTCCTTGCAAAAATTAAAATGATTGTTCAGTATTCTTAGCATAATTTTGATTTCATTTTCTAAGGATTGAGAATTAATAATACATTTACAAAGACCTTTGCAACAAGATGAAAAAATCTTTCCTGCCTCTTTTGCCCTCCGCTCTTGAGTAATTCAGCTGAGGCTTTTATCTATTCTGAGTACTTTATTTGTTTAAAAGTCAATTAAATTCTTTTCTTTATCACTACCCTTTATTCCTTGGTTCAAGTTGTTGCTGCCTTATGTAAAGTCCTATTCTAAGTGTCTGCTGATAGGCCTACTATTTTATCACTTCCGATAATTCCTCCCACCTCTCCTATGTATTTTATGACTCTAAAAATAATGCTAATGCTTTTTCTGTGATAGTTGTTGATGTTAATTCTTTAGCTCCTGAAAATTCTTCACTCAAATGAGTTGTATGTTTATTTTACCTGATCGGTGGTATTTCTCTTTTCCCTCGTACCACTCTTCCACCAACTTCCCATTGCCATATTGGTTTCTCGACTATGTTTCGAGTAAATCTCGACTATGTACGACGTAATCGGCCTTATCTTAAGACAAGACGGCCTGACGAAGAAAATCGTCGAGGGAAAAGGGAATGGGAAAAAAGGAAAAGACGCATAAGATGTTTAGATCAGGTTGTAAAGGCTGCGAAACAGAAGAATTACATCAATATGAAGAGGTTAGCCGATATGAGAATCGAGTGAAGAGCTGCGTCAAACCAATCTTCGGATTGTTGACCGATGATGATGTTGATTTACAATATTGCGTTAGCCTGTAAATTATTTGCCACGTACCTTTTATGAATTCTTCTATCCCTTTGCCTGTAGAGGCGTGGGAAATCTCTTTTTTGTCAAACTCGAAGTCACTGGTTCGTGTCTCGCCCGGGGAAGATTTTAACTTTCCGAGATATGAATGTTTGTGTGGCTTATTGCAGTTAATTGTAAGAGAGAACTTCATAGTCCTAAATTCGCTCTATCAAAGAGCCATGTGTAAATAATTTAATTCAATTATGAAATTCCTTGCGTTCAGAACATTTTTCAGTAGATAAAGAAATTGCTATTTAGTATCATAAGATAGAGAAACAATTTTGTCATTAATTTTGAGTCTCTATGATGTGAAGAATGTTCAGTGTACTTGTCTAGGCAATGCTAAGCGCTTTCCCTTACTAGCTCCATAACAGCTTCCTGACCGCATGGCCATTGGGCATAAATCATTTGAGTAAAGCAAAAATCGATACTTAAAATTTTTTGACAAATGATCTGCTTGATCCTAAAAATTCATGTGGAATATGGAATTAAGGCATACATATGCGTTTCCTAGGCAGCGTACAGAACTATTGTCCTCGTTATTCAAGCTCTTTTAAGGAAAGTTAATAGATTCGGCTTCTACTTAATGAAAATTCACTCAAAAACTTCAAGGAATATAAGTTTTTGCTATATCTTTTCGAATCGTGAATCAATCTCAACGATCACACCTGTGCACTAAAACTGGTCGTCCAAATACAAATTCTAAAAAATTAAATTTGTTGTGTTTTGAAGTTACAAGTTCTGTTAAGTCTAAAAGTGCCTGATCAGTTTTCGGTGATTACCCTATGGACCATGTAGCGATCAATTCGGTGATTTTGTTTATGCTATTTGTGTTGTCTTTCTAATACCTCAAACTTGTAATCATCGTCATCATTGGTCAACAATCCTAGGATTGATTTGACGCAGCCATCTACTCGATTCTTCTGTTGGCCAACCTCTTCATGTTAACGTAGTTCCTCTCTTTCACGTCCTTTACGACCTGTTCCATATAACTCATACGAGGCCTGCCTTTTCCATTATTCCCATCCACTTGTTCTTCAACGATTGTCTTCATCAGGCCATCGTGTGTTACGATATGGCCGATTACGTTGTCCCGTCTTCTTTTCATAGTTTTCAGCAGACTTCTCTTTTCTCCCACTCCTCTTAGGACTTCTTTTTTTGTCACTAGGTCGATCCATTTTATCTTCATCATTCTTCGGTAGCACCATATTTCGAATGATTCCACCCTTTTCTTCTCCGCTACTGTCATCGTCCATGCCTCACTGCCGTAAAGAAACATGCTCCAGTTATACGTTCTGATGAATTGCTCCCTTACTTCTAAGCTTGTATTTCCAGCTGTAAGTAGATTATTCTTTTGATAGAATACCCTCTTTGCCTGGGCTATTCTACTGACTATTTCTTTCTTGCTTCGTCCATCGTTGGTTACTCTGCCTCCCAGGTAACAGAACTCTTTCATTTCTTCCAGTTTCTGTTTTCCTAGTATAACGTTGGTTTGGCCGAGAGGGTTCCATCACGTCTTGATAAGAAAGAAAAGAGTGGAGTAGCTGCGACTCCTCTGGATAATAATGTGGTTGTTTCCCCTTGCCTTCCACATCGCAGTAATACAGCCGTTAAAGTAAATGTTACCACGTCTGTCGTGAAATGAGTGTCGCTGTGGTTTCCACCTTCACTCATGTGAAGAAGAGCTGCTGCCCTCTCCTCCGGGTGATGGGAAGCGTAATTGTTGGCGGCCTCCGTCGCCAAGTCACGGAATCTTCACAGTTTCTGTATTATTTAGTGGCCTACCTTGCCCAAGGATAGACCGAATACCCCCTTGGAATGCCGTCGGTTTATGCACACGACTGCTTATTCGACGAGTAAACTCGCTTTTCTCTCAGTTAGCCTCTGTATCTGGAGGTCAACCCACCATCCGCAACGCGGTGGACGCACTTGGTAGCTTTAAGCTCAGCCGCGAGCAAACTCGTTATGCTGTTTTAAAATGATGAAATAAATACCGCGAAAAATATTATGCGGTCAGACCATGACATATACTTTTAATACATTTAGCTAGGAATGGCTCTTTTAATATCATGAATCGAAGATCACGATAGGCAAGACTTGGAGATATTACGCTGCCGGAGAGAAACAAGTTTCCTAAAAAAAGAATTGTGAGTTAAATTTAATGACGACTATAGCCCAGGTACCATTGCAACTCAACTGGCTACGTCTACCAAATTCTTCATGCGCTAAATTCGCTGAGTTAAGAGAAATCGAGCGTTGTGCCGGCTTTATACGTGGAAAAGAAAATCAAACGAAGGATAAATAATAAACACAGAAACCCAATAATTGAATTGATAGAGCGGAGGAAAGAGTTATTGCCAATCGTTTGAATTAAGGCGCCGTCCATTTATTGCACCACTGAACGTGCCTTCGAATGCGCTTCGAATCCGGTGACCGTGAGATAATTGGGAATGTGAAACTGAGGACTCCAATTCGAAGCTCCTTCCTTATGCCTTCTTAAATTATATTTAAAGCGTTGGACGTTGCTCTTGATTTCCTTTGGACAGAACATCACCGATACTTTCCCTGTAATGTGTACAGTTATAAGTATGGTAATTAGAATAATTTATTACGCAATTCCACTGCAGAAACTGCATCGCATACCGGCAGTCCCTTAACTCAGACCCCCTCAGCTATTATTCGATGGTAGAAAGTAGAGACGACCTCAGATACCGACGACTCTTTCCACGGGCGTGGTCCTTATATTATTCAATTACTCAGATTAAACTGCGCAGATGAAATGTAGATTCCAGCGTCCGCATGCGATCGTTATTTTTTCCTTTTATTTCCTTCCACAACTCGCCATCAAGAGAAACAGAGTCAGAGTCCTTCAGCCAATTGAAACCTATAATTTAACCCTCCATCGCACAAAATTTGGTTTACATTCATCCGCAATGGCAATTGAGTGTTAGTGTCCTGATTCAGTGTTAGCGGGGGGTAATCGACATTTAGATACATTTGAAAATTATGTACAGGTAGTCTATACAAACTATAACACCACTACACTTACTTATTATAGTGGAGCCCGATACCTAAATGAAAATATGGGTGCATGATGCTGAATATGGCGGAATTTGAAGGCTACTTGGATATTCAAAGATTCTGTAGCATTTAAGATTGTGGTGATTTTCATAAATTTCCTTTCTCACGATCTCGAAACCAGGAAACTGGAAAACTCAGTGTGTAGGTACTTGCTAAAGGGATTCGAAATGTAATTTGTATATTTTTCGACTCTCGCCTAGTATTTTTCTTCCAGATTACTATCAGGATCCAGAAATCATTTCTATATTGTCGCAAATGAATGAATTATAATCTCTTCTGCGGTACACATGGGGCCTATGTATTCTGTTCGTGCTGCCCTAGGAATCGTTACAGGTTCTTATCGCGTGTTCCATAAACGTTGATTCACTTTGATATAGCTATCCATTGATAAGTTTTCCTAACTATAACGCTCGCAAAAACTGCAATGGCTGTTTAAATCTCTTAACGGAAAAAAAACTCGAAAGAATTAGTATTTGTCTTCCAGTTTAATTCCGCGGTTACGGCCACCACAAGATCGTCCGTGCATAACGCCGTAATTGCCATTGTTTATCATCCTGCTATTCTCCCCTCCCACCGCTCTCTTCCTATTCGCCTTCACTTTTTCCTTGTATTTCCTTTCGCCTTGTCTGTGTTTGCCCGCAGTAACTTTATCCTATCTTCCTTCATTCCCCTCCGATCTCTTTCTCTTCTCTCTCTCCACCCTTTACTTTCAACGCAATCACGCTCACACAAGTTTTTACACGTACCTTCCCTCTCCTTTTTGTGTTCTCTTATAAGTGATGATAACTCCAAGACAAATCCCAATCCAGAAATCAACTTCCTATCCACGCGTTCCCTGCTATCCATTTCTCTGCGTCTATTCCCGGGACCTCAACCCTCTCTGCCGCTTCAGCAACGGAAAGCACTCACTCTCGCCGCGAGTACACTAATAAGAGCACCTTGGATGGCGAAAACGCGGGGAAAAAACGAGGAAACGGTTTCCCTAACCACCCAGTCTTTGACGCATCGCAAACGTTAAGGAAGAAGGAAAACAAAGAGCAATAATGGACCTTGGGTGGGACCGGTGTTAAACGAGTTCAGCACGCGTTTGTGCTGACTACTCGACTGTAAAAGGGAAACCCGAATGGAGTTTCAGAGCTCATGGCCCGTGATGATGCCTTGTGAAGTGATTCGAGATTATTTCGTCGGTGGTGAAGCTTCCCCATGAACGACGTGAGTCAGCTGTGCCCCTAGAGATCGGATTCCAGTGCAACAGTGGATAGAATCGCTTAAAAATGAAACGTTCCTCTTCCGCTATCTTCTATATTTGCAGCTAACAATTTCATGTCTTCTATGCATATTGAATTGCTAGCTCTATATGTGGATGTAATGAGGTAATGAGTTATACTGTGGTGTCTAAAAAAGTACATAATTCCTATTACGGGGAGCAGGGCCTACCGCGAGTGCAATGCGTGGGCGGAAGCCTCAAGGGGTGGCACATTTTATATTATGAATTAACTTATCTGTCGAAGGTTTCGAGTTATGCTTAACTCCGAGGTTAAACAATTCGTAATCAGACAAAGTGAAAATCTCCTTACAATGCGTAATTTCGGTTTTTTACTGTGCCAATTTTCATTACATGCTGTAGCTCTATTGAAATTATCTACGTTAATGTTAAAGTGCCACGAATTGTCAATTTTGAAAAGTTTTTTGATATAAATACGAAGCTAATATTTAATATTACTTTTCCCTAATTTAAATAAAAAGTTTTTCTAATAGTGTATGGCAAGTAGTATTACCTACATGCTTTGCTGTATCATTTTTGCTCATTATATGGAAACAAGTTGCCTGTGCCATCGCAAATGACTGCAGATTTTGAAAATTAACGTAGTTTTTTATTGCAGTTGCCTGATAAATTAGAAATCACCAGTGTGATAAGTGAATTATAGCATTATTTTGAAGCCGCTTCGAAATAACTTCCGGAGCAGTAAAAGTAACGGAAGTGGTGTGATTTGGAAACCTTAATTCAATATTCAATATAATTCAATAATACCTTAACAATCTTACTATATTTTTTGGAATAATGGGAACTAATCCAATCCAATTCAATCAAAAGTTTACTCTAATGATATAATAATAATCAAAAATGGTTGAAACTAAGTACTAATGAAAATTTCTCATCTCAAACTCAGTATCAAAATCACGTCATCCATTGTTAAAGGTAATATTGTTCGAATCCTTCCTTCGGATAATTTCTTGGGACTCTTTTGGAACCAGTATCGGAAGGGTCATTTGTATGCATTAGTTTCTACCTAAATGCAATGCAATAATGAAGGAATATATTTATATGTAATAACAAAATACGTGCTATTTAAGAGAAAAAAATTTCCGACGGCTGCATACGACATTTCAATTTCAGCCGTTGACTTCACACGACATGAATACCAATACTTGATTTCGTACAACTGATATTTCATATAAATTAGAAGTCATTTGTGTGATTTCTTAGCATCAGGTGTCAACCCAAGGATATTTTTATCAGTATTCCGTGCTTGAAAAAAATCATGGTCCTCTTCCATCCCTAATAATTAATATCTCCGTCTTTAATTAAAGTGCCTAAATTACATTTTTAAAGTCAACATATGGCTTCTTTATTGCATGAATGTAGGCAGCGACTGCAGGCAGGCAGTCTTTCTCATTTATTTCGGGGATATCTTCCCCATATATCCGCATGGAAGTCAATTTCAACGTCCTTTGTCGTCAAGGTGTAGGTTTTTCAAACGGAAGCGTTTATCAAATGTCGGTAGTTTTCAGGAATACTTATGTAATATAGAAACTAAAACTCGTATTTCTCAACAAATATAAGAATTATTCCAATATTTTCCTCATTGCAGCGTCTATTTTGTTTTTCTACGACAGGTATTTCTGATATATTAATAAATAGGAAAAATCTACAATTAATGAAAATTAATTTTATGTAAATTCCTTACGAAAACTTTTCGGGTCTTCTGAATCGAATTAAGGGCATTTTTGGTAACTTTGGTATCAAAAAGTCAGGTTAGCGGTATTGAAAACATGGCTTCTTTCTCCTTTCATGGTAGGTATTCTCCCTGAGATGAGTTGCTTACGAGGCAGAATCCACTGACATTGCAATATTTTTCAAATCCCGATAAATGGTGCAAGACGATATTGTATGAATGCTACTCAGTTTGAATTATATGCTCGTTTGAGATTGATTTTGGTGGAAAGGGATGCTGTATATGAAGGGCTTAATATTTTGTCCCTGAATACTTCAGTTGAAGACAAGGATGGAAAAAGATTTTCCTGTATATTATGCACTAGTAAAATATTCTTAAACGTATCAGATTTCCATTCAAATGTCTTGAGTATAGGGAACATGCATTATTTGTTATAAGTATTTGAATGTGAAGTTTATTAGCTAAAATGTGCTTGGTGAAAATTTTGCTGAAGAATTAAGTTGTGTTGCAAAGATATTACTCTTTGAAAATTGTACCTTTTCGGCAGCTGAACGACACGACGTCATTGCATAACGTCACGGCACGGTATCACTATGGGCATTGTTTATCTGTTTATGCGCGGAGGTAAGTAGGTAAATGAATACTTGGCGATAACTTATGTATTTGCAATAAACGATTGTATTTCGATTTTTGTATTTACGTAGTATGGATTGTAACGATCAAATCGTACATATATGCATGTTTATTTAAGAACGCCGCCATAAGGGAGTCAACCAAAGGAAATTGCCGGAATGTGCTTTTTTAAGTATTTTTTCAGTCATGGTTTCGTTCGAGAAACGGTTAAAAAACCTCAAAAAAATATGTTTACTTCGTTTTTCTTTAAAAATAAATGTCTATCTAAGTAGCAATATGGAAACTATGCCGTGCAGTGACGTCAGAAGGCGTTTCAGGTCACATGACTTTCGTCAATTTTTGAGAACATTTTAATATCATTTAATGATCTTTGTGGTTGGCATAGATACGTTTGGATTATATATTTGAATTGGTGAGAAAATTTACTATCAAGTACATCATTAATCTTTGAGAAACAAATTTCATGCATATTCCCCATTGTTGGCATATATGTAATGCTGGTTGCGGAGTCGACTAAAATCCTGTGACTCTCAAACAACGTTCAAACACGTAGTAAAGGTAAGTTGTGTGGGGTGGTGCAAACATAAGGAAGTAAATGTAAATATGCTCTGGTTGATAAGATGTACGAGAGTTCATGGTCAAATTGAGTATATTTTTGCATAAGAACTGTCTTACACTCAGGGCTGCTCCGATTGTTAGGGTTCATCTCGTAGGAGAGGGAGTTTAATTCTGAAAGACGTGCTCCGAAGGAACTCCTCGTACCTATACAAGGTCATTCAACTTGGTTTCATTCATGGCGCTTTTCTCTTTTATTTTTTCATGAAGCTACTTTTGTATCTCTTTTTTGTCCCTCGCTTCATTTTCTTTATCTGAACGCGTTTCATTCCCTGCGATGAGCTAAATGTAAGGAGGCAACGCAAGGGTTCCGGCCCACGTCTTCATTTTTCTGCCCCGTCTCATCCCGTTCCCTCTTCCGTCTGTCGCTCATTTCCTTCACAGCTCCATTCCTCCGACATTATCCAAACCTTTCCCTCAGTACGAGCTCGCGATGGCCTCCCTCCTCCTCCTTCGCGCCTCGCGTCTTCAACCTACCTCATCCGCCCCGCAAGCATTTAGTCCCCTCCTCCCATCCTCGTCGCTACCTTCATCCTCTACTATTTCCTCCTTCAACTTTATCATCTAATTTTTTCCTTCTCATCCTCCTTCCTTCCTATGTGAAGTTTTATTGCTCCTCTCATCTTGAGCCAATCTTATGAGAACTTTCTTACGGTTTCGAATCCACTGTTGAGTGCTTTCTCCAACAGGCATTTCTTTTTCACGGGTTGCTGCCTCGATATTTTGTTTTCAATCATTTTCCATTTCAGCTTTTGCTGCACGCTCATTCTCATTTAAATTTTACGTGTTTTCGCACGTTTAAATGAGTATTAAACATGTATTTGCTATATTTCCTCTTTTGATAGAACCCGCATTCACCAGAGCGAGGTTGTACTTGATTGGTTTTTCTTTGTTACGATTACCTTCGTTTTGGCACAGGCACATTGGTAGTTGGCTTTGAATTCAAGGAGACATGGAAAAGTTCTCTTCGTAAAATAATTGTAAATAAGCAATGTATGTTAAATATTCATTAGAAGTAAATGTCTAAAATGAAGATGAATCTGGACCTGGGGAATGCTTGAAAAATTAAACTTACGGGGGATAATATAAATTCACCCTTGGTGTTTTTTCCCACTATTTGATTTGCATAGCCCTCTTCCTTTCAATGGAAATCACTTTAAGAAGTGAGGTATTGACATATTCCGCAAGTATACGGTATTACTCTCGGCACCCACCTCCTCTGTCGTGTCTTTCATACCATCATTCAGGATTTTGTCCAAACTTCTTTGACAAGGTGACTGGTGTGGTATACTTAACGCTGAGCGGAAGCGATTTCAGTAGATTACTACCTCAAAAGGTGACACGAAGGTGTGGATAATGGACAAATTGAGGGTGTCTTATTACGCTTTTTTAATTCGCAATTTTTTTTAGAACAAAAGACAACTGCCGACCGAGCTAACAGGGTATATTTATGTACCTACCCTCCGGGCCCAATGACCTCAGCATCCGAGATCTTTTCACATAAACTCTTTTGCCTTCATTCCCCTTCCCATATTTTCCCTCCTCCTCCCGTTCTCTTTTTTCCCTTCCATCCCAGTCCCGCCCAGCCATCGCTACGCCCACCCACCTTCCCGCTCTGGATTCGCTCTTGCCCTCCCTCCCCCCCAACCGCTCTCCATTTTTCTCCATTCCTTTTCCTTTCTCCCATGGAACACACCCTACCCTTTCTCCATTTCGCCGAGTCACGATTGAGAACCGTTGTTCGGCGTGCCGCGCTGATTTAATCTCCGAAAGACACTGCCGTGCCCACCGATATCGCATCTCCCTCTCTCCCTTCTAAGACACAATCGCCACTCTTTTAAACGTCCATTAGTAAGTACACCTGCTGATTTTGCTTCAGCATCTCTCACCACGTGAATTTATCTCTGGGAGAGTATCCGTTCAAATGGCTCTTCTCGGGAACTTTAATGCTCCATGAATCTCGGCACTTTAAATTACTTTTCACTTGCACACTTTTGCTAAGGGTGGACTTTCTAGGTATTCCCATCACTTTTCTTTTTTCACCACCAGTCATGAACATGAGGGTAATCTTTCAGGGTTCTGAAAGTAAAAATAAAACGATCGGTACCGTGAGGAAGTCAAATTCGTCGAATTTTCTTACTCGCCATCCTTAAGTACGTTGATAGGCTATCATTTTTGACTTGAGATCCAGTGCAACGATACATCTGAACTAAACGTTTTAGAATGAATCATTGCTTCCTCGAAAATTTCGATCTATTGTGTGTAGCACACGCATTTCATCCATTGGAAAATAAACTCACTTGTACTGCATAATTTTTCTAAGGAAATTTTATTCTAACTAAACGTTGAAAACATTATCTCGAGAAATATTTATCCCGAGAGGAAAATAAGCCAAAGAAATATAATTGCATTAAAAATATTCATTTGGTGCATCAGTGGAAGCTTATATTCGCTGATCAGTAACATTAGAACTATCTTCTGAGAGGCTATTGATAAGTGCCTTAGAGAATCACATTGAAAATAAAATGATATTGAACTTTCCGAAACGGACAATTGCATTTTTGCAAAATCGTCTTTTTTGTCCTCAAACTGACTTTTCTAAATTTTCACGCATTTTTTAACATCATCGCTGTAGTGCAGCCAACGCTAGAGTAGTGCATTGATAGAATGACATGATAGAGGACACTAATTAAGCTGAACCTGTTTTCCAGGTTTTCTACCTGAAATTCATCTTTTTTACTGAAAGAGAATTGCGTGTGTTGATGTCACACATTTTGACAGGGTGAAGTTTGCAGTTTGTCCGATGTTCAAAAAGATGTTGCATATGATAGCCAAGTGATTGATGATGACTCAAGCAACGTGTTGTCATTTGAGCTCTCTAAAGATATGAACGGAATTTCTTATGTTAATTACCAATTCACTTGATGATTTTAATCGTATGATTTTATAAAGGAAGGAGACCAATGTCAGTTGTTAGTTTCACTATAAAGGGTGGTTAGTACGATAGCTATGGGTAGGCACGGGGGAGATAAACTCGAAGTTGGCTTAAGTTTACTCTTGGTTCCAAGGCTTTTCCTGGTTCCTCCTTGGTTTAAATTGGTAACCGCGCATTGATACAGAAGTGCTGAATTTGAGTCGACAATCATGCGGGACCGAGTAGGGACCGAGATTCAACTAAACAATGTCGCAATGTGGGCTTTTCCGGCCATTGAACCCAAACCTTTGAAGTGGTAGGCCGCCAATGTTACCACTGTATCATTCTTGGCATTGAGAAAATATTTGTGTTGTAGGTACAAGGCACACTAGCGTGGCCCAAAGCACAATATTTACGACAGTATTGTATTAGTAGAGGTAACGTCAGAAAGTCTATTAAAAATACCGGTTTTATTATATTTATCTAATTATTTTTGGATCAGTGTGCCCATAGAATTTATTTGAGTGTTCTTAAGCAACCCGTTTGGATCGAATAGGATTATTTCCCTTATAATACAATTCACAGGTCGGACAAAACTCTTGAGTTCTGAATATTCTCAGCTCGCCTGCAAGCCTCTTGTGGACAAATTATTAGTGCCAATAACTCATATCGCCGTTCTCTCCAACTCGTCATCCGCACACCGCAGTCTGAGAGTTAGACAAGATGCAGTCCTCACGTTTCATCCAGAGGGAAAGGATAACGAGGCAGGGCGCCGTGTGACAGATCTGTCAATTCCTTGGCGGGCGAAACAACACAGCAAAAATGAACAAACTTTCCTTTTCGTTCGTGGCGAGATTGTAATCGAGCCGCCAAACTCTGTGCTGTCAATTAGGAGATCCGTTGCCTCACAATTTTCATCAACTTATACCTCCCACCGGAGAATCGAGCCGAGTCGCGGTCAGAGAAAATAGTGTTTTGAAGCTAGAGGATTTGTCTGGGAGATTTCAATGAAAGACCTATTGTTGGTGAAGATATTCTCATCGGTAAAGGAATGTGCGTGGTGAGGGATCAGGTTGGTGTGGTGACCAGAGTGCTGGTCTCACATACACATGTCATCCTGCCACCTGCCGCAAGGGCGTATGGCATGGAGTGGTAGGTCACCAGCAAAAATGAAATTTTTCCTGTTGACCAAAAATGAAAAAAAAAATTGAAAAAACTATGACGCGTGATCCATAATTACATTTAAGAATTGCTTTTTTCTTGCTAGTCATTTATTATGCGTGACGAATTTTTTTATCCTTCGGGCCAACTCAACACTACCACTAACACTTAATATTTTTAAATTCGACGTTTCTGAAGAAAGATCTGATTCTTTCCCAGCGTATAGTGTAACGGCATATACTATATGCAGAAATGCAACGTTTAACCCGGTGGAGAAACTTCTTCGACGTTTCTGTCTGTCCTGTTGGTACTTTATGGGGGGATAGAAATATGCCAGAAGTGTCAGTCTCGAGTACTGGTGATTTATATTTTACAATTTTCTTTAATGTAACGAACAATCTTTTTGTTCCAACCCGAGTGTCCGAGTTTGAGACCCGGCAGTAGCAGCTTTTGTTGTAGTACTCGTATCTCCTTGAGAGTTAACGGATGGCACGTCAAGTTCTGCACACCGTCCGTCGGTGGGGACGTTAAACCGTGGGCATCTCGGCGTCTTCCGTTTAGAGCAGTGGCATACGCAGGATTTCTTTGTGGGAGGGTTTCAATAATATTTATGTGCATCATCATGCTATGATATTTAGATTATTATTCACCGGAACAATAATTAAAATAACGTTATTTTGGTGAAGACAATTCAACAATATTTTCAGCCCAATAAGCAAATTTCTAAACGCCAGTGCAAAATGTACAAAATACCTATAGTAAATTACGGGAAATAGTAACTGAATATTAGCAGTGAAATGATACATTGGTATTAGCGCGTCCATATGCGACTTCCTATGATACTAATGTGATGTATGAGAATTTGAAAAATGTTCGTTCCATGTTCTTAGTGTTATTGCTGCAGACTCTATCAATATTTCTGTCTAGGTGTCAGCCAATTGAAAACCAGTTGATGTATTTCACATGCATTGTTCGGAAATGACGATGATATTGAAGATTTTTGACAGAAAAGGCACTTCAGTTAAAAAGACAAATTAAATTAGCGAAGCACAATTTTATGTTATAACATAAAATGTAACATGTTAACATTAAATGTAACATTAAATGTTATAACATATAAGTGTTTCCTTAGATCTGTTAAAAAATGTTTATATCTGTTAAAAAATATTGATTTATCACAAGGCATGAAACATTTTTTAACAGATCTAAGGAAACACTTACTGTTTGTTTCCTCTTTAATTTTGTTTGCTGATTTATTAGTAAATTATTAGGTAAAGTGTGGGTAGAGCGTTAGACACATACCAAGAGATAGCAGTGATAATTTAAGAATTCAGGTAAACATGTTTTTTGGGAAGATTTAAACCCTTAAACCCCTTAACCCTCCTAAACCCCCCATAAGACCCCCTAAAGCCCCCCCCAAACTCTAAACCCCCCCAGTCTGTACGCCACTGGTTAAGAGTAGGCTGATTCCAAAGCCGAGTTTCACGCAACCCTTCCTCCGCACCCTGAATCCCTACCTCTTTACAAGTTCTCCCAATCCTCAAAGGCGCAAATGATCCTTGTCACAAAAATAAGTACCTATATCAGTGTTTAGGTTCGTCCGAATGGAGGTGGCTCCCAAGCTGGAACGTGGCCATAGGTCCGAATCCTCATGATTGAGAGGAGGGAAGGATTTGAGGGCTCGTCAGCGTGGGAGGAGCTTAGAGGGGAAACGATAGCGACCCAATTCTCTCCTAGCCTTGCGGAAAAAAATGGAAAATTTCTTTGTTTTGTGAAATCAATTGTAATTCGCTGGCTTGAAGTTTCCTGCTGTTCGGTTATAATGACTCAAAACGCGGGCTCTTTTCCTGCTTTCTCTCGCGGTTTAGCCAGCATATAATCAAACCTCGTTATTCCGATTTATACTAAGGGAAAATAGAGCAAAGATATGCATTTGGAGAGAGTTAGTATCCGTTTTCTTGTTTGAATTTGATAATTCATCCATATTTTTTGCTTTTTCTGTGTTAACATTATACTGTCTGATTTAATCATTATATATTTGTTCATGCAAAGCACTGTTAAAGTCAGATTTTTGAACGTGTGTGGATTTTATTTATATTTCCTGACTTTGAATTTGTTTTTGGAGTCAACCCAGCAACCCGGAAGTTTCAAGTAAGGGCGGCACCTCAAAACTTTCTATTATTTGGATGACAATCGTACTATGGTCAGTTGACTAAGGTGAGGGGATAAAAACTGGCACTTATTACCTCGTTGATAATTTTACTTCCCGTTAACACATCTAAGCAATGCCCTGCAAGCCACCATAAAGGTGTGTGGCAGAGGGAACACGTAGGTACGATGGCTGTGGTCGACTGAATTTTATCTATAAAGCACCCTTTGGATATGATTTGAATATGAATTTGGATATGACAATACGTTACTAGTGCAATAGTAGCAGTGTCCGTATTACTGCTATTTCTTAGGCCATACTGCATCCTGAGATTAAAATAAGTAAATACTAATCGTAAAAATGAAGTAGTGATGCCAGTGTCTAGAATGAGTGATATTCGAGTGAATCTGCCTGGTCGTTTCCTGTTGAATTAGCACTTTAGCCCTATTAGCATTGTTAGCGTAGTAATTTTTTGGCACATTTCAGATTTCATTTTAGACGTTATAAGTAATGCATGTATTGAGAAATCCAAGTGAACTGCAGCAAAAATATAGTGAGAGAAGACCATTCCTAGTTTCAGTTCTGTACCACATCTCTTTTATTTTGGATTCCAATCCTAAATATGAGGCTACCTTTGAAGCTGCACTCCTAGCCGTGATTTTGAAATCCCCGGAGTGATAGGTTGGAAATGAATAAACAGTGGTCTTTTCTCTCCATCGGATTTTAAAATCATATCCTTGTTTGCTTATACACCACTCTGTCGCCGGTTAGGCAAAAAATAAGGGTGAAAATAAGTTGAGAATAAAACACTAAGAGAACAATAACGAATAAAAGGGAGACGCTATACTTAAACGGTATCATCCTGAATTTGTATTGTAGTCATAATGGTGGAAGGGAAAAACTAATATTGATTCGATATGCAGCCTCCTATTCTCAATGGTTTCACAACCAAATCCTGGTTTACGATTGACATTTTCTTTGCGTTCATAGAGTCCTTTTACAATATGCGCTGTTTCCTTTTTTTATCCACTCTCTGGATGACGCCGCATTAGCGTGAAGCAGCATTTCCTTCATCAGACTCAAATCGTCTAATGAATCCTAGTACCTTTCAGTCAATACTGCTAATGTTCTGCTTGTGACTAACCCGAGGTAGGCATTAAATGATTTCCTTTACTCCCTTTGTTTTCTTGTAATCGGCTGGCTCTAGGCATTTGTGGTTCAAGAGACTTTTTTTCATAAGGAAATAAATCATCCAATCTGGGTTTCATAAAATCTAATTTTTCGGAAACTATGTCTTCAAAAAAGAAATTTTGACTCCTCAAGATTTTCGTCATATCACGAACTATTTTATGATCAAGAATTTAACGGGTGTTTTCCAACAATATATTGACCGTTAATATAATAGATAATGTTACTTCCGCTTTTGGACATCGGTTTAGTAAAGTAAAGTCTCCTGTCAGGTGGCGTTTTGCCTTCTGATAATTATTTATAAAATTTGATTTCTATGGTGCAATATCAGATACTGCATTCATGTGACGAAGAGCGTCAGTATTCATGACTTTTTGTTAATTTAGTTCTAATAACTCTTATTCATTGATGCCGTTATAATGTTACTAATTTTTTTAACAAATAACTGAACATTTAATGAGAATAATTCAGCCATCAACCTTTTCTTTGGATTTTAATCAAGGTTTATGTATTTTCACGTGATAATATGTTTCTATAAGGTCCATTCATCGGATCTTATAATGCGACTGAATGCATTTACTTGAATAGGAAAACTTTATATCTCACTAACATATGTAATCCTGAAAGTCTTTTGGCATTACATGTTGATCTGTCATTTGAATAATAATTCTGTTTATGGAGGCTCTCAGGTTTTGGAAATGTTTTCAGGCTTAACTGTGTGGAACCTCTCCATATGGAAAATTTAAAAAAAGTACACTTTGTACGACCCACTCGAGAGATTGATTGAGTACGACCCGAATTTTGTTGCATAATAACATCATCAGGTGATCTTCACACCACATGTTCACACCCACACACATGTTATCACCACCTGATGATGTTACTATGCAAAGAAGCCCGGGTCGTACTCAATAAATCTCTCTAGTGAATGGTATGTACAAAATATACTTTTTTTAAATACGCGAGATGGAGGCTTTGCATTAGATTGCCTAATTTTTTCCACAAACCTGCTGCTCTTTTGAAATAAAAATGCATCTAAGTTGTTAAGTTTTTTAAATTGTTCTCGAGAAGATACGCAATTGGACAACGTAAATCAGTTCCACTTTTTCCCAGGGATATGAAATAGAATTTTTTCCAGCAGCATTAAAAATATTTTCTTGGTATTTACCGATCATGACCTAGATTGCTCTTCTTTTCAGAAAAGTGGAGACTTCAATTTTCGATAAAAATTATTCTCGGCGAGGGCTTATTACTTGGTATTTGGTAATTATATAGTACACGTTGCGTTCAAGAATCCAGGCTTAAAAATTTGAGGTTAAAGAACTACTATGATGTGACGCTTATTAGTGAATAACGATTTCACAAGAAATGATGGCCATTTTCTATTTCACAATCCAAGCAGCCAACTTTCGGCTACTTTTTTCATTACGTCAGCTCCGAGGCAAGAGTGTTTCTCGTTCAAATGTGGTTGATGTTTTTTGTTCCAGATTTTGGATTATGTTCCGAAATTAAAAAGGCCATTATCAAGATTACAGTTGGCATTTGCCTTCACTCGAGTGAATTTTAATGACCAAATTTTCACGTTGAACGGAATGGTGCGATGGAATTTTGTTCGGGTTTGAGTAAATAGAACTGGAAACTAATTTGGATTGTGAACTGGAGGAGTAGATTTTCTTTGATGAAAACGTGAGTTATATTCTGAACGTACGTAACACAACTCGCTGATGATATTCACTTAGGTAATGCATTTGATTTTCCTGAAAATGCTGGCTGAAAACAACGATTCGGAGTGTACACTTATAGTCATACTTTTCGAAGTGCTGAAAGTCACTTTTTATTCTAGTAAAGTAGCTACCGTTTAGTAAAGTAGCAAATAATTTATAATCCTTTAATTTGAGTGTTTTGTTCGAGAAAGTTTTCTTATTTTGCCTTTTTTATTTGGTGAAGAATGGCTAACAAAAGGTCCAGCTCTTCTTGTTATTCACCAATTCTTATAAGTTCTCAGAATTCTTGTCCAGTTCGATGCCTAACATTTCTTAGACAGGTAAACTTCCTTCTTCCCAAATACTGCTTGAATAAATATGTCTTTTATTGAAGATCGTTTACATAAAGATCATCTGATGGTTTATGACTCTCCGCTGAAATAATCTCTTTAAATTTCACTTAGTGAACAGACTGACTCTTTAAGGTTGTTTCCTTCCTCGCGTAAATGCTTCATTTTGAAATTTATATTTCGAAATTCACCAGGAAATATCTCTTAAGCCCCTAGGCGGTCTTGGTTGATTAAGCAGGACCACAGACTGGAGTATCACTCAACTTGTCTGAGAGCCTGTATGTTACGTAAGATTAGCCATCGACCGTTATTTTTCGGCACCTAAATGTGGAAACCTTTTCTCGGTAATAGCAGTAGGTGTTGCGTTTTTAACTGTTATCAATGAAATGTGCAATCTCTACCAATTACAAATGCAGAGGAAGGCATGAATTGGCTATTAAATGTTATAGATATCTTAGTGGTACGCGTTAATAGTAATCAAGCCAGTTACAAAACTATTTTCAGCTCTTGCACCATATTTCTCGTTATCTTTCTAACTATGAGCGTTTTTAAGCTAGATAAATCTCATTGATAAATGGGACATAATATTGATTTAATATTCGCTTGCCATACGTTTAGAAACAGCGTATGCAGCCTCCAAAGTGCCGATACACAATCCAACCGCATCTTTGTGGAGATGAAGGGTAATGTTAGATTCAAAGAATAAAAAGGAGGGGAAGAATTACGAAATTTTCTCAAGAATTCGAATGAATTGAAAATATTTGTAACTTGTAGATAAAATTCTATGTTGTGGTAAGGTAAAGGATGGTGTAGGATAATGGTGGAAAAATGAAGGATCCCGAAAAAACAAATGTAAATATTAATAAGAGATATGTATGAAAGAGAGATTTAAGACACTTCGTGGTGGAAATGCAATGCAATGGGAAAGCAAATGTGCATCGTGTGCTAAAGTGAACATTATGTATTAGATATTGAAATGGCAATGTGATCTCACTTAAGAGGAATAATTGGAAATTATTATTTCCGGAAACAGAAAATGCAGACCAGATGAAGAATATATGTCGAAGGGGTATATGATGATGGTGATGATAGGATCCTTAGAACGCTTAGCATTAGAACATATGTCGTAAGAAGATAAGGCTAGCCTGGGTCAAGCTTCGAAGCTGGAGAAAGTGTTGCTGGAAATAAAGGCGAAAAAGCTAATAGAGTCGATTGCGTTTCTCATGAATTTCTAAAGTATTCAAGATGAGAAAGCCCGAGATTATTAAGACTTATCGAATGGGAATTCCATTCGGAATCTGGCCATAATTTTTCGTTAAATATTTTTGATTTCTAACTTTAAATAACGAAAGAAGCCGAAGTAAGTGGAGTGCTAGGATATCATTTTGATAGAACCATGCAGCAAAGGCCAACCTTAGAATGATAAACAAAATGTGGAATAGAGGACAAAATCTTTCCTCGAGGATAACCATTTAGGGCCTGTGAAGGAGAGGCTACATTTGATACCATTTCACCTATGAAAACGGTATTATAAACGAAAGCTATCGGATCAGAGAAGAGAAAACGGAAGTATTGTTTTAGATTCTGAAAAAGTAGTCTCGATGAGATGTGAAAATAGGAGGGCATAACGCTTATGAACTGGTATTACAATCTCACCTATCGGGAAGAGTATTTTGGGCGGAGTTGGGCGGAGTACTGAAAAGTAAAGTGGAGAATGGTGTTAGTGAAAGAGGCATTTAATAAGGAGAGAGAACGTCTTAGCGAAACATAGGTAAAATATTAATGGAAAAATGTATATGTAGTTAGATGCTTAGCATTGCATTACACAGGTCTTGAGTTCCGGGTCATAGGAGAGAAGATGAGGATAAAAAGTTGGTACCTTTTAAGGTGTGATTTAGAAGAAGAATAATGACGTTACGATTGTCACGAGGGATGTCTTGCAAGGAACGTTGAGAATGTTAGCAGAAATGAAGTTACTGCCAAAAATTAGAGGAAGGGTGAAAGAAATTATTTGGTTCGATTGCATTCCGAAGTTCATGATAAGAGAAAGAACAAGAAAGGAAATTGAGCAACAGAATTTTATATTTTGGAGGTAGCTTATCAAAAAAGGGTAGAGAAAGGGAGAGTTCAAGAGGAGTGGAGAGAAAGAAATTAGCGTCAGCCAGTGTGTTCCAACAAATCATGCCGTGGCCGTTAGAATACCAAATAAAAATAATATGTGAGGGAAAGCTTCGCAGTTCTTGATCGGTGGGCATGAGGAATCAATAAAGCGTTCGTGCATCGTTTCTGAGCCTCTGTGTCGGCACACAGTGGGCGGAGGAGGGTAGATTGGAAAAAGTTTGGCGATTCAGAGAACGATCGGCACGACGGTGAAAAGAAAGCAACTCCCTCTAAGGCAATCGTGGCGGCATGATTAGACGGATCTCAGGTTGCAGTGGTCAGTGGCCGGACGTCTCGACGGATGAAATCGCCCCGTCACTACCGCTCCAAACAATGCAGGCAATCACTGCACGAGTTCTCGATGGAGGACGTTTGATATGAACGTGTATCTAAGTGGATCATCCGTTTCGTGGCTTTAATCGGGTGATCCCCAAAATAATGCACCACGAACGGATGAGGAAAAGCGGCGGAGAAGGGAGAGGGAATGATTGGCTCAATACCATGCGTCGCTTCGAAGTGGCTGAGAGACTGGAGCACTCACTCATGATGCTTCGTACACTCAGGCTATGCCTGAAATACCTTTCATCTTTCATACATGCCTGCAACTTTTAAATTTCCTCTGAGAAGTTCGAGTTTTTGCTCTGTTTCTTGATGATATATCAGTTTAAGATATTAGGACTATCAAATGGAAGAAAAGTTGATATTTTATGTTTCAGAAACGATAGTTGGATAAGTTTGTTTACATTATAAACGATGCTATAACTCACCGTAAAAATGACCAAAAAATTATTTCCTTAATTTTTAAACTTATGGCAATTTTTGTAGTTATTTAAAATAGTTTTCTGCCTAAGCAATACCGTTCTTATGATCTGACTTCAAGCAAAGAATTTAAATGTCGCGAGGATTGACGACTTTAGAACTATTTTTTTCCTAATCCATCTGAGGATTTTTAATATTGTATGATTGAGAAAATAATTTTTTTTACACACATCACTCTTATAATTCTCTCAATTCCCCTTGTTTACCTTTGACAATAGAGTGTGCTCTATATTGTTACAACTACAGAAGTCACTATAATAGCTTTCTAAATATCATGCGAGGAGTTAGTCTGATAGCAGGTACGTTCTCTTACTTACTAAAAGGTCGTGGTTTGGAGCACTTATTTAGGACTTGGAGTCTCGCGATCTGCTTTGTGAGATAATTTTAAGACGTCCATAATATGTGTGACGTCTATTTATTTGTCTTTTTTTCTTTGAGTATATGATGTCCGAGTCCTAATTAAAAGTGGATAAATAGGAAAGACAAGTATTGGAGATCGTTAATATTTTCCCTTGCGTATTGATTTTAAGAATACAAGCTCGTATAATTCTCGTGTAATTTTTCCCGTTATAATTTTACCTCTAACAAAACTTCATTTTATCATAGAAACCAATTCTTTTTTATTGAAAATAGCTAGTAAATGCGTCGCTAGTGCATTGTACTTTTATCTAATGGCACATGTTTTAGTGCATGTTTGGTATTTAGCTACCACCTGCCACCTATGCATTTATGTGAAACTATAACTACAGTCTTACTATTATTAGTGGGGCTAAAACGCTCTGCTATGAAATCTTCTTCTATGGAATAAGTTCTCCATATTAATTGTATAAGATATTTGAGATGTGAGATGCGAAAAAATACTAAAATACGACTTTCATTACTTCACTTAAGACCTTAATTAAGAATTATTTTTGGAAGAAAATGTTACTTTTCTGCATTTATACGTTAATGATATCTATTTAGAATGAAACATATATTTTGAATATCGAGTCATGATCCCCATTTCTTGGCGTGGAGCTTGCCTTCGAATCTCTCGCACGAAAGTGAAATAGAGTATTCCGGACTACAAAGGCAGTTGCCGAGCACAATATTTTTAATTTATATTTTTTCATCGTCTATCCTGTTAATTACCTTGCTTGGAATGTGACAGAAATTTCCATATTGGCACGCTCTAAGCATTTTATGTGTGGAAAGTTCGTTAAAAATAGCTTTGAAAAGGGTATTGAGTTGAGGATAATAGGTGGTAGGTACTGTCATTGCGGTCAATGCATCGTTTTTGGGAATAACGAGTTAGGTATAACAAACTTAATGTTTACGTTGTTACTACGTTGATAACATAAAAGGATTACGTATCAAAGATAAGTGAATAAGGATACTTAGGACTTGTGAAATCTCGTAATAAGTGAAACATCCTGTGATTCCTGACGATGTTTAAGTTTGTGACTACGAAATATATCGCATATGTAAGAAATTTGAGAGTAATCCAATTGACCTTTATAACTCGAGGATATAGGATGAGTTGCTTGCAAGAAACCGGTAAATCATGTGATCGTGGTGTTAAAAATCTGTATTTGTGTGAATATGCAACCCACAAAGGATTGCCGCATTTTCTCTTCGCATCTGCCACAGTTGGAGCCATCTGAGGGAATGATATCGCTCCAATCTGGCCACACTGAGTGCCTCTCACAGTTTTCAATTGAAATGCGTAAAATAGCACGCGTACGTTTTGCTCACGTTTGGGCTGTTCAGTGTGAAGAATAGCACGAGCCTAGTTGGAGGATCGTCGCTCTTGGAATCTGTAAGCTAGCACTTCCCGAGGTTGCGCTTCCATTGTGTTTTCTTGTAGGGTCACGGAGGAATCAGGATAGCTCCTTTTGCTCAAATTTGGATGCTTCCAATCGCGGAGTGACGCTTAAAAGCTGGAGCCGATTGAGGTCGGTGACTGCACCGCTCGCATCTTCCGAGGAGGAATCGAAGGAATGCGATGGTCAAAAGACGCGTTTCGCCGCGAAGAAGACCGTGGATATAGAAGAACACGGTAGGGATGCTCGGCGAAGCCTTGTTCTTGGGCTTGTGTTGGCGGAGGAGCTGCGGGAGATCAGACGGATAAGGTAGAGGGATTCGAGAGCAAAATTAAGGACATATGGTCCTTGGGCGTGCATTCATCGCTCGCCGAGCAGCGACGAACTCCACGCATTGGCGTTTCTCCATAATTCAACGAAAAATTTTGTATTCTTGTCATTCCGCTCACAAGGTTTACAGAAAATATCGCGCATAATCTTATAAAACTTAAATTGCCAGCGTTTTAACTTCGCCACGATAAACAGGTCACTCCATGTATTTTTTGTGGTGCACTTCAATCTGGCACTTGAGCTATTCGGAGGCCGAGAGCGTTTTCCCAGCGTATAGTTTACCCTTTTAAACCGTCGGAAAACAGCACGCATTCTTCCTTGGAACCAAAGAACTATTTCTGACATGGTCTGTGTATATTTGCACAATCTGGTTGTAGTTTCGCGCTTATTTCGCCTTGTGAGGCCATATTAGGGAGAAATAGCATCTGCCATCTGTTACTCGAAGAGCTAAGTGTATCTTCTGCACTGTGCTAACGGAAATTCTCGGAAATGAAGAAATAGTTCTTTCGTTAGCCGAGGATGGCAAACTGAAGGATTTCCGAATAGCAACTTGGGCATCTTTCTGTCCGTAGCGAACTTACAAATTTGACTTTCTCAATTCTTAATCTGAGGAATGTGAAAGAGTGAATACGGGAGATCTGCATATAAGTAAAGCGACATGCAAAGGTAAGAAACTACGTAGCAAAGACTATATCTCGTCATATTATCGTGTCACTTTTGGTGATTATACTCTGAGTTAAAAGTTGTGGCGTATTTTCCCGATACGTGACAATCTGCCTTATTGTCTTCATCAGATCATTTCCTGCGTCCCTTCTCTGAAATCCATAAGTATGCACTGTTCTTTGACTGGCGGATGTAAAGTCCTCGGATCATAGCTGGTTTTCCTGAAATATTACTATTAAGTTATTTATTTAAGAATTAATGCTTGTTGAAGTAGTTGAAACTTCTATTACCTGATTACTAAAAGATAAGAGAAGATATTTTTATAGCATCTTTTGAGCAGTAGGGTGTTATGGCATCTGTTATCGGCATGCACCGTATAGAGTTGTAACGGCAATTTGGGGTAGGTGACTGGCAGCTTAGGTCAATTGTAACCATAAAGGATAGGAGGGTAAATGGATTGAGATAAGAATTTTTCAGTGGACCGAGGAAGGGAGGAAAGAGTAATCCTGCGTCGGCATTAGCCGTCTCTTAAAATAGGCGCCAAGGGGTCCATGGTTTAACATCCCATCTGACGCACGGAGTACTTAACTTGAAGTGCTCTCCACACATTACTCAAGTGGATTCGTATAACGATGAAAAATCTCTGCCACAATCGGTATTCGAACCCATACACTCGAGTTGGGAAGCCAATACTCTTATTGTTAGTCACCACACCAACCCGATCTCCGCACCATTAAGATTCATGAAATACAGTGAAATAGCGAATTGCTCTCAAACTCGATTCTTCATGTATTGTTTTTCTGGTAAGGATGATCTCAATGAACTGCTTCTTTTTTAAATGGATTATGGATGCTATTTCAATTTCTTCTGGTAACTCGTTCTTGACTAAGAAATTCCGAGAGAGAATTTCCACTCTCCGAGGCAATCGTTGCATGGCATTACCTGAGAAACGGACGCGCGGCGGTGAGTGAAATTGATTTAGGATCGCCGTTTTCACGGAATATGCTCCTTCCAACCGCCGCAGGAGGCTTCGATCCTGTCATTTAGAGTGCTATCGTTTTTCTCCTCCTTCACCATCTTTACCTTTCCAGTTGATTTAGTCTTTAACTACCTCAACCTGCCCATCCCTATCCGTCACTTCTTCCGCCCTCTCTTTCATGCACTTCTCTCTCTCCGAAGCAACATCCATCAATATTCCTTCCCCTTGCTCATCCCTTAACCGTTCCGCGACACCCATCCCCACTCCCGATGTTGTGATCGCCGATTACCCTCCTCCTCCAAAACACCCTCCGCGGACCGAGGCCCCGTCCCGTCGTTCACCTGTATCACAACTCTCAGCTCTCTTTGAAAAGGGAAGGGACCTTTGTTCTGCCCGCCCGTGGAATGAGGTCGCCCTTAATTTCCTTAAAGCGTTCCTCCCTCTGATCCTCCCCACATCACCCCACTCGCGAAGAGACTCGCTTATCTCGCAGAACAGGGGCATGCACAACTCTTTCCCCCCACCTCCTTATCCTCTGCCTACCTCTCTCAATCGCTGCTTCTTCTTCCTCCGAGTCGCTCTTCAAGAACCAGCTCGTGCGCCACCAAAGAAGGTCGATTCCACAGATTCGTGATGGTGGAACATCTTTGTTATTTTTACTTTTCCCTTGATCGCAGCCAACGACTGGACATCCGTGGGGCGTGTCTCAGGGCACTGAAGCATCAATTTTGGGCGTCAATCGCCAGACCAGCCGCTCTCGCAGCATCACGAAGGCACGAAGTTGCTGTTCTACCTTCTGGACGATGGGACGATCGGCTTCTCTCGCACTCTCAACTCCAGTGCCATCGACATCTTTTCCATCTCTATCCCATTTGTCTTTAGTTGAACTTGCTGTCAAATCAGGACGAGAGGGAAAAACATAATATGCTGTCAACAACGCCAGACGGTCATATATCAGGCGCTCTCCAAAGTACATATACACGGACACCAAAACCAAAAACTAGGAATGCCAATTGGCGATTATAAGCTCCTTTCTATGGGCTAGATTTTGCATGCCTACTCGTTCACTTGGCCAGAACTGACAAATGTTGATGGCTGATATTTTTCATTGAGGCATCAACAGAGGCAGTCAATTTCCCTTATTTGAGTCTCTTATCCATTAGCCATGCTTACAACGCATGCAGTGGTTGTTCATGTACAGTTGAATTCGTTGCGTAGCAACTAACCATATTCGTCGATAATTCAATGCCATCATTTTAGCTCATAACTGAATGTAAATATTCCGACTAACGATTGTGCTCACTGTTAATTTCGCCATTATTAAACTGTTTTCGTGTATACCCCTAAAACACCAAGTTCCTACCCTAAGGGGTACGCAAACCTCATGTTGGGAACTTCTACACTAATTAATGAGGTTTTTTAAGTTAATACGAAGTGGCATCGAAATTTTTTAATTTGAATAAAGCTGAATAAGTGACCTTAAAATATTGATAGGGAAGCATTGTACCTTAAGGTTATGTGTAATTATTTGATGAGAAATGGAAATGTATCTGCATTTCCTTCGCTTACGTTGATGCATCAGCTTCATAGCCTGCATGGATGCATAACATATTCCCACTGTTGGGAATGCTCACATTTTAATACTGAGAAATTTGAGTATCTAAAAACAACATTTTCAGTTATGAAATTTGGTTGGCTCTCAAATGCAAAGGTATATAATTATTTTCCTGATATTTTTTACTGCGATTTAAATCTGCACCTTTACATCCACAGGCACTGAGCACTACAGCGCCGGCCCAAGGACTGGCGACTGATACCTGAGACTGGACTGGGTAAGCGGATATTGTTTATGCATGTATTGGATTTTCGTGATTACTTTTTTGGTGTTAAGGTTTTGACGAATTTGCAAAAAAATCTAATCCATCATCCTATTGGTTATCGTTGCCTATGGATGCTCATAATTTAGTTTTTTTCATGAGTAAATTATATTCTTTTTTACTTAGGAGGTTTTCGTGAAAGAGCTTTATTTACTATTTTGTTTATTATATCAAATTTCAGAAACCAATCCCATTTTAATAGATATTAATTGAAAGTAATTATGTTTATATTCTCGCAACGTATGAAATCAATCTTGTAAATTGTGGAAATTTTGGAAAATTCCTCATTTTTTTCACCAAATCCTCTAAATCTTTTCTTTGCACTCTTTGCAAATTATGACTCTGACTTACACTGACACTCTGACATAGTCAAATCTTACTATGAATTTCACTATATCAAATCTTACTATGATATGATTATGTCACCTCCGCTAATCTTTTATCCAATCTTGCCGTGTCTATAGTGTCTTTGTTCACTTATTACGTACCTTACTTTACCATAGTGAGGCCAGACTTTCTAAAATGTGGGTTAATATTTATATTGAAAAAAAAAGCGTCGTGTATATACTATTTTACACTCTCAGCGGAAAACGACGATATTATGATATGGTTCGTAAAATTTAAACTGCCAGTAACCACAACAACTAAACCTCTATACAAATTGCCAGTCAGTGTTAGCCAGGCGTTTTGCAACTGGAGCTAAAACCAAATTAGCAAAGGATCAAATGTCATGGGAATCGCCAAGAATTACCGTTAATATCTATTGTTTGGTTTCGCTGATTGTGTATTTCTACTTGCTTTCTCCTCTCAAAAAGTACCTAAACACCAATTTACTATTACTAGTACCCTGTTACTCCTTCAATATTGGAGTTAAAAATGATACCACTCATTTTTTGTTAAATTTTGTTAATCTCCAATACAGTTTTCTCCCATTATTTTTACAACATGAAGCTGCTTATCAATGAAGTTGGAGGGAACTTGGACCTCAGCTGAAAACTTAATTTAACCTTAGTATATTTACGAAATGTCAACACTTAGTACTCCACTTTATGTTTAAATTTAGAGAACCAAGATTTAATTGGCTCGTTAGTTTCATGAGTTCACTGACCATCAAATTGAATACCACCTTTAATTCGGAGGATAAAGAAGATTTAAAGAGATATTACATCTAGAGAAACGTATATGCAAGTTGATATCTCCTCTCAAATTTTTTATTATGGTGTATATGATTCTACCAAGATCTTTCGATTCAGGATTTTTATGATTAGGCATGTTGTCCCAAATTTTGCGACAGGTCTCAAGCTGTGCGATGCCATATTCTGTGCATATATCCTTAAGGGATCCATCGCAGTCACCGTACCCTAAAGCTTATCTAGTAACTTCTCAGGGATACAGCGAAGTGTGAGGCCCTTGCGTGTACCAGACCCCCACTAAAAGTAAGGGTGAGAATTATACCCCATTTAATTATCAGTATATGGTGGGATTCTGTTATTTCCAACTTAGATGCTGCCTCAAATGGCGCCGTGGCTTCCTATTTGCCGAAAAAAATGTTGACAAGGTAGAATTATTAATTTCTGACTATAATCTATCCAAGGAAATCTCTCGAGAAATATTTTAAGAACGTAATTGATCTATATGTCCACTCCTTTTCCTTAATTTAAGCATTAGTTACTGCGGTGGGGTCGTGAAAAAGTTCCAGCGTCCTTGAGCTGTCGTAGGGGCAAAATTTGGAACTCACGGCTGGACACGCTGAGGGTTGATAACTTTTCGGACGTCTCCACCGAAACCGCAGCGCCGATGGAAATTTTTAACGGCAATGTCAATGCCGACGACCTCGATCCCCTGCCCCGACGACTGGCAGATTCGCGGTGACCAAAGCGAAAGAATGCGAGGGCTCGATCAATCCGTATCACTGGTTGTCGAGCGAGTGTGGGAACCCAGGGGAATCTAGCGCCGCGTTGAGAATGCCCGACGAGGAGTCACCGATTGGCGGTGGGGCAAACGGAGGGAGGACAAGCAGCCTTGCTGGCAGGAGTGGAGACGAGTGGTGATGTCGTCGGCCCCATTCGGGACGGCGAAAGGAGATTGAGACGCAAGTTTCACGATTGGCGTGGAAAACTAGTCGTGAATTATGCAATGCTCGGCAAGCAGATGAATACTCAATGAATGCAGGAACCGTTTTGCCGTCGCAAGGGGTGAACGGTAAATTACAAGGCTCATTGCGCGCGTTCCTGACAGCGAGCAGGCTTAACGACATCCGGGAATCTGGAGACAGCGTCAGTGATAAAAATCTCGCGGGGAACCCGCGAGAGGAAGCGCGGGAATCGTGCTCAACTTCCTGTGGCAGGTGTAATCTCGAGTCCCTTTGAGGTGTAAATGTACCTGGGTTCAGCATGAGCGATTACTTACGTGCGACGGGGTGCATACACGTGTGCCGACAGCCATTGCAGCTGCTATCAGTGAAGTGTTACCGTTACGATTCAAATCTTCGGGGCCGTAATCAGCCGAATGCGTGTTTGCTCCTGTAGGAAGCTTTTATTAGAGCTCTTGGGTGTTTTCTTTGCGTGAAATCAAGGACTGACCCTAGGTATTGAATTTGATGAAATAATGGTGTCATGCAATACGATATCGGTTGAGAGAAAAATATCCTAATATTTCTTCTTTCTCAGATGCCAGAATATATATCATCTCCCCCATTTTGATTATTGGCCTAAAAGTCGATTAATTCTATTTGGCCGATCGATTACTTCCCAATGATATGTCTATTACGGGACCTCAAAAGCAACCTATTGATAGAGTGAAAGATAAAAATTTTAAAAAGCTATAGTCATGTAGCAAAATGGTCATTCCGTTTCCCAGGAAATCTCTCCAATAAGATAGATAATGAATTAAACCAGTTTTATAAATGATATCTATCTCCAGAATAATCCCTTTGACTTTGAAAGAATAGTGCGTCTATGATCATTATCGTTTCACTTACTAGCAAATATCCAGATGCATTTTTAGCTATTAAGTTGCCCTTGTATTCACTCCTTTCCTGCTCTGGTAATATTTTATTTGTATTTTTATTATTATTAAGACTTTTCTTAGCTACTAAAACTCACTTCAGCAAGTGGAGTGAAATATACTTTAGGCAGGCGATTTGATGAAAAAACATTTTGAAGAAGTAATAATTTCATCGTCAATTGCATTGCTGATATCAATAAACTGCAAGCATCAAAATCGTTGACAGAATATCATATATTTATTTATTATAGTACAATAATATATTTCGTTTTTGCATCAGTGGCGTTCTAACCATCATCTTAGTTTTATTACGAAAATTGTTTTGAAAAGGAATAGCTAATTAAGGATCCTTACTTTTGTTATTATTACTTTTTAAATGCTGAAGATAAAAAGGAAAGCTGTGTTCAGGTTTTTCTGGGTAGCTCTTTGAGTACTAAACCCATCGGTGTGTGAAATTCGTACCTACATAAAAAAAAAGGATCAAAAATGACCCTATCTTGGATTTGCTTGACAAATTTGAAGGTGCTACCAATAGTAAAATTCCTTCTTTATTTTCATCATCATTGACGTTATTGACAAAGTAACACCGAATTAACACAATTCATTGGTACATTTTTCGAATGAATTTCTTTTAAACATTAGAATAATCATCTTCTCCGAATTTTGCCTTGGCGGTAAACCTATTGACACATGAAGAGATATATATATCCAGTAGCAATACAAGGTCTCTATGGCTTCTACCCGACTGGAAAACCTTGTTCCTAAAACGGTGAGGGTTGAGCGAGGGAAAAGAGTGTGAACACGAAAGAAAAAGCCTGCACCTACCTTAGACTGAGCCGACTGAGCTAAATTCACTCTAATGTAGTGAGAGTATATGTGCTGAAGCTAGCACTTTTATGTGTTACGTAATTTATAGCATATGTGCATATGGTGAAGTCTGTTTACAAGTATTTTGAGTTCAAATTCATCGATTTTCAAAATCCAAATGTATTAATCGAAGGACATGGCTTTGTTTTCCAGTGTTCATTTCTCTAATATTTTTTGATAATTTTTATCCGATACATCTGGTGCATATCTGGGTTCCGCCTCTTTCACTGTAGCCCAAATCGGTGGGATTTGTAACTGCTACATCCTCCGTCATAACACTTACTTACTTATGATTATTTATATTATCTTCAATTTCATTATTACTAGAATCATTTATCAATACAAAAGCCAGCGGTTGTTTTCTTCCCATTTCTCCTGCTCATATATGAGCGCATGATTTTCAACTCTGTCATTTTTTAATTTTTTTTTGAATAATTATGCGCGGAACAAAATGTGTTAACGTGCTACACTGTTCCCCTCAGACTTTTTCTGTTTTTTGATGGTAATGGCACATCTTTGTATTGCCGCCCACCACGCTTGCGGCTTGCGGAATTTTCTCAAATCGCACTGTTTGTTTCTTTTAGCGCTGCTCCGTAGCAGAAACCTCCGAGACGCATTTCAAGGGATGATTTATCCTTGAAGCTTTGCCGCAACGGGTATAGCCGCAGTTTTACCGCAGCCTCATCTCGTGCTTAGTTTATCCAGAGCTAATTTCCAGTACCACTACAGGGTTGTTAGCAATTGTTCTCGTTCTGGGTGATAATCATTACGCAGCATGAAACTGCTTTTTTTCACGGTAGCAATCGATGGAACACAATCATTTCAATACATATTTTCGAAGCCCTTATATAGTATTCTCGCTACGCAAAGGGCACGGGATAGACTTTCGGCGGCGGAGTCGATTACAGCGCCTCGGCGAGGCTTGAAGAGCCCTAGGGCGCTCACGGGAGGCCTCGCCCCACATACCCGTTAAAGGATGATGGGCAAAGCAAGAGAGGGAGTGGGCCTAGTGCAAGAGCGACGCCGAATGATCGCCGTTGGCGGGTTGGCTATTATGTGGGCATCTATGTGAACCTCTCGATACGAAAGTGGATGGTCTATTCACTAACCTATTAGAAGAGTGGTTTGGCTGATTGGCTAAGTAATTTATACGCCAAGGGGCAGTTTCCAGGTCTGCCCCAACCAATATTGTTTTGTGAAATGTATCTCCTGATGGCCAATGATTTTCTTACTTTCCACTCCTCTTTTTTACCGTCGTCAGTTATCGTAGGTGCGTAGAAATTCTTGGAAGGCGCAGCATCACCCTGCGGGGGTATAGGTATCAGTATTTGTGCATGACGTGTTGTGATGTTTTTAGTGTTTTCAAATGCATCAATTCCGTGACATGTGCAAAAAGATTTACTCTTTAGTGAATTTTACCGATTCCATAGCTACACTCAAAACGAAGCGAGTGACAACATCACCAAAACCTTACGCGAGTTTACCAAATGGTTTTTAACCTTCGATTCCAACTTAACCTGTTAGCCATCGAGTTTGACGCTAACTTTATAAATGTTTTCACTGTTATTTCTTTGCTATAAAATTCAAATTTGTTTTTTTACTCCTCCTAAAGTTATTTGTTAACTTTTAACTGCATCGTTAATTGGTTGGATGGATTATATATTTGAAGAAAAAACCGTGTTGCTAATCTTTATCCAATCCACAAATTTTCATAAGTTTATTTTCTGCTATTAGTTGTAAAGTAATAACTAAAATATATCGATACCGTCTATGGAATTGAAACTGGTTGAAATAAATTACTTTTATTTCTTGTGACACTTAGGAAACTGACTCTCTCCTCTTAGAAAACATTATGAAAAGTCCCTGCCAATCTCACTTCATCTGCTGTCAAAGTCTATAAGAAATTGAGTTTCGGAAGTGAATGTCATAAATTGATGCCATATGGTGTGCACATGGTACCACATGGGGTGCACCGAAGGGCAAAGAAATATTTAGGGGACACCGTCCCTCAACCGTTTGTTTGTAATGAGCGATTCCTTATAATGAAATAATTTAGTAGTCTCCAACGTGCATAGGGGGTCGTGGTGGCTTAGTGGGTAGAGAACTGAGCTACTGACCGGAGAGTCCCGGGTTCAAATCCTGAGCAAGAGCCTTTCTGGACACCCCGATTCGATTTTCTGCGTGTCAGAACTTCGTAGGGAATCGCAGGTGGCTCAGGGAAAGGAACTGGCCCCACTACCCTGAATGCGTGAATTTCACATGCCATTGGCTTAGTACGGCGTGAGCTCTACTCTCACCTATCAAAACCAACCCTCGGGTTGAATCAGTGAGTGAGAGTGAGCATTCATGAGTAGTTTTTAAAATATTTAAATTAAATTAAAATACATCGAAAAGCGTAGTGATCAATAGTGCAAAAGATATTTTATTATAACGATGTAATCAGTGTACCACGATAACGATGCAATCTGTACCACAATAACTTAATGGAATCTGTTCATAAAAATCCTGATATCAATATTCCGGTCAAACTATGCACATTTTCAAAATATTGCAGTTTAAGACACCATATCTATGATCGGAAAGATACAGAGATGAGAAAATACCAACAACAGCAAAGCTAGCAGCAGCAAAGCAGTAGCAATGAGACGACTGAAAGTTTAACATTTTACCTGGAAAACATTTATTAGCTATTTATGGAATATCGTATGAAAAGTAATGCAATTACTTGAACATACTTAATATTGAATCTAGAGGCTACGTAGATAGTTGAGTGCATGGGCAATGAACGTAGATTACTTGAATTTTCATTATGTGCATGAATATGTCGATTTTCAGAGTTTTTTATCCCTAAAAATGTCATTTGTGTTATGAAGGGCGTGAAAAAATAGTTTTGTTTGGGAAAGGTTAATTTGGTACCGTATGTTCCTCCCCTTATGTTTAAATCGAACACACTTTGACACAAAATTGTAGGACATCAGCAGCCCGAGTTGTATTCAAACCCTCGACTGAAATAGAATAACGGTCGAGTTACTTATCTTTTCGCAGGGTTGCAACGCAGTTCGTGTCATTTATGATTTTAAAAAAAATCTATAATTACATAAAGTTCTCTTTGCCTTTTACCTAATTCTGTTTCGTTTTCTTACGATAAGAAATATAGTTAGCGTCATGACTTCCTTCTTTTGTAACTTTCAAAAAAAGTATTTTGGCGTAAACGTTTAAAAATGTTGAAAGTTAGCACTCACGAAGTGGTTTATAATTCGCTTTACATTGCATAGAGTAAAATGCTTGCGTTTATAAAAAATATCTAGAAGTTAAATTATTTATGATGCATTAATAATACGTGTTACAACACGCGTGCTAGAGACAAGAAAAATATATTCTTACTATGTGATGTAATTTTTATGATAATTTATTTTATTTTGGAATCTATTGTTGAGTATTATTGCTAACAGAAAAAAAGATAAGGCACTGAACAGTTTTCATTACAATTTGCGTATGACGATCCTCTTCAATATGTCAATTGCCGTGTGTGCCATCGTCCCTGATGCCAGATTAGAGATAATGCCATTCATAAGTAAGATTTCAACCATTTTAACCATCTAAATGTTAATAATCACTTATTGGAGAACGATATCGAGGTTATCACTGCTATTTGCTGAGGTGGAATGCCCTTTCGCTCGACTGAGGCTCGCGAGCTTTTTCACCTTCCCCTCGTGATTTTATTTGGGATTAAGTTTGTCCGCTCGGGCGGAAGACCAAATTTGCCGAAACGAATCCAAAACGTGGTGCTTTACGTAGCCGCACGACTGCGAACAAAATATTGGGATCCCATGTCCAATGCGAAGGTGTTTTATTTGAGAACATTCGCGTAATCGCCCACCTCATATTCTCATGATGTCTATTATTAGTGCGAGTGGGCTGGATCCGGCCTAAAGCGACAAATGAAGTCAGACCAGCGTCACGATTTGCCTCTTCGCGTATGGAATCCCTGCCGGGCGACTTTTGGAACATCGCCATGTCGTGTGGCGCTGAGGTAATAATAGTGAATAAATATCTGTAACAATGGGATTTATCATCGCACACCTCAGGTCACTCAAAATTTTAACCTTGTATGAGTTCATTTGAACTTGGAATTGAATTGAAGTATCCGAATGGAACTTACATGTATCACATCTCGTGGTGCACATTAAATACGACGCCATTCGCACACCTCTCCTTTATTTGTATTCTAGAATTTAAATGAGTGCAATAAATTTTCCTGAAAGTTTTACAGTGTAATCTTTACCAGAAGCAGTGCAGTTTGCACGGGGTCCTGGGGGTATAAAAATACTTATTTATCTTGTAGTATGAAGTCGTTGTCAGTGAATACGCATCTTTTCCATGAATTTTTCCTCTTATATTTTTACCCAGTATAAGATATGTCCCATGGCTGCCATGTTCCCCATTAATGTGAGCTTCATTGCCACCATGGTTATGGAAAAAAATATCATATACGATTTTGTTATCGCGTTTGCGGATCAAATTTAATCCGTGCAGTCATCGATTTTTCAACGAAATGTTATGTGTTTCTGTCAAAACCATGCCCGATTATTGTAAGAATAGTGAAGTGTACTGTTTGTTTTACACAGTTCTTTACTTTTTTACAACATGTTTTACACATTTGGAGCACTTTATTTTATGTTTTTATATTTTTTAAGCATTTCATACATATTTAGATGCATGTTTTATGGCCTTTTGCACATTTACGCAAAATCGTCTTCAATTTGAAACAAGGTAATCAAGATAGCAATTTAATATTTTCGGTCCTCTCATTAGTGAGCAGCTATCAAGCACGAGTTTGGTCGTATTTCATAGGTAATATATGATTTTACATATGTGTATCACGAAATTCTAAATGTGGTAGCAGGACTGTGTTGATGCTATTAAAATCATTTGCACGCAGTAGGTACTTATTGCAATGTTATACCTTCGTTTTATATTTTAGGAAGTAAAATCTGAATTCATGTACGTTCATGCACTAAAATGTGGTAGCAGGACTGTGTTGATGCTATTAAAATCATTTGCACGCAGTACTTATTGCAATTTTATATTTACCTTCGTTTCATATTTTAGGAAATAAAATCTGAGTTCATGTACGTTCTTATAATTTTTATTCAAAACCGATTCTTAGATGTATTGAGCATGTTTGCAAAAATGAGCGACGCGGTTGTAGATCCTAACGTGTAGGAAGATTGTAAGTAGTGTTCTGTGTCTCCAATTTTAGACATTTGAACATTGAGACAGCGCTATGAATACCACTGCCAGTCTCAGCGTCGTGTGTTACAGAGTTTAAGAAGAAGATATTTAATAGCTTCATTTTCTGTAGAGGTGAATGAGGAGTACCCGTGCAAGTGCGATCGTCCAGGTTACAGTTTCTAGCATGACGTGCTTGAAATTCTTGGTTCTCTCCCGAGCCCTCCCTAACCTTCACGTAGGAACTTGAAGCTCTCTTTTGGAAGGGTAGAACTCAAGCACTTATCTGCCAAATAGTTTAAAGCCTGGCATTCCGTATTCGTGGAAGAAAATTTACAGAATAGCATTACAATTAAATTATCGTCATTAGAATCCGGTAAACTCAAAGGCGTAATAAAAATATGGATAATAGAAAAAAGAGTTTTAAGTGAAAAAAATATTTATTTAAATCTTTATATTTCATTGTCTGTAAATTCATTAAACTCTTCAAATGAGAAACTGTCTTTAGAAAGTAAAAAATCAATATATATGTTTTAAAATATGGTTGGAAAAGTTGTCGTGCACGAATATCATGAGAATATTGAGCCCACCAAAGCCTTTGGCGTCGTCTATAGATGACGCCTAAATAATAACAATAAATGCATACAACGTTCAACATAATGACTTATATTTCTATTTAACGGCATAAAATAACAATTTTTAGTTCAACTCCTAACAAAAATAGTTTCCTATTACGGCTAGTCTAAAATTATAAACTTTGGGCTCTAGGTATTACTGGCACGCAGCACACCTTTTGACTCGTTAAAATCGTTGTCACTTAACATTTAGTTTTGCGTTATGATCCATCTTGTACCTTATTATGACCTAGTGCGGTTTTAGGCAGTATTGATGGTAAACTTATTTGTGTTTCAATGGCACAGTGTGGATCTATATGGTAGTGAAGGCTGCTCGGGTGCTCCACCGGGTAATCTCCTCCATGGCTGCCGACGTTTCGGGGTACGAGTCGTACTCCATCATCATGGCCATGATGATGGAGTACGACTCGTACCCCGAAACGTCGGCAGCCATGGAGGAGATTACCCGGTGGAGCACCCGAGCAGCCTTCACTACCAGCATACGCCGGGATAGCATCAGATCCGATCTATATGGCATGTTTAACGATTTTTGAAAATTAGTTGAAATGAACTTTCAATGTTACAATAATATTGAATTTTTTCAATACAAGGTATATGGGAATGGAGTTCATTTGAACAATATTTGACGTCCATGACTTGCAGTGTAGTAATGTACCGTTAGTACATAGTCATGGTCTTCAGAAGCACTCGGGGTTTCTATTCCGATAAAAGCATATATGTATGTGTCGTCCATTTACTTCATTGGACTCTGATAATTATTGAAAAGCTCCATTAATTGATGTATATAGTAATGATATGTTCTAGATATATATGTGAAGTATGATATGAAATATATTAATATTATAAAGATGTAGCCTTATTTTATAATTTGCTATTTTATGTGGTTCTTTAATGTTATCAAAATTATTTATAACTAGCGGAAGGTGCCCGTTGATTCTCAAAGGGGAGAATAAAAGTAGGAAATAATAGAGCAGTTGTGATAATACTGTAGTGAACATTGTGCTTAACGTCGTAAATTAATTTATCTTACAAAGTTGAATGTGTCCGTACCGTCGCTTTATTTTCATTCGTCTGAGAATTTTCCTTGCATTTTTGTTATTATTATTATCAATCGTCCCTGGACACCTCTGTGGCATTATGTATGGCTTAAATTATGTTAAAAATTAGATCTAATTTACAAATTTTAGTGGAAAACTAAGAAATCTACGTATTTGCGCCGGTGTTGTATTATCAGGGGTGAAGCAAGAAGAGAAAATGAAAATAAATAAATACACACCAATACAGATTAATACCAGCAGAGAAAAATCAAATTCAGGTATACAGACGAACAGTAGTAGTGATAAATTGGCACAAAAATTTCGAAGGAATAAGGGTAGAGAGAAAGACAAACGAACGTCTCACAAGGAGACATCGCGAGACTGGTGCTCGGGATCTAAATGATGAAATTATTTTCTGAAACTATAGAAAATTTTTAATAGGGACTCATTGATTTATGTTTCTATAAAAAGTAAAAAAAAGTTCGTGGCTCGCATACAAAGGGAAAATGAAAATATCACTTGCTGCCAAAATCTGTCGTGTATTGTTTTGCCCTCCATAAGGAGAAGTGAAAATAAAGAAGAGCGATATATTTCCATAAACATTTTAAAATATTTTTTCTAGAAAATTGAAAACTGAAAATAACTGTTATTTAATCCTACTCATAACATGAAGATTCAAACCTGCGGCGTTAATTCAGCGAGTTCATGAGTATTAATTAAATATACACGCAACTCAACATGGAATTACTGTAGCCGAGTCTATAAGCTCAGGTAAAAATGATTTTATACCTGTGGGTTATCCTAATCGCTAAATTTATGAAGATAACATTTCATTTAATTTTCTCTCCACACAGAGAGTTGGCATTGGATTTTTACTTGAAGAATACAATTTTGGTAAACTCATTCCTCATTTCGATTATCTGGGATGCCTATTACGATGTGTACCTGAGAGCCTATAATCGTAACCGGAATACTCACTAAAATCCCATTTTCAATACGTAAACACGAAATATTTCACTGAAATTGCTCTAATAATGAAACTTGAATGAATTCAGTGCGTCAAAAATTGCTTCTATAAAGTCATTACTTTAATGCTGCGCATGACAGTACTATTTAGAAAAGAATAACGAATAAAAACCTTTAAGGTTATGAAAGAGAATGAAGCGCTTCACGAGAGAGAAGTAAAAAAACAATGAGAGACAAAACATTCATATAGGATACATCAATTTCCATACTTTATTTTACATAATGGTCAGAGGTTAATCGAAGTATACTATTTTTTAATTCAAACAAAAAGGATTCACAATGAAGATTCCATTAGGAAACATAAATTCTAAAATTTACGATTTAATTTATGCTCCTCTTTAACGTTTTCATGGTTCACAGACAGTATATATACAGTATAATAGATGATAGCATAAAAATCATGACCGTAGAGAAATGTGAACAAATATTCCTTTCAAATTAAAGTTGAAAGTGACATATGGTAGGATATTGGCTGAAGAAAGAGTTTTAATCAAATTTTAGACAATATGACAGACACTTGATCCACCCCATTTCCACATTCTGTTAATCGGCAATTACTGAGAACTGATTAAGAGACCTTTAATCGCCTTTCGCATAATGACACGAGTCATATATTAAATGGTAATAATGTGATACGACCAAATTTTCATGGAGACCTAAACTAATGAAAACCTGTTAAACTGAATTGTTTTAAATCAGGCACTTACCTTGCGTTATCTAGTTTTGCTCTTCGAGTTTCGTATAATTTTTTTAGTCTACAATAAATATGATTAATAAAACGGTATAGAAATTTGATTTAGTATGGCACCCACAGGCGAAAATAAGAGTTCGTAAAACCGTATTTCGCGGTTGATTCCGTTTCAATGCACGCCATCGACATGCAAGTGGGTGGAATCGTTTTTCTAATATAGCGGCGTTAAATCTTTATGTAACCAGAATAAAACTTACACGTGTAATCACACTAAGAGCGTTTGCCGCATGGTGCCGATTAAGAGATAAAATTACATTAATTAATAGTATTTTAGGATATACTCGTAAGAGTAGTAGAAGACGTGCTTTAGGAACTAATAGTGATAGGCTTCACAGAATGTTGAAAAATTAAGTTTGCATAGGATCCAAATCCAAAGCTCAATATTTTTGGTTCACGATTTTCTTAAAGCAAATTAAATTGTTATGCCACAGTTGATTTCTATCTCGATTAACGAGAAGTGCTAATGATCTCTTTAAATCCCTCCTTCAAACTGTCCTGTTGATGTGGAGTGGGGGACTCAGAAATATATAGAGCTCGTATAATTTTAAGTTATCAATCAATAGTTAACTGGCTTGCAGCCTCCTACTCTGGAATTTTGTACTAAGTCTTTCTAATAGCTGAAGTACACTCGGCAAGTTTTAGGTTCGCTTAAGAAACACGTCCCTTTATCTATATCTAATTCAAGTCCCGAGTTTCACGCATTTTAATGCAAGACAATAGATTAGACGTCTAAATATAACAAACCTCTCTCTGATATTTCTTCCTATCTAGAATATTTCTAAATTTTCATTCCATTTAATTGCCGTATATGTCCTTTCCAGTATATTGCTACGTCCTCATTTTTTCTTTGAGTACACAGAGATAAACGTTAGGGTTGGTTGCGGGTAGAAAGTAATAGAAGATGGGAGGATGGAAAACGTCTGGAAAATTTGTATTTTCTGCTACATTAAACAGGATTTACATTTCCTGCTATATTAGCTTTTCATCTCTAAATATTGTCTAGAAACAGGCGCAATTACTTCATAATTTCAGTCTCGAAGCTAGGGCACTATTTTGTCTCATTTTCCCTCAATATCTCCTCCATCTCACTTAAGTCTGCGACTTAGAATTGGCCGAGTGCCAATTTTCTCCCGGAGCCGGCGAGGGGAATTAAATAAATTCGCGCGTGGAATTTCGGTAAGAAAAAGGAATAAGCAGAGGGTGGAGGAAGGAGGGTTGGAATGGGGGAATCTGGAGATGGGAGTGCGAGGCGCCGAGAGAAGTGAAAGGTTGGACCACCTGAGGGCGATATGCAAAAGAAAGGAGAGGGGAAGGAGTTGGCCAAGGGAAAAAGTAGAAGGTCAAACGATGCGAAAATTTTACGGGGGGAGACGCTTCTCTCCAGGTCCCCCTCCCCGCTCCTTCTCGAAGAGGTCCGCTCAAAGAGGCTCGACGGTGCCCCCTCCCCACTCTAGGGTGCTGAAGTGGAAGTGGGAGGGATGAAGAGGAGAAGGAGACGAAGAGAGAGTTTGGAGCGAGGTGGGGCCCCCGGATTAAGTAGGACGAGAATGAAGACGCCTCAAGGGTCTTATTCCAAAAAAGAGAAAGGGATGGGAAGGAAGATGAGAGGGAAGAATATGGGCGGTGAGGAGCGGTTCCAAAGAAACTAATAGGGGGGGTGGAAAGAGAGGAGTTTGCAGAGGCCGGGGGTGGGAGGAGGTTGACTCTGAATGGTGGAGGCAGCTAAAGGTGCGCGGAGATGGATTCGTGGGGGCCGTCGCTGAAAAGATGAGGATGAGGACATGTGTGCTTCCTTCCGAGGCGAAAATAAAGATTTATGAGACCAGAAAAAAAATGAGTTTGCCACAGTGACTACGGGTCTAGGGAAACTTTAGTGTTTTAGAGATTAAGGAGAACATTTTCCATTATCTTATCAATAAAGTAGAATGTGTGCATGTAAATATGTTAACATGTTCGCCTAAAACTCGACAACCATGCGTAGCACAACTTTGAAACTTTGAAGGTTTATTAAATGCCATTCTTGGACAGAAAACAGGCTTCTTTTCTGGAGACCAATGGTCCTCGGTTCGACCCTGGTTGTGTCAAAAGAGTCCCCATAAGAAATACATGAAAAGGGCTTTCTAACAGCCTGCAGGCATTTTTTCACTTGAAAATTTTATTTGGCAATACTAATTGCACAAACTTGAGACGCACACCAGCCGAAAGATAATTCAATAAATATTCATATTACTATCGTCGAGTTCTGATATCGGATCAAAATTACTGGTATTTCAATAAAATATGACGATTTATGGTGATTTTTTTCAGTTTAAATAGCCCTATCCGCTTGGCGACACAGGGATTGTTACAATATAGATTAGAAGGTAGCAATGTTTGAAGGCATATTCATTCATCTAAAACTCGAGAACCAAGCGCAGTACGGCATTCAAACTTTAAAGTTTAATAAATGTCTCTCTTGCACAGGTAATAGGCTACTTTTCATGCAAATAATTGTTCCCTGTTCGACCCCAGGGGAGTCAAAGCGTTCTTATAAGTGGTCTTATTTCTTATAGGCAATTATTTCATCTGTATATCTTAATTTAAACTGTCCATTGTACATATTTGAGGCGCACAGTAGCCGAAAGGCAATTCAATAGCAATTTTTACTTTCAGCAAAGATACCGATTTTGGTTAAAATTACCGGAACCATGAACATTTCTGAGGAAACTTATGGAATTTTACTGTTTAAACAGCCATTTCCCATGGGGACCGAAGGTTTTGTATACAAATAATTTTTGTATAAAAAAAATTTAAAATCTTTTAATGTTTAAAAACTATTTTTTTTAATACAGAAAAATTATTATAATTCAACTGACAAGGAGACATCGCGAGACTGATGATCGGGATCTAAATGATGTAATTATTTTCTGAAGCTATAGAAGGAATGCAGGAAAAGTGTCACTACTTTCTTCCACACAGACCCGGGTTCGCGAAAAAATAGAATAGAATCGCGAATAGAATTGTCCTCCCCATGAATTCTTTGTCGGGCACGCTTGTATTAGCAGTAGCCGTGGCCGAGTGGGTTAAGGCACTATAAAAACACTTCACACAATGTGGTCCGGGTTCGAGTCCCAATCATTGCAAAATTTTTCCTTTAGCTTATTTTGCGTAATCACTATAAAATGCCCTCTATCATGCATATTAGGTCCGCCGGCATGTGAAGCCCATTTTTGGAGAAAGCATAGAATCCCGAAATTTGCTAAGTCCCTCAGGGTTGACTGAAAATCCAGCAAGTAGTTCGAAAATTAAAAAATATTTTGCCATAGATATATGATAGAGGGCATTTTATAGTGATTCCGCAAAACATTCAAAAGAAAAAATTTTTCCATGGAAATCTAGTAATACATTCATATTTTCACCAGAAACTGAAAAGACTGACTGCTCTGTGAATATTCCAACACGTGATATAGAGGCTGCTACGTACATTCTGTATTTCCAGTTATGCTGACCATATGGCATACACCTAACCATTTTTTGTATTGAAGGCATCGACTATCAGTTCCAATATAAGTTAAATTACTACAATAGTAATTTCATGATTTAATGTTTTCCAACCCACTTTCACGAGGACTCGGTTTTAACTTATTACGATGATACTGCGTATCACGTTGCTCAAAATTTACATTACCATTTTTCTTTCATTAAAAATCATTTTAGAAATAAAAGAGAAGATTTTTTCGTTTCAATACCTTGAAACTATGCTTTTTTTAATACTGAAAATCATGAATAGCTCCTCCGTTTTTGCTAGTTAATATTACCTTAATACCAGTTTTCCTTTATTCTCATAGTTTTGACTGAGCAGCAATGCCCGAGTAGATTTAGTGCCGCGTCCAATGGCCAAGCAAATGCCAATCGTATATTTTGTGCGAATGATAATTGGATTATCAAGCTGTTGTTGCTCAGTGACCTCCTTTCTAGCCTTCGCAGGGCACAACAAAAAAATAGCGCAGTGGCCGCGGTGTTCATTGAACTCGCAGTTCCCAGAGCTGCAATTCCTCCTTGCAAAATGATGATACTTCTCGGCATGAGCGTTTCGTTCCCAGTTCGCCCAGCGTTGCCTCTCATCACATCTCCCCGCTTAAATTGACGTATTCCTCAAATTTGTGCCTCCCTCTCCTTCACATCCTTCTCACCGCCATGGACCCACTCTTCACCCTCCCATCCGACCGCCTTCCCGAGTTCAGCGACCCCGCCGCGCGGGTTTCACTCTCTCGTGATGGGAGCAGGGGTTCGAGTCCCGCCTCGGGTGGCTATCGGGGACGACAGCCCTCTATTTCCTTTCCCCCCCTCTCCTCTCCCCTGACGCGTCTGGCTCTCCCCACCGGAGGCAGGGAAGATCCACACTTCCCTCTCGGCGGAGTGTGCTGGAGCAGTCGTCGTCATCCCCCGCAGGTAGCGAGTTGGGAGCGGTCAGTGGGTCACTCTGCCAGTGGAACTCTGCGCTGCCTCTCATCTCCCTCCCTCCTCTTCCCCCCGTCTCCCTCCCCCCCCCCCTTCACGGGATGCTTGCTCCCTTCCCACCGGAGGGAAACCGCTCCTCTAACTCCCATCCCCTTCGCGTGAGCCATCTGCATCTCCCGGCCTCACGACTCTCCGCTAGCTAGACGCACTCCATGTGGAGTTCGGGGATGGTGTTACCAACGTAGAAGACCTTATTCCCTTCGCGGTTGGGCTTGTCTATCACAGTCCGGTAATGTTTGCGTCCATTTGTGTGGCTGCGCTTAAGCTGTGAGCACTTGCGTACAAAATGTTTGCGGTGAGTGACTCGGTTCCAAGATGTTTTTCTTAAATTTTACTCCTATGCCACGTGGAAACCCACTTTGTGTTTTTCAACAACTTGTTCTAATCAGCATGATTTTGAGAGACCGATGGAGAGCTGGATAGATTGAAAGGCGAGTCATTTGATTAGTGTCCCGGAGAACGCGGATTTACGAACCTCTTCGACAATTTGTGCTGCATCATCGTAAAATGTTTTACCAATACGTACATCTAATATAAAAATGACCTTTGTTTCCGAACTCTCTAAAACCAGAGTTGATTCTTCTCTGGGATTGCTTGCTACTGAAGCTTCATCATTACGTTTTTTATAACAAATAGAGCAAACAGAAAACAGCTCTTTGAAACTTGCAAATCGATGTTTTCAATCTTTTGTGTAGTTTTTGATGTTTACAAAATAATTATAATAGAAATGGATCATAAGGGAGAGCCATATCCACATAGTTAAAACGCATAACTTGGTATTTGCATCCGAAAGGTCCAACTTCTCGAAGCCCCCAGGAAGGTCATTTTGAATGTCCTGACACCTGGGCACGGAAGAGGAACTTATGTCTAGTTACTACGTGGTGCAAATGGAAAACGTTCTGCGCACAGTGGGGATCTGCTGTCATTTACCTAGGGTTCCATTAAATTTTATATCATAAAATTATTGCCGTGAAAACATTACTAACATAGCTTTCTACACTTGCCTAGAATTGCTCGAGGAAAAGTCGGGAACTTGATCTAGTTTTTTTCTGTGAATGATGATTTTTAAAGGGTGGTATTTGTATGTTTATAATTTTATGTGATTGATCTATAATTTAAAAAGACTCGGAGGAGAATCGGGATCAGATAGCAGCATATTTTTATTTTCCTTGCCCGTGCATTTTTTTGGTTGATCGAAAAATCCAAGAATGTAATGGGTTGCATGGAATTTCCTGCTATGCCAAAGGAGGTCGTCGACATAAAGTATTTCCTTGAATTTTGTATCTTATAATCGGTCTTTGGTTATAATGGTGCTATTAGAGTTAAATAGCATTTTATCAATGAACTACATGCGTTGATGAATCATTGATTAAACACATTAAATATTGCGTGTCTCTCCATATTTAATTTTGTTTAACTCCTACTTGTATTCCTATCTATTTTGAACTCAAACAGAAATTTCAATGGATTTAGTAAAACTGATGCTTACTGACTCATTGCGCTAAAATGCTCCCATCTACATCATACCCTGCGAGCCACCTCGAGGGTGTGTGGCGGGGGGTGAAGATCACCCAACACGCTCTATTGACAAAACTAGGAGCTACAGTAATACTACAACATGGAAACATACTAGGTATAAGAGCCACGTCAACTATTAGATGGTTAATAGATGGTTAGTATCTACATAGTAACGAAGTGATTACTGGTTAGAACGATTTTCTCTGAATTATATTTATCTGTATTTCCCCAGTATGCATAGGTTAGTAATATTAAAACATGCTTCATGCACTACATACTACTGAAAAATTCTTTACGTATCAATCCCTTTGCTATACTGCCTATTGTGTTCTGTTAAGGTTCGCGGGGAAAATGACTCTTTGATCTATCGGTACGGCAATATATCTCTCTAATAAAAGTTGTGTGCTCGAGATTTGCGCAATAAAGAGAAACATTTAGACGAGAGAAATAATGAAAAATATTAATATGAGTGAAATTGACCCTGACATTCCCGGCTTCACAGTTGGGAACGCTGACCACTAAACCACGCCGCATAGTTCAATAAAAGCCTACCAACACCTAATGCAATAAACCATACTACTTTATACAATCAAAGGTAAGATATATTGCTCCGACGAAAATTGCGCCATAGATTTGCCTCAAGTATTAATGCTTACAATCATGACCGCTATTTAGTAGAAGTATTTAATGTTAATTTTTCGATTGTATTGGTGTAATGTTATCGGGATTTTTTCCTCATATTAAGTGAATACTAATGAAGCGCAAGTATAATTATTTAGAGATATTTTGAACTAATAAAAAAACTATTGTATTAACTATCATAGGATTTGACTTCATGATTTAAATACATGCTTAGTGATGGGTCATCACACTTGCCTTCATCTCACGCATCCCTGCCACACACATTTGTGGTGGTTTAAGGGTATTATTTAGATGTAGACAAAGTGTAATTCAGTGTTAAGCACGTATTTCAAAGAAGTGATTCTTTTTTCACCTCATTTTCACCTGCATGTACTCCATTTTCCTTCGCGAACCATTTTTACTGTAAAATGAAAAATATACTAACCATAATTCCTTAAGTGTAATTGGATATGCATGCGTTGATAAGTTGATGGCATGCCCAAGTGGAGTTTCTGAGTTTCATCTTGTGAGTTAATAATTTATTTTCATCTTTATTAATATCTGACTAATGTTCCTATTCATAATATTAATCAATGAAACGTTGGTGCTTAAAAGTATTTAACTCAGTCAATAATACCATTTAATCTTTCATAAAATGTAATGCCGCTCTTTATAGAACCCGAGATTATTATTTTATATTTAGTTGATCGATGTGGAATTTTTGGGTTGTAAACCCAAGTACTAGATGGATGCGTATAATTACCTACAGTAACCTAATTTATGCAAGTAGGTGCTGCATTTGCGTCAAAATTCGGCTTTAATATCCAAAGATATTGAAGCCGATTATGATATAGTCCTGATGAAAAAAAAAGATTTGCCCCAGATAACAACTAGGGTAAATTTATTTAATCGGGTGAAAATAAATGAGTACGTTTTTACGCACTACTCCTATGGGCGTATTATGTCCTTCTTTTTTAATCAATGACAAAGTGCGTAACAATTTTTAATTCCGTCGGAGGATGTTTTCAGAGAAATGTACGTTCTTATTGAGTTCATCGTTGTGGAGGTATTTTCAACCGATTAATGTACATTTTGCTCATGCCTATCTGTTACACCGTATGCCGTGGGAAGTGCACATTCCGAGTAGCACAAAAAACAGCCCAGCCCCAAGTATGTCCCTTCCATGGGCTTTGTGTTGACAACCTCATTTTCTTCGCCCCACCTCATTCCTCTCCCTCCTCACCAATCATTTCTTCCTCTCCTATTTCCCTGAATTCTTCTGCATCTCGCTTCCTTCAGCCTCTCGACTCACTCTTCCTCCCTCTCCTCACCGCTCCCCCCTCTCGTCTCCACTCACATTCTCGTGCTGAAGGGCTCCCTTAGGCACACTCCTTCCACGATCTCCATCTCCCCAGTTTACTTCCCATCCCACTCTCTTCATTCTCGGAGTCAAACCGCCGGCGGGCACTATATGTCATCGCCATTACGTGCGTACACAGTCCCCGTTTCCCTAAACCATGCCAGTGTGACGCTCTGTTGCGAGCGCGCGCTTGTTTATGGAAAAAAAATGTGCCCTGCGCGATCGCAGAAAGAATGGTGGGAACGCGTTTGATTCATGTGGCAACGAAGGACAACATGGTGGTTGAACGCCACAGTGAATATTCTTTGATGTTTTCGATACGGGTCTCAATAATATTAAGAACGATTGCTGTTTGTGTTTTTGTAATCTTTCAAGTATTTAACTTGCAGTTTATTACATTGTAATTAGTTTTCATGGCAAATAAACGCAACGGTGTCACTCTAAGGTTATGTTAATGATCGTCAATTGCACTATCTCGGCAACGATGAGGGTGCTGCTCTTACGCTCGGCAATCAACGAGAGTAGTTGGTAACGCGGTACCTATCAACCATCAAGGGGAAAAATATTCAAAATACATTGCCTTTTACTTTTTATCATGAATTTGAAGCCTCGTTTTGATTAATGTTATTTGCAGTACTGTTGAGAAATTGCTTTATAATGACAGTTTCAGAGACTTTATTGTTCCGCATTTTTTTTATTTTCACCTGATTATGTTGTGATACAATAAAACACTGTTATAACGATAGCAATTAAAATATTATGGAAAAACGAAGGCTCAGAATCTGTCACTAGAGATATTGATGTGTGTAGCGTTTTAAGATTTGAAGTTTTATCGGGAGTTCTTGACTTGAAATTTAATATGTTTTAACTGTAAAGCCGGAAATAAAATTCTTTTACAGCCTGAATTCAAATGTAAAAAATCTTTGACTTCATGGCCATTTAATTACATATCCATACGTAATTTTTCTACTTTTCTTGTCAATGACTTGAATAATTGTCTTGGTATATTCGGAATAATTATTAAATATCTACTTGATTAAAAAAATCTAAGAAATATTTTACTCCAGATTCAGTTGCAGAAATGCAGTGAGGAGTGATTGAAATTCAGCAAAGTCTGATAAGAGTTTGCGAAAGCCTGTGAAGGATTCCAGCCCTTAGCTAATCAGGTGCTGTAATCAGCTTTTAAGTCGTTATAAATAATTTATTCACCTTATTAAATTAAATCTATTTCGGTTTTTAACATTCCCATGAAAGAATTTCATTGCTACTGTGCTGGAAGAAATGATATAGGCTTGAAAAGAAGTAGGAACCAACCTACTTGATCTGGTCAGAGACCAATACACCGAGTTCTCTACAGTTTGTATCTTCACATGATGTGGGAGTTTTGCCACAATAGCCTTTTAGTGCATATTTTTTTCTCAGATGCTACGTCAGATTTTATGTATCAGAATCTTCAATTTTATTTTAGCCTATGCTCTGCAAGGCATTTGAAGGTTGAGCCTTAATGCGTATAATTGAATGTGAACTCGTATTGTGATACAAAAGGGGTGTTAATTGTTAAATGGAGACCCTGTAACTAGAGCATCTAATTTAAACTCTTCGTGGGAAACCCGCGGGATTGAATACCGCGATATCCAGCGTAGCGATAAATTGCTTCTTCGTTTCACTCGGTGTGGGATTCATTCTGAGACTCGAAGCATGGAACTGTGAACTGGCTTACAGCAGATGTTCTCGTAGCTTGGTGCTCTTCACTTTGAAGTCATCTCTTCAGTGGAATGAACTTATCGTAGCTAGAATTGAGAAATGTGTATACCCAGGGGTTTTAAGTAAATGTGCTTTTTAACTGCCATTTAGTAGCACAGAAATTAAAAAACTAATATGTGGCCCGATTTCTTTGCATATTGGATTTTCACTGTATTTTTTTATTCGTTTTTTTCCGTCAACGAAGTGCTGGAAAAAGGCGAAGCAAATTTATCTAGAAGAAAGTTCCCGAGTATTTAAGACTGAGCGTAAACTGTCTTTCTATTAGGAGGTTTAAGTTCCCAATAAAGGTGAAATTATTATTACAGAATGTAGATATTTTATTTCCCAGAATGCTCAGTGGTATATTTCGCTAGCTTGTCCTTTCTTGCGAGATTGTTATGGCGATGATGAAGTTAAATACTTCGTTGAGTGTAGGCTAGCCCGAGGCGCATTCTTCAAACATTTTATGGCATATCCGTTCTCATAGGCATAACATATTAAACAACCGTTTGGCAGAACTTGAAGAGCTCACTTCGTTCAGAGGCTCATGACAAATTAAATCATTTCCTCTGAAAGAGTTTTTAACACATCAGGGCACAGTTGTATATGCTATGAAACGTTTTTATGTTTAATGGAGCATCTTGGATGCCCTCTTCCTTCATCGATGATCATATTTACTTCACAGCCGTAGGATGAGCGCCATAAAATTTGATTCGTTGGAAAACCACATCATTACGTTTATTTAAACGGAAAGTAGAGGTTGAATTTTATCGCGTCGACATGGCAACCCAAATGTTTGAGTCTCTCCTTTGCGTGGATGATGTGTCAGTCTAAGGTTAAAAATAGCCCTAATAAGACAGCTCTCTTATCATTACATTGTAAATGTGTTTGGAAGTTACCGCGGTAATATGTTGAGAAATTATATGCACAACTGTGCATGCACAAATAGGTAGTTAGTTAAAGGTATATATGAAGAACGAAATACTACTCAGTTTCAGAAATGTTTTAATTATGATTCCACCGGGCATGTAAAACAAAATGGCTGAATTCTACGATTTTAATTAATGAACTAGATAAATTGTAAAAGGCTTTCATTTATAATTCCCTTTTAGCAAACAAAGGTGCGTTCAGAAATCATTTTAATTCTGCCTAGGCTTGCCAGCTGTTTTTTTTTTGGTCTTTTACGTACTTCCTTTCCACCTACTTCTAGCTCTTCCTACTCTTCTTTTTCCATTTTTGGTATTAACTCTACTTTTATTTACTATTCTATAGTTGTCTATCCTGTCATTATGCCTATCCCATTCTCTTCTTCTATGTGCTACTTCCGCGACATTCTCCGATCGGCTCTATTTTACAATCCTTTCTTATCTGTTTATCCCTTTCTCTTAATCTTTTCCCCTTGAATTTTTTATGATTTGATTTGAGCTTTTTCCGTTTGTTGTTCTGTTCCTAACGCTTCATTCTCTGTTTCTGTTGACATCGAAATTATTGGTATTATTAGTGATTTTCATATCTAAACTTTGTGCAATGTTTTAAATGTTCACTGTTCTGTGTTTGACAGCTGTTATATTTACTCAATGTGAAAAGAACAAATTTCAACGAAAAACTACTTTACCCACTTAATACCACCCATTTGGTTAATTCGTAGCATATTGTGATCTCGAAGAATATATGACGGGATTATGCGTCTAAAGGGAGATAAAATGTGTTGATATAAAATGTATATTTGTTATGATATTCACTTACTTTTAAAATTTTTAAGAATTAATTTTCTCCGTGAAAAAAATAGCTTACCTACCTACGTTCTGTCTCATTCCGTACATGGCTCTTGTCTTCAGACGAGAAAATCATTTCTCATTATAAAACCAGTGGAAATTTTTTGACTCCGGTGCTGCTTGCCTAACTATGAATAAGTGGCCTATTTGTCAAGCCGTCGTGAAGGTAGGAGCGGATACTCGACCAAAGTTTGATTGCTGTTGCTACAGTCGCTACAGTCACAGCGTTAAACACAAGTGGGAGGGAACCCAGTGGCTGAAGTGAGGCTCGAAAAACACCACCTCGACGCGACCTTAAAAATTCATCTCGAGCTTCCTCAATTCTAGGTCCTAGTTAAACACACCTTGAGAACCATGAAATTCCTTCTCTGGTGAGATCATGCATTAGAAACGAATGCCCCGTGTCCACGGTGCAACAAAGTACCGCCACTTCAGTTGTTTTTGATTCTTAATCAATTCTCAAGGGAAAGCGGAACCAAACTAGCAATTCGTTTTGACTGTCACGTGAGCTCGGATCGTGTTTTTTCAGTTGGCGGTTATGGTGGCCGTGAGAGGCTTCCACGTGTCTTTCAGAGTGTGTTTGTGGTTCTGGAGAAGAAATGGGAAGAGGTTTTCGGTTATGAGCAAGTGGAGAAAGCTGCCTGTGCGCGTCTGATGGTGTGAAAAAGAAAACCTCGGAAGTGAGCATGTGTTTGAGCCACCATGCATGAGTCGATAGGATTAATGACGGACAATAATAATTTATATTGGAAGTAGAAGTTAACGTTGATATATGTCATAAACGTTATGATGCTTAATGATAAAACTGACTTATTACGCAATAATGGCAGTTGATAGCGTCTCTCTGGTGCATCAGCTATGTGTGATATTATGTCCTGGCTGCGTGGCATCAAGTGTTTAAATCCAAATATGCATTGAACTTGTATAGGCGAAAGTTGGTAATCAATGGTAAAGAGTAATAAAAATGTTTCCCTAGCTAATCATATCTTGTATGCTTTCCCGTTTCAAGTTTTATTTTGCATTAAAAGAATTATTAGATGACGCGCAGGGTGATTTTTATTAGTTAATTTTATATAACATATTAGCTTATAAGTATAAATAAATTGGATAATATTGAAGCTTAGGGCCATTATGATGCTACATTTTGCTGAAATATATTAATCGAGTCTACCTCTTAAAGTTGCAAAAATACCTGTTGTAGCTTTTAGGCTTGCAGCAGTTGTTCACTTTCTTGCGATAGGTAGACAATGATTATGGTGTTTTCTAAAACGAATAGTGAATGACATGTATTCAATATCAGTCTTCTTTTAGCCCTCGGATATCGGAAAATAATTTTAATAGAACTGCTCTAAATATCTCTCTAAATAAGATTAGAGAGATAGATTGTCGTACTGATAGATTCAAAATGTCATTTTCCCCCGTACTATAAGAGAGCAGAATAGGCAGCATAGCAAAGGGATAGGTAGAGGAAATATTTATGAGTAGTCTGTAGTGCATGATGCATATATTAACAACCATTCCCTCAATACTATGTAGATACTAACAATCTAGTTGGCTGAGACCCTATAGTAGCATGTTTGCATGTTTATAGTGCATGCTTGGTGATCTTAACCCCGTGCTACACACCCTCGCGGTGGCTTTCAGGGTATCACGTAGATGTAGATATAATCTTGTTTATGAAATTTGAACAATATAATATGCTAATACAATAGTTCATTTGCCCTGTTATCATTGTTTTTAAGCCTTCAGCATCCTAATGAAGGCTAGAAGGATTCGAAAAAGAACAGTAAATTAAATTATTATTTATGCTAACAAATCCAATATTACCATACATTATTGCTGCCATCAGATATTATAATCAGACCACAGAAATGGAATAAATTAATAGAAAAATTCCTTTCAACTAAAATATTTTTTCCGTTCATCGTTCGTCATTATTACTAAGGTATCCTTCGGAAATGTTTCGAAGTAGGTAAAAGGTAGTAATTAAATACGGTCACAAATATCTACGTTAAAAATTTTTTTCTCTAAAAATTGATGTTACTCTACTTCGACGCGTTACCGATAATAGACACCGGTTTCAGGTTTTCATTTACTCGATAATTAGGTTTTTCAATTCTCTTTTCACTGTTGCAGTCACTATAAAGGTATAAATTTAAGCCAAAAAAATTTCACTTTATGGGAAGATAATAGCAATTTATTAATCGTCAATACATCACACTGTCAGCATAATAAGTTTTATACTAATATTGGAGGTTTGTTGGAAAGATTGGTGAAATACTGAATGTCTACTTTTCTTTTCTTTTCCCATGTATTCTTACTGACCAATCCACTTTTCCTGTACTGAATCTCTCCTTAAATCTCCATATATTCTGCTTCATTTCATGCCATCTATCTCTCTTATTCTTCTCCTCTTTCGCACTTGCCCTACATAGGTACTTACTTCCACAATCCTCAAAGCGGTCCGTTATCTTCTAAAACGTCCTCTCCTTTTGCTGCCTTCTTGTAATTTCTCCGTCCAACCTCTTTTCCTCTTCTAACATACACACTTCCTCGTACATCTTCCCTACGGACATCACCAATTCATTCTTCTTCAAAGCAACATAATGTATGTAACGTAATACATCCGAAGAAAATACTTATTTATGACGAAAATATTTTCCCTAGCTGTCTCGACGTTTCACGATGGACTCCCTGAAATTAAAAACTGTCTGCATTAAAATAGTCCGGAGAGAGAGAAGAGAGCCTGGTGGGGTGAGAGAAGAAGAGAGGGGGTGAGAGCAAGAAAAAGGTTTGCCGACGTAGGAGCTTCCCCCATGTGAGAGAGAGAGGGAGAAGAGAGCCTTCCTCTGGGTCCCTCCATCCCCCGGTGCCACCTCCATCCCACCCGACAACAAACTCCCTCGCAGGGAGAGTCGTGTGAATGGGAGTTGATGTGTGTTAGTGGGACAGCGATCCCGGGGCATCGGGGACTCGCTCGCTCCCCATTCACCCACATTCCCCGCCAATCGCACTCTCATCCCCTCATGCCCTCCTCTCCCGCCTCCCACCCAAGGTCCCCCTCTCTCATACCCTCTCCCCTTTCCTCCCCCTGGCGAACCCTTCTCTCTTCCTCCTCCTCTTCATCTCTCCTCTCCATCTTGCGATCCCAGACAGCCCGATGATGACGCTCTCTTTAGCCCTAATGGCATCACGGCAGACGCGAAGGCGCCAGACTCTCCCCCCCTCCCCTCTCCACCTACATCTGCCTCTCCTCCCCTCATTGTATCGCTTCTCACCCTCTGCTATCTCTTTTTTTTTGGTCTCTCCCCGTCACCTTCTTTCCATCTCCTTTCCCTATTTATCCACGTACAGCCCTTTTATCTCCGGCACTGAATAATGCCTTTCCATTCATTTTGTCCAATACATTCGCATAATTTTTCTAACGCAAAATTTGAACGGCACTAACGTTATGTAAATCTTGTACCGATTCCGAAAAGTCCAACAGTTCAGAAGCATCTAGCCCCGGAAGATTGTTGTTTATCTGTAAAACTACCATATTATTTTTTTTTACAATCCATGAAAAAATTTTATTCGATGTATTTTTAATTCTTGAACAAGTTACCGTTTAAGGGAAAACCTTTTGATAATAATTAGCTCAGTAGTTTTAGCAGCGAAAAACTTTATACATGCCTTCGGGAATGAAAATCTCTTTTTTTTTTAAACAGAAAGGTTTAATAGCTTTATGCATACTATGCTAATGATATATTTTTTTTCTAATACCGAATATCTCAGAATCTGTGGTAAATAGTAAGAAGACGGTTGAGGCCACAATAGTTTTGGGTAGGTATGTGTTTTCATTGGATACTAATATTCCACTAATCATTTACAAATATTTCCATATTATGGTAGTGGTATGCTTATATTTACCGTCTATGGTAGTTCCTTCTAATAAAAAGGTTTCTCTATATTTAATTATCCACTTACATTTTTATATACGTTCACGTTATGTACGCTTACGTTTTTATGTAACAGGTCATTCATGTTCTATGTAATTTTTGAAGCGATACATTTATGAAGAAAATAACATTTTTTAACATGCGAATAGAATATCAACTGTATACTTAGGGCTATATTGGTAAAGATACTTGGGTTTTGAAAGGGATACTACTGCGTTCACGACCCTTCTATTTCACGTGTTGCCCTACTCTAATCCTACTAAATTTCTAACTTTTATTATTTCATCCCAACTTTTCTTCTCCTCCCTTTACTCTGCTTATCTCAAAATTCTTCCCTATATTGCGTTCATCAAAACATCTCACCCGTTACTCCTGCTACATTTGACTTCCAGCTTCTCTGTCTTATGCTTGTTTCTTCAATCAACACCCATTTTCTTCCCATACCATAACTATCCAGCACTTCCTAGTTCGTTTTTCTTTCTTCCCACCTTTTTTATCTTTTTCCACACCACATCTCAAAAGGCGGTCTGCTTTCATCTTACTATTTCAAAATCGATATTTCGGAGCCACACAGTCCTACACTCCTACAGTATTAGACTTTTCAGAAATGTTTCCTTTATCTCCCTACTCAATGACCCTGTCAATAGTTTTCTTTCCACCAGTAAGCGCCTATTTTACCAGCGCAATTCCCCTTTAGATTTTGACACTACAACACCCCTTTTCTTCGCAATGTAAGACCAAGTAATATTTACCTTCCACATCGATCTAATCTTTCAATTTGACAAGGTCAAAAATATTTTTTTTTAAACAGTACACATATGCAGACGCACGAGAGCTTGTCATCACTCTTGCGTGCTGCACCATCCACGACCAATGCATATATCCACAATTGACCACTATTTCGATTTCACAAGAAAAAAATCCGTCGATTGATTTTTCAGTAGTGCATGCACCGCCGTTTTCACCTCGTCGTCTGCGGTAAATTTCTCGCCATGTAGAGACACCATAAGTGGTTAAAGGACGTGATGGTCACAATCGCGTGATCAGGTGAGTAAAAAGAATGTGGGAGACACTGAAATTAGAGGTGCTTTCGCCCGTCGTGCGAGATTTGTGTGGCTGCATATTATTAAGCTACGTATAGCCTGTCAGGAATGAGCAAACCACATTCGGTCTTTATTTTAGGTTCCAATTTTTTCAACAAAAGGTCAAAATGTGACTCGTTGTTGATACTCAGAATGTATTATGTATTACATTTTATTAATAGGGTCCTTACAGTCCCAAGAAACGTGAACATCGCCTTACAGGCCGGCGGGATTGTGGAAACTTCCTTTGGTTTTGATGATGATACCTTTCATTCTTTACTATCTCTTGTTGTTAGTGGTTTAAAATAAGAAAAACGTGATTCATACCACTAACTGTGCGTTGGAGAAAGTCATAACTCAGATTTTTATTCAGTGTTCACTGCGTCATATTAGCATCCAAACGAAGAACCTTAACTTCAGTAGCTAGCTTCACTCATAGCTTACTTCTATCAAAATTGCTAGTGTTACTAATACACATGAGGCAGTGACAAACATCTTTTGCAGTATTGCTTCCATATTCTTTTGCAATTTTCAGTTGGCTTGTTCTTCTAACTTCTTAAGCATTGCATGCTCTTCTTTGTATCATGTCTGTAGGGTGCCGCTGAATTAGTGCTGGTCAGCTGACGTATGAGAAAGCGTTACTTCTTGCAGGGCTTCATGGCAAGATTCTACACGCTGTGACTCAGCATACTACAGTAGCTACAAACTGCGGTATGTAACATGATATTAGGTAATATCGGATGCTTGCCCGGCGTATGGCGTTTGTTGAGGTCGTTCAAGTAATCCATCGGGTCTGCATCGGGTCAACTCTGCATTGCTACCGTCCCACCGGATAAATGACTGGTGCTTAAGCACGAGACTAAAATCCTATGCCGTGAGAGTTTCTTTTGGGAGTGGCTCATCAAGAAAGCCATTGAAATCAAACTCCAAAAGAATAACTTTAACCGTGACTCCAGTTACTCACGGGGCTCAGCGCTGACTGGTATACGAACAAAAAGGATAATGTTGGAATTAGCCAGCTAATCAGACGTAATCTGACCTCATGCCCAATGTTTACATACCGGACTATTCTCACGATATCATCCCTTGAAAACAATGGACGACTCAACCATCGAAACGTCGGTAGCAACACCGAGTTTGACTCGGTGGAGTACCCGAACAGCCTTCACGAACTCGATATTAAATTGCACAATCATATGAAATTTACTTCCTAATTCACCCTCTGAGTTATCTAATACTATTTTGAAATGACCCAGTTAAGAATTTTAGTGGCTTAAGAAAATCACTATAAAGTTTGTTAAAGTTTCTTGGTTCCAAAATATCTGATTTTCTTTGCGTTAAATCAATGCATCTAATTTCCAGTTAACGAATAAAATAAAATATTATTACAAACTTTCTTCGGGCTGAAAGATAATTATTGCTCACGAATCTATGCAGTGACCTGTGTTCCATCAAATTCCTAAACTCATTATTACACCACGATTAAGTTATTTAAAGTTCGAATATATTGAACCTCCTGAAGTTTTTTTCATCATTGCAAAGCGGCTAAATTTCATGAGAAGTGAGTCCAAAGTGCTTTTAAAGTCCAGTTTGCGACATCATTGCTTCCACTTTGGTGATAAGAGGGCCCCAGCGTGGCGACACACGTAGATTCGAAAGCTTCGGGAGGCACACTAAAAGTTATGGAGGTGATTCTTTTGATAGTGTATTTCCGCCATATAGCCTCCTTTTGTGCCGCTGCTCTTCACCTCACGTGTTGCTGCCTTATCTATTGCTCTCCCGGGACTACGATTTCCTTTTTCTGCCGCATTCCTCCCGAGGGATTTCATAACTCAGATTCCAGATCGGCGCTGAAAATGAGATGGGACTTCTTTTTACGGTAGTTCAGTCTTCCCGTTCGTATTTACTCATTCTCTCGGCCAACTCACTTTCTCTTTCGTCCCTCTGCCATGTTTCGTAAACGAACGTCATCCAGTCCACTTTCCGGTCCGCGTGTCAGCCTGTCTCGGTTCCTTTGACCGTCATCTTTTGGTAAAATGCTAAAAGGTTGCTTTGGTCGTAGTCCAGCTCGCTCTTCAAAATCTGCAGAGTTGTTCTCGATCTAGAGGGTCAACTCGGAAAGTGAAAGCAATCCCTCGAGCCCTGCTCATTAGATTGCCTCTGCATAAGCACCGAGTCATGTGTTTAATGTTTACCTACCTTAAGGGGGTGTGACGCTTGCTCAGTGAGAGGGTGCAGTCGAAAATGTGGTGAAGTTGTTAAAAGTCACGTCTGCGTTAGCGTCTGGAACGCGGAGCGAAGATGCACTGAACTATGAAGACTCGTGGTTAAAATGCTCTTGAGGGGCAGCGTGGGAACGATTTTGGGCTCATTATGTGAGAAATAACTTTCCTAATATTACAACAGGGAATGGAAACTCACTCCCTTCCATATGCTAACGGCGTTGGCATGAATACTCAGGATAATTGAACTTCAGGGAGACACGGCTCACTTGAGAATGGCCATACCTTGTTTTGAATAAGGACCTATCAGGCGAGACGTGGGTTGATTTAAACATATTGACGGGACAAATTGCAATTTTCCACAAAATAAAGTTTTTCTCGCATTCCGAGTTTCGATGCACATCATCATCAGAAACTTATATTTCGATTAAATCTTTGTTTTTTTTCTATAAAAACGCAGTGTTTTCATCAATATTTCTGTTTTATTAGCTTTATTTAGTACCCTAAGAATCGACACCTATTGCAAACAAAATATTGGTATTGAGTTTTGAATAATCCTCTTGTGAAAACTTGAGGTGTCGTCTTATACAGTCTGCTACACTGTTCTGCAGTCTTTCTGGGGTATGTTAGCAAAGAATAAATCAGATATGCATCTGGTATATTCTAGTACATTTGATTTATCCAATACATCCCTACTATACAGTTGCCTCTTACAACACTTCCTAACCGATTGCAGTTTCTCGCATACTCCCTTCTATATCTTCACATTATCCGCCTGCCTTAATTTCATGCAAAATACTTATTCAATTCCTTCATATTCCGCGTTTTCGAAACATTTTATTCCTTGATTTCCTTTCTTATGCTGCACTAGGCTTGTCCATTACATCCAAATTTCGTGCCGTCTTTAATTTTCCAGTGATCTTTCTTTCCTCTCCAGCAATTATCAGCACATATTTGCATTCCCATCCATTCAGCTATCCTCGTCCATTCTTATTGACACCACATCTTTAAGGCCACCAATTTCTGTTAATCCTCTTCCTTCAAGCATAAGGTTTCGCTACTAAACAGCACTACTCTTTATATTGGAGTTTAACTAAGCATATCTTCAGCATATTAATTCAATAGAAATATTTCAATGGAAAACTACACACTTATTAAATACTAATTATAGAATTAGTTTTTTTAAGTGTTCCTACTACTAAGGTTTTATCCAACCGTCAAACCTATTTTTAACCTAAGATTAATCCCAAGATATATAATAATAATAATTAGTATTTAACGTGCGGGTTAGTGTTTTAACCACAGAGATATCCAACTCCAAATACTTCGTAGGAATTCGAAAATATAACCTTGAACATTGCCTACCTAATTACAATGGCTAGTTAATTCATGCATCGTCGCAAATGTTTTCATAACCAGCGCAAAACTTCACCTAATAGCCCTGCAACTGAACCCATTTTCCTCCGAGATACTCCCATAATACGTGAACTGCTACTCCTGTTCTGGTTTATCCACATCAACATTTACTCAACCCCTGGATAAATAAATACTCCTAAAGTCCATAAATACTTACTCTAGCGCTTTTGCTCTATGTGAACCTTATTATTTTTCTTATAGTGTGTGTCTAATATCTTATAGTGAGTAATCTTCGTCTCATATCTTATACATCGCACCTCCATAAGTCATTATTGCCTTGAGGCATTATTCTTCTACCGACTGGACGTCATGATTTTACCTATTGGCTATTAGGTTTTGTTTTATTGTCATTCATTCAGATCATGTCCTCTCTCAATCTTCTCATTAACTTACCTCTTCATTTGTTTTTTATTCTCTCGTCTATTTATTATTTACCTTATATTACTTTCTTCATTTGTCACATGCATAGGGATGCATTCCGTCCGGAGAATGGCACTTATTACTTCCTAACTGCTCTTGATTCTTAGGATCACGATCTTATTCTTGCAGTCATCTCATTTCTATGAGGGATGCATGTTCAACAAAATATTTCCTCAAGATCTATGGGCAATTTAAACGTGGAAATACTTCCAATAATTCGTCTTCGGATGCAGCAGTGATATAAATTCTACGTTTCCGTTTGTACGTCTCGTATTTGCTTTCGCTATAATATCTTCCGTTGCGATCGGTGGCATCTTAAGTATAGGGAGCCAGATGAATTGGTCCTCTAGAATGTATTGTATGATAGACACTGAGTGAATTATTAGTATCAAATATCCCCATATGAAAATTCGTGGTTTTACAGGATAACGAATTTTATTCAAACTTGTACGCACAACACAGATTTTTCACAGCCACACACAAACTCACGAACAGAGTTTCAATTAATGATCATAATCATCATCAGGCCAACCTGATCTGTGATATCTGTAAAATCTATGGTCTGTGTAATAGTTTGAATAAAATAAAATAGTTGAAAATATAATTCTTCCCCTCAGCGTAAGCTCGTTCATCCTCGGTCCCCGACGGAACCCATGGTTAACACGCCGTAGAGCTGGCAGCTCTATTTCTTTCTCGCTCTCATCATGCTTGCTTTCTCGCCACATCTTCACACCCCCGCGAGCGTCTTCCGGGCGCTCTCCCACCCTTCCACCCCCGCCCCCTCCGGGCAGGCCCGGCCAAACACTTTCACCGGCCGAAATGGGCGCCTGCGTTTTTTTTTCTCTCCTTACGGAACGCGGAGTGCAACCTCTCTGGAGTGGGGGGAGGGGATTCCCAATCTTCCCGGCTCATCTTTCTCAAAAGGGTGCGAGGTTTCACTTTCACCTTTCCCCTTTCCAGTTATCCCTTTTGTCTCCTCCCGATTGGACGGGGTGGGGGTCGCCAGTCGACTCAGCCTTCAGCCGCTCGCCGGAAAAAGAAACGCCGCTCCATCTGGGGACAAAGGCGTGAAAGTAGGAAATGCACCTTCGACGCCTAGCCTTTTGTCCAATGGCCACGGCATTGTTAAAATCGCTGGGAGCACCGAAGTTACCGGCTTCGCATCTGGGGGAACGCGGAAATAAAGAAGTGACAGAATTTTACAGGGACTGTCTTTTTCTTGCTAAATCCGTCCCTTTACCCTTCTAAGCTACTAAGAGTTTGCAAAATATCTCTTTCCTACTTTTATCGCAATTTTCATTGCTCCAAAAAAGGTATTGACCGTGTAAAAGTTAATATTGATATTGACCAACAGTTATTTGCACCATTGGCATTAGGTTTATTGTACTGTAGGTACCTACGTTGTCTCTGCCGCATCACTAAGAGCCTCGTTGCCTTGTGCTTTGCTTTTGATTCTCTCGGAGTTGATATTTTTGTGTTGCGTTTACTATTTCTTTGCCTCATTCATTCTGTAGCCGTTCCGTTGCCTGCGTTCTCGTATACGTGCAGTTGTTTCTGTGTCTCATTTCATCGTCCACTTCACCTGACACATTACATGCTTTAATGCCATCGTTGCGTTTTTTCTACGCTCAATTGAGAGGCTGTTGGAGCTTTTCAGGGAATGGAATGATAGATCAAAAACTGGTGTCTGCATTAGCCTACTCTTATCGGAAGACGCTAAAGAGTCCGCGGTTTAACTTTCAGTATTGTAGACGAGACGCTGAATTGCAGGAGCTCTGCCTCTGAAGTGGAGGCTGGTGAAAGAATGGAAAAACACTGTGCCCCCACCGAAGTTGATGCTCATACTCGCAAGATGGGGAGTCATCAGTCTAGCCAACAACGTAGGTACAGATTCGGTGGACAATATTTGTTGATGTACTTTTAAGAGCCTAGGGCATTTGCATCAGTTCGGTGGTTTTCATGTTAACTAAAATGACTTCCATCTTTCATGGCGAAACAATGTTTTCAAAAGGCTAGTGGTGTGTGGAACAGGCATTTCTCTTCTAAGGTGTTTCCATATTCCTATATTTCACAGGCATATTTCAATTTTGGTCCAACGAATGCGAAGGAGCACCTCTCATTTGTCTTGCGTTGCACCACTCGTCTCTCAAGTTTGGTAGTTAATGTGACTCCCAGGTATTTAGCTTGTTCTGAAGTACTTAATTCAATCCCGTCTATTCGTATTTAGTTTCATCTGTTGGCAAATGTTTGCCCAAAGTTGTTACTTAGTGCAAACTTTTAAAAAATTAGTTCTAGTCCCCATTTCATGCACCAATCCAAAATCGTGATGAAGTCGCGGGTTAGTAGCATGCTATCCTCCTAATATATATATTAGTGTAAAACTGGTAATAGCTGTTACGTAAACGTATCGTGTACAGCCATTAAATAGAATTGTTCCAGGACCGTATTCCATGGATACAATTGTCTATTACTGCGCATTCAGTGTTGCCCTATTAGCATATTTTATCTTTCAGAAATAATCTTATAGATAAACAGGTAGCAGGTATTACAATAAAATTTGTCCAGACCCGCATTCCATGAATACAATTTTTCTAGTGCCACACATTCAGTGTTGCCATATTAGCTTTTTTTGTTTATCATAAATTTTCTTTTGGATTTAAATTTCATCCTCTGCATTGTAATTTTCATAATTTTTCTCACAAAATGTCCTTAGAGAGAAACACAGTTCCTAACTACAGAGCAGTCGATTTTTCATTATACGCAGTCCAGTTGCGGTCATTGAAGTCATTGAAACACATTTCTATGTGCATAAATAGGTTTCCCAGGTTTTACAGTCCAAAAATGCAAGCTCATCTTAGGAGACAAAGACATCCTCGGTAAAACTGTGCTACAGGAAGCTTTTATCAATGTTGCGAAGTCACATAATTTTGGTTATGGGGTGCACCAATTATCATCAATTAGCCATAAATAATGTGTTTAGTAATGAATAGTTAGCATTAAAGTATCTATTGAGATTATATACCTTTTAGATTCAAGTTGTGATGAGGATAATAAAATTATGCATTACGCTCATATTCATGTATCAACCTGCGAAATTTTCCTTGACAGCTCTTTCTGTGAGTGTTCTCCACTCGTTGCGTCACTGCGCTGCTCATTCCAACTATCCCCATTAACATGTATCGCCGCCTTAACTTTCTTTACGCTCCTCATCCTAGATTCTTAAGTACCTGCGGTGAAAGTAAGGGTACCCGCTAATTACTTTCCTCCATCCTTTTTTATGTGTACGAAGGCTATCTGAATACGCTCTAAAACACTAGAAAGTAAATTGGCTTTCTAATTTGAATATATTATAGCTTTTGGATTCTGGAGAGATCTATCTATGATTACCACCTCATGATTCAAGACTGCACTTTTCATTTATTATGATTGTATTTGAGAGACTGGCCAGTGACGGCATCTTAGTTGTTCGCAGCCATTTGATTTCTGAAATAAAAACAGTAATTTATGTTGGTTTATATATGTAAATTAGTGGTCATTTGGATCTCTTAATGTAACATGCAGCTTCTTTCTCTCTCAAATACTCCGTGAATATGTGTTATTGTAATGAGTCTTGCTTTTGAGTAGTATTCGAGCCAAGAGTCATTGCCAAGAGGTTCGTAGAGGAATAGAAAAAAAATTCAAATATAATTAATAAGCATCTCATTGTGAGTGCATTTGTGTGCAGTAGTTTATTGATAGTTTTCATATAATTTGGAATTGATGCAGATAACGTCGTTTGTTTAAAAAGTCTAATAAAAACTCGTTTGTCTCTAATTTCTAAGAAATCTATGTTCGCAGCTGCGGGATTTCTGGGCGCACCTGAATGTTGTGACAAATGTAATATGATAAAAAGTTTATTCCTAAGAACTTTATAATTTATTGGCATCTTTATAGTCCTTATTGCACACCTGATCGTTTGCGTACGTCTTTTAACACATTTTTTCACTACAAACTTACATATATCTAGTTTATGTATGGCGATGATCATGTCCAGCCATACGTCATCAAGGTGGTTAGCACCGTAGACAAAGATGCTCTCCTCAACATAGGTTTATCTATTGCACAAAAATATTCTCTGCTATTATTTTTTTTCTTTTTCGTGGGGACTGCTAATGCAAGAATTGTTTCCTGACGAAAAAATATTAATCTCTTGTGTTATATTAGTAGTATTTTTTTGGGTGCGTCGAGAGCTTTGGTCATTTGCATCTTTTGTATTTTGCTGTAATAAACTTTAAAGTACTGCAGCGGTGTATGCAGTATTTTTCTCGTATTGGTTGACGTTGTTCTAATTGCTCTTTGTGCTTTGGTGCTATAGAAGGTTCACAACTATTGCACTCTTCTTTTGTCCTTTCCAGAATAGTTTCTTTCTCGTATCATAGTTACCTGCTGATGACTCACTTTCTCTCTTACTCTCGCTCCTCTATCGGGAGCGATTTATTGACTTTAGCTTTTGGTAATAAATTTGTAGCTTTAAATAGCGATGCCCTTTCCTCATGCTGCCATTGAAATTATCTTTTCTTTTGATCATTCATACACCTTTGACTTTTTCCTCACCGTTTATGTTTTTATCTTCTTTTGGGCTTCAAAGTAGACATAGATGATGCCAACAGACTTTAATAAGAGATAATGACTGCGCATTTAGCCACGTCTTGGTTCAGGTGGAGGATAATAGCGCCTATAAAACAAAAATATTCTAGAAATACTCGTCATTTTATGAAGATGAAAGTCCGTAAATACATTAGCTAGCTAATGTTGGGTGATAGTGAGCCAGTGATAAGTTTGTTAATTTTCATGCTTTGTTTTTGACAAGGGAGAAAAATATGTAATTTTTAATTATTATTTGATGGTCACAGTCTTAAACCTTATGTGCTAGCAATAGACACGTATTTACTTTCGGGTCACCGATGGGATACATCATTAATGCCAGTTTTTGTTTTCCCCATAGCTTTCTTTAAATGTGTATCCACGACTCTATATAGTTTCTCACACTCACATACAGGTCTTGCAGTAGATGAATCCATTCTTTAAATGGAATTGGTAGGGAAAAATCGTGACAGGACACTTGTAAATGAACTCTAGCTTTCATTTATAGCAGCGATTTTTACAATCGAGGCATTAAAAATTATGAAGTCTCAAGAACTGTACTGGGAGTAAAGACACCTTGATAGTGTAACTGATTAAAGCTCCTAGCCCGAAATTAGAGACTACCGAGTATGAGTCCCTATCAAGGTGAATGATTTTTTTCTCCATGGAAATTCTGCTATAAAAAATAATTTTTTATCATGAAGACCCTTTGGCTAGTTATTGGTATTAAACTCGGTGAATTCTAAATCCTACCACCTGCGTTTAACTGGAATTTTCATTGCGGGAAGCATTTCCGGAGCGAAAAATGATGACATTCGTGCCAATTACGACCTCAACCGACGATGCGGTCTCTGCGAGAGAAAGAGGGGCATCGGCTTGCGGCTTGGCAGGCACAAACGAATGAGGGTGATTTTAAACGATCGCACGTGCGCGAAAAAAGGTTGCATTCGTCACGACATCTCCGCAAACTGTGAACCCATTTCTCTCATGTTCGCCTGAGAGCGGCTCACGGGTAAATGTCAACGGAGCAGAAGACTTTGCCCTGAAACGTGAAACCGAATGGGATTGCGTCCCTCTATGGCGCTTCCGTGAGTGAACTGTTGAAGGTCTTGGACCTGATTTTGCATGAAGGTTTGACGCTCACAAAGTCTAGTTTCTATTTAAACTTACTCAGTTAACCTTGTGAGTCTCGTTATACCCATATGATATATTGTGGTGCCCATAAACAAGTGCTTGCAAAAATTTACCTTTATCAAAACCTTCTGTTAGCGTTAAAAGGATTATGCTTTAAGTGGTACGTTATCAGTTGGTGATGATTTTAATTATATGTAAACATTCATCCATTGCTCTTTAGCTTTTCTGAGGCCAAAGTCATTAGATTCAAAGTCACTACTTCGGTTCTTACAATGCGTCTAGTGTGCTGAGTTAACTCCTGGTGACCTTAAGCTGAAATTTACGTTTTTACCGGATGAATCTGATATTCATTCTTTTGTTTATAGCTATTCCCATTAGGTTTTTAAAAAATCGACGTATTTCATTAAATACCTACGATTACGTGCGCAAAATTGGATTACCTTCGTCGAAGAATATTCTGACTGTAATATTAATACGAATATTTTCTTACAAAGAAAATTGTTGGTAGTCATTACCTTATAATTTTATAATCGATAATAAAATTTTATGAAACTGTTAGGTTTACTGTATCTTAAATGGTGATTGAGAGAGGTAATTATTGTAAAGAAAGCATAGAATAATTTAAGATCAGTTCCGCTTTGGCTGTCATTATCTTTGTAGAAGAATATTTCGACAGATATTTAGAGGTACGAATATTTTTATAAAGAAAATTGGTGGAAACACTACTTAATGTTTTATAATTGATATTTACATTTTATGAAATTGTTTAAACCTAAATCTTAAATTGTGATTGAGAGAGGTGATTCTAGTAATGAAAGCATAGAACAATTTTAAGATCAGGCTCGCTATGGCTCAAATGAATTATGCAAGTTATTGGTCATTAACATGCAAAACCTCTTTTGTAAACAATAGCAGAACGTTAAAAATATCTGACTTTATAGCACACACATTTTTTCAATCAAAAGAGCCGTAACCGGCATTGGCCATGTATATTACGGTGGCTATTTCTTTAAATTATAATTACGCCAGATAAATGAAAAAAGTCTACCTTCGATGAATGGGATAGGTTACTTTCTGTTTCTATTTTTTTCATACCTCCATGCGCTTCCTTTACAACCTCACCTCGACTTTGCACTTATTCTGGACCTCTTTGTGCGCGAACGGGAAGCAAGGCGTTTGTTTCCGGTATAGGCCTCTAGTAGCCGTAAGGTCGGCGAATGAGGGAATGAGGTCTCGCTGGAGTCAGAGGTCGTGAGTCGTCACTGGCTGTAACGGCCATTACGAATTCCTCTGAGCGGAGAACAAGGGTGAAGAAATAAGGTGAGCATTGAATGGGAAATGAGGTTGAAATCTAGCTGATTGCGCCAAACTGGAATAAGTGAGGATAAATTGATAAAACGAAATTTTAAGCAGCACTATTTAGATATCATTCCGATACTTAAGATTACAGTATATCTATCTCTATTTTTATCCTGATACGTTTAAGGCAAATATTTTCATTGACAGGGTGTCCAGCACTCTGGAAATCCGGGAAAACCGGGAATTCTCAGGGAATTTTATTTTCACTGGAAATATCAGGGAAATCTCAGGGAAATATCTAATTGACTCTGAAATTTTCGGTGGTGTCAATTGGAAAACAGCAATGGAAATAATGTGCCATTATTGGCAAGTTGCATAGTCAAATTTCCCCTGTGTTGTCGCATTTTGCATTCCTGCAATCACCGAGAGTGCAATGATTTCTCATTACACTGTGTTCTTAGTTCCGACCCGTGTATATAATCTTTGTTCTTAGTGGTAATTTCATTTCTCATCGAAGCGCCCGAGTGCTTTCGGCCCGTCGCAACGGTTTTAAACAACAACAATAAAAGCAAAATAGTTGTTCATGATCTCTATATTTCGAACGAAACCTGAAATGGAACATATAATCATTTCATTCCCTGGCATTGGAATTTTTAGGAAGAGAGTTGCCAGCAATTTATTTTGGGTTTTGATGAAAGCCTCAATAAGATTGCTAATAAACAGCAAATTGACCTTAGTGTTTGCTTCTGGGACGATAAGCAGAATGTAGTTTGCATGCGGTACCTCACGTGCATCCCTGCACGGCCTCTTTCACTGTGTATCTTTTTCTCGTAGCATCTCACGGTAATCACAGTTACATACGATCACATCATCCAGCTATAACAATGGCATCTGTTCAAAATAACATCTAACTGAAATAATTGCAGAAATATATACAATTTCAAACCGTGATTACTCTATTATTACGGAAATGTGTTGGCATATTAACAAATAAAAGCAGAATGCCATCCGTACCTGATAGCGGTGGTCTCCTCTGCTCTCTGCGCAGTAGCTGTGGACTGGTACGATTTAGCAGCACCGGAAAGTCTTGGGAGCACACGAAAAAACTAAGCTCAATGTAGTAACAATTATAATTCTTATAAAATTAAAGAAAAACACATTCTCGGAAGTAGAATCATAAATCACTAATATCATAACAGTTCTCATTTTTAGTTTTCGTCACTGCTAGATTCAGATACACCATATTTCCTTCCTGCTGCTCGATTTCCTAGTTTTTCGGCATCGCTTATAACACGCAGCTTTTTACTCACAGGAAAGGATCGCAATTTCAATTCATAATTCATTTTTAGGGTGATAATTGCAAATTATTTTAAAATGGTAAATGATCGATTCGAACTCGTTTATTACTTTCACGCACTCACAGTAAGAAGCAAGAAGGTAAAGACGCCGCCCTCCTTGCGGTAGCTTACAGGATGCAATATAGAGTTAAATGCATATCAAGGCTACAATGTGTTGCCCTACGTACGATCTATACACGATAAATCTATTGCTTTGTCAAGTGTTGCTTCTGATCTGGCATTTCTTCTAGTTCCGTTTTACGCTCAGACTTTGTTTAACGTGGATTGTTATTACTGATTACTTCGAAATTTCAGATTTCTTTACAATGTACGATATACCACTAGATCATACTTACCAATTAATGGCGATATGCTCACAAAATGTTTGCACAACTTAGGAGAAAAAAACAACAGGAATTTGAGGTAATTGGATGCACGGCGTACACGAAAATCTGGAGCATTCGATTAGCCGCACGGCTAATCGAATCCTCCATTTTTCCACCAACGTTTCGGGAAAAAAGGTGCGCGGCAACACGAGTGAATACGGTAATTGAAAGTGTTGCATGATGTTGGATTTTTTGTTTATTTTCCTTCAAATATGCAGGATTTGGTTTATTTTGTCCAAAATGCAAGATTAGCTGTAATGCTTTTAATCATACAAATAACATACCCAACGTACTCTTATACTAAACGAGAAAAAAATCTATATATTCTCTGGAAAAATTAAACTCTTGTCTGGAAAACCTGGAAATCTCAGAGACTTTTGAAATTCCCCGCTGATGGTTACCCTGATTGAAGATAGTATACACATGGCCATCGAACTATGCTTAATTCATTAAGACAAAATCAGTAGGTTGTTAGTAGGACTGAGTCATTCTTACCGAGTGCACTAACAAATAATATATAATTGATTAAAGCAAGGAGATTAGAATGTACTGAAGGAAACAATGGTATGCTAGCATATGGGTGAGAATGAATCCTTCCCTAGCGTGCAAAAAACCCGTCATCCGTACGAGTATCGCGAGAAGCAAGCCCAAACGTCGTACCTATCATGATGGACGAACTTGCATCGCAAATCAGTGGCAATTCCGCCTTCAGTACATTACACATAAAAATCCAAATAATACTATGCGAGTCACCGCGTGGGTGTGGTATGGGGTGGAAATCAACAAGCACAACAAAACCTCTACCGATATGCAAGCAAGAGAAACAATTCTAATACTGCATGAAAACATGTTTGATTTTATAATTGAATTAACTTACTCTAACTTACTAACTTTATCTAACTAACTAACTGTAATGAACAATACTTACAATATAATTACATTGTAACTCCTTAGAAATAATGGACGGGTAGATAATAGGCTTGGCCTAGTGAATTACCAGCTAGACGCCAGGTGCCTCTAGTGTTCCTGTAGGATACAATAATGTTTGTTTACAGACAACGCTAATGCAAGCACATGCATCGAAGATATTAATCTTTTGCTAAGTTTAGTCGAATTCTGTGAACGTTGAGGATAAGAAGAGTATGGAAAACAGGGAGGCATATTTTAGTTTAATCCTTAAGGTTACTCTACTTCATTCGCGACTGTTTTTTCTAGTGTCCCTTTCATGACTAATTCCATATAACAGTATCCGTTCCGTCCGTTGGATGGGACGTTAAGGCGTTGTCCCTTAGCGCCTTTAGTTAAAAGCAGGCCACTGTCGACGCCGGGTTTCTCTCATGTCTTACTCCTTTCCCTTTCATTCCCATCCTTGCATGTATGTACCTATGTATTCTCCCAGTCTGAAGCGCCTCTATAAGTGCGGGTCAAGACTTGATAATCAAAGGCAGGTAACGGAACATCTCACCAGTATCACATCTGAAGTTATTGCCAGCAGTAAAATGTATAAGTAAATAATTCTTGAGCATCAGAAATAATATCCCCGCACAACAAAGGAATATTAACTCAGATACGTACCATACAGTCGCGGTAAACAGATGAGTTACTATGTTGACAGCAATAGTCCAGCGGCTCTATCCAAAAAGCCGCTTTGTTAACTAACATTGCATGACCTCGTGACGTTTTACGTCTAGCCGGACATTATGTCTTAGTCTTTTTCTACCTGCAGGTGTTTAAAATGGATGCTTTTACTGGAGATGTCAATCATATGCCCTGCGTACTATGCTAGTATGTGCATGTGTGGTAGGTTAGATCAAAAAGATAAAAATCAATGGATAGTAGTTGAAAGTCATTACATAAAGGGGTATTAATTGGTGAAACTGAAGTTACCAGGAAGATAATCAGTATAGTCAGTGCAGTTTTTTTTGCTTTTTACTTACGCGAACCATCAAATGTAAAATGCATGGAGTGTTTCATAAAAGTTTTGAATATAGTGTAAAAAATTACTTGTGATTCGTGTTTCATGATTGTTCACCCCCTGCCACCCACCCTCAGTGGAGGTTGATATGTCGTACTTTGAGTCGTCGGAGCTCAAAGCAAAACACTATCCCCTGCCACATACTCTCGAGGTTGCTTTTAGGGTTATCGGTAGATCATTACTATCCACTGACACTCTACTGAGGAAGTTTTCGAAGCAGCATGGTGGAGATAAGCTCATCATTTGTCGGCTTCTTCATGACAGGGATTTGAATCTCACTGACCGTGACCTAGCAGGAAACACGTTCTTTACTACGCCAAAACGTTGACCATGACCACATGTTTACTTTAGTGTATGGCTAATTTATCTAGTAGATTGAGGCCTTTGAGGTGTGGGGTTGTGGTAAAAGAAAATGCGATGGATCCGAAGGAAAGTATGCGAAGAGATTTTTCACCTAGGCGGGAAGTACAGGAATTTTGTTGAGGAGGTATTGAGAAAAATAAAGTATATGAAGATATGGGGAACCACTTGCTAGGATAAGGAGAGGAAGAAAATAGGATACTGGTTTAAGATAAAATGAAGTTTAGCTGGAAATATGCTGATGTTAAGAAAGAAATTACCTGAATCAATAGGTTTTGTCCGGTGCCACGAGATGAAAACGATGTTCTTAGATTGTTTTTAAGTCCACCTAAATAATAAATGATCAGTAGAATACCATCATTGAAAATAATGGCGCTTACTGCACCTACTTAAACGGAGTTTCTGTAACAAAGCCTGCGTTGGCGCTATTTTTTTTACTTTTTTCAGACTCAGATATGCAACTGAGCTTTGGACATCCAAATTAGATTAGTTGCTAATCAAGAAGTTATTTGCATTAGAATAATGAAGCAATTCGAAACGCTTAAAGCTAGATAAAAGTTACGTGATGCTCGCTGATAAATTCTGATAGGCGATTCTTGTTGGTGTCTGATGGTATTATTTTAACTGCGTACCAAATATCCAATGAAAATGATTGCATTAACGCCAAGTTCACCTTGATATTGATATACATATCGTTACGCAAATTCAGGACAAAAAAGCAATAAGAAACCTTACATGTGGTTCCTGTCCCAATTACAGCCGATCAAAATCATATAAGTGGGAATGAAAAGTTGTACTTGAAATGTATTTTATTTTTTCAATTTGGTCTAGGGTGTAGCTATAGTTATGCTGGCGTTGACGATGTTTTTTATGCTTCTTATCAAATTCATTCATTGTTTATGCTTCTTATAAAAATGAATTCACATGAAAATAGTAATTAGCTTAGACTTTTTGACTATTGAAGCCTCTAGCATTTCAACTTTTCCTCGTTTATTGCAATTGTAAGATGCAGCTTACTATTTTGATTTGACTTAGATATTAGCATTTATCTTTTGTTGCCCAATTTTTCTAGTTTTTCTGTTAATTCTCAGCTTAGTGACCCAAGGTCAATCTTAAAGATATTTTTAGTCGTTTTTTCACAAATACGCTTGGAATGCATTCGTTCGTCATCATGTCCATCGAAGAGTTAGAAAATAAGATAATTTTATGGCGTAGGATTGAGAAAAGATTGAAATATTATATAATATGATATCTCATGCAATTTCACGGGTAGAAAAATACTCATCCTTGTGGAGAATTACTGTGGTGATTATAGCTTAAATTAATATTAATGCTTATACGATAGTACTTTATAGGACTACCGCTCGACACATTCCGAACTTATGGCGTGCGAACTTCTGCAAAAAACCTTAACTCCAGCATCAAGCAAACAATTTGTGGCTAATCGATTCTATTTAATGAGTCGATGAATTATCTAATGGAGGACGGACGTGATCACAATCTTGCAGTGTGGTGGCGATACGTGGGAGAAATACCCTGAAACCTTCATCTACCGAGTATTCCCGGGATCGGAGTTTGAAGAAAGTCTTGCGCGATCGCTATCTCAAATCCAGGACTGTGTTGTTGGAGATTGACCCAGAATGACCTTAGGTAGGGCGGCGTTTACCCATTCCTGCCCACCTTGTAATGACATAATTGACTCAATTGGGGTAGATTAAATAATGCGTGATGCACTCAGAGATCGGCGTGATCGCACACCCGGAAGAATCATAGGACGGATCGAAAAAGATCCGCAATGGTTAAGGTCAATGGATTAATCGACGGAAGGAGAATACACGAGTGATGAAAGTGCATGTTGAGTCTGTCCTTTTACTTGATGAGCTGGGGTTATACAAAATTCTAAGTGGGTATTTTTATACCAAAATTATTTATAATCACCAGGGTATTCTTGAATTGCTGATTCCAATTGAAAATGTTGCATTTTCCAGAGGAATTAGATTTTTCTCTGGGGAAGCATGATTGAATTGCATTGAATGGTTCGAATTCTTTCCTAATAATTATGCATGCGGACGTGAATCCATCGTCAGCCACGGTAGTCGGATCAGTGATGCGTTGATACGATGACCCAAAGGCCGTATCTACCTTTGGGCATGGGTATTGTGTTTGTCTTAGGATTAGTACTGGGGTTAAGTTACATTATCTGTTCGAATAACATTGGTGTTTAAGCACCTGAAAAACCTAATTCTACTCTTTAGCGGCTACAGTTGTACAAAAGGTCGAATGGTTGATGGATATCAGTGGTCCCTGATGAGAAGAGGACGTCGGGTCAATACGGTAGCACATTACCTGAAATAACCGACATTGTGCGTGCTCAAGCAAAAATAGTTTCTTTATGTACTATGGGATCTTATCCCTAAAATTTCCTAATTTCACGAACTCTTGAGATTCATGTCTCTGACAAAAGCCATCCTTTCAAGATAGTCATTTGATGTGGACACTACTTTTCCTGATATCTATATTATTTTTAGAAAGATTGATTGAAAAATTTGGTGAAATATGAGCCTGTATGAGAAGGTAATTATTGCTCTGGGGAAGAATGATTGAAAAGTATTTTATGGTTCGAATTCTTTCCTAATAATTATACATGCGGATGTGAATCCATCGTGGAAAAATGTCCATCTACGTAAAAAAATATTCCCACGAAAATAGAAAATTTCCATTTGGAAGTAATCAATGAGTTGTTCAATTAGAAGGCAAACATTGGCAACGTACAGTTATATGACGAAATAATTACTCCTTGCATCGCTTTATAAAATATAACGAAGCTTAACGTCATGTTTTGCATAATATTCCTCGATTGTGGTTACTTTAGATGTGTATTATTCATTTGTCACTTCTTCGCAGAGGAATGCAGATAATAATTTGCATAAATTCGTGGTCCTGTTGTTCCCATACTCATCACAGAAGAGTAAGGAAAGGAGTCAGCAGCCACCTGAATGTTGGGAGAGTATCAATTGTCGGAGGAATTTCCTTTCCGTGGACACCTGCCATCATTCTTGCCATTTAAGATTTTAATCCCATTCGACCACTCCATGAAGCCATTCACAGTTATAAGTGAGCGTTCCGTGATTCCGCTTACCGAAAATTTTTTGGCCCCGTGCACGTGCTTGGAGGACTCCCAAGGGCGGTTTTGGGGGGAGAGGGAGGGGTGAAGGAAGAACTGTGGAGAGGAAAACGGGGGAATGTCTTTGAGGAAGTTCCGTTTAACATCTGAAACAGCGGCATGCAGCATTCTTAAGTCACGCTTGAACCCTTTATTCTCTCTTGCTACCTCCATCCTTCTCTTTCCCATGCAAAAAAAACTTTCATTTTGACGGAACAGAACTCGAAAGGCGCGTCCCGACGTCGCCTCGGATTTAGTGCCTTGCAGTTCCAGCGTTTCAGGTCGGCGCGGCGAGGCGATCGCCAAAGCAAGTGCTTTCTCGTGGGCGGCGTTTACGAGATAGTCATCGGGGAGCTGTAATAGTAACAAAGGGGAGCGAGAAGCGAAGGCATTTGATGCGTGGAAGAATGTGAATGAGGCGGGATGGGAGAGGTTGCGGATCCGTAAAGGTGGGTTGAGAACGCGAGTAGCTCGAGGAGAAGAGAGCAGAAAAGTGGAGGAAGGGGAGAGGGGTGAAGGAGCTAGTGGTAGCGTGGCAAAAGATAACAGGAACAATGCAGGAAGGCACTGATATAATTTTAACGCCGCTCACGTGATCTCTGGAACGCTCTCTGTAATATGTTGACCAATTCGCCCATTATTTTTTTTTTCCTTGGAAAAGGAAATTATTCTGTGGGGGGAGTTGGGGACGCGATAGTCTTATTTCTTAAGTTTGAAATTATACGTTTATTTAGTTTTTTAATGAAATTTCTTTAAAGAATTTGCTGTTTCTTTAGCTTAGAAGCACAGGGAATTTAACAGTTTTATAACCAAAGAGTGATACTTTATCTACAAAATATTGGTATTGGTTTATGTTTTTCGCCAAGGATGTGAAATCAACAATCTTTTGTGACAATATACTTCTGAGAACTGTGTAGAATACAAATGTTTCCTCGGAAGAGTCTAACAATCAATACAGTTTTGCCTGCCTGCTCACTTATATAGCTTTTAACCATTTAATTCACATGTAATGAGCATTTTTATAACATTTTCCTAAGGTAATTCTAATTGATTCAACTTTTATAAAAGCGCAAATGACCATAGCTGTCGCCTTACCCGAATAGCCACTTCTACTTTAATGTAACGCATTATTGTCGTAGCAAATTTTACTGATTAATGATGGAAAACTCAGGGGGATACGTTTTTAGTAATTTGATTTAATGTCAGAATTTTATTTTATATGGTGACTGGAGCACAATATGTTCAAGTCATTTCCTAAGCTTTTCATCCTAATGAGTGGAATAGTGTGACGCAGGTTGTGAGTGGAATATAAGTTATTTGATGATTATCTTCAACCTAACCGTAGCTAATCACCCATCGTAATTGGAATCTTAATATCATTTGTTTATATAAATAATTTGGGAATACGACTTCATTGGCTTGCTCATTAGTTTAGTTAGTATCTATGTTTGGGCAGTGAGAATTCTATCGTTTTAATAGTTTCTGCACTAACAATAAGCAATAATGGAGGAGTCTGAGTTGTGATCCTATTTTTTTATTTCCTTCACATGTTAATCGCCAAAGTTTCATCGGATCGCCATGAAACTTTGGGAAGTTGTTGAGTACATTCCCGAAAAGAGGACTACGGAATCGATATTTCAATATCGATACTTTATCGATATAATATCGCTAATGTATCGATTAATCGATACATTATTGATACAAAATTGAGGTGAAATTATTTAGTTTTTTAAAAGGAATGTATCGTTACGATATCAATACTGTATCGAATGTATGTAATGTGTTTATCCTTTATGCATTACTACACCATTCATCGGATCGCTATGAAACTTTGGAAAGTTGTTGAGTACGCTCCGCGAAGGTTTCTATAAAATCGATAATTCAATATCGATACTCTATCGATATAATATCGATAACATATTGATACATCGATACATTATTGATACAAAATTGAGGTGAAATTATTTAGGTGTTTTTTTTTCAAAGTTTTATAAAGTATCATTACAATATCGATACTGTATTGATACAATATTGATAACTTCATGCATTACCACAACATTCATCCAATTTCCATGAAGCTTTGGTTAGTTGTTTTGTTCACTCCATGAAGGTTTGTACAATATCGAGAATACAATATCGACACTGGAGACGGTGCAATGGTGCACAAAGCATCGCTCGAAGCTCTGGATCGATCATGGCAAGATTTGCGAGGATACCTGAGACCTTTTGAGAACGCATTAATATTGCTTGCAGGAGATTTCAGGCAAACGTTACCTGTAATTCCTCGATCGACACTAGCGGATGAAATAAATGCTTGCCTGAAATATTCTACTTTGTGACGACACGTAAAGACGTTAAAATTATATACAAATATGCGTGTCCAGCTGCAAAACAATCGATCAGCTGAGATATACTCACATAAATTGCTGGAAATTGGGAACGGAAAGGTGCCGGTTAATCTGACCTCAGGTAAAATTTATTGCCTCATAAATTTTGTCTATTCAGTCTAACACTCTAAACGACGCAGTCACATGTGTACAAGACCGTCGACGATGTTGTGGAAGCAGATGATTCAATTGGTTATCGAACGGAATTTTTGAATTTACTCGATCTGCCAGGGATGCCACCGCACGTACTGAAATTGAAAATGGCGTGCCAATTATCATGTTGCTAAATATCAACCAGCCAAAGCTTTGCAACGGCACGCGGCTTTCAGTAAATAAAATAATGAGCAACGTCGTAGAATCCACAATCTGGACAGGAACTTTCAAAGGCGAAGATGTCCTCATTCCTCGCATTCCTATGTATCCAACAGATATGCCATTTCAATTTAAGTGATTTTACTCCCAATTCGATTGGTATTTGCATTCACCATCAACAAAGCTGAAGGCCAATATTTAGAACTATGCGGTTTAGATCTAGACACGGATTGCTTCTCACATGTACGTGTATTTTGTTGCGTGTGTGTTGCGTGTTCTAGAGTCGGCAAACCAGACAATGTCTATATCTGCACAGACAATGGAACAACAAAAAATATTGTATACCCATAAGAATTGTGAAATTAAACATGCTATAAACGTGCGCTTTCCATTTAACCAATTGAGCCACAGCAACGCGTGGCCGGGTCAGCTTGTATCCTATAAATTTCATGCATCTATGAAAATATTTTTTCAGTGTTTGCCATCAAGAGGAGATGCCCGAGAGCAGAGGAAAAGCACATGATTAACTTAAAGTGGTTAGAGGGTAATCGATAAGCTTCATGGGAAATTCGGAACAGTGGGGGAAAGCTCAACGTTATTATTACCATGTACCCAACGAAAGGCAGCTAGAAGTCCTCAGTTATGCACGACTTCTTACGCATGGAGTACTATCTAGAAGTTCAACTCAGGGTCCGGGAACTGGTCTTCGAACCCTGCGGGGATTTGAGCCCTGTGCCTTGGAACCCATTTACAGACATAGAAAAACTGTTCTTTCAAAATGGCATTCCGGTGACTGACGGCGTTAGATGATGGCTATTAGCTCTCATAATTTTGTATCGGCGGTTGATGGTAGCCAGCTTTCCTTGGGCAGTCTTGTTTGGTTCTTTCTGGTGTTATTCGACGGAATATGTCATAAATGTGGGAACACCCGAGTTAACAGAAGGAGAGTGTCAAGTTAGGGAGAAGTATTCGGGATTGGTGTTGGCTGAGGGAGGAGGGAGGTTTGTGAGGGCGGCAGGCGGTGGAATGGGTTATCGCTGAGTGGAATCGAAAATGCACCTGCTCCTGCCGACACGCGCTTCTTCCCGCCAATCTAAGATTATCTCATCCATGGCGCTAATCCCACCTTGCAATCTCTGCCCCATTTCCCTCCCCATCTCGATACCTTTACAGAATTCTTATCCCTTCTCAAACTCCTTTTCAAATGCCTTCGTCTGTAAACCTCAACTACTCACCATTCCTCTGGAGTATAGGTGTTCAAGTTTTGGTGTTCATGCTGCCGGGTCGGTTTATTGTACTTCTTTCTCCTTAAACAAAAATATCCTGGTCGAAGTCCTCTGTAATTTACCCACTTCCCTCAAGCGCCCCATGTGACAGTGCATTCATCAAGACTAAGGCCCGTATCGTAAAAGTCCCCTCTACGTAGAGCCACAGGCTGGCCTACTGTGAGGCTGGCCTTGCTTGCGAAGGAGGTCCCTCTATCTATTCGTATGCTAAAAGTCTCCTCCCTCTCGGCTTCTAGGAGGAGAGGTTAGAGCCGGCGGAAGTGACGCATTTTTCAAGAGAAAGTTTCTGCTTGCGTAGTTGACAGTCTTCTAGTAAAATTCTATGGTGATTTTTTCGAAGCGTATTCTGTAAAGCAATGCGCAGTGGAGATAGACGCTCGAAGTGACGCAAAATGTCTCGCTGTCTGTGGGATCCTCACAATTTCTGGCAGTTGCCTGGCTAGTTGCGTGCTAATAACCTGAAGAGCATATGTCCCAAATTATCAGTACCATCGTGTATGACTTACGTTGATAGTAAATTGTATGTATGTTGCCTGTTTGTGCAGAAGTACTGTGCCTTGTACTGTTGTAGCATATTACACATAATTATTGATTAAATCACCTGTGCACCTTCAAAAGTCAACTAATTTTGTCTCTCTGACGAGGACTTTATCTGTATGCATGTTAAATACTCTGAAAGGTAAATAAATTACAAAGCTTGCCGGATACTGCGTTCCAAATTAGTGGTAAATGTAAAAACGCGACGGATCAATTTTTTCACTTATGTGAATAACAATACAATCGCATACCTTTATCAATCTGGACATTGTAGATTGCGCCAATCCATGAAAATCGCCGGAGACAATCTAAAGCAAGAGGGGAAGGTATAGGAGTACTTGTGAATGCATTTCAAATCTATGAACCAGACGTAACTTTTCATTTCAATCGCTATAATGTTGCCATCTTTACAGTGTGGTATTTATTTAACAAGGGGAGTGTCCGAGTTTCGGGTCTAGGATTTTGACGAAATTTGCCAGGCAGGTAGTGCTTGATTAGTTATTTACGAATCACCCCACATATAGGGTTATATATCCAGTAACTTCGACAAAAAACGAGTTTGAAATATATTATTGCCAATATAAAGCTAATAATTAGCTATGTTTAAACAGTGCAGTTTGGGTTAGGGGTAAAGTACTCGCATCACAATGTCAACGTCTCTTTTTTCTTTTTTCTCAAAGTTCTTTTTTCTCTTGCGATTAGTTTTTCCAAAAAAGCACAGCGCTGGAAAATCACGGCACCAGACAAATTAGAACAAATGTTGTACGTACGTCGGGACTGCGTTGTCAAAGATACGGAAATTAAAAATCACGATCACACTTCATGCTCTTCCGTTAATTTCGTACACAAAAACCGACACGGCGTGCGGACGTATTTCCGCCACGTACTAATTACGTGATTTAGGTAAATAACGTAATTGACTGTTTCACGTACTAATTACGTAATTTTAGCAAATTACGTAAGAAGTACGTAAAATAGTTAAAATGCATCCCGGGTAAACACATAAAAAATATGTAAAACCAGGGATAGTCGTACAACGAAACTGCGATGAAAAAAAACTAATGCCGGAGAGTCTCGAACCAGATACGTTGTCGATGTGATGCGAGTACTTTACCCCGATCCCAAACCGCACTGTTAAAACTTTGCTAATTATTAGCTTTATATTGGCAATAAAATATTTCAAACTTTTTTTGTCGAAGTTACTGGATATATAACTACACATGTATGATTAGAATTAACGTGCAAACGTTAATTGCACGTTAACTATAACCATGCAATGTATTCACTAGCATTGAGCTCCACATTACCGCTGCATAAGTCGTTTTCAATAAAATCCCACTTACCTGAAAACTTCCAGTGGCGTAAAACCGTAATACAGCCAATAACTTTATTACTCTCGGGACAGGAAGGCCTTGCATGTCCACGTTTTCTGGCCGTAGCATAAGTAATAATACGCCTGTTATTATCGCTTTATGGAACCTATACCTAGCGAAAACTTCAGAGTCCGCATAAAATTCTAGAGGGTTATCCCTGTCGTGAAGTCTTATGCGTGGTACATATAAAAAGGCCTCATTATCCTCAAAGTGATGAAGAAACTCATCCAAGTCGTTCATCTCATAAAAATTCATCAATTCAGCCATCATTTCACGCTCGCAATGTCACCTTTACCCAGTCCTCTACGCTTTGAGGTTACTTCTAACCAACCTCTAAGTATAAGGTCGGATTTAGAGGTAGAGGTGACGATTTGAGGTAGAGGTCAGATTTAGGATACCAATTCGCCCGCTCCTGACGTCATAGAGGTAGAGGTCAGCCTAGAGGAAGCTTTTACGATACGGGCCTAAAACTCGGTGAATTCCTTTGTAAGCGACGTAAACGTAAAAGATAGTCTCTACGTAGTACGTGCGTCAAAAATCGTGAAGTGAGAAAGGTTACGTCAAGAACTGCACTTGGCCATAGATAAAATGATATTTAAGCCACTAAAGAATCTTCTTTATAAACTGAAGATGAGGATGAGTAAGTACTCTTCTCCGTCACGATGAAAGCAGCAACAGTGAATCAGTATCAAATCTTGGAGAAAATGAGACTCATTTTGTGCTGATTAATGGATAGTGCTTGGGCATTAAATGGCTTAGCTCAACAGTGCGATTGAGACTGGAAAGTTAATGACTAGGTGTACCTATCTACTACTACTAGATCTAGTTGTGTAGGCATAGACTCGAAAAAGAAACGCTTACTAAAGGTACACATCACCATGAAATCAGAGTATAATTAAGCGTCATCCTACGTAATTAGTCCATAATCAATGAAAAATTGCGAAGAATTAAACATAGATTTTTAGTTAATTAAGCGTTCAGGGGTTATTCTCAAGGTTTTATTGCCTGGGAAGGTTGGGAAGATAGAGCGGGCATGGACTACGAAGTGGTCTGGAGGATCGAAGATGGAGTGAATGTTTTGTAAATCACATTATTTAATAATTTTTAGGGCCGGCCGGCATAAAACGGATGTCGCTATGGTTGTCAGTAATACAACCTCCTCTCAAATGCAGTGCTCACAGTAAGTATTTTTATGAATTGCTCAACTAATTGAAAATAAGGACTTAAGTCACAGTACAAAATATGCCGAACGGCGATCATGTTCTCGATCTTGAAGAATAATCAAAATGATGGCAACCCAAGTTTGTTTGTAAATGGTTTTGGGGGACTGATTTATGTAAGTTACTGAATCATGGGAGCAGAGAGTAATTCGTTGTAGCCTTACGTTTGCATGTCACTTTTTAGCTAGCCGCAGCTTACTACGATGCCCTGCTATGTGAACTCGAATTATCCCTCCTTGGCATTGGATAAGGTTTCAAGATTTTAAGATTCCGGCACTGCCTCGCGCGACATCCCCGATCTTTATCACTTTCCCCTTCCCCGTTTCTCCATTCCCTGCCCTTCTCCGCATCTTTCGTCTTTCATCCCGCTTCTAGCCTTTTCCCTTTGGCGCTTTCCTCGCCGAAGGTAATCACCCTAGTGCGTGCTTTTCCCGCTTGCCCCGATCGACTGCGCGAGCACACTCATTAAACGTGTTATTTTCCATCGGGCACATCTTTTCCGCTCGCAATTAAAGCAATTGAGATGGAGTGTGAAATTCATAGCCAATATGGGAGAAACCAAACCTATGTTTTGGGACGGCAATTGCACCGCCATTGGCCCCCAGGGGGTGGTGAGGGCGTGCAAGGGGGCGTTGCGGGGGAATCGTGGGATCTTCGGAAGACGGTGGGAGATTATCTACGCGTGCAAACGGTCGGCGGAGTCTCGAGGAACATCCCTCTCCTCGCCGCAGAAATCATGAAAGATGATCGGAACGGTTGGGTAATTTTATGATAACCGATTGGATGCGCCAGAATGTGAGTGAATGAATCGCGAAAGTGTTAACATTGGTGAATGAAGGGGATGCCTGTTTCATGGCAGTCCGTAGGCGATCCGCCGTGCCCTTACAAAATTTTCAGCACAATTTAAGTCCAAGTGCGCTCAAGAACTCCCCCCCCCCCCCTTCACGCATTTTTCTCTCTGCTCGCTTACTCTTTATCCTCGGGAAATACCATAGCTTCCAGATGGATGGCGAATTTCCTTTCTAGGAAACACGAATTCAGTTTGGGGGCAGTTTTCTTGTCTTCTAAATTTCTCTTTGAGAGCTAAAATTCTTCAAGTTTTTATTAGTTGAATTACAACTGTTGAAACTTGATATTGCATTGTATCTTCACATCATGCAGCATCGATATCATTTGAATAAGGCGTAACTGCCATTTCTTCAGGTATTTTTCATTCTACATTTATAGGTAATTGTTAATGAGTTGCCACCAATTTTATTTGCCACCCATAAAAATTTTCTTGAAAATATTGAACACAGTTCCGAAGGAATTGCATGGGTATAAAAAAGTAATATGTTATACTTACGTTTAAAAGTAATTTAAAATTATATTGTACTAAGTAGTCACGGTGATTTTTTAGTATTCTTATATTTACTCAAGATGATATAACAGGCTCTGACGCCTTCAATTTCTTTTGCTATTGACATTCGCCCATGTTTCTAAATTTGATGGGGAAAATGGACGAAAGTCCACTATAAGAATAACCATTCTTACACTGCGCACCGATTTATTCAGTTTTGCTTTACAATGACTTCCAAGCTTTTCCTACAGTTTAAGGAAACTATTGATGCTATTTTAGGTCAACACCGTAGTGAATTTGTTGCCCAAATTATACCACATATGCTTGAAACCAGGCGGACCAATTGTGCTTTCCGTATTTATAGATCGAGTAATAGAATGAAAATAGGAGTGTGATTAAACTACGGCTACGGATGTTTTTGCTCGTTAATAATGATGTAAATGCTTTCACCGATTTATCCTGTCTTCTAAGGAAGTTATTTGCTGCCATAAACATTTTTGTTTAATGTTTTGTGTGCCGCATTTACTGCTTTTCGCTTTTCCGCTTGGTAGAGTCTATGTTATGTTGCCGCAGGTATTTTTTAATTCTAAGTAAATTCCTTATACCTATTGTGACTGTTCCATCGACTCCTGAGATTGTAAAACTACGTGACTGTCATTTATCAGTGCTTAAAACAGCATCGTTTAATCTTTATCGAACTGCAACAGGTAGTGTTTGAGGCTTTTCATGAAACCTCATCTAACCTTAATGCCTCGTAATTCTCTGCCTTCCTATGCCACATAAACAATGTAGCCATTGTCGTCAAATGTTTTCCTTAATTCATTAGTAGAGCAATTAAGAAGTATTTCAACCGTTTTATTCAATTCCCTTCTGGAATCTGTTTGAAGTTACATACGTCATATTGGAAAGTATTCAGTTATTCATTTTTCATTTGGAAAAGAATGCCACTTTCCCTCTACATCCTGTGGCATTTTAAATTAGAATCAGTTGATTGTCGTATAATCTATCCATCCTGGCTTTTATCCATGACTTATCAGATCAAAAGATGTGGGAGTTATTGATAGCAAAAAATAACAATTTCTAGTCTTTCCATCATTCTTTTACATGGATATATATCCTATTTTTGTCATAAAACTTAATTCTGGTGTTTTCCTTTAGGCGTCTGTGAGTTATCATTTACTTATCAAACGCGATACTCTTGCACTATACGCTACCTTTGCAGGAAGAATCTGGGAATATGAACTGGAATCCTTTAAGTATGGGTTAAAGAATATTTTTATGCATTTTTGGAATGCACTGGGTACGAGTCTTGTTCAGATTTTTTTTCCCAATTCGTCCTTTCTTCTTGAAGAAAGTAACTACAGACAAGTATTAGTGAAAGTTTACAAATAAGTAAGCCTTTGTCAGTCGTTTAGATAGGCTTTTCAACAAGCTGTTGCATTTATTTTAATTCTGGATTACCAACTTTAAATTTTTCCCGAAGTTCCCGACTCTCTTCTTTTTAATCACCTTCAGCCGACCTTTACTCAAAGACGTCGTTCTTAAGAAAGGTCTGTGAGGACGACTGCTTAGGGGGATGACATTAAGTCTCTTTAGGCTTCACAAAAAGGAAAATTCCACGTCACCCTTCATTCGACCCCTTCTCACCTTACTTTATTGCCGGCTGAAGGGTAGAATGTCGTTGCATTTTTGGATGCCCGGGTTTTCTACTATATCCTCTCCATTTTCCTCTTGCCAGAGTGGAATGCGTGTCTACATTCAACTCTATCAAAGTGAGAGTTTTCGATTCTAAAGTAGCCCTAGACAAAACTAGTTTTGAGGAGAGGGTGGTAATCCACTAACGCATCAACTCCGTGATCACATTGCGCCCGTCCTATAAAAAAATAATATCCTCAATCGCTCTTTGAGGGCTAGGCTATTCAGGGGAGGCGACCGACAGCTGAAGTCATTTGCGCCATTTAGGATAGGTGGGTAATTGGGTAATGGTAGGAGTGTTCTGGGCACGGAGGAAGGGTGGAGAGAAACCCGGCGTCGGCATTAGCATACTCTATAACGGAAGGCGCCAAGGGGACCACGGCTTAACGTACCATCTGACGGACGTAGTACTGAACTTGAAATGCCCTCCACTAGGCACTCAAGTGGGGACCGGTTTTCCACTGAAAAATCTGCCAGTGCCGGGAATCGAATCCGGGCCCTCGGGATGGGAGGCCAGTACTCCACCCACCATACCAACCCGATCCCCTCGCTCTTTGATATCATTCTTAACGCTGAAGAGTATTTTTTAAAGAACCAGAGCGTGACCATTCATTAACGAAGTTCATTATTTACGTGTTAGTATTGGCATTCAGCCACTGAGATGTCATACAAAGAAAGGAGAGAATATGTTGTTTATTAAATATACTTTTCATCACTATCGCAATCATTAAACCTAAATTGATTTGACGGAACTCTTCGCTCATGCTCATTTCTCCTATCGGCTAACCTCTTCATAATCACATAATTATTTTCTTTCATATCCTTTTTTAATTGCTCCATTTATCTGATACATGTCCTTTTTATATTCCTTCCGTTCAATTTTCTCTTGGCGATTGCCCTAAACAGGTTGTCACATCTCAAAAGTTTGAATATTTCTTATCCGTTTTATATTAAGGGTCATTCTTTTTGACTCGCGCTTATAACATGCAACCCCTAATACATCTGTTATAATGAGCACGAAAAAATGAGCTCCTGTATTAATGTTGAAGCAAATTTTGAATAGTCGTTTCATGTCTCGAGGGTTTTCGGGTCCCTTTTCTACGAACATGTTATTAAGGTGTATTGATTTTTTTGTTTAACTAAAAACGTTAGAATTTCAATAATAAAGTTGCGGGATTGCGGGTTTTAGTCATATCGAAGGTGTTTATCGGAAATGGTTGGGTCTTGAAAAGTATCAATTAGGAGTGTACTTTACCAATGTAAGTTGGTTGGTTGCTTGTGGCTGAAAGAAGCACAATCATTCGAAAATGACCGCGACAGGATACCGAAAACAGATGGAGCTAGAGAAGACCAGGGGGCTCGTGAGAGGGATTTCGGCTTGTTCCTTGGTCGTAAAAGGACCTCCATGATTTTTTTGAAAAGAACTATTTCCTCGGATGGGCTGAATGTTTCTACCAGCCAGGTAAAGCGGTGTGGGAATGAAGTCGTGCTTCAGTTGACTCCGGGACGGTCGAAATGGTTCTTCGCTAGAAAAAAACTAGACACCGACGTACGGTATGAAACGTTTCTACTAGAACGTAAAATTTTTATTGCTTCAGTTGCATTACTCTAGCCAAACGTTTAGGATATTGCTTGAATTTTGAAATTGTAAAAACAAAGTTTTTCGCTGTCAAGGTGAACCACCATCTTGAAACATCGTCAAGGTTAACCAGCTTCTATATACTTAAAATCTCTTTTATTTTTAAATATCTTTATCCTTTGACACACACATACTTAAAGCCAATAAAATATGAATACTTAATATTTTATTAAAAACCTGAACGACTGTGTTACAGGACTGTATTGGCAGGACATTTATATACCCTGGAAAATCAACCGTGATAGCAAAGAACCCAGGTGGTACAACAAATAAGTGAGAACACCACATGGACGACAAAGAAATTATAATAACAAGGAAACTACAATAGAAAAACTCCACGAATGTAGAGCAAAAACAAAGAAGACTATGCGCCATGTGCTGTATACATTTAAAAGGAAAATGATATGTGATCAATTATAGGAGAGCACAAAAGTATATTAATTTGTCTTATATTAGAGAATTACGAGGGAAAAGATCAACGACTGAATCTTTAAATAGCATAGACTATAGAACTGTTGCATACACCGCGAATAAATCCAACACTAAACCGATACTTTCACAGCGTTTTCACTTATAATAATAAAAGTAATAGCGACTCAATCGTGACAGCACCAACACCTACCAAAAGCTCAAGTCAACTTGGTTGTAGAAAAAGTAGATCAGTGAAACACAGTTGCGTCTGTTCGTAAATGACGTTTTGCAATTGAGAGAAAGTAATACACCAGTTGATGCAGTGTTCATTTGTACATAACTCTTAGTCTATGGTATCAGTAATAAAGTGATAAACTGGGTTAGGGACTTCTTAACAAACCAGAAGCAAAAAGTAGTTATCGATTGGTTTACCTCGACAGAAGTGGACGTGACATCCGGCGTGCCACAGGGAAGTATTTAGAGACTCATCCAAATTTAAATAAATACCATGCACTCCACTGCACTATCAGATTGTTTGTGGATGACACAATAATGTATAATGAAACAAATTACTATGAGGGTAGTATGTTACTCATCATCATCATCGTTCAAAAATCCTAGGATTGGTTTGACGCAGCCCTCCACTCGATTCTTCTATCGGCCAACCTCTTCATATTGACGTAGCCCCTCTCTTTTACATCCTTTACAACTTGCTCCATATACCTCATACGAGGCCTTCTTTTTCCATTCTTCCCGTTCATGTTTCATGTATGTTACTAGCTCGCGAATGAATGAATATTTTGGACTTGTGCAAGCAATGGGGACATGAACTAAATTTTGAGAAGTTCATAGTAATAAACTTTTACTAACAGTTGATAAAATATTACACAAAATACGAAATAAACAATATTGAATTAGTACTTCAGAACAAGTTAAATAACTGAGAGTCACATTAACCACCGAACTCTTTAGGAGAACACGTATAAACACAATAACGTACTTTTCGGCTTTAAGGATACTTCAATTCTTAAGATGAATGGTGGGAAAGTGCAAAGCAAAAGTTAAGGAGAGGAGTTACTTCGCAGTAGTTAGGCTAAAAGTGGAATATGCCGCTAGTATTTGGGACCAGAGGGGAAATGAATTAAATAACAGAATTGTATAAAATGCAGATGAGATCTGCTATATTTGTGGATAATTGTTATATAATAAGGGGGTAAAAGTAACTTCTATGATTGAGACAATGGGATGGGAGAACCTTCAAACACGAAAACAGCAGGCCAGATTACGGCTTCTACAGAGTACATGGCAGACGATTTCATCCATGACACCGATTTAATTATTAGAGCCCCACACTACATGGGTAGAATGTACCACAGTGATGTGAGAAATACACTGCACCACAGACAGATTAAAATATTCGTTCTTTCCCAGACAGATTAAAATATTCGTTACCATGGCATGGAAATGAAATTGCATGCATTAAATTGTTCCGGATAAATGTTACAAACATAGATGAAATTAAGATGTTGGATTTTTTTTCATTCATTTTGTTCATTTTAGGATTTAAGCATGCCTGCTTGAAATAAATGCAAGTAGTATTCCTTAAATGTTCTTTTCATGTTGCATGAAAAGAAAATTTTGAAAAGAAGATGATACTGTGCGTCCCGCATGTTATTCATAGAAATCTCTCCATAGGTACATAGTGTAGGTACATTTTATTGCATGAAGGTATATGGTGTATATTTGGTGATAACTCACCCCCTGTCAAACACTCTTAAGGCGGCTCGCTGGGTAGTTAGCATATATGCGTACATAAGATCCTTCTCAGAGAAAAAATGGGGCAGACTTCTTAAGTATTGCCATGTAGGTACTCTTTTAAAAACCGCCAATAACATCTAAGTTCGGTGGTGCAGCAAAGAGTTCCGCTTATTTGATTATTTTATTATTACCAATGGCAGTATGCAGCAACTTTACGATAATATTTGCGTGAAATGTTTCCAAAATCATACGGTGATATACATAATTCAGCATCCAATAAATCACTTAATTTTGCCGTTTAAAGAGTGAATCTGCTTTGGTGAATTGGTTTGGTTAGAAATAAATGAATGCAATTATTTTGTTAAAGTAGTTTTTCAATCTTAATCTTTGGTTTATTTTTATCTTTAATTTTTTCTTTTAACAAACTTATTCTGATTTACTGCTGATGGTTATCAAACAACTATTTATCAATTATATAGGCTATGGATTAAAATATAGGTTAGTTTTACACATTTACGTTCTCATTGTTAACAGTTGGTGAAGATGGTGGTCGTTATCATCGTTCTAAATTATAGATAAATCTATAAATTGGAATGGAGTTAATCAGTTGACACGCTGTTTGATAACTACTAAAGAGGTTTAACAATGCTCCATTCTTGGTTAGTTAATGTATTTTTTTCTTTCCTGCAATGAAACCATCTAACTGGTTTGCTGTTAAAATTTGAAGTATACAGCGATTCGAATCAAGAGTAGGTACCTGATGATGGCTTAACCGCTGAAACGCGTTGTACCACTAATAAAAACCTGTGGAATAAGTGCCATATCTTGTTGTTTATCATGATATCATTCCACTACGTCTCGCCGGGCACAGTTACGTTCAGGTAATAAAAATCATAAAATTTCAATGGCAATAATTCAGTTTAAAAACATTTGTTCCCTGAAAATTTTCCTCGATGGGAAACGCTTCCATTTAGCGTAGTTTATCAGTTTTAAGCCTGAGATCATCAAAACGTGCTTCTCAAATTACTTCCTGAGGCAATTTATTTAAAATGATATAGAATTAAAATATGAACCAGTTCCCAGGATTTCACCTCTTTATAAGTGCAAATGGGGTGTAAGAATTTTTTCCTGCCGGATGAAACTCGAATCTTGCCCGTTAAATTAGTGACGTCGATGAGAATACACGATTAGCGATTGTCTTGTCCACGGATGGCTAATTATCTCCATGTCTGAATGTGCTCCTGGAAAATGTGCTTTCACAATGCCTGGCCTAATTTGAATGCATCCATATGCAGCTTTAACAATACGAATCGTCTCACGAGAGAGGCTCGACCACTACTTAGTGTGTCGGTGTGTTTTGGAACACTTAACAGGGCATTTGGAATTTTGTTTTATTTTTTATTACGAGGGAGGGGAGAAAGGGATTAGAGCTTTACATATTCAATGACTCACAAAACTGGTGCGAAGTTTCCGATGTAGGGATGAATCAAATATAGTAAAATAAAAATCTGACCTAGTTGCAACTTCCTCACCTGTCAGTGGCAATATTCTAAGTTATTTTTCGTTTTCCATCGACTTAGTACTTACTTAGTAGTAGAAGTTTTCGGAATGTTAATGATACAACTGCTTAGGTTACATCTCCCTGTTTCATATGTACATACTTTATCCTAAAAGAAACACACATCTATGCTCGAGGTGGGGTGCAAAACCTCAACCGTTGGGTTTCCATATTGGCATTTCACCGTTGTAGTTACCATGGGCGTTTTTTTAAAAGAATTTGAGGCCCAAATACAATAGTTTACTCCTTTGAAATAAGCGAAGAGGTTAATGGTCACAATTATTCCTACATGGCGTCACAAATAATAAATGTTCGTTTATCGTATAGCGTAGGTCCACAAGAGACGATTAAAATTGCAGTGAATTGATGCGTAACGACTTTGGAGTCCTTTTTGATGGTTTACTTCCTTTGAAAGTGAGCGTTGAGATATCTAACTGGTCAATTTGGCATAAATATCATATCATACCCGGTTTAACAATGCTCCATTCTTGGTTAGTTAATGCATTTTTTTCTTTCCTGCAATGAAACCATCTAACTGGTTTGCTGTTAAAATTTGAAGTATACAGCGATTCGAATCAAGAGTAGCACCTTTTCAAGACTTTTTATATTTCACCTCCACAAACTAATAAATTTGCATCTAAATAATACAATAAATAAAGGATAAAGGATATTATCTGGCCTGGATGTTGAGTTGAATTAAAATGCGTAATTCAAGAACTCTTCCTTGTTCCTCGTTCTCTTTCTGGTGAGACCGTTTAGGACTGGCGCGGGAATCGCCTAATTCCTCGGCCATTGTGCAATGGGAGGACGTGCACTTATTGCCATGCAATCAATCTCTCGCTACCTGCTGTTCACGCGCTATAGTCTTACTTCGATGGAATGGTCCCTTCGGAAGTTACGAACGAGGTCGTCCACTTTCTCCATTTGTAAGATTGCTGACCACCGTCCCTTCCGGCTCTTCAGACTGTTTTTCCAGCATGCATCATGCTGTAAAATTACTGAAATATTTAGAGTAATTAATCCTCGTCCACCTTTGTCTCTCTATATTGTGGGAAAATCTTTGAGGAAATTTTTGCTAGACATGTCAGTTTTTGCTTTCATTCGATTTTTTACGCTGATTGCGGGAATTCACCTATATTTGCAGGAGACCCTGTGTTCCTTTGGAAAAAAATATTTATCTCCAAAAGCAAGTACGCTGATACCAAGCTGAGATGTTGCGCAGTTTGGAAACCTACTGTCCAATCTATCATGATTTCCAGTGGACTAGCGAAAGGTAAGTTAAAATAAAATTAAGTACGTATTAATATCATCAGAATGTATTATTTTTTCCATTATTTTTTCTATGCATTCATCTACATTTACATAATACCTTGCAAGCCGCCATAAAGGTGTGTGGCAGGAGGTGAAATTTCTTCTGCTCCTGATACTCAATTTCATTGTGTTAACCGTCAGGTATTTAAGTGTGGTTAAATGTGGCAGAAATTATTAAATAGGAATGATTTTGCAAATGGTACTTATAGTGGTATAATTGTTATACCTATAGGGTGTAATTGTCAGAATCGCATATTTTATGCTGGGTGCTTCAATGGTTGCCTACTTTGCAACAATCATCTGTGCCTTCATGAATCGTAAATGATAGAAATATGTTTCTACTTGATTCTCGTGGCATTAGATGAAAGAGAAAAAGTTAAATGCAAGACATGTTACACAGATTTCTACATCTACATCTACACGATACCCTGCAAGCCACCGCGAGGGTGTGTGGCAGGGGGTGAATGTCACCAAGCATTCACTACTAGCATGCAAGCAAGCAACTAAAGGGTCTCATGCAACTAGATTGTTAGTATCTATAGTATTTGAGGGGTTAATACATGCATCATGCACTACAGAATACTCTAAAATATTTCCCCTACCTATCCCTTTCCTATGCTGCCTATTCTGTTCTCTTATAGTACGGGGGAAAAATGCCATTTTGAATCTATCTGTACGACAATCTATCTCTCTAGATTTTTCCGCTCGCTTTCAATACCTACGACATTATGCCAACCACTAGGGGAGAATGAAATGTAAACAAAAATATTCTTTTACCAGATTAAATCGTGGCTCTTACCTATTTGGTTTGCTGAATAATGGTGATATGCAGTTCACTTGCAAACTCGAAAAGATATTTTAACCCCCTATACATTTTAAAAGCTGAGTCTGTTTGTTTTACCCTTGAAGGATTGAAATAATTGGCGTATCATTGACGTACCAATTATATTTGTAGTAGGAAACCAAAATTTCGAGAAACCTGCTTCATGTTTTCTTTGTTACGGTAAAGAAAACGCAATTATTTATATTCACCGCAAACTCCCACTAGTGCATATGGAATCAGTGTAATCGAACTTTATATATTTTTGCATAAAGTTTATGGAAGTGATTTTAATGTGCAGCATTTTGAATTTTTTAATCCCCATATAAGTAACATATTTTCTCAAGAATAAGCCTGACTAGGCATGAGAGTTTGTAGATAATATCAAACTTTAGTGGCCCTCACTCACCTCAGTTACTCACAAATAATCTGTAACATGAGTTTTATATAGTTGTAATATAAGATTGACATCGTTGGTATTGCCGCGTCCAATATGATTTGCTTTCCTAAAGAAAATCATCCCAAGTTATTCCCAAGTATATGTACTAGTATTCCTCATTATTTTACTTCCTTTTATGAAGTTTTACGGACGGAGAAATGATGATTCTTTCATCAGTGTTTCTGGTAGTAGCCAGTTAATCGTTTTGATCGTGACGTGGAGGAGGAGAGCCGGAAAATGATTAGATCGGGGCTTTCTGCTCTTGAATGCTCCAATCTCTTAAGAGGCACGATGAGGGCGAGGTTGCGTCACTACTTCTACAAAAGCGGAACCCCGAAAGGACTTCCGTTTAGCGTTTATTAGGGAGTCAATATCGAGACAATGGAACGGTTTCGCCCGAAGCCAAACTACTCACCTCCCACTCCCTCGTCCCACCGTGCCTAGAACGCAGCTCGCGCGTGTGTGGGCAATGAATGATCACGAAGGCCCATCCGCGCACGAGTTCAGAAATTCACGAGCACGGAAATCGAAACAGACTCGGGACTGGGGGACTGCAAGGAGTGTGTTTGCCGATGACTGCTTGGCGGGTAGGGTGCGTTTTCTTTTCCTTCTTCATCGTTGGAAGCGAGCGAGAAGTGGGAAGGTTTGGGGATACCGAGGGTGTTGGTAAGGTGGCGCTCGGATGGAACTATGTCCGGGTGAGGGGGGAGCAGGGGTTGTTTGCTTCGGGAGAACAGAAAGAGGGTGTTCCAAAGGGTCGGCAGGTGAGGCTCTCTTTCGTTTCCGGACGGTCCCGGATAGGCCTTCCCGACGTCTCGGGAAAAAACAGGAAGGGATCGGGGCAGGGGGGAAGAGGACTAATGACTGACGTTGGAGGGAGTCGGTCGCCCTTCGCCCCCCTCCGCCGCCTCCCTCTCTCGCCTTCCCCATTCACAACTGTCGTACTAGTCGCCGCGGAGAGTGGCGCTTTGACGCGTTCCGTGCGTACGGCTGCAATCACGTCCGCCAGGCGATTTCAGCCGAGTCTTCACCCTCCCTCCCCCTTTCACACTCGCGACCCTCCTTAAATCCTACATCCGTATTCCTATTTTAATCCTCCTACCCCTCCCTCTTCCGTTCCTCACGGTAGGTATACACCATATGCTTCAGGAAAGCTATTCGTTTCAAGTACTACAGGCTTTCTTTCTGTGAAGCAATCGCTGTGAGTGACGTGACGTCGGAACCCCTCTCTGACATGCGTAAAGTCGGAAATAACGGGAGACGGGTGAAAGGCAGAATTTCTATTAGTCGAATATTAATAATGAAATTGAACGGGAAGTGAGCATTTGGGATTCTGAATACTCTTCCAAGAGAGGTTTGGTTTAGTAAGACTCTATAAGGCGTAGGGATCCGAGCTTAGGAATTGCTTCTAGATATCGAATTCTGAAGAGAAAATGTATGAAGAGGAAATGCACACCGGACTTTGAAAATAAGTAAGATGGACTAATTACGGGTGGCTGGGCTGAAACTTTGAACAAATGGGTATGCTACCATACTTTTGCGAAGAAATAACACAAGATAAGTGTGATAGTTATGATTCTATCGTTTCGTTTCTGCAAAATATAAATAGAGAAAATTTGTGCTATGATGTAAAAAACGAAGTCAATATGTCATTCTATTCCTGAATACTCTATGAAAGAGATAGTATACTATATTTAAATATATTTTCATCCTAACTCTTGCGTCCCTGACTCCGCTTCAATGCCATTTGATGTACCAACTTTATCATAATGTGATTCCTTAAAATTCATTATTGGACGCGTTGCAACTTCTGTGCATCGTCTGGTAGAGATAGTTATATTATTATTCATTTTTATTTCAGCAGTATTCTTGTTTGATTCCAAAGTAAATGTAATGGTTAGAAAATATTGAGCGCTGGCTTGTGGAAGAAATTAGAGCACCCAGAGTTTTTTTTACGCTGAAACGTAATGCATGGAACACACATTCTGTGGCGAATTTCGTTATGATGAAAAACTCACCATGCCCTATTGGGTCCAGGAAGAGAGGACTTTATTGTTTTTGCGTCTGTTTTGAGAACTGAGAAGGCGGTCCTTTCGAGAAGGGGGATAAATTGTCCCTCGTTATTGCGAGAGGTGAAAGTCCTACACGTTCATTAATATGCGTTTAATGAGAGCAGCGGCAGCGGTGGCACGCTCCATTTTCGACCCAACAAACTGATAGGACGTGGCAGAATATTAATGAGATCGAATGGCAGGATATTGGGCAATATTGCACCCCATTCTCTCCCGCGGCTCCTGCTTGGTCGTAACACGCCCGAACCATCGTCGCCCACGAATGGGGGCGGACACAAAGGGCGCCGGAATAGTGCGCCTGTGGCGTCAATCTCCACGCGTGCGCCCGTGCCTCGAGGGATAACGTGCAAGCGTCGACTGCACGCTTTCTTGCCGAATGGCTTTGCTGTTGCTGTGTGGACGCCTTTCCTTTGCCTTTCTTTAGACATTGTAGGTATCTAGTCGTACGATACGACGAGAGAGGCGTATCGCACGACAATTCTCTCTGATGCTGCCTAAAAAGAATACCGAGATCAAAAGGTAGTTAGAGTGTATGATGTTATCAATTTTTGATGCTATAATATTTTATTAGTCATATTTTTAGCCACATGCCATTGTTTTTCTCTTACTTAATTTTATACTTTGCATAACCTAACAATTTAGTGTTATTAAAGCCAGCATTTCACGTGTCTCGTAACTGCATGCCTACTATTTTCTACGGGATGTTAACATTTCATTTTCAGGTGCAAGTAAAAAGTGCATGCACGGGGTAGTGTATTTTGCATGCCTGCATGGAAATAAGCCGATTGATAATGCATGCCTCGTGATGGTTCTCCCCATGCCACACATCCTTGCTGTGACTTGCAGGGTATTATATAGATATTTGTTCTTGATAGATTACTGGGGATATGACTTCTATGTGGGCGCATTTATCAATTGTAATTGTGTTCCACATGTTATAGGTGTTTTCTTAATCAATTCCTAATTCATTCATGATGTAATTGTTAACGTTACCATAATTTATAGCTACAAATACGCACCGACGTAATGGTAATCGGGTCAGTGACTCGCCAGTTTAACTGCCCCTAAATTGCAGGTTCGTATTATACTTCAAGAATTAAGGTTTAGTTTTTCTTAAGGTAAATGTTGTTTAGATGGTGCTGTATTGCCTTAGCAGTTGAAGTGCATTAATAACATAATTCTTCCTCATGTAGTCACTTCGCTACGTCGGTTGCTGTATATTTCACATCACAATGGTTTTTTACCTTATCACATGCATGAAAACCATGTAATATGATAGTAAATTTTATTTATTGCGGCACACTTCCTTCTTTATTTCCATTAATTAGAACTTTTTCGTAATATATCTTGCTATAAAAGTTAACTTTTTCATCTTCCTCTGTTCAACTAGCTATGGCTTTACAAAATCCCTAAACTAGTGCCATTATGCTTAGCTCAGAATAGTCCTTTACTTAGTATAATTGTTGACATTTATAGCTTTGATAATTTGGTATTAATTAAACTGTAATCACGCACGGGATGGATCTCAATTAATTGGAATGCTCTGCGCTCTTAAAAACTCTTGAGATCTAAAAAAAAATGATGGAAGCGGCCATGTTGGTATCGGGACTGGAAGTGTTACACTTACTCAAGGGGAAGGCCGTGTCAGTGGGAATATTTGATGAACTATTCTTCAAACTAGCACCGCTTGTGCTCGCACCCGGATGAAGTTGGGAGGGTGACTTGACTGAGTGATAGACTGCTGTTCATCAGTCTATCACTCAGTCACCCATTCGTGGTTAAACCGAGTGTTAGGGTGCGTGACTGCTAGCTACTTTTTCCATTAGCCACGATTACCTTATCGGTGTTAGAAACCGAAAAGTTTGATCGGGAAGTGATGTTTATAAACCAATCCATGATAACTATTAAATATTTTTGAATAATAAATCTTCAATGATTAGGTTGGATTAATATTGAATATTTACGGCTTAAATGACGGAAATTTTTTAACGTCCCCCAGACCGGCGAGCTCATTATTGTGGGGGATATATTCTAATGAAATAACTAAGATAGCATTATCTATTGCTCATTATAACTAAGACATTTATATATACTTATGACGAATTATAAAGGCCTAGGTGGCCCTTTTAATATTTTGGCATTGTTTGATCGGAAACCGATGTAAAATCATTGAGTTATTAGTATTTTTACGTCGATTTCAAATTTTTCTTCTGATTAGGTACCCATTATTTGCTTTTCTCTGGATGATGTTTGAACAAGACTAAACTCTTTGGGACATTTTGTGAGCTGTGTTTTTGTTGAATTTTTATAGCTTGGAAGATTTATTCATAAGGTAAAATTGTGGATGCTCAGTTATACTGCTCCTTACTGTTAAGTTGCGCTACACCCTTAGGTTTCCCATGTATAATAAATACAGGCACATGGAGCGTAAGGCCGATGTCCTTACTTTCAGCGCTAATTTCTTCCGCCAAAGAAAAGAAATTGAACCAAGTGAAAACGAAAAGACTGCGAGGTTACCAAAATAATTATTTTTGGAAGCTGGGCAAGTAATTTTGAAGCGCCTCAAGACACTAATAGCGGTGTCTTGAGCCGAGGGTACAAAGCCTTCCGCCTGAAGAATGTGAAATGTAAGAGGCGTTGTGGAGCCTCATGTTATTAACCTATTCTTTTCCCGGAGAAAAACACGGTTGCGCTGGAAATTTCAGACCCTATTTCTATTCCGAGACCGGCGGTGAAAATAATTACTGAGGGGAGAAATATGGACGCTCACAAAACTCCCTTGGGGCTCGCTCTTCTTGCTGCAGGTGGTGAAGATGACTGACGGAAGATAGGAGGCTTGAAAATATACTTTTTCTTCGTCACAAATCCAGTTCGGCTTTATGTGAACAAATGGAAACGTGCAAACATACTGTCTATCGTTTGTTTGCGCCGGTTGAGTTTTACACGTTAGCTGAGAATTGACGCGAGTGTTGTGCACAAGTGTCAACTTCGTCACGCGTCACGATCAGGGAGTTGAACGGAGAACACGAGGAGGTGGTAGAACTTAAAGTAAGCACGCAACAATATCAGGGATTGTAAACTCATGAATTTCGAAGCAGTTTGCCCTGCGGAAGGGGGATGGTGAGAGGGGTAATGGAAAGTTGAAGGTGGGTACCATAGAAGTAAAGGGCCCAATTGATTCCTGGTAGTCCGGAACGATTAATGTGACTCTATCATCGCGATACTACGGTTCTAATATATGCTGTTATAAAATAGTATGACTTTTAGACAGACATACGGTGTTATATATTTATTACTGTCAGTAATGTTCCACCGGTTTAAGTAGGTTAAGTTGACATGAAATACATCCTATGGAGCCTTTTCTCATCATTCTCTTTACTACCTCCGTATTACCTTGGTCTTTTTCATTTTATGCAACTTTCATGATTTTTCTACTTTTTATTTTGTCTAATTAAATGTTCCGTGTTCGAAAATGCTTATCAAAATATGCATTGGTGCTTCTTCAATTGCTGTTGAACTGCAATGTGACAACTCGGGTAGAGAGCGTTGCTAGGGATCGAAAGGATCCAACTAAACGTAATCCTTTCATGGAATCCTTCAGCCTGAAATCCTCGAGTTTCTCAATTTTTAGACCTTAACGAAAAATAGCTGTTAGCCCTAGGGAAGGAACTAGCCTCTCTACTTTAAGGTGCATGTGCTTGAGCTCTACCCACACCCGCTGAATGAGTTTCGTGATGATGAACGCTGTCTAACGGATTGTATGGTAAAAAATTATTGCTGAAAAAGATGCCACGAAAAAAAACAGCATGGAGTGTACCTACACTTCTTTTTTAAAAATCTGATATTATTGCTGTTCCATGTGTGTGCCTTTCGGCCAAGCCACTTATATTTTTTCTCTTTAAATATTTTTAGTGAGCGCAGTAAAAAATTCCTCATTGAAAATCAGGTTAGAATCTCGCGTCATTAACCTCCTCATTGTTATCGGAACCCCGATCTCTGCGCTCGCCTGCGAAATACCTATGCTCCAGATTTATCCAGCTCGCACGATACGTTTTACATTAATGTATTGCCTTATTAAACTCTGTGAATTGGCTACTTATAAGAGGGCTTACGTGGTACCTTAGGTGTCTGTCTGAGGCAAAATTTGAGTATGTGAAGTAATTTCTTCCGCTTAAAAAATCTCTTGAACCTCTTTGAAAAATCTCTTTAAAAATCTCGCTTGTATCACTAGGAATGTGCCCATATTGCTTCACTTTGAGTAACGTGCTAACATAAGGTCTAAGTATAATTTCGCGGTTCCATTTATTTTCATTCTACTTTCCGATGCATGTGGTATAAAGGCAAGCAACTGTGGGCAGCAGAATTCTAGAGAACTGCATCCCTGACAGTTCTTCTGACTCCACCATATCGTTATTTTTCTCTTTATTTAAGTTTACAGAGCATATAATTGCAGAAAATTAAATTTATGTTCAATATATCTCGTATGAATATTCAATGGTAGAGTGGTGGTTAGCATGTAGCTTGGAGAATTGATGGATTTCCTACGCCTGTCCTCACCTATTTTTATTTACGCCTCAGTCGAATGAATCTTTATAACTTTTATATGCTTTGACTCCACAATGAGATTTGTTGTCCTTGTTTTCTTTGCCTTTTATTTTCTCCAGGTATTTCAAGTAAAAAAACGCAGAAAAAAAATTGAATTTGTGAGTTGCATAATAATGTGACGGATGTTTGAGAGTATTAAAATTCACAGTTTGGTAATAAATTTAACTGTCTCTCGTCTAATTACTTTTTATAGTAGCGAATGGTCTTCTCTGCCGTCAAATGTGAAATTAACAAAAATTCGGTGATGGTATCACCAACTCTGACTTCTTCGAATGAAGTTTATCTCCAAGTAAAACTTCTTTCTCCAAGTTATAGATCTCATCTTCCTCTCAGGTAACGTACTCCCGTTTCCTGTTAACACTCCTTTACACCTTCTCAATCTACGCTACTTCCCTTCGTATTTCCTTCTCCACTCAATTCATCCGTCATTTCACGATCTCTGCTTCTCTCCCTTCGCCTTTGTTCTCTCTCTCTCACTTCCTCGTCTTCTTTTGCCCGCTCCCTCTTACGCACAGTCCAATTCTTCATTTCTCACCTTCAGAGCAAGAGCAATTTGCCGTCATCCCTCGCGTTTGCTGAAGCGTGGAATAGCTCATGACCAAAGGTCGCATTCTATCCCCTTCTCTTTTTTCCCCACAAAGCAATTACTGTTGGACTTTTCAGCCGCCGCCAGCCGGCTTGAAAACTCTTGGGTGGATTTGACACCGTGTGGATGCGGCCTTTGGAATCCGTCCGGACGCCGACGATCGTCATCTGCTGTCGTGGACGTGGGCGTGGGTGTTGCTGACGGTGGAATTGTAGGGCAGAATGAAGGTGGAGGTCCAAGAGGCCGTGGCCATAGATGCCTGTTAGAGAGAATAGGGTCCGTACGCGTGTATTTTTTTATCTGATAGCACGCTTAACGTATTTATAAAAATACTAACATTTATACAAGTTCTCCTAGGCCATTTGGGTGGAAAAAATCCGATCAAAAAGGAAGAAATTTTAAATTACTAACATTTGCCGCTATTGATAGAAAAAGAGCTGTGAAGTCAGTTTTTTTGGTATCTTGTCTGTGAAGATGGCAGGAAACAAGGAAGGAAAGAGGAAAAGGTACACATTTTGCTTCATGCAGAGAGGTATTCATTCAGGATTTAGAACACCTGAGAAACTGTTTTTCAATGTGCCAAAATTTTATGAAATTAGAAATATCGATCAATATTATTTAACGTTTATATCGTTTGCCTGTGATTTTCGAAAGACTGCCTGAAAACTCAATTTGTGAGTGCATGCATGTTAGTGAATTTGTTAGTGAATGCATGATTTTGTGCCAATTTTAAGCAAAAAATATCTGATTCGCAATCAACGATCATTTCTATGTGGAAGCGGAAAACTTTCATTGAAGTAAAAATTTCATTCTCAGACTCTGTAATGAATTCGTCGGAATATATGATCGGCGAATGAAAAAATGTTACAAAAGGGAGTGTCGAAATTATTTCGTTTCAGAAATAAATTTGAGGATGGCTTTATTTAGCGAGCTAAATATAGTAGGAGATAAGTGAAAGGTTTTGACCGCTATAATTAGCAAGTGAGGAAAATATATTTTCTCTGGTGAACGATCTGTCATCGCCTGGCCATTTATATTGCTCTTATTTTTTATTTTAAGTGTTCTAAGTAGAAAAAATATTTTTTGATGCTCTAACGGTTATGATTATGTCGCACCTCCTTGTCTAAGGTCTTAAAACTGACAAACCCAGCCCTGAACTAAGTGGGATTCCAACCCGTCTCTCCTCGGATGTCAGGACAGTCCGCCCTGGTAGAACGACCTGGCTGCCGCGGCCGGCAAACAAACGGAAAATTAGTCTATATATCAATGTGTCTTCAAGCATCGCTCTTTACGTCTATCCATAAGACTTCGAAAGTCGGTAAAGTCTTAATGAAAGAGTCAAGTATTGGTTTTGCATAATGCATGCAAAAAAATAGCATGAATTTCACAATTTATTTTTTTTATTTATTCTGGCGAGTGACAGTAAGGTCGCGATCGATGGATCAGGAGATGGTTATATGCCGGTGATGCCTCCGGAGCACCTCTTACTAAACCTAAGCTTCATGAACTTTCTGATAGGACACAGAAAGCTCTAGGACAGAGAATGGTCCCTATTTCTCTCACCGTACGTATTACTCGTAGGCTAAGAGTGACCCAACCCTCACATATCGAGGTCTTAACTGTTCTCCTCTTCAAATATATCTCTTTCATTACCTCGCAAAGTCTTAAATCACATAATAGATATGCTATATCATACTCTTCTCTCATTAGGTTTTGCAGATTATTGAGCAGGACAGGGATAAGAATTTGACCTGGCTAATGGTGGTGGCTCATTCTTTCGTGAGCTCTCGACTCTCTTGCTGGTGCAAAGAAAGAAACTCGCACAATTTCACTGTCTCCCGGTGGATCTCCGAGTGCACCGACGCTGCAGTACTGACCATCCCCATTTTCCCCGACTCCCTCCATTCCGCCCGCCCATTTTCTTTCTTTTCCGCACCCCCCATAGCGTTTCGCCTTTCCTTACCTCCCTTTTCTGGAACTTCTAAAACGGCGCCGGCGGGCGGAAGGCGGGTTCTCAGGAGCAAGAAGTGGGGTGATGGAGGGAAATGGAGCGGAGGAAGGAGTAGAGGGGATGGAATCAGTGAGCCACGCCGTAGGATGATGGCCCATTTACCGCGGCTGGAAACAATATGGCCAGACCCCTTTTGACTTTGGCGAGACGTCCTTAGAGTGGGAAGGACGCTGATCTTGTCCCGCCTCCAGTGGCTCTTCTTTACTGTGGCAGTACAAGGACTTAGGTACTCCCAAGTTCTAAGGTTATATCGCACCCTGCTTCATAATTGGCCTTATCCTGTGGCATACACAACATGTATGCCAAAGGCGGTATTCGCTCCCTCGTGTTGTCAGATCGGTTCAATAAATTCTTGACTGCAGCGGCCGGCTCTCATCTTCATCTGTCATGAGCTGTTTTATTGTTCTTCGCGCGGCATTAACCCATGTGTTTTCTCCTTCAAAGCATTTAAATCTCGATCTCTTGAATGAGCTCTAGTTTCAACCGATTATTTTCTGCCCTCACACTACATTCTTCATTTAAGATACCAGATTGCTCACTTTGATTGTGTGATTTTTCATTAAATGGTTGTATGCCGAATGCTTTAACTGCTGGATGTGATTTTGTTTTTGAACGGGCATTAAAGTTAAAAATTGAACCCACGAACTTTTGATGCATCCAAAAAAATTCAATCCATATCGCAAAATGCGTGGGAGCCACTTAGTTTAAGGAGTCAAGACTCCTAATAGTATAATAATAATTTACGTGCATTTCCAATAATCAGGATAGTGTAATGGATAGAGTAATGGCCTTACATACTGAGAGTTCGGGCTCAGATCCCGGCAGTGGTAGAGGCACACCAGTCTTCACTGTGTATAGAGCACCCAAACCTAGTCTGTTGAATTAGACTTTAAATCTTGCACCCCTTAACTCCTTATGCCAGTTACAAGTTAATGTTCACGCCTTGTCTCTCTTCAATTTGTCCGTTTCTTGAAACATTCCTACCTACCCACTGTTTATTAATGAAAAACTATCATTCTCCTCCCCATAATCGGTTGCACCATACGATTAGGCATGCACAACGTGCATATCCTTGATAAAACTAGCAAAAAAATGATTGATATATTGTCTTTAGTGCTAAAGCTACTTTTATTTTATGAAACTGATAATCTTATTGTTAGTGATGAAAGAATCGGAGAATATAGGTACCCTTCTTATGGAGCTCCAGCAGTAAATAAATAGTTAGGCGCTTTGCTACTAACGATAATTTTTTCGGACTTGAAAAATCTCTATTGTTCATCAATTATTCCACCTAAGGCCACACAGTACTTCAGCTTGCGTGACTCTCGAGAGTTCAATCTTCGTTCTAAAAAAGATACCCCTTTCGATCTTCGGACAACTTTTAGGGACGAGTTCTCAAAGCTACAGCAGACTTTCCGAGGAATAGGCCACGCCAATGCCATTGGAAGACCTCAAGGTCCAAGAGGGACGAGGTCAAAGCGCCGATAAGACTCTTTGCGAGTTTTGCCGGTTGGCACTCAAGACTGAGGAGGATTGGCGATTGGGACCGGGGGTGTTTAGCAATGGCCAGAGCGCAATTCCGCCTCCCGCCATGCCGTAGACGCTTTTAAGCTCCGCCACCGCTTTTATGAGTTTCGTGGAATTTCAGTGTACTCTGAAATTGCGCCTGGCTTAGTGGGAGCTGGTTGGTGCGGGTGTAGCTGCGAACCTCTCTCTCTGTTTTTTTCCCGGCGATCAACTCTTGGCTATTTTCTTTTTCTGAATCGCTGTCTCCGGTCTCACCTTCGTCCCGTCCCAGGGCTTACTCCATTTCGTCTGCAAGCTTTCCGCTTGGAAGGTATGCGGGAAAGAATTTTCCTACTTTACTGCTAATATTTTTATCCTCGTCCTTCTGTTTTATACCGAAATATTTGCATATTCCTTCTAATTTTCCTGATGAACTGCTAGTTTATCAACTAACTTAAACGTAACTCCATTTAATTTCAGTTCATGCGCAACATTGGGGTGAAATGGAAACAGTTAAATAGAAACCTCAGAAGGTAATTTTTATACATGTTTTACTAGCAAGGAAAGTAAATTATAGGTTAATCTATACTTTTTGTCATGTTAACAATAAGGCTGATGGAATATTTTCAATTCATATATTTTAAATGTTATTTTAGTTTTCTTTTTACGCTAGCACTCATAATTGTTCCGGGCTTTTGGATCAAGTCTGTTACCTACGACAGGCTGGCAAATTTCTTACCCGTGTTGACTTTACGCTGAGTAAATATTTCGTAACCATATGCGCTGATATCTTTTCTCTTTCATTCAATAAGTTATTTCTCCGAATTCAGATTATAACCAGTATCGTTTTTGTATTGGCGGCAAAATATCAAGGCATGGAATATTACAATGAAAGCTTCTTTCTGCGTAACTTATGCCTTACTGTGCCTTGCTATGCCTTGCTATATAAGTACGGATTAAGACTGAAACGGTATAATTTCCTAGGTTCAGAGGGCATATTGTAGGCTCGCGCAAATAGCGTTTGCATTCTCTTCGGTTTTTAAGGTGTCTAATGTACCTATTGTCCGACAGTGAGTCGAACCTGCCTGCAGCGATTGTCATGGCGGTTGTGCGCTGGCTTGGTGACCCAAAGGACATGGATCAAAATATTGCGTCGATGTGGGATATTGGCCAGTCAATTCGCTAGGCCAGTCAATTCTCCAGGATTTCGCTAAGGTTAGACAATGCATTGTTACCTCAGAATTTGGACGACATTTTATTCTCTTTTGAGCCTAATGCGATAGTGAACCTTGAAAATTGGTGTGCGAAACAATTGATTAGTAGCTGATTTGGCTGGCGAGGTAATTTCATCATATGATGAAATTTACTCAGTTTCAGCTGAAATTCGAGATTTTATCTCTTCCATGTGGTGCAGTCTTTATTTTTTGTGCCAAGAATTCCTTTCAAGGTTATTTTAAATATACCACTCGTATGTTCAACTGCGGCCTTAGTAATCAAGTCGGTAATGCACCAGCGTATCAACCCAAAGATTGTGGACTCCAATTCCGCTTCTCCAGCCAAAATAGGGTGGTAACACTCAGGCCTTGTAACCAAAGAACCGTAGCTTCGAGCCCCCTTAATATGGATCTTGTGTTTAGTTAAGATTATTATTGATTAAACTATGTGATATAAATGGAGAAGTTGAAGCTTCTCTACTTCATATTTTTACTACTGCTCTAACTTCAAGGAAGATATACTCTGGCACAGTGGGGTATATGCATGAAATTTGTTTCTCGAAGATTTATGATGTATTTGATGCGAAATTTTCTCACCATTTTAAATATAGCCCAATTTTTCTACGCCCACCACAAAGATTATTTAATGAATTTAAAATGTTCCCGGAAATTGACGAAGTCACGTGGTCTAAAACGCCTTCTGACGTCACTGCACGGTATAGGTGCCATATTGCTACGGAGATAGACATTTATTTTTAACAGAAAACGAAGTGAATATATTGTTTTGAGGTTTTTAGCCGTTTCTCGAAAGAAACCATGACTGGAAAAATGCTTAAAAAAAGCACATCCCGACAATTTCCTTTGGTTAACCTTTTGGTTTGGTTTCCCTTATGGCGGCGTTCTTCTTAAAAAACCAGCGAATGCATAGGCGCAGTAGAAATTCTTGGGCACTAAATAGGCATTATATAATTAATGGACGCTTTGCTCGTTACAATCCATACTATGTAAATAAAAATTCGAAATACAATCGTTTATTGCATTAAACAAAAGAGATAAATACATACTTTATCGCCAAGTATTTATTTAACAACTTATCTCCACGCATAAACACATAAACAACGCCCTTAGTGATACCGTGCCGTGACGTCATGCAATGGCGTCGTGTTTTTAAGCTGCCGAAAAGGTACAATTTTCAATGAGCAATCTCTTTGTAAGACAACTTAATTCTTCAGCAAAATTTTCGGCAAGCACATTTTAGCTAATAAACTTCACATTCAAAGAGTTATAAAAAATAGTGCATGTTCCCCATTATCCGTCGAGAATTTAAACTTAGCATTCTTTCAAGGTCTCCAGGTTGTCGAGACGACTAGATTAACAAACTCGTGCGTATTCTTCTCTGCCGACGTTGGCGATCCTCATCACGCCTTAAGACCGAAATCCTTCCCTCACGGCCTCTCCCTTGACCTTGATGAGTTGTCCCAATCCCACCTTCACAATCCCCCGTGTCCTCTTCTATTTACTCCACGGAATTCCGTCGAAACTCAAAGCAAATGGTTCGCGAGGAGAGTCGCGGGAGAGAGAATTTTCCCATGATTCCCCACTCGCCACCCCCGTCTCTCTACTCTCCCTCCCCCCTCCGGGCACACACTCATACGAACGCACTCCCACACAAACAAGCTGAAAGCGCGCTCTCGGCAGCGCGGAGTATTCTCACGAGAAGAATAGCTTCTCCTGTCCCGTCCACTTAGAGCAACTTCTACCCCCTTGCGGGGAAGGAAGGGGGGGGGAGGTCCTCGGTTTACCCCCCCAAATGGCTCTACGCTCCAATCTCTGCACAGTCTGTCTCCATCTCTTGTTTTTTTCCTTCTCTCTCTATTTTCATCCTCCCATCTCCGCCTTCCTTTCAACATTCTCCGTCATCTTTATCTCGTCATTTTCATGGTGCTCATACCAAAATTAGTACGCAGTCTTAGTGGTTAGGGTTTTAAAGCGCCACAAGTAAAACCAAAGGCAGCAGGTTCGATTCCCGCTTATGGCATGGACATTGTGCTCGTCAATGGTTATATAATTAGTTTTAAGATGCTTCAAAGTATATGGAATGTGGTAGGTACTACCGAAAGCTAGATGAAGACCATCGTCGAGGGAAAAGTGAATGGGAAGAATGGAAATGGCGGGTCTCGGATGAGATCCATGGAACTAATAGGAAAGGGTGTGTAAGAGAAGAATTATATCAATATAAAGGGGTTAGCCGAAAGGAGAATCGAGTTGAGAGCTGCGGCAAATCAATCTTAGGATCATTGACAAATGGCGATGGAGGTGCTTCCAGAGTCCTCCGGATTGCCAAGTAATAACTAGACCCATGAGGATTTCGAACCCACGATCTTTGAATTGTTGGGCTAGCGCTTCACCGGCGTGGTTACCACGGCCTGCACATAGAATTATGCTTAAGGATAAGTTGTGTTAGACGGTGTGATATGACACAAGTAAAGGAGAAACTTATATCTCAATGTTCAACAACAATTATCCCTAGCCTAGCTGTCTAGACTGTGCTCTCTCATGTTAGTCCTCCTCCTTTTCATTCTAAAGACATCGGTAATGGTAGCGTATGTAATATTTAAAATAAACGTTGTAAACTATTTAGGGTTCGAATTTGCGAGTTTTTAGTCTCATGGTGAAAAATTGGCTTTTTAGGGCATTTCTCTGTCCGCGGTGTTGTCGTAGTCAAGTGGAATTGCGCGCGATATGCAGAAACACGGTCAAATGTTCAACGCACTCATCAATATCGTGTCGTTATGGACTCTCATCATGTAGCGACCTGAAATTCGATTCAGTTTGGAAAGTTGGTGTCCTATTTTCTAAGTGAGGATGAGTAAAATAATTTTAATGAGGCTAATGCTGATTTTCTTGCTTCACAGTTCTGTTCGTCTGTGCTAATTATGGACCGGACTACATTCTAGTTTTTCCCTATGATCATCTAGTTACACTTAAATATAAGGTGCAGATTAGTATAATGATAAGTATTCAAAATTGTTACATGCTATTTTGGCGTAAATCGTTATGGAAATATATTGCAAGCGTGTATTGTCCAATATTGAAATACCAAAAAATAAGAGGACGCGAATTCTAGTAATGTTTTGATAGACGTTTACGTAGTAGCGTGGTCGTAATATTTTCACGAATTTATTCCTATGTGTTTGTGAGAGTTCTGTGACCTTCACTTCTTTTTATGCATTCGGAGCTTATGAGAAAATCTGTACTCATCGGATAGATGGCCACGTTCTCTCTGGGAGAGGTGGTTGTGCCACCGAAAATTCCGAACATTTAATGCCACCGTGTGTGTCCTATTTCTTCATTACATTCTTGAGTCAGTCACGCATTCGCATTTCTCGTATCGGTTCACTATTGTATTCAAAGAAGTGGCATCCGCACGCAGATTATTTGGACGAAAACATAAAATCCATTCGCATTACTGACTATAAACTTCCTCCGCAACCCACCATGTCCCCATCACACTCGCCAAGAAAAAAAAATGCAATGTCTTCTCTCTCCTTACTTAGAAGTGATTTTGCACGCCGGGGCCCGACTTTTATTTTAAAAACCCTCCTCTCTTCCCTCTTTCGCATGCGGAATGGCAATTCACGAATGGGGAGGCGTGCGGGTCTCTGATTGGACGCGTGCGTTTCCTGTCAGCTAGTGCCCACCTCACCCCTCCGCCCACCATCCGTGGGAGATCGCCGGGGAAGATGATTTACCACCGGAAGTAAAGTGGGGAAAAAAGACGAACGCGGTGCGTGCGAATTCGAGAGCTGAAAGAGTGGCAGCACCGAGGAGGGGTCGGAAGGTGGGCGAAAGGGTCGATGTCGAGCGTTTTTCGGCGTCTCCTATTACGACCCTTAATCGCGCGTCCGCGTTTAATTACCTTCGCCGAGATCTACGGAATCACGATAGCCTCTTCTTCTCTTGGATGTGAGGAATCTTATTTTCGCCCGCAGCACATTTTCGTACCACCTTCGACCGTGACGGGGACGTTTAATTTAAAAGACGATGTGATCTTTGCAGCAGCTGCAATCACGTAGGTTGATGTTTCTAAAGGGGCTTCAGAAGAGATACATTACATAACTGCAAAAAAGAAAGCCATGAAATAGTTCCTTTGGTTGGGGAAATAATGTTAAAATACTCCTTTTTTTGTTGATCCGAGGATTAGATACATATTAAACCCAGTAAGCAGAAGCTTGAGGAACCGAACGTGGTAGCCAGAACGGCTTCGCGTCGGTTTGGTAATCCGACGGTCCTGGGTTCGTATCTTACGTCTTGCATGTATGTCATGGTTGTCTTTAATTTAATACATATATGCACGTCAAACGGCGTGGTATGACCTAAGCAGGTGGAGAACGCAGAAAACGAAATGTAGTTTTGATTACTTAAAGATTGAAGATGTCCCTCTCTGTGGCACATCAATCATTGAGAAATGGTTAGAAAATAAAACAGGGAAAAGAAGGTTATATGTATTAGAATAACCCCGCCGAAGAGGGCATTCTGCCTGAAGGATAATCTTATGGCAGCTTTGCATTCGGGAAACAGGTTCAGAACTTGCATCGGAGACAATTACATAGGTATATGTTCGTGAGACATGTAAATACAAGTATAAACACATAAGGACAAGACTGGAACCATTAGAAATTCGGTGATACTAAAAAATTTTGAAGATCAAATGGATTTACCGATTTATTAACGATATGGTTTTGCAGGAAGGCTAGGAAAGAAATTCTGTTGAAAATTCTGGAAAGAAGACCGAAAAACAGGAAAAAACGGAACAATAGTCCATAGACACACTTGTAGACAAGAAAGTCTTATAAATAGCCAAATATCGAGAAGTAAATGGGCAGAATGGCAATGAAAAACCTCAAGCTAGATAGGTTGCGAAGGGACAGGTTTTATTTTTGGTGATTTTAAGCATAGCGGGCTCTCTAGTATTGGAGTCAATTAATGCAAAAATATTATTTTCATCTCTGGTTTGAGTGCCGTTTCCACTCAAAGCGTTTCGGCATGTAGAAAAATAGAACGAAACGCTTGCAGGGCAGAAAGTGTCTGTAGTGTGTGCCCCTGCATCGTATCTGGAGCCGTGTTTTCTCACCAATTTCTTTTATGTGCAAACGTCAATGTGAGCTCCTTTGCGAGTGAAATTAGCGTCTTGTGACTAACCACGCATTTATCTGCCATTTCTTTCGAGCAATTTTGCTTAAGCAGAAATAGTATGATGACATGAATCGAGGTTACGATGAAATGTATGTAATGAATGTAATGTTATGTTTTTTCATTTCCGGGAGGCAATTTTCTTAATACCATGCTCCTTGCTCAACTTATATCGTAACGTCAGTTCGTGTTTTGATAGGAATAACGTTTATCTATCTCTTCAAAATTCTCTTTCTAGTGCTTAAATCCGTAACCATATTTGTGAATGTAGATTCATAAATTGTCTCTTCCTTCAATTTTTTTAGAAAAACTTGTAGTTTACGGGGTAGCTACCTATTTATAGAAGTAAATTAATTTTTTTTTACTGATTTCTCAATTGAGAGCGTTCTAACCTTGTACCCGATTTATATTTTGATCACAGGAATCTCAGTATATTTCATGTATTTCAGTCTAGTATATTTCATGGAATTTCTGTTAGGTGTTCTACATCTACACGATACCCTGCAAGCCACCGCGAGGCTGTGTGGCAGGGGGTAAAGATCACCAAGCATGCACTGTTGACATGCAAACAAACAACTATAGGGTCTCATGCTTTCTTAATATAAATTTCTAATAGAAATTCTTGTATTAATTCTGAAACACTACTCAACCTATCGTAACACCTTTTAACGAACCTAGCTGCTCTACGCTGCATACTCTAGTTCTCTGATCAAACCTAATTCATTCGGATCCCATACACTGGCTGCATACTCGAGGTGGGGCCTAACTAGTGAAAAGTAACATTAAAGCTCTTTTGTCTTCTCATCACATTTTCCAAATGCTCTTTTTATAAATCCTAGCTTTCTCTTCGCTCGGTCGCATATTTTGGTGTTACCTCTGCACTGGATCTTCTGGCTTTAAATAATAGGTAACAATGACAGGATAGGGGAGCGTGGTGGTCTAGTGAGTAGAGCGCTTGGCTACTGATCGAAGGGCACCGGTTCAAATCCGGGTGAAGGCTTTGGACGCCCCCGAACAAAAAAATCCTCGGTGTGCGAGGTGGCCCAGGGAAAGGAACTGGCCCCCCTACCCTGAAATTCACACGCATGTGGCTTAGTCCGGGGTGAGCCCTACCCTCACCTATCCAAACCAACCATCGGGTTCAATCACTGAGTGAGTGAGTGAAATACAGAATTAATTATTATAGGACTTAAGACCTTTGGAACAGTAAATAGTAGTTAAATATGTAATATTAGTGTATGAATGCTACATACAGATGAAACGTCTTTAAGGCCAACCGAGTTGATTTACTTTAAACGATAGCTGCTGACTTGAATAGTCACCATCTGAAAAGTGACTGTAACATTTTCCTTCGACAGCGAAGGTGACAGTTGAAATTCGTGCTGATGTAATTTAGAGTGATTTTCCTATGCTGGGGTATGTTACACTGTTTTGGAGGATAATATTAAAATGGAGGACAGCTTGAGAGTTCATTCTCGGGTTAGCACATCACATGGGCGTGCTATGTAATCTATGTGAAAGATACGATCATTGAAAGGGACATAATATCTGTGCTATTTTATATCATACATATCAGAGAAGATCGCCGGACCTGGAGTTGAATCTGAAACGCTGGCACATTGAAATCTCCGAATGCGCTGGTGTGATGAATGAGTTTATTTCGAGAATTCGTGATAGGCATATTTGTAGCTGCCGTCAACTCCCGCTACGGCCGTCTTATCGTGTGTTTACGACGTTTTCTCGCATATTTTGTCTCTGGACTCCTGCCGGACTCGTACCGTTATATTTAGCATAAGATTAATGTCCACCGATAGAGATAGCTGCGATTTTTTTTGATGAGCTCTGCCCCTAGACTGACTTCTTGTCCGAGAGAAGACAATGGGTGAGACAAATACGGGATAAGAGGGAGAAGTTGAGGAGTTGACGTGAGAGTTATGTTTAAGAGAGGGAAGGAGTGAAGTGAAAGAAAGTTGAAAGAAAAGAAAGGTGAATGGAGAGGAATGAGGGGTCGGGTTGGTGTTCGAATCCCGGCAGAGAAAGATATTTTTCATTGGTAAACCGAACGGTATTTGAATGCTTTGTGTAGAGTATTCGAGTTCAGTACTCTGTCCATCGTGTGAGTCGTTAAACTGTGGTGCGCAGGGTTTCTGTCAGCCCTTTCTCCTTCCCCTTCCATTAACATCCTTGCTACCTTTCGTCCCGATCTAAGCGTCTTTAAGAGCGGGTACATACTTGAAAAACACTGACAGTAAGGTAGAGAAATGGAAGGAAAGGGGGAAAGGCGGGAAAGAGTGAAGAAAATGTACTAAATTGGTGAGCAGGAAGAAAAGTATTACGTAAGGAGAGACAGGGTGATACTCAGGTGGGAGAAGAGAAAAAGACGAAGGAAGGCATATTCGGAGAAAGACAGCAAGGATGGTGACTGCGGATAACGGAGAGATTTAGTTGAGAGGTGTACCGGGAGAGGGGAAAAGACGGGGAGATTCAAAAAAGGTAAGGAAAGAGGGAGAAAGAGAGAGATATAGATCTAGTGATGCAAATATAAAAAAGAAAAAAATAGCGGTCATAAGGTGAACTCGTAGTGTAAAGAATGGAGATAAACAAAACGAAAGAGGATGATAATAGTAACAAACTTCTTCAGCCTTTCCCTTTTTTGCTATGGGTCGCTGTTTCTCGCTTTCCACCGTATTCTATCCCATATACCCTCCTCACACCGTCCCTTCTCATTCAATTCATCTGCCACAGAGTCCTTCTAATACCTTCTCATTGGCCTTCCTCTTGCCTTTCTTCTCAACCACTGGTATACTGCTTATCTTTCTTCCAATATAGATCATATCCCTTCTCATAACTTGCATTGATAAATTAGGCATTTTGTGAACCGTTTTGGATACCTCCCCCTATTCCAGTCATTTCTTTAATAACCTTGTTCCGTTCGAGCAAATAGCCTTCATTGGGATGAAAGAAATATTACCCATTCTGTCATCTACCTAGGGGTTCCCAAGCCATGGGTCCCAACCCCATTCATGGTGACGGAAGAAGTTCAATGGGCTTGCGAGGGAGCGAACGCAATAGCTTGAAAAGCAATGTCAACTCAAATGCGGAATGCACACAGGATATGCAATTAATTGTATTATACAATTTTGTAGTCGCGGGTAAAATAAAGTTGGTAACTCCTGACAACCCTTTCCAAGTAAGAGTACATATATACTTATTTGTGTTTTGAGATCAAAGGGCATTAAAGTAAAAAGGAAAATCATGCATGGTTTCCAGTAGATACAAAGTTAATACTGACAATTTGGAGAAGAAGAAGAAGAAAATATGTGATGAGTATCGAGTGAATCTATTTAGATTACAATCCCAATCACAGACTTGATTAATAGCAGATATTACCCCTAGTTTGATTTATTGGTGTTTATCTATCATTTAAGAGGGAACTTACACATTTTCCCCAAAAAAGAAATTTACTGCCGCTAGACAATGATTTAAAAGCATGTAAATGCGTCGTGATAATTATTTTACTCTGCAAAAGTTGCGTGTCCTTTACTAAATTATGGATTGAAAAAGATGGAGTAGAGCATAGATTAGTCAGGAAAATTTTGTATCAATGATAGGCATTTTTAGAAATTTTCTGGAACGTTGAATTAAAGAAGTAGAGCACTATATTGAATACGAAATGTTACTATTTGCATGAGATGACCAACAGCTAAATTCATGTGTACAATGAAGAATATGAGGCTTATAGATGGTGAGAGGTATGAATTTTCTTCATTATACCGAGGGAGGAAGGGGAAGACACAGCGTTGGAATTAGCCTAACTCTTGACGAAACTCGCCAAGGGGTGCACATTTAAACGTCCCTTCCGCAGAAGCACCTCCCCAGAGCACTCAAATACGAACCGGTACACCAATAAAAATCTCTGCCACTGCCGGAATTCGAAGAGGAGCTCTCAGCATGGGGAGACAGTACTCTAGCCATATCACCCACCCGATCCCTGTGTGTAGAAAAGGGAGAGACCTCGATATATGTGCATTGAAGAAGATAAAAAGGGTGCAAGAGAGATAGATATTTGATGAATACCTATTTGTTTTATTTAACGTGCTCATATTAAAAAGGTCGCTTGGTAAAACGCCACAATTTAATTTTTACCAACCCAGGTTTCGGCAACTCAGTGCCATTCTCAAGGTGCAGAATCGTGTATGAATGGGTTATTGGGTGGAAGGGTAGGGTAAGAAGAGAAAAAAGTAGTAGGTCGCAAGGGAGGGGGGGGGAGGTTTAACCAATTGACCTGTTTAATATGAGTTTTCGCAATTTCCACAAAGTTGCACCTGAAAAAATTTCCTACATTATCTAACCCGAATCAGATGAGGCTAAATGGCCCCCTCTTCCCCTAGCCAAAGGATGCATGCATACAAAGGAAACAGTTTTGAGCACCTTATTTCTCAAACAGAAATTATTGAAACGCAGCCAGTTATCTTAAAAAATGTAAATAGTTTTGCGTTCGTTCAAGTATGACCATTATTAGAGTTAAATTTGGTCTTCTAGATAATTTTTTATCGTATAAAAAATTGATTTTCAGATAAATGCGTCAAAGAAATTTTCTTATCATAGATTTTAAACTGTCCTTTTTTACATATTGTGCAGTTCAACCGTGTATTGCCTCTGTTTCTTTGATGAGCATGGACATGCAGCTTCGCACATTTCTCGAGTTGGGATAAATTTGCCTGGCTCCTATAAAAAGAAGAAGAAATGCATTAACTTACAGTGAAAACTTGAAATAGGGAAGAAACCATAGGGAGGAACTGATTGAGAGAGAGGAAGGGGAGGCAAATTGATCGGGTAGGTGAGCGCGCGTCCTTCCCACTGTGACGCGAGGCCGTCGACGGAAAAGGGATAAAAGGAGGGGAAGGGAGCACGTCGTGACGATTCAGCATTTGTCGTCTCTTTGATTGAGGACGCATCGTGGGGTCGTGATGAGATCGAAGGACTGGGTTCGGGACGAGGGAGCACGCGTCCTTCCGGCAGGCGGTTGGTCCATCGCGGGCGAAATCGCATCTCGGGGCACGTCACTCTCGCGGACCAGATGGAACCATTCCGTCCCCCGAAAGGAATCTTCAATTCTAGCAGGATCCTCTGTAGGAGACATCTCTCTTTCTGTGCTTCCCTCTTGCGTGGCGGAACGCATTGATGACCTGTGTGGATTCTGTGTGGGAGGCTGGCCGCGGCATTAAAAGGCACCGCTACAGTTATCCACCGGCTCTCTATCCCTCCCACGTCTTCTCCTCGCACTCTGCCTTCTCTCCCTTATTTATATTCGGACAACCTTCAAACAGATTGCATCTTCGCCTTGGGTGACGCGAAAGTATAAGGATTCTGCCGGCGCCTTGAGCGACAACCTGACCCCACCACATTCTCTCCTTCATTCCCAGTCCTTTCACTCCCGGACTCCACACTCCTTTCTTCCCCTCGAGCAACTATTTCATCACGTTAGCGCTTCTTTTTGTTGTTCTCTTTTCTCGACTTTGACAAATTTACTTTATTCCCGCTGTGAACTGCATAGTAATTGCGTATATTTCCCTTCTGTTGATGAGTCGGACTTAAAATTGCTTAACGTGCTCATAGTTGCATCTGCATTAAGTTTTTGAGGCTGGCCTTCATTTGTCTGGTAGGCGGAATAATGATGTTGACTCTCTTCTCTTCAATGATATTTCATGCTCATTTGGTTACTTAAATTATCTTCAGATTACTATAAAATTTCTCCGATTTTTTAATTAGCGTTAGAATCTTTAGGCTCTTTACGTGGTCGAGGAATTGAATTTTTTTGTTTGATTTGTTAGAAGTTGACCTATATATAAGATGTCTTCGTTTTCCACTTCATAGCATCTACTCTTTAAAGTTTACTAGGGTCATTTAAAAGTACTAGAGTTATTAACTTATCTTGCTGGTCGAGGTATCAGAAGTTTGATATGCTCGTGTCATCTAAAGTTGTTCTATCCTCATACATTACATTACATATCTTTGCTTTAGTACAGAATAAATTATATGGTATGTTTTGGTGGAAAATTAAATTGCATTTGTATTCTGGTATTCTGGTTTATGCTGGAATTCCACAAAATAACACCTGATACCACTATGTTCATACCAATATCTAAGAGCTATATATAAAGCCATTGTGTTTTTTCATTCAAACACTGTTGCTTATTGATTATCGAATATTTCCTCCACATGCGTGATCGAATTATAATCAGTTTGCGTTTATATTATCTCATAAGCAATTAATCGGTGGGCACAATTTCCGCCGGTGACCGATATCGATTTTTTCACTACGTGACTCGGGAGCGTCACGGTAAAGGTCTTCTTTGGTAATGTGTTCAGAGGAGCTTATCGCAATGATCACTTGAAATACCACCATGTCTGAAGTGGCTCTTATTTTTTAAACTTAATTATTATTTCATATTTCATTTTTTGTCATTACGGCCTTAGTAGATTTATATGATACAGCTTACACAAATATATACCTACGGAGTACCCTGCAAACCATCTCCTGGATGTGTGGAAGGATATCAATGGGCATTAAACCTGCAATAAGTAGTACACATATATACTAGTATGTACATAAATAATTCATTGGAGAAACGTGTTAGTTAAAAAGCCACCAGGCTTTTGTAGCATAATTCTATTTATTTTATTTTTCCTAGTTACCCTACAGTTTCGTCAGGCTAATCCTGTCGACAGGATATAAATCAAGTAACTTGTTTGATTCAAAATACATTTCAATTTGTTTAACATGCACATAAGGGTCATTAATTATTAATATTGAGTACGAAAAATACATCACCAGATGTAAAAATGAAACATAATATGAATCTAAACATTTAGTAAAAAAATGAAAAATAGATTAAACATTTCATATTTCAGTCAACAAATGTTGATGAATTAATTTTTCGGAAAGTACCTTATCACACACTTTCCATGTTCCTCCATATTTTCTAAATATATGCCTTAGCAGTTCAATAGTTGTGGAAGAATGCATTGAAAAAGTCTTTTACCAGTATTGTTATTAACCCTTAGCACTAGATAAAATTTCCTCCGCACATTTTAATTACCTTTCCTTTTCTGTCTAATATCCATATTTATATAACATATATGAAATGGAATGGAGTGGTGTAAATAATAGGGGGAAAATAAATTATTATAATACATGTAATACATTTAGAAAGTTGATATACCATAGTAAAAGTAATTTTAACGTGGCATTTTGCACTGCATTAATTTAATAATATGGCAAACCGACGCCATATGATTAAATATCTTATGACTATAGCTAATTAATTACTCAAACAAAGCGGAATAAAATTGCTTTTACACTGTATAGGTACCTATTAAATTAATTTAATTTTTCTTTCTCATTACTATATGCCTTACCTTTTTGACAGTATTAAATGAAATGACACGAGAATCAAATAAATGCTGTTAGGAATACGTAGGAGAACAATATTTATTAATGATTAAGAATTTTCTTGACTATACTCACTTCTATTTCCCTAATAATTTGTTTAAAGAAGCCAATGCTGTCTCACGGTGCGACTCCTTCCTACCTCGCGCACACCCCGGCACAATTACCATTCTTGCACCCTTCTCCCTCCTTCCGTCAACCGTTTACCTCTCAGCTTGCGTCCATGGTCGTTCCCCTCCCTCCCCCTTTTCCTCTCTTTTCCTCTTTTTATTCCGTCCACCCTTTGTCCCCCCACCCTCAGCACTTCCCATTCGATCACGTCCATCCCGCCTTCAAGCTAAACCCTTCATATCTCCCTCTCTACATTACGCCCAAAGATGTTTCCCGCCCACATGTGGTGTGCATATTTCGCTAACTGAGGGGAGAATGTTTTCGGAATCTGAGTCTCAAGGCGATTGGCCGCTGATCAAAGCTAGTTTCTTTTTTTCAATGGTTTTTGACGATTCCTAGAAACGTGTCACGCCCTTGCATTGTCTTCTTCAGTAAAGAGATGGAAGGTGCGTGCGATCCCTTCTTGAAGGTCAAATAAATCAAAAAGTTTTTGGTTTCACGACAGTTTAACACCTTTTACAGGAACTAGGAGCCAAATAGTTGCATATGCAAAGTCATTAGTTGCACCAAATTGCTTTTATCTCCATTCATTGTCACTATCTACTCCTTACGTGTTTTCTATTATATTATGTTAATCATAGGTATATCATATTATCAATGTATTATATTTTGAATATAAGCTACGTTAAACAATCTGTGCGTCACGATAAAATCTTTTTTGTTTGTAGGGAATGTTATCAAAGCATTGAATAAATATTTACTCCATCGTTATATGTAATCTGCACTCTATCGTTCTATTATATTATTTTTGTATTTTAAGCTCTAAAAAAGGAAAAGGTGGTAGAAGTTGCGCTTGTAATATTCGTTCCCGAAAGAGGCAGTGATCTAGAAAGTGACTTAATGTGACGCTCAAAACCTACATATATCTTGTAGTTAAGTTAAAAAAAGCTTGTGGTGACATATCCATGACTCCATTTATCGGGAATACCAGAGTTGGCCGATAAAATGGGAAATACTTTTGGTATAACAAAGTTTTCTTTAACGTGTCTGATCCTGAAGGTGTTAAATATGATTAGAAGACAAAAAAAAGCAATTGGACTCATGCACTGAGGGCTTACACAGGGGAAGAGATAAAACTCAACTTTCAAAAAAGCAATCAAAATAGAATTAATATATTCTAAACCTTCTCGATATTGATCATCAAATATTCATATCACCGATCATCGATATTGATACAGCAAATCATAATATGCTGCCAATTTTTACTCTCACATTTAATAGCTAACAATGCTTCAATATTGAAAATAGTGCGTCCATTCTATTTTAGTAATATACATTGATTTACTTTACTTTTCCTTGCAATGATGGTTGGAAAAACATGCCTAAGTAGCCGCTTTTTAGTGTTCATCTAGAGGATCTATGTCATGGTAAAGAAATTCTCCGTCCCAAAAATGAGCGCTTAAGCATATTGGTCATACAAACAGGGAACCGTTGGCACGAAGAAAGAAAGGGAAAGTCTATTGGCTTCTAAATCCTTGCACAAAATTCTACTGTGGTTCCAAGTTCCTTGTTTCCTCGCGCCGTTCGACACTGAAATCGGTTGGGCGGAACTCGGTAGTTATCCATGATAAGCGAGATCGTGTGGATAGCTCTTCCACAAACTCTCCACCGGCGTGAGTGAGGCCCTGAAATGGGTTTTCCTCGCGGGCCCTTTCATGAACTCATGATCTCCGGCCATTTGAGACACGTTTCGTCGCATTTTTCCGCTCTCACGCATCACGCATTCACGTCCCAGCCTCCGCTAAACTTCGTGACCCGCAAGGAACGGAGAAGTCAAGATACAGTGTCCTTGCGTAAGCCAAGTCACCTAAGACACGGTGCCCATACAGGGCAGCGCTCCCGAGGAATTTGAAGATGGGACGTGGAGGCTTGCGTTAAACCGTTCGGGAGACCTTTAATAGTTTCGCAGTTCAAAAATAAAAATAAATAAAAATTGTGATTGTTATGTCAGGAAACCCTTCAAAGCTACTCCTCTCCTCCTTTTCAGTGATTTAAAATATATTGATCGATGAGTTGGTGTAGTGAATAGAGTAGGTACTGGCCAAATAAATAAACAAACCAACTATGTACATATCCACTTAAAATTTATTCGGTACAATTTAGATGACGCTTATGCGTTGAAACTAGCCGAGCCGAATAAATTTTAAGTGGAAATAGTTGGTCTGTTTCTTTATTTGACCATGAATCTTTAAATTGTTACGCTGCAAAGCATTGAGAGTACTGGCCTTCAATACTGAGGATCCGGGTTCAAATAATGGCAATAGAAATGGCTTTTCATTGGTATTTTCTAGCATTTGTTCTATGCGAATCATTCACTAAGTCCAGCAAATGGAAATAATGCTTATAGTAACCATCAAAGCGCTAGAAAATCCAATCCTCCTGCCAAGGAAACAAAAACCCCTTAAGGTAATGATTTACATGTCAATACATAGTTTAGGAATAAATTAGGTACATTTGTTTGAAACTTTGACTGTATCAATAGTCGTTACTTTTAACGAGAAAACTACATATCTAAAACATTGGGTACCCTAATACGTGCTGAAACTTTGCCTACTGGAACGATACTATAACCAGTGAACATAGATTTTTTATTTCTTGCTATATAATACTTTTTGGGAATGATATCACAGTTTTTATAAAAATACGATGCATAAATGGTGGACCTCGCATAACGATTAGGATGAATTTGATAAATATTAGTGGGAAGGGTTTTTTTTTAGGATTAAGTTATATTTGGCACCATCCCCACTAGGTACCTACTATCTTGAGCTATGAATATACCTACTGTGCATCATTATAATTAAAAACCAAGGCATTCAGTGTCCATTAATAATCAATAATTCATCATTTCATTTTTTATCTGGGAATTCGTCTATAGTTTATTCATTCCTTAGTAACTGATTTAATGGTAGCGTTCCGGGAGGTGATACCGTCAAATTTACATATCGTCATAATAAGTCGACAATCCTAAGGTTAGTTTGATGGCGCTCTCCACTTGATTCTCCTCTCAGGTGACCTCTTCATACTCACATAACTCGTCTCTATCATGTCCTTGCTACTGATTGCTCTATATTTCTCATGCGAGACCTTCCTTTGCCTTTATTCCCGTTCACTTACCCCTTGACGATTGTATTCATCAGGCCATTATGTCTCAAAATATGGCCCATTTACATGCCCTGTCTTCTTATTAAAATTTTCAGCTTATTTCTCTCTTGTCCCACTCTTCTAGGAACTTCATTTGTTACTTGGTCAATCCGTTTTATCCTCATCATTCTTCTGTCGTACCATATTTCGAATGCTTTTCATGTTTCTATGTTTTTCGCGTGCTCGCTTCATATGTGTTTCATCTGAGTGTTACTCTGTGATATATATCTTATAAAAATAAATTCTGAGTGCTACTTCTGTGATATATATCTTATAAAAGTAATCCTTTTTTCCTTAGTAAAAAAAATAAATGCTCTTCTGTGCAGCTAAATTTGTGCCCAATTTTATCGATACTCTTTATGCATATAAGGTAATGGATCTAAAGCACCCACTATGTGACTGATTGGCAACCTCAGGTTGTAATCTTTAGGAATGCGTCATAATTCGAATTTCTGTTACTAAGAACTTCTAAAAATCCGCATTACCTCCCAAATACCGGTGAACTATTTCTTTTGGGTAGTTTCATTCTCGCCGATTCTGTTTTCCCTTTGTCAACCGCTTCACTAGGCCTTAATGTTGGCTGCCTCACCGTGGTGAGTAACGATCATTGAGTATTGCTCTCCTAGCAGTGGCTGGAGGGAGACTCGTCTGGTCTCTGCTCACCCCCGAACAAGGGCACATGATATACAACGTGGCCGGGAGCGAATTCCATCGGGAGCAGGCTTGCCGTATCTTCCGTTTCCCTTCCCACGCTCCGCTAAGGCAACAATCACGGGAAATGGAGGAACCCGAGAAGGAAATGTGTGTCAGTGGTGGACAATGAGACATCACTGAAGGAGCTTGGAAGGGAAGATCCTTACCGAATTGTATTATTGAGCGTTTTTTCGTACCGGCAAGTTGTTTCGCGATTCAGATGAAGTCGCATTGAATCAAATCAAAATCGTGAAGAGTCCATCATTTAATTTCTGGAGGCATGTATCTTTGTTTTCATATATACGCAATGATGAAAAGCTTATACTTAAATTAAACGTTTAACTCATTGAGTGACGTTGCAAAAACCTTTTATCGATGTTTTCTCGTCTTATATTTGATTTAGATTTCAACGCAAATTAATGGATAGAAGTTTTATACTCTAAAAGAGAAAAAAATAATTTGTATAGTATTTTAATTGTGATCTCTCTTCGCTTAAAATTCTCCAATTTATCTTATAAAGCCCGTTATAATACGTTCAGCAGGACTTCGTCAGTTAGTTCACTTCATTTAAAATTATCATCCGTTTATATATGCACTGAAGTTTTTGGCCCAGTAATGGATTCGCAGGTAAAATATCTGTCATGAACCATGAGAATGGTTGTAACCCACAATAATTGCCCAAGTGGTCTTATCAAAATTACCACATTTCACCTTTTTCCCTTGGCGTTACAATGCTGCTTTGGACAGTGGTGAAAAGGGTGGATTAGGGTTAACTTTATTTCTCAATTTTTTTTATGATCATTGCATGGTTCATCATCACTCTGGGGGGTTGTGTTTGAAACCGTCGGATTTATCTCGAGTAGATAACCAAGGAGTCACGTGGTACAAACATGAATGGTTTGCAAATTTAGTATGTATGAATGCCTCGTTGCAATAGCATTAATTGTTTTCAATTGAGTTGTTCTCATCTCTCTCGATCATAGAGCCCTCAAATAAAGTAAACCACTAGTGTGAACAATGAATGAGGCTGTAATCATTGGTTTTAGCACTTCAAATTTGCGAACCATTCTTGTTTATACCACGTGACTTCTTAGTTACCTATTCGAGATAATCCCAACGGTTTCAAACACAGCCCCCCAGATAAAACATGTGTAAGCAATGAACGAGGTAGTAATCAGCGGTTTTAGCACAACAAATTATTGGACCATTCGTGTTCATACCACGTGACTCCTTGGTTACCTATTCGAAATGATCCCGACGGTTTCAAGCACAGCCCCCCAGGAGGCATTAACAGCTGAGGCCATTATATCACAGGATAGGAGGGGGGGGGGGAGGCGGAGAGGGATTTAACCTGCTGCCGGAATGAGTTCGCTCTTCCCACAAAGTAATAAGGGTCACGCTAGAGAGAGTGATCTTCTCTGGGGTTTGGGGACATAGATTGTTTATTTATCGCACATTCAACTTGATTGGAGGTACAAAAAGAGGAAGGCAACCAACGTACTTCCACAAAGAGATTATATTCGTGACCGGAAGTTTCCGATTTATACCGTGCGCTTATTATTCTTATGTTTGTCAGAGTGTTCTGACCTTTAGGATAGGGAAAAAGGTGTCCTGTTGTGAAAACGGTGATTATTTTATCACGTTAGGTATTATTTGAGAGATTTTGATTGGAATGTAGTTATGCATTTAATTACTCATATGTAAATTATTATTAAATTTGGATTTTTATCTCAAAGATTCAAAATATTTGCTTTGAAGAAATAATCAGTGGTTAATGTGTCACTATTAGTGTCGATACTATTTACATGTGTCTACTGGCACGTAGCTTTTCCAAACCCTTGAAGCGATTATGTAGCTTAATTCGAGATAGTATAATTATACAATCGTTCCTTTTTTGTAAATTAATGAAAATGACCCGACGTAATTCTTGCTATCTTTTTTAATTCCTTTACTTAGTGCTTGGAGTTATTTATTGCTGATAAGGGTGGCTCTTATACTGGAAATAGGAATGATAAAAATATCCTTATTGCAATATGTCCCTACTAATACCAACTGAAATTTATAGATTGAGCATGATGTTCAGTGCACCTATCGCGTGAAGAGAAACACGTATCATATTTTGATATAATCGGTAAACTAAAGTCAAGCCTTGAATATTCTTCTAGGTGAAGTATATGCGAAGTGTATAAGGCTTTTGGACGATACCCAGTCAACAGGTTAGTGACCCGCGACACGTATCGTCGGATTAGTGAAGCGCGGAAAAACTCGTAATCAGTCGCTCGTCCCTTGATCCGGACACGGGCAAACGCGATGTAAGACGTCGCGAAAATTTGCGCGAAAAGATTACTAAAAAGATGGGCTAAATGCGTGAAAATGGAAACTTTTTTCCCCCCATTTGTTGTCAAGGAGGGGATGGAGATGTTCTGCGTGGTACGTGTTTGGCGGATGTGAAACGTAGAATCAATCTGCGGGGATGATCTCGTGGCGGTTGGCAAAAACGCGTGCGGGTCCGAGGGAGAGGAAATGAGAGGGGTTGCGAGCAAAAAGGAGCAGCTGATGGAGAGGAGACGGGAAATTGAGTCGGGAGGAAGACTTCTTGCCGCTCCCCGCGCGACGTGGAATCCGTAGCCGGGGAAGAGAAAATGCATTTTGCGGAAGAGTCATCATGGTCGTTGTTTATAGCCCAGGCTGCAGACCCTCGTGGTTATAAACAGGATAATATGTATTAAGTCATGAGGCATTGCTAAAGTTGCATGTGTCCATCAGGGGACAATTATATCTACGGATGAGTTAGATTATCTAAGGCTTAATGACCTTTTGTTTCCGTAATGACCGCGACCATGGAATCCAGGGGTCAATGCGGTTGAAACACAGGAGCATTGGCCTCCTGTACTACGGAATTGGATAATCCAAGATATAGAATTGGTTTGATTAATCTTGGTTATCATTCTTCTCCACCCCTTTTGTCAACTTTAATTCAACAAGAACCAATTCTTACGGTTTTCAGTTTATTACATCTTGATTACTAACCGTTCTCATTTATTTTCGCGGTCTTAGTAATAAGTATGTTAGGAAAAAAAGCACGCCTGTACATAAAATGTTAAATGCATTTGTACTTTTTTCCAAATGGATAAATTTAATGATTTATCTTATGATATGCTCAATTAATTATTTTGAATTCGTAATTCATGCCATATTTTGGGTTGCTTTATCTTTATTTGCTGTTAACAAAATAAATACGATTGTAATTTGCAGTCCACATTATGTTCTCAGTTTGAACATTTTTTTATGTTTAAACAAGTCTTTGGTGTTCTAGTTAAATTACAATAAAATTCTTATGCTTCCACGAGCTCCATTTCATAAATAACTATGTATATTAAATTAAATTTTTTTGGGTGCAAATACGTAAATCAGTTTCCCCTCATTAGTGGAAGACTTCTGAATCTCGGATGATCTATATTGCACTTGGAAGAAATGAAAACAGAAAAATAGGTATGTTGATGAAAATTTAACGAGTTCGCTTTAAAAAATATGAGTCGTAGCAACACGTTACGAACTTCCGCAATTTACTGTTGAGTCTACATTACCAGTTACAGTTGCAAGTATGCGGTACCTAGTGACTCAAGTTCCCAAATCACCGGTTATACGAGATCCTCGTTGCTATTGTGATCCGCTCTTTGTGTAAATCCCATAGGAATGAATTCAAGGATTGCGAACTAGCCACGAGTACCTTAGTGGGGTCACCCGCTGAAATGCGCGATCGCAGAATTTCTGATTTCCGGGCGGATACTCTACCAGTTGAGCTAACGTGGCTTCCTCCGAGGGTCCGAGTTCGAGTACTGGTTGAGGTGGATTTATTATTTGTACAAATTCTGCTATTGTCCCGTAGGAGTGATTTATTTGGCATAAATGTGAGCTAAAATGCCTATAATTCGATGTTTGCATTTTATATCCGCGAATAATAACATATTACAATACATATACATCCTGTTTAATTATGGTAAATTTTACATTGCGGTTACTTCACTTTGACATCAAAGAACTTATTTTCTAGAGGTTTCTTCATAAAATATAAACCTCTCTGAGTTAATCAGTAGAACCTATGGCATATCACGTTTCCTCCTATTAAAGGTGACCATCATTTTATCGAAAGCGCACATTTACATAAGACCATAAGACGCCCCTAATCACTGAATTCTAAGATAAAATCATCGAATACGCTTCAGTTCATTGTTCGTGAGCTGGAACACTTGCCTTCAAACTCAATAGTATGATTTGTATTTTAAAGAAATTTTGCTGCTTCTTGTGCAAACCACTAAAGTAATTCAAAAATAGCCTTGTTCGGCACCTCCATTTATTTTCGTACTTTAGAGAAAGTAGCACACGCGTATAGAGAAAGTCTATGGACGAGTGATGTGTAGATACGATCACATGTCCTGCATCATCTATGTTCACAATGCAATTTTAGCAGTGCGTCAAGAAATACATCAGTAATTAGTACCTGAAACCAGAAATGTTTGATTCACAGGGTCTGTGGGCTCATGCTTAAGCGAGGTGAGCACATTGCCTCGTCGCTGTACTTTTGACTTTGACTCTGACTTTTGCTTCTAACAATAAGTCTGAAAGTGGCAGAGTGATTATTTCAGCTTATATGATTTAAAAATGTTTACTGGCCATTAATTAATTACTTATGACCCAGAGGAATATGTCTAGTCATCATATTCAATGTTTGCATATCATTTAATCACTGAAAAAGTTAGTTGCGAGGATAGGGTTGCAATGGTAAGGTGAAAGAAAGGAGGGGAGAAATCCGACGCCGGCATTAGCCTACTCTTAAAAAAGGTGCCAAGGGGACCACGGTTTAACTTTTCTTCCAACAGACGGGAGTACTGTTCTCGAATAATTTCCATAAACCATCCAAGTAATGACCAATTTGCCGAAGAAAAATACCTTCCACTGCCTGTATTCGAACCCAAGGCCTTGGGATGGAAGGCCAGTGATCTAACTGCCACATCAACAGGACCCCACCCGTCGTTTGCGCCGAGCAATGTCCACAGGCATTGGCTAATCACATGCATCCATATCGAAGCGTAAATGTTTCTCATCGCTGATGATTTCTTCACATCAGGATCTTGACATTTGGAGGGGAAGATTTTAAGTGCTGTGTGCTACGTTCACCTGCAGCCCCTATTTAATCTTTCATATGGTCGATATCGTGAGATCTTTGACCTGGGTATGGAGCAAATGGTGGACCGCTTCTGCACGCACCCATGCGGTGGCTTGTAAGGCACTATAAAGATATCCTCACTTTTCTTGGCGAAACGACACCGTATGGCTGAACAGCATGAGCATGTCACATCAGAGTCGGTGCTTCGTCGTCCACTATGCTTTGTCAGCCTCCACCATCCTACTACTGGAAGACAGAGGGAGAATCAGATTCGGGAGCAAGACAGGCATAGTGCGGGCCTTACATTTTATCCATCATCTCTAATGGAGAAAGAGGGAGGGATAAAGAGAGCAAGCAAAGCAGTTGGATGATGCGTGAGCTTCCATCCCATTGGGGTTGCGCGATTCTCTTCCTCTTCTTATTTTGCGCGTGGGAGGTTTATTTTTTTTCGGAGGGTTTCACGGTGGCTTGAGTAGCAGGTGGGCCCTCAGCTGACTCCTGTCTGCAGAGGGATCGTCGGGGAGAGGGATTCGGAGTGGGTGGATAGGGTGGTTAGGTGGGGACGGGGTGGAGTGCTCTGGGAAGAAACGTGAGAGCAGGAATAGGATGCAAGGGGAGAGAGTGAGACGGCAGTGTTGGACCACCGCTCAGGGAGTCCCGAGGCCTGGCTGGGGTGGAGGGAGGCGGTGCTGGCAAAGGGAGAAGGTAAATAGGGAAAGGGAAGTGAGGTTGAGTTGAACTCGAGGGCCAGCGAGCTTTTGTAGTAGTTTTTTGCTGAAAATCGAGGTTGCAAATATACGGAATAGCTCCAGTGAGGCTATTGCTAAAAGTTTCTCACGACCAGCAGTCTTAACTCTCATTTTCCACACATCCAAGTCCACAAATTTAGTTGTTTTCAAGATTCAACTCGATGGAGAGAGACCAGCAGCCACATAATGGCATATGAATCAATTTGACCCTTAAGAGTGCTGACAATCATCCACTCTAATCTCCATGAACTGTCGCGCTGCATAAAAGTGGCACAAATTATTTTATTTTTTACCTCTCGTCATGGATTGTTGGGACTTGCAATGGACCTCTAGCTGGGGTTGCGTTTCCTTATTCTTGAAGTCGATTTTATAATTCTCACTTGTATGAAAACCTTTCATCCTTATTAACATGATGTATGTTCTCATGCACGTGTATCGCAACATGGTAACGCAACCCCATCTAGAGGTCCATTGCAATTAGTTATCCACCTTTCCAGCACCTTGATGTATCAGTTGAGCTTGGTGATTTAAAGCAGTGGTCATGCACACTGGTAATTACTTGTTTGCCTACGTATACTCATTTAAAAAATAAAGAAACTCGAGCGCGCGTAAATAAGTTCCGTGGTCAAACCTCAGGAGCCTTTGTGATATTTTCAGCCCGATCAAGCGTGGATGCTATTTGTCTCTTGTATTCTTAAGCTTTAGGGGCTACGCTAAGCTAAGTTCACCCGACTAAATTGATATCCGTATTGCATATTAAACTAATAATTAACGGTGGATTAAAGCATAGTGGAAGTATGTTTCCATTTGTCAAAAAAGAGCATTGGATCGTATCACTAAAATTCACTATCGTAAAAAAAATAGTGAAGATCTTCATGAATGAGCAATAGCACTCCTCGCATGCCAAGTCGTTTCGCTTCCAGAAGTTTCATAATGAGAAAATTGCAGTGCGTGCAATGAGGAAGTATGCATGACAGTATGAATACTCGAGGGACTGGAAGGATTGAATTTCAAGCTATCCAGTAATATGCCGGTTTCGAAATGACCCATCGTTGCATGGAAGGGCCAGAGATATGAAAGCGGACGAGAGGAGGGGATTTGAAGTAGGCACCTCGCAAGTTGTAAGACGAATGGGGATGAGAAGCGGGAGCTGGGGGAGGGTGGATGGGGGGAGGGGTGCGGGAGTGTGCGATGGGCGAGGGTGGGCTGCCGGCGGGGAGGGAGGGAGCCGAGGGCTTGGGCGGACGCATCGGAATCCACTCTTTCCGAGTGGCCGCCCCACCTTTCCTTCCCTTTTATCCTTTCTCACGGGACGGCTTCGGGGGGAGAGAAGACAGGAAGAATACACCACCTTGCTTGCTCCACCCGCCTCTCCCCACAGCTCCCAGCATCTCTCATCGCCTACCATCTCCGATCTTTTACCTTTCCCGTCGCCGTCTTTGTTTTAAGTGTTCTCCTCCGTTTCATCCTCAGCTCCGGCTTTGGCGAACTCGTTCCTGTTTTTGGGATATTGGGTTCCTCGCTTTTGCTACAATATAGCGATCGTTTTGCGTGATGGAGTACGGATATTTTGATGCTCATGGTGTGCCTAGGAATTAAATATTGTCTGCAAACTACTAAGCGGTTGTAAACACTATCTTTAAGAATTCATCTAGAAATGACTGCGTGTATAGAATGAATCTAGGAAACTTCTTGGCCATAGGATGTGTGAGGATCATTAGAATGGAGTGCCAACATTTTATATGCACTATGGTTATGCACTCGTGCTATATTATTCAATTTTAGTGAATCACGATTTTTAAGACCTCCAAGTAAACGTCAAATCAGTCTGTATTCCTGTAGGATAATGCGTTACGTTTACAAGCAGTGAAAATCATTTTTTCGATTCCAGTAGAGTTTTTATTGAAGTTCTTATTTATATGTGTGCACACGTGTTTTATCATAAATATGCGTGACAGGATGTGTCATTTAAAGTTAGGGTATGCTATTTCCATCTGACTGCAAGGGAAACTATATAAGAAGGGAAAAATCTTTGGATAGGAATTATTTCTTGGTTGGTTGGTTATTTAGGGGAGGCGACCGACAGCTGAGGTCATTTGCGCCATATAGGATAGGTGGGTAATTGGGTAATGGTAGGAATTTTTAGGGAACGGAGGAAGGGTGGAGAGAAACCCGGCGTTGGCATTAGCCTACTCTTAACGAAAGGCGCCAAGGGGACCACGGCTTAACGTCCCATCCGATGGACGGAGTACTGTACTTGAAATGCCCTCCACTAGGCACTCAAGTGGGGACCGGTTTTCCACTGGAAAATCCGCCACTGCCGGGAATCGAACCCGGGCCCTCGGGATGGGAGGCCAGTACTCTAGCCACCACCTACCGTATTAGTTCCAAATCACGGTTGTATTTATTACTTCGTTCCATTTGCCGTCGTAGAAAGACGAAGTGAGTGTGTCTTCATGGGTATCGTCTTTTCCCTTACTTTTCTCAGTTATTCGGTTTTAAATCCTGCCCTCCTATATCTAACCGCCATATTTCGAAGCAAATGCTCTTAAACAATCAATGTAAATCAGAAGCACTGTATATCTACATGTGTAAAAGATGAGCGAGTTTGTGATCTAAAAATTACTAATCACTAACCATTTATCAACGCCATTTCCGTTTTACTTTTATTTCGTCGCGAGATGAGTTGAAATTTATTCCCGTGAGTTAAAAGTGAGTGGACCGTTGTCTGCGTCAAACGCATCCATTTTTTGGCGCAATACATAGCTCTGGTATGCTTTCCTCAAACTGACCTATGACTCACTTCTCTGTCGCAAAAACTTGCCAACTGTGGTATGGCATGTGACGATAAGGTATGTGAATCATCTGCTCACTTCAATGAGCGTATAGGGAAACACCAGCACCAACCTTGCCGTCTAATATTACATTTCTTTGTTTATCAATAATTTCTGTTTCACTAATTGAGATTTGGTGGATTTAGCAAGAGAGATAGCAAGTATACAAGTAAAATATAAGTATTTTTCTCTAATATTTTTAAAGCCCTTGTTTAGGTTCTTTGCAAATAAATTCAACTTCGTTTTGAAGAACTGGTGGCTATAAAGCATATGACTCGATCCATTCGAAGATTTTTGTTCATTTAGTTTATATTCATAATGAAGTTTATATTTTCTAGGTGGCGTAATGGTACATGTTTTTTAGTCCAAATTTAATTCCCAATGTATCACGGTATGAAGATAGAGGACTTCTTTCACATGGTGGAATTATTTCAAATAATAAATGCAGTAGCATTGGCTTAGTTATTAGTTCAAAAAACACATTAACAAAGTTTTTTCTCTCAAATGCATTTTAGGTGCGCATTAATGGCTTTTATGAAAATATCCACAGTAACTTATCACTGGAATATTACACAAAAAAATATAATGCAGTCTCAGATTCTTTGGCCATCCACTTGTAATCAGATATTCATAAGTATATATCATCAGAGTATTCCAGGGTATCTAGGTGTTCAAATTATTACCCCTGTATGCACAAAAATTTGCTTAGCAATCTCGGGTATTTAGTAGTATTTAAGTTCTGTATGGCATGATCAATGATTTCGAGGCATAATCATTGATTCCAATCCGTAATTAACACTAATCATGAGTCGCGGCGAGAAAATTCTGGACGAGGACATTCTGGACCAGAAGTAGGCGCAGTGATTTACCAACCGGCCGTTCAGGAGAGGAAAACCTCGTCGTTCTATCGCCCTCGCCTCCCCTCAGCATCCCTCTGCAACCCTTTTGTTCCTTCCGTTCGAAAATTCCCTCCTTCCGCCCCTTTATCCCGGGATCTCCGCATTCGGCGCTCTTCGCCCTCAGACTCCATGGTTCTGCTCGCGCTCTCACGATACGGTCGGGTCCCGCCTCCTCCACCCGGCCTCCGTGGTTCCTTTATGAGCAGGTGACCGTCCGAGTCTGCGCATCTGCGCCCTTTCTCCAGACTTCATTCATGAGGAAGCGGGAGCGGATGATGGGAGAGAGAGAGAGAGAGAGATTGTAGAATGGGGCCTTTCTTCTTGGAGAATGGTGAAAAGCGACGTCGTTGGGTGGAGGCAGTTGGGATCGCGAAAGGGCGCGGGGGGATGGGGGTTGGGGGGGAAGGAGTGGCGGAGAGAGAGTGGGAGGGATGGCTGTCGGAACTCGGCTTTGCCTCGTAGAAACAGCTCTCCTCCCTCTCGCCTTCCTTCCTTAGACTCCTCCGCTCGTTATCTTCGTTTTACCCCCTTCCCTCCTCTCCTCTGTTTCCCTTCATCCTTCCCATCTTCACCGATTGATCGCTCGCGCGTATGTATGCATGCATATATTAAATGTCTTAGCGCTCAATATAGAGATGGGCGTATGTGGTTGGGAAGTAGATGAAAATATCGATGCGTCTTCAATTGGTACTTCATAATGAAATTCATAAAAAGTCACTAAAAAGTGCAGAAATCAATATGTATTTTATTGGAAAGTGTAGGATCAATACCATAGTACCAAAAGTAGGAAGGGGTTAAGGATGTTAAGATTTATCTCTGGCACAAGGAAGTCTACATCTACATCTACATCTACACGATACCCTGCAAGCCACCGCGAGGGTGTGTGGCAGGGGGTGAAGGTCACCAAGCATTCACTACTAGCATGCAAGCAAGCAACTAAAGGGTCTCATGCAACTAGATTGTTAGTATCTATAGTGTTTGAGGGGTTAATACATGCATCATGCACTACAGAATACTCTAAAATATTTCCCCTACCTATCCCTTTCCTATGCTGCCTATTCTGTTCTCTTATAGTACGGGGGAAAAATGCCATTTTGAATCTATCTGTACGACAATCTATCTCTCTAATCTTATTTATCTGGTCGAATCTAGCATAATACGCTGGTGTTTTCAATATGTGCCTAACATCTTCAGTAAAGCTATCCGATTGAAATTTCTGCAATAGATTAAATCTGAACTTTAATCTACGCTCTGATAATGATTCCCACCCTAATTCTTGTATTAATTCTGATACACTACTCAACCTATCGTAACACCTTTTGACGAACCTAGCTGCTCTACGCTGCACACTGTCTAGTTCTCTCATCAAACCTAATTCATTAGGATCCCATACACTGGCTGCATACTCAAGGTGGGGCCTAACTAGTGAAAAGTAGCATCGCTCTTTTGTCTTCTCATCACATTTCCCAAGTACTCTTTTTATAAATCCTAGCTTTCTCTTCGCTCGGCCGCATATTTCCCTTATGTGTCTTCCCCACGATAAATCTTTAGTGATTGTTACACCTAAATATCTTACGGTTTCAACGTTTTCGATCTTCGTGTTATTAATTATATAGGATCGCTCTATCGAATTATTCCTCCTCCAAAAATTGATAGCTACACACTTTTTAAGGTTGAGTTCTAACTGCCATTTGTCGCACCACTCTTGAATTGCATCTAAATCCTTGCTAAGTGATTTCGTGTCCTCTTCGTTTGATATACCCCTGTACACCACCGCATCGTCTGCAAAAAGTCTAAGGTTACTACTAACTACGGTACCCAAATCGTTTATGTATAAAAGAAATAGAAGCGGACCTACTACGCTACCCTGGGGAACTCCCGACGTGACTTCGATTGTGTCCGACATGATACCATCTATGACAACCCTCTGCTCTCGCCCACTTAAGAATTCTTTTACCCAACATACAACGTCTTTATTTATACCAAAACTCTCTAACTTCAAGATTAATTTGTCATGAGGAACTTTATCGAAAGCCTTTTTAAAATCTAAAAATATCGCATCAACTTCAGTACTGCTTTCGCCGTGGACTAAAATATCGTGTACGAATAAAGCTAATTGTGTCTCGCAAGATCTACCTTTCCGGAACCCATGCTGGCTGTTTATGAGTAGTCCCTGACTATCCAAATGCCCCATGATCGAACTGACTACTATGTGCTCAAATATCTTACAAGAGATTGACGTGAGTGAAATGGGTCTGTAGTTACTAGGTTCTTCCCTATCACCGCTTTTAAATATAGGTGTAATGTTAGCTACTTTCCAATCCTTGGGTACTGTGTGGTTCTTTAGTGTTTTATTGAATATTATTTCTAGATAGGGGGCTATTTCAGAAGCTAATGTTTTATAAACTCTGGAAGGAATTTGATCGGGACCTGGTGCTTTGTTTTTACATATGCTTTTTAACTGCTGCTCTATTCCGCGACATGAAATGTTTATTTCGGGCATTTGCTCACTGAAAGTGTTCGGCGGTGGTTCCACTGCGTTTTGTGACGATGAGTTGAATACACTTTGGAAGAAGGTGTTTAAAGTGTTGGCTTTTTCTACACTGCTGGTGACTCTGATTCCTTTATCATTTTTAAGTGTGTGCACTGTGGACTTATTTCCCTGAAGCTCTCTCACATATGACCAAAACGCTTTAGGATTGCTATCTAAATATTCTCCTAACATCTTGCTCTTGAAATGTGATAACGCTTGCCGACATGACTTCCTTGCTAATGCTCTCGATTTTTTATAGTTTTGAACTAGCTCATTTTTTTCCTCTACCGATAGACCCCGTCTGGCATTTTTCATCTTAGCGTGGCATACCCTTTGTCGCTTTAGTGATTTCCTAACCTCCGCGTTATACCACCTTGGCTCTGTATTATCACTAATATATTTACTTGGTATGTATTTATGAACTGCGTTACGGGCGACCTCAAGAAATTCTCTCCACGAATCCTCTGTATTTAATCCTTTGCTTTGTTCGCTGAATACATTAAACGCTTCCCTTAATTCCTCTTTCATACCGTCGTAATTTGCCTTGCCAAATAAGTACACCCTCCTTCTTGGTTTATAATGTCTTTCAACGCCTACAATAAATTTCGCATGCACTATTTTATGGTCACTAATTCCTGTGTCTGTAACTGTATTTAGAACTCGCTCGGGTATATTTGTTGCTAATAAGTCTAGAATGTTGTTTCCCCTGGTCGGCTCTGTTACTAGCTGTTGTAAAGAATGTGTCGTAAAGGTGTTCAACAGTGATTCGCAATGTTCCTTATCCTTACCTCCTGCAATGAAACTACACGTATTCCAGTCTATCGAGGGGAGATTGAAATCTCCGCCTACTATTATTCCTCTATCATTCTTCCCAGAAAGTAATGTGCGTATCTCTGACTCTAGCTCTATTATAGAATTGACGTCTGCGTCCGGTGGCCTGTAATATGCACCTACATATATCTGTTTTGCGTTACTACTTTTACTTTTAACGGAACACCAAATACTTTCTACATTTCGCTCTGAAATAAGTTCTCTTCTACTGACATACGGGTCCTTCACAGCTATGAAAACTCCTCCTCCGTTTCTGCTTACTCTATCCTTTCTGTACACTGTAAAACACTTCGGAAATACTTCATGATCTGATATGTCCTTCGAAAGCCAGCTTTCTGTACCTACGATTATATCTGCATTAGTACTCTTAATGAGGTGGTGAATTTCTGCTACTTTATTTCTTATACTACGACAATTCACTACTATCACTGAAATTTTTTCTTCCAATCTGTTTCTCTCTTGGTGCTCCTTTCCAACTAAAATTTTCCTCGATAATTTTTTGACGGACAAACTATTTGGTCTACCTCTTACCTTTGATGAATTATCATGTTCGTTCTCTCCATGTGTTTTTCTCTGACCTTCTAAAACTACTCTGCATGTTCTGTCAAATTCTTGCACGATTTTTCCCCCGCGGATTGACCTGCACTCTGGGCTACCACCTGAGCTAAACCCTACGTGTATGCTCCAGTATCCTACTCGCTACCCTAGACGATGCCTCGTCCGTGTAGTGGACACCCGAGCGATTCAGGGGCACCCGACACGTTTCCAGCTCCGGCCCGAGGTCATTAAGGAAGTTTCCAGCTCCGGCCCGAGGAAGTGCATAGAGCGGTTGGATGTTAGATCTGATGTTTCTTACAAATGAAACTGTCAAAGGACATTTTTTATTGAAGAGAAAAGTTATCTATTTTGCCTCAGAACATCCTATACAGCAGCCCTATTAGCCTTTTACCTTTAGGTATGCAACATAAATTTATACGGGCACACATTTCGTTGCCCCTGGTTGCAAAAACTCCACTCAGACAGGATTCAAACTCGCACCCTTATGGTTGCCTACGAGGATTTCACCACGGTTAGGATCCACACCTCCATAAACAGAGACTCTACAAGTTTGAATTTCCAGCCGCGAATGTCTTTTTTCGAGGGCTTACTATGCTTGGCTTAAGGTCACATTCATGACAGACCCGGTGCTTGATCATCGCTTCTTGTAGAAAGTTTTAAAAGTACTTTGAAGGGAAGGGTACAGCCTCCTCCACTTGCGCGAAAGTGTAGTCGATTTCCCTCGCAGAATTCCTGCAACAGTTGCGGTGAAAGTACCTGAAGTAATGGAATACGTGGGGTAAAATGGGTTCGTGTTGAAAATGAAAGCTTTCCGATGCAAAAACTTGTCGCTATCGATATAAATCATCTTTCCGAAGATGAGTAAGCTGTTGCGTGGTTGAGATATGGCGAGATTTATTCAGTTGGAAAAGAGCACAGTTTGAGCCCCATACGATTTCTCGAAGCGGCTGGATACACGTGTCCTATTATCTATCATAATTCAGTTGTATGTCAGCACGCACGTGAGTTCATTCCCAATACCAAAAGTCCAAATTCAGTCCGCCCCCTCCTTTCATCAAAGTAAAATTCTTCCCTCAGCATCCTCTTTTGGCTTTCTCTTCTGAAGCTCTTTTCTTTTCATCCCACTTCTACTCTCTCCCAAACTCCACCTTCTCCTTCACTCCTCCATAGGTATGGAGAATTACACATCGGATATCACAGTCCTCCTTGCCACCTTTATATCCATGTTTTTATTTTCCCGTCTGAACAGGATGGCATTATTTTTTTGGGTGAATTTATAAATTTCCACGCTAGACTCTTTGTCTTCTATTATATTTTCGCCGTCTCCCAAGTTAATGGATAATAAGCTTCGTATAAATACAAGTTTATCGTTCATAGTTTAGTTCATGTTGAAGATATCCTTCTCATTTTAAGAATGTTGTTGATTTATGGTATGGATACGTACAAATGTTATGGAAATATAGTACACCTGAGTGATGAAGATTTTGACATAATGACATTCTGCATTATCATGATGGATAAGAATGCACTTTCCACTATGATTGTTTTTTCATACTACGCGTTTTGGATAGCCAAGCTATCATTAGGTACTCAGGTACGCGAGGTAAGAAGTGTAATTTTCTTCGTGTTGAATATGGCTTACTTTCGCAGGATACAACCAGCTTTCTTCTGTATTATAGTGGAAGGAGATGAGTTTGAATTCTGGCATTTATGTGAATGGAATGGTAAAGTGTAAGGCGAGTGGTGCATGGTAGATTATCTAGTCTCAATTATACTAGGAAGAGATAAGTGTTTCCCTCTCCTGAATCACGCGTAAAAAATCATGTCACAGAGAGCAATGTGTGATTTAGAATAATATGTGATACGGTTTGATTTAGCTAATGAGGAATTAGCCTCATGCAAATTCCTACGTATTGTCCTCTGTGCTTTAGCGAATTTCGTTATTGTTCCGAAACCTTCCCTCAGGGAAGTCTTAATTATGTTTTGTTAATGCAGTTGTCTAGCTGGCAATATTAGCGTGCGTCGAGTATAGAATGACCCACTGACAATGAGTCTAAACTAACATGCGGTATACATTGAAATTTGTTGATAGCAAATTTAATAAAACAAAAGAGAAGTATTATGATGTGAATATCCACGCAGATAAAATTAGCATGTTGCGATTCACCGATGACATAGCACTTGTAGCTGAGATAAAGAGGGATTTGGATAGGATTCTAATAACTATGGTAAGGACCATGTCGATTTATCAGCTGAAGATCAATAACGCTTATAAGATATTGGTGTGCAGTAAGAGAGAAGAGTCCAAAACCAACTTCAAACTAGAAAAGCAAAAACTGGAAGAAGTGAAAGAGCTCTGTTACCTGGGAATCCGAGTAATCAACGATAGATGAAGCAAGAAAGAAATAGTCAGTACAATAGCACAGGCAAAGAGGGCATTCTATCAAAAGAAGAATCGACTTGCATCTGGAAATACAAGCGTCGAACTAAGGAACAATTCATCAAGACGTAAATCTGGAGCATGTTTCTTTACGGCAGTGAGGCATAGGGCAATGACAGCAGTGGAGAAGAAAAGGGTGGAATCATTCGAAATGTGCTGCAACAGAAGAATGATGAAGATAAAAAGGATCGACCGAGTGACAAACGAAGAAGTCTTAAGAAGAGTGGGAGAAAAGAGAAGCTTGCTCAAAACTCTAAGAAGACGGGAAAACTTAATCGGCCATATCTTAAGACACGATGGCCTATTGAAGGCAATCGTCCATGGATTAGTGAACGGGACGAATGGCAAAGGAAGATGTCGTATGAGCTATATGGAACAGGTCGAGAAGGATGTGAAAGAGAGGAAATATGTTAATATGAAGAGGTTGGCCGATAGAAGAATAGAGTGGAGGGCTGCGTCAAACCAATCCTAGGGTTATTAGCCGATGATGAGAAAATTTTATCTCCTCGCATCTTCCATTTGCGAGAATTACTATCGCTAAGAAAACACCCCTGTGCCCATTCCATTACAATTCGTATAATTCAGAAAATGTGTACGTGGAAATTATTTTTAAGCTTCTAAACACTTATTTTTAGTTTCTCTTAGTTTCACAAATAACAGATATGATTTTTGTTACTTGCATTTTTGTATAGCTTCTGTTTTCACGTCGGAATAACAGGTGCTGCCAGTTGATTTGGTATATAAAAAATGTTCTCTTGAAGGAATTGGGTTTATTGTTGGCTTAATTATGCATTGGCCTCCCACTCCGAGGGCGCAGGTCTCAATCTCTGCAGTGGCAGAGATTTTCCATTTCTATACTGGTCCCCACATTAGTGCCTTGTGGACAGCACTCCATGTTCAGTACGCTGTCTTTCGAACTGGACGTAAACCGTGACTCCTTGGCTCCTTTAATTATGAGCAGGCTAATGTCGACGGTTTGTCTCCATCCTTCCTCCATTCCTTCAGAAATTTCTTCTTTCTCTGTAACCTCTATAAATCCCACATCAGATGGAGTCATAATTTCCTTCCATAACCATTTGCCTCCATAACTTATCAGGATGAAAAGTTATGGAGGAAATTTCTTCACCCCCTGTCTCTCAAATCCGTAGTCACCTTGCCCAAAAAGATCAACCTATACACACTCATCCACCCATCTTAAATGGAGCAAATGACATGTGCTGACGGTCAACTTCCCCGAATAACTGCCACCTTCCATGTTCCCTTGTATCACAACCGTCCTGCGTGGGTTACCCTTCCCCGCACCTTCCCCTCCCCGAGCCTTCGAAATGCTCACCAAGCGCAAGCCGCCTATCTTGGCGGTGCCATCGCCGCACCCCAGTTCCCACCACCGGAGGAGCTCTTCCCGGGCATCTCCGCCCGCTCGGTCTCCGCTCCTCTCCTTTGTGCTCACGTGGGCACACGGCGGTGGGTAACGGGAGAGGGAGACAAACGGTAGGGCACGCAGCGGGCAGACGCACGTACGCCAGATTGAGACTCTCGTGGCTCCCAAAGCTTCCTCCTTATCGAATTCCCATCTTCTTCCTCGTCTTCATTTTAGCAGCCCGTTGAAGTGGCAAAAAAAAGGTGAAATGTTGGTTACGGCTTTGCAGGAGAGATACGTTTTCAAGTGTGTCAATGCGAGGATCATCGATGCAAGGTCGCGGAAAAATAGTTATCAGTCGTCGTCCCCATTGACTCCTGAAAAATTCCAAGTAAGAACTTGACTCGACATTGGCACATTGTATCCAGATGCCATAAAACAGCGATGGGCAAATTTCTTAGCTATTTTATATAATTTAATAAAATATCTTCCTGAGCAATCAATTTGTGAAGAAAGTAAATCACAAACAAGATACAATCATTCGTTTCTACCTGCTATCAGTTGTTGGCAATGTATACATTGATTAATTTAACTCTGAGCCTTTTGAGCTAGGATTTGTTTTGTTGTACGTAGCGCGCGGGATCGATGCCAATATGCATCTGGAGCCGGTTGTTTTTCGAGTAATACGTGATTTTATGATCGTCATTCAAGAATTAGTGTAAAAACTTGCAGTGTGATAAATACAAATTGAGACACACAGTTTTAAAGTCCCAATTTGGGCATCATATTCTTCAAATTATCACCCCAAGGACTCAAGTAAAGGCATTAACCCAAAAGGAAGAAAATTTGTATTATTTGTGTTCTTTGTACCTACCTTGTGTGATTTGTATTCTATGTAAATTATTTCAATGGCATTCGTGAGGTGGTTTTGGTGTTCTTCCTCTTGGATTTCAGCATTTTTCATTCATACAGGTATACATCGTATACATTGCGTGTTGAATTCATTTGCTTACTCCTGCAATGTGCTTTATGTCAGTCGTATTACATAAAGCTTCTTTGCCAAGTTGTTCGTTTGCGTTTTCTGAAATATGGTCAGATCAGTCAACATAGTAAATTGGAGGGTTGGTCGGGGGCCTTCTGGAGCCCCCCAGGCACTTAGAACTCTTTAGATCCATTGTGCAAACCCACATTTAACCTGCCCGCCACTCGCAGACGGGACAAGAGCACCACGATAGAGATAGATATGGAGGGGGCCTCCCATCCAACCTCCGTCCGGGCCTAACGTTGCTTAACGTCGGTGATCTGACGGGAACCGGTGTATCAATGTGGCTAGACCCTTGACTCAGTTGATATCACGTATCGTGAACTGTATACGCAAGTGTCCCCACTCAGTATCAAGGAAAGTTCACTTATACTTGTAAAAGGTACTGTCATTCATTATTTTAAAAGCCAATGGTTGCATGCCAATGGAGCTTCGCTGAGCTGTGAAAATTTCTTTTTTATTCGTGAGCATAGCTATGAAATGGATCTTATAGCATGGTTTATATCTATTATATCATTTACACTAGATTTTTTATAAATTTGCCTAAATTAAGTGAACTATTATTGAATATAAAATCTAAGACTAAATGCATTCGAGGAAACATGATAAAATCAGCACTATTAAAAGGGCAATACCGGGTGGTGATTTTATTCCCTTCATTTAAAAAATTATGACGTTGAAATTCCATTTACTCTTAATAAAGATGTATTTTTGCCAATGTTGAGAATAGTAGAAATAATGAATGAATACTAAATATTATCTCGTCCTTTAGATATTAAAAAAAATATATTTTTGTGATGCCAGTATTTCAACAGACATATAGTCATATACGAAATTGGTCTTTTAAAGAGTTAAACGCTAACAGATCATGTACTGAGCATAAAAAGAGCCTATTAAAAATGCGTTGTTAGAATACCTTTCCTCCATCAGTTTGTTGTGAGAAAGTGTACTTTGGTCCAGTACGTTCTTTAATACGACATCTCTAACTTTCATTTCATTTAACGATCGAGACTCGCTTAGAAAACTCTTGGATGGAGTTACACGAGGATAAAGGAAGGATTTTTTTCAAAACGTTCGTAATCACGTGCAGGCTTGCACAAAGGGGCCTCGAGGAGAAAGTCGTTGCGATTCTCTTTCACATTTTTTCACGGATTCCTCCGCAGTAAAACGCGACGAAACGGAAGTCTCCTGCAACGGATCCCCCACCTTCCCCTGTCTATCATTAGTGGAGACCAGTGATAGGTCTTAGGTCTTTTTTTCTCTCCCCTCCTCCTTCCTAGTATACGCCGGAATGCGCTTAATGAGTGAAGTATTTCCAATGGACCGTTTATGAAGCTGCGCGCGATCCGTTCCCCGCTGACTCTCGGCCCCGATGTCTCTTGCAGGGTGAGTGTGGAAGCGGAGACGCGAGGAGTGTCTGGAGGCGCAAAAAATATACTACGCACAATCACTCTCCCCTCAAGAGGGGAATGGAAACGGGGAGGGTAGAACCATGAAGCACCTGGGCACCGTTTCAACAACCGGTCACCAAAAACAAAGTCGGATGAGAGGGAGAGATGGTGGGTTAGTGTGTAGGCTGAGAATTGAGGTTCATCGGACGGAAAGGGGGCATTGTCGGTTAAGGAAAACCCGCTCAATCCCTTTCCTGGACACTTCCTTCCTTCCCCACTGAAATACTGTGGGCCCTCCTGTCTCCAACGTCCTAACTGGGATATCATCTCTGTTTTACTGCTGAATTGATTCCGAAACTGGCCTCTACTCTCTCGTGTTTTCCGCAATATTTTATGCATATTATCATAGAGTAAGTATATAATAGAGGGCTCACCGCGTAGTTCAAAACTGTCATATGTTTTGGACGCATTACTGGAAAGTTTCCATAGATGGCGTGGTAAGAATTTTTTGCGTTGCATCACAAACGATATACCTACATCACTTCCGTTGTTTTCGTTTTTCTAATCTACTTAAGCAGCACATTACATATGCTATTGTTTTAGTTTTGTTATTTTATTATAATGTTGCGATATGCCTTTCTTCTTGGGTGTTTTCAAGTCTGTTTCCGCACTAATAGGCGCTTCAGACCGGGAGGAAAGGTATAAGGATAGGAATGGAAGGGATGGGGCCTATACAAATTACCTAATGTCCACAGTCACTTGTATAATTTAACATTTCTCTCATTATTAAACCGAACATATCTCGTCACCGGAGGGATTCCTTGCTGTTTCATTAACAATATATAATCCACCACTGCAAGGAGAAGACTACAAGACACCTATCGATTGTGCCGCTGAAGTCGATTAGAAAAACGAAAACAATTCAAGCGATACAAATTGTTTGTGACGTAACATTAAAAATTTTTACCACGTCATCTATGGAAACCTTCCAGTACTACGACCAAAACGTATAAAAATGTTGCCCTATGCGGTGAGCCCTCTATATTATACTTGCTCTATGATAATACCTGCCATTTGCCTTCCCCAAGTGAAAGTTGTGTGATAAACTTGAATTTCCAGTAGTTAAAACGTTTAATTGAAAGAAAGCAATTTTAATTAAAAACCGAATTGTAAATTTTTCCTTGATACATATATTTATGAATTCCGCATTCTCAACAGGTGTTTTTATCCACGTTAGTTCTTAGGATGATAATAACACTAAAATATCCATAAAGAAGGCAGAATTCATCTGAGCAATACCGCAGAAACCTGTGAACGACTTTACATACGAGTATGTAAGTTTAGGTGACATATGGTAAAGTCTCTGTCAAGGCACTTTGTTGAATTTCCGCTTACATACATAATATACACAACATTCATTTCATAATTTTTCTTCAACAATGTATTACTCATTTTGGGCTATCTTCATCACGGATTTTTAGACACAAGATAACTGTACATCTGAGTCAGTGCGTTATTGCTTATGAGTCATCATTTAACTCATGTTTTTTCCCCGCAGAACTGAGAAAACTCACTAAGAGCATTGAGTATGTAGAGAATAGGTTAAATTCACTGCTCTCGTCTTCTTCAGAAGAATGATTAGTCACACCTTTGTATGAAATTTTCAATGCAAAAACTTGTACAATATGTCAGCAGTTTTTAGCATTTTGGATGTTTTTTGATGAAGTAACTCAAGTTAATGATAATTTAAATATTCCTCATAATACGTGTTACGCCTTAGAAATTCTCGTTTTTTATCTTTTATCAGGTGACCCCTGAAGTTTGAGATTCAGTCAGCAGCTACAGTATTTGACTCCTTGCCCTAGCTGCCTCCTATTTCACTTCATAAGATAAATGTTTCAAATCTCGTAATGTGCAGTATATCTTAATGCAATACTATATTTTTATTGAGTAGGTATGAAAATTTCTCGTCAAATTAAATCCATTAGCTAGGTAATTTCCGATAGAATTTTTGTCACCTTATCCTTATTTTGGCTCAAATGTGCGTAGCGAGCCTGGAATTAATAAACATGTAACATATCATAATATTATTATCAAATTATTGCTTCGATCCTATTATTTTTTGACTTCGACATCTCATGAAAGCATATTTACTTTTATGCCCAACACCGTACAAGTTTTTAAACCGCATGCGTGGATGATAAATAATTATTGTGTATTTTGATTCATGCGTCTCCTTAAATCTGTATTTTCACAGGCTAATGAAATTATGTGGATGTGGTTTCATGTCTCCCAAGTCCGATATTTTCAGAATAAGAGATTAAACGGGCATTATATCTTCAAAAGCTATGATTCAACTGTATTCCTCGCTTTACCCCCAAACAAGTAAAAATTCACTCGGTCATTCCTTTACGCGTCTCCAACGCCACATCTATTATCATCCCCCTCCCCTTCTTCATCTTTGTTTGTTCTCTATTTCCCGAATGCCTCCTTTCTCTTCCCCCTTTTCCCAGGGGGTTAATTTTTCTCTCTTATTCCCATGACGCACTCATCTGGCATCTAATCTCATCTCAAAACTCCCTCCCATGCGCTCTCCCGCTGCCCCGCTATTTCATTCTGCTCACCTCCACGCATTGTCTTAATCCAACGCATTATCGGGCCCCCGAAAGAAAGGAACAACAGGAGGGGACGTGAAAACCTCCATCTCGCAGGGATGAATAGATCGTCTGCCATCTCTATCGTTCTGACCCGCGTTTCTTTGAGGTCTCATTTCCCCACCCAGCCATTCTTTTTTGAGATTCGAAGCAAATGGAAATCGCCTCTTGGTTTTTCTCGTCCCACCGAACTTGATTTTCTGATAACGAATCTAAACTGCGCGAAAAAAGCTGCGAGCACTTCCGAATTTGGTTAGATGGAAGGCTCACTTATTGAAATAGCGTTTGAAAACGAGGAAGTTTTCACTCACGAGGCGTCTTACACAGGGTTTTACCGTTTTGTCCGTAATAATTTGCTGCTTATGCTGGAACGGTTTTCCTTAAAAATACCTCTATGCTAACGTATTCGACTGTAACGTTTATTTAAATACAGTATATGATAATCATCCACCTAATACCCTGCAATCCACCGCGAGGGTAGGGGAGAACATTGTTATGGAGTATAAAATATGATGGATTTACTTAAATTTGAAAAGCTTTTTCTTTATCAATAGACCCCATTCATTCGATTACATAGACTTATGAAAGCATAGATATTGCTGTAAGTCATTGTTAACTTAACAAGACTTCAACACTCTAGTATTTGTATTATACCTACTTGATAATGACACATTATTCCATAAATAATATGGCCATGAACTGAATAAATAATAATAAAAATATTACGTGCTTGAATGATGATTGCACATATCATTAAATGGTTAAACTGCTGGAATATCATTGGTTTTAAATTAACGATTGCCCTTTTCATACCATTGATTCCTTTGCACCAACCCTGGTAAAAAGTGAGCGTGAAATCATGCTATGCACTGTTTTCTATTCGCTGATCTTAGACAAATATTTTATATGACACGGTGTTGGTAAATTAACAAATGAACTAGTTGCTATCAACACGTACCAACTGAATCCTGGTTTTTGGCACGAGCGATAAGGTCTTTCCTCAGCAACTACACTCGATAATTTAATGAGGGAAGTCTTACCTCGGATTGCAATGGCGAGCCAACTCGTTTCGCTTGGAGATCGGTGATAAATGGATCAAAGCGATTCCACGTCCACTATTTTTGAAGTGAACTTCCACTTACGCAGTATATTTAGAAACATTCTTCTAAACCATTGGCGGCCATGCGGCGAAATTGGCGAAAATGAGTCGAGCATCGCACCTGGAGATAATGATGTGGGAGGACGAGGCGGGTAGGGAGCGTGGGGAGATTGCCCAGCGTAGGAAGACATGGAGTAGGCGGAGAGATGTGAGCGAAATAGGGAAGAAATGCGGGAGATGAAGAAAAAAAAGAGTGGTGGTTGGGAGAGGGGCGAGAAAAATGAAGATCGGCATTAATCGAAATTGATGGTGGAGAAGGAGGAGGCTGAAAATAGGAAAAATTGTGAAGAGAAATTGAGTAAGGTGTAGTCTTGTTCCAAGCGATATAGGTAACAGGCGTATATGCTACAAATTTAATCTTAAAAATATATTGTGGTGTGAATGATCCAAATAACGAGAGGAACAACCGGTCTCCATTAACCCGTGTTGGATAAACGTTAAAACCCTTAACTAAAGCTACTGCTAATACTTACCTTCTTACCGCATTCAGCGGAGCTAATAAATGGTGCTGTCTTTTACGGAACGTGATTATTTTGGAATGTAACTTTAGATTTTTCGCGATTGAAAAAATATCATTGCGCCAAACGTAATACATTTAAAGATCTAGTTTTGGAATTTCAATCGTTCTTGTTGGTATTCTATCCAATAGATTGGCCTCCGGAGACTCTTTCTTGTAAATATTTTTACAATAATATTCCATTTCCAGTTGGTTTTAGAGAAACACATGAAAGGTCAACTACTGAACTACCCATGTAATTACATTTACTATAACGTTCAACCCAGCATTGAGAAACTCTTATTAATGCAATGGATGTTTAACGAAATTATAGTTTTCTTTGGATATCATTATTAACCCATAAGTTCTCATTTGCACAGTCATACTAGCCTTTCCTGCTTTACCATTTAAAAGTAGGCTCCTCTATTTAAAGTTTAAGCCTTTTGTGCCTCTTATTAATGCATTGCTTTAAGCTTGCCCTCTTGCTCTATTGAGTCCCCTTCTCGACGTAGGTATCTTCAACCACACTCTTCTATCGCGCTATCGGTCAACCTTCTCTTTCCCGCACTCCCTTTTCTTCCTCCTTCATTTGAGCAGGTATTCAATCAGAACTATGTCGCTCACACAATATTCAATCAATAGCTATGCACCTCATGGCATTCCTGTACTTTTTGATGGTGAAAATCTCTCTTTTGATCACTGTGTGATGAAAGACGTGGACCACTTGGGAAGTGTTAAATTAAATCGAGGCAATGGTCAGCTAAATGCCTCTTGTGGAAGGTATAATACTAGGAAGCCGAGAAATTGATATGATATTCATAGTAACTTTAAATGGAATGCAGAGATTTAGGAGGAATAGTGAGCTGCCTAAAGAAATTGTGTGAGGAAAGATTCTAAACTTGCTAATAAGAAATAGATATTACCCAATGCAACACACCCAAACCAGTAAAACTCAGTAACCATAGTGTAATAATCACGTTTTAGGCGTAACCTCGCTTATTTAGTGCGGGAAATATCGAAAGTGCTCAAACCGCCACTTAAACAGTGTTTACACCACGGGTGAAAAAATCATTGGTAGGTAGTCCCTGAGAAAAATTCTTCCTGATGCTTGGTCAAAGAATAATTTATTTAATTTTTTGATCCTCTAACTTCTAGGACTATACCACACAGTATAATCTTCAATTAATGCATAGTTGATCGAGAATTTCGAATCCGCTGTGGGCTTGGGACCCGTCACATATTTGTTGGTAAGATGCCACGTTCTGGACCTTACTACAACGCGGCATGCTCAAATAAAACTGATACTCACACTCTTTTACAGAATATTATAAAGTTAGGGTAATAGTGTACGACTCTTTCATGTTCCTTGAAGAATTTTTATTTTCTGTTTTTAGCTTAAACAATGCACCTCATTCTATATAAATGTATATGCATCAGGAAAGTACTAAGTAAAATTAACGAATTGGATTTCTCTCGTGTGACGTATTATGAAACCTTTACCTTATAATAAAATTGACATGATTATTCTGACATAATCACTATAAAATCATTTTGACGTAATTTTTATGTTCTGCCAATTTAAAAAAAATAATTATTTTGACATTTACATTGGTTATTCTCTTTTTTTTTGTCTCTTTCCTCGTGTTCAATCCGGCCTCGATTACATGAAGGAACTATCAAATATCTGATTAGCTATGTTGTTTTAGTACTTTATTTTTGAGAAGAGCTTTGAAATGGCTGACGCGATGTGACAAAGGTGTAGAAAAAAGGAATAGGTCTTAGAATCAAAACGTTGTAGTTCCTCAATAGGAGAAATGAACTTAGAGAAAAGAAGGCTACACATTCCGATGAAGTGTTGTGAGGTGAACTCAAGAGTGACCACTCAAAAGTCGAGTTATCCAGGAAGAGTTCTCTGGCCAACGGAAGTGTGTCTGGAGCGCCATCTGGTGGCCGCCTTCGTTGATGTTTTTTCATCGAAGTAAATATGCATCCCCAGGAAACCGTTTATCATTTCGTTACGCGTTTCGGAGATCCTTGGTCGCGTTAAATCCTCAGTATCGCCTGCTCTGCGCATTTTAGAAAATGCCGCTTGCTGGTTGATTTCGATTCGATTTAAGTTGACCTACCTGCTATAATTACATGGCACCGTCATACCCAAGGCCTGCCTTCCACCGCGTAATACAGTTGATTATAATTATTGACATTGGTTATGTTCATTCTAAAATGCGTATCATGCCTGTACGAGGTTAAAATTATAACGGATAAATATTTTTAAGGAATTTTCATACTTGCATGGCACATAATCTCATATATATATGGATAAGGTTTATGATACTTTATAATAAATTTAATGGCAGATAAGAATCAGAAGCTTTAAATCTTAATTATATTAATCTAATTATCACAACAAATGTATGCGTTAATGCCTTTCACATATAAAAGTACATACTATTGTAAATAAATAAAAGGAGACTAGCAGTGTGAACAATACTTGATGGTTTTGTATTAATATACTAGACCCAAAGCTATCATCTGCATCACGGAACCAACGAGATAGAGGGCAAGGGGGAAGAGAAGAATTACACCCCATAGTCGGTGAACAGTATGCATCTCCAATTATGAAAGATTGGTATCTCTTTCATATGGGGACGCACATTTTTCATATATGCGTACAGTTCCGTGTTCATCGGTACAAATCGATAGTTTAATTCATTAAAAATTATGAGATATCGCCTGCAGGCATTATTTTTGGAATAACCTTTTATGATATTTTAGAATATTCCTAGAATATAATGGAATGAATATTGCCGTTTGACAGTTCAAATATACATGAGTTAAAGATGTTCGTTAAATGTTCAACCAGGGTACATTTTTGAATAATACTTTGCGGACTGGAAATGAACGATCTATGAACAATCTCAAATTAATAGTTCACACTTGAACATTCAATGAACAGTCTGTGGTTGTACGCTCCGGATAGTTCAGTCGCGGACTACTTTTGAATAAGTTCATGAATGTATTCTGCATGGTCTTTTCCCACCGGTTTATGACTTATAGAGCAGCCTTATTTCGATGATATATTTTTACAAACGAAACTCATATATTTGAATGAGGATTATGATTCTTTATAATACATATTCATGGCAGTGTAAAATTAGAAGCTGTATGACTTGTGAATCTGCCTTGTTTCGACGATAAATGAAGATAATTTACAGAAATATCAGGTATCAGATGTGGTAAACCCTTGTGGTGGCGTACACGGTACTAAGTAGACAGATTAACCAATGGATCGTTACCCAATGATAAGTGGCACGCATATGCATCTTCAAAAAGGGCTTTATAAATCATGGCAATGATGACGGGTAATAGAATAAAGAGATAATAATTACGGGTATCATAATAGGCTTGGATTTGGGCTCAAACTCACAGGTTGCATCACACCGTCTGGCATAAGTTAAACCTAAGATAAATAAGGCATCTTTCCAGAGTCAGAATTAGTACTCGTGAACTTCACGATCATATCACGTTGGTGCCTTGAAATGTGCCTATGCATTACAGCATTTGACTAATCAATTGCTCCAACTTGTCTATGCTGGTGTGGAATCACTGATGCATCTGTCGCGTTATCGCAGTCCTTATCGTTAACGCTTACCCCCAGAGTAGCGCAGGGTTAACAATAACCGTCTATAAAGTTCGTTCCACTGATTATGATAAGCGATTTGAAGTGCTGTGCGAAAAATGAAGAACGGAGATCACGTTCTCTCTGACATAAGTTAAATCAAAAAATAACGATAACACTAGCGTACGCCTTATGAAAATCCATGATCGAGGCCCTGGTGCTTATCAGTGACGTCAGCCAGACGCGATTGCCTAGGCAGCAATAAGCTGGCCTCCAAAATCAAAGGTCAAGAGCCCGATCCTCTACTTCGTGTATTTCTTGTTTGCTTTAGGGTGGAAATTGGGTTAAGCGATATGGTACCTGTTGGACACACTGGAAATCTGTAGAGTTTTCGTTCATTTGAGGTGGCTGTATGATGTAACATCTCTGCCATCCAAGTTTCAATATCGCGCTGTGCGTGAAAATTACAGAATCAGCATACTTGAGTGAATGGTATCATTCCAACTCCACCTAGAGCAGACGTGCTCCTTGTGCGGTGGAAGGAAATGTATGGGACTGGGATGGTGTGGGAAAGGGGTCGCCAGAGACCCGATGCTCTCTGGATATTAGCCAGGAGAGCTACTTAAATGAACGGTCGTGATTTAACCCCACCACCTGAAACTAAAATAATGACAGACTGTTAGGTCAGACGCAACCCCTTGAGTATAGATTAGGTATCGCCGCTCTGAGATGGCCGGTCGTTTTCTTGCGACTCGCAACCGCAATTTCGTGCTTGAACAAATGGATGTCTAGTGCGGCTCCCAAGTGATATACCCACAAGGATATCTGGCCTTATCATTTGCTAACGGGTAACTGTAGTTCACCGAGTACGAATCAATCAGAACATTACAATATTGAATGTAAGCAAGATAAATGTATTTCCATAAAAGTGTGCCACTGGAACTAACTTTGAATCAAGATGCCTTTTGTGCAAAGGTTCTCAAACGCGATATAATAAAAAATGAAATGAAGCTTCAATTGCAGGAGTAAATGGGTTTTTCCGAAAAAAAACATCCTTTTTGGAGTGAACATCAAACCAGGCACATTTCCTAAACCAGTACTCGACAGGAAATGGTATTCACCATAATTCTAAATTAATAATCAATCAATCAATCCGTAATCATCACTTTTGATGTAACCTGGCTATAGTAATGTTGTCTTCTTTAGTTTTGACTTCTCTCTGTGGGAATCACAGGCATTTATCAAATAATACTGAGTGACTGAAGAATGGGAATTTGTCTATTAGATCAATACTCTGTCCCTATTTTTTGCTTAGGATTTTGAGGAGTGCTTTACACTCCAGCGCGCGAGAAATGTGCGAGTGAACTCTTTTGATTGGCAAGGTGATGATGAGTCAATTTTTTTAAAACGATGCTCTCATATTGTCGTGGTTTTTCAAGGTAGAAAGCACCGCGTTACGGGAACGAATAAAAGGTGGGAAGTGGATGGCCCCAGTGCTGCTGCATTGTCAATGAGCAGGAAATGGCGCGAGAAGCGGGAAACGACGGCGACGGAGTCAATGGCGGAATATCAACGAAGTTTCGCGGACTGAGAATGGGATGATTTAGGGGATGATTCATCGGCTGTCGCGGCGAAGGGCATCGAAATTTTTGAGTCTCCTCATGGGCATAATGCCTAACGGAATACTGTGTTCCGTTTGGGGTATTTACAATTGAGAGGAAGGAAGGGAAAGGAAGAGGGAGAGTAGGATGAGGAAGGGTTGGGAGTATCGGCGGGAGGTGCCCTTTATGTCCGCGTGAGATTGACGCCGCCGGCGTGCTCATGCTTCCTCCTCGCGCCCTCGTGTGCGTGAGAGTGGAACGAGAGCTGTCTCCAGCCATCCGAAAGGGCGACGTCGCACGTTTCTTCCGTCTCCGAAGAAGCCTGAATAGTTGAAGAGGCATTTATCGGGAGAATGATGGTGGCTAGTGGTAGTTTCGTCTGCATCTACCTCATACCCTGAGTTCATCCGCGAGGGCAAGTGGCAGGAGGTGAAGATCACTAAACATGCACTACTTTACATGTAGCTAACATGAGAGATAAAATGCTAATACTTTATGGAGACATGTTAAATATAAGAGTCACGCGCAACTAGATGGTTAGTATTATATATGCAAAATGAAGTGATTACTGGTTAGAGAGGAATTTCTTAATGCATTTATCAGTATTTCCCTAGCCTGAAGTGATTAATAATATAAAAGAATGTTTCACTCACTACAGACTGCTCCAACAACATATCATCCTCCTATCTATTCCTTTATTACACTGACTATTATGTTCTCTTACCATACGTAGGATACATAGGAAAAATGAAATTTTAAGTCCACCGGTTCAACAATCTATCTCTGTAAGCATGTGTATCATATAGAATCTTACAAAATACACAGGATACGTCAGCTGCAAACATCAGTTTCAAATTTACTTTGAAGTTTTAGCTATAATTTTAACCTTCTTTCTGATAGCAATTCCCATCCTAGTTCTTCTATAAAACTCATGTTTGTGCTTTATGAAACGATTTGAAGTTTTCACACTCCATAAAATACATGGAGGCTAAGAAAAATATTTTAAAAAGTTGTGATACATTCCAAAGTTGGTCTGTTTTGTGACGATAATAGAGAGCTAACAAATACGGAGCCCAACCCCTACGACGCGTCAAATTTGTTAGCTCTGTCGCAACGTCTTGAAATCACACATCAGGCTTGGATGAAGAGAAAATAGAAAAGAATTAGAGGGGTCATTGGATTTGGAAAATGGTATCCGTAGGCGTTTCAATGCCAGTGGTATCTTCATCTGGCTCAAGGTTACCACTTTCTGTCATTCAAAACGATGCTAGGGAAGAAGGAGAGGGAGGCGAAGAAAAGGAAAGGGAAAATGAGTTGAAAGCTAGTGTGAAGGTCGCGTACGTGGTGGGTATTGAGATAATGGCACGAACATAAACATCTCGCCTGAGGTTCAGTTATTGTGAACGCTTAAATGGGAGAAGAGTATGGATATGCCAATCCATTTTAACTCATAACTATTTTAAAAACGAATTTTAGGTTGAGAAGCACTGCATATGGAACTTGAAAATAACCTGGAGTGTTTTTAATGTATCGAAAGCCATACATCTACATCTACATAATACCCTGCAAGCCACCATCAAGGTGTGTAGTAGGGGGTGAATTTTCACCAAACATGTACTACATATCATGCGAAAAATAGGGTTAATATTTATATGTGTCTAAACTTCACTATTTAAAAAGATTAAAATAGCAAATTAAGAATGGAAAAACATGCTGTTAGTTAGGTTACCTTCAAGTCCTTATACCGACATGCAACTACCTATGCTATACATTAATTCACTCGTATTGCACATATTTACCGCTATTAGTTGTACGAGAAAAAGGGACATTTTGAATCTGTCAGTTCGGCAATCAATTTCTCTAATTTTGTTATTATGGTCCAGTCTATCATAGGAAGTTGAGGTTAGCAAAATATTTTTAACGTCATCACTAATAATATTATCTTGGAATTTATTTAAGATATTAAGCCTATATTTCAACCTGCGATCTGACAATGATTCCCATTTTAATTCATTAAATAGACTGGTTACGCTAGTATGGTATATCGTATACCTTTACAAGTCTTGCCGATCTGCACTGACCACGTTCAAGTTCATTATTTAGACCGATTTCGTAGGGATCCCGTATACTGGCAGCATATTCCAAATGAGGTCTAACAAGGGAAAAGTAGCTGATTTCTCGCACATGAGCGTCACATTTACCCAATACTCTTGTGATGAATCCCAGTTTACGATTAGATTGCCCCATTATTTCACGTATGTGTTTACCCCTAGGAAAGATCATGTGTCAGTCTTATTCTAAGATACTTAATGGATTCCACGTTTGTTAATTCATCATCACTTATTTTGTACGTGCTAGGAGGAGAACAATTCTTTTTTCAAAAATTAATTACCACACATTTTTCAAAAAATTTAATTCTAACTGCCATGTATCATACCATTTTTCTATTGCTTGTAGGTCATCATTTAAATATTCTTTATCATTTGGGCAGAGAATTTCCCTGTACACTACAGCGTCATCGGCAAATAGACGAAGCTTACTTTTGACCACCTTATTGATATCATTTATGTACCGAAGGAACAGGAGTGGGCCTATCACACTACCTTGTGAGACACCTGAAGTGACTTCAATTGCTGGGGAGGTAACACCGTCCAAAACAGCCCTTTGCACCCTGTCATGTAGGAAATCATTTATCCATGATATAATATTACTGTCTAACCCATAAGGTTGTAATTTCAAACTTAGTTTGCTATGAGGCATCTTGTCAAAAGCTTTCTTGAAATCGAGAAATATTGCACCCACTGGAATATTATTTACGTCAGAAACTGAAATATCATGGGAAAAGAGAGCAAGTTGAGTTTCATATGATCTACTCTTCCGGAAGCCGTACTGAGTATTGGACAGTAAATTATGGCTATCAAGGTGCCCCATGACTGAACTGACAATTATATGTTCTAGAATTTTGCCTGAAATGGATGTGAGGGATATAGGTCTGTAGTAAGATGGTTGCTCCCTATCACCAATCTTAAGAATGGGTGTTACATCGGCCACTCTCCGGTCCATCGGTACGACGTGGTCGGTCACGGATTTATTAAATACTATTCCAAGGTAGAGGGAGATTTCGGAAGCTTACTCTCCTTATACGCGGGAGGGAATTTGATAAAAAAAGCCATATTGGGTAGACCGTAGGTAAAGTCATGAATTCCATTTGGTTTTCCACCATTGAATGTGAATTGAGAAATCAGGAGGACAGAATGTGTTGGTTTTCCAGGTATTTTCGAACCTAGATAGATCTCAGGGTTTATCTGAATGGCACAGAAAGGGAGACATTCGGCAATTTAAATGCCAATTATGGAGGTGGTTGGCGAGAATATTTTTATGCATTTGCAAATTTCGAGCTCAGGGAATACATGTACGTGCGTGTGAACAGGAGAGTATAGATTTGTTAAATATCTGGTAACAATGGAATAAATAAGTTTTCTCTACTGTACAAAATAAAGTGTGAAACAAAATGTGCGAATGAAATGTTTTTTGTTTGATAGTGAAATTAGGCTGTTCACAAGCTCACCAGAGAATATCAAATATATGCTGAAATAATTTACATTGAAGACGTCGATTTAGCTTCCTTAATATCTTTAGATTCATCGATGGCATTGCATGGAAAAACTAGATATATTATGAGTGGAATGTGTCTTAAGTTTTTGCTCTTTTTTCATTCGTGAGCCATTTGAAGGAGCTAGCAATGCCTCACTTGTTTATGCCTACAGTATTGCTCTTGTGTAACGGATAAAATATATTTGCTCATTCATCTATGAGCTTCCAAAGTTTAATTAAACGTCTTTCAGTTTTAAAAAAGGAGAGATATATGTTATAATTCTATTTAAAAGCATTGTAAGTAATGGATAGTCAATGTAGCTCAGTGAAGACTATATCCACCTACTTTTACGATGGTGTTTGGTGTAATGAATGTCAAATCGAGCTACAGAATTTGTTAAAGTGGCATCTGAAGCTCATATATCATGGTCCTCATCTACTAGGGTATCTTATTCAGTCATTTTTAAGCATGGTGGCCTTCAAGGCGAACGTGGACATTTGGCTAAAACATTCTCACCTTATATTATTAAAACTCGTGTAGGTTATAATTCGCAATGTTTTTTCTTTGGAAATGCCCGATTAGTCAAGAGAAAGCAATGCGAAGGGCGACTCTTTCTAAAGGTGAAATGAATGACTAATATTAGCCGAGGAAGTGGGTGTTTAGATGCCACGGATCATTGGAGACAGCGCCGTTAAGTTTCCAGAAATTCTGCCACTATCAGGATATGTTAAATAGTGCGTGGAAACGGAAAAATGTTAGAGAAAGGGATATATTTTAATTAAAATTCCGAATGAAGTTTCTCTTAACTTTCAGATTCGCAGTTAAAATATTTCGTTGCCACAAAATTTCTTGTCCTTGGAAAATTAAAGGAAAATAAAATGTAAATTATTGCAAAAATCATTATTTAAAAAAATAAGTCTGATGCTCCTTTTAGGTGAAAAATATATAATTGTAGGAAACGTTGATTATATTTTCATTGCTATTCAGTAATGGCATGTAGTAGATCCTAATTAGAGAATTTTAATGGAGCAGCGTAATTTCGATCAGTATTACGTTACCTTTTAACAATTTAAACCCAGGTACCACTAACATATATGAATCATATTCAAAGATTAATTTTTATTTTGTACATGCACATTTTGTGCTCAGAGCATTTTGTGGGCTTTGTTGAACTTTCTCATAATCAACGAATCTATTCTTATTCTATAAACATCGAGATTGCACACTTGGCGTAACCAACCATTATTAGCCATGACCTAGAATATAGTGGAACCTGGTTAGGTAATCGACAAATTTGAAAGCGCAGCTAATTTTTGTGCAATTTCCTATTTGGAATGTTGGGTTTCAACCCTTTTGGGAGAACTTAGCGGTTTTAGACGTTTGCTAGTAGAACCACTCATCTATAACATAATTGTTTTATTATGTAAACACTAAATTTGCGATTGTGAGACCTACTAAATATGTAGAAAAAGTCTAGACATACTGAAAAAGTAATCTAATATTGGTAGAAAGCATTAGAAAAATGAATAATAGAGATACGAAAAAATGTTTTCAAAAATTGCAGTATTTTCTTGTAATATTGACACCACATTGAATAGAGAATAATAAAGTTATAATGATATAATACAGAATATAAGCTATAATTAAATGTCGGAGAGACTGCTTGTGCACATTCACAAAGGCATTTCAGGAACAGTAACGGGTTTAATTAGAGAAGAATAAATCTTTTTGTGCATTTAGTTCACCGAGCACATTTGGACAATATGTATTCAAACTGCTTTCACTTTGAAGGTGCCATATGATTTGTCACTCTCAGTTGACTTCCTTTTGGAAATTAATAAGCTCTCAAGTAAATTTATCTGGCATCAATAGGCGATATATCTCAGGACCCATCGTGCAGTATTTCCTATTCCAAATAGTACGGCATCACTTAAAGTAGGAGAGGATTGTAGCTCGTATTCGCGAACACTCCAGGTAATGAGCAGTACTTCTTGTGCGGCAACTCTCGATTATGGCCATTAAATAAAACTTAAGTTTCAGCACCTGACAAGGATAGAGAAACACCTTACGTGTGTCAGTTAAGACTTATTGCTCAGCGTAACAAAGTTCTGATTCCGAAAAGTCGGCGGAATGCTGACTTTGACAAAGGCACGCAGTCTCGTTCATTTATTCCCATAACTGTGTTTGAGGGCATGCTTCTTGCGCGGCGAGGACGAAAGCGCTGAGGCAGGATTTTTCCCCCAGCTCCCTTCTTTTTCCGTCATTTTTTAAACGGAACGGCAAATGAAAATTGCGCCTCAGGTCGATCACCTTGCACCCATTCGACTGACGGGGAATCGACAAATCGAAAACATCGAGCTCCATTTTTGGAACGGCGGCGGCTGGCTCGAGAGTGTGAGGCGCCAAGGACGCCGATGGGTTTGCTTGCTGCTTCGGCCTCGCCTTGTTCCCGATTCCATTCGCATGGGTGCTGCAGAGCCCATCGGGCGAGAGAGAAGTGGGGAGGGGTGCCGGGCTGCGGAGTTATTTGCCCTGGGCGGAGATTGGTTTGCTGTCGCCGGCAAACGCGATGCCCCAATGCCGATGCTTCTCGCGGCCTGGAAGCCACTTGTGCCAGTGGTGATTGTTGTGTCTCACCGATGAAACTGTGTGACTATGAACAGAAGGACCTACATTTTTCTAGTTCTCGATAGGTATGTCGTTATGTCACTGTTACATTATTCGTACGTACTTTCATCAAGAAGTGTGCCGCCACCGTAGCCTGGTTGGCAACCAGGATATCCAAAAGTTGGAGGTTTCAAATCCTTCCCTGGGGGATTGTGTTTGAAACCGTCGGCATTATCTCGAATAGGTAACCAAGGAGTCACTTGGTAATGGTATAAACAGGGGTTGTTGGCACACTTGTGTTTTATCTCATCTGGGGGCTCTAGAGTCGAGATAGATGAGAAAAACGCGAGTGAAAACAATGAATATTGTAACGAGCGATTCAGACACATTAAATTTGCAAACCATTCGTGCTTGTACCACGTGACTCCTCGGTTACCAATTCGAGATAATCACGACGGTTTCAAACACGACCCCCCAGAGCCCTTTTTTATCTAACGATTTAGGTACTATGCTAGACGGTGCGATGTAGCCTTAGTTGTTACAGCACTTAAAAACCCAATTTGACTGATACCAGTCAATTACAGCGGTACCTCAGTGGGTAGCGTTTCGGGTAGCTGACTGGAGGTTCCGGGTTTGAACTCAGGGGACAAGTCTATCCATACCAAGCTGGGTAATTTTATGCATACTCTATCTTTCTGGGGAAACTGCAGGTGGCATAAAGAAAGACATTGGACGATGAGGGACGAAGGTCCCCTACCCTGATCGTGAATGTAACCCGTAATTTAGTTTTGGGTGAGTTGCACCCTCACCAGTCAGAGCAACCTTCAGGTTGAATGCGACTTTTTTATCCAGCTGGAACTATATGGTGCAGTAGTCTTGGGTTGTAGGTGCTTAAGCAGCTAAAATTATAATGCGCTGCCTTAAGTAAGCTTTTAAGCCTTAGGCGAACATAACAAACATGCCCGAGTGGAAATTCGAACCACAAGACTTATACTGACCTGGATGGTCACTTTACCGACCTGGCTGTTGCAGATGGCAAGTCACCTTGTCCCTATTTTATTGATTGATGCATATTAAACGAGTCTTTACTGGGGAAATAAAAACTTCGATACCTTTCCAAGGCCTATCTCGATGCTGAACGATTAAAGCAATATAGTTACAGGTTTGATAGCGATTAGCTTATCCTTATGATTTTATTAATTCATGTCGTTGGGCACCTCCTTAAAAATGATCATTTTTCCACTCAACAAGAATTTTTCAAATACCTAAGAAAAACATCTATCGAATTTTATGTAGGCAACTTTTGGTGTAGAAAACTTTGTGTGGATGTGTTTGAACATGTGAGATGAACAGATATGCCTTATATAGCCTCTGTTTATTATGTGCTATGAATTGTTACAATCTTTTAACCTCTATGATATTTCTTTGTATTTACTCTAAACTTTGGAATGACATTTCTGCTGCCCTTATGATCGATTACTGCTTTCTCAATCGCATAATTCATGACTTATAATTTTGTGGCCGTTTGCAGCACATCGAAGGGATACGCTTGTCTTTAATGCGTAAGCATAAATCAAGACGACGGATTACTATTTACCGTTCATATGTGACCAAGACAGAAGAAAGTTAGAGGCCATTCGATGGCCCTCTCAAAAACTCCATTGACCTAAATCGATGCCATAAATGGTTGGTGACCCTTTACCGCCAAACTGAAAACTCCTTTCTCAAGTCCGTATGCGAAGCAGATAATGAATGGCAGGACAAATAAGGAAGACTAACTGCGTTCCCAAGCTCTCACAATTTGGTTCGTAAGCAAAATAAAGTTGGTTCTTGTCATGGCTGTAAAAGTCGGCCTTTGCATGAGATTTACAAAAAAGGTGAACAGAAGTTTGAAGACAGCATAAATTTTAATTTTGCCTTGAATATCTTCATTTCCTTATGTGGAATGAGACATGTTATAAGACGTTTTTGGGTACTAAATTCCAGTCTCAGGCAGTCACAGGTCAGTTATGTCTTATGTGGAGTAGCTTTATCTATGCTCCTAGATCATAATCATGTTTTTATTTGATTTTTTTACGTTAAAAATTTTATCGTATACAATCTCTTAACTTTCTCATTTTTTGAACTGTTGTGAAAAAATAATGTGGAATAAAAAATTACGCTGCAGACCACTTAAAAGTTGATGTACTCGACTTAGAGGTAAAGGCCAACAAATTATAGTCCTCTTATGGCATTAACATGATTTATTTGTTAACGGCATCAATTGGATGTTGTTTTGCCTATAAAATATGATATTCGTCGAACGAATTAAAAACTCATACTCCTTTACTAATATACAATCTGAGTGATTTTATAGTATAACCTTCATCGTCATGGAAATGATGAGGCCTAAGCAAGGCCACATTACTTTCATGACGTCGATGCTTAATACATACAGTCACCGTTGATTATTGGTCAAGGGCGGGAAGAAATGTCGCTGACATTAATGCTGACCTCAGATTTATCACTTAGCTCTCCAATACCATTTCCTTTTTTCTTGCTTATCATTGGAGGAGAAAAGCGTTAGACATAGAGGTAATAACTTCCTAGTGATATCTAGGGATTTAATGATGTATACGATGATGTATCTGCTTTCGTGCATGTACTCATAGTAATAGTAGTTTTGTAGGTAGAAATTGCAAAAAAAATAGATATGGCATTGGGCGCTTAAACTCTTTAGATTACATATTCTCCTATTGCATCTGCAAAAAATTTAATATGTAGAAAACGATGGCCATGAATTTGTACCCGCATATTTTGGGTTACCAAGCCTGTAGCTGACCTGTAAACCGCGGCAGACTACGTGTTTTCTATTGAGTGCTATAGGTCTGTTTTACATTTTATTGATATCTGCAATGAAATCAAGTTATGTGGTATTAAAAATGAGAAATTAGTTTGATTGAATAAGATTTTAGATGCTGAAGAGAAGAAATAGTACATAACTTCTTCCTTACAGATATGACATAAATGTTTAATACGATCATAAGTTTTACTAGGATCAACGTAGGCGGGGTAAAAGTTTACAGTTTTTATAACAGAACGTGCAATTTCTCACGATATACCATTGATAAAATGTATCCATCCTTGCCACTCTTATCAAATACTTATCTTCGTCAATATTTTTCAATTTTACTAAGTTATTAATATTTATAGTAGGTATTCTGTTTATTTATGACAAATCTTTAGGCTTGGATGTATTATTAGTTTGTGATTGTAATCTTATCAATAGTAAAACGAGGGAATATATATTTGTTTGATAGTTATAGCGTATCGCGATATATTTCATTGCCCAAAAATGATAACTATGGAATTAGTTTTTATATGCTCCAACAGCTAAGGCTGTTTCACGCCGTATAACCTATATTTTTTAAACCATGTGAACTCAACTTCCATACTCGAGGCAGGATTGGAACTTCCGACCTTTGGGTTGCCTGGTAGGCACGTCACTTACCTGGATACCGAGGCCGGTTCCTAAAATCTTGCTGATTCTTTCACCAGCTTTGGTAGTCTCTTGTGTGGTCAATTAATTATTGCTATTTGAATGCAGTAATCAAATGAAAGACATCAGAGATTTCCTTAATTGAAAACGTAAATTACACCTGTTGTTCATACACCATTCCACCACAGGTGGAGTAAAATTTTAGTTTCCTTGAAATCAGTACTTTCCGGCGTCATTTGGTGGAACCACTGCATAATTAAATCATAAAAATAGCTTTGTACTCTATGTACTCATAATGCCGTAACTAGCGAAACGTGAGTTGACAATAAATTATACTCTGGAACGTACCAAGTTATTGTTATTATTTAATTTTAGTTTCCTTATATCAATATTATTGTAAGCATTAAAATAACGGTGGCATTTATGGCGAGGGAGCTTGGCCGGCTTCTGACGTGATGGCGGGCGTCTCGAAATCTCGACCTTGCTCAGAGACGAGAGGCGCATTCCCCGAGAATGCTTGCAGAGCAAGGAGTCCGATCCAGAGGCTCATTTGACTATCGCAGCGGCCGGACAAATTATCCGAGACTGAGGAATGTGGGCAGGGCGGTGGCGGGTGGTCTCCCGTGTGGCTAATTGCAGGTGCAAGGGATGAGGCGCCGGCGGCCGGGTTGGGAGGAAGGAGGACGGACGGGGAAAGTGGAGAGGAGCGGAATGGTTTGGGCCGGGGGCGAGTTAAGTCGGCCCCGGCCAGTGCTGTGTGTGGAGTGAGAGGGTTAAGTGGGGGGGCTAAGGCAAACGCAGAGGGCAGTGGGAGGAGACGGGGATGATGCACCGGCGTTCTCACTTGCGCCAGTGCACGAGAAGAGGAGAAGGTCCGATTGGAGAGTCCATCGGTAGGTGAGGCTGGACTCTCCCTCGCGAGCAGGAGCAAAATAGGCATTTTGAATAGATTGTTATCCTTCAGCACGCCAAGATAGTTTATGCCCTGTGGGTGTGAAATGATGACCTACATTTAACGAAGATCTAAGGTTTACCGCTTGCATATATGCACCGTGACATGAATGCGGCTGGTGGTTCGACTAGTGTCGAGGGTATTCATGAGATTTTGCATCTCCTCAAGGTGCGGTTACGATAATAAATGTGTCGGTGTTAATTATGTCGATTCGTAGTTTTCTCAAGCATAATTGCTTATCTTCGAGCTGACTGGAAAATGAAATGAATGCTGTCAAAAGCATGCTTATAAAATGTAGTCGTATATGACTTATTTACAGTACTGGAAAGCCATGAATACTAGATTCCAATAGCAAAAATAAACCAGCATCCCCTTTCTTTGTTGCGGAATCCCTAAAAAATTCTGCCCGCAGAAATTTTTAAAATTAGAACTGGGTTAACTTGGCAGACGAAATGACTCATAGTGACTAAATGCTTACTACTTTCATTCATCCGCGATACTACTTCGTTCTATACTCATTAAGTTATCGGGGTTGTAACTTTGTAAATAACAATGCGTATATTGTTTCACATCCGTCCTCGGCACACCTTGAGCAATGAAAATTAGTAAATATCATGTTCTTTTCCAATCGTGTTAAGATTTCACAAAAAGGTGTTGATGAATAAAATCATCAGCATTAGATATGATGGAAAAATAAATAATTCATTTCCGTAGTACTAAGTTTTCTATGATATCTTAAACTGTTCTGCGGGTGAAAATGTTTTCGTAGAGGAATACATGTTGCACAAATCAAGTAGTTCTTTTATTTACTGTCTATTTTCAAAGATATATTCCGAAATATCTTTGGGCCCGGAGAGCCTACACATGGACGTGAATGAAGTCGATATCTAACTTCCATTTTAATTGATGGAGAGGATTTGAACAACTTGCACGGTGTATCTTTGCAGTGACTTGTCAAATGGGGGATAATTTTTTGTACCCTATAGAGTGAAGCCCGTTAAATTCACTTATTTGTTAATCCTGCCATGAATGTTTGGGGACTAAACGTCAAGTCATGAGGCTCAGCAGCTTATATCCGTAAAATTCTAGGAAAGAGCTTAAGTTAGAAGATATTATTATGAATAGCAAAATTTTTATTCCCTGTTTTCTTACATTGGTGGAGGCCCTAAAGCATGAATCTATCTCATCGTCATCATCACCAGTCATAATAGTGGTGCATACTTTGTGACCTTCGCCCCCTGCCACACACCCTCGCGGTGGCTTTCAGGGTATTACGTAGACGTAGACTCGATTCTCTCGACAGAGAATATCTTCATATTCATGTTATTCTTCTCTTTCACATCCATCCAATTTTCACATCCACATTTCATTTCCACTAGTTCCATATATCTCATACGAGGCCTTCCTTAACCATTCTTCCCGTTTACTTGTTTTTCGGCAATTTTCTTCATCAGGCCATCATGTCTAATGATGTGGTCGATTAAGTTGTCCCATATATTTCTTCAATTTTAATTTGACTTCTATATTTTGCCACTCTTCTTAAGACTTCTACGTTAGTCACTGGGTCGTTTCATTTTATCCTCACCATTTTTCTGTTGCATCACATTTCGAATGATTCTAGCCTTAAATTCTCTGCTGCTGTCATTGCTCATGCCTCAACTTTCATAAAGAAGAGTGCTCCAAATGTTATGAACTTATCTACTTAGAGAAAATCTCTTGTAAAGGGTGTAATTTTAACCATTTTCCTGAAATTGACAATGCGTTACAAGGTTTTATTTTTCCTTATGTTAGTGCATTTTAAGTCTATGTTCGGTTGATTTGCTTGTTTCATGCGTAATATACCAGCGAAGTCGAAATTTGTGATCTTATTTCTACCTATAGATATCTTGTGTCCCTTGCTGGACTAGGATTCTCATTATTGCATTAGGAACTAAATATTCTTAAATTTTGGTACCATTAGTCTCCTTACTTACTACTAATGGCATATTATTATCTTGACACCTTAGAAAGGGATAGGATATTCCTACAAACTCGAGAGCTGGACTGTCAGGAGGAGTGAAAATTCTTCTGTAATTACTCCTTATATAAATACCATTGTCAGTTATAAAGGGTCAAACTTAAGGTAATCCGCCAACCGCCTGTTTTCTCATCGAGGTGTTTTCAAAGATACATTTGACCCTATGGATAAGACCAGTAAAAGAGACAGTATCGCATAAAGGTACGACTGGAGTAAGTCCTAAGAAATCTCTCCAACTATCCTCTCTCGAAATAAATTATGGATATTTCAGGTAACTTAATGAGTACCTACTTACTAATCAAGTATACACACCGAACCTATAAGGACGAGTGCCGGGCCAGAAAGCGGGAAGTCCAAGGCCCTCGCGGCGGTCGTCAGACAAGCCCTCGCTCAGCACCGGGGATATTTGTAAGAGAGACGTTATATAACGTGATGCAGGAAATGAAGATAGATATAGTAGGAAATGTAGGCACGCTAGGATTACGGGAGTGGAAGGAGTGTCACCGGATATAACGGGGTGAAAGAGTTATTAGTATGGAAGTAAGTTTCCCTTTTCATGCGGGGGAATATGGGGGGCGGTAGAATTGCATGTAAATTAATTTATAAGGGAAGACCTGATTCAGCGGGAGTTGCCTTGGAATAAAATCTAAATTGACGGGGAAGGGTTGTAAATATAGGCTAAGTGAGCGGTAGGTTATGCATGTCGAAGTTTAAGTGAATTCGACCACATGTTTTCAGTTAGGATTTACATGCCGACAATAAACATAAGGGGAAAGGGGTAGAAAATATTTTAAACAAGCTTGACGGTATAATAGGGAATGTTCTGAGAATTAAGCACGTAATTATCATGCGAGGTTGGTATGCAGTAGTTGAAGTAAAGCAAAGGAATGCGTTTGGTGGTTTTTTCATGTGGATGAATGAGCTCGGGAGAAAGCAACGAGTTTTGCCTCAGGTATGACTTAGTAATCTCTTGTACTAGCTTCAAATAACAACCTAGATGAATATTCCTATATGAGAGAGCTACTCATAATTAACGAGAGATATTAAAAACAGTATGTTATGATTAGCATATGTTTCGAAACCGCCGGTAATTCTCTCAGTTTTTGAGGAGCAAATTCAAATTTTGACCTTGATATTATGGTATATCAGGTTAAAATTAACCTTATATTGGGTGGGTATAGGGCTAAGAGAGAAAGAAGAATACGGAAGTTATTAAGCATTAGTGATTGTTATTATTTGTAGAAAAAAGAGGGAATAAAGAGCTGTTGGAGTTAATATCACGTGATTAATTTATAAATGCGAAAAATGCATTGGTAAATACAAAATAATGCATGGGAAAACCTAGAGCAAGCGTTGGCCAAAAAAATCAATTTTCAGTGGAATATATGATCAGTCTGAGAAGTGTGATATGTAAGTTAACCATAGGAAAAAAAACAAATGAAATGTCCTTCACGTTTAAAAGCGTTTAGTTGAAATGCAAACGTTTTCGTTGGGGGGTACAAATTAGTGCTGGCGGTTTAAGTGCATTGTAATATACTAGTTGAAAACGGTTAATTAAAAAAATAAAAAGGGTATCATGAAAAGTATTCCGTGGTTAAGGAAGCGTTAGAAAAGAGAATGATTCTGGTGAGATGATCCTTATGTAAAGTTATAAACAAAATAATATAATAACCTGTAACAATGACTCGGTTTAAGGTCCTCTTGATGCTGGCTTGGAAGGAAGTTTGCAGACGTTAATGAAAATTTGACCTTTGAAACTGAGGACCAGTGAATGGTGAAGTATTTAGAGGAGTTGATGTGGGGGATAATGTGAGCAAGCTGGGTAAAGAGGAATAATAATGAACAACTTCAAGATATGTCGTGTATTGAAAGAAATTGATGAGAGAAATTTAAAATCACCGGATAACGAATCTTCCGGAAAAGAATAGTAGGGATTTTGAACATCATTAAAGGTAGCAGATATAAAGATTTTTAATTTGAATGTAGTGTCAAGGGTTTTAATGCTATATGATAAAAAAATAATCCAGAGAAGAACAGGTGGATAAGGCGATATCCAATCATCAAGTTGAGGATTGGATATCGCCTGGCTCATTATGTTAGTCTGTAGACTCTTGAGCACCATCGTAATAGAATCCTATTAAAAAATTTCTCTTATGACTAGAAGACGATTAATCTGTTTTGAGTGAATTTCAAACAAAATATTTGTATGTTTATGGGTAGCCATAAGATTGGAATTAAGAAAACACTTACTTATGCTCTTATATAGCTTCCACCTTTTCCTTTTTCCCACTTTATGCATAAAACTCGGAGTAATGAAGAATTGACAGGAATACATTTATTATTTTGCAGATTGAAATTGAATTTCCTCAGAAGTCTCCTGGCGTGAGTGAATGTGGTGTTGATGATAAGACACGACTCCAGGTTTCGTGACAATTATGTTTGGATTGTTACGCCAGCACTGAAAGATGACGACGAGGCAGTAACATACTATGACATTTGCGTGAGTACCTAACCATTTATTATTGTTAAGGGTTACTTTTTTTGTTGAAAGGAGTGGACGCGGAAAATGTCCGTGAGCGCTAAATCACCTTATTTGCGGAGGAAGGGGTGTCTCGAGTTTATTCTTTTTCACAAAAACCTTTCGCATTCTTCGCCTCGGGCCGGCTAGCGTAACATTGCTTCACTGGGTGTGGTCGGCATGCCAAAGGGATTTCCGCTTGTTTTTTATTCGCGATTTGGTGTCCATTTGCCCGGGTATGCAGAGCGTTAGCTGTCGACCAACCTTCATTTCCTTCAATGAAAGCGAGCGCATCCGGGCCCTTCACACTGCGGCTGGCACGTGGTCCCAATTGAACTTTTCTATTTACCGGAGTGAAAGGGGAAAGGTAGTCGTAAGCTCGCCCTATCCTTACGTAATCCGTTTGTTGCCTGCTTCCTTTAGGATGCATTCACGACGGAAAATTGACACTTTTATCTATGCCATTGTTAGGAATGTTATCAATTTCTTACGCGTTCTGTTACATAGAATCGATAAGTGGTGTTCAAGTACTAAGGCGTAAAAAAGCTCCGGAAATAACATTGTGTTGCAACTCGTCAACGATTTGCTGGAATTGCGAAACGTGATTTTCGCAGTTTGGTGAAATGCTTATACTCTCATGTATAATTTTATGCTTTTAACAGGCAGTCATGTAAATTCAGTAGTTTCCAGCGATATTGAGTGGTATTCGAACATTTCTAAATGAAGACAAAACTTGCAATTTACTACAAATTAAAAACAAACTATAATTCGACCCGGGTTTCGTTGATGACCAGTTCTGTTCGTTCTGTAACATCACCAGGAGACCTGGTGATGTTACAGAATCAATATCACATGGTGATGCTGCATCAATGCAGCATCACCTATTGATGCTGCTGAGTCAACGGAAACCTGGTCGTATTAAAATTTGTTTTCAATTTGTGGTAAATTGCAAGTTTTGCCTTCATTTCGCTTTGAGCCAGCCACATATCCTTTAGAAATTACACATTAAGAATTATGGGTCTTGATACTAGGCCTTAAAAAAACAACGAAAATTTACATTGTAGCATTGTCCAAGTGTAAGTATATCACGGTGGAAAATCCTGTGACCAATCTCTCATGTCGAAACTCCTACCGCTATGGATGAATCGTTTCATTGACTTGTACTGACATTGTTACGGCTATCATGGAGATGAGAGCCGGCCGACAAGAGACTTCCGGTATTGGATTCATGTCGTTGCGAAAGAGGATGAAAAAGGAGAGGGGAAAAGAGGATCATTTCCAGGTGCTTTAGCAACTCACTGCCGCATCGGCACGGAAAAATCTTTACTTTTGGCGATTAGTTTTTTTTTAGAAAATTTCCGCATTCTTGCTCTCAGTTAAATCAGTTCCAATGAGGATCATGTGGGGGGAACCGGTGCTGAATTAAATACAAAACGTTATTGACATTAAATATACTTAGCACTCCTAAGTATATTTAATCTATTTCATGAACAAGCAGCTGGAAAGCAAGGAAAATACCAGTTATCTGTCCTATTTTTGGATCAAATAAATCTATTAAATGCAATGATTCAATTGATAAGTCAAAATATTAATAGATTAAATCCCTGAATTATTCCTGAGTTAGGTACTAAAAAGAGTTTCTTACAGGATTTTAACAGAGGAAATACCGTGTCCAGATCTTCTGTTGAATGTATTAATAATGTATTATTTAATTTGTGCTCCGTCGCGAGTGCAAATAACAATTATCCTTCAATTTCATTGTAAGTCTAGCGGGAACTCAGGAATACTGGGGAGCAGAATTAGATATGTCATGCGGTAAAATTTATGGTGTATTTCTCGCCTTGCATATGCTGGAGGGTTGTGAGTACTAAGTCCGTATACTCGATATAAAGGTCAGATGAAGGTGAAACTAATTTCGGATTGAATTGACCTGAATAGCATGTAGCTCGCATTTGCCTCCTTTCCCAATCTCCCTCGCCGTCTTCCTTTACTCCAAGAGAAATTGGAATCTTGTTGGTCTTGCTTTTTTTGATCATGTCGAAGGCAAGGCTTGGAAGAGTGCCTAGCCGATCGTTCTGATAATTGTTAGAATCCCGTCTCGGTATGAGTGCTAAGCATGGGGGGAATCGGGATTGAACTTGCGTACAAATATACACGTGTACTTATGCGGTGGCCGTATTTTCCAGTAATAAAATTGAAAGTAAGATATTCAGTTACCTTTTAATTGGGTACCCATTTTTCATGGTCTGTAATAGAGCTACGTATTTGTAAAATCTATCTTAAGCTTTTCTTCTAAAAGTTTTTGAAGAAGAAGAAGGTGAACGAATTATTGATACTATTTTTACTTATTTAAACTTTTCTTACTTATTGATACGTTCACGAAAATGTAGGGAAATCAAAGGCTAAGTTTCTAAGCATCACATTATACAAAATAGATGGCACTGGTAATTCTGCTGTGTAATCTTCTTTTGCGATGAAGTTTGGACTACTACCCCTTTTTAAAGTATCCGAAAAAAAAGAAAGGCGATCGAAATTTAAAACAGTAGATTTTTGAAAAGAGCTTGCAATTTCAAAGGCAACATTTTGGAGCATCTCTTCTCAGGCCCGTTGCCAACACGTGAAAATAGGAAGTAATCGTTTCAAATGCTTGTTTATTTTCTTAAAAACGTTTACACATAGTTCTTGGGAAGAGGTAAAGGTTTATTCACAACTACCTATTTCGACTCAGCAAATACTTTAAGAAAACTCGCGGGTTATTTTGGAAAATATTATAAATTCGAGGTATTTTTCTTTCATAGCTAGCGCCCGCCGGGAAGTTAAAGGGGTTTAAGTTTAGGAAAAAAATTAAAATTCACCCAATGTAATATGACATTTCCACACAGCTGGTTTCAAAATCCCAAAAATAATTCCTGCTTTCAATTTATCAATTGTGTGAAGCATGCCAAAAATGACTTCAGTTATAAACGGTTTCAAACGCATATGTCATGGCATCTTCTCGAATGAGTGACTCGGGGCCCCCTATCCTGCCACCAAAGCCAGTACAACTACCTCCCGTGTCGATCACCTCCCTTTTCCCGCCTCGCCTGCATCGCGGGCACAACGGCAGACCAACAATCGATTAGTGCATTCTGAGTCAGTTGAGTCGTGGATCGCGACCGGAGGCACGCACATGCCTCGAAAGGTTCACCATCCTCGCAGACGATTAAGCTGAGGAGGCCTGATGGACGATAAACCGCCACTTTGGTCCGGTGGACTTTCGAATTTAGGACTCCAGTCGTGATCATATCGGACTCAGAGCGGGGGAAAGCTATGGGGAAGCGGACGACAGGCTAAGTGCGTGAAGGGAAGATTTCGCTCGATCCTCCCGATTAGATTTCCGTTTCCTCTTAATTACTTAGCTCTGCAGAATATCGACCACCAATAAGCTCCTTCTGGACGCCTTGCGTCGAAATGTGTTTCTTTACAGGGAAAAACATTCAAGGATTTGTCCTAAACAATGATTTTTGTGTATGACAACTTTGCTTTAAAATGTCCAAGGCTAAGATACTGAATATGTTTGCACTCACTGAAGCACTCCCCGGGCACTTAATCATATCTTTTTTTGTACTGTTCGCCTCCCGGGTTTTGATGTAAAGCGTATTCACCAGTCGTCGGATCCCATTACGTCAAAAATCGGTCGTGCAACATCAAAAGTTCAAGTTTGAATAACCAATTGTCCGTAAACTAATTCGGTGCTGTGAATAGATTACTCATAATGACGCCTGCGTGCGAAGAACTACGTATATTTGCAGTCATTCCCCTCACATGGGTACAATGCTTCTATGAAAACAAATTTTTGAATTTATGGACCAGTTCAAAACTGAAATTTATGTGTAACATGCTGGCAAGGAATGTAAGTATCGAACAGTTTCGCGGGAAATGAAATCAAAAGTTAGTTTTCTCTTGTGGCACACTGGCAAACTTTACTTCAGTAGAAATCTTACTCATGTTTCATAAAGTAAGGGAATTTTTCCGGCCTATAATTTACCGATTAATTTTCTGAAAAACATAAAAGATCGGGAAAAATTTGGTGTTTAATGCACAATTGCATCATTAATCTCATCATTTGTCTTCATGCTAATTTTCATTTGGAAAGTAACATTTCCTCTCACTAGGTAAGGTATGCATGTCTCTTTTTCAAGTAATTAATTACAAGTCTTACGGAGAAGCAGAAAGCTAACATGAAAATAAGCGTCACAATATTTACCTGTATAAATAGTTTTATTTTTCTTAGGCTACGTGCTCATACGCAGAAAATGAAGTTATTATTTTTCACCGACTCCAGCTTTCTCTCGCTCCTGGAGCGTTAGGGTCTTGCGACCTCTGTCAGTTCTCCAAGGTCATAAATGGAAGATAAATTGATTACGGACCCATCATAGATCGTTTATTACTTACGATCACAGGTCTGATCGTACCGCCTGATGACTGTGAGACATTTTGGCGGGATGAGGAGGGTGAAGTGATGCATTAGAAGGGGAATACGGCCTATTTTAGGGATTGATGAGATTTCTTTCGGAACTTTGGGAAAGTTTCTTTTTGAGAACTTCCGTAAACTTCTCGAAGACATTAATTTAATGTTACGAATATCCAGTACTTTCAACCATCTCAGTCTCGAGTATACTTTCAATTTAGAAAAAAATAACAGGAAGCGGAAAAAGAGAAACTGTAATGTTCTCTTTTGCTTTTTCTTGCCAAAATTTTTTCTAGCTCTGAACTTTTTGGATATGCATGTTTAAATTATAGAAATGTGTTTATTTTTCCATATTAATTACCACTTTCATTTTAGCTGTTAATCAGGGAACTTAAAAATATTTACCGTGCAATAAGAAGTTAAATTTTCTATCGTGATTGTGGTTTGTTATACCGATTTATTCACCTGCAGTTACCCTTGGGGCAGAAAAATCTTTCGCTGATGTCACATATTTGAGCGATTTTTACATACAATCCCAATAATGAACTAGGTTTGAGTTTGTCTGATTCTCTAATTATTTGTTATCATTGAAGAGATTCGCTCTATTGTAAGTCACTATTGTATGATTATGATTACTATGTATATGCCAGCGTTTGCTCCTCTACGAACTAACGCAAAGACAGTAGTCCCAAGCGTGAAATTTAAGTTAGAATGTGTAAGATCTGGGGTAAAAACGGCTTAATGGGGAGGCCTAATTAATTTCGAAATACTTGTGCTTTGCTTCTATTATTTCTCATATAGTCCGGGATATATGGAGGGGAAAACGAATTCTTGATCATTACCCAATAACCCCCCTGTCCTAAATGGCGCAAATGACCTCAACTGTCGGTCGCCTCCCCTGAATAACTAACTAACTAACGAATTCTTGAGCCCTTCGGATCGAAGATTGATCTATCTTAAAATGTTGCATCAGTCCTGCAATGGGTGAAAGTTATGAATGTTTATTTATGTATTGACGCAAGATATACATGTGTGATGTCTGTGTGCCTCAAATTTGACTTATCCGAGTATGATAGGTATAATTTGGCAAACTACCAAAGTGTCCAAATTCTCCAAAGTTTATTGACAAAACATCAATAGACATGTTATAGTTTCGGCACTGCATGCATGTTTAACTACGAAATGCTTCCTCGTGGTTGAAGGGATTATAAAAATGGAATTTTTTCCAGACCAAAATGCGAAAGGTCATTTATGTCCATTTTCCTTACCGCAATATAGATGCGCATTTCGATGATAGACATCTTATGTTTTTAACCTGATTACAGTGATTTTTGCACCAAAAATTTAAGCTGGAAAAAATATATTACTGATTAAAAAACACTTAAATGGACCATAAGATGGGTGATTCAATCAGCTACGAGGAAAGTAATCTGCGGAGCTTTTTACAGGGGAAATCCGTCGGACTAAATCACTTGTAGACTTAAAATTTATGATGGAAGAAAACAATTGACGCGTGACTTTTTGCATGAGTTAAAAGTAAGGCGGTTGATGAACCGTTTTCCATGTTATAAATATTCATAGTGGCCAAGAGGTAAGAGCTACCAAAGTTGGTTCCAGTTAAAAATCAGCAATATTTGCATTAAATTGATTTTAATGGAGTATCTTTATATCACTAGAACTAAATATTGAAAGTTTTTAGCGCATATTCTTGGTTGTAAATTTTCTTCTATCGTAATGTCAGATCTTCTTTTATTTTTAATCTTTTCCATGTTAATGCTACTCACGAGACCACATTAACCTATTATCACAACTGGTATATGATACCACTCTATAAATTCCTAATTAGGTCACTCTGTTAAGGGATGAATCCGGTCCCCTTACTGTTAGTGACCCAACTTCCTTCATGAGTTCGAGCTCAGAATAGCTACAGTTTCACGCGCGAGATCTGAAGGCCCGATTATCCATTCCGTTGGTCTCATCTTGATAATGATTCACCGTTCCTTGAGCTTGAAGTTGAGAGGCTATTTGATCGAGTCTTCACTGACGCCAATGTGATGTCCGGCACCTGATCGTTAACTCCGGATAACTTTCTCTCTTTTTGTTTACTCGGTGCTAGGAAGGGAAAGGCGTTTCGTGCATGGGGAAAAGGGTTCGGGAGAGCGGTAGGGGAAGGGCAGGGAGAGAGTGGAGAAAAACGTGGGTGAGAGTGAGTGGTATTCTGTTGTGCTAACGGGTGTATTTTTAGGGAAGTTTTCTGAAAAAAAATGGTGACGGTAGTCGTTGAGGCTGTCTAGTTACCCCAGTACAGTTGTGCCTGCTTGTGGTTGAAAACGATTTATTTAGCTTTTAAAGGTTCTATCAGGAAAACCATAACTGCACGTGGAGTCGTTATTTGTCGATAGCACTAATTGTGTGCATAACTCATAAAGCGAATATTCCATAAAAGTATGACCAAATGGCTGTGAGGATAATATGAATTGTTGTTGAGTTGCGAGTGAAACACTAGGTCGTTGGAAATGCGCTGACAGAGGATGATGTTTCTCAGATTTTCTCAAAAGATTTTCAAGGATAAGTATATTTGATGTAATTACGCATGGCTCTTTTTTCGAAACTTCTTTCTTTATGATAGCATTTGGTTAAAGAGTTATGGCATTTAAATCGACCTATTTTCGCTACGCTCCGCAAAGTTTATAAAGTCAAAAGGAAGAAAACTTTTGCGATTCTCCTTTGATTATATTTCTTGTTTCTTGAACGTGGGTTTAAGTATGAGGGAATATTTATTTTGTATTGCTTTCATTTATGCATTGATGATAATGTTACTCCATAATTAGTTTTTGACAGTAAGTTTATCATTATATTAGACCGCATTAAATAACCAACATCCATGGAAATAATTTTGTTTTTAAATCTGAATAAATTGTTTTTTTCTTTATACTGATAAATTTGTGACTCAAATCAGCCATATTGATAATTATTCGTTTGAGTGAACTTTTTTGTCATGAGATTTCAACGAAGAAACCAAATTCTTGAATTTTGGGAGCTTTGTGTCCTCAAAGTTATTATTAGATGGCCATTACTTTCCTGTGTATCTTTCGTGCCAGGTCACCTCCTAAACCTCTCTTATAAATCTTTTCCTTATATGATTCATTCGTGTTAAATACTGACCATTTCTTTTCTCGTTTCTTCGTTATCATTTCCGGAATGTAGAATAATATATTATCCCTTAAATAAAATCTTAGCTCTACCATATTAGCATGCAGTAAAATTGCGGAATGCGGGTTTGAAATTTCAGGCCAAATGATAGAGTATGTATGTATATACATATATGAATGTAAATAACGGTTGACTGAAGGAGTGGTATTCCGATCAAGCATCTTCTAGGAATACCCACTTTTTCTCCGAGGTCTCATTCGGACGCTAGCTCAATTCCACCTCGTATTTTCCCTCGTGGCAAGAGGTAATAATCGGCTTTCTTACTTCCTCCAACCTCATGCCCTGTCAAAGCTTTCTTCCTCACACTCCCTTTTCCCTGCGGACACCTGCGAGTGCTGCAGTAGGGGCACAACCATCCAATTCCTTTGCCCAGCCGGCCGTGACCTTGCGCGGACCGCCACGGCATCTGCGTCCACGCTTATACCTGCATCCAACTGGTGCAGTCATGCCGTGACCATGGAATTCCGTTAAGTCTTTGTTTTGTACGCTTAACGATCTGCTCTCATGGTTCAGCCGCTGTCATTCTCAACAGGGACTACCCCAAGGATTTTCTCTACGTTAATGCTTCCAGGTTTCTAAGTGTTTTTCGCTCGAAATTTAATTTCCCTCGATCAGCCAGAAAGAAATGCATCAACGGAAGCTTTTTGACCTTTATGTTTTCTCCATTCTCACTTCATTTATTTATGTGAGAAATTACTTAAACCAAAACATTATAATTGCAAGTTTTAAGACTGTTTATTGATCCTATTTAATACAATTTATCACGCCCCGGTAACATCGCTACAGGGAGGTAGCGGTTTAATTCCACCTCGGGATCCCACCCAAGGACGTCATGCATGTCCGATTATTAGGATTGATTTGGCATTGCAGTTAAAACATAGCTGTTGGAGGCCTGTAAAACTTAGTTGCAAAAGTGAGGATGCTAAATTAAACTCAGAATATTGCTTCAAGCTGCACTTCTACGAATTCAGCTGGGCTTAATTGTGGATGCTTAATATGGCTGATACCTGGTACAGAAATATATATCATGGTTGCATGAAGTAGACAAGTGGATTTTTTTAGAAGCTTTATACTTACCTAAACCTCATACTTACCTACACATATGAAATGAATGAATAATCTCGCCGCGAGCAAGTGATTTTCATAGAATTTCCTCGTTTCCAAATATTTCGAATAAGAGTTTAGAATGGAGAAGTGAATGATTTTTGTAAGCACAATTTACAAACTTTGGAATATCTTTCCATTTACTTGCAAAAAATCAGTTAACGAATGAGAGCTATTTGGATATAGAAGTATCACACAAATGGAGATTCTCGTGTTACTCGATACTAGAATTCCATTAGATGGTTAATGATATCTTTGTAACTACGTAATGAATGCCTTTTTTAGATACCTTGGTACTTGCAATTTATTTTAATTTCAAATATCAATTACCTCTATGTTTATAATCTGCTCAGTTTTTCACTCTTGGCTGACTTTAAATATTAATTAAACCAGATATTTGATATCAGAATACTGGTATTTACATTTCATAAATTTAGATTAATTTGCTTAGACTAATGGCCAACGAGAAATAATAAAAAAATGTTATACTCTGTAGAATGTGGGGTGGAATAAATATCGTATACATTTACAGTTATATTATTTATTACCAATTTATTCACATAAATGGGAATTAAATATTTACAAATAATTTGACTTTGTATTACATCAATGGGAATAGAATGTTTATAATTTTTCATCGGAGTAGCCGAAATTTGAGCGCCTAGGTATTAGATAGAGGTGCTATTGACCCTAGGGCATAATAAAAAAACCTCCAAATCATTAGTGGCAAGCTCATTAGTGTGATGATTCATCCTGTTATGTGTCTCATCTATATTCATAACAGAATTTTGAACGGGGAAAGGCTAGAGTAGCATACCTAATGCGTAGTGCTGGTATTTGGTGACGTAAAACACGACGCAGAGTGAAAACACCAATGATTATGATGTTTCGGGCGGTAAACATTTGTATAAACAATCTCCATGACTCAATGAATCTTTAATGTGCACCTGCAATCCATACTCCTTCGTCGCTGCTGAGTTATTATTTTCGGGAATCAGCAGTAGTCGCAGTTTCATGTCTAACAGGCAGCCTGAGGGGCCCCTAGGCGCCGTAGCTCGTGCATAAGCTTATGCACCCTTAACTTACAGACATCCTCGTTTACTGATGCGAATAGCGTACATTAGTTTTTATTCATTACTGCTATATATTTTAAAAATACTTCTGGGGAACCCCTACGCATTAACTTCTCTCTTGCGAAAACGAATGTTCCTAATCTTGGAGGACATTTTGAATATATCTAACGTTTTTGAAAGTATTGCAAAATATTTCAGTCTTCATGACACACTAATATTATTGCCTTCTTTTTGAAAGACTTTGCCGCTAGATCGCACTCAGTTGCATTTGAAAGAATTCCAGGTACACATATGAATTCATATGAAAGCTGACAGCTAATTGACAGACTTATGCCCGGCACACACAACATACATCTAGAACGAATATCTACACTTCTCGATAGATTTTAGATAAATGAATATTAATAAATGTGATATATTCCAGTTGAGTGGCTACGTTTATGCTATATTTTCGTGCACTTGATCAAGTGAAAGATTCTAGTCATTCTGAAGTGTCATTATAAAGATACGAATATATTGGAATAGCACATTTTACACATTCGGCACGATGACACGATAAAATGGTTTTATAATTATGCCCCTGGTAGCAATTTAATTTTCTGAGATTAGAACTTGATTTCTTGCACAAATTAGCAGGTTTTTCCGAGTTAACGAAATTTGAAATTCCACACTTCTTAAAACCAATTGTGCGGAGGTAGAATACATTTAGAAAGTAGACATCGCCCTTTTTGTTGCTTAGAAACTTGATAAGCACTTTCATTTATTTATGTTTTGTGATACGGCGTGATTACATTTTTCATTAATTACTATAACTTTATCATTCCTTAAATTTTAATTGCCCATACATTTTTAAACATATTTAGTTTTCTGATGACTATTTTCATGGTGAAATACAAGCGTATTCCATTTTTTTTATGTAGCCTTTCCGCCCGCTAATGCCTAATTTTGCTAGGCAGTCATCACAAAAACAGCTATGGCACTAGTTCAGAATGCTCAATGAAATATATATATGGCAATATGGGGCATAACTGTTTCATCTTAAAACTGCTTAGGACTGCTTATTCTGTAAACATCATTGAACCCAATTGTATTTTGGGCGGTAGAAAACAGTCTCAATCAATGGTCGTGGATGAATTCACGTAAAGGCAATAACTGCTGGTTTTGAGATGTCCGTTCAAATCATGCCAGTGGGCTGCCAATATCATTGCTATTTTCCGGGAAAAAATCATTAACCTTTGAAATCGAGTGTGAGCGATTTGAGCAAACAATAGTATGAGTGATTATATCGGCCGTGGATTCAGTAATGTGATATTAAAATCACATAAAAGCACATGATACCAGGAAGAGTTTCCTGTTACCTCCAACCATGCTACTGACCAGAGAACAGTAACACTCACGTTAATAGTCACACTATGAATGGACGGCATATGTTGTTCTCTTCATCAGTTTTTTATAGTCTATCACATCACTGATTTCCGTGAAAGGAAAGAATTTCAGTTCAAAACCCTATATCATAAAGTATCAGTAATGGCGTAGAATTCAGTCAACCACTTGGACAGTGGCAAAGGCGCTAAAAGTGACTTTTTTCGGCTCTGAACACTCCCCGAACCTCTTGTTCTTCTTAATAACTGACTTAAGACAAGAGGTGTTAGTTGAAGAAGTGTTGCTAAAAGTAGTTAGCCTTGGTTTGTCACTATCGCCTACGAAGGAAAGCGTTCCGCTGCTTCCCCAACTCCCACCGTAGTCATCACCCCACCGCCTTGTAAGCCCTCCGAGCCTTAGAGAGGTCGATGCGACATCAATGTAACGATGAGCCATTGGTCGTGTTCTCGGGGGGCTCTTGCTTCGACTCCTCCTCCTCCTGACGGCTTCATCCCACTGCTGCTGCTGAGCAAAGGTTGTGGATGAAGAAAGTGGACCCATACGATCCCTGCTAGCACTTCGAAGTCTGTTCTTATTTCCTGACCAGGTTGAAGCAGAGAAGACAGATGAATTAGAAGAACTTTTACTGGCTCCGGAACCGACTGAAGAACTTCCAATAGACGTGGGACCTGCATTGTTGTTGTAGTCCCCGATATTGACAAGAACCCAAGAGTACTGAGAGGGTGGGGGAGGATTTGGAGGTGCCTGAGTAAGGGGGATATTGACAGCAGGTCGATCTACGGAAACCCTTATGTATTGCCCTCTGACAACTCTCCCTGCTGTTTCCTGTGTTCCGTTCTTGAACCCATGTGAGTGGAGGCTTCCGCACTTTTCGTTTACGTGTTGTAGCTGATATTGCTGGCTATCATCTTGCGCACTACATTCCTTTCCTTTTCTAAGGTAGCGGCGCCTCTCCGGTCTCTGTGGTGGCGTTTCGTCTGAAAAGTTGTCTTTCGACGTGGTAGAAGCATCACTGCGCCACACTTTCCGTAACTCTGCATCTTTACTGGCGGGGCCAGCCATGGTGGTATTAATTGGTGCGGCGACTAGAATGGCTGGTTGCCGTTGCCTTGAGGTTGCTTCCTTTTTAGCTACAGTGCCGTTTTGATCGACTTCTGACCTAATAATTACTCCCTCAATTTCACGCAATAAACGCGACTTGTTAGGAACAAGATTGGACTGCGAATGAAGAATGTCACCTACATCTGGAGTGCTAATGCTAATGATACTAGAAGGCTCGGATTCTGAAGGTGACGATGAGGAATTACCCTTCCTAGTTAACCCGGCGACCTCTATGTGAGTGACTCCATCCCCGTCTACTCGCTGAACGAGGTTATACCTCCCAGCACTCTCACCGGATAAGGTTCCAATATTTGGCCGTCTACCAAGCGTTGAAGTCACCTGCGACGAAGTTGTGCTGGCCGTTTCCTTCCTCCTTAGGTTTTTAAACTGTTCTAACTTGACCCTAAGGCTCAACTCGTTGTAGGAATCCACTAACTTTCTCGCGCTCTCCTCATTCTTGCACTCGAACACCACCGCCTCTAAGCCACCTGAGGAACCTGCCGTAACCTTTCGCCCATTTGTCTGAGTCGTCGTTTGCGGCTGTCCGCGCTTTACCACCCACACGGCGACTCGGGGGAACGCGGGGTCGGCGTGGCAGAAGGCGACGTCAGACACCGCATACAGTTCTCGGAGCTCGTCCTCACAACCCAGTCCCTTCCTCAACCTCTCCTCCTCCTCTTCCTCCTGCGTCGACGCGTCTCCCGCATCCCCTTTCCTCCTCCTCCGCCTCTGCCGGAATGGGAAGGCGCCCCCGACGGTCGGCGACTCAGGGTCTTCCGTGTCCGAGGACGCGCTGCTGTTGGCGCTGCTCGATGCCTCGTCCGCTGCAGGGCTAGCCGGCCCGCTGGGCGACAGACGCTCTTCGCCTCCCGAGCGGGTCGAATCCGTGTCCGATTCAAAACCCTCGTCGCGTTGTTTACTGGAGTGCACGTGGAGACCCCGGGAGCCAATGCGCAAGAGGTACGAGGAGTGAGATGCCGCCTGATTAGGTACCTTCGGTTGAGTGGCGGAAGTGTTGGAGGTGGGTACGGGCCTGAGCATGAGCAACGTCCTCACAAGACCCGCAAGGCCGGAGGCGTCGACCACGCCGGACACAGGGCTCCTTCCAAGCAGAATGGCTTCGATGCAGGCCGACTTTGATTCGCCAATCCCTGGTGTTTGCCCACCGACATTGCGACTAATAGTGCCCGTGTAGGAGTCTTTGTTCGAAGCTTCCTTCATCTTGAACGTGGGCTCTCGGATTAATTGCAGCTACAAAGATAAGCACACTCTTGAGCGCCTAGGTAAGCCAATATTTGAAGGCTTGTCACTTGAGTGTCTCGTATGGCAGAACAAAATTCATTTGTTATAGCTCAGCAATGTTTTTGTATGAAGTTCATCCGGCTGTTCTAGAATTCCTTTCTTCATCTTAGAGAGAAATGTGAAGTCCACCGGCAAGGTCACAGCAATCCACTGGTTTTCTCAGAAAAACTGAAAAGAATAAAGAGAAAGAAAGTTTTTAAACTATTTAAAAATATTCAGTTTTTATTATAATCATAGCGTTGTTTTAGAGGTAATCTCTTATTATATTTGTCAATCATTCAGTCATCCATTCAACTATTTACATTTTTATGTAGCTCATTATAAAAGTCAGAACTGAAATATGACAAATGTACAAAAGGTTGCGGTATGGCTTATGCACTGATCAACTCCAAGTTATATACCATGTTATTTTAATGTCGTTTATATCTCTATAGGTATATTTTGAAATTTAATGGTTGCTCATAAAAAGCAAAACGGTAATTACCTAAGCTATGATTTATATATTAGACATCATTAAGAACATAGCTCGGATAACAATATCCGGAAGTATTTACATTAAGTAATGATTTCACGTTTCGGAAAATTGTCTACATATTGCTGCATATTTTCCTTTGCTTTCAAATTAAATTCATAACTTTGGACTTTTAAAAGTATGGAATAAGAATACTGATGTTTTTGAGTGCACAATATCAGTAACCTTTTGCGTTGACTACCTAATGTTTTTTTCCTACAGTGGCACCTCGCAATTCGGCATCCACATTTTGTACGTAAAACTTCATGATCTCGTGTGTGGCAATGTACAATGTCATTTGGTTTTTACAATTTTTCTTGCTGTTTTAGTGGACTCACTGGCGGTAGAGAGAGCTTGATGGGCCCAGCATTGAATTAATCTACTTGTAAAAGACTGATATGGGTGTCTCTTGAAACCTAGCGGTCTCGTTTTAATACAAACTATTTGGAAACGGAGTAGTGCCAAGTTGTGAGCACACCTGTACTTCAGTGATCAATATGTCTTTATTTCTGATGTATGTATTTCTTTCATGGGGCCTTCACTGAAAGCAATTATTATTGGTTCCCTCTTTTAACTGAAAAATATCTAACTCAAGCGCCATATTGCTATTTTATAGATACTTCGGTGTACGGATATTTTACATTAAGATAATATCAATTTTTCACTTTTAAACTTAGGGTAATTTCTATATCTAATAGAAAAACTAATATGCATGTTTTAGGTGTCATGAACTCTAGTCGAAACATTTTCTTGCTCGAACGTTGCCAGATTATTTTGCCTCTTCCTATTTCTTCGCATGCATTCTACCTGTACTTCCTACTTTTAAATTTCATTATTGCTTAAAGTTCTTTGTTTGCTACTCTGTTATGAAAGAGAGCGAAATTTTCTTAGAAAATTTAATAATAATAATGCATTTATTTAATGCATTTATTATAGGAAAATAATGCAAATTCAATAAAAGGAGTCGTTTCAGGCGTGATGTGGTGGAAAAACATAATTAAAGAAGTTTGGCAATTTTCAGCAGAATAAACTTTAAACCGACTGGTTTCAATGTACTATATCATCTACATTATTTCTACAGAGAGATTTTTGTTACCTGGTGATGATGCAGTACATCGAACCGGTCGGTTTAAAGTTTTTCTGTGGAAAAGGGCCTATCTTCTTTAATTTAAATACAAATTAAACCTGTATACCATTCGGTATTCAACAAAATTTAATTCAGAATGGAAAAGGAATTTGAACAGGGTGCCGCTAAACGTTTTATGGTTACTTAGAACGTCCTTGCGCCTCAACGATATGTTCTCCATATCACAAGGGCTGAAGCGATCTAGGTTGCATTGCACATGAAGGTCTTCCTTCCGACACCGGAAGTGTGTTTGATACGCGGTGTCCTCCAAACTTTAGACGTCGATGGCGACAGATGTAGCGGCGGCGAAGCCCTCTCAGTTCCTGGCTGGCCATTTACACCATCGCCCTTCCCCTATGTGCACCAGCACGTGCTTCGCTACCGACCCCTCTTACGCCACTTGAAGCGGGAAACCATGTCGAAGACTCGGCGGCAGTACTTTCATTACCGTTTTCCCATCTCTTCCAGCTCTCGAGTGGCCCCGTTGCGTCAGGAACTGGTGGATGAGCATCACGAGTTGATTGGTGAATCGCTTTTAGCGTCCCCGAAGGGAAAGCTCAGAGGAAGTGAGCATTGAGAGACGTCACTCTCAAATTACTCTCAAATATAGCGTTGACAGACGATGTACGCGGCCATTTTTCAAGAATGAAACCCCTTTTACTGTATCCCCCCATTTTATCCGTTTTGCAGTCTAAGCTAGGGTGCGAGGGTAATACATATTCACGTATAAATTTGAATTCAAGTGTCGTTAAGATTGATACTGATATTCTATGCGTGATTATTTTAGAAATATTCTTTTAACCTATAAAACGGAGAGCTGATAAGTATTGTAAGCCGCCTACTATCACTGGTATCTTTTAGTAAACAAGGTTTAAAATAATTATGCCTTTGAGCAATCATAGGATCGCAAACTAATTTCTAATGGATCATGCTGCATTTTAATCATCGCACTTTATTTCACGTCTTTTCCATCGTAACTGGTTCTATTCTTCCGAACCAAGTAGTATAATCATATTGTTTCACATCTTTAATGGACGTAAGTTGTGTGAAGCACGAAGTTGTGGTGAAGTAATCTTTAATCAGTGAAAGACAGTTAGTATAACCCAGGATTATATAATGTCTTCAAGACGTCACTTCCCCAACTATCCCTCAAACACATTCCACTACCATTCTTTCTTCTGTTATCTCATCAACTGAAAAAGTGCAGCTTTATGGCGAAGGAACCTAACGCTGCAAATGAAATGAAGTAGCACCTAACTGTCATTAGCTTCACATTACCTTAGGGGAAACTATACGAGTGCCATGAATTAAATACTCTAGCACTTCTAGAAGCTTGACGTCTCGCGCTTTACCTGCTTGCACCGCTCTCACAATGTTATTCCGCCTCTGACTTTCCCTGGGACAAACAGTCACATGCTGACAGTCACATGAAATTCGAATCACAGAAATCACTCATGCGCGGATGGATGGGAGCAAGGTGACCTCAAACAGGACACCCCTCCAACCCTCTCTTCCCCACTCCACTCACCCCACCCCCATTTAATTCTTGTCACCCCCGCGTATCAGTTGTCATGGACCCGCCCCAATGTACGCACCGTCGCTCTGCCTGCCCCACCCATCCCCCTCCTCCTTTGGCACCACTCATTCTGTAAGATTTCCGTTCCCTTCCAAGCTCATGTCCAACAAGATTTTCCTGTCCTCCAGTGATGCCCCCCAACTGAGAAATCCATATACTTTCCCTTTCTCTCATAATTATTATATTTAAAGTGTGATGGTTGGACGAATTTTGTGCGATACTTGTATTACAAGGAACTTATATTACCTAGGAAGAGAAATAGTCTTTATTCCAGCTACATGTTGTTCACTATCCACAATGGAAAGTAAAACCAAATTAAAATATCAGCACTGATGGTCGGAAACGACACTTTCTCAGGAATGACTATTCATTTTTCCGAAAAAAAGGCACTAACCGTCCTGCAGTGGAGTGGTTATTTTCGAGAAATAATATTATTAGAGCATTGTCTCCTATTAGTCTCCTCCTGTAGGACTAAGGGGTCATTTTTTTTGCTCTCCGGAAATTATGTGATTCGCGTTTATATACTGTTGTCAGCGAAATTTTGTTTCTTATGTTTGATCCGCCTCTGTTAATCTTCATGACAACATTTTGAAACAGCCTCGAAAAAATTATTTATTTCCTAAGAAAATTTACGCAGAGACCTTCGTGTAAATTGTTACGAGTCCTCTACTCTCTCTTTATTATTCCTCTTAAGTTGGTGCAAAGTCATTTTCTTGATATGTTAAATATTCTTAAGTATTTGAGTAGTCAAAGTATTGTGAGGATAATGGGTTTTCCACGAAAAAACCTGAAATCTGCATAGAGTACCGATGGCAGTTTTGCCATATTCAAAGGCAAAGCTGTTGAATCATCTAACATGTTCGTATCTAATAAGCGTTGTTTGTGTGGGTAAAATGTTTCAGGAAAGGTTGACGTGCTTGTGTATATCAGGGTACTTTGAGTTCGAGATAGAGATCTTTGCCCGGATCTAATTTCTGAAGCTCAGCAAATGGCTCCTGGAACATACGATCGCCTGTTTGAAAAATATTTGCCACACAGTTTACGTTTAGCGTCTAAGGCTTAATTGATGCTCGTAGTAGTGGGCTCCATCCCAGCTTATTTGAGTGTTAATTTTGCCCCACACAACACATGATTCTTAGTATCTTAAGAATTTAATGGCTAAAACAGCTAAGCATGAGGAACTGAAAACACTCCTAGCAAATAAGGTGATTGACTCTAGTTGACATTTTGAAAAATACAGGGAAGGATGGTGGTCGATAGTTGGAGTAAAAATATTTCTTGCAATTGTATAACAAATAAATAAGGGTATATAGATGTATCCTTATTTATATGTTATACATACACATGTTACGTAAGACATATCGTATGAAGAAATTAAAGGTGTTTCATGAAATACCCAGACAGGATTGGGAGTAAAATAACTCTTCGAGTCACAAGAAATAGATTATTTGTGTTATTGCGAATAAGTGTTCGGCATATTCTTTTGGAGTGATCACCAAAGCAGCATGTTTACTTTAAAGCACTATCAAACATAATTCGTTGTGTATTTGATAAATTATATTGGAAGAATTTCCCAAGGTTACTTTAAACCTTTAGGCCATTGCAGCAGAAGAAAACATAGGTGCCTTGGTGGTTAATAGTTCTCTGAACTATAATGATTTGGTTAACCTCATGGCAATGGCTTAGGTCAAGGGGGAATAGTATTCCAAATTCTCAGCAACGATGTAATTGAAGCAGCCAAGAAATCAGAAGTGACGTTTTTCTTTCACATTAATTATATACGCCCATCGATTCTGAGAATAGATAGCGATAGAAAATTAATGTGTACCGCTGGCTCTATGATGAAAATAATCGGGGATAGAACGGGTTATTGTGTTAATAAAATTCAGTTTAAAAATACTTGAACTCCTTACGTCATATCAAACCGTGTCACCTAATCTTCAGCGTCATGCCCTAGGCGAAAAGCGAAGTTAAATTTTCAAATCATCCGATTTCTCAAGCGTGACCACTAATTAATTCGATTGTTAATAAAAAGGGGAAGATACTTATTTATAAATGTATTAATCGGGAGTATATTATTTTGCTCTTCATTTGCTTAGAAATTGGATGCTAGTGACAGAAAGTTTGAGTAAGGATGAAAGGGGCTGAGTCGTCGGGGGTTGAGTGCAGGAAAAAAAACGCGAGGGAAAAAATAAACGAATAAAAGAGAAAATAATAGGGAATAAAGAGGGATGGGACGTGAAATGGATAAAGGGAGAGAGTGGAAAAGTTGGTAAAATAGTTTGGCTGAAGCCGACTCCAGTCGTGAGAAGTACCTCGTGAGTGAAATCAGTAACCGCTGAGCGGGCAGGTGGGTGCTTGAAAAGCCGCAGGAGTTGCGGGTCCTCATATCTGGTTTCTCAGCTGAGTCCCGACACCCGAAAAAAAAACACTTCTCTCGGAATTCACGCGGTAAGTTGAAGGCTAGGGCCATAAGGACACGCAGCGGCTTATCGGAACATGCACGCGACGGCGCGAATATATTTCGCCCGTGTACGCTGCCGTGCATGAAAAGTGGATTCTCGAGGAATCATTTCAGCTACCAGGATCCACGGCGTTGAATGCAAATATTCGTGGGGCTTGAAGAGCCGCTTGGAATTCTTACGTGCTATCTAGAAATTAAACTTTTCCTATTCTTTTAGGGTCATTTCAGTGTAAAAATAGGTGGATAATGCATTTTATCTGTCAGCAATATCCTTTAAACTAATTTTCTACTTGAACTTGCATTGCAAACTGACGCTTGGAAATGCAACAGGAATGCTTAGGAACAGCACGATACTTAAGATTGAAATTGAAATCAAATGATATGCATAGTTTTTTACGCATGTATTTTATAAAATATTGTCTCTTTCGGAAAACTTCTAATTATTACACTGATAACACGGAAGAAAAGTTCGTGGTGCATTCTTTTCTCAACCAAACTTTTACACAATATCAGTGACATTAGCCACTCTTGAAATATTAGGTTATGTACCTTGTTCAGATCAATGATAATAATGGTTAATGATTCACTCTACTCAATCATGTGGTAGCGACCCAACATATCTAATTATAGAAATTATATCATATTTATCGCTAGTTTTGAGCTAAACGTAATGCTTGGAATTAATGCGGGATTGACTTGGGAAAACTCCAGGAATATTTCCATATTACTTACTTTCGCTGATACTTTGATTTTCTTTCCAGATAAATGAAACCTCAGTTTTTTCTTTTTCTTTTCTATGTTATTTGTCTTCTTAATCCTTCTTTGACGAGAAGCAATGCTATATCCTCGGTTGCTTCCAACTGCCAAATCACCATCACAATCCAATGTCAGTGTCACAGTTTCTCATCTTGGTGAACACTATTGCCCACTTTCACCAGCAAAACTTAAGTTCTATTATTGTGTATGATTCTAAGCAGGCAACGAGTATCCCCGCCCTGCCAACCAATTCTTCTTTGGCTATACTCGACACTTGTTTCTGGCTCACTTCAGTTCCTGAAGTTTACATACCTCATTGGCACGAATAGATCACTGTTTCTTCTCAGCGCCTAGTTGTCCTTATCACCCTTAATTCCACAAAATATATAGATTTCGATGGAATGAATCGAATAAGCACTGAGATCAAGTAAAATTGTTCCTTTTTATCCCTTCCAGAACTGGATATGGCGTCGTTAAAAGTCTCGAAGGACGAGAAAATTGACGATCAAAACGTTGCTCAAACCGTGCGGAAAGGAAGAAACTCCGGACTTGGCTGTTGGGGTGTAGGTGAGATTATCCAGCCGAGTTCTTAGTTCCTGTTGAGGCTCCTATACTTCCTACTTAGAGAAGGCTACTCTTCCCAAGTGAGAAAACACCCGTGTGGTATTCACGCTCGATGAGTTCAGGTGGGGGAATGCCTGATGATGATTCCAGACCTCTGATATATACACTTTGAGTCGTGCGACAATTAGCATCAATATCCGAGGGATGGTGAGAGAGGCGACGATGGGCGAGAGGGGCGTCACGTGATCATCGTCGCGCCAATGGGTGGCGGAGCCCGCGGCTCTGCCCCCGTGGCCCTCCATGTCGGCTCGGGAGCCGGTTGCCGTGCACCCCGTCGTGGGGGCGTAAGCGGTGCCCTGGGTAATAGGGAGAGCAAGCGGGAGGGGTGCGGACGTTCGGACAGAGACAGGCTGGCGACGACGGTCGGAGAGTCCAACGACGAGGATGGAACGTCGTCCCGTGTCGGGATGCGTGATTTGCGTGAGAGAAGCATTAGCGAGGTGGGAGGGGATGGTGGTGTGCACTCAGGAGAGCCAATCGCATTGAGCGTTGAGGAAAAGTGGTCGCGGGGACTGTCGCCAGGGAGACTGATGTTTCGCGGTCTAGTAATCAAAGTGGATTTGCCATTAAAAAATAAGCTTACAGTTTTTATGTAGTTCCCCAAATCTCCGTCTATGTTAGACATAGTTATACCACATTTAAGGGTAATTCTGGGGTACGTGATGTTTCGTTTCTTCCCGTGCAAACCGTTGTGGTAAAATCCATTGAAGACAGGTATCACTTTCTTCCTGATATTCCTTTGGTGCCGGACGTCGTATCTTGGTTGGTAACGCGCTGACCTGATAACCACGGTCCATGTTCTGGTGTTCGAAATCCTCCTGGAGCACGAATTTTATTTGTCTCTTGGGTTATTTCGGTTAGCCGTTGCCTTTATTCCTAACTTTACACTTTGCCATTTACTTAACACTTATTCAACACTATGGTTAACCTTTATTCGTTGATGGTTTTTGGAGAAGAAAAGTAAAATACCTTAAATGTATTGAAACAATTAATTGGCGTTATCATAAAAAGTATTGTACGTTTAAGCGGCAGAGATTTTACGTGATGATAAAAAAAATCAAATATATTACTCTTTCACCAAGCTACCCATCCAAAATTAGATTCAATCTAAAAAAATCCAAAAAAAATGAGAAAATTGTAATTTCATTACCTAGCAGTGAAAATTCTATCGTATTTCACGAATATTTGGTTCTTTTTATTCAAAATTTATTGTTATGCCAAATATCCAGGATCTCTTACTTGTTGCTTTAGGTATTCTATTATAGATGACATAAATATTCCCCGAAACTCTTTCTTTGAGTGTAACATATATTTGGGTGCTTTAGTTATACGCGGAATCCCAACATGTTGCCTTTTTTTATCTACCTCTGTGCATTTGAATAGATTGACCTGTTGGATGTATTTTTTCTTTCAGTTTCTTCACCATATTATTTGAGTCCAAGAAAGTTTCATAGTGAACAGAAGAGTGAAAAACTTTAGGGAATTACTTTAAAAGTTTAGTTTTAGCGTAAAATAAGCCTGTTTATGCCTGACAAGCGGAAACTACTGATTTTATTTAGCTATATAGGGTATATTTTCTCTTCAATTACTATGGGTATCATGTTTATTCGAATCGTAGATAATATTTTTATTGGATTCATGTAAATTTTCATTTAGTTTTTTTCGCAACCAGTCGTGACTTATAACTAGGAATATAAATAGCCTACTTGCACGGTATAGAATGGTAAGTTTATAAATATGCTGTGGCTGCGTCACGGTTGCATGGACGGAAGGGAAAATGCTAAAAAAGAGTATGATTTCCATCCCTGGTTTTACCACGATAAATGCATGATGTAAAATATCTGTGGACAAAGTGAATCTTAACCTAAGGAGTTAAAGGGTTTTCTCAGGTGTATTACTACTAGTGAATACCCCGTACGCACTACCGTTTCACGTTCTTATAGACATTAATGTGGCAGATAAACATTTGTATACCTACCTGGATCTAGTGCGAATCGATTTTCTAACTCGCAGAGACCTTGAGGAGCTGTTTACCGTCTCTATGCTACCAAAATGGCTTCATATTTGCAGTGAAAATTTGTTATCTCTATTTTTAAAAAATCCCACGGCGTAGCTACTCACCGAAAGCAAAGAAATTGTACCTCAGCCGTCTAGCAAACAGGAGGAGAGTGTGAACGTCTACATTCGCTCAGTATCTGCGCACAAAGCATGGAGCTTGAGTTCATTTTGAAAAAGTCATTTAGATCCTTCCATTTGAGAACAATTTGTCTGGTTAGACCTAATCACATTTTCCTAGCCGCTGCTGCAGAGGTGAAAGGAGAGATTGATTATTCTGCAATTATGCTTCGAATTATCAATTTTAGATAATTAGTAATATTATTGAATAAGATTAATACCCGGTGGGCTGAAATAGTCGTAGAGCAAATTACAGTACGTAACTGAAAGTTGGAAAAGTTTATTTACATGATCTTTTCATCTTCTCATAATGTCCCATTAACAAGTTAGACAATTCAGTATTTATAATGACACATGACGTAATACGATAAAAAGGATTTCCATGTCAGCGTTATCATAGACGAAGAGTTTCGCGCGTCGTTTCCTCTGATAACGCGGGCGAGTGGAAGTATTTTAAATGGATTTTTATTACTGTAGTAGGAAAGTATAGCGTCAGTGGTTTTTTAAAACACTAATACCATATGCTATTAATTAAGTTTTAAACTTAAAATTGAATATTTATAGTATTTTGCTCTCTCAGTGGCTCCGTATGCTATAATATTTTTTCGTAGCCTAATATTGTCTCTTTATAAAGTTCATTTTTAAGCTCGCATTCTCTCGGCACCGAGGAAAATGCTACGCAAACACATGATAATTGTATTGTAATGTGAGCCGGAGCAAAGTATATAAGGGAGGGAAATATTTAGGCTTTTATTTCATACAAAATTTATGGAAAGCCATCGATTTCCTCAAACGCTCACCTCACGTACTCAGGCAGAAGTGGGTGGACGTCCGACTAATCGCGTGTTGCGATTAGCTCGTCCCAGCTAACTAAACCCAATTGGTATAGAGTCGTTACCTCTGAAAGAAGATAATCAACGGTGCACGGATCATAAATGAGTGAGCGGCAGTGAGATACACCTCTATATCTAAGGAAAAGTCAAAAAAATGAATAAAATTCTAGATAACGAACAAATCAGTACTCTAACTTTGAAAATAAAGTCGTTGTGCAAATAACTCTGAGCTGTTTAATATGAAAATACTTGTTTTCTTCTTCTTTGCTGTGCGTTCGTTTCGAATTGAGCAGTTGTGCTGAAAACTACCGGATATTCCGCATGGGTATCACGTAAACAAGTCCATTACTTCCATCTAATTCATTCTGTAACCTATTCTTTAATTAACGATAATTGGGATGAGTCTGATGATACTTAAGGATGTTTTGCATTGAAAATTAATTCCAAATGCTTCGTTGGGCAATAATTGTTTTCATGTTGACGTATTGAGCATAAATTTTCCAGTGAAGACTGAGTTGTTGGTATCCTGGCGATTAGTTCTCTTTCATGCATGCAATATTTTCGTTCAGATGCTAAGGTGATTGGTACGGCAATTTTGAATCATTGAGAGTATATTGTAATAATTTTCCAAGTAGCTAAGAATACGTCGAAAAAATTCAAGGGCCACAATTCGAGCACAACAAATAATACGGCACCTAACATGTTATGATGGACATTATAAAAGAATTGGTTGTTGCATTTTTGCCTTAATTAAAGATGTTAGGCTCAAAAGAACAAAGAATGTCATGGTTAATATTGATAGTTTTCGGCGCGGTATTCAAAATTCCTTTTCGTAACCGGGTCGACTATATAAGTAGGGTTTTGAGCTGTTATCTGTGTTCATGTATCTTAAAAATGACACTGTAAGCGTTGAAATCGATCAGATATAAAATACCATTTTTGAATTGAACCAAGTGTTTTATCATACTAAATTGTTGCAGCTTCCACAAAGCGACGACTAACTCCAATCATTTGACATTTTGTAGTTTCATTATTTCCAAATTCAATGAACGCAACCCTTGCATATATTGAAATGAGCTGGATGAAGTAAAAAAATTCTTAACTAGAACACAATTAGAGCTTTTAATTATTTCATCAAATGTAACAGTTGAAGACTTCTAAGCGTATGTTTATTGTCCTATAACATCGTTCCCAAAATCTCTCTAAATATGTGATCATTGTTCTCTTGATGAAGAATGTCTTATCCAGTTACGTGAATTCAAAGCTGAATGTCCATGGCATTGACTTGGCTTTCACGCCTGGATACGCTGTTTCTTCAGCAAGATACTGAGTTTTTCATCGTCATGTGTCATAATTTCTTGCAGGAAATGCAAAGCTGCATTGTAAATCCCAAGAAATTCAATAATAGTACCACGAATTCCTGAGCATATGTCCACTGGTTTGCGATTTGAAGCGTTTATTGCACATTTATCACATATTTAGAAAGTAATGTACTACGGGTCATAATGATGAAAAAAACTTTGCAGTAGTCGTCAGACCAACGTATTCTCGAAGTCAAAGAGCCATAGATTTGAAAGCAGAGTTAGTATAAAGAGGTGGTGCTTAAGCACAAGTGCAGTCACCCTAGAATACAAGAAGCTCCTTCACGGGCAGCGAGACGTTACGATAAGAATATATCGTCTGTTATGTAGTTACAGTAACCAAAAAGTAAACAAATATGTGTTGTGTATTTTATGAATTAATTACTTAAATACACAGATATGGAAGAATATTATTATATACATTGAAATTGTGTTTTGACAGTGCAAACTACCCAATTTTTTTCACCATAGTGAATATCTTTGCGCGGATGTGCGATAACACATTTTGAAAATTAAAGGTGCGTTAGCAGCTGTAAAAGTTAAAGAACCACTAATACATAAATCATTTGTTTTTTAAATATTATTCTGTCTAAACTGTGTCTCTTCTTTCACATGAACTTCACTTTTTCGCAAAAAATTCAACCAAGACATACGTTTTCAGGAAAAATGTATCAAAAGAAATTAAGATGTACTTATCTTGCTAATAATGACAGTAGTAAAAATGAAGGGGCAGTTTTACGGATAGCGTGTTATTTTGCAGTCGTTAACTTTCTTCAAACTTATTTTCAAGTGATCGTTTACCTTCATCCTTAATATTTCAGTTATATTTTACCTGATATATAATATCAAGATGTCCAAATCACAAAACAAAGCAAGCGCAGTGTGAATCATTCTGGCCAGTTATATGTCCTAATTCCTTTGCTGGCTTCATGTCTTATTTTTCGACCTGTTCATGTCAAAGCTGTTACAATGTTGTACGCTTAAAGAGTGGTTCACGCCACAAGCGTCTTTAAAATGATATTCTATAAGTCCTTAATGACTGCACTTTCTACTTTAGTTTGTCACATTCCCCCTAGTGATTAGATTCTCTTGAATTCTTTTACAAGGAATGTTTTGGCTACATATTTCTCTGGACACAAGTGAAAAGCTTGTACTAGTTACTGTGCAAAAGAAGTTAATGATGCAGAGAAAGGCGCTAAGCATACGAGAGTACCAGAGCTGACATGAGTTCATTTCTTTACTCATATGAAAGCACTAAAATCGACTTTCACGGCATTACTTCGAAAGCGAATTATTCTTCGAGTCTCCAGGTGCGGATGTTAGGCCATAATTGAGAGTTAAATGGCAAAAGGTAAAAAGTGTACTCGATTATCCTAAAATTTGGTGTAATACATGTAGCAAAGGAAGGGTGTATAATCTGCGATTATTATTCTTTTAAATATTTCTTGAGTATATTTTTTGATGAGCAACGACTACCGTCAGGGTGTATAATCTGCGATTATTATTCTTTTAAATATCCCATGAGTATATTTTTTGATGAGCAACGACTCTCATACATACACTCATGTTGATAAACATTCCTTAAATTATTTACTACCCGTATTCTCCGAGTACCTATATACTTTCGTTAGTGTTTTTATTGTTAGGAGTTGAGAGGAGAGGATTTATCAAAAGGGCTGCAGCACTTGTAGCGCTTGGGCATCGCTCGAAACTTACTCTCCTCTTGAGAAGACATATTCTAACTGATCTTGTGAGGGAATGTACGAGTATAATTTTTTTCCTGTAAGTCAGAGAATGAGAGAGGCTCTTATGTTTAATTACCACCCCACAACGGACGGTGTTAAGTTTCAAAGGCTTTCTCTTTCTTTCTCTCGGGAGATGGCCGCGTTCCCTTATCTCCGTGACTGCCCTTTGTTTGCCGCGAGAAAGCGCTTCCGAAGCCCTCAAGAGTTGATCCTCTCCGTCGCTGCGGAATCGCGATTCAAGGAATTTCTACTTCCGGTCTCCGAGGGAGAGAGATGTACGCAGAAGTGGCGGCGGCGATAGTGTTGGAGGCGAGCGAAAGAATTAAAAGGATGTTTTTCTAAAGCGTTTATGCATTGGGCTAAGTTAATTTCACGCTTACCACCCCGCTGATCGTTATCATACAGGAATGCATTAAACATGTTTAATTGATATGTAAAATGTTTAGTTTTGGTGGCAAGCGGTCATTACCCAAGTGGTTGAAGTACCATATTAGGTTGGACTAATAAATATCACATTAAACTAGTTTTGGAGTCTCTGCACCTCCAGCAGGTTGCGTTACTTTGTAACGTGGACTAATTTTTAGTCACGTTCCCTTGGGAGTTTGTTTTTTTTCTCTAGTCACTAAATCTTTTTTCTACAAATTAATAACCAACACCAATAAAAAATCATTAATATGTTTGTTGCTCGTTTCTTTGAAACGCATATTAGGAACTATCATCGCGCATTTTTGTATTAAACATGTCCATTATAATCACCAAATAAAAGGGTGTTGAGCTAGAAGAGAATAAAGAATCACGGGGTAGCAACATCACGGCAGGCAGAAGTATTTCCCTTTAGGAATTTAGTTAAATATTATGACGATGTTTAAGTAACTAGATCACAATATTCCGCAAAAGCGATAAAAGACTGTCCACCACTTTCTTCAATCTTAAAGTTAATTCTATAAGATTTGAATACATTGCCCCACGCCATGGAATGGTACACCTTAAATGAGCCGTGAAAGAGGAAGTTCTTACGACTTAAAAACAATCATGGGAACGCTGGAAGCTCACCGTACCCGATGAGACTTCAGCTACTGAGTTCCTCCTAATTTTCTCCTCCTTTCTCTCCTAAAAATGCAATATCCTCTTTCAGAATACAATCGGGTTACAAATTACTGCATCGATATTGGAAATTGTTTCCACATTTGTTTCCTCGACTCTTTGCTTCAAACTCCTCCGTTCAATTGCATTTTTTCATATCCGATCAGTTTTTCCATATCGTGTATGTGTATGTAAACAGCCATAATGTGTGAATGTGGGAAATGTGTAATTAGAAAACAAGATATAAACAGTCGCGTGTCAGTATTCTCTCCTGATACATATCGAAATAAAGAACGTAAATTTTTTTTTCTTTCAGGAATGACACATTTTATGCAACTATGGACTTAAGTACAAATTTTGAAATTGATTCTACTTCAAGTCGGCCGCATGAGTTTGTTTACTAACGCGCTATTTTCGTACCCCGAAGGCTGTGGGTTCGACTCTCGCCCAGGGTATGTGTGTTGTACATGTCCTAGAATTAAGATATTAGGTTAACCGGTGCAATGAAAACTTAGCTCATAACATTCAAGACTGCTTTTTGATTCAATTTACTAAAACTTCCCTTTTTATTCATTAAAACCTTTTGATTATAACTCATTCAAATTTTTCCACCGTCACAGAAAAAGTCATATTTTTATTTCTTCATCGTTTCCTTTAGTATGTCTCTGTAGCTTACGCCCCCTCTATTTCTTCTCGTGACATCTCTTCTTTGTTGTTTTTAAGGCCCATTGTTTTCGCAAAGAAGAATAATAGTCTCATGGACCCGTATCTTTTTTCCCCTCACATGCACTAGGTCACACTCACGCGAGCATAATTGGGCTATCTTCATCGTAGGTTCTTGTAGATCTCATTTCTTTTTCACCCTTCACAAAAAGTATTCAGTATTCCACGGACGAAGTCTTACTTCTTTTTTGATCGCGAAATTTGAAGGAGTGCCAATCCGATGATTGGTAGTAAATTGACACTAATTTCTCCAGAATTAGAATGTACAGTGCCTTGTAATAAATATGAAATGACATTTTATATACAAATTTATTATGTAATATATAAATATAGTTTTTTTATTACACCAGTTTCTTCATACTACTCAGTAAGAAATCAAAGGTATTAAATTGAAAGAAATGTAGAAAAGAAGTAATTTGTATGGTTAGGATAAGGATTAGGTATTGCCTATTCAAACACCTTGAATTCGAATGCATTGCTGGGGGGAGGGCAAGGTGACTACAATAGTATAATGTAATATTCTACTCACCTTGGGGGGAGGGGACCTTTTCGTCGTCGAAGGAAAATATAGAAATTTTAAGCATTTTTCCAATAATATTTGGATTAATTGTCAGCAATGGTATAATGTGAAGAAATTTCAAAAATTGTATTAACTTATCCCAGCAATTAATATCTGGCCAGACTAATGAAGAAAAGAGATCTCAACTTATGTTTTGAGTCACATCCTTCTGAATCGATAAGCTCCTTCATTTTGTCATTGTTGTTTTGAAGCTCCATCCCTTTCGGTGACAAAGTGACTCGTTTAATTCTAAGATCTCAGGAATACTTCACTGTCAGGCACCATAAGTGACTATTAGATGAGATAATTTATGCTTTTGTTATAAGTTGTAACTTTGTATATACCTAAGTCGTAACGGATGGAGCAGGATTCAGGCTTTATAAAGAATGATATGTATATCAGAGAATCACCGTAGCCGCTGCAGTGGCGAGAAAGAGCTGAGGTCTATACAATGCTGTGGACAGAATACTGATAATGATTAGGTCTTCTTTGAGGGGATTTAAAGGATTGAGCAGTCACGTGAAGCTACTTAATTCACCTTGGCATCTGCCAACTAATGTCTCTCACTATGGTGGCTGCGGTTTCATTGTTTAGCTTGTCCTTTGCCAATGGCAGTGAAAGATCAATGGAAAAGATTCAAATGCGAGACAACCTGCAAGCGCTGGAAAATAAGGTCAGAGGACAAGTCGTGAGGAGTTGTGGGAAGTGTATCAGAACGGTATGCCATAGAGGAACGCGATGATGCTATCGGGAGCGGCGACATTTGCCTCTTCACTTGGAATGTATGTAGACCATATTTCAGCGCCATGAGGCGTACATTACTTGTCATCTTACATCGCTTTGACTGATCTTTGAGGGAATGCTTGTCAGATATGGGATCATTATGTGGTGAAAGTCTATAAAAAAATAAGCTGTCAATTCAGAGATTGGTTTTTAACAAGATGGAAGTTGATTTCTTTAGATAGAAGTAGTGTATATAAATGTATTCATTTATTGCAGAACGAAGTTTACCGGAACTTATTTCTACAAGAGATTAATTTATATGTGATAGTATTTTTACATTTTTTATAGCTAATTTAATTTAATCAGGAGAGGCGTTGTCACAGAATATTGTTGTTGGATATATTAAGGGTATCGAGCATTGAATGATAAATAACTCAAAAGTTTATTAGTAGGTGCATTCATTTCATCATTTAGGTATTTATAAGCGTGCCATTTTCAAGCACTAAAATTTTTCATGCATCATTGTATCCTCAATTTGAGCCTAAATTTGCGCTAAATCTAATGAGTCACGATTTTTAAGCGAGATAAATATTTTGGCTTAGTTTTGTTGGTTCTTGTACCATGTTACGGACTAGTTATTTTTAATGCTAAACCAAGTATTATCCATACATGAAGGTTGCTTGATGGCGTTAACAAATGAAAATCGTCGTAAGTCAATCGTAAGTTCTACATTCTTCCCTATTATGAGTCGGGTTTTTTCTTTCCTGTGCAAATATGCAAGTGATAGGATTTTGATAAGGAACACATTTTCATTGGAGAGCTTTTCACCATTACACATGGGAGTTTAAATTTCTAAATACTCCATATTTTCATTCTATTTTAGCACATTAGTCGTGCGGAAGTGCTCGGCTCTGGTGAGACCTGTGGTGGTTAAAATGGTGGAACACATCATGACCATCCCAACCTTGCGTATTGGCATTCTAGGAACAAAAAAAGGTCAACAGAGATGTCTGGACAGTCAAAAAATGTCTAAAATTTTAAGTTTTTGTTTGCTGATGCTAGTTTTCCACTACGCATTATCCCTCGGAAACAAACAAACGGAGCTACATCTTTCCTTTTCCCGTGCACGGCTCACACAATGCCATGTCAATATTTTCTCATTTAATCTCACCGGTGCGTTAAAGAAGCAGCCGCTATGGACTCCTGCCCAAACTTAGAGGGGGAAAAACAAAGGAAATATCCACCATTTCCCAGCATTCTCTGGCATTGTCTCATTGTCATTTGCTCTTTTCACGAGCCGGTCTCCATGGGAACGTGGGCAGATGTGGGAGGGAGTGATAATGGGGTAGCGCCTCTCTTCCCGCTCTCCCCATAGGTCAACAGCATCTTCAGGGGTCGAGCATGAGCAATGTGAGCATTTTATGGGAGAACCAAATGTGAGACATTGCGTTTTCTTCTTATAGTTCTCATTCCAAGCGAAAAGCGATTGACAACAGAGTGAAAAGTAATGAGTTATTGAAATATATGTACGCTCAAGGTAGGACACTTCAGGTTGGAGCTCAATAAGTGGGTTAAGTGGGTAATATAGAAAATTATTCTTCCTTATGATTTCCGCTCGTTATTGACACGAAGTGAAAGCTGTGTTATCATCATGATTATCAGCATTAATTCAAGTGTTTCTCACCTTTTCAGGCAATAATTAATGTTCCCGCTGAGTTGGGACGCAATTTATTGAGGCCATTTTTTCCATGATGGTTTTATGCAAGGTTGGCGCTGATTTCCTCAAAGATATTGAACTTTTTTATGGAAACATAAAAAATATCGTTCAATTTATTAACATTATTAAGCATGCTACAGAAGTGAAATATATATTTGCTATAGAGGTAGTGTTTTAGATTGAGGTTAGCTGTAATTAAGTACCTAGTATAAGCAAACCCAGAAACTTCAATTCCAAGTTTAACGTAAAGAGCGAGTTCAGAGCTCATTGTCTATTCAGATATGCGCCGTGTGGTGTTCTAAGGTTGTAAAGGGCAGAGTTCATTCATACTTCTTTCCTTAAAGATGATGTTTTGAGGCTACACCTTGGTGGTCCAAACCATCTGACAAGTACTCTACACCGTGCAGCTCCGTGAGTTACAGAGTTTTGGATGTTTTTGAAGAAATTCTACACAATTTCGTTGAATGACTAAGGACTGTGATCTTATATCACGTATAAACTTGAAATATAGCTTTGTTTGGGACGAATTACTGAAATTCACCTTCCTAAGTGCAATATAAATTTTAAAAAATGAGATGCAAAGTAGGTATATCTAATTTTCTACAACACCAATAGGTAATCATTGCGTTAGAATATTTTGATTCTTCGATGTGCGCGAAGTGTAAGATTGCGTGTCGAAAAAGCAAATGGAAGTAGAAAATATTACACACGCATTTAGTCAATTCTGCAGAAATGACACTTAATGCGCTTGCCCTCATTGAATCCCTGAGAAAGCACCATTTCTTTTACGTGCATGAGCCTAAAAGATATTGTCATTTCCCTTAACTTCTACGTATGGAAGTAGAAGCCAGACCCAGGATCAGTTATGAATAGTCACTACTCTTCCTCGCAAATCCAATGATTTCGCATATCTATTTTCAAAGATGGTTGGGACGAATGGGAACATGAACTTAATTGTTAGGATAAGTCTCCTCCCCCGATGCGCCCTATCGGATTAATTAAATATATCGTATTAAAATTTACATGACTACATATAGGTTTAAAATTTCATGGTAGTGTTTCAAAAATTATTTGCATCCCCAGCGATTGAAGGGAAGTGAGCTGAAACCAGAAAGCCTTGAGATCTCTGACCCTGGTTCATAATGGACGAGCGCCGAGTGAAATGTGGGGTCATGAATCCCAATAAGGATTGGTTGAGGACAGGTCACCTTAGTGAATGGGAGATGCAGCCAAGGAAGGACAAGTGCGACACGAGTAGGGCCGTGCATTTGGGAGCGCGAGGCATTGAAGTGAAGGTCAGGCATCGGCCGGCATAGACAAGGGCAGGAGAGTGACCTGATCCGTGTTCTGTGCTTAAAAAGATACAATGGTTATGTTAATATTTTTAATGTGTCATTATAATCAGAAAATACGAAAAAGATTAAGGTTTTAGTAATAATAAACAGAGATTTAAAACAAAGAGTAAAATACTTTAGGGAAAACATTTTGGAGTATAGACTGGCTCAACAATCTCTTCTGACACGTTCACAAGCAGATGATTTTATCCGACGTGTGTCCCGGTAAATATACTTTCCATAGTTTTATATCATGCAGTCGACCTATAATGAATGCACTTCCATAGAGGGCCCCATACGCTCAATAGCGGTTTCTCAAATGATAGTATCTCTGTATTTCTTGAAAATGAAAATAATTTTAACAGAATATAATTTGCCATATTCAAGGGTAACGACCAAGATTTCATCCCGGATAGCTTGCAGAAAGTATTATGAATACCTTTACTGATAATAATGACCAAGTTAGCCCTTTTTCATGCTGAGCATTCTTTTATATCTGTCTTGAAGCAATTGGTAAGAATTTAAGAGAATATTAGAGAATTTATTTCTTCGCATTCGAGTAACTTGTACGACTGTCATTTTCGTGAGCTCTGTTTATCACTACTGGAGACCACTACCTCAGTTATCTTTGGCGATCAGTGTACCTGCTGATTAACGCGGTTTCATAAAATCTTCCACTTGACGTCATAATTGTATCACTATTATGTAACGCAGAATAATAATTTTGCGCAAATATTTTAACTATTGTTCATACATCGGGCACAAATTGAATCTCTAGGAAATAATGCCACCATTATAATGGATTATCAGTAGATATAATCGATGAAGAGTTAGCAAATGAGCAGCATTGCTAAAATATTGGCAGAGTATGAAAAAGGTAATTAGATTATTTACAAAAGGTCATTGCTATTAATTAGTTCTCAGGCTTAAAAATGCAAATGTTTTTATTACAACTATTAGAAATGCACCCTCAGTATTAATAATATATTGTTTAAAAAATTAAGTAAGTGACTGACGAGCCACTAGATGATCTAAATACTAAACTACTTTAGTGTCTATAATAAGTGAGGGTAGATGTTTCACCGAAGGTGTAGTGAGACAAATATTCCAATCACTCCGAAATTAGTTTTTGCCTTTATCTCGAAATTCTTTCCCCTTTACTTGCTATACTATTGCGCATTTCTTCTTAATTACGGATTTCTCCAGGTGGAACTAATACATCAACGTAAGGGCATACTTTCATACCACTTCATGTTATCGTTTTTTTCCGGAGCCTAGCATTCGCTTATTCTGGAAGAAGCCGCTGGAGGGAAACCCTTGCCGTACTCGTAGGTACTCGTGAGGCGTGTACCTCACGAGCACCTACCTCTGGATTGAAAAGGGGAATCAGATATTTGAATCACCGGTTATTACAGGCGTTTTATATTTGGCAGTTTTATTCTAAAATAATACCAGAATCTTGAGAATGTGTAAGTCGCCAGTTACCATGAAAATTATCTTAGATGCTAGGTTATATCCGCGTGAACTTTTCATGGATTTTCAAATTGGCACGTTTGCTGGTAGGCGTAGTCTCGGTTCGTCGCTCTTTTCGAGATTGCAAAACGTTCGCGAGGTGGAACGTGGAATTACGAGCGATTCAATGTCCAAATGGGCAAATTCTTGTAATAATACCTCTGTAAACTATCTGGATAAGATTCCTTGTTTTCGCAAACTCTCGTGCCTTGGGGTCAGGCGTGCTATACCGCTTAGCATGCGCGCAAATTACTTTGCTTATCTTAAATGGATCTAGTCCATATAGCTTGCTTGAATTATTTCGAAGACGCTGGATTATTTGGAATGTGAAATGATGAAATGGTGAGGCTATGTTGTGAAGTCACCTCCAAATATGCGCAGATATTATTTTCAATATATCATGCAGACTATTGCCGTTGTAAAAATGCTGATACTGTGTGCGTTTTTGCAAGGAACATGGGTCCACTTCAATTTTTTCTGCCACTTTTTTATAGCTCATCAATAATATTTTAAGTTAGTGCGTTAGTTAATAAAATTGGTTAGTACTCAATCGTAAGGAGGCGCCATTTATTCGAAATGTAATTGTTAAAACTGGTTCATAAGCAATACGCAAGTGCCAAAAAATCTCCCCATTTAAATTATTTAGAGATATGTGGCTGAAATAAAAATTGCACAAAGGAGAATCAAAGCAACAAAGTTTAATTGAAGTTTAAACTTAATTTACTCAAGGGTTTTACTTTGCCATGAAAGGAAAATTATGGAATAGTTATGTTGCGTCAGCTATGTCAATTTTTGCACCAGCTTTTCTCTTATTTAGTGATTGGTATTCCTAACGTTTTTTCCTTCTTCCTGTTCGCTTCTTCCTATTAATCATTCTCATCTAATTGTCCATCCTCCCCCATCAACTACAAATCATTCTGCCTTTTTTGAGTGAGCTTTAACTCTTGAATAAATAGGAATCCAACGTGATCTATCAGGTGCGTGGGTGTTGAAGGGGTCCATTGAACTTGTGCAAAGTCGCTATGTATTAAATCAATCGCTCTTTCCAAATGATGATCCTTTGCCAAAAGGTTTTCACTCATTCTCGTCATGCAGGATGGTCTGAAATGGGTGGCCTGCAGTTGGGAGAGCAAACGAATATAGCGTCTGGTTTTCATTCTTTCCTGATTTTCAGCGTAATTTCGCCTACCTGTGCAGAGATGATGGGCGCTTCGTAGCGGTAAATCCGCGATCTCTCAATACGAGCGTCCACTTTGCTCTCGTGAGGGCACACCCACCGCATGCCGCAAATGGAGGGATAACGAACGCTCAAAGCTGCCCCCGAGTGAAACGATATGTGCAGGATAGGTGTTTGGATTCAAACCGCAGGCGAAGTGGACGGGAGTTGGGGGGATTAGAATGGCGAGGTCTCTTCGCCGTCTCCCTAGGGCGCTTGCCGCCCTTCTACTCTGAACCATTTCCATCACACTCCCACATCCGTTTATGGCAGCCCCCGGGAACCTTTTCAGCGGCCCATGTGATCGTTAGCTCTTGGGCCTCCCATTTTCCTTCCCAATCTGCACACTTACTCTGGGCCTGTTCGAGATTGTGCCCCACTGCTATGTGTGATATTCGTTCCGTATCTGATGCGTACCATAGTAACTACTCACAATCTTTAAGGTTCCCATATGCGTTTTCAATTTACGGTCACGAAATGTATTATTTTTTTTATTTGACCTGCCGCCATGCATGGCACAAACTGAGGACATGAGGTCATCAATAGAGTAGGTATGTCGAGAAGTATGTTCCATGTATTATAACAGTGAAGTCAGCCACGTTGATAAAAGAAGGGTTTTGAAAAATCTCAAAATTCATTGAACTCAAATCACATTGCTCTGATTCGAGATATTTTATGCAAGCACACTTATGTGATGAGATTTTGTCTGGAAGTACAAGGAATCATATGGAAGGGTGGTTCAAAGATTAGCAGAAGAATAAGCAGTAACATTTCTTGAGGATCCGCAAGGTATTCATTCAAGGAAGTAATGAGGTCGTTCAATTTATTTACGGTGGCAGGAAAAGGAGCTTGACGGATGGAAGGATTTCCTGCAGTATTCCCGTTTTGACGACGGAAGATGTGGATAGAAGAAAAAAGATAATGGTGAAAAAATTACATGGGCCCCTGCACCGCTGAGGGCAATTTGCCACCTCTGCAGCGTTCTGGGTCCTATTGGAGCCCCGCTGTATGCGCTGCTACTCCAGGGAGCGAAGACAAAACGGTGCCTAAAATAGGACTAATTTGCCAAGCGATCCGTCGAAAATGGCGTTGCAATTGTCGGTACCGTAATAATCCTCCAATGATGCATCAAGTCGTTTCCCTCCGGCTGAATTCGAGGCCCTCCGCTTCAGATGTTTTTCCGAGAGATAGGAAACCGCGCGCGACAAATTATTTGGACCTACTTCCTTTGCAAAAATACGTGATGATATATGAGCTATTGCTTGTCCGGCAGATTGATTTTGTAAAGGCTTCTCGGGTGCGCCACCGAGTTAGAAAGAATTACTAAATTCCCTGACCCCCGTAGAACATCCGAGTAACCTTTTTGCATGATGATATATTACCTATTGTTTCTTAAAAAACTAGTTTTTTTCTATAGTATAAAAGTTATTATCATGACACCTCATTCATTGAAAAGTTAGTTACATCTTTTGGGCTCATTTTTACCTCCTATACACTGCAATTTAGAGTTACTGACTACTCCTGAATTACTTACCCGAAACACAACAAAGTAGAATGAAAATTAGTCATTAGTTGTACAAATGTTTCCCTATCTTTCTTACATTTACAAGCATATACGGCAAAACCTTATCCATAAAGTAAGCATATTAAATTTTATATTTATTAATTTATTTATTCCCTTTTACAGATTGTATTATTACGGTAGGAGCTTTTACATAACAATAGAACTACAGAAGTCTCATTTATAAGCGTTACGTGGAGTAATTGTATTCTTAAGTGACTATTTGCGTAATTTGTCGTTGTAATTTATTTCTTATATTTTTCGTTACAAAGTTTATCCTGCGTTCTATGTATCTAAAAAATTATTACTTTTTACAAATCATAAGAATTACAAAACTGTGCGCGAATACATCAGGCGGACGTACTCTTGGAATGTATTTTCCTCTTAAAAAGTCTTATGTTAGTGTATTTTTTGAGGCACTGAAAGTGTTACCGCTGCTTAGCAAGGCGGATGACGTTGGTCGTTCCTATAGTGCTCGTTAACATTATTAACCATAAGTGGGTGAACTAAAGCATGGATGAAAAAGATGCAAAACTCAAAGTATTGCGGTCTTAAAATGGAAGACCCATTGCAAGTGAGTGGCAATGGAAGGAAAAGTGGTATTTAGCTTGAGAGCGTGAAGAAGTAATGAACAAGATTAAAGGAGTGATTAAAAAAGGGTGTTGTGATTTCTCTTCGCTGCTTTAAACTTTTACCCAAGGGTTTGATAGAATATTTTCAGTTTTAGGAATGAAATTCTGAAAGAATGTGTTTAACTTTCAACGTCACTAAACGAATATTTTCCGATTTTATTGTTTTCCTGATTCGGTTGTTAACCTACTAATCCTTATTCATACTATCCATATTATATAGATACTAAGCTTCACGTCGGCCAGATTTATAATGCTGATTTTTTCTGACAGATCAATTTCTTATTGGCATTTATTTAATGTTGGGTATTTGCAGCGCAGCTGTTGGTAACTACCATGACCCAGATAGTTCTTTTAGAATCTGAAAAAATATTTACATTAAACTTAGAATGAACGCGTGCGATTATTTTTATTTTAGCCCTTCCTATGAGGGTTTATACTGGGCAAATTTACCCCAATCAATACATTATGAGTACGAAAATGAAAAGTCATTATGTTTTCAAAAAATAGCTTATTGAATAAGCAGTGCTTAAATTACGTCATAATTGTATGTTATACCCTTCAATTACGTGCTAACTACGTAATAATTTCGCTAATGAAAATTCACTTCCAAAAAATATATATCATCTAAAGTCTACCATTCAGCTCAGTTTAATGAATGGATAGATGACTAAGAGGAGGTCTCTGATGTCTTTCTGAGAATCTTAGGTCTTGGAGGCCCCTGGGCATGAGTCAGTGGTCGACACCGTGGAAACCAAGCAGCGTCACACGAAACCACCGTGAAAAGAAACAGCGTTGGCGTCCTAGATGACGTGAGCAGGGGTCCTGTCTTGCTCTCCCTTCTCCCCCCCACCCTCGGTGTTTTTTTTTCAGAAATCTGAGGTCAACAGAACACAGTCAGTTCAGACAATCAACAGAACTGTCCCATTGGTGCCAATTTTTGCCCATGCTTATATGATCAACTCGGCTTATGCGATTAAGCTCATGCTTTTGTGATCAATCGGCAGCATATTTAGGTGAAACATGTATTGTTGTGGCATATCTATGTGAATTGTGACTGCGCTCTGTGTCTCGATTCAGTATAATCGAAATGCAAAGCGAAGGATGTCATACAGGGAGTTAATTCCGCACGGTGTTCATTACACACCAAATTCCTTCGTAGCGTTTAAAACGTTTATGTTCGTCGCCGGTATACGAACTTGGAGACTCGTCTTTTTTCAAGCCTGTTCCCGCGCTTAAGGAATTTCAGACCGGGAGGAAATGTACAAGGATGGGAATGGAAGGGTAATGAGGCATTGTGAGAGAAACTCGGTGTCGTTATTAATGAAAGGCACTAAGTGCAGGCAACCACGGTTTAACGTCTAATCCGACGGACGGAGTACTGAACTTGAAGTGCGCTCGACACACACAACTCCCAAGGCGGGACAGATTTACCAATGAAAAATATCTTCCTCTACCGAGATTCGAACCTACACCCAAAGGGTGAAAGGTCAGTACTTATCTAACATTCTCCGAGAGTCGGTTTGCGAATCGAGGCAAGATGGAAATGAGCATTGAACCGTATAATAATGAGTGACCTACTATGATCACGGAAATAATCCTCTTTGTGGTGACCTCTCGATATAACCTCGCAAGCGAAATGTCTAAATAGTTCCTACAGTGGAGAATATAATGAAAAACCCTGAACTTAATCGCAGACACTGCTGGACTTTGAATTCCTCTATATCAGTTGGCTGAATCGTCCTTCAAAGCTCGAATGAAATATTTATATGAGTCACTGTGTTGTCTCCACGAAATCACTTATGTAGAAGTTAGTATACTATGATTTTACTTCGTCATTACCTCAGAGCTACAAAGTGATGTGGAATTGGTGTTGCGCCTAATTTAAGCCCAAAAGAACCCCATTCAAAACGACAGCTATTGTCATATTCCTGTAGCCGAGGTTACTTTCCCGCATTCTATCCCTGACCCATTAAATTTCATCTCTATCCTCTAAGACAAAGAGCCACATCATAAGCCAAAAATGGGCATTTTCTATGACAATGTTTACTGTCACATTAGCACATTTTAAAATGTGCTAATCTATCGCATATTGTTTATAGCGTTATCGCATTTGATTATAGATATTACGCTAAATTTGATAATGAAAACTAGAGTAGAGTAATAGACTGTAGTACCATTGGATTTAAATTGTGGGAAATATAAATTAACATACTTGAAGAAATGTTTGTGTAATCAGTAATTCCAGCACTATTCTGTAGATACTAGCCATTTAGTTGCACGTGACCCTTTTATCCAACAGTTTCCATGAAGTAATAGCTCTCAGCTGCGTGTATGGCGATTTTTCACCCCATGCCCCACGGTGGATGGGAGAGTCTTACGTAATGTAGGAAAAGGCTTTATTTATTTTATTTACCCTCTCACGTCATGGTTGAAATGATTTTTTTTATTTCCCTTTAAGGGTTATGATAGGTATAATGAAGGTATTCAGGCAATAATGCATCTCTCCAGTTATTAACACACATCTCTTATCCTTAATACATCGGAAACTTGTAAATACTGATGGAAAAATGTTCTCGAGGATGTACAGACTACTTTTTCCAGGAAAATTACTTTTTCATGTTGGAGATGACATAGCGAAGTTATCCTTCTCATATGTGAAGAACATAATAAAATTCTAAATTTTACGGAGCATTAGGTCTCCTAAATTGTCAAAATCCCTGTTTTTTGAGAATTTTGAAGATCTTTATTTCTCAGTGAAGGTATTAAATTGGCTTTATTTTGTCTTACATAGAAGCGAGTATGAAAGGCACTTTAAAAGAGGAAATGAATGCATGAACCAGTAAACATACTTATTACTATAGCTGCTAATATCAATGACTGTTTACATGTAAGCTCAATAAATTGTAAATGCCCAATATTAGAACAAGTAACAAAGTACAAATATTTGGGTATAATTATTGATGATGCATTCAAATTTAAGAACCATGTCATTGCATTAAATACAAGATTAAGAAGAATATTATATCAAATGTATTACATAAATGAATTAATTCCATTTTTTGCTCTGAAATTAATATATTATGGTTTAGTTGAGAACTTAATAAGATATGGTATCACTATATGGGGAAATTTTAATAGTATGTACCATAAATTATTAATTAAGAAACAAAATAAATTCATCAAAGTCTTGTATGGTAAAAGAGATAAAACAAACACAAAAATTGAAGACATGTACAAATATTTAGGTATTCTGAGGTTAGACAAATTATATAGATATATCATAATCCAGGACAACTATTTCTGTAACACTTATAAAAAAATACGTTCCTGTAAAAAGATTGAAACTTTTCGTTCTGTGAGAAATTTAATTGTACCTCTGCAATACACAAGATATGGGAATAATACATTTAAAGTGGTTGTACCAAAAGAATTTAATAAAATACCATATAGTATAAGTAAATTAACTACAAGAAATGAAGTTAAAGTTAAAATTAAAACATGGTTGTTAGAAAATCAAAATGATGGGTAAAAAAGCGTGTAATTTGTAATATATTGTTTACTAAATATTGTTTACAGAAGCATCTATATATATGCAAATATACTTGATACTTGAATATTTAAATAGATATCTATGTGTGTATATGAGTATAAAATTGAATATGAGTATGCATGTTAAGGTTAAAATTAAAACATGGTTGTTAGAAGATCAAAATGATGGGTAAAAAAGCATGTAATTGTACAGTATATTGTTTACTAAATATTGTTTATAAAAGCATCTATATATAAGCAAATATACTGGATACTAGAATATTTATATAGATGTGTGTGTATATGTGTATAAAATTGAATAGGAGTATGCATGTGTATATATATGTAAATAGGGAAAAATGTATATATCAGGAAAATATGTGGTAGCCATATAATTTAATGATGTTGTGGAACCCGCTGACAAGTCCTTTGGACTTAGCGGGGCCAAAAATGTTATATAAATAGTATTAATATGCATAAAATGTAAATGTATTAATAAATGCATAATAATAATATCCAATCGGAGGAGCGGATAGTTAGGCATTTGACCATGCCAATCTATGATAAATCGGCTTTAATGTTACCTTAGGGACTCTACATTGACATTGATACATTAATATTTCAGATACTGTTCTAAGGAAAAAACAAAAGTAGACCATTCAAGCAGAAGGTATACAAGAATTCGTTCGTTCATGACAATTTTTAACGATTAATTTATCGAGACTGAAGAAGATATTTGAAAAAAAGTGAAAAGAGTGAAGGTATATGTAGGGTACTTTTCAAATATTAGTGCCATATCGGTAGTCCCTAGGTAGAATGGACACAGTGGTTATCTCTGAAAGCAAGACAGGAATGAGTAAAATTTTAGAGAAACGTGTTTCGGATTGTAGTTCAACATTTATTGAATAGCGGTACCTATATCCCGTTACGTATCGCATTTCCCTTTCCTCCGACACATGTGCTGGATTTCTCTTTATTGTCTCTCCCTTAATCGCGCTCCTTCGTTGCCTGATTATATTGCAGGGGAAACACAAGCCTCATTTTATAAACTTCGAAGCGCACCGAAGTGTCGTACTATAAGTGCTCATCATCACTGTTTCACCGCAAGGCTCTTCGTTCGTCCTAGCTCCGCTCACCGACCGTCATTTCGTCCAATTGTTGCAACGGTTTTCGCCCGCCAATTTGCGGAATGGAAGCAGGGACGAGTGTTTGTGTGGGATAGGAAGAGCAAAATGGTTGTTTTCCGTATTTTGGTTGGAATCACGTACGTGTTCCCGCTGAGAACACGTGCTCGCACGTCTCAAATTTTACTGCCTTCCATTTAGGTTGAATGTGGTGAGGTGGGAATTTGGAATCGTTAACAGCGTTCCAGCTGCACGACTCGGTTTCATTCTGTCAGCTTGTCTGACTCGGTTCATTTTGTCACAGATTGTGTTCTTAACTCCTTCCATCTAAATTTGTACTACATTTGTCAGAGGAGTAAACAATTCTGTGCAAGGCCAATGTAACAGCAACCATATGTCGCATATTAAAACCTATGTATCAAGCACGAAAGAGTTCAGCGTCCCGTCGATCAACCTGTATACTCAGCTTTTTTCGAAATTTCTTGACCTTGCTGTGGTCATCTACGATACCAAGACGGCTGAATGAACTTGTATTTATCGCATGTAGTAGCAAGTACTCTGAGTAGCAAAAGGTGTAAATTTGCAATATAATTCCGATTTTATTTTTGCTAAACATGGAAATGAAAATGCCAGTCTTAACAATTATTGACAAATTTACACTCGCGAATGTTGCATACCGGCTAACAGAAACGCATAGATTCATAGTTGAAGAAATAAATGGGTGAATGAGAAGTAAAAAAAATATTCGCCTTTAAAAATAGACGAATTTAATTTTGAACTTTCTCGGTCATGCATGCATAATTTACTTGCAGAAACTGGGCATTTACCTTTCTGATTCTGATCACTTGACGACTCCACGTGAATGAAGCCGGTAATAAGATGCGATGACGTATGCTTTATGAAGGTTCCACCTTGGTCCCTAGCGTTGAGTGAATTCCTGAAATAAAAGGAGAATTATATTAATTAATTTTTAGTGTACATTTTCAAATGTTAAGAGTTTCACGTCGAAAATAAATGAAGAGCGGCCATTTAAGATAGCGTTATTGAGGTGCATAACATGGTTATTTGACCATTTAATGGTTTTTGCATATTTCTCTCAGTAGGCAATACATTCACTGTCCAATCAGAATTAACGACAATGTACTTACTCTATGGTAAAAGGTAAGTGGTGTTGTATAAAGTATTAATTTGCCACGATGTAATTGTAAAAGTTGCTGTATTTATATGAAGTCTCTTTGTTATAAAAAACCATTAAAATTCCTACAAAACTGAAAGTTTTGAAAAATACTCATAGTGATCAAGTAAATTGTTCATAATAGGTATTTAATCAGGATATGCCAAAAAAATGGATGGTTAGAGCCTGCTGTGCTCGAAAGTTGGAAATAAGATTAGCAAAAACAAGTTATTATTTAAATTTTCTTTAGTGGCTTTGGCTCAATAAATGTGTTTGAGAGGGGTAAATGCGACATCTTTATATAATGCTCTGAATAAAGGATTTTTCACACTTTATTAAAACCTCCTATGACTTTTGAGTGAAAATATTCAATGAGCGTCATTCAATAACCAACAGTTCTAAAGGACGCCATGATGTTCAGTAGGAAAGTGCAGATCGTAGCTTTTCCGTTGGAGTCCATTGTTTTTTATGCAATCCCCGGGGTCACAAGATATTTATAGTCACGCAAGCGAGAAGGCAAAAGGAGGATTTTTCCAAGAAAACAGTTTTATGCGCACGATGCGCTCGTCTCATGATACATCATCACAACGTGGGCCTGCGAATATCCCAGGAACGCCGGCGATACTGAATTTATAGGCTTCCGGATGTCCCTTAATCGAATCCGAAACACGTGAACGCGAATTTATTCCTCTCTTGCAATTCGCTCTCCCTTTCTTCGTTTTCTTCATTTGAGTTGTATGATTTTTCTCCAAATACTCTTTGTTTTTTTTTGCTATCCAAGCATTTGCGAAGCTTGATTACTAAAATGATAATGCTTACGAACTATGGATGTTTCCTGAAGGGGAGATTGCCTTCACTGCATTATGCGAATTTCTTAGAAGCGTTTGCCGTAAGAGATCAATTTTATTTTTGCTAGTACAAACTATTTTTTAGCGATGAAGTTTGGAGTTGAATCTTTACGATGAGATCATTATTGTAGAGTTTTTGCTAATTTCAATATGAAAAATATGGTAATATTATTTTATGAATATTAGCGGAAATTAGGACTATGGCATTAAAGACTTATGGAATGTGCAGTGAATGCTAGAATCACAGTTATTTAATGGGAACATTAAGATGCCGATTGGTTCCGCCTTGCCATAAAAATATTCTTCATGACTGTCTCTTACTTTCGCACGTTACGATAGTCTTGAGCAAAATATACTCTGAATAGAAACATCATATGATTTGTGTTTAGCAAACACCTATCAGGCAGCAACATCTAAATGGGAATTTTTACTCAACATAATTAAATATTTCACTGCACGGGAAGAAATAAATAATTTTCATGGTGCCTCTCATTGGGTTAGCTTGATGTTTAGCCATTTTTTGCATGGAAGGTAGTCGAACCGCTCGGGAATTTTTTCGTACTTCTTACTAGTGCTCAGATTTTCAAGGTTAACCTTGACAACCAGAGAAATGTGGTGTGTGATAAATGCGATAATCTCTCAGAAACGGCTCTGCGGGTCACGAGGTCCATTCTTCATCCTCACCTGAGTAAGTCTTAAGAACCTACTTGTAATCCTCGCACCACTCCACCCTTGCACTCGCCACTTCGTACTAGCGACGACCCGCATCGCGTAAAAAAGAAGCAAATAAAAACAAAACACTTTGCGTGCCTCATGGTCGGAACGAGGAGCGCGCCGAGTAGGAAGGTGGGCGTGGACGGGAGAGGGACGTCGTGGAGGAGGGGAGAGGGAAGGGTGGGCCCAGACGCGAGGGTTGCATAACGGCACCAGCGACCGGGCGGTTTGGGGTCGCCCGCTCCACATAGCCACGGCAGCGTGGACGGCGAGACGGTTTCGGGATGAGTTATAATACATCGGCGGTGTCAGCGCCGGCCGTCATAGCGCGGAGTCCGAGGGGAGGTTGCGGAGGCGCGCGTGCGAGGCTGCCATCGTCGCATCGGTAGCACGCTAGGAATGCGGTCGTTTGGGTGAACGTCGATCGGAATTTCCATTTCCGAACGATTCCCCGGTGCCATATTTGAACACTAAATTCCATGGAATCGAGAGGCCGAGATTCTTTCGCCCAGTCGCTCGGCAGGGGTGTGTGTGGTGTGCGATTCTCCCGCATTTCTCAACTCGTCAGCGGTACTACTTGGTACCACTATGGATAATTTTCGTTCTAGTTCCGTACGATTACGATTAATTTCTATTTCAGTGCCTTTCCAATCAAGTTGTTTTTATTGGAGCTTAGTATTATTGAAACGGTTAGATTGCATCCAATTTACGACCGATTCTCACTCTGTAGAAATCATCGAACTGACTTACAGTCCTCTCTCCCTATCTCTCTCTCAAAGTACTCGACATGTTTGCACGTCATCCCAAATTCTCAAATAATTGGTACTCATTTACTTGATGGTCAGGAGCTTCCTAAGCCATTTTGATGGATAGTCTGAATAACATCAGTTGGTTAAAACTTTCGCGGTCCATGGATGTCCAGCGGTGTTCTTTGGGTTAATTCCCGCGTCAAGTGTAAAAAAGGCCCCGTTGCTGGAGACCTCCTCAGGGCTAATGATATGCCTTTATTGCACATGGGATATATATATATATATATCATCACGGGGGTGTAAGGGGGGTGGGAGGGAGTGAGGGTAGGTGTGAGGCCTTCTGGGAGTCTCTTTCTTTTCTGGAGCGGTTTGGTAGCCAGGATAAGCTCATCTTTTGTCCTTCGTCTCTGTTGAAATTGTTAGCGTGCTTCTTTATCTCCAACACCTCCCTGAATAATCGGGTTTTAAAATGCTTCTCCTTGGCTAGGATTTTTACGTTTGTCATATCGACGTCGTTGCCTAGGGCGGCGTGTTCTGCGACTGCTGCTTTTTGAAATTGTCCCAGTCGGGGTAGGGAAAAGTTAGAAGAGTTCCACAGTTACCTGAATACCATCGACGAAAATATCCAATTTACAAAGAAAGAAGAAAATGGCGGGAAGCTACCCTTCCTCGACGTCCTCATCACAAGAAAAGAAGATGGATTCCATCTTCCGGCCATTAAATAGCACTGAAATTGATTAGCTTTGATATAGAAATATGAATTGAATTATTGTTAAATTGTGCTAGCTTCAAATTACAATCACAAATCCAGTGATATTCAGTTATATATTTTGAAAATTTCCCATCTTCTTTCAGTCTGCCTGAGAGCACTGTTACGTATAGAATGATCCTGCATTTAGTACCTATTTACATTTTTTCATGTTACACATCACCGATTTAAAAATTATCACAATAAACATATTCTTAATGTTTCAGTGAAACTAATGATTCTTCCTTAACATTTTATTAAGTATTACTTTGTTATTATTTTTCCTTCCATTCCGAAAAAGATGCTGAAATTGTATTGCGTAGAGCTCCTTACTGATAAAGGGAGGCATATTCTCTTCATTTACGCACTACTTTTGCTCTATATATAAAGCTTTCATGATGATGATCATCATCATCATAGGTCAACAATCCTAGGATGGGTTTGACGTAGCTTTCCACTCGATTTTTCTATCGGCCAACCTTTTCATTGTGACGTAATTCTTCTCTTTTACATCCTTCACAACCTGTTCCATGTATCTCATACGAGGCCTGCCTTTTCCAATCTATATCATGCTTTACTGACTTACTGACTTAAAATAAATAAAAACAATTTTTATAAAGTCTGCATGCGTTGGTAATTATCAGTTTTCTTAATTCCTGTAGAAATTCTGTTGTCATTAAAAATGTGTATGAGCAGTAGGAAGAGATAGGGTTTAGACTGAAATTTAATTCTATCTTCCTAACTTGGAGACATGCTCTTTTAAGATAAGAGGCATACGTGGTGATTAATACACTACTGCAACAACTGCAAAGCTCTCAAGCAAGTTGTCCCGCCTTTTCTCTGACAGAAAATTATTACGTTCTCAGGCACATACTGATATTGTCATTTGCGTGAATTCATCAGTTCTTGGCGGCCACCTCGAAGCCTTATCTCCCTAATATACATTTATACGAATGCATTCATACCTCATTACGGCCATTCAAAGTGCCCCTCCATGATGAAATATCATTAGGGATACACCCGACGTGAAAAACTGCTCGTGTCTATTCCTGTCTGTAGGTAAACTAAATAAATCATTCGGCGCGCCGTGGAAATGAAGGTGAGCGCCAGCCGCCTACTCCATTGTCCACATCTTCATTTCCCGGCATCTCCCGCGGTTTTTGAGTCGGAGTGATTAATCCGAAAAGGTTTATGGGCGGGGGGAAAGAAGTGTATCCGGGGAGTCATCGCCGTGGGAGGCTGATTTTACAATCCTAGTGAAAAAATAAAAGAGGGTTGGGAATCCTGCTTGCATCCAATCTTGAATGTCATGGCCAACCGGAGTTTCGCTGTCGGGGGAAGGGTTGTGTGTGGAGGGAGGGATCGCGGGATGAGGGGAATGCGTTTGTGTGGGAGGAGAGATGGTGAATCCGGGGAAGGGAGGAGGGAAGGATGGAAAAAGTTGAAGGGAGTGAGGAGAGGAGCAGTTGGGGTGGAAGAGGTATACGATTGGAAAATGAAGTACGTCTCCCTACCATCACGACAAGTCTTCGGTAAATCGTGTGACTGACTACTCTTTACTTCTGCATCGCCGGTGTTTCATGAAATCATGGAACATCATAATGGATGTATACTTCTTTGCTTCATACATTATTTGCGGTCAAGGTTCATTTTCACCTTTGAAAGAATTCATGGAGGATTTGAGTTGACTGGATGAGAAAGCAAAGACACTAGACGGAGGAAGGAACCGAAGGAATTCGATATAGAATGACTGCTGAGGGATGAAGGTTAAGGTCACGAGAGAAAGGAAAACGTTTCATTTCCATGGAAGAGGGGTAACAAGGGTAACAAGTAATGTCATTGTAAACGGCTTGAATAGATGGAAGGCATGTTCCTGTTGCTGAAGAATAAAGTGGCGTACAGCAATAGATTGCACCATAATATATTGGAATGTCACAGTATTTTACATTCGCCTCCATTGTACTTTAATGAAATATTCCTCTTGCCAATATGCTAGTAGTTTTGTCTGCTGCATAAAGCTCTTACTTTTACAATTGTGATAATGAAATTAATTTAATTTAAATTAATATATTCAATCGGTTAATCTGCGATTTCATTGCTTGCCTAATTACCAGTTTTAATGCAATTTGGAATTAAAGTATCTCCCTGCCTTTCATGACTTTCTTTCAAGTTGCCTCTTTCCCTGGAATTAGTACCTAAATCTCTTAAACAAATTTTATCTTTGAAAGTATTATGATGTTTTGGCAGCACGTGGAGTAAAAGATTGTTTAAATCACCACTGGATACAATTTTGAATTCATCAAAATCTCATGTGTGACACATTAAACAAGAATTCAATAAATAATAATATCTAGTATGGTAAGGGTTAAAGCTATCGGAAATATATGAACATATTATGACATTTAATGGTTCTACATAATATTTTTGCTCATTAGGTGGGGAACTCGAATGACAGGAGGATTGAGAGCCTGCCTGTGGAGTTGAAAAGAGATGACACAACCAGCGCTAATCTATAGCTTAGCGTCAAGCGTAGTGGGAACACATAGGCTCACAGCTTCCAGTCTGGCCGTATATTTTTTTTCTTACATCCCCTTCAGGAGCGAAGCTCAGTGGGTTTTGCGTTAAATTCCTGACCGCGCTGGAATATATGAGAGATATTCAATACTTTAAAACTCAAAACGACGTCCGCATGTAATTTGTTTCTTTAATGCCTGGAAAATGAGAACCATAGGAATATTAAGTTCATTGAATGCCGATCGCGAGTGGTATGGACGTTTTTGGCTCAAAAGTTATCTGCCGAGCTTAATTTTTCTTAGCGTGGAGAATTTACAGTTGTTTCTTTCGGGAGCGGCCGCGTTTTGAGCTTTGTCTTCCGAGCTTTCGCGTCCATCGCAGGCCGCATCGTCAGGGTGAAATACCAACCCATCACAGTATTTCACCCCGATGATGCGGCCTGCAATGGACGTGAAAGCTCGGGTTACAAAGCTCCAAACGTAGTGGCTCCCGAAAGAGACTGCTCAAAAGTTATCTTCCAGCATGAAAATTACGTCTACAATACATTTGCCTGATCAATCAACTTAAAATAATATCAAATGCGTTTCAAAATGGAATGCTTATTTAATTATTAAAACATTCTGCATCAAGTTTTACGATTGTTGATGAATGATTTACGGACCTGTTGTCAGGTGGCTGAAACAATTTTTGTGATATTAACATTTTTTTTCTGATACTTTAAAACAGAACCTGCATCTGTAGTCTCCCCATGTTTCACTCAGGCATTACACAACATCCCGCATTCTCGTAGAAGTGGCGGGAAACGACCGACAAGTGATTTTTATACGATTTTGGATAAGTGGGTAGTTGTGTAGTGGTAGGAATTTTTAATGGAGCGGAAGAAGGAAGGAGAGAAACCCAGCGTCGGCATTAGCCTGCTCTTAACAAAATACGCCATGTGGTTCAGGGTTTAACGTACCATACGATGGACGGAGAACTGAACTTGAATTGATCTCCACGCAAGACTCAAGTATGAACCGTTATACCTACCAACGGATAATGTCTACCAATGCTGGGATTCGAACCCTAGCTTTCGGAATAAAAAGCCATCAATCAAGCCACCACACCACCCGGTTTCCCGTTCCGTACCCTAGCCCATAAATCCACATGCTGGGCTGAATGCCTCCCTGCCCCATTGGGATAACTTCGGATGACATTCCCGCATCACAATGCGCCTTTCTCCTTTAGGAAGTTCCCTTCCTCATTTCCAAAATTTCTTCCTTTCCTGTATTTTCTCCTTTTGCCATCTCGGAAGGGTTCGGATTCCTCATCACCCAAACTCCCTCTCCCATCCCCCTTCGTTCACCCTCCCCGTATTCCGTCCTCGTTTACTTTTCCCCTCGCACGTTCTCCACACTTCGCCGTTGGGCCTCTCCTTCTCAATCCTTGTCCGTTTCCTTCTCTCTCTCTCGTTCTCTTTCTCTCCCCTCTCTCTTTCTACGCCCTCGCGTCTCCGCGTCCTCCAAGAGTCCATTTCAAGGGCACGACCTTGAGATGCTGCAGGAGGGCAAGGCAACGCAGGCACGCAATTCGTTGGAGAAAACAAGAGGGAGGAGGCGGAGAGGAGGTAGTTTAGTCCCCTCATCCTCTTTCAGCCCTTCGCTCCCGCGTCCTTTCCCCATTCCTCTCTTTCCCATCACCAAATCCCTCTGCGTCCCTTTGTTTTACCCTTTAGGGCCGTACATTTCTGTGGCGAAGCGCATTTCTGCCTCATTTCTCCACGCGGGAAAAAATGCTGCGGACAAAGTAAATCGATTTCCGTGGCGCCTCCCGACATGGCATCTATGGTGGCTGCGGGGCCTCGGGTTCACATTATTATGGGGGCGGTGGAGGTATAGAAAAGTGATTTAGGGAGCGATTTTCACTTCTTTGCTGTCGGAATACTTTTTCCAGCTACGGATAACGAGGCATGACAATTTGTAAACGTCGCTCTCTTTTAGGCACTTTCTTTCCATCTGCCATTGCCGCCATCATCACGTTCCGGGCTTGAAACCCAATCTCCTGAATAGGAACAACATGTTCAAGAATAGAGCCTCCAATCAATGCAACAAAGCTTCTTTCCGGATGTTTTTTTTTACGATTCAGTGCAATAGGGAATGGAAAAGAGCAATAATGTTGCTAGATCGGTTCATCTTTCTCCATCACTCTTAGACTTAATTTGGATCATATTAAGTCCGGAAGAAGACCAGATAATTTTTCAACGTATTCAATAATTTCTGAGGTTGACTTGAGCTCAGTTTTAAGTAGTTTATATGGCACAATTTCATTTTTTATTAGCTCCCCTTTCGGAGATTAAAACGAGAGAGGTTTGATACGCTTGGAACCTAAATATAACGTAATCTCGACATTACTCTGATTATGCTTAAATGGACAATTGTGATTGAATGGCTCTGCAAAAAAAGTGAAATAAATTTTAGCTTCCTCAGTAGCTCTATTGTTGGGAAAGAAATAATCTTCTTATTAAACCTTATAATTAGGAGGAGAATAATTAGGAGACCATATTCCACTATTCGCTACAGCTACGCTTACAGCTAAAGTAATTCGCGCCATTTACGACTGGTAGGTAATTGGGTATAGGTTGGATTTCTTAGAAAACGGAAGACGAATTGAGAGAAACCTTGAGTCAGTATTAACAAGAGGTCCTTGATTTAACGTTCCATCTGACGGAGGGAGTACTGAACTTTAAGTGCACTTTGCAAGGTACTCAAGTAGGGATTCGTAGACCAATAAAAAACCTCAGCCGGGAATCGAACCCAGTCACTTGGGATTCCAGTACTCTACCCATCGCACCAACCCGATCCTCTCCTCAGTAAAGGAAAGGTAAAGGATTTACGCGAATGAAATAAACGCCTCTTCTCCTTAAAAAGGTAGGTTTTCTTCTCGAAGTATCGTTCGTTTCCGGATCACAATTGCGAGGTTTAAACAAAGGAGACCGTCTTTGGAGCATCTCGCCAACGGACTCCGAGGGGAGGAAGAAAGGAGCCTTAAAAGATAAAAAATGAGCGACAGTCGCCAATTTGGGATATATTTACGGCGCCGACCGTCAGAGTGCGATCTGTGAACCGTGGAAAGAGTGGCAATTGTTTTTTTTCCCTGTTTTTCAAACGTTGGACTCATTTTTACCAGAATGTTTTTTGCCCCCACTGAATTCCTTTGCCTCTTCTTCCTTCATTTCCTGAGCTTCGTCTTATAAAATAAATGCCGGAGAAGAACGGAGTTAAAGCTTTGAAAATATTTTCTGAGTATTGGAAGATGTTGTTGTCGCATGATAGGATTCAGACCTTTCAAATTTATAGATTCAGAGACAAACGATGCGGAAAACGAGTAATTTCTTCATTGAGTATGGCTATAGAATAATAATTTTGCTAAGTATTAACAGCATTAACACGTAACATTAAACTCGGCCCATTTAGAACCAAAATTATCAATAGAATTTTATGGCTAATTCCTCTTTTTCCATTTTTCTGAAGTTCTGGAAGATCAAGTTCTGAAAATTTTACCCAATTTCGAGACCTGTGTTAATGTTGCTAAGACGTTATGTCACGTCAAAGTTCATTATTACAGCCATTTTTATAATTTGGACACATTTTACATTATCAGCCAAGTTCATTTCGAACCTCCGTTTATGTATAACTTACATCGAGCACCAAAACATATCGATAGGCAGGGTAAGATCCGGACAAAATGAAAGGAAGCCTATGTGCCGTGAATCATCTAATGTTTATGGAGTCTCAGCATGTCTTCAATTTGTATTGAGGAAGTTACTTCAACACAGATTGCAGAAATAGAGGAAGACATTTTGGTCTTCCATTCTCGCTTAGATGAAAGCATTGGAAAATGGGATGAGAATGAAGAACGACTGGGAGGAAGAGAGCGTACGGAATGTGGGTGAGGTTTCGGTCGATAGAGCGGAGGTGAAGGGTGACGAACGATTAAATGCAAAAACAGGACATACCTCACCTCACCTGACTTGCTTAAATTTTCTCTGGCGCTTAAAGTATAGTGAGATTAATAAGTTATTTCGTTTAGTTACCCAAAGGGTGAATACAATTCTTAAAAGCGTCTGAATGGCGTTGCGTGAATTAAAGTTGATTATGTACGTATTTGATTATTTTAATCAAAAATATTTTTGGTAAACGTGACTGAAAATGGAGTCCATTAACAATATTTAAATCATGAATTGCTAAGAGACTTTAAGATTTTTCATATTTATCTAAACTTAATGTATACGTGTGCAAAATCGAATGATTATTGTTTAGCGAATGAAGGTCGGCATTTTTTCTAGGAATTATTTTCTTGATAAACAAATAGCAGTGCGCGTACCGTCTCTGAATTATTACTTGCTCCGAATTAATATTTCCAGCAAAACCTCCTCCCTTTCAGTCTCCATAAGATCATTCCCAAGAGATTTGTTTGAAAAACTTTAAATTAGTGAATAATATGTGACTGGTTTGCGTCATCCTAATCTTAATAAGACTATACGTTGAGCATTCTCATTAGCTAATACGTAAAAGTTTTCGGTTAAGATAGTGATAATAGAGGCTGTGAAACAATTGGGGGATACGTTCTTTACATGATTAGTGAAGGTAAATGTTTGATTGCGTGTGACCCTTATCCCACAGCTAAGAAAAGAAATAAGTCTTCGGGTCAATTCTCTCTTTGGTATGGAGTGCGCATAGGATACGGAAAAGAAAGTTGTATCCAGATGGTGAAGAAAATACGAGAGCGGACAGCTTGGGGATAGGTTGCTGCTTCGTTGGGTCGCTGTCCACAGGCGACGAAAATAGCAAAGCAACTGAGGATGGGTGACAGTGCGTGCCTTGTCCTTGAATTACTCAAAGGTGCTGACGGGATGAAAGTGGACATGGGTGATTCCTGCCTCGGGTGGGAGGATCCGAGTGGAGGGTGGGTGCCGTGTTTCTCTAAGTCTCGAAGCCTCAATTACTTGAGGATCGAAGGGAGGAAATCGAGAACAGCATGAGAGAAGGATGCCAGAGGAATGTGATGGTGGAAAAGATGGTGAAACGCAGGGGAGAGAGAAGGTTGGGAGTGGTACAGAAGCTGTCTTCATATCTTTGACGAGTGGCGAATGATGAGATGATGAGAGAAGCAATAGCTTCTATAATAGTTATATTATTATATTATAGAAGCTATTGCTTCTCTCATCATCTCATAGTTATATTATAGAAGCTATTGCTTCTCTCATCATTCGCCACTAATCCTTTTTAAGTTTTATATGGAAAGTATGTTTGGTGTAATTTCACCCCCTGCCACATACCTCAATGGTGACTTACAGGGTATTACGTAGGTGAAGATGTATATCATGTGAAAGGAGGTTTAGGAATGCGTATAAACTGATAGAGCTGCCTTATTGGGTGTGACTCGCGGTCACCTCGTCGTAGTATTCGCTCGGATATAAAAACAGCATGTTAACTTTTGAATATTTTGCCCTATGAAAGTTGGTTTGCATCCCACTTCTTAGGATTTGAGGTTAAAAATATCTAAATCACCTCCGGACAATAAAGTAGGTATTAGTCCTAAAAATTGAAAAGCCAAGAATCGTTGAGAGATGTACCAAACGAGTCCATCAGCTGCTCAGTGCTCGTATTATAATAATATTTAAACATTTCCAGAATTGATAAAAACGGATACAGTTACAGAATGGAAATATACTGAAAGATAGAGGATTGTTACTGCGGGTATCTTTGTGGATAAATGTCGGGGTAAATTTTTGTGGCCAATGGATACTGAATACATAGGACACTAGTAATTCATATCCATTTTTCCCTGCTAATGCACCTTTTTTGTACTGGACACATGTGCCGTAGTGGAGAAAAACTCGGAAGAATCTTTCTTAAAATGTATATTAATTTATATCAAATAGTGTATACACATTTACACTGTTCAAAATTTTTTGGAGAATAAAGTCGCAAAACCTGCAAATTTTATAGAATATATCAAGGCATGCCAGTAGTAAAATTTAGTGAAAAACACTGGCATGTTTGGAGATGAAGAGTTCTCATGAGGTGATCGCATTACTGAATGAAATTTTATCGTAATGATATGACATCATACCTTGCATATTTTTCCTTTTATTTTTTTTCCTTTTACCTAGTAGGTATATTTACTTTTTATCGTAAGAGTAAATATACAATCATGCTTCCCGCTATGAAAAGAATTTTTGATCTCAGATGCTATATAATTACTGCTGAGTATGCTATGAAATTCTGCCTTCGTCAAAGCATTATGACTTGAAATTTATGCTTGCAATGACATTCACTATATTTTCTTAGACTTTTTTCATATGTCTCATTACGAAAAAAGCTTATTTTCAGTTTTGACTAATATTTTAGGACGATTTCATCCATTTTATTTTAATTTTACGGTCAAATTACAGGAAATTTATAACTTCAAAATGACCATGGCGTCCTCATATCATGGGTGATGATAACATTTAATTTGATTTCATTAACACTTTGACCAAGTACAATGAAACCTATTTGGGAATACATTTTTATCCTCACAGAGAATCTCCCTTCTCTACTCATTGTTACTCCCACGTGTCGTTATTTTTGGCGTTCTTACTTTTGGACACCCCACCCAACGCTTTGATCCAGGCTAAATACGTTGTTTCGTGGATAATTTTGAAGAGCAGTGGGTAGGTGATAGAGTCTTCAACTCTCAATGCAGTTAAAGATGACTCATTCAACCGGGTAAGAGCTTGTTGTGGATTTTTCACTACGCGGATGTGATGCCATGTAAAACTGTCTTTTCTCCACTTGTGCCACTTCCCTCGACATTACCGTGAACATTTCATTGTTTCACTCGTAAGAGACGTGACTTATAGCGCTTGTATTTCTACTAGTTAGTTAATCTGCTGGAATGAGAGAAGAAAGAGCATTGAGGTAGAATTGAACGGCATAGTCACTTGATCCTTAGTGCTTCCTTTGAGAATCCGACAGTAATAAACAACGCAACATTAATGTGCTAATAAAATATGAAAAAATATCCAGTAAGAAATATTATATATTTTCTATTATTGTCCAATTTTTATCTCTTGTTAAAACCGTATACTTTCTGTTCGGTAAAAACCATTTTTCAACTCTCATGGTAGAAAATGAGCTAAATACGTCTAAAAGAGATTTTTCGCGAAGTTACACAGTTATAAAATGGATTTATTCAAACTAGACAAATTTGCGTGCCTTTAAGGAACCCAAGTGGGTTTATTTTATGAAACTACAGTCACAGTAAAAACTACGATAACTCCCCGGCAATCTTACTTCCTTTCCTTCCTCACCCATGTTAATAACATCTCTCTTTTTCTATTCCTGTATATTCCTTATATATATTTGGTTATTTACTTAGTTTCTTCCCATACACACAAACACGCTTGCACAATTTCCCCTACACACGCAGACGAAGTCACACACTCGAGGTTTTCATCGAGATTCTGCGCACGGGAGCTTAAACTGGTTTTTATGTATGAGCTAGTTCTAACGACGGAGCGTACCTTCCCTCGATGGTGATTTGTGCGCTCAAATAGTGGGCAGGCCGCAAGAGGACGCCGCCGCTGTCCGCATGGAAGTCTCTTGGAAAAGCGAATAGAATGGCCGCACGTCCACGCTGATGCCGGTAAAGGGCATTGCGGTTGGCAATCGTCGGAAAGGGGAGCCGGCGTTGCATTCGGGATCAGGCAGCGTGCCCGCCCACAAAAACCTCTGCTAAATCAAAAGATTGGTGGCTGGTCTCTCGACGGTTCGGCCCGGGGGGTGGCCGCCCTTCGCCTTACCTCGTTAATTTTTGTTTTGTTGACATCGCGCTCGGAAAATGCCGAAAATAACTCGAGAGATCGGCCCAAAATGGCCTTGCGACTTCAGTTCGCCACGTGATTGGTGAATTTTTCTCGCATAATCGAGTGGAGTCGATGACTCCTTGTTCCGGCGAGTCCTTCATTATTCTGCCTCGCGCTTGGATTGCCTCATGTTCAGGACGTCTTTTGATATCTATCCTCAGTGGTGCTTAATCTCAGATTATGGTGACTTACCAAAACCTCAAATGGTTTGGGCATTATTTGAGCGAGAACGCTCAAATAATGAGCACTAAATATAAATAAATAAACGCTTAATTTGAATAACTCTCTTTTATCTAAACAGTAGAATCCCTCTCCACCTGATCTTAAAATGATCCGTTGATATACGGAATTCCCTAAGCTTTGCGCGATTTGAAGATTTCAAAAATATAGCATTCACGTCAGCCAGATGAATTATTCAATTTACGTTTTCTGAAATCCCTTGACAATTACTGATTAATTTGTTGTTAATCGGAACAGAAGATTGTGATGGGAGGGGAGAACAGTTCCAGGCCCACTACTTCAGAGGGGTTGGAAATTCATTGCCTTTCTTAACCGTAAATTATTTTTTGAGAAAAATTTAAGAATTGCTAGTGATTTTAGCACCTGATAGATGTAAAAATCAAACCCTAGAAAAATCTATTTACCTTACGGGCTTAGTCATGCGTTCACGCGTAATATTGTGATCTATAAGTGCATAGGAACGAGTAGAGATCATAAGCTATGTGTTCGCAAGATTCTACCGAGCTAATTACGGAAAACTGGATGATTAATCAACTAGATGTCATTTATTCACCTTCTTAACTCAAACGCCAAGTTTTTGTTCAGCCACTTTCACTGATAACGAATTTCCAAAAAACGCGCTAATGCAGGCGAGCACTATGCGAACTTGTTTTAAGGTCAATAGTTGCTGCATTGGTATTCGGTTTTGAGCGACCTTAATAGGATGTGTAGCTATTTCAAACTTAATATGCTCAATTTGCCCAATTAAAGATTTGATAAAAACTTCGCCTTGTATCTTCATTATCATCTCAGACAGACCCCCACAGTTTGATCCATGCGGCACTTTTCTCTCCTTTTCGTTTTGGTAGGTCACTACTTTCTCTTTCATGATTATTTTTAATTTTATTGTAATATAGGGTTACATTTTTAACCATGCTTTAGCACTTTTATCGTATTCGTTAGGGTCAGATTTTACCCTTTCTTAATGGGAGAATTGTATACTCTAAGTTCACTATAAGTTGTTGTACATAGATAATATTTTTAATGAAGTGCATTGATAGAATAAATCCTTTGTGTGGTTATATGTTCTGAGTGGTGTTCTATGAAAATTCTATAATGCTTGAGGATCATGGCATTGACGTTACAGTTTACATCCTCATGGCTCTAAAGAAAGTATACACTATACCCTTAATAATTTTCTTAGCTAACGAGTGATTATTATAATGCTTGGAAGGAAATTAAGGCTGGAATGCTTATGGATCAAATTTACTTGCGCATCTGGCTTTAAGCATGTCGGTTAGAAACCGGGAGGAGATGCGAGGCGACTCAAGTGCGCGCGTGAAACATATTGAAACTGCTTGAACAGTCTATATTAATTTCATTTATTTATCATAGGAATGAAGGTTGAAACAGAAACACTGACATTTCTACACATAGTTTTACTGTCCACCACCATGGTTTCGTTGAGAGGCAACATCATCAGGTACAAGTGTCGATATCAAGTCATGGCAGAGGAATTTTGAGAAAAACTCTTGGAGGTAGTGGTGTTGTTAGTTTGAAAGATAGCCGGCAACTATGGCTATATGCAACGTAAAGTATAGACGGACGATTGGCGGAGCACTGAACTAGAAGTGCTCCTCAGGTGTCAGAAGCTCAAGTAGCATATCTGCCATTTTTCGAGCCAGGGCCCTCGAGTTGTGAGACCAACACCCTCACGCCAACATAGCAATGCGATTAACGGAGGTTCTCGTTATTTGTGAGTACAGGAGGTCCCAGCATAACGCGGCTTCACTTTCCGTCGTTTCACTAATACGCCATGCGAAATATGACCCCAGGAATCCTCAACTCCATCATGTTTTGGCACATTGATGCTTTATTATTTTGATATTTAATATGAAAAATATGTTACAAATTAGAATTTTATGAATGCATACTTATTTAAAATATTCGAAATGGCATCATACATCGATGTGTTTTCAGTGATTAGAAGTTTCTCGTGTGCAAATCCGAGAACACCTGCGAAAATTGTGTTAGCATAGTAACTCTAGGTATAGACTGTCTACAGAAAACGGTGATTCACGTTTCGTCATTCCGTTTTACCCCGGGGTTTGCGGAAACTAATATGACGTAAAAGCGGGGGCTCCCTGTTGGAGAAAGGATACGCAGGCTTAGACCATGTTCTCCAAACGGCAGCGATCAGTGTGAATTGGCTACCTGTTTAAAGACATGGAACGTATTCCAGAGAGGAGGGACTTTGCAACCGCCGTACACTCGACGGCAGCGGACATCTCCGCAGGTGATGCTCGTGCGACGTAGCCGTGTGAAAGGAAGGCCGGGAGTTCATTGGCGCCAAAGATATTCGGGAGAAGGAGAGAAGGGTTCGTGGCGTGGAAAATGGGAATGATAAATGTGTGCGACGATGGCGGACGAGTGTGAAGGAGAATATGGCAAGTTCTGAGGGATAATGAGTCGGAGTAAAAGATTACGCCTTTGAAGGGTGTGTGGAAAAGGAGAATTTCGTGCGGAGTGAACGCATGAAAAACTTATGTTTGGCGAATGGATGCGGAGGATGGTGAGTGAAAAATAAAGTGGAAGGATGTGAGAAAAGGAAAAGGAGGAATGAACTCGGGCAGGAACAAGAAAGGTGGAATGAAAATTCTTGTGCGTGACGCATTACATTGATCAATTCGGTACAGCCGTGATGATATAAAATGATTATCATCATTCCTGTGCATAGATTGCAAAAGTAGAAAAAAATTGAGTTTGTAACACAGAATCGGAAATGTTTCTCAATTTAGTTTGACCACTTCTAACTCTAAAATAGACAAAAACTAAGCTGTTGAGATAAGGAGAGTAACCAAATTTCTTGATGCGATTTTTACATTTTGGTTTCAAAGAAAACTTTCGGTTGCGGTAAGGACTCGAAAGCCTGGATTTTGTTTCTTTTAATTGGAGCTTAATGGATGAGTGCCGTTCCATTTCGATGTTTTTAAGTAATTAAAGGGAAATTGCGTAGGCCAGCTTACAGCAAGTTAAAAGCAGTCTTCTGCCTTACCGATTTAATTGCGAGAGTAGTGAAAATGGCCGAGCTCATCGGACCCTATAAGAAAGAGAGCTGTAAAGCAAAGACAGGAGCGGCCAATGCGATGCGATGAATGTGTCAATGAAACTGAATTCGAATAATAATTTAGGATTTAATGTTAGGGAATATATTTATTTCATTCACTGCAGATCATCTTTGATTACACACCAAGAAATAATGCAACAGGTTTAATAATTGTGAGGGGTGAAGAAAGATTTCGACCATTGTTTCTTATATAATAAATATTCGTATTTTAACTTAAGCTTTGTATTCAGAAGAATAACCAAAAAGCTTATTAAGTAGTGTTATGGTGAAATCATGTGATGAGGATTTGAGCTATTTTTCGCAAAATTCTATTTCATTGAAAAACTGTGGCCAAAACTGAAGTCCGCAGAAAGTCTCTTTGTACTTTCACCCGTAAATATTTATCTCAATAATTTTCAAATTCGAATGTAGTCTATTTTTCCGATCTCTCAATGACATTAATGGGCAGAATAAGGATAGGGAAATGAATGTGTGTTTCACGCGCATATGAAACCTTAGGTGATGTATTTACACCTTTACATGTATCTCTATGTATTTACACCTTTTGACTGAGAGAGAGAATGACAAGACCGATGTTAAACAAATAAAATTCGGATATGAAGCCTTCCGTTTGCTCTCCGGTGGGAATTTTTAAAACCTATGCCATATTATATGTCTCGTATCACCAAACCTATTTCTCAAGCCTAATATGTTTAGGTTTATACTCATACATATTTATACGGTATAATCATCCTTTATCAGGCTCACTACTATGTCACCAAATAGTTTTCGAGCGACAATACAGACTACCTCAAGTAACATTAGTTTACTTGTTATAACGGGGCTTTTTTCCATTGAAAAAATAAATCAAACGCATATTATGAAACTCTCACGATCAATTGTAATTGTAATAATTCGTGGTGTCATGACTGGCGACTAAAATTAAGTCTAAAAAACTGCACTGCATTCACTTAAACCTCCGAATTTAAATGTTGACGGAGTGCACGTAATTGTAAAAAATTCCCCCTGCCACACGGTCTTGCGGTAGTATGCAGATGCCTATTACATTTATCAATACTTAAGTTATATTTCGATGTGCGAGAAATTGATTGCCGTAGCTCTTTTTTGGTGCTTCTACATCCGACTCATTTTAGTATTCTCCCCATTCACCCCCGAAATATTGCACGCCTATTCGCTTCAGGGCGGTGCTCATCGGCGACAAAAATATCTTCATTCATTCCGCATTTTATTTGGCTTCATTGCCGCTTCTCTGAGATTCACCTTCTCGTTCGCCTACATTCGAATGCGAAAACGGTCTGAAAAGAGGCCGGAAGCAAAACAAAACGGAATTTGAAGGGGAGGAAGACGTTTGTGACGAGAGGTGAGGCCTGGAGTTGAGCGGAGTGGTACGGGAGAGGAGTTGCCGAGATAGAGGCCACCTTCATGGTCCAACTCCGCGGCGCAAGGTCGAGGTCGAGCCTCCCCCGCACCACAGCCCACCCACTCCCTCACCTAACCTATCTCTTCAAACACTATAGCATCTGCACGGGTTGTGTAACGCGTGCATTCCCCAACTCCATGTGGAAAGCCCAGCACTGCTTAGTACACGATATTGAGCTGATTTCACCTATCTTTCCTAAGCTTCGTAGTACAGTGGTGTCTCGCAAATATATGACACGCAATTCGATGTTCCAGCGATTCGGAGGTAAACCTCTGTGCGCAAAATTTTATTTGGTGTGTTTGTCACTGTATTACGTCAATTGATGTTTGTTATTTTTTCCGCCTTTCATTAAAATCACGAACGTTAAAAATATTGGAATGAGACAAATGACGAGTTGATCTATTTTTTTTTAGAGTTATGAGGGAAATAGTGTTTTGAAATTCGACAGTCTCGCAATTCTACAACCATTTGGTGACGCATTAGTGTCAAATTGCGAGGTACCACTGTGGTGTCAGCATCAGGTTTTATGGTGGTCCAACTGCTAAGGTTATATCTCTTTGTCTAGCTGAACTAAGGGTAGTCCTAAAAATTGGCAAGTGCGTATTTCGTTCTTGATTGAAATTGACCATGAATAAAGTTTTTGTTATTCCTCTCCAGTATTGTTTTCAAGCCATCAAAACCAGGACTTGGTTTTACCATCTGCTCTTGCAAAATTTATTATCACCGTTGCGGAATGATAAACTTTAATTAATTATCTCTCCAGGATGACACTGCAATTTGCTTAAGATTCAGTATTCAAGTATTTTTATTTTTGAAAAAAGAACCATTTGAAGATGTAAAATTACTTTCGCTGCATCCTCAATCGCTGAAGCAAATAGAGAATGTAAAAAATATGATTTTTCAGGAAATATTTCGAGTATTGATAGTGTTTCACAGTAATATCATATAGGTATACCTATACTGTTATGATATTTTGTCTTAGAGAGAAATGTAAACGACCGAGAAATCTGACTATTTTTCGAGCGTTTCTTATCCGGAGCGGACCGATGTTTTTCCCACCGCTAGCCAAGGAGCGGAGAGTCCCAATGAAACATGAATTAAAGTCGAAAACGATTTATTATCCCTCAGCGGCAGATAAAAAAATAATAGGGCCGCGTGGTTTCCCAATCCATGCACTCACTTTTTTCTTTGGTAGGCGGTCGGGCGGGGGCACACCCCGGGCGGCATGACAAAACGCGTCCTCCCCAACCTAAATTCTCCCGGTTTCGTTGCTCTCGCGTGGGATTAAGTCCGAAACCACCCGCTCGGAATCCTCACCAGTAAAAGCCGTTTTACCCTAAGCAATAAGTTGCGCAATTCTAAACAGCGTTAAATCACGAAAATTCAACGGATGAATAATAGGGGAGATTTAATCACACGGTTCAGAGTTTCGGGAATTATTCCATGCAATTCATGCCTTAAATCTTCTGAGACGATTAAGTGTTCTATGTTCAGCTCTTCATGTATCAGAAGACGTAATCATAAGTCTCCTGTGAAACTGCGTTAAGAGTTGGTCACATCGCATCCCTCCTAATAGAGTCGCTACATACGTATACCGGAATGCTGACGCCACCTTGAGCCTTGGTCATATTTGGACACGGTCCCGCAAAGAAAGGCAGTGATATCCCAAAACTCAGGAAAATACTAATCCATAAAGTTTTCTTTTCTTTATATAGTAGTAGTTACGGCCGACGGTTAAGTTCAATCTCACCTTTTTAGGAGAGGTGCCTGGTCCTGCATCTCTCACATGCTCTCCACAAGCACTCAAGTGGGTATACAATTGAAAAATCTCGCCGATTTCGAATCTGGGCCCTCTGGTTGGAAGGCCGGAACTCTATCCACCGCACCAACTTGATCTATCTAAATACTTTAAATGTGAATGAAAAGAGCTCATATTCTAGTTCATTTAAAACTTACAATGATTGAGTACTTTAAGGCGAATGTTGCTGGTTTCATTTATTATACGGTTGCAGGCGTAACTTAGTGGAACTCATTCATCCTAGGGAAGTTGGAAGAAATTTTAACGCTTCTGTTTCCTTACCTAACAGTATTTTTTTCCTAGCATAGTTTCGTTACGGTGCTACATAATATGCATGTGAGAATCACGATCCTTTGAAAGAATTGTTTTTGCCTGCGTTTGAGTAGCGTGTCGTGCGCGGGAAAAACGATTTCTTGTGTCACTCGGTCCAAAAGGTCCTCACTGTTATCTTCTGATGATGTTTCCGCGTAGAAAAACCATAGACGGAGAAATAAGACATGTGCTGAAATAGTAAAATCAAAAAATATCTTAAAACCTTCCTTGCTTTTATGTAGGTTCCTACAGAAACAACCTTATCAGGGACTGATCCCAAGCAATATTCTCATGGATTATTTACTAGCTAAATTATGGTTCTCATGGAATGGACCTCTCACAAGGTAGTTACCTTGTCCTAAACTCATACTTTGTATGAGTTTAGGATAAGGCTTTGTCACCATAGTACATGAATATATACGTATCACTCTGCGAGTCCTGGCAGGGTGTGGTAAGCCACCAGGCATTAAAATGCACTCTGGCTGAAATAGAAATGAAGAACATAAACGTTTGGAAATAATACTGAAGCGTGAATCGTGATGCTTTCAAAAGAATTATACCTACTTTGCTTGCGTTTTAGTCCCGTGCTATGTGTGTAAAAAAAGTCTCCCTCCATCAGGTAATTCCATCTTCCTTAATTTTCTGCTTCCGTCCGCAGACAGACAGCAGCAATGTTGTCTTCTGCTTCCTCACTCTCCCTTCGGATTCCTTCGGCCCGCGGCGTGACTCGCTCACGGATTGGGAATCACGAGAGCAAATCGGGCGCAGGTTTGGGCTTTTCTAGTGCGCTGAGGCGTTCCTCGCCGGGCCGCGCAACCTTTCACCCATTCACCCACACACCCAATTCCCAGCCTTTTCGCCCACAGTCATCGCCGCCGCCGCCTCCGGGATCCACCTGTAGTCTTTTGTGTGCGTAGAGGTCTTTTAGGAATGGAATGTCCCGCCCGTCCGCTCGCCCACGTTCTTACACCCAATTCTCCCGTTCCAACCGATTTTGTGAGATTCGCGGAAGATGCATGCCGTCCGCGAGGGGGCCGATGTCAGAGAAAAAATCAAGAGGGGAATCTAACAAGTATATCCGCAAAAAATATATTGGCGTTTCATTGCACTACGATCCGTAATAGTTCCGCATTTGTTCGTATTGAGCTGATTGATGAAATTCATGAAGAGTAATTGGGATAACGATGGGAAGTGTATTGATTTTTAAAGCTGCACGGGCATTCAAGGAAGGATGGGTACATGGTTGTTTTCCATTAATTCTTCATTATTACAGATATTGCCACCGTGCGGATTTCCAATCATACCATCCAATCAAGTTTATGTCTTGCTCCTAATATTTTCCTCTTTTTTATTTGTTTCCGTATCTCCTGCCATAGCTGTAAAGCTGGCCACATCAGCCAGGTCGGTAAGGCGACCCAAGTGCAAGGCATGAGCGTCACATGAGGAGATGGATGTTGTGTTTGTCTCTGAGTTAAAGCTAATCAGTAAGTAAGATTAGACGGAGCGATAGAGCCTATGAATCTGGAGTATTATCCTAAGATCCTACGCACAGCTAATGCTGCCAGATTTATTGCACTTTATATTTCGACCACATGGGTTTAACAGGGATAAAATCAGACACTGAGCAGCATGAGGATGACCGAGGAGGGCAATTAAGGGCGAATACCTGCTTTCTTTAATAACATCGTATCTGAATCTAGCCTGTCGCGTGTAATTAAATCGTTGGATGCACTTTTTAAATCTTTATCTCTCGTTTGGTACAACCCATTCCATTATTCTTATAGTACGAAATAATGCTGGCTCGCTAAGGAATCATGCGCGTCATTGCATGTAATAAATGGAGAAACTTGTTGTTAGCTGCTATAAAGGAGCGATTTTAATGACCACGTAATCCAAATCAAACCTCAGTGGCATTCTTTAGAATTACTTAATCTGCTTCCGCATATTTTAATTGGCCAAGAGATGATCATTAATTGCCCACGCTCATGGAATGGACACTCAAAGAAGATTTCAACGACCATCTCCTTGCATTTCCAGAGTTGTAACTAAGAGAATCAAACTGCGTCAAAAATTATGAAAGGCATAATAAATGCTTGGCTATTCATTCGACCGATACTAATGATGCCATCCAACAAAGTGCCCTTTGCAAAATCTGTAGTTAGAATTCAGAATGTGAATAGATACGTCGTTGGTTTTATACTTCAGGTTAAGTCCCGAGATCGTTGGACAACTTTAATATTAAACTGGTCTATATAAGCAATACATATAATTGATAAAATAAGTATGTGAATTTATAATTATTTACTCAATAAGCAATTATTATAATCGTTGCTTGCTCGTCGTGTTTGATTGATAAAACCTTAAAAATGGGAAACCTTGCAGAAATTCACGTTTATAATATGGACGGCAAGGTAAAACGCGCAAAGTATCAGCATCTTCAGTCAATAGACGCAACATTTTTAATGAGAGAGTTAAGAAGTAGCAATTTTCTTTGGAAATATTTATTCACATTAACTGCCAGGTATAAATGAAGAAAGCGCGTGAGATGGAAGTTTAATGAGTGAGTTAAGAAGTAGCTTTTCTTTGGAAATATTTATTCACATTAATTGACGGATAGAAATGTAGAAAGCGCGTTAGATTGAAGGGTGGATGAATACACAGGTAAACAAACCAGATTCAGGTTCAGACTTGAGAATGATGTAGCACAGGTAACAAACCTGGTTCAGACTTGAGAATGATGTAGTATCATCGAAACTGGTCGAAATAAATTTTTAAATTGTGGAAAATTGCAATATCTTTCTATTAATGTAGAATACACAGGTATTGAACATGTTTCGGGTGGGAGAAGGTTGGTGGCAGAAATTTAGGATAAGGCCGATTAGGGATATGGGATAGGTACTTAGGAGTATTGATACTGAAGGTCACTGTTAACGGTATAGTTCCTGATTTGCAAGGACAACGAAGAAAAAGTACTACGGACAGTTTGAAGAGGGAGAAGAAATATGCTGACTTGAAGAGAGATCGTAGGGATAGAGTTGATAAATAAATACGATTCCAAGAGGTCCTGGGGCACTCCATCGAAATCTACGTTCTGAACAATAGAAACGTAACTTCCTAAGGTAGAGAACTGTCTTTAAAAATAATTTGTCCTCCTTGAAATACACAAGCGTCATCAAATCCCAAAAATAATTCTTCAATGTGCGAAAACTTGGCGCATCTTCCGTCTTATTTTTGTCATGGTCTTTCCTTAAGGTCGACAAAAAAAGAAAGGCTAAACAAAACAAGGCTGAAAACAATTTTTATGCACTCCATAGAGCCCATAAACGACAAAGACATTCATTCATGTCTTCCTTGACCCATCCCTTGATCGCAAACCGAATTGAAATGCAGGTTGGCTTCGGTCTGTCGGCAATTTTTTTTTCAAGGAGACTCAGGGGACAGACAGACGGTTTAGCTGTGCGGTGGAGATTTTAATTTTGCTACTACAACTAAAAGAGAGAAGTAGAAATATCCGTAAATAATCATTTTCTAGTTATAATATTTGATAATTCTGAAGATTTCAAGCTCGAAGATGAAGATTATTTATGTGTAAATGTAACATGCAATTAAAAGCGATATCGTTACGCCTTCACCACATTTATAAGGAATCAAGTAAAAAGATATCAACCTTAATTGTGCAGTTGTAGCTAATGTCATAAGAGGGTCTCCGGTGAAAAGGGATAGATTAAATGCGGCACGCAAAAAACGGAGAGGGCTTTTATTGTTGTGTTTGAATACATAACCCTCCCTTTTACAATTCTTCTCTTCCATTAGGCTGACCGCTGTTGGAAAAAATATTCAACCATAGCCTAAGTATAACGTGCACTGTAACTTGAGTTCTATAATATTTCATGAGTGACCAGAAAGCCGTTCAAGCCAGATAGGTGACAGGATTTTGATTCCACAGCCCTTGACCTGTCGAACGCGAGGTCTTGAGATCGAATCTCAATATGAGAATGGAGGTTGATTTTGTCGTTGTGATACAAAGAGGCGGCAATGACACGACGTGGGGTGATGAAACTGTTGAATTTGATGTACATAATAATGCATTTCAATTAAGGAAATGCTTAGGATGATTATGATAATAAATTAAGGGAATTTAGTACACTTATTCGGCATTTGAATTAAGAGTTTCATTGTTGTACTTTGGAATTTCTTTCATTGTTATAATCTCAATTTTAAAACGGCCTTTGTGTTTAAAACTGTATTAATGCTCTAACGAATGATTATTGCACAGTAATTTTTACGAAAGTTCTCCCGGGGCGATAATCTAAAATATTTCATCTGCATTTCTTCGTTTTCTGAGTTAAAGTGTAAACAAGTGATCTTCGGAAGTCTTTAGTTTGGAATAAGAAAATGTCTTCACTCACAATGTCCCCAAATATATATTTTTTACAAGCTATTAAAATTAATGCAAGTAAACAATGACTTTTGTTTTACTCAGTCATCTTTTTTTGAGTCCAAAAATCACGTTAAAGTTAACTGAGATGTAGTCAATCATTTTTATTCTGCTTTTGTACTGCATAATTGGTACGATAAATTGAATTAATATAAATTTAAGCTTACTTGTTCAGTGGCTGAAACATGAAGCATCAAAAGACTGATGGATCCACGCGTACAGCTTAGGAAGAATTGCTTAAACGTTGGTGAATTTCCGTAACTCTACATCGCGAGAATGCAGCGCATGAGCGATTTTATTAATATGCATTAATGTTGATGAAAGCGGTCGTCCGCACCACTCCATTTGTTTTGTTTTTATTTCACCACTCGGCAAGTAACGGCTTCGCGCGGCGTGACTAATGCTCTCGTGCTCACTCTTGATATCCTGGGATAACTGAGTGGGAGAGATCCGCTCTTATGCAACCGCACCTTATTTCCTCTCGCGTGTACTCAACTCGTGCTCTCGTTGCGCTCGTTGTATTCTGATGGACGCATTCCTGAGAACCGGCGCATTTGTACCGTTTTTTTAGTGCGGGCGTATTACCTACTGATAATCGCGGTCAGATCTTTCTCTTCGTCATATCCTCCAGGGCGTCCTTCCCTTTCGTACTTGCTTGTTTCTACGCTTCGAAAAATGTTCATTCACCCTTACGGTGTACTCCGTCAGCCATCTTCAGGGTGCTTGGTAGAGGGGAGAGTTAGTTATGCATCCTACTTATAAAGGTACATGCAACATAATGATTACATCTGCATCTACATGATAATCTGCAAGATACCATAAAGGTGTGTGGCAGTGGGTGAATCACACCAAGCATGTATGATGAGTAACTATGTTGAATTATGATAGTTAATAATTGGTTGGTATTTTAAAAGTCATTAATTTATATTACCCATTTGGCGCATAAGAGTGGATTTGACTTACGCTAGTGGTGTTGTGAACATATTTCAGATGTAGCACATATAACCTTAACTGCTCTTCTAAAATTTTTATCGGTTATTATCTACGTTGCGTATTATGATCCATCATAGTTCACATTTTAATTTCTCCTAGAATTACAATTTAATTCTATCAGTGGAGCAGTCTTTCTCTTTAATACGGCGCCTCTGATAGAATATAGCTTTATGATCTGGCGTTTTTATGCATTTCTAACGAGTATTGGCAAGGTTTATTAATAACTTTTACAAAACCACAGATTTAAACGAACACGACGCGGGTTTCAGCGAATGATCGCCATATTATTCAGGAGTATTGACAAGTAGGTTGGCTGAAATTTTTTGTCTTAAAATGGTTATTTCTCAAATTAATATTTTCACTACGGGCTTCCACTCATCTTCGCGAGGGGGGATGAGGCTCGGCTGATAGAATCGGAGGGGAGGAGTGGGGACGATGGTGGGAGGGAGTCGGAATGACTTCCATCGTCGCGGCCGCCTCATCTTCGAGCTCGCGGGAGCGGCAAATCTTTCCCTTCCTACCTAGGCACCCACTCCGATCTCTTTTGAGCCCTCCTCCGCCGCCAGCCGAGTGGACGGGAAAGAGAGAGAGAGAGACATAAAAAAGAGGAGGCTTCTTTCTTCCCCGCGGCAGCCGACAACCAATCACACTTCCCCGAATCCGAGGGCTCAAGAGATGTCTTCACTCCTCCGGTCCAAATTTATCATGTTCCTTTCACACGCACCCCAGGGACGCCACTCTGCTCGAATCTCTCTTAATGCCCCCCTCAATCTATTCTTCCCCCTCCCCTTCCTCGCCGGCCTTTCCCTTTCTCACTCCATCGCATTCCCACCTACTCAACAGTCGCCCTGACCAACTTCGAACCTCCCGCTTCCCCTCACTCTCGTCCTTTTCCTCCCTTTGACTCGCAGCGAGATATGCCTCCGTGGTCTCTTCTCTCCCGCCTTACCTGATCATAATCCTCCCACCTCTCAACATCCTCTAGCCTGCTGCTAGCCTTTCTCCTGCTTCCCACCTGTCTCTCATCTCTGAATATGACCCTCATTAGCTCTTGTTTTCGACGCTTCCACTGCCCACCGCCTCGCTGCATTTGGCGTTTTCCGCTTGAACCACCCTTATGAAAAAGACTAGTCCTATATTACACTCCTTTCCACACATCTTAGAATTCCTGTCCCACCAGTCATAAATGTCGCAGATGAACATACCTGTCGTTCGCCCTCTCAAGCATCAACTACGATAATACGATATTATATTCATGAACTCTTTTTCATAAAGATTCACATTAAACTCCTTCGGGTTCGTACTCCTCGAGAATCTCCATTTTTCGTACTTATACCTAGCCCCGTGACCGTAATCCCAGTAATAAGAGAGCTTAGATTGCTTGGTTCAGCGATCGTTTCCTCTTCCCTAGCGGTTCACGTCGTCACTCCGATGCAGCCGAGGAAAGAGCATTGGGTCACTCCGAGGGCTGTTTGCATCCATCCAATAATAAAACCCGCTTCTCAATGGAGCAAATCACAGCATGACCCACCACCTGTTTGAATTTATGGCTTATGGGCTCTCGTCACGTGCGTTCATGTGTGCTCGCCCCTAGTGGGCTCACGTCGGAAATAGCCTCTGGAGAAATTTCGTAATCACCGAGGTGTTCCTCTCTCTCTCTCTCTTCTCCGTATGTAACCAGAAGGCATCCTGCCGCCTATCTCTTTATATCCCCTCCGTCTCTTCATGCTTGGCACATATTCCTTCTCCTCAGACTTTCCCGTGATCCACGCCTCAATAATCCCTCACTTCCATTACCCAAAGTCATCATATTTTTTTCCATCAACCCTCCCTATTTCATTCGGACTCCTCAGTTTCTTCCTGCTTCCATGCATTGAAGTTCCTTTTGTCCTCTTTTAAATTCAAACCTTCGTACACCCTCGTATTTTTACAGTTCGTATTTTTTCTTTGGTCCTTTCCCCACCCGTTTACCCATCCCCCTCTCTCTCACGTACTAATGCCTCTTTCCAGTGAGGGTAACGTCGGCTTAATTTAGATCTTAGTTTCCATCGGTTGGAGCCCAAGTTTGCATAGCCACGGAATTGGATGCCTCTCTTTTCACTACTTTCCTTACTACATTTCCTTAGCACGCTTTGGGGAGCCGATTTCATTTCGTTGCATGCCGGGTCATTAAAATGAGATGCAAATGTTCGTGGATAGCAAATGCGGGTAATCTAGTTTTCGGTTAATTATTAAGACATGAAGTTGATGGCTTACGCATCAGAAACCGGTACTGTTTGACACTCAAAACGAAAGCCGATGAAGTATTTGAAGATTTTTAAATCCTTACAAAATTCTCGAGCTCTCGTTTGTGGTTATCCATGCAATTCATTTTAAGGTAGCGTAATTGCTCACCTTGGGGTATTCATTATTGTTTTCTTCAAATTTATTTCACCTAGGTTGACCATTTCATAACGGCTTACCCTTTTATGGTTAAAAGTAATGATTAACATTGAATTTTGTTTCCATTCATTCATTTTTAGGCCTTGGATTTTTAGTATTTCCTTTTTAATTTTATTGGATATTTGAGTGTGATTAGAGCTCTTACATGCAGAAAAATGGCATTGCACTCATATTTTTCAATGCCTCCATTTTTTCTACGAAATATGAACTTAAGTGTGAGTATTCAGTTCTCAGTTAAGTGATGTGTTTTGAATATATTACACAGAATTTCACCAAAACTCCATGCTTCAATTTTTAGTTTGTCTGTCGGTATTCAATGGGGACTATGAGAACTAAAGTTTTATTTTTCTCTCAAACTCTATATTTAAAATTGTTCGTGGTTATTACTCACTTAGGTTTATTTGAGAATGTCACGGTAAAAGACTGATGACAGCTCCTGCTTTTGGAAACGTTAAATAGATCTTAAACTACATTCTATGTCATTTTTTTATAATCAGTTTAGAGTACCATTTACCAACAAACGGTTTGACCATTATTTAATTTAAATATGCCACAATATAGGTGTATAGGTATACTTGATCAGATTTAGGTATTTAAGTGAAGAGAAAATGAAGGCATTTTTAAATATTTATGGTCATCTTTTAAAAAAATTATTGACGCAAGTGAAAGCGTTCCTTACTACTTATATACAGTAGAGCAAAAAAGTTGAATTTAGTTTTGAAGGATTTTAAGATAATACTGATATAGGGATCACTATTTGCCCACTTTGTTTACACTTAATTGGATGGGTAGGCGTATTGAATTAATAGATGCCTTAAGAATTGGAGTTTCCTTCGTGATTAAGTTTGGGACTTGGTAAATTCGCCCTAAGTGGAAAAGAACCATTGATCAAAATCTTTTACATTTGCAGCCTGTTGTTTCACAAAATAATATTGCAATTCAACCAGACTTAACTGTGGTGTTAACATGAAGATATTTTAAAGCTCTCCTTCTTATACGTTTCCTATTTCTGGAAGATTCCTTTCGAAGAAAATCCTTCAGTTCGATTTCTGTGTTCTCCCCTCTTCCAAGTCACATTTTACACATATCTGCCATCCATTTTTCTTCCCCCCTTTACCCCACCATGCCCTCAAATGTACCTCCAACCTCTCTCTCCTTTTCCTTTCTTTTTCTTGCCTTCGACTGTCGGTGGCTGTGTTGCTCTGAATTCCTTTCCTCTCACGTGGGAATCAGCGGAGGTAGAAAATACGACATATTACGTGTTCCCCTTTCCGAGTGAGTTTCTTTTTTTTTACCCTTCCTCCTCTATCCCTTCCCGCCTTTCTCTCTCGCTCCCTATCCCTTATCTTCTTACTGCTTCTTTCTCCCCCCCATCGTCATTTTTATTCTACTCAGACCTTAAATTTCATCCATTTTTTCTCCCCTTCGAGATCTCAGATTCCTAATTTTTAAATATTTTTTCGGTGTTACTTTTTTTCCTCTCGCTTTCTTATTCTCCCCGGATTCGAGGGGCCTAATGGGCGTTCAGGGGGAGATGAGGGGTTTTTCCGAGGCGGCTCGGAAGTGTTTCGGGGGGTTGGGTGGGAAAGTAGGGGCGTGGTGGGAGGAGTAGGAGAGGCGTGGAATGCGTGCGATGGCACGGAAGCCACTAAGCCATCTCCGGAGAGTACCGGGCGTTCGTTCCGGGATGGACAGTCGCTCCGCTAAAGGAATTGGGATGCGGACATTATCCCAACATGATTAAGGGCCAGGTTGGTGTGGTGGTTAAGAGTACTGGCATATCACCCTGAGGGCCCGGGCTTGAATCTCGGCAGTGGGAGTATTTTTAATCGGTAAATTGGCCTCTGCGTGAGTGCTTTGTCGAGAGCATTCGAGTACATTACTCCGTCCCTCGATGGAACGTTAAGTTGTGATCTCTTTAGCACTTTTCGTTAGCAGCAGGGTAGGGCCAATGCTTCCGTACCCTTTCATTCCCATCCTTTTACCTCTTCTCCCGGTCTGATGTGCCCTTAAGTGTAAAAATAGGCTTAAAAACTTGTATGGTATTCCAAAAAAATGATTCTTGGAGTAAAAAGAGTGCTGCCTATTCTATCTTGAAGACTAGAGTCCTGATGACTCAATGGGTTTACGGTAAATTCTAAGGTGGTAACGCTATTCAAAATACATTAAATCAGGAAATGCGGTGGTAAGTGAAATGCTCTGGAAATTTTTCAAGAATTTAAGCTCTCATTTTCTACCTCGAGATAAAAAATATACATTAATTGTAGATCGTGAATTTTTTACGAACTAGGGTTTTTCATGACCATAATGAATGCTGTAATTTTTCTCTTTTTGTCTTTTTTCATTGTGTATTAATTGGAGATCATGAGTTTTTGATATAGTTACTAGGCAATTTTCATGAGCATTATTGATCATCAATTAATTTTTCTCTTTAATTATTTTGAAACATATTCTTCAGTCATTTTCTAAGCCCCGTTACAACGCTGGGTCGATGGATCATTACCATTTAATATATGAATATTTCACATAGCTTGGACGAAATATTTTCCATGGAAACATTTATTTATCCTATTTACTTTTCGTCCTACCGTAAAGTAAAAACAAATATGCGCTCTCTATGACAAGACCAACTACCAGTATTCCATTTGCGTATGTTTTGATTTTTTACGTATTTTGCATTTCACCGACAAATAGTAGGTAAAATTATGATGGAGTAAGAAGTGGCGCTTGGCGCTGGCCAGGAAAATGCAAGTTAAATTTATATTAGAACCATATGGATAAAGTTAATTTCGTATTGTTCCAAATGAATTAAAAGATCCGGGAAGTTTTTCATGCTGTACATAAAGTCAGGATCATATGATTGTCTAAAATTCTGTTTTGATAAATAGTAGTGAAGTATAGTTGTCTATTCTTTTGAAACCGGATTTGTCTGCGTGAGTTAGTCTGTATGGCGAAGAAAGCTTTGGTGAGCAGAATAAATAAATACTGAGCTAATACGGAGGGTGTAATTCACACATCAGTGTTTTGGCTGTTTCTTTCCCGGTGCCACATCTGGTTTTCCTAGTCAAATTTGGTGCACAGAGAATAACCTATCTCGGGATTGCCTAGAATAGTCCAAAGGCCTAAGGAACGACCTCAAACGCAGACTTCATGCCTCGAACGCAGGACATCTCACGACCAACACTAACCACTGGGTTATGATACTCATAATTTGGGTACCTATAGGTTGTTATTTTTGATTAACTTTTATCTTTAGTGTTAGTATTAGTGTAATAGCGTATTTAGCCTTTGTGAAGAGAATAAAAAATCGTCAATTAAGTATGCTTTTTGAAATAAATTTAAAAATCATTAAAATACACCTGGATAAACGAGATACGTTCCAATGTTTCTTAAATGACATCTTTGCTTGATGCATAACTTTTTCGTTTTTCCATATTCCTGCCGCATTTAGTTTGAAAGATTAGATATATGTGATAATACAACCCAAGTTTTTCGTCTTCGTGGATTTATTATGATAATGTATATATGCAACGAAATAAATCAAAACGTGTTTGTCTTAATACGTCACATCAACCATCTTTCATCTTGGGTCACAATTTTGTATTGATTGCTACGATGTAAGCAACGTCTCTTGGTCATAGCTGAATTACAGTTTCTCGAGTTTTCAAAATTGTGTATATTTGGTGGGCTCTCTTATCTCATTTTTACCCAATAGCGTGAGGCATCTCCTCTAAACACTCGTGTCTTGTTGCGTGGAAATGTATTGCATGAGAAGTAAAAATGGGAGCTAGTTTCCGCCTCGCCCTCCCGCTCTCTCCTCTGCTCCACATTCGCGACGGCGTTTGTCCACTCCCCTCACCCGCCCATGTTTCCTCGCTTACATGTCCCATCCGTCCCACATGCGGCTCACTGTGTCTGTACCAACACGCCCTTGCAATTTGTCGGCGTGCCTTTACCGTGAGAAACGAGGATCGGCATGGGAAAATTTATTTCTGTAACCATTATTATGGTCTCGTCGAAGTCAGTGAGACCTGAACACATGTAGACGTTTGTCAAATTGCCGAACTCGCTAGGACGCCTTTCACACGAGTGCGCATTCTTTCAAGTCGATTTTTCAAGTAAGATTTTAATGTCGCATGAAAATAAAACAGAATGTCTTTACACAGAAAATATTTAAAATACATTTACATAATACCCTGCAAGCCACCAGGAAAGTGTGTGGCAGGGTGTGAATTCTCACCAAACATGCAATGCATATCATGCATAAAAAAGAATTTTTAATAATATATTAGCTGAAGATTAAATTGATCGACCGAGTAAATAACGAGGAAGTGCTAAGAAGAGTAGGAGAAAAGAGAAGTCTGCTCACAACTCTAAAAAGAAGAAGGGAAAATTTTATCGGCCATATCTTGAGACACGATGGCCTGATGAAGACTATCGTCGAGGGAAAAGTGAACGGGAAGATTGGAAAAGGCAGGCCTCGTATGAGAAACATGGAACAGGTTGTGAAGGATGTAAAAGAGAAGAATTACGTCACAATGAAAAGGTTGGCCGATAGAAGAAGCGAGTGGAAAGCTGCGTCAAACCAATCCTAGGATTGTTGACCGAGGATGATAATATTAGTCTAAACTTCACTATTTAATACAACTTATGTCTATCATCATCAAGCATACCTGGTGGATAGTCGACGATGAATTTCAATAATCGGAACCTAGGTAATATATTAAATATTCTGTGTGGAAATGCAGGTCATTCTGTTTCAATATGAAGAAACACCTCCAAATAGATATGGCACAACCTGCCATATTAAGGAGCGTCGTCATATCTTCAGTTCAGTGTTTGTGCTGAGAGCGTAGATGCAGAGTGAAAGAAGAGTGAAACAGAAGAGTACACCTGAAATGTCAAGCATTTCGTTTACTTTTAGACGTCACGAAAACGCAAAATCAACTTAGTCATTGGAGCACATTTCTTGGCACATTCTTATCTTGGACACTTTCATTCCGTTCGTGTCTTACGTACGATCACCTTGAGCCTTGCATGCAGACATTAAGCAGCAGTCACCACGTAGTTTCTCGAACCTTGCCTCAGCGGCGAAGGCCACGATCCAAAGCCTTGAGAGGAATAAATCCTAATCTTATACTTGAATTATGTCTCCCCTTGCCCGAAGGTAATGCCCCACTGGGATGCATTCCAACTCGGGTCTTGAAAGACTGGCACTGGCAGACAGAATAGGATCTTCCCCCATCTGCACATGCGCCGGCATCTGTGGTCGAATGGTGGCATGTAACAACGAGCCTGAAAGAAAGAGCAGCGAGAAGACGGTGTTTCGCTGCAAATAAACGGTCAAGGGGAGGAGGAGTGTCGGAGGAATCGAGGATGGAGAGGTTGTGGGAGGATTGAGCCTGGGGGGGAGCGGAAGGCAGCAATAGCCTCCTTGTCAACTTCCAGTCGTCCGCTTTTGGAATTGTGGAACTATTCGAGAAAGCATCGGAGAATCGAGAAACTCCTCCACTGGGGATAGCAATCGAGGGACTGTGGTGGGATGTTCGGGGAAGAGGGATCCTGGGAGGTGGGAAAGGGGCAAGTGCGTAAGAAGGTTGAGTTGCATGCAGCGGATGTAATCGTTGGAAGTTCGAGAAGAAATGTAACTCCTTGATAAATGAGCTGCATGAGGTGTCTTCATAGATTAATTGGGAGGCATAAATGTTTATTTTTCATTGCAATCCAATCTTCCTCGATAGCTATTGATATATAATGAAGCTAGAAGTACAAAATTCATGCAGAGATTTTCTAATGATTTGGACGAAAGCATCTACTCAATCCTAATTTTTTTGGTTGGAAACTAAATTTTCAATCCATTTTGTAATGTTAATTACAGCTTTAACGAACATTTATTTCATCATTGCGAAGGAATCATTAAAAACCATATGATTATTGCTCAACGAGATAAAATTTCAGGTGCAAAGATGGAATAATCAAGACATGGGAAAGGTTAACGATTAATCACATTTTACTAAAATTACCTGACCTTAAATGCAGGTTGAACATTTGGAATACGAATATACTCTATAATAACCACTGCATGAAGTAAGGAAATCATATAGTCTCCCTTTCTCAATCAATCAATCAGTCTCCCTTTTTGAAGTACGATAATACTTGAAGAGGAAAATATAGGTTTATCGCAGAGAAAAATATTATTCAATCAATTTAACCGGTCAAAAAAACCATTTTCCTTTATCTTACTCCTATTTGTATTATGAATATTTGTTTAAATTTCGCCTGTTTATTGTCTAGATACGAACATATTTGCTGCGTAACTTGTACGATAAAAAATTAATATTATTCTCATATATAAATTTTCCTTTAAAGGAATGCATTACTTTCATGTTACTCCAAGAAAATTAAAACTATTCCAGAATATATTGACTGGGCATCTATGGCATTGTGCTTAAATAATTACTGTGGAAAATCATTCTCTCCCTCTTGCAAAGCCTCAGAGTAAATGCGGTAAAAATTGCTTTCTTTTCGATGAAGTGTTATTGCTCTGGAAACGTAGGCACATAATGTAACTCGTATAATCTTTCTCTACTGTTGTGTGCGTTCAGAGGTCAAATTTCCCTCGTTTTGTTTCCTGTTGAAAGCAGAAAAATATATAGTCTCGACTCCCTCTCAGACGAGCCGAGGAGACGCGAACTAATTTGAAATGCATAGGGAGAATGTGAAGGAGGGTGGTTGAGGGTGAAGCGGGAACTGGATGGCTCAAACTTTAAAGGGGAGATGGAAATTGGAAGTTGAGTCGGGGGAATGTAGGAGAGTTAGGAAAGGAATGAAAAAAAATGGGAGACGGACGAGCAGACTTCTGGGATGTTGCCTGTAGAATCGCCGTGCGTGACGAAAAGTAAACCTGGCCGTTGACATACCCTAGTTACGCGCGGCGAGGTAACGGTTGCAGGCTAATAGGATGGGGACATGAATAATGAGCATGACTAATGACACCATCAATTAAACGGTGCAACCAATCGAGTCCACTCAAAGGCGTACACGTGGATAATTTTTTCAACTAGAGAAAACTTGTGCCAAAGCCCTGCCCTTTAATAACTTTTTTTATTCATTTCCGACTCTTCGTTTTCAAAGTAAAATCCACGTGGTTTATCAAATTCCTACAAGTGGTGGAATGTTCAATCTACAATCTTTAAGTGGGGGAAATCATTAGCATGATTATTTGGGATAGATGTTGGTTAGTTTTGTGCTAATTCAGTTTTAGTTGACTTTGTGGTGAACTACCTAATAATAACAGATAATACGACTGCTGCAACAGAATGATGAATACCTTTAGCATGGTAATTTACGAGCATCATGAAACATACTTCAAGTTAAAGATTGCAGTCATGCGAAAAAATAAAACTACTGTAGGTACTATGAAAACGCATAAATTTCCAAATTTATAAACAAGCTATAATGCTTGAAATAGTACTGAATTTAGGCTAAAATTTGAATTTGCGTGCTCTCAGACCATTTGTTTCTGTCGTAATATAATTGATGCCTCAAATAGCAAATTGCAGTATATTGAGATTCCATGAGATTATTCGAGCTAGGAGAAATACTAGGTTTATCTACTTTGCGGGAAGTTATATTTTTGGAAACCTTGGGTGAACGCAGTATTAGTAGACCTTCCTTGGACTGTGTCTGATAGTCCCTACACTAAGTTAGGAAACTTTTCGAAGTGTATCTGAAGAGAGTCCACATGCAAATGAAGACGTGTTTTGGCACATCAAAGAACAAAAGTCAAGGGACGCCAAGCGGGTCACGGTGTGTATTGCTTTTGAACCTCGTGCTCTTTAGTTTGATACATCGTAGGCGTTGCTGGAAAAAGATATCCACATTGTGTAGCTTGAATAAAACATTGCGGATGAATTTTTCCTAATGCAGCTGCTGATACCATAATCAATAGGATTAGGCAATTTAGTTACATTATAACCTAAAATATTTCTAAAAATAAAGAATATTAATTTCACAAAGAAAATGGGAATCCTCAATATCGATTCACTGGTGAAGGACAGATAACGAACTTGTAGTATTATTAGTCGTAGTTATTCTTAGGTGCTATATAGGTACAATTTCATTATAAGTCCAACATGGTCACAAGCATTTTAGAACGATTTATTTTCGACTTAACCTTTGAAGTTCTCATTTTCATCAAATGAGGCAGTCAGTTGTTGAAATTCGGGTGAGGAGATTAACAATGTCATTTACACTATTTAGGATAGGTTGATAATCGGACAGGGATAGAAATTTTGCTGTTAACAAATTAGGTGTCGAGAGAAACTCGGCACCGGCATTAGTCTACTGTCAAAGAAAGGAGCCATTGGGACCACGGTTTCACGTCCCTAATTATCGCCATTTGACGGACGGAGTACTGTACCCGAAGCGCACTCCACATTGCACTCAAGAGGAGACCATTGTGACAAAGAAAAATCTCCACCACTTCCGGGACTCAAACCCGGACCCTTGAGTTGGGAAGTTAGTACTCCAGTCATCATACTAACCCGATCCCCGATAGGGAATTTAAACTCGGATATATTGATACTAAAGTAATGCTTCCAATGATGATCATAACCGAAAGCTAAGAGAAAGAAACGAACATTTTACGTGAATAAATATACAAACACCAGCAAAAATAAATAATTTGCGGCATAACAGTCTTTAACCGTTGGATTTGAGTGTTTAGAAATGACTGACTCGGTGATTTTTTTCCAATCTTTTATAACGGAAGGTACGGAAGAGAGGACAAAAAATTAATATCGGTAGTGGAAGTAGTCATTTCTCTTCCGCTCACATTGAGCGAGGTCAATGAATAAATACCACATACAAGGAAAAAGTAGGCCTGAACTCGAATGATTGTTGAGGAAAACAGGTTAAAGCTATAAAAATCCATGGAATGAGTCAAATACCTCGTTCTGAATTATACTTCCGCTTATTAAAATGTATTTGCATCATTTTTCCAACGCTCTCCGTTCTGCTTCTTTTGAAAATAATATGATTTTTGTTAGTTAAAATTAAAATGATTTTCATGAAAATGAGGATGCATATAAGAGTAAAAATCAATCTTAGGACAGCTTAAATCCTGCATGATAATTATTTAATCTCCCAAGGATGCTCTGAATTGAAAATCGATTTAAATTATTTATGACAATTTGATCATTTATTTACATTAATCGATAAAACATTTTACGTGAATATGAACCGTTTAATCGATTGATTTAATTTAATTGATTTATTGATTTAATTGAGACATGTATTAAGTGAATCATATCCAACGATGATGTAGGTGCATTTATTATGTAAAATATCTCATTATTCTCATAACTTAACTGATATCCTTTTTGGTCTCATAAATATACTATGTTTGTATATTTTCCCTTACATAACACCCCTTCCACCATTTTGACTATTATGTTTACCATAATAGTCAAAATGGTGTATAGTCATACCCATTAACGCATTAGTTGCCGAGTCAGTGAACAGTCATTTGGTACTTCTCTTTTGATTTCAGCACTTACCCATGTATTTAAGGGCGGAGGTTAAGTACGAAAAACATGATACTCTCGTCAAAACGTATGCAATGTGTTGAATACTTGAGGAAAAACTCAGGTTTATCTTCCTTCGGATAAGGGGAATCTACTTTTCCCAACTCTTACGGTGTGATAAATCTTCAGGTCATACTGTATTATTTTATTCTGGCAATGCAGACTTCGTACAAGAGGGAAACAGCCTGTAAAATCGTCATGCCGTCATAATCCCACCAATTTCCCACGCAATTTAGAACGATGTTCATAGTTTCCGATTTGACCTTTAAGTGCAGAATTTCTTCAAATGAGCCAGTCGATTGAACGCACTGTTAAGAGTTGTAGTCACCGGATGGGTACGGTATGGAGTGGTTTGAGGTGGAGAGTGAGGAGTTAAGAGAACACGACCGTTAAGAAATAGCAGGAAGGACTAAGGAGCCATTAGGAAAGTGACCGGCAGACGCATCTGACATAATCAAGTCTTTGAACGCTGCAAGTAGCACTTAAATCCTGAAGTTCTGGTTCCTCCATGTAATTAAGGCAACCTAAGCTTAGAAAATAAAAGTCTCGGCAGTCATAACGTCGTGGATTCAATTTCCCCTGCCACTCTTCGTGTTTAAGCTCATCGATGTTCCATAGTTAGAAATCGTGGCGCAGCATAGACTCCGTGGCTTGATCACATATATCTGATCATGATGCCCAATGAAACCGAATGTATTTACCGTTACTATGACGCTAGTGTTATTACTTAATAGCAAAGAAAAACTGAAATTAAAATGCATAAGTGGTGGGCTGTTCATCGTATGCGGGGTAATAAAAGTTGAGTTATGTTAAATGGTGCGATATAACCTTAGTCTTTGCAGCATCTAAGTAAGACCAAAGACTACTACTACATCGAATCCATCCATAGGCATAGAGGTTGTTTTTGTCCTTAATTATGCATAGTATTTAGTTAGTTTATATGGCGCAATATAATTCAAGTAGTTTTAGCTTCCTTCAACATAATTTTACTCTAGACCTAAGGACTTATTTCAGATTTTTTTCTTTTATTCAGTGAAATTGAACTTTTGCGAGTGTTTCCTTTGGGCCCATGATGGAAGTTAGGAGTGATTACAACCGTGGATTCACAGCAATGACCAGCAGTCTACGGTAAGGCCATATTTTTTTATTAAAACTTACCACTAGATAGATATGCACTTTAACATACACTTTCATAGTTAAATGTAGAGATAAGGAATCTTCTTAGGTTTCTGCCCCGATACCACGCGAGTGAAGTTTTTAGTTTGGATCTCAATGTAATCAAAACGGCTTAGGTTTTTTTAGCACCTCTTCCATTACACAGAGAACTTTTGCATGTCATTTAATGTATACGGTATAAGCATTCTTGAAGTGGCGTGCTAATAAGCACCCTTCTGGTTTTGAATTTCGTACTGTACAAGCGTTGGTAGGATATAGATGACACCTCATGCCACTTATCAAATTATCGGAATGAGATATAAGAAATCAATGGAATCAGCTACTATTATGAATTTGCATTACTGAGATTGTAGTACCGAAGAAACGGATGCGAAGGAAGCGTCGTTCATTCATTTAGTCTGGAGGAAGAGAGGAGTCGACAGCGTTCCATCTTCTTCATTTGTCTTTAGAACTCTATTTAGCAGTCACCAATCAGCATCTAGTAACTATCTAGTATCTATCAATGACAATTGATGGATAACTTTTAAGTATGCAAGTAGTTGCATGCTTCATTTAATAGGAGCATTTTAAAAATAGCAAATAACGTGTCGATTAATTGTGCCTGGTTCCGAATCTTTGAGCGTTAGTGAAACCGCTGATCATAACGGTTTCACTCTTTAAAGTTGGTCAAATTTAGAAACAGAAAATATGAGTTTTTCATTTCCAACGTGAATTGATTGTGCTTATGAACTTGTACTCAAGACTCGCTTTTCACATGAAAGTTTTCGGGAGTTGGCCACAATTTCTCCAACAAGAGAGCATTGCCGGTGGGGAAAGTTAAAAAAAATATATCGAGATATGAGCAAAGAAGCACTTATTTGCAACGAAAAAGAGAGAAAGAAGAAGAGTTCGAGTCGGCCGTCAAGAGGTTTGAGCGGAAGGAAGACGAGAGAGACCGGCCGCTTAGTGGGAACGAGAGTATACGTCTTCAACGGTGTAACACGCTGTTCCGAGCGGTTTCGCCGGACGGTGGGGATGAGTGTGGTGGTCGCTGTGCCGTGGAAGGGGTGATGGGGGCGTGGTGTGCTTTGAGCGCGTGCTGACCGAACGAGGGGACGGCTAGGCAAGGGGGAGTGGGGTGAGCGAAGAATAGCGGAGCGTCCGAGGCCACCGTTGTCTAAGGGGTTAAGAGACACCGCGCAACCAAGCTCGCGAGCGTCGGAAATCTCGTCACTGTCCTTTCCGATCGATCGAAATTGTTATCTCAAGATCTAAAGTGAGGATCGGCCTTGTGAGGAGAAAAAAGTTCGGTCTATCGTGCGAGTGATGACCGTGCTATATTGATTGTATCGAGCTATGAGTCCATAGGTGAATTCGTGGGTTAAAACATTTTACTAATTTAAAAAAATCTTAATAATAATAGCATGTAAATTATGTGCTTGATTTCGTGTTTTGATTTCGGATAAAGTTGCAGTTGTATTCTATGCATGTCCACAACAATCACTACATTTGGTTCTTAAGCCCGAATCACACGATCATTTTTCTCGTCCCTTTAAAGGGATCATTTAAGCTATAGCTTTCAGGGACCGCAAAAATGATAGCTCAAGCTATCATTTTGCCGCTCACACGATCATTTTTGCCGTCCCTTCTCGTATCATTTCTGTACGGTAAACAACTTCGTAACTATGGATTATTTACACCGTCGTCGACAGCTTTTGGCTGCAGCTAAACGATACTTTCAGAACGTGCGCTGTGATTGGCTAAATGACAGGCCGAGGGACGGAAAAAAGGACGTGCTCAAATGACGAAAAAAGGGATAGCGATCCCTATCATTGCCGCTATCCGTGAAGTGATCAAGTCAGACGATCATTTTTAAGCTATCATTTGAGCTATCATTTAAGCTATCCCTGAAAAGGGACGTAAAAAATGATCGTGTGATTCAGGCTTTAGATGAGACAACCCTGCAGAAAAATAAAGAAAAACACGTAGCTACTAATGTTTTTTTTAGTATTTACCTAGATATTCATTCCATATTATAGCTTCGCACATAAAAATGAGGAAAGAAAACAACCCATTATCGTAATGGATATGAGAAAATTTTATAAATAAAATACATTCGGAATCAGAAATAATAAGAAAGCACGTATTAATTATCAATGCACGCCAACAGAATTTCGGTACGAGGCAACTGCGTAAAGATTATATCTGGATTTAATAAATAGCCATGGCTCTAGGTTACACACAAGGAGAGTAAGTACCCCAATTACTTACGAAAACCTTTACCCTCTAACGTGGAAAATATTCCAAATCGGGAATTCTTACTAGGCAACACATACACAATATGCAACTCTTTGAGGGATGAGTGAGATCTCTCCCATTTTTAACTTCTAATAATAGAATTTAACGATAAAAAACAAGAGCAAGGACTTAATTTTCAGGATAAACTATTTCCAATCTGAAAAATTGAAGCGGATTCAGTTAAGAAATATGGCTATGAAATTTTAAGGAAATAGAATAGGGGTTGAAAGATCACTATTTAACTCAGTTTAATCATCACTCAAGGCAAAGAAGTATATTTAAAAAATTTATCAGATTATCGCAATTAACTTTTAGAGCTGCTATACAAATGAAAATGTGCTTTGAAATATTTTATCTTACTTCACTGGAGGGAAGATTCTTTGCATTTCACGTTCATGCTTATTGATGATGAGCGGTTTTTGACGAAATACATCACAAAAAGACAACTAGAAAACTCCAACTTTAAGGGCATGACTTAAATAAAAAGTGACACTAAAAATTCTTTAGCATCAGTTTGGCAGTATACCCATGAGGAGAATCAAGGTATACTCCTAACTTCTGTATTCTCTTCGTTACCTGTTAGTCGTGACCCACTCGAACGATATAACGTATTCTTTGGTCGCGTTTGGTGAGTCCTTTCGCTATTACGAAATTATTACCGGACGCGCGCCCGCATTTTACTCTCTCTCTCTCAGACACACACAATCACATATTTACGCGAAGGAAGGCGCCAACAGAATCTCAAACGAAATATTGGGTTTGCCAAAAGGGAAGAAGAAAACTCTTCTGACCTCCGACTGGCAGTGAAACAAAGCTGGAGGGAAGACGACTAAAAATTAGCAATGCATCAGTTCCAGCATAAGCTAATAAATTTTTGAAATCAATAAACTCGACGCCATTCGTGCGGGGCGGCGGATGTAAGGATCGTAAATTTTGAAATTATGACCCCTGTGTGACGTACTATCGTGAGACCGTGGCTAACGTCCAAATGTGGCTCTTGGCATTGAAGAAGTGTTATCGCATTCCTGCTGTGTCCCTCTTTTGCCGTCAGTGGCCCGTGAAAATAAATATTTTCGGAGAAAAAAAAGTCTTGACTAAGTCTTGAATCCGGTAACCGAGAAGATTTTGCTACCTGGGTAGAAATGTATCAGTGTAGTAGGTAAAAGATAATAGGAGCATTTATATAGGTCAAATGTACGATAATTATGGATCGTAGATCATTACTTTCAGGATATTTTGAAAAAAATATGGGCAAACTTATCTCATTCTTATCTCATATCTTTATTTATCACATTTTTTTCTAGTTAGTCAACGTTTGGCGACTGAACTTTAATTATGGCAATACAGCGTCGAATCCCATGTTTAATATCCCGTATCTATTGCCATCCAATTGCCTATAGTATTGAAGTAGTTTGCTAATTTCGTGAAAAATGATACTTAAATTAACGAAACAATCCTACATTTCTAAGAACATTCCATGGAAGAAATACGATTTCATTGCGAAATTACTGCGCTTGTCTTTTGACGGGCACAAAGAACTGCCATTGATGCTGTTGATGTGAAGTAAACATATTCATGAAACCACCAATTTGTAAAAAAAAAAACTGTCCCATGCGGGTGGGGAGAATTGGAAGAATGTTCAGGGGCTCAGTAGTTGTCTCTTGAACAGAAGTTAATTTACTATCGGGTATTCGATTCGATTCTGGCAGGCCTTTCCACCTGGAATTACTTTATCTTGCTGGCTACATGCGATTGGAAGTTGGAAACTATAGAAATGCTTATAACTCAGGATTAATATACTGGATATAATAAATACAGTCAATTATTGAAAGGTCTACGCAAAAATAATGCACAGATCCTAATAATAAGACTCATGTTTTGCGACATTTGTAGAAAACACCCTGGGAAGTAAGTTTATGGTATAGTGTGAATGAACTAACTTCTCAATCAACTGTTGTTTTGCATTATGTAGTATTATTGGGAGTTAACGCATTATATTCCGCAAAGCGCATATTCGGCATGGGACGTTTCGTACTTTCGCTGGAACGGGAATGTCTTAATGTGATACCGTCCGAAGACTTCTCCTTGGTTAGGCTCCTTAAGAGGCCCGTGGCTGGTCGGTTCTTTCCCAATGAAAAGAAGAAAACGAGGGCAACGCTCTCGTCCTCGATTATTGAAGTTCAACGGTTCCGCCAATCACTCGAGCAGAATGATGAGAATGGTCGTGAAGACTGGTCGCCCTGCGGTTTCGTTTGGAGAATGCTAGGGTTCGTTAAAACTATCACATTTTTCGCGAAATCATGAAGCCTTCCTACATCATTTTATAATAGATTACCGCAGTATTTCATAACGGTTGCAATATTTTGTCACCATTTACCAGGCCATTGTAATGCTATATTCCCGCTATATTTTAATGACTCAACACACTAATCTCATTCTCTAATACCTTTCGTAATTCGGTACAGCCATTAACAGCATTTGATTTTGGAAATGTGCCACTGTCCTATAGTTACATCAATACCCAATTTTCTTTAAATAGCATGCGTATCTAAATGCTTTTGCCCTTTCTCGATTATGAAGAAGCAAAAATTTTAAATCACATTGTCTGTTATTCAAAGCAATATTTCAATTTAAGTTCAGCGACTCCCAAAGGGAAGTGATATTGTCACTTGAGCATTTATTATTGTATTTTTCGGGTTAATAAATGTTAGATAAATAAAATTTTTCCGGTATTGTTAAACACTTTTTACAATTTAAACACTTCGGAAACCTCAAAGTGCCTTAACAAACGTATCGGGATATTACTGTCTAGAAGTAATAGCGTCTAATGAGTGATCAGATTTAATTTTAAATGTTATATGCGAATGTTTGTGAATTAGTTGAGTCAGCCAACTTCGGCCATCGGCGTAGAACCAACTTATCTAATAAACATAGGTCTCAGGTGCCCAATATACGGCTGGTATATGATGCATAGGTGTATTCAATTTTATGTAGTGACATTTTTTATTTTATAAATATAAATTTCCTCATTTTGGAATCCAAAACTATTATAGTGGCCAACATTATGAGATTTCTCCTTCAGGGTTCCATGCAACTGGATTGGTGGGAATAGTAAGTTAAAATTTGAATTGATTTCTGTGCCTGCAGTATCACTGAAAAATTGTCAGTTACTTCTCTGTCGTTATTCTCCATTTAGCATATATCAAGATCTCTTTAGGCAGGAAGTGCTGATTTACTATGCGTTCATTTTGTGCATGAATAGTAAGTGCTTAGCTAAAATTACTCAGTGTTCAGGCGCTAATAACAACAATGTTGACGCGCCTCAAACAAAACAATCAATCAATCAAAAGTAAGTGCGTGATTGTGCACGCTGTGAACATGGGTCAGAATTGCCATTTACGTAAATGGGATGAAAGCACATAGCTAAGTTTCGCGATATTTTCAGCCACTAATTTACGACATTTCATTGTATCCTTAGCACCGAAGCCTCCAATGTGTTAAGAATCCGCCGGGTGAATATCATTTCGGTCGCTCGTCTTTCACGTAGGACATGGCGAGGAAAAATTCAATCCGATACGGAGCGAAATGTGCTGCGTCACCGCGAAGCACCTGCTGCTAAATTTGGCACGCCATTTAAAAAGTGTTTAGGCCGTCGGAAATACCGTATTCAGTGAGGCTGATCAGGACGGCGAAAGAAATTGCCGAGGAGGAATCGGTGTATTTTGAAAATGATTTCATCGAACCAATATACCGTCCTACAACACGTTACCCAAGTTCCCTGAGCTCTTTTAAAAAGTTACCCACAATGCTGAATCTGGAAGAGAGAAAATTTGCAGTTGAAGGTAATCTAAATCAGTTTTTCACATGGCATTTTTACACAATTTAAGGGAAATAATTTTGATTTAATTATTCACTCTGGCGTTGATTTTTTTAAAATTCCAGCTAGATTGGATATGAGATGTGAATCCATTGCAGCTAAATACGCTGTTTCCTCATTATGGAAAAAATTCGGATTTTTATGAAATAATATCTTGGATTCCTGACGTTCCCTGCCGATTTTTTACTGTTGTAGATTAAGATAAATTATTTTCAAAACCATTTGTTATGGACGAAAACTACCATTACAGACTACAATACGCAAATGATTATTTGTATTTTCATAAGTAAACGCTTATGCACCAATGGTACTTAATTTTTCTATAACAATAGATAATTTTATTCGGTTGGATTATCTGAGAATTTAGGCAAATAAGCATTGAGTTTTTGCTATAGTATAAATTATTATAATTTCGTTAAACAGCCAACGAATTGCAAAGTTCACAAAGGACGACTCAACCTCTAGCACTCACTAAATATCATCCATCATCGTTTCTGCGTATGCTTAGAAGAGGGGGAAGAGAGTCTTGGTCTACGTCCGACGAGGAGACGAAGGGTCCGCTGCGATGAGGCTGGAAAAACCGGAATTGGTCTTCGTGAGCAAGTACCTCTGAATCGCATCGCACATCGATTTTTGCCTCGCTAGGAGTTTCAATGCCGAGTCCGTGAAAAATTCATCGGCTTCTCGATGCCACTTCTGCCGCCCACTGGATGCTGTAAAAGTCGACAACCCTGACATCGGCTCACGCTAGGCGTCCCACAGTGAGATTGCGTCCTCCACGCAATGTCCTTTGCGAGAATGCAGTCTCCTCACAAAGTTGTAAAAAGTTTCAATATTTTTGTTTTCAATGTTATCCGTGTGTCCAACCCAAGAGGCCATGTCTACTCCAGGTCTGGGTTGATGGCACTCATTAGGTATTCCTTAAATGGCCATAATATGGTATGCCGAAACAAATTCCGTTGAATTCCAATGCGTATTCATTTGCGTAATAATCGTATAGCATTACTATTACTGATTACTATGAATCATTGGCAAAGAGTTTATTTTTCAATCCAAATTAAGGCTAAACGATGGATAATAATAAAAACAGTTTTACAGTTCCAATCATTAATAATTTTGTTTTGTTTTGGTTGTTTTGATATTTATTTTTAACTACTTTCTAATGAAATTTATCATTTTCCGTATCTGTTTTGTGATTTTTTAAAAAATTCTATTTTTTCGAAAATAATGCGACCAAGGCCATCAATTACTCTTTTTGCCGATTAATGTCCCTCAAATTCACTCTCTACTGTTACATTAAATTTTGGGCTTTATTCATGCAGGATTAGTAAGAATATCCATTTAAGAACTAGGCTTAAAAATGTGTAATTTGTTAAATTTTCCGTTACAAACTTCTCTGTGGAGAGTTATTAGATTAGAATACTTCGGCATCCGTCAATAAAATATATTATGCAATTAATGAATGTGGCTGTAAATTTGTTCTGTGGCTAACACTAATGACTCCTGCCTGACTGAGGTATCGTTTCTTTTACAGGTTATTTTCATATTAAATCATAGTCCTTTCTCTACATCTAAAAATTCGCTCCCAGGGAAGGTTGGAAATATTTCTCGTTTTGAGGTTTGAAATCTTTACCTAGCATTATTTATGTTGATTGGCTTTGTAAATTCATCATGAATCAAGAAGAAAACATTTCAAAATAAGTGAGTTTAATTTAAAACGCCCCAATTTCAACATTTATGTCATTTTGCGCCTTCCATGGTTAGTATATTTTAACTCTAGCAGTTCTTTTTGATCCAAGACGCAGAACTTTATTTGTCAAATGACTCATTTTTAACAGAAAATAAGTGCTCATTTATTCAAATAATAAAGGTGATTAAATAGTAAGAAAGGTTATAATTGTTGAAGATGTACTTATAAAAGAAGTAAATATGCTTTTAAATGGACCTATGACCTATCCTTTTATTTTTACGAAATTTTACTTTTATGCATTTGACACCAATACCAGAATTTCCTGTTTAAAATCATTATAAACACTGAAAATATGCATGTGAACAAATCAAGAAGAAACCGACAATAACATAAGATTGCAACGGGTTTCGCTGTCTGAGCTGACGTAACACACCTTCTTGTCAAACGAGGGATGTAGTCGCTCAGCGGTTATGAGCGAAATGTTTAACCGCAAATGACCATGGCCTCAGCGGAATTCGAACGGCGACCTTGCGGTTAGGTAGACCCTTCGTAAGGCATTAATCTCACTCGCAGCACGAATAAGGTTCCAAGAAGGAGGCGCTGTTTATTTTCGTCCTTTGTTTACGTGTCGGTCAACAGGGAACCTTTCCCAGAAGAAAAACCGGATAAACTGGTCAATATTGATTTTCGAGACGGTATGATAACTAACTGTATTGTAATTTAATTTGGTGCAGATTTTATTCATAGTTTAACGCCACGTAACAGCAGAACGGATACTTATCTTTAATGGAGAACTACTCGGAAATGGTTATTACCCAAATTGGTAATTTACTTTGATATATGATATTCTCTTACGCCATTTGAAAACTGAGGTTATGATGAGATTCCTACTGGCACTGCCTTGAAATAATAATTTGTGAAATTTAAAGCAATTTTAAGGAAAACAATTGTATTCACAGCTTGATGTGCGGGTTATCGCAGAACTACGTTTGGTCATTTTACCATTGTTTAACATTTTTGTCAGACAGGCTAATGATTAGCAAATGGACAAAGAGAACTGATACCTACTTAATGAAAGCTTTAATAAAGATGAAAATTGCATTAAAGCACGATCACTGCTGGAGAACCAAAATATCCAATTAGTATTCCGTGTTAGAAACAGTTCATTTTTTGGCATCATGAAATATACTGAAAATTTTTTGTATATTTTGTGACGCGTAAACACATTTGCGTTGTATTCTCAGGAATCAGCATCTCAGTGGGACTTGATTTTGGGCGCATGGATATGCGTTGCAAATATATGGCCTCTGTTTTTATGCTAATTTAATTCATACAGCTCCCCTCGCAACACACGTTTGGTTTAAGTGTATCTTTGCGCGTTCTTCTGTTCCAATAACCTTCTCAAATTATGTGGAGAATTCAAATCGGTGACGGGACTGGCGAGTTTGTGGAGGCAGGGAAGTGAATAGTATGTTCTAGGTGCTTCTGGCGCTGGGCAGGAACTCCGCATCAAGCTATTGAGGCCACGACTAACTTCTGCACCAACTACAACGAGAGCACATCCCGGATGGATAAGTCTCGGAAGCTTGGAGAAGGAGTATTTCTCGTGCCTTCGCTATGTTTTTGTCAGGAGCCTCTTATTTTCATCGTACATGTTAAATGTATTTGATCGGCCATTAAACATGTTAGAATGTGGAGAATAACTAACTGATCTAAATGTGTTAAAATACCTTTTAAATGCTAAAGTTTACGCGATTTGGTTGTGATATATTTGTGAATTCATATGAAGTGTTAATTACAGTTCCAATTGGTCGTTTTAAAGCATTGTTTGAGGAATTTGACCCCCAAGTTTAAAATTTCACGTAAATTGTGCCCATGAGGCTTTTTTAGCTACTCCATGTATGTTGTGTATTATATGTTGTAATTGTTCACGTTAAGGGCTTTCCAAAAACTAAAATGCACATAGAACTTTGGCCATATAAGATAGGGAAACTAAATGGGTTCTCCATTTCTAAAGCGGGTTAGGCTGTTTAACTTAGCAACAGATGTGTAACAAATTACACGCCTTTTCTCTTACCATGCACATGCAAGGTATGTCAGATCCTCATTGCCTCTGTCACTACTCGTCTCTAGCTCTTTTCACCTACAGCAAACCAAAAATAAATTCAGATATACAGGCTAGCAGGTCTCACCGTTATTCACCCGGCGAATGTGGGTTCCTCTTGATCGCGGTAAGGTTGCACCTCGAAAGGATTTTCCCACTGGGTGCCTCCACACTCCCACGTTGCCGGCCAGCCGAGACGAACGGATCCCCTATTATGGAAGCCTCTGATCCAGTCCAGAGGGATTCAATCGCTGTTTTCCAATGCGGGAAATAAATCAAGTCGGCATGTGCGTTTTTACCCCAGGATGTGTACCGATTTCTCAAGTCTCTTGATGATCGGGCGTTGAAGTCACTTGAGGAGTTAACCGCTCGTAGGATAAGATATACTTTTCCGATGCCGGAGTAGTGATGCTAATTCCCGCAGTGGGGATTCCGAAAAGTCAATGTATGCAGGAAAAATTGAATTCCGAGCAGGCCGTAAAGATCGCCGGCGGTGGTTTTTCTGGACGGGGCGAAGAGAAAGGGTGTCGGCGGCTGACGCAGAGACGGAGCCGCAGTCTTGGGATGTGGGTCGCCTCACCGGTGGATCCCCTTGGGCTGTCGGGAATGGGGAAACGAACCGGGCGGTGCGGCCGCCGGGATACCGGTCGTCGTCAATGGAGACTCTCCGATGGACGTATAAGAATTGCTTTCGACGACGGCGCGGCGGCTTTCATTGAAATGCAACGCCAAGTGGACCAAAATCCCGGTCTCCGCACACTTAACCGCCCTGATCTTTGACCGGCATAAAACCGGCGGTTTTCGCGTCCGTTGTTTTTGTTCGATCTTTGCCCGTCTTTGTGCCCTCTTTCTCGAATCGTCCGGCACAGTTCGCGAGTTTTAACACAAAAATCAATCGCCTGTCACGACGTCAGTCACTAAATCAGGGTCCTCGCCACGGGTTCGTCGTTCTCAATCTGCGATCGAGCTCACCCAGAGTTTAGGAGCCACGACACGGCACGTTCACAAAGGCGATCGTTCACGTTTGCGCGATTAATCCAATGAAGCATACTTGCCACACGCACTCACACACGTACACACAAACAAACAAACACCCACCCCCGAATCGGAACGCGTGGGCAAACAAGAGCGCGCGGCTAGGGAGCACTTATTTTTTTCTCCGCGGCGCGAGTCTTCTTCATTAGGGATTCATTTCCTCCCTTCGTGACGCCCTCATCTAGAGGGCACGGGGAGGAGGGAGGCAGGAGGAAATGCACAAACAACTCGCTGTGGAGTGCGGGGCACTCGAGGGATCCCCTAGGCTTCCGGAAAACGCGGGCGCGCGTTCACGCTTCCTCGGACCGCGCGTCCGGAAGGCCTTTCGTTCCGCAAACTTATATATCTCTCTCACTCTCTTCGATCCGGTACGGTTCGGACGATGTTTCTGGTGCGACTCTCATGCGCTGACTGAAACATCCGAAGGAGAACCGGGCGGGCGACTCACCTGTGCGCCGGAGGAGGGGCGGGAAAGCGCCAGCGGAGGGGAGAAAAGTGGAGAATCCTGTGTCGGTGTGTGTGTGAGTGAGAGAGAGAGAGAAAGAGGGGAAGTGGAGAATGGGAAGGGGTGGAGATGAAGTGGTAAGGGTGTCGGGGGAGGGGTTGGGAGGGAGGGAGGCCTAAGTTGGGGCAGAATCCGCGTGGAAGGGGTGAAAGTAGGCTAGTGTGGCGTGGGATGGGGATCGGGAGGGGAGGGGGAGCAAGGGAGTCCGTGGGGTGGGGGGTAGGGGATGGTTTGGGTAGGGGAGGGTAAGGAGACAGGTGCTAGGGGCGGAAAGGAAGGAAGGCTCCCTGGAACACGCAGTAGATGCCGAAAGGGCGGCAGGATAACGAGGTTCTTCCGACGACTTTCTCAACTTCTCCTGTCCTCATGGCCTCCTCTCTCGTATCTTTCCAGTTTCCATTCCACTCCGTCATTCTCCTCCTCCTCCTTCCATCACCCCGTATTTATTGTGGTTTTAGTCTTTGAAGGATTCACCCGCTTGCGTTCAGAGGTGGCCAATCTCATTTGTATTATTCGAAGTGTTTTATCAGATGGTGAAATGGCAGCACATTTTGACACATCAGGCGTCGCGCGGATTTCGTTCCCGTGCTCCCATCAACACTAACTTTGTCAATAAAGATCCTCAGACGCTGCTAGTGACTCACTCATAAATTCCTTAGTTTGACTTTAGGTGAGTTAAATTTGACTCTCGGGGCCATTTGCTATCTTTCTTATGATGCTCTTTGTCGCGTTGCTCTCATCTCTTCCGGGAAAAAAGTAGAAAAATGCATAAAGCAGTCATCACTGTCATATTTTAGATAAGCAGTTAGGCACCTTTAATATGAAAAAATTTTCCCACGCTTGTGATTGAATTATGAATATATTTGAATGATTTTACTGCAATTAACCTTGAATCAGTTTTTAATTTTATGCCGTGGAGTAATTTATATAACTTGATGCATTATGGTCACATATTTTCATTTTAATTATGAAGATATTGCATTTTAAAAGAAGTAATCTCAATTTTTCTATAATTCATGCTAAATATGATCGAGGGGTATTGTGATATGTACTCTTCAATCAGTTTATTATCAAACCATTTACTTCGAAGGTTAGAAAATTATCGAATCATATAGATGTTTTTATTGATAACAGAGATTTAGGTAGGTTTGTTGGGAGTGAGGCTTATAGGCTTTACTTTGTTTTGAATGTTTTTTTTCGATGTACGGGATTCGGCGTTTTTCTCTCTAGTTTCACATGAGGAAATTCGAGAGCTGATTTTCATTTACCTAAATATTGTGTTCATCATAATTTCAGTTTCTTTTTAATAATATTCCCTAGGAATATATCACGCCCTCATTGTGTAAACACGTCTTCAGCATTATTGTGGAGCATAAGCAGGTACATGAACTGCCATCTCGGCTTTTGTGGTTCCAACATTGTTGTTTAATTGTTCTTTGTACAATGAATATTAATGAATGGGTGTTAAACAAAAGTGGCATTTAACTAAAAAGTTACTTTATATAAACCAAATCATGTACATAAGCTATAAAAAGAAATTAGGGATGGGTCGGTTCCACTTTTTTTCGGTTCCGGTTCGGTTCTTAACTTCGGTTCTCGGTTCCTAACTTCGGTTCTCGGTTCCGATTCTCGGTTCCCGTTCTTAATTTACCACTTACTTTGCATTGCTCAATGGTAAGATAAGGTAATCAATAATCATTTTCAGAGACTGAATTAGAATAATTCGTGACTTTGAAGCATCTAAGTACACTATTTCACCAGGTTTTAATGTGAATCCTCCACTTTCGGAGTGTGAGTAGGTTCAAACTGGTTTTCGCGCCAATTATTTCGGTACCGATTATTTTTGGCCTCGGTTCCGATTCCGGTTCTAAGCTCAAGAACCGGTGGAACCGAGAACCGAAGAACCGAACCGACCCATCCCTAAAAGAAATAGTTTCGTGTGATTTGCGGTCATGTTTTTTCTCATACAAATGGTATTATAAGTAAAAACGATCTAAGTAACGGAGTTGGGATCTGAGTGCGCCAGCATTTGACACCCAGATGTATTTATCCCAGCGCTCTTCTTCCCTCGGACAACTATAAATATTCCCAGCATTCGCCTTTATCTATTCATTCGGCCCAATCCATCACGCTCCCTGACTCCTTTGGGCACACCTCCGGTGCATCTCACGGTGAAGCAGAACAAGGAGGAGCATTTACTGCCGCTCGCCGCCCGCAGGGTTTTAATATTGATGGTGTCGGTCCGTTCCGAATGCAGGACGGAATAAATGACCGGCGGAGTCTGGCCTGCCTTCATCGGTTTGCGAGTCCAATGAGATGAGTGCAGCGGCTACAGTCGAAACAAGAAATGGGATCCACCTGAGGGCGATTGGTGAGAAAGGTGAGGGAAGAAAGAAAATGTGGTTGGGCGAAGACGAGGGAAAGGAATGAAATGTAAGTGTCGTTGGAGGAGGATGATTTATCTAGGAGAGAATTAAGCGGAAAATTCCAAGAGATAAGAGTGTTGAGATAAGGGAAAATAGATGTATGACATTTAAGAGTATTGCAATGGGGCATTATATCAATGAATATGCGTTAAGTAATGAGGATTAGCTGTCAGACCAAACGAAAAAGAAAAATGAAAATATTTTTCAGCCCAGTACGCATCCGGCAGCAATTACAAAGCTAAAGGTAGTGACAATGGTCTGGGTCACAAATTGCTTTTCTTGATGCAGTACGACGGAATACTTGAACTGAGGAAGGAGGCTTGCCATTCTGCATCGAAACCTACATGTGCGTAATTCAGGGACATCGTTTTGACGATTCAACTGCCTCGCTTAGCAGCAGTCGTAGTATGCTAGGTGTGGTTTAGGTCTACGGGTCTAAAAGTAGCCCTTATGTGTCAGAAAATATATATTTTTTGTATCGCACATTGTACAGTACTTTTCTGTGAAGAATTTCAGCTCTCAAGTTGCTTCTGCGTAGCATTTAACATGTGTAAATGAATGAATGATTGTATTTGAAATATGAGCTCCCAATGAACAGCATTTGCTCATCCAGGAAAGGGAGCTAGATGCTTGTGCTGTGCTGTTTACGTTTCGCTTATAACATTTGTATAAATTAGTTCTTTTTCAGTGCTCTATAGTCATATTATTGGCATTTTTTCACGAAGTCACCTACCAATATTAAAGGCTGATAATATACCTATTACTAAGTTCCGTTTTATAAAATTGAATATTAAAATCCGAGAGACAATCAGACCTTCGAGATTCGGAAGAGGGGAGGTAAATCCAAGTATCCCACTGGTAAGAAAATCGTCCGCCTCTCCTTGGAGTCGAAACTTTGATCCCTCTATATCACGCCGTCTACAATAATCAGGTTGGTAATTGCTGGCCTGTCAACCCGAAGGTGGTGGGTACAAATGAAATGTATCGAGTAGATGTAGATGAGTGTTTTGCAGTATTATCCTTAGGTCTCAGTTAGGTTAGACGACGCGATATAGCCTCATGAGATGGAGCAACTTAAAAGCTAATTCAACTACAACTTGATATCGTCCTTGGTGCCTTAGCCAGCTGATTAAACCTTATGCTTAGCTGGTTATCCCATCATAGGTGGATGATTTTCTTTCTCTTTAGAATTCTGGTACTCATGAAATTTAATTAATTAATTGATTATGTTACTCTTAGCATAGTAGTGAATGACTCCTTTACGTTGATTTTTATCAATGAAGTTGGCTAAACAGACCTTTTGTTCGTCAATACTTGTGCCATAAGAGACTGGAGAAGGATGTCAAGAAAATACTCGAAGCTTTAGAAAGACGGTGTGGAGGAGATGGCGAAAGAGGGCGATGCACGGAAAAGCGAATGAATGAGGAAGTGTTGACAATGGTGGGGGAGGAAAAAAGGCTGTTAGTGGTAATTATAAGGAGACATGTAGGTGGCTATAATAAGTAACTAGAGACAATGGGATACTGAAGGTCACTACAGAAGGTAGAATCTTGGGTAAGCTGCAAGAGTTTGAAAAGTTAAAGGTATTTTGCCGTTTATAAAGGGAGATCTTGAGATATTTTGACGGATCTTTAGAACATTCAAGCTCGTGATATGGTATTTTTTAATTCTGCCTGTCGGAGCAAAACTCGATCGCTATTCTTCATATGTTTGCCTGGTGACTAAAATTGTTAATCTCAATTTGTTTAACGACTATATTTTACTATTACTGTGAGCATTTTCCTTCTAGGCAGGTTTTCATTACCAATATTAATAAAAGCGGCAACGAAAAATTAGGGTCCATGATCCCAACCCTGATCAATGCGCCATAATGCGTTCCTATCGTGAAGGAATCTTCACTCCCCTCATCCCCAACCCTAAAGTTGCTCGTGATCTGTTTCCCTCCCCCATTTTTCAGAGATCTGAGGGGTGAGTGAGCGAATGTTGGTGAGGAACGAAGGAGCCGGACGAGATATGTGTCGGAGATGTGAGCGCATACTCGCACGGAGGGCGTCTCGATCCTTATTCGTACAGTCCGGGTTGAGAGAACTCCTCAGCGATGGGAATTCCGCCCGTCCGGCCGAGAGTCGCCGACGGTCGCAGAGGAGACGAGGCGGAGCACGGCGATATGGTCCGCGTGCCCGTCTGCGAATTCCGCTTCGCCCCCCACGAGAGTGTCATTTTTCCCGATTCGGTGCTCGGTCGGTCTCCACCGCCTGTTATGGGATCCTCGAGAAGGAGGGAAGGAAAAAAAATGCGCTCGTTTTTCGGTCACAGCAGTCGTGTGGTCGCCGCTCACACCCCGGATTGCCTTTCGGACCTCTCCCATCGGTCTGGCTGCCTTAGCAGGGATAACTTCGGGCCCGATCCTCTAGGATCAAAAGGGGAGAGGCGAGAGCTTTGAATTGGGGACGGCGTTTGCAAATGAGATCGATATCCCGGCTGTTCTTTCGCACTTTTGGTAAAGTGTAATAGAAAAAAACGTGCCTTTCTAAGAGAACGCTATGCAAAAGAACGCCACTATCCATAGCGTACTCTAGCATAGGTTTTATGCATGTTGCATGCCATCATCAAGAGCTAAAAAACGAATCCACTTGTTTTTTTCTTGGCGGTATCAAGCTGACAACGAGCTCTCGATTTTACCTATTGGGAAATGTTTGATCAAAATCATCTCATTGGCATAGTCATAAAAATTGTCATTGCATGTGTATCTATTCCAGAATGTATTTTTTGCGTCCTTGCCAGGTGCGCAACTGCATTTAGAAATTAGCTATACTCTTACCCCCACTGTGACCTGAATCGTAATTATGGTAGTAGTAATCGTAAACATAATTTTCTCTGCAAGATCATTTGTTCACTCACGTCAAATTCGTCTCACAACAGTATACTCATCAGTGCTTAGAATTCCCATGAATAGGTACAACTTATTTTTTGCTTTTGTTTGAGCTAGACTTCTACTTCTAGTCAGGAATTAGAAATTCTAACACATATGTATGACTTTTTTTATTCGTGGAATTGAAATTTAATTTTGTGTGTGTGAAAAATAAAGCAGTCATGGTATTTTTTTGTGAAATTAGCCTAGGTACTCCAGAATTGTGATGGTATTGAGTGTACTAGCAGAGTGGCATATGCCATAACTAAGGAAGGAATCTTTTCTCACATCCTTAAGTCCATAATTGTTAAGGAAAAACACCAAGTGTTCGCTTTAAGACAGCCTATTTACTTTGTTCTAAAGCTTTATGTGTATGTAAATATGCATTTAGTACCGGAAAAGAACTATAGGAGGCGTATTTTGCGATACCTACATTGAATATAGTTTTTTTTTTCAGGGTCATATTTTATATTTTAAAAAAATATTCACTTTTGATTTCGACATTGAGATATTTTTCCTCTTTTTTTAGTATTGATTAATATTGATTGACTAAAGGAGGACGTGACATCAGTTCACCATCCTTGCTCTAAGTGCTCTCTGCGACTCTTTATACCTCTAAGCGTGCTATATATATATTACCTTCCGCCAAAAATTGACTATTAAATCACGATAGAATTATGACAAATTATTGTAAGTTTAAATTTCAAATAAATCTAAGGTAGAGTAATTTTGTTGAGCTCATAAAACAGTAACTGGACAAATTAATATTTTTTAATTATGGGAAGCAAGATTATTTTTTCATTTGAGATCACTTTGCTACTCATGATTTATCAGTGCCGAAGGTCGTCGTTCCCCCATGCCCTCAGGCTTTTGAGTAGGAACAACGGTCAAAGTTGCGAAATTGCCGGGTTTATGCGTACGTCAAAGCGAGAAATAAAACATTCGTTTCCACCCGAAGGTAAACTTGGCAACCCTGCGGTCAAACGCCCATATCGAATCGTCAAGATTTATTGCAAGGAGCGGCAAAATTTTTTCCACTCCTTCCTCACGAATTCCGACGTGAACGAATGAGAACCCCTCGAAAACTCCAGTATGAACTTTGGATTTGGCTGATTTATCTCCATTATGCATGCGGTTCATTTTTTAGCGTAAATTTTTCGTGGGTCTCCTTCTTATCTTTCCCATCCAATTACTACTATAACGTAGGTCGTGGTAGTTTCAGTAGTGGTGGACCACCTGCCTGCAGCAAACCTATATACATTTTTGTTATTGGTAATGCAATTTGGAACACCATTAATTTATCACATTCTCATTTCATCGAGCTCAAAAATCTGTAACTATTAAAATTAATAGTGAAGGTACATTAATTCTTGCTTGAACAAGGATTTCAAAATTTCATAGGGAAAAGGCAAAGCATATCAGCAAATTACCGCATTATTGACTTATGTACATTTAAATTCTTTGCCTATGCTGCTAGTGGTATGTAATACCCTATTAGTGGAACATTCATTAGAAAAGTTTAAATTGTGTCTGTGCAAAGTATAAATATGGTTTATAATGGATAAACTGTAAGATTTACTTCCCTCAGAGAACTAATAATACCTTAATACACACTCGTTTATGATGCCTAATGCAAGGGGAACAAATATCTGATAGGCATGTAAAATAAATATGCATAATATAATTTTTCCCTTTTCAATGCTAAAAGTATCATTTTTTAAAGTTGAAATGAAGTCTTAAAATATACATGTGTAAATATATATTACGAGATATTTTATCTCCCTTGAAAATGAGGTAATATTGTCACTACTCCCTTATTTATGAAAAATACCTTATTTCGAGCTTATTACTTGGTATTATAATTATTTGTATACTCTCTAAAGTGGATTTTCTTATTATGTGACTTCATTAATATGAATTATAATATTTCACTGAAATATGTAAGTTCTACTCTGTCGATCGAATGTACATTGACTGATGCTTTCCATGTCTCGGAAAATAAGTTTGTTTAGTTGCGGTATGGATACACGGAATGAGGCTAAGCGAGATTCGTACGTTTCCAATTCATTAGTACAATTAGCTTTCATCCTTTACTTTTATTGCTCTTGGTACGCGGTAATAAAGGTAATGCGGTCGGTGAAGGTAAAAAACTTGCTGGTCTCTGCTTTAATTATATGGTAACACTGCAGTGTTTCTATACTTGTGTTTTCTAAAACTCTATTCGGCTTTCATTGGCACTTGCTATAAATGCATATGTGAATCAACAGTATCTGACGATTAAGAAAGTATTTTTGAATTCACGAATTTCACTCATTGGAAAACGTGTCACTTTACGTGCACGAGTTCCTTTTTGAAAATAATTCGCAAATAAACCAAATTGTCAAGAGGAAGCGAAGGATCCTCCAAAATATAGGTAACGCCAGAGAGGGGAGGAAGGTATAAGCCACATTCTACGATTAACTATCTACGGGAATAACTAAATGAGATATTTTTAAAGGATACCTGTTTTACTATTCCAAAATTTGAAGTTTTATAGGTCCAGTTATTTATTTACGGAGTAATACTTGGAGCATGTTATCGAGCGTTATAGGGGAGAAGGAAGTAAAAAATCAGCATTGCGTAATAAAAGGTGAAACCTTATGTTTTATGAATATTTTATTAAGACACTCTTCTAAATCCGCTGCCTCAAATCAGGTGCTAAGAGGAAACGTAATCCCATTTATTATGCATTCGTTAACGCCTTTGAACCCGAGTGCATCCGTGGATTCTCTTCTGCGGAGATGGTGCCTCCACCTGTTTCACAGCCACTTTGCAGCGGTCGGTGAAGGTTGGATGCGAAGGTAAGCGTTGGATTTACAGGGAGGCAAGAATCCAAGAGTGCGAACGAGGAAATAATTGCCTGTGACCAACCACAAGGCGGACGCCGCTCGAGGGATGGATGAGTTAAAGAGGCGAAGTTTCTAATGAGCGCCGAAGCACCATTCGCGGCGCAGTGACGCGCGGAACCCATATCTCCATCCATGTTAATATTCACCTTACATATTCGAGGGAGATTTTCCGATTGGCAGTTGTGGACACAGCCGCTTGGCTCATCGTGACCTTTCTCACGGAGCACAAGTCAATGTGATCAGAGGGCACACTGGTGAGGCACTGGGCAGTATAGAGGACAAGGGTCGCTCAACAGAGATTCATGAATCACGTGTGTCGCCATCGCTTGGTGAGAAATAATTGCCGAGTGGTCAAATTATCGGTAGTTGCATGTGATTGCCCTTCTACCTACTCTCAAAATCAAGCTTCATCGTCCGCGTGGTCGTGGGAATGGAAAGGAAATCGATGCTAGATGGAGAATGCCACGGAAAGATGCATACCTGATGCAAAAACAGTATAACGTTCCCATTCCATGGCTTCGGAGATATTCCTTAGGGAATCATAAAGAACATTGATTTGTGATGCGAAGAAACCGAGAAAAATGCTCTTCAGTGTATGACGCGGCAATCCAATTGTATCATTAATCGTGAATAAATGCCTAAAGGTATTACTTCTTTATTCTCCATCATCTACGTATTTAGTTCTCTACCTTTGCGAGAGGTTCACTCTCTCAAGAGAGCTTGGCAGAAAATTCCCGAATACCATGTAAATAATTTGATTTGAATACTCAAATAAAAGTGTACATTTACCCAGGAATTAGGATGTAGTTAGTGAACTTCATTGGCAGTGTCATTTTTAGCTATTGGTGAGAAGGAATTTCTTTTAAGCACGATCAATATTGGCCTGTACATTATGCCAAATTTATCTTTTTATTATATGGCAAATATCTACTCCTGTAATTTTGGCGTTTGTGTTTGAGAGTTCTACTTTAGCGCTCGAAAATTTTAATTTTAGGTTAGTGGCATCAAGTAAAATTATGGCTGTAGATGAGACTGTGTGGAATATGGCATGTTCAATGGAGGATTCAAAAACTCTTCTGTTTTATCTTTTATGATTTATGGAAAAAATGATGGGCACTCGGGTATGCCACGCTACATTTTACTTTTCGAACTGGGTTTCGAGCATATAGGTGGTGGGAGTGAAAGGCTTGCTGTTCCATTGACAAGAAATGGAATTATGTTTTTCTGGGAAGATATGAAATAATGAGAAAGGAAGGAAAAGCGAGGCCTGGGGAAATCGGTTGGATTCCGAGGCCTGAGATTAACTGTGGTGGTGTCAATCAAAAGTAAAGGAGATGTATGGAATTTCTATTGGGGTAAAATTATGATTTCTACCCACGGGGCTGTTAAAATGGGAGAAATTGGATTAAAATAGGAGTTTAGTTATGTTTTTTAGATAATCTTTTTTAATTTCTAGATAAGTACTCAAAAAATACAACTTTTCAGTATTTTTCTTAGTATTAGCTGTTTTGGAGTGAGTTTTTAACTACTTCCCTTCGTTTGGTGCATTTAAAGGCAGAATCTGATTTTCTGAGACTTTTTTACGTTGAAGCATTAAAGTTGTAAACTTTCATGCATCACCATCTTCTTCGACCTTCGACTGCAAATTTAACTAGTTGTAGCAATGGAAGGAACTTTAATTTGTTTGAATTGGGATCAATTATGTGCGCATAACCGTAATCATTATCAAGTGTCATTAGCAGGATTGTGAAGAGATCGTGCTTACCAAGAGATCGAGTCGATGCGATAGCTGAAGTACCGTCCTCCCATCTCAAATTCCGGCAGTGGCAAAGTATTTTCATTAGCACACCGGTATTTACTTTGATGCTTTGTGTTGTCTTGTGACACCGATGTTCTGTGGAGAGTACTTGAAGTAGTTCAGTTCTTTGTCATGCCTAATGGGACGTTATGCCTTGGTTTCCTTGGCGCCTAATGTTATGAGGAGGCTAATGCCGATGATGGGTTCCTTTCCACCCTTCCTCTGCTCCCTGAAAATTTTCTATCTCTACCCAATCATAGATAGCGACAATGAACTTCACCTCCCCCGAATAACTACAACTACTACTCCTGCTTACTATTCACCCTTCACATCGGTCATCTCTCTTGGTCCGATGCTATCCAGTCTGCGTTCCTTACATAAATACCTCATTAAATCTTCATGTAGGTATATTCTGCCTGCCACCCTGCCATCCACAAGCCCTATTATTTTCTCTTCCTTCCTCGTTATACAAACATTCTTTCCGAGGTGGTTGATTTTTTTCTCTACGGAAAGTTTGCCATTTGTTAGATTATAACTTCTTCTACCTTTCCTAAGGGCTAGATGGAAGAAGGATGTTCAATATCTATCTCACCTCATATGGAGACGAGTGGTTATTATTATTTTCTCTCCTACCATATTACCACTATCTTTTCTTCCAACTAACCTCTAAACTATTCTCGGGTTGAAACAGTTTTTTAGAAGTTAGATGGAAAAATGGACAATTTTGACCTATTCTATCACCAATGAAGACTAGTACTAAAAATAGAGTATTATTATTTCAGCCGTTATTCTTCGTGTCCTCCTTAGCTAGTAGTCATTCTTCTCAACACTCGAGTCTCAAAAGCCACCACCTCTAATTCCGCTAAAAGTATTTCCGCATGGAAAAGGTATCAAAGACAACATCGCCTTAAAACTTCTTATGGTGTGGGGAACAGCTAGAGTGTTTATGAAATAGAGTTTTTTTACGATTTGAAATATTTTTATTATTCATAAAATTACGGAATGGGAATACATGTTCCTTGGCTTAACCGAATGCTTGTTTGGCTTAGAGGGCTCTAAAAAGCAAAGACCCATATTACCAAGAAGTAGTGGAAGGCCTACTATAAATCAATCAATCTTGAGCTTCAGAGCCCCTTATCCCGGAGGTCTCCTCTAAAGCAACTTAATTACTTAACTACTGTTACTGGTCGTAAAGTAACCCAAGCTCCAAAAATCGGAGATTCGACAATGGCGAGAAGATTGTTTAAATTTGGAGAGTTCAAGAATAGATGAACTAGTCTTCATAAAAAGAATATGTTCTTTATGGAAGGTGTCAGGGACACGGTTCTGAATCACTGGTGTAGCTTGTCTCCACTTGAGATGTGCTTCGTAGTGAGGTAAACCATGTCTCTCTTATGAAGCATACTCACTACCCTCATTTGGTTGCGTAAAACGCGAGTTCCACGGAAGTTTTTGCTTTTAAAGAAAAGCAAATTGCTAGGAAATCTCTAATATCTATTGCTTCAATCTATTGGTCTGTGCATGGATACGTTCCAATTTAATTCGTAAGAACTATGGTCTAGCTTGTAAATAATTTAAAATAAATTCATCTCCGGTATTGCACATGATAGAATCGCAGTATAGAATCGCGTGATAGAATTTCCCAGATACTGGTGGTTCGCTCTGATGATCTCGTATAGCACGTATGCCTAAAATACTTCATGCGTATTTTTATGTAGGTATTTCACTGTGGCCTTGCGCGCTTCACGATTTGTCGAATGTATTTTGCAACCGCACGCCGAGCATTCGTCTCTTTCTGTCCGTTTCTTTCCGAGGAACCTTGGACGAGACCCCTCGGGGGAGGACATCCCTCAACACGCACTCTCCCTCTTCCCCTTCTCTCATCCTCAGCTCCACTCCTTTCTCATTCATCTTCCTCGTGCTTCATGACCAGTTTTCCTATCCTACCTTTCGAACAAACTTACCTGGCTCCGACTGGTGCACCTTGAATCGTTTTCGGATCCTCTTACTTTCGAATCCTTTAGGAGTTTAAGGATATTCGTCCACAATTCCATTTCCATCTTATGCATTCTGAGTAGAGATGTATCAGTTCTCGACACCTATTTTCAATACCACCGAATCTTACGGATTGGTATCGGTATCTATCGCCTAAAGTCAATACCGATATCGGCGATACCTATGCAAAACACACTGGTAAAGTCTGATTTCACTACGGCCGGTTGTCATGGTGATCGCCATCTTTTGTTCTCAAACAAATCCGAGTTACAGTAGCATACTGCATAGGTGCTTTTCATTTAGGTACGGCGATAGCCGATTATCGAACGCAGGAGCCGTCGATTGCCAGGATGCAAATGAAATGAAACACAGCAGGCACCGGCTTTTAGCGCTTGCGCAGTCAGTTTTGTGAATTGGCGGGTAAATAAGAAAATAGCAACCGGGAATCCGGGGAATGCGGGAAACCGGGAATCGTCCGGTAAAGTTCGAATCTTCCATACAATTCACCAATTTTGCTCGGTAAAAGGTACTGTGATTGACTTAAGTAATTTTTTTCGTATGCTAGCGGAATTCCATAACAGTATTTTTGGGGTTCTGATAGATAAATGCCGTAGAATACCTTTTCTGTGTCTGCGAATTTACAAAAAAATATTGAGCTGGGATCTGAACAGAGACGCCTAATAAATCTTCATTTGTCGATACATTGTTTGACGTGACGTCATATTACGCCAACAGCTTTTCATCTTTTCGGCTCTCCTCAAAGCAGAGTGTCACCGGCAGCCGACGATAGACGGCGATCCGGCTAAATCGAAAGCACCGCGGCGACGCGTGGCATTCACCTTCTATCGCCGGCTAGCCGCAAATAGAAAGCACCCATAAGTTTCTGCCATAAGGAATTCTTTAACGACTGATTTCTGTTTTCGGCAGTGCCTTTATGCAGTTGCTATAGGGAGCCAGCAACTACCTGTACCCACCAACTACACCTCTACCAATTTTTTTATCAACCTCGTGAAAAATATCGACACACATTTTTATAGACACACAACTATCACATATCGTAATTTTACGACCGTTTGCCATTTATAATTTCGATTAGTGTTTTTATTACTCTTATATTTAATTACTAACAATATTAGAATTAAACTTATCGCATGACAGTCATATTATGTTGAATCTGCTATGACATTTTTTATCTGATACTCAACATCTGTCGAAAACCTTGTGCAAGGGTGTAAAGAAAAGCTTGGCATGGACTTTTTGTTTTGAGGATCTCAGGCGTGGACTCAACGAAAAAATTGAAAGAGTTGGAAATATGTCCGTGGAAGAGATCGTGTAAAGCTCGATGGACCGAGAGAAGTGCTGAGGATGGTTTGAGGATAGAGAAGGTAGCGGGTAGAAATTTTGAGGCAACAGAGTAGGTGGATTGATAAAATAATTTGCGACCATGGGAAACTGAAGGCCGATATCGAAATTAGAATGCTATGTTAAGCGAGAAATAGAGATTAAAAGGTTTTTGAGTGTATAAGGACATGTAAGATGATGGGTGTACGCATTGAAAGAAAAGACGTAGAAGAGAAGCCATTATGGGTTATCCATACATTACGTAATTCTAATGTTCACTTCTTTAACCCATCCCTTTCCCTTCTATAACGCTGCGCAGCATTATTTAAGACATCCACTCCCTAATTTACATAACGCGGGCAATCAAACCTATCTTTTAGTTATGAAATGGACGTGTTTTATGCATGCATTACATATTTCTTCATACTGCTATTTATTCTCCAATTATTCTACGTAATGATAATTATAAGTATCTTCATTATTATTTGAACTATAAATGAATTTTTAACGTATCCTTATTCCAACGTAATGGAAGATTAGACTCCCCCTGCCTTCTATATCCATTATAACAGTCTGCCCAACCCCTCTTCTCCCTTTACCAATGTGCATAAGTGTTTCTGACTTGGTAAAAAGTAAAAATATTTCATGTAGAGCAGAAGCACTCCGTCAAAACCTACTATCACTGGGAGAAAACTATTATTCAATAATTCAGAATGGAGAGTAAAAACGGTGGTCACCACTCCTAAGGTTGTTTTCTTGCAAAGGCTCTCAAACCGGAGGTCTTTACATTGGGAGTACCTATTCCAAAGCAGTACTTACTGTTTTAGCAATAGAATACACATAACGAACTTTACACTAAGAATTTATATTTCTTTAATAACAATTCCCCGTTGCAAATTAGCTGTAAACCAATTACAAATTATATTATGCCTTTTGTTGAAAACTGTTCAGCATTGATTCTTGGATAGAATTTATCATAAATTCATCATATCTCAAAATAATATAAATTTTTGCGCACATAACTTGTATAAAAATGCAGTGTACTTAAAGAATTGCGTTCATTATTCTTCCCAAAAAGATGCGTAGTGTTCACAATGTCGGCTACAATTTTATAGATATTGCTGATAAAATCGGAGACCATAGATCCACTAAAATCGGATTCTCCAGGTTAAAACCGGAGGGGTGGTTACCCCTACCACACATTGCGCGTCAAAATAAGGATCAGAATTTCACTGATCATCCGCTGCCATCCACGGCATTTTAACCCGATCCCTTGTAATGGAAGGTCAGTGCTCTAGCAATCGACCCGATCCCCGTTATAGGCGAGTAATAGCGCAACACGAAATTGATTTGTGAATATCCCTGGTCGATGGTGCATAACCACTCACAGACTACTTTCCCACACTGATGTCGATACCCTTCCTTCGTTTTGAGCAACTTGGTCGAGGGAATGCCAGATTGAGGCATGAAATGCGAGTCTGGAGTCGTGAGGCCCCCAATTGCCTAGGATTTGCATCTTGTGCCGTGCGAGCTAAATGAGACTTCACTTGTAATGCCGCTGCCCAATTACACGCATAATTTTCTATTCTCGTCTTACGGTACTAACGCATCTAAGCCTGTAGTATGGGGTTCAGATACCTTTGCAAGAAGGGCTGTCGCAATCAGCCATATGCTCAGTAGGCTTTGGCTTGTAACTTTCAGTCAGAAATCAACCTCTAAGGTTCATACATTTTTCCTTTGTCAGTAAAGGTTTTGTATTTATCAAATAATTTTTGTTTTTATTATATATTAAAATGACTACTAATAACAGGGTATTCCTATCCTATTTACTGTTTGCATATCTCAATAAAACAATGAGAGGCTATTGTGGGGGATTTTATTCCTCTATTCTTGAAAAGTTGGTTAATGCAAAGCAATAAGGCGTGTTTCTTTCCACATGTCAACCTCTCATTTCTATGGAAGTGACATAATTGTATAGGAAAAAATAATATCTGCTGCAATGGATTCATTTTTTGTTGCAGACTTTGAAGTGCAATTGGAACCAAATAGGATCAAAATATGTTTTACATGTTAATAGCTTTCTTTAAATGTTAGATGCCCTTTTTTTCATGATATACGGGTGTTAGTTATTAATTTTAGTAATAATAAACCTAGCCATTATTTTAGTATCAAGTCTCTGTTTTTGTTTGTAATGGAGTAAATAATTGCAGTTTGCTCTGTTTGAAATGAAAATAAAGTTACGCTAGTACGTGTGTTGCCTTATGTAATGTGGTCTCCATTCTAGGGTACCTAGCCTATGCTTTTAAGTATTGCCTCAAAATTCCTCCTTCCCAAAATGTAAAACAACCACCTTTGACTTAACCGAATGTTCTAATACATAAATATTTTCCCTGCCGCACACCCTTGTAGTGGTTTGCAGGGTAAAATGCAGATTAAATATATGTAATTTGCTTCCTCGCCTTGAAACTAAACGGAGGAATTAATTTTATAGGATCCGTTAATTATTCTGATTACGGAAGTTTAAGTATGTAAACTGCTTTTTAAAAGCAAGCGATAATGTTGAACAAAAGACACTTGTGCCACAATCAAGATAACTACCTGGAACAAGAGTATTATCCAAATTTTGGTGTTAGAGTCATTTTTCGCTAGGATTTTGGGATTCGCGCTAAGTGCATGTGCATGCGTAGGATTACCAGTCATGAGATAAAATCCATAAGCGAGAATAGTGTACATAACAAATCTTGACTGTTCAGATTTCACTCTTCAAAAGGGCTCTTTATTTCTTTGAATTATTAAGTGGGATATTTTTCAAGCTCCATGAAAAGTTACGTAACCAGAGAAGGATCGTCGATATTTTGGGATGACCGCGCAATACTTGAAGAGTTAACAAGCGGAGAACGTCGCTGCTTATACACGGTTGAAGTGATTATTTTCAAAACACGATGCGCTTTTTTTGTTTTCCAGCAAATTGAAAAAGATTTCCCCTCTTTTGAATCAACATACAATTCAAAAACTATGCTTCTCTATCCGAAGAACTTTCCGTGTGTTCCGAATAAAAGGATTCCGCATTCAGAATTAGTACAAGTGTTAGTATTCTACCAGAAAAAAGCAAGCGTGAATAAGTATGATAATAGTTCTTAGCCACTGCATTTTTTTCTCTTGTCTCCTTATCGGCTTAGCAAGCCCCTTATCAGCCAATCAAAAGGCACGTGTTTTCGACTCTATGTTCACATACTGTTGAGAAAAGGTTAAACCTCTTATTTGCTTCAAATAGAAATTACTTAATGGTAATGTAATGAGGATCAATCTCTGTGCTATGATTTTTCTTTTTCTATCTTCCTTTTCATCCGTAGCCACTATAACTGTTATTTTGCTGGATACCATTTGGGTGACGTTGCCGTGAAGGGAACAAAAATGGATAATTATGAATCAATGGATGGCATCAATTTTCATTAGTCTCCTGATCTCTCTAAGCTGAGTTCAGAAAGATTTCCTCCCGTTCTTAAGCAACCATGTTTATCCTTCTTCACGTGAAGTACAGGAAATCTAAGCACTTCGTTCTTTATATCAAGCTATCGTTCACTTTAAAATACCATTATGAAGCATAACATTAAAGGAACAATGTTCGTGTTTACCGTACAGTGGATTTATGGCTTATTAAGTTTATTATTTGAACCCTGTTCAAGCATTACCCCGAACGAGTCTGGCTTTTAACACCATGACGAATTTTGCTATGTTCTTCCACGAGAGATTCACTTCTGTAGGATATGCATGACGCTAACAAAAATACGCACATAAGAAAATGCATTTAGAGTAAGTAAGAATCTCTGAGTTAACACATTGGTTGCTGCTATTAAACACATTTCCAATGTGATTTCATATTAAAAAATCCTGTTTCCACGTGGTAGCACATTATCTGCTACTATATGGAGATACCACGTGGGTCTCAAAAATGCGAAAACTGAGCAACTGCTCCACGGCCCATTATACGGAAAATTCCTTTGGGATTGAAATCATGACTGTTACTTTCACCGGTTGGGCGCCCCGCGCAACTATTTCCATAGCAACACCATCATCGCGTCGTCGCCCACATTTAAAACGCGACCGCAAATCCAGAAATGGAAGCGCCTCGCCTGGATTATCAGCGCAACTTGACTGCAAATCGACCAACGCCACTGGACGACGCAGAGTCCTTTTTCTTGACCACTGCCGAGTTTGCTTTCCCATATGTACACACTCCCATCTATGGAGCCCGTGGATGTTACCAGGCAACTGTGGGACACATATGCTGCCCTCTCCGCTCGATACGTTGTAATTATGAACGACTCTGGGCGCATTTTTCCCAGTCAGGTGCATCGAAGGTTTTCGCGTTACATATATATGTATTGGCCGGCCCATTTTTTCCATTTTTGGCACTCGGTTGTCGGAGCTTGGATGTCTGGCTCATAAAAGGCACCTCCGTGCCCATGTTTTTTTCTCGATTTATTTTTTTAGCGTGCCCGCACACGAGAGAACCAAAACTGGTCTCCGTCGAGTCCTTTTCAGATATGTGACCTCTTTTCACTCTCCGTCCACTGTGATAGCCGGGGAGGACCTCTTCGGTTCTCCCTAATTTCCCAGACTACGCCGCATATCTTGTCTGATTCGAGTAATAAAAGTTCATGCGTCGTCCAAGAATTCTGCTCCTGTAGTCTCCATCGTAATGTTTGCAGTCCGTACGCCCCTTAACCACTCGAGCAGGCTTAACTTCTTTATTTGTGCAGCTATATTTCCAATCCACTCACTTTAAAAGTTATTAACAGGTCGTTTAATGGACCACTTTCCACCTCCAGCTTCTTCGAAACTAGCATTAAGTCCTTGTTGCATATACTTTGAGGTAATAAATTGAGTACATTTCCTTTTTTTCATTAATTTTTGGGACAGATATGGTTTAAGTTTTAAACCCTTAACTAACTGATTAGTTACTCTACTCATCCAAACACCATTTCATTGTAGAGATTAGCATATGAGTTTACTTTTTAAGCTAAGTTGTGCTGGTATTCACTCTATCCCTCTTTTTGTAATTGATTTTTCGAATGATTCGTTGTATTACATCATAAAATCCTCATGAAAAACTAAATATTTCCTCAAACCTAAACTTTCCAAAGACAGTCCTTACCCTGAGCAACTTTGTAGGCCAGAAGCTTTTTCATTTAATCATATCCTTGGTTATTGCTTAACATTGCTTAACGTATGATAGGTAAATTCTACACCATTCGTTGGGAAATAAATGGCATCCTTTTATAACAATTGAGTACTTAAGCTTAAAATTATGCATCAAAATAATGAGTAATACAACATCATTTTACTTATTTATCACCATTTTGAAATCTACTATTTAGTTCTTTATGCCCTCTGCGTAAGGCTAGAGTTATTTTTTTGCATGCGAAATTCAGTTCACTTCATTTAAGTTACGTCACCATTTCCCTCGCTAGCCTTTCAGTCAAGTTTTTATCTGACGCAACCCTTAAAATACCGCGCTGCTGCAAAGGTCATTCCAGAATTCCCATGTTTTACCTTGATCTTCATCTCTCACAGAAGCCGACCGTTCCAAGTTGCTAAGTCCAGAAAAAAAGACCCCCGAATGTGTTTTCGCAGTTTGAAAATGAAAAAAGTTCGTCGTTCCTCATAGCTGGCACAACCATTTCTTTTCAGGACACCTTTGAGCAAAAATTACTATTTTTTTACTTCAATAAAATAAGTTCTTGCATTGGGTGACTTGTGAAATGAAGTGCAAACTCTTCAGGAAGGTGAGACCCTGAGAGAAGAGAATTCACAGATTATTTCGAGAACACGTGTTTTTGAGACTCGAGGATCATGCCAAGCTTCCGTGAAGTTGGGGATTGCGGTTCTTTTCACTGTTAAGGATGCTGTTTGAACCAGAGACTTGATCTCACGCTGTCTTTTCGGAGCTCCTCCTTCCCTACTCGAGACTCGCGGCATGATTTCGAAACTTGCCCGTGCCAAAGGATTTGGTTATTTGAGTCTCTCTTCCCCCATTCTACCTCAGAACGGTGATATGAAAGAAGAGAGAGAATGCATTGAAATATTCTCTCCGGGGCTTAAAGGAAACCCCTTTGACTACCGACAGCAGTCTCCCACGGCCGCGAGAACATCTAGCGGGACCCAACTCGGATTTCACTTAATGGAGCAGTTATAGTTCCGTGGAAGATAATGGATTGAAACGATTATGTCGGAGGTATCGTGCATGATCATTTCGGGTCCGTTTTTCGAAACTGCGCGTTAGTCTGCGCGGGTAGTGGCGTGATAGGATTTAAAAATACAACCCTACCTTTAGTATTAAATGGCTGGTCAACCCTCAGGCTGATGGAAAAAAGTTTTAAGAAATCAAGAGAATTCGAGTGAGCAAACTACAACGAAATCCATGAATTGATCTGATTCGTGGTGTACTGAAACCTGTGATGTTTGTTAATACTATAGGTTTACCATGGTTCAATTTTTAAAACATGACAAAAGTCAAGTTTAGGTATTTCCATATAACAGATTGAAGGACCGCGAACTAACTGCGAGAACCTAAACGGCGTTACCCGCCGAAATTTCATAGTAGCAGAATTCCACAGAGTTGCTGTGGAATTTTGCTATTTAGGTAAGTATTTTGTTTATTAATTCATTAAAATGGAGTTTCATTCATAGCTTTGAAACAAAGATGGAATCTGAATCTTCTAAAATGTTGTAATTCGTAACAAAATTGCTCGAAACCTCACCACCATGGCCATGGATGTTTTTTACTACGCTTAATTATTCCACCACACGTACTTCATCTATAGATACCGCTTAATTATGTCTCTTGCCAAGTTTTGCAAGAGTTTTTAATAAGTGTTCTCATCCTCAGTACTGCTTTGCATCTCTATGTTGTGAGGAAATGCTAAAAAAAATGATTATTCACGAAAGGCTGATGTGCGTTCCTCCTCACCTACTTACTAGAGAGGCAGCACATAGACAACCCTCGTTCTAAACATCTTCCTAATCCTGCTTTTCTAGCAACTGTAGTTGATAAATTTTTGACGTAATACGACTTAACCTGTTCCAACTTACATAACTGTTTCTTGACTGTCATCATCTGCCGTTAGAGGTTATTTCTAGGTGAGTGGGTGGTGAGGATAAGAGTAGTGTAATGCTCGGGACGAGAGGTGCTGGGAGGCATAGAGAGAAATAGAGCCTTTGCAGGCCTGCTGATGAAGTCTGGTTGGTAACGCGCGGGCAAAGCGGGCGCGTTACGAACCAAGCAAGCAAGCGTACGAGGTCGTGCGAAGGCGTCGGGTGATGCGCGTCAGCCGTGCCAGTGGGTAAAGTGCTGTTTTTCGCGAGATTACCATTCGTTTCCTCGTTCGTCCCAACAAGAAAGAGGGACTACGGGAAGGAACAACGGGTGAGGGTTGAGTTGGTCCCATCGCAGGGGCAATATCAGCTCGACGCCAACGACCGCGCGCTGAGCTCGGTGATAATGAATCGTGAAGCCCGCCTACGACGCAATGGTGGGAAAAAGAGAGCAGGGAGGGGATAGAGAGAGAGAGAGAGAGCGGTTGGGAAATTCCCTCTTCTGAGGGATCTTTAGGGTCGAGGGGGCAAATTTGCATCGCAGTTATCCTCTATTGGCTTTTTCCGCGTTTCCCAAAGGGGCATCTTTAATGGCCGTGGCAGTCGCCGAGGGAAGTGTAAAACCATGGCGAATTCAGAACGGTACCTCCACCCCCAAAGTCCCACTGGTATTCTCCAGCCGCAGACAGTTATGTAGGAGATCCCCGGGGAAATTCATATATAGTATTTTTATATGCCTACGAATTATTGCTATATTCTCAGTGAGCAGCTAGACGACAGTTTTTTACAGAACCAGATTCTTAGGTACTAAACCATTTATATGGAACCAATTATTTTATGAAATATTACAATTTGATGCAGGGCCTCTAAAAAGTATGAAGCCATTCATAATAAAGAGTTTTTACTCATCCGTTTTGTTTTACATTTATCTATATTGACTTAAACCTGCCTAATCGCATTGGCGGTTGATTGAAGTTGAAGTTGAAATGATTCCGCTGCCTGAAACAGTCTAATCGTATACGTTTTGTCTTTAAGTCTGTAATTTACCTTAGTTTTTTCATTATTTTTTGCGACGGTTATCAAATTTAAACTGATAGAAGGGATTATTTTATTTTGGTTGCATTTAAAAAAAATATAAACCATGCTATGTCGTGTAGGGTGAAAACTTCTCTTCTTTTTTTGAAAATATAGGTCATTCATGCTTGAAAATCGGCCTTTGAGGATTACACCTCCTAATGTATTGAAACTTCATGAACAAACGTTTGTAAAATGTTTATGCTTTAATTTATTTTTTCTCTCTCCTTTAGTCCTCTGTGACTCACCAAAGCATTGATTTAGATCTCTACTCGTGGGTCTGATTATAAAATTCATATGTGCGTTGTACTCCAATAAAACTATGGGAAATTCAATGTCGTGATTCCTTTTAAATTATAATATTCCATCAAGTTCAACCTGCTTATTTCATTGCGATAAAATTTATTGCTCTAATGAAGTTTTAGAAAACCATAGTGGGAAATTTAATTCTTTATATGGATGTCAAATCGTAGATCTGAGATGGAGAATCGTTCACAAGAGAAGGAAGAGGCGAATTTCATTTAATGAAGTATTTAATTGCGTAGCTCTTTGTTTCCTGGTTTATTATAATATTGCAGGGGACTAAGACCTGATTTGAACGATAAGGGTTCAGTGGAGGGTAGGTTATATAGATTTTACAAGGAGCGGAAAAATTGAGGAGTGAAACCCTATTTCGGCATAACTCTACTATTAACGAGAGATTACATTAGGTACAAGGTCTAACATCCTATTTGATAGACTGCGTGCTCGTCTAGTGGCAAGCTAGAATTCTTTTTCCTTACGGATATCAAGTAAGGGCCAGGATTTCCCTGAGAAATTATACTACTGCCGGAAACCGATCCCGGGCCCTTAGGGTAGTCTTCATACTTCAACTTGTAGCATAGCCTCCCCACTAACTGACCCTCAGAGATTTATCCTTTACGGTTAATCCAAAGGGAATTGAACAGATAAAATTAGATAAATTATACCCATTTCAATAATTTACTAACATATTGTCACTAATGAGGAGCATGCTCAGCTAAAACCTGCGGCAACCAAGAACCTATTGCCGATATTTAGCTCCATTCTTCAGTCTCAATTTTCCCCTCAACACCTTACATTCTCAAATATACTACTACGAACGGTGAAAAATGTTTTTATACCACCACTAAACGCAAAATTAAACTAGCTTTAATTTGGTATACTTCATTTTAAAATCCATTGAGCCGTCTTTGAGATATTAGTCTTCAAACTCGGGTGACGGAATTTTGCAACCTACACCTCCTTTAGTAGGGCTCCTTTCTTCGTATTGTTCATCTTTTTACTGAATGCTGTTGTAACGCCACCAATGGTGCAGCATTTCTGCTTGGACCATGTCTGCTAAAGGGGCTTGTTGGAGTAGTAGAGGTTGAACTTGAATTTTTGGTGCTGCAATTGCTTGGTTTATGTGACACCATTTAAACTAACATGAAATCCAAGACATAAACAACACCAATGCCCAAGACTGGGTTGAATCTCGTGACCTTTAAGTTGCAAAGCCATAACGTTACCCTCTTGGCTACCGCGGCACTGCTGGAATCACGTTTTTTTCCGAGGCTTGCATCCCAGGAAGGGATTTTAGGATGCTACTCAGGGAATTTCTACGCTAGCGTGAGAAGGGACACCCACTTTTTTTTGCCTCTTCATCTCCGTGGTCCCCGAAATTTCTTTTAATACAGCCTTACCTCGCCCCTCCCACCCCCGTCCCTTTTAACAGAAGGGACGGACGGGGGTGGGCCACACACAGAGGCGGCCCAAGGGACGTGAGAGGGCCCTCACGCGCGCCCCGGAGGTTTCCATCCCCTCCCTCTTTTCCGAACGCTCTGGTTTCCTCCCTTGCAGCGGATCGCCCGTGTAAAATGCTTCGGCCTCGGAATCGATTCAAAACGGCTGTGGGGTAATCACATCCGTGGAGAGAGGGAGAAGAAGGGAGGCTGGTGGAACATTGAGGGAATGCAAGGGGCCAGGGAGGATTTTAGATCTAGGGAGAGGGAGGGCAATAACGGTAGAGGAATAACTCTTTAATCGATTCCATTGGATGGAGGTGTTTCCACGGCAGCACTCAATATTCGTGATGGATCCAGAACCCGGTCCAGCCTATCAAAGTTGTGACTCCGCTCTGATTCAGTCCTTGCATAACTTAACATGTTAGATTGCTATTAACGTGTTACAAGCGCCCACCTCAAAGTGTGTCCAGAGCGTCTTTGATTCCAAATCTGCTCGTTTCTTTTGGAGTGGGTGAGATCCCAACGATAGTGGGTGCAACTGGCTGAAATTCAATCATTGAGGCTTTCCCTATCCTGACTGTTGTAGCAGATTGATCTCGCAGGCCCAGTTACTGGAAGTCGGGGAAGTACCTTTTAGATGTAGAAGTATTGTGCCTTACTTAAATCACGACTATGCATGATGGTAAAGAAAGAAAATTTCCTGTAGACTATGCATTATATTAGGTAACTAATTATTATTGCATATGTGATAGTTGAAAAAATCGTAAGTGAGAGGTGAACTTGCAACGATATTCACACTAATCCTACTCACTAGACACTACTATGATTTTTTCTCATTCCTACTATTTCTCTTCTACAATTTGACATTGCTTTTAGAATAGAAGAGGACTTTATTTTCTTAAATTAAATTCTGTTTCCTTACTCCATTGATAGTCATGGTGACAAAACACTTCAACGGATTTTAGTTCGTGAGTTCGCAGATATCTGTACGCTTCTGGCTACCAATTAATATAATGTCCTATACGGTCAATGACCTCGCTCAACATCTTTCATTAAAACAAGCACTCTCTGCAAGTTTCCCAAGTCAAGGATTAGTTCAATCTATCTCCTCAACTTCGAGTTATAATCGATGAGCAGAAAAGGAAAGTCGTCTTCATCGGAGTCGCAGCCAAGAAACCCAGCGATAGTGTGATATTTAATACGAGAGAGGTCTAATTAGCAGAAGAAAGTGTGTGAATTGGCGGCGGAATGAATGAATGAATGATTGTAGGAACTCTTGTAGGTGAAAGAGCGGTTCACACGCATTCTCGCATGTGCGGCCCACTCTGCTTCCGAGTGAGTGGGTGAGAAGCTCCACTCTGCCCTTTAGAGAGAGGGAGAAGTCGTCGGGGAAATTTCTATTTAAGATTTAAGACAAAAGATGTCTTCTCAAAATTCATTTGATTTCAGTTCGCATCTCAGTGTTGGGAAGTTGAAGGGGATGAGAGGATGCTTTCGTTTCAGTTGAACAATCGAATTGGCTCCTGACAAGGACGACTACTTTCCTTTTTTACAATACATACCCTTCCGTCTTTCTTTTTAACATTCCCCGTTCTCGTCATCTTTTGAAGAAAATGACCTCTCTTTCATAGCGGGACGTGGATATCATTTTACTCTCATCCGTGACATTCATCGTAGGATGGTCCTGAGAGGATAGCTATAGGTGTCAATTATTATTCAGGGGGCGACTAGCAGTTATGGTATTCTGCGCGATTGAGGCTAAGATGGGATTTAGTTAGAAATGGGAATGTTTCTGGGCAACGGTTAAAGGGTGAAGCGAAACCCGGAGTTACCGTCAGTTTTGTTCAAATGAAAGTAGCCCAAGGGTCCAGAACACAACGCCCTATCCGACGAACGGAGTACTTCACTTGAAATGAAGTCCACTTAGTATTATAAAAGGGTCTGTTTTTCCTTTAAAATCTCTGTCAAGGCAAGGATTTGAATCAAGGCCACTATATGTACCTGTACCACCACTGCAACCCGATCCAAATATTTACGAAGGGTTATTACCTGTGAATCTACTATGTAGAGATTTGAACCCTTTAGAACCAGTCTTCGTCTCAAATAAGTGAAGTTGAGAAGTAACTCTGTGTACACCTCATGCAGGGGTTTGATAATATCCACGTAAGAATGATCATGATTTTCTTTATCACCCGAACTGTGATTAAATTATCACGGTGATTGATTGTAATTACAAACTTTATTTACCTAAAAACTGCATTTTTTGCTAACGACACTTATCTTGCGTAAGAAGGATATGATACGATTACGAATAAGCTCACTCTGAGTTGGAGTAGAGAAAGAAAAGCATAAACGAAAAAAATAATTTTGAATGTATGTACTACTAATGTGCAATAACCGTAGAATCCCTAACGGCATAGGTTTGTGAAGATGAGCCTTGGAAACTCAAAATGTTCAGTTTGGCTGACTAGAGTTTGCTGTTTTTTAGAGCTTTGACTTCACTTAATAATTAAGAAATTACCGGGGGACCAAGCTCGAAAGCATTTCAATTTCATAGTTAAAGGATTTATAGCAATAGAAAAAACAGATTTTAACAAATATAAAATTATAGTTCGAAAAGAAAAAACAATATCTGTAAAAATTTAAAATTAATTTAAACATAATCGTTCCTCGATGCAAACCTTCGACAGAAATGTCTTTCTATACGACATTGTGGATATGCCGATGTTTTTGGATTTAAAAGCACCTTTAAAATCCGTCAATTGACAAAAATATGCATATTCTATGCAATATTCTACGCATAAAAGCAGATAAACATTAGTGAACGCCAACTTCCTCAAATGCTTGATCATAAGGAACACGTACCATAGTATCAAACCTGGTCTTAAGGGAGATGTCACATGGAACAACCAAGGTGACCAACAACCAAGGAACAACCAAGTAATTATTGGAGATTATGTGCTTCTCGGCCCTATTCCGCCCTGGTGTGTGAGTTTGACTCCCCGTTGGGCATAGTATTTTGCGAACTCCACCCTCACTGGTGAACCAATATTGGTACCAAATTCAGCTTCTAATTTAACGATAAACCTTTATGAATTTAAATTATGGCAGTGCTAGGTATATGCGTTTGAGTTCAAGATATAGGCTTAGATATTAACATAGGCAATATACTTAAATATGCATCAATATATTATTGTCTCATCGTGTTTTATATAGGCATTAAATCTCCGTAACTTTTCATGGGAAAATGCATGAGCTTGGTATCAACAGTCGTCAAGGCACTATTGCTGAAAACACAAAATATTTACAAAACTTTTCGTCATTTACAATAGATCTCGTGACTTCGATTTGGAAACTATAATACATAACCAGAGTAATAATCTTCCCTCTTGTGATACTTGTCTCGATCTCATAAGATTATTATATCTAATTTAATTTTGTAAAATAAATACGGCATGCAAGAGATGAAATCGGACTCTACGTTTCTTATGGGTGTAATCTAGAATCTAATACGGCACGTTTTTTGCCTCTCAAAGAATTTTTACGAATATGGACCTTGTTCCATTTGATTTTTCACGCCAAAATTACTTAGAGTACGTAATTTGATGCCAATAACATAGGCAGTTTTTGAGATACACTATATCATTTAAAAACAAAAATGTTGCGCGAATTATAATAATGGATACATGCATGCTTCTTAAACCTTTTAATTTTCGGTATTAAATAAAGATAGTTATTCAAGTAGATAACTGTCAATTATGTAGTTTTCTACTTTAGCTGTATCATTAATATTCAATAGCTTCGAAATTTCATCCAGTTACCCAAATATTACTTTTAAATATCTCGGTATAAGTATCTTTCTTTGACTTTGAAGGCTCTAGTTGGCTGATTCATTATAGTACTACGGTACCATAATTTATTTACAGTATAACATGGATAAGGTTACGGGTACTGAAATTGCTTCATAGTAAAATGCCATTTGAAAACTTTTGAGTATCATTTTATTATCACATTAAAATTTAAATAATTCTTTATTTTTATGTTTTAATAGTGAAGAAGACTTTATGATGGGCGAGCGTTACTATGCTGATATCATAGCAGATAACATTAACATTTCATCCAAAATGCTAAACACAAGATCCGAGGCATTTTATTTTAGCATTATTATGCCTAGGAGCAGGAAGATAGATGTACGGAAAATTTTTATGTGGATAGATTTTGTGGCTATTTTTTCCCATTATTCATCTTCATAATCCTTTTTTTTGCTAATTTGTATTGCCATGCCATTCTGTTGAGGTAGTCAGTGTCTTCGATGCAATAAAAAAAAACATTTTCTCTCCTTTGACGGAAGGTTCGTAAACATATTTTATCGTCCTTTTTCACTACCTTCTGCTGCAAATTTATGGAGCGTATGCTAGTTCACGTCGGTCACCTCTGATGTTCTAAGTGAGCTAGCAGTTGTTCCGGAATAAGTTAGTTCTTCAGCGAAATTCTCACGTCTTCTTTTAAGTACCACTTGCTTGTATCTTGATTTTCACGCCCAGTATTTCAGTACGATAAATTTTTACAGCAGTTAGACTCCTATCAAATACCCTTTTTGTGCATATACTCACGACTTTATAACAGAACTTCCTCTCAATTTTTCCCTTTACATTTTTCATTAGAACCATACATATTTGTCTTATCGTCACGCATGAATAAGTTAAGTATTCCTCAAGGCTTTATGTATCAGCTCTACAGTATCTACATCATGACAGCCCATATTATTTTATGGACAGTGAAAGAATTGTTAATACACATTATCTCTCTGTCTAGTGAAGCTAATAAAATACAGAATAAAAGTGCGGGGCGGGATCTTTCTAAGGGTAATTGAATATTTTTCTCATGAATTTCGCGAAGTAAGGAAGTAATTCCTTCTTGAGAATCAGTAAAACATAATACCCTCGCGTGACTGCTGACAAAAAGTAATTTTACGTTTATCCATTACCTTCGGGTGTTTAAAGGTAATTATGAAGCATGTTCCTCAGAATTTTACTTCTATTCATTCTATAACTAAGCATAGGAGGGAGTAATGCTCACGTGGGTAAAGATACTAAGCCATGATTTTGGATATGAGTGATGGCACAGATTTCACCAGGGGAGGTGACTGACTACTAAGGTCGTATGCACCGTTCAGAATGGATGGGTATTTATATAAAGGGAGGAGTTTATGGTGGTGAGAAATGGTGGAGAGAAACCCGGCGTCGGCATTAGCGAGGTGTCCACGCAAGAAGTACTGTACTCCAATCCAGGTTGGGGCAGAGATTTTTCCTTGGCACACAGGTCCTCAATCGGGTGATGTGTGGAGATAACTCAATACCGCGTTTCTCGCCAGTCATCCGCCGTTCCCAGGAAAATACTCATACCTGCTCCATCACCAACCTATCCCTCAAGTGCACCTTAGTTTTCGGTCACCTCTCCTGAATAACCATTACTGCTACAACTTTCCTGTCTCCTGACGCCCATGAATTGTCGTCGCGCTCTCTCGCACTACTCATTGCGCATTGCTCGCTTCAGTTGTTTCCGCTGAAGGCAGTCTCCCCAGAAGGATTTGTTAAGATAGATAGCGGCACAGCTCGTCCGCAATAAATCTTATCGGAGCCGAGGCTTCACCTCGTCCAAGTTCAGTCATTACGAATCGGAAAACGCATGGCATCCATCCACCCGTTTAGTCGTAAATCGTATGAAGTATTTGGGGATCTTCCCATTCGCAAGTTGGGCGATGTAATTGGCCCTTTGAGAACACTTATGTTTGTACTTACCATCCATTGAGGTTATTATCAGGCGTCTCGGCGTTAACCCATTTCAGCATCTTTTCCTGGCGAGAGTGATTGATTTTCTTGTAATATCTACCGCACTATCGTTATTAGAGGTTGTTATTTATGAAGCCGTTGGCTGCAAAACAGGGTCGTATCTCATTGGATGTGGGGTAAAACCCAAAAGAATAGGTACTCATTAACCACTATTTGCCTACACGATGAGTGTAACGTTGTGATATAAATAAATTCATGTCGCTTATATCTATGATAAAATTTCGAAGTCAAGCCAGATTATTTTTTAAAAACGCACAAAATTGAGGATAACAAATGGCAGCGACTGGGTTACATTCTCGGTGCCTGCAGCCTTTGTACAAACAACGAGTTTAATGATATTGTATTACTCTAATTACTCCTGTGTGGGAAATGAAGTGTGTATCGCACAATTCATTATATTATTACTAGCATACAAACTAAAAAGTGTAATGATTGGTTAAAATAGTGTCCTAGAATTAGTTGATAAATAATTATTTCACTACGGTTCAATGTGTGTCTGAGAAAATGAAGACTCGCTTATGTGCGTTTATGCTAACCGTGAAAAAGACATCTTAACATGTTTGAAGGTGTGATATGCTATTTTTTTATTTTACCCTCATTTTAGATTTAAGTGTCTATTACAATTTTAATTTCAATACACTGGCATATAATGGAAGAAAGACAGAAATGAATTTTTACGTGATTTAATTTTTGCCAATTTCACTCGTTTCAAACTTGAGTAGGCTTTGGTATTTCTCACTTGAACTCGATCGTCATCATCATCATGTTTAATCACGTTGTAGATGGCCTTGGTGTTTTTAATTTCTTAAGTTCTTCTTTATTCTGCTCTTCTGTTCATTCATATATCCTTCCCTATTCCTTCTTCCTCCTCTTCTCATGCTCTTTTTTCACTTTTCTAAGGTTACAATTTTAGTTATTTTTTATATTCCATAAATATAATAAACTATGCATTTATTCCACGTAACCTTCCTTGTATAGCAACGGGAGATATTGAATGATTGTAATTTTATTACTTTTTGGCTGCTTTTTGTATTTCACGGAAAAATAATTATGTCACACTATTGCAGCTTAACCCTTCGTATTCAGGCAGAAATTATACTCATTTAACTTTTTTTCTGTTCAAGGAGTAAAAATCAGAAATATTTACTTGTCCACTACAGGAGAGAACAAGTTTCATTATCCATTAGGAAGCCTGTTAATTTATCCAAATGTGTTCGAATTGCGGTCGTCCAAAAACAATTAGTTATTCTTTCGCCTGTGAGACAGAAAGAGTGTAAGTGTATCTAACAAAATTTGAAAAATTAAAGGAAATAACTACCAAGATTATTTATAAGTTATTTCATTTTACCGAAAAACCAATTCCTCCACACAGTTTTCTACAAGAATTATATAGTTAATTAAAGTATTTGACCTGTGTTTGGAATGCGTGGGAACAAAAAAAGTAAAAAAAAACCTTTAGGTACATAAGCACAGTTGAGTTAGGTTAGATACATAGTTGAGCATAAGCTCATCATTTAGCTCAAATATTTCACTCCCTACAGTTTTTATTATTGGAAAATATGGAAAACTCTTCAGTAATCTTGAGAGCCATAAATTTGTAATCGTCAGGTCATTCATTACTTTTAGAGAATCAGGTATGCATCTTACCTGCATGCATCTCGTTTCGCTCGATTAACCGCGTACTATTATTGGCTTTCTAGTATAATTTTCTTTTCGCCCTTAATGTGATTCAGCTGTATTTTATTTGTCTTCCTTTCCACGAATGGATTAATTGAAACTCGTGAGGATCCATGACTGACTCGTTTTAAAAAGAACTAGATGGCGATAAAGTGTATCTGTATCCCCATAAATTGACATTTATCGACAGATGATCCTTGTTTTTACATATTTTATGCCTGCCTCCCAACTGTATATTTCGCTCAAAGGATAATGCGCGACCGTTGAGCACAGAATGTGGGAAGGCGAACACTCCTTCGACGGTGGTAATTAATTAATGTGAATGGCAATAATGTGAGAAAGGTCAACGCTTTCTGGAGAGCGATATCAGAGGTTAAGGCGTAGTATTCTTTTAACCCAATCAGAATTCTGGTTTCGCTGCTTATCGCTCGTTCGTCTCTTCCCGCCTCCCGCACCTCCTTGGCTCGATCGCTAGCCTACATCCTCCCTACTACCCATCCGCCCATTCCCTCACTAGTCATGCTCCGTGTGACCCATGCCTCGTGTGCCTTCCTGGTGTCTCATGACCCCTCCTTGACCTCTCGATTCCCCCCGGAAAAATAAAGGGCACGGCCAACTCCCTCGAAGATCCTTCCTCCTCACCGTATCCTTCCCCTCGCATTCCCACCGCTCCCGCAAACCATCCGGTCCGACGAGGCGTTAAAAGGTGGCGTGGGGGAGGATGGGTAAAAATGAGGGAGTGGCTGAAACAGAGTTGGCGAGCCTTCCCCGTTTCCTCTCTCGTGATTTCCGTGGCGAGCTGAGGAACGCCGCGGCGGATACTTGGGGAAAAAAGCGACTGTGCACCCTCGTGCTAAATCGGTACACTGGGGTAGGAAAATCCCCTTTTATGATTATTGCTGTGCGGCAGGATTGTATCCTGGCTTGTTGAGGGAGGTTAGCAAGGGGTATTGACTACCCTTCGTCATAGAATTGGTTCGTATCCTTGCAGAAATTCTATTTAAATATCTACTTTGATGTCTTGTGGAGAGCACCATAAGTGCAGTACCCCGTCCATCGAATGCAACGCTAAGCTGTGGTCCCCTTAGTGCCCTTCGTTAAAAGCAGGTAGCTGCTGACGCTCGGTTTCACTTCAATCCTTCTTCTTTCCATCCCACTTCGATCCTAATAACATTCCTTTCAGTTCGATGTGACTTTAAGTGCGGAACGGGCTTCAAACATATGACGCGGATTAGAACGTGTCATGGAGTAGAGAATGTGCTATTTCATCATGGGTTTGAACGATTTTCATCGTTATGGCGAGGACTTCCCTCCTTAAAAATGATTTCCTGTACTCTTGTTGATAAAATACTCCACCTCAGTAGTAAATAGTATGATAGATGCATTGCCTTAATAACTTGGAATTTATAATTAATGTAAATTTAACAATAATTTTACTGCATAAGAATCAGTTCAATGTATGGGCATGATCTAAATTAATAGTATCAAACGTTTCCCACAGTAGATGGTGTATTCCCTATGTGAATTTATTGCAGTAATGGCGCTTGAAATATTACGAGAAATTTGTTGTTGATCTTTATTGCTCTATTTGTAAATTAATAAATTAGTTCTAAAATTTAATTTTAGGCTACATATGCAAATTTTATTTGAACAAATGAAGAAGAAACATACAAATATATTTTTTCCCTGTAATCCATGAGCAAAATCCCTAGTGAAAGTTAAATAATGGTAGGTATTAATGCATGCCATATAGGAAACAATGTAACCCCTTAGTACTTCGTTAGTTATAATTTAGCTTGAAGTACAAAGGAAACAATATGAGTCACGGTGGAGTCCTTCCCAGTGGGCATGCATGATGTGTCCATTCTGATCAAGGATTAAAGCCTATGGGTTCGTAGGTACTTGGCGACCCATCATTCTGTATTAACGTGCTACAGTAAGCGGTGCCAAGAGTCCCAATAGCAGACCCACCTGCGCCAATAGGTTAAAATAATGTGCATTCTTTGTGCAGAGTATATGGAGGAAATGCAATGCTTCATTAGAAACATCTATCTTGTCACGGGTGACCCATAGATATAAAATTTAACTGGACAAAAAAGAATTGCTGGTATATGGATGTTAATATCCCTCCATGTAAATTGCAAACAAATAGGAAACTGACGCATTTTTCTAGCTTCTCCAGAAGCGAGCTTCGCTATAAGCCCCCGATGACGATTGCTGAACATTTTTGAAGTGAAAGGATGGGAATGAAATTTCGTGCATAGCAATTTTGTCTCAGATAAGTGTTTACTGTGCATTAAAAAAACTACCATTGGTTGGCAGGATATTTCAATCTTAAAATCTCTCCTTTCCTACCGTTGACATTTCTCTTGAGATGAACTCGGGAGAGCAGAAATAGAAAGATTGAGGTTACATTTAAAACATTTCATAAAACCTTTTTAACCGGTCGTTAATGAGATTGGGGTAATTACGTGCAGTGCTGCACACATTTTTACATAACAATATGATCCGATATGTATTAAGTAGTAGTAAAACTTGATTCTAATATTACTTTGCCTAAGAAGTGCTTAACCAAATTCAATCATATTGCAAGCACTCCTGAGCCTTATGCCTGAGGTTGTATTCAAACCCGTGATCTTTGGGTTACCGGGCGGTGCATAACCGTCCTGAACACTGTGTCTGGTTCGCTAAGTATTAATCTGCCTTAAGTGAAGGCTGATCTTTGATGTATTCTGCCCACCTTCTATCCGAAGACTTTTATATTTCGAAGGAGATATTGGCAAAATTTCATCAAAGACGGAGTTGTGCCAAAACTGAGCGTATCACTTCTTAGTAGGTGTGCGTAGAAGAGCTTTACGCAAAGCAAATCTTCCAAGCTTGTTTTCACCTAACGGGAAGCGCGTAGCTTTCGCATTACGTTTCTTCATTCGTGGTAAACAGCCTATCTAATTGCGCATTCGCCTTGCCTTCCCTCCTCTTCAAGGCCCTTCTTTGTCATCACTCCAGGTTTTGCATGGGATCCTTTTGGCCTCAAGCATCTTCCAATCGAGGTCATCGCTTGTTGACACCGTGGGTTCAACCGTTACCTCGAAGCGACTGACCCTGCTCACAGCTTTAAAAGTTCTCCGCATTCTACCAAGACTATTAATGATCCTTCTATCCTCTACTGCATATATATTAAGGAGAACAATACTCATACGTATTCAGTCTCGATATAAAAAACCGCAATCGCCTTTCAGGTCGTATTTAAATCATGTCCGGTGAGCTTCATCCAAGATGTATTCCGTTGGGAGTATATTTAGAGTTCAAGTGATTTATACATTCCTATTATTTATTCTCTCTTCTTCGTCTATAATGCAAGCCGTGTTAGGCATTTCCGATACACCAGCTGAATCGTGCACTTCACGTGGTATGCCCTCATATGGTCCGATTCTTACGGACCGCCTTCTTTTTGGAAGGAATTCGACAACAATACAGTGAAGCAAGTTTCAGAATCCTTTCAAAGGGCTTAAGTAATACTGCGCGATGTCTATCTCAATGTACAACATTTTCGAAAATATGATAGTTCGCTGGTACCAGGCAATCCCACGAATGGTAACCGATTGTGGAATGAATTATGAAAAGATGGCAAAGCAGTTTCTTGGGTCCTGTCTGGAATAATCGGCCTCATCATAGCCTTTATGAATCCAATTGATATTTCCTTTACGTGATAATTGGCTTTATAAAAATGTAGTAATCCGTCTAACAACCACGCTTTACCATAGGCACCCTTTTGAATAATTTTTTCCCTATGCAGTCCCCACCTCAAGGTTTCAAGATCATGCATACGAAAACTTTCTCCCTTAATAATCGTTTTCTCTTTAGCTAGCTGGGAATCAGTTATCATGGTAGAGTTTTATTTCCGCTAAAGCGTGATAATCATGCGATAATAATGAGACCAATTGTTATTAAGGGAGACTGCCTCTGTATATCCTTAGTTGAAAGCTTATGTATATATTTCATTGCCATTATCTAAAAAATCTGTTAATCCTCACTATCTGTAGCTATGCTAGCATTAAAACTAGATAAAGGTCCTTAGATCCTTAAAATATTTTCGTACAAAAATGGAGGGAAATATATGTGAGAAAGAGTTACCTTGATACGATATCAAAACTTTGAGCTCACGGGGTTGATTTATTGTGTTTTTAGCAGCTACTAAATTAATAACCATCAGGCTATGGACACCATGATTTCTTCCCATTCTATTATGTTGAATTTATCACTTTCACCACTGGAAATGGTTTTGAAGAATGAGTTCTAATATTATGGACTTTCAACAGTCTCGTAAGAGATTAACCATAGGAGGCATGACCGTGGTGAAGGGGAGGTATTGTGAATGATACTTGCATAGGTAACTCGCTCAGAATATTCACATTCATTGTGCATTCATATTCGGTTATTTTTGAACAGAATTCATTGAGGTGCCGATTTTTCCTTAGATTTTCTCTTTACGTTAGTTAATAGGGGGTGTATGATTTTTTTTCAAGTATTGGATTTATAATACAGAACTGTAGATAATTCAATCTTTATGATTGGAACCATTATATGAAATCATCTTGACTCACCCGAAGGTGATTAAAAATTTAAAAAAAGCATCCTTATTTCTCCAGCAAAATCATAGCCGTTGTGTAGGGAAATTTACGTTCTGCAGGAAAGTGTAGCGAAATGGAAAAGCCGGTCGAATCCTGAATGATATATAGTTCCAATGTAGTTGCATATACAGAAGACTAACGGGCCTTCAACTAAAATCCAAGGGAAACCTCAAGATTCCAAAATGGGAAGATCCTTTCCCGGTACCGCTTTTGGTTTCTCAGGAAGAATGTTCGGGTTTCGGAGGACGTGTCCAGACAGACTTCTCTTTGGACTTGAACCCGGAATCTTTAGTCCTTAAACCTAATAATTTTGTTATGCTACCAGTATGCGTATGTTCTTAGGACACGATGGCCTGATGAAGGCAATCTTCGAAAGGAAAGTGAACGGGAAGAATGGAAAAGGCAGGCCTCGTGTGAGTTATATAGAACAGGTCATAAAGGACGTGAAAGAGAAGAACTATGCTAACATAAAGAGGTTGGCCGATAGAAGAATCGAGTGGAGGGCTGCGTCAAACCAATCCTAGGATTGTTAACCCAGGGTGATGATGATTGATAAAACTATGAAATATATTTATGATCCATGAAACCCGTTACCCTAACAGTGGAAGATTGTTCATGTTGGATTTAGAAATGGGTGATTTTAGTTGATTCCGTGTTTTTCTTCGATCTCTCAAGCTCTCGTTTTAATCGTGCATCAAACCGCTGACACACCCCGCATTTTTTGCCGGAGAGAATGCCATGTCTAACCCCACTCGGGATGGAAGGCGGATTGAGGTGGAAATACAATTCACATTGTGACCTATGTTAGCCGATTTTATCCTCATTGCATCATGGCTCATGTGTTTTAGGTGATGAATATTATTCTTCCAAATTCACCTCACTCTTGTTCACCAAGTGTGGATCTAATCTGTAAAGTCTCCGAGCACTTTTCTTTAATTGGATGGAACTTCGGATAATGTCCCAACGGCGCATTCCGACGACGATGGTGTCAACTGGCTATGTGCTTCACTCACGAACATCCCCGAACATGCCTAAACGTTTCCTTTGATATGCATTCGATCTCCTTGCGCATGAAGGGACGCCTCCAAAGGATCCATCATCTGCCGCGGCTTTAATTGTGAGGGTGCTTAAATACCACGTGCACGCCACGGCAATAATGTTACCTCCCGGGAACGGGAGGAGAGAAAAAAAGGCCATTTCCATGATCTAGCACGGTTCCACATATCAATAAAAGAGGAGGTGGAGAAATGGATGGATGGTCCGCTGAGAAAAGGGAAGGGATGTTGGAGTGGAGAATCGGGATGGGGGGAACTGCGGGGGAGGGAGGGTCCTGGGGGTGGTTGGGTGGAAGAGGAGGAGGGAACGTGGAGGTAATCACCTCTAATGATGGGCTATGACCGAACGCCAAAGGGCCGGTGGAGGATGGGCTGGGAGAGAGTGATCATGCGTCGGGTGTGGGGGCGGCAGGGAGGGGTGAGGGCTCTTGTGGGGGAGAAGGGAAGGGGTCAGGAGGCAGGAAGGGGGTCGGGCGGGGGTAGGGAGCAGGGGGCGGTGGAAGAATTTATGATTGGAAGCGTGCAAGGGGTGGGAAGAGGGATTTCGGGGCGGGAGAAATATGACGGGAATAGAGAAGCTAGGCTGCATTGAGATCGAAACGTATCCCTCGGATTGTCCGAGGGAATTTACCCTGCGGAGGAGAAGCGGAAAAATACCATATTTCTCTGCGGGTGTTTCACCCTACTTGCAATTTACATGTTTCTGTTGCATAGAACTATTTAAAAACGAAATTTGAATTTATTGCTATTGGGTGCAGACTATCATTCTTAGCTAACGTGTTCAAGAAAAAGTAAAATACATGGTCAAGGGTCAGCAATAATTTTTCCTCAAGATAAAATATTCAATCTACAACATAGACACTATCAACGCTAGGGAAGTAAATATCTCCATCAAAATGTAATTATTTTGAACTAATCAAAGCTTTTCAGTTTACTGCAGTTTTGTATGTTTTCCTTGTATTTATGTTCACGAATCCTTGAGAGTGAAATATAAGAATACAAAAATGATTACTTTATGTAGTGCATTTGTGTCCCCAAATTATATTTGCTAATGCAATTATTAGACAACTTAAGATTCCTTATCCTAGACGGGGCTAGAACTCATGACCCTAGGATTACCGGGCGACCATACCCTTTATAACAGGTAAAGGGGATAAATGTTGTTCTTTATACCACATCGAAATTGGACGTTTTTATACTGCATTTGTGTTTGTATTCGCATGCCTCAACAAAGTATGACCGTAACTTTGAAAAATTGACAGGCACATTCTTCGCCTTGGTGAAAATTGATATCATCTACGTGTCAGTCACTTGGCTGGCATGTAGGTCCGAAACATAAATTTCACAATACTTTCCGAAATTGAGTCTTTATTTTCACAGCATAGTATTAAATAAGTTTTATGACTTGTAATGCGATGGTGAAAATGGCTAAATTATTTGTGAAGTATTTACATATTTAAAAAATACCTAAGGTATTTTACCATAGTAATTTCAGTTACGTGGATTATAAACGTTTGGCATTTTCATGTCGTATTATCAACTGTGATTGAGCTTATGCGCTGTAGTTGCAGTTTTACTTGGAAAAAAATAGATGAGTTTCAAGCGAGATCACTTCATGCACAGGGGAGCACACACCTGGCATACCCTGAACAATTGACTTTATGGATAGCATTGAATGCTCAGTTGTGCTTAAAAAAAAGGGCGGAATCTCGAAGGAGAAAATAGTGGTAGAGGGTAAGTGTTGGATGAGAATTTAACGTTTCATTTGATAGGATAAGAAAAAAATTGTTTCCAGGGGAGGAGGAAATATGGATGCAATCCTTATCGGCTTAATTAAAAAATCTCTTTCTACCACGCCCTGTTGATTTGCGGCCGTAAATCAATCGGCTTCTTCGGTAATTGAATAAAATGCTCAAATAGCAGAAGCATTTTCAAGTTGAAGCAAAGTATATGAGACGCACGTAGAGAGCGAGGAATCTTATATTAACCGTATGAAAAGCTTGTCTCAGTATACTATTGATTTGTAATTTACTGCATGGTTTGTTCGTACAAGCTTTTTCCTAATAGCAAAGGCGTAATTAACAGCTCTCTAAGAAATAGAATATCGTCTGCCGTCTGACTTACTCTATCGGTTGGAAATGAGTTTTAATCCAATCTTCAAACAAACGATATGGCGCATAATTATACTTCTCGGAAAAAAATAGGTGTTGTTGAAATAAAAATTGTTGACGATGCTTCACCCATCCTTAGCAAATGAATGACGTTTTATCAGCCAATTCGTATTGGGAGGGCTCTTATACCTAAACGCATAAAGAAGAGTGGTTTGTATGAATCCGTCTAAAGATAATGGGTTGACCATAGCCTTGTGCTAGATAATTATAGGTATTACAAAATGCGAACCTTGGAATGCACTCGGTCGTATCCAGGCGTATAATCTCCACCAATCGAATATAACCTGCTAATCATATTTCCGGTTTTATCATCGTACCCATGATTCTGTTGCATTTCAACCTGTGCCATTTCTTAAATAAATAATACTAAATAATAACAGGATGAAAAATTAGCGTTTTAGATTAACTTTGTGCCTTATAAAACACTAAGCAGAGTCTAATTATCGCTTTTAGTGATTGTTCATGCGTAGTGCACGGCCCTCTCCATTTATATGACCACATTAAATTCATTATTATTTAATTTAAGGTAATTAAACTAGTATTTTAGGATTGTTAATAGTCCCAGGCAGGCACGTAGCCATAAATTTGCTTCGGGGGGGGCTAAGTCTTGCGTAACTTGAAACAAATCAGCCTTGCCCATTTGGTGCCGACATGATACAAATCTCTGCCTTATGTTTCAGTGCTTGGTATTTACTTTTACAGTGCCCATACTTCACGCTTCTCACTGGTAAAGTTCTCTGCTAAAATCAGAACAACAAAATTATTGGAAAAAATTTCGGGGAGGACTGAAGCAACAGAAGCCCCCCACCTGGCTACGTGCCTGGTCCCAGGGACAAATTTGATAAAAATGTGTGTACTCAGGGCTTAAGAGGCTCCCTTTGAGTGTCTCCTTAGGACAAAGTATACTCATGTCACACATCTCTATCGCTAGCGTGTGAGTTTTTCCCTCTCATTACACTAATATTTTCACAGAGCACTTAGTGACGAAGAAAATTGTATACGTCTCTTTAATTTCGATGTTCGGGTGCATTCCGTCATGGAGGGAGTCAAAAATCGAGAATTTGATTCGGTCGTTATCTCCCAGAAAATCCCAACACATTCTTCCTATACATTTTATTTAATTTTATGAGCACACAAGAGAAATATTCCATCTTGGTGTAATATTGATATTGAATATTGAAACAATAAATATTGATACACTACACGAAATAGTATAATATAAAACCTCCCTCCTATTTAATGGTATTTCTTTTTTGGATTAATAGGAATCATACTACCGAATATTAGGGATGTTACAACAAATTATGCCGGAACGTGCGTCAAAAATTGTTAATAGCTTTGATTAAGAGTGATCTGAGTTAAAAGTAGCGCAATATATATACATATATGGTAATAAACATATAATATACATATATATGGTTAAACATTTTTTCCCTGTAGTTATTTTTGCATGCAGCTAAAATGCCGCCCGAAATTTTATTTAATGAATGCGCATTTATCAATTAGATTAACCATAGATGCCTGAAAGGGTGTTATGTAACCCTGTGGAGTAGCAGCATTTCTCCAGTGGGAAGCCAAAGGTGGTGCTTGTAGTGACTTTACAGCGTAGTTATGCAAGCATCTTCGAGAGTTTGAAGAGGCGAGGGGAGGGATGATGAGAGAGGATTACGCGTCCTTTCAAACCGATTACCTAATGGGACAGCATTTCATCCGGCCCGAGGCGTCATCTCCCAGCAAAGCACTGTGGATGACCGTTATCCTCATCTGCAACCCGCAGCCCCCTGACCCGTATTGCTCTCCCAAAGCGGCACTCCCAAAGATTCCCTCACTGCTTCCCTTCCTACCATTCTCAGCCTATTATGTGTCTTGTGGTCGTAAATTGCATCATTTTTCTGTAAATCATTGATGTGTTGTCAATGCCCGTGAGCTTTCATTCTATGTCAGCAATGAAATGGTGTCAGTTAATTACTTTTCATCTGTAAATACGCAAAATTTGGCGTGGAAAACGTTGAATAGTTTCTGTCACGTCACTTTGTGGTTTTATATCAGGTTATTCGTACTGGTCAAGTAGAGGGAATGGTAAATGATTCGTACAAAAAGTATTAGCCCTTGGGCCAAAAAAAGATTATATGTGTAATTGGCCGGCATATAGCAGGAATTAAAAAATAATATTTTACGGTATCTCACGTAATTTCTAAATTTACATCAAGGAAGCCAACGGTGAAAGAAATAAGAAGGCTTTGGGAGTGAATGTCTGGAGCACGCTTCTTTATGACTGTGAGCCATAGACAATAACAGCAGCAGAAAAATAAAGAATGGCAGCATGCGAAATGTGATGCTGCCGAAGAATGATAAAAGTGAAATGCATCAAATAAGTGACAAATGAAGAAGTCCTCAGAAGTATGGGAGAAGTGAGAAGTATGCTAAAAACGTGGGAAAGAAGGCGGAAAATCAATCGGACACACCTTGAGACATGATTAAGACTCTTGGCTTGATGAAGACCATGCAACAAAGAGTGAGGTATGGAAAGGAGCAGAAATGTGTAAATTTGAGGAGGTTAGCTGATAGGAGAATCGAGGAATTCGTCAATACAATACAATAAAATCCAGGCAATTCTGACTAATGACGATGTAATTAATATCCTGTTACCTTTACCACTACATAATTTGCGTGACCCTCATTGCATTATCTCCGAAAGTCTGACACCTTTCCGGATGGATTCTGCATGGGCATATCCTTTAAAGCAGAACTTGATGTAGAAGCGCTTCTTTAATTATGGTAACTAATTTAGAATGATAAGAGTACGTGCTTTACCACGTCACTATCTGGCATTTACAAACACGGCTGTTGGCAATACTGTATTTTTCTTTAATCACACATATGCGTGAAATTTCCTGTGTGCACTTTTTATGTTTTGTCCCAATGATAACTCATTAAAAACCCGTTAAAAACGAACGTATAATAATTTTGTACAGACCTCGTAAACGTCTATACCGTACTTTAGATGAGGTTTATTGTCCTTTTCGAACTATGTTAGGCCATTCAACCAAAGGAAAGACGTCGTTTTGACAGCATCTTCTTTGTCATTGCTTGATCCATTTGGGCAAATATGTAAAGTGAGAGGCAGCGGCGAGAGCGATGACATTTAAAACCTTGTATAATCTTTACTTAACCTACATTTACGATGAGTCTTTTTTGTTGTTCCTTTAAGTACCCGACAGTTTGCCTTTACTATTTAAACAGCCATGGGAAGTTAAGAAAGAGAAAGCCATTGCGTTAGGGTCCATCGGCCAATTTTCCAACAGGCATTCTCAGCTGAAGAATGGGTGCCCCGAAGCTTGGAATATTTCGACAACCTCATGTAAGCTTCTTGCATGCTCATCACGTTTATGGCGCAATTGTCCACAATGACCCAAAAATGATAATTGGCGACTCTTGACTATGGCGCAACTCCGTTTTTAATGGTCATTTTAAGGGAAAGTTCACAGATAGGTGATTTCCATTGGAAACTATTTTTTTCCATTTTAGTGATGATAACACTATTTATGCTGTTGCATTTCAAGGTTTCTCACCCCAGTAGGCACCGAGTACATACCTTAAAGATGTCAAAATAATCGTAGGGTTATTATAAGCTTTTTTAAACGCACTAACTAATGAGGAAGAGGGGATATGGTCGATGAGGTTGACAAGTCCCAAGATCGGGCCCTCCATCCGAGGGCCCGAGTTCGAATCCCGTAAGCAACAGATTGTTATCGTTGTACCGTCCTAGCTTGAGTGCTATGTGGATGATATTTCAAGTGAAGCACTCCATTTGCAATGGAACGGATGTTAAAAAGTGGACACTTTGGCACCTTTCGTTGAGATTAAGCTGATACGAACTCCGGGATCTCTTCACCATATCCTAAAATATTCCTTTTCCACTCAGTCACGCACCCATCTAATGAGAAAAATATCCTATGCTGTTGGTTGTCTTACTAATAAATGCCTACTACTACCGAAAAATGGATTTGTATCAGAATTTATGATTTTTTATCACTGGAAGTACACTTTACTCATAGATAAACCTGTGAGTCTCCAAGCTTATCGTATCATTAAATGACTACTATTCACAACAAAACATTTTTTCGGAAAAAAATTATATAGATTTTCGCCCTACTATCCACAGACGTAAATGGATGAGCTCACGTAAATTTCAATTTCATCCATGCAGCATTATAACGCTCATGCTCACGGATTCGTGTATTTAAAAAATTGGCGTCAAAGTATCTCGTATTTTATTCATGAATTTTGTTATTTAAGGAAAAGCGTTTAAAATTGCTTTATTTTTTATTCCATAATCACACTAACACCTCATCCAATCCCTTGCTATTATATTCAATGCGTAAAAATCTTGCAAACGAAGCGAACGTAGATTGCTGTTGGGTGTCAGCAGTCATGAATTTCAGAATGCGAAGCGAATCTTATCATGAATATTTCATTAGCTAAAGTTAAATAATTCTATTTTGCGTTTAAATATTTCTTCATTGTCGTTTTTTTACTGTCACAGCCGATTTATCATGAAAATACAGCAATACTAAAAAATGAGAACAATTACCCAGTGATTAAATGATTTTCAGATTCTTCAGCATACCAAATTATAGGGGAATGCATTGTTCAATCATTATTGCACCTTGTATAGATTCAGTATGTAACACAAGTTTGTTTCAAGTTGCGTATCTTATGTTGATTACATTTGAACAGTAATCAACAGTTGCACCCAATCAAGAGCTCATTTTTTTATGAAGGTACTAGAACTGTGACCTAATAATGATATTCACTCTTGCAGTTCATATTTTACAAAATTGACAGTTCATGCACTGTATTTGTCGGGATAAATGATTGAAAAATACACCCTGCCTTCCTAAATGTCCAAAAAGCAACGTTAAATTGTTTCTATGAAACTTAATTTCTTGCTAGCACCTGCGCGAATCATCAATAAGCTGCTAGAAAAAACACATCTGTCTTCGAAACATTATAAATTAAAGAAACTTATATTCACACTTGTTGACCTATTTCAAAAACCAATTTCAAGCATGAATATTCTTTATTGTATAAGTATGTTTAAAAACAGCTGCTGTGACTTTCAATCACGAAAGAGTAATTCACTTATTGCAATGGAAACCTTTTGCTTTCCTGTTATAAATTATTTTGTTAGGCATGTGATTATGATCCTCTTCATACTCTCTTTGAAACTGGAGAGAATTCCGTGCAATTCTGTTAAAGAATTAGATTTTTCATACACATCTTTTCACGCTTGCATTTATTATCTGAACTCAACTGTAAGTTGTCTTCCTTTCGTAAGTTTCCTAATTGTCTATCATCGAATCACAGTCTACGTCATTCAATAGCGTTTTCCGTATTTCTTAATGAATTAAATTATTTTAATTGTGAAGCATTGTCAATAACTATTGGTTTGTTTCAAATCAATTATATTTTTGTGAAATAATTCGATTATCCATTCAATTCTACTCTATCCCAAGTATTCATCTATCACAGAAGTCATTGTGAAACTGTATTATTTTCGCAGTTGCTTAAAAATTAATTAATTAAAACGTGATTTACTAAGCTCCAGGAAGTTACTCTCTTGGACCAAGATTGAATCATATAACTCAAATATCCAGTCCAATAATTGTAAAACGAAATGGTTAGCAAGATTGTTGATTCTATGTCGGGCAGACGACCGTGACCCAAAACGGGCGGTCCTAGCCAATAAATGTTGTTTTAGAGGGGTCTCCTGGAATGATAATAGATTGTTGGGTGGCGAAAACGGTATTTCCGAATTGAAGAACGCAAACAATGGCAAATTTGCTGGTTGTTAGGTGGAGTTATGCCCACAGAGGGGTTTATGGATGGAGGAGGAGTTGGAATGGAAGGAGGCAGAGGCGGGAGTGATGTTCCCATAAACGGAGGAGCTAGATGGGAAGGGGGCAAACGGTGTCGAGAAAGCGGAGAGTGGGGGAGGAAATTGAGGGATCCGGATGACAGGGAGGACGAGAGAGGTTTTGAGGTGAAAAGATGGAAAACGGGTACTAAGAGGAGGTGGATTATGGTATGCAAATGAAGCCGAGGATGAGAGGGAGATAGATGGGAAGGAGGTGAAGGTTGGGAGGGACGGAAGTCGGGAGTATATATTGGCTGTCAAGTGAGGTAAGCTGCAATTGGTTGAGGTGGAGAGGGACGAGGAGGGGTTTGAGGTCGAGGTGATGGGTGGAGCTGAAGAGCGGAAGGACGGGATGACTTTCGAGGCTGCTCGCCTCGGAGGAAATGGGCGAAGCTTACTGCAAAGATGCTTCGCGGCGCCTTCGACGGTCAAGGTTAGCTTTATCATTTACTTCCTTCGAGACTTCGCCAAGGAATCACTACGTATTAAGTAGGATTCAAACTCGTGTCTTTAGGGTCAGCTGTTTTCAAAGCTCTTTCTCGCAGCAGTGCTCGTCTCAAAGCTGTTCCGCTTGGTGAGCACTTCCCTACCCAGAGTGCATGTATTTCAGTTTCAAGTGCTCCATCTACATAGATCTACATAGGCGCTATCCTTTACAGTAGCAGCTTAAAGGTGGTGACAGGTGTGCCCCCAACGGAATTTAAAACGCGACATTACCAGGTTACCAAGCCGTTGCATTACCTATCTAGCCTCCGCGGCCGTATTTAAGATCGGGAATCAGTATTAAAGTAGCAATAATTTGTTATTTGGAAAGGGGTGAACGACTGCCTAGTTTATTTACGCCTATTAGGATAGGTGGATAATGAGGTTCAGGTAAGAATATTTCAGGGAATGTAGAAAGGGTGGAATGAATTTCGGCCCTGGCATTAAAATGCTCATAAAGAAATGCACCTAACGGACCACGGTTGAAAAACTTATTCGACATATGGAGTACTGAAACCAGTAGGGATCAGTATGCCACAGAAATATCTGCTACTGCTGGGATTTAAACCTGGGCCTTGGAAAACGAGTTTTTTTCCTCACGCCAGCTGCAATTTAACTTATTTTTTTTAAGGATTCAACTAAGTTATTTCCACTGATTTTAGAGTTATAGAATTAGTTTTAAAGGTGCGCCAATTGCTATGGTCATATCGCACCAACAAACCTAATAGTAAACCTAATTCTAAGGCAAACGCAATAACGCCCGAGGCGGGATTTGTACTCGTAGATTTTGGGTAGTCAGACAGGAGTTCCTACCGGGGCTGGTAACAGAAATTGATACCAAGAACGGTAACACGAATAAAAGTATAAAAACAAGAGGACTGAGTTTTAAGGTGCTATTCAAACTCTTAATGAATTAGAGGACGAAACTGAATTAGGTACGTGGTCCCGTTTTATATTTGACTCTCAAACATAAATGAACGAACGAAAAAATCTTTTGGCGTTAGAAATGAGTGAAAAGCTTTGGAGGGAAGGATAGAGAAGAATGTGAACTGGGCAGGAGATAAATGGAGAGAGTTTTAGTGGAGTGGCATGGATTACGAAGGGTAGAAATTCCCGTGGATAGGAGCTATGCTCATAAATCTAAGAGATTCTAAAACCTAACTCAGCGGGAAGCGACCTATAGTCTTTGAGTCCAATCATAGAAGCCATTAGCGTCGCTTCAAACATTATCCTGAAAAGCCGGAAGTGCAGTAAATAACCGATTGGTGAGGCATTCCAAGGAACGGCGTGTTAAGGGACGCGGAGGCAGTTCTGCACTAGTTGAGGCTGGTCAAGCCGTCGGGTTCTTCGCCGTCAAGAGACTTCTGTGAAATTAAACTTCGTTGCTTTGGCTTGGCAAGTGGGGTAACTGGTGTTTGCGCCTTTCCTGAATTACCTAAAGTGTTATCTCTTGCAATGAGGTTTTATGGGGCTTTATCTGAGGTGACTTGATTCCGCTGTCCTCAGATGATAATGTCATTCTGCCTTGATCGACCAATTCCTTTCAGTAAATCCTTCTCACGAGCAAATGTTTTGATTAACTCTCGTGATAGGTTCGCATAATTGTGTTTTTTCTTATTTTAATGACTTTTATACCTAGGTGTATATATGCATATATATCTGTTCTCCCATCATGCAATCTCGCTGTGCCTGGAAAAATCATAGTTAATGTAGCCATGAGAAGGAACCATTGCATAGTGCTCAATGCATTTTGGTAATTTCCTTCCTTTTGCTATTTCCAGATTTCAGATTTTAATTGATATCAATCCAGATCATATTGATCTTGATAAACGTTTGCAAATAAATAACCATTTAATTCTAACATCAAAGGCTTAAATATCACTTTCAATTAATTTCCGCCATACATGGCGTAGATTTACTGTTGCCTAAATACTGTAGTCTCGGGGCTGAGCTTAAAGCCACCGAGTGCGTCCACCGAGTTGCGGATGGTGGAAGAGTTCTATTATCTGGGAATCCGAGTAACCAGCGATGGACGAAGTAAAGAGAAATTGCCAGTAGAATTTCCCAAGTGAAAAGGGTATTTCACCAGAAGAAGATTCTGTCTGCAACTGCAAATACAAACGTGGAAGTGAGGAAACATTTCATTAGATAGATAGAAAAATATTTATTGTTCAGGAAAAATCCATAAGAGCAAAAATAATAATAATACAGTTTGCAGGCACATCGATAATTACAAAAAGACAAACTTTTCATTTTTATGAAATGTCAATATATAATGTCTTCCCAATTGATTTGGACATTAGGACATACTGGTGGAGCATCCTACTATATGACAGCGAAGCATGGAATATAACAGCAGCAGAGAAGTGGAAGGCTGGAAGCATTTAAAATGTGGTGCTACCGAAGAGTGATGAAGATAAAATGGATCGATCGAGTGACAAACGAAGAAGTCTTAGGAAGAATGGAAGAAAAGAGATGTCTACTGAAATGCTTAAAAGGAAGACGGGACAACTTAATAGGCCACATCTTAAGACACGATGGCCTTATGAAGAGACAATCGTCGAGGGAAAAGTGAACGGGAGGAATGGAAAAGGCAGGCCTCCTATGATATATATGGAGCAAGTTGTGAAGGATGTAAAAGAGAAGAATTATATCAATATGAAGAGGGTGGGGTTGGAGGATAGAAGAATCGAGTGGAGGGCTGCGTCAAACCAAACCTAGGATTGTTGACCAATGATAATGAAATCCTGTAGTATGTATCATGAACGTTGAATATTTTGCATTGCTTCATCATTTGGCAGGACCATTTCAATCAGAGCGAAACTGCAATTTTTCAGGTATCTTCTCAGGTTTCATCCTTTTCTCTCATGGAACCTCCTCTTTTCTCCTTTTTTATGGCTTGCCAGTGACTACGAGTAGTCATGTGCCCTGTCAGCGTATTGCTGTGAAATATTTTCATCCAAGTCATATTTTCAACATCTTATTATTTGTATCGAGCATTGTATCTGTTAATTGATGAAAATATTCTTTTTTCTTAGTTTGAAAATCGTAATGCGTAAATATTTCCGCTGTATTTAATATCACTATGTTTCATTTACAGGCCAGTTATGTATCCGCCTACTACTCACTATCGACTGTGAAGTCATCGCTATCCTGTAAGACAGTACTTTACGGTAGGATATATTTATATTATTCATTAATAGGCATTATTGTGATAGAAAAAAGATGATCGAAGATTTTTGCAGCGTGGATCATATCAAGTTGTCACTTTCGGGATATGCTGCGTAGATACATACCACTATCGTCCGAGCTATCGCGACCATTCCAGGGCGCATCATCAGGGAAATGATTCCACTGATGATGCCTCCTGCAATGCTATCAACGCAGCAGATCCCGAAAGTGGCAACTGGATATGATATAAAATAGTTGTAAATTTCAAATAAGAAGTAAATATTTTTGAAGTTAAAGTTGGTAATATGTTAGAACTTTTGTAAGCCAGAAATTTAGTTTGTCATATGTATTATGGATAAGTCGAAGTTTTTCACCTGCAGAACACGTGTACTTACATTTACTTCCTGATTTAATCATAAATAAACATTTCTGTCTCTCAATATTCCGCATGCACTACATATACACTTAATCAATGCTAAATTAGTATTTATCACTCCAATAGGACGATAAAATTATGAAATTAAAATGCATATAATACAACACTGGTAAAATTCCTACCGCCAAATAATAGTTATTGTTTTTTGCCATAATGGGCTCCTTTGGGAGATATGATTGACGCTTCTTTTCTTTGCATAGGCATGTCTTTTTCGTCATATTTTGACCCTATAGAGAGCATTACATTCTCATGCATTTCGAAATTTTTAAGGAGATGTTGCTGTTGCTGATGCCTGTGATATCACTGCCATATCTGAGTGGCTCTGATTCGCACTCCTTAGCTCTTAAGCTCAAAACAGGTCTTGTAAGATACCCATGGCTCTCTCTCTCTGTTCAAGGACATCTCGTGTCTCATTTCCATCAAATTATGCCAATTAAATGCAGCACCGTATGATTAGTATCCCTCCCGTCTTATTCGCCATTTTCATCTTCATTAATCTCTCTTTTAGGCATAATATCCTATCCGTGCCTCTCAATCTATTTGAATCCCTCAGCCATTTAGATTCGCATTTTTCATCGAAGTATTTCCATATCCCTCCCCATTCTTTCTCCTCTCCCCCACCCTTTCCCCTTTTTTCGTAATCTCTCCGAGACCGTCCACCTCTCCTCTTGCCTTCAGTTTTCAAAGAGGTCTGACCTTCGAACGGAGGCAGCGACCCGCGGTGGAACATGGACGAAACCCTTTCGGACATGCTGCTGCGTGCTGATTCCCTTTGCCGCGTGCGCTCCGCATTGTGGGAAAAACCCGCTGAAGTTGGCATTCCTCTGCCTACATTCGCCCCAGATCGCTGATCATCCGCTGCAAAAGCAATGGATATTAATTGGGTTCATTTCTAAAGGTTGTGACATACCTACTAGCCGATTACACCATGCTGCACGTTATGACATATGCAAATATCTGTGGATATTTAACGTCGTCAGAAATTCATTATTCTTCGGTACATTCTACATTTTTGAACTTCTCCGTAAGCGATATCTGGCTAAAAATTCCGGGGTTCTAAAGAAACAGAGATGTGTTGCATTAGTGAATTTCTCCATAATGGAGTATAGTTACTAATAAAAAGCACCTTACTACCTTGCTGGTTGCGAGGTCGATTTGCATACAATTAAAATTGGATAGAACTTTAATCTCAAGGCAATCATTTGTAAGACTTAGAGAAATCGTGGGTTATACACATATATTTCATCGTAATTTTTCAGTATCACCAACAAACGGGAGCGTATGGTTATAACAAATAATAATAATCCTTTCTTAGTATGAAATATTAGATGATTATTTCACTACTTACCATATTGAAGATCAGGCCAAAATTAGTAAAATTTATTATAAAAACATCTATTTTGTGAAAATTGTGAAATGAAAGCTGTAACCTTGTAATTCCATATAAACTTGTGGGAAGTAAAATTATGTGAAATTGCAAGGTTACAGCTTTCATTCCAAAATGTTAAGCAAATTCCACTAAGTTTCGCCTGACACAACCAACATCTATTTCAACCAAATAACAATGATATCATGTCTTTGGATATATATTTAAATATATATCCCTCATATTGCAGACCCACCTTGGGCGCTTTTCCTTTTCAGCCTTGTTCTTAAAATCTTCGCTCCTGAAAAGACGGTGTGAAAAACTGGTTCCTTAAAAGTGACGATTTTCACTTTCTGTAGTTTTCTACTTCCATTGGAATGAAAATTTGCTGATACATTATTTATTAACTGATCGACTGATGATTAAAGCCCTGGAGTGCATAGGTTTTACAACCTTCAACTTCCACATTTGTAAAGCAAATTCATAACATTAATTTATATTATATCTATATTCATATACTTTTTTCGTGAATTCGTTCCAAGTCGTTGTTTAACAGATCAGCGACAATTCTTCTCCATCATTAACTATCAATGCTGATAAAGTTTAACGCATCTCTGCACTCTATTTCATTCGAGGTCTTCCCTTGTCATTCATCCCACTTACTATTCCCTCAACACCCGTCTTAATCTCACAATCATATCTCATTATATGGCCGATTATGTTTTCCTGTCTTCTTTTTTGTCATTATCAGCCCTCCATTCTCACCCACTCTATTTAAAACGTTTTTGCTCGTCACTCCTCTATCCTGTTTCATCTTCATCATTCATCTATAATGCCATGAAAATACTTCTTTTGCATTTGTGTTGCCTTTTCTGTGACGGCAACTCATAATATGTATATTTTGCAGCTAAGAGTTCAGACGAGGCTTCAAAATTTGGCAGTAGTACTCGCTTTTATCTAAATGAGTTTTCGGTACATCTTGGCTGTTTTTAATACAAGATCCAATCGGAAGGAAGGTCATCTGCTATGGTTCTATTTGTCATGACCGGTTCCAACACTAACTGCGGATTCCACGCGTCATTTGTCAAGATTCTTGTCCACGCCGTGGAACTCTGTATTTGTTCCCACTTGCGTGTTTTTTTCTGGAGAAACTCTTCAAAGGAAATCCGCCGAGTTGTGTTCTCGTCTTCGTTTCATCTCGGCGCCGCAGGCGTCGTTTCCACTCGTGTAGCTCAATTACGTCTTTTTTCCTTCCCCATAGTGTGTGTGCGTGTGTGTGTCTCTCTCCGTTGGATAGCTCCACGAGTAGACCCGTATCGTACGTGTGCTCTAATCCGTGGAATTCGTCATCATCCGTGCTCATGTGGGAAAACTGGAAGAAACGCAATCGGATCGCTGCTGAGGGGAAGAAGGAAAAAAAATAGAGGATGAAAAAAGTGGAGGAAGGATGGGATTTGAGCGGTGCCAGGTCTCATCACATACGGACGTGTCCAGGGGCGTGAGAGCACTCGCCTCGCGTTTCGGAACACCCAATTGCTGCCCCCGGCCCCTCGCCGCCCCCGAGCTCGCCCGGTGCTCCCCGGGGGCCGCCGCCGTATCTACACCGCGCATCTGCATCAACACCACCGACCGCCGCCTCGCCTGCCCGTAAAAGCCTTCTTGAATCCCTCCATGGGAGTTACGCCTTCCCTGCCCCTGCTTATTTCTCTCCTCCTCTATATCCTATATAACGGCTCTCGTCCACTCCGCGCTCCCTCGCTCACATCCCATTTCTTTCATTAACTCAACCGATCTCAGCTATTCGCCCCTCTCGCCTCAACTGCCTAGTCGATTAAACTGCGAGGATCGTTCTTATTCTGATAGCAGAGAGATTCTTTTCTTTGGGGTCCGGATCGACGCTCATCTGTTATTACCTTAGTCCTTATTTGTGCTCAATTTTGGAGAGCTCAAAGATGATATGGTTCCCGGGAACAGGTTGACTTTTACTTACAAAATAATCTGTGTGGTCCCCGATAGATGTTATGTTAAGTAAATTGAGTCGAGCGTCCACTTGTCGTTGAGAATTTACCTTTGTCTCGTGATATAGTATTGGAGTCACGTTCCGGAATTTTTTTCAAGCTTCTAAAGGAGTTTTAATCCGTCAACCAGTTTTCAATGTGGACATGGGAAACGATAATACTCCTGGAAAATAAGGGAGTGCATTCAACAGGAGTGAAGGAAACTGTGCGCTACCATAGCTGTGAAAGATTCCCTTTCATCTCTTTAGATATTTTTAATATTTTCTATGCGTTATTAATTTTCTCACGGAGTGCAAAAAAGTGTAAACTCTGCTGGCTAATGGTAAAATCATAAAGAGAATGGTGGTAAGCGTGAGTTTCGTAAGTAATTGCTGCCGCCTTAATTTGCAAAAGGCAATACATTTTATCGGTAACACATTTTCATACTCAAATCGTGATAGTACCCTCAAGCACTTCAGTAGTATCTTCTCTATACGAATTAACTGAAAAGTCTCTCTTTTCGTAATATTTTTTCACATAGCTACAATGAATGACGACTAAGTGAATTAAATCTAGGTCCGTTAATTTACTTTCATATCAACGTCTGCTATAGTTCATTGTCGTCTGCTTTCTTATTTGCATACATATAGTTTTCCTTGGTTTTTATTGTTTACCTTCAGGGGTTGAATTAAGAATCGGTAATAGTGATTCTGGTGTATTGAGTTAGTTAGTTAGTTATTAAGGGGAGGCTACCGACCACTGAGGTCATTTGCGCCATTTAGAATAGGTGGGTAATTGGTTTCGTCGGAGTTTTCAGGGAACGGAGGAAGGGTGGAGAGAAACCCGGCGTCGGCTTTACTCCGCTTTTAACGACAGGCGCCAAGGGGACCACGGCTCAACGTCGCATCCGACGGACGGAGTACTGAACCTGTAATACCCTCCACTAGACACTCAATTAGGGTTCGGTTTGCCACTAAAAACCCACCACTACCTGGAATTGAACCCGGGCTCTGGGAATGGTAGGCCAGTACTCTAGCCACCACATCAACCCGATCCCCTGGTGGAGTGAGGTATCGTCGCGGTTGATCGTAAATGTGCACATTCCTCTCTGTCGTTTATTATCCATCATTTTTACCTTAACGAATTATATAGTTCCAAGTTAACTGAATGTTAGAGCAGTTAGGCAGGGTGTAAGGGGTCTCTCAATCTGGAAAAACGCCGAGGATTTAAATGGCTCACAAGCTTTTTGGTCATGCGTTCTTGCAATTTCTGTTGCTTTAATACTGAGGTTAGCTTTTGTATTAGTTTGTAACTGTCATGACGAAGAAGCGGATTTTCTTTTCTCCTTCATCCCCATTCAATTTTATTCTTTATATTTAGTCACTTCTTAATACTTTGTCAGTACTCTCTTACCTCACCATAATTTTTTTAAACTTCGGTGTGACTACTGCAACTACTACTTTCGGGTTTACCCAATCATCTCTCAGCGCTGAATAATTTACGGGAGTACTCAACGAAGTTCCGAAGCTTGCGAAAAATATCGTACTTTTTAAGGCAAACCGGCTGATCAATCCGTCCGTCAGGTTCTCTCCTCCTCCTCGGCACCATCCTTTCCTCCCCCGCTTTTTTAGTCTCCCTCTTATCTCCCCCTCCTTTCGCCTTTTTCGTCTTTCCTCCATCCCCATCCTCCCAACTCCTCCGCTTGTCTCCCCGTCTTCTCCCCATCCAATCTCCCCCTCCTCCCACACCTCACTATCCTTTTCTTTTTCGGCCCGCTGGCATTATCCCCGAGGCCCTCGAATCGCGGTAAGAGAGAAGCAGCATCCTCACTTTCCACTTTGGATGGGATCTTAAAGGATCAACTTGAAGACCGTGATTAAGAAGCACCTTCTTCTTTCTCTCTCAGCCTTGCATTCCTCATCTCCCCCTCCTCCCACTAGTCCTCCCACCCATTCCACGACCTCGCAACCCCATCTCCTCTCATCCTTCCCACTCCCCCAGGAGTGAGCCTTCCCTTCTCACTGCGGCCACCCCTCCGCCCCCGTCTCACATCTTTCCCTCCCCCCTGCTCGTCGACCTTTGACACCTTTTAGTTCCCCCTATCCTCCACCCGGTCAAGTTTTCTTCCTTTCCCTCCCCCCAGCTCAACCCCCGCCTCCGAACAGAAAGCTTCTATCGTTTAATCACCCAGGGAAATGGCGACAAACGATGGATTTTCCTGCCGAAGAATTTTCGTCGGCGGACTTTTACTATGTTTTTTTCCCCTTCCCTACGCTCTCGATCGACCAAGCATCTCACGATGTTTACAGTGAGCGGGCGATGATGCTTGGCGGAAAAACACGTAATCCAGCCCAAGGGAAACGAGTCAAGACGGTGGGAAACGAAAATAGCTTGATGCGCTGTCTTTAGTTTCGCCGCGGACGAAATGTGATTGCTTCCTCCGCAGCATTTCAAGTGCAGTTATTGAACACGAACGAATTCATTCATTTCAGGTGCTGCTCTATTTTAGGTCGTTAATTATTCGCGAGAATCTTTAAATAAGATAGATCGTCCCAAAAATGAACGAAGAAGACCTTAGAAGAGTGAAAGGAAACAAAAGTCTACTAAAAACTTAGTTCCAAAACCTAAAAACCTAAAGAAGTAATAGGGTGAGAGAGCCTGATTGGTCATATCTTGAGATGCGATGTGTCTGATAGACAGTCGACGTGGGAAAAGTGAACGATAATAATGGGAAAGGAATACCTCGCATGATATATACGGAGCAAGTAGTGACTGATTCATAAGAAAATACTTATGAAAATATGCAAACGTTAGGCGGTTTGAGAATGTATTTGAGAGCTGCGTCATAGTAATCTTAGGATTATGATTGGTGATGATGGTGTATAATTTGTGTCAAACAAGATTCTGTGAAAGAAGTAATGATGACAGATTTTGCCTTCGATCAGAAAATGGTGATGGTTCATGTTATGTGAAGGGCCGTCAACGATCATGCTATTGCCGTTTAAGGAAGTTTAAGATGGTCATAAAATAATTTCCAAGCATATTATCTTTCACATTATCTTTTTCTTTAGATCCGCATTTTTCCTACCTCTCACCCACCACTCACTCCACCCGTCTCAACTGTTTTTCCCTTCTATCTTTCATTCTGTTACTCAGAGTTTTCCCATTTATAGAGCCCTTTTAACCACCATTTCCCCTTATCACTTGCTACATCCACACACCAGTTTCCACCGTATTTCTTCAAAGAACTTCCTTTCCACCCCTATGACTTTCAGAACTTTTTTTGCCTTTCTTCACCCCACTTCCCCTTCTTCATCAGCCTATTTTCATTCTGTTCCCTCAATGTCTATGTTTCAGTGGCACAAAATGCTGTTGTATATTAGCCTCATCACCAGTCTTCTTAGCATGCACTAATCATCGCCCCTGTTATTAGTTTTATCTCATAAACTCCTATTCCGACAAGGTAAATTTTCTTCGAATTTCGCAGTTTCTGTACCCTTTTTCCTCCAACACACTGTCAGAGTTGCCAAATTGTTTTGCCTCTTCCAGTCTGTGCCCTTCTAATGCTAAATTTAGCAAGGACCCCTTCTTTCTTCGAAGCCTCATTTTCTTTCGCTTTCTTATGGTTTGTCTAGCTCCCGGTGTTCACATCAGCCACCTTAAAAGCGTACATATTAAATGAAACGTGCCTTGTGAATTCAAAATTTAAGCACTACCAAGCCGATCTGTCCGTAATGCCATCCATAATATTCGGTAATAAAGTTGTATTTTATGAAGGTGCCTGATGGTTTTTAAGCGAGAAACATCATTGTGGTAATGTGGCAGTTAGGCTTTCCCATTCTTCTGAGGATGCATAGTTTGCATACTGGTTTTGATAAATGTTTGGAGAGAAATATTTTTAACCACAGTCCGCAATTCCTTTCGCATGGAGTCGGACGTCAAGGTCAGCAGTTGAAGGCCACATGCGAATATTCACTGGATTCGTTACCTGATGGAAATCGGTTTGTGTAGTGGCCATGGCATTGGATCAATGTCCCCAGGTTCTGAGTTTGAAGTCCGGCAGTTAGATTTTTCATTTTTATACATACCTCTAACAGATTTCTATACGGCGAGTACATCAAGTTCAGTATACCGTCCGTAGAATGGGACGTGAAGCCGTGGCTTCTTAGCGCCTTATATTGAGAGTAGGCTTTGACAACGCCGATTTTCGCTGCACCGTTCCTGGTCCTTAAAATATTCAAATCTCCTCCCCATTACACAACGAACCTAAATGACCCTACTGGTCTCACCAGTCGGTCGTATCCGTCGAATAACTATTTCAACTATTATTTCTCAATTTGCAATTATAAACGTAGCTGAAATCTGTAGAGTACCTAGGAATCGTATAAAAAAATAATCACGAAACTATCCTATTCAACATAAAATTTGTTGTAAATTCTTTTTACGAATTATCACTGATGCTTTTACTTAAAAATACTCTTCTGCTTTTTCAACGAATCCATATTTCCCCCTTCATTGAGATGATTCTGGAGTTCAGTTAACTTACATGTAGAGTAAAGAGCGTAATAATGCATAGTGTGTTTACTTTCCTTCGTTGTTGTACGTTTAAATCTACGAAATACCCTGCAAGCCACCGCGAGAGTGTGTGGGAGGAGAAATTAGACTCTATTGTAGCAAGACATTTCTTCAATTTTATGAAAATCGTTATTGCACACCCTCCAGAGTAAAGGTATCTATGACCATTGCCTTTGAAATGCCTTAGCTCTTTTAGCCTTGCAAATGGCGTGATGTAACTTTGATATTCACACACTGTTAGCTATTTTCAGTTAAAATTTGTTACTTTTGTTTTTTCACGGTGTATGGTGGTATAAAAGTCAAGTTGGGCATTTTTGAGCAACATACTTTTTATGTAGACCTGCGATATTCGTGCCCATCGTAAACAAATGCCTTGGTATGTATACCGTTCTCATTGACTGTTAATAAAATGTCAAACTAGTGAAATCCACTGAACGCTGTCTTTTAGCGTAGGGTTACTATATGTACTCTATTATCATCTGTTGGGAATTAAAATGGACATAATCGGACTCTGGAATGAAATGGTATTTCCACTCCAAACGCGTAATGCCTAAATGTAAGTTAACTTCGTAAAACAGGACATCTCATTCCAAAGTGTCCGCATGCCTTAGCAGATTTTTTTGCGGTTAGCGTGCGAGTTCAATTGTTTCCAAAGGTCACTCACATTTCATCCGCGGAGCTTTGAAGTATAAACCTGTCCGTTTTAAAAAAGCGAAGAGGTTGAAGACTCTTTAAGTGGGAGAGAGGTTGGGAGTATATTGGCAAATGAGTTAAGTATAGGGTTAAAGGAGTGCTCCCAAAGGTCCATGCATCACCTTCTTGCCTCTCGCCGAAATGGGAAAATAGAAAATAAAAAAAACGGAGATCCCGGCTGAAACCTCGGGAGATTCCAAAGAGGTCCTATACCTACCCACTCTCTTCTCTTTACCGATCCTATTCCTTGAGATCTCTGTCCCTTATATATGCCCAATTTTTTCTGATATGTGTGCCTTTAATTTTCCACTGTTTGTGGCATCTATCGCCAATTTGTTCTGTAATTCACCATGGTAATTTACACAAGAATAACAGATTGATGCAGTATTTCTTGATTTGGTTACAATTAACTACAGGCGTTAATTTAGTTTGCCAAGACAGGGCATAGGAAAATCAGGTTTTCGCATTACCTTCTTTATAGCTATTGTCAGTTTTTGTGTATGAGTTGAGCAGTTTTCAGCAAGTTATCCTTTTAAATGCGTCATTGTAGAATACTCATAGCTGAATAAAGCGCAAAGATTACATTTTGGTACCTGCAAAATGCATCTTACGTCACTGTGGCTGTTAATTTATAATAAATCCTAATTTTTGTGGAAACGATGACTTAATCGACTCAACAATTCTATTCGCTTAAGAACTGTAAACATATTTATTTTATCTTATGAAAGTGCAGGAGTTTTATTGCTCAAACACCGATTAACTTTTTTAACTAGGTACGTTAAAATACAGTCACTTTAAAGATAATTATATAGTAGGAATCATATAGCTAAGAAATGGATTTTTTTGCTCAGCAGTAATCTTTTGTGTTCGTATGTGAAGGAATCCACCAGAACCAATTCCGTTTCGTGCCTTTCCTGATTTATGCTATTTTTACCATAAAGGAAGTTGCCTTCGAATCCATCATCCTTGTAACTTTCAAAACTATAAAAGTTCTCACTTCCTGCGTTTTATCCTCCATTTGTGCGCTATTATTCTGCTGTATTTAAACATACTTTCATTTGTTTCCTGATGTGGGAAAGATCACTTATTTGGGAGTATGTCAGTTTGTCTCTCCTAGTGTCTTTGAATTATGTACATGGACCTAGCTAGTTCTACCAATTGCTGATAATTATTTTCATTATGTGCTATCATTGCCTAGCATTTTTTCTGCTTTATTTACTATGGAAGTTCAGTTATAGTTCTTTAATTTTTAAGCTCCATGTATAAATCCTCAAAATCGATTAACTAACCCTCAGTCAGCTGCTAGGTCAGTCTAACTCTTTGGTACATTTTTGGGGTTTATAATTAATATTTGCCCATCATTTCATTTGATTACATGTATTAGCATAGTCATTCGGCCACTTATTTTGCTCTTAAATATTTAAACCACATAGTAATTACATTGTCCTTGCTTGGTTTCCGTATGATCTCCGCTAAAATTTCCACGCCAAAGTCAAACTGCTTTCACTTTTCCTGCCAAGGGTTGTGTCCCTTAATGCTGAACTATTAATATGCGACCATCCTTCGAAAGTTTTAGTTTACACTCTTTTATCCTTTTGTCCATGGCATCTTGGCTCTCTTTCATTTCACATTCTTTGATGTGTTCTTGCATTCATATATTTCGAACCTTGATTTTATTATCATCATTTGTCTGGGGGGCGTAATGAAATTTAGCATGCCTCATTTTTTTTCCCAGGGCATATCGAAACACATTTATCACCACCTTGACTTTCCTGCATAAAATTATTTTTTTGAAAAGTCTTCTTTGATTATTTTTTTTCCTTCTAGCGATCATTTATTCTAACCCTCATTTTTTCTCCTGAATGGTGTTCTAGATATCGTTCAGCCCATTCTTCTTTATTTTGTTTTGTATTTTGATAATAATTTCAATCCAATGAATGATAAAAATGGTATGAATGGCAATGAATAAAGTTCTCAAGTCGGTCATGATCCGTTGATGGACTTGGTGCACCTATTTGCGATAAGCTTCGGGCAGTGCGGAGGAGATGTCTTTACTTCAGTTAACACCCTCACGCGAATTATTAATTTTTTTTTTCAAAGTTACGCGTCGCCGAAATTAGCACGTAACATCACTCCAACTTCATCCCTTTCCGTATCACAGCATGATTTTTTTGTTCCGCGGTCGTATATCCCCCGCCACCGATACAAGTCGTCTTTTCTTTTTCCGTCAGCCGAGCGTCTTTCGCACATTCCTCTCTTTCAGACCTCTTCCGTCTGCGCGGCCGCCCCTGGTTCCCACCCTCGTTCCTCAGCCTCCCCTTCGCCCCGCCCCTTTGCTGTTCTCCTCACCACTCCCTCCGCTCCATCTCTTTCCGCCTTTCATGTCTCTCTCTCTCCTTCTCTTCCTCCCCACGTCCGTGACCAGTCGCTACGCTTCGCGTCTTTCTCTCTCTCCGTCCTCCCACCCGGCTCTTTTCCGTATGGAATTCGATATCCGTCCGCGGCAGGACTTTCCGGCGATGTAATCTCATGTTTCGCTACTCTGCACCCTTTCATTGGCGCATTATTGCCGGCCTTCATTACTCTTGTACATAGTAACATTTTAATACGTACAACAAGCTCGAGAAGATATGCTCCACGCGGTCCCACGTGGCCTGAAAGCTTCTGCCGGGTAGGTGTCTATGTGATTGTTATTAGAGGTAGAATTAAGACCGTTAGCAGCCCTGAGCACTTTCAATATTAAATCACTCTCACTTATAAGGTTTTCGTTCCCCATGTGTATCTACTTTAAAATATATATACAATATTAAAGTACGACACAGTACCAGGAAAAACTTTGTGTAAGTTATTATAGTAGGAGAAGAGGTATCAACTCAGCTGTTTCCACATGCACGTTTATTTGCCGCGACCACGGTGTCGTAGCACCTGATGATGTAGCCTTGCTACAAAACCATGATCGTGCCAAATAAACGTGTATGAGGAAAAAACAGTGTTGATACTTTTTCTCCTACTATTAAACTATACAGTAAATGTAACGTTTTGAAATTGAACATTATGTTCCATCTGTGATTTCAAGTCCCTAACCGCGCTTAAAAGCGCTTCAGACTAGAAAGAAATGTACAAGAATAGAAATGGAAGAGTATTTAGGAAAGATGGAGAGAAACCAGGCTTCGGTATCAGTCAGATCTTAACGACATGCGCAAAGGGGACCACGGCTTAACATCCCTTCTGACGGACCGAGTGCTGAGCATGAAGTGCTCTCCTCACAGCTCCCAAGAAGAGATTGCCGTCATGATCGTCACCAGCCAACAATCTTAAGACTGTTTTGACGTGGATTCCCACTTGGTTCGCCTATCAGTTAATGTCTTTATATTTATATAGTTAATCCTTCACAACGAACTCTATGTATCTCGTACCTCTTTTGTGTTCCTCCCATTCATTATTTCTTCGATGATGATGCCGATTAACCATTCAAAAATCTGCCATTTCCAAAAAAATTTAACTCAGACGATCGGATGGTGAGGTTAGTATTTCCAGCCACTACACCAACTAACCCCGCAGATGCCAACCATCATTTGATGCTTTAGAATCAGCGAGTCTATTGAAATAGATAAGGTGACGTATGTTAATCGAAGGAGTTTAAAAATTGTGTTAAAACATTTCCACGCAATATGTTCGAATTAGGACTTCCTATTTAAAAAAAGATATTAATACCTCATCATTGCCTGGGAGGAAATAGTTTTCCTGATCGACTAAGACTGACGCAAAAATACCCAGTAGTTATGCCGAGGATTCAATATCGTTCTATAACATCATCAAGATTAAAATAAGTTGTTACTATCAAGGCCAGAAGACATAAATCTGTTCGAAATTTTGTAATCAATTTACCATCAAAAACACCATCTCAGAAAAGTTTGCAAAAATGTCATTGAAGTCGGCGTTCAGTGCATACATGGGAAGCTGATTTATTTAGCGTAATTGTTGCTCATAAATTAGTAATGAAGTTATTCCAAGGAATTATAGGGAATCATCATCTCTGAGAGATGTGCCTACAAAATTGAAGCAACGGGAGAAGTTTTATGGAGGTTTGACCGCTTGATAGGATAGGGAGTATTAGAAGTTGGAGATGGACAGAAAACGGAGCTGAAGAAGATTCGTCAATGCCTTGGTATTAAACTGTTCTATTTGATGACCTCATAAAAGTTTCGACTGTTTTAAACATATCACCAAAGGATGGAAAAGTAGTGATATTTAAAGTTAAAATCACGATAATATCTGTAAAAACATTTATGAAACGAATGCGAAATCGCCCGATTTAAACTCGTGATGATGTACACTTGGACCTGCGCCAGTCATTCAACCTATTGGCCTACGTGAGCCATTAAGCGTACATCTGGTAGAGACTCTAATTAAGTGGGCAAATTTCACCAAGAGCATCTCAAGCACTGGAATTTCTCGAGGCTAGGATCTCTAAGCTAATTATAAAGGTGAAGTGAGAGTTCAATTTAGCTACGTACGATAATTATACATTTTTTGAAATAACATGAGCATTTGTGTGTGCACATAGGAGCGATAGAAGTCATCATGTTTTGAAGGTTCCACCACAGTTAAATCAGGATTCTGCGAGTGAACTTATGTTGCACGAATATTTATGCTTCATGAGTACAGTTTTGCTTCAATTTTCTGTTAGAAATACTAGAATATCCTCGGTAGACAATAAATTAAAACACTAGCATGAACTTGTTTCTTCATATGATCATTTAACCATTAAGTATTGATTATACCAACAAAGTTACTCCATTTGCAATATGGAGCCATACCAAAGTTAGTGGAGTTGAATTATTAGTTAACAACAATTTATCAACTGCTTACTTAGGTTTATTGTTGTTCTTTGCCCAAGAAAAATTTACTTAATATTTTCGTCCAGGTTTACTGCAATAATTGGCAGTTTAAATTATGTAGGCCTATGAAACCGATCATAGATCACATTATTTACGACTATTTTTGTGAAAATGCTATTATTTCCAAATGACAAAATGCTACAGTTCATTGAATCTAGAATCGTTTCACAATTCTCGTTTTCTTCCTCTAGTGACGGGGCATTTTTTTTGAGTAAACATTTACAGGATTAGGAATAAAGTAATTATTTTAGCATTGGCTCTAGTAACGGAGATTTATTACACCACTTAAGGTTTCCGTTTACAAAACAATTAGTGTCCATTAAGGTGATGCTCCAATTTTTTCCTTGCTTCTTTTCGGAGAGAGACCCAGGGCTCGACAGCGAGTGCTCCCCGCCGCCGCCTGGTAGTCCCCTCGATCCGCAGTTAAAGGACGCACTCCGCAGATCGACCCAGATAGTCAACGGCGGCAGAAACAAGGGACACGTCTCGCCATCGAACGGAATAAAACGCGTGCCTTGTAAGGGATCCGCTCTCGTCACGTAACACGCGAGAACGGCTTTTTCGCCAGTACTCCCGCCCGAGCGGTCGACTTAACAATACGACCCGGAGCAACCCTTTAACTACGACTAAACGACCCAATAAATCACGTAATGAGATGGCTCTCTCTCTTTCTCCCTCGCTTGGCCGGCTGTCAAGCCGCTGCTGACTTCGCGATCTCGCCGCTGTTAACTCCCCGTATCCCCCCGCATCGAATTTGCGGAGCCATTATCGCGCTTGTCCAGGTGCCTCCGGTGGCTGCAAGGGTAGGATGCGTCGCCATCAGAGCGAGCACGCAGTTAGCGGTATGTCCTTCTGGGTGCCGTTCATCGCCTCCACCTCTCATGAAGAATTCAGGGTGAATGTGAGCCGAGAGGGTACATTGCGAGCTCTTCGTTCCCGCGACCGGCTCTCCATCGCCGCTTCTATCTCTTGCTTTTATTATCTCTACACATGGTCCACCAGTTTATTCCACCTTTTCTGAACTCGAGGAAGTAGCACTGGTGATCGATTAAGCATGCAAAAACTCTGACCTCTTCGGATTCAGAGATACATAGGTCTATTGGAATGAACGAGCTAATTATTATTTTCGTTTTTCAATGGCGTCGATTAAGGAAGTAAAGTGGGGGCATAGTCCCTCCCCCATGTTTTTTTCCTATGAATGAAAATTCAGCCATGTATATTGATCTAATTTGGTTCGTAAATATTCCACTTTTGCAATCTGAAAACGAATGTGATTGTAAGGACACGGAAAATCATTCCTACTCAAAAACTAGTATTTCGCCCAAAAAGCCATTTGAAAGTTTAAAAAATCATTAATAAATATACTCATTTCACTGAAGCCCACAAGCAAGTTGAATATTTTAGGGTTAAATATTGCTAGATTGCTATTTTACGTGTCACGTTTAAAGGTAGGTATATGTGTTCATGAAATTTTAAAAGATCTCACTCTTGGAATAGGCATGTATATTTAGCTATTAAAAGCATATATACCTACTTACTTATGCTGATATCTTCTAGTTTGAATAAATTTGATGCTAGTAAGCCAATCAAAAGTGAACTTTAAATACTGCGGACACCCAATTGTTGAGGGGAAATTTTGTCTTATTGTAACATTCAATCATGAATGATAATGAAACCATGCTGAGTATATTGATGAATTTTAGTGAAGAATACTCCATTTTTTCTTACGATCCGGTTTGAGAAAATATGTAACACAATTAAATGATGAAAACCAACTTTATGGACAAGTTAATTTCAGATGTGCCTATTATTTTTTTAGGAATGATATAGTGGTTATTGCCACTTTTAAATCATTAACGAAGCTATCTTAATTACATTTTTCCATTTACTTTATAGATGCCCTCTTGGCTTGTAATATTATATATACTTTTCTGTTTTATCCTGAAGAAAATGGTGGGATTTCTTTGGCAGTCCCATTGTAAAGTCAGGCCTGTAGCCATCGAAAATGGTTCACTTATAATATCATATCTTAGGCGCGTTGCATTAATTCCGAGTAATTTCAGCTATTAGGAAAGGTGATTGGCAGCTAAGGTTATGTGCCCAAATTAAGATAGAAGGGTTATTGGGGAGAGTAATGGGATGTTTCAGGAGCGGTGAAGTTGGAGAGAAATCCAGAGTCGGAATTAGGCTACTTTTAGCGAAAGACGCTAAAAGGACCCCGGTATAACGTCTTATCCAATGGACGAAGTCTTAACTGAAGATTTCTACAGGCAGCATTCAAGTAGGGACCGATATACCTCTATACAGAGCTGAAATGGAGAGAGGTTTATCATTGAAAATTCTGTCTGTCTCAAAATGACAGGACTTGGACTTGGGTCCTCTGGATGGGAAGTCAGCAATCTAACGACCACAACCCGATCTCCGTTCTCAATTCTCTATCTCTATTCTCTGTTGATTGTTAAATAATGGAGAACAGGTAAATTCATAATGCCTGATAATAATTTTACCTAAAAATCAATGAGTGACAAAGAATTCATACTCATTGAACTGGGATCGCAAAGAATATTCAAAGACGCTAGTCATTCAGAGTATTCTGTTGGTGATACAGCAAGCCAACACAATGGAACAATTTTATGTTCCTTGAAGCTACCTCGCTTCCCTATGATTCAACCCATCTTCTTTCCCATTTCATGAACTGGCAGTGACTTTGGTGAAATACCGTTGAGGTGGTCGGGCGTGTAAATCTCGAGCGTCGTATCTCAGATGAGCCGTTCTCCAGGTGTTCGAAGGGAGCCCGGGTGCTGAGAGAGACTGGAGCCCGTGCATTTGCTTCCTCTTTTCACCTCCCGGGATGCCTCCTCACTGACGTTGCCCTCTCTCACGTGCGGCGATAATAATTCCCCGTTATGTCGCGAGGACCGAGATTTGAATTGCCTCGAATGGAACGGGGGTATTCCGGTGGAGACGTGCAGGGATATGGGAAACGTCTGAAATTGGTGTTTTCGTGGATGAGGAATTGGATCTTTTTCTCTCTCGGAGGAATTGCCGCCTTCCTTCTTCCTCCTATGCCATCGTCCCGTTCTTCGGGTTCCGTGCTCCCTATCCCCCCTACCCTTTTCTTTCGCACCGAGGTCCGGGCGAGGTGAGAAGGAATGACTGCAATTTTATCGGGTTCCCAAAGGTATCGCTCTCTCAATGGAACCAGTTTCCTTCTTTGTGGTGTGTCATTTCCCTTTGCCCTACATTATGCACTAGTGCCTTCCACCCTACCTCAACACTGCCTTACTAGAACAGGCATTGTTTTGGCGTATATTTTATAGCGAACATTTGTTCACTTCCCCTTTTATACCTTCTATATGGAATCTTAAATTAGATACCACTTATCGCCCCATTGCGTATTACGTTTCGTCTATCAAGATGGAGATAAAATCGTCATAAGCACACAAAACTCTGTTGAATGGCTAATCTATTTTTAAAGAGTCCAAAACCATCACGTTAGGCATTGCTCAAATTTCTCAACAATTTGGTGCAACGCTCGATAAATATTATTTCCACTAAATTAAAACTTGGTAAATCATTAAATGTGGTCAGCCCACAGAGTATAGGCAACTTTTTCTCAAGATTGTCCCAAGTTAGTAAATATGAATGTAATATTTCCAAATTATTCATATTGCAATCTGAGAAACCGATTTTTTCAGGCATTCATGTGAGTAACTATGAAACTGCTTTAAGTCCAACCCGGCGCTGTCTGGCGAATGAAAGTGACCTATGGGTTGTGCCTCTGTTGGTTGACCGCATTGATAGGAGATAATGCTAAAATTTATTTAATTGTTGAAAGAAACTGATTACGCTGTTTATTGAAATGTCCACGGTTTTTGCGACATGTCGCAACCGTGTAACACCTGTGTCAGTGACTTTGAGTGATTTGAGCAAATTTCATTATTTGTTCTCCTTTCTGTAATTTACCGTGCTCTTTGGTCCAAATGTAGGTTTTAATAGTGAATTAACTGACGTTACTCTTCGAATTTTCTCATTTCCCTCCACTTCCAGACATGCAGGCGCAAGCATGCAGAATAATTCTCTTCAGGCGAGGTGAGAAGGAATGACTGCAATTTTATCGGGTTCCCAAAGGTATCGCTCTCTCAATGGAAGAAGTAGTTGCTGTAGTAGTAATAGTAGTAGTAGAAAGAAGTTCAAATAAATCTAGGGAACACTTCAGCGTGACCCGCATTGCTCTCATTCGAACAAGGCTGTCATATTTGTCTCCAAGTTGTCCAGCTCTTAAGTTGTTTTACTTCTAGTTTTATGATGCTCAATTGGCCAGTTACGGACTGTTAGTGTGTGAGGTATTTAACTGCCATCTTTCCCGATAGATAGGGTTTTATGAAACGCACCCAAGTGATGATCATTCGGCATGAGATCTAACGTTGTTGGTAGGTCCCCATGACGGTTCTTATGCCAAGACATATTATCAGGCAATTATACCCTGGGCCGAGGAGCCCTAGTCTGCTTTATTCACGGGATACCATCATGTAAGAGACGATGGAGTGAATTTTAACTAATTAAGTGTACCTTGAATGTTGTAGTATAGCTTTCGTCAAATATGACTGGAAAAATATTGACCGATTTGACATCAAAATGCCTTAATCCTGTGGTTAGGTACTATAAATTTATGGAATATTCCGTGTTAGTATCTATGAAAGTATCCTCTTATTTCATTCAAAATTATAAATTTCATTAAATCTGCATGATATGATATTCGTATTTTCCATAAAAATAAAAATTGCATGCGCTATTTTGTAGTATAGAATGTTAATGCAACTTTTTTATTTCGTCAGATTTACTTATGAGGCGATTTCCAAATATACAATATAAACTAAATTTAGGGAACGAGAAGTGTTAAGCCAACCTTTGGAGGAAACAAGGTATAATATGTTATAAGTAAATATTTACACAAACATGAAAAACCCGATTGTTTGATTTATGACTGCGTAAGAATCGGAATAAAATGTTAACGTACCAGTTTCTAATGGCAAAACTATGACAGCAATGTTTTATAATCTGAAACTATAATCCAGTGGCGTGCTGGATACGAATTGGAGTTTTTGTTTACATTTCCTGACTATCATGTATTTGCCTTGATCCTCGCTTCTAGGACTTTGTCACCTCTTTCTTCAATATTCATTTGACCTCACGTACTTATGTACCACATTTCCTGCCTTTTCTTACACACTCCTCGCTGTCATTCGTTCCCTTCACATTAAACAGCTCCATACTCGTGGCTCGAGTTACTTAGTGCCCTTCAGCCTCCTGAAGGGCGAGTTGATGTTAGCCAAACGAGGTATTCGAGTCATTTCAGGCTAATCGTGAGGAAAGCGCATTTAATTCATTAGCTGCAATGCATTATGGAATTAATATTCAACAAAAATCGTTGGAAATTGCTCCTGATAATAAATGTAAAACGTGTCACTTCGTTTTTTTAAGGGCTCTCATCTAGCTTGCTGCTAGCATATAGCATCCAACCAACAAACAAATGATGACGGAACTAAATTAAATACTTATGAAATCAATTTGTTTCTTAAGTCTCTTTTAAAACGCCACTCTGCTAATCTAAGGCCTTTGTTTCAAAATTCCGTTGGCTAGAATGTTGCATGTTTTTCATTTATTGCTTTAGAGATGAATTAGTGGGCATTGAAGGCTTAGTAACAGATTTCTAATTCATTTTAAAGTTGAATAAATCAGGGCATTACTAGAATTACGACGCTCAGAACCAGATGTCACGTATTTAAAGTTGAATAAATAAGGGCATTACTAGAATTACGACGCTCAGAACCAGATGTCACGTACCATTTTCCTTTTCTAAGCGTTATGCAATCAGAGTGAAACGGCAAAATTAATTGACGGTAGAGAGGACTCCACATCCATCAGTCTTCCTCTCCTCCAAGGGAGAAATGCTAAATCTCTTCTCCAGACGTCTTAGGACTGCGGGAAGCCTTTAATCAAGAGAGCAGTGATTAGAGGAGTGATTAACCGCGACCCCCGTTACGCGACGCCCCGCTTTCCCACCCCTACCGTCCCACGCGTCGGACAGACCTCAGCCCGGTGCCAAAGATCGGAGATATCAACGAGCGACGAAAGTGGCTGCTTTCAGATGACAGCAGGAATTGGATTCGTGTAGTGAATGCTGGCCTCCCATGCCGAGGGCCTGGGTTCGAAGGTAGTGGCAGAGGTTTTTCAATGGTGTAAGGAATAAGTCCATTGGGACATACATACTTCTGACGAATGCTTTTTTACAGCAGTGAAGGCTTGTAATATTTAAAATGTGGTGCTACTGACAAGTGGTGATGATAAAATGGATCGATGGAGTGGCAAACGAAGAAAAGAAGGGCTCCAGTATCTTGGAACATGAAGACATGGTGGCCTGTTACGCACAATAGTTGTGGAAGAAGTAAAGGGAAGAATTGTAGTCATTGGAAGAATAGAGTGGGAAGTCCGTCATGCCAATCTTTCGACTGGTTACTGATGATTGTAAACTCTGTCACCACTTACGTTCAGTGTGAAGTGTACTTCAAGTTCAGTCCGTCAAGATGGGTCATGTACTGTGAACCCTTCTGCGCATTTCCTTATGAGCAGGCTAATGACAACGTCTTGTTTCTCTTCACCCTTCCTCCACCCCCTGTAAAATTCTTCGTCTACGAAAATACTCACGTGTCCTAAATGGCGCAGAATTTCTTAGCTATCGGCCGCTTCCTCCGAATAATTACTCTTCGGAGGGCTGCATAGCCAAACGAACGATTTCGTATGCGAGCGAAGGATTCCCCGCACGCCTTGCGCCCAGTGCAATGCGCAGAGCGAAGCATTCGGACGCGGCGCGGCGCGGCGCGAGAAATGCAAGGGGGACAGTCAGTGGGATGCGAGGCAATCACTCCGAAACCAGCGCTCACCGTTATGAGATGGAAGTCGGGATGTTCATCGCTATTAACGGGAACGAAAAAAAAATAAATGTTTTCTCTCTCTCTCTCTCTCTTTCTCTCACCCGCAGTCTAGCGGGCAGCCAATGTGAACCCTTCCCCTCCAAACTCACCAGCTTAAAAGATGCCGGCAAAGCGTAACCGATGCAGATTAATTCGGCCGCACGCCATGGGGAGGCGTGGGCGTTGGCACGCGTGAACGCCGGCAGCATCCTCCGACAAAGGATGCCTGCCGGTCCTCCTCCTTCGTTTCTCCCCGTTGGAATCGAAGATTTTTGTTGTTCTGATGCCCTCCTCGTGGATCTCGGCCCTTGCTCACAATCCATCATGGTGGGAAAAAGAAGACGCCCAAAGTGTCAGTTGTGACCTCTGAAAAAAAGTGCGTCTTAGTGGTAGAGGAAGAAGGCTGTGGTGAAAGAAGAAAGGGCACCGCGTATCGCGATTTATATCCAAATTTCAATGTCGATGTTTTACCATGAGTGAATGAAATATATGGGCTGAGATGAATGACTTAATAAAGAAACGCTTTTCTTATCTCTAGATGCATTCAGTATAGATTAGCGTCGCTATAGAAATATTTTCAGGGGGTTGCCAGTAATTCTTTTCAGCAACCTTGCCCCTCAGTGATATCGCAATGAAAGCTCAACATATTCAACAAGCAGATACAAGTATTTTACTTTTCCACCCCATAACTACTGTCTCTTTTTATTTTTTTCGTATACTATATTACAATATATATTAATAAATAATATTTTTCCTCAGAGATGTCTCTGTTATCTTTGGTTCTGCATTATCTTCATAGTAAATTTCCTTTTTACTTGCTGAAATGGATTGTGTTGATTTCTTCCTGTCCTCGATTTCCTCAGTTCAGGGTGAAATTAAAATGCCAAATTTCCAGCTTTAACATCCTTTCTGTTCCATATCTCCTGAGGATGTAGTGTATTCAAAATGCCAAATTTTGAGTCTTTATCTAACTATTTAATCAGTATGCTACATCTCTTACCCATTTCCAGGTTTGACATTGCTCATTAGTGCAAGAATGTTTGCCGATGGTCTCGCCTATTTCCCAACCCCAGCCAACCACGAATACATTCCGTTAAGGATATTCTACGCTGTTTCTGTCCCTTCTTTCATTCCCTTGGTGGGGAGGGAGGTACGTTCGCTCTAACGTGGTGAAACCCGCAGTGGTCAGTACTTATTACGCGGACTTAGTTTCCACGCTGCATTCTCACTGAAGTCGATACTCCTGCGAGAGTAAAATCTACTTTCACCCGGTAAAGGTCCAGCTATGTAGGAAACACGAACACCTTCCTTCAATTGGGGCTGAGACAGGAAACGGATTACATCCTAGAAAATAATTTAAAGTGCTCAACTCCTTGGTTTCCTACAATATCCCGGTCAATTTCACTACCTTTTGTTCAATAATTTAAAGTGCTCAACTCCTTGGTTTCCTACAATATCCCGGTCAATTTCACTACCTTTTGTTCCTCTTGCTCACGAAATATGTAGCCGGACTGTGTAGTCTGTACGGTAACGCGTCGTTGCGGTAACTCAAAGCTATTGGGCTCTAATCAGACCTGGGATAGGGTGATTAAGTCGTTACTGCGTAATTGATTACTCAAAAGACGCCGGTTACATCTCGACTCGATTATGAATGGTATGTTATCTTAGTGTTGGAGTGAGAATATATGGTTTAACATGGTTGATTCATAGTTAAGCATGATTTACATGAATATAAAAATGCCATTTGCGGTTGAAATATCGGAATTAAAACGCCATTTGCGGTTGAAATATCGGTGGTATGTTGGCCTGGAAGCTAATAGTTCGCCCACAGTTTAACATGTGAGGCTTAACTATGTGAAACCACGGAATTGGAAATGAAACACATGCACATTCCACGCAAACGCTTTATTAGTATCGACCATGGTTTCGACATTTAAATGAACATGCAATTTCAATTTCGACATGTAAGATAATAATGACATTTACGTGTCGAAACCATGGTCGATATTAATAAAGTGTGTTTGTGGAATGTATGTACAACGTGATATTTCCTTTCCAATTTATAATAGATCGCCGTTTTCAAACCCATTCAGGTAACAAATATGGTGTTCATCTCAGTTTTTAAGTTAGATTATATCGTAAAATCTGACTCTAGCGATATATCAATGCGCCAGCCATGATAGTCATTTCGGTAACATGCTGGCATGGAAGCTTGAAGATCGCCAGCTTGTACTCCGCGTAGATCATAGATATTGTGTATCTTAGTAATCAAGTTAGATTATTTGAAGCAACATGACTTATGCGTGACCCGAAAACATTACTTCATTAACGGGATGTGTCAATTAAGTTCGTATTTCCCAATATATTTCGTAATTCCGGTGTTGTATTTTACTACCCATTTTTATAGCCGAAGTGGAGCGTGCACAGGGCATAGATTTTTTTTCCTCGATCGCCTTTCGAGGGGTGTAGATAGACGACGGAGCGAGAAGAAGGTTGGAGTGATCTGTGAGACACTAAAGAGGGAATAGCAAAGCGAGGATGGGATGAAAATTACTAGGAAGCAGTGAGAGGCACGCGCGATGGAGTGGCTGAAAACCGGACGGCGTTTAGACCTTGTTAAAAAGGAGGGAGGGTCGGGACAATCCAGGGGAAAAAGAGTAGGCAACGGTAAACCTCTTTTTTTCTTTCAATAATCCTCGCAAGGAATGAAAAAAGCGAGGACGGGACGAAGGGAGGCGTCTTAGCATTTGACTGCGAGGCGAAGGGAACGAAATTGCATGGAACCTAGGAATTCATGTGCCGTGACAAAGTGGGTCCAACGGAATCCCAGCAGCCGTACCGCGGAACCACCTGCTTACGTCGCCATTTATGTATGGATGGTCACTTCATTTAGTTTTCATGCCTCCTGGAGCGAGTGCAGTCTTTAGATTAACCATGGCAGTGAGTTTTTTATCGGAATGAAATACCTGTACAGAATTAATTTTCTTGGCACCATTCCGATTTTTTCGCAGATTTACTCAAGATATAACTTGGGAGTATTGTTGCGGGCAATGTGCGCTGGGACACACCATTTTATAAGACGCTATAAAAAATATATGTATTTAATTTTCGTGAAATGTCCTTGTTAATTTAATATTTCTTAAACTCTTGTACAAATATTCATTACGAGTTACGCCCGCAATTTATTACTGTGATGATGCTTTTCCGGGCATTGATTCGCTCCAATTAGTCAACTTTACTTTTGCTTAAATACCAACATCTTCAGTTAATAAAACTTGTAAATTAATCCAAGTAGTTAGCATGACTAAAGTTACGTGTATCAAATAATTGATACACTAATATTGAGTGCCATCATCTACATTTTATTTAAACATGGGTTCTATCCCAATCCAATAAGTCAGTTGAAATTACCAGTATCAAGCGCTTGTATGCTTTTCAAATGAACTAGTAAAATCTACTTCTAAAGCACTAAAACTATTACCTGATATAAAATGCATACCAATTTTTTTAAACTATTTGTCTTCGTCATTTTAGGATTTAAGTTTATACCTACCGAGTTTAGGAAATTATAACTCGGTGTGAAAATTATTTTTTTTCACGATTCTTGCTTCCGTTACCTTCCAAGCATTCTTTTATTGTATGGACAGTTTAAACAAATTTTAGGTAGATATCACTATAATTCATCATTTTAGTCAGTATTAAAAGTATAATACCTGATATTGGGCTTCTAAAAAGGTATATGGGTAGTTCCTTTCTGTTAAAAATACAATCACCCGTTTCATTGTGAATGGTTTCTGTAGTTTTACTTTTCTGCTCGGGTCTATCCCATCACTCGCGAAATGAAACGGAACCGAATGGTACTTACATGCAACCACCACCTACCTTATATGCAACCTTACATGCCTCCTTACCACCACCTTACATGCAACCACGTACCTCTTGTCCTGTGTCCTGAAATCGATATTGATGTAATAAACGCATAAACGGTAGTATTTCCATTCCAACGGAAAGGAATGAATTCCCAATCGAGAGGTCCGTTACGACACCGACTTACTCGCATCCAATGAGATTGAATTCTAAAATCTTGGCGAGGACATCAAGCTCCGCGAGGACAGCAAGTCTCTTTGAATTCGACTCCTTCTTGGGGATAACATGATGCAAATAAAAGAATTTTTAACCTTGAAACCTTGTTTCCACGAGTAGTTCTCTTCCCCGATGGATGGCTTCTTGTTGTCAGTCAGTATGTATGCTCCAGTAAACTGCTTATCTTTCACTAAAAACTGTTCAGAACCTCTCTTTGTAGTGAAATATTAAATTTAAATCATCGCTTAAGTATGAGAGGCATAAAATTTGATAGACTCTCCGTATACCTCTGCAAGCTATTTCTTAAAAAAATGTAAATTGGAAGGGTGGACGGGGGCCTTCAGGATCCCCAATGGTACTTAGACCTCTTTAGATTCATTGTGCCAACCCACATTTAACCTGCCCGCCACTTGCAGACGGGACAAGAGCACCACGGTAGCTATTTCTTATGTATACATTTTAAATATTTAGATTCTGCTAGATACATACCCATTCTCTTCCATAGCGTTTCTCTCTCTATAACATTTTTATTTTCTGACTTTTTTTATCCTCCTGTTCAGTATGCCCTTTAACTTGCATATGTAAATATATCCAAAGGAATCGAAACATATATTTCATAAATATTTCCCTGTTCTTCAGGTTTCTCACATGCTTTTTTTTAGATATAACTAAGTGTTATTGCATTAAAAACTGTATAAACATGTGCATGGTGAACTAAATGCTGCCATCAATGCATATTCTTTGGCTCTTCAAACCATCCCTACCGTGATCCAAAGCTTCTTAAAAGTGTCTCATTTATCATTCCTAAAGTTTTATGACTGCTATATTTATTCCCATTTTCAGACTTTTCTGCTCAAGGTATACTTTTCCTTTCTTTTATCCTCGATTAAAAACTCATCGCCTTGCATCTTGTATCACATCAAATTTCACCATTTTAAAAGTTTAAAATTCCGTAACAGCAGAAATTTAATGGAGAAAAAATAATTCACCTTTACTGGGACTCGAACTCGAACCCCCTGATTTCCGTGGGTAGCACCGTTAAAGTTTTCGCGGCTAGTTCGCGAGCTTTGAATTAAAATTCCACCTTAGAAACCTATCTTCCCACTCTTTAGGTTCTCTTCTTATGGGTAAAATCCTCTCAGCGTACTTCGTTTATTCCAATAGGTACTATTATTTTCTCACCATAAAGAACAGCACCAAATGTTTCTCTCCTATTTTTGAAATTTTTATCAGGTTACTCAAAACTTATCTCTCTTCTTATCATACATTTTGTTAGTTTCTAGCATTCATTTCATTTTAATAATTTTTTTTAACCTTCATTTCGAGTTATTACAATTCTGCCTTTATTTAAGTCGTATTTAGAACATAATATTATATATTCCAAACTGACAAAGTCGTTATAACATACCGGCCATTGGTCGTCAATAATATTTCGCCATCATTCCACACTCATCCCGGGCCCATTTTTTATTGACTCAACATTTATCCCTTTGCCAAACTTGAACATCGTATAGAGAACATCGATCATTTTTTTAAATTTAGTGGTAGTTAAATGAGTTTTAAATGTTATAGTAATTGAGGTTGTCCCCGCAATTCTTTTTGTACATGATCACTTCAATGCTCCAGGCGGACATTAAATATTTTCCATTTGTTTACCAATGTTTTTTCCTGCAAGTATATTTATTTTTTTATTTTCCACTACCACAGAAGACAGTATAACATTACTATTAACAATGTAACAACAGCCATGTCCTGAGTGGTGAAAAAAGTCCAGTACTGAAATGAACTTTTATATTTTGTCTGGCAGAAAGTAAGTGTTCCAGAGGATTTTGAGTCTACTCCTATCTCATCTCATGGTAAACGTACGTTCTTAGGCACGGTAATTACGCTACGCCTGTGTACTTCAGGGAAGCAGACAAATTCGGCACCATAGAGAACACCAGTGTCCGCTTCCACGGTCGGGTTGGACTAGGTCGGCGCCGGAGCGAAAATATATAGATGTTCACTGCCAATAAGTAGATTACCACGAATAAAGCTGTAGATTTTCACAATGGATTTGCACTGCCCTATAAATACAATATTTACCAAATTTTGGTGAACATTTCACTGCTAGTAGTTAAGTTGGTGATCATGACACTGACGCCGTGACGGAAACCAGTGTTTGCTAATTAAAATTATAATCAATATAAATATATTGAGTTATTCGCAATTTTCTATTGTTCAAAACTATTGGTCATAATAAATGCAATTGAATTTCAGTTTGCTCAAAAGGAATATTTTTTTTAAATAACTCATGGCAGTCAGCCTGATAACTATCCATCACAACCATTAACTAAACGCTGTGGAAGTGGGGAAGAGATGTCGCCGTAACAGTTAACAGAGTAATCAACAAGTTAACAATTTCTCTTGGCGGAGGTGCGCGTAAAAACTTGTGTATCGCGACATAACAATAAAATTACACGTTCCCGCTCGCCCCCCTCCTCCCTCCGGAGGACATCATCCCTTCGGATTCCTTCACCCGAAACGACGATCGGGGAGGGGTCGACGGCCAGTGGCAGATGGCGCGCCACTCCGATTGCAGCAGCATCACTTCACTCCGAAGTGCACCGACGCGTGCCGGAGGCTACCTACCATTGCTCCTCCCGCCTCGTCCCAGAAAGCGTCGGACGCGGCGCGTAATAATTCCGACGTCTTCACCTCCGTCTCTTGTAGTCGGATCTCGAGAGTCGATCCGTATTCATTGGTTCTAAGCTGCGATATTCCGCTGTGGTTGGGTATTCTGATGTAGGGAGTCGTGTCCGTGTAGTAGGTAGAGTACTAGCCTCTAGCCTCGACGTACCAGACTCGAATCCTTGTAATGGAATGATATTTTTCATTGCCAAGTTATCGTATTTGAATGCTCTTAGAATACTTTTCATTGGTAACCTATTTGAATGCTCTTTGTATATTTGTCATTGGTAAGCTGTTTAGGGCTCTTCGGTTATTTTCGGATATTTCTGATATAAGGATACCCTTCCATTCCTATCATTTTAGGTAGCCTCCTAGTCTGAAGTTCCTGTAAGAGCGGGTACAGACAAAAAAAACAAAGATGGCTATGTGATGTTTCCAACAACACTTTGGTTAGAAACTATATCCATAGAATAATTTCAAATGCTTAACCTTTTCAACGCAAACCTAACTACGTACAGCCGTAAAACGGATAGGATCTGTATTTTTTATTACTGTATGAGTTAAAACCGTAGTTTAATCTAATGAGAATCTTTACTACGCGAATAATGCATGAATATCTCAAAATGGCTATAAACTTAACATGTTTTATCGGTTTTCAAACCGAAGTGCGCCCATCTGGAAGCAGTGATGGCAAAATTACCACAAAATGGCCTGTTCCCCAAGAATAAAAAATTAATCTCCTACAGTGCAGTGTTTTGCCACTTACAAGTGTAAATAATGCGTTAATTTCATTAATACTTGTTTACAGTATCTTGGTATGTTACTGTCGATTTTAACAAAGAGATGATGTTCTTAATGCTTACCTTCATCGCATACAAAACAGCTCCACGTAAGATGGCATTGGCGCTAGATTTCAAGGTTAGCTATCTCAACGGTGGTAATTATATTGCTGCAGTAGAGTTCAGTTGTAAGCTGAACGAACTGCAGAGGTCGTATCGCAAATTCTAAACAACCCTTAGATAAATCTTCTTGATGATAAAATAGTAAGTAAAATGATCCGTGGCCGGTACGGGATTTAAACCCACGGTCTTGTGTCACCAAGACGGCAACCGATCTGGTCACCGTGGATTGCTGATATGACATCCTAAAAAACAGAAATGAAGAAATTATTATATGGGAAATAAAGCACCTTGAACTCCCAGGGTGGTATTAAAAACTATGACGGCTAGTTCGCTGGCATGCTACGCTTGGCATAGGATCAACATTGCTTCCGAATCTAGAGTATCTATTTCCTCATTTGTATTCCGCCTCTTGTCTTATCCGGAGAACAACTGGTAGCTTTTCTTTACAGCGTGATGCCGCAATATGAAATCCTAGATCCTATTTTTTCCTCTCTGACAGCTTATTTCAGTTATTTTATCTTCCTGACGTGGCATTCCTGTGAGTAGACCATACTGACCGTAGATTCCGGGTTTGAATGCGGAAGACGCCTCCATAAGTGCTGCCTCTTGCGCTGGAAAAGGAACCATCAGCACCGATGCATTGAATCGACGCGCTGACAGGATTCGTGCCCGGTTTCCTCTACCCTCGCCGACGAGACCGGCCTACAGGTCGAACACTGTGTTGTTATTTTATCTCCCTTTTGCTCTAATTATCCGCTCACCCTCAAAAGGCCCAAATAATTGCAAACATCGTACCTTTCCAACGATTAACTGCCACTACAGTTATTGCTCACAAGCCATTACGTACCGCACCATAGCCATCCACGGATGAAGTGGCTTTGCGGGTAACAATACAATAAGGATGACTGTGAAATTATGTTACCGGCACACATTACTTGAATTTCGTGCCCATACAATCGTTACCAGAGAGTTCAGACTCGGAGCCTAAACAAATAAAAAAAATAATTTGTATTCCTTGAAGTCCCTTTATTTTCTCATGGGTTGCGGAAATTCATGGTCACCTAAAGAAGCAAACCAAATAAGTATATTTCCACTTAAAATGTATTATGTACGACTGGTTTCAATCAGGTTTCTTGAGGTACCTGAAGATGACGTTAATGCTTTGAAACTAGCCGTACCTAATAAATTATAACTGGAAATATACGTAGTTGGCTTGTTTATTTAAGTGATTGTTGATTTAAGTTCTAATGTACTGTGTCTGATACCAGGGTTTGCTCAAGCTAGGAATCACAGGAAGCTTAGAGTACGTAGTGAATTATTCGGGTAGGACTACCAAAGCCAGGTCCTAAATAGTGCCGTTTTTGCCATTAGGATAGTGGGTTTGGTTGGTGGTAGGAATTTTAAGGGAATGGAGGAAGTTTGGAGAAAATTCTGTCTCGGATAATTCTGCTTTTAACGAAAGATAATATGGAGTTTACGGTTTAACGTCCTATCCGACGGACGCACATTACTCGAAGTACTCCTCACAAAGCATCCCTGTGGGGACCGGTATGCCGATGAAAAATCTCCGCTTCTGCTGAGGTTCTAACCCGGAATCTCGGGATGGGTGGCCAGTACTCTAGCCTCCACATCAACTCTCCTAGATGACGTTCTAGAAACAGGAGTCGGAAAACTGCGGCTCAGGAGACTCAAGGTGCTAATTGTGTATGTACTAATGGCTCTAAAGTGAATTTGAAAATGGAAATAAAACTATAGTAGTCTCATTAGTTGAAGTATGTATTGCCATCGTATTTGATTTTCACTTGCCTTCTTTGTTTCATCAAATTTATAAATTACTTTTTTAAGTATTTTTGTGTTGGATAACGTACGACTTCAAGGTTAATGATTTGGTTTGTTTATAAATAATGTTAATGACCGCTGCCCACAACGCATCATGAGCATGAACCTACCTACCTACCGAGAGAATTTTACAAGTACACGTCCCTGGCTTTGAAGTCGTTGCTTCCATTGCGAACTTCAAGGGCGAGGCGGCCGGAGGTGGCGACGGTTTCGCCGTGAGAAATCTGGGGGAACGACGAGATACGCTTGCGCCATCCGCTTATCATTAATTATTCTGGTGCACATGCCCTCCGGAAGGCTGCCTTTGCCAGGGTCACGGGCGAATTAATTAATGCCCTAATCTCTCTCTAATGGCGAATGACGCAGTCGCAAAACGTTGGCAGCCAAGAAAAGGATCAGTGGAGAGGACGCTCTGAGTATTTATATCACGAGATCAATGGGCGGAAGTGGGAAATTCCTCAAATGCAACCGTGATATTCCTGATGGGAAATCCGGCTGTAATGAATATCGAACATCAAAAAGTTAATGATTTTGCAATTATATTCAAGGTCTCCCTTGAGTAACATTAATTTCTACAGACGATCAGTTGGTTAAAAATATTATATACATAATTTCAAAGAAGTTATCTCACATGTATGGAATATTGTAAATTACCAAAATGGCACTCATAAATAACTATGCCATATTTATAAGTTTATATGAATACATCATTAGCTAAAAATGTGCAAAATATTTACATCAAATATCTCACATTTTAAAGCAAGGATTATTCTGTTTATGCGTGCCCTGTCTTAAGATAATATATATTTATTGGGTTATCAAAATTAGCTAATTTATCTCCGAGGTGAATGAAATAATTTCTCATCTTCGATGTTTCTTTTAGGCACTAGCAGTTATTTATTGGATATAACATTAACTAAATATCTGATTATGACTCAGGGGATAGTTAATAAAAGGAGAGTCTAGGTTGATTATTATTTTAATAGAGGAAGAAAATGTTATGATTAATAATATTATTTCTGCGTTTCTGTATATGGACATAGTTGTGCACCTAAGAAATGGGCAAGAATCTTGACAGAAGAGAATTAGTGCATCTAACTCTTACTTAGCCACATAAAGCATTCTTATGCTCAGTGGTATCATGTTCCTCCTTAGGCACGCGACTTCGTGCCTCTGGGCAATAGTTTCATGCCTATGGCTATAAAGATCGGATTAGTAAGCACCTTTACTCGTCTAAGTCTTAAGGTTTGTGGCTTGTCGGAGAAAATCCTTGGATTTATTCCCACGATTAAACTCAGACTTTCCGTGCCTCTGACGCACCTGGCAGCTTCCTCTCAGCAACAATCCTTTTTCGCTATCTCGGTTAAATGAACATCACTCTGGAAATTCATTGGGGGGAACGTTGGCACATGAACGAGTTTTCCCTTTGGTGATAATATCTCGTTAGTTGTAGCGACGAAATATTCCACGTGACTGTACTTCAGTCTATTTATTGTTTCATTTTATATTTCTCTTCCACCATGCACATTGGTGCTACGTCTTCACATGATTGCCCTCCTATGTTTCACGAATTATAATGAACGAGACTTTCAATCATAATTCCCCCGACATCTTTACCTTTCAATTTAAAATTAGTTGTAGTGGTTTTTCGGAAGAGATGACGGACAGCTAAGTCGATTTGCACCATTTAAGCAAGGAAAGGTAATTGGGCTGTGTTAAAAATTCTTCTGAGAGCAGACTTAAGTGTGGTGAGAAACCTGGCGTTGGCATTTGCCTGCTTTAACCAAAGTCAGTGAGTACACGGTTTAATGTTCCATTCGACGGACGGAGTGCTGCACCTGATGAGCTCACTACAAAGTTCTCAAGTAGAGGTCGGTAGACGGAACAAAAATCTCTTCAACTGCCGGGATTTGAACCAGGACCCTCCGAACGGGAGATCAGTACTCTTGCGGCCATATCAACCCGATCCCCAAGTTTTCCCTACATATTTATCACATATACGTTTGTACGCCCTCATCTGTTTACTTTTTATCATTAAAGACTCTTATCATCAGTTGCTATATCATTGCTTCATTCATTGCTTTACACGAAGCAATTTTCCTGCTTATATATTCAGTAGACTGTGCAAAAGCTTATTGGTAAATGTCCTTCCAAAGAGGATATCAACTGCTGATCTCAGCTGCGTCATATAGTAGTTTGGTATTGGGGAGACATAGGAATTTCATGGTTAGACAGGGAAGGATGGAGAAAAACTCGAAGGCAGCATTGCTCTACTCTTAAATAAGGCGCAATAGGGTCCACTGTTTAGCGTCTCTTTCGATGGAAGAAGTATCGCACTCGAAGTGCTCCACATACAGCACACATGTAGGATCAGCCCCTTCGGCGGACCCTCCCAACGGGCGGAACCCCCGGACGCGAAACATATGCAAAATGAAAATGAAATGATGACCAAAAATGAATGAATGAAATGAAAGTCTAAATAAATTGAGGTGAAGACGGAAAGTTAAAATAACCTCCTAGTAGATACCGCCCTAGATAATAATAATAATAATAAAAACACAAGTAGGATCGGTTTACCTCAAAGCAATATGGTAATTAGGCTTGATGATGACGCCCAGGATACGCGTATTGACGTTGTAATTACACCATTGGACAGTTTAAAGGAATTTGTTATTCTTGTATATACTATCATTACACAATGTTCGTCCATATAACGCCGAAACTTGTAAAATTTGTCTTAAAAATCTGCCACTGCCTGGAATCCAACCGATGTCGGATGGAAAAATAGAGCGCTAACCGTCACGCCTGGCTATCGCATCTTAGCCAACTCATCCTAACGCCAGTTCTTTGAAAGGCTACCAGCATTGAACACGTCAAATTCCCGTGGTTCTTGGTCTTGGGAGAATAAGAAACGGGATGACGGAACAGTGTGATGTATGAGTTGGGATTAGTTCCAGCATTCAGTAATCCGGATTTTATTGTGACACTACCGATCAAAACATCATCCCCCGAAGGAGCACTGCCTCTCCGGTGATCGCGTGCGGAATGCGGTGCGAAAGGAGTGGGCCGTGAAAGCTATCTGCTCGGCGTGGAGACGATGGAGATGACATACGGTCCATCGCGGCTCTTCAGCACCTCTTTACGCGCCTTCCCTTTTGTCATCTTATCGGGGGTAGGGGGGAAGCGGTTCATGTGGGTGTGTGGATGGGAAAGACGAGAGGGCGGTGAGGGAGGGGGTGAAGTCAGCGTGTGTGGGGGAGTGAGGGGGTGACGCGTCCGCTCCGACGGATGTTGATGGCATGGTTTGGGCGGGGCGTAAATGGAAGTGAGCGCGGCGCCTTACCGCTGAAGATGTATGCGGCAGTCCCACGCGATAAGTCCCCGTCGGTGGAATGCGAGAGTGCAACTAAAGCAGCGAGCAGTGAAGAGGGTTGTCTCGGGGTGGAGATGAGAGATTGTGCCGGGGAGGGTGGGATCTATGGCGGTTCGACGGTGTGCCTCTGCGGGAGGGAAGTGGGCAATAAGGAGCGCGTCGGGTCGAGTCCTGGAGGCGCCTCAGTGGACAGGGGATCTTCGTTGTGCAGTTGGCGCGGCATACTGCGTTCAATTGATTTCGCGTTTATGATGCCTAATCGATGTACTGGGCGTTCGATTTTGATTCGCTCCTTTGAAATTAAATGCGCTTGTAACGAAGGAGAATTTAGACATGAACGCAAGTCATTGTGAAAATGGATAGTTTTGCTTCAACTCCACTTTTATGTCCATACATTGATTTTGACGGCATAGTGTTAATTTGGTGGCGGTATAAACGCCATCTTGAAGATGACACTGTCGCCGTAATCGATAGGTAAAAATAAACTAAAAGTCGAGTTGCAACAAGTCTTTCATTTTCATTATATTCAACGTTTAGAAACTACACCAAGTTTCACCTACCGCCAACAATTTAATCATAACCGAACTTAGCATTCGGTAAGGATTGGATTGCTGGCAACTACATCTATATTGCATAAAACATACTTTGTTACATAAAAACCACCGTAAGGATGTGTGGTAAAGGATGACTTCACACCAAGAACGAATTATCGACGAGTATATTATTGCTTTGTTGGTGGTTACACTAGCTAATGCACTTTTAACATATAATGTTGTAAGGGAACACGGCGATTCAAAAGCAACATAGCCTCTTACCTTAACTGAAAGGAGACCTATCGGACAGAATAGGCGTATATTATGTGTTATAAAAGTCATTTACTCCAAAAAAAGTTCTATTAAGCTGAAACATATAATCATTTATTTTATGGCTCTCATTGACGCTCCAATCGCGAGCGTTACACTCATCTAGCATTAATTATAGCATTCAAAACAAGAGACATTTTGATTTGGGAGTATACAAAAATTTCTTTTGTTAGCGAAGTACAGTTGGATGGCGCAACCAATCGTTTTTTTCCTTATTGCAGTTTACCGTTCCAATGGCTTTATCTGGGTGGCTTCATTTGCTTTTTCTCCTTAGTAGGTATATATCATGTTGAAATTATTTTACTGCCATGAATCGTGAATTTTTCTCTGTGTTATAAAATGTTCAACAGAAGAGCTTTCGCCATCTAAGATTTTCAGTGGTGTTGAGATTAAGCATTCAGACAAGTCTGCTTGCGTGGCTTTCCAATTCATTGAATGCTCACGGCAGCTTCCTTTAGCCGTCACTCTTGAAACCGGAATGTTCGGATATGGTAGTTTTCCTTCCTCTCAGAGTTAAATGTAAATTTGATTAAAAAGTTCATGCTAGGTAGATGCTTGGAAAGGATGCATGCTAGGTAGATGCTTGGAAAGGATTCTAAAATTGCTTGTCCGTGTTACCAGATGCAAATGTGAATGGCCATGACCCCGACGATAGCGAGTAATTGTTATATACCTGCGGTACGAATGGCTCTATCTTCAAGGATTCCCAGTGATCGATAAAAAACATGCATATTCCGTGATTGATGAGTCATAATAAATCATGTATGATACTTTGAAATTGATCGAAATAACAAAACTGGGAAAACTGCCGAGTAAAGAGCGTCACCAATGGTAAAAAACAAAATAATCTAAATCCGAAGGGTTAATTAGACAACATTTGGCAGAAATATTTATTTTCACAAATCAGTAAATATATTCTGATAAAAATAATTTGATAAAACATTAAAAACAATGAATAATCAACCTATATCCACAACTATGAATTTTAAAAATATGATAATTAAAGACTTTATTGCCCAAAATTGGAATACAATGTCATCCTATTTTATTACTATACCCGTAATTTTTGTCATTCGCCTAAATATTGTAGTGAAGATAACTCTGGGTTTAAAGAAATTTTTAATTTGAAATTAGATTATTTAAAATTCCAGATAGTGAATATAAAAAAGGTGCTGGATAGTATAGTTGATTAGCCATTCCTACAAACTAAAGTTCGTGATAATTGAATTTTTTAGAAAAAATATCGCTGGGACCTTACCCAAGGAAATAATTATCCTAAGCTAGTTTCGTAGCTAGGGGTTTTGTTTTGAGATTAATATGAACAATAAAAGTTTTTCGGCGTTGATAACATACATTTACTCAGTGTTTTATTGTTACTCAACACGTACTGGTCGGCAGAGCAGCTGCAGTGTATTAGGACACCTAGGCTGTTTTTTAAAATCTAGAAGCACTATTGAACTACGTTGAGAAGTCGGATAACAAGATGCTATACATTAATCGTAACATGTGGAAGTAATAAAAGTGGATTCCCTACGTTATACGGAACTGAGCCATCGAAATGTACGGTGGTCCGAATATTTGTTAGATCATATTAGCAGAACGTAGTCGGATGTCCAGTTTATTACAGTTGTTTACTCATCGAAATTAGTGTCAATTACATACTTCTGGGAACATAATATTTTATATCTGATGAATTTATTTTCTTCCAAAGTGAGCATTATATTTACCTTTGGGAGACGATGGAGCAAACCATCTATGAAGTCCAGGTTTTCATTCATTCATTTTCATTCATTTCATTCATTCATTGACCTGGGGGTATAGTGGTATGCAATGGTGGTACACATCTAAAATAATTTAAATTCATGGTAGCAAAATTAGGTTTTATGGTGCTTTAACTCTTAAGATTATATCGCACTGCGTGGTCGACGTTGATCCTTAGCCCAATCCTAGGACTAACACAACACCCATTCCCGTAGCGAGATTCGTAACCATGACCTTTGGGTGGTTAGATCACATGGTGCCTTGCCAACAACTACCGTCACCTCCACATTTAAACCCATGCAAGTCTGTTTAATGGAAAGGGTGACTATTTCCACACCTACTATCATAATGAGCTTGAAAATGATCAAATTTCAACTGTCAATTAAGAAAAGATGCACCTTTGTACTATTTCATTTGGTGCCAACATACTGTAATTAAAATGAATAATTGGTATCTGCCTGGCAGGGAAAAGAGAAGAATTAAAATTGTGAAAGCCGAATTTTCTAATAATATTAATGTCTGAGATAAAATGTACCTTTGTATGAAACGGAGATAATGCATATAGACTGACTTGGTTAAGTCTGAAAATAAAGGGACCACTTAATTGGATACACTACTTTTCCATATTGATTCTCAGCACTAAAAATCTGAAATGTAAGTATTCGTTAAAGTCCAATCTGATATCGCTTTATTAATTACAAGTAAGAGTAAGTATGCTGAAGTATCCACTCATACTTGGAGAAAGAAAACGTTTAAAATATATCTTTGAGGATGCCTTAGTTGTTACCCAAATATGGTTGTTCAAAACAGGCCATGCATACCAATGAAATAGCTAATGAATTTCAGAGTGCAGCCTTAATAATTTCCTCTATTCTTTGAAAATGAATAACTGTCGACCTGCTCCCATCATACACTTAAACGACTTCCTCGCGTGAACGTCGTTGTTTTGGAGGAGTCAGCCGAAATCATCTACGTCGGATCACTCACGCATTACTTTCCCCGTCGCCTGGGGACAAGAGATCCCAAACGATCACCGTAACGAGCTCTCAGGTAAATGAGCAATGTTTTTTTACGCACTCCTCCCAACTCATTTTCATATTTATATCCGACCCGAGTCAGGTTTTACCTTCCCGAAAGGTATAATTATCCGTAAAAGCCACCGCACAAGTCGAGAACGAGCTCTCGAATATCCTCATTTACCCGACAGTCAGCTTTGCACAATCCTCACCTCCACCTCACTTTCTCCCTCTCTTTCTCTCTCAATCTTCCTCCCTCTCTTTCCATCCCCCGTACATGCATAAATCTAGCAGGAATTGCATTTCGAGCGACGCCGGAACGATCCCCTTATCTCAACAAGCCATTATAATTGTTACCATGGGAGCGGACGGGAGACGTCAGGTAGTCTCGAGGGATGGGTAGGTGGGGTGTGCGGGCGGGTCGTAAGGGGACGAGGGGGCAGAGGGGCGGACCCAGTGTCGGGCGAATGTATTTGTGAACATACCGATTGAAATGAACATGGGGAGGAGCCGGCCACGGCGGGCGAGGATGTCAGGGGATGCGGTGCCGCGGGAGATGGGAGGCACGGAGCGGAATGGGCGGGCGCGCGTGCAAGAGTGGCGTCCGGAACGGGGAGGGGGCGGGAGCGGCAGGAAAAAAAGGGAGAAAGGGATCGAACGCATCGGTGGAGGAAGGAATATTAAACAGAGGGACGAGAGGAGTGGCCGAGACGCGAGATCGAGTCGAGAGAGAATCGAAGACGGTTTGAAATAGGCTGGTGTGATTGTGATGGAGATGAAAATTCTGCCGCCTGTCTGTCATTACGTGAACGACCCAGTGGTGTGGAAGCGGGGTTCATGTCTTCCTTCACCTTCACCAGATATTTTTAGGTCTTGATATCTTGATATTGCTGTGATAGTTATTTACGAAGGGTCGCTAATTTTCTGGAAGGATAATTCGGCTAATAGCGTTTTGTCTCGTTTCAACAAGAGCTGTTCAGAGAGTAATAAATAATGCAGTTTTGCACAGTCACTTTGAAATGGGAGATGGTAGTAAGAGTTTTCTACCAACAAGTTTCTCCTGTTTTCTAAGATCTGGGTTCTAAACTTTAATTCAGTGATTCAGGTCCTGAAGAAAATCAGGCTGATGAGCTACTAGTGAGGATAATCTGACTGATGGTGGAGTAATCCACGGTGTGTACGAGTATCATGTGGCTGTGATTAAATTTGTAAGCAAAAATGAAGAAGTATGGAAGTAGAGCTAGTGTGATCACTGTCGCTCTTGATTTGCAGTGTCTATAACAAGAGAGGGACGTAATAAGTCAATTAGAAGGTTCAAGGGTGTAAATTATAGAAGAATGCAAAGCATATTGAAATTTACCAACGACACCTTCATTGCAGAGACAAAGATGTAGAAGAAGCTTCTTAAATATTAGATGGTATTAGCGAGATATTAAATGAAGACTAATACAGATTGTGTGTATATGTACGTATATTCCGATGGCGTATTGTGGATTAGCATATTTTTTGGCGATATTGAAGTAAAAATAAGGTTTACGAGATGAGAGTATCTAAGCTTACGGGTAGACAACGATAAAACAAATGATGTAATCGTCAGTATTATATCCCAGGTGAAGGGGCAGTTTACTAGCGAAAGAATCTACTAAAAGATGGAAGTCCAAGATTATAAGTGCGATTCTTTTTTTATCGTATCTTGATGGTGCGTGTTACTGGAAGTGAGTTTTGGACAATAACATCCACTGAAGAAACAAGCCTTAAACTACTATATTGTGGTTTTTCAGACGAATTTTTTGGACAAAAAGAATGGTCCAAGTAACAAATCTAAAATTTATCAGGTGAGTACAAGAAAGAGTCAAAAAGACATGCATTCAAATTCTAAGAAGAAAACGAGACAATCTCCATGGACTTGAGCGAAGATGATTCGTGGAAACAGTTGTCGAGGGAGAAGTCAGTGGAGAGAAATTCAGAGGAAGGCCTCGGCTGAGATGTATAGAGCGAGAGGTGAATGTGTGAAGAAAATGAATTATGCTACTATATGAAACGTTAACTGGTAAAATTAACAGGAGAGCTATTTAAGCTAATCTTAAGTTGACGACTAGTGTTGTGATGAAAGCAATATTAGTAGCTAACGATTAGATATAATTTGAGTATGCGTATGAGTAGATTCCTGTGTGTAAGTTTTTAACACTGGGGCTTGATATATCCGATTCCCATGGTTATTATTCATTTCAAGAGTCTTTAGGTTCCTCATTTTAAACGGAGCTCCAATGTCTTAAGGGGCATTGCGAGTGTGGCTATAATACCGTAAACTTAATATTAGAGCAATTGGAAAGCGTCATTATTACCGCCACCGATTGCACCAATTCTCCTTTGCCAGTTGAATGCTTAGCCTTTGGCGTTTGTTTTTGCACTTTTTCACTCAAAACATAGTGCATTACTTGATTTGTAAAATTTTTAAATCAAATTCCCGTTGATTCAACTGGCTTCAATCTTTTACCACAGCGCTTCCATGTAATATATATATTCCATGTATTTTATATATTTTTTTGAAGCGTATTAATGAATAAGCTCATGAATTTTGCTATTTTCATATTTGAAATTGAGTTGTGGTACGTTGTGCTCTCTATTGAAAAACAAATTCTAAAATTATGCTAAAAGCTACTGTTGTATTAGCGAGATATTAACTCCACTTATTACTTCCACACTGTAGTGCTCGATGCCTTCACGACTATCTTCGTAATTCAATTTTTGCTATTCTCTAGTTGTGGTGTTACCATAGATACATTGAATTTATATCCTAAACTTTCTATCGATATGTGAAATATCGAAGAAAAAAACACTCTGAAACGTTCCAATTACGATACTTTTTTGAGGTCGAGGTTATTGCATAAAACTACAGTATGAAACTTTAGGAAGAAATTTAGGGTCTGTTCTGAAATAATATTTTGGGCTATGTTAAAAATTTTATGATAATTGCATTTATGGCTGCTAAATAATTCATCTTGTGTACATGTATGATTGAAAAAATTACGGGCTACAATATTTGCAAATTTTTTAGCTCACTCAATTGTGTGCGTGGGGCAAAAATAAATCAAATAAGCAGGCGAGATAACATCCGCGCAAAATGCTCATTTTCTTCGTTACAGACAGTAAAAAATAGCCTGTGTGAGAGAAGGATCTAATTATTGGAGGTTGGAATGTAAGAGTATATATGATCTTCAATCTCGCGTGCATTCGATTTTCTTGTCTTCAACTTCATCACCATCACTGGTCATCAGTCTCAAGATCAGTTTAAAGCAGCATCTCTATTCTTCTATCGGCTAGCATCCCCATATTAACATAATTTCTCCACATCCTTCTCTCTTACTTGCCCCGTATATCTCTTTCATTGTTTTTCCTGTTAAGCTTTTCCAGTGACTACTCCCTAGAAGATTGCTTTCGTGAGATATATATTCTGTCTAATAAGGGCAACCTGTCTTCCTTGAAGAATTTTCATGAGATATATGTTTTTGTAACCCTTCTTAGAACATCATCGTTAGTCTTTTATCACCGATCCTACGCATTGATTAGTCTTCATTTAGGAATTTTCATGAGATGTATGTTTTTGTTACCCTTCTTAGAATGTCATTTTTAGTCTTTCATCATTGATATAACGCATTGATTAGATGTTTTTGTTCTTATACACTCCAAATTTCAAATACTAGTTTTTTCTAACTCGGGAGTAGGGAAGAGCATTTTTGCGAGTGCAGGTCGATTAAAAAGTTGTTGGGTTGTGATAGTGGAGTAGAAATTTTATGAAATTGTGTGCATGGTTAAAGACGCCAAACTCATTGCATTTGAGGCATGATTTCATATCTCTACTATCATGAGACGAGTAAATTTTAATTTTTAGATATTTTAAAGATAATTCTTTAACGTTTCGTTGTGTTACACTATTATTGTATTCAAGTTATAATGTATCAATTGGACGAAGCGATAGCATGTGAATTTTCTTAAAAACGGCTGAAATTATGTTAATAATTTACAATGGAAAAGTTACGCAAAATCAAGCATATTAAATTTTAAAATGCTGTAGTCCTTTTATTGAGTCCTATCCTTTACTTCGGAAGCATAACGAATTTTAAATGTAGGACACAAGGACAATGCTCAATGCGTACGCACAAAAACATGAAGCTCGTTTGGCATTCCGCTTCATGCGCATTAAGTTGGAACTCAGAGAGCCCGATGAAAATGGGAATGGAAACAAATTCGATGCGTCATCCCGGCTTGCCATAATGTTTCCATTACTAATTCGTGATGTTGGACGGTGGAAAAAGAGGATCTCCTGAGGAGCGAGGAGGTCTTTGTGAGAGGGATGGCTCGGGACGGAAAGCGGACTGGCGGCTGGGAGGGGCGGGGAAGAGATATGAGACGGGCCTTATGGAGGAGTGGGGGCGTTTTGAGCGAGCGAGGAGGCTGGGAAGGGGATGCTAATATTAGACCCGGAGAAGTGGGAAGGCGGACCACGTTCGGAGAGAATGAATTGACGATTTATTTGGAAGCGGCGTGGTGGGAGGCTCGGCTCGTCCGGAGGTTGCAGACTCGACCCCCCTCGGGGGAAGGACACTCCTGACCTGAGGGACCTTCAAAAGGCGCTTCCGGATGGAGCCCGAGCGCCCGGCGTGGTCCGTCAAAGGCGAGATGGCCGCGCCGGTTTTTCCTCCGCGGCGGCGGCGTCAAGAGATCTCCTCGATGGACTCCCACGCTCTCCGCCTCACCCGCCGCCGTGAACTTCTCGACCCGACTATTCCCTTTTTCTTCCATTCCCGCCCCTCGCATCACCTCCCCCGCTCTCTCCAAAGTTAACATTTTCGCTTCGCCGCAACTGGCGCCCTTGATTGCTCTCAGTCACCGGCAACCACCACATCCGTGATGAATAACTTGAGGGTAAAATTTACTTCATATACATCGTGATGCACGCATATATATGAATTTTCTTCTAAGCTTCAGTGCTCTAAGCATTCTTCTGCCCGTCCGTTTTGTGTATTTCAGGCTGAGAAGTGTATTGGAATGCCTTGTTTTTATAGAAGATTTTGTGTTTTCGTGCCTGCTTGATCACTTTTCGTCAGTACATTCAGATATTCAAAGTCACCTGTCGTTTTATCATTTTCACTACCTAATTTGTGCATTTTGTCCTTTTTAAAGTCACTTTATTAATTATAAATATTTCATTTTTTATTTGTTCTATCATCTAATTGTAAACATTTACATTTGGACCTCATTTCTCAATCTTATTTCATTCCAATACGAATTCAGTAAAGGCAGTGATAATTCCAAGGAAACATATTTTTGGCTCTGTCCTGCCTCCACCGTTACATTTTTTATGTCTCAGTCTCATTCACGGGAATCATTTTGGTCTGGAATCACCGCGGCTGATGCTTTACCAATACATGCTATTTGAGTTATACAATTTTCCCTTTGGGATTTCATCTAATTGCATTTTAACTTGTCAACAAGTTAGAGATGTTAAAAACAAGAGCAAGAAGTGATGGAAGTTTTTAAAACCGTTGAACTGTTCGCGAATCATTGCGGTCAAATAACCTCGCACCACCTCAATGTGCTCTTTTTTTGCAGTCGCGAATAATACGCCAGTGGAACTCCCCGTTGATCCGACTTTCCTGTTTTATTGCTATCCCAGAGAAACCATTTTTCGAATTCTGTTATTTTCCTTATTTTGTTATCACGATCCTCATGAAATGATTTTATGTTGTCCATGTTATATGAAGACTAATAATCTGAAGCTGCCGTATGAAGTACTTACTCTTGTAGGGTCCTCCCAATCAGCCTTGACTCGTAGTTTATCTGAGCATTCGGTTATCCTTCGTTCCTTTGCTGAGTTATTGACTCCTTAAAACCACCAACGTACTACTCGTTTAAGGCCCATAATTTTAACTGCCGTAGCGAGACGATGGAGGTCTGAAGTTCGTGAATGCCAGATTGCGCTGCTTGTGAGTTCAATGATCTTGACATTGTATCATTATAAAACAGGCAAAAAAAATTTAGAGGCCGAGCTTTGACTCGCTTTTAGATGGCTCTAATATATTTTTCAATGCCCGATGTGATTGCTCCTCATTTTCTGTTTCGACTCCCTCCCATGCCACATCGTGAATCGTGCTACAAGCTGCTTCAATGTCATCCATCTTCATGTACATCTCATTATCTCCTTACCAATGTTCAACTTAACTTTCGTTTTCCTTTCCCTCATTAGCATTTGGCCTTCTTCTTCTTCTCAGCGGTCTTGGGCAGGGCATGGGACTCGCGGCGTTATAACCCTTGGGTCACCTTCACTTCCCAAAAAAACGCGTGCCTTCAGCGTATCCATAACTTAAGAGTACTGTTTTGATAGCAGCGCGAATATATGACAATAATTTGGTAAAATATTCCTTTTCTCCTTGGAATTCCACGTGGCGGCTTTTTTCTTTTGTAAGACCGCATTAAATATTCTTTACTGCCCTCAATGTAAGATCGGTAGGTCCGGTTGTTGGATTATAGGATATTGATCTCGATGGAACTTTCCATGTCATCTGTGTTTTTCAAGTCTGTACCCGCACGTAACGGCTCTTCATTCCTGGAAAATAAAGAACGTAAAGCGTGGAGGAAAGTTGGAGAGAAACCTGGCGTCGGTATTAGAGTTTAGAGCAGACTAATACCGAAATATAATGAAAGGGAACCACGGCTTAACTTCCGATTCGATGGATGGAGTACTGAACTCGAATGATCTCTACAAAGCAGTTAAGTGGTGTTTTAAATATTTCTTCGACAGCTGCTAGAGGTTTAACAATGAAAAATATCTTTCATTGTCAGAATTGGAACCCAAGCCCTAGGGGTGAGAGGCCAGTATTCGAACCACTATCTACGCCAACCCGACTCCGATAGAACTTTCGCCTTTATAAATATCTAATCTTTTAGAGAGCTTTAATCCTCCTGATTTTATTCCGTTGTACTTCTAACTTAAGCTTATTGTATTTTTTTCTTAATTCTTACACCTTTTTCTTATTCTTAAACCCTTTGAATTACAACTGTCTGACACTTTTACAATTCAGACCATGCTAAGCGAAAAGCATTACAATTTTTCATTAATATACTTTTGCAATATATTTCCCTATTTTCTGAATTAAGAGTCAATGTTTCCACTATTTTTTAGCGATTAAATGCATACACTTCCCCTGCCGCATATGATAAGTTTTCGTAAGTTTTTGGAGTTGTTTTAGTGAGTATTTTATATCGTCGTGATTTAGGTTTAGGAAATTTTTTGTTCATATTTCGAAGTAATGAATGCTAATATATGTACCATTTTCAAGATTTTACTTTTTTAATAAGTCACACTATCTAAAATGGTGTGATTAAGAGCGTGTGTGATATTGTTTTGTTCCCAGGCTTGAATGTGGTGAGAGGAAAGTATAAAAGGCAGGAGACGATTGATACGGATTACAGTCTTTTTTTGTGTTGTGGTCATGAATTGAGCGAGGCATGGAAAAAATATTGAATGTGTGAATGCGGCGGAGTCTCTTTTTCCCATTACCCTGACCGCTGATTTAGCCTGGAAAAAAATATTGAGTTGTTTAATGGAGTTTGTATCTGTACATAAAATTGTCTATTTGTCTCTTTCATATGCACGTTACAACAAAATACTTCGCTCTAATATATATAATATTTACAATTTAGAATTAATCAGCTTAAAGCTGAGGATTTTGGCCTAAATCTATGCCTTGTATAATAGATACTTATAGTCAATATGTATTCATCAGTTTCCAAAATAAGGTGGCAAATGAATTGCATTCTTCAGTTAGCAATAAAGTATTCCAATATGCTTAGTCTGTCTTGGTGGCAGGAGTTTTGGAGAGCGCACTATTATATAGCTTTCTCTGAACTCTTGACTTGGCCTTGACATAGGTATATTCGTTTACGTGTGCAATTAAAACTTCAAATTCACAATTATCTCGTCAAAGAGGACGTTGTTAAGTCGATAGGTACTTGTAATTGTTTATTTTTAGGTAAGCTGAATATTCTACACCGATCGATTGCCGAATACACCTCCTCCGTTGTATGAAATTCATGATGAGACAGGATGTGAATGCGTGGAAATGTTATGAAACACCGGTCATCTCTCCCTTATCCACATCAGCTACTTAGTTCATTTCTTCGTATGCCTTGTACTCCCAACGATGATGGTATTCACATATTAGGAACTATCCGCGTAAATTTTCGTTAATGGAATTACTCGCTGACATGCACAAACAGAATTTCCAGAGAAATAAATCATTCACCCTACCGAAACCCAAACCCCTCTTACCCTAAAGGTAAGAAGGCCAAACTACGGATGTAAGAAGGTCGCCTTGGTAGCCTAACTGGCTGAATCCCCCGGCCGGAAATCAGGCGGATATCATGTGGTTCCGGGTTTGAGTCCCGGTCAAGGTGAATGATTTTCCTCTGTGGAATCTTCTGCTGAGAGGGAAATTACCTTGTCCAGTGCCTCACCTCTCCGCTCCTTAGTAAAAGAAATAAGAGTATTGCTGAGGATTACAATGTCTTAAAATACCGAATACCATCCCTTTAGTTTCATTAATTACTACCCTCATTTTTTCGTATCACTTCTACTCCCAACGACGAGAGAATTACTCACATTCCCACAATCTCTCCCCCCTATACTTATTTTTAACTACTCCGAACTCCTTCCTATTCGGCCCCTTTGAAAGTGCCTTCGTTCCCTGAGAATTTCCACTGACTTTTTTCCCGTGCCTCCCCCCCCCCTTACACAACCCGCTCTTTTCCTTGACTCGACACTGACCTTTGGAAGAGTCTATCCCTGCCCCGCGCCCTCACTGCTCAAAAAAATCAGAAAAAAAGTAAATGCAAAAAAGTTCCCCGCCGACCCTTCCCATCCCGTCCGCGGTCTTCATCCCATCTTCTCCCGGCATCCTGCCTCGATTCCCCACACCCACGCTCTCGGAGCGAGGGAGGGGGGGCGGAGGGGAAAGGGCTCGAAAATCATCATCTACATCCGCTTTGCACACACGCACACCTTGGCAGGAGAGGTGCTGGCGTCGGTTCTCGCGGACTGGGAGGAGGAGAAAGGGTATAAGGCGGTGAAGGATGTGCAGGCGGAGATGGGGGAGAAGGTATGTGAAGGAAGGACGTTATATGTTATAGGATGGGAGGACGTCTGTCAGTTCGGTCGAGAGTTGTGGAAGGGAGCCCGTGCTTGATGGGAAACCGATGGAGAGGAGTGTGCGGTTTCTGACGGAAGACTCCGGCAATATTTGCGGGATGCAGTGCACGAGCGAAATAATTATTGCAGGAGAGCGGAGACTCGGTGGAGCTATGCGTAGAACTGAAAATAATTGGTTGAAACGCATTGCATCATATCGGAGCGTTGGGTGGCATTCGTTCATTTTCTTCGTCACGAGACAAGGATGACTTACCAGTGACGGTTACTCGGTGACATTCTCGAGTCAAAGGATTGCCAGCCCAATACTATTTCCTTCACCTAACTACAGCCCAATACTGTTAATTCTACTAACAACGTCATATTTCATGCTTGCTTTGCTTCTTTCATCTTTTTTGAAATTGTGAAGTACTGACTAGTGTATTATTACCAATACTTTTTATGCATGATATGTGGTGCATGTTTGGCGTGAGTTCACCTTCTGCCACATAACTTTATGGTGGTTTGCAGGGTATTATGTAGATGTAGATTAAATATTAGTAGCATAAGTTTTTTAGCTGTTCCAACTGCCAAATGTTGTTTCGTACTGCTTAACTGAATGCAAAGCTCAACCCTAAGGCAAGCCTCAAATACATTGCCAAGGCGGGAGTCGAAGGAGCGACCCTTGGATCACCAGGCTAGCACTTAATCGCAAGGGTTGCCGCGAATGGCGATTCTTTTGAATATGATAATAGCGTCAAGTCAACCAAACAATGAAACCTGCCAGACAGATGGCTCTGCGTTACCGTAAATTGATGAATCTTAGTATCGGATTGCAAAGCGTGGGTTTTCGAAGTGTAGATCATTTCTATTTGTCGCAATGTAAAGCAGCCTCATGTGTGTTGGCAAAACTTCACACGCAGCTACTCAAGGTAGAGGCAAGTGAAAATGAAGTCTTCAGGTATGATTCGTCTGCAGGCCTGGATGATGCTATACCGCACAAGTTCTCTCTGCGTATCTACATCTACACGATACCCTGCAAGCCACCGCAAGGGTGAGTGGAAGGGGGTGAAGATCACCAAGCATGCACTACCGACATGCAAACAAGCAACTATGGGATAGGATGAATGAGTTGGTTATTTTATGTATTTTAACGTGAAGACTCAATTCTGCTTTTATTTGTGGACGATGCATTTCCAAGATAATGCTTGTGAAAATGCTCGACACTGGCCTCTACTTTGTAAAACGGCTTTGCCTTGGTCCAAGACAGTTTTACACGAGGATAGGAAATACTCATCCTTATGATTGTGGAGTGTGTGACTTGAGGGATTTTGTCTTGTTTGTGTGACTTGAGAGTTACTTGGAAGCCTACTGATAGACTTGGGAGTAATCATTAGGTCAGCATATGAGAGCAGTCGCGCAAGCTACTAAGGTATCGTTATGATAACGGAACATTCGACGATATGACAAACGAGATAGAAATATGAGAGAACCGTAGTGAAAAGTAATACATTGCTTGCATTCATGTCCACTGCCATTAAACAGTTTAGGCTGGTATGATAGGTTGTTAGAGTTTAAATTGCGCTAATACCAAGACTGGCTGTAGAATACTCTCGTTCGTGTTGGGAACCATTTTACCAGTTTTTTCTTGGCCACATGGCATCATAAATTGTTGAATACTAGTTTCAATACTGCACATGCATCAATTTACGGACATTTACATATATTGTCTCAGAATTACACACATATATTAAATTCCATTGGAATTAATCCTCTCAGTATGTTAACTAAAAATTTAAAGAACGTTACTGTGAAGAAATAACTGAAAATATGGACGTGCGTCGTAACCACTTGATGCGGAAGAGGGAGTACCAAACGCTCATTTAAAAAGTTCAGATTTTTAGTTTAGCATCACCCATTTTAAATCCGTTAAGAATGCAGTGATGTTAAACGTCAAAGCCCCAATTTTAAAGCATGGGAAAGCTTAACTAGTGCTATTTAGTTTGCTGGATCCACTTCGTATCCAGCGCTGAAATAAATGATGAAAATCCATCTATTTGAGGCTCGAGTTATGACGATGGCAGAGTGAATGATAGGTTGCGCCTCGGAGGATCGAATGGTCGGTCCTCAATGGACCACGTTCACAAAACTGTCGGCGCTGCATTGATTTTTAAGTGCTGTATTTATCGGTGATGAAACACCCGCAAGCGTCCCAGGTTCCCGTGGCTAACGCAATTTTGTACACGGAGGATGTTTTTACGACGCGGGGGCTCTATGGCTTTACGGCGATGCCGACGCTCGTTTCCCCGTCATTGATGGCTGGTGTCCAGTTTCAGCGAGTGGGAAGGTCAGCCGCTTACGGGCGGTCGTCACGAACAGGGATAGACTGAAAGGGAATGCAATGGACGCCGCATTAGCTTCCACGACGAGTTCCTTCCCATCGATGAGGCTGCCGCGATTATTACTGCCGCCCCCCCCTGCGCTGCGCACTTTGATTTCACTCTCCCTGCCCCTGTGATTCAGTGATTTCCAACTCTCCTCCCCTTTTTGTCTCACGAACCTCCAGCTCTCAAGGCTTCCTCTCTTCCCTCTCGTTAACTGCGTTTAAAAAACCTCGATGATTTGGACGTGGAAGGAGCTGTTGCACAGGTACCTTCGTTGTTTTGCAAACTTTTTTCCTCGATATTTTTGCGCGATCGGAATAGATTTATGTCTCATAATTGGCTCGGCCTTCAATGGAAACAGGGTTTAATGGTATCATGATCGTCTAAGGTATCTTAAAACCGTAAAGATGCCAGGAGTTGCGTGTTTGGCGCTAGATCACAGCCAAAATATACTATTCCATGGCGTTCATCATGTGTAGTTATTTGTTGATACATTTCGAGTAAATATATCATGAAGTATTTAAAAAATCAATGATTGAAATACATAATTGAAATATGTCGTATGAATATTCCTTTTATCTTATATAAAGTATTTGCGATTTTTCCATATTGATAATGACTTATAAGGAAGGATATTAGCAATACAAGAGAAATAGCGATGGTAGGACTATTTGAAGGAATTTGGTAGGAATTTGAGACTTTGAAATTCACTCGTCATTGTGGAGGCTAATAAATTATCATGGCTGAGCGGATGTTATTTTTTGCGGATATTTACGGCAAAGAGCACATTTTCATTACTTATTTTTACCTCTGGTACTTCAAGCAATCATCGTTATTTTATCTATTTCAAATATATTAGTTGAAAAACTCGAAGGTGTCATGTTTTGTCGGAATTTGGATATTACGAACAAAGTATTGGAAGGAATTCTTATATCTGTTTTACTCTCATAGAGGAGAGTTTTCGTTAATTTCTGACATAGGTATATATGTAAAAGACTCACTATGGAACAGTCCTTTTAAGGATGTATTTATAGTTAAAAACAATATCAGATGAATATTGTATTGTTCCCATCCAGACAAAGTGAGTGGGCTTCGTTTATTCATGCGGAAAAAGTTCACAAATCAAGCTTGTTGGTGGAAAAACAAAATTTTAATGATCGATTTATTTTTACTTGTATTTCATGTGTTACTTTTCATTTTGACGATGTAATCAATGGTTAAATCAATTTTAAATTAGCATTTACCAGGAGCAAAGACCTTTCTCTTACGGAGAGATTATGATCCCAGAAGTGAGATCCATTCATTTGAATGGTGTTCAAAGCCTTAACAGCTAGTTGCATATCTTGACCTTTTTTGTCCTCTATTCTATAACTGCACTCCGTTATTCTTGCGAGGCATGTTCCTATTATTGAACAAGGTTATGCATAGTGTGGTTAACTGAGACCGCTAAATGTCTTGCTCACAAACAAAGCATCCTCAGAGATTCGAAGGAGGAAGTTATCGCTCAAATAAGGGCTAATGGATAATTATGGAAAATTATCCTCCCCGTGATGCTGCGCATAATAAATATGGGCCATAATATTCCCACAATGGAAATGGATGTGCATAATCATACTCACTTTGTGATCATGTAATCCCTACTCTTACCAGAAAGAGTCTCTGTACTTGGGTACCACCTGTCTTATTCCATTGTCTAAAATATTATCTGACAATTTGCCGAATGTTTCCCATCATGCTTTTGTCGTGGACGAAAAATTGCGCTTGATCTCATTAATATTTCCTCGGTTGAATTTTTTTAAATAAATAATGGTTGGTGGTCCCATAGCCAGATGACCCATATTTAATTATTGTATATTCCTCCAAATTTATAAGCGAAGTTCTGCTTTTAGGATATCAGCAACTACCATATATTTATTCATTCAGCTGTCTTTTCATGCCCGTACCCGCACTAATGGGTGCTTCAGACTGGAAGAATAGGTATAAGGATGGGAATGGAAGGATGAGTACTCATTGAATAGGGAGGATTGAGAGGAAACTGGTGTCGGTATTAGCGTGCTCTAAACGAAAGGTGCCACAGGAACTTCGTCTTGACGTCTCGTCCTACTGTTGTGATCCTACTGTTGTGCTGTCCTAGTGATGAACTCGAATGCTCTCCAAAAGCAGTCAAGTGGGGGTTTACCAATGAAACATTTCTTCAACAGCTATTTTTCGAACAGCTACTTTTCGAATAACCCGGGCCCCACCAAATATTTAATCCACATAATCATAGTCGTTAAATATTTAAGGAGTCAAGCATAAGTATCGGGTATTTCAATTATTATATTGAGGTCTAAAGGCATCTATCGGTTTAAAAATGGCTTTTTTTTAACTATTCAGGTAGTTACTTTTAACATTTCTTTTTTTAGTCGCAAGTAACTATCAAATACCTTGACTTTTTCATTCAAACTACTTTGACTTTTTCATTCAAATGTGTTCCATTCTTTCTTCAAATTCTGCTGGGCTACGGTGAATATCACTCACAGTTGCTTTTTTTTAATTATTTTTTTTACATATATTTCCATCCCATTCAACCCCTGCGTAGTCAATTCCTTGTCCCCCTATATTTTAAATAGTCCCATTCTAAGAGTCTCAGCATCTTCATCCCGATGCCTTTTCCATCAATTCCTCTCAGCACATGCTCAAATCCACCTTTCTTTCAACACTATCGAGTCTTATGGCGCATCATGTGCTTCACTTTCGTTGCGGCACTCTTTTGTTTTGTATTCCTCAAATATTTGCATTCAGCTGAATTTAATTTTCCATATGCGCGTATTGCTTTATTTTTAAAGTGATATGTGAGTATTCTTTAAAATGTAATGTGCATACTCTAGTCGAACTCCATGTCCATTTCGTTTTCATTAATCCGCATTGGGAGTGGTTCTAAATCCTGTGGTAGGATTAAGTATGTGGTAAGATTACGGTCATATCCCTGCTCGATGCATCTATAAATTGTGCGTTCGCTCTCAAAAATCCCACACCTGAAGTCAGTTCATGAGTCAAATCGTTCACCTGTATCATAAAAAGGTAGCGGCCACAAGTGGTAAATCTGTGCCTCCTTAACCAAACCTCAGAGAAGCTCTCAGAAAACCAACGAGACGTGTGAATGCATGCATGAGATTGAAAGATTCTAATCACACAAATTAATATAAACCTCCTTATCCTAAACCTCGCAACTGAACCCTCGTCCCTCATCAATTGCGGCCGACTTTAACCTGCCCATCCCATTTTCTTCTCTTACTGGAAGGCGACCATCTGTGCACTTAAATTGCCATCAAATTAAATTCTGCTATGTATAGCTTGCCATAGAAAGGCCTTCATGGACAATCTACTAATGACCGCAATAACAGTGTGAACGACTAATTTTAAGCCATATTTCAAGGCTTTCCTGTTGCATTTGGGAGTATGAATTTGTCTACGAAAATCCGTATAGATCGGAGCATCTTCCTGCATTTGTTTAGCACTTTTAGACTTCCAGCCGTTTAATATGTGACACGCTTTGATGCAGTAATGTTATCCCGGCTCAAATATATCCGCAACCAGCTAATACCAACCATAATCATGCTTTAAAACTACACTCGAAGATGTAATTTTGCAATTGATTGATATCGGCCACGGTAGCTAGGTCGGTAACGCATCAGTCAGCCATTCTAAGGGTTGCGGGTTTGAATCCCGCCCAGAATATGAATGTTGTGTTTGTTTTATGATCAAGATCTTTTACTAGACGGTGCTAAACAACCGTAGTCGTTGGAGCTTCTAAAACTGATATCCACTACTCCAACTGAAATTGATTGATTTGAGATTATATTGAGATAGGGCTCTTCTCGCTATTGGACGAGGAAACTGACTAGCCTTGATACTCGAAGGAGAATATGTGTACATGAAAATCGTGAGGAAAACAGTGTTACTCTTGCATGCCTCTGTTCTATGAATTGATGTTCAGGGAAATGACACCTCCCTGTCTGAATCCACGGGAATTCCTTTCGTTTTCTCAGCCTTCGACGTCTCTCCAGTCACTGGGTCGTGACCGTTCACCACCGTACGTTTAACACGACAGGAATTTCAACTCTCGCATTCTACTTTTCCATTCCTCATTCCCTTCCTTTTGTCCTTACTCGTTTCCTGCCGCCATTGTCTCGGTGCACACACTCCTCGCACCCAAAACATTGATATCACTTCCGGTTTTTTACTTTAAGTCTTTAAAAAATCCTTCCAGCTAGGCATGAAATATATGCTCATTTCGGCCTAGTTTTTCTTGGGCCGTTTTGATCTTAGTTTTCCTAGAAAAAACAGCTTATACAGTTGTTATTAAGCATGAAAATGTTATGTATTGCACCCGCTAAAAAAATAAATGCTATGGCGATGCTGCAAGTAGGTAATAACTACTTCATCCAATTTATGATAACATCGCAAATATTTTATTTTTTAAATGGTTACGTAAAAAATTGCTAAATGCCTGTATAAGAGACACATATTTTTCTGATGGATGCTTGAGATTTGTGGTAAGAACGCGTGATATGCTATATGATAAACACTAATACTAAAGGGAATTGGGTTGTTGTGGTGACCAGAATATCAGCGTCCCATTCCAAAGGCTCCGATTCACATCCCGGCTGTGATAGAAATTTTTCATTGGAATTCCGAGAGAATTTAAATGCAGTACTCCACTCGTCGGGTAGGATGTTTAACTGGTTTAACCGTGGACCACTTTGAGCCTATTGTTAAGGGCAAGGTTATTGTATCCGACGCCGGGTTTTGCTATACCCTTCCTCTGTCCCCGGAAGAACTCCAACTCGTATCCCATATCCTGCCTAGGTTAGAGGTACTCAGGTGGGGACTACCGACGGTCAAGCCTGCTAATGAGGGTCATACCTCGACTCCGAGCCTAATCCGACCCTTCGCGAGCGACCCGAGACCCTCACCGAGGCCCGTCCCTCCACGGGTGGTCATAGGACGAAGGCGTTGAAAGCAACGGTCAGTGCCACTAACTGCTCCAAGCTGCACGTAGTCGCCCATGTCGGCACTAACGACGCCGCGAAACGGGGGTCCGAGGATGTAATGGATTCCGTAAGGGATCTATGCACCGAGTTCCACCGTGTTCGTGGAGGTCTGGGTATCGATATGAGGCTGACTATATGTAGCTTGGTACCTAGGACGGATCGGGGGTCGATGGTTTGGAGCCGAGTTTTAGGCATAAACCGGAGACTCCGTGAAGTCTGTGGGAGCGAGGGAGCTGAGTTTTTGGACCTCGGGCCGGAGCTGGAAACGTGTCGGGTGCCCCTGAATCGCTCGGGTGTCCACTACACGGACGAGGCATCGTCTAAGGTAGCGAGTAGGATACTGGAGCATACACGTAGGGTTTAGCTCAGGTGGTAGCCCAGAGTGCAGGTCAATCCGCGGGGGAAAAATCGTGCAAGAATTTGACAGAACATGCAGAGTAGTTTTAGAAGGTCAGAGAAAAACACATGGAGAGAACGAACATGATAATTCATCAAAGGTAAGAGGTAGACCAAATAGTTTGTCCGTCAAAAAATTATCGAGGAAAATTTTAGTTGGAAAGGAGCACCAAGAGAGAAACAGATTGGAAGAAAAAATTTCAGTGATAGTAGTGAATTGTCGTAGTATAAGAAATAAAGTAGCAGAATTTCACCACCTCATTAAGAGTACTAATGCAGATATAATCGTAGGTACAGAAAGCTGGCTTTCGAAGGACATATCAGATCATGAAGTATTTCCGAAGTGTTTTACAGTATACAGAAAGGATAGAGTAAGCAGAAACGGAGGAGGAGTTTTCATAGCTGTGAAGGACCCGTATGTCAGTAGAAGAGAACTTATTTCAGAGCGAAATGTAGAAAGTATTTGGTGTTCCGTTAAAAGTAAAAGTAGTAACGCAAAAAAGATATATGTAGGTGCATATTACAGGCCACCGGACGCAGACGTCAATTCTATAATAGAGCTAGAGTCAGAGATACGCACATTACTTTCTGGGAAGAATGATAGAGGAATAATAGTAGGCGGAGATTTCAATCTCCCCTCGATAGACTGGAATACGTGTAGTTTCATTGCAGGAGGTAAGGATAAGGAACATTGCGAATCACTGTTGAACACCTTTACGACACATTCTCTACAACAGCTAGTAACAGAGCCGACCAGGGGTAACAACATTCTAGACTTATTAGCAACAAATATACCCGAGAGAGTTCTAAATACAGTTACAGACACAGGAATTAGTGACCATAAAATAGTGCATGCGAAATTTATTGTAGGCGTTGAAAGACATTATAAACCAAGGAGGAGGGTGTACTTATTTGGCAAGGCAAATTACGACGGTATGAAAGAGGAATTAAGGGAAGCGTTTACTGTATTCAGCGAACAAAGCAAAGGATTAAATACAGAGGATTCGTGGAGAGAATTTCTTGAGGTCACCCGTAACGCAGTTCATAAATACATACCAAGTAAATATATTAGTGATAATACAGAGCCAAGGTGGTATAACGCGGAGGTTAGGAAATCACTAAAGCGACAAAGGGTATGCCACGCTAAGATGAAAAGTGCCAGACGGGGTCTATCGGTAGAGGAAAAAAATGAGCTAGTTCAAAACTATAAAAAATCGAGAGCATTAGCAAGGAAATCATGTCGGCAAGCGTTATCACATTTCAAGAGCAAGATGTTAGGAGAATATTTAGATAGCAATCCTAAAGCGTTTTGGTCATATGTGAGAGAGCTTCAGGGAAATAAGTCCACAGTGCACACACTTAAAAATGATAAAGGAATCAGAGTCACCAGCAGTGTAGAAAAAGCCAACACTTTAAACACCTTCTTCCAAAGTGTATTCAACTCATCGTCACAAAACGCAGTGGAACCACCGCCGAACACTTTCAGTGAGCAAATGCCCGAAATAAACATTTCATGTCGCGGAATAGAGCAGCAGTTAAAAAGCATAAGTAAAAACAAAGCACCAGGTCCCGATCAAATTCCTTCCAGAGTTTATAAAACATTAGCTTCTGAAATAGCCCCCTATCTAGAAATAATATTCAATAAAACACTAAAGAACCACACAGTACCCAAGGATTGGAAAGTAGCTAACATTACACCTATATTTAAAAGCGGTGATAGGGAAGAACCTAGTAACTACAGACCCATTTCACTCACGTCAATCTCTTGTAAGATATTTGAGCACATAGTAGTCAGTTCGATCATGGGGCATTTGGATAGTCAGGGATTACTCATAAACAGCCAGCATGGGTTCCGGAAAGGTAGATCTTGCGAGACACAATTAGCTTTATTCGTACACGATATTTTAGTCCACGGCGAAAGCAGTACTGAAGTTGATGCGATATTTTTAGATTTCAAAAAGGCTTTCGATAAAGTTCCTCATGACAAATTAATCTTGAAGTTAGAGAGTTTTGGTATAAATAAAGACGTTGTATGTTGGGTAAAAGAATTCTTAAGTGGGCGAGAGCAGAGGGTTGTCATAGATGGTATCATGTCGGACACAATCGAAGTCACATCGGGAGTTCCCCAGGGTAGCGTAGTAGGTCCGCTTCTATTTCTTTTATACATAAACGATTTGGGTACCGTAGTTAGTAGTAACCTTAGACTTTTTGCAGACGATGCGGTGGTGTACAGGGGTATATCAAACGAAGAGGACGCGAAATCACTTAGCAAGGATTTAGATGCAATTGAAGAGTGGTGCGACAAATGGCAGTTAGAACTCAACCTTAAAAAGTGTGTAGCTATCAATTTTTGGAGGAGGAATAATTCGATAGAGCGATCCTATAGAATTAATAACACGAAGATCGAAAACGTTGAAACCGTAAGATATTTAGGTGTAACAATCACTAAAGATTTATCGTGGGGAAGACACATAAGGGAAATATGCGGCCGAGCGAAGAGAAAGCTAGGATTTATAAAAAGAGTACTTGGGAAATGTGATGAGAAGACAAAAGAGCGATGCTACTTTTCACTAGTTAGGCCCCACCTTGAGTATGCAGCCAGTGTATGGGATCCTAATGAATTAGGTTTGATGAGAGAACTAGACAGTGTGCAGCGTAGAGCAGCTAGGTTCGTCAAAAGGTGTTACGATAGGTTGAGTAGTGTATCAGAATTAATACAAGAATTAGGGTGGGAATCATTATCAGAGCGTAGATTAAAGTTCAGATTTAATCTATTGCAGAAATTTCAATCGGATAGCTTTACTGAAGATGTTAGGCACATATTAAAAACACCAGCGTATTATGCTAGATTCGACCAGATAAATAAGATTAGAGAGATAGATTGTCGTACAGATAGATTCAAAATGGCATTTTTCCCCCGTACTATAAGAGAACAGAATAGGCAGCATAGGAAAGGGATAGGTAGGGGAAATATTTTAGAGTATTCTGTAGTGCATGATGCATGTATTAACCCCTCAAATACTATAGATACTAACAATCTAGTTGCATGAGACCCTTTAGTTGCTTGCTTGCATGCTAGTAGTGAATGCTTGGTGACCTTCACCCCCTGCCACACACCCTCGCGGTGGCTTGCAGGGTATCGTGTAGATGTAGATGTAGATAGATAAGGCTGAGCTCGTCCGATTGCAGTTAAATTTTAACTTTATAAACTATAATTGTTATAAACAATGTGTTAGTTTTTTAGTGCTCTCCATTTCAAATAGATCACATTCCTTTTTTGATCGATCCTCTACGATAAAAAATAAGATTTTTTGTAAAATAAACGGAAATCATAGTTCGGACTTGGCAACGATGCACGGGAACACGTGGTTTCCAAGAAGGAGGGGAGCGAGGGTAGGTGTGAGGAATTTTACGGGTGTAATGGAGAAGATAATGAAGGGAATGAGAAGCGTACTATGTGAGGAATCTAACGTAAGATACTTAGTACACTTAGATAGATACTTAGTAGTAATAAAAGAGCTGACTTTCCTAGCTTTAAAATTTATTTAAGAGATTCCTTATTGGATTTTAAAAAGTCTTCCATCAACTTATGTACGGAGGGATCCTGGAAGTCATTCATTAATATCATGCGCTCTGGGATCAATAGGCATATCCCTAGTAAATTCAAAAAAAAAAAAATACATCTACATCTACATAATACCCTGCAAGCCACCACAAGGGTGTGTGGCAGGGGGTGATTGCTCACCAAACATGCACTACATATCATGCATAAAAAAGGAATAGTGTTAATATACTAGTCAGAACTACACTATTTAAAAAAGATAGAAATTGCAAAGCAAACATGCAAAAACATTCTGTTAGTAGGGTTAGCTTTAAGTACTCATACCAACACGCAGCTACCAATGCTATTCATTGCTACTCTCCGATAGGACATATTTATAGGAAAATACTGAACCTAGGTGGTACAATGCCGAAGTGAGAAAATCCCTGAGACGGCAGCGAATATGTCATGTTAAAATGAAAAGAATTAGTAAATATATGCCCACTAATGCAATGAGCGCAAACTAGATGTAATGAGCGTAACGTAATAATTGAAAATTATAAAATTTCAAAATTTGCTGCAAAGACAGCCCTCAGTAATGCATTCGCAGAATTCAAAAGAAAAACACTTGGGGAACAACTGAAGGAAAATCCAAAAGTCTTCTGGTCCTACGTCAGGGAGGTGCAAGGTCATAAGTCTACCGTCCATTCACTAAAAAATGATAAGTGGGAAATGGCCACAAACACTCTTGACAAAGTTAACTTGCTTAATTCCTTCTTCCAAACCGTTTTAACCCACCTTCCGGCGAACCACACAGTACCCAAGGATTGGAAAGTAGCTAACATTACACCTATATTTAAAAGCGGTGATAGGGAAGAACCTAGTAACTACAGACCCATTTCACTCACGTCAATCTCTTGTAAGATATTTGAGCACATAGTAGTCAGCTCGATCATGGGGCATTTGGATAGTCAGGGATTACTCATAAACAGCCAGCATGGGTTCCGGAAAGGTAGATCTTGCGAGACACAATTAGCTTTATTCGTACACGATATTTTAGTCCACGGCGAAAGCAGTACGGAAGTTGATGCGATATTTTTAGATTTTAAAAAGGCCTTCGATAAAGTTCCTCATGACAAATTAATCTTGAAGTTAGAGAGTTTTGGTATAAATAAAGACGTTGTATGTTGGGTAAAAGAATTCTTAAGTGGGCGAGAGCAGAGGGTTGTCATAGATGGTATCATGTCGGACACAATCGAAGTCACATCGGGAGTTCCCCAGGGTAGCGTAGTAGGTCCGCTTCTATTTCTTTTATACATAAACGATTTGGGTACCGTAGTTCGTAGTAACCTTAGACTTTTTGCAGACGATGCGGTGGTGTACAGGGGTATATCGAACGAAGAGGACACGAAATCACTTAGCAAGGATTTAGATGCAATTCAAGAGTGGTGCGACAAATGGCAGTTAGAACTCAACCTTAAAAAGTGTGTAGCTATCAATTTTTGGAGGAGGAATAATTCGATAGAGCGATCCTATAGAATTAATAACACAAAGATCGAAAACGTTGAAACCGTAAGATATTTAGGTGTAACAATCACTAAAGATTTATCGTGGGGAAGACACATAAGGGAGATATGCGGCCGAGCGAAGAGAAAGCTAGGATTTATAAAAAGAGTACTTGGGAAATGTGATGAGAAGACAAAAGAGCGATGCTACTTTTCACTAGTTAGGCCCCACCTTGAGTATGCAGCCAGTGTATGGGATCCTAATGAATTAGGTTTGATGAGAGAACTAGACAGTGTGCAGCGTAGAGCAGCTAGGTTCGTCAAAAGGTGTTACGATAGGTTGAGTAGTGTATCAGAATTAATACAAGAATTAGGGTGGGAATCATTATCAGAGCGTAGGTTAAAGTCCAGATTAAATCTATTGGAGAAATTTCAATCGGATAGCTTTACTGAAGATGTTAGGCACATATTAAAAACACCAGCGTATTATGCTAGATTCGACCAGATAAATAAGATTAGAGAGATAGATTGTCGTACAGATAGATTCAAAATGGCATTTTTCCCCCGTACTATAAGAGAACAGAATAGGCAGCATAGGAAAGGGATAGGTAGAGGAAATATTTTAGAGTATTCTGTAGTGCATGATGCATGTATTAACCCCTCAAATACTATAGATACTAACAATCTAGTTGCATGAGACCCTTTAGTTGCTTGCTTGCATGTTAGTAGTGCATGCTTGGTGATCTTCACCCCCTGCCACACACCCTCGCGGTGGCTTGCAGGGTATCGTGTAGATGTAGATGTAGATGTAGATGATCCAACTGTCGTGTTACCTGACCTCTTTCAGCGGCTGATGCAACCAATTGACATTTCCTGTAATGGTATTGAAAAGTTACTCAAAGATATAAGCCCCAACAAATCTCCTGGCCCTGATCAAATTCCCTCCCGCGTGTATAGAGAGTTAGCTTCCGAAATTTCTCCCTACCTTCAAATAGTATTTAATAAATCCCTCACTGAACACGTCGTACCGATGGACTGGAAAGTAGCCGATGTAACACCCATTTTTAAAAGTGATGATAGGGAGCAGCCATCTAACTACAGACCAATATCTCTCACATCCATTTCATGCAAGGTCCTAGAACATATAATTGTCAGTTCAGTCATGGGACACCTAGATAGCCAGAATTTGTTGTCCAACATTCAGCATGGTTTCCGGAAGAGCAGATCATGTGAAACTCAACTTTCTCTCTTTTCCCACGATATTTTAGTTTCTGGCGAAAATAATATTCCAGTGGATGCTGTTTTTCTAGATTTCAAAAAAGCTTTTGACAAGGTGTCTCAAAGCAAACTAATTTTGAAATTAAAGTCTTATGGGCTAGACAGTAACATTATATCATGGATAAGTGATTTTCTACATGATCGGGTTCAAAGGGTTGTTTTGGACGGTGTTACCTCACCGAAAATTAGAGTCACTTCGGGTGTCCCACAAGGTAGTGTGTTAGGTCCACTCCTGTTCCTTCTGTACATTAATGATATCAGTAAGGTGGTTAAAAGTAAGATTCGTCTATTTGCCGATGACGCAGTTGTGTACAGAAAAATTCTAAGCCCAAACGATAAGCAATATTTAAATGATGACCTACAAGCAATCGAATATTGGTGTGATACATGGCAGTTAGAATTAAATTTTAAGAAATCTCTTGTAATGAATTTTTGGAAAAAGCATAGCTCTCCTCCTACCACTTACAAAATAAGTAATAATGAAATAAGAAACGCGGAATCCATTAAATATCTTGGAATAAGACTGACACATGATCTTTCCTGGGGTAAACATATACGTGAAATAATGGGTCAAGCTAATCGTAAACTGGGATTCGTCAAAAGAGTATTGGGTAAATGTGACGATCATGTACGAGAAATCAGCTACTTTTCCCTTGCTAGATCTCATTTGGAATATGCTGCCAGTGTATGGGATCCCTACGAAATCGGTCTAAGTAATGAACTTGAACGTGTGCAGCGAAGATCGGCAAGATTTGTAAAGGGACGATACGATAATTATATTAGCGTAACCAGTCTATTAAATGAATTGAAATGGGAATCATTTTCAGATCGAAGGTTGAAATTTAAACTTAATCACTTAAACAATTTCCAAGGCGATATTTTCAGTGATGATGTTAAAAATATTTTACGAACCCCAACTTACTATGGCAGACTGGACCATAATCATAAAATTAGAAAAATTGATTGCCGAACTGAACGATTCAAAATGTCATTTTTCCCTCGCACAATTAGAGATACGAATAACGGTAAATATGTCCTATCAGAGAGTAGCAATGAATAGCACTGGTAGCTGCATGTTGGTATGAGTACTTAAAGCTAACCCTACTAACAGAATGTTTTTGCATGTTTGTTTTGCAATTTCTATCTTTTTTAAACAGTGTAGTTCTGACTAGTATATTAATACTATTCCTTTTTTATGCATGATATGTAGTGCATGTTTGGTGAGAAATCACCCCCTGCCACACACCCTTGTGGTGGCTTGCAGGGTATTATGTAGATGTAGATGTAATCTTGCTCCAGCTTTAAAGCAGTGAGTGATCCAATGTATGGAGGAAGCATTAAAATCTCCACCTATTATTATATTACGCTCGCTGTTACGGGACATTATAGCATTTATCTGCCTTCCCAGTTCTAATAGTGAAACAACATCAGTATTTGGGGGCCTATAGAATGCGCAGAAAGATATTGATTTTGATGTAGTGCATGTTAATGAACACCAAACATATTCCAAGAGGTTGTCGGGAAATATTACTGCTTAGCTAATAATGAGTTCTTGACTTAAATGAAAACACCACCACATTTCCGGTTTTGTCTGTATTTTACATATATTTTAAAAGAGTTGGGACACATTTCTGAGTCATAAATATCCTCTGTCAGTTTAACAAGTCTAAAAAATTTATCCGTACGACAATGTATGTCCTTAATCTTGTTAATGTGATGAAACCTCGCATAATGCGCAGGGGTTCATCTACATCTACATAATACAAGTTCATACATAATACAATACAATACAATACATAACACAAAAATCTTTGCAATTTCTATCTTTTTAAATAGTGTAGTTCTGACTACTATATTAATACTATTCCTTTTTTATGCATGATATGTAGTGCATGTTTGGTGAGCAATCACCCCCTGCCACACACCCTTGTGGTGGCTTGCAGGGTATTATGTAGATGTAGATGTAGAAATGGTCTAAGTAATGAACTTGAACGTGTGCAGCGAAGATCGGCAAGATTTGTAAAGGGACGATACGATAATTATATTAGCGTAACCAGTCTATTAAATGAATTAAAATGGGAATCATTGTCAGATCGCAGGTTGAAATTTAGACTTAATCTCTTACACAAATTCCAAGGCAATATTTTCAGTGATGATGTTAAAAATATTTTACGAACCCCAACTTACTATGGCAGACTGGACCATAATCATAAAGTTAGAGAAATTGATTGCCGAACTGACCGATTCAAAATGTCCTTTTTCCCTCGCACAATAAGAGATACGAATAACGGTAAATATGTCCTATCGGAGAGTAGCAATGAATAGCATTGGTAGCTGCGTGTTGGTATGAGTACTTAAAGCTAACCCTACTAACAGAATGTTTTTGCATGTTTGCTTTGCAATTTCTATCTTTTTTAAATAGTGTAGTTCTGACTAGTATATTAACACTATTCCTTTTTTATGCATGATATGTAGTGCATGTTTGGTGAGCAATCACCCCCTGCCACACACCCTTGTGGTGGCTTGCAGGGTATTATGTAGATGTAGATGTATTTTTTTTTTTTTGAATTTACTAGGGATATGCCTATTGATCCCAGAGCGCATGATATTAATGAATGACTTCCAGGATCCCTCCGTACATAAGTTGATGGAAGACTTTTTAAAATCCAATAAGGAATCTCTTAAATAAATTTTAAAGCTAGGAAAGTCAGCTCTTTTATTACTACTAAGTATCTATCTAAGTGTACTAAGTATCTTACGTTAGATTCCTCACATAGTACGCTTCTCATTCCCTTCATTATCTTCTCCATTACACCCGTAAAATTCCTCACACCTACCCTCGCTCCCCTCCTTCTTGGAAACCACGTGTTCCCGTGCATCGTTGCCAAGTCCGAACTATGATTTCCGTTTATTTTACAAAAAATCTTATTTTTTATCGTAGAGGATCGATCAAAAAAGGAATGTGATCTATTTGAAATGGAGAGCACTAAAAAACTAACACATTGTTTATAACAATTATAGTTTATAAAGTTAAAATTTAACTGCAATCGGACGAGCTCAGCCTTATGACCACCCGTGGAGGGACGGGCCTCGGTGAGGGTCTCGGGTCGCTCGCGAAGGGTCGGATTAGGCTCGGAGTCGAGGTATGACCCTCATTAGCAGGCTTGACCGTCGGTAGTCCCCACCTGAGTACCTCTAACCAAAAAAAAATACATCTACATCTACATAATACCCTGCAAGCCACCACAAGGGTGTGTGGCAGGGGGTGATTGCTCACCAAACATGCACTACATATCATGCATAAAAAAGGAATAGTGTTAATATACTAGTCAGAACTACACTATTTAAAAAAGATAGAAATTGCAAAGCAAACATGCAAAAACATTCTGTTAGTAGGGTTAGCTTTAAGTACTCATACCAACACGCAGCTACCAATGCTATTCATTGCTACTCTCCGATAGGACATATTTACCGTTATTCGTATCTCTTATTGTGCGAGGGAAAAAGGACATTTTGAATCGGTCAGTTCGGCAATCAATTTCTCTAACTTTATGATTATGGTCCAGTCTGCCATAGTAAGTTGGGGTTCGTAAAATATTTTTAACATCATCACTGAAAATATTGCCTTGGAATTTGTGTAAGAGATTAAGTCTAAATTTCAACCTGCGATCTGACAATGATTCCCATTTTAATTCATTTAATAGACTGGTTACGCTAATATAATTATCGTATCGTCCCTTTACAAATCTTGCCGATCTTCGCTGCACACGTTCAAGTTCATTACTTAGACCATTTCTACATCTACATCTACATAATACCCTGCAAGCCACCACAAGGGTGTGTGGCAGGGGGTGATTGCTCACCAAACATGCACTACATATCATGCATAAAAAAGGAATAGTATTAATATAGTAGTCAGAACTACACTATTTAAAAAGATAGAAATTGCAAAGATTTTTGTGTTATGTATTGTATTGTATTGTATTATGTATGAACTTGTATTATGTAGATGTAGATGAACCCCTGCGCATTATGCGAGGTTTCATCACATTAACAAGATTAAGGACATACATTGTCGTACGGATAAATTTTTTAGACTTGTTAAACTGACAGAGGATATTTATGACTCAGAAATGTGTCCCAACTCTTTTAAAATATATGTAAAATACAGACAAAACCGGAAATGTGGTGGTGTTTTCATTTAAGTCAAGAACTCATTATTAGCTAAGCAGTAATATTTCCCGACAACCTCTTGGAATATGTTTGGTGTTCATTAACATGCACTACATCAAAATCAATATCTTTCTGCGCATTCTATAGGCCCCCAAATACTGATGTTGTTTCACTATTAGAACTGGGAAGGCAGATAAATGCTATAATGTCCCGTAACAGCGAGCGTAATATAATAATAGGTGGAGATTTTAATGCTTCCTCCATACATTGGATCACTCACTGCTTTAAAGCTGGAGCAAGATTACATCTACATCTACATAATACCCTGCAAGCCACCACAAGGGTGTGTGGCAGGGGGTGATTTCTCACCAAACATGCACTACATATCATGCATAAAAAAGGAATAGTATTAATATACTAGTCAGAACTACACTGTTTAAAAAAGATAGAAATTGCAAAACAAACATGCAAAAACATTCTGTTAGTAGGGTTAGCTTTAAGTACTCATACCAACATGCAGCTACCAGTGCTATTCATTGCTACTCTCTGATAGGACATATTTACCGTTATTCGTATCTCTAATTGTGCGAGGGAAAAATGACATTTTGAATCGTTCAGTTCGGCAATCAATTTTTCTAATTTTATGATTATGGTCCAGTCTGCCATAGTAAGTTGGGGTTCGTAAAATATTTTTAACATCATCACTGAAAATATCGCCTTGGAAATTGTTTAAGTGATTAAGTTTAAATTTCAACCTTCGATCTGAAAATGATTCCCATTTCAATTCATTTAATAGACTGGTTACGCTAATATAATTATCGTATCGTCCCTTTACAAATCTTGCCGATCTTCGCTGCACACGTTCAAGTTCATTACTTAGACCGATTTCGTAGGGATCCCATACACTGGCAGCATATTCCAAATGAGATCTAGCAAGGGAAAAGTAGCTGATTTCTCGTACATGATCGTCACATTTACCCAATACTCTTTTGACGAATCCCAGTTTACGATTAGCTTGACCCATTATTTCACGTATATGTTTACCCCAGGAAAGATCATGTGTCAGTCTTATTCCAAGATATTTAATGGATTCCGCGTTTCTTATTTCATTATTACTTATTTTGTAAGTGGTAGGAGGAGAGCTATGCTTTTTCCAAAAATTCATTACAAGAGATTTCTTAAAATTTAATTCTAACTGCCATGTATCACACCAATATTCGATTGCTTGTAGGTCATCATTTAAATATTGCTTATCGTTTGGGCTTAGAATTTTTCTGTACACAACTGCGTCATCGGCAAATAGACGAATCTTACTTTTAACCACCTTACTGATATCATTAATGTACAGAAGGAACAGGAGTGGACCTAACACACTACCTTGTGGGACACCCGAAGTGACTCTAATTTTCGGTGAGGTAACACCGTCCAAAACAACCCTTTGAACCCGATCATGTAGAAAATCACTTATCCATGATATAATGTTACTGTCTAGCCCATAAGACTTTAATTTCAAAATTAGTTTGCTTTGAGACACCTTGTCAAAAGCTTTTTTGAAATCTAGAAAAACAGCATCCACTGGAATATTATTTTCGCCAGAAACTAAAATATCGTGGGAAAAGAGAGAAAGTTGAGTTTCACATGATCTGCTCTTCCGGAAACCATGCTGAATGTTGGACAACAAATTCTGGCTATCTAGGTGTCCCATGACTGAACTGACAATTATATGTTCTAGGACCTTGCATGAAATGGATGTGAGAGATATTGGTCTGTAGTTAGATGGCTGCTCCCTATCATCACTTTTAAAAATGGGTGTTACATCGGCTACTTTCCAGTCCATCGGTACGACGTGTTCAGTGAGGGATTTATTAAATACTATTTGAAGGTAGGGAGAAATTTCGGAAGCTAACTCTCTATACACGCGGGAGGGAATTTGATCAGGGCCAGGAGATTTGTTGGGGCTTATATCTTTGAGTAACTTTTCAATACCATTACAGGAAATGTCAATTGGTTGCATCAGCCGCTGAAAGAGGTCAGGTAACACGACAGTTGGATCGCCGGAAGGTGGGTTAAAACGGTTTGGAAGAAGGAATTAAGCAAGTTAACTTTGTCAAGAGTGTTTGTGGCCATTTCCCACTTATCATTTTTTAGTGAATGGACGGTAGACTTATGACCTTGCACCTCCCTGACGTAGGACCAGAAGACTTTTGGATTTTCCTTCAGTTGTTCCCCAAGTGTTTTTCTTTTGAATTCTGCGAATGCATTACTGAGGGCTGTCTTTGCAGCAAATTTTGAAATTTTATAATTTTCAATTATTACGTTACGCTCATTACATCTAGTTTGCGCTCATTGCATTAGTGGGCATATATTTACTAATTCTTTTCATTTTAACATGACATATTCGCTGCCGTCTCAGGGATTTTCTCACTTCGGCATTGTACCACCTAGGTTCAGTATTTTCCTATAAATATGTCCTATCGGAGAGTAGCAATGAATAGCATTGGTAGCTGCGTGTTGGTATGAGTACTTAAAGCTAACCCTACTAACAGAATGTTTTTGCATGTTTGCTTTGCAATTTCTATCTTTTTTAAATAGTGTAGTTCTGACTAGTATATTAACACTATTCCTTTTTTATGCATGATATGTAGTGCATGTTTGGTGAGCAATCACCCCCTGCCACACACCCTTGTGGTGGCTTGCAGGGTATTATGTAGATGTAGATGTATTTTTTTTTTTTTGAATTTACTAGGGATATGCCTATTGATCCCAGAGCGCATGATATTAATGAATGACTTCCAGGATCCCTCCGTACATAAGTTGATGGAAGACTTTTTAAAATCCAATAAGGAATCTCTTAAATAAATTTTAAAGCTAGGAAAGTCAGCTCTTTTATTACTACTAAGTATCTATCTAAGTGTACTAAGTATCTTACGTTAGATTCCTCACATAGTACGCTTCTCATTCCCTTCATTATCTTCTCCATTACACCCGTAAAATTCCTCACACCTACCCTCGCTCCCCTCCTTCTTGGAAACCACGTGTTCCCGTGCATCGTTGCCAAGTCCGAACTATGATTTCCGTTTATTTTACAAAAAATCTTATTTTTTATCGTAGAGGATCGATCAAAAAAGGAATGTGATCTATTTGAAATGGAGAGCACTAAAAAACTAACACATTGTTTATAACAATTATAGTTTATAAAGTTAAAATTTAACTGCAATCGGACGAGCTCAGCCTTATGACCACCCGTGGAGGGACGGGCCTCGGTGAGGGTCTCGGGTCGCTCGCGAAGGGTCGGATTAGGCTCGGAGTCGAGGTATGACCCTCATTAGCAGGCTTGACCGTCGGTAGTCCCCACCTGAGTACCTCTAACCCGAATTCCGAGAGAATTTAAATGCAGTACTCCACTCGTCGGGTAGGATGTTTAACTGGTTTAACCGTGGACCACTTTGAGCCTATTGTTAAGGGCAAGGTTATTGTATCCGACGCCGGGTTTTGCTATACCCTTCCTCTGTCCCCGGAAGAACTCCAACTCGTATCCCATATCCTGCCTATTTTAAATGATTCAAATGGCCTGTGCTGTAAATTGCCTCCACCGTGTACCACTGCTGCTGACGTAAAGCGGTATACAAACATTCAGTTTAGGCATTAACACCTACTCATCTATCAAACGTGCGTCAGCTATTATTGCTGAACTTACCTTTTAGCCCCTGGTCGGAAGGCTCATCCATTTTTTTCGATTATGTTGTCTCGATTTCGTTAATTGTTAATTTTTATTAAAGGTCATGAAAATTGTAACTGCCACCCCAAGCGTTGACGCTGGAAATTGCTATTCTCAAACAAATTTTGCTTTCATATTTTCCTGTAGTGATCCAGAACATGGGATGTTAACTTGCAGAGTATCATTTCATAGGATACTCATTACATTTTTATTCCATAGTTTTTTTATTCTCATTTTCTTATTTTTATACGTATATGCTAAAATTATCGAGCAAAATACTTGTACGTTTCTCTTTACAACGTGTACAATTATTTTCTTTCCTTTCAGCCTTGTAATAGGAATTTAAAAACGTTTTATATTTTACTAAACCCTCTCTTGCCGGAAACGTAATTTTAACTGTGTGACGGAGCCATTGGTCTCATTTAAGCATGTTTGTTTCAAATTAATATCACCCCCTTTGTCTCCGAGGGCGAATTTTTGTCACACTGAAGTTTTTCATATTTTATTCTCTTAAGGGATTTAAAAATATGTACAAACTTTAATGACGACGTGCATATTTTGAAAAAGCCGTTTAGTTTATCTAAAAAATATTCTTTATGAAAAATCCGTGACATAATTCATTATTATAGCTCTGTTGAAACTAGCCGCCGCGCCAGCTACTTCTGATTATGCCCTCGTTGGTTTGTTAACCATTTCTCAAAACGCCCTGTGAGACGATTCATCCTACATCTCCTGCAATCTAAATTTCAAATGAAAAGCATTCCATGGGTCAAAACATTCTGGTCGATTTCTGAAAGCTCTCGGACTTGGGAAGCGAGGAGCAGAGATGTGACCGAATGAAGCTGCGCAATTTCAATAGCAGGCTATTGTAAAATCTGGTACTATAGTATTGCGTCAAAACTCCCAATTCCATGAGCACACGAAACAAGCGCCATCTCAAATGTATGCTCCTTGAGTGAGAGGAGTTAGAACAATAAAATTTACATCATATTCTATTTCTGTAATAACCTGTTACTCTCCTTTCTTCCATTTTTCTAGTAATCTATTCCAATAATAACGGGTGGAATTTAGCTTAGGAAGGCTATAGAATAAATACAGAGCGATTAATAATTCTCTCCGGGTTTTGAAGGTATCTGTTTTTAGTAAGCATAGCTGCATTAAAATGTAGAGTACCAGTGTATTCGGAAGCTGTCCAAGTTTGCAGTGATAATATGCAGTGTCGGGCACTTGTAGGTATAGGATCAACGGGAAAGAAAATATCAGAAGTCACTGCTATGGGTCATGTTGGAACGAGTGATGCAAGAAGTTAAATTCATGATTTATGTGAGTCTCCTAGGTTACACACATCGACGTTTGAGTTCAAAGTATGGATGACCCTTAATGCTCTAATGCTACTGGGTCATTCCACCCAAATTCGACCAGGTGATTGCCCTTGGGGTAATCGATTTCGACCAAATTTGGCAGATCGTCTTCATTTGATTACAAAACAAAAACCCCAAAGCCATTTCGTAATACATGCAACGGTTTACGAGATATTACAATGTTGTAAAACTAGAATTTTACAAAAGCGTCTTCGCGTTTGACGGCATATCTCCGGAAATAAGGAAGATAAAAATACATGTAATGACTCATTTTGAAGGTCTTGAATTGAAAAAGATAATTATTAGATTCTTTTATAAAATTTAAACAATTAAATAAAGTTTATAACAAATTCAATTTTTCAAATCGCTTTTTGACGATGTAGCTATGCCTTCGATTTTCCTCATTTTTTTATATGTTGTAGATACAACCCTTCTCTACAAGCTTAAAAAATTTGGTAGGGGTAATATTTCATTTAAGAAAGAAAAAAAAATTGAGTGAAGGTGTAACGCTGGCCTCCCGCCGCGGCGGCGTCCGGCTCTCGCGCCGAACTTTCAGTAGTCGGTTCTCCAGATCTCATCAGCGCGCTTCCTTTGCTATCCTCTTTTCGCCAATTTTAACTGCATACCGACCCTTTGATTCTCTTTACCCTTGTCATTCGCCATTTGCTTCCCACTGAAGTGACCGCCGCTTTAGAATCCAGGATTAGCGACAACATGCTTAACAGTGGGTGCGACCATGGGCCCACCAGCGGCCGTGCTCGGAGGACAATAGACAAACCTCGCTCCGTCTTAGACCTCCAATGCTACTTTCCTCTCTTCCCCTATCCCATTTTCCTCGCATACCCTTTATTATGTTCTGAGAAACATCTTTGTAAGTATTGCTCCCAGTAGCCGTCGCCCACCCTCACACATTCACATATTAACCCCTGGTAAAAAACAACGGTAAATACGGGTAGCCACCCATGAAAATGTTTTTTCCCTCACAACCTATCTCATTTGCAAGCAATTCGTCAGTTGTCGCCTGTCCTCCGTCAGTTACATTACAAAACACTCCTTGGTCTCGCTTTTCAAGTGCGCGCGTTTCAGTGCGAGTAAATGTTCTTCGGACTGTAGCCGTTGATTATGAAGTGTTCCGTTGGTGATGCGTTAAACGAGAAATGTTCGAGTGATACAGTATTGAGAAGTTTTCGCAGCTATTCTACTCGTGAAATTGAGTTAATCAAATTGAGAAGTGGTGTGGATGCTGTCCTCAGTGTGTGCAACCGTCATTGTAAGGATTATTTACTGTTCTACGAGGTTCGTCAAAAGCAGTGCTGCAATCCCTTGAATTTGCACAGAAACATTCGCTCGATTAAATTGTGGACAATTACAAGGGAGTTCCAAGATTCCTATCATGACTTAGTGCCTGTTGTAATAGAGGGTAGAAAACTCTGTGTTCAATGTAAAGTGGGTGTGAAAAAATTGATCAAGCCAGAAAATGTTGCCGAAAAGAACAGTTCAGGTTGCTCTCAACATGAGCCAGAAAGTCAGTCTGAGCAAGCGACAAATGACGATTATCTGAGTAGGGTTTATGGTGCAGCAGGACCTTCAACCAGTGCTACATTCACCATTAAATCTCAAGGTTCTCAGTCAGAGTCATCAGTTAGTTCCATGAAAGATAGCGGGACTGATGAAACAAATGGAAGTCAGTACACTCCAGGAAAAGAAATTCGCTTGGGAAAACTGAACGAGACCTTAAAATCCCTGGATCAAACACCTATAACAACGAAAAAATTGCACAGATCAAGAAAATATCCGGCGAAGAAATTAAAAGTAGCCACCTCTGCTTTGAGATTATCTCTTCAAAGGGTTACTGGTGGGATGGTGGACATTCAAGAAGATATCCCTGAACAAGAAGATCACTTCCACCAAGCTGGCAAGGAAATGATTATGCAGCTGAAGAATAAGTTCCTCAACGCTACGAAAATTAGTGACAAAATTTTAATCTTATCTGTCCTACCTAAATCTTGGAGTGTTTCAAAGATAAAGCAGGAGTTTCACACATCGACGTATTTGGTTAAAAAGATGAAAAAATACGTATCTGAGCAAGGAATTCTATGTTCTGCGAACGCGAGACGAAGCAAATACCTCTCAAATGATACTAAACTGAAGGTGATAGAGTTCTACCGTGAACCAGATATTAGTAGAGAAATGGCGGGTAAAAAAGAGTGTAAGAGTGTGAAGGAGGGAAATTTGCGTGTAGTTAAGCAGAAAAGGTTAATTCTTTGTAATTTGAGGGAAGCCTATGAAGCTTTTAAAGAGAAAAATCCTTATTTAAAGATTGGTTTCTCCAAATTTGCGGATTTGAGGCCTCCTGAGTGCGTGTTGGCTGGTGAACCTGGCACTCACACCACATGCGTCTGCATGATCCACCAGAATTACAAGTTGCAATACCTCGGGGCTGGATTAGAGCAAATAAAATCGGATAACGGAGAAAAATTGTTCAAAACCTATCGGGATTGCCTGAAATTCTCACTCTGTCGCCCTCCGTCAGAAATGTGCGTTATGGGTGAGTGCTCAGATACACTACCGCGAGAAGAGGACGAAAACGGTGATGACGTCGTCAGAAAATGTGGGAGTACAGACAGTATGACAACAATTATTTCAGAGTACTTCAGGGAAAACTGTATGGATGAAGTTCGTTTCAAGCAATGGACTCATGAAAATCGTTTTACATTAACTACACAGGTCAAGGACGTAGATAGTTTTTGTGAGGCTTTCGCTGAGAATACCACCAAAGTAAGAAGGCATGACTACATCGCTCGCATGCAAACTGCATTTTATTTGAAAGTCAGAGACAATCTGAAATTGCGAGAAGTTGTCGTTGTGGCCGATTTTTCCGAGAATTTTTCATTTCTTCACCAAGATGCAGTGCAAGGGGTCCATTGGTGTAACGATCAGGCTACAGTACATCCATTTGCATGTTACAGCAGAAATACCAGCGATGAAGTCACACCTTTCAGTTTGGTTATTATTTCAGACTGTATGGAACATAACGTGAGTGCATTCTATACGTTTCAAGGGAAATTGATAACTTTTCTTCGAAGAAGGGATCAATATCTAAGTAAAATAATTTACTTTTCCGACGGTGCTGTGGCTCAATATAAGAACCGCTACAGCATGCTGAATCTATTACATCACCAAGAGGATTTCGGAGTTGATGCTGAATGGCATTTCTATGCAACATCGCACGGAAAGGGCCCGAGTGACGGACTAGGAGGGACGCTGAAACGATTAGCAACACGTGCCAGTCTGCAGCGCCCGTATGGTGAACACATACAGACTCCTGAGGAGCTATACAAATGGGCAAAATCAAACGTGAAAGGGATGGACTATGAGTTCGTAACCAACGAGCAAGTGAACGAGGAAAAGAAGAAGCTGGTGAGAAGATTCCGGGAGGCACCTGCTGTGGAAGGTATACGATCTTTCCATGCGGCTATTCCACAATCCAGAAAAGACTTATTATTGAAAAGTCTCTCCCAAGCATCCGAGGGAATTACTTTCCACTTCTCTGATGCTGATTTGGTGTGTTTGGAGGAGAGTACAGATGTTTTACAAGGTCCAGTGAGAAGGTGAGTACATTTCGCACCCGGAATTGACTAGGCAATATTAATTCCATGGCTAAATCTAACTTTCATCTTTTAGGTCTGCAGCTAAGAAGAAATCACCCTCGGTGATTTAAACAGCCAGCACAGCAATGTTTCATCAGAGAAAACAAAAGGATACATGAGTTTCCGGCCATTTAAGCAGCTCTAATTAATCCTGCAATTGTTTTCTAAGCACTTGCTTTAAATAACTAAAGGGAAAAATGATGGAACGATATGCATACAAGCTAAATACTCTAACTTAAATAATGTATGCTTACTTTCAATTTCAATTAAAATTTAATTTAATTTAAAGGAAAAATCAGTAACTATGGTTATTTAGATACAAAATTTAATTTAAATGTGACATTTAAAAAAAAAAATATAGAGATTTATAAAATTAATTTGAAATAAAGAAATGTTGATTTGAAAAAGTTCAACTTCATGCCAACCATAAACTATTGTTTCAGAAAATTGAGAAAATACACGTTTGTTCCCACTCACGTGAGGAAACGTTTTTCATGCATTATAGTAATAGAGTTTACAGTTCAATACTTCAGGAGAGAGGGGAAAACGTGGTGATGACTGAGGGCAAAAGAGTCCAGAAAGGCAATCGTTTCTTAAAGGAAACAAATATTCCGTTGAATGGCAAGCATGGGTGGCTACCCGCCTTTACCGTTGTTTTTTACCAGGGGTTAATATGTGAATGTGTGAGGGTGGGCGACGGCTACTGGGAGCAATACTTACAAAGATGTTTCTCAGAACATAATAAAGGGTATGCGAGGAAAATGGGATACATCTACATCTACACGATACCCTGCAAGCCACCGCGAGGGTGTGTGGCAGGGGGTGAAGGTCACCAAGCATTCACTACTAGCATGCAAGCAAGCAACTAAAGGGTCTCATGCAACTAGATTGTTAGTATCTATAGTATTTGAGGGGTTAATACATGCATCATGCACTACAGAATACTCTAAAATATTTCCCCTACCTATCCCTTTCCTATGCTGCCTATTCTGTTCTCTTATAGTACGGGGGAAAAATGCCATTTTGAATCTATCTGTACGACAATCTATCTCTCTAATCTTATTTATCTGGTCGAATCTAGCATAATACGCTGGTGTTTTTAATATGTGCCTAACATCTTCAGTAAAGCTATCCGATTGAAATTTCTGCAATAGATTAAATCTGAACTTTAATCTACGCTCTGATAATGATTCCCACCCTAATTCTTGTATTAATTCTGATACACTACTCAACCTATCGTAACACCTTTTGACGAACCTAGCTGCTCTACGCTGCACACTGTCTAGTTCTCTCATCAAACCTAATTCATTAGGATCCCATACACTGGCTGCATACTCAAGGTGGGGCCTAACTAGTGAAAAGTAGCATCGCTCTTTTGTCTTCTCATCACATTTCCCAAGTACTCTTTTTATAAATCCTAGCTTTCTCTTCGCTCGGCCGCATATTTCCCTTATGGGAAAGGGGAAGAGAGGAAAGTAGCATTGGAGGTCTAAGACGGAGCGAGGTTTGTCTATTGTCCTCCGAGCACGGCCGCTGGTGGGCCCATGGTCGCCCCCGCTGTTAAGCATGTTGTCGCTAATCCTGGATTCTAAAGCGGCGGTCACTTCAGTGGGAAGCAAATGGCGAATGACAAGGGTAAAGAGAATCAAGGGGTCGGTATGCAGTTAAAATTGGCGAAAAGAGGATAGCAAAGGAAGCGCGCTGATGAGATCTGGAGAACCGACTACTGAAAGTTCGGCGCGAGAGCCGGACGCCGCCGCGGCGGGAGGCCAGCGTTACGCCTTCACTCAATTTTTTTTTTCTTTCTTAAATGAAATATTACCCCTACCAAATTTTTTAAGCTTGTAGAGAAGGGTTGTATCTACAACATATAAAAAAATGAGGAAAATCGAAGGCATAGCTACATCGTCAAAAATCGATTTGAAAAATTGAATTTGTTATAAACTTTATTTAATTGTTTAAATTTTATAAAAGAATCTAATAATTATCTTTTTCAATTCAAGACCTTCAAAATGAGTCATTGCATGTATTTTTATCTTCCTTATTTCCGGAGATATGCCGTCAAACGCGAAGACGCTTTTGTAAAATTCTAGTTTTACAACATTGTAATATCTCGTAAACCGTTGCATGTATTACAAAATGGCTTTAGGATTTTTGTTTTGTAATCAAATGAAGACGATCTGCCAAATTTGGTCGAAATCGATTACCCCAAGGGTCAATTTTGCCAAATATCTGGTCGAACTTGGGTGGAATGACCCTACTTTGTACTGTATCTTCTATATTTATTGAAGATTGTAGCTAGCTATAAAACGCCGGAGGCACTTATGAATCACTCTGTGTGTACCTACTCTATACTAAGGTCACAATTGGATAGGGAATATATTAGGAACAAATTGAATGGACTGAAGAAGATGAATTCTTGTGCATTAGTTTTTAGAACTCCACAGAAGCGGAGATATCATATCATTAGATGCTCTTAGATGACGAAAGAGAGGAACTGGAGAGAAGTCATGGGTATTATATGATGTTTTCTCACGTAAGAAGGGGGTCCGGTATATGCTGCCCTCGAGCGCTGGCGGTCGAGGCGGGCATTCTTTTGTTTGAACGGTTACCCCCTGACACGGAAAACACGAGCGAAAAACCCATCACTCCTCTCCCACCCTCGAGCCCTTTTCTAATGGGCAATAATAGCCACTCAGCTGCCGATGAACTTTCTGTTTGCCTGTCCTACTTCACCATCCACTGCCTCTATGGTGCAGTTCAGGCAGGATGATGTTCATGTTTGACGTGTTCTTGACAAGTGAAGTGAAAGGTCAAAAGATGGACAGAGATTGAGTTTTCGCTTGAAAAGAGAGTTTATAACTAAGTCCATGGAGTTTCTCCACGAAGAAAACCCTTTTGGTAGACATTATAGTTCCGTTCCGTATTCTGACCTCTGCATTAAAAGCATACTGTAGAATATTTTAACATCCTTAAATTCAAGCTTGAAAGTTATAAATTGCTAAATAAGAACTTATCAATCTATAGCAGTCAGGTTTGATCGATAATAGGGAAAGAGAAGTAAAAATCAAGGCTGGACGCAGTCGAAATGGGAGGACATGCAAGAATGATGAGGATAAAATTGATAGATTGAGTGACGGAAGAAGACCTATTATGTGTTAGAGAAACTATATGCTACGAAATACTTGAAAAAGAAAACGGATACCCTAATCGGTCATATCTTGGAATACGGTGATGTGATGAATACAGATATGGAAGAAGAAAAGGAGAATTGAGGATACTGGTGAAGGGGCTCTCGTACGAAATATTTGGATATGGAACGATTGAAATCATGGGAAAATGAAGAATTCCAATTTGAAGAGAGGAAGTTGAGTGGACAGCTGCGTCAAGCTACGCATGCGCGATATTATGCTCTCTTGCGTTTTTGATTCACTCATAATATTCTTCTAAAAGCGCTTATGCGGGAATCATATTTTAATAGAATTTTCTTAGGCACTGAAATGCGAGTTTATTTACCTATTTTTGCCTCAATCAGATTTTAAGATAAAGTGTAATATTATGAGCTTTACATTTGAAGAGTTCTTATAAAGGAATGCTCTTTCTAATTAATGTACCACATGCAACGTGGAATCTGGGTAGCCTGATTTTTTTTCAATATTGATAGGCAAAGTTAATGATTTCAGCTAAGTAACGCAACGGAATAATCATCTCTTAGAAGACCTTTCTGTACACTATTACAAAATTAAATCATAGCAATATAATATGGATAAGATTGGAATAAAACCGTTCTCCCTAAAAAATAATATGAATTATGATTTCGGTGATAGTTTGACTAGATTGGGGTCCATTTGAACTTCACATGTCTAAATGATACGTGAATATTTTCTGATTCAACCTAAATATTTGGTTTGAAGAAATATGCGAAGTAAATTTAATGATGAAATACAATATTTTTGTGCGGTTCTACTTGCATATATGAGAGGTAAATATTCATCTAAATCATTCCCCAAAAAATATAAGCATTTTATTTTTTTCACGACATTTTTTTCGCTGAGGATGGAACACAGAAGTTGATTTATTTGCAGCCATAGGCCATAATATTTTTTAAATTCTTAAAGTCTTATATGTACCCTTGAGATCACTTCCACAAACTCTTCGTTTTTTTTGTTTTAATGGAAAGAACCTAAGGTAGGCGCTGTACCGTAAAGTATAAACCATCAATTAAACGACTCAAATCGAATCGCTATGACGGGGCGCATACTGATTAACGTTGTCAAGATTTTTCTAACCAATGTAAAACCACCTTTACTTCGTATTGATACTACTTAAACATTGGGAAACAATCGAATACTTTTATATTTAAAGTTTACTGGTTTGTTCAATGAGTATAAACATCTTTTTACATTCATTTACTCAGCTTTAAATAAAACACGACCAGTTTTTAACCAACAGCGAACATCATCAGGTGATTACACAGAACAACACAACCTGTTCTCTGCCTGAAGTGGTGGTGGGATGGATCTGCTTGAAAATGACCAGTGCTTGAAGAAATAGCGCAAAGCGAGGAAAGCGATGGTTTCAAAAGGCTGTGATAGTCCAAAGATTAGCGGCCAGATAAGTCTGAGGACAAGCATTCATTTTACATTTCATACTATAATCATGAGAAATTGTTTACAAAACTGCTGACTTTTCGTTCCCTAATTGATAACGCTTCGCTCGTCGGTATCATTTTGAGCATTTGCATAGTATTAGCCTCCGGGTATGGCAGCGGACCTGGGGTTGCCGTTTAAATTTACGTTTCAGAAAATTTCCTTGTGACTTGAGTCTTTTTCCATGAAATAAAAAAAATTAATCCCTCTTGAGTTTCATTTTTATAATTTACTGAATACCTAATTCAATTTACTTCGTATATAACGTCAAATTTTTTCATAGAATCCATTCGTTTAGAACCTAGTTTATTGTACCTACACTCATGTAGCTTTTTCGAAAAGCAATAATTTTATATAGTTTATGCTCTCTGTGCAGAATCCATTCCTTTAGAAACTAATTTTGTTTAGGATAATGTAGCCTCTTGAAAAGCAATAACTTTTTTGTGGTAAGTGCTCTTTGTGCAAAATATAATTGAATCAACGTCCATTTTATTTTATTACAATTCAATATTTCATAACAGTAGACTGTGTGTTTTTCACGGTTGAACTGTCTGGAAAATTTTTGTGAATAAGGACTTTAAAATCATTTCTTCACATCGGTACTCATTTCTTACATCTGTAGTTAAAAAAATATTAAGTTAAAAAGTGCTTGAATATTGTTTTTATTTTTCCGTTCATCAGTAATGATTTGAAGTTGCGAGCGTAATCTTCGACGCCCGTGAGAAGAGAGTTTAGTTGGAAGGGGCGGCCTATGTAGAGAGAGAGGAATATGTGGAGATGAAGAATAGGCAACGGAAGAAAAGACAGAGGGTTAGAGGGAGAGAGAGAGTAACGTTGTGATGGCGATGGGAAGATAAAATTCCTCGGGATCCGTCGTGAGCGAGCGAGTGTCCTTGATAGAAGCGTAAGTGCGCGCACTTTGCCGCCGAGATAAAGAGAGCGGCATTCAACCGCGATTGAATAATGCGGATGCAGTCACATGAATGGAGTTCTCTGAGTCGTTTGGATGCTGCCTCCAGCCCATAGCTATCCGGGAATCATAGGAGGAGAAATAAGGTATCGGTTCGTTCGGCCTGGGCGAGAGAGAGAGAGAGAGAAGACGCCATGAGGAGTGACCTATCGTAATTATTAATGCGCCGTTTTCCTGCCTTAGCGTGAGAAAAGGGGGCGGAGATGATAGAGAAAGGAGAACGGCAGAAAAGTCGTTACTCATGAAACAGGCGCTCGTTATTGTGTGGCCCTAGAGTGACGCCGTCGGCCGCATGTGCTCTCAGGTGCTCAAGGGCAGTGCTCTCCGGGCGAAGATCCGTGGTAAATCCGTTTCATTTTCTATCAGAGCCGTGGATCTTTGGTAGAAGGCGAATGGAGAACATTCGGCGTACGTAGATAATTCAATTATATCTATTCAGAAACATGAATTTCATATTCAAGAACAGTCTGGTGTATGTAAATGTAACCAATGCCTGAAGATTCATTAACCTCAGGCTACAAAAAATATATAAAAAATAACATCCAAGTGTTACAACATTCCGAAAGAAACGTGGCCGTAATGCTATGCACAAGGTTTGAGAAACTCAATAAATAATTGATTGAATTTTCTCTGTCAACTTAATGATTATGTCAGCAATATTTCTTTCATCTAAAGAATCAACAACTTTTGTGAATTGATTTTCTATGTGATCCAGGTATCCATACTTTTCATTTAAATATTTTACATTGATTGAAGATAAAAGCTAATTTGATAATATTTCACATATCGTGGTGAGAGTCTAAAAGAGTGTTTCCATCAAGCAGTACTCATATTTTAGTTTTTTACCTACATAATATTGGTGATACACCAAAATGTTGTGTGTGTGCTTAGTATCTTGAAGCATTCTAAAGCTATCCGCATTAGAATGTTTCCCCATGCTTCCTCATGCTTTCCAAATATTTATAAACCACCAAAAAAGGATATGAATGTGCTGATTCTATGTTCGAAGAGCGATCAAAAATGATTTATTCCTTCGTAAATGGGAGAATATCATTATGTTTAGGTACGAATTGGGGGTCGTGGTGACCTAGTGGGTAGATCACTGAGCTACTGACCGGAGGGTCCCGGGTTCAAATCCCGGGCAAGAGCCTTTCTGGACACCCCCATCTATAAAACTTGGGATTCGGTTTCCTGCGTGTCCGAACTTCGTAGGAAATCGCAGGTGGCCCAGGGAAAGGAACTGCCCCCCCTACCCTGAATGTGTGAAATTCACACATTCAAGTGTGTGAATGAATGTGTAGTACGCGTACTAAGTGTGTGAATTTCACACATTCACTTAGTACGGGGTGAGCTCTACTCTCACCTGTCAAAGACCAACCTTCGGGTTGAATCAATGAGTGAGTGAGTTAGTAATTCACAAAAATATTCGCCTTTGGAAAAGTCGGCATTCGTCTCATATTATTTATTAGTGACAAATTTCCTCACCAAAATTAATGGTCGATAGGTAAATAATATAAAAATTACACGATTTTAATACTATCCCTCTCATTAGAGAATGGTTTTGATGGAAAAAAATGGCGAAGAGAATATTTTCTTAGTAACTAATTTGTGTAAATTTATAATTTTTATGCAGTCTTAGCACTCTAAACAATGACATATGTGTAAATAAATACAAATACATGCTCTTTTGATGCAAAAAGCGAACGATTTTCTGAGAGTCTATAAAAAACGCTTCCAATGACGATAGATGGTTGTCTATTTACTATTTTTCATTAAACTGAATACGATCCAAATGCAACGCCATATACTTTTTTCTTCCATCCCTTCTTTGAGCTTCCACTATTTTTATTGCAGTAATCCTATGGTAAATTCAGAAACCGATAGCATGTCTGGGATTATTTTCGTGGAATTGAGTGTCTTATGCTAATGATATAAAATAAACTTCATTTTGTTAGTTACGAAATTGGAGTTTTAATTTCATAAAATCGTCCATATTGTCTTCATTAGATGATTTGAGATGGAAACGCCTTAACGCAATTTTTTAAGCATTAAAAAATCCATCAACCGATCCTCTTACCTGCGTGTATAATTTTTGAATAATTTTAGTATTGTTCCCGGAACTACTGGTGTGATCCTACCCAAGTTATGATAGGTACCTGTTTTGCGAAATATTGTGTGTGAAATAAGCTTACCTATATGATATGCTCTAGTTAGAGATACAATGCATGGTGGAAGATTATCTTGGGTCAATCGTCCTCGTAAGTGTTTATACTTAACTCTACCATGCCATCTCAATTAATATTTCGAGAAAATATGGTATGGTTAACTGATAATACTCCACGGAAAATTAAATGATTTTCAGCTTAAATATTTCTTTCGGAACTACAAATGACTTAGAAATATATGCTTGTAGTGCTTCTGTATTTGACAGTGCCTTTACTTCCGAATTATCTTCTGTGGGTAGCATATATACCGGGGCTATACTGTTGGATGCTGTACTTTTACCGGAGGCGTCAATGAACGAGTTGCGCGCACGCCAAAGCCAATGATCCTCATTATTTTCAGTGAGCATTTTGTCTCGCCGGTTTCAATTCACTTGGCGTCAAATTGACAGACCTGTGTGGCAGGTGGAACTACTTGGAAGGACTTTCCAATCTAGTCACCGATAATAGATTTTCGTTCACATTTCCTGTCGGTCGGATGGGACTGGCCCGGAGAGAAAGGAACTGCGCTTCAGAAAACCACACTTCTTACCATTTTTCTTGCCCCGCCGGGGAACCCCACCACTACAGCAACAGCCTCTCACCCTCCTGATTTCACCGTTGGCGTGTCGGGAGCAGGCTGGATGGCGATGAAATCGTCCGCTTCCCCGGGATTCCCGATGCTCGATTGCTGGCGTCCTACCTCCGTAGACATGAGCAATTAAAGGGGGGACTCTTGCGGCTCGATTTTTATTTCCCTCACACACGGAGCATCAGCCGAAGTTCAAGGACGCGCTTTGGATAATTTAAAGCGGCAATAGTGGAGTTAACTATCTTCTATCGCCGCGTTCCGCCCCGGACGAAACTATTCATCGGAAGTTGATGGGTTTAATTATAGAGCGCGCCATTCTATCGAGAGCATCATTATAAAGTACGCGCCGGCATGTTTATTGGTAAATAAACAAGCGAATTTCGGTTTTCATTGACTAATGAAATCAGATAAATTATGTTGTTACGGTGGGATCGTTGGTACTTTAATTATGGAACGCCGCTCGTGTGCGAGTCTCAGCAGTTAATTCATGAGGGTATTGATGGAGACAATACGCTGTGTAAAGGCCTATTCCAAATTACCACAGTTATGTTTCATAGAATGGCATATTCGTGTGCATGTGTGTTTAATAATCCATGCATTTCTCAGTGGTTAGGGATGAATTGGTCTCGCATCAAACTTGGAAGAAAATGAGTACTAATATATTAACAACAGTATTTTTTGTCCATACGCTGGAAAATAATATATCATTGGTATATGTCTTGGAGTTACATGCATCTTTACTTCAATGAAACAGTTCCGCACAAAGTGAATTGGAGCAACGTGAATCTGTAGTATACTTCTAAATAACTGTGGAATAAAAAGAAGATAGAGAGTTTTTAAACCTGTAATTGCAGGAAGAAAATGTCACCAATCTAATGTGATACTCTACTCAAGAGTGATATATGATTATCAAATCGATTACCATTGTTGACTGGCAAGTAATAAGTATAGTAAAGAAACATTGCCAGAAGACGACCTTTTCGTATATTTTCAGTATGTTGAATCCAAATCTTTTTTTAATCCTCTGTTGCCCACCGCTAGCTAACTACGGTTTTATAAAAGAAATAAGTTAATCTTCCTAATAATGGTCATCATCATCATGGGTCAACAATCCTAGGATTGGTTTGACGCAGCCCTCCGTTTGATTCTTCTATCGGTCAACCTCTTCATATTAACATAGTACCTACCTCTCTTTCACGTCCTTTACGACCTGTTCTAAAAACTCATACGAGGCCTGCCTTTTCCATTCTTCCCGTTCAGTTTTCCTTCGACGATTGTCTTCGTCAGGCCATCGTGTCTCAAGATATGGCCGACTAAGTTGTCCCGTCTTCTTCTTAGGGTATTCAGAAGACTTTTCTTTTCTCCCACTCTTCTTAGGACTTCATTTGTCACTCGGTCGATCCATTTTACATTCCTCATTCTTCGTTAGCACCATATTTCGAGCACCATGCTTCCACCCTTTTCTTCTCCGCTGCTGTCATCGTCCATGCCTCACTGCCGTAAAGAAACATGCTCCATATATTCGTTCTGATGAATTACTTCCTTACTTCTAAGCTCGCGCTTCCAGCTGTAAGTGTATTCTTCTTTTGATAGAATGCCCTCTTTGCCTGGGGTATTCTACTAACTATTTCTTTCTTGCTTCGTCCATCGTTGGTTACTCTGCTTCCCCGGTAACACAAGTATTTCACCTATGCCAGTTTCTGTCTTCCTAGTATAACGTTGGTTTTGTCCTCTTCTCTCTTGCTAAACTCCAATATCTTACAATTAGTTTTCTTCATATTGATCTTCAGCTGATGTCTGGCCATTATTTTTTCCATGGTTGTTGGCATCTTATTCAGATCCTTCTCTGTCTCTACTACGAGAGCTATGTCATCATCGAATCGCAGCATTCTGATTGTTTCTCCGTAGTTGTTCACTTCAGAACACTTCTCCATGATTTCATCGATGGCTCTCTCGATGTAAACATTAAAAATCATGGGATAGAGTGATAGCCTTGTCTCACTCCTTTCTTTATTCTTGCTTCTACAGAGCTGGGTCCAGATTTTATCACAGGTACTTGGTTTTTATACACTATGGATGATTCTTCGGTCATTGTACGGCACTCCAATTCCTTTCATAATTCCAAGCATTAAATTCCAATGTACATTGTCAAAAGCCTTCTCTAAATCCACAAATGTAACGAAGGTCGGTTTGTTCTTCTCCATTCTCTTCTCTATTAGCAGCCTAAGGGCCAGTATTACTTCTCTGGTACCCTTACTCTTCCTGAATCCGAATTGATCTTCATCCAGGGACTCCTCTGCTTCTGCAATTTCAGGCATGTCCATTAGTGGTCGCTTGATTATATTCCAGTGAGCAAAAATCCTTAAGTGCCCGCTGGATATTTATTATACTTGTAATAGCGGATTGACTTCATGAATAACCTTCAAAATGTATGGCAACCATGGGTGGTAACTAACTAGATGATACAATATAGAAGTAACGATTTTAGTGTTATTGCTGTATTTTATCGGACCCCTCTAAGTAAACTATCATGTATGTAATATGTAAGAATTATTCACTACTATGGAAATGGACCTAAATTAATGGTACTATGAAAGTGCTCTTCTTGAAAACATTAATGAATGAATTATACCGAGCAGTTAAAAATACCCATGAATAACTTCCACACGGCGTTCAAGATGATTTTGGAACTATGTTTTTTGCACGTTTTGCGCGTGTTAGGTTCATGGCCTGTATAATAGCACCATTGTACATAAATCATTTTCCTTCCGCGGCCCTCATTATCTCTTCCTCCCGCATCTGTAATCCCGGCACTCGTGTACTTTCACTCCGCCGCCTTATCCTCCGACCACTTCCTCGTATGCGAGCCGTCGCTCATTCCTTTAAAGGTCGCGTTCGCATATCGGAAAGAGCGCCATCTCTTAACGGTGTTGCTCAATTTCGAGTCGACAGCCGGCCTTAAGTAATACCCGCTCGAAGTTGGCGAGGGGATAGGCGGGGACGAGGCATTAATCCTTCCCATGGGTGAAATGCGGAATGCGAATACGAGCAAAAACGAATTGGAATCCAGAGCGGCCTTGAACATTACGAGAGCGGTTGTCCAGTTCCCGATTCCCTGCGCCCAACTAACGGAGAGCCACTTAATCTCGCGAGGTCCAAAGCCGTTCACATTATTTACCAACACTCAAGAAAATCATATGTATTTTTCGGCGTCGCAAACTTATTTTTTATTTCCCTTCATTTTCGTTTTTAAAAGTCTTCAACAAACGCTCTGATATAAGTCACTTGACAGGTCTCTCTCTAAAATATTAGATATTCTCTACTTTATGTGAAATTTTGTCCAAAAACAGCTTCCGCCATTTTATAACGTAATCGCACACAAATATTTTTATAAATCTTCGAAACTAAAGCATAGTAAAGGCAAAGCATTGTGTTAATAGATCATACCATTTTTTATTCGATCGAATTCCTCCCACAACAACACCATCAACATAACTTTGAAGATATTCGGAGAAAAAGGAAGTCGGGAGTGTTTTGGAAATTTGGTTATGTTTGAGCCCCTGTATCAAGCTAGCGGTTCAGAATCATGACAAGTGACGTACTATTCCTTAATCAGCAATATTTTGTGAGTATATGTCAGAAGTTTCTAGTCCATATCTCAAAAGCGATTTTTGAATTTTGTCCAAAAATTTTCGATTTCCGACCACTGTGCGTCGGCAAAAATAGTTCGTGTGCTAAATTGTCGGGCTTGCACACCAGTACTTATTTATATTTTCACAGGTGGATGGAACTCAAGAACTTTCCTTAGCTAGGGGAAATGAGTCGATGTTCGAGAGAAAAGGAGGCGTCGCTGAGTGAGAAGAGGTGGCGACTCGTTTAACCCTCCATAGAAAGCGAAACGGTGAGCCGATGAGTTCCGGTGGACCGTAAGGCGACCACAGAGTAATCGCACGCATTCGCACCGGGCTCTCTCACGTCTTGCTCGATCGTGTGCTTTCACTTGTCGCCGGGAGTCTATATCCGGACGACTGCAAATTCACAAGCTCGCTGGAACATCCTCGGGGGAAGGGATCTATAGTCTGACCGTGCTTTCTCTCTGCCTCCGAAAGCAACCAACATGACTCCTTAGAAATAATCTTCGAATTGGTTTTAAAGTGTTCCATCTGCTATCATTCTGTACATCGACATATATTAATTATATCACCCAATTTAACCTGCATTTAGTCCGAGGACAAGCACGCAAATAATCCCCGACATGGGATTCAAACCTTCACACTTTGCAGTGATAAACCGGAAGGCCAGTCTGGGTGGAACATCCCGTCCCTCAATAATTTCTCATTTTTATCCCTCATTAATGCCCTAGCCCATATTACATGTTCAATACTTCAAAAGGATGGAATACCCTTTTAAATGATAATACAAAAATAGACCGCTCGTTGTACTTTGGGAGAAAATAGGCATGGCAATGAAAATATTAGGAGGTGTATTGCGTTACCAAAATGTTTATTCACAAACACGTAAGAATTTGAACTGTGTAGGGCATGGGTAAGTATGTAAACAGCTTTAAAATATGGAGCTTTTTAGAAATATACAGGCATACATAAATTTTGAGTAAGAGAGGATAAGGGCTTTAGATTGGAGCCGTAAGATTTATTTTCAATTAAATGCTTACATTTTGCAAATAAATTATGCCTACCTATGAATGCAAATAATTTAAATTATACCCGTGTTGATTCAAGCCGCAAAATAAGCATTAACAGGGATAGGTTATGAAACCAGTATGGCATATGAAATTCATAGTTTCGGATAATTGTATTTTAACTGTGATGTTTTATATTTTTTTAATTACTTTTAAAAACTTTAAAAATAATTTTTACAAATTACTTTTTTCTAGATTTCTTATTAATCTTCTGACACCAGTAGGTAATTCTCGATCACGGGTAATTATATGTGTATTATGGAGTTGTACATAAGAAGCAACGAAGGAAAACTTAAAATTTAGCAGTTATATTGGTATGAAATGTTATTGTCATTGGTATTAAACTAAATTTGTTTCAAGGGCAGTTTATTATAAAGGATATTCATAAATAAAAGGCTTCATTGGAATGGTTGTTGTCATGGTTTCAGAATCCTGAAAATGTTCATTTCTATAATTAAATAAATAATGCAATGGGGAACATGCACTATTTTTATAACTATTTGAATGCGAAGTTTATTAGCTAAAATGTGCTTGGCGAAAATTTTGCTGAAGAATTAAGTTGCGTTACAAAGATATTACTCTTTTAAAATTGTACCTTTTCGGCAGCTTAAAAACACGACGTCACCGCATGCCGTCACGACACGGTATCACTATGGGCGTTGTTTATCTGTTTATGGGTGGAGTTAAGTTGTTAAATGAATACTTGGCGATAAAGTATGTATTTATCTCATATGTTTAATGCAATAAACGATTGTATTTCGATTTTTTATTTACGTAGTATGGGTGGTAACGAGCAAATCGTTCATTAATTAAATTATGCCTGTGTATTGCCCAAGAACGTCTACTACGTATAGGCAATCGCCGGTTTGTTTAAGAAGAGAACCGCCATAAGGGAAAAACCGAAGGAAATTGTCGGAATATGCTTTTTTAAGTATTTTTTCAGCCATCGTTTCTTTCGAGAAACGGCTAAAAACCTCAAAACAATATATTCACTTCGTTTTCTTTTAAATGTAAATGCTTATCTCCGTAGCAATATGGAACCTCTACCGTGCAGTGACGTCAGAAGGTGTTTCAGGTCACGTGACTTTCGTCAATTTCCGGGAACATTTTAATATAATTTAATTATCTTTGTGGTGGGCGTAGAAAAATTTGGCTTATATATTTAAATTGGTGAGAAAATTTCGCATCAAGTACATCTTAATCTTCGGGAAACAAATTTCATGCATATTCCCCAATGTCCACAAGCAAAAAAGTTTTTCGCGATACCTAGGTTTCAAGGATACATAACATCTTCAGATGTGAGTTAAGTGTTATTATTGTGGAAAATTTCATTACTAATATCATAATTCTAATGTCATACCATATTGCTATAACCTTCCGCATTTTTACGCATCTACGTTTCACCCGAAGAGAAGAAAAATTATTCCATTGTCACTAATCTTCCTCCTCAAACCATGAGGTTTAAGGTCAGAGTCCGCAACCCTCTTAATCACTGTGCCGTTATTTCTGCACCCTGTCTCTGTGTCTTCTGTTTATAAGATTAACTGCAGTGAGTCTGCGTCCCACCACAGTCGTGAGAATTCCACCACGCTCTTTGTGACGAGAGTCGAAAACGATCGTGAACTTCTTGTATCTCAGCCTAAATCACATGATCCAGTTTCTCGGACGATAAAATCTCTTTTAATTTCATTCGACTGTGAAACCTACGACGGAATTTAACTTGCCATTCAAGTTTAATCCGCCTCCTTCTATGATAAAAGTCGCTCAACATTGGATTACCTGAGCATATTAGGTTTTCGTGATATATATACTGACTGAATCTTCTGTGAAAAAATTACATATTTTTGTTTATTTCTGTGCATTTTAAGAACATACTCTCTGTTGGGTAAGCAAATTTTATGCATTCATGCTATCTATCCTAGCAAAAGGGATAATACGGGAAGGGAAAAATATGTACTAATTTTGTCTGAATTTCCCGGTTTGTTCCCCCTCTGAAATTCTTGCAATTCTTGCACTTCACGAAGTTGTGTCCTACGCACATGGAATATAGTTGTGCCCAGGAGTACTTTGTATGCATAGACGTTCGACTGTTGTAATAAACGGCAATGGTGTTGAAGAGTGTAGCGAACATGCAAGATGCATATCATCTGAACTTGTTTCTGCTAAAAAAAATCCGCCTCGGGCTTTTAAAGGTGAGGAATCATCCCCTTGCGGGATAAAAGCGTGTCCTTCGTTCCATGCATCAGCAGCAGTCACTATGCAAGGAATTCACTCCCCTCTTTCCTTCCCTTCCGTGGAGATGTGCGGACTGAAAACGGAAGCGAGTAATTCGGCCGCAAAGCGTTTTATCCCGGGAGCACATTTTTTTATGGGATCATATATCGCGGACAAGAGTGGCATTCCTCTGAGCCCTGGCGGGTGTGGAGGAGTACGTGATACGTTGGCCTGAAGTCCTCATCTCGTCCGATAAGTCGAGAGAGCACAGCCACTGCTTTATAGCCGCCGAACGGCCAACCACCGCCCCTTTCACCAGCGAAGGAGGAAAGAGAGAGGGCGATGTGATACGGAGATGTTCTCGCAGACCACGAGATGCTATCTGGGAGGGTTTGGAAGGGGTTGTGAGGGGATGGAAAAGAGAGATGCCTTTTCATCAGTGGCGGCTCTCATTGGCACGCAACGGCAATACACGAAGGGGAGAATGCGGCCGAAGCGAGCCTATGCACGCGGAGGAATGGATTCTCACCATGCTCTCCGGAGGAAGATGAAATCGAAAGAATGCACGGGACTGGATGTTTCAGCATGAGCTGCCAGATTTGCCATTTTTTCGACTTTTAACTCCAGAATTTATCCGCAGGAACTGACATCCTGATATCAGTGGCAAATTGATTATCGATTTCATCATTTTTATGATCATTTTTGATCCTTGAATTAATTATTCGTTTAATCGAGTCTCCAAAATAAAAGTTCTAGCACAGTTATTAGCACGTTATTGATTTTTCTATTCGAACCAGAGTCATATGTCTACTTGTACACTTGTAGGAAGTAAATGGTACTATGGGTGATACACAAAACATGAACTCTGGTGAAGCAGGAACGATTTAATTCATCACACCGTTGTATAAGGAAGAATCACATCTATCAGTCGAGTTATTTTAATTTATTATACATTTGAGTAATGAGCAGACAATTGCGTGCCAAGTTTCAGCATATTTGGAGTCTTTTCAGCATATTTGATCTTTATAACTCGATTTAGAACGTTAATTGGAGTACTGTAAAAGAATAACCAGAGCCCTTGATAGTTCAAATCGCTTCGACATATTTATATAATGAATATGGTTTAGTTCTTACATCTATATTTGCATTAATAAAGTCTTCGGTTATGGCATGAGGAGATTTATTTTTGGCAACTTCTTTTAAACATGGCTTTTAACACTCATCGACTGCAGATCTCAATGATACCCTTTCAATTTTATAACTACAGTTTTTTGTGATAATAACTTGTTGATGCGACTTCATTTGGCATACGTACACTTCTAAGAAGAGTGGGGATAAAATAAGGCTGTTAAAAACGCTAAAAATGAGACGGGACAACTTAATCGACCATATCTTGAGACATGATAGCCTGATAAAGACAATCGTCGATTGACAAGTGAACGGGAAAAATGGTAAAGGAAAGTCTCACTTCAGATACATGGAGCAAGTAGTGAAGGACGAGAAAGAGGAAAATTATGTAAATATGAAGAGGCTTGCTAGTGGGAGATTCGAATGGAGTGCCATATCACTTAGGATCAAAGATTTGGGTAGAAATCTAAGTGAAAAAGGCAATTGAAGGGAAAAGAAAGCTTTTGGAGTTCGATTCCTTTCCGAATGTGTCATCTTCAGCCAGTTTTCTCAATTTTAGCATAAATCATAGGATTGTTGACTTATGATGAAGTTGGTGATATTCGTTTCCCCTCCTAAAGCACTCGAAGTAGTAATTTCAAATAAAGATACAAACAAACCCTGTTTATTTCCACTTACAATTTATTCGGTACAACTAGTTTCAACGCATAGGCGTCATCTCCAGGTACCTGAATATGACGCCTATGCGTTGAATTTAGTTATACCGAATACATTTTAAGTGGAAATATACAGAGTTTGTTTGTTTCTTTATTTGACCATGAATTTCCACATTGTTATGCCGCAAAGCATTGAGTGTATTAATTTCAAGATTTCCTCATTTAATTGTTGGCATTTTCGAATGGCGGCGAGCTACGCAGATGGCTTCCGCGATCGCATGCGCAAATCCCCGCTCTCCCAGTGTATTATAATCTTTGCTCCCAGTCGCGTCCATCCTATTTTCCTACGACCAACGAGTGGCATGTGGTTCTGGCTCCTCGCCCTTTCCCACCCCGGTCGCCCGCAGCAGTGGGCCTTCCGTTACGGCACCCCGCCGAATGCATTGGTGGTACGCCAGCGCTGAGAGTGCATAGCAGCGCGCACTCGATAGAGTTACGTCCGATTTCCAAACCGCCGGCGATAAAAAGATAATAATGGCGGCATACCTGAGGGAGAGAGTTACGGTGTGGCTCGGCTCCGTGGTTACGACTCGCGGAGCACGCACTCACTCACTTACTTGGAGGGTCAAGCTTCACGCGGACCGTGTGCGGCTCTTCGAAAATCAGTAATGCATGGATGCAGGTCGTATCATTTGTCTCGACAACGCGTGGATTGCTGATATTAAGCACCATACCTCCACTTCCGCGATATCACTGAGCGGGCTTCAGTGGAGCGTATTGAGGTTTCTTTAGGTTCCTCATTCGGTGCAACAAAATGTCTCTATTACAAAATGGCTTGAGAGTGCAATAACCACATTGAAGTTCTAACGTTATGAGCAAGTCATGGCCTCCCTCTATCCCTTCACAACGGTTTATGGAGCAGTCTTATTAACATAATTTCTTCTTCAGTCTTTCCAAAAGTCCTATGCTGTCTTGTTTAAAGCGAAATGCGCTATAGTGTGCTCATAAAGTTTGAAGTAATTTGGCAAAAATCAATTTCATCACAGCTAATGAGGAGAAATTGATTACAGGAATACTTTTATGCGTTTAATAATGGTCAGGTACATCCTTTACATGACGTACAATCGTGGTGGAAGAAATACGTCGTAATTATTATGCTGACAATGCGTAATTTATCACGCGTAATATATCAACTTTAAATGCTAGTACAAAAAATAAAATGGAAAAATTGCGTTTACCGCAATATATATGTACTGGGTATATATTTTTGAATATACTAGTTATATTTGCTCTGTTTCACAATGGAAAATATCTACAATCCTAGCTTCATATCATTAAATTTAAATGCTATAATTTACAGTTGTCCTCTTCGATTTTTAAGTCAAACTTTTATTTTAAGTATATTTATTTTGCATTCGTTCGGCGCGGAATTAAAGTACACAAAGTGCAATGGAACTTTAGCACATCAGAGAGATTAGCAGATGGCATAGTACTTGAGTTATATTCAAGCCCTGTTATTAATTGGTTGTGAATTCTGGTTTAAGGCAATCCATTAGATGAATTCAGTATTCAAGTTTTACTGTCTTGAGAAATAGATCTGATTAGCCTTCAAATAGCTATTATTTGGCCTAACATATACTTATTATTTGAACTGCATAATATAATACCAATAAGAATTTTTACATTAATCAAAATTAAGTATTTGATTCATTCTCCAATTAAATGATAAGCTACTGAAGGAATCGTCAATTTTTACTCCAACCAATTTTTTCCTTGAGTAAAATATGTAGGTCAGGAGAGTACAGAGTACCTATGTATTGTTATTGCAAGATCTTTGAAGCGAAAATGATTTCCTCAGTATACTCAAAAGCGCCAAAAAAGTGAGGGAGTGGTTGTGACGTACTTGTTTCATCCTTTGTTGTCTGGATAGTGCCGCTGCATATCGGAAATATTCGTCATTACTACCAGTGGTTCCTCACCAAAAACCTCTCAAAACGAAAGACATAACCCCATCTCATGAAATATCTCATCTAATCAGCATTGCCCAACAACTTCTTGATCGAGCAATTAGCATTACTGCGTGATTACTCGCATTTCTTCAGGTGTTATAATTGTCATTTTGTTTTCCTCGTAAATTATTTCGCAAGACACTTTCAACGCACCATTTATTCTTCCTTTTTTATTGTATTTTTATATATTTCAAGCCTATTATCAATTGTACAATCAGAAGCGGAAAGTTTATTGGTAATTGTTAAATTAGAGAAGAGAGTAAAACTTTTACTCCTAACCGGAGGCCCAAAATTAGAGTCCCTTATGCCGAGATGACGTAATAACCGTGCGATGGGATCAGCTCCAAGTGTTTTATTATGTAAAATAGTAATATCTCCATGACGGTATAATTATGAGGTAGTGCACGGATCATATTTCACATTTGACTCTGGGCCATTTTATAGCTTCTTTCACCGGAGAATGCTTTTTTAATAAACAACGATATTATGCAACCAACGACCTCGTCTCCTCTCCATTATTTCTCTCTACTCCCTCTCCCAATCAGCCACCCACATCGCCCTATCTCAAACGGGTGCTACCCCCCTCTTTGCCCCTGCTACTTCATTCCTTCCCCTCCCCTTGATCGCCCTACCCCTACCTCTAAAATCCCCTTCACGACCCACCCATCCCCTGTCCCTTTCGCCTCCTCATACCTCTTTTTGTGCAGAATGGAGAGAGCCCCGTAGAGAAATAGTTACCCACACCCGTAGAAAGGGAGAGGACACTCGTGTAAGCATTAAAAAAAATAGCAGATGACCTCTGACTCGTGGCCGCTTCTTGCGCTCGCGGGAAACGTCCGACGGTCTTCCCTACTAAACCGAAGGGTTATGAAAGAGATGCTTAGTTAGCATCCCTGCTTGCCTTAGCAATTTTCAAGGAATGACGAGATGATCAAATTCTTGCGCAGCAGATGCCCGTCTATCATTCTTCCACGAGGCTTGAGTTTGACCCCATAGTGCAGAAAGGTTTTCCATTGGCGGAGCTTAATTGGGAGTCACATGAAGAAAACTTCGAGTGAAGGCAAACCGCCGTCCGTCTTCATGCATGTATTGTATGCCCGTGCTGTGGCAGTTCCTACTGCAAAGCGTGTGACGATGCTCGCGTTTTTGTGTGAAGTGACTAAACCGAGAACATTTTTGCAGGGATGAAATATGGAAGCGAGAATATTTCGTATCAAATGAGAGTTGTTCACTAGCTTTTAAGTGGTTTGGCATTCTACGATCGTGAATTATATGCAATTAAAATAAGATATTCGCGGTTATTAATGATTTTTATGTATCCTTAAATATCCTGCTTTATCATCATTGTTTATCAATCCTAGGATTGTGTAACTTTGCCTCGCAGCCTTTCATATCCAGAACTGGCACATTGATTGATTTTAATGAAATGGTTGGATTGCGAAGTTTATACATCTGGCCGTAGCCATAATGCATTTATTTATTTATTTATGAATAACCCGAAAACAACACAAAGGTCTTTACATCGGGCTTTTTAACAACTTACAGTTAAACAAGCACAGAAATTAATGCCCCAGAAAGTTAAAATCCTTCCTGATTCGAACCCGCGACCCTGGGATTGACAGGCGAGGGATTTACCCCGCCGCCACCGGGGCTAACACCTTTTTCTACCTGGAATATTTTCAACACAGGAAAGCTTGCTACCGTCTTGAATGCTCCAAGGGCGCTAACTTTTTTCAGTATATGCTGTTTCATTTGATATATTATGAAAGCATTATATTTTGCAGCAATTGCATCATCCAATGCTGTGAAAATATAGTCATTAATTCAATTGGAGTGAAGGCATGACTTGAAAAAAGATTCTTTCCTACATAACCCAGACCTCACCACTTTCTTAGTCGGATTGGTTGAACTCTTGAGAGAATTGATAAACTGATTGGTGATCTTTTATATAAGCTGCTTCGGCCGTCGTTTCATCTGTCCCCCATTCCTGCCTTGCTCTAATTACTTTCCAATCCCAAATGACGCTTACGACCTCGACAGGCCATAACGACAGGCTACAAAGTGTTTTCTTGCGTCGATGAAAGGAATGGCCCGGGTCCTCCGCAAGCTAATTTTGTGGTTTCCCGCCATTCTTGTGGATGCGTAGGTAATATACCTAATACAATAACAGCCTAGTACTAAATTATGTCTTCTTCTAACGGTTCAATAGACCTCAGATGTTGGCTCTCTCACCCAGTGACTTTAATTACCATTTCCTTAAACGCTTGTGCTAATGTGAACAGTATCGTTGGTGTTGTAACGTACTGTGAGATTTCATCCTTGAGATGCCTTTTTCGAGGAATAGAATAGAATATAAAGTATGGCGCCAGGGTAGCACTTTTATGATCATTATTTTTACAAAACCAAGTTCCCTAGATACATCTTTGTAGGTTTACGTTTCGCTGATTAATTTCGTGGGGTCGAGAGCTGTGACCAAGTACAGGACTGCTAGGAAGTCAGTCGTAAAAGTGAACTTCGTTTCCAAGCTACAAGTAATAAAGGTGCTTTATAGATGGGCCTTCCCCGAAAATAAAAGGTGCCCATGAGGAAAGAGGGTGAGGGTGAGTAAACGCAAACCCGCAGTGTAAAATACACGCTGAGAAAGTTTTTGGTTAATACATCGCTTTTACACTATGCCTCACTGGTATGCGTCACCTACTAATATTTCGTTTCTATAGTACCGGAAAAATAGTAGTATCGTGGCAATAAGTGTTTCGAGTCAAAAAAATGTTTGCCACACCCAAGTTTGAGATTTGCTGGAATGTGGACTTACGTGATTAAGAATATCGAATCAAGGACGCTTGCGAAAAGTAAAACTGTCAGCAAGGTTCGCTTATTTCCCGTCTCCTTTTTATGGTCTCCAGAGTCCGCTTTTCGCGTGTCGCTCCGAAAATTAACACTATTTGTGCATTAAGATGCTTTCTGTCTTTGCCCATGAAATACAATGATACCGCCATTTTAATAGCATTCAGGAAATATTGTGACTCCATCATAAATTGAGAAATCTTTAAATGTGCATGATTGAATCCGATAGTACCGACATCAATGGGATGTACATAATTGTTTTCAAATACATATCGTCGGCGGATTCTTTAAACCTACGATGTGCTAAATATAAAATTTTAGAGGAGACACAAAAAACTGTTAAAAGAGTGTTAAAATAATATTTTTATATTATAAATATTATTTTAACACTTTTTATGTCTCCTGTAAAATTTCATGCTTAGCACATTGTAGGTTTCAAGAATCTGCCGACGATATGCTTAATAACGTTGCCCTCCCGCAAGAATCTAAGGGAGCCGCAAAGGAAAACATGACTGGTTGAAAAAATCAGGTTGATATGGTGGATAGTATTCTGGCCTTCGTGTTCGGATCCTGGAAGTCGTATGATTATTAGTTATATTCCGGTACAACCTTGTGCGTAGTGAAGGGCATTATAAGTACAGACAGAACTCGGTCCGTTCGATGGCGCGTAAGACGGTGGCACCTTTCTGTTACTGAGGACGCCGAGTCTCTCTCCAATCTTTCTCATTCCCAATTCTCAAATACCCGCCTTCCTGTGATGCCACAATCGACCAAAGTTGTCGGTTGCCACCTTCAAAGTAACAACATTGCAAAGTTAAAGTTCCCGCTACCCGCTCTCAATCCCTCATATTTTATGGAACCAGTCCCTGCTGGTGGCTACCCATAGGGGTTGCAGAATTAAATTTCAAGGTGCTACAAATGCTAAGTTAATATTGCATCGTATCACCAAATTATAATCTACCCCTAATGCTTCAACAAACACAACACCTCTCCCCTAGGCGGGTTTTCTATCCTGTGTAGCTGTACGAGCTTCACGAAAGAATGAAACGCTTTCTTTCGTCACTTTGCGGCGCTCCATATTGAAAATTTAATAAGGTAAACTTATACAAACCACCTAACAAATTAATGAAACGACCCAGGTTTCAACGCTTTAGCGTCAACATCAGCATTGTCACCTGATGTTGTAACGTTGAGACCCAGGCCGTGTTCATTGACTTGTTATGTGGTTTGTAAAAGTTTACCTTATTAAATTTTCTACCCTGTGACTCTTGGGTTGCCGTTACCCTTTGTTGGACGTTACCGACCTGACTTCCACAGCTTACGTGTCTGCCAGTAGTCGTCAGCGACTGCAACAACATTTGCTCAGTAGTATGAACCACATAAATCAAATCCGCCGTTCGTAGTAGTAATAGACTTGGGATTTAGGTGCTCCAATTTCTAAGGTTATAACGAACCGTCAAAATTAAGTCCTCAAATTTAAGGTAAACACAACATCCATTCCTTAGGCGGGATTCGAACCTGCCGTTCGTACTGACAGTAGACTTGCGTTTTAGGTGCCCCAACGACTATGGTTTTATCAAACTGTCAAAATTAATTATAAAAGAGAAAAAAAACGTAGTTCTTTTCCACAAATATTTGTGGAAAAGAACTAAGTTTTTTTTTCTCTTTTATAATGAATAACTTCCACAACGTAAACTCGCCAACCATTTCTTTTATTATGTCAAAATTAAGTTATAAAATTTAAAAATCTTATCTACATCCATTTCTTAGGCGGGATTCGAATCCGGGGCCCTTGGGTTGCTAGGCCGACTCGCTACGGACCCGGCTACCGCGGTCAGCCCCGCCGCCGCTCGTTTAGCCGAATGCATCTCCCCTCGTTAGAGTCCCTCACGAATGTGCACTCCGCCGCCAAAGGTCGCGAGGTGCAGAGGCCCCCCAAAGCCACCTCCCCTGGTGCACCTCCCCCGACGCACCATCCCGCGGGCGACACGACGACGCACCGCTTGCCCCTCCCTCTCGCCTCGGCGAATCCGCCGCGCCTGCCCTCCGCATTCCTTCCCCAGACACCTCCGCGCCGAACCCACCCCTCAGCAAGGTCACAGCGGGAGCATGTCCTTGAATTGGGTGGGAGGAAGGGGAGGAGGAGGCATAGGGTGGCCGCTGATGAAAGAGAGGGATGCGGAGGTGGGGGGGGGGGGGGGGGAACACCACTTCGTTGCCACCCTCGGGGGGAAGGGTTGGAAACGAGGAAGTGTTTTCATTTCATCTGCCTCCAGAATCGCCCCTCCAAACACCACCTGACCGCCCGGCTCCTTTGCTACCTCCTCGATACTCCCTTCTTTTCCCAGTTTCTCAGTTTCTGCATATCAAGTCGTTCCACTGATGGATCTTTCGTGAGTTGAGAATAAAAGACTGCGTGCCTTTCCGATACCTTTACTTGTCTAATATGTCCCTAATCGGGGAGTTAAAAGAGAAATTTTCAATTATTTTCCGGATGAAGAGTTTATGTACAAATAAAGATATGTTTATGCATGAATTGTGTGTAAATGACAAATTGAGTGCTGTGCGGGCTGGTGTGGAGTCACCCTTCGGTTGTGGGCTGTATTTGAGTTTAGAAGATATCAAAAAAACTAAATTTTTACACATTTCTTTCATTTTGGGAGCTGTAGCTTAGTGAACCCCATTATATTTCGGCTTAGTCTTTTATGTATCCTCATATGGTACAGCTACTTTTCCCTTGTTAGACCTCATTTGGAATATGCTGCCAGTGTATGGGATCCCTACGAAATCGGTCTAAGTAATGAACTTGAACGTGTGCAGCGAAGATCGGCAAGATTTGTAAAGGGACGATACGATAATTATATTAGCGTAACCAGTCTATTAAATGAATTGAAATGGGAATCATTGTCAGATCGCAGGTTGAAATTTAGACTTAATCTCTTCCACAAATTCCAAGGCAATATTTTCAGTGATGATGTTAAAAATATTTTACGAACCCCAACTTACTATGGCAGACTGGACCATAATCATAAAGTTAGAGAAATTGATTGCCGAACTGACCGATTCAAAATGTCCTTTTTCCCTCGCACAATAAGAGATACGAATAACGGTAAATATGTCCTATCGGAGAGTAGCAATGAATAGCATTGGTAGCTGCATGTTGGTATGAGTACTTAAAGCTAACCCTACTAACAGAATGTTTTTGCATGTTTGCTTTGCAATTTCTATCATTTTTAAATAGTGTAGTTCTGACTACTATATTAATACTATTCCTTTTTTATGCATGATATGTAGTGCATGTTTGGTGAGAAATCACCCCCTGCCACACACCCTTGTGGTGGCTTGCAGGGTATTATGTAGATGTAGATGTAGATGGTTTGTCATAGTTTGATCGGCCTCGTTATGAACGTGAATGAAGAGATTCTTTGTTTAGTTTCTTAACTGCCAATTCAATTTCAAGAGTTTGCAGTGTTAGTATACAACCGTAAATCCATCCCTGAGTTACAGGTAAAAAATTCGAGCATCAAAAAATATTTTTATTTCCTAATGGTTCAATTATACCTCTCCAATATTCTATTGCCCACAATTTCATCTGAAGAGAGGGGTATGAAATGTCGAGAGAAATAAGAAATTACTTGTTGAAACTGTAGCAGGAAAAGTGAAGTTTCGTCTATGCACAGGGATTTTTCGAGTTAACTAAGATTTTGATATATCATTTAACGCTTTCATATAATAGCTAATTCACGACGATTTCAGGATTCTAAGTATTAAGTTAGTACCACTTACATCAACGAATAGTCAATGCATTATCTGTGGTAGCAATCTACAACTAAATACTACTTCATTGTATGCAAAACTGATATCAATAATTATCATCATCATCTGTCAACAATCTTAGGGTTGGTTTGATGCAGCCCTCCGCTCGATTCTTCTAACGGCCAACTTCTTCATATTAACGTAATTTCTCTCTTTCACCTCCTTCACGGCCTCTCCATATCAATAATAAGCTCCTGTAAATATTCAAAGAATTATCAATGTTACTACAGAATAAAGGGATTAAGGCTTGCAATATGCAAATATTGTGATCAAGAGTTTAACTCGTAATAATGACGAAAATAATCAACGATAAGCACAAAATCCAGAGTCTTTACCCTCCTAGACTGGTGGTCTGCTAATTGTTCCCTCTATTCTTTCAGTCTTATTTAGTCTTCTTAGACCTAACAAGTCATGGAAAACATATCCTAAAATTATTTTGAGAATTTATGGGCTATTTACAGAGACATGCCATTAAAGGTTTCCCGTAATGAATTGTTCAAGGGCCAAAAAAATGTGATGAGTTGGAACAAAATTTGTTATATTTAGATTGAAAAAATTAGAATCAATGACCACTTGAGATTTGGAGTAATATTATTTTTCAAGGTCCTATTTACGATCAGAGAGTTAGTGTACACACCTCACTATATAATATGTACTAATTGACCTCGGTTAATTCTGACAGTAGGAGATTCTTGGATACTAACAAAAGTTCTGATTGAATTTCATCAATCTTTCTGAAGAAGCATCAGGTACATCGCCGAAAGGTCTCATTAACCCATACTTGAAGATATTTTGAGGTACTCAGATGAGTTTTGCGTATTTGATATATTCTTAGCTTTTTTTGACGTCAGAATCACCAGTTACTCGCCCGTGCGGTAAATTTAGAAACTGGCTGAATCAGTGAAGTACGTATTCCCACCGCGCCTGTCGTAGCCCTTACTCCCTTCTCTCAGGCATAATCCCTCGCCATCTCTACCTCCTATATCAATGTCTGCTCCCACCTAGACTCGAGCTTTGGAGTACCCGATACCAATTACACAACATCAAGGCCTCGGGGACTGTTTTTCAACGCCCATGAATGGACTAATGAGAATGCGTGTTATGGAAGAGCGAGCGCATGCTGTACCCGCTCGGATATGGAACGTCTCACATGCACTGGATAGGAATATCAGAGATGGATAGCTCGGTGCCACTGGGAACTTAACGACAAGAGTCACCCCTAAGAGGAAAATTGGCATGGAGACGCAGGAATTGCTCGCGGGCGCCAAATCAACGAATATGCACTCAGGATTCATGAATAGTTCTTAGACACCGTTCATTTACATATATCGCGAAACGATCTCTGGATCCATTGTCTCAGTTGCTCGATCCTGTAGACACTCATTCATCTTGGTTGGCTTCTAAGTCAACGGAGATGAATGGGGGACTATTATTAATTACCGACCAACATGACCTGTGTAGTTCTCATCGGTGTGCATTGTGCGTATGCCTTATGATGTCGCCAGGTATCACTCGACAGAACCCACGGCATATTTATCTCTGCAATACGCTTCCTAGGAAACACGCTCATAATTTGACGCAAAAAGCATGTATATTATCCAGGTGACAAATCACCAAATGTTTTAATTGGAATTTCATTACAAATATCACTTCAAAGTAAGTCACTATTCTTTTAGATTCCAACATTTTTTGTCACTAAGCGCGAGTTAACGTATGATAGGAGGAAAAAATGATTAACCAATTCACAATCGAATTCTTAAGAAATTATGTCAATAATTGATAATGGCAAAGTCAGTCTCCCCATAAAATTAAAAATACTCATTGGAATTTCGATCACGAAAATTGCTCATAGTTATGCGTTTTTTTTACAATAAATCACTTGGATTTGCAGGCAGATAAAGTTCGGGATTATATAATTCGTATTTTACATTGTAAATTGAAGCAGTAGTGGTTATTCATGGAAGGTGACTAACAGATGAGGTAATTTGCTACTTTATGAAGGGTGTGTAATTGGGGAGAAAGAGAGAGGAATTCTTCAAGATACGGAAAAAAATCCAGCGCCACCATTAGTATACTCTTAGAGAAACGTGTCAAGTAGTCCACGTCTTATCTGACGGATATGAGTACTGAACTTAATATGCCCTCCATCTGACACCAAACTAGGACCAGTGGCGGATCCAGGGGGGGGGGGGCACAGGGGGCAATTGCCCCCCCCGAGAAAAAAAAAGAGGTAGTCAATCAAGTATGCACTGAGCGTCTTCGTCAAGTTACCGAAAATCGTGAAAGGCTGAGGCCTATTATTAAAACCATTATCTTGCTTGGACGTCAGAACATCCCTCTAAGGGGTCATAGGGATGACGGCCTCAGCTGTAAACCAAGGTAATTTCAAAGCCCTGTTGCAGTACAGGGTAGATGCAGGTGACAAAATACTTGAGGAACACCTAGAAAGTGCATCTTCCCGTGCTACCTATATTAGTCAAACTACTCAAATTTATTGATAGAATGTTGTGGGGAAGAAATAAGGGAAGAAAGCCTAAAACGAATTCATGAAGCTAAACATTGGTCAATATTGTTCGACGAAACATCTGATCGATCGATCTGTCTCCAAGGAACAAATTGCCTTAATTGTAAGGTACCTGTACAAAGAAACTATAAGGGATGATTTCATTACATTCATTGATGCCTACAAGTCTGCTGTAGATATGAATGATGTGCGGTTGACAGAAAAGACGGAAAATAAACTTACTGGTAGGACTCTTGGTAAAATATTTTTAGAAAATGTGAAAGAAATAGGTTTAGATTTGAGTCTCTGTGTAGGAATCGGTACAGATGGAGTATCTGTTTTGACTTCGGAAGAAGTTGGTAGTATCAGAGAGATCCAAAGAGAGGCGGTCAATGCAAAACGGCTACCATGCTACAACCATGCCTTGAGTAATTTTGAGCTCTTTCAAAGCAACCAAAACCCAAACCATCAAAAATGCTGTTGGAATAATAAAGGAAGTTATTTCGTTTTTCAATCAGTCATCCAAAAGAAATGCCATTATGAATTCATTCTTAGGAGGTCAGTTTGTTATTCTTTGTGAGACTCGATGGGTTGAAAGGCACGATGCTGTCATTTCATTTTACTTGCCTTACCGGAAATAGTAGATGCCTTTACAGAAATAAGTGAATGGAAGGAGTCTGAATCGGCCAAAAAGGCTGCACTATACGTTAACTCAGTGACTAACACAGATTTTATTTTTCCATGTGTTTGATTGACATTTTGAAAAGAACGTTTCCTCTCAGTAAGTTACTGTAAATGCCAGCCGTAGACCTAAATAAGGCTTCTAATGCTGTACAAGATACTCTGACATCTTTGAAGGACAGTAGAAAAAACTGCGATGAGTCCTTTACAGAGATATGATGTGAGACCAAAACCGCTGCCGAAAAGCTGGGAGTGCAGCTAGTAATGCCAAGAATCGTGAAAAAGCAACGTCACAGAGAAAGCCATGACACTGACACAGTTGTAGACTACTACAGAAGATCCATGTACAGTCCACCTCTGGACAATGTCATTGTTGATCTTCAGACACGGTTTTCCCAAGACACCTTAATGTGTTTTGATCTAAATATGTTGTTGCCTGTATGCATTCTGAACTCCAACACCACTGCTGCAAATGAAAAAGTAAATGTCAAAGATAGGCTTCAGAAAGTTGTTAGGAACTTGAAACATCTTCTACCTGTTCAATCTGAAGCTGTAATCGATGGGGAAATAAATATTTGGAAAACAAAGTGGTTGATAGAGAAAGAGGAAGGAAAGAAAATTCCGGTTACTATAAGTGGTTGAAGAGCTGTGATGAAGATATATTTCCCACCGTAAGAAATTTATTGAAAATTTTTCTCACACTGCCAATCAGTGTTGCAAGTTCTGAGAGGTCACTCAGCAACCTTAATCTTGTTCAATCATGGCTACGAACCCGAATGGTTGAGGAAAGATTGGATGGCTTATGTCTTTTATTTATGCACAAAGATATTGATGTAAATGTTGACAAGGTTCTTGAATGCTACGCTAAAGGAGGAAAAATAAGATTACAGTTACAAGTAATTATTTAGAATGTATGTAGTTTGTAAAAGAGTTGTAATTAAATTTCTGAATACTAATTATTTTGAACTAACTTTCTTAGTCTTTCATGAATTTGGGCATAATTATAAATTATCGTTGTAGGATAGGTTTATTACTTATATCAGAACCTTTTATTAACTACAAAGTATTCTCATAATCATGTTATTTTGCTTTTTAGTGAATATCACAAAGGGAGTTAAGCTCAACTTTCCAAAATTCAAACTGCTTTACTGTCGATGACAATACCTTTTTAAGTAGTTCAGAGTAGCGTAAAACAGTGTAGTGGTTTGGTCATATTAAATACAAGTAAGACTAAGATTTTCAGGAAAGAAATCAAAATGCCTTTGTATGAAGGTAAACTAAAGTTTTTTTGCTGCCTAAGTCAAAAGGCAATAGTCAAATAGTATAAAAATTTTAAATGTGAAAATATGCTGAAAACCAGAAATATTCGCATGCAAATTCACCATTTTTTTCCATATCTTTACAATTTTCTGGGTGAGAACCCCCCCCCCCCCCCAATTAGGTGATATTCCATACCACCAATACATCATATAGCATATTGGCAGATATTGCCCCCCCCCCCGAGATATGGGCCTGGATCCGCCACTGACTAGGACCGGTATTACGCTGAAAAATCTATGCCACTGCCGGAATTATAACTCAAACACTCGGAGTCGGAAGCTTGCATAGACAACGCGGACCTATGTATATATGCTCCTAAAATTGATTTTGGAATCCGGGGAATCTTAGGGAGCATGATTTTCAGTTCGTTGGTCCTGGAAGCGAAAGGTCCGTGGTTTGATTTCCTTTCCGAAACTTTTTTTCCTCTGGCGATTTAGAAACTCACTGAGGCAGCTGCTCAGACTTAAGATGAATGTGTGAAAGTATCTTTTTTTTTAGCTATGTAGGCATCCGTGAGATGTGCCCGCTTTTACCGTTGCTCGGGTGAACTTGAATCCATAAGGCCTTCACCAAGGATGCGGGTTTGAAATCTCGTAACGACCCGGACGGCACTTTTTCTGCTGCCGACGGGAGAAGATATTGTTATTGCCAGAGCGTATCTGACTTCGGCCGGCCGCCGAGAATCACCCGGTGCTCGGGTGGGACGTGAAACTTCGCGAATCTCTGCTCCCCGGAAAACAATCTTCATTCCTACGAAAGACGATGGGCGACTTTGTCTTTTCCCGCTCTCACCTCTTCCCAGCCTGCGATAAAAAGAACTCGGGAGCGTGTTGTAACAAATGAGCCGCGGGAGGTCAACGATCGTCCACGCCCACCCAGCAGCGCCATGGTGCGGCGCGGCCGACGCTGCCGCCACTCCCTCTCTCGCCCGACGCTGGAAATAATGAGGGGCGAGCGGGAGGTGGGCGTCTCCTCACAGCTGCCTCGAGACTCTCCGAAGCAAACGATTCCTTTCGCTATGCGCTTGTATCGAAGTTGGTCAGATGACATGGGGTGTACTGAAGAAGCCCGAGGGCGATCCGATTTCATTGACACTCGCGATGGCAGCAGAGAGTGCCCCCGACTCCGGCGGAATTGAGTACGCCAATGAGAGCCGTCTGTACTCAGGAGATCTGTCATCAAAGGTCGTCAAAGGCAGGAAAAAGTGGTCTCAACGCTCATAAAGCCGAATTCTTAACTAATATTACGAATCACTCTTCATAATCATTTCCCATTTTTTTCCTTTCTATTCTAAGAATATGTTATACCATTTTTATACCTGGTGACTTACTACAGACCCCTGTGAGGACTTCGGTGGAAACATTTTGATTTAGATATAATTGTGGATAGTACCTGCCTTCTATTTCTCACCCTTGTATCCCTCCTAACTAATCCACATTTCCAAGATTAAATTTCTCCGTAAATCATAGTGTTTTTGGTCTGCCTTTATTTCATCAAGAACATTTATTGCTTTCCTTCCTCTTCCTAGTATACTTAATATTCATACCTCTGTGACCATCTTCAACATTCCGTTATCTAGATAAACGTCCTGCATTCGTTTTTATTGCCTTCTCCGAGTTACTTGGATCAACAGTTTCTCCCCTCCTACCGTGTTCAAAACATTCTGACTCTTCTTCATTTTCGATTCCTTCCCACGCTTTGAAAAACCTTGCAAGTAGACGCTGATGGCCCATCAACGAAAGCTGGAAGCCATCGGCGTGCAGGAGATAGTGCAAGTTAGCACATGTAATCTTTTACTTTATTTTGATACTTCTTAGTATAGAGGCAGTCGGCTTTTGGCTGTGGCCGCTTCATATAGGTTTTATCAATGTAGAGGTTACGTAAGCAGGTACTATTTACGTGTGGACACGTTTTTTACCATGAAATGTGTAGACCAGATTTTAGTTATTCAGGGGGGGCTAATTCATTTGTACATTTTAGGATGGGTGGATAATTAGGTAGGGATGGAAGTTTTTCAGGGAATGGAAGACGAATGGAGAGAAACCCGGTTTCGGCATCAGTGGGCTAATAGCGAAAGACGCCAAGGGTTTCACTGTCCAGAGTCCCATCAGAGGGACAAAGCACTGGACATGAGGAGCTCTCCAGTAAGTACTGATCAAAAATCTCTACCACTGCTTCGATTTGTTACTGGGCCCTGAGGATGGAAGGCCACTCCGGCCACCATACCAACCCGTTTTCGACCAGATCCAGATTATCGTTTCGTGCCTCAATAAAAATCTGGACCACGAGCTAGGGCAGCGGCGAATGATTCTTCATCAGACAAACAACCCCTTTGCTTCCATTGGTAGACGTAGAAATCGCCCTATTTTATTGTAACATATTGTGGGGCTCAGTATGAGATGCTGTACTTTTGGAAAGTATAGCATGCACACAATACTCTGCACCTGTAGTGGTTAGCATAATACAGGATATATTTCAGAGGCGTTACCTGTTCAGTACATCTTACGCCCTATTTATTCCATTTGACCCTCAAACGCCCTGTTCCCTTATCCTGTACGGAATGGGAGGTATTTTAAAACTCCCTTCATAATGGCGTTTCCTTGACTTCATTTAAGGCAACTCTATAGATCTACATCTGCATCTACGTAATACACTGCGAGCCACCACGAGGGTGTGTGGCAGGGGGTGAAGATAACCAAACATGCACAATCAATTCTACAAAGACATCTATGCAATCAATTGAAGCTGTTGGGCTTTAATCTTCCTATCAATTTGAATTTAAAGTTAGACTTTGGATTCACCTTTCGGTCATCAGTATTGAAAGCAGGCCTAAGTTTCTGTTTTTGAATTTAATACTCCATCTTTGACATCAGGCCATGTATTGAGACATCTGTATCAGAATAAGTATTTTATTGCTGCCCCAAATTTTTTAATATGTTCGTTTTCTCACACGCCTTACCGTAACTGAACTGCGGTATTCTTTCTTATAACTATGTATGTATATGTAAAACTGTTGTCTGGATCGGACATCAGGCAGAGAATATTAGTATTTTTATTTAACCTTTTAGATTCAAGCTTTGCGAGGCCGTAAAGCCCCTAATGTTTGTGACCCACGCACGACCGTATATCATCTTATTGTGATGAAGCAGCATCTCTCTGAATTCAGAAAACTGTCTCATAAATACATACTTACTAAGATATATTTTGAACTATGCGTCATTACGTTAAAAAAAAGTAAAAAGCCTTAGAATGTCTTCATGTTCCCAAATCTGTATTCAAAGTGCCATTCAATTTAAATAAGCTTAGGGTTTAGCGTTCTGTTTATCAAAATGATAACTCAACAATTGACTATCTGATTTATCACGTCATTTTATATTTACCTAAATGCAGATGGGGAGCTGAATGCCCTAATTTCGGCAAAAATATTTTATTTTGGGGGGTAGCGAAAACACATGGCTGGAGGTCATATTAACGTACTAAAAGAAAGTATCGGAGAAAAAAATTAGGTTAAAAACATCTGAAAAACTAATAGTCTAAAAATATCCACATCGTTCGTACTCGTGCCTCAGAAATGTATTCCGCAAAGATTTCATGGGAAGAACGCAATTCATCGCGGCAGATGCCTTGGCAACGCTTAATAGCATGAATATTTCCCATCGGGAATATGGCGACACCTCCGAAAATACACCATCATTTTATGCGTCACTGCAGGTTACGTGGCGGCGGGCCATAGATCACTCCTCGTTTCCTAACATTCACACCTGCGCGTCGCTCCCAACCTTCTTCCCCCCGTGTCCTTCACTCAACCACTCCTATGGATACACTCGCTTATTCAAGCGAACAGATTGAGTTACGAATCATGCGACAAAATGAACGTCAGTTTGCATAGTGAAGATTTGGGTGTAATATGCCTTAACGACTCCCTTTTTGGATTATCGAAACTACCTATACAAGGTCAAAATATTATTGTCAGGATAGATGCTACTGAATCACTTGGTTATGTCAAACTTTAAAATCGACTTTAACGTTTTTGGATAAAAATAACGTAATAGTCATGTAAACAGTCATCGCTGCATAATTATTTGTATGAACCTTCAAATGTAGGTACTTTGTCTGTGTGCGTGGTAGTTACTTTTCTTAAATATTTCCTGGCTAGTTGGGTAAAATGTGAGCTCGTTTTATTTCCCACTAGATATTAATATTTAATTCCTCTAGTATTTTATTTATTACAAGTAGTTCATATTCATGTTAGGTGATTAATTACCCTTTGCCACACACCCTCGTAGTGGCTTGCAAAGTATTCAGTGGATGTAGATAGCATATATTCTTTTTATACCTTATTCACCTTCCAAATTTGGAGAGCTGAATGGATATGATATGAATAACACACTCTCCGGAATTGCGTTCATCGTCTTTGCAAGTAATATTTTCGTTGACTTCACTTTCATCTTTCTTTGACAAAGCTTGCAGTCCCACTGGTTACAAGTGTTAGTCGACTTCTTTTGGCGTCCGTTGCCTGCATCCTAAAAATATGAATTTTTTATCCGAGCCTAAATGGAATTTCATCTCACTCTGATGTGTAGACATTTTGCTATTTATAGAATCCTTTAGACGGCGTCAGTTTTGCTCATACAATTTCGAAAGCCATACCATTTTAGTTTTATTATCAGTGAACGAATATATTTATTTTATAATTATCTAGATTGCCTCTATGTCTGTGAGACCCCTTCTCCCCAAAATATATGTACAGAGCTTCGTACATATGCATTCTGCACTTTGCCAAAATCGCATCTGAGAGGCCGAAACCGGTAGTGAGGAATTAACATATTGTGGAAAAATAAAGTGCACGTCCATTGATAATGAATCTCTCCCTCCAAGTGACGGCCCAATACCATCGAGTACTTATTTTTCCCCATTTTACTGCCTTCCAGTGAATGAAAGGCTGTATTTCTCTCTCAAGCGTGTTATTTCAGGATTATGTGACTTTTTGTTCTTCCTATCTTCAACCGTTTACCATTATTATGAGGAGTAAGATTCAATCGAGAATCTTTATGACTGATAAAACAACTATTTCCTCACGCTTTTGAAAAGCAAACTCTTCTATCGTATTTCGGCAGTGTAAATAACCTTCTCCTTAATTTAATTTACGTTATTACTTACCTGAGCGTTACTTTATTTGCAGATAACTTGTACGTACACTGGCTAGCACAATCTCCAAGTGGTACCACGGCCCCTTTAAATGAATTGAAATAGCTGTATTTTTTAATTTGTTCACCATAATTGATATTGCCGTCATAATCATAATAATTAAGAAACGATTATGTTATAGTACTGTAAAATATCAATAGTATATGAAAACTTCAAGTTACTCTGTGCCTCACTGCGTCTTCCTTAATCATGAAACGAAAGCTCATATGAGGTATGCCTCATATGAGCTTTCGCTTGACAACATACCTCAAATGAAATGTTAGATGAAGTTATGGTATTAGACGCAACAAAAGAAGTTGATATTAACATGAAAGAGATATTGTCTCTTACCTTTCTCGCATACAACTATTTGAAATACTAAATGTTCATAATTTTCCATTTTGAACGCACTGAAAGACATAGAGAAATGGTTAACCTTGTTATATTTTTGCAGCAGTCTTAAGCGGCAAATGGCGTCAACGTAATGTTATGGACTGCGACCGGTTTTTATTTATTGGTTGTTAAGGTGCTATTTTTAAGTGCTGAGAAAGTGAAAATATATTGAGTACCCCTTCCGTTAATCCTCCAGTAGTAAAATTTTTCCGATCTAAATTAATATGGATTTATTTATAATAGCCTGAATTTCATTTAACCGGTTTTACCCCCGAAAGTAATGATTTTTAGAAACTCTGCCACTCTCTCCGAATCTTGGTCAACACCATTGCATATAGCGAACGCATCATAAATTATTTCAGCGTTAAAATACTTTCACTGCCTCGTGGTAATTAAATGTTCTGGGAAAGTAGTAAGGATGGCCACGGCTGACAAAATGAATTTCTCTTGGATTTCAGGTGTACTAGCCGTCTTTTGTGCTTCGGCAACATTGCTATTCTGGAGAGAATAATTGAATATTCATGGTATTGTGAACAGATCTTTGTGAATCGTCATTTCCCTATTTCATTTCAAAAGGTGCCTTGATTCCAAAAATTTTTATTTTTTCCGTAATGGGTTCAAGTATTACTTAAACCAAGTTTTAATTCAAAAAGTATTATTTTGCATATTAATGATAGTATTAAAGCCTCGGTGAATGGTATAAACGTGTCTTGGTTAAGAAAAACCTTCCAAAGGGCCACCACGCCGTCCAAATGGACCAATCAATTTTGTATAGATGGAGTTTCCTTTTATATTGGGCCATTTTATAGAAAATAGCGTGGAGATCAAGCACGCAAAATAACTTTTTCAAGCAATTCAATTCGCAAGACTACTTGAGTAATTTTTACTTCCGAAATTCCTCCTGTATTTTATGACGTAATCAATGACTACTTTTAGATGGACGATATTCATGAAACATAATTTAAGTATCGTGATGGACTGTGATTGGTCTGATATTTTATCTAGAGTTATAGCCAGTGAAGAGATGAGCGTTCAAGTAATTTTATTTTAGCAGATGTTGGTTACTAAGAGCTGTATATGTAGCTGAAGCGTTTAATGAATAGCGGAAACGGAATACAAAAAGGGGTCCCTGAAGGATCGATGGCATTCGATGACAAAGCTCACAGATCTCTCTTGCATTGTCAACACAAGTCATATCTCACTGACACGGTCTTTTGCAGCCATTAGTCGGACGCCGTTTGTTGAACAACGGTGAAAGCTCAAAAATTACGCAGGTGGATGAGACGGAACAGAGAAGATCGACGCGCGTGACTGAGAGAGATCTCAAGAGGCGTGTAAGAGGTCCTCTTATCCATGGTGCTCTGTGTTGTCAGCCGAACGGTGTTCCACGAGTTTAAGATGGGGTCATGCACTCCGAGGTAGAAGAACTTTGGACTTTCAGCAAGGAAGGCTTTCTTGCTGAATTCTTAAGGACAACACTCTCGAGAATTGCTTTTTCGAGCTTTACAGCCGAAGAGAGATTAGGATGGGTGGCCTACATTAGGCCTATATTTTTTAGCGTTATAATGGGTGATATTAAAATTATTGAAACCTTTCCGCTTCCTGTTGATTTGCGATCGAATGTCCAGCTTGGGAGGAATTTCTGATGTGAAATTATTAGATGTTAGTTACTGCCGGAAAGTGTGTGCTTAGCTTTTGGTCTGCCAACAAGTTCTCTTTCATTATAGCACACAAACATTCGGTGCCGTCGGCTTCCTTATCGCAAAACACTTCAAAATAGAAGTCTAAGGATTAAATGCTCATATTATAATAAATTGTAATTAATTTATTAGAATTAATAATTAAATTATCAAATTATTTAAAAATTAAATTATTAATTTAAAAAATCTAATTATTAATTAAAATAATGCTCATATGGTAATAAATTACTTACAAATATGTTGGAAGTATTGTGTTTACGATTTTTGATGCTTTCTAACTTTCCAGTTCTTCGGTTTAACTAATTTTGAACTCGTGTATTTATATCGTGAGTAGATTAATTTAGTTATACTGAATCTAGGCAGATTTTGAATTATAAAATTTCCTCTTTTTTATACCTCGTTTCCAGAAAAAAGCGCCTTCAATGTGTTTATATTATGTATGCAAAGCACTATATGCGTATACATTTGCATTATAGTTACGGTCTAACTTCATTTTACGGGATGTCAGTCTCAAGTTTCGGAAAGTTAAAAAAAAAAAAAAAAACGCTAGGAAAACTATTAACTTTTCAGCCAAGAGGAATTCAAGATTTGCATTATTTAAGTTTGCACGGTGGTAAATAGCTTTTGCTTTCTTAGCGTCGCTGGATAAACCACCGACGCGAAATTTTCAGATCCAGCTTCCCTCCAGCCATTAACTATGGCCACATCGGTGTCTCAAAGTTTCATATTAGGGTCATAAAATCTCCGTTAAACTAGTGTCGCAACAGTGGAATTTCCCGCATACCCATCCTCTGTCAGGGAGCGATGGATGCTAAAGGCTCCTGCATCAAGCTCGCTCGCCATAGCCGCTCAAATTTATGCCCCGTCTGTCTTAGACCGCCGCGGAGGAGGAATATCTTCCTAAAAATCTTCACTCTTTTTCCCATTCCAGAGTCCCAGATTTCCATCCGCGCTGACAAAAGCTCGCCGCGGGTCATTAAAAAACGAAGGAAAAAACTTTCGACGTTGCCCCTCACGATTCGCGGCGAGGTCAAGAAGCCCCTCGCACCGCGCCACCTCGGTCATCTCATGTAGGTCGGAGAAGACGCGCTCCAGCGACGCCTCCAGGCAGGAGTAGCAAGAGATTAAAACTCCGCCGCTTGCTTCAGGTCGTCAACTTTCACTGCAAAAACTGGGAATAAAAAAATGTATCCCAATTCATTATCATTAACACCACCATAAATGGTCATCAGCCCAAAAGATTGGTTTAACGCAGGTTTCCACCCGATTATTTTATTGACTTATCTCCAGTGGTGCCAGATTTTTCGACCCTCAACCCGCCGCCAAATCGCCCTAAACCCGCCCAACCCGCCCAATCTGTCTCTTTTCTCGCCGCACGCCAAGATTTAAACAAAATTTAATGTATAACGACCAGGTGGTTTAATTTCGATATGAAAATAAATATACAATATGGTAAAATGTTCAATTCGTATTTAATTTTCGGATCAAAGGAACAAATAGTAATAAGGTAACATTTATGAAACATTAAGATCAAAATTGAACAAAATATTAACAATTGCAAGAGATGACGCGATCAGATGAGATTCATTTAGTGCTTAGAAAAACAGATATATATTTAATGGTTTCTAAACCTGCAACATGTTTATGGTCAAATACTTCATTTGAATACCGACTTTTACCTCATTAAATTTTCTTTTTGAAATGAGGAATAAGTTCATTGTAAGTTCTAATGTTTCAATACTTCATAACAAAAATATTTTTTTTAATTGAAAATTGTTGCTTTTTGTACAGATAAATCAATAGCATCCTATTAATGCTACACATATTTTAGAAGTGCTTAAATAAATGCTTATAATATTTATTTTTCCAATTCTCAACAAATTACAAATATACCTAATTGCTCGATCATTTTGGTAGGGTCTCGTGTCAGGACTCTAGTCAGTGATACTTTGCTGTTGGTGGATCAAGCTCATTGACAGTATTAATAATCATTCCAAAGAAACAGAAAACATTTTTCGAGTAGTTCAAAATTTGAAATGGAGTGTGTAAAGCTTTCCATGGAACAATCTTTCTCTTCAAATGTGATGCACCCAGTATTCTCGTTATCTTTACTTTTTCTTCTTTTCCTTCTTTAAATAATGTATGAAATACTAGTAGAACTCGTTGACATTTATTTCTGATTCTTATTTATTGATTGCTCTCTGCAACTCCAGCCTGCCTACTAGCGATATTTTTCGCGGAAATCTGCCGACCGTGGGACTGATTGTATTCAGAGTACCACCCAATCAGTTAAGCATAGCCTGTGCTTGCACTTCAATCTGACTAAACATCTACATCTACATAATACCCTGAGAGCCATCTCAAGGATGTTTGGCAGAGGGAAACGGTCGTAGCTACTATTGTTTACGGTCGAACCATTTATTATTCTAACGTTTTCGTGAGTTCTACGGTATCTGTCGGTATAAAATAGGGAAATTGGCGGGAACCCGCCAAATGAAATTTTTACCTGCCAGCAGAGCCCCTCAACCCACCCAATCGGCAGGAACCTGGCATCACTGCATATCTCTTCATTTTGACCTTATTTATCTCTTTTACACGCATTTCTGCTTGCTCCACATGTCTAATACATCTCCTTAGCCATTCTTCCCACTCACAATTCTCTCGACGACTGTGTTCATTAATCCACATTGTCTTAAACGCATTAGAATTTTTCGTCTTCTTTTTAAAGGTTTACTCAGATGTGCTCCACCTTTCTTAGAAATTATTCGCATACCTATCGATAATTCATATTATCATCTCCATCCTACTAAAATAAGGCATTTAATTGCCTCCAGCTTGTAGCTCAAACTGTAAGTAGGGAAACTCGTTAGATTTGGACCAGCGTTCAATTCGGTCCGATAGATTTACTTTTTATTCATTAGGGGTATCACCACATTTGGCACAGTATCGTTAGGGTACCTTTGAAATGTCTTTCCTTCAAATTTGATCAGTCAAGCTCGAGTGATTGAAACGTAAAGGCGGTATCGTGTGCGTCGATGTAATTATTTCTCCCAAGGCAACAGCGGACAATACTTTTACTGGTAGCTAGGCAGGAATTACGCCTCGTTTGCCACAATGCATCAAGGTAAGTTCGTAGTGATTCTCGTTTCTATGCCTAAAAATTCATCGGAGAAATTCAGCCATTTGTGTTTTTGTTCCTCATCGTGAAATTCGAGCCAGCGAAGAGCGTGTATTTCTGCCCTTTAGTCCAAATGGCACGAACAGTCGTTAGAGCGTTCCCCACCATATTCCTTCTTCTTCTACAGTAACATATTGAAGTTCCGAAGTCCTACTTAGCAATTGCATTCAGGGATTGTTTTCTAAGGTGTATCGCCTACATTCACAGATAATATTTAGACGGCTCAGTCTGCCTGAACCACCGGCTGAGAGGCAAATCCAAAAATTTTTGTTTGGTTCATGAAACCTTTTTAACTGAGTAACAGCAGAAATTTTAGCCAAATATAATTTCAAAAATGCATGAGGTAACAGTTGTGCTTGAAATAAATCTCATAAATAGCCTTTTCCACGGTAACTGCAAATACAGGCAAGCTTTTTTGAAGACACTTTAGAATTGGTATTATGGTATCTTCATTTATTTAACAATTCAACTTATAAGTTTTATGAATTTATTGAATGATTTTCACAATTTGTATCTCCTAATGTGACTTTTTCCAGTTTCACCCGGAGCGGTGTAATATAGCTTGCCTTTGAAATTGATGAGCGAAATTAGTTGATAGCACACTTCAGATTATGTGATATAATCATAAAAATATAATTAGTTATATTAAGATTATGTGATATAATTATAAAAATATAAATTTTAGTTTGTAAGCATTCACACTGAAGAACGAATTTTGGTTTCAGGTCCAAATCACACGATTAGCTGAACCGATTTTCACTCCCTCGGTTCAAAGTATACGGAATTAAATCTTTTCTTATAAAAATTTTAAAAGTAATACCTGAGAACAATAGTGAAATGCCAGTGCTCCCAGTGCCATTTTCATTGAGTATAGTTTGCCATGAAAAGTTAAGGCTTTTGCATTGCACTAATGAAATGAGCTACATCAGTTAGGTGGACCAAATTACATGTACTTCCCTACCTGTATATAATTCTGATTTATTCTTATCCTTATTCGCCTGAGCTCTGACTCTTTAGTAGTAGAATAAGGTCGTGTTTTGGGTGCTATGGCTAAAGTTATTCCACGCCAATCGTAATTTAAAAACAAACACACAGCTTGGTCCCTGGTGCGATTCGAACCCACGACTTTTGGGTTTTCAGGCCTGAGCAATACCAACCTAGCTACCGTGACCAGCTTCTCTTTTCTTCTTGCCTCGTGCAACTCTGCTTGCTCCTCTCCACAGATAGCAATAATCCTTTGCCTCTTTCATCTCTTGTTTGCGGCGTTGAATACCTATTGGTTTTGGCTTCAGATGCTATGCTACAAGCATTCCAAGCCTAAAAAATTACAAGTGTTGATTGTGATATGTACGAAGAAATAATTGAGAGGATCCGGGGGATGAGTGATTTGATGGGGGAAGGAAAATGTGGAGAGACTGCACGGATGCTTTTCCGCCTCTAGCACTTCGGAGAAAGTTCCTCCTTTCGTCAAGACGCGGCTGCTGCAGGGGACTAAGTGGAATTGAAATCCGTAATCGCAATAAATGGCGGTTTTATTGTGATTGCCACGGAAATTGTGGTTGGCGTGTTGTATTGGAAAGCAGATTTCTGATAGTGCGTGTGGCATGAAGCTCGCGAAAAGTGAAAGCAAACTTTAAATATCCACATTTTTCCTTAATTCCACGGAAAAGTGGTGGCTTGCATCAAAATTTGAGGGATTCTGTAATGGTATCATAAGAAGCTAATTTTGGGTTCGTTACGAAATCAGCACCAGTGGATGATCATGTCTCATCTTTCGTTTTCTAAAACCAGGACACCTAATGCCTCTAATAATATGAAAATAATCTGAAACATGATCATGCGATAGCAATTCAGTGCACGCTAAATTTTTGTTGTTGTTAATATGTTTACCTCAAGAAATACCCTAAATTTAAAATACATGACGAATGGAATTTGGAATGTTCACTTTCACTTTCCCTTTTGAATTCTGAAATTAATCATCATCATTTGCCATTTACATTAAATACTTGAATTTAAAGAACCAAAATAAACTTTAAACGAAAATCCGTGTAAAAAGTTATAATAGGGTTGAACTACAAATTGCGATTTTTTTAGTTATATTCTGTGTTCTGGTCAATAGTTTTAAAAATGCTTTCTTACAAAAATATGATTAATTTAAATGCCATTTGGATTTTTCAATTATTCACTTAATAATTTAATTTCCACGAAAATGACTGAAGTTTTAAAACCTCCCTGTTTCTAATTGTTTTTGCATTTCAGTAGCGTTACGTGCATTCTCTGGTAATATCTTGTCCTTCAGTAGTCACATGCAAGAAATTGAGTGCCATATTGTACGTCATTTAAGTTTCTCGACTACCTCATTATTCTTCCGAGTGAACATCCAATTTGACAGCAAGTGCCAGTAATTTCCGGAAATATAATTTTCGTGTTCCCTCAATGAGAGTTTGATTCCCCCAGGGAAAAGTAATGGTTTATATTTCCGCCGCTGTCAATTCCAGATAGAATGTTCATGCATGAATGCATTCATTGACTTTTTTTCACCCAAGGTTGTGGTCGTTATCATTTATACTTCAGCCCAGGGCTGTCGTATTCCACTGCATTATTCATTTCAATGCAGCTATTTCGACTTGCTTTACTCTCCACGAAAGAGGAAGTTTCTCCGATTCATCCTCACATTAAATGATAACTTCGGACTACAATTGATTTCTGCTGCTCTTAAATCATTGGAAAGCGGAAATATCATGATTATCTCGAACAGTTCCTAATGACATTTTCCTGTATAATATATTTGAATATTTTATTCGATCGATTCTCCCAGTCATGCAGCTGGATCATAATTCTATTTACTGTCATGGCAATATGATATGTTGCATCAGCACTTGCTAAAACTTTGCAAAACCAATTCAATTTCGAATTGAATATTCCGTATGTTTTATGGGCAAATGTTTTTTATAAATCTCGCTGCAGCTTTCAACTTCCCTTCATAAACTATTTCACTCACAGTTTCTACTTTCACTACTTTCACAATTTCGCTGAAAATCTGATTCCATCAGTTCCCTCATTTCTATTATATATTACAAGTGAAATGTTTTTGAAAGAATTATTCCCTCCCGTATGCTTTGAAATTTTATCTATTGTGTTGATCCACGTCTGAGTCCTCATTTACTGGAACCATTTGCAAACGACATGTTTACTAAAGTATGCATTTTTACCATCGAAGATTTTACAATCATAAACTTTCAACTATTTTCTTTCAGATCGAGATAATTCTAAAGCGGATTTTATTTATAGCTTAGACAGGATTAAATAGGATGCAAAGTGAAATTGTCCATTTCAGGACTTAAAGTTCAGGTCTTAAGTTCCATTACAATGCTAATCTTATGCCTTTAAGATTTTACTAATACATTTTTCAATTTTTCTTCTAAGGCGCAAAGCCGAATAGTCATAGAGAGTTAAGTACACACAATCTATTTCATAAAAGAAGCAGCCAATGATCAAATATATCAAATTATGGCTAATTGTAGAAAGAGATATTCATGTAAAAAGGTAGATGTTAAATTTTGTTTTAAAACTACTGTTTTGAGACGATCAGACACTGGTATTTTGGACTACTGTCGGCGCAGAAATTATATGCACTCGAGTCTGAATACAAACCCTCATGTTTTTCTGTAAGCCTAGGTGTTAATTTGTTATTTGTATTCAGACTCGAGTGCACATAATTTCTGCGCCGACAGTAAATAGTTGAACATGTGCGTATAAAAATTCTTGACATTAATTGTGAGGAATGCTTGCCGTTGGCAATTTTTACCAAAAATTAAATCTGGAATTTTATGAGAATGACTAGTTTTCGAAAATTTTCTCCCTGGGTAAGCTTCCACAAAAGAACCGTGAACGTATCTTTGTAATAAGTAACACGTTGATTAGGATCTATTTCAAATTTACTTGATGCATAATTCATTTTTACACGCCGTGGGCAAGTACGTAAAAATTGATTTTGGGCATATAAAATTGCGTAAATTGATTTTATTTAGTATAAAAATCGCATTATGCCTTCTATGTGAAAGGTAATCAAACGCTGTGTTCTAGAGTTTACATGAACTAGCTCGCGATTACTCATCGTCAAGATATTGGCCATATTTCACTATTTAAATGGATTGATTATTTCTAAGTACCTAACTCTAAACAAAAAGTCTAAAAATAAATAGGAATTTGAGGTACGTGAATATATCGTTAGATCAATCTATAGAAATCACTCAGCGCATGTCCTACCACACTTATTGATAGTTGCGGAATATGGATGAATGTTAGGATACAATCTTGCCTCTTCCGGGTTTTCCGACTCTTCGTTCCATCTGTAGGACAATGCTTTGCCAGATGTACTGCGGGCTTCCTCGAGTCCATCTGACTGACGAACGGGCATCAACGGGTGATGAAATGCTCAAATATTTAATGATATCTGTAGTGCATCCTCCGTCACATTGTTTGTCTCGGCTCTCCTCTACGGTGTCTCTTCAAGTTGCTTGAAATTGCTGCGCAAGGGACACGACAACGGCGTCGTGAAGGCTGCCGGGAGAGAAAGTACCAGGAAAGAAAACGTCCCACGAAACCGTGAAAGAATACTCGGATATATTGAATTTCTTTGTTTGGAGAAAGTGTGAGAGATCTCTGTCGGGGAAGGCGCAAAAACTGCACGCATTCTATCATCTTTTTATTGCGTAAAAATGGGCTCTTGAGAAAATTCTTGAGTAAGCGAATATTTTAATAGGAATCAACCTCTTAGCAAGTTTTGCCCGATAACTGAATTATTTCTGCATTTGATCGTAGCCCTCTACGTCTTTTTCATTAATAGCTTTCAGAAAACCCAATAGTTACAAGTTTCGAATTGAAGCGCTCCATCATGTTGCTGGTTATTATAAAATTCTGTAACTGATATCATTGTCCATTGAAGAAGAATAATTTACTAGTTTCAATAACATTTCTGTAATAATTTTTAGGGGCACTAATCTCATTCCACCTAATCGATTTTAAATAAATGCCTAGTTAAATTATTGAAATAAAGCCTTCTGGCTTTATCTCTGGAAGACGTTTGTAGAGCGAGAAAGTTTATATCAAAAAGCAACAGATGAATATTGATATTCTGAATTTCGTTCGGATTACAGTTTCATTGAAGAGACTCCCAGCCTAAATTGGGAAAAATATGACCAAATAATTGTTGTGTTGTATTTTCGACTCACGTATTTAGACTTTGTCGGGCATAAATAACCCCTTTTTCCTTGTGTCGACTTTACAGCAAAAATTGTAAATACTGATTTGTATATTAGTGAATTGTTAATATAAATGCTTAAAATAGCTATTTAGTAATCTGCTGAAAATCCTCAGAATTTTCGAAATTATATTCATGCTTATTTACGTTTGTAACGTCCTAGATTATTTGTGTAACATGAGACATTCTTACACCTTATCTTTAAAGTCACCTGTAGATTCGTTTTTCAAGTAAAAATTTTCACAGATTTAATGCTCCGTGTGAGGAATAACTCATGCCCATCAGAAATTAAATAACTCACTCGTATTTTACCCGCATGATTAATAGTTTAGGATTATTCCATTTCATTCGTTGGAATGCATATATTTAGCTCTGATATATGAAACATTTATTATTTTGCCGATTATCAAATAATTGATTCCTGAGTGGAGGAAATCGAAAATGGAACTGCACTCTACTGTTGCGAAAAAACCATCCAATATGTCTGGCACATGTATTATATCTCCTCAGCAAACGTATGAAATATGAAATTGAGTATATTTTTAATCACAATAATTCCTATCTCAAGTTATAAATAACACAATATTGTTTCAATGCTTGTAACGTAATAATAAACTGTGTGAAGTTTGTTAAAGTACTAGAGGTCTCTGTTTTGCCAGTTGTCTTAATTTATGACCTCAAAAGAGAAACAGGGAAGCATTTTTGAAATTCTGCCGATGAATTCAACCGCAAACCTCGTAAATGTCCTTAATCGGCTGATTCCGGAGCTATTGAGTGCAAATTTTCCCTATATTCCTTTCTTTCTGCCGCGGTTGCTTGTTTGCGTCCGGGAGCATAGTCCGCTCTCATTTACCTCTTTATCGAGGAAAAAATGGTGTATAATCCCCATACTGTTTTTCAATGGAGCAGTCGAACTAGCTTCGCAACTTTCTTCTGTAACTTCCTACGGACAGACCAATCGATGAAATAATAAATATATCCGGCTTCACTTGAGTGGATTTTTTTCGGCTGAAATCGATTCACTTTTTTCATGAGACGCACACGGTGAAAAATGAAAGTCGCGCATGAGATAGGCTCGGACTGACGAAGAGGGGCGAATGATTTTTTTTAATTGGGACCCCTCTTAGCAGTTTTTTTATGTGGCCACGCGGTCCCTCAAAAAGGAAAGGGTGCTAGGGTGCTGTTCTGAGTGGGATGCGGTCATTTGAAAGTGGAAAGTATTATGATAATAGTGACGTTGCGTCTCTGGCCAGAGAAGATTTTTATTTCTGGTGTCGCCGCAAAGTTCGGATCGAATGATTACGTCCCAATGCGGAAACAAATGAAGCGAGGAAACTCTGAGTGGAAGGAGGCTGCGAATTTCGCCCGTAATTTGGAAACTATTGTCGGATATGAAGCATTCTTTTCGTTTAAAGAGCTATGGTTGGTGTTATGACTAGAGTGTCCTCCCATTCTCATGGCACGGGTTCAATTGCCTGCATTGATGGAATACGATTGATGAAAAACGATGGAAATTCCTAGGGCATGAAGCTCGTTATTCGAGTGCTAACTGTGAGGTCATAACTGTGAGGAGAGAATTATGAGTTATGTGCTCCACCCTTCGGATTGCAGATTAAACCGCGGGCCGCTTGGAGCCTTGCGTTAACACCAGGCTGACTCTACCACCGGCTTTCTCTCCATCTTTTTCTCCGTTCTCTGCAAAATTCCCCACTCCATACAGTTACCTACCTATCCTAAATGGCGCTAATGACCTTAGGTACCTTTCACCTCCACAAAATAACTCATCATCATCATCGGTCAACAATCCTAGGATTGGTTTGACGCAGCCCTCCGCTCGATTCTTCTATCGACCAACCTCTTCATATTGACGTAGCTCCTTTCTTTTACATCCTTCACAACTTGCTACATACACCTCATACGAGGCCTGCCTTTTCCATTCTTACCGTTCACTTTTCCCTCGACGATTGTCTTCATCAGGCCATCATGTTTTGAGATGTGGCTTATTAAGTTGACCCGTCTTCTTTTTAAGGTTTTCAGTAGACATCTCTTCTCCCCCACTCTTCTTAAGACTTCTTCATTTGTCACTCGATCGATCCATTTTATCTTCATCATTCTTCGGTAGCGCCACATTTCAAATGCTTTCCGCCTGGACTTCTCTACTGCTGTTATTGTCCATGCTTCTCTGCCATGTAGTAGAATGCTCCAGATACAACATATCTGCCACCACCAAATTGAAACAGGAGAAATATTCTTTTTTCATATCCGATTGAAAAATATTTTTATGCTGAAAAGTTTTGTTAAATTTATGATCTGATCCTAAAACATTTTTCTCTTGTATTTTGAAGGTGATTAAGGTGATTTATATTCGCAACACGGTGAAGCCAGCCTCTTCCTTCCGTGACTAAAATATGGTGAGTTTTAAAAATTGATTGTTATCTTTACATCTCAAAACAGGAAAGTTCTTATTTACTTAGCCTGGATAATCAAATTTGCCAAAATGTTGAATAAAACAAATTTTCGGCATGAATAAAAGTATACTAAATCAATGTAGGTACATTTCGGCAAAATACTTATGCATGGCGATGGCCTTATAGGGTTTTTTGACATTTGTGATTTGGTAATACGTATGTCTATTTTTGAAATTTCCAGACATTTTCTAACGAATAGATGCTAGAGAATTAGGAAAAGGTGAATGTGATTGGTTCACCTGGTTAGAATTTTTTAAAGGAGTATTTCGGGATTGTTGGAAAACTCTTATCCACTTCAGATTTCATGTATCTATATTTTGTATTTAAAATCAATTTTTTTTACTAGAGCTGTAATATTTCTTTGGTTATATTTTACAATCCACACTTAAAATTATTTGATAATTAACCATTGAACTTTTACCTATTTCTAAAAAACCAAAATGTTTACCCATTAATCGTATTTTTATGTGGGCTGTCCCAATGACATTGAATTTTATGACATTTGAATTCACAATGTTATACTGGTTTAAAATTAAGCGCGTGTCAACTCATGCGGTTACTCACCTACAATAGGATGTAACCCTTGCCCCGGTTATCTTAATGTATCCGTCGTCCGGCTAGCTCAATTGCCTTTACCTTCCACACACATATACACATCAATCATATACCTATACTTATACATATAAATCACTGGCAATAAAAAATAATCAGTTGATAAAAGAACACTACTTATATTATTCATGCATAAGAGATTTTTTAATTCTTTTCAAATAAAGAATTGGGCTCAATTTACAGAACTTATACAAACACACTTATATTAATCAAATAAAAAAACCATGAATAGTAGGTATTATTAAGTGGGCGTGAGTTCATTGAATCAAATTTTTAAATGTCCCGGTTCTTTTTCACCTATCGTGATCGGTGTGTCCGGACCTCCCTCCGTGAGACCGGGCCGGAGTGCGCCATCCCGTATCAAAATCCCGCCGACGCCTCCTCGGTTCACCCGTACAGCCTCGCCTGCACTCTTCCGCCGTTTATCGTCATCTCCTTTCCTGGCCTTCGTATCTTACTCTCCCGACTCGTCCTACTCTCGGAGCGTCCCTCTTAATCCGGGCTACGTGTCCTTACTCTAGGAGCGTCCGTCTCATTCCGTATGTTTTTGAGATGAGTTTTTTCTCGAAATATCAGTCCTTACTCGGTGGAGAATGTGATAAATCTTCAAAATAGATATAATAGCTGACTGTTGTTACCTCGTGGTTTAACATTCTTCGAACTATTCAAGCAACATACGCACATTTGTGCTTTTTCAAATTCATTTTATCGCTCCTGTTTATCTTCCAACCTCGCTGCTTTATAAAGAACGATGCAGGCAAATATCGTATATAAAGATGTCTCATCTCTGTCAATCACCACGGGGCATCTTTCAATTGCATCTAAGTACATGAAAGTTAAATATTATACTTACTTTTACGCCACATTTTGAGCTTAGAAGCCCAATGGCTAGATTACATGGCCGTGTTGCTTCACTAGAGATCCAAGGTTTTATCACCAGAGTGGAGTTTGAGCATATCCTACCAAAATTTTAAGTTTTTTGTGGATGTGTTTTTGGGGAACCGTAGGTAAAGAAAAAGGGACTGCTCCTTTTTCTACCCTGATTTGTGAAATTCACGCGTTGCTGAGTATAGTATTTGGTGTACTTCAGCCTCACCAACCAACGGAGGTTAGAATGTATGAACTTGAGGAGGTATGATTAAAGCTGATTTAAGAAGCCAGCGGTCATATTGGTACGCACGGACATTTCGGGTCACTACTCGTGATACTTGTATGTAATGCTGTAGCAGTCTTTGCACTCGGTAAAACTTAGAGTAATAGCATGAATAATTGAGTAAACTTTTAATGTTAGTAAAAGAAAAAGAGAAAAGTGCGCAGTCACGCCAACAGCAGCCAAATATGTAGTTTAAGTAGATTTAATTCGAACCAGCTTTAAATACAAAACCACCTTGGGATCTACCTGGCACCTACTTGCCACCTCCTGGGGATTCAAATCTAGTACTATTACCTCCCATTAAATAGTTTTATAAGATTAATTAACGTCCCTGCGATAAAATTTGGGTACAGTTTAAATGTTATTTTTGTTTTATAAACAAAAACAGTCTCAATAAAGATGTATCTTGTTCGGAGGAGGTGGAACCTAATTGTTCCCAGTCATCCATATTCTGGCTTCATTGTTACCCGTAGACCACTAATATGCCAATGCCCTCACCAGCTTGAGCTTGAACCACCTTGAACCAAACCAACATTGGCGCTGTACCTACACAACTATTCCCCCTGTTAATTCGATATCAGCCTGTAATCCCAGCCTGAAATTGTTTTAAGAAAATAAATAAGCTCGGCATCAACATTCGCGTCAGGTGTCAAGGGCTTGCTGAAAACACAAAATATTTACAAACGTTTCTTGTTTTGCAATCTTTATCGCAATTTAATTTTGGAAACAATAATTCATAACCAGAATGAGAATCATGATTTCTTCCTCCCTCTTGTGGTACTTGCCTCATTCTCGTAGGTTTATTATTTCTAAGTTAATTTTACAAAATAAATACAGCCTATGAGAGACAAAGCGGACTTCAGACGTGCAGAAGTGCATATCTTACAGACGTCATCTAGAATTAAATACGGTGAGTTTCTAGCTTCTTATATAATTTTTAAGAATAAGAGACCTGGTCTATTCGATTTTACGTACATAGCTACGTTGGAGTTCGTAATTTGATGCCATTATTATATGCAGTTTCAGAAATTAGCAATATCATTTAAGCACACATATATTACGTGACTTCTAATATAGGATTATCACAATCAAATTAATTCCATAATGCAGGTGTGAATATATGCGGTCTCCCACGGTACTCCGTACTCTTCCGTCTATAAAAGTTAGATAGGTAGGTAATATAGGATGAGTTTGGACTCAGATATAATTGTACGTTTCAGAAATAATACTAGTATACGGATATGTAAAGTTAATAAATTTCACTAATTGGGTAAGTTTACAATTATTATCAATTTTGGTGCTAGATTGAAAGACGTAATTTGGTTCATATGGGAATAAAACTGAACTAAAGCAAGTTCGAGCCAGTGAGAACTACAAGGATTTAGAAGGTATCTTCAAAACAGTTTTTTTACAAGCTAAGAACAAGCTGATTGATGTAGTTGAGCTAGTTCTCTTTTGAAATTGATGCCTTCGTGTATTTTGTAATTAGTGATCTCATGCAAGGTACTATAGTGTGTTTTTTATAGGTTAAACAATATTGAAGCATCTATGCAGCTGATGTTTTGTTTGTATTGGATTTTGAGAGGTAGTCAATGTGGGGTTACGTCGGGTATCGTGCCAAAGTTGGCAGCTCGTGGGGTTGCCAATATTGGCTATTCATTGGTTCTCATATCATCACCAGCATTCATCAAATGTGGTTTGCCAATGAATCCCTAGTATTTATCTGTGTTAGTCTATTTGGGTACAACTCATTACGGGAACGTATATTCAACGTCACTCTCGAGAGCTTTCGCTAAATATGAACGACTTGGAAGGTGAAAACATTCCACTTCCGTACGAGAACGCCCGGGGACCCGAGAAAATCTGATTTACTTTTTATAAATCCTTTCGGCCCTCCGCACTTCTCGCGACGCCAGAAAGCGAGAAGTCCTCACCCCTCCTGTACCGGTCGTCATAAAGACTCACTCGCTCTTTTGCGGGGCCACGGCGTGGGCGCTCCGGTCCCGCAGCGGCCGGGGAGGGCCCTCTCGACTTGGCCTGCGGCGGCCAGGGGCAAGGCACTCCACCTCCGCCATACGATGAGCGGGTTCGGGAGAAAGAAAGAGAGAGGGAGTGGGCAGAAGATCCCGGTGAGGCGACCTCTGCGCCGCCACCCTTCCCACTCCATCACAACTCCCCCCATCTCAGTCTCCCCCGAGGACATTGGAAGGAGAAACTTGTATCCACAACGTCTGTCGGATTGTCGTTCCTGCTATTTTCGCGAGTGCTTCGTTTCGGTGTCCGGGTGCGAGTGTTCTCGAGCCTCATTAAATTTTTTTTCCATCACTCCCGACTGAGTGGTGCATTGTTTCCTTACAATGGAGCTATAGGATGTTGTCAATGGCCCGTGTGGTAGAGGTTCCATCAGAAGATAGAAATGTTATCGAGTTGCTTACTTTGACACGTAATGTTATTCTTTCTTGGATCACAGCTTTTTTCCGGATCATTAAGCAGAGTTAGCCCTGAATGGAAACATTGTACACGTTTGTAATTGTTTACGTTTTCTGATCGCTGAGTCAGCTTTCATGTAAAATTTGACTGCCAACTTACACCGTGGTAAGTGTCGTATTTTCTTCGTTAATGGTACAGATACTTTATTTTTATGGCTATTATTTCATTCGCCACTTAACGTGATGAAGCTAATGCTGATCATTGTAGTTATAACCCCGAGGTGCGTAGAGCTCAGGCTAAGAAAACCGAGTAATTTTCAAAAATAATGATACGTTAGGTGTACCTACCGTCCAGTAGTACTTTCATGAGGTTTCTTGGTGCTCCAATTCCTTAGATCAATTCACACCTTCATAACTGACTTAATGCTATGATAACCCTTTGACGAGCTCAACATTTACCCTCGTAGTGAATTAGAATTCATGGTGTTTCGGTTATCAGGCTGGCGCTTAGTGCCACAACCACGATCGATACCACCTTTCAGGCACAAGAACGTACTGTCTCCTCCATGAAACAAAAAAACATATTTCTTAATTTTGAAAACATATTTAGCGCTCATTATTTATCTGCTTTTCATAATAATTTCTTGCACTGATATTTGGTTTTCAATGATAAAGTGGCAAACAGTGAGCTTCCATGAAACCCATGGCTTCACCTTGCCGTTACATAGTGAAATAGGAGTGCACAAAAAAGCAAGACAAATCTCTCATTTCTTCATCTTAACGAAAGTGATTAATTATTAACTCCTAAGAGAATAACGGTAACCTCCGAAGCATCTTGCCGCTAATAACAACACCTCAATTTTCCTCGGGAGGTGGTCTTTAAAAGTGAAATGACGCACAGAGGGGGGTTTGTGTTTAGTCCAAAATCAAAGCGCTCTCATATATTTTTTCCCCGTCCGCATATCTTCATTGCTCCACGTCCCACACGGCGAAACCGTTCCCACATATACCAATCGCACCTGTTCTTCTCGTTCTCTTCCCTCATGGGCCAAACCCTCGGCTCCAACCCCACACCTTTCCCTTCCTCCAACCCCACCCCCCCGAGCGATTTGGCCTCACGCCGACCATCAGCCATATGCCCTGAAACGCGGAAGTGTTAACAGAGAGAGAGAGAGAAACAGAGGCAGGAGAAGACGAGAGGCTGGGGAGGGAAGAAAGGGGAAAGGTGGGTTGCATGAGGAAGCTGCGGTCTCATCCCCACGAAAACAGATAAAAGGGATACACAGACGTACACACACGAACTCGAAGAGACTTTTACGCGTCGGAATGGCTTGGGGACCTCCTCGGTCGACGCCGAGGAGTGGAGAATGAACGAAAGAGGGAGAGAATCATGAAAGGGAGAAAATGACTGAGAATTTGAGGTCCCTGACCGGTTTACACCGGTTTCCCGGAGAGAAACCGGTGATGGAGGGTTGTAGCTAAATTCTATGGGTTAGAAAATTCCCCGAAACTCACGAGAGTTCTCGAGAAATCAGCTCGGATAATTATATTTGACGAAAAAGTAGATAATACATAGCATACAACGACTAAAGGATGCTCCCTCACTATTGATTTCCCAATTGCCGTGGAATGCCCTGAGTCTTATAGTAGTAAAGAATTTGGTCGCTGCTGTGAAATTAAGAACTTGATATCAGCAAAATTAGTACACTAAAAAGTAAGTTCAATGCAGAAAATTATTGCATAAAATATAGCATTCCTTCATTTAAAGTTGCAGAAGTAAGTTCTGGATATAAGTACAGATATAAGTACTCAAAGAGCATTGCGTATATAATTAATTAATTAATAATACTCTGAAGGGAATCGCAAATGCTTTATTTTCTAATATTGCTCTACAGAACCTCTCGAAAATGATATGAAAATACATGGCCTTCTTTATCTGCCATTTCAGTAATAGCTGGATGTGAGAAACTGAAAGAAACATGTATCCTAGTTCTCCAATATTTAGATTTTATTGAAGGTGATATTCATTGCTGAAGATTGCTTAGCAAACATTCATACTTGAAAGCTGTGGTAGGAAATAATAGTGTGATTTACTATAAAAACGATTTCCATTTTATTTTGGAAATACATTTCATTATAATTTTAATGGCGATTCACTCTAAATTCATAAATTCTGATCCACTCTTTCCCTTTTCCCATATTATTTAGTTCTCCTCCATGACCTCGTGTATTTTTTTCGTTTACCAATTTTCATGTTCCCTGAGCCCAAAAGCATTTTATCCCAAAGTTCTGTAGTGTGCTCTGTGTATGTGCATTGTCTGTGCATTTCAATTTTCCCAATTTCCTCTTAAATTGGATACATGGGCAATTGAAAATTTTACCCAATCACTCAATAAACCAGTATTTTTTGGAACTGGAGGGATTTCGGTGCATTTTTTACGAAATTATTCTACATAACCCCGATCAGCCAAAACCGACATCAGTTTTTTCCAAAAAAGGAAAGAAATCACCCAAGCGTCTCGATTTGTCGGCCCACTGTAGCCACAAATACGGCATTGCGTCACTTCACCTCACTGTTGGTGTCGAAAGACGCTCCCTTTTGAAAGACGATGCGCCGTCTTTTCCTGGGGTTTTTCTTTTTCTCCACCTCTCTCACTTATATTTTACCCAGTAATGTACTTATTGTCTTCGCGAAAGGGTTTGATTCAGTAAATAGACGAGAGTTCATGATTGCTTAGCTAAAAGTAGGATTAGCTAATTCTCACATTGTCCAAATCAAGTAACTAATGATAGCTGAAGGAGTATCTGGCAGTCAAATATGAATGAATGTTAACGCGAATGCTCTTTATTATATGCAGTAAGTCCTCGACGCACGAATAAGTTGCGTTCCGAGAACTTTCTCACATGTTGAATTGGTTCGTAAGTCAAAAAATATTAGACCTTGCTGTTGGCCTAAGGCACAGAGCACAGAGCAATAATTTTTATTAGCATTTTTATTAAAATCTTTATTAATTAACAATGAAATTAACGTATATATGAGAACTTTTTCCTTCCACTCACATCCTTACGCCTTTCCTTCAGTTCTGGGGTGCCTATCAATGTGCCGTCAAATTCGAAATTCCTGCTCACTTTTGAATCATTCACTCCGACATGCGTAATTCATCATCAACGGTCAACAATCCTAGGATTGGTTTGACGCAGCCCTCCACTCGATTCTTCTACCTGCCAACCTCTTCATTTTGACGTAGCTCCTCTCTTTTACATCCTTCATAACTTGCTCCATATACCTCATACGAGGCCTACCTTTTCCATTCTTCCCGTCCACTTTTCCCTCGACTTCTAGCTGTCTAGCTGACGATTGTCTTCATCAGGCCATCATGTCTTAAGATGTGACCTATTATGTTGTCCCGTCTTCTTTTTAAGGTTTTCAGTAGACATTTCTCTCTCCCATTCTTCTTAAGACTTCTTAGTTTGTCACTGGATCCATCCATTTTTTCTTCATCATTTTTCGGTAGCACCACATTTTAAATTCTTCCAGCCTGGACTTATCTGCTTCTGTTATTGTTATGATTTGCTGCCATATAGCAGAATGCTCCAGATGTATGTTCTTATGAAATGTTTCCTCACTTCCACGCTTGTATTTGCAGCTGTAAGCAGAATCTTCATCTGATAAAATACCCTTTTCACTTGGGCAATTCTACTGGCAATTTTTCTTTTACTTCGTCCATCGCTGGTTACTCGGCTTCCCAGGAAACAGAACTCTTCCACTTCCTCGATTTTTTGTTTTCCTAGTTTAACATTGGTCCTGGATACCTTTCTCCTACTGCATTCCAATATCTTTAATTTCTTTTTATTAATATTCAGATTATATCTGGTCATTGTTCTTTCCATTTTTCCTAGTGTCTTCTTTAAATCTTCTTCTGTTTCTGCCATTACTGCTATGTCATCGGCGATCTGTAGCATGCTGATTTTCTCTCCGTGGATATTCACTCCCGGAGACTTTGACTTCTTGGATGGCTTTGTCGATGTAGACATTGAATAATACGGGAGACAGTGCCTCACTCTCCTTGCCTCACTCCTTTCTTTATGCTTGCTTCTGTGCTGCTGGGTCCTGATTTAATTATGGCCAACTGATTTTTATACAAGCTGTGGATAACTCAACGCTCATTTTATGATACTCCAATTTCTTTAAGAATTTTTAGCATCATGTTCCAATCCACCTTGTCAAATGCCTCTTCCAAACCTACAAATGCAACAAACGTCGGTAGATTCTTCTCTATTCTCCTCACTTTAAGTAGCCTGAGGGCCACAATCGCTTCTCTTGTGCTCTTGTTTCTTCAGAACCCGAATTGGTCTTCATTTAGAACTTCTCAGCTTTTCGTTCTATTCTTCTATAGATGATTCTCGTCAACATCTTCGAGGTATGTGTCGTCAGGCTTATAGTCCTAAAATGTTCACAGTTCACAGCCCTCTTCTTTTTTGCAACAGGGATGATGATGTTATTCTCAAAGTCCGTGGTTATCTCTCCTGTAGTGTACATGTCGCAGATGGTTTTGTACAGATGAGTTAATGTCCTGTCTCCGGCGTTTTTTATTAGTTCACAGGAATATCATCTTCCCGGGGCCTTATTTATCCTCAGATCCCTTACAGCTGCGTCAAATTTTGTTCTTATGATTAGGGCTCCTTGTACCACAATGGTATCTGTAGGCTTGGTCCCAATCTTCACCAGTATAATCCTCTCACTGTACTGCAGGAAGCATTTCACGCGCAGTTCTGCACTCTTCCTGAGCATTATGCGTAATCCAGCTTTACCATTTTTGATCCAGTGTGGATAATTCTAAAACGACCACTCCAGAAGTCTCCTTCTTCCTGCCATCTCATTTCACTGATTCCTAATATGTCGAGGTTCATTCTTCGCATTTCCCCTTTAAGGTTCTCCAATCTCCCGCAGGTCCGAAGTGATCGCATGTTCCACGTTCTTACCCTAAAATGACTATCACACTTGACTGATGTACTCTATCGAGTAGTCCCCGCCCGGAGATCCGAATGGGGGGCTATTTTACCTCCGGAATATTTTACTCGAGAGGGCTCCATCACGTCATGATAAGAAACTATTTTACCTCCGGTATAATTTACTCGATAGGACTCCATCACGTCATGATAAGTGGAGTGGCTGCGTCTCCTCGGGATAATAATGTGGTGGTTTCCCCTTGCCTTCCACATCGCAGTACCAAAGCCGTTAAAGTAAGTGTTACCTCGCCTGTAGTGAAATGAGTGTCGATGTAGCAACCACTGTGGTCTCCACCTTCACTCATATGAAGAAGAGCTGCTGCCCTCTCCTTTGGGTGCTATGAAGCATAATTGTTGGCGGCCTCCCGTCGCCAAGTCACGGCATCTTCACAGGTTTCTATATCATTTAAATGCCTATCTTACCCAGGGATAGACCAATACCACCTCGGAGTGCCGCCACTTTTTCTCCACGACTGCTTATTCGTAATTGTACGTAACTGCGTATGCGTAATTGTATGTACCTTAAAATTTCATAATTCGAAGATTCCTTTACTAATAAAATGGTGTGTTTGAGGAATATGCTTGGAGCGGAATGGTACGAGCTTAATGTCAGCATAATAGTGGGAGGATGAATATAAAATAAAATTAGGTGCTTAGAATGAATTCGAAAGAAGAAATTTGTTTCCCAGTGATCTTCTCATCGTCCCTTTCTCTCAGAAAAATCACTGTTTTATTTTCCTTTCACAGTCATTGAGCCATTTTTCCCAGACCTTAACTCGATAAATTATTGTTTCTTGTGTTATTTATTTGCGCAGAAACAATGCTTGAAGGTTATGCAGAATTATGGCTATACTCTACTGTAATCGTCTTTAGCTGCTGGAGGGATACTCACCCCACGCATAGGCTATAAAATAAGATAGCGTCATTGTTACATGTAGTTGTTAATTATTTTAATCAGATATACCCGTCATTTCCCCATGTTTACTCATGTCTTTCAACTTGACTACTTTCGAAGTTAATCACCTTTCCATCAGCACGAAATCACAGCTGCTGTACTATGTCTAATAGCACTCAATAAATCTTCTATCGTTTGAGTGTTTTGCTTTCTCGCCCTTTGACATATTCTCTTGATATATTTAGCATATAATTTATCAGAGTCCAAGTCAGATAGGCTCCAGTTCAGTGGACCATGATCCGATACAACCGAACCTATCCGGTCAGCGTACTTTTGCTGCGCTAACTTGATATTAGCTGAACGGTACCGGTATACTCGCCTCAAACTATATTGCCAATAACTTTCTTTTATAGCTGCGTTTGTGTCATTATTCATATAAAAATCAGTTCTTCCTTATACGGAACTCCCCATAAATTTGAAGGCCCCATATCTTTCGAAACTTCTGGGCTATCGCTCAGTGTCTAACCCCGTGGTTCAATTTGAACGCGCAAGAAAGAGTAAAATTTCTTCATATTCTTTCAACGAGCCAGTTTCATCGTTACATTTTATCAAGAATGATTTGCTTGGGTTTGCATGCGATTTCTCTTTATCAGCCAACTTATGCGCTGGATCTTCAAACTTTTCATTCATCTTCCAGTGTATTTGTACCTATACTTATTTCGGACGATTAAAAAATCCCTATATGCACACGTTTATAATGATTTTATTCCGTCTATTAAACCACTCTTTGATTAATCACCAGAGTTAAAGCATCATTTCCTAGTGCACAGGAAAAACAAAACTTGTATGCACATACAACTGGTGGCATTTTAGGCTGAAAATAGTGAAGATGATTAATATCTTAAAGGTTCAGTCATAGCTACGTTTTACTTTCAGCATTTTAAGTAGGCGAGGGAAAAGTAGGAGCCGAGCAGCGAATCAAATATCGTGCGTGATTACATTTTTCCTTTCTTATCGTCATTTTCCGATTATCTATTCTTCAGAAATTCGCAAAAAAAGAACTATTTAATAGCGGAGAGGATGGGGTAGATGTAATGGCTAGAATAATGATTTTCAATTAGAGAGTCCACATTCGCGGGTACAGGCAGAGACATTTCAGAGTTATCCTGGTCCATCCTTGACTGCGTGTATAGAGCACTTAATGGTCAGTTCACCACCTTTTAATAATTAGACGTCAATCACAGGACCTCTTTATTTGCTTGCGTATAGAAGGGAAGTGGTGAATTTCGGTTTTTCACCACCTCCCATCATTTCTACAATAATTTTATTTATGTTTTACTATCCACCATAATGGTGCCATTAGCTGTCAATTGTCACTCCTGGATAATTAAACCCGTTATAGATCAACACGAACTTGCTTTTTCCTTAATATTTTAATGGACAATTCCGATTTCGACTTCTTAAGTCATCTTCAATCAAATGAAACCCATATTAACGACGAATTTATGTTCTGATTTCTTACGACGGGCTGAATGAATCGTGCTCTTTTCACCTGCCATAACCTTTTTTTTTTAGAACTGGGCATCGGACTAGGAGGAAGTTATTTAATTAAATTATTTTCCATCACCCATACCTCACGCTCTCGAGGTGGTTTGCAAGGTATAGGTATCTGTAAAGTACACTTTCATTGAAAAGTCAACAGTATTATTGTGAGCTATGTAACTTAGGGAATATGTAGCTAATGCTGTAATTAACTAGGAACTATCTGTTAGCTCGTAACGCCAGTTTTCATAAACGTATTGCCTCAGAATCGGGTTTAGGAAAAGTAAAATCAGCAGAGATTCCTTGAATAGGTAAAATGGAAAAGAAGGACCTCGCATTAGATATATGGAGCAAGTGCTGAAAGATGTGAAGGAGAGGAAGCAAGTAAATAGGTAAAGGATAATAGGATAGGAGAATCGAGTCAAGAGCTGCGTCATAAGAATACTCGGATTGTTGACCATGATTATGATAGTAAATACTCCTTAATGTTATTATTGTTGCAATCTTATCCATTTGGCTTTAATTAAGGAGGGCTTTAATGGTGTGTTATGAGCTTATAAATGTGTTAATAAAGATGCCTTTCTCGGTTAACAATTATCAAGTTACTCCAAGAGGCCATTAGGTCTTCATTCGGGATTTCAATCAGTATTCAGTGAGTCATTTTATTTTCCCTCCGCGGCTCGTTCAACCCTTGCCCACTCAGCATCGCCTAACGAGATCGCCAACGCAAATGAGGTTCAATTTTTTCGCCATCTCCTTTGGCTGAAAGGGGTCAATCCGCCGTGTCCTAAAAGCGTACCCTCGGGCACTGTCACTCGCAGCGGAGACTCTTCCTGAATCTCCATTTACGCCCTTCGATGACCAAAAACTTCGCTTAACTTTAACCGCTTTCTCCATCGCCATCTCCCTCGTTCTCTGCCTCGTTTCGCCTCCACCATCACCATCGTCGGGATTTCGCGCTCTTCCCGAGCGGGAGAATCCCACGCGAGGATGTGAACGACCGCCGAGCCGAAGACGTCCCAAAACATCTTTTTTTTCGCTCCCCCCTCACCTTCTGCACTCATCGCGGTTTCTCGTTGAGTCACGCCGTAAAACGCTTTATTTGCACTCGCAATTTAACGTGTGCGCGGCGCCATTCTCCGTCGTTGACGTCCGCGTAGGAGGTCGGGGGTGAGAGAGTTGTAAGGATGTGTGCGTTGGCAAAGAGATTTCGCGAATCCCCCTCCCACCTCCCTCTCTTTTTCTCGCGCACACACGTGGCGGTGTTCTGCCGATCGTTCCTTGGTGCCCGGGAAGCCGATGAAAGGTTCGCGTCTCTTCTCCTGAGGGAAGGGCCCATGTCACATTTACATTTTTCGTCCGTGCACGGTGACGTTGACTGATCATGCAGAATCTCAGCGCTTTAAACGTTTGCGTGATGGATTGGGGAACATGGACATTTTTTTAATATGGCGAACTGAAAAAAGGGGGCATCTACGTTTCTCTGCTTGCGAGAAATTTTGCTCTCCCGCATCACATATCTGTGAATGAAAATTTACCAAACACCGGCGCAAGAGTTGAACCCCTACCTGTAACGGATTAACCTTTTGCTATATTTATACCATATGCACTTCAAGAATGCTCCCACCAAAAACTTGTTATAAAACACATGAATAACGCATAAGAAAATGAGGCGTTTTTAACATATTTTGATTTGGACCAGAGCTTGGAACAGAAATGAATAAAATTTACGTCTCGTCTCGAAACATGTTACATCCCAAAATGTTTTCCTCGTCTCATCCAAGAAACTTTTACGTCCCGAAATTTTCGTCTCGACTCGTTCCAAAACTTCTCTTCGTCCCAAATGTTCGCCCAGTCTTGTCCCGACATTATTTTTGTCCGTAAAATTTCATCTCCTCTTCTCGTACCATCACTTCTCTTCGTCCTTGTATTTTCGTCCCGTTCCGTCCCAGCAAATTCTTCGTGTTTGGGAGTGTTTTCGTCTCGTCCCAAATCGTTCCAAGCCCTGCTTACAACTCTCACTGGGGGCTAAGACTTCCATTAATAATGTATCCTAAGCCACACAAGATTTTTAAAAATTTCTTTATCTTCCTAAATGTTTCATTCGTAATCGGCGTTTTGCTTGGTATAGTACTTTATCACTTATTTCTTTTTCCACTTCTGTTTTATACCATAGACGTCAATATTCAAAACATCTACGAAATTCTCTGAATTCTCAGAGGAAAACATTTAAAAAATATAAACACGTACTTAATAGTTTTATCGCAGTGTGAGATTTTATTTCTAATTAGTGTAGTTGCCCAAGAAACTATATCTACAAGCCAATCTGAAAACTGATTTGGTGGGCTTTCTCTTATGATATCTTTTTTAATTAATACTCTGTTAATTTTAGTGGTGTGATAACTTACGTCAGATGTTAGGCTGATTTAGGATTAAATACGTTGTGAAGTAACTTTGTGGTATTCCATTACACCAAGGTTTGAAATCTGTGGTATCGTAAAAGTTTTTAACAAACCTTGATTTAGGATTCTCATAAACGGTGCGTTCATTCTTTTATGAACTCATCTGACTTCATTAACTATTGCCTCATTAGTCCTCTAACACTTTTGCTAAATAACATATAATCATGGCCCTGTGATGAAAGTGGCATGCGACTGAACACTAACCCCTACAACCCCCTACTCCACTTTTCTTAATTGATTGTATTATATACCAGGGCTTGAAACTGAAGTGATCAAACCTTCGTCCCGAAATTTTCGTCTCGTCTCGTGCCCAAAATGTTTACGTCCCGTCTTATACCGAAAAGTTTTTCGATTCGAAATGTTCGCCTCTTCTAGTCTCGAAATTTTTGTCTTACTTCGTCTCGAAAGGTTTTTTGTCTCACCTCGCGAAAATTTCCCTCTCCAGTTTTATTCGTTCCTTTCCGGCTAGCATCATTTTTAAATTCTGAAAATAATTTTAATATAGTCTTGATCTCGGTATTCAACATGTTTTTTACCCTGAGTGATTTTTAACTTTTATGTTAAAAACTCTGCAAGGCCGTAGTTGTACCCTACCGCGTATATTTCTGAAGCATTTTCCAAGAGTTTAAAAGCGTTTTTTAGCGGTAGGGCTTTCCTTAGAGAATAATTATATTCCACATTAGGGATGCAAACCATTTTAGGAGCACCCAACCTACTGATAATCGAGATTTAATCGATTACGTTCTTTCACCAAAATTATTCAGTTTATTCCGTCCATTTGGTGTATTTAAGTAGAAACCCTCGATCAAATTTCCGCAATCAGTGAATTAAGTTTTGTGATGATGGTAATTGAAATCAAACAATCATTCTTCTCTCAAACTCATATTTTAATTTATAATTGTTTTGATGTATGAAAATCTACATAACATGAATCATTAATTACGACTATTCAATTAATAAATATCAGACTTAATAAACGTCAGCTTTTTCCAAGCATGGTAGTAAAAAATGCAGAAATTCATCTTTACTTCCGATGACATTGATGTTACCGTTGATAGTCAAAATTTGTCCCAACGTGTTCTCTTTTTCTCATAGGCGAAAAATTAAAAAAGACTTTGTGCTGCTTTTTATTTGTTATATGTTTCTTCTTTCTAAAATTTTTGTTTTCTTTCGTGCTACAGTACATTTCGTCCCGTTATTTTTATCTTTTCCCATCCTGCCCAATTTCTTCGTTCCATGAATTTTGTCCAGTCTCATCCCGACATTTTTTCGTCATGAAAATTTGTCTCGTCCCAACACTTCTCTCCGTCCAAAAGTTTTCGCCCCATTCCGTCCCAGCAAATTGTTCGTCTTTGGGTCGATTTTTTGTCTCGTCCCAAATCGTTCCAAGTCCCAGTTTGGGCTGAAAATATTTGTGTCTGGACTGCTGTTTATTCGACCGAAGCCAATGCTATTCAGTATCAATCAGAATCAAATTAATCCAAGGGGACTTCAATTGAATGAATTAAGTTGACCATTCGCTACATTTTACTTCATTTGATTCTCTTCTTATGACCATGAAAATGTTTAAATTATGTCAATTTGATTATTTTGGTGCTGGAGGAATGCCAATTCTCACTCGTATGTTATGTGCACAATGTTCACATGACTATATCCGCTTCAAAGTTTAATGTATCCCATTTTGCGTGTTCAATTTTCCTGGTAATTGAAGAGACACCTTGAAAGTATAAATATTTTAATGCCTTTCAGTTATCTAAGTTTTCATTTTTTTGTACCTCATCTAAAGTTTTCTATCCTCGTTATCAACTGCATCGTATTCAGCCAGAAATCTTGCCTCGATTAACTGTGAGTTGTTACGTTGCAAGAATTTTTCCAGTCATTATTGTCTCCTAGAATATCTTTCTTTTCCCTACGCATTTTGTCGTGGCATAACATTGGCTCAGAAAAAGGAATTTAAGAATGTAAATAAGCGTTTTTGCTTCATCCTGTAATTACCAACAGTTACTTTTGCAAGTTGGTGCCAATATCGTCTGATGTCCATGCGTTCTACTTTGGTGGCAGTTCACCTAGCCTTCGGCTTTGAATAGGAGGCTGTCTGGCCTCTCCCAATGACGCAACTTGTTGCGAATACTCAAGGAATTTCTCGTAAGTTGCTGGGTACACATTCCTTGAAAGGGATGAAGTTAGAGTTGTCTTCGCCAATATTGTCACATGCTGTTTCTACGTGCAGAATGGGTGTATACCTCTGACTGATTTGTCACAGGTGTGTTTTGCAACGCAATTTAGGTTATGGATCATACAATTTAGGAGGAACAGGTCCTTCACTGAATGTTAGTCGTTTATTCGTAATCTTAAGGCCACGTGGGCCCTGCTTACATAGAATACGTTTTCTGTCACCTTCCAAGGTTTCATCAGCTGGAGTTTGGAAATAAGTCAGGGCTAAAAAAAGCATCGATTCCGACCGTGGTCATATTTTTTGATACCACTCAAAAGTCTACCGGTTTCGAAACATAATTCTCAGCGGTAAGATATAGAGCAACAGTTTGCAGATTTTTTTTCAAATAATCGTCATCGTCACCTAGATCAGTGGGCTGTACAAAATTGCTTTTCGATATCGAGAAATCAGTTTGGTAATCCTCGTTTTGGGAGAGCCGTAGAAATATTTGTCGCAGTAAAAAAATCGTAGATTCCTGAACTTCTTAGCACCATTTTGGTAGGCTGCCTAACGGTTTTCGCAGGTTCAAGTGGACTTAAGCTTGATTTTACATGGCCAGGATCCTTTTGCCTCTTTTAGCGATGGATGTGATAAAACGCACATTTTTTGTAACCATCAAAGCATTACAAAAATTCTGATATCTCTTTCAGTTACACTTCTGAAAAATAGCGAATTTACAGCGCCTGGAGACGTGGCAATATGATTTAAGCGTGATGGTGGAGAGAGTAAATGCATTAATCTACGATTGTGATCTGAAAGTTTATAGTACAACGTATCGTCTTTTTAGCATTATGCTTCTGAGCTCGGGAAACTCATCTTTAATTCGCTTGAAGTACGACCCCTTGAATTTTATTTCCCACGCTCTGTTTTTGAACCTAAAATAAATGGGCCAAAAACATGTATGCGGTTCAAATATCAATTTTCTGCTAAATTTTTACATAGCATTTTGCTATCACCCAAATTGTTAGTCACTCGTCATTTTTGATGGTGTATAATTAAATTCAAGCGTAGTAAATTATTATCTTTTCTATCCTCCTTTTATATTTTCCTGACATTTACAGTGCTATCCTCCTCTGTATTCAGCGTTGGACTAAAAACTGCATGAAACTAACGTATTTTATTTATCTCATTTAACTCTTTGCAGAGTATTATTCTATCGCCTTCAGCCTAGCAGTTAAACTTATTTCCACTTATGTGCCCAGAGTCGTTATCAATGGTTTTGCGGTCTCTTGGACATTTAATGTGTCGGAACTTACTTGCCTCAGGGGGGGTTTGTTTGAAACAGTCGGGATTAGCTCAAATAGGTAACACGGAGTCATGTGGTATAAACATGAATGGTTCGCAAATCTGGTGTACTATAACCACTTATTACGACTCCTTTAATTCTTTACACTTGTGTTTTATCTCATCTTGGGGTTCTATAGTCGAGTCAGATGAGATAAAGTGCAAGTGAAAACAATTAATGATGTTGTAACGAGCGATTCAGACACACTAAATTTGCAAACCATTCGTTTTTGGGTCACGTGACTCCTTGGTTATCTATACGAGACAATTCCGAAGGTTTCAAGCACAACCCCCCAGCCCTTAAATGCCTATGGAAATAAAATGGCTACATGATGTAGTTTTTGCGGATTCGGCATATGGTTAATTGTTTTATGCGAAAATTAATGTATTGACATTTTCATTTTGTCTGTTGACTTACTAAATTCTCGAAAATATTTCTGGAACGTACCTACCCTATGAGCATAATGTTTTCATAAATTAGTAGGTTAACAGTGATAGTAGTGACCTTGGATGAAAAGATTAGTCACCTCAAGGAGGTAACCGGGAAGACCAATTTGTACTGTGAAGAGAGATAATTAATAAGATTATCAAAATAAGCGCAATGATAATAAAGAAAGTACGCAATGCGTCACATTGATAAATTAGATTACTAGAAAGAGCGCGACTTAGTCTATTAATCGAATAAAAATTCGAAGTGTAGCTGTTAGTGAAATCGGTTAGCAGTGGCATTCATCGTCGAAATTATAAAGGCTATTAATATTTCTTGAATACCTTCAACGTAACCATTTGAATCAACTTCAAAGAGTCAGGTAGTGACTGTACCATTAATTTAGTTTCCTTTGTGTACCAACGTTCGGCAAGCATGTTCTCTGGAAGGAGATTAATGATGCCATAGCATAAAGAGCATGTAACCTCTTACAGACATCTCTTGGCAGTCTGAGAGGCTGAAATAAATATTGTCGGCCTTGGAATGGTCTTTCACTCGTTCAGAAACGAGAGAAGAGACCCTGTATGGATTATTGGGTTTTGAGTGGAATAAAATGGCATTCGTAACATTTTGTAAATCGTAATTTATGAGTTCCTTTCAATACCGTTGTTTAGTGCAGAAGTTGTCATGAAGCCTTTGTATTACTGGTGTCAACCCTTGAGCCATGGATCTATGCCTTATTTTAATACTGTAATTAGTATTCATTGCGGTGACCATTTTACAAAACAAGTGTACTAAAGTGGCGTTAAGTTCGCAGCAGGTTTAGTATTATAAGCTCGTGCAATGATAAACCGAGAGCCATAAAACTTAGAAACTATGTTCCACAAAAACAATATTTTCCCTAGGAAATGTAATACCGATACTGCAATTTCTTATACCATATCAACATCTCGCCCCCACTAGAAATATTTCATCATCTGGTTTTCATAACGCATCCATTGTATTATAGGCGCTAAATGTCACTTTTTCCATACACTTCACTGTAAGTTGCAGGTAACAAGAGCACTATTCATCAAAATTGATCGGAATCTGATGAGGTGTGCAGTTGAATCGTTCAGTGAAAATACCGTTTTTCGCTGTTCTACCTTACCTCTCTCACTTTCCTCTGATTCACCTTTCGTTGAAGTGCTGCTTTTGGTATCATTTAATCATACCACATTACACGCATCATTTTTAAAAATGCTAGTCATCATAACCTGTCGGTAACTCTCCGGCGAGGGAACCTGAAGGTCTCGGGTTTGAATCCCGCTAAGGGCATGGAAATCGTGTTCGTCTTAGGGATTTGTAATGTAACTTAGTTGAAATATCATCAGCACCGTCCATATTTATCGCAATACTAACTGGGGTGGGGAAAGACTGGGCCAACCGTTACGATGCAATATCAAGATATAGATATTCTACGTTGTGAGAAAGATATATTATAAATTAATATAACAATGCAGCTCAATGGTGTTAATCAATGATATTAATAATGTGATATAATAATAACTGTTTATTAATGTAGTGGCAGTAGTGAAAAATTAAGGTAATTATGAAGCATGTCTGCTTTATCATTCATAAAAAATGAGGCGTTTTGGCAGCGTACTTATCTCGGGGTGTATTGCACTAACGCCGAGCGTTATAGGGAGAAAGGCGTGTCAGAAAAGAGAAAAATGAGGGTTAAGTAGTAATTGGTTGACCTGTCGCAAGTCATTAAAACTTAACCCACCTAAATTTATAGAGATTCACCGGTGCACTATAGTTTTCCTTCAATTTTTTCCGATATAACCATTTTATTGGTATAAATATTGTGCTTAAAACGGATTCTCTTTTTTCTCAAGTCTTTTTTAAACCTCGCGGTGGTGGAGATGCAAATGATTTACCACTCAGCTTTCCTGCGAGAGAGGTCAACCTGAAAATGTAAGGTTAAGGCCAAGTTTGTCAGGTACAAATCCACTAATTCTCCTTGCTCTTAAACTAAGCCATTCGAATGTTGGGCAGGGTGCGCGAGTTTGGGGCTGTAAAGAATCTCGAATACGATCCATGATGGTAAAAAAGTTTACGACAGAGATACGGTCGATGAGGGTTAACATGAATGACTCAACTTTGTGGCTGGCAAAAAGTACGGCCATAGAATTCGTGTAGGAATCCAAGATGCTATTTTCTCAGTGAAAGTGTTTCCTTTATTTTTCGGTGTGATCGTGCGTGTCGTCCTGATCTCTAAAAGCCGTGAATTCTCCACACTCCATTTTCACGAGAGGTTTTATTGTTTTTATCACCCTTGCAGGAAATACACACGCAATCGATGCTTATTTCTGTCTCGTAATTGTACCTTACCTGATTCCCCCGGTATTTCTCAGAGCATTGATGTGTCGTACTAATTTCATACCGCATTCTTCCCTCATAAGTATCCCTCATTAGATTGTTAGTGCTACTCAGCTTTAGAAAAATTAGTTATTTTCATCTTCATTATTTTGTGTTGCGTGATGTTAAGAGGGCCATATACTTTCATGCGTCCTTTCCTCACTCTAATTACACTTCAAAAGTGACATTTCTTGAGAGGTTGCAGAGACAAATCCTTGGTTAGGTTTAGATACCAGTCGTTTGGGCTCATGGTTTTTCTTCGGTTCAGTTGAGGTTAATCGAATCTGTAATAACTCTGTCGTAATCAGAATCTTAGAAGGAAAAATACGATCGAAAGACAAAATAATCCCATTACTTACCATAAATAGCCCAATTTATCTATTAATTCTTAATTTTATTTTCGTTCATTTCGTCAGCGTCTTAAGAAAATAGTGTTTGTGGCTGGGTCCTCCACTTTGCAAAAAGGCTTCACATTTGTATCCATTTAAATTTCTCGTCTCATTATTTTCCTTTGATTTGAATTATTACACTCTAACCTATAGATTTTCATAGCAATATCTGAGCTCATCCAACATCCAAAAATGTTTCGATGTCAATTTTTTTCAATTTCAAAGATTGGAATGTCAGATATTTTATCCATTTATCATCTTTTCAGTATCAGGACGAGTTGTTCTGGACTTCCAACGTCGAAATAGTTTTACAATAGCACAGGCCACATTTTCCTTGCAATGTGCTCTGCCTTTGACCTTTTCAAATGCAATAAATTGATATGTTCTTCGATCATTATTCGGAATATTAAGTGAATGGCAGAAAATGTGGCTTTTCACTAGTGCGGGAAGGTTATAAGCCTGTTTCCAAATGGCGAAAAACTCAACTCTCCGTGTAATCTCGTTCTCCGCCTTTTAAAGATCACGGAAATTAATGACCTACGCCTCTCATTTTGCCATCCGCTCTCGAGACTCGGAGGTAAATCACTCCCGCCCGCCATTGCGACACACGTGAGAGAGCAATTGCCGCCTTTCGGTTTTATAACTCCAATGGCACCCCGGCGTATGCAAATATAGGAACGGAATAATCGAAGCGGAAAGGGAATGCGGGGCGAAGTTCACGACTCGGCCCCTGCGGAAACAGGAATCTACGAAAACTGGTCGTCACGGTGTTGGAGGGAGGGGGGCGGGGAGGTGGGAAGGGCGGGCAAAGCGAGCGAGAGATTTGCGGGTCGCGCGCAAAGTTTTAAGGATTCCGGGGCCCCGCCTCTCATTGGTCACACCTGAGCGTGGGATAGTGAACGGAGGGTAAGCAGAGGCGTGATAGGAAGGAAGGATTGTATGTGTGAGGGACCGTGGAGATTGTGTGCAAAACAGGAAGATTGGTGGCTGTGGGTGTTGTGAATGGATGCTGAAAAGGAGCCTGTAGTCTCATGATGCTGAGCGAAGACCAGAAAAAATTAGAAATATTAATTGGTGGATATATTCCACAGTGATGAACGCATTCGAGGGTCAATTTGTTATATTATTAGCCTATGATTTCGCTAAATTTTGCTGCGATTCCATGGTGTTAAGCTGGTTTTAGAGTTTTGCTTCATTTTTATGGTTCAAACTATTCACTATGCTGTATCGGACTAGATTTTTCCTCAGGACTTAATGCTTTTATGTGTGGCATAAATGGAGGATTTTTTGGTAACACTATAAAACTCCACTCTGGCCATCGCCACCAAAAAGGCGGTGTGAATCTCCGAAAAATATGTACCAAAATATGTATTGGTAGTTGTACTGTAGTAATTCATTAGGCACATTTGAAATTTATTTGTGCTCGAACATTATTTGAAATGCCAGGCTGTTATGCACCGTGATCAGCATTAGTTTAGATGGTCGAATTTGTGTAACAACTTCCCCCGAATCAAGTCTAATGTGGGTTTCTCATAATTATAGTTAGGTGCCCATTTTTCTCTAAGTTACCTGTGGTTCCCGCGAAGTTTGTATTTAAACAACCACAATGTGCTGTAAATATAAAAATTCAAAAGCATCACCATTGTTTGAACCCAATTTGGGGCCAAATCCTTCCCCCTAAAAGCCTTTCGAAGCTGATACGGAGGAAATTTGCTTTATAAAAAAAGGAAATTTATGAAGATATAGCTTGCTTCTACGTTGATAGCAGTAGTGCCTATTTAATAGTGAAGGAGCAAACAGTTATTCCTTCTCATGAATGTGAACGAATGCAGAGGAAGGTCGTGGCTTAGCTACGCATAGAAAGTAGCGAGGAGTGAAAAGAAGAAGAACTTTGTTAATATGAAGAGATTATCTGAAAGATTAACCTGAGTGGGGACCTCAGTTAAACCGATCTCAGAATTCATGAGCGTTGATGACTCTAACGCCCTGGATTACGGGTTTAAAAACTGAAGTTTTAATTTTAGATTGGTGCCACGCGATCGAAGTCCCCGAGCCATCTCTAATCGCGAGCGCAAAATGTATCATGCATTATAATCATTAAGATTCGCTCATTAGGAGGGGAGAGAGGGAGCTCTGCTCCTCACGCGTGGAGCAGCCGCGATTCATGATTACACGTCACATCTCGCCGCACTACCGCCATTCATTCAGTCGAAAAAAGAGCCGCAGCGGTGATCGCATTTAAAAAAATTGCGATGGGGTCAAAACAATCTCGCAAATTACCTCACACGATGATCTAAACCCTACCACCTGCGCTCGCTCGCGTCTTTGACGCGAAGCATTCCGTGCCCCGCCTTCCTCCACCTTCTCCTCCTCCCTCGACTCTGCTCGAAGAGGAAACAATGCCAAGCATCTCCGTGGGTAACCCCACTCGCTTTGAGCGAACCCATTTGTACGTGCTTACTCCTTTCCGCGTCCGGTCCCCGAACACCTCTCCACCGCTATCACTTCGTGCGGACCCACCCGCCCCTTCCTTTCTCCTTCAAATCCCTACAACTACGCATGTGTTGTAAAATGTTACGTTGCCGTTATGCACGGCGAGAAAGTGTGTTGAAAATAGTTAGAGGAAAAAGGATTCCTGGACGACCGACATTGGGCTTTCCTGGCCATTGCGCACACCAACACGCTACCCAGGATTCCAGTCCAAAACGCAATATTTTATATGGATCGATGAGCTAGGTCTAATTCACCCTTAATTACGGTCCATCAAGGATGGCACATGTAGGGCGGAGTTGTGCTTCAAGTAAGCCACTGTCCGCGAAGATAGGTCCTAATAACTGTCGCAAAGGGCGATAAGCCACCACTGTAAGATATTTTAAGTGTAAATATTTTTAAATTGAAGTCGAATGAGACCAAACTCCTATGGATCTTCCTAAAACATTACCTTTAGCATGGAGGTCTGCGTATTTTCCTGGCAGGCCAAAGGCCCGTGGTTCAATTCCAGATCCAGGAATAAATTTTCCTCTGCCAATTTTCAATATTTCTACGTTGTAGCCATTTTCTACGGTGCGTGGTAGTGGGTGGCTGCAGACCAGGTATGCATTGTCGTCGTGTAAACAATCATATAAATGGTGACCAGCTTACCGAATGCACAGTTGACTACTAATTTTGCCAGGCAAATTGGCGATTTCACATGCAAAACAGTCTCCTACTTCAAGCAAACATATAGCCGGAAAGATGCTGCTCAAATTATGCACAAATATGCCTGAATATGTTTCAAGCATGTAGGGAGATAAACATGTTTCAAGCATTTAGGGAGATACTTAAACATGGAACAAAAACATTTATGCGTTTGGTTTTTAGAATACCACGTAGGCATGCAAAGAAAGGCTAACATCTACATTACGAATCCTAGTTGCGTACCAGTTAACTCCGGCTTGGCCTCACTTAGTTCCTGTTGTACTCACAAGGAACTTTTTAACATTTTTTTACCTATCTCTCTGATTTTATCTTTATGATCCAGCCTACCATAATTCTGGAGGTCTTCTATACCTAATATATGTACCTTCAGAAGAGGTATCCACCTTAAATTTTTCCTAGAGATTAAGTCTCCACTTCAACCAAGCGTCTTTAACTAATCCTTGTGTTTTTATGAATTGTTTCAGTATCCCTTGCGTACTTTGCCATGAAAAATGCATGACAAAATATAGCGACCGCGTCATCTGTTTCTATCTCTCCTGTGACATCAGTCTATTCCTATTCTTGTCGCTCTTGCCCGTAATGCTACGCTTCGTAGCGTTTCGTCTGCTTTGTCTTAACGTTTGCGATATAGGCTGGGAGAATACACCGGTTGAGGTAGCCAGTTTGGTAACATCACGGCCTGATAACCTATATGTCGAGTTTTGAGTCCCGCCTCGTTTATGGGTGTTTTGTCACAGTTTTAAGATCGGGTTATGCGTCATGATATAACCTTAGCAGTTTGAGAGCCTGAAAACTGAATCATGCTGCTGTTGGTTAAGTGTTGTCTTGACATTTATTTTGCACCAGACTTGTATAAAATTCACGTATACGGTAAAACCAATAATTAAAAAATAAAATCACAAAACTCTTTGCACCCATCAGCAATCACATATTGCGGCATAGAATGGAGCAATTGTTGGTGGACGAAAGAGAGATTTTTTGGTCTAGATCTCTTAGGAATACAAGACGCTATATTTTCCTTGTCTCTTGGAGCTATTGCTCTTGCTAGAAACTGTCACAAAAGATTCAATATACGATTAAATATTCATTATGAAATACAATAGTAACGCTTCACTCTTAATTTTTGATAATAACCGACCCGGGTTTCGGCAACTCTAGACCTAGACAATGGCACTGAGTTGCCGAAACACGGGTCGGTTATTATTAAAAATTAAGAGTGGAGCGTTACTATTGTATTTCATTATGAATAACTCAAACTTCCACAAAGTGACGCCTGAAATTACTTCTTATATTCGAAATGATTAAATGTCCTTAAAGGACAGTCGATTTTCAAAGTTAAGTTACATCCTGTGAATAGTAGTTTGTCCGTTTCATAATGCCATCGGCACACCCTTTGAAAGCATTTCTATTTCGTCCCTAAGTCCTTTAATTTTTTTATTTCTGTATATCTTTAGACAAATACCTTTATAAAATGATACATTGTTTTGTTATTTAACATTATCATTCCAAGAGTGAACTAAAGTTTTGGCAATCCACTTACGTGTCATGAAATTCAACTCTTTAAGGGAATCTTTCTATATTGTATCATCAGAAATAGACAAGTGTTTTAGGTGATCCAACACCTAAGGTTATATCGCACCATCGCACCTAAGGTTATATTGCATAATCTCTTAAGTCCAACACATGCACACTTCCAATCTGAAGCTGTATTCAACTCGCGACCCTCAAGTTACCGGGCTGGCACGTAGACAACCTGGCTACCGCGGCTGGCCCTCCATAATTTCTTTGTAAAGCTTCTACACTGATATTGGCATATCGTGATGATCGCTTGAATAACGAACATTACACACATGGATACAGGCCATAAATTATTGCATCTCGTTGTTACATAATTTACCAAACCGCTAACTATCGTAAATTTTTACTTTAGTTGACTTGGACGTATGCAGGACTCACATAATGCTTCAAAGAGAGGCAGAAATATAACAGTTTTAAAAATGTCTGTGATAAAACGCTCATAGCGTGAGTTTAAGGACGAAACCCGTCCAACGCCTTTCCCTCTCACGCCCGATTTCTTCCGTCACTCCTCTCTCTCTCATTCAAGGACCAACTTTTCGTCCGGATGTCCCGAAGAAAACGTCGCCTCTGTAGTCGTCGTAATGCTTTTTCTTTCATTCTTATCTTGATAGGGCTTCTACCACCAGAGAGTTGTTTACGATGAGTAATCTATCTCCATATCCGTTATGTTCCCATCCGTACATTGAGTTGAATCCACGACGCTTCTTGTGATTAATGTTACTGCACAACAAGAAGATAATGCCATGCGTTGTTTTGGACGAGTTTGGGAGCTCCATGCTGCTCAAACAATTCATTTCATCTGCCATAAAAAGTGAAACGAGGATGGGTTGGAAATTTCTGATCCGCCAAGCCCTCTAAAACGACAATGAGCCCGCCGAGCCTCTCTTCTTTCACCTGGTGGTCCTTCCATTGCAAAGGGAATTAGCGTCCCATTGCGAATACCATGTTCTGCCATGGAGATGTGGAATATTTGGGCTCCGGGGGGGAAATTTATGGATATGACCATTCCAGCGGTTGGAGTGTTTCTCGGGAAATGTGTAATCTGCGAAGGAGTGTGCAATATAATTTTTTGCTCGGTGGCCCATTTCGCGGCCCCTTCGCGGACCAAATTAGCAGTATGCCCGACGGGCGTTAATGTCTTTCCTCGCCATAGTTACCTTGTCTTTCTTAGGCCACAGACACTTTTAAAAGTCATTTTTCCAGTTTTCCTAGAGATCTCTTGTATTTTTCGCGGCGTACATAACGAAAAGTGAAAGCTCTAACTCGATATCATCTTGAATATTTACGAGTATGCACCTGAAGTGAGATTTCTCTCCTTATTCATAGGAATTAATAGTGTGTAGTATAAATGCAAAATCATAATCCATGCCAGTCGTTACAGACTTCATCACAAATGCAGCTCAGGTTGCGAAGAAATCCCTTTATTCATGGGACGGGGTTGGTGTGGTGGCTTGAGTACTGGACTCCCATCCCGAAGCCCGGATTCGGATCTCGACCTAGGCGGAGTTTTGATTGGTATACTCTTCTTAAGTGCCTTGTGGAAGGCGCTTTGAGTCCAAAATTCCGTCCGTCGGGTGGGACGCAAAACCGGGGTCCCTTTGGCGCCTTTCGTGTAGAGCAGGCAAATCCCGACGCCTAGTTTCTCTACACCTCTCCTACCTCCATTCTATGAAAATCTCTATCTTTTGCCCAGAAAACCACTCAACACATTGGCGCAAATTGCCTCAGTTTTAGGTCGCCTCCCCCAAAGAGCAATATGACAAGGTTTATTTATGATTATCCATGTATTTTTTGTTTTGTTACAAGTAAAATTAATCACTATATTCCAGGTACATATCCTCATGCTCGACATGTCCATTAGAAAAGTCAATGACTGTACGTCCTCAGAACGATACGTTTGGAAGAATCATGGGTATTACCTCTAGTAGAATTTTTACAGGGAAAACAATATTCACCTTGACTGGGACTCAAACCCAGACCCCCCTAATTATAGGGATAGGTGCTTTAGCCAGTTAAGTTACCAAGGCGTTGTTTTACTCTGTGGATTTATAGAGGATTTAAAGGAGCAAACACCATGAAATTTACATCACACTCCCGTCGATATCTCGTATATTAAATATCTGTGTATTAAATTCTTTGGGGAATTAGTGGAGACAATTACCAAAAATTGCAGTCACTTTTGAAGACAAAACATTTTTATAATTTTAGTTAGATTGGAAAGCAAAGCTAAGGGTGCGGTAAGACAAAATATACCAGTGCAAAATAAATTTAACACTTGCATTTTAACTAGAACTAAAGAGTTGCTTTACTGTTTTTAGATTGTAATGATAATTAGTACTTTGAATTTGCATTTTACGTAATTTTCCTAAAATACAGCGCAAAAAGGCAACATATTTAGGCCAGCAATTGGTTTGCGGAGTCAAGTTTAGAATTCTTTGGTTTTAAGATATGGGTCATTCTGAAATTAAGTGGAAATATGAGTCCTTAACTTTTTTTTACTTTATTTAATTATTGATTTTATTTCATAAAATTTTAAGTAATAGTAAAATAGGAATATTAACTAACAAAGTGTCCTAATAAATCAAATTTTACATATTTATAGCAAAAAAAATTTGATTAAGCGTCTAAATGTCACCTCCATGGGTGTCCCTCGCCGTGTTTTTACTTAAAGAACTGTGAGCAAAACTTTTTGTACTGAGTAAATTAATTTATTCAATCATTGTTTAATTAATCAGTACCATTTCCTTAAACCTTGGGCTAAAAATAGAATTTTTCAGTTCTATTTGAGATAAATATAAAGATTGAAAGTTATGTCCCTAACTTTTACATCTCCTCCATGGGAAAATAGAAAACGGTCTATAAAACTCCACCAGGAAGCAGCACTAGTTAGAATGTTTAACTGTAAGAAAGCCTTAGCAACTATATATCTTGGAGGATGTGTTATTATAAACAGTAAGTACATTTGGTCTCTTTATTTCCGCTTTTAGGTGTAAAAACATAGAGTTCTTTAATTGCCTGTCACCTCCATGTCGTCCATAATTTTTAAAATGATTACCTATTTAAGAATTTTTTTAGTTGTATGGCTTGTTGTGATCAAAAAATGACTCAAAATCAAAGTACACTGCTACAAGAGTTTTAAGTGACGTTTAATTGAGGTAAACCCTTGATTTTGTCACCTCCGTGGATGTCACCTCCGTGGGACCCATTGGACATGGAGGTGACTAGCGAACCATGGAGTTGATCAAATGTAACTCATAATTATTTCATTAAGTAATTGCGATGTATAGTTGATGATTTATCAAGGCAAGGTTAATTTTATACTATATAACAAGAACTTTTGCTTATTTTAACCTGAAATATACGGATATAGCTTATTGCAGGCTTGTTTTCAATGCCTCAGTTGTAGCCTTCTCTTAGATACTTTCCTTTCAATGAGTCTTCGGAGATAGCCTAATGTCAAAAAAATGTCTTCTTGAAAATAACATTAGTAGATTACTTTTGTTAACTTTACTAATGCAATATTGGCAAAGATTGGCACTGGCGTTATGAAATTGCTTGTTATTGCAGTAAATATGCTACCAATCAACCACAAGAAGGCTAAGAGAAAAAATCCTGATGAATCTAATGAAAAGAAAAAAGTAGCAGAACAAAGGAGAAGAGAGAAAATTAAAAATGATTCACAGATTTATGAAGAATACAAAAGGAAAGAAAAAGAGAGATACCATCGAAGAAAGGAGGCTGGAAAGATAAAGAGTATTACCCAGTTAAGTGAAAAAGATAAAAGAGCACAGCGTAAAAAGTGGGTTGAAAAGACAAGAAAATCTCGGTTACGAAAGAAACAAGAGGTGGAACTCAGTAACGTTATTGATTCATCAACACTTAGTAAAGCAAACCGACCAGCAGATGATCTTGACCGAGACTTTCATAACGTAGTCATTGGGAGAGCTGGAAGTAGCAGGAAAGAAAGTGGTGGAAAAGTTGCTAAAAGAAAGAAATCCCAGGCCTATCGAGAGATTAAGCGATTGAAGTCTCAACTAGAGAAAGAAAAGGTAGAAAATCAGAAAATCCGGAGAAGTAAAGAAAAATATAAGAAGAGATTTTTGCGTATAAGAGAAAAAACTAAAAACGTAAATAGCCCAAGTTAAAAAGTGAAACAAATTTTGCAACACCAACGTGTTTCTCCACAAGTGAAAAGGTATTTTGAATTTGGAGCGGCACTGACATCTCAAATTGAAGACAATTATGAAAAAAACAAAAACTCAAGAAAGTGTAAGAAAGCGTTTGGATTAGTACTTTCTGGAAAAATTGTTAAAAAATATCGCACTTTCCATATGATGCCCGTTCAGTCATACAGGATACAACAGAGCAAAATAAAAGACACAGGAAAAGTAATTGATATCATAAAGAACAAAGTTACTTACAATGCAAAAAATCAGATTAAAGTTAAGGATGATGTGATGAAGTATTTTCAACAAGATGATGTAAGCCGTATTGAACCTGGAATAAAGGACTGCATCACGAAAAACAAAGAAAAGAAACAAATAAGAATTTTAATGGGCAGTCTTGCTAGCCTTCACAAAAGGTTTGAAGTTGAATTTAGCTGCAATGTTCCATATTCGACGTTTTGTTCATTTCGGCCATTTTGGGTGCTAAAACCGGATGTTAGGGAGAGAGACACGTGAGCATGTGAAAAACATGAAAACATGAGATTAATCTTCGACAAGCTAAAATATATGAAAGTGATTGAGTATAGTGATTTAGATCAATTGGTGAAATCACTTTGCTGCCAAGACGTAGTGAAATCTCCAGAGTAATGTTTGGAAAGAAGATGTATGACATGCAGAGACAAAAGTCTTGAAATTAAAGAATTCGAAAATAAAATTATTCAAGTAGAACAGTGGAAGAGAAAAGATGTAACGTTCACATTAAAAAGAAAGGAAAGAACTACCAAGAAAGTAGTTAAGGATAAAGTGCCTATAGAAATCAAAGAACTTGTAAATAAATTTCAAGGCATGCTACCTGATTTCATGAAGCATGTCTGCAACATCATACACCAATATAAATCAATTTCCAATCTTAAAAAGAACCTCGGATCACATGAGATCTTAATTCATGTTGACTTTCGCCAGAACTATGAATGCAAATAACCCAAAGAAATACAAAGTGTGCATTTCGGAGGATCACGTGAACAAATAACATTACACACTAGTGTCATGTATTACAGAGAATTCGATAGCAACAAGCTTAAGGTAGAATCATTCTGTTCACTTTTGAAGTGCTTGCGTCATGATGCAAGTGCTATTTGTGCCCACTTGGAAAAGATTTTGTCCCATGCTCAGGCATTGGTAAATGGGTATAATACAGTGCATTTCTTGAGTGATAGCCCCAATGATCAATATAGGAACAGAAAATTGTTCTTTTTGATTATTAAATACATTTCTAGGTTCATCTCGGAAAAAATAACTTGGAATTATTCTGAATGTGGGCATGGAAAAGGGGCCCCCGATGGCATTGGGGGTTCTCTTAAAAGAGCAGCCAATAAGCTTGTTGCTGAAGGGAAAGACATACCATCATTCCAGGTGTTTTTTTAAAACTATCAAAGAAAATTTTAAAGGTATTGAAATTTTTACAGTCACAAATGAAGACATAGAAAAAGTTGACTGTTTGTTAATGCCGAAAAAAATTCCACCTTGTTTTGGCACAATGAAAGTACATCAGGTTGTGTGGAATGCAAATGACATACACCTCCAAATGCGAAGCTTAATCTGTTTTAAATGCAACGGAAATGATAATTGCTCACATTACCATATTTGTAACTACAGACCAACAATCTCAGAATCATAGATTCTATTAAGTGTTTTCTGTCATTCTAAATGCAATCATTACCACATTGTACTGCATTATGTTGCATGGACATAATGCCAATTAATATTTTAAAAAGTTATTGTTTATTTAATTATTCGTTCGTCTTACATATTTTAGTAAATTTTATCAGTATTCCCCCTATTAATTTCAACTAGAAGCTTATTTCAAATCAGATTGTCACCTCCGTGGAAATTTGTGTCACCTCCGTGTTTTGAGTTAGTGTAAATTTCAGTTTATTTAGCTATTAACGTGTTCTTGACCTCTGTTTAAATGTTAGATCACTTAAATACATTAAGTACAACACCATTACATATAAAAATACATAACATTTAATAATTGAAAAAATAAATTTTTTCGTTCCCAAATTTCCACTTAATTTCAGAATGACCCATATACTTATCTTGCGTGGGATATGGGCAATGTAAGTTATGCGTAATGCACATGTATTGGTGTTTCACAGAAGGGGCATTCGCTAAATTTTGCGTACTGGAAACTAATGGATTGAGTCCAGGAAATGTATTCGAAATTTCTCCTTGGTTTAAATTCTTTGCATAGAGAAGTAGGTCACCTAAGGGAAGCGTAAGTTAATGAGTGAAATTTTATGATGATGAGTAGATTTTAATGCATGAGTATTCCTACGTTTTCTCAGGCGTCGTATTGAAACATGTATAAGAGATTTATAAAGGTTCCCTGCTTACATTTATTCTTCTGAGACAAAACTATACTGTAACTTTAATGCAGAGAAAGTGGAGAAGGATAATTTTCTCAAATAAAAAGTGGTATTACCAATCAAAAGTTAACAGATGGGTAGCCATCGTCGATGATATTGCGTTATTTGCTATCATGATGATTGACGCCTCGGCCTTTCCCTATCCATAAATTGATTTTCATGAGCGTTAGCCTTATTGATGTTGAATATAGGCTTTATTTCTCCCATTACGAAATGCCATTCCCCAGAGCAGGCAAATTACGATTTGCAAGCCACAATCAGCTCTTTGGTTAAGTGCAGGCGCCTCTGGAGTGAAAGTGGAAATGAACATATTTAGCATAGTTTTATTTATGACACATATGTGCTCATTACTAAATGAAACTATTATATTTTCATCTAATTAATTATATCTTGTAATAGTCCCTGTAATTGTAAAATTACTATTTACAAACTGGACTCACAGACACTTTATCAAGGAATGCAAGCTCATTGCTGACTCCGATTAAAACGAATAATTGCTATTTATGCCTTTTTTCGTTTCTTGAGAGTTATTTAATAAATTTTTATTCTTGTTGTAGATTTTGCTTAATTTTTTCTCATTGTTTAAATATTTTTACGGCTTTCGATAAACTTTTTCATTGCTGTGAGGGACGTATTTGCCTTTTTCATCTCATTCTTTGCCCAACTCCTTCCCCAGAGCATTAAATGCCTAATTTGAAATTTCTTTAAGAATTACGGATAACCTGATCATTCATTTGAGACCACACTAAGCCTGGTGACAACACATCAGAATCCGGAGCCGTGATTGACATGATCGAAGGAAGGGACTGCGGTTAGACGCAACCTTTTCTCTCCCCCCTCAACACTCCACTTCCTTGTCTTTTGCATCACCCTCCTCTAATTTTCGTTTATGATCTCTCCGTCTTCTCTTCCAACCTTTAACTTTTTTCCACGACTCTTTCCTTACCCTCCGTCGTCTCCTCATAAACCACTTTTATCCCCATCTCCCTCGAGACGCGTAATCTCTTGCATCTTCAATTCTTCATCCCTCTCTCGCCTTCTTCCCTTGCCTCCTTTCTTCCTTCCCTCCTCCCCCGCTCGGAGCGGGCACGCCCTCTGCAATTTGCCACTCCCAAAAACCCTCCTCGAGTATCCAAGACTCTCCGACTTGAGCCACTTCCACATGACTGAATAGATGAAGATCGACTGCCGTTGACCCCGGCACACCCATTGCCTTGCCCATCATCCGCGATGGCTCTGGTGTTTTTAAAAACTGCGCGGAAAAAAACTATTCATCTACGAGTCCCACCCACAACTTTCCCCTATGATTTGAAAATCCATGGGCGGTTCTGCATGCCTAACCTGCCAGCAAATCTTTTCACTCCACGATTACAATAAGAGTCATGCGGATTGGTTCAGGCAAAAATCTAGGTTTCCTCTGGGCATGAAACATCCTGCATAGGCGTATCATCTTATTTTCAGTACTTACTGTCAAAAATAACTCTATCCACTCAATGGAAGAAACAGCGGTCTACTATGATTTACGGTCGTAACATTGTAGATGTATCCACGCTTCACAGATTATTTATAATGCTTACGAGTGTGTACGAAACTGAGGGGCATTTGAACTTCACAGTTCACTCTCCGCTTCTTAGCTCGTGCCAATGAAACTTAGTTCATCTGTGTGGTTGGCTTTAGCTCAAGGATTTAAGTGGTGCTGTCGCAGTAATGTAGGTTATATACTCTGAGCTGCTTGAGGACTACGTGATGAAATTTTGGTTTTCTTATCCCTGTAATATATTGGTCGCTCGTTTGTGGCTGAAGTTCATCAAGCAATAAATGCAGGCTGGGATGAAGCATTGTAAGATTGTTGTTGTTACAAAAGGAGGTTGTATGAGACCCATGCCGGTTCAAACCCGGTATCCTTGAGATAGTAGCCCATTAAGCCCATTCAGATGCTTCATGTACATTCAAAAGCAATAAATGTTGTCATTAACATTTGTACACTCATGCATTAAAACCTCCAGGAGTTAAATTCATTTATTGTAACATCCTCGTGTTAACTTTTAAGTTATTCAGAATCTTGATATCTGTTCGACCAATTTAAGAAGTACATACTTAAGCTTTATGGGCAAGGGTCACACCCTACGTAAGGTGACTGTAAGGCATTTCAATTGGCGTCATGAAATGCGAACCATCTCCAATGCCTTTCACTTCGAAATCACGGGTAGAGGATGCAATAGGCATTTTGAATCCCAAGTCTGTATTTTATTCATGTCTTCCGCAAAATAGGAGTGAAACTTGGAAAATTTATTAACTTTGCCATGTCCACGGGTCAGTGAATGACTCTGCGGTCATTGTGAGCGGCCGGCAGAGCGAGACTGAGAGAGAAAGGAGATGCTAGATTTTCTCGGAGAAAAGTGTTTCATTCCCTCTTCAATGCAGGTATGCCAGCTAAGGGGTGAGTGAATAATGCATTGGAAACGTTGGGAGTTATGCTTGTGCTGCTGCGTTCCATTCTTTTAAAAGAGTTGAAAATTTTCTTTAGTGCTTGTCAAAACCCCGCCTGTGAAGCGCCTATAGAAAGTGGTAGTGATGCGTGACCATAGCTAAAATAATTATTTTACTTTACTGTAAAGAGACTGATAGTAAATATATACCCATGGAAGAACCATAGTAATCAAAAAATTCCCGTTGAATGTGTCATAGTAAGCTGGAGTTTCAGGTTCTCGCTGGCCGTGGTGGTAGGGCCGTCTTTCCACCCAAAGTTAGAGGATTCGAATCCAACTTAATTCATGGACGTTGTTTACGTCTAATGATTAAGCTTGGAATTAAGTCATATTAGACGGTGAGTTATTACCTAAGCAGTAAAAGTATCTTAAATAAACTTAATTCCACGATTACTACACTTAATTTCACTCCCAGATTCGAATCCCAACGGTCAGAATGATTTCTCAAAGAAATGCAGATCCCTATTGTATGCTAAGTTGAAGCCATCTCATGATCAGTTCTTAGTCCGTCAAACAGGACATAAAGGCAACGAACCCCATTGCAACTTTTCCAAATATCAATTTAATCCCGACACCAGGTTTCTTTATATTCTTCCACCGTTCACTTTCTAAAGAGATGTTGTAGTGAAACAGACTTGAAACTACTCCACCACTTTGTAAGCTGAATCAGGAATCGGGGAGACATTTATTTAATGCGATCACAGACACCAGCAATAGCACAAACCTACTGCAATCTCTTGCTGAGAAGTATTTTATTATTGATTCAATAAAATACTGGAATTTATATCCTGAATGTTGATAGTATTTAGCCGGATGCGGTAACTAGAGGCTCCATATGGATCCTACATTCGCGAAGTAGCTGTCTTTATCAATGCATAATGCAACTTCCTTCAGAAGGCCTCTGTTTACAGTTCACTCTTAATCACTGGAAACACTATCAAATATTTAAAGGACGGCGATCACTCTTTTGCTCTTCTTAGTGCTTCTAAAAAATTACGATTCTGCAAGTGCGCGCTTTACGAAAGGTATCTGTGATCGCGGCCCAATTTGGTGAAGCGCCGGCTACCCGAAGGTCACCGGATTGAATTTCGCCTAGGCCATGGATGTTTTCTCGGACTTCAGATCAAGAACTTAAAAGGAGTGATATCACCACTGCCATTACAGTGCCTTGAACCCAAGCTTTTAATTTTATTCTTATTTATTTCCTAGGTCTTCATACCCAGGTACCTTATTAGTATTACGTGTAGTGGGAATAAATTAAAGCATCTGAATAATAATTCGATTTTTATGGGAAATCACTTGCATTTTTATAACTAGATAACACGGCCTGGTCATAGTGGTGTAGATGTTTTTGATTGTGTATTCCACAACTGGCTATGGGTATACAAACGGTTGGCACTGCGTTATAGAAAACCTATTCTGCACTAAATAATATAAAGTAGCAAAGGAAATGTGCATATAATGTGCAGTAAAATTATTATAGGGACACTCAAAGTGAAATGCCGCATTAAATGATATAAATAATAATTAAATAGGATTGTTTTAATAGGATAAAAGTCTACTATAAGTGGGATAGAGTTACATGCAATTCAGTTCTTAACAAATGGGAGAAAGAAAGCGAGACGTCAGGCTGTTGGCCTTCAAATGAATCCGTCTTGGGCAAGAATTGGGAAAGAAGAATACGAGGGAAATGAATTCTTAATTTTCTATCCCATAGTCTCTCGACCTGATTATTAAGATGTGGGGCTTAATAAGCGTGCCTGGCAGGGTAAAGATCCTTTTCCGTCGCACATCCTTTCCTGCTTAAGCGAAAAGAAAATTGCTAAATCGCTGAAGGGACTTAAATGAGATATGTTACGATTACCTCTTGTGGATACATGAATGCGGTATAGATAAGGTCCGCAATCTGCATCTGAGACGGGCGACTTCCTTTTACAATCCGTTCCCTCACATGGCAAAGCACGAGAGAGACACGTCCTTCGGAGGGAACGTTGAACCACACCGTGTCTGTCACACGATCTTTGCGCATTGCGTCACTCATTAGTCGATGCATTCTTGCTTGCACGCATAATATCTAACTCAAACAACTGCATTGGATGTTCTACCATGCATACGGAGAGACTGTCACGTCTTCTTAAGAATTCAATGCATTTTTTGTACCACCGGCCTGACAACTTAATGAATGCGAGTTCGAATACCGCCTCTTATTTGTATATCTACATCTACATTTCACCCTGCGATCCACCGTAAGGCCGTGTGGAAGAAGATTGAGTTTAAGGAAGAAGTTGAGTTTTAGCTGAAAAAGAACTTTGTTAATTGATGTTGAACTATGGTGCGTATGTGTTTGAAAGTACCTATTAGATATTGTTTATTTAGTATGGTCATATATTATGCGTGGAAAAATCAAACTTTGTGTCACTCGGTCCGATTGTTTATTTATCTTAATTATTCACCTCTGTTTGTCCTGCTAATGTGGTGTGAAAGTATAAATATATCTGGTATGTCAGATTTGGATTAATGTTATTTGAATTTTGAAATAACTTTAACTTTTTGAGCAACCTTCTAGTATCTAGTGTTTCCCCAACAAGCCTTCAAATGTCCGAGTGATACTCTTTGTGTGTTCATTGGAATTTTTACAAAAGACGCCACTACGCTTTTTATCTTATTAAGTTCCCGAATCGCATTTTTATTCGTGGATCCCAAATGCTTTATGCGTACTTCAGGTTAGGCCTTATAAGTGCGAAACAATTTTTCTTTACAACACTTTCTCAAAATTCGTTTGACAACTTCCTTACTTCTGTGCCGCAAACATGTCTCACAAATATGATTCCCCATGACGACCATGGTATTTGACTCCACTTACCATAGTAATGTCTACTTCACCGATGTTATTATTTGGAACTCTATTAAACTTTTTTTGCCAGAAGAGTTTTACGATCCATTTTTTAGATTAACTTCTAGCCACCAGTCTTTATATCTAGAATTGATATCATTAAAAGCGATTGTGAGTGATTCATAGTTTGTTTTTGTACTTATTTCTAAATGATGGACTGTGCCATAAGAAAATAAACTTATACTATTGGAAATTATGTTAGATATCACTGATGTAAATGAGGGAACAGTTACACTTCGCTGTGGAAAAACTTAGGTCACCCTAACCATACCAGATGTGCTTCCGTGGATTACTACTTTTTTCTCGCGATCAACGAGGAAGTTGCTTATCAAATTTACAAAGTTTAATTAACTCTACGTCCCCACAGCTTGAATAATAGCTAGTTGTCAGGAACCTTGGGAAAATCCCTTCTTGAAATCCAAATCCAAGTAAGCAATATATTTGGATTTGCATCTCAGTATTAAGTTTAGGTTAAATAATTCAGTATAGCCCCAGCCTTTGAAGCACCTAAAGACTAATAAAATAAGTATATTTAACCACCAATGGATTCGATTCCTCTAATGAAAGGGGTTTAGCCGATAATAGGGGCGTGGTTTATTTCCTTATTCTCCTTTTTGAATAGAGATGGCGTCGATTTAGAATCGGTTCATCTAGATAATTTAATAACATTTGAAATTCGCTCTATTATGTGTTAGGAATGAGCTAATACCAACAGCTGCGTTCACTGTAGAGATCGGTTTGATAAATACAGTATGAGCTTTTACCATGGAAAGTCCAACGGCCCATGAAATCATGCCTTCCGGACAAAAGGGCCACTTACTTTCCATGTGCCCCTGAGGTTTTCCAGATAAATCTTGCTCTCAAGGAATCGTGTAGTTTGCGTTTTGACTGTTTTTTTTTAGAGGTAGAGGATTAATTAATCCTGAGTTCCACCTTACAATATCTAAGCACAATTATCACAATGATACAACGGAATTATGGTTTATTTGCAACAAACTTCTTGGTAAAAAATAGTTTCAAATATTTGAAGTAATCGGAGTTTTTATTTTATCATGCAGCACGACTGCTTTACGATATTGCGTTAATGGGCATGCGTCACATATTCTGTATTAAGTGTTAACCCCGTTCAGTAATGTGCTGTTTTAAATTTTCACTCCGGTAAAGGAATTAAAGTAATGAGAACATTGATATTTAAATCATGCCAAACATGACTTTGATCGGACAGCAGATGGACTAGTAAAATGAACTGTTGAAGTTATGGATTTAATTCAATAGAAATGTTACGGAAGTACGAAGGACGAGCATGTCAAAGTCAAGTAAAGTGGGGCGTACAGACAGTAATGTGTCTCGAGTGGGGACTTGTACATTGATCAAACTAGTAAGGAATTTAGAAAAAGAATAAAATAAAATTCCAAACATGTAAAAGCGTGTCAGGCTGAATTTTGTGGAAGTACTTAATTTCCATTTCAAATTGAAACAGTAGTAATTTTCCGCACAATATCTTTAAATAATTTAACCGACCATGGTTTCAGCACGTACAGCCATTATCAAGGTTGATAATGGCACTACGTGCTGAAACCATGGTTGGTTAGGTTATTTAAATATAGTGTGGAAAGTTACTACTGTTTCAATTTGAAATGAACATTCCAAATTCTTGACAAAAAAGAACCCGACATCTCTTATGATGAGGCACTTAACGGAGTGTTCACATACGACCGAGTGGATCCCGGTCTTCACTTGGAGGCCAAAGGTCGAACACTGGACGTTCTTAGGCAACTCCAAAAAGTGAAAAATAGCTAAATAGAACATCTGTTCAATAATATAGCATATATAAATAATCCACCACTCCTAGCCGTACATTTTCAAAATAATTTTCCACTGCCTTTTTGACGCCCCAACTGACAGGAATAGTACTCCCATGTTCGACCCTTAAATCCCACTACTTAGCTCCTTACACCTCCATCCCCATCCATATCTTGATTCCGACAACCTATATGTGTATCAAAACGGGTTCCTAGCACATAAAATAGTATTTTAACCCATAGGTTACGTGAATGTGTGTACATTGAAACGCATAATGCATTAATATTAGCTGTGGAAATGTGCAGAAGGTCCTAAGGATGTTCCATCGATAGTAAGGATTTGTTGTCATTCTTTATTACTATCTCTTCCTTTAAAATAGAAGGATTTCAAGTTGCAAGTCGTCAAACAATTTTATGATGGATGTGTATGTAAAAAGCTCTTTGAGAAATTCAAGCCAGTTAACGGCTTTAATGCCCATATCAAACAATTCATTGAACGAGATCCTCTTGGTAAAATTATCAATCCCCGAGCATCATTGACATTCATTGGGACGTATCTACACTAATATTTTACTGCTCTTTTACTGCTTTCAAGGTTAACGTTCCAAGTAGCCTTTGTTTATTTGATGGAAATCAATACAGATGTTGCGCTGAGGATATGTGAATGGGTCGGTGGGTGGAATGAAATCGGCCAATGAGCGATAAAATCATTCCCGTGAAATGAGGGAAAATTACCACACTTGATGGGTTGTTGAACTCAAAATTCACCCTTTTAGGTACTCACCGGAGGCATTTCAATCGCAAACAGCTGTTACCAGTCTCCCGCCGACCTGTATATCTATCTACGGCTCTTTTCGCTACAGAGACCCTCCCGTATCATGCAATCTCCCTTTCAATTGACCACAACATTCTGCTCTCCCTAAGAAGACTTCAACGACTAAGAATGTCGTTCTCATCGTACAAGGAGGCGAGAGCACCCCAAGGAGTCAGCTGCCCGCTATGGGCCGCGAAAATTGGTCAATGCAAATGCTTTACTTTTGTTGAGCAATAGAAAGTTGTTTTCAAGCGTTCGGTTGTGCGCTAAAAGGGTCCACATCTCCACCATGACCAGCAGTTAAAAGGTAAACCGATCAAATGGTTACCAAAGGCACTTCAGGCCTTCAGACGTTTTTATCTCTTACCGATGCATTGGAAAGAGAGCTTAGTAAGGTTTTCTGTCCCTCTTCACTCATGCCTCATTTCACAATTTCTGTTGCGCCGTACAGAAAATGCTTAATTTCAGTTTGTTTGTTGAGGCCCAAATGTAGGAGAATAAGAGATCATTTTTTGAATCCTTAGATCAGTTCTATACTATTACTGATTTGTCAAAATCGTCCTTGTTGATCCATCGTCCAAATTATTATGCCATTTTACAGGATATATTCTTGTAAGGTTATTACAAGCTTTGGAACAAATAGAGGCAAATATACTGAAGTGGTGGCATTTTAATATGTGAGCAATATATACGAAAGAAGACGACAACGAAGTAGACTGTTATATTTTCTCACTATTTTGATCATTTTATGTTTATTAGAGAATGCTGAAAATTTCAAGAACACTTTTTCTGCTGTAGTACTTTGAGCGTTTATTAGAGAATGCTGAAAATTTCAAGAACACTTTTTCTGCTGTAGTACTTTGAGCGTGACAAACTTAATACTTGGGAATCGACGCCTTTTATGGTAGTTTGCTAGTTTCCGAAAAAAAGCCACTGAAGATATAATTTTAATCGTGGAAAAATAAATAGTGTGAAAATTTTGGAAAATATGGAGTATTTATGTACTGATTTTGTCTGAAGAATAAAAACACTATTTCTCTTTTTCCTTTGCACTCGCACATTTCCCTAATTGCGTTCTTCAAAGTATTTCCATTTTGAAAAAGTTTCAGTTAGCGAATTTCAATAAATTTCTATTTTCCCTTTGTCTGTTTACTCTCATAATCGCCTCAGATACTTGAAATCAAATGAGTTTTGCAATTCGGGAGTCAGATGAATTTTTCAGCTATAAAATGAGCCACACGCAAGCCAGGTGGCTAGGTCCGTAAACTAATGTTTTGGCTGCAAGTTCGGATTCCACCTCAGGTATGGGTGTCGATTATTTGGTCAAAAAGTTGAAAAGTACGTCTCTTATTTTAACTTTTCGTATTCCATAAGATGATTTTTATAAGACAAAAAGTTAAATTTGGTGGCAAATGCAAGAAAGATGTCATCATAGAATAATATAGCTGCATTCAGAATTATTTTTTCTCCATCTCAAGTATTTTTAATCAGATTATCACAGTCATTACCAAGGTAAAACACTGAAAAACTGGCAACTAAATTTCACGTGTATTATTGAGTGCCTCTCACTCAAGTCAACTCTTTCAAAAGCTTTACGACTCTTGTTCAACGTACGTGAAATCTAACCATTTGTTCTGCGCTTTCTTTTCGCATGCAGTGTCGCTACTCCTGAACTTCTTGAAGTCTCAACTTCCTGAAATTAAGCTTCCTGCAAAACAAGTGAAAGAACCTGCTGAAGCGAAATCCGATCTCACAAGCACTCGGTACTTCTCCGGCGTGCCGGGTGGAATTAAATTGATGCGCGTGTCTTCCATGAAAAATCGATCAGGAATAGAAAACGCGTTTTGATCTTATTTATTTTTTCAATGCTCATCTTAGGAACGGGTTTCAAAGACGGGGGTAACGTAAGGAAGCTAAGGTAAGGGCGTAGGTGGGAGTGGGGGTGCGGGTGGTGGGGGGGGAGCGTAAGGGAAGGGGGAGGGGCGGGGGAGAAAGCGTCCTCGGGAGGATGTCTCCGAAGCGCGTCGGACGATTACCACCGTGACGAATAAAAATGAAGGTGTCAAGGGCGGGGATTTTCATAAGCATCGCGCCCTTCCAAACGCAAACACGAAATGAGTTCCCATGAATAATTTAGCAAATTTTAATGCCCCCTTAGGATTGGCTAATGCGAGAAACACTCCAAAAACGAAGGTGCGCCCCGTTGTTTTCAAACGGGCGGCTACGCTAAAGGAATAAAAAAAAGTAATGGCCCGCGGTCGCGGGGGAGGGAGTGGTGGGAGGCTGAGGGGTGGCGTATGAGCACCGCTTGTTGTTTCGCCGTGAACCTCCAGAGGGTGTTCGACAAGGGGGCCTCTTGTTCCAGTGGCCGACGACCACTTCCATCACGGGAGGCACCATGTTTGCAATTAAGTGAAGGGAAAAAGTGCCGCCGTATTTGGGCGACGCGCCAGCTATTAGTGTTAAGCTGAAGCAATTTCTGCCCGTTTACGTGGATTAACTTCTTTGCGCAAGTGGGAACTGAGCCCATTTCACCGCGCACGCGTTCGTCTGCATGGAAATTTGAAAATACGAAGACGCATCCCACCTCTCTGTAACGACTCTATGCTTCAGCACTTAATTATATGCCAATAGATCGTGTAGAATATATTTCGTGCTACAACAAAGTATACTTATTAGTTGTGAGGTGGTGTATAATTCTTCCAGCACCCATAACGGTTGCTTTGAGTTATTTAGAAAATCATTCTGATATTTAGAAGAATACCTAAATGGGTAAAAATTAATTTTCAATGCGTGTGTAGTATTATTAATAGCAATTTGCCTTACGAACTAAAACTTATACATGAACAAATTAAAAAAAAGGACTTATTTAATAAGATATTGCACAATGATGGATTCTATTTCTCGTACTAAAGTATCGTTGACGACAAACACTAAATTATTAATTCGTTAGAATTAATAAGAATTCGTGTTAAATATAAAGGTCTTAGGGCATTCCTCTCACATTAAAAACACTTGGGTTTGAAATTAAATGAATTTCATTAGAGTGAAATTATGGCCTCCGCTAGTTGTGAATTGAATGAAATTGTAAAATATTTCCATTGGGTATTGTGAATTAATTGTAAAACCTGCGTAATTATATAGATATCAATCAATATTCTTCACTTTTGAGACACACAGAATTTCATCAGCATACCTACAGTTCAAGTCACGGATGCGTGAGACTCAAGGGAGATCGCATCACTCATAACAGCTCCGGAGAAACGGACGAGAAAGATTATAAATTCCCTATCATCCCGGATTGGCGTGTAATCGTGCGTCAAGTACTTACATGAAATCCCTTTTAGAGAAGGTCAGCGCCTGAAAGTGTTTTTCACCGCTTCACCATAGCTGTCCGGATTCTTGTAATCATTGTTTGTTGTTAAGAGTAAAACGTGACTTTCTCCTTAAGGGATTTAGATCTTGGACCTATGCCTAAAAATCACCACATGCACTGAAACTTTAACCAAATGAAATAGTTTATCCCTCATATGTTACGGCGCCGCTGACTCACGACTTCAAAATGCGCTCGTGATGCATTGTGCAACGAGAGGCAGCTTTAGAAGCGTAACGAGGAAGGCATTTTTGAGAAACTTCATCTTACGAGAGAAATCACTCTCTCGCGCCACATAATCGCCCCGGGATCGTCGAAATCCGGAGCAGCATGCCTTCCTGGCCACCCTGAAAATGATTCTTATATTTCTGCTACCCCACAGCAGAGACTCCAAAAAGAAATATGATACGCACAATTCACGCCTTTAAATTAATGTGTATACATTCGGTTTTTTCACCTTCTATGATGCCATCCCATTCCAAACCACCATTGATCCCTATTCATCCAAAAGTCTTCTTGCAGCTCTCTCACATTGAACTGTTTATTCCTTCTCTCCAGCTCATTTTGGATCTACCAGTTTTACTTCTGCCCTAAGGATTCCATGTGCATTTTTGTTTCTGTAACCCCTTTTTTGACACAAGTAGTGCCGTATCAGTAACTTTAATGTAATATCATCGCCTTTGTATGTGAGGCTCCTGTGATTGTTTCTTTCTGTCATTTGTAATTTTTATGTCTCCTTAACCGCCCTGCTTTTAAATTTATAGATATTTTGTAACCTCCGCTATGGAATTTAAAACTAATAAGTATTTGCCCAGAACTAACAAATTTTCTTGTATGAGTGCGAAAATTCGCCCTCGTACATTGCTTGCACTTGAATTTATTGAATGGCTATAGATTTCATGCATCGCAGTTGGGACAGTAGTTTTGGATCTCTAGGTCCTCCAACGACTTAGGTAATATTGTACTGTCGAACATACGATCTTTATTCTAAGAGAAGCACAAATCCATGCCATGGGTGGGATACTAACCTGCGAACTTAGGGTTGCCAGGCTGGCGCGTTACCAACCCGGCTACTGTGGTCGGCTTATAAGGTACTTATTGTTAGATGTAAAACCTAACACTCAAGTGAAACGTTGAAAGATGTCGGAGAATTGTACCGCCAATAGGGCATTACGCACTTCCCTTCTCTCCATTGTTTTTTCAAACTCAAAATGCATAGCAGTATGAAAAATTTTCTATTATTATTGTAGCATATGTACTCAAATTTTATTTGCCAGAAATAAGTGACATCCCGATTGGCTGGTGATATCATTTTCCTAGCTTGTGTCTAACCACACGAAAAATAAAATGCATTATTATCTGTTATCCACCTGTAGAAATGCACAAGAAGTAGAATTATTTCGACCAATAATATTACGTTGGAACTACGTAACAGACTTCAAGCACAAAAGAAATTTTCGGGAAGACGCTGAATGAGAAACAAGTGAATTTCTTGAATCGTTGAAATGTTTCTCGACTCAGAGGTATTTGGCAAAATGATCAAATGTCTAATACGAGATAAAATTAAACTAATGAACCAATGAAATACATCTAGCCCTCATGTAAATGGCGAACTTTCTCAATCATTTCTTTTTCTATCAATAATTAACTTAGAAGTCTCAGACTGAAATTGAAATTATTGATAAGCCTCTAATGCTTGAAATATGAAATATCTATATAAAAGGCTCTCGAAAAGTATTAAATTCATTAAAGTTTGATCGTATTAAGGCTAAACATCCCCTTGAAACCTTTTCTTTCCTTTGATTTGAAATATCGAATAACGCTCGTCAAGTATTCACTGAGGACCACCATTTTCCATTTGGTTCATCTAAATGATGAAAATCATGCATCTATTAACTTCTACCTAACTGCCTGATTTTATTTCATACCCGAGTTGCACATTGTTTTAAATGGATTTCAGTGGCTAACTTCCGATTCGAGAATGACCCTTTATTCTTCAGTTATATCTCACTTATATTGTTTTATTAAAGAAAATGCACTTTACTATAATTAACCAGTAATCAAATTTAATGCAAGTATTTCTTTTGGGCTAATTTCCCTTTCCGTAGAGACAAGTAAAAAAAAACTATACAAATCACTGGAAAGACTGATTTTTTTACCAGATGAATCTCATGGATCCTTGTAGATAGCAATGAAATTTCCTTTATTGTGGTTGAGCATTTATTTTCAACGCTAAAATTACCAGCTTCCTTTTTTAAAAAATCTAGCAGTAACACACCATACAATTTGGTGGAGTATTCAGGTATTGAATGGTTTTGCTCGGTTATTCAAAACTTACTTTGAGCTAAAATCACATATTTTCATCGTTCAAACCCCAATATTTTACTAGCTTAAATGTTATTTTATAAAAAACTGTACCAAATTCACCTGCCCAAAATGCGTGTGCATTGTAAATGAGTCTTGTGTTCTCTTACGCATAAAAATATTCTCCTTTTGAAAACATACTTAACTTTTTTTTCATAGCATTTAATGCAGCACTCTTCTCTATTGACATTTGGATGGTGATCTATTCAAAGAAATAATTTGAATCGGATGCATAGTGCAATCATAATTAATGCCACAATTAAAGAACTGGAATGCAGCATGGGTATGTAGCCAGATGATTGCACATTTATGATTAGCGCTTAAGCGTTTCCTCATGTAACTTCTTTATTACCGGATATTCCTTATTGTCATCACCAGTCATCAGTCCCAAGATTAATTTCGCCTAATTCTCCGCTAAATTCTCCTATCGGCTAACCTCTTCATATTTTCGAAAGGCCTTTCTTTAAAGAAATGTAAATTTACATCCGTTACTATTCGCTCTAAATATCTCATACGCGGTCTTCCTTCGCCAATCTTCCCGTTCACTTTTTCCTCCATGGCTGACTCCATCTCCATTGTGTCCATAAATACGGCAGATTAGATTAAACGCCTTCTTATTTAAGTTTTTGTCCAGCTTATTTTCCAATCTTTTTTGTGATTCTACATTTGTCACTTGCGCGATCTATTTGATCTCCATCACTTTTCTGTAAAGCCATATTTCAAATGCTTCTTTTCTCTTTTCCGAGGAGGTTTTCGTCCGTGATCACTGCCATTAAGAAGTATGTGCCAATAGTAAGTTCTAATAATGACGCTATTCATAAAGTTTCTAATCCCTAAGCTTTTACCACTTAATTTTTTCCTCGATTCCACTAATGGGAAAAAATAATCCTACACCATATGGTCTCTTCAACTCAGAAGATAATAAGATTTCACATTGCGTTTCATATTGTATGTGACTTAAAAAATTGGACAAGCACAAAAATGAAATGGCGGAAGCCCTATCTATTCAACCGTTTCTTAAAACTTAGTGCAAGCCCCTTCCATACAGTCCCTATTACTCTGCCTTGTGCTCTAGCATTTACTCTTCCAGGATATTCAATAACAGCAGGTTTCAATTTTTTCGACATATCGGTGGAATCAGTTCAGATACGATATCCGCATGTTTTTTGTGAAGGATGATGCACATAACGTGCTATCCAAACACTTTATTTTTCCAAGTTGAATTTAAGTTCGTGATATGGCGCTCATAATGAGTACATTAATTTTGTTTTAGAGCCGGAGCCGTCGCCCGGAAATGGCCAGGGGTGCGGGGAGGGGCGTCCGCGGAAATTAATTGAGCAAGAGAAGCGCTTAATAATTCCTGCCGCCGGCAATTAATCCTCGTGTTGCAGAGAAGATATAAATAACGACTTGGATGGTTAACATCATATCTTTTGTCCAAGCCCTGTTGAGCAACGTCCTAAACTGGCTTCAAGGTTCCGCACTTATATAAAAAAACAGAGAAGACGCGAGGAACTCTATCTTTTGGCCATCTCCTTACACCGCCTCGCTGGTGGACGGCAGCCGCAGGAAAGAAGAGAAGCAGTAAAAAGTCCTACTATTTGCGTGACATCTTCGAAAAAGGAATTGCTGGACTTAATGGTTTTGACACAAAAAGAACATCGGTACTCGGAGTTGCGTCACTCGCAGGAGAAACAATTTTCAGTGGGGGAGGCGGAAATTACGCAAATGGCTTTTTTTCTCCAGTCGAAATGAAGTAAACGTTATATCTTCTTCCATTGTGTTGCAAAATTGGTGAGGGCGCCTTCGGTTTGCGAGGAAGTTCTGTTCCAATTATCCTCTTAGTGGAGTCTTGAGATTTGCCGTAATTTAGGAATAACTGTCCTTGATTCAATTCAACTGTACAGTGACGTGTATGGGAATTGTGTGGACGTCTGGTTCCCCCTATTTGAGTTTATGTGAATTATTTCGCAAGCGCCTGTCGGTTAATACTTGTTTTATGTAATCTTAGGTTGGTGATTACGAAAATCCAGCGTCGCTTTCTTGAATAGCAATGATTACAACAGGATGCTATCATGATATTCCTTTGAAATATTTCAATAATATGCATTATATTTTATAGGTTGTTGCAAATTGAACTTTGCGGATTAAAATACTAACTGTACGCACAAAACGAAGAACTATTGTTCCTTAGTTTAACTGATCAAGACCATTCCAACCATTTAATTCAGCCTAAATTATTAACACTTATCCAGCTTGTTTTTTTTTGTCTGGAACCGTGATCTCTTGTCGAGTAACTAAATTATACACGAAAACTCGTAGTGATTGAATTAGCGTTTAGGTGATCAAATTGCTAAGGCTATATCGCTCCATCTAACGTAACTTGATCCTAAGATAAATACGACACATATGTCCGAGTTGAGATTTATGCCCGCAAATCGTCCTTTGATGAAAACTGATGAGATTGGAATAGAGGATTAAGAGATTAAGGTTTTGAGAAAGTGCAAAATCTTGATGGAGATAAAGAAAGGTGATCTAAGATATGTTCTGCGTGGTAGAGTAAAATTTTAAGTCGTTGGAGAGATAATTTAAAGCAGTGTTGAGTAGGCATGAAAGTAAAAAAAAGGCAATTAACAGCACTGCGTGAGCCAATGTTAGTTGTATTGATTTTGGAAGCAAATAAATTATAATACATAACTGGTTCCGTATGTTTCCAGTGGGATTTACGCTAGAAATAAATTAAACGCTTTATTGTTCATTAATTGATGAGGGATAAGTCATCCGTGCCGTTAGTTTTTGCCATTAACATTCAGTTTGTTGGCTGCAGGACTTCTAAATTGTACCAAATTGTAATTACTTCTGGAATTTATATTTTTATGCTTCTAACCCTTGTAAAAACAGCCTAACATCCAACTGGGGTCGATCCGCTAAACTGATAGGACTGTGAAACTGTACTTCTATGAAGCATTAACATGAAATGGTTCATATATCTTGACATGTTTGGCTATAAAACTCCGCGAGGTATGCATTAAAAAAAACACTGACATGCAAGGTCCATCTTCGCTGGCCTCTGATTACTCTTCGGTCGTTATGCATTCAAGCTGTCCCACTCAGAATTAAAAACCATATTCTTTCAGATAAACTGTTTATTGAAACTCAAAAATGGAATGCATGCCGCCTCATATCATGTTAATGGATTTGAAGATTACGTTTTTCTGTGTATTAACATAGATTCTCTTGAACAACGATATTGTATACCTACTACCTGACCCGAAGAAATACTCTCATGCCTTACTTTGTGGAATGAAAGCATCATTAAAATAAAAATGACTTGGTATATTCCATACCTTGCAACAACCGACCGCGGTTTTGACGGCTAGAGCGTCATTATCAAGGCAACTATATAGTGAACCAATGGTTATGGTTGAAACCAACCAATGGTCGAAACCGCGGTCGGTTGTTGCAATAAAAGTTGAGGAATATACCAAGTCATTTTTATTTTCATGCTACTGCATGACGTTTACTGCGTCTGTCACATCCTCCACATTAATTTGCATCGCCTCACCCTCGCTCTCTCGCTCCTGAGACACCTGATATTCCTCCAGAGTAGAGTCCTTCCAACCTCATTCTCTTGAGACTTTCCCCGTCTACCCCTTCCCATCACACAATTTGCTCATCCCTCGCGAGGTGATCAGGACCTTATCTAAACATTGCCTACCCACGAAGTGCAGCTCTTTCTTGCTTATCCACTACCGAGGTTTCCAATCCCCACTCTCCCGTGGTCTACGCATTCCTCGCCATCTTAAATCTTTCTGCCACACGTGCTTCAATTACCCAACACCACTTTTCTTAATGGGACATTTATGTTCGTGCTGGTACGCTTAAGTTTAACTTCCATATCATCGAGTAAGGTTTGAATTTCAGCTTCCTTAGACGTATATAATTATCTTTAGATATTTGCTTACTACCAATAAGCTGAATTTATGCTTCTTTGGGTCTTTTAATCACTTTTCTTTTGTACTCAAGCAGTAGTGCACGAGTACAAAAATCATCAAATTGTCCGTTTTTGTTCCGTTTCCGCTAATTACGCAGTCGTACTCTTTGCTTATCAAACTTAACTTCTCATTATGCTTTTGCACGCATGTACTCCCAGTCCCATCTTTCTACTGCTCAGATGAAGATATTAAGGAGCCTAATTTTAATGGCTGGGCTTTCTTGGAGCAAACATCAAGTCCATATCATAATCACCATTGCGTCAATTAACTCGTGCACCTAAACTGCCACCCAACACGCCATTCAATTTACTGCTGTATTTTCCCATTAAAACATGAAAAGCAATTCATAGTTTTACAGTATTTTCTTCCTATCCGCAGCATTTTTTATATTTAAATTATATTTAAATTATTTATATTAAGTATGATCTGTATTATAATAGGAATCAGAGATGAACTCAAAAATGCTACTGAATCTTATAAAAGTATGAAATCTGTCATAAAATTACTTTTTTTTGATGATTTCTACCATTTGGTTAGTAATATTACATTCCACTTCATGAGCTCGTTGTAACGAGCATATGATTAGTTTGGTAAACATTATTTCCATTGACAAAATCTAGTCGTCGCACAGTTCTCATTCTTGACTGTACTTCAATCATTTCACTTCAGGATGAGTGTTCCGTAG